>OU963894.1:2500-5002500 GCA_902850365.2 Chilo suppressalis
TATGTAAGAGTAACCATTTTTGACGGAGGAATTTTAAATTTCGGACCACCCCGTCCGGAGTTATAAGCTTTTAAAATAAA
The DNA here is from genome assembly GCA_902850365.2 of Chilo suppressalis. Classification (NCBI taxonomy): domain Eukaryota; kingdom Metazoa; phylum Arthropoda; class Insecta; order Lepidoptera; family Crambidae; genus Chilo; species Chilo suppressalis. Next base: position 2,581 of record OU963894.1, read on the forward strand.
AATTTCACCCATTGTTAGTTTTTACAAAAATTTCATCTTAAATATCAAATTAAAGTGGTTAAAACTATTATACAAGAACGAATTTTATACGAGGGGTAAAACCCACCTAGACGGTTCTAACAAGCAACTTTTGGATAAGGGTTGAAACCCGGAAAATATAAGGGTTACAAATTTTTATGCGGTCAAATTTCGGGGACCCAGCACGGATTATCGAATTTTAAAAATACTAAATCTGTGATAATTAATGACTTTTATATATGTACAATTAGGTTAGGAAAGGCCCGAGTAAGTGTTTTAAAAATTTTTTGGAAAACTTAAAACGCGCCCGAGCGCCGACCCCCCAAAGTTCCAAAAAATTTTAACAAAACCGCACAATTAAGTTGGCAATCCATTAATCAAAAGTATATGTTTGTTTACGTTTTTTTCAGTTAATATCTTTGAATTCCGAACCCCTAAAATTATAAAAATTGTGCCCCCTGGTGGCCCATTTATTACTCTTTAAGAATTTTGCAAAAAATAAATTTTTCAACCCCTAATTTCAGAACAACAGAACATTAATCACCGAGGGATTTTTCGGGTAAAACCCAAAAAATCTCCAAAAGTACCCGTTTTTCGAAAATTAATCCCGGAGCTTTTCGATAGAGGACATCCCCCTTTACAGGATTCCGAAGTCGAAACCCGTCCGGGACGACTTTTGAAAACGGGGAATTTCTAGTCAGGGCGGACTACGTCATAAGCCACGCCCACAATTAGGCGGAATATACAGGGGCTTGTTTAATTGCCTAAAAAGGGTACTTGGAGAAATTTCCCACATTAGGTCTCTTGGGAGAAAAGTATCTCCTCAAGCAACACTACCCGACCCCAACATAAAAAACACCACCAAAAATTGAAGTTCCCGGGTTCGATTCCCGGAAGAAGCAAACATATACAGCTAACTCCTAAAGTACGCATCGTAGGACGTTTTGGACCCCAAATTCGGCCTTAAGCGACTCGAAGAGTCGCAGGTGGAAATCCCCAGGGAGACGTCGATCCCCCTAGTCTCAACCCCCTACCCCCTACCCATAAATTAATTAGACATACAAAATTCAAAATTTTATAAAAACTATACTTTTGGCATATACACTTTCTCGGACAAAAATAATCAGCATTCTTTACCGGACATTTTACAAACATAAAAACCAACCCCTAAATTTGAAATTTTTTCCCCCGCCGCCCTAAGGGAGAATTTGTTTAATAGCCCGTTACTAAGGAACTAACAGTCCCAATCTAACGACATTTTATATAGGGACTCAAATTCTCACTTGGGACCCAAATCTCGACGCCTACCCCTCCCAACCCCTAAACCACCCCTATCTGAAGAAATAAGGCAACTTGGAAACTACTGGGCCGATTTCGACCAAACTTTTACGGTTTGGTCCTATAAATTCTCAGCAATCAGATAGAGTGCCAAACGTCTCTACATAGAGTACATAGAGACTAGGAAAATTAATATTAAGTTTTCACATACAAAAATTTTCATATAGGAACTCGGGCCTTTCAAGGTATAATTAAGTCTCCTGAATCTCTATTGAGATCAGGATTAGTATTAAGGAATTTTGACAAAATTCAGGACTCTATTGAGCCTGAATATAGGTTAAGTTAGTTAGGTTTTTATTAGAATTAGGACACTCTGCTCCTCTTTTGAGGGCAGACTTAGGCTAAAAATTTGACAAATCTGCACTTATTGCACAAATTACTATCGTATTTTATTGTTTTATTTTATTCAAACTTGATTTTAATCAAAATCTTTAAACTTATATTGACAACCTGCACCTTTTTTAAGGGCAGGCTTAGTAATAGTAATTTGTTGTGTGCGTTAAATCTTTAGCTTGACTGTGATATAGACACCCTGCACCTTTTTTAAGGGCAGGCTTAGTTTTAGGAATTAGTAATTTAGTAATTTTATTTTATTTATTTTATTATATTATTTTGGTGTGTCCATTTAATTTTATTTTAATTTAAATTATCAATCCGTCTATTGACTCATAATTTCAATTCCAATTTTAATTCAAATTTTTAATTTTATTTTTTAATTTATTTTTATTTTTATTTTTTTTTATTTTTATTTTTATTTTTATTTTTATTTTTCAATTTAATTTATATAAAAAAATTTAATTCGGATAAAACAGGTCTTAAAGACTGCTCCATATTGGTTCCAAAAAATTAAAATGGCAAGAAACGGCAAACACATCCCCGCCGCGAGAAATTCAAAAACATTCGATTACGTTTATGAATCTCCTTCTGAGATAAAAGAACTAAAAATGGTAAACGAGATAGCAGGTACGCGACTTACGACGGCGGAAGGCACACAAAAAACAGAGGAAGGAGAAAGTGGAGGAATTCCCCCACAATTTAGTAAGTAAGGCCAGGGATTTGGGTGCCAAAATGTTGGAGCATTTGGCACCCAAATCAGTGACAAGCGAGGGAAAACAGATTTTAAGAAAAGGAACGAAAGAGATGAAAGAGTGGATAGAGATGCTGGCTAAAAGAGTAGTAGAATTAGAAAACAGTAAGAACGACGATGGAACGAAAGAAATGGACAGAAGGGAGGAAAAGAAAGACGAAAGAATGGACGGGAAGGAAATAGGAGAGATGAAAGAAATGCTGAAAAATATACAGGACATAGTTTTGGGAAATAGAGAAAGAATAGAAGAAGGAACCAGAAAGACGAAGAGCACGTTAGAAAGGATGGATGAACAGCAACAGCTTAGCAGCCAAATAATGGAGGGCATAAATAAAGCTGCAGTAATAACAAAGGAAGACAACGACACATGGATGGAGAACTGCAGAAATTTATGGACGTAGTGATGGAAGCAAGGGATGCAGCGATAGAGGCAAAGCTATACACAGATAGAATAGAGACAAGAATAGAATTCGAGCTAGATAAGGAAAACGATGAAAGCACAGCATATCTCCTGATGGAAGAACAAAAGAAAGTGATGGATGCAATTTTAGACAATAGGAAAGAAATAATAACAGGAAATAGGAAAATGGAAACAAGAAGAAATAGGGAAAAAAGGAAATGATAATATAGGAGATATAGAAAGCATGCTAAGCACCACAATGCAAGAAAGTAGAATGATACTAGAGGAACAGGGGAAAATTAAAGAAACAATTTTAGGAAATAGAAAGGAAATAATAAGGGGAAACAGCATTATGGAAATAATAGAAAGCAGACAAAAGAAGTAGGGACACAAATCACAGGGGAAAAAAGGGATATAGAAGGGATAGTGAAAGAAAAGATGGACGAAATCAGAAAGGATACGTATGCAGAGAGAGTAAAAGGGCCAGCTACTATGATGGAAACTTTACATTCCATCATAGTAGCATCAACGGACTTAACGCAAACAAGTGAAGAAGTGATTGAAGAGGTGAAAAAGAGTGTGGATGAAAAAGGAGAATGGATGGAGGTAAAAAAGATAAGAAAGGCAAAGGGACAGAAGGTCATAATAGGGTGTGCTAGGGAGAATGAAATGGAAAGACTGAAAGAGGAATTGGAAAGGAATAAAAAATTAATAGTAGAAAAAGCCAAAAATAAAAATCCGTTAGTGGTAGTAAAGTATGTAAGAGGAGAAAACAAGACGGAGCAAGTGATTGAGGCGATAAGAAGAATGATAGGAAAAGGAAAGAAAGGGAATAGCAAAGAGGAAGAAAAAAGGACATAGAGGCAGTATTTGAAAGGTAACAAGAATCCACATGTGGCACACGTGGTCCTGAGAGTGGCCCCGGCAATATGGCTGCAGCTGACAGAGGCGGGGACCCTTCAACTACGCTGGGGACCATCCAGAGTAGAAGATCAGTCCCCGCTAATCCAGTGCTCCCGCTGCTTGGGCTTCGGCCACATCAAGCGGGTCTGCCAGGAGCCGCTGGACAGTTGCAGCCACTGCGGGGGAGACCACAAGTACGCCACATGTGCAAAGAAAGAAGAAGCACCATGCTGCCAGAACTGCAAAAAGGCGAAAAATAAGGACACAGCACACAACACGTTCAGCATCGAATGCCCACAGAGGGCTATTTGGGATAGAATTGCCAGGTCAAAAGTCGCGTACCACTGCTAAGGGCGAAATTAGGAAATTAATTACAGTAAATAAAAAAATGAGTAGGAAAACAAGTAGTGAAATAGATATACAATTAGATAGTAAGGGAACGCAAGGCGAAACTGAAGACCACAAAGTAGACGGGACTCCACTGGGAGGTAACGCAAAGGGAAGAGTGATAACTGAAAAGCGCGCGCGGGAACAGCCAAAGCAAACAGGGTTGCAAATATGATATTGCAAATCCTGTCTTGCGGAAGCTGAACCCGCGAGCACTTACTCAACCCCAAAGACTCCGAGTGGAGTCAAACTTAAGTAACTTAGGATTAGGTAAAAAACTGAAAACGGTAAAATGTTAAAAAGAACGAAAGTATACCATAAGGAAAATGTGTAAATGGAAACAAAATGTAAATGGAATGAGAAATGTAAATGTAAATGTAAACTAAAAAATGCAATAGAATGTAAATACAAGAAAATAAAATGTAAATGTAAATATGTGATATGATATAAACAAATGAAAACTGTAATTAGAATAAGACATCCATGTAACTAGAATAAGGAAAAGAAGTAGAGATTAAGCATAGACAGTGTAAATAAAATAAGAATACTAGAAAATAAGACAAAAGACCAGATATTAATCTGGGTATAGCATAATAGTATAGATAGGAATAGATATGAAAGTGTATAAAAGTATAAGGAACCAATAAATGTAAAATAATAGTCAATAGAAGCAAGAAATGTATTAGAATAAGAAAATTTGAAAAAGATAAAGAAAAAAAGACACAAAAAGAAAAATGTGCTCAAAATATATACAAGCGCGAAAAAATAACGTGCTTTTAAAGCAAAAAAAAAAAAACAATAAAAAGACACACCAAATATAAAAGTAATAAAGACCTGCAACAAAGTGGGGAGCAGCTGTAAAAAAAAAAAAAAAAAAAAAAAAAAAACCTAAACCTAACCTAACCTAACCTAACCTAACCTAACCTAACCTAACCTAACCTAACCTAACCTAACCTAACCTAACCTAACTAACCTAACCTAACCTAACCTAACCTAACCTAACCTAACCTAACTACTAACCTAACCTAACCTAACCTAACTAACCTAACCTAACCTAACCTAACCTAACCTAACCTAACCTAACCTAACCTAACCTAACCTAACCTAACCTAACCTAACCAACCTAACCTAACCTAACCTAACCTAACCTAACCTAACCTAACCTAACCTAACCTAACCTAACCTAACCTAACCTAACCTAACCTAACTAACTAACCTAACCTAACCTAACCTAACCTAACCTAACCTAACCTAACCTAACCTAACCTAACCTAACCTAACCTAACCTAACCTAACCTAACCTAACCTAACCTAACCTAACCTAACCTAACCTAACCTAACCTAACCTAACTCAACCTAACCTAACCTAACCTAACCTAACCTAACCTAACCTAACCTAACCTAACCTAACCTAACCTAACCTAACCTAACCTAACCTAACCTAACCTAACCTAACCTAACCTAACCTAACCTAACCTAACCTAACCTAACCTAACCTAACCTAACCTAACCTAACCTAACCTAACCTAACCTAACCTAACCTAACCTAACCTAACCTAACCTAACCTAACCTAACCTAACCTAACCTAACCTAACCTAACCTAACCTAACCTAACCTAACCTAACCTAACCTAACCTAACCTAACCTAACCTAACCTAACCTAACCTAACCTAACCTAACCTAACCTAACCTAACCTAACCTAACCTAACCTAACCTAACCTAACCTAACCTAACCTAACCTAACCTAACCTAACCTAACCTAACCTAACCTAACCTAACCTAACCTAACCTAACCTAACCTAACCTAACCTAACCTAACCTAACCTAACCTAACCTAACCTAACCTAACCTAACCTAACCCAGTTGCCCCGTAGCGCTAGACCCGACGGTTCGATTTTATTGAGCTCCGCAGTAAAAAATCAAAGTGCCAAAAATCAGTGCAATATACAAGTGTTTGGTATTGGTGGATTCGTCTCGACGAGACGAATCGAACGGTGTGTCACACTTAGGTGTGAAAAGTGAAAAAACCACCAAAAAGTGCAAAAAACCGTAAAAGTAAGGTTATCTCAGACTTTGGAGCAGATATCTCTAAATCCATCGCGACGACCCATCATTTTTGGACTGTGGGGGTCCACAATTGACGAGAGGAAGGCGCCTGCAAAGTCCCGGAATTTTCCGGCCAAGATCCAGGGACTTTCCTAAGAAAGTCCCTCAACCACCCGACCACGAGGTACTGGAACCAGCGCAGTCGCGCCACCCAACCACCACAGACGAGGAGAGGACGTCGCAGCCGACAAGTGACGCTTTCAGCACAAGCCTACCCCCAATAGGAAGGGAGATATAAGGTCCTAAAAATTTTACATTTTAAGTTTAGAAATAAGTGCATATAAAACAAAAACCAGAGTGGTAACCTATTAATTAAAAATCAAAATTAAATTTGCTATTTATTAACGATCATTTTAAAACTTTTTTCGGAATTTTATCTTAAAGATCACCGTAGTTATTCAACTTTCAGGACCAGCGGGACGACCATCAAAAACAATAAAAGTTGAATAACAACTTGTTTTTATTTATTTTAAAACCTGGTTTTTGGATTATTAGAGGAACTCGACCCGGGCTATCCGGTGAAAAAAGAATCTTTGGAAAAAACTTAGTATTTAGAGAAATTAGATTAAAACAAACTTAATTTGTAACGATAAAAATTGCTTCAAAATTTTAAACAGATTTAATTTATATGAAAATATAAATTAAAAAATAAAAATTATATATCACAGGAAAGGCCGGACTACCCTCTATCTAGTAGTATAAAAATCTTAAGGGAGGAGCCAGGCGTTTCCGAGCGCCACCCTCCCAAAGTAGCACCCAGAAATTCTTTTGACCGCAAAAACAACATTGTAAAAATTACGTAACTTGAAAATTCACTTTTTTATCTTTGACTTTTTCAAATTTGTTTTTACGCATTTAGATAGTTATGTAAGAGTAACCATTTTTGACGGAGGAATTTTAAATTTCGGACCACCCCGTCCGGAGTTATAAGCTTTTAAAATAAAAATTTCACCCATGTTAGTTTTTGCAAAAATTTCATTTTAAATATTGAATTAAAAGTGGTTAAAACTATTACAAGAACAAATTTTATACGAGGGGTAAAACCCACCTAGACGGTTCAAAACAACTTTAAAATAAGGGTTAAACCCGGAAAAATATAAGGGTTACAAATTTTTATGCGGTCAAATTTCGGGGACCCAGCACGGATTATGAATTTTAAAAATACTAAATCTGTGATAATTAATGACTTTTATATATGTACAATTAGGTTAGGAAAGGCCCGAGTAAGTGTTTTAAAAATTTTTTGGAAAACTTAAAACGCGCCCGAGCGCCGACCCCCCAAAGGTTCCAAAAAATTTTAACAAAACCGCACAATTAAGTTGGCAATCCATTAATCAAAAGTATATGTTTGTTTACGTTTTTTATTAGTTAATATCTTTGAATTCCGAACCCCTAAAATTATAAAAATTGTGCCCCCTGGTGGCCCATTTATTACTTTTAAATTTTTGCAAAAAATAAATTTTTCAACCCCTAATTTAGAACAACAGAACATTAATCACCGAGGGATTTTTCGGGCTAAAACCCAAAAAATCTCCAAAAGTACCCGTTTTTCGAAAATTAATCCCGGAGCTTTTCGATAGAGGACATCCCCCTTTACAGGATTCCGAAGTCGAAACCCGTCCGGGACGACTTTTGAAAACGGGGAATTTCTAGTCAGGGCGGACTACGTCATAAGCCACGCCCACATTTAGGCGGAATATACAGGGGCTTGTTTAATTGCCTAAAAAGGGTACTTGGAGAAATTTCCCACATTAGGTCTCTGGGAGAAAAGTATCTCTCAAGCAACACTACCCGACCCCAACATAAAAAACACCACCAAAAATTGAATTCCCGGGTTCGATTCCCGGAAGAAGCAAACATATACAGCTAACTCCTAAAGTACGCATCGTAGGACGTTTTGGACCCCAAATTCGGCCTTAAGCGACTCGAAGAGTCGCAGGTGGAAACCCCCAGGGAGACGTCGATCCCCCATAGTCTCAACCCCCTACCCCCTACCCCATAAATTAATTAGACATACAAAATTCAAAATTTTATAAAAACTATACTTTTGGCATATACACTTTCTCGGACAAAAATAATCAGCATTCTTTACCGGACATTTTACAAACATAAAAACCAACCCCTAAATTTGAAATTTTTCCCCCGCCGCCCTAAGGGAGAATTTGTTTAATAGCCCGTTACTAAGGAACTAACAGTCCCAAACAACAACATTTTATATAGGGACTCAAATTCTCACTTGGGACCCAAATCTCGACGCCTACCCCTCCCAACCCCTAAACCACCCCTATCTGAAGAAATAAGGCAACTTGGAAACTACTGGGCCGATTTCGACCAAACTTTTACGGTTTGGTCCTATAAATTCTCAGCAATCAGATAGAGTGCCAAACGTCTCTACATAGAGTACATAGAGACTAGGAAAATTAATATTAAGTTTTCACATATAAAAATTCTCATATAGGAACTCGGGCCTTTCAAGGTATAATTAAGTCTCCTGAATCTCTATTGAGATCAGGATTAGTATTAAGGAATTTTGACAAAATTCAGGACTCTATTGAGCCTGAATATAGGTTAAGTTAGTTAGGTTTTTATTAGAATTAGGACACTCTGCTCCTCTTTTGAGGGCAGACTTAGGCTAAAAATTTGACAAATCTGCACTTATTGCACAAATTACTATCGTATTTTATTGTTTTACTTTTTATTCAAACTTGATTTTAATCAAAATCTTTAAACTTATATTGACAACCTGCACCTTTTTTAAGGGCAGGCTTAGTAATAGTAATTTGTTGTGTGCGTTTAAATCTTTAGCTTGACTGTGATATAGACACCCTGCACCTTTTTTAAGGGCAGGCTTAGTTTTAGGAATTAGTAATTTAGTAATTTTATTTTATTTTATTTTATTATATTATTTTGGTGTGTCCATTTAATTTTATTTTAATTTAAATTATCAATCCGTCTATTGACTCATAATTTCAATTCCAATTTTAATTCAAATTTTTAATTTTTTTTAATTTTTATTTTTATTTTATTTTTATTTTATTTTTATTTTTATTTTTATTTTTATTTTTTTTTTCAATTTAATTTTATCAAAAAATTTAATTCGGATAAAACAGGTCTTAAAGACTGCTCCATATTGGTTCAAAAAATTAAAATGGCAAGAAACGGCAAACACATTCCCGCCGCGAGAAATTCAAAAACATTTGATTACGTTTATGAATCTCCTTCTGAGATAAAAGAATTAAAAATGGTAAACGAGACAGCAGGTACGCGACTTATGACGGCGGAAGGCACACAAAAAACAGCGAGGAAGGAGAAAGTGGAGGAATTCCCCCACAATTTAGTAAGTAAGGCCAGGGATTTGGGTGCCAAAATGTTGGAGCATTTGGCACCCAAATCAGTGACAAGCGAGGGAAAACAGATTTTAAGAAAAGGAACGAAAGAGATGAAAGAGTGGATAGAGATGCTGGCTAAAAGAGTAGTAGAATTAGAAAACAGTAAGAACGACGATGGAACGAAAGAAATGGACAGAAGGGAGGAAAAGAAAGACGAAAGAATGGACGGGAAGGAAATAGGAGAGATGAAAGAAATGCTGAAAAATATACAGGACATAGTTTTGGGAAATAGAGAAAGAATAGAAGAAGGAACCAGAAAGACGAAGAGCACGTTAGAAAGGATGGATGAACAGCAACAGCTTAGCAGCCAAATAATGGAGGGCATAAATAAAGCTGCAGTAATAACAAAGGAAGACAACGACACACATGGATGGAGAACTGCAGAAATTTATGGACGTAGTGATGGAAGCAAGGGATGCAGCGATAGAGGCAAAGCTATACACGATAGAATAGAGACAAGAATAGAATTCGAGCTAGATAAGGAAAACGATGAAAGCACAGCATATCTCCTGATGGAAGAACAAAAGAAAGTGATGGATGCAATTTTAGACAATAGGAAAGAAATAATAACAGGAAATAGGAAAATGGAAACAATAGAAGAAATAGGGAAAAAAGGAAATGATAATATAGGAGATATAGAAAGCATGCTAAGCACCACAATGCAAGAAAGTAGAATGATACTAGAGGAACAGGGGAAAATTAAAGAAACAATTTTAGGAAATAGAAAGGAAATAATAAGGGGAAACAGCATTATGGAAATAATAGAAAGCAGACAAAAAGAAGTAGGGACACAAATCACAGGGGAAAAAAGGGATATAGAAGGGATAGTGAAAGAAAAGATGGACGAAATCAGAAAGGATACGTATGCAGAGAGAGTAAAAGGGCCAGCTACTATGATGGAAACTTTACATTCCATCATAGTAGCATCAACGGACTTAACGCAAACAAGTGAAGAAGTGATTGAAGAGGTGAAAAAGAGTGTGGATGAAAAAGGAGAATGGATGGAGGTAAAAAAGATAAGAAAGGCAAAGGGACAGAAGGTCATAATAGGGTGTGCTAGGGAGAATGAAATGGAAAGACTGAAAGAGGAATTGGAAAGGAAAAAAAATTAATAGTAGAAAAAGCCAAAAAAAAAATCCGTTAGTGGTAAGTATGTAAGAGGAGAAAACAAGACGGAGCAAGTGATTGAGGCGATAAAAGAATGATAGGAAAAGGAAAGAAAGGGAATAGCAAAGAGGAAGGAAAAAAGGACATAGAGGCAGTATTTGAAAGGTAACAAGAATCCACATGTGGCACACGTGGTCCTGAGAGTGGCCCCGGCAATATGGCTGCAGCTGACAGAGGCGGGGACCCTTCAACTACGCTGGGGACCATCCAGAGTAGAAGATCAGTCCCCGCTAATCCAGTGCTCCCGCTGCTTGGGCTTCGGCCACATCAAGCGGGTCTGCCAGGAGCCGCTGGACAGTTGCAGCCACTGCGGGGGAGACCACAAGTATGCCACATGTGCAAAAAAGAAGTGCCATGCTGCCAAACTGCAAAAAGGCGAAAAATAAGGACACAGCACAAACACGTTCAGCATCGAATGCCCACAGAGGGCTATATGGGATAGGATAGCCAGATCAAAAGTCGCGTACCACTGCTAAGGGCGAAATTAGGAAAACATTACAGAAATTAAAGAAATAAATAGGAAAAAATAGGGTAATAGGTATACAAATAGACAATAGGGGAACGCAAAGCAAAGCCAAAGACCAAAAAGTAGACGGGACTCCACTGGGAGGAAACGCAAAGGGAAAGGTGAAAACTGAAAAGTGCGCGCGGGAACAGCCAAAGCAAACAGGGTTGCAAATATGATATTTGCAAATCCTGTCTTGCGGAAGCTGAACCCGCGAGCACTTACTCAACCCCAAAGACTCCGAGTGGAGTCAAACTTAAGTAACTTAGGATTAGGTAAAAAACTGAAAACGGTAAAATGTTAAAAAGAACGAAAGTATACATAAGGAAAAATGTGTAAATGGAAACAAAATGTAAACGGAATAAGAAATGTAAATGTAAATGTAAACCAAAATGTAATAGAATGTAAATACAAGAAAATAAAATGTAAATGTAAATATGTTATAAGACAAAGAAATGAAAACTGTAATAAGAATAAGAACTCATGTAACTAGAATAAGGAAAAAGAAGTAGAGATTAAGCATAGACAGTGTAAATAAAATAAGAAATTAGAAAATAAGACAAAAGACCAGATATTAATCTGAGCATAGCAAAATGTACAGATAAGAATAGATATAGGAATGTATAAGCAAAAACTAAAGTATAAGGAACCAATAAATGTAAAATAATAGTCAATAGAAGTAAGAAATGTAATAGAATAAGAAAATTTGAAAAGATAAAAGAAAAAGAACACAAAAAGAAAAATGTGTTCAAAATATATATAAGCGCGAAAAAAAAATAACGTGCTTTTAAAGCAAAAAATAAAAAACAATAATAAGACACACCAAATATGAATAGTAATCAAAGACCTGCAACAAAGCGGGGAGCAGCTGAAAAAAAAAAAAAAAAAAAAAAAAAAAAAAAAACCTAACCTAACCTAACCTAACCTAACCTAACCTAACCTAACCTAACCTAACCTAACCTAACCTAACCTAACCTAACCTAACCTAACCTAACCTAACCTAACCCAGTTGCCCCGCATCCGTAGACCCGAGCGTCACGCTTTTATTGAGCTCCGCAGTCAAAAAATCAAAGTGCCAGTAAAATCAGTGCAATTAACAAAGTGTTTGGTATTGGTGGATTCGTCTCGACGAGACGAATCGAACGGTGTGTCACACTTAGGTGTGAAAAGTGAAAAAACCACCAAAAAGTGCAAAAAACCGTAAAAGTAAGGTTATCTCAGACTTTGGAGCAGATATCTCTAAATCCATCGCGACGACCCATTTTTGGACTGTGGGAGGTCCACAATTGACGAGAGGAAGGCGCCTGCAAAGTCCCGGAATTTTCCGGCCAAGATCCAGGGACTTTCCTAAGAAAGTCCCTCAACCACCCGACCACGAGGTACTGGAACCAGCGCAGTCGCGCCACCCAACCACCACAGACGAGGAGAGGACGTCGCAGCCGACAAGTGAACGCTTTCAGCATCAGCCTACCCCCAATAGGAAGGGAGATATAAGGTCCTAAAAATTTTACATTTTAAGTTTAGAAATAAGTGCATATAAAAAAAAACCAGAGTGGTAACCTATTAATTAAAAATCAAAATTAAATTTGCTATTTATTAACGATCATTTTAAAACTTTTTTCGGAATTTTATCTTAAAGATCACCGTAGTTATTCAACTTTCAGGACCAGCGGGACGACCATCAAAAACAATAAAAGTTGAATAACAACTTGTTTTTATTTATTTTAAAACCTGGTTTTTGGATTATTAGAGGAACTCGACCCGGGCTATCCGGTGAAAAAAGAATCTTTGGAAAAACTTAGTATTTAGAGAAATTAGATTAAAACAAACTTAATTTGTAACGATAAAAATTGCTTCAAAATTTTAAACAGATTTAATTTATATGAAAATATAAATTAAAAAATAAAAATTATATATCACAGGAAAGGCCGGACTACCCTCTATCTAGTAGTATAAAAATCTTAAGGGAGGAGCCAGGCGTTTCCGAGCGCCACCCTCCCAAAGTAGCACCCAGAAATTCTTTTGACCGCAAAAACAACATTGTAAAAATTACGTAACTTGAAAACTCACTTTTTTATCTTTATTTTTTCAAATTGTTTTTACGCATTTAGATAGTTATGTAAGAGTAACCATTTTTGACGGAGGAATTTTAAATTTCGGACCACCCCGTCCGGAGTTATAAGCTTTTAAAATAAAAATTTCACCCATGTTAGTTTTTACAAAAATTTCATTTAAATATTGAATTAAAAGTGGTTAAAACTATTATACAAGAACGAATTTTATACGGGGTAAAACCCATCAAGACGGTCAAAACAACTTTAACAATAAGGGTTAAACCCGGAAAAATATAAGGGTTACAAATTTTTATGCGGTCAAATTTCGGGGACCCAGCACGGATTATGAATTTTAAAAATACTAAATCTGTGATAATTAATGACTTTTATATATGTACAATTAGGTTAGGAAAGGCCCGAGTAAGTGTTTTAAAAATTTTTTGGAAAACTTAAAACGCGCCCGAGCGCCGACCCCCCAAAGGTTCCAAAAAATTTTAACAAAACCGCACAATTAAGTTGGCAAGCCATTAATCAAAGTATATGTTTGTTTACGTTTTTTATTAGTTAATATCTTTGAATTCCGAACCCCTAAAATTATAAAAATTGTGCCCCCTGGTGGCCCATTTATTACTTTTTAAGATTTTGTAAAAAATAAATTTTTCAACCCCTATTTGTAGAACAACAGAACATTAATCACCGAGGGATTTTTCGGGCTAAAACCCAAAAAATCTCCAAAAGTACCCGTTTTTCGAAAATTAATCCCGGAGCTTTTCGATAGAGGACATCCCCCTTTACAGGATTCCGAAGTCGAAACCCGTCCGGGACGACTTTTGAAAACGGGGAATTTCTAGTCAGGGCGGACTACGTCATAAGCCACGCCCACATTTAGGCGGAATATATAGGGGCTTGTTTAATTGCCTAAAAAGGGTACTTGGAGAAATTTCCCACATTAGGTCTCTTGGGAGAAAAGTATCTCCTCAAGCAACACTACCCGACCCCAACATAAAAAACACCACCAAAAATTGAATTCCCGGGTTCGATTCCCGGAAGAAGCAAACATATACAGCTAACTCCTAAAGTACGCATCGTAGGACGTTTTGGACCCCAAATTCGGCCTTAAGCGACTCGAAGAGTCGCAGGTGGAAACCCCCAGGGAGACGTCGATCCCCCATAGTCTCCCCTACCCCCTACCCCATAAATTAATTAGACATACAAAATTCAAAATTTTATAAAAACTATACTTTTGGCATATACACTTTCTCGGACAAAAATAATCAGCATTCTTTACCGGACATTTTACAAACATAAAAACCAACCCCTAAATTTGAAATTTTTTCCCCCGCCGCCCTAAGGGAGAATTTGTTTAATAGCCCGTTACTAAGGAACTAACAGTCCCAAACTAACAACATTTTATATAGGGACTCAAATTCTCACTTGGGACCCAAATCTCGACGCCTACCCCTCCCAACCCCTAAACCACCCCTATCTGAAGAAATAAGGCAACTTGGAAACTACTGGGCCGATTTCGACCAAACTTTTACGGTTTGGTCCTATAAATTCTCAGCAATCAGATAGAGTGCCAAACGTCTCTACATAGAGTACATAGAGACTAGGAAAATTAATATTAAGTTTTCACATACAAAAATTCTCATATAGGAACTCGGGCCTTTCAAGGTATAATTAAGTCTCCTGAATCTCTATTGAGATCAGGATTAGTATTAAGGAATTTTGACAAAATTCAGGACTCTATTGAGCCTGAATATAGGTTAAGTTAGTTAGGTTTTTATTAGAATTAGGACACTCTGCTCCTCTTTTGAGGGCAGACTTAGGCTAAAAATTTGACAAATCTGCACTTATTGCACAAATTACTATCGTATTTTATTGTTTTACTTTTATTCAAACTTGATTTTAATCAAAATCTTTTAACTTATATTGACAACCTGCACCTTTTTTAAGGGCAGGCTTAGTAATAGTAATTTGTTGTGTGCGTTTAAATCTTTAGCTTGACTGTGATATAGACACCCTGCACCTTTTTTAAGGGCAGGCTTAGTTTTAGGAATTAGTAATTTAGTAATTTTATTTTATTTTATTTTATTATATTATTTTGGTGTGTCCATTTAATTTTATTTTAATTTAAATTATCAATCCGTCTATTGACTCATAATTTCAATTCCAAATTTAATTCAAATTTTTAATTTTACTTTTTAATTTTTATTTTTTATTTTTATTTTTATTTTTCAATTTAATTTATATCAAAAAATTTAATTTGGATAAAACAGGTCTTAAAGACTGCTCCATATTGGTTCGAAAAAATTAAAATGGCAAGAAACGGCAAACACATTCCCGCCGCGAGAAATTCAAAAACATTTGATTACGTTTATGAATCTCCTTCTGAGATAAAAGAATTAAAAATGGTAAACGAGACAGCAGGTACGCGACTTACGACGGCGGAAGGCACACAAAAAACAGCGAGGAAGGAGAAAGTGGAGGAATTCCCCCACAATTTAGTAAGTAAGGCCAGGGATTTGGGTGCCAAAATGTTGGAGCATTTGGCACCCAAATCAGTGACAAGCGAGGGAAAACAGATTTTAAGAAAAGGAACGAAAGAGATGAAAGAGTGGATAGAGATGCTGGCTAAAAGAGTAGTAGAATTAGAAAACAGTAAGAACGACGATGGAACGAAAGAAATGGACAGAAGGGAGGAAAAGAAAGACGAAAGAATGGACGGGAAGGAAATAGGAGAGATGAAAGAAATGCTGAAAAATATACAGGACATAGTTTTGGGAAATAGAGAAAGAATAGAAGAAGGAACCAGAAAGACGAAGAGCACGTTAGAAAGGATGGATGAACAGCAACAGCTTAGCAAACAAATAATGGAGGGCATAAATAAAGCTGCAGTAATAACAAAGGAAGACAACGATCACATGGATGGAGAACTGCAGAAATTTATGGACGTAGTGATGGAAGCAAGGGATGCAGCGATAGAGGCAAAGCTATACACGGATAGAATAGAGACAAGAATAGAATTCGAGCTAGATAAGGAAAACGATGAAAGCACAGCATATCTCCTGATGGAAGAACAAAAGAAAGTGATGGATGCAATTTTAGACAATAGGAAAGAAATAATAACAGGAAATAGGAAAATGGAAACAATAGAAGAAATAGGGAAAAAAGGAAATGATAATATAGGAGATATAGAAAGCATGCTAAGCACCACAATGCAAGAAAGTAGAATGACACTAGAGGAACAGGGGAAAATTAAAGAAACAATTTTAGGAAATAGAAAGGAAATAATAAGGGGAAACAGCATTATGGAAATAATAGAAAGTAGACAAAAAGAAGTAGGGACACAAATCACAGGGGAAAAAAGGGATATAGAAGGGATAGTGAAAGAAAAGATGGACGAAATCAGAAAGGATACGTATGCAGAGAGAGTAAAAGGGCCAGCTACTATGATGGAAACTTTACATTCCATCATAGTAGCATCAACGGACTTAACGCAAACAAGTGAAGAAGTGATTGAAGAGGTGAAAAAGAGTGTGGATGAAAAAGGAGAATGGATGGAGGTAAAAAAGATAAGAAAGGCAAAGGGACAGAAGGTCATAATAGGGTGTGCTAGGGAGAATGAAATGGAAAGACTGAAAGAGGAATTGGAAAGGAATAAAAAATTAATAGTAGAAAAAGCCAAAAATAAAAATCCGTTAGTGGTAGTAAAGTATGTAAGAGGAGAAAACAAGACGGAGCAAGTGATTGAGGCGATAAGAAGAATGATAGGAAAAGGAAAGAAAGGGAATAGTAAAGAGGAAGAAAAAAGGACATAGAGGCAGTATTTGAAAGGTAACAAGAAATCCACATGTGGCACACGTGGTCCTGAGAGTGGCCCCGGCAATATGGCTGCAGCTGACAGAGGCGGGGACCCTTCAACTACGCTGGGGACCATCCAGAGTAGAAGATCAGTCCCCGCTAATCCAGTGCTCCCGCTGCTTGGGCTTCGGCCACATCAAGCGGGTCTGCCAGGAGCCGCTGGACAGTTGCAGCCACTGCGGGGGAGACCACAAGTACGCCACATGTACAAAGAAAGAAGAAGCACCATGCTGCCAGAACTGCAAAAAGGCGAAAAATAAGGACACAGCACACAACACTTTCAGCATCGAATGCCCACAGAGGGCTATTGGGATAGGATAGCCAGATCAAAAGTCGCGTACCACTGCTAAGGGCGAAATTAGGAAAACAGTACAGAAATTAAAGAAATAAATAGGAAAAAAATAGGGTAATAGGTATACAAATAGACAATAGTAAGGGAACGCAAGCAAAGCCAAAGACCAAAAGTAGACGGGACTCCACTGGGAGGAAACGCAAAGGGAAAGGTGAAAACTGAAAAGTGCGCGCGGGAACAGCCAAAGCAAACAGGGTTGCAAATATGATATTTGCAAATCCTGTCTTGCGGAAGCTGAACCCGCGAGCACTTACTCAACCCCAAGACTCCGAGTGGAGTCAAACTTAAGAACGGATTAGGTAAAAAACTGAAAACGGTAAAATGTTAAAAAGGAAAGTATACTATAAGGAAAAGTAATAAAACAAAACGTAATGTAATAAGAAATGTAATGTAAATATAAATGAAAAAACAATGGAAAAAAATGTAATGAATAAAATGTAAATGTAAATATGTTATAAGACAAAAATGAAAACTGTAATAAGAATAGTAACTCATGTAACTAGAATAAGAAAAGAAGTAGAGATTAAGCATAGACATGTAAATAAATAAGAATTAGAAAATAAGACAAAAGACCAGATATTAATCTGAGTATAGCAAATAGTATAGATAGAATAGATATGGAATGTATAAAGCAAAAAATAAAGTATAAGGAACCAATAAATGTAAAATAATAGTCAATAGAAGTAAGAAATGTATTAGAATAAGAAAATTTGAAAAGATAAAAGAAAAAGAGACACAAAAAGAAAAATGTGTTAAAAATATATACAAGCGCGAAAAAAATAACGTGCTTTTAAAGCAAAAAAAAAAAAATAAAGACACACCAAATATAATAGTAAACAAAGACCTGCAACAAAGTGGGGAGCAGCTAAAAAAAAAAAAAAAAAAAAAAAAAAAAAAAAAAAAAAAACCTAACCTAACCTAACCTAACCTAACCTAACCTAACCTAACCTAACCTAACCTAACCTAACCTAACCTAACCTAACCTAACCTAACCTAACCTAACCTAACCTAACCTAACCTAACCTAACCTAACCTAACCTAACCTAACCTAACCTAACCTAACCTAACCTAACCTAACCTAACCTAACCTAACCTAACCTAACCTAACCTAACCTAACCTAACCTAACCTAACCTAACCTAACCTAACCTAACCTAACCTAACCTAACCTAACCTAACCTAACCTAACCTAACCTAACCTAACCTAACCTAACCTAACCTAACCTAACCTAACCTAACCTAACCTAACCTAACCTAACCTAACCTAACCTAACCTAACCTAACCTAACCTAACCTAACCTAACCTAACCTAACCTAACCTAACCTAACCTAACCTAACCTAACCTAACCTAACCTAACCTAACCTAACCTAACCTAACCTAACCTAACCTAACCTAACCTAACCTAACCTAACTAACCTAACCTAACCTAACCTAACCTAACCTAACCTAACCTAACCTAACCTAACCTAACCTAACCTAACCTAACCTAACCTAACCTAACCTAACCTAACCTAACCTAACCTAACCTAACCTAACCTAACCTAACCTAACCTAACCTAACCTAACCTAACCTAACCTAACCTAACCTAACCTAACCTAACCTAACCTAACCTAACCTTTTTTTTTTTTTTATAACGCAGGTAAAAAATCTTTTTACAGACGACGGCGCCTCTAAGGGGCACACCGCCGAACGGACCTCACACCTGGCTCCCGCAAGTCTTACGAACCCCCATAGTGGATGCCCACCTGGGACCCCGCAACTCTTACGGGAGCTTTACGGTATAATATCCGCTAAAAAAGTCCTGCGAATACCTTTACTACTGCCTGATGCGGTGCCGCGGGATCCCCACTATTGGGGTTATCTCCGCGTCCCCGCACCCAGCAGTTTCCCGGCCTCGCCGGGGCTCCACGGCAGGGGTCTCCCGCGGTATTTCGGGGACCCCGCAGACGTGCGCGGGTAGGCCCGCGCGTGGGGGCTAGGTATGCGGCCTACTGCCCACCATACCGCCCCCCGTCCGCTGCGGAAAGCTAAAGCCCTCCGCCACCCTCCCCTTGCGGACAGAACCACATGAGGAGGGCCGCCGTTCCTGGAAGGGAGGATCGGAAGGGGAAGCGTAGTTCTTCCCGTCCCTCTCCCCCCTCCCGGTCGCCTGCGCTTCCCTGGATCTTCTCCTGGGAGAAGACGGGGGAATCGCGGGCGACACCATCCACGGGGTGGTCCGAGCAGCGGAGGCTACTCGGACATCCCCCCCTCTGAGGGCACCCGTACGGGCGCTGGCTCCTCAGAGCGACCTTTCTCAGGGTTTGCCCCTTGTGACCGGCGGGTCACAACCCCCACTCCCCATGATGTGGTCAGCCGCCCGACCACTTGCCGCGCACACAGCGCATCGAGTCGGGGCCGAGCATGTCGCTGCCCTATGCCCCGCTTTCCCGCACCGAAAGCAGAGGCCGCTGCGGTCCTCCTGTGACGGGCACCTGTCGGCGACGTGGCCCCTGCCCATGCACTTAAAGCAGTGCGTAGGCGGGGGCCCAGGACCGTCACTCGAGCCAGGCTCCAGCCAACCTTAATTGTGTCTCCCTCCGCCACCTTTTTTGCGGCGTCAACAGGGCATCGCACCTTGGCGAACCCCGTGGCTCCCGGTCCGGGAGAATCTCCCCTATCTCCACCTTACAGACCGGCAGCCCCCCTTTTCCGCCACCGCCTGTGCCAGCTCCCTTGTTGTGACGGACTCGTCTAGTCCGGAGATCCTCAGGTCGGCCACCTTCTCCGGCCTGCCGACCTCTACGAGATCCGCCATCACCTCGCCGATCCGCTTCGCGAGGGCGTCCGCCTTCGTGTGGCTGTCAGGCCCTGGGACCACAGGAGCTTCGACCCCATTCGGCTTTCGCGGATCTTGAGGCCTCCCTCAATCCCCACCTCCTGGAGCCGAAGCTTCTCTTTCGCCATGTCTAGCACTTTGGCATAGGTGACCCCATGCTGCTCAGCTGCTGGCGTGAGCTTTAGAGTCACGGCCGCGGTGTTTGGCACCCTCAGCTTCACCTTCCTCCTCTCCTGCCGCTGCACCTTCTGTGCTGGCGCCTTCTGCGCTGGCACCTTCTGCGCTGGCGCTGGCACCTGCGCCCTACACACCTCTGGTATCGGGGCCACCCTGGGCTCGCAATCTTCTTCCTGGCCTTTTTGCTGGCCACAACGCTCCATTTCTCCCCAACCGCTGTGGTCTCCGCCTCCCCACCGCGCCGGTCCGCCGCTAAGGGCGGTCTAATTCTCTCCGGCGGGGCAATCTCCCTTCCAGCGAGGCCAATCGAGTGCTGACCATCTCCCCTATGGAAATCATAAGGGAGCGCTTCAGCTCCTCGACGGCCTCCTTCCACCCCGATCCGCTGGTCTCGCCCTCGCTCACCCTATCGTGGAGGGCCCGCATCTCTCCGCGCAGCACCTCCAGCTCCTTCTTTAGGGCGGCGTTTTCAATACGGAGCTCCACCGCTTCGGCAGCCGCGTCCTCCATTCTCTCGCGATAAAGCACCTTTTCCTCGCGGTATTGGCGGGCTCTCCCGGCGAGGAAACTCTCCTCCTCGGCTTTCTTGAACGCCGTCTCCAGCGTGTCTTCAAGTATCGCAATGGAACGTGTCGCCTTCCCTCGATCCGATCTCCCAACAAGCCCTGACTGGGCCTTCAAATAGCAAACGCGTCAGTTTGGTTAACTCCTGCTGCGTACCTCGGCC
Source organism: Chilo suppressalis (assembly GCA_902850365.2). Taxonomy (NCBI): domain Eukaryota; kingdom Metazoa; phylum Arthropoda; class Insecta; order Lepidoptera; family Crambidae; genus Chilo; species Chilo suppressalis. Next base: position 23,877 of record OU963894.1, read on the forward strand.
CATCTCCTGCCAGAAGCGACTGCCGTCCACCTCCTCTTCGTCTATGGACGAAAATTCATCAGCCCTCGGCCTACCTGATGCCGCCGCCTTCCTTTTACCCCTACGGGCCGTGTTCACCTTGGCGGGGGGGGGTGCTACATCACCGCCCTCATCCGCTCCGCCTCTCAACCTCAAAACTCCTACTAACGCCTCGGTAGTCAATTTACCACTGCGGGACCCGGTAATCCCGCAGCGCCGGTGGCCAGCCGGGGCGCATTGGCCGCTAGTGACATACTTCACACTCTGAGGCCCAGCTACCTCAGAGCGCCCGGTGTCAGCGGAGTGCATGACAAATACTTTTCATAGGTCGACATATTCATTACGATATTTCCCTCTTCCGGGCGAGGGAACCCTACCTGGCCTCATCAAATGATTTTTGAAAAGGTTTTCTCCTTTTGACTCCCACCCCGAGAGGTGGCAGTCCCCGTTCCCGCACCACGTGCGGGGTTACGGGTCGGCCGGAGGTGGCGCGGAGTTCGCGCCACAACCGCCCTCACCAGAACCGGCGTTACCGCCCCTCCAGTAGTCTCGACCACCGCTACCCAGGCTACCCGGGACGCCGGCCGAGACTCACCAAGGTAATTTTTTACAGAGGTTTTCTTCCTCGCGGTCCCCGCCCTCCGGAAAGGGCGGCGGCCCTCGGCCCTGCACTGCGTACGGGGTTACGAGCTCCTCCAGGCAGCGCACTGCCCTCCGACACCGGGGCCACTCTATGCCCCCCTCCCAGGGTGATTTTTTAGAGAGGTTGTCTTCCTCCGCGCCCCCGTCTCCAAGGGAAATAGTTCCTTTGCAGACGGCGGCCCTCGGCCCCGCACCATGTGCAGGGTTACGAGCTTGACTCGACTGCCGCTACCCGGGATACCCAGGGCGCCAGTCGAGACCACCACGGGTAATTTTTTAGAGAGGTTGTCTTCCTCGCAGCCCCCGCCTCCAAAGAAACAGTTCTTTTGCAGACGGCGGCCCTCGGCCCCGCACTATGTACAGGGTTACGAGTTTGGCTCGACTGCCGCTACCGGGATACCCAGGACGCCAGCCGAGACCACCCGGGACATTTTTTAGAGAGGTTGTCTTCCTCACAGCCCCCGCCTCCAAAGGAAACAGTTCCTTTGCAGACGGCGGCCCTCGGCCCCGCACTATGTACGGGGTTACGAGATTGTCGGCTATTCGACAACTCCGTAATAGCACCCTCAGTGGGAGACATTACGCAGATGCCCGGGATGCACCGTCCCGGACCCATTTCCGTTCCCCTATCATGACTGACCAGGGACAGGATATGGACCGGGCACACGAGGAGGTTTCCGACGTAGCACCCCAACCTAACCTAACCTAACCTAACCTAACCTAACCTAACCTAACCTAACCTAACCTAACCTAACCTAACCTAACCTAACCTAACCTAACCTAACCTAACCTAACCTAACCTAACCTAACCTAACCTAACCTAACCTAACCTAACCTAACCTAACCTAACCTAACCTAACCTAACCTAACCTAACCTAACCTAACCTAACCTAACCTAACCTAACCTAACCTAACCTAACCTAACCTAACCTAACCTAACCTAACCTAACCTAACCTAACCTAACCTAACCTAACCTAACCTAACCTAACCTAACCTAACCTAACCTAACCTAACCTAACCTAACCTAACCTAACCTAACCTAACCTAACCTAACCTAACCTAACCTAACCTAACCTAACCTAACCTAACCTAACCTAACCTAACCTAACCTAACCTAACCTAACCTAACCTAACCTAACCTAACCTAACCAATAACAAGACAACAAGAAAATACGACACCCGAAAAACAAGTTGGGTGGACTATAAAAAAGAAATGAAAGACCTATTAAAAGAAAAGCATTTGAATAAAACAGAAATAGATAAAATAGTTAACACAGAACAACTAGAAATAGCAATAGAAGAATATACTAAATTAATAGAATTAAATTGTAATAAACATGTTAAATTGAAAAAAGCAACAAGTAAAATAAAGATTGTGTGGTGGTCCGACGAGCTTGAAAGACTGAAGAAAGAAAAGAACAGACTGAAGAGAAGGATAAAATGGCAGCACCAAGTCGTAAAACATGGGTAATAGAGCAGTACACAGAAGCGAAAGAGAAGTATGAAAGGGAAATGGATGTCGCCAGAATAAAAAGCTGGAAGGAGTTCTGCGGAAAACAAGATAGGGAATCTGTGTGGGATGGGATATATAGGGTAATAGGTCGAACAAGAGCGCAAGGCGAAGATCTGCCAATCGCGAGGGGGGCATCACCACCAGCCCCAAACAGTCGGTGCGCATTATGGCGGAGACCTTCTACCCGGACGACACGGAAATAGGGGAAAATGAGATCCACAAGGCTGTGCGAATCAGCGCGGCGGAAGCAAAGGAGGGAGATGAACATGACGTTCATGACCCCCCATTTGTGGAAGCCGAGCTGGTGCACGCCGTGGACTCGTTTAACCCGAAAAAGGCTCCGGGTGGAGATGGGTTCACGGCCGATATATGCGCGGCGACTATAAAAGCGGATAGCGACACAGCCCTCGCGATCTTTAATAAATGCCTTACCCTCACCCATTTCCCGCATAGATGGAAAAAAGCAACGGTCATCATGCTGAGGAAGCCCGGCAAGGATGACTACCAGGAGCCCAAATCGTACAGGCCAATCGGGTTGCTGCCAGTTTTAGGTAAAATTCTTGAGAAAATGCTAGTGCGTCGTTTAAAATGGCATATACTGCCCAAACTTAACCCGAGGCAGTACGGATTTGTGCCGCAGCGCAGCACGGAGGACTCCCTCTATGATATGATCCAGCGAATCAGAGGCAAATTGGTAGAAAAGAGAATAGTGGCCCTGATATCGCTGGACATAGAGGGAGCCTTTGATAACGCGTGGTGGCCGCGAATCCGCTGCCAACTTAAAAACTTAAAGTGCCCTATAAACCTACGCAGACTGGTAGATAGTTATCTCCAAGATAGGATGGTGTCGGTGAGATACGCGGGGGAGGAGTACAGCAAGATAACCAACAAAGGTTGTGTACAGGGTCCATAGGAGGCCCCTTATTCTGGAACATCTTGCTGGATCCACTCCTGAACGGGCTCACCGACGCCGATGTATATTGCCAAGCATTCGCTGACGACATCATTTGATAGTGGATGGAGGAGACCCAAAGTCGTTAGAGGAAAAGGCCAATGCAGGACTCTCCCTGGTCAGGAGATGGGGCGCGTCAAACAAATTAAACTTCGCGGCGCATAAGACCAAAGCCATGGTTATCACCAAAAAATTAAAATTTGACGCGCCGTACTGACCATGGGGGGGGTACAAATAGAACTTGTCAACGAAATAAAAATCCTCGGCCTAAAAATCGACAACAAACTAACCTTTAACGAGCACATTAAGTACGTCTGCGGCAAAGCCATCAACATTTTTAAAGGTATCCAAAGAGCCGCAAAGACGACTTGGGGTCTCCAACCAGAGATTATACGAACAATTTACATAGCGGTCATAGAACCAATCATCCTCTACGCAGCGAGTGTTTGGCAGGGAGAAGCTAAGAAAATAATGACCAAAAGAAATTCTCGGTGGTACAGAGGGGGTTCGCCCAAAAAATTACCAAATGTTATAGGACGGTGTCGCTCAACTCCGCCTTAATATTGTCGGGGCTGCTTCCGCTGGACCTAAGGGTCCATGAAGCATCCCAGCTTTATGAGGCGAAGCGAGGGAAACCCCAGGCAATATTAAGGGGGAGAAAGGTGGAGAAAAGGGTATCCTTCATGAATTCGAACCACCCCGGTAGCAGCAGAATGATAGGTTTCGAATGTCTGGAAAACGAGGAGGAGGATAGCAAACTGGCAGAAGGTCTTGTGAAGATCTATACAGATGGCAGCAAACTGGAGGGAAAGGTAGGAGCCGCCCTGACCTGTTGGAAAGGGCAGGCAGAAGTCCTTTCCCGAAAGTTTAAGCTGGAGCCATACTGTACAGTCTTCCAAGCCGAGCTGTATGCTATCCTCCAAGCCACGGAGTGTGTATTAGGGAAAGGATGGAAGGAGGCGGCCGTGCTCAGCGATTCGAGGTCCTCCCTCCAATCGCTAGCTGATCCAGACTCCTCGCATCCGATCGCCAAGGCGATTCAGGGCAACCTGGCCCAACTCAGGGACAACGGACAAACCGTGTCCCTGTTTTGGATCAGGGCCCACGTCGGGGTGATCGGAAACGAGAGAGCGGATCAGCTGGCGAAGGGGGCGGCCCTCGGGTTGAAATGCAAATCGCACTATGACTGCTGTCCCATCTCTTTCGTCAAGCGCCATGTACGCGCGATGACGAAAGTAGAATGGGACAGCAGGTATAGGAGCGAGGACACGGCTGCCACAACGAAGGCGTTCTTCCCCAGCGGGAGAGCGCCTTCGGTGTCGTAAGAAAGATGAAGATTGATAGAATAGCTGCACAGATCCTTACCGGGCATGGAGGTTTCTCCGCCTACCTCCATAGGTTTAAAAAGAAGGATACCCCAAGCTGCGTTTGTGATCCCGACACTGAAGAGGACATTTTCCATGTCCTCCTGGAATGCCCCCTCTATGCCAAAGACAGACACGACGCACAAGTAGCATTAAAACACCCCTTAGAAAGGAAAACCTGTGGGAAATTATGATAGAAAGTAAAGATAGGGAAGTGTTAATTAAGTTTTGGTAAGAAAATAGTGGAAAAGGTCATAGAACGAAATAGAGATGATTAGTGTAAAATGTATTAATTATTGTAGTGAAATATGTAAAAGTAAATGTAGAGTATAAAGAAAGAAATAAGAAATTGTGATATTAGTTTTAAGTAAAGAAATGTAAAAGGCAAGAAAGTAATGAAATAGATAATAAGAATGTAAATAGAAATAGATCAGTGTGTGTAATTAAGTAAATAAGTAAAATGTAACAATAAAACAAAAAGAAATATGTAATAGCAAATAAGATAAATGTAAAGAATAAAAAGAAAAAAGTAATAAAGTGCAAAAGAAAGAGCACAAAATCCACATGCAAAAGAGCAAGCATGTCTAATAAACTTAAAACAGTACCAAACAAAACAAAAAAGAAAACAAAGTCCTGAAACAAATCGGGGATACCGCTAAAAAAAAAAAAAAAAAAAAAAAAAAAAAGAAAAGAAAAAAAAAAAAAACCAACAACCTAACCTAACCTAACCTAACCTAACCTAACCTAACCTAACCTAACCTAACCTAACCTAACCTAACCTAACCTAACCTAACCTAACCTAACCTAACCTAACCTAACCTAACCTAACCTAACCTAACCTAACCTAACCTAACCTAACCTAACCTAACCTAACCTAACCTAACCTAACCTAACCTAACCTAACCTAACCTCCTAACCTAACCTAACCTAACCTAACCTAACCTAACCTAACCTAACCTAACCTAACCTAACCTAACCCCCCCAGTTGCCCCGTAGCGCTAGACCCGAGCGGCACGATTTTATTGAGCTCCGCAGTTAAAAAATCAAAGTGCCGGAAAAATTAGAGCAATATACAAAGTGCTTAGTGTCAAAAGATTCGTCTCGACGAGACGAATCGATTGGTGTATCACACCAAAGTGAAAAGTTGAGAAAAAGTGATAAAAAGTGCAAAAAACCCCAAATTTGAGGTTATTCCGGATTTCGGAGCCATATATCTCGGGAACCGCAGCGGTGACCCACCTTTTCTGAACTGTGGGGAGGCATTATTTGACCCAAGGATTACTGGAGAAAAATTTCAGATTTTTCCCTCCTGAAACCAGGGACTTTCTTAGGAAAGTCCCCTCACCACGTGGCCACGAGGTCCTGGATCCAAGCCAGGACCCCCACCAAACCACCAGAATCAGGCAGAGGACATCGCAGCGGACCGGGAGGAGCTTTCGGTGACCAGCTCCAGGCTGAAACAAAGGAAAAACAAGGTCCTGAACATTTTTAATTTTAGTATTAGATATAAGAGCAATTGTAGCAAAAACCAGATCGGGAAGGTATATATTAAAAATCAAAATTAAGTTTAGTAGTTATTGTAGATTATTAGTGCAAAGTTTTGGAATTTTTTATTTGTTAGATACGGAGATATTCGGTTTTCAGGACGAGCGGGGCGAACGCCACGAAAATAAAAGCCGAATATCAACCGGTTTTTTATCAGATCAAAATCTGGTTTTTGACACAACAGGAGGACGTCGACCCGGGCTATCCCGTAGGATAAAAATTTTCTTTTCAATTAACGTACCAGCGCAAACAAACACGGTTTTGTAGCTGAAAAAATTTCTTCCAAATTTTATAACCTCTTAATTTATATTAAAATATAAATTAAAAAATCCAAAATTTAGATCACGGGAAAGGCTGGTTCATCCCCTATCTAGTAGTATTAAGTTTGTAAAGGTAGGTCTCGGCTTTTCCGAGCGCCACCCCCCCAAAGTAGAACATAGAAATTCTCTCGACCGCAAAACTAAAGTTGTAAAATTACGTAACTCGAAAATCCACTTTTTTATTACTGACATTTTGAAAATTATTTTATATAGTTAGATTGTAAGGTGCATACAACCATTTCTGGTGAAGAAATTTTTAATTTTGGACCACCCAGTCCAAAGTTATAAGCCCCTAAAGTGGCATTTTAAAAATTTTTACAAATTGTATATTTTTCTCAAAAATTTCATTTTAAACTTGAATTTCAAGTAGTTAAATCTAGTTTATAAACACCAATTTTCTAGGAGGGGTAAAACCCACCTAGACGGTCCTAACAAACTACTTTGGAAAGATAAGGTTGAAACCCGGAGAAAATATAAACATTACAAACCTTTTTGCGGTCAAATTTTGGGGACCCTGTACAGAATTTTGAATTTTAAAAATAGTTACACTGTGATTTTAAATGGATTACACATATGTACCTGTAGCTTAAGAAAGGCCCTATCCACTAGCTTTTAAAAAATCCGGAAAATCGGAAACGGCCCCGAGCGCCGCTTACCGGAAAATTCCGTAAATTTGCCGAAAACCGCACAAATAAGTTTGTTTAGTTTTAAGATTTTATTTTGTGAGTGTCCCCTTTGTTTACATTTTTTCGTGTCTAATATCTTTGTAGTTTTTAATCCTAAAATTATAGTAATAGTATCTTTGGAAAGCCCAATTCTTCCCCTATCTTATAAACTTTTTAGAATAATTTTCCCACCCCTAGTTGGGAAGTTATTAACCATTAATCAAAAAGAGGGAAAATTTTGTTTAATACTTAATATCTCAAAAACTACAAATTTCTCAGCAATAAGTCCGGGAGGTTTTCGACGGAGGATATCCCCCTTTACAGGAATCTGAAGTCAAAAATCACCCGGGACAACCCTCCAGGTTGGGGAAATTAGGCCACGCCCCTTTAAACAAAAACTTAAACGGATTAAAGGAGTGTTAACTGACAAAAGGGACACTTAGAGGGGTTTCCCACATAGGGTTCTTTGGAGAAAAAGTATCGGGTATAGAAACACTACCCCATTCGGGAATAAAAACAACCCCCAACCCCAAAGTTACCCCTATTTGGAAAAAACCTATCTCCGTAATTACTGGACCGATTTCGACAAACTTTTACGGTTTGGTCCTAAAAATTAACACAAATCAGATAGAGTGCCAAGAGTCTCTACATAGAGCTCATAGAGCCGAAAATAATTAATATTAAGTTTTTCATACAAAGTTTTACATAGGAAATAGGGCCTTTCTAAGCATAAATTGACCTCCTGAATCTCTTTTGAGATCAGGACTAGCACTTAAGTAATTTTGACAAAATTCAGGACTCTATTGAGCCTGAATATAGGTTAAGTTAGTTAGGTTTTTATTAGAATTAGGACACTCTGCTCCTCTTTTGAGGGCAGACTTAGGCTAAAAATTTGACAAATCTGCATTATTGCACAAATTACTACTATCGTATTTTATTGTTTTACCTTTTATTCCAAATTAGATTTTAATTTTAATTTAAAATTAAAGTCTGATATTGACAACCTGCTCCTTTTTAAGGGCAGGCTTAGTGTTAGTAATTTGTTGTGTGCGTTAAAAATTTAATTTTGATTTTGACTGTGATATTGACACCCTGCACCTCTTTTGAGGGCAGGCTTAGCTTTAGTATTAATTGTTGTGTGTGTTATAATTCTTAATTCTTAAGTTAATTTATACTGACAACCGGTACCTTTCTTAAGGGCAGTAAGCAATATTATAGGAATTGAATTCGAATTTGTCTTTTGACCCATTGTTTTATTTTATTCATTTTATTTTATTTTATTTTTAATCTATTGTGTTGTCTATTGACTCATTCAAATTTAATTTTAATTTAACTTATTTTAGCTTAGTTTTATTGAATTCATTAAATAGTCTATTGACTCATTAATTTATTCAATTTAATTTTAATTTTAATTCTTATTTTATTTAATTCAATTCGTCTTTTGACTCGTTAGTTCGGATTCAGTTCAAGTGTAATATTGCTTTAGTTAATTTATTTACTAAATCGTCTTTTGACTCATTGATATTATCATTTTAATTATTATTATTTATTCGGTTTTTATTCAATTTTTTATTTTTTTTATTTTATAAAATATTTTACAATTAGACGTAGGCAAACCCACTCAGATAATAAACAATAACAAAGAAATAAGTAAAATGTATACTAGTAGCCAACCTATTTTTGCAAAGTTAAGAAGCAACAATTTTGAAAGTAGACGTGCAGACTCCTCTCCCCAGGGGGAATAGATAGTGAAAAATCTCAAGCTCAGCCCACGATGAAATCGCCACAGAAATATAAGAACGTAAGGGAGTACGAAAGAAGAGCGAATGAAGCGCAAAGTAAAATAAAAGAACAAATGGAACCAAAAGGAACAAACAAGTCAGTAACAAGAGAAGGAAAGGCAAGGATTACGGAAGAGACGCTTGAAATGGTAAAGATGATTAAAGAGCTAGTAAGTAGAGTAAGCGAGTCAGAAAGTAACAAAGAAAGAAGAAGAATGCAAGAGGAGGAAAGAAAAGAGAGTAAGAATGGCAAAGATGAGAAAGAAAGTGAGAGTGAGAATGAAAGAAGGAATAGTATGATAAAGATGTATGAAGGTATAATAGGAAATAAGGAAGAAATAAGAGTGAATGGTAATGTCCTAGCAGATATTATGGGAATACTGCTGGAGATTAAAGAAGAGGTAAAAGAGACGAGAGAGGAACAAAAGAAGTTTAACAAAATTTTAATAGAAGAAAAGGAAGAAATGAAAGTTAGTAAAAACAGGATAGAGAAAATGGAGAAAACGATGAGCATGCAAGTCGAAGAAAGCAAGTACATGAAAGAAGAACAAGAAAAGCTAAAAGAGATAATAATAGAAAATAATAGAGGGATAGAGGAAGGAATGGGAAGATTGGAAGTGATAAAAGAGATGCAAGAAAGAGTGGGAAAGCGAATGGAAGAAGAGCAAAAGAAACTGACTGAGCTGGGAACTAAGATAGAGGAAGAAAGAAAGGAAGAAACGTATGCGGAAAAAGTGAGAAGCGTTCCACCCCAAAACAAAACACTACATTCAATCATAGTGGCGTCGACCGACGAAACGCTCACGAGCGACCAGGTGTTCGACGCGGTGAGGAAGTCGGTCGACGAAAAAGGGGAGTGGAACGAAGTGCGAAGAGTGAGAAAGGCGAAAGGGCAAAAGGTAATTATAGGGTGTGCAAGGGAAAGTGAGGCAGAAAATTGAAAGAGAAGATCGAAAGGAACAAAATACTAAAAGTGGAAAGGGCAAAGAACAAAAACCCATTAGTAATAGTGAGGAACGTAAGAGGAGAGAGAAAGAAAGAGGAAGTGATAGAAGGGATAAAGAAAAATCGGAAGAATAAACAGGGAGGAAAGGTTTAAGGAAGAGGACATGGAAGTTATATATGAAAAGGCAACTAGGAATCCGCATGTGGCGCACGTGGTGGTCAGAGTGGCTCCCACAATTTGGCGGCAGCTGACAGATGCGGGTCTCTTCAACTACAGTGGGGAATCTCCGCTGTGGAAGATCAGACCCCGTTAATCCAGTGCTCCCGCTGTCTGGGCTACGGCCACATCAGACGGGTCTGCACGGAGGCGCTGGACAGCTGCAGCCACTGTGGGGGGACCACTTATACGCCGCATGCCCAAACAAAAATTCCGCTCCTAGTTGCCTAAATTGTAAAAGGGCTGAGTTAAAAGAGAATGAACACAACACCTTTAGCAATGCCTGCCCACAGAGAATACTCTGGGATAAAATCGCAAGAGCGAAGGTGGCATATTGCTAAGGGTGCTGTGGGCAACAACAGAACGGGGAGAGGAATAAAGGAGCAGAAAGAAATATATAGGGCAGAAAAAGGAATTTGGATAAAATAACAAAATATATTGAAAGGAGATGGCATTGGTTCCACTTTCTTGAGGAAAGAAGGGAATCAATATCAGGGATAAGACTGCTGAAGCCCCTTCGTGGAACAAAGCAGGGAGTGCGAGTGGAGGCCAAAGGTAACCACGGGGCCAAAAGCAAATGGAGGCAAAAAATTATTTTTGAAACTCCACTTGCGGAGGCATACCGGCTCTAGAGGCTACCACCCAAACTCGAAGGTAAAAAGTGACCACGGAGGGACTCCAGCAGTAAATAGAGATAGAGATATAAATAGAAATAAGCGAAAGACAAATTGACTAGAATACAATGCGCGTAACATAAATAAGAAAAGTAAAAATAGAAATAAGTAAATATTGTAAATAAAATAAAGCAAATGTAAATAGGATAAGTAGTATACAAACGACAGTCTAAATAAAGACAAAGAAATGTAGCAAAGAAAATAATGTAATATAAGAAAGTGAATGTAAATAGATTAAGGAGAAAATTGTAATCAAACAAGAAAAGGAAATAATAACTTAAGAAAATAATTGTAAAAGTCAAAATGAATCTAATAAGAATAGTATCTAATGTAAGAGAAAACTAAATTATAGAATAGAAAACAGCAGTGACATATAAGAATCTAGATAAATTATTAAAATTGTAAGAAAATAAAAATGTAATAGAAAATAGGAAATGTAGAAACGATAAGTAAAAATAATAAAAACGAGAAAAGAAAAACTCGAACATAAAAATACGAAGTAGAGAAAAGAAAAACTCTAAAAAAGAAAGAAAACCAAAAAAGCATAAAAAAGTCCTGCCACTGAGTGGGGAAGCCGTTTAAAAAAAAAAAAAAAAAAAAAAAAAAACCTAACCTAACCTAACCTAACCTAACCTAACCTAACCTAACCTAACCTAACCTAACCTAACCTAACCTAACCTAACCAAACCTAACCTAACCTAACCTAACCTAACCTAACCTAACCTAACCTAACCTAACCTAACCTAACCTAACCTAACCTAACCTAACCTAACCTAACCTAACCTAACCTAACCTAACCTAACCTAACCTAACCTAACCTAACTAACCTAACCTAACCTAACCTAACCTAACCTAACCTAACCTAACCTAACCTAACCTAACCTAACCTAACCTAACCTAACCTAACCTAACCTAACCTAACCTAACCTAACCTAACCTAACCTAACCTAACCTAACCTAACCTAACCTAACCTAACCTAACCTAACCTAACCTAACCTAACCTAACCTAACCTAACCTAACCTAACCTAACCTAACCTAACCTAACCTAACCTAACCTAACCTAACCTAACCTAACCTAACCTAACCTAACCTAACCTAACCTAACCTAACCTAACTAACCTAACCTAACCTAACTAACCTAACCTAACCTAACCTAACCTAACTAACCTAACCTAACCTAACCTAACCTAACCTAACCTAACCTAACCTAACCTAACCTAACCTAACCTAACCTAACCTAACCTAACCTAACCTAACCTAACCTAACCTAACCTAACCTAACCTAACCTAACCTAACCTAACCTAACCTAACCTAACCTAACCTAACCTAACCTAACCTAACCTAACCTAACCTAACCTAACCTAACCTAACCTAACCTAACCTAACCTAACCCCCAGTTGCCCCGCATCCGTAGACCCGAGCGTCACGCTTTTATTGAGCTCCGCAGTCAAAAAATCAAAGTGCCAGTAAAATCAGTGCAATTAACCAAGTGTTTGGTATTGGTGGATTCGTCTCGACGAGACGAATCGAACGGTGTGTCACACTTAGGTGTGAAAAGTGGAAAAACCACCAAAAAGTGCAAAAAACCGTAAAAGTAAGGTTATCTCAGACTTTGGAGCAGGATATCTCTAAATCCATCGCGACGACCCATCATTTTTGGACTGTGGGAGGTCCACAATTGACGAGAGGAAGGCGCCTGCAAAGTCCCGGAATTTTCCGGCGAAGATCCAGGGACTTTCCTAAGAAAGTCCCTCAACCACCCGACCACGAGGTACTGGAACCAGCGCAGTCGCGCCACTCCAACCACCACAGACGAGGAGAGGACGTCGCAGCCGACAAGTGAACGCTTTCAGCATCAGCCTACCCCCAATAGGAAGGGAGATATAAGGTCCTAAAAATTTTACATTTTAAGTTTAGAAATAAGTGCATATAAAACAAAAACCAGAGTGGTAACCTATTAATTAAAAATCAAAATTAAATTTGCTATTTATTAACGATCATTTTAAAACTTTTTTCGGAATTTTATCTTAAAGATCACCGTAGTTATTCAACTTTCAGGACCAGCGGGACGACCATCAAAAACAATAAAAGTTGAATAACAACTTGTTTTTATTTATTTTAAAACCTGGTTTTTGGATTATTAGAGGAACTCGACCCGGGCTATCCGGTGAAAAAAGAATCTTTGGAAAAAACTTAGTATTTAGAAAATTAGATTAAAACAAACTTAATTTGTAACGATAAAAATTGCTTCAAAATTTTAAATAGATTTAATTTATATGAAAATATAAATTAAAAAATAAAAATTATATATCACAGGAAAGGCCGGACTACCCTCTATCTAGTAGTATAAAAATCTTAAGGGAGGAGCCAGGCGTTTCCGAGCGCCACCCTCCCAAAGTAGCACCCAGAAATTCTTTTGACCGCAAAAACAACATTGTAAAAATTACGTAACTTGAAAACTCACTTTTTTATCTTTTATTTTTTCAAGATTGTTTTTACGCATTTAGATAGTTATGTAAGAGTAACCATTTTTGACGGAGGAATTTTAAATTTCGGACCACCCCGTCCGGAGTTATAAGCTTTTAAAATAAAAATTTCACCCATTGTTAGTTTTTACAAAAATTTCATCTTAAATATCAAATTAAAAGTGGTTAAAACTATTACACAAGAACGAATTTTATACGAGGGGTAAAACCCACCTAGACGGTTCTAACAAGCAACTTTGGAGGGATAAGGGTTGAAACCCGGAGAAAATATAAGGGTTACAAATTTTTATGCGGTCAAATTTCGGGGACCCAGCACGGATTATCGAATTTTAAAAATACTAAATCTGTGATAATTAATGACTTTTATATATGTACAATTAGGTTAGGAAAGGCCCGAGCAAGTGTTTTAAAAATTTTTTGGAAAACTTAAAACGCGCCCGAGCGCCGACCCCCAAAAGTTCCAAAAAATTTTAACAAAACCGCACAAGTAAGTTGGCAATCCATTAATCAAAAGTATATGTTTGTTTACGTTTTTTATCAGTTAATATCTTTGAATTCCGAACCCCTAAAATTATAAAAATTGTGCCCCCTGGTGGCCCATTTATTACTCTTTAAGAATTTTGCAAAAAATAAATTTTTCAACCCCAAATTTCAGAACAACAGAACATTAATCACCGAGGGATTTTTCGGGATAAAACCCAAAAAATCTCCAAAAGTACCCGTTTTTCGAAAATTAATCCCGGAGCTTTTCGATAGAGGACATCCCCCTTTACAGGATTCCGAAGTCGAAACCCGTCCGGGACGACTTTTGAAAACGGGGAATTTCTAGTCAGGGCGGACTACGTCATAAGCCACGCCCAATTAGGCGGAATATACAGGGGCTTGTTTAATTGTTTAATTCCTAAAAAGGGTACTTGGAGAAATTTCCCACATTAGGTCTCTTGGGGAGAAAAGTATCTCCTCAAGCAACACAACCCGACCCCAACATAAAAAACACCACCAAAAATTGAAGTTCCCGGGTTCGATTCCCGGAAGAAGCAAACATATACAGCTAACTCCTAAAGTACGCATCGTAGGACGTTTTGGACCCCAAATTCGGCCTTAAGCGACTCGAAGAGTCGCAGGTGGAAATCCCCAGGGAGACGTCGATCCCCCTAGTCTCAACCCCCTACCCCCTACCCCATAAATTAATTAGACATACAAAATTCAAAATTTTATAAAAACTATACTTTTGGCATATACACTTTCTCGGACAAAAATAATCAGCATTCTTTACCGGACATTTTACAAACATAAAAACCAACCCCTAAATTTGAAATTTTTTCCCCCGCCGCCCTAAGGGAGAATTTGTTTAATAGCCCGTTACTAAGGAACTAACAGTCCCAATCTAACGACATTTTATATAGGGACTCAAATTCTCACTTGGGACCCAAATCTCGACGCCTACCCCTCCCAACCCCTAAACCACCCCTATCTGAAGAAATAAGGCAACTTGGAAACTACTGGGCCGATTTCGACCAAACTTTTACGGTTTGGTCCTATAAATTCTCAGCAATCAGATAGAGTGCCAAACGTCTCTACATAGAGTACATAGAGACTAGGAAAATTAATATTAAGTTTTCACATACAAAAATTTTCATATAGGAACTCGGGCCTTTCAAGGTATAATTAAGTCTCCTGAATCTCTATTGAGATCAGGATTAGTATTAAGGAATTTTGACAAAATTCAGGACTCTATTGAGCCTGAATATAGGTTAAGTTAGTTAGGTTTTTATTAGAATTAGGACACTCTGCTCCTCTTTTGAGGGCAGACTTAGGCTAAAAATTTGACAAATCTGCACTTATTGCACAAATTACTATCGTATTTTATTGTTTTAATTTTATTCAAACTTGACTTTAATCAAAATCTTTTAACTTATATTGACAACCTGCACCTTTTTTAAGGGCAGGCTTAGTAATAGTAATTTGTTGTGTGCGTCTAAATCTTTAGCTTGACTGTGATATAGACACCCTGCACCTTTTTTAAGGGCAGGCTTAGTTTTAGGAATTAGTAATTTAGTAATTTTATTTTATCTTATTTTATTATATTATTTTGGTGTGTCCATTTAATTTTATTTTAATTTAAATTATCAATCCGTCTATTGACTCATAATTTCAATTCCAATTTTAATTCAAATTTTTAATTTTACTTTTTTAATTTTTATTTTTATTTTTATTTTTATTTTCATTTTTATTTTTATTTTTATTTTTATTTTTCAATTTAATTTATATAAAAAAAAAAATTTAATTCGGATAAAACAGGTCTTAAAGACTGCTCCATATTGGTTCCAAAAAATTAAAATGGCAAGAAACGGCAAACACATCCCCGCCGCGAGAAATTCAAAAACATTCGATTACGTTTATGAATCTCCTTCTGAGATAAAAGAACTAAAAATGGTAAACGAGATAGCAGGTACGCGACTTACGACGGCGGAAGGCACACAAAAAACAGGAGGAAGGAGAAAGTGGAGGAATTCCCCCACAATTTAGTAAGTAAGGCCAGGGATTTGGGTGCCAAAATGTTGGAGCATTTGGCACCCAAATCAGTGACAAGCGAGGGAAAACAGATTTTAAGAAAAGGAACGAAAGAGATGAAAGAGTGGATAGAGATGCTGGCTAAAAGAGTAGTAGAATTAGAAAACAGTAAGAACGACGATGGAACGAAAGAAATGGACAGAAGGGAGGAAAAGAAAGACGAAAGAATGGACGGGAAGGAAATAGGAGAGATGAAAGAAATGCTGAAAAATATACAGGACATAGTTTTGGGAAATAGAGAAAGAATAGAAGAAGGAACCAGAAAGACGAAGAGCACGTTAGAAAGGATGGATGAACAGCAACAGCTTAGCAGCCAAATAATGGAGGGCATAAATAAAGCTGCAGTAATAACAAAGGAAGACAACGACCACATGGATGGAGAACTGCAGAAATTTATGGACGTAGTGATGGAAGCAAGGGATGCAGCGATAGAGGCAAAGCTATACACAGATAGAATAGAGACAAGAATAGAATTCGAGCTAGATAAGGAAAACGATGAAAGCACAGCATATCTCCTGATGGAAGAACAAAAGAAAGTGATGGATGCAATTTTAGACAATAGGAAAGAAATAATAACAGGAATAGGAAAATGGAAACAATGGAAGAAATAGGGAAAAAAGGAAATGATAATATAGGAGATATAGAAAGCATGCTAAGCACCACAATGCAAGAAAGTAGAATGATACTAGAGGAACAGGGGAAAATTAAAGAAACAATTTTAGGAAATAGAAAGGAAATAATAAGGGGAAACAGCATTATGGAAATAATAGAAAGCAGACAAAAGGAAGTAGGGACACAAATCACAGGGAAAAAAGGGATATAGAAGGGATAGTGAAAGAAAAGATGGACGAAATCAGAAAGGATACGTATGCAGAGAGAGTAAAAGGGCCAGCTACTATGATGGAAACTTTACATTCCATCATAGTAGCATCAACGGACTTAACGCAAACAAGTGAAGAAGTGATTGAAGAGGTGAAAAAGAGTGTGGATGAAAAAGGAGAATGGATGGAGGTAAAAAAGATAAGAAAGGCAAAGGGACAGAAGGTCATAATAGGGTGTGCTAGGGAGAATGAAATGGAAAGACTGAAAGAGGAATTGGAAAGGAATAAAAAATTAATAGTAAAAAAGCCAAAAATAAAAATCCGTTAGTGGTAGTAAAGTATGTAAGAGGAGAAAACAAGACGGAGCAAGTGATTGAGGCGATAAGAAGAATGATAGAAAAGGAAAGAAAGGGAATAGCAAAGAGGAAGGAAAAAAGGACATAGAGGCAGTATTTGAAAAGGTAACAAGGAATCCACATGTGGCACACGTGGTCCTGAGAGTGGCCCCGGCAATATGGCTGCAGCTGACAGAGGCGGGGACCCTTCAACTACGCTGGGGACCATCCAGAGTAGAAGATCAGTCCCCGCTAATCCAGTGCTCCCGCTGCTTGGGCTTCGGCCACATCAAGCGGGTCTGCCAGGAGCCGCTGGACAGTTGCAGCCACTGCGGGGGAGACCACAAGTACGCCACATGTGCAAAGAAAGAAGAAGCACCATGCTGCCAGAACTGCAAAAAGGCGAAAAATAAGGACACAGCACACAACACGTTCAGCATCGAATGCCCACAGAGGGCTATTTGGGATAGAATGCCAGGTCAAAAGTCGCGTACCACTGCTAAGGGCGAAATTAGGAAATTAATTACAGTAAATAAAAAAATGAGTAGGAAAACAAGTAGTGAAATAGATATACAATTAGATAGTAAGGGAACGCAAGGCGAAACTGAAGACCACAAAGTAGACGGGACTCCACTGGGAGGTAACGCAAAGGGAAGAGTGATAACTGAAAAGCGCGCGCGGGAACAGCCAAAGCAAACAGGGTTGCAAATATGATATTTGCAAATCCTGTCTTGCGGAAGCTGAACCCGCGAGCACTTACTCAACCCCAAAGACTCCGAGTGGAGTCAAACTTAAGTAACTTAGGATTAGGTAAAAAACTGAAAACGGTAAAATGTTAAAAAGAACGAAAGTATACATAAGGAAAATGTGTAAATGGAAACAAAATGTAAATGGAATGAGAAATGTAAATGTAAATGTAAACTA
Organism: Chilo suppressalis; assembly: GCA_902850365.2. Classification (NCBI taxonomy): domain Eukaryota; kingdom Metazoa; phylum Arthropoda; class Insecta; order Lepidoptera; family Crambidae; genus Chilo; species Chilo suppressalis. Next base: position 41,657 of record OU963894.1, read on the forward strand.
AAAAATGCAATAGAATGTAAATACAAGAAAATAAAATGTAAATATAAATATGTGATATGATAAACAAATGAAAACTGTAATTAGAATAAGACATCCATGTAACTAGAATAAGGAAAAGAAGTAGAGATTAAGCATAGACAGTGTAAATAAAATAAGAATACTAGAAAATAAGACAAAAGACCAGATATTAATCTGGGTATAGCATAATAGTATAGATAGGAATAGATATGAAAGTGTATAAAGTATAAGGAACCAATAAATGTAAAATAATAGTCAATAGAAGCAAGAAATGTATTAGAATAAGAAAAATTTGAAAAGATAAAAGAAAAAGAGACACAAAAAGAAAAATGTGCTCAAATATATATACAAGCGCGAAAAAAAAATAACGTGCTTTTAAAGCAAAAAAAAAAAAAACAATAAAACACACCAAATATAAATAGTAATTAAAGACCTGCAACAAAGTGGGGAGCAGCTGTAAAAAAAAAAAAAAAAAAAAAAAAAAAAAAAAACCTAACCTAACCTAAACCTAAACCTAACCTAACCTAACCTAAAACCTAACCTAACCTAACCTAACCTAACCTAACCTAACCTAACCTAACCTAACCTAACCTAACCTAACCTAACCTAACCTAACCTAAACCTAACCTAACCTAACCTAACCTAACCTAACCTAACCTAACCTAACCTAACCTAACCTAACCTACCTAACCTAACCTAACCTAACCTAACCTAACCTAACCTAACCTAACCTAACCTAACCTAACCTAACCTAACCTAACCTAACCTAACCTAACCTAACCTAACCTATAACCTAACCTAACCTAACCTAACCTAACCTAACCTAACCTAACCTAACCTAACCTAACCTAACTAACCTAACCTAACCTAACCTAACCTAACCTAACCTAACCACCTAACCTAACCTAACCTAACCTAACCTAACCTAACTAACCTAACCTAACCTAACCTAACCTAACCTAACCTAACCTAACCTAACCTGCCACAACCTAACCTAACCTAACCTAACCTAACCTAACCTAACCTAACCTAACCTAACCTAACCTAACCTAACCTAACCTAACCTAACCTAACCTAACCTAACCTAACCTAACCTAACCTAACCTAACCTAACCTAACCTAACCTAACCTAACCTAACCTAACCTAACCTAACCTAACCTAACCTAACCTAACCTAACCTAACCTAACCTAACCTAACCTAACCTAACCTAACTAACCTAACCTAACCTAACCTAACCTAACCTAACCTAACCTAACCTAACCTAACCTAACCTAACCTAAACCTAACCTAACCTAACCTAACCTAACCTAACCTAACCTAAACCTAACCTAACCTAAACCTAACCTAACCTAACCTAACCTAACCTAACCTAACCTAACCTAACCTAACCTAACCTAACCTAACTAACCTAACCTAACCTAACCTAACCTAACCTAACCTAACCTAACCTAACCTAACCTAACCTAACCTAACCTAACCTAACCTAACCTAACCTAACCCCAGAGTTGCCCCGTAGCGCTAGACCCGAACGGTTCGATTTTATTGAGCTCCGCAGTTAAAAATTCAAAGTGCCGGAAAAATTAGAGCAATATACAAAGTGATTGGTATTGGTGGATTCGTCTCGACGAGACGAATCGAACGGTGTGTCACACTTAGGTGTGAAAAGTGAAAAAACCACCAAAAAGTGCAAAAAACCGTAAAAGTAAGGTTAACTCAGACTTTGGAGCAAGATATCTCTGGATCCATCGCGACGACCCATCATTTTCGGACTGTGGGAGGTCCACAATTGACGAGAGGAAGGCGCCTGCAGAGTCCCGGAATTTTCCGGCCAAGATCCAGGGACTTTCCTAAGAAAGTCCCCAACCACCCGACCACGAGGTACTGGAACCAGCGCAGTCGCGCCACCCCAACCACCACAGACGAGGAGAGGACGTCGCAGCCGACAAGTGAGCGCTTTCAGCACAAGCCTACCCCCAATAGGAAGGGAGATATAAGGTCCTAAAAATTTTACATTTTAAGTTTAGAAATAAGTGCATATAAAACAAAAACCAGAGTGGTAACCTATTAATTAAAAATCAAAATTAAATTTGCTATTTATTAACGATCATTTTAAAACCTTTTTCGGAATTTTATCTTAAAGATCACCGTAGTTATTCAACTTTCAGGACCAGCGGGACGACCATCAAAAACAATAAAAGTTGAATAACAACTTGTTTTTATTTATTTTAAAACCTGGTTTTTGGATTTTAGAGGAACTCGACCCGGGCTATCCGGTGAAAAAAGAATCTTTGGAAAAAACTTAGTATTTAGAGAAATTAGATTAAAACAAACTTAATTTGTAACGATAAAAATTGCTTCAAAATTTTAAACAGATTTAATTTATATGAAAATATAAATAAATTAAAAAATAAAAATTATATATCACAGGAAAGGCCGGACTACCCTCTATCTAGTAGTGTAAAAATCTTAAGGGAGGAGCCAGGCGTTTCCGAGCGCCACCCTCCCAAAGTAGCACCCAGAAATTCTTTTGACCGCAAAAACAACATTGTAAAAATTACGTAACTTGAAAACTCACTTTTTTATCTTTTATTTTTCAAAATTGTTTTTACGCATTAGATAGTTATATAAGAGTAACCATTTTTGACGGAGGAATTTTAAATTTCGGACCACCCCGTCCGGAGTTATAAGCTTTTAAAATAAAAATTTCACCCATTGTTAGTTTTTACAAAAATTTCATTTTAAATATTGAATTAAAAGTGGTTAAAACTATTATACAAGAACAAATTTTATACGAGGGGTAAAACCCATCTAGACGGTTCCAAACCAACTTTTTAACAATAAGGGTTGAAACCCGGAAAAAATATAAGGGTTACAAATTTTTATGCGGTCAAATTTCGGGGACCCAGCACGGATTATGAATTTTAAAAATACTAAATCTGTGATAATTAATGACTTTTATATATGTACAATTAGGTTAGGAAAGGCCCGAGTAAGTGTTTTAAAAATTTTTTGGAAAACTTAAAACGCGCCCGAGCGCCGACCCCCAAAGGTTCCAAAAAATTTTAACAAAACCGCACAATTAAGTTGGCAATCCATTAATCATAAGTATATGTTTGTTTACGTTTTTTATTAGTTAATAACTTTGAATTCTGAAACCCTAAAATTATAAAAATTGTGCCCCCTGGTGGCCCATTTTTACTTTTTAAGATTTTTGTAAAAAATAAATTTTTCAACCCCTATTTGTAGAACAACAGAACATTAATCACCGAGGGATTTTTCGGGCTAAAACCCAAAAAATCTCCAAAAGTACCCGTTTTTCGAAAATTAATCCCGGAGCTTTTCGATAGAGGACATCCCCCTTTACAGGATTCCGAAGTCGAAACCCGTCCGGGACGACTTTTGAAAACGGGGAATTTCTGGTCAGGGCGGACTACGTCATAAGCCACGCCCAATTTAGGCGGAATATACAGGGGCTTGTTTAATTGTCTAAAAAGGGTACTTGGAGAAATTTCCCACATTAGGTCTCTTGGGAGAAAAGTATCTCCTCAAGCAACACTACCCGACCCCAACATAAAAAACACCACCAAAAATTGAAGTTCCCGGGTTCGATTCCCGGAAGAAGTAAACATATACAGCTAACTCCTAAAGTACGCATCGTAGGACGTTTTAGACCCCAAATTTGGCCTTTAGCGACTCGAAGAGTCGCAGGTGGAAACCCCAGGGAGACGTCGATCCCCCATAGTCTCAACCCCCTACCCCCTACCCCATAAATTAATTAGACATACAAAATTCAAAATTTTATAAAAACTATACTTTTGGCATATACACTTTCTCGGACAAAAATAATCAGTATTCTTTACGGACATTTACAAACATAAAAACCAACCCCTAAATTTGAAATTTTTCCCCCGCCGCCCTAAGGGAGAATTTGTTTAATAGCCCGTTACTAAGGAACTAATAGTCCCAAACCAACAACATTTTATATAGGGACTCAAATTCTCACTTGGGACCCAAATCTCGACGCCTACCCCTCCCAACCCCTAAACCACCCCTATCTGAAGAAATAAGGCAACTCGGAAACTACTGGGCCGATTTCGACCAAACTTTTACGGTTTGGTCCTATAAATTCTCAGCAATCAGATAGAGTGCCAAACGTCTCTACATAGAGTACATAGAGACTAGGAAAATTAATATTAAGTTTTCACATATAAAAATTCTCATATAGGAACTCGGGCCTTTCAAGGTATAATTAAGTCTCCTGAATCTCTATTGAGATCAGGATTAGTATTAAGGAATTTTTGACAAAATTCAGGACTCTATTGAGCCTGAATATAGGTTAAGTTAGTTAGGTTTTTATTAGAATTAGGACACTCTGCTCCTCTTTTGAGGGCAGACTTAGGCTAAAAATTTGACAAATCTGCACTTATTGCACAAATTACTATCGTATTTTATTGTTTTACTTTTTATTCAAACTTGATTTTAATCAAAATCTTTAAACTTATATTGACAACCTGTACCTTTTTAAGGCAGGCTTAGTAATAGTAATTTGTTTGTGTGCGTTTAAATCTTTAGCTTGACTGTGATATAACACCCTGCACCTTTTTTAAGGGCAGGCTTAGTTTTAGGAATTAGTAATTTAGTAATTTTATTTTATTTTATTTTATATTATTATTTTGGTGTGTCCATTTAATTTTATTTTAATTTAAATTATCAATCCGTCTATTGACTCATAATTTCAATTCCAAATTTAATTCAAATTTTTAATTTTACTTTTTAATTTTTATTTTTTTATTTTCATCTTTATTTTTATTTTTATTTTTTTTTTATTTTTATTTTTTTTTTCAATTTAATTTATATCAAAAAATTTAATTTGGATAAAACAGGTCTTAAAGACTGCTCCATATTGGTTCAAAAAATTAAAATGGCAAGAAACGGCAAACATATCCCGCCGCGAGAAATTCAAAAACATTTGATTACGTTTATGAATCTCCTTCTGAGATAAAAGAATTAAAAATGGTAAACGAGACAGCAGGTACGCGACTTATGACGGCGGAAGGCACACAAAAAACGGCAAGGAAGGAGAAAGTGGAGGAATTCCCCCACAATTTAGTAAGTAAGGCCAGGGATTTGGGTGCCAAAATGTTGGAGCATTTGGCACCCAAATCAGTGACAAGCGAGGGAAAACAGATTTTAAGAAAAGGAACGAAAGAGATGAAAGAGTGGATAGAGATGCTGGCTAAAAGAGTAGTAGAATTAGAAAACAGTAAGAACGACGATGGAACGAAAGAAATGGACAGAAGGGAGGAAAAGAAAGACGAAAGAATGGACGGGAAGGAAATAGGAGAGATGAAAGAAATGCTGAAAAATATACAGGACATAGTTTTGGGAAATAGAGAAAGAATAGAAGAAGGAACCAGAAAGACGAGAGCACGTTAGAAAGGATGGATGAACAGCAACAGCTTAGCAGCCAAATAATGGAGGGCATAATAAAGCTGCAGCAATAACAAAGGAAGACAACGACACATGGATGGAGAACTGCAGAAATTTATGGACGTAGTGATGGAAGCAAGGGATGCAGCGATAGAGGCAAAGCTATACACGGATAGAATAGAGACAAGAATAGAATTCGAGCTAGATAAGGAAAACGATGAAAGCACAGCATATCTCCTGATGGAAGAACAAAAGAAAGTAATGGATGCAATTTTAGATAATAGGAAAGAAATAATAACAGGAAATAGGAAAATGGAAACAATAGAAGAAATAGGGAAAAAAGGAAATGATAATATAGGAGATATAGAAAGCATGCTAAGCACCACAATGCAAGAAAGTAGAATGATACTAGAGGAACAGGGGAAAATTAAAGAAACAATTTTAGGAAATAGAAAGGAAATAATAAGGGAAACAGCATTATGGAAATAATAGAAAGCAGACAAAAAGAAGTAGGGACACAAATCACAGGGAAAAAAGGGATATAGAAGGGATAGTGAAAGAAAAGATGGACGAAATCAGAAAGGATACGTATGCAGAGAGAGTAAAAGGGCCAGCTACTATGATGGAAACTTTACATTCCATCATAGTAGCATCAACGGACTTAACGCAAACAAGTGAAGAAGTGATTGAAGAGGTGAAAAAGAGTGTGGATGAAAAAGGAGAATGGATGGAGGTAAAAAAGATAAGAAAGGCAAAGGGACAGAAGGTCATAATAGGGTGTGCTAGGGAGAATGAAATGGAAAGACTGAAAGAGGAATTGGAAAGGAACAAAAACTGATAGTTGAAAGAGCTAAAAATAAAAACCCGTTGATAGTGGTTAAGTACGTAAGAGGAGAAAACAAGTCGGAGCAAGTTATAGAGGCAATAAAAAGAAAGATAGGAAAAAGAACGAAAGGGAATAGCAAAGAGGAAGGAAAAAGGGACATAGAGGCAGTATCTGAAAGGACAACTAGAATCCACATGTGGCACACGTGGTCCTGAGAGTGGCCCCGGCAATATGGCTGCAGCTGACAGAGGCGGGGACCCTTCAACTACGCTGGGGACCATCCAGAGTAGAAGATCAGTCCCCGCTAATCCAGTGCTCCGCTGCTTGGGCTTCGGCCACATCAAGCGGGTCTGCCAGGAGCCGCTGGACAGTTGCAGCCACTGCGGGGGAGACCACAAGTATGCCACATGCGCAAATAAGGAAGAAGTGCCATGCTGCCAAAATTGCAAGAAAGTAAAAAGTAAGGATACAGCACACAATACCTTCAGTAACGCATGCCCACAGAGGGCTATATGGGATAGGATAGCCAGATCAAAAGTCGCGTACCACTGCTAAGGGCGAAATTAGGAAAACAGTTACAGAAATTAAAGAAATAAATAGGAAAATAAATAGGGTAATAGGTATACAAATAGACAATAGGGGAACGCAAAGTAAAGCCAAAGATCAAAAAGTAGACGGGACTCCACTGGAGGAAACGCAAAGGGAAAGGTGAAAAACTGAAAAGTGCGCGCGGGAACAGCCAAAGCAAACAGGGTTGCAAATATGATATTTGCAAATCCTGTCTTGCGGAAGCTGAACCCGCGAGCACTTACTCAACCCCAAAGACTCCGAGTGGAGTCAAACTTAAGTAACTTAGGATTAGGTAAAAAACTGAAAACGGTAAAATGTTAAAAAGAACGAAAGTATACAATAAGGAAAAATGTGTAAATGGAAACAAAATGTAAACGGAATAAGAAATGTAAATGTAAATGTAAACCAAGAAATGTAATAGAATGTAAATACAAGAAAATAAAACATAAATGTAAATATGTTATAAGACAAAGAAATGAAAACTGTAATAAGAATAAGTAACTCATGTAACTAGAATAAGAAAAAGAAGTAGAGATTAAGCATAGACGATGTAAATAGAATAAGAAAATTTAGAAAATAAGACAAAAGACCAGATATTAATCTGAGCATAGCAAAATAGTACAGATAAGAATAGATATAGGAATGTATAAAGCAAAAACATAAAGTATAAGGAACCAATAAATGTAAAATAATAGTCAATAGAAGTAAGAAATGTAATAGAATAAGAAAATTTGAAAAGATAAAAGAAAAAGAGACACAAAAAGAAAAATGTGTTCAAAATATATATAAGCGCGAAAAAAAAATAACGTGCTTTTAAAGCAAAAAATAAAAAACAATAATAAGACACACCAAATATGAATAGTAATCAAAGACCTGCAACAAAGCGGGGAGCAGCTGAAAAAAAAAAAAAAAAAAAAAAAAAAAAAAAAAAAAAACCTAACCTAACCTAACCTAACCTAACCTAACCTAACCTAACCTAACCTAACCTAACCTAACCTAACCTAACCTAACCTAACCTAACCTAACCTAACCTAACCCAGTTGCCCCGCATCCGTAGACCCGAGCGTCACGCTTTTATTGAGCTCCGCAGTCAAAAAATCAAAGTGCCAGTAAAATCAGTGCAATTAACAAAGTGTTTGGTATTGGTGGATTCGTCTCGACGAGACGAATCGAACGGTGCGTCACACTTAGGTGTGAAAAGTGAAAAAACCACCAAAAAGTGCAAAAAACCGTAAAAGTAAGGTTATCTCAGACTTTGGAGCAGGATATCTCTAAATCCATCGCGACGACCCATCATTTTTGGACTGTGGGAGGTCCACAATTGACGAGAGGAAGGCGCCTGCAAAGTCCCGGAATTTTCCGGCCAAGATCCAGGGACTTTCCTAAGAAAGTCCCTCAACCACCCGACCACGAGGTACTGGAACCAGCGCAGTCGCGCCACTCCAACCACCACAGACGAGAGGACGTCGCAGCCGACAAGTGAACGCTTTCAGCATCAGCCTACCCCAATAGGAAGGGAGATATAAGGTCCTAAAAATTTTACATTTTAAGTTTAGAAATAAGTGCATATAAAACAAAAACCAGAGTGGTAACCTATTAATTAAAAATCAAAATTAAATTTGCTATTTATTAACGATCATTTTAAAACTTTTTTCGGAATTTTATCTTAAAGATCACCGTAGTTATTCAACTTTCAGGACCAGCGGGACGACCATCAAAAACAATAAAAGTTGAATAACAACTTGTTTTTATTTATTTTAAAACCTGGTTTTTGGATTATTAGAGGAACTCGACCCGGGCTATCCGGTGAAAAAAGAATCTTTGGAAAAACTTAGTATTTAGAGAAATTAGATTAAAACAAACTTAATTTGTAACGATAAAAATTGCTTCAAAATTTTAAACAGAATTTAATTTATATGAAAATATAAATTAAAAAATAAAAATTATATATCACAGGAAAGGCCGGACTACCCTCTATCTAGTAGTATAAAAATCTTAAGGGAGGAGCCAGGCGTTTCCGAGCGCCACCCTCCCAAAGTAGCACCCAGAAATTCTTTTGACCGCAAAAACAACATTGTAAAAATTACGTAACTTGAAAACTCACTTTTTTATCTTTTATTTTTTCAAATTGTTTTTACGCATTTAGATAGTTATGTAAGAGTAACCATTTTTGACGGAGGAATTTTAAATTTCGGACCACCCCGTCCGGAGTTATAAGCTTTTAAAATAAAAATTTCACCCATTGTTAGTTTTTACAAAAATTTCATCTTAAATATTGAATTAAAAGTGGTTAAAACTATTATACAAGAACGAATTTTATACGAGGGGTAAAACCCATCAAGACGGTCCAAGGGAACTACTTTTTAACAATAAGGGTTAATACCCGGAAAAAATATAAGGGTTACAAATTTTTATGCGGTCAATTTCGGGGACCCAGCACGGATTATTGAATTTTAAAAATACAAAATCTGTGATAATTAATGACTTTTATATATGTACAATTAGGTTAGGAAAGGCCCGAGCAAGTGTTTTAAAAATTTTTTGGAAAACTTAAAACGCGCCCGAGCGCCGACCCCCCAAAGTTCCAAAAAATTTCAACAAAACCGCACAATTAAGTTGGCAACCATTAATCATAAGTATATGTTTGTTTACGTTTTTTATTAGTTAATATCTTTGAATTCCGAACCCCTAAAATTATAAAAATTGTGCCCCCTGGTGGCCCATTTATTACTTTTTAAGATTTTTGTAAAAAATAAATTTTTCAACCCCTATTTGTAGAACAACAGAACATTAATCACCGAGGGATTTTTCGGGCTAAAACCCAAAAAATCTCCAAAAGTACCCGTTTTTCGAAAATTAATCCCGGAGCTTTTCGATAGACATCCCCCTTTACAGGATTCCGAAGTCGAAACCCGTCCGGGACGACTTTTGAAAACGGGGAATTTCTAGTCAGGGCGGACTACGTCATAAGCCACGCCCACTTTAGGCGGAATATACAGGGGCTTGTTTAATTGCCTAAAAAGGGTACTTGGAGAAATTTCCCACATTAGGTCTCTTGGGAAAAGTATCTCCTCAAGCAACACTACCCGACCCCAACATAAAAAACACCACCAAAAATTGAAGTTCCCGGGTTCGATTCCCGGAAGAAGCAAACATATACAGCTAACTCCTAAAGTACGCATCGTAGGACGTTTTAGACCCCAAATTGGCCTTAGCGACTCGAAGAGTCGCAGGTGGAAACCCCCAGGGAGACGTCAATCCCCCATAGTCTCAACCCCCCACCCCCCACCCCATAAATTAATTAGACATACAAAATTCAAAATTTTATAAAAACTATACTTTTGGCATATACACTTTCTCGGACAAAAATAATCAGCATTCTTTACCGGACATTTTACAACATAAAAACCAACCCTTAAATTTGAAATTTTTCCCCCGCCGCCCTAAGGGAGAATTTGTTTAATAGCCCGTTACTAAGGAACTAACAGTCCCAAACTAACAACATTTTATATAGGGACTCAAATTCTCACTTGGGACCCAAATCTCGACGCCTACCCCTCCCAACCCCTAAACCACCCCTATCTGAAGAAATAAGGCAACTTGGAAACTACTGGGCCGATTTCGACCAAACTTTTACGGTTTGGTCCTATAAATTCTCAGCAATCAGATAGAGTGCCAAACGTCTCTACATAGAGTACATAGAGACTAGGAAAATTAATATTAAGTTTTCACATATAAAAATTCTCATATAGGAACTCGGGCCTTTCAAGGTATAATTAAGTCTCCTGAATCTCTATTGAGATCAGGATTAGTATTAAGGAATTTTGACAAAATTCAGGACTCTATTGAGCCTGAATATAGGTTAAGTTAGTTAGGTTTTTATTAGAATTAGGACACTCTGCTCCTCTTTTGAGGGCAGACTTAGGCTAAAAATTTGACAAATCTGCACTTATTGCACAAATTACTATCGTATTTTATTGTTTTACTTTTTATTCAAACTTGATTTTAATCAAAATCTTTAAACTTATATTGACAACCTGTACCTTTTTTAAGGGCAGGCTTAGTAATAGTAATTTGTTGTGTGCGTTTAAATCTTTAGCTTGACTGTGATATAGACACCCTGCACCTTTTTTAAGGGCAGGCTTAGTTTTAGGAATTAGTAATTTAGTAATTTTATTTTATTTTATTTTATTATATTATTTTGGTGTGTCCATTTAATTTTATTTTAATTTAAATTATCAATCCGTCTATTGACTCATAATTTCAATTCCAAATTTAATTCAAATTTTTAATTTTACTTTTTAATTTTTATTTTTATTTTTATTTTTATTTTTATTTTTCAATTTAATTTATATCAAAAAATTTAATTTGGATAAAACAGGTCTAAAGACTGCTCCATATTGGTTCGAAAAAATTAAAATGGCAAGAAACGGCAAACATTCCCGCCGCGAGAAATTCAAAAACATTTGATTACGTTTATGAATCTCCTTCTGAGATAAAAGAATTAAAAATGGTAAACGAGACAGCAGGTACGCGACTTACGACGGCGGAAGGCACACAAAAAACAGCGAGGAAGGAGAAAGTGGAGGAATTCCCCCACAATTTAGTAAGTAAGGCCAGGGATTTGGGTGCCAAAATGTTGGAGCATTTGGCACCCAAATCAGTGACAAGCGAGGGAAAACAGATTTTAAGAAAAGGAACGAAAGAGATGAAAGAGTGGATAGAGATGCTGGCTAAAAGAGTAGTAGAATTAGAAAACAGTAAGAACGACGATGGAACGAAAGAAATGGACAGAAGGGAGGAAAAGAAAGACGAAAGAATGGACGGGAAGGAAATAGGAGAGATGAAAGAAATGCTGAAAAATATACAGGACATAGTTTTGGGAAATAGAGAAAGAATAGAAGAAGGAACCAGAAAGACGAAGAGCACGTTAGAAAGGATGGATGAACAGCAACAGCTTAGCAAACAAATAATGGAGGGCATAAATAAAGCTGCAGTAATAACAAAGGAGACAACGATCACATGGATGGAGAACTGCAGAAATTTATGGACGCAGTGATGGAAGCAAGGGATGCAGCGATAGGCAAGGCAATTCACGGATAGAATAGAGACAAGAATAGAATTCGAGCTAGATAAGGAAAACGATGAAAGCACAGCATATCTCCTGATGGAAGAACAAAAGAAAGTGATGGATGCAATTTTAGACAATAGGAAAGAAATAATAACAGGAAATAGGAAAATGGAAACAATAGAAGAAATAGGGAAAAAAGGAAATGATAATATAGGAGATATAGAAAGTATGCTAAGCACCACAATGCAAGAAAGTAGAATGACACTAGAGGAACAGGGGAAAATTAAAGAAACAATTTTAGGAAATAGAAAGGAAATAATAAGGGGAAACAGCATTATGGAAATAATAGAAAGTAGACAAAAAGAAGTAGGGACACAAATCACAGGGGAAAAAAGGGATATAGAAGGGATAGTGAAAGAAAAGATGGATGAAATCAGAAAGGATACGTATGCAGAGAGAGTAAAAGGGCCAGCTACTATGATGGAAACTTTACATTCCATCATAGTAGCATCAACGGACGTAACGCAAACAAGTGAAGAAGTGATTGAAGAGGTGAAAAAGAGTGTGGATGAAAAAGGAGAATGGATGGAGGTAAAAAAGATAAGAAAGGCAAAGGGACAGAAGGTCATAATAGGGTGTGCTAGGGAGAATGAAATGGAAAGACTGAAAGAGGAATTGGAAAGGAATAAAAAATTAATAGTAGAAAAAGCCAAAAATAAAAATCCGTTAGTGGTAGTAAAGTATGTAAGAGGAGAAAACAAGACGGAGCAAGTGATTGAGGCGATAAGAAGAATGATAGGAAAAGGAAAGAAAGGGAATAGTAAAGAGGAAGAAAAAAAGGACATAGAGGCAGTATTTGAAAGGGTAACAAGAAATCCACATGTGGCACACGTGGTCCTGAGAGTGGCCCCGGCAATATGGCTGCAGCTGACAGAGGCGGGGACCCTTCAACTACGCTGGGGACCATCCAGAGTAGAAGATCAGTCCCCGCTAATCCAGTGCTCCCGCTGCTTGGGCTTCGGCCATATCAAGCGGGTCTGCCAGGAGCCGCTGGACAGTTGCAGCCACTGCGGGGGAGACCACAAGTACGCCACATGTACAAAGAAAGAAGAAGCACCATGCTGCCAGAACTGCAAAAAGGCGAAAAATAAGGACACAGCACACAACACTTTCAGCATCGAATGCCCACAGAGGGCTATATGGGACAGGATAGCCAGATCAAAAGTCGCGTACCACTGCTAAGGGCGAAATTAGGAAAACAGCTACAGAAATTAAAGAAATAAATAGGAAAATAAATAGGGTAATAGGTATACAAATAGACAATAGGGGAACGCAAAGCAAAGCCAAAGACCAAAAAGTAGACGGGACTCCACTGGGAGGAAACGCAAAGGGAAAGGTGAAAACTGAAAAGTGCGCGCGGGAACAGCCAAAGCAAACAGGGTTGCAAATATGATATTTGCAAATCCTGTCTTGCGGAAGCTGAACCCGCGAGCACTTACCCAACCCCAAGACTCCGAGTGGAGTCAAACGTAAAGAACGGGATTAGGTAAAAAACGGAAAAGGTAGAAATGTAAAAAGGAAAGTATACTATAAGGAAAAAGTAATTTTAAAACAAAACGTAAGTGTAATAAGAAATGTAGAGGTAAATATAAATGAAAAACAATGGAAAGAAAATGTAAGTGAATAAAATGTAAATGTAAATATGTTATAAGACAAAGAAATGAAAACTGCAATAAGAATAAGTAACTCATGTAACTAGAATAAGAAAAAGAAGTAGAGATTAAGCATAGACGATGTAAATAGAATAAGAAAATTAGAAAATAAGACAAAAGACCAGATATTAATCTGAGCATAGCAAAATAGTATAGATAAGAATAGATATAGGAATGTATAAAGCAAAAACATAAAGTATAAGGAACCAATAAATGTAAAAAATAGTCAATAGAAGTAAGAAATGTATTAGAATAAGAAAATTTGAAAAGATAAAAGGAAAAGAGACACAAAAAGAAAAATGTGTTCAAAATATATACAAGCGCGAAAAAAAATAACGTGCTTTTAAAGCAAAAAATAAAAAACAATAATAAGACACACCAAATATGAATAGTAAACAAAGACCTGCAACAAAGCGGGGAGCAGCTGAAAAAAAAAAAAAAAAAAAAAAAAAAAAAAAAAAAAAAAAAAACCTAACCTAACCTAACCTAACCTAACCTAACCTAACCTAACCTAACCTAACCTAACCTAACCTAACCTAACCTAACCTAACCTAACCTAACCTAACCTAACCTAACCTAACCTAACCTAACCTAACCTAACCTAACCTAACCTAACCTAACCTAACCTAACCTAACCTAACCTAACCTAACCTAACCTAACCTAACCTAACCTAACCTAACCTAACCTAACCTAACCTAACCTAACCTAACCTAACCTAACCTAACCTAACCTAACCTAACCTAACCTAACCTAACCTAACCTAACCTAACCTAACCTAACCTAACCTAACCTAACCTAACCTAACCTAACCTAACCTAACCTAACCTAACCTAACCTAACCTAACCTAACCTAACCTAACCTAACCTAACCTAACCTAACCTAACCTAACCTAACCTAACCTAACCTAACCTAACCTAACCTAACCTAACCTAACCTAACCTAACCTAACCTAACCTAACCTAACCTAACCTAACCTAACCTAACCTAACCTAACCTAACCTAACCTAACCTAACCTAACCTAACCTAACCTAACCTAACCTAACCTAACCTAACCTAACCTAACCTAACCTAACCTAACCTAACCTAACCTAACCTAACCTAACCTAACCTAACCTAACCTAACCTAACCTAACCTAACCTAACCTAACCTAACCTAACCTAACCTAACCTAACCTAACCTAACCTTTTTTTTTTTTTTTATAACGCAGGTAAAAAATCTTTTTACAGACGACGGCGCCTCTAAGGGGCACACCGCCGAACGGACCTCACACCTGGCTCCCGCAAGTCTTACGAACCCCCATAGTGGATGCCCACCTGGGACCCCGCAACTCTTACGGGAGCTTTACGGTATAATATCCGCTAAAAAAGTCCTGCGAATACCTTTACTACTGCCTGATGCGGTGCCGCGGGATCCCCACTATTGGGGTTATCTCCGCGTCCCCGCACCCAGCAGTTTCCCGGCCTCGCCGGGGCTCCACGGCAGGGGTCTCCCGCGGTATTTCGGGGACCCCGCAGACGTGCGCGGGTAGGCCCGCGCGTGGGGGCTAGGTATGCGGCCTACTGCCCACCATACCGCCCCCCGTCCGCTGCGGAAAGCTAAAGCCCTCCGCCACCCTCCCCTTGCGGACAGAACCACATGAGGAGGGCCGCCGTTCCTGGAAGGGAGGATCGGAAGGGGAAGCGTAGTTCTTCCCGTCCCTCTCCCCCCCTCCCGGTCGCCTGCGCTTCCCTGGATCTTCTCCTGGGAGAAGACGGGGGAATCGCGGGCGACACCATCCACGGGGTGGTCCGAGCAGCGGAGGCTACTCGGACATCCCCCCCTCTGAGGGCACCCGTACGGGCGCTGGCTCCTCAGAGCGACCTTTCTCAGGGGGTTTGCCCCTTGTGACCGGCGGGTCACAACCCCCACTCCCCATGATGTGGTCAGCCGCCCGACCACTTGCCGCGCACACAGCGCATCGAGTCGGGGCCGAGCATGTCGCTGCCCTATGCCCCGCTTTCCCGCACCGAAAGCAGAGGCCGCTGCGGTCCTCCTGTGACGGGCACCTGTCGGCGACGTGGCCCCTGCCCATGCACTTAAAGCAGTGCGTAGGCGGGGGGCCCAGGACCGTCACTCGAGCCAGGCTCCAGCCAACCTTAATTGTGTCTCCCTCCGCCACCTTTTTTGCGGCGTCAACAGGGCATCGCACCTTGGCGAACCCCGTGGCTCCCGGTCCGGGGAGAATCTCCCCTATCTCCACCTTACAGGACCGGCAGCCCCCCTTTTCCGCCACCGCCTGTGCCAGCTCCCTTGTTGTGACGGACTCGTCTAGTCCGGAGATCCTCAGGTCGGCCACCTTCTCCGGCCTGCCGACCTCTACGAGATCCGCCATCACCTCGCCGATCCGCTTCGCGAGGGCGTCCGCCTTCGTGTGGCTGTCAGGCCCTGGGACCACCAGGAGCTTCGACCCCATTCGGCTTTCGCGGATCTTGAGGCCTCCCTCAATCCCCACCTCCTGGAGCCGAAGCTTCTCTTTCGCCATGTCTAGCACTTTGGCATAGGTGACCCCATGCTGCTCAGCTGCTGGCGTGAGCTTTAGAGTCACGGCCGCGGTGTTTGGCACCCTCAGCTTCACCTTCCTCCTCTCCTGCCGCTGCACCTTCTGTGCTGGCGCCTTCTGCGCTGGCACCTTCTGCGCTGGCGCTGGCACCTGCGCCCTACACACCTCTGGTATCGGGGCCACCCCTGGGCTCGCAATCTTCTTCCTGGCCTTTTTGCTGGCCACAACGCTCCATTTCTCCCCAACCGCTGTGGTCTCCGCCTCCCCACCGCGCCGGTCCGCCGCTAAGGGCGGTCTAATTCTCTCCGGCGGGGGCAATCTCCCTTCCAGCGAGGCCAATCGAGTGCTGACCATCTCCCCTATGGAAATCATAAGGGAGCGCTTCAGCTCCTCGACGGCCTCCTTCCACCCCGATCCGCTGGTCTCGCCCTCGCTCACCCTATCGTGGAGGGCCCGCATCTCTCCGCGCAGCACCTCCAGCTCCTTCTTTAGGGCGGCGTTTTCAATACGGAGCTCCACCGCTTCGGCAGCCGCGTCCTCCATTCTCTCGCGATAAAGCACCTTTTCCTCGCGGTATTGGCGGGCTCTCCCGGCGAGGAAACTCTCCTCCTCGGCTTTCTTGAACGCCGTCTCCAGCGTGTCTTCAAGTATCGCAATGGAACGTGTCGCCTTCCCCTCGATCCGATCTCCCAACAAGCCCTGACTGGGGCCTTCAAATAGCAAACGCGTCAGTTTGGTTAACTCCTGCTGCGTACCTCGGCCCATCTCCTGCCAGAAGCGACTGCCGTCCACCTCCTCTTCGTCTATGGACGAAAATTCATCAGCCCTCGGCCTACCTGATGCCGCCGCCTTCCTTTTACCCCTACGGGCCGTGTTCACCTTGGCGGGGGGGGGTGCTACATCACCGCCCTCATCCGCTCCGCCTCTCAACCTCAAAACTCCTACTAACGCCTCGGTAGTCAATTTACCACTGCGGGACCCGGTAATCCCGCAGCGCCGGTGGCCAGCCGGGGCGCATTGGCCGCTAGTGACATACTTCACACTCTGAGGCCCAGCTACCTCAGAGCGCCCGGTGTCAGCGGGAGTGCATGACAAATACTTTTCATAGGTCGACATATTCATTACGATATTTCCCTCTTCCGGGCGAGGGAACCCTACCTGGCCTCATCAAATGATTTTTGAAAAGGTTTTCTCCTTTTGACTCCCACCCCGAGAGGTGGCAGTCCCCGTTCCCGCACCACGTGCGGGGTTACGGGTCGGCCGGAGGTGGCGCGGAGTTCGCGCCACAACCGCCCTCACCAGAACCGGCGTTACCGCCCCTCCAGTAGTCTCGACCACCGCTACCCAGGCTACCCGGGACGCCGGCCGAGACTCACCAAGGTAATTTTTTACAGAGGTTTTCTTCCTCGCGGTCCCCGCCCTCCGGAAAGGGCGGCGGCCCTCGGCCCTGCACTGCGTACGGGGTTACGAGCTCCTCCAGGCAGCGCACTGCCCTCCGACACCGGGGCCACTCTATGCCCCCCTCCCAGGGTGATTTTTTAGAGAGGTTGTCTTCCTCGCAGCCCCCCGTCTCCAAGGGAAATAGTTCCTTTGCAGACGGCGGCCCTCGGCCCCGCACCATGTGCAGGGTTACGAGCTTGACTCGACTGCCGCTACCCGGGATACCCAGGGCGCCAGTCGAGACCACCACGGGTAATTTTTTAGAGAGGTTGTCTTCCTCGCAGCCCCCGCCTCCAAAGAAACAGTTCTTTTGCAGACGGCGGCCCTCGGCCCCGCACTATGTACAGGGTTACGAGTTTGGCTCGACTGCCGCTACCCGGGATACCCAGGACGCCAGCCGAGACCACCCCGGGACATTTTTTAGAGAGGTTGTCTTCCTCACAGCCCCCGCCTCCAAAGGAAACAGTTCCTTTGCAGACGGCGGCCCTCGGCCCCGCACTATGTACGGGGTTACGAGATTGTCGGCTATTCGACAACTCCGTAATAGCACCCTCAGTGGGAGACATTACGCAGATGCCCGGGATGCACCGTCCCGGACCCATTTCCGTTCCCCTATCATGACTGACCAGGGACAGGATATGGACCGGGCACACGAGGAGGTTTCCGACGTAGCACCCCAACCTAACCTAACCTAACCTAACCTAACCTAACCTAACCTAACCTAACCTAACCTAACCTAACCTAACCTAACCTAACCTAACCTAACCTAACCTAACCTAACCTAACCTAACCTAACCTAACCTAACCTAACCTAACCTAACCTAACCTAACCTAACCTAACCTAACCTAACCTAACCTAACCTAACCTAACCTAACCTAACCTAACCTAACCTAACCTAACCTAACCTAACCTAACCTAACCTAACCTAACCTAACCTAACCTAACCTAACCTAACCTAACCTAACCTAACCTAACCTAACCTAACCTAACCTAACCTAACCTAACCTAACCTAACCTAACCTAACCTACCTAACCTAACCTAACCTAACCTAACCTAACCTAACCTAACCTAACCTAACCTAACCTAACCTAACCTAACCTAACCTAACCTAACCTAACCTAACCTAACCTAACCAATAACAAGACAACAAGAAAATACGACACCCGAAAAACAAGTTGGGTGGACTATAAAAAGAAATGAAAGACCTATTAAAAGAAAAGCATTTGAATAAAACAGAAATAGATAAAATAGTTAACACAGAACAACTAGAAATAGCAATAGAAGAATATACTAAATTAATAGAATTAAATTGTAATAAACATGTTAAATTGAAAAAAGCAACAAGTAAAATAAAGATTGTGTGGTGGTCCGACGAGCTTGAAAGACTGAAGAAAGAAAAGAACAGACTGAAGAGAAGGATAAAATGGGCAGCACCAAGTCGTAAAACATGGGTAATAGAGCAGTACACAGAAGCGAAAGAGAAGTATGAAAGGGAAATGGATGTCGCCAGAATAAAAAGCTGGAAGGAGTTCTGCGGAAAACAAGATAGGGAATCTGTGTGGGATGGGATATATAGGGTAATAGGTCGAACAAGAGCGCAAGGCGAAGATCTGCCAATCGCGAGGGGGGGCATCACCACCAGCCCCAAACAGTCGGTGCGCATTATGGCGGAGACCTTCTACCCGGACGACACGGAAATAGGGGAAAATGAGATCCACAAGGCTGTGCGAATCAGCGCGGCGGAAGCAAAGGAGGGAGATGAACATGACGTTCATGACCCCCCATTTGTGGAAGCCGAGCTGGTGCACGCCGTGGACTCGTTTAACCCGAAAAAGGCTCCGGGTGGAGATGGGTTCACGGCCGATATATGCGCGGCGACTATAAAAGCGGATAGCGACACAGCCCTCGCGATCTTTAATAAATGCCTTACCCTCACCCATTTCCCGCATAGATGGAAAAAAGCAACGGTCATCATGCTGAGGAAGCCCGGCAAGGATGACTACCAGGAGCCCAAATCGTACAGGCCAATCGGGTTGCTGCCAGTTTTAGGTAAAATTCTTGAGAAAATGCTAGTGCGTCGTTTAAAATGGCATATACTGCCCAAACTTAACCCGAGGCAGTACGGATTTGTGCCGCAGCGCAGCACGGAGGACTCCCTCTATGATATGATCCAGCGAATCAGAGGCAAATTGGTAGAAAAGAGAATAGTGGCCCTGATATCGCTGGACATAGAGGGAGCCTTTGATAACGCGTGGTGGCCGCGAATCCGCTGCCAACTTAAAAACTTAAAGTGCCCTATAAACCTACGCAGACTGGTAGATAGTTATCTCCAAGATAGGATGGTGTCGGTGAGATACGCGGGGGAGGAGTACAGCAAGATAACCAACAAAGGTTGTGTACAGGGGTCCATAGGAGGCCCCTTATTCTGGAACATCTTGCTGGATCCACTCCTGAACGGGCTCACCGACGCCGATGTATATTGCCAAGCATTCGCTGACGACATCATTTTGATAGTGGATGGAGGAGACCCAAAGTCGTTAGAGGAAAAGGCCAATGCAGGACTCTCCCTGGTCAGGAGATGGGGCGCGTCAAACAAATTAAACTTCGCGGCGCATAAGACCAAAGCCATGGTTATCACCAAAAAATTAAAATTTGACGCGCCGGTACTGACCATGGGGGGGGTACAAATAGAACTTGTCAACGAAATAAAAATCCTCGGCCTAAAAATCGACAACAAACTAACCTTTAACGAGCACATTAAGTACGTCTGCGGCAAAGCCATCAACATTTTTAAAGGTATCCAAAGAGCCGCAAAGACGACTTGGGGTCTCCAACCAGAGATTATACGAACAATTTACATAGCGGTCATAGAACCAATCATCCTCTACGCAGCGAGTGTTTGGCAGGGAGAAGCTAAGAAAATAATGACCAAAAGAAATTCTCGGTGGTACAGAGGGGGTTCGCCCAAAAAATTACCAAATGTTATAGGACGGTGTCGCTCAACTCCGCCTTAATATTGTCGGGGCTGCTTCCGCTGGACCTAAGGGTCCATGAAGCATCCCAGCTTTATGAGGCGAAGCGAGGGAAACCCCAGGCAATATTAAGGGGGAGAAAGGTGGAGAAAAGGGTATCCTTCATGAATTCGAACCACCCCGGTAGCAGCAGAATGATAGGTTTCGAATGTCTGGAAAACGAGGAGGAGGATAGCAAACTGGCAGAAGGTCTTGTGAAGATCTATACAGATGGCAGCAAACTGGAGGGAAAGGTAGGAGCCGCCCTGACCTGTTGGAAAGGGCAGGCAGAAGTCCTTTCCCGAAAGTTTAAGCTGGAGCCATACTGTACAGTCTTCCAAGCCGAGCTGTATGCTATCCTCCAAGCCACGGAGTGTGTATTAGGGAAAGGATGGAAGGAGGCGGCCGTGCTCAGCGATTCGAGGTCCTCCCTCCAATCGCTAGCTGATCCAGACTCCTCGCATCCGATCGCCAAGGCGATTCAGGGCAACCTGGCCCAACTCAGGGACAACGGACAAACCGTGTCCCTGTTTTGGATCAGGGCCCACGTCGGGGTGATCGGAAACGAGAGAGCGGATCAGCTGGCGAAGGGGGCGGCCCTCGGGTTGAAATGCAAATCGCACTATGACTGCTGTCCCATCTCTTTCGTCAAGCGCCATGTACGCGCGATGACGAAAGTAGAATGGGACAGCAGGTATAGGAGCGAGGACACGGCTGCCACAACGAAGGCGTTCTTCCCCAGCGGGGGAGAGCGCCTTCGGTGTCGTAAGAAAGATGAAGATTGATAGAATAGCTGCACAGATCCTTACCGGGCATGGAGGTTTCTCCGCCTACCTCCATAGGTTTAAAAAGAAGGATACCCCAAGCTGCGTTTGTGATCCCGACACTGAAGAGGACATTTTCCATGTCCTCCTGGAATGCCCCCTCTATGCCAAAGACAGACACGACGCACAAGTAGCATTAAACACCCCCTTAGAAAGGAAAACCTGTGGGAAATTATGATAGAAAGTAAAGATAGGGAAGTGTTAATTAAGTTTGGTAAGAAAATAGTGGAAAAGGTCATAGAACGAAATAGAGATGATTAGTGTAAAATGTATTAATTTATTGTAGTGAAATATGTAAAAGTAAATGTAGAGTATAAGAAAGAAATAAGAAATTGTGATATTAGTTTTAAGTAAAGAAATGTAAAAGGCAAGAAAGTAATGAAATAGATAATAAGAATGTAAATAGAAATAGATCAGTGTGTGTAATTAAGTAAATAAGTAAAATGTAACAATAAAACAAAAAGAAATATGTAATAGCAAATAAGATAAATGTAAAGAATAAAAAGAAAAAAGTAATAAAGTGCAAAAGAAAGAGCACAAAATCCACATGCAAAAGAGCAAGCATGTCTAATAAACTTAAAACAGTACCCAAAACAAAAAAGAAAACAAAGTCCTGAAACAAATCGGGGAT
This sequence comes from Chilo suppressalis, assembly GCA_902850365.2. Classification (NCBI taxonomy): domain Eukaryota; kingdom Metazoa; phylum Arthropoda; class Insecta; order Lepidoptera; family Crambidae; genus Chilo; species Chilo suppressalis. The sequence goes on from OU963894.1 coordinate 63,737, forward strand.
ACCGCTAAAAAAAAAAAAAAAAAAAAAAAAAAAAAAGAAAAGAAAAAAAAAAAAAAAACCTAACCTAACCTAACCTAACCTAACCTAACCTAACCTAACCTAACCTAACCTAACCTAACCTAACCTAACCTAACCTAACCTAACCTAACCTAACCTAACCTAACCTAACCTAACCTAACCTAACCTAACCTAACCTAACCTAACCTAACCTAACCTAACCTAACCTAACCTAACCTAACCTAACCTAACCTAACCTAACCTAACCTAACCTAACCTAACCTAACCTAACCTAACCTAACCTAACCTAACCTAACCTAACCTAACCTAACCTAACCTAACCCCCCAGTTGCCCCGTAGCGCTAGACCCGAGCGGCACGATTTTATTGAGCTCCGCAGTTAAAAAATCAAAGTGCCGGAAAAATTAGAGCAATATACAAAGTGCTTAGTGTCAAAAGATTCGTCTCGACGAGACGAATCGATTGGTGTATCACACCAAAGTGAAAAGTTGAGAAAAAGTGATAAAAAGTGCAAAAAAACCCCAAATTTGAGGTTATTCCGGATTTCGGAGCCATATATCTCGGGAACCGCAGCGGTGACCCACCTTTCCTGAACTGTGGGGAGGCATTATTTGACCCAAGGATTACTGGAGAAAAATTTCAGATTTTTTCCTCCTGAAACCAGGGACTTTCCTAAGAAAGTCCCCTCACCACGTGGCCACGAGGTCCTGGATCCAAGCCAGGGACCCCCACCAAACCACCAGAATCAGGCAGAGGACATCGCAGCGGACCGGGAGGAGCTTTCGGTGACCAGCTCCAGGCTGAAACAAAGGAAAAACAAGGTCCTGAACATTTTTAATTTTAGTATTAGATATAAGAGTAATTGTAGCAAAAACCAGATCGGGAAGGTATATATTAAAAATCAAAATTAAGTTTAGTAGTTATTGTAGATTATTAGTGCAAAGTTTTGGAATTTTTTATTTGTTAGATACGGAGATATTCGGTTTTCAGGACGAGCGGGGCGAACGCCACGAAAATAAAAGCCGAATATCAACCGGTTTTTTATCAGATCAAAATCTGGTTTTTGACACAACAGGAGGACGTCGACCCGGGCTATCCCGTAGGATAAAAATTTTCTTTTCAATTAACGTACCAGCGCAAACAAACACGGTTTTGTAGCTGAAAAAATTTCTTCCAAATTTTATAACCTCTTAATTTATATTAAAATATAAATTAAAAAATCCAAAATTTAGATCACGGGAAAGGCTGGTTCATCCCCTATCTAGTAGTATTAAGTTTGTAAAGGTAGGTCTCGGCTTTTCCGAGCGCCACCCCCCCAAAGTAGAACATAGAAATTCTCTCGACCGCAAAACTAAAGTTGTAAAATTACGTAACTCGAAAATCCACTTTTTTATTACTGACATTTTGAAAATTATTTTATATAGTTAGATTGTAAGGTGCATACAACCATTTCTGGTGAAGAAATTTTTAATTTTGGACCACCCAGTCCAAAGTTATAAGCCCCTAAAGTGGCATTTTAAAAATTTTTACAAATTGTATATTTTTCTCAAAAATTTCATTTTTAAACTTGAATTTCAAGTAGTTAAATCTAGTTTATAAACACCAATTTTCTAGGAGGGGTAAAACCCACCTAGACGGTCCTAACAAACTACTTTGGAAAGATAAGGGTTGAAACCCGAGAAAATATAAACATTACAAACCTTTTTGCGGTCAAATTTTGGGGACCCTGTACAGAATTTTGAATTTTAAAAATAGTTACACTGTGATTTTAAATGGATTACACATATGTACCTGTAGCTTAAGAAAGGCCCTATCCACTAGCTTTTAAAAAATCCGGAAAATCGGAAACGGCCCCGAGCGCCGCTTACCGGAAAATTCCGTAAATTTGCCGAAAACCGCACAAATAAGTTTGTTTAGTTTTAAGATTTTTTTTGTGAGTGTCCCCTTTGTTTACATTTTTTCGTGTCTAATATCTTTGTAGTTTTTAATCCTAAAATTATAGTAATAGTATCTTTGGAAAGCCCAATTCTTCCCCTATCTTATAAACTTTTTAGAATAATTTTCCCACCCCTAGTTGGGAAGTTATTAACCATTAATCAAAAAGAGGGAAAATTTTGTTTAATACTTAATATCTCAAAAACTACAAATTTCTCAGCAATAAGTCCGGGAGGTTTTCGACGGAGGATATCCCCCTTTACAGGAATCTGAAGTCAAAAATCACCCGGGACAACCCTCCAGGTTGGGGAAATTAGGCCACGCCCCTTTAAACAAAAACTTAAACGGAATTAAAGGAGTGTTAACTGACAAAAGGGACACTTAGAGGGGTTTCCCACATAGGGTTCTTTGGAGAAAAAGTATCGGGTATAGAAACACTACCCCATTCGGGAATAAAAACAACCCCCCCAACCCCAAAGTTACCCCTGTTTGGAAAAAACCTATCTCCGTAATTACTGGACCGATTTCGACAAACTTTTACGGTTTGGTCCTAAAAATTAACACAAATCAGATAGAGTGCCAAGAGTCTCTACATAGAGCTCATAGAGCCGAAAATAATTAATATTAAGTTTTTCATACAAAGTTTTACATAGGAAATAGGGCCTTTCTAAGCATAAATTGACCTCCTGAATCTCTTTTGAGATCAGGACTAGCACTTAAGTAATTTTGACAAAATTCAGGACTCTATTGAGCCTGAATATAGGTTAAGTTAGTTAGGTTCTTATTAGAATTAGGACACTCTGCTCCTCTTTTGAGGGCAGACTTAGGCTAAAAATTTGACAAATCTGCACTTATTGCACAAATTACTATCGTATTTTATTGTTTTACCTTTTATTCCAAATTAGATTTTAATTTTAATTTAAAATTAAAGTCTGATATTGACAACCTGCTCCTTTTTAAGGGCAGGCTTAGTGTTAGTAATTTGTTGTGTGCGTTAAAAATTTAATTTTGATTTTGACTGTGATATTGACACCCTGCACCTCTTTTGAGGGCAGGCTTAGCTTTAGTATTAATTGTTGTGTGTGTTATAATTCTTAATTCTTAAGTTAATTTATACTGACAACCGGTACCTTTCTTAAGGGCAGTAAGCAATATTATAGGAATTGAATTCGAATTTGTCTTTTGACCCATTGTTTTATTTTATTCATTTTATTTTATTTTATTTTTAATCTATTGTGTTGTCTATTGACTCATTCAAATTTAATTTTAATTTAACTTATTTTAGCTTAGTTTTATTGAATTCATTAAATAGTCTATTGACTCATTAATTTATTCAATTTAATTTTAATTTTAATTCTTATTTTATTTAATTCAATTCGTCTTTTGACTCGTTAGTTCGGATTCAGTTCAAGTGTAATATTGCTTTAGTTAATTTATTTACTAAATCGTCTTTTGACTCATTGATATTATCATTTTAATTATTATTATTTATTCGGTTTTTATTCAATTTTTTATTTTATTTTATTTTATAAAATATTTTACAATTAGACGTAGGCAAACCCACTCAGATAATAAACAATAACAAAGAAATAAGTAAAATGTATACTAGTAGCCAACCTATTTTTGCAAAGTTAAGAAGCAACAATTTTGAAAGTAGACGTGCAGACTCCTCTCCCCAGGGGGAAATAGATAGTGAAAAATCTCAAGCTCAGCCCACGATGAAATCGCCACAGAAATATAAGAACGTAAGGGAGTACGAAAGAAGAGCGAATGAAGCGCAAAGTAAAATAAAAGAACAAATGGAACCAAAAGGAACAAACAAGTCAGTAACAAGAGAAGGAAAGGCAAGGATTACGGAAGAGACGCTTGAAATGGTAAAGATGATTAAAGAGCTAGTAAGTAGAGTAAGCGAGTCAGAAAGTAACAAAGAAAGAAGAAGAATGCAAGAGGAGGAAAGAAAAGAGAGTAAGAATGGCAAAGATGAGAAAGAAAGTGAGAGTGAGAATGAAAGAAGGAATAGTATGATAAAGATGTATGAAGGTATAATAGGAAATAAGGAAGAAATAAGAGTGAATGGTAATGTCCTAGCAGATATTATGGGAATACTGCTGGAGATTAAAGAAGAGGTAAAAGAGACGAGAGAGGAACAAAAGAAGTTTAACAAAATTTTAATAGAAGAAAAGGAAGAAATGAAAGTTAGTAAAAACAGGATAGAGAAAATGGAGAAAACGATGAGCATGCAAGTCGAAGAAAGCAAGTACATGAAAGAAGAACAAGAAAAGCTAAAAGAGATAATAATAGAAAATAATAGAGGGATAGAGGAAGGAATGGGAAGATTGGAAGTGATAAAAGAGATGCAAGAAAGAGTGGGAAAGCGAATGGAAGAAGAGCAAAAGAAACTGACTGAGCTGGGAACTAAGATAGAGGAAGAAAGAAAGGAAGAAACGTATGCGGAAAAAGTGAGAAGCGTTCCACCCCAAAACAAAACACTACATTCAATCATAGTGGCGTCGACCGACGAAACGCTCACGAGCGACCAGGTGTTCGACGCGGTGAGGAAGTCGGTCGACGAAAAAGGGGAGTGGAACGAAGTGCGAAGAGTGAGAAAGGCGAAAGGGCAAAAGGTAATTATAGGGTGTGCAAGGGAAAGTGAGGCAGAGAAATTGAAAGAGAAGATCGAAAGGAACAAAATACTAAAAGTGGAAAGGGCAAAGAACAAAAACCCATTAGTAATAGTGAGGAACGTAAGAGGAGAGAGAAAGAAAGAGGAAGTGATAGAAGGGATAAAGAGAAAAATCGGAAGAATAAACAGGGAGGAAAGGTTTAAGGAAGAGGACATGGAAGTTATATATGAAAAGGCAACTAGGAATCCGCATGTGGCGCACGTGGTGGTCAGAGTGGCTCCCACAATTTGGCGGCAGCTGACAGATGCGGGGTCTCTTCAACTACAGTGGGGAATCTCCGCTGTGGAAGATCAGACCCCGTTAATCCAGTGCTCCCGCTGTCTGGGCTACGGCCACATCAGACGGGTCTGCACGGAGGCGCTGGACAGCTGCAGCCACTGTGGGGGGACCACTTATACGCCGCATGCCCAAACAAAAATTCCGCTCCTAGTTGCCTAAATTGTAAAAGGGCTGAGTTAAAAGAGAATGAACACAACACCTTTAGCAATGCCTGCCCACAGAGAATACTCTGGGATAAAATCGCAAGAGCGAAGGTGGCATATTGCTAAGGGTGCTGTGGGCAACAACAGAACGGGGAGAGGAATAAAGGAGCAGAAAGAAATATATAGGGCAGAAAAAGGAATTTGGATAAAGATAACAAAATATATTGAAAGGAGATGGCATTGGTTCCACTTTCTTGAGGAAAGAAGGGAATCAATATCAGGGATAAGACTGCTGAAGCCCCTTCGTGGAACAAAGCAGGGAGTGCGAGTGGAGGCCAAAGGTAACCACGGGGCCAAAGCAAATGGAGGCAAAAAATTATTTTTGAAACTCCACTTGCGGAGGCATACCGGGCTCTAGAGGCTACCACCCAAACTCGAAAGGTAAAAAGTGACCACGGAGGGACTCCAGCAGTAAATAGAGATAGAGATATAAATAGAAATAAGCGAAAGACAAATTGACTAGAATACAATGCGCGTAACATAAATAAGAAAAGTAAAAATAGAAATAAGTAAATATTGTAAATAAAATAAAGCAAATGTAAATAGGATAAGTAGTATACAAACGACAGTCTAAATAAAGACAAAGAAATGTAGCAAAGAAAATAATGTAATATAAGAAAGTGAATGTAAATAGATTAAGGAGAAAATTGTAATCAAACAAGAAAAGGAAATAATAACTTAAGAAAATAATTGTAAAAGTCAAAATGAATCTAATAAGAATAGTATCTAATGTAAGAGAAAACTAAATTATAGAATAGAAAACAGCAGTGACATATAAGAATCTAGATAAATTATTAAAATTGTAAGAAAATAAAAATGTAATAGAAAATAGGAAATGTAGAAACGATAAGTAAAAATAATAAAAACGAGAAAAGAAAAACTCGAACATAAAAATACGAAGTAGAGAAAAGAAAAACTCTAAAAAGAAAGAAAACCAAAAAAGCATAAAAAAGTCCTGCCACTGAGTGGGGAAGCCGTTTAAAAAAAAAAAAAAAAAAAAAAAAAAAAAACCTAACCTAACCTAACCTAACCTAACCTAACCTAACCTAACCTAACCTAACCTAACCTAACCTAACCTAACCTAACCTAACCTAACCTAACCTAACCTAACCTAACCTAACTAACCTAACCTAACCTAACCTAACCTAACCTAACCTACCTAACCTAACCTAACCTAACCTAACCTAACCTAACCTAACCTAACCTAACCTAACCTAACCTAACCTAACCTAACCTAACCTAACCTAACCTAACCTAACCTAACCTAACCTAACCTAACCTAACCTAACCTAACCTAACCTAACCTAACCTAACCTAACCTAACCTAACCTAACCTAACCTAACCTAACCTAACCTAACCTAACCTAACCTAACCTAACCTAACCTAACCTAACCTAACCTAACCTAACCTAACCTAACCTAACCTAACCTAACCTAACCTAACCTAACCTAACCTAACCTAACCTAACCTAACCTAACCTAACCTAACCTAACCTAACCTAACCTAACCTAACCTAACCTAACCTAACCTAACCTAACCTAACCTAACCCAACCTAACCTAACCTAACCTAACCTAACCTAACCTAACCTAACCTAACCTAACCTAACCTAACCTAACCTAACCTAACCTAACCTAACCTAACCCTAACCTAACCTAACCTAACCTAACCTAACCTAACCTAACCTAACCTAACCTAACCTAACCTAACCTAACCTAACCTAACCTAACCTAACCTAACCTAACCTAACCTAACCTAACCTAACCTAACCTAACCTAACCTAACCTAACCTAACCCCAGTTGCCCGCATCCGTAGACCCGAGCGTCACGCTTTTATTGAGCTCCGCAGTCAAAAAATCAAAGTGCCAGTAAAATCAGTGCAATTAACAAAGTGTTTGGTATTGGTGGATTCGTCTCGACGAGACGAATCGAACGGTGTGTCACACTTAGGTGTGAAAAGTGAAAAAAACCACCAAAAAGTGCAAAAAAACCGTAAAAGTAAGGTTATCTCAGACTTTGGAGCAGGATATCTCTAAATCCATCGCGACGACCCATCATTTTGGACTGTGGGAGGTCCACAATTGACGAGAGGAAGGCGCCTGCAAAGTCCCGGAATTTTCCGGCGAAGATCCAGGGACTTTCCTAAGAAAGTCCCTCAACCACCCGACCACGAGGTACTGGAACCAGCGCAGTCGCGCCACCCAACCACCACAGACGAGGAGAGGACGTCGCAGCCGACAAGTGACGCTTTCAGCATCAGCCTACCCCCAATAGGAAGGGAGATATAAGGTCCTAAAAATTTTACATTTTAAGTTTAGAAATAAGTGCATATAAAACAAAAACCAGAGTGGTAACCTATTAATTAAAAAATCAAAATTAAATTTGCTATTTATTAACGATCATTTTAAAACTTTTTTCGGAATTTTATCTTAAAGATCACCGTAGTTATTCAACTTTCAGGACCAGCGGGACGACCATCAAAAACAATAAAAGTTGAATAACAACTTGTTTTTATTTATTTTAAAACCTGGTTTTTGGATTATTAGAGGAACTCGACCCGGGCTATCCGGTGAAAAAAGAATCTTTGGAAAAAACTTAGTATTTAGAGAAATTAGATTAAAACAAACTTAATTTGTAACGATAAAAATTGCTTCAAAATTTTAAAAGATTTAATTTATATGAAAATATAAATTAAAAAATAAAAATTATATCACAGGAAAGGCCGGACTACCCTCTATCTAGTAGTATAAAAATCTTAAGGGAGGAGCCAGGCGTTTCCGAGCGCCACCCTCCCAAAGTAGCACCCAGAAATTCTTTTGACCGCAAAAACAACATTGTAAAAATTACGTAACTTGAAAACTCACTTTTTTATCTTTTATTTTTTCAAATTGTTTTTACGCATTTAGATAGTTATGTAAGAGTAACCATTTTTGACGGAGGAATTTTAAATTTCGGACCACCCGTCCGGAGTTATAAGCTTTTAAAATAAAAATTTCACCCATTGTTAGTTTTTACAAAAATTTCATCTTAAATATGAATTAAAAGTGGTTAAAACTATTACACAAGAACGAATTTTATACGAGGGGTAAAACCCACCTAGACGGTTCTAACAACAACTTTGGAGATAAGGGTTGAAACCCGGAGAAAATATAAGGGTTACAAATTTTTATGCGGTCAAATTTCGGGGACCCAGCACGGATTATCGAATTTTAAAAATACTAAATCTGTGATAATTAATGACTTTTATATATGTACAATTAGGTTAGGAAAGGCCCGAGCAAGTGTTTTAAAAATTTTTTGGAAAACTTAAAACGCGCCCGAGCGCCGACCCCCCAAAAGTTCCAAAAAATTTTAACAAAACCGCACAAGTAAGTTGGCAATCCATTAATCAAAAGTATATGTTTGTTTACGTTTTTTATAGTTAATATCTTTGAATTCCGAACCCCTAAAATTATAAAAATTGTGCCCTGGTGGCCCATTTATTACTCTTTAAGAATTTTGCAAAAAATAAATTTTTCAACCCCTAATTTCAGAACAACAGAACATTAATCACCGAGGGATTTTTCGGGATAAAACCCAAAAAATCTCCAAAAGTACCCGTTTTTCGAAAATTAATCCCGGAGCTTTTCGATAGAGGACATCCCCCTTTACAGGATTCCGAAGTCGAAACCCGTCCGGGACGACTTTTGAAAACGGGGAATTTCTAGTCAGGGCGGACTACGTCATAAGCCACGCCCACAATTAGGCGGAATATACAGGGGCTTGTTTAATTGCCTAAAAAGGGTACTTGGAGAAATTTCCCACATTAGGTCTCTTGGGAGAAAAGTATCTCCTCAAGCAACACAACCCGACCCCAACATAAAAAACACCACCAAAAATTGAAGTTCCCGGGTTCGATTCCCGGAAGAAGCAAACATATACAGCTAACTCCTAAAGTACGCATCGTAGGACGTTTTGGACCCCAAATTCGGCCTTAAGCGACTCGAAGAGTCGCAGGTGGAAATCCCCAGGGAGACGTCGATCCCCCTAGTCTCAACCCCTACCCCCTACCCCATAAATTAATTAGACATACAAAATTCAAAATTTTATAAAAACTATACTTTTGGCATATACACTTTCTCGGACAAAAATAATCAGCATTCTTTACCGGACATTTTACAAACATAAAAACCAACCCCTAAATTTGAAATTTTTTCCCCCGCCGCCCTAAGGGAGAATTTGTTTAATAGCCCGTTACTAAGGAACTAACAGTCCCAATCTAACGACATTTTATATAGGGACTCAAATTCTCACTTGGGACCCAAATCTCGACGCCTACCCCTCCCAACCCCTAAACCACCCCTATCTGAAGAAATAAGGCAACTTGGAAACTACTGGGCCGATTTCGACCAAACTTTTACGGTTTGGTCCTATAAATTCTCAGCAATCAGATAGAGTGCCAAACGTCTCTACATAGAGTACATAGAGACTAGGAAAATTAATATTAAGTTTTCACACATACAAAAATTTTCATATAGGAACTCGGGCCTTTCAAGGTATAATTAAGTCTCCTGAATCTCTATTGAGATCAGGATTAGTATTAAGGAATTTTGACAAAATTCAGGACTCTATTGAGCCTGAATATAGGTTAAGTTAGTTAGGTTTTTATTAGAATTAGGACACTCTGCTCCTCTTTTGAGGGCAGACTTAGGCTAAAAATTTGACAAATCTGCACTTATTGCACAAATTACTATCGTATTTTATTGTTTTTTTTATTCAAACTTGATTTTAATCAAAATCTTTTAACTTATATTGACAACCTGCACCTTTTTTAAGGGCAGGCTTAGTAATAGTAATTTGTTGTGTGCGTTAAATCTTTAGCTTGACTGTGATATAGACACCCTGCACCTTTTTTAAGGGCAGGCTTAGTTTTAGGAATTAGTAATTTAGTAATTTTATTTTATTTATTATTATATTATTTTGGTGTGTCCATTTAATTTTATTTTAATTTAAATTATCAATCCGTCTATTGACTCATAATTTCAATTCCAATTTAATTCAAATTTTTAATTTTACTTTTTTAATTTTTATTTTTTTATTTTTATTTTTATTTTATTTTTATTTTTATTTTTATTTTTATTTTTCAATTTAATTTTATAAAAAAAAAAATTTAATTCGGATAAAACAGGTCTTAAAGACTGCTCCATATTGGTTCAAAAAATTAAAATGGCAAGAAACGGCAAACACATTCCCGCCGCGAGAAATTCAAAAACATTTGATTACGTTTATGAATCTCCTTCTGAGATAAAAGAACTAAAAATGGTAAACGAGATAGCAGGTACGCGACTTACGACGGCGGAAGGCACACAAAAAACAGTGAGGAAGGAGAAAGTGGAGGAATTCCCCCACAATTTAGTAAGTAAGGCCAGGGATTTGGGTGCCAAAATGTTGGAGCATTTGGCACCCAAATCAGTGACAAGCGAGGGAAAACAGATTTTAAGAAAAGGAACGAAAGAGATGAAAGAGTGGATAGAGATGCTGGCTAAAAGAGTAGTAGAATTAGAAAACAGTAAGAACGACGATGGAACGAAAGAAATGGACAGAAGGGAGGAAAAGAAAGACGAAAGAATGGACGGGAAGGAAATAGGAGAGATGAAAGAAATGCTGAAAAATATACAGGACATAGTTTTGGGAAATAGAGAAAGAATAGAAGAAGGAACCAGAAAGACGAAGAGCACGTTAGAAAGGATGGATGAACAGCAACAGCTTAGCAGCCAAATAATGGAGGGCATAAATAAAGCTGCAGTAATAACAAAGGAAGACAACGACCACATGGATGGAGAACTGCAGAAATTTATGGACGTAGTGATGGAAGCAAGGGATGCAGCGATAGAGGCAAAGCTATACACGGATAGAATAGAGACAAGAATAGAATTCGAGCTAGATAAGGAAAACGATGAAAGCACAGCATATCTCCTGATGGAAGAACAAAAGAAAGTGATGGATGCAATTTTAGACAATAGGAAAGAAATAATAACAGGAAATAGGAAAATGGAAACAATAGAAGAAATAGGGAAAAAAGGAAATGATAATATAGGAGATATAGAAAGCATGCTAAGCACCACAATGCAAGAAAGTAGAATGATACTAGAGGAACAGGGGAAAATTAAAGAAACAATTTTAGGAAATAGAAAGGAAATAATAAGGGGAAACAGCATTATGGAAATAATAGAAAGCAGACAAAAGAAGTAGGGACACAAATCACAGGGGAAAAAAGGGATATAGAAGGGATAGTGAAAGAAAAGATGGACGAAATCAGAAAGGATACGTATGCAGAGAGAGTAAAAGGGCCAGCTACTATGATGGAAACTTTACATTCCATCATAGTAGCATCAACGGACTTAACGCAAACAAGTGAAGAAGTGATTGAAGAGGTGAAAAAGAGTGTGGATGAAAAGGAGAATGGATGGAGGTAAAAAAGATAAGAAAGGCAAAGGGACAGAAGGTCATAATAGGGTGTGCTAGGGAGAATGAAATGGAAAGACTGAAAGAGGAATTGGAAAGGAATAAAAAATTAATAGTAGAAAAAGCCAAAAATAAAAATCCGTTAGTGGTAGTAAAGTATGTAAGAGGAGAAAACAAGACGGAGCAAGTGATTGAGGCGATAAGAAGAATGATAGGAAAAGGAAAGAAAGGGAATAGCAAAGAGGAAGGAAAAAAGGACATAGAGGCAGTATTTGAAAAGGTAACAAGGAATCCACATGTGGCACACGTGGTCCTGAGAGTGGCCCCGGCAATATGGCTGCAGCTGACAGAGGCGGGGACCCTTCAACTACGCTGGGGACCATCCAGAGTAGAAGATCAGTCCCCGCTAATCCAGTGCTCCCGCTGCTTGGGCTTCGGCCACATCAAGCGGGTCTGCCAGGAGCCGCTGGACAGTTGCAGCCACTGCGGGGGAGACCACAAGTACGCCACATGTGCAAAGAAAGAAGAAGCACCATGCTGCCAGAACTGCAAAAAGGCGAAAAATAAGGACACAGCACACAACACGTTCAGCATCGAATGCCCACAGAGGGCTATTTGGGATAGAATTGCCAGGTCAAAAGTCGCGTACCACTGCTAAGGGCGAAATTAGGAAATTAATTACAGTAAATAAAAAAATGAGTAGGAAAACAAGTAGTGAAATAGATATACAATTAGATAGTAAGGGAACGCAAGGCGAAACTGAAGACCACAAAGTAGACGGGACTCCACTGGGAGGTAACGCAAAGGGAAGAGTGATAACTGAAAAGCGCGCGCGGGAACAGCCAAAGCAAACAGGGTTGCAAATATGATATTTGCAAATCCTGTCTTGCGGAAGCTGAACCCGCGAGCACTTACTCAACCCCAAAGACTCCGAGTGGAGTCAAACTTAAGTAACTTAGGATTAGGTAAAAAACTGAAAACGGTAAAATGTTAAAAAGAACGAAAGTATACCATAAGGAAAATGTGTAATGGAAACAAAATGTAAATGGAATGAGAAATGTAAATGTAAATGTAAACTAAAAAATGCAATAGAATGTAAATACAAGAAAATAAAATGTAAATGTAAATATGTGATATGATAAACAAATGAAAACTGTAATTAGAATAAGACATCCATGTAACTAGAATAAGGAAAAGAAGTAGAGATTAAGCATAGACAGTGTAAATAAAATAAGAATACTAGAAAATAAGACAAAAGACCAGATATTAATCTGGTATAGCATAATAGTATAGATAGGAATAGATATGAAAGTGTATAAAGTATAAGGAACCAATAAATGTAAAATAATAGTCAATAGAAAAAGAAATGTATTAGAATAAGAAAATTTGAAAAGATAAAAGAAAAAGAGACACAAAAAGAAAAATGTGTAAAAATATATAAGCGCGAAAAAATAAACGTGCTTTTAAAGCAAAAAAAAAAAAAAATAAAAAGACACACCAAATATAAATAAAAAGACCTGCAACAAAGTGGGGAGCAGCTGTAAAAAAAAAAAAAAAAAAAAAAAAAAAAACCTAACCTAACCAACTAACCTAACCTAATAACCTAACCTAACCTAACCTAACCTAACCTAACCTAACCAACCTAACCTAACCTAACCTAACCTAACCTAACCTCCTAACCTAACCTAACCTAACCTAACCTAACCTAATAACCTAACCTAACCTAACCTAACCTAACCTAACCTAACCTAACCTAACCTAACCTAACCTAACCTAACCTAACCTAACCTAACCTAACCTAACCTAACCTAAACCTAACCTAACCTAACCTAACCTAACCTACCTAACCTAACCTAACCTAACCTAACCTAACCTAACCTAACCTAACCTAACCTAACCTAACTAACCTAACCTAACCTAACCTAATACCTAACCTAACCTAACCTAACCTAACCTAACCTAACCTAACCTAACCTAACCTAACCTAACCTAACCTAACCTAACCTAACCTAACCTAACCTAACCTAACCTAACCTAACCTAACCTAACCTAACCTAACCTAACCTAACCTAACCTAACCTAACCTAACCTAACCTAACCTAACCTAACCTAACTAACCTAACCTAACCTAACCTAACCTAACCTAACCTAACCTAACCTAACCTAACCTAACCTAACCTAACCTAACCTAACCTAACCTAACCTAACCTAACCTATACCTAACCTAACCTAACTAACCTAACCTAACTAACCTAACCTAACCTAACCTAACCTAACCTAACCTAACCTAACCTAACCTAACCTAACCTAACCTAACCTAACCTAACCTAACCTAACCTAACCTAACCTAACCTAACCTAACCTAACCTAACAACCTAACCTAACCTAACCTAACCTAACCTAACCTAACCTAACCTAACCTAACCTAACCTAACCTAACCTAACCTAACCTAACCTAACCTAACCTAACCTAACCTAACCTAACCTAACCTAACCTAACCTAACCTAACCTAACCTAACCTAACCTAACCTAACCTAACCTAACCTAACCTAACCTAACCTAACCTAACCTAACCTAACCTAACCTAACCTAACCTAACCTAACCTAACCCAGTTGCCCCGTAGCGCTAGACCCGAACGGTTCGATTTTATTGAGCTCCGCAGTTAAAAAATAGAAGTGCCGGAAAAATTAGAGCAATATACAAAGTGATTGGTATTGGTGGATTCGTCTCGACGAGACGAATCGAACGGTGTGTCACACTTAGGTGTGAAAAGTGAAAAAACCACCAAAAAGTGCAAAAAACCGTAAAAGTAAGGTTAACTCAGACTTTGGAGCAAGATATCTCTGGAACCATCGCGACGACCCATCATTTTCGGACTGTGGGAAGTCCACAATTGACGAGAGGAAGGCGCCTGCAGAGTCCCGGAATTTTCCGGCAAGATCCAGGGACTTTCCTAAGAAAGTCCCTCAACCACCCGACCACGAGGTACTGGAACCAGCGCAGTCGCGCCACCCCAACCACCACAGACGAGGAGAGGACGTCGCAGCCGACAAGTGAGCGCTTTCAGCACAAGCCTACCCCCAATAGGAAGGGAGATATAAGGTCCTAAAAATTTTACATTTTAAGTTTAGAAATAAGTGCATATAAAACAAAAACCAGAGTGGTAACCTATTAATTAAAAATCAAAATTAAATTTGCTATTTATTAACGATCATTTTAAAACTTTTTTCGGAATTTTATCTTAAAGATCACCGTAGTTATTCAACTTTCAGGACCAGCGGGACGACCATCAAAAACAATAAAAGTTGAATAACAACTTGTTTTTATTTATTTTGAAACCTGGTTTTTGGGTTATCAGAGGAACTCGACCCGGGCTATCCGGTGAAAAAAGAAAAAAAAAAAAAAACTTAGTATTTAGAGAAATTAGACGAAAACAAACTTAATTTGTAACAATAAAAATTGATTCAAAATTTTAAACCGATTTAATTTATATAAAATATAAATTAAAAAATAAAAATTATATATCACAGAAAGGCGGACTACCCACTAGTAGATAAAATCTTAAGGAGGAGCCAGGCGTTTCCGAGCGCCACCCTCCCAAAGTAGCACCCAAAATTCTTTGACCGCAAAAAACAACATTTAAAAATACGTAACTTGAAAATTCACTTTTTTATCTTTGATTTTTCAAATTGTTTTACGCATTTAGATAGTTATGTAAGAGTAACCATTTTTGACGAGGAATTTTAAATTTCGGACCACCCCGTCCGGAGTTATAAGCTTTTAAAATAAAAAATTTCACCCGATTGTTAGTTTTTGCAAAAATTTCATTTTATAATATTGAATTCAAGTGTTAAAACATTATAAAGACCAAATTTTCTAGAGGGTAAAACCCACCTAGACGGTTCTAAAAGCCAACTTTGAAAGATAAGGTTGAAACCCGGAGAAAATATAAGGGTTACAAATTTTTATGCGTCAAATTTCGGGACCCAGCACGGATTATCGAATTTAAAAAATACTAAATCTGTGATAATTAATACTTTTATATATGTACAATAGGTTAGGAAAGGCCCGAGTAAGTGTTTTAAAAATTTTTTGGAAAACAAAACGCGCCCGAGCGCCGACCCCCCAAAGTTCCAAAAAATTTAACAAAACCGCACAATAAGTTGGCAATCCATTAATCATAAGTATATGTTTTGTTTTACGTTTTTTATTAGTTAATATCTTTGAATTCCGAACCCCTAAAATTATAAAAATTGTGCCCCTGGTGGCCCATTATTACTCTTTTAAGATTTTTGTAAAAAATAAATTTTTCAACCCAATTTGTAGAACAACAGAACATTAATCACCGAGGATTTTTTCGGGCTAAAACCCAAAAAAATCTCCAAAAGTACCCGTTTTTTCGAAAATTAATCCCGGACTTTCGATAGAGGACATCCCCCTTTACAGGATTCCGAAGTCGAAACCCGTCCCGGGACGACTTTTGAAAACGGGAATTTCTAGTCAGGCGGACTACGTCATAAGCCACGCCCACTTATAGGCGGAATATACAGGGCTTGTTTAATTGCCTAAAAAGGTACTTGAGAAATTTCCCACATTAGGTTCCTTGGGAGAAAAGTATCTCCTCAAACAACACTACCCGACCCCAACATAAAAAACACCACCAAAAATTGAAGTTCCCGGGTTCGATTCCCGAAGAAGTAAACATAATACAGCTAACTCCTAAAGTACGCATAGTAGGAACGTTAGGACCCCAAATTTGGCCTTTAGCGACTCGAAGAGTCGCAGGTGGAAACCCCCAGGAGACGTCGATCCCCCATAGTCTCAACCCCCTACCCCCTACCCCATAAATTAATTAGACATACAAAAATTCAAAATTTTTATAAAAACTATACTTTTGGCATATACACTTTCTCGGACAAAAATAATCAGCATTCTTTACCGGACATTTTACAAACATAAAAACCAACCCCTAAATTTGAAATTTTTCCCCCGCCGCCCTAAGGGAGAATTTGTTTAATAGCCCTTCCAAGGAACTAGCAGTCCCAACTTAACAACATTTTATATAGGACTCAAATTCTCACTTGGGACCCAAAATCTCGACGCCTACCCCTCCCCAACCCCTAAACCACCCCTATCTGAAGAAATAAGGCAACTCGGAAACTACTGGGCCGATTTCGACCAAACTTTTACGGTTTGGTCCTATAAATTCTCAGCAATCAGATAGAGTGCCAAACGTCTCTACATAGAGACATAGAGACTAGGAAAATTAATATTAAGTTTTCATATACAAAAATTCTCATATAGGAACTCGGGCCTTTCAAGGTATAATTAAGTCTCCTGAATCTCTATTGAGATCAGGATTAGTATTAAGGAATTTGACAAAATTCAGGACCTATTGAGCCTGAATATAGGTTAAGTTAGTTAGGTTTTTATTAGAATTAGGACACTCTGCTCCTCTTTTGAGGCAGACTTAGGCTAAAAATTTGACAAATCTGCACTTATTGCACAAATTACTACTGTCGTATTTTATTGTTTTAACCTTTTATTACCTTTATTTAACTTGATTTAATCAAAAATCCATAAACTTACATTGACAACCTGCACCTTTTTAAGGGCAGGCTTAGTAATAGTAATTTGTTGTGTGCGTTTAAATCTTTAGCTTGACTGTGATATAGACACCCTGCACCTTTTTTAAGGGCAGGCTTAGTTTTAGAATTAGTAATTTAGTAATTTTATTTTATTTTATTTTATTATATTATTTTGGGTGTCCATTTAATTTTATTTTTAATTAAATTATCAATCCGTCTATTGACTCATAATTTCAATTCCAAATTTAATTCAAATTTTTAATTTTACTTTTAATTTTATTTTTATTTTATTTTTATTTTTATTTTATTTTTATTTTTATTTTTATTTTTATTTTTATTTTATTTTTATTTTTATTTCAATTAATTTATATCAAAAAATTTAATTGGATAAAACAGGTCTTAAAGACTGCTCCATATTGGTTCGAAAAAATTAAAATGGCAAGAAACGGCAAACACATTCCCGCCGCGAGAAATTCAAAACATTGATTACGTTTATGAATCTCCTTCTGAGATAAAAGAATTAAAATGGTAAACGAGACAGCAGTACGCGACTTATGACGCGGAAGGCACACAAAAAACAGCGAGAAGAGAAAGTGGAGGAATTCCCCCACAATTTTAAGTAAGGCCAGGGATTTGGGTGCCAAAATGTTGGAGCATTTGGCACCCAAATCAGTGACAAGCGAGGGAAAACAGTTTTAAGAAAAGGAACGAAAGAGATGAAAGAGTGGATAGAGATGCTGGCTAAAAGAGTAGTAGAATTAGAAAACAGTAAAGAACGACGATGGAACGAAAGAAATGACAGAAGGGAGGAAAAGAAAGACGAAAGAAGGACGGGAAGGAAATAGGAGAGATGAAAGAAATGCTGAAAAATATACAGGACATAGTTTTGGAAATAGAGAAAGAATAGAAGAAGGAACCAGAAAGACGAAGAGCACGTTAGAAAGGATGGATGAACAGCAACAGCTTAGCAGCCAAATAATGGAGGGCATAAATAAAGCTGCATAATACAAAGGAAGACAACGATCACATGGATGGAGAACTGCAGAAATTTATGGACGTAGTGATGGAAGCAAGGGATGCAGCGATAGAGGCAAAGCTATACACGGATAAAATAGAGACAAGAATAGAATTCGAGCTAGATAAGGAAAACGATGAAAGCACAGCATATCTCCTGATGGAAGAACAAAAGAAAGTGATGGATGCAATTTTAGATAATAGGAAAGAAATAATAACAGGAAATAGAAAATGGAAACAATAGAAGAAATAGGGAAAAAAGGAAATGATAATATAGGAGATATAGAAAGCATGCTAAGCACCACAATGCAAGAAAGTAGAATGATACTAGAGGAACAGGGGAAAATTAAAGAAACAATTTTAGGAAATAGAAAGGAAATAATAAGGGGAAACAGCATTATGGAAATAATAGAAAGCAGACAAAAGAAGTAGGGACACAAATCACAGGGAAAAAAGGGATATAGAAGGATAGTGAAAGAAAAGATGGACGAAATCAGAAAGGATACGTATGCAGAGAGAGTAAAAGGGCCAGCTACTATGATGGAAACTTTACATTCCATCATAGTAGCATCAACGACTTAACGCAAACAAGTGAAGAAGTGATTGAAGAGGTGAAAAAGAGTGTGGATGAAAAAGGAGAATGGATGGAGGTAAAAAAGATAAGAAAGGCAAAGGGACAGAAGGTCATAATAGGTGTGCTAGGGAGAATGAAATGGAAAGACTGAAAGAGGAATTGGAAAGGAATAAAAAATTAATAGTAGAAAAAGCAAAAATAAAAATCCTTAGTGTAGTAAAGTATGTAAGAGAGAAAACAAGACGAGCAAGTGATTGAGGCGATAAGAAGAATGATAGGAAAAGAAAGAAAGGGAATAGCAAAGAGGAAGGAAAAAAGGACATAGAGGCAGTATTTGAAAAGGTAACAAGGAATCCACATGTGGCACACGTGGTCCTGAGAGTGGCCCCGGCAATATGGCTGCAGCTGACAGAGGCGGGGACCCTTCAACTACGCTGGGACCATCCAGAGTAGAAGATCAGTCCCCGCTAATCCAGTGCTCCCCCGCTGCTTGGGCTCGGCCACATCAAGCGGTCTGCCAGGAGCCGCTGGACAGTTGCAGCCACTGCGGGGGAGACCACAAGTACGCCACATTGCAAAGAAAGAAGAAGCACCATGCTGCCAAACTGCAAAAAGGCGAAAAATAAGGACACAGCACACAACACTTCAGCATCGAATGCCCACAGAGGGCTATTTGGGATAGATAGCCAGATCAAAAGTCGCGTACCACTGCTAAGGGCGAAATTAGGAAAACAGTTACAGAAATTAAAGAAATAAATAGGAAAATAAATAGGTAATAGTATACAAATAGAATAGGGAACGCAAAGCAAAGCCAAAGACCAAAAAGTAGACGGGACTCCACTGGGAGGAAACGCAAAGGGAAAGGTGAAAACTGAAAAGCGCGCGCGGGAACAGCCAAAGCAAACAGGGTTGCAAATATGATATTGCAAATCCTGTCTTGCGGAAGCTGAACCCGCGAGCACTTACCAACCCAAGACTCCGAGTGGAGTCAAACGTAAAAGAACGGGATTAGATAAAAAACGAAAAGGTAAAATGTAAAAAGGAAAGTATACTATAAGAAAAAGTAATTTTAAAACAAAACGTAAGTGTAATAAGAAATGTATGTAAATATAAATGGAAAAGAAAATGAATGAAATGTAAGTGAATAAAATGTAAATGTAAATATGTTATAAGACAAAGAAATGAAAACTGTAATAAGAATAAGTAACTCATGTAACTAGAATAAGAAAAAGAAGTAGAGATTAAGCATAGACGATGTAAATAGAATAAGAAAATTTAGAAAATAAGACAAAAGACCAGATATTAATCTGAGCATAGCAAAATAGTACAGATAAAATAGATATAGGAAAGTATAAAGCAAAAACATAAAGTATAAGGAACCAATAAATGTAAAATAATAGTCAATAGAAGTAAGAAATGTAATAGAATAAGAAAATTTGAAAAGATAAAAGAAAAAGAGACACAAAAAGAAAAATGTGTAAAAAATAATATATAAGCGCGAAAAAATAAACGTGCTTTTAAAGCAAAAAAGAAAAATATGAAAAGACACACCAAATATAAACAAGTAAACAAAGACCTGCAACAAAGTGGGGCAGCTGTAAAAAAAAAAAAAAAAAAAAAAAAAAAAAAAAAAAAAAACCTAACCTAACCTAACCTAACCTAACCTAACCTAACCTAAACCTAACCTAACCTAACCTAACCTAACCTAACCTAACCTAACCTAACCTAACCTAACCTAACCTAACCTAACCTAACCTAACCTAACCTAACCTAACCTAACCTAACCTAACCTAACCTAACTAACCTAACCTAACCTAACCTAACCTAACCTAACCTAACCTAACCTAACCTAACCTAACCTAACCTAACCTAACCTAACCTAACCTAACCTAACCTAACCTAACCTAACCTAACCTAACCTAACCTAACCTAACCTAACCTAACCTAACCTAACCTAACCTAACCTAACCTAACCTAACCTAACCTAACCTAACCTAACCTAACCTAACCTAACCTAACCTAACCTAACCTAACCTAACCTAACCTAACCTAACCTAAACCTAACCTAAAACCTAACCCCCCAGTTGCCCCGCATCCGTAGACCCGAGCGTCACGCTTTTATTGAGCTCCGCAGTCAAAAAATCAAAGTGCCAGTAAAATCAGTGCAATTAACCAAGTGTTTGGTATTGGTGGATTCGTCTCGACGAGACGAATCGAACGGTGTGTCACACTTAGGTGTGAAAAGTGAAAAAACCACCAAAAAGTGCAAAAAACCGTAAAAGTAAGGTTATCTCAGACTTTGGAGCAGGATATCTCTAAATCCATCGCGACGACCCATCATTTTTGGACTGTGGGAGGTCCACAATTGACGAGAGGAAGGCGCCTGCAAAGTCCCGGAATTTTCCGGCGAAGATCCAGGGACTTTCCTAAGAAAGTCCCTCAACCACCCGACCACGAGGTACTGGAACCAGCGCAGTCGCGCCACTCCAACCACCACAGACGAGGAGAGGACGTCGCAGCCGACAAGTGAACGCTTTCAGCATCAGCCTACCCCCAATAGGAAGGGAGATATAAGGTCCTAAAAATTTTACATTTTAAGTTTAGAAATAAGTGCATATAAAACAAAAACCAGAGTGGTAACCTATTAATTAAAAATCAAAATTAAATTTGCTATTTATTAACGATCATTTTAAAACTTTTTTCGGAATTTTATCTTAAAGATCACCGTAGTTATTCAACTTTCAGGACCAGCGGGACGACCATCAAAAACAATAAAAGTTGAATAACAACTTGTTTTTATTTATTTTAAAACCTGGTTTTTGGATTATTAGAGGAACTCGACCCGGGCTATCCGGTGAAAAAAGAATCTTTGGAAAAAACTTAGTATTTAGAGAAATTAGATTAAAACAAACTTAATTTGTAACGATAAAAATTGCTTCAAAATTTTAAAGATTTAATTTATATGAAAATATAAATTAAAAAATAAAAATTATATATCACAGGAAAGGCCGGACTACCCTCTATCTAGTAGTATAAAAATCTTAAGGGAGGAGCCAGGCGTTTCCGAGCGCCACCCTCCCAAAGTAGCACCCAGAAATTCTTTTGACCGCAAAAACAACATTGTAAAAATTACGTAACTTGAAAACACACTTTTTTATCTTTTATTTTTTCAAATTGTTTTTACGCATTTAGATAGTTATGTAAGAGTAACCATTTTTGACGGAGGAATTTTAAATTTCGGACCACCCCGTCCGGAGTTATAAGCTTTTAAAATAAAAATTTCACCCGATGTTAGTTTTTACAAAAATTTCATTTAAATATTGAATTAAAAGTGGTTAAAACTATTACACAAGAACGAATTTTATACGAGGGGTAAAACCCACCTAGACGTTCTAACAACAACTTTGGAGATAAGGGTTGAAACCCGGAGAAAATATAAGGGTTACAAATTTTTATGCGGTCAAATTTCGGGGACCCAGCACGGATTATCGAATTTTAAAAATACTAAATCTGTGATAATTAATGACTTTTATATATGTACAATTAGGTTAGGAAAGGCCCGAGCAAGTGTTTTAAAAATTTTTTGGAAAACTTAAAACGCGCCCGAGCGCCGACCCCCCAAAGGTTCCAAAAAATTTTAACAAAACCGCACAATAAGTTGGCAATCCATTAATCAAAAGTATATGTTTGTTTACGTTTTTTATCAGTTAATATCTTTGAATTCCGAACCCCTAAAATTATAAAAATTGTGCCCCCTGGTGGCCCATTTATTACTCTTTAAGAATTTTGCAAAAAATAAATTTTTCAACCCCAAATTTCAGAACAACAGAACATTAATCACCGAGGGATTTTTCGGGATAAAACCCAAAAAATCTCCAAAAGTACCCGTTTTTCGAAAATTAATCCCGGAGCTTTTCGATAGAGGACATCCCCCTTTACAGGATTCCGAAGTCGAAACCCGTCCGGGACGACTTTTGAAAACGGGGAATTTCTAGTCAGGGCGGACTACGTCATAAGCCACGCCCACAATTAGGCGGAATATACAGGGGCTTGTTTAATTGCCTAAAAAGGGTACTTGGAGAAATTTCCCACATTAGGTCTCTTGGGAGAAAAGTATCTCCTCAAGCAACACTACCCGACCCCAACATAAAAAACACCACCAAAAATTGAAGTTCCCGGGTTCGATTCCCGGAAGAAGCAAACATATACAGCTAACTCCTAAAGTACGCATCGTAGGACGTTTTGGACCCCAAATTCGGCCTTAAGCGACTCGAAGAGTCGCAGGTGGAAATCCCCAGGGAGACGTCGATCCCCCCTAGTCTCAACCCCCTACCCCCTACCCCATAAATTAATTAGACATACAAAATTCAAAATTTTATAAAAACTATACTTTTGGCATATACACTTTCTCGGACAAAAATAATCAGCATTCTTTACCGGACATTTTACAAACATAAAAACCAACCCCTAAATTTGAAATTTTTTTCTTTCCGCCCTAAGGGAGAATTTGTTTAATAGCCCGTTACTAAGGAACTAACAGTCCCAATCTAACGACATTTTATATAGGGACTCAAATTCTCACTTGGGACCCAAATCTCGACGCCTACCCCTCCCAACCCCTAAACCACCCCTATCTGAAGAAATAAGGCAACTTGGAAACTACTGGGCCGATTTCGACCAAACTTTTACGGTTTGGTCCTATAAATTCTCAGCAATCAGATAGAGTGCCAAACGTCTCTACATAGAGTACATAGAGACTAGGAAAATTAATATTAAGTTTTCACATACAAAAATTTTCATATAGGAACTCGGGCCTTTCAAGGTATAATTAAGTCTCCTGAATCTCTATTGAGATCAGGATTAGTATTAAGGAATTTTGACAAAATTCAGGACTCTATTGAGCCTGAATATAGGTTAAGTTAGTTAGGTTTTTATTAGAATTAGGGACACTCTGCTCCTCTTTTGAGGGCAGACTTAGGCTAAAAATTTGACAAATCTGCACTTATTGCACAAATTACTATCGTATTTTATTGTTTTAATTTTATTCAAACTTGACTTTAATCAAAATCTTTTAACTTATATTGACAACCTGCACCTTTTTTAAGGGCAGGCTTAGTAATAGTAATTTGTTGTGTGCGTCTAAATCTTTAGCTTGACTGTGATATAGACACCCTGCACCTTTTTTAAGGGCAGGCTTAGTTTTAGGAATTAGTAATTTAGTAATTTTATTTTATCTTATTTTATTATATTATTTTGGTGTGTCCATTTAATTTTATTTTAATTTAAATTATCAATCCGTCTATTGACTCATAATTTCAATTCCAATTTTAATTCAAATTTTTAATTTTACTTTTTTAATTTTTATTTTTATTTTTATTTTTATTTTCATTTTTATTTTTATTTTTATTTTTATTTTTCAATTTAATTTATATAAAAAAAAAAAAAAAAAAAAAAAAAAAAAAAAAAAAAAAAAAAAATTTAATTCGGATAAAACAGGTCTTAAAGACTGCTCCATATTGGTTCCAAAAAATTAAAATGGCAAGAAACGGCAAACACATCCCCGCCGCGAGAAATTCAAAAACATTCGATTACGTTTATGAATCTCCTTCTGAGATAAAAGAACTAAAAATGGTAAACGAGATAGCAGGTACGCGACTTACGACGGCGGAAGGCACACAAAAAACAGTGAGGAAGGAGAAAGTGGAGGAATTCCCCCACAATTTAGTAAGTAAGGCCAGGGATTTGGGTGCCAAAATGTTGGAGCATTTGGCACCCAAATCAGTGACAAGCGAGGGAAAACAGATTTTAAGAAAAGGAACGAAAGAGATGAAAGAGTGGATAGAGATGCTGGCTAAAAGAGTAGTAGAATTAGAAAACAGTAAGAACGACGATGGAACGAAAGAAATGGACAGAAGGGAGGAAAAGAAAGACGAAAGAATGGACGGGAAGGAAATAGGAGAGATGAAAGAAATGCTGAAAAATATACAGGACATAGTTTTGGGAAATAGAGAAAGAATAGAAGAAGGAACCAGAAAGACGAAGAGCACGTTAGAAAGGATGGATGAACAGCAACAGCTTAGCAGCCAAATAATGGAGGGCATAAATAAAGCTGCAGTAATAACAAAGGAAGACAACGACCACATGGATGGAGAACTGCAGAAATTTATGGACGTAGTGATGGAAGCAAGGGATGCAGCGATAGAGGCAAAGCTATACACAGATAGAATAGAGACAAGAATAGAATTCGAGCTAGATAAGGAAAACGATGAAAGCACAGCATATCTCCTGATGGAAGAACAAAAGAAAGTGATGGATGCAATTTTAGATAATAGGAAAGAAATAATAACAGGAAATAGGAAAATGGAAACAATGGAAGAAATAGGGAAAAAAGGAAATGATAATATAGGAGATATAGAAAGCATGCTAAGCACCACAATGCAAGAAAGTAGAATGATACTAGAGGAACAGGGGAAAATTAAAGAAACAATTTTAGGAAATAGAAAGGAAATAATAAGGGGAAACAGCATTATGGAAATAATAGAAAGCAGACAAAAGGAAGTAGGGACACAAATCACAGGGGAAAAAAGGGATATAGAAGGGATAGTGAAAGAAAAGATGGACGAAATCAGAAAGGATACGTATGCAGAGAGAGTAAAAGGGCCAGCTACTATGATGGAAACTTTACATTCCATCATAGTAGCATCAACGGACGTAACGCAAACAAGTGAAGAAGTGATTGAAGAGGTGAAAAAGAGTGTGGATGAAAAAGGAGAATGGATGGAGGTAAAAAAGATAAGAAAGGCAAAGGGACAGAAGGTCATAATAGGGTGTGCTAGGGAGAATGAAATGGAAAGACTGAAAGAGGAATTGGAAAGGAATAAAAAATTAATAGTAGAAAAAGCCAAAAATAAAAATCCGTTAGTGGTAGTAAAGTATGTAAGAGGAGAAAACAAGACGGAGCAAGTGATTGAGGCGATAAGAAGAATGATAGGAAAAGGAAAGAAAGGGAATAGCAAAGAGGAAGGAAAAAAGGACATAGAGGCAGTAATTGAAAAGGTAACAAGGAATCCACATGTGGCACACGTGGTCCTGAGAGTGGCCCCGGCAATATGGCTGCAGCTGACAGAGGCGGGGACCCTTCAACTACGCTGGGGACCATCCAGAGTAGAAGATCAGTCCCCGCTAATCCAGTGCTCCCGCTGCTTGGGCTTCGGCCACATCAAGCGGGTCTGCCAGGAGCCGCTGGACAGTTGCAGCCACTGCGGGGGAGACCACAAGTACGCCACATGTGCAAAGAAAGAAGAAGCACCATGCTGCCAGAACTGCAAAAAGGCGAAAAATAAGGACACAGCACACAACACGTTCAGCATCGAATGCCCACAGAGGGCTATATGGGATAGGATAGCCAGATCAAAAGTCGCGTACCATTGCTAAGGGCGAAATTAGGAAAACAGCTACAGAAATTAAAGAAATAAATAGGAAAATAAATAGGGTAATAGGTATACAAATAGACAATAGGGGAACGCAAAGCAAAGCCAAAGACCAAAAAGTAGACGGGACTCCACTGGGAGGAAACGCAAAGGGAAAGGTGAAAACTGAAAAGTGCGCGCGGGAACAGCCAAAGCAAACAGGGTTGCAAATATGATATTTGCAAATCCTGTCTTGCGGAAGCTGAACCCGCGAGCACTTACCCAACCCCAAGACTCCGAGTGGAGTCAAACGTAAAGAACGGGATTAGATAAAAAACGGAAAAGGTAGAAATGTAAAAAGGAAAGTATACTATAAGGAAAAAGTAATTTTAAAACAAAACGCAAGTGTAATAAGAAATGTAGATGTAAATATAAATGGAAAAGAACAATGGAATGAAAGTGTAAGTGAATAAAATGTAAATGTAAATATGTTATAAGACAAAGAAATGAAAACTGTAATAAGAATAAGTAACTCATGTAACTAGAATAAGAAAAAGAAGTAGAGATTAAGCATAGACGATGTAAATAGAATAAGAAAATTTAGAAAATAAGACAAAAGACCAGATATTAATCTGAGCATAGCAAAATAGTATAGATAAGAATAGATATAGGAATGTATAAAGCAAAAACATAAAGTATAAGGAACCAATAAATGTAAAATAATAGTCAATAGAAGTAAGAAATGTAATAGAATAAGAAAAGTTGAAAAGATAAAAGAAAAAGAGACACAAAAAGAAAAATGTGTAAAAAAATATATATAAGCGCGAAAAAATAAACGTGCTTTTTAAGCAAAAAAAAAGAAAAATATGAAAAGACACACCAAATATAAACAAGTAAACAAAGACCTGCAACAAAGTGGGGAGCAGCTGTAAAAAAAAAAAAAAAAAAAAAAAAAAAAAAAAAAAAAAAAAAAACCTAACCTAACCTAACCTAACCTAACCTAACCTAACCTAACCTAACCTAACCTAACCTAACCTAACCTAACCTAACCTAACCTAACCTAACCTAACCTAACCTAACCTAACCTAACCTAACCTAACCTAACCTAACCTAACCTAACCTAACCTAACCTAACCTAACCTAACCTAACCTAACCTAACCTAACCTAACCTAACCTAACCTAACCTAACCTAACCTAACCTAACCTAACCTAACCTAACCTAACCTAACCTAACCTAACCTAACCTAACCTAACCTAACCTAACCTAACCTAACCTAACCTAACCTAACCTAACCTAACCTAACCTAACCTAACCTAACCTAACCTAACCTAACCTAACCTAACCTAACCTAACCTAACCTAACCTAACCTAACCTAACCTAACCTAACCTAACCTAACCTAACCTAACCTAACCTAACCTAACCTAACCTAACCCAGTTGCCCCGCATCCGTAGACCCGAGCGTCACGCTTTTATTGAGCTCCGCAGTCAAAAAATCAAAGTGCCAGTAAAATCAGTGCAATTAACCAAGTGTTTGGTATTGGTGGATTCGTCTCGACGAGACGAATCGAACGGTGTGTCACACTTAGGTGTGAAAAGTGAAAAAACCACCAAAAAGTGCAAAAAAACCGTAAAAGTAAGGTTATCTCAGACTTTGGAGCAGGATATCTCTAAATCCATCGCGACGACCCATCATTTTTGGACTGTGGGAGGTCCACAATTGACGAGAGGAAGGCGCCTGCAAAGTCCCGGAATTTTCCGGCCAAGATCCAGGGACTTTCCTAAGAAAGTCCCTCAACCACCCGACCACGAGGTACTGGAACCAGCGCAGTCGCGCCACTCCAACCACCACAGACGAGGAGAGGACGTCGCAGCCGACAAGTGAACGCTTTCAGCATCAGCCTACCCCCAATAGGAAGGGAGATATAAGGTCCTAAAAATTTTACATTTTAAGTTTAGAAATAAGTGCATATAAAACAAAAACCAGAGTGGTAACCTATTAATTAAAAATCAAAATTAAATTTGCTATTTATTAACGATCATTTTAAAACTTTTTTCGGAATTTTATCTTAAAGATCACCGTAGTTATTCAACTTTCAGGACCAGCGGGACGACCATCAAAAACAATAAAAGTTGAATAACAACTTGTTTTTATTTATTTTAAAACCTGGTTTTTGGATTATTAGAGGAACTCGACCCGGGCTATCCGGTGAAAAAAGAATCTTTGGAAAAAACTTAGTATTTAGAGAAATTAGATTAAAACAAACTTAATTTGTAACGATAAAAATTGCTTCAAAATTTTAAACAGATTTAATTTATATGAAAATATAAATTAAAAAATAAAAATTATATATCACAGGAAAGGCCGGACTACCCTCTATCTAGTAGTATAAAAATCTTAAGGGAGGAGCCAGGCGTTTCCGAGCGCCACCCTCCCAAAGTAGCACCCAGAAATTCTTTTGACCGCAAAAACAACATTGTAAAAATTACGTAACTTGAAAATTCACTTTTTTATCTTTGACTTTTTCAAATTTGTTTTTACGCATTTAGATAGATATATAAGAGTAACCATTTTTGACGGAGGAATTTAAATTTCGGACCACCCCGTCCGGAGTTATAAGCTTTTAAAATAAAAATTTCACCCGATGTTAGTTTTTGCAAAAATTTCATTTTAAATATTGAATTAAAAGTGGTTAAAACTATTATACAAGAACAAATTTTATACGAGGGGTAAAACCCATCAAGACAGTCCAAGGGAACCACTTTTTAACAATAAGGGTTAATACCCGGAAAAAATATAAGGGTTACAAATTTTTATGCGGTCAAATTTCGGGGACCCAGCACGGATTATTGAATTTTAAAAATACTAAATCTGTGATAATTAATGACTTTTATATATGTACAATTAGGTTAGGAAAGGCCCGAGTAAGTGCTTTAAAAATTTTTTGGAAAACTTAAAACGCGCCCGAGCGCCGACCCCCCAAAGGTTCCAAAAAATTTTCACAAAACCGCACAATTAAGTTGGCAATCCATTAATCAAAAGTATATGTTTGTTTACGTTTTTTATTAGTTAATATCTTTGAATTCCGAACCCCTAAAATTATAAAAATTGTGCCCCCTGGTGGCCCATTTATTACTCTTTAAGAATTTTGCAAAAAATAAATTTTTCAACCCCTAATTTCAGAACAACAGAACATTAATCACCGAGGGATTTTTCGGGCTAAAACCCAAAAAATCTCCAAAAGTACCCGTTTTTCGAAAATTAATCCCGGAGCTTTTCGATAGAGGACATCCCCCTTTACAGGATTCCGAAGTCGAAATCCGTCCGGGACGACTTTTGAAAACGGGGAATTTCTAGTCAGGGCGGACTACGTCATAAGCCACGCCCACATTTAGGCGGAATATACAGGGGCTTGTTTAATTGCCTAAAAAGGATACTTGGAGGAATTTCCCACATTAGGTCTCTTGGGAGAAAAGTATCTCCTCAAGCAACACTACCCGACCCCAACATAAAAAACACCACCAAAAATTGAAATTCCCGGGTTCGATTCCCGGAAGAAGCAAACATATACAGCTAACTCCTAAAGTACGCATCGTAGGACGTTTTGGACCCCAAATTCGGCCTTAAGCGACTCGAAGAGTCGCAGGTGGAAACCCCCAGGGAGACGTCGATCCCCCATAGTCTCAACCCCCTACCCCCTACCCCATAAATTAATTAGACATACAAAATTCAAAATTTTATAAAAACTATACTTTTGGCATATACACTTTCTCGGACAAAAATAATCAGCATTCTTTACCGGACATTTTACAAACATAAAAACCAACCCCTAAATTTGAAATTTTTCCCCCGCCGCCCTAAGGGAGAATTTGTTTAATAGCCCGTTACCAAGGAACTAACAGTCCCAAACCAACAACATTTTATACAGGGACTCAAATTCTCACTTGGGACCCAAATCTCGACGCCTACCCCTCCCAACCCCTAAACCACCCCTATCTGAAGAAATAAGGCAACTCGGAAACTACTGGGCCGATTTCGACCAAACTTTTACGGTTTGGTCCTATAAATTCTCAGCAATCAGATAGAGTGCCAAACGTCTCTACATAGAGTACATAGAGACTAGGAAAATTAATATTAAGTTTTCACATACAAAAACTCTCATATAGGAACTCGGGCCTTTCAAGGTATAATTAAGTCTCCTGAATCTCTATTGAGATCAGGATTAGTATTAAGGAATTTTGACAAAATTCAGGACTCTATTGAGCCTGAATATAGGTTAAGTTAGTTAGGTTTTTATTAGAATTAGGACACTCTGCTCCTCTTTTGAGGGCAGACTTAGGCTAAAAATTTGACAAATCTGCACTTATTGCACAAATTACTATCGTATTTTATTGTTTTACTTTTTATTCAAACTAGATTTTAATCAAAATCTTTAAACTTATATTGACAACCTGCACCTTTTTTAAGGGCAGGCTTAGTAATAGTAATTTGTTGTGTGCGTTTAAATCTTTAACTTGACTGTGATATAGACACCCTGCACCTTTTTTAAGGGCAGGCTTAGTTTTAGGAATTAGTAATTTAGTAATTTTATTTTATTTTATTTTATTATATTATTTTGGTGTGTCCATTTAATTTTATTTTATTTTAATTTAAATTATCAATCCGTCTATTGACTCATAATTTCAATTCCAATTTTAATTCAAAATTTTTAATTTTACTTTTTAATTTTTATTTTTGTTTTTATTTTTATTTTTATTTTTATTTTTATTTTTCAATTTAATTTATATCAAAAAATTTAATTCGAATAAAACAGGTCTTAAAGACTGCTCCATATTGGTTCGAAAAAATTAAAATGGCAAGAAACGGCAAACACATTCCCGCCGCGAGAAATTCAAAAACATTTGATTACGTTTATGAATCTCCTTCTGAGATAAAAGAATTAAAAATGGTAAACGAGACAGTAGGTACGCGACTTATAACGGCAGAAGGCACACAAAAAACAGCGAGGAAGGAGAAAGTGGAGGAATTCCCCCACAATTTAGTAAGTAAGGCCAGGGATTTGGGTGCCAAAATGTTGGAGCATTTGGCACCCAAATCAGTGACAAGCGAGGGAAAACAGATTTTAAGAAAAGGAACGAAAGAGATGAAAGAGTGGATAGAGATGCTGGCTAAAAGAGTAGTAGAATTAGAAAACAGTAAGAATGACGATGGAACGAAAGAAATGGATAGAAGGGAGGAAAAGAAAGACGAAAGAATGGACGGGAAGGAAATAGGAGAGATGAAAGAAATGCTGAAAAATATACAGGACATAGTTTTGGGAAATAGAGAAAGAATAGAAGAAGGAACCAGAAAGACGAAGAGCACGTTAGAAAGGATGGATGAACAGCAACAGCTTAGCAGCCAAATAATGGAGGGCATAAATAAAGCTGCAGTAATAACAAAGGAAGACAACGAACACATGGATGGAGAACTGCAGAAATTTATGGACGTAGTGATGGAAGCAAGGGATGCAGCGATAGAGGCAAAGCTATACACGGATAGAATAGAGACAAGAATAGAATTCGAGCTAGATAAGGAAAACGATGAAAGCACAGCATATCTCCTGATGGAAGAACAAAAGAAAGTGATGGATGCAATTTTAGACAATAGGAAAGAAATAATAACAGGAAATAGGAAAATGGAAACAATAGAAGAAATAGGGAAAAAAGGAAATGATAATATAGGAGATATAGAAAGCATGCTAAGCACCACAATGCAAGAAAGTAGAATGATACTAGAGGAACAGGGGAAAATTAAAGAAACAATTTTAGGAAATAGAAAGGAAATAATAAGGGGAAACAGCATTATGGAAATAATAGAAAGCAGACAAAAAGAAGTAGGGACACAAATCACAGGGGAAAAAAGGGATATAGAAGGGATAGTGAAAGAAAAGATGGACGAAATCAGAAAGGATACGTATGCAGAGAGAGTAAAAGGGCCAGCTACTATGATGGAAACTTTACATTCCATCATAGTAGCATCAACGGACTTAACGCAAACAAGTGAAGAAGTGATTGAAGAGGTGAAAAAGAGTGTGGATGAAAAAGGAGAATGGATGGAGGTAAAAAAGATAAGAAAGGCAAAGGGACAGAAGGTCATAATAGGGTGTGCTAGGGAGAATGAAATGGAAAGACTGAAAGAGGAATTGGAAAGGAATAAAAAATTAATAATAGAAAAAGCCAAAAATAAAAATCCGTTAGTGGTAGTAAAGTATGTAAGAGGAGAAAACAAGACGGAGCAAGTGATTGAGGCGATAAGAAGAATGATAGGAAAAGGAAAGAAAGGGAATAGTAAAGAGGAAGAAAAAAAGGACATAGAGGCAGTATTTGAAAGGGTAACAAGAAATCCACATGTGGCACACGTGGTCCTGAGAGTGGCCCCGGCAATATGGCTGCAGCTGACAGAGGCGGGGACCCTTCAACTACGCTGGGGACCATCCAGAGTAGAAGATCAGTCCCCGCTAATCCAGTGCTCCCGCTGCTTGGGCTTCGGCCACATCAAGCGGGTCTGCCAGGAGCCGCTGGACAGTTGCAGCCACTGCGGGGGAGACCACAAGTATGCCACATGCGCAAAAAAGGAAGAAGTGCCATGCTGCCAAAATTGCAAGAAAGTAAAAAGTAAGGATACAGCACACAATACCTTCAGTAACGCATGCCCACAGAGGGCTATATGGGATAGGATAGCCAGATCAAAAGTCGCGTACCACTGCTAAGGGCGAAAATAGGAAAATAATCACAGTAAATAAAAAAATGAGTAGGAAAACAAGTAGCGAAATAGGTATACAATTAGATAGTAAGGGAACGCAAGGCAAAACTGAAGACCATAAAGTAGACGGGACTCCACTGGGAGGAAACGCAAAGGGAGGAGTGATAACTGAAAAGTGCGCGCGGGAACAGCCAAAGCAAACAGGGTTGCAAATATGATATTTGCAAATCCTGTCTTGCGGAAGCTGAACCCGCGAGCACTTACTCAACCCCAAAGACTCCGAGTGGAGTCAAACTTAAGTAACTTAGGATTAGGTAAAAACTGAAGACGGTAAAATGTTAAAAAGAACGAAAGTATACTATAAGGAAAATGTGTAAATGGAAACAAAATGTAAATGGAATAAGAAATGTAAATGTAAATGTAAACCAAGAAATGTAATAGAATGTAAATACAAGAAAATAAAATGTAAATGTAAATATGTTATAAGACAAAGAAATGAAAACTGTAATAAGAATAAGTAACTCATGTAACTAGAATAAGAAAAAGAAGTAGAGATTAAGCATAGACGATGTAAATAGAATAAGAAAATTAGAAAATAAGACAAAAGACCAGATATTAATCTGAGCATAGCAAAATAGTATAGATAAGAATAGATATAGGAATGTATAAAGCAAAAACAGAAAGTATAAGGAACCAATAAATGTAAAATAATAGTCAATAGAAGTAAGAAATGTATTAGAATAAGAAAATTAGAAAAGATAAAAGAAAAAGAGACACAAAAAGAAAAATGTGTTCAAAATATATACAAGCGCGAAAAAAAAAAATAACGTGCTTTTAAAGCAAAAAATAAAAAACAATAATAAGACACACCAAATATGAATAGTAAACAAAGACCTGCAACAAAGTGGGGAGCAGCTGAAAAAAAAAAAAAAAAAAAAAAAAAAAAAAAAAAAAAAAACCTAACCTAACCTAACCTAACCTAACCTAACCTAACCTAACCTAACCTAACCTAACCTAACCTAACCTAACCTAACCTAACCTAACCTAACCTAACCTAACCTAACCTAACCTAACCTAACCTAACCTAACTAACATAAAAAACTACCCCCAACCCCAAGTTACCCCTAATTTGGGAATAACCCATCTCGGAAACTACTGGGCCGATTTCGACCGGACTTTGACCCACCGGTCACAAAAAATTTCCCAAACCCGGTAGAGCACCGACCGACTCTATATAGAGTCAGTAGAGACCGGGAAAATTAATTATAAGTTTTTAATAGGGCCTTTTCTATAGCAAATTTGACTCCTGTTTCTCTATTGAGATCAGGAATAGTATTTAAGTAATTTTGACAAAATTCAGGTCTCTATTGAGCCTGAATATAGGTTAAGTTAGTTAGGTTTTTAATATAGTTTAGGTCACTCTGCGCCTCTATTGAGGGCAGACTTAGGGTAAGAATTGACAAATCTGCATTATTGCAAATTTACTATAATTGTATTTTATTCTTATTTTATCCATTTTATTTTCACTGTGATATTGACAACCTGTACCTTTGTTAAGGACAGGCTTAGCATTAGATTATTTATTTCCGTGTATATTTGACAGTGATCGACACCCTGCACCTCTTTTGAGGGCAGGCCTAGTTATAGATAATAATTATTTTATTGAATTGCGTGTTTTGACCCATTTTATTTTATTCATTTTATTTTTTATTTTATTTTCATTTTATTTTTTAATTATTTAATTGCGTTTTAACTTTACCCGTCTTTTGACACATTTATTAATTTAATTAATCTTATCCAATTTTAATTTTTATTCATTTTTATTTTTATTTTTTAACGATTTTACAAAACGACGTAGGCTAACCCACTCAAATAGAATATAATAAACAAATTAGTAAAATAGCAAAATGTATACCAGTAGCCAACCTATCTTCGCGAGGTTAAGTTCAAATAATTTTGAAAATAAAAGAACATATTCCTCTCCCCCGGGAGAAATAGATAAAGAAAACAATAAAGCTCAGCCCACAATAAAATCACCACTAAAATATAAGAATGTAAGGGAATATGAAAGGAGAGCGAATGAGGCACAAAGCAAGATAAAAGAGCAAATGGAGCCAAAAGGCACCAACAGGTCAGTTACGAAAGAAGGGAAAGCAAGGATAACGGAAGAAACGGGAGAAATGGTAAGGATGATAAAAGAATTAGTGAGTAGAGTAAGTGAGTCAGAAGAAAATAAAGAAAGAAGAAGAATGCAAGAGGAGGAAAGAGAAGAAAGTAAAAAAGGTAAAGATGAGGATAAGAGCGAGAGTGAGAATGACATAAGGAACAGTATGATAAAGATGCATGAAAGGATATTAGAAAACAAAGAAGAGACAAGAGGGAACGGTAATGTCCTAGCAGATATTATGACAATATTGCTGGAGATTAAAGGAGAGGTTAAAGAGACAAAAGAGGAACAGAAGAAGATAAACAAAATTATAACAACGGAAAAAGAAGAATTGAAATATAGTAAAAATAGGATAGAGAAAATAGAGAGTATGATGAATATGCAAGTTGAGGAAAGTAAGAAAATGAAAGAGGAACAAGATAAGCTCAAAGAGATAATGATAGAAAACAATAAAGGGATAGAGGAAGGAAAGGGAAGACTGGAAGCGATAAAAGAGATGCAAGAAAAAGTGGGAAAGCAAATGGAAGAAGAGCGAAAGAAACCGACTAATTGGGGAGCTAAGATAGAGGAAGAAAGGAAGGAAGAAACGTATGCGGAGAAAGTGAGGAACGTTCCACCCCAAAACAAATCACTACACTCCATCATAGTGGCGTCGACCGACGAAACGCTCACGAGCGATCAGGTGTTTGAAGCGGTGAGAAAGTCGGTCGACGAGAAAGGGGAGTGGAACGAAGTAAGGAGAGTAAGAAAGGCAAAAGGACAAAAGGTGATTATAGGATGCGCAAGGGAAAGCGAGGCTGAGAAATTAAAGGAAAAGATAGAGAAGAATAAAATTTTGAAAGTGGAAA
This sequence comes from Chilo suppressalis, assembly GCA_902850365.2. Taxonomy (NCBI): domain Eukaryota; kingdom Metazoa; phylum Arthropoda; class Insecta; order Lepidoptera; family Crambidae; genus Chilo; species Chilo suppressalis. The sequence continues at coordinate 99,647 of OU963894.1, forward strand.
AAGCGAGAAATAAAAACCCATTAGTGATAGTAAGGAATGTAAGAGGAGAGAGAAAGAAAGAGGAAGTAATAGAAGGGATAAAAAGAAAGCTCAGAAGAATGAATGGGGAAGAAAGACATACGGAAGAGGATATAGAAGTAGTTTATGAAAAGGCAACTAGGAACCCGCATGTGGCGCACGTGGTGGTCAGAGTGGCTCCCACTATCTGGCGGCAGCTGACAGACACGGGGACTCTTCAACTGCAGTGGGGAATCTCCGCTGTGGAAGATCAGTCCCCAGTAATCCAGTGCTCCCGCTGTCTGGGCTACGGCCATATCAGACGGGTCTGCACGGAGGCGCTGGACAGCTGCAGCCACTGTGGGGGAGACCACCTATATGCCACATGCCCGAACAAAGACTCCGCGCCTAGTTGCCTTAACTGTAGAAGGGCTGAGCTCAAAGAGATCGAACACAACACTTTTAGCAGTGACTGCCCACAGAGGAAACTCTGGGACAAAATCGCTAGAGCGAAGGTGGCGTACTGCTAAGGGTGTTGTGGGCAAGAACAAAATGGGGAGAGGAAAAAAGAAGCAGAAAGAAACACTAGGAGTAGGGAAAAAAATAGGAAAAAAGGCAAGCATGATAAAAAGTTGGCATTGGTTTCACTTTCCTGAGGAAAGTAAGAAGCCAAATTTAGGAAGGAGACTGCTGAAACCCCTTCCCGGAACAATGGAGGAAGTGCGAGGGGAAACCAAAGGAAGCCACGAGACCAAAACAAGTGATGGCAGCAAAATTGATATTTTGATACCTCACTTGCGGAGGCCAACCGGGCTCCAGAGGGGACCACTCAAACTTGGAAGGTTAATGTGACCGGGAGGGGATTTCAGAAGTAAAACAGCAATGGAAAGGAAATAAAGAAAGACAGCAATTAAGAACAGAAGCTAGTAACAATAGGCAAGATAGGTAGAAACAGCATAAGAACATTAAACTAAAAAGAAATATTATAGTGTAATTAGTAGAATAAGGGAATAAAAAGTGTACAAATAGAAGTAAGAAACATGTAACTACTGAAGTAAGAAACAAAGAAATGTGATAGAATATAAGTAAAATATAGTATAATAAGAAACAATTGTAAAACAAATGAGAAGGAAAGAAAGAAGAAAACTAATTTGTATAGAATAAGAAACAACAGGAACTGTAAATAAAAGATAAATAATAATACTAATGAGAATAAAATGTAATAGATAATAAGAACAGCCAAATGTAAAAAGTAAAACAAAATGTAATAGATATTAAGAACAGACAAATGTGAAAAGTAAAGTAAAATAAAAAAAGAGAAAAGAAAAACTCGCATAAAAATACATGACAAAGAGAAAAGAAAAACTCAAAAAAAAACAGAAATACAAAATAAAAAAGAAAGAAAAAGTCCTGCCACTGAGTGGGGAAGCCGATAATAAAAAAAAAAAAAAAAAAAAAAAAAAAACCTAACCTAACCTAACCTAACCTAACCTAACCTAACCTAACCTAACCTAACCTAACCTAACCTAACCTAACCTAACCTAACCTAACCTAACCTAACCTAACCTAACCTAACCTAACCTAACCTAACCTAACCTAACCTAACCTAACCTAACCTAACCTAACCTAACCTAACCTAACCTAACCTAACCTAACCTAACCTAACCTAACCTAACCTAACCTAACCTAACCTAACCTAACCTAACCTAACCTAACCTAACCTAACCTAACCTAACCTAACCTAACCTAACCTAACCTAACCTAACCTAACCTAACCTAACCTAACCTAACCTAACCTAACCTAACCTAACCTAACCTAACCTAACCTAACCTAACCTGGCATCGTTGACGGACATTGGGGTCACTGCTGGGGTCGCCTCTGGCGTGGCGCTGGTGGCCGCTTTTGGTGGGGCACGAGGAGCCGCTGCCGGGTTCGGCAGGCGGCCCTTGACGGGAGGGGGCTTACAACTAGCCCCCGCCATTCGGTGCCCGGCTGGCAGGCCCCTGTCGGCGCATAACGCGCAATGCGGAGGGGCCTTACAGGCCTTGGCTATGTGCCCCTCTTTGCCGCAGCGATAGCAGAGGCCGCTGCGGTCTTTGCTAGAGGGGCACCTGGCTGCTGGGTGACCCAGTGCCAGGCACCTATGGCAACGCATGGGGCGTGGCTCCAGTAGCCGGACCGTGGCTGCGCTCCAGCCCACCTTTAATTTGCCATCGCTGACCAGCTTGGCTACTGTCTCCACAGGGCAGGAGGCGATTGCCGAGCCAGCCCCTCTGGCGCCGGAGGAAATTGCCCCCACCCTGATAGTATTGGGGGGGCAACCGGCTTTGTCGGCCAGAGCCGCCCGCACTTCTTCGGGCGTTGCGGTGTCATCAAGGCCTGACACCCTGACGTCTGCCGATTTTGTTGGGCGGGTCACCCTGGCTGCATCGCCCAAGGCCTCGCCCACCTTGGCCGCCAGAGTGTCGGCCTGGGCCACCGTTGTTCCGGACGGGAGCTCGATAATTCTCGCTCCCGTCACCGTAGTCCGGAACTTCGACGGGCCGATACCCAGTTCGTCCATGTTAATGGACGCCTTGGCCTTGGTCAGGGCGTCCTTATAGGTAGCTCCCTGAGCCACCGCCTCCGGCTTGAGGGCCACCACCACCGCCAGGGTCTTTGGCGGCTTTGGCACCTTGGGGCCCTTTGGTCCTTGTGGACCCTTGGCAGCCTTTTTGCCCTTCTGGGCTGCTGCCGGTGCTGGCTCTGCCTTTTTGGGCTTTTTTGCCTTTTTGGCAACGGCAACCCAGGCGCCCTCCGCCGCCGCTGGTGTTGCCTCCTTAGGCAGCGGTGGTGCTGCCACCTTGTTTTCCTCACTCCTCGCTTGAGGAGGAGGAGCCGACGGGCCTGCCTTGGCTTTTGCCGCCTTTGCCGCCTTCGCCCTGGCCTTTTTGGGCATGTTGGCGGCCGGGGCAAGCGTGGTTGGGGCCACATTACCGCCCCCAACCGTCTGCGCCGTACTAGGTGGCTTCGAGCCCGCGGCCTTGGCATCAGCTGCCAATGGCGGCCGGCGGGGTCTCTCCGCTGCAGGGAGGAGCCGCCCATCCACCTCCAGGCCCTCCAGCCTTGCCTGGAGCATGTTGGCCATCTGTTGGGAGAGGGAGCGGTGCATTTCTTGCAACGCTCCGGCAAGCTCCTCCCCTCCGCTGCCTCCGCCTCCCACCCCCGCCGGGGTGTCTAGGATGATGGGCGCCGCCGGCCTTTTGCGGCGCCCTTCACCTGCCTCCGAGAAGGCCCGCCTCAGCGCTGTGAGTTCGTGGCGGACCTTAGATAGCTCGTCCTGCAGGCGCTTATTGTCCGCCCGCAGTCGACGCATCTCTTCCGCCGTATCCTTCTGCGCCAAGGCGCGGACCACGGCCATCAGGGAGCCTGCATTGGAGCGCAATTTCTTTTTGCAGGTCCCCTTTAAATTCTTGGCCTTTTTCGCGACCTCTGTCACTTCGCCAACCCTCTTCGAGGCCTCCGCCACCAAGTCATCCACTGTCATGTTACGAGGCTCGGCCTCTCCGTCACTGGCGGCGGATGTGTATGCCTCCGTTAGAGTGGATTCCGATTCAGAGTCCGGCTCAATCTCCCTGGCCTCTCTCCGCGCCTGGGATATCCCGACGCTATGCGTAAGAGCGCCACCTCTGCCTCCTCTGCCCCCCTTGGCTCTGGGCACTTTGGGCGCAGGTGCCACCACTGTCGAGGCGTCCTTTAGGTAGCTGGACGCCACCGACCGCCTCTTACGGCTTTTTGCCGGACCAGCCGTTGATTCGGCAGCCGACTCCGCCTCCGATTCAGCCCGTAGGCTGGACATTGACCCGGCTAAGGACTGACAGTCGGGACCGAACGTCAGGGTCACTGAGCTTCTACGTGACCCCTCCGGCTGCACCTGACCAGACCTGCTCCTGGTCGTTCGCCGATCCTCCGGCGGTGCAGCACTCACTCCTCTCTCTTCTGCTTTCTCCGGCCTCTCTAGGCCCTCTCCAATCCTCTCCTTTCTCTTCTCCTCCTCACTCTTCACTTTTTGGTTTTGTTTTTTATTATTTAAGACATCCATTGTTGTTCCCACGAGTATGGGGGATATAGATGGTCCACCCAGGCAGTGCCCCCTGTACCTGGGTAACCCTAATACTCCCGGGGCGGCGGGTAGTGCCCCGGGGTGGAAGCGCTAGTTGGTGGACTTCCCCAGCCCACCACCATAAGGCGCCTGGTACCACGCTTGCACTTTAATACCAGTTAACGGGTAGACCCGACACTTTGGGGTTTTTTAACGAGGTATGCTCCTCTCAGGGACGGCCAACAAAGGCAGTCCCCACTGGTCCTGTGTGGTGCCGCTAGACGTGACAACGACACACACACACAGGTCTCCAGCTCGCCCGACGGTAGGCCGAAACCCATCCCCAGTGACCACCCTCGTGGCCACGGGGCCGCCGCGCACGCGGACCTTGGAGGTCCGCAAACCACGCCGTCGAAACGGCCGCTGGGCCAGCCAATTAAGGCAAGCCCCGCCAACCGAGCAGTTACGCTCGGGTGTGGCATCGCCACGTGGGACCGGAGTCCCCGCGGAACACTGTCCGCCATCCACCGCCGACAAGTCGGCCACTGATCGGCTGCCGCTACCCGGGATGCCCAGGACGCCAGCCGATCCACTCCGGGTAATTTTTTATAGAGGTTGTCTTCCTCGCGACCACTGCCCTCCGAAGAGAGTGGCAGCCCTCGGCCCCGCTCAGTGCGGGGTTGCGAGCTCTCCCCCAGCTCGGCTGCCGCTACCCGGGCTACCCAGGACGCCAGCCGAGACCCCCACTGGGTAATTTTTTAGAGAGGTTTTCTTCCTCGCGGCCCCCACCCTCCGAAGAGACTAGCGGCCCTCGGCCCCGCACTACGTACGGGGTTACGAGATTGTCGTGCAGTTGCTGTCCGCGCCGGCCGAAGCCGGTACCCCCCATATACGGGGGGCGTGCCCCTATCCACAACCCGGGGGACGCGTCCGGTAGCGACACTGCACAGTCGCTCCCCTCTCCAACGAGAGGGCGGAACCTAACCTAACCTAACCTAACCTAACCTAACCTAACCTAACCTAACCTAACCTAACCTAACCTAACCTAACCTAACCTAACCTAACCTAACCTAACCTAACCTAACCTAACCTAACCCCTAGTTGCCCCGCATCCGTAGACCCGAGCGTCACGTTTTTGTAGTGCTCCGTCTTTAAAAAATCAAAGTACCGGTAAAAGTAAAGCGAAATAACAAGTGCAATACGTCAAAAGATTCGTCTCGACGAGACGAATCCAACAGTGTGTCACACTTAGGTGTGAAAAGTGAAAAAAGTGACGAAAAGTGCAAAAAACCTGAAATTTGAGGTTATTCCGGACTTTGGAGCTGAATATCTCAAAAACGAAAGCGGCGACCCACACTTCTTGAACTGTGGGGAGTCTTCATCCGACCCGAAGATCATCAGGGGAAAATCTTAGATTTTTCCAGCCCGAAACCAGGGACTTTCCTAAGAAAGTCCCCTCACCACGTGGCCACGAGGTCCTGGATCTACGCCAGAGACACCCACCAAACCATCAAAAACAGGAAGAGGACATCGCAGCGGACCGGGTGGAGTTTTCAGCGACCATTTTCAGGCTGAAACAAGGAAGATACAAGGTCCAGTACATTTTTAAATTTAAGATTAGCTTTAAGAGTATCTATAGAAAAAACCAGATCGTAAAGTTATATATTAAAAATCAAAATTATATTTAGCATGTATTACAGATCATTAGTATAAAATTTCGGAATTTTTTATTGTATAAATACGGAGATATTCGACTTTTAGGACGAGCGGGGCGAACGGCACGAAAACAAAAGTCAAATATCTACCGGTTTTTTTATTTAATCAAAATCTGGTTTTCACTATTACAGGAGGACGCTGACCCGGGCTATCCCGTGGGACAAAAATTTTTCGTTAAGTAAACATACCAGCGCAAACAAACGCAGTTTTGTAGCTGAAAAAATCTTTTCTAAATTTTATAACCTTTTATTTTATGCTTTAACATAAAATAAAAAATCAAAAATTTATATCACGGGAAAGGCCGGTTCACCCCCTATCTTGTAGTATTAAGTTTTTAAGGGTAGGTCTCGGCTTTTCCGAGCGCCACCCCCCCAAAGACCAAACGGTAAAATCATCCGACCGCATTAGTAAGTTTGTAAAAGATCGCGACGTGAAAAATCACTTTTTTATTATTGATATTTTTTAAATTATTTTTATATGACCAGATAGCTTGTTATGTAAAACCATTTTTGACGGAAAAATTTTTATTTTCGGACCACCCCGTCCAAAGATATAACCAATCAAAAATAAAAATTTTTACCAAACGCAATTTTTTGAAATTTTCAAGTTATAAATTGAAATAAAAGTGTATATAATAGATATTTAATTACAAATTTTTTAGGAAAGGTAAAACCCATATAGACGGTTATAATAAACCACGTTTTAACGATAAGGGTTAATACCCGGATAAAATATAGTGCAAACAAATCTTTTTGCGGTCATTTTTAAGAGACTTGGCAACGAATATTGCTTTTTAAAAATATAAATATCTATTTAATTGTTGTGTTTTATATATCTACGTATAGCTTAGAAAAGGCCCTTTACACCTGTTTTTAAAAAATTTTGAAAATCAAAAACGGCCCCGAGCGCCGTCCGTCGCAAGATTCAGGAATTTACATAAAAACCGCACAGATAAGTTTGTTTAGTTTTAAGATTTTATTTTGTGAGTGTCCCCTTTGTTTACATTTTTTCGCGTGCAATAACTTTGAAGTTTATTATCCTAAAATTATAAAATTTATATCGCCACATAGACTAGTCTTTCCCCTATCTACCAAGCTTTTTAAAATAATTTTCCCACCCCTACTTTTTAAAATACTGACAATTAATCAAAGAGAGGGAAAAAAGTGTTTAATACTAAATATCTCGGAAAATATTAATTTTTCAAAAAAATATCCGGGAGGTTTTTGGTCCAAGACAGCCCCCTTTACAGGAGTCCGAAACTAAAAACCACCCGGGACAACCCTTAGACGGAGAAAATAAGCCACGCCCCCATTAATCAAGAACTTAGAAAAATAACGGACAAAAAAGTAAAAACAATAAAAAAGGGAACACTTGGAGAAATCTCCCATATAGGGTTCCTTGGGGAAATAGTCTTAGATTAACCAACACTACCGCATCGGGGCATAAAAAACTACCCCCAACCCCAAGTCACCCCTAATTTGGGAATAACCCATCTCGGAAACTACTGGGCCGATTTCGACCGGACTTTGACCCACCGGTCACAAAAAATTTCCCAAACCCGGTAGAGCACCGACCGACTCTATATAGAGTCAGTAGAGACCGGGAAAATTAATTTTAAGTTTTTAATAGGGCCTTTTCTATAGCAAATTTGACTCCTGTTTCTCTATTGAGATCAGGAATAGTATTTAAGTAATTTTGACAAAATTCAGGTCTCTATTGAGCCTGAATATAGGTTAAGTTAGTTAGGTTTTTAATATAGTTTAGGTCACTCTGCGCCTCTATTGAGGGCAGACTTAGGGTAAGAATTGACAAATCTGCATTATTGCAAATTTACTATAATTGTATTTTATTCTTATTTTATCCATTTTATTTTCACTGTGATATTGACAACCTGTACCTTTGTTAAGGACAGGCTTAGCATTAGATTATTTATTTCCGTGTATATTTGACAGTGATCGACACCCTGCACCTCTTTTGAGGGCAGGCCTAGTTATAGATAATAATTATTTTATTGAATTGCGTGTTTTGACCCATTTTATTTTATTCATTTTATTTTTATTTTTATTTTTCATTTTATTTTTTAATTATTTAATTGCGTTTTAACTTTACCCGTCTTTTGACACATTTATTAATTTAATTAATCTTATCCAATTTTAATCTTTATTCATTTTTATTTTTATTTTTAACGATTTTACAAAACGACGTAGGCTAACCCACTCAAATAGAATATAATAAACAAATTAGTAAAATAGCAAAATGTATACCAGTAGCCAACCTATCTTCGCGAGGTTAAGTTCAAATAATTTTGAAAATAAAAGAACATATTCCTCTCCCCCGGGAGAAATAGATAAAGAAAACAATAAAGCTCAGCCCACAATAAAATCACCACTAAAATATAAGAATGTAAGGGAATATGAAAGGAGAGCGAATGAGGCACAAAGCAAGATAAAAGAGCAAATGGAGCCAAAAGGCACCAACAGGTCAGTTACGAAAGAAGGGAAAGCAAGGATAACGGAAGAAACGGGAGAAATGGTAAGGATGATAAAAGAATTAGTGAGTAGAGTAAGTGAGTCAGAAGAAAATAAAGAAAGAAGAAGAATGCAAGAGGAGGAAAGAGAAGAAAGTAAAAAAGGTAAAGATGAGGATAAGAGCGAGAGTGAGAATGACATAAGGAACAGTATGAAAAAGATGCATGAAAGGATATTAGAAAACAAAGAAGAGACAAGAGGGAACGGTAATGTCCTAGCAGATATTATGACAATATTGCTGGAGATTAAAGGAGAGGTTAAAGAGACAAAAGAGGAACAGAAGAAGATAAACAAAATTATAACAACGGAAAAAGAAGAATTGAAATATAGTAAAAATAGGATAGAGAAAATAGAGAGTATGATGAATATGCAAGTTGAGGAAAGTAAGAAAATGAAAGAGGAACAAGATAAGCTCAAAGAGATAATGATAGAAAACAATAAAGGGATAGAGGAAGGAAAGGGAAGACTGGAAGCGATAAAAGAGATGCAAGAAAAAGTGGGAAAGCAAATGGAAGAAGAGCGAAAGAAACCGACTAATTGGGGAGCTAAGATAGAGGAAGAAAGGAAGGAAGAAACGTATGCGGAGAAAGTGAGGAACGTTCCACCCCAAAACAAATCACTACACTCCATCATAGTGGCGTCGACCGACGAAACGCTCACGAGCGATCAGGTGTTTGAAGCGGTGAGAAAGTCGGTCGACGAGAAAGGGGAGTGGAACGAAGTAAGGAGAGTAAGAAAGGCAAAAGGACAAAAGGTGATTATAGGATGCGCAAGGGAAAGCGAGGCTGAGAAATTGAAGGAAAAGATAGAGAAGAATAAAATTTTGAAAGTGGAAAAAGCGAGAAATAAAAACCCATTAGTGATAGTAAGGAATGTAAGAGGAGAGAGAAAGAAAGAGGAAGTAATAGAAGGGATAAAAAGAAAGCTCAGAAGAATGAATGGGGAAGAAAGACATACGGAAGAGGATATAGAAGTAGTTTATGAAAAGGCAACTAGGAACCCGCATGTGGCGCACGTGGTGGTCAGAGTGGCTCCCACTATCTGGCGGCAGCTGACAGACACGGGGACTCTTCAACTGCAGTGGGGAATCTCCGCTGTGGAAGATCAGTCCCCAGTAATCCAGTGCTCCCGCTGTCTGGGCTACGGCCATATCAGACGGGTCTGCACGGAGGCGCTGGACAGCTGCAGCCACTGTGGGGGAGACCACCTATATGCCACATGCCCGAACAAAGACTCCGCGCCTAGTTGCCTTAACTGTAGAAGGGCTGAGCTCAAAGAGATCGAACACAACACTTTTAGCAGTGACTGCCCACAGAGGAAACTCTGGGACAAAATCGCAAGAGCGAAGGTGGCGTACTGCTAAGGGTGTTGTGGGCAAGAACAAAATGGGGAGAGGAAAAAAGAAGCAGAAAGAAACACTAGGAGTAGGGAAAAAAATAGGAAAAAAGGCAAGCATGATAAAAAGTTGGCATTGGTTTCACTTTCCTGAGGAAAGTAAGAAGCCAAATTTAGGAAGGAGACTGCTGAAACCCCTTCCCGGAACAATGGAGGAAGTGCGAGGGGAAACCAAAGGAAGCCACGAGACCAAAACAAGTGATGGCAGCAAAATTGATATTTTGATACCTCACTTGCGGAGGCCAACCGGGCTCCAGAGGGGACCACTCAAACTTGGAAGGTTAATGTGACCGGGAAGGGATTTCAGAAGTAAAACAGCAATGGAAAGGAAATAAAGAAAGAGAGCAATTAAGAACAGAAGCTAGTAACAATAGGCAAGATAGGTAGAAACAGCATAAGAACATTAAACTAAAAAGAAATATTATAGTGTAATTAGTAGAATAAGGGAATAAAAAGTGTACAAATAGAAGTAAGAAACATGTAACTACTGAAGTAAGAAACAAAGAAATGTGATAGAATATAAGTAAAATATAGTATAATAAGAAACAATTGTAAAACAAATGAGAAGGAAAGAAAGAAGAAAACTAATTTGTATAGAATAAGAAACAACAGGAACTGTAAATAAAAGATAAATAATAATAATAATAAGAATAAAATGTAATAGATAATAAGAACAGCCAAATGTAAAAAGTAAAACAAAATGTAATAGATATTAAGAACAGATAAATGTGAAAAGTAAAGTAAAATAAAAAAAAGAGAAAAGAAAAACTCGCATCAAAATACATGACAAAGAGAAAAGAAAAACTCAAAAAAACAGAAATATAAAATAAAAAAGAAAGAAAAAGTCCTGCCACTGAGTGGGGAAGCCGATAAAAAAAAAAAAAAAAAAAAAAAAAAAAAAAAACCTAACCTAACCTAACCTAACCTAACCTAACCTAACCTAACCTAACCTAACCTAACCTAACCTAACCTAACCTAACCTAACCTAACCTAACCTAACCTAACCTAACCTAACCTAACCTAACCTAACCTAACCTAACCTAACCTAACCTAACCTAACCTAACCTAACCACAACACACAGCACACACTACCTCACAAACAGAAGCACAACAACACGAACAAACATCACAAACAAGCACAGAAACACAAGAACAGTCATCCCACATATACATTAAGGCAGCGCCATCACACTCTAATACACAGGAGCAATCGAAATTACCTCGATTGCCCCTACCCAAGACCGACAAGCCCTTCCTTATAAGAATAACAAAGAAAAAACACCAGCGCGGAGGTCCCTCGGAAGTAGGCCTCACACTGGCAAGGGAGGAGCTACAAAAAATGGCCACAAAATCAGTCAGCCTTCGCAGAGGGGCGTCCATCAGGAGCGCACAATTGGCAGCCCGTCGGACAAACATGGACGACTTGAGGCCATTAGCCAATGTGTCGCTCCGGGACGTCACAATCCCCTTGCCAGAGGACCTAGAGGAGCTGCCATATTCAGCCCCTCCCAGTGTGGACCTCGAAACAGAATCAACTCATCATGAAATACCATCACCAGACCCATCGGATCCTACACAGTCAAAAAACACAATTCCCCCAAAAGTGGACCCGATTGCCGACACGCCCCCTGAAGCGGACAGCGCCACCTCGGGAGGGGCCCTCCAGTCCCGCGCACCCACCCCCCACCCCAAGATCGACCACTACAGTGTGGTGTGGTCTACGACCCCCCAACGAGAGGAGGAAGGGGAGGTCGAAAAGTGGGAGGCAGGGAGCAGTGCGTCGGACTGGACGGACCCCGACCCAGAACCAGAGAGGAGGGCGAGCATCCTGCCCCCTCTGGGAAAACACACCGGGGTTTGCAAGGACCTGGCCACTGACGCTGCGCGGGAGTATCTCCAGGCGGGGAAAGAGGTTCTCGAGAGTGCACGGAATCTCAAAAGAGAAATCAAGACCGTCGCCGTCGAGAACCTCTCTAACCTTTACGAGCTGGTTCTCGCGCTGGCCGACTCGAGGAATCGCCATAGGGTGAACCTCGAGGTAGAAAGGACGAGGGCAGCGCGAGAGCTGGTTCGTGTGGAGAGGGCCCACGCCGCGGAAATGAGGAGGGCAAGGGACGAGGCGGACAGGAGACTCAATAAGATCATGGAGTCCTGGACGGGGACGCACAAAGCGGTGGACGGAGTTCAAAGCTGGCTGAACTTCGAGATGGATGGCCTGATCAGTACGGTCAAGGCCATCCACCTGGAAGTGAAGGAACAGCATAAACCGTCCGAGCGCGCCCCCGCCCAGAAAAAAGAGGCCGCCTTGCCCGCCTCAGCCACCCCCACCCCAGAGCGCAACTACCTCCCGGAGCTCCAAAAACTGTCCCGGCAGATAGCTGAAGTAGCAACAGAGCTACACTATCTGAAGCTTGAAAAGCCGGGACAAGCCACAGGGGACCGTTCACCACCCCCCACACTGCCCCCCAACACTACTGCAGTGGAGGACGCCATCATCCAGGCGATGCAAACGGAGATCGCCAGGATGAGGGAGGACATGGCGGAGATCCGTCAATCCCTCGCACGTCTTCCGCAAGCACAGGACCTTAACAACATCAAAAACCATCTGGAGGACAGTGTGGCTCCAATAATAACCAATGGAAGGCAGCTACGGGAGAGCGTCAGGGAGCTGAAGGATCTAGTGTTGGCAAGCGGGTCGACCTGCAGATCGGACGTCGGACTCGGCACTGAACTGGCAATCGCGGAAACGGCATCGAACATCAAGACCCTACTGAATCCATTAAAGGAGGAAGTAGCGGGCATCGCCGGCGGAGCCACGGAGCTGAAAAAGACGTTCGAGATTTGGAACAGCCGGTTCCAACATCTGAGGCCGGAGGAGCCGATAGCGGAGAGCGCAAAGCCGCGCAACAAAACCTACGCGCAGGCAGCCAAAACCACCAAGAACCCCGAGCACACAATAATTGTGACCAGCCGTGACCCCAATAAGACCGGGGACGGGGTTCTAGAAGAGCTGAGGAAGAAGCTGGACTTCAAGTCCACCGGCCTCAAGGTGGACCGTGTACGGAAAGCCAAGGACCGGAAGGTGGTCCTCAGCTGCGCCGACAAGGAAGACGCGCGGCTCCTCCGGAATCAGATTGAGAGTGATGGTGCCCTGGAGGTGCGACAGGTTAAAAAGACGCACCCACTTATTAGGATCAAAAATCTGATGGCGTACCACACCGACCAAGACATCGTCGACCACCTCGCCGCCCAGAACAAGAAATTGTTCGAGGGCCTGGAGAAAAGTCGACAGTCGGTGAGGGTGCGCTATCGGAAGAGAACACGCAACCCCTTGCAATGCCACCCCATACTCGAGGTGTCCCCTGAGCTCCACAAGCGCATGCTGGAGGCGGGCGCGGTCCACATAGGCCTGGAACGCAGGCCCGTTGAGGACCAGTCGCCCCTCGTCCAGTGCGCCAAGTGTCTCGGCTTCGGCCACACAAAGAACTTGTGCACGGAGGCGGCCCAACTCTGCAACTATTGCGGAAGGGCCCACTCCTGGTCCGAGTGCCGAGACCGGCAAAATGAACAGCCACCAAAGTGCATCAATTGCACAAGAGCAAAGAGGGACACCAACAACCATCACCTCGCCTTTAGCGAGGACTGCCCAGAAAGGGCAGTATGGGATGGCATAGCAAGGACCAAAGTTGCGTATTGCTAAGGGCCCCCACGACCATCCAATCCTTAATCTCCCAGTAGACGGATCAAGGTTGAACTTTATACAGATCAACCTGCGCCGATCCAAGCAAGCAACAGCCGAGCTACTCCAGTTAGCAGAGGACAGGCGTATTGACGTTGCCTTAGCCCAAGAGCCCTATGTGGGATCGAAAGGCGAGGTAAAGCAATACCCTGGCACTAAGGTCATCCAGTGCACCCTCAATCGGCAGAAACCGGTAAAAGCGGTAATATTCGTCTTCGGGAACAGACTGCGGATCATAAACGATCCTCAGATTGTGACCGAGACGGAGGCGGCCGTATTGCTGGTTTCTGGCGGGCTTAGGCTCGGCGTAATATCCGTTTACTTCGAGGGAGATTTGGACATCGAGCACAACATCGAGCGCACTCGCTCGATGTATCACGTGCTCAGGGCCCAGACGCAACAGATCCTGATAGGAGGGGACGTCAACGCATGGAGCCACTGGTGGGGCAGCGATGAGGAAAACCAGAGGGGCCAGGCTTACAACTCCTTCCTCAACGAGATGGAACTCCAGATCCTCAATACCGGAACCACACCAACGTTCGAAGAGCCTCGGCGAGGCCGGATGTGCACGAGCTTTGTCGACGTGACGGTATGCTCCATACCACTCCTGGGGCGGATTAAAAGGTAGATAGTCAGAACTATACCACTAAGCACCTTTTTAAGAAAATGTAACAGACCAACAAACTGAAAAATATTGTTAACCGCCAGTACCCCGCTTGCGGCGCTAGCAACAGCTAGCGCTGACAATGCACCGGGTATGGCGGATGACCAGAAGCCCCGTAGACGGTCCAGGCAATAGTGGCCTCAAGACCATTATTGCCATGGACCGCCGACGGAGTGCCAAAACCACAAACTACCATTGCAAATAACTAATGTATAGAGCCAAAAAATTGAAACCGTACCAATATTAGAAATGAAATCAACCATAAAACAGCTAAAAATATTGCACGTTAGTATTAAGTATTTATAAGCATAAGCACTAATAAACCAACACACCGTAGTAATTATTAAACGCTCTGGAGGCGCGAAAGCGTTAACTCCAGAGCCTCCCCCCACCCAAACCACCCCCACCCCCCCCCCTACCCACCTTCCCTGGAGGCGCGGAAGCGTTAACTCCAGGGACCAACCCACCAACCATCCCTCCCCAGCCCCTATCCCCCCCCTCAAATATCGACCCGCCCCATCCCAGCTACGCCTATTGCGGGATGGAATGGGACAGGTCGAAACATCCTCCTTTAAAATAGAAAATAGTGCACCCTAGATAATAAGGTAACCAAGACTGTAATTTTATAAGCATGTTGCATGTAAATTTTATTTAAAAAAGAATAAGAGGCGCAAAAGAGCAAGCGCAAAAAAAAAATAAAAAGTGGAGCAATAACTATACAATCAATTTTAAAAAATAACAAACAGCCAAAGGCACGGACCTCGAGTCTGTGGTTATAAAAAAAAAAAAAAAAAAAAAAAAAAAAAAAAACCTAACCTAACCTAACCTTTTTTTTTTTTTTTTTTTTTTTAACGTCAGAAAATGCCTTACGCATACCACAGAGCCAGTGTAAGGGGTTCACCCTGTGGTTATGTGGGACTCTCCCCCCCAGAGTGCAATCCAGATCGCTAATCGACCTGGACTGGAAGGGCCTACCCACTAAAAACTGACGGTTCACCACTTGACTATTAGTGATAGTCGCGGCCGGGGTAAATACTCAGCGCACACCATCGCGAGCCGCGGCTAATAGTCTGTCCCGTTGGGGACCCATCTGTGCGCAGAGGTGTCCGCGGTGAAGAAGACACCTCTCAGTCATCGGACGTCGCTTACAGGGGCTAGACCCCCACCTGGCCCCCAACGTCCGTGACTAGGGCGGTTGAGCTTGCAGGCCATAAAGCCGCCTCCGCCTGCCTAATCTCCGCCTTCGAGTCGGGTCAGCGAGGGGATCCTCCTCCCGAATTCTTTCCGCCGCCTCCTTCCGCGTCATCACGTCCTCGCAGAAGTCGGCTACTGCCGTCCATTTCGTCTCACTTTCGGCCATCTGTTTGATGACGGCCGGCAGGGAGAGGTCTCGCCCGATTGCTGCGACAAGGGCAGAGCGTTGTGTCACCCAAGCCGAGCATTCCATCAGCGTGTGCTGCGCTGTATCTGCGCTGCTGTCGCAGTCATGGCAACGCGCACTCGGCTCACGCCTGGCAACCCTGTGCAGGTAGCTGCCGAAGCAGCCATGCCCCGACAGCACCTGGGTCATGCGGTAGGTGAGCGCGCCATGTCTTCTATTAAGCCATTCGTTTAGATTGGGCCGAATACCATCGATCGTCCATTGCCCTGCAGCAGGGGCATCCATGCGAAGCCTCCATGCCCTTATTGTGGATAACTGGGCTCTATCCCTCCAGCGCCGGATCATTTCGGGTGGGGGACGGAGACCCTCGTTTCTAACTTGGGCGCTGCGTCGATAAATATTCGCAAGCGCCAGGGCGTCTAAATCCCATGGAGGGACGCCCGACAAGGCAAGCGCGGCATCGCTGGATATTGTCCGGTAGCCGCGGATTACTCGTATGCAGACAGTACGCTGCGCTCGCCGCAAGACGGCGGCGTTACGCGGCGACAGCGTGTCAGCCCAAACTGGCGACCCGTAAAGGGCCATTGATCTTATTACCCCAGTGTACAGCCTCCTGCATGACACACTGGGGCCCCCTATGTTAGGTAAAAGTCTGCTTAGTGACGCCGCCGCCCCTACGAGTTTGGTGGACAAGCGCCGAAAATGTTCCTCGAACCCCCACTTATGGTCAAGCACGAGTCCGAGGTACCGCATGTGCGGTGTTACATCGATGCGCACGTTGTTAACAGTGATGTGTGCGCCAGCCGGGGGTCTCTTACGGGGCCCATGGAAGAGGAGGGCCTCCGTTTTGTTGAGAGCAACTTTGAGGCCTAGGCTCTCAATCCTGCCCACTACAATGGTGGTGCCGACAGTGGCTAGTCGTGCCGCGTCCGTGTAGTCGTTGCCCTTTGCCAGCACTAGGGTGTCGTCTGCATAACAAACGACAGTTAAGCCCGGCAGAAGGGCGCCCCTCAGCACCCAGTCGTAGCCTATGTTCCACAGGAGAGGGCCAAGGACCGACCCCTGTGGAACACCACGAGCCATGGCTCGGCGAATTAGGTTTCCGTCTTTATTTTGGCACATTACCAGTCTGTTGCGCAGGTAATGTGCCACAATCTTACGTAAATACGAAGGCACCTTATGATATGCGAGTGCCTCGTCTATGCAGCAGTAGAGCAGGGTGTTAAAGGCGTTTGCGATATCCAATGATATCGCCATAACAACCCTGCCCCGCGATACGGCCTCGTCGGTGAAAGATTTTACCCGAAGAATCGCGTCGATGGTGGATCGATTCTGTCGGAACCCAAACTGACAATCAGAGAGGTTGGGACCTGTCTCATCTAGGTGCTGAACGATGCGGGTGGATATGATCCGTTCTAGCAGTTTACCCGCCTCATCCAGCAAAACAATTGGCCGGTATGCAGACGGTGAAGTAGCCGGTTTTCCCGGCTTCTGCAAAAGTACCAGCCGGCCCTGTTTCCACACAGTGGGAAATTCTCCCGACGACAAACAGAGGTCGAAAATTTCCCTCAGGCGGTCTTTCAGAACGGAGAGGGACAGCGCCAAAACGCGGCCGTGCACTCCATCTGGACCTGGGGCCGTGCATTTGGCCCGGAGTCTGCTTATAGCCCAGTCCCACTCTCCGTCTGTGATAGGGGGAGGGGGGTTGTCGTCGTCAGGGCTAGGCCTCACTGGAGCCATTAGTGGCGCGATCTGCTCGGTTTGTGCAGGAAACAGGGCGACTATTGTCGAATCCAGCAATTGGGGGTCGAGAGACTCCACCACTGGGGGGCCCTGACTACACAGCTTGTCTCGCACTATGCGGTATGGGCGACCCCAGGGATCGGCATCGAGTTCCTCAAGCCACCTCTCTCGGGCAGCTTCCTTTGCTCTGAATATGGCCACCCTAAATTCGTGGCGTGCGTCTTTGTACAGGGCATACAGTCGGGCCTCCTCTTGTTCGTCTCTACCAGTGCGCCGTCTGCGAAATCTGGTGTATGTACGACGACGGGATATGCAGGCGCGTCGCATGACTGCTAGCTCCTGCGACCACCAATGAACCTCGCGCTTGGGCGGTCGACGCTGTGTGCGTGGCATGGAAGCGTCGCAGATCCGCACCATCGACTCGCCAAACTTACGAGCTAATTCGTCCGCCCCCGCAGATGTTGTTGCGTTCTGGGAGAACCAATCCTCCAGCAGGGCGGATTCCTCAACGAGCTCTTTGTTGAGCTTGGTCAAGGTCCATCGGGGGAACGGCTGTGCTGTGTTAGCCCCGGCTTGATTGCAATTAGCTCGTCTTATAGAAAACACCTCGAACGTAATGTAGCGGTGGTCCGAGAGTGTTTCTGCTTCGACGTGGACCATCCAGTTGGTCACGTGCGTGGCAATGGCAGGGGTAGCGAATGTTACATCCACTATAGACCCCCCCTGCTGTCGCACACACGTGTTGACAGAACCACGATTGAGAATGATGAGGCCAGAGATGGCCAAAAACTCTTCAACTGCGGAGCCTCGTGCATCCGTGCTGTGTGAACCCCACGCAGAGGATTTCGCGTTAAGGTCACCTAGCACAACGACATTTTGTGACGCTGCTCGCTGTATTGCAGCATTGACACAGTCTAAGAAATTTTCAAATTCAGAGAGAACACGATTTGGGGAGAAGTAGGTTCCTACTAGCACAATCTCTCCCCATTTCGTGGCGACAAAACCATGGCCCCGCTCCAAGATGTTCAGGGGCGGGGACCCAGAAGACGGCACTCTGATTATGGACACCAAGTTGTCCAAATCAGAGGCGTAATTAATGTTGGGCGGAGTAAAATATGGCTCCGCGACGACTGCTAAATCTATCGACCACTCTGGCATGGTTTGCATCAGGAGATCCTGTGCACCGCGAGAGTGGTTGAGGTTGCCCTGTAGTAACTTGTATGGTCGTACTAACATTGCGAGTCGGTAATCATCTCCTCGACGGCTGGCTGGGCCGGCTCACCTTGACTGGCGGTCTGGGTCTTGGAGACCGCTTTCCTTCTTGGGGGCAGCGGAGCTTGGCAGCTCTTACCCCGCATGATATGATTTGCCGGCCGCTTCGAGGTCTCACATAGGACGCAGTGAGGGGCGGCTTTGCATGACTTGGCTTGGTGGTCGGGCTTACCACATCTGAAGCATAACTTGCTTCGATCTGTGTCAGACGGGCAACGCTGAGAAGTATGCCCAATATCTAGGCAGCGGAAACAAGTCAATTGACGGGGCTCCTGAGCCCGTACTCGGGCCGAGCTCCAGCCTACAAGGAACCGACCAGTGTCCGTCAATAATTTGGCAGCTGCAACGGGCAACTTAACCAGAGCTGTACTTAGGCCGTCAGGGCCAGTTCGTAACGACCTGACGATTACGTCCTCAGTGTTACAGGCACACTTGATGACGATTGCAGCCTTCACATCGTCGCTCACGACTGAGTCATCCAGCTCCGATATGCGGATTTCCGCGCATTTTGTCGGGGTGGAGACTCGCACAGCATCGCTCGGGAGGACTTCCCGCAGCTTTTCAGCGACTTCTCGCGCCTTAGTTTTATTTTCGGCGGCCGTTTTCTCGGTGGAGACCTGTAGAATACGCGCCCCGGTGGCTGCCTCCTTTATCCTGAACCCGTTGGCTGAGAGACCCAGTTCCTCCAGGTTCAGTTTTGTCTTTGCACTCCTAATTATTTCAGCGTAGGAGAGACCCTTCTCTTGAGCTTCGGGGTTAATTGTTAGAACCACCGCCGCTGTGCGAGGCTCCCGTAGCCTGGGTTTCTTAGGAGCACCCTTCTTTTGGGCCTGTGAGTATGCACCAGAAGCAGGAGCAGGAGCTTTAGATGCCACAGGTTGAGACTTCTTTTTAGGACGCCTCGCCACAGTTACCCATTCCTCGTTATCAGGTTGGGTTGCAGGAGGCGTCGAACCAGACGGTTTAACGGGGGCAGCTGCCGGTTTTGGAGCTGGCACCTTCGCGGTCTTCTTCTTTTTGGCCTTTTTAGAGGCAGGAGCTGGCACAGACCCAGGCGCAGGCGGCTCCGGTAGATGGACCGTCTCTATTGCAGGCGCCGTTGCAGGCGTTCTCGATGATGAGACCACCCTGACATTATCAGCGGCCAAAGGAGGTCTTAAAGTCCTCGCCATCATGAGACGGCTGTCACGCTCCAGGGCCTCCAGCCTAGAGTTGATCATACCGCCAATCGTGTCAACCATTCGGTGCGACCATTCCTCAAAAAGCGACGGGATATTCGCAGCGTTTGCCTGAAGTGCCTCGTGAGGAGGCACCGCGGTTGTGCGACCCTCCCGAAGCGCCTTGACTTCCTCGCGCAGTTCCGCCATTCCTTTTCGCAGATCTGCAACCTCGTCCTGTAACCGTTTCTTGTCCGCCTTTAATTTGGCGGTCTCGGTTGACTCAGTGCACCGAAGAATTGCCAGCGTGTTTTGGACTATGGAATCCGCGGCATCGTGGAGGGCCTTCTGGAAAGTGCCCTTTAGGTTGCCTGATGTTTTAGCAACCTTGCGTATTAAGTCAGCATCCTTATTGATGACCTCGAAAATTTGCGAGGCTAAGGGGCTTTCATCAGCGGACATCGCAGCGTCCGAATACTGGGAGTGGGCCGAACCTGAGCGCAGGCTTCGCCGATCTAACTGCTCAGCCATGCTTTCTTCAGCGTGGAGCCGCAGCTCTTCCTTCTTTGCCTCGTTGAGGGCTTTTTTCGCCTTGGCAAGTCCTACATATTCGCCCGTTGTGGGCGGGCGGCCTCTGCCGCGACCGGCGGATTTCAGCTTCGTTGACAACTTGGGCGCGGTAACCGACTGGTCACTCAACTCGCTATCGGACTCTGACCGAGTGGTTTTAGCAGCAGCCCTAGTCTCACGGGTGCGCTTGCGTCCAGCTACCGGCTTTCCTGCTATTCCAGCTGTTGATCCTAATGTCTCCGTGCTTGACATCGAACAATCCGACATCGCCTCGTCGACATTTTCCTGATCCTCATCCTTTCTTCTTTCAACGCGACCTGCGGTTGGCGCGTTAGCCTCGACAGTGCCCACAGAGGGGCGTTCGCTTCCACTTCGTCTAAAACTTAATCTATCTAATCTTACAATTGGGTTTGGGTTTTTAGTATCATTATTCATCCTTATCCCACGAGCAGGAGGGAACTAAAAAGTCCGCCCGGGTGGTGCCCTCTGCACCCGGGTAACTCTAATACACCTGGGGGGGCGAGCGGTACCCCAGGGTTGACCACTAGCTGGTGGCATTACCCAGCCACCACCATAAGGCGTCTGCCACCGTGGTGTCCCAGTGGCAGTTAACCCGCTGAACGGGAACTGAGGGGTTTTTTTACGTGGTATGCTCCACTCAGGGCCAGCCGGTAAAGGCAAGCCCCCCTGGTCCTGTGCATGTGCCGCTAGACATGGCAACGACACACACACACAGGATTCCAGGTTGCCCGACGGTAGGCCAGAGCCCATCCCCAGCGGCCACAAACAGTGGCCACGGACCTAACAGGACTGCCATCCCACGCCGCCGAAGCGGCCGCTGGGCCGACCAACAAAGGCAAGCCCCTCCCAAAAACCAGGTTGGTAAAACCCGGGCGTGGGGTTACCACGTGGAGCGTCAGAACACTTCCGCGAACACTGTCCGCCATCCTACGAACCGAGGTTCCTCTGGGCAAGAACCCGACGTCAAATGAACAAAAAAGTTCCGCGAGCCTTGAAGGCAAGCCATCCGCCGACAGAAAGTCCACTGGCCCTAAGAAGGGCCCCCACAACAGAGGCGCGAGTGCGCCGTGGGCTGAATCGCCCCCACCGCGTGCAGTAGCTGTCCACGCCGGCCGAAGCCGGTACCCCCCATATCTGGGGGGCGTTCCCCTATCCGCAACCCGGGGGACGCGTCCGGTAGCGACACTGCACTATCGCTCCCCTCTCCAAAAAGAGGGCGGAAACCTAACCTAACCTAACCTAACCTAACCTAACCTTTTTTTTTTTTTTTTTTTGGCAGGGGTAAAAATGCCTTTACGCATACCCTACGCCATTGGGGGTGACGCCTGGTTATGTGGGGCTCCTCGGCCAAGATGGTAAGGGCCGAGACTACCCACTAAAACTTCCCCCCGTGCTCCGCCTCTCACTACGACAGAGTAGGGCAACAGTTTCCCTTTTCCCTTTCCCCTGTGCAGCGTTTGTCCATCTTTGGACTCTTCCCCCGCACAATAAGTGCATATGGCGTCTCACGACGTTCACTGAGCACAAGTGAACGTCGTCCTGCTCAGTAGCTTAAGGTTGACGAGCGGACTCCCCCAAGTCGGCCCGTCAACAGCCTGGTGGTCTTGGTCTTACGGGGCCAGCGCGCTCACAAAAGCGCGGCGCCTCCTGCCGGTCCTCTTTCTTCTGAGCGCATCAGCCGACGGGTCCTCTTCTCGGGACCTCTCGTCGGCTTCCTTCCTGCTCAACACCGCTTCACAGAAGGTGTAAAGGGCCCTCTGTGCACTTTCGCTGTCAACTAGTGCTTTGACTACGGTGGGCAGCGACAAGTCCATACCAAATACCGCCGTCAGAACGGCTCTTTCACTCGCCCATGTCGGGCACGTCATTAGTGTGTGTGCAGCGGAGTCCTCTGCAGCGCCGCACTGGTGGCACACTGGGGTCCGCTCACGTCTCGCGACTGTGTGCAGATACTTGCCGAAACATCCGTGTCCGGTTAGCATCTGCACCATGCGATAAGAGAGCGAGCCCCCCTGCCCTTCAAGCCAATGAGACAAAACTGGACGGAACGCAGAGATTGTACGGTGTCCCGCTCTTGGTCTCTCCAGCCTTCTTGACCATTCATCGGTTCCTGTCTCCTGGGCGTCGGTCCGCCATCGCTCAATAACCTCTGGAAGAGGAACGCAGCCTGTGCTTTGCTTAGCTTCTGCAGTCTGTTCGTACACCCTGGTTAAAACCTCTGCATCTATGTCCCAGGGTAGGGATCTGGCCAGCAAACATGCCACCTCCCCCGATACGGTGCGGTATGCTCGCGCTACTCTTAAAGTTGTAACCCTCTGTGCCTGCAGTAGTTGGTTTCTGCTACGAGACGTTAGGGCTCGTGACCAAATAGGTGCCCCGTAAAGGGCCGCCGAACGAACCGCGTTTACAAAAAGGCGGCGACAAACTGTGCTTGCTCCCCCCAAGTTCGGCATGAGTCTACACAGAGCCAGGGATACTCGTCTGAGCTTGGGAACCAGCTGTTCGAAATGGCTCTTGAATGTCCATCTTCCATCTAAGACCAAACCTAGATATTTAAGGGTCTTTCCGATCTTTATGTCAACTTCCCCCACTCGGATTTTATAGTCGGCAGGTGGAGATTTGCGGGGCCCATGAAAACAAATGGCTTCCGATTTCTCCATTGCAACTCTCAAGCCCAGTCGTCTAATACGGTCCACCACTTGGGATACCCCGGCCACGGCGAGGGTCGCAGCCGACTGTAAATTGTCTCCTCTAGCCGTGACTAGGGTATCATCCGCATAACAAAACACGTTGACTCCTCTTAGATTCGAACCTCGGATGGCCCAGTCATAACCTATGTTCCACAGGAGCGGTCCTAAGACCGAACCCTGTGGAACACCGGCAGACACCACTCTTTCACCCCGTCCAGTCGCCATAGGGAAGACAACTTTGCGGCCTGACAAGTAGGACATGATTATTTGCCGCAGATACAATGGAAAACCGAACCATGCCATCGCCTCCTCTATACAACAGTGCGGCAAGGAGTTGAAGGCGTTGGCGATGTCCAAAGACACCGCCAGGACCACTCCCCCGTTCGCTGTCACCTCCTCTGTCAAAGTTCTTACTTTGGTGATGGCGTCTATAGTTGACCTCCCCTGTCTGAAGCCGTATTGGTTTTCGCTGACGTTCGGTCCAATTTCCTCCAAATGTTGAAGGAGGCGGCCAGCTATTACTCGCTCGAATAATTTCCCTGCCTCATTTAGGAGAACGATCGGCCGGTACGCAGATGGTGAGTCCACCGGCCGACCTTCCTTCTTCAACAACACCAGTTTCCCAGTTTTCCATGTCTGTGGGAAACATCTCTCCCGCAAGCAAGACGTTAGTAGCTCGCGGAATCGGTACTCCAGTCCGTTTTTCAAGGCTATCACTAGGGCACACCCAGGAACGCCGTCTGGTCCAGGGGCCTTGTTCTTAGATTGGAGCCTCAAAATAGCGGAACCCAGCTCTCCCTCCGTTACCTCCGGGACTTCCTCGGTTCTTGCGTCTGCACTCGGTCTTTGTATGCCAAGCGGAGGTCGTTGGTCACCTCTAGGGGGAAAGAGCGCCTCTATCACTCTTTGCAGCACCTCCTCGTCCATTTTGGATGTAAGAGGTGGGGCCCAGGGACGGAGCTTGCTCATAACGAGCTTGTACGGCCTGCCCCATGGGTCTTGTGCAAGGGAGTCGAGGAGCTCCTTCCAAGCTCTTTCTTTTGCATCAGCAATGGCAGCTCTCAGCGCCTTTTTGGCGTCTTGGTAAGCGGTGTAGAGGAGGTTTTCTTCCACTTCACCTCGCCGTCTACCTCTCCTGCGGGATCTGGTGTATTGGCGTCTGGCAGCTACGCAGGTCTCACGTAGGTCAGCGAGCTCAGCAGACCACCAATACACTTGTCGCAGAGGGGGCAGTGCCTTAACTCTAGGCATTGCCACGTCACAGGCGCGAGTGAGAGCAGTACTAAACCATTCAGCCTCGCTTTCAGTTTCCGGATTTTCTGGGATTGGTGACCAACCTTCAACCAACGAAGCCTCGATTAAAGCGTCCCTGTCCATTCTTTTAATTGCCCACCTAGGCCCAATCTCCACATTCGAACGACTAACCGAATCTGATCTTGGGGAGGACGCTTCGAACCGAATGTAACGATGGTCCGAAAGCGTTTCCTCCCCAACCAGGACCCTCCAATTGGATATGCGTCGTGCCAGGTTGGGGCTTGTGAACGTAATGTCCACTATGGACCCGCCATTTGCACGAACGCATGTTTCGACACTGCCGGAATTTAGAGTGACCAAACCGTGTGCCACCAACCACTCTTCGACAAGAACGCCTCGGGCATCCGACGATGGACATCCCCATTCTGTCGACTTGGCATTCAGGTCACCAGCTAAAATAACTTCGTGTGGCCTACACCAACCAATAACCGAATCAAGCTGCACCAAGAAACTCTCGAATTCATTTAGGGGTTTATTTGGAGAGAAATAAACTCCTATGACTACTATGTCGCCGTATAGGGTAGCTACATACCCGTGACCCTTCAGCGAATCTTTGACAAAAGAGGTCGTGTCGAGTCTTTGATTCACCACAACCGCGACCAAGCCGTCAATGTCTCCCATCCAGTCGTCCCTGGTGGGAACCATGTATGGTTCGGCTACAACCATCACGTTAATCAACCACTGCGCCGATGACTGAATGAGCAGATCTTGAGCTCCAGCACAGTGGTTGATGTTGGCCTGTAGAAACTTAATGGTACTAGGCATTTTGGGCAATTTCCATCGGCTCTCCTTCTTCTACCCCGTTCGGTGGGTTGGGAGGCTGTTGCGCAGCAGTTTTGCGTGGCGCAGCCTGTCCTCTTCTCATTTTGCGCTTGGGGGCCGAACATCTGTTGCTCCCCAGCCTATGATCGGCCTTTTTACCGGCCTCCTCACATAACGTACAGTGAAAGTCTTTGTCGCATTCCACCGCACGATGGCCCGACTGACCACACCTGTAACACAACTGGCTGCGATCTACACAGGCCGAGCATCTTTCCTTGACATGGCCAGTCTCCAAACATTTAAAGCACCGCATATCTCGCGGTGGTAGCAACTTAACCCTGGTAGAGGACCATCCCACTCGCAGCCGGCCTTCAATTACCTTCTTCGCTGCTGCCACCGGACAACTCGCCCACACTGCACCCGTGCCATAATTGGTCTGTTTAATTGTGCCGACCTTGACCTGATCGACCGGACAGCCCCCCAAATTAGCAATGGCCTTGGCGACATCTTCTACCGTGACCGAGTCCTCCAGACTACTAATCATCAACTCAGAGCACTTGAACGGCCTGGACACTCTGAGCAACTCGTCACTAAATATCTCCTTTATTTTGCCAGCTAGGAGATCAGCCTTCTCATTATTTCCTTCCGCGTGTACCTCGATGATAGAGGCCCCGGTGATGGCTCTGCGGAATGTTGTAAATTCGATCCCCAGGCTGGCCGGATCGATTTTGGCCTTCGCCTCTCTAAGCACCGAGCTATAAGTGACACCTTTCTCCACTGCACCTGGCTGAAGCGTCAGAACGACAGCTGCGGTGCGCGGAGGTCTGGCTCTACTTTTAGTTTGAGGCTGTTTGGTCTTGCCTTGTGTTTGAGTGGGCCTCTGTTCACTCGCGGGATTTTTCTTCACCCCCTTTCCGCCCCTCTTAACCACAGTCGTCCATTCTCCTTCGACGGTTGCGGGAGTAGACGTAGATGGGAGGGGTTGTCTCGGCTGCGAGATAGAGCTTTCCCGCGCTTTCCTATCTTTGCGGTTGGGATTCCGCCTGGTGTTAGGTGGAATCTGCTTCTCTTGCCGCTTCACCTCTTGACTGTCCTGAGGTGGAGAGGGCACAACCTTCTTGCCCTTTACTTTAGCCTTCGCAGGGGGCACTGGCGGGGGTCCCATGACAGTTGTCAACGGGGGCGTCGTGTTTTGTGCCTGCTTCTGTAAGGCTACCGCATCCTTCTTTTTGCCATCATGCTTCAATGGCGGTCTATAACTTGGAGCCGGGTTAAGGCGTGGCTCTAGGCCTTCCATCCGTGCATTTATGCGAGCGGTCACATTGTTCATTATGCGAGCCTCCAGTTCTTCCAATGCGGTCTGAGGAGGAGGACTCGTATCCATGTAACAGGCATCATCCAACCGCGATGAAGCCATGGTAGCGACCTGCTGTGCCATACTCGTTTTTAATGCGATCAGCTCTTTACGGAGCTCCTCCATTTCCTTCTCTTGGCGAGCGACGATCCGCTCTAGCCTCGTGGTGTCATCAGACGCGTTGCGTTGAGCCAACTCAATCGTGCAATCTTTTATAGCCTGTGCAGCATCCTTCAACATTTTCACAAAAGTGCCCTTTAAACTACCAGATTTGGTAGCGACCTTCTCGACAACTTCGACGCTGGCCAGAACCTTGCTAACAATCGTCTTGGCCGTCTCAATGTCCTCTTCCACTCCTGCAACCGCGTTATCCGCAGCCGGCGCAGAACGGGTGACCCTAGCGCAGACTGCCGCGTCTAGCAGCTCCTTTTCCGCTTGAATTTTTAGGGCTTCCCTTTCGACCCTTGCCAGATCCGCCTTGGCCTTCGCAAGACCGACATACTCACCCGTAGTGGGTGGACGACCGCGACCGCGACCTCTCCCTTTGCCTACGGAGGCCTTAACCTTGGCTGATGTGGTGGTTTCATCACTGGCTGTACCATCATCATTCGCGGTTCTCTTGCGCTTAAGATCATCTTTGCTCTTTTCCTTGCAACGATCTTTCCGCCAAAACTTCAGAGTGACCGGACGGCCACCACTACTCCTAGATCTCGACCTCGACCTACTCGACCTACTCCTCGACCTACTCCTCGACCTGGTCGATTCAAAACTTCTGACTGTCGAATCAGAAACCAACTCGTCTTCCAATTCGCTTTCTCTCCTAGAGCGAAGCCCTCTCCTGTCATCGACACTCGTAGCCAATTTCACACTGGCCGCCCGAGGAAGCGGCGAGCGCCCGTGGTCAGCGGGATCATATGACCGCGTGCCAACCAGCACGGAGCAGTTCTGGCCCCCCCCAGATACGTGGGGCCTGCCAACGGCCGAAGCCGAAGGGAGGGATTCTCCGTCAACGACGGTACCCTCCTGGGGTTGTTTTGTTTTTAGAGCTGCTTCCATAATGATTGTCCGTTTTTTAACGAGTCAGGTTCTCGTATCTCCCTTCCACGCCTAGCGCTAGGGACCAGTCCCCCACTGGCCATCCAGCCTATCACCACGCTCTCAAAGCTTCGGCTTGGGGTTTTTTAGTGAGGTATGCTCCTCTCGGGCCAGGCCTCAGTGGCCCAGCCCCTTGGTCCTCTCAATGAGAATACCAAGTTGCCCGACGGAGTCCTGTCATACAGGGATCCCCGCCGCACGACAGTCCAGAAACCGTCTGAACCGAGGTCCAACGACCACCACGTAGAGTGTCAGAGCACTCCCGCGAACACTGTTCGCCATACTACGCCACACTAGGCCAAAGAGAACAAAAAAGTTCCGCAAACCTTGTAGGTCCGCCATACCACGACCAGAAAAAGTCCTCTGGCCCTAAGAAGGACCCCCACAACTGAGGCGCGAGCGCGCCACGGGCTGAATCGCCCCCATCTCGTGCAGTAGCTGTCCGCGCCGGCCGAAGCCGGTACCCCCCATATCTGGGGGGCGTGCCCCTATCCACAACCCGGGGGACGCGTCCGGTAGCGACACTGCACAGTCGCTTCCCTCTTCAAAGAGAGGGCGGAAACCTTTTTTTTTTTTTTTTTTTTTTTTTTTTTTTTTTTTTTTTTTTTTTGACCCGGAGAAATGCGTTACGCATACCCCGCCGCTGGGTAGGCGACGGGGTTATGTGGGACTCCTCCCCCCACCTCCCGCCCACCCACTCAGCCAACCCTAGGGCTGGCTCAGTGGCTGCTCGGGATGGGGGGGCCCTACCCACTAAAACTCCGGGATGTGCCCTCCTTGCCAGCGGTGGCGGCGTGGGGTCCTTACTGGGAATCAACCACGCCGCCGCCGGCCGGCCCGGCTTTTAGCTAGGCCACCTCACGATCGGGGGGATTCCCAGGCACATGGTGGGAATCCCCCCCAGACTGCGGTGCCGTGCAATGCAGGCGCGGGTTACCCTACCCGCGCCCGCTGGCCCCGACTCAGGGTTGAAGACTGCGGACGTATCCCCGCATCCTTCGTCCCCTTCGCCTACGTCTTATTGGGTCCGCCTCAGAGTCTTGTTCGCGGGCCCGCTCCGCTGCCTCCTTTTGCGACATAACCTAACCTAACCTTTTTTTTTTTTTTTTTTTTACTTGGGGAAATCCATCATGGATACCCCCCGCCGAGAGGGAGACGGGGGGTTATGCCGGACTCCTACCGGCTAAAACCCCAAGATGTTCCGTCACGCACGCATATGGGCGAGTAAAACCGTGAGATCTGGCTTTGCCAATTTCTACCACGGCCCCGCCCTGCGATGTCCTTACGGACCCCTCTTTAAAGGAGCTGAAGCTCCCTCCCTCGGCGAGAGCGCGCCGGAACATTGACGCGCTCGAACACCCCGAAAGCCCTAAACGAGCGACAGTAGTCCCTCCTACCGCCGCCCGGCTCTCAAAGCAAGGTGGACATGGACTGAACCCTTGTCCTCCAGGCTCTCCGGGCAGCCATCATCACGGGATGGCCGCGACCTCCATCTCCTCCTCGACCGTGGCTAGTGCCTGGCGAGTAGGTGAGGTTTTCTTCTTTGGCCCTTTTTGTTTCGCGGGCGGCGAAGCATTACATGCTCTGCTGCCGACCGGATGGTTTGCCTCTTTTTTCGCCGTTGCGCAGAGAACGCAGTGCGGCGATGCATCACATTGGGCGGCCTTGTGCCCCGGCTTGCTACAGCGGAAGCATAGGTCACTCCTGTCCACCTCTACTGTGCACATCTCTCTGACGTGCCCCACCTCCAGGCACTTAAAGCACCTCATAGGCCTCAACGGGAGGAGCTTTATCCCAGTCGATATCCAACCCACACGCAATTTGCCGCCTGCAATGAGCTTTTTGGCGGCGACCACCGGGCACTTGATGATTGCAGTACCGATTCCAGTACGGCCACGGCGGATCTCTCCACATGTGACCGATTCGGCCTGGCACTGCCCTGTTTTTGCCACTGCTGCAACCACTTCTTTAGCCGACGCCGTGTCGTCCAGGCCCGTGATGCGCAGCTCCGCACATTTGACAGGCCTGGAAATATCGGCTAATTCTGGGTCGACCAGCTCCCTTAATTTGGAGGCAAGTTTGTCTGCCTTCTCACCACTCTCACCGCATTCAGCGCCCGGCACTTCTAGTATGCGGGCACCCGTAGCAGATACTTTTATAGTTAAGCCCTCTGTTACGCCGAACTCCTCCGGATTGAGCTGACTTTTGGCCTGCGACAAAATTTGGGCGTACGTCACTCCTTTACTTACAGCTTCTGGCCGCAGCTTAACGGTTATGGCTGCCGTTTTAGGCGGCCGCAACTTAGGCTGCTTTTTCTTCTTTGCCGCCTTTTTCTTTGGGGCAGGAGCTGAAGGAACCTCCTTTACCGGTTTGCCCCGTTTACCAACAGTAGTCCATTGTCCCTCTGGTTGCGCTGCTGCTTGTGCAGGCTGCGACTTCTTTTTCTTCTTGCCCTTTTGTTTTTGCCCCCCAGATAAAACAGGGGCTGGGCCTTGAGTGGCAGGAATATCCGCCACACAACTCTCTCTCCTGGATGTTGAAGGTATCGGCTTTGAGGTAGCCGGAAGTTGTGCCCTAGTGTTCGCCTTGTCTGCGGCGAGCGGAGGACGCATTTGCGGTTCCGGTCCCAACCGTTTCTGCAAACCTTCGAATCTAGCGTTCATGATCGCAATTATTCTGTCCGTCTCAGCCGATCGGTGACCATCGGCGTGACCCGTGCAGTTCGGGCATCGGGCAGCAGGTGCCTTACCAAGGCGAGCCACTTCGTTTTTCAATGCCCCCATTTCCTCACGCAGGTCCTCATTACCTTTCCGCAGCCGCAAATAAGCCGACTGCATCCGCGTAAAGTCTGACTGCAGCGACTTGTAGCTGGCTTCCAACTTCGCGTACTCATCCGACCCACTACGGGTAGGAATTTCCACCATAGCCGAACGAATGTGTTCAGCCGCGTCTTTTAGTGTGCGAATGTAGGTTCCTTTTAGGTTGCCTGATTTTGTGGCGACCTCCCTAATCACATCCGCCGTGTCTCGCAAACTTTGGCAAATATCGGTAGTCGGCACCTCTCGCCAGTCCACCTTAATAATTTCCAAATCCGGGTCACGGGGAGGTAATACCCTCCTCGCTTTTTCAGCTAACTCCGATTCTGTCAGCAGCTGCTGTTCCATTCGCTTAGAAGCAATAGAATCAGCCTTTGCTCTTTTACCCTCTGCTTCAGAGCTTTGGTCACCCGACGCACAAAGCCCTTTAGAACGCGATCGTTTTCGCCCACTTTGAGATTCTAGGTATATAGAATCTTCTGACTCACTCGTGTCCGATATGCAAGAGGAAGCGCTTCTGCTCCTGCTTCTATCAGACGCCGCCATAGATGGTAAAGGCGTGCGCGTCAATCGAACCACAGGTGTCCTCACCTCAGGTCGCTTAAAGCGAGCCTCTTTTTCTCTCTCCTCCGCGGCAGATGTTGTTGCTTTATCGGACTGCTTTGAAGCAGCCTCCTTATTTTCCTCCTTCTCTCCGGACTTTTCGCCCTTACTTCCAAAAAGATTTTTAAAATTTAGTGTCTCCATAACTTATCCCACGAGTATGGCGGATCTACGATGTCCACCCAGGCGGTGCCCCCTGCACCTGGGTAACCCTAATACACTCAAAGGTCGGGCGGTATCTGAGGTTGGCGCTAATGGGCTGATGCACTCCACCAGCCACCCGCAAAAGCGGGCGCCCCGACATCACGTGTCCCAATGCCAGGACTTTGAGGATTTTTTTTTTATTGAGGTTCGTCTTCCTCGCAGGAGACACGGTTAAGTGCCTCCCCCCGGCCCCACTCAATGTGGGGTAACGGTTTGTTTAAACGGTGGCCGAAGCCTATCCGCTGTCCGGTGTAAGCGAACCAACGGACCCGTCGCCCACGTCGATCCGCGCCGCCGCTACCCAGAAACGTCTGGGACGCCGACCCAGAACCTGGGACACTTGCCCCCACTCTAACACGCGCGAGCGCGCCATGGGCTGAATCGCCCCCACCTCGTGCAGTTGCTGTCCGCGCCGGCCGAAGCCGGTACCCCCCATATCTGGAGGGCGTGCCCCTATCCACAACCCGGGGGACGCGTCCGGTAGCGACACTGCACAGTCGCTTCCCTCTCCAAAGAGAGGGCGGAAACCTAACCTAACCTAACCTAACCTAACCTTTTTTTTTTTTTTTTTACGTCAGGAAAATGCATTACGCATACCCCACCGCCTTGGGAGTGCGGCGGGGTTATGTGGGACTCCTCCCCTCCTCCTCTCGCCCACCCACTCAGCCAGTCCGAGGGCTGGCCCAGTGGCTGCTCGAGAGGAGGGGGGCCCTACCCACTAAAAACCTGACGATGCCCCTCACCTCACCGACGGGCCATGACTTCCCCGGGCGAACGATCCACCATCCGGCGGTACCACGCCCAGCGAGGAAACGGCATTGGGTGAGGCCACGGGAACCCTTTCGGATACTTCCGCGACCTCACCAGTGAGTGTCCGTCTCGTACGGACCCATCCATCAGGGGGATGCCCCGAGGCATTAGGGGCATCCCCGTCCATCAACAGAGGCCTGTGCAATGCAGGATCCGGACCTCCCAAGTCCGGACCCAGCTGGCCTCCATCGGTAACGACTACGAGCCGATCGTGTTGCCGTCTCCTAGTCCTCACCCTCCTGCGTCTGAGAGAGTCTGCGTGGGCTTGTTCCTCACGGACCCTCTCGGCGGCCTCCTTCTGCGAGATGACATCCTCGCAGAAGGAGACCACTGCCCCCCAAGACCTGTCACTGCTCAACATGGCTCTGACCACGCTGGGCAGGGAGAGGTCTTCCCCAACCACCGCGACCAGAGCACGCCGCTGCTGCAACCACGCTTGACACTCCTCAAGGGTGTGCCCAGCAGTGTCTACCGCAGCACCGCACTCATGACAGGTTGGAGTCGCCTCCCTCTGGATCCGGTGCAGGTACTGCCCGAAGCAGCCGTGCCCGGACAATACCTGCACCAGCCGAAAGGTCAGAGACCCAAACCTGCGAGTCTTCCACTCCTCCAAGACAGGGCGCATCGCCTCTAATGTTCTAACCCCGTAAGTGGGAGTTTGAAGCATTTGCTCCCATCTCCGCAGAAGTTCTTCCTCCGCCTGGCGACGCACCTGTGCCAATTCCTCGGGAGCAGGGCGCTCACCTTGTGCCCTAGCAGCCGTCCGCCCCTGGTATACCTCAGCCAAAACCTGAGCGTCCAGCTCCCAAGGAGGCATTCCCGCCATGGTGCATGCGGCCGCCCATGAGACGGTGCGGTATGCCCTTACCGCTCTGGTTGCTACCACACGTTGTGGTCTTCTAAGCTGCATCTTGTTATGCTCGCTCAGTGAATTTACCCATACAGGAGCCCCGTACATCGCCATACTGCGGATGACTCCTGCATAGAGTCGACGGCACTTAATATTAGGGCCTCCTATGTTAGGAAGAAGCCGTCCCAAGTCCGCTGCTGCGCTGACAAGCTTCGAAGACAGTTGCCGGAAATGTTCACGAAAATTCCAGCGTCCATCCAGCAGAAGTCCCAAGTATTTTAGGTGGCGCTTTAGAGGAACTCGAACACCGTCCAACAATAAGTTCGCCCCTACAGGCGGTCCCCTTCTGTGCCCGTGGAAGAGAATGGCTTCGGTTTTTTCTACCGCCACCTCTAAGCCCAGCATTCTAATGCGGCGTATGACCAAGCTAGTCCCCATAATGGCTCGGCGTCCTGCATCATCCAAATTCTCGCCCCTAGCTGTGACGAGTGTATCGTCTGCGTAGCATATAATGCTGAGTCCGCGAAGTTGAATGCCGCGAAGGACCCAGTCATATCCTAAGTTCCACAAGAGCGGCCCGAGGACCGACCCCTGTGGAACCCCACGCCTCATATTTTGGACCCTTAGCTGCCCCTCTGAGTTATGATAGATCACTTCCCTGTTCTGTAGGTAGTGCTCTATCACCTCCCTTAGGTAAAGAGGGATGCCATGGTACCCTAGCGCCTCTTTAATGCATTGGAAGGGGAGTGTGTTGAAAGCATTTCTTATGTCTAAAGACACTGCCACCATCACCTCCCCCCGTGCGGTTGCCTTATCGGACTCTCTCCGGAGTGCCTGTAAGGCGTCTATCGTAGAGCGCTGTCTCCGGAACCCGTATTGACATTCCGACAAGTCCGGGCCCACTGTGCTCAGGTGCTCGACGATGCGATCGGCAATTATTCTTTCGAATGCTTTTGCGACCTCGTCCAGCAGGACCACCGGGCGGTATGCTGCCGGAGACTCCACGGGTCGCCCCTCCTTTTTTAGAAGACAGAGCTTCCCACGCTTCCAACATCTGGGGAACTCGCCGCGCTCAAGACATTTGTCAAGTAGGGCTCGATAATGTTCACCCAGATGTTTCAGAGCAAAGGGCAACACCTTGCCGGGCACTCCGTCAGGCCCAGGTGCCTTCTTTTTCCGACGCAGATTGTCGATAGCGATATCCAACTCTTCATCTGTAACTGGCACAAAACCTCTGACGCTCGGGCGCGCCGATGGTGCCATCAAGGGACACAGTTGTGGGACATCCAACGGAAAAAGAACAGAGACTACTGTATCTAACAGTTGAGGATCCATTGTCTCCATTGGGGATGCCTGGTGTTTAAGCCTTTTCCTGACTGTCCGGTACGGACGCCCCCATGGATCCCTGTCCAGTTCGGACAGGAAATCATCCCAAGCGGCAGCTTTGGAACGACATATGGCCACTTCCAACTCTTTCTTCGCCTCCTTATAATCTTCTCGGAGTCGGACTTCTTCCTCGTCCGATGGTCTATCTTGGCGACGTCGGTAGCGCTGGTAGGCTCTTCTCTTTCGCAGGCAAATCGCTCGTAGGTCAGCAATTTCTGCAGTCCACCAATAGACCTGCGTCTTAGTGGGTGGACCATGAGAGCGCGGCATGGAAGCATCGCATACTGTGGAGAGCCAGGTCTGGAGTCTCTCCGCGTCTTCGTCAACTGAGCATTCCCGGTTTGCTTCTGGAAGGCACCAAGCGAGCCTGATGGCGGACTCCTCAGCCGCGTCGGGATCCAGCTTACCGAGAGACCAGCGTGGAAAGTGTTCCTGCGATCTTGCAGATGTCGGCAGTGGTCGCGGACGCTGCGGTGGCGAGACTCTGAACCTAATGTATAGGTGGTCCGAGAAGGTCTCTACGTCGTCCAAGACCCGCCAGCCCTGTATTCGGGAGGCTATAGCAGGGGTAGCGAATGTAAGATCCACTATGGAACCCCCCTGCCGCCTCACACAGGTGTTTGACGTGCCCCTATTGACTACACAGAGACCTGCAGCAGTCGCCCAGTCGAGGACGACCTCGCCCTTCGCCGTTGTGATGGGGGAGCCCCAAGCCGAATGCTTGGCATTAAAATCGCCCATCACAATTACTTGTCTGGGGGAAAGTCGTCTCACTACCCCTGCAAGCACATCAACCCAGGCCTCGAACTCTGCTATGCCCCTATTGGGGGAGAAGTACGTTCCTACGAGCGCAATGTCTCCCCACACTGCTGCCACATAGCCCGAGCCCCTTTCTTGGACACTGAGTGGGCGGGGATAGGCAGTGGAGGTAGATGCCATAATGGCGACGTTTCCATCTGCATCGCCGGCCCAGTTCGAAAGGGTGGGAACGCGGTACGGTTCGCTAATGGCCATTATATCTATGAACCACTCCGTGGCGGTCTGCATTAGAAGGTCCTGAGCACCGGCACAGTGATTCAGGTTACTCTGTAGGAAGCTGATATGGGACCTGTCCATTAAGTAGACATATTACCAGCTTCCTCTGGAACATTCCTGTTCCCTCTCTCTGATGAGGGCCTGTTCCAACGGCCCACTTTTGCCTTAATAGCCGGTGGGTTACAAAGCCGGCTGCCCATTATGTGGTTGTGCGGTAGCTTCGCTTGAAGACACACCGCACATTTAGGATCAGCCGAGCAGGTCGCTGCTTTATGGCCGCTTTCCCCACAGCGGAAACAGGCGTCGCT
This sequence comes from Chilo suppressalis, assembly GCA_902850365.2. Classification (NCBI taxonomy): domain Eukaryota; kingdom Metazoa; phylum Arthropoda; class Insecta; order Lepidoptera; family Crambidae; genus Chilo; species Chilo suppressalis. Next base: position 135,139 of record OU963894.1, read on the forward strand.
CCTATCCACCTCGCAGGTGCAGAGGTGCCGGGTATGGCCGGTCGACATGCATTTGTAACACCTTAAGGGTAGTGGATCAAGTACTCGGATGCGTGCTGAGCTCCAACCTATAAGGATTCGTCCACCATCGATGATAGTTTTTGCAGCCGCAATTGGGCACCGTACTATAACGGCACCTAATCCTCCAGGTCCCTGACGGATGGCCCCCACCTTGATCTGGTCAGCATGGCATCGTCCTTTCTCCGCAAATGCCGCTGCGATTTCCGGGCCCTCAATTGAGTCATCTAAGTCAGTTACTCGGAGGTCCACACTCTTCACCGGCCTAGTTATAGTCGCCATTCCTTCCAGTGCTGCTTTAAGCTTGGTTGCCAGCAAGTCCGCCTTCTCCGCACTCCGATCTCCAGGCACTTCGATTATGCGGGAGCCGGCCACACTGTTTTTTATTTTAATCCCCTGAATGCCTAGTTCAGGGAGTTGGACTGCTTGTTTGGCCTTTGCCATTACCTGGGCGTATGTGACGCCCTTATCCAGATTTTCTGGTGCGACGGCTATCACAACTGCAGCTGTTTTTGGTGCCGAAAGCCTCTTCTTATTGCGTTTCCGTTTCCTCTTTTTATCGGTCTCCGGCTGTTGAGGTTTCGGTGCCTGAGAACTCACACCCTGGGGGCCCGATGACGAAGGCCCCGGACGCGTTTTGCTAGGAGAAGGTTGCGTGGAAGTCGTCAAGCTCAACGGAGGAGTCTTCTTCTTATGCTTCTGCCGCGTGACCGTCGCCCACTCTTCTTCCGTAGTGGCTCTCTGCGCTACTTGTGTCAATTGCGGCAACTCTTTACCGGACAGTGGGACCGATGCTGGTGGCTGTTGCGCCATTGTCTTTATGGCAGATTTCAGCCCTGTGGTGGTTTTATCCGCTGCTAGCGGAGGGCGTAACCTCTTTGCTGGGGGGAGTCGTTGCTCAAGACCTTCTATTCTAGCGTTCAGCATCGTTCCCATCGAAATTAAAAGAGACCGCCTGAGCTCTTCGATCATCTCGCCCATGGGCGAGATGTTGACTGTTCCTAAATTGGAAGGGACCTCCTCCTGGTTAGTCGGGATAGGCTCCAGTTCTATCATCTGTTTTCCGGAATGTGTAGGCCTTTCCGAGAATGCCTGGCGTAGGGATTTGACCTCCTTGCGTAGGTGGTCTAATTCCCTATTCAGCCTTTCATTATCCCTCCTGATACGACGAGTCTCCTCTGTGGTCGTCAGCGACGTCAGCTTTTCGATCAAATCCGAAAGTGTGGTTCCTGCGGTGCTCAGGATTTCCTTTATTTCACCCTTAAGATTTTTCTGTCGATTGAACACCGATAATACAACGTCCACCTGCTCGAACGCCTTCGCCCGTAACTCCGTTGCGCTTAGTTCTGGAGTAGGGTCTTTTTTCTTTCCCTGCTGTTTCTCCAAGAGCATCTCTTCATCGTCGTCATTATTATTAGGACGATCGATAGGATCTTTCGCCGATCCTGACCCTGCACCGACACCAGCATTTCGTGCTCGACCGCCTCTTTTCGACACTGGGATTTTCTTTGGCGTTTCCTTTGGCTCGCCATCGCTTCCGTCAGAGCTCAAATTTGCCGCATCTACATAAGACCTCTTGCGTCTTTGTTTCGTCTCATCAAACGGAACGGGAAGAATAAAAGCCTTACTCATTCTATCCGTAGATGTTGCACGGCTAGAATCGGATATTGCCGAAAACAAGATTTCGTCGTCCGAGACTAAACCTCTATTATTTTTCGTGGGCAGCGAGTCAGAGGGGTCATCTCCACCACCTCCTCTCAGCCGCATAACTCCTGTTGTTTGGCCCTGAGAAGGGCCTTTTTGGTGGCCTCGAGAAAGGCCGTTTTGGTGGCCCTGAGAAGGGCCGTTTTGGGGGCCCTGAGAAGGGCCATTTTGGTGGCCCTGAGAAGGGCCGTTTTGGTGGCCCTGAGAAGGGCCGTTGTGACAAGTGGTGGCTCCCCCGCATACGCGAGCCAGCCCGTTGTCCCTAAGAACAACGGGGAGGGATTCCCCAGCTGGGCTGGGACCCTCTCGGGGACTAACTGTATTTAGCCAATTGTCCATGATGAGTTTACCTATTTTCCGGGAATAGGCTCCCTGATCTCCACACGTTAACGCCTCGGTAGCAAATTTACCACCGTGTGACCCGGTAATCACACGGCGCCGGTGGCCAACCGGGGCGCATAGGCCGCTTGTAGTCCATTTAACACTCTGGGGCCAAGCTACCCCAAAGCGCCCGTGGTCAGCGGGATCGCACGACAAACCTACTCTCAATATTTGGGACATTTCCATTACGATTTTCCCCCTTCCGGGCGGGGGGACCCTACCTGGCCTCGTCACTGGGTAATTTTTTTTAAAAGGTTGTCTTCCTTGCGGCCCCCGTCCCTAAAGACGGCGGCCCCCGGTCCCACACTACGTGCGGGATTACGGGTTCGCCGGAGGCGACGCGGAGTTCGCGCCGCAACCGCCCTAACTACGGGCGTGAACGCCTCCCTCACTCAGCCAGATGCCAAGGCATCAAACCAACAGGGACCGCAAATGCGGCCCACGCACCTTGAAGGCGCCATCCTCCGAGCCCGCCTCTACGGCTCCACTTGCCAGACCATTAGCCGCCAGCGAGCATGGGTTCCGCTCAAGCCGACGTTGCCCAGGGTGCACCACGAGGAGGTTGTCTGACCTAGCACCCCAACCTAACCTTTTTTTTTTTTTTTTTTTTTTTTTTTTTTTTTTTACTTGGGGAAATCCATCATGGATACCCCCCGCCGAGAGGGAGACGGGGGGTTATGCCGGACTCCTACCGGCTAAAACCCCAAGATGTTCCGTCACGCACGCATATGGGCGAGTAAAACCGTGAGGTCTGGCTTTGCCAATTTCTACCACGGCCCCGCCCTGCGATGTCCTTACGGACCCCTCTTTAAAGGAGCTGAAGCTCCCTCCCTCGGCGAGGGCGCGCCGGAACATTGACGCGCCCGAACACCTCGAAAGCCCTAAACGAGCGGCGGTAGTCCCCCCTACCGCCGCCTGGCTCTCACAGCAGGGTGGACCTGGGTTTTTCCCTTGGTCCTCCCAGCTCTTCACGCAGTCACTGGCTTTCCGCGACCGCAACCTCCATTTCCTCCCCTTCAACGACTGATGGTTGATGGGTAGGAGGGGTCTTCCTCTTAGGCCCTTTATTCCCCGTCTTAGCCGGTTGTGAAGCATTACAGACCTTGCTTCCCATAGGGTGATTTGCCACTTTGTTTGCCGCCACACAGAGTATACAATGCGGCGTAGCGTCACACTGGGCAGCCTTGTGTCCGGGCTTGCTGCACCGAAAACATAGGTCGCTCCGGTCGACCTCCTCCGTACACGATTCTCGAACGTGACCTACCTCGAGACATTTAAAGCATCTCATGGGTCTCGAAGGGAGCAGTTTGATACCCGCTGAGATCCAACCCACTTTTAACCTGCCGCCTTCAGTAATCTTTTTGGCGGCTGCCACCGAACACTTTACAACAACTGCACCCAGACCTGTGTGGCCTCGGCGTATTTCGCCACACTTAACAGCTTCCGGTTGGCATTGCCCCACTTTTGCTACTGCTGTTATGACCTCTTCGGTCGACGCCGTGTCATCCAGACCCGTAATACGAACCTCCGCACATTTGACAGGTCTGGAAATCTCGACCATTTCAGAGCCGATTATGTCTCTCAGCTTAGAAGCTATTTGATCGGCTCTTTCTCCGCTATCGGTACCCGGTACTTCCACAATACGAGCACCCGTGGCAGCCACTTTTATTTTCAGGCCGCCGGTCACACCGTACTGAACAGGATCGAGCTGACTCTTCGCCTGTGAGAGAACTTGGGCATATGTGACCCCATTCTTTTCCGCCTCAGGCCGCAGTTTCAATGATATTGCGGCGGTTTTTGGTGGGCGCAATTTCGGCTGCTTTTTCTTTTTCTTTTGCCCCTTGGATTTCTTTAATGGGGCAGGCGCAGCTGTAGCTTCCTTCACTGGTTTGCCTCTTTTCCCAACTGTAGTCCACCGTCCTTCTTGTGCGGGTGGAGCACCACGCGACTCAGCTTCCGTAGTAGGCACTGACGACACTACTTTTTCCCTCGTTTGTTTCCCGCTTTTCTTCTTCTGCTTGGCCTTTTGCCCCCCAGATAAAATAGGGGCAGGGCCTTGTGCAGCAGGTGCTTTAGCTGCCGGAAGCAGGGCTCCTGAGCTTGCTTTGTCAGCCGCAAGCGGAGGACGCCGACGTGGCTCCGGTAGCAGTCTGTCCTGTAACCCTTCAAACCTAGCATTCATGATTGCCAGGATCCTCTCTGTCTCAGCAGATCGGTGACCATCACCGTGGCCCGTGCAATTTGGGCATGGGGCCGACGGAGGAGCCGTTTTCATATGAGCAAACTCGTTTTTCAGTGCTCCCATTTCCTCGCGCAGATTCTCGTTGTCTTTCCGCAAACGCAAGTAAGCCGACTGCATTCGCGAAAAGTCAGACTGAAGCGACTTGTAACTAGCTTCCAACTTCGCGTACTCGTCGGAACCACTACGGGTGGGAATTTCCACCATGGCCGAACGAATGTGTTCAGCCGCGTCTTTCAGAGTGCGTATGTAGGTACCTTTTAGGTTGCCTGATTTTGTGGCTACTTCCCTGATGACATCGGCAGTTTCTCGCAACCTTTGGCAAATGTCGGTGGTCGGCACCTCTCGCCAATCCACCCTAATAATCTCCAAATCCGGGTCTCGCGGAGGTAGAACCATCCTCGCTTTTTCAGTGATTTCCGACTCTGCTAGCAGCTGCTGCTCTAAACGCTTGGTAGCACTTGATGCAGCCTTCGCTCTTTTACCCTCTGCTTCAGAGCTTTGGTCACCCGACGCACAAAGCCCTTTAGAACGCGATCGTTTTCGCCCACTTTGAGATTCTAGGTATATCGAATCTTCTGACTCACTAGTGTCCGATATGCAAGAGGAAGCGCTTCTGCTCCTGCTTCTATCAGACGCCGCCATAGATGGTAAAGGCGTGCGCGTCAATCGGACCACAGGTGTCCTTGCCTCAGGTCGCTTAAAACGAGCCTCCATTTCTCTCTCCTCTGCGGCAGATGTTGATGCCTTATCAGACTGCTTTGAAGCAGCCGCCTTACTTCTCTCCTTCTCTCCGGACTTCTCGTCCTTACTACCAAAAAGATTTTTAAAATTAAGTGTCTCCATATCTTATCCCACGAGTATGGCGGATCTACAATGTCCACCCAGGCGGTGCCCCCTGCACCTGGGTAACCCTATTACACTCAGAGGTCGGGCGGTATCTGAGGTTGGCGCTAATGGGCTGATGCACTCCACCAGCCACCCGCAAATGCGGGCGCCCCGACATCACGTGACCCAATGCCAGGACTTTGAGGATTTTTTATTGAGGTTCTTCTTCCTCGCAGGAGACACGGTCAAGTGCCTCCCCCCGGCCCCACTCAATGTAGGGTAACGGTTTGGCCGACGGTGGCCGAAGCCTATCCGCTGTCCGGTGTAAGCGAACCAGCGGACCCGTCGCCCACGTCAATCCGAGCCGCCGCTACCCAGAAACGTCTGGGACGCCGACCCGGAACCTGGGACACTTGCCCCCCTCTCTAGCCCGCGCGAGCGCGCCATGGGCTGAATCACCCCCACCTCGTGCAGTTGCTGTCCGCGCCGGCCGAAGCCGGTACCCCCCATATCTGGAGGGCGTGCCCCTATCCACAACCCGGGGGACGCGTCCGGTAGCGACACTGCACAGTCGCTTCCCTCTCCAAAGAGAGGGCGGAACCCCAACCTAACCTTTTTTTTTTTTTTTTTTTTTTTTTTTTTTTGTCGCAGTGGAAACGCATTTACGCGTTCAACCCGCCGGCTGACGACCGACGAGGATATGCGAGACTCCCCCGTCAGGGTCCTCTCCCGGCAAATACCGCAGAGGGTCCCCAACAGAGACTACCCGCTAAAACCACTGCGTGCACCCTCTGGGGAAGGATGAGGCCTGGGGACGGAACGAGCCAGTTCTCCAGGCCACCACCCCCATTTGTGGGGGGCTGGTAAGGCCCCACCTCCGGGAGGGGGAGGACTAGGTGCAACTAGTCTATCCCCCAGACAAGCGGGTCCGTGCAATGCGCAGACGGGTTGTCAAACCGCCTACGCTGGCCCCTTTGGAGGGAAGGGACGCGCAACTGTGCGATCCCGACCCCCCTTCTCATCTACTCACTGAAGAGACCCGCCTAGGCTTACACCTCGCAGGTCCCTTCTCCGATGACCGCAGTACCTGTGCGACGCCCAGCACGGTGCGCATCTCCGTCCACCCACCTTCCCGCCTAAAGACGGAGCGCGCCCCGGGAGCCGTTCGTCGACAGGTACCGCCCCTTCTGTGCAGCCGCGACACAGCACCGCCGATGTCCCGGTCGTCGCTTGCGCAGCGTCCAGGTCAACGGCAGCACTGCGGTCGCGGCACCGCCGGCACAAGGCCCCGGGGCCCCGCTTATGCGGAATCCCGGATCAGAGTGCCGGCGGCGCCGCGGTCGCAGCACACGGGGGTGCCCCCCCCTAAAGCGGGGTGTCACCTAAGGTCCCCCCACTTCGCACCGCCTCCGTCTGCCGGCCCACTTCTCTTACGAGAAGCGGGTGCAAACAGAGGCGCAACGCGCAAGGGGACCCCAGGTACTGGGGACCGGTCAACCTTAACTATGGAAGGAGGCGCACATATTGGCGTCTTCTCCTTCCTTCTCTCCTACGACGCAGGAGGTCAACTCGAGCGACCACCTCGCGAGCTCTCTCCGCTGTCTCCTTCTGCGAGATGACGTCCTCACAGAAGGAGACAACGGCACGCCAGGATCTGTCGCCGCCCAACATAGCGTTGACTACGCTGGGCAGAGAGAGATCCCGGCCGATCGTCGCCGTTAGGGTGCGACGCTGCTGATCCCACGCGCTGCACACCTCTAGGGTGTGCTGAGCTGTGTCCTCAGCAGCGCCGCACTCATGACACGACGGGGTCGCTTCCCTCCGGATCATGTGCAGGTACTTTCCGAAGCAGCCATGCCCGGACAGCACCTGCACCAATCGGAATGTCAGCGACCCGTGCCTCCTTTCTCTCCAGGCGCTTAGGACCGGGCGAATTGCCTCCAGGACCCTACCGCCATACGGGGAGAGTGCCATCATTTGCTCCCATCTTTGTTCCAGGAGCTCTTCCGCCTCTCTCCTGACTCTCACCATGGTCTCAATGGCGGGTCTTTCTCCTCGATTCCTGGCCTCGGCACGCTCACTGTACACCACCGCCAGTATTTGAGCGTCGAGCTCCCAGGGTGGGGTGCCGGCTAGTGCGCATGTAGCAGCCCATGCGATGGTCCGATAACCACGGATAGCTCGATTGGCCACGGTCCTCTGTGGCCTTCGCAGCATAGCCCTATTGTTTGAATTCAGGGCGTCTACCCAGACTGGCGCACCATATAGAGCCATGCTGCGGATGACACCCGCATATAGCTTCCGGCACGTGGCATTCGGTCCCCCCAAATTGGGCAGGAGTCTACCCAGAGCAGCCGCCGCTCCCTCCAGTCTGGGGCCCAGGCGTCGGAAGTGCTCACTGAACTTCCAGTGGGAATCAAGCCAGAGCCCCAGGTATTTGATTGAGGGTTTTAATTGTATTCTTACCCCATCCACCTCAATATGGGCCCCTGCTGGTGGTCTGGGGGTCCCCCGTCCAAAGAACATAACGGCCTCGGTTTTCTCAGCTGCTACAGTAAGCCCGAGGGCGCGAATTCTATCCGTTACCAACGCGGCTCCGACACTGGCAAGACGGGTCATTTCCTCGTAATTGCTGCCCTGTATGGTGACCAGGGTGTCGTCTGCATAGCAGATGACCCCGATACGGGACGGCAAAACTCCGCGGATCACCCAATCATATCCCATGTTCCACAAGAGCGGGCCTAGGACCGACCCCTGTGGAACGCCGCACATCATGTTGCGCACAACCACGCGCCCCGTTGAATTAGTAAAGAGCACTTCTCTGTCTTGCAGATAGTGCTCTATTATCCGCATTAAACCCCAACCTAACCTAACCTAACCTTTTTTTTTTTTTTTACTTGGGGAAATCCATCATGGATACCCCCCGCCGAGAGGGAGACGGGGGGTTATGCCGGACTCCTACCGGCTAAAACCCCAAGATGTTCCGTCACTCACGCATATGGGCGAGTAAAACCGTGAGATCTGGCTTTGCCAATTTCTACCACGGCCCCGCCCTGCGATGTCCTTACGGACCCCTCTTTAAAGGAGCTGAAGCTCCCTCCCTCGGCGAGGGCGCGCCAGAACATTGACGCGCCCGAACACCCCGAAAGCCCTAAACGAGCGACGGTAGTCCCTCCTACCGCCGCCCGGCTCTCAAAGCAAGGTGGACATGGACTGAACCCTTGTCCTCCTTGGCTTGCTCTCCGGGCAGCCATCATCACGGGATGGCCGCGACCTCCATCTCCTCCTCGACCGTGGCTAGTGCCTGCCGAGTAGGTGAGGTTTTCTTCTTTGGCCCTTTTTGTTTCGCGGGCGGCGAAGCATTACACGCTCTGCTGCCGACCGGATGGTTTGCCTCTTTTTTCGCCGTTGCGCAAAGAACGCAGTGCGGCGATGCATCACATTGGGCGGCCTTGTGCCCCGGCTTGCTACAGCGGAAGCATAGGTCACTCCTGTCCACCTCTACTGTGCACATCTCTCTGACGTGCCCCACCTCCAGGCACTTAAAGCACCTCATAGGCCTCAACGGGAGGAGCTTTATCCCAGTCGATATCCAACCCACACGCAATTTGCCGCCTGCAATGAGCTTTTTGGCGGCGACCACCGGGCACTTGATAATTGCAGTACCGATTCCGGTACGGCCACGGCGGATCTCTCCACATGTGACCGATTCGGCCTGGCACTGCCCTGATTTTGCCACTGCTGCAACCACTTCTTTAGCTGACGCCGTGTCGTCCAGGCCCGTGATGCGCAGCTCCGCACATTTGACAGGCCTGGAAATATCGGCTAATTCTGGGTCGACCAGCTCCCTTATTTTTGAGGCAAGTTTGTCTGCCTTCTCACCACTCTCACCGCATTCAGCGCCCGGCACTTCTATTATGCGGGCACCCGTTGCAGATACTTTTATAGTTAAGCCCTCTGTTACGCCGAAATCCTCCGGATTGAGCTGACTTTTGGCCTGCGACAAAATTTGGGCGTACGTTACTCCTTTGCTTACAGCTTCTGGCCGCAGCTTAACGGTTATGGCTGCCGTTTTAGGCGGCCGCAGCTTAGGCTGCTTTTTCTTCTTCGCCTCCTTTTTCTTTGGGGCAGGAGCTGAAGGAACCTCCTTTACCGGTTTGCCCCGTTTACCAACAGTAGTCCATTGTCCCTCTGGTTGCGCTGCTGTTTGTGCAGGCTGCGACTTCTTTTTCTTCTTGCCCTTTTGTTTTTGCCCCCCAGATAAAACAGGGGCTGGGCCTTGAGTGGCAGGAATATCCGCCACACAACTCTCTCTCCTGGATGTTGAAGGTATCGGCTTTGAGGTAGCCGGAAGTTGTGCCCCAGTGTTCGCCTTGTCTGCGGCGAGCGGAGGACGGATTTGCGGTTCCGGTCCCAACCGTTTCTGCAAACCTTCGAATCTAGCGTTCATGATCGCAATTATCCTGTCCGTCTCAGCCGATCGGTGACCATCGGCGTGACCCGTGCAGTTCGGGCATCGAGCCGCAGGTGCCTTACCAAGGCGAGCCACTTCATTCTTCAATGCCCCCATTTCCTCACGCAGATCCTCATTATCTTTCCGCAGCCGCAAGTAAGCCGACTGCATCCGCTTAAAGTCTGACTGCAGTGACTTATAGCTGGCTTCCAACTTCGTGTACTCATCCGAACCACTACGGGTAGGAATTTCCACCATAGCCGAACGAATGTGTTCAGCCGCGTCTTTTAGTGTGCGAATGTAGGTTCCTTTTAGGTTGCCTGATTTTGTGGCGACCTCCCTAATCACATCCGCTGTGTCTCGCAAACTTTGGCAAATATCGGTAGTCGGCACCTCTCGCCAGTCCACCTTAATAATTTCCAAATCCGGGTCTCGGGGAGGTAATACCCTCCTCGCTTTTTCAGCTAACTCCGATTCTGTCAGCAGCTGCTGTTCCATTCGCTTAGAAGCAATAGAACCAGCCTTCGCTCTTTTACCCTCCGCTTCAGAGCTTTGTTCACCCGACGCACAAAACCCTTTAGAACGCGATCGTTTTAAACTCTTTGATTCCGGATACGCGTAATCCTCCGACTCACTTGTATCCGATATGCAAGAGGAAACGCTTCTGCTCCTGCTTCTATCAGACGCCGCCATAGTTGGTATAGGCGTGCGCGTCAATCGGACCACGGGTGTCCTCACCTCAGGTCGCTTAAAGCGAGCCTCTTTTTCTCTCTCCTCCGCGGCAGATGTTGTTGCCTGATCGGACTGCTTTGAAGCAGCCGCCTTATTTTCCTCTTTCTCTCCGGACTTTTCGCCCTTACTTCCAAAAAGATTTTTAAAATTTAGTGTCTCCATAACTTATCCCACGAGTATGGCGGATCTACAATGTCCACCCAGGCGGTGCCCCCTGCACCTGGGTAACCCTTATACACTCAGAGGTCGGGCGGTATCTGAGGTTGGCGCTAATGGGCTGATGCACTCCACCAGCCACCCGCAAATGCGGGCGCCCCGACATCACGTGACCCAATGCCAGGACTTTGAGGATTTTTTTTTTTATTGAGGTTCTTCTTCCTCGCAGGAGACACGGTCAAGTGCCTCCCCCCGGCCCCACTCAATGTAGGGTAACGGTTTGGCCGACAGTGGCCGAAGCCTATCCGCTGTCCGGTGTAAGCGAACCAGCGGACCCGTCGCCCGCATCAATCCGAGCCGCCGCTACCCAGAAACGTCTGGGACGCCGACCTGGAACCTGGGACACTTGCCCCCTCTCTAGCCCGCGCGATCGCGACATGGGCTGAATCACCCCCACCTCGTGCAGTTGCTGTCCGCGCCGGCCGAAGCCGGTACCCCCCATATCTGGGGGGCGTGCCCCTATCCACAACCCGGGGGACGCGTCCGGTAGCGACACTGCACAGTCGCTTCCCTCTCCAAAGAGAGGGCGGAACCTAACCTAACCTAACCTAACCTAACCTAACCCAGTCACGTTCCGCTCTTCACCCCATAGCCTCGAAAGTACGCGACGTCCTAGCAGAAATCGAGGCCGAGTGAGGAGGGGTTCGACTATACTGGATCAAGGCTCATGCGGGGCTGGCTGGCAATGAAAGGGCGGACGAACTGGCCAAGGAGGCGGCCCTCAAGCTTAAAGTGAGGCCCAAGTACGATTTTTTCTCGCTCTCCTGGGCCAAAAACGCAATAAGAGGGGAAACAGTGCGCATTTGGCAGGCCAGGGTGGACGGAGCTGTCACTGGGGGCACAACAAAGATCTTTGCGCCCTCAGTGAAGGTAGCCCTGAAGATATTCGGAGCGAGGAACCACCGTAACATCGACACCCAAGTATTTACGGGCCACGGTGGTTTCCGCTCCTACCTACACAGATACAAGCTGGTGGACTCCCCCCTTTGCCCATGCGGGGGCGGCGGGGAGGAGACAGTTGAGCACTTGATCTTTGACTGCCCACGGTTCGCGGCGGCACGGCATGACCTCGAGTGGAGCTCCAGGCTGGATGTAACTCTGCTCGCCTCCGCCCTCCCTACAATAATGGAGACTGTAAAGGGAAGAGAGGCGGTGGAACAGTTCTGCCGGAATCTCATGAGGGTAGTAGTCGGCAGAGCGAACGGCACAAGGATCTAGGTGGCTCTGCCCTGGAGAGTGCGACTGCGAACCTCAACCTAAAATTCATGAATTGCAAATCAAACTGTTGACATTTAATTCCCTAATATAAAATATTATTATTAATTATAACAAAATTACACCAATTTGCTTTAAATATATCACTATCGGTAATCAATTCATTTCTAAAATTGACACATATTCTACACAACGACATACATCGTCAAGGTAAGCAAGGTATTAGCCTTCCCTTGCATCGGTCCTCGGTCCTCGGCTCCTCGGACCGGCCGGCCGAGGACCGAGGACCGTTTTCTAATAAATCGTACTCACCCGCATTACACCGGCGGCGAGGCGTCATCTGCAAATACCCTACTCGGACCTACGCGGTCCTCGGACCGTGGATATCTTTCTGAAGTCGGTGGTCCGCGGTCTGGGGACCAAGGATTTGTCGCGGCGCCGACGGTCCGCGGTATTTCTGAAGTCGGTGGTCCGCGGTCCGAGGGCCGCGGATATTTCGCGATGCCGACGGTCCGCGGCCCTCGGACCGCGGGTAATTTCCTGAAGTCGGTGGTCCACGGTCCGGGGACCGCTGATTTTCTGCTTTGCGGGTGGGTGATGTGGAATTGGGACACTGTGAATATTTTAATTACCCGTTGATTTCTGATTCATGATTGGGTGGGGGATATGTAACTATGACATTATTAATACTCGAGTTACCAGTTCCGTTCATTATATCCAATTATTGATTATTACTTCATTATATGTATGCATGACACAATTCGAAGTAATGTTGGCCTCTGGTCCTTCGGTCCTCGGTCCTCGGTCCTCGGTCCTCGGTCCTCGGTCCTCGACCCTCGGTCCTTCGGTCCAGTCCGGAAAGCATATGATTTTGGTGTAAGATATATAGTAATAAAATATATATATATATACTAGCTTTAGAACACTATAGAAAAATTTATAGAGGCCAAGTGGCAGCCCACAGTAGCGATAATAAAATATTAATTATCATTTATTTATGCTTTATTGGATTGATTAATTAATTTAATAATGTAATTTAATTTAATTTGATTTTAACTAGTATTAGCTACTTATTAGGTTAGAAAAAAATTGTAAGGGCCACATACAAAGCCCATAGTAGTAAGAATAAGCAAAGATTTGTAAAGGTCAATTATAAAGCCCAAGGCCCAATATGTAAGGCCCAAGATAAAGGCCATGTATAAGGAATGTAAATAAGTTAAGACAATATATAGTTTAAATCTCCTTAGGTGCCTTAGGGCACCCTTAAAAAAAAATAAAAAAAAAACCTAACCCAGTTGCCCCGTAGCGCTAGACCCGTTTCAAGCATCACGATTTTATAGTTTCGCATTGAAAAATTCAAAGTGCCGGTAAAATTAGACCGATATATAAAGTGCTATACGTCAAAAGATTCGTCTCGATGAGACGAATCGAATGGTGTATCACACCAAAGTGAAAAAGTGACAAAAAGTGCAAAAAAAAAAACTCAAATTTGAGGTTATCCCGGACTTTGGAGCCATATATCTCGGAATCCGCAGCGGTGACCGACCATTCCTGAACTGTGGGGAGGCATCATTTGACCCAAGGAACACTGGGGAAAAAAACAGATTTTTCCCGCCTGAAACCAGGTCCTGGATCCACGCCAGAGACACCCACGAAACCATTGGAACCGGGAAGAGGACATCGCAGCGGACCGGTTGGTGCTTTCAGCGACCAGTTTCAGGCTGAAACAAAGAAGATATAAGGTCCTGTATATTTTTAAATTTAGTTCTAGCTTTAAAACAAATTGTAGCAAAAACCAGATCGATAAGTAGTATATTAAAAATCAAAATTAATTTTGATATGTATTATAGATTATTAGTATAAAATTTCGGAATTTTTTATTGTTTACATACGGAGATATTCGACTTTCTAACGAGCGGGGCAAACGCCACGAAAATAAAAGCCAAATATCTACCGGGTTTTTATCCAACCAAAATCTGGTTTTTACTATAATAGGAGGACGTCGACCCGGGCTATCCCGTGGGATAAAATTTTCCATTAAGTAAATATACCAGTGCAAACAAACACGGTTTTGTAGCTGAAATTTTTTTTTTCAAATTTTATAACTTTTTAATTTATGCTTAAACATAAACTAAAAAATCCGAAATTTACATCACGGGAAAGGTTGGTTCACCCCCTATCTTCTAGTGTTAAGTTTTTAATGGTAGGTCTCGGCTTTTCCGAGCGCCACCCCCCCCAAAGACCGAACGGAATAAACATCCGATCGCAAAATTAAAGTTGTAATAGATCGCGACGTGAAAATTCACTTTTTTATTCTTGACATTTTTAAAGTTATTTTTATACAGTTAGTTAGTAAGGTATACAAAACCATTTTTGACGGAAGAATTTTTATTTTTGGTCCACCCCGTCCAAAGATATAAGCTTTTAAAAATAAAATTTTACCAACTGCAACTTTTTGAATTCCAAGTATAAAAACTGAAATAAAAATAGATATAATTAGCATTTAAGTACAAATTTTTTAGGAGGGGTAAAACCCACCTAGGTGGTCTTAGACAACCACTTTTTAACGATAAGGGTTAATACCCGGAGAAAATACAGTGTTAACAAATTTGTATGCGGTCAATTTTAGGGGACCCGGCACGTAATGTAGTCTTTTAAAAATATAAATATATTTATAACTAATGTTTTATATATACACACAGTTAGGTTAGGAAAGGCCCGATCAAATAGTTTTTAAAATTTCTGGAAAACTCAAAACGGCCCCAAGCGCCGATCATCCAAAAGTTTCCGGAAACTTATACAAAACCGCACCAATAAGTTGGTATAGAATTAATCATAAGATTTTGTTTGTTTACATTTTTTAATAGCTAATAACTCCGCGATTTTCAATCTTAAAATTATAATATTGGTGTTCACTTGTGGGCCATTTCCCACCCTTCCAATTTTATGCTACAAAAAATTTTTTCAACCCCTATTCACAGAATTACGGACCATTAATCAACGAGGGAGATTTTCGGACCAAAACCCAAAAATCTCCAAAAATACAAATTTTTCGAAAATTAATCCCGGAGGTTTTTGACAGAAGACATCCCCCTTTACAGGATTCCGAAGTCAAAATCCACCCGGGACAATTTTTGAAAACAGGGAAATTCTAGTGAGGGCGGACCACGCCTATAGCCACGCCCACACTTAGGCGGAATACATAGGGGATTGTTTAATTGGGAATAAAGGGTGTTTAGAGTAATCTCCCATAATAGGTCTGCTGGAGAAAAAGTTTTCTTCCAGATAACACTACCCGACCCCACCCAAAAAATCAATAAAAAAATAAAGTTTCGTGCATTAACCCGTAAAAACTAGTTTTATTTAATGAGTGATGTGCGTGAAAACCTAAGAAACAAATACCCCCTAAAAAGTTAGGATTCCCGGGTTCGATTCCGGGAAGAAGTAGTATCAGCCCGCTATCTTCGAAACTACGCATCGTAGGACGATTTTGACCTCAAATTCGGCCTTAAGCGATCCGTAGAATGGCGGGCGGAAACCCCTGAGGAGACGTCGACGATCCCCCATAGTTTCAACCCCCTACCCCCAACCCCATAAATTAATTAGATACACTAAATTCTAAATTTCACAAATACTATACTTTCGGCACATATACTCTTTTGGACAAAACTAATCAGCAATATTTAGGACCCAAACCCCTTGTCTTCCGAACCACTGTCCACTTACTTGTTATGATTAGAACTTTACTATGGACATTAATATAATAAATGAAATAGATGATCTATCTATGTCTAATTCATGTTTATGTGAAGTCGAAGAGTGTAGACAATATCTGACCGCTTATCAAAACTCATTAACTGTACTCACCCAAAATATACGTAGTATTTATAAAAATATTGATAATTTTGATATTTTCCTCCATAGGCTTAACTTTGTTTGTGATGTAATTATACTAACCGAGTGCTGGTTAACAAAACGGAACGGCAACCTACCAACAAGGTCAGGTTATAACTTATTTTATAGTCAAAATAATCACAACCAAAATGATGGAATAGTTATTTATGTTAGGGACTCCTTGCAAGTCACCCTCGAGGAACCAGCTCTTCAAGGTTGTAGTTGTTTGTTGGTACATATTAACCAAGATACAGTTATTGTCGCAATATATAGATCCCCATCTGTCACAAACATAGATAATTTCAACGGAAACTTAGATCAGATACTTCAATCATTAACATCTTTTAAAAATGTAATAATTACGGGTGATATTAACATAAACATTATACCCGACATACATGATGCTGGAACCCAAGATTATCTCAATCTATGTTCGTACCATGGTTTTTACCCAGCCCATACATTACCAACACATCAGAGTGGTTCTTGTCTCGACCATATGATGATAAAATCTAGGTCAACATATCTAACACTTGTCACAAAAACGCCGCTTACCGATCATTCCGCTGTCTTACTAACCTTAAATTTATCGCTGCCTAAACTGAATCATAAACTAGTAAAATCTAAGTTAAACATAAAGAAACTCGAACACGATTTATGCAAGCTTGACTTTGCCCCAATTTTTCAATCGACGGACGCGAATGCATCTTTGTTGTATTTAATTAATAATGTTGAACAAGCTATATTACATAATACGTCTGTAGTTGCTTCAAATAAACAATATCAAAATATCAAACCTTGGATAACCCCGGGTATTATTCGATGTTTAAGACACAGGGATAAACTTTATATGAGGACAAAAAAATATCCCGATAACCTCACATTGCTAGTTATCTATAGGAGATACAGGAATTTCGTTAATAATCTTTTGAAAAATTTTAAAGCAAATTATGAAAAAAATGAACTACTCAAAGCAGGCAAGGATAGCAAACGCCTTTGGAGACATATTAAAAATTTTACCTACACTTCAAAAAGGCACGAATCGTGTTCGAGTTTACTATTAACTCATCCTTCACCGCTTATATCAGCCAATTATGTAAATAACTATTTTATTAATATGGGAAAAGACATTGCAGAACGCCACCAACCTCTAAATCTATTTTCTCAGTCACTTAACGCTACCACTAGTAGGAATAGTTTTGTTATGTTAGATACCGACCAACAAGAAATTTTACAAATAATTACAAATTTGAAAGATGACAGTGCAGTCGGCTTTGATAACATTGGCAATAAAATCCTCAAAACTTTTAAGCATATTTGAATACCACCGTTAACACGCATTTTTCAAATCTGCCTCTCGCAGGGTATTTTTCCACAATGTTTAAAAAAAGCAGTCCTTACTCCTGTCTATAAATCTGGATGTAAAGATCAAGTAAATAACTATAGACCAATATCAGTGCTTCCATCCTTATCAAAACTATTAGAAAAAAATATTAACAAAAGGCTTATTGACTACCTGGAAAAAAATAACTATTTGTCACCTACGCAATTTGGTTTTCGGGCAAAGTTGTCAACAGCAGATGCGGTGCATAACCTGACTAACTATATTACTCAGGAACTAGGCAAAGGAAAGCATACTCTAGCTGTTTTTCTTGATTTAGCAAAAGCGTTCGATACCGTTTCAATTCCGAAGCTTCTAAAAAAGTTGGAAGCATTGGGTATTAGAGGAACGCAGTTAAAACTATTTGCAGATTATTTAGACAATCGATCTCAATGCGTTAAAATAGGAAATATTAAAAGTGATTACCAGAAAATGACCTGCTATGGTATTCCCCAGGGAAGTATAATCGGCCCTACCCTTTTTCTCGTTTACATCAATGATTTATGTAACCTTAATTTAAAATGTGGTAAAATTATATCTTACGCCGATGATACGGCCTTGATTTTTAGCGCCAATAGTAGGTCAGAATTATATGAGGTGGCTCAACTTGGTCTTAATGGTGTAAATAACTGGCTTCGCTGCAATTTACTAACACTGAATACTGACAAAACCAATTATATTCACTTTTCTATGCGCCAACCTTGTCATGGGTTTACAAATCCTAACTTATACGCACACCAATGCCAATATCCTTCAGTCAATAAATGCGATTGCCCTTTAATACAGAACACATCCCATATAAAATATCTTGGTATCTTAATTAACGACACAGAGATGTCGATTCTGTCATGATTCTCTAAAGCTAAACTTAAATTTGACAACAGTGCATCCCTGTCATTCTCTATACAGAATGAAAAGGAGAGACTGATGTTAAATTTAGTTTTAAGTTTAGAGACTCACGCTAGAATCGACACCATTATCTTTTAGACAGCATATTGCAAATCTAGAAGTCAGGATCCGTAAATTAATGTATATTTTTAAAAAATTACGTACCATTGCAGGTCCAAAACTAATTAAACAGGTATATCAGGCCTTATGCCAATCACTAATTCAATATTGTATAACTTCATGGGGTGGAGCTCTCAAAACTATTTTAATCCCTCTCGAGCGAGCTCAGAGAGCCATTTTAAAAGTAGCCAATTCACTTCCCTTCTTATATCCTACGCATCAACTTTACAAATACTGTAATGTGTTAACTGTTCGCCAGCTTTTCATTATGCACACCATATTAAAACAACACACCATTTCACCTTTTTGCTCTGATATCACTAACAAAAGACGGAAAGATATAGTCTGCATCTCTACACATGATTCAAAATACATCTTTTCACATAGATTCTCTACTTTCCTAAGTCCTTTCTTATATAATAAGTTAAATAGAGTATTAGGTATTTATACATTAAACTATTTTAACTGTAGAACTGTAGTATTTAATTATTTGCACAGCCTGACATACGAGCAGACCGAAGAATTACTTCTTATTTGTAAATAAATGAACGTAACTCCATAATTTACATTTACCAACATTTATATAATGATTACTTTAAGTTCTGTTTTAATTAATTTGTTAATTTATTAATCATTCAATGTATTATTTAGATCATACAAGCCTGAAATACAGGTACAATTTTAACTGTAACCTAGTTCAGGCATCCATTATTTTGTACTTTATATTGTTATTAGTATTATTATGCAATGTATGACCTTATTTGAATAAATATATATTTATTATTATATTCTTTTTTATCAGATTTCCTAAAGAAAATGTAGTATGGAGAAATTACTGGAAAATGAATGATTTCCAAACAAATATGTAGTAGTGTCATTTTTAGCCTTCATTTTGAAGCTCAAGACTTATGTACAACTAAAGGAGGACTCCGGCGTGTTATTACGTATGCATTACCTCAAAAGGTTGATTAAAATTTTTAACCGACTTCGAAAAGAAAGAGGTTCGCAATGCGTCATATTTGTTTTATTTTATTGTTGTTCGCGCAGATCTCCGAGATTCGTGAACCGTTTATGATGATTCTTTTTTTGTTTTAATCAGTTTACTAGCGAGATGGCTGCATATTAATTTACTGGAGATCTGATGAGTACTTTCGGAGGGAAACAATGGAACTCCTCAATTACAAACAGTACTCAATGGGTGTTAGTTTATTTTAAGAAATCTGAAAGAGAATGCAGGCCAGGCCATGTATATTTAGTTGATTTACCCAATATTGAGAAAAACGATACATTCTAGAATTTCTAATGAGTCCCGACTGTTAAAGTAACTTTGTTCCTTATTAAACAGAATTCTAGACTACTGGACTTGTTTTTTTCTTTTTAGTACATTTTTATTTTTATTTTTGACATTTTAATTTCATTATTTTTCAATTACACGAGTTGTATATTTTCTAAATATTCTTTTAAAACCCTTCACTTTGATACCTCGCTTGACGGGTTATAAAAATACTTATACTTTTTTATCAAAATGTTTCATTTTGGCGCATAAAATCTGTCATTTTGATTTTTTGAAATTTTAATATACCGAGTGCCACTCACACAATCACGACAAATCAAATGACACCTCGCATGTCAAAATCCGTCGAGACGTTCAGGCTGTAGGGCGTGCCAAATTATTGGACATACATGCATACATACGCTCGAAAAACATTATTCTCCGCAGTCGGGCAAAAAGTAAAATTTTGAACAATCAAAATATTTTCATGTTTTTACTGTGTTTTATTGGTAAAAAATTGGCTAACCTAGCAACCCTACAATTCACTCACTCATCAATAGCCACCGCCATTACGGTGCCTCAGTATTGTCTTAGCCGAAACTGTCCGCCTTTTTTTATACGTCCATGGGTTTCGGATAGTCCTCATGCTATGACAATAAAAATCTATAATAATGTACCTAATAATATCAAGAACTTAGAAATATCTGCCAAATTCAGAAATCAATTAAAATCATATTTAATCCAAAAATGTTTTTATAATTTAAAAGAATTTTTTGACGACAAATGTAATTAATTTTTAAAGTTGACATTTTCATTATTATTGTTGCTTATTGACATTGTTAAATCTAGTTTATAACATTGAATTGTTTGTTGTGTAAAAATTAAATAATTATTATTGTTGTTTATTGAAATTATTGTAAAATCTATTTTATAAAATATAATTGTTGTGTAAAAATGAAATGTGAACTAAGTATTATAATATAATTATTTAACAAGCCCTCTGGCTTGATATTTGCTATGCCCTTGCAGGGCGTCACATATTTACTGTACATAAATTAATGTACCATCATGAATGATATGTGACATGCAATAAATGAATAAATAAATAAATATCAAAATATCAAGTATCCATATTCCGCTCCTTTAATCCATTTCGTAGTTTGCATATGGCAAATGGTAACACTGGTATCGATTCTGATGTGAATATAGTTTTAAGTTGAGAGAATCATGCCAGAATCGAAACAATTAACCGTCATGCCATAATAAAAGTAGAAGATTTCTTGAATCGGTCCAGTAGTTTCGGAGCCTATTCAATACAAACAAACAAACAATCAAATCTTTCCTTTTTATAATATCAGTTAAAGTTCGGAGTCAAAAGATGCTTTCGTCACCACAGACTACTTAGATACGTACGTATTCGGAACATAGCTTCGGAACGCAGCCCAGTGCTGCCATATCTACCAACTTTTTGGTAGATCTACCAATTTTCACTTCAGTCTACCTATCTACCACCCTAGACCTAAAAACTACCTATTTTTTAATTAGTTTGACATATCACCACTTTGAATTATTCTTATATCGACGAGCGACGTTGCGATGTATTGCGTGAGTCATGCAACGATGCGTCAAGCATACATAGAGTCCAGGCCATAAACCACAAAAAAAAGTAACAGTTCGCCATGAATTCGGCGTTCGCACCATTTCGCGCCCATATTTTACTATTCCTATTATGGCCTATTCCCGGTTGGTTTGTTGCGGAATTAATGTTGAATCTTTGCTCCTGTTTTATTGTAAAAACTAATTAATTGCGTATTAACGGTGCTAATTGCTGTTTGTTCTATGTTGCGTGCATTTATTTATATAATGGATTCTGACAGCAGCGAAAGCGATGCATATAGTTCTAGGTTAGGAACTTCGCCACGAAAACCTAGAAAAAGGCACTATGACCAAAAATATTCGAAATTATGGGAGAAAGACAAGGAATTTGCAGGTTGGCTTTAAGAAATTACTAACGGTGACGGATATTTTTATTGCAAATCATGTAGGTGTGATCCGAAGCGTGCTCTGCATTGCATCGCATGCATTTTTAATCTTAAAAAATCTTCTAAATTGAGGTGGTAGATCTACCAATTTTGCATTTTACATTCTACCAACTTCTACCAACATTTGGCACATAATCTACTAATTTTCTAAAATTCGGATTGGCAGCACCGACGCAGCCTGTCAGTGTCAATGATAACATCAATATCGGTATCTCCGACGTGAAGTATCGCTTCGCTTTTCTTTCATGAAAAATCTGTATCCGAGGACGTCTCATCGCCGGCGATAGCGCACCGGCGGTCTTTCCACGCGACAATTCTAAAATGCCGTCATCGCCGGGGATCGCCTGAGGAGCCATGTACGACAGCGCGTGCGGCGCCGCCGCGAGCGGCCAGTGCGGCAAGGCGCAGCCCGACGGAGACGGGCCTCCGCCGCGCGAGCCGCCGCCGGCGCCCCTCGAGCGCGACTACGGCGGGTTCGACATCGTGAAGGCGACGCAGTACGGCGCGGTCGCGCGCGTCCGGGAGCTCGTCGAGGCCGGCTGGGACGTGAACCAGCCGGACCGCGAGACGGTGACGCTGCTGCACTGGGCGGCGATCAACAACCGGCGCGAGATCGTCCAGTATCTGCTCGCGAAGGGCGCGCGCGTGGACGCGGTCGGCGGCGAGCTGCGGTCCACGCCGCTGCACTGGGCCGCGCGCCAGGGGCACCTCGAGGCCACCGTGCTGCTGGTGCGCGCGGGCGCGGACCCGGCGCTGCGCGACGCGGAGGGCTGCGCGTGCCTCCACCTGGCGGCGCAGTTCGGACACACGGCGGTGGCGGCGTACCTGGTGGCGCGCGGCGCGGCGCCGGACGAGCCGGACGCGGGCGGCATGACGGCGCTCATGTGGGCCGCCTGGAAGGTGTCGGCCGTCGACCCGGCGCGCCTGCTGCTCACGCTGGGCGCCGACACGCGGCCCGCGGACCGCTCCCACGGCAACACCGCGCTGCACTGGGCCATACTCGCGCGCAACACCACCGCCATATCCACCCTGCTGCTTTACGTGAGTGTGACGTGCCCGGCCCGTGAAGGGAAGCCGTTTACTTGATTTTATTTTTATAGAGATTTTATCAATAACGACACTGTCGACTGTCGATTCACTTTTTATAGTTTATTATTTATTACTTTGTCAAAAAACACCCCTTTTTTAAAACGGGTGGTGTGTTGATTTTATAATTGAACAATACGGTACGTTTAGAATATGCATACCTATGTTATAATGACGATAATCTTTCATTGCATCGGTTCACAGAGTTCGGTGATGTCCTGCTCGTTAGGCATAAATAACTATATTAATTTTCATGACGATTGAGAAGAACGAGAACTATTTCACAGTCTGTCAACGTTGAATCTAAATGAGCATAGAGACATGTTTATTTATTTATTTGTATCTCGATTGACAACTCTGACGCTAACATATTGTGTGAAAACTTTAATACTGTGTCTGAAGATTGTCTTTGTAAGATTGAGGGTTGGCCCTACACGGAAATGCTAGACGTTCCACTAAACATGATAATGTGATGTATTGACAGGGCAATGCCAGCCTGGATATACCAAACCTTCGTGGAGTGACACCTCTGGCCATGCTGCAGGGCTCTGCGGACGCTCTGTGGGTAGGTTCTAAGGTGGCTGACAAAATCAGAGAACACACATTAAACCAATCCAAGAGAAACTTCTTTCGGAGACTGGCTTATGACAAGGTAAATTACAGTACCGTTACATTTTTAATGCTAACTTTGGGGCTAGGCTAATGAGTGTGAGTGTTGGAAATATTTATTTATTTATTATCTTAAAATTATAATGTTAAAAACAGATATTTTAGTATTGCCTGTGTATTCAAATGATTGCAGTTATCATTGCTACTAAATTACTTAATCAGGCTTATACTAACAATTTCTAAATAAATGAGACAATAATATATTTGTTTCTTAGATTTTCATGCACTAATGTGTGTCATTACAATAATGTAATTATAATAATAAATTATTCTGATGATAAATTCATGCAAAGGCTGCGAACCTCAAAACATGAATAAAATCGGTGCATGTAACCTGCTGAGACTTGTTTTATTTAATAATTTAAGATCATTGATATTATGATTTATTTCAAACAAGGGTGAAATAATATGTTATATGCTAAATTATGTTAGCAATCAAATACTTGTAATAAAGACTAGAGCCTAGATCTGAGTCATTAGAGACACCTTCTAGTGGCATGGGCATCCTGCAGGGAAGCTCTCAGTTGAAAAATTAAAGAACCATTTTCCACTTCCCAGCTGGAGGTTCCTGAAGTATCTGACACTCTTAACGAAACTTAATGTTATAAACAACAAAAGGAAAATCCAAAAAATTGTGTATATTTTAAATCAAGCTAGTAGCAAGCCTGTAGTTTAATTTGATGCTGATTGGAGTTGTAGATAATCATAATTTATTACAATTTATAAAGTTCATACTCTTTGTCTTAAACAAATTGTAGCAATTTCAATACGAAAAATGTGACAGTGCATTTTTCTATATTACATGTGTTACATTCTTAGTCGAGCATCTTTCATTTTAATACTATATATCTTCATCGAACGCTTGAATCAAGATTATCATATATTGTTTTTGTTTTGTTAATCTTACATCATATAAGCTATACCACCATAAGATAGTTATTCGTCAAGTCCTATCCACAGCAAGATACAGAATAGCATAATATATATATATATAATACAAGATATAGATACAGCTACATGAATAGTGTTGATTGTTGGTGTAGAAGTTCCGGTGGTGGTGCGTGGTGGTGATGCCGTTCCTGGCGTTCTACCTGACGGGGCTGGTGCTGGAGCTGGACGCGCCCTACCTGCTCAAGGGGTTCCTGCTCGCCTGCTTCTATGCAGCGTTGCACTTCGTCTCCAACCTATTATTTGACGATGACCTCAAGAACATATTCCCGCTCAGCGTCTATCTCGCTACCAAGGTAATGAACACTAGTCAAACATATTGCTGCTAAATTCGTTATTTGCAAAAACACTTTTTAAGAGGCATCGATCTACGTTTCTACCTTTAGACTTCTCTTGCCAATGCTACCAAGGAAAATATTGTACTTAAATATTATGTATATATTTTATTAATTTTGTAAACATATAAACACACAGATAGCTTTGGCCATCGCACAAATTACTCCACTGAAAGCAAAAAAATAAGTCTAGTACTTATTCTATAATTCTGTTAAGTAAGGAACACGGTTACTTTAACAGTTGGAATCCATCAAAAGTATTGGAAAAAAATTATCCATTCTAGAATATAAATTTCGGTAAAAATAATTAAGTAAGGTAAAATAAAATCTCTTGAGGAATCGCTCAGTTCATTTTATAGATGAATCTCAGTGCGTTTTTGAAGAACAAACATCATATTGCATTGCAGCAATCATCTCTAAATATTGAAGTACTTTATTAAATCTTAGTGTAAGGTTCCCTTGATAATTGAATATGATTTTGATCTACACAAATAGTATCACTGAGCTGCAGTTATTTATGTCTTGAAGTTGAAAGATTTATTAATTTATTACAGCGGCAATGTAGAGAATAGAGCACGGCTTTAGCATGCCCAAACTGTCAAAAAAAAACTCAAAATGTGAGTGTGAGAGAGCCTCAGCAAATCATAGTTCGTCTGGTCTAGATATTGGTCACTTTTCTCACTTTCTCGAGAATTCTAGGTAGTAGACAGAGAGCATAAATAGCTCGTGTAAACTGACCTCTACTTATAATAATAATAATAATGTTTATTGACATTATACTTTTTACAATTTATGTTTGATTCCCCTGTATTCCAAAATAGGCCTTAGCCTGTAGTATGGAATCCAGTGTCCTCTCCAATTATGTACTTACAATATAATCTTAGCAGTTGTACTGGGCATAACAAAACATTACTATTTTTCTTCACAGTAAAGATAAATAGAAAAAATAACTAACTTATATGTGTGTGTATAGTGAGTGTGGGTGTAGGTGTGCTTGCGTGTGTGTGTGTGTGTGTGTTTGTGTGTGTGTATGTGTGTGTGTGTGTGTGCCTGGGTGTTGCGTGTGTATGTAGATGCGTCTTGTCTTGAATCACATAAATATCAAGTAATAATTTATAAACACTGTGCTATACTTCCTATATCCGGGTGTTGTCAATCAGTAGATCCTCCACACCATCATAATCTATGTCGAACAGCCAATCATTAATATTTTTTTTAAGCTAAATTTACTACACTTTTTTATCTTTTTAATGTTATTTAATTTGTTGTAAAGTCGTGGTGCCATATATGTATATTGACGACGTGCAAATTGACTTTTGACTGAGGGGATATGACAGCGATCCCTCCTAGTAAGGTAGGTAGGTAGCTGTGGGATAACATAACGGTGGTATCTGCGAATACTTTCAAAAATATAAATATAACTTAATGAATGTTATTAGGATGAAGGAAGAAAGCTTATATGGTTACCTATAATGCGAAGAGATGGCGCTGTCTTGCAGCTTAAGAATGGCTAGAAGAATTTCGACGCAGTCCGTGAAGGCCGCGGTAGCATAATTGGTCAGTGCATTCGCCCGGATTGCGAAGGGTGCGGGTTAGAATCCCGTCTGCTGCCTGGTCCGCGGGGAATTTTTTCTAGTTATATTTTCTTTAGATCTAACTGATGTTGTTAAATGCGTGATGAGCACTTATTTATTGATTAAATATGTGTTTTTATGTACCTAATTCAATGATGTATTATGATCCATTTCTCAGACACAACTACCTGAATAAGGTAGGTTGCGCTTGCTCTATAGTTGTACAAGGTTACTGTACGTGACGCGTACAGCTCGTGTGTCGCGTTAGATGATTAGCTACTCTTATAAGTAGATATCTTAATAGGGGTGATGACGGGGTACAGTAAACGACCTCCGTGGTCGAGTGGTTTGTACGCCAGGTTTCATGGTGTCGCCGACTCGAGAGGTCCCGGGTTCGAATCCCGGTGGGGGCAGATGTTTGTGTGATGAATACTAGCATTTGTTCTCCAGTCATGGATGTTTAATATGTATTTCTATATAAATATACTTATAATATGTACAGTATATGTATTCTATCCGTTACCCTAGTATCCCATAACACAAGCCTTACAGTGCTTACTTTGGGGCTAGGCTAATTGGTGTGAGTGTCGGAAATATTTATTTATTTTATTTATTTATTTATTCTATTTAGTCCGTCAGTTAGATGATCAAAAAATAATGGACACGTGTTTTTTCTTTGGGCAATCAACCAAAAAATGACAAAGTTATAGCGCGTCAAAGTTTGGGAGTAGGGGCTGGTGACGTCACTATTGAGTGAATTTTCACATATAAGTGTACCCAGACGTGACGTCATGCGACTTTTCAAATCAATATATCTCTGCAATGTTTATATTATGTGAAAAAAGAAAAAATACGTGTCCAATACTTTTTGATAATCTACCTGATAAACGAAGGAAAAAAAATAGTCATCATACCTATTAAAGTCTCATCTTCTACACTTTAAAGTGAAAAATTTGTGCTATATTTACTGTAAGAGGTTTAATACCAAGTGCACATTGAGTTGCTAGTGGGTCAGTGAAGTCACTAGATGCAGCCACCGTTGGTCACCGCTAGTGAGCTCAGTGGCGGCCACTGGAACGCTTAGTTGGCGCCGATACTATACGAAATGTATGATAGTATAAAACTCAAAGGTGACTGACTGACATAGTGATCTATCAACGCACAGCCCAAACCACTGGACGGATCGGGCTGAAATTTGGCATGCAGGTAGATGTTATGACGTAGGCATCCGCTAAGAAAGGATTTTCATCAATTCTACCCCCCAGGGGATAAAATAGGGAATGACCGAAGCGAAGCGAGGGCGGGCCACTAGTGTATGATAAAACTCGAACGAAGCTTGTGGACATGTTCTGGGGCTGCCACTGGTAGCATTATTAATTAAATACTTTTTTTTTGGTGAACATTTGGTTCACTGGTTTGTTAGTCTCTTATCTATTAGACAAGTCCGTCCGTCTGTCCGTCCGTGGTGCTGTTTCAGCGGCCAAACCGTAAGAGATAGATAAAGAGAATATTTAAGTTATAAGTTAAGAATAGTCTGATAAGACTACAAATCGGATGTGAGTAACGTAGCACTTCCGGTTTTCGAGAAATCACGAATTTCAAAGGAAACCACACAAAATCTCCGAAGTTCTCAATTAATTTAAAATACATTTTTTTTTTGGTGAACATTTGGTTCACTGGTTTGCTAGTCTCTTATCTATTAGACAAGTCCGTCCGTCTGTCCGTCCGTGGTGCTGTTTCAGCGGCCAAACCGTAAGAGATAGATAAAGAGAATGTTTAAGTTATAAGTTAAGAATAGTCTGATAAGACTACAAACCGGATGTGAGTAACGTAGCACTTCCGGTTTTCGAGAAATCACGTGATTTCTATTTCAAACGAAACCACACAAAGTCTCCGAAGTTCTCAATTAATTTAAAATACATTTTTTTTTTTTTGGTGAACATTTGGTTCACTGGTTTGCTAGTTGAAGTGAAACTTCTTTATCGGCGTTGGAAAAAAAATTACCGTCACATTTTTTCGGTTACGCGTCACGTTTTTTTGTTACGCGCCATCTTTTTTTTAAAAGAGCACTATTTACCTCATCCGAACAATTGCTTCTTCTGTCAACTTTTAAAAAAAAAAAGTATCGACAGCAAATATTCGTGTTTCACACAAGGTAAGGTAAGGTAAAGTAAAGTAAGGTAAAGTAAAGTAAGGTAAAGTAAAGTAAGGTAAAGTAAAGTAAGGTAAGGTGTAGTTATACCCCTTTAGTGGGTGAGTTTTTGAAAAATCTTAGCGCACGCCTATATATATATTTCTGGAAAGTTGCATGTAGATCATTTTTCGAAAAAAATAAGGCCATAAAGAAGTTTCACTTCTTACGTGTGTACACTAGTACACGCACACATTTTTTTTTTTATTTAAAGGCGTATTTTTAATTTGTTCCAGGCGTGGTTCTACATAACGTGGGTGGTGTTCATCTGGGGCGCCGTGGGCGCGGGGCCCTCGCTGGCCTTCCTGAGCTGCTCCCTCGCACTCTGGAACTACTTCCTGCGCTCGTGGCGCTCCGACCCCGGCGTCATCGCCGCCTCCAAGCAGGACAAGTTCCGCGTCAGTACTACCCGCGTGCATACAATGTGCCCCTGCTCCCTCGCACTCTGGAACTACTTCCTGCGCTCGTGGCGCTCCGACCCCGGCGTCATCGCCGCCTCCAAGCAGGACAAGTTCCGCGTCAGTACTACCCGCGTGCATACAATGTGCCCCTGCTCCCTCGCACTCTGGAACTACTTCCTGCGCTCGTGGCGCTCCGACCCCGGCGTCATCGCCGCCTCCAAGCAGGACAAGTTCCGCGTCAGTACTACCCGCGTGCATACAATGTGCCCCTGCTCCCTCGCACTCTGGAACTACTTCCTGCGCTCGTGGCGCTCCGACCCCGGCGTCATCGCCGCCTCCAAGCAGGACAAGTTCCGCGTCAGTACTACCCGCGTGCATACAATGTGCCCCTGCTCCCTCGCACTCTGGAACTACTTCCTGCGCTCGTGGCGCTCCGACCCCGGCGTCATCGCCGCCTCCAAGCAGGACAAGTTCCGCGTCAGTACTACCCGCGTGCATACAATGTGCCCCTGCTCCCTCGCACTCTGGAACTACTTCCTGCGCTCGTGGCGCTCCGACCCCGGCGTCATCGCCGCCTCCAAGCAGGACAAGTTCCGCGTCAGTACTACCCGCGTGCATACAATGTGCCCCTGCTCCCTCGCACTCTGGAACTACTTCCTGCGCTCGTGGCGCTCCGACCCCGGCGTCATCGCCGCCTCCAAGCAGGACAAGTTCCGCGTCAGTACTACCCGCGTGCATACAATGTGCCCCTGCTCCCTCGCACTCTGGAACTACTTCCTGCGCTCGTGGCGCTCCGACCCCGGCGTCATCGCCGCCTCCAAGCAGGACAAGTTCCGCGTCAGTACTACCCGCGTGCATACAATGTGCCCCTGCTCCCTCGCACTCTGGAACTACTTCCTGCGCTCGTGGCGCTCCGACCCCGGCGTCATCGCCGCCTCCAAGCAGGACAAGTTCCGCGTCAGTACTACCCGCGTGCATACAATGTGCCCCTGCTCCCTCGCACTCTGGAACTACTTCCTGCGCTCGTGGCGCTCCGACCCCGGCGTCATCGCCGCCTCCAAGCAGGACAAGTTCCGCGTCAGTACTACCCGCGTGCATACAATGTGCCCCTGCTCCCTCGCACTCTGGAACTACTTCCTGCGCTCGTGGCGCTCCGACCCCGGCGTCATCGCCGCCTCCAAGCAGGACAAGTTCCGCGTCAGTACTACCCGCGTGCATACAATGTGCCCCTGCTCCCTCGCACTCTGGAACTACTTCCTGCGCTCGTGGCGCTCCGACCCCGGCGTCATCGCCGCCTCCAAGCAGGACAAGTTCCGCGTCAGTACTACCCGCGTGCATACAATGTGCCCCTGCTCCCTCGCACTCTGGAACTACTTCCTGCGCTCGTGGCGCTCCGACCCCGGCGTCATCGCCGCCTCCAAGCAGGACAAGTTCCGCGTCAGTACTACCCGCGTGCATACAATGTGCCCCTGCTCCCTCGCACTCTGGAACTACTTCCTGCGCTCGTGGCGCTCCGACCCCGGCGTCATCGCCGCCTCCAAGCAGGACAAGTTCCGCGTCAGTACTACCCGCGTGCATACAATGTGCCCCTGCTCCCTCGCACTCTGGAACTACTTCCTGCGCTCGTGGCGCTCCGACCCCGGCGTCATCGCCGCCTCCAAGCAGGACAAGTTCCGCGTCAGTACTACCCGCGTGCATACAATGTGCCCCTGCTCCCTCGCACTCTGGAACTACTTCCTGCGCTCGTGGCGCTCCGACCCCGGCGTCATCGCCGCCTCCAAGCAGGACAAGTTCCGCGTCAGTACTACCCGCGTGCATACAATGTGCCCCTGCTCCCTCGCACTCTGGAACTACTTCCTGCGCTCGTGGCGCTCCGACCCCGGCGTCATCGCCGCCTCCAAGCAGGACAAGTTCCGCGTCAGTACTACCCGCGTGCATACAATGTGCCCCTGCTCCCTCGCACTCTGGAACTACTTCCTGCGCTCGTGGCGCTCCGACCCCGGCGTCATCGCCGCCTCCAAGCAGGACAAGTTCCGCGTCAGTACTACCCGCGTGCATACAATGTGCCCCTGCTCCCTCGCACTCTGGAACTACTTCCTGCGCTCGTGGCGCTCCGACCCCGGCGTCATCGCCGCCTCCAAGCAGGACAAGTTCCGCGTCAGTACTACCCGCGTGCATACAATGTGCCCCTGCTCCCTCGCACTCTGGAACTACTTCCTGCGCTCGTGGCGCTCCGACCCCGGCGTCATCGCCGCCTCCAAGCAGGACAAGTTCCGCGTCAGTACTACCCGCGTGCATACAATGTGCCCCTGCTCCCTCGCACTCTGGAACTACTTCCTGCGCTCGTGGCGCTCCGACCCCGGCGTCATCGCCGCCTCCAAGCAGGACAAGTTCCGCGTCAGTACTACCCGCGTGCATACAATGTGCCCCTGCTCCCTCGCACTCTGGAACTACTTCCTGCGCTCGTGGCGCTCCGACCCCGGCGTCATCGCCGCCTCCAAGCAGGACAAGTTCCGCGTCAGTACTACCCGCGTGCATACAATGTGCCCCTGCTCCCTCGCACTCTGGAACTACTTCCTGCGCTCGTGGCGCTCCGACCCCGGCGTCATCGCCGCCTCCAAGCAGGACAAGTTCCGCGTCAGTACTACCCGCGTGCATACAATGTGCCCCTGCTCCCTCGCACTCTGGAACTACTTCCTGCGCTCGTGGCGCTCCGACCCCGGCGTCATCGCCGCCTCCAAGCAGGACAAGTTCCGCGTCAGTACTACCCGCGTGCATACAATGTGCCCCTGCTCCCTCGCACTCTGGAACTACTTCCTGCGCTCGTGGCGCTCCGACCCCGGCGTCATCGCCGCCTCCAAGCAGGACAAGTTCCGCGTCAGTACTACCCGCGTGCATACAATGTGCCCCTGCTCCCTCGCACTCTGGAACTACTTCCTGCGCTCGTGGCGCTCCGACCCCGGCGTCATCGCCGCCTCCAAGCAGGACAAGTTCCGCGTCAGTACTACCCGCGTGCATACAATGTGCCCCTGCTCCCTCGCACTCTGGAACTACTTCCTGCGCTCGTGGCGCTCCGACCCCGGCGTCATCGCCGCCTCCAAGCAGGACAAGTTCCGCGTCAGTACTACCCGCGTGCATACAATGTGCCCCTGCTCCCTCGCACTCTGGAACTACTTCCTGCGCTCGTGGCGCTCCGACCCCGGCGTCATCGCCGCCTCCAAGCAGGACAAGTTCCGCGTCAGTACTACCCGCGTGCATACAATGTGCCCCTGCTCCCTCGCACTCTGGAACTACTTCCTTCTGAAACATAACAGACATATTTGTTTCTTAGGTTTCACGCACATCACTCATTAAATAAAACTAGTTTTTACGGGTTAATGCACGAAACTTTTATTTATTTATTGAAAGCCTCTCTTGAGTTTGTTTCGCCGGTTCTTCTCAGAAAGGTCTCCCAATTTTGGAACCGGTGGTAGTTAGGGTCAAATAAATAAACTCAAAATTACAAAAAAGAATTTAAATAAAATACTTTATTAAGTAAATTTAATAATAAATTCATACATAGACAATAAAACTTTAAAAATCGAACAATGAAATAACCGAACGCTCGATAAAAGTCTTTCGAAGGTAGCTCGACAAATTAAATAAAAGTTTAATTCTGACGACGTAGCCTGTAAAGGCTACGAAACGTCAATAAATAAATAAAAGTTTCGTGCATTAACCCGTAAAAACTAGTTTTATATAACAGACATATCTTTATATATATAATTCTTCTGTGAGTGTGTATGTCACTGAACTTCTCTTAAACGACTGGACCGATTTTGATGAAATTTTTTGTGTGTGTTCAAGGGGATCTGAGAATGGTTTAGATTCACAATTTTGTCCGCTGGACAACCCCTATTTTTTTAGGGCGGTACGAAGTTCGCTGGGTCAGCTAGTTTAAATATAATCATATTTTTATTATAAATGTAAATAGGTACCAAAGTCATAGTCCTCCCCGCAGTATATGATGAGATTCCATAAAATAATGTACACAGCTCTGCCTGTATAGTTGCTTCACACAAGATTTGAAGCAGCTGGTTGACAAGCATACAAAAATCCCAAAAAAAGATATGATTAAATTTACTTTTCCTCGGCTAAAACCCATGTGAATTTTCAAATAATTTAAATTATTATAGGCTTCGTTTAAGACGTATATTTGTGTCTTTTTGAAGTGAAATCTATACCGTTGAAGATGTATTTTATTCGAGTCCTTCTGAAAAAAATATCTTAAACGAGTTTTACTGTAACACTAAGGCTGCCCGTTTACTGGAGCGGAGAAACATTAATCAACCAATAAGATCGCACAAAATCTCCGCTCCAGCTCAACTATAGGTCCATATTTGGTTAGTACCAGCAAGTATAATAATAATATACCATTTATTTTCTCCTCACAAGAGGTGTAACAGTACAATAGGTAACTAACTTAATCAATACAAATATATAAAGTTATTATGTGGTAGACTGGTGCAAAAGGCAACTACGAATAGCGTGTCCGTGATGCTAGCGTACCCACGATCAATATACGGTTTTTCGTTATGCCATTAAATACTGCTATTTACGCTA
Source organism: Chilo suppressalis (assembly GCA_902850365.2). Lineage (NCBI taxonomy): Eukaryota > Metazoa > Arthropoda > Insecta > Lepidoptera > Crambidae > Chilo > Chilo suppressalis. The sequence continues at coordinate 168,368 of OU963894.1, forward strand.
CTTAAATTAACTTAAATACTTTTACTGTTAGAGGCACTATTTGACACATTATTTATACATATAGAATTGATAACGATAAAATTCATTTTCTATGAGAACTATTATGGGTACGCCAGGTTGACGCCAGCTAAGAATGTTTAGTTCAATATCTTTGGTACTTTAAGAGTATTGATTATGAAATTTTGTAAAGCCAGGGCCCTATTTGCGAACTATTTTTGTGTGTCAATTTCGTTGCTTAAATATATGCCGTTCTTGGGGTCGGCCATGGGTACGCTAGCTTGACGTCATGGTAGCGTACACAGTAATAAAAATGGTCTTTATTTCTTAAATTAAAGAGGCACTATTTTTTTTATTTTTACACAAATTTGGCACTATTTACGCAGTATTTAATGGCATAACGAAAAACCGTATATTGATCGTGGGTACCCTAGCATCACGGACACACGAATAGCTACCTGTACTAACAGGTCACCAAGCCCAGACTATGATATATAAACCATACGTGTATTGCATAACTTAATGGAAAATTGAATACCTACTCCAAATTTGAAAAATACATTGTCAGATAGAAAAAAAAATGGATGCGTGTAACTTATGTACGCTCGTGAGAAGTTATACTTCTTTAGCATCATTAAAAATATTTTTTAATTGCATGCAAATAATTAATAATTACAATAAAATAATAAAAGGACTGGAAAGGGATAGTTAACACAGTCAATTAAGTTCAGTTTTAATTTGAAAAATTAAATAAATATTCAAAATATGTATTCAATTAAAATCACTACTGAATTTTAGTTATTAGTCCATATGTAATTAGCACTTGTAAGTAACTAAAACACGTTGTGTCTATATAGAAACTAGAAACATGTGGATAAATATTATAAATATGAAAACAGTGATCAGAGGCGACGAGCGTGCCAACATTGTTTTTGATAACGCGATCATCTTATGGAGCTCCGTGGATCGTTCAAAGTACCTTTCGAACAGATGTTTGTCTGTCTGTATTAGACACTAACATTCATAACGCGCCCGCGGCCAACTTCATGCTGTTACTTTTGGGTTACAGTGATGCGCGCGCATCTAAAAAATTCACTCTCATCATTTTTTCATAACGGGCCTAAAGAAGTATAACTTCAAAAATTACATGTATTCTAAGAAGTGCTTTAATTATACTGCAGACTGCATTGACAAAATTATTAGTAAGGTGCAATAGTATATTCGACGTAATACACAAAAATATTTATTATACCTTTGAGAAACCAAACAAAGAATCCCAAATCCGGAAGGCAGCCATCACCATTATCGACCATAAATTTAAATAGCAGTTTATGAGTTAGGAAAAGACTGAACAATTCATGTTCATGTATGCAGTATAGGTTGCGAGTAACGCTGTGTGTAACGACTCTGTAAATAATAAAACCGGGAGAAAAAAAAATGTGTGCGTGTACTAGTGTACACACGTAAGAAGTGAAACTTCTTTAGGGCCTTATTTTTTTCGAAAAATGATCTACATGCAACTTTCCAGAAATATATATATAGGCGTGCGCTAAGATTTTTCAAAAACTCACCCACTAAAGGGGTATAACTACACCTTACCTTACCTTACCTTACCTTACCTTACCTTACCTTACCTTACCTTACCTTACCTTACCTTACCTTACCTTACCTTACCTTACCTTACCTTGTGTGAAACACGAATATTTGCTGTCGATACTTTTTTTTTAAGTTGACAGAAGAAGCAATTGTTCGCATGAGGTAAATAGTGCTCTTTTAAAAAAAAAGATGGCGCGTAACCAAAAAACGTGACGCGTAACCGAAAAAATGTGACGGTAAATTTTTTTCCAACGCCGATAAAGAAGTTTCACTTCAAAAACGGCCCTTGCTGAGTTTGTCGCCGGTTCTTCTCAGTACAAGGTCTCCCGCCGTAGATTTACGAATCGATGGCGTAGCTTCTAGACATTCATGAGTGCTCGTAACAGCCTAGACTGAATAAATGATTTTGATTATGTGTTCCGCAGACGATAATCGAGTTATCGGAGCGGTCTCGGGGCGCGGGAGGGTTCTCCCCGGCGCGATTCTGCTCCGCGTGCTTAGTGCGGAGGCCGCTGCGCTCCAAGCACTGCGCCGTCTGCAACCGGTGCGTCGCGCGCTTCGATCACCACTGCCCCTGGGTGGGCAACTGCATCGGTATGTGTCCTGTCCCCTGCCCCTGCCCCTCCCCCTGCCCCTGCCCCTGCCCCTCCCCTGACAGGCTGCGCTCCAAGCACTGCGCCGTCTGCAACCGGTGCGTCGCGCGCTTCGATCACCACTGCCCCTGGGTGGGCAACTGCATCGGTATGTGTCCTGTCCCCTGCCCCTGCCCCTCCCCCTGCCCCTGCCCCTGCCCCTCCCCTGACAGGCTGCGCTCCAAGCACTGCGCCGTCTGCAACCGGTGCGTCGCGCGCTTCGATCACCACTGCCCCTGGGTGGGCAACTGCATCGGTATGTGTCCTGTCCCCTGCCCCTGCCCCTCCCCCTGCCCCTGCCCCTGCCCCTCCCCTGACAGGCTGCGCTCCAAGCACTGCGCCGTCTGCAACCGGTGCGTCGCGCGCTTCGATCACCACTGCCCCTGGGTGGGCAACTGCATCGGTATGTGTCCTGTCCCCTGCCCCTGCCCCTCCCCCTGCCCCTGCCCCTGCCCCTCCCCTGACAGGCTGCGCTCCAAGCACTGCGCCGTCTGCAACCGGTGCGTCGCGCGCTTCGATCACCACTGCCCCTGGGTGGGCAACTGCATCGGTATGTGTCCTGTCCCCTGCCCCTGCCCCTCCCCCTCCCCCTGCCCCTGCCCCTCCCCTGACAGGCTGCGCTCCAAGCACTGCGCCGTCTGCAACCGGTGCGTCGCGCGCTTCGATCACCACTGCCCCTGGGTGGGCAACTGCATCGGTATGTGTCCTGTCCCCTGCCCCTGCCCCTCCCCCTGCCCCTGCCCCTGCCCCTCCCCTGACAGGCTGCGCTCCAAGCACTGCGCCGTCTGCAACCGGTGCGTCGCGCGCTTCGATCACCACTGCCCCTGGGTGGGCAACTGCATCGGTATGTGTCCTGTCCCCTGCCCCTGCCCCTCCCCCTGCCCCTGCCCCTGCCCCTCCCCTGACAGGCTGCGCTCCAAGCACTGCGCCGTCTGCAACCGGTGCGTCGCGCGCTTCGATCACCACTGCCCCTGGGTGGGCAACTGCATCGGTATGTGTCCTGTCCCCTGCCCCTGCCCCTCCCCCTGCCCCTGCCCCTGCCCCTCCCCTGACAGGCTGCGCTCCAAGCACTGCGCCGTCTGCAACCGGTGCGTCGCGCGCTTCGATCACCACTGCCCCTGGGTGGGCAACTGCATCGGTATGTGTCCTGTCCCCTGCCCCTGCCCCTCCCCCTGCCCCTGCCCCTGCCCCTCCCCTGACAGGCTGCGCTCCAAGCACTGCGCCGTCTGCAACCGGTGCGTCGCGCGCTTCGATCACCACTGCCCCTGGGTGGGCAACTGCATCGGTATGTGTCCTGTCCCCTGCCCCTGCCCCTCCCCCTGCCCCTGCCCCTGCCCCTCCCCTGACAGGCTGCGCTCCAAGCACTGCGCCGTCTGCAACCGGTGCGTCGCGCGCTTCGATCACCACTGCCCCTGGGTGGGCAACTGCATCGGTATGTGTCCTGTCCCCTGCCCCTGCCCCTCCCCCTGCCCCTGCCCCTGCCCCTCCCCTGACAGGCTGCGCTCCAAGCACTGCGCCGTCTGCAACCGGTGCGTCGCGCGCTTCGATCACCACTGCCCCTGGGTGGGCAACTGCATCGGTATGTGTCCTGTGTCCTGAAATTTCGAAAAAAATCACGACATATTTTACGATAACCATCGAAAGGGTTAATCATAAGGATTATTTTTTGCTAAATAACATAGCATTTTAAATGAAAGAAAAGTAATTAAATTTAACATTTTATTTAAAATTATTTAACACAAACTAATATAAAATCGGATACGCCTCAAAGTAAGTTATAATGTTGAGTTCATCATTGTTGACGTTTATCATCCGCTGCTGTGGTTTCTGTAAGTGCATATCAAAACGTCCTAAATTTCTTAAAGTATCCACTAACCTTTTAAACACATATCGAGAAGGTAAGTTTCTATCAGGATATCTTTCGCTGTACCACCGCAAAGCCATTATGTCTTTGTGGTTCATAAAGTAAGCTTCTATTAAATCCGTTTTATTTTGATACGACATGGTACGTAAAGACATTCTATTCATTTAAAATGCTATGTTATTTAGCAACAAATATGTTATGTATTTTTTTTTTAATTTCACGAGTTTGATTCCCAGTTGGAGTAGGCGATTTTTAAAAAATCTGTGAATGCAGTTTTAGTTATTATCAAAAATAAAATGATGTCTTCTTTCAGTAAAATATCCTATCTTCAATATTTAATATACTTTCCCTCCGTGTGAGGTTCCCGTGGGACGCCCTGTATAGTCGGTGTTGAGTGTTATATAAATACAAATACAAGTGCTTTATTTTCATACCTTATTATTACATTATTATTATTAAATATGAGTTGGAAAAAGGAGTAGGCACAGCGCAGCTGGTTTTAAGCCTACCCAAAGTCAAATTTTTGTGGTTACTTATAATTCAATTTAAATTCAATTATTAATTGCCAATTAAATGTTAAATATATTAATTACCTCGAGGAGCTCGATGGCGCAAGTGGTTAGCGCGTTCGGCTGCGATCGTTGAAGTTAAGCAACTTTCGCAGTGGTCGGTCGTTGGATGGGTGACCAAAAGTTTACTATCTCGAGCTCCTCCGTGCTTCGGAAGGCACGTTAAGCCGTTGGTCCCGGCTGCAACTGCAGTCGTTAGCACCCACCAATCCGCACTGGGCCCGCGTGGTGGGTCATGGCCCAATCTCCCTATTCCATCCATAGGGAAGCCCTGTGCCCCAGCAGTGGGGACATTAATAGGCTGATGATGATGATGATATTAATTACAATGTCAATTCATTTATTTGTTAAATAAAACTAGTTTTTACGGGTTAATGCACGAAAACTTTATTTATTTATTGACGTTTCGCAGCCTTTTCAGGTCTACATCATCAGAATAATGATTTTTTATTTAAAATTGTCGAGCTACCTTCGAAAGACTTATATTGAGCGTTCGGTTATTTCATTGGAAGATTTTTAAAATTTTATTGTCTATGTATGAATTTATTATTTAATTTACTTAATAAAGTATTTTATTTAAAATTCTTGTTTGTAATTTTGAGTTTATTTATTTGACCCTAACTACCGAAAAAATCTTCCAACGAAATAACCGAACGCTCAATATAAGTCTTTCGAAGGTAGCTCGACAATTTTAAATAAAAAATCATTATTCTGACGATGCAGACCTGAAAAGGCTGCGAAACGTCAATAAATAAATAAAGTTTTCGTGCATTAACCCGTAAAAACTAGTTTTATTTAATGAGTGACGTGCGTGAAAACCTAAGAAACAAATATCATTTATTTGTCGTCCCGCAGGTGCTCGCAACCACCGGTACTTCATCGGGTTCCTGGTGAGCCTGGTGGTGATGTGCGTGTGGATGGTGTGGGGCGCCGCGCAGTACTTCGTGCGCGAGTGTGCCGCTCGTAGTGATAGTGGTGGTGCTAGTGGTGGTGATAGTGGTAGTGGTAGTGGTGACAGTGGTAGTGGTGGTGACATGTGGTGGGAGCGCGCGGGCGCGTGGGCTCGCTGCAACGCGTGGGTGTCGTGGGTGGCCGCCAACGCCGCCTTCCATCTGTTCTGGGTCACCGTGCTGCTCGGCTGCCAACTCTATCTGGTAACTATTGCTCTCCTACGTTCGTTCGTTTCCTTAAAGGGACCCATATACGGTACGATCGATCTGTACGATCCGAGCTATAATATTATGTTAAAATTAAATAAATAATAAATAAATATTTCCAACACTCACACCGATTAGCCTGGCCCCAAAGTAAGCACTGTAAAGGCTTGTGTTATGGGATACTAGGGTAACGGATAGAATACATATATTGTACATATATAAGTATATTTATATGAAATACATATTAAAAATCCATGACTGGAGTACGAATGCTCGTATTCATCACACAAACATCTGCCCCCACCGGGATTCGAACCCGGGACCTCTCGAGTCGGCGACGCCATGAAACCCGGCGTATAAACCACTCGGCCACGGAGGTCGTCAAATTGTGTCATGTCTATGTGATAATAAGCTATGTAATCATTATCTTTGTGGAAAAATAAACTATTATTATTAATCGAAACGATGGATCGACAGTGTATGTCAAGATCGTTAACGATTTACTTAATCGAAGACGATATCGCAAATCGCAACCGAATCCCATGCAATCATGAATATCGTAAACGATCGATCGACAGTGTTTAGTGTATGTAGTGGCATTTCTGAACGATCGATCGTTGACGATTTCCTTCAGATCGATCGTAACGACGAATCGTTCCGTATATGGGGTCCGTGTTTTGCCGACAACCGACGAAAGCATATAGACATTTATTTAACAAAACCACCTCTCCACACCCAACTTTGTTTCGCTACACATGCTTGTTTTTCTCACCGAGTCCGGTGGAGGACGTCCACAAATTACCCCCGCGCGGGTCGAGGGGCAGGGTATTGTTTCATCGGCCAATTTGACATAAAATGTATGAAACTTTTGTCAAAAATGACATTTGTTTGGCTTGGATCGTAAGTTTGAAAGCAACCCTGTGTATTTTGTGCACGACAGCCACATGGTCAGTAGACAGTGTGTGTAGAGAAACATGGTTCAAAAACAAAGTTATGTGTATGTGTTCTGTTGAATGTTTCCAAAAAACTTTACTTATACAACAATATTCTACTAGTTATTTCGTCAGTCTGAATCTTAAAATTAATTTCTTACTTTATCATCATATTTGTTGTCGTTCACGCCGTCTAACTTGTCTTTCCTTAGTTTATCTCCTCCCTATACTCTCATTTGTATTTGTACTTTTTGTCTTCCTTACTCACTTTTATTACCTCTTCTGTCTGCCCATATAAGAATATAGAATAAGATCCCAAGACTGCCAGACCTCACTTACTTATATTCTCATAGATGAAATATGGATTATCAAGTAGTATTAGTGTGTACAATGAACGTATGTACATACTCGCTAACTTGTGCTGTGGGCCAATTTTCACGAATCAGATGGCACAAGCACGTAAAAATTTTACTCACTTTACTTACAGTCTGGGGACTGATTATTACGTATGTTGTAGAGAATATTGTAAACAATTTGCAATTAATACTGCCTGACACATTCTGTTCGCAGTATTTATTGCGAGACATTTTAAATGTCATAAGTAAAAACCACAAAAATTACTTACAGTCTGAGACCTGATATTTATCTATGATATTTCATCATCATCATCAGCCTATTAATGTCCCCACTGCTGGGGCACAGGCCTTCCCTATAGATGGAATAGGGAGATTGGGCCATGACCCACCACGCGGGCCCAGTGCGGATTGGTGGGTGCTAACGACTGCAGATGCAGCCGGAACCAACGGCTTAACGTGCCTTCCGAAGCACGGAGGAACTCGAGATAGTAAATTTTTGGTCACCCATCCAATGACTGACCACTGCGAAAGTTGCTTAACTTCAACGATCGCAGTCGAACGCGCCAACCACTTGCGCCATCGAGGTTTTTATGATATTTAGGGCTATTATTATAATTTGTAAGCTGCTGGTCAAAACTTCGGGGTCAAAATTCCTTAAGCTTATTTGAACTGCCAATGTGAGGACGGGCGCGCTCATGCTTATTTAGTGTCTTTTTAATACAGCTTCATTAAAGTTATATAATAAATAGGGCACACAAAGCCTTTTACAATAATTAAATAACTTCTTATTATTAAAATTATTTCAGACAATAAGCAAGTTTCTGTTTTTTGTTTTCGACATTAAAAGTGTCTGGCAATAAATACTGCGAACAGAATGTGCCAGGCAGTATTAATTTCAAATCGTTTACAATATTTTCTATAACATACGTTATAGTCTCTCCTCAGACTGTACGTAAAGTGAGTAAAATTATTACGTGCCCGTGCCACCTGATTTATGAAAATTGGCCCACAGCATAAGTTAGCGAGTATGTATACGTTCGTCGTACACACTAATACTACTTGATAATCCATATTTCGTCCATGAGAAAATAAGTGAGGTCTGGCAGTCTTGGGATCCTGTACTAATATAAATAATTATTTACCAGAAATTTACACTGCTTAATTAAATTTCCAAAAAAATTAAATCTGTCATAAATACATTAAATAAATATTATACAGTCTTAGGAAATATAACTAGAAAAAATTCCACGTGGACCAGGCAGCAGACGGGACTCGAACCCGCACCCTTCGCAATCCGGGCGAATGCACTGGCCAATTATGCTACCGCGGCCCTCACGGAACGCGTCGGAATTCTTCTAGCCATTCTTAAGGCAGCGCCATCTCTTCGCATTATAGGTAACCCACAATGTCAAATGAATACTTTTACAAGTATTAACGAAGCGAAGAGATGGCGCTGCCTTGCAGCTTAAGAATGGCTAGAAGAATTTTGACGCGGTCCGTGAGAGCCGCGGTAGCATAATTGGTCAGTGCATTCGCCCGGATTGCGAAGGGTGCGGGTTCGAGTCCCGTCTGCTGCCTGGTCCGCGTGGAATTTTTTCTTCCGACCTTGCATTTGAATATCATAAATATTTTCTATTAAATCAATTTATAGTATTAGAACAAAATTTGCTTCAAATGCGGTAATTAATTAACATTGATTAAATACCTGTCGAAGACAAAATATGAGTACTACACTTTACATACTATAAGTATTTTTTTCGCGGAACCGTTGCAACTTGACTTTTCAACGGCTCGCGCGTGTTTATGAACCAAGAAGTGCTTGAGTTGCTTCTTGAGTGTGACACATTTTTTTCGCACGTGGTGTATCTAGGGTATTTAATATCGTTGGTACCAGTGGCGGCGCTAGGCGTCGGCGACGTCGGCCACCGACGACGGCCTCGCGCCTGAGGGGGCCTCGCAAAAAATTTTTACAAGTTACCTATTTATTTTTGTTTCTCCGGGCCTGGCTTAGGTAGCCGACCCCGAACAATTCGTGTAAAAAGCTAAGCAGATGATAATGACTTATTATTTTCGAACACGTGCGTGATGGAAGCGAGTAGTACTTTACGGGTATTCAGAATCGTCTGTCTGGCAACACTATTTTTGTAATTAAATTTCTATGCTTGTAATTATTTTTTGTCATCATTTGATTATCAACAATGAAACTCCGTTAAATTAAGTGAGCCAAATTATAAAATAACGTATGAGTAAAGGTTTTTTACTGCGAATTAAAATAGGCCTCGCGAACTTGACGTCGCCGACGTCCACATGCGGTCTAGCGCCGCCTCTGGTTGGTACAATGCGATTCAAACTTAACAGCGGCTGTGAAGTTAGCACAAGACGCTGCGCACTGTAATGTTGATGTACGCGCACCTTATACGACTGCAATCTGCACGTAGTAGCGTGGCCAAGGGCGGATCCACAGGGGGGGTCATGGGGGTCAACCCCCCCCCCCCTGTGTTGGGTCCATCTGTACACACTTTACAATCTATACTTCACAATATGTACCCACTGTGACTTGACTATATGACCCCCCCTTGGCGCGAAAGCTGGATCCGCCCTTGAGCGTGACTTGCTAATTTCACAACCGCCACATAGTACATTAATACTGTTTTCTGAAAGACGGTTCAACGATAAAATCGACTAACAAGCTATCAAATTTACTTTTTACTGTCAATTGAGTTGCTGAAGACCTGATCAACTAATCCTTGCGTCGGATGATTAATCAAATTTATTTCACAAATTGTTATAGCAAGCATCTTTTTGGGGGTCTAGAATCTTATAATGCGATTCAACTAAGAATAGGACCGACTGGACGCCATATTTTGACGTCATAGCTGTCAATTCAGAATAAATAGGTAGAGTGAGCAAAAAAAAGATTTTATTTAATAAAACTTCTAACTAAGATTAAGTGAGAAAAAACATCAGATTTTTTTTATTAAAATATTTACTAAGATTGAGAAACAAAACAAGTATTTTTTAATAATATTTATTTATTAGGACTGTGTGAGAAAAAACATAAATCATTCGACAGTTGGAGGTCATCGGCTCACCTATTCTTATTTGAATCGCAGTATAGTTTTAGAAACTCAAATCGATTTAGAACCGCCGTTAAATAGGCAGACGTGTCAGTCGAATAACGTTTTAAGAAACTTTTAGAAATCGGACATAACATAAAAGATAGACTATTGACTGTCGGTCTCGAAGCGTCGATTGCACACGTCCGGATGTCCTTGCAAACGATCAAATTTGTTTGACGTACATTTTATATGTTAAATAAACGAGTAACCGTGCCCCCGCGTGTGCAGGTGGTGTGTCGCGGCATGACGACCAACGAGCAGTTGAACCGCGGCCGGTACCGACACTTCCAGGCGCGCGGCGGCCGCTCCCCCTTCTCGCGCGGGCCCCTCAACAACTGCGCAGACTTCTTCCAGTGCACCCTCTGCGGCCTCCTGGCCCCGCGACCCGACCCCGACCAAGACCTCGACCCCACGCGCGACCCCGACCCCGACCCTGACCTCGAGCTCGACCCCGACCTCGACCCCGAGCCCGAGCTCGACCGCGACCGCGCCGACACCGCTCCCATGCTGCCCCGCAACCACCACTACGTGTGAGGCCCGGCGTCGCTCGTCCCCGGGCTCTCGGCACTGAGGGCTGTTCGAGTATTACGTGAGCACTATAGGGGGGCAGGAGTAGGGCTGCCGTCTCTAAAATGTGGCAACCGGGATAAGACGCGTGATAACCCCGGATTTAGAAGCCCAAAACCCGGATAGACCAATAAAAACACAGTTAAAAATGTCACAAATCAACTTTTTTATGTTGATCTAGGCGAAAGAGCTAGCGGTCTACCTCATAATAAGTGGTCACCGCTGCCCATGGACACTTGCAGCACCAAGGGCCGCTCATGCGTTGCCGTAAATTTTTAAACCCAGACTGCAAATAAAACCCCGCCCGGACGCTCCCCGGACGCCCCGTAGACTAGGACAAATCCGGGGAAACCCGGACGGATTTCAGCCCTAGGCAGGGAGGTCTTTGCTTTGCTTATTTTTGGATGAGATTGAGATGGAGGAGCTCGATAGCGCAGGTGGTTGGTGCGTTCGGCTGCAAACGTTGAAGTTGAGCAAGTTTCGCAGTGGTCGGTCATTGGATGGGTGACCGAAAATTTACTATCTCGAGCTCCTCCGTGCTTCGGAAGGCACGTTGAGCCGTTGGTCCCGGCTGCATATGCAGTCGTTGACACCCACCAATCCGCACTGGGCCCGCGTGGTGGGTCATGGCCCAATCTCCCTATTCCAACCATAGCGAAGGCCTGTGCCCCAGCAGTGGGGACATTAATAGGCTGATGATGATGATGATGATTTTTGATGACATGGGGGGGGGGGGGGGTAGAGATGGTGAGTACGTCGGCATCATCGATTAAGCCTTTTTAAGTACTGCTGCTCGTGAAGCCCATGAAAGCTCATGAATCAATAAAAAAAACAGAATACATTAAAGGAAAAATGCATATAAGTACCAATGTTTACGTAAGGATGGGGGGGGGGGGGGGGTAAGAGCTTTGCTTACTTTTGCTGACGAGGGGGATGAGGGGGTAATTGTAATAAATCTGCTTACGTAATACTTGAACGGCCGTTTCTTGCGTAGCCCGCGCTTCAACGTTTCGTTTACGACAGCGATTTTGAATAGTGGTTCGACACGCAACAAACTTATCGATTGTCGGGAAATTCGATATGGCAGGCCTGTTGATGAGCAAAATTCTGCAATGACAGCATTGCTCCCTGTGAACACCGATATACTTTATTGACGATATCGTTAGAGATGAAGAGGGTGAAATGGGACGGAAGATAATCTTCCGATGTGAATGAGTTGAAAAAGAATTAGCAAATTCTATTAACTATTTTAGTAAAAACTTCAATTGAAGATCTATGATCTTTATTAATATAATTTGAATATCGACGACGCTATTACGCGTTCCCTGCAACACGCATACTAAAAAGTTCGTGATGATATGCTAGTTTTTATTTTATATTTTTTATGGTTAACATTAAAATACCTAATTGTATTCACAACGCGGTGTCCGCCGAAGTCGTCGCTGGGTAAAAACGGACGCTTCGGCTTTCGCTCGCTTACTCTCCTTCAGTTTAGAAAAGTCTCGTTCAAAGTAGTACGTACACTACATTAATTTGAATTGTAACTTACAAAGTGCACTTACTATTGAGCCAAATAGAGATTACCGACATACAAGCGCCGAGCATACGCAGTACACGCGTATAAAGCCAGAAACATATTAACGTGTCGTGTCGTGTCGTGGCGCGCCAGAAGCACATCGGTTTCATGCATTTACTATGGTTAGAGACATATTTACGTATCGTGTCGTGTCGACGCTTCAACCTCTCAAATTATTAAGGCTATGTGAATCAATTCAAATCGTAAAATGAAGTTGTTGACTTACATAAAATTAACGTATATTGTACCTACTGAAGATGAGATGTGACGTTATGTGATTTTCTTTTGACATTTTATTTTATCAATGTATTAGATTTTTTATTTTGCAAATAAGTATTTTACATAGACTAAGAGATATGCTCTAAGTACAAAAAAGTCATAACAAAATTATAAATCTATATTTCAATTAATTTTTGCATGCTGGAAACGGCTAATTGTGCGATCTGACCTAATCATTTAAAAACATCATTGTAACCACAGTTAATGCAAATAAATTTAATTTCATTTCTCTATCTCTCTCTAACCCATAATAAATGTATGAAACCGATGCGCTACGACACGCCACGATACGTTAATATGTTTCTGGCTTTATACTATAGCAGGCGGTCAGTGTCGTATCTTCGATGAACATATAGAACCCTTAGAACGAACGTTACGAAAAATTTCATGATAAATGATTTTGGGTGTATTCCGTAATATATACCAGCATACTGGCCAGTGCTAATGACGTCATGGATCGACGAAATATTTAAAATAGTGCGAATTATGAAGATTTTTTATTCACCTCATCAATTAAAAGGAACTAGCAAACCAGTGAACCAAATGTTCACCAAAACCTGATTTAAAAAAAAAATGTATTTAATTAATTGAGAACTTCGAAGATTTTGTGTGGTTTCGTTTGAAATTCGTGATTTCTCGAAAACCGGAAGTGCTACGTTACTCAAATCCGGTTTGTAGTCTTATCAGACTATTCTTAACTTATAACTTAAATATTCTCTTTATCTATCTCTTACGGTTTGGCCGCTGAAACAGCACCACAGACGGACGGACGGACTTGTCTAATAGATAAGAGATTCTTTTTGTTCGGATACCAATAATGTTCTTTAAATAAAAAAGAAATAAAATTCGAATGCATCTCACGCACGCTCGGTCATACGTCATATTCGTTTTCCCGGTAAAAATTTGGTAGCATACCAGAACAATATGGCGTCGGATTGGTGACGTTATTACCACTGGCCAGTATACTGATGTACATTTCGGAATAGACCCTTTGCTTTAAATTGGCCGTGTTAAGTTAGACATACTTACTTTATATCCTGTGGACAAAAAGACGCCAATTGTTTTTAAGGAGCTCGATTTCGCAAGTGGTTCCTTGCAACTCCCGGAGGCGAAGAAGGCGTCACGTCTTTCCCAGGCATTATAAAAAGGTCACTTTCATACTGAGGTGTTGCGATATTATAATGCGATTCAAATAAGAATAGGAAAGCCAATGACCTCCATCTGTCAAATGTCACAGAATATATACACTACGCGAACAAATGTCGCCTGAAAAGTACGGTTTGCAAGTAAATCTCGGAACACTTTTTTAGCACTCAGCTGATTCTAGAATAAAAACCAAACATTTTAAACAAACTATAACAAATGTTGATAATTAATATTAGTTGCCTTTTTTTTCATTTATTTAGCTTTGGCTATGAATGGTTGATAACCTGAATCGTCAACCAAATGTCACTTTATGTTGCATTCAAAAACTCGATTTAAAACTTTCGTTTACATATAGGATGCATATTCGTATGATTATTCATAACTTCTCCGGCGGTAATGCAGAGTTGAGCGAAATTGAAGAGCTAGAATCTTATTAATGTTTTTTTTTTCACACAGTCTTAATAAAGAAATACTATAAAAAACCGGTTGTGTTCTTTCTCAACCTTAGTAAATTAATTTTATTAAAAAATCTGATGTTTTGTCTCACTTAATCTTAGTAAATAAGTTTCATTCAATAGCAACATTTTTTTGCTCACCCTACCTATTTGGTTTGTATTGACAGCTATGACGTCACAATATGGCGCCCAGTCGATCCTATTCTTAGTTGAATCGCATTATACATCGTTCTTCGGCGCCTTCCTCTTCTGACCAATATCATATCGCGCGAGTCGACTGTGCGATGTTAATCTTTCGGATATTATTTATTTTATAATAATGGGTAGGTAGATGGAACGCGTGTGCTGTACCTTTAAGTTATATTCTAGTACAAATTTGTTACGGTTATACTATTAAAGTAGTCGTACACGTTCAAAGCTTTATATTTTTATATTGAACACTCGGGAGGGTATACTGAGGTGGAGGTGGCGAGGGCTCGTGTGGACCGTTCATACTAGTGATGTAACGAATGTATTTTTTTGTACCGACATTGCGAATGCGAATATATATGTTTTTGTTCAAAATTGGCGCCAATTGTCTATGGCACGGTGGCAGTCTTGTTCGAATTGCCATGAAATTCTAGTGAAATATGGACTTATTTCACACTTTGCGATGCTGAACGAGCTAAATGCAAGCTGTGTAACAATGAACATTCAAGGAAAGGAAGAACTACAACTTCTTCAAATTGTTTTTTTTTTATATTCATATTCGCAAAACATTCGCAGAGATTTTGCGAATGCGGATAATCGTTACATCACTAGTCCATACATAGTTTGTCTCACTTGTTCTCTGTTGTTTTAGGTTTATGTTTCAGCTAAACCTTTGTCGTCTCATACATCCACACCCCTTTAATATAGTAAACGAATAACCTTGTACTAGTTAAGCAGAGTGACATTTGTATTTGCAAAAAACCATCCCCGCTAGCATGTACACCGCGATGTTATATCTATCTCATCTGTTTATTAAACATTATATCAAACGTAATATAATGATGAGACGCGGGGCTCATGCTGGTGGGGCAAGCTTTTAGCTCGTTTATCAATAAGGAAGTATTATTTTTTGCAATAATTTTTCTCCGATGACCTCGCCACTTCTGTTGAACAAAATAATAAATCTTGTTAAGTAATTTATTGCTATGTAAATGTATTTTTTTCCGTAAGGCGATAGAAAGCAGTGCTTGCTATCGCTAAAAGTACAATTTATGTACTAACTAACAGTCATGTCACATCTTATCTATATTTTTAATAAACGACTCGGCAATGATAGCCGCATCCGTCGTAACTCGTATGTTTTATTGTAATAATTTTAGTAGCATAATAAAATAAATATTGCTATACTCATCATGGACATGTGTTCGCGGCAGTTCATTATCTTGCATCAGTACCCTTAGTACGAGTGCGAGCTCACGAAAACTATCATAGTTTTCGTAATTGTAAAACTCGTACTAAGGGTACTGGAGGAGGGCCAGGAAGGCGGGCACCTCCGACTACGTTTTCCTTAACGTTTCATAGCTGTATTATTTTAGATTAAAACAAAAAGGGTAGATACGGCAGTAGCCTCACAAAAGTGATCCGTACAAATAGTGGTCTACGACCCTAATCGCTTTAGTCACAACTTGACATGCAAACGACGTACATGTGAACGCCAAAAAGAAATATTGATAATATTTTGTCTTTATATGATAAAACAATGCCTAAGTATGTTTTTAAAAAGTGCTCAAATTGCTCAAGAACTAAAAATGAAACCCACGGCATCACTTTTCATTCGTAAGTACTATAAAAAATATTTTTTTCATAAAAATTGCCGTTTGTTTTGAATCTTATTCGGTAGTGACGTCGAGTACTGGTCGCCTGATTGGTCGGTAGTGCAGTGACGCGGATCTCGCCGTCTCGTTCGCGCTGCCGTTGAAACTTAACGTGCTGTTTCGCTCGGGTCGGTAATGCAGTGACTCGGATCTCGCCGTCTCGTTCGCGCTGCCGTTGAAACTTAACGTGCTGTTTCGTTCGGGTCGGTAATGCAGTGACTCGGATCTCGCCGTCTCGTTCGCGCTGCCGTTGAAACTTAACGTGCTGTTTCGCTCGGGTCGGTAATGCAGTGACTCGGATCTCGCCGTCTCGTTCGCGCTGCCGTTGAAACTTAACGTGCCGTTTCGTTCGGGTCGGTAATGCAGTGACGCGGATCTCGCCGTCCCGTCCGCGCTGCCGTGGGATCAGTTTTTGTTTGATGCAAGTATGAGCGTACCGTATCCACCCTTTTTGTTTTAATCTAAGGCTGTATTCAAAGTCGCGACACATTATGATGAATATTGCGATAAGAGAGCGATCTAGTGGCCGATCGCCCTCCCATCCATCACTGGTACCTGGTGCGCGTCACCGTATGGACGGAACATTTACTTTTGTAGTGAGTAGGTTTACAGTTAGGTAACTTGGTTAATATTACTTAATATAAGCACAGTCAGTGCCTTGAGTTTAGCTGGTGGACCTCGATCAGTATCCACTTTAGGACAAGACGATGATCGACGAGCTATCGCATCGGTTCGGAGTTGTCCGCAGCCGAAGCTCTCCAAGTCGCAAACTTCATACAAGCTTCTTATTTTGTTATATTTGTTTCTTAGGTTTTCACGCACATCACTCATTAAATAAAACTAGTTTTTACGGGTTAATGTACGAAACTTTATTTATTTATTGACGTTTCGTAGCCTTTACAGGCAACGTCGTCGGAATCAAACTTTTATTTAATTTTGTCAAGCTACCAAACGCTCAATAAAAGTCTTTCGAAGGTAGCTGGACAAAATTAAATAAAAGTTTGATTCCGACGACGTAGCCTGTAAAGGCTACGAAACGTCAATAAATAAATAAAGTTTTGTGCATTAACCCGTAAAAACTAGTTTTATTCTTATTTTGTTGTTGCCTTTGGAACACGATGCAAGCTCTGCGGACTAATTGTCGTTATCTTTTTCAATCAAAACTTCTACTGTTTCTTTCCCGACTATAAAATGAAAGGAGGGAAGAAAGGGATGGAGGAATGAAGGAGACGGAAAGCGTTAAACAACAATACCTCTGTTTCCGCAGCAATAAAATACCGAACCGATACCGAATTCTACCGAATATCGATTTTCGTTCGTATATGTTTTGTGTGTACGAAACGTCGATCATTGTCTTGACTCCGTACAAAATAAAATATTAAAGACAAAGTTTACATATCTTTACACTTTTAACGGCCGTACACATGGACGTTAATTATTTTTTAAGTTTATAAAGTTGGTGTTTTTGACCTGCGAGTCAAAATACTGTCTCGTGGGGGGTCGTCAGGGGGTTCCGGAGCGTATATATTTTAATTGTTACGTTTTAAAGTTCCATGGGGTCAGTAACATGGATGAAAAATAAATATACTTTCTGCAAAAACTGCGAATAAAACTAAATGTTGCGGTTGATGAGATACGGTCCGCTGGCAAACAAGCCGCACAGTAATTTCAATACGGAACCCTTAAAAGCGATATACTTAAAACTTTTAATAACCCGTTTTTTAAGTGTTTTATTGAATGTTAGATGCGCGGTAGGATGAGTATCAATAGGGGTGATGACGGGGTACAGTAAACGAAATTCTATTTAGTCCCTCAGTTAGATGATCGAAAAATAATGGACACGTATTTTTTCTTTGGGCAATCAACCAAAAAATGACAAAGTTATAGCGCGTCAAAGTTTAGGAGTAGGGGCTCGTGACGTCACTTTTGAGTGAATTTTCCCTTATAAGTGTACTCAAACGTGACGTCACGCGACTTTTCAAATCAATATATCTCTGCAATGCTTATAATATGTGAAAAAAGAAAAAAAAGTCCAATACTTTTTGATAATCCGATAAACGAAGAAAAAAAAAATTAGTCATCACCCTATTGTTTATATATAGCGGCCTGCGCCCATTGTCTCTCCACTCGTACCCATGCGCCTGCGCAGCGCTTTTATCATGTCTCGACCTGCACGAGAGCACGACGACCACGAGACATGTCACTCAATACAGGCTGTTACAAAAATACAAATAAAGCTTGTAGGGCGTTGAAGTATATCATATAAGGAGTGTTCTCTAATTTTCTTAAAATATCTGCATGAAATTTTAACTTTTTTTTAAAAACAGTTATTTTTGATGATTAATAAAAATATCGGTCATTTCAAGACACGTCACTAGTTCGAGGATCATTAAAAATAACTGTTTTTTTAAAAAAAGTTAAAACTTCATGCAAATATTTTAAGAAAATTAAAGAACTCTTTATATGATGTATTGTATTTTTGTAACACCTGTATACATCGCCTTATAAGCTCCTCCGATCGTGTTCTGCGGTATGAATGTTGGTATTGTGATCGTAATGAACAAATAAAACAATTTAATTATAAATTAGAACTTACGTTACACGAAATAAGATATTTTCGCAAATAAAAATATAAAAGCTACCTCCTCTGCGGTTGATTGTATGGTATGTTCTGGTGTATTCTATACATATTTTTGAAATCAATATTGAGATATTTTGTAATTATAATGCTATCATTATGATGCGAGTTGTTTCAGACTCGCAACAGTATTATAAGTCGGTTTGTATAGTTATATTGATGTATATAATATGTCTATTTATCGCCTTTAGTTATCGCGTAATCATTGTAACAAATTTGAATAAAATCTGTTAAAGCTTTTGTGAATTTAATAATTTTAGTCGTAAGCTATTTTCATATAAAGTAGCGTTGGAGTCGAGAGTCGATAGTGATAGTTACGGTAGGTCTTAGCCGTTTTTCATGTTGAATATTTTTGAGTTATGACGATCACTTTTTGAACTGGTTTCATTTAGGGGGCGTCCATAAATTACGTGAGATGTTTAAGGCGGGAGGGGGTCGAATCAAATCTCATCTAATCTTACGTTGGAGAGAGGGGGGTCTCGGTAAATATCACGCAATATTTTTTTCTGATTGAAACAGAAAAATATATATATTATTTTGCTCCATTTAGTCCAGATTGTACATGCTTAAGATTTAAACTCTCAGCAATATTGATTACTAGTCGTAAATAAAAGTACGAAGCAATTTTTTTTTCTTTTTACAATAACAATCCAACGAATTTACGTAAGAAACCCACATTTTGAAAAATCTCACGTGAGATTGGGGGATGGGGGAGGGGGTTGAATAAAATATCACGACATCTCACCAGGGGGGGAGGGAGGGACAGTAAAATTCAAAAAAACCACGTAATTTATGGACGCACCCTTATCGTGCTATTGACGAGATTCCATCGTCGGTCTGTGGGCGACTACTCGTCCCGTCTTCTGTTGTATATATGTTTGGGGACGAGGTCGCACCGACCAGACATACGCTACTTTATGTGAAGCACACTCGCTAATGTAACTTTAATTTAATAATAAACCAAAATGCATTTTATCAAAAAAATATGATCGTAATTAAAGAACAGTTCTTATCAGACTTGATTTTCATTTTTCTTTTCATTGATAACGGTGAACGGAGGCTCAGGTACGAATTTTGACACGCGACGATGACGCAATCGTATACTCATCAATTTCTAGTTCTACTTTTCATCAAAACCGACGATGCGATATGATCACGGAGCTGTCAAAATTCGCGCTCGGGCTGCGGGGGGGGGGGGGGGGGGGGGCGACAGAGAAAACGAATCGTCTAAACAAATATCACTTTTATTTACAACCGAAGCGATCACAAATCATAGTACAACTAAAAGTAATCACCTAAAACTACTTAACAGATGAAAATATTTACAATAGAGTTAACAAGAAGGGTGCGGGGAGGCGGTCGCGTGCAGCGGGGCGGGGGAGGGTCACGCGGTCTCCAGCGGACGCTCCGAGCCTCCACCTGGACCGGGACCTGGACCCGGACCGGCACCGGTCCCGGTACTTATACCCGCACGGTTGGAGCGGGCGAGGGTCTCGCGGTCTCAAGCGGCCGCTCCGAGCCTCCACCTGGACCGGGACCTGTACCGGGACCGGCACCGGCCCCGGTACCTATACCCGCACCGTTGGAGCGGGCGAGGGTCACGCGGTCGCGAGCGGCTGCGTCACCACCGGCGACCCGCGCCGCGGAGACTCCGGCCGCTCCTCCTCCGCACCCGTCCCGGTCCCGGTCCCGGTCCCGGTCCCCGTCCCCGCACCGGTGCCGGTACCTATACCCGGTCCCGCGCCCGCACTCGCCGTCAGCTGTAGCGCCGCCTCCAGGTCGCGTAGCACCTGTGACACAAATAAAACCGCGTCAGCTCTACGGTTTCAAGTAAACTTCACATCCGAATCGGATTATTCGTGAACGTCGAGATGGCGGGACCCCGCCGGGTTTTTCAAACATAATATGATTAGGATTTGATGCACGATTTCTGCCTTTCTATACTTTCATATAAAAATTTAGAACACTTTTTTTTTAAAATATTCACCTAATACAATGGTCCCTCTATTTCGATATCGAAATGACGGGCCCACTATTTAATTAATGAAAAACCACACAGCGCAATCTTAAACTAATAACGCCTCATATAAATGCAACTACGTTCGATTCGATATTATACTTCTAAACTAAGGTCAATGCAGAAATGATATTATATTTACAGTGGGATGCGCCTTAACTAATTGTAAGAGCAATAAAATGATACTTGGCTTAAAGTAATACTTTTTCTTCAAGCACATCCTAGGGTAAATATTATTATATTTACCCCACTGCCGAACCTGACACCTACCTATTTACTACTGCTGAACTGTAGGGCTTTCGTAACTATGCTTTGTTTTGATTTAATTTACAAATTATAATTATAAATCCTATAGTTGTCATGAGTAAAAATTAGGTCCGCCATAGATTCTAATCACACTAATATTATAAAGGCGAAAGTTTGTGAGTGTGTATGTTTGTTACTTCTTCACGTCTAAACTGCTGGAGCGATTTTAATAAAATTTGGTATGGAGCAAGCTGACACCCTGGATTAACACATAGGCTACGTTTGACTGCGGGAAAATATCCCTAATAAACTGCGGGTAACACTGCGGGGCACAGCTAGTAGTAAATATTGGCACAATAAGAAAAAAAATTACCAATATAAATTAATGTTTAAATTTTAATATAAATTAATGTGATGTTACTAACTGGAGGTTCTCATCTGTCTTAGGGATGGTAATTTATTTTCTTATTGTGCCAATATTTACTATTAGAATCTATGGCGGACCTAATTTTTACTCATGACAACTATAGAATTTATAATTATAATTTGTAAATTACTTATGTAATAAGGGAAATAAATAGAGGTGATGACGGGGTACAGTAAACGAAATTCTATTTAGTCCATCAGTTAGATGATCAAAAAATAATGGACACGTATTTTTTCTTTGGACAATCAACCAAAAAATGACAAAGTTATAGCGCGTTAAAGTTTGAGAGTAGGGGCTCGTGACGTCACTTTTTAGTGAATTTTCACTTAAAAGTGTACTCAAACGTGAGGTCATGCGACTTTTCAAATCAATATATCTCTGCAATGTTTATATTATGTGAAAAAAGAAAAAAATACTTGTCCAATACTTTTTGACAATCTACCTGATAAACGAAGAAAAAAAATTTAGTCATCATCCCTATTGGGCACTAATTGTTTCTCTACTCATTCAAGCTGGTATATTGTAAGAACAAAACAAATGGACCTCTGGCTCTGTTATGACCATCTCACTGTGCCTAGGTTGCAACAATATTAAATACCCTAGATACACCACGTGCGCTCAAAATGTGTCCCAATCAAGAAGTGCTTGAACTCCACTCAAGCTGTTACGAATAAAACGGCACATCCCTAACTTCACTGCCGTGCGGTGTCCGCATATTTTGAATTATTTTTCGTGCGCGGGTAAAAACGTTTTTTTTTGTCACTGTAATGGCGTCTTGAGAACTCGTGAGGTTCATGTTCGAATTGCATCGCCGATTATAAGTGGCTTTGATTTGTTTGTACCGGATATCTCATTGTAATATTGTAGTAATAACTTAAATTATAAGAATCCTAGTGTTGTTTGTGTAATGTACATGATTTGTGAAATTGATTGTGTGAGTGCTAACCTACTTTGGATCGCTATAAGCGCGGTTGTTGGATGAGAAGAGTCCAGAGGAATTGATCTGCCTTCCTATCCCTTCCTATCCATTTCTTAGGCAGATACCAAAGCGACAGACGACTTTACTTACATACAACTTGGTAAGTCATTTAGTTAGTTAAGTAAACCCTGCGACATCGCAGGAGCTATTGTGTTCCAAGCCCAGCTGAAGTATTTGTTGGGACAATACAATCTTTACTTCCACTGCGCGGTCCCCTCGGCTTGGGCTGGTAGTGAACACAACAGTTTCTGGTAGCAGAGCGTGGTTTGTTGACCTGAAGGTCCACGCTCCATGCTAAATTTGTGAATATTGTTAAAACATTTTTTGAATTTGTTGGTCGCTTATGAAAAGGATACTCTTTGTACAAGGTTCCAATTGTCCATATTTATAGGTTTTGTTTGCAATTTGGTTCTGGTATAATATTGTTGTTGTTGACAAGGAGGTAAAGAACTTAATTCCGGTTGCATAAATTGTATAATTTAGATTGTTTTCATAAAAACATTGATAAGTTTCTTTACTTCTTTGTTTGTTGACATTAGGTGAATAAAACATGCAATTTCTCTTATGTTATTGTTTTGTAGTTATATAGCTCTTGTTTACATTTGAAACAAGAATTTACTTATTGTCTCATGTTCAAAAGTTAAAACTTAGATATGTTTAGTTTTTGATAGTCATAACTTAGTAATTAATTTGTTAAGTTATTGAAAATAATTGATAACCTTAGATGTTTTTGTTGAGAAGTTATAATTAAACGTTACTTTGGAAACTTTGCATACATACATATTATATAAAGAATTTCAGGTTGATAATTCATACTTAAACCTTGCATTGGAAATTTTGTATGTATATATATATAAAAATAATTAGAAATTTGTTTGTTTGTTGAAAATTTATAATATATTTTATTTTATTGTTACCTTTACTGCTTGTAGTGGGAAGGTTTACCACCAGTAACATAACAATGTCGGCCTCTACTAACAAAGCGAGAATTCGTTCGGAATTGAGATGGTTAGCTACTGCGGTTACCCTTATCGATAGACTGGATCGGAGGGAGGCCTTGTTGAATAGGTACATGGATCTGCCGGTACGTTTGGCTACAGTAGAAGAGCAGTACGCTCTATTTTTGGAAAGGACTCGCGATGAGGATGTCCAGCTGCGACAGGAGGTTGAAAGTGATGTCGCACAATGTTATGACTTGGCGGACACACTCACGGAGTTTGCTCGACCCTTGCAAATGGCAAGAGAACATGGTCCGATGACGTCCTCGAGCCCCACTAAGGGACTAGCACCCCTCTTCGCTAGGTTGGCCCCCTTAGACTTAAGGCGTTTTGCTGGTCGCCTAGAGGATTGGGAGGGGTTTATCAATATTTTCGATAGTTTGGTCCATGCCCGGGAGGACTTGACCCAGGGCCAGAAGTTGGCCTATTTGTTGTCTGTTTTGGAGGGGGAGGCCCTTGAACAAATTCAGCACCTGGCCCCCACAGACGAGAATTACCCGATTGCTCGGGAGTTAATTGCCCGTCGGTACCAGAACGTACGACGTCTGGCGGACACCCATGTGGCCACCATTTTGAACTTACCACGAGTTTCCAGCGTGACTCACCTGAGGGTTGAGCTTTTGAATCCGCTGTTGGTAGCGTTTAACGCTTTAAAAAATTTGAAGCTCCCCGTGGAGCAATGGTCATTTTTGTTGCTTCATATTATTTTAAGGAAGCTGCCGGACGCTCTTAAGGTCCGCTTTGAGCAGCAGTATGGTGGGGACAGTGCAACTTATCTGCCACCCTTCTCAGATCTCGTTAAGTTTCTGGAAGGAGAATGTCGGCTGGCAGATAACTCATCTGTGTCCGATCCGGTTAGGTCGGAGCGACCTGTGCCACAGAATAGGTCCCCCCGAGCACCACGTACAGGCCGGTTTGAACCACGCGCACCTGGCCGATACGCAGCAGTCCAAGAGACCGCCCGCTGTTTGAAATGTCGGGAACCGGGTCACAGCACGACCCGTTGTAAGCAGTTACTCGACCAGCGAGTACAAGGGCGTCGAAAGATCGCGCGGGAGAGGGGTTGGTGCTACACATGTTTGGGCCTGCACCTGCAGCGTGATTGTACCCAAGCGCGCTCATGCCGCTTTTGTGGGGGCAAGCACCACCCCATCCTCTGCATGAACCAGAGCGAGGCCGGTGGAGCACCTCAGCGAGTGACTGTAGGGACCTCGCGTACGGGCGGGGGACGTCCCCCCGCGATGAATGATTCCCGCAGCAGTTCTGGTGGTAGTGGCAACAGCCCCAGACGCTCTCCGCCGCGAA
Source organism: Chilo suppressalis (assembly GCA_902850365.2). Classification (NCBI taxonomy): domain Eukaryota; kingdom Metazoa; phylum Arthropoda; class Insecta; order Lepidoptera; family Crambidae; genus Chilo; species Chilo suppressalis. The sequence continues at coordinate 193,067 of OU963894.1, forward strand.
TTGAACCTTGCACGGGCGGGGGTCCAAAGGATCCTCCACAGGAAAATAGACCACCGCGTCCCCGCGACTATGGGGTGATGAACGCGGCTGGTGACGAGCACCGATTTACACCGCCGCTCGCGGTATACCCGCGTTTAGAGCGTCGCGCACCCCGGTATCGAAGCACTGGGAGACTTGGACGCAAGCAATATGTGGGGGCATGGGACCCGCTGAATCGTTTTGAGCGACCCTCTCCGTCTGAGAGGGCTCCGTGGTACCCCACATATTAGCAATTATCGTCTCCCCAGTCCGCCCATCCAGAGACCGTTTTGTTGCCCACGGCCTCTGTATTTGTTAGGGGATCGAATGGAAACTGGTTGAGAGTTCGCGCCTTATTGGATTCCGGTGCTCAAGGGTGTGTGGTGTCATCTTGGTTGGTTAGGCAGTTGGGCCTCAAGGTGCACCCCCATCCGCATGGCGTGAGAGGTATTGGCGATGTGAAAGTTCCCGGGTTGTTAGGGTATGTTAACTTCACGTTCACCTCATGTTATGGGTCCAAAGAGAGTATTGACGCCTCGGCGATTGTTTTGGATACAGTTGTTGGTCATCACCCGTCAGTTGACTTAGGATCGACCCTGGTGTCTTTGGTGTCTGACCCAGCTCTCGCCGACCCTAAGTTCTACCGCCCGGGCCCGATTGATGCTCTCCTTGGAGCCGATGTCCTGGGGCGAGTTTTGTTGACGGGGAAGCGAGTCTTGCAGCCAGGAGGTTTGGTAGCTCTGCAGACGACACTCGGTACGGTTGTTATGGGTCCTGCGCACCGCGTTTTGGTTTCTTCAGAAGAGGATCGCGGTGTCGCTTTGAACGTGTCTCTCTCTGAAGTGCTACAGAAGTTTTGGGAGGTTGAGGAACCTCCACCGGCCCCGCGGGTTGACCCAGTAGCGCAAGAATGCGAGTTGTTTTACCAGAATAACACTGGTCGCCTCCGCTCTGGTCGTTTAATCACCCGCCTCCCCTTTCGTGCCGGCCGACCTCCTCTGGGTGAATCCAGAATACTAGCGGAACGTAGGCTAGTGTCCATGGAGCGCCGCATGAGCAAGGATCCGGTCTTCCGTCAGAAGTACATAGACTTCATGCGGGAGTATGAGGAGTTAGGGCACATGACCGTGAGCGACTTGGATTATCGCTCAGTTGAGCACTTCTTTTTGCCGCACCACGCCGTTTTGAAATCCGGAAAAATTCGGGTGGTCTTTGACGGATCTGCTTCCTCCTCCAGTGGAGCGTCTTTGAACCAGTGTCTGCATGTAGGTCCTAAGTTGCACACGGAGATCTCAGACATTTTGACCAACTTCCGGCGGCATAAAATTGTGATTATGACTGATATCCGGATGATGTTTAGACAGACGGTGATCCATCCCGAGGATAGAAGATATCAGCTGATTTTGTGGCGAGAGAGTCCTAGTAGCCCCATGATGATTTATGAATTGAACACGAATACGTACGGCTTGGCCTCGAGCCCTTTCATTGCGATACGTTCTTTGTTGGAATTAGCGGAGAAGGAGCGCTTGAGATATCCTCGCGCCTCAGCCATTTTGACCAGTGATGTGTATGTGGATGACATTTGCACTGGCGCCTCCTGTGTCTCAGAGGCGATGGTCTTGCGAGAGGAATTGATTGCTCTTTTGAAGTCCGGCGGATACGAGTTGAGGAAATGGTTGTCCAACTCGCCGGAGGTCCTTGAAGGCTTACCCGAAGAGCACCAGCAGGACCCTCATTTATTTGAAAACGTTGATAATCCCCATATGGTGACCGTCCTTGGCGTGCAATATAGACCAGTCTCTGACACATTTACGTATTGTGTGGATTTGAAGCCACCGAAAATCTGGACCAAGCGTTTGGTGTTGTCTACTGTCGCGCGTACCTTTGACCCCAATGGGTGGATTTGTCCTGTGCTGTTTATGGCCAAATGTTTTCTGCAACGATTATGGGCTTCGGGTGCGTCGTGGGATGAACCCCTCTCCGACGAACTACTCCGAGATTGGTCAGGTTTTGTTTCGTCCCTCCCCGAGATTAACGAAGTGAGTTTGCCGAGGATGTTCCTCCCTTCTGAAAATTGTAAAATTAGCCTTCACGGCTTCTGTGATGCCTCCGAACGTGGATTTGCGGCAGCTGTGTACCTACGCACCGTCACTGTCGATGGAATGGTTTCTGTGCATTTAGTCATTGCAAAAAGCAAGGTCGCTCCCCTTCGGACTCGTCATACGATCCCGAGGTTGGAATTGTGTGGAGCCGCCCTTTTGATGCGTTTGTTGAACCACGTATGGCTCACATTAGGTAGGTCGATAGAAATACAGAGAGTTTTTGCGTGGACCGACAGTCAGGTCGTCCTTTGTTGGTTGAAGGCTCCGGCGCACACATTGGAGGTTTTTGTTGCCAATCGAGTGTCCCAGATTTGTAGTTCGGAAGTCGACTTGATATGGAGACATGTACCGGGAACCATGAATCCCGCCGACTGTGCGTCTCGAGGTTGTGCAGCCTCAACTCTAGTTAGCCATCCTCTCTGGTGGGGCCCACAGTGGTTGACGCGGTCTGAGTCTCAGTGGCCGCCTTCTCCAGCGTTGTCAGACGTAGCCATTCCCGAAATGCGGGCATGCGTCCTGGAGACCTCCCCCGCCGATGATAAGGATTTTTTGTTGAATCGGTACAGTTCCTTGGATAAGCTGCTTGGTGTTACCGCTTGGATCAAACGTTTTCTGCACAATTGTAAAAACCCACGAGCAAAGCGTGATTCGTCGGTTCTCAGTCCAGATGAGCGTCAAGAAGCTCTTTTGTTTTGGATCCGAATGGTGCAGTCTGATAGCTTTAAATCAGAGATTGAGATCTTGCGTTCAGGTCGTCGCAAGTTGAAGGGCGCGGTGTCGCGCCTGAATCCCTTCTTGGATGGGAATGGTCTTGTACGAGTCGGCGGAAGACTCCGAAATGCCAACCTGCCGTATGGAGCTCGCCACCCCCTTTTGATGCCTAAAGATGGACACTTGGTGCGCTTGATAATAACCGATCGTCACGTGAAGGCGCAGCACCCTGGCTGTAATGCCTTGTTGGCCATTTTACAGCATGAATTCTGGATTCTGTCCGCCCGTCGAGTTATTCGCACAGTCATTTTTCGTTGTTTACCATGTTATAGATTAAAAGCCGCAACTATGCAGCCCCAGATGGGAGATTTGCCTGCTGATCGCGTCACGGAATGCAGACCTTTTACCGGAGTCGCTACCGACTTCGCCGGTCCTTTCCCTGTAAAGGCTTCGAGGCTACGTAATGCTAAAACGTATAAGGTTTATTTGTGTGTATTTGTGTGTCTATCCACCAAGGCTGTACACTTAGAAATTGTATCGGAATTGTCTACTGAAGCTTTTATAGCTGCCCTAAGCAGATTTGTTTCCCGTAGAGGACTGCCGACATTGATACGTTCTGATTGTGGAACTAATTATAAGGGAGCTTGTAATTATCTTAAGGATGTAATTAAGTTTCTAGTTGATAATAAGATAGACATTGGAACCGCCCTCTCCCGGCGTGGGATAATCTGGAAGTTTAGTCCACCAGCTTGTCCAAGCTGGGGAGGGATCTTTGAAGCTTGTGTAAAGTCTGCCAAGACTCATTTGCGTCGCGTGATAGGAGAAACGATTCTAACGTTTGAGGAACTTGATACGGTGTGTTGTAAAATTGAAGCCGTCCTCAACTCGCGACCCTTGTGCCCGTTGTCTTCGGACCCAAATGACCTGGAAGCGTTGACCCCAGGCCATTTTTTGATCGGACAGCCCCTTTTGGCTTTGCCTGAATATCCGATTCAGGATGTAGGATCCCATCGTTTGTCGCGGTACCAACTGTTGAAACAGATGTCTCAAAACTTCTGGGCACGTTGGTCGATGGAGTATTTGCATATCCTACAACAGCGCGTGAAGTGGACAGATAAAACAACCCCACCCCAGATTGGCGACCTTGTATTGATTAAGGATGCCAACCTGCCGCCCTTGTGTTGGCGAAGGGGGCGCATTGTTAAACTCTACCCAGGAACTGACGGAGTTCCTCGTGTTGCTGAGGTTTTGGTTAGAGATTCGGTTTTGAAGAGAGCAGTTAGTGGGCTCTCCCGATTACCCGTGGATTGACGTACCGTCCTTAACGGTCCGGGGCGGGGGGATGTTACGAATAAAACGGCACATCCCTAACTTCACTGCCGTGCGGTGTCCGCATATTTTGAATTATTTTTCGTGCGCGGGTAAAAACGTTTTTTTTTGTCACTGTAATGGCGTCTTGAGAACTCGTGAGGTTCATGTTCGAATTGCATCGCCGATTATAAGTGGCTTTGATTTGTTTGTACCGGATATCTCATTGTAATATTGTAGTAATAACTTAAATTATAAGAATCCTAGTGTTGTTTGTGTAATGTACATGATTTGTGAAATTGATTGTGTGAGTGCTAACCTACTTTGGATCGCTATAAGCGCGGTTGTTGGATGAGAAGAGTCCAGAGGAATTGATCTGCCTTCCTATCCCTTCCTATCCATTTCTTAGGCAGATACCAAAGCGACAGACGACTTTACTTACATACAACTTGGTAAGTCATTTAGTTAGTTAAGTAAACCCTGCGACATCGCAGGAGCTATTGTGTTCCAAGCCCAGCTGAAGTATTTGTTGGGACAATACAATCTTTACTTCCACTGCGCGGTCCCCTCGGCTTGGGCTGGTAGTGAACACAACACAAGCACTTCTTGTTTAACAGTCACGCGCGGACCGTTACAAAGTCAAGATGCCACAGAGCTCCGCGAAAATAATATTTAGAGTACGAAAAGTGTCGTTTTTTCGACAGGTAACTTATCAATGTTTGTTAATTTAACGCATTTGAAGCAAATTTTGATGTGATACTTACTATAAACCGATTTAATATAAAATATATGTGATATTCAAATGCATAGTCGGTTATACAGCCGTCTCTTTTTCTCACGGTTCGTAGCTGCTATATTGCTAACAGCGTATTCAGAATTACGCGTAGAGTCAAAGAAATAAGGTCTATATTCCTCCGCATATATCAATAAATCGTAAAATTTTAGGAGCTTGCATTTCGAACTGTCATAAATCTTTGACGCATGTGTTTTAATTAAGACCTTATACAGTATGCATTAAAAGTGACTTTCAATGTTAAAATAATGCCTTATATTGTTTTTGACAACGCGATCATCTTACGGAGCTCCGTGGATCGTCCAATTCCTTGTCCTTGGACAAGTTTTTGCCACAATTTTGTTCGTGTTTGTTGTATCAAGGGTATTTAATATCGTTGCTAGGTTGGCTCTCTTTGCATCTGACAACGTAAAATTAACTTTAGAATTTTTATTCTAATTAAAAGACGGTAAATTTTCCACAAATATTATTTTTAATAGAAGTTACTCGGTATGTTTATGCATTGGTTCAAGTAGTTTTTTTGGAGTTTACTCCTTAAGAATCGATTTGCATATATAAGGGGCCCGGTATGAGAAAAATGTGAGGAGTAAAATCTATCGATGAATGACCTCGTTACGTTTTTGGTGCGCACCTTATGTCGCGCAACTTTGACAAACAAAGATGACGGATTGACATTAATAAAATTTTTAAAATCTGAACTGAATTTAGATATTGTTTCTGATAGAGCAATGGGGACAACGAGGAGTAAACTCCAGTCGTGCGTCGGAGCTGACACACACATTTTTTTGAAGTGAAACTTCTTTATCGGCGTTGGAAAAAAATTTACCGTCACATTTTTATTCGGTTACGCGCCATCTTTTTTTTAAAAGAGCACTATTTACCTCATCCGAACAATTGCTTCTTCTGTCAACTTTAAAAAAAAAAGTATCGACAGCAAATATTCGTGTTTCACACAAGGTAAGGTAAGGTAAGGTGTAGTTATACCCCTTTAGTGGGTGAGTTTTTGAAAAATCTTAGCGCACCTCTATATATAATTTTCTGGAAAGTTGTATGTAGATCATTTTTCGAAAAAAATAAGGCCATAAAGAAGTTTCACTTCTTACGTGTGTACACTAGTACACGCACACATTTTTTTTAAACTGGCTCTCGTATTCGTATAACGAATGCTTTGAATCTTCTTATGATTCAAATGTACACGATAAATAAATAAATCCTGCTACATTTTATCAGCGTAGCAACTTAGAACAGGGTGTCATGCCTTGCAGGGTCATGTACCTATTACATTATGAGGTATCAGATAGACTAATGATGTGCCGCAACACCTCTCAAATTCTTCGTGGTCCACAATCACGCGCGGACTGTTGAATCCTGAAGAGGTCAGCGTTTATTTAATGTGCTTACAAATGACAACAATGTTGGTGGGGGTACATGCGCGTATTAAGGGTTAATAATAGACTTGCAACGAATATTCGGTTACTATTCGGTATTCGGCCTATTCGGCTGCTTTTATTATATTCGGCCGAATACCGAATACTTAAAAAATATATTTTGTCATAGAGAAATAATTGGTAAAATGATAAATTAAAATCGATTGATTACGTATATATTCATATTTTCATTTCTGTTATATAATCATTTAAGTAGTCATTGGTACATAATCATCTTCTGAATTGGAAAAATGGAGGATTCTATGTATTTGAATTATTGTGGTAATCAAAATTTACAAGGTTTTCATTTCTTTTATAATCATTTATTAAGTAGTCATTGGTACATAAAACAGGTACATAATTTAATAATTTTCTGTATTAAACAAGTTAATAGTTTTTAATTCATTCAGTCATGTGACGAATGGTTACATAATAGCAATAATTTAAAGTTATCGCGCGTTTTTGGCCATATCTCAAAAGTTGGTTTTGTCATTTAGCCACATTTTAGCTTGAGGACGGCAGATTAGAACAAAACAAAGGAGCGCGAAACAAGTCTGTACAAGTTTTTGGCGCTTAAATCCAGCCGAATACTTTTGCCTAATATTCGGTTATTCGGTCAGGAGCCTCGCCGAATATTCGGTATTCGGTGTACTGCCGAATATACTATTCGTTGCAAGTCTAGTTAATAAGGCATCAAAGTTATTTTTTTGTGCGGTTTTTTTGACGCCGAGTGTTATTGACGAGGTAAGACTTGCCGCTCCGTTACGACCGATGGCGCTACCAGTGTTGCACTCGCGAAGTATGGAATTCTACATCGTGCAAAAGAAATTCGACAGCTAACTCTTCATATATGCAGAGCCCAGTGGCGGCGCTAGACCACATGTGGACGTCGGCGACATCAAGTTCGCGAGGCCTATTTTACTTCGCAGTAAAAAACCGATAAATTAAGTGAGCGAAATTATAAAATAACGTATGAGTAAACGAGTTTTACTGCTGATAATCAAATGATGACAAAAAAAAATTTAAAAATAGAAATTGAATTACAAAAATAGTGTTGCCAGACAGACGATTCTGAATACCCATAAAGTACTACTCGCTTCCATCACGCACGTGTTCGAAAATAATAAAAGTCATTATCATCTGCTTAGCTTTTTCCCCGAATTGTTCGGGGTCGGCTACCTAAGCCAGGCCAGGAGAAACGAAATTAAATAGGTAACTTGTAAAAATTTTTTGCGAGGCCCCCTCAGGCGTCGCCGACGCCTAGCGCCGCCACTGGCAGAGCCCGACCAATATCAGTCCTTCTCATGATCGCATCAGATGAAGTCTGTAAAGCTATCGCCATAGGCATCCCCCCACCAGTGTGTTTTAGTTAGTAAGAGTCCGACATAACGAAGGAAGAGGAGATCGTGGAGTACCTGCGAATTTAGACCAAGTTCTCCCTGAGAGTCGTACGGCTGGAGTCCCGTCACAATGTGAATTTTAATTCATTTGTGGTGAGGGTGCCGACTGAACATCTTGCGACTATCATGAAGGAGGATCTTTGGCCGAAAGGTGTAGTGTTCCGGCGTTTCCGAGGTCGATTACCAGACACCACTTCGCGTCACACGTCGCCGGCTATACGTGTTAGTTGGGTGTTTACTAACATAGTTAATAATTTTATTTACTAACAACAATGTTGTATATCTGTATATATGTTAGACTATAAGGTATTTATCTATGGGCCTACATAATGTTGCCTGATTATAAATAAAAATAAAAATGGGTGCGTGTACTTATGTAGGCGCGTGAGAAGTTATCCTTCTTTGGCATCGTTTAAAATTAGTTTTTAATTGCATGCAAATAATTAATTGCAATAAATTAATAAAAAGTCTGGAAAAGGACACAGACAATAAAGTTTAGTTTTAATTTGAAAAAATAAATAAATAATCAAAATATTCAATTAAAATCGCTACTGAATATAATTTATTAGAACATATGTGATTTGCACTTGTATGAAACTCAAACACGTATTCCGAATATACAAACTAGAAACATGTGGATAAATATTATAAATATGAATACCTATAACTGTTACTTTATTACAAAAAATAAAGATGTGGTTTTTGGTTCTACTACACCAATGGTCAAGAGATGGCGCTGTAGTCTCCAGAATCGCGCTTTGGTTCCGTTGTTCCAGATTAATAAATACTTTTGATAGGCCTTCACAATGCAGTCGTTAGCACCCACTAAATAGAGATTCTATTTCTATTTTTTTGGTAGATTTTCTTAATGTGCGGTAAACACAAATGTAACGCATGAAGTTGGTCGCAGCGACCAACTTCATGCTGTTAAAATTTTGTGTTACAGTGATGCGCGCGCATCTTAAAATTTCACTCTCATCATTTTTTCATAACGCACCTAAAGAAGTATAACTTCAAAAATGATGTGGTGTCGTGGGACACCAGGTAGGAACGAAGTTCCTTCGGCTAATGTAGAATCGACACAAATTGCAAAAAAAATCGTGCTCAATTTTATGTAAGTTTTCTTGATTTTTCTCTTAAATTTTGCAGATTAGTTTTTATTTAAGTACAAGAAAGTATTTAGGAAATTCAGTATTTGGAAATAATAAATTACTTTTTTTCTGTCGCGGCTGCGCACGTCTCATTTAACGGTTTTATTCCACGCACTTTTTTCCACGGATTTTTTCTTACGGTTTTACTATCACATTTTTTTCAGTTCGGTGGCGCAGCAAAATCCCTATCCTCTCCAAGCCTGCCATAATATGAGTATTCGCCACGTGCTTGTCCATGAATTCATGAGTATATACTATGCATTGGCGGGGTGGAGTGGTAATAGAAAGAGAAGGGATGAGAGAACGAAAAGAAAGAGGGAGAAAGAGAAAGGTATTATACACTACTCGCTTGTGTATGCGACTGTCGCGCCTGCGCACGTCTCATTTAACGGTTTTATTCCACGCACTTTTTTCCACGGATTTTTTCTTATGGTTTTACTATCACATTTTTTTCAGTTCGGTCGCGCAGCAAAATCCCTATCCCCTCCAAGTCTGCCGTAAGGAACTTCGTTCCAATAACCCTTCAGCGACGCAGCGCGGTGAGGTGCAGCCCCAGCAGCACGGCATGCAGTACTCACGTCGGTCTCCTTGTGGTCCAGCAGCGCGTAGCGGCGGTGCAGCGTGGTGAGGTGCGCGAAGGTGAGGTGTAGATGCGCGTGCAGCCCCAGCAGCACGGCATGGCGGAAGTGCGCGGCGTACATATGGGCCACCACGTGGAACAGTACTCACGTCGGTCTCCTTGTGGTCCAGCAGCGCGTAGCGGCGGTGCAGCGTGGTGAGGTGCGCGAAGGTGAGGTGTAGATGCGCGTGCAGCCCCAGCAGCACGGCATGGCGGAAGTGCGCGGCGTACATATGGGCCACCACGTGGAACAGTACTCACGTCGGTCTCCTTGTGGTCCAGCAGCGCGTAGCGGCGGTGCAGCGTGGTGAGGTGCGCGAAGGTGAGGTGTAGATGCGCGTGCAGCCCCAGCAGCACGGCATGGCGGAAGTGCGCGGCGTACATATGGGCCACCACGTGGAACAGTACTCACGTCGGTCTCCTTGTGGTCCAGCAGCGCGTAGCGGCGGTGCAGCGTGGTGAGGTGCGCGAAGGTGAGGTGTAGATGCGCGTGCAGCCCCAGCAGCACGGCATGGCGGAAGTGCGCGGCGTACATATGGGCCACCACGTGGAACAGTACTCACGTCGGTCTCCTTGTGGTCCAGCAGCGCGTAGCGGCGGTGCAGCGTGGTGAGGTGCGCGAAGGTGAGGTGTAGATGCGCGTGCAGCCCCAGCAGCACGGCATGGCGGAAGTGCGCGGCGTACATATGGGCCACCACGTGGAACAGTACTCACGTCGGTCTCCTTGTGGTCCAGCAGCGCGTAGCGGCGGTGCAGCGTGGTGAGGTGCGCGAAGGTGAGGTGTAGATGCGCGTGCAGCCCCAGCAGCACGGCATGGCGGAAGTGCGCGGCGTACATATGGGCCACCACGTGGAACAGTACTCACGTCGGTCTCCTTGTGGTCCAGCAGCGCGTAGCGGCGGTGCAGCGTGGTGAGGTGCGCGAAGGTGAGGTGTAGATGCGCGTGCAGCCCCAGCAGCACGGCATGGCGGAAGTGCGCGGCGTACATATGGGCCACCACGTGGAACAGTACTCACGTCGGTCTCCTTGTGGTCCAGCAGCGCGTAGCGGCGGTGCAGCGTGGTGAGGTGCGCGAAGGTGAGGTGTAGATGCGCGTGCAGCCCCAGCAGCACGGCATGGCGGAAGTGCGCGGCGTACATATGGGCCACCACGTGGAACAGTACTCACGTCGGTCTCCTTGTGGTCCAGCAGCGCGTAGCGGCGGTGCAGCGTGGTGAGGTGCGCGAAGGTGAGGTGTAGATGCGCGTGCAGCCCCAGCAGCACGGCATGGCGGAAGTGCGCGGCGTACATATGGGCCACCACGTGGAACAGTACTCACGTCGGTCTCCTTGTGGTCCAGCAGCGCGTAGCGGCGGTGCAGCGTGGTGAGGTGCGCGAAGGTGAGGTGTAGATGCGCGTGCAGCCCCAGCAGCACGGCATGGCGGAAGTGCGCGGCGTACATATGGGCCACCACGTGGAACAGTACTCACGTCGGTCTCCTTGTGGTCCAGCAGCGCGTAGCGGCGGTGCAGCGTGGTGAGGTGCGCGAAGGTGAGGTGTAGATGCGCGTGCAGCCCCAGCAGCACGGCATGGCGGAAGTGCGCGGCGTACATATGGGCCACCACGTGGAACAGTACTCACGTCGGTCTCCTTGTGGTCCAGCAGCGCGTAGCGGCGGTGCAGCGTGGTGAGGTGCGCGAAGGTGAGGTGTAGATGCGCGTGCAGCCCCAGCAGCACGGCATGGCGGAAGTGCGCGGCGTACATATGGGCCACCACGTGGAACAGTACTCACGTCGGTCTCCTTGTGGTCCAGCAGCGCGTAGCGGCGGTGCAGCGTGGTGAGGTGCGCGAAGGTGAGGTGTAGATGCGCGTGCAGCCCCAGCAGCACGGCATGGCGGAAGTGCGCGGCGTACATATGGGCCACCACGTGGAACAGTACTCACGTCGGTCTCCTTGTGGTCCAGCAGCGCGTAGCGGCGGTGCAGCGTGGTGAGGTGCGCGAAGGTGAGGTGTAGATGCGCGTGCAGCCCCAGCAGCACGGCATGGCGGAAGTGCGCGGCGTACATATGGGCCACCACGTGGAACAGTACTCACGTCGGTCTCCTTGTGGTCCAGCAGCGCGTAGCGGCGGTGCAGCGTGGTGAGGTGCGCGAAGGTGAGGTGTAGATGCGCGTGCAGCCCCAGCAGCACGGCATGGCGGAAGTGCGCGGCGTACATATGGGCCACCACGTGGAACAGTACTCACGTCGGTCTCCTTGTGGTCCAGCAGCGCGTAGCGGCGGTGCAGCGTGGTGAGGTGCGCGAAGGTGAGGTGTAGATGCGCGTGCAGCCCCAGCAGCACGGCATGGCGGAAGTGCGCGGCGTACATATGGGCCACCACGTGGAACAGTACTCACGTCGGTCTCCTTGTGGTCCAGCAGCGCGTAGCGGCGGTGCAGCGTGGTGAGGTGCGCGAAGGTGAGGTGTAGATGCGCGTGCAGCCCCAGCAGCACGGCATGGCGGAAGTGCGCGGCGTACATATGGGCCACCACGTGGAACAGTACTCACGTCGGTCTCCTTGTGGTCCAGCAGCGCGTAGCGGCGGTGCAGCGTGGTGAGGTGCGCGAAGGTGAGGTGTAGATGCGCGTGCAGCCCCAGCAGCACGGCATGGCGGAAGTGCGCGGCGTACATATGGGCCACCACGTGGAACAGTACTCACGTCGGTCTCCTTGTGGTCCAGCAGCGCGTAGCGGCGGTGCAGCGTGGTGAGGTGCGCGAAGGTGAGGTGTAGATGCGCGTGCAGCCCCAGCAGCACGGCATGGCGGAAGTGCGCGGCGTACATATGGGCCACCACGTGGAACAGTACTCACGTCGGTCTCCTTGTGGTCCAGCAGCGCGTAGCGGCGGTGCAGCGTGGTGAGGTGCGCGAAGGTGAGGTGTAGATGCGCGTGCAGCCCCAGCAGCACGGCATGGCGGAAGTGCGCGGCGTACATATGGGCCACCACGTGGAACAGTACTCACGTCGGTCTCCTTGTGGTCCAGCAGCGCGTAGCGGCGGTGCAGCGTGGTGAGGTGCGCGAAGGTGAGGTGTAGATGCGCGTGCAGCCCCAGCAGCACGGCATGGCGGAAGTGCGCGGCGTACATATGGGCCACCACGTGGAACAGTACTCACGTCGGTCTCCTTGTGGTCCAGCAGCGCGTAGCGGCGGTGCAGCGTGGTGAGGTGCGCGAAGGTGAGGTGTAGATGCGCGTGCAGCCCCAGCAGCACGGCATGGCGGAAGTGCGCGGCGTACATATGGGCCACCACGTGGAACAGTACTCACGTCGGTCTCCTTGTGGTCCAGCAGCGCGTAGCGGCGGTGCAGCGTGGTGAGGTGCGCGAAGGTGAGGTGTAGATGCGCGTGCAGCCCCAGCAGCACGGCATGGCGGAAGTGCGCGGCGTACATATGGGCCACCACGTGGAACAGTACTCACGTCGGTCTCCTTGTGGTCCAGCAGCGCGTAGCGGCGGTGCAGCGTGGTGAGGTGCGCGAAGGTGAGGTGTAGATGCGCGTGCAGCCCCAGCAGCACGGCATGGCGGAAGTGCGCGGCGTACATATGGGCCACCACGTGGAACAGTACTCACGTCGGTCTCCTTGTGGTCCAGCAGCGCGTAGCGGCGGTGCAGCGTGGTGAGGTGCGCGAAGGTGAGGTGTAGATGCGCGTGCAGCCCCAGCAGCACGGCATGGCGGAAGTGCGCGGCGTACATATGGGCCACCACGTGGAACAGTACTCACGTCGGTCTCCTTGTGGTCCAGCAGCGCGTAGCGGCGGTGCAGCGTGGTGAGGTGCGCGAAGGTGAGGTGTAGATGCGCGTGCAGCCCCAGCAGCACGGCATGGCGGAAGTGCGCGGCGTACATATGGGCCACCACGTGGAACAGTACTCACGTCGGTCTCCTTGTGGTCCAGCAGCGCGTAGCGGCGGTGCAGCGTGGTGAGGTGCGCGAAGGTGAGGTGTAGATGCGCGTGCAGCCCCAGCAGCACGGCATGGCGGAAGTGCGCGGCGTACATATGGGCCACCACGTGGAACAGTACTCACGTCGGTCTCCTTGTGGTCCAGCAGCGCGTAGCGGCGGTGCAGCGTGGTGAGGTGCGCGAAGGTGAGGTGTAGATGCGCGTGCAGCCCCAGCAGCACGGCATGGCGGAAGTGCGCGGCGTACATATGGGCCACCACGTGGAACAGTACTCACGTCGGTCTCCTTGTGGTCCAGCAGCGCGTAGCGGCGGTGCAGCGTGGTGAGGTGCGCGAAGGTGAGGTGTAGATGCGCGTGCAGCCCCAGCAGCACGGCATGGCGGAAGTGCGCGGCGTACATATGGGCCACCACGTGGAACAGTACTCACGTCGGTCTCCTTGTGGTCCAGCAGCGCGTAGCGGCGGTGCAGCGTGGTGAGGTGCGCGAAGGTGAGGTGTAGATGCGCGTGCAGCCCCAGCAGCACGGCATGGCGGAAGTGCGCGGCGTACATATGGGCCACCACGTGGAACAGTACTCACGTCGGTCTCCTTGTGGTCCAGCAGCGCGTAGCGGCGGTGCAGCGTGGTGAGGTGCGCGAAGGTGAGGTGTAGATGCGCGTGCAGCCCCAGCAGCACGGCATGGCGGAAGTGCGCGGCGTACATATGGGCCACCACGTGGAACAGTACTCACGTCGGTCTCCTTGTGGTCCAGCAGCGCGTAGCGGCGGTGCAGCGTGGTGAGGTGCGCGAAGGTGAGGTGTAGATGCGCGTGCAGCCCCAGCAGCACGGCATGGCGGAAGTGCGCGGCGTACATATGGGCCACCACGTGGAACAGTACTCACGTCGGTCTCCTTGTGGTCCAGCAGCGCGTAGCGGCGGTGCAGCGTGGTGAGGTGCGCGAAGGTGAGGTGTAGATGCGCGTGCAGCCCCAGCAGCACGGCATGGCGGAAGTGCGCGGCGTACATATGGGCCACCACGTGGAACAGTACTCACGTCGGTCTCCTTGTGGTCCAGCAGCGCGTAGCGGCGGTGCAGCGTGGTGAGGTGCGCGAAGGTGAGGTGTAGATGCGCGTGCAGCCCCAGCAGCACGGCATGGCGGAAGTGCGCGGCGTACATATGGGCCACCACGTGGAACAGTACTCACGTCGGTCTCCTTGTGGTCCAGCAGCGCGTAGCGGCGGTGCAGCGTGGTGAGGTGCGCGAAGGTGAGGTGTAGATGCGCGTGCAGCCCCAGCAGCACGGCATGGCGGAAGTGCGCGGCGTACATATGGGCCACCACGTGGAACAGTACTCACGTCGGTCTCCTTGTGGTCCAGCAGCGCGTAGCGGCGGTGCAGCGTGGTGAGGTGCGCGAAGGTGAGGTGTAGATGCGCGTGCAGCCCCAGCAGCACGGCATGGCGGAAGTGCGCGGCGTACATATGGGCCACCACGTGGAACAGTACTCACGTCGGTCTCCTTGTGGTCCAGCAGCGCGTAGCGGCGGTGCAGCGTGGTGAGGTGCGCGAAGGTGAGGTGTAGATGCGCGTGCAGCCCCAGCAGCACGGCATGGCGGAAGTGCGCGGCGTACATATGGGCCACCACGTGGAACAGTACTCACGTCGGTCTCCTTGTGGTCCAGCAGCGCGTAGCGGCGGTGCAGCGTGGTGAGGTGCGCGAAGGTGAGGTGTAGATGCGCGTGCAGCCCCAGCAGCACGGCATGGCGGAAGTGCGCGGCGTACATATGGGCCACCACGTGGAACAGTACTCACGTCGGTCTCCTTGTGGTCCAGCAGCGCGTAGCGGCGGTGCAGCGTGGTGAGGTGCGCGAAGGTGAGGTGTAGATGCGCGTGCAGCCCCAGCAGCACGGCATGGCGGAAGTGCGCGGCGTACATATGGGCCACCACGTGGAACAGTACTCACGTCGGTCTCCTTGTGGTCCAGCAGCGCGTAGCGGCGGTGCAGCGTGGTGAGGTGCGCGAAGGTGAGGTGTAGATGCGCGTGCAGCCCCAGCAGCACGGCATGGCGGAAGTGCGCGGCGTACATATGGGCCACCACGTGGAACAGTACTCACGTCGGTCTCCTTGTGGTCCAGCAGCGCGTAGCGGCGGTGCAGCGTGGTGAGGTGCGCGAAGGTGAGGTGTAGATGCGCGTGCAGCCCCAGCAGCACGGCATGGCGGAAGTGCGCGGCGTACATATGGGCCACCACGTGGAACAGTACTCACGTCGGTCTCCTTGTGGTCCAGCAGCGCGTAGCGGCGGTGCAGCGTGGTGAGGTGCGCGAAGGTGAGGTGTAGATGCGCGTGCAGCCCCAGCAGCACGGCATGGCGGAAGTGCGCGGCGTACATATGGGCCACCACGTGGAACAGCAGCCGCACCACGCGCCGCACCACGCCCTCGAACATCGCCGGGAACTCGTTCGCTGCACACCCCCAAACCGACCGTCCCAGATATATCAATATGCTACCTATAATGTTTTATACTTATAGATGCGTCATACGCGCTTCTATGTAATGAAGATCGCTACCCTCGTCTGAAAAGTTACAATAATTCTATCAAGAATATAAAAATAATATTTGTCTTTAAAGAAAATATAACTAGAAAAAATTCCACGCGGACCAGGCAGCAGACGGGACTCGAACCCGCACCCTTCGCAATCCGGGCGAATGCACTGACCAATTTTTTCTAGTTATATTTTCTTTAGATTTAAACATCAAGCAGTTACATGCTTTAAAATAATAAAAAAAAAAAAAAAAAAAAAAAAAAAAATATAAATATTTGTCTTTCCAAAATGTGATCGCGAATGAATCCGGCTCGAAGGACCGAGATGTCGGTGATGATGATGATAACGAAGGTGATGAAGATCATCAGTCCTCGGATCCCCGATGTGGACTGTATGTAGGTTGTCGAATTCAAAACACTAATTTTTGCTTTACTTTCATTATTCTTCTGGCTAGTTGTTCACGCGATGATAGTTCCTGGCAGACTACGATTTCTCTTAATACTATTGGCCCCGGTTGTCCGGGACCGTCGACCGACCACAGCGCTAGTTTAATACGCGACCCTTAAAAAGTAAGCCTTGATTGGCAGTCCATCACGCGACTATCCCCCCGTCACACAATGCCCCGCACCCCTCTAACGCCCGTAAACTTAGCCCTTGTAATTGGTCGACACGTTCTTCCTTCGGTTCGGTAGACGACTGTCGTCAACGACGACAAAGAAGGCAAGTCATCGATTGTGAAACGAGTCCATGGTGGAATAAACCGATAATGCATGCCGGAACGAGAACCTACTTCGCAAACGATTACTATTGGAGTTAAACGATTGCTTGTAGTCCAACGCACGCTCGACCCCTTACGCAACGCTCTATAAAACATTCACAAGTCTACGATCTGACCCCGAGCGTGATTTAACTTGTTCGATCGCCTACGAATAAAGTTGAATAGGGTATTTGGCAAGTTTTAGAAAACGATCTCACTTTATTGACTAATGTTTATGGAGTACGTAAAAATTGTGGATATTCATCATTCTGTTGTGTATTTCAGTAAAAATAACCAAACAAAAACACCATTTTCAAGTTGCCGCGAAAACGTTTCTCTGGACAATATGGCGTCTTACTAGTGTGTGACGTCACACGACTGTTATAAAAACGTCAAACGATACAATGTAATGTCACTTTAACCGGAAGTTTACTTGCGTGTGACGTCATTTTAGGCTCCGCCAATCCCAAGCGTTTTGAGTCACGTGATAATTGATAAGAAAACTATTATCTTTTTCGTGGGCTTTTAGTAGTGCCAATATTCATTCTAAACACAAATGCTAACAATTGGCACTTTATTTTTAATACTGTCAAATACCCTATTAAGAACTTCTATTCAAAATCACAGAAAGTGATATGATATAATAAAGTTCAGAACAGCACATGGCAAAGTTATTAATGTGCATATTTTTCTAAAGCTTCATAAAAAGAAAGAAATTTCCATCGATTATAAACTACTGATACGCAAAAAAATACCCCCATTATATAAACAAAACATCCACACACTTTCCTTCCGTTATCCTTTTCAATACTCATAAATTCAGTGTTATGTTTTAGATAAGGAATTTATCAAAAGTCTCCTCTCTATTAGATGCATTAAACCCTAATCGTCAATATTGGGTTGGGTTTAGAACAGCCTGGTTTGTAGATAATTGTATATTATATTATATACCCAAAATTGTGAAATTTCCTGGGAAGAGGTGCTGGCAGCTTGTGACACAGTTTATACTTATACCAGCTGCCAACGATTACCTCTTAAAATATTTGGCTCAACCTTTGTAACCACATTGTTTAATTAATTTTAAGAGAATATTGTTAATTTGACACGCGGGAGGCGGCGACATCTATATGCCCCACAGATATACAACGGATGTAGGAAATCATTACTCACCATCCTCAAGAGATGGCGTAACCTGCACTGCGATCAATATTAGTATGGAAGCCTGCATCGCGCAAATGAAATTCGAAGGCTAACTCTTCATATATACGATGCCCGACCAACATCAGTCGGGCCGCGGCCCCCGAGCTAACATCACCCAGCTCGGAGGAAGATCTTCCCCTTTGGCCTTCCTACACGCGCTATTGTAAAGTCAGTGATCGCAGAGTTTTCAAAGTGTGTAAGGGAGAATCCCCGCATGACTGGTGACAAGCGATCAGTTTAATGGCTCACCATATTTAGTGGGGAATATGGACTCGTCGTTGATAGTCTTCTGCGTGTAGGTCATGACATAGTCGACGTACTGCGGCGCGGCGACGCGCGACTTCTTGCCGCGCTCGTCGTACCACGCGTACGTGCGCCCGCCGGGGCCCGTCATGTCCGGGCACGTGGCCGCCGTGCAGAACTCCGACACCGTGCCGTACAGCAGGTTCACGTGCTCGAACAGCGCCAGAGCTGCAATTTCACAGCGGAAGACACGATTATATTACCGATCTCAATCTTCATTATCGATATATCGACTTATAGGGATATAGGACGTAGCACGAGAAAGTGGTGTTGTTTCTGTTGTTAAGGATTTTAAGGGCGTGAGCTGCCTAACTACCTTTAGCGGCAGCACGTCAGTCGCGGAGATGCGCTCCGTTCCGTCCCGTTCAACCCGTCGCGGAACTAGGGATGACCTGAGATCGATTAATCGAAGAATCGATTTTTTGAGCCAAAAAAATCGATTTTATTAGTCGATATGTAGTACAGAATCGATTCACTGAATCGATATTTCGGCCTTGAAAATCGACATTCGATTTTATTTTATTTATTTGGTATAAACCAAAAAGGTATTTACAATTATTTAAATGTACTCGTTATAAGAGTGCTGCTGGTAAAAGGGTTAATTATAAACAAATCGCGTAATGGCTGTATGGATTCCTTCTCCCCTTTTTAATAAAAAAAGTTACGTTTGTTTGTAATCTTTGAATAAAAATATTTTTTATCGTCGAATCACCTGATTTTACTGATAAGAGATCGTTAAATTGTAATATGTATCTTGTTTTTAATAAAATAGACTTATATTACATTATAAACAAAAACTTAAAAAAAGATCGATTATTGGCCCCGATTTTTTTGTGGATCGATTCATTAGGTCACGGTTCGAATCGATTTGAAAATCGATCTTTTTCGGAAAGAATCGACATCCCTACGCGGAACCCGTTGAGAATTAGGTTTAGTTCGGTAAGGTGGGGATAACTGAAGTTTTATTTTTTTCCTGTTACACAGCTATCCTTGAGACTGGACTTTACTCATACTGTTACACTTAACATCTAGTGAGGTGGGGTAATTTCCCGTGTCTTGTATAAAAAAAATCTTTGAGCGCTGATTCACTATTTGAATTGTCACAGTATAGTCCCTGACGTATTATGGGGTTCTTGATTGCACTTTATCGACGCCCGGTGAGAGATATATATTGATATTTCGTTTCCTCGCGATTTTATGATATTTATATACAAAGCGAAGCGAATTATTTCACTTTTTCTTTATGTTAAGTCTGGATGTAGATGACAATCTTACTCCATATAGAGCAGAGGAACTTTACTAACACATAGTGAGGACGGCTTTGAGAGATAGGTAGATGCTCCAATTCAAAATGCGAGTCCGCTATGCCCTACCTAACTTTTGTAAATGTGTAACATTACAGAAGTTTTGGATATGAAAACAAACACCAATTTATATGAGGTTGTCTTAAACTAGTTGTGCAATGATTTTTGCCCATTTGATATTTACCAGCGGGTGTATTCATATTTATGATCTAAGAACCGCGAGGAATGTCGTGTAGCTTCCACATTTTATCGCGCTCGTCAACGGGGCGAGGCGAGCGTCTCTCGAGTCGGCAAACTGTTTCGTGTTAGCAACGGTGGTCGGCCGCACCGTTACAAGGTGAAACGGGCATCGATCATACGATTCCGTGTCATGGGACCGTTCTGAGGCCCGGCGACCCAGGGTTCCCAACTTAGGGGTTTTGCCCCACAGATTTAGGGGCTAGAAGTGTTAAAAGTGACTTTTTTAGGGGACTGGAATTTTGGGTTGGGGTTCTTTTAGGGGCTTTAACAAAACATTCAATTAAATCGAAAAACAAAGCGTGTGTTTTCTTTCAGTTTTGTGCGTAGAATGGAACGCAGCACGATATGAAACGACTGAACTCACTGTGTGGCTGGTCGTTTCCTAAGGCTGTATGGACTAAAGTTCTTTGCCTTCCACCAATCAAAACAGCTAAATAAGATTTTAAGACCGCCTGTCAGCTCATTTTCGTTTGATTTTCCATTCGGAAAATGTATTTATTCAATAAAATAATTTACTGTAACTAAGTATGTAACGTTTTAATTTATGAGCAACGAAAGAATTTAGGTAATAAGATAAGTAGGTTCTATATGTCGTAACTTGTCAATAGCTTTTAGTAATATTTTTTGCTGTTATCTTTATTTTCATAAGCTGTTAGCTGCCCTATGATAATAAATAAATATAATTTTCTATATTTAGGGGATTTTAGAGGAATTTAAAAAATACTTAGGGTAAAATTTTGTTAAGGGTTGGTAACAATGCAGCGACCACGACGACGGGGCTTTTTTGACGGGATTTCATCGAGTGCGGTTGGCGTCTTATTTTAATTATTCTTAAATTCGTTCATAGTGGATATTGTGAAATAAAATTGGTGTGATTTTGTGTTACAACTGGCTGCGTGACTGAAGAATTAGTGGAATCGTCAAAATATACGCTATTCCGGTCAAGTGGACGTGAGAATTTTATTATAGTGTTGTCTACCTCACAGAAGCTTATCGAAAAAGCCAGCTCGATACATTTCGTGCCAAACACTCCAAGAAACATTAGAATGCGTCACACCGTCATTCTAATGTAAAAACAAAAAGAAGATAAATTTAATTAAAGACTAGGCTGTATGGGCATTGTTCCCTTTGCCTTCCCTAAAACGGGAGAACTTCAACAAACAACAAAAAACACGACGACGGCGACGACGACGTCAGCCGGTCCGGTGCCGGTGCCGGTGCCGTTACAGCCGCGCTTTCCTCGCGCGCTCACACGGTCACTTCACCGCCAGCATACAAATACGTTGACACACAATTACAATTCCATTGTGCGTACATCACGAATTCATGACCGAAACGAAAATCGTGTTTTTTAACACGGTAATGGTCGTTAAAGCGCACAACGTAAAAAACCCATTAAGAGGGCAGAACTTTTGACGAACAATTCTTACTATGTGTGAGATTTTATTCATTACGAAGGACACAAACGATCTTCGTGGCTTCTGTCCTGTATTGTATCGATTTACTTATTGTGATGGCTTTATTATTCCCATGCCGTATCTTCTCAATAATCGATCGATGATAAAATTGTTAAAGAAATCAAAACATTGTTGTAAGTTGCCTTATTCTCAATTATTATTGTTAATGAAACTACTTCCCTGTTCGATATATTCTATAATAGAATACCCCAAGAAAATATAACTAGAAAAAATTCCACGCGGACCAGGCAGCAGGCGGCAGCTTAAGAATGGCTAGAAGAATTTCGACGCGGTCTGTGAGGGCCGCGGTAGCATAATTGGTCAGTGCATTCGCCCGGTTGCGAAGGGTGCGGGTTCGAGTGCCGTCTGCTGCCTTTTTTCTAGTTATATTTTCTTTAGATTTAAACATCAAGCAATTACATGCTTTAAATAAATAGTAAAAATTATACCCAAAGATCTGGATTATGTGACATTTTTAAGTGATGATACAAGTTGTAATCGCGTTGATAAAGAAATGGGTTTGAGGAAGCCATTACTTGCTTTTATATAACAATCACCTAAAGCATCTGTCTCCCGTCGTGACACTTTATCACTTGACGCTGTGCCAACGGTCCGTAACGAATATTTCATTCCACTAATGCGTGGCCGTATCTTCTAATATGTGGTAATTTACTGGGAATGGAAATGTACGATGTCTTCTTAATTATTTTCTAATCGATCAGCGACAGTCTGATAGGCTAGGCCGTCATGATTAGTGGCGTCTGCATCAGTAGACGATTAGGAGTTTAGTAGGACAATCAATAGGAATGATGACTAATTTTTTTTCCTTCATTTATCAGGTAGATTATCAAAAAGTATTGGACACGTATTTTTTCTTTTTTCACATAATATAAACATTGCAGAGATATATTGATTTGAAAAGTCGCATGACGTCACGTTTGAGTACACTTATAAGTGAAAAATCACTCAAAAGTGACGTCACGAGCCCCTGCTCCCAAACTTTGACGCGCTATAACTTTGCCATTTTTTGGTTGATTGCCCAAAGAAAAAATACCGTGTCCATTATTTTTTGATCATCTAACTGACGGACTAAATAGAATTTCGTGTACTGTACCCCGTCATCACCCCTATTAAAACTGTTAAGAGTTCCACTAATGTACGTACAGGTACCTATTTTCGTTTGTGACTTTCAAATAAATCTATTGTTAAATCCTTACTTTTATTCGTTAAACACGGCTTATAGGAAATTTCAAGTCTTTTTAAACAAACAATAAAAAAGCGTGTTAAAAATGAACCATGAATCAAATAATATATGTACTTTTAAAATGAAGCGTTGTCCATGTACTCATTGTACTGGCTTAGAACAATGGCTCATTTAATGAATGTTTCCATCCGACTTGACCGAATGTTTTTAAAGCAAATCATAAATAAATTAATTACGCTTTTATCACAAAAGGACATTGGGCAAAAATGTAAGGACGCTGCACCCACGTCCGCCACGGCTTAAACTACATTTGTTTGAAAGGTATTATAGTCTTGATCATCTGTGCCAAAGCACATCAAATTCCATCCCGGGGGTCTTTAGTTATTTTAAGTTAAATAGGTACAAGTGCTATAACGAACGAACATTAATGAAACAAGGGAATTAATTGAGTTAGTTAGTTCGACCCTACAAAGGGGGCTCAGGTATTATGGGAGTACTTCACAAGGTGCAAGGGTGCCTCCTTATGTCATTCTGCCGCGCTAGAGTAAATTCAAAAATCCCCGCATGGGTTGGGGTTTTTTCAAATATTCTGTTCTTTGTAGTAAATTGTCTTCTATGTTAAACGGAGCGACCACAAATCACACAAACTTGTCCACATTTCGTAGAAAACATCATTCCACTTCAACCATACTAATTGACAAAACCGATAATCGTGTTCCAATGTCCAAAGCGTGTTAGATAAAAATCAGTCAAGTGACAGGGAGCGCACAATCACAACGAAGTAAGACGAGTCGACTATTTGCAACTGCAAGTCCATCAACACCCGTAAACCGTTTTGAGGTGTCCTTGTAAGTGCAAGCGCGGGATGGTCGGCAGGCTTTGTCGTATATCTGGTTGTATAGTACGATATGGCATATTATTATGGTTAATAATAATATAAAATGAAGATACTATAAAATGAATTTATTTAGCTACTTAAATATGCCCATGTGTCATATCTTTTAACTACAAGGATATAGTTTACGCTGTCATATCTTTTGACTGCCAGGATAATTTTTTTCGGTGTCATAAGAAAAACGGGTAGTTTTTCATAGATCTTTCGATTCATACTAATTACATTGTTGGCGGAGCTGGGTGCGTTTTGCCCATTGTCCTTTAATAAATTGGGGTTTGTACTTTGAATAGCTGCTATTGTTTGATTGCTGCTATTCGTAATGATATTGCTTAAGGAAATGAGAACGGGAGATACAGCCAATCTTAGGTTGGTAGCATGTGCAAATGTAGGGCAGTGTAACAATTTGTTTCTGACGCCCGCCTCGAGGGCGCCGCCCGCTGCAGGCTATCGACAATTGAAAGGCGAAATGTAACCATCACAGCTGCCTAGTGTACTGCAATGTACAGTTCACAAACGAAAAATCCGAAAGTAACTCATTTCCCTACACGCTATATGTAGTTGTCAGGCAGATACGGTTACTAGATTGTCTAACTTATGGTTGTGTGGAGATGAGTGCAGTCGGTCCATGTCGGCGTGGGGCAGCCTGGTAACTTGTGTACAATAGTAACAGTGGTACAGGTGTATGTGTGTATTAGTGATGTAACGAATGTCATTTTTTGAACATTCGCGAATGCGGATGCGAATATCTGGTGCCGACATTGAAGGTGACAGAAGATTGGCGCCAATTGTCTATGGCATGGTGTCAGTCTCGTTCGAATTGCCGAGTTGATATGAACTCATCCGACTGAAGTGTCATTCCGCTCGCGCCGGGCTTTTCGTAAACAAAACATGTGAATTTTGAGGTTAGTTTGAATAGATAGATAGATAGATAAATCATTTATTCCCATCAGTACAGCACACAAATTCAAAAAAAAAAAAAAAAAAAAAAAAAAAAAAAAAACAATTAATTACTAGGTATGTAACTGTGTGCCGCAACGACAGATAAAGGCAAAAACTCAGCGATACCTTTGCTTGAATAGTGATTTAGTAACAGGAGTAAATGAAATTCTAGTGAAATATGGACTTATTTCACACTTTGCGATGCTGAACGAGCTAAATGAAAGCTGTGTAACAATGAATATTCAAGGAAAGGAGGAACTACAACTTCTTCAAATTGTTTTTCTGTAATATTCACATTCGCAAAACATTCACAGAGATTTTGCGAATGCAAATGTGAATGCGAATATTCGCGACTGCAAATGCGGATGCGAATATTCGTTACATCACTAGTGTGTATGTATATAGGTGACGGACGGACGGACGGACGGACAGGACACTTACTGTGCGAGGCGAGCCACTCGTTGTAGTCGAGCCCGTGCGGCAGGTCCACCAGCTGCCGCATGTCGACGTCGGGCAGCTTGCGCTCGAGCAGCGCCTCCTGCAGGTACAGCTTGGGGTCACCCGCCGGCCCGTGTGTATGTATATAGGTGACGGACGGACGGACGGACGGACAGGACACTTACTGTGCGAGGCGAGCCACTCGTTGTAGTCGAGCCCGTGCGGCAGGTCCACCAGCTGCCGCATGTCGACGTCGGGCAGCTTGCGCTCGAGCAGCGCCTCCTGCAGGTACAGCTTGGGGTCACCCGCCGGCCCGTGTGTATGTATATAGGTGACGGACGGACGGACGGACGGACAGGACACTTACTGTGCGAGGCGAGCCACTCGTTGTAGTCGAGCCCGTGCGGCAGGTCCACCAGCTGCCGCATGTCGACGTCGGGCAGCTTGCGCTCGAGCAGCGCCTCCTGCAGGTACAGCTTGGGGTCACCCGCCGGCCCGTGTGTATGTATATAGGTGACGGACGGACGGACGGACGGACAGGACACTTACTGTGCGAGGCGAGCCACTCGTTGTAGTCGAGCCCGTGCGGCAGGTCCACCAGCTGCCGCATGTCGACGTCGGGCAGCTTGCGCTCGAGCAGCGCCTCCTGCAGGTACAGCTTGGGGTCACCCGCCGGCCCGTGTGTATGTATATAGGTGACGGACGGACGGACGGACGGACAGGACACTTACTGTGCGAGGCGAGCCACTCGTTGTAGTCGAGCCCGTGCGGCAGGTCCACCAGCTGCCGCATGTCGACGTCGGGCAGCTTGCGCTCGAGCAGCGCCTCCTGCAGGTACAGCTTGGGGTCACCCGCCGGCCCGTGTGTATGTATATAGGTGACGGACGGACGGACGGACGGACAGGACACTTACTGTGCGAGGCGAGCCACTCGTTGTAGTCGAGCCCGTGCGGCAGGTCCACCAGCTGCCGCATGTCGACGTCGGGCAGCTTGCGCTCGAGCAGCGCCTCCTGCAGGTACAGCTTGGGGTCACCCGCCGGCTCGCCCTCGCGATCCTTGCGCCGCGCCTTCCTGCAATACACACCGCGCAACATTACATTATATTCAATCAATAACACCATACATCATTAGCTGCCTAAACTACCTGTGCGAGTCAGATCAACGGCTCAACGAGCATTCCGAAGCTCGAGTTAGAAAGAAAGAAAGTAAATCGTTTATTGGCATTCATACACAATTCAGTGCTACAGTTTTTTCTTACAGAGTTCCGAGTTACATTTTCGAGCACTAATGACTGACCATCTTTTTATCAAGGAAAGTTCCTAAACTTCCGCCCTTGCAAAACACTGCGCTCCTCAGCTCAGTACCAAATTTTCTTCTCTTTATCAATGATTTCCTATCCCGTGCAAGAGCTGCATAAAATATTACGTAGATTTAAATAATTAAATCGATAAAAGATCTCGAATTTGACACTGTTTGTTCACTCAATAAAAGAAAGAACTGTTAAGCAACCAGTATAACAAATGAGCACGAAATAACATAATACAGGCATTAAGTATGAATAAAAAATCTTTAATAAGTATAAAAAGCAAATTATTTATTTGTTTCTGGTTTTTATGTTAAAGGTATCTCGAATTTGACACTGTTTGTTCACTCAATAAAAGAAAGAACTGTTAAGCAACCAGTATAACAAATGAGCACGAAATAACATAATACAGGCATTAAGTATGAATAAAAAATCTTTAATAAGTATAAAAAGCAAATTATTTATTTGTTTCTGGTTTTTATGTTAAAGGTACCTACACAGTGTAATATTGAAACTTAACTTCCTATAGTCACAGGAAAAAAGTACAAATAATACGGATCGGTAAGTGCTTTTTTGTGATTCAGAAGCGTGCATTGTTATTCCGCTGACAATGGCCTCAGGAACACAAAGTGTTGAGGCCGCCAGTGCGCCAGCGCCGCCAGCCGTGTCGCTATCGCTACGCACCGCTTTCAAAGAATAATTTGATCTTCGCCTGACTGTTGAGCAGTGCTGATGCGACAAAATAAAAGTAGTAACTGTCCATACAAAATAAGTGTATGTACACAATTTTATAATTTTTAGTTTATATTTATAATTATAACATAGAACATTACTGATCTCTTTGGTCAATGTATCAGAATGTTTTTGTAATTGATGGAATTTATAAAAAAGAGAAGCTATGTAAATATTGTTGACATGTTACCGATCATTATAGGTCATTTTAAAATTAATTTATTTTCCCATGAACATTGTATTAATGAAAATCGCTTGTAATAAATGGTCCTTCGATTTGGTTGATCGAAAGGTACAAGCGTGGTAGTGCATATTTATGAACACTAATAAGTAATAATTATTGCAATAACTTGTTGAAATGTCATCGTTAAAGAATTGCTGCAAAATTGCATGAGTCAGGAAAGGTTTTGCCCCAATTTGGGAGCTACATTACAAAAATCTAGATCCCACGCCACGGTAACTACGACAACGATGATTGTTGGACGCCCGAGCAGCGCGCAAGGTGGCCCAGATTCAGAAAGCAAAGCTCTTCCAAAACAACACCGAAAAATTATACAAGAGTTCTGGATTAAAAATTCACGTCCCTTTTTCAATGATCCTGCTGACGTTCATGTGGAAAGAAATAATTTATCTATACTTATAATAAATCTGTAGAGATGTCAATTCTGTACATGAAATAACTATCAGGGGGTGATTAGTGATCGATACTGATGCCAAAAATGCAATCAGTAAAATTTTTGTCTGTCTGTCTGTGTGTATGTTCCTTATAGAAACAAAAACTACTCGACGGATTTTAACGAAACTTGGTACAATTATTCTTTTAACTCCTGGGCAGGTTATAGTATACTTTTCATCACGCTACAATCAATAGCAGCAGAGAAGTGAAGGGAAATGTTGGGAAAACGGGAGAAGTTACTCCATTTTTTAAGCTTCCGTCGCGGGTGCAGCCTTAATGGTTAAAGTTACATAGAAATCATGTATCACGGAAATATTCTACATAAAATTGTCTAAAAAATATCCCGCAACAGCATATGTCTATCTTTTATGGTTGACTCACAATAACACGTGTAATTATATAAATAAAGTCATACTTTATAGCACAAGCCTGAGAACAAAAACTATAGTTTACACTACAGCTCTACACCGAAGCGAAGCGAGGGCGGGCCACTAGTGTATAATAAATACAATGGGTAACACGTTAACACAAAACGAAGACATAGAACGCAGGCAAACCTAGGACAACGATAGTCTAACATTGCTAACTAACTCGATTTGTAAAGCTCTACCTGCTTCACAATATACCAGCCATACACACTACGAGAAATCGTTACGATTAGACTCTACCGTCCGACCGGTACCGATAAATCGTAGCGTGTATGTTATAAAACTGCACAGTTTTCTATACGTACGCCACGTACGATAAACTGTTCCGTTCGAACTGTACAGTCTGATCGTAACGATTTCTCGTAGTGTGTATGGCTACCATTATAAGTATCATAAACTTTTTAGGCTCACTAGTAAAAACTAAGTAGGTTTTTCAGAAGATCCTCTAGATTGAGATGCGCTTCAGAAAGCTTACGATATCGCATTTCTTTCTGGATCTAATTCGATTGTTAACGTGGGCGAAGTCGCGGGAAATATCTAGTTTTCATTAATTTGAAAATGTCTTATGAAAATAATTTTTAAGAGATCTAAATCATCCAAAGTTTGTCATGACGACCTCCGTGGTCGAGTGGTTTGTACGCCGGGTTTCATGGTGGCACCGACTCGAGAGGTCCCGGATTCGAATCCCGGTGGGGGCAGATATTTGTGTGATGAATACCAACATTTGTACTCCAGTCATGGATGTTTAATATGTATTTCCATATAAATATACTTATATATGTACTGATTGAGCTTCCACTAACCAAATTTAAATCTCGGATCAAGAATTCTCTTATGAATAAGGGCTATTATAAAGTTAATGATTATCTAAATGATCGTAATGCATGGACATAGTGTTTCTTGTAATTTGTTATTTGATGGGTATGAGTCAGTTTTTGTAACAGTAATATATGGTACCTATCTAATGCCGCTTCCTATATACTAAATATAAAATTATTATTGTAACTTTATACATCTATATCCTAAATAATGTAATGGAAGGTGACTTCAGAAGTATCTCTGAAGTCATTTTTCAACTTGACGACTCTGTATATATCAATACAGAGAGAAAAAAGCAGCCCTTGCTGAGTTTCTTGCCGGTTCTTCTCAGTACAAGGTCTCCCGCCGTAGTTTTGCGAACCGATGGCGTAGGTTCTTGACCTTCACAAGTGCTTGTAACAGTCTAGACTGAATAAATGACTTTTCATTTCATGTCATTTCATATGTATTCTATCCGTTACCCTAGTATCCCATAACACGAGCCTTACAGTGCTTACTTTGGGGCTAGGCTAATTGGTGTGAGTGTTGGAAATATTTATTTATTTGTTTTCACCGTGGTTTAAAAACCAGAACGCATGCGTGGGCGGAACTGAGGTGACGAGATTCAATGCGTTGTGGCCGAGCCGAGCCGAGAGCCGGGTATCAACAAATAAGACGCGCGCGTTACGTCACCAACCAGTTAAGCGGCGAATCACGCGCAGTACCTGGTCGAGCCGCACTTCCTCCGCCATCACTTGTCAAGTTGGCAGTGTCATTACTGCTCAAGTAGCGGACAGAGGCCTTCATATCAAATCATAATAAACCATTGTAAATAAACAATTTGCTACTTGATAAGAAACATTATCTACCTGCTTTAATAATACGTTTGATGCAATCTTAATGTAAATGTTGTAACTTTACTAATCTCCCTGGAACCTCTCTATATGAATTGGATTAAAACCAAAGTAACAAATCTACAAAATAAAGGAGTTACCATTAAAGCTTATTGATTAACGTTTGTTATCGTGTACCATGATACTTGGAAATGACCTCGTACATAACGAAAGCGGAATCTGTGACGAAAAAATTTATCTACAACAAAATTCAGTGTTAGTCTGAATCACATGCGAAACCTAGTTATTTCGGTCCGTCTGAGAGATACGCGTTCATCAAAATTAATTTTAAATAGACTTCAGAGTAGTATTTTGAATGTGTATGCATATACCTGTTGAAAGTAGGGCAATCGATACTGTCTTATTTAGGCTTGTTGAAAATATATCGATGTATCGATATATCAATATTTTTGTTCGATATATCGATATTTTTTGCCGATATATTTTGATTCGATATATCGATACATCGACACAAAATAACCAATATCGAAATTCGTATCATTAACGATATTTTTTTAATTATTAGCGGCATATCACGATCTAACTAAATTCGTATCTGGAAAAATCGTAACTGGATCTCAGATTAATGATATTCAACATATCTATGATCTGTGCTGTATTTAATATTGTCTATTATTTGTAAATCTGTTTCCCTGGTGAATTGGTTGTGCTGATTTCCACTATATTCTGTGAAGTGTGTGACTGTCTAGTCTTGTTAACGAAAGAGACCCTGCAATCATTTACCGGAGAGGCCCTGCAATCATTTTCATCATTCGAAAATAGGGTCTATTCCGCGTGTCATATTTCGTGAGCTACTGTACGATATTTTTGGGAAATTGGTCCGATATATCGATATATCGATGTTTTTTTCGTGATATATCGAACCCGATATTGATATTTTTTAAAAGATCGATGTATCGATATATCGATATTTTTTTCAACTTTCGACATCCCTAGTCTTATTGATGATGATAAAGATAATAAATATCAATGTTAGAGCTCCCCCCCCCCCCCTTCCCAGCTGCAACTCGCATGCCGCTTCAGAAGAAATAATTTGAGCACCACAAACACCATGAATCCGATTACCACACCAGCAATGCAAACACGATCATTGAAGCGGGGACAATGTTGACTGTGCACCTTTACGACCGTGGGTTTTGGTTGGCATTTACATTTTTTAACTCTCGGAATGAACTTATCTGATGAATAAATTTTATACAATCAAAAATGTATGTCATTCGCTGCATCAAATTTCATTTATTAACATAAATCAATAGTATAAATGACAAATTAAATCTACTTTTCATTTTGTCCATGTAATCTAATGCCTACGATATCACTTTTATCCACGGATTTCGTAAATTATCTAATCGGAAGTTGGTTAAGAGTCAAAAGTCGGGTATGTGGATCAAGATAATCACATTATTAATAAAAATTAAATTGTTGACGCATGTCATTCAATCAAGTTCTAAAGATGTGTCTGTTTTATTTACAAGGCGAGTACCAGCTCCCATTTGTTAGTGACGAACGATTAATTAGACCAAAGCGACATTTGTGCTAGGATGATACTAACTTCCCGAAGATGGCATCCATGATCACGGAGACCCACAGCATGAGTACCTCGAGGCATCTGTCCATGGCGGGCATGAGTCTCTACACTGTCCACTGAGCACGTCAACACTACTGGCCACAGTTTCCGTCACGGCTCGAAGAGCGCTACTTCTGTTGCAGCCTTCGGAGGCCATCATCTCTCATGACCTCAGCGCAGCCTTCGTGACGGATTCGAACCCACCAAAACCGATCAATCCGCTACATAACAATATCTGCTATGCCTAACGGGTCAAACACGATCGCTCGAAACCACTTCCTCGAGCGGACAGTCTATCCCTGCAAGGTAGGATTCGACAAAGTCTTCGATGCGGTTATCCGCATGTGAATGCAGTCACACATTTTAAAAGTTGTCGAAAAATAAAATGACACAACATATACGAAACAATCGATAAGGTACAAGTTCGGTTACATTACAGGGTCAAAAACACACAAGACACTGATTAAACGTAGATAGATGATGGTGACATGAACACAACACAATGGTCTCGAAGCGGACGAGATGGTGGGCCCGCGCCCCGCGCCCCGCGGCGAGCTCACCTGAATGGGACAGCGGAGTACAGGTACGAGGGCAACGAAAACAGCACGCCGAGGACCACGGCGTGACACATCGCGATGGAGACGGTCGCGCGACTGACCGCGCGCTCGCTCCGCGTCTAGCCCTGCGCCTGCGCGCGCGCACGCCTTCCGCAGACAGAGACAAGGGCATGCTGTCTCTGTCCGATACACAGCTGCACGAACACTACTTCTTATATTATACTATATTCACCCACGCAAAATAGAAATTATGAAGGTGACCAAAATGTTGTTTATTTCGAAACCAGACTAGATGTTTTTGACATAAATATTGTGGCTGTCATTAATGACCGCTCTGCATCTGTAAATATTTCCTGTTATTTTTATCGAGATAAACATTCGGTTTTGATTCCGTTGTTGTACTTTCCAGTTCATTTTCGTAAGTTCTATTTTAGCAATGTAATCACTCTCTTCGGTGTATCTTTCGTGTTTTTATAAATAATAGGTATCTTTGGTTGGGCATTATCTATCGGCAAATGTACTTCATTCAGAAGCTTGTCCTACTTTATTAGTAGTTAAATAGTGTACTCTTTATTTATTCATTCATATTCAGTCATTACAATTTGTAATTTAGTCTAGTCGTGTAAGTAGTGGCTTTATGGATTGCCAAAAACACTTAATCCGCATCTGTTTCGCATAATGTTTGTGAGACTGGGAACTTCCAAAAATCAAATGTATTTTTTCTCACAGCACAGCACCACCACAATATCCTGTGTGCTAAATTAAGCAAATGTTGCAGCATTAATTGGGTTGCGTTTATGTGTGATTGCTGCAATTTGTGTTCTGCCGCCGGCGCCGCCCGCTTTACACATAGGTAAATATTTTTTAGTGAATTCATATCTCAGGGCAAAAGGTTGATTTATAACTTCGTCAATTTTGAAAACAGATATTTGAAAATTCTGATGTCAGATGTGAGTTTATGGTGTAAATCTACAATAATATACGCCAGAAGTGGCGGGTTTAGTTCAACTTCAATATATTATGTGGAAGAATGTCATTATTACTAAGAATACTTCAACTTTGCTCAACTTTTTAGTCCAACGATAAACAGAAATGCGTAACATCGCATTAACAATGGACAAGCAAACTAGAGCTTTAAAGATATTATGGAAAATACCTCAGGAATAAAGTGTGTATGTCACCTGCTATAGTAACGCACAGTCACAACGAGTTGGCTTGACAGTTGAAGGATGAGTAAAAGTATTTTGAAGCAGATCGTTAACCCATGGATCTGCGCGGGCGCAATGCCAGACGTCCTGTTCGCGCTTAATTTCAGCTACATAAATTACATAGGCATAATTCGAATTGAATAAATCACATCAGTTATAGACTTGACTAGCGGCCCGCCCTCGCTTCGCTTCGGTGTAGAGCTGAAGTGTAGACTACAGTTTTTGTTCTCAGGCTTTGTATTATACACAATGACATTCATCTATGATTCTTCTTATACCTGCATGCAAAGTCTAAGTCAGTCAAAGCCCGAAGGGTTTAAAATTGACAAAGTTTTATACTCTATTTTATCCCCTTGGGGGTTGAATTGATCAAAATCCTTTCTTAGCGGATGCTTACGTCATAACATATACCTGCATGCCAAATTTCAGCCCGATCCGTCCAGTGGTTTGGGCTGTGCGTTGATAGATCACTACTATGATTCTTCTCATACCTGCATGCAAAGTCTCAGCCCGATGGGTTTAAAATTGACAGTTTCATACTCTATTTTATCCCCTTGGGGGTTGAATTGATCAAAATCCTTTCTTAGCGGATGCCTACGTTATAACATCTACCTGCATGGCAAATTTCAGCCCGATCCGTCCAGTGGTTTGAGCTGTGCGTTGATAGATCACTATGTCAGTCAGTCACCTTTGAGTTTTATATATATAGATATAAGATGATTCCATTCTTGATTACACGTCTTAATATGTTTCGGCAATATCCGCTAGCCTTGCTTCTTGGTATAATTTAGAATGCAAAAAACAATGAAAGATCTTTGTTCGATTTCAGGGTCAAAAAAGCAGTCAAGAGTAGCGATGGGATCGCCGGCGCCGTCAGCGCTTGTGGTATAGTGGTTGCGCTCGTGGGAAGGTCGCTTACGTAATGATCGATATATTGCAGAAGCAAGTACTGCTGCAATCACCCTACTTGCACACGATCAGGAGCTCTATTTTTGAATTACTCGCCTTGCGTCTAACGCTCGATTTCTACTAAATTTCATTCGACATAATTAATTCCGTATTTTTGAAACGCTCGAGTGCAACGAATGGGTGAGACCACTCGCTGCATGGCGAACGGTGGAGGCGAATTATAGAATAATTGTCATTTTTTTTGTGCTATTAGACGACGATAATCTATCACTGTCATGCTTTAAATGAAACTACAAAGAGTAGTAGTAATTACCGGTTTTTATTATTTCTGCGTGATATGAGTATAATTTCATATTTCGTATCAAACAGGTAACACTGGTGACGAGTGATTCAAAAATACGGAAAATCAGTACTATGCGACTTGAAAGTCGAAGGTGACTTATGTCGCATTCGACGATACTATGTCAGACGAGTGATTCAAAAATAGAGCTCCTGCTCGCTCACTCGATTGGGAAACGCGGCGATCATTACCGCTCCTAAGTAATCTCTAATTAGTTACACTGATTTCAGCATTTTGACTATAACTCGATGATAATAGCGACAGCATGGAAGTAATGCCACCGAAATGATGATGGTGTACTAATTTTTTCTATTCCTTTCTTCTGAGTTATTTAATTTCAGTTCATTCAACCTCGACAGCAGCAAAAAGGATAAAATACATAAAAGTAATGAAGTATACGTAAAGTATTAATTATAAGATAATA
Organism: Chilo suppressalis; assembly: GCA_902850365.2. Classification (NCBI taxonomy): domain Eukaryota; kingdom Metazoa; phylum Arthropoda; class Insecta; order Lepidoptera; family Crambidae; genus Chilo; species Chilo suppressalis. Next base: position 227,617 of record OU963894.1, read on the forward strand.
GGAATGTTGACTATTTTTTTTTTTACTTCGTTTATCAGGTAGATTATCAAAAAGTATTGGACACGTATTTTTTCTTTTTTCACATAATATAAACATTGCAGAGATATATTGATTTAAAAAGTCGCATGACGTCACGTTTGAGTACACTTATAAGTGAAAATTCACTCAAAAGTGACGTCACGAGCCCCTTCTCCCAAACTTTGACGCGCTATAACTTTGTCATTTTTTGGTTGATTGCCCGTCCGTACATGGATTCAAACATCTTCAAAATAATGATGAGAGGAATTAGAAGAGTCATCGCCGGCATCTGCGACACCTGTTGCCGCCCCCGCCCCCCCGGCCCCCTCGCCCCCCGCCTACCTCTGTTCCGCAATGTCCCTTCCCTCTTTACTGGCGCCGCTATTGGAGGCTTTTATGACGTCATTCTTGACCAACCTAACTTATATATAGTATGCCACGATTGAACATGCAAATTCTAATGTCGGGCTTATTGGATATATTTGTGTGTTCCCACAAAGGGTTACCATATTTCAGGATATTTGGACTCTTCTCAGGATTGCGGCTGGATTTTGAAAATCTCTTGAAATCTCAGGATTTTTTGAATTTTCAATAAAATACAGCTAACGTTTTAAAGATCTGTTTAATAAAAACTTAAACAAACTGAAAGTAATCTTCCTTTGAAAATAATTGCATAGTTAAAATCAGTACTTATTTATCTAAGTAGGTACTTGATCAGTTTTATCATACTTAATATGTGATGATACATTTTTAAGTAAGGTTTGTTCTTTAAATAAGGATTTATAAAATGCCCTTCATGTTATGCTCTTCAAATTATATTGAAAAGTATAAGCAGCATGTATATATAAACGATAATATTACGAATTTTCTAAATTGTTAAGTACGTTTGAGAGAAAATACTCAAACTGTAAAATCTCAGGATTTTTCAATGGAAACCAAGCTTTTTCTCCGGTCTTTTGATTTTTTCATCTGGTAACCCTATTCCCACAAAACAATCCATAAAATAAAGTAATGAACATACAAGTGACAGCGCCCGCGAGCCTGCCGCGAAGGCCACTGCGAATGTTAGCGTGCCTTTCGCAACAATCACGACACAACACGTGTAAATTTTGTAAGAATGAAAAAGCATTTATTTAGTCAATGACACAATTGTATGTTTTCATTGTATATTTAACAATATCTGTTACTTATAATAATATTGATATTATACATATTAACATATTGGAATTAAATTAAATAATGAAAAATTAGATTTAGTAGACTCGACTACATTCTTGGGTATAACGATAGACTCAAAACTGCAATGCAATCATGATATTAAGCTGTTGGCTGCTAAACTTAGTTCAGCAGCTTATGCCATAAGAAAGATAAGATAACTTAATGATACAGATACTGCCAGGACTGTATATTTTAGTTACTTTCATAGTATCTGACGACCTCCGTGGCCGAATGGTTTGTAAGCCGGGTTTCATGGTGTCGCCGAAACGAGAGGTCCCGGGTTAGAATCCCGGTGGGGGCAGATGTTTGTGTGATGGATACGTGCATTTGTACTCCAGTCATGGATGTTTAATATGTATTTTTATATAAATATACTTATATATATATATACAATTTATATATTTTATCCGTTAACCTAGCATCCCATAACACAAGCCTTATTGCTTACTTTGGGGCTAGGTTAATTAGTGTGTGTTGGAAAAAAAAAAGAAAAAAACATATCATACGCCATTATACTCTGAGGAACAGCAGCTGATATTGAAAATATATTCATTCTACAAAAAAAGAGCTGTGAGATCTATTTATCAATTGAGTAGCCGAACATCTCTTAGAGAAAAAAACGACGGGTTGCAGCACTCCGGGAGTGCCGGCAGTAGCGAAAACTTGAATATTAACGTTGTGCATTATTGATATTTTGGAATGGTTAGGGAATAATTTTGCACGAATTGCTTTAATTATCAGTATAAAAGTACTATCATTTATGAGGTAGACTACAATATTTATTTATTGAGCTATCGCACACAAACATGACAATTTATATTACATTAAAATGTTTATCTCTCAGAAAAATCAACTTACATGAATCACATTTAAGCGCACCTAGCGACATCTATTGTAAAAAAATGCATTTTCCTCGCAATAAAGCTGCCACCTGGACGTCCTAGATAGAGACTTATTATTATACGATAAAATAAAATATTACTATGTTTCATCCAATCTATTGAAAGTCAACAACCTTTCCAATTTTATTGTTTTCGTCGTCTTACAAATTTTCGGGTTTACCGATCTTTTATACATTTTATACTATTATTGAGTTACCCATAAATGAGTTCAAATATCACATTAAAAGTTGTTTACTTAAGGCTTTTATACTATTAAAGAATATTTGAACGACAAAACGGCATGTTTTGTATTTGTTTGCAGTGTCGTACAGATAAATTACCTTAATTCTAAGTAACTATGTTGCAGTTTGGTTTGAGTGGTTATGGGTAGTCATGCTCTCTTAAAAATCTCTTCGGCGGTGTCGTGTGAGGCGGGTCGTTGCGTTCCCTAAAATATGGTTGAGCGAAGCGATGGCTGGTTCATGCGTCATGCTCGTGAACGGGTGCTGCCAGCGGAGATGAGTCTGCCCTAAGTTCCTTATTATTGAAGTTAATGTTTAGTCACACTTAATATAAATAACACTATTTGTATTTATACTGTATGACACAGCAATCAAAATGCAGGTAAACAATTAATGTATATTTAATAATTATGTAATGAAAGGTGACTTCATGAATCATCTCTGAAGTCATTTTTCAATTTGACGACTCTGTAAATAATAAAAAAGGGAGAAAAAAACAGCCCTTGCTGAGTTTCTTGCCGGTTCTTCTCAGTAAAAGGTCTCCCGCCGTAGATTTACGAACCGATGGCGTAGCTTCTAGACATTCATGAGTGCTTGTAACAGACTAAACTGAATAAATTTTGATTTTGATTCAAAAAACATCAATAGAGTTCAACGGCGACTCATCTGGCTGGCATTGTTTGTAAACAGTAATGACCGATTGTATTGCACTCACGCAGCCCACGGTACTTTAAAATACATCATTAATTAATTAGACACCCTGTGCGTTGACACATGTTTTGTTTAGGGTCTGCGCTGGATTTGATCATCATTTGGTGCATTTTACATTTTTTACGAAGGGTAGTGCGATAATCTATACTAATATTATAAAGCTGCAGTTTGTTTGTTTGAACGCTCTAATCTCTGAAACTACTGGTCCGATTTGAATGATTCTTTCAGTGTTGGGTAGTCCATTTATCGAGGAAGACTATAGGCTATATTTTTTTTTTCAAAATTAGGGATCCGTAATAAAATTGCTATTTTGTAACACAAGGCGTAAAATCGAAAACCTATTTTTGCGTGCGCTGCAAAAACTATTGACAATAGAACAAAATGATGTACTACGGGTTTGTAGATCCCATTAAGACCTACAAAAAAGTCCGCGAGAACATATATCTAGCTGTCATGGTTTAATCACAATATAATATTTCCACGGAAACGAGAAAAACGCTGGTGAAACCGCGGGGCACGGCTAGTGTGAAATAAAGGCTGCAGCGCATCAAATAGGTTCAACAAGTAATAAAAAGTCCTATCAAGTTTGTACTATGTACCGGCTATCATCCGGCTGACTGGTGTGGATGATTCATAACGAGCGAGGTTCAGTGTGTCGTACAGCTGGCTGCAGTAAGTAAGTACGGCCGATGAAATGAGTAATATAGGGGGCAGTGTTCCCACAATGAGGGGAAATTCCCCTTTTAAGGGGAAATTATGGTCTAGAGGGGAAGAAAAAGGGGAAAGACATGAAAAGGGATAATTGTGGGAAATTATGGGTAAAGCCTAGCCTAAAATAATGCGGCACGGAACAAATTTTTTATGGACTATACCGTGGACTAGAGTCTTGCCGTATAAAAGAAACTGTGGCAACACGTGCAGATTTTATATATTTTATTTATCTGTTATAGAATAAGATACATTAAGACCTTTTTTTCTTTAGTTACTACACTAGTGCCAAATCTAAAAACTGCAGTAGAATTATTTTTGAGGGGAAAAATGTCCTAAAAAGGGGAAATCTGAATTGAGGCGTGGGGAAAGGAAATCATTAAAGTGGAAACACTGATAGGCTGGGCTGATGGGGGCGAGGGCGGCGAGTGGGGTTGAGAAGGGGAGCGCGGGGGGAGGGGCCGGGGGAGGGGGCGGGGGGTGGGAGACGCCGCCGTCACATCGCGCGATGTTTGCGAAGGTCGCGCTTGCTTATCGTCGCCGCCGGTCGCCCACTCAATACAAAACATTTACGTCATCGACATACCTACGCTAAACTTTTATCACGTACTGCAATGGAAAAATGTTACCAAATATCAGTGTTTCAGTCGATTTCCTAAAATTCAGTCCGTTAAAAACATGTTTGACTGATGATTAGTTGATAACGTTTACTTACAAAGATGACTCGATATTTGAAATACCTACATGGCATATATAATATTTTTCATTTCGCATAAAATACGGCATAATCGTACCGGTGCCAAGTACCTATACTTGGTAGATTTTATAATTGAAAAATATGACATACACGCGGTGTCAAAAAAATCGCACCTCCGCGTAAATTACTTTCAAGGTTATACTAGCCTTAACACGCGCATGTATCCCCCCTCCCCCGTCCATTAATGGTATCATTTGAAAGCCCAATAAATAAATTTCAAAAAATATTAATTTTATTTCATTAAAAGAAAAGCTTGTTACCACCAACTGTGATTCAAAGAGAAATAAAAGTGTATGCTTCTAAAAGGGACATTAGTTGCGTTAACTTTTGTGAGTATAAAAAGGTCATGTGTAATCGGGTTAATTTTATTCTGTATCGAACCGTCAAAAAGACATGAAGTGTCAAAAAAAACATCTTCAAGATTGACACCACTGCTGTGCTGATGAAGCTGCCAAATTATTGCACTACTGCAATCGGGGTAATGGGAAACATCCCATAAATACTTTTTGTTACTTTATTACAAAAAATAAAGATGTGGTTTTTGGTTCTACTACACCAATGCTCAAGAGATGGCGCTGTAGTCTCCTGAATCGCGCTTTGGTTCCGTTGTTCCAGATTAATAAATACTTTTTGTTACTTTATTACAAAAAATAAAGATGTGGTTTTTGGTTCTACTACACCAATGGTCAAGAGATGGCGCTGTAGTCTCCTGAATCGCGGTTTGGTTCCGTTGTTCCAGATTAATAAATACCAAGCAACAGCTCGGCTGTTGCCGATTCGGCTTAAGTTCAACAGAACGGTTTTTTGGTTTCAAAAGTATACCAGCGGGTCCACCAGACCGGTGGATACGTCCGACGGCATAAGTTTGGAAGACGTCGCTGCACCTCAGGAAAGACGACCGATACATTGTATCGATGTCTTTGAGAAATCGGTTCTCTAATGCTATTGACTTGCGCCAGCACCTCCAGATAGTTCGCAGAACAACCGTGAGCGTTTCTACATTTATGAGAAGAAGAAAAGGATAACGAGCTGCTACAGGTCCAAAATTGATGATAGACCATCACCGAATGCGCTTGCAGTTTGCACGCGACCACGTCAATTGGACTCTTGATCAATGGACAGCTAGCTATGCCCTTCACAGACGAGACAAGAGTGTGCCTTTTCTACAACGATAGACGCAAAAGAGTATACAGAAGACAGGGGCGATGTTTTGCCCAAACTTGCAACCAGGAGACGGTAGCAAATGGCGGCGGTCCTGCATGTTGCCGTCGGGCGACATAACCCGGTGAGCGGTGACATGTCGTCCGACGATCTTGATGCGTCTCCCGCCAGTACATCACAGATATCCTGAAAGAACATGTAGTCCCCTATATGTTCTATTCTAAATTATGTAATGGAAGGTGACTTCAGAATTGTCTATGAAGTCATTTTTCAACTTGACGACTCTGTATATTAAACAGCCCTTGCTGAGTTTCTTGTCGGTTCTTCTCAGTACAAGGTGTCCCGCCGTAGTTTTGCGAACCGATGGCGTAGTTTCTCGACTTTCTTAGTGCTTGTAACAGCCTAGACTGAATAAATAATTTTTGATTTATGTAGGTATTATTGCACGACATCGCTCGCGCTCACACTGCAGTAATTGTGTGCGACCATCTTAAAGAGGTCGAGACCTCTGTCCAGACCTAAACCCAATAGTGCACCTCCTCACTCCCACGACTCTCCTCGAAGAGATTTTATTCAGGAATGGAGCATCATTGCTGACAGCCTGCCACGAGGGGTGTGACCGAAGGAACGAACTACCCAATCACACTCCGAGCGCGACGGGATTGTGAGTCGTCGACGTTGCCACCAAAGGGAAAGTTGTGCATAGGCCACTTAAAACTTGTAAATAGCGTCGGCTCGACATATTTTCACGTTTCATCTACATTTGATAATTTACATAGGAAGGGGGACAAAGTGGCGTATGGACCTACTTATGTATATTTATTATAAGTAATAAGATTCTTGGTAGTTTTTACTTTTGTTTTCCACTTATTAATATCTCCTTTTAAGTACATTGTTATATACATTGTTTACCCAAATTTTTCGTGAATTTTAATTTAATTATTTATCGTTAAAATCTCTGATCTCCTTCACGTCCGCTATAGTATTATTATTTTTACATAGTTTATGTAGGTTTACATAGGATATAAAATTAAAATACATATAAATTTTATTATTTTTAAAGCATGTAACTGCTTGATGTTTAAATCTAAAGAAAATATAACTAGAAAAAATTCCACGCGGACCAGGCAGCAGACGGGACTCGAACCCGCATCCTTCGCAATCCGGGCTAATGCACTGACCAATTATGCTACCGCGGCCCTCACGGACCGCATCGAAATTATTCTAGCCATTCTTAAGCTGCAAGGCAGCGCCATCTCTTCGCATTATATACTTCGCATAATTGGTCAGTGCATTCGCCCGGATTGCGAAGGATGCGGGTTCGAGTCCCGTATGCTGCCTGGTCCGCGTGGAATTTTTTCTAGTTATATTTTCTTTAAAATACATATGTTTGATTTTAGAATTAAGTTCGGTTTTATGAAATTGCAAATTAGAGGTACATTACACGAGCACAACAATCTTATTCGATGCGGAATTGTAACTAATTCAAGGTGAAGTCAGTTGTTCGATCATTGATGAATAATCAGTATGATCACATATTTTATTTTTCCATCAATAATTCATTTTTTCTCGTTCTTACAAGGTAGAAGACAACCTCGGCGCCTACTACATAAGCCGTGACATAAATCCATATGACCATCACACAACCTTGGAGAAGTGACTCTATGCTGTGGTCTAGTCTACGTATGTACTTACACTTGATTTTAAATGTTACCGGACAATACTATTATCACATCCATCCAGTTTCTAGTTTCGATATTTATGTACTTTGCATTATACTAACAATGTTGCTAGGGACGTAGTCCTTATCTTAAACTAATAATACGCTATAGACACTACATCAAATCATTCTACTTTGTATTTCGTCAATAGGGTATTTGACAAGTTTCAGAAAACGATCTGACGTTATTGACTGATGTTTATGGAGTCCGTAAAAAGTGGATACTCATCATTCTGTTGGGTATTTCAGTAAATATAAACAAATCAAAAACTCAATTTTCAAGTTGCCGCGAAAACGTTTCTGTGGACATTAAAGCGTCTTACTAGTGTGTGACGTTATTAAAACGTCAAATGATACAATGTAATGTCACTTTAACCGGAAGTTTACTTGCGTGTGACGTCATTTTAGGCTCCGCCTATCCCAAGCGTTTTGGGTCACGTGACAATTCGATAACAAATATTTTTTTGTAAAATTAGTAAAAACCCCTGCCATTATTCATTCTCAACAGAGATGCTTACAATTGGCACTTTATTTTTAATACTGTCAAATATCCTATTATGTATTTCGTCCGCGTTAAATATTTTGTTTATAGGCTTTATTATATAAGGTCTCCCAAAAAAAACTTTCACCCACTATTTCACCCTACTTCCTTCTCCAAGGTCCCCTTTTATCACCTCATTAAAATTCATCAAAACCAGGTCACCGATCTAGGCATGAAAACGTAACGTAATATGGTTGTAAATAAAATTATATTAATAATAATTTCGACGCGGCGAATAGGGCCGTGGTAGCATAATGGTCAGTGCATTCGCCCGGATTGCGAAGGGTGCGGGTTCGAGTCCCGTCCGCTGCCTGGTCCGCGTGGATTTTTTTTCTATTAAACTTATCTTTAGATTTAAACATCTAGCAGTTAAATGCTTAAAAATTAATAAAAACATAAAAATTATATTATTTCATCCGTATTATTACAAACCGACTTTTTGAATGCTCCTTGTAATCATCCACTATTATTTATGACCCTGATTTGAACACAAAAACAAAGCCAATAAAAATAATATCACCGGACGCCTTGTATGATAATTTCATAAAGTACAAAAGTTGCGCATGCATGACAACAGTTAGGTCGGACGCGCGCTCGCTCGACGCTCGGGTTGCGTTGACGATATCACGTTTTCGCCTGAAGCTAAACATTAACCCGCATCAGTCCGTTCCACATTATTGTACCAATGTATTGCTCGGCCAAAGGTTCGCCTAGCATGATATAAACTTGAAAAATTGTTCACGAAGCGGTGCGGTGCGGAGTAGTGCGGAGTAGTGCGGTTAGGGTTACCATATGATAAAATCAAAAGTCCGGAGAAAAGGCTTGATTTCCATTGAAAAATCCTGAGATTTTTTACAGTTTGAGAATTTTCTCTCAAACGTACTTTACAATTCAAAAAAGTCGTAATATTATCGTTTATACTCTGCTCATACTTTTAAATCAATATAACTTGAAGAGCTTAACAAGTGGGGCATTATATGAATCCATAATTGAAGAAAAACCTTCCTTAAAAATGTATCTTCACATATTAAGTATGATAAAACTGAATAATTACCTACTTGGTTTTGATTGGTGTCGATTCTGTAATGATTCTCTGAGCCTGAATATGAATTTGACGGCAGTGTATCCTTGTCATTCTCTATACAAAATGATAGAGGGGGACTGTTGTTGGGTTTGGTCTTGGGTTTGGAGAGTCATGACAGAATCGACACCATTATCGGATGCGGTGCGGGTGCGTCGGGGTGCTGCGCTGTGTTTCTTTATTTAGGATTATGTCATTTTATGTATTTAATGTGTGTATATATATATATATATACACACATTAAACATATATGTATATATTTATATCAGCGTGTGTATGTATGTAAGTGTGTATGCGCAATACAATAGGATTAGTTAAGCATTGTTGTATGTATTGTTACAAATGTATTGTTTTAGTTGCTTGTTAGCGCCTAATACGTCCTCGCACAGGCCCTGCCAGAATACCAGCGCTGATACAGTGTGAGAGTATTCTCCCACTGTGTCAGCATAAGCTGAGGCAGGGTCCTGATTGGCCGTCCTAGTTTTAAGGTGATATTTTTTTGTTTTTAGGTTAAGTTACTCTTTTATTTTTCTTTAAATTTATAGTATTTTTATTATGTAAGATGGCCAATAAAGGTTTTTTCATTTCATTTCATTTTCATTACTTGGATTATAAAGTACTAATTTTAATTGTGCAATTATTACCAATGGAAGAAAATTTTTAGCTTGTTTAACTTTTTATTAGAGAGATCTTTAAAACGTAAGCTGTATTTTATTGGAAATTCAAATAATCCTGAGATTTCATGAGATTTGCAAAATCCAGCCGCAATCCTGAGAAGAGTCCAAAAATCCTCAAATCTCCGGACAAATCCTGAGATATGGTAACCCTAGGTGCGGTGCGGTGCGGCCGCGATAGGAATTGACAATAAGCGGCGGGATCGTTACCGTTGCCGCGACGCCGCCACCAGCACGACCGGCGACCGCGGCCGCGATTACTCTGCCGCACTTTCACTTCGCAGAATAATATCACCGCACCGGCACTATGTTCCCAATCACACATACGAATAATTCAAATCAGAGGAGCTCGATGGCGCAGGTGGCTAGCGCGTTCGGCTGCGATCGTTGAAGTTAAGCAACTTTCGCAGTGGTCGGTCATTGGATGGGTGACCAAAAATTTACTATCTCGAGCTCCTCCGTGCTTCGGAAGGCACGTTAAGCCGTTGGTCCCGGCTGCATTTGCAGTCGTTAGCACCCACCAATCCGCACTGGGCCCGCGTGGTGGGTCATGGCCCAATCTCCCTATTCCATCCATAGGGAAGGCCTGTGCCCCAGCAGTGGGGACATTAATAGGCTGATGATGATGATGATGATGATGAATAATTCAAATCTTTCTTGTGATTTGTTAGAATTCAAATATTGATAAATATTAGGGTAAAATCTCGCCTAGACATCGTTGTGAAAACCCTAATTATCATGTTAACGGGTTAAGTGGGTCAGATTCAGTATTGTGTTCTTGATCCGTGTTCGCTCGTACATAACCATTCCACATTTTTGTAACGCACGCACGCATCTCACAGCTCCTAGACAAGAAAGATATTGACATTGGATCGCAGCTATGTAAGTGTTTAGAGATTAATATTGCAAAGTAATCTTTATCTATATATATAAACTCAAAGGTGATTGACTGACATAGTGATCTACCAACGCACAGCCCAAACCACTGGACGGATCGGGCTGAAATTTGGCATGCAGGTAGATGTTATGACGTAGGCATCTGCTAAGAAAGGATTTTGATCAATTGTATCCCTAAGGGGATCAAATAGGGAATGAAAGTTTATATGAAACTTTGTCAATTTTAAACCGAGCGGGCTGAGGCTTTGCAGGCAGTATAAGACGAATCATAGATGAATGTCATTGTGTATAATACAAGCCTGAGAAAAAAAACTGTAGTCTACACTTCAGCTCTACACCGAAGCGAAGCGAGGGCGGGCCGCTACTTCAAAATAAACATAGAGAAATGAATCACTATATTTTTCTGGGTGGTTCCTCCACTGACCTGCTAAGCGCCAAGGTACGATGCCACAATAAAACCCGTTTGAATTAAAAGATCAAGGTCTACATTGTAATTATAGAAGCGTAGATTTAACAAGTTCTGAGATCACACATGTTAAACCCACGCAAACAACAAGTAAACACGATACACGTGAAATTTGCTACGTAGCTATTAAACGTTTTAGAATTCCTTGAAAGAATATGGATTCAAGTATCTTCATAATGAGATTGCACTTAAAAGAAAAAAGATGTCTTCTAAACTGAAACAGAATTCATCATCATCATCATTAGCCTATTAATGTCCCCACTGCTGGGGCACAGGCCTTCCCTATGGGGCGCGGGCCCAGTGCGGATTGGTGGGTGCTAACGACTGCAGATGCAGCCGGGACCAACGGCTTAACGTGCCTTCCGAAGCACGGAGGGGCTCGAGATAGTAAATGTTTGGTCACCCAACGATCGCAGCCGAACGCGCTAACCACTTGCGCCATCGAGCTCCTCAAACTCAAACAGAATTAATACTGAAACAATACTGGTTTTTGAAAATTGCAAGAATAAAAATTCTGCAAGCCTGGGGAGGAACGGTGGTGTTGGTGGAAGCGGCGCATATCGAGGCCGTTGCCGGCCGCCCGACCGCAGCCCGTTACAACTGTCCACTCCACGCACGCATGACGCTGCTGATGTTCGACAGTTCGACACACGCACTCTATAATGCGATTCAAATAAGAATAGGAAAGCCAATGACCTCCATCTGTCAAATGTCGCCTGAAAAGTACGGTTTGCAAAAAAAAACTCGGAACACTTTTTTAGCACTCAGCTGATTCTAGAATAAAAACCAAACATATTTAAACAAACAATAACAAATATTGATAATTAATAGTAGTTGCTTTTTTTCATTTATTTAGCTTTGGCTATGAATGGTTGATAACCTTAATCGTCAACCAAAATGTCACTTTATGTTGCGTTCAAGAACTCGATTTAAAACTTGCATCCAATATGTAAGGATGCATGTTCGTATGTGACCTGCATGATTATTCATAACTTCTTCGGCGGTAATGCAGAGTCGAGCGAAATTGAAGAGCTAGATTCTTATTAATTTATTTTTCACACAGTCTTAATAAAGAAATACTATTAAAATTAAAAAATTTGATGTTTTGTCTCACTTAATCTTAGTAAATAAGTTTCATTAAATAGCAACATTTTTTTGCTCACTCTACCTATTTGGTTTGAATTGACAGCTATGACGTCAAAATATGGCGCCCAGTCGATCCTGTTCTTAGTCGAATCGCATTATATGTATAACACTCGCAGAGGTCGAATACGCTCACCGGTTGGTTGGGCATTACATTACGTGACGATTGCTCCAACATTTAAGTCCCATTTGATATTCTTACATTTATGGAAGTATTCTAAATTTTATAGTTTCTAATGTGATTTCATCTCATCATCATCAACATCGCTTTATATTGTATAATGTGTATAGTAACAACACTGACTTAGAAGCAAGATGTTGCGCATTTTTTTTCCATGTATGTAATGCTTTGGGGAAATTACGAAAATAGGCTAATAACACGCAATATTTTTACACTAAAGATATTATGCAAAATAGTTGTCGAATCATTTTAATTTTTCCAGGGGTGTTCTACGCCATATCGAATGAAATTTGTTCGGTGCCAATATCCGAAAACCCGATATATCGACATGCCATTTGATCGAATGACAAATACCTAAATCGATAGATCAATAGCTCGCTATGCCAATAGATCAAAAGCTAATTGGATCGATGTATGAAACATCGATTTAAGAATGCATCTGCCACCAATTATGGATGGCAGGCTTCTGCATTACTTTGACTCCTTGGTAAATTTTACGATATATTGCTTGATATTGACTATAAACGTGGCAGCAGTTCGGTTGTAATTACATTACTATTTACGAGATATCACTTTTCCAGATACATAATTGGTTTTAAAGTAATTCATCACTTGTAATGCTTCTCTTGGCAAAACAAGATCCGCTATAAGCATTGAAATTTAGATTTAATATCACAACGATCTATTGAAAATAGATTGATTGAAATTTCGATTTACTGTCACAGCGATCTATTGAAAAAACAAATTATTAAATTTTCGATCAAATGGCATATCGATATATTGGGTTTTCGGTTAATTGTCACCGATCAACTGTCATTCGATATGGCGTAGAAAACCCGTTTTCCAGAACCTACGTTCCATTAAAAAAGAAGGTATAAGTAAATACATTTGAAAGAACAGCACTAAAAATAGATGATTAACGTGAATTACACATAAAAATTAGGTCACTAGACTGTTATTGTCGTTCAATGGATAATAAACAATGCGGAGGTGATTGAGGTCGAGTGTCGCGCCAGCAGGGAGCGCGAGATGCGTTCCGGAAGCTGTCTCGCGTTTTGTACGAGCAGCATTCAGAGCGTGTCGTTGCGAGCACACCGTTAGGTAGGCGAGTACCTAACGCACAAACCGGTGCACGCTCACTGTATCACACAATAATACTAATCTTAGGATAACCAAGGATCAACTCACGCGACGAGTCCTCCTAAAAAAGCTACTGGCCCACCGCCGATTAGTCTTATTTTTCTGTGGCAAGAGTCAAATAGCGAGAGTCTTGCGTGTTGTGGCGGCGGCAGGGGCAGCCCCACCGTGCCGCCGGAGCCGGGCGAGCGCAGCATCGCGGCACATGGGCACACTGCACTATCCGGGCGCGAGCGCGGCGCTTCCAATACTTCCCAGCGGTTGGGCCCCACAGACCATCGCACCCGTGTCACTCGCGTCGCGGCTCGCGCGAAACTGCCGCCGCCGCCGCCCGCCACCCACCCGCTGACACCCAACCGCCCGCAGACTGACTAGCTAGACCGACTGAGCCGCAAGCCGCAACCAAGCCACCGTTCAGCAAAATATCTGATAGTTGAGCCCGATGCCATCCCTCATTCTGAGGTTTTAGTATTTCTGATTTGTTCGCGAGCAATGCAACGCGCACGCTATCTTACTCCTGTTATACCTACGTGTTTAATAAAGGCAACGATAAAAACTAGAAACCGACATAGACGTCTGAAAACAAATTCTAAAAATGGGAATAATAGGGGTGATGAAATGTAAATGTAATGTAAACGAAATTCTATTTAGTCCGTCAGTTAGATTATCAAAAAATAATGGACACGTATTTTTTCTTTGGGCAAACAACCTAAAAATGACAAAGTTATAGCGCGTCAAAGTTTGGGAGTAGGGGCTCGTGAAGTCACTTTTGAGTGAATTTTCACTTAAAAGTGTACTCAAACGTAACGTCATGCGACTTTTCAAATCAATATATCTCTGCAATGAAAAAAGAAAAAATACATGTCCAATACTTTTTCATAATCTACCTGATAAACGAAGAAAAAAAAATTAGTCATCATCCCTATTTGACCCGATGCATGGCCTTCAGCCACGTAATGAACGCAATATATGGCTTGGAGTGACCAAATAATGTGGGTAAGATTTGATGATGGATGATCAACGGTAGAAGCAAACAATTAGCTTGCGATGTCCTACTGTCATTCACGGGGCGGTTTATCAGTTGCGGTAGGGCGACGGGAATCCGCGACAACAGCTGATCGGCAGCGGCGAGAGCGGAGGGAGCGGCTCGTGGGTGGTGGGTGGGCACTTGGGCAGGGGGTGCAGGCAGGGACGACCAATAACGCTGGTAAACATAGGTTTTCACTCTTTTCACAGACACGCCGCTGCTTTTTCTCTCCACGTCATGGAGAGCACAGTGAACATTTTTGTGCAAGGCTTGTGAAGCTATGCTGTATCAGATAAAAAGGCATTTGCATTATTTAAGTCTCCACTCAAATTATGACTACGTGGCACTGTGCAATAAATTATACACATTACGACCCTTATGTACGGCAGCACAGTCAGTGAAAAGAGTTATAAGATATCATTGGTGACGTGGCTCTTGATTCAATAAGATAATCTTAAAATAGAGGTCATTATTTTTCACATGAAAAAATAACTGCCAACTTTGAAGCAGTTTGCCAATTATGATTTTCCGCCATTGCTAATGATGTGTTCAAACTAGACTGAATTAATTCAAAATGACTATAAATACATATTTTAATTAAAAATCATATAGTAAATATTTCGATAATCTGTATAGAGAGTGACAAAGATACAATGTTTTCAATATAATTTAAGGGTTTAGAGAATCATGCTAGAATCGACACCAATAGCAAGATTAATTGTATGCAATACTAGCGGCCCGCCCTCGCTTCGCTTCGGTGTAGTGCTGAAGTGTAGACTACAGTTTTTGTTCTCAGGCTTGTATTATACACAATGACATTCATCTATGATTCTTCTTATATCTGCATGCAAAGTCTCAGCCCGATCGGTTTAAAATTGACAAAGTTTCATACAAACTTTCATTCCCTATTTTATCCTCTTGGGGGTAGAATTGATCAAAATCCTTTCTTAGCGGATGCCTACGTCATAATATCTAGCTGCATGCCAAATTTCAGCCCGATCCGTCCAGTGGTTTGGGCTGTGCGTTGATAGATCACTATGTCAGTCAGTCACCTTTATATATATAGATAAACTACCGGAGCCTCAGAGCATTTACCTGTTTTACGACCGGAGCAGAGCAGATGATTGACGGGTCAATCATTAACCTTAGAACCATTCAATTCCTGTTTATTAATCTGAACTAAAAGTATAGTTAGCGTACCGCCATGGGACAGGAGTTACATATTTATTATTACTGTGAGACATATCTGTGACAGTGCCTTTTGATCGTTTCTCAACTTCTTTTCAGCAGAAAAATCGTTACCTTGAGCATAGCCGAGGATCGTCTCCCACAACTCTTCATGCATCAGATACACACGCATTTTAAATTTCCATACGGAATAACCATCTCTGTTTACTAAAACTTTTATTCCATATACAGAAATATTTGACATGTTTACTTACACGTACACATTTGATACTGTTCGATATAACGACAAAAATATTATGAAAATTATCTTCGTAAATTATTGAAAATTTTCACCCTTTTTTATAATTTACATACATACAAATTAGAAAACACTTACCGATTCACTTTTTAATTAAGAGAATCTGTAGTTTTTATCCGTATAACTCAGTTAAAATAGAGAATTCGTGCTGATAACGAATATTGTATTTGAATTTGTTTATTGAAGTGAAGTCTCATCATACATCAATCAGAATACAATATTAATAGAGGAAAAATAAATTTAAATTTTACTTTAGTTCCCTTGGCGTTTGAGTGAGGAGCCTAACATGTTAATATCTGTTGTTAAAGCGTTATCCACGTAAATATTAAATAAATATACGTTCGTAAATAGTAAATATACGTTCAGGAGGCCTACTCTATTTCAACGAAAAACGAAATTTCGCACGTTCCTTACTCTGTTTCTATGTCATTGCGAAAATTCGTTCGTCCGAAAATAGTTTGACATTTAAATTCTCTAAGCCTACTCTAATTCACAAAACTTTTGAACTAAAAGTTGAATGTGACAGATAATTGTTCGAAATTTTAACCTCAGATTGACGAAATGAAAAGTGTTACCTTTTCGTTTTGGGATTTTTGTTTAAACTAAACCTAAAATCACTACTAGAGTATTTTTAATTAAGGCTGCTTAGCTTGAGGAATATTTTTAGTATGAAAACTACAAATAAATCTAATTTTTGTTTATTATTATTTGCCAATACTTCAAAGTGTTACACGACAAATTTAGGTTGACATGCATTCGATTGCATCAACTCTACAAATTAGTCTGCTAACACTGTCAAAAGAGGTTGTTTTAATGTAATCAAAACTGTTGTCGTACAGTAATATTGTTTTGAAGTAAAAAACGTTGTTTCAAAAGTGTAGACAAAAAGAACTCACAAACATAACTCATTCCATTCGTTCACGATAATTGTCTGTGATTCCGAACTTTATGTGCGTGTTCGAAGATGAAAAAGAGTAGAGTCACGGCGAAATTTCGTTTAAAATTCGTTCGTTGCCGAAATTTCGTTTCGGAGAAAGAGAGTAGAGCTCCAGGACCGAGTGTTCCTACGATGATGTGGTGTGTGCCGTGTGTGGCAGCAGGCAGCAGGCAGACAATAGGCATTCGCTCGACGTTTCACAAGGGCATTACGTCACTTGCTCGCGGCTGCACACACACCACACCTTAACTACCTACGGTCATTACAACTAAGATACTTAACCTATTTTAAAATTGTTGTTATTTAAGCTCGATATCGCAGGCACTAGCGCATTCAACCTGCGATTGTGGAAGTTAAGCAACTTTCGCAATGGCCGACATTAGATTGGAAACCAAAAATTATTATCTCGGGCTCCTTCGTGCTTTGAAAGACACGTTAAGCAGTTGGCTGCAAATCGTTAGCACCCACCAATCCACACTGGGTCCGCGTGGTGGGTCGTGGCCCTATCTCTCTATTCCATCCATAGGGAAGGTCCGTGCCCCAGCAGTGGGGACATTATTGGGCTGATGATAATTATTATTTTAAAGTACTAAGTACTTCATGCCATGGGATTTAGGTTTATTCGTCCAAAATTTAAATTTTCTCAATTCCGAAAAGAATATTCACTGTGTCCCAACTTACCAGAGGCAGTCCAGCATGACAGAGACATGCACGATACGCCCGAGGGCGTCACTCACCTGCAACAAACAAACTATGCTTTAGAAAATCACTCTATTATCTATATATAAAAATAACATCCTAAAATAAATATGTTTATGGCGTTTTTTACATTCCCATATATTGTGCTCTAAGATTCCTATGCTTTTTATGCTAGGCTAGGCTGTCTGGAGTTTACTGCCAGCAATAAGGCCTCTTTAGAGCTCATAGCATAAACTTTATGCTCTTTTTGCCATAAAGAGCTTATTTGTCTTCTATATATATAAAATTCAAAGGTGACTGACTGACATAGTGATCTATCAACGCACAGTCCAAACCACTGGACGGATCGGGCTGAAATTTGGCATGCAGGTAGATGTTATGACGTAGGCATCCGCTAAGAAAGGATTTTGATCAATTCTACCCCCAAGAGGATAGAAGCGGGAATGAAAGTTTGTATGGAACTTTGTCAATTTTAAACCGATCGGGCTGAGACTTTGCATGCAGGTATAAGAAGAATCATAGATGAATGTCATTGTGTATAATACAAGCCTGAGAACAAAAACTGTAGTCTACCCTTCAGCTCTACACCGAAGCGAAGCGAAGGCGGGCCGCTAGTTCTTAAAAAAAACACAATAAACCCATTGCAGACGGGGGCACCTAATGCTGGCCTTTCACATGGGTATTTGATATTGGTGAATTTAAAGCATTCTTCCTTTTCTTTCCCTAAACATGTGATAAGGGGCTGCTGTATATCCAAAGATATTAAAAGCCCTATTATCGTTGCGTTGTGTGATTTTAACTTAGGATTTTATTAGGATCTACACATAAAAATGTTTGAATTTAGAAGTCATGTTGGAATAAAGAAACGCATAACAAAACATGATTCAGAACGTAAATGAAATCTGAGACAGTCATGTCGTGTAATAAGAGTGTTCACAATTCAAAGTATTTTTTGCAAGAGATATTAGTTATTAACCTTAAGTTGGAACTACAGTATCTGTTTGGAATTTGAGCGTTGAAAGACACAATGTTATGCAGATTGCGCAGCGTGTTCATCGCGTGGATGAGGTTGCATCTACTAGAAGCATATTAGCGTCGATCAGGAGCAAGGTTCGGTGTGGCCACCTTCCAGTGTTGCCAGGTCTCCCGATTTTACAGGAGATCTCCTGTTTTTCTGAAAGTTCTCCTGTTCTACTGTTTTTCAACATGAATCTCCTGTTTTTCTTAAAATACGATTTTCTTTTTTAAATTGCATGTGGAGTTGCATTTTCGGCCATTAATAATATACGTAACCTTATTAATTTTAAAATAAATGTTATTGTCTAAAAAAAACTAGCTTTATGGGGCGGCAGAAGCCACAGAAACATAGTCGTTGTCGTTACTGGTCTTAAGTTTATCTTGATTTGATTTACCAATTCTAGGGTGGGGGGGGGGGACAAAAAATACACCTCAGCATCTACTGTTTTTCTTGTAGCTCCTTCCATACATCTACTGTTTTCTTCTATAACGCCTCCCGATTTTTAAAAATGGGACCTGGCAACACTGCCACCTTCTGTTAGCGCATTGCGTCACCGGCCAGCGCCGTCGCCGCCGCCGCGCCGCCCGCAGCCTGCCACTGCCGCCTCGCTAGATGGTCGATCGATTCAAAACGCGCCGTGAAGAATTGCACCACCAGGCGCCCGACGACCACGATTCTAATAAATATCACGACATAGGAAACCGAATAACTTGTCATCACTCCTTTTTAATCGAAAATTCATTACAAATGATCATAATTATGCATAAAAATAAATATTTCGAGATGTACAAGTTGTATTTTAAATTGGGTGGATGAAATGTGGAGACAAAAATAGATAGAAATATTCTTGTATTCTTCGAAGATGATTACAATTGGCAAATAAATAATATTAAGAAGAAACAATTTTTCCGATTCCTATATGTAGGATTTTTAACAAGTAGCCGTAGGGCAGTATTTCTCCAAGTGGGCGCTAACTTTCCTTGTCGTGGGCTTTGGTTTAGTGGGTTCATTCTCAAATTATTACTTTATTATAAACTAGTGGCCCGCCCTCGCTTCGCTTCGGTGTAGAGCTGTAGTGTAAACTATAGTTTTTGTTCTCAGACTTGTGCTATAAACAATGACTTTATTTATATAATTACACGTGTTATTGTGAGTCAACCATAGATAGACATATGCTGTTGCGAGATATTTTTTAGACAATTTTATGTAGAATATTTTCGTCATACATGATTTCTATGTAACGTTAACCATTAAGGCTGCACACGCGACGGAAGCTTAAAAAATGGAGTAACTTCTCCCGTTTTCCCAACATTTTCCTTCACTACTTTGCTGCTATTGATTGTAGCGTGATGAAAAGTATACTATAACCTGTCCAGGAGTATGAAGAATAATTGTACCAAGTTTCGTTAAAATCCGTCGAGTAGTTTTTGTTTCTATAAGGAACATACACACAGACAGACAGACAGACAGACAAAAATTTTACTGATTGCATTTTTGGCATCAGTATCGATCACTAATCACCCCATGATAGTTATTTTGAAAATATATTTCATGTACAGAATTGACCTCTCTACAGATTTATTATAAGTATAGATTTGGCGTTAGCTAATTTTTTATCGATTCACCAGCATCCGCTGATGATGGATGGTAGACAAAAAATTGATTCGAGAACCATATTCTATCCCATATTGTAATAATTGTTTTTTTTTTGAATATGTTAAAGCAGTTAGAAGTTATTATGTGATAAACAAACAAACATACATACATAAACCTTTGAAAGTTTTGTCAGTCATCGATATAAGCCATTCCAGTACCCTTAGTACGAGTTTTACAATTACGAAAACTATGATAGTTTTACTAAGGGTACTGATTTTATTGTTTTCGTTTAAATACAAATAAACAATGTTTAAATTATAACATTAAATCATTTGCCTCTTCTCAAATTTTAAGTATATTTGGTTACTTTTCACCAAAATGGACATAGAACCATAATTTACAATTACGAAATTACTATGATAGTTTTCGTGAGCTCAAACTCGTACTAAGGATACAGTAGGGACCACTGACTGAGATAAAGTGTTTAGCTGAACCGTCCCTCTACTGCAGAGAGCTTTTAACAGGCTGTTTCATTTAGTTACACTTCCGGATTTTACAAGCGAAAAAATAAGTGAATCTGAATAAAAAGCGTCACTTGTTCTCAGTGTTTGTTAACCTGTCGGTAATTAAAACATGCAAGTTAGACCCACAACCCGGCTTCCGATTGAGCTGATATTACGGTTGGCTAAATGCAATATTATTGTAACATGGAGGCAGGGCCGGATTAAGGATTGTGGAGGCCCCGGGCCACTTAGGATTTGTATGCTTGTTAACCCATCGAAATTTTGTTATTTTTTATCCTGTTGTGGAGGCCCCCGGCCACTAAGGATTTTCATGCTTGTTGACCCATCGAAAGTTTGTTATTTCTTAAGCTGTTCTGGAGGCCCCTGGGCCACAGCCCCACCGGCCCTGAGATTAATATAATCAAATAATCATGTATGTTAGATGTACAAAGTACTGTAGGCTGTAGGTAAAGGTAAAAGAACAAAAAAAAAATATCAAAGGAAAAGATGTTTACTAGTGTTTACTAGTTGGAATTTGAAAGATTTTTGTTTTCCGAAGTCCCTATTGTGGGGGCCCCCCGTTTGTGGAGGCCCCGGGGCTTTCGCCCCGGTTGCCCTCCCCTAAATCCGGCAGTGCATGGAGGTGTCTGCTAACTGTGCCAGAAGGTGTACGATTCCCGGACACCCTCGTGATAACACAATGCCAATGAGCTGAGACTCATTGATTCATCTTAGGAGGTTGTATTGTGTGTTGTTTGGATTTGATCATTGTGTACGTAATGAACTAAATAAAGATTTGTTTTTATGATTATACTCTGTCAGTTTTATTTTTGTTACATGCGTCATATTTTGTCGCTCGCAACAGATCAAAACTTAATATCTAGCTCTGATCCAAAAGTAGTTGAATCTTTTTTACGTTTTCATGGAATCCATAAATCGATTAGCCATCCCCATCGCAACGGAACGTAGAATTTGCGCGGCCTCAACCAGCCTGGCAAATTACAAATTGTGGAAAACGGAATGCAGAACAAGAATGTACACCTGCATGGGATCAGCGAAACACACTGCAAAGGCCGAGGCCACTTTACACCGGACTTCGGAAGTACTGTGTATTTTGCAGGCCCAGAAGACAACAACAGTAGAGGGGTGGCCTTTATCGTACCGCAAGCGATTAACAAGTGCATCTTGGGATATAACCCAGGAAGCGATCGTACACTAAAAATGTACACGTTTCCGTGAAACCTCGTACAGGTATATGCCTGAACCTGACGTCCTTGCGTCTGAAGTTGAACATGCCATCAACGCTCTTAAGTGCAATAAATCACCTGGGGGTGATGACCATCGGTGGACTCCGATACATCCCAAACTAGTAATGAAGTGAGACAGGGTTGCATTTTGTCACCTGCACTTTTTAACATTTATGGAAAGTACATCATTAAATATTTCCAACACTCACACCAATTAGCCTAGCCCCAAACTAAGCACTATAAGGCTTGTATTATGGGATACTAGGGTAACGGATAGAATACATATACTGTACATATATAAGTATATTTATATAGTAATACATATTAAACATCCATGACTGGAGTACAAATGCTCGTATTCATCACACAAACATCTGCCCCCACCGGGATTCGAACCCGGGACCTCTCGAGTCGGCGACACCATGAAACCCGGCGTTCAAAACACTCGGCCACGGAGGTCTACAAATCATTAGAAATACAATAGATAATTGGGAGAAGGGTTTCCCTATAGGTGGAAATAGATTATTGAATCTTCGTTATGCTGACGACACCATCCTTCTGGCAACATCTATGGAAGATATGAGTGAACTGTTTCAACGATTCGAGGCCGAAAGTAGCAAAATCGGTCTCGCAGTGAACAGAACAACGACGCATACTGAAAAGGATGCGAAACGTCAATAAATAAATAAAACAGTGCATCTATACCGTTGAAACTTGTTTTATTTAATGAGTGGTTTACGTGAAACCCAAAGAAGCAAAGACTAAAATGATGATAGTTGACCGAGTCGGAAATCTTACCAACGGGATCTGCAACATTTCTGGGATTAAAACCGTGGACCACTACATTTACTCGGAGAATCGGGATGACCAAAGATGCTATGTCCCGAGTAAACAACATCTGAAAGAAGAAAGGAATTGGGGTCGAAACCAAGATTTAACTAATTCGAGCTCTGATTTTCCCTATCTTGCTGTATGAGGTCGAAACGTGGACTATCTTAGCACGAGAAAAGCAAAGGATTGATGCATTCGAGATGTCGAGTTGGAAACGAATGCCGAGCATACCTTGGACGGCAAAATGCACCTATACATCGATCCTGACCCAGCTTCGCATAAAAACTCGTTTTTGTACTTCGGCCATACAGTGCGCAGAGGCAATGCAAGTTTGGAAAAGCTTATTATGGTTGGAAACACCGAAGGAAAAGATCGAGCGGTCGTTCTCTAACTAGGTGGACGGACCAGATTAAAGATTCGTCCTCATCCAAATTTTGTGTTTTGGTAAGAGGCGCTGGACAGAAACCGGTGGAAGCAGATCGTTCACTCAAGATGCAACCCGGGCGCTGACCACGATCTTCAGACATGAGGGACCGACCGCAGAGAGAGATACCACAAATAAACACAGTGAGCAAAATAGAAAATAAATTTTCTTCATTGACTTTACTAAAAATCACATCTACTATATCAAAATATCTTCATACTAAAAAGTGTGGCAAATCCAAATTAAGTATCTGGATGGCTCTAATCCCAAAAGTAGTTGAAGCAATATGTTTTCATGGAATCTAAATTAAACAACGAGTATACTTTAGCCTAAGTGTCTAAAATCTTCGAATTCACATTGATTCCTGTCTCAGCTGGATCACACTAATTGCCGAAGTAAGTCGCAAAGTTGTTTACTTGCTTCGCTTCTTAAATCGACTCAGAAATCTTCTCTCTATCAAAACAAAAATTTTGCTTGTAACATCTCTCATATTCCCGCTCATTGATTATGCTGATGTCTGTTATCATGATCTGAGTGCCGATCTTCTAAACCAATTCAATCGTCTTATCAACTGGTATTGTCTGCTTCATCTTCTGCATTCGTAAATTTGATCACATATTTGCTTATAGGTCTCAACTTAAATGGCTTCCTATACGTCAAAGGAGGCAGCAGAGAATGCTATGTACTCTGTATTCAATTTTGTTTAACCGACAGTCTCCAGAATATTTAAAATCCAAATTTCAATATTTTGTGATACACATGATCTGCAACTTCTTTCATCTGATACTGGAGCTCTACTCTCTTTCTCCGAAACTAAATAGCGGCAACGAACGATTTTTTATAAGTGACTCTTGAACACGCACATAAAATTCGGAATCAAATTCAATTTTCGTGAACGAAATCATGTTTGTGAGTTTTTTATCTCTACTTTTTATATTACTTTTTTACTACACTTTGTCATAACAGCACGGTTGTAGTAATTTTAAAGAAGGAGGATATACATTACATGGCCCTATTAACTCACTCAGGGATGGGTCCCCAATATACAGATCGGAATCCCGTCAGGGTTCCATGTAATTTTAAAAAAGGTAGGTACCTACTACATTACCTGGAATAATTAATACTCATTAGTAATCATCGTTATTGCGTTAACTTCTATGTACTTCTGCAAAACAAGGTAAAAAGTGTTTCAATAATTTGTTGTAGCCATGTTATAAATAACTCAGGGATATTCACAAAATACACTTCTTATCCTGTTACGACTACACTAGACTGACCGCTACGTTCGTTGTAATGCAATATAAACAAAAAAAACAAGAACCTGGTAGAAAATAAGTAATAGCAACCATTGCCATATACAACATCATTTTAAAGAATCGAACTCATTACATTTAAACATAAGCTTAAGAATTGACTTCATACAAATGTTTACAGTATCCAAGTTTACAATAATAATGCGTACACACTTGAAAGGGTAGGGTTGGTTGTAGCTGAAATGTCAATAAAAGATGGTTGTATAAATAGTATTGATATCCAAACTGAAGGTCGATAGTCACACCCCCGACAGATTATAAAATTTTACTAAGTAAATTCTATGCCCGCGACTGACGGTATTGCGAAGACTGCGATGTCCGCTTAGGCGCTTTGCAGACGACGGGGCGGGGCGGGCTTTTTGTCCGCGAAGCAATAAAAACCGCGTCTGCCCGTCGATGTCTGCGGCTGCCCTCGCCGCGTACAAAAAGCACACGACGGGCAGTGGCAGTCAGTTCAGGACATTCGTTCTAGTAATTAGTCCATCACTAAAAAGTGCGTGGCGCGGACTGAGCTAACCCCCGCCGCCGTCTGCGTTACCGCATATAAACTGGTTTGTATGATCCACGGCGGGCAGCCTCGGACATGCCGCGCCGCCAGTGCCCGCCGGGCACCCAAGGCGCGGTCTTTTTGCCCTCTGTGTGCGTTTGTAGTATAGGACTCACTTTGTGCTATCGTTCGCGGCGAAATTGACCGGCCCGCCCCGCCCCGTCGTCTGCAAAGCGCCTTAGGGGCCTTGCTTGCACAAATTTTGTGCTTGTTGAGACGTGAGTCTGTGGGCGTGTGTCGATGCGAACGTTCGTATGTAGCTTCCTTCCTGTTAGATGAATATACTGTGATAACGTTGTAGTACATTGAAATGCTCCTTTTCTACACACATATTATCTATAATCAGTAAATGTAAGTTTATGAACCATATAATTAAAAAATCAAAAAACCCGACTGCTGAATTGTACTTCAAATAAAAACTGAAAAGAAAAAAACAAGTCCAGTAGTCTATAATTCTGTTAATAAGGAACAAAGCTACTATAACAGTCGGGACCATTAGATATTCAAGACACATATTATTTTTCAATAATGGGTCCCGACTGTTAAAGTAGCTTTTGTTCCTTATTAACAGAATTATAGACTACTGGACTTGTTTTTTTCTTTTCAGTTTTTATTTGAAGTACAATTCAGCAGTCGGGTTTTTTGATTTTTTAAATTTACCTTTTTATTTCACACTTTTTAGTTAGTTAATATTATAAGACGGTATATAACCGTAGTCTTGTTACTTCAGTAAGGGAATTAATATCGCGGAAATTATTAAGTACCTTGCGGTGATCTAAACGATTGATTTATTAAGACATATAGAAACTTTACCAGCGGGGTCAAAGCTACAGATGGGCCTCAATTTTCACAAAAATGTGTGAAGTTAATGTTGTAATGTTATTTAACTAATGTATGTAAATTTTATAGTAAACTAGCACTTATTCTAAAAGTCATCTTTTGTTTATGTTCGTAGCGAATAATGGGTTATTTGTCATTATATTAAGTACCCATTATTTGTAGCATTAAGTAATATCGTTAAATAAAACAGTATAATTCTGAGTTCTTCATTAAAATTCAATAATCATAAATACCTATTACGATAATTTATTTTCATCATTTAATAGGAAGGATCTGAATTACAGTTTTATTGTTAGTACTTCGTATAGGATCAGATACTGCGAGTAGCCTATTTTTTTCTTTTTCGCCTAGGTTTTATCTACGTTTATAAACGCCTAAATTAAATTTCTTCTCTTAGTATTCCTGCAGTCTACTCCTATATGGTACACCGCGCTATCACTTTGTCATCGTTGTAACTTTTTAAATATTTGTCGAAATGGCATAGTGTAAAAAGCAAAGATTATCATCTTTAAATATCAAAAGCGATAAACGTATTTGTTTTGATAAAAAAATATTTTTTTAACACAAAATGTGCATTTTGGAAATAGATATCAAATAATATTTTAGTTTTGATTCACTATTTTAGCGGTAATGGCTTACACATTAAAAATAGATATATGGTGTCACGGACTTTTTTGTAGAACTATTTAAGAGATACATTTTCACTCTACATTACATTCATGTAACTTTTATTGTTTTTGCAATGCAGGCCAAAATGGCTCGCAGATGGGAGATTTTTACCGTCTTATGTGACACTTATTGTTATATTTTGGTCAATTCACTCAATAACTACATAAATTGTTATATATATGTTATTATCATATATGAGCTATATTAATGTTAAGTTTCATTAAAATCCATTCAGTATTTTTTAGGTGAAAGAGTAACAAAGATCCATACAAACGTAAGATTGAAATTAAAAGCGCAAGTGGTTAATATACAACTTTAAAGCGTTGTAGATCCTAAACAATCATATAAAATGAAAAATGGTATTAGGAACCTAAATATGATTTTTGATTATCTAGACAGTGATACCCCACTCGACATATTTTGTCAACTTATTTTTTTTACTTCGTCACAATATGGCGCCTAATTTTGCCCGTATTGAATTTTGATTACTATCATATCTTTAGTAGCACTCCCATGATTGAGACGAATCGATTGATGTATGAATCATCAAAATCGGTCTAGGCGTTTGGTCTCTAGTGTGCCACAAAGGAACAAACATACATATATAGACTGTTAAACACATAACCCTGTCTGCGCGTCGCGCTTCGCGCTCTTACATTGCGCAGCCGGGTAAAAATATGATATCAGAAACAACTTGCTGACTAAATTTTTACACTTGAATTTCCGTACCAACTTGTAGTAATAATGTTACCTACAATGACCCATTATATAGAATACGCAGGGCCCTTAATGAAATAGCCAAAGACGTGGATAACTTTGCCCTTTCCCCCTCCTCCTACTTACGAAAATGCAGGAGCAAATTGTAATTAAATTGATTTTTATTATTATTTATAATTTCTGATTAGTACATACATATTTAATTATTATAATAATATTTTTTCAAATTTGTGAGCTAAAATTAAGCAAATGTCGTGTTCAGCATCAATTGGGGTGCAAGTTTATGTAATACAATAATTTTGTATAATAATATGTAACTTATAATTTGTACTCTGTCGCTGTGCCATAAATAAATAAACAAAATAAACGCATTGGATTGGGCGGTTCTTAGCTGCCCCGTACAGCCTGTAGTTTGTTGTGTACGTAAGCGCGAGCGTCCACATGAAGTTCGTTCGGTTTTCGGACATACCCCGAAATGCTACCTTTATATTTGAGATTTATGCATTGTGATACGCAACCACGTGCTGTATTGCGCATTGACACACACACTTTGCCGGTTTTCCTTCCCCTTCCCAGGGCCGGATTTAGGATTGCGCAGGCCCCGGGCCACTTAGGATTTGTATTCTTGCTAACCCATCGAAATGTTGTTATTTCTTAAGCTGTTGTGGAGGCCCCTGGGCCACTGCCCCACCTGCCCTGCCTTAAATTCGGCCCTGCGGGCAAGTACCACCCCACTCAGCCATTAAGCGATTGGGGTACTCCTTCAAGATGGGTAGTGAATTGGAAGTGCTTATCAGGGCCATTTGAGATTTTGATATTTCACCGATTGCCTGATTGGAGTGAACAAATATAGATCAATGATTTCTGTTATTTAAGATTAATATAATCAAATAATCATGTATAATAATGTGCCCCCCCCCCCCCCCCGTTTGTGGAGGCCCCGGGGCTTTCGCCCCGGTTGCCCTCCCCTAAATCCGGCAGTGCCCCTTCCTGATAACAGCCAATGCTAAATACGAACATCATCGCAAACATTACTTAGCGCGATTGTATTCATCGCAAAACGATGCGCAACGAATAGATGTTTTCTCATAATCTGACTTCCTGAGCCTTTAGTTAGACCAACGGAATTGACAAACGTCGAGGACCATATATTATTGGTCCGTGCAAACGTTGACATAATTTTTATATTAAAATCCAACAGCCGTACTCAAAGACGTAAAGTAAAGGAGATGGTTCTATTTTGTATGAAGGATGGTAGTCAGTCTTCGACAGACTCTAATTTACTGTAACACGTATGACACTCAATTGTAAATCGTCTGGCAAAATTTTATCCCAGTTTAAAAAAAAACTTAATATATAAAATTATTTATTGGCTAATTATTTATCTATTTTTTGTTGTCAATACACACGTCAAAAAAAGTTTGAGATCACTTGCAAAAGCTCACGAGATTTCTCAATCACGAGAACATGTTTACGTTATAACATTTTTATTTAAAAATACACTATTTGAAATTAAAAAATAAAACTAATTTTATTTTTTAATTTAAAAAAATTAATAATTCAATCCTAAGGCGATTTTAATAGAACTTTGATAGAAATAAAAAGATAAAGAAAAGTTTACTAGAACAAAAATCCACGCGGACCAGGCAGCGGACGGGACTCGAACCCGCACCCTTCGCAATCCGGGCGAATGCACTGACCATTATGCTACCACGGCGGTTAAATTAAGACTCCGAGTGGGACAGTAAGTGCGCAAACCCGGAATGACGTTATTGCATCATACCATAAATACATGCTGAGGAGCTCGATGGCGCAAGTGGTTAGCGCGTTCGGCTGCGATCGTTGAAATTAAGCAACTTTCGCAGTGGTCGGTCATTGAATGGGTGACCAAAAATTTACTATCTCGAGCTTCTCCGTGCTTCGGAAGGCACGTTAAGCCGTTGGTCCCGGCTGCATCTGCAGTCGTTAGCGCCCACCAATCCGCACTGGGCCCGCGTGGTGGGTCATGGCCCAATCTCCCTATTCCATCCATAGGGAAGGCCTGTGCCCCAGCAGTGGGGACATTAATAGGCTGATAATGAAATGATGATAATGATAAATACATGCAACCAAACCTAACGTAAAAGATTTAAATAGATTCAAGGATTTTTATTTCCTAATTTTCTGTGATCAGCGGAATGGTCCATTTTATTTTATAATGTATCATCATGGTCTCTCCAAGTCTATGATGTCAAATGATGCCAACTACTTGAGATTACTTCAGAATTGAGATGTACATATGTCGTGGTTACCAATCTCTTATCTATTAGACGAGTCCGTCTGTCCGTGGTGCTGTTTCAGCGGCCAAACCGTAAGAGAAAGATTAAGAGAATATTCAAGTTATAAGTTAAGAATAGTCTGATAAGACTACAAACCGGATTTGAGTAACGTAGCACTTCCGGTTTTCGAGAAATCACGTGATTTCTATTTCAAACGAAACCACACAAAATCTCCGAAGTTCTCAAAAATTTTTTTTTTTGTGAACATTTGGTTCACTGGTTTGCTAGTCTCTTATCTAATAGACAAGTCCGTCTGTCCGTGGTGCTGTTTCAGCGGCCAAACCATAAGAGATAGATAAAGAGAATATTTAAGTTATAAGTTAAGAATAGTCTGATAAGACTACAAACCGGATTTGAGTAACGTAGCACTTCCGGTTTTCGAGAAATCACGAATTTCAAACGAAACCACACAAAATCTCCGAAATTCTCAATTAATTAAATACATTTTTTTTATGATTTTATTTATTTTTAAAGCATTTAACTGCTAGATGTTTAAATCTAAAGAAAAGTTTACTAGAAAAAAAAAATCCACGCGGACCAGGCAGCGGACGGGACTCGAACCCGCATTTGACATTGTGGGTTACCTACAATGCGAAGAGATGTCGCTGCCTTGCAGCTTAAGGCTAGGAAAATTTCGACGCGGCTAATAGGGCCGTGGTAGCATAATGGTCAGTGCATTCGCCCGGATAGCGAAGGATGCGGGTTCGAGTCCCGTCCGCTGCCTGGTCCGCGTGGATTTTTTTCTAGTAAACTTTTCTTTACATTTTTTTTTTAATCAGGTTTTGGTGAACATTTGGTTCACTGGTTTGCTAGTTACAATTAATAGGAAATAGAGGAAAATCCCCTAATTTGTTATCGGAAACGAAGTTTAATCTATTCGACAGCTAAGCAACTGTTGCAAGACTTGCACAAACAACCCAGTTTCACGTTATCTGTGAATTACAAAATTTGTCGTTCCCGTTAATAAATAGGCCAGGTAACTTTATAGCAAAAGATAACAATGGAACTGGGATTTGCTGCATTCTATGTCAAATGTTCATCAAAAAATAAACATGATTTAACCATCTGACGACCTCCTTGGCCGAGTGGTTTGTACGCCAGGTTTCAGGGTGTCGCCGACTCGAGAGGTCCCGGGTTCGAATCGAATCCCGGTGGGGGCAGATGTTTGTGTGATGAATACGAGCATTTGTACTCCAGTCATGGATGTTTAATATGTATTTCTATATAAATATACTTATATATGTACAGCATATGTATTCTATCCGTTACCCTAGTATCCCATAACACAAGCCTTTACAGTGCTTACTTTGGGGCTAGGCTATAGATGTAAGGCCGGTTTAAAACCAATTAAACCAAACCGTTTAAAACCGAAATAAACCCGTTTTTTCGATTTAAAACGGTTGGTGTTGATGACTATGTTTTTCTTAAATATAAACACATTGTCTTGATTTTGCCGAGGTAGGATTATAACGGAGTACCTATAAACTGTATAAAGTTATTACAATAATAATATTGGTGTCGATTCTGGCATGATTTTCTAATCCTAAAACTAAATTTAACATCAGTCTCTCGTTTTCATTCTGCATAGAGAATAACAAGGATACACAACTTTTAAATTTAAGTTTAGGTTTAGAGACTCATGTCAGAATCGACACCATTGTCATACTTAGCGTGTTGCGTTCTAGTTGGTCCATCCGCGACCAAGCGTAGGTATTACCTACCTAAGTTATAAAAGCTCTTATCATAGGTTAAAAACTCTGTGTTGGTAAATAAAAAAAGATCATTGTTGAAGTGTAAAAACCATAGTTCTTTTATTTTTGTATGCCAGTTTTCAACGATTTATTTGGGGTTTAAAACGGCAACATTTTGTTTAAAACGTTTTAAATCGGTTGTTTTACATCTATAGGCTAGGCTAATTGGTGTGAGTGTTGGAAATATTTATTTATTATTTATTTATCACACGGCAAAACGGTTTTCGTAAAAATGTTAACAGCCGTAATGCGATGTGTAGTGTAGTGTAGTGTAGCTGCACTTTCCTAGCCGCGCGCGGTACGTGTCGGATTTCTATTGTTTCATGCGCCGCGCCGCGCCACGTACGTGTAACGGTTTACGTTATTGTTAAGTTGGCTATTTCCGTATAAACATGAAACCGGCCCACTGCGAGACACCTCGCTACTGCTAGAGTTATTGCTGAGATTAAGCGGTACCTACTCCAAGTAAATATTACTTGGACAAACATTAAAGGGGATGGTACTAGAGTGGTAGTCGGTTACCGGCAGCGACCAAACGTTTATCATTTGAAAGCTTGTTTTATATTATAACATGAGCAGATAAATAAATAATAAATATTTCCAACACTCACACCAATTAGCCTAGCCCCAAAGTAAGCACTGTAAGGCTTGTGTTATGGGATGCTAGGGTAACGGATAGAATACATATACAGTACATATTTAAGTATATATATATAGAAATCCATATTAAACATCCATGACTGGAGTACAAATGCTCGTATTCATCACACTAGCATCTCTGCCCCCCCCGGGATTTGAACCTCTCGAGTCGGCGACACCATGAAACCCGGCGTACAAACCACTCGGCCACGGAGGTCGTCAAACTTTAATTCTTACTACTTATAGATACTTTTAATTTTTATGTATCTCCAATTAATATTAAATCGTGTTTAAAAAATTCATCATTTTGTAATGATGATGCTGGCCACCCTGTCATAAGTAACGTCATATTTTTAGTGTGGCAGCTTATAACATCTACGCAATCACTATGGCAAATGTCAATTAGTCCAGTCATGCATGATATTCTTGAAATCGTGGTGAACTTTTTATTATACCAAATTATGATTGACTAGGTATTTTTACTTTTTAAATATTTTTAGCGGCATTAAGAGTGTCTATTTTCGTCAAGCAATTCTGTAGCAAATTAGCAACCGGTCGAAAATCATTAAATCAATTTCAAATAAGATTAATAATAAGTTATTAATTAATTAATAAGTTAAACACAAAGTAATAAGTTTAGCCGTTTGTACTCCAAAGCATGCCTACACTAATACACAATACGATAAATACCACGTTATTGAGTAGCCTATGTGTTCATCCAGGGTGTCACCTAACTCCATACCAAATTTTATTAAAATCGCTCCAGCCGTTTAGTCGTGAAGAAGTAACAAACATACACACTCACATACTCACAAACTTTCGCCTTTATAATATTAGTGTGATTCTTCTTGAAATAAAAAACCTACAAAATACCTAATAATATAATGAAAGATGAATACAATCATTATTACTACTATAGTTATAGTTACCTATTGAATAGAATATACACACATCAAAAAAAGTTTGCGATCACTTGGAAAAATACATTGTTTATTGTGGTCCAGAAAACTGTTTTGTAATTTCTTTTTCTGATAAGGACAGGCAAAATAGCGTCGCGCGGCAGAATGTCTCACAAAATCAGTGCGCGCGCGCAAGAAAAAATAGTTGAAGGTGACGTCATCGCGACGATTTATTATCAGGACTGTCGCCGATCACGAGACGTCGTCGCCGGCAGTGTAGCGTCTGCGTTGAAGTGAAACCGACCACACCAGTTGACGAACCGAGGGCACCTCCACACCGTCAAACATACTGGTTGTTTATACTAAACGAAACTATATTAAAACTAGCTGACCCAGCGAACTTCGTACCGCCCTAAAAAATAGGGGTTGGTGGTAGAAAGGTGAAAATTTAGGGTTGTATGTATTTTTGTATGATGTTTCATAAAAAATTAAAAAAAAAATCTAAAATTGAAAACAAAAAAAAATAGGGTTGGATTACCCTTAAGATTTAGGGTGATGGAGAAGTAGATGTTGTCCGATTCTCAGACCTAGCCAATATGCACACAAAATTTCATGAGAATCGGGAAAGCCGTTTCGGAGGAGTTTAACCACAAACACCGCGACACGAGAATTTTATATATTAGATTGCGTTCTTATGACGACCTCCGTGGCCGAGTGGTTTGTACGCCGGGTTTCATGGCTGTCGCCGACTCGAGAGGTCCCGGGTTCGAATCGCGGTGGGGGCAGATGTTTGTGTGATGAATACGAGCATTTGTACTCCAGTCATGGATGTTTAATATGTATTTATATAAATATACTTATATATGTACAGTATATGTATTCTATCCGTTACCCTAGTATCCCATAACACTAGCCTTACAGTGCTTACTTTGGGGCTAGGCTAATTGGTGTGAGTGTCGGAAAAATATATTATATTTCGGCCACTCAATGAGTCGTAATGCAAACGCGAGAACCAAGTTTTACTAGAAAAAAATCCATGCGGACTTGTACTGGACGTACAAACAATAAGAGAAATGTCGAAAAACTCAAGAACGACTAAAGAAAGACAGAATCTGATAAAAAAAAATGATTGGTTTCTCCACAACATACAAAGTACATGATGAAGCGGCGTTTTCAGTATTTTGTTAATACAGTATATGGGACAGCAAATACCAAAATTTCACATCCAATTAGTTTCAATTTTGAGAGAGACCCCGTAACAAAAATGGACTAAAATGGCAACTTGGATGGCCACCCATTTCATTGTTATTGAAAATAATAAATAATAAAAATTAAATATGTTGAGGAGCTCGATGGCGCAAGTGGTTAACGCGTTCGGCTGCGGTCGTTGAAGTTAAGCAACTTTCGCAGTGGTCGGTCATTGGATGGGTGACCAAAAATTTACTATCTTGAGCTCTTCCGTGCTTCGGAAGGCACGTTAAGCCGTTGGTTCCGACTGCATCTGCAGTCGTTAGCACCCACCAATCCGCACTGGGCCCGCGTGGTGGGTCATGGCCAAATCTTCGTATTCCATCCATAGGGAAGGCCTGTGCCCCAGCAGTGGGGACATTAATAGGCTGATGATGATGATGATGATGATGATAATGAAAAATTAAATATTCATTCTCCTCAATAAGCTCTAGACAATGATGGATCACATGCAGGGGCAAAAAGAAAAATAATTAAATTAAATTTTTTAAGTAAATATTCGGCTCTGGGCAAAATTTTACATAAAATACCAAAATTTCAGTTACGTAGGTTATGATAGACCGTTAACTATATAGAGACCAGTGACATACGGACAGACAGACGACCGAGTGGCAGTAATAGGATTCCGTTTTTAACTTGGGTACGGAACCCTAGAAATGTCAAAACCTAACTGGAAGGGTTTGTAGACATCGGAGCATCCGCTGGCTGGGCGGCTGGGCAGGAGCCCTATTTTTGAATCACTCGTCTGACATAGTATCGTCGAATGCGACATAAGCCACCCTCGACTTTCAAGTCGCATAACACTGATCTTCCGTATTTTTGAATCATTCGTCACCGGTGTTACCTGTTTATTACGAAATATGAAATTTTACTCATTTCACGCAGAAAAAAATAAAAACTTTTTTAAAAAAACCTCTTTTTCGTTTCATATCATGACAATGATAGATTATCGTCGTCTAATAGCACAAAAATTTGACAATTATTCTATCATTCGCCTCCAACATTCGCCATGCAGCGAGTGGTCTCACCCATTCGTTGCACTCGAGCGATTCAAACTTACGGAATTAATTATGTTGAATGAAATTTACTTTCATTGAAATTGAAAATTGAAATTTATTTTCACCGGTGTTACCTGTTTATTACGAAATATGAAATTTTACTCATTTCACGCAGAAAAAAATAAAAACTTTTTTAAAAAAACCTCTTTTGACGTGACAACGTCTTAAATTAGGTTGCGGCTGGGAGTCACTTATGAAAAAGTGTAACGCTCGGTAACGTTACGATGAGTTTAAGTTTACATGTACAATGTTTTAGTAAACAAAATATATTTCTATAGTTAAAATTTGTGCAATTCTTATTTTCATTCAATTCCTTGTTCCTATTGTGCAATTTAATTATATTCATATCAATAAATATTCTACCGAGAAAAAGACGTTGTCACGTAAAATCTTCGCCCGTAAAACCGACTTTACAGGCAACCATTTTTTTTCGTTTCATATCATGACAATGATAGATTATCGTCGTCTAATAGCACAAAAATTTGACAATTATTCTATCATTCGCCTCCAACATTCGCCATGCAGCGAGTGGTCTCACCCATTCGTTGCACTCGAGCGATTCAAACTTACGGAATTAATTATGTTGAATGAAATTTAGTAGAAATCGAGCGTTCGACGCAAGACGAGTGATTCAAAAATAGAGCTCCAGACCTTGACCCAACGCGGGTTCGGAGTGGCGCATGCCGCATGCCGCCCCTTCCCACTCCGACGGCTTTATAAATAACTTCTACCCCTATCGGAATAACGTTGATCGAGGTACCTTAAACAGATTCTACGGCAGCCGAGGCTAATTAGTATAATTATGGCACTGCCAGCCAGCTCGAGGAATATCTAATGAGTGTTTATTTTTTCTTTATTATGGTTCACAAACAGGCACGCAATCATAACATTTATGTAATAATCTACATTATATACTTAGATTAAAACAAAAAGGGTAGATACGGTGCGCTCATACTTGCATCAAACAAAAACTGATCCCACGGCAGCGCGAACGGGACGGCGAGATCCGCATCACTGCATTACCGACCCGAGCGAAACAGCACGATAAGTTTCAACGGCAGCGCGAACGAGACGGCGAGATCCGTGTCACTGCATTACCGACCAATCACGCGACTAGTACTCGACGTCACTACCGAATAAGATTCAAATCAAACAGCAATTTTTATGAAAAAATATATTTTATAGTACTTACGAATGAAAAGTGATGACGTGGGTTTTATTTTTAGTTCTTGAGCAATTTGAGCACTTTCTAAAAACACACTTAGGCATTGTTTTATCATATAAACACAAAATATTAGCAATATGTCTTTTTGGCGTTCACATGTACGTCGTTTGCATGTCAAGTTGTGACTAAAGCGATTAGGGTCGTGGACCACAATTTATGCGGATCACTTTTGTGAGGCTAGTGCCGTATCTGCCCTTTTTGTTTTAATCTCAGATTATATATTATAAAAAACCGGACGAGTGCGAGTCGTACTCTCTCGGTGGGCGAGTAGTATAGTTTCCGTAGAAATTTGTTTAAAATGCGTTTTAGCGTTCGCTACCCAAATGGTATAAACTAGACTTGCAACGAATATTCGGTTACTATTCGGTATTCGGCATAGTCGGCTGCTTTTATTATATTCGGCCGAATACCGAATACAACATGTCGGTTTTTACTGATAGGGCCCCATTAAAAGAACAATATAAGTTATGCGGACGATATGGTGCTGCTCAGTCCCTCGATCAAGAAAAAAAATTGTGATAATTTTGCCACATCTCACAACCTTACTTACAATTCGGAAGACAAAAATAGTTTCTGTCCCATACTAAGGATTTTATTTCATTGTATCTACTATCTATGATATTATTGTGATCAAAGAAGATGTGGAATAAAAAATATATAAAAAAAAGTGTTTCATATTTAATTAATATCCCATTAGAACAGTATTAGAAATCCTTTTTAATGATTTATTATTGCTGTGGGCATTTTCAAATTATAAGTATTTCTTACAGCACCGACATTGTATTCGAACTCAATAACCCTTGTCTTATTAAGTATTTTTACACGGTCGGTCAGTACCTACGCCCGCTGATCATACATTATAAAAATCAATTTTTTTCGTCACTAATCTACGGGACGGGTATAGGTACTTCTATATTTCCGTTCCACGTATTTTTTATTCTGATCTAAAAATACTCTTGAAAATACTTTTATACTCCGTTTTTGTATTACTTGGTATGTCATAACCTCCAAAACTTCAAAGTAGAATATATATATCAAGACTTCCTATAATAAAAGAAATAAGACGAATCAAATCGGGAATCTAAACTTAACATTATATCTTACATCTAAAATTTAACATGTAATTCATTAAAAGACGAAAAAAATTTTTAACAAGAATTTGTATGGGACTTCGCCATTGTCCTTTTAGTGAATTTGTTCAGAAGTTAATAAAATAATATGCATTGCAAGATAACACTGTTTATACAGTAAGCCGGATAAACGAAAAAACCTTTTCCTGAAATATTTAAAAATTATTTACATCATAGTCTTATTTTTTTTTTGTCCATTGATGCGTAAGGAAGTATGTTTTTGTGTCAAGCAAAAAAACGAAAAAGCGGTTTTACGACTAGAGAAAACCGAGTTCCAAAATCAATCGGTTATACGGTTTCATGCCCTAGTGTCCACTTACTATAAAAAATCCCTCCCAAATGTTGTTAGATTATGGACTCTTTTCAAATATAAAGTTGATGATTATCTAATTATATGATCGTAATGCATCGACTTAGTATTTCTTGTAATTGGTTATTTGACGGGTATTAGTATCTAATGTCGCTTCCTAAAAGTTTATAAACTAAATATAAAGTTAGTTATAAAATTCATTGTAACTATACATCTATATTCTAAATGATGAATGGAAGGTGACTTCAGATGTATCTCTGTAAGTTATTTTTCATCTTGACGACTCTGTATATAACAAAACAGAGTTTCTTGCCGGTTCTTCTCAGTACGAGGTACAAAAACTACAAAAAGAAAATAGTATTGACGAACATCATCAAAGTTTTAATATGAAAACGGAAGAAAAATATCTGTCTTGGCTGTATTAGACGGATTTCTTTGCCTTCCATTAAACAATAATATAAATCTAGGGAAATCTGAGAAATTATATCTAGCAGCCCTGTCAGGTAGTCTGATTTGATATTACCATCCGGGAACCGGACGGGAAAACCTGATATGTGCGCCCAGCATAAGAGCTGAGTGAATCTTGCAGCCAGCAGTGATGTCATATTATAATGCTCAAGTCTACTTGCATAGGTGCTTAAATAACTGATATAATAATAATTGATATAAAAAAATATGTATTTAAATTTTAAAATACCCGGACACCAATACTAATCTAAAAATAAGGAAAAAAGTTTTTGCTGACTCTAACTTTGTTATCAAAAATAACATTTTTAATTCGGGGGACCGCTAAAGAAGTAGATATTTTCATTAATATTGCTAGGTAAAAGAAGTCGAAAAACTATTTTGTTTGATTCTATCTATATTTCAGAGTTGATAGCTTGTCACTTCATCGGTTCAAGTTACAGGCTAGGCGTCTCCACGATATCCTTCTTCTTTGAGTATTGTATCAGTCAGTATACATCGAGAAGAAAGAATTCAATGATGAAAAAAAAGTGTATGCTGATATTACCATGTTTTACGGAGTACCTTATGCTAGTGATATGCGACGATGAAATATATTGTAGGTGATGATAAATCTACAGGGAAGAAATGTGAAGAGGTTGAAGATGCGCGAGATGCGGCGGCACTTACGGTGGGCGGAGAGCGAGTGTGCACTCACCTGCAACAAGAATAAACTACAATAAGTACATGAGCATAGAAACCACAAAACAAGAATCTGTGACATTAAAACATCTGCTTTAGTTGAGTAAGGCTTCAAGCAGGGCTTATAACCGGTTTCGAAAATACCGGTAAATAAAATTATTAAAATACAAAGTTAATACCGGTTTTTAGTAAAGGTTTTGTTCGGAGCGCGTCCGAAATGAAAGCGGTACCTAAACCTTAATAAACCGGTTTAATCCAGAGCGGCACGTGCACGTGTCGGTATCGCTTGAAGTTTGTTTTGTTTGAACTAATCAAGTCACAACTTGTTAATGCTCAAAGATTGATGCATTTATTGACACGTTTGCTAGCGTCTAGTGAGTCAAGTTATTCATTTTGTAGTTGTGTACTGACACACTACTTCACTCACTCGCTCTGTAGTTGGAAAGAAACTGACATGAAATCATTATATATTTGAATTGAAACGGCGAAGGCGATGCCGTCAGTAAGAGCGAAATGAAACCCTTTAAAAACCGCTAAATTGATTCAAAACCTATTTCATTTCGCTTTTTAGGAAAACCGGTTTTTTAAGGTTAAGGTAGAGCCAAACCTAAATCAAACACTCCTAATCTACTTGATACTGATTTAGGTTTGAAAATTTACCGGTAAACAAGCCCTGGCTTCAAGGTTAAGTGAGCGTCATGGCATGGCTACATATGTACAAAAGTGAGAAGTGTCATTCACAATAACAAGGAGTTTGCAGATCGGTTAGCGCATACATGTGAAAAGGGGGCGGGCAGCAGCGCCGACTGGGGACAAACATCGCGAGCCAGCCTGCAAACGAGCCTCGACAACTACTTGACAACCACCTGACAACGGACCGGCTACGCTAACATTGCTAACTGAACTTCAAGGATGTAGTTATATCTACAATTATTTAGTTAAACAGCTTGTGGCAGAATAACATCGATATCGATACGCCATACGCTGAGCCACATTCCCACTTTGTTACCAAAAAACCGGCCGAATGCGAGTCGGACTTGCACATCAAGGGTTCCGTACAAACCTGTATATATAACATGTCGTGGCCATATCGTAGATTTGATCACTTCATGAAATGCTCGAGAATTTCATGAAATGGTCACATTTCATGAGGTGGCCAACTTAATTTGACCAGATCATTAAATCGTCAACATTTAACGATTTGGTCATCCACATTTGGCCGGATCGTATAATTAGGGTGTCCATAAAATATTTATGAAAAATCCAGAATATGTAAGAACTTGTTTATTGTTATTTAAGTCCGAATAACACAAACAAATGTAATCACATTTTTGGAACAAAATAAACAAATTAAAGATTTTTTTCCTAAATTAACCATCTTTAGATGAACTTCCTACAGCCATCGCATTCTGCATCTGTTTATTACTATTTATTTTATTTTATAGCTTCCTTACATACTTACTATATTGTATATTATTATATTTATGTTTATTTATTTATTTTTACAATGCACTAGCCCGCTGATTCCACTATTCTTATGGTATGGTTTCATTTAGCCAAAGGTTGCCTGGTAGAGATTGCTACCTTAGCAATAAGGCCGCCTTTTGTGTTTTTGTTTCTGTGTTTTATGTTCTCTGTATTGTGTGTAATAGTGCAATAAAGAATATATTCATTCATTCATTCAAACATGTCAAGAACTTACACATTTATATTTAGAAAACTATCAAATATTTAGAAATAATAAGGTACTTTGGTACATATTACAATAGTAGACTTAACTGTTCTTCCAGGGCCCAAACGGTAATACTTCACACTAGGTTAGGTTAGGTTAGTGTTGTGACCATGACGCGCGAGCCGAGCGAGCAAAGCGAGCGTGCCGCGGCAGCGGCCGGCGAAGCGCCAGAAAAAAAACTATATTAAAATGACCTTTTCTACAAAAAAAAATCAAGTATGACCTCTTGGGCCTTGGAAGTACAGTTTTACAGTATATCTTTGTACGGCATTGATTCTCATCCGCACTTTGTACCTCAACCGCAGTTTCCAAAATGTCATATTTTGACAGCCAGTAATAGTCCATAGATTTCTTTTGCGTAGTCACCCTACTCTCCTTAATTCGAATACCCTTTTGTTAACATTCTTCCTCATTAAATAACGAATTATGCACTTTTTCACTGCGAGAAACAACATTGTCGGCAG
This sequence comes from Chilo suppressalis, assembly GCA_902850365.2. Taxonomy (NCBI): domain Eukaryota; kingdom Metazoa; phylum Arthropoda; class Insecta; order Lepidoptera; family Crambidae; genus Chilo; species Chilo suppressalis. The sequence continues at coordinate 268,927 of OU963894.1, forward strand.
CGGCCGCCATATAAATATATAAACAAAGCGTTTGCAGCGCCTCTACCGGTAATTTTTGCCATTTCATGAAGTAGCCACGCGTTTAGTTGGCCATATCGTGAAACGATTTCTCATCATTGATCTGCCCAAACCACATCATGATGTGGCCAATAGATAGTGAAACATTTCATGAAATGCGACCATTTCATGAAATTTTCGAGCATTTCATGAAGTGATCAAATCTACGATATGGCCACGACATATATTCACGGATATCGCAATTTTTCCTTTATCTGTACTATATGACGTTGCTTCGTACCAAATTTCGAGATTCTGAGTTCACGGGAAACATCCTGTAGATGTTGATGCCCTTGCGAGTTTCGAAAATCCCAGGCCTGCTAAATAAATAATCGAGGAAATGATATGGATAATCGAGTAATATTAATGTGTCAATGAACGTATACACACTCGCTAACTTGTCTGTAGTATATGTTTTATAGTGTAAACAATATCTTCAATCGTCAGTATTTATTGTCAGAAAAATTAAATATCAAAAGCAAAAAACACCACCTTATTATATTGATATTTTAAGCATTTACTGTTTAAATCTTAAGAATATTTTACTAGAAAATAATCCACTCGGAAAACCCTTATAGGATCACTTTCTTGTCCATCCGTCCGTCCATCTGTCAAGACCGTCTCTCTCAGGAACGCGTAGAGGTATCATACTGAAATTCATATCTAATACTCAGGTCTACTGTCCCTTGCAACTTCTAAGCCAAAGTAATCAAAAGATACAGCCGTTTATGCCGCAAAATTTTCTAAAGTCGCACGGGAATCAAAACCTACAAGGTACTTCCCGTGAACTTAGAATCTTGAAATTTGACACGAAGTAACGTCTTATAGTACAGATAATATACCTATGTTCATCAGGGATAATGTAGGATTCTAAATGTCTCAAGTATTTTTGAAAAATCGGTCAATTACTTTCGGAGCGTATTCAATACAAACAAACAAACAATCAAATCTTTCCTCTTTATAATATGAGTATAGAAGTATAGATTAAACAGTCAAGTATTAGTTGTACGTGCCCTTCGTGTTTATTGATTATTATGGCCTGTGTCGAGTTATCGCTATCCGTTTAAAGTAGATAAAGATTCGTAGGTACTAATTATTTCAATACTTCCGTATAAGTATACCAAACATTGAATAAAATCACTCTTGAACAGAATATAATGCGAAAATGCATATTCAGTATTTATTTATTACACATTGAATTTTGTGTTGGACCATTTTTAAGACTGACAAGACTTGTGTACGTACATGTCTTAAGCAATTCTGACACCTAATTCTGGCACGTTTGCTCAACTTCATAGTTCCTTCATGTTTTACAACAATATTTCTTATCATGCTCTATACATTATGTTGGCATTATGGCGTGATTGCATTTGATCGTTAGCCCGAATACGAGTCCCAATGGAATTCGTGTAAACAACTAAGTGAAATAAACTAAGTCGAGTATAATGCGATTCAATTAAGAAAAGGACCGACTGGGCGCCATACGTCATAGCTGTCAATTCAAACCAAATAGGTACAGTGAACATAAAAAAATATTTAATAAAATATTTGTTTCTTAGGTTTTCACGCACATCACTCATTAAATAAAACTAGTTTTTCACGGGTTAATGCAAGAAACTTTATTTATTTATTGACGTTTCGCAGCCTTTACAGGCTGCGTCGTCGGATTTTTTTTTTTGTTTTGAACGTCAATAATATTAAATTAAAACGTCAATAAATATATAAAGTTTCGTGCATTAACCCGTGAAAAAGTTTCTAGTTATATTTTCTTTAGATTTAAACATCAAGCAGTTACATGCTTTAAAAATTATAACTATAATTGCTATTTCTTCTTTCAAATGTTTAATACTTGTAAAAGTATTCATTTGACATTGTGGGTTTACCTATAATGCGAAGAGATGGCGCTGCCTTGCAGCTTAAGAATAGCTAGAAAGAATTTCGACGCGGTCCGTGAGGGGTCAGTGCATTCGCCCGGATTGCGAAGGGTGCGGGTTCGAGTCCCGTCTGCTGCCTGGTCCGCGTGGAATTTTTTCTAGTTATATTTTCTTTAGATTTAAACATCAAGCAGTTACATGCTTTAAAAATAATAAAAATTATAACCGTGAAAAAGTAGTTTTATTTATTTAATAAAAATTATTTACTGAGATTAAGGGAGAAAAACATCAGTTTTTTTATTAAAATTTATTTTCTAAGATTGAGAATATAAACATTAATCAGAATCTAGCTCTTCAATTCCGCTCATCTCTGCATTACCGGCGGAGAAGTTATGAATAATCATGCACTATTATTAGGTCACATACGAACATGCATAATTTATGTAAACGAAAGTTTTAAATCGAGTTTCCGAACGCAATCCAAAAGTGAGATTTGGTTGACGATTTAGGTTATCAACCATTCATAGCCAAAGCTAAATAAATGAAAAAAAAAACATCCAATTATTAATTATCAATATTTGTTATTGTTTGTTTTTTATTCTAGAATTAGCTGAGTGCTTAAAAAAGAGTTCCAAGATTTTTTGGCAAACCGTACTTTTGAAGCTACATTTGACAGATGGAGGTCATTGGCTTTCCTATTCTTATTTGAATCGAACTATACGCCTGTATTCGGGTAATTTCCATTTGTTTACCGGATACCGGCTTCCAGTCCGTATTACAGTGTAAATATTGCTTCGGGTGCCCGGATTCGAGTAATGTCTTCCGTGCGCCCGAATACAGGCTAACGGCCAAATGTAATTGCGCCATTAGTACCAGGTAACGGCAATATCTGTCAAATACAGTTTTGTTTAGAAAATCATCTTGTTAGAAGTAGGCCACGATCCATATATGGTACCTAAGAGTTTAAACACTGATTCGAACCCGCACCCTTCGCAATCCGGGCAAATGCACTGACCAATTATGCTACCGCGGCCCTCACGGCATTGACATTGTGGGTTACCTATAATGCGAAGAGATGGCGCTGCCTTGCAGCTTAAGAATGGCTAGAAGAATTTCGACGCGGTCCGTGAGGGCCGCGGTAGCATAATTGGTCAGTGCATTCGCCCGGATTGCGAAGGGTGCGGGTTCGAGTCCCGTCTGCTGCCTAGTCCGCGTGGAATATTTTTCTAGTTATATTTTCTTTAGATTTAAACATCAAGCAGTTACATGCCACTGATTACCTGGTGTGATAGTGGACTCTAAACTCAACTTTTGGATAAATTTTATCAAGGCAGTACTCGGCAAATGTGTCGCAAAGTTTTTTTCCGAGAGAAATATACAAGTTATTAAAGCTAAGGATATCGTCACATGACAAAGCAAGTGCGGAGTGCTATGCGACGGGCGCGTAAGTTATTGTTGTTACGCAAGCACAAGTTCGCCTTGTACACTGCGCGTGGGCAACGCGTAAACAAACCTTACTCCATACAATTTTACCTATTGTTGACATCAATGACCCGCGACCTACATTGTTTATTTTATTACTACCTATTAGTAGAAAACATTGTATGCATTATGAAGGGCTACATGGGAGCGAATTAGTGACTCACAGCACAACACAACATCACCAAAAGCTAGTGTCATTTCACTATTTCCTCTGTAAAGATAACTTCACCCGTATTGGGTCCTCCAATGCAAGGAGCCAACATCACCAAAAGCTAGTGTCATTTCACTATTTCCTCTGTAAAGATAACTTCACCCGTATTGGGTCCTCCAATGCAAGGAGCCAACATCACCAAAAGCTAGTGTCATTTCACTATTTCCTCTGTAAAGATAACTTCACCCGTATTGGGTCCTCCAATGCAAGGAGCCAACATCACCAAAAGCTAGTGTCATTTCACTATTTCCTCTGTAAAGATAACTTCACCCGTATTGGGTCCTCCAATGCAAGGAGCCAACATCACCAAAAGCTAGTGTCATTTCACTATTTCCTCTGTAAAGATAACTTCACCCGTATTGGGTCCTCCAATGCAAGGAGCCAACATCACCAAAAGCTAGTGTCATTTCACTATTTCCTCTGTAAAGATAACTTCACCCGTATTGGGTCCTCCAATGCAAGGAGCCAACATCACCAAAAGCTAGTGTCATTTCACTATTTCCTCTGTAAAGATAACTTCACCCGTATTGGGTCCTCCAATGCAAGGAGCCAACATCACCAAAAGCTAGTGTCATTTCACTATTTCCTCTGTAAAGATAACTTCACCCGTATTGGGTCCTCCAATGCAAGGAGCCAACATCACCAAAAGCTAGTGTCATTTCACTATTTTTTCTGTAAAGATAACTTCACCCGTATTGGGTCCTCCAATGCAAGGAGCCAACATCACCAAAAGCTAGTGTCATTTCACTATTTCCTCTGTAAAGATAACTTCACCCGTATTGGGTCCTCCAATGCAAGGAGCCAACATCACCAAAAGCTAGTGTCATTTCACTATTTCCTCTGTAAAGATAACTTCACCCGTATTGGGTCCTCCAATGCAAGGAGCCAACATCACCAAAAGCTAGTGTCATTTCACTATTTCCTCTGTAAAGATAACTTCACCCGTATTGGGTCCTCCAATGCAAGGAGCCAACATCACCAAAAGCTAGTGTCATTTCACTATTTTTTCTGTAAAGATAACTTCACCCGTATTGGGTCCTCCAATGCAAGGAGCCAACATCACCAAAAGCTAGTGTCATTTCACTATTTCCTCTGTAAAGATAACTTCACCCGTATTGGGTCCTCCAATGCAAGGAGCCAACATCACCAAAAGCTAGTGTCATTTCACTATTTTTTCTGTAAAGATAACTTCACCCGTATTGGGTCCTCCTATGCAAGGAGCCAACATCACCAAAAGCTAGTGTCATTTCACTATTTTTTCTGTAAAGATAACTTCACCCGTATTGGGTCCTCCAATGCAAGGAGCCAACATCACCAAAAGCTAGTGTCATTTCACTATTTCCTCTGTAAAGATAACTTCACCCGTATTGGGTCCTCCAATGCAAGGAGCCAACATCACCAAAAGCTAGTGTCATTTCACTATTTCCTCTGTAAAGATAACTTCACCCGTATTGGGTCCTCCAATGCAAGGAGCCAACATCACCAAAAGCTAGTGTCATTTCACTATTTCCTCTGTAAAGATAACTTCACCCGTATTGGGTCCTCCAATGCAAGGAGCCAACATCACCAAAAGCTAGTGTCATTTCACTATTTCCTCTGTAAAGATAACTTCACCCGTATTGGGTCCTCCAATGCAAGGAGCCAACATCACCAAAAGCTAGTGTCATTTCACTATTTTTTCTGTAAAGATAACTTCACCCGTATTGGGTCCTCCAATGCAAGGAGCCAACATCACCAAAAGCTAGTGTCATTTCACTATTTCCTCTGTAAAGATAACTTCACCCGTATTGGGTCCTCCAATGCAAGGAGCCAACATCACCAAAAGCTAGTGTCATTTCACTATTTCCTCTGTAAAGATAACTTCACCCGTATTGGGTCCTCCAATGCAAGGAGCCAACATCACCAAAAGCTAGTGTCATTTCACTATTTTTTCTGTAAAGATAACTTCACCCGTATTGGGTCCTCCAATGCAAGGAGCCAACATCACCAAAAGCTAGTGTCATTTCACTATTTCCTCTGTAAAGATAACTTCACCCGTATTGGGTCCTCCAATGCAAGGAGCCAACATCACCAAAAGCTAGTGTCATTTCACTATTTTTTCTGTAAAGATAACTTCACCCGTATTGGGTCCTCCTATGCAAGGAGCCAACATCACCAAAAGCTAGTGTCATTTCACTATTTTTTCTGTAAAGATAACTTCACCCGTATTGGGTCCTCCAATGCAAGGAGCCAACATCACCAAAAGCTAGTGTCATTTCACTATTTCCTCTGTAAAGATAACTTCACCCGTATTGGGTCCTCCAATGCAAGGAGCCAACATCACCAAAAGCTAGTGTCATTTCACTATTTCCTCTGTAAAGATAACTTCACCCGTATTGGGTCCTCCAATGCAAGGAGCCAACATCACCAAAAGCTAGTGTCATTTCACTATTTCCTCTGTAAAGATAACTTCACCCGTATTGGGTCCTCCAATGCAAGGAGCCAACATCACCAAAAGCTAGTGTCATTTCACTATTTCCTCTGTAAAGATAACTTCACCCGTATTGGGTCCTCCAATGCAAGGAGCTAATGCTTATATGGCATTACATCTCTTCCATATTGCGATTTAATAAGAAATAATTGTAGGAAGATTGTAGTGTTTGTGTAGCGTGACATACAGTAACTCGGTCCTGATTTCACCCACTTGACTCCGGCGCCCCGACAATTACGCGACCGGGCGCGGGCGCGGGCGCCCAGTGTGTGCGCCGCACTATGGGAACTTTGACTCATTTTCATCTCAAAAATCTATAACTCCTGTGATAATAAAGATTTGTTTTTCTGATAATCTTGAAAATATTTGCTTTTAAATAATGTATAATTTGTATATAAAATTTTATTTATAATACTTACAATAAAATAGGAAAACAAAAAATATACGATTTTTAGACTTACATCTATGTTTCAATAAGTTTATAAAGGCAACTAGTAAATGTAACTGCTTAAAATTAAAAAACCAAACATCATAGTAGCTCCAATATCACTTAAGAGCTAGCTACTTTTCTTCATCAAAAAGTTCTAAATATTTTTTATTATAAGGTTTTCTCAAACATGTAATGTAACGATCAGAGGTATACAACAGTGTGTAGAATATCTTCCTTGGTCCTGAATAGGCTGTCCTCAAATATTTTCTTGCATGATGAAGCCTGAACTGTTTGTAGTTTTTCTTCCGTGACTCTTGAGCATCTTCTAAAAGTTGCCCAAGAGGCAATACCAAAAAATGACGTATGACACTTGCACCATGAATCAAAACCTTGTGCACGGAAGATGGCATATAGTACAATTTATATTTATTAACATACAGTTGTGCTCAATCAAATCCCATCTCCAATTTCTGTTTTGGCTTAAGAACTGTTCTTTCTATCGACCAGCTTTAGTATAGCGTTGACGAAACTGAGTTATGAAAGACTTCTGAATACTAGCGATAATTTTAGCAATATTTGCATCTGCAGATTCGGTGAAATTGCTTCGTATATAGTTAGAGATGGAAACACCATAATTTGTATCACTTTCAAACAATAAGAGACTTAGGTTGTGTCTGGTACACGAGAACTGACTCATTGCGGCGAAATGGCTTTCTTAGGCGGGTTCCCATAATGCGCCGCCCGCGCTTACCCCCGCGCATGCGCGTACCTAGCAATCCTAGAACTCAAATGTTAATCTGACACGCTGCAAAACAGAAGTATCGCTATGTCGTACGTATCTCTCTTATAGATTGGTCACTTTCGTGACAGCGTCCCTACAATTAGCCTGGGGTAGAAGAACCGTCACGTACGATGCATGCATGCAACCGCGGCCCAAGCACTTCGCTACCAGTGTGTGTCAATCGTGTTTTATAAACGCAGTATCATCTGAGGGTTGCAGCTTGCAGTCTGAACCTAAGTATTATTTTTGTTTGACAATCGATATTTTTGCAGGCTGCAACAATTTGCGAATAGAAAACAGCATTGATAATAATGAATTTGTAGTAGAGATCAATCTCTTGCTCTGTGTATCGATGAAATCAGGGAGTGTAAATCGTAGGACATGGGCTCCACAGAATGATATCTGTCATCATAGGAAAACATGCGAGACTAGATGCATGTGCCAGAAATATCTCTCTGAATTTCACAAAAACTACAACAACCCATAAACACTTATGGAAATTTTGAATAAAAAATAACAACCGTATATGTTATTCACCACATCTGATCACCACAGAAAAACTAAGAAACAGGTTGGTGAGCATAATTATTGTTAGGTGGCAAACGATGGACAAAAAAGCTGTGTATGTGCAAGGCTAATAATGTCATGTTTGTGTTGGCTACGAAACAATGAGAGGAGACGGCCTCGGGTGTTGCGGTGCGGGGGGGGGGGGGGGGGGGGTCGGTGACGTCACGCAGGTGTACATTGATAACGGTGCGCGCGATAACACTCTCACGTGCGCGCGCGCTGCACCGACCGGTCCCATCGGTCACTACACTCCTCCGCGTCAATCATGCCGCCACGGATTGGTCATACAAATAAATTATACAAGCCTCTATTGTTTACTTCGCACGACGAAAACAACTTAAAGTGCCTCTTTTACCTCAAGAACCGACTGTAATAAACAAGGAAAATACATTTCGTTATCAGCCAGTTAAATCTAAGACACGATTCGTGACGGAATGGGATTTTCCAATCAGGTATGGACTTATTAAACTGCACCGCTTCGCCGCACTGTGGCGGCGACTAGAGATTCTATGTCCCCGCTCACCTACAGAAGCAGGAAACTGTGTCTTCGTTGTCGGGTTGAGTTTGTGTCGGATGTGGTGAGGATTGGGACGCGGGCTCGGGCGGCACGCTGCGGTACTTGACGTGCAGCATGCGGCGGGCCGCGCGCGCGCCGCTGCGCCGCAGGATGCCCACGGGCCAGCGGCTGGGCGGGCTCTCCTCCGCGCCGCGACCCGCCTCGCCCCCACCCTCGCTCATCCTCCGGATCCACGCCTTCACTACCATCCACGACACTGTAAGTTCGTCACTAGCTCGACGCTGACCGTGTGATCTGCGCTGCGCTGCGCGGCGGCCGTCGGACGATCGCACTCGCGTTGCGGCGGCGGAGGCGCGGGAGGCTGTCGCAAAAAACTGCGCTCACGGTTGCGCACCGCGATCGACTGAGGCGCTGCGAGAGTCGAGAGGGCGGCGGCCGCGCGCGGTGACATCACGGCTTATCAGCTCGCACCTGAGCCGCTGCTTCCTCCGCGCCGCGACGGCCGCCGGTGCCGCCGCCGACCGAGGCCACGACGCGACGCCTCCCAGCACATATCGACACACGCACTCCTAGCCTAGCCACACGCTCGTATACCACCAGCAGCTGTTCTTATATATATTTGCCTCGATACTTTATAAGGTGATACTCAATATTAGTTCAATAACAAAAATATTGTTTTATATAAAGTTTGTATTTTTATTTTATTATAGAAAATTGTCTGTAACTGTTCTGTTGCCTTTCAGATTATTTCTTTATTATATGGTTAAGGTGATTCTCACACTACCCCGCACTACGCTGCGGAGTGCAAATCTGCATCCGCTTGCGGGAGTGTACATTATCATGCAGATCTTGCTGCACATTATAAACTGCCACGCCAACCATCATCACGTTGCTGGCCCGCAAAAAAGCTTGCCCCCATATTGTAGAAAAGAGGGAGAAAGTGCACGGGCAAAGAATTCCCTTTGCGAATAGAATGACAAAAAAAGAAGTCACTAAATCTCTTTAGCGTGTAGAAATAGTGGCCAAAGTCAGTGGCAACGTGGACCAGGGCACGTGATCCTCTGAAGGACAGGGGAAAGGTGGGATAAGAGAGAATAACTCCTCAGAACACTCACCGTTGTAAAGGTTAAAAAAATAAATAATCAGTAACGAAAATATGACTTTATGACATTAAATCCGCGACGACCTCCGTTGCCGAGTGGTTTGTACGCCGGGTTTCATGGTGTCGCCAACTCGAGAGGTCCCGGGTTCGAATCCCGGTGGGGGCAGATGTTTGTGTGATGAATACGAGCATTTGTACTCCAGTCATGGATGTTAATATGTATTTCTATATAAATATACTTATATATGTATTCTATCCGTTACCCTAGCATCCCATAGCACAAGCCTTACAGTGCTTACTTTGGGCACGGTAATATTATCTATACAGTATTGTGACTCGGCCCTGTCCTTGAAATAAATGCCTATGGCCAAGCGCTGCGTTACACGCGGTAGGGCCGCCCACCTACAGTATTTTAATTTCATCTACAATAATTAAGTTTCTTTCTAGTTTTGTGATTGTAAATATTTTATTTTATATGTAAAGATTCCCCGCAAGCCCATATACCCATATCGTAGGAATGCATTAAAAATAACTATTCCGCCATGTTGGATTTAGAATGACGTTACACAGCTAACCGTGTATATACAAAATTTCAGCTCAACCGGTTGAAGATATCTGCTTCAAAATTGAGTTGCAAGATTCCACCCGAACAAACATAGTTACATACCTACCTATATTGCAAGTCAATTAAAAGCTTCTAAAAAACCTGACTGCTGATTTTTATCTATATCTATACTTATAATAAATCTGTAGAGATGTCAATTCTGTACATGAAATATTTTTTTAAAATAACTATCAGGGGGTGATTAGTGATCGATACTGATGCCAAAAATGCAATCAGTAAGATTTTTGTCTGTCTGTCTGTCTGTGTGTATGTTCCTTATAGAAACAAAAACTACTCGACGGATTTTAACGAAACTTGGTACAATTATTCTTCATACTGCTGGGCAGGTTATAGTATACTTTTCATCACGCTACAATCAATAGGAGCAGAGTAGTGAAGGAAAATGTTGGGAAAACGGGAGAAGTTACTCCATTTTTTAAGCTTCAGTTGCGTGTGCAGCCTTAATGGTTAAAGTTACATAGAAATCATGTATGACGGGAATATTCTACATAAAATTGTCTAAAAAATATCCTGCAACAGCATGTATTTATCTTTTATGGTTTACTCACAATAACACGTGTAATTATATAAATAAAGTCATTGTTTATAACACAAGCCTGAGAACAAAAACTATAGTTTACACTACAGCTCTACACCGAAGCGAAGCGAAGGCCGGCCACTAGTTCTTACATAATTCAATAAAAGAATATCATTTTAAACATACAAGTTATATTCATTTGTAAGTCATGGTGCAGTCGGGTTAAAAGGAAATTACCTACAATGTAGGTACATCTTACTAGGTAGGTACTGTAGGGATCGTTTCATGCAAACTAATTATTGTCATTGAAACACTTTTATTTTCAAGAAATTACATTATTATTATCAATAAACAAAATACTGTTTTTTAAACTCCGCACAATTCTCCCTATTTTATTATTTTCCAGCTATCAATTCCTGTCAACAACTTCCAAATTACCTAATAAGCTGCCAGTATACACCAAAAATATCTGATCACTACAATACCTACCATTTATTACTCTCGTAAATGATTTCATAATGACATTTCATTTAATTCAATAATGTATGTAGTTAAGTAAGTGGATAGCCTAGTCTAGGAAACTACCTACCTATTATGTGGTTTTGTTTTTAACGTGAGTGTAGGTAGATTACTCGTTTGTCTCTTTTCTCACCCTATCCACTTATTTATATATTATTCCAGATATTTTGCTCGATGGAAAAATCGAAATACCTAAATATTAAAAACAAATACGTACTAGTAGATAGGTATATAAAAAAATATTCTATAGTCTTACCTTTCCAATATTTCAGGTTACTTCAGTTATTTATTACGTTATTAAAGAGTTCAAGCAACCAAAAACAGCACAATATCGTCGTTTGTTCTTTGCCATATTAAATTATGTAGGTATCTACTTAATTCAATCAAAAATTTACAATACAAATCGCACGTTTAAGCACGGCTAACTGCATAAAAAACAATTCATACCGTTCGGTCGTCGCTGCGGCGCATTCGCGACTGGGTGCCCGCCGAGATTCCCCCGAACTCGAGTGGCGTAGGTATGATTCGCTTTCCGACAGTTTGTAGGAAGATAGAATACTGTATATATTATTACCGTGCTTTGGGGCTAGGCTAATTGGTGTGTGTTAAAAAAAATGGGTGCGTGTACTTATGTAGGCGCGTGAGAAGTTATCCTTCTTTGGCATCGTTTAAAATTAGTTTTTAATTGCATGCAAAGAATTAATTACAATAAATTAATAAAAAGTCTGGAAAAGGACGAAGTCAATAAAGTTCAGTTTTAATTTGTAAAAATAAATAAATAATCAAAATATTCAATTAAAATCGCTACTGAATATAATTTATTAGAACATATGTGATTTGCACTTGTATGAAACTCAAACACGTATTCCGAATATACAAACTAGAAACATGTGGATAAATATTATAAATATAAATACCTATAACTGTTACTTTATTACAAAAAATAAAGATGTGGTTTTTGGTTCTACTACACCAATGGTCAAGAGATGGCGCTGTAGTCTCCTGAATCGCGCTTTGGTTCCGTTGTCCCAGATTAATAAATACTTTTTGTTACTTTATTACAAAAAATAAAGATGTGGTTTTTGGTTCTACTACACCAATGGTCAAGAGATGGCGCTGTAGTCTCCTGAATCGCGCTTTGGTTCCGTTGTTCCAGATTAATAAATACTTTTGATAGGCCTTCACAATGCAGTCGTTAGCACCCACTAAATAGAGATTCTATTTCTATTTTGTTGGTAGATTTTCTTAATGTGCGGTAAACACAAAAGTAACGCATGAAGTTGGTCGCTAAAGCGACCAACTTCATTATGTTAAAATTTTGTGTTACAGTGATGCGCGCGCATCTTAAAATTTCACTCTCATCATTTTTTCATAACGCGCCTAAAGAAGTATAACTTCAAAAAAACAATGATACATGCTTAAGTCTTCAAGCTCAGTTGTGGAGGCGTTTTCTGTTGGTGCATATGCTTGAATAATTTTCCATTCTTTTTTGTAGCTGGTTAGTGATAACGTTATGGCAGCAATTCTGTCTGATATTCCTAGAAAGTCTATTACCTGATTCTTTAGAGCGAGTTTGATCAAGAAACCTACTCCTTTTTGTCCCGCAGTTTAGTTTGTTGAAAAATATGTAGTCAGACCTTTGTTGTATAGATTCGCCAAGCCTTCTTGTTTCAGAAAGGCGTATATATGTCCCAGTTTAGTTTTTGTAGTGCAACTTCTAATTCCTGCAAACTTTTGTCAGTTCTTAAAGTGCGAGTGTTTAGAGTTGCTATGTGTATTGTTGTTGTGCTTAATTTTATGTAGTTTTGTGTTGTTTGTATTTGTAGCAATGGTTGGGGAGTATTGGTCTACTTCTCCCGCGGTGACCAACCGAGTTGGGAGAGTTGATTTTGTATTTATGGTACATTTCTTATAACTATTTATTATCTTCCTGTTTATAGTTTCGTTCAGGTTTGATGGTGAGACAACTGTAGTACTGTTTTTTCACCCACGGATCTAGTGGAGCTTGCTCGAGTGCGAAATAAATTATGTATTTTATTTATTTTTGCTGGTGCAGAGTTTCCTCCTTCAATATCTCGTTGAGCGTTATTACTTTGACAGTCGCGAAACCCGAAAGTAGTTAACATACGATAAGAGATTAGAACTAGTTGACTTACAAGGCAAACATCCATGCTGCTCCAAACTAAGAAGACCTTTAACATGGTTGTAAAGATGATTCTGAACAAACGATTCAAGAATTTTACGGGGTGTGGACAAAATCGAAATGGGCCTGTAATTGCTAACATCGTTTATATCACCGTCTTATGTGAATCGGTGTGATATAGGCAACCTTCCAGTAAGCAGAATAAATTTAGGACTGCAAGGAGAACTTTTCTTTAGATTTAAACATCTAGCAGTTAAATGCTTAAAAAATAAATAAAAACATAACTGCAAGGAGAAGTTAAAATTTGACATTGTGGGTTACCTACAATGCGAAGAGATGGCACTGCCTTGCAACTTAAGGCTAGGAAATTTCGACTCGGCGAATAGGGCCGTGGTAGCATAATGGTCAGTGCATTCTCCCGGATAGCAAAGGATGCGGATTCGAGTCCCGTCCGCTGCCTGGTCCGCGTGGATTTTTTTCTAGTAAACTTTTCTTTAGATTTAAACATCTAGCAGTTAAATGCTTAAAAAATAAATAAAATTATAACTATAATTGCTATTTCTTCTTTCAAATGTTTAATACTTGAAAAAGTATTCATTTGACATTGTGGGTTACCTACAATGCGAAGAGATGGCGCTGCCTTGCAGCTTAAGGCTAGGAAAATTTCGACGCGGCTAATAGGGCCGTGGTAGCATAATGGTCAGTGCATTCGCCCGGATAGCGAAGGATGCGCGTTCGAGTCCCGTCCGCTGCCTGGTCCGCGTGGATTATTTACTTTGTTTTTGAAAAGAATACATTTTTGTTGATCTATGCCTTAATAATTAAATTTTTATTTTTAAGAAATCTTTTAATGGCAAAAGTCTGCTTTAAAGCAAAATATAGCAGTTTTGTCTACTACATATTTTTTAAATATTGCTCCTCTAATATATAGTAGGATACTATAGTATATAGTAGGGTTGGTTTTGGGTTTGGAGAGTAGTGGCAGAGTCGACACTAGTGTTTAGGTAATCACATGCATATGTCCTACAGTTGTGTTTATAGTTTTTTATAGTAATGTACACTGGTACTTAATTTTCCCCCTATTTTGTTATCTAGTATCCATATGTGGTTATGAGTAGTCATGCCCTTTTAAAAATCCTTTCGGCGTTGTCGTGTGAGACGGGTCGTTACGTTCCCTAAAAAATGGTTGAGCGAAGTGATGGCTGGTTCATGCGTCATGCTCGTGAACGGGTGCTGCCAGCGGAGATGAGTCTGCTCTTGCTACATTGGGTACTATTAATTGTTATATTAATCATTGCATTCCTTAACTTTCTTTTTTTAAATCTGTTTTTTATTTTATAGTCATAATTGTTTTATCGTTCACATTTGTAATGGAAAGTGACTTCATGAGTTATCTCATATTGAAGTAATTTTTCAAATTGACGACTCTGTATATAACACAGGGAGAAAAAAACAGCCCTTGCTGAGTTTCTTGCCGGTTCTTCTCAGTACAAGGTCTCCCGTCGTAGATTTGCGAACCGATGGCGTAGCTTTTCGACATTCACAAGTGCTGGTAACAGCCTAGACTGAATAAACGATATTGAATTTTGAATTTCCCTATTCTACACAAAAAACAGTGACAACATGGGCACCCCGTTGTTTGTATATATAAGGAGATATGCTCATATATGTCACCCTCAAATGGGCATCTTTGGTGAATGGGTAATTTCCATTGGAGAAGAAAATAATTAAGAGTTATGAAAGTTTTTACCACAATTCTGCACAACTAGTTGCATGCAAAACAACAAATTTTAATTAAGTGCATAAGAACCAAAAACAAACTATACAAAGAACACATACCCCATAAACCAGTCGACGGTGTCGCGCAGGTACTCCGGTAATCGCTCCAGCTTGAAGAATTTCTTTAATTCGTCAACAGAAAATTTATTACTTTTGAAAAGAAATTCTTCTGTTTGTTTTTCTAGCGGCAGGCATTAATTATTAGTATCATTGCACTTCCTGATGATAATCAGCAAATTAGACTAACTGTATAGTTATTGAGCAATCTAACTCTTCAGTTAACTAGAGCGTGTCACAATCACAAAAATCATTGAACTTCTTTTACAGCAGCTGAGGCGAATTCGCCATGTTGCGCAACTTCACTATTTTTTTTTATCGTTCTGATTGAATTTAAGGGCTTATATTATTTTTACTGCTCTGGTAAACATATAAAACAATCATTTCTCAATCAATAAACTAAAAATAAAAATTTAATTCAAATATTGTTTTTAGAATAGAACTACAAAGCCAATGACTTTTACAAACACTCTTTAGCTTATTTTCGGCATGGCAACACAGACAGACAAGACACAGCTCCAGTGTTGACAGATCTGCATCTGTTACTTTAGCACAGATTAAAAATATTTCTGTTTCGTGGTTAGGGTCCGACCACAGAGTACGCTGGTTAAGAATCAGGTTCAGACTCAGAAAACAAGCGCAAGAAATAAACAGTGGTGTCGATTCTAGCATGATTCTCTAAACCTAAATTTCAATTTGATAGCAGTATATCCATGTCATTCTTTATACATCTTTATATATATAACTAGTTGTGCCCCCCGGTGGTACCCGCGTTTTTTTAGGGATATTTACCCGCAGTAAAACGTAGCCTATGTGTTAATCCAGGGTGTCAGCTAACTCTATACCAAATTTTATTAAAATCGCTCCAGCCGTTTAGACATGAAGAAGTAACAAACATACACACTCACAAACTTTCGCCTTTATAATATTAGTGTGATTCTTCTGTGAGTGTGTATGTCACTGAACTTCTCTTAAACGACTGGACCGATTTTGATGAAAGTTTTTGTGTGTGTTCAAGGGGATCTGAGAATGGTTTAGATTCACAATTTTGTCCGCTGGACAACCCCTATTTTTTTAGGGCGGTACGAAGTTCGCTGGGTCAGCTAGTTACATACATTATTTTATAGAATGAAAAGGGGAGACTGGTTGTTTTCGAATTGCAGAGCATAATGCGACTCAGTGGCGCACAAGGCCGAATTATGCTGATGCTTAATTGGAACGTGAATTAGTTTTCAAATGCAGAATCCGCTAAGATTAGTGTTAAAAAAAGTCAATGTTTGTACCTTCATCCATACTTATATATTTTTTTAACACAGTTTGAATTAACTTTCATTATTTAAAAAAAAAACTATAATGAAACGAAAGCTTTAATAACTTTTCAACAATAAATAATATTACTAACGATAACATATAAATAAAACATTTCGATCAATGCCAACTTAAAGTTGTCAACTTAAACAAACGATTGCACGCATAACACGAAAGCATTACTGTTGAGAGTGCTCGCTGGTGCGTAGCGTTGCTGTAATTGAAACATTCAACGTTAAGCATTATGCCGCATAATGCGCTCTAGTGCTGTAATTGGAAAACTACCACTGATGTTAAATTTAGTTTTAAGTTTAGAGAATCATGCCAGTATTGGCACCAGTGTAGTCTAAGCAGGGTGGCCATAGTGGCAGCAGGCAACTGGTTGCCCGCGCAGGATTTGGAGTCAGAGACTTTACCGGAATGTCTAGGTCATTCTTGTTTCAGATTCTGAATTCACCAGCGCTGCTCGGACTGCAGGTAGGGTTGTCAACCCTACTATAAAATATAGTATCCTACTATATTAGGCGATCAAATTCAGTGAAATGACAGTAAAAGCTTTCTTAAAAATTATTAGAGATTGTTATTATGATAATGGTGTCGATTCTAGCATGATTCTCTAAACCTAAACTTAAATTTGACAGCAGTATATCCTTGTCATTCTCTATACAGAATGAAAAGGAGAGACTGATGTTAAATTTAGTTTTAAGTTTAGAGAATCATGACAGAATCGACACCATTATTAAGGCAAAGCAAAACCACATACTTACTATATTTTTTTCTATTTTTTTGCCAAGCAACTATATTTTTAGAAGTAACGCTTCGAAAATTGCTAGCAGTAAAATAAATAACAGAGCCCAGGATCATTTGGTGTCGACGCCAAAACCGTTATCGTTCGACTATATGTCTCTTAAAGTAAATGATAAAATTACGGAATCGGATACCTATTTTTTATCAAATACTCTACTTACGTTTTATCGAATCTCAAGTCACAACGATACTAAAGAAGTTTTCACTTCAAAATAGTCTACCTTAACTACAGCTCTACACCGAAGCGAAGCTAGGGCGGGCCACTAGTAGAATAAAAACATCCTTGCTTTACCCATCCCTCTCTATATCGTCGTCTCGCGCGTCGACGCGGCGACGGCACCGCGACGTGTGGGGAAACTGGTCTGGATCGGTTGGTCCTCTGCAGTTGTTGCGGTTTCGTGCTCCGTCGTCCGGACGGAGTGCTCTTCGGGCTTCGTTCTCCTCACTCTTCACACACCGCCCTCAGTGCGGTCAAGCCCACCAGGTGAGACCCATATGGGAGGCCCGGTGAGCGACCTGCGAGCAGGCGGTGGACTTAAGGCGAGGGAGGATCGGATTGTCTGTTGTGGGTAAGAAGCTTATACAATGTCAAAGTTGACATTAGCTTCAGAGGCGTCACGTTATTTGTAAATTCGTCATAGAGGTATAAGAATAGAGTGGGGAAGGCGCCTCTAAAAGTGTCCGTCTAGTAGAAAGAGAAAGAAGATGAGAGACGGCTAGCCTTTCTCTCTCTAATCGCGAATGCGCATTGGATGAAAAACCTACGGATGAATACCGACCAAAAACACGACTGCGCAGCGTCACAAGAACGAGAGATAGCTAGCCGTCTTTCATCTTCTTTCTCTTTCTACTAGACGGACACTTTCACTTGTAGTAGAGTACATATCTCCCCTACTTTATTCTTATATCTCTATGAAATACGTGCTTTCGTCACCCATCCAATGACCGAACACTGCAAATGTTGCTTAACTTCAACGATCGCAGCCGAACGGGCTAACCACTCAATATTTTTTTAGAATGGGTATAAAATAAATTCTAGTTTTTTCTCAAATTATGTAATATATAAAATTCTCGTGTCGCGGTGTTTGTGGTTAAACTCCTCCGAAACAGCTTTCCCGATTCTCATGAAATTTTGTGTGCATAGTGGGTAGGTCTGAGAATAGGACAACATCTATTTTTCATCCCCCTAAATGTTAAGGGTAATCCACCCCTAATTTTTTTTTCAAATTTAGATATTTTTTTTTTAATTTTTTTATGATACATCATACAAAAATACATACATCGATAAATTTTCAACTTTCTACCACAAATTCCTATTTTTTCTGAGAATCGGACAACATCTATTTTTCATCCCCCTAAATCGTAAGGGTGGTCCAGACTTAATTTTTTTGGACTTTTTTTTTTTGTTTTTATTCTATGATACATTACACAAAAATACATATAACTCTAAATTTTCACCCTTCTACCACCAACTCCTATTTTTTTAAGGCGGTACGAAGATCGCTGGGACAGCTAGTCTTATATATAAAATTCTCGTGTCACAATGTTAGTTACCATACTGCTCCGAAAGGGCCTAACCGATTTTTATGAAATTTTATATGCATATTCCGTGAGTCTGAGAATCGGCTACTATCTATTTTTCATATCCTTATGTGATAATGGTTGTCCCCCTAAACGTAGTGTTCTGAAACCTACAATGCGCCTTCGCGCCAAAATTCAAACTATTGGGTATTGTAACGTAGTGCTCTCATATGGGTTAGGAGGAATGTTATCCCAGGAAATTGATAGAACACTACGTTACACACCCCTAAATTTTTTTTGGACCATATTTATTTTTTTATAATGTGGTATTAAAAATACATACAACCCTAAATTTTCTCTTCTTCCATCTGCCCCTATTTTTATGGCGGTACGAAGTTCGCTGGGTCAGCTAGTTTAGATATAAGAGCATTACCTCTCATCAGATGCTTGTATGGAACTGTCCCACCCCTGAATATATGTATGTCAATATTGAAACGTCAGATAAAAATTTGAACTTATTATAGGGCAACTTAGAACGCAGCCGGCTGTAAGTAAGTAATCTGTAAATCTGTCTGTGTTCTCTATGTTCAAAAAGGAAGATTAATACAAAAATAAGGCGATGGCTGCATGGCTATGCCTTTGCCTTTCTCAATAGAGAAGAATAGAACTAAAAAAAATCAATACAATACTCGCTCGAGAGTTTTTGGCGGGATTTCATCGAGAGCGGTTTGTGTCTTATTTTAATTATTCTTAAATTTGTTCATAATGGATCTTGTGAAATAAAATTGGTGTGATTTTGTGTTACAACCGTCTGCGCAACTGAAGAATTAGTGGAATCTTTAAAATATACGCTATTCCAGTCAAGTGGACGTGAGTATTTTATTGTAGTATTGACTTCTTCACAGAAGCTTAACGAAAAAGCCAACTCGTTATATTTCGTGCCAAACACTCCTAGAAGCATTAGAATGCGTCACACCCACATTCTAATGTAAAAAAAGGAAGATACAAAAATAAGACGATGGCTGCATGGCTATGCCTTTGCCTTTCTCAATAGTGAAGAATAGAACTAAAAAAAAATCAATACTCTCTCGTAGTATCTCTAAATAGTCTGTGCTCTCTCGTTCTCTTCTCTTCTGCGAGTACCTACCTATTTCAGTATCTCATTTTTGTGTCCTGTTTCTTTTCTGTCTTCTGAGTACTGGATTGGGGAGAAAACTGCAGAAGTGGAGAAAACCAGTAGTTTAGCTGAAGTAAAAACAATATAAGGGCAAAATGTTTAGATTACCGTACGGTGAAAGAGTTGATCCTATGGAGGAAAAACGCCAAGCGAGAGAAAATACTATAAGCAGCGTTATTACTTTTTGCGTGCTATGTGCCGCTATTAGAGTTGGTAAGCTGTGATTCTTTATTGATATTCCCCGTTATTTCCATACCAGTAATTAGAGGTTAGTTTTAACAGTGTAGTTAAGTTTCTTATTATTAGTAAATAAATGTGCATTACGTTTGTGTTACGATTTCAAATAAAACCGTCGAAAATGGCATACACTGGCACTAACAGCGACGTACTTTGTAAATGTACTGAAAGTGTAATCACTAACCTACCTTGTTCTATGGAGATTTCAATTTTTATATCTGTTTATAATGTATTTCTGACTAAACTTATTTCCGCTTTAGTTGGTTTCGGTATTCATTTGGTGAAAATGCTAAAAGCAATTGCTATCAAATCTCCAAGTTGTTCTTGTGACCCATGTGGTGGTGCATAAGTTTATAACAAGTTCTCTCCTTATCCAAAATTACCTCGGTTAGTATTACCTACATTCAAATAATTAAGCAAGGAAGACAGACATAGTTCAAATGAAGTGTGGAAGTTTATCAGATGGGTTCTCAGACAAATTTACCAGCAGCTACGTTACTTAGTAACATTAAAGTTAACCTGATACAGACACGAATTTGTGGGTAAATAAATCATCAGCTTTTATGTCCTCCCTACTGAGGAATAGGTCTTCCCTATGGATGGCATATGGAGGCTGGACCGTGGTGGGTCATGTGGGCCTAATGCAGATTGGTGGGGGCTAATAACTGCATATGCATTGCACCAATGGGATTTTATGTAAAAAATTTACTTTAGGTAGTAAACATCTATAAAAGATGAATTTGTAGTGATTTCCAAATCAATACTATAACACCTAAATGTGGTTAATTGTAATATGCATATAATTCTTTCTATTTCTATTTGTTAACAAATGTTATCTTTTTTCAGCTCCCCTCATTTTGGAACATGGTGGCTTTTAGGAAGATATATCAACGGGCAGTTTTTCTCTAAGAATGATCCTTTTCTATAGCCACAGTTCAAGTTATCCAATTTTGTCATTTCTATATATCAATGATGCATCATTCATTGGGAAATTTGTCATTTTGTAATAACTTGATCTGTTGCTGACTGTACCATAGTTAGTGTAATTTGTTATTTAATAAATGAATCTTTAAAAGCAAGCTAGTTTTTCATCATCATATACTTACTAAAGTAACATATTTTTACCAAAACCGTTTCAGGAAATAAAACCATGTTTAGATGAGTTCTTAATGTTTCAGATCCTATCCTATCCTTATCCACGCTTCATGTGTGGTCCTGAGACTGACCAGAGGTCTAAAATAGCAATATTTGAATGAAACATCTAAAATAAGTTACACCTAAGAAATCTTCAATGTCAGTAATGATATTTCATCCATGTGGCATTTAACACAAGTGCTTTCAAGATTGAAAAATATTAAACATTATTTAAGATATATACTATTTGCGATATAAGATTCATACCATGATAAAAGTCTGTAACATCTCAAAATGCTCTCTTCATACCCTAAAAAAAGTCCTAAAGGTTATTTTATATTTCATTTTTATCAACTTCACCCCACTTCTTTCCGTTTGAGGCTTCTCAGTGTCAATACCACATCTTGAATATTAGTTGCCCTTTTTAATGGACCTGTGTTAAATTTTCTCTCTTAATTTTGCCTTTCATGCTTCCATTGCCAGAAGACATGTTTTTCCTAATGTTTAATAATTTTAAATCCACTTGGATTTTACTTAGTAAACATCAGAATTGTCTGCAAAAATTGTATATGTATAGTTAGTTAGTTTTAATAAAACTATTAAATTGTTCTAGGAAGTGATTTATTTTCGGATCTCCTTCGTCTTACTGAACCCTTAAAATATGTACTCAATCCTCTACTTTAGTCTAACCAAGGATTTACATATCAAGCGATTTGCAAGCCATGCGTCTCAACCATGGACAATAATATTATTGGTTCATGGAAAACAGCGCAGTAAAATAACTAGCTTTTGGTGGTGTTGTGTCTCTCGGCGAGTAAAGGTTTTTGTCCAGTTACACGTCCCCGCTCCCACACGTAAAAAAGCATATTTCAAATAGTTTTTAAGTAAGACGCACTATAGGTGATCATTATGATATGCGGCGAACTACGACGCATCATTTAAACTTTCATAGCTATTCGATGTGTTTTTAATGTCTGACAGTTTGTTCTTTTGAAGTTATACTTCTTTAGCCGCGTTATGAAAAAATTATGAGAGTGAAATTTTCATCACTGTAACACAAAATTTTAACATAATGAAGTTAGCCGCGGGCGCGTTATTTGTAATATTTTATTTTCCAAGTGACCATGGGGCAGATTTGAACAAAGCAAACAGGGCAGATTTGAACGGGACATTGAAATGAAATGAAATTCAGTCTAGGCTGTTACAAGCACTTGTGAAGGTCAAGAACACAACGTGTTTTAGTTACTTACAAGTGCTAATTACATATGGACTAATAACTTAAATTCAGTAGTGATTTTAATTGAATATTTTGAATATTTATTTAATTTTTCAAATTAAAACTGAACTTAATTGACTGTGTTAACTATCCTTTTCCAGTCCTCTTATTATTTTATTGTAATTATTAATTATTTGCATGCAATTAAAAAATATTTTAATGATGCTAAAGAAGTATAACTTCTCACGCGCGTACATAAGTTACACGCATCCATTTTTTATTTATTTAGATTACAATATTAGATACTAGGAAAATAATAGTCCGTTTTAATAAATTACACTGAAGTTTATTTCTCATCCTGAATACAATACATATTGACCAATGTTGCTCATTTACCCGGCATCACGTCACAACTTTATTACAACTCACTCAACATACATTATGTTATCGTTATGCCCGAGGAGAACATTCGCTTTTTATTTTCCATTTATCTAGTTACAAAATTCTAAAATTTGATAATACAATGAAATTTAAGCAATCTTACAGTTTATCACTAAGTCCATTTAGCATCGAAAATAAACGATCATGATATCATTAATAAAAATTGATTTAAGTTCTTCATACATATATATATATATATATATATTTTTACAATTCAACTAAAACACTGCGGGAAGGGGGCTGATCGGGGTGCAACCATACGTCCGAACGAACACTATACATTGTATACATTTGTAAAAAGTATCAAAATCGAGTAAAAGGCCTACAAAAAATTATCTCGAGATACTAATATTCGTTACGTAGTATAACCTAAAATTGACCTATTCAACACTGGAGGCGCCGAGCGGGCGACGGGCGAGCGGGCGCCGGCGCGTCCAGCGTTAAAGGGTAACGAAGGTAGGTATTTTAACTATTTGGCTTAATTATATTTATATGAGATGAGCACGAAACGAAAGCGGTGCGAGCGGGGATCGGGCGGTGGCGGGCGCGGCCCATGGAGCGAGGCGGCGAGGCGGCGAGGCGGTGACGCGGTGAGGAGGCGAGGCGGCGAGGCAGCGAGGCAGCCGGCGCCGGCTACTCGTCGGCCTCCTCGTCCTCGGACTCCTGCTGCTGCAGCCACGTCAGCCACGTGTTCACCTGACACATATAACCATGACCTGCTTTATACTGTACTCTAACCAGGTCTGTAGCCCAGGGGAACCCACAACAGAGTAGGAAATGCAAATTTGGACGGGTCATCAAAGCAAAATACCTTCATTGCCCCAGGGTTCCCGCATCTCTAAATCCGACACTGACTTTAACTATTGTCACATCGAGAACCATTTAAGTGACCCTCTTTTAAAATCCTTCAATATATTTCAATTACTCATGCAAGCGCACCTTGCAGAAAATTTTTTTGACATCAGCTCTTCAAGATTTTGTTTTTACCACTGTCAGCGTGATTAATGTCTATTGTCTATCCGTGCGCATTATGGCTTTCTAGCACCAGTGCCTCTGACCGAAGCAGGTAGCAGACAGACGGACGGAGATGGAACTAAAAGGGTACCATCTTGACTACGGAACTTTAAAAATAACCGCTAACAAAGTGTTTTACCTAAGTAAGCAACTTTGCACAATCACCGTGTTATTCAAAAAAGTTGGACTTATATACAAGAGATAGAAATTGATAGGTCGAAATCAGAGCTCGGTAAACATTATAAATAATTATTTGTATGTCAAGGTTATACTTTATACCGTATTGCGCTAAACCACAGGGTCGGAATTTATGTTATTGCATTCCTGTTGCTCTTGTCAGTATTCAAAATATGACATATTCAGTTTCACAATTTAACATATTTCCCTCAACATTTTTTAGGATTAGCAGGAATACCTCGACGATACTCTGATTATCCAGATATCTATATTTCTTGAAATATTATTTCATTATGTTTTTATTTATTTTAAGCATTTAACTGCTAGATGTTTAAATCTAAAGAAAAGTTTACTAGAAAACAATCCACGCGGACCAGGCAGCGGACGGGACTCGAACCCGCACCCTTCGCTATCCTTATTTTCTTTAGATACTTAATACTTGAAAAAGTATTCATTTGACATTGTGGATTACCTACAATGCGAAGAGATGGCGCTACCTTGCAGCTTAAGGCTAGGAAAATTTCGACGCGGCGAATAGGGCCGTGGTAGCATAACGGTCAGTGCATTCGCCCGGATAGCGAAGGGTGCGGGTTCGAGTCCCGTCCGCTGCCTGGTCCGAGTGGATTTTTTTCTAGTAAACTTTTCTTTATATTATTTCATCTTTAGGATCATATATTTCATTATTAGCAAATATACTTTTACTTATTATTGTATGAGAATCAATAATTTAATCAATGAATTGTTTTATTTCGCGCGCGTTATTTATTTAAATCTAGGTCTGGGGCTGGAAGCAATCGCTGCATCTGTTGAATATTGGCAGTCGGAGAGGGGGAGACATGTTACCTGGAACAGCGCCTCCCCCTTGCCGGGGTAGGCGTCGGTGACGTCCTCCCTCCAGCGCAGGAAGGCGTCCTCCTCGCAGACCTCGAGGTTGTAGAGGTACATGAACCAGCGCAGCAGCATGCCCTTCGGGTACCGGTGCTGGTGCGCGTGCACCTGCAAACATACTAATAAATAAATAAATATTTCCAACACTCACACCAACTAGCCTAGCCCCAAAGTAAGCACTGTAAGGCTCGTGTTATGGGCTGCTAGGGTAACGTTTAGAATACATATACTGTACATATATAAGTATTTTTATACAGAAATACATATTAAACATCCATGACTCGAGTACAAATGCTCGTATTCATCACACAAACATCTGCCCCCACCGGGATTCGAACCCGGGACCTCTCGAGTCGGCGACGCCATGAAACCCGGCGTACAAACCACTCGGCCACGGAGGTCGTCGGAGTAATACACAGTTCAATACATAGTACAATGCGATATGACAGCGTGAAGAGCAAATGGATGTGGCTCAGAATAAACTGCTTCTTTACAGAATGTCTCGGGCAGCGCTGGTTTTCAGCCACACCCACTTCTCCTTAGATGAAAGCGAGAAATGCAAAAGAAATCCAACTTTTACGATCATATTGTGTGTGTGTGTTTGTGTACGGGCGTATGTTGTGTACTGTGTTTGTGTCTGTGCCCATGTGAGCGGGTGCATACTCGTGGATGTGTTTATGCATATGCCAAATCCATATTTTTTAAGCTATTGCATAGATTTCATCGCGGGCTTTGAGCGCGGCGACCGAATCAAGAAATTCCGTAACGAAAAAACCTTACACCCCTGAATAAACTTGGCTGTCGTGGGATGTTCAATTGAAAGGCTGAAGTATATCCATACAGTTTAAATATGGCAACCAGCGGCGCGTAGGTCTCGAGCAGCGCGGGCTCGCGTGTGTATATAGTGACCTGCACGGCATACACCGCGGCCAGCTGCAGGTCGTGGCGCGCGGCCAGCAGCGGCGCGTAGGTCTCGAGCAGCGCGGGCTCGTGTGTGTATATAGTGACCTGCACGGCATACACCGCGGCCAGCTGCAGGTCGTGGCGCGCGGCCAGCAGCGGCGCGTAGGTCTCGAGCAGCGCGGGCTCGTGTGTGTATATAGTGACCTGCACGGCATACACCGCGGCCAGCTGCAGGTCGTGGCGCGCGGCCAGCAGCGGCGCGTAGGTCTCGAGCAGCGCGGGCTCGTGTGTGTATATAGTGACCTGCACGGCATACACCGCGGCCAGCTGCAGGTCGTGGCGCGCGGCCAGCAGCGGCGCGTAGGTCTCGAGCAGCGCGGGCTCGTGTGTGTATATAGTGACCTGCACGGCATACACCGCGGCCAGCTGCAGGTCGTGGCGCGCGGCCAGCAGCGGCGCGTAGGTCTCGAGCAGCGCGGGCTCGTGTGTGTATATAGTGACCTGCACGGCATACACCGCGGCCAGCTGCAGGTCGTGGCGCGCGGCCAGCAGCGGCGCGTAGGTCTCGAGCAGCGCGGGCTCGTGTGTGTATATAGTGACCTGCACGGCATACACCGCGGCCAGCTGCAGGTCGTGGCGCGCGGCCAGCAGCGCGGTGAGCAGCGGCGCGTAGGTCTCGAGCAGCGCCCGCTCCCGCTCGAGCGCGGGCTTGTCCGGCGCGGGTCCGGCGGCTCCGGCGGCGTCGGTCACGTGTCCGGCCACGAGCGCCACCAGCGTCGACACGAACGCCGCGTTCGCGCGCACGCCCGGCTCCACGTTGTTCTGTCGGGACAATGCACCATGCGATGAGAGAACGCTCTAAAAACGAAACCATACATGATGGAAGAAGAACCATACATACAAATGCGAGTAACATAGGAAGCTCCTTCTGCACGAAACTCTCACAGCTTATTCGATAAGATCTCTTTTTAAGAAAAACTATGTTTCGAGATAAACCACAAATATAATAGGGTATTTGACAGTATTAAAAATAAAGAGCCGATTGTTAGCATCTGTGTTTAGAATGAATATTGGCAGGGGTTTTTACTATTTTTACAAAAAAAATATTCATAATTTTACTAAAAACCCACGAAAAAGATAATAGGAATGGAGACAGTGTCTCAAATTATAGACCCATTTCCGTGCTTTCTGTTTTCTCGAAAATCTTAAAGAAAATACTAAAAAAAAGATTAATTGACTTTCTGAATGCTAAACAAACTATTTCAACAAATCAGTTTGGTTTTAGAGCGGGAAAATCCACTAAAGATGCGGTCCTTGAACTTACTGGGTCAATTGTCAAAAACTTAAACAAGAAGTTAAAGTCTCTGTGCCTCTTTTTAGACATTTCAAAGGCTTTTGACACTGTCTCGGTCCCTATACTATTGCACAAATTGGAAGTCTTGGGGGTCCGTGGGTTGGTACTGGAATTGTTCAGAAGCTATCTTAGCCGCAGATATCAGTGTGTTACCATTAATGATATCACCAGTAACGAGAAATCAAACATATCTGGAGTTTCTCAGGGTAGTGTGCTGGGCCCGACCCTATTTCTAATATATATTAATGGTTTGTGTCAGCTGTGTCTGCCGAATTGTAAAATTTTCACCTACGCAGATGATACGGCAATTCTTGTACATGGACAGAATTAGGAAGAAACTCGAGCTTACGCTAAATGTGCCTTAAAAACAGTTTTATCATGGCTTTCCAATAACATGTTGCTTTTAAACCTAAAAAAAACTTTCTTTATTACATTTATACCTAAACTTCATTCTCAACCTGATGCCTCATTTAGAATAACTGCTCATGAGACTCAGTGTCCCACCATAGATAATCTTTTGCTTGTATTTTGCAAATGTTATGAAATATTACGTTTAAATAATGTGAAATATTTGGGTATTATCGTTGACAGTGTAATGTCCTGGCGGGATCATATTGAATCGGTTTCTTCTCGTATCAGGAAACTGATATTTATCTTCAGGAAACTACGTATCAGTGCTGATGAGGGTACATTGAAGACAGCTTATCTAACACTAGCTCAATCAATATTGACTTATTGTATCACCGTCTGGGGTTCCTCCGCAAAAACCAATCTCATGTTAATTGACTCAGGGCTCAACGAGCAGTACTAAAAGTTATGGCATCAAAACCTATTTGGTACTCAACAGTTCAGCTTTATGAGTTATGGAAGGTTCTATCGGTTCGAAAACTATACGTTTCTAATGTTATCTTGCGTAAGCACATATCCTGCACTTATAATCCCGAGTTAGCTTTAAATACTAGATTAGCTAACAGAATCTTCAGGATTGAAAACTGCACAATGATGCTGGCTAGACGACATTATTTGTACCTTAGCTCAGTTTTGTACTGTGGTGATGGGGTGTGTTATGCTCTTCCCCCGTCATTCTAGGTAAGAAGGCTAGTGCGGTCTATAAATCAAAACTTGCCATTTTATAAAAATAATATCTTAAAACTTTAAATTGCGAAAATACATTAATAAACAATAAATCAAAAGACTACCGGACAAAATTAATACAAAAAAAATGGGTGCGTGTACTTATGTAGGCGCGTGAGAAGTTATCCTTCTTTGGCATCGTTTAAAATTAGTTTTTAATTGCATGCAAATAATTAATCACAATAAATTAATAAAAAGTCTGGAAAAGGACACAGTCAATAAAGTTCAGTTTTAATTTGAAAAAATAAATAAATAATGAAAATATTCAATTAAAATCGCTACTGAATATAATTTATTAGAACATATGTGATTTGCACTTGTATGAAACTCAAACACGTATTCCGAATATACAAACTAGAAACACGTGGATAAATATTATAAATATGAATACCTATAACTGTTACTTTATTACAAAAAATAAAGATGTGGTTTTTGGTTCTACTACACCAATGGTCAAGAGATGGCGCTGTAGTCTCCTGAATCGCGCTTTGGTTCCGTTGTTCCAGATTAATAAATACTTTTGATATTATAAATATGAATACCTATAACTGTTACTTTATTACAAAAAATGAAGATGTGGTTTTTGGTTCTACTACACCAATGGTCAAGAGATGGCGTTGTAGTCTCCTGAATCGCGCTTTGGTTCCGTTGTTCCAGATTAATAAATACTTTTGGTAGGCCTTCACAATGCAGTCGTTAGCACCCACTAAATAGAGATTCTATTTTGTTGGTAGATTTTCTTAATGTGCGGTAAACACAAGAGTAACAGCATGAAGTTGGTCGCTAAAGCGACCAAGTTCATGCTTTTAAAATTTTGTGTTACAGTGATGCGCGCGCATCTTAAAATTTCACTCTCATCATTTTTTCATAACGCGCCTAAAGAAGTATAACTTCAAAAAAATGAGATGAATTAACTGTTAATCTGTATTTTAAGATTTTAATACTTATTTATTTTAACAAACAAAAAAAAGTCGGGAAATATTTACTTATTGTTGCTTAATGCTAAACTGACGACACGACAACTTACTTGATATTAAATGTAGCTTCATGATTTCCTTCTTTATAACGTAGTCGTTTTCATGCCCTTTTCAGTATTATAATTTCCATCTTCAAGGTATCTTCATATATACGTGAAACCGAGGAACCGAGTGCGTAGGTAATTTGTTTGCAGTTTGCCGTAATTCAATAATCATCTTCAGTTTTGCGAACCCTTCTGGGTCTTTGCGCTCAGAAGTAAGCTGCCATGGTCGATTGAAATTTTCAAAAACTCACATAATGGACCCCGTCCGATGCAGCACGATCTTCTACGTCACGGTCGCCATGTGGCGATGGGGTGTGGGTGACTCATGGGAGAAGTCACTACGAGCGTTCAATGTGAAATCAACCTTTTATTAAGTTAACCTACATCTTATATACTACTTATAATACGTATACGACATGCTTAGGGCTTAGATACCTAATCGTATCGGGGATGATTATCATCACGTAGAACACGTGATTCACACTTCACCACAGTACAATAAAATTAATTATAAATTACATATTTCCAGTTTATCATATCGTGAATGTAAAAGTGTTTTAAATGAGTGGCTGCTTAGCCTTCGATATGAAGATATCGAATCTCTTATACAGTAAAATAATAAATAAAAAATGATGCAAACCTACAAAATACAAAGAGAGATACACACACACACACACACACACAAACACATACGCAAAAACGTTTTTATAAATGTTAAAATTAGTATTTTTAGTGTTTATTGTTACTAGTTATCATGTTCGAGGTGGGGCGCTAATAACTGCGACACAGTCTCTGACTAATGTAGTTATTAAAGTTTTACATTGTTCTGTACAAACTATTTAATTGCAAATAAAGATTTTTATTATTATTATTATCTATTGTCACGTGACCCAAAACGCTTGGGATTGGCGGAGCCTAAAATGTCGTCACACGCAAGTAAACTTCCGATTAAAGTGACATTACATTGTATCGTTTGACGTTTTAATAACAGTCGTGTGACGTCACACACTAGTAAGACACCATATCTTCCAGAGAAACGTTTTCGCGGCAACTTGAAAATGGAGTTTTTGATTTGGTTATTTTTACTGAAATACACAACAGAATGATGAATATCCACTTGTTACGGACTCCATAATCATTAGTCAATAACGTGAGATCGTTTTCTATAACTTGTCAAATACCCTATTGTTGTTAATGTATATTTATCAGCAGTATGCGATACCCTCTTTTATTTGATAAATCATTATTACATACAGGTGGGTATTTTTGCATTTCAGTGGAGTTTGGAGTATCCAATTCAAACCACCGTTGTAATGCAATATTCACTATATAGAGGCAATTCCACGCGTATGTTCCGCTGCTTCGACCTGTGGGCCAATCGCCTTACCAGGTTGCTTTGGAAAACGCTATCGCTTACGATTTCATTTTGTTATTTCTAACCGCCGAAATACCTCACTCTCATTTTCTTTAACATTGTTATTACCAATGCAAAAGAAAAAAAAAGAGCGCGAGGCATTTGAAAACCTCAGGGGGCTAGAAATAACAAAATGAAATCGTAAGCGATAGCGTTTTCCAAAGCAATCCAGTTAGGCGATTGGCCCCCTGTATAACCATGAAAGTTTGTTAAGCCATAGAGGGTTGGCATTGTTGTACCTGAATAGTTGCGCGTAGATGACATTACATTCAGAATGGATTCAGGCGAGGTTCTTCTTAAGACTCTACGGTAAGATCCGTGGCGAAAAAAGAAGACCGAGTATTTATTGGAGTCAACAGTGCCACTTCAGAGTGGGTACGGGTCAACTAGGACTTTCATGTATATTCGCTATAGTTATCCCTTAAGATTTCATTTTGTTATTAACCGGGTTGAGGCCGCGCGCCCGCTAGTCGTACCTTGATCCAGCGGTACAGCACATGCGGCCCGGGGTCCTGCTGCAGCTGCCGGGCCAGCTGCGGCACCAGCGGGTCGAGGCCGCGCGCCCGCTAGTCGTACCTTGATCCAGCGGTACAGCACATGCGGCCCGGGGTCCTGCTGCAGCTGCCGGGCCAGCTGCGGCACCAGCGGGTCGAGGCCGCGCGCCCGCTAGTCGTACCTTGATCCAGCGGTACAGCACATGCGGCCCGGGGTCCTGCTGCAGCTGCCGGGCCAGCTGCGGCACCAGCGGGTCGAGGCCGCGCGCCCGCTAGTCGTACCTTGATCCAGCGGTACAGCACATGCGGCCCGGGGTCCTGCTGCAGCTGCCGGGCCAGCTGCGGCACCAGCGGGTCGAGGCCGCGCGCCCGCTAGTCGTACCTTGATCCAGCGGTACAGCACATGCGGCCCGGGGTCCTGCTGCAGCTGCCGGGCCAGCTGCGGCACCAGCGGGTCGAGGCCGCGCGCCCGCTAGTCGTACCTTGATCCAGCGGTACAGCACATGCGGCCCGGGGTCCTGCTGCAGCTGCCGGGCCAGCTGCGGCACCAGCGGGTCGAGGCCGCGCGCCCGCTAGTCGTACCTTGATCCAGCGGTACAGCACATGCGGCCCGGGGTCCTGCTGCAGCTGCCGGGCCAGCTGCGGCACCAGCGGGTCGAGGCCGCGCGCCCGCTAGTCGTACCTTGATCCAGCGGTACAGCACATGCGGCCCGGGGTCCTGCTGCAGCTGCCGGGCCAGCTGCGGCACCAGCGGGTCGAGGCCGCGCGCCCGCTAGTCGTACCTTGATCCAGCGGTACAGCACATGCGGCCCGGGGTCCTGCTGCAGCTGCCGGGCCAGCTGCGGCACCAGCGGGTCGAGGCCGCGCGCCCGCTAGTCGTACCTTGATCCAGCGGTACAGCACATGCGGCCCGGGGTCCTGCTGCAGCTGCCGGGCCAGCTGCGCCTGCACCCGCAGCTGCGGCACCAGCGGGTCGAGGCCGCGCGCCTCCAGCTCCGCGAGGGCTCCCTCGGCGCTGCCGTCTCCCAGTTCCGTCGCGTACGCGCTCAGGTTTATCTGCCGGAACACATTCATGATATTATTCACTAGGATAGGATAACTTACAAAGTTCAAGAAGTTTTTTAACCGTTCTCCTTTTATTTATTTTCTAATTTGACATACCAGCAACAATTTCACAAATTGCAATTGCATTGCATGCATTTACAACATTGATTATATGCAGACAAGTACATATATTTGTAACAGTAACAAATTACTGTTCGGTTTGAACGTTACCATACAAATGATTTTGAATGAGGGCTTTGAGTGGAGCTGCCAACGAGATGAAGATGATGATGAGAAGAGATGTCAACATCATGGCATATCTCGTTGTATGCATGTTTAATTCTGTTAAAAGGTAAAGCTAATTTTGTTTCAAAGGTACAGTTAACGAATAATTTGATGGATTAACGGGGATTTTTTCTGGAAACCTTTAACTTAATTTCCGCAAGAAGGTCTTGCGCAAAAATATTGCCGTGAAGTAATTTATTCAGAAATAAAATGTTTAGTAAGAAGTTTAAAGTATTACGACGAGTATGGTAATCCGCGCGGTAAGGACACTTCCTGTCTTTGAACTTTGGTTGCTTGATTTATGTTTACAGAATTCGTGCTGTTTGCATGAATAATGTTTTTAAAATGGGAAGTTAAAAACAGGCAGATATCTATATATATAAAACTCAAAGGTGACTGACTGACATGGTGATCTATCAACGCACAGCCCAAACCACTGGACGGATCTGGCCGAAATTTGGCATGCAGGTAGATGTTATGACGGCATCCGCTAAGAAAGGATTTTGATCAATTCTACCCCCAAGGGGATAAAAAAGGGAATGAAAGTTTGTATGAAACTTTGTCAATTTTAAACCGATCGGGCTGAGACTTTGCATGCAGGTATAAGAAGGATCATAGATGAATGTCATTGTATATAATACAAGCCCGAGAACAAAAAAAAAACAAACTTAACTTTTTTTAACAACTCGCTAGTGAGGGCTGCGTTCCAAACTTTCAACTTTTCACTCTGACGTATCAATTTTAACATATAATGCACAAAACTTCTGTCAAATTTGACATTTGTTGCAACTGGATCGTAGGTTTAGAACGTAGTAAAACATTGCTGCAGTTTTGTGTACGACAACTTAAAACAATACTAATTGATATGAAAATGATTGTTATGGATGAATACGCGCACGGCTTACTTGATAGCTAATTGCGAACTAACTTAATAAATAATTGACCATTATTGAAAATATTAAAATAAGATCAATTAGTAGAATGATGAGCGGGCGAAATGTACGTAGCTTGCTCATACATGAGCAGTAGACGGCGTGTGTAGAGAAACATGTTTGAATAACAAAGTTTAGTGTATGTGTTTTTGTTGAATGTTTTCAAAATCTTTAGTTGCAGGCTCAGCTTTACTTCTACAATTCTTTCGATAGTAGAAAAGCAAAATCACTCATCACTTTGGTGCTGCTAAAAATTTAACATTACATAAAACTGAAATTAAGTTAATTTTTAAAGAGCATCAAAGTGGCGTATAAGCAATTTTGCTTTAACACTGTCGATTTCAATCGGTTGATTTTCGTAAATGTGACATAAGCTTAATTTTGTAAGTGGAAGAATTTGTACAGTGCTATTGAATTTGTGTTGCATTTTGTATATTATATTTGTTTCACTTATTTTACTAATACTTACTGCAATAATTTATTTAAACCAATATGCATATCTACAGTGTCAAATTAATCATGTTATAAAAAGGTACATTTTGCAGTTAAGAGGTGAGAGTTTACAAATTGAAATAGCTACAGTCGACGTGTGTTTCTACTACAATAATTCTCGGGAGTCACGCGTAGGTACATATATGATTTAACGATGCTTAGAATTGCGTCATCACTCCAGTTTTGATCGTTTTGTTTGTAAGCGATTGTGTGAGAAAGCGTTCCACTGTTATCTGTATTTGCACGCGGCACATACCTGAGTGTCGTCCAGCATGCGGGCGAGGCGCGCGGTGCCCAGGTGCTTGTGCAGCAGCTGCAGCACGCGCAG
Source organism: Chilo suppressalis (assembly GCA_902850365.2). Taxonomy (NCBI): domain Eukaryota; kingdom Metazoa; phylum Arthropoda; class Insecta; order Lepidoptera; family Crambidae; genus Chilo; species Chilo suppressalis. The sequence continues at coordinate 303,379 of OU963894.1, forward strand.
CAGCAGGGCGCGGTCGGTGCCGCAGTGTGTATGTATGTATGTATGTATGTATGTATGTATGTATGTATGTATGTATGTATGCACGCGGGCGCGGCACATACCTGAGTGTCGTCCAGCATGCGGGCGAGGCGCGCGGTGCCCAGGTGCTTGTGCAGCAGCTGCAGCACGCGCAGCAGCAGGGCGCGGTCGGTGCCGCAGTGTGTATGTATGTATGTATGTATGTATGTATGTATGTATGTATGTATGTATGTATGCACGCGGGCGCGGCACATACCTGAGTGTCGTCCAGCATGCGGGCGAGGCGCGCGGTGCCCAGGTGCTTGTGCAGCAGCTGCAGCACGCGCAGCAGCAGGGCGCGGTCGGTGCCGCAGTGTGTATGTATGTATGTATGTATGTATGTATGTATGTATGTATGTATGTATGTATGCACGCGGGCGCGGCACATACCTGAGTGTCGTCCAGCATGCGGGCGAGGCGCGCGGTGCCCAGGTGCTTGTGCAGCAGCTGCAGCACGCGCAGCAGCAGGGCGCGGTCGGTGCCGCAGTGTGTATGTATGTATGTATGTATGTATGTATGTATGCACGCGGGCGCGGCACATACCTGAGTGTCGTCCAGCATGCGGGCGAGGCGCGCGGTGCCCAGGTGCTTGTGCAGCAGCTGCAGCACGCGCAGCAGCAGGGCGCGGTCGGTGCCGCAGTGTGTATGTATGTATGTATGTATGTATGTATGTATGTATGCACGCGGGCGCGGCACATACCTGAGTGTCGTCCAGCATGCGGGCGAGGCGCGCGGTGCCCAGGTGCTTGTGCAGCAGCTGCAGCACGCGCAGCAGCAGGGCGCGGTCGGTGCCGCAGTGTGTATGTATGTATGTATGTATGTATGTATGTATGTATGTATGTATGTATGTATGCACGCGGGCGCGGCACATACCTGAGTGTCGTCCAGCATGCGGGCGAGGCGCGCGGTGCCCAGGTGCTTGTGCAGCAGCTGCAGCACGCGCAGCAGCAGGGCGCGGTCGATGCCGCAGTGTGTATGTATGTATGTATGTATGTATGTATGCACGCGGGCGCGGCACATACCTGAGTGTCGTCCAGCATGCGGGCGAGGCGCGCGGTGCCCAGGTGCTTGTGCAGCAGCTGCAGCACGCGCAGCAGCAGGGCGCGGTCGGTGCCGCAGTGTGTATGTATGTATGTATGTATGTATGTATGTATGTATGTATGTATGTATGTATGCACGCGGGCGCGGCACATACCTGAGTGTCGTCCAGCATGCGGGCGAGGCGCGCGGTGCCCAGGTGCCTGTGCAGCAGCTGCAGCACGCGCAGCAGCAGGGCGCGGTCGGTGCCGCAGTGTGCCGCAGCCTCGGCCAGCGGCAGCACGCGCAGCCGCGCCGCGTGCGCCAGCAGCGCCGCGTGAGCGTCGGCGCCGTCGCTAAACAACACACATCATGTTTGATTAATTTTAAGTTTCCCAAATTAAAGCATTATATATAGATATAAGTAAAGCGTTCGATAAGGTCAATCACTATAATGCTGAAGAAATTATGCTTGGCAGGTGTTCACGGCTCCTAGACTGGTGTCATTCTTATCTTTCTGAGAGATATCAAAAAGTAGTTACTTGTGGATATGAATCTGATTATATTCTGGTTTACTCGGGAGTTCCTCAGGGATCACGTTTGGGACCTCTCTTTTTTCTAGCATTTATAAACGATCTGGTTCGAGTCATTAAGTACTCAAGTTGTTTATTGTTTGCCGACGATCTTAAAATATACAAAACTGTCTAAAATTCCAATGATGCTGAGCTTTTACAAAAAGACCAATCTGGACCAAATAGCGGCTTGGTCACACGCAAATATGCTTCCTTTTAATCCTGACAAATGTAAGTAAGTCTGCATATTCTATAAATTCCCAAGTTCTTGAAGAGGTATCGTCCATTCAAGATCTCGGTATTGTTTTGGATAAAAAATTACTTTTCACTCATTATTTTGACCATATTATATCTAAGAGTTTAAAAATGCTGGGATTTCTTGTAAGCGGTTTAAAAATGTTGAAGCATTGAAACTTCTATACTTTGCTTTGGTACGCAGTTCCTTAGAGTATTGTTCTGCTATTTGGAATCCTCTTTATGAGTGTCATAAAAGCAGAACTGAAAGAATCCAAAAAAAGTTTTTGTCTGTTCTAACTAGACACCAGGGAAAAAGATATGAACTCATCTCATATAAGGATAAATTGGAGTATTTCGAGTTGGTTTCATTGCGGAAACGCAGATGGGTTGCTGATCAGATTTTACTGTATAAAATTCTGAGAGGTAACATTGATTGTCCTCAACTCTTAGTGAAATTAGTTTTAATATACCACGACCAAATTTCAGACCAGCTAACTATAAATTATTTAATTTAAATACTTATAAAACCAACGTACGCAGTGTTTTAAATAGGATTTGTGAAGAACATAATAAAACCTGTACTGGGTCCTTGGTAGGCGTTGATTTGTTCGCTGCGTCATTGATTGCATTTGGGAGGGCTTTGCTATCGAGCATTGATTGTGGCACTTTGATTATAGTTTAGTTTTATGTATGTTTTTTTTTATACCTAGTTTAGTTTCAGATCATTAATTTTGACAGAAATAAGAGTTGCGTATGCTTGTAACTGTTTTTGCACAACTTTATGTATAATGTATGTTTTTTTTTTAAACAAAATGTTGGCATGCCTGATAAATAAATAAATTTGTATAATGGTCAATTCTGAAACCTACGTAATTTTTTTTTTTTTAAGAGTACAGAATTCAAAATTATTTAGGAAGTTTTCGATAAAGATTAATGTTTCCGGGTTTAAATTATAGTTTTCTACAGAAAATTTTACTAGAAAAAATTCCACGCAGATCACAGATACCAGACGGGTCTCGAACCTCGCTATCCGGGCGTATGCACTGATCATTATGCTACCGCGGCCTTGACGGCCGTGTCAGATTTTCCCTAGCCCTTCCTCGCGCTGCACGACCATGGCGCCCGCCCACGACACCTGTCCGCGCCCCGCCCCTCGCACTACTCACACATGGCCCGGGCTGGGCGGCACACGCGGGGGCGCGGCCCGCAGCGCGTCCAGCAGGGCGGCGCTGGGCGCGCGCCGCACGCGCTGCACGACCATGGCGCCCGCCCACGACACCTGTCCGCGCCCCGCCCCTCGCACTACTCACACATGGCCCGGGCTGGGCGGCACACGCGGGGGCGCGGCCCGCAGCGCGTCCAGCAGGGCGGCGCTGGGCGCGCGCCGCACGCGCTGCACGACCATGGCGCCCGCCCACGACACCTGTCCGCGCCCCGCCCCTCGCACTACTCACACATGGCCCGGGCTGGGCGGCACACGCGGGGGCGCGGCCCGCAGCGCGTCCAGCAGGGCGGCGCTGGGCGCGCGCCGCACGCGCTGCACGACCATGGCGCCCGCCCACGACACCTGTCCGCGCCCCGCCCCTCGCACTACTCACACATGGCCCGGGCTGGGCGGCACACGCGGGGGCGCGGCCCGCAGCGCGTCCAGCAGGGCGGCGCTGGGCGCGCGCCGCACGCGCTGCACGACCATGGCGCCCGCCCACGACACCTGTCCGCGCCCCGCCCCTCGCACTACTCACACATGGCCCGGGCTGGGCGGCACACGCGGGGGCGCGGCCCGCAGCGCGTCCAGCAGGGCGGCGCTGGGCGCGCGCCGCACGCGCTGCACGACCATGGCGCCCGCCCACGACACCTGTCCGCGCCCCGCCCCTCGCACTACTCACACATGGCCCGGGCTGGGCGGCACACGCGGGGGCGCGGCCCGCAGCGCGTCCAGCAGGGCGGCGCTGGGCGCGCGCCGCACGCGCTGCACGACCATGGCGCCCGCCCACGACACCTGTCCGCGCCCCGCCCCTCGCACTACTCACACATGGCCCGGGCTGGGCGGCACACGCGGGGGCGCGGCCCGCAGCGCGTCCAGCAGGGCGGCGCTGGGCGCGCGCCGCACGCGCTGCACGACCATGGCGCCCGCCCACGACACCTGTCCGCGCCCCGCCCCTCGCACTACTCACACATGGCCCGGGCTGGGCGGCACACGCGGGGGCGCGGCCCGCAGCGCGTCCAGCAGGGCGGCGCTGGGCGCGCGCCGCACGCGCTGCACGACCATGGCGCCCGCCCACGACACCTGTCCGCGCCCCGCCCCTCGCACTACTCACACATGGCCCGGGCTGGGCGGCACACGCGGGGGCGCGGCCCGCAGCGCGTCCAGCAGGGCGGCGCTGGGCGCGCGCCGCACGCGCTGCACGACCATGGCGCCCGCCCACGACACCTGTCCGCGCCCCGCCCCTCGCACTACTCACACATGGCCCGGGCTGGGCGGCACACGCGGGGGCGCGGCCCGCAGCGCGTCCAGCAGGGCGGCGCTGGGCGCGCGCCGCACGCGCTGCACGACCATGGCGCCCGCCCACGACACCTGTCCGCGCCCCGCCCCTCGCACTACTCACACATGGCCCGGGCTGGGCGGCACACGCGGGGGCGCGGCCCGCAGCGCGTCCAGCAGGGCGGCGCTGGGCGCGCGCCGCACGCGCTGCACGACCATGGCGCCCGCCCACGACACCTGTCCGCGCCCCGCCCCTCGCACTACTCACACATGGCCCGGGCTGGGCGGCACACGCGGGGGCGCGGCCCGCAGCGCGTCCAGCAGGGCGGCGCTGGGCGCGCGCCGCACGCGCTGCACGACCATGGCGCCCGCCCACGACACCTGTCCGCGCCCCGCCCCTCGCACTACTCACACATGGCCCGGGCTGGGCGGCACACGCGGGGGCGCGGCCCGCAGCGCGTCCAGCAGGGCGGCGCTGGGCGCGCGCCGCACGCGCTGCACGACCATGGCGCCCGCCCACGACACCTGTCCGCGCCCCGCCCCTCGCACTACTCACACATGGCCCGGGCTGGGCGGCACACGCGGGGGCGCGGCCCGCAGCGCGTCCAGCAGGGCGGCGCTGGGCGCGCGCCGCACGCGCTGCACGACCATGGCGCCCGCCCACGACACCTGTCCGCGCCCCGCCCCTCGCACTACTCACACATGGCCCGGGCTGGGCGGCACACGCGGGGGCGCGGCCCGCAGCGCGTCCAGCAGGGCGGCGCTGGGCGCGCGCCGCACGCGCTGCACGACCATGGCGCCCGCCCACGACACCTGTCCGCGCCCCGCCCCTCGCACTACTCACACATGGCCCGGGCTGGGCGGCACACGCGGGGGCGCGGCCCGCAGCGCGTCCAGCAGGGCGGCGCTGGGCGCGCGCCGCACGCGCTGCACGACCATGGCGCCCGCCCACGACACCTGTCCGCGCCCCGCCCCTCGCACTACTCACACATGGCCCGGGCTGGGCGGCACACGCGGGGGCGCGGCCCGCAGCGCGTCCAGCAGGGCGGCGCTGGGCGCGCGCCGCACGCGCTGCACGACCATGGCGCCCGCCCACGACACCTTCTCGTCGGCGCCCTCCGCCAGCGCCGCCTCCACCACGCTGGCCACCACGCGACGCAACACCTGACGACCGCACAGCACAAGAATTACACTATACTCCCGAACTCTAAAACGGTACTACATAAGCAAATATTTTAAACAAGTTTCGGTGATCAAGTAACTCTGTAACAATATTCACAAATGAAATATTAGGGGCATTCCACGTGAAGCGGACAGGTAAAAAAACTCGATGTTTCCGATTTCAGTAATATTTGAGTATGTTCTACTTATAGTTATTATTGATACGTGTACCAAATATTTTTGTGATATAATGACTAGTTAAAGAGTAATGGGACTTTGAAGTTTTCGACAACCGGTTGGCATGTAGTACTTCAAAGCCGTATATGGACTCATAAAATTATATATTAAAATAACTTAACCACTGGATTTCCTACTTTATTTACTGGGCTTTTTAACTGTGTTTTTGGAATAGAGAAAAAATTTTTTTTTTCGTAAAAAAAAACCAATTTAAGTTTTTTCTCTTGATTTTCACTAAGTTAGACCATTTAGTTTTTTTTTATTTTTTTAATATAAATTGCTAATATTGTATAGAACATTAGTGCCAACTTTTATAATGGGCGTGGAAGTGGATTAGGAGCTAGACTGAAAATACTGCCGAAGGGTGGCGTCCAGCGCCGCGCCTGTTGACCGCCGCTTGTGCGCGATTAGTCATCAAACCGTCAATCAAATAAAATCACTTTTGACGGAATGTTTTGTAGATTTTTAAGAAAACCAATACATTTTTAATGCCTATTAAGTACTAAAATACGTTACAACTACACTTTTAATTATAAATATACATTTTTTTATTCTCCATAATATGTGTATGAAATAAGGCCTAAAGGGCTTGTATCCAGGCCATAATATTAAAAAAAAGTTAATGATGGCGCCATGTTTGACAATTTTACCGCGTAATTTTGTGACGAGTGAGAGTGACTTTGTTAGTTCTGTGAGATTATATCGCTATTAAAAATATTTGAATATCATGACTCCTTACGGGGATCGATGTTATAATCCGTTTAATTTACCTGTACATAGAAAAACTAAAGGATTGAGGAAGTTATCACAAGTGCTAGCAGAAAAGTGGTCAATTACAAATAAAAACGTTAATTATTATGTGTGTAAGCAGTGTAGAGACCGTCTTGCTAGTGAAGAACCCTTAATTATTGATGATGTGATCCTAAATAGTCAAGCAAGCCAATCATCACTCCAAAATTCACAAGTCTCGTGTTATGTTCCGGAAGAAAATACGCTTACGAAGTCAACACAGACAAACGACATAAAATCCATTGACAACGAAATACTTTTACAATTGAAAGAGAAATTTAATGATCCTTCTACATCTGTTTCTGAGAAAACGATGATTCTTACCTTAGCACCTAAATCATGGAGCGAAAATAAACTTGCTGATGAATTCAATACCTCTAGACGGCAAGCAAAAAAAGCCAAGGAACTGGTTGAGCAGAACGGTATTTTATCATCGCCTAATCCACGAGAGGGCCGCAAGTTAACATCAGAAGTTGTAGATTTAGTTTCTGAATTTTATCTTAGAGAAGATAACACTAGAATAATGCCTGGGAAAAAAGACTTTGTGTCTGTTAAGCTACATGATGGCCAAAGAGTCCAATTACAAAAACAGCTATTATTGTGTAACATCAATGAATTATATCAACAGTTCAAATTGGAATACCCTGACACAAAAGTAGGTCTTTCAAAATTTTTTTCATTACGTCCTAAGCAGTGCATTCTTGCTGGTGATTCGGGTACTCATATAGTCTGCGTGTGTATTTACCATCAAAATGTTAAATTGATGCTAATCGGGGGGGATATTGCATCATTTACTTCTGAGTCTGCTATCCCCCTAGTATCGTACAAGGATTGCTTGCAAAAGATGATGTGTCCAGATCCGACACCAACTTGCAATTTAATGACAAGAAAATCGTCACTGAACGAACAATGCCAAAGTTGCCCTGGCCTTGTCGGAATTCGGGAACACTTACGAAATATATTTGACGCAAATCAAGTGACTAGTGTGCAGTTTAATACATGGGTTGGTACAGACCGATTCACAATCGCCACTCAAGTTCTTCCTTCTGATGAATTTGTCGACAGTCTTTGCTCAGGATTAGACGCTTTAAAACCTCACGCCTACATATCAGATCAGCAAACTCGGTATTTTAAATGATTAAAAGAGTCGATTTTGGAGGGTGACATAATCATTCAGTGCGATTTTGCTGAAAACTACAGCTTCGTAGTTCAAGACGCTGTCCAGGCATTTCACTGGAGTAACGACCAGGCTACTCTCCTCGCATCTGTGTATTATTACAAAAAGGAGCAAGAGTTAAAACACGGAAGTATTGTAATGATATCGGATGACCTAAAACATGACACTGCAACGTTTTATACCTTCCAAAAAATTTTACATCAACATTTACAAGAAAAGGATATATCAACCAATAAATATATTTACGTAACTGATGGTGCACCCCAGCACTTCAAAAACAGGTTTAATTTTATCAACCTGTTTTATTTTAAACAGGATTTCGGTACAGAGGCAGAGTTTCATTTTCATGCTACTTCTCATGGCAAAGGGCCATGTGATGGACTTGGGGGCAACTTGAAACGTTTGGCAACTCGAGCTAGTCTACAGTCGGCGTCAGACAAAGCGATCACTACACCCGAGCGTTTGTACCAATGGGCGAAAACATCAATGCCTCAAACGCACATTTTATATGCTCCAAAAGAGGACATTCAACAAAACCGATTGTTTTTAAAGAGCAGATTTGAATCGGCAGCGACAATACCAGGCACAAAAAAATATCATGCCTTTATTCCCACTACTGAAGGTATTATTATTAAACGCACGAGTAACAGTGAAGCATTTAAAATTGCAAAAATTTGTAAATAAAGTAATTAATCATAGAAGATAATTTGTTTTATTTAAAATATCAAACTACTAAAGAAAAAAAGTAATCTGAATAAAACAAATTTTACGGGTTAGATGCATTAATCTGCTTACTCACAAGTGGCGGCGTCAGGCGCGGCAGTGCGACGTCGCCGCGTCGCGGCGCTGGACGCCACCCTACGGCAGTATTTTCAGTCTAGCTCCTAATCCACTTCCACGCCCATTATAAAAGATGGCACTAATGTTCTATACAATATTAGCAATTTATATAAAAAAAAATAAAAAAAAACTAAATGGTCTAACTTAGTGAAAATCAAGGGAAAAAACTTTAATTGTTTTTTTTTTACGAAAAAAATTTTTTTTTTGCTTTTCCAAAAACACAGTTAAAAAGCCCAGTAAATAAAGTAAGAAATCCAGTGGTTTAGTTATTTTAATATATAATTTTATGACTCCATAATCGGCTTTGAAGTACTGCATGCCAACCGGTTGTCGAAAACTTCAAAGTCCCATTACTCTTTAACTAGTCATTATATCACAAAAATATTTGGTACACGTATCAATAGTAAGTATAAATAGAACATACTCAAATATTACTAAAATCGGAAACATCGAGTTTTTTTACCTGTCCGCTTCGCGTGGAATGCCCCATTATTGAATGACGAGATTACGTTATGAGACTTGTAAACTTCGTACGAGTACTTATTTGAATAAATTATAAAGTATGTCATTTTAGATTGATAATAAATAAGCTAAGCTAACCAAATCATTATTTCCACGACGGCAAAAGTAATAATTTTCTAATGACACGACATATGTTTAATGTTAGAGTTCAATTAATATAGTAGTTTAATAATGTAGTCATAATCGGGTTGGGGGTAATCTAACTTCCACCTATCTGCATAGCATGAAATATACCTAAGCAACAGACTGGGATCTGAGCATGCAGTCGAGATCAAGGGGTTTCAGAATCTGCCTAAAATTCAGCCAACGAAAAACGATACAAAATGTATAAAAATCGATGAATGGTCATTACTAATGACGTCTACGACGACGACTAATGAGTTGGTCGGTCGTACCTCGCCACCTGCATAGGGAGCCTGCAGCTGCCGCAGGTGCTTGATTGCCGGCGATCTGGGCACGCAGTTTAGGACCGGGGAGTTCTAAAATCTCTGCCTAATATGGTGTGTCAGGAGGATATGGACGTATAGTCGGGGTCGGGGGGCTCCAGCACATACCTTGTCGGGCGCCTGCAGCTGCAGCAGTCTCTCGAGGGCCGGGGAGGCGGGCACGTAGTCGGGGTCGGGGTCGGGGGGCTCCAGTACATACCTTGTCGGGCGCCTGCAGCTGCAGCAGTCTCTCGAGGGCCGGGGAGGCGGGCACGTAGTCGGGGTCGGGGTCGGGGGGCTCCAGTACATACCTTGTCGGGCGCCTGCAGCTGCAGCAGTCTCTCGAGGGCCGGGGAGGCGGGCACGTAGTCGGGGTCGGGCGGATCTTCGTCAGTCCACTCGCGCGCCACCTCCTGCACCGCCTCTACGCCCAGGCGGCACGCCTCTTCCTTGTTCACGCCCTAAGAGTAAAGCACACCACAATATAAGTTCAAATTGAATGTTTTAATGAAACTTCGTGGGATTTTTGGGTTACGTATATAGAGTATACCTGATTTTTTTCGAATTCGTTTTCATGTTTTTTTATAATTTGTGTACTTTTATATCCTTTCCTCCTTTTGCGTAGTTATTCAATTTCAACACGCATACTTACACACTCAATGAAAAACCACTAATATAAGCACTGCTAAAAAAGAGCGCGGGTCGACGACCGCGCCCGCCCGAAGTTGAGTGAGTAAGGTACACAGAGCTCGGCTGATGCGACTCCTTTGATTCCACACAATACAATAAAATCGTCTTACATGACAAATTTATTTAAATAATAAGCACAAATGTCATCTTCTCTTAAGCAGAGAAAATCCTAAAAAGTTTTATAACCAAGTATTCAAAAGTACTTATCAAACCGATGTACCTGTTAATTTTTTTCACTATAACTTCCCGTATACACTTTGTAAACAGAATCAATCATCAAACGTACTTTCGTAAAGCCATGCGGCTCTGCTGAGTATTTTATCAAACACGCAATAACAACTGTTCAAAGTTTTATATCGAGGTCACAGAACAAGAACTAATCGAGGCATAATTTGCAAATGTTATCTTGTCACAAAGTTAAAACATACGCACGCGCGAAGGATAGACTTGAGACTGCGTTGCGCTTTGCATCGCGCATAGGAAGGTAGGTAGGTACCTATTCAACGGCGAGAGCGGTCATTACTCCCGGCCGGCCGTCTTCTGTTTTTCCGTTTTTTACTTACTCTGTATGCGTGTTTAAAAGCATAATTACTTAGTAGCCAAAAGGAAGGAGGAAAGGACTTAAAAAATAGCAATACAAAACAATATTTAATTTTTAAATCGTTTTAAAAAATCCGAAAAAAAACAGAGATACTCTATATACGTAACGCACCAATCCCACTAAGTTTCATTAAAACATTTAATTTCAACTTATATAGACAGTAGCCAGAACAACGGCTCACACTATAACTTAAAATTGTAGCAACACGTATCCCTCATCATGTATAAATTTGGTTGCGTAAAAACGCCTTTTTTTTAACACACACCAATTAAAGAAAATATAACTAGAAAAAATTCCACGCGGACCAGGCAGCAGACGGGACTCGAACCCGCACCCTTCGCAATCCGGGCGAATGCACTGACCAATTATGCTACCGCGGCCCTCACGGACCGCGTCGAAATTCCCTCTAGCTATTCTTAAGCTGCAAGGCAGCGCCATCTCTTCGCATTATAGGTAAACCCACAATGTCAAATGAATACTTTTACAAGTATTAAACATTTGAAAGAAGAAATAGCAATTATAGTTATAATTTTTATTATTTTTAAAGCATGTAACTGCTTGATGTTTAAATCTAAAGAAAATATAACTAGAAAAAATTCCACGCGGACCAGGCAGCAGACGGGACTCGAACCCGCACCCTTCGCAATCCGGGCGAATGCACTGGCATAATTATAATTGGTCAGTGCATTCGCCCGGATTGCGAAGGGTGCGGGTTCGAGTCCCGTCTGCTGCCTGGTCCGCGTGGAATTTTTTCTAGTTATATTTTCTTTAGATTTAAACATCAAGCAGTTACATGCTTTAAAAATAATAAAAATTATAACACACCAATTAGCCTAGCCCCAAAGTAAGCACTGTAAGGCTTGTGTTATGGGATGCTAGGGTAACGGATAGAATACATATGTCGGAGGATGTGACGAGTACAGTTTCTTGTTGAATGTCAATCGCGAAAAGGCTATTGTTTACACTTTAAATAATTTTATAAAATCTTAATTTAATTTGAGTTTATTAATTACAATTTTTGTATTGTTCAGTAACTTAACAATTTAATAAAAGTCTCTTATAAATCATCTTATGTCGCGTCCAATCAGAGCAGAGCACGTGCCTCGAGTGGGGTCGAGGCGCCATCTTGATTTTCACAGGTGGGAGGTAGTTTTTGAGCGTATTTAAAGGCGAGGAACTGATCGTAGCGGTTCATTACTAGAAAGGTGATACGGTAGTTCAGTGAAGTCAGATTGGTACCTTGAACCCACTGCTCGGTTGTTACGTTATTTAAGTGTCCTTAGTGTAAAGTAAAGTGTGTGTGAAACATTTTTATTTTGTTTTTGTTAAAAGAACGTAATTAAAACTATACGAACAGTGATTGAGTGATTGTTTGGTTTTGTGCCTGTATCAAGCCCCAATGACGCCCACTAAGCCCGTGAACGCTAATGACAAAGTGAATAGCCGCTCTCCGACATCAGAAGCGGGATCGGTGCAGGCACAAAATGTACACGATTCAACCGGGGTCAACGACGTTTTGCAAGCTCTGTTTGAAGTGCATCAAAACAGCATGCAACGGATCGTGATATACAGCCCTTCGCGTAACAAGCATCAATCAACTTTGACTTCTGACCACAACAATACGGCTGCGGCTACGACGAGGCCCCCGGTGAGCTGCTACAGATGTGGTGTTGAGGGTCACATCGCATCACGATGCACGAAAACCTGGACAGCTACAAACAGCAGATTACAGCCTGCTGCTACATCCAGCATTGTGAAACGAGTGGACGTAGGCGGAGTGAAACCCGTCACTGGGGTGATCACATAATTTGGTGAGCAGTTTTCATTTTGGTTTGATTCCGGGGCTGATTGTTAGTTAATAGAAAGACTGTATGGTGTTTGAAGTATTTAAATGTTTAGCGTGGTGGCTCAATGAGTTGTTTGTAAGACTTTAGTAGCGTGGTGGTTGTAAAGTTTATGCTATGACGCCATAGAGGAGAGGAGGCCATTAAATTGTTGTTTAACAAGGAGGCTGTTAAGTGAAACGGCGAGGTGGCTGTTAAGTGCAACGGCGAGGTGACTGTTTAGTGTAACGGCGAGGTGACTGTTTAGTGCAATGGCGAGGTGGCTGTTAAGTGCAACGGTGAGGTGGTTGTTAAGTGTAACGGCGAGGTGACTGTTAAGTGTAACGGCGTAGTGGCTGTTTGGAAAGTACTTAATTGAGTATACAACAGTGAGGTTGTTGGGGTACAGATTCCATACGTAACGATGAATTGTAAGGCCTATTTCAATTAGAATAGCAAATATTTCGAATGAAGTTGTTATGAAAAGAAAATCATTTGGTGTGGTCAGGATTGGCCGATGTACTGTACATGAACCATTTCTTTTTTTACAGACAGCGAGCATGCTGGTTCTTCAACATCACACGAGGACGTGTGATAGGTCAGGATGGCCGTGTCGGAGGATGTGACGAGTACAGTTTCTTGTTGAATGTCAATCGCGAAAAGGCTATTGTTTACACTTTAAATAATTTTATAAAATCTTAATTTAATTTGAGTTTATTAATTACAATTTTTGTATTGTTCAGTAACTTAACAATTTAATAAAAGTCTCTTATAAATCATCTTATGTCGCGTCCAATCAGAGCAGAGCACGTGCCTCGAGTGGGGTCGAGGCGCCATCTTGATTTTCACAGGTGGGAGGTAGTTTTTGAGCGTATTTAAAGGCGAGGAACTGATCGTAGCGGTTCATTACTAGAAAGGTGATACGGTAGTTCAGTGAAGTCAGATTGGTACCTTGAACCCACTGCTCGGTTGTTACGTTATTTAAGTGTCCTTAGTGTAAAGTAAAGTGTGTGTGAAACATTTTTATTTTGTTTTTGTTAAAAGAACGTAATTAAAACTATACGAACAGTGATTGAGTGATTGTTTGGTTTTGTGCCTGTATCAAGCCCCAATGACGCCCACTAAGCCCGTGAACGCTAATGACAAAGTGAATAGTCGCTCTCCGACACATATATACTGTACATAAATAAGTATATTCATATAGAAATATATATTTAACATCCATGACTGGAGTACAAATGCTCGTATTCATCATACAAACATCTGCCCCCACCAGAATTCGAACCCGGGACCTCTCGAGTCGGCGACACCATAAAACTTGGCGTACAAACCACTCGGTCACGGAGCTCCTCTAAATGTAACGTCGAATATGTGACAGAAGGCGCGATAAAGTTACACAAATTGTTGTCAATGTCAGCGGTTATAATGCGATTCAACTAAGAATAGGACCGACTGGGCGCCATATTGCGATGTGATAGCTGTCAATTCAAACCAAATAGGTAAAGGGAGCAAAAAAAAAGTTTTTATTTAATAAAACTTATTTACTAAGATAAAGTGAGAAAAAGCATCAGATTTTATTAATAACATTTATTTACTAAGAATGGGAAAAAACACTGTTTTTTAATAATATTTATTTATTAAGACTGTGAGAAAAAAAGATTAATCAGAATCTTGCTCTTCTATTCCGCTCATCTCTGCATTACCGCCGGAGTAGTAATGAATAATCATGCACTATTACTAGCTCACGTACGAAGATGCATCCTTTATATAAACGAAAGTTTGAAATCGCGTTTGTCAACGCAACTTAAAGTGACATTTGGTTGACGATTAAGGTTATCAACCAATCATGGCCAAAGCTCAATAAGTAAAAAAAAATCTCTACCGATATTAATTATCAATATTTGTTTTAAACTTTCATGGTCACTAACATTATAGTAATATAAGTTATTTACGGGATTGTTACCATGTACCTTGTTTGGCGCTTGCAACAGTGCCGAAATATCGGAAACTCGCTAAAATAAGGTACATGGTAACAATCCCGTAAATAACTTATATTACTATAATGTTTGGTTTTAATTCTAGAATTAGCCGAGTGCTAAAAAAGGGTTCCAAGTTTTTTTTGCAAACCGTACTTTACAAGCGACATTTGACAGATAGAGGTCATTGGCGTTCCTATTGTTATTTGAATAGCATTATGAGTTACCTTATCCTTCTTGGGTTTGTCTTTCTTGTCGGGGGCAGGTTTGATGGTGATGGCGGGCTCCTTGAGCAGCGGCGGCGCGCTCGCAAACGTCGGCGCCAGCACGTCTGCAACATCATCACGGAGGAGTGAGGCATAGACAAAATAGCTTATTGATTATTATTAGCGTTAAATTACGTCATTAGTTTAAGTATATTATATATCATATCGTTTAATCTCTCGTGAGAATGAGTTTATTGAATACTATAGTGTAGTATGAAAGTGATGACCGGCGCGTTGGGAGCCTGGTGATCTGTATGACAGGTTTCACAACCTAGTGCAGACACCAGTCTCAGGATATAAGACTTTGTAACCATTCTTGAGAGAAATAAATAGATTATTATTATTATTTCTGAATTTGACATTTCATTTATTTATAACTAAAATGGTATGACACTATTTATTAAATTAGTACTAGCAAACCAGTGAACCAAATGTTCACCAAAAAAAAAAATGTATTTAATTAATTCAGAACTTCGGAGATTTTGTGTGGTTTCGTTTGAAATAGAAATCACGTGATTTCTCGAAAACCGGAAGTGCTACGTTACTCACATCCGGTTTGTAGTCTTATCAGACTATTCTTAACTTATAACTTAAACATTCTCTATATCTATCTCCTACGGTTTGGCCGCTGAAACAGCACCACGGACGGACGGATGGACTTGTCTATTAGATAAGAGATATTTGACATTGGTGTCGATTTTGGCGTGATTCTCTAAACCTAAAACTAAATTTAACATCAGTCTTTCCCTTTCATTCTGTATAGAAAACGACAAAGATGAACTGTTGTCAAATTTAAGTTTAGCTTTAGAGAATCATGTCAGAATCGACACCATTATCTGTTCTTAGTTGACATTAGATATGACATTATTAATTGTTTTATTGGTTTGATATAATTAACTATTTTATTATTAATTTAATTAACTTTTACAATGGGTGATTTGATTTTGTTTCTATTAAGTACTATTTGACATTGATATTTGACATTACCTATCTATTTGGCATTACTGTTTTTTTTGTTGTTGTTGTTATAATTATTATTTGATTATCTCTTTTTCTTAATTTTATTGAATTTAATGAATACCTTCTATGATTGTTAATATTTTTTTATGTATGACTTGCCGGTGTTTTAGATTATTCTGTAAGCCTGCATGTTTAAATAAATAGTCAATTATTGGTCAATCCAAACCTTCTCACTGTCTGCGGACTGCGACACACCAGACGTGTCGCAGACGTTCGCAATACCTGCTCATACAGAGATTGGGTGACCAGTGCTTCGGAAGGTCAGCTTGTTCTGGCCGTCGGTCCCAATAGGGATGATGACAATTTTTTTTCTTCGTTTATCAGGTAGATTATCAAAAAGTATTGGACACGTATTTTTTCTTTTTTTACATAATATTAAGATTGCAGAAATATATTGATTTGAAAAGTCGCATGACGTCACGTTTGAGTACACTTATAAGGGAAAATTCACTCAAAAGTGACGTCACGAGCCCCTACTCCCAAACTTTGACGCGCTATAACTTTGTCATTTTTTGGTTGATTGTCCAAAGAAAAAATACGTGTCCATTATTTTTCGATCATCTAACTGAGAGACTAAATAGAATTTCGTTTACTGTACCCCGTCATCATGCCTATTGTATGTGTTTCTTGTTATGTCACCAGTGTTTCTATTGATATGACTTTGTATTGACACTATAACAATGTCATATTTATGATTTTATTTATTTTTTAAGCATTTAATGTCATATTTTATAAATATTAATTAATACATAACTATTAGACGCTGTGAAGTTTTTTTTCGCCAGTTTTTCTCCACAGGTATTAAATGTCCTCAGCTGGTGGGGAAAAAATATGAATGATTCAAAATATGTAGTTGCATTGTGCTCCCAATTTAATAAAGAATTTTTAACTTTATTAAATTGGGAGCACAGTCGCAAGTCGCAGACGTTGGGCACTCGAAAGGCTCCAGGTTTTTTTGTCGTGAAAATATTATTATAAGGGGTGAAATGAGGTACGAAATGTTATATTGGAAACCAAACCACGCGGAAGACATCCGATGTAAACGAGACATTAGTAAGCAAGTTGGAGCGATACAATGGTACCGCGCGGTGATCATTACGTCTCGGGGATTATACATCGCGAGAAGCACGCGGTGCTTACATCCAGGCCGACTTGTTTATATGGAAAAATTAATATAGATTCTAACAGATCAGTACTGAGATTCCTCGAAGGGTATACCCGTACTATGGTGCCATTCGATTAACAACCTACCGTTGAAAAGATTTTTAGTATGTACCGTATCTACGGGAGTACTACTGGACGCGGTACTCACTGGGCTGGACGGGGTTGTGCGCGGGCGCCGGTTTGGACAGCCTGTTGGCGGTGAACATGAGGGAGTTGGCGGCCGGCCGCATCTGCACGTCTTGTAGCGCCGCCGCCCCGGCCGCGTACACGCGCCGCCCGCGCGAGTCCTTGCCGGCGCCTCCTCCCCCTCCCTGCTTGTGTTGCCCGCCCCCTCCCCCTCCCCCGCCACCACCAGCGCGAGGGTAGTACCCGGGCGCGGACCGCTGGCGGAAGGCGTCGCGCGCCGCGAACCCGTTGCCGAAGAGCTTGTCGGAGGGCGGCACGAGCGCGGCGGGCGGCTGCAGCGCGAGGCCGGCGAGCACGTCGTCGAGCGGGCGCGCGCGCAGGCCGCCGCGGAAGAGCGGCTCGCGGTCGCGGTCGCGGTCCCGGTCGCGGTCGCGGTCGCGGTCGCGGTCGCGGTGGTCGCGGCGCGGGTGGTCGTCGTCGCCGCGCAGCTGGTGGATGGGCACGGGCCCCTCGGCGGAGACGGCGGCGCGCGGCACCCAGCCCCCGCGGCGCAGCTCCACCGTGTCGCGCAGCATGAACCGGATGCGCGGCGCCAGCTCGCGACTGGCGGACAGCGTGTCGATGCGCGCGAAGTACTGGTCCATGAGCCCCCGGCCGCGCTCCGAGTCCAGCACGCGGCCGCAGGTGCGCACCAGCTGCGCGAGGCACTCCAGGTCCTCGTGGTGCTCGGCGGCCGCGCGCCGCGCCAGCAGCGTCTGGATGCAGCGGTGCAGGATCGACTCCGCGAGGATCTCGAGCTTGCCCAGCTCGCCGATGAATTTGATGTTGCCGAGCATCTTGCACTTGGCGAGATGCCGCTTCTCCTCCTCATCTGGGCTCAGTGTCTTGTCCTCGAACGCGGCGAAGGCCTGCGGGGAAGAGAGGCGCGAGAGGCGACGTTATCGAGCCCTTACCGCCGAATTATCGTAAGCGACACTCGCCAAATTATCGTAAGCGACACTTTTGTCGAAATGCGTTTTTTGTGGAAACTAATATTTTAAACCGTTACGGACCCATCTCTGTTGATATTTCCCTCTATTCTTCCCTCTATTATATTATTACGGTGTTCTTTTGGAGGGAAATATCAACAGAGATGGGTCCGTTACGGTTTAAAATATTAGTTTTCTCAAAAAACGCATTTCGACAAAATTGTCGCTTACGATAATTTGGCGAATGTCGCTTACGATAATTTGGCGGTAAGGGCTCGTTATTTATTGGGCGCTCGCAAACGACCGATCCGCGCGGCTCGGGAGCCTGGAGATCTACTCACCTGAGCCCGATTTTCGAATTCTGTGCGGCATTTGTTGAGAAGGAGCAGTTTGAAGGTGCAGGGCTGTCCCGGCGGCTCGAAGTTTGGCGCTTCCTCGCTGAGCCGCTTGCATAGCTGGGCGTACATAGACGAGTACTTCGGCTCGTCTAGGGCTTTCTCGAAGATGAGCAAGATGACGCCCTTGAGCACCTTGTCCGAGTCGAGCTCCAGCCCGAGCAGATCATCGCTCAGCTTTTGGAACTTTTCCGGTGTGAGTTTGTTGAGGATACCGCGAACCTGAGGATACGTTCACATAAGTTATGATATCGTAACGGATTTTTAAATTACCAAACATTCTACTCAAGACTGAGCATAAAATAAAGCTGAAGTAAATATACCATAAACAACTTGTATCAACCGGAGATAACGGACTCACTATGCATACACAAAGTATATTAATTTACAGAACATTGCACAAGACATGTTATTTATATTTAGTGTTATAGCGATACCAGCTCAATTCAGCATATTCTATATGCATCTCATTCATCATCATCATCCTCATCAGCCTCTTAGTGTCCCCACTGCTGGGGCACAGGCCTTCCCTATGGATGGAATAGGGAGA
This sequence comes from Chilo suppressalis, assembly GCA_902850365.2. NCBI lineage: Eukaryota > Metazoa > Arthropoda > Insecta > Lepidoptera > Crambidae > Chilo > Chilo suppressalis. The sequence goes on from OU963894.1 coordinate 322,474, forward strand.
TTGGGCCATGACCCACCGCGCGGGCCCAGTGCAGATTAGTGGATGCTAACGACTGCAGATGGCCAACGGCTTAACGTGCCTTCCGAAGCACTGGCGTTTACGCTACTTCAAATAGATTGGGTGGTGGTATTCCGTATTTGATGGAAGGCAGCTTAGGTACCTTCCGGAATATGATGTCGTGTTTGGCATCTCCGTCGGGCACATCGTGGTGTCGCAGTGATGAGGGCGGGACCCAGCGTCGCCTCGGCGGGGGGACGGGCGTCCGCCCCGAGGCGCTGCGCGCGGGCCCCGGCTGCCGCGCGCTGTCCGTCTTGTCGCCGGTGTGCCCACTGGCCGCCACCTGCCACCCGCCACCCGCGCCGCTACTGCCGCCTCCGCACCCGCACAACCCCGACACTACTACCGGCGATCGCCCAGCCTACAGCTCTGTAACGCATACATTTTTTATTTATTTATTAAGGAACAAAGTTATACATCTATATCTATACTAGCTGACCCGGCGAACTTCGTACCGCCATAAAAAAATAAGGGTCGGTGGTAGTAGGGTGAAAATTTAGGGTTGTATGTATTTTTGTTTAATGTATCATAAAAAAATATATATCTAAAATTGAAAAATAAAAATTTAGGGGTGGATAACCCTTAACATTTAGGGGGATGAAAAATAGATGTTGCCCGATTCTCAGACCTACCCAATATGCACACAAAATATCATGAGAATCGGTCGAGCCGTTTCGGAGGAGTTTAACCACAAACACCGCGACACGAGAATTTTATATATTAGATATATAAAACTCAAAGGTGATTGACTGACATAGTGATCTATCAACGCACAGCCCAAACCACTGAATGGATCGGGCTGAAATTTGGCATGCAGGTAGATGTTATGACGTAGGCATCCGCTAAGAAAGGATCTTGACCAATTCTACCCCCAAGGGGATAAAATAGGGAATGAAAGGTCAATTTGAACCGATCGGGCTGAGACTTTGCATGCAGGTATAAGAAGAATCGTAGATGAATGTCATTGTGTATAATACAAGCCTGAGAACAAAAACTGTAGTCTACACTTCAGCTCTACACCGAAGCGAAACGAGGACGGGCCGCTAGTAATAACATATGAACACTTTCAAATTAACCAATTGACCTAACAATTCCATTACATATTATATAATAATGAACTTAAAAGAAAAGGAATAACACCATAATTTAGAAAATAAATTCTGTCCAACTTTTGAGCCAAATGCTATAGGTATAATGCAATAAACGAAAGGGAAAACAGCCAATCCGCAGAATCAATAACCAACACAGGTGCTGATCTCTGACTTAACAGACCAACACTCCAACAGCTCGCTCACCACATTACATGTTCCTCGACCAATGTTTTAAACATATTCAAAGATAGGAAAAACATATCAACATCTCCCAAGAAACTATTGTAATACCTACAAGCCTTCCGCATGAAAGTATTTCCAGCTTAATTAGTATGAGAAGGTAACATATAAAATATACATTTAAAACGTGACAAGGTTCCTGGTATTTTAAATTTAATTAGTTCCAATATCTATCGTCCATAAAACATATTGTTCCTATGACTAAATGCAACAGTTATGCAATAAACAATTATTCTACTCCATTCTACGAGGGCTCAAAATTCATTGGGATGAGCGATTCTAAGATGAGTGAGTCTTGTATGACAACATATCATATTTTGAGAGAACACATTAGGCGTAAAAGCATGAATCCCAGCCATACATTAATATTCTATAGTTATTACAGCTTAAATGGTAAAAAAAAATAGCGATTCATGTTCAGTGCCGAAAACGGTGACGCGAAGAAATAAACTAGCGTTAAAAGTACTGTGGTCGGACCCTTTAACTCAGTGTCTATTTCGATCTATTTTTGTCGTTATAATATTTAATAGAAGACCTACACCCTAGTTCATGCTAAAATTAATAGAAACAATTCTACGAAGGTTGCTTCACACTCAATCTCAGACACAAGTTTGATTAGGGGGGCGTTTGGACGACCAGTGTGAAAAGTTTCACCAGTGCTGTCATCCGCGTAGTAATGGAATTCTTGGTGTTGACATATCGAGCGACATCCATTTTTAGGGTCATCAATCTATCAACATCAAGGCCAAATTAGCCTGTGAAAAGCTCAATAGATTCAGATAGTACTTCACACTGACCTACCAACTGAACTTTTTTTGTTTGGTCTCACATGAAGTACTGTTCTCACCTTTCGCATCCAGCACCGAGCGGTTCATATGGCCGTCGACCATGAGTAATAATAACTAAAAAAATGTTTGTGTTTCAGTTTTAAGTATGGGGAACCCCAAAAATTTATTGTTTATCTATTTTTGTGTGAAATTCTTAAAGCGGTTCACAGAAAACATCTACCTACCAAATTACAACAGTATAGTTTCGGAAAAAAGTGGCTGTGACATACGGACGGATGACGAATCCATAAGTTCCGTTTTTTGCCATTTGGCTACGGAACCCTAAAAAGGTATAGTACACATTGTACTTTCTCTAGGATTAGAGAAGAGTCGTAATGAATTAACTCGTGTACTGTTTCATTCACCTTTTTAGGGTAATTAAACCCTGTGGTGTCAATCTACTCGTCCGTCTGTCTGCAGGCCATATCTCGTAGAACGTGCTGAGTATAATAATTTATCCTTAAATAAAATTAAAGGGGTTTCCCGTGCAAGTAACGTTTTTTTACGTTTTTGTTCGAAACATTGTTAAAGCTTGTACAATAGTACGGTAAACTAGAGCAAGTCAGATTCTTACAGCACTAATTTATTTATAATATTTAAAATTGTATAACTTGTAAGAGATCCATCAATAACGGTTTTGGTGAAAAATAATTTATAACAGACCAACACAGAGTGCGAGACTGATCATCTGTTATTTAAACCCATAGGTATTTCGATCATTGACATCATCGAATAATAAAGTTCATTAACGTATACAGCGATGCGCATACGCTATAAACAGCTATGCAAACTAAACTTTTGAACCTTCCGATTTCAGTGTACAATATACGTTGAAAAAAAATGAATCATAGATATTTTGTTCTGAACTAAATTGCGTCAATTTACTGTTATTGCCGGTCGGGTATCTGTTGAATGTTTAAGTCGCAGAAATGATAATGTATTTGTCGGTTGAATAGATGTGCAACCGTTCCGTACGTCCGTGTGGCACAGTCGATAGGTGGTGCATATCGGAGTACGACAGCAAGCAGGTGATCCTGGCACGGTCGACGAACGCGCCCGGCCGTAGACCCCGTCGCTGCTGCGCTCAACGCCCCCGCCCCCGCCCCCGCCCCCGCCCCCGGCCACACTCTGCCCTCATCTCTCTACACCTAGCTGTTTGAAAAGTTCCATTTGCGAAATGACCGACCGCCACAGCGGAGGACACGCCGCTCGGCCTAATGATTACGCGACTGGCGGCACGTTCGTCTAGGGCCTGGGTTCCGAACCTGGGGGTGATTACCCCTCCGGGGGTAAATCAGCCATACTTCGGGGGTAACAAAGAACCTAAATATTAGTTCAAATCTAAATAATAGTACTAAGTAGATCATGCGGTCCTTCTTGCTAGCGAGCCCGCGGAGTGCTGAGTGTGGGAAGCGGGGCGAGATTTACTCCTGATGATGACATTATTAGAGACGAAGATGTAGCGGAAAAATTGGAATTTCTTGGATTGATGATAACATTTTAAAGTCGGGGTAAAATCTGTTTTCCTAATAGGTTACAGGGTAGCAGTATTGGAAAGGTTAGGAAATACTGGTCTAGGGCCTATGCGATTGATCCTCGACGTCCAGGTACGTATGAGGTTGAGTGGTGACGGATGATCTGGCGCAATGCTAGTGGCCGGCGACGTTGGTAGTGGTCGATAGCGTCGCGGGTCGACGGCCGGCGGGACCTTGGCGACGGCGGCGGCGGTGCAAGGTCGCCCGCCCGCGCTTCCAACTCGTAACGGCCGCGGACAGAGATCATAGCGTCATTGCCTACATCGCCAATGACGCGAATCTTTACACGACTAATGTATCTACCGCGTAGTACGTACGAGACAATCCAGCCGACACGACAAACACGTTTCCGAAGTTTTTACATTCGGTTGATCCGAGCCGATCGTGTATAATTTGCTGCAATTTAAAAGTAATGAAATGCTAATCATGGCAAGCGCAGACATATTGCGTGTTTCGTATCGTATCGACTATACTTTTGTTCAGTGCTGAGAGCCTTGTACGATTTATTTGCACAGAGATCGGGGTGACGGTGCGGTGCGTTCGAGTAGCGAGATTTGACAGTGGGTTTATTGACATGTCGCGTGTCAGTGACCGAGCGGGCCGAGGGCCGACATGGGCCGGGGGCTGAATCGCGCATCCCTCGGAGAGACGGAGGTCGATGACCCCGGTTGGCGCCGCCGCCGCCGTGTGCGAGGCGAGAAGGCGCACGTCAGCAGAGGGCGGCGAGCGCCCTTCGATGGATACATTATGGATACTTAGACGTCGCAAGGGCAAAGCTATTAAAGATTACATTTAGAGAAGGAATAGAGGCGTAGGCATTTAGTTATTGCATTCTATAGAGAACTTTGTTAAAAAAGTGCAAGACAGGGTACTTAGGTATATCATAATATAACCAATTTTAACATCGATGTCTTAATTTTATAGACTAATGTAAGACCTAGACATAATTATTATAATATATGCCACAATTAATAACGGAATATCTTGAAAATGAACAAGCCGTTATTGGCTGATTGTTTTCCTATTTGCTTCTTAGGTTTTTCACGCACATCACTCATTAAATAAAACTAGTTTTTAAACTAAACGGGTTAATGCACGAAACTTTATTTATTTATTGACGTTTCGTAGCCCTTTTTTCCTATGTTTGTGATTTTCAAAACAAAGTTTGCATTGAAAGAAATTTTGAAAAATCCACTTGCAAATTAGGAAATCTAAACGATCATGAACGATGTTTTTGTTCAGAAATCTCATTACTTGTCAGTTTGATTGCACCCCTGATTGAACCACTAATTTTTTAATAATTTTCCTTATTTATATGCAACACTCATCTCTTAATGTTAACAATAAATATCATGTTTACAAAAAAGTTAGGGATTGTAATGCCGCAAGATTGTTTTATCAATGAAAGCTTTACAAGACAAGTAGACGATGACCGCCAGCTTACAGAAGATTACAAAATACAATGAAACTACCTTGTAATGGTATAGTGTTACTATTGATGAGCAATAAATTTCGGACACCCCGCGGTAGGGGAATGGGTACAAGCCGGCATCGGCAACGTGAGGAGCGCTGCCGCTGTTTGCGACTGGACATCGCAAACTTAACAAAGAGATGTTACATATCATGATAAATAAAATAAATATTTCCAACACTCACACCAATTAGCCTAGCCCCAAAGTAAGCACTGTAAGGCTTGTGTTATGGGATGCTAGGGTAACGGATAGAATACATATACTGTACATAAAGTATATTTATATAGAAATACAGATTGAACATCCACGACTGGAGTACAAATGCTCGTATTCATCACACAAACATCTGCCCCCACCGGGATTCGAACCCGGGACCTCTCGAGTCAGCTGCACCATGAAACTCGGCGTACAAACCACTCGACCATGGAGATCGTCAAAGATGATAATGACGACATTATCATACATATAAAATAATACACAGAACAGTTTAACATAATGCACTCGGCGCACCCGCCCTCTGGCAATTACACCAGTAAAGTGTATTATAATATATTTAAATATATTGTACATAGCCTACCACAGATTAGCGCTAAGCTGGAACTGTTATTATTCAAAATATTAAATGCCTTAATACCAATACACAAAAAACGACCTTGTGTGTGACTGATTCGGCAAATTTAAGGTCAGCACTTCAGGAGTGCCGGCACAATGAAAGAGTGAAAACTCAAATCTCAAACCTAACAAGATGAAAAAAATTAAAAATCGCATCTCAAAAAATGCCCAAGGCGTTTAAAGAAGTTTTCACTTCAAAAAAAGAAACAAAAAATCTTAAAACAAAATGTAAACAACAATTTTAAAAACACGCCTGTCGAGTTCGAACTCAAGTCAAAATATAATGTTTTAAACTGTCATGGTCACTAACATTATAGTAATATAAGTTATTTACGGGATTGTTACCATGTACCTTATTTTTAGCGAGTTTCCGATATTTCGGCACTGTTGCAAGCGCCAATAACAGCCTACCCGCAATTACTTCAGTTACTCCGTGATCATAGCGCTTGCAACAGTGCCGAAATATCGGAAACTCGCTAAAAACAAGGTACATGGTAACAATCCCGTAAATAACTTATATTACTATCAAGTAAAAATATCTTGCTAAATACACTTTGAAACATCAGCGTTGCATTATAAATGTTACATTTCACCGCACGTCTCTAACATTGCACAGATCTCTTGCATTCGAAGGAACCTTTGTTGCATAAGGGTCAATTCACACCGGAATGGCAGCGGCCGGCGGTGCGGTGACGCGGAGAGGTCCACACTGAAAGCGGTGTGAAATAATTTTATACTTTATCAACATGCTTATAAAGACCAGGATCGCTTGAAAAAGTTCAGCGGCATCGCGAGCGAGTGACCTCGCGGGAGATCTTTCAATTATGTAGATAAAGTTTTAAATGATTTCACACCGCTGCCAGTGAGAAAGTGCTCGCCGCGTCACTACCAGCCGCTGCCATTCGAGTGTGAATTGACCCTTAGACCAAGCCACTACTAACGTTGGGCAAAAAAAAATAGGTACACACATACTTATATAATACAGAGGTGACGGTAACATAAGTGTCGCTTGTTCAATGGTTTTTCTTCATCACAAAAAAATCCTAACGTGCCTCAAGAAATTTTCACTCCAATACTGTAGTACAGATTACCAATCCCTTGGCTGCAACTTGTGTGACAGACGACAGACAGATGAACACGCGGGTTATAGCAACAGGCAGGGCTCCGTTTTAACGAACCTTAAAGTACATTATAGAGTTACAGACCCTTTTTTCCAATAGTCGAAATCACAATACCATGTTATTATTTCAGCTTCCCTTTACCGTGTAATTTATTGAAAGTAGCTGAATTTGAAAGAGTGAATAAAGCTTTAACATTAACACAAACTAGGTACTACATATCTTTTCGATGACGAAAGAAAACATGCAGGTTTACACGACGACATCACGCACTGCAACCCCGCGAAGAAATCCTAGGCCTCTCCTGGAGCTGTGTCAACAATCTACGAACTGAATCGCATCTGAATCCTGAAATCTTTACAGTCCCACCCTATCTACCGTTAAAATAACTCCCTGATGAATCTCTGCAATAGGACACGATCGCGAGACTTGGCTCTTGCTGATATTTCTTAGCAGAAAAAAAAATAAATGCTAAGCGGAACAGATATCACGCCGATCTCTCGTCGAGGTTAAACAGGTATCGTAGAGGTTTCTGCTCACTTGGCAAGTATTACATTTAACAAAAAGAAAAAAAAATGTTAACAAACTCCAACAAACCTAATTATTCGGTTATTAAAATATGAAAAAACGCGAGCAGTGAAAGTAAAATTGGCTTAACATTGAATAGGCACGATACTTTCACGATAACAGCAATTGACCAATAAACAGTTTATTGCTGATAAGATATGAAACGTCTAACAATGATTTTTTTTTTTATTCAAATCGTAACTTAGAAAAGGGTGAATTGTTTGTCTACTAGGTAGGTGAACGTGCGTCGAACGGAGCTAGGACGTCAGCGACAGAAGGACGGCGAGGACGTCAGCGGGAGGCGGGGCCGACGGTGAATCCATAATTGCTTAGCAATAATAGCGCAATAGACAATAGGGTCTGCGGGGAGCGGCCGCGGCAGGCGGCAGGCGCGGCGCGACCCACTTGCAGCGTTCGATGGAGCCGCTCCGCTACCATTGACCCAGATCCGCCCGCGCCCGCGCCGCGCACCGCCGCCGCCCCTATGCACAAAAAGTGCCGCGCGCCGGCCCCGTCCGCGTCCTGACCTACAACCGCCTACCTGACCTACTAATCCAACTTGCTGTCGAAACTATGCGAGTCTCCAGCCTTCATGACCGATGCATCGAACCTCCCCTCCCCTATCTTATATAAAACAACTATCCTAATTGATTTGTCAAGGCAAGACCATCGCTAAGATCGGCAAACACGTCGACATACCTGGTCTCTTTATTGATGTAAAACATTAGGACCTCTGAATTATGAAAATATTGAACGTTAGCAGTGGACAGGTTGAGTTAGAGTGTCTAGGTTTTACTCGACTACTCTTAATAATAATACTTAAAACCGTTAATCATTTATTGTAATATTTTATGGCTGCACTTCACATGGCTAATGGTATTTGGTAACTTTTCATTCTTTAAAGAGTGTGATAAGGACACCTTGTTCTCAAAATGACAAATAGCAAATATGAATAAGCCATGAGAAAAAGCTTTAGGGTTATATTTTTGTTTGCAAAGTAGATATACTATTTATACTGTTAGTTTGTTATGTAAGTAATTATTTGTTATTATTATGAGTTTCTTAGGGAAACAAGTTATATAAGGAATTATATCAAAATAGTAAGAAAATTCATATCCTAAAATATAAAATATTTATAATAAATATCCACTATTTATGATTTTATGTTGGATTTAAATCAGTTTTTTTTTATATTTATCATGTTTACCAATCAATTTGTCGTAATTGTTGAAGTTAAAATAGTATTCTAATAAGGTCCTATTTCAAAATAGTATTTTAAAAAAATCTATTTTTTTTCATAATGTAATTATATCAGGCATTTTCACTATCACAGGGTATTGAAAAGTGCAATAGTTACAAGTTCAATGACCACAATTATATTGCAAAACAAAAATAATGCATGTTTAAAATTAAAATGCTGCTATTTTATTTATTCTCTAGCTACTCTAGCAGACCATCATATCAATATGAGTAAAAATAAATTTTAATGAGCAACTGTAAAATAAATAATTGATTATCAAGAATACATATGAAACCCTAGTAAAAATATTGTAATTAAATAAAGTAAGCAGGATATAGTGTTCTCACATAAACCTCAATATACTATACCACATCCATAGTCACACACCTGCCGTCCTATTGGCTAACATTTTTTACATTTACAGTATGTAACTCAAGAGAAAATTGCATATCCATTGATGCTTTTTAGAACAAGTTAACAGGTGGTGTTATAATAAAGCAGTTGTGGGTTGCGAAATAGGTCGGTGGTTATCACTTCCATCTGTCAAAAGCAGTTAACAATAGGCCTACTGGGCCAGTTCATTCTTTACTTTGAATGCACTAAAATAAGATACTTTTTTTTGATATTTGACACAAGTGCATGGAACTGCATAGTAATTTCATTTTATAAATGATTGATATAGAGACCTTGATATTATTTACTGTCTGCTCAAATTGTATGAAACAGTGATTGCATACATATAGCGTATCTTGGATACAGTAATTAAGGAAACAGTTTTTTATATGAAAATTTACAGAAATAAATTATAAACTTTTCAAAAATCTAATTGAAACAAAGATTACATTACTGTTTGATAAGGACAACAACTAAGTGTACTAAAACTGATTTATATTCTATTAATGTTCATAGGAATATGATTGAATTAAAAATTATAATGTTGAAAGCCTAAAATAGACACTCTCAGTATTATGATACTGAACAATAACTAAAGTCAATAAATACAAACTGAATAAAGTTAGCACTAGCAAAATCAATAGAATATTAATTACTATTATGAGATTTATTATTATATTATTAGTTACTTTTTAGATATTACCATGTAGATAAAATATATTAATCATTTCATTTTCTGGTGTAATAAAAATATGTTTTTGGAAAAATAACAGTGTTTAGTGTATACAACTTGTTTTTGAATACCTATGTTATATTGGGTACCTAATATTAATTGTTTATATTAGTTGTTAGAAAATACATAAGCACTGATCTAGCTCTTTGTTTCATTTGGAGTGAAGTTGGGCGACTTTCAAGTTTTTTTTGTGACAACAGAGAAAACAAAAAGCAAGGACAAGAGATGCCACCAATCACGGGTGCCGCCGCCGCCTCACGCAGCGCAGCCCACTAATGAGAACCACTTCCTGCCTACGCGTTAGGTTAGGATGCACTTTATCCTCGCTAGCACTTTACTTATTCAGGGATTCCCACCTACGGTAACTTAAACGAACCGATTGAATGCTCATGCTCCATGATCCACAAGATTGATATTGAAGTTAAATGCTTGAATATAATGGCTCACAAAGGTGACGCATCGACACGATCCGATCGAATGATCTTAGTGAATTCTTACGAGCTTTGTTCAAGATATCCCTTCGTTTTAACACTCACTTTACGTCTTCTTCGCTTATATCACAAATAACACTGAAATAAATTAAATTCACAAACTTACGAAGCGATGAAAGTCAATTTGAAGAAGGCACACGCACCGCAACGCGACAAGCCAGAATCTTCACTTGACACACCAACGCACACAACTACACTGATTGACTGGGAAATACTGACAACTTCACACATAAGAAATGACAGTTACATGGTTATAACGTTACATCCGGAAGAAGAGTAAACACAATAACTTTTGTCTCTAACATATCATAAACATTATCTTATGTTAAAAATAAGTATTATTTTATTTTATTGAAATAAAAATTATTATTTCTGTAAGTGTATAATACTGAAATGATTAAGAAAATGTGGGTTATTATTATGCATCTATTTCAAACTAGATATAAATGGTCACGATTTTGACTAAACTTGTTTTTATTATATTTTTTTCTTATGAAAGGAAAGTGATACAATATTTATGCAGCCTACATTTATGTTTTCTTTTTTTAGTTTTATTTTTCCCTATTGCGAAAGGCAAAGGCAAAACCCACCCGGCCGAATGTTTTCCCATGTTGTCAGAAATATCAAAGAAATTCTCTAAACGAAATAAAGCTCAGTGAAATGTTCTGGAGCAGGAAGAAGACGTGACAGATAAGGTTGCGTCATGGATTTTCTTTTTGTAGGAAAACATTGGCACCAAGTCCAATACTGCTATTTGTATTTATTGTATACATTTTTCTTTACTTTATGTTTTTTCAACTATAGTACTGAAGTGGTGACACTTACGTATTACTTCAGTGAGTTTTATATAAATTAGATGTTACTTATCTTGAGGACGAAGCATTTCGTTTATTTATGATAGTACTTCGCGTACAGGTAAGTTCGATTAATCATTACTTATGTATTTATGAGTATGAGTGTAATACTCAGTGTTGCCAACTCTACGTCATTTTACGTAGATCTACGTATTTTAGACCTTTTCTGCAAACCTACTAACTTCAGTCCCAGAATCTACGTATTTTCTTTATTTTTTTCAAATTTGTAAAATAACTTAATTCACTAGAATAAAGAAGAATATTTTCCGTTACTTTAGTTAAAAACTATACAAATGTTTATTTCTTATAAAGATGTATCTAAAAACTCTTGTATCTTGTAGAAAAGCTTCCCGTTATTGGTTTTCGAAACTAACTGACTAAATTAATGCTGGACGCAGGGTATGTGAAAGCAGAAACGACAAAACTCTTTGACGTAGGTACATTCATAACCTTAAATTTTTTATTTTCAAATTTTAAATATTATTCAATGGTGTCGATTCTGGCAGGATTCTCTAAACTTAAAACTAAATTTGACATCAGTCTGTCCTTTTCAGTCTGTATAGAGAATGACAGAGATACACTGTTGCCAAATTTAAGTTTAGCTTTAGAGAATCATGCCAGAATCGATACCAATGAGTACTTACATCGAATTGATCTTTGCAAAAAGAAATGACTTTCAGTCGATAAAGTTACAGGATTTAGCAAGTTTTAAACATGCTTTCATGTGTAAGTATGTTTATTTCTCTTGGCAATTTAAACCACTACTTTTGTAGTCTTTTATCAAGTGTATTTTTGTCATTCTCTATACAGAATGAAAAGGAGAGACTGATTTTAAATTTAGAGAGTCATGCCAGAATCGACACCCACCAGTGTCTGTGTCTGATGGTAAATGTCTACCACAGCATGGTAAATGCTTCCAATGCAGCGACTTCTCCAAGAACTCTTTGTTCTATCTCCCGTTTTTAAAGAAATTGTATAACAAAATACTCGTTTTATTCGGTTTCTCCTAACTTCTTCAATTCACTTCAGAAAAAAGTACGTAGATCTACGTACTTTTCATATGCAAAATTTACCAATTCTACGTAATTTTCTCATCGGGCCTACGCCTTTTTCAAAATCCGAGTTGGCAACACTGCTTATACTCCACATAGCTCAGAATTTGTGTTTTGCGAAATCCAAAATGTAAAAACATGAAATTAATAAGATCGCTACTTAAAAGATCGCCGAGTGTGACTAAATACCTATTCTTTAATGTCAATCTTTATAATCAGCAACTTCCTGCAATATTGATTAAAATTTCATAATTTTTAATATCCCGATGTGACATATTTTAAATAGATTTTTTTCGACAAAAGATTGACTTTTCTCATTACTATTGCAATGTGTCCAAAAATCAAGGAGTTTATACCCTCTGAATAAGTATCCTAAGGAAATGATACGTAAAGTAGTACGTAGCTACATTGTCATTTGGTATAGAAATTACAAAATAGTGTTGTCTCCTTTTTACATTCATATTGATGCATATGAAAAAGACACCAGCACTCTATTTCGCAATATTCGCTACAGTAGTGACAATCTATATCATGTCGTCATTAGTCTGTGGTTCCCTAGTTTGTTTAAATTTAAACTCAAAGTTGTCGACGTGATTCTTAATGGAGGAATTTAGAACCGAGAAAATAATTAAATTTAGGATTTGAACATAAATGTGAAGTGCTCTTTAATTGATTGTAGCCTGTGTCAAAACAAAAATAGACCTAACCTAAGTTTTCACCGGTAAGTAACCAATTTAACTAGAAATTACTATTATTACAAGAAGTTGATCATGAAACTAAATTAAAAATACAGCTTAAGAAACCAAAGGCTACAGGAACCAAAGCTTGTTGCCTTTCAACGAATTTTTTATAGTAATCTAGCAGCGCTAGTGTTGTTCCCCCTCATCGATCTTGGTCTTATCGATATTTTATTTCCCTTTTTTTTTTAGTTTGCCTCGAACGGTACTAATAACTCGCAACTGTGTATTAACCCTACGAATTAATTCAATTTATGAAAAACAATAAACTAACTTGTGTAACTAATTAAACTTTAACTTTCCTTAACTAAAATCTAATAGAAAAGCGATTACAAAATCTAATATAAAAGCGATAAGATATTCCGAATATAAATTATGACAAAAACTTGCTTATCTATTTTTTTTCTATTCAGTCCACTAAAGCCAAATTAAGTAACTTAAGCACAAGACCTGTACTAATGGATACACATAATATTCTTGAATTAGTAAGTTAAGTATTCTATTTAAATTTCGGTTGCGTTTATTTAATATTTTTTTAAAAATTATAAAATATAAAACTTAGCATCTAGTGAAGGTACCATAGCATAGACTTCTAGGTCTCAAAAAACCGCTTATTCATTAGATATAGTTTTAATATTTTATAGTTTTTACAAAATTGAGAAATTTACACATGCAATTACCAAAATATAAATAGAATAAATAAGTTTCAAAAATTGTATTGATATTGCAGTGATACTTAGCGGACTGGGCCTTGCTACATTTTCCATACATCCTGAAAAGGATGCGAAGCGTCAAAAATACAGTGAAAAAGTACTAAAAAAACATACGCAAGCACGCACAAGCATGTATTATTATTTTTTCTAGTTATATTTTCTTTAGATTTAAATATCAGGCAGTTACATGCTTAAAAAAAATAATTATAACTATAATTGCAATTTCTTCTTTCAAATCTTTAATACTTGTAAAAGTTTTCATTTGACATTGTGGGTTACCTACAATGCGAAGAGATGGCGCTGCCTTGCAGCTTAAGTATGGCTAGAAGAATTTCGACGAGGCCATCAGGGCCGCGGTAGTATAATTGGTCAGCGCATTCGCCCGGATAGCGAAGGGTGCGAGTTTGAGTCCCTTCTGCTGACTGATCCGCGTGTATTTTTTTCTAATTATATTTTCTTTAGATTTAAACATCAAACAGTTACATGCTTTAAAAAAATATAACTATAATTGCAATTTCTTCTTTCAAATGTTTAATACTTGTAAAAGTATTCATTTGACATTGTGTGTTACCTACAATGCGAAGAGATGACGTTACCTTGCAGCTTAAGAATGGCTAGAAGTATTTCGACGCGGCCATTACATGCTTAAAAACAAAAAAAAATGTATTATATTAACATCAAACTATTTGATTTTTAAAATGTATTAATTTTGAGTAAATGTGTCTTATGCATTCAATAAAACAAAAAACTATCATATCGATATTATTTTTTCAATTTTATTTCCCATCACTTAAAAGTCGTAAATAAATAGTCTCGCTACACTCAATTCAAGTTATATAATTTTTATTTCGAATCTTAATTGCGGGGCCTAAGGTCGAAACTTGATAATTAAAAAATGTAGTCTCGTGGGGAGTGCGTTTGCTAGTCTCGTGGGGAGCATGCAATAGAGACTATATTCGCACTTAAATACTTAAGGTCACTAAAATGGACTCTATTTTTCAATTATAAGGTATAAAATCATATGAATATGTTTCGGCACATATTCGAATTGGATCTCACTCGATTACTTGCAAGTTTCTATTCTCGATTATTGTAAAATTCATTTTTAATTGAAAAAAAGCACTAAAATATAGAAAAAGCACTTTCATCTGAAATGATATCCCGTTTTTTTGTAAATTAGAGGTGTTTGATCTTTTTTTGCACGTTAAAACGGCACAGGTTAGCATTTTTTTGCGAGGAGACACGGGCTGTTGTCACTACGATAACGATTCTCACACTCACTGTGGAAATCTATCGATTGTAAGTAGTTTTTATGAACGCACTGGATCATTTGATCTTATACCTTGACAGAGGGGAAAGATCTTGCGGGGCTAGTCCTGTGGTTTAATGGTCTAAGGTTTATATAGGTAAACAGCGAAGTACATGCTTGTGTCATTTCTATATGATTCAGATAGTGGATATATTAATAATATATATTTTATATAAAGTTTTACAAAAGCTAATAAAAACATAAGAGATCATTTTGTACACAGGAATTCAACAGGTAACAAGGTAAGATTAAAACAAAAAGGAAAGATACTCAACGGATACGGCTTAAAAGTGGAGTAGAACAAGGTTATGTATTTTACTTAACATTGGCTGAACGCACAAACCGTGCTTGCCACAAAAAAAACAAACTTTAAGTACGAAAAGGCGGGAAACGTTCAACTTGGCGGGCGCTATTTTTCGTTTTGGTGTTTAATTTATTATTTACTGTGTAAAAAGTGATCAGAATTGTATATTAGTATAGTAGTCGTATGTAATTTTGTATATATCTATTAGTTTCTGTACATATAGGACATTAGTTAAGTTTCTTTGTTTAAATTTATGAACGATGGGGTGCCGCCGGGGAACGAAGTTCGACCGGCAGGACTTTATGTTACTGTTTCCAATGAGTCTGGGATGGAAACAGATGGCACATTATCTGGGCGTACTTTGAAACGCAGTCGCTTACACGTTTGCAAGCACTGCAACAAAAAGAGAAGGTTCGGAAATGAATAGTTGCTTATGTTATGAACTATCTCCAAAAAAAACCTCCTTGAACCCCTAGATTAAAACGAAAAAGGTAGATACGGCACTAGCCTCACAAAAGTGATCCGCATGAATTGTGGTCCACGACCCTAATCGCTTTAGTCACAACTTGATATGCAAACGAACGTACATGTGAACTACAAAAAGAAATATTGCTAATGTGTTCTTAAAAAGTGCTCAAATTGCTCAAGAACTAAAAATAAAACCCACGTCATCACTTTTCATTCGTAAGTACTATAAAATATATTTTTTCATAAAAAATGCTGTTTGTTTTGAATCTTATTCGGTAGTGACGTCGAGTACTGGTCGAGTAATTGGTCGGTAGTGCAGTGACGCGGATCTCGCCGTCTCGTTCGCGCAGCCGTTGAAACTTAACGTGCTGTTTCGTTCGGGTCGGTAATGCAGTGACGCGGATCTCGCCGTCCCGTTCGCGCTGCCGTGGGATCAGTTTTTGTTTGATGCAAGTATGAGCGTACCGTATCTACCCTTTTTGTTTTGATCTAAGCTTGAACCAAACCAAAACTAAAGAAAAATCACAAGATATTTCTAATTCTCAATCACCTCTACTGTTCGTCAGCTTGCAGTTACTCCTTCTCCCATAGGTCGTACCTTGTATACTTCAAATGATGTTTCTCCTTTTGTTGTAAGTACATGTTCATAAAATACAGAATGAATCGAATGATAACAAATTCAATAATATCATTTAGGTGATTTATGTGATATTTTTCTTGTTCATGTAAAGGATCTCATTTTGCTACTAATAAATCATGTGCCAAGTATATCCTCCGAAAAAGAGAATAAAGTCCACATGGCCCCTCCTTGGTGGGACAGCGATTGTACTCGGGCTGTAAATGAAAGAAAAGTTGCTGAGAGAATGTATAAAACTGGTATGACTACAAGTAATTATAAAAGGGTATAACAAAATGCAAAAAGCTCTTTAAACAACAGAAATTCGATGGCTGGTGTAGATTCTGTAATTCGATTCAAGTCTTGTATCACAAAATATTAAAAGATTTAAATCAGCTCCTTTACCAATTCTTCAATGCAGTAGGCATTGATTAATCTTGTCAAATTGACTGTTAAAAAGATGTATGTAGATGGATTGCTGAATAGGCGTAAACTTTTTCGACCAATGTCTTATAAGTTAATATGCAATTAATAAAATACTCCTTTCTTAAAGAGTATGATTTTAATTAATTTTGAAGAGCTACCTTCGATATTCAGCAAATCGAGGAAGTTTCTAATTCATCGTTCAGATAAACTAACTTTATTAAAATTCTTATAAAATATCATTTATTGTGTTGTGCGTAAAAACGGAAGAAATAAATATAATGTGCAATAAGTTTGTGAGTTAATATACTTATAATCATGGAGAAGGAAAAGAAACAATTTAATCATTTTTAATACTTTTTATTAAAATATATAATCTAGTCGTTTGAGCGATTGTAAATAATAAATTTCATATATTGTTTGTTAAAAAATGTACAGTAAAACACGGGTAAAACATGAATAAATACCAAAATAAAATATTAACAATGTAAAGAACACTCAAATGACTTGACAAATTACCCGATAATAAAAACATCAGTAAGACCTCCTTGTGTCGAAAATTAAAAATAATTAAGTACTTATGCGTTATAATTTGATTAGTCGCGTATCGTCAACTGGTTAGCCGCTGTACAAGACCAAAAAATATATCATATGGCTCCATAAAACTTTTCTTTACATAGTATTAGACTTATTAAGATAATTAAGTACGGTCATGAGGAATGTCAAAGTTTAATATACAAAAAGGTGATCGAACAGACACAGGGCGCGCCGGTCCGAATAGCGTTTGACGTGTCGTTCGGACGGAGCGAGGAGCGCCCCGCGGCATCGGGATCGGGACGGAGCGAGGCGCGCCCCGCGGCATCGGGATCGGGACGGAGCGAGGCGCGCCCCGCGGCATCGGGATCGGGACGGAGCGAAGCGCGCCCCGCGGCATCGGGATCGGGACGGAGCGAGGCGCGCCCCGCGGCATCGGGATCGGGACGGAGCGAGGCGCGCCCCGCGGCATCGGGATCGGGACGGAGCGAGGCGCGCCCCGCGGCATCGGGATCGGGACGGAGCGAGGCGCGCCCCGCGGCATCGGGATCGGGACGGAGCGAGGCGCGCCCCGCGGCATCGGGATCGGGACGGAGCGAGGCGCGCCCCGCGGCATCGGGATCGGGACGGAGCGAGGCGCGCCCCGCGGCATCGGGATCGGGACGGAGCGAGGCGCGCCCCGCGGCATCGGGATCGGGACGGAGCGAGGCGCGCCCCGCGGCATCGGGATCGGGACGGAGCGAGGCGCGCCCCGCGGCATCGGGATCGGGACGGAGCGAGGCGCGCCCCGCGGCATCGGGATCGGGACGGAGCGAGGCGCGCCCCGCGGCATCGGGATCGGGACGGAGCGAGGCGCGCCCCGCGGCATCGGGATCGGGACGGAGCGAGGCGCGCCCCGCGGCATCGGGATCGGGACGGAGCGAGGCGCGCCCCGCGGCATCGGGATCGGGACGGAAGCGATGTGTGCCGACCTGTGTGCGGAGTGTACACACCCCGGGATACATCTTGGGCATAAACCATACACAACGAAGCCTGCACATTAGTCATTTTACATACAAAAATGTTCACTGCGCAAGTTTGTTTGTCTAAGGTTTACTCCAGAAGTTTGCCGTTTCCTAAGCACCCGTCAGCGTAGCCACTGGTGTAAGCTTATTTCTCGTTTATTAATAAAGGAGCTAGTGTCCAGCAGTACTGTAAGAACAAACTCTTTTTTCACATCGATATCCGCGGTGTGATGAGAAAATTAGAACTGGAAAATTTAAAAATTCTTCCAAAATAGCACTGCAGGCTGGCAAATGGAAACATTAGCCGTCATGCCATAATAAAAGAAGAAGAAGAAGGAGGAGGAGGAGGAGAAGAAGAAGAAGAAGAAGTACTGCAGGCTACCGGGCGGAGCGGGGACGGAGGGCGGAGTGCTCCCGGTCGGTGGACGAAATCGCTCGATAGTTTCAAACTTAACAATAATATTATCTCGATTTATGTACACGCTAAGAATGTTTACAACGTTAAATATACATTTATACAAAAATACTTCAGTAAAAAAACTTATGACTATATCAGGTGAGTAGGGCGGTCGGGTCCGCGAGTCGCGGCCGCGTCGCCCTCGGAGTGTACTCGCCTCACATGCCCGACTCGGCGATGCCTTCGTCATCTGAAACACGCGAGTCGACGGTCAGCGAATATAGCGAGCGCACACCCAGGGCCGGATTTAGAGGTCCAGAGGCCCCGGGGAACAGAGGAGCGGAGGCCCCCTCACCCCAAATTATTTTCCAAATAAAGTAAACAATTTTTTTTCAGTCGAGTTTTTCAATAAATAATTTATTGTGAACCGAGTAGATTCCCTTAGTATTGAACAAACACACAGGTATATTTAAATTTATTTTAATAATGATTGTTTTTGTGTAATTTTTGCTTATTATTATTATTTTTCTCTGGAGGTGGGCGTTAGCGGCTGCAACACAGTTTTATACTTCAGCAGCTTCTAATGTACACATGTTTTATGTAATGTGTCTTTTCGTTAATAAAGATTTATTATTATTATTATTACATATAAATATAAACTGAAACAAGAATTATCTGAAATTAAATCTTAGAGTTAACGAACGGAACCGAAAAGATGTTTACTAGTTGGAATTTGAAAAATTTTATTTCCGAAGTCTCTATTGTGGGGGGCCCCCCGTTTGTGGAGGCCCCGGGGGTTTCGCCCCGGTTGCCCTCCCCTAAATCCGGCAGTGCGCACACCACAATGTGTGCCCGGGGCTGTGCGATGCATGTCACGCTTGGTCAACAACAATTATGTTTTTAATAAGCACAACCACATACAGCGAAATCGTGTTAATCTCAAACTCTCGTTTCTACGTAGAAAAACGTTCGTTAGTAAGAGTGTGAAACATTGACGATTAGTTCGGGCGGGGTTAGGGCGCAGACACGCTCACTTGAAGGGCGCGGGCCGGGCGCGGGCCGAGCGCGGGCCGGGCGCGGGCCGGGGCCGGGGGACAGCTCCACGGTTAACTTCATTGACGCATTATCACCACCTCCACCACCACTATCATATCCCTTGAACAGTATTAACACCGTGTTAGATAGGGGCGAAGATGGCATCGCGGTACGAGTGCCGGACGATTACAATATAATGCGATTCAACTAAGAATAGGATGGACTGGGCGCCATTTTGTGATGTCAAAGCTGTCAATTGAAACAAAATAGGTAGAGTGAGCAATAAAAGTTTTTTTTCGATAAAACTTATTTACTAAGATTGAGTGAGAAAAAACTACAGATTTTATTAATAAAATTTATCTACTAAGACTGAGAAAAAAAAACCACCGATTTTTAATAACTTTTATGACTGTGTGAGTAAAAATATTAATCGGAATCTAGCTCTTCAATTCTGCTCGGCTCTGCGTAACAAAAAAAGAGTTCCAAGATTTTTTGCAAACCGTACTTTTCAAGCGTCATTTGACAGATGGAGGTCATTGGCTTTCCTATTCTTATTTGAAGCGCATTATACAGTGAACGGTTCCACGTTAGACTGCAATTAGAAAGGCGGACGCGGCACGGATTCCTCAAGTACAATAATTTCATTCGAGTGTCTGTAGGGGTTGCAGAGTCTAGTTAATTTGGGAATGCATGTAACTCGATGTGTTATCCACCGTCTTTTGCTGCACGTAGCCACACTCGCGCATCGTCCATGCGTGTACTCTAGCGAAGCATTGACATTCAATACGACCATTCTACCGGTATAATAGCTTCATTTATGTATTTCTTTAATACTTGAGTTTAGTGTAAAATTAGCTTAGCTAAATTGCCTTATAGAACTAAGCTAATCAATGTAATCTCTCAACAGTACCGGTTCGCTCGATTCAGTCTCTAATGTACTAGTTATGAGTGTGCAAATTCGTTGGCTGTTTTGTTAGTTGTGGCGATAATTTATTTTATTTTAAATTCAAACAACGTAATCCCATAGATAAATACCTCATAGCCTAATATGAATTATGAGTAAATTATATGGATAATATAACATAATCAACGGCGTAAAATAAGTTTTTTGGGCTGCTGCCACCCTTCGCAATCTGCCGGCCCGGGCCATGGCCCCTTTTGGCCTTAGGGAAAATACGCACCTGAACATTATTGTTAGTAAATAATCTTAGTGACTTATTAACTTACATAGAATGTAAATTAAATTCTATTGTGGCGGCGACATCTATATGCCCCACATATATATATACAACGGATGGAGGAAATCATTACTCACCATCCTCAAGAGATGGCGTTACCTGCACTGCGATCATAATAGTATGGAAGTCTACATCGCGCAAATGAAATTCGGAGGTTAACTCTTCATATATACGATGCCCGACCAACATCAGTCGGGCCGCGGCCCCCGAGCTAACATCACCCAGCTCGGAGGAAGATCTTCCCCTTTGGCCTTCCTACACTATTATAATGTCATCTAATATATTGTGTTTGAGTTGTCGGCGGAAATGTATCGTGTCTCGCCCCTCGAGGACGGCGACGAGGCACCGGTGGATGCAGATGTATGTGTGTGGGTCATGCGAGGCCGGTCACCTTCGAAGGCGGGGTTGTGGTGGTGGTTGTGGTTGTGGTTGTGATGGGGGGGCGGCTGCAGGTCCTGCCCCTCGAGGACGGCGACGAGGCACTGGTGGATGCAGATGTACTGCTGCTCGGTCTGCACCATCCACACTCGCTCGCGCCGCATGCCGTGCACCATGCCGAAGATGTCCAGGTACTCCGCGTGCGCTGACAACTGACCATACACACACATCATTTATTTATTTCATCACCAACATGATAAACTTTGACACAACGATCTAGCAGGTAATGATAAAATACTTAAGCTTAATGTTATTACAATAGGGATGATGAGATTTTTTTTTCCTTAGTTTATCAGGTAGTTTATGAAAAAGTATAGGACACGTATTTTTTCTTTTTTCACATAATATAAACATTGCAGAGATATATTGATTTGAAAAGTCGCATGACGTCACTTATAAGTGAAAATTCACTCAAAAGTGACGTCACGAGCCCCTACTCCCAAACCTTGACGCGCTATAACTTTGTCTTTTTTGGTTGATTGTCCAAAAAAAAAAATACGTGTCCATTATTTTTTGATCATCTAACTGACGGACTAAATAGAATTTCGTTTACTGTACCCCGTCATCACCCCTATTATAGGTGAAGACCACATGCCTTATGGAATAGAAGCAACAAATGCTGGTAAAATGTCGATGAAAAAGTCTTTAAAAGCTTTCTAAGATTAAAAAAAAATACATGTAATCAACAATGTCCCGGTTTAAATCAATGCATTATAAGAAGAGTTATAATCGGATAAAATCAACTTATATATATTACTAGCTGACCCAGCGAACTTCGTACCGCCCTAAAAAAAATAGGGGTTGTCCAGCGGACAAAATTGTGAATCTAAACCATTCTCAGATCCCCTTGAACACACAAAAAATTTCATCAAAATCGGTCCAGTCGTTTAAGAGAAGTTCAGTGACATACACACTCACAGAAGAATTATATATATAAAGATAATAAAAATAAAAAAATACTCGAAATTAATTAGTCACAATAAATTACAGATAAAATTAATTGATTTTAATATGAGATGCCTCGATGCCTCGTATATGTTTATTATCATTAAAGCCTCGATGACACGAGGCACCGAGACTCAAAACGCGGGGCGAATTTACAAGGTGCTAGCGAACTCGCTAGCTTGTAACTTGTAAACTGGCCTCCAATCATCAAGGCTTAACTAAAATAAAATCCTTTTACATTATATTTGCTCGAAGATCTTAGTGGCGCTTCACAAAGAACAGGTCTTAAAATGAACATGGATAAGACGAAAATCATGTCGAACGCCCGTGTAGTACCCGCTCATACGATAATTGGGGACACTAAACTCGAAGTTGTCGACCATTACGTTTACCTGGGACAGGCAGTTCAATAAGGTACCTAAGCCCAACTTTAAGAAAGGCATCCAGCTCGGATGGACAGCGTTTGGGAAGCTACGGAAATTCTTCGCGTCCAAAATTACTTATTTATTATCTATGTCTCAAGACAAAGGTCTTTGACCAGTGTGCGTTGCCACCGCGGGTTTCATAGGAAGGTTTAAGGTCACACAGGGAGCAATGGAGAGAGCGATGACGAGAAAATACGGAGATATTATCCTACGCGTTAAAATTAAAAATGAGGAAATCCAAAATAGAACTTTGATATGATAAATGGCAATGGGCGGGACACGTAGCGAGGAGAACCGATGGCTATTGAGGCGAAGGGTTCTTGAATGGCGACCGCAACCCGGACGATGCAATGTGGGCAGGCTCCCCCACCAGGTGGACTGATGATTTAGTGACGGTTGCGGGAAGGCCGATGGATACGACTGGCGCAGGACTGATCGGTATTGAGATCCTTGGGTGGAGGCCTATGCTCATTAGTGGGCGTCGTACGGCTGATATAATATTGATGACTATATTTCATCATTATCATCATTAGCCATTAATGTACCCACTAATGGGGCACAGGCCTTCCCTATGGATGGAATAGGGAGATTGGGCCATGACCCACCACGCGGGCCCAGTGCGGATTGGTGGGTGCTAACGACTGCAGATGCAGCCGGGACCAACGGGTTAACGTGCCTTCCGAA
Source organism: Chilo suppressalis (assembly GCA_902850365.2). Classification (NCBI taxonomy): domain Eukaryota; kingdom Metazoa; phylum Arthropoda; class Insecta; order Lepidoptera; family Crambidae; genus Chilo; species Chilo suppressalis. Next base: position 346,026 of record OU963894.1, read on the forward strand.
GCACGGAGGAGCTCTATATTTATATATATAAATTTAATTTAAGCAACTAGAGAGCCTTTCCTTGTACATTATTAACATATAATTACAGTAACTAAAATTTTCTTTGGTTTCTTCTATACCACATTGCGCAACCTGACGTAATCCCGTTGTTTCAACCTGGCTATGCATTTCAATTGAACAATTTAGGAGTTAATCTGCGATATTTGTTCCGAAGAATACCGCTATACATAAATGTGGGTAGGAGTGGGTCAGTGTACCTGCTGCAGCGCGCGGTCCAGCGTGATGAAGGTGCCGGAGCGCCCCACGCCGGCGCTGCAGTGCACCACCACGGGCCGTCCGCGGGGCACCGCTATACATAATGTGGGTAGGAGTGGGTCAGTGTACCTGCTGCAGCGCGCGGTCCAGCGTGATGAAGGTGCCGGAGCGCCCCACGCCGGCGCTGCAGTGCACCACCACGGGCCGTCCGCGGGGCACCGCTATACATAATGTGGGTAGGAGTGGGTCAGTGTACCTGCTGCAGCGCGCGGTCCAGCGTGATGAAGGTGCCGGAGCGCCCCACGCCGGCGCTGCAGTGCACCACCACGGGCCGTCCGCGGGGCACCGCTATACATAATGTGGGTAGGAGTGGGTCAGTGTACCTGCTGCAGCGCGCGGTCCAGCGTGATGAAGGTGCCGGAGCGCCCCACGCCGGCGCTGCAGTGCACCACCACGGGCCGTCCGCGGGGCACCGCTATACATAATGTGGGTAGGAGTGGGTCAGTGTACCTGCTGCAGCGCGCGGTCCAGCGTGATGAAGGTGCCGGAGCGCCCCACGCCGGCGCTGCAGTGCACCACCACGGGCCGTCCGCGGGGCACCGCTATACATAATGTGGGTAGGAGTGGGTCAGTGTACCTGCTGCAGCGCGCGGTCCAGCGTGATGAAGGTGCCGGAGCGCCCCACGCCGGCGCTGCAGTGCACCACCACGGGCCGTCCGCGGGGCACCGCTATACATAATGTGGGTAGGAGTGGGTCAGTGTACCTGCTGCAGCGCGCGGTCCAGCGTGATGAAGGTGCCGGAGCGCCCCACGCCGGCGCTGCAGTGCACCACCACGGGCCGTCCGCGGGGCACCGCTATACATAATGTGGGTAGGAGTGGGTCAGTGTACCTGCTGCAGCGCGCGGTCCAGCGTGATGAAGGTGCCGGAGCGCCCCACGCCGGCGCTGCAGTGCACCACCACGGGCCGTCCGCGGGGCACCGCTATACATAATGTGGGTAGGAGTGGGTCAGTGTACCTGCTGCAGCGCGCGGTCCAGCGTGATGAAGGTGCCGGAGCGCCCCACGCCGGCGCTGCAGTGCACCACCACGGGCCGTCCGCGGGGCACCGCTATACATAATGTGGGTAGGAGTGGGTCAGTGTACCTGCTGCAGCGCGCGGTCCAGCGTGATGAAGGTGCCGGAGCGCCCCACGCCGGCGCTGCAGTGCACCACCACGGGCCGTCCGCGGGGCACCGCTATACATAATGTGGGTAGGAGTGGGTCAGTGTACCTGCTGCAGCGCGCGGTCCAGCGTGATGAAGGTGCCGGAGCGCCCCACGCCGGCGCTGCAGTGCACCACCACGGGCCGTCCGCGGGGCACCGCTATACATAATGTGGGTAGGAGTGGGTCAGTGTACCTGCTGCAGCGCGCGGTCCAGCGTGATGAAGGTGCCGGAGCGCCCCACGCCGGCGCTGCAGTGCACCACCACGGGCCGTCCGCGGGGCACCGCTATACATAATGTGGGTAGGAGTGGGTCAGTGTACCTGCTGCAGCGCGCGGTCCAGCGTGATGAAGGTGCCGGAGCGCCCCACGCCGGCGCTGCAGTGCACCACCACGGGCCGTCCGCGGGGCACCGCTATACATAATGTGGGTAGGAGTGGGTCAGTGTACCTGCTGCAGCGCGCGGTCCAGCGTGATGAAGGTGCCGGAGCGCCCCACGCCGGCGCTGCAGTGCACCACCACGGGCCGTCCGCGGGGCACCGCTATACATAATGTGGGTAGGAGTGGGTCAGTGTACCTGCTGCAGCGCGCGGTCCAGCGTGATGAAGGTGCCGGAGCGCCCCACGCCGGCGCTGCAGTGCACCACCACGGGCCGTCCGCGGGGCACCGCTATACATAATGTGGGTAGGAGTGGGTCAGTGTACCTGCTGCAGCGCGCGGTCCAGCGTGATGAAGGTGCCGGAGCGCCCCACGCCGGCGCTGCAGTGCACCACCACGGGCCGCGCGTCCGCGGGGCACCGCTCGCGGAACGCGCGCACGAACCTTAACCATATTATATAACGTCATTATGACAAAATATAATACCTGACGTCGCAAACAGAAACAGATATACGCGTAAATCAAGATTCGACGATACGTTAGCAATAAATAGGGCAAGGTATGTGACTTAATGGTAAAGACTTGACGACCTCCGTGGCCGAGTGGTTTGTACGCCGGGTTTCATGACTGTCGCCGACTCGAGAGGTCCCGGGTTCGAATCCCGGTGGGGGCAGATGTTTGTGTGATGAATACGAGCATTTGTACTCCAGTCATGGATGTTTAATATGTATTTATATAAATATACTTATATATGTACAGTATATGTATTCTATCCGTTACCCTAGCATCCCATAACACAAGCCTTATAGTGCTTACTTTGGGGCTAGGCTAATTGGTGTGAGTGTCGGAAATATTAAAAAGAAAAATTATCAAAGACACCCTCGAGAAAATCTGCCGCTCTTAAACCTTTAGCAAAGGAAATAATACAGATTTCGTAGCTTAAAAATTCGATAGTAAATATGTTAGTTCCCGAAAGTTTTAAGCATATGAAAGGTGCAGGCAAATGCAGAGCATATAGCTTAAATATTTTTTTAGAACAGATACAGAATGCAAGATAGGATATTGATTTTATTCTTTCTTCAATCTCAACTAATTTCTTAGCTGTTTAATCGTTGAAAAATCTGTATACGAAAAAAAACTGCAAATGTTAATATTATGACAGCGCTAATATAAAGTTTAAATTTTTTAAATGAATGATAGAAGATGAATATTAACAAGTTAAAAGCGTTAGTTATATTTTTATTTTTAAAGCAGTTAAATTTTATTTATTTTTATTAGACAAAACAATAACAATATCACAATTATTACATAAAAAGAAAAACAAATGGGTATTACAAGTCTATGTGAATTATTTTTTAAGGTGCATACAGCAATTTTCATACATTTTTTCTCACAAATATCTACATGAGGTAAGTTAATTGTTACTCATAGAGGTATTTGTTACTCAATCGAATTTTCATAATTTGCGCGATCTATCTCCTTGTTCCTATGGTCCCTCCCAAATTTTTGGCATTCAAAAGTCCTAACTGTCCCAGGACTTTTGAATGCCAAAAATTTTGTGAACTTAAAAAAATGCTTAAAATATTTTTGAAGTTATACTTCTTTAGGCGCGTTATGAAAAAATGATGAGAGTGAAATTTTAAGATGCGCGCGCATCACTGTAACACAAAATTTTAACAGCATGAAGTTGGTCGCTTTAGCGACCAACTTCATGCGTTACTTTTGTGTTTACCGCACATTAAGAAATTCTACCAACAAAATAGAATCTCTATTTAGTGGGTGCTAATGACTGCATTGTGAAGGCCTACCAAAAGTATTTATTAATCTGGAACAACGGAACCAAAGCGCGATACAGGAGACTACAGCGCCATCTCTTGACCATTGGTGTAGTAGAACCAAAAAGCACATCTTTATTTTTTGTAATAAAGTAACAGTTATAGGTATTCATATTTATCCACATGTTTCTAGTTTGTATATTCGGAATACGTGTTTGATTTTCATACAAGTGCAAATCACATATGTTCTAATAAATTATATTCAGTAGCGATTTATTGAATATTTTGATTATTTATTTATTTTTTCAAATTAAAACTGAACTTTATTGACTGTGTCCTTTTCCAAACTTTTTATTAATTTATTGTAATTAATTATTTGCATGCAATTAAAAACTAATTTTAAACTATGCCAAAGAAGGATAACTTCTCACGCGCCTACATAAGTACACGCACCCATTTTTTTCTTTCAGATGTTTAATACTTGTAAAAGATAAAAAATTCGACACGGACAATTAAGGCCGCGGTAGCAAAATGGTCAGTGGTTCGAGTCCCGTCTGCCGCCTAGTCCGCGTGGATTTTTTCTAGTAAAAATTAGTTTAGAATTAAAAGCTTACCTTGCAAGCGTAGTAGGCGGGTCGGGCACGCCGAAGTCGGGCCAGGTGGTGAAGTGGAAATGCTTGAGAACGCGCTGCTCGGCGCCGCGACAGACCATTAGCTCGGTGATGGTCCAGTCGGGGTAGCGCGACTCGTTGAGCGCGGTGACGGCGATGTCTCCGTAGTAGACTGGCCGCGTGTCGTACGGCCAGTAGCGGTCGCACTTCTCGCGGCCCTTCTCCACGCAGCGCGTCAGCATCACGATGGCGCGCGACCCAGACTCCCAGCACATGCGCCAGAAGTCGTCGCGTGTGCAGTGCAGCGGACCCTGCAATCACATTCGTACATCTGCTGTCCACATCGGAACAGGGGAGGGAACTATATCGGTTATTCCCGGAAGTTGAGGCCCGACTCGAGTATACAGAAGTCGTCGCGTGTGCAGTGCAGCGGACCCTGCAATCACATTCATACATCTGCTGTCCACATCGGGACAGGGGAGGGAACTATATCGGTTATTCCCGGAAGTTGAGGCCCGACTCGAGTATACAGAAGTCGTCGCGTGTGCAGTGCAGCGGACCCTGCAATCTCATTCATACATCTGCTGTCCACATCGGAACAGGGGAGGGAACTATATCGGTTATTCCCGGAAGTTGAGGCCCGACTCGAGCCTGACTATGAAACTTCGCAACTGCTGACGGGACACGGCTGTTTCAGGGGTAGGCTTCACAGAATGAAGCTCGCGGAGGTGGGGTCGTGCTACTGCGGGGAGGGAGAAGTAGAGGACGCTTACTACGATCTGTGCGAGTGTAAGCTCTACGGGGAGGCGCGTAGGGATCTGCTGGACAGTGTGAAGGTGCTAGAGGTTGGGCCGGTCTACTATCGCGACCTTGTGGGATCGGAGACGAACTTCAGGCGGCTGCGGGATTTCGCGCGTAGATGGCACAAGATTCGGAGTGGACTCGAGAGGTGAAGAAAGAAGAACCGAGGCGAAGAAAGCGATTAGGAGCCAGCGGTACCACTTCAGAGTGGGCACGGGACGGCTGGGATGGCGACGAAGGCGTTTCGTGTTCGTCAGCCCCAGAAAGGGAAGAGGGACCATAATTTGTAGGGAGTCAAGAAAGTATGGGCGGTGGAGGCCATTCCGCGCGTATCTCCCGCTGCTTCGGCCTGCATAACCAAGAAGGTTCGTCAGGCCACGGGTGGTTGGTGGGATTTGTCCACTCTACTAACTATAAACTAAAGCCGGGTCTCCAGCGCGCGTTTAGCCGTACAAAATCAACAAAAACATGAAAATTCAAGAAAATCATCTACAGAAAACTTTGTTTTACTACACATATTTGCTTGAATCAACTGTTCAGCCTTAAAGAAGGGTTTGTTTGAGTTTTATGTTTATGTAGTACCATTTGGTTTAGAAAGATGGTGCTAGTAAACCCTGACAAATGTTCGGGTACATATGCTAAATTGCGCTGTAGGGATTATTATATGTATACACTTAAAGTGGATAAACAAGGTTCAAAATAGGTAATAAATTGGGCCACAGCAATTTTGTTTTTGTTTAAGAAATCCCCTTTCAATCGACTCCCCGTAAAACCGGGTTGTACATCAACAATGTTTTTCCATTCCGAGCTCGATGGAAAATACGTTCAGAAATCCCGCCCCCCTCTGCGCGGGTCGAGGGGGAGGTTATTGTTTCATCGGCCATTTTTTGACAACTCGCTAGCGGGGGCTGCGTTCCAAACGCTTCGAGTACAACTTTTTGACGCGACAACGTCTTAAATTAGGTTGCGGCTGGGAGTCACTTATGAAAAAGTGTAACGCTCGGTAACGTTACGATGAGTTTAAGTTTACATGTACAATGTTTTAGTAAACAAAATATATATCTATAGTTAAAATTTGTGCAATTCTTATTTTCATTCAATTCCTTGTTCCTATTGTGCAATTTAATTATATTCATATCAATAAATATTCTACCGAGAAAAAGACGTTGTCACGTAAAATCTTCGCCCGTAAAACCGACTTTACAGGCAACCATTTTTTTTTTATTCCAATGTTTAAATTTTGACATAAAATATAGAAAACTTTTAAAATTTTACATATGCACCTGGATTGTAGTTTTTGAACGTAGCTCTGTGTATTTTGTGCACGACAGCCACGTGAGCAGTAGGCGGCGAGTGTAGAGAAACATGTTTCAGAAACAAAGTTTTGTGTATGTGTTTCAATGTTTTCAAAGAACTTTTGGTGGAGACCCGGAAATTTAATGTTAAAGGAGATGCACTCGTGTTATAGAAAATCGACGTAAGTGCACCAGACCAAGTACACATAAACTCCGTTGAGTATCTTACCCAAACATTTTAATGTTTTAAATACGCTATTGGTATATTCACTAATTTACGAATACATCACTGCATACAATGAGGAGCTCAATGGCGTAAGTGTTTACCGCGTTCGGACTGCCAACGTGGAAGTTAAGCAATTTTCACAATGGCCAGTAATCAGATGGATGACTTAAAATTTGTTGTCTCTAGAACTTTCAAGATTTATTACAGCAATATTGTTCGAGAGGATGTGTAGTGTTAGCGTAGTGACCTGTGTGACGATGAACTCCCTCGGCGAGTTGTGGCCGGGCACGTAGTTGGCGTTGATGTAGTCGGAGCCCTCCTCGTCGTCGACGGGCTGCAGCTTGTAGCGCGAGTGGTCGTAGGGCAGGATGTTGGTGAAGCGGTTCTTGGGACGGTTGCAGGGCAGGTCTGCCGCCGTGCACGGCTGGTCGCGCCCCACGTGCTTCAGCTCTTCAAATTCCTCGCTGAATCTGCATACCAACACGTCATTCGCAATCTCATACCTTATAAACTTAGTGAATAAAACATTGAATAGGTGTCTGTCTGCCTATCTGTAACGCTATCATGTTTCTGATTTTGTTAAATTTTGGCCTATGTCTGCTTTATTGCGGACCTTGGACAACATGGACACAAAAAATCTGTTTGTTGTTAGATTCTCAAAAAATTGAGTCATTAGACTTATTGATCAACAGTATTACAACTTTAAATTTCAGGTTCACGATAAAATTTAGTAAATATTGAATTAATAAATAAAAACACTGTTTGTTTTGTCAGCATGCATGAGATAGAGGGTGCGTATGTGTATGTGTATGTGTATGTGTATGGGCGGTACCTGAAGTCGGAGTCGGCGGACATGAGGCGGTAGTGGTCGATGAAGTCGGCGACGCGCACGGGGCGGGCCGCCACGGGCACGAGGGCGGGCGCGGAGAGGGCGGGGCGGCGCCGCACCCGGCGCGCCACCAGCAGCGTGGCATGCATGAGATAGAGGGTGCGTATGTGTATGTGTATGGGCGGTACCTGAAGTCGGAGTCGGCGGACATGAGGCGGTAGTGGTCGATGAAGTCGGCGACGCGCACGGGGCGGGCCGCCACGGGCGCGAGGGCGGGCGCGGAGAGGGCGGGGCGGCGCCGCACCCGGCGCGCCACCAGCAGCGTGGCATGCATGAGATAGAGGGTGCGTATGTGTATGTGTATGTGTATGTGTATGGGCGGTACCTGAAGTCGGAGTCGGCGGACATGAGGCGGTAGTGGTCGATGAAGTCGGCGACGCGCACGGGGCGGGCCGCCACGGGCGCGAGGGCGGGCGCGGAGAGGGCGGGGCGGCGCCGCACCCGGCGCGCCACCAGCAGCGTGGCATGCATGAGATAGAGGGTGCGTATGTGTATGTGTATGGGCGGTACCTGAAGTCGGAGTCGGCGGACATGAGGCGGTAGTGGTCGATGAAGTCGGCGACGCGCACGGGGCGGGCCGCCACGGGCGCGAGGGCGGGCGCGGAGAGGGCGGGGCGGCGCCGCACCCGGCGCGCCACCAGCAGCGTGGCATGCATGAGATAGAGGGTGCGTATGTGTATGTGTATGTGTATGTGTATGGGCGGTACCTGAAGTCGGAGTCGGCGGACATGAGGCGGTAGTGGTCGATGAAGTCGGCGACGCGCACGGGGCGGGCCGCCACGGGCGCGAGGGCGGGCGCGGAGAGGGCGGGGCGGCGCCGCACCCGGCGCGCCACCAGCAGCGTGGCATGCATGAGATAGAGGGTGCGTATGTGTATGTGTATGGGCGGTACCTGAAGTCGGAGTCGGCGGACATGAGGCGGTAGTGGTCGATGAAGTCGGCGACGCGCACGGGGCGGGCCGCCACGGGCGCGAGGGCGGGCGCGGAGAGGGCGGGGCGGCGCCGCACCCGGCGCGCCACCAGCAGCGTGGCATGCATGAGATAGAGGGTGCGTATGTGTATGTGTATGTGTATGTGTATGGGCGGTACCTGAAGTCGGAGTCGGCGGACATGAGGCGGTAGTGGTCGATGAAGTCGGCGACGCGCACGGGGCGGGCCGCCACGGGCGCGAGGGCGGGCGCGGAGAGGGCGGGGCGGCGCCGCACCCGGCGCGCCACCAGCAGCGTGGCATGCATGAGATAGAGGGTGCGTATGTGTATGTGTATGGGCGGTACCTGAAGTCGGAGTCGGCGGACATGAGGCGGTAGTGGTCGATGAAGTCGGCGACGCGCACGGGGCGGGCCGCCACGGGCGCGAGGGCGGGCGCGGAGAGGGCGGGGCGGCGCCGCACCCGGCGCGCCACCAGCAGCGTGGCATGCATGAGATAGAGGGTGCGTATGTGTATGTGTATGGGCGGTACCTGAAGTCGGAGTCGGCGGACATGAGGCGGTAGTGGTCGATGAAGTCGGCGACGCGCACGGGGCGGGCCGCCACGGGCGCGAGGGCGGGCGCGGAGAGGGCGGGGCGGCGCCGCACCCGGCGCGCCACCAGCAGCGCCAGGCCCGCCCCCACCACCAGCGCCACGCACGCGCACGCGCCCGCGATCCACGCCGTGTTGTCCACCTCTGTGCGCGCATGGAGACAATTGAATGAGCGTTCCTCAGGCAGTTGTTAGATAAAGTCAAACCCGAACTGGACGCTCGATAGCTTCACCCCTTTCATACTTTTCTATCCGTCGGACATAGGATATCGCATTCTCTTTCCTATTAAAGAGTTATCGATATCATGATCGGTCCGTTCTCCGTATAAGACTTCTTCTTTTACTGTCATCCGTTATTCACCCTACGGATAGTCCTCATAGATTCATATAAAATCAATTTAAATTAATAGTGGAGTAGAACTCCCGATCTGATTATAGAATGACTGAGGGTATGATCTCACTCAGACTAGACGTTATAATGTCATAGAAATGTTTGTGAAGTTTAGAAAAACTATAATAATCGACTAATAATAATAAAAATTAAATCAAATTCAAATATGTGTTACATTTTGAAAAACTCACAATAATACTCGATCATCGATATCTGAAAATTTTACTGTTTTTTATCATATATATTAGTATATTGTTATCATTAAAACAATATACATAGGTATATACTTACTCAAACAGCATCAATCTTCTGTAAAAATGTAACTTCAATGGGCACTCGATGGAATAAACCACACTCCTCCTTCACCATTCCCACAGATTTTAAAACAAGTGCAACTTTTGTCGTCATAAAATATATAAATAAATATTAAAAAGCCACCAGTTTTATGAAACCACAACCAATGTGAAAATATATAGTTAACTAACAACAATAATATTTTTTCTATAGATTTCCGATGCACTCTGTTCGTGCTTCGTAATCACCGATAGTCATTAATATTAAAATCGCTTTATTCTACGACCCTCGCGTTCAATAAAACGAGTACAATTAATCATTAGGAACAATTGGCAGTCGATGACAACGAGGTTGTTTTAATCAATTGTGGCCCTGAAGTACCTCATGATAAATTCTATTTCCTCATGGCTTATTCTTAATCTATTCAAATAGGTTCAGATATCCTGTTTTTATGTTTATTCAAACAATCACCTTTGTAGGTAATGATGAGTAATAAATACCAATATGTTGTAATTGGGTATGTCAATGATAAAACAATTGCTTTGCGTCGGAACGATAACAATTGAATGAGCTGCAACTTTACACAAAAACAATAAAATCATTAATATTTAATAACAGTCAAATTATGCCAATTTTACTATAACCGTAACTTGTTCAACGCAGGCACCACCACCCAATTGAATCGTATTAAAGTTAATAGTAAAACTTTTACCGTTTTAATTGAAAGAATATCCAGTACCCAAGCATACTTTTGTTACGAAGCATCATACCAAATAATATACACATAATAATGTTAGCATTTACCTAAGCTTACGTGGTGGCGATTCAGAACCAATTCTTGTTATACTTCTTCATACTATTTATTCGAAAAGGTTTAATTTAATTAATGAAAAACACTTTAATAAGAAACCCGGGTTTTTAACCTAGATTTCGGAGTCGGGTCGACAGACAATTGACGCGCGACTGGCGGCCGCTATCGCGACGTGTTCACTAATCGGATGTAAAGATAATACTGATTACGTATTACGTTACAGGCGATGCGATGATACTACTAAAAGAGGAAGCTCAGTAAAAATGATGCGCAAAACAAAAAATTGTGTGTGTCAGCTCCGACGCACGACTGGAGTTTACTCCTTAAGTTCGATAGTCTAACCTGACGCAAAAAGAGTTTATTTAACTTAAAAAAGATTGATACTGTATGAAAAGGTAAATTAACAAATTAATGAAAATAATATAAATATATATTTATTAATTTCATATATATTTATTATAACTAATCGACGAAATATTTTACATTAAACTTTTTACAATAGTCAATTTCAGATGTGCATAAATATATCATTAGGAATGTTGATAAATAATGTAATTATTATTATCAGACTATTATATTTTTTTTAAATATTAATTAAATCAACATTGTCTGCATTATTAATTACAGTGACAAGTGGTTAATGGTAACCAAAATAAGACACATGGACGTACGTAGATACGTGGTTCACGAATCTTGAAAATACCGCACCAATAGTTGTACCATACCTCGTTGTCCCCATTGCTCTATCAGAAACCATATCTAAATTCAGTTCAGATTTAAAAAAATATATTAATGTCAATCCGTCATCTTAGTTTGTCAAAGTTGCGCGACATAGGATGCGCACCAAAAACGCAACGAGGTCATTCATCGATAGATTTTACTCCTCACATTTTTCTCATACCGGGCCCCTTATATATGCAAATCGATTCTTAAGGAGTAAACTCCAAAAATCAGTATTTTTTAATTTGTGATTTAAGATTATCTGAAAGTGTAATTTATTACCTAATTAAAAATATTCCATAGGTAAGAGGAATTGGTTCATGGACAGTTAGCAGTTTTTTTATTAATAGAAAGAGCTATAGGAAAGTTTGATCAAACAGTGCATGCAAGCCCATGTGTGTAAGTGAGTAGGGTATTAGTTGTATTAATATGAAAACACACAAGTATTCAAAATATGCTTTTATTTTACAATAAATTACTATGATTAGTCCACACAAAAGTGTCTACAATGAAAAAATATCACATTAGAAAGTAAGTATTCTATCCCCCGTACAAGAGGCGAGCATCAAAATATCACATTATATCACAGCTTTTTTATTAACAAGCATAGGGGAGCCTTCCTGCGCTACAGGCGTGCTACACGAATGTCAAACAAATTAATTTCTAATAGGCTATTTGACAGGATGAAAAATTATGTACCAATTGTTGGTATCTTTATTTAACATGAATATTAGTAGCGATTTACTATTCTGAAACAACAAACAATTAATAACTTTTTTATAAAATCATTAAAATTGGAAACGATTTTTTGCTCCATGGTCACGTCACCGAAAACGCCTCGGATTGGCCAAGATTAAAATGACGTCACACGCTAGTGAAATTCCGGTCAAAGTGATATTACATTACATTGCATTGTTTCGACGTTTTAATTACAGTCGTGTGGCGTGACGCACTATTGAGATGCCATAATGTCTAGCGAAACCTGTTTGGCGGCAACTTGAAAATCGAATTTTCAATTTAGTTTTTTTAACTGAATCGCACAACAGAATTAAAATATCCACTTATTACCGACTCCATTACACAACACAGCAAATAACGGGGGAACGTTTTCTGAAACCTGTCAAATAGCCTGTTTTATTCATTCATTCATTTTACATATTATAGACGCGTAGCACTCCCGAACACCTATGACTACCACCACCACCGATACGCAAAGAGTTAATAAGTTTGTAGCGGGTCCCCGGTCCTCGGGTCCCCGGACCCAGGTCCCCAGTCCTCGGGTCCCCGGACCCAGGTCCCCAGTCCTCGGTCCTTGGGTTACCAGTACCGGTGTGTATGACGGCGTAGGCGGTGTCCGTGAACTTGTCCGGCGCGGTGAAGGCGCGCAGCTTGACGTAGTAGGTGGTGGCGGGTTTGAGCGGCCCGTTGCAGTAGCTGCGGCCGCCGCCCTCGCACCGCTCCGACCCGATCGTGAACTCCTCAACGGCCGACGAGTGGAACGGGTAGTACGGCTCCGTCACCTGGGTTATATGACCTCCATCGATACGGGGACGGGGACACGGGAACACGATCCGCAACCATCGATATCATGTCGAAAGTTGAAAAAAATATCAATATCGGCTTCGATATATCGCGAAAAAAACATCGATATATCGATATATCGGACCAATTTTTAGTTCACGAAATATGACACGCGGAATAATAATGGAACGAAAATTATCTCCCTAAAAATAGACCCTATTTTCGAATGATGACATAGACAATACTAAATACAGCACAGATCATAGATATGTTGAATATCATTAATCTGAGATCCAATTACGATTTTTCCAGATACGAATTTAGTTAGATCGTGATATGCCGCTAATAATTAAAAAAATATCTAAAGAAAATATAACTAGAAAATTAGAATAGAATAGATTTAAACATCAAGCAGTTACATGCTTTAAAAAATAATAAAAATTATAAAAAAATATCGTTTTTGATACGAATTCCGATATTGGTTATTTTGTATCGATGTATCGATATATCGAATCAAAATATATCGCCAAAAAATATCGATATATCGATACATCGATATATTTTCAACAAACCTAGTCTCCGTCAATCAATAAACAAAGTTTCGTGCATTAACCCGTTAAAAACTAGTTTTATTTAATGAGTGATGTGCGTGAAAGGAGGAGGAGCTCGATGGCGCAGGTGGCTAGCGCGTTCGGCTGTGATTGTTGAAGTTAAGCAACTTTCGCAGTGGTCGGTCATTGGATGGGTGACCGAAAATTTACTATCTCGAGCTCCTCCGTGCTTCAGAAGGCACGTTAAGCCGTTGGTCCCGGCTGCATTTGCAGTCGTTAGCACCCACCAATCCGCACTGGGCCCGCGTGGTGGGTCATGGCCCAATCTCCCTATTCCATCCATAGGGAAGGCCTGTGCCCCAGCAGTGGGGACATTAATAGGCTGATGATGATGTGCGTGAAAACCTTAGAAACAAATATCATGCCTCCGCTACTCGTTAGGGAGTCTATTGTTTCTAACTCCCAAAAATATTACTTAAACTAATGTAAAACGACCTCCGTGGCCGAGTGGTTTATACGCCGTGTTTCATGGTGTCGCCGACTCGAGAGGTCCCGGGTTGGAATCCCGGTGGGGGTAGATGTTTGTGTGATGATTACGAGCATTTGTACTCCAGTCATGTATGTTTAATATGTATTTCTATATAAATATACCTATATATGTACTTAATCCGTTACCCTAGTATGCCATAACAAAAGCCTTACAGTGCTTACTTTTGGGGCTAGGCTAATTGGTGAGTGTTAGAAATATTTATTTATTTATAAAAACGTAGAAAATGTCCTTAAAGACAGTGTTATATAACAAAAATACGGTCTATTATGAGAAGTTAAGACCTAATAAATTTAACGTGCGAGCGTGCGCGAGATGCATTCGAATTTTATTTAAAGAACAATAACGGCATCCGAACAAAAAGAATTCCTTTTAATTGATGAGGTTAATAAAAAAATCTTCTTTATTCGCACTATTTTTAATATTTCGTCGATCTATGACGTCAGTGCACTGGCCACTATCATCATCATCATCATCATCAGCCTATTAATGTCCTCACTGCTGGGGCACGGGCCTTCCCTTTGGATGGAATGAATTCATATAGTCGTGGTCAAGTCACAGTGGGTACAGGTTGTGAAGTACAGATTGTAAAGTGGGTACAGATGGACCCAGCCCAGGGGGGGGGGGTCACGATCCCCATGACACCCCCCCTGGATCCGCCATTATCCAGTCATGGATGTTTAATATGTATTTCTATAAATACACTTATATATGTACTGTATATGTATTCTAACCGTTACCCTAGCATCCCATAACACAAGCTTTATTTTGGGGCTAGGCTAATTGGTGTGAGTGTTGGAATTTTTTATTTTTTGAAGTGAAACTTCTTTATCGGCGTTGGAAAAAAATTTACCGTCACATTTTTTTCGGTTACGCGTCACGTTTTTTGGTTACGCGCCATCTTTTTGACGTGACAACGTCTTAAATTAGGTTGCGGCTGGGAGTCACTTATGAAAAAGTGTAACGCTCGGTAACGTTACGATGAGTCTCTCGTGTTAAGTTTAAGTTTACATGTACAATGTTTTAGTAAACAAAATATATTTCTATAGTTAAAATTTGTGCAATTCTTATTTTCATTCAATTCCTTGTTCCTATTGTGCAATTTAATTATATTCATATCAATAAATATTCTACCGAGAAAAAGACGTTGTCACGTAAAATCTTCGCCCGTAAAACCGACTTTACAGGCAACCATTTTTTTTTAAAAGAGCACTATTTACCTCATCCGAACAATTGCTTCTTCTGTCAACTTAAAAAAAAAAAAGTATCGACAGCGAATATTCGTGTTTCACACAAGGTAAGGTAAGGTAAGGTAAGGTAAGGTAAGGTGTAGTTATACCCCTTTAGTGGGTGAGTTTTTGAAAAATCTTAGCGCACGCCTATATATATATTTCTGGAAAGTTGCATGTAGATCATTTTTCGAAAAAAATAAGGCCATAAAGAAGTTTCACTTCTTACGTGTGTACACTAGTACACGCACACATTTTTTTTTATTATTTTTGTGGGGTATTGCGTAGGTATAGGCACTGACCTGGTAGGGCGGCCACGTGGGCAAGTGGTGCACGTCCCTCCAGGAAGGCAGGCGGGCGGGGGTGTCGGCGCGCGGCTCCTCGGCCAGCACCAGCGTGTACGCGGTCACGTTCCCGTTGGCGTGCGAGAACGAGTCCGAGCGGAACCGCACCGCCACCGTGCTGGGCGACTGGCGCAGCGCGCGCGGGGTGGCGCCCGCGGGGGGAGGGGGCGGCGCCGCGATCGGCGCGCGCGATACTAGCGTGCTACTAGCACCCGCGCCCGCGCCCGTCGCGCCGACAATGCTGGCGCGGTACTCCGCGCCCGCCGACAGGCCCGACACTGTGGCCTGCCGCGCCTCCGGGCCGAGCTCCACCTGACGAACACGGGTCTTAATGCGCAACGAGTAACAAACGGTATGTGGTGAAGTGTAAATCACGTCCTCTAATTAGTTAGGTATCTAAGCCTAAGCACGTTGTAAATAGTATATAAGATGTAGGTTGAGTTGATTAAATGTTGATATCACATTGAACGCTCGTCGTGATTTCTCTCGTGAGTCACCCACACCCCATCACCACAGGTACCTTTAAACGGGCTTGCGATACTGCTTATCGTAATACTCGTTGCACATGACGATTAAACTCCAAATTGAGGTATTGAAGGGTAATACAGGAAAAAAATGCACGTATAAAATAATGTAAGCCCGAGGGCGGCGCCGCTATTGGCGCGCGCGGTACTAGCGTGCTACTAGCACCCGCGCCCGCGCCCGTAGCGCCGACAATGCTGGCGCGGTACTCCGCGCCCGCCGACAGGCCCGATACTGTGGCCTGCCGCGCCTCCGGGCCCAGCTCCACCTGACGATTGCGGTTCTTGATGCGCAACAAGTACCTCTTAAACGGGCATGCGATATTGCTAGTCGTAATACTCGTAGTACATGACGATTGATGTTCAAATTGAAGTGTTGAAGGGTAAAAGAGGAAAAATGAACATATAAATTAATATTAAATTTTGAGAAACATAGTTTAATCAACGATATTAAATACCCTAGGTACACCACGAGCGCTCAAAATGTGTGCCAATCAACAAGTGCTTGAACTCCACTCAAGCACTTTTTGGTTTACAGTCACGCGCGGACCGTTACAAAGTCAAGATGCCACAAAGCTCCGCAAAAAATGCGAAAATAATACTTAGAGTACGAAAAGTGTACAGTATGTATTAAAGGTTACTTTCAATATTTAAATAATGCCTGTTATTGATTTTGACTACGCGATCATCTTACGGAGCACCGTGGATCGTTCAATGTACCTTTTGGACAGGTTTCAGACACGATTTTGTTCGTGTTGGTGCATTTAATAAATTTAATATCGCTGAGTTTAATAGATAAATAAACTACAAAAACAATATTTTACGACAAAATTTTTGAATTTGCTTCTATCGTTATTAATCCTTTTGATTACGTTTTAATTTAGTTTCAAAATATAAATAATAATAAACTTCCGAAAATAGTAAACTGCTCCTTCTCCTGATCTGCTAAAAGGAATGCTTTTGAGAAACTTTTGAATTGGAAAACCATCAACAAAGATTTTATATTAGTAATGACTCAAAACATAACGTAAGATGAACCGCCGTAATTCCGCATATTTTGAAGCTTCAAACCTATCCCAAACAAAAGTAAGAGAGACGGCCGTATTCTGTAGATTGCCCCGAGATAGCGCCAGTAAAGTGTCGTCCATCACTGACTCTTTGCTCCACCGCATCACCGTCCACCGGGCCATACGTAAGAACAAACCAGCGCAATTCCCCGTGCCCGCAAGCTCCAATCATGTCACAGCATCTATGGAAGTCCCCGAGATAGCACCAATAAAGTGTCGTCCGTCACTCACCCTCTGTTCCACCGCGTCGCCATCCACCGGGCCGTAGGTAAGGATGAACCGGCGCAGCTCCCCGTGTCTGGAGGCTTCGGGCATGTCCCAGGCGAAGGTGAGAGCGTTGGGCGTGGCGTCGAGCACGCGGAAGTCGCCGGGCGCGTCGGGCGGCGCCTCCAGGGTTTGTACTTCTATGGAGTGCGCCCGGGACAAGGCTAGCAGGGTGTCTCGGGTGCCGGCGCGAACCTGGAACACATACATACATAATGCGTTTATTTTCGGCGCGTTATGAAAAAATGATGAGAGTGAAATTTTAAGATGCGATTTGTAATAAAGTAACAGTTATAGGTATTCATATTTATAATATTTATCCACATGTTTCTAGTTTGTATATTCGGAATACGTGTTTGAGTTTCATACAAGTGCAAATCACATATGTTCTAATAAATTATATTCAGTAGCGATTTTAATTGAATATTTTGATTATTTCTTCAACATACATATACATTTACAGACAGAGTAATACAATAAAAAAAAAGATACAAGAAATCAGCCATGAAATATCCATATGTATGCTGCAGAAAGCAAAAGGCCAAGGCTCGGCTAAACATTTGCCAGTTTTAAGGCAAAATACCGATTTTCAGCCATCACCTTTATGAGTGAGTAGACTAGCTTTATTTATAATAAACATTTAAAAGATTTTGCAAGGAGAAAAGAGAAAAAGCCATGACAATGCAGTGGAGAAAAACACATATTTACTACAAATATAGAATCAAAAAATTAAATGATTGTTGGCGAGATAAAATTAGATGATATAATAACTATAATTACACGTGATTTATATTAAGTACATACAAACTGTATTGTCAGTTACGAACATGGTGCGAGTACAAAATAACATTGACCGATTAAATTTCATATTATAGGTAAGTATAGAAGTTACGTAACGAAATTAAACGCAATTTGAAATTGCTTAAATCTTTAAGCTTAACACCGGATTTTTGAAAAATTTATAATAAAAATGTTACTGTTTTGAATTAGTCTTTTGTTTCAGAAACTCAAATTGATTTAACACTGTTGTTAACAGTTGACACATTGAAAATTAAAGAATAAATAATTTAACAAACCTTTTAGAAATCGAGTATATATTTGGTTTTAAAATGCTTATCTTTACTTTTTTTTTTGTATTCGTAATTTAGAAATAATATATTTATGCTTAATTTTGAAAAATTTCAACGATCTTATAATTTACTCCACAAATGTTAACTAAAATGAAAGATGGTTTGGTATAATGTGAAACAGGAAAAGCTATAATCGTGCACTGCCGCTTCTGTAAAGATAAACTGACGATGGAGGAATTCCATTCTGTACTTAGTTAGCGCGTTTAGCTGCGATCGTTGAGGTCGAGTAACCTTCGCAGTGGTCGATCATCGGATGGGTGACCAAAAATTTTTTTTTATGTTATAGGTGGCATATGAGGAGACGGCTCACTTGATGGTAAGTGATCATCGTCGCCCATGGACACTTGCAACACCAGGAGTATCACAAATGCGATGCCGGCCTTTAAGGAAGGAGTACGCTCTTTTTTTGAAGGTTTTTGGGTCGTATTGGTCCGGAAACACTGCTGGTGACAATATATTCCACAGTTTTGTCGTACGTGGTAAAAAATTTCGACAAAAACGCACGGTTGTGGATATAAAATTTACTATCTCGAGCTCCTTCGTGCTTCGTAAGACACTTCAGTCTCGGCTACATCTGCAATCGTTAGCATCCACCAACGGGAATCGGGTCCGCATGGTTAGTCGAGGCCATTGTAGTCCATCAGCAACGGGGACATGAATAGGCTGATGATGATGTTGATGATACTGACGACGACATATTTGACATTATGTGATGGAAGTTGACCTCAACACATGTTTGCAAGTTTGATGTCAACTTTCAATCGGACGACACTGTATGAAATAAAACAGGGAGAAAAAAGCAGCCCTTGCTGAGTTTCTTGCCGGTTCTTCTCAGTACAAGGTCTACCGCCGTAGATTTGCGAACCGAGGGCGTAGCTTCTAGACATTCACAAGTGCTTGTAACAGCCTAGACTGAATAAACGATATTGAATTTTGAATTTTTTGACAGGTACTGCAGCTGCAGAAATAAATCGAAGTAAATCACAAAATATTACTGGACAAGCTTTATTCGTTCGGGATAACGGGTACCTTGTTAGATCGGTGTCGTTCCTACCTTACAAGACGTCCACTGAGAGTGGTGGTGTCTGAACCTTTTTTGCAACTTCAGGTGTTCCTCAAGGCTCTGTTCCGGGTCCAATGTTTTTCAACGTTTTTATTAATGACATCACAAGGGGTACGAGCTCTAGGTCGGTCACGTCGCCGGGGCCCGGGGCCCGGGGCCCAGCGCGGCCCCCACACTCACCACCACGGTGAAGGTGTAGTTGGTGTGGGGCAGCAGCGCGGTGAGGTTGGCGTGCGTGCGCGCGACGTGTTGCGTGCGCAGCGCCCCGCGGTGCAGGTACTGCAGCTCGTAGTCGGTCACGTCGCCGGGGCCCGGGGCCCGGGGCCCAGCGCGGCCCCCACACTCACCACCACGGTGAAGGTGTAGTTGGTGTGGGGCAGCAGCGCGGTGAGGTTGGCGTGCGTGCGCGCGACGTGTTGCGTGCGCAGCGCCCCGCGGTGCAGGTACTGCAGCTCGTAGTCGGTCACGTCGCCGGGGCCCGGGGCCCAGAGGAGCCCCGCGCCCCGCGCCGACACCCAGGCCGCCTTCAGCCACGACACCGCACGCGGGAACAGTCGAGCCTGCCGCGCCACCGGGTGGGAGCTCACGTTGCGAGACACCTGCACGTATCAACACGCGACACACTCAGATCATCAGTTATTCGACAATGGGAGAAAACTAAGCTATTTGACAATATCAAAAATAAAGTACCGATTGTTGGTATTCGTATTCAATATGAACATCCATTATGTGTCTAATTTAATGGAATTCGTAGATCAGAGAATGCAAACAGACGCAGTATATATGGACTTCTCAAAAGCGTTTGACAAAGTAAATCACAAAATATTACTGGACAAGCTTTATTCGTTCGGGATAACGGGTACCTTGTTAGATCGGTGTCGTTCCTACCTTACAAGACGTCCACTGAGAGTGATGGTGTCTGAACCTTTTTTGCAACTTCAGGTGTTCCTCAAGGCTCTGTTCTGGGTCCAATGTTTTTCAACGTTTTTATTAATGACATTACAAGGGGTATTAAACATAGTAAGGTATACCTATTCGCTGATGATCTGAAGTTGACAAAGGGAATTTCATGTACGGACGACTCAGTATACTTACAGGCAGACAATGACAGCCTCCGAGAGTGGAGCAATAACAATAAAATGCTCTTCAATATTTCAAAGTGCCACCACATAAAGTACCAGGAAACATAATAAGCATCTAACTACATATACAATAGCGGGTGAGAGAATCAAAGAATTTACTACAATCAGAGACCTCGGTGTCATAATTGATTCAAAACTGAGTTTTTCGGACCACATTGATAAAATAGTAAAGGAGGCAAATTAATCATTATTTATTTATTCTTCGAAATACAAAGAACTTCAAGAATCCTTCATCTGTCATTCTGCTTTATAATAGTTACGTGAAAAGTAAGCTAGATAGAATATTGCAGTACGGTCTGGTGGCCTGATTACAAGGTTCGTATAAACTGGATTGATAGAGTACAGAAAAAACTACTTCGTAGCTTATCTTACCGCTTTAGGACTCCCCGAAAACATAGATCGTATACATAGAGATTAAGATATTTTGGGCTGAATCCGCTCTCTATACGTCGTTGCTGTCCAATGTGGTACCTTATATAAAATGTTTACTCCGTTGTCCCATAGATGGAGCTGTATTACTTTGTACTCACGGTATGGTTTAGTTCGATTGAAATATATAAGGTTTAAATAATTACGAAATAAATTGTCTATACGTTCCGGAATCTAGTTTTAATTATTAAACTACTGCATTCCTGTTTTTTGAAGAATCAAGCTGAAGTCTTTCACAAATCGCAGTTGCACCTTGATATGTCCTTCCTGTACAAACTCCTGAATAATATTATAGATAGTCCTATGCTGGTCAGTAATTTCGTTTACTATGTTCCTTCAAGATTACCGAAATACCCCTGTGGATTGTTCAGGATCAGATTCTGTCGAACGAGGATAGGTGGCTGTGCATCAGTTGTCCGCTTGGTTCGTCTATACAACGATATCGCTAAAGAGTTCCCAGAGCTAGATATCCATTTTCAAAGCTATTCTGAGTTTATGAAACTGCTTAAAAGGGCTGACGTAATTTAGCCGATTATGCTTGTAGTTGGTGCTTCCTTTTTTATGCTGTTTTTATGTATTTATGTGCCTGCTTATTTTGTGTATTTTTTTAACGCATGCTGTGGCTATGTTAATTGTAAGTGCAGTAAGCTATAAGCAATTTGAGCTTGTTTCTACCAAGAACTGCTGTAACTTATGTTGGTGGCCCTTATAATAAATACATAATATATTTATGTATGTTCACCGATTTCTCCGTCAATCGTGGACCGATTTCCAAAACCGACATCAAAATCGAGAATGGAACTAAAAATTAAAAAATAATATCTGGTTCATGATTTTGAATAGGTTTTATTTTTGGTTTAAATTATTTTTACTATTCTGAGAGAACAAATAATTAGTAACTTTTCTTAAAAATATTTTCTGACGTGATAACGTCTTATAAAAATGTCAAATGACCCATAAGAACAAATGTGCCAAATGGCCCATGACAACAAATCGAAACAGCTGTCAAAGTCACAAGGAAAACCGACACATTCTGATAAACTAGGACTGCGTTCCAAACTTACACCAGGTACAACAAATGTCAAATTTGACAAATATTTCATACATTTTATGTCAAAATTAAAAGAAAAACAGGGTAAAAACTTGCACGCAGAGCGTAGGTTTAGAACGCAGCCTTAATGTGACAGGTTGCTTTTTATGGACTAAATTTTTAAAATGCTTTGGATTTCTTCCCCATTACGACTCATTTCATACACCATTTGTCCTAAATACATAAACTAAAATTTCCCTGCCTGGAATAAGATCCAAAGTATACTGGAAAAAACATTCGATTCTTCAAAAAAGCTAAGTTTAACGCCGGTAAGTCTAGTTTCTTTTTATATAAATTGTAATGTTTGAAAGTCTACTAACGGAACAATGATGAGCTTCAGTTTCATTTTTCTATTTTAAATTGATAAAGTTGAATAATTTGCTTATAACAACACTTAACTTGGTTATTCGTATTTGCTGTTTGTCATGTTAACAGCAGCTTGTCCTTATCATACTCTACAGCAGTGATTCCCAAAGTGGTATATATCGACCCCTAGGGGTCTATGACAACCTGCAAGGGGTCTACGTCAGCGAAAAAAAATCAAGACAGGTAAGTAGGTGGTCTACCCAACACGGAAAAACATGGCAAGGAGTCTACGACACAAAAGTTTAGGGAACTCTGCTCTACAAAGACCGAAAAGGAGAGATTGTTGTAAATTTCCAAATAGCAAATACGAACAATCATGTGAAGTGCTTGCATTAGTAATAGGAACATAATAATCATTATTTTAACTTTACAATCGTCTCTGAGAATGCTTGTGTCAGTGAATGTATAAATACTTCGGTACAATCAAAGGCAGAGAACTACTCATTTATCTAATCAACTATGAAATCAAAATGGGTAATAAGTGTGAAAGAGATGAAACGAAAAGGCAGCTCATATAATTCGTCTACATATTGGTTATAATGAAATGACGTTTGAGCGTCCGTCTCCGCATAGAGTATACTGTTCGACAATTTCACAAATTTCAATAAAGATTTAAGATGCAGGTAGTACTCAACCGTGTGAATTGCCATTGTAGGCATGTACAACATTGTGTATATGTAGGTAGGTACTTATACTTTTAACAGAAAAAAATTATTGTTCGGTTTGAACGTTACCATACAGATGATTTTTGAGGGCTTTGAGTGGAGCATGAAAGATGTCAACATCATGGCATATCTCGTTGTATGCATCTTTAATTCTGTTAAACGGTGAAGCTAATTTTGTTTTAAAGGGACAGTTAACGAATGATTTGATGGGTTGGCGGGGGATTTTTCTGGGAACCTTTAACTTAATTTCCGCAAGAAGTCATGCGCAACAATATTGCCGTGAAGTAATTTGTGCAGAAATAAAATGTCCGCGGTTTTTTACGCTTTTCTAAGGTATGAAGTTTAAAGTATTTGAGACGAGTGAGGTAATCCGCACGGTAAAGACACTTCCTGTCTTTGAAAGCAAGAAACCTCGTAAAATTACGTTGAATTCGCTCGATTCTATCAATGTGGACTCGATATTGCGGATTCCAGACTTGGGAACTGTATTCTAGTATACTTTGCACCAAACTCTTATACAAGCATAAAATTGTTGCGGTGTTATGGAAATTCTTACATAGACGTTTCAAGAAACCCAACATTTTTAATGCCTTTGCAACAATAACGTTAATATGTTCAATGAATCCGAGCTTTTTGTCAATTACAATGCCCAGATCACGAGTCGAACCCACTTCGGTTAGCTGTGCAGAATTGATAGTATAGATAGAAGCGTTAATGTTTTTTGTCTTTCTGGTAAATTTTATAAATAGACATTTACTTGCGTTAAGAGTCATACCGTTGTCTACGCACCATTCCGATACCGAGTCTAGATCTTTTTGGAGTAAAAGTATATCTTCCTCGTTTTTAATCGGTCGATACAACTTTAAATCGTCGGCAAAAAGAGAGCAGCTGCTACACCGGATTTTATTAGGGATGTCGTTAATGAAAACGAGAAACAGAATTGGTCCCAAGATCGAACCCTGAGGGACTCCCGACGAGGTGAGGAATGGTTTCGATTTGTAGCCGTTCACAACTACCCTTAACAACCGATGCTCTAAGTAAGAACGGAGCCATAGCAGTAAGGGTCCATGAATTCCGTAACGCTTCAGTTTCATAAACAGTATATTGTGGTCAACCTTGTCAAACGCACTGCTAAAATCTGTATAAATGGAATCTATTTCTACTATCCTGGTCTTATCATACTATCCTGGTCTATATGTAACAATAAAATAACTATGTGAGTCAACGTGGTGTGATATAGGTACCATCCACATGGTGACGTTGTAGAGTCGGCCGGGCACGAGGCGGTCGAAGCGCACCGTCTGCGGGGCGGCGAGGGCGGGTATGTGTATGGTGTGATATAGGTACCGTCCACATGGTGACGTTGTAGAGTCGGCCGGGCACGAGGCGGTCGAAGCGCACCGTCTGCGGGGCGGCGAGGGCGGGTATGTGTATGGTGTGATATAGGTACCGTCCACATGGTGACGTTGTAGAGTCGGCCGGGCACGAGGCGGTCGAAGCGCACCGTCTGCGGGGCGGCGAGGGCGGGTATGTGTATGGTGTGATATAGGTACCGTCCACATGGTGACGTTGTAGAGTCGGCCGGGCACGAGGCGGTCGAAGCGCACCGTCTGCGGGGCGGCGAGGGCGGGTATGTGTATGGTGTGATATAGGTACCGTCCACATGGTGACGTTGTAGAGTCGGCCGGGCACGAGGCGGTCGAAGCGCACCGTCTGCGGGGCGGCGAGGGCGGGTATGTGTATGGTGTGATATAGGTACCGTCCACATGGTGACGTTGTAGAGTCGGCCGGGCACGAGGCGGTCGAAGCGCACCGTCTGCGGGGCGGCGAGGGCGGGTATGTGTATGGTGTGATATAGGTACCGTCCACATGGTGACGTTGTAGAGTCGGCCGGGCACGAGGCGGTCGAAGCGCACCGTCTGCGGGGCGGCGAGGGCGGGGCGGTCCACGACACGCGCACGCTCCGCAGACTCCCCCTCCCCCTCCAGCCGGAACCGGTACGAATCGAATGTCGTCGCCGATTCTGGCGTGCGGGTGTACAGCACTTTCTGTACACCATGAACGAATCAATCGATCAATCAATTATTTATTCGCAAATACAGGTGATACAAAGGTGTTAAATTATAATACGTACGCTGATTCCATATTTCACCACAAGGCATGCAAATTAAAATTAAACACATAGCGTACATCCATTAACACAGATTTGTCCTCTAAAAATTCCTTTCCTTTGTAGCAAATTTATCCAGGAATTCGAGTTCAGTTTGTTTGCAATATTACATAAATTCAATAAATTTGTATTTCTAAGTAAGATGGTCCCAAAACTGGTTCTAAAGTTGATACCGTTGACAAAAAAATCTAAATTTCTTTGTGATTTATTTATTGTCATCTTCAATTGTCATGTGTTATAAATACAAAATATCGTATACTATTTTATAGCAAGTGTGACATAAACCCGCCCCGGACGCGGGCAAGAGGGGGGGGGGGGGTTGCGATTAGTGTTTTGAAAGTAAAATTCATGTATTGCAATCACAAAGAATTGCAATACAGACTGCAAGTCAAACTCTGAAAAGAAAGAATTCCGGTTCAGATTACCATTTTGAAAGTATATTTCCAAAGGAAAAAATCAAATATCATTACAACAAAATAGAATTTCAATGTATCCATGAACGTTAATTCCTTGATTGGCATAGTAAAGTTAAGTTACGCGTATCGTAATGTACTAATTCTACATGAGTGAAGTTGGTCAATTCATTTACACACCGTGCAGAAATAGGCAACTTAGGTCACGGAAAAGCGTGCGTAAAGTGCGGGTTTAGGTCACACTGTGCTATAAAATAAATTATATTTTACCTATTAATTATTGGTTTTCTTTTACGAATACCCTTTCTAACATAAGAATATCATCGGATTGAAAAAGATTCAAGTAATGATTCATGTTGAATTAAATTAAATTTGTAATTACTGACCAATGAGGAAGTATCATTCTCCGGACCGTTGTCGGCATCATCAGCATCCGATTCCGTCACGATCGTCATTTCCGACTGAATCAATGGACCTGCGCGATACACCACATTTTATTAGTATTTGCTATCGTCTGAAAAACCCGCACATATTTTATAAATAATTTAATGTTTTTTATCACATTAATAAAAAAATAAATAAAAAATTAAGACAAAAAAATAATATGACAAGCGTTTGAAATAAACTATCCAACATTAAATATGTCCTTTTCAATTTATTATCTCAATTTGAACGTCTATTTTGACAGCGATTGATTCGCATCTTTCTTCAAACACTCAAGCAGACACATATTGAATCAGATAATGTTGTAAAGTCCGTTTAGAAATCCCATATATATATTATGATTCATCTGTCCTTTTATCCATGGTAACCGAAGCCTACATGCTTACTTTTGGGCTAGGCTAATTGATTTGAGTGGTGGAAATATTTACTGTATTTTTTTATATTTATTAAACAAATGGTGTACAGGTCGCTGATAAAGTCGTACGAATGGGCGGCGACAGTTATAGCATATATCACTTCAGGAGCCATTCCAATAGGAATATCCTTGCTGGTCGCCCTCCCCCTGTGAATATATAGCGAGACTCCACCCCTACCCCTCTCCTCTGTATCCATAAACAGAGGCGTCGATAACGACAAAAAATTGTGTGTGATTGTGTCCGACGCACGACTGGAGTTTACTTCTTAAGTTCGATAGTCTAACCAGACGCAAAAAGAGTTTATTTAACTTAAAGAAGATTGATACTGTATGAAAGGGTAAATTAACAAATTAATGAAAATAATATACATCTTTATATATATAATTCTTCTGTGAGTGTGTATGTCACTGAACTTCTCTTAAACGACTGGACCGATTTTGATGAAATTTTTTGTGTGTGTTCAAGGGGATCTGAGAATGGTTTAGATTCACAAAGACGTGTAGACAGGACAACGTCTGTCGGGTCCGCTAGTATATATATATATATATATATATATGTATTTATTCATTTCATATACATTTATTATGACTAATCGACGAAATATTTTACATGAAACTTTTTACAATAGTCAATTTCAGATGTGCATAAATAAAGGTGCTCTACGATACTGTGCTACGGTGTAGCACTACGGCTGCTACAGCGTAGACGGTAAAAACGTAACGAGGTCATTCATCGATAGATTTCACTCCTCACATTTTTCTCATACCGGGCCCCTTATATGTGCAAATCGATTCTTAGGGTGCGGCCAGAGTGCACTCAGATTCAGATTCAGATTTCGAAAACAAGCGCGAGAAATAAACAGTGTAGTCGAAGGGTACGGCCAGATTGCACTCCTGATTCAGATTCAGACTCAGAAAACAAAGCGCGAGAAAAAGCAGGCAACCTGCTTAGACTACACTGTTTATTTCTCGCGCTTGTTTTCAGAATCTGAATCTGAATCTGAGTGCACTCTGGCCGCACCCTTAAGGAGTAAACTCCAAAAATATGACTCACGCGTCCTAGTGTCCATGGTGAAGAGATCGCTGACGAGATCGTAGGAATGCGCGGCGATGGTAATAGTGTAGGCCGCTCCAGGGGCCAGCCCCGACAGCAGCGCCCTCGCCGGCCCCTCCTCGCCCCCCGCGGACACGTTCCTGGCCCCGGAGCTGGTCCCCGCGGTAGTGGAGGCGTTGTCAGCCCGCCACCAGCGCAGCTCGTAGAAGTCGACGCGGCCGGCGACGCGCGGCCATTCGAGTGTCATGTTGCGCGTGTCCACTAGCGCTTCAACGTTCGATACCGGGCTGGGACCTGCGGTGTCGACGTTAGTGTGTGTTATAGTCCCGCGAGGTGAGAGTGAAGGTAATAATCATATTATAAACTAAAGAAATAATTATTATCATTATCATCAGCCTATTAATGTCCCCAGTGCTGGGGCACAGGCCTTCCCTATGGATGGAATAGGAAGATTGGGCCCTGACCCACCACGCGGGCTAATGACTGCAGATGCAGCCGGGACCAACGGCTTAACGTGCCTTCCGAAGCACGGAGGAGCTCGTGATAGTAATTTTTGGTCACCCATCCAATGACCGACCACTGCGAAAGTTGCTTAAGTTCAACGATCGCCATTTGTAATTTAATTAATAAAGTTTTAACATTGCGTAACTGATCCAAACTTATTCTTCGTTTCCTTTATAAAAGGGAATATGCTCGGAACATATATTTCAAATGAGAATGGAACAGGAAAATATATTGTCATGCAGAAGAGTAGCCAAGTTGAACCCTAAAACGTCGTCGTCCTTACCTCGAGGTCGTGATAGTATGAGCGCGGCTTGTTTCACGTCTAATACACTCTGAAGACAAACTCAACAGTGGTCTTCTGGGTTTGACGGGAGATCAGGAACAAATTTACTTGAGTGAACATCTGTCTCCGTGTAAGCGCTCTTTGCATGCTCAAGTTTTATAAGTTCCGTTTATTTAGAAAGAAGGCAAAGTACAAATATCTATGGGTTCGAAACGGTCGTATTCTAAAAAGAAAAGATGACGATTCCCCTATTCTATGGATCCGGAATAGTGATACACTACAATCTTTGAAGCACTTATTATCATTCATTCTTTTTTTAGTTTATAGTGAGTATTATAGTCATAATAGTCATAACATTTATTGCTTATTATCCATACTAATATAAAATTCGATCAACTAACATTTATTATTAAAATGTTAGAAGTATACGTGGAATTACATAATTTATATTCACCTAGTCTTAACCAAAGTTATGATGTAATTGTTTGACCTAGACATGGTTTAATCACAGTGTATTTGACACGGAATTTCTAAATAATAACTATGGCATTTATCGTAGAGATCGCATCACTACATCTTCTATGAAAAAGGACGGAGGTGGAGTCCTCATAGCTGTCTTTAATAACCTTACGTCTTCTCGTCTGCCATACTTAGAAAGCAGTTCTGAGGGTATACGTACGCACGGCGTGGTAGACCTGCAGCGCGCGGGCGCTGGGCGCGGCGTCGCCGGCGGCGGGCTGGCTGGCGGAGTCCAGCCGCACCAGGTAGCGCTCGCCCGGCTCGAGGCCCGTCAGCTCCGCCGAGCGCGCCATATATACTCCCTACCCCACACACACATATATACGTACGCACGGCGTGGTAGACCTGCAGCGCGCGGGCGCTGGGCGCGGCGTCGCCGGCGGCGGGCTGGCTGGCGGAGTCCAGCCGCACCAGGTAGCGCTCGCCCGGCGACAGGCCCGTCAGCTCCGCCGAGCGCGCCATATATACTCCCTACCCCACACACACATATATACGTACGCACGGCGTGGTAGACCTGCAGCGCGCGGGCGCTGGGCGCGGCGTCGCCGGCGGCGGGCTGGCTGGCGGAGTCCAGCCGCACCAGGTAGCGCTCGCCCGGCGACAGGCCCGTCAGCTCCGCCGAGCGCGCCATATATACTCCCTACCCCACACACACATATATACGTACGCACGGCGTGGTAGACCTGCAGCGCGCGGGCGCTGGGCGCGGCGTCGCCGGCGGCGGGCTGGCTGGCGGAGTCCAGCCGCACCAGGTAGCGCTCGCCCGGCTCGAGGCCCGTCAGCTCCGCCGAGCGCGCCATATATACTCCCTACCCCACACACACATATATACGTACGCACGGCGTGGTAGACCTGCAGCGCGCGGGCGCTGGGCGCGGCGTCGCCGGCGGCGGGCTGGCTGGCGGAGTCCAGCCGCACCAGGTAGCGCTCGCCCGGCGACAGGCCCGTCAGCTCCGCCGAGCGAGCCGTCGCCGGAAGAGGCGGCAGCGACACCCACGCCGGCTGAGAACATAGCATATTGAATCGATCCCTCGAAACTTAGTTACCGAGATAAATTCGAGTATTTTTGAAGTTATACTTCTTTAACCGCGTTATGAAAAAATTATGAGAGTGAAATTTTAAGATGCGCGCGCATCACTGTAACACAATAGTAACACCATGAAGTTGGCCGCGGGAGCGTTATGAATGTTAGTGTCTAATAATGGTGGATTATTAACCACTTAGTGGTTAATAATCCACCATTATTAGACATCTGTTCGAAAGGTACTTTGAACGATCCACGGAGCTCCATAAGATGATCGCGTTGTCAAAAACAATGTTGGCACGCTCGTCGCCTCTGATCACTGTTTTCATATTTATAATATTTATCCACATGTTTCTAGTTTCTATATAGACACAACGTGTTTTAGTTACTTACAAGTGCTAATTACATATGGACTAATAACTTAAAATCAGTAGTGATTTTAATTGAATATTTTGAATATTTATTTAATTATCCAAATTAAAACTGAACTTAATTGACTGTGTCAACTATCCTTTTCCAGTCCTTTTATTATTTTATTGTAATTATTAATTATTTGCATGCAATTAAAAAATATTTTTAATGATGCTAAAGAAGTATAACTTCTCACGTGCGTACATAAGTTACACGCATCCATTTCTTTTATTAAATATTCTGATTTTAGTCAGCAGTAAACTAAACAGTAAAGGTCATGTGATTTATATTGGAGTAGAAGTTATTAGTTGAATTTATTAGTATTTTGTTTAGTTGCCCAATTTTATTGACATTTAATTATTGAATTGAGAGTTTTGACATGTATTAACAGTTTCTACCCAATTTACTGATATTTGACTATGTTTGTTTTGAAAGTATTGACATATTATTTAAAGTGTTTGCCCAATTTATTGTCATTTTTTATTGTATTGACATTATTGACCTTTTCATTTTTGTAATTTGAATCTTAGAATGATAATAATGAATATAAATAATAATTAATTTGTATGCCGATATTGGCACAACATGTTATGTACTTAGCTAATTATCACTGACAATCTTACTTACACATGTTGTTACAAATAAAATTTCTTTCTTTCTTTCTTTCAAAAAGAAGTGATATTGATAGGGTACGTACCGGCGGTGAGTCCCCGTTGTCGGGGCGGTACTGCAGATGGAAGGAGCCCAGGGCCCCGGAGGCGGGTCCCTCCCAGCGCGCGCGCAGGGCGTTGCTGGAGGCGCGCTCCACGCGGAGCCAGCGCGGCGGGAGAGGACCTGACACCAATCAACTATCAATACATCGCCTTTCAAAGTCACACGTTCAATACTTTTTCAAAGTCAGACGATAATCTAGATATCGAGCCCTTACCGCCAAATTATCGTAAGCGACACTCGCCAAATTATCGTAAGCGACACTTTTGCCAAAATGCGTTTTTTGTGGAAACTAATATTTTAAACCGTAACGGACCCATCTCTGTTGATATCTCCCTCCAAAAGAACACCGTTATAATATATTAGAGGGAAGAATAGAGGGAAATATCAACAGAGATGGGTCCGTTACGGTTTAAAATATTAGTTACCACAAAAAACGCATTTCGACAAAAGTGTCGCTTACGATAATTTGGCCAGTGTCGCTTACGATAATTTGGCAGTAAGGGCTCGATATATAAAACTCAAAGGTGACTGACTGACATAGTGATCTATCAACGCACAGCCCAAACCACTGGACGGATCAGGCTGAAATTTGACATGCAGGTAGATGTTATGACGTAGGCATCCGCTAAGAAAGGATTTTGATCAATTCTACCCCCAAGGGGATAAAATAGGGAATAGAAGTTTGTATGAAAAACTTTGTCAATTTTAAACCGATCGGGCTGAGACTTTGCATGCAGGTATAAGAAGAATCATAGATGAATGTCATTGTGTATAATGCCTGAGAACAAAAACTGTAGTCTACACCGAAGCGAAGTGAGGGCGAGCCGCTAGTCAATAATATACGGTATGTTTGCGGAACGAAATAAAACTAGAACATTCTTATAGAATGTTCTAGTAGAAAACTCCGAAGAAAAGGTTTAATAAAGTCTAACGGCATCCTTATAAATGATACGCTACAAGAGGATAGCCCGAGTCACAAACAGCGCCATCTATCGACGCACGGCGTAAACACATATCTTAACACGGCATTTCAACTACTCCAGCAGCTCCTGCAATGATGATAATAGATGGTGCTGAATTATTTCTATATTGCAACACGGTTATAAAGTATATGGGTTTTTTGATCAAATATGCTGCCATTTGATAAGACCAGTCGAGAGGGCTGCAGCACTGCATTTTAGTGTAATCCTACCCCTCCCCTATATCGAGGAACAAACAAAATCTGGTAGTCTTATCATACTAGAAACTGTATTTTTAATGATTTTTCTATTTTATTTTTAATAGCTCTGCCGGGTTTTTCACATTGCAGCTTCTTCATTTCGTGTTCTTTTGTTAATAATATGTCTAAATATATATATATATATATATATCATCGGGAAGTTCATACTAGGTTTACTTTATTTATATTATAGGGATACGAGTTGACGATTCTCCTGACGGTAAGTGATCACCGTCGCCTATACAATTTGTCCATAGCATTGTGACATTTTTATGACATATTTGTTCACCGCTAGCGACATCCTCACGGCACAGATAAGTTTGTGGCACTGTTGCTATAGTAACGTTGACAAAAACGGATGCGCGCATCCAAACCTGGCATCGTTATCGCGCATCGTTATTTTAAAAACGCCCACCCCTAGTTTTCATATAGTTTTGTCGTACGAGGTAAAAAAGGACATGGTAAAATTTTGTATGAGCGACTGCCCTAGCAATGTATAAATATTGTACTTAGTAATATATAATCCAGAATGGCTGAATATTTATAATTTCTATGAAAAAGGGCTCAGGAACTTTTGATAAAGTCACAATCTTGAAAATTATGAGATCTCCTACGTCGTCATTACCTTGCTATATTTGATAAAAGATGTTGCCAATTATTTACAGAGCCATCAATTTCGCATTTTCTTAGAATATTTCTTCACATTTATCTGATTAACACTTCACAAAAATCATTTTTAAAAGTAAAAATAAATACAAATACAAATCAAAGCATTAATTATCATACAGCCTTCTTTCGAGCCTAATCAGAAAAATAAAATCTATTATTTTAGGCCTTCAGTATTATGTTATAATAAAAATAAGGGCCAAATATGTCATAGTTTTTGGGAGTTTTGAATTAATATTTTTTATTTCGATATACTGACAGAAATATTTTTAGTATACATTTATTGTTTATTTATTTTAGTAAAACGGAACATTTTCTTTTTGAAACAGACATGAAGTCAATTTTTATACTTTTAAATATTTGATTATTTCACTATAGTTGTATGAGAATTATAAACACGTTATAATTAATAAAAAACTATTATACAATATGGGCTAGTGCAAAATAATTATATACGTTAAGGGAAGTTTCTTAGCCCTGTCCTTTGGACAAAATTGCAAGGGCGTAACGCCGATCTCATACACCGCGCCCGGGTACAGGTACAGGTACAGGTACATATACAGATATGGCACGGGGTGCCGCAGTACTCACGCACGGGCTTGTAGAGCGTGTGCCACTCGCTGCTGAGGCCGTGGCTGACGGCCGCCACGCCGATCTCATACACCGCGCCAGGGTACAGGTACAGGTACAGGTACATATACAGATATGGCACGGGGTGCCGCAGTACTCACGCACGGGCTTGTAGAGCGTGTGCCACTCGCTGCTGAGGCCGTGGCTGACGGCCGCCACGCCGATCTCATACACCGCGCCAGGGTACAGGTACAGGTACAGGTACAGGTACATATACAGATATGGCACGGGGTGCCGCAGTACTCACGCACGGGCTTGTAGAGCGTGTGCCACTCGCTGCTGAGGCCGTGGCTGACGGCCGCCACGCCGATCTCATACACCGCGCCAGGGTACAGGTACAGGTACAGGTACATATACAGATATGGCACGGGGTGCCGCAGTACTCACGCACGGGCTTGTAGAGCGTGTGCCACTCGCTGCTGAGGCCGTGGCTGACGGCCGCCACGCCGATCTCATACACCGCGCCAGGGTACAGGTACAGGTACAGGTACAGGTACATATACAGATATGGCACGGGGTGCCGCAGTACTCACGCACGGGCTTGTAGAGCGTGTGCCACTCGCTGCTGAGGCCGTGGCTGACGGCCGCCACGCCGATCTCATACACCGCGCCAGGGTACAGGTACAGGTACAGGTACATATACAGATATGGCACGGGGTGCCGCAGTACTCACGCACGGGCTTGTAGAGCGTGTGCCACTCGCTGCTGAGGCCGTGGCTGACGGCCGCCACGCCGATCTCATACACCGCGCCAGGGTACAGGTACAGGTACAGGTACAGGTACATATACAGATATGGCACGGGGTGCCGCAGTACTCACGCACGGGCTTGTAGAGCGTGTGCCACTCGCTGCTGAGGCCGTGGCTGACGGCCGCCACGCCGATCTCATACACCGCGCCAGGGTACAGGTACAGGTACAGGTACAGGTACATATACAGATATGGCACGGGGTGCCGCAGTACTCACGCACGGGCTTGTAGAGCGTGTGCCACTCGCTGCTGAGGCCGTGGCTGACAGCCGCCACGCCGATCTCATACACCGCGCCAGGGTACAGGTACAGGTACAGGTACATATACAGATATGGCACGGGGTGCCGCAGTACTCACGCACGGGCTTGTAGAGCGTGTGCCACTCGCTGCTGAGGCCGTGGCTGACGGCCGCCACGCCGATCTCATACACCGCGCCAGGGTACAGGTACAGGTACAGGTACAGGTACATATACAGATATGGCACGGGGTGCCGCAGTACTCACGCACGGGCTTGTAGAGCGTGTGCCACTCGCTGCTGAGGCCGTGGCTGACGGCCGCCACGCCGATCTCATACACCGCGCCAGGGTACAGGTACAGGTACAGGTACAGGTACATATACAGATATGGCACGGGGTGCCGCAGTACTCACGCACGGGCTTGTAGAGCGTGTGCCACTCGCTGCTGAGGCCGTGGCTGACGGCCGCCACGCCGATCTCATACACCGCGCCAGGGTACAGGTCTTCCAGCGTCGCGTTGGTCTCCGTCGTCTCCAGCTGAACGAACAATAGAACCAAATTAGTCATGCCGAAACTACCTAAAGCCCGCCAATTAGAAACGAGAGGGAAACATTATGACGAAGGCTCCTGAAACATGATTTAAAACTCATACGACTAAAGTTGGATACTAAAACGAGACGCAAACACACAAAACAATGAAATATGTTTCTGCAAATGAATTCAGCTATCCCATGATCAGCGTGTTGATCGCCTTTCCCATTTGATCGCAGTTTTTGTGTAACCACTTTCAAGTGCTGTTCGTATTCCATATTTTCAATTCGTTGGCTAAATATAAGGCTATTTCCAAGTTTTTTTTTGGTAGTTCTAATAATCTTTTACAAGTTTAGGGAACGCAACGCCACGTGATTGTTGAGAATAACATAATTAATTGCGTGTTAATTTTAAAAGACGACTGTAAATAGTACAACTTCGTGTATAGTGTAGGGCCAGTGTAGGGCGCGGGGACTCACCGCAGGCGGTAGAGCTGCTGGCGGGAGTTGACGTCGGACCGCCAGGCTACTTGCAGCCGCGGGCCCGAGGGGGAGGCAGCCAGTACTGCGGGGGGGAGGGGGGGGCAGTGTAGGGCGCGGGGACTCACCGTGACGTAGGGCATGTTGTCTAGGGGCTCGGCGGGGTGGCGGCGGTACCGCAGGCGGTAGAGCTGCTGGCGGGAGTTGACGTCGGACCGCCAGGCTACTTGCAGCCGCGGGCCCGAGGGGGAGGCAGCCAGTACTGCGGGGGGGGAGGGGGGGGCAGTGTAGGGCGCGGGGACTCACCGTGACGTAGGGCATGTTGTCTAGGGGCTCGGCGGGGGTGGCGGCGGTACCGCAGGCGGTAGAGCTGCTGGCGGGAGTTGACGTCGGACCGCCAGGCTACTTGCAGCCGCGGGCCCGAGGGGGAGGCACCCAGTACTGCGGGGGGGGGGGGGGGGGGGGCAGTGTAGGGCGCGGGGACTCACCGTGACGTAGGGCATGTTGTCTAGGGGCTCGGCGGGGTGGCGGCGGTACCGCAGGCGGTAGAGCTGCTGGCGGGAGTTGACGTCGGACCGCCAGGCTACTTGCAGCCGCGGGCCCGAGGGGGAGGCACCCAGTACTGGGGGGGGGGGGGGGGGCAGTGTAGGGCGCGGGGACTCACCGTGACGTAGGGCATGTTGTCTAGGGGCTCGGCGGGGTGGCGGCGGTACCGCAGGCGGTAGAGCTGCTGGCGGGAGTTGACGTCGGACCGCCAGGCTACTTGCAGCCGCGGGCCCGAGGGGGAGGCAGCCAGTACTGCGGGGGGGAGGGGGGGGCAGTGTAGGGCGCGGGGACTCACCGTGACGTAGGGCATGTTGTCTAGGGGCTCGGCGGGGTGGCGGCGGTACCGCAGGCGGTAGAGCTGCTGGCGGGAGTTGACGTCGGACCGCCAGGCTACTTGCAGCCGCGGGCCCGAGGGGGAGGCAGCCAGTACCACGGGTGCGAGGGGCCGCGTGCTCACGCTCAC
The DNA here is from genome assembly GCA_902850365.2 of Chilo suppressalis. NCBI lineage: Eukaryota > Metazoa > Arthropoda > Insecta > Lepidoptera > Crambidae > Chilo > Chilo suppressalis. The sequence continues at coordinate 382,592 of OU963894.1, forward strand.
GCCGCTTTCGTTGGATTCAACGCCGCGGGATACGCTCGCAACCTGCATACAATCGATAATGTCACCAATTTTTTTTGTCATGTCTGGGAAATACATAACTGTAACCCTTGCACACCAGTGCAGTGCGCAAATGATCGTGGCACCTGATATTGTAAACAGAACGAAGCTTAAAAATATTTGCCAATTGGGGTTTTAGCCAAATAACTTCGTTTAAAATATATATACAGGGCGTCCCACGACTACCTCACACGGAGAGAAAGTATATTAAATATTGAAGATATTATAGATATTAGGATATTTTACTGAAAGGAGACATCGTTTTATTTTTAATAATAACTAGAACTGCATTCACTTATTTTTTTAAAATCGCCTGCTACAACTGGGAATCAAACTTGTGAAATTTCGCCAAAATAAACACAACATATTTTATGATAACCATCGAAAGTGTTAATCATAAGGATTATTTTTTGCTAAATAACATAGCATTTTAAATGAAAGAAAAGTAATTTCATATTTTATTTTAAATTATTTAACACAAACTATGTATTATACAATCGGTATATGTATATATATATATATATAATCTGTTGGAGTTCACGTAACGTTTGGGTGAGATCAACTCCATTATTGAAACAAGTGATATGGAGTCTGTCTTTATCTTGAGTGATTTCAACGCACATCCTGGTGAGCTTTTTTCAAAAGAACTTTTAAATTCCGCGTCTGTAAAACGTCTGTTTTCTGCTATTTCATATGATGAAACATTATCGAAAAAGTGTGAGTCCTTAACAAGCATACCGCCTGAGATAATTTCCTTATTTAAGTTTTGGTATCGGTACCAAATGAACAGTGATAAATGGGCAGTCGTATGCTCTGAAGTTTGGAATGTGGAGTAAGACAGGGGAGATCGATCGATGGAGATCAATGAAAGATATGGAATTGTAATTATGAAACAAATTATTAAAAAAGAATAACACTGATGATAACTAAAGTATCGTAGTACCCTTAGCACGAACTAATATCAAATTTAATCTCGATACACATCAACTGTGAAAAGCTATTGTATGAAAATTTAAACAGTGCCAACGGATATGACGATAATTACAAATCTTCGATACAAAACATTTTGACATCTTACACGTATCGAGCTCGAATTGAACTATTCAAATTCGATATTGGTTCGCGCTAAGGGTTCAGAGTGTAGTGTAGTGTGTAGTGAACTTACAGTGACAGTGTAGTGTGTAGTGAACTCACAGTGACAGTGTAGTGTAGTATGAAGTGAACTCACAGTGACAGTGTAGTGTAGTGTGTAAATAACTCACAGTGACAGTGTAGTGTAGTGTGCAGTGAACTCACAGTGACAGTGTAGTGTAGTATGTAGTGAACTCACAGTGACAGTGTAGTGTAGTATGTAGTGAACTCACAGTGACAGTGTAGTGTAGTGTGTAAATAACTCACAGTGACAGTGTAGTGTAGTGTGCAGTGAACTCACAGTGACAGTGTAGTGTAGTATGTAGTGAACTCACAGTGACAGTGTAGTGTAGTGTGTAAATAACTCACAGTGACAGTGTAGTGTAGTGTGCAGTGAACTCACAGTGACAGTGTAGTGTAGTATGTAGTGAACTCACAGTGACAGTGTAGTGTAGTATGTAGTGAACTCACAGTGACAGTGTAGTGTAGTATGTAGTGAACTCACAGTGACAGTGTAGTGTAGTGTGTAAATAACTCACAGTGACAGTGTAGTGTAGTGTGCAGTGAACTCACAGTGACAGTGTAGTGTAGTATGTAGTGAACTCACAGTGACAGTGTAGTGTAGTGTGTAAATAACTCACAGTGACAGTGTAGTGTAGTGTGCAGTGAACTCACAGTGACAGTGTAGTGTAGTATGTAGTGAACTCACAGTGACAGTGTAGTGTAGTATGTAGTGAACTCACAGTGACAGTGTAGTGTAGTGTGTAAATAACTCACAGTGACAGTGTAGTGTAGTGTGCAGTGAACTCACAGTGACAGTGTAGTGTGTAAATAACTCATAGTGACAGTGTAGTGTAGTGTGCAGTGAACTCACAGTGACAGTGTAGTGTGTAAATAACTCATAGTGACAGTGTAGTGTAGTGTGCAGTGAACTCACAGTGACAGTGTAGTTGCGGCCGGGCAGCAGCGTCTCCAGGGTGATGTTGGTGTTGGCGCTGGTCAGCGTGTTGCTGTCGTCGCGGGACGGGCCCGCCTCGTGGTACGATATCTGCGGGATTAATTACAATAGATTTTCAGTATTTGTTGTTTAAATACAGCATACAAAATATATATACAAATACATATTATAGGACATCATATATCAAAATTTCAGACTCCTAACTAGTTTCGATTTTGAGGTAGACCCAAATGACAACTTTTCTTTGTTATCGAAAATAAAATAATAAAAATTATAATAAAATCCCACTCAACGACTTCTTGGCGACGATGTGTCACATGCTGTGGGTAAAAATGAAAAATCATACGAGAAACATTATTTATTCCTCATAAAAAATATTTCGATAGAATTTTTAATTAAATATTCAGCTTCAGAGCGTTCTATATAAAATATCTAAAATAACAATTCTCAATTTGTTTACGTTCTAGAGACCAGCGGCAGACAGACGACAGAGTGACACCGGTAGGGTTTCACTTTGACCCTTTGGATACGGAGCCCTAAAATCTGTTGAATAAAGCTACAGTGACCTTGTACTCTGAGGAGCTCGATGGCGCACGTGGTTAGCGCGTTCGGCTGCGATCGTTGAAGTTAAGCAACTTTCGCAGTGGTCGGCCATTGGATGGGTGACCAAAAATTTATTATCTCGAGCTCCTGCGTGCTTCGCACTGGGCCCGCGTGGTGGGTCATGGCCCGCACTCCCTATTCCATCCATAGGTTCAGGCCTGTGCCCCAGCAGTGGGGACATCAATAGGCTGATGATGATGACCTTGTACTCGTCCTGCGTGCTGCCGCTGGGCGCGGCCCACGTCACCAGGATACCCTCCGAGCCCTCCACGCGCCTCCACACCAGATCGCGCACCGGAAGCGGCTCTGCGGAAATAATAATAATCATTTATTTGCCAAAATAAGGTGACAATAGTTGTAAAGTATTTCTTTAGTTTCCAGCATATTTTGTAGAATGTCAACAACGTGCAAATATTACAGTTTATAGAAGAAAATTACATTAATAAGGTCCAATGACGTCAAAATAATTTAAAGATAATAATAATACGCAATTACACACAAAAACTGACTAATCATCTCATTTCATCGTTCAATTGGTACAGCTTCATTTAAACTCATCAACGGTGTCGATTCTGGCATGATTATCTGAACCTATAATTAAATTTTACAACCGTTTATCCTTCTCATTTTCCATACAGAACGAACGGGATGCTAATGTCAAATTGAGTTTTAAAGTTCTCCAAGCATCGTACCAAATTGACACCGATGTCTTTATTGAAATGAGATCGTATGCATAAGATTTTCAATTTAAATTAAAACGAGTTTTTGTGAAGTCTGTTGCGAAAAATCAGTGTTTCTTCAGGAAATAAGGTTATCTACCGGCGCCGGTAGAGAGGGGGGGGGGCAGGGGGAGGGGGAGGGGGGGGGAGGCAGCATATACTGACTGAGCGTGAGGTCGGCGCTGGCGGGCCAGGAGGTGACCTTCCCGGACATGGTCTTGACGGTGGCGGTGTAGTGCGCGCCCGGCTCCAGCCCCTCGAACGTGGCCACGGGGGCCGAGTCCCGCGGCCTCACCAGCGGCGCCGGCGCCGGTAGAGGGGGGGGGGGGCAGCATATACTGACTGAGCGTGAGGTCGGCGCTGGCGGGCCAGGAGGTGACCTTCCCGGACATGGTCTTGACGGTGGCGGTGTAGTGCGCGCCCGGCTCCAGCCCCTCGAACGTGGCCACGGGGGCCGAGTCCCGCGGCCTCACCAGCGGCGCCGGCGCCGGTAGAGAGGGGGGGGGGGGGGCAGCATATACTGACTGAGCGTGAGGTCGGCGCTGGCGGGCCAGGAGGTGACCTTCCCGGACATGGTCTTGACGGTGGCGGTGTAGTGCGCGCCCGGCTCCAGCCCCTCGAACGTGGCCACGGGGGCCGAGTCCCGCGGCCTCACCAGCGGCGCCGGCGCCGGTAGAGAGGGGGGGGGGGGCAGCATATACTGACTGAGCGTGAGGTCGGCGCTGGCGGGCCAGGAGGTGACCTTCCCGGACATGGTCTTGACGGTGGCGGTGTAGTGCGCGCCCGGCTCCAGCCCCTCGAACGTGGCCACGGGGGCCGAGTCCCGCGGCCTCACCAGCGGCGCCGGCGCCGGTAGAGAGGGGGGGGGGGGGCAGCATATACTGACTGAGCGTGAGGTCGGCGCTGGCGGGCCAGGAGGTGACCTTCCCGGACATGGTCTTGACGGTGGCGGTGTAGTGCGCGCCCGGCTCCAGCCCCTCGAACGTGGCCACGGGGGCCGAGTCCCGCGGCCTCACCAGCGGCGCCGGCGCCGGTAGAGAGGGGGGGGGGGGGCAGCATATACTGACTGAGCGTGAGGTCGGCGCTGGCGGGCCAGGAGGTGACCTTCCCGGACATGGTCTTGACGGTGGCGGTGTAGTGCGCGCCCGGCTCCAGCCCCTCGAACGTGGCCACGGGGGCCGAGTCCCGCGGCCTCACCAGCGGCGCCGGCGCCGGTAGAGAGGGGGGGGGGGGGCAGCATATACTGACTGAGCGTGAGGTCGGCGCTGGCGGGCCAGGAGGTGACCTTCCCGGACATGGTCTTGACGGTGGCGGTGTAGTGCGCGCCCGGCTCCAGCCCCTCGAACGTGGCCACGGGGGCCGAGTCCCGCGGCCTCACCAGCGGCGCCGGCGCCGGTAGAGAGGGGGGGGGGGCAGCATATACTGACTGAGCGTGAGGTCGGCGCTGGCGGGCCAGGAGGTGACCTTCCCGGACATGGTCTTGACGGTGGCGGTGTAGTGCGCGCCCGGCTCCAGCCCCTCGAACGTGGCCACGGGGGCCGAGTCCCGCGGCCTCACCAGCGGCGCCGGCGCCGGTAGAGAGGGGGGGGGGGGGCAGCATATACTGACTGAGCGTGAGGTCGGCGCTGGCGGGCCAGGAGGTGACCTTCCCGGACATGGTCTTGACGGTGGCGGTGTAGTGCGCGCCCGGCTCCAGCCCCTCGAACGTGGCCACGGGGGCCGAGTCCCGCGGCCTCACCAGCGGCGCCAGGCGCCGGGCCCCGCTGCCGCTACCGCCCCCGCCGCCCGTCACCGACACCTGGTACTTCTCGAACTCGCTACGGGAGAACACACTACGATTAGCATTGCTACGAAAACTGTTAGAATATCTCGCGAATGGACGGTAGGATAGGAGAAAATACTGGACGATTCGAAAGAGTCCTAAACAAGGTGCGGCGTTTTTTCACGCCCGATCAACTGTGCTCGTTGTACAAAACGCAAGTGCGGTCCTGCGTGGAATATTGCTCGCACCTCTGGGATGGCTCCGCCAAGTACTCGCTCGATGCTTTGGATAGGTTACAGCGGCGCGCGATCCGCATCATAGGCGATGAGGAGGTGACTAAACACCTTGAGCCTCTTCAATTACGCCATGACGTGGCGTCACTAAGCGCGTTCCATCATCTGTACCACGGCGAGTGTTCCGAGGAGTCATTCTCTCTTATCCCACCTTCTCCTTTCCTTCAGAGGAGCACGCGCGCTGGCCTACGTTATCACCGTCTAACTGTGGCCACAATTCCAACGCGTACAAAGAAATTTGGTGATAAATTTCTTTGTCGCACTATCCGTAAATGGAATGCTCTGCCCGCTCGCGTGTTCCCTCCCTCTCACAACCTGGGATCCTTTATAAGAGGCGCGAAGAAGCAACATGCAGGCCGGCAGGGTGAGGATGGCTGGTGTGACAGGTAAAACTGCTGTATGATCTTCACGTCTGGACTTCACCTTCACTCAACATCAGGTGGGGTGCAGACATTTGTCGGACCTATCTATAAAAAAGGGCTTTCAATGAGACAATTTGAATAAAGTATGCTTTCGTTTCGTTTCCCCGACTTTGTCCAGGCTCGCGGGAGGACAGCAGACACATACCTCTCCTCCTGCGGCGGCAGCCAGGTGACGGTGAAGGCCGTCTCGGTGCGGTGCGCGGCGGTGACGTTGCGGGGCCGCAGCGGCACGGTGCGGTACTGCGCGGTGGTGGGCGCGGAGATCTCGGGCTCGGAGACGGTCTGCACGGAGATGTTGTAGGCGCGGCCCGGGACCAGCCCCTTGAAGGCGGCCTGCGCGGGCCCGGGCGGCTCGCCCTCCTTCTCCACGTACTGCTCCGAGTCGCGCGCGTCCGGCGGCACTATCGACACCTGCCACACCGCACCGCACCACCGGCCGATACCGGCGTTAGGGGCTGTTCGACTATTATGTGAGCAATATAGGGGGGCAGGGGGGGGGGGGGGGGGGGGGGGTAGAGATGGTGATTACGTCAGCATCATCGATTAAGCCTTTTTAAGTACTGCTGGTCATGAAGCTCATGAATCAATAAAAAAAACAGAATACATTAAAGGTAAAATGCATATAGGTACCAATGTTTACGTAAGGATGGGGGGGAGGGGTAAGAGCTTTGCTTACTTTTGCTGACAAGGGGGAGGAGGGAGGATACTTGAACGGCCCCTTACGCATCTCGTTCATACGCATTAAGTCTTACAGCAGTACCTACTCAAACTCGATCGATCGACTTTACAGTTTGCTTATAGTAATTTACCAGTTTCTTTGCTATAACGATAGAAAAGTTAACACGATTTATAAATTTGGATTCAAACATTTGTATTTTCAAAGACATATATACATATAGTTATATTTTACACGGAAGTATAAATAGTAAAGAATATATAACTAGAAAAAATTCCACGCGGACCAGGCAGTCGACGGGACTCGAACCCGCACCTTTCGCAATCCGAGCGAATGCACTGACCAATTATGCTATCGCGGGCCTCACGGACCGCGTCGAAATTCTTCTAACCATTCTTAAGCTGCAAGGCAGCGCCATCTCTTCGCATTATAGGTAATGTGAGAACCGCGGTAGCATAAGGCTCAACTCACACCAAAAGAGCGTCGAAGCGCAGCGAAGCGGAGCGCAGTTTCAGTGTCATATGAATTTTAACTTTATTTTCATTACTATAATACTTATTATCGCATGAGAAACTCGAACGACTCGCGCGGATTCGCGGGAATTCCGACGAATTCCATAAGCGCGCCTTCTCTACCAAGCGGGTCACGCGCTTCGCTGCCCTTCGCCGCTCTTTCGGTGTGAGTTGACCCTAATTGGTCAGTGCATTCGCCCGGATTGCGAAGGGTGCGGGTTCGAGTCCCGTCTGCTGCCTGGTCCACGTGGAATTTTTTTATAGTTATATTTTCTTTAGATTTAAACATTTAGCAGTTACATGCTTTAAAATAATAAAAATTATAACTATATAAGACTTTTATGGAAGAAATTATAATAAAATGTTGTATCTTTGAGTATGGCTGTTGACGGGTAATACCTTCTCGTTCGCTAAAAATTAAAAGGTAGTCATTGAACCTTCTTGATATATTATGCATATGCAAGCAATTTTGTATGTAAGCCTGCTAAGACATAGTAAGCAACACAAGTTTAACAAAGCTACAAATACAACACGCGTACACTGTACAGAATAAAGTACATATATCTTCGTTTTCACCTTTACCACCTAAACCATGGCTGCTTTTAAAATTCAAATATAACATTTTTTTTAATGTTGAATCAAAGTTTTATGAGTAGTGACACGACCATAACCTTTATATGCTCTTAACACAAAATTCACCAGATTCCCTATTGATGTAAAAAAAACTTATTATATTGTCAGTTCAATAATGTTACTTCATTAATAATACAGATCGTGCTTGCGTGAAATATTCTTGGTGTTACATGCTTAGATTAAAACAAAAAGGGTAGATACGGCACTAGCCTCACAAAAGTGATCCGCAAGAATTGTGGTCCACGACCCTAATCGCTTTAGTCACAACTTGACATGCAAACGACGTACATGTGAACGCCACAAAGAAATATTACTAATATTTTGTTTTTATATGATAAAACAATGCCTAAGTGTGTTTTTAAAAAGTGCTCAAATTGCTCAAGAACTAAAAATAAAACCCACGGCATCACTTTTCATTCGTAAGTACTATAAAATATATTTTTTCATAAAAATTGCTGTTTGTTTTGAATCTTATTCGGTAGTGACGTCGAGTACTGGTCGCGTGATTGGTCGGTAGTGCAGTGACGCGGATCTCGCCGTCCCGTTCGCGCTGCCGTGGGATCAGTTTTTGTTTGATGCAAGTATGAGCGTACCGTATCTACCCTTTTTGTTTTAATCTAAGGTTACATGCGTCTATAGATCAAAATGACTGCATATTATAATTTCTTTATTTTTAAATTTATCTATGAATACAAGTCCTTCAGTCGTAAAATGAATAAAAACAATGAAGATTTATAAAGAAAGAATTTGAAATAACAATTACCTATAACTTTATGATTTGTTTATATAACAGTATAGCCCATAAAGCGGCAGTGTTGAAACTCGCTACTACGTTATTATTAATGAACCATGGTACCAGAAAGGTATACAAGTAAAATATTATAATATATGCGTGTAGGGCGGCCACGTGATGGTCCGATCAAACTTAATGTCGGCTGTGAAGTTAGCGCAAGTCGCGGTGCACTAAATGAAATGTAGGGTAATGAACAGTGCGAAAAGGAACTTTGTGACAGTTCAGGGAGGGCGCCACTGCCTACGTGAACGACCAGAAATGATATACTAAATATGACGTTTAAAAACACGGCGTTGTTAGTTCCAATGTTCACAAAACATCTGCCCCCACCGGGATTCGAACCGACTCGAGAGGGCCCGGGTTCGAATCCCAGTGGGGGCAGATGTTTTGTGTGATGAATACGAGCATTTGTACTCCAGTCATGGATGTTTAATATGTATTTCTATATAAATATACTTATATATGTACTGTATATGTATTCTATCCGTTACCCTTGTATCCCATAACACAAGCCTTATAGCGCTTACTTTGGGGCTAGGCTAATTGGTGTGAGTGTCGGAAATATTTATTTATTCCAATGTTCGCCGCATTCATGAAGATCCTTATCGCACTATACATAGGTGAGTGTGGACTGCTGCGTATAGTTTTGCTCGCTGCTAACTTCACGACCGTTATTGTGTTGGAATCCCAGTGGGTACCTTGTAGTGGGTGTAGGCGCCGGGCGGGTAGGGCGGCTGCCACAGCACCAGCAGCGTGGTCTCGTTGCGGAACCACACGATGAACTTGCCCGGCGTGTTGGGCCCTGCGCACCACAACCACAAACGCTCACGATCACAATCACAATACGATCAGAACTGACATGCTACACAACACTACCGCTCACGCTGCTTCATAGGTCAACTCGAAAAACTACTGAATCGGTTTTTGGCGGGATTTCATCGAGTTCGGTTGGCGTCTCATTTTAATTATTCTTAAATTCGTTCATAGTGGATATTGTGAAATAAAATTGGTGTGGTTTTGTGTAACAACTGTCTGCGTAACTGAAGAATTAGTGGAATCATTAAAATATACGGTATTCCGGTCAAGTGGACGTGAGAATTTTATTGTAGTGTTGACTACCTCACAGAAGCTTATCGAAAAAGCCAACTCGATACATTTCGTGACAAACACTCCAAGAAACATTAGAATGTGTCACACCGACATTCTAATGTAAACACAAAAAGAAGATTAATTTAATTAAAGACCAGGCTGTATGGGCATTGTTCCCTTTGCCTTCCCTAAAACGGGAGAACTTAAACAAAAAAAAACTACTGAATCTACAAAGGAGCGCTGAGAACAACCAGCAAGCTTTGCCTTTTCCGTTTAATGAACGGAAAGAACAGAACCAAAAAAAAAAACAACTAGCAAGATCCGCGCGGGATGGTCAGTTTTATTAAAATTGATTTTATAAGGCATCCTTAACAATATTAACTTCCGCAGGAAAGAAATGGATACATGTTGCGGAGCGCATATTAATATAAGAAAAACTATTTCTATACTACTTCTAAATAAAAAAGTAATCATTTGATTAAGTTTATTTTAACATTTTTTCTAATTTCATAAAAGAGAAGAGTTTCCGCACATCATATCATTTATAGCAATTTTAAGTGTACACGGACCCCAAATGCGAGACGCTCGCTGATATCAGAGTAATAACAGTTCAATGGCTGGTTTGTGAATTATTAATCCCTACTTATGTCATAAATGTGAAAGTATGTCTGTCTGTCCTTTATGCTTTTACGCGCACACCGTTAAACAGATTACGATAAATTTTGATAAAGAAATCAAGAGAGCCTTAGTGAATTACATAGACTACTGCGACTTTTCAAATCAATATATCTCTGCAATGGTTATATTATGTGAAAAAAGAAAAAATACGTGTCCAATACTTTTTGATAATCTACCTGATAAACGAAGAAATAAAAAAAAAATAGTCATCATCCCTATTCTGCAGGCAAACAAAGGACAAATAGGTCGCAATCTGACAGTATTTTGTAAATAGAAATATATCAATGAAATCATCTGAACACTATTCAGCTGCGCGTGAGCGGTGAGTAAAACGTAACGATGACGTGACGTCATCAGCAAAACATTTAAACATTGACAAATATGACAGAGCACAAAGAAGAGCAAAAGCAGACGTGACTACACTGTGTCATAATATAAACCATGATGCACAACACTGTGATGTGATGGATTGATGTGTTACATCAACTTTAAGCAAGTAGTTATATGTATTTTATGTACTACTAGTGGCCCGCCCTCGCTTCGCTTCGGTGTAGAGCTGTAGTGTAAACTATAGTTTATGTTCTCAGGCTTGTGCTATAAAGAATGACTTTATTTATATAATTACACGTGTTATTGTGAGTCAACCATAAAAGATAGACATATGCTGTTGCGGGATATTTTTTAGACAATTTTATGTAGAATATTTCCGTCATACATGATTTCTATGTAACTTTAACCATTAAGGTTGCACACGCGACGGAAGCTTAAAAAATGGAGTAAATTCTCCCGTTTTCCCAACATTTCCCTTCACTACTCTGCTCCTTTTGATTGTAGCGTGATGAAAAGTATACTATAATCTGCCTAGGAGTATGAAGAATAATTGTACCAAGTTTCGTGAAAATCCGTTGAGTAGTTTTTGTTTCTATAAGGAGCACACACAGACAGACAAAAATTTTACTGATTGCATTTTTGGCATCAGTATCGATCACTAATCACCCCCTGATAGTTATTTTAAAAATATATTTCATGTACAGAATTGACATCTCTACAGATTTATTATAAGTATAGATATATATGTATATATGATATGTTGTCACTTTGTGCAACCAAAACTATCAAACTATCAACTCTTTGTCAATAGTTTCAAAAATTAAATAAAACTAGTTTTTACGGGTTAATGCACGAAAGTTTATTTATTAATTGACGTTTCGTAGCCTTTACAGGCTACGTCGTCGTCGTCGTAAAATCTAGTTTTATTTAATGCGTGATGTGCGTGAAAACCTAAGAAACACATAGTTTCAAAAGTCAAAATTTTAAAAAAACATTGTTGACGTCAAGAAAAGTTTCAAAAAGTTTATGTGGACATGTGAACCAAAGTTTCAAATGCGACGTTGCCAGCTCAGGTAAAGAGTAATTCATATTAGATAAATTACATCTAAGCATTTAGTTTGTATGAAAATAAAAAATGTTAAAGTAATTGGAATTCATAAAAGTGTCCATAGTAAAAAATGATCAATTTAATAGCCTGAATAACATGCCAAAGTTAGTGTATAACCTCAGGAATACGGTGTATATTATCTTGTTTCTATAGATATACTTTAATTATCTCTTATCTATTAGACAAGTCCGTCCGTCCGTCTGTCTGTGGTGCTGTTTCAGCGGCCAAACCGTAAGAGATAGATAAAGAGAATATTTAAGTTATAAGTTAAGAATAGTCTGATAAAACTACATACCGGATTTGAGTAACGTAGCACTTCCGGTTTTTGAGAAATCACGAATTTCAAACGAAACCACACAAAATCTCCGAAGTTCTCAATTAATTAAATACATTTTTTTTTAAATCAGGTTTTGGTGAACATTTGGTTCACTGGTTTGCTAGTAATAAATAATTTGATGAATTCTTTTTGCACTACCTTCCTAAGATCTTTGCTATAATTCTCCGGTTGACTGGTAGAGAATGCCTAATTATTTAATTAAGTCCGCCACTTGTTCACTAATTTGGGCAATAAAGTATAAATAAATAAATATTCTTACATTGAAGGTAACCGAACATACAAGAAACACGCCTTCAAATAGGTTGTATTGCATAAAATTCAGAGGAATCTTATCTAAAAATGTAAGTTTTATGTCACATATGAATGTATTACAAAATTTTAGTCACGGACTCGGCGGTTATTACGATTTAACAATGATCGCGCATTTATTACATTGCAAAAAGAGTTATATCCATTGTGTCATGACATGGACTGCGCATTTTATTAATTGGAAAAGTTGGAGTCACTAGGAATACGAGGAAAAGCACAAAAGTGGCTTTCTTCTTATTTAGAATATAGAAAGCAATACGTTCAAATAACACACGCAGATGAAAAAACTCGAGAAATATGGCGATATATCTAAATCTAGCGATGGCCTCCGTGGCCGAGTGGTTTATACGCCGGGTTTCATGGTGTCGCCGACTCGAGAGGTCCCGGGTTCGAATCCCGGTCGGGGCAGATGTTTGTGTGATGAATACGAGCATTTGTACTCCAGTCATGGATGTTTTATATGTATTTCTATATAAATACTAGCTGACCCAGCGAACTTCGTATCGCCATAAAAATATGGGTGGTAGAAGGGTGAAAATTTAGAGCTGTATACTGTATTTTGGAGGAGCTCGATGGCGCAAGTGGTTAGCGCGTTCGGCTGCGGTCGTTGAAGTTAAGCAACTTTCGCAGTGGTCGGTCATTGGATGGGTGACCAAAAATTTACTATCTCGAGCTCCTCCGTGCTTCAGAAGGCACGTTAAGCCGTTGGTCCCGGCTGCATCTGCAGTCGTTAGCACCCACCAATCCGCACTGAGCCAGCGTGGTGGGTCATGGCCCAATCTCCCTATTCCATCCATAGGGAAGGCCTGTGCCCCAGCAGTGGGGACATAAATAGGCTGATGATGATGATGACTGTATTTTAAATGCCACATTATAAAAAAAAATAAACCAAATTCTAAAAAAATGTTAGGGGTGGACGACCCTTATTACTTAGAGGTATGAAAAATAGATAGTAGCCGATTCTCAGACCTAGTGAATATGCATATAAAGTTTCATAAAAATCGGTCAGGCCGTTTCGGAGGAGTATGGTAACTAATATAGGAAGACAGGAGACCGGCTACCTTCTCATCCCTACTCCGTGATGTTTGCGGGATGGGAGGTGACCCAGGTAGACATCTAGCAGGGATAACTGATCGATTGATCGGTTATCGACCGGTGAAGGCGGAAGATCAATATCATAAAAAAATAAAAAAAAAGTATCTAAAATTGAAAAAAAAAATTTAGGGGTGGGCTTAACATTTAGGGGGATGAAAAATAGATGTTGTCCGATTCTCAGACCAACCCAATATGCACACAAAATTTCATGAGAATCGGGAAAGCCGTTTCGGAGGAGTTTAACCACAAACACCGCGACACGAGAATTTTATATATTAGATACTAATATATGTAAAATATATGTATTCTATCCGTTACCCTAGTATCCCATAACACGAGCCTTACAGTGCTTACTTTGGGGCTAGGCTAATTGGTGTGAGTGTTGGAAATATTTATTTATTTATCCTATGTCGCGCAACTTTGACAAACAAAGATGACGGATTGACATTAATAAAAATTTAAAATTTTTGAAATGGTGGTGTACACTACACACCACTATGATGTTCTGCGTTCCTATCCGTGCGAGACATAAATAATAATCTACTTATAATAATCTTTCAACGTAAAATTGTTATATTAAGGCTTATTTTGCAGTCGTGCCTTCGATAAAATAAATAGTTGCTTTTACTTATACAATGAAAACAAATTATATCATTAAGTAATCTTATGTATTAGAACAGGTATAATTCAGAAGAACATTAGAGCTCCATAATAGATAAGTATCCAACTTCAATAATGTTTTATTATGATTTCAATACAAGAAACAACAGCATATTATTATAAATACAACACTCATTGTGTTGCATTTACATTGTAGAATTTAACTATTTGTTAAGTGTGAAGTAGCGTCACCATTTGACCTTCATCAAGGCGAATAGTAATTAATTTTCAAAATATATAAGGAAGCCGCAGATTAAATGTAATTTTGTGGAATTATCTTAAAATCTAACTTTAGTTGACCTAGGAAAACAATAAAGATACGAACGAAGCAGGCGCGGACACTGCTTGTGCCGCTTCGGTTGTTTTACAGACACACATGATGTGACTGGTTATCTAAAATAGCAATGTTTAATCTTATTGGAGTTTACTCCTTAAGAATCGATTTGCATATATAAGTGGCCCGGTATGAGAAAAATGTGAGGAGTAAAATCTATCGATGAATGACCTCGTTACGTTTTTGGTGCGCATCCTATGTCGCGCAACTTGGCAAACAAAGATGACGGATTGACATTAATAACCATAAACCACTTGTCACGGTAATGAACAATGCAGACAATGTTGATTTAATTAATATTTAAAAAAATGATAATTGTCTGATAATAATAATTACATAATTCATCAACATTCCTAATGATATATTTATGCACATCAGAAATTGACTATTGTAAAAAGTTTAATGTAAAATATTTCGTCGATTAGTTATAATAAATGTATATGAAATGAATAAATACATATTTATATATGTATATTATTTTCATTAATTTGTTAATTTACCCTTTCATACAGTATCAATCTTTTTTAAGTTAAATAAACTCTTTTTGCGTCTGATTAGACTATCGAACTTAAGGAGTAAACTCCAGTCGTGCGTCGGAGCTGACACACACAATTTTTAATTTCTAAAATTAAATCGAAAACTTTTTTGGTAAAACAGAAATGTAGAAACGCTATGACATGATCATTGATCACATAATGATAAGTAAATTTGACACAAACGTTACCGCTAGCAATGTAACCGCGAGTTACCGTTTCTGAGGTTGGATAATATACGCGGGACGCCAAATGAAACAGAGAAGATATTTCAAGTAATCTCCAAACCGCAAAGTGCATGGTTACCTACATTAGACTTTTGGTTTTATATTCTTGAGACATCAATGTTACAAATATTTTCGACATATTTCTGCAGAACTGGCGAGGTGAGAGGCCGACTATCGCCAAAAGTTTTCGAACTATTAGGGGCGCAGTTCTCACCAGCCGTGGGCCATGGCCCTTCTGGCTCTAGGGTAAAAACGCTCCAGCGCTATCGTAAAGGCATTAGTAATAACTAATGCCACCATTATTAATATCGAGCAATATACACTAAGAAAAGTTACGTGCATGGCAAATATTTTTTATGTTATTATTTCGTTTGTTTCTCTGTTGTCACCCTTTGGGTGGCTCCGAAAATGAGCATAGTAGTTTATCATTTCTTCTTCAACATCTATATATATAAAACTCAAAGGTGACTGACTGACAGTGATCTATTAACGCACAGCCCAAACCACTGGACGGATCGGCCTGAAATTTGACATGCAGGTAGATGTTATGACGTAGGCATCCGCTAAGAAAGGATTTTGATCAATTCTACCCCCAAGGGGATAAAATAGGGAATGAAAGTTTGTATGAAACTTTGTCAATTTTAAACCGATCGGGCTGAGATTTTACATGCAGGTATAAGAAGAATCATAGATGAATGTCATTGTGTATAAAACAAGCCTGAGAAAAAAAACTGTAGTCTACACTTCAGCTCTACACCTAAGCGAAGCGAGGGCGGGCCGCTAGTAATATATATATACACGAATTTTATTTCATCCGTTGCGGTAAGAATTTGTTTTAGTATAGCACAATAGAATAAAATTGTTAACAGGCAAATATGAATTCATGTGTGAACAATAGCGTCCGTGGAGCGAGCTCCGACGGCGGCGACGACGTGACATCACGTCTTAATGCGGTGTGACACAACAACAATGGCAGCCCGCTATACCGCCGCGCACAGTACCCAACTTAGGGGTTTTGCCCCCAGATTTAGGGGCTAGATGTGTTAATTGGAACTACTACTATCGTTTTCATTAAATTATTTGGGAGATACGAGTACTTGAGACACATATTAAATAACTTAGAGAGCTTAGAGCAAAGCATACCGCCTGCGTGTAATAAGTTCTCAATGCTCAGCTCGTCATGACCTGGTGATTTACCTCGCGCCATAGAGGTTATAACTTTAACCACGTCTTCCTCACTAAAACGAATGGTAGTTTTCGGACAGACAGCTACCCTAACAGACTTGTTCGAGGTGAGCAAGCATGAAACAGGTAAGGGAGCAGTTTTAAAATTTTCAGCAAATAAACTAGCTATCTGGACCTTATTCTGCAAGCCGTCGACGCTAACTGGTAAGTTTTGCTTTATGTTCATTTTCTTTATGTTATGTTAAAACGGACTTTTTTAGGGGCTAGAATTTTTTGGGGGTTCTTTTAGGGGCTTTTATCAAAACTTGCAATTAAATCGAAAAACAAAGCGTGTGTTTTCTTTCAGTTTTGTGCGTAGAATGGAACGCACCAAGACATGAAACGACTGAACTGACTGTGTGGCGGCTTGTTTCCTAAGGCTGTATGGACTTAAGTTAAAAAAAAAACTAAATAATATTTAACAGTCTGTCAGCTCATTTTCGTTTGATTGTTCTTTCGGAAACTGTATTTATTCAATAAAATATTTTACTGTAACTAATTAAGTAACATTTTAATTTATGAGCAACGAAATAATTTGGGTAATAAGTAGGTACTTAAAAATTGTATATTTAGGGGATTTTAGGGGAATTTAAAAAATAATTAGCGGTAAATTTTGGTAAGGGTTGGTAACACTGCCGCCGCGCCGCGCCGAGCGGGGTTTTTGGCGGGATTTCATAGAGTGTGGTTGGCGTCTTATTTTAATTATTCTTAAATTCGTTCATAGTGGATATTGTGAAATAAAATTGGTATGATTTTGTGTTACAACTGTCTGCGTAACTGAAGAATTATTAGGATCGTCAAAATATTCGCTATTCCGGTCAAGTAGACGTGAGAATTTTATTGTAGTATTGACTACCTCTCAGAAGCTTATCGAAAAAGCCAGCTCGATACATTTTGTCACACCGACATTCTAATGTAAAAAGAAAATCAGAATAATTTAACTTAAGACTAGGCTGTATGGGCATTGTTCCCCTTGCCTTCCCAGAAAGGGGAGAATTTAACAAAAAAAAAAAGCCTCGCCGAGCCGAGTCGGACGATCTGTTGCTCTTCCACGAGCTGTCGGAACCGGCCCTGCTGCGTCGCTCCACGATGGCCTTCACTCGATGGCCTTTCTATCCTACGTCCTATACGTCACTTCTAAAATGCACCAATAGCGGTGCTCATTTTTGACGAAACGTTTAATTAACAGATATTGGACTCGATTTCAATACCTAGCTGATTTACCATTAATAAAAAAAAATATATAACGCCACTAAATAATAAAGGCAACTGTTGATGACAATTTCGCTGTTCGCTAAACCAATTTTATTCAGAAACAGACATCATTCAATTGGTTACGTTCTCGACGTCTCTCGATTGTCGTATTATACGACGACAGGTGGATACGATATTAGAGGCGCGGTTCGCTTCATAGAATGATCGGCGCGCGCAATTACATCAGTTGCGCAATCTTAACAAGACTTGTCGCAAACCACGCTTCAAAAGTAGCGCAAGCGGCTGCCGAACTATCCGACACTAATTCACTGATATATTTACGACGCGACCTGTTACACGAAACTAATAAAGTACAAGCGTCAGAACAAGGTCAACACATACCTACCAGTACTTTTCACTAACGTTCTTTGAAATTAATTTGGGATTTCCTCGATGATGTCATCCTCGTTCGGATATTACCACTAACATTCACAAACTAGAATCGCGATTCTGTATTGATATATTATTATGTTAAATATATTTTATTGTAAAATATATCATAGTGTACCTTGTTCTAAACAATGTACAGATGCACACTACATGTTAGTCACAATAGGGGTGATGACGGGGTACACTAAACGAAATTCTATTTAGTCCGTCAGTTAGATGATCAAAAAATAATGGACACGTATTTTTTCTTTGGGCAATCAGCCAAAAAATGACAAAGTTATAGCGCGTCAAAGTTTGGGAGTAGGGGCTCGTGACGTCACTTTTGAGTGAATTTCACTTATAAGTGTACTCAAACGTGACGTCATGCGACTTTGCAAATCAATATATCTCTGCAATATTTATATCATGTGAAAAAAGAAAAAATACGTATCCAATACTTTTTGATAATCTACTTGATAAACGAAGAAAAAAAAATTAGTCATCATCCCTATTTGACCGACTTTAAAAAATTACATACAAAACTATGAGCGTAATATCTGCTAATATATCAATATAGAATGTAGTTAATGAGCTGTAGTATTAACCGTAACGGTGATAATCGAATTGCGAGCATTCCAATATTGTTGTTATGCGTTAGAAAGTTCGACGGCGAGCAGGTGGCGTCACCGCGCGCCGCGCGACCGACAGCGTTCGCGACAACTAATGTAATATTATCATGTTCCGCCTACAACTCCTACCCTACTTCTGATATATAAGAATAACTAGCTGACCAAGCGAACTTCGTACCGCCATAAAAAAATAGGGGTTGGTGGTAGAAAGTTGAAAATTTAGGGATGTATGTATTTTTGTATGATGTATCATAAAAAAAAATTAAAAAAAAATTTAGGGGTGGATTACCCTTAACATTTAGGGGGATGAAAAATAGATGTTGTCCGATTCTCAGACCTACCCAATATGCACACAAAATTTCATGAGAATCGGGAAAGCCGTTTCGGAGGAGTTTAACCACAAACACCGCGACACGAGAATTTTATATATTAGACTAGCTGACCCAGCGAACTTCGTACCGCCATGAAAAAATAGGGGTTGGTGGTAGAAGGGTGAATATTTAGGGTTATATGTATTTACTAATGCTGTATCATAAAAAAAAATAAAAAAATAAATAAAAAAATATATCAAAAAAATAAAAATAAAATAGGGGTGGATTACCCTTAACATTTAGGGGGATGAAAAATAGATGTTATGCGATTCTCAGACCTACCCAATATGCACACAAAATTTCATGAGAATCGGGAAAGCCGTTTCGGGGGTTTAACCACAAACACCGCGACACGAGAATTTTATACATTAGATAATAATGGATTAAAATCTCAACTTCTCTATTTCTTATCATATCAATGTGACGAATTGGAGCATATTCCGCGATGTAATTATGTCGCTCAATGTATAGCCATTGTTATAGGTAATGCTTCGAAAATGTTCAACTTTTAATCAAATTAAGTTTCGTCCGCGCGACTCTGCCATTTTGCCATTTTTGAGTCCTGCGTGGTTAACAGATGGCTTTGCACGAGACAACTTTATTTCGACCTACGTTTCTTAGGAAAATATTTTATTAATTTATTGTGTAGGCGTGTGTGAAGTTAGATATCTACTGTGTGATGCGGCTAGGTTAGTTAAGATTATGATAGCTCCTTTGTACACATCTCCACGCAAATCTTCGATACCTGATGACTTTTATCTCTAATCGACTACCGTAGGTCAAAACAAAACGTCGGCAACGAGTGCATGTCTACGAACCTCTATGAATTTGTTCTGCGGTAGTCGTTCAGGGATCATAGTCGTCAGGGTTCAGTCGTTGGCGCCCTCCACCGTGATGTTGGGGCGCCTCCAGTGTGTGCTGTGTGAGGGTTACACTCACGCGTGGTGAAGTTGCGCGAGGCGTAGGCGGCGCTCTCCTTGTCGTGCAGCAGCCAGTGTTTCCACAATGAGGGGAAATTCCTCTTTTAAGGGGAAACTAGAGTCCAGAGGGGAAGAAAAAGGGGAAAGACATGAAAATGGGAAATTGTGGGAAATTATGCAGCACGGAACGGACTATACCGTGGACTAGAGTGTTGCCGTATAAAAGAAACTAGCAGCACGTGCAGATTTTATATATTTTATTTATCTATTAAAGAATAAGATAGATTAAGACCTTTTTTTTCTTTAGTTACTAACACTAGTGCCAAATCTAAAAACTCCAGCAAAATAATTTTTGAGGGGAAAAATGTCCTAAGAAGGAGAAATCTGAATTGAGGCGTGGGGAAAGGCAATCATTAAAGTGGAAACACTGGCAGCAGCGTGAAGGCGTGCAGCTGGTAGGTGGCGCCGGGCGACAGATCGCGCAGCGTGTGCGTCCAGTCGTTGGCGCCCTCCACCGTGATGTTGGGGCGCCTCCAGTGTGTGCTGTGTGAGGGTTACACTCACGCGTGGTGAAGTTGCGCGAGGCGTAGGCGGCGCTCTCCTTGTCGTGCAGCAGCGTGAAGGCGTGCAGCTGGTAGGTGGCGCCGGGCGACAGGTCGCGCAGCGTGTGCGTCCAGTCGTTGGCGCCCTCCACCGTGATGTTGGGGCGCCTCCAGTGTGTGCTGTGCGAGGGTTACACTCACGCGTGGTGAAGTTGCGCGAGGCGTAGGCGGCGCTCTCCTTGTCGTGCAGCAGCGTGAAGGCGTGCAGCTGGTAGGTGGCGCCGGGCGACAGGTCGCGCAGCGTGTGCGTCCAGTTGTTGGCGCCCTCCACCG
Organism: Chilo suppressalis; assembly: GCA_902850365.2. NCBI lineage: Eukaryota > Metazoa > Arthropoda > Insecta > Lepidoptera > Crambidae > Chilo > Chilo suppressalis. Next base: position 403,493 of record OU963894.1, read on the forward strand.
TGATGTTACGCGCGCCGCCCTCAGACCGCTCCGTCAGCGGGATCACCTGGCCCACACAACCACATCATACTGTGGCTAAACTCTCAACGACCAAGGAGCCAAGAAGCCAATTTTTATCTTTATAGATTTATCTAGTGCACTGGTAACTAATCGGCTACTTAAATAGATTTCTTCAAATGCAAACTGAACAGATTTAGCAGTTAAATAAGTAAATAACTACCTAATAGACTCTCGTCTGTGAGGCATGTCACCTGAACTAAATTAAATAGCATACGCTAGAACATCTTTACCTATTTTCTTAGCAAGATTCGATTTTAGAATTGTATATTAAAATAATGGTCGAACCTTGAACCGGAAGCCGGTGTAGTCGCCGAGCGCGGGCGGCGACCAGCCGATAGTGGCCTGCTTGTTGCGTCCCAGCGTCACCGTCAGGTTGGTAGGAGGTTCCGGTGCTGCCGAACACTCATTACTTAGGAGCTATACAATGCCACTTTTGCTTACTGACAGATAATTTTGATTTTACCACTTATGAACTGAAAATGTAACTAGTATAAAAAAAAAGAGACCACAGAAACTTCCGAATACAACTGTACTGTGCAGAAATTTGATTTATGGGGTATTCATTGATTTTCAGTCAGACAAACTCATGATTACCAAACAGAGAGCGAGGCAAGAAAATTATTACTGTTGATAAACTGTAAAACTTAGAACTTCTTTATTATTCTTAATAATGAATCGATTATGATGCAAGCATTACCAGTGATGATAGTCTGATTCCACGTAAGGAGGTCTGCGAAGGTAGCGTTGGAATAATATAGCATGAAGTGGTATTTGGTGCCAGGCAGGCCCTGGAAGTTGATGGTGGAGGCGCGCGCTGGCACGGTGTGGTTGGGGGCGGGCGAGCCGTGTGGAGGCCGGTAGTCCAGCCGGTACACGCCGCCTTCCGCGCCAGACCCCGACCCCGGGCCTGCCCCCACGCCCGACCCGGGGATCTCGATCACTAGTTCCGCACACTTGCCCCCACCACATGACACCTACCAATACGACAAATCGCCTATAGGGTTTGCTATCAATTATTAACAATATATTATTAATTATATAATATAATAAATAAAGAAATAAACATATGTATATGACAAAAATCATCACGAGTGTCAATGCCTCGAACGTATGAAGAAACTGAATCTTTATTGTACCGTATTTCATAAATGACATAAAACAATGTATAAAATTAAACACACACACACACGCATAAAGACACAAACACACACGCACACATGGCACACAACATCTGCTTAACCTTTCTTAATTGCAAATACTTTTGCTTAGCTTTAAGTCCTATTAATGGGACTTAATGATCCTAAGATTATTTTCAGTGTAGATCGTCTGTTTATTGTTTTGTTTTACTTTATTTTAGTTCATTCTTTCTTTTTGTTTTTTGCATGTTCATTTGTTCATTCACTGTAACCATATGCACTTTGTAAATCACATTATTATAATAGTTAAGGAAGAGCGGAGCCTCCAAACACAGGCAATATTTGCTTAAATGGAGACTCCAATCGATCATTTTGTTAAGAAGGCTATTGTTAAGGAAAATAAATTATTATTATTAACATTAAGACAAAATATAAATGTTTTGCTTGCTGTTTTGCAGCATTAATAAGAAATTAATGGAAATAAGCAACCATTTTTCAGCAGACAATCTCAACAATGGTCACTAATGTCATTGGGCAGCATGATTTTACTCATGGCAAGTGGACATATCTCAAAGGAATTTGCCTCTTGTGTATAAAAGCACAAATGGTTAGGTCTGACTTGTACATTTTTCTGCTCAAGTGCAATTAATAAGTTAGCCAGATAAGTGATAGTCATATTAAAAATATGACCCACTGGCAGACCCGTCTTTCCCAGTGGGCACTTTGGGCAAGTGCCCAGGGCCCCGCGATCAGTAGAGGCCGCGATCAGATCAAATACAAAGTCCCTAGTTCATAGGGGCCCCATTATCCTAATATGCCCAGGGCCTCCAATAGGTCAAAAAACGGCACTGCCCACTGGATATGTTTATTCAGGTACAGTCAAACAGAACAGTTGCTCTAAGCCCCAGAAGCTCAAATGCATGACAAGTTTCAGTTGAAAAATATCTGTAATAAGAGAAAGCACCCACCAAAGGGTGCTCAGATTATTTCATTCTACCTGATTGAGGATTTAGCCAGTCATTGGTTTATTTGTACATAAACAGCAGAAAGCTTAAGTTATTATTAGAACAAAATCAATTTAAATAAACCGCTACTCATAAATATGGAAAATAGTTTTTAATTTATTAGTTTGCATTTATCTTTTGCAAACTATTTTAGTAGTATTAAAAGTATATGAATTTCTAGTCATTAATTACTACATATATACTTTAAGTAGTTAAAAAGATGCATTTCCTTAAATAATGGAATTAAGGGAAATGAAAGCATATTTTTAATAAATATTTGAGATCCTGACACATCTCATAAAAATGTGAAAGGGAAAAGGAATGTGTTTTTGAACAAGAAAACATAAAAATACCAAAGAAATCTGAACTAGAAAATTTTTCACGCGGATCAGGCAGCAGACGGGACTAAAACCCACTTCTCTTCGCTAAAAACAAACTATAACTATAAAAATACTGCTTTTGATATTATTAATTTCTCACGTTTTTTTATTTACACTAAGAAGTAGCAAAACTTCTTTGCATTTGCAAGAATAATCCTTCTAAATTTAAACTTAATAAATTAATAACATCCATAAACACAACAATCATTAAATTTATAAGGATATTGTTTTGTAATCTTTACAATTTATAGTTAAAAATATTGGTATAGTAAGCGTTAGCTGGTGAAAACATACAAAAACAACGAAGAGTCCTAGAGCCAGGGCCGCGGCTGCGCGAGCGCAGCCAGCCTTCGCTTGCACAATCGGCCCCTTCCACATCATTGAAGGCAACTCTCGGATTTCACACGACACTTTCTCCTTTAAATCTTCCACATTTTCATGTAAAGAGTGCATGATTCACTCGATTTATTGATTTAAGTCGTAACATTATAATGAAATAAACATTCCCTTCAGTTAAATTACACGAACTAGCTAAACATTGCTTTCGCGATTCTTCAATACTTTTGCCACTTGCCTTTGTATTCAGAATTTGACATTGACAACTGTTGCCAAATCAATGTTTTTGTATTTATCCCTTTAATATTAAGCAAAGGATACTGCTTTCATATAATCTCACGTTAAGTTTTTAATGATAAAAAATACTTTTCTATTAGTTCATCGAATATACTCTACAGAATATATTTATTTATTGTTTTCATGACGACACCAACAGCAAGCCCTCGTTAAAAGGGGTCTTACTTATTTAAATAGAAATAGTGTCGATTCTGGCATATTGTAATATTTAATTTTATGTTTGGAGAATCATCTCTAAACTTAAAATTAAATATTACAACACTTAGTAACTTTGACAACGGTGTATCCTTGTCTGATGTTATTTTTTTATTATTATTGCACTAATTAGGCACAATTTAATTGCATAAGTAATAACCTTGAACTCGAAGTGGTGTACGTTGGCATGACAGACACAAGAATTACTGAAATCTTTAAATTAAAATATACGCTTTATTCTGGTCAAGTGGATCTGAGAACTTTATTGTAGGGTTGACTATCTCACAGAAGGTTATCGGAAAATTTAAGTCAATAAATTTCGTGCTAAACACTCCAAGAAACATTAGAATGCGTCACATCGACATTCTAATGCAATGTAATAAAAGATTCATAAAATTAAGACTAGGCTGTACCGGCCGTGTTCTCTTTGTCATTCCAAAAACGGAAAAATGTTAAAAGAAACTGGTCTGTTCCGTTATTTGTAGTGTGCCCAGATTCAGTATTTTAATACTTTTTAGGTATATTTTAAACGACTTTTTGGAGCGTCATTATTTTTGTAGGTATATTTTAATTCATTTAAGCTCAGTGGTCAGCAAGTTACTAATAGGACATGACAAAGAGCCTCCATACCAAAATTACGAATACTAGTATCGAATCATCTAAGAGCTAAGACGATTTAAGTGAAACGATTTTCTTTTCTGCAGAGCGGTTGGCTTATCTTTGAATTGATTCAGGAATTTTTCCTAAGTGGTACCATGTGTTTTTAGTCGTCATATAAATAGAGCGCGTGTTCTTCATTGTTATAAATAAATCACCTTATAGTTAACAAGTGGTATCCCAAACAGGCGCGGTCGCAGCCTGAAATTTTGGAGGGGGTCACTCACTACACTAGTAAAAAAAACCGGCCAAGTGTGAGTCGAACTCGCGCACCGAGGGTTCCGTACACACCTGAATTTACAAAAACATTTTGTTATTATATGATGTAACCAAAAATTTGCGGTTTTCGTACAACTTTATCTGTACTATAAGACGTTACTTTTTACCAAATTTCAAGATTCTAAGTTCACGGGAAGTAACATGTAGGTTTTGATTCCCGTGCGAGTTTCGAAAATTTGCGGAAATTTGAGGCATAAACGGCTGTATCTTTTGATTGCTTTGGTTTAAAAGTTCGGTTTTTTCACAGCTCCAAGGGACAGTATACCTGAGTATTAGATATGAATTACAGTTTGATACCTCCACGCGTTCCTGAGAAAAACGTTCTTGACAGAAGGACGGACGGACGGACGGATAACAAAGTGATACTATAAGGGTTCCATTTTTCCTTTTGAGGTACGGAACCCTAAAAATAGGTATCTGGAATAAAATAAACATTATTGCACAAGACAGAATTTTATACATTACTTATAAAACAAAATGGAAGTCGTCTTTTGTATTTGAGAATCGGGTGATAATATTTGAGACGTCTGGTACTATTTCCAGGTGAACGTTTAGAAGAGCTAAATCTGTTAATCGGTCTTCTAACATATTAGCTCTCAACCACGTTTTTACAGCCTTTATCTTGAATCTTTACAATAAACCGACAAATTACATTATTAGAATATTGTTATACAATCTTTATCATAACGACGCATATCGATTTTGCTAGGATTACCAAAACTACGTAGTTCGGTTCGGTTCCTTGTTTCTAAACTAGTACTAGATGTCGTTTCCAAGTTATTTTGGCCATCGTACGTAGTTCATAAAAACACCACTAGATGTCAGCAAACTATAAATTTATCGCTGTTAGGAGATAGCTAGAAATTTCCTTTTATTATTTTGCAAATTTAAGAGATTATTTAATTTGACCTTAGATTTTGGGGGGGCCCTTCGGACCGCGCCTTATCCCAAATCCCACAGGTATCCTCAATGTCTCAATCCAGGTCCAAATCTATATGCGTACCAAATTTCCATTCAGTAATTTTTGCGTGATTGAGTAACAAACAACAAACAAATGAACTTTCACCTTTATAAGTAGGATATTTAGTATATAATATAGTTAAATAGAAAAATATGTGTGATTAATTTCAGTTAATCTCTGTTAAAATGTATATCAGTGTCGAATGTTGCACGTGAGCCCACATTTTCACAGATTTATAAACAAAAATGTGTTGTAGAATGAATAAAATCTATTTTGAAGATCAGTATTTTTATTGGTATATTTTTTCTGGGAAATATATTGTTTTAAACTTTCATGGTCATTAACATTACAGTAATATAAGTTTTTTACGGGATTGTTACCATGTACCTTGTTTTTAGCGAGTTTCCGATATTTCGGCACTGTTGCAAGCGCCATGATCACGGAGTAACTGAAGTAATTGCGGGTAGGCTGTTTATTGACAGACATATCGGTCTACCCTCCGACAAAGTCTTTTATTGCGTTCGATACCCGTACCACTGTTCACCTTCTCACTATTCACTCGAAACTGTCCTCGACACACAACACTTACAGTATCGGGTCGCGACACGACACTTTTTAGATTATTTCCGGTTTTACACATACGAACCTCAGGATTCCAGACACTCGACAATTTAAACCCGTCCTCACGATAGAAATTTTTATGTTTTGTTATTTCAATCGCTTCCCTATAAACTATGGAAGAGGTATGTCGATGACGTATTCTGTATATTAAGAGGTAACAAACATGATGTCGAGTCTCACTTGGCAAATTTAAATGGTATCCATTCTAAAATCAACTTTACCTATGAGATGGAAGAAGACAGAAGTCTGGCCTTTCTGGACGTGAAGATTCGGGTGAGGAATGACGGTTCGCTTGGTCATTTCATTTACCGCAATTTAAACCCGTCCTCACGATTGAAATTTTTATGTTTGATTATTTCAATCGCTTTCCTGACCAATCTTGGTATGTAGTGGCGTTCTGTCGAGATAATCTATGGGTTATGAAACTCAATCCAGTGGTTAGGACCAGAATCAATCAAATGTTCCGCGAAAGCTAATTTCTGCGTATCGTTGTTCTTGATTGCTTTTATGTGTTCCCTTATTCGGCATGATACTGTTCGCTTTGTTTGGCCAATGTACGAACTGCCACAGCTACAATCAATCTTATAGACAGGTTTCTCCAAGGGGAAGTTGTCTTTAGGAGACCGTAGGTATTGTGAAACCTTTCGCACAGGAGTGAAGACAGTGTTTAGTCAGTACTTATTCAGTATGTTTGAGATCTTGTCAGTCACTCCTTTGACGTAAGGCAAATAAACAGGTTGTCTGTCTACTCTGTGTCTCTGGTGTCTTATTTTGTGTCTAGATGGAAAATGTCCCTGGTATCCATTACTCTGTAAGACTCGTCGTATATACTCCAACTCTTCTTGAAGATGTTCCTCATCACACAGGTCGTCAGTGAAGTCACTACAGAGTTAAGATGTTTAGGGTGGTGATGCGAGGAGGCGTTGAAATAGTGGTCAGTGTGTGTAGATTTGCGGTAAATGAAATGACCAAGCGAACCGTCATTCCTCACCCGAATCTTCACGTCCAGAAAGGCCAGACTTCTGTCTTCTTCCATCTCATAGGTAAAGTTGATTTTAGAATGGATACCATTTAAATTTTCCAAGTGAGACTCGACAGCATGTTTGTTACCTCTTAATATACAGAATACGTCATCGACATACCTCTTCCATAGTTTATAGGGAAGCGATTGAAATAACAAAACATAAAAATTTCAATCGTGAGGACGGGTTTAAATTGTCGAGTGTCTGGAATCCCGTGGTTCGTATGTGTAAAACCGGAAATAATCTAAAAAGTGTCGTGTCGCGATCCGATACTGTAAGTGTTGTGTGTCGAGAACAGTTTCGAGTGAATAGTGAGAATGTGAACAGTGGTACGGGTATCGAACGCAATAAAAGACTTCGTCGGAGGGTAGACCGATATGTCTGCCAATAAACAGCGTACCCGCAATTACTTCAGTTACTCCGGTGATCATGGCGCTTGCAACAGTGCCGAAATATCGGAAACTCGCTAAAAACAAGGTACATGGTAACAATCACGTATATAACTTATATTCTCTGGGAAAGTCAAGTAATTCAGTATTTTTTAAGGTGCTTCGGTGTTTTCGTAAAATTTATTCTGGTCACACTGGTTGTTTGACTTGTTGTGTGGCAGTGCTGTGTTCGGCTAAAGGATTGAGTATCCAAACAGTGTTGCCAACTCTACGTCTTTTTACGTAGATCTACGTATTTTAGGCCTTTTCTGGAAACCTACTAACTTCAGTCCCAGAATCTACGTATTTTCTTATTTTTTTTCAAATTTGTAAAATAACTTAATTCACTAGAATAAAGAAGAATATTTTCCGTTACTTTACTTAAAAACTATACAAATGTTTATTTCTTATAAAGATGTATCTAAACACTCTTGTATCTTGTAGAAAAGGTTCCCGTTATTGGTTTTGTTGACTAAATTAATGCTGGACGCAGGATTTGTGAAAGCAGAAACGACAAAACTCTTTGACCTTGTAGGTACATTCATAACCTTAAAAATTGAATTTTTAAACTTTTACTACTATCTATGAGTACCTACTCACATCGAATTGATCTTTGCAAAAAGAAAAGACTTTCAGTCGATAAAGTTACAGGATTTAGCAAGTTTTAAGCATATGTTCATGTGTAAGTATGTTTTTTCTCTTGGCAATTTAAACCACAACTTTTCTAGAGTCTTTTACCAAGTGTATCATGATAACTACTATATTTTTCATGTGATCTATTAGAAATCATGGTTTTATAATATTAACTTAGCTGTTTATTTCCTACGAAAAATTATTATATTATTTTTTATTTTTTTTATTTTCTTGCTTGCGAGTGTTTGTTTACAAATGTTTTGACGTCATAGCATAGATAAGTCTATAGACTAAAGAGCGTTTTTGTATGTCTTCTAGGTAAAAAAAAAAAAAATTTCGTTCTGATTGAACAATTATTAACAATTTAAAACATAATTCCAAAAAGTGTCAATTAGCCCATTTAACAACAGTTTATCCTTGTCATTCTCTATACAGAATGAAAAGGAGAGACTGATGTTAAATTAAGTTTTAAATTTAGAGAACCATCCAGAATCGGCACCCACCAGTGTCTGTGTCTGATGGTAAATGTTTACCACAGCATGGCAAATGCTTCCAAATTTCCAATGCAGCGACTTCTCCAAGAACTCTTTGTTCTATCTCACGTTCTTAAACAAATTGTATAACAAAATACTCGTTTTATTCGGTATCAAATAACTTCTTCATTTCACTCAAAAAAAAGTACGTAGATCTACTTACTTTTCATATGCAAAATTTACCGATTCTACGTAATTTTCTCATCGGGCCTACGTCTTTTTCAAAATCCGAGTTGGCAACACTGTATCCAAAGCCAGAATAAATAAAAAAAAAGAAGTGTTTGTTTTTTTATGGCGCGGTTTGCTAGCGATTACTTGGACTGTTGTGAATATTGTGTAAATGTGCTTTTTCATGTTTAATTGATATGCTAAGATTTATTTAATCAAATATGATCGGAAATGATATTACGAAATGGTCCCAAGAGGATACTATCAGAATTTTAATAGCATCTGATATCCATTTAGGTTATTTGGAAAATGATCCCGTTCGCGGCGAAGATAGTTTTATCGCATTTGAAGAAGTTTTGTCTCATGCCGTTCAGTTTGATGTGGATTTGGTGTTGCTCGGAGGCGATCTATTTGATCACGCTAAACCCTCGCCCAGTTGCATGTTCAAATGTACGCAGATAATACGGAAGTACTGTTTTGGAGACAAACCAGTTGCTTTAGAATTATTGTCAGATCAACTTGAAAATTTCGCACGTACTGTAAACTATGAAGATCCGAATTTAAATATTTCATATCCCATACTTTCCATTCATGGAAATCATGACGATCCAGTGGGACAAGGCAGCATCAGTTCCCTTGATATTTTATCTATCACCGGTTTAGTGAACTACTTTGGAAAATGGACTGACTATACTCATGTGCGCGTGTCACCCGTCCTTATGCAGAAAGGTGAAACAAAATTGGCATTGTATGGTCTGAGCCACCTCAAAGACCAACGTTTGTCACATCTCTTTAAAGAAAAAAAAGTTGAAATGGAAAGGCCTGATGAAAGCAATGATTGGTTCAATATTCTGACTTTACATCAGAATAGAGCCGACAGGGGTCCCAGTAATTATATTCGGGAAGATGTGCTGCCTTCCTTTCTAGACTTGGTTATATGGGGTCACGAACACGACTGCCACATGGAAGAAATGAAAGGAAGTAAGAGGGAGAGTTTTCAAGTCATCCAGCCAGGCAGCACGGTGGCCACTTCCCTGGCTGCCGGAGAAGCTCTGCCTAAGCACTGTGCACTATTGCAGTTACACAAGACTGATTTTATATTAAATCCCATAGCTCTTAAGACCGTGCGACCGTTTATTTTTAAGACACTGGTATTATCTGAAGAAAATCTCGGCGAAGAAGAGGTTAATGAAAATGAAAAAGTGCAAGAGTTTCTCAAAGGGAAAGTCAACGAAGCGGTAGAAGAAGCAAACAAACTAAGGAGCGGAGACCCCGCTCAGCCTAAACTGCCGCTCGTTAGATTGAGTGTGTTTTATGAACGCGACGGACAAGATTTCAATAGAGTTAGATTCGGACAGAATTTTAACGGAACAGTCGCAAACCCTAACGATGTACTCATCATGAAAAGAGAAAAGAAACCGAGAGACCGGAAAGACAATATCAAATCCGAGGAAGCGGACATCGCCAGCGTCGCCGCCGACGCAGTGGACGTGGAGTCACTGCTTTACGCGTATTTCGAGGCGCTGCCGGCCGACAAGCGGCTCTCCGTGCTGTCCGTCCGAGCTCTCACCGACGCCGTGCGCGACTTCACGCTCAAGAACGACGACGAGGTGTTCCGGCGCGTGTTCGACGCGCACAAGCGACGCTGCGTCCACGCGCTGATGGAGTCCAACGCCGAGACGGAGGAGGAGGTGCACGAGCGCCTGCGCGTCTGCAAGGAGGAGCTGGACGCCGCCGACGGCGACAAGCTCGGCGCGCTGCTGGACGCGGCGCCCAAGCGCGCGCCCGCTCCCAAACCCTCGCCGGCCTCCAAGCGAGGTGGCGGCGGGGTGGTCGTGCTCTCCAGCGACGACGAGGAGCCCCTCGCCGAGTTGTCGGCGCCGGCGCCGGCGCCCCGCGGGCGGGGTCGGGGCTCGCGCGGCCCCCGGGGCGGGCGCGGGTCGCGGGGCGGGCGGGGCCGCGCGCGCGATCCGGACCCGTCGCCGCCGGAGCCGGTGGAGCGCCGCACGCCGCGCCGGACGGCCGCGCAGAAGTCCGCCAACTGGCTGCAGAGCTTGACGCAGAACCGCCGTCGCCGCGCCTCCTCCGAAATCGACGACTCGGACTGATGTCGATCCTAGGTCGATATTTAAACTGGGGTCCGATTGTGTGACTTCTTTGTTTCCTGCGACCCCATAATGTTAAAGTTGGGAAAGAGATTTATAGCTTTGACAAGTCAGAATTAAACATTCTCTAAGCTTTGAAGGGGAAAGCGAATGTGCTGTAGTTAAATAATAATCTTTCCTTGTTTTAATTTTGTATCCTCGAATATTCATATATTCCATAAATTGGTCAATATATTTTTTAATAAACAGTACTCTGTGAATTGGGGTTTTTATTAATGCTTTCACAAGTATGACATGCCAAAACTAATTCCTTTTATTCTCAATCCAGAAAAGCAATACGCAATATGGTACATTAGTATTTCTAACCACTAAAACTGTAATCCCAAAACAACATGTTAAAAAAATCATTGTGTGAACAAATTTTTGTTTTACTTACAAAATATTTCTTCAATTGTAGCACAGTTTAATACGCTTTAAATAATGTTAAAATGTTGGTGGTGTCGATTCTGACAACAAACTAAATTTTGACAACAGTGTAACCTTGTCATTCTCTATACAGAATGAAACGGAGAGACTGATGTTTTAAACTTAGTTTTAAGTTTAGAGAATCATGCCAGGGTCAACACATATATGCATTAGACTACTAGTGGGTGCCAGCGACTTTATCTGGAAAAATTGGTTTTCCATACAAACTTCAACCATTTCACCACCTTGAAGTATGATTTCTGTGATAAAAAGCAAAGTCAATCCCAAGGACTCAAAACTTTTATATACCAAATTTGATCTAAATCGGTACAGCGGTCTAAGCACAAAGAGGTAACAGATACCACACTCCCATTGATAATATTAGTCCTGTTCGGGTTGGAAATAATAAATGATAAACTTATAAAAGTATAAAACTGTATATATATTTGGGAAAAGGGCTAAAAATAACTATAAAATGATAATTGTTATGAGGACGCGCGACTTGATGATTGCGAACCAATTTTGTGTAATCAAATTAATTATGAATTAAAAATAAATATGTAAACGCGCTGATGTGCCGATGTACGCGCTTCTGGTACAAGTATGGATTTTGTCGTTATTACTATAATGCGCTACTTCGTCAGTCAATCTCTAGTCGATAGTTAATACTTTTAGAAAGTTATTGGTCAGGTTAACAAGATAATCTGACGTACAGAGGGGACTTTAAGGCGCTAAGCAGACGACGGGGCGGAGCGGGCTTTTTGTCAATAAAGACCTCGTCTGCCCGTCGATGTCTGCGGCTGCCCGCGCCGCGTACACAAAGCACACGACGGACGGGCAGAGACGGTCAGTTCAGGACGTTCGTTCTAGTGAATAGTCCATCACTAAAAAGCGCGTGGCGCGGACTGAGCTGACCGCCCCGCGCCGCCCGTCTGCGTTACTGCATATAAACTGGTTTGTATGATCCACGGCGGGCAGCCGCGGACATGCCGCGCCGCCAGTGCCCGCCGGGCACCCAAGGCGCGGTCTTTTTGCCCTCTGTGTGCGTTTGTAGTATAGGATTCACTTTGTGCTATTTTTCGCGGCGAAATTGACCGGCCCGCCCCGCCCCGTCGTCTGCAAAGCGCCTTATTGCCTCTTGCCCCTTATTGCTAGTGTGAAGCGTCTAAACGTTTTTAAAATATTAAGCATTGGTTTGAAAAAAACTTTAAAGATGATAATAACGATTAGACATGCGCGAGCACACAGATGCCGCTGTTTGAGTTTAACGTGTTTGCACTTGTGGATCAGTACCAGCTACTAGCTACGGAGCATTAAATTGTGTGTGGCCGATATTCAAGCAAACTGCGCATTTTTATTTAGATTTTGTTAGTAGATATCAATATCTAGATCTGTGTAAAAATCATAACCCAATCGATTACATTAATTTAGCAGAATCAGAGGCTCGACCTTTGACAGCTCCGTAATCGTGTCGCATTCGTCTAAATTTTTATAAAAACTAAGTAACGCACTTCGAAATCTGTGAATCAGCAATGACAGAACGGAATAAAGCGTTGAGAGATTGAAATATACTAAAGAAGACTAAACTGTATATCGTCAGAAACTTGGTCTTTCTCATTTTCCTTTATAGAGTCGAATCATGGACGGTGAAGGTGGCTGATCGAGGATGCATCGATGCTTTCGAGATTTGGTGCTGGCGGCGCATGTTACGTATACCATGAATAGGCTATAGAACAAATACATAGATTTTGAAAGAGAATGTAACACAGACTTTTGAGCGTCTGGCTTTATTTTGGCTACATGGCTCGTAAATCCTCTGATAATCAGGAGAAATTGATCGTTACGGGCATAGATGGCAAAAGAGCTAAAGGTTGCAGCCCTACTAGATGGTGACAAATGACAAAGTATTAAAATGTTTCAGCATCACCATCACCGAGGTTCTCGCATACGTCGACGACCATAAAGCACGACGTTCAGCGTTGAGCTACGAACGGAGGAGGGAGGAACGCACCTGCTGGAAGTATAAACTGGCTCGGTCTATACAAAGGACACCCGGCATTTTGTGCCAAAGTTGTACTTTTTTAATTTTTTTATCTGTGTTTCATAATTGGGTAACGTAGTCTGGCAATATTTGTCATCAGCAGCTAGCTGTCAATGTCAAATACGTAGGTTTGTCATCAAAAGGGTTTCTATATCAAAAAATATTAATCATTAAATAACTTCTTTCCACGATTCACTAAAAACAAGGCAAAAGTAGTTTTATGTAGCAAATAACTTTGGCTTTATTTTGAGACCAAATTCAACTGTATACAAGTTTAGCATTTTTTCTATGAAAAGTGCCGGGTCTCCTGACGATGATGATATGATTATTGAGTTGTCAGAGTTCCTGTTTGGGTCTCCGAACCAAGAGGACGGGTGATTCAGTTTAGAAATAAAACACAAAGACAGTTATATATACATTTATTCAACGATATTAAATACCCCAGATACACCAACACGAACAAAATCGTGGCCGAAACCTGTCCAAAAGGTACATTGAATGATCCACGGAGCTGAGACGATCGCGTAGTCAAAAACAATATATCGCATTATTAAATCATTGAAAGTCACCTTTAACTCATACTGTATAAGGTTTTAATTAAAACGCGTACGTCAAAAAGACACGACAGTTCGAAATACAGTTCGTAAAATTTTACGGCTTACTGCTATATGCGGAAGAATATAGACCTTATTTCTTTTGACTCTACACGCAATTTTGAGCTGTTAGCAAAATAGCAGGTGCGGACCGCGAGGGAAAGAGACGGCTATACTACCGTCCATGCATTTGAATATTACAAATATTTTCTGTTAAGTCATTTTATAGGACGTATCAGAACAAAAATTGCTTCAAATGCGTTAAATTAACAAACATTGTTTAAACACCTGTCGAAAATACGACACTTAACGTACTATAAGTATTTTTTCATATTATAGTAATATAAGTTATTTACGGGATTGTTACCATGTACCTTGTTTTTAGCGAATTTCCGATATTTCGGCACTGTTGCAAGCGCCATGATCACGGAGTAACTGAGAGTTACTGATCGTGGTCATGGCGCTTGCAACAGTGAACAAAGGTACGTGGTAACAATCCCGTATATAACTTATATTACTATAATGTTAGTGACCATGAAAGTTTAAAACAATATATTGTTTTCATATTTTTTCATAGAGCTCTGCGGTATCTTTTCAACGGTCCGCGCGGGACTGCGAACAAAGAAGCGCTCGAGAGCACTTCTCGATTGGGACACATTTTGAGCGCAAGTGGTGTATCTAGGGTATTTAATATGTTTACATTTATTATAACAGAAGGCGGTACAATCTATCCAGTGGTGGAGCTGGTGGTAGAGGCAGATGAGGGCGGTTTTTGTGCGAGAGCCCGGCGCAGGTATCGCAGCGCGGCGGCGCGCGGCAGCTCGGGGTCATTGCCCGCGAATGCGAGCGGGGGCTGCGCGTCGATGCGGACCACGTGAACTCCGCCCGACAATACCGACTCCTGCGGACGAACCCGCAAACTTATTAAACTGAAACTTCTTTAGCCACGCTTGAAATGGCCACTGCCGGATTTAAGGGAGGGCAACCGGGGCGAAAGCCACGGGGCCTCCACAAACGGGGAACCCCCACAATAGACTTCGGAAAAAAAAAGTGTGCGTGTACTAGTGTACACACGTAAGAAGTGAAACTTCTTTATAGCCTTATTTTTTTCGAAAAATGATCTACATGCAACTTTCCAGAAATATATATATAGGCGTGCGCTAAGATTTTTCAAAAACTCACCCACTAAAGGGGTATAACTACACCTTAGCTTGTGTGAAACACGAATATTTGCTGTCGATACTTTTTTTTTTAAAGTTGACAGAAGAAGCAATTGTTGAAAAATGAGGTAAATAGTGCTCTTTTAAAAAAAAGATGGCGCGTAACCAAAAAACGTGACGCGTAACCGAAAAAATGTGACGGTAAATTTTTTTCCAACGCCGATAAAGAAGTTTCACTTCAAAAATCTTTCAAATTCCAACTAGTAAACACTAGTAAACATCTTTTCCTTTGATATTTTCTTTTGCTATTTTACCTACAGCCTACAGTACTTTGTAAATCTAACATACATGATTATTTAATTATATTAATCTCAGGGCCGAATTAAAGGCCCAGGGGCCTCCACAGCAGCTTAAGAAATAACAAAATTTCGATGGGTCAACAAGCATGCAAATCCTAAGTGGCGCGGGGCCTCCACAATCCTAAATCCGGCCCTGGAAATGGCCACGGTAATATCTATATCTATATATATAAAACTCAAAGGTGACCGACTGACATAGTGATCTATCAACGCACAGCCCAAACCATTGGACGGATCGGGCTCAAATTTGGCATGCAGTTAGATGTTATGACGTAGACATCCGCTAAGAAAGGATTTTGATCAATTCTACCCGCAAGGGGATAAAATAGGGAATAAAACTTTGTATGAAACTTGGTCAATTTTAAACCGATCGGGCTGAGACTTTGCATGCAGGTATAAGAAGAATCATAGATGAATGTCATTGTGTATAATAACAGCCCGAAAACTTTGCCATTAAGCCGTTGGTCCCGGCTGCATCAGCATTCGTTAGCACACGCCAATACGCATATGACCCAATCTCCGTATTCTATCCATTGGGAAGGCCTGTGCCCCAGCAGTGGGGGCATTAAGAGGCTGATAATGATGCGGATAATCGTCGCACATACCTGCATGTTGAGCCCCAGCACACGCAGCATTCGCTCCAGCTCTTCCCCTCCACCCAGTTCCAGCTGTCGCAGCGATTCCGAGCACTTGTCCGCCTCTGTGAAACCAATTCCACCTTCACTTCTGATTTATTGGCTAAGGCAGCACACATCAACGGGCGCCATTCGGCAACAAAACAGGGAGAAAAAATTGTGTGTGTCAGCTCCAACGCACGACTGGAGTTTACTCCTCAAGTTCGATAGTCTAACCGGACGCAAAAAGAGTTTATTTAACTTAAAAAAGATTGATACTGTATGAAAGGGTAAATTTAACAAATTAATGAAAATAATATACATATATAAATATAAATTTTTCATTTCATATACATTTATTATAACTATCGACGAAATATTTTACATTAAACTTTTTACAATAGTCAATTTCAGATGTGCATAAATATATCATTAGGAATGTTGATAAATTATGTAATTATTATTATCAGACTATTATCATTTTTTTTAATATTAATTAAATCAACATTGTCTGCATTATTAATTACAGTAACAAGTGCTAAAATAAGACACATGGACGTTCGTAGATAGGTGGTTCACGAATCTTGAAAATACCGCATCAATGGTTGTACCATACCTCGTTGTCCCCATTGCTCTATCAGAAACAATATCTAAATTCAGTTCAGATTTTAATTTTTTTATTAATGTCAATCCGTCATCTTTGTTTGTCAAAGTTGCGCGACATAAGGTGCGCACCAAAAACGTAACGAGGTCATTCATCGATAGATTTTACTCCTCACATTTTTCTCATACCGGGCCCCTTATATATGCAAATCGATTCTTAAGGAGTAAACTCAAAAAACCAGCCCTTGCCGATTCTTCTCAGTACAAGGTCTCCCACCGTAGATTTGCGAACCGATGGCGTAGCTTTACGAAATTCACAAGTGCTAGTAACAGCCTAGACTGAATAAATGATTTTTGATTTTGGTTAGGCTGTAGTGTATTTAGCAAGTAAGCAATATTGATTTATATTAAGTAACGCGCGTGAGTCGCGACGGCATTAATAATTAAAACATAGAATAGTAAATATCTCTTATCTATTAGACAAGTCCGTCCGTCTGTCTGTGGTGCTGTTTCAGCGGCCAAACCGTAAGAGATAGATAAAGAGAATGTTTAAGTTATAAGTTAAGAATAGTCTGATAAGACTACAAACCGGATTTGAGTAACGTAGCACTTCCGGTTTTCGAGAAATCACGAATTTCAAACGAAACCACACAAAATCTCCGAAGTTCTCAATTAATTAAATACATTTTTTTTTAAATCAGGTTTTGGTGAACATTTGGTTCACTGGTTTGTTAGTTTAATATAAATTAATATTGCTTACTTGCTAAATACACTAATTATACACTACAAGGCAGTATTTGTCGAACAAGAAAGCCCGAATCGTAGTAATTATGGCTCGACTACACTAGTTCGTTAGCCTGTGTTCGGATGCACGAAAGACATTACTCGAATTCGGGCACCCGAAGCAATATTTACACTGGAATGCAAGTTGGAAGACGGTGTAGGTTAACCAAAATGAAAACTCATAGGGTATTTGACAGTATTAAAAATAAAGTGCCAATTGTTAGCATCTGTGTTTAGAATGAATATTGGCAGGGGATTTTACTATTTTTACAAAAAAAAAATATTCATAATTTTGCTAAAAACCCACGAAAAAGATAATAGTTTTCTTATCTATTGTCACGTGACCCAAAACGCTTGGGATTGGCGGAGCCTAAAATGACGTCACACGCAAGTAAACTTCCGGTTAAAGTGACATCACATTGTATCGTTTGACGTTTAATAACAGTCGTGTGACGTCACACACTAGTAAGACGCCATATTGTCCAGAGAAACGTTTTCGCGGCAACTTGAAAATGGACCTTTTGATTTGGTTATTTTTCCTGAAATACACAACAGAATGATGAATATCCACTTTTTACGGACTCCATAAACATTAGTCAATAATGTGAGATCGTTTTCTAAAACTTGTCAAATACCCTATTCCATTGGCACTTGTTTTCGGGCCAACGACCAAATGTAATGGCGCCATTACTGCCGAACATTCGATATCTACACATATTCGATTTGACCGATTAATGCCGACCCGCTAATGTGCGTAGCTATCCTTGGGTATTATGAGGATTTAGTCATTTCAGGTTTGTAAAATAATCAGACGAATCGGACTTTAACTGTACTGAAAATAGAGACGCCTTGTTAACGAATAGTGAAATGAAATTATACTTCATTCAAATTGACATATTGGAAAGGTATTATGAATCTTCCAATATTTTTTCGCTTATACAAAGCACGGGCGCAAGAAGAAGTAATAGTTATGAGTTTATTTATTTTTTAAGCATTTAACTGCTAGATGTTTAAATCTAAGGAAAAGTTTTACAAGAAAAAAATCCACGCGGACCAGGCAGCGGACGGGACTCGAACCCGCACCCTTCGCTATCCGGGCGAATGCACTGACCATTATGCTACCACGGCCCTATTAGCCGCGTCGAAATTTTCCTAGCCTTAAGCTGCAAGGCAGCGTCCCGTCCGCTGCCTGGTCCGCGTGGATTTTTTTCTAGTAAACTTTTCTTTAGATTTAAACATCTAGCAGTTAAATGCTTAAAAAATAAATAAAATCATAACTATAATTGCTATTTCTTCTTTCAAATGTTTAATACTTGAAAAAGTATTCATTTGACATTGTGGGTTACCTACAATGCGAAGAGATGGCGCTGCCTTGCAGCTTAAGGCTAGGAAAATTTCGACGCGGCTAATAGGGCCGTGGTAGCATAATGGTCAGTGCATTCGCCCGGATAGCGAAGGATGCGGGTTCGAGTCCCGTCGGCTGGCTGGTCCGCGTGGATTTTTTTCTAGTAAACTTTTCTTTAGAAGTAATAGTGTTTGATTCAGACTTGAGTAAAGGATTCTTTAAATATTTCCCGTTGTACTTTTATCCGTAGTAAATTATCTGTACGAATACCAACTCATCGAGTCTATATATTTCGTTACAGTTAAAGTACCATTTTCGACTGATCGACTTCCATGGATCGATTCGAGCGCCCCGACTGCTCTTGGCAGAAAAGTCAACATCTAATCCTTACTGTAAACAATCTTAATCTGTAAAGAAAAAAAAATAAAAAGGTCAGCATTTACAGAACAAAATATGCGCGTGCGCAGGTTGCAAGACATATTAAGGTATCCAATTTGACATTTGTTTATTGGTACGCACGCTGTTCAAAGTATGGTTCATAGCAATATATATTTGTCCTTTTTCGGTGTACATGTAAAAGTAAGTTTTTTTTATAGATAGGTCCGACAAATGACTCCACCCCACCTGATGTTAAGTGATGGTAAAGTCCAGAAGCGAAGATCTCTTATCTATTAGACAAGTCCGTCTGTCTGTGGTGCTGTTTCAGCGGCCAAACCGTAAGAGATAGATAAAGAGAATATTTAAGTTATAAGTTAAGAATAGTCTGATAAGACTACAAACCGGATTTGAGTAACGTAGCATTTCCGGTTTTCGAGAAATCACGAATTTCAAACGAAACTACACAAAATCTCCGAAGTTCTCAATTAATTAAATACATTTTTTTTTAAATCAGGTTTTAGTGAAATTTGGTTCACTGGTTTGCTAGTAAGATATAAGAGTCGACTTTACGAGTTGAATTTAATCTCCTTGTATGCTCTAGTTGGTGTTTTGAGGCCGAAGCACGAGTTTTTGACAGCTGCGTAAAGTAATCGCCAGATATTTATTCCATAAGCCAGTTTTACAAGAATCGTACAATACAATATACAGTATAGTTTAGAATTAACATTTTATAGTTTCCTGTGTGCCTGTACTAGGTTATAAAAATACCTGTATCACAGACACAGCGCTCATCCCTAAGGACTAGTTAAACAAACTTTATGTAAGGAAAAAAAAAAACAATTCTTGTGAATTAGTTTACCAAAGTTAAATCAATATATTATTTAAGTAAAGGATTGAATTATGTGTTCATTGAACAATTTGAATGGAAAAAGCTATTATATTTTTACGTCCGATAGGGGGGGGGGGGGGGGGGGGCGCTGCTTAGCTTACATACAAACTAAGGCAATATGATATTTATAAGTATGAAAAAAGTCCCATTTATTGTTGGCATCTGTATTTAATATAAAGATTAGCAGCGATTGTACAATTCTTAGAGAGCAAATAATTAATAACTTTAAAGTTTTTTAAGGAAGGAAGGAAGGATTAGCCAGTGAGATGCCATAAAGTCCAGAGAAACGTTTTCGTGGCAATTTAAACTGAAAGGACATTGGGCAAAAATGTATGGAAGCTGCACCCACGTACGCCACGGCTTAAACTACATTTGTTTAAAAGGTATTATAGTCATGATCATCTGCTAAAGCGCATCAAATTTCATCCCGGGAGTCTTTAGTTATTTTAAGTTAAATATGTACAAGTACTATAACGAACGAACACTAATGAAACAAGGGAATTAATTTAGTTAGTTCGACCCTACATAGGGTGCTCAGGAATTATGGGATAACTTCACAAGGTCCTTATGTTATTCTGCCGCGCTAGAGTTAATCCAAAAATCCCCGCATGGGTTGGCTTTTTTTTAAACATTCTGTTCGTTATAGTAAATTGTCTTCTATGTAAGACGGAGCGACCACAGATTACACAAACTTGCCCACGCTTCGGAGAACACATGATTCCAGTTCATCCATACTAATTGACAAAACCGATAATAGTGCTCCAATGTCCAAAGCGTGTTAAATAAAAATCAATCAAGTAGTAGGGAGCGCACAATCACAACGAAGTAAGACGAGTCGACTATTTGTATTTTAACTGCAAGTCCTTCAGCATCCGTAAACCGTTTTGAAATGTCTCAGTAAGAGCAAACGCAGGATGCTCGGCCGGCTTTGTCGTATATCTGGTTGTATAGTACGATATGGCATATTATTATGATTATACTAATAATATAAAATGAAGGTACTATAAAATGAATTTATTCAGCTACTTAAATATGCCCATGTGTCATATCTATTGACTCCCAGGATATTTATTTTCGGTGTCATAATAAAAAAGGCTAGTTTTTCATATATCTATCGATTCATACTAATTACATTGTTGGCGGAGCTGGGTGTGTTTTGCCCATTGTCCTTTTCGATTTAGTTTTTATAGCTGAAATACGGAATAGAGAATGATATAATATCTTTTTATGGACTTTGTACACATTAGTAAATAAAGTGCGATCGTTTTCTAAAGGGCAATGGGCAAAACATAAACATAGTTTGAAAAAACCCCAACCCATGCGGAGATTTTTGGATTTACTCTAGCGCGGCAGAATAACACAAGGGGGCACCCTTGCACCTTGTGAAGTACTCCCATAATTCCTGAGCCCCCTTTGTAGGGTCGAACTAACTAACTCAATTAATTCCCTTGTTTCATTAATGTTTGTTCGTTATAGTACTTGTATCTATTTAATTTAAAATAACTAAAGACCCTCGGGATGGAATTTGATGAGCTTTGGCACAGATGATCTAGGAATGTCGAAAGTTGAAAAAAATATCGATATATCGATACGTCGATATTTTAAAAAAATATCAATATCGGCTTCGATATATCGCGAAAAAAACGTCGATATATCGATATATCGGACCAATTTTCTCAAAAATATATGTAGCACAGTCAGCCTAGCACAGTAATAATAACAATACAAATTATATTTAAAGAAAGAATTAGTACCAAATTGCCGCTACACTACATGACAGTACAGTATCTCACGAAAGACGACACGCAGAATAATAATGGAACGAAAAGTATCTCCCTAAAAGTAGACCCTGTTTTCGAATGATGAAAATGATTGCAGGGTCTCTCAGGTGCCATCTTTCGTAAACAAGACTGGACAGTCACACACTTCCACAGAATATAATGGAATTCACCAGCGAAACAGATTTACAAATCATAGACAATACTAAATACACAGATCATAGATATGTTAAATATCATTAATCTGAGATCCAGTTACGATTTTTCCAGATACGAATTTAGTTAGATCGTGATATGCCGCTAATAATTAAAAAAATATCGTTTTTGATACAAATTTCGATATTGGTTATTTTGTATCGATGTATCGATATATCGAATCAAAATATATCGGTTCAAAATATCGATATATCGAAAAAAAATATCGATATATCGATACATCGATATATTTTAAACAAGCCGAAGATGATCATGACTTGATTGATGATCATAATACCTTTCAAACAAATGTAGTTTAAGCCGTGGCGGACGTGGGTGCAGCGTCCATACATTTTTGCCCAATATCCTTTGTCAAATACCCTATTACGTTACTTTAGGGAGCTGCCAAAACCTGCACTCGGGTGTCCGAGTCTCCGAGTGTCCGAGTCGTCGATATTTCGGCTTGTGAACGATGCAGGAGGTGGATCAGTCGACGTTGGCCGCTGGGAGGGTTACCTACTTAGATTAAAAGAAAAGGGTAGATACGGCACTAGCCTCACAAAAGTGATCCGCATAAATTGTGGTCCACGACCCTAATCGCTTTAGTCACAACTTGACATGCAAACGACGTACATGTGAACGCCAAAAAGAAATATTGATAATATTTCGTGTTTATATGATAAAACGATGCCTGAGTGTGTTTTTAAAAAGTGCTCAAATTGCTCAAGAACTAAAAATAAAACCCACGGCATCACTTTTCATTCGTAAGCACTATAAAATATATTTTTTCATAAAAATTGCTGTTTGTTTTGAATCTTATTCGGTAGTGACGTCGAGTACTGGTCGCGTGATTGGTCGGTAATGCAGTGACGCGGACCTCGCCGTCTCGTTCGCGCTGCCGTCGAAATTTAACGTGCTGTTTCGTTCGGGTCGGTAATGCAGTGACGCGGACCTCGCCGTCTCGTTCGCGCTGCCGTCGAAATTTAACGTGCTGTTTCGTTCGGGTCGGTAATGCAGTGACGCGGACCTCGCCGTCCCGTTCGCGCTGCCGTCGAAATTTAACGTGCTGTTTCGTTCGGGTCGGTAATGCAGTGACGCGGACCTCGCCGTCCCGTTCGCGCTGCCGTCGAAATTTAACGTGCTGTTTCGTTCGGGTCGGTAATGCAGTGACGCGGACCTCGCCGTCTCGTTCGCGCTGCCGTTGAAACTTAACGTGCTGTTTCGTTCGGATCGGTAATGCAGTGACGCGGATCTCGCCGTCCCGTCCGCGCTGCCGTGGGGTCAGTTTTTGTTTAAATTCAAATTCAAACTCATTTATTCAGTCTAGGCTGTTACAAGCTCTTGTGAAAGTCAAACGCTACGCCATCGGTTCGTAAATCTACGGCGGGAGACCTTGTACCGAGAAGAACCGGCAAGAAACTCAGCAAGGGCTATTTTTTTGACGTGACAACGTCTTAAATTAGGTTGCGGCTGGGAGTCACTTATGAAAAAGTGTAACGCTCGGTAACGTTACGATGAGTTTAAGTTTACATGTACAATGTTTTAGTAAACAAAATATATTTCTATAGTTAAAATTTGTGCAATTCTTATTTTCATTCAATTCCTTGTTCCTATTGTGCAATTTAATTATATTCATATCAATAAATATTCTACCGAGAAAAAGACGTTGTCACGTAAAATCTTCGCGCGTAAAACCGACTTTACAGGCAACCATTTTTCTCCCTGTTTTGTTTAATACAGTGTCGTCAATTGAAAGATGACATCAAAAATTGAATACATGTGTTGATGTCAACTTCCATCACATTAATATTATTAATTAACAAAAGTTAAGTATAGCTAGGTACTATTTTTAAATTTAGAAGTGGCGATTAAACAATTTTCAACCAAATCAGCAAAGTAAAACGACAGTCTATTATGTTAAGCCCAAGGTGACTTATCATTTATGAAATCTTTTACAGTATAGTAACCTTTCTTAAGGAGACATGTTTTTATACACACTTTAAACTTATTAAAAGGTAAATTAATTATTTCTTTTGGTATTTTATTACAGTAACATACACCTTGATCCACAAATGAACCAAGAACCTTTCGGAGTCTCAACGGTGGCAATTTGAGTTTATCTTTATTTCTGGTATTGAAATTATGTACATCATCGCGCCTCGTATATAAATTTATGTTCTGACGCACAAACAATATATAATTGTGAATGTATTGAGAGGCAACAGTCATTATACCTATTTCTTTAAATTTATCCCTAAGAGAAGTTCATGATCCCAAGCGATAAATAGCTCGATGCAAGTATGAGCGTACCGTATGTACCCTTTTTTGACGTGACAACGTCTTAAATTAGGTTGCGGCTGGGAGTCACTTATGAAAAAGTGTAACGCTCGGTAACGTTACGATGAGTCTCGTAGCATGCTGGAACCCCGTAGCCGTGTAGCAAGTTTGCTACGAATCGTCGTAGCGTGGTTGCATGCTACGATGGTATTCACAAGCACAATGCATTGTAATATGTTTTTTTGACGTATTATATATATTTCTATAGTTAAAATTTGTGCAATTCTTATTTTCATTCAATTCCTTGTTCCTATTGTGCAATTTAATTATATTCATATCAATAAATATTCTACCGAGAAAAAGACGTTGTCACGTAAAATCTTCGCCCGTAAAACCGACTTTACAGGCAACCATTTTTTTTAATCTAAGGTTACCTACCGATGTGAGTGACCAAACCTAGGTGGTAGTCGGCGATCGTCTGGCCCAGGTCGGGGCGCCGCGTCTCCTCGCGGGACTCCAGGTAGCGCTCCATGGCTTTTTCGTGCGCGCGCACTAGGGCTTCCTCCTGGGCATATAGAGGCGAAAAATCAAACTAATATTATAAAGGCGAAAGTTTGTGAGTATGTGAGTGTGTATGTTTGTTACTTCTTCGCGTCTAAACGGCTGGAGAGATTTTAATAAAATTTGGTAAGGAGTTAGCTGACACCCTAGATTAACACATAGGCTACTTTTATCCCAAAAAAAAATGGGTGCGTGTACTTATGTAGGCGCGTGAGAAGTTATCCTTCTTTGGCATCGTTTAAAATTAGTTTTTAATTGCATGCAAATAATTAATTACAATAAATTAATGAAAAGTCTGGAAAAGGACACAGTCAATAAAGTTCAGTTTTAATTTGAAAAAATAAATAAATAATCAAAATATTCAATTAAAATCGCTACTGAATATAATTTATTAGAACATATGTGATTTGCACTTGTATGAAACTCAAACACGTATTCCGAATATACAAACTAGAAACATGTGGATAAATATTATAAATATGAATACCTATAACTGTTACTTTATTACAAAAAATAAAGATGTGGTTTTTGGTTCTACTACACCAATGGTCAAGAGATGGCGCTGTAGTCTCCAGAATCGCGCTTTGGTTCCGTTGTTCCAGATTAATAAATACTTTTGATAGGCCTTCACAATGCAGTCGTTAGCACCCACTAAATAGAGATTCTATTTCTATTTTGTTGGTAGATTTTCTTAATGTGCGGTAAACACAAAAGTAACGCATGAAGTTGGTCGCTAAAGCGACCAACTTCATGCTGTTAAAATTTTGTGTTACAGTGATGCGCGCGCATCTTAAAATTTCACTCTCATCATTTTTTCATAACGCGCCTAAAGAAGTATAACTTCAAAAAGTTAGGTTCCAGAGGTATTTTCAAGAAACTAAGTTAACGCAGACGCAGTTGCGGGCGACCCCTAGTATACAATAACTAGGTGACCCAGCAAACTTCGTACCGCCATAAAAAATAGGGGTTGGTAGTAGAAAGTTGAAAATTTAGCGATGTATGTATTTTTGTATGATGTATTAAAAAAAAAATTATCAAAAATTGAAAAAAAAAATTTAGGCGTGGATTACCCTTAACATTTAGGGGGATGAAAAATAGATGTTGTCCGATTCTCAGACCTAGCCAATATGCACACAAAATTTCATGTGAATTGGGAAAGCCGTTTCGGAGGAGTTTAACCACAAACATCGCGACACGAGAATTTTATATATTAGATAGGCTGGCATTATCGTGGGGCTATGCTGAGATTATTGTGTAAATAATAAGGTAATGTTTTGATAAAACAAGTAAATTTTGTGAGAAAGAACTTTTACATTGTGTTGGCATACGCCGAGGTAAGGTCTCGACCGGTCGTCTTAGATCACTACTCACTTTTTCGTTCTTTAGGTTGAGTTTTTTTCTATTAAGTTTTCTTTTTGTTAAGATGGCCAATAAAGGTTTTCGTTCGGCTGCGATCGTTGAAATTAAGCAACTTTCGCAGTGGTCGATCATTGGATGGGTGAACAAATATTTACTATCTCGAGCTTCTCCGTGCTTCGGAAGGCACGTTAAGCCGTTGGTCCCGGCTGCATCTGCAGTCGTTAGAACCCGCCAATCCGCACTGGGCCCGCGTGGTGGGTCATGGCCCAATCTCCCTATTCCATCCATAGGAAAGGCCTGTGCCCCAGCAGTGGGGACATTAATAGGCTGATGATGATAAACATGAATTTACCGGCTTCCTATCCACGGCGTTGCTTGCTAAAACTTTCGTTATTCGTTTACGCCTTAGAGAATTAAATTTTATATATACATAATTCAATTTCAGTATTTTAAAATTATTAGATCAAAAGTTCTCAGCCATTTCCCATGGGGTAAAAAAAAGTCCAATATTTTTATCAGCATAAAAAATTAGTAAAAGAACATTCGATTTTTTTATTTATTTTTTAAGCATTTAACCGCTAGGAAAATTTCAACGTGGCCATCAGGGCCGTGGTAGCATAATTGGTCAGTGCATTCGCCCGGATTGCGAAGGGTGCGGGTTCGAGTCCCGTCCGTTGCCTGGTCCGCGTGGATTTTTTTTTCAAGTAAAACATTTCTTTAGATTTAAAAAAGAAACATTCGAATTTCGAGATCCAATAATTTTACTACGGGGGCGAAAACACACACTTCATATTTTACTACACATAAGACGAATTTTCCGTTAAACGTTATTTTTTTTTGTCAAATTTTCTCTTTTCACGGAAGGCAAGGGGAACAATACCCATACAGCCTAGTCTTAAGTTAAATTATTCTGTTTTTCTTTTTACATTAGAATGTCGGTGTGACGCATTCTAATGTATCTTGAAGTGTTTGGCACGAAATGTATCGAGTTGGCTTTTTCGATAAGCTTCTGTGAGGTAGTCAATACTACAATAAAATCCTCACGTCCACTTGACCGGAATAGCGTATATTTCGACGATTCCACTAATTCTTCAGTTACGCAGACAGTTGTAACACAAAATCACACCAATTTTATTTCACAATATCCACTATGAACGAAATTAAGAACAATTAAAATAAGACGCCGACCACACTCGATGAAATCCCGCCAAAAACCATAACCTCTTTTATTAGAATCTGTGCTTGTATCGTAATCTTAAATATAATTTTTTTATTAATTTTCTCTCCTGGGGGCCAATCGCCTAACCGGATCGCTTTGGAAAACGCTATCGCTTACGATTTCATTTTGTTATTTCTAGCCCCCCGAGGGTTTCAAACGCCTCGCGCTCTTTTTTTTTCTTTTGCATCGGTAATAACAATGTTAAAGAAAACGAGCGTGAGGTATTTCGGCGGTCAGAAATAACAAAACGAAATCGTAAGCGATAGCGTTTTCCAAAGCGATCCGGTTAGGCGATCGGCCCACCGTTCAACGCTATCCGAACATAAAGCCGGGACCCACCTCAACAAAGTCAGCGGTGAGCCTGGCCAGGTTCTCCCTCAGATAGGTGTATAGTTGCTCGGCGGCCTTCTGTCGCGCCGCCTTCTTGGTGGTGGCGGTGGCCTCGCTGGTGCGGTGCCCCACTCGCGCCTGCACCGTGAAGTGCCTCAGGTGGGGCGGGCCCGTGTCCCCCACCAGCGTGTACTCCACCCCCGGCAGGCGGTACTCCGTCCCCAGCTCCTGCAGCAGCGCTACGTAGCTGCGCGACCCGCCCGAGACACTGCTGCTACTGCCCCCCGCCTCCCCACCCTGCCCCGTCTGTCGAGCCCCCACCCCCACCCCCGCCCCTGCCTCCACTGCCGGCCCGCCCGTTCCGTCCTACGTATAGAAGTAAAACGACCGATTTAAAAAGTTCTAAACGAAATGTTGCCGTTTTAAACCCCAAATAAATCGTTTTAAACGGTCGAAAACTGGCATACAAAGTCTTGAACACAGGCGAAAAGTTGCCTCTTTATCGGTTTTTTACCGGTTACATTTCGGAGAGTGTGCTTCGGAGTTACATAACTTAATTCCACCTTCACCTTTTTACCACAGAACCACCAGAGAGACGGCAAAACGCCACAGATATACCGTAGAGGTCCCACAAACTCGTACTAAACGGTTTGCTTCCACCTATATAGTTAGAACAGCTAGGTTGTGGAACTCTTTGCCGGAATCTCTGTTTCCAGTCACCTATAATCTGGGGCTCTTCAAGTCGCGAGTCAATCGGTTTCTTCTAGGCAAGCGCGTCCCACCTTAGGCTGCTACATCGCTTTCCATCAGTTGCGTGGCCGTCAAGCGTAAGCCTATTTATTGTAAAAAAAAAAAATACAAAAATAAAAGAACTATGGTTTTTTACACTTCAACAATGATTTTTTTTTATTTACCAACACAGAGTTTTTAACTTATGATAAGAGTTTTTGTAACTTAGGTAGGTATTACCTACGCTCGGTCGCGGATGGACCGACTGGAACTAAACTCGCTAAGTACCTATATCAATATCGGTAAGTACACACGTTCAAAAATCTTTATACAGTTCATAGGTACTCCGTTATATTCCTACCTCGGTAAAATCAAGACAATACAGTTATAATTAAGAAAAACATGTCGTCAACACCGACCGTTTTAAATCGAAAAAAATGGTTTATTTCGGTTTTTAACGGTTTTTTTCGTTTTAAAGGGATCGGTTTAATTGGTTTTAAACCGGCCTTACATCTATAGTCCTACGCACAATGTGAACATTCAAAACTACAGTATACGTCAAAAAATAATAATTTGCACAAAACAAAACAGTTTGCACTTTTAAAGTTAAATACAGGAAATATTTATTGGACGTGCAAAAGTTGTAATGAGGAGCACCATTGCATACGCTGTCCCGGCCAATAGGATAAATTTACTTTGTTACAACAGCCATTTTCGCAATTGCACTCCCAAAAACTCTTGTTTGAGAAGTTCGATATCGTAGATATTTACCGCGTTCGGTTTGCAATGGTGAAACATAAACTACTTTTGCAATGGCCGTTTATTAGACCGGTGATCAAAAACCTGTTATCTAGAGCCCCTCCGTTCTTCGGAAGCCATTGATTCTGTTTTTGGCTGCATCTGCAGTTAGTTAGCAGCACCCACTTATCTGCACTGGGCCCACGTTGTAGCCGATGGTACATTTTGCCTATTCCATTCATAGGCAGGGCATAATCAACACCTAAGAGTAGATTGGTCAAACGATTCACAGTGTGACTGGTTGGGAATCATTTTAAGAAAGGTCTCCCAACATGTAACATGTGTGACTGGTTGGGAATTATTTTAAGAAAGGTCTCCCAACATGTCACATGTGTGACTGGTTGGGAATTATTTTAAGAAAGGTCTCCCAACATGTCACATGTGTGACCGGTTAGGAATTATTTCACAAAGTTCTCCCAACGAGTCACAGTGTAACAGGTTACAGTGTGACTCATTGGGAACAAAGGGGCAGTAGCTGTCAGGACATTAATAGACTACTAATGATGAATTATTGTTTAAAAGCCGAATGTAAAAATAGTATTATATGCTTGTTTTAATACCTAAGTAAAACAGTTGCATACGAGACTTTACCCCCATGATATGAATCCTTTATGATAGATTCGTAAACTCTGGTATGTTCTAAGAACTTAAAATTCATGAAATGTTTAAGCTCTGTGGTAGTTAAGCGCACTTGAATAACAATGTTCTTTTTTTTAATTCATTTTCAATTCATAATGCTACGCATCCAGCCAACGATATTTAATACCCTAGATGCACCATGTGCGCTCAAAGTGTATCACAATCAAGAAGTGCTTGAACACCACTCAAGCACTTCTTGGTTCACAGTCGCGGACCGTTGGAAAGTCAAGATGCCGAAGAGCTCAGTGAAAATATGCGAAAAATTCTTATAGTACGTAAGTGTCGACGAAGCAAGTTTTGTTCTAATACTTACTATAAACTGATTTAATAGAAAATATTTGTGATATTCAAATGCATTGTCGGTTATATAGCCGTCTCTTTTTCCCGCGGTCCATACCTGCTATATTGCTTACAGCGCTTCAAAATTGCACGTAGTCAATAAGAATAGTATAGTCCTAAAATTTTACAAGCTTGCATTTAAAACTGTCTTAACTCTTTGACACATGCGTTCGAATGAAGACCCTATACAATATGCATTAAAGGTGACTTTCACTGTTTAAATAATGTCTTTTATTGTTTTTGACTACAAAATCATCTTATGGAGTTCCGTGGATCGTCCAATGCACCTTTTGGACAGGTTTCAGCCAAGATTTGCTCGAGTTGTTATATCTAGGGTATTTAATGTCGTTGCATCCAGCAGTGAAAATTGTATCTGTCTGATGAGATAGCCCTTGGCGCGGAAGGTAAGCGAAGGAGTGTTATAATGAAATTTAATTAAAAATAATAATTTTATTTGTGACCTTGGATGTTTTAATGTTGGCAATAATCCAACTGTTTCAGAATATTTAAAAGCGGTTTTAAAGCATGGGTTGACATAAAAATATCAAGAAATCAAAATAATGTCGAGTAAACGGGCATAATACCACGTATAATATGTATGTATATTTATGTTTGTATGTATGTATATGTGTATGTATTAAACGCTATTTAATTTTGTTTTTTCATTGTTTGATGTTTGTTCTTTCCTATGATTGTCTGCCGTTTTATTGACTCTGCACATTCTTTCCGGTTGACTGGTAGAGAATGCCATGCTGGCATTAAGTCCTCCATATGCAATGTAAAGGCATTAAAGATTAAATAAATAAATACCGGCGCTCGGTCGTGCAGGCCGTAGGGCGCGGGCACCAAGTGTCCCCGGGCCGCGAGCGCGCGCAGCATGAGGCGCGCGGCCTCCTGCTTGGCTTCCTTCTTGGAGCGCGCCTGGGCCGTCACCATAGCCCCCAGAGCCGCGCACCGGTACTCAAACATCGCCTGGTGCTCAGGCCCTGACTATAACACGTCCCAACTTTGTAATCTTGACCCTAATAGTTTGATTACTCAAACTTGATGCGTTACATACCGGCACTTGGTTATTCATGTTAGCTATTTGTAAACTTGACATCAGTTTATCCTTTACACATCTTATGTAATTTTACAAATAGCAAATATGAATAGCTAAGTGAAGTTCCAGCATAACATTTCGAGAGACCGAGAGACAACAAACTTCAAAGATTGAATTTAAACCAATCAGGGTAAACGAGGGCAGAGGACTGTTCCTTTACCATACACAAAAGTTGGGAAGTTAGTGTATTATTGATACTAACTCAAACACCAGAATAGTTCAAACATAAGAGAATTTATTAATATCCCGTAATTATTGTGAGAAGTTCAAACTTAAGTCCTATGTAACAAATTAAATGCAAATTAGAAATTATATCAGGCGTAAGAAATTCAAATACTCTATGAAAACAAATTACAAATTCTTTATTTGATACAATAATTTCCGATACAGTATTGCGATTGGGAATTTCTTTTAAGTAAATATATACTTGTATTAGAAATTCCCGCTCTCCGTGCTAAAAGACATGGTACATTGAATTATTGATCACCTTAATATTTTAATAATAATGATATAAAATCTAAAAAGTAGCAAAAAATTTTTTTTTTTACCAATATTTCTTTTAGTCGATTTGTTTGTCTGTGCTTATGCATGCTTGTATGTGGGTGTATGAGTGTGTGAGTGTACGTGTACGTGTGTGTATTTATTGTTTTAAATTTATAACATTAGAATAGTAATTTAACATTATTTGTGTTCAATAACATTACTAGCACATAAAAGAAAACTAATCTTTTAAATTCTTAAGCCTGGCTTTTTGAAACGGAACTCATATGCTCTAATATTAATTCGGTGTTAAGAGCCATCTGTTAAATCCAAATCGTTTGCCACTGCTAAGAAAGGCACAAAACTATCTATACATAGACATAAATACCAAATAGGTGTAACTGCTTTTCTAAATGTGTTTTAAAATGAAGTTGTGACCAGCTGCACTAAGCAGGTGAAAAATTTGTATCCTCCGTGTCCTTCTGGAGAATGTAATTATTGCACCACTATGCAGAGAGGTTTTGCAAGACTTTGGGGTGATATCATTATGAGTATTTTAATTGGTAAAAGAAAATGATAACATCGGCACATATCTCATTAGCTACTTACAAAACTCTGTTAACAAGAAGATGACACTTTGAAGAGGTCAGTCTTTGGCTGTGTGACCAGCTTTTTAGACTAACCTGCGATATACATTCGTAGTCAGGGATCTGACTCATTTTCACCATCATCTCCTGCAGCACAGTCACAGCTGTCTTCATGGTGAGATCTGAGAACAGCATTGTGGACAAATATCACTTATTATGTACCAACATTATTACAATGAAGATGTAATGTGGTGAGACATTTTGGAATACAGCCAAGTCAGTGTTATTATATTTTGTATAAATAGAATACTTTCATATATGTACATTTTAAGTACCTATCTTAATAGTTATAATTTTTATTTTTTAAGCATGTAACAGCTTGATGTTTAAATCTATTTGGGTTAGCTAATTAATTGTGGGCTAACTACAATGCGAAGAGATGGTGCTGCCTTTGCAGCTTAAAAGGCTAGAAAGAATTGAACACTGCCGTCAAGGCAGCGGTAGCATAATTGGTCAGTGCATTCGCCCGGAATAGAAAATGGTGCCCGGTTTGAGTCCTGTCTGCTGCCTAGTCCGTGTGGAATTGTTCTCTAGTTATATTTTCTTTAGATTTAAATCTTTCTTAAAAGCTAAATTGATATTATATTAACCTAAATAGTTGTCTCCAAATTAAAAAATAACGAATACCTATATAATACTTTTGTAACAAATAAACAGAAAACTACTTAAATGTGTTCTTGAGCAAAACATGAAAAAAAAAAACTGTTGTATATTATGTAATTTTATTATTTTACATTAATATTTTTGTAAACATTATTGTTACAAGAAATATTGAGTATAAACATGTTACTTCTGCTGTTAGCTTGGAAGTTAATCTAGTTACTTATAACTAATTGTGAGAGCTGTTTTTCCAAAATTTATCATCAGGAATTCATTTTAAATCTTACTTCCAGAAAGTATTTTTATCTACTGCATGTAAATTTACTTTCTTCATGCCTAAGTTAAAATACCTACCTACTTAAAATGTTGACGAGTATTTTTCTTTCTTCAAGAAATAATTGTATACTATGTAGGTCCTGTCAAAATATATATACAAACTTGTGTAAAGACGGTTACTGCAAGCACAGGCTGAGAAGTTTGTCAGTGCTTACACCTACTCGTTGTAATTGGTACAACCTTCAAATAAATCGCAGTGGCTTGTTTAGTGAAAATTGAAAAAAATAAGTAGGTAGCGGTTATTCCCCTTTTACGGAGTACGGAGATTAGTAATATTTATAAAGGCACAGCGAACGAGAAATTTTAACCAAATTTATTATTACCTTCAATATGTATTATATTATGTATCTATTCTTAAAAACACCTTCGAGAATAGCTACTTTGCTTACTTTTTATTTATGTACCCATTAAAAAATTAAACTTAAACTTAGAAACTAATAAATTTAAAAATAGGTATTTTGGTTTGGAAAGAAATGTCAGTGTTTTTTATTTATTTATTGGCAATGGATACATTGGAAATGTCAGTGTAGTCAATCAGTGTTGCCAGGTCCGATTTTTAAAAATCGGGAGGCATTATAGAAAAATGCCTTCTTTCTTCCTTCCTTCTTTGGTAAATCAAATCAAGATATAGGCCAGTAACGAACGTATTTAACATGCAATTTAAAAAAGATAATCGTATTCTAAGAGAAACAGTCAACAACAACGTGCGTGCAGTGTTCTTGGAGAAAAACAGAAGAACAGGAGAAATTTCAATTTTAGAAAAACAGAAAAACCGATAAAATCGGGAGACCTGGCAACCCTTCTGATATCTGACATTGGTGTCGATTTTAGCATGATTCTCTAAACCTAAACTTAAATTTGACAGCAGTATATCCTTGTCATTCTCTATACAGAATGAAAAGGAGAGACTGATGTTAAATTTAGTTTTAAGTTTAGAGAATCACGCCAGAATTGGGCCCATTGTTTGTTATTCAAGTCCCTAAAAGGAAAGCAAAGGTTACGAAGTTCATACAGCTTCATATCCAGTTTTTTTATATTCAATCAAGTTATCGTGTGTGATCGTGGGGTTATGGCGGGCCGTACATAGGCATAGGTAGTTTTCCAACTACAGCACTAGAGCGCTTAATGCGGCATAATGCTTAACGTTGAATGTTTCAACTACAGCAAACCTTCGCACAATCGAGCACTCTCAAAAGTAATGTTTTAGTGTGATGCGTGCAATCGTACCAACTCATTGACAGAAAATTAACAAGTGTTTTTTCTTTATGTTTTATTTATTTATTATCGTTAGTAATATTATTTATTGTTGAAAAATTTTTAAACCTTTCGTTTCATTCTAGTTTCTTTTAAATAATCAAAGTTAATTCAAACTCTGTTAAAAAAATAAATATAAGTATGTATGAAGGTACAAACATTGACTTTTTTATATTTGTTTCTTTATTTATTGACGTTTCGCAGCCTTTACAGGCTGCATCATCGGAATCAATTTTTTATTTCATTTTGTCAAGCTGCCTTCGAAAGACTTTTATTGAGCGTTCGGTTATTTCAATGTTCGATTTTTAAAGTTTTATTGTCTATGTATGATTTTTTTACTTATTTAGTTAATAAAGTACTTTATTAAAAAATATATTTTTTGTAATTTTGAGTTTATTTATTTGCCCTTAACTACCGTAAACTACCACCGGTTCCAAAATTGGGAGACCTTTCTGAGAAGAACCGGCGAAACAAACTCAAGAGAGGCTTACTATCTCCTTCTTCTGTTAAATTATGCAAAGAAAAAGAACTAATAGTATCTGTTGGTCTTGCAGTGTGTGCTCGAGGTTGGGATTTTATCTCCTGTATAATGGGTTCCCAAGCTGGTGGTATATACCAACCATCTTCCCTATTGAAATTTGGATATTTTTTTTATCTCAATAGCCTCGCGTATCATTCTAGGAATGAATCGATGCTCAGTTGCAAGGATCTGTGGTTTATCAAATCTAATCTAATGGTTTGGTCCCCCTAATGCATGTTCACACACTGCAGAATTATTTTCGCGCCTATGTTTCATATCTGCGATATGTTCTTTTACCCGAGTCCCTATACTCCTCTTTGTTTGCCCGATGTAGGAGAGCCCACAGTCGCATTCAAGTTTGTAGACACCAGCAACTTGAAAGGGTATATTGCACTTGACCGGTCGTAGAAACTGGTTGATCTTTTTTGGCGGCTTGAAGTAAGTATTGATTGAAGCACGCTTCAGAATCCTCCCAATCTTGTCAGTGACTCCTTTCATGCAGATTTAAACAATTTTGAAGGCAATTTGAACCTCTACCCCGTGATTTTTAAACGAGGCATAAGCTTACTAGTTACGCCATGTTTTGTTCATATCACTCAAATGCCAATTCAGGAGCGCCTGTTCAAAAAAAATCCGTATTTACTAATAGTTTTTTTTCGTGAATCCTACTGGTATTCTAAGATCCTATCGCAGCCTGTGTTTAGTCTTCATCGAAATTGATTATTTCCCCTTCTTTGCGGTTCTATTCAAACGGTGAAAAGTTTTTGTTCGACACAATATTTTTTTATCAAACTTTTCGAAGTTTTTTTTTAATTGTAAGCTACATTTATGCCAAATATATTAAGCAACTTGGCATTGATTAATTGTCATTACTTTTTAAGATAAAAAATCATGCATTATGGCAAACTATAGAATTTTGCATGTTTTTTTTATGTTAAAAAGTAATGACAAGTAGTCAATGCCAACTTATTTTATATATTTTGGCATAAATGTAGCTTCCAATTAAAAAAAAACTGCAAAAAAATTATTTGTTGACTGAACAGAGATAAAAAATAAAGTAATCAATACAAGCTTATTCTATGTCTATTAATAAGGGGGTAATTAAAAAAAACGAGCGAGCCTTAGAGCCTGTCCAGATGACGCATGTTACACATCAATTTTTTTATATAATAGTGTTAATAGATTTAAAATAAAAGAAACATTATATATATTTTTTAGTAATTCATACATCTTGTTTGCGATTGAAAATTAAAGCGTATCCCAAACTGCTGAAGTCATAACAAAATTATATACATTTTCATTCCCTTGTTAGGAAACCTGATAGTAAGTTTAACCGTACATGTAAATTCCTCCTGGACGGACTCTATGGACGTCCAGACTCTATCGCTATAGAGCCAGAGTGGACGTCCATAGAGTCCATAGTTTATAGAAACTAGGGCAAATCCGGGTAAGGCCGGGCGGATGGCAGCCCTACTTACTATGTAAGGTAAGTGCGCCTAAAAAGGGCCGGTTCCAAATAAGGTCCATCTTTTCAAACTTCCCGCACTTAATATTTAAACCAAAACTGATTTTGCGCAGCGCCTCCCCAGTAAACAATCATAAAAGCGCACCGACGTTCATTGCCTCCGCGCCGGCCATTTTGGCAGTGGCTCTGTGTATAACCTCAGGTGCAGTCGACGTGACTGAACGAATAAAATATTCTGATCCAATTTTGCTTTGTTTCAGTAATAAAACTCGGTGTTATGTAATAATTTTGCAATAGTAATGTTAAAATACTTTCATAACGTGGATTGACGGGATAAGTTACTAAAATTATTGCTTATTTATCTAAATTTTGTTTCATTTTCTCAGGACACATGTGATTGCCTAAGAAGGTCCAAGTTGTTGTCTACAAATAAGGGCCGGCCCTTATTGGTTTACGATATTTTAAAATAGGCTTGATCAGTTACATAAATGACTTATATGAGTGTAAATAAGCAGCCTGGCTTAGCAAGTGGCATTTATATACGTTTATTTTGATTACTGAATAGAAAATATATTTAATAAGGATAAGTATATACACACTGAACCTTTAAGTTCAGTGGTTGCCGTGTTACCTGTTAGAAACACTTAATAAGGTCCACACTATGATTAAATAAGTGTTATACCTAATAAGGTCCCAAGATTAAGACTGAAAAAATAACTTTTAGTGTTTGTCTTTAGTAAAATTATTAAAAATTTGCACAAACCTTCAATTTGTTTCATTTATAGCTAGAAAATATATATATATATTTCGTGTGACTTTATAAGGGCCACAATACTAAATTATATGAATTACCGTTTTAATATTGGAAAGCCATGAAGTTGAAAGTAGTTTAAAGCCGTTGCTTAATCTAAAGATTTATTTTTTCTGATACTCAACGTCTGAAATCTTGCAGTTCAATCATGGACCTTAATTCGAGCCCTAGTACACAATAAGGACCATAAACAAGCTTTTAAAAAACTTTTTTTGTAAATAAATGGTCATTCGTGTGTTGTTTTTGTGCAACGTTTTCTTTTCAAATAAAAACAGTTTGGTTGATCATGACGTCGTACTAATTATCACACTTCCAAACATTGATTTATTTCGATTTCCAAAAACCCGGCCCTTATTAGACGCAATTACCTTATGATAGTCGGAAAGAAGTTAAGAAGGCACAAAAATTAAGAAAAATAGAGTTGTTTTTAGCTTTTTACAATATAAGGCATGTCCATTCAGCTGGCTTGGGTCTGCAGGCAGGGCACAGTGATGGGTTGGGGCGCGGCGAGTGCACGGGCGCGCAGGGCACGGGCCGGAGCCGCGCCGGCTTGGGGCGCAGCAGCTCTATCAGCTCGAACAGCGTCAGCAGGAACATGTACGCGAACACGAGCCACGCGGCACCGCGCAGCAGCTCGCGTGTGAAGACGGGGTCGGGTAACGTGCGGACGCGGGAGCTGGCGGCCCGCATGGCTCCGGCTCAGCGCGCCGCCGGTTCAGCGCGCCACCGGCTCAGCGCGTTGCCGGCTCAGCGCGCCACCGGCTCAGCGCGTTGCCGGCTCAGCGCGTTGCCGGCTCAGCGCGCCGCCGCCGCCGCACGCGCGCGGCTCCGCAGTAGCCACCGCCCCCAGTACAGCAGCGAATGCACGCCCAGCACGCACGCATACACGAACAGCACGCGCACTACAGCGCAAACCACCGTACTACCCACGTCTCCGCGCGAACTCTCCAAGTTCTTCTTGCGTTTCATCACTTACGCTTGTCGGGATAGCGATGTGAGTTGTTAATGGCTAGAGCGAGTCATGTTTCGATTTGCTTGAAAATGCAGATTTATCGCTTAAATTTTATCATGGCACATACAAATTTTTGAGACAAATATCACTACATTATTTACTGTTTGATGTAGGTGAGACTTGGTGACATGTCAGTGGCACCCGTGGGCATCTTCACAGGGTGACACTGATGACGTTAAGATGACACTGACAAATACCCACAGAACACAGAAAGAGGTTTCTGTGTTCTGTGCAAATACCAGTCCGTAGCATGGACTAGGGAATTCGCAGGATTTCGCTACGTTTGTAGTGTCGGCGTCGTCGTAGCTATTCTGAGGTCGTAGCTCTTTTTTTGTGGTGTGTCGTAGCCAGCAATATCCTTCGTGTCAACAATTTCGTAGCGCTCTCGTAGCGTATCGAAATCGTTGGTTTGGTTTGTCTATGCATGGGTCCGTAAATGGTCCGTAGTTACATTCATTAGCTCAGAATAATTAAGCCATCCATGGTCGTTAGTGTATTAAATAAATACAAAAATAAATATATCTAAAACAGGGATGGGCCAAGTTTTTACTAAAACACAAACTTTTTGGATATATATAAGGATTTGGTCTGGGCATTGGTGGGTCCGTAAATCACAACGGATTTCTAAAAAGCATAAAAATAATACGTCATGTTTGTTGAATTTTCTTTAGGAGTCCTCTTGCCATGTTTCAAGTCAAAATATTTTTTTTATTTTTGTTTCGCCATGCAAATTTTGAACTTGTGTTGATAAATATTACTACGACAAGGTACCTACGAGTTACTTAGCGAAATCTGATTGCAAATCTGATCAGCATTGATTGAATATCGCTCATGAAACATTTTTTTAAGTTAATTAATCTTATTTGTAGCTGATACAAATCTGAAGACTGAACGCGCGGGTCCGAAAAGTCTTTGAATATTAAAAATTGCATTTGTAATTCGTTGATTAGACCAAAACTTCTTCTTAATATTGACACATAAATAACAGAAGACGACCAATGAAGTAGTTCTAATGAAAATACACACCAAGAAAGAGACTTCGTAATAATAGTACTAAGTAGGTACTTACAAAGTAATTTGGCGCATCGGGACTCGGAAATACTCATTATGGTAATGTAACGGCTGTACTCCATATAGAAAAACTACTTCCCCACGATCAAGTATAGCCCCGATACTTGTCTTCTTTTTATATGGATGTGTCACTCATCTTCGCGTGGTCCTTCGCATTATCTATACTAATATTATAAAGAGGAAATGTTTGTATGTAAGTATGTTTGTAACGAATTGGCTCAAAAAGCACTGGACCGATTTTAAAAATTCTTTCACCATTTGAATGCTACATTATCACTGATTAATATAGGCTATAGTGTATTTTCAAAAAAGGTTAGGGTTCCGTATGAAAACTTCGATAATGTAACCCAACGTGTGTAAAATATACCAAAAAATAGCCTTATATCGCGTACGCTGCGGAAGTCATTGATATTAGAGCAAAGTAATGTACTAAAGTTTTATAGAGGATACCAATATCTACAAAAAAGTCCACGATACCATGTGTCTAACTATTACAGTTATGTCACAACGAGAGGTCCCCTGCGGTTTCACCCGCGTTAATTTGAAGAAAAAGGTTTATAGTGAGTCAAACTTAAACTATGTACATAGGCTGTCGTGGACTTTTTTATAGAACTTTTAAAGGGGAAGAATTCTGTCATACATGATTTTTGTGTAACTTTAAACGTTTACCCAGCGCAAGCAACGGAATCTCACAAATGGAATATTTTTACCCGCTTTTGCAACATTTGTCATCGTCTGATAATACCTATATAGCCTATAGCCTTCCTCGATAAATGCAATACAAAAAGAATTTTTCAAACCGGAACAGCAGAACAATGTTGCACGAGGTACAACGGGTCCTAAACTACGCAACGAATTTTTTACTCAGAATGGAGGGTTTATAATTATTATGAAGAAAGTCATTGCATATAATACAAGCCTTTGAACAAAAACTTTAGTCTACACTACAGCTCTACACCGAAGCAAAGCGAGGGCGGGCCACTAGTTATGGATAAAAGCACAATTAAACATGGTATCAACATCACAATTACAAAACATACTCAATGTATCGCTTCACAAAAATGTGTGAGTGTCTTGGAACACTCGGTTGGAACAAAGTTAAAAATATTTATATACCACCCACCAACTGGACCCAATCCACTCATAGTCATATGTCTAGTTTATGACGATATCTCGACATCCTTGTGGAGGCCGCTCACCATACTGCCGGTTGATCAAGCGGCTTGACATCCAGTGGCATGATGGAGAACACTCACGTTTAAGCGGCAGGACGTGCCGTTACTTCATACAAAAAAATCGTACGAGTCAACATGTCTTGCACAGACGACAGAAAAGAAAAAGGCGTTTTTGGTGCAAAGGCTGGCTAAAAATTAATTTATTCGCACATAAATTTTATATACATCCAAGAGAGATCCAAAATTAAGTAGTTTGACGATATGACAGTCGGCAGATGGAAAATCGGTCCTTCCATCAAGTGGTTTGTCCCTCCAAAATTTCTCCCCACACACGGTCAATTTAGCTTGCTCCTAGCCTTAAGCCTAATTGGTCAAGCCGCTTGATCAAGTAACATGAAGGCGAGTGTTTGTAAGTTATTCGTCATGTTGAAAAACTAACCAGGCTTTTCTCTTTTTATGTAAAACCCTACCCGATTTTGTCCGTGCGTGTCCATAAATTCATCTCAAAGCATAATGCGATCAAAGCGTACTTCATTATAATATTTTGCGTACGTCAATAATGAATGGTCTCAAAATATTAGTTTGACTGTTAATAAGGTATTTGACAGTATTAAAAATAAAGTGCCATTTGTTAGCATCTGTGTTTAGAATGAATATTGGCAGGTGTTTTTACTATATTTACAAAAAATATTTCATAATTTTACTAAAAACCCACGAAAAAGATAATAGTTTTCTTGTCTATTGTCAAGCGACCCAAAACGCTTGGGATTGGCGGAGCCTAAAACGACGTCACACGCAAGTAAACTTCCGATTAAAGTAATGTCAATTACATTGTATCGTTTGACGTTTTAATACAATGAGGGCTATCGTTTTTTGTCTCACCAGATGGCGCCACTGTTGAGTGAGGTCCTGAAGTGTAACTTTTAAAGTTAGTAAACACGCTCGTGATATCAAAGTTTACATTTTAATACAAAAGAATCGTATCTTAAACATAATCGCCCATGCCACAGTGTTGCGCAGTCCCGTTTTGTTCGGAAAAAAGAAGGACAAAATTTTTTCTTAGCTCCGCTTTTAAATAACTGACAATCATTGACACGTAACTCATATTTGCCATAATAAGTCTGATTTATTACCAAATATTCACAACTATTATTTTAATTAGAAAAAAACCGCGTAGTCAACCCGCAAGCTATAACATTTGACATTTCGTAGACCTCACGCAACACAAGCGCCTCTAGCGGCGGTTTCAGACGCGATAGCCCTCATTGTGTGACGTCACACACTAGTAAGACGCCATAATGTCCAGAGAAACGTTTTCGCGGCAACTTGAAAATGGAGTTATTGATTTGGTCATTTTTACTGAAATACACAACTGAATGATGAATATCCAGTTTTTACGGACTCCATAAACATTAGTCAATAACGTGAGATCGTTTTCTAAAACTTGTCAAATACCCTATTTAACCCGCAGATCGTTTATTTCGGTCAACCTTTTTAACTGCGTCTTGTTAATTATTTGCAGATGCTACGCGATGACTTGTTGCAAAGGGTAAGAAACTTATTTCATTTATTTGGGGAGGGAAATCAAATCAACGGAAGCTTTGCGGCGCGCCGCTCCGGTTACTCTCAGTGCGTTAGTCCGTAAATGCGTGTAATCTGCTCAGTTCGCATTACCCGGACCCGGGAGAGAAGTCGACCGTGTATTCCGGGCACGAACACACTTCACCCGAACCGTAACGGCCGGCCGGCGTGCGATACGGCGCAGTCAACAGACCCGGGAATCACATTCCGTCCTTTCGACCGGCTTCATTACGTGACATGATAATTTATTGTTTCAGTTTGACAGTGATAGACTTTAGTACTTTTGGAGCTTAAATATCTTATTTAACTGACTTCGAATAGGAGGAGGTACACAATTGGTCAGAATTTTTTATTTTTAGATTGTTAAAATGTATATTACTTACTCGAAGACGTCTGGACCGATTTGACCGCATATACGCCACTTTGGTCAAATACATATATATTATCGTCGATCTGTTTATGTTTCGTGATGATTTGAGTACTTTTTTGGCGCTTAAGCAACAAAATTTTGGTGTTTTTTGAACCAATGGCGCTACCTAGTATTTGGCGTATGATTTGATGTTTGCTTGACAAAAAATGTATGGCGGACCGAGTGATTTTCGCTTAAGCGACATCAAATTCGTAAAGTATAGGCACTATGTAACTTATGATTTTATTTATTTTTTAAGCATTTAACTGCTAGATGTTTAAATCTAAAGAAAAGTTTACTAGAAAAAAATTCACGCGGACCAGGCAGCGGACGGGACTATGTAACTTGTTAATAGGATGATATTTAGAAAATATTATTTTATGAATACGTTTTTATTTTTATGGCACCACTTCTTATGCACAATGAGTCATGATTTTGTTCTGAAAAAGTAACTTTGATCTTCGTTTCTGTAAATTTACTAACTTTTCCACTGTTAGTGTACTTTCCAGTTACATCACCATGGTCATCCAATCAGGATCTGATGATGCGATCCTTGAATAATTGAGGGAACTCTCGACCATTTTGTTTTGTGAAGCGCATTTTTTGGTTTTAATAGCTCGTCTTTTTAGTTCGCAAAAAATATGCGTCTTGCACATAGCTTTTCGTGATATGATTAGAAAGTAATTGGAATGACAGTTAACCTTTCTCACGAGGAAATTTTTACAAATGTAATCAAAAGGAAATATCTCCTTTTTTTGATTCCTCTCAGACGGGGGAGCGGGTGTGAAATCCTCATGGATACCCTACAGCCGGCTGCAAGGTTATGTCAGACTCCTACTGACTAAAACACACCCGTAGTACATGCTTATGGCCTGAAGGGCCTTACAAGCTTCATCTGAAGCATTATAGGGGGATAATGCAGGTAGTCTTCTCCTGCATTGTCTTACTTAAAACCTCATTGGTTTCGTGAATTTAAATGTGGTCGGCAGAACCCAAAGGGTGACGCGACAACCGGCCGCCGACCGATTATAGTAACTAATGAAACTATATTAGGGTAGTGGCTATTACGGGAGAAACATGTTTTACATCGGAAGAGTTAGGCGGACGGAACTGAGATTGGATAATAGATTGTTTCCAACACCCGTAATAAAAAAAAATATGGATGCATGTAACTTATGTACGCGCGTGAGAAGTTATACTTCTTTAGCATCATTAAAAATATTTTTTAATTGCATGCAAATAATTAATAATTACAATAAAATAATAAAAGGACTGGAAAAGGATAGTTAACACAGTCAATTAAGTTCAGTTTTAATTTGAAAAATTAAATAAATATTCAAAATATTCAATTAAAATCACTACTGAATTTAAGTTATTAGTCCATATGTAATTAGCACTTGTAAGTAACTAAAACACGTTGTGTCTATATAGAAACTAGAAACATGTGGATAAATATTATGATGTGCGTGAAAACCTAAGAAACAAATTTTGTTCTAAAGAAAATATAACTAGAAAAAATTCCACGCGGACCAGGCAGCAGACGTAATAGTATTCATTTGACATTGTGGGTTACCTATAATGCGAAGAGATGACGCTGCCGTGCAGCTTAAGAATGGCTAGAAGAATTTCGACGCGGTCCGTGAGGGCCGCGGTAGCATAATTGGTCAGTACATTCGCCCGGATTGCGAAGGGTGCGGGTTCGAGTCCCGTCTGCTGCCTGGTCCGCGTGGAATTTTTTCTAGTTATATTTTCTTTAGATTTAAACATCAAGCAGTAACATGCTTTAAAATAATAAAAATTATGAATATTGTTCTATTATTTACTATAAATTGATTTAATAGAAAATATTTGTGATATTTAAATGCATCAGATCTGTAATATAGCCGTCTCTTTACCTCGCGGTCCGTACCTGCTATATTGCTAACAGCGCATTCAGAATTGCGCGT
Organism: Chilo suppressalis; assembly: GCA_902850365.2. Classification (NCBI taxonomy): domain Eukaryota; kingdom Metazoa; phylum Arthropoda; class Insecta; order Lepidoptera; family Crambidae; genus Chilo; species Chilo suppressalis. The sequence goes on from OU963894.1 coordinate 448,171, forward strand.
AGAGTCGAAAAAATAAGGTCTATATTCTTCCGCATATAGCAATAAGTCGTAAAATTTTACGAGCTTGCATTTCGAACTGTCATAACTCTTTGACGCATGTGTTTTAATGAGGACATTATACAGTATGCATTAAAGGTGACTTTCAATGTTTAAATAATTCTGTTAAGGTTGCAGAATAATTAAGTTTTATATCCATTAATCTTATTATCTCAAAGACAATCATATGTCATAATGTCAATGTAGAAAAAAAAGAGTATAAAATGAACAAGTTGTGTGAAAATCACTTTGGAAAATCATAAAATTCATTTTCACTCTTTTTTTTTTAGTTCTCCCGTTTCAGCTAAGGCAAAAGGATCAAAGCCCATACTTTTAAATCTAATTTCCTTTTTATTGGAATTAAACAAATGCCTTATATCGTTTTTTGACTACGCGATCATTTTACAGAGCTCCATTGATCGCCCAATGTACCTTTTGGACAGGTTCCGGACACGATTTTGTTTTAGCTCTTAGATTAAAACAAAAAGTTGTGGTCCACGACCCTAATCGCTTTAGTTACAACTTGACATGCAAACGCCAAAAAGAAATATTGCTAATATTTTGTGTTTATATCTCAGGTTTATATGATAAAACAATGCCTAAGTGTGTTTTTAAAAAGTGCTCAAATTGCTCAAGTACTAAAAATAAAACCCACGGCATCTCTTTTCATTCGTAAGTACTATAAAATATATTTTTTCATAAAAATTGCTGTTTCTTTTGAATCTTATTCGGTAGTGACGTCGAGTACTGGTCGCGTGATTGGTCGGTAGTGCAGTGATGCGGATCTCGCCGTCTCGTTCGCGCTGCCGTTGAAACTTAACGTGCTGTTTCGTTCGGGTCGGTAATGCAGTGACGCAGATCTCGCCGTCCCGTTCGCGCTGCCGTAGGATCAGTTTTTGTTTGATGCAAGTATGAGCGTACCGTGTCGACCCTTTTTGTTTTAATCTAAGATCTAGCTAGGGTATTTAATATCGTTGTTATAAATGCTCAAAAACTTGCGTAATCCACACACCTAGGCATGTCGTCCACGAAAATAAATGTCATTTACGCATACTCCGTCAACATGGCAGCAGATTTTGGTGTCGCTAAGCTACTCTGTAAGTTCATTCAAACAAGATGTTGCGGTGTGTTTTAAGCTTTGAAAGTTTAATAGCGGGTATCCAAGGGTACGGTGACATTATTTTTCAAAAAATAATACGATTTTCTCGGCCATTTTTTGTAGATGGCGAGAAGAAAAAAATCATTATGTTCACGACAATACATCGCCTGCAATATGCTATCCTGCATGGGGAATTGGACCTTTCAATGAGGACCAAGAACCATTGGTCGGCGCGGACCACATCATCTTAAAAGCACAATGGGGGATCGCTTCTGTGGTGGAGGTGATAATTTTAAAGTATTTTTTACATTTCATAAATTTATCATTTCGTTATTTTTGGACAGTCCAAGTACTTGCCCGGCATGTACTTAGGATTTTTTCGTTTTCCTGTTGTGTCAACTTTTGTGTCCCTGTGATTTTTGCCCACGTGTAGAGCTAGTAAGTAGTCGTGAGAGAGTCCTGTACCTATCAGCTGCCTTTTATTTGTCAATCTATAAATTTAAAACTCAAAGGTGACTGACTGACATAGTGATCTATCAACGCACAGTCCAAACCACTGGACGGATCGGGCTGAAATTTGGCATGCAGCATGCAGGTAGATGTTATGACGTAGGGATGCCTACGCTAAGAAAGGATTTTGATCAATTCTACCCCCAAGGGGATAAAATAGGGAATGAAAGTTTGTATGAAACTTTGTCAATTTTAAACCGATCGGGCTGAGACTTTGCATGCAGGTATAAGAAGAATCATATGAATGTCATTGTGTATAATACAGTCTGAGAACAACAACTGTAGTCTACACACTTCAGCTCTACACCGAAGCGAAGCGAAGGCGGGCCGCTACTTATAAATAAGAGCCAGATGAGCTAGAGTATGTATAATTATTTCTCGGTGCGTTAATACTTCGGTCGAGTATCAAATTCCCTGTGATCCGATACGCTATTGCTGAGATGGATGAAGTTTCCGGTCTTGTTTGTTAACTGCATTGTTTGTTATACATATTGGCACTTTCCAGCGTCGCTTGAGGAAATCCATCCTCACGTTACAGAAGTAATATGATACCGCGCTATTTTTATTACGGATCTAGATATATACATATAATGTCGACCCGTGAGACTTGCGGGAGGCTAGGTGTGAGGTCCGTTCGTTGGTGAGCCCCTTAAGGACGCCAACGTCTGTAAAGAGGTTTTGCCTGCGTAATAAAAAAAAGGTACATATAATGTCGGAGTCCGTCATCCGGCGTGTTTCCTTATCTATACTTATAATAAATCTGTAGAGAGGTCAATTCTGTACATGAAATATATTTTCAAAATAACTATCAGGGGGTGATAAGTGATCGATACTGATGCCAAAAATGCAATCAGTAAAATTTTTGTCTGTCTGTCTGTCTGTCTGTCTGTGTGTTTGTTCCTTATAGAAACAAAAACTACTCGACGGATTTTAACGAAACTTGGTACAATTATTCTTCATACTCCTGGGCAGGTTATAGTATACTTTTCATCACGCTACAATCAATAGGAGCAGAGTAGTGAAGGGAAATGTTGGGAAAACGGGAGAAGTTACTCCATTTTTTAAGCTTCCGTCGCGTGTGGAGCCTTAATGGTTAAAGTTACATAGAAATCATGTATGACGGAAATATTCTACATAAAATTGTCTAAAAAATATCCCGCAACAGCATATATCTATCTTTTATGGTTGACTCACAATAACACGTGTAACTCCTGATAGCTTAGCAGTTCGGAGTATTCTGAATATATTTGTTTACTCTTACGTTTATAATACTCTCACTCATCCCTAATTTAAAAAAGTTAACATTATTACCTATTCAATAAAAAAAGAATCATAGAAATCGGTATAGAAACACCAAACTTATACATGAAATAAGCCATCGCGCCGTCGCACGTGAATACTGAATCATGCTTTAAGGATTATTTTTGTGTAACGGCTGCCGCGCTCGACACGGGTCGTGGCTAGGGATGTTCCGATACTAGTAAATACGAGTAGGTACTCGATACTTTTGATTCGATACCAAGTATTTATAGCATCGAATCAATCTTGCGATAAATACTCGGTATCGAAACAAAAGTACTTGGTATCAAATCGAATCAGCATCACCATTTAAAAAAGATAAATTTCCGGACGCAGACAGTATGAGAGAGCAAAAGCCCTTTCGCTTGGTTACGGGTATTCATCGCATAGCGTTGTGGCTGCGCCAGGCGAGCCGAACTCGTCCGACTTCATCCGAGCCCGAGCCGAAAACGAGAGAGCTGTCCGCCCGCCATGTAAGTTGTCATCATTGTCAACATAATGAATTTTCAAACTGTCAAGTCAAGATTTAATTTGAATATACAAATGATTGTTTTCAAGTAATTTTATTTATTGTAATCATCGGATTATTATTCCCATGTTATCATGGCACCACCAAAATCAATAAAATTTTACCAAAACAAACGAAACAATTGCAAAATGTAAACAATGTTTTAAGTCAGTGAATTCTGTGTGAATTTTGGATAAAGGCAAATTAGAGAAAAAGCAAATAAAGAGACCAATGAAAGGTAGGATCCTATACTTTTCTTTTTTGCGACTGCTCTCCTAAAATGTTAAATAATCCCTTTGAATTCCTAAAATGTTAAAAAAAAGTGACGCGAAACATTTATATTCTCGTTTTTTCTCACTTTTGTTTTAATTTTTGTTCTTCGACGTTTATTGTTTTTACTTTAGTTTCCTCAAAGTAGAAAATAAATAAAAATAAGTGCTAAAAGTATCGATATCAGTAAGTATCGATACTTTAGGAGTATTTATTTAAGTAGTATCGAAAAAAGATTTGAGTACTATCGAAAGAGTAGGTATCGATACCTTGATGGTATCGGAACATCCCTAGTCGTGGCGGCGCGGTAAGGTATAAAAAGGCGGGAGGTCCGAAAGCGAGCTTCCCCGCCCCCCGATCCTGAGAGACCTTCAGCCACTCAGTCCCAAACCGATACGGATGCACATCAGGGTGCATCCGTCCTCTAAGCGCACTAGCAGTAGTATTTACTAAGGCAGCGCTGCGCTGCATCATCCCCTTCTCAGGGGTTGATCGCATCAGATGAAGCCTGTAAGGCCCCTAAGGCCATAGGCACCCCCCACGGGTGTGTTTTAGTCAGTAAGAGTCTGACATAACTCTACAGCCGGCTGTAGGGTATCCATGAGGATTTCACACCCCCTCCCCCGCCTGGGAAGAAACAAAAAAAAAAGAAAGCGAGCTTCATTCAATATTTGGCTGTCGATGCGTTCAGAGCGTTCGACCTTATTGACAGAAAATAATTGATATTGATTGAGAAACCGTGCTTATCTATACTTATAATAAATCTGTAGAGATGTCAATTCTGTACATGAAATATATTTTTAAAATAACTATCAGGGGGTGATTAGTGATCGATACTGATGCCAAAAATGCAATCAGTAAATTTTTTGTCTGTCTGTCTGTGTGTATGTTCCTTATAGAAACAAAAACTACTCGACGGATTTTAACGAAACTTGGTACAATTATTCTTCATACTCCTGGGCAGGTTATAGTATACTTTTCATCACGCTACAATCAATAGGAGCAGAGTAGTGAAGGGAAATGTTGGGAAAACGGGAGAAGTTATTCCATTTTTTAAGCTTCCGTCGCGTGTGCAGCCTTAATGATTAAAGTTACATAGAAATCATGTATGACGGAAATATTCTACATAAAATTGTCTAAAAAATATCCCGCAACAGCATATGTCTATCATTTATGGCTGACTCACAATAACACGTGTAACTCCCGATAGCTTAGCAGTTCGGAGCATTCTGATCATATTTGTTTACTCTTACGTTTATAATACTCGGTATAGAAACACCAAACTTATACATGAAATAAGCCATCGCGCCGTCGCACGTGAATACTGAATCATGCTATAAGGATTATTTTTGTGTAATGGTTGCCGCGTTCGACACGGGTCGCGGCAGCGGTAGGGTATCAAAGGTCCGAGAGCGAGCTGTCTAAATCTGTTTTCTGCGTCGCTCCCCCCCTGGGGGACGACCGCTTCCGATGAAGCCTTAGAGGCCTTCCCGGCCAGAGGCAGCCCCTACGGGTGTTTTTTAGTCAGTACGAGTCTGACATAACCTTGCAGCCGGCTGTAGGGTATCCATGAGGATTTCTCATCTGCTCCCCCGCCTGGGAGACCGAAACCGTGCTTATCAGCGCGACTTTTAGTCTTTAAATAGTTTATTTGAATTTCTTTTGTTGTTATTTTGTAAAACAGGTATTAGTTGTTTTGGTAGTGTTTAAATATTCGTTCAAATTAAAAATTATTAAGCGTAGGTACTTTTATTAATTAAAGTAGTTATAAGTATTTATTTTTAAGTGAAGGAGGTATAGGTAGATAGTATTGCACACGCGTTTCAGCTTTATTTTCATTTCTTTTTTGTTGTGAGTTGTATATATTTCTGGTTATAATTCTATAAGAATATTTTAGTTCAAATAGTCACTTAGATTTTATGTGTAAGGTAGCTAAAGTATTCGTTAAAAATATTCGTACAAAGTGTAATTTAATCATATAGGATGAATGTACGATGGCCCATCGAAAAGCAGTAGAAGCGGTAGACAGAACTTTAAGAGATATAAGACAAAATGATCGACCCATGGGCGGTATCACAGTTTTATTTTGTGGTGATTTCCGACAAACCTTAACGGTAATACCACGGGGAACCCGAGCTGCTGAGGTTAGGGCTTGCCTGAAAAGCTCTTATTTGTGGCGTGATATACAATCGGTGCATTTGACTATAAACATGCGAGTGAGAACTGTAGATAACCCGGATGATCGTGAATTTTCTGATATATTATTAAAGAAAATACCTTCACCAAAGATACCTATCCACTGCTACACCAAGGAAAACTTATTCTGACGCCTGAGTTATGTTGTATAGTGCAATCCCAACAACATCTTACATCGTCAGTTTACGGTGACGTAACAAATATATTAAATAAGAACAATTCTTGGCTATGCGAAAGGTCCATTTTAACTCCTCGCAATGACCAGGCATCTGAGATTAATAATAAAATACTGTCGAATATCCAGGGGGAAAGCAAAGTTTATAGTTCAATAAATAGAATGGCCGATGTACAAGAAGCCACTAATTACCCGATAGAATTTTTAAATTCTTTAAATATGCCCGTACTTCCTTCTCATGAAATTTGTTTAAAAATTGGCATTCCGATTATTCTGCTCCGAAATTTAAGACCACCACAAATTTGCAATGGAACTCGGCTTAAAGTAACCCAGTTGCAACAAAATGTAATCGAGGCTCAAATTTTAATAGGTTGCGGTGCAGGAGAAACCATCTTTATTCCCAGAATTCCCATAATACCAAATAATTTTCCATTCCAATTTAAAAGAACGCAATTCCCAGTATCGGTGTGTTAAGCAATGACAATAAATAAGGCTCAAGGGCAGACCTTTCAGACCAGTAGATCTCGGTGTCAGTTGTTTTTCACATGGTCAGTTATGTCGGTCTTTCCCGGGTTAGCAGTCCTAGAATTTTTTATGTTCACGTTCCGGACGGGACAAATTTCAACGTAGTCTACCCGGAAGCTTTGCGCTGAAGTATTTTCATTCTTTATGTACTTAAGACTCATGTGAAAGCGATCTAAACAATATTACCAATACATTAACATAATAACATACAAGGAGTTACACGCTGATGCTCTCGGGGCACAGTGATAATAATAATATTCTGCGGTTCCTTATTGCGATATTTTTAACAGTATTATATTTCCCTACTAAAATACGAAAGTTAATCTGTCTGTCACATCAAAACCACTGAACCCTGAGGAAGGACATATGCTACTTTTTTACGAAAAACGACGATAACGCGGATGAAGTCGCGGGCAAAAGCTAGTTGTAAATAAACGATATGAACTAAATTATATATGAGTGTTACGACAACATTGTGTATTTTCCAAGTTTTCCTTCAATGTATTAAAAAAAAAATAAAGATTATAACTTCACCAAAGGTAAATATAGTAGGTATACATAATAATTATAAAATATTTATTTATCTATGTATGATCTGTCACTGATCATGATGATGATGATGCCACTTGGCTTAAAGGAGTAGTACAGCTGCACATCACCTGCATACAAATGATATTTGCATTTCTGTATACAGTCAATCATATCTGTACTGTACAGAATAAACAGAATCGGTCCCAGCAAGGAGCCCTGGGGAACGCCTCGGGTAACTGAGGAATGATATTGTAATTTTGTGCCATCAGCAGCAGACATCTCCACAAATTGCTGCATATCTGTCAAATAACTGCAAAACTATTTTATTGCGTTTACGTCGAAGCCATAGTATTTCAACTTAGATAAAAGAAGTGTTGTGTTTATGCAGTCAAATGCACGGGAGCAGCCCAGCAGCAATAGAGCACTAACCATACCGCGATCCTGAGCAGCCAAGAGGTGGTCTACTATATCCGATAAAGCCGTTGCCGTACCACGGCTCTTACGGAAGCCGGATTGTAATCGAGGCAGCAGGTTGTGGGTCTCGACATATTCGGTAAGCTGGGCGCAAACTATTCTCTCTAAAATCTTCATTCAGAATTTGCATTCAGTAATAGAGTGGTTTATGATGCTAGTGATCGCTCCCAACGATTGAGGCAAAGTGAGTTGTAACATTTCCAGCGAGATATGATCATGCCCTGAGCATTGGATGAGAGCATTTTAATTAAAACGCGCGCGCGGCGCTCACCACGTTCCGCTGCTCGAGTCGCACGCCGATTTTTGATGCCACGGTCATTACTATGTGGTGGAGACTTTCCCCCCCTTTGCTCCGGTATGCAGGTGATTTCCACGTCGTTAAGGAGGAGTTCTTGGTCACGCTCATTCAGCTCTGATTAAAGAGACTATTGTATTCAGTAGAGTGCTCTGAGCACCGTCAGCATGACCGTCGCCTTTCCCGCGACTCTTCAGCTTTTCCAGGCGCGTGACAAGAGTTCGATAATCTCGCCTGTGCTTTTTTCCACCGGTGCGACCAAACTAGACAGTATGTATGTCAATATATTTTTTTATCTTTTTTGTTTAGGATCTTTTGAAATGGCAGCTTCAACGGAACAAACTAACAAGATCTTAGCTACTTATTTAACAATTCCAGAGTTCTAGTGGGCTTGAATAGCTGAATTAGTATAAATATCTGAACTTGGACTATTAGGGGCAAAGGTCAACTTATTTTAACATTTTTTTAAATGAGAGTTGGAATTGATAAGTCCCTGATAACCGATCTTCTAATTTCGGTGGTGGTGTATAAAAGCTTCGCCTGACTTGGAAAACGGAGAAAGATATTTTTTTCCTCATGTATAATGTCGTTTATGCGGTAAATATTATATTGCCTCATGAAGATAACAAAGCCTTTAACTAAACAAATAATAAAAACTTGTGTATTTGTATTTCCACACTACTGTTTTCAGCCACGCTGCGTAAAATAGTGCCTGGGAAAATCACCAACTTCCGTTTCATCGAATCCGAAATCACAAAGGTGCTAAAGAAGATTTCACAAAAGTATACGAAGTGAAGTGTATTGGCTCAGTTACATTTGATCGTTAACCCATATTCGGACACTCGAAGCAATATTAACACTGGAACACGGACTGAAAGTAAACTACCCGAACACAGGTGTACTCGACTCCGTTTATTTATACTTATTCGTTTGCCCGAATTCCATTGGCACTCGTATCTCGTGTATCGTATCGGGCTAACGGTGAAGTGTAATCGCGCCATAAGAATGGATGAGACAGAAGACTTGAAGAGATCTTCAAAAAAATTTGCAAAATATTGACAGCGGGCATCAATAGTTTAAAGTTAATGGCAAGGAAGTTATATACCCCTAGTTAATGGTTCGTAGTATCTTAATAATAATAATAATAAATTAATTTATTTGCATCACAAATTAATACAATTAATAATAAGCAGACATAAATGATTATAAGTTTAACAGTTCTTAAATAACTAGTATGAATTACAATCATTATTGAGTGACAGTGATGCAAATAGGCAGAAGCTCAGCAGTGTTTTTGCCTTAATAGACAAAATGCTGATTTTCAGCAACTGCCCGTAGGAAGCGCGAGGATGTAGGTACGCTGCAAAGCTGGCATTACTCGCTAAAATTCTGATTTCATTCGTTTAAGAGAAAAGCTATCGAGTGATATCGTATGTGAGTAAGGACCATAAATAACTTTCAGCGATTCCGAAAACTTTCACGAAAAAAATATGGTTGTACGCATTTCGCCGGGTCAGGTAGGAAGCAAAGAGATCCCAGAACAAATATTTATGTTCTATGTGCTCATCACCCAAAAAGCCCTAACAGAATTCGAAACTAGGTCCTCTGGAACAGATACAAGGAAGGTGTAAGATTTTACTTTCCTGAGGGCAGAATTTTTCAATTCAATTCAATTTATTGCACTCATGTGGTTACATCGATGGTTACAAAATGCTTATAGTACCTAACATGAACCCTGTCAGGGTATCGCAATATACAGTACAGTTAAAGATAAAAATTACAAATGGATTTAATTAATAAATAATTATGTATATAAGGAACCTAATTTGTATTAAACCACTTTTATCTCAAATTATGCATAAATGTCATCTGATTCAATTAGTTTAACAATATAACTTACTCAATTGATCTTATTAACAGTAGAAATATAATAGAAATGCAATTTTGCAAACGCACGATGAAATAATCAAGTTATCATACAAAATTGCTATCCTCATTGAAACAAGCTTTTTTCCCCTGAAAATAACAAAAACGAGATGGTAGGGTGGGCTCTTCACGCTAAATAGCTGCATAATAAATCAGCGAGGAGGTTTTACGCGTTGGACTTTGTTATTTTCAGGTCTTCCTCGAGGTTGTAATAAATGAGAAGTGTCTTGTACCGGAACCGCGTTTGAGTCTGTTTCGTGGTGAAACTAAATAATCGAGAGATATGTAATAAAATATTGTTTGTTTCCCAAATAAAAAAATGGGTGCGTGTACTTATGAGGCGCGTGAGAAGTTATCCTTCTTTGGCATCGTTTAAAATTAGTTTTTAATTGCATGCAAATAATTAATTACAATAAATTAATAAAAAGTCTGGAAAAGGACACAGTCAATAAAGTTCAGTTTTAATTTGAAAAAATAAATAAATAATCAAAATATTCAATTAAAATCGCTACTGAATATAATTTATTAGAACATATGTGATTTGCACTTGTATGAAACTCAAACACGTATTCCGAATATACAAACTAGAAACATGTGGATAAATATTATAAACTAGCGGCCCGCCCTCGCTTCGCTTCGGTGTAGAGCTGAAGTGTAGACTACAGTTTTTGTTCTCAGGCTTGTATTATACACAATGACATTCATCTATGATTCTTCTTATACCTGCATGCAAAGTCTCAGCCCGATCGGTTTAAAATTGATAAAGTTTCATACAAACTTTTATTCCTTATTTTATCCCCTTGGGATTTTCTTTATATTTTTTTCCGTAAGAACCTTGTACAGAGTATTAGAAAACTACAAAAAAAAAACAGCCAAATTGGTCAAGCCGTTTTCATGTTATGTCGTGACAACGGAAAACGGGTTTCATTTTTATATATATAAATATGAAAACAGTCTCTGTTCTAAATTCAAAACTCGTAACTTTTCCCGATGTTTGTTGTACGTGTTTCCCGCGCTAGGACCGCGAGTGGCCGCGCATGCGTACGGTGCGGCGGGCGACGCGGTAATGGCAGCGCGGCACATGAAGTTGGTCGCTAAAGCGACCAACTTCATGGTGTTAATTTTTTGTGTTACAGATGCGCGCGCATCTTAAAATTTCACTCTCATAATTTTTTTATAACGCGCCTAAAGAAGTATAACTTCAAAAAAAACAAAAAAAATAAGTTAGAGGCATTGTTTTTTTTTCTAATTGGCTTCGCACGGTTTGTGCTTTTAGCCAATGTCAAATGTTAAAATGTATACAAATACTATAGCACTCGTGGTCAAAGTAATAAATCAAGTCAAAGTAAGTGGCAGTCAAGTCAATCCCCCTTTCTCCGTGTTTCAGTAAGGGTGAAGCCAAACGAGCGTAATTTTGTGAGTTGTGAGTCGCTTATTTTCGGTCACTTATTTTACGTTCAACTGAATTGAACAACTCATTTTGCGTTGTCGTGTGGCACCAACTGCCTTTTTGTATGAAACCGAATGCAGCAGAATTTCTGCGACCGAAATTCTGCGACTCACCACTCACAAAATTACGCTCGTTTGGCCTCACCCTAAAAGTATGGGGATTTACTGGAACCTCCCCGTGGACTTGTTGAGGGAACGTCGAAAGACACCTTCCGCTGTTTTGTTTCACTTGCCAATACTGTGCATGTTCCCGAACACTTAGTGGTTAATAATCCACAATTATTAGACACTAACATCCGCCGAAACACAATTTTAAACAAGAAAAACAAAACTGCTAAAGTGACGCTTCCCGATCCCGCCAAAAAGTCCAGAGGAATTGTTGAAAACTTTGCAAGTCGAAGAGTTGAATAGTTTTGTGTTATATATTTATATAATCGTGTATATTATTCAATAGATACTAACTATGTAGTTTTCTCCCTCAAATTAGACGTTATTAGTACTCTGAGCTAAGTTGCGGATAAACGGACTGACGAGCGAAAATATATATATACTATCGTTTTTCCACCTTTTATCTTATCTGTCGTTATGATTTTATTTATTTTTTAAGCATTTAACTGCTAGATGTTTAAATCTAAAGAAAAGTTTACTAGAAAAAAAATCTAGCAGTTAAATGCTTAAAAAATAAATAAAATCCTAACTATAATTGCTATTTCTTCTTTCAAATGTTTAATACTTGAAAAAGTATTCATTTGACATTGTGGGTTACCTACAATGCGAAGAGATGGCGCTGCCTTGCAGCTTAAGGCTAGGAAAATTTCGACGCGGCTAATAGGGCCGTGGTAGCATAATGGTCAGTGCATTCGCCCGGATAGCGAAGGATGCGGGTTCGAGTCCCGTCCGCTGCCTGGTCCGCGTGGATTTTTTTCTAGTAAACTTTTCTTTAGATTTATCTGTCGTTTCCATCCGAGATTGTCTGTAAGAGATCACTCTTAGCAATAAGACCGCCCATTAATGGAGTTTATCCGACGCTTTCTCTCCTTTCTCGATACCTCCACGCACCGAAATAAAGGGTGTGTTGATTAACAAACAGACGTATATGTGGCCGTATCTTTTTTTCATTAACTAAGAAATTTCATTTTTTCACAGTTTCAAGGGACTGTAGATCAAAGTATAAGGTTTAAATTTCAACTTCTTCGTTTCGTGATATAGTATCTTGACAGGCAGACAGACAGACGGACCACAAATTAAAGGGATCTTTTAAGGGTTCGGTATTTTTTGAGGCACCAATTACTATGTCAGGGTAACATAGTTAAAAAAAATACAATTACAGTTAACCTAAGTTTCAGTTTACCGATTGTATTTTTAGGTGATCATTTACTATTTCTTTGCGGATCATTTAAATATTTTCCTTTAATTAAATGGTAATATATAGTTTGACTAAGCATATAGTTTGACGTAGTGTCACTCGAAAACAACCGTTTTAGTTGATCGTTTTATGTAGGCGATGATCGTAATGAGACATGACATGGTATGTATGAAAGAAATTTTTGGTCGTATCTATATAAAAAACCCGCCAAATGCGTGCCGGACTACGCACGTTTCAGTTTTTACCAAAATATGTAAAATTTGCCAATAAATAATCACATTCAGATATTGTATTGATATTTGTGAGTATAATATATTCAATAATAAACAATATCAGTAAGGCGAAGTTAAAAGATTGAAGAAAAAAAGATGGTTTTGGTAGGTTATCCTTCAATATCAATTTTTTTACACAAAATACTGTTTTGATATACCTGCTCAACAAACTCTAAACAGCGAAACCAGATGGGATAGTTATATATTTCTTTATTCACACTCCTTTTAACTATATTACTAGATCCCTAAAATATTCAAAAATATATTGTGACAATTTGATTAGTTTTGAGTCAACAAGATTCTTTATGATACTGTGAATATTTAAAAACTGTAGCTCTAAGTGTTTGCATGTAAATCCTGTGTGACAGACAGACACGCAAGTGGCAGGACTTCGTTTAGATCTTTTGGGGAATGGAACCCAAAAAAACAATCAGTCAATCAAACACTTTTTTTGTAATACACGGGTTGAAACTTACATGGGTTTTAAATCTATGTAGGAAACTCACGACAAGATTGTATGAAAGATTTTTTTTGGAAAATCCACCATATACAACCAGGAAATTCGGGAATCGGGATATAAAATCGATGGTTTGTATTGAAATCTCAAAAATGGCTTCATTTATTTTTCTATTGCTTCCAGTCCAAATTATGAAAGTGTAAGTAGGTGTAGTTACCTATATGCAAAATTATAAGTTAATCAAATGTTTATTTGCTAACTATATATTGACAAATGTTTGTTGAATTCCAAGCACGTGCTCTACTTTGGCCATTGTGAGGTGACGAGTGAGGCGAAGGGCGGGCGGGCAATGCATCGCAGCAGTGGCTCAGCCCAACACCTTGTTGTATGGCTGGGAGTTCGATCAGTAGCGGGGTGAATGGCCGGCGCGCACGCGAGCCGCGGCTGCATGCGAACGCGGGGCGGCGGGCGGCGAGCGGCGAGCGGCGAGCGGCGAGCGGCGAGCGGCGAGCGGCGCGGCGCGAGCGCTGTCATGTGTACGATATAGATGCATGGTTCCCAACTTAAGGGTTTTCCCCCCAGATTTAGGGGCTAGAAGTGTTAAAACGGACTTTTTTAGGGGCTAGAATTTTTGGGGGTTCTTTTAGGACTCCCAACCTGGGGGTCCTCATAGTGCGTGTCGGGTGACGGTGCAGGAGTATTGTCTGGTTTTTAGTGGCCCTGGTCAGGGCGTAGGTAGGGCCCTGTTCACATCAGCGAGCTCCAGGGCTGGCTGAAGGGGACAGGGAGGAGTACCACATACCTTCTTCTCGCTCCCCCAGTGGTTGAAGGATGCGTAAGGCATTTTCCAGATACAAAAAAAAGGCTGTCACCTGGCGCGCCGGCGTTGGCGGTGGACGTGTTCATGCCGGAGTTGCGCAGGATCTCCACCAGCTCGCAGCGGAAGGCGGACACGTCCTGCTTGATCTCGTTGACGTCGTCCTCGGTGACGCCGCCGCTCTCCGCGCGTCGCTGCTGCACCGTCACGTAGCGGCGCACCAGGTTGCGCATTATGGCCTGTTACGACAATCACCAACACATCGATTATGACCTGGGTTCCGAACCTGGGGGTAATTACCCCTCCAGGGGTAAATCAGCCATATTTCGGGGGTAACAAAGAACCTAATTATTTGGTCAAATCTAAATAATACTACTAATTCAAGCATTTTGCCAATTCAAGCCTTCTTGCTAGTGAGCCCGCGGGGTGCTGAGTGTGGGAAGCGGGGGAGATTTTCTCCTGATGATGACATTGTTAGAGACGAAGATATAGCGGCCAAATTGGAATTACTTGGACTGATGATAACATTTTAAAATCGCGGTAAAATCTGTTTCCCTAATAGGTTACAGGAGTAGCAGTATTGGAAAGGTTAGGAAACACTGTTTTAGGGGCTTTTATCAAAACTTGCAATTAAATCGAAAAACAAAGCGTGTGTTTTCTTTCAGTTTTGTGCATAGAATGGAACGCACCACGACATGAAACGACTGAACTGACTGTGTGGCGGGTTGTTTCCTAAGACTATGGACTAAAGTTAAAAAAACAGCTAAATAATATTTAACAGTCTGTCAGCTCATTTTCGTTTGATTGTTCTTTCGGAAACTGTATTTATTCAATAAAATATTTTACTGTAACTAATTAAGTAACGTTTTAATTTATGAGCACCGAAAGAATTTAGGTAATAAGTAGGTACTTAAAAAATTGTATATTTAGGGGATTTTAGGGGAGTTTAAAAAATAATTAGGGGTAAATTTTGGTAAGGGTTGGTAACACTGTAGATGTAGGTCATGTCGGGCCGCCACCGCCGCCAGCCGCCCGCCGCCGCGCCGCGCCGCGCCGCAGACAACCGCATGCCACACGGAAGCACTCGTACCGGAATCTTATCGAACTGCCTGACCCATTCTAACATTCATAACATCTAGCTACGCTCAGCATTCACTGGATTAAACTCTTATTGAAACACACCTAAATTAGCCTGTTATAAAAATATCTAAGTACTATAGTGGCCCTCGCTTCGCTTCGGGGTACAATTGATCAATATCCTTTATTAGCGGATGCCTACGTCATAACATCTACCTGCATGCCAAATTTGAGCCCGATCCGTCCAGTGGTTTCGGCTGTGCGTTGATAGATCACTATGTCAGTCAGTCACCTTTGAGTTTTATATATATAGATTTACGCAATATTCAAAGGCTTTTCACTCTATTCCTTAAAGGAGAACATTGAATTGAAGCTGTTATAACATTGAAAAAAAATATTGAATCTACAATTGGGGGCTGGGCAACCGGCACGGGGCACGATGAATGTTTTATGAGGTATGTATTCTTTAATGGGTCAAGTGTCAAGTAACTTTTCTAAAAGTTCTGCGGCATATTTATTGTATCCAGATGTCGACAAAGCGCCGGAAATAATGTTAATCAATTTATTTACAAACATTATTACGGAGAAATCGCATTGAATACTTTTGGTCACCCATCCTAAGACCGGGCATTGCGCTACCAAATTTTCAAATAATTTTTCATTATGCATAAGTATAGCCTTGTTTAACTATTACTATTAAGAGAACGTACATTATTCTATTTACCTCTCCACATTTTTCAAGTGTCTTCCTTAAACAGTTCAAATGGAAAACGTAAGGACTTAAAATAAATGACACTATTTCCCAGTTGCACAATGAGACAAACAAGATTGATATCACTAACGCTCTGCTTAATGATACGCCGAGTTAGGGATGTTGAAAGTTGAAAAAAATATCGATATATCGATACATCGATATTTAAAAAAATATCAATATCGGCTTCGATATATCGCGAATAAAACATCGATATATCGATATATCGGACCAATTTTCCCAAAAATATATTTAGGTCAGCCTAGCACAGTAATAATAACAATACAAATTATAATTAAAGAAAGAATTATCAAAGTACCAAATTGCCACTACACTAAATGACAGTGCAGTATTTCACGAAAGATGATACGAGGAATAATAATTGAACGAAATTTATCTCCCTAAAAATAGACCCTATTTTCGAATGATGAAAATGATTGCAGGGCCTCTCAGGTGCCATCTCTAGTAAACAACACTAGTCACACACTTCCACAGAATATAATGGAATTCAGCACAACCAATTTACCAGCGAAACAGATTTACAAATCATAGACAATACTAAATACAGCACAGATCATAGATATGTTGAATATCATTAATCCGAGATCCAGTTACGATTTTTCCAGAGACGAATTTAGTTAGATCGTGATATGCCGCTAATAATTAAAAAAATATCGTTTTTGATACGAATTTCGATATTGGTTATTTTGTATCGATGTATCGATTTATCGAATCAAAATATATCGGCTAAAAATATCGATATATCGAACAAAAAATATCGATATATTTTCAACAAGCCTACGCCGAGTTTCGTCTCGGTGAGTGTACCTGCTACTTTGTGTACAGTTACAACAAAGTGTTCCTTGAATTGAGCGCATTAAATATCTTTACGAGTGGCTGTTGCAGCTCGGCCGCGCTCTCTTTTATCGCGAGATTGTATAAAAGTGCTGCTTTGATGTGCCTAATCCTAATGTAATCCCAAAAGGCCATCCCGGTTCGTGTCCCTAACGACGGATCACTGTAACGAAGGTCCCGTAGAGCCATTTCAAATTACGTTCCCTTTTTATGAAAAGATCAAATATTTTCGCTTCATGTTCATTTTATCGAAGCGCGTTATTAGAGTAATTAATGTGGGTAATATTTTAAAGACGACGACGAAGCGAGCTCTCTTTTAGATAAAGATCAAAAGAAAACATAATTTTCGGGGAAAGAATTAGATCGTGTAATCCCTCCCCCCTCGGAGACGTGGGCTGGAAAATTTGTTACTTTGTGCTAAAGATTACTTCATTTCGATGGGCGTTCGATTTTATAAAAGTAAATTGTAGAGCTGTTACTCTTACCACTATATAACAGTAATAACAAAATATATAATAGCTAACATTTCTTACGTTTTACCGCACTTCAATCATTAAATGAAACACTTTTTAACAGTTATATTTTTCATATTTTAAGCATTTAACTGCTAGATGTGTCGGAAGAACTTTTTAACAGGTAACAGCGTGTATTATTTTATATTTATTAACGTTTCAGGGCCTTTATAAATCCCGTTATGTTTAGTTTTTAAAAAGTGTTTCATTTACGTATTTACTTATTTCCAAAGTAGATATAAAATTGTTTTCTCTCTGTGTGTGTGTGTGGGGGGGGGGGGGGGTATTATAGACCATAGAAACGGCATATTACAACCTAGGCTAAAACAATGTTCTATACTATTTTTAAATTAAATTAGTTACAACATTCTAAACCTAAACAAAATTTCTTGCCATCTGCTATACAATGTTTTTTGCTATTCAAACTTCCTAAGTGCGTACAATTAAACAATATATTTACTCATAGCGGAGTTAACTTTAGATAAATCGAAGCTAACTTTTACCCGCAAACCAAATTTTTGGAAGAGTAAGATATGCCTATATATTATACACAATCTTTGCCAATTTTAAGACACTTTGTAAGTTTCAATCAATCTTGAGCTCGAGTTATTCCGTTAGGTAGCTTTGTGTAAATTGGCAATTCGAGTGTTCAATTTTAAGAAGGTACACTTTTAAAAATATTGTTGGAGTTGGAGGAAAAATTAAAATGTGGTTTCTTTCTCTAATATTATAAAGCTGAAGTGTTTGGTACGCGCTAATCTCAGGAGCTACTGGTGTGAATTAAAAAATATATTTCTAGTGTTCGATAGTGCATTTACCGAATAAGAAACCAATAGATGCAGAGTATCAATGAAAAAATCTGTAAAATCGAGGAAAATATTCCCTTTCAGAATTTTCGTTGCGTGCGGTGTATAAATGCAAAAAAAATATCAATAACAGCATTGATGCCTTTCAAAAGTTAAAAAAATGTTGGCGACAGCTTAATATATGCTACCCAAATACATATACCTTTTAGGATTTCCTATTTACTCACTTTAATAAATTTCCTCAAATTAACGCGAATGTAACCAAGGTCACACCTACTAGTGCTTTTATAAATTGAAATATAAAGCTCCTATTTCCACATTTATGTTTGTCATGAGTAAGTAACTAAGTGTGTTCATAAAAGAGAATTGATCAAATCAATACCGAAGCTTGAACGAATAAATTAAATCGATAGGCAGCGCTGCGGACGCGATGAGCCTGCATATTCGCAGGCTCATTTAGGTATAATACCTCTGTGTTAATTAACACGCAACAGGTGATTTCACTGCTGGATAAAATATAAAGTTATTTTATTTCTGGTAATAAACTTCAAAGTTAAATAAGTAGGTAAATTTGAATTTGAGAAAAATAAATAAAACTAGTTTTTAACGGGTTAATGCACGAAACTTTATTTATTTATTGACGTTTCGCAGCCTGCTGCTTCGTCGGAATAAATTTTTTAATTAATTTTGTCGAGCTACCTTCGAAAGACTTTTATTGAGCGTTCGGTTATTTCATTGTACGATTTTTAAATTTTTATTATGTATGAATTTTTAGTTAATAAAGTACATTATTTAAAATTCTTTTTTGTAATTTTGAGTTTATTTATTTGTCCCTAACTACCATAAACTACCACTGGTTCCAAAATTGGGAGACCTTTCTGAGAAGAACCGGCGAAACAAACTCAAGAGAGGCTTTCTATCTCCTTCTTATGTTAAATTATGCAAACAAAAAAAAATAGTATCTGTTGGTCTTGAGAAAAATATTTATACTGTAATTAAAACTACTTTTGTTACTTATTCTCATTAAAATTTGAACCCAGGTGGTGCATATGCAGGTACCCGCGAACTATTTTGCGTGAATGAATGTTTTTTCTTACAATTTTTAAAATAAAAACTATCCTATATGTACAAATTCAGGTTAGAAGCCCAGCGAGGCTTTTCGGAGAGCTTCGACATAAAGCATTTTCAAAGTAATTATGATCTTACTGCAATCATCTCAAAAACCAAAGCCGTGGAACCTCTTATGATCTGATGTTGCCTTGACCTGATGATCTAATACCTCTTAAGAACATTAAGATAACCTCGAATAATAGAGAGATTCGATACAAACAAACGGACTGCGCATCAGCAGAATAAAGACCAAATGTTTGATCTGCAACTTTGACCTAAATACAACGGCGAGTGTTCTGAGGACATTCTCCCTTATCCTGTCCTTCAGAGGAACATGCACGCTGGCCTTCATTGTCACAGACTTACTGTCCCTACCCCCTCAACGCGAACAAAGAAATTTGGTGACTAATTTCTTTGTCACACTATTCACAAATGGAATGCTTTGGCCGCTCACTCTATACTTCCCGCCCTTCTATAATTCGGGATCATTTAAAAAGGGGCGTGAAGAATAAGCAGGCAGGCAAGGTGAGGATGGCTGGTGTGGCAGACAAAACGATTTACCCATCGTCTACTATAGAGATCTCCCGTAATTAAAAACTTTCAAGGCTCGCCTTGGAAGACGGGATAATTGAGACTGACATCATACAAAGGACGACATCTGGATAGAAATACAACTAGTGACGTACTTTAACCAGAGTCCTGTTTGATGGGAAAATGCTTATAAAGACCAAAGGAAAAAAATATAAAACAGCGGCAAAATCAGCTTTTCTGTAAGACTGTGAGGCGTGAGGCCTGGTCGACAACTAAGATTTATGAGCAGAAATTAAGAACATACAACGGTGATGCGTATGTTGCGTTAGTCTGGAGGGATTACCGTTAAAGACAAGGTGTGGAATGAACACATAAGAGGGAGCTTGAAGGAGTCTTCATAACCCATAAAATTTCTGAGGCTAGGCTAGTAGGGTCACGTTATGGGAAGATCAGACAATCACGTGATTAAAGAATGCCTTTTTATCACCACAAAAAAAGAGGGAAAGAGGATGGACAAAAATCCACCTTGATGAGAAATGTCCAAAAGACGTTCGAGATTGATATAATGGTCTTATATATGCCAATAAGATGTTAAATACAAGTTAGGACAAACTTGTATTTAACATCTTATTGGCGTCACATGATTGGGAAAGCCGTCTCGCGTAACGGGATAAGACCCGGGACTCAAAATATCTACATACAAAAGGAGATTGCTCAGCTTCCATACATGTTTGGCCTAAAGACCAATAATCATGAAAAATTGTTTCCTAGATTCGAAATTATATAAAAAATACTGTAAAAACGAATATCATTGACGGACACCCCTGAGAACTTCTATAAACCATATACACTGAACGATTTTGAGGTTATGTTTGCAAATAGGTACATCGGTATTAAAATAATGAAAAACAAATAAGTTATATAGTAAACTAGGGAAATCAAGCCAAGTACCGAAATTATGTATTAGATTCAGGTATATAGATATAAAGCATGTAGATTAACAGATAGTCCTGTTTTTAGAGTTAATGCACCAGAGTAACTTTTAAAATCAGGAATCATCTATGCATTTCCGGTTATAATAAGGTACTCTGTGACAGAAACTGCGTGATGATTGTGAATGAGCCACAGATTAGAGAAAATTTTTAAACTCGTTAACCAAAGAAAGCTAAGAGATTTAGGTTATACAGCCATATCTTCAGTAGCTTCATTATCTTTGTTATGTTTATATTATAACCATATTTTAGATTTTTAGTGTATCACACCTTATAATGTCTTTATGGAGATGTTTGGCGAAAAATGTATGGCAATAGACTTTATGATGTCGCATACCATCTATAATAATTGTCTTAGCACATTTGCATGTAGTGATTTTCACTACATGCAAATGTAGTTAGATAATATAGTTGTGGATATTAATACCACAGTGTAATAAAAAAAATGATATTTTTTATCGATCTTTACAAAATAAATTTGATTTTATGTTATTTAAACAACTTCGATCAGTCTTGGGCTGAATGTTACTACACCCATAGCCATTAAAAATGATTCGTATGTTTTCCAAACCAGTAAAATTAAGAATCCTTTTTAAAATGAATATATTATACAAAGGTGTCCGTTAAAAACTAATGACTGTAAAATAAAGTATAAATTACGCCAAGAATTACCGTATATGTCAATATTTTTTGTGCATTTGGGCCAATTTGAGCAATCTCCTTTCATCTATATCGGTACAGCGGTTTAAGCGCGAGGAAGAAGGAAACAGACAGACAGAAAAACACTTTCGCATTTCTAATATCAGTATGGCGTATGGATGCAAATAAAGTAGATTGTTTACTGCAGGCACTTTAAATAATTGTTTTGTTCAAAACATTCTGTTGCTTCTCAGCCGGAGCTGGTTCTTGCTCGAGTATAAGTTTTTCAATTACGTTGCAGCTGCTCCCAAAATTGTTGTGAAACGGTCGGATTGCGTTGTAAGCACACGAGAGAGATATTCTTTAGCTGACACCTAAGCCGGCAAAATGAATTTGCGGCATCCTTTCGGCATGGGTGTGCTACGAGAATTTTAGCAAGTTCATTATGTAAGTAAACATTATTTATTTTATTTATATACATATTTTTTGACGACTTCCGCGGCCGAGTGGTTTGTACGAGTCGCGAGGTCCCAGGTTCGAATCCCGGTGGGGGCAGATGTTTGTGTGATGAATACGAGCACTTGTACTCCAGTCATGGATGTTTAATATGTATTTCTATATAAATATACTTATATATGTACAGGATATGTATTCTATCCGTTACCCTAGCATCCCATAACACAAGCCTTACTGTGCTTACTTTGGGGCTAGGCTAATTGGTGTGAGTGTTGGAAATATTTATTTATTTATTATTTTAAATCATTCATATTAAATAGCCTCAGGTACCGTCGAGACCTAGACTAATAGACAGACAACACTTAATTGAAACTTCAATGAAAAACTTCTTTGAGTTCAAACGATTTTTTTATGGCGAAATACGAACGTTACTTTCATTGTTAGCGAAAAACTTTCCGAAGTTTTCAATAGAAAAAGCTATGCTGTGGAGAGACGGCGGTTGGTCAAGTAGCTGAAGATTAATGTGCTCCTCGAGGGCGCATCAATCAAATAAAAATCATGGCCGTCAGAGCCAGCGCAATATTGTTATATTACTTTGTGGATTAATGGCCGATGGTCGATATCCACTGTCGTCGACAGAGACGAGGTGTTAAACGCTGGGCCGACATTAAATTTTAACCGGCTGCTAATTTTCCGTCGAATTGTGATCCCATTACGATCAAACCATCAAAAGTGGAGGCCAGTGGGGTGGGCCGGGGTTAGTGGATGTCACCTATTAGCTCGGTCGTTCAAGTGAACGATCGAAATGGTTTTTTTCAGCGGTTGTGCTTTAATCTAATCGATTTGTCCTGAACGAGGAGTGGCACAGTGTAGGCGACGTGGCCGTCTCTAACATCGTTAACTTTCACTTCCTATACCACGTAAATACCTAAGATTTATAATATTTCATTCTTTTATTCAGACGCTCAATATAAACTCAAGTACAATCAGAATGCTAGAGTACTAGCAGTGTCTTTAGAAGTAGGCTTTCAAAATTTCGGTTATTGATATTATTCCTTAAAACATTGATTTGAAACTTGAAAGATAAAAGAAAAATGCATGGTAAATAGCACGTAGATGTGTACCGACGTCATGGATCCATTTCTTCGCTTAGTAAATTTTAAAGTAACCGTACAGCAGAAATCTAATGGTAGACATACACACTACGAGAAATCGTTACGATTAGACTGCACAGTCCGAACGGTACCGATAACTCGTAGCGTGTATGTTATAAAACTGCACAGTTTCCTATACGTACGCCACGTACGATAAACTGTTCCGTTCGAACAGTACAGTCTGATCGTAACGATTTCTCGTAGTGTGTATGGCTACCATTATATCGGGATTGAAAGATTATGAAGTAAGTCACTTGTTGGTAATCTTTGATGAAGGGTTGACTAAGAGTGGAGTCGCTGATGCGTATTATTCTGTGTTAGGCGGGCTGGTGTGAAAGGCGCGGTGGTCGCGGGCGGCGTGGGGGGAGGGGGGGGGGGCGGGGGGCAGGGCGGGCGGGAGCGAGGCGAGGGCGGGCGGCAGTGCGCGGTGCGCGTGGCTGCCGACCACACGCCCGCATGCTGCGCGCCGCGCCCCCAGCGCCACGTGCCCCGCGCCGTCGACCGCTCGTACTGTGATTAGTTGTGCTCCTCGACTCCTCGGATCGAATCACCTGCAATACGCTAAGTGTCGGCGGGCGACGCTGCATGCCCTTCCGTGTGAGCGTGCGATGCTCCGCGGGCCCGCGCCGGCTTCGCTCGCGAGCCACTCTCGTTCACTGCACCACAGACGCCTCTAGGTAAACCATAACAACGCTGCAGCTGTTTGGAACGCAAATAAAGTCGGATATAAACATTGACGATCATATATGAAGTTGTCTATCTATCAGTCTTCTACAATTATGCCTTTAAAATCGGGCTTTCAGAAGTTAAAGCATGTGAGTCACGTCACTTCTTTTTAAAGGCTGAACCGAATTGGATATTTCTCTTAATGGTATTTGTTATTCTCAGAATTTTTGAAAATCCCCAAGAAACGATCAGAGAATTCGGCAATCGGGATATGTGTTTATAATAATAATAATAACGCTCACACCAATTAGCCTAGCCCCAAAGTAAGCACTATAAGGCTTGTGTTATGGGATACTAGGGTAACGGATAGAATACATATACTGTACATATATAAGTATATATATATATATATATATAGAAAATACATATTAAACATCCAAGACTGGAGTACAAATGCTCGTATTCATCACACAAACATCTGCCCCCACCGGGATTCGAACCTGGGACCTCTCAAGTCGGCGACACCATGAAACCCGGCGTACAAAACACTCGGCCACGGAGGTCGTCAAAAGTGTATCAAGGTGTTTGCATTGAAATCTCAAAGTTCTCAATATCTCATGATATGTACCTATAATGCATCGCTAATATAAATCAATAATTTGTAAAAACAAGTCCAGTTGCCACCGCGATAGGATATCTTCAGTATTAAATACAAACAAACAGTTTCCGCATTGGCGGAGCTTTCATCTGACTCATTCATGAGTCCAGCAGCTTACGCGTCTGATGCGTGTCGGCGGACGATCAGAGCGCACATAATTGTCGGCAGTCTGGAAAAAATATTACCTTCTGTTCTGTGCATTGATGTCGGAATTTCGGTATCGTGTGGTGTAGGTAATAAATCACCGTACGTGAATCATTGTTAGTGAAATCGATTCACTGTAGAGCTTAGTGTGCCAGCCAGCCAGCCAGCCCGGTAACCGCTACTGTTGTTGTGTTGCATTTCCGCTATGCACATCATGGCTCAATTACATTTGGTCGTTAAGGGCGCCATATACGGAACGATTCGTCGTTGCGATCGATCTGGGGGCTAATCGCCTAACGGAAATGCTTTGGAAAACGCTAACGCTTACGATTTTATGTTGTTATTTCTAGGCGCCTGAGGTATTCAAATGCCTCGCGCTCTTTCTTTTTCTTTTGCATTGGTAATAACAATATTAAAAAAAATGAGCGTGAGGTATTCGAAAACCTCAGGCGGCTAGAAATAACAATATAAAATCGTAAGCGTTAGCGTTTCCCAAAGCATTTCCGTTAAGCGATTGGCCCCCTGAAGGAAATCGTCAACGATCGATCGTTCAGAAATGCCACTACATACACGAAACGATTGATCGTAAACGAGTCGTCGTTGCGATCGATCTGAAAGTAATCGTTAAGGGGCCCAATAGATCAATACAGACAATTGGTACAGAACAATCGTACCGTATATGGGACACTGACGATCGATCGTTTACGATACTCATGATTGCATGGGTTCTTGTTGCGATCTCCGATGTCGTCTGCGATTAAGTAAATCGTTAACGATCTTGACATACACTGTCGATTCATCGTTTCGATCGGTTTGAAACTACGGATCGTACAGATCAATCGTACCGTATATGGACCCCTTTAGCACGTTTTCGGTTACGCGAAAGACATTACTCAAATTCGAACACCTGAAGCAATATTTATACTGGAATACGGACTGGAAGACGGTGTCGGTTAACCAAAACGAAAACTACCCGAATACTCGACTCTGTTCATTTACACTTAGTCGTTTATTCGGGCTAACGGCCAAGTTTAATCGCTCCATCACTTATGATAATCATCGCACTGGTATCAATAATAGAGGAGATCATTATTAAAATAATTTCTTTTATTTGTTTCTTAGGTTTTCACGCACATCACTCATTAAATAAAACTACTTTTTCACGGGTTAATGCACGAAACTTTATTCATTTATTGACGTTTCGCAGCCTTTACAGGCTGCGTCGTCAGAATCAATTTTTTTTATTTAATTTTGTCGAGCTACCGTCGAAAAGACTTTTTTTGAGCGTTCGGTTATTTCATTGTTCGATTTTTAAAGTTTTATTGTATAGGTATGAATTTATTACTTAGTCAATAAAGTACTTAATTTAAAAATCTTTTTTGTAATTTTGAATTTATTTATTTGACCCTAACTACCGTAAACTACCACCGGTTCCAAAATTGGGAGACCTTTCTGAGAAGAACCGGCGAAACAAACTCAAGAAAGGCTTTCTATCTCCTTCTTCTGTTAAATAATAAATAAATAAAGTTTCGTGCATTAACCCGTGAAAAACTAGTTTTATATAATTTCTTTTAGTCTAAGACTGAACACAATTATTGTGTTCAGTATAGTTTTTCAGACATTCATTCTTATTCCATTTTACAAGCAAACCGTGGTGTAGAACCTTTGTACGCAGAAAAAAAATAAAGAAGCCATTAGCCACTGTTCTGCGGACGCCACGTATTTTATCCTCTGGTCGTAAAAAGTAAGTTGGTGACACAATTTATGGAAAAGAGGCTACGATGAAGGGTGCGTGCGGTTAATCCAGCCCTACCTTATGAGAAACTATAGAACCACGATTGAACTACGTAAGGAAAATAGAATCCTAATATGGTCTGGGCAAGTATTAAGAAAAAAATGGGTTATATAGATAGATAGATAAAACTTTATTCACACCAACATGCACACATACAAAATTGAAGACAAATTATACAACTATACTGATATTTTCGTGTGCAGTAGCGATGTGAATGGGCGAAAACTCAGCGTAACTTTTTTTTATTTTTTAACCATGTAACTGCTTGATGTTTAAATCTAAAGAAAATAGTTTCAGTGACAAATAAAATTAAAGCACACAACACCAACGCCGACAACTCCGCACCCAAGCAACTAATATCTGGATATTCCAATTTTCTGTTGTTCTAATAAAAATGATTTCAAATGTGTTTTAAAAGTTTGTTTGCACGGAATTAATCTTAAGGGTGGAGGTATGTTATTCCAGCATTTAGTCGCTTGGTAGCGGAAACTGCCAGTGAAGCCAACAGTTCTGTGCTGGTGGGTGGTCAAAGGAGCCCTTGCGTGCCTGGGGACACCAGAACCGTAGTGATGGTGAAAAGTAGAATACTTTAGTTTTTTAGGTTATATCACCCCTAACAATTAAATGTGTATAGGGCTTGAATTTTTTGTTATTTGTGGCAGGCGAATAAGCACTGTCTTCAATATGACATTTTAAATCCGAGAAATCCTCTCTAGCTTACTGAAGACTACATTGATTAATTCACTGTCTCGTATTATTTTATTTAAACTGTTAAATGTTACAAGCACTTGTGAAAGTAGAAAAGCTACGTATTCAATTAGCAATTAATCAAAAACAACAAAAATCTAGCTCGTCTGTTATTTAGGTCTTTAAAAATGATATTGTGGTTACTAAAATCATTTTTTTCTAAACTGAATAGTTTGCGCGAGAGACATTTCCAAAGTGGTAAAATATGTGTCGTTCCCTTGTCAGTTCTAAAATAAGAAAATGATAAAACTAATAAAACATATAATATGATGTACATTACCATGCAAACTTCCACCGAAAATTGGTTTGAAGATCTAGTATGAAGATTTTTTTAATACATAAATAGCAACAACAACCGCAATTGACCTTTAAAAAAAATTGTGTGTGTCAGCTCCGACGCACGACCGGAGTTTACACTCTAAAAACGATTGTATTTGAACAGACACAAAACAAAATCAGGCCAATATGTGAATCTCCAAGGCCGTAAAGCTTATAAAAAAAAAACAAAATCAAGTCCGAAGAAGTCGGTTACAAGTAGAGATACCTCAGAATTCGTCCCATGGTTTCGACTATCATAGGTTCCATGTCACACATTTTATCATCTAACATCATCGATATCATCATATATTTTATTATGTATTTCTGGAAACACACAATTTCAAAAATATCACACACTAGTCATCATTTTGTAAATATGTATTATAATTCCATCTGTACTGAAAATCACTATTCCAGAGTGCTGGACACTTACCGGCATTTCTCTATATTCTGTTATTTATTTGTTTTCATTAATTTTGCTCCGATTTTATCTATTTTTAGTTTATTTATTTTATTGACATTTGTGACAACTTAATGTTTTTTATCCGTTGCCATGGATAAAAGTGAAAGGTGCGCAGATGAGGTTGCGCACAAAAACGTAACGAGGTCATTTGTTCAGTAGATTTTGCTCCTCACATTTTTTTCATACCGCGCCCCTTATATATGCAAATCGATTCTTAGGGAGTAAACTCCAAAAAATACACTGTTATTAAAAATATCGATCAAAGTTACAACGAACTACAAGAACTTTTATATTATGTTACTTGCTGCTACGGAACCCTACATGGGCGAGTCTGACCCGCACTTGGCCGACTTTTTTCTTCCTGTATTATACAGAGACGTCAATTTTGTATGACTGTTACTCAATTATGCAAAAACTACCGAACGGTTTTGGGTGAAATTTGGTATGCATATAGTTTATGACCTGGATTGAGACATAGGATACTTCTTATCCCGGAAAAAATCAGGTCACCGTGGGAAAGTTAACGATGACAATGTCGCGGGTGACCGTTAGTTAAGAAATAATTCATGAAGTCATCTACCATTACATATTTAAGAATATACTATTCATTAATAAAATACTCATTCGTACACTGTTTAAGAATGCCGAGTCATCCAGTTTAGGCAAAAATGGGCGATAAAAGTTAAATCTTCTTAATATATATAAATCTCGTGTCACAATGTTTGTCCTCAATGGACTCCTAAACCACTGAACCGATTATAATAAAATTCGCACACCATGTGCAGTTCGATCCAACTTGAGAGATAGGATAGTTTAAATCTCAAATTATAGTCGCAATTTCAATTTATTGCAAATTATTACTTTTGGGCGGTACGAAGTTCGCCGAGTCAGCTAGTACTACAATAAATATTACCCAATGTAGTAAAGAGCAGCACCCGTTCCAGAGCATGACGTATTATGAACCAGCCATCGATTTCCTCAACCAATAACTAAAGCCTCAACCATATTTTAGGGCTTCACACATAATTATGTATGAGTACAATAACGCGCGAGTGACATTCAATTATAGGAACTCATTGAATACATCCTCCTTTTAGAATTCGTTTAAAAACATAGTTAGAGTCTGTGCGGAAAGAGAATGGGCGTGGCGAAAAACGGAACTAACATTATGATTTTTATTTGGCAATCAAACCCAGCAATCTGTAAAACGTCAAAGTTTTGTATTGATACGGATTTGTTTGTTGTTGTGATTTCTTGCGGTTTCTTGTATTTAATCATGTCTAAAAGGGGTAAAACCTTACAAATACTGTTGAAAAGCACTACAGCGCCCTCCAATCTAAATCCCATTCTCTTTCCGCACAGATTCTACATATACTCTGAATAGTGTTTCATAATTTTAGAGACCACAGAACAGTCAGATACCTAATTGATCGGTTATAGTTACAAATAAGGCTGGTTCAGATAGTCAGATATTCCTTCTTACTTGCGTGCATTCCATTTCTTAGAAAATATCACACTAATATTATAAAGGCGAAAGTTTGTGAGTGTGTGCGTGTGTAGGTTTGTTACTTCTTCACGTCTAAACGGCTGGAGC
Organism: Chilo suppressalis; assembly: GCA_902850365.2. Taxonomy (NCBI): domain Eukaryota; kingdom Metazoa; phylum Arthropoda; class Insecta; order Lepidoptera; family Crambidae; genus Chilo; species Chilo suppressalis. The sequence goes on from OU963894.1 coordinate 477,644, forward strand.
GATTTTAATAAAATTTGGTATGGAGTTAGCTGACACCCTAGATTAACACATAGGCTACTTTTATCCTGAAAAAATGTTAGGTTCCAGAGGGATTTTCAAGAAACTAAGTAAGTTAACGCAAACGAAGTCGCGGTTGACCTCTAGTATATAATATAACACAAGTATGATGAGACGTCATTATATGTTTAACTCAATACATATCATTTTTTGTTGTATTTTTTATTGTCACGTCAAGGTATTAGAAAGACATTTTTTCGAAAACTTCACTTAAACTGAAACTACCTGAATTTTTTTCAACCGACGAAAAAATTGGAGTAGGTTATCGAGTTGACGAGTATTTTTGGAGTTTACTCCTTAAGAATCGATTTGCATATATAAGGGGCCTGGTATGAGAAAAATGTGAGGAGTAAAATCTATCGATGAATGACCTCGTTACGTTTTTGGTGCGCATCCTATGTCGCGCAACTTTGACAAACAAAGATGACGGATTGACATTAATATTTTTTTAAAAATCTGAACTGAATTTAGATTTTGTTTCTGATAGAGCAATGGGGACAACGAGGTATGGTACAACCATTGATGCGGTATTTTCAAGATTCGTGAACCACGTATCTACGAACGTCCATGTGTCTTATTTTAGTTACCATAAACCACTTGTCACTGTAATTAATAATGCAGACAATGTTGATTTAATTAATATTTAAAAAAATGATAATAGTCTGATAATAATAATTACATAATTTATCAACATTCCTAATGATATATTTATGCACATCTGAAATTGACTATTGTAAAAAGTTTAATGTAAAATATTTCGTCGATTAGTTATAATAAATGTATATGAAATGAATAAATATATATTTATATATGTATATTATTTTCATTAATTTGTTAATTTACCCTTCCATACAGTATCAATCTTTTTTAAGTTAAATAAACTCTTTTTGCGTCTGGTTAGACTATCGAACTTGAGGAGTAAACTCCAGTCGTGCGTCGGAGCTGACACACACAATTTTTTTTTATTCTGTCGTAGTCGTAGACTTTGAGTCATGCATGACACCGACTCCTAATATTAATTTGGCTATAGATAAAAGAGGTTTATTTTTTCTGCTTTATAGCATTTTTGGATATCGGGCTACGATTTTTTTATTGAAATCTCAACGCTTCTCAATGCATTCATGCAAAGTCGGACTGGTGGCTATTTAAAATAAATACAGAAGTTTTAATTAAAATAGCAATAGAATAAGTCAATACGAATGAAATCATTAAATTTATTGAACGTTTCTGTATGCAGCGATAGCCATAGCACTAAGTAAATACCTTATTTACTCGGCGGCTGAAAGTTCGCGTCGAGTTTTCTGCCGACCCCGGTCTCGGCTAATAACCTTGAGTATCATATTATGAGCAATTTAATATCATTCTTGTATACAACATAACAGCTTGGCTGGCGTTCGATCACAACAATTTGTGGCGTCATCATCACAGCGCCTCTGGTACTACTGCTAAACAATGTGCACCTCAACAATTGTATTAAATAATACGAAACTAACCAAGTTTCTAATAATAATAATAATGTTTTATTTCAGATACTAGATCCATATAGATATTAGTAACAATCAAACCTTAAAAACTATGTTAGTACAAAAAGTTCCACGCGGACCAGGCAGCAGACGGGACTCGAACCCGCACCCTTCGCAATCCGGGCGAATGCACTGACCAATTATGCTACCGCGGCCCTCACGGACCGCGTCGAAATTCCTCTAGCTATTCTTAAGCTGCAATGCAGCGCCATCTCTTCGCATTATAGGCAACCCACAATGTCAAATGAATACTTTTACAAGTATTAAACATTTGAAAGAAGAAATACCAATTAAGGTTATATTTTTTATTATTAATGTTTAATTAATGTTGCCTATAATGCGAAGAGATGGCGCTGCATTGCAGCTTAAGAATAGCTAGAGGAATTTCGACGCGGTCCGTGAGGGCCGCGGTAGCATAATTGGTCAGTGCATTCGCCCGGATTGCGAAGGGTGCGGGTTCGAGTCCCGTCTGCTGCCTGGTCCGCGTGGAACTTTTTTCTAGTTATATTTTCTTTAGATTTAAACATCAAGCAGTTACATGCTTTAAAAATAATAATAATAAAAAAAAATATATATATGTTAGTACATTTAAGAACAAAGTATATTTCATATACAGTGGATCTCCGGTAGTCCGACAAACATTTTGCAGGGCAGTGTCGAACTATCGAATTTGTCGGATTATAGAGTACTGCCTAAGACCGCCCTATAGTCCGTTTTTTTACAAAAGAGTACCTTGTAATCCGACAAATTACAGATCCAATGATAAGATTACAAATCATACTTTGTTATGTATGTCAAATTTAGTAAATTAAACAACACAATAGAAAGATTACGTTTTATTATAAAAGTAACGTCATTAATGCTATAGAATTTATAAAAAAATATAAAAAACAATACTCTACGCGTCGAGCACAATAGTGATGGTGCGTACAAGTTGTAACTTGTTCAATCGTGAATTAGCGAATACTTGTATGTAATAGACGATGTCGGATTATAGGGGGTGCCGCATTAGCCAGGGGCCGGATTACCGGGGCTCCACTGTATATACCTTCTGAGACACCGGTCACATGAACGTGTATGTGTACCCAGTGCCTCAGAATGGCACACTCCGGTTTCTTCCCGATAACAGTTCCAGATTATTTAAAGAAAATGTCCAGAATTGAATTATATAACTGTATATGTGATATATAATAATTGCCTACTGCCAAATTTTCTAGATGTTCTAAATTTTGATTACCACAATAATTCAAATACATAGAATCCTCCATTTTTCTAATTCAGAAGATGATTATGTACCTGTGTTATATACCAATGACTACTTAAATGATTATATACTAGCAAACCAGTGAACCAAATGTTCAACAAAAAAAAAATAATAATAATTAATTGAGAACTTCGGAGATTTTGTGTGGTTTCGTTTGAAATAGAAATCACGTGATTTCTCGAAAACCGGAAGTGCTACGTTACTCAAATCCGGTTTGTAGTCTTATCAGACTATTCTTAACTTATAACTTAAACATTCTCTATATCTATCTCTTACGGTTTGGCCGCTGAAACAGCACCACGGACGGACGGACGGACGGACTTGTCTAATAGATAAGAGATAACAAAAATGAAAATATGAGTATATACGTAATCAATCCATTTGAATTTTTCATTTTACCAATTACTCTCTTTCTTACAAAATATATTATTTAAGTATTCGGTGTTCGGCCGAACACAATAAAAGCAGCCGAATAGGCCGAATACCGAATAGTAACCGAATATTCGTTGCAAGTCTAATGTTTAGTCGTCCGTCCAAAAAATAGCTTTCCGCTCGCGGCTTCGCTCGCATGGGTAACAACCACAGCTAAGACCTCCAACCCCTGATTTAAACTTCTAGCCATTTACCAACTAAACTAATATATAATCTAAAAATGTCTAATCAGTAAACACATTTTTTTACAAACCACTAAGTATAACTTAATTTACCAATTTTCACATTGAAGTATAAGACCTTATCTTCAAAATATACGAAGTTTCATACAGAAATTCATCCACTATTTTTAATCTTTAAGCGGAATACCTAAACCTACCTACCTAAATACCTAACCTAAGATGGCGCTGCCTTGCAGCTTAAGCAATGCTAGAAAGAATTCGACACTGCCTCAGGGCGTAAACGACAATAAATAAATAAATTCAGTACATCTCACCCGTAAAAACTAGTTTTATTTAATGAGTGATGTGCGTGAAAACCTAAGAAACAAATATTATAAACTAATTTTGTCTTAAATTAGGTGTGATTATTACTGTAAATATAATAAAATACATTATCTGCAACTATTGCTCATTTTTTGTGTGTTTACATATAGTCAACTACCGCCCTTGGCGGCCCCTTGGTGGCGGATCGGGGAATGCTCGGTAGATATGACGGCTTGGAGGGAAATAAAATACCTCCCGCGGACCAATAGGCCGGAGAAGGACATTACTTATAAAACCTCCGTTGTGAGCTGCTCCTGCGTAACTGGAGAGAAAGTCAAGCCTAGAGAGGCTTGGCCGAATCTACAGAAGGGATGGCGACGGAAGAGCTCTGTAGAGCCAACGGCGGCGCCTACGCCTTGGGAAGGCGACGTTCTTGGCGTCAGGTGGTAACCGGCCGTAAAACTAAAACCAAACAACTTCTTCTTGTGCAATATGAAAAATACGATAAAGGCGATAACGATAAAAGATAGTGCCTCTTCCGTAAGCGACGTGAATGCGAAACATACAATTAAAAGTACGAGGCTAAGAATAGGAACATAGAATATTGACTCAATGACCGAACACAGTTCCGAGTTGAGTAGAATATTAGCTGACAGAGACATTAATATATTTTGCATTCAAGAGACGAAGTGGACAGGGTCTAAATCTCGAGACATTGGCCATGGTAACCAGCTATGTTATCATGGAGTACATGCGAAAGGAAATGGAGTTGCTATAGCTTTGGATGTGCACCTGAAATAAAGAATAGTCGCCTTTGAACGTAAAAGTTACCGTATTATTGCTGTGAATTTAGCATTAGATAACAAACCGGCTCTAAATATAATCTCAGCATACGCTCCACAAGCAGGCTGTGGAACTGAGGAAAAGGAACATTTCTGGGAAGATTTTCATGAGGTCTTGCTTAATATACTGATGGAGCAGCCTATACACATTCGCGGAGATTTAAATGGCCACGTGGGTGCTAAAAATAATACTGATAATGGTGCACATGGTGGTTATGGATACGGTACGCGGAACCAAGACGGGACGGACATTTTTAATTGTGCTAGCAAGTACAATTTCAAAATCAATTAATACAACATTTCAGAAAAACAAAGGATACCTAATCTCTTATCTAATAGACAAGTCCGTTCGTCCGTCCGTGGTGCTATTTCAGCGGCCAAACCGTAAGAGATAGATATAGAGAATGTTTAAGTTATAAGTTAAGAATAGTCTGATAAGACTACAAACCGGATTTGAGTAACGTAGCACTTCCGTTTTTTTTTGGTGAACATTTGGTTCATAGGTTTGCTAGTAACAAATAATCTGGAAACACATCAAAACAGATAGATAATGCGCATTCCCATTCATTTCGAAATTATATAGGGACTGTAAAGTTATTCCCGGGGAGGCATTTATCTCACAGCACAGACTATTGTTAGTGGTTTTGGATCTACCTAAACCCATAAGGGCTCCAATTGACAAAACCGAACGCATAAAATGGAAGGCGTTACATAATCCCAAAAGCCACCAATTCCTTGAAAACATAAATCAGCTGATGAAATGTGGACAGATTTTGAACTATTCTGCCAAGAAAAAGGATTTTACCTAATATATGTTTATTATGTAAGTTAAATTAAATTAAAATAAGAGTCTTTACTATACAATTATAAATACCATGATAATGCTTAATGGAATTATTTGTAATATATATTACAAATAATTCCATTAAGCATTATTTTTTTTAATTTAAATTATATCTATATAGAAACTTCAATCATATTCATTCATTTCATCAAAATAAACAATGCAATACTTAATAAATAGCTAATTTACATTATACGATTGTCAAATTTGTCATTAAAAAATCTTCTACAGTACCTATAATTTTTTTTTCCTTGAGCCAAGTCATTACTTTTGATTTAAATAATTTACTGGGTGGACATTTTATTTCATTAGGTATTGCTATATATATACTTTTACCATGTAAGATATAAAATATGTAAGATCTTCCTATTCCATTCATAGGGAAGGCCTGTGCCCCAGCAGTGGGTCATTAATATATTGATGATGATGATGTAAGATGATGCAGATAATGTGACTCACGAGTCACTCTCATCGTTGCTCGCCTGAACTCTTTACCCTGACCCTGTCCCGTGGTAGGGAACTCTACAATTCTTAATCTGACAGAAAAATCCCGCCACAATTCACTGTGGCAGTTATGTAATACTGAGCTTAAGGATGTTTACTCTTGGGATGTCAAAAGTTGAAAAAAATATCGATATATCGATACATCGATATTTAAAAAAATATCAATAACGGCTTCGATATATCGCGAAAAAGACATCGATATATCGGACCAATTTTCCCAAAAATATCGTACAGTAGCTCACGAAATATGACACGCGGAATAATAATGAAACGAAAATTATCTCCCTAAAAATAGACCCTATTTTCGAATGATGACATAGACAATACTAAATACAGCACAGATCATAGATATGTTGAATATCATTAATCTGAGATCCAGTTACGATTTTTCCAGATACGAATTTAGTTAGATCGTGATATGCCGCTAATAATTAAAAAAATATCGTTTTTGATATCGAATCAAAATATATCGGCAAAAAATATCGATATATCGAACAAAAAATATCGATATATCGATACATCGATATATTTTCAACAAGCCTAGTTTACTCCTCTAACGGGCGCATTGTTATCAAATATTCCAATTGAGAAAGCAGCAAGATATGTTATTTTTTTCCTTGTTCCATACCGTACAATAAAAACGGTATGGCCCATAATTTTGAATTTTCGAACAATGTACACACATCATAAAAAGTTTGATCACTTGCAAAAGAAGATTTTCTAAATTTAACTTAATCAAGAGAAAATGTTTACGTTCTATGTTTTTTATTTAAAAATACACTTAGATTAGATTTCTTCGGTGATGGCTCCCTCAGGATTTGGCCAATATCTGGTGTTTGTGTCCAAAATTTCTTGTCTATGTTTGTTCGGTGAGGGATTGTTTATTGTCTAAAACTCTGCTTATGGTGTGGAAGGGCTTTGTGCAAGTACAAGGACCTAGGATTTGGGAAAAGAATAGGGAAAAACAGAAAGGAAAGGTTAAGGTATAATATGTTGAGCTGCCTGAAACAATAAGTAATAAAGCTGAGATATGAGTACCAGTGAAACTATATCTACAATTTAATATTGTTAGAATCAATATACATACACAGAATATTCACAAAATCTGAATAAACTAAAGATAATATAGTTGAAAAATCTGTAGGAAGATGGACATGTGACGGAAGCAATGAATAGAGGGAATGGCTATTTTTGGAGCAATTAAAAAAGATATGATCTGGGGTACCCTCGTCGATACCACACTCGCACAAGGAACTGTCCCTCACCCTAATCTTGGCCAGGAAAACGGGAGTACATACGTGACCAAGTCTTAGTCTGCATAATGTGGAAACAACACTTTTTTTGGCATTTCGCATTTTGGTAAACCATGGAGAATGAGGGATATCTGGCTGAATATTCGCATAGAACTTGCCTTTTGATTTACTTGATTCCTTCCAAAATTTTGACCACTCTGTAAGCAACTGCTTTTTAGCTAAAGAAGCTAGGTCATTAGGGTAAGTGCCACAGTGATTGAGAAAAATACACTTCCTAAAATTAAAAAATCATACTAATTTTATTTTTTAGTATAAAAAAATTAATAATTCAATCCCAAGGCGGTTGTAAAAGAACTTTGATAGAAATAAAAAGATAGTTTAAAACATAAAAACCTTTTATTAATAAATTGTTGTTTAACACATACAAAATAACTCCTCCTCTCCGGAGATCCTCCTGGACAGATCAAGTTATCGAGCATTTCTTGTGGTAACCTATCCCATTCTTGAACAGCAGCCTCCCTGAGCTGCTGCACTGTCTGGGGTGGTGGCTGCTGGTTCCAAACAGCTCGCTTAAGAGCTTCGCTTCGCATCCCACGCGTGCTCTATTGGGTTTAAGTCAGGATAGCCGGCAGACCAGTCTAACCTTGTGGTTTCGTATTCTCGAAGAGCAGCATTGACTCGTTGAGCTCGATGTGCGGGCGCAATATCGTCAACCAGTACAAATTGGTGCCCCTGGTTTACTCAGAAAGGTCTGACGATTCCATCAATAGCGACTGTTTTGTATCTGTCTGCCGTCATGAAGCCTTGATAAGGAATTAAAGGCGTTCTAGCCCCAATCATAATACCACCCCAAAAGGATATTGATTTCCCGCCTTGCTGAACCGTTCCAGTGGCCGTTCTTTGCCTTTTAGAGTATCCAGGTCTTCTCCAAACACGGACACGTCGGTTATCTGGATGAGTAGTGATTCGTCAATGAAGAGGCAGTTTTGCCAAATGTTTTCCTCTTCGTCTTCTTCGTTTTGTCGGAGCCTAGCCCACTGTAATCTCCGTCGCTGATGTTCCCGTGAATTCAAAGGTGCTCGCCAAGACCTCCGTGCTCGTAATCCTGCCTTGTGTAGGCAATTCCGAATGGTCTGAGTGCTAACTTCAAGTCCGGAGGCGGTCCGTATTTTTGCTTTTAATTTAGTGGCGTTTATTGTTGGGTCGCTGGCTACCAGCAACCTAATGTAGAGCTTCTGAGCAGCTGTCAAAGCAGTTGGGCGACCGCTGCGGGGTCGATCAGCTTAATTACCCATGTTGTGGTACCTCTGCAACGTGGTTACTACACAGGATTGGGATTTGGAAACCCTGTGTCCTATTTCTCTCGTAGAATAGCCTTCTTCCCTCAAAATTACAATTCTGGCTCGTAAAACATCTGATAATTCTGGTGGCATTTTTTAAATCACAACTTTCCGTGAAAAAAATATTTTAAATTCAATAATTTTGCTAAGTCAGATTTCTGAATGAGTGTCAGCTTGGATTGCATGTCTTTTTATATGGAAAAACAATTGAATTATTTTATTGTTTTATGTTCTAATTTTAATTTTAAAATTTAGAATATTATCAGAAAATGAAATTACAAAAAAGTCTTTTGTAACACAAAAAACAATCTATTTTTCAAAGTGATCGCAAACTTTTTTTGATGTGTGTATACCTACTACTTCCGTAAATGCATTTTTTGAGCGAATTTGTTGAAAACATCTATTTATTTTCATTAAGTAGCTTTCTATTTTGCAGTTAAATGGGTTATATTTTTATTTTATTTCCTTGCAAAATACATTGAAAAAGGTTTTTATGACACGAGAGCGTAAAAGGTTATTACGAATGCGTGCCCGTCTCTAAGTATACACAAAAGGAAAAATTTCTTACACTCTGTCTGTTTTTAAATTTCTTCTTCACATCGAATAACCTCACTCTTGGCTAATGCAGTTTACAGCTTCATAAAACTTTCTTCATTTTATTAAAGGTCGCCCGTCGGGGATTTCTATACGGCAGCGGAACTTTGATCGCTGTCCCATTCTTCACTTCAGTCCGTGAACCGTAATAATAATATTACCACTCAACAGCCATTTTCAATGAATCTGACGATTCCTGACGAATTTTATTAATTCATTTCATATTGTAAATTGCAAACGCACTTTTAAGTTTAATATCTACTTTCCTTGGGAAAGAAATAAAATAAAAAAGGTAAATTTTAAAAAAATCTAATAATCCGACTGCTTAAATATTACTTCACATAAAAACTGAAAAAAAACTGTCAAGTAAGGAACAAAGCTACTTTAACGGCCAGGAACCATTAGATATTCAAGAATATATATATATTTTTTTTTATAATGGGTCCCGACTGTTAAAGTCGCTTGTTCGTTACTTAACAGAATTATGGACTACTGGACTTGTTTTTTTCTTTTCAGTTTTTGTGTGAATTAATATATAAGCAGTTGGGTTTTTAAACCTTTTTATTTAACACTTTTTAGTTAGGATTATCGCACGGTATATACCGCAGTCTTGTCACTTCATTAAGGGAGTTAATATTGCGGGGATTTACGTACCTTGCGGTGGTCTAAACAATTGCTTTCTTAAGACATAATACAGTGCCCTTACCACCAGGGTCAAGACTAAAATTTGGCCTCAATTTTTGCAAACTTTGTTAAGTTAAATCAAGTCGTTACCTATATTTCGAACGCATGTAAATTATATAGTTAAATAGTACTTATTTTCCGTACTTATTCAAAAAGTCATCTTTTGCGTATGTTCTTTTTATTAGTTTTTAGGGGTAAATATAAAATTCATTTACTTTTATTCGTCGACTATCTAAAATTGGCAGTGGCTGCATTGCCAAGATCCAGCTCTAAGATTATGATATACACAAATGCACTGTCATATCCTTGTCTCATATTTTTTTTACCTACATAATTCACAGATCCCAAAATCAATGACGTTAATTTCGCTGGTTAAGAAAAGCAATAATTCCCGTCTGTTATTTTGAACAGTTGTGGCAACTGCCTTAGATCGCTAAATTCAATAATTATACAATCACCAAGGCAAAGTCTATAATATTTGATTAAACTAAAGGCTAAGAATAAAATTTCCATAGCGCTAGGTACAGCACTAAAGCAATCTCAAATATTATCAACTAGCGGCCCACCCTCGCTTCGCTTCGGTGTAGAGCTGAAGTGTAGACTACAGTTTTTGTTCTCAGGCTTGTATTATACACAATGACATTCATCTATGATTCTTCTTATACCTGCATGCAAAGTCTCAGCCCGATCGGTCTAAAATTGACAAACTTTCATTCCGTATTTTATCCCCTTGGGGTTAGAATTGATCAAAATCCTTTCTTTGCGGATGCCTACCTCATTACATCTACCTGCATGCCAAATTTCAGCCCGATCCGTCCAGTGGTTTGGGCTGTGCGTTGATAGATCACTATGTCAGTCACCTTTGAGTTTTATATATATAGATTTATCACCCAATGTATACATTTACATGTGTGTAGTTCTCTTATAAATCATTGACCAGTTACTGGTCGCAGTCTTCTGCTCTCCCCTTTTTTATTGGTAGTGTAAAGTTCGAATAAAGAGTACTTCCACCTATCCATCGGTCTGCTAACAGCCTAGATTGTATTGCAAATGGTGCAATCATAGCAATTATCTTCCAAATATTTATTCAACTTACAAACAAAATAAGGATAAGTAATTTATACATTATTACAAGTAAAAATAATTATAATGTATAAATCAGTGAATAACAAATATCTATATACCAAAAATGCTAAGTAACTTTTATAAATATAATCAAATACACTATTTACTTATTTTATTTTCAAATCTTTTTCATTAATTAAATATTGTTATCCTAACTTATATTATAAAGAGCAAAGAGTTGCATGTTTGGAACAAATAATCTCTACTTAAACTACCAAACAAATTTCGAAAATTCATTTACCATATGGTACTACATTATTTATTATATTTTTAATCATTAATCTCAACATTGTTGATAAATATTCTCGATTTATAGATGTAAAGATTTTTTTTAACTTGAGTAAAATCCATTGTGAAAACTTCTCCGAGAGGATTTTTTTCTAGTAAAAATTTACTACATTATATCCGAGTAACGTAGGCTATATTTTATCCCGTTAAATTAATTTTCGCCCGTGCAATGCCGGCGCGGATCACTAGTATAATATAATATATTAAATGCGAAAGTTAGTTTGTTTGTTAGTACGCTTTCGCGTCCTAATAGCTAAATCGAATATGATGAATGAATTTCTCTATAGAAGTATATGGGAACTTGGTTATAAGCTACATTAGCGAAATACTTATAGGGGTAGGGTGATGGAAGGGGTGATTTACCCATAAAACTTTATATTATTTGCTTTTATACATTATAATTTTGCAGAATTAGCGTTTATGATTACAAAACCAACATTATCGCGAGCTCATTAATAAAGACAGGGAGTCCATTAAGTATATACCTACTAGCGAATAATTAGGTTATTTCTCATTATGTTAACTAACGCTTTAGTGACATGAAGTAATATCGTTAAAATAAACTTTGAAAACAGTATAAATTCTGAGTAGTCCGTTAAATTTTAATAATCATAAATATTTATTATGATAATTTATTTTTCATCATTTAATAAGAAGGAACTATATTACAGTTTTTTTACTGTTTTTGCAGTGCAGGCCAAAATGGATCGCATATGGGAGATTTTTTCTCGTCTTACGTGACACTTAGGCGCTTTGCAGACGGCGGGGCGGAGCGGGCAGGTCAATTTCGCCGCGAACGCTAGCACAAAGTGAATCCTATACTACAAACGCACACAGAGGGCAAAAGGCATGCCCGCGGCTGCCCGCCGTGGATCACACAAACCAGTTTATATGCAGTAACGTAGACGGCGGCGCGGGGTGGCTAGCTCAGTCCGCGCCACGCGCTTTTTAGTGATGGAATATACACTAGAACGAACGTCCTGAACTGACTGCCTCTGCCCGTCGTGTGCTTTGTGTACGCGGCGAGGGCAGCCGCAGACATCGACGGGCAGACGCGGTTTTTATTGCTTCGCGGACAAAGAGCCCGCCCCGCCCCGTCGTCTGCAAAGCGCCTTAGTGATGGACTATTCACTAGAACGAACGTCCTGAACTGACTGCCTCTGCCCGTCGTGTGCTTTGTGTTTGAAAAGAACAGAAGTAACCAGCATTATCTTTTTTCTATGACAACTATTACATATTATATTTGCGCGCGACTTTGTCCGCGTGGTTTAATTGTTCCCCCTTACAAAATTAATCCACAGTCTCCTCTCCCATCCAGTTTTATTTTCACGACAAAAAGTAAATAAGTAATATATTCAATCTTAAGAACAAAAGTAACATAGGGAAAATTCAAAAATGTTCATATTCAGACAGATTAAAAAAAATGTGTGTGTCAGCTCCGACGCACGACCGGAGTTTACACTCTAAAAACGATTGTCTTTGAACAGACACAAAACAAAATCAAGTCCGAAGAAGTCGGTTACAAGTAGAGATACCTCAGGAATCGTCCCATGGTTTCGACTATCATAGGTTCCATGTCACACATTTAATTTTTATCATCTAACATCAGCGATATTCATCATATATTTTTTTATGTATTTCTGGAAACACACAATTTCAAAAATATCACACACTAGTCATCATTTTGTAAATATGTATTATAATTCCATCTGTACTGAAAATCACTATTCCAGAGTGCTGGACACTTACCGGCATTTCTCTATATTCTGTTATTTATTTGTTTTCATTAATTTTGCTCCGATTTTATCTATTTTTAGTTTATTTATTTTATTGACATTTGTGACAACTTAATGATTTTTATCCGTTGCCATGGCTAAAAGTGAAAGGTGCGCAGATGAGGTTGCGCACAAAAACGAAACGTAATAACATTAATGTCATTCATCGATAGATTTTATTCCTCACATTTTTCTCATACCGGGTCCCTTATATATGCAAATCGATTCTTAAGGAGTAAACTCGAAAAACACTGGAGAAAAACTTATTTAACATTGAACAAACCAACCAAATCATAATCTTTAGTCAGTGTTACGAGTGAAACTTAAATTTTCCTCACGCAACCTCTTAAATATGCGCTCAGAACCGTGGAAAATGTCTACACTACAGTCTTGTTGATCATTGAATAGGTACCCACGCATACATATCCTGTATATTGGCTACGAGGAACATCGAAGCTTCTTGACAAGGGGTGTCTAGCTATTAATTAAGGGACTTTAGATAGACCTCTATAATTATATTTGGACAAATTAATTTACCACGGATGAGCTTATATCAAAGTTTACGTCGATGCTAATTGCGTCATTTTAAAGTGTAGGTGACGAGTATCGTAATATGTATCACTAGGGTAAGTAGGTAGGTAACGGGAAAAATTTCTCTAAACTTTGATTTGGAGTTGTCTGAAGAAGTTCGTAATGAATTTAACTCGTACCGAATAATCATAATCAAAATCATTTATTCAGTTTAGGCTGTTACAAGCACATATGAATGTCTAGAAGTTACGCCATCGCGCATCGGTTCGTAAATCTACGGCGGGAGACCTTGTACTGAGAAGAACCGGCAAGAAACTCAGCAAGGGCTGTTTTTTTTTCTCCCTGTTTAATGATTTACAGAGTCGTCAAGTTGAAAAATGCCTTCAGAGATGATTCGTGAAGTCACCTTTCATTACATAATGTGAAATTATGTAATGAAAGGAAAGAAAAAAGAAATAGTAATCAGAAGCTGCGGAAACACCACATCCAGCTCACTCCAGGAGTGAGTTCAAAAACATTTACTTTTGGCTTTGTGCGAAAGCTTCTATTAAAATGATTGATGGTGACTTATGATTTGAATTAATGTGAAATGTTGGTAAACCCCAGCTAAGTAACTTTTTTATGCTCGACGCTACCCGACCGCGGCGTCGACCGCGTCAGTTCCCCAGGCCCCGCGGCATTGGCAATGCAAAGGAGCCGCGCCGCGACTTGTGGTAAAAGCACATTAACATTACGTCCGGATTCTATGTTACATACGCTCCATTATAACTTCATAAAATATGAATCGTTCTCAACGAGTCAAGTTCAACCTCCTTTAACATACCCAGCCACGCAAGCGAGCAGTGGAATAACATCGTCTGTGCCTCAATTTACATTGGAATTACGACGGAACGTCATCAGATATGACAAGGGTTCCGTTTCTCTAGAAAAAAATAACCAATTCCAAGGCCTGTGCTACCCGTGACTGGCAGGCGTAGTTAATGAAGGCATTTACAGCGTCAAACGCAGAAGTACCCATTTTTATAGAGACTGTAGTGTACACCGGCCGAACGACGGTGCTTCAGTAAACAACTCCATCGTCGAGGTAAACAGATTAATTTATTTCTGAATCGCGATCATTTCGCATAGATAGGTACGGAATATTAATTGATTAGATCAACTCGGAGAACTTTGTATCTTCGCACGGCTTCGAAGTGATACATTTTTTGGAGTTTACTCCTTAAGAATCGATTTGCATATATAAGGGGCCCGGTATGAGAAAAATGTGAGAAGTAAAATCTATCGATGAATGACCTCGTTACGTTTTTGGTGCGCATCCTATGTCGCGCAACTTTGACAAACAAAGATGACGGATTGACATTAATAAAATTTTTAAAATCTGAACTGAATTTAGATATTGTTTCTGATAGAGCAATGGGGACAACGACAGTATCAATCTTTTTTAAGTTAAATAAACTCTTTTTGCGTCTGGTTAGACTATCGAACTTAAGGTCAGTCCTTAAGGTAAACTCCAGTCGTGCGTCGGAGCTGACACACACAATTTTTTTTTGCAAAAATAGCACACCGATTTTCAAAAATTCTTGTTACTATTAAATTTTTTCACACCATAAATAAACGAATGTATCGGTCTAGCCGTTCTTTAGTACCTAACTCTCCGTCATAGAATAGTGCAATTGATTTTATTTATTTATATCGAACTACAAACCTGCCCGTTGGAGATATGGAATTAGCTCTCTCAGTCGCGTGCGCTTCACTGGCGACGCGACGTACGGCGAGGATTATTTATTAATATGAACCTCTCAAGCCCATCTTGGATCTATTTTCGCACAAATATAATGAAAACTAGCAATGAAATACGAGCATTAAGGCAACAATCGAGTAAAGCTAATTTTGTATTGTTATAATGTTTCATATACGATTTTGTAGAGCTTACTCGGCAGGCTTAGAACTTTATATTTGCCGATTACCTTTCTGCCAAACATTTCGTACTTGACTCAGTTTATTTTAAATAATAACTTTACGATCTAGGTGATCAGAAAATTTCAACTTTACATGATTATAAGAATGATATAAGTTAATATAGAAGTTTTGCATGAAAGTAATAACAAATCTGATACAATGCCGAATGAAAAAAAAGGGACCACTTTTTTATTTCATAAGGAAAATCAATATTTTCTTGTAATTTCTTCCATGTCGGCGCCGATAGTACGTACCTGAGTGGCCGCCAGGAGTTTCGCTTACCTACGCATTGCCAAGCCACGTGTAATCATGGCTCATTATGACTACACGTGGCTCGGTTTGGTTTATAATAAAATAATGATCCCAAATTCGACTCCGTGTAGATCTGGCGCCTCTACAATAAAGAAATATAAGTGTTATTTATTTGACAAAAACCTTCAGGTTAAGGATGCTCACCAATAATTTATCTACCGCTCTCAAGTTCAAACCTTTTCAAATAATTACGGTAACTCAATATGTATTTAGGGCGGGTAAGGTCGAGTGTGAAAAAAAAATAATGAAATGGATTTTTGAATTAAAAACACATACCAGTACGTATAATTATGTAAAACCTACATATTTTGCAGCAACATCGGTTTTTACCCGGATGGTAAATTTGAGCCTTTGCCCGGGTGAACTTCATTGTAACGCGATAATATATGTGCCATGTAACTCACGGTTAATGGAGCATTCTAATGCTGTCTTTTTTAATCGCTCCAGTATTTTTTTGAGTTCATTCGTTACAAACATAAAAAATACAAATATGTAAATCCTTTTTGTGTTATTACTACAGATTTACTAATCATTTATTACCAACAAGAGTGTGCCTGCGAGTTCGTCTGCGTGGTTTCATGGGTTTTCTATATAAACTGCCACCCTCATTTTAACGCCCTTCCTACCCCCTCCTTTTACCATTACGAAAACTATGATAGTTTTCGTGAGCTCGCACTCGTACTAAGGGTACTGATTTTATTGTTTTCGTTTCAATACAAGTAAACAGTGTTTGAAATCTATCATTAAATCATTTGCGTCTTCTTAAATTTTAAGTATATTTGGTTACTTTTCACCAAAATGGACATAGAAACATAATTTACGATTACGAAAACTATGATAGTTTTCGTGAGCTCAAACTCGTACTAAGGGTACTGGATTCAGCCTCTTTCTATACCAAATTTCATCTAAATTTGGAAAACTATTTTTATATTTGTTTCTTAGGTTTTCACGCACATCACTCATTAAATAAAACTAGTTTTTAACGGGTTAATGCACGAAACTTTATTTATTTATTGACGTTTCAGAGCCTTTTCAGGTCTGCTTCGTGAGAATATGATTCTTCTTTAAAAATAACTATTTTTATGTTAGAAGTGGTATACTTTTCCCGTTGTCATCAGATCAGGATCTGATGTCGGGAACTCTAAAAAATTGAGGGAATTCTTCAAACATTATAGGCAAATTAACTCCCACCCACGAGCATAAAAAACGGAGGAGATTCTCAAGTCGTCTTAATCTTTATTTTTTTATAATACCTAACTAGTCCATTTACTTCCGAAAAGCGCAATTGGGTAAATCTGATGATGAAGATCACGGACACACACCACGGGAAAAATAAACAATGAAAACATCAACTCTATCACCTGGACGAAGTGGACTTTTCCTAGTGATAAATATCTTTAGAGATATAAACCTTTTTTTTTGTGTCTGGAAAATGCCTTACGCATCCTTCAACCACTGGGGGAGCGAGAAGAAGGTATGTGGGACTTCTCCCTGTCCCCTTCAGAACAGGGCCACTAAAAACTAGACAATACTCCTGCACCGTCATCCGACACGCACTATGAGGACCGCGGTCCCCCTAGTGCGTGCCGAGAGGGCGGGTGTGGTCGCGGAACCCGTCTCCGAATGGCCGCGCACCCGCTAGAGTTATAAACCTAGCAGCAAGGTTATGTGGGGCTCTCCTCCCCAGAAAGGGGAGGCCTACCCACTAAAACTCCAGCGATGGCTGCCATCAGGCATTGTACGAGGCATCAGGATCGAGTATCGCATCTGAGGACCCGCAGCCTTTGCTCCCCTGCTTCCACCAGGGGAGACCTTCTCGGGGGAGTGTTCGCAACCTCCCCCATCCACCCTCCTACGACGACACCACCCGGATATGCGGGGGTGTCGTCCCTCCCTCCCAGGTCACTTCCATGAGCACAAGCTCCGTCGTGCTCACCAGCGACCCGCGGCGCTGCATCAGTCCATTAATAAACGATTATCTACTTTGATTTGGTTGTAACGCAGTCTTCGTTTATCATAATGCATATTTTGAATTGCAAGTGATATTGAAGAACCAGCAGTGATATTCTGTAAAATTGTCACGAATTTTCCGATCCACATCGGATCCACGCGGATTTATATCGGTACCGCGGGTAAAATTTTTACAGAAAAGCACTCCTCTTCAACGTTTAACGTCCCCAAAATCGGGAAGAGCAATATTTTCAAAAATTAAATTTAGTTTATTATACTTAGTATATTGTAACTTTGCTGATGAAGTACCAGAACTTATGTGATGTTTCCCCTGAAAAATAAAAAAACTTTTCTAACATAAATAAAACGCGACTTCATAAGTACAAACCACAAAAAATTTAGCATTTCAAGTTAAATAGACAATGTTTTTTACTTACAAACTTTTCATCCTCTAAAGTACCTAAGTATTATTCTCCCGTGTCAATTTCCTTTTCACCTCAATTCATCAAAACGCGGTGCAGCCGTTCAGGTGTGAAAGCGTTAGATTCACGTTTGACACCTGTGTTTAATTATTAATCGTTTACAAATAATTCGAGATTCACAAAGATATGAAATGAAATGAAAAGTCATTTATTCAGTCTAGGCTGTTACAAGCACTTGTGAAGGTCAAGAAGCTACGCCATCGGTTCGCAAAACTACGGCGGGAGATCTTGTACTGAGAAGAACCGGCAAGAAACTCAGCAGGGGCTGTTTTTTGGAGTTTACTCCTTAAGAATCGATTTGCATATGTAAGGGGCCCGGTATGAGAAAAATGTGAGGAGTAAAATCTATCGATGAATGACCTCGTTACATTTTTGGTGCGCATCCTATGTCGCGCAAATTTGACAAACAAAGATGACGGATTGACATTAATAAATTTTTTAAAATATGAACTGAATTTAGATATTGTTTCTGATAGAGTAATGGGGACAACGAGGTATGTTACAACCATTGATGCGGTATTTTCAAGATTCGTGAACCACGTATCTACGAACGCCCATGTGTCTTATTTTGGTTACCATAAACCACTTGTCACTGTAATTAATAATGCAGACAATGTTGATTTAATTAAATTTAAAAAAATGATAATAGTCTGATAATAATAACTACATAATTTATCAACATTCCTAATGATATATTTATGCACATCTGAAACTGACTATTGTAAAAAGTTTAATGTAAAATATTTCGTCGATTAGTTATAATAAATGTATATGAAATGAATAAATATATATTTTTATATGTATATTATTTTCATTAATTTGTTAATTTACCCTTTCATACAGTATCAATCTTTTTTAAGTTAAATAAACTCTTTTTGCGTCTGGTTAGACTATCGAACTTAAGGAGTAAACTCCAGTCGTGCGTCGGAGCTGACACACACAATGTTTTTATTTCTCCCTGTATACAGAGTCGTCAAGTTGAAAAATTACTTCAGAAATACGTCTGAAGTCACCTTCCATTACATCATTTAGAATATAAATATATAGTTACAATAAATTTTATAGTTAACAATATATTTAGTATATAGGAAGCGGCATTAGATAGGTACAATATTACTGTAATGAAAAATGACTAATACCAATTAAATAACAAATTATAAGAAACACTATGTCCATGCATTACGATCATTTAGATAATCATCAACTTTATAAGCATATGAGTTTCGATATTGTCAGTGAAATGTAGATTAGCACAATACAAAGTCCTCAGACTCATACCGAATGGAGAATCAACAGGAAGCATTATGGTTAACCCACTTCTTCTTCTAATAATAAACTAATAATAATAAAACACCGTGGCCAGCTAAGTAAATAGCTACTTTCATTCACAAATAAAATTTTGATGGCGTAAGAAAATGTTTTCCTTATGGATATTTCTTTTGCGAAACTAGATTTTCTATAAGTATATCTAATATATTTAATGTCTTTATAAAGACTGAAAGGGCAAATTTGTTTTTGTTTCATTTTTCAAGAACATTACAAAATGACGCTGTAGGAAGGCCAAAGCGGCCGACAAGTGAGGTACTGATCGTGGGCTGCGAAGACCAGGTCGGGATGATGCCTTCGGGTGCTGCCGAAGGTCCAAGAAGCGTCGTTGAGAGCTGCGATGGAACCTTGAGGCTGATGCTGGCTTGCTGTGTGACTGCTGATGCTGCTTGACCTGATGAAGAAGGGGTATGAGGATTGATGGTTGACGCTGCGATGGTTGAAGGTTGCTGCTGCTGTGCTCACAGTCCTGGGTCACCACAGTGTAGGAAGGCCAAACGGGAAGATCTTCCTCCGAGCTGGGTTATGGTAGCTCGGGGGCCGCGGCCCGACTGATATTGGCATCGTATATATGAAGAGTTAGCCTCCGAATTTCATTTGCGCGATGTAGGCTTCCATACTATAATGATCGCAGTGCAGGTAACGCCATCTCTTGAGGGTGATGATTTCCTCCATCCGTTGTATATATGTGGGGCATATAGATGTCGCCGCCACAACGCTATAATAATATACTTTTAAATAAAATCGAGGCATTATCAAGGTCCTGTACCCTTAGCACGAACCAATATCGAGTTCGAATAGTTTGCGAATGCGAAATGAGACATCACAACAACCGTTAATAAAATTAAGCCACCCGCCAATATCAGCAGCCGAGTGTTTTTAAATTGTTCTAAAACCAACCCTATGGAGTTGAAAAATATAGTTTTGTTCGAGAATGAGGGAGAATGGTATACAGCCAATATGCTGCATATATTCGGAACTTCAATTACCAATCCCTCAACTTCTTTTAATCTCAGCTTCTTGGCATAATATCGAATTGATTTTGAGTTCGAGACATAGTTTGACTTTCTTCCAGTAGACCCGCGAAAGAAAAAATCATAAAAAGGGTCGTCAGTGTGTGCCTCCTGAAACAAATAACAAAATACAATACTTACATAAACAAAACCTACATACATATCTCCATAGACATACAAATAGACATATATACTAAAATAAAATATACAAGTGTTAAAAAGGAGGAGCAATACAGTTCGGAAACAGTGTTTCAAGAGGTTAGAGTGTTCCTTCAACCGTTTTTTAAATGTAGCAACAGTTGGACTGTCTCTGATTCCTGCTGGCAGTGAGTTCCACAAGCGGACGGCATGTACCGTGAAAGAGTTTGATGCAAATTCGGTTTTATGAATAGGACATTTGAGTACTGATTTAAGAGGGGACCTGCAAGGAACATTAGGCGAGTGGGTGAAAGAAAACCTCTCTTGGAAGGAAAAGATAGGAAGGATAATGAAGGATTGTATAGGATATTGAAGAGGAACGCAGACGTATGGGGAACCACTTGAGTTCCTTTCGAAAGTTGGAGACGTGATCAT
Organism: Chilo suppressalis; assembly: GCA_902850365.2. Lineage (NCBI taxonomy): Eukaryota > Metazoa > Arthropoda > Insecta > Lepidoptera > Crambidae > Chilo > Chilo suppressalis. Next base: position 498,800 of record OU963894.1, read on the forward strand.
ACTTACGAAGCCCAAAGATGAATCGGATAGCAAGATTCAGCAGTCGCTCAAGTTTATCAAATAAAACCTCCGTAGCGTCTAAGTAGCAAACATCGGCATAGTCGTGAAATGGGAGAATAAGAGATTGTGCAAGGGCAATTTTAGTATGTAGGGGAAGGAAATATTGCAAACATTTTAATGTGTGAAGCGAAAAATGCCCATGAGATGTTGGAATCAATTGTGACGCCGAGATTTTTCACCGTATCGCTATAAGGGATGTTGATTCCACCTATGGATACTAGCGGCAAGTGAAAAGAACGGCAGGCATGTGACATATACCTACTCCCTATGATGATTGCCTGAGATTTACTTGGATTAACTGAGAGACCATAAAATTGTGCCCAAGTATTAATACATCGTGGCTTAGGTCTTCATTAATATTTTATTTCTGCAGAAGTAGAATCGAAGGGGACTTTTGACATTTTATTGGAGTTTACCCCTTAAGAATCGATTTGCATATATAAGGGGCCCGGTATGAGAAAAATGTGAGGAGTAAAATCTATCGATGAATGACCTCGTTACGTTTTTGGTGCGCATCCTATGTCGCGCAACTTTGACAAACAAAGATGACGGATTAACATTCATATTTTTTTTTAATCTGAACTGAATTTAGATATTGTTTCTGATAGAGCAATGGGGACAACGAGGTATGGTACAACCATTGATGCGGTATTTTCAAGATTCGTGAACCACGTATCTACGAACGTCCATGTGTCTTACTTTAGTTACCATAAACCACTTGTCACTGTAATTAATAATGCAGACAATGTTGATTTAATTAATATTTAAAAAATGATAGTAGTCTGATAATAATAATTACATAATTTATCAACATTCCTAATGATATATTTATGCACATCTGAAATTGACTATTGTAAAAAGTTTAATGTAAAATATTTCGTCGATTAGTTATAATAAATGTATATGAAATGAATAAATACATATATTTATATATGTATATTATTTTCATTAATTTGTTAATTTACCTTTTCATACAGTATCAACCTTTTTTAAGTTAAATAAACTCTTTTTGCGTCTGGTTAGACTATCGAACTTAAGGAGTAAACTCCAGTCGCGCGTCGGAGCTGTCACACACAATTTTTTTATTATGGTGTCACGGACCTGAAAAAAAGACGGACGTAACATCAAACTAAAACGATGTGAAGCATGCAAGGTCCTACAATTTCGTTTGTTGTACACTATTTACACTCACACAAATGCCATTTGACTCCGCGTGACAGCGGCAGTCACACGTTCAATTGCTCCTACAAAATTTATAAAATATGCCGTCTTGTGTGATGATTTGGTGATGATATCATGTTAAATCTGCAAGGGTAAACTTATTAAGCTCCAAGGAATCACCCACCATGCGTAAGTAATGACAAATCGTGATAATTTTTCAATACTATATGTGATTCTAAGCAAACAATACAACTGTGTGGCTACTTTTTTTACGGGATTTGTTTCCTAAAAGTGGGGAAAGGACATTGCTCATTCCCCATACATTGAATGCCCTAGAACGCACAGCAATGAGAAAATGCTAGTTGTGTTCGGAATTATTCATAAACTCTAATTAGGCATTTGTTGAGATACGGACAACTTGAGGAACCGTGGCCTACTACTGAATGTATTAGATTTTGATGTTATAATTATTACACTTAATCGTAAAAGATGTACACTTTATATATTCTAATTAGATTTAGTGGTTACCTCTATGTAAGCACTTAAATTATATGCATTAAATGAACATAAAATGCAATTAATAATAAAAATAATAAATGCTTATATTCATATTGATTTATGAGTGTTGGCAGTTGGCACCTATGATACCTATACCTGCCTGTAATAATAATAGATTTCTTTTCAAATGAAATGTTCAAAGTAAGAATTTCAATTTACCTGTTTCTATATTTTACTATCGGTAATTAGGTATGTACCTGGTTATCATCATCGTTATTATAGACTGAAACCTATTGAATCCAGTTATCAGTTGATTTTTAATTCTGTATTTTCAATAAAAAAGAGTGCCAAGATTGTTACCAAATTGGACAAGTTGGATGAACAGACTGTAGTATCTAGTAACAGAACTTTTATATTTTTATTTTTTTAAAGAGCTTGTCCGTTTACTATGATTAATTGTTAATAAGTTAAAAAAATAATAGAAAAATAATAATGAATGACATTCTTTTGGGCATGCTAGGGCCGATTTCGTCGATGTCCTTTGTATTTAATGCATTTGTGACACGGTAAGACAAGATTTCGAAACCTTTTAAGGTTCCGTATTCCAAACGGATTGATTGATTTTATTTATATTTAAGTGATAATGGTTGTCCACCTATAACGTAGTGTTCTGAAACCTACAATGCGCCTTCGCGCCAAAATTCAAATTATTGGGTATTGTAACGTAGTGTTCTATATGGGTTAGGAGGAATGTTATCCCAGAAAATTGATAGAACATTACGTTACACACCCCTAAATTTTTTTTTTGATAATATTTATTTTTTCATAATGTGGTATTAAAACATACATACAACCATAAATTTTCTCTTCTACCATCTGGCCCTATTTTAATGGTGGTACGAAATTCGCTGGGACAGCTAGTTAATCTGTAGAATACTAGCTGATTCGGCGAACTTCGTACCGCCCAAAAGTAATAATATGCAATAAAATAATATTGCGACTGTAAATTCTGAAGTAAGCTATCGCATCTTTCAAGTTGGATCAAACAGCACACGGTGTGCAATTTTGATTAAAATCGGTTAAATAGTTTAGGAATTCATCCCGGACAAACACTTGACACGTAATTTATATATATTAAGATTTTTTCTCGAAAACAAACCAAATGTTCCGCTGACCGGGCGAATGCACTAATTCCTAGCATCTGTGGTAGTTCCTACAATAAAAATAATGTTAATATCAAGTCCCCAATTAGCGATGATTGCACTGATTATTAATATACTAGCAAACCAGTGAACCAAATGTTCACCAAAACCTGATTTCTCGAAAACCGGAAGTGCTACGTTACTCAAATCCGGTTTGTAGTCTTATCAGACTATTCTACTTCTATCTCTTACGGTTTGGCCGCTGAAACAGCACCACGGACAGACGGACTTGTCTAATAGATAAGAGATAATAATTGTATATTATTAACCTCATACTTAATATTAAGACATTTATTTACATTTAATATGTAAACAATAAATTTCTTTATACGTAGCAAGTGTTTTCTATTCTATGCTATTCTAGGCCAACATCATGTTTCTGAAGTGCAACCGTTTAAATCGCTTAAATATCGGAAGTTAACAAAGAGTAAAACACGTGGTAAATATTCCATTATTATAATATATATTTCATTACATAATGTTAACAAAGTTTTAGTTTGCGAGATTTAAAATGTAGGGAAATTGATGATTTACCCGACAACCCTTAAATCACGCACAAGCGGGCGGCCATTGGCATGCTTCACTCACGATTAGACGAGGTTAGGAAGTCTACCAATTTTCAGCTCTATGCGAATTATGGCTAAGTCAAATGTCTATTTTGATTGAACTTTAAGATGCGTGCAGGAATCTCTCCAAAGCTTTTAAATTTTATCGCGTCAGATGACGTTGCGTTCACTATTTACGAATCCCGAGACAGACTTTAGAGCGAAAAATTGAGTCGTAACTTTGCTAAATGCCGATCCGTTCACGGCGCCGACGGTAGCGAGCGCACGCCAACGTTTACGAGCAAGCAACGATAAATACAGGTTCAAACTTAGATTAAAACAAAAAGGGCAGATACGGCACTAGCCTCAGAAAAGTGATCCGCCTAAATTGGGGTCCACGACCCTAATCGCTTTAGTCACAACTTGACATGCAAACGACGTACATGTGAACGCCAAAAAGAAATATTGCTAATATTTTGTGTTTATATGATAAAACAATGCCTAAGTGTGTTTTTAAAAAGTTCTCAAATTGCTCAAGAACTAAAATTAAATTTACTTTTCATTAATAAGTACTATAAAATATATATTTTCATAAAAATTGCTGTTTGTTTTGAATCTTATTCGGTGATTGGTCGGTAGTGCAGTGACGCGGATCTCGCCGTCTCGTTCGCGCAGCCGTTGAAACTTAACGTGCCGTTTCGTTCGGGTCGGTAATGCGGTGACGCGGATCTCGCCGTCCCGTTCACGCTGCCGTGGGGTCAGTTTTTGTTCGATGCAAGTAGGAGCGTACTGTATCTACCCTTTTTGACGTGACAACGTCTTAAATTAGGTTGCGGCTGGGAGTCACTTATGAAAAAGTGTAACGCTCGGTAACGTTACGATGAGTCTCTCGTGTTAAGTTTAAGTTTACATGTACAATGTTTTAGTAAACAAAATATATTTCTATAGTTAAAATTTGTGCAATTCTTATTTTCATTCAATTCCTTGTTCCTATTGTGCAATTTAATTATATTCATATCAATAAATATTCTACCGAGAAAAAGACGTTGTCACGTAAAATCTTCGCCCGTAAAACCGACTTTACAGGCAACCATTTTTGTTTTAATCTAAGGGTTCAAATCGCGTTGCAGGGCGGGCGGAGTGGAGCGAGCGCGGCAGCGGAGGCGGCAGCGGCGCGAGAGCTCACGCTGGAGGCGCTGCGCCGGCACTCGCGGCAGATCGCCGCCCGGCGCGCGCGCCGCGTGCAGGTGCGTGTGGCCGGCCCGAGCCCGCCCGGCCCCGGCCCCGACCCAGGGCCCGGCCCCGGCCCCGACCCAGGGCCCGGCCCCGGCCCGCCCAGCGCCGCCGCCTCACCGCCCGCTTTGTTTCAGTTCACGGAGCGGGCGAGGGATGGCGGGCGCGGCGACGACGGCGCCGGTGAGTGCTCCTGCCCATGCGCCTGCGCCTGCGTCGCGCTATATTTAACCATCAGTCGCGTGTGGCGCGTGGCGGCTGCGCTCGCGCTGGTGGGCGCGGCCGCCGCTGACCGTGCGCTGTGTGTGCAGATAGCGGCGGCTCCGACATGTCCAACGGCAGCGGCGACGGCAGCGGCTGCGGCAGCGGTGGCGGCGGTCTCGGCGTCCCGGAGCTGGACACGCGGCGCCCGTCCACCTGCCGCGTGGAGCTGGGGTCGTTGCTGGCGCCCGAGCCGCGCCCGCTCGATAATAAGGTTAAGGTAAGATCGGTCGGGATTGTTACCTATATTATACGAATACATTAAATATGTTTTTAATCAATGTTATCATATATACAAGTAATAAAATGATACAGGTAATATGAACAAATTTAAGAATAATTAAAACAAAAAATATGCTATAGCAATGAACCTAAAACTAAAAACCTTAAAAAATAAAATATAATAACTAAAATACATTATTAAAAGGAGTCCCTTTTAGGCAAGGTTCCGAAGATACTGGCAGCGTTTTTGGATAGCTAGACTAATTCTTTGTCCGAGGTAGCTGCCAGCTCTTCGGTCTCCTGTGATGTCGACTAATCTTTTTGCTATTTCTTTAAAAAGCCTTATAGCGCTAGGACCCCACGGACCAAGAGTCTCAACACCGAATGGGACAAAGGACAATTATATGAATTGAAGACCGATATTGTTATTTATAAAATGTATAAGTTCGAAACAATGTCGATTACAACTTCTTTATTTGGAAGAATACTCATTTATTTACCTATCAAAGTTGTCAAAAACCTGTAAAATTTAAGGTACTACACACTCGATTCAAAGAAATTTAGTATGGTGAAAAGTTCAAGGAATAAATACTAGAATTCCATGATTTCCGTAAATATTGTAACTTCCACAGCAGTTGACCAGCTGTTACTGTAAAAGCGGACCATTTGCAAAAGTATCTTCACACTGTTATTGTTTAAGTTTTTACCCGACTGCGGACTTGCCGTTATTATTTCTATTTATCTATCTGATGTCGTAAAACTTATCTTTCATATCCTCATATAGTATATTAAACCTATAAATTATGTATTTGGCGAGTCTCTTTCCTTTTTCTTATCAGTTTCTTGTAAGTAGTAGATGACTCACTAATTAAGTTTAACAATTTACAGACATAATTATAGTGTCAGTTTTCCTGTAATTTCATATTATATTATCCATTAAAGCACAATGATTTTTTTGTGAAATACGCCCTAATTTGATTTATAATCTAGTTCAATGAAGTAGGTACTCGCAACTGAAAGCTTTGTAAGGCCTCGAGTTATTTAAGATGCATGAGCAGTCGGCAGTCGAGTGAGTAACTTTTGCCCCAAGTAAACTCTTCGCTGGCAATCACGTCTGCACAATCATGACACCTCCATCTAATGAAATCTTTGCATATAGATCAGTACGTGTCAGTACATATTATGTGACTTATCTGTATGAAATAACATTGCATGTCAACAAGACAGAATATGGCTGAACATAATATAATTTGTACTAGCAAACCAGTGAACCAAATGTTCACCAAAACCTGATTTCTCGAAAACCGGAAGTGCTACGTTACTTAAATCCGGTTTGTAGTCTTATCAGACTATTCTTAACTTATAACTTAAATATTCTCTTTATCTATCTCTTACGGTTTGGCCGCTGAAACAGCACCACAGACAGACGGACTTGTCTAATAGATAAGAGACTAGCAAACCAGTGAACCAAATGTTCACCAAAACCTGATTTAAAAAAAATATGTATTTAATTAATTGAGAACTTCAGAGATTTTGTGTGGTTTCGTTTGAAATTCGTGATTTCTCGAAAACCGGAAGTGCTACGTTACTCAAATCCGGTTTGTAGTCTTATCAGACTATTCTTAACTTATAACTTAAATATTCTCTTTATCTATCTCTTACGGTTTGGCCGCTGAAACAGCACCACAGACAGACAGACGGACGGACTTGTCTAATAGATAAGAGATACTTGAACACAACACAATAACCTGTATTCGCAATAAAAAATATTTGTATTTGAATTTGGAACACCTGGTCTCATCTAGGCCACGAAAGTAAAAAGTACACGTTTTTGTATTATTAATGTTATAAATAAAATTGTAGTTAAAAAACTTTCGTCAGGCAGACAGGGGTTGCTCGCAAACTGTCACATAAACAGTCATTTAAACTAAAAAGTAATTTGGAGCAAGTGCTCCGCTTCAAGAAGTTTATAACTACTTAACGAAATTAATAATTTAAGCTACCTAAACGTGTATGCGAGGAGCTCGATGGCGCAAGTGGTTAGCGCGTTCGGCTGCGATCGTTGAAGTTAAGCAACTTTCGCAGTGGTCGGTCATTGGATGGGTGACCAAAAATTTACTATTTCTAGCTCCTCCGTGCTTCGGAAGGCATGTTAAGCCGTTGGTCCCCGCTGCACCCGCCAGTCCGGACTGGGCCCGCGTGGTGGGTCGTAGTCCAATCTCCCTATTCCATCCACAGGGAAGGCCTGTGCCCCAGCAGTGGGGACATTAATAGGCTGATGATGATGAACGTGTATGATAAAAGTCGCGGTTGCACCTGTTCTCACATTATGCTCTCTTCTGTCTTCTTCTCTCATCATTCATCATTCATCTTGATTGTAGAAGGAAACTTCATGTTATCGCCAATAAAGAATAAGAGTGCCCCTACTTTTTGACGTATTATTTTTAAAGTAAAGCCGTCGTCAATTTGGTGATTCATGCTGGTAGCTAGCGGCACACTGCGTGATCGTCTCGAGTACTCGATACGTTGACATTACGAATCCGTCATAGTTCTTCTCTGGGGTACTGGATCCTGGAGCTAATTGTGTGGCAGACAGTATTGGCGTCCACTTATGCCTAATGGCTAATGGTTACATTTTTACCTAAGTGCTCCCATGGGAAATTATACAATAGCTCCACTCTTTATGGGGTTTGCTTGGTCCCCCACTGTGGGATATAAAGTTTATGGACAATCTTCATTCAATTTTGTTTGTAAGCTGTTACTGTTAGACGAATCTAGCAAAGTTCAGGGGCTTATTTATAGAATAAACCAGACCAGATGGATAGAAACAATTTTTTACGTCTTTGGATGCACATCAATCTATACTTTCATTCAATGAAGGAATACGCATAACCTTTTGATAAAGTCGATTATATAAAGTCATACAAAAGAGCTGTACATATTTAATTATGAATCAAATAGTTATTTAAAATGAAACAACTGTCACAGAAAGGTAAACGAACATGATTAATTAGGTATAAGTAATAGATTTTATAGGTACCTATATTTGAAAGGGCCTATTCAAGAGATTCTATGCGTAGTTAGATGTTGGAGCAAATAATTAATCAAGTCGTTCACACATGTCGCTCTGTTTACGCTCGGAGCGTGTGTATACATTCAAACATCATATTCGCGGCGAGTACTCCACGAAAGCTCTCGCCGCTCTCAAATTAGAGTCGAGTCGTGTAAACATTTTTATAAAAGAGCACGGTATTTCAATGAAATCGAACGGGACCTATAATGAACTTTGTCGTGATCCGTTGGCAATGTTATCGGAAGCACTGCCATCAGTGGCGAGGAGTCCCGGTCGCTGTTTTCCTAGTTCGTCCCGTTAGCATAATTCCGGTGTTAGGAGCGGAAGCGTAGGGAAACAATGATTTTTATAAGCGATAAAGTCACATCAAACGCTAGTCTGTAGTAGCGGGCGCGCTCCCACCGACGCGCGACGGACGGGTGGTGGTGGCCTCCTCGCGACCCATTTCCATAATGAGTGGGGTGCGCGGGTCGCGTGGGCGGCGCGGCCGCGGCACGTCGCCGGCACGTCGCCACCACGCCGCTGCTCCGCGTCGCGCCCGCCACGCCATCCGCGCCACTCACGCTGCCTTATAACCTGTCAACATCTCTCCTATCAACAAGTGACCTACTTCACAGTTTATCATAGGTATTCCATCATAACGAGACGCCTCCGCTCTTTGTTATAAGTATGCCAGACCTTGTCTTGTTTGTGCAGAGAAACTGATTTATAGGAGGTATTTTACTTACTAATTTATTATGAATAAGTAAATAATGGGGTTTTCCCAGAAAGGTATTTAGTTACACATTTATTCCTAAAGTTTTTTTTAACTATCGTTAAACAAAAAAAGTACGTTATATTATTTACATACATATAGGTAGGTTAGGGTGGATCGCTGTCACGCTGAAAAAACAGATCGTTTAGACCCGTAAAAGGGATAATAAAGCTTTTTTTGCATATTCACCTAACAGTTTGTAAGGGTTGGTCCCTAAATGAACTAATACTTTGTTACGTATATAACATTTATTTTTTAGAATAAATCGACTCGATTTAAATCAAAATTTGTAACGAAACAGAGACACAGCATCCATGGCATGACAGAGGAGGAAAATGTGGTGCGGCCGCATCAGGAGATGGCCGTGCTGTCCTTGGAGGAGAAGAAATACCTGCTGGGCGTGGAGCGCGGCGACGTGGCGGGCACGCGGCGCGTGCTGCAGCGCGCGCGCGACTGCGGACACATCAACGTGGACTGCGTCGACCCGCTGGGGCGCAGCGCGCTGCTCATGGCCATCGACAACGAGAACCTCGAGATGGTGGAGCTGCTGCTGGAGTTCGGCGTGGAGACCAGGGACGCTCTGCTGCACGCCATCTCCGAGGAGTTCGTGGAGGCGGTGGAGGCGCTACTCGACCACGAGGAGCGCTCCCGCAAGCCCGGGGAACTTCATGTACGATTTTATTCATTTTGCTATTTTGTCGACTTCCTTAGTCTCTGGTTGTGTACTACTTATCTTTGATAATAAAATATTTCCTTTCCTTTCCATTCCTTTGATAATAGGGATGACGACTATTTTATTTTCTTCATTTATCAGGTAGATTGTCAATAAGTATTGGACACGTATTTTTTCTTTTTTTCACATAATATAAACATTGCAGAGATATATTGATATGAAAAGTCGCATGTCGTCACGTTTGAGTACACTTGTAAGTGAAAATTCACTCAAAAGTGACGTCACGAGCTCCTACTCCCCCTAAACTTTGACGCGCTATAACTTTGTCATTTTTTGGTTGATTGCCCAAAGAAAAAATACGTGTCCATTATTTTTTGATCATCTAACTGACGGACTAAATAGAATTTCGTTTACTGTACCCCGTCATCACCCCTATTGTATTTACAGCTTCAATCACGTAGACTTGACAAGTCAATGTTTGTCTCCGGGACACAAGGATTAGGAATACCTGGTTCCGGAAGTATAATTATAGTATTATTGCTACAAATTAAGCCTTATAAGGGAAGGCCTGTGCCCCAGCAGTGGGGACATTTATAGGCTGACGAAGAAGCATTATCAGATCTTTGACAATTTCTAAGAATAAGATCATTTAATTGATTTATTGATTTTGATAAGGCTCTATGAATGCCCATCACTAAACTGTCTATGGTCAGAATTACCTACTTCTTTGATTACGTTTTGTCCAAATTCGTTTGGAACAGACTATAGGCTTATCACGCCTAAATGTAGTTTACTTATATATTTTATTATTTATTGTGTTACGTTCTGTATTCTTATGTCAAATAATGCTGTTTGTTAACGTCCTACGCGTAGTTGTTTGGGATTTCTATAAAAAAAATTACACACTGTTGTTGACACAATGACGTTCAAAATAAACAATAATATAAATATATGTGGCATCTACTCGTACCTACGTAGAATATGAGAGTTAAAATGTGAGAGTTTATGTATGTTTGGTGGTGTGTTACTCAATTATGCAAAAGCGGCTGAACGGATTTAAATGAATGTTTATTCCTTGGATTTGGGTAGATACCACTTAGTATGTATCTGGAACTGAGTAAATGATTATTTTCGGAGTTCATTGAAGGCCCACACAAGTAACCATCTCAAATCTGCTCATTTATGTTTGTCATGCTCGCGAATGTAGGTATATAGATTAGTTATAGATAATAACGGGATTGTTACCATGTACCTTGTTTTTTATGAGTCTCCGATATTTCGGCACTGTTGCAAGCGCCATGATCACATGATCACATGATAATTGCGGGTAGATGTTATTGGCAGACATATCGGTCTACCCTCTGACGTCGTCTTTTACTGCGTTCGATACTACCACTAACAATCCCGTTAATATCTATAATGTTAGTGACCATGAAAGTTTAAAACAATATATATAGATTAGTGTTTTGTAACTGCAGAGCTGGGAGGCGCTGCCGCCGGAGACGGCGACGTTCACGGCGGACATAACGCCGCTGATCTTGGCGGCGCACCGCGACAGCTACGAGATCATCAAGCTGTTATTGGACCGCGGTGCCGCGCTGCCCGTGCCGCACGACGTGCGCTGCGGTTGCGACGAATGCGTGCGCTCCCGCTTCGAGGACTCGCTCCGCCACTCCCGCTCCCGGATCAACGCGTATCGGGCCCTCGCCTCGCCCTCGCTCATCGCTCTCTCCTCCAAGGACCCGATCTTATCGGGTAAGTGGCTTTTTTAACCGAGAGAAATGCATGATACCTTTACTACGTCGCTGGGTAAGGCGACGAGCTTATGTGGGGTGGGACTTCCGCGTGTGCCTGACCCATATCTGATCGTACAACGTTTGCCTATCCAACAACTTCGAGTAGGTTCATCATCATCATCATCATCAGCCTATTAATGTCCCCACTGCTGGGGCACAGGCCTTCCCTATGGATGGAATAGGGAGATTGGGATGCGGTGCCCAGTGCGGATTGGTGGGCGCTAACGACTGCAGATGCAGCCGGGACCAACGGATTAACGTGCCTTCCGAAGCACGGAGGAGCTCGAGATCGTAAATTTTTGGTCACCCATCCAATGACCGACCACTGCGAAAGTTGCTTAACTTCAACGACCGCAGCCGAACGCGCTAACCACTTGCGCCATCGAGCTCCTCGAGTAGGTGGCTGGACCAAAACTGACAAAATTTCTATCGTCTAGCTGAATTTGAGTTCGCTAACCTACTTCTTGTCTACCGACTACCGTGGCTGGACTCTTTTGGAAAAGTCGTCAATAATAACCTGGCGAATATGTTGCATTAAACGTCTACCAGCTCTCAGCTCAGAATACACTCAACTGGTCGGTAAAAATAAGCTACGTTGTAATTCAGCTTTCGAGCTGTCGTGGGAGCTGCGGCGGCTGTCGGCGCTGGAGCACGAGTTCAAGACGGAGTACCAGGAGCTGCGCGTGCAGTGCCAGGAGTTCGCGACGGCGCTGCTGGACCACACGCGCACGTCGCACGAGCTGCAGGTGCTGCTCAACCACGAGAAGGACTCTCCCCAGGCGCCGCTGCCGGAGCCCGGCGCGCCCGAGCGCATGCGCCTGTCGCGGCTCAAGCTCGCCATCAAGCTTAGGCAGAAGAAAGTGAGTACTACTTTTTGACAAATATGATAAAACAGTAACTAGAATAAAACGTGACTTACTCTTTTCAAGCAAAAAGTTACTCAGGTTTCCAGTACATTCATGCCTCATTGCAATCTAAATAAACTTTTGCATAGGAAACAATTTGGTTTTACCAGAGGTAGATCTATTACTGACGCGGGTGTTGCACTTGTAAGGAGTACAATATTGGAGGCTTGGGAGAGGTCGCAGAATGTTCTTGGAATGTTCTGTGACTTATCCAAAACTTTTGATTGCGTTGTTCATCACACGCTGTTATTGAAATTAAGTCATTATGGAGTCAAAGGTACTGCATTATAAATTAATACAGTCGTATCTCAGTTCCAGAATTCAAACTGTAGAGGTAAATGGTGTTAGATCATCTGGATCTCATGTGGAACATTTGTTTTTATGCCTAAACAGTAGGACACGGCATTCCTAAACTTTTTTAAATCTGTTTTTTATATTTTTATTTTATAGTCATAATTGTTATATCATTTACTAATGTAATGGAAAGTGATTTCATGAGTTATCTCATATTAAAGTCAGTTTTCAATTTGACGACTCTGTATGTAATACAGGGAGAAAAAAACAGCCCTTGCTGAATTTCTTGCCGGTTCTTCTCGGTAAAAGTCTCCCGCCGCAGATTTGCGAACCGATGGTGTAGCTTTTCGACATTCACAAGTGCTTGTAACAGCCTAGACTGAATAAACGATACTGAATTTGAATTTGTTTATAGTATTCAGTCATCATTCGAAACGCGAACAGTTATTTGCAAAGACTGGTTTTCTCTCGGAATGTACGATAGTGTAAGCTAATCGATTAGATGTTAGCCCCCATCAATCTGCCCTGTTATGGATGGAAGGCACTTATTAATTCAGTGTTTCAAAATCAAAAAATCAAAAATCAAAAAGTTTATTACGATACTACATTTGTTGTACACCAAACCAGGGTGGGTTCCTTCTATTAAGTGTTTAACACCTGTACCAGAAGGAACCACTCTTCCATAGCATCATGAATATATCTTATGGTAAGGTCTATTCATTGGATTTTTAATACATTGTAAAAAAATAAATTACAATAGGGGTGATGACGGGATATATTATAGGAAATTCTATATAGTCCGTCAGTTAGATGATCAAAAAATAATGGACACGTATTTTTTCTTTGGGCAATCAACCAAAAAATGACAAAGTTATAGCGCGTCAAAGTTTGGGAGTAGGGGCTCGTGACGTCACTTTTGAGTGAATTTTCACTTATACATAAGTGTACTCAAACGTGACGTCATGCGACTTTTCAAATCAATATATTTCTACAATGTTTATATTATGTGAAAAAAGAAAAAATACGTGTCCAATACTTTTTGATAATGTACCTGATAAACGAAGAAAAAAAAAATAGTCATCGTCTCTATTTATATAAGCGGTTGAGTGTGTGTCTGTATGCGTGTGTGCGTGTTCGTGTGTGTGCATGTGCGTGAGTGTGACGAGTGTACGTTTCAATCAGAGGAATAATCGTTTCCCCATGAAAGCGAGAATATGACGAGTAACCTTATAAATTGGTTTGTCGCGCACGCAGTTCGTAGCACACCCCAACGTGCAGCAGCTACTGGCGTCCATCTGGTACGAGAGCGTGCCGGGGTTCCGGCGCAAGAACATGCTGCTGCAGGCGGCGGAGATGGTCCGCATCGGCGCCATGTTCCCGCTCTACTCGCTGGCGTACGTGGCCGCGCCGCACTCCGCCGCCGGCCGCACGCTGCGCAAGCCCTTCATCAAGTTCCTGTGCCACTCCGCCAGCTACTTCATGTTCCTATGTGAGTCATTAATACGTACTAATGGTTCCGGCGCAAGAACATGCTGCTGCAGGCGGCGGAGATGGTCCGCATCGGCGCCATGTTCCCGCTCTACTCGCTGGCGTACGTGGCCGCGCCGCACTCCGCCGCCGGCCGCACGCTGCGCAAGCCCTTCATCAAGTTCCTGTGCCACTCCGCCAGCTACTTCATGTTCCTATGTGAGTCATTAATACGTACTAATGGTTCCGGCGCAAGAACATGCTGCTGCAGGCGGCGGAGATGGTCCGCATCGGCGCCATGTTCCCGCTCTACTCGCTGGCGTACGTGGCCGCGCCGCACTCCGCCGCCGGCCGCACGCTGCGCAAGCCCTTCATCAAGTTCCTGTGCCACTCCGCCAGCTACTTCATGTTCCTATGTGAGTCATTAATACGTACTAATGGTTCCGGCGCAAGAACATGCTGCTGCAGGCGGCGGAGATGGTCCGCATCGGCGCCATGTTCCCGCTCTACTCGCTGGCGTACGTGGCCGCGCCGCACTCCGCCGCCGGCCGCACGCTGCGCAAGCCCTTCATCAAGTTCCTGTGCCACTCCGCCAGCTACTTCATGTTCCTATGTGAGTCATTAATACGTACTAATGGTTCCGGCGCAAGAACATGCTGCTGCAGGCGGCGGAGATGGTCCGCATCGGCGCCATGTTCCCGCTCTACTCGCTGGCGTACGTGGCCGCGCCGCACTCCGCCGCCGGCCGCACGCTGCGCAAGCCCTTCATCAAGTTCCTGTGCCACTCCGCCAGCTACTTCATGTTCCTATGTGAGTCATTAATACGTACTAATGGTTCCGGCGCAAGAACATGCTGCTGCAGGCGGCGGAGATGGTCCGCATCGGCGCCATGTTCCCGCTCTACTCGCTGGCGTACGTGGCCGCGCCGCACTCCGCCGCCGGCCGCACGCTGCGCAAGCCCTTCATCAAGTTCCTGTGCCACTCCGCCAGCTACTTCATGTTCCTATGTGAGTCATTAATACGTACTAATGGTTCCGGCGCAAGAACATGCTGCTGCAGGCGGCGGAGATGGTCCGCATCGGCGCCATGTTCCCGCTCTACTCGCTGGCGTACGTGGCCGCGCCGCACTCCGCCGCCGGCCGCACGCTGCGCAAGCCCTTCATCAAGTTCCTGTGCCACTCCGCCAGCTACTTCATGTTCCTATGTGAGTCATTAATACGTACTAATGGTTCCGGCGCAAGAACATGCTGCTGCAGGCGGCGGAGATGGTCCGCATCGGCGCCATGTTCCCGCTCTACTCGCTGGCGTACGTGGCCGCGCCGCACTCCGCCGCCGGCCGCACGCTGCGCAAGCCCTTCATCAAGTTCCTGTGCCACTCCGCCAGCTACTTCATGTTCCTATGTGAGTCATTAATACGTACTAATGGTTCCGGCGCAAGAACATGCTGCTGCAGGCGGCGGAGATGGTCCGCATCGGCGCCATGTTCCCGCTCTACTCGCTGGCGTACGTGGCCGCGCCGCACTCCGCCGCCGGCCGCACGCTGCGCAAGCCCTTCATCAAGTTCCTGTGCCACTCCGCCAGCTACTTCATGTTCCTATGTGAGTCATTAATACGTACTAATGGTTCCGGCGCAAGAACATGCTGCTGCAGGCGGCGGAGATGGTCCGCATCGGCGCCATGTTCCCGCTCTACTCGCTGGCGTACGTGGCCGCGCCGCACTCCGCCGCCGGCCGCACGCTGCGCAAGCCCTTCATCAAGTTCCTGTGCCACTCCGCCAGCTACTTCATGTTCCTATGTGAGTCATTAATACGTACTAATGGTTCCGGCGCAAGAACATGCTGCTGCAGGCGGCGGAGATGGTCCGCATCGGCGCCATGTTCCCGCTCTACTCGCTGGCGTACGTGGCCGCGCCGCACTCCGCCGCCGGCCGCACGCTGCGCAAGCCCTTCATCAAGTTCCTGTGCCACTCCGCCAGCTACTTCATGTTCCTATGTGAGCCATTCATCATCATCATCATCAGCCTATTAATGTCCCCACTGCTGGGGCGCTGGCCTTCCCTATGGATGGAATAGGGAGATTGGGCCATGATCCACCACGCGGGCCCAGTGCGGATTGGTGAGTGTTAACGACTGCAGATGCAGCCGGGACCAATGGCTTAACGTGCCTTCCGAAGCCCGGAGGGGCTCGAGATAATAAATGTTTGGGCACCCATCCAATGACCGACCACTGCGAAAGTTGCTTAACTTCAACGATCGCAGCCGAACGCGCTAACCACTTGCGCCATCGAGCTCCTCAAATCAATGTAAGCCATTAATACGTACTATAATGTGATTCAAATAAGAATAGGAAAGCCAATGACCTCTATCTGTCAAATGTCGCTTGAAAAGTACGGTATGAAAAAAAAAAACTTGAAACCGTTTTTTAGCACTCCGCTAATTCAAGAATAAAAACCAAACATTTGTAAACAAACAATAACAAATATTGATAATTAATATCGGTTGATATTTTTTTTCACTTATTGAGCTTTGGCCATAAATGGTTGATAACCTAAATCGTCAAAAAAATATGACCGTTTTCTACCCCGAAGGGAGGAAAACGAGTATTTCAGGTCTTGCCTAGGCTTGACCTTCCGGAGATTACCCTACCTGTTCCTCATATGTGCAAGCGCTTGTAGTACCTACTTAGCTGGAGTGAGTCAGATAGGGTGGGGTCAGCGAACCCCGCACGAGTGCCGGCCAGGCACGGTGCCGATCACGCGCCCGTGCCTCTTCAGTACCGAACCGGAACTGGGTCAAGTTCTCTTAGTAGTGATGACGGCAAGGGAATTGCTCCAGGTCAAGCCTAGGCAAGACCTGAAATACTCGTTTTCCTCCCTTCGGGGTAGAAAACGGTCATATTTCAGTTCTGTGCCGTCGGCTTGACCTTCCGGAGAAGTGTTTCTATATCTGCCGGCACATAGGTAGCGTACTGTGACCAAAATGAATGTATTGTATTTTAATAAAACTATTTCCTGTACCAAACTTAAACTTTATTTCACGGAGGAAACGATCACAGTATAATAAACAGGAGAAATATATTATTATAACAGGCTTAATTATGTTCAATCACAGATAAAATAATAACTTAAAACTGATCCTTCAGTCTTCAACTTAAAAGATAATATTAAAATAAATCACTTCTTAAAACAATAATTAAGGAACAATAATGTTATAATCAGTCTTAACCATAATAATCTAAATAAATTCAAAAGACTCTAAACGGGTTCAAAAGTATGTAACAAAACGTTATCACCGTGGCGCGAGGGCGCCTTCACCGGCTTGTAATAATGATTGAAAAAATTATTAGCGCCTCGCCAATTACCTCTCTTTAACAAATCATCTAAAGGTAAATTATTTTCATAATTGTAAGAAGCCACGGCTGACCGAATGGATCCTGGCGAAACTTCCAAACCCAATTTAGTAAATATTGGTTTTAGCCACCCAGCAATAACAGATCTGGATGCCGGTTTTACTTTTCCTCTAGTGGTAATAAAGAGATTAGATAAGTTATCTGAACAAGATTGACGCCTAATGGCCGAAATTTCTAACAATTTTTTTTATCCATTTTATTAAGTCTAACCTATCGTCGGAGTTTTTAAGAATTAGCCAGCCTGATTGTCTGTGCTTATCTTTATCCGTTTTTGAGCCAAAAACTGGCCAGAATGTTATAGAATCATCTTTCATTGAACAATGCTTTTCATCAGTTCATTATAAAGTTAAGTCGTGAATCCTTCTACCTGAGACTAAAAGTAACATTAAAGCACAGAATCTGGACACTTGATATATACTATTAACATTTGGAGGATTACTTTGAAGCCAAGTAATTAAATCTTGTATATTCCAAACCTGTGGACGTGGTTGAATACGTTCAGCTGATTTTATACTAATAGCCTTTAAGATAGACTTTATAACAGGATGGGAACTGAAGCTATGTGACTCTTTGGGTTTAGCGAATGTAGTTATAACCGATTTTCTAACTAAGATTGTATTATAAGCCATGCCTTTAACACGAAATAGGTAACTGAGATATGTCGCTACTTGATAAGGCTCCGGGTTATTTGGAGTTACACCTTCATCTTTACACCATTTCGTCCAATCTTTCCATGCCGAGGTGTATGTTTTCCACGTCGAGGTCCTCCAAGCGAACTTTAGCAATTCGACATCCTCTGAAGACAAATCTTTGACTAGCTCATTCCACCCCGTACTCTCCATACCTCCAAAGTCATGCCCGATACATCCGGAGGCGGGCTGTTCGTTGCTAGATCTATTAAGTAAGGTTTCAGATTCTTGAATACCATGGGAGCCGCCGTAGCTCTGGTTTTGAGAGTCGTGCACCAAAAGGCCTGTGTCCACCTGGGAACCACGATCAGATACGTTCCGCTGGGCTGATTAAGGTGTTTTATGACTTTGGGAATCAATGGAGGGGGTGGAAAAATCCATCCTAGGTCGTAATCCCACCTTTTGCTGAATGCATTTACGTAAACTGCCTGCAAATCCGTTGCGTCTATCGTCACATATTTGGGTACAACTTTGGACCGCGACGTCGCGAACAGATCTATCTGCGGAGTTCCCCATCGTTTGAAGACTTTTTGCGTCAATTCTTCTTTTAGATGCCAATCCGTTGCTAGAGAACTGCGAGACAGGCGATCCGCTATTATGTTGTACTTTCCTGGTATAAAGTAAGGAACAAGTACCGCGCTGATTTGCTTCGCAAGTAGGAGTATCCTTTTCGTCATGAGAAATAATTGGAGAGACTTTGTTCCTCCTTGGTTGCGCAAATAGGAAATGACTGCACGATTGTCTGCTTGAATCATTACAACCTTGTTCCTGACCACCTTTCTGAACTTTTTTAGAACTATATATACCACGAAGAGCTCTTTTAAGTTTATGTGCCATTTCCTTTGAGCTGGGCGCCACGTTCCCGAATAACGAAATGTCTCTATCTGTATGCCCCATCCCGAATTTGAAGCATCCGTTGTGACAAAAACGTTGGGTTCTTTTTGAAATATCGTGTTCGATTCCGATACATGAGCCACCCACCAAAGGCAATCTTTTAGTGCTTGTTGGGGCAAGTGAACAAATTGTTTTGGAATGTCCTCTCTTAGATTCCGACTTGCTCTTTGAAGCTGCCTGCAGAAAAGACGACCCAGAGGAATAACTTCCGACGCAAACTGCAGTTTGCCTAGCAGAGACGTTCCTTGAACCCAGTTCCAACGTTGTTCTTGAGAAGTTCTCTTTAGGATACTTAAGAGATCGAAAACTTTGTCTTTCGGGAGGCGTTTTGAATTTGAAATTGTATTGTAAATTATCCCTAAGAATTCGATTTCTCTTGTTGGACACGTCACTGATTTCTTCCAGTTTATTCTCCACCCTAACCTGACAAGGAGATTTATTGCCTCTGTCACGTGACTTTCTAATGTATATTGGTTTTGGTGTGCCACCAGGAAATCGTCCAAGTACACGAGGACTCTTATTCCCCGATCTCGAAGTAAACTTGCCACCCAATTTGTGATTCTTGAAAACGCCCACGGAGCACTTGCCAATCCCATAGGTAGACAAGTCATTTGATAAGGGATGCCCCCGAAGCTGAACATTAGGAACCGTCGATGACTCTTCTTTACTGGTACATGCAGGTACGCTTGAGATAAGTCTATTTTGCACATGAAGTCGCCTGGTTCCAAAAACTCTGGTACTTTGGAATGATTTATTAGTCGGAAGCGTTTCGGCTTCAGATACAAATTCAGTCTTTGAAGATTGAAAATTTGCCGTTGGGTGCCGTTTGCTTTTTTGATTAGAAACAACTTTGAAATGAACCCCACTTGATGCGGCGAGCTTTCGATAATCTTTTCCTTTTTCATGTTTTTTATTTCTAATGTCATGTCCATGGAGATTGGAGTTGCAAATTTTTGCATAGTCATTTTGCAAATGCGCGAAAGGGGAGGTTTTGTTATAAATGGTATTCCGTAACCCAAAATCATTTTTACAATTAACTCTGGTGCGCCCAGACACTGCCAACGTGGTGCAAACAGAGCAAGCTCGTGAAACACTTGTCAAAAGGAAGATGAATGTTTCTTTTGAGAATGGCGTTTCTTAATTGGTTGTGGTTTATTTCTGAACTGCCCTGTTTGAGGTCTTGGCGAAGACATGGGAGCCTGGGATTTTTTCCCGTCGGTTTGTTTAGCTTTTCT
The DNA here is from genome assembly GCA_902850365.2 of Chilo suppressalis. NCBI lineage: Eukaryota > Metazoa > Arthropoda > Insecta > Lepidoptera > Crambidae > Chilo > Chilo suppressalis. The sequence goes on from OU963894.1 coordinate 519,170, forward strand.
CCTATAGTGGTCTTTCGGTTTTTCCTGCTTCCTTTGATTGGCGTAAAACTCATTACTGACTTTGAGTGGTCTTCTGTTGGATCGAAAGACACGAAATAAACCTCCTTGTGTATTGGTCAGTTCTTCAAGTTGTGCTTCCTCGAAAAGATGGGTTTCAGATGGTGGGATTTTAGATAACTTTATTGCCATTAACTCATTAGCTGGTTTGTAGAGTTTTCTTCGTAAGTCCAGTATTTCTGCCCTACGGGCACAGGTGTAGTGGAGAAGATCGTCCGATATTGTTTTGAAAGCCGATGTAGTACTTGAGAGGAATTCTTGCATATCACCCAACACATCCGGATATTTAGCTGTCAGCTTCTTTACTTGATCCGCTACTGCTTCTCTTTGTTTCAGTAGACCATGAGTAATAGTACCCAACGTGGTGTCCGCATTGATCAACAGATCAGCACTTAAACTCTTTTTGGTTAAATTTCCTATCTGGTCGTTGACCCTAAGGGCATCAAACACAGGAGCAACCCGCAATTTCTTTTGCACGTCCTTGTATCTTATCTTATTCCAGGAAGTAGAACCCAGCTTTTGGCAGGCCACTCCTTGCTTTCTTAAGGACTCTGATGGGCTTGGAATCAGGGGTGCCTCTTCCTTTACTTCAGGATCAAAATTTTTTTCGTATGACGGTTTAGAACTGGTCGCCTCATTTGGAAGTGCGCACTCTGGAATGTGAAATACACTGGTAGTTTCCGATTCGTTCTCAGAGGGACTACAGTTCTCAATATCAGATTCCCAGTCCGTATCGGACTGATCAACCTCTCGTTCATTATTTGTATTCAAAGAAAAAGAAGTTGAAGTGGTCGGCATCTCTTGCCTCGACCTAACTTTAGCTTCCAAAAGACCAAATAGTCTATCCACTTTATCTTCTAAAATATTTAGTCTGCTTCGTTTGTTACAAATGGAATCCTTTCTTCCACGATATCGTCCTCAGAAACCGGATGGAGCTGTCGGTTAAGCTCTATTCTTGAAAGTATTAGACGCCTTATAGGCTGGATGGCTTTAATAAACAACTCCGCTTGGGCGGTAGAACCTTTGACTTTGTTAACTATACTAGGTGGACTGATTATTAGTGCTCTACACAAGGCAAACTTTAATAATGTCACCTTTATTTCTTTGAACTGTTTCTCTGCAATGTACTCTACACCAGGGAGAAGGGTTTCCACACATTGCTTCGTCGGCAAAGCAAAACGTATTTTGTTTAATATTTGCGGATCAACGTCATCTCCAAAGAGTTGTTCCCTGGTGGGATTTTGAGTCTTCCAATTCTCCCAGCCACTAGGGAGAGTTTGACGCATTAAGAGTTTCACTTTGTCAAGTATCTTGTCCTCTTCTTCGGTTTCTCCTGACTCCTCCATTAGCTCCCCCATCGTCAGATGAGTTGAAGGTTCCGCCATCTGGACCAATGAGGAGAAAGAAAAAAATAATAGTTTAATTGTCATGTCATAAAGGCCCTTAACGTATAATATTCTACATTATAAACAATAAGGCTAGCCTCATAGTCTTAATGCTTCGAGTAATTAGCGAGTCACGTAAGATGCTGCTTCTCAGGTCAGTTGCTATACCCGAGCCGTACCCAGATGCGGGTGGCGAGCCGTATGCGGCTGCGGGTGGCGAGCCGTATGCGGCTGCGGGTGGCGAGCCGTATGCGGCTGCGGGTGGCGAGCCGTATGCGGCTGCGGGTGGCGAGCCGTATGCGGCTGCGGGTGGCGAGCCGTATGCGGCTGCGGGTGGCGAGCCGTATGCGGCTGCGGGTGGCGAGCCGTATGCGGCTGCGGGTGGCGAGCCGTATGCGGCTGCGGGTGGCGAGCCGTATGCGGCTGCGGGTGGGGAGCCGTATGCGGCCGAGAGTGGCGAGCTGCATACGGCATTGCGACTGTCATGAACGAGCCGAGCCAACCCACTGTGCTGTGATTGAATGTCACGAGCTGTTTAGAGCATATCCATCCTTAGGATGCCACACCCGTAAGAAACTTTAATTACCGAACCTAATCGGTTGCGGCGTATTTAATATCTGGAAGAAATTACACTATTTACACAAATAAATGATTACCAACCATTTTATCTCGTACGAGGAATAAAAGAGCAACTAAAAACAAATGATTGTTACGTCAAGTGAAGTAATTAAATTTATTTTCGCACTCTACATTTATTTTACCTTATAGATTCAATGATACCATCATTAACAGAATCCAAATAAAACTATCTAACTCACTCACAGCTAGAAAAGGGTGAAAATAAATTGAAACTCACCATATACACGTAACACTTTTTTCACATCAACGCACATGCACACACTTTGGAAACAAATAGCGTACTGAAGAGACACGGGCGCGTGATCGGCACCGTGCCTGGCCGGCACTCGTGCGGGGTTCGCTGACCCCACCCTATCTGACTCACTCCAGCTAAGTAGGTACTACAAGCGCTTGCACATATGAGGAACAGGTAGGGTAATCTCCGGAAGGTCAAGCCGACGGCACAGAACTGAAATGTCTCTTTAAGTTGCCTTCAGAAACGCGATTTCAAACTTTCGTTTACATAAAGGATGCTTGTTCGTATGTGACTTAGTAATAGTACATGATTATTCATAACTACTCCGGCGGTAATGCAGAGATGAGCGAAATAGAAGAGCTAGATTCTGTTTTATATTTTTTCTCACAGTCTTTATAAATAAATATTATTTATAGCACAGTGTAACCTAAACCCGCACTTTACGCACGCTTTTCCGTGACCTAAGTTGCCTATTTCTGCACGGTGTGTAAATGAATTGACCAACTTCACTCATGTAGAATTAGTACATTACGATACGCGTAACTTAACTTTACTATGCCAATCAAGGAATAAACGTTCATGGATACATTGAAATTCTATTTTGTTGTATTGATATTTGATTATTTCCTTTTGAAATATACTTTCAAAATGGTAATCTGAACCGGAATTCTTTCTTTTCAGAGTTTGACTTGCAGTCTGTATTGCAATTCTTTGTGATTGCAATACATGAATTTTACTTTCAAAACACTAATCTCATCCCCGAACCCCCTCCTCTTGCCCGCGTCCGGGGCGGGTTTATGTCACACTTGCTATAAAATAGTATACGATACTTGTGGCCTAAGTTGTCTATTACTGCACGGCGTGAAGTTAGCGCCCGAGCGGAGCGAGGGTGCTAAACGCCACCGCTACGCCATAACGCCGGTGCTAAATGGCAACTTAGGTCACGCGTATCGTAATGTACTATTAAAATCGGTGGTTTTTTTTCCCAATCTTAGTAAATAAATGTTATTTAAGAAATCTGATTTTTTTGCTCATTCTACCTATTTGGTTTGAATTGACAACTATGACATCACAATATGGCGCCCAGTCGGTCCTATTCTTAGTTGAATCGCATTATGATGGTGTTCAGTGTTTTTAAAGTGAAACTTTTATTATATTGACTCAATTTTTTTCGCTCAGCTTTAGCATGTCTCATTACATTCACGTCATCGAGCATACTTAGCTCAGTGGGAGAAAGTACGCCTGCTTCGCAAGCCACGGGTTCGATTCACAGCCAAGGAAGGGCGTTCTTTAGTATGGATATAAAAATTTTCAATTATATCATGGTTACAGAAATCCAAACCATATTTTTTAAATCGTATTAAATGCTCTTATATTAAGTACTAGCAAACCCGGCGAACTCCGTTTCGCCACCAGATGGCTTCTTTTTATGTAACATTTCGTTTGGTGATTAGAAGATTTTTTTTTATAATTTTTCTGAATTTTCTTTGCTATAAACCCCACGGAGCCCGAGACCTTTCCAACAAATGCAAAACCGTGGAAATCGGTTCGTGCGTTCTGGAGTTATAGCGTGAGGAAGGAAAACCCCACTTATTTTTATATAGTAGAAGATGTACATATACATATTTCATTTACTAGCTATAAGAGAAAGTGAGAAAGAAAATGTGCGCGCGCACTCTTTTCTCTTGCTTATATCCCCCACTCAACTCCCGTTCGCCTCACCCGAACACACTTCTCGTAATGCGTAACGCATTCGCCAGCTTACCCCCAAGTCAAATGTGCGTAAAAAAGTTTCACTTAAATAATACTGACTTGCAGCTAGTTTCGCCGACAAGTCCAGAAGCGTAGCCTCGTGCCGCGGTCTCCTCAGGGATCGTTCCAGCTGCAGCTTTATATCGGCGCTCAAGTCCTGCTTGTGCTGCTGCAGGAACAGTAACACGCTGGCTTCATCCGCCTCTATATTAGTTAAATAATAACCGTCCTTACGTGCCCCCCCCCCCCCTTCCTCCCCGTCTTCATCATCATCATCATCAGCCTATTAATGTCCCCACTGCTGGGGCACAGGCCTTCCCTATGGATGGAATAGGGAGATTGGGCCATGACCCACCACGCGGGCCCAGTGCGGATTGGTGGGTGCTAACGTCTGCAAATGCAGCCGGGACCAACGGCTTAACGTGCCTTCCGAAGCACGGAGGAGCTCGAGATAGTAAATTTTTTGGTCACCCATCCAATGACCGACCACTGCGAAAGTTGCTTAACTTCAACGATCGCAGCCGAACGCGCTAGCCACCTGCGCCATCGAGCTCCTCCCCGTCTTAGTACCATGTAATAGTTCCATGTAATCATAACAGTAAAGGCACAAATGATAAGTTTGTGTGAGACTGATGCCTGAGGTAGGTATGGTAACATACCTGTTTTACAGATCATCAGGCTCCCACCACCTTGGTTTATAAGAACAATTATTATGATTTACAAAATTATCTTGTCTGGGACACCTTTAGTTGCTTGATACGTTATGATAGGTTCCGAAAAACTGTCCCGAAAATGTTGTTATCTTAAATGATAAACGATGTTGTTTGTATGAGTAATTTATTGCTACTGTTCAATTCACTTAATAAAAGGCGTAGCGAGTCGCGCGCAGCGCCGACGTTAGCATAATACTTAAACATATAGAATTGTACGGGTTTGCCCGTACATATCTAGTTACTATCTATTAATTTTTTACTATCTATCTATAGCGTTTATGACAAAAATCAGTTAAGACGAGTGTATAAATTAAGAGAAAAAGAGTGTAATGTGTTGTAAAGTGGTGTCACTGTTTGGTGTTGAAAACATACAATAATGTTATCGTGTGGTACCCTACGACTTATGTTGTTTGTAGTAGTTAGAATTTTGGAGTAAATGTGGGTATTTTGTGAACTTATGTGAGAGTGTACAAATAATCCTCTGTCTGGACATACGTTTTATTTAAAAGTAAAGAGCGGACTCATTAATTCATGTATATATTATATTTCTATATATTTCTTATTAGTTCATGAATTATCGAAATATGTTTTTATGTAGGCCCCGGGGTCACACCCCCGCCTGGCCCTGCCCTGGACGTGGAGACCACAGTGATAATGTATGACGGTGTCGTTTGCAGTCCTGTAGGCTTGTTGAAAATATATCGATGTATCGATATTTTTTGTTCGATATATCGATATTTTTTGCCGATATTTTTTGATTCGATATATCGATACATCGATACAAAATAACCAATATCGAAATTCGTATCAAAAACGATATATTTTTAATTATTAGCGGCATATCACGATCTAACTAAATTCGTATCTGGAAAAATCGTAACTGGATCTCAGATTAATGATATTCAACATATCTATGATCTGTGCTGTATTTAGTATTGTCTATGTCATCATTGGAAAATAGGGTCAGTCTATATTTAGGGAGATAATTTTCGTTCCATTATTATTCCGCGTGTCATATTTCGTGAGCTCCTGTACGATATTTTTGGGAAAATTGGTCCGATATATCGATATTTTTTTCAACTTTCGACATCCCTACAGTCCTGCTGATCCTGGCATCGCAGCGTATCGAGACGGCGGCGAGCGGGCTGCTGTGGGACGCTCCCGCGCCGCGCGCTGAGCCCGTCTCCCGCCGCGGCGCGCCGCCCTCACTCATCGAGTGGCTCATCCTCTCCTGGGTCAGCGGTGCGTGCCTCTACACATATTATTACCTTCTCGTCATATCGTTAACATATCGACACATTATCATCCATATACGTAAACCGCCTTATTACAAAACGCGGACCTAAGTAAGGCTGCGTTTCCACCAGAGATGTGTGATGGAAATGTGTCAAAATTCAAAAAAAAATTCAAAATTCAATATCGTTTATTCAGTCTAGGCTGTTACAAGCACTTGTGAATGTCGAAAAGCTACGCCATCGGTTCGCAAATCTACGGCGGGAGACCTTGTACTGAGAAGAACCGGCAAGAAACTCAGCAAGGGCTGTTTTTTTCTCCCTGTATTATATACAGAGTCGTCAATTTGAAAAATGAGTTTAATATGAGATAACTCATGAAGTCACTTTCCATTACAAATGTAAATGATAAAACAATTATGACTATAAAATAAAAAAATATAAAAAACAGATTTAAAAATGAAAAAAGTTTAGGAATGCCGTGTCCCACTGTTTAGGCATAAAAACAAATGTACCATTAAAGTTAAATACAACGATTAATAGTACCCAATGTAGCAAGAGCAGACTCATCTCCGCTGGCAGCACCCGTTCACGAGCATGACGCATGGACCAGCCATCGCTTCGCTCAACCATTTTTTAGGGAACGTAACGACCCGCCTCACACGACACACGACTGTCGTGCGAGGATGTCTAGCTGTGCTGTGAAAATGTATGGGGATTTCCACCAAAGCTGTGCGATGAAAATGTGCCTACGAGGATGTGTAGCGGAGCTGTGAAAATACGCATTTATGTGTGATGCGAGGATGCGTTGCTTTATCTTCTGCTTCCATTTCTTCATCGCAAATTGTTAAATATAAAAGTATCTTCTTTTTCCAATTATCCATATTTATTTTGTGCACTTCTACTTCCAACAAACTCCGTCTATGGACTGGCTGGTCTCCGTCTATGCGCAAACCTAGCAGCACATCCTTCTCATCACACATTCCTCGCAACACATCCCTCGCTTGTTTTGTATGCGCAAAAATCTAGCTCCGCGGAGCCCTTTCCACCAGAGCTGTGCTGACCGAGGCGAGGTAAATGAAGCGATTCTATTGGTTCTTTACAAACTCAACGCAACGCAGCCTTAGTCTTGGTTTAACGCGGACTAAAGTGACAGCATCAGTTTTAGTCCAGATTAAACTTTAGTCTACGTTCTGTTATAAGGCGAAAAGAGTGTACAATGCACCCGTGAAATTAATCAAAGAGAGTACAATTGATAGATCTATAGACACAGAATGGACTGATCGACATTTGCATGCATATGAAAATTCTCAAGACAAAAAAGGATTTTTGAGAAAGACGAATAATAGGCCGCCCGCTAGCTTCATCTCTAATGGTTTAATTACATTTGATCGTTAGCCCGGTGCAGTCGTTATTCGGGTGCTCGAAAGACATTACTCGAATTCGGGTTCCCGAAGCAATATTTTCACTGGAATACGATCTGGAAAACGGTTTCAGGTAAACAAAACGAAAACTACCCGTTTATGGGCGTACTTGACTCGTTTACCCGAATTCCATTAAAATCTTAATCAAATCAAATTATTTTATTTTATTTTATTTTATTCTTATATGTGTCCTTACTTATACCGAAAATTTAACGACCTGTCCCCAATCTATAAAATGAACAGAAAGAAGTTGACATCTTTCTTACAGACAAAGTTGCTTGAACTTGACTGGACAAACACTGAATGTCTCTTGAAAACCACCTGAAAAAAGGCATATTTTTACATTCAAGTCATACCCAACCCAGTTACTTAATGAAGTAATACAAATATGTATACATTCACTCACAAAAACAAACATACAAACACACCCATACCCAAATACACACACACACACACACCCACCCACTCACACACACACACACACACTTCTGTTATCTTCTGTAATATTATCTCCAATCAACAGCTGTGAGCAAATAGTGAACCCTCCACGGGTTGATAACCTGAGATACAGGTGTTTCCTAGTTCAGGTATCAACCTGCCATAATCTTGTATCGACTTGTATTGTAACATTTTGCTTCTGTTATCCCAACGGATTATGGTGAGGAATAAATGATTTATTATTATTATTTATTCTGCAATTTAGGCTCTCGTATTATACTTATCTGGCCAGTTTTATTTAGAGTTGGTAGGAAACGTACGGCCCATTCTTTTTCTCTATAATGTGAACTATAATGGCCGTATGATCGAAACCAAGTTTCTGTCCGTATTATACAGTAGGATATGGAGCGCTCAGGTCTATGATCGCTTCTTCCGCTACTAAACTGATATCGCTAGAACGCCCTACTTATCGTCCAGGTCTGATCTGGAGCGAGGTGAAACAGCTGTGGGACATGGGACTCCGGGAGTACGTGCACGACATGTGGAACGTGATAGACTTCGTCACGAACTCGCTCTACGTCGCCACCGTCGCCTTACGCATAGTCTCACATTTTCAGGTAATTTAAAACAATTACGGGGAAACAGTCCTCCAAAATCCTCGATGCTGTCTGAAATGAAATGAAAAGTCATTTATTCAGTCTAGGCTGTTGCAAGCACTTGTGAAGGTCAAGAAGCTACGCCATCGGTTCGCAAAATACGGCGGGAGACCTTGTACTGAGAAGAACCGGCAAGAAACTCAGCAAGGGCTGTTTTTTTTATATACAGAGTCGTCAAGTTGAAAAATGACTTCAGAGATACGTCTGAAGTCACCTTCCATTACATCATTTAGAATATAAATATATAGTTACCAAAAAATTTATGGTTAACATTATATCTTTATATATATAATTCTTCTGTGAGTGTGTATGTCACTGAACTTCTCTTAAACGACTGGACCGATTTTGATGAAATTTTTTGTGTGTGTTCAAGGGGATCTGAGAATGGTTTAGATTCACAATTTTGTCCGCTGTCACAACCCCTATTTTTTTAGGGCGGTACGAAGTTCGCTGGGTCAGCTAGTTTAGTATAAAGGAAGCGGTATTAAATAGGTACAATATTACTGTTATGAAAAATGACTAATACCCATTAAATAACAAATTATAAGAAACACTATGTCCATGCATTACGATCATTCAGATAATCATCAACTTTCTAATAGCCCTTATTCATAAAAGTATTTTTGATCTGAGATTTAAATTTAGTCAGTGGAAGCTCAATCAGATCTAAGAAGTCTATATATAAAGAACTCGATACTCGTTAGAAACAGCACGAAGTACAGGATTGTTTTGCAGGTGCGTCGCGAGATGGCTCAGGGCTTACAATGGAATCAGCCGCGAGAGAAATGGGACGCGTGGGATCCGATGCTGCTCTCCGAGGGTCTGTTCTCCGCGGCGAACATCTTTAGCAGCCTCAAGCTCGTGTACATATTTAGTGTAAACCCGCACCTGGGCCCGCTGCAAGTCTCCCTCAGTCGGATGGTCCTGGATATATTGAAATTTTTCATCTTAGACATATTGGTGATATTTGCATTTTCTTGTGGTGAGCAGTTTTCTGATACTCCTTCGTCTATTGACCCTATAATGAATCAATTAATTCTAATACATATAACGCTGTGGTGCAGGCCTGAACCAGCTTCTGTGGTATTACGCTGACATGGAGAAGAAGCGGTGTACGACTGGCACCTCCATCCCGGCACCGAACGGGACTTTACCTGACCCCGACGCTTGCATTGTCTGGAGACGATTCGCAAAGTAAACATTATCAGTGTTTAATTAGAATAGTTAATTTCAAATTTCATGCTAGATTTCTTGGGAAAAAGTGCAGTGGTTTCCCGTTGCCTTCTGCACCAGACCTTTCGGGGAGTATTGGGTTCCCCAGGCTGCTGAAACCTCATCCAGATGGTTGTCCTACTGGGTGTAAGGATGTACCGCCTTTGCTCGGTCATCATTGCCTCGTCTGTTGTCTAGCAGGGAGCACCACGACGACCCTTAGGTCGCCGCCGCTAGCTATTCTGATAAGAACCGCTGGCGCGGGCAGGTGAGGATGACTATTTGGTCGGAAAAGATGTTAAACTCGGTTCTCCCCTTACTAACTGGCGCCCTTAGTCGCTCACTGGCCTATCAATAACCAAGGCTATAAAGAGTGCCGAGGTCAGGAATGCGTGGAGAGGCATAGTACATCACGTGGTCAACATTTCGAGTTAGACACGACCTTCAGCAATGAAGATAGCGACTAAGAAGAAGATTTTCAAACAACTCACAATAATGGTGATAAAATTATTGTACTTACATGTCTAGCTTTCCTGGCTTCATCTGCCAAAACAACGTATCTGAAAGTGCTAACGTGCTAAAAGTGCTAAGTCCAGTTGATATTTATCTTCATGAAATCCAATCGAAGGCAAAGTAATTGGATCTCCATACGATTATAAAACGTTGATGAAATAAATTGCAGCTTGTTCGAGACAATGCAGACGTTGTTCTGGGCGGCGTTCGGGCTGGTCGACCTGGACTCGTTCGAGCTGGACGGTATCAAGATCTTCACCCGCTTCTGGGGCATGCTCATGTTTGGCACGTACGCCGTCATCAACGTCATCGTACTCCTCAACCTGCTCATCGCCATGATGAATCACTCCTATCAACTTATATCTGTAAGCGATACAAATGATTAAAATTTTTATTAAACTCTTATTCCCTTATTTTGATGACCAGGGTTCTTCTTAAGAGCCCTTTCACATTTTTTGCAAAAATTTCGTAATTTTTGAGCACCTCGTTTACCCCCTTAGAAAAGATTTTGACTATTTACAAGTAAACAGTAGATCTATTCTTCCTATTGTAAGTTAATGTAGATTATTTGCAAATACTATTTTCCTTTTTTTGTACTGTTCGTTTTACTGCAGCTGGTTTACGGAAAAAACGATAATTTATGCACAACTTCAAACGCCTCAATCTCTCAATACTGTTCAATAAATGAGATCAAGTTAATTACTTCGACATCAAAAGTATGTTATTGTTGTAACATAATGTATTAGAATTTTGATTTTCCATCTCATTAATTATAAAAAAAACATCTAACCTCCGTGTGTTTTCCCAATAAATAATGCAGGTTTACCTCGTATTTTGATATTGAAGTAAATAGAATTACTATCAAAAACTTTCATAAAACTAATCTACCATCATTGAACTGATGAAATATGAAACTAGTTTTTACGGGTTAATGCACGAAACTTTATTTATTTATTGACGTTTCGCAGCTTTTTCAGGTCTGCATCGTCAGAATAATGATTTTTTATTTAAAATTGTCGAGCTACCTTCGAAAGACTTATATTGAGCGTTAATATAATAAATAAATAAAGTTTCGTGCATTAACCCGTAAAAACTAGTTTTATTTAATGAGTGATGTGCGTGAAAACCTAAGAAACAAATATGATGAAATATGTATATATTTTTATAATTAGTTCATTATAAGGGCTCTTAAGAAAGGCACATCTGTACTGTCAATTGCCAATGCTTCAGATGTTCTCTGTTGGCATAAAAAATATATAACAATCGATTTATGAATAGTAGGAATATGGAAGGCTTCGGCAAGGACGTAGTATCTCGCAACATTTCTTTAACCAACTTTTGGTGACAAGCCCGCTGTACGTAAAAGTTGTGCGGGTTGACGATATGCTATATATATATATATATATATATATTATTTCTTGAGACCCTAAACATAAAGATAAAATTAGTAAACAATAGTGGAGAACAGAAATCGTGATTTGGTACCAGATTTACTTTTAAAATGTAGATGCCTTTATTGAAATGAGAAACTGGATTATTGGTCAGAATAATATCTCAATGATTTCAATATAATAACAATAGAAATAAAAAATCTATTTTAAAAAACTTTCAATACTCATCGACATCATCATCAATGTCTATTAATGTCCCACTGCTGGGGCACAGGCCTTCCCTATGGATGGAATAGGGAGATTGGGCCATGACCCACCACGCGGGCCCAGTGTGGATTGGTGGGTGCTAACGACTGCAGATGCAGCCGGGACCAACGGCTTAACGTGCCTTCTGAAGCACGGAGGAGCTCGAAATAGTAATTTTTGGTCACCCATCCAATGACCGACCACCGCGAAAGTTGCTTAAGTTCAACGATCGCAGCCGTACGCGCTCACCACTTGCGCCATCGAGCTCCTCATAACATCAGGATTTGAAAGTGTTCTTATATTGCTATCTAATAATTACTTTCACTATTTGGAAATCAATCAATCGAAATCAAATGGAGTGTCAATATTAGATTAATAAAAAAAATGGGTGCGTGTACTTATGTAGGCGCGTGAGAAGTTATCCTTCTTTCGCATCGTTTAAAATTAGTTTTTAATTGCATGCAAATAATTAATTACAATAAATTAATAAAAAGTCTGGAAAAGGACACAGTCAATAAAGTTCAGTTTTAATTTGAAAAAATAAATAAATAATCAAAATATTCAATTAAAATCGCTACTGAATATAATTTATTAGAACATATGTGATTTGCACTTGTATGAAACTCAAACACGTATTCCGAATATACAAACTAGAAACATGTGGATAAATATTATAAATATGAATACCTATAACTGTTACTTTATTACAAAAAATAAAGATGTGGTTTTTGGTTCTACTACACCAATGGTCAAGAGATGGCGCTGTAGCCTCCTGAATCGCGCTTTGGTTCCGTTCTTCCAGATTAATAAATACTTTTGATAGGCCTTCACAATGCAGTCGTTAGCACCCACAAAATAGAGATTCTATTTCTATTTTGTTGGTAGATTTTCTTAATGTGCGGTAAACACAAATGTAACAGCATGAAGTTGGCTAAAGCGACCAACTTCATGCTGTTAAAATTTTGTGTTACAGTGATGCGCGCGCATCTTAAAATTTCACTCTCATAATTTTTTCATAACGCGCCTAAAGAAGTATAACTTCAAAAATAAAATAAAACTAGTTTTTACGGGTTAATGCACGAAACTTTATTTATTTATTGACGTTTCGTAGCCTTTACAGGCTACGTCGTCAGAATCAAACTTTTATTTAATTTGTCGAGCTACCTTCGAAAGACTTTTATTGAGCGTTCGGTTATTTCATTGTTCGATTTTTAAAGTTTTATTGTCTATGTATGAATTTATTATTTAATTTACCGAATAAAGTATTTTATTTAAAATTCTTTTTTGTAATTTTGAGTTTATGAAGTGAAACTTCTTTATCGGCGTTGGAAAAAAATTTACCGTCACATTTTTCGGTTACGCGTCACATTTTTCCGTTACGCGCCATCTTTTTTTATATTAATAGTTGATAGCTGAATGATCACACTGTCGCCGGCGAGAACTCTCTCTACTCGTTTGTAGCTGAGTGACAATAGTTATTAAAGATAGGACTCGCTCAGCCAAACTCGCATAGCGATACTCGCTCAGCGGTACTCGCTCAGCGGTACTCGCTCAGCGATACTCGCTCAGCGATACTCGCTCAGCGATACTCGCTCAGCGATACTCGCTCAGCGATACTCGCTCAGCGATACTCGCCCAGCGATACTCGCTCAGCGATACTAGCTCAGCTGGCTTGGCTGTCAAAAGCCGTGCGCGTGCATTTTAACTCAGGACTGCCAATTCGTTTCTAGTTTCTACTCGCTTATCGTTCATCGTCGGAGGTGGAACATGTGCCTTAGATTACTGAGCCGTGTAATCATAACAGTTTCATAGGCAGTAATTTGTATTCATGTCTATGATAATAAAATCCTTTTGTTTAAACTTTATCTAATTTAACTTTATTTAACCAATTTCTGGAAAGTTGCATGTAGATCATTTTTCGAAAAATAAGGCCATAAAGAAGTTTCACTTCTTACGTGTGTACACTAGTACACGCACACATTTTTTTTGTTTGACCCTAACTACCGTAAACTACCACCGGTTACAAATTTGGGAGACCTTTCTGAGAAGAACCGGCGAAATAAACTCAAGAGAGGCTTTCTATCTCCTTCTTATGTTAAGTTATGCAAACAAAAAGAACTAATAGTATCTGTTGGTCTTGCAGTGTGTGCTCGGGGTTGGGATTTTATCTTCTGTATAATGGGTTCCCAAGCTGGTGGTATATACCAACTATCTTCCCTATTGAAATTGATATTTTAATAAAAATTTGCCAAATAACATTACCTTAATGTAGTTGCTTTGGATGCTGACTTTCTTCAAAGGGCATAACTGGCTGTATAGGCTTTTGATACCTATCATCTAGAATAATGGTAACATTTATAATTAGAACACAGGAAGAAAATTGTGTGTGTCAGCTCCGACGCACGACTGGAGTTTACTCCTTAAGTTCGATAGTCTAACCAGACGCAAAAAGAGTTTATTTAACTTAAAAAAGATTGATACTGTATGAAAGGGTAAATTATCAAATTAATAAAAATAATATACATATATAAATATATATTTATTCATTTCATATACATTTATTATGACTAATCGACGAAATATTTTACATTAAACTTTTTACAATAGTCAATTTCAGATGTACATAAATAAAGGTACGCTACGATACTGTGCTACGGTGTAGCACTACGGCTGCTACAGCGTAGACGGTAAAAACGTAACGAGGTCATTCATCGATAGATTTCACTCCTCACATTTTTCTCATACCGGACCCCTTATATATGGAAATCAATTCTTAAGGGCCCATATACGGAACGATTCGTCGTTGCGATCGATCTGAAGGAAATCGTCAACGATCGATCGTTCAGAAATGCCACTACATACACGAAACACTGTCGATCGATCGTTTACGATATTCATGATTGCATGGGATTTGGTTGCGATTTGCGATATCGTCTTCGATTAAGTAAATCGTTAACGATCTTGACATACACTGTCGATCCATCGTTTCGATCGGTCTGAAACGACGGATCGTACAGATCAATCGTACCATATATGGGACACTGACGATCGATCGTTTACGATATTCATGATTGCATGGGTTTTTGTTGCGATCTCCGATATCGTCTGCGACTAAGTAAATCGTTAACGATCTTGACATACACTGTCGATCCATCGTTTCGATTGGTCTGAAACGACGGATCGTACAGATCAATCGTTCCGTATATGGGCCCCTTTAAGGAGTAAACTCCAAAAGTTTGAGATATAATGGCGTGCATTGGTATGCGTAGGAGCGTGCGGACGTCGAGTGGAAGTTCGCGCGCAGCAAGCTGTGGATCTCGTACTTCGAAGAGGGCGGCACCGCGCCTCCGCCCTTCAACGTGGTGCCGTCGCCCAAGTCGCTGCTGTACGCCTGGCGCTGGCTGCAGCGACGCATGTGTGGCCACGCGCGCGCCAAGCGGGAGCATATGCGAACCATCAGGGTACTATGCCATTTACTTGCTCTAATTCAAATTGTTTATTACAGACAACAAAATGGTCCATCAAATCGTTCATCATCATCAGCCTATTAATGTCCCCACTGCTGGGGCACAGGCCTTCCCTATGGATGGAATAGGGAGATTGGGCCATGACCCACCACGCGGGCCCAGTGCGGATTGGCGGGTGCTAACGATTGCAGATGCAGCCGGGACCAACGGCTTAACGTGCCTTCCGAAGCACGGAGGAGCTCGAGATAGAAGATTTTTGGTCACCCATCCAATGACCGACCACTGCGAAAATTGCTTAAATTCAACGATCGCAGTCGAACGCGCTAACCACTTGCGCCATCGAGCTCCTCAAATCGTCATCAAATCGTTAGTAACAATATTTAACTTAAATGCTATGTAAGTATATATTGGTGTCAATTCTGGCGTGATTCTCTTAACTTAAAACTAAATTTAAGGTTAGTCTCACCTTTTCATTCTGTATAGAGAAGGACAAGGATGCACTGTTGTCAAATTTAAGTTTAGCTTTAGAGAATCATGCCAGAATCGACATCATTATTTCTAGGATTCAATCAATGAGTGTTTTTTAAATATTGAAATTGTATTATATATAGGTAATATAAAAAGTAATCTAAACCAAATGTCGAAACAAAATGAATTTATAGTTATGATTTTATTTCTATTTTTTAAGCATTCAACTGCTAGATGTTCAAATCCAAAGAAAAGTTTACTAGAAAAAAATCCACGCGGACCAGGCAGAGGACAGGACTCGAACCCGCATCCTTCGCTATCCGGGCGAATGCACTGACCATTATGCTACCACGGCCCTATTAGTAAACTTTTCTTTGGATTTGAACATTAAGCAGTTGAATGCTTAAAAAATAAACAAAATCATAACTATAATTGTTATTTCTTCTTTCAAATGTTTAATACTTGAAAAAGTATTCATTTGACATTGTGGGTTACCTACAATGCGAAGAGATGGCGCTGCCTTGCAGCTTAAGGCTAGGAAAATTTCGACGCGGCTAATAGGGCCGTGGTAGCATAATGGTCAGTGCATTCGCCCGGATAGCGAAGGATGCGGGTTCGAGTCCCGTCCGCTGCCTGGTCCGCGTGGATTTTTTTCTAATAAATAAATATTTCCAACATTCACACCAATTAGCCTAGCCCCAAAGTAAGCACTATAAGGCTTGTGTTATGGGATGCTAGGGTAACGGATAGAATACATATACTGTACATATATAAGTATATTTATATAAATACATATTAAACATCCATGACTGGAGTACAAATGCTCGTATTCATCACACAAACATCTGCCCCCACCGGGATTCGAACCCGGGACCTCTCGAGTCGGCGACAGCCATGAAACCCGGCGTACAAACCACTCGGCCACGGAGGTCGTCAAAATTTACTTGCTTTAATTCAAATTGTTTATTACAGACAACAAAATGGTTCATCAAATCGTTAGTAAAAATATTTAACTTAAATGCTATGTTAGTATATATTATTTCTAGGATTCAATCAATGTGTTTTTTTAATATTGAAATTGTATTATATATAGGTAATATAAAAAGTAATCTAAACCAAATGTCGAAACAAAATGAATTTATGTAAATAATTGATATTCTACATTTAAAGTCATATGATTGAAATGTCGTGTAATATAATTTCATCATCATCAGCCTATTAATGTCCCCACTGCTGGGGCACAGGCCTTCCCTATGGATGGAATAGGGAGATTGGGCCATGACCCACCACGCGGGCCCAGTGCGGATTGGTGGGTGCTAACGTCTGCAAATGCAGCCGGGACCAACGGCTTAACGTGCCTTCCGAAGCACGGAGGAACTCGAGATAGTAATTTTTGGTCACCCATCCAATGACCGACCACTGCGAAAGTTGCTTAACTTCAACGATCGCAGCCGAACGCGCTAACCACTTGCGCCATCGAGCTCCTCCAATATAATTTAATGTACTTAAATGTCGAGGAATTGAAGTGAAGTTAATGACGAAGACAAAAAGGTTTCTAAACGACCTTAACTAGGGCCATAATCAGGATCTCGGGCTTCACCAATTTTATATATATAATTCTTCTGTGAGTGTGTATGTCACTGAACTTCTCTTAAACGACTGGACCGATTTTGATGAAATTTTTTGTGTGTGTTCAAGGGGATCTGAGAATGGTTTAGATTCACAATTTTGTCCGCTGGACAACCCCTATTTTTTTAGGGCGGTACGAAGTTCGCTGGGTCAGCTAGTATAATATATAATTCGTTAACCACTAACCAAGACCAAGTGCACGGTTTGTGTTAGCTAGCCGTTTTTAGCATGTGAGGGTAATAGACCAGGGTCGATAATTTTAAAAATGGTAAAAAGTGAAAAAAAATATAGTAGGATGAAACCCATTGGGAAAGGTAGAGAATATAACAAACATGAAAGGAAAAATAAATTAAGGGCGATCTGAGGTCGGGAAGATCACATAATCTCGATTTCCGGTATAACTGCAAGTCCTATGAAAAAAAGTTAAATGACAAAGTTGTAGGTAATAAAAAGATCTACAACTTTTGTATCGACACCTTTTTCACATAACCTCAAAATTTATGTGAAAAATTCGAATAACCGAGTTTTTGGTTTTTTATTTCCAGTTTTACCACAGTTTACAGTTTTTTTTGGTCTCAAAAATTATCGACCCTGGTCTGTAACACATAAAACAGTTGTAGATTGTTCCTCTTTTAAAACGGATGTTATTATACTTAGATGGAAAAATCACATAATTTATTTGTGATGGAAATGAATTTTGACTTTAACTGTTGATAAAGTACAAACGGATCTACGGAATTCGTAGCTATGTTTTCCAAAAACTAGAGAAAGATACAGTCTGTTTTCATTTATTAATTAAAGTTTTTTTTTGCAGAGAAAAGCAAAGCAAGCCAATGAGCGCGATTTTCGGTATCAGGTCAGTATATCTTCTTTATGATTACAACCATTTCAGTAACATTAAGTTGCAAAACGCTTTCTGATTGCTAATTGTTAACAAATTAATAAATTATCATCAGAGGGCGCTAATTGTTGGCTGTTTGAAACTTACGGTCACTGCTATACCGGGATGATTATTCTTTTATTCTTCAAACAGAAGGCGACACTCAATTCAAATATGTAACCTATTAGGAAAACAGATTTTACCCCGACTTTAAAATGTTATCATCAGTCCAAGCAATTCCAATTTGGCCGCTACATTTTCGTCTCTAATAATGTCATTATCAGGAAAAAATCTCGCCCCGCTTCCCACACTCAGCACCCCGCGAGCTCGCTAGCAAGAAGGCGCGCATGCTCTATTTAGTAGTATTATTATATAGTATTTTCTTATTATTTAGATTTGACCAAATGATTAGGTTCTTTGTTACCCCCGAAGTATGGCTGATTTACCCCCGGAGGGGTAATTACCCCCAGGTTGGAACCCAGGTCATAATCGATGTGTTGGTGATTGTCGTAACAGGCCATAATGCGCAACCTGGTGCGCCGCTACGTGACGGTGCAGCAGCGACGCGCGGAGAGCGGCGGCGTCACCGAGGACGACGTCAACGAGATCAAGCAGGACGTGTCCGCCTTCCGCTGCGAGCTGGTGGAGATCCTGCGCAACTCCGGCATGAACACGTCCACCGCCAACGCCGGCGCGCCAGGTGACAGCCTAGCGTATAATGCGATTCAACTAAGAATAGGACCGACTGGGCGCCATATTGTGATGTCATAGCTGTCAATTCAAACCAAATAGTTAGAGTGAGCAAAAAAGTTTTTATTTAATAAAACTTATTTACTAATATTAAGTGAGAAAAAGCATAACGTTTTTTGACGTGACAACGTCTTAAATTAGGTTGCGGCTGGGAGTCACTTATGAAAAAGTGTAACGCTCGGTAACGTTACGATGAGTCTCTCGTGTTAAGTTTAAGTTTACATGTACAATGTTTTAGTAAACAAAATATATTTCTATAGTTAAAATTTGTGCAATTCTTATTTTCATTCAATTCCTTGTTCCTATTGTGCAATTTAATTATATTCATATCAATAAATATTCTACCGAGAAAAAGACGTTGTCACGTAAAATCTTCGCCCGTAAAACCGACTTTACAGGCAACCATTTTTTTTTAATAACATTTATTTACTAAGATTGAGAAAAAAAAACCAACGATTTTTAATAATATTTATTTATTAAGACTGAGAAAAACATTAATCAGAATCTAGCTCTTCTATTCCGCTCATCTCTGCATTACCACCGGAGTAGTTATGAATAATCATGCAATATTACTAGGTCACATACGAACATGCATCCTTTATGTAAATGAAAGTTTGAAATCGAGTTTCTGAATGCAACTTAAAGTGACATTTGGTTGACGATTTAGGTTATCAACCATTCATGACCAAAGCTCAATAAGTGAAATAAAAATATCAACCGATATTAATTATCAATATTTGTTATTGTTTGTTTAAAAATGTTTGGTTTTTATTCTTGAATTAGCGGAGTACTAAAATAGGGTTCCAAGTTTTTTTTTGCGAACCGTACTTTTCAAGCGACATTTGACAGATAGAGGTCATTGGCTTTCCTATTCTTATTTGAATCGCATTATACCTCTCATCACTGCGGGACCCGACTTCCGACAGACTCAGAATTTTGCGAAGAGTTATATTCGAAAGTTAAGGGTGGATCTCAGATCTCAATATGGCGATACCATATTTCAAACAAAAATAGTCTGATGATGATTTCAAACAAATGCCTATTAACATAGTTTTGACGTATTTAAGTGCGGTTTTTGAGAAAATCGATGTTGTTATTTAACGGCATATTGAAAGATTCTTCTTATAATGTAAATTTCTTCGCCTATAGAAGGCCAGCGATCATTAGGGCTGCTTGTAGGTACTTTCGACATTAACTGCCACCTGTAAAGGCCGAAGAAATCTGGAGCTGATCCCGAAATGTAAATTTTTAAGCCATTAATGGAGCAAGTTTTCGGATGGTGTAAGCCAACAAACCTAGTGCAATTTCCTCCTCTCGATGATCTTATCGGTTTCAAGTGCTGGCCCATTATCTGCAGTACGGCTTTTTATGTAACTATTACCACCCTTATACCTTCAGTATTCCTTTGTATATCCAACAATTTTCATCCACACCGAATCAAAGTATTAATTCATGCATATTCATACATATTGGCGATAGCGATGGCTGGTTCATGCGTCATGCTCGGGAACGGGTGCTGCCAGCGGAGATGAGTCTGCCCTAACTTCCTTAAAATTGAAGTTAATGTTTAGTCACACTTAATATAAATAACACTATTTGTATATTTATACTGTATCAAAATGCAGGTAGTCAATTAATGTATATTTAATAGTTATGTAATGAAAGGTGACTTCATGAATCTTCTCTGAAGTCATTTTTCAATTTGACGACTCTGTAAATAATAAAACAGGGAGAAAAAAACAGCCCTTGCTGAGTTTCTTGCCGGTTCTTCTCAGTACAAGGTCTCCCGCCGTTGATTTACGAACCGATGGCGTAGCTTCTAGACATTCATGAGTGCTTGTAACCAAGGGCGGATCCAACTTTGGCGCTAGGGGGGGTCATATAGCCAGATTTGGCGCCAGGGGGGGTCATATAGCCAGCTTTGGCGCCAGGGGGGGGCATATAGCCAGCTTTGGCGCCAGGGGGGGCATATAGTTGTGGTATATTAAATATCGAAAGTACTTAAATAAAATCCCCCTGGGTAACAGCCTAAACTGAATAAATGATCTGTTATCTATTAGACGAGTCCGTCTGTCCGTGGTGCTATTTCAGCGGCCAAACCGTAAGAGATAGATAAAGAGATTATTTAAGTTATAAGTTAAGAATAGTCTGATAAGATTACAAACCGGATTTGAGTAACGTAGCACTTCCGGTTTTCGAGAAATCACGAATTTCAAACGAAACCACACAAAATCTCCGAAGTTCTCAATTAATTAAATATATTTTTTTTAATCAGGTTTTGGTGAACATTTGGTTCACTGGTTTGCTAGTTTTGATTATTCGTTTCAATCAGGCGGAGGCGGTGGCAAAAAGAACCGTCAGAAGGAGCGGCGTCTCATGAAAGGGTTCAACATAGCGCCGGGCGGGTCTCTGACGGCCGGCGACGAGTTCCTGGCGTCGCTGCACCACGAGCACGGCGGCGCGCACGGCGCCCACCACGCGTCGCTGTCGGCGCTGCTGGGGGCGAGACTCCGCACCTCGCAGTCCTCGCTGTCCGACGGAGGCGCCGCGCCTCCGCCAGCCTCCTCGCACTCACACTCGCATTCGCACTCTCACGGTCGACGCAAGCCCGCGCCGCACAAGCGCCGCTGGGGCACTATCATCGAAGCCGCGCGCGCCGCTCGCGTCTCGCGCTTCATCGGCCGTTCGCGCTCCGAGGACTCCGTCTGCGACCACTCGAGGCATTCACCCAGGTGAATTATATTGATCGATGCATGCTGAATATCAAAATTCACCTCACTTAAGCACGTCCAGGGATTAAGAAAAAAAATTGTGTGTGTCAGCTCTGACGCACGACTGGAGTTTACTCCTTAAGTTCGATAGTCTAACCGGACGCGAAAAGAGATTGTTTAACTTAAAAAAGATTGATACTGTATGAAAGGGTAAATTAACAAATTAATGAAAATAATATACATATATAAATATATATTTATTCATTTCATATACATTTATTATAACTAATCGACGAAATATTTTAAATTAAACTTTTTACAATAGTCAATTTTAGATGTGCATAAATAAAGGTACGCTACGATACTGTGCTACGGTGTAGCATTACGGCTGCTACAGCGTAGACAGTAAAAACGTAACGAGGTCATTCATCGATAGATCTCACTCCTCACATTTTTCTCATACCGGGCCCCTTATATATGCAAATCGATTCTTAAGGAGTAAACTCCAAATATGATCCACAACTACGACGTCGTGTTTGTTTTTTAATTATTTTAAAGGAAACAAACGGTTACATGAAAACGTTGTACAAGTTAATGTGGTACTCAAAAACTTATAGTTGTAGGAACAATAAAAACATATGCGATCACCTACACAAAACGAAATATTGAAGTCGAAAAGACCTTACACCAGTGTTTCCTAACCTTTCCAATACTGCTACCCCTGTAAGCAATTAGGAAAACAGATTTTACCCCGACTTTAAAATGTTATCATCAGTCCAAGCAATTCCAATTTGGTCGCAACATCTTCGTCTTTAATAATGTCATCATCAGGAGTAAATCTCGCCCCGCTTCCCGAACTCAGCAGCCTGCGGGCTCGCTAGCAAGAAGGAGCGCATGCTCTATTCAGTAGTATTATTATATAGTATTTTCTTATTATTTAGATTTGACCAATAATTAGGTTTTTCGTTACCCTCGAAGTATGGTCGATTTACCCCCGGAGGGGTAATTACCCCCAGGTTCGGAACCCATGCCTTACGCTATTTTCGTGTATCTGTCGCACGCAACAATAATCACGATGGCCGTTCCAGCGGCAGTGAGCGATCGGAGTCCGGCAGCGACTCGCAGCGCAGCCCGGAGCGGGGCAGCGGACGGATAACGGGCCCCCTGCACCCGCTGTCGGCGCTGGCAGCGCTCAAGCGAAAGCGCAAGAAGTTCTCGGACTCGCGGCGTGCGGCCGAGGAGGTAGGCTTGTTGAAAATATATCGATGTATCGATATATCGATATTTTTTGTTCGATATATCGATATTTTTTGCCGATATATTTTGATTCGATATATCGATACATCGATACAAAATAACCAATATCGAAATTCGTATCAAAAACGATATTTTTTTAATTATCGCGGCATATCACGATCTAACTAAATTCGTTTCTGGAAAAATCGTAACTGGATCTCAGATTAATGATATTCAACATATCTATGATCTGTGCTGTATTTAGTATTGTCTATTATTTGTAAATCTGTTTCGCTGGTGAATTGGTTGTGCTGATTTCCATAATATATTCCGTGGAAGTGTGTAAATCTTTAGTCTTGTTTACGAAAGATGGCACCTGAGAGGCCCTGCAATCATTTTCATCATTCGAAAATAGGGTCTATTTTCTATTATTCCGCGTGTCATAAATATATTTTTGGAAAAATTGGTCCGATATATCGATATTTTTTTATCGATATATCGAAGCCTATATTGATATTTTTTAAAATATCGATGTATCGATATTTTTTTCAACTTTCGACATCCCTACGAGGAGGCTCGCGCGAGTGGGGCCGCGACTGCAGGCCCGGGAGGGACGCGGGGCGCGGGGCTCGAGGCGCTGCAGCGCGCCAGCTCCGTGCCTGCGCGCGCCCCGCCCGCCCCCGCCCCCGCCCCCGCCCCCACCCCCGCGCCGCCCCGCGCCCCGCCCGCGCCGCCCGCTCCCTCCTCCGCCCCCGCCACCGCCCGCGGGGGCAGCCGGGAGCCCCTCCTCGCCAGCCTAGATGAAGACGCACATAAGGTGGGTCGACCGTCTCGCTTAGGAAATCCTCCCACGACGACGGCTAACTAGAGACAATTTTACATGAGTATACAATGATTCCATTTATAATAATATGATTTCTTACAATGAATGAGTGAATTAAAGACGCAAAGTATCTTTATGATGCTTTGTTATTGTGAGTAGCTGATTGAAGTTTGAGGAGAAAAACTTATCACACAAATTCATGAATAATTAATGGAAAATTGATTTCTGAAACGTCTGGTTTTCTTCAATTAATAAGGAGCCCCTCCTCGCCAGCCTAGATGAAGACGCGCATAAGGTGGGTCGACCGTCTCGCTTAGGAAATCCTCCCACGACGACGGCTAACTAAACCGTTTTCATATTTCAAACATCTAAACTAAAAGTATGACCTAGGTACAATCACGAAACTTTATTTATTTATTGACGTTTCGTAGCCTTTACAGGCTTCGTCGTCAGAATAAAACTTTTGTTTGATTTGTCGAGCTACCTTCGAAAGACTTTTATTGAGCGTTTGGTTATTTCATTGTTCGATTTTTAAGTTTCATTGTCTATGTAAACTAACTAACCTAACTTATTATGTGCATTAACCCGTAAAAACTAGTTTTATTTAATGAATGATGTGCGTGAAAACCTAAGAAACAAATAGGTTTAATCATTTTCGCTGCTTTGAGCGTAGTACTGCGGTACAACGCGCAAGCTGGAAACTAGGTATATTGTACCCAAAGAAAAAAGGTAAAGGTAAACTCCAATTATCTCGATCGTTTTGTTCTCGCAGGAGGCTTGTGATGAATGCGGCATGGAGGCGAGCGAGGCTGACGAAGCTCCAGCGGCGTCAAAGATTGCGGCAGACGCGGGGTCGGGGCCGGGGGCGGGAGCGGGGGTAGTAGTGGGGGCGGGGGAGTCGTGCGGCCGATGCGCGGCGCTGACGCGGCTAGCCGGAGTCACGCCACTTCACGGCCACGCGCCGCATAACTCCGCCGGCTGGCTGTAACCACCGCACGACCAACAACCTTACGTTCCATAAGGCGCTTTGCAGACGGCGGGGCGGAGCGGACCGGTCAATTTCGCCGCGTACGATAGCACAAAGTGAATCCTATACTACAAACGCACACAGAGGGCAAAAAGACCATGTCCGCGGCTGCCCGCCGTGGATCATACAAACCAGTTTATATGCAGTAACGGAGACGGCGGCGCGGGGCGGCTAGCTCAGTCCGCGCCACGCGCTTTTAGTGATGGACTATTCACTAGAACGAACGTCCTGAACTGCCTGCCTCTGCCCGTCCCGTCGTGCCCGTGCTTTGTGTACGCGGCGAGGGCAGCCGCAGACATCGACGGCCAGACGCGGTTTTTATTGCTTCGCGGACAAAAAGCCCGCCCCGCCCCGTCGTCTGCAAAGCGCCTAATAGTGATCATGAGACTGCCGAACGACCCGCGTTGCCGTCTCCCCACCGGACTCCTGCGTGAACGACTGACGAGACAGAAGCGCAAACTATACTTAGTGATTTAGTTTATGTTTAGTTACGTTTAAGTTGTATGTTATTATAGTTCGGTAACATCGATTACAATTTAAGGGATTCGACTCGCCTCGGACGTGTCGCGATCTCGTTATGTTTGACTATTCCGATCTACGAAATATTTCTTATTGTTACTAGATAAGGTTTACCGCAAAGCGAAAGTTTGAAAACTGCCAGGAGACACGCAGTGTTGATATTTTCTTCATCGATGATTTTTAGAGGCTCCGAACCGACCATATGAATAGTTATTCCGGAAACATTGTTTTAACATTTAAATGAATACATATTACAAAAAATGGCCTAACAAAGAGGGTGGAAAGCACGCACGTCTCTCATCACACAAGAACCAATACTAACTGCGAGATGGTATAACTACTTAACTTACTAGAATCAACTTTGACAGAGGGACCGGTGATTGTGACCAATTTCAGTAATACAGACATATTTAAATAAACTCTATTTCTCTCTATTTTACTTGAAAAAAGACGCAATGTTTAAATTCTGTGATATAAATATTTACCTACGTATATAAAATTAAGAATATTTGCGTGCGTGTTATTCCTATCCCGCCTTTTATTTTATAATCTACAGTGGTACTAATATTGGAATATAGCATTATAAATTATTTAGGTAGATGAAATTAAATAACGATAAACTTAGTTATATTGTGTATCTGTGTTATTAATCTCAAAAACAGTCTACTATACGTGTTTATTCATGTTAAATATTATGCCTAAAATTATAAACCTAACTTAGATTAAAATACAAAGGGAAGATACGGTACGCTCATACTAGCATCAAACCGACTCAACTACATAAGCAACTAATAGTCCAGTCAGTATTGTCGCGAAATCCGTTTTTCCTCAAACAGCTGGAACTATGCTAAAAAGTTTCTTAAGATAGTAAAGAACACTTTACATAGAGAAAAAAATGTTTCCAACCCCGGGCAAGGGTGAAAACCACCCTTAATAATCTATTTTTCCAATTATCTCAAAAAGTATACGAGATACGGAAAAAAACTTCAAATGAAAATTGTAGATCTTTTTGAAATCTACAAAACATTATTCCACCCTCTTGCCCCTATTTTCAATAGGGGAGCCAATAATCGAAGTCAAAGATTCAATACTTAAAAAGTTAAAGTTAGTTAAAAAAGTTATCTTTGACTTCGATTATTGGCTCCCCTATTGAAAATAGGGGCAAGAGGGTGGAATAATGTTTTGTAGATTTCAAAAAGATCTACAATTTTCATTTGAAGTTTTTTTCCGTATCTCGTATACTTTTTGAGATAATTGGAAAAATAGATTATTAAGGGTGGTTTTCACCCTTGCCCGGGGTTGGAAACATTTTTTTCTCTATGTAAAGTGTTCTTTACTATCTTAAGAAACTTTTTAGCATAGTTCCAGCTGTTTGAGGAAAAACGGATTTCGCGACAATACTGACTGGACTATAAATTAACATTCAATCGAGCGAACGAGACAGAACTGTAGTGCTATTCTGTAAAAAATTAAATTCACCATCGGATCCCCACGTTTTCCATATAGATCCGCGCGTGAAAAGGACACCCGGCATTTTGTGCCAAAGTTGTATACTTTTTTAATTTTTTTATCTGTGTTTCATAATTGGGTAACGTAGTCTGGCAATATTTGTCATCAGCAGCTAGCTGTCAATGTCAAATACGTAGGTTTGTCATCAAAAGGGTTTCTATATCAAAAAATATTAATCATTAAATAACTTCTTTCCACGATTCACTAAAAATAAGGCAAAAGTAGTTTTATGTAGCAAATAATTTTGGCTTTATTTTGAGACCAAATTCAACTGTATACAAGTTTAGCATTTTTTCTTTGAAAAGTGCCGGGTCTCCTTTTACGGAATTGCACTGCTGTACCACGGTATATCAGTATTGTGACTCGGTCCTGTCTTTGAAATAACTGCTTACGGCCGAGCGGGGCGTATCCACGCGGTAGGGCTGCCAGCCTATAGTATTTTAATTTTATCTACTACTTTTACTAATAACCACTATAATTAATAAATAACTCGTAATAACAGAGGTGTAGCGTCCAAATCCAAATCAATTGGTTCAGAATCACTAATAAAGAACCCATTTTTCGCATGACATCTACAGAGTAAAAATAATAAGTTACATACAGTTTACAGATAATCAATCAATGGTGTCGATTCTGGCATGATTCTCTAAACTTAAACCTAAATTTAACATCAGTCTCTCCTTTTCATTCTGTATAGAGAATAAGAAGGATATACTGTTGTCAAATTTAAGTTTAGGTTTAGAGAATCACGTCAGAATCGACACCAATGTATTTGAGCGGCATACTTACTCGTTAATATAAAAACATAATCATTTAATATAGACAGATAATCACGTAGAATTTCCAGCGACTGTTTTCTATTTTGAATCTTGAAAACTAGTTCGTGAGCTCACTACAATAAACAGAATAACTGCCAAAATTTAAACAAAATATACGCACTGTTTGAATTCTGAGCTTAATCGAAATCGAACGACATATCGATATCATTGGCTCATTAAACAAATCAATAAAATCTGCATACCAAAATATTAAGATATCGTATACATCGTACGTAGGCAATGAAATTATCATATGTGTACGATGATACTTATCGTACGGTTCCGATTGCTGGTCCGAGTCCGCACGGCTGAGCTGTATTGTTTTCTTGATAAATTTATATCAAAATTTGATTGATATCAAAATGGCGATTACGTAAATAACATTCACGACAAACCGTAATTTTTAAGAAAATGATTTTACAGTTTTATGAATGAAAAGTGTAGCCGAGGCATTTGATTTTGAACTATTTGTGTTCTTTATAAAAGCATCCAAGGCATTGTTTAATCTTTATACGCAATATTGTTATATTGAGTGCACGTGCAGCGTGTTTGATTGTCCAATTGTGACTAAAGCGAATTGTGGTCATGCACCACAATTTAGGTTGATCACTTTTGAGCCGCGAATGCTGTATCTTCCCTTTTTGTTTTAATTTAAGCCAAAATATGATTTGATCTTTCATGAGATCAATTAAAAAAAATCGATGTTCGATTTGATTTAAACCCGAGACCTCTGGGTCGGCGACTCCTTAAATCCCGTACATTCTACTTGAGCCACGGAGGTCGATGTAACGAAAGTGTTATACGTACGCTAAGGAGTCCTTCTTCAAAGCTCTATTCTTATTGCCACAAAAAGGTTAAATATGGAATACTTGGCTTCGTAGGGAAGAAAGTATGAAAATTGATATATAAATGCTTTGCAGCAAATATTTATCTAAACACGTGTAGTGATCGTGATTTGTAAACACCAGTTCCTCAGTTGCAATGAATTATGTCTATGATGTATGTGGACAGCAAGCGCACGTAGTCGGCAAAGAATCACTAGATCGCACAAGCTAAGCGCTCTCCTAATTAAAACGCTATATAATCTATATATTAAATTTTAATAAAAATATATAAGTAGATGGTAGATCTTCCTAAATTTATTGTATTGAAGATGACATATTTTATCGAACACCAAATAGTTAATAGTTAGCAAGTTTTAAAGATAGATAATGATATATAATTACCGAGTAAGTGAAATATTTTATATACCACATTATGAGTTATTTAGTTGGAGTAAGCGGTATATAAGTTAAGTATAGTAATGATGTGTTCCAGAAATGTTTTCCATTGTACTCAGTCGGCGCACATAATAGAGGTAATTACTTACATATTGTATGTAAGAACGAACAAGACGAAACAGGGATTTTTGAATGAAACATGTTCTATCTACTTTCATAATAACATGTTATATCTACTTTCATAATGGGTGTGTTCCGAAACTTAAGCCAGTACGCTGGCCAGCGTAATGACGTCAAGATTTCGACGCCATATTGCAGTGGTGTGCCGCCATATTGTGCTGGTGAGAATACTGTGACGTATAATAGCTGGGTGTATACGCTCTGCAGTTAGTGAAGGTCTTTTTTGTATTAAATTGATAATAATTGTTAGAAAACACACTCATCTTTTTCCCCAACAAGAACGACCAAGTAGATTAAGACCGCTTCAAAGATTAGCCCCTCCAAATTCCAAATTGCATTAAAACTAAATTTTAGTACACACAGGACCTTTTGCTATGGCCGTGAAAGTGTACAATAAAATTCCCGAACATATAAAAAATGAAAAAAACGCAGTCAAATTTAAAAAAACTACTGAAATCATTTTTATCAAGGACCTGCTTTTATTCGATGCAAGAGTTTTTCAATTTTAAATAGTACCTAGTTAATTTAAGCAAGACCTTATTTATTTTTTATGTTTTTAATGTTCCTACGTAATGTTATTTTATTTGAAATTATTATTATTGAATGCTATTTGTCAGTGTTATTAATTATTAGTTAATAATTATGTTCAAGTTTAATTAAATTTAATATAAATTATTATTATTATTTAATTAAGGACATTTTAAATTAAATAGCTATACCCTTTCAGGGTTCATGTGTCTGTATATAATATTTTTATGTAACATCTGTAATAACCACATGAGTGCAATAAATAAATAATGGAATCTCAACATACAGAAAAAATAGTTTTGATCGATTAAGGGAATAACAAGATTTACACACTTTATTATAATTTTTGGAGCACGAACGTTGCACACAAACACGAGACTGCTTGAATATTGCGCCAGTTCATGACGTCACCGCGTTGATCAGTGTATTTGGAAATTTTGGAACGAATCAACAGCATGGCGTCGATTCTTGACGTCATTAGAACTGGCCAGTATACTGGTTTATATTACGGAACACACCCAATGACCCGATCCGTACCCTGACGACACCGTAGGCTAGCTAGCGAGTAGGTGTAAGTAGATAAGAGTAACATCTGATGCAATACTTATTGATTAAATCATAATGTGATCACGGAGTTTTACATTCTTAAAATATTTTATAAAACAATACGGTTTATTTACGTGTAATTACAGATAAGTTTTGATAGCAGGTACGGTCGTATAGACATCTAGCTGGATGGATATCTCTTCTCGGAAACAGATCATGACACCATCGCTGTAACATTAATGTGGTATAGTCGACCGGATGTGTACTCGACTGTACTAGGTAGTGATAAATATGTTACAATATATAGGTACATGCGCCGGAAAAAATGTGTAATTGGTGATTTAGTTTAGGGCTTAGTCCTTATATTGAGCTAAAGTTCTATAGGAAACTGCCACGGTGATAACTGAGAGCACAGCAGATCGCTTCCATTATTGATCTTAGATCAATTTGATCTTAGATCAAAGAGTTCATTGAAACTTATAATGTAAGTTTCAATGAACTCTTACCGCCAGGCAATTAATAATGTTGTTAGAGCGCTATATTACACACTCGCAAATGAAAGGCACCCCTGGTCAATCGCTCTGTTTTTAAAACTATAACGGAAGGTAGGAACCGTAACAAATACCACCCAATCGTCGTACCCATATTTAACAAATAAATTAATCTGATTCTGTTTAAATGTAGTTTATGAGCAGATGTGAAGAACTTTGGACCTTTATTCTCATGGCTTAACTGGTTGGTACTTCCAGAAAGCGACAACAACCGACGCAATTAATTTGTGGCATACAGGTAGAAGTTAACCTGATTTATGGAACTTGTAATTGTATAATTTGTCTTCGATCGTGGTCACTCTAGCAAATTAACATGGTCTAATTACAATCCAAATATTTTTCCAAACTTTGCCTTCTTTATTTACAAAACGCGAGAATTCATAAACAAAGATTGAAGTTTGAACGAATAGGGGTGATGACGGGGTACAGTAAACGAAATTCTATTTAGTCCGTCAGTTAGATGATCAAAAAATAATGGACACGCATTTTTTCTTTGGGCAGTCAACCAAAAAATGACAAAGTTATAGCGCGTCAAAGTTTGGGAGTAGGGGCTTGTGACGTCATAAGTGTACGCAAACGTGTCGTCATGCGACTTTTCAAATCAATATATCTCTGCAATGTTTATATTATGTGAAAAAGAAAAAATACGTGTCCAATACTTTTTGATAATCTACCTGATAAACGAAGAAAAAAATTAGTCATCATCCCTATTGTCGAATTGGGCGGATTTCAGGTTCGCATTTTTTCCGGTTGCATGGTGGCGCGAGCGTCTACACCTAATCATATCGTCCGCCGGGCCCGGGGCTCCGGGGCTCCGGGCGGGCTAGCGGGGCCCCGTCAGGGCCCGGCGCCACAGAGGCCTTCACGCGTGTTTAGTTGACCGCCGCGCCGGCGCCGACCCGTGCTGGCGCGGCGTGCGCAATTGATTCTATTTTGTAAAGAATTGTTATTTATTTATACATTATATTTGTATATAATGGTGCGAAGTTTAATAAAATAAGCACTAATTGAATGTTGTTGTTTCATTTCATGCCATTATTTTTCCACCCGTCAAACGCAAAATGCGTTCGCGGCTTTGAAATTTTTATTAATTTTACCATTACCAATCGGCAAAATAGCATTTCAACCAATTTGAACAAAGATTTTCAAAATCAATTTTATTGTATTGCCATTATAATGTTTTTTTTTTTTTTTTATTTTTAAAGCATGTAACTGCTTGATGTTTAAATCTAAAGAAAATATAACTAGAAAAAATTCCACGCGGACCAGGCAGCAGACGGGACTCGAACCCGCACCCTTCGCAATCCGGGCGAATGCACTGACCAATTGTTCTTTATTGCCATTGTTCATAACACAAAGCCGTCACCTGTGCGCCTGTGCCCTATGCCTTAGGCTACATTAAAGACACATTAACTACTACTAGGTACCTACTGTACTTCTGGACAGACCCGTCTTTCCCAGTGGGCACTTTGGGCAAGTGTCCAGGGCCCCGCGATCGATAGGGGGCCCCCTTAGATATAATACAAATTCCCTAGTTTCTGTTAAATCTCCAAACGGAAGTCTAGGGGCCCCATTATCCTAATATGCCCAGGGCCTCCAAAAGGTCAAAGACGGCACTGCTTATGGGATTCACAGTTTACACCATAGAGTATACTAGTATATAGGTTTACACTGTTCGGTCGTACTCACTTACATCGCCACAAACATTTTCGTTCATTTTTAACATGTCGCATTCACAGATCAAATAAATACTTTTTTATATGATCTGACGTTGCATAACATTTTCAATTATAAAAAATCTAAGCATAGGAGTGTTGTGGTAGAAAGCTCGCCTGCCACGCAAGAGATTAGAGTTTAATTTTCAGCCGAGAAAACATTTATTTGCCACTTTTAAAAGCCACAGTAACATGAACACAGCATAGGTAGGCCTGCATAATCTCGTTTAAGTATATCTTCTAAAATATGCTTTGAATTAAAAACACTAAAAGTTTATCACTTGCATTGTTTTTTTTAAACCACGCCATTTTCCCCCCAATAGGTTTCTGATAATGATTATGTTACCCATAGATAAATGATTGTGAAGCGAGACCAATCATTCATCTATGTGCTAGAGGTTTAAAAAAAGAAAATTTTTTTAGAAAAAATTCGACGTGGATCATGCTGCAGACGGGACACGCACCCGCACCCTTCGTTATCAGGGCGAATGCACTGACCATTATGCTACCGCGGCCCTGACAGCCGTGTCGAATTTTCTCTAGCCTTAGGCGACAAGGTAGCGCCATCTCTTCGCATTGTAGGTAACTCACAATGTCAAATGAATACCTTTACAAGTATTAACTATTTGAAAGAAGAAATAGCAATTATAGCTATTTTTTTTGGATTTTTTAAGCATTTAAATGATAGATGTTTAAATCTAAAGAAAATTTTACTAGAAAATTAAAATCTTATTAATGTTATTTTTACGGGAAACAGAAAATAAGTTAGCAGCTCATCAGTAGTAACCTATATATAAAGCTCAAAGGTGACCGACTGACATAGTGATCTATCAACGCACAGCCCAAACCACTGGACGGATCGGGCTGAAATTTGGCATGCAGGTAGATGTTATGACGTAGGCATCCGTTAAGAAAGGATTTTGATCAATTCTACCCTAAGGGGATAAAATAGGGAATAAAAGTTTCTATGAAACTTTGTCAATTTTAAACCGATCGGGCTGAGACTTTGCATGCAGATATAAGAAGAATAATAGATGAATGTCATTGTGTATAATACAAGCCTGAGAACAAAAACTGTAGTCTACTATAGAGTTCTACCCAGAATGGATAGAACCTAGGGGCGTAGACGATAATTGAAAAAATACTGATAGAGATAAATTATTTATTTTATTTTATCATTCAGGCGATT
Organism: Chilo suppressalis; assembly: GCA_902850365.2. Classification (NCBI taxonomy): domain Eukaryota; kingdom Metazoa; phylum Arthropoda; class Insecta; order Lepidoptera; family Crambidae; genus Chilo; species Chilo suppressalis. The sequence continues at coordinate 552,829 of OU963894.1, forward strand.
ATAAAGAATTTTATCTAAAATACGAGAGGAAGTTCTTGGTGCCTGAAGATCTAATCTTGAATGGAACCTTCAGACGATTCCTTATTTCAAATCTTAAAATCATGACATTAACTTTTTAATATAACTGCCAACCGTAGGCATTGCAAAAGCAAAGAGTTTACCTAAACAAGGAGGTTATAACGTCAAGGACGTTACATCCCTCCGGCACCTCTAAAAAAAAAATTGTTTTGTCATACCAGATGACCGAACAAAATTTTTTTTTCCTACCTACTACATCGAGAGGGTTCGACAGTCCTATCTAAAATCCCTACCTGCTTAAGGACATAAATACAACTGGGAGGTGGCCTTTACTACAGACTAGCCCTCACAATAAGTTTGCAAAACTTGCAAAAAAAAAACTTTACGGGAAAAGAACCCTAACTGTTTGCAAAGTTTTATTGCAAAGACTTTACGGGAGCAAAACCTTAACAAAATCCCTCGTACATCTCCCTCCTAACCTTAACTTTACTTTACTTTACATCGACATCAGTCGGCAAAAACAAAAAAACAAAGCTAACCCTAGCTATAACCCAAGCAATTTTTTTTTTTTATCCCATCTATCAGCAAAACTTTACCCTATCCCATTTATTAAACCATTAAATATCAAGAAAATTTATATTTTGAAACTTCATTACTTCCCATACTAAGTAGATGTACGAAACGAAATTCAAACTATTTCCTAAGATTCGTAAACATTAACTGGATTTGAGCAAAACCTAAAAGAATTTATAAATAATGTTTACTTTCGTACATCTTTAATAAAGATACAGACGTGATCCACCACTTTATTGTCTTGTACTTTATTAGACACCCATGATGCGCAAACGTAATAGAAATTTTGGGTAAGGACATCTAGCATCAAACAAGATTAAACCCAATTCCCATGGAATACTAAGGGTTCCCTACCCCCAAGTCAAACTACTACAAGTGACGATTTTGACGAACGCGACGCGACCAAATTGAAACGAAAACGACGCGAATTCGTAGAGGGTGTCTCCATCATCTTCAGGGTGGATCATCGTCAGTATCGCTGACGTCTGCATGAGCGCCAGCCTGCTCTTTCTCGGGAAGTCCGCATCATGTGGTAGTACATAAAACAATCAAGAAAATATTAGTAAAATCCTTTACACCATTTTTCTTCAGTCGGGTAAGTTAATATTCAAGAAAACATTTATGATAAATCTTTATAGCCTCTTTTCCATAGTTGAATAAATTTTCAAAGTATAACATTATTATTCATTTATTTATTTTTTAACCTTACAGGGAATCGAACCCGTTTCCTTTTTTATAATAAGGGAATTTTCTTTATGGACCTATATTATCCTATTATACATTATTAACTATATATATTCTATCCTAATGCTGAATTAATCCTATCAATGATCATATTCAAAGTCAATTGAATAATTCCAAGTTGAACAGAGAATCGAACCTGTTACCTATCATTCTTATGGTTATTACCATATCAATAATCCATCTACTCAACAAATTACACTAAAGCTAACAATTAAAAGAAATGAAAATACTTTAATGAAACTACCCATTGATCTGTCATAAACAAAATGTGTAAAAGTTCCTTATAATATGTATATTGAAAAAAAAATTTCTAATATAATGACAAAGTTATATTTAGTATGCTTTTGAAATAAAATTCTAAAATGACTATTGTATTGAAGCTTATTTACATACCACCATTGCTTTAAAACATTCATATAAACAATAAACTGAAATAAAATCTCATTAGTAACACAACATTATAATACTATCAACCTATTCGGCATAATATAAATTTTCATCATATACCGAATTATCACTATTACTTTCGTTATTCATTTGTATACATTGTCTTTTAAACTTGCACTTAATATGTTTGATTATTAATTGTTCGTTACAAAAATCTATTATCGCATTATTTCGAAGAAAGAAATCCTGTCCTAAGATGAGGTTATGCCTAATATTTTCTACCACAAGAAAATCGTGAATGAATAACACATTGTCTATCAATAATTTAAGGTTAACTTTCCCTATAACAGACAATTCTTTACCATCGACAGCTTTCAACTTCATATCGCTTTCATCAATTCGTTGATGAATTCTATTAACTGTGTCCTTCGACACCACAGACACTGCAGCACCACTATCAATGAGCCCTACAAACTTCTTATCACGACACGTTATATTAATTAATGGTTTGGACTCACTTGTATATTGATTGTTGTTTTCTGACGGTTGGGAATGAACATCTTGTCCATCAGCCATCGTCATAACATTTTCTTCATAAAAAATTTTCTTTGGATGCTTCTTCTTCTTTGATTTAAGCTTCTTTTTGTTCTTGTTACTGGAACAAAAAGTGCGGGGAATCATGTGTTCGGGAGGGACAATGGGATGAGAAGGGACACTTTGGGAGGAAATGAAGTTGATCTCCTTCTCTTGTTCTTCTTCATGCCTTAATATAGGCGAAATTTTCGTCGCCTCGAAGTGAGCAAACGATGGTTGGATCGGCAGATTCCAACCAATTTCGACGCTTTCGTCCTCAAAAATGTCCTGCGCTTGTCGTAAAACATTTCTCAAATGTGTTTTATGATTTTATCACTGTATAACTGAAATGCGAAAAGATTTTTTGTATTTAAATTCGCATTTTTCAAGAACTGTCTAATGAAGCATTTGTCATCGATGACAGCTCCCGCTTTTGTGGCCAGCTCATCCAATATATAAAAAAAAGTCAATGGCTCTTCTGACAAGCCTTGTCTTCGTGAGAAAAATTTTTCCAACGCATTTATCGATGCTGGAAATTCTTCACATATTTTCTTTTCTAAAATCTGAAAATTCTCACAAGACTCGTTAATATTTTTATAAAATAACAATGCAGGTCCACTTAAATATGCCGACAACACAACTCTTTTTGTATCCTCGTTGAAATTATTGATGGTGGCGATGATATGAAATTGACGAAAGAAATCGGTTACATCACCTTTTCCGTCGAATGTGGTCCTGGTCTCCATCTTCATAAAACTACTTCTTTCTTGATTTAAAATTATTTTTCACTCGCGGTACTTGAAGCTAACGCGGCGCGTCCACCATAGGGACACGAAAAAAGTATCGATACTTTGTGGTATCGAGTACTTTTTCTTTCGATACCGATACTTTTGTACTCGATACTTTGTATTCGATACTTTTACTTATCGAGTACTTTTTGGCAAGTAAGTATCGATACTTTTAAAATTTGGATAAGCGCCTCATATTGTTATGATATATTCAAATTCTTTCCAATCTGTGACTGTGTTTATTTTGCGCTTTGTTTTGTTTCATAGTTATTTATTTAGCGACCATATTGTTAGGAATTGTGATTGATGATTCGCCGTTTATTGTGCTTTTCGCTTGACTGCATTTGATGTTTAATAATTTTGTGTTTAATCCGTGCGGTGACGGAGAAAGAATACAACTCACCGCCCCTTTTCTTCCCGTGGGTGTCGTAAGAAGCGACTAAGGGATGTCGGAGCTTCCATCCGCTCTTCTGGTGGTAGGGTGCCTAACACCCGCCTGGTTTGTTACCACCGTGCGCATGGTGAAAAACCCGTGAAGTGCTTCTCGCGCGTTTCGGGGTCAGCCAGCGTACAACCAGAGCTCGAGTGGAAGTTGTCGCGAAGGATTCGGTCCAGGGGAGGCATCCGTGGAACCGATGCCGGGAGGACTGCATCGACCCGTCGGCCAGGGAGACCCGTAGAAACGGCTGTCCCGCTGGCCGCCCGTGGCACAGTACAGGGGCCCAAGCGTTCCTCACCAGTTCGCGAGGCTGCCCCATCATGTCACGCATAATCTCGGGGTGGACCGTCGTGCCGGTTGGTGACCGGGGCGTGGGGTCCCGGCGGCCACTCCCGGGGGGGTGCGGGGGCCCTTCCGTCCGGCGGGTCGGCGCATCTCCACTGCAGGCAGTCAATCGGCAAGACAAACCCCCCTTATTTGCCCGGACTCTTCGCGACGGCGTCCGCTCGTTTTCGCGTCTCTTTTTTTTTCACTTCCACCATGGCAGCCTCAATAACAAAGTTTGGACGTACAGCGGTGCACACCCCCACGCCTTCAACGCTGTTTGAGGTCGAGTTCTGCAACATACGCGGACTCCACTCTAACCTCAACGCTGTCCACCACCATCTCGAGACAGCACGGCCAGCATTGTTGTTCCTGACGGAGACACAAATACTTCCGCCTGCTGACACAGGCTACCTTAATTATCCCGGCTACGTGCTTGAAGAGTCCTTCAAAGCGATAGCCGGTGTATGCCTGTATGTTCGGGTGGATGTTTGTTGTCGCCGTCTCCGCTGCTTGGAAGATCCCTCCTTCTCCATGCTGGGGGTACACGTCGACTCTGGCCCCCGGGCCAGAGTCTACGTGTGCCTCTACAGATCCCACACCGGCGATGATTTCCCAATGCAGAATTGGTGTTTTTGGGGGACTTTAATGCTCACCACAATTTGTGGTTAAGTTCTTCCAAAACTGACCATGCAGGGATCTCTGCTCACACATTCGCTCTCACGCATGACTTGAAGCAACTGGTTGAGCAGCCCACCAGGATCCCAGATATTCCAAGTCAAGCGCCTTCTTTACTGGACCTTCTGCTCACGACCCATCCACAGGGCTATCAGGTTGTGGTAAGAGCCCCCCTGGGCTCGTCCGACCACTGCCTGATATCTGCCAAAGCACCACAGGCCAAGCCTCCGCGTCCAGCAGTGGTCAAGCACCGTATCTGGCATTATGGGTCGGCAGATTGGGACGGTATGCGTGATTACTTTGCGTCCGTCCCTTGGAAGCAGCGCTGCTTCAGTGACAGGGACCTATCGGGCAGTGCCGTTGCCATTACTGAGGAGATCATAATGGGTATGGAATACTATATTCCTCATTCTGATCTCATCAGTAAGGGCACACGTAACCTCTGGTTCAATCACGACTGTGCTGAAGCTGCTTCGCGCAAGCAAGCGGCATATCGTGCTTGGATCAGAGGCCGCGCTCTCAAGGATCCCGGGGTCGATTCACTCAAAGCAGCCTACAATTCTGCTTCCAAGGCCTGTAAGAAGGCTTACATCAGAGCGGATGCCCAGCGTGTTGCACGTGTTGGCCAGGAACTTATAACGCATCCTGCGGGCTCCCGTAGCTACTGGCGTTTGGCCAAGGCCGTGCAAAAAAACTTCTGCCAGCCCTCGCTGCCACCTCTGAGATGCCCAGACGGAACACTAGCTCATAAGCCGCAGGAGAAAGCCGATTTACTGGCAAAACTCTTTGCGGCTAACTCCCGAATCGATGATTGCAATGCACTGCCACCATCATTACCTCACTGTGGCACAACGATGCCTGATATTAAAATCGGGCAGCGTGAGGTTCGTGCCGAATTGCAATCACTCGACGTCCGGAAAGCTAGTGGACCTGATGGCATCCCAGCAGTAGTACTTAAAAATGTGCAGCGGAGTTGTCTCCCGTGCTCACGCGCTTGTACCAATGCTCGTATTCTTTGGGGCGTGTGCCGGAGACTTGGAGAGATGCTAACGTGCAACCGGTGCCCAAAAAAGGGGATCGCTCAGACCCGGCAAACTATCGGCCAATAGCAGTCACCTCAGTTTTATGTAAAGTTCTAGAAAAGGTCCTTAATAACCATCTGACCCGCTACCTAGAGGATCACTCCCTGATTAATGATCGTCAATATGGATTTAGACCGAAACGATCGACGGGTGATCTTCTAGCGTACTTAACTCATATCTGGGGTGAGGCTATCGACAAGCGTGGCGAGTCGTTGGCTATCAGCCTTGACATTGCCAAGGCGTTCGACAGGGTCTGGCACAAAAGCCTTCTCTCCAAGCTTGCGGCATACGGTCTGCCAGCCCAGTTCTGTTCTTGGGTAGCTGACTTCCTGCATGAGCGTAGAATTCGTGTCCTTACGGATGGTAGCAGTTCGCGGTTCATGTCAGTGAATGCCGGCGTTCCCCAGGGCTCCGTCCTATCCCCCACTCTCTTTCTGCTGCATATCAATGACTTGATTCCTCTTGGGAATATTCATTGCTATGCAGACGATAGTACAGTGCATGCGGGGTATCTCGGACAAGCAGCGGCTGGGCGGGCAGTAACCAGGGAGAAACGGGAAAATCTTGTCATTGAGCTCAATCAGGCTTTGGACCACATTTCCGAATGGGGTACCAGGAACTTGGTTGGGTTCAATGCCAAGAAAACTCAGGCTTGCGCTTTCACGGCAAAAACATCGCCATTCCTTCCCCTTCCATCTCTTCAGGGCACAACACTACCGCTGCAGAGCAACATTTCCATGCTCGGTATGGAAGTTCGCTCAGACCTGAATCCAAAGGACTACATCGAAACTGTGATCAAAACAGCTTCACGCAAACTCGGAGTCCTGAACAAGGTGCGGCGTTTTTTCGCGCCCGATCAGCTGTGCTTGTTGTAAAAAAGGCAAGTGCGGTCCTGCGTGGAATATTGCTCGCACCTCTGGGATGGCTCCGCCAAGTACTTGCTCGATGCTTTGGATAGGTTACAGCGGCGCGCGATCCGCATCATAGGCGATGAGGAAGTGACTAAACACCTTGAGCCTCTTCAATTACGCCGTGACGTGGCGTCACTAAGCGCGTTCTATCGTTTGTACCACGGCGAGTGTTCTGAGGAGTTATTCTCTCTGATCCCACCTTCCCCTTTCCTTCAGAGGACCACGCGCGCTGGCCTACGTTGTCACCGTCTTACTGTGGCCACAATTCCAACGCGTACAAAGAAATTTGGTGACTCATTTCTTTGTCGCACTATCCGTAAATGGAATGCTCTGCCCGCTCACGTGTTCCCTCCCTCTTACAACCTGGGATCCTTTAAAAGAGGCGTGAAGAAGCAACATGCAGGCCGGCAGGGTGAGGATGGCTGGTGTGGCAGGTAGAACTGCTGTATCAGCTATCTTCGCGTCTGGACTTCACCTTCACTTAACATCAGGTGGGGTGGAGTCATTTGTCGGACCTAACTATAAAAAAAAAAAAAAAATGTATTCAAGTGTAACACTATTATTCTGTCTGTGCTGTGTATACCTATTTGAAACCACGGACCTGAAAAAAAAACGGACGTAACCTCTTCTATAATTATAATATTGAGTGAAGCATGCCAATGGCCGCCGTTAACTGCGTGTCAGATTCAAGTAACATTTTAATTATTAATGTGATATTAATGAACACTTTTTAAGTGTCAGAAATCACAGCTATTTTCTTTTCATTATATAATATAGCAATTTGTGAATTTATATGTCCTTTTACTGTTATTATACGTACTATAATAAAATTGGATTGTTTTTCTTTCAATTTTTAACCCGGGGCGGGGGGGGGGGGGGGTTGCTCATCGGGCCACAGAGGATCCGATAAGGCCCTATGAAATGTACTCGATACTTTGAAGTATCGATACTTTTGTTTCGATACTTTTACGAGTACGATACTTTTTTACCGATACTACTCATGAGTACAGTATCGATACTTTCTATTCGATATCGTGTCCCTAGTCCACCATATAGAGTTCTACCCAGAATGGATAGAACCTAGGGGCGTAGACGATAATTGAAAAAATACTGATAGAGATAAATTATTTATTTTATTTTATCATTCAGGCGATTATAAAGAATTTTATCTAAAATACGAGAGGAAGTTCTTGGTGCCTGAAGATCTAATCTTGAATGGAACCTTCAGACGATTCCTTATTTCAAATCTTAAAATCATGACATTAACTTTTTAATATAACTGCCAACCGTAGGCATTGCAAAAGCAAAGAGTTTACCTAAACAAGGAGGTTATAACGTCAAGGACGTTACACTACACTTCAGCTCTACACCGAAGCGAAGCGAGGGCGGGCCGCTAGTTAGTTATAAACACTTCAACTTCTTGTGGAGTGAAAACGTGGGGAGCGTTTTGTTTTGTGGCGTGGAACACTGGATAGTGTTTCCTAATGTCATCGTTGTATACATTTGTTACGTACTAATTAAGCGATCCAATACGGTGGCAAGTACTTATTAAAAAACGACGGGTGCACTCCGGGAGTGCCGGCAGAAGTGAAAACTTGAATATTAACGTTGTGCATTTTTGATATTTTGGAATGGTTAGGGAATAATTTTGCACGAATTGCTTTAATTATCAGTATAAAAGTACTATTATGTTTGTGGTAGAATACAATATTTATTTATTGCGCTATCGTACACAAATATGACAATTTATATTACATTAAAAAAGTTTATCTCTTAGAGAAATCAACTTACATGAATCACGTTTAAGCGCACTTAGCGACATCTATTGTAAAAAAATGCATTTTCTTCGCAATAAAGCTGCCACGTGGACGTCCTAGATAGAGACTTATTATTATAATACGATAAAATAAAATATTATTATGTTTCGTCCAATTATTGAAAGTCAACAACCTTTCCAATTTTATTGTGTGTCATGATGCGATCAGCCCACGTGTTTAACCTGACGCGAGTTTAACATTTTTTACCCATACAAAAAAAGTGTACAACGCCGCTAAAGAAGTTTTCACTTCAAAAATTAATAAATAATAAAAAAAACAAATGTGTTCAACAGATTTATTGCAATTTATAAATAATGATATTAAGCTGTTATAATTTGTACATAACTTACGTAATAATAATTACAATATAGTTACCTTTTTGGGTTACAATAAAACTAAAATATTGCTCAATTTTTTAATGATAGCAATACTACCACTACAGTTGACCAGAGAAATAAATATCTCTTCATATTGCTTAAACGCAGATTAATTGACCATATAATTGTTAGGCTCAGAGGTTTGACTAATAAAGAAATATACTTCACTTTTATCAGCTGTTTTATTATATTTTACTTTAATTAACATTAGGACTACGAGACACATGTGGACGCTCTTCTAGCTGGAAACGGAAGGGGCTAGTGTTGCCATAATTCTACCTAACATCTTTCCTTTTACAAAACAAAGAAGGATAGCTTTACAATTTTATGCAACAGACCTATTTTGATTCTATAAACACTTTATTTTATTTTTTAATATATTACAAAGAATGTTCACTATGGCTCAATGTTCTTAACCCAAACTTAGAGAAAAAAAAAAACAAACATTGATATTACTTTAAACTGACAGTGACATTTGATTACTTGACATTTCTTAAAAATATTAATGTGTTAATTACATATTTTATTTACTGAAGGCAGTTAAGTTTTTCTTTTTTCTAACAATTAGATACAATATCTATACGTAAGTTATTTAAATACAACAATCTCATAGCCAGGTTTTTCTCAACCTATTTATTTTTACACAGATTGACTATTGGATAAATTAGTTAAGCATAACTATTCCTTTCTTCCTTATATAAACTGAAAATAAAACTAAATTTACTTATTTACTTAAATGAAAATGACTTTCATAGAAACATTATGTACTTATAACTAACTCAACAACAATGTTTACAGAGTATCTTATGATATATTTGTAATAATACATAGATACACATACCAAATGCAAACTATAATATCATATGACTGTAATAATGATTTTTAAATGTTTAGTCTTTCAGGTATTTTATAGGTACGCCCATATCTAGATTTTGATCTATCGCTGACCATAGGTAAATCAGATGTGGCTTTTAGTTCTGATGGTGACAACTTTAAATTACTATGGGCCTCTAAATTATCAAAATTGTCAATGGGATGAGATGGTTTCAAAATGTGTTGCCTATTTCTACGGAATATTCCTTCAGGACTGTTAATAACAAAACTACGAGGTTCTGGACCTACTTGTGAAATGATACCTGGAACCCAACAACTATTCGGTTTGTGTTTAAACAAGATATGATCACCTACAGACAATGGTTTTAAGTGTTTACTATTTTTATTATAATAAATGGACGATTTTAATTTTTGTTTTTCAATGTTATCCTTTAATTTATCATTATCTATTACTTTAAACTGCAAGTTATTTTCACTAATGGGGACTAGAGTTCTTAAGCTTCTCGACATACACAATTCTGAAGGTGAGTATTTACTGTACTTAGGTGTATTTCTATAAGATAATAGTGCTAAATATGGATCTGAATTATCAGCATGACATTTTTTTAACATATTTTTTATAGTTCCAACTGTTCTTTCCACCATTCCATTTGAACGACTTAAATAAGGACTGGATGTAATGTGTTCAATGTCCCAATTGTTTACAAAATTATTGAACTCTTTGCTACTAAATGGTGGACCATTATCAGAAATTAGAATATTTGGAATACCATGACGGGCAAAAATAGATTTTAATTGAGTAATTACAATACTTGCAGTGAAATTTGACTTTAAAATAGCAATTTCAACATATTTTGACATGTAGTCTACTACAATAAGATATTTATTGTTGTTAAAATCAAAAAAATCAATACCAACTTTATGCCATGGCAATAACTTATAATCATGATGGAGTACTGGTTCTTTACTATTATTTCTTCTATATGATAGACACACCCTGCATTTACCTACATATTTCTCAATATCAGTATACATTTGTGGCCAGTATACTGTTGTTTTAGCTAAACGGATACAGCTATTAATGCCTTGATGACCATTATGTATGAGCTCAAGAATAGACTGTCTTAATGACTCAGGAATTATAATGTTATCACCCTTAAAGACAATGTTATCTAAGACATGAATTTCAGTTTTAATTGCAAAATAAGGTTTAGTATCTTGACTGAGCAATCTCTTGTGCTCTGGCCATCCATTTTGACAGTAATTAATTAATTGACACAATGACTTATCTTTTAAAGTTAATTCTTGTATTTGTTTGAATTTTTTAGGACTGACTGACAGATTAGACATAAGTAAATTAACATGTAGATCCAAATCTTGATCAATATCGACTAATGATTGCTCTGGCAAAGCACTCCTTGACAAAGTGTCAGCTATATACAGATAACGACCAGGTTTATATACAATATTAATATCATATGGTTGTAATCTCAACATAATTCGCTGTAACCTAGGTGGTACATCCTGTAATGCTTTTTTAAATAAAGTTATTAATGGTTTATGATCTGTTTCTATGGTGAATTGCTTACCATAAATATATTGATGGAATTTTGTACAGCCATATAGTACTGCTAACAGCTCTTTTTCTATCTGGGAATAGTTTTGTTGACATTTGGTAAGACTTCCTGATGCATATGCTATTGGCTGTTTATCGTGTGACAAAACAGCTCCCATTGCATCTTTGGAAGCATCTACTGATAAAATAATGCTTTTATTAGGATCATAATATATAAGAACTGGAGCGGAACAGATTAAATTTTTTATAACTTGAAATTCAGACTCATGCTGTTCAGTCCAATTCCAAACTACATTTTTTGAAAGAAGAGATCGCATATTTGTTGTCTCTTGTGACAAATTTTTAATAAATGGACCTAAATAATTCACCATACCCATAAATCGCTGCAATTCTGTGACAGTGGTGGGACTACGCATTTTACAAATAGCTTCTACTTTGGTTTTATCCATTTTGATTCCCTCAGAATTAAAAACATGACCTAGATACCTAACTTCTTGCTGGCAAAGTTTTGACTTTTCCTTATTGAATTTAATGTTACAGTCTCGCGCCTTGTTTAAAACTTTTTCTAATCGTTCATTATGTTCAGCCAGCGTACTGCCATAACACAAAAAATCATCCATCATTATTTCAACTCCCTCTATGTCTTTAAACCTTTTTACCATCTCGCTATGAAATATCTCAGGCGCTGCATTGATACCAAAGGGGAGACGAGTGAACCTATACCTGCCGAAGGGTGTTATAAAAGTACATAGCTTTGAAGATTTTTCAGACAAAGGAAGCATCCAATACCCTTTATTTGCATCTAATGTTGAAAAATACTTAGCACCTTGAAGCTTTGACTTGATTTCGTCTAAGGTAGGGAATTGATAATGAGGTCTCATTATAGCTTTGTTTAACTTTCTGGTATCCATACACACTCTCATTTGACCATTCTTTTTAGAAACCATTACTAATGGACTTACCCATGGTGTTGGCTCTGCTATGGGACATATCACACCATTTTTTTCCATGTTACTCAGTTCTTTTTTTAGTGCATTTTGCAGGTTGAATGGGACTCTTCTACAAACATCAACAGATGGTGTGACATCTGGCTTCAAGGTAAAATTGCACTCAAAATCTGTCAAGCAACCCAAACCATCAAAAAGATCACTATATTTAGACATAATGTTTTGACTACAGCTTTCCAAATTAGAATTATTGTAGCTGCTGAAAGAAACAGAATTGATTTTCTTTATTAAATTTAACACCTTACCAGTTTCCCGACCAATAATATTTTGACAATTTAGCTCAACAATGTGGAAATTTATACAATAATCTTTATTTTTATGTCTGATCAAGACTTTACATTGACCTACTGTTTGTATAACTTCACCACTAAATGTTGAAATGGTATGATTACTTTTCTTTATTTTTGAAATTGAAATGCCTAATTTTTTGAATGTGTCATATGATATTATGTTTGTATCTGCACCAGAATCTAAAAGAAATTTTACATTGTAATTATTAATTTTTAACTCTATTGTCCATGGTTGATATTCTTTTGAAGATACATTGTTTACACAGAAAATTGCACCTAAAAACAATTTTTCAGAAGACACATTATTATTACTGTTTGACTCTATTACCTTTATAGATTTAAACCGACAATGTGAAGCAAAATGATTAAATTTTTTACATTTATGGCACTGAACACCAATTGCAGGACACTTATACTTATGTGTTTGACCACAACGACCACACTTTGACTGTGACTTTGAGCGGCTTCTGCTGGTTGAACGACTGTTAAATGACTTTGACTTGTTGAAAGACTTGTGTACTTGACCAACAAAATTGTTACTTGACTGCTCTAAGACTCTGGCCTGACGTTTTGTTTCTTCATAAGTTTTAGCTAAGTTTATTGCCTGATCCAATGTTTTTGGAGACTCATTCAATATTTTTTCCTTTATATACTGATTATCTTTATTAAGATTTAGACTGAATATATCTCTTAGCAGATTCTCTCGAAGACTTCCAAATTCACATTGATGGCTTATATTTTTTAGATCAGTGACATAGTCGTCAATGGATTCATTTAATCCTTGATGCCTATTAAACAGTTTGTGGCGTTCCATCGTGACATTAATTTTAGGCATAAAATATGTTTCGAACTTTTCAAGAAGGGCACTGTAACTTATAGTGTCTAAATCGACATCAAATGAATAGAAAATATTAAGTGCTTCGACACCGATAAATTGTAACAAAATGGCGACCTTTCTTTGATCTGGCTCATTTTCTAGTTTGTTCGCTCGTAAATATATTTTTAGTCTATTTGCCCAATTCTTCCATGTAAGCGGCATGTTTCCACTTCTTAAATCCAATCTTTCCATTATTGTTGTACTTACTAGTGACTGTTGCGGCAATGATGGCGGAACCGACGCTTTACTTTGTTCGACTGTTATGTCCATTTTTTCCATAATTTTGAGACTTCTGACACCATGTTAGGCTCAGAGGTTTGACTAATAAAGAAATATACTTCACTTTTATCAGCTGTTTTATTATATTTTACTTTAATTAACATTAGGACTACGAGACACATGTGGACGCTCTTCTAGCTGGAAACGGAAGGGGCTAGTGTTGCCATAATTCTACCTAACAATAATTTTGCAAGGTGATGCAGGCAAGCGCCTCCAAGCTAGACTTTCTATCTCTGGTCAGACTTTACAAATGTTTATTGTCTTACGAAAACTAGTAATAAATAATCAAAAGAAAGTTAGTAATATAGTTGCCTGGTCGTTTTGAAATCTATTCAGTACAATATGTTTGAATATGATATAGCTAACCGATACTGCTTATATTGAACTAAGGTAAATGGGAATGGGACCTAGACCACAGCGAAGGGGGTATATTCTGCAATACTAAACAACGGCGAGAGGGGGGGGAGGTCCTCTGTTGTCGTCGAGATAAGGATGTAACATGTTTATCCTAAATAACAGTGAGTGGTGTGCATTCCGCTATCCAAGAAATCGTATCATTTGCGATGGGGAGGGGGGAGGGGGGGGGGGGGGGCTTTGGCCACTTTAGGCAACAACAACAACAGAGGTGCGAGAGGGGGGGAGGAGGTCCTCTGTTGTCGTCGAGATAAGGATGTAGCATCCTGCAACTGCACGAGTGGATGGGGGGGGGGGGGTAGGGGGGTTAACGGCGACAGGGGTGTTTCTGCTATCCTAGAGTCCTAGACAACAGCGAAGGGGGTATATTCTGCAATACTAAACAACGACGAGAGGGGGGGGGGGGGCAAAGATACTTTGTTGTCATCGAGGTAAGGATGTAACATGTTTATCCTAAAGAACAGCGAGTGGCGTGCATTCCGCTATTTGAGAGGGGGGGGGGGGGGGACCTCGGCCATTTTAGGCAACAACAACAACAGAGGTTGTAGTTTCTGTCTGTCTATGCCGCAGCGAGGTCTAACGGCGTATATTTGCTATGGGGGGGGACCTCGGCTTTGTCTATGCCGCAGCGAGGTCTGTATCATTTGCGATGAGGAGGGGGGAGGGGGGTTTGACCTCGGCTTTGTCTATGCCGCAGCGAGGTCTGTATCATTTGCGATGGGGAGGGGGGGGGGACCTCGGCTTTGTCTATGCCGCAGCGAGGTCTGTATCATTTGCGATGAGGTGGGGGGAGGGGGGTTTGACCTCGGCTTTGTCTATGCCGCAGCGAGGTCTGTATCATATGCGATGGGGAGGGGGGGGGGGGGACCTCGGCTTTGTCTATGCCGCAGCGAGGTCTGTATCATTTGCGATGAGGTGGGGGGAGGGGGGTTTGACCTCGGCTTTGTCTATGCCGCAGCGAGGTCTGTATCATATGCGATGGGGAGGGGGGGGGGACCTCGGCTTTGTCTATGCCGCAGCGAGGTCTGTATCATTTGCGATGAGGTGGGGGGAGGGGGGTTTGACCTCGGCTTTGTCTATGCCGCAGCGAGGTCTGTATCATTTGCGATGGGGAGGGGGGGGGGGACTCGGCTTTGTCTATGTCGCAGCGAGGTCTGTATCATTTGCGATGGGGAGGGGGGAGGGGGGTTTGACCTCGGCTTTGTCTATGCCGCAGCGAGGTCTGTATCATTTGCGATGAGGTGGGGGGAGGGGGGTTTGACCTCGGCTTTGTCTATGCCGCAGCGAGGTCTGTATCATTTGCGATGGGGAGGGGGGGGGGGGGGACCTCGGCTTTGTCTATGCCGCAGCGAGGTCTGTATCATTTGCGATGAGGTGGGGGGAGGGGGGTTTGACCTCGGCTTTGTCTATGCCGCAGCGAGGTCTGTATCATATGCGATGGGGAGGGGGGGGGACCTCGGCTTTGTCTATGCCGCAGCGAGGTCTGTATCATTTGCGATGAGGTGGGGGGAGGGGGGTTTGACCTCGGCTTTGTCTATGCCGCAGCGAGGTCTGTATCATTTGCGATGGGGAGGGGGGGGGGGGGGGGGGGAACTCGGCTTTGTCTATGTCGCAGCGAGGTCTGTATCATTTGCGATGGGGAGGGGGGAGGGGGGTTTGACCTCGGCTTTGTCTATGCCGCAGCGAGGTCTAACGGCGTATATTCGGTGGCGGGCGGGGTCCTCACTGCGAGTAACAGCCTGCCCCCGGCCTCCGATAGCAGCACGCTGCAGCCCCGGGCGAGGGCGCCTCTCTCGGCCGCCAAAGCGATCTGATTGACCACTCGCCTCTCCACCTCGTGCTTGATGGAACGCGCGCCGTAGTGGACGTCGTATCTGGAGGGGGAATTTAAATAAATAAATAAATATATATTTCCAACACTCACACCGATTAGCCTAGCTCGAGAGGTCCCGGGTTCGAATCCCGGTGTGGGAAATGAATACGAGCATTTGTACTCCAGTCATGGATGTTTAATATGTATTTCTATATAAATATACTTATATATGTACAGTATATGTATTCTATCCGTTACCCTAGCATCCCATAACACAAGCCTTATAGGGCTTACTTTGGGGTTAAAAAAATTTAAGTGTGGATTACCCTTAACATTTAGGGGGATGAAAAATAGATGTTGTCCGATTCTCAGACCTACCCAATATGCACACAAAATTTCATGAGAATCGGGAAAGCCGTTTCCGAGGAGTTTAACCACAAACACCGCGACACGAGAATTTTATATATTAGATAAACATTTCCAACACTCACACCGATTAGCCTAGCCCCAAAGTAAGCACTGTAAGGCTTGTGTTATGGGATGCTAGGGTAACGGATAGAATACACAAACTGTACATATATAAGTATATTTATATAGAAATACATATTAAACATCCATGACTGGAGTACAAATGCTCGTATTCATCACACAAACATCTGCCCCCACCGGGATTCGAACCCGGGACCCCTCGAGTCGGCGACACCAATGGCGTACAAACGACTCGGCCACGGAGGTCGTCAAATTTACGATTGTTTTAAACTTTCATAGTCACTAACATTATTAGTTATTAACGATATTGTGTGTATTGTGCATCGGGATCAGGTGCGAGTGAATAGTGACCGTTCTAGAAATTTTGCCGCCCTTTAGTGATGTACTTTAGGGCTGACCCAGAGTTAATTTTGCCGCCCCTAATTTTTGCCACTCTGGGCAAATGTCCCCCCCCCCCCCCCCCCAACCCCTGGATCAGGCCCTGCTAGTGGTAGGAATGTCGAGCGCAAGAAAAGAAGACGTCAATAACATCTCCCGCAATAACTTCAGTTACTCCGTGATCATGGTCACGGTAATATTATCTATACAGTATTGTGACTCGGCCCTGTCCTTGAAATAACTGCCTTCGGCCGAGCGGGGCGTTAACACGCGATAGGGCTGCCCGCCTTCAGTATTTTAATTTCATCTACATAATTGAGTTTCTTTCTAGTTTTATGAATGTAAATATTTTATTTTATATGTAAAAAAAAAGTTTTGAATTAATTAGGAAGTTTTCAATAAAATACACGTTATTCTTAGGGAACATTTAATGAAAAAAATGGTTGCCT
The DNA here is from genome assembly GCA_902850365.2 of Chilo suppressalis. Taxonomy (NCBI): domain Eukaryota; kingdom Metazoa; phylum Arthropoda; class Insecta; order Lepidoptera; family Crambidae; genus Chilo; species Chilo suppressalis. The sequence continues at coordinate 569,946 of OU963894.1, forward strand.
GTAAAGTCGGTTTTACGGGCGAAGATTTTACGTGACAACGTCTTTTTCTCGGTAGAATATTTATTGATATGAATATAATTAAATTGCACAATAGGAACAAGGAATTGAATGAAAATAAGAATTGCACAAATTTTAACTATAGAAATATATTTTGTTTACTAAAACATTGTACATGTAAACTTAAACTTAACACGAGAGACTCATCGTAACGTTACCGAGCGTTACACTTTTTCATAAGTGACTCCCAGCCGCAACCTAATTTAAGACGTTGTCACGTCAAAAAAAATAGATTTAAGACAGAAAAATATTTACGCCTCGACTGAGACGTACGAAAAGCTTTATTATAAAATTTAATAGTATAATAAATACGCATTCCTATAAAAAGTTTAATTAAAAATACTTTAGGGAAACATTGGCAAGGAGCAGAAAAGGGAATATCTTTAACTTGGTTATATATACCTGCAGCTACTTTACAATTGATATGCCTTTTTTTCATATTGGGTGCGTTATTGAAGAGTTGAAGCAACCAAATACGGCAGAATATCGATTAAGTCTTTGCCATATTAAATTATGTAGGTATCTAGTTAATTCAATCAAATATTCACAATACAAATCGCACGTTTAAGCACGGCTAACTGCATAAAAAAACAATTCACAGCGTTCGGTCGTCGCTGCGGCGCATTCGCGACTGGATGCCCACCGGGTGCCGCGCGAACTCGAGTGGCGTAGGTATGACACGCTTTCCGACCGTTTGTATGAAAATAGAATACTGTATAGATAATATTACCGTGTCCTGGCGCTTGCAATATAATGCGTGAATATCGGGGACTTAATAACTATATTTTAAGATAGATTATTTCTTTACTCCATAAAAATATATATATATAATAAAATAATGTGCAGGAATTTAAATCGAAAAATATTATATCTGTAATACAACGTGAAAGTATAAGATTTCTCTCCCTCTCTAATAATATATAAAAGCAAAACATTCACCCATCAGTCAGAAATCAAAATTTACTATTTCTGCCTGCCCATCCCCCCCCCCCCCCCTCTTAGCAAGAGTAAAATACTTACCCATCAGCGAGACATCCCAATACACCACCTTCCCATCTCAGCTCCACAGAATGCCGCCTTCGTGCCGCCTCAGCCCATCGCGCCAACTCCATCTGCACGAGGGTCAGCAGCTCCTGCCGCGAGAACGGCAGGAAGTACACGATCTCGTTGATGCGGCCCAGGAACTCGTCGCGACCGAAGTGCCGCTTCAGAATGGGCCGGACGACGCTGTCCTTGAAGTGCCGCGATACTTCTAGTGTCTCCTGCTGCTCCACCCTCTCGGTCTTCTCGTGGCTTTCTGTTATGGGAAAGGAACAAATTAAGTGTAGGGACTCTTGGTTACAAACTGTTTTTTTTTTGTTGAAGTTCTCCCGTTTTAGGGAAGGCAAAGGGAACAATGCCCATACAGCCTGGTCTTTAATGAAATTAATCTTCTTTTTGTTTTTACATTAGAATGTCGGTGTGACGCATTCTAATGTTTCTTGGAGTGCTTGGCACGAAATGTATCGAGTTGGCGTCATGACATCCTACCACACCACACATACTACAAACCATCACATGTAATTGACAGCGCTTGAAAAGAACAGCTGTTATGTAATAAAAGTAAATTGTTCAGTAATTGAAAGTGCTACAACAATAGGGATGATGACTGCTTTTTTTTCTTCGTTTATCAGGTAGATTATCAAAAAGTATTGGACACGTATTTTTTCTTTTTTCACATAATATAAACATTGCAGAGATATGTTGATTTGAAAAGTCGCGTGACGTCACGTTTGAGTACCTACACAAAATTCACTCAAAAGTGACGCGCTATAACTTTGTCATTTTTTGGTTGATTGCCCAAAGAAAAAATACGTGTCCATTATTTTTTGATCATCTAACTGACGGACCAAATAGAATTTCGGTTACTGTACCCCGTCATCACCCCTATTACATGACATATTTTAACTTGAAATTTCAATACTTAAAACAGTCTGTCTAATGAATCCTGGACTTTGTAATTTTTTAAGTTTTGTATATGGCAACATTAGAACGGTCACTTTGATGTTACGAATTGGCTAATTGCAGGCCGTGCTCAGCGACCTTATCCGCCGCCGCCAGGTTGGATGTCATCACGGACACCGCGTGCTTGCATCGATGAGTATAGTTATTATAGTTTTCGTAATTGTAAATTATGTTTCTATGTCCATTTTGGTGAAAAGTAACCAAAAATACTTAAAATTTAAGAAAACACAATTTTTATTGATTCTAATTACTTAGAATAAAACAAAAAGGGTAGATACGGCACTAGCCTCACAAAAGTGATCCGCACCAATAGTGGTCCACGATCGCTTTAGTCACAACTTGACATGCAAACGACGCACATGTGAACGCCCAAAAGAAATATTGTTAATATTTTGTATTTATATGATGAAACAATCCCTAAGTCTGTTTTTAAAAAGTGCTCAAATTGCTCAAGAACTAAAAATAAAACCCACGGCATCACTTTTCATTCGTAAGTACTATAAAATATATTTTTTCATAAGAATTGTTGTTTGTTTTGAATCTTATTCGGTAGCGACGTCGAGTACTGGTCGCCTGATTGGTCGGTAGTGCAGTGAGGCGGATCTCGCCGTCCCGTTCGCGCTGCCGTTGAAACTTAACGTGCCGTTTCGTTCGGGTCGGTAATGCAGTGACGCGGATCTCGCCGTCCCGTTCGCGCTGCCGTGGGATCAGTTTTTGTTTGATGCAAGTATGAGCGTACCGTATCTACCCTTTTTGTTTTCTAAGTCTAATTATAGAATTTAAACACTGTTAAAACGAAAACAATAAAATCAGTACCCTTAGTACGAGAGCAAGCTCTCGAAAACTATAATAGTTTTCGTAATTGTAAAACTCGTACTAAGGGTACTCTGTTAGGGTACGGCCAGAGTGCACTCAGATTCAGAGTCAGATTCAGATTCTGAAAACAAGCGCGAGAAATAAACAGTGTAGTCTAAGCAGGTTGCCTGCTTTTTCTCGCGCTTTGTTTTCTGAGTCTGAATCTGAATCTGAATCAGGAGCGCAATCTGGCCGTACCCTTCGACTACACTGTTTATTTCTCGCGCTTGTTTTCGAAATCTGAATCTGAATCTGAATCTGAGTGCACTCTGGCCTAGCGTTGCCACCTTTTTTTTGGCGAAATAAAGTACATTGTGTCCAAAATAAAGTACTTTTTATATCACTTTATTAGTAAGCTTAAAAATATATTTTACGATGCTACTAGCAACTTTTAATAAATAATTTGCGGCTACTAAAAATCTGTAGTTCTTTTCCGCAATGGGAAAGGTCATGATACAAAGGCATACAGCCACGAAAATGTTGAAGGAATTAGCTAAGGGCGTCATAATCATACTTTCTATCCGTTTTACGCAAAAAATCTTCCTATCAACCTCCTTTTGTATATTTTACAGAAAATGAATCCCCGAGCAATCAAATTACATTAACTAAAGTATTTTCGCGTACTTTATTGTTGGCATAAAGTATAGAGTACAATTACCCGAAATAACGTACAATACTTTATAATAAAGTACGGGTGGCAACCCTACTCTGGCCGCACCCTTAGTGCGCCTTTAACCGCACCTTTAACGTCGGCGTTGATCACGCGCGTGCGCTGCGCGGCGCGGGCGTCGGCCTCGCGGCGCAGCTGCAGCCCGTGCTGAGCGATCTCGTCCGCTGCGAGGTTGGATGTCATAACGAATACCGCGTTCTTGCACTCGATCAGCTTGCCTTTGCCGTCCGTCAGCCGGCCCTGATCGAATGTTCCTAATTGTTAGAAATCCATACTCCGGCGCTGTCGCTCGCGCATACTTCGATTAGTGCAAGACTAGCAAACCGGTGAACCAAATGTTCACCAAAAAAAAAAAAAACAAAAACAAAAATTTAACTAATTGAGAACTTCGGAGATTTTGTGTGGTTTCGTTTGAAATAGAAATAACGTGATTTCTCGAAAACCGGAAGTGCTACGTTACTCACATCCGGTTTGTAGTCTTATCAGACTATTCTCAACTTATAACTTAAACATTCTCTATATCTATCTCTTAAGGAAGACTCTCCGCTGAAACAGCACCACGGACGGACGGACGGACTTGTCTATTAGATAAGAGATTCTGAGGATTGAGCATCCCATAAACTACTCGATGCTGCGGTATCAGCTAAAGATGTTATATTTGGGAAACACCGACAAAGTAATAATAACCCTGTAGATACCCGCGCTATAAAGAATGCAAAATATTTAATATACAAACTAGGGTATGGAACGCGTATAACGAAATCTTAATTAAGAAATAATAATAAATCAATAATAGCAGTGGTTGTTAAACATAATGTTCTTTTCAATTTAATTAATGTTAAAGGATATGGGATAAACGATATGTGTATATATAATTGACAAACATATGTAAACAGTAAAATCATCATTTATGTACAAATGTCTTGTATGTTATGCTGTTGATGTACCCATAAATAAATAAAGAAATAAGTAATGCACTTAACCCTAATCAATGAAATATATGAAAGTTGAAAAAACTTTAATTATCGAGTAAGAATGATTTAATTGATTGATGAAACATTAAATATTAGACAACCTCTTAGTTTAGAGGCCGGGTTTCAAGGTGTCGCCTACACGAAAGGTCCCTCCTGGGTTCGAATTTCGGTAGCATTACTACTATTTCTTTGTTCATACCTACCGATCCCTTTTCTCTATTACATACACAGAGATAACCTACGCCCAGGCTGGGAGGGCAGACATACAGAGGCTGTCAATGATAACTAGCTAAATTCCTATTAATACAATCACAAAAAATCACCTCATCGAAGAGTTGCAGCAGCACAGTGAGAACGTCGGGATGGGCCTTGTCGACCTCGTCGAAGAGCACGACGGCATCGGCGCGGCGGGCCAGCGCCCGCGTGAGCTGGCCGCCCTCCTCGTGGCCAACGTACCCGGGCGGCGCGCCGATCAGCTTGGCCACCTCGTGTTTCTCCTGGTACTCCGACATGTCCAGCCGGATGAACGCCGCCGGGTCGTCGCGGTGCATGTAGCGCGCCAGCTGCTTCGCCAGCTCCGTCTTGCCGATGCCCGAGCTGCCCAGAAACAGGAAGACAAGAGGGTGGTCCTCGTCCGCCCAGCCGTTCTCCTTGCGGCGCACCGCGGCCGCGACCGTCTCGATCGCCCCCTCCTGACCGACGATGTACTGCTTGAGGCGCTGCTCGAGAGGAAACCGGCGGCGCTCCTCGGCCGCGGCGGCGGCGGCGGCCTGCTCCCAGCGTCGCGCGTGCTGCAGCAGCAAGTCTCGGGCTGGTGAGGGATCGCGCGCGTAGTGCAGAGCGCGCCGGCCCGCGTGGTCTCGCGCCGTGGGGTCCGCGCCGGCCTCCAGCAGCGCTCGGACCGCCTGCTCCGAGTCCGCGAGCGCCGCGTAGTGCAGCGCCGTCCAGCCGAGGAAGGAGGCGCGCGCGTTCATGGTGGGGCAGAACTCGTCCTCGCGGCGCTGCATGGCCTCGAGCGGGTGCAGCGAGGAGTGGTGCGCGGCGGCGGCGGCGGCGGCGCCCGCGTACTGGTCGCGCGCGTCGGGCCGGGCTCCGAGCCGGAGTAGCTCGCGCACGGCGCCGGGCCGGTCGTTGGCGGCGGCGGCCATCAGCGCCGTCCAGCCCAGCGGGTGCCGGCGGTCCGCCGCGCTCTCCCCCGACCCGTCCCCTTCGCGCCGCGTCTCCGGCGCCGCCTGCACTTGCCTTGTGGAGTATATTTTTCCACAATTTAAGCTGCTATCGTTGGTTAAAATCCAGGTACCGTTCCGTACGGTTGCCGGACGCAATTATCTGCGATTCCATACTGATTTATGTTCGACAAATTATAGACAGACTTCCTACTTTAATAGAGTAACACAAAATTTCAATAATAATTATTCGAGTGATGTGGACGTATTGCTGGAAAATTATTTCAAAAAGACTGTGAATAGTAAATTTTTTAATAACAATAATGAAACCTAATTTAAATTACTTTATATTTTTATCACCGTTTTCTTTGTGGGTATGGCTTTATGGCTTTATGCTTAATTTTTTACTACTGTGTTTTCAGCCTCGATTGGATTAAGTATATTTTATTTGAGTTGTATTTGTGAAAACTGTATAAGGCATATCAATGCTACATCATCTCGTTTTATCCTTAGTTTAAACATGCTGTTTGTTTTCCATGAATAAATAAATAAAAATATGAGTCGAATGTGACTGATTGCTACGTTTATCCATGATGTAATGCTACCGAAGGGAATGTCACTGACCTTTTTATTTCTTCTATGTTACCGAGCTGGGCCGCTTTGAAAAACCTCTTTTCTGAAATATAACAATTTGTACTTCACTATGAGGGTGATAACTATGTTTAAAGAAGACAAACACGATAACATTTATTTATTTTACATGAATCCGTGTTGTTAATATTATTTGAAGACGACTTCCATAGTGGAGTGGTACGAGAGGCGGCTTAAGTTTTACTACCTTTCAGTATCGCTAATAACTCGTGTTGCATAACAATAACTGCAACTATCCTAAGTAGTATAAATACCAAGTTTCATTAACATCATTATGCTTTAAGTAATTATGAATAATTGAACTGCGAACATCACCATGTCTCAGTCATCCGCGCTTTGCTAGAAATTAAAGTACAGAGCTATCATAAAATTCCTCACAAAGACTAATAAAATGTGGACGGAAATAACTGCAGACATCTGGATTTTATGGAGAGTCCACACTGGCATTTGCCATCATAAAACGTTGGAGCCGAGAATTCAAACTCGACAAGAAGTCACTGAAAGACGAGCCGAGGTCAAGACGAGCAAACACCGCCGTTGCCGAAGAAAACATAAAAAAAGTGATAAAAAAAAACTCCAATCGAGTTGCTAGCTAAGATAACTGAAGACAGGCACTAGCTAGCACCGAAGTAAACAGCGGACTTCGTAGATTTTGGATATCTGTGGCGATATAACCATGACGATGTTTTTTCTCGCCTTGACACTATTGCATTATGCATCCAGTATTACGATCCGGAGGATTAAATAAAGTAACCACTACCACTCCACCCTACACTCCAGACTGAGGACGGTGATTTTACAGTGACGATGAAATAAGGCGGTAAACGAACATTTACAAGGCATACGGCGAATATTTTTTTAACCATTGATTGATTGATTGACCAGTACCCTTAGCAAGAACCATTATCGAATTCGAATAGTTGAATTCAATCCATTTTATACGTCAAATGTGTACTAATTTTTAGTTCTCGTTACGTCCGTTGTGGTGCTGATGTACAGGTTTCCATACAAAATTTGACAATGACATTATTTCAAAGAGGCTATCGAACGCTAAGGCTAAAGGCTCCAAAGTGTTCGCGAGAGATCTGTCTATTGGGCAAAGCCAACTGACGAAACTGAACACTGACAGCGGTAGCATCATTTCGTCTAAGGCTGAAATCCAGAGGGAGATTGAGTTTCTATGGACAGTTATATTCCACGCAAGCACCTGTTGAAAGCAAGGCTAGAGACCCCAGAGCCAAGCTTACTCGACACTACACTGAAGATATCCCGGACGTCAGCCTGTGTGAGATTAGTATGGCTCTGAAACAACTTAAAAACAACAAGGCGGCGGGCGATGATGGAATCACACCAGAACTTCTGAGAGCGGGCGGTAAACCTATACTTAAAGTCCTCCAGACAGAGGCGGCGTAAGGCGTGGGCGACGTGGGCTACCGCCTCGAATTACAAGGGGCCTCGCGCCTCAAAAATTTTTATGCATTGTTTAAAAGCGAATTTCTTATTTTTTTTTATGATTAAATCCGCCTTTAGGTCGCCACAGAACAGGGCCTCGCGAAATCTGTCTTGCCCACATCAAATTTAGGTCTTGCCCCGCCACTGCCTCCAGAGGGTTTTCAATTCCATCATGCTCAAAGGCAGAACGCCAAAAGCATGTGCCAGAAGCGAGGTTGTCCTGTTCTTCAAGAAAGGAGACAAAGCACCCTTGCAATCTATCGACCAACCTCGCTTCTTAGCCATGTTTATAAGTTATTTTTGAAAGTCATTACGAATCGTCTCGCACGCAGGTTTGACGACTTCCAACCACCCGAAGAAGCCGGTTTCCGAAAAGGCTTCTGTACCATAGACCACATTCATACGCTGCGGCAGGTTATACAGAAGACCGAAGAGTATAATCTGCCATTTTGCTTGGCGTTCGTTGACTATGAAAAAGCTTTCGATTCGATTGAGACCTGGGCGGTGTTACAGTCTCTCCAAAGGTGCCAAGTAGACTACAGATATGTCGAGGTGTTAAGGTACCTTTACGAAAACGCCACTCTGTCGGTCCGATTACAAAACCAGAGCTCTAATCCTATCCAATTGAAGCGAGGCGTGAGACAGGGAGATGTGATATCTCCGAAACTGTTCACTGCTGCATTGGAGGATATTTTTAAGCTTCTGGATTGGAAAGGACGAGGCATTAACATTAATGGCGAGTACCTTTCGCATCTTTGTTTCGCCGAAGATGTAGTTCTAATGGCTGAGACCTTGGAAGAGCTTAACATGATGCTCGAAGATCTTAGTAGTGCTTCCCAAAAAGGGGGTCTTAAGATGAACATGGATAAGACGAAATTCACAAACTCGGATACAAAAAAGGCACATTGTTCTTATTTAGAAAATAAACTTTGCCAAGCTGGCTCTTCAGATGTGGAAAAGTTCGAGGTCTTTAATGAAATTGAATTATTACCGATGTTTATTGAAGATTCCACTATGCTGTTGGATATTTTAAATTACTTCGTTTACAAATAAATTGATTTCAGTATATATCAAACAAATAAATTTTGCATATGTTGGATTACTGATAAACATGAGATGATTATTAGCCCATAACTATTTATTTAATCAATTCACTATTTGATTATAAACATTAATTTAAATATTCTGAATAGACTATTCGGTGCAACACTGTTCAACCATAGACAACAGACAATTCCCGTCTGCTAAAATAACCTTACTTTATGACTCTTTTTTTATTTATGATTTTTCATATAAGAATGAATATGAAGTGAATTAATATGTCAAACCCCTAGGAAAGCAAATTAATGTGTTGAGAAATCCAATTAGTGATTAATTGCATGGGAAAATTTGTAAATTTGTTTGCAACAGATTATACATGAGCTTAAGCAAGACCAAGAAAATAATACTATACCAACTGAAAAAAAACACAACTCATAAAGAATACCAGATAGGATAAATGCCATTAGTTTCAGAACTTTTAGGAGAGCCCATTTAAGCAAGATGAGATTGGTTTCTTGCTGAAGTAGGCTAGTATCAACATAGGAAGTGACAGAATTTTTAAAATGGTATTTTCAACTTCTCATTTCAAAATTAATTTTATTAAGAATCCCTTGTCGTGTAGTGGCTATCTACGTGAAATTGGCAGAATTGTGGGTATATCCCCGTTGAGCCATTAAAAAAAGAAAGAAGAAGAGATTTATGTCAAATACGTCCGTTTCCGAGAGGTCTGGAAGGGGAAAGTCAACATGCAATGACTAACGCAATTACCGTTAAATACATGGTCAGCTGCTAAAAGCGCCAGGCCCAGGGAACCAGCTCCTATAATGTATTGCCTGGACGACCATCCCCAATGTTCATGCCAGTGCCACTTGTTCCCGTAGGTGAACCCGATGGCGCTCACACTAGCTCGTATCCTCCTCACCGGTACGCTGGCAAGACGCAGGCTTCGACGTAAAATCCGAAGATAACGCGAAGTTACGCGAATTGATGGTAGAGACATTGTTATCAATTGTGTTTATTAGTGCCAGCTATTTTTATGACTAAAATTGAATCCTAAATATTAACATCTTATCAGATTGCACATGTTGATAAGTGTAATTTTTACATGTTGAACTTTTCAATTATCTTTAGCTTTCTATCAGACGAATTTAGCCAAAACAGAAAACAACTTCATTTTCATTTGTCATGACTAGGGACACGAAAAAAGTATCGATACTTTGTGGTATCGAGTACTTTTCCTTTCGATACCGATACTTTTGTACTCGATACTTTGTATTCGATACTTTTACTAAATGAGTACTTTTTGGCAAGTATCGATACCTTTAAAATTTTGGATAAGCGCCTCATATTGATGGCAACGCCATCTTGTTAAATCATAGCAAACCTTCTAAAACGTTCCATAGGGTATTTGACAAGTTTTAGGCAACGATCTCACGTTATTGACTAATGTTTATGGAGTCCGTAAAAAGTGGATATTCATCATTTTGTCGTGTATTTCAGTAAAAATAACCAAATCAAAAACTCAATTTTTAAGTTGCCGCGAAAACGTTTCTCTGGGCAATATGGCGTCTTACTAGTGTGTGACGTCACACGACTGTTATTGAAACGTCAAACGATACAATGTCATGTCACTTTGACCGGAAGTTTACTTGCGTGTGACGTCCTTTTAGGCTCCGCCAATCCCAAGCGTTTTGGGTTACGTGACAATAGATAACAAAACTAATATCTTTTTCGTTATTTTGGCACTTTATTTTTAAAACTGTCAAATGCCCTATTGCGTTGTTATAAAGTCAGTAACTGACATATTCAAATTCTTTCCAATCTGTGACTGTGTTTATTTTGCGGTTTGTTTTGTTTCATAGTTATTTATTCAGCGATTATATTGTTAGGAACTGTGATTGATTCGCCGTTTATTGTGCTTTTCGCTTGACTGTATTTGATTTATTCAAGTGTAACACTATTATTCTGTCTGTGCTGTGTATACCTATTTGAAACCACCTGAAAAAAAGATGGACGTAACCTCTTCTATAATTATAATCTTGAGTGAAGCATGCCAATGACAACCGTTAACTACGTATCAGATTCAAGTTAACATAAGTGGGTATAATGTTTTTTAATGATTAAAATTCAAGAAAAGTAAGTTTAATTTGAAACAAATCTGAAAAGTTTCATACTTTTAAATTGTTTAAGATTTCGATCTTTTTAATTAACATTGTACCTAATTATGAATGTAATATTAATGAACACTTTTTTAGTGTCAGAAATCACAGCTATTTTTTCATTACATAATATAGCAATTTGTGAATTTACATGTCCTTTTTTGTTTTTGATTATACGTACGTACTATAATTAAATTCGATTGTTTTTCTTTCTATTTTAACACTGAGGGGGGGGGGGGGGGTTGCTCATCAGGCCACAGAGGTTCCGATAAGGCCCTATGAAATGTACTCGATACTTTGAAGTATCGATACTTTTGTTTCGATACTTTTACGAGTACGATACTTTTTTACCGATACTACTCATGAGTACAGTATCGATACTTTCTATTCGATATCGTGTCCCTAGTCATGACATGTCAACAGACAATGTCAAATAAAAATGACAATGTGTCATTTTTCTTAATAATATTGGAAAGCAAAGGATATTAAATCCTTACAGCCCTGTCTTAAGTATTTTTAATTTTCCTTGTTTTTTATGTATCAACTTATCTACAATTAGTTGTGAATAAACTTGATAAAATCTGTCCTTATCATACTCATAAATAATAAATGGGACAGACTGATGTCAAGTTTAAAAATATCAGACACGAATAGCCAATAGTACAGTCATTTGGTAGTTTTACCTGTAAAGTTTTCCGGGAGTTTTGAAAATGGGTAATATAATAGATTTTGAGGTGCTCTTTCCGAATTTCGACTTTGCCAACTCGTATTTCTACCGCTCGCGCAGCCTTATTGGAAAAATGACGTCTAAAAGCAGTTTTTTGACAATTTCTACTTTCCGACTCATTGTATGATAAAAACAGTTATATACATAACTAGTGGCCGGCCGCGACTTCGTCCGCATTTACTTTATTTTTATGAGAATCCTAAATGAACTAACATTCTTCGGAATAAAAAGTATACTAAGTCTCAATCCAGATCATAACGTCCCAACTACCTCTCTTAACTTCACCTTAACTTGCCTGTGACATGATGTGTTTGATTATTTCAATTTACCAAGAGTGTTTTTACCAATTTTTAATTAATGGACTCAAAAATAAAAATAAAAACATACAAACTTTCAACCCCTTTATAACATACTTAGGGGTAACATTTTCATATCTCTCCAATAAATCCAAATTTCATCATTCTAGGTTCAAGAGTTTGAAGAGTCTCCACGTTGATGAATCAGTCAGATTCTCTCTTTATATAATAATGTAGATACTGTAATACAATGTTAATTTTGGTACTTCATATTTTAATTTTATGTTGATAAAAAACTCTATGGCCCATAACTCATTAATAGGTACCAACTCTTAACATCTTACACACGTGATAACTTTTAAACGAAATATCCGATAGAGATGAAACAAAAAGTATTTTACTTCTACATAAATACTCTTGATAACATAATGCTTAATTTCAATAAAGATTAATATTACGATACATATTTAACGTAGTTTTTTTTTTCTTCAGACGATTTAATATTTATTTTAAACACAAAATCGGTTATTGTGATTAAACCATGATAGCTAGATATATGTTTTTGCGGACTTTTTTGTAGGTCTTAATGGGATCTACAAACCCGTAGTACATCATTTTGTTGTATTGTCAATAGTTTTTGCAGCGCACGCAAAAATAGGTTTTCGATTTTACACCTTGTGTTACAAAATAGCAATTTTATTACGGATCCCTAATTTTGAAAAAAAAGCCTATATCCTTCCTCGATAAATGGACTACCCAACACTGAAAGAATCATTCAAATCGGACCAGTAGTTCCAGAGATTAGCGCGTTCAAACAAACAAACAAACTCTGCAGCTTTATAATATTAGTATAGATGAATCTAGAGACAATTGCCTACAATTCATGTATGCACCTCTTTTTTCATAAATTCAATAGTTTTGGCGTACGAGCGCCGCAAAGTGTACTCCATGTGTACTCCAACGCGCATTTTGGCCAAAAACTTATCTTTCCCTTATCCTAAATTAAAGCAACAGTCAAACTAAATAGCTATAGGGCTGCATAGTTTTGCCTTTTTCTTTTCCAGGTCAAGAAAAAAAACTGTCAAGCTGGGGCCGCGGTTATTTCTGTAATCTGTGGCCGCAGTGTAGGCGGATGAATTTTCTCCCAAATAAAACGCGAGTCTTTAGCTAATAACTATCCTTTTTGTGATTTTATCAGCATATAAGCTTATGAGTTTAGTACCTACAAAACTAGATATCTCTGGAGGACTTGCTGACATGTGTTGTAGAACTAACATTTGCCTTCTGTAGCTGCAGTCGTGATGTGTTGACATTTCATAGTGTTTACTTGAAAAATTCGCGGGGATTTGTTTTACTATTTTGAAAAATGTCTCTCGGTGGGTCTACTTTCCTAAAAAGTGCTACGATGCTGGAGCAGTTGCTTGAGGAGATCAACTTCCAGAGAACAAAGGAGATGCGGCAGTTGCTAAAAGATGGTGAGAGTTGTTCAAAATAAAATTGATTGCATGAAGTACCTATTCGATTTATGCTTAGATTAACACCAGTCATTGAATTTACAGCTAAATCTTTTGGATAGTTCATTATTTATGTACTCAAAATATATATCATAGTTAAATTAACTTTATTGATGTATATGTTATGTGCAAGGTAAATTTCATTGATGAATGATGCCCTGTAGGATTATTTTATTCAGTACCTATCAAAAGTCGGGAGAAAAGCAATAAATTAGTTTATTGTAATTTTAGAGACTGATTGCATAGTGGGAAGTATCACCACTTGTGCCCTGGAAGTACGGTTTAGCCAATTTCTTTTTTATTTAATTTGCATATTTTATGTTTTTTCTATTTATTGGATTTGTAAATGGGCAGTACATTAATATTTTCTAAAACCATTAATCTTGCATGAATTAGAATATTTGTATTTAACTGATACATTCTAACATTTGCACAGATTGTAGATTTGTATGTTGGCTTTTAGTTTATTTTATTACTTGATACCCATGACTGAACATTGAAAACAATCAGATGGTGCACAACACAGTATTTCTGCAGTCTGAGTTCTGAGTTCAAACCAATTAGAAACATTAATTAGTATGATGAACACAAATATTTATAATTGTTATACATGTATTTTAGAAAGATAGATATCTAACAGTATTTAATAGTTTATTTAAATAATAAATAAAGTGAAATTGCAACACCCTTACAGGGTGTCACATATTTGTGCAAGTTATGATAAATATTATTGTTTTCGTACTATCTGTGGCGCAATAAAAAATAAGTATTTCATTACGACAATAAACAGATTGAGATTTGGTCATAATACTGCGCTGTCACACCTAGCAAGACTTGGGATTGTTTCAAACAATCAATGTAATCACTGTCAAGCAGAAGAAGGAACGATCCACCACATTATTTTCGATTCCCAAAGTTGAATGAGGTGTTCAAAGACTTGTGCTGGCTAGTGAACTCAGTTTTACTAATGCATTTAAGTCTGTTTCTTCCTCCCGCCCGACGCCATTCAATGTTTTACTAAAAGATCCAACATCCTATAAACCTATTTATAATTACATAAAAAATACAATTCAAACAATTTAAATGATGAAATTTTGTGAAGTGAAGTGTAGTGACTCCAAAGTAATGAATATTTTCCAATTAAGTTATGACCTAAAGGTCTTTGTTACCAGGTCATAAATTAAAAAAAAAACTTGGTTCTGAGTCATGATTGTTTGTGAACTATGTGTATTATGTAGTTATTCATTATTTTCTTTTGCATAGTATGAGCTCCATATAGGAATTTATTATCATAATAATATATTATTGAAATTTATATGTTATATCATATTTACTTTATTCTAGAGAATTGTGTATTTGCCAACTTATGTACATTATTTTAATCACTTTTTACAGTGATATTAAGTATAGTTTCATAATAAGGAGCCTAGCAAGCTTCATAAGAACTCAGGATGTAAAATAACAAGAGGCCCTTGAATAAATTTTTGACAAATAAAATAATAAAAAATTTTCACTATAAGTATAATATTATTGTAAAATGAATAAATGGTGTAATAAAAGTCTCTGGGAAAAACGCACTTAAAATTTTAACTTTTTTCTTGTATCTCAAAAACTACATAACATATATACATGAAATTTGTACCAATTGCAGGAGAAATAAATAAAGAGCACCTTCAAAATAAACTTAAAGTGAAAATATGAAGGTTATGGACTAAAATAGAGTTATTGTACTTTTTTTAGCACAGCAGAATTAGCCAATACCTAAAGTATGGCTTGTGTTATGATATATATGTTACTCTGGTAACAGATAAATACAATGTAATGTTAAATAAGAGATAAGTATATTCTTGTAGAAACAAACGTTACACTGCCAAGACTCGATGTATTCATCTATAAACATTTGCCCACCCAAGATTCAAACCCAAGCCCTTTGTGTAGGTGACACCTTAAAAACCAGTATACATAGCATTCTGAATCACCTTCCACACTGCATGCATTCTGATAAAGACTGATAATTGAACATTAAGGATCTTTATCTTACTCTATTATCGTAACACAAAAGTGACACCACTAAGTTACTGCAGAAGCTAAATAAAGTGAATTTTGACATCATAGTTCAATAAAACTAGTTTTAACGGGTTAATGCATTCCTCTCGAAGGTCTTACGAAGGTAGCTTGACAAAGTAAATAAAAAATCATTATTCTGACGATGCAGATCTCAAAAGGCTGCGTAACGTCAATAAATAAATAAAGTTTGTGCATTCACCCGTTAACTAGTTTTACTTAATGACTAATGTGCGTGAAAACCTAAGAAACAAATATCATAGTTCAAGATAAAAATCAATCAGATATTTTTTAATCAAATCAAAATCAATATCTCTTATCAACAATTCACTGCATTATTAAAATTTGTAAATGATTTCCCAATTTGTTTTCTCTATGGTGGACATGGCTGCATATAACTATTTGTGTTTGCCTAGAGATTGTGATGTTTGACAAATACAGTTGACAAGGTGCTGATTTTATTTACCTTTTTGTCAAATAGGACCAATACCAAATGTAAATCAGTGCAGTCTGTTTTTTAGACAAATATGAAAAGGAGCACAGACATATTGAAAAGACCCTTTAGCAAATACGCAACAATTTCAATAATTAATTGGCCCTATTCACAATTACCTGCGCCTCTGACTGAATGTTAGTAGAGCTTTATTTTAATACATTTTTCTCTTTCCTATTTATACAAAATGACTCTGTACCTAGTTTCACTGCGTTTTAAAAGTATATTGACACCAATCCACACCACCATACAGTGTTACTTGCATTCTTTGGGCCATGTGCCGCAGACTTGGAGTGATGTCAACGTGCAACCGGTGCCCAAAGGAAATTGCTCAGATCCGGCCAACTACCGATCAATAGCAGTCACCTCAGTATTATGTGAAGTCCTAGAAAAGGTCCTTAACAACCATCTGACCCACTACCTAGAGAATCACTCTCTGAATAATGATTGTAAGTATGGTTTTAGACCAACACGATCGACGGGTGATCTGCTAGCGTACTTGACTCATGTCTGGGGTGAGGCTATCTACAAGCGTGGCGAGTTGGCTATCAGCCTTGACATTGCCAAGGCGTTCGACAGGGTCTGGCACAAAAGCCTTCTCTTCAAGCTTTCGGCATACGGTCTGCCGGCCCAGTTCTGCTCCTGGGTAGGTGACTTCCTTCATGAGCGTAGAACTCATGTCCTTACAGATGGTAGTAGTTCGCTGTTCATGTCAGTGAATGCCGGCGTTCCTCAGGGCTCCGTCCTGTCCTCCACTCTCTTTCTGCTGCATATCAATGACTTAATTCCTCTTGGGAATATTCATTGCTATGCAGACGATAGTACAGTACATGCGGGGTATCTCGGAAAAGCAGCGGCTGGACAGGCAGTAACCAAGGAGAAACGGGAGAATCTTGTCATTGAACTCAATCAGGCTTTGGACCACATTTCTGAATGTGGTACCAGGAATTTGGTTGAGTTCAATGCTAAGAAAACCCAGGTCGGCGCTTTCACGGCAAAAACGTCGCTATTCCTTTCATGTCCTTTTCTTCAGGGCATAACACTGGAGCTGGAGAGCAGTATCATCATGCTCGGTATGGAAATTCGATGTGACTTAAATCCAAAGAATTACATCGAAAGCGTGGAAAAAACGGCCTCACGCAAACTCGGGAGTCCTGAACAAGGTGCGGCGTTTTTTCACGCTCGAGCAACTGTGCTCTGTGTTTCGAATATACTTAATAGCATACTACGTTCTTTTATACGATAAAGGTTTTATACTATACTAGTGGCCCGCCCTCGCTTTGCTTCGGTGTAAAGCTGTAGTGTACACTATAGTTTTTGTTCAAAAACTTGTATTGTACACAGTGACTTTGTTCATAATAAGATATAAGGCTATTTTTTGGTATTTTATACACACGTTGCGTTACATTATCGAAGTTTTCATACGGAACCCTAACTTTTTGAAAATACGCTATAGCCTATATTAATCAGTGATAATGTAGCATTCAAATGGTAAAAGAATTTTTAAAATCGGTCCAGTACATTTTGAGCCAAATCGTTACAAACATACTTACATACAAACCTTTCCTCTTTATAATATTAGTATAGACTAGCTATCCCAGCGAGCTTCGTACCGCCATAAAAAATAGGGGTTGGTGGTAGAAGGTTGAAAATTTATAGGGTTGTATGTATTTTTGTATGATGTATCATAAAAAAAAAACAAAGAATGTTGTACAAAAAAAATGTTGAGGGTGGACCACCCTAAACATTTAAGGCGATGAAAAATAGATGTTGTCCGATTCTCGGACCTACTGAATATGCATATAAAATTTCACGAAAATCGGTCGAGCCGTTTCGGAGTAGTTCAATTACGCACACCGTGACACGAGAATTTTATATATTAGATTTGGGTTTCACCATTAGGTAAAAAATACTTTTTATCTTATATTACTTACTTTTTAATGCTAAACAAATATCATTTATATTTATACAAGATCAGTACCATAAGTGTCGCCGCACACGGGCCACACGCCACAGCCACAAACGCCGCCACGAGAAGCTAGAAGCGGCTACTAAAGTGGCTGAAGCGCGCGACAGCGGCCGACTAAGGTAAGGGAGAGAGGGGTGGGGAATCGCACGAGTGACGTGTGACGGAGTTTTGTATCGGTGCATTAAGTGGCCGGAGCGGGCCACAAGGAGCGAGCAACGACGATTTGTAGCGTGTGGCGGCCACCGGCGTACCGTGTGTGGCGAGTCTATATAAAATGAATGAAAACTACAAGAAATATGCCGGTGGCGGCGTTTTGTGGTTGTGGTCGATGGCCCGTGTGCGGCGACACTAAGGGGGTGGTTCTCCTTTGACAGCAGCTACGCTTTCATACTCTATAGCGAATGAAAAGGAGAAATTGTTGACAAGTTTATAAATAACCATGTGAAATGCCAGCATAATGTCTGCACATATTTTAGTGGTCCGTTTCCATTACATACGGTGCGGTTTGGTGTGCAGTGCAGAATAGAATTTCTTACAAAGAATACTATGCGGCTCAACGTGAGCGGTGCCGTGTCCCATCTAAATGCGTCCTTAAACCTAAAACGTACTAAAAGTGTAGCGGACGATGAGCCTGACTATTGATGGTGACATACCCAATATTAAATAAAATAATACTTAGTCTGTCACTGAAATATTAATAAGTAATACTATACTAATACAGTGGTCGGTCATTGGATGGGTGACCAAAAATTTACTATCTCGAGCTCCTCCGTGCTTCGGAAGGCACGTTACATCTGCAGTCGTTAGCCAATCCGCACTGAGCCAGCGTGGTGGGTCATCGCCCAATCTCCCTCTTCCATCCATAGGGAAGGCCTGTGCCCCAGCAGTGGGGAGATTAATAGGCTGATGATGATGATGATGAATGGATACGCCTTTTTTCTTTTGTCAATCAAGCAATATAAATTACAAAGAAGCGCGTCAAATTTTGAGAATGGGGGCTCGTGCTTGACGTCACTTCGTATTTAATGAATGTGTTAACTGTGGTGGTGTATTTCTTGACCTTTTAAAATATAGATAAATATCTCCATTGCATAAATCTGGAAGCACTTCAGACCCCACAAACTTTAGACCAATTTCTATGCACGAAAGAATATGATAGGACAATCACATTTTTATAAACATAATATACCTCACTGTATAATTTGATTGCACAAGGGGTCGCTCAGCAACCGATGCCGGTATTGAGCTATACAACAAACTTTTGACGCCTGGGAGAACTCGCATGACTAGTTGAGCACCTCATTCAGAATATATATACCAAGTTTGAACCTAATTGGGTCATTAACTTTTGAGTTATCGACCTGCAAACAACTGAATCGGGAAGAAGTCGGCCAGTATGGAGAAAATTGAACACCGCGCCGTTATTAAGTTCCTGACCAAGCAAGGAAAATCCGCTCAGATTATTTTTCAAGAGCTGTTGGTGGTTTATGCGGACTCTACCCCTGGTAAAACCATGGTTTAAAAGTGGCATGGTCTTTTCCACCACTACAAGGAAGAGAGTCCATTTAGGCGACCCCCGCTCCGGACGGCCAATTGAGGCCAACACACCGGAAATCGTCGAAAAAGTAGAAAAACTTGTATTGGAAGGTTGAAGAAGAAGCAGCTTGCAGCAATGATTGGAGTATGCGAAACAAATATTTTGAATATTCTACATCATCATCTTGGGATGACTAAGTCAAGATGGGTTCCGAGAATGCTCACGCCACTTCAAAAACGCGAGCGTGTCGAGTGTTCTCGCCAGTTGGAGCTCTGTGGAGAGAGAAAGGAAGAAGTTATGGCCCTAATCGTTACTGGTGATGAAACCTGGGTTCACCACTATGAACCTGAGTTAAAGCAAGAGTCGATGCAGTGTCATAATAAAGGCACACCTCCTCCAAAGAAGATCAATGTGACACAATCGGCTGGCAAGATCATAGCGACTGTCTTTTGGGATACAGAAGGTATTTTACTGATCGATTATAAAGAACGTGTTGTGACTACAATGGGACAGTACTACGCTTCTTTACTGGAAAGATTGAAAGAAAGCCATCAAGGAAAAAAGCTGTCAAAAGGTGTGCTCCTTCTGTACGACAATGCACCCGTTCACACGTGCCATGTTGCGACGGCTGCCATTCACCGATGCGGCTTCGAACAATTGAACCACCCACCCTACAGTCCAGACTTGGCACCCAGTGACTATTATTTATTTCCAAAAATGAAGAAAGAGCGTGGAAATAAATTTACGACGATACTGTTAGGTACAATACATTGAAAAGGAAAAATAGTTTGGTGTTTAATTTCAACCTGTTTCCCTCTTATTCCGCGAACTTTTTGACATCCCCTCGTATTTTGTATCTCGTATCTGTATCTTAGATATTTTTATCTCAGATAAGTCACATCTCTGCCCCGGACAATATATCACTTTTTTTTAAATAAAACGCAAGCAAACAGTTATTTACGACATGTACAATTATATCTCTAAAATAATCCAATTGTTCAATGTTAATAATTTAAAATTTGTATTACCTAATTTAAGATGGTTAAAAACCAGTGTGAATATGAAAAATAAGAATATGAGCCTTGTATACTTGGGGATCACTAAGTATTTTTGTTATACACAGCAGTTCTACCTGCCACACCAGCCATCGTCACCTTGCCGGCCTGCATGTTGCTTGTTCACGCCTCTTTTAAAGGATCGCAGGTCGTAAGAGGGACGGTACCTGAGCGGGCAGAGCATTCCATTTACGGAGTGCGACAAGAAATGAGTTACCAAAGGACATGGCTAAGAAACTGCCCTTAGTGTATAAATATTTCGCACTAGCCCGTAACTTTACAATATTTTTTTATTAATTATGACGTGTTTATTAGTCACATAGAACTTTCGTGAAATAATCAAGTATTAAAAAGTATAAAAATTGACTTCATGTCTGTTTCAAAAGCAAAATGTTCCGTTTTACATAATAAATGAACAATAAATGTACACAAAAAATATTTGTGTAAGTATATCGGTATAAAAAATATAATTTCTAAACTCCTTTAAACTATGACATATTTGACCCTAATTTTTATTATAACAAGTTACTGTAGGGCTTAAATAATAGCATTTATTATTCTGATCAGCCTTGAGACAAGGCTGTATGATAATTAATCCTTTAATTTTTGCAAATGGATAAAATAAAACTTCACAGTTTGCCTGTCAGACCGACGATCACAAATTATTTGTATTTATTTTTGCTTTAAAAAACTTTTTGTGAAGAGTTAATCAGATAAATGGAAAGAAAAAAATCTAAGAAAATGCGAAATTGATGACTCTGTAAATAATTGGCAACATCTTTTATCAATTGTAAGCAAGGTAATGACATAGTAGGAGTTTTCATAATTTTCAAGATTGTGACTTTATCAAAAGTTCCTGAGCCTTTTTTCATAGAAATTATAAATATTCAGTCATTTACCATTAAATATTACTAAGTACAGTATTTATACTTTGCCAGGGCAGTCGCTCATACAAAACTTTACCATGTCCTTTCTTTGTCCGCGTTGGCATAGTGGTCATAGTAGGCCAGCGCCCGTGGTCCTATGAAGGAAAGGGGAAAGTGAAATAAGGGAGAATAACTCCTCAGAACATTTGCGGTGGTATAGATGATAGAACGCTCTTAATGACGCCACGTTACGACGTAATTGAAGAGGCGATGAGGATCGCGCTCCGCTGTAACCTATCCTGGCGGAGCCATCCCAGAGGTGCGAGCAATATTCCACGCAAGACCGCACCTCCGTCTTGTACAACAAGCACACACTGTTCCTTGCTTATTCCTTGTTCAGGACTCCCGAGTTTGCGTGAGAGCGTTTTTATCACGCTTTCGATGTCATTCTTTGGATTTAAGTTACAGCGAATTTATACCGAGTATGGTGATACTGCTCTGTGTTGTGCCCTGAAGAGGACCCTGACAGGAATGGCAACGTTTTTGCTATTAAATTGCAAACCTGGGTTTTCTTAGTATTGAACTCAACCAAGTTCTTGCTACCCAATTCGGAAATGTAGTCCAAAGCCTGATTGAGTTTAATGACAAGATTCTCCCGTTTCTTCTTGGATGCCGCCTGTCCAGCCGCGTCTTGTCCGAGATATCCCGCATGCATAGTACTATCGTCTGCATAGCAATGAATATTCCCGAGAGAGAGATATATCACAAAGACCCAAGTTATCGCATCAAACGTCAAACTTTAATGACGATTATTTCAATTCAAATACACACCCCAGAGCCCTACTATTATCAGGATTAAAAATAGATAGAACGTTATTGAATGTGAAAACTTCTTTAGCGGCGTTGTACACTTTTTTGTAATGGGTAAAAAATTTTAAAATCGCATCAGGACACGTGGCCTGATCGCGTCAGGACACGTGACCTAACCGAAAATTCGTAAGACGGAAACAATACAATTGGATAGGTTGTTGACTTTCAATATATTAGACGAAACATAGTAATATTTTATTTTATCGTATTATAATAATAAGTCTCTACCTAAGAAGTTCAGATGGCAGCTTTATTGCGAAGAAAATGCATTTTTTTTACAATAGAGGTCGCTAGGTGCGCTTAAATGTGATTCATGTAAGTTGATTTTTCTGAGAGATAAACTTCTTAATGTAATATAAATTGTCATGATTGTGTACGATAGCGCATTAAATAAATATTGTATTCTACCACATAAATGATACTACTTTTTATACTGATAATTAAAGCAATTCGTGCAAAATTATTCCCGAACCATTCTAAAATATCAAAAAGGCACAACGTTAATATTCAAGTTTTCACTTCTGCCGGCACTCCCGGAGCGCAACCCGTCGTTTTTTTTTTAATTAAAAATCTTAAAACACAAGTTTCGCTTTATGTTTCATCATCATCATCAGCTTATTAATGTCACCAGTCACCACTGCCATGGTAAGGGGCACAGGCCTTCAGCAGCAGCAGGATGGAATAGGACGTGTGGGCTATGAAGTCATGACTTCAATCACGCTAATTATTTTTTGAAGTTATACTTCTTTAGGCGCGTTATGAAAAAATGATGACAGTGAAATTTTAAGATGCGCGCGCATCACTGTAACACAAAATTTTAACAGGATTACTTTTGTGTTTACCGCACATTAAGAAAATGTACCAACAAAATAGAAATAGAATCTCAATTCAGTAGGTGCTAACCACTGCATTGTGAAGGCCTATCAAAAGTATTTATTAATCTGGAACAACGGAACCAAAGCGCGATTCAGGAGACTACAGCGCCATCTCTTGACCATTGGTGTAGTAGAACCAAAAACCACATCTTTATTTTTCAATATTACTTTTATGTTATTATTGTAATAAAGTAACAGTTATAGGTATTCATATTTATAATATTTATCCACATATTTCTATTTTGTATATTCGGAATACGTGTTTGAGTTTCATACAAGTGCAAATCACATATGTTCTAATAAATTATATTCAGTAACGATTTTAATTGAATATTTTGATTATTTATTTATTTTTTCAAATTAAAACTGAACTTTGTTGACTGTGTCCTTTTCCAGACTTTTTATTAATTTATTGTAATTAATTATTTGCATGCAATTAAAAAATATTTTTAATGATGCTAAAGAAGTATAACTTCTCACGCGCGTACATAAGTTACACGCATCCATTTTTTTACATGTAAATCTGTTATACTTATGTCATATCTAGCACATTAGTGACGAGCCGGATCGCAGCGCATTGACGGATTTTGGGTGCAGTGTACTAACCAGACGTCCGTGCAATTTTTAAATATGGATAGTTCTGACGAAGAATTATCTTTTTTTCGCCTGTATAGTATGTTGTAATTCTGTAATTTTAATTATAACATTTCAATCACAACATGTTAATTTTGACTTTTTATTATGATTTATTTATTTTTTAAGCATTTAACTGCTAGATGTTTAAATCTAAAGAAAAGTTTACTAGAAAAAAAAAATCCGCCGGTCCGCGTGGATTTTTTTTCTAGTAAACTTTTCTTTAGATTTAAACATCTAGCAGTTGAATGCTTAAAAAATAAATAAAATCATAACTATAATTGTTATTTCTTCTTTCAAATGTTTAATACTTGAAAAAGTATTCATTTGACATTGTGGGTTACCTACAATGCGAAGAGATGGCGCTGCCTTGCAGCTTAAGGCTAGGAAAATTTCGACGCGGCTAATAGGGCCGTGGTAGCATAATGGTCAGTGCATTCGCCCGGATAGCGAAGGATGCGGGTTCGAGTCCCGTCCGCTGCCTTGACTTTTTATTTTACCATTTAATATTTTGACATTTAATTTTTATTTTACCATTTTAAATTATGACATTTAATTTTTTGAAATTCTGAACTGTTAATAGGCGTGAAGTGAAACCGATTGAATTGAATTTTATTTTTGTTTTAAATTTAATTGTATGTGGAGATGTAATTTAATTTGTTTTTATGTATCATAATTATTACTGTTTATTATTATTTTGTCATTGGCATGCTATGATCTTTATGGTTGAAATAAATGAATAATTATTATTATAGTTTTTCGAGTACAAAGTGCAAACTGGGTAACAACACGGACGGCGCCACTTTATATATTGATTGGGGCTGAGCGAGTTGATAGTAAGAAACGCACTAATCTTATTCGCATATTTTTGGTGTAGCCATTCCCCTAGTTCAGGGTAGGCGAACCTTTATGAATCAACGTGCCATTTTTTCTAAAAAATCTTTAATTGGGTCATTGGCATGCCATCAAATAATTTTGACTTTATGATTATATAGAAGATAATAATATAAATACTATCAGAAATCTTTATGAAATAAAGTAAACCAAAGAGACACATTCTGGAATGTTTTTATTACACGCAATTAGATTACTGTAAAATTAGTGTGATTTCTGTTGCTGCAGGTTTGATAACAAATAATTTATGTTAGGGTTGTAAGATGCTACTTTTAGCAAAATGCATGCTGAACTGGATTCATCTGTCAAACGGTTTCTAAACGAGTTTTTAATGTTATTCATCTCTGAAAACAATGACTCGCAGGCATAGGTAGATGAAAATATTGTTAAAATAGCATGTGCTAACTTCTTCAAACAGTTACTTCGTAGCGTAGGATCACTCGCGTTCGATCGTCATAAAATACCTACTTAAATCATTTTTTACACATGTTTTATGATTGGCGACGTGCCCAAAATATTGTGTCGCGTGCCATCAGTGGCACGCGTGCCATTGGTTCGCCTACCCTGCATTTGTTCAAGCTCGCACGCAGCCACCACTGCGGTGATAACACTACAGCACCGCACTTGAAAGTATTCATCATACAGAAATTTTATTACTATTAACGACTTATTATATACTAAACCTTGAATTGGTAAAGCATTCCAGCAGGTCTAGGTGGGCTGATTATTATGTCATCAAACTGTATTTCTCGTATAGCCGGAAGTATTATCTTACCAGCCGTATATAACACTAGCGGCCCGCCCTCGCTTCGCTTCGGTGTAGAGCTAAAGTGTAGACTACAGTTTTTGTTCTCAGGCTTGTATTATACACAATTACATTCATCTATGATTCTTCTTATACCTGCATGCAAAGTCTCAGTCCGATCGGTTTAAAATTGACAAAGTTTCATACAAACTTTCATTCCCTATTTTATCCCCTTGGGGGTAGAAT
The DNA here is from genome assembly GCA_902850365.2 of Chilo suppressalis. Lineage (NCBI taxonomy): Eukaryota > Metazoa > Arthropoda > Insecta > Lepidoptera > Crambidae > Chilo > Chilo suppressalis. The sequence goes on from OU963894.1 coordinate 595,759, forward strand.
TGATCAAAATCCTTTCTTAGCGGATGCCTACGACGTCATAACATCTACCTGCATGCCAAATTTCAGCGTGATCCGTCCAGTGGTTTGGGCTGTGCGTTGATAGATCACTATGTCAGTCAGTCACCTTTGAGTTTTATATATTATATAGATTTTGGGAATGCTAGTCGCACAGCGATTTTCCACTATTTCGCTTAAAAATATTTTAAAATTTAACCCACGTAACTGACGTTATTGAGGATAAAATTAAAAGCAAACTTCCATCAGTTTTCACTTGCCATCCATCACAGATCACATCACAGTATTGGGTTTCTAACGTAAATGAAGATGGAATAACTTTTCAGATTATGATGTTAGAAACTTGTAATGAAACAAAATATTTATTAAAACACATTTATTAACGTTTAATTAATTTACAACAGCGTTGGTTTATTCAAGTTATTTATGTGTTTCATATTCCTTTTCAAGTCCTATGCTTAATAAAATAAAAACATGCAGAAAGTAGGAATGTAACACAAACAATTTATTTGAACTCTTAAAGCCTTCTTGGTTAATACCAATAATTTTGTGGTGCGTGGTTCATCACCCATTCATTTCAATGTTTACACTTTCAGCATGCATGAAAAATATGTTATTAAAACTTATAAAATAGCTAATAACTAAATAAGTTCACGTTCGGCTATGTTCTTTACTGATTATTTCAATTGCATTTTTTATCGATAACTACATAACGTCAGCGACAAGTCTTACAATTTCATCATGAATATCATGTATGGTAGGGTGCACTATAATTGAGCAATACATAACAGTGCAGTGTAGAGATTACAAGATAGTATTTTTGTTGCAATATCATTTCTGTTCAGTAGGTATTTTTTGGATTTTTATAAATGCAGTTTTGTAAGAAATATTACAAGTCAAGTAGTTCTTATTGTGATTGTTACACGAGTTTATCTTACTGTAGGAACAAAAAACAATTTCATTGTACCATTATTTTTTATTAATATATGTATATAACATTAAAAAAGATTAATATATAGACAATGAGTAAAGTGTACCCGCATACAGTGATGCGTATACAAATAAGCAATATACAGCCAGCAATACTCATTGAACATCTTCACACGCTACAATCTGAATCACAGAATATTACTCTAGTCTGCCTGCGATGCAGCATCTTTATGTCAGTCGCGTTTGATGGTCACTTTTTTCCAACCATAATGCGGGAAATTGTATCTTTCTTAATTATTTTCGATTGGTACGTGTGAAGACCTCTTTTTGGAGATTCAGATCAAGTGAGAGGAGTCATATGTAATGGTTGTTAATAATATTACATCTGCGCTCTCGTTGGCATTTCTTTTGTGCCTACAATAATGAGATCGGAATTCATAACCGCATCCTCGGCCAAAGAAGTTATCTTTCTGTCTAGTGTACATGAACATGACATATTATCAGCATTTTGATATTGTTTCATTGCGTGTTATAAGCACAGCGAGGATGCGAGAAAATTGTTTCAAACCACCGCTTATTATTATATTTTTGACACACATTGTAGGTAATATAGTTATTAATTTTGAATCGTTATAATATAAACGTTACCTACCTATTTTATACGAGTAAATCTGCCGAATACTCAAAGTTTTACTTATAAGCTGCTGTTTTTTTTATTATTTTATATAAAAAAATAAGTAAAGTTTACAACGATTTCCTTAAAATTAGTTGTAAAATAAGAAACCTTTGAATGTTCGGCAGTAAGAATGTTTGTTAACACAATGATTTCTACTAATTTATTAGTTCAAAGTTCAAAACTAGATGGTACGTCTGTTAGGATTCCGTAGTCCTGACAAGAAAACCTTATAGTTTCGTCATGTCCGTCTGTCTGTCCGTCCCCGGTTTTGCTTGGAGTCTGTTAGCACTAGAGAGCTGTTATTTTGTGGCGATATGTATATCAATCATGCCGACAAAATGGTAGAATAAATTTTTTACAAATATTCTTTTAGTAGCTCCCCAAGATGTAACCTGCAGATTATTTTATGTTTTCATCATCCCCCATCATGTAGGATATCGTTGAATAGGTCCTTTACAATTACTTAGGGGTTTCTAAGACAATTTTTCGATTTAAGGATCCGCTTGCGAAATATTGAAATGTAAAATGCTAATTTTTGTTTGTGCAGGGCGGACTTTTAAGGAAAATTATAATAGTTAAAATATATTAGTTAGTTTAAGAGTAATAGTCGTTCAACTTATGTATTAGAAAATTTCTGACCTAATAAAGATAAGTTTGAAGAAATCATTAAAAGTGACTAAGATGCAGTAATTGCTTAAAATATAGACTCTTTCCAAAATATTTTGTGGTGACGACGAGCAACTACGGAACCATACACTGCGTGTGGGACGACACGCACTTGGCCGATTTTTTTTGTTGTGTCGTAGCTTATCCTAAAGGCACTTTTTAATTTATATTTCACATGTCTAAACTACATAATATAATGAATAACATTTCATAAATAATAGGTACCAATGGAAAGTTATATTTTAGGGAACATTGAATAGTATCAATATAAACAATTCCTTCATTCGAGTTGTATGGACTACATTACATGATCGGAGTCACTGGATGACAACTTTATAAAATATATTATATGTGTATAGCATAATTGATTGGGAATTTTATTTATAATAGAATGCTATTATGAGCTTTCAATAGGAAGAAAAAGTCTCATCATAGTTTGTAGAAATCTCAAAAGTAAAAAATATAACTTTTGGTCCGGAGCCGCTGATCTAATTAATATAAAATAAATATGAATAAATTCTCGTTTCTAGCTTTCTTAATTTTTACATAAAGGCATTTAGTTCTCGTGGTAAATATACGACTACAGTTTGGCGCTGACCGACAGCTGACAGGCCACATGAAACAGAGCAATCAATAGATGAATCTTAAAGTATAAATCCCGGTGTCCCCTTAAAGCCAACGATTGTTAAATGTTTGTCAGAGAGCGGATTCGTGGTGCTGCAGGGCACGACGTACTGGACGGACCTGTTCGTGCGTCACTTCCTGTTCCAAGAGGAGCAGGCCATCGACTGCGACGACCTGCTGTTCTTCGTTAGGAAGCGGCACGTCAAAGGTTCTTCTCGATATTTGCCCAAGTACGAGGTGAGCGCCCTACCTGATTCAGTACATCTTTATATATATAATTCTTCTGTGTATGTCACTGAACTTCTCTTAAACGACTGGACCGATTTTGATGAAATTTTTTGTGTGTGTTCAAGGGGATCTGAGAATGGTGAATCTAATCACAATTTTGTTGTTGATGTTTTTTTAATTAATTTTTAATTTATTAGTAGTTGTTGATTTTGGAAAACATTTGAATAAATAATTTTCATCAAAATGGTCCAGAATGTTTTAGCTTATTAAAAAAAGTTTGAAATTTTCAAATTAAAGACGTGTAGACAGGACAACGTCTGACGGGTCCGCTAGTATATTCATAACTTACTAGATAAATAGAATGTACTATTTTATAGATGGTCTTTATGTCGTTACTAGGAAGAGTTTGTAGTTTCGAATTATCTCGGCTATAATCTGCAATTTATATAATGCGATTCAAATAAGAATAGGAAAGCCAATGACCTCCATCTGTCAAATGACGCTTGAAAAGTACGGTTTGCAAAAAATCTTGGAACTCTTTTTTAGCACTCAGCTAATTCTAGAATAAAAACCAAACATTTGTAAACAAACATGACGACGATGACAACTCCGGTAGTTACGCAGAGCTGAGCGGAATTGAAGAGCTAGATTCCGATTAATATTTTTACTCACACAGTCATAAATGTTATTAAAAATCGGTGTTTTTTTTCTCAATCTTAGTAAATAAATTTTATTAATAAAATCTGATGTTTTTTCTCACTTAATCTTAGTAAATAAGTTTTATCGAAGAATATCTTTTATTGCACACTCTACCTATTTTGTTTCAATTGACAGCTTTGACATCACAAAATGGCGCCCAGTCGATCCTATTCTTAGTTGAATCGCATTATACTTATTGTTATCTTAAATCACATTATCATGCTCTGCAGTTGATTGAGTTTTAAATATTGAGAGAATTTCACAGTTGGCCGCTACAAATTTTACTTAAATGCTATTATTAGATTTCAATCTGTGTGTGATGATTTGTGCATATTGGAACAACTAGAAACTCTTCAAATGACTGAGGTTGATACTCAAACTTTTGCGACTAATGGATTTTTTGCGTTTTCTGCTCGGAAGGTGCATAAGTACTTAACTTTAAGAGAATGATTCACCATTTATATTTCTAGTTTAGCACCATTTGGATGAGTGTTATGAAATTCTATTTTGACAAATCTTTGGATATATACAAAAAGATTGCATTAACAACAGTTATGTATTTTATTTTAAACAATATAAAAATATGATTTCTTACAATAGGCTGGTATGACAACAACTATGTACTAGGGTGTACTCGCTCGCGTCCCTCATCCCTCACATCCGACACGCAAACTAATCACAGTACATTTCGCTAATAAATAGTATGTATGTTCTTAGAAATCGATTTTCAATAACCACATAAAATATACAATTTACAAAAAAACAAAAATTCTATCAACAGCAGACGTAACCGATCGATTATTGTTTTTTGTTAAACCAAAATCTTACATTTCTATTCAACAATAAAAACACAGAGGTCACTAGAACAAAGATCAGTTCGTATCGAGCTCACTATCGAGTTATCACATATCACACGCGCTCACAGCGTCACTCGCCCGAAAGGGCTGCGCGGCCGATGCCGGGCTCTGCGACTCCGCGCTCATGCTGGCTCTCGTTCGCAGACGGAGGTGGAGGTTTTCCGCAAAGATTCCAAGAAGCTGCCCATCGGCGACCCGGAGATCGACTGGGAAGAGACCGTCTACTTGAACTTGATCGTGCACCAGTTCGATTACACGCTCACGCTGGCCATCTGCACGCGGACCAGTCCCAAGGAGCTGCAGGTGCTGAAGCGGCACTCGCAGAAGGTGAGCGTCATACGCGGTGGGGCGGCGGCAGCGCGGCGCGCGCGCGTCACTAGCTGAGCCGGCTGAAGAGCTTGGTGCGCGGCCACGGCAGCGGCCAGTCGTAGCGGCGCGGCAGCGGCCCGCGCACGTTGCGCTCCAGGTATGTGAACAGCCAGTACCACCACTCGCGCTGGATCATGTGGTAGTTGTACCCGCTGCCGTTGCGGTGCGGCGTCACCAGCAGCGAGTGGAACGTCCAGAACAGCCGCGTGGTCACGTAGTATGCGATCACCACGTCCACCGTGTAGTGGCTGTGCGCCAGCAGCACGAACGAAACGCCCAGTAGCGCCGAGCCCCACATCGCCCAGTGCACGGGCCACAGCTTCTTCGGCGAGTACTCCGCCACTATCATGTAGCTCAGCACGAGCACCATCGTGTGCCCCGAGTATATGTAATCGCCGCAGTACGTGTGCTTGCCGTTGATCGACAGGCCGAACCCTGATATCAGATAGAACATCCGTTTTATCACCAGCAGCGGCGTCGTGGCGTTGCTCTTCGGGCTGCAGTAGTAAGTTTTGCTGGAGACCGGCACCACGGTCACGAACATGGTGACCGACCGGTACAAGTACAGCAGGCCGATGATGAAGAACAAGCGGCGCGCCACGATGAACCGGTGCTTGTGGAACACGACCACGAGCATGGCCACCGTCGTGGACACCATGATGAGGTACTCGGACACCGCCAGGCCCCAATCTCTCGCGGTTATATTGTCCAGCACTATGTCGTTGAGGGGCTCCGTTTTGTTTCTATCGGGCAGCCGCTCGTGGACGAGCGACAGCGACATCATGTTGATGCACACGCACAGGAACAGGAAGAAGAAGGAGAGGATGGTCTTCCATATCTCCTTGGGGTAGCGCTCCTCGCGCACGGTGCCGGGCGGGATCTCGACGACGAACTCGCCGGCGTGCGCGCGCTGCGGCGAGTGCTCCTGGTCGGGGTCGGAGTCGTCGGTGGCGGGCTGCGGCGCGTCCTTCTTGGCGGCGCGCGCCAGGAGGGGCTGGCGCTGCATCAGCTCCGCCTGGCTGGGCATGGCGCGCTGCGGCGAGGGCTGGGGGCGCGACGCGTTGTTGTTCAGGTCATTCCGTTTGAACCGCCCCTCGAAGTTGATGCCTTTGATCTCGTCGCGCGCGGTGTGCGCCGCTATGTCGACATCGCTGGCGGGTGGCGCGGCAGGTGCCGGTGCGGGAGGCGAGGGAGCGCGCGGCACGAGCGGCACGAGCGCTAGCTGCTTGGAGGGCAGCTCATTGGCCAGGTACACGCGCACCGACTCTACCAGCGGCTCGGCGAAGTTTATCTGCTTCGGTGGCGATGAGTCCTTGCTCGGGGACCGGGCGGAGATAGTCATCCAATCACCATTCGGCTGGATTGAGCCTGGAATCAGGGGAAAGGGTTTATGTTATTTTCCAGATAAAACAGTTTTTTGATAATTTTGTTTTAATTTAGGCAGGTAGGTTACATTAATTTATTAGAATATTTTTTTGAAAATATCTAATACCAATAGGTATATTGATGTAAAAAATTCAATTTTTAATAATGATGAATGAATGATGAATAAATGATGAACTTGTTTTTATAAACAAGATTACAATAATGAACTTATTTTACAAACAAGTTTCATTATTAATTGCTATGGTTTCTATTTGGCAGTCGCTCTGGGTATCAATTCTGCTAAGTTAAAGTGATAAGCTTGTATTAATGGTGTTTCAGTAGTTTTGATTTTTGACACAGTTATGAATATGTAGTAAATTATATTAGTTAAAAAACGGATTATTTAGTTTAGTTAAAACAAAACTAATATATTTACTTCCACGTTTATTATTTTTATCTATATTTATTTTTTACTTAATGTTTTAATAACAAGATCTATATCAAAAAGCGGTACTATTGAACCATTATTCTTTCGTTAACTTGGTAGAATCGAACCCCTGGCTTATCTCATAATAATTGACCAATTAAAATAGAATGCGGGAATCAAACTTGAACCCTGTTACATACTTTTTTAGTAAATAATACGGATTCTAGCCGTATCATAGAGCCGAGTTGCGCTCGTTCCGTCTGCATAAGCATTGCAATCGTGTTGCTGTTTCTAGAACTTTCAATTTATTGTGTACTAGTGGCCCGCCCTCGCTTCGCTTCGGTTTAGAGCTTTACTGCTAAGCTATCAGGAGTTACACGTGTTATTGTGAGTCAACCATAAAAGATAGACATATGCTGTTACGGAATATTTTTTAGACAATTTTATGTAGAATATTTCCGTCATACATGATTTCTATGTAACTTTAACCATTAAGGCAGCACACGCGACGGAAGCTTAAAAAATGGAGTAACTTCTCCCGTTTGCCCAACATTTCCCTTCACTACTCTGCTCCTATTGATTGTAGCGTGATGAAAAGTATACTATAACCTGCCCAGGAGTATGAAGAATAATTGTACCAAGTTTCGTTAAAATCCGTCGAGTAGTTTTTGTTTCTATCAGGAACATACATACAGACAGACTGACAAATAAAAATTTTACTGATTGCATTTTTGGCATCAGTATCGATCACTAATCACCCCCTGATAGTTATTTTGAAAATATATTTCATGTACAGAATCGACCTCTCTACGGATTTATTATAAGTATTGATAAACAAAGCGAGCGATAGCAGTGATAGTAGGAACGGCGCGGTCACGGTTCAAAGACCGAGGGCAGCGATTGATGGCGGGACAGGCGTGAAGGAGGCGCTCGTATCCGACAATTAGTACCGCGTCGCCGGCACCAGCGAGAGGCTCCCCCGGCCCGGCCGCAAATATAGATTGTTCGAACAGATTTCTCTTTCGCTAACCACGCGCCCGTCTTACGATCGTACGGGAATCGTGCATACCTACGCTACGGGGCTCCGGTTCAACCGATCAATGGGCGTACTGTCATCGTTGCCGAACGCGAGCGCTCATCGATTCGGGCAGCGGCGACCCTCTCTTCCTCTACGCCCGTTAGAAAGCTGGATCGGCCCGCGTCCAGTTAAATCACACAGTCGAACTAAACGAGGTCGAAACCGCAAACTATTCACACTCGCTCGCACTTCACTTCACTTCACGGCGACGGGATTAGCTAATAAAAGTAATCGCTAGAGAGCTTTTTAGCGCGGCACTAGACACGAACACTTTGGCGGACGGCTAGATTTATTTTGTTAACAATGTTATTTCTGTGGGAGTTCGTCGCGTGATAGCCGTCGGGCGCGTACTAGAAAATGTTGTACACTGGTTGGCTTCGGTCGGTGGGGATCGGGCGCGCGGGTCGTCGGGCGCCGTCGGCGCGGCTCGGGCGCGCTCGGCTCAATGGAAGTAATTACGCGCGTGACGTCACCGGCAGACGGGCCGACACTCCGCCCCCGGCGCCCGTCGCCCGTCGCCCGTCGCCCGTCGCTCGGTGCGGCCGCACTCGCGCAAACATTCACGCTCCCGCCACCCGCCACTCACAATGTTATTGACAAATTCAAAGATAAAATTTATTAGACTTGCAACGAATAGTATATTCGGCAGAATACCGAATATTCGGCGAGGCCCCTGCCCGAATTGCCGAATATTAGGCAAAAGTATTCGGCAGGATTTTAGCGCCAAAAACTTGTACAGACGGGATTGTTTTTTGTTCTAATCTGACGTCCTCAAGCTAAAATGCGGCTAAATGACAAAACCAACTTTTGAGATATGGCCAAAAACGGCGCGTACCTAAACTTTAAATTATTGCTATTATGTAACCATTCATCACATGACTGTTACACATACTGTTAACTTGCTTAATACAGAAAATGATTGAATTATGTACCTGTTTTATGTACCAATGACTATTTAATAAGTGATTATAAAAGAAATGAGAACCTTACCCTTCTAAATTTTGATTACCACAATAATTCAAATACATAGAATCCTCCATTTTTCCAATTCAGAAGATGACTATGTACCTGTGTTATGTACCAATGACTACTTAAATGATACTATAACAGAAATGAAAATATATGTAATCAATCGATTTTAATTTTTCATTTAACCAATTATATCTCTATGACAAAATATATTATTTAAGTATTCGATATTCGGCCGAATAATATGTAGATATTCGGTATTCGGCCGATAATAATAAAAACAGCCGAATACCGAATAGTAACCGAATATTCGTTGCAAGTCTAATATTTATACATAGATAAATAGAGTTTCATTTATCAGCAGTTTTAGCAAACATTAAATGTCAAATATCTCACATTTTCAAGCGTAACAATTCGAGACACCTGTTTGTATCAATACAAAAAATATTAACGAAAGTAAAATTTGTTGCAGTGAATAAACTTGATGTTATGTGTACCTAAATACCTATTTGTGTAGACGCTGCAAGATTGTTATTGTATTGTGTTGGCTGCGGTTGAGCAGCCGAGCGCTTCTCTGGCGGCGTCTCAACTTCCAGTCTTCATAATGTAGATAAATATACTTTGAAACCAACTTTAACTTTATTATACAAAGAGAAAATACAATTTTGCTTTGGTGCATTAATGCTTCGTACAAAATTAATAAGTTTAAGGTTTCACTTTATGGTCTTTCATTGACTGTGACTATTACTCAATAAGCCAAACATCCATATCTCTTATCTATTAGACAAGTCCGTCTGTCTGTGGTGCTGTTTCAGCGGCCAAACCGTAAGAGATAGATAAAGAGAATATTTAAGTTATAAGTTAAGAATAGTCTGATAAGACTACAAACCGGATTTGAGTAGCGTAGCACTTCCGGTTTTCGAGAAATCAGGTTTTGGTGAACATTTGGTTCACTGGTTTGCTAGTATAGGTATAAGATCGCTAAGTTACCAGCAGAATTAGTAGGAGGAGAATTAACAAACGTATAAAAATCGAAAAAGAAGTTATATCTTAAGAAAATATTACTAGAAAAAATTCCACGCAGACCAGGCAGCAGACGGGACTCGAACTTTTAAACATCAAGCAGTTACATGCTTTAAAATAATAATAAAAAAAAACAAAATTTTTTTTTTAAAGAAATTGTATAATTGAATTTGTATTAACCACGCTTATAATGAGGAAATAATAATAACCTAAGTAACGACCATTCATTATTAATCATTGCTCAGCCTATAGAATAGCCGCTTAATTAATTAATAGTAGAGACGTTAATGATTACATCACGTACACAATATAACAATAGTGACATAAATGCTGCATACAATATTATGAAGATAATAATGAAACAAAGATAGGGAACTGCCAACGACACCATCATGTTATAGGGGGCATACGAGCAGACGGCTCACCTGATGGTAAGTGATTACCGTCGCCCATGGACACTTGCAACACCAGGAGTATCACAAATGCGATGCCGGCCTTTAAGGAAGGAGTACGCTCTTTTTTTGAAGGTTTTTGGGTCGTATTGGTCCGGAAACACTGCTGGCGACAATATATTCCACAGTTTTGTCGTACGTGGTAAAAAGTTTCGACAAAAACGAACGGTTGTGGATAGCCACGCATCAAGATGATGGGGATGAAATTTTTGTCGCGATGTACGTATGTTCCATATATTCTATATGTTATATATGTTCCATTAAGTAAGCGTAGAGAAGCTGCGGACCTAACATTTTTCCACAACTTAATTCTCGGCAAGATAGACATCAATGAGCTGCTATCATTGGTTAAAATCCAGGTACCATTCCGTACAGTTGCCAGACGCAAATATCTGCGATTCCATACTGATTTATGATCGACAAATTATAGACAGAACTAGCAAACCAGTGAACCAAATGTTCACCAAAAAAAAAAAATGTATTTAATTAATTGAGAACTTCGGAGATTTTGTGTGGTTTGTTAGTAAGTTCTACGTTACTCACATCCGGTTTGTAGTATTATCAGACTATTCTCAACTTATAACTTAAACATTCTCTTTATCTATCTCTTACGGTTTGGCCGCTGAAACACGGACGGACGGACGGACTTGTCTAATAGATAAGAGATTCCTACTTTAATAGAGTAACACAAAATTTCAATAATAATTATTCAAGTGATGTGGACGTATTCCTGGCGAGGCAAAATTATTTCAAAAAGATTGTGAATAGCAAATTTTTTAATAATAATAATAAAACCTAATTTAAATTACTTTATATTTTTATCACCATTTTCTCTGTGGTTATGGCTTTATGCTTAATTTTTTACTTCTGTGTTTTTATTTTTATATAGTTTGAAATTAATCTACGGCCTCGATTTTATTAAGTATATTTTATTTGATTTGTATTTGTGAAAACTGTATAAGGCTTATCAATGCTACATCATCTCGTTTTATCCTTAGTTTTAACATGCCGTTTGTTTTCCACGAATAAATAAATAAATAAACTCGGAAGCTAACCCGCCGTGTTGGCTTGAGTTATAATAATAATAATAAATATTTTTCAACACTCACACCAATTAGCCTAGCCCCAAAGTAAGCACTGTAAGGCTTGTGTCATGGGATGCTAGGGTAACGGATAGAATACATATACTGTACATATATAAGTATATTTATATAGAAATACATATTAAACATCCATGACTGGAGTACACATGATCGTGTTCATCACACAAACATCTGCCCCCACCGGGATTCGAACCCGGGACCTCTCGAGTCGGCGACACCATGAAACCCGGCGTACAAACCACTCGGCCACGGAGGTCGTGAGTTATAAAATAAGACGAGAAAAAAAATACCGAAGTCTAAGACAATTCTTCTGAATAGTACCTATATATAAAGCCGAGGCTTACGTAGTAGATATCAATGGCAGGAACCGGTTGTACAACGAGCGTAACGTAAGATCGAACAACCAGTTTTAACCCACTGGTTCAAGCATTTATGTATACTACTTTCAAACTAGGCTGATTCATAAGAATTACTAACAATACAAGAATTCACGGAAAACAGGTCATTATTTTATGGAAATAATTAGGGTTAAATGAAACTAGTTTTTACGGGTTAATGCACGAAACTTTATTTATTTATTGACGTTTCGCAGCCTTTTCAGGTCTGCATCGTCAGAATAATGATTTTTTTATTTAAAATTGTCGAGCTACCTTCGAAAGACTTATATTGAGCGTTCGGTTATTTCATTGGGAGATTTTTAAAATTTTATTGTCTATGTATGAATTTATTATTTAATTTACTTAATAAAGTATTTTATTTAAAATTCTTGTTTGTAATTTTGAGTTTATTTATTTATTATATAATAAAGTTTCGTGCATTAACCCGTTAAAACTAGTTTTATTTAATGAGTGATGTGCGTGAAAACCTAAGAAACAAATATAATTAGGGTTGCTAGATTGAAGGGTTTTCCGGAATTGTCCCGGAATTTTGCGTGTTGTTCCGTGTCAAGAAATTAGACCTTGTTATCCCGGATTCCGATAATGTTTTAGTTTCGTTATTTCTTTAAGTCACAGAAAGAAGCGAGCCAGGTACCGTTTTGGAGAAGTAGGGTTTCATGTTGTAACTAGCGGCCCGCCCTCGCTTCGCTTCGGTGTAGAGCTGAAGTGTAGACTACAGTTTTTGTTCTCAGGCTTGTATTATACACAATGACATTAATCTATGATTCTTCTTATACTTGCATGCAAAGTCTCAGCCCGATCGGTTAAAAATTGACGAAGTTTCATACAAACTTTCATTTCCTATTTTATCCCCTTGGGGGTAGATTTGATCAAAATCCTTTCTTAGCGGATGCCTACGTCATAACATCTACCTGCATGCCAAATTTCAGCCCGATCCGTACAGTGGTTTGGGCTGTGCGTTGATAGATCACTATGTCAGTCTTCACCTTTGAGTTTTATATATCACCTTCTCAATCACTTTACTCATAAAGCATTAAAAATCATTTTTTTTCCGTATAATCTTTCGTGTTCACACTAAATTAGGTGAGGAAGTCTATTAAATATACTCTTATATTAGTTTGCATATCGTCTTTCCTGTTATCTATTGTGCGGTGTCGGGTTTGTTAAGATTCAAGAGTCGCGTCTCGAGTCCTTGACACGGTTCCCGCGGGTCGGCTGCTATACGATTACAAAATAGGAATCCTCACTACCTAACGTCTCTAATCAAATCCTTTTAGCTGTTACATTCTAAAGAAAGGCATCGGACGGGACTCGAACCCGCACCCTTCGCAATCCGGGCGAATGCACTGACCAATTATGCTACCACGGCCCTGATGGCCGCGTCGAAATTTTCCTAGCCTTAAGCTGCAAGGCAGCGCCATCTCTTCGCATTGTAGGTAACCCACAATGTCAAATGAATACTTTTTCAAGTATTAAACATTTGAAAGAAGAAATAGCAATTATACTTAGTTATGTTTAGGAAAATTTCGACGCGGCCATGAGGGCCGTGGTAGCATAATGGTCAGTGCATTCGCCCGGATTGCGAAGGGTGCGGGTTCGAGTCCCGTCCGCTGCCTGGTCCGCGTGGATATTATTTTTCTAGTAAAACTTTTCTTTAGATTTAAACATCTAGCAGTCAAATTCTTAAAAACAAATACAAACATAGCTGTTACATTGTTCGTACAATACCATTGATATCTACAAAATCGCCTTATCAGTCAAGAGTATAGTTGTTTAAATGTAACATCCTCAGATCTTGATAATTGCATTAGTTACGTTATTGATAAAAGTAATCTATACTTATAATAAATCTGTAGAGATGTCAATTCTGTACATGAAATATATTTTCAAAATAACTATCAGGGGGTGATAAGTGGTCGATACTGATGCCAAAAATGCAATCAGTAAAATTTTTGTCTGTCTGTCTGTCTGTCTGTCTGTCTGTCTGTCTGTGTGTATGTTCCTTATAGAAACAAAAACTACTCGACGGATGTTAACGAAACTTGATACAATTATTCTTCATACTCCTGGGCAGGTTATAATATACTTTTCATCACGCTACAATCAATAGCAGCAGAGTAGTGAAGGGAAATATTGGGAAAACGGGAGAAGTTACTCCATTTTTTAAGCTTCCGTCGCGTGTGCAGCCTTAATGGTTAAAGTAACATAGAAATCATGTATCACGGAAATATTCTACATAAAATTGTCTAAAAAATATCCCGCAACAGCATATGTCTATCTTTTATGGTTGACTCACAATAACACGTGTAATTATATAAATAAAGTCATTGTTTATAGCACAAGCCTGAGAACAAAAACTATAGTTTACACTACAGCTCTACACCGAAGCGAAGCGAGGGCGGGCCACTAGTCACCAATAAAATATAAGAGTGAAGTACCTATGCACAACATGAAATAAGTGAGTACCACATCGCTTTACACTAATAAAAAGAAATAACATTTAATGATCTAGACTCGAAAAAGGGATCCCGAAATGATGAAATGAAGGAGATGCTGAAAATTAAGGTCGCAGACCAATGAGGGCTATCGCGTATGAATCCGCCGCTAGAGGCGCTAGTGTAGCGTGAGGTCTCCGAAATGTCAAATGTTATTGCTTGTTGGTTGACTACGCGGGTTTATTTCTAATTAAAATGATGTTGTGAATAATTGGTAACAATTGCAAATATGACTTACGTGGAAATGAATGTCAGACTGTGGCATGGCCTATTAAGTTTAGGATATGGTTATTTTGTGTTAAAATACGATCCAAATGTAACCTTTGATTTCATGTGCGTATTAATAAACTTTAAAAGTTACAATTTAGGACCTCACTCAACAGTGGCGCCATCTGGTGAGGCAGAAAACGGTAGCCCTCATTGATAATAATAGCCTGTATATTATATATGTTGGCATTTCGCTAACAACGCCAATGACCCGAGGCGGCTAGTGGGCCATTCGGGCGGGCACCATTGTCACCCCCCAAGGGTAACGACCCGCCCTCGCAACTACTGCTTTTCTTTTCTGTGTCTGAATGAGAATAAAGCTATGGTGTCATATTCGAATCGCATAACACCAATTACGGATCGTTTCTATAATTATAAAATTTGACACTATACGATACTAGTTTTAGATATTCTTTTCCTTAATATCTTTCCTCATAAATGTGTACATTCTAAATTCGGCTGTAAAGGCAACTAAGTTGGTTTATAATTTAATTCTTTATACACGATACTAGCGGCCCGCCCTCGCTTCGCTTCGGTGTACAGCTGAAGTGTAGACTACAGTTTTTGTTCTCAGGCTTGTATTATACACAATAATATTCATCTATGATTCTTGTTATAACTGCATGCAGTCTCCGCCCGATCGGTTTAAAATTGACAAAGTTTCATACAAACTTTCATTCCCTATTTTATCCCCTTGGGGTTAGAATTGATCAAAATCCTTTCTTAGCGGATGCCTACGTCATAACATCTACCTGCATGCCAAATTTCAGCCCGATCCGTCCATTGGTTTGGGCTGTGCGTTGATAGTTCACTATGTCAGTCGGTCACCTTTGAGTTTTATATATATAGATTACTAGTTTTGTTTGTCAGATTTTTACGGGGTGGTGAATTGAGTTCTGTCGTTATTGCCTGACATCTTCGTGTCCTCTCACACTTGGCATCATATGGGAAGGAGTAATTTGTCAGATCTATTGTAAAAATATTGAGCACAGCAATGATTAAGTGAGTGAGATTGAAGTCCCGAAGATGCAGTGATTAAGTAATGTATTCGATGGAATGAAGCCATATAAAATTAGTGACGTCTCGAGCGACGATCGGGCGCCGTCTTTCGACTTTGGCTTGTCATATTTATTATCACTTATGAAATGAAATGAAAAATCTTTATTGGCCATCTATTATATAAGAAACAGAGGAAAATATAAAAAAGAAACTTAACCTAAGAACAAAAATTAATCACTAGATTTAAGACGGCCGATCAGGATCCTGCCTCAGCTTATGCTGATACAATGAGAAAATATTCTCTCACTGTATCAGCGATGGTATTCTGGCAGGGCCTGTCTGAGGACGTGTTAGGCGCTATAGCAAACAAAATAACTAGTATATTTAGTGTCGATTCTGGCGCGACTCTCCGAACCCAAAACCAAATTCAACACCAGTCCCTCCCCTTCATTCTGTATAGAGAATGACAGGAATGCACCGCTGCCAAACGCAAGCCTAGCCTTAGAGAATCACGCCTGTATCGATATTAATAAAAATAAAATAAGAACAAAAAAAAAGGACATTTCTTCATTTACTTATAACAATAATTACTGTACTTTTAAAAGTAGGTAATGAGTGACTCCACAGCTGTCACTGCTTTCTCCACTGTCATGAACGCTCGAGCTTTGAGAGCGTAAAAGCAAGTAAAGTCTCAAGTTATTTCAAGCAATCCAGTTATCCAATTAATGTGGTGACGAGATTACAAAAACGTCAAGTTTCAGTTAGTAGGATTTACAATCACATATTTTTTTTTATAATTTTTATTATTTTTAAAGCATGTAACTGCTTGATGTTCAAATCTAAAGAAAATATAACTAGAAAAAAATCCACGCGGACCAGGCAGCAGACGAATGCGAAGAGATGGCGCTGCCTTGCAGCTTAAGAATGGCTAGAAGAATTTCGACGCAGTCCGTGAGGGCCGCGGTAGCATAATTGGTCAGTGCATTCGCCCGGATTGCGAGGGTGCGGGTTTCGAGTCCCGTCTGCTGCCTGGCCCGCGTGGATTTTTATCTAGTTATATTTTCTTTAGATTTGAACATATTTTTTTTATATAATTAGTTCGGGGCTGAGCTATTGTTTGCTAACATTCGTGTATCCGTGGCCCGAACATTTGGCATTGTACTCTTGCGCATTGTTGTCCACGTTCGACAAATAGTGTCGTGCAGTTTGGCGTGAGAACCACCTTCGGGAATACTCTCATGGCCAAAGAAATGTATTAAATCATTATTTATTTTTTTATAACATCCGTCCCTACTCATTTATTTATTAAGCTTATAATTTTGCAGTTTTTGTTTTAAATCATTTACCTAAATCTCCAAAAGCAGCATTCTTGTAGATAATGTGATCTAATTACTTAACAAAAATGACATTTTGACGACCTCCTTGGCCGAGTGGTTTGTACGCCGGGTTTCATGGTGTCGCCAACTCGAGAGGTCCCGGGTTCGAATCCCGGTGGGGGCAGATGTTTGTGTGATGAATACGAGCATTTGTACTCCAGTCATGGATGTTTAATATGTAATTCTATATAAATATACATATATATGTACAGTATATGTATTCTATCCGTTACCCTAGTATCCCATAACACAAGCCTTATAGTGCTTACTTTGGGGTTAGGCTAATTGGTGTGAGTGTTGGCAATATTTATTATTTACTAGTGGCCCGCCCTCGCTTCGCTTCGGTGTAGAGCTGTAGTGTAAACTATAGTTTTTGTTCTCAGGCTTGTGCTATAAACAATGACTTTATTTATATAATTACACGTGTTATTGTGAGTCAACCATAAAAGATAGACATATGCTGTTGCGGGATATTTTTTAGACAATTTTATGTAGAATGTTTTCGTCATACATGATTTCTATGTAACTTTAACCATTAAGGCTGCACACGCGACGGAAGCTTAAAAAATGGAGTAACTTCTCCCGTTTTCCCAACATTTCCCTTCACTACTCTGCTGCTATTGATTGTAGCGTGATGAAAAGTATACTATAACCTGCCCAGGAGTATGAAGAATAATTGTACTAAGTTTCGTTAAAATCCGTCGAGTAGTTTTTGTTTCTATAAGGAACATACACACAGACAGACAGACAAAAATTTTACTGATTGCATTTTTGGCATCAGTATCGATCACTAATCACCCCCTGATAGTTATTTTGAAAATATATTTCATGTACAGAATTGACCTCTACAGATTTATTATAAGTATAGATTATAATACTTCGAAATAAACTGAGGATAATTTGACTTCGAGGTAGGTGCATTTGTTTTTAAAACGAAAGAGGAAAATACTTTTGCGTTTGTTAGTCATCATCATGACGTAAGTAAATGGTACAGTCGATACATGGTGATGGATAAACTGTTAAAAAATCCCCTGAGTTGATTAGTTTTTAATGTCTCTGGATTATTATTTAGAGGCTTCGGTGTTTTATGCACACTACATTAATTTTAATTATAAGTAATATGTTATGTTTTTATTTTATTTTAAGTATTTAACTGCTAGATTTTTAAATCTAAAGAAAAGTTTACTAGAAAAAATATCCACGCGGACCAGGCAGCGGACGGGACTCGAACCCGCACCTTTCGCAATCCGGGCGAATGCACTGTTTAATTTAAAGTAATATGTATATATGTATAAGTAATATGTTTAATTTAAAGTTATTTTGTGTACAATAGACAAACGCAACAAATGTAAGTTAGTTCCTTTGGACTGACAGCGTATTTACCGGGATCCACGAATGCAATAGTTTACTAATAAGAAAAGCAATAATTTATTCAATAATGAAGTTGCGATGTGACTATATAAATATATCATCATATACAACAGATTACTTCTCTGAGTACATAGAGGGAAGTAAGTTAAGTACCCAGGAAGTATTCTGCTGTATATGACATCTGTCATATTTAAGTGTCTTTGGCAAATAAGTCATGTAGTCAAATAATTTGAAAGCTGTAGAAGTACTCTAACACATATTGAAATGTGACAAAGCAGATACCATTGTTAAGTTTTTGCTTCGGTTATTTTAACACGTTTTCGCAGGGCCGGATTTAGGATTGTGGAGGCCCCGGGCCACTTAGGATTTGTATTCTTGCTAACCCATCGCAATGTTGTTATTTCTTAAGCTGTTGTGGAGGCCCCTGCGCCACAGCCCCACCTGCCCCGCCTTAAATTCGCCACGGCAAGTACCACCCCACTCAGCCATTAAGCGATTGGAGTACTCCCTCAAGATGGGCAGTGAATTGGAAGTGCTTATCAGGGCCATTTGAGATTTTGATATTTCACTGATGGCCTGATTGGAGTGAACAAATATAGATCAATGATTTCTGTTATTTAAGATTAATATAATCAAATAATCATGTATGTTAGATGTGCAAAGTACTGTAGGCTGTAGGTAAAGGTAAAAGAGCAAAAAAAAATATCAAAGGAAAAGATGTTTACTAGTGTTTACTAGTTGGAATTTGAATGATTTTTTTTTCCGAAGTCTCTATTGTGGGGGCCCCCCGTTTGTGGAGGCCCCGGGGTTTTCGCCCCGGTTGCCCTCCCCTAAATCCGGCAGTGCGTTTTCGGGTGAGGGTTAAAATTGGTTGCGCATGCGCAGGTGTACGCGTCGCCGAGCCGCCGCAAGATGGATACGAAAGGCGAGGGTGAGGAGATGACATATCCCCACATCTGCTTCATGGTCGACAATTTTGACGAGGTATTTCCCTATTACTTTACCTAATATTTTTACGTATCTCTAAAACGGATATAACGAACGTTTAAAGCATTTTAAATTTTACATCGCTGAAAAATCGGCGCAATATGATAAGCTTATCTTTATAATTTCTATTATTTTAAAGCATGTAACTGCTTGATGTTTAAATCTAAAGAAAATATAACTAGAGAAAATTCCACGCGGACCAGGCAGCAGACGGGACTCGAACCAATTATAACTATAAATGCTATTTCTTCTTTCAAATGTTTAATACTTGTAAAAGTATTCATTTGACATTGTGGGTTACCTATAATGCGAAGAGATGGCGCTGCCTTGCAGCTTAAGAATGGCTAGAAGAATTTCGACGCGGTCCGTGAGGGCTGCGGTAGCATAATTGGTCAGTGCATTCGCCCGGATTGCGAAGGGTGCGGGTTCGAGTCCCGTCTGCTGCCTGGTCCGCGTGAAATTTTTTCTAGTTATATTTTCTTAAGCTTATCTTTTCTCCATAGGGTTGCAAATGGTAACATAAATTGCCCCCAATTGATACTTAAACTTAACTTCTCGATCACTTGCAAACTACCACGTCTGTCAAGATACTCCTTGTTTACACCAAAATATTGCAAGACTTATTTAGGTCTTTACTCTCCTATAAACAGGACTCAAGCGCAATACAATTCAATAAGCAAAAATATGGTAATCGATTTATTTAGTCTGAGTCTCCCTACATTAAAAAAAAAATACAGCTTAACACTTTTTTTGTTTGATTTTTTATCTTAAAAATGAAATGTAATGGACTTTTGTTTGCTTTTTGTTAATTTATAATATCAGTATATTTTTGTAAAGGTTGCCTTATGCTCCTAAATTAGATTGGACTTTTTTTTTGCTTTCCGTGACAGCCTGTTATTAAGGCAACACCAAATTATTTAAGAAAATAAATGCATTATTAGCATGTAAGGTGTATGTTCTTGTTGGTTGTCCAAATAAATAAAATAAAATAAATAAAACCTATAATAAAGTTCTGAAAATACATTATTATGCTTATGTAATATAATATCTTTCAATGAACTATTTAGATAGACGCAAACATGTTACGCAAGTTAATATGTTACAAGAGAAACTGTTATTGGCATTAGTTTCATAATCAGCCTCTTAATGTCCCCACTGCTGGGGCACAGGCATTCCCTGTGGCTGATAGGGAGATTGGGCCATGACCCACCACGCGGGCCCAGTGCGGATTGGCGGGTGCTAACGACTGCAGATGCAACCGGGACCAACGGCTTAACGTGCCTTCCGAAGCACGGAGGAACGCGAGATAGAAATTTTTGGTCACCCATCCAATGACCGACCACTGCGAAAGTTGCTTAACTACAACGATCGCAGCCGAACGCGCTAACCACCTGCGCCATCGAGCTCCTCATTTTTAAGAAAATATTATAAATGTATCTAGAAATAAGACAATAATAATAATAATAATCTCCTGAAATAAATATATAAATAAAAATAATATAGCGTTGAACCTGTCCACCAACTTTTATCGCATGCGGGTTTTTCACTATGGACAAGGAAATATTTGTTTGTGTTTAAATATGTTAGTGAACGGTTATTAATATAAATGACTAAACTAGATAGCTATTTCGGTAAGTATATTATTTATAAACTAGTGGCCCGCCCTCGCTTCGCTTCGGTGTAGAGCTTCGGTGAAGAGTAGACTACAGTTTATGTTCTCAGGCTTGTATTATACACAATGACATTCATCTATGATTCTTCTTATACCTGCATGCAAAGTCTCAGCTCGATCGGTTTAAAATTGATAAAGTTTCATACAAATTTTCATTCCCTATTTTTATCCCCTTGGGGGTAGAATTGATCAAAATCCTTTCTTAGCGGATTCCTACGTCATAACATCTACCTGCATGCCAAATTTCAGCCCGATCCGTCCAGTGTTTTTTTTTTTTTTTACATACACCAATTAGCCTAGCACCAAAGTAAGCACTATAAGGCTTGTGTTATGGGCTGCTAGGGTAACGGATAGAATACATATACTGTACATATATAAGTATATTTATATAAATACATATTAAACATCCATGACTGGAGTACAAATGCTCGTATTCATCACACAAACATCTGCCCCCACCGGGATTCGAACCCGGGACCTCTCGAGTCGGCGACAGCCATGAAACCCGGCGTACAAACCACTCGGCCACGGAGGTCGTCATTTTGGTTCATGGTTTGGGCTGTGCGTTGATAGGTCACTATGTCAATCAGTCACCTTTGAGTTTTATATATATAGATTAAATATATTTAAAATGTTCTATTTGCCTTGTTATATTTTAAAATATTCCACAATATGCATTTAGTGCTTTGCTTATTTCATGTTAATTATTATGTCGACAAATACGTAGACAATATCTCTCTGTAATTTAACTGACTCTTAATGTGCAAGTATTATAAAGTTTGACAATGATAACGTAAGATAACATTTTGTGTAGTGTGGACTGAATCATACTTTTGTTCAAAGTTCTTGTATACAGTGCGGTGATAAAGGGCCGTCGGGAGACAGTATTTGAAGGGTGGCGGGTTGTATAATCTATTATCAAAAAGAATGTGATGAAATAATTGTAAATAAGGGGGAAGATATTTTTACTTTGGTCATGGAGAATTTATCTGGGATGTTCGTATGGCTTAAACAACATGCCTGGCTTTTTTTTCAAATATAGACAGTAGTGATGTAACGAATGTCATTTTTTGAACATTCGCGAACGCGAATGCGGATGCGAATGTCTGATACCGACATTCGCGAATGCGAATATTTAGTTTTTTTTTAAATTGGCGCCAATTGTCTATGGCATGGTGGCAGTCTCGTTCGAATTGCCGAGTTGATATGAACTCATCCGACTGAAGTGTCATTCCGCTCGCACCGGGCTTTCCGTAAACAAAACAAGTGAATTTTGAGGTTAGTGATTGTGAGTGGTAATAGTGATTTATTAACATGAGTATATCGAATTCTAGTGAAACATGAACTTATTTCACGCGATGCTGAAATAGCTAAATGCAAACTGTGTAACAATGAATATTCAAGGAAAGGCAGAACTACAACTTCTTCAAATTGATTTTTTTTCTAATATTCATATTCGCAAAACATTCGCAGAGATTTTGCGAATGCTAATGTGAATGCGAATATTCAAAAATATGCGAATATTCGCGAATGCGAATGTGAATATTCGTTACATCACTAATAGACAGCCGTTTAAAAACACGCGTTCTATCAAATTTTTACGTATGTAATAAATTGGAAAAAGAAGTCAGTTTCATTCAACTTGTACATTTTATCCGTTTTTTATCGGATTTTGTACTGAAAATTCTCGATCCTACCAGATGTTAAGTTAGCCGCGTTCCGAAGATAGCTGGAACTGCAGAATTACGGAAACTTCTAAGCAGATCCACTAAGATTCGCATCCATAAGATTCGGATGATAGCCCGCTCTAAATGTTTGGCTGTGAGGCATGGATGCTAACTATGAAGGACGAGAACCAGCCTTTAGTAACGGAAAGGAAGATCCCACCAAAAACATTCTGTAAAAAACTAGCCAAGTCTCGACGTAGCTGCTTGTTTATCTCTAAAAAGTAATGAAATCTAGACAAATTCGTGCCAAGTCTAAGGTTCCTTACTGCGATTTCTTTATTATTATAGTTAATGTTGTGTGACTTGGCCGTTGAAGGGTACACAAGGGTACAAAACCAGGTGTTACTACGTAAGTATAAGTATAAAAGCCAGTCTCACTAGACTCTCTCAAATTAAAGGAAAACTCTGGATAACACTTTATCCAGAGTTTTCCTTTAATTTCATTTATATGCGTATTAAAAGCAGAAGGGGAGGCATTCACCCAGCAGTGGGACGCTATAGGCTAGATTAAATGAAAAGATGTGTCCCACTAAGCTGGGTTTTTGCAATGACAGTCGATTTTTTTGTGTACCAATAGTAGAAGGGGGCATTACCATACTCTAATACTCAGCTGAGACCAGCTGAGAGTTCTTCATCAGACATTTCAGAATATTTTTTGTAAAGGCGGTATGTCTATCTCTTCTAATAGTTTGGTTGGGCTCTTGTGTTTTCTAATCAGGGTCACTAGGTACTCCAAATCTTCGATTATCCTAGTTTTTATAGTTTTCCCTTTATGTGGCCATTAAACCCTAACTCTGTACCAAATTTCAGCTCTCTGAGTTTATAGGAAGTACTAGTTCTATTCTGATGATCATGAGTGAGTGTCATAAATTCGAAACTGCTTTCGCTTAACTTCGGAACTAAATGACCTACAGACTTGAAATTTTGGATTTTAAGTATGTTATTAAAGCTTACTGGATGACGAAAATTTCTGCGTTCTGTTCTTATCCAGAGATTCTCAAATAGTAGCCTGAAAATGCGGTGAAATGGTTCCAGTAAAGTATGGTACGGCAGTGTTTGCTTCGCGCTCGACTTGGCGGGGGCACTGCCGTGCCCCCCGATGGCACAAAATTCTGGCACCAAACAAAAGAGAAGACGGCAGCTGAAGTTCTGGAAGTTCTGGTTGCACAACCCAATATTATGGTGGAGACCTACGCGGGAATGTCTTGCGGGTGTCGGCTGGCACAGTTCTGGAAATTGATTTCTCGTTGGAAATAAAACAGGCCTCATTGGAGTGACATTGAGTGGAGTGTTCGTATGTGTGTCAGTAAACCCGTATCGTTACAGAATACCTAATGTGCAAGGTGTACGCGCCGCTGTTACACTTAACAATACTGGGGCGGTCGACAACTTTCGTGACGAGAATAATGAAGGATATACACTCAAGTTCACTTTATTCATGAAACGTCTAGGCTGGTAAGATTCTTTTCTTTTTCGATCTACGATTGTTTTGTCATAGTAAAATGTGGAATCAAATTATCTCTTATCTATTAGACAAGTCCGCCTGTCTGTGCTGCTGTTTCAGCGGCCAAACCGTAAGAGATAAATAAAGAGAATATTTAAGTTATAAGTTAAGAATAGTCTGATAAGACTGCAAACCGGATTTGAGTAACGTAGCACTTCCGGTTTTCGAGAAATCACGAATTTCAAACGAAACCACACAAAATCTCCGAAGTTCTCAATTAATTAAATACATATTTTTTTTTAAATCAGGTTTTGGTGAACGTTTGGTTCACTGGTTTGCTAATATTTATCAAATAGATTAAAAGTTTATTTGACACAAACATGGAGTCACGGAGACAAGTTAAATGAGTATACATTTTCTTATTTTTTATTATTGATACTTGTGCATTCCACACATAAAACTGCAATTAAGAATCGATCGGCTTAATCATTCCTACCGGTTTGCTATCGCTACACATATTTTTAATTGTATTCACATCCTCCGATGTCGGTATTTTCCAATATTGTTCGGTATTACCACAGGCATGCCGCCCGCCGCTATGTTAATTGACTAGATAATGGTTTCCGAACCCCTGTGATCCCGCTCGAGTGACCCGCACAATTGATGAAAGAGCTTCGATGAGGAGGGTCAAATAACATAAAGTAACGAAGTATTGTATTATTATATTGTATTGACCTCCGTGGTCGAGTGGTCGAGGTCTCGAGAGGTCCCGGGTTCGAATCCCGGTGGGGGCAGATGTTTGTGTGATGAACACGAGCATTTGTACTCCAGTCATGGATGTTTTATATATATTTCTATATAAATATACTTATATATGTACAGTATATGTATTCTATCCGTTACCCTAGTATCCCATAACACAAGCCTTACAGTGCTTACTTTGGGGCTAGACTAATTGGTGTAAGTGTTGGAAATATTTATTATTTATTTATTTATTGTACTACTAACATACAACATAATATTTTGTTCATCTAAAAGTGGCCATACACACTACGAGAAATCGTTACGATTAGACTGTACAATTCGAACGGTACCGATAAATCGTAGCGTGTATGTTATGGTAGCCATACACACAACGAGAAATCGTTACGATCAGACTGTACAGTTCGAACGGAGCAGTTTATCGTACGTGGTGTACGTATAGGAAACTTTGCAGTTTTATAACATACACGCTACGATTTATCGGTACCGTTCGGACGGTACAGTCTAATCGTAACGATATCTCGTAGTGTGTATGGCTACCATTATAAAACTGCACAGTTTCCTATACGTACGCCACGTACGATAAACTGTTCCGTTCGAACTGTACAGTCTGATCGTAACGATTTCTCGTAGTGTGTATGGCTACCATTATAAAACTGCACAGTTTCCTATACGTACGCCACGCACGATAAACTGTTCCGTTCGAACTGTACAGTCTGATCGTAACGATTTCTCGTAGTGTGTATGGCTACCATAATACTAGTCAACAGATACTCTGGTCAGTTTTGTAGCTTGTCGTAGGTGATAATCAGCCAAAGTTTTTGCTTGGAGGCGGTAATTTCCAACAATAGTGTATAATATAACCGATCAATTTGTTGTGGGGCTCAGCTGCTAATATAGAAAGTATTTTCGTACTGCAAAAGAGAGCTGTTCGCGCCATATATAATTTAAAGGCAAGAGAATCTCTTAGAGAAAAATTTAAAGAAATTAATATTTTAACACTGGCATCGCAATACATTTATGAAAATTTAGTATATGTAAGAAAAAACTATGACGCATTTTCAAAAAAAAGTCAAACCCATAACTTTAACACGAGATATAATAGCAAACTTGCCGTTCCATGTTTCAGACTCCAAAAATCAAGAGGTTCATTTCTGGGATGTAGTATTGCATTGTTTAACAAAGTTCCCCAAGATCTGATTGAGCTTCCACTAACCAAATTTAAATCTCAGATTAAGAATACTCTTATGAATAAGGGCTATTATAAAGTTAATGATTATCTAAATGATCGTAATGCATGGACATAGTGTTTCTTGTAATTTGTTATTTGATGGGTATGAGTCAGTTTTTGAAACAGTAGTATGGTACTACTGTTACTGTAATATAAAATTTGTTGTAACTATATATCTATACCCTAAATAATGTAATGGAAGGTGACTTCAGATGTATCTCTGAAATCATTTTTCAACTTGACGACTCTGTATATATCAATACAGGGAGAAAAAAGCAGCCCTTGCTGAGTTTCTTGCCGGTTCTTCTCAGTACAAGGTCTCCCGCCGTAGTTTTGCGAACCGATGGCGTAGCTTCTTTACCTTCACAAGTGCTTGTAACAGCCTAGACTGAATAAATGACTTTTCATTTCATTTCATTTCATTTCATAAACGTGTCAAGGTGATGTCACCCGGTAAGCTATGTTTCATGATGTCGACCACCTTTGACACGATGACAAAGTCAACGTTGTGTGTTATGACAACTACGTACTGAGGTACAGTATCATTGTCTTCTTCTTGTCTTGTGTTCAGCCTAGTCTTAGATTCGTATTGTAGTCGAAAACAGGAAAGTAATAAATAAATAATAATAATAAATATTTCCAACACCCACACCAATTAGCCTAGCCCCAAGCTAAGCACTATAAGGCTTGTGTTATGGGATACTAGGGTAACGGATAGAATACATATACTGTACATATCTTTATATATATAATTCTTCTGTGAGTGTGTATGTCACTGAACTTCTCTTAAACGACTGGACCGATTTTGATGAAATTTTTTGTGTGTGTTCAAGGGGATCTGAGAATGGTTTAGATTCACAATTTTGTCCGCTGGACAATGTTTTTATAATTAATTTTTAATTTATTAGTAATTGTTGATTTTGGAATGTTTTACATTGGATCCGACAGACGGCGCTACCATCGCAGTGTCAAATCTTTATATATATAATTCTTCTGTGAGTGTGTATGTCACTGAACTTCTCTTAAACGACTGGACCGATTTTGATGAAATTTTTTGTGTGTGTTCAAGGGGATCTGAGAATGGTTTAGATTCACAATTTTGTCCGCTGGACAATGTTTTTATAATTAATTTTTAATTTATTAGTAATTGTTGATTTTGGAATGTTTTACATTGGATCCGACAGACGGCGCTACCATCGCAGTGTCAAATCTTTATATATATAATTCTTCTGTGAGTGTGTATGTCACTGAACTTCTCTTAAACGACTGGACCGATTTTGATGAAATTTTTTGTGTGTGTTCAAGGGGATCTGAGAATGGTAATTTTCATCAAAATGGTCCAGAATGTTTTAGCTTATTAAAAAAAGTTTGAAATTTTCAAATTAAAGACGTGTAGACAGGACAACGTCTGTCGGGTCCGCTAGTATAAGTATATTTGTATAGAAATACATATTAAACATCCATGACTGGAGTACAAATGCTCGTATTCATCACACAAACATCTGCCCGTACCGGGATTTGAACCCGGGACCTCTCGAGTCGGCGACACCATGAAACCCGGCGTATAAACCACTCGACCACGGAGGTTGTAGGAAAGATATAGGAAGCTCTCGATATTGTTTTCAACAAGGCGTCGCGTTAAACGTCCATTATCCACGTCCAATTTTAATGGTCGTTCTGCTGTTTTTCTTGCAGTGAACGTGTGAAAAAACAGCGCTAAAATTACAAGGTTAACTGCTAAACATATTTGCTTTGCACGGACTCGGTGCCTTCATACTGACGACTCTATTAAACAAAACAAGTTAGGATATTATTTTATCCTTGCGTTCCTTTTCTGACGACGTTATGTTAGTACAATTGTAATTATGTACTTATATATATATATATATATCTTTATATATATAATTCTTCTGTGAGTGTGTATGTCACTGAACTTCTCTTAAACGACTGGACCGATTTTGATGAAATTTTTTGTGTGTATTCAAGGGGATCTGAGAATGGTTTAGATTCACAATTTTGTCCGCTGGACAACCCCTATTTTTTTAGGGCGGTACGAAGTTCGCTGGGTCAGCTAGTATATATATATATATGTTACGGCCAATAGCCGAAGTACGGCTACACCTAGTTTTAGCCGGCTACAACTAGGTGCAGTCCGCCACATGCGGTTAAACTAAGGTGTATCCTACTTATCTTCGGTTACAACTAGATTTAGCCTTAATTATAGCGACTAAAACTAGGTGCAGCCACACACCGGTGGTTAAACTTAGGTGTACCCTATTTATCATCGGCTAGAACTAGGTTTTCAGTTCAGTTGTTTTATATATGTATATGTATATAATTATAATTATGTATAATTTTCTTCATCACAATCGTTTATTTCTAGTTTTCTTAGTTGTTTGTGACATTTTAACATTAACACTTTGTTTGTACAACAATTTATTGCGAATAAGTGAACTTGTCTATAATACGTGGAGATATAAACCATGAAATGAACGAATACATGTGCAGTGACAGGAAGTTCCTGAATTCCCCTAACTGATTGAGCTTTACCATAATTGATGTAAGAATTGCAATTGATTAAAAATTAAATACATTTTGTGGTATATTGCTGACATCAACAATCGTCATTAAAATTGAATATTGGTCTATATCTTTTTTGGTGTTTACAAGATACGAGTAGACTTTTATCTAGAGATTGGTCATCTTGGCTCCACCGTGAGGCTGGGTGACGTCATGGTGGTGCGAGCAGCTATGACGTAGCAGCGCGCCGACCGACGATGACTCAGGCATCGACCAAGTAAACATTTCGCTGATATTACTAATCGGGATGTTTACTCATTCGGCCAGCCACCACGATAGGAACTCACCAGAACATGTCACAGGGGCACATTAATCATCACTTATTATAGCGCATATCAATTGTTTGAGCCCTTTTATATTTACGAGAAAAAAAATTGTGTGTGTCAGCTCCGACGCACGACCGGAGTTTACACTCTAAAAACGATTGTCTTTGAACAGACACAACACAAAATCAAGCCCGAAGAAGTCGGTTACAAGTAGAGATACCTCAGGAATCGTCCCATGGTTTCGACTATCATAGGTTCCATGTCACACATTTTATCATCTAACATCAGCGATATTCATCATATATTTAATTATGTAAACACACAATTTCAAAAATATCACACACTAGTCATCATTTTGTAAATATCTATTATAATTCCATCTGTACTGAAAATCACTATTCCAGAGTGCTGGACACTTACCGGCATTTCTCTATATTCTGTTATTTATTTGTTTTCATTAATTTTGCTCCGTTTTTATCTATTTTTAGTTTATTTATTTTATTGACATTTGTGACAACTTAATGTTTTTTATCCGTTGCCATGGCTAAAAGTGAAAGGTGCGCGGATGAGGTTGCGCACAAAAACGTAACGAGGTCATTTGTTCAGTAGATTTTACTCCTCACATTTTTCTCATACCGGGCCCCTTATATATGCAAATCGATTCTTAAGGAGTAAACTCAAAAACTCTGAAATCTATCTCTCTTTATCTCCTCATGATATAACTTGATAAGAGTTCGTATTAGATAAGATAAATTTTAGTGCGATATGAAGTTTTAGGTGCTTTTGATATGTGTGTGATACTATGAAAATAAATATAGCTAGACGTTGGACATCGATGCAGTCGTACCGTAAGCTGGGGTGAATAACAACAATATTTCAATTTGAGACCTTATTATCATCCACATTATGTGTTGTATCTTAGTAGTAATATTTGTGTTAAGATGAGTTAGTTTTTTAATTGTTAAATTAAAGGTGCTTTGAATGAAAATATTTTACTCTCTCGACTCAAAATGCATTAAGTTATGAATGTCATCTAATTAACATTAACAAAACAAGTACAGCTTGTTGTTACAATACGCAAACGATCTAGAATGTAGAAAACTAGATTCTAGATGGTCTATGTTTGTTGAATCTTAAAACATTTCTACTGTAAATAATTTAATACTACGTATGTTATGAGTTTAATCTTTAGCGATAGAATAGAAATCATCTGTTCAGCCAGCGTGTTCGCAGATCTTAAAAGAGCATTTGCGAAAATAAATAAATAAAAAACATAAAGGTGTCGATTCTGGCATGATTCTCTAAACTTAAAACTAAATTTAACATCAGTCTCTCCTTTTCATTCTGTATAGAGAATGACAAAGATAGACTGATGTCATATTTGGGTTTAGATTTAGATAATCGTGCCAGAATCGACACCACTGTTGAATTAAAAAAGCTTCAGGTGGTCTACTAGATATCTATATTGCCATTTGATTCTCAACAGAAATCAATGTAAAAATCGCCTTGAAGAATAGAGTTTTACTTCACCGTTATTACATTTTTCAGTGATTGCATAAAAATATCTTTTTATACTTAGATTAAGACTAGCAACAGGTGAAAATTTTGTTATGAGCAGAGCACCGAATGAATCATTTGTGAACAAAGGGGTTTTGGGGCTTTTATTTAACAATATATTTATATTAATTTTTATCTTTTACGTGGATATTGGCATCTTGAAGTAATTTTCCATAAGGTGTAGGTACCGTTTACATAGGTACTATTAAGAAACAACAAAGTTTTCAGATAAGGTATAATACACATATTTTTTGTTTTCTATTTCAATAGGAATTTTATCAGAACTTAATCAAAATACTGTTTTATTGGATGGAATGAAATAATATTGTGACGTCAGTTTTTGACTGGGATCATAGTCTAATTATTGGTATACATTCCAGAAGAAATGACAAAAGAAAATCGACTTTTTACTTTATGACGCTACTATAACACGATAACAGGACTTTTTGGCGGGATCGGGAAACGTCACTTTAGCAGTTTTGTTTTTCTTGTTAAAAATTGTGTTGCGGCGGATGTTAGTGTCTAATAATGGTGGATTATTAACCACTAATTGTTCGGAAACATGCACAAGTGTTGGCAAGTTAAACAAAATAGCGGAAAGTGTCTTTCGACGTTCCCTCAAGGAGTCTACGGGGACGTTCCAGTAAATCCCCACACATTTACTGAAACATAGGGAAAGGGGGATTGACTTGACTGCCACTTACTTTGACTTGACTAATATTTTGACCACGAGTGCTGTAGAATATGTAAACATTTTACACTTGACATTGGCTAAATGCACAAACCGCGCGAAGCCATATAGAAAAAAAAAACAAAAAAAAACACGATAACAATACTCTACGAAAGAGATTTATACTTAGATAGATCTCTGAAATAATACATCAGCGAAGTGAATGTCTATTCTTCAAGACGGATGTTTTTATTGACTTTTGTTGAGAAATGGCAATATGGACATATATTGATTCACCTTGAGGCTTCAGTGATTCACTAATATTTGCTTGTTTATTTATACACGTAAATGCTTGTTGAAAATGTGCGAAAACGCTGGCCGACGGTATCTACGTGGGCATATATTTGATTTTATTGTAGAAGTAACAGGTTATGTGATATTATAATTATGCTCATGGATACTATTGATAATGACCAAAATTGATTATACAATTCCAATAATAAATTATTATTTGCTCCTGCAGCTAAGACACGGTCATCGAATATCTACAATGAGTGGGCGATAACAACTGAATAACATGAACCATAAAGTTTATATGATTGGTTTACTCTATGTATCAAAATCGCAGAGCTCAGTCGTGAGACAACTATGCCACTTCAGAGTTGAATGGAAGCCTGTAATGTGGCCCACCAACAAAGGGGTGCAGCCACACACAGGTGGCGCAATATCGTAAATCATGATCGGTCGTCGTTATTAGGGATGGCGATATCAAATCGATAATCAAAGAATCGATTTTTGGAGTTAAATAGATTGATTTTCTAAATCGATATGTAGTACTGTATCGATTCAGTGAATCGATATTTCACCCTTGAAAATGGACATTCGATTTATTATATTTTTTTGGTATAAACCAAAAAAGTATTTACAATTATTTGAATGTACTGTTAAAAGTTACGTTTGTTTGAATAAAAATATTTTTTATCGTCGAATTACCTGATATTACTGATAAGAGATCGTTGAATTATAATATGTGTCTTGTTTTTAATAAAATATATTTTACGCTACGTTATAAACAAAAAGATCGATTTTTCAGAAATCGATCTTATTGGCCTGTATTTTTTTGGGGATCGATTCATTAGGTCACGATTCGAATCGATATTTTTCGGAAATAATCGCCATCCCTATCATTATCCCTTGTTTAACTGTACGTATGTTTCCGACTGCAGTCTTGTGCGTATAGCATACCTAAATTTGTGTGTCAGCTCGCTTCATAGTACTCACAGCAGCAACTAATGTTTTTCAACTGACGCGATTGTAGTCAAACACAAACCCAGCTGAATAAAAAAGCATTTTCACAGAACATTTGCACTTTTGCATGCGGCCGTTCTGAGTGCAGTCGGCAGCGTGCTTCGCAATAGCCCGTTAAATCCCACAGAACATACATACGCGATATTGGTGTAGATTCTGGCGTGATTCTCTAAACTTAAAAACTAAATTTAACATCAGTCGCTCTTTGTCATTCTGCATAGAGAATGACAAGGATGCAATGTTGTCAAATTTAAGTTTAGCTTTAGAGAATCATGCCAGAATCGACATCATTGTATCTTTTTATACTAAGTAGCTTGAGAAGTAAACGACGCTCATTTATAACTATTCTAAGAACGAACATTTTGCCTTTATCTGCAATTACAGTCTGTTCATTGTTACAATGAAAATAGTTTTGCCTTGAATCAATTTAAAATTGAAATTGACTGGTTTCCGACGTCATTCTGCTTGCTAGATATTTTAACACTGGGCTTTGAACAATTAAGTCATAAAACAAGAAAGATTACTTTTTAAGGGTGTTGAACTCAAGTATTAGTATCAATTTTGTAACTGAAATATCCGATGTTCCAAAAGGAGCAATAAGTAATACACAACTGCATGTTATTTCTATATTCTCATTTTAAGTGGACTGTATGTCTTTATGGGAAATAAATTATCTTTGAACCTAACTCCGCTAAAAAAATGACTGAAATTGTAAGACGATTGATGTTACTATTTTGGTTTTGTTCAACTTGACCGAGTATTTGGCAAACGGGTCGTGTCAACGTTGATATTATAGATTAACTCATGGTGTCATTCTTTTGATCGTCTACATAAAGCGGATTAAGATAGTATACGAGTACATGTATACTTGGAATAAGCAATTGACTTCAGAAGTATCTCTGAAGTCATTTTCAACTTGACGACTCTGTATATATCAATACAGGGAGAAAAAAGCAGCCCTTGCTGAGTTTCTTGCCGGTTCTTCTCAGTATCAGGTCTCCCGCCGTAATTTCGCGAACCGATGGCGTAGCTTCTTGACCTTCATAAGTGCTTGTAACAGCCTAGACTGAATAAATGACTTGTCATTTCATTTCATCATTCAAGTTTTTTACTTTCCATATTTGCTTCAAGTGGATTAATACAGTTTTGTCACTTACCCCGAAGCCTGTAGCTATCTCTAAAGTGCTTTGTGATGGATGCGCTACCACAATAGCCTTTAATTCTTCATATTTCAATTTGGTCTCCGGCCATCCACGGGGTTGGTTCTGAAGATCGAAATTTCCAGAACGAAAACGTTGACTGAATAAATGACTTTTCATTTCATTTCATTTCAATTCGGAAATGTTCAGTCTTTTGCTGATGCTAATTCACCGGTAGCGACCACCTGAAGGTCAAGCGAGAGGTGAATTAAGTAATTATTTTTTTGCATGTTAACTTCTCTTCTTTAGCTCAAATTAGGTGAGAAATAGAAGCTACCTAATCGGTGGCTTATTTTGTATTAAGTAATCTTTACTAGGACGTGACGGGCATCGTCCAACCTTATCTTTTGTAGAGATATGTGATGGTGTAACGCACCTCAGTCCGTGTGTTCTCTCGTATTGCTTGGCGAGTATTTCAAGTCCTTTTCGTTGATAACAAAATACGAAAACAATTCTGATAAGAAGAAAACGTATGATTGGTGAGATGTGACGATAACAATACAACTAAACAGTATTAGGGGAAACTACCCAATCATTGGCACTCTTCCTATTATTGGCACTTTTGCGTTTAGTTCGAAAAAAACAGGAAACAATGGATTGTAGGAATAATGCTGCCAATTTTCAAATTTCGAAACCATACTAGATTTTTCTTTTTAATATGTAACGACCTTGAATAATCTATTGTCTCCTTGTTTTTCCGAATTAAACTCAAAAGTGCCAATAATAGGACGAGTGCCAATGATTGGGTGGTTTCCCCTATTTTAATTTGAATGTGCGACCTAAAATATCGTAACGAATAATAATTATTAAAAAATAACATTGCTATCAAACCGAGATAATTGTTGGATCAGTTTTCAACTGCGTGGTGTATCAGCATTGTTACTGATGAGTGGCTTTATGAGAATATTCGAAACTAAAAACTGACAAGCTTTGCTAGTAAACAAAGAAAATGTAAGGCTTATAAACAACGCAATTGACGTATACAAGGGCGGATACAGCTTTGGCGCCAGGGGGGGGGGGGGTCATGTAGTCGTGGTCAAGTCACAGTGGGTACAGATGGGCCCAGCCCATGGGGTCATGGATCCGCCCTTGGATGTATATGTATTCTGCGTATGATCTGAAAAACTCGTTTGATGAACCACTATTTTAGGGCAATCTGTCAATCACAATCACCTTTGTAGGTTTTTGTCAGTTCTGCTCTTATGATATTCATTATTTCATGAACTTATTTTTGGACTGTGGATTTATATATGCGTTAGTGACTGGTTTATACAGATCGTAAATAGCTGTGGTTTCCTAATCGCTAATAATTAACCACAGCTGAAATTAGTCATTTTAAATGACGCTGGTTTTATTTTGGTACTGGATTTGTAGGTATGTCTAAAAAAGACTTTGTAATTAGTTTTTTAGTTTGCAATTACTGTTAAACAAAAAAATGCACGATAAAGTAACAAATAAAATAAAGTTAACTATAAAAAATAATGTAATGAAGCATTTTTGGAGTTTACTCCTTAAGAATCGATTTGCATATATAAGGGCCCCGGTATGAGAAAAATGTGAGGAGTAAAATCTATCGATGAATGACCTCGTTACGTTTTTGGTGCGCATCCTATGTCGCGCAACTTTGACAAACAAAGATGACGGATTGACATTAATATTTTTTTTAAAATCTGAACTGAATTTAGATATTGTTTCTGATAGAGCAATGGGGACAACGAGGTATGGTACAACCATTGATGCGGTATTTTCAAGATTCGTGAACTACGTATCTACGAACGTCCATGTGTCTTATTTTAGTTACCATAAACCACTTGTCACTGTAATTAATAATGCAGACAATGTTGATTTAATTAATATTTAAAAAAATGATAACAGTCTGATAATAATAATTACATAATTTATCAACATTCCTAATGATATATTTATGCATCTCTGAAATTGACTATTGTAAAAAGTTTAATGTAAAATATTTGGTCGATTAGTTATAATAAATGTATATGAAATGAATAAATATATATTTATATATGTATATTATTTTCATTAATTTGTTAATTTACGCTTTCATACAGTATCAATCTTTTTTAAGTTAAATAAACTCTTTTTGCGTCACAACACACACAATTTTTTTTTATTAGTGCAGATAAAATAAATTCATCATGACGTGGGTTATCTGCGGACGGCCGACGAATGCCGCCTGTTTTGTCATTTTTTTCTCACACAAAAACAATTCGGTACTTACTCACTGCTCCATGTTCTAGAGACAAGATAACGTTTAAACCAAAGTGTTTTTTTTGCATTAAGAAATTGGAATTTAGTGCAAGACACTTGCATTGCAACTGCGCTATGACTATGAAGCGTAAAATAGACAATTTGTCAACTCTTGTAATTTTTTTACAAAATACAGATAAGTACTTTATAAATATAAATCTATCTAGGCTTGAATCTAGCGATTGAAACAGAGAGATTAATTTGATTTTTATAAATCTTTGCAGTTAAAAAAATATTCCAGCTGATGAATGAGTAAGATTATTTTCAAATCTAGTACTAACTCCCTTATCTTGCCAGCCTGAGCCTACCCGTGGAACTGAGGCAGCAGTTTTACCAGCCACACCAACTGTTTTGACTGTCACCTGTTGACCTACATACGTTGCTCACGGTTCCCAACTTAGGGGTTTTGCCCCCAGATTTAGGGGCTAGATGTGTTAAAACGGACTTTTTAGGAGCTGGAATTTTTTGGGGATCCTTTTAGGGGCTTTTAACAATACTTGCAATTAAATCGAAAAACAAAGCGTTTCTTTCAGTTTTGTGCGTAGAATGGAACGCACCACGATATGAAACGACTGAACTGACTGTGTGGCGGTCTGTTACCTAATGCTCTACGGATTAAAGTTTATGAAATTTATATATATATCTCCATTTTTATACTTTTAAAATAATAAAGAAAATTGGGTATTTGACAGTATTAAAAATAAAGTGCCAATTGTTAGCATCTGTGTTTAGAATGAATATTGGCAGGGGTTTTTACTATTTTTACAAAAAAAATATTCATAATGTTACTAAAACCCACGAAAAAGTTTCCTTATCCTTTGTCACGTGACACAAAACGCTTGGGATTGGCGGAGCCTAAAATGACGTCACACGCAAGTAAACTTCCGGTTAAAGTAAAATTACATTGTATCGTTTGACGTTTTAATAATTGTCGTGTGACGTCACACACTAGTAAGACGCCATATTGTCCAGAGAAACGTTTTCGCGGCAACTTGAAAATGGAGTTTTTGATTTGGTTATTTTTACTGAAACACACAAAAGTATTATGAATATCCACTTTTTACGGACTCCATAAACAGTAGCCAATAACGTGAGATCGTTTTCTAAAACTTGTCAAATACAATGTCAGCTGTACTTTTGACGAGAGCAACACCGTCAGTCAGCGTGATAAACATGTCGCGCACTCAACGCATTCGAGCGTCGCATAGTATCTTTGGAACATAAATTGACGATCTTTACACCCACAAACAATCAGCTGACGACGATTTTTTGTTTCTTTAACATTTAAATTATCTTATCAATCTATCAATATCAATCAATCAATTTTTTTTTACCAGTCATAGGCCAGCGAGTTACTTCGTTTGGTATTAACCTAACTAATTTAAAATAAGATCTCACGTCTCAAGTGAGGCTATATTTACCGAGACGAATTTTACGCATTGACACGTTATCTATAGATTTGTGGATCGAAGAAGAACACACTCACTCTTCACCGCGGAATCCGCGTGTGATTTGAAATTAGAATACTAATTTCCAATCCTATCGTGGATTTCCTGCTAGTAGAAGTAGTGAGTCCAGCACATTGCGGGTGCGCTAACAGGAAATCCGTGTGTGATTTGAAATTAGAATACAAATTTCAAATCCCACCGCGGATTTCTGATAATAGAAGTAGTGAGTCCAGCACGTTGTGGGTTCGCTAACAGGAAATCCGCGTGTGATTTGAAATTAGAATACAAATTTCAAATCCCTCCGTGGATTTCCCGTTAGTAGAAGTAGTGAGTCCAGCACATTGTGGGTGCGTTAACAGAAAATCCGTGTGTCATTTGAAATTAGAATACAAATTTCAAATACCACCGTGGATTTCCCGTTAGTAGAAGTAGTGAGTCCAGCACATTGTGGGTTCGCTAACAGGAAATCCGTGTGTGATTTGAAATTAGAATACAAATTTCAAATCCCACCGCGGATTTCTGATAATAGAAGTAGTGAGTCCAGCACATTGTGGGTGCTAACAGGAAATCTGTGTGTGATTTGAAATTAGAATACAAATTTCAAATACCACCGCGGATTTCCTTTAAATAGAAGTAGTGAGTCCAGCACATTGCGGGTGCGCTAACAGGAAATCCGTGTGTGATTTGAAATTAGAATACAAATTTCAAATCCAACGCGGATTCCTGTTAGTAGAAGTAGTGAGTCCAGCACATTGTGGGTACGCTAGCACGAAATCCGTGTGTGATTTGAAATTAGAATACAAATTTCAAATTCCACCGTGGATTTCCTGCTAGTATAAGTAGTGAGTCTAGCACGTTGCGGGTTGTGTCGCAGGTGTTCTGCGACATCGTGGTGCGTGACGGGGAGATGGTTTGCGTGGAGCTGGTGGCGCGCGGGCGGGGCGGCGCCGAGCAGGCCGTCATCTTCCTGGGCTCCATCCGATACGACGCGCTCACCAGGGTCTACGAGTCCAGGGTCAGTCATCTTCATATTAAGATCTCCTTGCCTCGCTTGATACGCTCCCTATCTAAGCTTATTCATCATCAGCCAATTAATGTCCCCACTGCTGGTGCACAGGCCTTCCCTATGGATGGAATAGGGAGATTGGGCCATGACCCACCACGCGGGCCCAGTGCGGATTGGCGGGTGCTAACGACTGCAGATGCAGCCGGGGCCAACGGCTTAACGTGCCTTCCGAAGCACGGAGGAACTCGAGATAGTAAATTTTTGGTCACCCATCCAATGACCGACCACTGCGAAAGTTGCTCAACTTCAACGATCGCAGCCGAACGCGCTAACCACTTGCGCCATCGAGCTCCTCGCTCGCTTAGCTTATTAAAGTAAGGAATTAAAAATGAGGGTTAGAACAAGTTCCCCGGATTATTTTTTATTTAAACCGGCACGATGTTATGTGGACGCGACTATAGGTCTGATTGTAAGCGGTAATCTAACCCTATGTATCTACCTCGTGGAGTTTCAGCAACTCGGACTTTAATGTCTTTACAGAAGACAGTAGCCTATTCTTTGCCATTAAGTACTGAAACTGAACTACGATTAAAACGTGAGAAGAACTTTTTGAACAAGTTTTGCTTCCCCTGCGTACCCCCCCCCCCCCCCCCACTCTCTCGGACGATGGTCGTACTCGCAGAAAGATCGCTATCAACTCATAATCATGATTTAATCCTCATAAATGTGTTGTTTAGCGAGTGACCTTGTGTGCTTTAGCGTTTTTGAAATGGAACCGCGATTGTCGGCTGTAACCATTTATTGTGATTAAGCATTTTGCAAACAAATATTTACTCTCATGAACGAATGGCGTATGTTTTGTTACCTTCTTAAATAAGTGGAAGGGATGATGACTATTTTTTTTCTTCGTTTATCAGGTAGATTATCAAAAAGTATTGGACACGTATTTTTTCTTTTTTTACATAATATAAACACTGCAGAGATATATTGATTTGAAAAGTCGCATGACGTCACGTTTGAGTACACTTTTAAGCGAATATTCACGTGACGTCACGAGCCCCTACTCCCAAACTTTGACGCGCTATAACTTTGCCATTTTTTGGTTGCCCAAAGAAAAAATACGTGTCCATTATTTTTTGATCATCTAACTGACGGACTAAATAGAATTTCGTTTACTGTACCCCGTCATCATCCCTATAACTACTTTCCAATCCACTTAAAGCTCTTTAAGAATTAATCTGGCTATTAAAAAGTTCTGAGTTGCCTTTATTACAACTTAATT
The DNA here is from genome assembly GCA_902850365.2 of Chilo suppressalis. NCBI lineage: Eukaryota > Metazoa > Arthropoda > Insecta > Lepidoptera > Crambidae > Chilo > Chilo suppressalis. The sequence continues at coordinate 635,553 of OU963894.1, forward strand.
TATCTATTATCACACATATATAATAAAGGCGAAAGTTTGTGAGTGTGTATGTTTATTACTTCTTCACGTCCAAACGGCTGGAGCGATTTTAATAAAATTTGTTACTGCGGAGTTCTACCCTGAAGGGATAGAACCTGGGGGCGTAACGTTATAAATGAAAACTAATTAGACTATTTAACTCTTTTATTTATCGAGCGAATATAATGTGTGAATTTTATTTATCTACGAGGGGTTTGGTGCCCTAAGTCCATATATGATGTGGAACCTTCTATCAAAAAAGACAAACGATTCTTTATTTCAAATATTAAAATCGTGACATTAACTTTTTAATATAACTACCAGCCGTAGGCATTGCATGGTCATATAGCCAGCTTTTTTTTTTCTTTTTTTTTCGACACACACCAATTAGCCTGGCCCCAAAGTAAGCACTATAAGGCTTGTGTTATGGGATGCTAGGGTAACGGATAGAATACATATACTGTACATATTATATAAGTATATTTATATAAATACATATTAAACATCCATGACTGGAGTACAAATGCTCGTATTCATCACACAAACATCGCCCCCACTGGGATTCGTATCCGGGACCTCTCGAGTCATCGACAGCCATGAAACCCGACGTACAAACCACTCGGCCACGGAGGTCGTCAGCTTTGGCGCCAGGGGGGGGGGGGGTGTCATATAGTCGTGGTATATTAAATATTGAAAGTACTTAAATAAAATCCCCCTGGGTTTGGTCCATCTGTACCCAGCCCAGGGGGGGGTCATGGCCCCCATGACCCCCCCCCCCCCCCTGGATCCGCCCTTGATACGGAGTTAGCTTACTCCCTGGATTAACACATAGGCTAGGTTTTACTGCGGCAAAATTTTCCCTAATAAACCGTGGGTAACACCGCGGGCCACAGCTAGTGTCATATATCTCTAGGTATACTCTGTGTTGTGGTCAATGTGTACATTTGTAAGTACTATGTAGTTCCGAACAACGTATTTATAAACAATGAGCATTACGCAATCGGCTTCTAGAATTACTCGTTACCGTGCTAATTATTAATTAAATTACGCACTTACCGCCGGGTGTTCGCTAACATGGCGTGGTAAACTGGCTTCTTGCAGTACTAACCGATGTCTTCGCGTATCGAGTTACACTGAGCTGGCAGCGTAGCCGCCACGGATACCCGTGTGATGTACTATATATATACAGGGTGTGACAAAAGTCCGAAATAAAACTTTAGGGTTTGGTTGTGTTTCTTGTATAGAATTACCTACGAAAGTTTGACGCCTTTCAGACCACTTTTATTTTCTAATTAAATTAATAAAAATATCGTTTCACACCTGCCTATGACAACCCTGTAAATGCGTACGATTACTACTACCTAAACAGACCCCCCCCCTCTCTCCCCCAGGCGCCCCTGCGCCCCGCTCAGATACCTATAAATTTTTATTTCGGAATACATAACTACAAATTTTATTTCGGAATTCTGTAACACCCTGTATATATCACACGTGAACACCAACCAAGCTAGCTTAACACGCAGGGAGTCAAGTTACACACTGCTGTTTCAGACTTGCAACTTAACTGGAGCAAAAATTAATTACGACATCGAACTTATTGCAATGTTGTAACTGTTCTCATATTGTAGGAAGTCAAAAGTTTTTTTTTTTTCATTTATTAACAAGGTCTAAATATTTTATATATATTGTTTTAAACTTTCATGGTCACTAACATTAAAGCTATTAAATGGAATGTAGTATACAGTAAATAGGACAAAAATTTCCCAGGTGGGATCATAGGAAGGAATCTCTTATCTATTAGACAAGTCCGTCCGTCCGTCTGTGGTGCTGTTTCAGCGGCCAAACCGTAAAAGGTAGATAAAGAGAATATTTAAGTTATAAGTTAAGAATAGTCTGATAAGACTACAAACCTGATTTGAGTAACGTAGCACTTCCGGTTTTCGAGAAATCACGAATTTCAAACGAAACCACACAAAATCTCCGAAGTTCTCAATTAATTAAATACATTTTTTTTTAAATCAGGTTTTGGTGAACATTTGGTAGTATTATTTTAACATGATACTGTAAGGAAAGCGAGCGTTGGCTTGCCAACAACCTGATGTTTACAGGTTGGCAAGGTATTGAAATATGAAAAAAATATGTATCAATGATTAAATAAACAAATAAAAAATAAAATAAAATATTATTATTATTCCAGGAAGTCTGATGTTGTGCGGAAATTATTTTCTGTTCGCAACATTTTGAAGATTTAAAACAAATTATATAATAGTAGCTGACCCAGTGAACTTCGTACCGCCATAAAAATAAGGGCAGGTGGTAGAAAGGAAAATTTAGTATTTTTTATTTTTTGATACAAAATTAAAATGACCAAAAAAAATTTTAGGATGTAACGTAGTGTTCTATTAATTTCCTGGGATAACATTCCTCCTAACCCATATGAGAACAATACGTTACAATACCCAATAGTTTGAATTTTGACGCGAAAGCGCATTGTAGGTTTCAGAACACTACGTTACATTGTCACTTAAGGATATGAAAAATAGATAGTAGCCGATTCTCAGACCCACGGAATATGCATATAAAATTTCATAAAAATCGGTCAGGCCGTTTCGGAGGAGTATGGTAACATTGTGACATATATAAGATTAATTTTAAACAGTTATTGAGTTCCATTCTCTTAATTTAATCTGACAGTTTCTCATTTTCCCTATAAAGCATGATAAGGATTTGCTATCCTCAGATTTGGTCTATAATCTGAGCTATCATCAGATCACATGGGATCATAGCAGATATTTTTCATCCGAATTGGTTTTAAAAATTTCTGTGTATTACAATCTGTAGTGACGTAAGCCATAATGTTTCGATTACAAACTGAGCTGAGAATTCGATAGCTGCTGTAAAATTTTATGTTCTCGTAGACGATAAGAGTTTGAAAAACCACTTCCGCTCATGCATGAACGACTTGTTATTTATATTAATAAATTTAGCTCATTTTACAGACCTAATAAAAATATCCATTTTGAATCGCCGAACTAAAATAACTTCGTCACTCGACTCCAGATAACTTATCTGCGAATGCCTTCAAATGATTAAAGTTTAAAAACAATATTGGATAGTAATATCGTTCAATAGTGATGTGTACTTACTTAGGTATCATTATGTAATCATGATCCAGGTATCAACCTGGAGGTTAATCACAATTTATAATAATTAAACAAAAACTTTCATAAACAAACTAAATCTCTTAAAGAGAATAATATATTTGTAGAATAACAACTCGATATTGATTAATATGACTGGTTTTCACGCACAACAATCATTAAAATAAACAAGTTTCAGGTTGATAATGATAAAATCATAATTCAGGTTGATAATGACAAAATCATGATTCAGGTTGATAGTGATAAAATCATAATTCAGTTTGATAATGATATAATTATAATTCAGGTTGATAATGATAAAATCATAATTCAGGTTGATAATGATAAAATCATAATTCAGGTTGATAATGATTAGATCATAATTCAGGTTGATAATGATAAAATCAGAATTCAGGTTGATAAAGATAAAATCATAATTCAGTTTGATAATGATAAAATCATAATGCAGGTTGATAAAGATAAAATCATATTTCAGGTTGATAATGATAAAATCATAATTCAGGTTGATAATGATCAAATCATAATTCAGTTTGATAATGATAAAATCAGAATTCAGGTTGGTAATGATAAAATAATAATTCAGGTTGATAATTATAAAATAATAATTCAGGTTGATAATGATAAAATAATTATTCAGGTTGGTAATGATAAAATAATAATTCAGGTTGATAATGATAAAATCATAATTCAGGTTGATAATGATAAAATCATAATTCAGGTTGATAATGATAAAATCATAATTCAGACGACGCATTCTGCAAAGGATGCGAAACGTCAACAGATAAATAAATCAGTGCATCTGTGGTCTAACGCCTTGACTATTAAGCATTAAAAAGAACTATACCGTTGAAACTTGTTTCATTTAATGACTGGGTTTTTTCTACTCATTATAGTACCACATAATAATATTGTCGTTTATTTATATTATATTGCAGATTTCTAGTAGGGATGTCGAAAGCAAAAAAAATATCGATGTATCGTAAAAATATCAATATCGGCATCGATATATCGGACATATTTTCCGCAAAATTTCCGAAAGACTTGCAAATCATAGACATTACTAAATACAGTACAGAGCATAGATATGTTGAATATCATTAATCTGAGATCCAGCTAAGATTTTTTTCAATCTTAACATTTAATTCTAACGAATTTAGTTGAATCGTGATGTGACACTAACAATTAATAAAAATCGTTATTGATACAAATTTTGATATTGGTTATTTTGTATCGATATATCGGATCAAAATATATCGGCTAAATATATCGATATATCGATACATTGATATATTTTCAACAAGCCTAATTTCTAGGATTCTCGGATTAAAGATGGTTGAACCCTCTAGCATTAGTGACTTGGTTCTTGGTTGGGACCTGAATTTCGTTGTCATTTTATATTTCCCAATTTGCGTTTATCCTCCCAACCTTCTGAATGTTAGTTAGTGCAAACACCTCATTACCTCTATCGTTTGGCAAACGTAAAACATATCTCATAAACATATTGCAATACTTTTATCACTAAACAATCAAATCATTATTGACTACGTGTAAATGTAGTTTATCTGCATGTTTTATTTACAGAACATCAGGCATACCATAGTTTATTATTATGTTCGACTCGATGTTTAAAACCTATTGATATAATTATGTTGACAGTGTGTGTATTGTTGGGAATTATCTGGATTACAGAATAAATACAAATATATTTATTCGCCATCACACTTGTAAAACCTTGATAATAGGGGTGACGACGGGGTACAGTAAACGAACTTCTATTTAGTCCGTCAGTTAGATGATCAAAAAATAATGGACACGTATTTTTTCTTTGGGCAATCAACCAAAAAATGATAAATTTATAGCGCGTCAAAGTTTGGGAGTAGGGGCTCGTGACGTCATTTTTGAGTGAATTTTCACTTATAAGTGTACTCAAACGTGACGTCATGCGACTTTTCAAATCAATATATCTCTGCAAAGTTTATATTATGTAAAAAAAGAAAAAATACGTGTCCAATACTTTTTGATAATCTACCTGATAAACGAAAAAAAAAATAGTCATCATACCTATACCCACACAAGGTACACGAAACGTATTTTAATGTATTAATTAGTAGACATACTGTCTAGAACAAAATAGATTTAAACTGAATGTCAATGAAATATTCATTGAAGTTGTATTTCTTAAGGAGATTTAGCAATTTTAAAAACTGAAATCTATTTATCATTTTGGTTTTAGTGTCTTAACACAGTTTATAATTTTTATAACTATCCAAAACGAGTTATTACTGCCTATTTTTTTATGCTCCATTTGTCTTTGTGTTGATTTATCTGTCAAAAATTCAAGGCCAATGACGGAATTATCTAATAACTGACATACACAGACACAGAATGTATAATATACACCCACTTTACAACGATGTCTGTTGAGGAAAAAAGTTGAGGAAAACAAAGTACTTAATTGCATTATTTGGGCAACATTAGCTGTACATCATTTGTGGTGACATTGTTAAAATGCTGTAGGAACCAATGTTCCATGAGTTATTTGGATTAAATATCAAAGCATTTTGATCCGTATTATCACGTGATTGAAGCTTAGTTGGCTTGCTCAACGCAAACATTCTGTGATGAGATAAATACAGCATCTGCACTCGAAAAATCTTAGGTTTAACCTTGTGTTATCTCTTAAACAATCCTCTGTGTATAATAATGCTTCATCATAACTATCAAGCATTTAATTGTAAAAATTAATTAAGATAATAACTAAGCTAAAACTAAACATAATCTTTTTATTATGACTGATAAAATATTTGAGTTATCATTTAACTTGGATTTGATGAATGATAAAGCTAAGTTATTTATTATTCTTTTCATTATTACATATTTGGCCATTGGTGTTTGATATAAAAACTTAGAATATATTCTAAACTTTGTTGTCTCTTATGATTAAATTTAGCATGGAAGCAGACGCACGCGCATTATCCGAATGTCGAATAGGGGTGATGATGGGGTACAGTAAACGAAATTCTACTTAGTCCGTCAGTTAGATGATCAAAAAATAATGGACACTTATTTTTTCTTTGGGCAATCAACTAAAAAATGACAAAGTTATAGCGCGTCAAAGTTTGGGAGTAGGGGCTCGTGACGTCACGTTTGAGTGAATTTTCACTTATAAGTGTACTCAAACGTGACGTCATGCGACTTTTCAAATCAATACATCTCTGCAATGTTTATATTATGTGAAAAAAGAAAAAATACGTGTCCAATACTTTTTGATAATCTACCTGATAAACGAAGAAAAAAAATAGTCATCATCCCTATTGTCGACATTGAAACTATAGGTAGCTACTATTATAGGTACCTAGACGCCGGTACCACACATTACTCGGAACCGGTTTTGTTACATTCTTGTCATCTTAATGTGCGCTTATGGCTTATGAAGGCTATTCTGTGGTTTGCACAAGGAGACTACAATAATAGACTAAAGAACTATTTTGTAAATTTCGGTGCTGTTTTTTGACGTGACAACGTCTTAAATTAGGTTGCGGCTGGGAGTCACTTATGAAAAAGTGTAACGCTCGGTAACGTTACGATGAGTCTCTCGTGTTAAGTTTAAGTTTACATGTACAATGTTTTAGTAAACAAAATATATTTCTATAGTTAAAATTTGTGCAATTCTTATTTTCATTCAATTCCTTGTTCCTATTGTGCAATTTAATTATATTCATATCAATAAATATTCTACCGAGAAAAAGACGTTGTCACGTAAAATCTTCGCCCGTAAAACCGACTTTACAGGCAACCATTTTTTTTCATTTTATTTACAAATAAGGGACCGTTCAAGTATTACGTAAGCAGATTTATTACAATTATTTACCCCTTAATAAGCCCCCCCCCCCCCCCTGCTAACGTAAACATTGGTAGTATTATGATTTTTTGCTTTAATGTATTCTATTTTATTTTATTGATACGTGAGCAACTTTACTATTACGAACAAAACAAACTTCTTTCGAATCTTTGGTATACGTATTAATTCCAATTAACAGTCCGTCCGTCAGTCCATGGCACCAGAATCCATGATGCTGACGTAATCACTATTTTTGAATCCCCACTCCCCCATGTCATCAAAAATAAGCAAAGCAAAGACCCCCCTGCCCCCCTATAGTACGTTATACTTGAACGGCCCCTAAGTAAAGAGCTAAAGTTTCATTCCCAAAACATTTTTCGAAAAATTCTATCATCGCACCGTGTTCATGTGCAATAAAACAATAATTATACCTACCCATTAAATTAAATACAAAAACCTACAAAAAAAGTACCTGAAGTACATACTTACCCACTTAATTAATTATATAGACGATTTAATGTAATAAAATTATAGTTATTGTTGGTATCGATATTCTTCACTTTCATACTATAGGTAAATAAATACTTAAAAGTCAATATGAGTCCAGTAAGTTTATTGACTGATTGTTTTAATTGCAACATCAAATACTACAAGTAGAACTTCTCCCAGAACTAGCTTCTAAGTCTTAAATAAAACTAGTTTTTACGGGTTAATGCACCAAACTTTATTTATTTATTGACGTTTCGTAAAAACTAGTTTGATTTAATGAGTGATGTGCATGAAAACCTAAGAAACAAATATTCTAAGTCTTAACTCAAAACTAAAGGCTCTTGGCTTTGAACTCAGCGGAACCGGTAAGAATCTTAGCGAAGGCGGGTTTTTCCTGTTTAAAATACACAGCCATTCCATTTAATTGAAAAATTACCTTGGTCTTGAATGTTAAATAAACACGGCGACGCAAACTCATGTTGTACGTAACTAATAAGCGTATCATTGCCATAGTCTTTAGTTAATTAAAAGTTTTGTGTTCAAGTGTAAATAACTAAGTAATTAATTTTAAATCTAAAGAAAAGTTTACTAGAAAACAATCCACGCGGACCAGGCAGCGGACGGGACTCGAACCCGCATCCTTCGCAAAGTATTCATTTGACATTGTGGGTTACCTACAATGCGAAGAGATGGCGCTGCCTTGCAGCTTAAGGCTAGGAAAAAATTTCGGCGCGGCCAATAGGGCCGTGGTAGCATAATGGTCAGTGCATTCGCCCGGATAGCGAAGGATGCGGGTTCGAGTCCCGTCCGCTGCCTGGTCCGCGTGGTTTTTTTTCTAGTAAACTTTTCTTTAGATTTAAACATCTAGCAGTTAAATGCTTAAAAATAAATAAAATCACAATTAGTTTTAAATATATCATAGCGCAGTACTGATACCGCTCGCCGCAGATCTGCGTGGGTTCACCACGTGGAATAAGTTAGCTCAATCACATTACTGTTATCGGCACATCTGACGCGGCAGATAACATTCATACGATTTTCATGAAATCGATTCTATGTCGACACTGAGGCCCGTATTATAAAAAGATTCTCAGTAATGAATCTAGTCTTGAGCATAGATAGGGCCTAAGTCCCATATTACAGAATGAAAACTAAGTGTTGATCTTTACTTTCCTTTCTTTTCCTTTTCTATTTATGCGGAAAATTGATCATAAGAGACAACTTTAAACAAAAGAGATTGCTCAGCTTCCATACATGTTTGGCCTAAAGACCAATAACCATGAAAATTTTTTTCCTAGATTCGAAATTATATATAAATTACTGTAGAAACGAATATTATTGACGGACACCCCTGAGAACTTCTATAAACCATATACACTGAACATATTAAAATAATAAAAAACAAATAAGTTATATAGTAAACTAGGGAAATCAAGCCAAGTACCGTAATTATGGATTAGATTCAGGTATATAGAGCATGTAGATTAACAGATAGTTGCCTGTTTTTAAAGTTATAGCATAAGAGTAACTTTTAAAATCAGGTGTCATTTCCGGTTATAATAAGGTACTCTGTGACAGAATCTGACGCGGGAGATAACATTCATACGATTTACATGAAATCGATTCTATGTCGACACTGAGGCCCGTATTAGAGAAAGATTCTCAGTAATGAATCTAGTCTTGAGCATAGATAGGTATTACAGAATGACAACTAAGTATTGACGACCTCCGTGGCCGAGTGGTTTGTACGCCGGGTTTCACGGTGTCGCCGTCTCGAGAGGTCCAGGGTTCGATTCCCGGTGGGTGCAGATTTTTGTGTGATGAATACGAGCATTTGTACCCTAGTCATGGATGTTTAATATGTATTTCTATATAAATATACTTATATATGTACAGTATATGTATTCTATCCGTTACCCTAGCATCCCATAACACAAGCCTTATAGTGCTTACTTTGGGGCTAGGCTAATTAGTATGAGTGTTGGAAATATTCATTCATTCATTCATTCAATCCATTCATTCATTCATTCAGTGTTGATCTTTACTTGAATACAGTTAGAAAGGGATGTCGCTATGTGATATATATAGCGACATCCTTTTCTATCTATGCTCAAGACTAGATTCATTACTGAGAATCTTTCTATAATACAGGCCTTAGGCTCGTATTATAGAATGACAATCAAGTGTTGTGCCATACATAGCGACATCCCTTTCTTACTGTACTCAAGTACAGATCAACATTTAGTTGTCATTCTGTAATACGATACGAGCATAATAGTTTTTTGGTTGTTGCCGAGTGTAGACCTACAAATTATGCATATTCAGGTGATTCTGGCTCACCTTATGGTAGCTATACACACTACGAGAAATCGTTACGATCAGACTGTACAGTTCGAACGGAACAGTTTATCGTAAGTGGCGTACGTATAGGAAACTGTGCAGTTTTATAATACCGGCCATACACACTACGAGAAATCGTTACGATTAGACTGTACAGTCCGAACGGTATCGATAAATCGTAGCGTGTATGTTATAAAACTGCACAGTTTCCTATACTAAACGAAATCGTATAAACTGTTCCGTTCGAACTGTACAGTCTGATCGTAACGATTTCTCGTAGTGTGTATGGCCGGTATAACATACACGCTACGATTTATCGGTACCGTTCGGACGGTACAGTCTGATCGTAACGATTTCTCGTAGTGTGTATGGCTACCATTATGCACACAGAGCCGCCCAAGGTAAAAATCACGTGATTGCATACTGAGCTTATTGTAGTTTATTGTGTCGCTTATCGATTGCACTGGCCATAGTCGGCGCGTGACGTCACTCGCTTTAGATTACTATCAGGGGCACCCACGCTGAACACGTTATTCGTGAGAAGAATAAATTGTGGCTCTTTTAGTATCAGTGCGCAGGTGAACTCTTTTAGCTCTCAAATAAACATGTGTATAAAAATGTCGAGGAGCTCGATGGCGCAGGTGGTTAGCGCGTTCGGCTGCGATCGTTGAAGTTAAGCAATTTTCGCAGTGGTCGGTCATTGGATGGGTGACCAAAAATTTACTATCTCGAGCTCCTCCGTGTTTCGGAAGGCACGTTAAGCCGTTGGTCCCGGTTGTATCTCACCAATCCGCACTGGGCCCGCGTGGTGGGTCATGGCCCGATCTCCCTATTCCATTCATAGGGAAGGCCTGTGCCCCAGCAGTGGGGACATTCATAGGCTGATGATGATGATGATGATAAAAATGTCGACACAGCAAAACAGCAGTCAATTTATAAGAAAGAATAGGGTACGTACAGTGCTTATATAAAGAAAGGTTATACGCCAATATTATTGCATTTTTAAATGGTAGTATCTTTCAGTCTCATGCATAAATCAGATTAAATCTCGCTCTTCAGCCTCCACGTGTCAACGGCGTCAACAATTGTCAAATCAAAATATGTAATCACTAAATATTTTTACATTAATTTCTTTAAAATTGTAGCTATTTACGAATGAAATTACGTTTTTCTTGTCTTTCTCTAATAGTACCCGTGTAATTTTTGTACTATCTAAAACCACACATAGGACTTTTTGTTTGAAAAAAAAAACTATATTTACACGTTGTAGCGAAGTGTAGCCGCGGCGAGAGATCGTGCCCGACTGAATACAAGTCGGGCAATTACCTGAATTTCGTATTGCCAAAATAGCGTGTATGACATATCTATAACTATAAAACGTCATTGAGTACGTATAATACTTGAAATATAGAAGTAGGTAGATGTCAAGTTTTTATAAATAAAGAATTATTATTATTATTATTTTTCACTAGCGGCCCGTCCTCGCTTCGCTTCGGTGTAGAGCTGAAGTGTAGACTACAGTTTTTGTTCTCATGCTTGTATTATAGACAATGACATTCATCTATGATTCTTCTTATACCTGCATGCAAAGTCTCAGCCCGATCGGTTTAAAATTGACAAAGTTTCATACAAACTTTCATTCCCTATTTTATCCCCTTGGGGGTAGAATTGATCAAAATCCTTTCTTAGCGGATGCCTACGTCATAACATCTACCTGCATGCCAAATTTCAGCGTGATCCGTCCATTGATTTGGGCTGTGCGTTGATAGATCACTATGTCAGTCAGTCACCTTTGAGTTTTATATATATAGATAAAGGTAGCCCATATAACGAGGGGTTGAAGTTGCCATCTTGCTGTTGATGACCGACCGACATTGTCATCTCTCATAACGATGCCAATGTCACATTGAACCTACATTCATTCAGTACCTAGATTCCCGCTTGAAAACTTTAATAAAACGCTCGCGTCCCTCTGAGCTAGGGCTGCCATCCGTCCGGGTTTCCCCGGATTTGTCCTAGTTTACGGGGCGTCCGGGGAGCGTCCGGGCGGGGTTTTATTTGTAGTCCGGGTTTAAAAATTTACGGCAACGCATGAGTGGCCCTTGGTGCTGCAAGTGTCCATGGGCAGCAGTGACCACTTATTATGAGGTAGACCGCTAGCAACATAAAAAAGTTGATTTGTGACATTTTTAGCTGTCACGTCACGCGTCTTATCCTGGTTGCCACATTTTAGAGATGGCAGCCCTACTCCGAGCTAAACTGATTTGTGAACACTCGCTGAGCTGTGCCACTATCTCGTCAGATTGATACCTACGTCCCTCCGTCTGTTTTTAAATAGTTCTTTTCCGTTATTTATATACATATATATACCAGAGCGCCAAGGTCGCCGATAATTTCATTTAAGCCATCCTGGTAAAACATATTAGGTAGGTAGGTACTTATTAAATGTTTAAATTATGAAATTCGTTATATAACATTCATTAATTGACGACTTCCGTGGCAGAGTGGTTTGTACGCCGGCTTTCATGACGTCGCCGACTTGAGAGGTCCCGGGTTCGAATCCCGGTGGGGGCAGATATTTGTGTGATGAATACGAGCATTTGTACTCCAGTCATGGATGTTTAAATATGTATTTCTATATAAATATACTGATTTATGTAAAGTATGTGTATTCTATCCGTTACCCTAGTATCCCATAACACAAGCCTTATAGTGCTTTATTGGAAATATTTATTTATTTTATTATTATTATTAAAGCCACGGCCTATTATTTATGATTGTCGGATTGCGATAATACCTCGAGAAATCTAGTAATCCGTGTTAAATGAGGTGAGGTATTTGCAAAACAAATTCGAATGATAAGAGCACCAGTGTTGCCAGTTGGGTCATGTCAGAAATTACCTGAAATATAAAAAAATGTAACCTTTTTGTATAAAAAATAACCATTCTTATTTTTTATTGGAGAGGTATTATAAGTTGGTAGAATATAATATTAGTTGTATTGACTTACAGAAACATCGATGAGTATTTGAGCACTTACTCAACTCTGATTATTTATTAACTAGCAAACCAGTGAACCAAATGTTCACCAAAACCTGATTTAAAAAAAAATGTATTTAATTAATTGAGAACTTCGGAGATTTTGTGTGGTTTCGTTTGAAATTCGTGATTTCTCGAAAACCGGAAGTGCTACGTTACTCAAATCCGGTTTGTAGTCTTATCAGACTATTCTTAACTTATAACTTAAATATTTTCTTTATCTGTCTCTTACGGTTTGGCCGCTGAAACAGCACCACAGACAGACGGACGGACGGACTTGTCTAATAGATAAGAGATACTCTGATAAATAAATTAAGTATTGGGCTAATTTAGTCTGCAATCGCAATGCTCTGCATATACATATTCTCAAATTAAAAGTTAATTCTACAAATTCGGAAAAATCATCTATAAGTTACCTTTTCATTAGAGTAACCTAAAAGTAACCAGTGCAGTTCAAAAATCACCTAAAAGGTTACAAAATTAACCTTCTGGCAAGACTGAGAGCGCGAAGTCGAAGTAGCTTTATGGACTTGTATCCTGGCTATGTCATTTGCTAATAAAAAAAAAAAAAAGAAGTCGAAGTGAGTTTTTGGCGGGATTTCATCGAGTGCGGTTGGCGTCTTATTTTAATTATTCTTAAATTCGTTCATAGTGGATATTGTGAAATAAAATTGGTGTGGTTTTGTGTAACAACTGTCTGCGTAACTGAAGAATTAGTGGAATCATTAAAATATACGCTATTCCGGTCAAGTGGACGTGAGAATTTTATTGTAGTGTTGACTACCTCACAGAAGCTTATCGAAAAAGCCAACTCGATACATTTCGTGCCAAACACTCCAAGAAACATTAGAATGCGTCACACCGACATTCTAATGTAAAAATAAAAAGAAGATAAATTTAATTAAAGACTAGGCTGTATGGGCATTGTTCCCTTTGCCTTCCCTAAAACGGGAGAACTTCAACAAAAAAAAAAGAAGTCGAAGTTGTGTCGTCGTTGTAGTCATGAATTAATTACGCCTAGCCTTTTTAGTCTCCACTTGTGAGTGGGATGGGTTGTAATCGAACGATGTCGGAAATGATTGAGAAACATGGAATTGACTGTAGTAATGTGAGTATTTATAAAAGCACATCCGTTAACGTTGTCGGTGGTAAAACATTACAGATAAATATTCCTAGTTGCATATTATGATGACGTGGATTAATACCATACAGAATATTACGTACTATAAAGGTAAATAAATAATAATAAATATAAATATTTCCGACACTCACACCAATTAGCCTAGCCCCAAAGTAAGGCTTGTGTTATGGGATGCTAGGGTAACGGATAGAATACATAAAGAGTACATATATAAGTATATTTTTATAGAAATACATATTAAAACATCCATGACTGGAGTACAAATGCTCGTATTCATCACACAAACATGTGCCCCCACCGGGATTCGAACCCGGGACCTCTCGAGTCGGCGACACCATGAAATCCGGCGTACAAACCACTCGACCACGGAGGTCGTCAAGGTGCCCCCGGTTATAGTGGTTCACCCTTCAAAGATAGATATTTTTTATAGCTGAGTCAGCGAACTTCATATCGCCATAAAAATTTGGGTGGTAGTAGGGTGAAAATTTAGGGTTGTATGTATTTTCGTATGATGTATAATAAAAACAAAAAAAAATGTCAATATAAAAATAGTGGACCACCCTTAACATTTAAGGGGATGAAAAATAGATGTTGTCCGATTCTCATACCTACTGAATATGCATATATAATTCCACGGAAATCGGTCGAGCTGTTTTGGAGTAGTTCAATTACGACTGAACGAGACACGAGAATTTTATTATATACTAGCTGACCCAGCGAACTTCGTACCGCCCTAAAAAAATAGGGGTTGTCCAGCGGACAAAATTGTGAATCTAAACCATTGTCAGATCCCCTTGAACACACACAAAAAATTTCATCATAATCGGTCCAGTCGTTTAAGAGAAGTTCAGTGACATACACACTCACAGAAGAATTATATATATAAAGATTCGATTTAAAGGGAACAATTCCGACGTTCGTGATATTTTTGTAACTTTTACCGTTTACTCGCAAATGGAATATTTTTTTCCGTTTTTTGCAACATTTTTCATTGGTGCTCCGCTCCCCTTAGTCTTCCTCAATATATGCACTATTCAACGCAAACATTTTATTTCAAGTCGGACCAGTGTCTGCGGTGAGCTCTCTACTACTCTCTAAATTTCTAAAAAAATATCTTGTCCATGTAATTTTAGTATAAACTAGCGGCCCGCCCTCGCTTCGCTTCGGTGTAGAGCTGAAGTTTAGACTACAGTTTTTGTTCTCAGGCTTGTATTATACACAATGACACACATCTATGATTCTTCTTCTTCTGCATGCAAAGTCTCAGCCCGATCGGTTTAAAATTGACAAAGTTTCATACAAACTTTCATTGCCTATTTCATTCAGTTGGGGGTAGAATTGATCAAAATCCTTTCTTAGCGGGTGCCTACGTCATAACATCTAGCTGCATGCCAAATTTCAGCGTGATCCGTCCAGTGGTTTGGGCTGTGCGATGATAGATCACTATGTCAGTCAGTCACCTTTGAGTTTGTGATATATATAGATTTAGGTAGGTTACTCGCGCTTTTGGTACATAGCTTGGAAGCCGAACTCGAGAGAAAGATAGGCTAGCTGATATAAATATTTGCATGAAGCGTGGTGGGTGAAGAGCATCGCCGTGACGTCAGCGACTGCCCACGCGCGCCGCCCGCCCTCGCAATCCGCCCTGCAGGGCTGCTGACTCACATTATTTTATACGACCACCCACTACTATATTCTCGAAACCTTATGAATGTCTGTTTATCATAATATCAAATAAGAAAATTTTGATTAAGTACTAAGGAATATAAATTAAAGTTTTTTTTCTAGTAAACTTTTTTTTAGATTTAAACATCTAGTAGTCAAATGCTTAAAAATAAATAAAAACATAACTGTAATTGCTATTTCTTCTTTCAAATGTTTAATACTTGAAAATGTATTCGTTTGACATTGTGGGTTACTTACAATGCGAAGAGATGGCGCTGCCTTGCAGCTTAAGGCTAGGGAAATTTCGACGCGGCGAATAGGGCCGTGGTAGCATAATGGTCAGTGCATTCGCCCGGATTGCTAAGGGTGCGGGTTCGAGTCCCGTCCGCTGCCTGGTCCGCGTGGATTTTTTTCTAGTAAACTTTTCTTTAGATTTAAACATCTAGCAGTTAAATGCTTAAAAATAAATAAAAACATAAATTAATGTAATTTAAACTGTTTTAAGTACAGTTTTTTTTATTTATTTATATGTACAAACAGGTGACAAACATTTAGTACAAAATTATCTTCATTATCACACAGAAAACAAGGATGTAACCTTTAATATGTATATACTGAGCGACTAAATAATAATAACAGAGTGTTTGACATGCTAAGCTACAGCCAAATCATATTATATTTTTAATTTTTTAAATTGATTACTAGCAATAGTTTAGATAAATTATAAATGTTACAAATTAGCAATTAGATTCTTCTTAAATAATAAAGATCTAAAAAAAAAATCAAAAAAAAAAAAATTCAAAATCCAATATCGTTTATTCAGTCTAGGCTGTTACAAGCACTTGGGAATGTCGAAAAGTTACGCCATCGGTTCGCAAATCTACGGCGGGAGACCTTGTACTGAGAAGAACCGGCAAGAAACTCAGCAAGGGCTGTTTTTTTCTCCCTGTATTATATACAGAGTCGTCAATTTGAAAAATGAGTTCAATATGAGATAACCCATGAAGTCACTTTCCATCACAAATGTAAATGATAAAACAATTATGACTATAAAATAATAAATATAAAAAACAGATTTAAAAAAATGGTTGCCTGTAAAGTCGGTTTTACGGGCGAAGATTTTACGTGACAACGTCTTTTTCTCGGTAGAATATTTATTGATATGAATATAATTAAATTGCACAATAGGAACAAGGAATTGAATGAAAATAAGAATTGCACAAATTTTAACTATAGAAATATATTTTGTTTACTAAAACATTGTACATGTAAACTTAAACTTAACACGAGAGACTCATCGTAACGTTACCGAGCGTTACACTTTTTCATAAGTGACTCCCAGCCGCAACCTAATTTAAGACGTTGTCACGTCAAAATGAAAAAAGTTTAGGAATGCCGTGTCCCACTGTTTAGGCATAAAAACAAATGTACTACGATCAAATACATCTATTTCTGCTTCATTAACGACGAGTTCATTATATTGGCGACACATACGTGATATGGGGTTGTTCTAAATGACACACATCAAAAAAGTCTAAGCAACACGCATCATTTACAGAAACTATGTTTCATGACTTAGGCCCGTATTATGGAAAGATTCTCAGTGATTGATCTAGTCTTGAGCATAGTTAGAAAGGGATGTCGCTATATATAGCACATAGCGATATCCCTTTCTAACTGTACTCAAGTAAAGATCAACACTTAGTTGTCATTGTGTAATACGGGCCTTTAGATTGGCGTATGATAAGGTACTACCGGGTGACAAGGCCCACAGTTTTACAAATTGAAATAAAACCTTTATTTTACCACCTTAAAGGCAAAAACTGCTAACAATAAAGCTACGATTATTTCTAAATCCAATTATATGTAGCTTTGAAAGCTAGAATGACAATAACTTGGTTTTTTTTGTAATATTTCTAAAAACCTCAATTTTGGCATTTACTAAATATGGTATGTATAGTAAGCATTAAAGTCCTTAAAGATGTATGGAATACTAGCGGCCCGCCCTCGCTTCGCTTCGGTGTAGATCTGAAGTATAGACTACAGTTTTTGGTCTCAGGCTTGTATAATACACTTTTACCTGCATGCAAAGTCTCAGCCCGATCGGTTTAAAATTGACAAAGTTTCATACAAACTTTCATTCCCTATTTTATACCCTTGGGGGTAGAATTGACCAAATCCTTTCTTAGCGGATGCCTACGTCATTACATCTACCTGCATGCCAAATTTCAGCCCGATCCGTCCAGTGGTTTGGGTTGTGCGTTGATGGATCACTATGTCAGTCAGTCACCTTTGAGTTTTATATATCTTTATATATATAATTCTTCTGTGAGTGTGTATGTCACTGAACTTCTCTTAAACGACTGGACCGATTTTGATGAAATTTTTTGTGTGTGTTCAAGGGGATCTGAGAATGGTTTAGATTCACAATTTTGTCCGCTGGACAACCCCTATTTTTTTAGGGCGGTACGAAGTTCGCTGGGTCAGCTAGTATATTTATATAGATGAAGATTATAATATTCATGAACATGATAATAGCAAGCAGAAGCTAAAATTATCCAAATTCTATTAGGGAAATACACTTTTACACTGTGTAAGAAAACAACCCAGCTATTGAATATTTAGATCTTGTGTTTTATACACAAGATGTTAGATTTGGACTTGCAACACAAATTGATCATTTTAGAAATAAAAATATTTATGTTTTTATAATTGCACATGTCTATGTAAATATCAAAAGAATAATGATCTTTACCTTATTTTTTTGTTCTCGAAAATATAAACTTTTTGATCGTGTTTATAATAGTACTAGCAAACCAGTGAACCAAATGTTCACCAAAACCTGATTTAAAAAAAAAAGAAAAAAAAATGTATTTAATTAATTGAGAACTTCGGAGATTTTGTGTGGTTTCGTTTGAAATTCTTGATTTTTCGAAAACCGGAAGTGCTACGTTACTCAAATCCGGTTTGTAGTCTTATCAGACCTATCTCTTACGGTTTGGCCGCTGAAACAGCACCACAGACGGACGGACTTGTCTAATAGATAAGAGATACTTAGTAAAAATATATTACAATAGTAGATATCGTTGAAAAGTTCAAAACCGTACAAACATGTTGCTTAAACTTTTTTGCTGAGTTTATTTTATAAATCTATTTTTTAGTAAGATTTCATTACATTTAAAGTTTCAAAAAATTCATATTCAGACAATAACCTATATTTTATAATAAGGCAAGGGACGTGTACTTGTTTCAAGACAATTTGTTAAGAATGACTTAGTATGTATATATTTCCCATGGCGCCGCTGGGTGAGCCCTGTAATGCGGGGGCGGATGGTCGGAACTAGGGCGGGCTTTGACTCGTGCCGACCTTACTGCCGTGGTACCATAATATACTATCATCATTGTAATATCCTTACGAGACTCGTGTAGAAAATCACGTTGTTTGTGCGAGAATCCCTCGGGAAAGGTTTTATTTAACCTAAAGTTATAGATGCGCTGATTTCAAGGGCGGCTCTAGCTTTGGCGCCAGGAGGGGGTCATATAGTCGTGGTATATTAAATATTGAAAGTACTTAAATAAAATTTCCAGTTTGGTCCATCTGTACCCAGCCCAGGGGGGGGGGGGGGGTCATGACCCCCATGACCCCCCCTGGATCCGCCAAGAAAGTTTTTTTTTTTTGTAAAGTTTTTATTTGACGTAAAGTTATAGATGCCCTGATTTATTTATTTAGTGACGTTTCGAACCCTTTTTAGGATGAAAAGTCTGTTGAAACTTGTCTTATTTAATGAGTGGTGTTCGTGAAAACCTAAGAAGCAAGTAAAGTTATACATTACTAAGTTAATATTTTAATATGTATTAGGTAGAGATTCACATTAGTAACATTAGTATAAAATTGCCTTTGCTTTCTGAAAAATTAAAACGTATTTGTCTAAATTCATTCTTTTTTAGTCGAAATGATAACTTGCTGCCTTAATTTACTTACTATTGTATTAATTGAAAGTCTTATTATAAAAATTTAAACCTAAGTTATTCATGCTTTGCTTTCGATTCGCGGAAAAGTAAAAGTATGAAACGAGTAGCTATCGTGTGTCATGATGCGGAGGTTGAGTGAAGGCGACTAGCCGGCGTCGTGTCGTCGCCGTCGCGATCGGATTCATCGGATGGCGACTTGTTGATTCCTCTCCCCTCCACGCCGCTAGGAGACGAGGATGGGGACAATCCCCACCCCTCGAACCCGCGCCGCCCCGACCCGATCCGAACGGCAGCTGCGATTCCTCGCTAGGGATGTCGAAAGTTGAAAAAAATATCGATATATCGATACATCGATATTTTAAAAAATATCAATATCGGCTTCGTAATATCGCGAAAAAAACATCGATATATCGATATATCGGACCAATTTTCCCAAAAATATCGTACAGTAGCTCACGAAATATGACACGCGGAATAATAATGGAACGAAAATTATCTCCCTAAAAATAGACCCTATTTTCGAATGATGACATAGACAATACTAATACAGCACAGATCATAGATGTGTTGAAGATCCAGTTACGATTTTTCCAGATACGAATTTAGTTAGATCGTGATATGCCGCTAATAATTAAAAAAATATCGTTTTTGATACGAATTTCGATATTGGTTATTTTGTATCGATGTATCGATATATCGAATCAAAATATATCGGCAAAAAATATCGATATATCGATACATCGATATATTTTCAATAAGCCTATTCCTCGCGATGATGCAACCTACCCCAATCAATTTGTGGAACTAAGGACCTTTGATCTAATAAAAACGTTTTCTTCATCCGCCCTCTTGTATATTTTAACACGAGCGTCAGCTGTGAGATGCATCCCGAGATGTATTGATCTACAAATAAGATTTAGCGTTCATGTCAACGCTCGCAGTCTGGCGACCGGCATCTTGGTAAACAATAATATATTACGCAATGTGACTCGACAGTGAGGTAACCAATTATTAATAGCTGCTGCCGTTGTTATTATATGTACAACGTAACTGATTGGTTTCAAAGGAAGTTTATGTATAATATAGCGTACTCAATACTTTTATTGCAAAAATAATAATGTTACAATAGAGGTGATAAGAGTAACAATTCAACATTTGTTTGAAGAGAGGAAGCACATGGTTCAAAACTTCGCACGCATATCAGAAACATTTTATAATATACAGTTACATTATAAACAGATAACAATTCTAAGTTTTCCTACACACAGACACACACACACACACACACACACACACACACGCACGCACACACACGCACACACACACACACTATACGCATACATATATATAATTTAGTTATTATTTCTATTTATTTTTACTGTCAAGAAAAATAGTAATGTTTTGTTATGTCCAGTACAACTGCTAAGATTATATTGTAAGTACATAATTGGAGAGGACACTGGATTCCATACTGGCTAAGGCCTATTTTGGAATACGGGTTAATCAAACATAAATTGTAAAAAGTATATGTCCATAAACATTATTATTATTATATAAAGGAAAATACATAGTTGGTAACGAGAGAAAACCAATTTTTGACGTAGTTATTTGACGTTGATAGTTAAAACTTATAGAAGAATTTACGTTTACAAAGTGAGGCGGTGCTTAGGTTTATGATTAAAGGTATCCAGAAAGATACAAGGTGGTGTTTAATTTTTTCCAAATATCCCGTAGAAACAAAGTTGGAGAATGCTAGTCATTAAATTTTGTTTTTAGGAAGACCGAGAACTAACGCGATGTAGATGGGTACTTTTTGATAAGTACCTAATATCTTCCTGTTAGCACCTGTCGGTAATCGTCAAGGGTTTTTAATCGGGCATTGGTGGTGGCAAGAGGTCATCGGCCGATAGAATGCTGTGGGCCAAGTTTCCGGTGTAAACTGGGCCACGCGTAGTCAGCTAATGTCTGAACTTAACGAATGACACCGACGCCCAAATGGGGAAACAGGGCTTAACTATTTGAACGGTCAACTCGATAGGTTAATATTATTTCTTACGTCATTGACCGCCATTTTATGAAATGGATATATTCTGTCTTCTTCATCACAGTATATTTTCTCAATCGCAGTTATTTGTCGATGTACCGTGTTCTATAATCTGTCCATATCAACGAATCTGTATCTTTATATATATAATTCTTCTGTGAGTGTGTATGTCACTGAACTTCTCTTAAACGACTGGACCGATTTTGATGAATTTTTTTGTGTGTGTTCAAGGGGATCTGAGAATGGTTTAGATTCACAATTTTATCCGCTGGACAATGTTTTTTTAATTAAATTTTTTTATGGCGGTACGAAGTTCGCTGGGTCAGCTAGTATATATATATATATATATATACATATATATATTAAAGCAATTAACTGCTTGATGTTTAAATCTAAAGAAAATATATTTAGAAAAATTCGACGCGGACCAGGCAGCAGACGGGACTCGATCCCGCACCCTTCGCAATCCGGGCGAATGCACTGACCAATTATGCTACCGCGCCCCTCACGGACCGCGTCGAAACTCCTCTAGCCATTCTTAAGCTGCAAAGCAGCGCCATCTCTTCGCATTATAGGTAACCCACAATGTCAAATGAATACTTTTACAAGTATTAAACATTTGAAAGAAGAAATAGCAATTCTAGTTATATTTTTTTTTAAATCATGTAACTGCTTGATGTTTAAATCTAAAGAAAATATAACTAGAAAAATATTGCGGTCCGTGAAGGCCGCGGTAGCATAATTGGTCAGTGCATCGCCCGGATTGCGAAGGGTGCGGGTTCGAGTCTCGTCTGCTGCCTGGTCCGCGTCGAATTTTGCTACTTATATTTTCTTTAGAATCTGTATTTTTGTTTTTCATAGGTATGTGTTTATTTCGATGTATTGCATTTTAAAATCTGCAGTGACAAGAGTATCTGTCACAATTGCGGGTCAAGCTCAAGTCCACGGTGTCAAAGATGATTATTTTTAAACACTACGCCACGCGCTCAGCGTTCACTCATCGCTCACGAGGTATACGGGCGCGGTTCACGATCCAAACAAACATAATATTTTGTTTAAAAATATCAGTCGCTCACTGGCCACCTGGAAACTTTGAAGTAAAAATGAAGTGCCGGTTACACCTAGGGTCACCAGATGATAAAATCAAAGGTCCGGAGAAAAGGCTTGATTTCCATTGAAAAATCCCGAGATTTTTTACAGTTTGAGAATTTTCTCACAAACGTACTTAACGTTTATACTCTTATCTTATTATCGTTTATACTCTGCTTATACTTTTAAATCAATATAACTTGAAGAGCTTAACAAGTGGGGCATTATATGAATCCATAATTAAAGAAAAAAACCTTACTTAAAAATGTATCTTCACATATTAAGTATGATAAAACTGAATAAGTTAAGATTAACTTGGATAATAAAGTACTGATTTTAAATTTGCAATTACTTTTAGTTTGTCTAACTTTTTATTAAAGAGATCTTTAAAACATAAGCTATATTTTATTGGAAATTCAAAAAATCCTGAGATTTCATGAGATTTGCAAAATCCAGCCGCAATCCTGAGAAGAGTCCAAAAATCCTGAAATCTCAGGACAAATCCTGAGATATGGTAACCCTAGTTACACAGATACTGTCTGCGCGGCACTACGCCCGAATACCGTGATCGTATTTCAGGCCTGCTCCAATGATTCTGACACTTATCTGCGACACACTTTAGGTAATGGTATGGTACAAAATTAGAGTACACTTTCCGGCTGGCTGTTACTCCATTTACATATTTATAGCAGTAGCCCATTAGTGAAGTAGTACAATAACATTAGGAGATCAGGATTATGTATTTATTGAAGTTATACTTCTTTAGGCGCGTTAGGAAAAAATGATGAGAGTGAAATTTTAAGATGCGCGCGCATCACTGTAACACAAAATTTTAACAGCATGAAGTTGGTCGCTTTAGCGACCAACTTCATGCGTTACTTTTGTGTTTACCGCACATTAAGAAAATCTACCAACAAAATATAATCTCTATTTAGTGGGCGCTAACGACTGCATTGTGAAAGCCTATCAAAAGTATTTATTAATCTGGAACAACGGAACCAAAGCGTGATTCAGGAGACTACAGCGCCATCTCTTGACCATTGGTGTAGTAGAACCAAAAACCACATCTTTATTTTTTTGTAATAAAGTAACAGTTATAGGTATTCATATTTATAATATTTATCCACATGTTTCTAGTTTGTATATTCGGAATACGTGTTTGAGTTTCATATAAGTGCAAATCACATATGTTCTAATAAATTATATTCAGTAGCGATTTTAATTGAATATTTTGATTATTTATTTATTTTTTCAAATTAAAACTGAACTTTATTGACTGTGTCCTTTTCCAGACTTTTTATTATTTTATTGTAATTAATTATTTGCATGCAATTAAAAACTAATTTTAAACGATGCCAAAGAAGGATAACTTCTCACGCGCCTACATAAGTACACGCACCCATTTTTTTATGTAGGGGAAACTACCCAATCATTGGCACTCTTCCTATTATTGGCACTTTTGAATTTAGTTCGAAAAAACAGGAAACAATAAATTGTAGGATTAATGCTGCCAATTTTCAAATTTCGAAACCATACTAGGTTTTTCTTTTTAATATGTAACGACCTTGAATAATCTATTGTGTCCTTGTTTTTCCGAATTAAACTCAGAAGTGCCAATAATAGGACGAGTGCCAATGATTGGGTGGTTTCCCCTATTTTTCATATCATGGTAAGAACTGGAGTTGGCAAGCTTACTGAGGTTTCGCCTCATATAGGTAGTGATTATAGTAATCAAGGGATGATACAGACGTTTATCTTAACCTTTCGACTTACCCGCCCCTTATTAAATAAATAAATAAATATTTTCAACACTCACACCAATTAGCCTAGCCCCAAAGTAAGTACAAAGGCTTGTGTTATACATATACAGTATACATATACAGTACATATATAAGTATATTTATACATAAGTACATATTAAACATCCATGACTGGAGTACAAATGCTCGTATTCATCACACAAACATCTGCCTCCACCGGGATTCGAACCCGGGACCTCTCGAGTCGGTGACACCATGAAACCCGGCGTACAAACCACTCGACCACGGAGGTCGTCAAATCAGACAGTCAGAGGTTTATTAACAATAATAGATAAATAATGAACTTTTTTGGACTCGTAGCACCAGTGTTTGGTCTCTTCATCGTATTTCAAACATGTTTTGAGCAAAAAACTGTAAACTTTACATCAGTCTGTCCTTTTCATTCCTTAAAAAGCTTAATAAGGACAGACTGTTTTTATTATTTACTAGCGGCCCGCCCTCGCTTCGCTTCAGTGTAGAGCTGAAGTGTAGACTACAGTTTTAGTTCTCAGGCTTGTATTATACACAATGACATTCATCTATGATTCTTCTTATACCTGCATGCAAAGTCTCAGCCCGATCGGTTTAAAATTGACAAAGTTTCATACTAACTTTCAGTCCCTCTTTTATCCCCTTGGGGGTAGAATTGATCAAAATCCTTTCTTAGCGGATGCCTACGTCATAACATCCACCTGCATGCCAAATTTCAGCCCGATCCGTCCAGTGGTTTGGGCTGTGCGTTGATAGATCAATATGTCAGTCAGTCACCTTTTATATATATAGATTTATTTAACGGCACATGTACAGTAAAGGATCGTAAAGCTCTGTTCAAGCTTGTTCATCGGTTAATATTAAGTGGTTACATGTCTAAACATATGATCTAGATAGATCTCTGTTAGCGAGTGTGTGTAGTCGAATCGCCCACAATACAATGTTCCTCATTTCGGTCACGGTCAATTGTTTATTGTTGTCACGCGTGGAGAGCGTCATATGTCTGACGAGACATCGCAGAACATTCATTTTTGGGCATTGCATTGTGCTTAGTACCTAATCTAACTATGTTTGCTTTATTATAACTATATTTGGACGACCTCTGTGGCGGAGTGGTTTATACGCCGGGTTTCATGGTGTTGCCGACTCGAGAGGTCTCGGATTCGAACCCGGTGGGGGCACATATTTGTGTGATGAACACGAGCATTTGTACTCCAGTCATGGATGTTTGATAGGTATTTCTATATAAATATACTTATATATGTAAAATATAATATGTATTCTATCCGTTACCCTAGTATCTCATAACACAAACCTTACAGTGCTTACTTTGGGGCTAGGCTAATTGTTGTGAGTGTTGAAAATATTTATTTCTAAACGTAGACTTTAGTTAAACCATGTTTAAACTCTAATGCTATCTCTGTATTCGTTTTAGCCAACAATAGTGACATCCACTTTAAAGCAGGTTTAACTCTTGTCATCGTTTTGTAATAAGGGTAAGTGTGTGTTTATCTATTTAAATAAAACTCAAAGGTGACTGACTGACATAGTGATATATCAACGCACAGCCCAAACCACTTTACGGATCGGGCTGAAATCTGGCATGCAGGTAGATGTTATGACGTAGGCATCCGCTAAGAAAGGATTTTGATCAATTATACCCCCAAGGCGATAAAATACGGAATGAAAGTTTGTATGAAACTTTGTCAATATTAAACAGATCGGGCTGAGACTTTTCATGCAGGTATAAGAAGAATCATAGATGAATGTCATTGTGTATAATACAAGCCTGAGAACAAAAACTGTAGTCTACACTTCAGCTCTTCACCGAAGCGAAGCGAGGGTGGGCCGCTAGTAACTCATATAACATGAAATTGACTGCTTTTACCAGAATTATGATATATCAATAACTACAGTTATCCTTTTGTATATTCATAAGTTAGCTCTCACCGATTGTCGCTGCCATGTAAGCAGCATTAGAAAATTATGATCAATTGTTTACTATTTAATAGACGGAGGATTAAAAATAGCGTCGTATTGAATAGTTAGCATACAATGGGTGATATTTGTGTCGCGCGCGCCGTTGAACTCGACAATTTAATGACTGGAGCACGCGACGTAGTCTCATATAATAACAAAGAAAAATAACTAAGTAGTTATTTTACGCGAGAACGTTCTTAAAACAAAAGACAAAACGTTGGCTTTTGTTGGATCAAATCGTGTGAATGACAAACTTATATTTTTCATATGCAACTCAAAGATGTTAGATGTGTTTGTACATGCTCTTGTAATAGTCGGGGGTCACATTCAGAGACAACTCATATTCGCGAGTAATAATAATAATAAATATTTCCAACACTCACCAATTAGCCTAGCCCCAAAGTAAGCACTATAAGGCTTGTGTTATGGGATACTAGGGTAACGGATAGAATTCATATATAAGTATATTTTTATAGAGATACATATTAAACATCCATGACTGGAGTACAAATGCTCGTGTTCATCACACAAACATCTGCCCCCACCGGGATTCGAACCCGGGACCTCTCGAGACGGCGACACCATGAAACCCGGCGTACAAACCACTCGGCCACGGAGGTCGTCATGTTGTTGTAGTAATGTTTATTACTTAGCTCGTGTTTGAGCGCCCGTCTAGGAAAATGAACTTCACCTTACAAAAGACGTCAGTGAAATTAAACTACACTAGCTGACCCAGCGAACTTCGTATTGCCATAAAAATATGAGTGGTGAAGGGGTGAAAATTAAGGGTTGTTTGTGTCTTTAATATTACGATACATATTTAACGTAGTTTTTTTTTCTTCAGACGATTTAATAATTATATTGAACACAAAATCGGTTATTGTGATTAAACCATGATAGCTAGGTATATGTTCTCCCGGACTTTTTTGTAGGTCTTAATGGGATCTACAAACTCGTAGTACATCATTTTGTTCTATTGTCAATAGTTTTTGCAGCGCACGCAAAAATAGGTTTTCGATTTTACACCTTGTGTTACAAAATAGCAATTTTATTACGGATCCCTAATTTGAAAAAAAAAATAGCCTATAGCCTTCCTCGATAAATGGACTACCCAACACTGAAAGAATCATTCAAATCGGACCAGTAGTTCCAGAGATTAGCGCGTTCAAACAAACAAACAAACAAACAAACTCCGCAGCGTTATAATTTTTTTGTTTTTTTTTTTTTTTTTTTTTTGTTTTGACTAAGGCCTAGCCAGTGACGCATGGAAGGCACGAGTAGGGCGAGTACATCTATAGCAAGTAGGAGAATACGTTTATACGTTTATGCACGAAACATGTTCCAATATTTATTATAATGAAATAATGGATAATTCGAGGCTCTATATACATATTATTATTATTAATTTTAAGTAAAATTTGTTAAGGGGTGGCTGAAAAACAGCGTTGGTTCAGGTCTAGGCTTGACCAACATTGGCTGAGCCATTTCCTATTGTCTTATTTTTAACGAAATTTTATTATTTAAATATCTGTTAACATGTAAAAAAAGACAATAAATTATTATTATTATTATTATAATATTAATATAGATTTTGGTGTTGTCCTTCTGTCGGTGAATATGTTTTACAGAACTACCGAGTGTATACAGCCTGTGGTTATCATGCTTAGTGACATGCAGGATATGTCAATGGGATCCTAGGAAAGAGAGAAAAGACGTTAGATGCAGATGGAGCGCGGCGGACATAATCTCTCTTTCGCGTCCTTTTCATACAAAACGTATAGAACGCGTCGCATCGCAGAAGTCGTTAGGCTGCAAAAGCCGTTTGTAGTGTTGGGTAGGACACTACTTGAAAAAGAGTTTGTAAGAGTAGCCTCTTTTTTGTACTGAGCCAGTACAATGTCCCACTTCAAATGAGGCGAGGCGTACTGAAGCTCGGCAATACATTTGAAGTGACGAGTACAAATATGACATTGAGGCGTACAGAAGCTCGACATTACGTTTGTGTGCACGAGTAGCACCTCCTCCTCTACGCACTATCAATCTTGCTGGATCCAGCATGCAGGACAGCGCTATACACGTAAAAGAGATAGAGATACAGATGGATAGTGCGTAGAGGACTTAAATAAAATGTTATGCCTCGCTCTCTCTCTCAGACTTACGAAGAGTGAGTGAGTAACGAGACGCGACTATCACGACATTTAATGTGAAGTAGTACATTTTAAAATTTTGAGCCGCTCTTACATTTTGACGTCATGTCCGGGACAAATGTACCGCCTCTTGTAAGTCCTACTCAACACTAGCCGTTTGCTTACCGCCCCCTTTCAAAAAGAAATAGTATGTGTTCTACAAATTTAGTGCTATTGTAAACTGTCGATTGACTACACAATACAAAGCCAATACAACAGAATGATTAAAGCAGAAACACAGCTGCTACCCGAGTCAACAAAATCATTAAGATGTGAGGTGGCCAATAAGTACTGTATCACAGATCGAATCTCTGCAAACAATAATATTGTTTCTAAAATGACAGATAAAGATAGATATGATATATTGGTATAGATTTTTGCGTGTTTCTTAAACAAATGTGAATGTGAAACTTAAATTTGACAACAGTGTATCCTTGTCATTCTCTATACAGAATGAAAATGAGAGACTGATGTTAAATTAGTTTTAAGTTTAGAGAACCACGCCAGAATCGACCATTAACAGTTTATAAATTAAAAGCGATCTATTAACAGCTACCACTAAAGGTTTGTTTAAAATAAATCGTTATGAAAGTCCTATCTAAAGTAGCATCTTTCACCGCTCATTGTTCCACGATTTTTTAAAGTTTCTATGCAGCAGGATTGTTTCTTGTATTTGGTTTTTTGGTGCCTAGAAAGACCTCTCTATTCATTGTACCTCAGGACCGACGCTGACTCAAAACGTTCCTCTGGTTGCAGTAGCGCGGTTCCCCGAACCAATGCAACTTTTCAGTGGTAGTAGTTTGATTGTTAAAAAGTACCTATAAGTCGCGGCACGAAACTCTAGCGCTGACCGTCACTGCCGGACTTAGGGGAGGACGACCGTTGCGAAAGCCCCCGGGCCTCCACAAACGGGGGGCCCCCACAATAGACTTCGGAAAAAAAATCTTTCAAATTCCAACTCAAGGCGGGATTTAGGGCAGGGCATGCGGGGCAGTGGCCCAGGGGTCTCCCCAAAAGACAGGGGCCACAACAGAGATATTAAAAAAAATGTCATTGGGTCACTAACCAGAGGGGGGGAGGGCGAATTGTAAGTGGCCCTGGCCTAGATTTAATAGAGTCCTCCCCACTTCATTGCCCCCAGGGCCTCCACACCTCTAAATCCGGCCCTGCTGACCGTTATTGCGCAGAAGCAAAAATTAAGATGTCCTGGGGGGAAACGAAGGGCGCGGGTGGGCGTGCGTTGCACCGATTGGCTCTCCAGTCGTACCTATGCGCAGCTATTCCCTCCGCGTTTAGCTCAGCGCTAGTGTTACGTGCCGCGACCTGTTAAAACCTGTCTTAAGTCCTGGGTTCCGAACCTGGGGGTAATTACCTTTCCGGGGGTTCCGAACCTGGGGGTAACAAAGAACCTAATTGTTTGGTCAAATCTAAATAATAAGAAAATACTATATTATAATTCTACTAAATAGAGCATGCGCTCCTTCTCGCTAGCGAGCCTGCGGGGTGCTGAGTGTCGGAAGCGGGGCGAGATTTTCTCCTGATGATGAAATTATTAGAGACGAAGATGTAGCGGCTAAATTGGAATTTCTTGGACTGATGATAACATTGTAAAGTCGGGGTAAAATCTGTTTTCCTAATAGGTTACAGGGGTAGCACTATTGGAAAGGTTAGGAAACACTGCCTTAAGTGTTAATAATCGTGTGTCATGATGAGTAATTTTGTCACCGTCCATCATTCTAGCAAACGTCCCTATCCACAAAAGTGGCGCAGCGCATGTCGTTCGGCCTGCTGGGCAGCAAGGCGGCGTCCCGTTGCGAGTTCGTACGCATGAAGGGCCCGGGCGGCAAGGGGCACGCGGAGATGGCGGTGTCTCGGCCCGCGGGCGCCGGCACCGCGTCGGGGCTGGACACGCCCGCCTCGGAGCCCGGCCTGCCGCTCACCGACCTGTGGGACGACGACTGGGGGGACACCGACCCCGAGGAGATGTTGATGTACCGACACCAGGTCAGTGTCGGAGATGGCGGTGTCTCGGCCCGCGGGCGCCGGCACTTATAGTCGCATTCGTGGATTTCTTTATGCCGAATAATAAAGGTTGACTGGCGGACAATACTTTTAGGTCAATTAGGATGGCAATAGGGTTTAAATATTTACTCAGCCTGTTAATATCTCCACTACTGCAGGCTTTCCCTATGGTTGGAATAAGGAGATTGGACCATGTCTCACCATGTGAACTCAGTGGGAATTGGTGGGTGCTAACGACTGCAGATGCAGACGGGACCAACGGGTTGACGTGCCTTCCGAAGCACGGAATAGCTAATAATGGTTTATAAATAATGAAGAAACAGGCACAATAGCATCTCAGGCCCATTAGCGCCCGTGTACAAAAATTACCTAAACGCCCATTTAGTGAGCGCGCTGTAAATAGAATAGTGGCGAATGTTACTCGCTGCTCCCTAAGATTCCTACTTCCATGTGCAAATCACACGCCCCATGGATGGAATAGGGAGATTGGGCCATGATCCACCACGCGGGCTCAGTGCGGATTGGCGGGTGCTAACGACTGCAGATGCAGACGGGACCATCGGCTTAACGCGCCTTTCGAAGCACGGAGGAACCAAAGATAGAAGATTTTTGGTCCCACATCCAATGAAAAGTTGCAACGATCGCAGCCGATCGCGCTTACCACCCGCGCCATTGAACTCCTCCAAACCCTCAAAACCTTCATAAGTATCACCAATGAATAGCATGCATGTATATTCATGCATTGTTCTACAGAACTCAGTTCTGCTGCGACTGGCTCAAACTTATAACCAATATTTTAATAGCATCGACGTCTTTTCAAATAGCAAGGGAAAATTTAAAATGGAAGATGTCGAAACACTAAAAGGAGTCTGATCAGTGAGGAGTGCGTTAGTGTAGAAATGTGAAGGTATAATTATGTGAATGTGTATCGTATGTATATGTATGTGAGTGAGTATATGTATTAATGTCTTTCTACATTTAAAAACTCCTTGGAGTTGCTTGTTTGTTCATTGTTTGTATATTGTATTTTTATTTTTATTTTCTCATGGCTGTTACTTGATTAATTTGTTGTCATATTATTAAACATCTCCGATGTACACTTGCCATTTTTAAATTAAGGAAGGGAAACCTGTAATTGGCCATACTCACCTGTAAAATACCATCTGGTATCTGTTGATGTATACGCTGTTGGTTTTCTTAATAAAATAAAATAAAAATGGTTCCAGAGACGGCTCAGTGATCCCAGTGCGAACATAAACAACTTCGTTCGCGGCGGATGGCGCACGAAAGACCCTAAAGACAAGAGTCGGTCGGAGAACGAAGGGCTGGACTCTTTGGTCAACGGACTCGCAGAGATCGAGGCGGGGGATCTGAGATCTGGTGAGTTTCATGGCTTCTATATCCTCTTCTATCTTTTATATTGGTGTGAAGATATTTGTTGCGACGCTTAAGCTACTTTTCCACCAGCAATGTGCGAGGTTATGGCGAGGAATAGGTTTGTAAAGGACCAATAGAATAGGGATGATGACGGGGTACAGTAAACGAAATTCTATTTAGTCCGTCAGTTAAATGATCAAAAAATAATGGACACGTATTTTTTCTTTGGGCAATCAACCAAAAAATGACAAAGTTATACCGCGTCAAAGTTTGGGAGTAGGGGCTCGTGACGTCACGTATGAGTACACTTATAAGTGAAAATTCACTCGTGACGTCACAAGCCCCTACACCCAAACTTTGACGCGCTATAACTTTGTAATTTTTTGGTTGATTGCCCAAAGAAAAAATACGTGTCCATTATTTTTTGATAATCTACCTGATAAACGAAGAAAAAAAAATTAGTCATCATCCCTATTGCTTAACTTACCTCGTCTCGGAAGCGAAGATCTGGTGGTCTAACGGATGGTCTAACAGAGCGAGGTTTTTGTACACACAAAAGCGAAGGATGTGTGCGGAGAATGTCTCCAAGGGATGTATGCTATGTCATCCATAACATGATGGATGCTGACAAGAAACTGCTAACAGTCAGCTTTAAAAGAGCCAGGCTTACACATCTTCGAACCGCTCATCTTCTTAGCACATCCTGGGGGCCATTGCTGGGGAAAACGCTAACACTTACGATTTCATTTTGTTATTTCTAGCCGCCTGAGGTTTTCAAATGCCTCGCGCTTTTTTTTCTTTTACTTTGGTAATAAAAATATTAAAGAAAATGAGCGTGAGGTATTTGAAAACCTTCGGCGGTCAGAAATAACAAAATGAAAGCGTTTTCCAAAGCATTTCGGTTAGGCGAATGGCCCCCTGGTCGAAAACGCTACACCTCGGCCTATCTCTGGGAGAAAAGTAGCCTTAAGATCAGTTAACAATCTAGCTCAAGTGCTTGTCTAAGCGACACAGCCAATGTAATGCGCTGTTGGTAAAATGCTATATAATCTCCGGTAAGTTATTGTTCTAATTCAATTTTCCTCGGAAGTGGCGTTATCCTATTAATTTCAGAATGTCAGTCACTTTGAGTAATTTGGTTATTTTAACTTACTATCCGAAAGATAATTTTAATCATGTTATGCACCCCGGCTAACTTCTTGAGCTACCATACCATAGGCAAGGGAGCTTGTTCAGTAGCAATCCTATAATCCGAGTTTGTGGTTTCGCTCAAGAATTTCGCCGCTGCCTATACCATTGATGACAAAAAGTTCAGTTTGCAACAATAGCGGTATCTGATTCCCTTATTAACAAACGAAGAAGAAGATATAATGCGATTCAATTAAGAATAGGAAAGCCAATGACCTCCATCTGTCAAATGTCGCTTGAAAAGTACGGTTTACAAAAAAAACTCGGAACACTTTTTTAGCACTCAGCTGATTCTAGAATAAAAACCAAACATTTTTAAACAAACAATAACAAATGTTGATAATTAATATTATTTGTTTTTGTTTTCATCTATTGACCTTGGGCTATGAATGGTTGATAACCTAAGTCGTCAACCAAATGTCACTTTATGTTGCGTTCTAAAACCCGATTTAAAACTTTCGTTTAAATATATGATGCATGTTCGTAGTGACCTGCATGATTATTCATAACTTCTCCGGCGGTAATGTAGAGATGAGCGAAATTGAAGAGCTAGATTCTTATTAATGTTTTTTTTTTCACACAGTCTTAATAAAGAAATACTATTAAAAATCGGTTGTGTTCTTTCTCAACCTTAGTAAATTAATTTTATAAAAAAAATGTGATGTTTTGTCTCACTTAATCTTAGTAAATAAGTTTTATTAAATAGCAGCATTTTTTTTTGCTCACTCTACCTATTTGGTTTGAATTGACAGCTATGGCGCCAAATATGGCGCCCAGTCGGTCCTATTCTTAGTTGAATCGCATTATAAAAGTATTATTTACTCCACGTTTTTTCTCTGTTCATTGAATGACAAATGGCATTTGAGTGATGAACAAAACACGACGTTTTTTAATAAGGGAAGTTATGCTTTGTTAATCGTAAAAATGCTGTTACATACGAGCACCATTGATCTCTGTTGCAAACTGAACTTTTGATTGCCACCGTTTTTATTGATGTTTGCTTTTTATATATATTCTTTTCGTTTCAATTATCGCTTAATTGTTTCGTGTCGTTTGTCATCTTTCATTTCGGACGGTTCACATCGTTTAGTTGTTTTTGATGGTATCGCGTAAAGTTTGATACCCGGAGGAAGCCTATAGAGTCGCGGTTAGCCCGCGTCACGTCGCGTCGAGCTAACGTTCGGTTCGCGTTCAAACGACACGATCGCGGTCGTCACTGGATCCTTGGCGGGCGAAACGGGGCTCTGTTCTTTTGGAGGGAAAATTCTAGGAATCAGAGGCCTTAGATTTCGGAGAGACAGACTACAAACTCTGCGTATGTCGGCACTTCAATTCGCTATTCGTCTTTGCTATTTGTAAACTTCACATCACTTTGTCCTTTTTTATTTCTTATTATAAAGCATAATAAAGGACAGACCGTTGTCAATGTTACAAATAATACCGGAGTGAAGTGCTGACATTGGTGTTTTTTTAACGACTTCATTGAATTGTAACTCGATGACTGCTGATCGGTATTATTTGTGTCATCGCAGTCGTTCCAATTGCAAATCTTTTCGATTGCATATAAATCAATGTGTACTGCAATATAGCAGTCTTGAGAGCAGTTTCAAATGTAGTCCGTCTTTCTGGAGTCTCGGTCGTTGCCTAATTCTTCATTTCGATAAGGGGCCGTTCAAGTATTACGTAAGCAGATTTATTACAATTAGTTACCCCCTCCTCCCCCTCGTCAGCAAAAGTAAGCAAAGCTCTTACCCCTCTCCCCCATCCTTACGTAAACATTGGTACCTATATGCATTTTTCCTTTAATTTATTCTGTCTTTTTTATTGATTCATGAGCTTTCATGAGCTTCATGAGCAGCAGTACTTAAAAAGGCTTAATCGATGATGCTGACGTAATCACCATCTCTACCCCCCACCCCCCCCATGTCATCAAAAATAAGCAAAGCAAAGACCCCCCCTGCCCCCCTATAGTGCTTACGTAATACTTGCACAGCCCCTAATGGAGGCACAGCGTATGAGTGTAGCATAGACAGAGCTTTCGTTTCGTCGCGCCAAGGATGTCAGTAGACGCGTGCCTGTGGCATTGTCCTAATACAACGCGATAACGCGAATGAGCGATGCGATCATCGTACGAGTCGACGATCAAACATATCGATCTAGAATAGGTGTCCTAATAGGCAATCGAGCGATGCATTCGCGCTAAAACTAAAATGTTAAAAAATCTAAAACGCGCAATCGAACCTATTAATGATGAATAGGTGTCCTAACTGAAGTTCGCGCGATGATCGCGTCGCCTCGATAGGAAGCGGGGAGAGGGGCAGGGCTAACCCGTTCCGTATTCGCGTTCTATTAGGACACCCAGTTCGCGATCGCGCGATGGTCGCATCGTTTAAACGCGCGATGATCGCGTTATCGCGTTGTATCAGGACAATGCCTGTGTGTCCGTAGATGAGCGCCGCGGCTCTCGGGCTTCCTCCGGCGTGGCCCGGATGCGGACAATCTGCCCGCGCGGCTCCACCGTCGCGAGCGGCTGCGACGCGGACGACGTGTCGTCGCCGCGTTGCCTGCACGTGGTGTCGCCGCGGCGTTGCCGGCCCGCCGCCGCGGCCGCGCGGTTGCCGCTCCGCCCGCCCCCGCCAGCGCCCGGGGACTGCGAAGTGGCCGCGGACGCCGCCCAATGGGAGGAGACGGCCGATGCGAACGCGGAATGTACAGAAGACGGTGGTTTCAAAGCGAAGGCGGAGGCGGGATGCGGAAAGTCGGCCCGCGCGTTTTGCACGCTGCCTCGCGCGGGCGGGGCGGCCGCGGCCTTATATAACGGGGCGAGGTTACCCCCGCGACGAGCGACGCCGGATGGCACGCATATCTTCTATTGGTGCGATCTGCCGCCAGCTCGGAGACCCGGTAATATACGTCGACGATGTTATCATTGTAGCTATGACACTGCTGGTTTTATGACGCTAGATGTTTTGCACACTGCCTCGCGGGGGCGGGGCAACCGCGGCCTTATATAACGGGGCGAGGTTACCCCCGCGACGAGCGACGCCGGATGGCACGCATATCTTCTACTGGTGCGATCTGCCGCCAGCTCGGAGACCCGGTAATATACGTCGACGATGTTATCATTGTAGCTATGACACTGCTGGTTTTATGACGCTAGATGTTTTGCACACTGCCTCGCGGGGGCGGGGCAACCGCGGCCTTATATAACGGGGCGAGGTTACCCCCGCGACGAGCGACGCCGGATGGCACGCATATCTTCTACTGGTGCGATCTGCCGCCAGCTCGGAGACTCGGTAATATACGTCGACGATGTTATCATTGTAGCTGTGACACACTGCTGGTTTTAACAGATAGTATGACGCTAGATGTTTTATCTTAATCCGGCGCATAGGATCAAATTTGAAATATTAATAATTTCGGTTGTTATGTTTTGAGGCATTTAATTGCTATGTTTTTTAACCCCGATAGATTTTAAATTGTGTTTCAAAATTTAACAATTTCGTAATGATGTTGGTAACCACTCTGTCAGAAGTAACGTCATATTTTTCTTGGTATTGGTTATCTTTTTAGATATATCTTAAAAATAATATGGTTTCATTTCTGTATTCACCAGAACTGGACTTAGGCGCGTACAACCCAGTTTGGGGCACGAGGGGCTTCTCGCAGACATTCCACCTGTGGAAGGAAGGACGCAGACAACTATGCAGACCCCTCGCCGCCTGCCTCACCTACGTCACACTACCCTGGTGGGCCATCGCCAAGGGTGCGTATTGATATCATCATCATCAGCCTATTAATGTCCCCACTGCTGGGGCACAGGCCTTCCCTGGATAGAATAGGGAGATTGGGCCCTGACCCACCACGCGGGCCCAGTGCGGATTGGTGGGTGCTAACGACTGCAAATGCAGCCGGGACCAACGGCTTAACGTGCCTTCCGAAGCACGGAGGAACTCCAGATAGTAAATTTTTGGTCACCCATCCAATGACCGACCACTGCGAAAGTTGCTTAACTTCAACGATCGCGGCCGAACGCGCTAGCCACCTGCGCCGTCGAGCTCCTCCGTATTGATATAATGCGATTCAACTAAGAATATTGGGTTGCTAAGGAATTTTCAAAAATATTTGTTTCTTAGGTTTTCACGCACATCACTCATTAAATAAAACTAGTTTTAACGGGTTAGTGCACGAAACTTTATTTATTTATTGACGTTTCGCAGCCTTTTCAAAAAACTAAAGTCAACGCGGATGAATCCCGGGCGGCTGCTAGTTAATATTAATGAAGATAAATACAAGACTAGATTGCAAACCATTAATTGATAAAACTTATAAATCATTATCATATCTACTTGAAGATTAAATTAATAAGTTGGCAAAACGAATTTTAAAAGGTCAGTATAATGCGATTCAACTAAGAATAGGATCGACTGGGCGCCATTTTGTGATGTCAAAGCTGTCAATTGAAACAAAATAGGTAGAGTGAGCAATAAAAGTTTTTCTTCGATAAAACTTATTTACTAAGATTAAGTGAGAAAAAACATCAGATTTTTTTAAATAAAACAAACTTAAAAATACACTGATTTATAATAACATTTATGACTGTGTGAGTAAAAATATTAATCGGAATCTAGCTCTTCAATTCCGCTCAGCTCTGCACGACTACCGGAGTTGTCATCGTCGTCATGTTTGTTTACAAATGTTTGGTTTTTTTATTCTAGAATTAGCCGAGTGCTAAAAAAGAGTTCCAAGATTTTTTGCAAACCGTCTTTTTCATGCGACATTTGACAGATGGAGGTCATTGGCTTTCCTATTCTTATTTGAATCGCATTATATGTCTCAATGCAGGTCATGAACTATATGCGTAACAAATCTCACCCATACCCGTTCAGTAGTTTTTGCGTGATTGAGTAACAAGCATACAAACTTTCACATTTATAACATGAATTGGGATGATCCCTCTGACATTATTACACAGCTGTGACAATAACAAGCCAGCTGATCGGCATAAACACAGGAACAACGAATCATAGTGTACCGTAATGTACCATAGATACTTGCAGATGGGTAAGACTCAACAATCACAAGTGCCATCAGTTTGTCTACGATGATACGACGATCTAGTTATGTCATAATTAAAAAAAAACAGAATCTATATATTTAAATTCACGCACACCATATAATATGGATATATATTTATCGATACGGGCCATATCATACGCTAAAAGCTTTGTATATGTTACTCAATCATAACAACTGAATAAAATTGTATACTTACACGTTTTAT
Source organism: Chilo suppressalis (assembly GCA_902850365.2). Classification (NCBI taxonomy): domain Eukaryota; kingdom Metazoa; phylum Arthropoda; class Insecta; order Lepidoptera; family Crambidae; genus Chilo; species Chilo suppressalis. The sequence continues at coordinate 674,179 of OU963894.1, forward strand.
AAATATTCTTTTTGATCTAAATAAATAATGTCTCGCCATTAGGTGTATAGTGACTAAATTTCCGTAATTATTTCCATTTTTTTTGGAGTTTACTCCTTAAGAATCGATTTTCATATAAGGGACCCGGTATGAGAAAAATGTGAGGAGTAAAATCTATCGATGAATGACATTAATGACCTCGTTACGTTTTTGTGCGCAACCTCATCTGCGCACCTTTCACTTTTAGCCATGGCAACGGATAAAAAACATTAAGTTGTCACAAATGTCAATAAAATAAATAAACTAAAAATAGATAAAATCGGAGCAAAATTAATGAAAACAAATAAATAACAGAATATAGAGAAATGCCGGTAAGTGTCCAGCACTCTGGAATAGTGATTTTCAGGTCAAATGGAATAATAATACATATTTACAAAATGATGACTAATGTGTGATATTTTTGAAATTGTGTGTTTCCAGAAATACATAATAAAATATATGATGAACATCGCTGATGTTAGATGATAAAATGTGTGACATGGGACCTATGATAGTCGAAACCATGGGACGATTCCTGAGGTATCTCTACTTGTAACCGACTTCTTCGGACTTGATTTTGTTTTGTGTCTGTTCAAAGACAATCGTTTTTAGAGTGTAAACTCCGGTCGTGCGTCGGAGCTGACACACACAATTTTTTTATTTAACTATTTCAATTTAACATTACAGATATCCTGGATCACCGCGAAGAACCGATCTTGACCTTCTGAGTGTTCTACGTGCCTGTCCAAACCTCCTCCCCCCCTCACCTACCAAGAAGCGCCATCTGTCGGGCAACTTCTCGACCACACTACCTCGTCGCGAGTCAACGGATATCGGAACTGCATCTGTCCACTACGAGACCCACGGTACTGCATTCGTATACCTACCTTATTAAATAGATCAGATATTTATAGTCACTGAACCTAGTGCGAGCTTTGATTGAGCAAACTGTAATAGCAAAAATTGCCGAATCATAATAACCATATCTTTTTTTGAAAATTAATGACGTTTTCTTTGGTTATTTATACTCCTAGATAGAGCAATCACGCAAAGATAACGGCTTATGTATGCGTGACTCTAATGTCAGATTGTACTAAAGCAGTCAAAGAAATTATTACATTATGAGATTTTGCGGTTACTTAAGCTATTGTTGACTGTATACTTTCTAAATCAATAAAATCGTTTTGTATATTTTTTTGATTACACAACATAGTATACGAAGAAAAACGGTTGAAACCTATAAAAACTCGTACTGGGATCAGAGTGCCGAGTGTGAGATATAAACTCGAGTAATGCGAATTATTGTATTGAAATTATGTAGTTTATCAACATTATTTGTTTTTAAAGTGAAACTTATTCCATCGCCACAAATTTTTCGTTCATATTTAGTATCAGGGCTTGTTTACCGGTTAATTTTCAAATCTAAATCAGTGTCAAGTACATTAGGAGCGTTTTATTTAAGTTTGGCGTTTTAGTTACCTTAACCTTAAAAACCGGTTTTCCTATTAGAGGGAAATCAAATAGATTATGAGTTTAGCGGTTTTTAAAGGGTTTCATTACACTCATTCTGGCAGCATCGATAATAAATGAATAACTTGACTCACTAGACGCTAGCAAACGTGTCAATAAATGCATCAATCTCTGAGCATTAACAAGTTGTGACTTGATTAGTTCAAACAAAACGAACTTCAAGCGATGCCGACGCGTGCACGTGTCGCTCTGGATTAAACCGGTTTATTAAGGTTTTATGTACCGCTTTCATTGCGGACGCGGTCCGAACGAAACCTTTACTAAAACCGGTATTAACCTTTATTTACCGGTATTTTTAAAACCGGTTTCAAGGCTTGTTTAGTATGTCGCGTTACATTTTTCATTGTTATGAAAAATTTAGTCTATCAATAACCAATGGTGATTCAGTGGTAGAAAGCTCGCTTTCTATGTGAGCGTGAGCTGTTTTTATTTATTTTCCACTTTTTCTAAGTCAGATTTACACTTTTAAAAGTTTCACTCTCGTTGTGGTTTCATAAAACCATGCCGATTTATTATGCTGGTCTGTATGCTATCGGCCCGAAGAGAATATGTTAGGGTCGCCATAACACGTTTATTATTTTTCTAGTAGTCAATGAGAAAATATAACAAAAGCGTCGATAGCGGAGTTGAAAATATTATCCAAGATTAGTCTTCGAGTCTAAAAATGTTCGAAAACTTAAAATTACAACGGTGGAAGTATGTTTCGTCTAGGCTTATTGACAGTATGAAAAATAATGTTTCAATTGTTGGTATCTATATGTAATATGAATATTAGCAGCAATTTTACTATTCTGAAAGCACAAGTAATTAATAACTTTTTTATAAAATCATTAAATGTGAAGCACTTTTTGCCACATGGTCACGAGATCGAAAACGCCTTTGATTGGCCATGACTAAAATGACGTCATACGCTAGTATACTTCTGGCCAAAGTGACATTACATTGTATCGTTTGACGTTTTAATGACAGCTGTGTGACTTCACACACTAGTGAGACGCCATGATGTCCAGAGAAACGTTTTCGCGGCATCTTGAAAGTTTTTTTACTGAATTACATAACAGATTTAAAAATATCTACTTTTTATGGACTCCATAAACATTAGTAAATAACGTGAGATCGTTTTCTCTAACTTGTCAAATACCCTATTGTAATGATTAGCAGCGTAGTTATCTCATTTATAATGCGATTCAACTAAAAATAGGACCGACTGGACGCCATATTGTGATGTCATAGCTGTCAATTCAAACCAAATAGGTAGAGTGAGCAAAAAAAGTTTTTATTTAATAAAACTTATTTACTAAGATTAAGTGAGAAAAAGCATCGGATTTTTTTAATAACATTTATTTACTAAAATTGAGAAAACAAAAACCACCCAACCACATTAATCAGAATCTAGCTCTTCTATTCCGCTAATCTCTGCATTACCGCCGGAGTAGTTATGAATAATCATGCACTATTACTAGGTCACATACGAACAAGCATCCTTTATGTAAACGAAAGTTTGAAATCGAGTTTCTGAACGCAACTTAAAGTGACATTTGGTTGACAATTTAGGTTATCAACCATTCATGGCCAAAGCTCAATAAGTGAAAAAAAAACATATTAACCGTAATTAGGTTTTTATTCTTGAATTACCGGAGTGCTAAAAAAGGGTTTCAAGTTTTTTTTGCAAACCGTACTTTTCAAGCGACATTTGACAGATAGAGGTCATTGGCTTTCCTATTCTTATTTGAATCGCATTATATCAATCGTTTTCTTTCCCAAAACCAACGGATGAGTGAAAAACTCACACTCGGCACAATTATGAAATTATATTAGTTGTTATAATAATATTGATGGATATTGAACGGCTGACACATGAATGAGTTCGAATAGATCTATGACAGTTAACTAATGGCAACACAAATGGTGCTACTATTAACTCCATGTCTTTGATACTGCATAGTTCTGTAAAATCGCTGTACTATGCAGTATAGTTCTGTACAATCGCTGTACTATGCAGTATAGTTCTGTACAATCGCTGTACTATGCAGTATAGTTCTGTACAATCGCTGTACTATGCAGTATAGTTCTGTACAATCGCTGTACTATGCAGTATAGTTCTGTACAATCGCTCGACCATTATCAACGGTGTTACTGGTACGGTAGTTGGTAATATTGAACACGATCACTTGAAAATATAAGGACAGATCGTAAAACGCAATAAATATATTTTAAAGACCCACGCTATGAACAAGTCTGCCGATGTTTATAATTTATAGATGCGTTATTTGAATATTTTAATTTTCTTAATTGCCACTGGAATAGGGTATTTGACAGTATTAAAAATAAAGTGCCAATTGTTAGCATCTGCGTTTAGAATGAACTAGCAAACCAGTGAACCAAATGTTCACCAAAACCTGATTTAAAAAAAAATGTATTTAATTAATTGAGAACTTCGGAGATTTTGTGTGGTTTCGTTTGAAATAGAAATCACGTGATTTCTCGAAAACCGGAAGTGCTACGTTACTCAAATCCGGTTTGTAGTCTTATCAGACTATTCTGAACTTATAACTGAAATATTCTCTTTATCTATCTCTTACGGTTTGGCCGCTGAAACAGCACCACAGACAGACGGACGGACTTGTCTAATAGATAAGAGATATTGGCAGGGGTTTTTACTATTATTACAAAAAAAAGATTCATAATTTTACTAAAAATCTTCGAAAAAGATAATAGTTTTCTTATCTATTGTCACGTGACCCAAAACGCTTGGGAATGGCGGAGCCTAAAATGACCTCACACGCAAGTAAACTTCCGGTTAAAGTGACATTACATTGTATCGTTTGACGTTTTAATATCAGTCGTGTGACGTCACACACTAGTAAGACGCCACATTGTCCAGAAAAACGTTTTCGCGGCAACTTGAAAATGGAGTTTTTGATTTGGTTATTTTTACTGAAATACGCAACAGAATGATGAATATCCACTTTTTACGGACTCCATACAGATTAGTCAATAACGTGATATCGTTTTCTAAAACTTGTCAAATACCCTATTTTTTAATATTAAAATAAATTATTTGCTTCTCTGTTCAACTCTTAAAAACTTTGTTAAAGATTCGTGTAATTAACTGTTATGTTATTCACTGTTAAGTAAACAATATTTGTAACTCACCCAAAATTTTCTTAAAAAACGATTTTTGTAATTTTTATATACTAACTATTTTAAAGGTCCAATCTTTTATCATGTAATTAAAAACATTTGCAGGCTAAATAGTTGCCATAATTTGATACAATATTCGCAAAAGATCAGAACTTTTTAGTAACTTTTTCCATTTTAATAATTCAAGTGAGCCTTCATATTCGCATTACTATCTACATATTTAATTTTTGGCCTAAGTAAATATTTGTCCAACCATAACACACGGTACTGATAATATTAATTTCCTATTAAAAATACCAGTTATTAGCGCCATCTATCGTATGTATAAAATAAGTTCAAAAGACCATATTATTTGCAAATTATCCTCTAAAAGACTATCTTATGATATATTTAACCTTAAAATTTAAGAAAATCTTCTGTCTGTCGGTAGTTAGTTAGGCGAACAAATTATTGTGTGATATGTGTATGTGTCTTGTATATTTGTATAATCACTTGCCAACTAGCCGTTACTTTGTTGTGTATATCTATCGCATATCAATATATTGTGGACGCTTGAAACATGTATTTCCGGTATTATTTATGTTGCACAGATGCTAAAGAATTTCTGGCAAGTGAAAAACAAACAAACAAAATATATGTTTAGGTACATTTCATATAAACACACATATATGTATATTTGTTTTCGATGATATTTAGGTAATATAATATGTAAAAAAAACATGATGTGCAAATGTTGCATGTTAATTTCATTCCATTAATTTTTAAGAAAATATAAAAAACATATTATGTTCCTCATAGTTGCAGTACCAATGTCGAATAAGACTTGTGATTGTTAGTTTCAAAAGTGGTGCCACCATCGGACAGAAATTATAATGAGTATTTTTTTGTATTTCTTGATTTTGAGGAGGCACTCAGAAACCTTGCCATTTATATTTAATAGAAAACTAATATCCTTATATATTATAGATATTAACGGGATTGTTACCATGTACCTTGTTTTTATGAGTCTCCGATATTTCGGAGATGTTTTTGATGTGACCAATGGTAGTGGTAGTATCGAACGCAGTAAAAGACGACGTCAGAGGGTAGACCGATATGTCTGCCAATAACGTCTACCCGCAATTACTTCAGTTACTCGGTGATCATGGCGCTTGCAACAGTGCCGAAATATCGGAGACTCATAAAAAACGAGGTACATGGTAACAATCCCGTTAATATCTATAATGTTAGTGACCATGAAAGTTTAAAACAACTAATTTCTTTACATAATTCGAGCGATTAATAAAAAAATGATGTGGTGTCGTGGGACACCAGGTAGGAACGAAGTTCCTTCGGCTAATGTAGAATCGACACAAATTGCAAACTCGCTTGTGTATGCGACTGTCGCGCCTGCGCACGTCTCATTTAACGGTTTTATTCCACGCACTTTTTTCCACGGATTTTTTCTTACGGTTTTACTATCACATTTTTTTCAGTTCGGTCGCGCAGCAAAATCCCTATCCCCTCCAAGCCTGCCGTAAGGAACTTCGTTCCAAAAATACTGTAGGTACACTGTCGCAGTATAGTGGACCAAAAACAGATAGTATACCACCTAAATGCGCACATCTAAAGACATAAAGTTAAACGAGTACAAAGTGTCTTAGCGCCGCACTCAGAGTCGATTTCATTTAATGCTTCATTAAATCACTACGTATGTAAAATCTTGTCATAAAAAAGTTTGTGAATTCTCTGAGTGAGGCTGTTAAGAAAATTACACAATAGGGATGATGACTAATTTTTTTTCTTCGTTTATCAGGTAGATTATCAAAAAGTATTGGACACGTATTCTTTTTTCACATAATATGAACATTGCAGAGATATATTGATTAGAAAAGTCGCATGACGTCACGTTTGAGTACACTTATAAGTGAAAATTCACTCAAAAGTGACGTCACGAGACCCTACTCCCAAACTTTGACGCGCTATAACTTTGTCATTTTTTGGTTGATTGCCCAAAGAAAAAATAGGTGTCCATTATTTTTTGATCATCTAACTGACGGACTAAATAGAATTTCGTTTACTGTACCCCGTCATCACCCCTATAATTAATATATTATTATTTTTTTATTGGTGTGTGTTGGAAATATTTATTCATTTATAATTAATCATTCTAGCAGCAGGAACATATATGTTTGTATTGCCTGAGTAATTTCTAGTCATATAGAATATAGTTTTAAGCTTTTTATTGTATAGATGTTACAGTGTTCATAACCCCAAAGCCAGCCGACAATACCCTATATGCTTGAACATATAAATGCTGATTGTACCCGCGGTATCGTTTAATTTTGTGCAACAATTAAGGTTTCTTATAGTTGTTATAAAAAGTCAACAAATATATTATTTATCTTAACTAACTAATAATATGATAAAGAAGAAAGATTTGATTGTTTGTTTGTTTGTATTGAATAGGCCCCGAAGCTACTGGACCGATTCGAAAAATTCTTTCACAATTTACAATCCTTCATTATCTCTGATGAACATAGGCTATAGAGTATTTTCAAAAAGTTAAGGTTCCGTATGAAAATATTGATAACTAGCGGCCCGCCCTCGCTTCGCTTCGGTGTAGAGCTGAAGGGTAGACTACAGTTTTTGTTCTCAGGCTTGTGTTATACACAATGACATTCACCTATGATTCTTCTTATACCTGCATGCAAAGTCTCAGCCCGATCGGTTTAAAATTGACAAAGTTTCATACAAACTTTCATTTCCTATTTTATCCCTTTGGGGGTAGAATTGATCAAAATCCTTTCTTAGCGGGTGCCTACGTCATAACATCTACCTGCATGCCAAATTTCAGCCCGATCCGTCCAGTGGTTTGGGCTGTGCGTTGATAGATCACTATGTCAGTCAGTCGCCTTTGAGTTTTATATATATATAGATGTAACCCAATGTGTGTAGAAAATAACCTGTCGCGTACGCTGCAGAAGCATTGCCAATAGAGCAAAGTGATGAACTAAAGTTTTATAGAGGACATCAATATCTACAAAAAAGTCCGTGATGCCATATGTCTATCACATTTATGTCACAACTGGAGGGCTGCTGTTTCACCCGCGTTACAATACAATACAATACAATACAATACAAAACGCTTTATTGTACACCACAGAAAACATTATATTTAGTACAAAACAAATTAAAACTAGTGTATCAATGGGCGGCCTTATCGCTAAGAGCGATCTCTTCCAGGCAACTTTTGGATGGAGAGGACTAGAAGGAAGTTGGAGAGTAGGCGGTGTAAATCACTTGAGTGAAATAGGTAATAATATATACATACATATTAATAAAAATATATAATATATATACTCTTATATAAAATAAATAGATACATACACAACAAAAAAATATGGATGCGTGTAACTTATGTACGCGCGTGAGAAGTTATACTTATTTAGCATCATTAAAAATATTTTTAATTGCATGCAAATAATTAATAATTACAATAAAATAATAATAAAAGGACTGGAAAAGGATAGTTAACACAGTCAATTAAGTTCAGTTTTAATTTGAAAAATTAAATAGTAATTCAAAATATTCAATTAAAATCACTACTGAATTTAAGTTATTAGTCCATATGTAATTAGCACTTGTAAGTAACTAAAACACGTTGTGTCTATATAGAAACTAGAAACATGTGGATAAATATTATAAATATGAAAACAGTGATCAGAGGCGACGAGCGTGCCAACATTGTTTTTGACAACGCGATCATCTTATGGAGCTCCGTGGATCGTTCAAAGTACCTTTCGAACAGATGTCTAATTAGACACTAACATTCATAACGCGCCCGCGGCCAACTTCATGGTGTTACTATTGTGTTACAGTGATGCGCGCGCATCTCGAAATTTCACTCACATGATTTTTTCATAACGCGCCCGCGGCCAACTTCATGGTGTTACAGTGATGCGCGCGCATCTAAAAATTTCACTCTCATATTTTTTTCATAACGCGGCTAAAGAAGTATAACTTCAATAAACAAATCTAGTTCAGTAGGTAGTAATCACAAAAAGAATATAATCGACAGTTTTATAAGGACGCGTTAATTCAAAGTAAAACGTTATAGTGAGTCAAACTTAAAATATGGACATAATATGCTGTCGCGGACTTTTTTTACAGAACTTTTAAAGGAAACAATTCGGAACATGAGTTTTGTTGCAACAAATTTTTACTTGGAATAGAAGGTTTATAATTATTATGAACAGAGTCATTGTGTATAATACAAGCCTGAACCGAAGCGAGGGTGGGCTAGTAATATCAAAATAGAACTATTTTGCATTACAACAAAACAGATATTATATGTTGAATAAAACACACAGCAGTCCTTAGGCCCGTATTACAGAATGACAACAAGTGTTGATCTGTACTTGAGTACAGTTGGAAAGGGATGTCGCTATGTGCTATATATAGTGACATCCCTTTCTAACTATGCTCAAGACTAGATCAATCTATAAGAATCTCTTATCTATTAGACAAGTCCGTCCGTCCGTCCGTCTGTCTGTGGTGCTGTTTCAGCGGCCAAACCGTAAGAGATAGATAAAGAGAATGTTTAAGTTATAAGTTAAGAATAGTCTGATAAGACTACAAACCGGATTTGAGTAACGTAGCACTTCCGGTTTTCGAGAAATCACGAATTTCAAACGAAACCACACAAAATCTCCGAAGTTTTCAATTAATTAAATACATTTTTTTTAGATCAGGTTTTGGTGAAAATTTGTTTCACTGGTTTGCTAGTCTTTCTATAATACGGGCGTTAATGACTTGGTGTAATCTATGGTAACTTTTACAGTGAATATAATTACACTTACAGTTTGCTCTTTGAACTCACCGGCGGCGTCACCATCCTTCCTTGGTAAAGCGTTGACAGCTTTTCACATTCAAAGCGTTTTATTATTTGGCACGGTAATTCGGTTTATGATGTTTAGTATAGCAAACACTTTTATTCACCAAGTATCAAAAAAGCTAAATTGCCGGCTTGACCTCAATAAAAAAAATAGGTTTCTGATATGGGATACAGAATAAATACGTAAGTTACACATACATATACAAACAGATTTACCAGGATACAATTATTTCCTTGATATTGCCAAAAGGATCCAGATGTAAATATTCATCCAGGTAATAACACAATTGTTATGTCTTACAATGGGCTAGTTGACTCATGTCGAATTGTATTAAATAAATGTTGATTTTTTTAAGTATTTGGTCTAAGGAACCTAAATATATCGATTTCACTTCATAAAAGCAGAAGATTGCTGTAGAAATTAAATTTAAAAAAAATATATAGTCTATACTTTTTAAACACTAAAAACGCTGTTCGCCACATCCGCCATGATTGTGACGTCTCTTTTAGTAAACAACTAAATGTCATTCATACAAAACTTTAAAACTTGTATTATTAAAACTGATAATAAATGAAAAGACTTAAAATATTATTGAATGAGTACTTACATCAAAGTGATCTTCGCAAAAATAAATTTTACTATGAGTCGATAAGGTTGCAGGATCACTTTTAGCGAGTTCTAACCAGGTATTGCGTAGGTTAATTTCTTTCGGCACTTTAATCCACAACTTTTCTGGAGTCTTCAAGGATGTCTTTTTACATTCTCGTACAATACAATAATGATAATTACTATATTTTTCGTGGTATCTATTAGAAAACATTTTTTTTTTTATTTATTATAAACTCAGATAGGTTATATTCTACGTGCTTACGAGTTTTTGTTTACTACCGGCTGACGTCATAGCATAGATAATATATAGACTAAAATGGCCGACAGCGTTTTTGTATGTCCATGAAAAGTCTATTTTAAAATTGAAGATTTGTAGCTTTCTAGGTCTCAAAAAAATACAATACATTTTTTCGGTCTAATACAACATTTATTAACCATTTAAAACCTTTTTCCAAAAAGGGTCAACTAGCCTATTTTGATGTTCATCATACACATTGTATGTAACGGATTTGAAAATGTTTGTTATACTATTCATCAAAAAAATTATTACCGTGCCAAATTATAAAGCGGTATGAATGTGAAAAGCTGTCAACGCGTTACCAAGGAAAGATGGTGGCGCCGCTGGTGAGTTCAAAGAGGAAGCTGCAGGTGAAGCCCTATATTCACTGTAAAAGTTACCATAGACTACACCAAGTTATAAGACTGCTCCTTCACTTAACGCTGTGTGTTTTAAGAGATAATATAATAATATGTTTTCATTATCTAAGCAGCTTTTTGATTAAAGAAAGTACTTACAGAATATTCAAACCCTTAAAAACTTGATCTAAATAAACTGCAATAATGTTTACAACGCATTTTACATATTCTATAAGTAAAGAGGATTGAGTCGTAAAAATATACTTTTAAATAGTTGATATTTATAAATAATATATTGCACCCTGAACATTGATGTGTCCAAAAAGTCATATATATTATGAATATTATGATAGTTGTAGATTTGATAACACAAATTGATCTGTGAGCCCGCGACCGCTGCTTCACATATTTTTGTACAATTCAACTCGGAAAGTTATCAGTAACGCATTCTGTTACTATTGTACTGTACATTATTAAGGTATAAATTATATATTTATGAATACTGTACATTTTGTTATACGGAACTTCTATACTTTAATAATTTCGTCCAATACCTACACCAGGCTCTCTACTAATAGGGATGATGACTATTTTTTTTTCTTCGTTTATCAGGTAGATTATCAAAAAGTATTGGACACGTATTTTTTCTTTTTTCACATAATATAAATATTGCAGAGATATATTGATTTGAAAAGTCGCATGACGTCACGTTTGAGTACACTTATAAGTGAAAATTCACTCAAAAGTGACGTCACGAGCCCCTACTCCCAAACTTTGACGCGCTATAACGTTGTAATTTTTTGGTTGATTGCCCAAAGAAAAAATACGTGTCCATTATTTTTTGATCATCTAACTGAAGGACTAAATAGAATTTCGTTTACTGTACCCCGTCATCACCCCTATTGTAAATTAATAGTAGTGAATCAAATAGCTTTTTTTTAAACTAGGCATCTCCGTAGTCTAATGATTGACGTATTTGCTAGACTTATTATAGTTATTTATACAACTGTTGTATAATGAGGGGTATTTAAACACGAATGTAGGTTTATCACACGATACCAGACTTTATCTATGTACACCTACGGGATGAATTCTCTATAAAAGATCGGATAGTATGGGGCGTTTTAAGAACTTAAAATTCACGAAATGTTTCGGCGCTGCGGTAGTGGAACGTGGAATTTTTGTTTTTTGAAATTATTAATACCACACATCGAGCAGTGAAAATTGTGGCCGTCTGATGGGTGAACCTTTGGCGTAGAAGGGATTTAAAAAGCGAAAGAGTGTTATTATAAAACTTAGTACAACATTATAACACCCGTTTGGGTGTTATAATGGCATTTTTAATTATGACGTTGGCTGTTTTAAACCTGTAGCAATAAGCAAGCTGTTTCAGAATCTATAATAGAGGCTTTAATGCCTGAGGCATGGGGGTAGATAAAAACATAGGAAACAAAGTGCGTCAGACTCAGCGTCGCTATCGAATTGGCAGGTTCGATTCTACGTTGACGGAGAACAAAACTTTTTGGAGTTTACTCCTTAAGAATCAATTTGCATATATAAGGGGCCCGGTATGAGAAAAATGTGAGGAGTAAAATCTATCGATGAATGACCTCGTTACGTTTTTGGTGCGCATCCTATGTCGTGCAACTTTGACAAACAAAGATGACGGATTGACATTAATATTTTTTTTTAAATCTGAACTGAATTTAGATATTGTTTCTGATAGAGCAATGGGGACAACGAGGTATGGTACAACCATTGATGCGGTATTTTCAAGATTCGTGAACCACGTATCTACGAACGTCCATGTGTCTTATTTTAGTTACCATAAACCACTTGTCACTGTAATTAATAATGCAGACAATTAAAAAAAATGATAATAGTCTGATAATAATAATTACATAATTTATCAACATTCCTAATGATATATTTATGCACATCTGAAATTGACTATTGTAAAAAGTTTAATGTAAAATATTTCGTCGATTAGTTATAATAAATGTATATGAAATGAATAAATATATATTTATATATGTATATTATTTTCATTAATTTGTTAATTTACCCTTTCATACAGTATCAATCTTTTTAAAGTTAAATAAACTTTTTTTGCGTCTGGTTAGACTATCGAACTTAAGGAGTAAACTCCAGTCGTGTCGGAGCTGACACACACAATTTTTCTATATTGTTTCAGGCTCGGGTCAGTGTGGTTTGGTCATTGTTCCTAATTTAAATGACACAGATTATTTTATGGAGCTTGAGTACTGAAGTGACAAAGAGCAATATGATGTGTGATATATTGTCAAGCATATTTTGACGTATTGGCCTATCTGTTTGACATTGCAAATTCCGTATAACAAGAATGTATATTTTATGTACGATGATATTATAAATATTAGAATTAAGAAAAAATGTAACTACTCTAGTCGTAACTTGTCACTGAAGTAATGTACTTAAAGGATGGACATTTGTATGATTTGGACTGAATAAAAATATTGCAAGCATCAATAACGTTTTAATTTTTATTGTTTTAAAGCATGTAACTGCATGATGTAAAAACCCTTTTTGACTCGTTTTGACGCGGTCCGTGAGGGCCGCGGTAGCATAATTGGTCAGTGCATTCGCCCGGATTGCGAAGGGTGCGGGTTCGAGTCCCGTCTGCTGCCTGGTCCGCGTGGAATTTTTTCTAGTTATATTTTCTTTAGATTTATCAATAACGTTTGTTTAGTCTTCCAGCATGCCGGCTTGTGCACTCATCTTGATATGAAAAGTGCTCATGCGTTTGTCAAGATATAGTTGATATATGAGGGGTATACAATCAAAGTTGGTAAATTGACGACCTCCGTGGCCGAGTGGTTTGTACGCCGGGTTTCATGGCGTCGCCGACTCGAGAGGTCTCGGGTTTGAATCCCGGTGGGGGCAGATATTTGTGTGATGAACACGAGCATTTGTACTCCAGTCATGGATGTTTAAATATGTATTTCTATATAAATATACTTATATATGTAAAGTATGTGTATTCTATCCGTTACCCTAGTATCCCATAACACAAGCCTTATAGTGCTTACTTTGGGGCTACGCTAATAGAAGTGTGTTAAAAAAAAATGGATGCGTGTAACTTATGTACGCGCGAGAGAAGTCATACTTCTTTAGCATCATTAAAAATATTTTTAATAATTACAATAAAATAATAAAAGGACTGGAAAAGGATAGTTAACACAGTCAATTAAGTTCAGTTTTAATTTGAAAAATTAAATAAATATTCAAAATATTCAATTAAAATCACTACTGAATTTAAGTTATTAGTCCATATGTAATTAGCACTTGTAAGTAACTAAAACACGTTGTGTCTATATAGACACTAGAAACATAAATATTATAAATATGAAAACAGTGATCAGAGGCGACGAGCGTGCCAACATTGTTTTTGACAACGCGATCATCTTATGGAGCTCCGTGGATCGTTCAAAGTACCTTTCGAACAGATGTCTAATAATGGTGGATTATTAACCACTAAGTGGTTAATAATCCACCATTATTAGACACTAACATTCATAACGCGCCCGCGGCCAACTTCATGGTGTTACTATTGTGTTACAGTGATGCGCGCGCATCTTAAAATTTCACTCTCATAATTTTTTCATAACGCGCCCGCGGCTAACTTCATTATGTTACTTTTGTGTTACAGTGATGCGCGCGCATCTTAAAATTTCACTCTCATAATTTTTTCATAACGCGGCTAAAGAAGTATAACTTCAAAAAAAAGTTGGTAAAGTCCACATTGCCAAAATGTTCAGTAAACGATAAAAACGATAACTATTTTAACGCGGCCAATAGGGCCGTGGTAGCATAATGGTCAGTGCATTCGCCCGGATTGCGAAGGGTGCGGGTTCGAGTCCCGTCCGCTGCCTGGTCCGCGTGGATTTTTTCTAGTAAACTTTTCTTTAGATTTAAAAATCTAGCAGTTAAATGCTTAAAAATAAATAAAACCATAACTATTTTAACGTTAAACATTATTAATATGCAGCATGTAATGGAAATACAGGTATTCATCACGTTCAGTTCAATACTTTTGAGTAAAACCTTAAGTATAAGATGGACTTTCCCAGTTTTGTTACCTAGTTTTGGACTTTACTAAGTTTGTAACAGTAACATAACAAAAGAGCATTACAACATCAAAGGCGGCCATGACAGCTGTCAGTGAAATGAAGGCAATGGAGCCTTCCTATTGGTCGAAAAGGACTTCACGCAAATTGAAACTCAACTCACTTGGTCTTTGCCTCGTTTGTTTGTAAAGTCAATATTCAATTTGAAATAACAGTACCCTTAGTACGAGTTTGAGCTCTCGAAAACTATCATAGTTTTCGTAATTGTAAAACTCGTACTAAGGGTACAGTCGAGATTTCTAGAATTTGTATGAAATTATTCTACGGGGTAAATATAGATACGGAAATGAATGTGCTGTAATTTAAATGTCACTTTTAAAAATTTGTGGACTTTACCAACTTTGATTGTATACCCCTGATATATGAACCTGTACTCATGATATAATACAATACCTTTAATAACGTCCTTAGTAACCTAATAAATACATATTTCTGTTATTTATTGAACCAAACGTGTATTCGTATAATTAATACTCGAATATAAGTACTTACATATTTCAAACATCTAAATTAAAAGTATGACCTAGAATGCCCTGCCTATCTGCCTATGCCTATGACGACCTCCGTGGTCGAGTGGTTTGTACGCCGGGTTTCATGGTGTCGCCGACTCGAGAGGTCCCAGGTTCGAATCCCGGTGGGGGCAGATGTTTGTGTGATGAATACGAGCATTTGTACTCCAGTCATGGATGTTTAATATGTATTTCTATATAAATATACTTATATATGTACAGTATATGTATTCTATCCGTTACCCTAGTATCCCATAACACAAGCCTTACAGTGCTTACTTTGGGGCTAGGCTAATTGGTGTGAGTGTTGGACATATTTATTAATTTATTTATTTATTTATGCCTAGGTATAATCATTTCCGCTGCTTTGAGTGTAGTACTGCGGTACAACGCGCAAGCTTGAAACTAGGTATATTGTACCCGAAGAAAAAAGTAAAAGATAACAATCAATTCATGTATGTATGTATGTAATCCCCGTAGTTTGATTCTCGCATTCAATGATAGGGTCTAATTTTCATGATACATTAAAAAGGCATTTTCACCTTCTTATTTATTTGTTTATGTCAGTGTCGTTCACGAAGATTGAAGAAAGGAGATTGCTCAAATTGGCCCAAATGCACAAAATTTATTGACACACACGGTAATTCTTGGCGTAATTTATAATTTAATTTACAGTCATTAGATTTCAACGGACACCTTTGTATAATATATTTACTTTAAAAAGGACTTTTAATTTTACCGGTTTGGAAAACATACGAATCATTTTTAATGGCTATGGGTGAAGTAACATTCAGCCAAAGACTGATCGAAGTTAAACAACATAAAAACAAATCTTTTTTGTAAAGATCGATAAAATAAATCATTTTATTACACTGTTGTATTAACCACAACTATATTATCATTTTCACTACATGCAAATGTGCTAAGACAATTATTATAGATGGAAGGCGACATCATAAAGTCTATTGCCATACATTTTTTGCCAAACACCTCCATAAACACATTATAATCTGTATATATGTTAGACTTTAAGGTATCTATCTATGGGCCTAAGTTCTCTGACTATAAATTAATAAATAAATAAAATTATAAGGTGTGATACACTAAAAATCTAAAATATGGTTATCTTAAAAACATTAAAAAATAATGAAGCTACTGAATATATGGGTAGAACATAAATCTCTTAGCTTTCTTTGGTTAACGAGAGTTTAAAAATTCTCTGTAATCTGTGGCTCATTCACAATCATCACACAGTTTTTGTCACAGAGTACCTTATTATAACCGGAAATGACACCTGATTTTAAAAGTTACTCTTATGCATTAACTTTAAAAACAGGCAACTATCTGTTAATCTACATGCTCTATATACCTGAATCTAATCCATAATTACGGTACTTGGCTTGATTTCTCTAGTTTACTATATAATTTATTTGTTTTTTTATTATTTTAATATGTTCAGTGTATATGGTTTATAGAATTTCTCAGGGGTGTCCGTCAATAATATTCGTTTCTACAGTAATTTATATATAATTTCGAATCTAGGAAACAATTTTTCATGATTATTGGTCTTTAGGCCAAACATGTATGGAAGCTGAGCAATCTCCTTTCCATAAAAGTTTTTTGGTTACAAATTAATAATAGCAAGCTGTAACTACAGTCTGTGGCCTGCACAAAGATTGTCGCTCATGTAACCTTCCTGGTGGTGAATCGTAAAGGTTCTTGCTTAAGTACCACCAAAATTCATAGTTTGATCAGTTTTATAAAATTAGGTACGGTAAACAATACTTCTATTATTATTTTTTCTGCGATGGATTGCGATTTGTGAATAAGAACAAAAAGGCAGGGCGACCTGTTGGTCAATGAATCGGTCATAATAAGAAAAATCGCCTTAATGGCTTAGATTTAAATAAAAAGGCAAGATACGGTACGCTCATACTAGCATCAAATAAAATATGATCCGACTCAACTACATAAGCGACTCACGCACACGTCTGTATATTACCATTAAATCGAGAGAGCGAGACAGAACTGTACCCAAAATCGAATTCGTAACGTTTGCGAGTCCGAAATGTCACTGTCAAATGTGTACTGATTTTTAGTTCTCGTTACGTACTTTGTGCTGCTGCTGTTCAAGTTTCCATAAAAATTTGACATTGACATTTCGGTTTGCAAAGTATTCGAATTCGATAATCGTTCGTGCTAGGGGTACTGGACGCTTCAACGCAGCGCGAGCGAAACGGCGAATCCGCTTCCAAGTCCATACGGCTGACCTGTACTGTTGTTCTTTTCTTGATAACAAAATGGCGATTACGTAAATAACATTGACGACAAACCGTGATTTTTGAGAAAAAAAGGTTTTTACAATTTTACGAATGAAAACTGTTGCCAAGGCATTTGTTATTTGATTTTGAACTACAGTGGAGCCCCGGTAATCCGGCCCCTGGCTAATACGGTACCCCCTATAATCCGACATCGTCTATTACATACAAGTATTCGCTAATTCACGATTGAACAAGTTACAACTTGTACGCACCATCACTATTTATTATTATTACTTTTATAATAAAACGTAATCTTTCTATTGTGTTGTTTAATTTATTAAATTTGACTTGATTGATTTGAAGTATGATTTGTAATCTTATCATTGGATCTGTATTTTGTCGGATTACAAGGTACTCTTTTGTAAAAAAAAACGGACTATGGGGGGTCTTATGCAGTACTCTATAATCCGACAAATTCGATAGTTCGACACTGCCCTGCAAAATGTTTGTCGGTCTACCGGGGATCCACTGTATTTGTGTTCTTTATAAAATCATCGAAGGCATTGTTTTATCTTTATAACACATAATATACGCAATATTGTTATATTGAGTCCGTATGCAGCATGCTGCGAGTTTGAATGTCCAATTGTGACTAAAGCTAATAATTACGGTCATGCACCACAATTTAAGCGGATCAATTTTGAGCCACGAGTGACGTATCGTCCTTTTTCGTTTTAATCTAAGCATAATGGTGATAAACTACAATACCATACCTTAGTCAAAGACTAATAATATAGTCGATGCATTGGTGAGTGCACAATGTTATTGTCGAGTCGGAAAATAATTACCTGAAACAAAAACAGAGCAAATTACTTTTAAGACGAACACAGATATATTAGTGCACAGTTAAAATGTACAAGTTCAGTTAAAAATTTTAGCTAGTCTAGGTATGGTAGGTACTAGGGAATGCAATACCGGGATCCGGTATGCGGGATTGCATATGCACATTTTGCGGGACTTACATCGGTCTAAAAAGGAGACCCGGCACTTTTCATAGAAAAAATGCTAAACTTGTATACAGTTGAATTTGCTCTCAAAATAAAGCCAAAATTATTTGCTATTATTTGCTATATTATTAACTACTTTTGCCTTATTTTTAGTGAATCGTGGAAAGAAGTTATATGATGATTAATATTTTTTGATATGGAAACCCTAAATTTTCAAGAGACAGAATTTTACTTCAAAATATTACTCAAGTGACTGTAAAAACCATGATTCCTTTGCTTTTTCTAAATAAAAAACCAAATGTCAATTTGACAATCCTAAAATATAAAAACAAAAAAATCATTCGCATTTCGCATCCGCTCCCGCGTACTGTGATTGTGAATGTTCTCTGTTGTGATTGCCTTTTTATCCGTTATTTCTCTTGTCGACCCAGCTACATATAGAGGTTATATTGACAAACCTACGCACTTGACATTGACAGCTAGCTGCTGATGACAAATATTGCCAGACTACGTTACCCAATTATGAAACACAGATAAAAAACATAAAAAAGTATACAACTTTGGCACAAAATGCCGGGTGTCCTTTGCTTCGCTGGATTGGCGGGATTACAGAGAAGCATGTTTCATACACGTTATGTACTCCATGCGCGGCGTACATGGACGAAAAATCATAAACTTTCAATATGACGGGACCCCGCCCGGCATTTTAAATACTCGTATAATGTGATTAAGATTTCATGCATAATTTCTGCGTAATCTTAAACTGAACACACCTAACTTTAATGCGACTACGTTCGCTTCATTACTATACTTTTGAAACTTTAATTTAAATACAAAAAAAGGTATTAAATTTACAGTAGGATAAGCTTGAAGAAAGAGTATCATTTTAAGCCAAGTATCACTATTGCTCTTTAACCAATTGTGAGATCAATAAATTGATATTATCCTGCTGTAAATATAATACCTTTTTCGTATTAAAATTGGTGATGTATCTAGGGTATTTAATATCGTTGCCTAACATATATAGGTAAACAAAATATCATTCATATTTAATATTGGGTAAAATATGGTTATTGTTCAAGTACTTTGTAAGTCAAGGTGCTCTCACACATAACTGCGGAATCGCATCGCATATATCTGCGAACTCGCACTAATTCTTCCGATCTGATTCGCATGGCACATTACTGAGATACTACATCACACTTGGTGAAAGCATTTTACTACGCTCTGAGAATTCCCTTATAATGACAAACCCAATTGTTGTTTGTGATAACAAACTCATAAGCTCTTGAAATAAAGATATGCATATTCTAAAATAATAAAAAAAAACCATAGTATTTTCGAGTTAAATAGTTCCCAACAGTGTTCATAATTTTAATAAACTCAAACTCATTTATTCAGTCTAGGCTGTTACAAGCTCATGTGAAAGTCAAACGCTACGCCATCGGTTCGTAAATCTACGGCGGGAGACCTTGTACTGAGAAGAACCGGCAAGAAACAACAAGGGCTATTTTTTTCTCCCTGTTTTTATTCATACAGTGTCGTCAATTGAAATATGACATCAAAAATTGAAAAACATGCGTTGATGTCAACTTCCATCACATTAATATTATTAATAATTGGATGAACCCTATATCTTTTTTTATTATTTAACAATAACAGCAGTGCAACAATCGTTTTGCGATCCATGTCACTATTACTAAAATACGTCCAATACGGCTGTTTACTGTTGAAGGTATGGTCTCTTTAATCAAATCTTTGTCGCACGAAATAGCATCGTAAGTTCCTGTATTGCGACATCGCATCGCAAGTTCCTGTGATGCGACATCGCAGCGCATCGCAAGTTCCTGTGATGCGACATCGCATTTCGTCGCAAGTTTGTGTGATGCGACATCGCATCGCAAGTTCCTGTGATGCGACATCACATCGCATCACAAAATCCTGTGATGCAACATCGCATCGTAAGTTCCTGTGATGCGACATCGCATCGCAAGTTCCTGTGATGCGACATCGCATCGCATCACAAAATCCTGTGATGCAACATCGCATCGTAAGTTCCTGTGATGCGACATCGCATCGCATCGCAAGTTCCTGTGATGCGACATCGCATCGCATCGCAAGTTCCTGTGATGCAACATCGCAGCGCATCGCAAGTTCCTGTGATGCGACATCGCATCGCATCACAAAATCCTGTGATGCAACATCGCATCGTAAGTTCCTGTGATGCGACATCGCATCGCAAGTTCCTGTGATGCGACATCGCATCGCATCGCAAGTTCCTGTGATGCGACATCGCATCGCAAGTTCCTGTGATGCGACATCGCATCGCATCGCAAGTTCCTGTGATGCAACATCGCATCGCAAGTTCCTGTGATGCGACATCGCATCGCATCGCAAGTTCCTGTGATGCAACATCGCATCGCAAGTTCCTGTATTGCGACATCGCATCGCAAGTTCCTGTGATGCGACATCGCATTGCATCGCAGTTTTGTGTGGGAGCCCAAAAGGTTGCTTGACCTCTCCACACCTATTGAAAGTATGTAAGAGGAGGCTAATTAGATAGAAGGAAGTATTTCATCAAGTCTAGGATACGGAATGAGTGTAGTGGGCGGCTGGTACACCGCGACGGTCTAGTTCCAACTGTCTATTTAGTATAAAACTAAAGAAAAGTTTACTAGAAAAAAACGAAAAAAAAAGAAAAAGATTTTTTTTCTAGTAAACTTTTCTTTAGATTTAAACGTCTAGCAGTTAAATGCTTAAAAAATAAATAAAATCATAACTATAATTGCTATTTCTTCTTTCAAATGTTTAATACTTGAAAAAGTATTCATTTGACATTGTGGGTTACCTACAGTGCGAAGAGATGGCGCTGCCTTGCAGCTTAAGCCTAGGAAAATTTCAGTGGTAGCATAATGGTCAGTGCATTCGCCCGGATAGCGAAAGATGCGGGTTCGAGTCCCGTCCGCTGCCTGGTCCGCGTGGATTTTTTTTCTAGTAAACTTTTCTTTAGATTTAAACGTCTAGCAGTTAAATGCTTAAAAATTACTCGGATACTGGTTTAATTACTGGCCGAATGTCTTCGGTTCCTGGATATATTTACTTGATAACAATATAAATTGAGTCTGCAGGCCATTCGATGATACTTAACGAGCGGGTGCTTCCGTTCCGACTTCGAGTGCGTAGAGTGAAAAAACGAAAATTCGAAGCGTAATCATTCAAATTTACTTGGACTTCTCCACCTATACTACAATTTAATTTCAAGCTACCGAAAGTTTATTTCATTTTTGAGTTGTCGAAAGTTAGCTTTTTTTAGAGATTTTTAGATATAAATTTGCGAAACATTATAACATAACATTATTCTACTAATATTACAAATGTGAGAGATTGTTAACAAAAACTTCTGAACGGATTTAAATGATATACTTTTTATCCCGGAAAAATTACTGGTTCTTGTGGGATTCCAAAAAACTAAAGTTAAAGCAGACGCAGTCGCGAGTGGCCGTTATTCATTAATATTATTAAAAAAAATTGGTAAAAAATCTTTTTAAGTTAAACGGTTTTATGTTAAACATACATTGCAATGTTTAAGATAACCAAAAGATAATAAAATAGATACAGTCGTGGGAATTATAAACATATGCATAGACTAGACTAAAATAAAACCGTGGGGCACGTCAATTGTCTACAATCGTTGATTAAAATGTTTGTTTTGTAATGTTACACTATAATTAGGCAGTTGTTCAACCGACAACGATGGACGTGTGATAAGTAGGGCTAGAATGTGGAAACAAGCTAGCAAGCTCGATTATAAGCGAGTTTTAGGGTTTCATAGTGGTGAGCGAGTAGTACTTTTAGTATCATATGTTTTGTCGATTAAAGACAAACTACGAGCAGTGAAACGATTCCTCGCCAGCCAGCAGTGTGAATGTCTAACGATAAACTAGTTGAAACATCTCTTTTATTTACATGGAGTGTATAACTATTGGAATTTCCATGAGCAAGAAAATAGTAATTTCCTCACCGTCTGCGCGCCAACTGCCTAACGACGAATTAAACTATTCTTCTATCGCACATTAAGTCGATAATTTGTAGACAATTGACGTGCCCCACGGTTTTATTTTAGTCTAGTCTATGCATATGTTTATAATTCCCACGACTGTATCTATTTTATTATTTTTTGGTTTTTAGTACATTTATCTTAAACATTGCAATGTATGTTTAACATAAAACCGTTTAACTTAAAAAGTTTTTTTACCTATTTTTATTTTCTAGTTTTTAGTTTTTATTTCGCATTCTGTTTAATTCATTTAGTGCTTCATTATTGCAAGGTTTCTTGCCCGTTAGTTTATTGCAGTCCAACTCCTTTATACGTAGTCCCTGCAAAGATCTTACTCTATTATTATACGCCATTTAGTGGCTGCGCCCATCTTAAATATTCAGGTTGTATAGTGCACTGTATTCTTCTTGTCAAGCCCTTTTATTTGATACCCATATTGGTGGGATTGATAAAAAATTGTTATCAGCCATTTGGTAGCGGCGGCCATCTTAGATTTCAATAAATAGTATAGTAAATTGTATTCATATAGCATAATAAATTGTATTCTACTTGTTGAGACCTTTCATTTGATACCCATATTGATGGGATTAATAAAACCTACGTTATCCGCCATTTTGTAGCGGCCGCCATCTTGGATTTCAATTTTTTATAATATATTGTATTCTGCTTATTGAGCCCTTTCATTTGATACCCATATTGATGGGATTGATAAAACCTACGTTATCCGCCATTTTGTAGCGGCCGCCATCTTGGATTTCAATTTTTTATAATATATTGTATTCTGCTTATTGAGCCCTTTCATTTGATACCCATATTGATGGGATTGATAAAACCTACGTTATCCGCCATTTTGTAGCGGCCGCCATCTTGGATTTCAATTTTTTATAATATATTGTATTCTGCTTATTGAGCCCTTTCATTTGATACCCATATTGATGGGATTGATAAAACCTACGTTATCCGCCATTTTGTAGCGGCCGCCATCTTGGATTTCAATTTTTTATAGTATATTGTATTCTGCTTGTTGAGCCCTTTCATTTGATACCCATATTGATGGGATTAATAAAACATAAATTATCCGCCATTTTGTAGCGGCGGCCATCTTGAATTTATAATGATAATGAATAAACATAATTGTATTGTCACCAAAATTCAAAGTGTATACAAAATTTCAGATTAATCGGTTGACAGGAAGAGGATGAAATTTGAATTACTAAATTTGACCCAAGACTAAAACAAACGGGGTGAGCTAAATAAAACCGTTTAAAAAATAAATAAAATCATAGTATAAAACTGTTTCATACATTTTAAGATTTCGCTTTGTGTTATAAATATATCAATACGGAACAAAGAAGGTACGAAAACGTTTATTAATGTGCGCGTATTAAATGTCATAAAATATGATATTTAAAACTATTCCAGGTTTTATAGTGCAAAGTTTATTTAGTTTTTTTATGCATTTTGTTTTTGTAGTTTACGATCTTATACATTACTTAATATTTAATCAAAAACTTTTGGAGTACTGTCTTTATTAATTTGTTTACTAATTGAATTCAAATAAAAGTTTGTGTGTGTTGTGTGTGATTGTTTCAATATAAAGAAATTATTACTAGGAATAATCCCACGCGGTCTAGGCAGCAACAAGAAATTCTGGAAGAAATTCGACACGGTCATTAAGGTCGCGGTAACATAATTGGTCAGTACATCCTTCTTTTGAGTCCGGTCTCGCTACGAGATTCTAGTATTTTTTTTTAGATTTTATTTTAAAATAAAAATATAATATACTTTGTGAATGTTATAAAGTGTAAGTACTTAGTACTGCATAAGAACTCTTAAGTTGGTTAATTATTTCCTTGCTTTTATTAATATTTGTTGTTAATCAATTGGTAATAGTCAAAATCTGATAAATGAGCTCGATGGCGCAAGTGGTTAGCGCGTTCGGCTGCGATCGTTGAACTTCAGCTACTTTCGCAGTGGTCGGTCATTGGATGGGTGACCAAAAATTACTATCTCGAGCTCCTCCGTGCTTCGGAAGGCACGTTAGCCGTTGATCCCGGCTGCATCTGCAGTCGTTAGCACCCACCAATCCGCACTGGGCCCGCGTGGTGGGTCATGGCCCAATCTCCCTATTCCTACCATAGGGAAGCCCTGTGCCCCAGCAGTGGGAACATTAATAGGCTGATGATGATGATGATGATGAATAGTCAAAATCTAGTTTTCAGGATGCCATATTCTCAAGATCTAAGTAAGAATTTTTTTAAGTATGTTTACGTTTTCCCACACTTTTTTTTCTAAATGGCTTCGCACGGCTTGTGCGTTTAGCCAAAGTCAAGTGTTAAATGTAGGTATACAAATACTATAGCACTCGTGGTCAAAGTAATAAGTCAAGTCAAAGTAAGCGGCAGTCAAGTCAATCCCCCTTTCCCCATGTTTCAGTAAATGTGTGGGGATTTACTGGAACCTCCCCGTGGACTTCTTGAGGGAACGTCGAAAGACACTTTCCGCTATTTTGTTTCACTCGCCAACACTTGTGCATGTACCCGAACACTTAGTGGTTAAATCCACCATTATTAGACACTAACATCCGCCACCAAAATTGTTTACCCTGGTACTGGAGGATGTCTTCAAAAAAACTTTCATGGGAGGAACGTGGTCTTAAGTTGCCGGGAACAAGACTGAATAACCTAAGGTTCGCTGATGACATCGTTTTGTTTAGTGATAACCCTGATGACCTCCAAACTATGATCCACGAGTTGAATGAAGCTTCCTTAAATGTCGGTTTGGAAATGAACCTCAGCAAAACCAAGATCATGACTAATGATCCCATACCATTTACTATTAAGGTAAACCAATCCGTCATTGAAAAGGTAGAAAAGTATGTTTACCTGGGTCAAGAAATTAAAATGGGAAAGGAAAATCAACTAAACGAAATAGATAGGCGCATCCGTCTTATGTGGGCTGCCTACGCAAAACTCGGCTTTGCTTTCAAAATGAATTTAACAGCGGTACAGAAAGCCAGATTGTTCGATCAGTGTATATTACCCGTACTTACCTATGGAGCTGAAACCTGGGTTCTGACAAAAGAAAGTTTCAACAAGATACAAGTCGCCCAGAGGAAACTAGTAGGGATTACACTACGAGACCGCAAGACTAACACCTGGCTTAGAAAGCAAAGTGGGGTCACTGATGCCGTTAAACACATAGCGAGTTTGAAGTGGCAGTGGGCGGGACATATAGCCCGAAAGCATGGCTCGTGGGGTAAGGCTGTCTTGGAATGGAGACCTTGGGGCGAGAAACGACCTAGAGGAAGACCACAGATGCGTTGGAAGGATGACGTCAGGAAAACTGCAGGGACGAATTGGATGGAAGTGGCGCAAGATCGAACTAGATGGCGTAATTTGAAGGAGGCCTACACCAGACTGGTTGAGAACGGCTGAAGAAGAAGAACATCCGCCACAACACAATTTTTAACAAGAATAACAAAACTGCTAAAGTGACGATTCCCGATCCCGCCAAAAAGACCCCCCCACACATTTCTAAAGTAGTTAAAACAAAAATCCCATAATAAGAAGGCACCGTTGGGAATATGCCGCGTCGGCGTAGGACGGTGCGCACGCGCCGCTTGTCCTCAGTGCCGGTGACACCACGTGAAATCCTGTTGACACTGATCATCACTCTACTTTCAAGAGGTAATATAATATTTTTTGTATTATTTATTTTTTGTTTAATGTCCTTTTTCATCGTCTTATTTTAATTATAATAAATAAATTTATTTATTTCTTCTTACAACAATAGGGATGATGACTAATTTTTTTTTCTTCGTTTATCAGGTAGATTATCAAAAAGTATTGGACACGTATCTTTTCTTTTTTCACATAATATAAACATTGCAGAGATATATTGATTGGAAAAGTCGTATGACGTCATGTTTGAGTACACTTATAAGTGAAAATTCACTCAAAAGTGACGTCACGAGCCCCTACTCCCAAACTTTGACGCGCTATAACTTTGTCATTTTTTGGTTGATTGCCCAAAAAGAAAATACGTGTCCATTATTTTTTGATCATCTAACTGACGGACTAAATAGAATTTCGTTTACTGTACCCAGTCATCACCCCTATTAAGGCACATAAAATACAGGTTAAGCAACACTTAAATAATATTATTAGGCGTTGTAAGAAGCTGGTGTCCGAAATAGGCGTTAACCTGTACTACGGATCACCAGGTCCTTACCCCTGGCAAATAATCTCTATACTCTCTATATATTATCTCTTCATAACCATAATGACCCTGTATTTCCTAATATTTATTCATGGTAAATACAAAAAAAAACAAGAATTAAAGGTTGAGACATAAAAAACATAACTTAATCGTTTATAAATGCATGGTAGTTAATTATTTTATTTTATTATACGAGTTTTACAATTACGAAAACTATGATAGTTTTCGTGAGCTCCCACTCGTACTAAGGGTACTGATTTTATTGTTTTCGTTTCAATACAAATACAGTGTTTAAATTCTATCATTAAACCATTTGCGTCTTCTGAAATTTTAAGTATATTTGGTTACTTTTCACCAAATGGTCATAGAAACATAATTTACAATTACGAAAACTATGATAGTTTTCGTGAGCTCAAACTCGTACCTTAGTACGAGTACCATAGTAGATTTTCTGTGTCTGAATAGCTTAATGCCTGAACCCAGTCTTATTTAATTACAAATATTCTTTTTGCAATTTGGTGTTTAAAT
The DNA here is from genome assembly GCA_902850365.2 of Chilo suppressalis. Classification (NCBI taxonomy): domain Eukaryota; kingdom Metazoa; phylum Arthropoda; class Insecta; order Lepidoptera; family Crambidae; genus Chilo; species Chilo suppressalis. Next base: position 701,742 of record OU963894.1, read on the forward strand.
ACATACAGCATCCGTTATTAAACTTAGGGCACCTTTTTGTATAATTTAGGAACCTAGTTTTGTTTAAATTATTCTTATATTTTTTTATTGAAATCCCGGGGTCGGCGTTCAAATACTAACAGTATCCATTATTAAACGTAATCAGGATTGGGTAAGTACTTTTTTTGCATAATTTAGGTACTCAGTTTTGTTTAAATTATTGTTATACTAGCAAACCAGTGAACCTAATGTTCACCAAAACCTGATTTAAAAAAAAAATGTATTTAATTAATTGAGAACTTCGGAGATTTTGTGTGGTTTCGTTTGAAATTCGTGATTTCTCGAAAACCGGAAGTGCTACGTTACTCAAATCCGGTTTGTAGTCTTATCAGACTATTCTTAACTTATAACTTAAATATTCTCTTTATCTATCTCTTACGGTTTGGCCGCTGAAACAGCACCACAGACGGACGGACTTGTCTAATAGACAAGAGATATTTATTGAAATTATTTGAACTTCAAGATTTATAAATCTAAGAAAAACCACTCGATTCAGGAGGATCCCGCCTGCTGCCTGGACAGAGTTATATGTTTTTAGTAATCCTGCAATTATTTTTCTTATTAATAGTTGCAAGTATTTTATATATATTTTTATAATTTCATGCTGAATAAATTTTCCCGTTCGTGCCCAGGCAATTTAAACCAAATATTGTTTTGATATCAACTCAAACTATAAGTCAAATACTCATTTTTCGCTTTGAAAAATCGTAAGGTATAAAAGTATGCATATTTATTTATGTATACATATAAAATCATTTTATTTATATATTTTTTTTTTGTTTTAAAACACACCAATTAGCCTAGCCCTAAAGTAAGCACTATAAGGCTTGTGTTATGGGATGCTAGGGTAACGGATAGAATACATATACTGTACATACATAAGTTATATTTATATAAATACATATTAAACATCCATGACTGGAGTACAAATGCTCGTATTCATCACACAAACATCTGCCCCCACCGGGATTCGATTTCGGGACCTCTCGAGTCGGCGACAGCCATGAAACCCGGCGTACAAACCACTCGGCCACGGAGGTCGTCAAATATTAATCTGCTAGTTTGTAAATCTATCCACACACTCCCAATCCACTATTACGCTTATTTTGTTTAAATCTAAGCTATTATGTGGCTTGCTTTGACGTGGTTTTCACTAAACAAAAAAATACCTTTGTATGTTTATCCGAGTGTAGTAAATCAAAGATGAAAATATTCCTTGTAAAGGAATGCTATGCTTATTTGGCGTAAATACAAAATTATCAGTTGATTGAAGCAATTGCGTGGAGGTATCGTGGACACCATTACTCATGAGGGCCAACTCGGTCTGTCGAGATGTGCGCAGGCGGCGCTCACAGTAGGAATGTCATTATTTTCGATGGTACATTATGTACTTCCTAGAATATTCTTCATGGTAAGATCGTACTGGACTTAGAAATGGATAAAAAAGTTATTTTAGTAAAATATACATTAAAAACCTCGGTAATTAATAATAAAAAAAACTGAGCTACCGTGGTGAATTGATTGTCTTATAGTATACAAATTGCTCTGCCGGTAATAATGCTATTTACTAATATTGTTTGTGTGCTTCGGAGAGCATGTACTGCCTGTTCGAATAAGCATTAAAAATATATTATACGAATAATGGTTATAACATTTGCCACTAGATGGCGCTGTACTATGATGAATCGCGCTAAACTTTCGCGTCAGTGTTTTAGATATAAGGAATTGGTAACGCCTTGTTTTCGCCTTGGACACAGTTTTGTCTTTTTATTTCATCTACGTATTCAAAAGGAAAAAGCGCGAGAAACCCTTTTCATTTTTTATGTGGGATCTGTACACTGCCGATGGTCCCGCCCGGCTGTATCTGCCAGTCGTTAGTACCAATCGTGTTCCTGCCGCCCCGGACCATGGCCCATTTGGCCCTAGGGTAAATAAAAAAGGCCCTGACTACCAATCTTCAGTTGCGATACTACAGTACCAGATACTACCTGTGATATATAACTGTAACTGTAACCGTGACCTACTTTGACACATCCCCGACCTCGTGGATACCTCGAAATAGGTTATTCAGTTTTATCATAGTACACTCTTCTGGTAGTTACTTCCCCTCTCTATTATTGCCCCCTATTACAAAACGGGGACTAGGTTATTATATACTTATTTTGTAACTGATAGATGTTTAAATCTGAAGAAATGTTTACTAGAAAAAATTTAAACTGGGTTAGGTAAAAAAATAAAACCTTTTAGTTTCTATATTGTTTTAAACTTTCATGGTCACTAACATTATAGTAATATAAGTTATTTACGGGATTGTTACCATGTACCTTGTTTTTATCATGGCGCTTGAACAGTGCCGAAATATCGGAAACTCGCTAAAAACAAGGTACATGGTAGCAATCCCGTAAATACCTTATATTACTATAACTTTTAGTTTCTATCTTCTCTTTAGCAAGAATTAGGTAAGGTAAGAGTATAATTTTTAGACCGATTGACTCGATTGATTGGAGCAAACGCGTTTTAATTTGGTTAATATCTAACAATATTTGAAACAGGCATTCATTATTGATTTCATCTTATTATGGATGGTTTGTAAAAAAATCTAATATTGTGGAATTAAGCTGCATATTCATTAGGCAACATTTGTGTACAAACACTGTTTATAAACATTAGTTGACAATGTTGCATCACCTCCATATACAATCTAGAAACTTTTTATAAACAAATGTGATGACACATTGTTTCAAGGCGCGTCCGCTGCGCCATGCTTTGAACAGAACATTGTTCGAAAACATAAATAAGGGGTGTGGCCTAAATGTTTTGTCGAACAAATACACTTGATCGTGTTTGCCGGAGTTTGTGGAAAACATTCCCCGCGTTGGTCTGCGGACGGGGGAACTCATTCATTTTATGTTCGATTTTGGAGTAGGAAGACGTGTTTTGATGCGACATATCATAATGGAAAATATTTTTTTAATTCCAAATCTGTCTCCAATTTGCAGTTCTTGATATATTATGTTGAAGGTGCGTTGCTGTAAGTAAGGTCTGACACGAAATCTATTTCTTTTTCTTCTTCCGAGAATTAAATCCACTACAGCCAAAACAATGTTCACGTCTTCCTCCTCGCTGCTCATTTTTTCAAATGTGAAGTTTTGTTTAAAAAACTTTGTTTACTGAACATTGCTAAAGTCGCAGCGGACGGAAAATGTTTTGAACAAACAATGTTCAATAACAATGTTCTATTCAAAACATGGCGCAGCGGACGCGCCTTCAGATACATATTGCCGTGTTCCTTACTCTGAATGGAGAGCAAGATGAAACATTTAGTTTATAAACAAAAGTTGACAGGAGTGGACATGTGTTGATAGATAGATAGATAAAATTTTATTCGCGCTAACATGCACACATACAAAATTGAAGACAAATTTTACAATTATATAAATCTTTTTAAACATGGAACAGTTTATATTTATAAAACTATACTATGATATTTTCGTGTGCAGCAGCGATGCGAATGGGCGAAAACTCAGCGTAACATTTACTCAGAGAGTAAATCGCTGATTTTCAGTTCTGACCCCTTTTGTTCTGATCCATCTGTGTTGCGAGAGATTTAAGGTTTATATAACCAAGCTTCGATTCTGTTGATTAATTGCTTTGATACTTTAAAAGAATATGACAGTGAGACTTATGAGTCACCTGTTGCAAGAATTTTAAATATAATAATAAATAGGATTCTGAAATTTCGTTTCCTGTCTTGTTATTGATGGCCCAATCAATCTCAATAATATTTCATAATCAGTTTTTGATATTCTGGTGAAATTATGAAAAGACCCATCAAATCCACGAAGGTCATCAAATACATAACTTATATCAATCTTATCTTATATTTTTCCGAACCCACCACCTTTTTCTTTTCCTTTTTTTTATAGTAGTACTCTCCGGAATTACGACAAAGCACCACAGAGCAACACTACCTTCTCGGGCGACATCCTAGCAACAACTGACAGGTGTGGTCGGCCATGTTTCAGAAACAAAAGTAACAACTGACAAGTGTGGTCGGCCATGTTTCAGAAACAAAAGTAACAACTGACAAGTGTGGTCGGACATGTTTCAGAAACAAAAGTAACAACTGACAAGTGTGGTCGGCCATGTTTCAGAAACAAAAGTAACAACTGACAAGTGTGGTCGGACATGTTTCAGAAACAAAAGTAACAACTGACAAGTGTGGTCGGCCATGTTTCAGAAACAAAAGTAACAACTGACAAGTGTGGCCGGACATGTTTCAGAAACAAAAGTAACAACCGACAAGTGTGATCGGCCATGTTTCAGAAACAAAAGTAACAACTGACAAGTGTGGTCGGCCATGTTTCAGAAACAAAAGTAACAACTGACAAGTGTGGTCGACCATGTTTCAGAAACAAAAGTAACAACTGACAAGTGTGGTCGGCCATGTTTCAGAAACAAAAGTAACAACTGACAAGTGTGGTCGTACATGTTTCAGAAACAAAAGTAACAACTGACAAGTGTGGTCGGCCATGTTTCAGAAACAAAAGTAACAACTGACAAGTGTGGTCGACCATGTTTCAGAAACAAAAGTAACAACTGACAAGTGTGGTCGGACATGTTTCAGAAACAAAAGTAACAACTGACAAGTGTGGTCGGACATGTTTCAGAAACAAAAGGAACAACTGACAAGTGTGGTCGGCCATTTTTCAGAAACAAAAGTAACAACTGACAAGTGTGGTCGACCATGTTTCAGAAACAAAAGTAACAACTGACAAGTGTGGTCGGACATGTTTCAGAAACAAAAGTAACAACTGACAAGTGTGGTCGGACATGTTTCAGAAACAAAAGGAACAACTGACAAGTGTGGTCGGCCATTTTTCAGAAACAAAAGGAACAACTGACAAGTGTGGTCGGCCATTTTTCAGAAACAAAAGTAACAACTGACAAGTGTGGTCGTACATGTTTCAGAAACAAAAGTAACAACTGACAAGTGTGGTCGGCCATGTTTCAGAAACAAAAGTTTACGACAAATGAATAGGGTGATGAACGCCATAAACAGTCTATCAACAAATGTTGCCTAATGAATACGCGGCATAATGTTGATAAATAAAGTTGTTGTTGGATAATTAAGAAGAGCATTAAGCATTGGATGTATGTTTTTTCTCCTAAATGTAATACAATAAATTGTTTACTGGATTTCTGCGGGCCGGGTGGTATGTAATGTAGATCGAGACATTTGACCTCTTATCACGAGCGAGCGTCGCTGCGCCCGCGCACATTGCTCATACCCCGCGCTGCGTTCATCTCATCCACATCTTTGTAAGTTTTTTTTAAAGTTTCTTGAAAGTTCTATAAATTGTTGAACTAATTAAAACGATTAGTGATAGGAATGTTAAGTGGGCGTTAGTTATTTTAAACTGTTACGAATCGTGCTGAGTTTATTTCGGGTATTTATTAATTTGTATAATGTGTCTGTTTCATAAGAAGCGTACTGAAATGTTGAGACTTCTTAGGATAATGGTATTTCAGAGATATTCTAAAGATGCTCGAAGTCACAGAACACGACTGCTTGTCAAAAGAAAGCACCCGACATACTGCGCAGTTCATAATTATTGTTTTTGTTTAAATTATTTATAGTAATTTAGGGATCTTATTTACGGGATTGCTACATTGCACCTTGTTTTTAGCGAGTTTCCGATATTTCGGCACTGTTGCAAGCGCCATGATCACGGAGTAAATTCTTTTGTGGATACGTCATGGATATCATACTGTATATCATCCAGTAAAAGTATATCTATTCTGTTACTGTGCCGTATGTTTGATGCAGTAGTCAGTATGTACGTTATGTGGTCGATGGGTTAACATCAATTTACAATCTCCAGATTTTCCGACAAGCTGTCGGCTCCGCTAAGATCTGCATACGTTAGCTGTTGCATTAGTGTATATTAATCTGCACCTAGAGCCTGGAGGAGCTCGATGGCGCAAGTGGTTACCGCGTTCGGCTGCGATCGTTGGAGTTAAGCAACTTTCGCAGTGGTCGGTCATTGGATGGGTGACCAAAAATTTACTATCTCGAGCTCCTCCGTGCTTCGGAAGGCAAGTTAAGCCGTTGGTCCCGGCTACATTTGCAGTCGTTAGCACCCACCAATCCGCACTGGGCCCATCATCATCAGCCTGTTAATGTCCCCACTGCTGGGGCACAGGCCTTCTGTATGGATGGAATAGGGAGATTGGACCATGATCCACCACGTGGGCCCAGTGCGGATTGGCGGGTGCTAACAACTGCAGATGCAGCCAGGACCAACGGCTTAACGTGCCTTCCGAAGCACGGATGAGCTCGAGATAGTAAATTTTTGTTCACCCATCCAATGACCGACCACTGCGAAAGTTGCTTAACTTCAACGATCGCAGCCGAACGCGCTAACCACTTGCGCTATCAAGCTTCTCTCCCGTACCTTCTTTATCCCGACCCAATTTTTTTATTTTAATCCGTTAAATGTTATATCTTTAATGCAACGCGAAAGTTTCAAAGTATATTTAGTTTCAGATGCACTGCTAAAGTATGGTGGGGCATTGGTTGGCGTGGCTGTTAACGGCTGTAATAGCCGGGACAGCAGTGGGTTGTAGCCTGGAGCCGGTGGGACGCGTGGGGCCCAAATCTCCCGGGGACAACTACTACCGCCTGCTCATCAACGGGGACGTCGAGCGGTATCTGCCCGGACAGAGATATGTCGGTCAGTCTGTCTGTTTAACTATGTTCTATCCATTGCCACAGAGAATGGCTGAACTCGGTAGCTTATTCACCTTTTTTAGAATAGAATAGAAATATTTTTATTGCTCTCACAGTAATACTACCGGATGTTCTACCGGAACCGTTTGCAATACACGGTGCCGTTCTCGAAGTTGTTGAAAAATATGTGTACCTCGGGCAGACATTGCAGTTAGTTAGAAACAACTTTGAGGACGAGGTGAATAGAAGAATTCAGCTAGGTTGGGCAGCGTTTGGGAAGTTACGTCAAGTCCTGACATCGTCGATCCCACAGTGTCTAAAGACGAAAGTCTTCAATCAGTGCGTCCTACCTGTGATGACATACGGAGCCGAGACGTGGACACTGACGGTACGGCTGGTCCACAGGTTCAAAGTCGCTCAACGCGCTATGGAAAGGGCTATGCTCGGCGTTTCTCTGAAGGATCGCATCAGAAATGAGGTAATCCGGCAGAGAACCAGAGTTATCGTCATAGCCCACCGGATTAGTAAGCTGAAGTGGCAGTGGGCTGGCCATATTTGTCGAAGAACCGATAACCGTTGGGGTAGACGAGTTCTGGAGTGGATACCGCGTCTAGGCAAACGTAGTGTAGGACGTCCTCAGGCGCGATGGAGTGACGATTTGCGCAAGCTGGCTGGCAGGAGCTGGATGCGAGTACCCCCAAGATCGATCTAAGTGGCGTGCATTTGGAGAGGCCTGTGTCCAGCAGTGGACTAAGATAGGCTGTTGATGATGATGATGATGATCACAGTAATACACAGTTCAATACATAGTACAATGCGATATGACAGCGTGAAGAGCAAATGGATGTGGTTCAGAATAAACTGCTTCGTTACAGAATGTCTCGGGCAGCGCTGGTTTTCAGCCACACCCACTTCTCCTTAGATGAAAGCGAGAAATGCAAAAGAAATCCAACAGAAGTAGGTGGTACTCCTACGATCATATGTGTGTGTGTGCGTGTGGGTGTGTGTGTGATGCATGTGTTTTTGTTGATGACGGGGAGAAAAAATGCATCCCACCAAAAACATTCTGTAAAAAACTAGCCAAGTCTCGATGGAGCTGCTTGTTTATCTCTAAAAGGTAATGAAATCTAGACAAAGTCCTGCCAAGTCTAAGGTTCCTTACTGTGACTTGGCCGTTGAAAGGTACACAAGGGTACAAAACCAGGTGCTACATAAATGCTTTGAAATTTTGGATTTTAAGTATGTTATTATTTTTATTTTATTTTATTTAAACTTTATTGACAAACATAAACAAATGGTGGACTTAATGCTATAAGCATTCTCTACCAGTCAACCAGCATGATTGTTGGAGACAAATAGTATGGCGATAGAGCAAAGTTGCTAAAAATTAAATAAAATGAACAATATCAAAAAAATAGCATAACATAACAATATTTCCGTAGTTAAATTATTACTAGCAAACCAGTGAACCAAATGTTCACCAAAACCTGATTTAAAAAAAAATGTAATTAATTAATTGAGAACTTCGGAGATTTTGTGTGGTTTCGTTTGAAATTCGTGATTTCTCGGAAACCGGAAGTGCTACGTTACTCAAATCCGGTTTGTAGTCTTATCAGACTATTCTTAACTTATAACTTAAATATTCTCTTTACCTATCTCTTACGGTTTGGCCGCTGAAACAGCACCACAGACGGACGGACGGACTTGTCTAATAGATAAGAGATTATTAAAAAAAAAAATAAGCCTCAACAGCGAATGTTGGTAGACCTTCTTATTAAATTAACTAACTAATAACACGATATGCCACCATTATTATCATCTGATACATAAGAAATATTTAGAATTATTATCACAAATATAGTTTCATGAAATAATGATCTGAAATACCTACACGAAATGTGGATGTTGGTGTAAGATTACATTATTTCATTGATACGGTTCCTGGAAAACTGATTCAGCAGGAAATTAGAACTGTGTATTTTTTTTAACTGTTGCAACGACTTTGTAGAACATTGTTATAAGCAGTAATGAGTTCGTTATTCGGTTTCCCTTTTGAGGTTTAGCTGTTTTATGATAGCGGATTTTTCTACTAGTTATCTTTCAAATTAAATAATCATTTATTCGTTGTCATCGGTAACAATAATGTTGTTAAAATTTATATAAACGTGCCTCTATGACATGCTTAAAGCATACGAAAAATTGGTTTTCATTACTGATATTAATATGAGTAATGAAAACCAATTTTTCGTATGCTTTAAGCATGTCATAGAGGCATGCGCGCACAGCTCACATCTCCGCTCCCATCGCGCCATACAAATATTGCACATCTCCGCATAGCGACCTCCACTGAAGCTGAGCGGAGAGAAGATGTGTCAATAACACAATTCTATTGGTTGTTTAAAAAACATCTTTCCGCTCGTCTCGTCTCCGCTTTGGTGGAGTCCCGGCCTTAAGCTGACACTGGAACTAGGCGGGAGAGACCAGCACACCAGCTAGCCAGGGTCCAGCTTCTACATTTACTTTATGTTAGGAACAAAGAGGAGCTCAATGGTGCAGCTGTTTAGCGCAATCGGCCTGCTGTCGGTGACCAAAAACTTATTTTCATGAGCTCCTACGTCCTTGGGCAGGCACGTTTAGCCGCTGGTCCCGGCTGCACTGCAGTCGACCCGAACTCCCTATTCCATACATAGGAATAAACCTAACTCTACCAGTGAATACATTAATAGTCTGATGATGATGGAGGAGTCCTTTTGAGCACATACGCTGGACTTTGGCTAAATCCCGAAACTACAGAAGAAATCTAATCCAACAACAAATCAGTGAAGCATAATATCTCTTATATTCAGTGACCCTAGTTGGTTCCCGTACTCATGACGTGGTGCAGCAGTTCACCCGCTTCAAGCTGACACTGGAGCCTCTAGGCGGGAGAGACCTGCACGCCCCCAGCCGCCTGGGGCAGTTCCAGCTGTTCGCCGACACTCTGACCTCCTTCGACGACGAGTGCGTCACCGCTGTTCTAGAGGCCGATGACTTGCCCAAAACTGAGGTCCAGGTCATGTGGAAGGCGCCGCCTGCAGGCTCCGGATGCGTGCTGCTTAAGTGAGTACAGTTCGTAAAGTTTTCACGTTACAGCTGCTACTTGCTTGAGTACCTAGTAGTAAAGATCATTTGTCTAACTTGTATCATCGCAACAAATTGTTGGGAATTAATGCAAGGCGATAACTATTTAAGTACAGCGTACAGTACTTATGATTATTTCTGTTCGGGTTCTCATTTTTATATAATTTACTTAGGTTTTTACAATATTTGTTCTAATTTATTATGTCCCAAAAATTATACAATTCAATTAATATGTGTGTACTCTATTTGGTGAAATTGAAGTCATATACAAAGAATTAAAAGCACCATGGTGGTAAACACTTGTAAACACTTATACTCCGAGCGCCCCTAAGAATCGCAAAGTGACATTGGCTTTGTGGAGGACAAATATTTGAGAACAGACAACTCTGCTTCAGTGCAATATAGTTCTTCGATGGTGTCTGCCTACAGAAATCAGAAATCAGAAATCAATATATCTTTATTCAAATTGGATGTATAGTAAAACACTTTTGAATCGTCCAAACATTTTTTTCCCTACCACTCGTTATTGGACATATTTTTTTAGCTGCGGAGAAAAACGAGCGAAAAAAACTCCACAACATTAAAAGCATAATGTAACAACATTTACAAATCATTATGTTGTTACAGCGTCAATACAATCATGATTTATTTAATATAGAAAACCTGTTGGAATGATTGGAACAGTTCAAACCCAATTTTTGTCTGTAATATAATCAGACACTTTGTAATAAGCTTTTTTAATAAGTGCTTTTTTTATACTATCTTTGAATTTATTTATGCTTAACACTTGGATATTGCTTGGGACTTTATTGTATAAGCGAACACAAAGACCTTTAAATGAATTATTGATTTTGTGAAGCCTAGTAGCAGGTAAAGTGTGAACATCACTGTTTTTAAGAAACAAATTAATATTTTTTCTTACAAGTAATAAATTTTCGTAAATGTATTGTGATGCGACCGTCATTATACCAAATTCTTTAAACCTATCTCTTAAGGAATCCTTAACTTTAAGATTATAAATTGATCGAATAGCTCTCTTCTGCAGCACAAAAATAGTTTGAATGTCGGCGGCTTTTCCCCACAATAAAATTCCGTACGACATTACACTATGGAAATAACTAAAGTATACTAATCTGGCCGTATCTACATCCGTTAACTGGCGTATCTTCATTACGGCATATGCTGCAGAACTAAGTCTATTTGACAATTTATCAATATGTGGGCCCCATTGAAGCTTAGAATCTAAAGTAATCCCTAAGAATACTGTGGTGTCTACAAGGCCCATATTCCTATCCTTTACATCCACACTGGTTTTTACCTGTTTTACATTAGGTAATACAAATTTAATACATTTCGTTTTTCCTTCATTTAGTAATAAATTATTAACATTAAACCAGTGGACTACCTTAGAGATACAACTGTTCACGTCGTCAATAACTGTTTCCTTACGTTTGAGTTTAAATAAAAGTGATGTATCATCCGCGAACAATACTATCTCATGCTTATCTCTAACGTAGTAAGGTAAGTCATTAATATAAATTAAAAATAAGAAAGGACCAAGGATTGAGCCCTGCGGAACACCCATTTTAACCGGCGAACCCGCAGACTTATTGCCGTTAATGTCAACCCTCTGAATCCTATCCATCAGGTATGACGCAATAAGATCCAGATCAGTATCTCTAAATCCATAGTGGTGGAGTTTCCTGAGTAATGTTTCATGAAAAACGCAATCAAAAGCCTTGGACAAGTCGCAAAACACACCTAGAGCGTCCTGCGAGTTCTCCCAGGTGTCAAAAATTTGTTGTATAAGTTCAACACCGGCATCGGTTGTTGAACGACCCCGTGTAAAACCAAATTGTTTACAGTGAAGTATATTATATTTATTAAAATGTGATTGCATTTGATCTAACATGATTTTTTCGAAAATTTTACTAAAGGTGGGTAGCACAGAAATTGGTCTAAAGTTTGTGGGGTCTGATGTACTTCCCGTTTTATGCAAAGGAGTTATTTTACTGTATTTCATGAGGTCAGGAAAAACACCACAGTCAACACAATCATTAAATATGCAAGCTAGAATAGGAGCTATTGTCTCAATTACCGATTTAGAAACATCAACGGAATTGCCCCACAGATCCGTGGTTTTCTTTTTATTTAATTGGTGAAACGTTTTAATTACATCTTTGAAGTCAACATGTTTAAAATGAAAATGACTAGTACAAGGTTTCACGTTTTCTCTTAAGATTGATTCGGCAGCAATGGGGGAAGAGTTCAAAGATTTAGTAGTTGAAACTGGAATATCAGTAAAGAAATTTTCGAAAGCTGTAGCAACTTCAATATCTGAAGTAACCCTTTTATTATCAATATTTAAGTTATAATTATTATTGCGAGTTTTGGATTTTCCAGTTTCATCGTCTATAATATTCCATGTCGTTTTAATTTTGTCAAACAATAACATAGAATTATCTATTATTTGGTTATTTTATGAAATACAAGTACTAAATTTTGAATTAGATTTCAAAACGATACATATAAATAGCTAATGTTGCTCTGATTTATAAAACGAAAAAATATTTTCTTTTACAAAAATCGAATTCAAATAAATAAAATGACATAAAATTAAGATTATTATATTATAGTATTTTTACTTATACCTAAAGTGTCATTACTGTTCTTAATCTTTGAACTTAAGTAATTTGATTTTGCTAAGCGGCATACTTTTTTAAACAATTTAGAATAGTTACGAACAATTACAATAAGCGGTTTACGGTTGTAGTCGTTCTAAAATTCTTAGGTTTGTATCCAGCAATGAATTTGAGTTATTCGTGAACTGTAATAATATAGATATTTGTTGTATAACAGAACATTGGCTTAAAAGCCATTAGTTCATGTTTAACTTCAATAAGCATCAGATTGGTAGTTCGTTCAGTCGAGAAAATGCAATCCGTCGTTTATTATATTAAATAAACAAATGAAATTTAATCTCATGAACACAGCAACATAACTTCTTAATATAAATCCGGTAGCACATCTGACTCCACAAACTTTAGACCTTTGTGCTTCCCAGTTAGGAAGATATTTGAAAAATAATGTTCGACCAAATGCAATCTTATTCCTAACAATTTGCTTTTACAAGGGGTCGCTCTACAACTGATGCTGGTGTTGAGTTCTTACAGCATATTTTTGATACCTGGGAGGAGTCACTGATGACTTACTTGACTGATGTTTAGGAGTCTTCTGTGATTTGACCAAAGCTTTTGATTACGATTTTCATGAAACGTCAACAATCAGTAAACTATGCCACAATGGATTCAAAGGTAGCACTCTGGAACTCATTATGTCATATTTGAGCGATAGGATCCAGAGAGTTGATATCAATGACAAAAGTTCTCCCGATCGTTAGTAAAGATGGGTGTTCCTCAGGTGTTAATTTTTGGTCCATTCTTGTTTTTAATTTATATAAATGACCTATCTTACTTTGTAAGAGATAATCACGACAAAGAATTGTTGGCAGATGATACTTCGCTTTTATTTACAATTTAACGAAAGAAACCACTTATTGACGATGTGAACAATGCCATCTCTAAAATAGTCCACTTGTTAAACGCTAATAATTTACTTCTTAACGAAGATACAACTATATGTTTAATTTTTTTATTACCGTAATGCAGACACAAATTAGTGTAACTATCCAAGATAAGAATATGGGCCTTGTGGACAGTACAGTATTCTTAGGCATTACACTAGATTTTTTTAAAGAAATTGATATAGTGACTGTTGCTTCTCAGTACATCTATGAGAATTTAATGTATGTTCGGAAAAATATTACATTATTTTGATAGATACTCGTTTAATACTAGAAAAAAAAATAGCTGTACCAATTACAAGGCTCTACAAAATTAATAATTCATTTAAAGGTCTTTGTGTACGCTTCTACAATAAAGTCCCTAGTAATATCCAAAAATTAAGCGTCAAAAAATTTAAAGCTACTATTAAAAGAGTTCTTATTAATAAAGCCTTATTAAAAGGTGTTTCATTATATTGAGAAAAAATGCTTGGGTATTGACACCGTAACAATATAATATTTTGTAAATATTGTTACATAATTATTTAACGCTGTGAAGTTTTTTCGCCAGATTTTCTCTACAGCTAAAAAAATGTCCTTAACTGGTGATAGAGAAAAAAAATATTGACGCTTCAGAACAGTTGTATTGTGCATCCGATTTGAATAAAGATTTTTTCGACTTTTGAGTGATGGTCGTAACTCGTAACGATATGGGAAGGAGTTTAAATGATAGATTGATGGTTATCTCAGGGCAATGGTGTATGAAAATGCGAGCCGCTGGTTTGCGGAGGACGGACAGCTCACCCGTCGTGTGTGCGAGGACACCAGCGCCGCCGCCACACAGTGCTGCGCCTGCGACGCCGCTAAATATAAGGTTAGAGGGCGTCCATAAATTACGTGAGGTGTTTTTTTGAATTTTCTGTCTCCCGACACGACATCTCACCAGGGGGGGAGGGACCCCCCCCCCCCCATCCCCCAATCTCACATGAGATTTTTCAAAATGCGGGTTTCTTACTTAAACGCGTTGGATTGTTCTTGTTAAAAGAAAAAAAAATGCTTCGTGCTCGTATTACGACTAGTTAAGACTAGTAATCAATATTGCTGAGAGTTATTTCTTTCGAACGAATTAGTGAATGATCTTAATCGTATTACGATTACGCTTCAGATTTAATTTTAAACATGTACAATCTGGAATAAATGGACCAAAATAGTATATTTCTTTTTGTTTCAATCAGAAAAAAAATTGCGTGATATTTGACTCGACCCCCCCCTCTCTCCAACGTAAGATTAAATGAGATTTGACTCGACCCCCTCCCCCCCTTAAACATCTCACGTAATTTATGGACGCCCCTTACTTCGCGTGGGATGGATTTATTTATTTATTTATCATCAACAAGTTTCAACAGCGTTTTACACAATATAATCTAATATAAAATGTTAAACGGTACTTTAGCCAATTACAGAAACCCACTTTGTATTCAATTTAAAAATTGAAATCATTACGTAGGGTAGGAATTACAAATTAACAATAATATAAAAGAAATACCAACAAAGATTCAAATTAATTTTGCGATAAATATAAATACCTATATAAATCACAATTATAAAAGGAGCATGATAACTAACTTTGTGTAAATGAGTGCGTACGTGGGTGTAGCGTGTGTGTGTATGTGAGTGTGTGAACCTTCCGTAAAAAATATTCATATCGAAACGAGATTACAGAATACAGTGTAAACTCTATATAACGACACTAAAGGGACTGTACATTTTATGGCGTTATAGAGAGTTGTTGTAAAACGGAAAGAAGAAAAAACAGAATTATGAAAAGGAAAAGTTTATTTTAGTAGTTATGTACATAAAAAAGAAATCTTATTTGATCTAAATTCCTATTGGCCATCAGGGCCGCGGTAGCATAATTGGTCAGTGCATTCGCCCGGATTGCGAAGGGTACGGTTCGAGTCCCGTCCGCTGCCTGGTCCGCGTGGATTTTTTTCTAGTAAAACTTTTCTTTAGATTTAAACATCTAGCAGTTAAATGCTTAAAACAAAATAAAAACATAACTATAAAGTATATTTGTCGCACGAAAAGTAGGCTACATATGTAAATAAAAAATATGGTGGGTTGTTGTTTGTAATATGCTAACTTCATGTTGTTATTTGAAAGAGAGATTGAGAAATATAAAGTCGACTTAAAACGCCTTTTTGAAGACGGAGATACTATTCACCCTTTTCTAGAAGACTGCTGTCGAATGATGTTATTTTGTAGTTATTCTTATCACATTCATTTATATTTACTCTTGAAAATAATATATATTCTAATAATTACTTCTCTTTCTAATAGTAGGAGAGCCCAAGCGGGGATTTTTGGATTTACTAAAAACAAAATTTCAACAAACGGCCATGACTTTTGGTCAGGTCCAAATCGTCAGTCTTTTGAATAGAAGCTACTGGAGGGTTCACGTAACATCCCTTCTCAATGTCTGACGCACTCGGTTATTTTTTCCTATATTCGACCCCTTCGTACGGCCACTCCCATATCATGCAAACCGCGGCATTACAATATTTTTTCCGTTCTTAGAAACGTTACATGAACCCTCTAGTAGCTTATATTCAAAATACTGACGATTTGGGCGCGATCAAAAGTCATGACCGTTCGTTGAAATTTTGTTTTTGCTGCCCTATCCGTTCGGCCCTACATAGATGGCTCAGGTATAGTGGGTAGTGTTGCCGAACTATCGATATTAAAACTATCGATAGTTTACATCGAAAATCATGTACCCTATCGATAGGCCTATCGATAGAATCGATACAACCGATAGTATCGATACTATCGATAGCTCAGAACAAGGCAATACTATCGAATGAGTGCAATACTATAGATCAGCTGATCAGCTGAGCGGCGGTTCGTTCCTCGAATGATGCGCGAGGCTATTGAGATTAAAAAATACTATAGATACTATCGATACTATTGGAGTTCGTCAATAACAAACTATTGATAGTATCGATACTATCGATAGTGTTGATTTTATCTGCAACAATACTATCGATAGTATCGATACTAGCGATTGTTCTAGACTAAAGTTTGTGATTGACTATAATACCTGAAAATTATAAACAATACTATTGCAAATTGTTAAACTATCGATAGTATGGTTGCAAATAAAATCGACAGTATCGATACTATCGATAGTTTGTTATGAAAGAACTACAATACTATCGATAGTATTTAACTCATCCGATAGTTCCGGCTTTTTCTGTGCTATCGATAGTATCGATACTATTGATAGTATCGATACTATCGATAAGCCGATCGATTGTCATGCGATTGGTTGGCTATCGATAGACTATCGATTAATCATCGATAGTCGACTATCGATCGGCAACACTAATAGTGGGAGTACTTATCTAGGTGCAAGGTTGCTCCCCATATGTTATTCTGCCGGGCTCGAGTAAATCCAAAAATCCCAGCTTAGGCTCCCCTTCTCTAGGTTATTACTAACGTTTCTTAATTGAATTCCTTATAATTATGTACAGATGGTATTCCAAGGCGTGTGGTCGCCGCAGACGCACCCGAAGGATTTCCCCACGCAGGCGCTGTGGCTGACCCACTTCTCTGATATCATCGGGGCCACGCATCCCCACAACTTCTCCTTTTGGGGAGAGGGCCAGATCGCTACCGATGGGTTCAGGTTGGAACTCAACACAAATAGAATTCATATTTTATAGACTTCGGTGATAGACACGTTTAAAGAATTGTTGCTGCATTTTGGGTATACTTGCTTTTTTTTCAATAATAAAAATATTTGTACCCTTGTCATATCCCTTATATTTATAACGCAGTCAAGTTTTCTATAGCGAATTGTATTTCGAATAATGTGTGCGCATCATTTTTCATTTAGAGAAGGGTTTAAATTTGAGTTGTAAAATAGCTATAATCTCCCATTCCCTATTTCATGGGCAAGGCGTGATCATGATCTTAGGACGGACGCTTTATTTCGTGCTACTATCTGCCTATCTATAACGCGATTCAACTAAGAATAGGACCGGCTGGGCGCCATATTTTGACACCATAGCTGTCAATTCAAACCAAATAGGTAGAGTGAGCAAAAAAATGTTGCTATTTAATAAAACTTATTTAATAAGATCAAGTGAGACAAAACATCAGATTTTATAATAAATTAATTAACTAAGCTTGAAAAAGAGTACAACCGATTTTTAATAGTATTTCTTTATTAAGACTGTGTGAAAAAAAACATTAATCAGAATCTAGCTTTTCACTTTCGCTCATCTCTGCATTACCGCCGGAGAAGTTATGAATGATTATGCAGGTCACATAAACGAAAGTTTTAAATCGAGTTTTTGAACGCACCATAAACTGACATTTGGTTGTCGATTTAGGATATCAACCATTCATAGCCAAAGCTCAATAAATGAAAAAAAAACAACTAATATTAAGTATCAACATTTGTTATTGTTTGTTCAAAAACGTTTGGTTTTTATTCTAGAATCAGCCGAGTGCTAAAAAAGTGTTCTGAGATTTTTTTGCAAACCGTACTTTTCAAGCGACATTTGACAGATGGAGGTCATTGGCTTTCCTATTCTTATTTGAATCACATTATAACGGTCAATGTACATGGCCAGGTCACTAGCGGAGTGGGGCTCCGTGGAGCTGATGGAACGAGAGCTACGTCAACAGGGGAAGCTGCTGCGGGCCATCGTCAGGGTCCCAGGGCTCTGGCACCCGCGCCTCAACCACAACACCAGCGCCGCCTTCTCTGTGGACCGCCGCCGCCCGCTGCTGTCGCTGGCCTCCATGTTTGGTATGACCACCCACATATGGCCAGCTCTGTAGCACACTCAACAGGGGAGCTGCTACGGATCATCGTCAGAGTCCCACAGGGGAGCTGCTGCGGGCCATCGTCAGAGTCCCACAGGACAGCTGCTGCGGGCCATCGTCGGAGTCCCACAGGACAGCTGCTGCGGGCCATCGTCAGAGCCCCACAGGACAGCTGCTGCGGGCCATCGTCGGAGTCCCACAGGACAGCTGCTGCGGGCCATCGGCAGAGTCCCACAGGACAGCTGCTGCGGGCCATCGTCAGAGTCCCACAGCACAGCTGCTGCGGGCCATCGTCAGAGTCCCATAGGACAGCTGCTGCGGGCCATCGTCAGAGTCCCACAGGACAGCTGCTGCGGGCCATCGGCAGAGTCCCACAGCACAGCTGCTGCGGGCCATCGTCAGAGTCCCACAGCACAGCTACTGCGGGCCATCGTCAGAATCCCACAGGACAGCTGCTGCGGGCCATCGGCAGAGTTCCACATGACAGCTGCTGCAGACCATCGTCAAAGTCCCGAATCTCTGGCACTTTATTTTTATTTCACTCCCCCGTACACGCAGTGTTTGTATTTTGTGACAAAAACGTCCATAGTTTTAAACGGTCCGCTATTTTTTCTGGAGTGTTTACACGACTGCCTAAAAAAAGAGTAATTCAGGGTTCATGTATTTATGTTTGTACAATTCTTATGCCACCATAATTTATAAACGCCTGAACCGATCTAGATGTGTGATGTAATTCGTAAAAATCCTTTCACCATCCCGAGAAAGATAGGATACCTATACGGTTAAAATTTTAATGTCTACAGCTATGTCAAAATGACAATTATTATCTATGTCAATAAAAAAAAGGTTCTAATAATTACAATATAGATATCATTTGAAAGGTATTAATGAGACGATTTCAAATATATACAAATACATTAACATTAAAGAACAGATTTATCTGCTAAACGATTATGTACTTTTTAGTTAATTTTTCAACAGCAGTCGTATTATTCAACTAGCGACCCGCCCTCGCTTCGCTTCGGTGAAGAGCTGAAGTGTAGGCTACAGTTTTTGTTCTCAGGCTTGTATTATACACAATGACATTAATTTATGATGCAGGTATAACTGCATGCAAAGTCTCAGCTCGATCAGTTTAAAATTGACAAAGTTTCATACAAACTTTTATTGCCTATTTTATCCCCTTGGGGGTAGAATTGATCAAAATCCTTTCTTAGCGGATCCCTACGTCATAACATCTACCTGCATGCCAAATTTCAACCCGATCCGTCCAGTGGTTTGAGCTGTGCGTTGATAGATCACTATGTCAGTCAGTCACCTTTGAGTTTTATATATATAGATTACCTACTATTTTAATGGTAACCATTTGATAATGGTAGTTTTCAAATTTCTTAATGGTAATTTATCCAGGTCCATCCCCTGACTGGGTGGTGGGTGTGAACGGGCTGGACCTCTGCCTGAAAGACTGCACCTGGGTAGAAGAGAAAGTGGTCGATCTGTACCCCTATGATGCTGGCACTGACAACGGCATCTCGTATTTGGTGAGTTTGACCAATGTGCTACAAGTTAATGTTATTTCATTAATAGATTAACAGAAAACTGAAAAGTAAATAAATAAATAAATATTTCCAACACTCACACCAATTAGCCTAGCCCCAAAGTAAGCACTGTAAGGCTTGTGTTATGGGATGCTAGGGTAACGGCAAGGGTGGATCCAGCTTTGGCGCCAGGGGGGGTCATATAGCCAGCTTTGCCGCCAGGGGGGGTCATATAGTCGTGGTATATTAAATATTGAAAGTACTTAAATAAAATCCCCCTGGGTTTGGTCCATCGAGTGGTCATCGTGGTCGAGTGGTTTGTACGCCGGGTTGCATGGTGTCGCCAACTCGAGAGGTCCCGAGTTCGAATCCCGGTGGGGGCAGATGTTTGTGTGATGAATACGAGCATTTGTACTCCAGTCATGGACGTTAAAAATGTATTACTATATAAATATACTTATATATGTACTGTATATGTATTCTATCGGTTACCCTAGCTTCCCATAACACAAGCCTTACAGTGCTTACTTTGGGGCTAGGCTAATTGGTGTGTGTTGGAAATATTTATTTAATTTATTTATTTACTAGCTGACCCGGCGAACTTCGTACCGCCTTAGCGTAGCTTTGATGCACTACTTTATTTTGTATAGCTGACCTATCTTATGTATGAGTACCTATATTTTTAGTGCGGTTATGGATGTGTTGTCACAGATTACCACAGATTTTTTTGTTTTAAATTGAATGACGTTGACATTTGTCAGCGCGGTTATCGATGTGTTGTCACAGATTACCACAGATTTTTTGTTTTAAATTGAATGACGTTGACATTCGTTACGTTATATTTTTCAATCTTTCTGAGAGATTTTCTTTATATTTTTTTCCGTAAGAACCTTGTACAGAGTATTAGAAAACTACAAAAAAAAAATCAGCCAAATCGGTCAAGCCGTTTTCATGTTATGTCGTGACAACGGAAAACGGGTTTCATTTTTATATATATAGACTAGCTGACCCAGCGAACTTCGTACCGCCCTAAAAAAATAGGGGTTGTCCAGCGGACAAAATTGTGAATCTAAACCATTCTCAGATCCCCTTGAACACACACAAAAAATTTCATCAAAATCGGTCCAGTCGTTTAAGAGAAGTTCAGTGACATACACACTCACAGAAGAATTATATATATAAAGATAAGCACACTCGTTTTTTTCATACTGTCAAATAGTCGTTTAAAACGAAATTTGGACACTTCTCCTTCAGTCTCCGAACTCGGAGACGGTCCCCCGCGAGCGCATGTACCGCATCACTCCCATGTACCCGGAGGACCCTCGGGCCCCCTTCTACAGCCCCGGGGCGGGGGAGGTGCCTCCCCTGGCGCGCCTCTATCTCACCAGGGAGAAGCTGCTCCCTCAATCCTGCGACGAGGAGACGCTGCAATCGCTGGTCGTCGAGGAAGTAGACAATACAGAGGCCGCTGAGAAACGTAAGTCTTTATATTTATTATTACTAGCAAACCTGTGAACCAAATGTTCACCAAAACCTGATTTAAAAAAAAATGTATTTAATTAATTGAGAACTTCGGAGATTTTGTGTGGTTTCGTTTGAAATTCGTGATTTCTCGAAAACCGGAAGTGCTACGTTACTTAAATCCGGTTTGTAGTCTTATCAGACTATTCTTAACTTATAACTTAAACATTCTCTTTATCTATCTCTTACGGTTTGGCCGCTGAAACAGCACCACAGACAGACGGACGGACGGACTTGTCTAATAGATAAGAGATTTTAAAGCATGTAACTGCTTGATGTTTGCTGCTTGCTAAAGAAAATATAACTAGAAAAAATTCCACGCGGACCAGGCAGCAGACGGGACTCGAACCCGCACCGTTCGCAATCCGGGCGAATGCACTGACCAATTATGCTACCGCGGCCCTCACGGACCGCGTCGAAATTCTTCTAGCCATTCTTAAGCTGCAAGGCAGCGCCATCTCTTCGCATTGTAGGTAACCCACAATGTCAAATGAATACTTTTACAAGTATTAAACATTTGAAAGAAGAAATAGCAATTATAGTTATATTTTTTATTATTTTAAAGCATGTAACTGCTTGATGTTTAAATCTAAAGAAAATATAACTAGTCTTATCTAGGTCTTATCTTTTTAACCGACTTCGAAAAAGGAGGAGGTATTGCGTTCGACTGTATATTTTTTTTATGTATTTTCCCCGATTACTCCGTCAATTGTGGACCGATTTCCAAAATTCTTTTTTTATTCGAAAGAGTGCACTTCCGATGTGTTCCCATTGGAACCAAGTCAGAATCTGATGGTGGAATCCGGGGAAATCAAGGGAAACCTTAAAATTTTTAAGGCACGCACGCTCCGTCAATTGTGATTGTGTGATTGTTTACTTGGACGATGTAATTTTCACTAAAACGGATGAAATAAAAAAAAAATAAACAAAAAATAAAAACCGACTTCAAAATCGAAAATAGAACTAATAAAAAGTAAAAAATAACATCTGTTTCATGATTTAGAATTCGGGCGGGGTCAAGATTAAATAGATTTTCGTTTCTGATCGGTAATAAAACTTCTTTCAATCTTGACCCACCCGCTCCCAAAACGTGAACCAGATATTATTAGATTACGTTTTTTACTAATGTTTATGGAGTCCAAATGGATATTCATTGTTCTGTTGTGTATTTCAGTAAAAAAACTAAATCAAAAATGCAATATTCAAGCTGTCTCACTAGTACCTATGTAACGTCACGCAACTGTCATTAAAACGTGAAACGATACAATGAAATATCACCTTGACCGGAAGATTACTAGCGTGTGACGTCATTCAAGTCTTCGCCAATTCCAGGCGTTTAAGGTCACGTGACTATAAAATGTAAAAGTCGAATGTTTTTTATAAAAGTTATTAATTATTTGTTCTCTCGGAAACCAACAATTTACTATATTTTTCATACTGTCAATACAGGCATGGTTGGATTCAACAAACTAGAAACAAGAAGGGATTTAGCTCTCGCGTGTTATATGATGAGAGTATTTCGAGGCAGAATTTCAAATCCAGAAATACTGGGTATGATAAGACTGAGTGTGCCGGATGGGTACAGCCGCGAGAAATAATCTTTTAGCTAAGTCACCTTCGACGCGTACGTTGCACACATTGAATCTAGTTGCCGTAAGAATTGATTTGTTTCACAGTCCATTATCTTTATTTAAAAGATCGGTGGGAATGGAAATTTGTAATAGAGATGACAATATGAAATAATAATATTATAGTTCAATTCATTTTTTTTTAAATATGTATGTATTAGTGATGTAACGAATATTCGCATATTTTTGAATATTCGCATTCACATTTGCATTCGCAAAATCTCTGCGAATGTTTTGCGAATATGAATATTAGAAACAAACAATTTGAAGAAGTTGTAGTTCTGCCTTTCCTTGAATATTCATTGTTACACAGTTTGCATTTAGCTATTTCAGCATCGCAAAGTGTGAAATAAGTTCATGTTTCACTAGAATTCGATATACTCATGTTAATAAATCACTATTACCACTCACAATCACTAACCTCAAAATTCACTTGTTTTGTTTACGGAAAGCCCGGTGCGAGCGGAATGACACTTCAGTCGGATGAGTTCATATCAACTCGGCAATTCGAACGAGACTGCCACCATGCCACAGACAATTGGCGCCAATTTAAAAAAAACTAAATATTCGCATTTTCATTCGTGAATGTCGCTACCAGACATTCGCATCCGCATTCGTATTCGCGCGTAATGTTCAAAAAATGACATTCGTTACATCACTAGTATGTATACTATGTAATATTAATTTATATGTAATAAAATGGAATTAGTATTATTTCCTTTTTTTAATACAATAATGTTTATTTTATTAATTGCAATATCGATACTACACTATTGCATTAGGATTATTCCTGTAAAAATAGCTGCCTGTGTTTTTCAATAAATAAATAAATAAATAAAATTATGAATATGTTTATATAGCGGAGTGCGTGGTGTCGGAGTGGGACGCGCGGTCGTCATGCTCGGTATCGTGCAGCAAAAAAAATCTATGTTTTTGTCAAATTGCAAGAAACCGGTGCCTATAATACGGGCTTGACCTAGTGTGTTGTAACAGTGCTATTTATTGTATTTTTTGTTTTATTCTAAGAAGTATTGTCGTTTTAATTGGGCATTAAGAAAATAATTGTTATGATCGAACAATGTTGGAATCTCTTATCTATTAGACAAGTCCGTCCGTCCGTCCGTCTGTCTATGGTGCTGTTTCAGCGGCCAAACCGTAAGAGATAGATAAAGAGAATATTTAAGTTATAAGTTAAGAATAGTCTGATAAGACTACAAACCGGATTTGAGTAACGTAGCACTTCCGGTTTTCGAGAAATCACGAATTTCAAACGAAACCACACAAAATCTCCGAAGTTCTCAATTAATTAAATACATTTTTTTTAATCAGGTTTTGGTGAACATTTGGTTCACTGGTTTTTTAGTAAATATATTAATTATGAATATGTGTATGTAGCGGAGTGCGCGGTGTCGGAGTGGGGCGCGTGGTCGTCATGCTCGGGTATCGTGCGGCAAAAAAATCAATGTTTTTGTCAAATTGCAAGAAACCGGTGCCTATAATACGGGCTTGACCTAGTGTGTTGTAACAGTGCTATTTATTGTATTTTTTGTTTTATTCTAAGAAGTATTGTCGTTTTAATTGGGCATTAAGAAAATAATTGTTATGATCGAACAATGTTGGAATCTCTTATCTATTAGACAAGTCCGTCCGTCCGTCCGTCTGTCTGTGGTGCTGTTTCAGCGGCCAAACCGTAAGAGATAGATAAAGAGAATATTTAAGTTATAAGTTAAGAATAGTCTGATAAGACTACAAACCGGATTTGAGTAACGTAGCACTTCCGGTTTTCGAGAAATCACGAATTTCAAACGAAACCACACAAAATCTCCGAAGTTCTCAATTAATTAAATACATTTTTTTTAATCAGGTTTTGGTGAACATTTGGTTCACTGGTTTTTTAGTAAATATATTAATTATGAATATGTGTATGTAGCGGAGTGCGCGGTGTCGGAGTGGGGCGCGTGGTCGTCATGCTCGGTGTCGTGCGGCAAGGGGCTGCGCATGCGCACGCGCCGGTACCGCATGCCGCAGAAGGCGCAGATGTTCCGCTGCGACCGACAGCTCGTCGCCAAGGAGATGTGCGTCGCCAGCCTGCCTGAATGCCCGTTAGTATCATCCTCATCAGCCTATAGTCGTGCTCGGTGATATGTTATATAACGCGTTTTTATCACGCTCAATTACTATGGAGTACGCGATAACAGAGGAAATAAAAAAAAGAAAATGATGTGGTGTCGTGGGACACCAGGTAGGAACGAAGTTCCTTCGGCTAATGTAGGCTATGTGACTGTCGCGCCTGCGCACGTCTCATTTAACGGTTTTATTCCACGCACTTTTTTCCACGGATTTTTTCTTACGGTTTTACTATCACATTTTTTTCAGTTCGGTCGCGCAGCAATATCCCTATCCCCTCCAAGCCTGCCGTAAGGAACTTCGTTCCAATAAAGGAGCTCGAAAGCGCGGGTGGTTAGCGCGTTCGGCTGCGATTTTTGGAGTTCAGCAACTTAAGCAGTGGTCGGTCATTGGATGGGTGATCAAAAATCTTCAGTCTCGTGTTCCTCTGTGCTTCAGAAGGCACGTTTAGACGTTGGTCCCGGCTGCATCTGCAGTCGCTAGCATCCCCTGCTGGACACGCGTGGTGGGTCATAGTCCAATCTCCTTAATTCACCTATAGGGAAGGCCTGTGCCCCAGCAGTGGCGACATTATTAGGCTGATGATGACGCGATAACAAACGTGATATATATATATATATATTGTGGTGCTCATGCAACAGGTACTTACAGGTATAATTTGTAATGTCGATGGCAAATACTTCAGACAGATTAGTATGTAGATATTTAAAGAAAATATAACTAGAAAAAATCCCACGCGGACCAGGCAGCAGACGAGACTCGAACCCGCACCCTTCGCAATCCGGGCGAATGCACTGACCAATTATGCTACCGCGGCCCTCACGGACCGCGTCGAAATTCCTCTAGCCATTCTTAAGCTGCAAGGCAGCGCCATCTCTTCGCATTATGGGTAACCCATGGAATTTCGACGCGGTCCGTGAGGGCCGCGGTAGCATAATTGGTCAGTGCATTCGCCCGGATTGGGAAGGGTGCGGGTTCGAGTCCCGTCTGCTGCCTGGTCCGCGTGGAATTTTTTCTAGTTATATTTTCTTTAGATTTAAACATCAAGCAGTTAAATGCTTTAAAATAATAAAAAATGTAGATATTTTCTAAAAATACCATTTGGCGGGCGTTTGAAAGACAGACAAAAGTAATGAGTTTATGTATTTAAGTATAAGCTTTGTGTTATTTTGTATGTGGCGCAGTTACGGTTCATTCACACTCAACTTAGTGGATAATAGAGTTTTAAATACCGAACAGTTAAAGTGATTTGCAGATAGACAATTTGTCGCGGCGTCATAATATCAGTCATTATAGTTACTGCGTCTACAAATTCACGGAGAAAAGTATACTTTTATATACTCGCAGGAAAATATTAACTTTCCTACAGATTTTCCCTAAAAATTACTATAGGACTTTTTGGACCGCGTGTAGATTATTATTTATGTAAAAGGAGTTGCATAATCAAAAAAAAAATGGGTGCGTGTACTTATGTAGGCGCGTGAGAAGTTATCCTTCTTTGGCATCGTTTATAATTAGTTTTTAATTGCATGCAAATAATTAATTACAATAAATTATTTACATTACAATAAGTAATAGAAGAATGTCATTGTCTATAATATAATACAAGGCTGAGAACAAAAACTATAGTCTACACTACAGCTTTACACCGAAGCGAAGCGAGGGCGGGACACTAGTAACATATAAATAAAACAAGTTTCAACAGTATAGATGCGCTGATTTATTTATTTATTGACGTTTCGCATCCTTTTTAGGATGCGTCGTGTAAATTATCCTGAAAAGGATGCCAAACGGCCATAAATAAAGAAATCAGTGCCTCTATACCGTTGAAACTTGTTTTATTTAATAAGTGGTTTGTTTGAAAACCTAAGAAACGAATATATTATAACTAGTGGCCCGCTCTCGCTTCGCTTCGGTATTTTATCTCCTTTGGGGTAGAATTGATCAAAATCCTTTCTTAGCGGATGCCTACGTCATAACATCTACCTGCATGCCAAATTTCAGCCCGATCCGTCCAGTGGTTTGGGCTGCGCGTTGATAGATCACTATGTCAGTCAGTCGCCTTTGAGTTTTATATATATATATAGATATTATGTTCATCCTTTTTATAATACTTGTGTCTGTTAATTTAATGGTCAATAAAATGTTTCTTTCTCTCTCTCACACACACACAGACACACATTTCTAATATTTTAGTAGGAAGTAGTTAAGTAACACATTTTCTACCGTATCTTAAAAATCGCCCTCAGAGATAATACTGGCAACGAGGAGGACGCAGACCTAGCGGGCGTCGAGGTGGAGGACGTTTCCGGCATCTGCCAAGTGTCGGAGTGGAGCGACTGGAGACCATGCTCCGTGTCCTGCGGGGCCGGCATCACTCTGCGCAACAGGCACTTCCTGCACCGCATGGGGCCCAAGAAGTGTCCCCTCGTGCCCATCGGTGAGTCACAGGCATCTGCCAAGTGTCGGAGTGGAGCGACTGGAGACCATGCTCCGTGTCCTGCGGGGCCGGCATCACTCTGCGCAACAGGCACTTCCTGCACCGCATGGGGCCCAAGAAGTGTCCCCTCGTGCCCATCGGTGAGTCCGAGGCATCTGTCAGGCGTGGGGCACGTCCTGCACCGCATGGGGCCCAAGAAGTGTCCCCTCGTGCCCATCGGTGAGTCACAGGCATCTGCCAAGTGTCGGAGTGGAGCGACTGGAGACCATGCTCCGTGTCCTGCGGGGCCGACATCACTCTGCGCAACAGGCACTTCCTGCACCGCATGGGGCCCAAGAAGTGTCCCCTCGTGCCCATCGGTGAGTCCGAGGCATCTGTCAGGCGTGGGGCACGTCCTGCACCGCATGGGGCCCAAGAAGTGTCCCCTCGTGCCCATCGGTGAGTCCGAGGCATCTGTCAGGCGTGGGGCACGTCCTGCACCGCATGGGGCCCAAGAAGTGTCCCCTCGTGCCCATCGGTGAGTCTCCGGCATCTAACAGGCGTGGGGCACTTCCTGCACCGCATGGGGCCCAAGAAGTGTCCCCTCGTGCCCATCGGTGAGTCCGAGGCATCTGTCAGGCGTGGGGCACGTCCTGCACCGCATGGGGCCCAAGAAGTGTCCCCTCGTGCCCATCGGTGAGTCCCAGGCATCTGACAGGCGTGGGGCACGTCCTGCACCGCATGGGGCCCAAGAAGTGTCCCCTCGTGCGCATCGGTGAGTCCGAGGCATCTGTCAGGCGTGGGGCACGTCCTGCACCGCAAGGGGACCATGAAGTGTCCCCTCGTGCCCATCGGTGAGTCAGGCGTGGGGCACGTCCTGCACCGCAAGGGGACCAAGAAGTGTCCCATCGGTGAGTTCCCGGCATCTGTCAAGCGTGGCTACGGATATTCTCACGCAGTTAGAAGTATAATTTATTCTCGACTAGCGACATGTGTTGTCAAAATCAATAGGGATGGTGACTAATTTCTTTTTCTTCGTTTATCAGGCAGATTATCAAAAAGTATCGGACACGTATTTTTTCTTTTTTCACATAATAGAAACATTGCAGAGATATATTGATATGAAAAGTCGCATGACGTCACGTTTGAGTACACTTATAAGTGAAAATTCACTCAAAAGTGACGTCACGAGCCCCTACACCCAAACTTTGACGCGCTATAACTTTGTCATTTTTTGGTTGATTGCCCAAAGAAAAAATACGTGTCCATTATTTTTTGATCATCTAACTGACGGACTAAATAGAATTTCGTTTAATGTACCCTGTCATCACCCCTATTGTGGTATGTTTAGGCTATTATTTCAAGATTTTAGGATCGGAAGATGGTTTTGTCGGCTACATTGCTAGTTAAGTGTATATTGCATGTCGTAATCGCCTATAATTAAAGTTCCACTAGTAAAGTGTCTCTCTATAAATGTGTAAATAAGAAATGTCTAAGTGTAACTTTGTTGGTGATCAAATAAATAAAGAAAATGGGTGCGTGTACTTATTTATGTAGGCGCGTGAGAAGATATCCTTCTTTGGCATCGATTAAAATTAGTTTTTAATTGCATGCAAATAATTAATTACAATAAATTAATAAAAAGTCTGGAAAAGGACACAGTCAATAAAGTTCAGTTTTAATTTGAAAAAATAAATAAATAATCAAAATATTCAATTAAAATCGCTACTGAATATAATTTATTAGAACATATGTGATTTGCACTTGTATGAAACTCAAACACGTATTCCGAATATATATACAAACTAGAAACATGTGGATAAATATTATAAATATGAATACCTATAACTGTTACTTTATTACAAAAAATAAAGATGTGGTTTTTGGTTCTACTACACCAATGGTCAAGAGATGGCGCTGTAGTCTCCTGAATCGCGCTTTGGTTCCGTTGTTCCAGATTAATAAATACTTTTGATATTATAAATATGAATACCTATAACTGTTACTTTATTACAAAAAATAAAGATGTGGTTTTTGGTTCTACTACACCAATGGTCAAGAGATGGCGCTGTAGTCTCCTGAATCGCGCTTTGGTTCCGTTGTTCCAGATTAATAAATACTTTTGATAGGCCTTCACAATGCAGTCGTTAGCAGCCATTAAATAGAGATTCTATTTCTATTTTGTTGGTAGATTTTCTTAATGTGCGGTAAACACAAAAGTAACAGCATGAAGTTCATGCTGTTAAAATTTTGTGTTACAGTGATGCGCGCGCATCTTAAAATTTCACTCTCATCATTTTCATAACGCGCCTAAAGAAGTATAACTTCAAAAACCCTCCATTATGAGCAAATCACAAGCTCGAGACGTAGATAAACCCGGAACTGAAACGCCGAACAATTATCCTCAACAGAGGAGACCCACAAGTGCATGGAGGCTCCGTGCACGGAGGAACAAGTTGAAGCTACCGACCCCTCCTGCCCCACCACCCCGTGGTCGGCATGGTCCGCGTGCTCGGCGTCGTGCGGCGCCGGGGCTCAGTTCCGCACGCGCCTACTGCTGGTGGAGCCGGAGAGGCAGCTCATCTGCGCTGATAAGGTGCAGCTGCTGCAGCACCAGCCTTGCACCTTGAAACCCACCTGCGATGTCGACATGATCACCGCTAAACGTGAGTTGAATAACACACACTTATTTCACGACAGACACACTGCTCTACATAAAAAAAAACCCTACATACCTTTCATCCTCATCATCATCAGCCTATTAATGTCCCCACTGCTGGGGCACAGGCCTTCCCTATGGATGGAATAGGGAGATTGGGCCATGACCCACCACGCGGACCCAGTGCGGATTGGTGGGTGCTAACGACTGCAGATGCAGCCGGGACCAACGGTTTAACGTGCCTTCCGAAGCACGGAGGAGTTCGAGATAGTAAATTTTTGGTCACCCATCCAATGACCGACCACTGCGAAAGTTGCTTAACTTCAACGATCGCAGCCGAAAGCGCTAACCACTTGCGCCATCGAGCTATCGAGCTATGAGGACATGAAATATTTAATTGTAATTTAGTTTTCAAGATGCCTTTGGAAGAAGCTTCTGATTAATGTAACACAAAATTGTTATGTGATTGGGTCACCTGTAGCACAGGTTTCTATTGCTGAAACCTATTTCAGGCACAAGTTCATCATAAATAGAGGAGCCACAACATTGGAATTGTATAACAAGACAACCTACGGATCTCTGTTGTGACGGAAAAATATTTTATTAGAGTGAAAACTTCTTTAGCGGCGTTGTACACTTTTTTTTGTATGGGCAAAAAATGTTAAACTCGCGTCAGGTTAAACACGTGGGCTGATCGCATCATGACACACAATAAAATTGGAAAGGTTGTTGACTTTCAATATATTGGATGAAACATAGTAATATTTGATTTCACCGTATAATAATAATAAGTCTCTATCTAGCACGTCCACCAAAATGCATTTTTTTACAATAGATGTCGCTAGGTGCGCTTAAATGTGATTATTGTAAGTTGGTTTCTTTACAATAGATGTCGCTAAGTGCGCTTAAACGTGATTCATGTAAGTTGATTTTTCTGTGAGATAACTTTTTTAGTGTCATATAAATTGTCATGTTTGTGTACGATAGGACAATATATAAATATTGTATTCTACCACATACATGATAGCACTTTTATACTGATAATTAAAGCAATTCGTGCAAAATTATTCCCTAACAATTCCAAAATATCAAAAATGCACAACGTTAATATTCAAGTTTTCACTTCTGCCGGCACTCCCGGAGTGCAACCCGTCGTTTTTTTTATTGTTTATTTATTGATTATCCTAGCTTGGAAATCAGGGTATTCCATCTTTCATGTGCCTACTGTTATTGAGCAATAAATTTATTATTATTATTATATTGGTGTTTGTCCACGCAGAGATCTGCATGGAGGGTATAGAGGTGGGCCCTTGCCGGGGCCAGTTCGAGCGCTGGGCGTTTGTGGCCATGAAGGGCATGTGCGTTCCGTTCGCATACGGCGGTTGCCGTGGCAACCGGAACAACTTCCTGTCGCAGCAGAACTGCCTCGACACCTGCGCTCAGATCCTGGGTAATGTATTACTTATTGTTGTGGATCGCTGGAGATTTTTTTTTTTATTTATTTATACTTAATGCACAAGTGTACAAAGGCGGACTCAATGCCATAGGCATTCTCTAAAAGTCAACCATAGGGTGTTGTGGACAAATAGTGGTAGGGTGCACAACTTACATGGAAATTACAGAAAGGCGAACATATATAAATATGAACATATATTGACGACCTCCGTGGCCGAGTGGTTTGTACGCCGGGTTTCATGGCGTCGCCGACTCGAGAGGTCCCGGGTTCGAATCCCGGTGGGAGCAGATATTTGTGTGATGAACACGAGCATTTGTACTCCAGTCATAGATGTTTAAATATGTATTTCTATATAAATATACTTATATATGTAAAGTATGTGTATTCTATCCGTTACCCTAGTATCCCATAACACAAGCCTTATAGTGCTTACTTTGGGGCTAGGCTAATTGGTGTGTGTTGGAAAAAAATATATATATATATAAATATGAAGCAGTCATATATATAATCACACATACATAAATAATTACTTACATATAAATAACTATACATATACATACATACATACACATATAAATATACATACTAATACATAATGATGACGACTAACGTTTACGCTAGACTGCTTGTCAGGAAAAAGCTTCGTAGCTTGGTTTTGAAGCTAATTTTGTTGGTGGACATTCTAATATCTAGGGGGAGTTCGTTCCACAGAAGTATAGTTTTGACGAAGAAGGACGAGTGAATCATATCAGAGCGATGAGATGGAACAATAAGTAAGCGGTTAGAAGAAGATCGAAGATTTTTAGCATGAGAGGTACATATGTACTGAAATTGGGAAGTGAGATAGAAAGGGGCATTTGGAGAATCCAACAAGGAGAACAGAGTGGTCAGAGCCCGCATACTTCTGCGCTGCCTAATAGGCATCCATTTTAGAAGAGATCGGTATGCGGACACGTGGTCATATTTTCTAACATTGAAAACAAATCGAATGCAGTTATTCTGAAGTCGATCAAGATTTTTTTATTATATATATTTTATTTTCTGTTTGTGTTTTTACGACCTGCGTTGCGTTCAGTGGAATCACGGATCGGACGTCCGCACCTCGTGCAGTTTTATTGTAATTTCATAGAACGGCACTGCGCGGGAGACCCGCCTCACGCAGCGCTGTATTATGAAATATCATGAAACAAAGACGCCGAGTGAATGTTCTCTTAAGGTACGTTCCGACGGCATGTGTTGTCGCCGCGCAGGGTAGCCAAACCAATGAGAACTATTACGTTTGAGATTGAGCAGTCTCTATACATGATATAGACTGTTGCGTATGTTTTTTCCGGTTCCGGTATTTGTATTGTTAACACCTTCGTATTGTTGCTCCGAAACAAAAATCAAAACAACATACTTACAGTTACTTTTTTCATTAAGATATCGTTTCCAAGTAATAAACTTAGTGATACTGAGTGGTGGAAATAATCAACATTGTGTATCTATATCACCCGATAATAATATTGAAAGAAGAAAACCGACAGAATTTGGAGGTTAGTTTGTTATTATAACGGATTACATGCACAGTTACGTTGGCACTACCAACCAAACAAACCATAGACAACTGTCAAACAACTGTGTGTCATAGTCGGCGAAAGTCACAGACATCAGTGTTGCCAGCGCAAAAAAATACTTGAAAATCATGGATATTCAATTTCAAATTTTCTTTGAAAAAATGAAAATAGAAATGCAGAACTAAACAGAGTTTATAACTAATACAATAATGGAGAAAATGGATGAAAAACTGAAACCAATGTTAGAAGAAAATAGAAATTTAAAACTTAAGTTGGAAAGCCTGGAAAATAAGATACAACTTTTAGAAAAAGACAAGAAAAGCAACAATATAATAATCTATGGTCTGAAAGAGGGTGAGAAATCTATAACAGAACTATTAGAGAATGCAAAGCAAAAATTCCAGGAAGAGTTGGACATAAAAATAGAAAACTTTGAGATAAACAAAATCTATCGTATTGGAAATTCAATAAACAAAGAAAAACCGAGACCTACACTCGTATCCTTTATCAATAGTTAGCGGAAGAGCGCAGTTCTGAAAAACAAGAAAAATTCCAAGGAGTTGCATATTTCTGAAGATTACACCAAAGAAACTTTAGAGAAGAGGAAGGCATTACTCCCACAACTAAAAGAAGAACGTAATAAAGGGAACATAGCCTACCTTAAATATGATAAACTCATTGTTAAAGAAAGTGCAGGCGTTAATGATAAAAGGAAAAGAGAACCATCTGCCTCCCCGTATGCTAATCCGCAACCAAAGAAACAGCAGATGACATCCTCTACGAAATCTCACAGAACAAATGCATTTGACTTGATGAGAGTTCGATCTAATTCTCTTACATCCCAACCAATAGGAAAACAACAATAGCAATCAACTATCGGCGAACGGAAACAAGAACACAACCAAAAAGAAAAAACAACTATAACAACACACCCTCCCCCAAGCCGACTGGTCCTCGTGGGGGAAAAAGACCAAGACCCTTTAAAGATAAATAAAACAACTTCTGATATCCACATAGCAACATTTAACTCAAGGTCGTTAAGGACACCTGAGAGACTTCAAGAACTTGAAACGGCCATATCAGAAATAAAATGGGACATAATAGGAATTAGCGAATTGAGAAGATATGGGGAGAAGATAGAAGACTATGGGAATTACATTTTACACCACATTGGCGTGACGCCGGGGCACAGTGTTTTATAGAACCAAAAATATTTACACCTTAAGGTTTTTGCATAAATCAATTATTTAAACCCTAATAAAGGCAAGAGTTCAATTCCCAGATCACTATTTTAAGTAAAAAAAAAGATATGAAGTAGCAAAGTTTTTGAAATTTGCGCATGAAAAAATTAATTTAATTTCCTCAAAAGACGGTTCCATATAATAATAATAATAATAACTGTTTTATTGCCTCCAAATTATGATACACTTATTAAAACGTACTACCTAAAGGAAAAACAAAATTACAAGTATCTTAATATAACATTAAGTGGAGGCAAGAGGACGAGGCTCAGCGTAAGCGGAGCCAAGGTATGCCCTGGTCCATGCTGGTTTTCAGCCCCAACCTTTTCCCTGCGATGTTATGCGGGTCACAGCCAGTAATAAAGAACTGCCAAACTATTACACAAAAAAACTTGCATTCTTACAAACTAAATAGAGAAGGTACTGCTCTTATATCTTTATGTGAAATGTGGGTCCTGGAGTGTACTGATTGTTTGTGTCTGTGTGTGTGTGTGTGTGTATGCGGGTGTGGTAAATAATTGTATATTGTGTAGGTACATGCGTCAAATTGATAGAAATTTTCAGAAACTAAGAAGGTTAGACATGGTGGAAAAACCGAATCAAAGGCAAATCTTTCCAGTGTGCGTGTCTCAAGTCCTCCGCTGCAAGTTGTTTTTGCAATAACGCCTTTTTATACTTAGCTTTAAAATTCTGGCCACTGGTTTTTATTCTTAGAGGCGGTGGAAGATCGTTCCAAATCTTTGCCGCGGAATACTTGAAACACCCCTTATAGCGAATAGATTTATGTTTACGAACTCTGAGAAGACTTTGTGCTGCAGAACGAAGCGGTTTGAGGGCCCATTCAGTTCGCCAAGAAAGTTTTTCATATAGGTATTCAGGCTTTTTATTCCATATCACTCTATGAACAGTACAGGCATATTGGAGTTCCCTTCTGCCTTTCATGTTGAGTAAATTATGTCGGTTCAGGGATGGAGTAACATATTGTTTTTTGGGAATTTCAAAGCTAAATCTTACATAGGCATTTTGGAGTCTTTGCACAGCTCTTTCTGTACTACTATTTATTCTTGGGCCATAAACGTTACTGCAGTAGTTAAATGCGGAGAGTACGGAGCAGGTCTGTTAGATGCAACCGTAGATCCTCTTTGATATACGCTCTTATTTTATAAAGGGTCTTCAGCTTATAAAAGGCAGTTCTTATTTTTTGGTTAACATGCTCTGTAAACTTTTGTTCCCCATCCAGTATCAATCCTAGGTTTCTCGCTGCTCCAACCTGTTCAAGACAAACTCCGTCTATTTGCACTTTATTTCTGCTATCAAGTACTATTTGTATTTGTTTCTTAGTACCTAAAGCTAACACCTGAGACTTATTCGCATTTAGAACCAGCGAGTTCCTTTGCGACCAGTCGTAGATATTACTAATATCAGTATTAATTTTAGCTATGGCGTCGCTAATATCACTGCCTTTAAAGGAATAGTATAACTGTGTGTCATCGGCATAAAGGTGGTATTTGCAAAAATTTATATGTTTAGGGAGGTCTGCAGTAAATATGTTAAAGAGAGTGGGGCTTAAACGCGATCCCTGAGGAACTCCTTGTTGAAGAATCCCTGGCGAGGATAACCTTTTCTCACCGTTCTCTGATTCAGTAATAACAATTTGTTCCCTATTGAGTAGGAAGGTTTTGAACCACGTGCAGGCATTCACGGAAAATCCATATAGTTCTAGTTTCTTAAGAAGCAGCTCCGGATGTAAACAATCAAATGCTCGAGAATAGTCGAGTAGGACCATTATAGTACTCAGACCCATATCTGCAGCCTCCGTTATATCGTCAGTCACATGGAGAAGTGCTGTTTCTGTGCCATGTCCCTTGCGGAAGCCAGATTGAAATTTAGGCACTATTTCCATCCTCTCCACATAACTTAGAACTTGTTTTAATACCACCTCCTCTATGACCTTGGAGAGCACCGGCAATATCGAAATCGGACGCAAATCTTTAAATTCTTCTATGCAGTTTCTTTTTGGTATGGGTTTTACTATAGCCCTTTTCCAGTCAGATGGGAATATGTTTGATTCTATTGATTGATTTATTATTGCGGTGATTATGGGTAGTGTACGATGTATCGTTAATTTTATCATTTCTATATTCAGGTCGTCATAGCCAGTTGCCTTTGTTTTAATTTTATTTATTATTTTTAAAACCTCTTCATCGGTAGTTGGTTCTAGATTGAAAACAGAATCTTTGTATTGACTGCTATCCAAACAATCTTGTCCCATAACAGTACCGCCACAAGAAGGAGTGTTTAAGAAGTGGGTATTTAATTTATCAGGGTCTCTCAGATGGTCAGGAATGAAATGTTTACACGAGTCAAGAGTGAGGCAGGTATTTTTAAGGTTTTTCCATAGAACTTTAGGCTTTTTTAAATTTCTATTTATAAATTGGTTAAAATAAGCCTTCTTTTCCCGTTCAATGGTTGCTGTGGCAAAATTTCTAAGACTGCGATAGTATTTCTTAGATGATTCGGTTTTATTTCTCAGTGCTTTTGCTATCGCTTCATCTCTCAGCTTCATAATAAATTTGACCATATCGGTAATCCAAGGTTTTGGAGTCTCCCTGTGCACGATTTTCTTTTTGGGTGCATGCAAATCGAATAAGGCTAAAGTGAAATTATTGAAGACACTTACCATCTCATTTACACTGTCAAGGGAAAGAATATATTCCCATGGGATATCTTGCAAATCTGCTTGGAACCGATCCTGATCAATGTTATTGAGAATTCTCCGTTCACTTATTACCTTCAATGGTTTCGGTTTCTTTATGTCAAAATCTATTAACACCATAGCGTGATCACTCACTCCTGAGCTGTGTATAATTTGAGTAGTTTTACATCGTTCTGGAGTATCGGTCATAGCTATATCTAAAATTGTTTCTGTAAACTCAGTCACTCGTGTGGGTTCATTGACTAATTGTGTGAGGCCATGTTGTTGGCAAAATGTAGAAAAATCATTAACTCGTACAGAGTGAGATTTCATATCAATATTCAGATCCCCCATGATGCATGTGTAGTCGCATTGAGCTATCGAGGCGATGGATTCGCTGAGGGAGTCCAGTGCGTCAGCTACTCGAACACTTTCAGGTCTGTAAGCTGTGCCAATTACTAAAGAAGCTCCAACAAGTTTAATTTCAAGCCACATTTGCTCTAGCGATGAAATAGGGTGCTGACGCACCTTAGCAGCAACATTTTTTTTAACATAAAAACCAACACCACCTCCGGATTTACCTTGACGTGGTCTATGTAAAAATCTGTAACCCGGTATTGATGGTGCTAGACCACCTTCCCCGTCCCTCAGCCAGGTCTCGTTGATGGCTAGGATATCTGGTTCATAATTCAAAATAGTCACAGCAAATGCATCTTGTCCCGTATTAAGTGATCTAACATTCCACAACCCAAGTCTCAAACAGCTGTATCTGTCCATGAGATATTTGCCAATTGCTAAGGAATTATTGATGGCATAATTTTGTAATTTTAATAATTTCTTCACCGTGCATGAGGATTTTACGAACTGTTACTGTCATCGGGTACCAACTATAAAAACGGACATATTTTTCAACCCTAGATCATGAAAGTTGATCTTTATCTAAATTCTGTCATAACTTCTTAAAACGGCAAAAGTGAAACTTGATTTTTTTATGGGTGATAGAACTTGGCTTATAGAACCTTTCTGTACTAAATCCAGGTTTCACTTATGCCGATTTTTGGAGAAAAAATTAAAAATCGAAATTTAAAAAAACTATATTTCTTGGAAACTAGGACACTTATAAATAAAATAAAATTACAAAATTATGCCATCAATAATTCCTTAGCAAGTGGCAAATATCTCATGGACAGATATGGAACCGTCTTTTGAGGAAATTAAATTGTTAATATTTTCATGCGCAAATTTCAAAAACTTTGCTACTTCATATCTTTTTTTTTACTTAAAATAGTGATCTGGGAATTGAACTCTTGCCTTTATTAGGGTTTAAATAATTGATTTATGCAAAAACCTTAAGGTGTAAATATTTTTGGTTCTATAAAACACTCGGTGTCAACCCTAGCATAAAAATTTAAAAATTAATATCTTCTAAACGCCGCAAAAGTGACACGTGGCTTATTTATGTATGATAGACCACATCCGTAGGTTTATTTCTATCTAAGTTCTAGGTTCCACTTTTTCGTTTTTAGGGAGAAAAAACAATAAATACGAAATACAAAAAAAAAATGCTGCTCCCAAACCAATGCATTTTTTTAAGCTAAAGAAACGCGTTTATACGCCTCTGATTATGCCCGATTGACACATATTTATTAAAAAAATATATTGTTAATATTCACTTTATGAAAAAATATTCTAGATTTCATAGGTCAAAGGTCACGATAAGTTCATGATTTTTTTTCTCAAAAAGTATTTGAGTTAGACTTCTGTAAATTGAACTCATGCCTTTTTTAGGGTATAAATAATCTATTTATGTAAGAACCTGAACATGTAATTTTTTTTGGTTCCATAAAACACTGTGCGGGGCAATACGGAGTAGGATTCATAATTAAAAAGAGACTAGCGGAAAAAATAATAGAAATTAAAGGAGTCACAGAAAGAATAGCTATCTTAAATATATTACTACCGGTTAGCAAAGAAGAAAAATGGTCAATCATTCAAGCATATTCGCCTACGGAATCAAATAAAAAAGAAGATAGTAAGGATAGAAAAGTTTTACCATGATTTGCAAACAACCATACAAAACGCACACAAACAAACCATTGTGATGGGAGATTTTAACGGTCAGATTGGAACAC
The DNA here is from genome assembly GCA_902850365.2 of Chilo suppressalis. NCBI lineage: Eukaryota > Metazoa > Arthropoda > Insecta > Lepidoptera > Crambidae > Chilo > Chilo suppressalis. The sequence goes on from OU963894.1 coordinate 741,004, forward strand.
GCGATAATGGAGAAGAATACACGATTGGCAAATATGGACACGGAAAAAGAAGTAAAAATGGAGCAAGGATAGTCACATTCGCATTATCAAACAAACTTAGCATTCTCAATAGCTTCTACAAGAAAAAAGAATCAAAAAGATGGACGTGGATTTCGCCAAATGGTCTCTACAAAAATGAAATAGATCTTATCATGTCCAATAATATTAAAGCTTTCAAAAACATCACAGTCATACAGAACTTAAATTTTAATTCAGATCACAGAATGGTTCGTGCTACACTAACAGGAAAACCTATAAAAAGGAACAGGAGATTTCAAAATGATAGCTCGGCCTTGATGTGTACTGGAAATAACGAAAAGCTTATTACCAACCTTGCAACATTAGCAAACATAATCGGAGAAAAGACCATATCGATTGAAGAGAAATATGAAAAAACTTTGGAAATACTTAAAACAGAAACGAAAAAAGTAAATAAGATCAAAAACTCTACAGAGACTCAGTATCTAGAAGAAGAAAGGAAGAAACTCTTACAAATAAAGGAAAATAATCAAGAGAAGAGAAAAAAAGTAAGAGAAATCAGTAAGAATATAAACGAAAGTATAGGAAAAGATAGGAAAACAAAAAGACAACAAACACTACAAAAACATATAAACAGAACTGGTGGAATTAAAAAGGCTATTAAAGAGTTAAAGGAAAAAAGTGAATGGGTGCTAAGGGTAGAGACTAAGAATAAAACCAACACGAGAAAAAGACCTGAAATACTGAAAGCAGCAACTGACTTCTATAGAGAATTATACCAAAGTAAGAACCCATTAATTTAATGGATTCTGAGCCTATCCCAAAAATATTGAAAGAAGTAACGATTAAAGCAATTACTACACAAAAATAGACAAAACACCTGGATCTGATCAAATTACCAACGAACTACTTAAATGTACTATACTAACGATTGTTCCAATATTAACAGATTTATTTAACGAGATTCTAGAGACCGAAACTATTCCAGAGGACTGGACAAAATCAACGATAATACTGTTACATAAAAAAGGAAACTAGAAGAAATCGGAAACTATCGTCCCATCAGTTTGATGTCCAATATTTATAAGGTCTTCTCAAAAATTATGTTATCACGAATTACTACGGTACTCGATGAAAACCAACCAAAAGAACAAGCTGGTTTCCGAAGCAAGTTTTCAACTATCGATCATATTCACGTCCTGAGACAAATTTTACAAAAGTACAATGAATACAATAAATGCTACTACTTAGGGTTTGTAGATTTTAGTAAGGCTTTTGACTCTTTGGAGCACGATTACATTTGGGAAGCCTTACACAGTCAGGGAATACAGCACAAATACATAAGAATATTGAGGAATATATACTCTAGAAGTACAGCACAAGTAAGATTGGAGAAAACAAGCGAAACATTCCCCATAGAGCGAGGCGTGCGACAAGGTGATCCTATCTCGCCCAAATTATTTTCGGCAGTCCTGGAGATGATATTTCGAAACCTAGAATGGGAGGAGAATGGTCTCAATATTAATGGCGAAAATCTAAGCCATCTACGTTTTGCAGATGATCTGATACTGTTCTCTGAGTGCCCAAGAAAGCTACAACACATGCTACAACAGTTATCGGATCAGAGGGCTGTCAATGAACACCACCAAGACAAAAGTCATGACAAATTCCTCAAAGACACATAATATCGTAGTAAACTCACAGCAAATAGAATACGTAGACGAGTACATATACTTAGGACAACTTATATCGCCCAACAAAACCATGGACAAAGAAATCGATAGGAAGATAGCCAATACTTGGAAGAGATACTGGTCGCTTAGTGAAGTTATGAAAGACAGAGATATGCCAATACAAGCTAAAAGAAAAGTCTATAACACCTGTATTCTGCCCTGCTTAACATATGGTTGTCAAACATGGACACTAACGAAAACCTTAACAAACAAACTGAGCGTCTGTTAAAATAGCATATAAAGAAGTGTCACTGGAGTCAACAGAAGAGATAAAGTAAAATTAACAGAAATAAAAAACAGAACTCAATTCAAACAGGCACATTCTGTATATCGAACACTAAAATGGCGATGGACCGGACATATGTTGAGGGAAAGACTACAGAAATGGACCAGAATAATAAAAGAGTGGTATCCAAGGGACGGTAAAAGAAACAAAGGTGGGCAAACGAAAAGATGGGAAGATGATTTAAAAAAGGTGGCTGGTTCAGAATGGATCAGAGTTGCAAAAGATAGAGGAAAATGGAAGTCTTTAGAGGAGGCCTATGTCGAAAGACAAGCTGTGTCAGAAAATAATGACCGGAACGCTGATAATTTAGAATAGAAACAAATATATATACAGTTAATTAGATTAAGAAAATGTTTCGAAGTTTAACAGCAATAAAGGCTTATTTTATATATATATAATATATATTTTTTATTTTTATACATGATATGAGGTAAATAGAAATCTCGTACACTTTCATATGAGATTTGAACAATGTTGAATGTTTGTGTCATTTTATAAGAAAAATCTCGTATACTTTGTGATCCTGGTATTCCGGTATATTTACACCTTTCGTCTTCCTCACAGGGATCGTCGATATTTCCCACTAAAAAACATGTTATAAATTCAGTAATTTAGGTACCTACAAATTGCAAAAATATCGACAGGAAAAATACGAATAATTTGATCCAAATCTCTGTAATTTAAGTCGACAAAATAGATGGTATTAAAGTAGAGGTTAATCTCCACAAGTTCCTATCACCAGTTACCTACACAACAACATAACGAACAACGAGACATAACTTTTTATTATATTCATATAACTAGCGGCCCGCCCTCGCTTCGCTTCGGTGTAGAGCTGTGTGTGTAGACTACAGTTTTTGTTCTCAGGCTTGTTTATACACGATGACATTCATCTATGATTCTTCTTATACCTGCATGCAAATTCTCAGCCCGATCGGTTTAAAATTGACAAAGTTTCAAAGAAACTTTCATTCCCTATTTTATCCCCTTGGGGGTAGAATGGATCAAAATCCTTTCTTAGCGGATGCCTACGTCATAACATCTACCTGCTTGCCAAATTTCAGCGTGATCCGTCCAGCGGTTTGGGCTGTGCGTTGATAGATCACTATGTCAGTTAGTCACCTTTGAGTTTTATATATATAGATAACAACTCATCTCACGCAACATAACCGTAAAAAGAAGATTTAATATAGAACACGATACCAATTATACACATAACTATACTATAAAGCAACTTCTGAAAACCCATTAATGCCAGTTAATGGTCAATGTAATTATTAGGCCACGTCAGTCTCATCAACGTTAAATAACACACAAAGCAACCTTCACTCGACTTATTGTTCCACGCAGGTCGTTGCCGTGTAGGGCGCTGTCACTAAATATCTAGCTTAATGGTTACTACAATTACAAAACTAAGCCACGACATCAATCGTATTAAACTTTCATCTGAAATCAACCTTACGTGTCTAGCAGTAAGGTAGCATATTCACTGACACGCAAATTACGCGTCAAATATGGTTTTACTTAGTGATGAGCCGGATCGTAAAAAATGTAGATCCGCGGATACGGATCTGAATACAGATATTTGGTGTCAAGATCCGCAGATACGGTTACGGATCTCAACTTTCTTACACAATCAGTGTCGGTGCGCGCGATCCTGGGTTGAGACATGTTTCGGCTTGCATTGCGCGGCGGGTTTTTTTTTGTTTTGTTTTAGTTTAATGTGACCCTGGACAGCATAGATAACGCTTGTGTTTGGTATTGGTACATGAGTTTAAAAAAATGTTTACAAAGAAGTTTAGTAGTGTAATTTGGAATTATTTTGTGATAATAAATGATGAATGTGCAAAGTGTAAAATTTGTAATGGAAAGTATTGCCGTAAAGGTAAAGGCACAACTTCCTTAAAAAGTCATTTACAAAGAAAACATCCTCAAGAATATGAATTGAAATCTCGGCAATTGGCGTCGCTAGTGCGCCTTACCCTTCGCCTTCAAGAATTTTATCTATAAATTTAAAATTAATAAGGTAAATAGATCCGTAAAAGATCCCTCAAAAAGTAACGGATACGGACACGGATACGGATCTTTCTTCTGCCCCGGATATCCGCGGATACGAATACGAATATCCGGCACATCACTAGTTTTACTACAGCGATGGTGGTGTGTGCATATTAACGGCGCGTTATCGTATGTCTGTCTGTCATTGATAGCGTGTAGGGAGAGCCCGAAGGACGCGTCAACACATGCACTACACGAATGTTCCATGTATCGGATAGATGCCATATAATCATAAATTAGAATCGATATTATGAAGGACGAAGAAAATAATTTGTACGCTGAGGCACAGGCCTTCCCTATGGTATAATAGGGAGATTGGACCATGACCCACCACGTGGGCCCAGCGCGGATTGGTGCTCGCTAACGACTGCAGATGCAGCCGGGAGCAACCGCTTAACAGCCTTCCGAAGCACGGAGGAACACGAGATAGAAGATTTTTTAATTATTTTTATTTATTAATTTACAGTCAGGCAACGTAGGCCCATAGATACATACCTTAAAGTCTAACATATATACAGATATAAAACATAGTAAAAAACTTATTGAACACGTATTGACGGCGACGTGTGACGCAGAATGGTGTCCGGTATCCGGCCTTGGTACCGCCGGAACACAACACCTTTCGGCCAAAGCTCTTCTTTCATAAAGTTCGCTAGGTATTCGGTTGGTACTCTCACCACGAATGAATTAAAATTCACATTATGACGAGATTCCAACCGTGCGACTCTCAGGGAGAACTTCGTCTTGATCCGCAGATACTCTACGATCTCCTCTTCCTTCGTAGAGTAATGCAGCCGGGACACGTACAGCGGCGTCGTTGGTATGGCCATCCATCCAATTTTTGGTAACCCATCCAATGACCGACCACTGCGAAAGTTGCTTAACTTCAACGATCGCAGCCGAATGCGCTAACCACCTTCGCCATTGTGCTTCTCTAATGTACTAATGAATGAATGTACCTAATGAAATGGTAAATCATCATGAATTCTAGATCTTAACGAATTGTCTGTTGTAAAATAACGTTATCACAACAAATCCAATTTTAATTAATGGGAATAATTAAATTAATTATACGCGCGGTATCGTCGTAGTTATAAAGGACAGCTCCAAAATAATAGGCTAGTTGACCCTTTTTGGAAAAAGGTTTTAAATGGTGAATAAATGTTCTATTAGACCGAAAAAACTGTATTGTATTTTTTTGAGACCTAGAAAGCTACAATTCTTTAATTTTAAAATAGACTTTTCATGGACATACAAAGACGCTGTCGGCCATTTTAATCTGTAGATTATCTATGCTATGACGTCAACCGGTAGTAAACAAAAAACTCGTAAGCACGTAGAATATAACCTATCTGAGTTTATAATAAAAAAAAATACATGTATTCTAATAAATACCACGAAAAATATAGTAATTATCATTATTGTATTGTACGAGAATGTAAAAACACATCCTTGAAGACTCCAGGAAAGTTGTGGATTAAAGTACCGAAAGAAATTAACCTACGCTATACCTACTTGCTAAAAGGGATCCTGCAACTTTATCGACTTATAGAAAAAAATATTTTTGCGAAGTTCACTTTGATGTAAGTACTCATTGAATAATATTTTAAGTCTCTTCATTTATTATCAGTTTTAATAATACAAGTTTTAAGGTTATCTATGAATGACATTTAGGGTGTATTCCGAAATATAAACCAGTACGCTGGCTACGCTTTCCTAGAGGAGGTTTCATCATTATATCGATCATTTTACCACTATCGACAAGATTCAATCGAATCCCTAAGCGCAGGCAGAAGACAACGTAGGCACACTAACCAGGTACCCGCATGCCAATAGTTATTACAGCTGGCTCGCCGCCAACAGTGGTGCCGCCTCACAATCCATTCATTTTTATCCGTATCTATTCTGGAGATATCAATAGAACACCAAAATTTACCGCACAACACATGGTGCAGATCACAGAACACTGAAAAAGGTTAGAAAGGTGATCATTGACCGTTTGCACGGGAACCGATGTCGCCGGCTCGCCCCTACTACACTTTCACCTTAAAGATAACCAATCCAACTACACGACATCAAAAAACCGAACCAATGAGCGCTCACACCCGAGAGCATAGACGCAATCAGAACCAAGTTTTGGTCAAATTATTAGCATTTGCTCACACATTTGACGATCTCCGTGGTCGAGTGGTTTGTACGCCGGGTTTCATGGTGTCGCCGACTCGAGAGGTCCCGGGTTCGAATCCCGGTGGGGGCAGATGTTTGTGTGATGAATACGAGCATTTGTACTCCAGTCATGGATGTTTAATATTTATTTCTATATAAATATACTTATATATGTACAGAATATGTATTCTAACCGTTACCCTAGCATCCCATAACACAAGCCTTACAGTGCTTACTTTCGGGCTAGGCTAATTGGTGTGAGTGTTGGAAATATTTATTTATTTACTAGCGGTCCGCCCTCGCTTCGCTTCGATGTTAAGCTGTAGTGTAGACTAAAATGACTCTTCATATAATAATAAAAAAAAATCTGAAAATCGTATCAAATATAATCAGAATGCTCCGATCTGCTAAGCTATCAGGAGTTACACGTGTTATTGTGAGTCAACCATAAAAGTTAGACATATGCTGTTGCAGGATATTTTTTAGACAATTTTATGTAGAATATTTCCGTCATACATGATTTCTATGTAACTTTAACCATTAAGGCTGCACACGCGACGGAAGCTTAAAAATGGAGTAACTTCTCCCGTTTTCCCAACATTTCCCTTCACTGCTCTGCTCCTATTGATTGTAGCGTGATGAAAAGTATACTATAACCTGCCCAGGAGTATGAAGAATAATTGTACCAAGTTTCGTTAAAATCCGTCGAGTAGTTTTGGTTTCTATAAGGAACATACACACAGACAGACAGACAGACAGACAAAAAATTTACTGATTGCAGTTTTAGCTTCAGTATCGATCACTAATCACCCCCTGATAGTTATTTTGAAAATATATTTCATGTACAGAATTGACATCTCTACAGATTTATTATAAGTATAGATAGATTACTGAGGCGCGCCTGCCCCGCCAACAAAGAGGCCCTTTTTAACCTATTTCTGTTGGTATTTTGACTATTTACTAACGTAAAAGTCAATGCAAATGAATATTTTCATAAATATCTGATTTACTCCTTGAGCCTCGGGTCAAGGGGGCTGTGGCCCGCGGTGTTAGACTGCGAGGGCGGCTGAACATATTTCAGCGTCCACATTAGGTACCTTCATAGCTTCATCGTAATTGCACAGATTTATTATTGTTTTAATAAAAAAGTGAATATTTCATACGTGAACGGTGAATTATATGTACGTAGTCAGAAAGCCATTAGTTATATATATAAAACTCAAAGGTGACTGACTGACATCGTGATCTATCAACGCACAGCCCAAACCACTAGACGGATCGGGCTGAAATTTGGCATGCAGGTAGATGTTATGACGTAGGCATCCGCTAAGAAAGGATTTTGATCAATTCAACCCCCAAGGGGATAAAATAGGGAATGAAAGTTTGTATGAAACTTTGTCAATTTTAAACCGATCGGGCTGAGACTTTGCATGCAGGTAAAAGAAGAATCATAGATGAATGTCATTGTGTATAATACAAGCCTGAGAACAAAAACTGTAGTCTACACTTCAGCTCTACACCGAAGCGAAGCGAGGGCGGGCCGCTAGTCTAACATAAATGTCGTAGTAGTAATATTTAACATTTACCAACATATGATTTACAATTGCGCGGACGGCTGGTAATGAGTAGTTAATCTAGTTTTAGCCGGTTCACAGTGGATGGATCAAAGAGAATTTACATTGTAAACAAATAACAAATTGTGTTCAGCAAGTAATGAGCGTACGTTACTAACGTAGACGCGAGGTCGCTGGCTATCTACCTAATACTCGTACATCCGCTGTTTCACTTGTTGGAGTTGCTGAGGCTTTAGCAATTGCTGATATTTAGAATATTTTTGCTTGAACGTTCTTGTTTGCAGTAATAGGCTAGTTGTCACTTTTTGGAAATATGTTTTAAATGCTTAATAATTGTTCAATTAGACCGAAAAAAATGTATTGTAATTTTTTTTAACCTAGAAAGCTACAAATCTTTAATTTTAAAATAGATTTTTCATGGACATACAAAAACGCTGTCGGCCATTTTAGTCTATAGATAATATTATCTATGGTATGACGGGAACAATAGTAAACAAACACTCGCAAGCACGTAGGATATAACTTATCTGAATTTACATTACAAAACCATGATTCCTAATAGATTTCATGATAAATATAGTAATTATCATGATTGTATTATACGAGAATAAAGAATCACATCGTTAAGAACTCCAAAAATGTTGTGGTTTCAATTTTAAGGTTATGAATGTACCTGCTAAGTCAAAGAGTTTTGTCGTTTCTGCTTGCACAAATCCGGCGTCCAGCATTAATTTAGTCAAGAAAACCAATAAACGGAAACTTTTCTTCAAGATATAAGAGTTTTTAGATATATTTTAGTCCGACGAAAGAAACCACAGTAACACGACAATGACGTTTAGTTGTTTTGCTATGTTGACGTCATAATCATAGTGGACAGCGTTTTTAGTGTTTAAAAAGCATAGACTAAAAAACTATTTTTCAAATTAAATTACTACAGCCATCTTCTAATTTTGTGAAGTGAAATCGATGTATATAGGTTCCTCATACCAAAAATTATAAGAAATAAACATTTGTATAGTGCAATTTGATATGAGTCAACTAGCCTATTATAATTATAATCAATCAAAATCATTTATTCAGTTTAGGCTGATAGGCGCCGTCCATAAATTACGTGAGATGTTTAAGAGGGGTCGAGTTAAATCTCATCTAATCTTACGTTGGAAAGTGGCAAATATCACGCAATTTTTTTTCTGATTGAAACAAAAAAAATATGCTATTTTGGTCCATTTAATCCAGATTGTACATGCTTAAGATTCAATCTTAAGCGTAATCTTAATACGATTAAGATCATTCGCTAATTAAATACGATCGATATAAAATAATTTAGTTTTTACGTTAGAAACACACGTTTTGAAAAATCTCACGTGAGATTGGAGAATGGGGGAGGGGTTCAATAAAATCTCACGACATCTCACCAGGGGGGGAGGGAGGGACAGCAAATTCAAAAAAACACTCATGAATGTCTGGAAGCTACGCCATCGGTTCGTAAATCTACGGCGGAAGACCTTGTACTGAGAAGAACCGGAAAGAAACTCAGCAAATCCTGTTTTTCCTGCCTGTTTTATTATTTACGTCAAGTTGAAAAAATTACTTCAGAGATGATTCATGAAGTCACCTTTCATTACGTAATGTGAAATAAACATTAATTGTTCACCTGCATTTTGATTGCTGCAGTATTAGGACAACACGCCCCTAAACTCGTGAATGACCCACCAAGAGGTCAGTCAGTCATCCTGTATTAATCAATGACACCCTTTCATTGATGCTTAATTTTTGTGTAACATTTGTGAACTCATCGAGTTGTGGTCATGTCACACATCAGCAGACTATTCTGTTTACCAATATCGCTCATAACTGGGGGCCATCCATTAGGCTATTGCTATGGCTATCGCTATCGTTTACGATTTATTATTATTATTATATATAAATATATTTATATAGAAATACATATTAAACATAAATGCCGCGCGATCTTTTTTTTCTTTTGCATTGGTAAAAACATTATAAAAAATGAGCATGAGATAATTGAAAACCTTAGAAGGTCAGAAATAACAGAATGCAATCATAAGCGATAGCGATAGCTATACCAACCCCGTTGAGTGATTGACTCCCTGGTCGGCGATTCTGAATTATTGTTCACTTCCCATCCTAGAGTTATGATGACGTAAATGTCCTACGTCGTATTGGTCCTGATTATTGCCTTTGACTATGGGATTGTTATATTAAAACTAATACTGCGCCTATAACGGAATCCGTATTTCCATGAGCGCCTGTGACAGTTACATATGTATTAATATGTGTATAAATTATGTATGAAAGACAAGGACACTAACCGAAGCTGCGATCCGTTATAAACCTTAGAGCGCCTGTTTCCTAAATAAAAATTACTTGTTTCCGCATATCGGACCAGGGGGCCAATCGCCTAACTGGATTGCTTTGGAAAACGCTATCGCTTACGATTTCATTTTGTTATTTCTAACCGCCGAAATACCTCACGCTCTTTTTCTTTAACATTGTTATTACCAATGCAAAAGAAAAAAAAAGAGCGCGAGACATTTGAAAACCTCAGGCGGCTAGAAATAACAAAATGAAATTGTAAGCGATAGCGTTTTCCAAAGCAATCCAGTTAGGCGATTGGCCCCCAGTTGTTTTGAAAATAAATAAATATTTCCAACACTCACAGCAATTAGCCTAGCCCCAAAGTAAGCACTGTAGGCTTGTATTGATACTAGGGTAACGGATAGAATATATATACTGTACATATATAAATTATATATATCAGATTTATATATATATATATATACAGAATATATCGACGGCCTCTACTATGTCCACGATGTGGGACTTCGTTGCTTTTTACTAAATTTTATTTATTACTTTTAAAATACTAGGTGTTGATAACTCAGGTGGGTAATTAACAAATATCATATAAACAGTATGATTATATAAGTACTTAATATATTGGTTTTCAATAAATTTTTAACTGTAATTTCTAGTAATTCGCCGAGTCTGAACAACATTGCGTGTATATTTTTGGAGTTCAAACCGCTCTCCTGGAAAAATTGCGATTTTCACATAGGGGATTATACGTAGGAGCCGTCGACATTATTTTGAAAGTTATCTTTCTTCTAGGACACATACTTATTTAATGATGTGATTATTTCATTTAGGTGGTGCAGGCCCCGGCGGGGTGGGACCGAATAACCCCGGCCTCAGCGTGAACTCCGCTGCCCCAGTGTCAAGCGTGACAGGTCAGTATAAGCCGCAATTATGTCAACCAACGCTAATGAGGGCTACCGTTTTATGTCCGTCCTAAATCTAAAGAAAATATAACTAGAAAAAATTCCACGCGGACCAGGCAGCAGACTCGAACCCGCACCCTTCGCAATCCGAGCGAATGCACTGACCAATTATGCTACCGCGGCCCTAACGGCCGCGTCGAAATTCTTCTAGCTATTTAAGAATAGCAGCTTAAGAGCTGCAAGGCAGCGCCATTTCTTCGCATTGTAGGTAACCCATAATGCAAAATGAATACTTTTACAAGTATTAAACATTTGAAAGAAGAAATAGCAATTATAATTATAATTTTAATTTTTAAGCATGTAACTGCTTGATGTTTAAATCTAAAGAAAATATAACTAGAAAAAATTGTGGGTTACCTACAATGCGAAGAAATGGCGCTGCCTTGCAGCTTAAGAATAGCTAGAAGAATTTCGACGCGGCCGTCAGGGCCGCGGTAGCATAATTGGTCAGTGCATTCGCCCGGATTGCGAAAAGTGCGGGTTCGATTCTCGTCTTCTGCCTGGTCCGCGTGGATTTTTTCAACTTATATTTTCTTTAGATTTAAACATCAAGCAGTTACATGCTTAAAAATAAAAATTATAATTTTTCAATATTTTCAATGTGTCAACAACGGGCTTTAGGTTGTAGTAAAGAGTTCATATTATAATCACGATCAGGTTTCTTTTTATTCGAACCACTGACCGCATGCTCCAACAATGAGGGCTACCGTTTTCTGTCTCACCAGATGGCGCCACTGTTGAGTGAGGTACTTAATTGTAACTTTTAAAGTTTATTAATACGCACATGAAATCAAAGGTTACATTTAGATCGTATTTTAACACAAAAGAACCATATCCTAAACATAATAGGCCATGCCACAGTGACGCGCAGTTCCGTTTTATTCGGAAAAAATGGGAACATAATCATTTTTCTAAGCTCAAATTTTTAATAACTGACATTCATTGCCACATCACTCATATTTGCCATAATTAAGCCGAATTGTTACCAATTATTCACAACATTATTTTAATTAGAAATAAACCCGCGTAGTCAACCAACAAGCAATAACATTTGACATTTCGGAGACCTCACGCTACACTAGCGCCTCTAGCGGCGGATTCATACGCGATAGCCCTCATTAACATCTGTAGCAATTCAGCTGCTGAATGAGGCACATGCATAAGGGCGCGTTCAGATGACCGGCGTTAAGCGTGTTAGGTTTTTGTTTAGTGTATATGTTACCGGCCAAACCCGATTTCAGGACAAACTAGTTTACGGAGTATTTTATTCACTTTATCTTTTTATTTTGACTCTCTAGATATACTATAATGTTTAGACTAGGCCATACTAGTTTATCCTAGAGTGTGCATATTTATATCAGGATCAACTAGTTTGGCTTAAGCTAAACTGGTTTATCCTATCGGGCTTAGGACAAATTAGTTTAGACTAGGCTATACTAGTTAATCCTATCGCGTATAGGAAGAACTAGTTTAGCCTAGGCAAAACTAATTTGTCCTGAAATCGGGTTTGGCCGGTAACGTATATATGATTTGCGTTTAACTCACGTCGAGCGTGAGCAATGCAATACAAATATGTTTTACAATTACGAAAACTATGATAGTTTTCGTGAGCTCGAACTCGTGCTGAGGGTACTGATTTTATTGTTCTCGTTTCAATACAAATAAACAGTGTTTAAATTCTATCATTAAATCATTTGCGTCTTCTTAAATTTTAATTATATTTGGTTAGTTTTCACCAAAATGGACATAGAAACATAATTTACAATTACGAAAACTATGATAGTTTTCGTGAGCTCAAACTTGTACTAATTGTACAGTTTGAGTTGCGCATTTTTCGGGTATGTACATGAAAACTAAAATTTGTTTATAGAATATGAAAACAAGTTCTGAAGCCGCCCCTTAAAAATTGTTGGAATATTCAGAGCTTGACATATTACCGTATGTATGGTTTTTTTCTATTTCATCAATAAAAAGATCTGTTTTAAAAAATTTCGTCACCGTTCGTCACGTTTTTTTTTGCGACAGATTGACTACTTTAATGTTGTTGAGAGTCGGCGCTTGTGTGCCACCGCCGACGATGGCTATTGTCCAAGCAAACAACTCGTCAACACTCATAAACGTTAAATTCGAAGCAGTAACGTCACTTGTGACGGAAGATTATTACAGTTTAGCTTTAATAACGTCTCATAGATTAACTAGCAATAAACATTTTCTAGTACAAAATCAATAGTATTGGGTACTGTTGTTGTTCACAAAAGTGCTTACGTTTTTGTGTGAAAGCAATTAGATTTAAATATGTAGTAGTTTAAAGTACCTATAATTTAAACTTTAATGCCTTGGCTATAAAATGTTTATAGTGTGAATAAGGCCGTTTTGTTCCTTCCACAGTTAAATTTGATTATAGTTTACGTATCTCCTACATGATAGATTTTATTGAAAGTATCTATTAGTGATTGTACTTTTTAAAAGTCATTTATTTAATAAGTCCATTCTGTACTACAAAAGGGTGAGGTATCTTATTAAATAGATTGGTTTTAAAAATTAATAAGGCTAGATCTTTCCAATTCAAGAAACGAAAATTACCTAATTTATTGATATTTATAAAAGCTATTACACAAATGTTTAAATCTCCCAAGAGAGAGATTTCTCTCTTGGGAGATTTAAACATTTGTGTTAGAGGGCAGATGTCTAGTAGCGGACCCTGGTATAATAATCTTAGATTAAAACAAAAAGGGTAGATACGGCACGCTCATACTTGCATCAAACAAAAACTGATCCCACGGCAGAGCGAACGGGACGGCGAGATCCGCGTCACTGCATTACCGACCCGAATGAAACAGCACGTTAAGTTTCAACGGCAGCGCGAACGAGACGGCGAGATCCGCGTCACTGCACTACCGACCAATCACGCGACCAGTACTCGACGTCACTACCGAATAAGATTCAAAACAAACAGCAATTTTTATGAAAAAATATATTTTATAGTACTTACGAATGAAAAGTGATGCCGTGGGTTTTATTTTTAGTTCTTGAGCAATTTGAGCACTTTTTCAAAACACAATTAGGCATTGTTTTATCATATAAACACAAAATATTAGCAATATTTTTTTTTGAGGTTCACATGTACGTCGTTTGCATGTCAAGTTGTGACTAAAGCGATTAGGGTCGTGGACCACAATTGGTGCGGATCACTTTTGTGAGGCTAGTGCCGTATCTACCCTTTTTGTTTTAATCTAAGGGTATAATATGATGACGCGTATTATTGTTCCCCAGGGCCGCCAGCGCCGCAGGCAGGCGACTGCCAGGTGAGCGCGTGGAGCGAGTGGAGCCGCTGCAGCGTGAGCTGCGGGGCCGGCTACCAGGAGCGCACCAGGACCGTGCTGGTAACCTTCTCATATAACACAAAATAGTCAGCGCGTGGAGCGAGTGGAGCCGCTGCAGCGTGAGCTGCGGGGCCGGCTACCAGGAGCGCACCAGGACCGTGCTGGTAACCTCCTCATATAACACAAAATAATCAGCGCGTGGAGCGAGTGGAGCCGCTGCAGCGTGAGCTGCGGGGCCGGCTACCAGGAGCGCACCAGGACCGTGCTGGTAACCTCCTCATATAACACAAAATAATCAGCGCGTGGAGCGAGTGGAGCTGCTGCAGCGTGAGCTGCGGGGCCGGCTACCAGGAGCGTAGCTTAACAAACTCACCTAGTAAAATTAGTTATGGATAACGGGTATAACAGAAATGTGAGAGAGGCGAGGTGGCCAGAAATTAATTCTTATAATAGGTATTATAGAATTCTCGTGTAACAGTGTTCTTCACAGACCTCCTCCGAAATTACTTGACCGATTCATGTGAAATTTTGTGTGTAATTATCTTATATTAGTAGGTCTGAGAATAGGACGTAAACTACTTTTCTAACTCTCGGCGATAAAGGTGATCCACCCCATACTATTCTATTTTTTGGCCAAAAATTTTATCTTATTTTTTTATGACTCGACATCAAAAAATACATACAACCCTCAATGTTCACCCTTCCACCACTAACCCCTAATTTTACAGTAGTATAGTATAGATGTTAGCTTAATATACGGCCTGTGTTTGATAGCTTGAGTTCTCAGTCAGTGAGTACGCACACTAAACAACGATAGCCGATGATCTAAGTTTTGTTTAGTGAAAACTTCTTTAGCGGCGTTGTACACTTTTTTTGTATGGGTAAAAAAATGTTAAACTCACGTCAGGTTAAACACGCGGGCTGATCGCATCATGACACACAATAAAATTGGAAAGGTTATTGACTTTCAATATATTGGACGAAACATAGTAATATTTTATTTTAGAGTATCTCTTATCTATTAGACAAGTCCGTCCGTCCGTCCGTCTATTAAATGTATTTAATTAATTGAGAACTTCGGAGATTTTGTGTGGTTTTGTTTGAAATTCGTGATTTCTCGAAAACCGGAAGTGCTCCGTTACTCAAATCCGGTTTGTAGTCTTATCAGACTATTCTTAACTTATAACTTAAACATTCTCTTTATCTATCTCTTACGGTTTGGCCGCTGAAACAGCACCACAGACAGACGGACGGACGGACGGACTTGTCTAATAGATAAGAGATTGTATTCTATCACAAACATGATAGTACTTTTATACTTATAATTAAAGCAATTCGTGCAAAAGTATTCCCTAAGCATTCCGAAATATCAAAAATGCACAACGTTAATATTCAAGTTCTCACTTCTGCCGGCACTCCCGGAGTGTAACCCGTCGTTTATTTTTACTTACAAATATTAACATCCCCATCAAGGATGTCTTGCTCCGTTGGCATCTGCGTTCACAGATACATAAAAGCAGCAATGATGACGCCATCAACCATACTTACGTCATTCCTTGCCCTTTCTGTCCTCCCTGTTACGACACTTATGTATACCCACCGTGTGATATCAAAACACGACACATACACGAAAGCACCATTACATCGTCATGTAAATTTCAGTGATAATTTCCTTCAACATTATCGCATTATTTATTACAGCACTAGCAAACCAGTGAATCAAATGTTCACCAAAACCTGATTTAAAAAAAAAAATTGAGAACTTAGGAGATTTTGTGTGGTTTTCTTCAATTCAAAATTCGTGATTTCTCGAAAACCGGAAGTGCTACGTTACTCAAATCCGGTTTGTAGTCTTATCAGACTATTCTTAACTTATAACTTAAATATTCTCTTTATCTATCTCTTACGGTTTGGCCGCTGAAACAGCACCACGGACAGACGGACTCGTCTAATAGATAAGAGACTAGCAAACCAGTGAACCAAATGTTCACCAAAAAAAAAATATGTATTTAATTAATTGAGAACTTCGGAGATTTTGTGTGGTTTCGTTTGAATAGAAATGACGTGATTTCTCGAAAACCGGAAGTGCTACGTTACTCACATCCGGTTTGTAGTCTTATCAGACTATTCTTAACTTATAACTTAAACATTCTCTATATTTATCTCTTACGGTTTGGCCGCTGAAACAGCACCACGGACGGACGGACGGACTTGTCTAATAGATAAGAGATTATCGCAGGTACCCTTAAGTCTTTACGTTTAGTATATGACCTTAAGATAGACAGAAATAAAAAAAATTGTAGGGCAAGCAATAAGGGTCATTTTTGACGACCTCCGTGGCCTAGTGGTTTGTACGCTGGGTTTCAAGGTGTCGCCGACCCGAGAGCCCGGGTTCGAATCTAGGTGGGGACAGATGTTTGTGTGATGAATACGAGCATTTGTACTCCAGTCATGGATGTTCAATATGCATTTCTATATAAATATATTTATGTATGTACAGTATATGTATTCTATCCGTTACCCTAGCAGCCCATAACACAAGCCTTACAGTGCTTACTTTGGGGCTAGGCTAATTGGTGTGAGTGTTGGAAATGTTTATATTTTATTTATTTATATTTAGTGTCCCGATGGAAACGCAATAGTTAGCTTATTATTGTTGTACTATCCATAGCACATCAGGTTACCATATACACCGTGTTCCTGAGGTTTGCTAACTTTGGCATGTTATTCAGACTATTAAATTGATCAATTTTTACTATGGACACTTTTATGAATTCCAATTTCTTTAACATTTTTTATTTTCATACGTAAACTAAATGCTTAGATGTAATTTATCTTATATGAATTACTCTTTACCTGAGCTGGCAACGTCGCATTTGTAACTTTGGTTCACATGTCCACATAAACTTTTTGAAACAATGGTTTTTTAAATTTTGACTTTTGAAACTATGTCTTAATGACCATTGACAAAGAGTTGATAGTTTTGGTTGCACAAAGTGACAACATCTCACAGATAAAGACTCTTTCTCACTGCACAACACAATTAAGTAGGTTAAACTTAAATTACCAATAACATAAAAACTATGCTATTTAAACTACTACTTTCCTTGTAAAATATGTTTAACAAGAGCTACAGAAGTATTATTCAAAGTTAATGTATATCCTCAGGAACACAGTGTATAATTGAAATCTAATTCGTGTTATTTGTCACTCGTTGTGTAGATTGACAGACCGAAGGGTGACACTGAAACGTATTTAATAGTTATATATTGTTTTAAACTTTCATGGTCACTAACATTATGTCTAGTTACCGGATTGTTACCATGCACCTTGTTTTTTATGATTCTCCGATATTTTGGCATTGTTGCAAGCGCCATGATCACGGAGTAACTAAAGTAATTGCGGGTAGATGTTATTGGCAGACATATCGGTCTACCCTCTGACGTCGTCTTTTACTGCGCTCGATACCCCTACCACTGGTCACATTCTCACTATTCACTCGCACCTGTTCCCGACACTCAATACTCACAGTATCAGATCGCGGAACGACACTTTTTTGATTTTTGCGGTTTTTACACATACGAACCACTGGATTCCAGACACTTGACCGTTTAAACCCATCCTCACGATTGAAATTCTTGTGTTTGGTTATTTCAATCGCTTCCGTGACCAATCTTGGTATGTAGTGGCGTTCTGTCGAGATAATTTGTGGATTATGGAGCTCAATCCAGTGATTAGGACCCGAATCAATCCAAAGATCCGCGATGGCTGATTGAAAAAAAAAATAGCCCGATCTTCGATTTATGAACATAGTTTATGACCAGTTTTAAAGAGTATCATCATTCATCATCAGCCTATTAATGTCCCCACTACTGGGGCACAGACCTTCCCTATGGATGGAATAGGGAGATTGGGCCATGACCCACCAGGCTGGCCCAGTGCGGATTGGTGGTTGCTAACGACTGCAGATGCAGCCGGGACCAACGGCTTAACGTGCCTTCCGAAGCACGGAGGAACTCGAGATAGAAGATTTTTGGTCACCCATCCAATGACCGACCAATGCGAAAGTTGCTTAACTTCAACGATCGCAGCCGAACTCCTCGAGTATGGCATTCTCTAAATGCCATTATAATTTAGAGTCTCTAAAACAACACATAAGATTGGCAGTGAAGAATTTTCCATGAAGTGTGTGCTTCTGTTGGTAAAAGGCTTCTATTCAACGTTTAAAGGACTGTAGTAAAGCCAATCAATGGGGATTATTTTGAGTGAGCTTCATATATTTTAATATTATTATATTATATTAATGTGTTGAGCTCGATGGCGCAACTGGTTAGCGCGTTCGTCTGCGATCGTTGAAGTTAAGCAACTTTCGCAGTGGTCGGTCATTGGATGGGTGACCAAAAATTTACTATCTCGAACTCCTCAGTGCTTCGGAAGGCACGTTAAGCCGTTGGTCCCGGTTGCATCTGCAGTCGTTAGCACCCACCAATCCGCACTGGGCCCGCGTGGTGGGTCATGGCCCAATCTCCCTATTCCATCCATAGGGAAGGCCTGTGCCCCAGCAGTGGGGACATTAATACACTGATGATGATGATGATTAATGTATAAACTAACAAACTTTGCAATAATAAACGCCTTTTGCAATTGAACAAATAATATTTTTCCTTGTAACAATATTTATGACTAAGCTGGGAAGATAGCTATATCAGTACTTTATTTATTGTACTTAAACTTGAACGGTGCCACTCAGTGATGCCACTGTCATTGGTTTGCTCTTGGTTTTCAATAGAAATACGTAAAATAGTGACAAGGTACCTATCACGCCATCGCTCACAACTCTTTTGAAACTAATACAGTTTATAATGTGATTCAAATAAGAATAGGAAAGCCAATGACCTCCATCTGTCAAATGACGCATGAAAAGTACGGTTTGCAAAAAATCTTGGAACTCTTTTTTAGCACTCAGCTAATTTTAGAATAAAGAAACCAAACATTTGTAAACAAACATGACGACGATGAGAACTGCGGTAGTTGTGCAGAGCTGAGCGGAATTGAAGAGCTAGATTCCGATTAATATTTTTACTCACACAGTCATAAATGTTATTAAAAATCGGTGTTTGTTTTTTCTCAATCTTAGTAAATAAATTTTATTAATAAAATCTGATGTTTTTTCTCACTTAATCTTAGTAAATAAGTTTTATCGAAGAAAAACTTTTATTGCTCACTCTACCTATTTTGTTTCAATTGACAGCTTTGACATCACAAAATGGCGCCCAGTCGATCCTATTCTTAATTGAATCGCATTATACTGACCTTTTAAAATTCGTTTTGCCAACTTATTAATTTAGTCTTCAAGTAGATATGATAATGATTTATAAATTTTATCAATTAATGGTTTGCAATCTAAAGTCTTGTATTTATCTTCATTATTATTAACTAGCAGCCGCCCGGGAGTTCATCCGCGTTGGCTTTAGTTTTTTGAAAAGGCTGTGAATCGTCAATAAATAAATAAAGTTTCGTGCATTAATCCGTTAAAACTAGTTTTATTTAATGACTGATGTGCGTGAAAACCTAAGAAACAAATATTTTTGAAAATTCCTTGGCAACCCAATATTTCTTTGATATAAAAAGTATCATATGTTTCAATCCAGATAATAAACTATACGTTTGCCAAATTTCCTCCAAATCCGTGCAGCCATTTTTGCGTGATTGAAGAACAAACAAATAAATAAAATCACTTTCGGATTTATAATATTTGTATGGATAACGTGTTATTATATTTGTTTTTTAGGTTTTCAAATAAATAAACTCAGAGTTATAAAAAAGAATTAAATAATTTACTTTATTAATTAAATTAGCTAATAATAAGTTCAAGCATAGACAATAAAGTTTTAAAAATCCTCCAATGAAATATCCGAACGCTCAATCACAAAGTAAATAAAAGAGTTTTTGGCGGGATTTCATCGGGTGTGGTTGGCGTCTTATTTTAATTATTCTTAAATTCGTTCATAGTGGATATTGTGAAATAAAATTGGTGTGATTTTGTGTTACAACTGTCTGCGTAACTGAAGAATTAGTAGAATCGTCAAAATATACGCTATTCCGGTCAAGTGGACGTGAGAATTTTATTGTAGTATTGACTACCTCACAGAAGCTTATCGAAAAAGCCAGCTCGATACATTTCGTGCCAAACACTTCAAGAAACATTAGAATGCGTCACACCGACATTCTAATGTAAAAAGAAAAACAGAATAATTTAACTTAAGACTAGGCTGTATGGGCATAGTTCCCATTGCCTTCCCTGAAAAGGGAGAACGTAACCAAAAAAAAAGTAAATAAAAAATCATTATTTTGACAACGCATACCTGAAAAGAATGCGAAACGTCAATAAATAAATAAATTCATCTAACCCGTAAAAACTAGTTTTATCAGGGGGCCAATCGCCTAACGGAAATGCTTTGGAAAACGCTAACGCTTACGATTTTATTTTGTTATTTCTAGCCGCCTGAGGTATTGGAATGCCTCGCACTCTTTCTTTTTCTTTTGCATTGGTAATAACAATATTAAAAAAAATGAGCGTGAGGTATTCGAAAACCTCAAGCGGCTAGAAATAACAATATAAAATCGTAAGCGTTAGCGTTTCCCAAAGCATTTCCGTTAGGCGATTGGCCCCCTGATGTGTTATTATTGGTGTTGATTCTGGCATGATTCTCTAAACTTTAATTTGACAACAGTGTATCCTTGTCATTTCCTATACAGAATGAAAATTAGAGACTGATTTTAAATTTAGTTTTAAGTTAAATCGACACCATTGTCTTGTTAAAAAACTCATCGTCCAACAAAGACATTAACAGTCATCATTTTACTGGTATTCGTGTCACTTTGTCTATTAATAATTCGAATATAATAAAAAAAAAAAATGGTTGCCTGTAAAGTCGGTTTTACGGGCGAAGATTTTACGTGACAACGTCTTTTTCTCGGTAGAATATTTATTGATATGAATATAATTAAATTGCACAATAGGAACAAGGAATTGAATGAAAATAAGAATTGCACAAATTTTAACTATAGAAATATATTTTGTTTACTAAAACATTGTACATGTAAACTTAAACTTAACACGAGAGACTCATCGTAACGTTACCGAGCGTTACACTTTTTCATAAGTGACTCCCAGCCGCAACCTAATTTAAGACGTTGTCACGTCAAAATGAATTTAAATAAATCACTCATTTGAATGAATTATATGTTGTGCTGTTCCATAATTCGCAATTAAATATTATCAGTACGTTTGTGGTTGGCGGCGCGCGCGACGCAGTGTGATGCCTCTGTTGTTTATTTTGAGTCGCTTACGTATCAACGCACTTGGTCACACATTAGTATACATTTCATGTTTCTAGAACAAATAGGCAGTCGTTCGTTATTGACAACAATGCTACAAATCTACAACTAAATACCTCCAAAATTAAATACAACTACAAGACCTCCCGTCGTGGATTTGCAAACCGATGGCGTAGTTTTTCAACCTTCATTTGTATATCTATATATATATAACTCAAAGGCGACTGACTGACATAGTGATCTATCAACGCACAGCCCAAACCACTGGACGGATCGGGCTGAAATTTGGCATGCAGGTAGATGTTACCACGTAGGCATCCGCTAAGAAAGGATTTTGATCAATTCTACCCACAAGGGGATAAAATAGGAAATGAAGGTTTGTATGAAACTTTGTTAATTTTAAACCGATCGGGCTGAGACTTTGCATGCAGGTATAAGATGAATCATAGATGAATATCATTGTGTATAATACAAGCCTGAGAACAAAAACTGTAGTCTATACTTCAGCTCTACACCGAAGCGTTTGTGTTCGCTTTTACAATAAAGTCCCAAGCAATATCCAAGAGTTAACCATATATAAATTCAAAGATAGTATAAAAAACACTTATTAAAAAAGCTTATTACAAAGTGTCTGATTATATTACAGACAAAAATGTTTGGGTTTGAACTGTTCCAATCATTCCAACAGGTTTTCTATATGAAATAAATCATGATTGTATTGACGCTGTAACAACATAACGATTTGTAAATGTTGTTACATTATACTTTTTAATATTGTGGACTTTTTTCGCTCGTTCTTGTCCGCAGCTAAAAATATGTCCAATAGCGAGTGGTAGGGAAAAAATAAATTGGACTATTCCAAAGAGTTGTACTATACATCCAATTTGAATAAATATTTGATTTCTTGATATAAATTGAATAAACTTAATTGAGTTTCACATTATTTAGAATGTGTAAGTGCCTGTACACATTTCCACGTCCCTACGTCGTCAACCTGGAACGGTGCGGTATCGTGGCACGGTGCGTTGACATTACGTGTCAAACAACCAGATTTTCACGTTTTATCAACGCACCGTACAACGTTACGGCGCCGTTTCACGTTAACGACGTCGTGACGTGAAGTTGTGGACGAGCACTAAAGTCATCCTGCTTAAAATGTAATCTAATCCATGTTGACATCTAAAATTTTTCATTTTATGAGAAATAGTCTAGATATGTTGTTTTCGAGTAGGTGAACGTGGAAATACACTTTGTATAAAACACGTAAAATAAGTATAATAAGGACTAAGAGTCTGTAGACTTTAAAAAATATTGGAAAATAAATACACCTTTTGCAAATGACTGACGAACTTTCTGTAAAACTCTATTCATATTATGATAAAATGGCTTTTAGATGTTTTTAACAAAGTTTAGACAGCGTGCAATTTACTCGAGTCTAAATGATAAGCGAGCATATACTCGTACACATTTGTTCCGGTAAAGAAACAACGTAGTTCGAAACGACAGATGATATAAATAGTGATCACTTAACCGCATGCGTTTTATCAGCGCGGCGTTTACGCGCCGCAAGCGTTTATTTATACCGCGCCCTCTGATTGGACAGCTGTGACTCATGCGTGTACACACGCTACGGTACGACACTACACTACGATATTATCTATTTTCATACACTTTTTATTGCACGCAATCAAAAATAAAATATGATGTAGGCAACAAACGTAAGCAAATGATAATGATCAGGAATTAAAGCGAGCGCTTCATAGGAGTTTTATGAGACCATAACTTCTGCATCGTAAAACGTTGATAAATTAAAAAATGTTATTACCTAAACTAGGTATAAAATGAAGAAAAACATCATTTTTTTTTAGTGATGAGACAATTTAGATGTCTCGACAAAATATTTCAATCAACAGCGGACAAGAGTAATTGTAGAAAAAAATCTAGAATAATTACCCCTTTTTTTGCCGCACCAGTTGACAAGCTTGATATAATATGTCATCTAAAACGCGCCATTGTCATTGTCATTAAAAAAATTATTAAGGCATAGAGCAACAAAAATATATTTTATAAAGTAAATATGTTAACCAAATACTATATTTTTTCAATGTTTTTGCCGTCTACTATATTTTTAGAGGTAACAGCTTCGAAAAGACTATATTTGATGGTAACCTTACTCGCACGGGTATTTCGATAACTTAACTTATTTATTTATTTATTTATCCCTCCTCCGTTGACAAATGCATTTCAAACACTTATTGTATAATTAACTTATGGTAATTATTTAAGTAGCTATGTGGAACTTTGTGAGAGACTGACGCCTAAACAAAGCAAAAAAATGCTTGTATATCAGGTCATCAGATTCCCACAAAAAGATGTCGATTCAGTATACCTATATAAGGAAATAAACGTAGTTTTGACTCATTAACATTAGAGTCTTAAATACCTGTAAGCATTATTTCCAGGAACAGGGAAGAAAGCAAAAAATAAACAAAACAGGAAATCGCTAAAGATACCACTTAAAAAACAGTTTACAAAAGATTTTTTTAAAAAAAACTTATATGAAATGAAATCAAGGACATACGTATACAGTTGCCCTGCGAATTTAGCTCCTATTGCTGTGAAATAAGATCGCTGCCAATGTCCTTGTTAGTAACGTACAATTTGTATTGTAATGTAACCGCCTATTCGGCCTTGACCGTACAATTGTTAGGCAATGACCGGAGCATTTCTCGGAAACACCGCACACGCGTTTTCAAGTTCATGGTGGAAAAGTAGCTTACCAGAATTAACCTTGAACGTATTCCCAGCATACCTGAAAAAATACAAATATGGATAATTATAATTTTTATTATTTTAAAGCATGTAACTGCTTGATGTTTAAATCTAAAGAAAATATAACTAGAAAAAAATCCACGCGGGTCAGGCAGTAGACGGGACTCGAACCCTTCGCAATCCGGGCGAATACACTGACCAACGGACCGCGTCGAAATTCTTCTAGCCATTCTTAAGCTGCAAGGCAGCGCCATCTCTTTGCATTATAGGACGGGTTTGAGTCCCGTCTGCTGCCTGGTCCGCGTGGAATTTTTTCTAGTTATATTTTCTTTAGATTTAAATATGGATAAATCAAATTTTAATGTACAAACTGACTCATTAAGGTACCTGTTAGGGATCCTTAATTATATGTAGTAAGTTATAAAATTAATTTTATGGCGGTACGAAGTTCGCTGGGTCAGCGAACCGCCATAAAAATAGGGGTTGATGGTTTCTACCATTCCATTCCATTACCACCCTTCTGGGTGAAAATTTAGGATGGTAAGTATGTCTAATGCCAAATATTAAAAAATGGGTGCGTGTACTTATGTAGGCGCGTGAGAAGTTATCCTTCTTTGGCATCGTTTAAAATTAGTTTTTAATTGCATGCAAATAATTAATTACAATAAATTAATAAAAAGTCTGGAAAAGGACACAGTCAATAAAGTTCAGTTTTAATTTGAAAAAATAAATAAATAATCAAAATATTCAATTAAAATCGCTACTGAATATAATTTATTAGAACATATGTGATTTGCACTTGTATGAAACTCTACTACACCAATGGTCAAGAGATGGCGCTGTAGTCTCCTGAATCGCGCTTTGGTTCCGTTGTTCCAGATTAATAAATACTTTTGATAGGCCTTCACAATGCAGTCGTTAGCACCCACTAAATAGATATTCTATTTCTATTTTGTTGGTAGATTTTCTTAATGTGCGGTAAACACATAAGTAACAGCATGAAGTTGGTCGCTAAAGCGCTTAAAGCGACCAACTTCATGCTGTTAATTTTTTGTGTTACAGTGATGCGCGCGCATCTTAAATTTCACTCTCATCATTTTTTCATAACGCGCCTAAAGAAGTATAACTTCAAAAAAAATGTTCAATATATTAAAAAAAATGTTAGGTGTGGACAACCTCTATCACTTATAGGTATGAAATAAATAAATAAATATTTCCAACACTCACACCAATTAGCCTAGCCCCAAAGTAAGCACTGTAAGGCTTGTGTTATGGGATGCTAGGGTAACGGATAGAATACATATACTGTACATATATAAGTATATTTATATAGATATACATAATAAACATCCATGACTGGAGTACAAATGCTCGTATTCATCACACAAACATCTGCCCCCACCGGGATTCGAACCCGGGACCTCTCGAGTCGGCGGCACCATGAAACCCGGCGTACAAACCACTCGGCCACGAAGGTCGACAAAAATACATAGATAGTAGCCCATTTTCGGACCTACTAAATATACATACCTATCAAATTTCATAAAAATCGGTCAAGCCGTTTCGTAGGGGTATGGTAGCTAAGATTGTGACACAAGAATTTGATATGTAATTTAGTATACTAGTATCACAACATTGGCTGTGAATTTTCCAATGGTGAGGCAATAGGCAAACTTTAGCAAACCATTTTGTGGTATCTAAGTATGATAGTTTCAATCTAAAGAAAATATAACTAGAAAAAATTCCACGCGGACCAGGCAGCAGACGGGACTCGAACCCGCACCCTTCGCAATCCGGGCGAATGCACTGACCAATTATGCTACCGCGGCCCTCACGGACCGCGTCGAAATTCTTTCTAGCTATTCTTAAGCTGCAAGGCAGCGCCATCTCTTCGCATTATAGGTAAACCCACAATAAACATCAAGCAGTTACATGCTTTAAAAATAATAAAAATTATAATGATAGTTTCACTTGTATTACTTATAGTCTTAGGCCCGTATTATAAAAAGATTCTCAGTGATTGATCTAGTCTTGAGCATAGTTAGAAAGGGATGTCGCTATATATAGCACATAGCGACATCCCTTTCTAACTGTACTCAAGTAAAGATCAACACTAAGTTGTCATTCTGTAATACGGGCCTTGTGCTTTATTTGCAGCACGAGTAAAAATTAGACTTGCAACGAATATTCGGTTACTATTCGGTATTCGGCCTATTCGGCTGCTTTTATTATATTCGGCCGAATACCGAATATCTACATATTATTCGGCCGAATACCGAATACTTAAATAATATATTTTGTCATAGAGAAATAATTGGTAAAATGAAAAATTAAAATCGATTGATTACGTATCTATTATTCATATTTTTATTTCTGTTATATAATCATTTAAGTAGTCATTGGTACATAACACAGGTACATAATCATCTTCTGAATTGGAAAAATGGAGGTTTCTATGTATTTGAATTATTGTGGTAATCAAAATTTAGAGGGGTAAGGTTTTCATTTCTTTTATAAAATCATTTATTAAGTAGTCATTGGTACGTACATAAAACAGGTACATAATTTTATCATTTTCTGTATTAAACAAGTTAACAGTTTTTAATTCATTCAGTCATGTGATGAATGGTTACATAATAGCAATAATTTAAAGTTTACGCGCCGTTTTTGGCCATATCTCAAAAGTTAGTTTTGTCATTTAGCCGCATTTTAGCTTGAGGACGGCAGATTAGAACAAAACAAAGGAGCGCGAAACAATCACGTCTGTACAAGTTTTTGGCGCTAAAATCCAGCCGAATACTTTTGCCTAATATTCGGCTATTCGGCCAGGGACCTCGCCGAATATTCGGTATTCGGTATACTGCCGAATATACTATTCATTGCAAGTCTAGTAAAAATCGATCGAAATTGGAATCGCACGGAATCTATCTCGAGTATAAAAATAAACTTGGCGTCATAAAACGCATCGCTAATGGGCAGCACGTTTCAACCGTTTAGAATTAATCTTAATACATCTTGTTTATGAATCGTGTTAGAAACAAATTGCTATTGAGAATACAAATCAAACCAGAACGAGGAGGGCAACGCTTGATATATGGAATAATTATATTTACAACATAATTATTAATGTATCATTAAAAATAAATATATAAATTTTCGCACATAAAAAGCATAAAAATAAGAATAATTGTAATGTTAATCTTATAAAATGATCCATCGATTTGTGATAATAATAATGATACTTGATTTTTTTTATTTACAACATGCTACTATTTTATTATTTATTTATATCAATGAAGAACTGTAAACTCGTGTTTTTCCAACTTTACCGGTTAAAGGCACTTTTATACTTGTGCCGCTGCCATTCTTCTTCTTCAGCCATGTTTCTTAACCCTCTTGGTGTAGGCCTCCCTCAACAATTTCCATTCATTGCGGCATTGTGCCCTCTGTATCCAATTCGAGCCCTTTTGTTAACGCAGGCAAAACCCCTGTTTACAGACGACGGCACCTCACAACTTGCTCCCGCAAGCTTTACGGGCCCCCGAAGTGACTGCCCACTAAAGACCCCGTAACTCTTACGGGCGCTTTACGGCATAATATCCTCTAAAAAACCCTGCGAATACCCTCTAAGCTGCTTAGTGCGAAGCCACGGGTTCCCCGTTTAGGGATTCTTCCGCGTTTACGCACCTAGCAGCCTCCCGGACTAGCCGGGGCTCTACGGCAGGGTCTCCCGGGGTATCGCGGGAACCCCACAGACGTCGCTGGTAGGCCCGCGCTGGGAGTTAGGTGTGCGGCCTAGTGCCCACCACACCGCACCCCATCCGCTGCGGGTAGGGTTACCAGATGATAAAATCAAAAGTCCGGAGAAAAGGCTTGATTTCCATTGAAAAATCCTGAGATTTTTTACAGTTTGAGAATTTCCTCTTAAAAGTACATTACAATTTAAAAAAGTCGTAATATTATCGTTTATACTCTGCTTACACTTTTAAATAAAAATTTGAAGTCAATATCACAAATAATTTGACATGTGGGGCATTATATGAATCTTTAATTAAAGAAAAAACCTTACTTAAAAATGTATTTTCACATATTAAGTATGATAAAACTGAATAAGTACTTACTTGGATAATAAAGTACTGTAGTAATTATGCATTTATTACCAGTAGAAGATTATTTTTAGTTTAACTTTTTATAGTAAGCTGTATTTTATTGGAAATTCAAAAAATCCTGAGATTCCATGAGATTTGCAAAATCCAGCCGCAATCCTGAGAAGAGTCCAAAAATCCTGATATCTCAGGACAAATCCTGAGATATGGTAACCCTAGCTGCGGGGGACTGCCTAGGCCCATCGCAGGTCCTCCTCGCTCCCTCTCGTAGGGGTTCAAGTATTACGTAAGCACTGTAGGGGGGCAGGGGGACCTTTGCATTGATTATTTTTGATGACATGGGGGGGGGGGGCTAAAGATAGTAATTACGTCGTCAGCATCATGGATTCGGGTGTCATGGACTGAAGACTGTATACATATACCAAAAATTCGAAAGAAGTTTCTTTTGTTCGTAATAGTACCTTACTCTATGTTGAATACTGTGTCAATAGTTTGTTTAAATGAATAAAAAAATGGATGCGTGTAACTTATGTACGCGCGTGAGAAGTTATACTTCTTTAGCATCATTAAAAATATTTTTTAATTGCATGCAAATAATTGATAATTACAATAAAATAATAAAAGGACTAGAAAAGGATAGTTAACACAGTCAATTAAGTTCAGTTTTAATTTGAAAAATGAAATAAATATTCAAAATATTCAATTCAAATCACTACTGAATTTAAGTTATTAGTCCATATGTAATTAGCACTTGTAAGTAACTAAAACACGTCGTGTCTATATAGAAACTAGAAACATGTGGATAAATATTATAAATATGAAAACAGTGATCAGAGGCGACGAGCGTGCCAACATTGTTTTTGACAATGCGATCATCTTATGGAGCTCCGTGGATCGTTCAAAGTACCTTTCGAACAGATGTCTATATTAGACACTAACATTCATAACGCGCCCGCGGCCAACTTCATGGTGTTACTATTGTGTTACAGTGATGCGCGCGCATCTCGAAATTTCACTCACATGATTTTTTCATAACGCGCCTAAAGAAGTATAACTTCAATAAGTGAGTTAAAGTCCTCTGTCCTAATCCTATTTAACTACTGCTGCTCATGAAGCTCATGAATCAAAAAAAAGCAGAATACTTTAAAGGTCAATGTTTACGTAAGCACGTGAGGGGAGTAAGAGCTTTGCTTACTTTTGCTGACAAGGGGGAGGAGGGGTAAATAATTGTAATAAATCTGCTTACGTAATACTTGAACGGCCCCTAGGACAGAACTACAAGAGGGGGGCTGCCGTCACGGGGTCCGTCGGTGGCCGGCACAGCTGACGCCATGCCGATCAGCGAGGGACCCCCCGGGTAGGGTCATGGGACGGGCGCAGCCAGGGCGCGTCGCCGTCCTCTCCTACTCGTCCTCCTTTGGCGGGAGGGAGCGGCAAGAGAATCAATCTCCCGCTCCCTCTCAGCCGCCTCCTTCTGCGAGTTATCTCGCATAAATCTCTATAATGGACTCCACCTTGCACCGCAGCGAGAGGGCATCCAATTCGAGCCTGCTACCTTCTTCAAGTCCAGTTTACAGCGCATCTGTGGCACTTTTTGTCCCATGGCTTCAATAGGAATGATGGCTAATTTTTTTTCTTCGTTTATCAGGTAGATTATCAAAAAGTATTGGACACGTATTTTTTCTTTTTTCACATAATATAAACATTGCAGAGATATATTGATTTGAAAAGTCGCATGACGTCACGTTTGAGTACGCTTATAAGTGAAAATTCATACAAAAGTGACGTCACGAGCCTCTACTCCCAAACTTTGACGCGCTAAATGATTAAATTATGAACTTTGTAATTTTTTGGTAGATTGCCCAAAGAAAAAATACGTGACCATTATGTTTTGATCATCTAACTGACGGACTAAATAGAATTTCGTTTACTGTACCCCGTCATCACCCCTATTCAAGGAGACGTACATGCACGAAGAATTTCCGTTTCAAAGTACATTTTCACTGTCCAGCTTACTTACTCGTTTCGTTAAATTTTACCTTGTTCTCGGAGCCATTTATGGCACTGCATTATAACGTATTATCTCGACATACTTATACCCACGCAAGAATATGGTAACATTTTGTTAGCACGCCTTTTTTAGTTTCTATTTATGGAACGTGTGAACAAGCAAAAGAGATTTCAAAAATGGATAATTGAAACGATATATGATGTGTACATTATTTGAACCGAGAGAACATGGGAAGCAATGGATAATTGCTAGCTTAAAATGCAACAACAACATATTAAAAATACAAAAGTGTTTCTTCGAGAGTAGTTTTGTCAAGTAAATATAACTTTTAGGGAGGAAACCATTTTTCTACGCAGAACAAGTAGTATCATATCAAAATAAAGATGTGATTATAAATGTTGCTTCGGGAGCAGTGACTAACAGCAGTATTAGTGACCGGAACAAGCGAGGTCAGGGGCAGGCCAAGGCCAGGCAGCGGTGACGCGCCGGGAACATACCTCCCGACGATGTGATTGATGGCTGGACAACACACACCTACCCCCTACCCTAGACACAATCTATACACTCAATGAGGGCTACCGTTTTCTGCCTCACCAGATGGCGCCACTGTTGAGTGAGATCCTAAATTGTAACTTTTAAAGTTTATTAATACGCACATGAAATCAAAGGTTACATTTAGATCGTATTTTAACACAAAAGAACCATACCCTAAACATAATAGGCCATGCCACAGTGACGCGCAGTTCCGTTTTATTCGGAAAAAATGGGAACATAATCATTTTTCTAAGCTCAAATTTTTAATAACTGACATTCATTGCCACATAACTCATATTTGCCATAATTAAGCCGAATTGTTACCAATTATTCACAACATTATTTAATTAGAAATAAACCCGCGTAGTCAACCAACAAGCAATAACATTTGACATTTCGGAGACCTCACGCTACACTAGCGCCTCTAGCGGCGGATTCATACGCGATAGCCCTCATTATGAGCATTTTGATTAACACACGTTAATATGTACTTGTAAATATTGAGACCACTGTCGAACCTGGATCTTTAGGTAGAGTTCGCATGGTTTACAATCCAAATTGTAATTCTTAAAAATACCTTTGGATGTACAGACTTCTTTATATTAGTTTTAATTTTTTATTATTTTAAAGCATGTAACTGCTTGATGTTTAAATCTAAAGAAAATATAACTACTATTCCACGCGGGCCAGGCAGCAGACGGGACTCGAACCCGCACCCTTCGCAATCCGGGCGAATGCACTGACCAATTAAGAATGGATAGAAGAATTTCGACGCGATCCGTGAGGGCCGCGGTAGCATAATTGGTCAGTGCGAATGCCCGGATTGCGAAGGGTGCGGGTTCGAGTCCCGTCTGCTGCCTGGACCGCGTGGATTTTTTTCTAGTTATATTTTCTTTATATTAGTTTTGTAGTTATGATCTTGTGCAAGGCATGCGGAAAACCTTGAAACACTTACTTATCTATATTACGCTGTAGTCTTAGATCAACAATTTAAATGTACTACAAGTATTGTAAATCGAAAAAGTAGTACACAAATAAGTTGGTGAAATTAAAATTCCCCAAAAAAAAACAATTTAAAGTAACTGCAATACATAATTGTGAGTCTATTACGAATACAAAACTTTTTAGCGCACGATGCCGTTTCATGAGTGATAACATTTAAAATTTGCATTTGTTTGTGTCTGTTCGTCGGGGTGTGAACGTATTAGCATACTTATCACTTATTTTCGTGTGAATGTCACTCACGATGTTTTCCACATCACTTAGAGACACATCTTGTCGTTATGCAAATTACATAACTTTGGAGAGTGTGCTAATAACAATGGCATCTCTTATCTATTAGACAAGTCCGTCCGTCCGTCTGTGGTGCTGTTTCAGCGGCCAAACCGTAAGAGATAGATAAAGAGAATGTTTAAGTTATAAGTT
The DNA here is from genome assembly GCA_902850365.2 of Chilo suppressalis. Taxonomy (NCBI): domain Eukaryota; kingdom Metazoa; phylum Arthropoda; class Insecta; order Lepidoptera; family Crambidae; genus Chilo; species Chilo suppressalis. Next base: position 773,653 of record OU963894.1, read on the forward strand.
AAGAATAGTTTGATAAGACTACAAACCGGATTTGAGTAACGTAGCACTTCCGGTTTTCGAGAAATCACGAATTTCAAACGAAACCACACAAAATCTCCGAAGTTCTCAATTAATTAAATACTTTTTTTTTTTAAATCAGGTTTTGGTGAACATTTGTTTCACTGGTTTGCTATAGCTAGTATGTTACTATTTGTTTATATACACGAGTTTTTGCAGTACATAAAAGTGGGAACCTTTGTGTCGGTGTTATGCAGGTAGTTAATATTTAGCTGATCTGCGATAAAAAATATTTAACAAAAAAAAAATAACCGCAGAAAAGTAAAAAATAATTAACCTTTTTTTAACACGCTTTTATTTAACTTTAGTTTTGACTACTTATAGATAAAAAAGGTTAATTTTATTGGAATCGGTGTCATGCCAACCCAAGCAGAGAGATCTATCAAACATGCGTGGCAGCGACTCCAATTAATAATTTGACTAAAGATAAAAAAAGATTTCTTATTTTTTACATTCCGGTGGTTTAATTTTTTTTTTATATTTTTTGTAATATACAACTCGACATCAAAATCTGTGAGCTGTGTGAAAACATTCATCCTTATTTTCCCACCTTTAGGGTATGATTTTTCCGCTGATGCTAAACTATATTTGTTTTCCTTCGTACCCACATGCTTCTATCATACACATCTTCATTCATCTGTCTGAACTCAAGAGTACCATAAACTTTCCATTACATAGTAAAGCAAACATCAAATTGTATACAATTTAATGATACGAACTGTGTAAACAAGAAGAATCCTCACAAATGTATGAGTGACTTATAAACCGTGCTGTAGTATTAGTGAAATGATATTGATACTAACCACTGTACTACTGCTAATTCTTTTTTCAAAAATTTTTGAAGTTATACTTCTTTAGGCGCGTTATGAAAAAATGATGAGAGTGAAATTTTAAGATGCGCGCGCATCACTGTAACACAAAATATTAACAGCATGCAGTAGCTGTTACTTTTGTGTTTACCGCACATTAAGAAAATCTACCAACAAAATAGAAATAGAATCTCTTTTTAGTGGGTGCTAACGACTGCATTGTGAAGGCCTATCAAAAGTATTTATTAATCTGGAACAACGGAACCAAAGCGCGATTCAGGAGACTACAGCGCCATCTCTTGACCATTGGTGTAGTAGAACCAAAAACCCCATCTTTATTTTTCGTAATAAAGTAACAGTTATAGGTATTCATATTTATAATATTTATCCACATGTTTCTAGTTTGTATATTCGGAATACGTGTTTGAGTTTCATACAAGTGCAAATCACATATGTTCTAATAAATTATATTCAGTAGCGATTTTAATTGAATATTTTGATTATTTATTTATTTTTTCAAATTAAAACTGAACTTTATTGACTGTGTCCTTTCCCAGACTTTTTATTAATTTATTGTAATTAATTATTTGCATGCAATTAAAAACTAATTTTAAACGATGCCAAAGAAGGATAACTTCTCACGCGCCTACATAAGTACACGCACCCATTTTTTTTCTATATGGCTTTGCACGGCTTGTGCATTTAGCCAATGTCAAGAGTTAAAATGTTTACAAATACTATAGCACTCGTGGTCAAAGTAATAAATCAAGTCAAAGTAAGTGGCAGTCAAGTCAATCCCCCTTTCCCTATGTTTCAGTAAAAGTGTGGGAATTTACTGGAACCTCCCCGTGGACTTATTGAGGGAACGTCGAAAGACACTTTCCGCTATTTTGTTTCACTTGCCAACACTTGTAATGTTCCCGAACACTTAGTATTATTAACCAATAATCCACCATTATTAGACAAGACAAGACCGCCACAACACAATTTTTAACAAGAAAAACAAAACTGCTAAAGCGACGCTTCCCGATCCCGCCAAAAAGTCCTTTCAAATGTTCAATACTTGTAAAAGTATTCATTTGACATTGTGGGACCTACCTACCTACAATGCGAAGAGATGGCGCTGCCTTTCAGCTTAAGGCTAGGAAAATTTCGACGCGGCCAATGGGACCGCGTTAGCATAATGGTCAGTGCATCCGCCGGATAGCGGAGGGTATGGGTTCGATTCCCGTCCGCTGCTTGGTCCGCGGGGATTTTTTCTAGTAAAATTTTCTTTAGATTTAAACAGTTTAATGCTTGAAAAATAAAAAATATAACTGAAATTGATGCTATTATTTTTATTTAAAATTAAATATTATTAATATATGAAATATATGAAATGGCCCAATCTCCCTGTCCTAGGGAAGGCCAGTGCTCCAGCAATGGAGACATTAATAGGCATCATCATCTTCATCAGCCTATTAATGTCCCCACTGCTGGGGCACAGGCCTTCCCTATGGATGGAATAGGGAGATTGGGTCATGACCCACCACGCGGGCCCAGTGTGTATTGGTGGGTGCTAACGACTGCAGATGCAGCCGGGACTAACGGATTAACGTGCCTTCCGAAGCACGGAGGAACTCGAGACAGTAAATTTTTGGTCACCCATCCAATGACCGACCACTGCGAAAGTTGCTTAACTTCAACGATCGCAGCCGAACGCGCTAACCACTTGAGCCATCGAGCTCCTAGATGATGAATATATGAAAACTTTTTATTTATCGGGTATTATAGTAATATAAGTTATTTACGGGATTGTTACCATGTACCCGGTTTTTAGCGAGTTTCCGATATTTCGGAAAAATGAATTTGGATCTTGGCATAAACTCTTGAAGTGCATAACAATAGAGTATATTAAGTTTTCAGCCTTTGTTCTTAAATAATTTATAGAATTAAATGAGATTAGATTTACTTTTACGTATAGGACACTTTTGATAGAAACTAATTTTGACTTTAACAATTTATGTTGAAAAGAATGCACATTATAACAGCTAATGGACTTACTCATTGCTTACTCGCTAACCCCATAACTCTACCCCATGGAGCTCCAGCCTCACTCACTAAGCAATATGATACTGATTTTATTTATTTATTGACTGTTGCAAGCGCCATGATCACGGAGTAACTCAAGTCAGGTAACGATCCAGTAAATAACTTATTATAATGTTAGTGACCATGAAAGTTTAAAAAATCCAAAAAAAATCATTCAAAATTCAATATCGTTTATTCAGTCTAGGCTGTTACAAGCACTTGTGAATGTCGAAAAGCTACGCCATCGGTTCGCAAATCTACGGCGGGAGACCTTGTACTGAGAAGAACCGGCAAGAAACTCAGCAAGGGCTGTTTTTTTCTCCCTGTATTATATACAGAGTCGTCAATTTGAAAAATGAGTTCAATATGAGATAACCCATGAAGTCACTTTCCATTACAAATGTAAATGATAAAACAATTATAACTATAAAAAAAAATAAAAAATATAAAAAACAGATTTAAAAATGAAAAAAGTTTAGGAATGCCGTGTCCCACTGTTTAGGCATAAAACAAATGTACCATTAAAGTTAAATACAACGATTAATAGTACCCAATGTAGCAAGAGCAGACTCATCTCCGCTGGCAGCACCCGTTCACGAGCATGACGCATGAACCAGCCATCGCTTCGCTCAACCATATTTTAGGGAACGTAACGACCCGCCTCACACGACACCGCCGAAGAGATTTTTAAGAGAGTATGACTACCCATAACCACATATATATTTAAAACAATATATCGGGTATTTCGCTCAACATTGACGTGTTATTAACGATATCTTTATTAATATTATATTTTGTATATCGTAGGTGCAGGCGAGCCCCGGGGGCGCGCCCTGTCCGCCGCGTCTCGTTCGCCGCCGAAGATGTAATAGGGTATGCTAGTTTTACTAGCACCACTGCCCTAATAAATCAAATTAACGCTAGATATAAACAATTTTCGTAATGATATTGGTTTTTTGATTGTAAATACCAGTCTGGTCTAAATCCAGTAGCCAGTAGCCTTAGTACGAGTTTGAGCTCACGAAAACTATCATAGCTGTCGTAATTACAAATTATGTTTCTATATCCATTTTGATGAAAAGTAACCAAATAAATTTAAAATTTAATTAGACGCAAATGATTTAATGATAGAATTTAAACACTGTTTATTTGTATTGAAACGTAAACAATAAAATCAGTACCCTTAGTGGGAGTGCGAGCTCACGAAAACTATCATAGTTTTCGTAATTGTAAAACTCATAATAAAGGTACTGACTTTTGCGAGATAGAAATCGATTGAAAGGTATGACAGATTTACAAAATGTACGTACGTAATTATAGGCAAAAATGTGCGGTTCTTTTTGTTTGCTAGCCGAATTAATTTTTACTTTACGTAATACAAGTTTTGTGTTTTTAATAAAAGTGTTAATTAACATAACAGTTGTTGTTTACGAAATGAGTCTTTACTTATTTAAGTTTCGAAGCATTTTTCAGCATTTATTTGTAGCAACCAGCACTGTTTATTGTAATGTTTAATAAGCAATATACAAATCAAACAAATGTTGCTGTTTTTTTATAAGTCCTACAGTTCAGATACATTTTTAAAACCAAATAAATATATTATGACATGTAGACCGGCTACGCACATTCCTGCCGCAGGAGCAATCTTAATTAAAGAGGCAATTAAGGTTCCCCACTCTCACACCCTAGATTGCCCCTGCGACAAGAATGTGAGTAGCCGGTCTCTTTGAATGAGTTCGTCATAATCTTTAAAACTGTTTCTAATAGTTAGCAACTGTTTACATATATCCCGGGGATAATGTACGATGCTGTGATCATAATCATAAGTAAAGTTACTAAGTTTCTATTATTGAAGTTATACTTCTTTAGGCGCGTTATGAAAAAATGATGAGAGTGAAATTTTAAGATGCGCGCGCATCACTGTAACACAAAATATTAACAGCATGAAGTTACTTTTGTGTTTACCGTACATTAAGAAAATCTACCAACAAATTAGAAATAGAATCTCTGTTTAGTGGGTGCTAACGACTGCATTGTGAAGATCGATGATTCCTCCCAGGCGGGGGGAGCGGGTGTGAAATCCTCATGGATACCTTACAGCCGGCTGCAAGGTTATGTCAGACTCTTACTGACTAAAACACACCCGTAGTTCATGCTTATGGCCTGAAGGGCCTTACAAGCTTCATCTGAAGCGATTATCCCCTGAGAGGGGGATAATGCAGTGCATTGTGAAGGCCTATCAAAAGTATTTATTAATCTGGAACAACGGAACCAAAGCGCGATTCAGGAGACTACAGCGCCATCTCTTGACCATTGGTGAAGTAGAACCAAAAACCACATCTTTATTTTTTGTAATAAAGTAACAGTTATAGGTATTCATATTTATAATATCAAAAGTATTTATTAATCTGGAACAACGAAACCAAAACGCGATTCAGGAGACTACAGCGCCATCTCTTGACCATTGGTGTAGTAGAACCAAAAACCACATTTTTTGTAATAAAGTAACAGTTATAGGTATTCATATTTATAATATTTATCCACATGTTTCTAGTTTGTATATTCGGAATACGTGTTTGAGTTTCATACAAGTGCAAATCAAATGTTCTAATAAATTATATTCAGTAGCGATTTTAATTGAATATTTTGATTATTTATTTATTTTTTCAAATTAAAACTGAACTTTATTGACTGTGTCCTTTTCCAGACTTTTTATTAATTTATTGTAATTAATTATTTGCGTGCAATTAAAAACTAATTTTAAACGATGCCAAAGAAGGATAACTTCTCACGCGCCTAAATAAGTACACGCACCCATTTTTTCTATACTATTCCGCTTTTCTCGAGTTAACATGTTTGCGAACGATTTGAGGTTCCTAAGGACAATTAAGACTAGAGGATACTCGTCTTTTACAAAGTGACTTAAGTAGCCTCGAAAAATGGTGTGACAATAATCGAATGATTTTAAATACAAATAAATGTTATCACGTTAAATTCTCAAGAAACCACAACATCATAAATGCTCATTACTCTATTAAAAGCAGCAGAGTAGAAGAAGTCCATACAATTAAAGATCTTGGAGTTATTTATGATAAGAAATTAATTTTTGTTTCGCACATGGATAGTATAGCTAAAAAGGTTTCCAAAATGTTAGGATTTGTAAGTCGTTTAGTAGCATAGATACCAAAATATTACTATATAACAGCCTAGTCCGTCGCATCTTGGAATATTGCAGTTGTGTGGAGACCACACTATGCTACGCATACATTACGCCTTGAACGAATTCAAAAAAGATTTCTGTGGCATTTAATTTATTCTGTAGGCAAAGTCATAAAAATCAAGTCATATATTAATAGACTGCGCTTTTTGAAAATTACCTCTCTGGCAAAACGGGGAGGTCTCTCATGGATGCTAAATTTTTAAGTAATATCTTGAGTAACAAGATTCAATGTCCACAGCTGTCAAATCTTGTCAATTTGCATGTCCCTTCTAGAATGCCTCGGAAGCCAATCACGCCACTCTGCCCTCCTTTAAGAAGAACTGTTTTAGGCGCTAACTCGCCTTATGCGAGATTCTGTAAAATTTTGAACGGTTTTAGTCATAAAATTGATTTACACTTTGATAGTCCCAGTGCAATAACTTCAGCCATTAGTAGGAACTTGACGGACTGAGTGCCCGAGAGTTTATTTTTAATTTTAGATCCTTTGTTTTTGTAATGACCCTTTTTTGGACAAATAACATATAAGTTAAGGTATTTTAGGTAAAATTTTAACACATACTGTTTGATATAGATATGGTAAATATGGTGTTTACCTATAATTAATTGTAACACTGATATAAGTGTTTCCGTGTCTATAATTGCTTAAGTGTTACAATTGTTGGTAAGCCTTTTAATAAATAAATAAAAAGTATGTACTTGTTTGGGCAAAGAGTGCAGTGTGACGGTGATTCGATCGACATTGACGATCTGTGAAACAGATCACGCGTCCATGCGCACGCGCATGCGGTAGGCAGTAAGCAGCAGGTCCGGAATGTGAATGAGTGAATGACATGATGTTATGTGAGTGGCCACCGGCCAGTCGGGACCCTATGTTACACATTTTATCACATGTTGTATGCAGCAGGAATTTGCAATAAGAGTCCTATACGTTTATAGATCTACACACATGAGACAGTAAGTAGATTGAAACCTTAAAAAAATGGGTGCGTGTACTTATGTAGGCGCGTGAGAAGTTATCCTTCTTTGGCATCGTTTAAAATTAGTTTTTAATTGCATGCAAATAATTAATTACAATAAATTAATAAAAAGTCTGGAAAAGGACACAGTCAATAAAGTTCAGTTTTAATTTGAAAAAATAAATAAATAATCAAAATATTCAATTAAAATAGCTACTGAATATAATTTATTAGAACATATGTGATTTGCACTTGTATGTAACTCAAACACGTATTCCGAATATACAAACTAGAAACATGTGGATAAATATTATAAATATGAATACCTATAACTGTTACTTTATTACAAAAAATAAAGATGTGGTTTTTGGTTCTACTACACCAATGGTCAAGAGATGGCGCTGTAGTCTCCTGAATCGCGCTTTGGTTCCGTTGTTCCAGATTAATAAATACTTTTGATATTATAAATATGAATACCTATAACTGTTACTTTATTACTATAAATAAAGATGTGGTTTTTGGTTCTACTACACCAATGATCAACTTGCCTTCACAATGCAGTCGTTAGCACCCACTAAATAGAGATTCTATTTCTATTTTGTTGGTAGATTTTCTTAATGTGCGGTAAACACAAAAGTAACAGCATGAAGTTGGTCGCTTTAGCTTTATGTTAATATTTTGTGTTACAGTGATACGCGCGCATCTTAAAATTTCACTCTCATCATTTTTTCATAACGCGCCTAAAGAAGTATAACTTCAAAAAAACTAAATTGAACATTTAAATTGAAAATTAAAACGTGTCCCTAATGACCGGAAAATTAGGCGGAACGTATTCTACTTTAGATGATAATTAATATGTATTTTTAATTAAATAATATGTAGGATATTCGGGTTTTAAAATTTAATATCTATATATATAAAACTCAAAGGTGACTGACTGACATAGTGATCTATCAACGCACAGCCCAAACCACTGGACGGATCGGGCTGAAATTTGGCATGCAGGTAGATGTTATGACGTAGGCATCCGCTAAGAAAGGATTTTGATCAATTCTACCCCCAAGGGAATAAAATAGGGAATGAAAGTTTGTATAAAAGTTTGTCAATTTTAAACCGATCGGGCTGGATTTGCATGCAGCTATAAGAAGAAGCATAGATGAATGTCATTGTGTATAATACAAGCCCTAGAACAAAAACTGTAGTCTACACTTCAGCTCTACACCGAAGCGAAGCGAGGGCGGGCCGCTAGTGTTTATATAAAACACTATAAAATAGTTTATCAAACATTCGATATTTGCTAAAACTTTTCTATAAGTAAATAAGTCGACATATGTTGTGTCCCCATGGAAAAAGCAAATATGTACATTTAAATATTAAATTTGATCCAATTATACCCATTTTCAAACAATAAAGTGTCTTACACAATACTTGAATTGTGTGTAAGCATGATGTTCACAAAGTCGTCCACGACTCCATACACTCCATACAAAGTAATTAATTTAAATCGACTTAATAGCGTCGTCATGCGAAACCACCTCTATGGGTTGTATATGTACACAAGTTTAATTGAATAATAGAAATGTGAGTAGAACCTAACAGGTGAATGTTTTCACACGTTATGTATCATTAGGCACGTATAACGGTCAATTATAAAGGGTTTCCATACAAGCGGTACTTTTTCTATATTACACTTTTAAGGGCTCGAGGTCATCTATCTATCTATATATATAAAACTCAAAAGTGACTGACTGACATAGTGATCTATCAACGCACAGCCCAAACCACTGGACGGATCGGGCTGAAATTTGGCATGCAGGTAGATGTTATGACGTGGGAATCCGCTAAGAAAGGATTTTGATCAATTCTACCCCCAAGGGGATAAAATAGGGAATGAAAGTTAGTATGAAACTTTGTCAATTTTAAACCGATCGGGCTGAGACTTTGCATGCAGGTATAAGAAGAATCATAGATGAAAGTCATTGTGTATAATACAAGCCTGAGAGCAAAAACTGTAGTCTACACTTCAGCTCTACACCGAAGCGAAGCGAGGGCGGGCCGCTAGTTTCTACTCATAATTAAAGGCAGTAGTCTCGGGGTGAGTCTGAACCTTTAAAGCAATATGCTCTGGGTCGGATTAAAACATTTAAACAGACAGGGCAGGCGAGGCTGTGACCCAGAGGCTTCCTCAACAGAGTTAAAAATAACCAAATCAAACTCGATGTGTACCCACCAATTTTACTGCCTTTCCCAAATAACATTTTTCGCATGTTGGCCGTTACTGCAAATCTAAGTGGGCCGGACTGTCACATTTTAAACTTCTCTCTCGTGTTTAAAGGCCCAGGCGCAGTCGCAGCCTGAAATTTTGGAGGGGGTCACTCACTAAACTAATAAAAAGAAGAAAAAAAGGTATCTATACTTATAATAAATCCGTAGAGATGTCAATTCTGTACATGAAATATATTTTTAAAATAACTATCAGGGGGTGATTAGTGATCGATACTGATGCCAAAAATGCAATCAGTAAAATTTTTGTCTGTCTGTCTGTGTGTATGTTCCTTATAGAAACAAAAACTACTCAACGGATTTTAACGAAACTTGGTACAATTATTCTTCATACTCCTGGGCAGGTTATAGTATACTTTTCATCACGCTACAATCAATAGCAGCAGAGTAGTGACGGGAAATGTTGGGAAAACGGGAGAAGTTACTCCATTTTTTAAGCTTCCGTCGCGGGTGCAGCCTTAATGGTTAAAGTTACATAGAAATCATGTATGACGGAAATATTCTACATAAAATTGTCTAAAAAATATCCTGCAACAGCATATGTCTATCTTTTATGGTTGACTCACAATAACACGTGTAATTATATAAATAAAGTCATTCTTTATAGCACAAGCCTGAGAACAAAAACTATAGTTTACACTACAGCTCTACACCGAAGCGAAGCGAGGGCGGGCCACTAGTCTGGAATAAAATAAACATTATTGCGACGAACAATGCATGTCGATTTTGCTAGAATTACCAAAACTACGTAGTTCGGTTCCTTGTTTCTAAACTAGTACTATATAAAGATGTCATTCCCAAGTTATTTTGTCCATCGTACGTAGTTCATAAAAACGCCACTAGATGTCAGCAAACTATAAATTTATCGCTGTTAGGGAATAGCTAGAAATTTCCTTTTTTTATTTGGCAAATTTTACAATTTGACTTTAGATTTGGGGGGGGGGGGGGTCATGTCCCCTGTGAATTCTCTTTATCTATCTCTTACGGTTTGGCCGCTGAAACAGCACCAAAGACGGACGGACGGACTTGTCTAATAGATAAGAGATGTTTAAATGTCTTTAATATTATTTGGGAGCAGAAGGTACTGAATATGTGTAACAGATTACAAAAAATGTTAAAAGCTGGGGGATTAGTAAACAAAATTCCCCTCACGGACCGCGTCGAAATTCTTCTAGCCAATCTTAAGCTGCAAGGCAGCGCCATCTCTTCGCATTATAGGTAACCCACAACGTCAAATGAATACTTTTACAAGTATTAAACATTTGAGAGAAGAAATAGCAATTATAGTTATAATTTTTATTATTTTAAAGCATGTAACTGCTTGATGTTTAAGTCTAAAGAAAATATAACTAGAAAAATCAGTGCATTCGCCCGGATTGCGAAGGTTGCGGGTTCGAGTCCCGTCTGCTGCTTGGTCCGCGTGGATTTTTTTTCTCGTTATATTTTCTTTAGATTTAAACATCAAGCAGTTACATGCTTTAAAATAATAAAAAATATATAAAAATAATTGTAGGAAATACCGTGTTACTACAAACGCTTAACATTATTCGCAGTATCGTGACGCAGCAGTAGTATAGATAGCAACTTCATGTTTGGTTAGCTTATTATATACGTTCTAGATATGCCGAGTCACGTGGGGCATTAATACCAATATTTATACGACTCACGCGTTAATTTCGCCGAGGAAATGTTTTCATTGATGCAGTGACGACAGGTACATTTTACGGCACAATTTAATGTATATTTAAAAATATTTCAAATGAAAAAACCCAAAGCTTTGAATCAAATCAAATTCACGCAGCACACACTAGCTGGCAGGCATAGCAAGCAAGGAAATAAAATTATTATATTTTGTAACGTCCTAAGGTTTTCTGTTTATTTGGCAAACTAACGATGACTTTACTGATATGGCAAGCTGTATCACTCAAGTGTTGTCAACATAGGTGTACCCCGAGGGATATCTGACATTGAGTAAAGGTAGGGATTCTTTCCCCAATTTCAGGGATTTAAGAAGCCTTAGGCACTGCACAATATTGTAGAATAAATAATACATTTTGGTACAGACCTAAAGAGCGGCTATACACGAACTGCCCGAGCAGTTAACCAGTGATAAACTGGCCAGTGGCCAGTGATTAGTAGTCGGAATGAACTGTTTAAAGTTGCTTGTGTATGGCGGCTCAGTGAGAAGAATGTACTTTAATAACTTATTCATGCTCGATCCAATTGAAGGCGAAAATTCGCTTTTCTTTCAATTTTACAATGAGTTTAACGAGGTACTGTTAAAAGGGAATATAGAAGCAATTTCGTGCACCACACATTCAACGAACATAACTTAGTTCGCAAAAGTTAACTTTTTGTAACGTTTTAAAATATCTTTATACTACAAGTATTTGTGAACATATTTTGTAAAGATCAACTGCCTACGTTCTATGGCCCATATTACAGAATGACAACTAAGTTTTGATCTTTACTTGAGTACAGTTAGAAAGGGATGATTAAAGCATGCGGTCCCTGAGTTCTGAAGATGTCGAGTGGTGCAGCCGGTTGTGGAGGCGGCGGGCGGCAACCTTTTTGCTTTGTTTCCACGCCGTCAGTTGTTGCCGCGAACAACCAGCTCGACCAGTCAAACCACTGCTAAGCACTGCCAGCTACATGCGTAGCTTTCTATCTATTTAGATGACTATACCGTGACTATTACAAGGTATGAATTCTATCTTTGTTATAATTTTTTTTTTTTTAAAGCATGTAACTGCTTCGTGTTTAAATCTAAAGAAAATATAACTAGAAAAATTCCACGCGGACAAGGCAGCAGACGGGACTCGAACCCGAATTGTTATATTATCTTTAGATTTAAACATCAAGCAGTTACATGATTTAAAAAAATAAAGATTATAACTATAATTGCTAATTCTTCTTTCAAATGTTTAATACTTGTAAAAGTATTCATTTGACATTGTGGGTTACCTATAATGCGAAGAGATGGCGCTGCCTTGCAGCTTAAGAATGGCTAGAAGAATTTCGATGCGGTCCGTCAGGGCCGTGGTAGCATAATTGGTCAGTGCATTCGCCCGGATTGCGAAGGGTGCGGGTTCGAGTCCCGTCTGCTGCCTGGTCCGCGTGGAATTTTTTCTAGTTATATATTCTTTAGGTTCTATCTTTGTTTTACAATAGTGTTGAAAAAGTAACAATAAAGAAGTGAAGAAGGTAATGTATAAATATATTGATTAGGTAATTAAAAGTTAATGTGGATAGTTGTTGAAGTTAGAGCGTTTTCAACAGCTTTTGTCCTAGCCGGGAGTAAAGCACATCGAATTTGTTGTCGCCGTGAAGAACAGTGAATGTTAATTATATTAATATTTAAATAAAACTAGTTTTTCACGGGTTAATGCACGAAACTTTATTTATTTCAATCAATTGATTCCGGCGACGCAGCATGTAAAGGCTGCGAAACGTCAATAAATAAATAAAGTTTCGTGCATTAACCCGTGAAAAACTAGTTTTATTTAATGAGTGATGTACATGAAAACCTAAGAAACAAATAATAATATTTTATAATAATTCTTCACAGTTTACACCTATTTCACTTGAATACAGTTGATGTTATATTAACATAGCGTATTTATTTTACAAAAATTGAGTTTTTGCATGGTTGGCGGAGATCCGTCTAGTATTTTGTACCGCTGGTCACCGGCGGAGCAGCAAAAAAAATGGGATTGCAAAAGGCCTATTGTGGCTTGCGACTTGCCTTGGACACAAGGTCGGGCCGCGCCAGCCGCCACGCGCCGCGCCTCACTCAATACCTTTCTTGTTCATGTGTTTTAGTTTTCGTCATAACTACACCTTTACTGTTTCAGATCACTCATCGATGATATTTAAGATGTAAATGTTTAATTACACCTATTATAAATAACTCTGTTTGTATTTATACTGTGTGACACAGCAATCAAAATGCAGGTGTACAATTAATGTATAATTTCACATTATGTAATGAAGGGTGACTTCATGAATCATCTCTGAAGTCATTTTTCAACCTGACGACTCTGTAAATGATAAAACAGGGAAAAAAAAACAGCCCTTGCTTGCTGCCGGTTCTTCTCAGTACAAGGTCTCCCGCCGTAGATTTACGAACCGATGGCGTGGCTTCTAGACATTCATATGTGCTTGTAACAGCCTAAACTGAATAAATGATTTTGATTGATTGATTGATTGATCGCAGATCATAGTACAGTCAATCTGTCGAAAAAAAATATCGTTTCAGTGAAAAAAAAACCTAAAGGTAAGTCTTGTTTTTTCTGTTGCCAAATGACGTCAGTAAGCCACCTTGGCGATGGGCATGTTCAACTCGTAGGCGTTTTTTGAAAAACTCAACAAAAACGTCAAAAATTTTTTGAAACGCATTTTCTTGTTTTGTATGCATTTTAGAAACTTTTTTTTCGACTATAATTGTAGAGGGCGTTGAGAGCTACAATTTATGTCATTGTTGCAATCTCGTACAACAAAAAATGCGCATCGTAGGTGGCGCTAAAGTCTCAAAAAAGTGTTTTTTCACTTTTTCACCCTGAAAATATCATTTTAATGGAAAACTTTAAATGGCAAAGTTGTTTCGTACATAATTACCAACAACTTTTGTATAGACAATTTTTTTGCATTACTTACCGTTTTCAAGTTATAAATTGCGCAGGTATGAAAAATCCAATAGAGCGGTTTTGGGCAGTTCAAGTACACATTTGCAGTGCACATTTCAATGTACGATTTTACTATTTTTTTTTTAATTTTTGACGGTTTTTTTGAGTTTTTCAAAAAACGCCTACGAGTTGAACATGCCCATCGCCAAGGTGGCTTACTGACGTCATTTGGCAACAGAAAAAACAAGACTTACCTTTAGGTTTTTTTTTTCACCACTCAACCTACAGACTGTACTATCATAGTAATGTTAATCCTGTCTAGTATGTAATACTATCTGTATTCTGAACGATACGTAATGGAGAAGTTGAATGTTATTCATAAATAAACGAAAGGATTTAGTCTAGCTTTTTCTTCTATAGAGAAATGCATATTATTATCTCAGATTACAGAACTAAAAGCAGATGGAGCACACGAAACGCAGATTTCGTGTTACCAAAGCAAATATCAAGTCAATAACGAATATCAACTCGCGTCAGTACACTACAACGTATTGTGTTGTGAAAACATCCCGTGAATATTGTTTATTTATCAAAACTGTGTTGCTATATTCAAACATTATAAAAACTAAAGAAAATATAACTAGAAAAGATTCCACGCGGACAAGGCAATCACGGACCGCATCGAAAAACTTCTAGCCATTCTTAGGCTGCAAGGCAGCACCATCTCTTTGCATTATAGGTAACCCACAATGTCAAATGAATACTTTACAAGTATTAAACATTTGAAAGATATATTTTCTTTAGATTTAAACATCAATCAGTTACATGCTTTAAAAATAATAAAAATTATTATTATAAAAACTGTTCACACAGACAAAAAAACTTTTGATTTAATTTAGTGGCACGCAATCTGTGTACCGTGCGCTCCATCTTCGTTTTGTTCTATAATCTGGGTTTTGGAGATGTGATTATTTATTATTACGTCGAATGCAAAGCGCATACAAAATCGAGATACATACTTAGATTAAAACAAAAAGGAAAGATACGGCATTCGCGGCTCAAAAGTGATCCGCTTAAATTGTGGTCCACGACCATAATTCGCTTTAGTCACAATTTGACATTCAAACACACTGCATGTACACTCAATATAACAATATTGCGTATATTCTGTGTTATGAAGATATAACAATGCCTTCCATGCTTTTATAAAGAACACAAATAGTTCAAAATCAAATACCCCGGCAACACTTTTCATTCGTAAAACTGTGAAAACATATTTTTCTCAAAAATCACGGTTTGTCGTGAATATTACTCGTAAATACGTAATCGCCATTTTGTAAGCAAGAAAAGGACAACAATACGCTGCGTTGAAGCGTGTAGTTTTGCATTGGTAATAACAATATTAAAAAAAATAGCGTGAGGTATTTCAAAACCTGCGGCGGTCAGAAATAACAAAATAAAATCGAAAGCGTTAGCGTTTTCCAAAGCATTTCCGCCCCCTGGTACTTTAAGAAAAACAATGATTTTAACACAAGCTTGAGCAGCAGTTTTTATTCTGCCCATGTCTTTCACTTAGCAGCGTATTGAATTCTGAGCGAACTGAAAGATTCTCTATTTATTTGTATATGATATATTTTTGGATTTTATCAATTACCTAGGTCTACATATTAAGGACTATTGGGAGTTTTGTTTTACTGGTAAGTCACAGTTCCCAGTGGTCTTACTAGTAAGTCTATTGGGAAGGAAATTCCCAGTAGTTCAACTGGTAAGACTACTCAGTAAGCCAGAAACATATTAACGTGTCGTGTCGTGTCGTGGCTCGCCAGAAGCACATCGGTTTCATACATTTACTATGGTTAGAGACATATTTACGTATCGTGTCGTGTCGACGCTTTAACCTCTCTATCTCTCTCTAACCCATAATAAATGTATGAAACCGATGCGCCACGACACGCCACGACACGTTAATATGTTTCTGGCTTTAGACTGCTGGGAACAGGGCAAAACATTGTAGTAACCTTTACCGTAAACAGAATTAAACTGAACGTAAGCTTACTGCGCCACGAGCTCCTGCTTCCGTGTCTGTTTAATCTTTACTTAAAATAGTTCTCAAGGATAATTGTTACTAATAAACGCCAATTATGCTAAGGTAATTGTTTGTATTTTAGATTGAAAATTACTATATTTAATCAGCGTCATTGTATCAGTGAAATTATCCATACCGATTAATACTGAGCGACACAAGAGTCCAACAGTTGAATCCATAAGATTCAATTACATGATGAGAATGGACCATCTCTAAATACGCCATCTCAACCAGCAAAAATCACAACTTATTCCCATATCGATGACCTAAAAGTATAAACTTGCTTAATCTCGGAAACCATCCTCATCATCATCATCATGGGCCTATTAATGTCCCCACTGCTGGGGCACAGGCCTTCTCGGTGGATGGAATAGGGAGATTGGGCCACCCACCACGCGGGCCCAGTGCGGATTGATGGGTGCTAACGACTGCAGATGCAGCCGGGACCAACGGCTTAACGTACCTTCCGAAGCACGGAGGAGCTCGAGATAGTAATTTTTGGTCACCCATCCAATGACCGACCACTGCGAAAGTTGCTTAAGTTCAACGATCGCAGCTGAACGCGCCAACCACTTGCGCCATCGAGCTCCTCGAAACCATCCTATATCCTATAAACTCTTCAGTTTTATGATATTAGTAATTATATCTAATTTTCACGGATTTTTTATAATTATATTAAGAAAGTCATAATACAAGCCTTAGAACAAAAGGTAATAGTCTTCACTACAGCTCTACACCGAAGCGAAGCGAGGGCGGGCCACTAGTAATATTATAATTGTGAAAGTTTATATGTTTGTTACTCAAGAACGCAAAAAAGGAAGAACAGATTTGGAATATATTTTCGTATAAGTATAGCTTATTAGTTGGATTAAGACACAGAATACCTCGCGACCGGAGGCTACTAAACCATAAAGATACTTGCCAAAATCCGAGCGGGAAGCACGTAAGCTGTCATATCTAGGTATTTTTTTGGAGTTTACTCCTTAAGAATCGATTTGTATATATAAGGGGCCCGGTATGAGAAAAATGTGAGGAGTAAAATCTATCGATGAATGACTTCGTTACGTTTTTGGTGCGCATCCTATGTCGTGCAACTTTGACAAACAAAGATGACGGATTGACATTAATATTTAAATCTGAACTGAATTTAGATATTGTTTCTGATAGAGCAATGGGGACAACGAGGTATGGTACAACCATTGATGTGGTATTTTCAAGATTCGTGAACCACGTATCTACGAACGTCCATGTGTCTTATTTTTGTTACCATTAACCACTTGTCACTGTAATTAATAATGCAGACAATGTTGATTTAATTAATATTTAATAAAATGATAATAGTCTGATAATAATAATTACATAAATTATCAATATTTCTAATGATATATTTATGCACATCTGAAATTGACTATTGTAAAAAGTTTAATGTAAAATATTTCGTCGATTAGTTATAATAAATGTATATGAAATGAATAAATATATATTTATATATGTATATTATTTTCATTAATTTGTTAATTTACCCTTTCATACAGTATCAATCTTTTTTAAGTTAAATAAACTCTTTTTGCGTCTGGTTAGACTATCGAACTTAAGGATTCTATTAGATTATGTGAACGAAACGTTAATACGATATATCACACTTATTGTGATTACACGTATCAAACCACTTGACCAAACAAGAACAAGCAAGACACGTTACCTTTATTGCCGACCTAAATTTAGACTCGGAAGGTGGAGCCGTGACCTTGCCACCGTAACACGGTCCCTCGGCAGTGACACGGATGTCGTCATCGCTCCAGACCTGTGACGTCATCGGTCCTCCTGCGCCGGCTTTATGGCCAGGGGAACAGCGTGGCAACACCAATTGATGCGAATTGCCTCTAACCGAAATGCGGCGAGACGCTGACCTTTATAATAAAATTAGCGAAAAAGAGAAAATGGTAACGAACTATAAAACTTATTAGTAAAATTAAGTTAATGTTTGGCATAATATTTGGTTCGTTACCTGGTATTCACGTTGGACCCAAATGCGAAACATTTTAAATGCAATGTTTTACTTATAATGCGACATTTAAGTACAAAAAAAATATGCTAACTCCTCCAAAATCATGCAACGAATCTTGATACTCTTTTTATCAATAGTCAGGCAATATTTATCTGTATAACGGGAGCGAAAATAGTAAACCTACTGATTTGGTACCGAAACGAAGCGAGTTGGAAAATAAAATAAAAAAATTGTGTGTGTCAGCTCCGATGCACGACCGGAGTTAACACTCTAAAAACGTTTGTCTTTGAACAGACACAAAACAAAATCAAGTCCGAAGAAGTCGGTTACAAGTAGAGATACCTCAGGAATCGTCCCATGGTTACGACTATCATAGGTTCCATGTCACACATTTTATCATCTAACATCAGCAATATTCATCATATATTTTATTATGTATTTCTGAAAACACACAATTTCAAAAATATCACACACTAGTCATCATTTTGTAAATATGTATTATAATTCTGGTGCTGGACACTTACCGGCATTTCTCTATATTCTGTTATTTATTTGTTTTCATTAATTTTGCTCCGATTTTATCTATTTTTAGTTCATTTATTTTATTGACATTTGTGACAACTTAATGTTTTTTATCCGTTGCCATGGCTAAAAGTGAAAGGTGCGCAGATGAGGTTGCGCACAAAAACGTAACGAGGTCATTAATGTCATTCATCGATAGATTTTACTCCTCACATTTTTCTCATTCCGGGCCCCTTATATACGCAAATCGATTCTTAAGGAGTAAACTCCAAAACTCATAAATGGTGATGACATTGACATATAAATCTTTAACTCGATACCCGAGTAGTATCTACTACTGCCCACTTGGTACTTGAACTCCCCTTCAGTATATGGATCACTTTAGACTTTTATGCTTCCCGCGTGACATCAGACATGACATCACCTCATCGTCTAAGTTCTACATATTTACGTCATCGCGAGATGTAATACGGAACTGAGATACATATTTACTAGAGATGGGTCGACTAGCCGCTGACTAGTCGGTAAAACATACCGATTATAATCGTCACATAACAATGAAAGAAAACTCAAAACTTAAGCTTGTTTTGAATATTTGAACAGTACCTAGAGTATCTATTTAGAGTTACCTACAGTCTTAAAATATTTGAAAAAAGGTTACATAATAATAATTAGTAACTTAGGAAGCAGTCAGTAGTTCAGTTAACTTAACACAGTGAATATTGAACATAACAAAATACCAATGGGCAGTAAGTATGTATTGAGTAAAATCTTAGTGCCAGCGAGTCTTCAAGAAGTCCATAGGTAAAAATTTTTTTTCTTAGAGGCAAATTGTGATGTGAATATTTCTTCTTAATTTGGGGACTCGCGTCGTGCGTGAGCAAGCGGAGTAGTGACGAAATATTCCGAACTCCTTCCTAAGATAGGTATAAGAATGATCGGCATTGCAAATTAGTCGGCAATCCGAAAACCGATTAATCGGCTAGTCGGTTAGTCGGCAAATACTATACTCAGTTCGTCGCTATTATTTACCTAAGTGAAAACGATAGCACCTAACATTACAATAGAAATTTTAAAGCTCTACTTATACTTTTTTTTAAGCATTTACTGATAAATTTTTAAATTTAAAAAAGGAAAGAAAAATTTATTTTAACAACATGTGTAAGAAAGAAGTTATAATTTGAGGAGTACACAACATGTCT
Source organism: Chilo suppressalis (assembly GCA_902850365.2). NCBI lineage: Eukaryota > Metazoa > Arthropoda > Insecta > Lepidoptera > Crambidae > Chilo > Chilo suppressalis. The sequence continues at coordinate 793,491 of OU963894.1, forward strand.
TGACAACATCGGCATACAAATTAATTATTAGGTTATAAAAGAGAAAATTTTACTAGAAAGAAATCCCACACGAACCAGGCGGAGGCAGCCCGGTTTGCTACCGGAATCGAACCCGCAACCCTGCGCTATCCGGGCGGATGCATTGACAATGGTCAATGTAGTACCATAATGATGGTACCGCGGCCCTAATTGTCTGTATCGAATTTTCTCTAATATTTCTTAGGCTACAAGGCAGTGCTATAGTGCTATCATATCGCATTGTTGATGTCAAATGAATACCTTTACAAGTATTAAACATTTAAAAAAAGACATAGCAATTACAGTGACATTTTTATTTTTAGATTGAATGCCCTTCTAAAATCTATAAAAAGTTCGTGGAACACGCAACTAAGCATTTACGTCTTAGGTCTAATTAAATTCTAAATCACCAACCTGTTGGGTCGGTTCGTTGCCACTGAAGTTAATAATAAAAAAAAATACTAACTAACCACAAACAAATAACTTTGCTGTCAGGTTAAAGAATATCAATGCCAGGATTAATTTGATTGAAATAATATTGAAACTGCTGCAACAAAAGACGTAGAACATAGCGGTATATTCTTTCGAATTAGAATGACTTTACTGAGGTGTAACTTCGGGTCGTAATGTTCTTCAGTCATTGGGCGAGAGTGAAGCTTCTAGGCTTCTCTTCATAGGTGATAGGGAGGGTCAAAGTAGGTAGGTTAAACGAGAATGATATACTACAAGCGGCAGGCTGTGATAGCCTCTTTTCACGTGATTGTGGTGGTTTAAAAGGTATTATAGTCATGATCATCTGTGCCAAAGCGCATCAAATTCCATCCCGGGAGTCTTTAGTTATTTTAAGTTAAATAGGCAGAAATACTTTAACAAACGAACATTAATGAAACAAGGGAATTAATTTAGTTAGTTTGACACTACATAGGGGGCTCAGGTATTATGGGAGTACTTCACAAGGTGCAAGGGTGCCCCCTTATGTTATTCTGCCGCGCTAGAGTAAATCCATAAATCCCCGCATGGGTTGGGGTTTTTTCAAACATTCTGTTCGTTACAGTAAATTGTCTTCTTTGTAAAACGGAGCGACGCAAATCACCCAAACTTGTCCACGCTTCGGAGAAAACATGATTCCAGTTCATCCATATTAATTGACAAAACCGATAATCGTGTTCCAATGTCCAAAGCGTGTTAGATAAAAATCAATCAATAAAATTAATTTATTTAGGTACTTAAATATGCCCATGTGTCATATCTTTTGACTCCCAGGATATTTTTTTACGGTGTCATAATAAAAAAGGCTAGTTTTTCATAGATCTATCGATTCATACTAATTACATTGTTGGCGGTGCTGGGTGTGTTTTGCCCATTGTCCTTTGCTGCCCATCTTACATGAAAAACTCCAGTTTTTGACGACTATAACATATCACCAGCTGACATTAGGGCATGTGCAAAAATAATTCATAATATAATCGTTACGAAGGTACTATAAGGTCACGCTACGGGAAGGCTAGTTGATAGAGATATCTCTTGTTTTACATATCATTAATCTGATGCTCTGCTCTGCTCAAAACAGCAATACCTAATATTCAACTTCAAATTCAATCCAACGCTTAATTAACTTCACCTCTATTAAGAAAATAAATGGATATTATCCATAGAAATTAAAAATGTTATTTTGAAAACAATATATAATCATACATCATGACTAAAAATAATAATGATTGGCACTTTTTAAATTAAAATAAAAATGATAGCGGAAACAATTCAAAGCAGATCAAAATAAAGTTAGTGCACAATGAGGTAATTTCACGGCTCGCCTCGCGCTATTGAAATTAGTGCCTGCTATGTGCTGCTATTATGCAGATGTCATGTCCTGTGTACGCGTAATCGACATGGGCAATAGTAGGTAATTGTGAAAAATTACATATTTTACAGGGTCAAACATTGTTCTGGAAATTAAACACCGTAATTGCAAAATGATACAGATGATTAACTAAATAATCTATAAAAAAAATTAAAGTATAGCCCCGTTACATCATACATGGACTCACGCGATAAAACCTGACGGATGGGCAGACCAACAAGAATGCGATAGTATCAGAGGCTGCTCTTAATATTTATATTCAAGAAATCTTCAAGCAACGAAGTGCTCGGGCACTGAACTATTATTGGAAGATTATAATTTCTTAACTTGCGATCCGTCCCGGCTTTGCACAGCTGAACGATAAAATATAAGTAGCCTATATTATAGACTATAAAAATATGGGATAATGAAGCTGTTATGGATTTATTCGAACCTCTAATTTACCACTGACTACCTGACTAGATGTTGGACAACTTTGGATTTTACCTAACCAAACCTAACCTAACCTAACCGGAGCCTCCTCTCATTAAATGGTTGGGCCGGGGCCCGCCTGCTTATCACCATACCATGCAATATAAAAAATTACAACTTTCCGTTTCTTATACTTTTTCTAAACTTGATAAGCCTTCTTTCCCTTCTTTTTCTTAAATCTTTCTTGCTCTATCCCCCGGCTCACGTTTCTACCTCTGGCTGTATCATAGGCGGCCTCAGGTGGAAATTTAAGCCACCTTGCGTAAAAAGAAAAACTACTATACTGAAATTAGATATTAATCGACCCTCAATTCATAACCGAAGATTTAAAAAAAAACCCTAACCTAACCTAGAGAGTTCAAAATCTAATTCAAAGGGGAATTCATCTATATACAAACTGCCTCTATTGGCATATCTACAAGAGGTAAAAAATAAACGAATACCAAACCTCCAGCTGTGCAGTATTTACATAAATTGCGGTAGCGGTAGTAGAACAAATGTGTTGTAAGTTGGAACAAATACTCGTTAAAGGTTGTGTAGGATATTCCGCTACACTACGTGCTTGGCATCCTAAATGGACATCAATGTCATCAATTATTCGGTATTTGGTATTTAATGGACGCAGCACGAAACTCAATAAGTTTTGTTTGCATCGTAGGAGACAAACAAAGTCAGGTATGTAGGAAGTCCAAAATAGCTATATAGGCAGATATGTAAAGTAGAGAATATTTTTTAGGGCGATTCTTATTGAATCGTCCTAAAAAATATTCTCTATTAAAATCTTTATCTATTGTTTATTATAAATAATAATAATGTAAGCTTCGCGTGTTTGTACATTGAATAGATTTGCAAATAAATTGTTTAGGGGGTCTTAGAATAAGTAGTATAACTCAATTCTTTTAAACCTCTGTCTGTTTGCTATCGTTTGTCTGTCGGTTTGTCTGTATATTTGTTCGCGCATCAAATCAAAACTGCTGAATTAAATGCTATGCATTGATGATATGTTTAGAGAGCGAATCTCTGGGTAGCATTTAGTCTTTATTTTATTCAAATCGGTGCACTCTTGTTATAGCGGACGTGATCAAGGAATCAAACGATAAAATAAATAAAAATCACGAAAACTTAGGTAAATAACATATGGAGGTCGGTTCGTTATACTTGTCAAAAGTTATTACAATTTAAAGATTTCATACAAAATTTAACTAATACTGCTTATAATAGATGGTACTGATTCTTTCGTAATTGCGGCAATGTTCATGATTGTTTTGTGTTTATCTAGCTTCTAAATAGCAAAAAAGACTTTTCCAAGTTTAAATATAGTTAAACTACTTTTGTAATGGTTTTTTTATATTCTTACATTTATGTTATTTAATTATGACGAGTGTCTGTACACTCCGTAAAGTTTTCCACCAATTTCTATTTTACCAGTAGGTACTTAGCAAAATATTTAAGAAAAACATATGTAATCATCTACTACGTCACTTTGTCCTTAACAATTACTACTTATTAAGCAATTTGGTTTTACGAAAGGCAGAAATACTACAGATGCTGGAGTAGCACTCTTAAAACACATATTATATGTTTGGGGGAATAAATAAGACGCTGTTGGTATTTTATGTGGTCTTTCTAAAGCGTTTGATTGTGTAAACCATAAAACTTTACTCGAATACTTTACTAAAATAACTTTTATCTCACAGTCAGTAAATAAAAAGTATGTATTAATGGAACTAAGTCTTTTGGAGCATCTCTAACTATAGGTGTTCCGCAGGGATCAATATTGGATCCTTTGCTATTCCTTTTCTATATTAATGACCTTCCTTACTTTGTTAAAGATTTATGTGATATTGTGTTATTTGCAGATCACTAATTTTCAAAGTTGATAGAGGTAAAGAAAAATTTGACTATATAAATGACACTCTAACACAGGTTCTTCATTGGTTTATTGTTAACCACTTATTATTAAATGCCAACAAAACGCATTAAAATTACCTTACTTAATGTCAGGCAGGTTTCCACACACTTGATAATAAAGAATGAACCATTGAATAGCATTAATTTTACAAAATTCCTAGGAATTACATACGAAACGTCAATAAATAAATAAAATCAGTGCATCTATCCCGTTGAAACGTGTTTTATTTAACTATTTATAAAAATTAACTTAATTATGTTTCTTGAGTATACTTTTCAATAACCAACTCGCAAAATAGTGCCTTTTAAAATTTATTTATTTATTATTCTGTTTTAATTAAATAAGTCAATCACAAAGATCTTATTACATTTTATAGGTTTGGTTACAAAAAAAGAAATGGAGTTCATAATGCAACCTATACCTACATATAGATTTTGTACAGGTCGACTTCGACAAAAGTTCATAAACATAGCCCGGCATTAACAGTGACGTCTTTGACCTATTGGAGGCCCTGGGGGCCAATCGCCTAACGGAAATGCTTTGGGAAACTCTAACGCTTACGATTTTATATTGTTATTTCTAGCCGCCTGAGGTTTTCGAATACCTCACGCTAATTTTTTTTAATATTGTTATTACCAATGCAAAAGAAAAAGAAAGAGCGCGAGGCATTTGAATACCTCAGGCGGCTAGAAATAACAAAATAAAATCGTAAGCGTTAGCGTTTTCCAAAGCATTTCCGTTAGCCGATTGGCCCCCTGGGCATATTAGGATAAGGGGGCCATTAATGCCTTCCGTTTGGTGATATAACAGGATCTAGGGACTTTGTATTTGATAGGGGGCCCCCTATCGATCGCGGGGCCCTGGACACTTGCCCGAAGTGCCCACTGGGAAAGACGAGTCTGGGCATTAATGATTGGTCTCGCTAGAACAATCATTAATCTATGACATAAGGTAACTTAGTAGGTAACTGATCCCAAAATTGGAATTAACAATTCTCATTATAGGTTTCTTCTCGACAAAAATAGACATACGACCTGACTGGTCGTAACAAGCACGAATTGAATTTCAATGCGATTCATGAAAAGTAGCTCATGCATATTTCAAGAAGCAGTAGGTAGGTAGTCAAAGCTCTCGCAACCTTTTAGATCGATCCACTCTATACGAAAACAGTAGAGTAAAAACATTGTATAAACTTAATATGTCAAGTAAGCTTTTCATGTAATAACAGACAGTAAAACAAGTTATTTATAGATAATCAGTTATGATTAGTACCAAAAATAATAATGTAATCACCAACTTAGTATGAACCAATATCACAGAATATATATAGGGCTGCCATCTCTAAAATGTGGCAACCAGGATAAGACGCGTGATAACCCCGGATTTTGAAGCCCAGAACCCGGACAGACTAATAAAAAAACAGTTAAAAATGTCACAAATCAACTTTTTTTATGTTGATCTAGGCAAAAGAGCTAGCGGTCTACCTCATAATAAGTGGTCACTGCCGCCCATGGACACTTGCAGCACCAAGGGCCACTCATGCGTTGCCCTAAATTTTTAAACCCGGACTACATATGAAACCCCGCCCGGACGCTCCCCGGACGCCCCGTAAACTAGGATAAATGTGGGGAAACCCGGACGGATGGCAGCCCTAAATATATACACTCCAATATCGAATTTGAATAGTTTACGAGTGCGAAATGTCATTGTCAAATGTGTACTATAACTATTTTTAATTTTTGGTACGTCCGTTGTGGCGCTGCTGTTCAAGTTTCCATACAAAACTTAACATTATCATTTCGGACTCGCAAACAAATCAAAGCCTTTGCAAGTTCTTATAGACTATCAGGAATATTTGAATGACATATTGTTAATGTTTTCAAACTTTCATTGTCCCTAAAAGATTACTGAATATCGTAATATGTACTTACATATCCAACCGAAAAAAAATACAAAAAAAAAACAATCAAATCAATCCTTGTTCTGGCTTCTGTTCACTTGAACTCAAATCAAAACAAGGTACACCGTAGTACAAGGTACAACGCAGTACAAGGTACAACGCAGTACAAGGTACATTGTAGTAACGTAACGTAGGTACAAGGTAGCAATCTCACTTATTATGCTTATTACTATGGTGGTAATATTTTAATAAAAATAATAGATAAAAGGAAATTTGTTCACAACCATTAACTTATTATAATTTTATTTAATTGAGTTATACATTATGTCTAAATTACAAATATATAAATCCTTGTTATTAATTAACGTTTCAGGAGATGGTAATGGAGGTCTCTTATTTTATAAGTATTACTAGTTAGCTGACTCGGCGAACTTCGTACTGCCCAAAAGTAATAATTTGCAATAAATTAAAATTGCGACTATAATTTGAGATTTAAACTATCCTATCTCTCAAGTTGGATCGAACTGCACATGGTGTGCGAAATTTATTATAATCGGTTCAATGGTTTAGGAGTCCATTTAGGACAAACATTGTGACACGAGATTTATATATATTAAGATTTACAGGACATTATTCTCAATACGTATTGTTTTAATACAAATCAACCTGTCTAGTAATAAAGTGATATGATTCGGTTGTAAATTGTTCTTGTTTACAAACGTTATAATAGCAGCGAGATTGTCGGCTGTGAGCCGGGGCGCGCGCACTTCCTACGCGTGTACTAGCGCGTGAGCTAGGGTTGCCATACCGTACCAATTGTCATTTTTTTATTGGTACAAATTAAATACCTGTTGATTTACTTTTATATTGGCAACAATAGATGCATATTGACAAAATCAGAAATAAATCACAATAGGGTATTTGACAAGTTTTAGAAAACGACCTCACGTTATTGACTAATGTTTATGGAATCCGTAAAAAGTGGATATTCATCATTCTGTTATGTATTTCAGTAAAAATAACCAAATCAAGAACTCCATTTTCAAGTTGCCGCGAAAACGTTTCTTTGGACAACATGGCGTCTTACTAGTGTGTGACGTCACACGACTGTTATTAAAACGTCAAACGATACAATGTAATGTCACTTTAACCGGAAGTTTACTTGCGTGGGACGTCATTTTAGGCTCCGCCAATCCCGAGCGTTTAGAGTCACGTGACAATACCTAGATAAGAAAACTATTATCTTTTTCGTGGGTTTTTAGTAAAATTATGTTTTTTTTTTGTGAAAATAGTAAAATCCCCTGCCAATATTCATTCTAAACACCGATGCTAACAATTGGCACTTTATTTTTAATACTGTCAAATACCCTATTACGTTCTTTTACGAATATCATTAAATAAAAAGGTGTAAAAAGCGATACACTGCTGTATACACGTATAAACATGTATACATCTGTCTAGTCCTATATATTTGTTTTATGTGTTTGCTTTCTAACTCTATTTAGCACGAGAGCAGAGATGGGATCTACGATATAGTCAGCTTACTTAGAAATAGAATATCCACTCGGCTCTAAAAAGATCGTGTGCACTCGAAAACACAGACGCAGACAGGCAAATCCACTCTTGCGCTGTAAACATTATAAAAGTATTTAAGAAGCTTTTGCTGTGTAGGAATTTGTTGACATGTGGCGTGTCTGGAAGTCAGACATTATTCATTATTAACATAATAGTGTGTAAGCGAAAATTTTCTTCCTTCTTATTTCTCAATCGGTCATAACGCCATAGAGATTTGTAGACACACCATTTTCTTGGCGTGAAAGATATATTTTTATTATTCTAACATATATAAACGACCTCCTTGGTCGAGTGGTTTGTACGCCGGGTTTCATGGTGTCGCCAACTCGAGAGGTCCCGAGTTCGAATCCCGGTGGGGGGCAGATGTTTTGTGTGATGAATACGAGCATTTGTACTCCAGTCATGGATGTTTAAGATATATTTCTATATAAATACTAGCTGACCCAGCGAACTTCGTACCGCCCTAAAAAAATAGGGGTTGTCCAGCGGACAAATTTGTGAATCTAAACCATTCTCAGATCCCCTTGAACACACACAAAAAATTTCATCAAAATCGGTCCAGTCGTTTAAGAGAAGTTCAGTGACATACACACTCACAGAAGAATTATATATATAAAGATACTTATATATGTACTGTATATGTATTCTATCCGTTACCCTAGTATCCCATAACACAAACCTTACAGTGCTTACTTTGGGGCTAGGCTAATTGGTGTGAGTGTTGGAAATATTTATTTTATTTATATTTATTTAATTTCGGTGTGGTGAGTGGAAATATATTTAAAAAATTTATGCTTTGAAATAGTGACAGCCCTTGCGTAGATTGACCGTGACCGCGCAGAGAAAGTGTGGGCGGCTTGTTTTCGTGACGTCATGGTAGCTCGCGACCAACGTTGCGTCCGCGCACGCTCCGCACCATCCGCACTCCGCATCCGATGCACTTCTATATCTATTATATAAAATGTGTATTTTATTTTATGTACCGATGTATGTTTTTGTTTGTTTACTTGTTTTGACGTGACAACGTCTTAAATTAGGTTGCGGCTGGGAGTCACTTATGAAAAAGTGTAACGCTCGGTAACGTTACGATGAGTCTCTCGTGTTAAGTTTAAGTTTACATGTACAATGTTTTAGTAAACAAAATATATTTCTATAGTTAAAATTTGTGCAATTCTTATTTTCATTCAATTCCTTGTTCCTATTGTGCAATTTAATTATATTCATATCAATAAATATTCTACCGAGAAAAAGACGTTGTCACGTAAAATCTTCGCCCGTAAAACCGACTTTACAGGCAACCATTTTTTTTTATTTTTTTTTATCAGTTTCTATTTTATATTATGAACAGTAATTTTTATCATGGTTATATTTTGTTTTCCTATTTTTTTTTTCTATTTTAATTTTGTAATTGCACACCCCCTCTTTAATTGAATTTCGACTCTCCATCCTATGGTTGTCTGGAAGAAATGGCTACATAGCCATAAGACCGCCAATTGTCCGCCTTTTTAAATTATTGTCCTAATTTTGTATTTATAATGTGGTGTGTACAATAAAGAATTATCTATCTATCTATATCTTCATGCTCATCTAGTAATTCGTTGTTCGGGACAACTACAAAGGAATACATTCTATGGCTGCGTTTCCACCAGAGATGTGCAAGGATGCATAGCGAAGGATGTGTTTGTAAAGAACCAATAGAATCGCTTCATTTACCTCGCCTCGGTCAGCACAGCTCTGGTGGAAACGGCTCAGCGGAGCTAGATTTTTGCGCATACAAAACAAGCGAGGGATGTGTGCGAGGGTTGGGGGTCATCCATAAATTACGTCACACGAATTTCATGTCTTTTTTGCCCCTCCCCCCGTCCTTGTCACAGCTGGTCACATTTGTAAGACTCCCCCCCTCCCTAGTGTGACGTCACATATTTTGCAAATTTACATTTAGAAATCATTGACTGAAAACAGCGGTTCTGTAATCAGTTTTATTTCCATTTAAATTGTTTATTCATTATTAATTATTATAATCAAATCAAACAATTAACAAAACAAAAAAATTACCGAACAAAAAGTGATTGACTATGTTAATTAAAGAAATTAACAAAGCATAAAATATTAATAGCATTATAATTAAATTAAAGATACAAACTTAATAATCTTGAGTCCATGGACATTGATCCCACTCCTTTAAATTATTTATAACTGGCATAGCACCACTTTGTTCTCGTTTGGGTTGTTAATGCTTTCGTAAAGTAATAGTTTCAACACTTAGATTTTAATATATTTTGAAATGTGACGTCACGAAATTTAGGACCCCTCCCACCCCTTGTCACACGATGTCACATTTCGTCGACCCCCTCCCTACCCCTTAAAGTGTGACGTAATTTATGGATGGCCCCTTGTGTACGAGGGATGTGTTGCGAGGAATGTGTGTTGAGAAGGATGTGCTGCTAGGTTTGCGCATACTGTACCAGCCAGTCCATATAGACGGAGTTTGTTGGAAGTAGAAATGCACAAATTAAATATGGATAATTGGAAAAAGAAGATACTTTTATATTTAAAAATTTGCGATGAAGAAATGGAAGCAGAAGATAAAGCAACGCATCCTCGCACCACACATTAATGCGCATTTTCACAGCTCCGCTACACATCCTCGTAGGCACATTTTCATCGCACAGCTTCGGTGGAAATCCCCACACATTTTCACAGCACAGCTAGACATCCTCGCACGACACATTTTCATGTTCAAAAAATATTTTTATTACAAAAAAAAGATGCGTACGAATTTTAAATAATGTGGACAAAATGGAAAGCTGCAGATCACATTTTGCTGAACTAAAAATCCTAACTCTCACTTCACTCTATATTTTTGAAATTTGTAAGTTTGTAAAACAAAATCCTCCATTATTTCCTAAAAAACAGGACTGTTCTAGTACATCTATAAATTTGAGATACAAAGATAATTTAGCCTTACCCTCATCAAGTCTTAAAATCCATAGTTCAGGTCCACAAATAAACGCAATTAAAATCTATAACAAATTACCTAAATATATAACCGTAGAACAAAACGTTAAAAAGTTTGCACAAATTTTGAAACAATATTTATTGAATAAAACCTTCTATAGTATGCAAGAGTTTTTTGTTGAAAGGTAGCTGGTACTTGTAATCTAAAATTTTAATGTGATTGATTATAATTATGTGTATTTTGTTTATTTTATGTATATTGACATTGTAGTGCCCTTACAGGGTTCATGTTTGGATCCGACTCTAAATCTAAGAACTTGTAATTACCACATGAAACAATAAATATATTGAATTGAATTGAATTGAATCGCACATCTCTGGTGGAAACGCAGCCTATTTAGTGTGGGTAAGTAGGTTTATTATAACCATTGCTAGAATTGAATTTTAGGGCTCCCTAAATCTGTGCCAACGAAATCCCATTAGAAAGCCACTGTTGACCATCCGTCTGTCAGTGAGATGTGTTTTAAGAACTGTAAGGGGTATTATTTTACTCTATCTGTGTTTTGTATTTCCGCTATAACAAACAATTAATCTTTTAATACTTATAAAACAAAGTCGTATTAGTTAGAACGCTATAACTCAAGAACGGCTGGACTGATTTTAATGAGCTGTGATTTTTTGGATTCGTTTGCGAAAATCACGACAATAAATAAACTGATAAAACATTTTTAAATAAATTAGGTTAAGTATTTCGCCATTTTCCACAATAATGCTGTTATTTAGATTGTCCACATATATAAAAATGATAAACGTTTCTTCTCGTCGTGTATAAAATACCACTACGTTAGTAGAAATAAGTGTCCACAGTTTATAGCCGTGCACTAACGTACCACGATAACAGGATAATTCAGATCGAACTTTACTTATTTAAGTTCGTTTGATCATACAATAATAAATCATAAATAATATCGAGCAAAAAATGGCAAAAAAAACACGTCTGTTGTATGGCAGACCTCTCAAATATTTATTATATTTTAATTTAATTATTTATACCTACACGACTTCAAAATCCCGAGAGCTTCAACTCGAACCTCAAAACCGCTCTGATTTCCCTTGAAAACAGAAGATGTGGACAATCTGAATAACAGCATTATTGTGGAAAATGGGGAAATACTAAAGCCTAATTTATTTAAAAACTAGCTTTTGCCCGCGACTTCGTCCACGTTATCGTCGTTTTTCGTAAAAAAGTAGCATATGTCCTTCCTCAGGGTTCCGTGGTTTTGATGTGACAAACAGATTAACTTTCGTATTTTATTAGGGAAATATAATACTGTTAAAAATATCGCAATAAGGAACCGCAGAATATTATTATTATCACTGTGCCCCGAGACCATCAGCGTGTAACTCCTTGTATGTTATTATGTTAATGTATTGGTAATATTGTTTAGATCGCTTTCACATGAGTCTTAAGTACATATAGAATGAAAATACTTCAGCGCAAAGCTTCCGGGTAGACAACGTTGAAATTTGACCCGTCCGGAACGTGAACATAAAAAATTCTAGGATTGCTAACCCGGGAAAGACCGACATAACTGACCATGTGAAAAACAACTGACACCGAGATCTACTCCAACAACACGAAAGGCCTGCCCTTGAGCCTTATTATTGTCATTGCATAACACACCGATACTGGGAATTGCGTTCTTTTAAATTGGAATGGAAAATTATTTGGCATTATGGGAATTCTGGGAATAAAGATGGTTTCTCCTGCACCGCAACCTATTAAAATTTGAGCCTTGATTACATTTTGTTGCAACTGGGTTACTTTAAGCCGAGTTCCATTGCAAATTTGTGGTGGTCTTAAATTTCGGAGCAGAATAATCGGAATGCCAATTTTCAAACAAATTTCATGAGAAGGAAGTACGGGCATATTTAAAGAATTTAAAAATTCTATCGGGTAATTAGTGGCTTCTTGTTCATCGGCCATTCTATTTATTGAACTATAAACTTTGCTTTCCCCCTGGATATTCGACAGTATTTTATTATTAATCTCAGATGCCTGGTCATTAGGAGGAGTTAAAATGGACCTTTCGCATAGCCAAGAATTGTTCTTATTTAATATATTTGTTACGTCACCGTAAACTGACGATGTAAGATGTTGTTGGGATTGCACTATACAACATAACTCAGGCGTCAGAATAAGTTTTCCTTGGTGTAGCAGTGGATAGGTATCTTTGGTGAAGGTATTTTCTTTAATAATATATCAGAAAATTCACGATCATCCGGGTTATCTACAGTTCTCACTCGCATGTTTATAGTCAAATGCACCGATTGTATATCACGCCACAAATAAGAGCTTTTCAGGCAAGCCCTAACCTCAGCAGCTCGGGTTCCCCGTGGTATTACCGTTAAGGTTTGTCGGAAATCACCACAAAATAAAACTGTGATACCGCCCATGGGTCGATCATTTTGTCTTATATCTCTTAAAGTTCTGTCTACCGCTTCTACTCCTTTTCGATGGGCCATCGTACATTCATCCTATATGATTAAATTACACTTTGAACGAATATTTAAACACTACCAAAACAACTAATACGTGGTCCTAACTTTAGCTACCTTACACATAAAATCTAAGTGACTATTTGAACTAAAATATTCTTATAGAATTATAACCAGAAATATATACAACTCACAACAAAAAAGAAATGAAAATAAAGCTGAAACGCCTGTGCAATACTATCTACCTATACCTCCTTCACTTAAAAATAAATACTTATAACTACTTTAATTAATAAAAGTACCTACGCTTAATAATTTTTAATTTGAACGAATATTTAAACACTACCAAAACAACTAATACCTGTTTTACAAAATAACAACAAAAGCTATTCAAATAAACTATTTAAAGACTAAAAGTCGCGCTGATAAGCACGGTTTCGGTCTCCCAAGCGGGGGAGCAGATGAGAAATCCTCATGGATACCCAAAGCCGGTTGCAAGGTTATGTCAGACTCGTACTGACTAAAAAATACCCGTAGGGGCTGCCTCTGGCCGGTAAGGCCTCTAAGGCTTCATCGGAAGCGATCGTCCCCCAGGGGGGGAGCGACGCAGAAAACAGATTTAGACAGCTCGCTCTCGGACCTTTGATACCCTACCGCTGCCGCGACCCGTGTCGAGCGCGGCAACCGTTACACAAAAATAATCCTTATAGCATGATTCAGTATTCACGTGCGACGGCGCGATGGCTTATTTCATGTATAAGTTTGGCGTTTCTATACCGAGTATTATAAACGTAAGAGTAAACAAATATGATCAGAATGCTCCGAACTGCTAAGCTATCGGGAGTTACACGTGTTATTGTGAGTCAACCATAAAAGATAGACATATGCTGTTGCGGGATATTTTTTAGACAATTTTATGTAGAATATTTCCGTCATACATGATTTCTATGTAACTTTAATCATTAAGGCTGCACCCGCGACGGAAGCTTAAAAAATGGAGTACTTTCTCCCGTTTTCCCAACATTTCCCTTCACTACTCTGCTCCTACTGATTGTAGAGTGATGAAAAGTATACTATAACCTGCCCAGGAGTACGAAGAATAATTGTACCAAGTTTCGTTAAAATCCGTCGAGTAGTTTTTGTTTCTATAAGGAACAAACACACAGACAGACAGACAGACAGACAAAAAATTTACTGATTGCATTTTTGGCATCAGTATCGATCACTAATCACCCCCTAATAGTTATTTTAAAAATATATTTCATGTACAGAATTGACATCTCTACAGATTTATTATAAGTATAGATGTTTTATCAGATAATTTTTTATATCGTGATTTTTCCGATTTTTTAACAGATTTTTGCTATTCGGGGCGCAAAGGTATCCAGAAAATCAGAGCTCATTAAAATCAGTCCAGCAGTTTTTGATTTATTTTTGGCATTTTAATCGTAATAAAACGCACTATCAGTATATGTAGTTTTGATATTTATAAGTTTTATACTTTTTGAGAAAAATCAAATCAGAACTCAGGCAGATGGCCCAGTTTATTTGCTCTCGAGTGTAGCTAGCTTTTACCCTGACGACAACGTCATGTCATTCGATAACAATTCGCAGTCAAGTTTCTAAGTACCTACGTAGGTACTTACCTGAGCATATTCAAAGATGTTTATTTAATTTTATGCTTGAACGGAATCGTTGTAACCACTTTTAAATTAATTTAAAAAAAGGAAACAAACCCTTTCAAAGTTAAGTAAGTGCTTCTAAAGATTACAGAATAATTGTTATTGTTATAATGAAAAGGAAAAAAAGTATTATGAAGGGACAAATTACACCATCGTAAAAATTAAATGTGGGATAGATAAAAAACGGGCAAATGCGAGTCAGAGTCACTCACGAAAAATTCCTTACCATTATCTACATTAGAAACTATATTATCCTGTTATTGCCTCCGAGATTTCCTTTTCTTTACTATGTATGTATCATAATATATACAAGAGCAGTACTTTGACTTCTTAATAGAGCCGGAATCGACGCACGCACACTGTTAGGGTGCGGCCAGAGTGCACTCAGATTCAGATTCAGATTCAGATTCTGAAAACAAGCGCGAGAAATAAACAGTGTAGTCGAAGGGTACGGCCAGAGTGCACTCCTGATTCAGATTCAGTCTCAGAAAACAAAGCGCGAGCAAAAGCAGGCAACCTGCTTAGACTACACTGTTTATTTCTCGTGCTTGTTTTCAGAATCTGAATCTGAATCTGAGTGCACTCTGGCCGCACCCTTAAACGTCATTTACACGGCCGTTTTCTGTTTATTTTAATCATCACGAAACGCACTTTCTGCAGGTTTGTATAACTTTGATAGTTGTGAGTTTTATTACAGATTACTTAAAAGTTATAACTTTTATTATTTTAAAGCATGTAACTGCTTGATGTTTAAATCTAAAGAAAATATAACTAGAAAAAATTCCACGCGCACCAGGCAGCAGACGGGACTCGAACCCGCACCCTTCGCTATCCGGGCGTATGCGCTGACCAATTATGTTACCGTGACCCTCACGGACCGCATCGAAATTCTTCTAGCCATTCTTAAGCTGCAAGGCAGCGCCATCTCTTCGCATTATAGGTAACCCACAATGTCAAATGAATACTTTTACAAGTATTAAACATTTGAAAGAAGAAATAGCAATTAAAATTATAATTTTTATTATTTTAAAGCATGTAACTGCTTGATGTTTAAATCTAAAGAATTTTTTTTTTCTAGTTATACTTTCTTTATACTTAAAAGTTACTATGTAAGTTTTATTCTTTTTAAGAAAATCAAGTCAATATAGCATGTGACCAGGATTATTTGCTATCGAGTGTAGTTAGCTTTTAACCTGACGATAACGTCATGTCGCACCTTTAGAATTACAACGACTCAAGTGCAAAATAACGTTAAAATAAGTTAAGTATAAAAAACGTTGTTAAAAGTGACAATCTATCGTAAGGAACATTGACTCTTATGTAATTCCAATAAATGCCGCTAGATGGAAGTAGCGTCAACGTCAAATTGAGCGAGATCCGAAAGCAACAACGCCTGATTGGTCAGTTTTTTATACATAACTTATTTTAACGTTATTTTGCACTTGCGTCGTTGTAATTCTAAAGGTACGATGTCTTTCGAAAACAATTCGCAGTCAAGTACCTAAGTAAGTAAGTACTTACCTGAGCACATTCAAAAATCTATTTATTTAATTTTACGCTTGAACGAAATCTTTGTAGGTAACCACTTTTAAATTAATTCAAAACATGTTGGGAAATAAACCTTTACAAGTAAGAACGTACTTCCAAAGATTACAATTAGACTTGCAACGAATATTCGGTTACTATTCTACATATTATTCGCCGAATACCGAATACTTAAATAATATATTTTGTCATAGAGAAATAATTGATAAAATGAAAAATTAAAATCGATTGATTACGTATATATTCATATTTTCATTTCTGTTATATAATCACCTCATCTGTGACCTCATCTATATGGGTCAGAACTGAAAATCAGCGATTTACTCTCGGAGTAAATGTTACGCTGAGTTTTCGTCCCTTCGCATCGCTGCTGCACACGAAAATATCAGTATAGTTGTATAAATATAATTTGTTCCATGTTTTAAAGGATTCATATAATTGTAAAATTTGTCTTCAATTTTGTATGTGTGCATGTTGGTGCGAATAAAGTTTTATCTATCTATCTAATCATTTAAGTAGTCATTGGTACATAACACAGGTACATAATCATCTTCTGAATTGGAAAAATGGAGGATTCTATGTATTTGAATTATTGTGGTATTGAAATTTATAAGGGTAAGATTCTCATTTCTTTTATAATCATTTATTAAGTAGTCATTGGTTCATAAAACAGGTACATAATTTAATCATTTTCTGTATTAAACAAGTTAACAGTATTTAATTCCTTCAGTCATGTGATGAATGGTTACATAATAGCAATAATTTAAAGTTTACGCGCCGTTTTTGGCCATATCTCAAAAGTTGGTTTTGTCATTTAGCACTTTTAGCTTGAGGACGGCAGATTAGAACAAAACAAAGGAGCGCGAAACAATCACGTCTGTACAAGTTTTCCAGCCGAATACTTTTGCCTAATATTCGGCTATTCGGTCAGGGGCCTCGCCGAATATTCGGTATACTGGCGAATATACTATTCGTTGCAAGTCTAATTACAATATAATAATTATTGTAATGAAAAGGAAAAAAAGTATAGTATAGCGAAGGTCGTGGTTCGTGGATGGTGATTATGTCAGACAGCAATCATTAGTCGATGCGAGGGTGTTATGTCCGGAGTTTCCGACGTGCTCTTCCCTTTGCCAATCACCTCCGATTATATCTGTTGTGACGTAAAGCGTCAAAAATACATCTTGATGTGATTATCTTGTGACTGCTATCTTGCTGTTGACTGTTTGCAAACAACATGTAGCAAAAGATTAGAATAAAAATGATGTGGTGTCGTGGGACACCAGGTAGGAACCAAGTTCCTTCGGCTAATGTAGAATCGACACAAATTGCAAAAAAAATCGTGCTCAATTTTATGTAGGTTTTTTGGATTTTTCTCTTAAATTTTGCTGATTAGTTTTTATTTAAGTACAAGAAAGTATTTAGGAAATTCAGTATTTTAGGAAATAATAAATTACTTAAAATAAAAAAAACATCGTAATTCAAATTATTGTTTGACAACATAAAATTACATAGAAATAGAAAAATAGAAATAAAAATAATTACAAAAAAAGTTTATTATTATTATTAATATTATTATTATAAGTAATTCTTATTAATCAGTCTCGTCATCAAATTCTATTGCTGAAACTATTGCAACTGTCGCGCCTGCGCACGTCTCATTTAACGGTTTTATTCCACGCACTTTTTTCCACGGATTTTTTCTTACGGTTTTACTATCACATTTTTTTTAGTTCGGTCGCGCAGCAAAATCCCTATCCCCCCCCTCCAAGCCTGCCGTAAGGAACTACGTTTAAAAAATTAACTCTTATATTCTCGCTGGCTTTGTCTTTCTTTCTCTTTCTATGTTTTCGACTGTAATTTACCTATACGCTATACCTATATTGTGGGCACAACAGAGATAAAAATAATTATCATAATTATAATTTCTTCGAATGATATGACATTATTAATTGTTTATTAATTTGACATGATTATTTATTTTATTATAATGTTAACTAAAAATTTTACAATGGGCAATTTGACTTTGATTCTGGGTGTTTATATATTTGACATTACTTTTTTGTTTTTTTATTTTCTTTTCTGTTTTTTATAATTTTTTGAATTGGAATGAATGTTAATGTTTTTATGTATGACTTGCCGGCGTTTTGGATATTTCTGTAAGCCGGCATGTGTTACTGAATAAATAAATAAATAAATCAAAGGACACCCGGCATTTTGTGCCAAAGTTGTATACTTTTTTAATATTTTTATCTGTGTTTTATAATTGGGTAACGTAGTCTGGCAATATTTGTCATCAGCAGCTAGCTGTCAATATCAAATACGTAGTTTGTCAATATAACCTCTATATTATGTAGCCGGGTCGTCAAGAGAAATAACGGATAAAAAGGCAATCACAGCTGAGAACATTCACAATCACAGTTCGCGGGAGCGGATGCGAAATGCGAATGATTTTTTTTGTTTGTATTTTAGGATTGTCATATTGACATTTGGTTTTTTATTTAGAAAAAGCAAAGGAATAATGGTTTTTACAGTCACTTGAGTAATATTTTGAAGTAAAATTCTGTCCCTTGAAGATTTAGGGTTTCCATATCAAAAAATATTAATCATTATATAACTTCTTTCCACGATTCACTAAAAATAAGGCAAAAGTAGTTTTATGTAGCAAATAATTTTGGCTTTATTTTGAGACCAAATTCAATCGTATACAAGTTTAGCATTTTTTCTATGAAAAGTGCCGGGTCTCCTTTCTACGGTTTACCAAGCCAGGAGCGATAATCCTAAGTGATCTGGCCCAGATTTAGGAGCTTCCATTCCTTCGCTGCCCCAGGGCCACCACACCTCCAAATCCAGTCCCGCGTTCATCCAAAATCGTAAAACATAATCTTCATGTCGATTACTGACCGATTTTCTAAACAATTTAGTAATAAAATGAGAAATGCAAATGTTTGTGCATATAAAAATTAACTGATGCAAATAATAGGGATGATGACTATTTTTTTTTCTTCGTTTATCAGGTAGATTATATTATCAAAAAGTATTGGGCACGTATTTTTTCTTTTTTCACATAATATAAACATTGCAGAGATATATTGATTTGAAAAGTCGCATGACGTCACGCTTGAGTACACTTATAAGTGAAAATTCACTCAAAAGTGAGGTCACGAGCCCCTTCTCCCAAACTTTGACGCGCTATAACTTTGTAATTTTTTGGTTGATTGCCCAAAGAAAAAATACGTGTCCATTATTTTTTGATCATCTAACTGACGGTCTAAATAGAATTTCGTTTACTGTATCCCGTCATCACCCCTATTAGCTTATATTATAATTTAAAGTTTACTTTAAATTGTTAATTTAGCATTATAAAACTTATCGTGGGCATTTTAACAATGAAAGTGAACAGTGTCTTTTTTATAATAATCTTTACAATGCATACATTTTTCTTAACAGTTTCTCACTTTCCCACCTTTTTGACTTTGAATACAGCGTCTTCTTTGACTAAAAACCATAATATATTATCCCTTAAAACTATATTATTGTTTAATTTACAAAGTATGCACCTACTCACGAACAGATTTCTTTTCCTTAATTTTTTACCTCTAATAAGTTATATTAAAATTGCTAAGAAAAGATTTTGCACAATAGCATTAAATTAATGATGAGTGAGGTCAGACGTTAAAAAACTTACGAATGGTTGGAATTATTGGCGAAGAATAGGAAGCGTTGGTCGTCCCGCAACCAAGAAGACCTTGCTTCACGGAGGTTTACACCCATTATGTCTTCAAGTCGTTGTTCACGCAACTCAATATTTTTGTGTTAACACTGTCTGACATCACGAACACTCTCTTTGTGAATATCAATGATATTGCTTGCTTGCCACACAATGTTGTTTGCTTGGGTCACATGAATATTTAGTAATTGTTTAGTATTTCAGCTAAAAGCTTTCTTAGGTTTAAGTATTATATTTCATTACATCAGTATTTTAACTTCCAGATGTTTCTATTTAGAATCTCATTAGCGATCTCACTTTGGTTTTGGTAAATTCTTTAGGTAAATTCTATGGGTAAATTCGATGGTCAAACTTCAACTATTAGATAAAATAACAATCTAAATACATAATTACTCTATATATATATATATACTAGAACAATAAAACTGAAACTAAAAACCTTAAAAAATAAAATTAATAACTAAAATATATTATTAAAAGGAGTCCCTTTAGGCAAGGATCCGAAGATAGTGGCAGTGTTACCCCTTTGAATGGCTAGACTAATTCTTTGTCCGAGGTAGCTGCCAGCTCTTTGGTCTCCTGTGATGTCGACTAACCTTTTTGCTATTTCCTTAAAGCGCTAGGACCCCACGGACCAAGGGTCTCGACACCGAATGGGACAAAATCATATTCGGAGCCTAGACCCCTGTATTTGCTTCAGTTAAATTTTATAAGCCTAAACGCTATTAGATACTGGCTGATTCGCAAGTAAGATTTAATTTTACAGAACCTCACATCTTGTTGCTAATTACCTGAAGCAAATCGACTCCTTCAAAATAATAGGGATGATGACGGGGTGCAGTAAACGAAATTCTATTTAGTCCGTCAGTTAGATGATCAAAAAATAATGGACACGTATTTTTTCTTTGGGCAATCAACCAAAAAATGACAAAGTTATAGCGCGTCAAAGTTTGGGTGTAGGGGCTCGTGACGTCACTTTTGAGTGAATTTTCACTTATAAGTGTACTCAAACGTGACGTCATGCGACTTTTCAAATCAATATATCTCTGCAATGTTTATATTATGTGAAAAAAGAAAAAATACGTGTCCTAATACTTTTTGATAATCTACCTGATAAACGAAGAAAAAAAAATTAGTCATCATCCCTATTACATCATCGTAAATTAGATATTTTGATAATTTCTACTATTTGGAATGACACTTTAATATACAGAACCTCCTCACTTGTTGGTACCTCAAGCAACTTGATTTACTCAAAACATTTACTTTAGATTGCGTAGTTACAATCAGACACAAATGTCTGTAATTTATAATAACACTAGCTGACCCAGCGAACTTCGTACCGCCATAAAAAAACATTGTCCAGCGGACAAAAATGTGAATCTAAACCATTCTCAGATCCCCTTGAACACACACAAAAAATTTCATCAAAATCGGTCCAGTCGTTTAAGAGAAGTTCAGTGACATACACACTCACAGAAGAATTATATATATAAAGATAAGTAAGTAAGTAGTAACATAAGTAAGTGCCTTGCAGCTTAAAGCTATAGGGCCGTGGTAGCATAACGGTCAGTGCATTCGCCCGGATTGCGAAGGGTGCGGGTTCGAGTCCCGTCCGCTGCCTGGTCCGCGTGGATTTTTTTCTAGTAAACTTTTCTTTAGATTTCAACATCTAGCAGTTAAATGCTTAAAAATAAATAAAAACATAACTATAACATAAGTAGTTTGTTCCTGATTCATTCAGGCTTGTGTTACGGGTTACGTGCATGTGGAAAGGTGCCCCCAGGCTGTCAGAGGGCGCCACCTTCTGCAAATTGCCACCACCACCACCCGACTTATGTAACCCAACCCCACGATGCCCACAATTGGGTTAATGGGTAGCCCTGAACTATATTTTGGCAAATCAGTGCTTCTATATGCGGAAAAAAAGTTGGTCATGCAAAAAGTTTATTGCTTCGCCGATTAAATAAAATGTCTTATGTTAGATTTTTGAAAAGAGGTTTTCTTTGGAACTAACTCTAGTTCTAGTTAGAAGGACTAGGACGATTTCATTTTGTTATTTCTAGCCGCCTGAAGTTTTCAAATGCCTCGCGCTCTTTTTTAAAAGCTTTTATTTAACTTGCTATGTATGTTTGTTACGGTCAAATCTTACAACTCAATTTTAAAGCACTTGCCCTCAACCGATTAAGCTGAAATTTGGTTGCTCGTTCAGTTCGGATGACAATGCATGATTAACAGTGTGACGTCATTCTAAATCCAATATGGCGGCATACCCAAAATGGCGGACCAATCATTTTTAATGCATTCCTACAATATGGGTATCAAATTAAAGGGCTTGCTGAGAGTAACTCAAAAAAAATGTGACGTCACTCTCAATCCAATATGGCGGACTTCTAAAATTTGAAAATCTATTTAGAAACAGATATCTTTAACTAATTTAGTTGAAATTTTCTTTTTTTCTTTTTAGCGCATTTCAATAAAAGCTTGTTTTTAAAAAGGTTTTTTTTTATTTTCTTTAGCATTGGGAATAACAATATTAAAAAAAAATGAGCGTGAGTTATTTGAAAACTTTCGGCGGTCAGAAATAACAAAATAAAATCGAAAGCGTTAACGTTTTCGCAAGCATTTCCGTTTGGCGAATGACCCCCAGTTTTACTGTTCAAATTACGGAACTTTAATTACTTTTAAACATATTGTTAGCCTATTCGAATACTTTCATTTTTTGCGACTAACACGCCTGTATGCCATCGTGATGTACATATCGTGCTTGTGAAGGATATCGCACTAATATTACAACAGTGTCGTAACTCAAAAAATGTCGAATTTGAGATAACACCATATTCAAACGCTGGATGCGATTCCGCATAAGGCAATAAAACCGTCGTTGAAATAATGCAAAAAACAAATAAGTGATGGCGTTATAAGTCAGTATAGATGACTGACCAACTGTCATACCCCCCGCTTAATATTGCTTCTTCTCTAGTTGCGACCAACAGTGATCGAGGAAGGACGTGCCGCTTTGCGTAATATTTCGAGTTGTAGTAGTATTGCTGATTCAGGTATGGAAAATTTAAAGTATTATTTTGAATTATTAAGTTTTTGCTGATTTAAACTTTAATATGAAATGG
This sequence comes from Chilo suppressalis, assembly GCA_902850365.2. NCBI lineage: Eukaryota > Metazoa > Arthropoda > Insecta > Lepidoptera > Crambidae > Chilo > Chilo suppressalis. The sequence continues at coordinate 816,770 of OU963894.1, forward strand.
GTGTATTTAATGTTAATACACTCTTACTGATTAATACAAGCAATATTTCAAATAATATTTTTATTTACGACATTATTATTGGTTTAGTCATTCATTTTAGACATGATACAGTATTGCTGATGCATGACGATTGCACACCTTTTGATGTTTAATTTGTTAGTATTAAAAGAAAAGCCCAATTGTTTATCATAGTATTTATCACGGTGTATTGGAATATGTTATTGTTAAATTAGGAAAATGTTTACTAAATATTTATTTCGTTAATTTAGAGTTACTACACTCTATGTGACACGTGTGCTTTGTATGTATTTTGCTAACAAGAACTTGATTAATTTGCAGAATCACTATGCATCGTGGGCGATTACTTATTGGTATGGCAATAAAAACGAGCAGCGAAAACCAGGGGGCCAATCGCCTAACGGAAATGCTTTGGGAAACGCTAACGCTTACGATTTTATATTGTTATTTCTAGCCGCCTGAGGTTTTCGAATACCTCACGCTCATTTTTTTTAATATTGTTATTACCAATGCAAAAGAAAAAGAAAGAGCGCGAGGCATTTGAATACCTCAGGCGGCTAGAAATTACAATATAAAATCGTAAGCGTTAGCGTTTTCCAAAGCATTTCCGTTAGGCGATTGGCCCCCAGGACAAAGGACGAACCTGTTGAAGAATGTACACATCCCTCAAATTTATTACCTTTATTGTTGTCAAAATCAGACAAAAATAATAATAACTGTTTAATAAAAACTAGTTATAGTAATTTGTATCGGAAAAGACTGTTATTTTTTATTTTGTAATTACTTAGAAAATATTGTTAGTATCTAGAAAGACTGTTTTATTTTTGTTTGGTTTTGTTTTGGGATTTTTATTCTGTTGATTATTTGTTTAGTTTACATTTAATGCTTCAACTACTTTATAAGAATAATTTGTGATAATCATTATGTGTCGGAAAAGACTGTTTTTTATGTTTCGTAAGGACTTTCTAAGTTTAGAAATAAATAGATATTAATTTTTATACTTGTATGTATCTAGGAACTGTTTTGTTTAAGAAACTTTATTTTGTAATCACATAAACAAAATATTTCACTATTTTGTATTATTTCAAACATTGTATGTTTTGTTCTAATTCAGTTTATTGCGAAATTATAATTGTTTCTTATAAAACTATTTGTTTTTATTTACAAATACCCTAACTCGGAGAAAATGTTCAAGTTATACGTAAATATAATACCAAAAACAATTCTTAGAATTGTTGTAACTCTAAAATGTATATTTAAATTATACCAAAAAAGCTATATTCAATTAGTAGTAACCCAAAATATTTCTGAAATAACTACACAACTAAAAATAATATTTCATTTTGAACAGTTTCTTCGATATTATACCGTATCAACTCAAAAAATGTGAATAACTTTAGTCCCCGTAATTTTTAAAATTATTGGTATATATATAATTTCTTTAAATTCTGTAATAAAACACATAAAAATGTTTTTTTTTATAATCTATAATAAAAAGTGAATAATCAGTTTTTCCTTGATTCTGAAAAACAATCAATTTTGAGTTACGACACTGTTGTAATATTAGTGCGATATATAGAACAAATACAAAGCGAACACTTCAAATAGGTAGTGATAAATGCATTTATCTGTTCTTGCGATGAGATACGAGGGCGGGATGATAAGTAACTAGCCTCTGCAATTTAAAAAGTTAAAATTTAAAAATATATATGTCATTTTTAAATTCGTATCTCTGGCCACCTGTGTTCTAAATTTGAATTTGGTGGCGCGAAAATTTTATTGATTTTTTGTCATTTGAAAATATATTTCGTCAACTGTTTTCAAAATGGATGCAATGAGGGCTATCGCGTCTGAAACCGCCGCTAGAGGCGCTTGTGTTGCGTGAGGTCTCCGAAATGTCAAATGTTATAGCTTGCGGGTTGACTACGCGGTTTTTTTCTAATTAAAATAATAGTTTTGAATATTTGGTAATAAATAAGACTTATTATGGCAAATATGAGTTACGTGTCAATGATTGTCAGTTATTTAAAAGCGGAGCTAAGAAAAAATTTTGTCCTTCTTTTTTCCGAACAAAACGGGACTGCGCAGCACTGTGGCATGGGCGATTATGTTTAAGATACGATTCTTTTGTATTAAAATGTAAACTTTGACATCACGAGCGTGTTTACTAACTTTAAAAGTTACACTTCAGGACCTCACTCAACAGTGGCGCCATCTGGTGAGACAAAAAACGATAGCCCTCATTGAACATTGAGTCCACTGTAGTTATCATCCCGCCCTCGTAGAATAACTAAAAAATATTACGGTTATGTAGTTCTGTCTCCATGTTGCGTGTGTATTCAAAGCCTTTAAAACGATTTTCGAGTTCGAGATTATCTTCTTGATTATTTTTAACACCACTACTGAGCTTATCCTGTAATGTAGCGTTAAGTATTATATAAACTCGGTCGCTTGTTCGCTTCTATTTGTAATTCTAAACTTAATTAAGCTTTTCTAGTTCTAGGTACAGAATAGAAAAAAAGAGACTGTTCTGTGAGCTGTAAGTGCTGTTTCCTTGAATTATTAACTGGGACGGTTTCGTCTGACGGAGAAACAGGGAAGTAGGAAGGTATGATTTAATTATTGGAGTTTACTCCTTAAGAATCGATTTGCATATATAAGGGGCCCGGTATGAGAAAAATGTGAGATGACATTAATGACCTCGTTACGTTTTTGTGCGCAACCTCATCTGCGCACCTTTCACTTTTAGCCATGGCAACGGATAAAAAACATTAAGTTGTCACAAATGTCAATAAAATAAATAAACTAATAATAGGTAAAATCGGAGCAAAATTAATGAAAACAAATAAATAACAGAATATAGAGAAATGCCGGTAAGTGTCCAGCACTCTGGAATAGTGATTTTCAGTACAGATGGAATTATAATACATATTTACAAAATGATGACTAGTGTGTGATATTTTTGAAATTGTGTGTGTTCCAGAAATACATAATAAAATATATGATGAATATCGCTGATGTTAGATGATAAAATGTGTGACATGGAACCTATGATAGTCGAAACCATGGGACGATTCCTGAGGTATCTCTACTTGTAATCGACTTCTTCGGACTTGATTTTGTTTTGTGTCTGTTCAAAGACAATCGTTTTTAGAGTGTAAACTCCGGTCGTGCGTCGGAGCTGACACACACAATTTTTTTTTTGCTTTGGTTTGAGGTTAACATGGATGAGTGCGTCGATGTTACGCACAAACCTCAAAAGTGAGGTGACCTTGCGGCCGCACGCGAGTCACGCATCAGTCGCTCAACGCCCCAGCTCGCTCGAGATTACAAAACGAACTGAAAGCCTTATAATTTCGTAAGCACAAAGCTTCATTTTGTTAAGAAATCGTACCTATTCATTATTTTTGTATTGATAATAAAAGAATAAATAATAAAATAAATAAATATTTCCAACACACACACCAATTAGCCTAGCCTCAAAGTAAGCACTGTAAGGCTTGTGTTATGGGATACTAGGGTAACATATATAAGTATATTTTTATTTAGAAATACATATGAAACATCCATGACTGAAGTACAAATGCTCGTATTCATCACACAAACATCTGCCCCCACCGGGATTCGAACCCGGGACCTCTCGAGTCGGCGACACCATGAAACCCAGCGTACAAACCACTCGACCAAGGAGGTCGTCAAAGGAGGTGATAGCGGTTTTATTGATATTTGGTGGTCTAGAATAAATTTACTTTTATCAATTGATGAACTTGAGGAGCTCGATGGCGCCAGTGGTTAGCGCGTTCGGCTGCGGTCGTTGAAGTTGAGCAACTTTCGCAGTGGTCGGTCATTGGATGGGTGACCAAAAATTTGTTATCTCGAGCTTCTCCGTGCTTCGGAAGGCACGTTAAGCCGTTGGTACCGGCTGCATCTGTAGTCGTTAGCACCCACCAACCCGCACTGGGCCCGCGTGGTGGGTCATGGCCCAATCTCCCTAATCCATCCATAGGGAAGGCCTGTGCCCCAGCAGTGGGGACATTAATAGGCTGATGATGATGATGAATTGATGAACGCGCTAACCACTTGCGCCATCGAGCTCCTCATTATTATATAACTACTAGCTGACCCAGCGAACTTCGTACCGCCATAAAAAAAAATTATTAAAAAAACATTGTCCAGCGGACAAAAATGTGAATCTAAACCATTCACAGATCCCCTTGAACACACACAAAAAATTTCATCAAAATCGGTCAAGTCGTTTAAGAGAAGTTCAGTGACATACACACTCACAGAAGAATTATATATATAAAGATTAAAAATATTCTTTTGTAACACTTTTTGGTTCTCTCCACTTCTTCTGTCAATGCCAAGAGGGTTGAAATAGGACGAAAATTGGTAAGTATACGAAATTTCACTTCGAAGTTGCAGTCTATAGCTAGTACCAATGACATTTATATCGTTGGCTAGTACCTAAGCACGGAATTTGAAAGTACCGTTTTCGTATCGCCAACGTCAAAGTTTGTAGTTTGTCGTGTGAGGCGGGTCGTTCCCTAAAAAATGGTTGAGCGAAGCGATGGCTGGTTCATGCGTTATGCTCGTGAACGGGTGCTGCCAGCGGAGATGAGTCTGCTCTTGCTACATTGGATACTATTAACCGTTGTACTAAACTTTAATCATTCATTTTTTTTTGCCTAAACAGCAGGACACGGCATTCCTAAACTTTGTTAAACTAGTTTTTTATATAGTCATAATTTTTATTATATTAGCATTTGTAATGGAAAGTGACTTTATTGAGTCATATTGAAATCATTTTTCAATTTGACGACTCTGTATACAATACAGGGAGAAAAAAACAGCCCTTGCTGAGTTTCTTGCCGGTTCTTCTCAGTACAAGGTCTCCCGCCGTAGATTTGCGAACCGATGGCGTAGCTTTTCGACATTCACAAGTGCTTGTAACAGCCTAGACTGAATAAACGATATTGAATTTTTGAATTTTGTATGGAAACTAAGCAGTAGGCATGCGTCCGATATATCAAAACGAATCCAAAATCCGATTTCAAACACAAATCGATACCGAACGATTTCTCAACAAGAAAATCCGATTTCAGAAATCTAACCGAACCAAAACGCCAGCGATCTAATACCACCACAAGTATCCAAATGTAAATCGGATACGAAATTCATGCTATCTTTTTTACTCCGTTATGTAGCGATTGGTTAGAAAGAGAGAAAGTGAATTTCTTTGTCTCTTTCTTACCAATCGTAACAAAGCTGAGTAAAAGAGATGGCGCAAATTTCGGAAGTCCGATTTCGGTTTGTTGTTTAAGGAAATCTGTTGCTCTTCTCTAAGGCGGGATTATTTATCACTGAAAAGAGGTGTCGTCTAAAAACATCAAAAGTCGAGCAACTTACATTTATGAACCCTAACCTGAAGGAATTAGGTTTGATTTTGTAAATGGTTTGAAAAATAATAAATACAAACACAAAAATAATATTCATCAAAAAAAAAATACTAAAAAAAATTTGTAAAAAGAAGTCATTGCCCGTTTTTTTAGCTAATAAAACCAAATCTTAACGCAAACTAGTGAATTGGCTAAGTTAGGCACATCTGAAATCGGATATCTAAAAACGGATTTTGAAATCTGAAATCCGATATATATCCGTTTGCGTTCAAAACCAAAAACGCCCATGTCTACTAAGCAGGCAGCGCCCCATCACCGAACGTAAGAACTAACAGGCTTTTTCAAAGAAACATTGACATGGCGATACGAATACTTTCTCGATAAGAGTTCGTGCTTGAAAGTGCTTGGAGTTCTGTAATTAAGCTTCTCAATAAGTAAAAATAAAGAACATGGTGGATTCTTTTGAATTTCGTTTTAACCACTAAACGGTCTTAATAGTGGATAGGAAACATTTTATCCAATATTCATCGTTTATGGATTTGGAACAGGAAAAAATAAATATAGACAATCGTGTGGTCCATGTGGACAAAACAGTGGGCGGCAAACTTGTTTTTGGAATAAGGTATCAATAAGAATTGATGAAAAGAAATCGAATTTCAGCGGTACTGTTCTGAAATAACAAACTCACTTTTCACCGCAGAATCCGCAGCGTGCATTGAAATTAGAATCTTAGATTAAAACAAAAAGGGTAGATACGGTATCATCAAATAAAATATGATCCGACTCAACTGCATAAGCAACTCTCGCCACGCACACGTCTGTATATAAACATCAATCGAGCGAGCGAGACAGAACTGTACGCTTCAACGCAGCGTATTGCTGTCCTTTACTTGCTTACAAAATGGCGATTACGTAAAAATATTCACACAAACCGTGATTTTTGAGAAAAAAATGTTTTCACAGTTTCACGAATGAAAAGTTCTTTATAAAAGCATCGAAGGCATTGTTATATCTTTATAACACAGAATATACGCAATATTGTTATATTGAGTGTACATGCAGCGTGTTTGAATGTCAAATTGTGACTAAAGCGAATTATGGTCGTGGACCACAATTTAAGCGGATCACTTTTGAGCCGCGAATGCCACATCTTCCCTTTTTGTTTCAGGTACGCACTGCAGAACAATAACAAATAGTTTTCTTGTAATACTAACCGAGTCATCTGATGCTTTTAGCGTCTATTACCGCCACTACTATACCCATTTACATTAGTAATAAATCTTGTTAATTAACGGCCTGTAGCGGCGGTGGGTCGCGACCACATTGTGTGCGTCAAAGCCGCTCCCAGTCATCGGCGCGCGGCAGGCTCAACGATGTTTTGTTCTGAAATACCACCTCTGTCCACGCTAACCGTTATGTCACACCAACACGCCCAACTATTCGCTAATTATAACCTATTTATTATATCAAAATCGTGCACAATAAGATAAGCTGTCACGCGACCATAAACTAAAAGCTTGTAATAATTATCTTCATTCTATTATAAAGATTGAGCTATTTTCAGCTCGCATCAAAATATGATAAAAATGATACTTCATTACTGAAGGTTGTCTACGTCAAATAGAATTTTATACATCGCCGTTAAATAAATACCCTATGCCTGTGTGGTTTAGCCACACCTATATCTACCATAATGTCTTAAGCAAGATTCACACATAGACCTAAGTTGGATTGGTGGGTAACCTAATGGGAACATAACATTAATAATAAACAAATTTTACTAGAAAAATTGCCTTTTCGTATTTCAACTGTAAAGGTGAACGTAAAAAAGTATCTCATTTGGACGACACGTAGTTAAAAGTATATGAAGCATGCTCAAAGAAAAATTAAAGTCTGCGGCTACTGTAAGATTGTTTGTCTATTTAGGTCTCGCCTAAATAGCGAATGGTGCTGATTCGATCCCAGCATGGGACGAAATAGTATCTTTCTAGTAATAAATCTTAACAAAGGTACGCTTAAAACTCCTGCAGTTAAATGCTTAAATTAATAATAGGAATGTACAAAATATTATTGAAGTTATACTTCTTTAGCCGCGTTATGAAAAAATTATGAGAGTGAAATTTTAAGATGCGCGCGCATCACTGTAACACAAAAGTAACATAATGAAGTTAGCCGCGGGCGCGTTATGAAAAAATGATGAGAGTGAAATTTTAAGATGCGCGCGCAACACTGTAACAGAAAAGTAAGTCTCGAAAAAAAGCTTCCAACAAAATAGTAATAGGATCTCTTAGTCGCACATGTTGGGACGCGCGTCGCCTCTGATCACTGTTTTCATATTTATAATATTTATCCACATGTTTCTAGTTTCTATATTCTTAACACGTGTTATAATTATAACACGCCGTCCACGTGGAATTTTTTCTAGTTATATTTTCTTTAGATTTACGTGTTATAATGTTATACAAATGCGAAATTTATATGTGCTAATAAATTTTATTCAGTAGTGATTTAAATTGAATATTTTGATTATTTATTAAATTTTTCAAATTAAAACTGAACTTTATTGACTGCGTTGACTATCCTTTTCCAATCCTTTTATTATCTTATTGTAATTAATTATCTGCATGCAATTAATAGTTATTTATTATACAAGAGTGGAAAGTTCCTTTTTAACCGCGTGCTCGATTTGGATGACCGAGCAAGCGAAGGATTCTAAAGTTGAATCACGAGCGCAGCGAGTGATTCTAAATTAGAATCCTGAGCGTCAGCGAGGGAAACAAACGAGCACAAGCTGAAAAATCTTTCCACTCGAGTGCAATACGTAACTTTTCATCCCACCTCAGCGAGGAAATGACAAAATGAAAAAGAAAACAATTTATAATGACAAAATATTTAAGCAATAAAACGTGAAAAACTAGAATGGCGCGAAGCACGCAAATAAAACAAAGAAACCAAGAAGGTTCCAAATTTAAATTTTTTCACAATTTAAAAAGTTCTAATCATAAATTTGGCACCATAGAGGTTACATTAAATAGGTTTAATGACGTTTTGAATTTACAATTATATTGAGTACTCATTATATGTGATGTTCTAAATTCAAATCTACTTTGCCGCTCAAGCGAATAAAATAGAATTTTCCAGCCAGATTTCGAAGCGCAAAATTACACTTTCCGAGGTGGTGGGATGAAAAAACTATTTTTTAATAATTCCAAAAAGAAGTATAACTTCTCACGCGCGTACTTAAGTACACGCACCCATATTTTTTTTCAACTTAGCTTTAAGTTTTTCATACAGATTTTGAAGTCTGTGCAGATCAAAACAGAGGCTAAGTGATTTATGTAAAATGAATACGATCAAGACGGCTGAGTTAGACACTAAATGCAATATCAGTTACTATACAATTTCATTTTTAAAATTCAACAAAACAGTTCTTAAGGGCTGACAAAGATTTTAGAGATACATTGGAAAATTACGATTTTGCGTGCAAGCCCATGGATGGAGCTTTATATCAATTTGCTAAAATCAATACCTACATATAATGCGATTCAACTAAGAATAGGACTGACTGGGCGCCATATTGTGATGTCATAGCTGTCAATTCAAACCAAATAGGTAGAGTGAGCAAAAAAGAGTTTTTATTTAATAAAACTTATTTACTAAGATTAAGTGAGAAAAAGCAACAGATTTTTTTAATAACATTTATTTATTAAGATTGAGAAAAAAAACACCGATTTTTAAATATTTTTATTAAGACTGTGAGAAAAAACATTAATCAGAATCTAGCTCTTCTATTCCGCTCATCTCTGCATTACCGGCGGAGTAGTTATGAATAATCATGCACTTTTACTAGATCACATACGAACATGCATCCTTTATGTAAACGAAAGTTTGAAATCGAGTTTTTGAACGCAACTTAAAGTGGCATTTGGTTGACGATTATGGTTATCCAAAATTCATGGCCAAAGCTCAATAAGTGAAAAAAAATATCAACCGATATTATCAATATTTGTTATTGTTTGTTTACAAATGTTTGGTTTTTATTCTTGAATTAGCGGAGTGCTAAAAAAGGGTTCTAAGTTTTTTTTTACAAATAGTACTTTTCAAGCGACATTTGACAGATAGAGGTCATTGGCTTTCCTATTCTTATTTGAATCGCATTATAAAAATAAATATTTTCTACGAAAAACCTCAAATCTTTTGGTAAGTAAGCGTGCATGTTATATGATTAAGAATGTAGATATTGGTTTCGATTCTGGCATGATTATCTAAACTTAAAACTAAATTTAAGATCAGTCTCTCCTTTTCATTTTGTACGGACTATGACAAGGTTAAACTGTTGTCAAATTTAAGTTTAGATTAAGAGAATCATGCCAGAATCGATACCATTGTGTGTTGTGCGTGATGTGTTTACATAATTACCTTCAATATGTTTAACTAAAAACAATTTCATAACACTATTGAAATCGCTGTGAATTGTTCAGTTTTGTGTTTCTGTGTGGGATCGGGTCACACACGTGTGATTGCGGGGTTAACGCAGGTCAACGACCTTATTTATTATGTTGTGCAATTAATCATTACTTAACGATAGTGATGGGAAATACGGCTTAAATTATTCAACGTTTAATCGTTATGCTTTTTTTATAACCATGCTTATAAAAAGGCTTTTCGTTTAAACGCTTTTTTTAGTATTTTGAGTATGTAGAGCGCTTTGAAAAACGTTTAAATATAAAGCTGATGATGTTGTCAACGATAAAAGTAATAAAGCGTTGAATGCTTATAAACATTCATTTAAGCAGAATGAGAGTTTTAACATAATCATCTAAAAGGAATGAAACGAATAAAGGCATTCCTTATCCTTTTATTTAATAATATAATCAATAAACGTCTCTTCATACTTATCAACAAGATTATTTATAAGAGGTATATAAAAAGATTATTGTTGAGACACAACTTAAAACACTTAATTTAATCTTATTATTAAAAAAATAGTATTATTTACACAAGTATCTATTAACAGTGTTTATTTATCCACCCAACAAACGTAAAGAAACAATTTGATCATTAAAGTCAATGTAAGCAAAATTACGTAACGTCAATGTATGTAAGCATTAAAAACGCAACAGCACACATACTAGCACGTACTCTGCTCTTGACGCTGAAAAGCGTACTGCTTATCTGCTTAATTTACTTTTGCGTTTAGCAGTCGCTTACGCTTTTAACGAATTGAATACCAATGAATACTTTTGGTCGTTAAGTTAAGCAGCATAGGTCGAAGTAATTTTATGGTAAAACATAGATGGCGTGTCAGTCAAAGCATGCATTATTTATTACCTATTACAAGTCATTTTTTCATTTCAAAAGCGTTTATTTGATAAATTTATACAACCATAAATACATTGAGTATTACTTACAATATTTATGTTGAAACATGCATTCCGGTACATTACTTTTCCAGACTAGATTCCAGATTTCCAGACCTATTACAAGTAATTTTGTACTAAGTAAAAAGCGTGTTGTTTATTAATTAATAAGCATGCGGTTGTGTTTTCATTAAAAAGCAGACTTTTTTAGTTGCTTGTCGTTTAAACGCTCAGTGTGTCGGTCACACTCGCACCACACCACGGTAATGAATAGGTACGCGATATTTATATCTGTGCAACATTCCTGCATATAAGTTATTGTTAACCTCAATCTATTTCAATCGAACATTGAAGAAGAAACTATATCCATCTAAATCCTGTCTGATGCTATGATAAACATTAAATTTATTATTTCGCCCCATTTTGAAAAAACAATCTATAGAGCTTATTAAGTTAAGATTTTGGGTACATACTTATAAAGCCCACCCACTTAAATACAAAATTATATTTTGTTTCCTAGTGTCGCCGCACACGGGCCTCACGCCACAGCCACAAACGCCGCCACGAGAAGCTAGAAGCGGCTACTAAAGTGGCTGAAGCGCACGACAGCGGCCGACTAAGGTAAGGGAGAGAGGGGTGGGGAATCGCGCGAGTGACGTGTGGCGGCGTTTTGTATCGGCGCTTTATGTGGCCGGTGCGGGCCACAAGAAGCGAGCAATGACGTTTTGTAGCGTGTGGCGGCCACCGGCGTATAGGGACACGTAAAAAGTATCTATACTTTGTGGTATCGAGTACTTTTCCTTTCGATTCCGATACTTTTGTACTCGATACTTGGTTTTCGATACTTCAACTAAATAACTAAACTAAAAAAGGATTGATACCTTTAAAAATTTGGATAAGCGCCTTATATTGATGGCAACGCCATCTAGTGGAATCATAGCAAACCTTCTAAAACATTCGATTGCGTTGATATAATTGGAAGCAGAAGCAATCTAGTGTGTCCTGAGACTTACGTACTTGAGTAATTCACGTTTAGTTTTGCAGTTGATTATATTAACATTACACGTTTTGACGTGACAACGTCTTAAATTAGGTTGCGGCTGGGAGTCACTTATGAAAAAGTGTAACGCTCGGTAACGTTACGATGAGTCTCTCGTGTTAAGTTTAAGTTTACATGTACAATGTTTTAGTAAACAAAATATATTTCTATAGTTAAAATTTGTGCAATTCTTATTTTCACTCAATTCCTTGTTCCTATTGTGCAATTTAATTATATTCATATCAATAAATATTCTACCGAGAAAAAGACGTTGTCACGTAAAATCTTCGCCCGTAAAACCGACTTTACAGGCAACCATTTTTTTATTTAAGAGTATCTACATTGCTTATAAGGTCCTATGAAATGTACTCGATACTTTGAAGTATCGATACTTTTGTTTCAATACTTTTACGAGTACGATACTTTTTTTCCGATACTACTCATGAGTACAGTATCGATACTTTCTATTCGATATCGTGTCCCTACCGGCGTATCGTGTGTGGCGAGTCCATATAAAATGTATGAAAACTACAAAAAATATTCCGGTGGCGGCGTTTTGTGGTTGTGGCAGCGAATGCCAACCAGTAAAAGTATAAATTTTATCCCATAATGCTCTTTTAGTGTGTTAACCTACTAGTTATAAAATAAGATAAATTATTATTATTCTTCAACAGATCTCCTTTCTTATCAGTTAGGAGATCTTTTAGCTTACATCGTTTTAAAATTATTATCCAATTTCAGTGATAATGATAAAATTATTTTGTGTTCGCTGGAGAGCACTTTACTCTCATACGATTAGATAAGTATAAGAAAACCTTGAAAATTATTATTTTTGACATTCTAGAATACCTAATTATTAGTCAGGATGTGGACGATGTGGACTGTCTATAAAAATTATGAAATGGTTTTTAATGATTAGGTAAGTAGGTAATTCTTTTATATTCCTCTTTAAATAACTTTTGTGTTACTTACTAGTACTTAGTTTGTTTACACTAATTTACCCCAATAATAATAATAACTTTTATAGCTAGGTCAGCAGATGACTCTACCCCACCTGATGTTAAGTGGTGATAAAGGCCAGATGCGTAGACTGCCGGCCTGCAGAAATACTTCTTCGCGACTCTCTTGAAGGACCCCAGACCTTAGGAAGGGGGAACACGTGCGCGGGCAAAGAATGAGGGCTACCGTTTTCTGCCTCACCAGATGGCGCCACTGTTGAGTGAGGTCCTAAATTGAACTTTTAAAGTTTATTAATACGCACATGAAATCAAAGGTTACATTTAGATCGTATTTTAACACAAAAGAACCATACCCTAAACATAATAGGCCATGCCACAGTGACGCGCAGTTCCGTTTTATTCGGAAAAAATGGGAACATAATCATTTTTCTAAGCTCAAATTTTTAATAACTGACATTCATTGCCACATAACTCATATTTGCCATAATTAAGCCGAATTGTTACTAATTATTCACAACATTATTTTAATTAGAAATGAACCCGCGTAGTCAACCAACAAGCAAAAACATTTGACATTTCGGAGACCTCACGCTACACTAGCGCCTCTAGCGGCGGATTCATACGCGATAGCCCTCATTCAAAACATGCGAATAGTACGACAAAGAAATGAGTCACTAAATTTCTTTTGTTCGTGTAGGGTTGTTACTTACCAAATTACTCGTTAACTCACAAAATAAGTTGAAATTTCTCAGTGTCGACAGACGGAATCAGACCTGATTCATGTTCTTCTAAAAATGATTTAGCTATGATGTAGATTTACTTTAGTAACAATGTCGTTGTAAATTACTAACAGTTTATTCGGTTAACCCATCGACTTGGTTAACTGAATGGCTGGCACATTCACTATTTGATTGACGACAGTGTAATTAGAACGGCGCCGACGCATACGTACACAATTATGCATGATTAGTCGAGTCCAGATAGAGATCATGTCTGAAAATTTCACGGTCTCGGGTTCCAATCTAGCCAAGGGCAAACTAATAAAAAAAAATGTGTGCGTGTACTAGTGTACACACGTAAGAAGTGAAACTTCTTTATGGCCTTATTTTCGAAAAACGATCTACATGCAACTTTCCAGAAATTGGTTAAATAAAGTTAAATTAGATAAAGTTTAAACAAAAGGATTTTATTATCATATATAATTTATTAGAACATATGTGATTTGCACTTGTATGAAACTCAAACACGTATTCCGAATATAAAAACTAGAAACATGTGGATAAATATGAATACCTATAACTGTTACTTTATTACAAAAAATAAAGATGTGGTTTTTGGTTCTACTACACCAATGGTCAAGAGATGGCGCTGTAGTCTCCTGAATCGCGCTTTGGTTCCGTTGTTCCAGATTAATAAATACTTTTGATATTATAAATATAAATACTTATAACTGTTACTTTATTACAAAAAATAAAGATGTGGTTTTTGGTTCTACTACACCAATGGTCAAGAGATGGCGCTGTAGTCTCCTGAATCGCGCTTTGGTTCCGTTGTTCCAGATTAATAAATACTTTTGATAGGCCTTCACAATGCAGTCGTTAGCACCCACTAAATAGAGATTCTATTTCTATTTTGTTGGTAGATTTTCTTCGCTAAAGCGACCAACTTCATGCTGTTAAAATTTTGTGTTACAGTGATGCGTGCGCATCTTAAAATTTCACTCTCATCATTTTTTCATAACGCGCCTAAAGAAGTATAACTTCAAAAAGATGGCGCGTAACGGAAAAATGTGACGCGTAACCGAAAAATGTGACGGTAAATTTTTTTCCAACGCCGATAAAGAAGTTTCACTTCAAAAACCTAGCATTAGTATTAAAAATCTAGGGTACTAAATACCTTTTTTTTTGGTACGCTGGGGAAATGCATTAAATTGCATACCACACGGTGGTTATGTGGGGCTCTCCTCCCCAGAAGGGGGAGGCCTACCCACTAAAACCCCAGCGATGGCCGCCATCAGGCATTGTACGGGGCCTCAGGATCGAGTATCACATCTGAGGACCCGCAGCCTTTGCTCCCCTGCTTCCTCCAGGGGAGCCCTTCTCGGGGGAGTGTTCGCAACCTCCCCCATCCACCCTCCTACGACGACACTAAATACCTGCTCCTTCTGCGACAACGTTATCTCGCAGAAGAAGGCGGCTGAGAGGGAGCTGGAGGATGATCCTCTGGCCGCTCCCTCCCGCCAAAGGAGTAGGAGAGGACGGCGGCGCGCCCTGGCTGCGCCCGTCCCATGACCCTACCCGGGGTATCCCTCGCTGACCGGCATGGCGTCAGCTGTGCTGGCCACTGACGGACCCCGTGACGGCAGCCCTCCCTTGTAGTTCTGTCCTGCAATGAGGGGGGCGGCAGAGGGAGCTACACGGACACGCCCAAGTAGCCCTTCGCAGCGGATGGGGGGCAGTACGGTGGGCACTAGGCCGCGTACTCAGCTCCCATGCGCGGGCCATCCTGCGTACGTCTGCGGGGTTCCCGCGATACTCCGGGAGAGACCGGGAGGCTAGGCCGGGAGGCTGCTAGGTGCGAAGACCCGGAAGAATCCCTAAACGAGGAACCCGCGGTTTCGCGCTAAGCAGCTTCGAAGGTATTCGCAGGGTTTTTTAGCGTATATTATACCGTAAAGCGCCCGTAAAACTTACAGGGTCCTCATTGGGTAGCCACTGCTGGGGCTCGTAAGGCTTGCGGGAGCCAGGTGTGAGGTAAAGGCGCCGTCGTCTGTAAACAGTATTTTTTGCCTGCGTATAAAAAAAGGGTACTAAATACCTAAATTGAGCTGAAGTGGCGAAAATAATGAACCTGAATTAAGTACATAACTTTTTACTTATTACTTTTAGGTACGTACCGTATAATGTTCCTACTTTGCTCCTATAGGGGTAATTATGCTCCAATTCTCTTAAATGTTTTATTGCTTGATATGTCCAAATCGGTGCAACATTTCATTTAACTGTGAATGCACCCGAAACATCTTGCTTATACACAACACTACCAAAAGGTGCACTACCTACGTGATTTTACAATGGTCTTCTGTAAGATGGAGATTGCTTCCCCAGGCGGGCGCTCCAATTCGAGCGGAAATTCCGTTCATTAATGAATCTTAGGAGTAGCTCTGGTTTTACAGGTGGTTCGAAAGGTCGTTAATTTTTTGTCAATCAATCAATCAATCAATCAATCAATCAATCAATCAATCAATTGATTGATTGATTGATTGAGTGATTAATTTTTTGCATAAATTTTTGGTATTTTAGCATAAAGTACTTTTTGACGCATATTTGATCTGGGATTTTATGTTAGACTCGTAATGGCATGCGCCAATTTTATTATATTCTATAAGCCATTTAGCCATATTAATTACATAAAAACAAGAATAAGAATAATAGCAGCATACAAATTACGATCAAAAATAAAATAAATATAAAATCACTAATGTCAACAACAAAATAATTAAAATAAATACAAAATTACAATGTC
This sequence comes from Chilo suppressalis, assembly GCA_902850365.2. Classification (NCBI taxonomy): domain Eukaryota; kingdom Metazoa; phylum Arthropoda; class Insecta; order Lepidoptera; family Crambidae; genus Chilo; species Chilo suppressalis. Next base: position 833,067 of record OU963894.1, read on the forward strand.
AACAAAAAATTACAAAATTAAATTAATAAAATTACAAATTAAAAATAATTACATTAATAAGTTATTGCATTTTATTTAATTTTACAAGTACAGTTGTCCAGTGATTAGTAATAGGACACTCGGACCTACTCCCTACAATCTTCAAGATGCTATTGTGGCTGTCGTGAACTCTCTTCATGATAGAAGTAACTTTATTGCGCATTATTGAGTAAAAGTGAATTTGTCCGCGCAGCCCCAACAGCATCCTAAAAGCATTATTATACTGTACACGTAGTGCGTTGTAAGTCTTCTGCTTCTAACTCACCCATAGGCAGCCAGTCTAAAAAGATTGGCCGAAAGCCTTAAAAAGAGTTAACTGGCTCTGTAGACCGCGAAAACCTACGGGCGATCATGTTGCTTTTGACCGCCAACGCCCTACGCTCGCGCTCAATATCCTGGTCATCCTTCAGGTCTTCTGTTAAAATATGGCCCAGATATTTGTACTGCTAAACCCTCAACAACTCCGCCCCGCAAAGTCTGACAGGAGGCACATTTTGTGGAGAATTGTTACCCGCGGTGAAAACCATTATCTCACTTTTTGTAGTATTATATTTTAGCCCATGAACTTTCGCATAGGTCTCACACACGTGCAACAATCTCCGGAGCGCACTGATCGACGAGCTCAGCAGCACCATATCGTCAGCGTTACTGATGTTGTTAACATTAACGCCATCGATTGAACATCCCGCATGCATGCTGCTGAGCTCACGGATTAGCTGGTCCACGTAAAGGTTGAACAGCCTAGGAGAGGTCAACCCCCCCTGTCTCACTCCGCACTCCAACCCGTATTTCTCCGATAGCTCGTCCCCCCATCTCACACAATTTACCTGATTCTCATACCAGTGCCTGAAGATGCCTGTGAGCTCAGACAGGAGATTCACCCCCATCCAGTTTATTCCATAACACTGGGTATGACACCATATCAAAAGCTCTAAAAAGCACGCATATACTGGCGTGCTTCTGTCCGTAGTATCTAACGGTGCCAATCTTAAGCGCCAAGACGGCACTCTGTCGATAACCCTTTTCGGAAACCAAATTGGGAATCGTGAAGGTTAATGTGCTCACTCAAGCGACGATCAAGAACACCGTCGAGCACCTTAGCTGCTATTGTTGCCAATTAAATGGGTCTATAATTGGATTTATCGGATGAGTCTCCCGTCTTGTTTTTGATAATAGGTACAACTATAGTTTTCATCAAAGGTGGTGGCAGGTTCGAGTGTCGTATGCACAGATTGAAAATTAGCGCTAATACCCTCGGTGAGTGAGCCCCAGCATGTCTAAAATGTTTAAAACTTAAGCCATCATGATCAGGTAACCCTGGTCATGTGTTCAATGACCTTCGCAACTTCTTTAGCAGTAATGATCACTAGAGGTACGCCGGAAGCCTTATGTTTCTTTGCAGCAGTCACGGTACTCTCTTTGAGAACACTCCTCTGACTGCCTCAGCTAGTATTGGAATTCTTGGCGTTGACATATCGAGCGACGTCCAGTTTCGGGATCATTTAGAGGGCAAGGCCAAATTGGCCTCTAAGAAGCTTGGTGTGCTCAATAGATCGAGAATGTACTTCACACCGGCCCACCGACTGCAACTTTATAAGGCACAGGTTCGGCCTCACATGGAGTACTGCTCTCATCTTTGGGCGGGGGCACCCCAGTACCAGCTTCTCCCTTTAGATCGCATCCAGCGCCGAGCGGCTCGAATCGTCGACGACCAGGACCTTTCCGATCAGCTTGACCCTTTGGCTTTGCGTAGGGATGTAGCTTCGCTCTGCATCTTCTATCGCATTTATCACGGAGAGTGTTCTGAGGAATTGCTCGGATTAATTCCAGCTGCTGCATTTCGCCATCGTACATCGCGACAAAAATTTCATCCCCATCATCTTGATGCGTGGCTATCCACAACCGTGCGTTTTTGTCGAAATTTTTACCACGTACGACAAAACTGTGGAATATATTGTCGCCAGCAGTGTTTTCGGACCGATACGACCCAAAAACCGTCAAAAAAAGAGCGTACTCCTTCCTTAAAGGCCGGCATCGCATTTGTGATACTCCTGGTGTTGCAAGTGTCCATGGGCGACGGTGATCGCTTACCATCAGGTGAGCCGTCTGCTCGTATGCCACCTATAACATAAAAATAAAACTCACTATTGGCCTCGGTACTAAAGGTTGTGCCTGTACTTTGAAGTGCCCCTTAAACATGGTAGCAATAGCCATGGGCTCACTTACCCCGTCAACGTTGACAGGCAGACGCGGCTTACATTTTATTTTATTGATTTCCTTCCACAATTCTTTAAAGAATTATGTGAAGTTGCCAATATATCCATTTTCATTTGTTCCTGGTGTTTTATACCCCATTTTAACTTAGCTTTAAAAGTTGTTATAATATAATCCCCAATTTCTTTTTCCATAGAGCCCATACCTTATAATGCAGTCGCGCCTGATCGTGCAGGCGCTTTACGTGCTTATTCGTCCTAGCACACCTACTTGTCAATATAGATGCGTCATTCAATATGTCAATTAAATTATTATAAATTGTATAAATAATTCTTCTATGATCCTTATTACTACATAAAAAGTCACTACAATTATGACATTCAATAGAAAAATTTAATTCTCTTAATTTATTATGACAAAGTTTATTATTTCCCTTAATTTGGTTTATGTCCCGTAAGATAGCCGTTTCAATAATTATATAAATAACTAGCGGCCCGCCCTCGCTTCGCTTCGGTGTAGAGCTGAAGTGTAGACTACAGTTTTTGTTCTCAGGCTTGTATTATACTCAATGACATTCATCTATGATTCTTCTTATACCTGCATGCAAAGTCTCAGCCCGAGCGGTTTAAAATTGACAAAGTTTCATAGAAACTTTCATTCCCTATTTTATCCCCTTGGGGGTAGAATTGATCAAAATCCTTTCTTAGCGGATGCCTACGTCATAACATCTACCTGCATGCCAAATTTCAGCCCGATCCGTCCAGTGGTTTGGGCTGTGCGTTGATAGATCACTATGTCAGTCAATGAGTCACCTTTGAGTTTTTTATATATATAGAAGATAGATTATTTATTTAAATTTCGTTTCAATAATTATATAAATATATATTTTGAAGGTAACGGTCAGGAACGTTTTTAATAATCAGAAGCTGGCCACTTGCTCGGGTGTCGTGTTGATTGAGGCGTGACGGATTGAATTCCTGGCATACTCCGAAACCGCGCATTGCATTGGCGTGTTGGCAGATTTCTAAGTATAACTGGATTGGTTCCAGTGAATGTGCGTAAGAGTTGGTTTGTAGGCAAATACAATTGTTTGTTCTGTAGTTATAGCAACAGGGTTATTTCATGGTGGTTAGCCACAGGTTAGCTGATAACGTGATGCGGGCATTACGGAGCAGTCGTACCGAACAATATATTTTTTTACCTAGTCATTAAGAACGGTGTAAATGATAATGCCACTTCTTTCCGTGTTCTGGTTATGTGTCGTTGGTGTCGTGTTACTGAATAAGCGTTGTATCTATATTTTTATTAAATGATTTTATATTTTTCAATGGTTACGTAAAGACTTGCCTTACCCAATACAAAATACTAAAAAAAAAAAAAAAAAAAAATCAAAATCAAAATTACTTTGAGGCGTTTTAGACGTTATATTCAAAATACTTTGTGCCTACTTAAGCAGGTACTTGAATAAGTATTACCCTAATTAAGTCCCATAACCTACCTTTTCAGTGATTGACATGTGACGAGCAAAATCACACGTAATCTCATTACGTAGCTGGTCTCAGGTGGGAGTAGGGTAACCAACTTTGATTCTATCAAAAATACTTTTATCCTGTAAATTATAGAAGACGGCTTTTTCTTAAAGTAGGTAAAGGTAATAAGCAAAATTACTAACAACAGGAAGGTCCAAACTGACTCGTGTTCTCGCACATGCTCTAAAACTAAAGTGACGCTAAGCTGGACATGCCTGCCGCCTTACAGACGAGAGATGGTCTATAAGAGCGACGAAGTGGACAGGACCGACAGGAAAAAGGAGGTTTCGCAGACCATACAAACGATGGGCAAATGACATGGTCAGCATAGCCGGTCAGAACTGGACCAAGAAAGCCAGCAACAGGGAGGCGTGGAAGGAAATGGAGGAGGCCTTCACCCTTTACGGAGACCAGCATTATTAGTATATAGGATTAACAATTTGTGTATTTCAGATACAATGCAAATTGACATTGGTGTCGATTCTGCAATGATTCTCTGAGCCTGAATATGGATTTGACGGCAGTGGTGTCAATTCTGGCATGAGTCTCTAAACTTAAAACTAAATTCAACATCAGTCTCTCCCTTTCATTCTATGTAGAGAATGACAAGTATACACTGTTGTCAAATTTAAGTTAGGGTTTGGAGAGTCATGCCAGAATCGATACCAGTGAATCCTTGTCATTCTCTATACAAAGTGATAGGGAGGGACTGGTGTTGGGTTTGGTCTTGGGTTAGGAGAGTCAAGTCGACGTAGTCGATCTCTAACTAGTCTTTGCGGAGTCGGCACCATTGTCGGATGCGGTGCGGGTGCGTTCGCTGCGTTTCTTTATTTATTTATTTAGGATTATGTCATTATATGTATTTAATGTATATATATATATACATATATATATATAAATGTTGTGAATATATATATTTATATCAGCGTGGGTGTGTATGTATGTGTGTATGCGCAATAAAATAAAATATGATTAGTTAAGCATAAATGTATTGTTTTGTTGCTTGTTAGCGCCTAATACGTCCTCGCACAGGCCCTGCCAGAATACCAGCGCTGATACAGTGTGAGAGTATTCTCCCACTGTGTCAGCATAAGCTGAGGCAGGGTCCTGATTGGCCGTCTTGGTTTTATGTTGTTATTTTTTGTTTTTAGGTTAAGTTCTTCTTTTATTTTTTTGTTTATTTTTATAGTATTTTTTTTATTATGTACTTAAGATGGCCAATAAAGGTTTTTCATTTCATTTCATTTCATTTCATTTCATTTCATAATATCGTTCAAATATTGTAAATAAAAGATTTTTTATTTCTAAAGAAAATATAACTAGAAAAATTTCCACGCGGACCAGGCAGCAGACGGGACTCGAACCCACACCCTTCGCAATCCAATAGGGTGTGGGTTCGAGTCCCGTCTGCTGCCTGGTCCGCGTGGAAATTTTTCTAGTTATATTTTCTTTAGATTTAAACATCCAGCAGTTACATGCTTTAAAACAAAATATATTGATTTTTTATTTTTGTTTTATTATGTAAGTGGTAAAATAAATCAACTATATTGTATAGTAGGGTTGGCAACCCTAGTTAAGAGTTGCGAGTGGTTACGCTTACGACCGTATCCGGCGGACGGCCACGCCGGACGGCCTTGACCCGCGCGCCGGCCGGCTGAAATTGCTCCCACCTAGGGTAACCATATTTCAGGACTTCAGAGACAATGGGCATAGCGGATTTCCCACTCGAATGAGGGCTACCGTTTTCTGCCTCACCAGATGGCGCCACTGTTGAGTAAGGTCCTAAATTTTAACTTTTAAAGTTTATTAATACGCACATGAAATCAAAGGTTACATTTAGATCGTATTTTAACACAAAAGAACCATATCCTAAACATAATAGGCCATGCCACAGTGACGCGCAGTTCCGTTTTATTTGGAAAAAATGAGAACTTAATCATTTTTCTAAGCTCAAATTTTTAATAACCGACATTCATTGCCACATAACTCATATTTGCTATAATTAAGCCGAATTGTTACCAATTATTCACAACATTATTTTAATTAGAAATAAACCCGCGTAGTCAACCAACAACCAATAACATTTGACATTTCGGAGACCTCACGCTACACTAGCGCCTCTAGCGGCGGATTCATACGCGCGAATGATATTTTTGGTATCTCAAGCGCCCGACTGGCGGGCTCTATGCTTGTATGCCACCCTTTTTAATGTAAAACGAAAGGCCTGAGATAAGTCTTTTTGTACTCTTCAGGATAGAATATTTGACAGTATTAAAAATAAAGTGCCATATGTTAGCATCTGTATTTAGAATGAATATTGGCAAGGATTTTTACTATTTTTACAAAAAAAAATATTCATAATTTTACTAAAAACCCACGAAAAAGATAGTTAATAGTTTTCTTATCTATTGTCACGTGACCCAAAACGCTTGGGATTGGCGGAGCCTAAAATGACGTCACACGCAAGTAAACTTCCGGTTAAAGTGACATTACATTGTATCGTTTGACGTTTTAATAACAGTCGTTGTACGTCACACACTAGTAAGACGCCATATTGTCTAGAGAAACGTTTTCGCGGCAACTTGAAAAAGGAGTTTTTGATTTGGTTATTTTTACTGAAATACATAACAGAATGATGATTATCCACTTTTTACGGGCTCCATAAACATTAATCAATCACGTGCGATCGTTTTCTAAAATTTGTCAAATACCCGGTCAGATTTTCAACATTTCCCGACATTTAGAATTTTCAATAAAAGAGACAAGATTTTTAGATCTTCACGTTTGATCATCGTGACCGTGTCGCATAGAGCGATGCGCATATATTTAGAGTAAAAAATATGGTATCAGCCTACGTGCACCATCACTGTCACCGATAATATGCCTCCGAAATCGCCAACACTCAAAACCAATGTATATATTTTTGAGGGAAAATCTAATTGAAATGCAACAACACACTCAGGATTTTTCTCCAGACTTCATCATCATCATCATCAGCATATTAATGTCCCCACTGTTGGGACACAGACCTTCCCTATGGATAGAAGAGAGATTGGGCCATGACCCACCACGTGGGCCCAGTGCGAATTGGCGGGTGCTAACGACTGCAGATGCAGCCGGGACCAACGGCTTAACGTGCCTTCCGAAGCACGGAGGAACTCGAGATAGAAAATTTTCGGTCACCCATCCAATGACCGACCACTGCCAAAGTTGCTTAACTTCAACGATCGCAGTCGAGCGCGCTAACTACTTGCGCCATTAAGCTCCTCAAGTCTCCAGACTTACCTTCCCATAATTTATTTCCATTTGGTTACCCTAGGTTCTAGTCTCACTCACTAATTGAGTCGTCCCCGCTACCAAATTGGCCGCTACTCCATATAGTGACGGTTCAAGTATGTCATGTATCGATACCAACCGCCCTTCCATCAGTCTAGACTATATTGACAGACTAGTTGCTCGTATTTTTTACGCAAAGCTTAAAAAAATGTCTGTTGAATTAATCAAATGCATCAAATTTATCGATTTTGTGTCAGTTTGCCAGTCATTATGTATGACCCAGCGCAACCATAATAGGGGTATTGACAGGGTACAGTAAGCGAAATTCTATTTAGTCCGTCAGTTAGATGATCAAAAAATAATGGACACGTATTCTTTCTTTAGACAATCAACCAAAAAATGACAAAGTTATAGCGCGTCAAAGTTTGGGAGTAGGGGCTCGTGACGTCACTTTTGAGTGAATTTTCACTTATAAGTGTACTCAAACGTGACGTCATGCGACTTTTCGAATCAATATATCTCTGCAATGTTTATATTATGTGAAAAAAAGAAAAAATACGTGTCCAATACTTTTTGATAATCTACCTGATAAACGAAGAAAAAAAAATGTCATCATCCCTATTGTGATTGTATTAGAATTTATCATGATATTTTTTTTATCATTATTAATCGAAAATAATATAATGAAACTAGCTGTCCCAGCGAACTTCGTACCGCCATAAAAAATAGGGGTTGGTGGTAGAAGGGTGAAAATTTAGGGTTGTATGTATTTTTGTATGATGTATCTTAAAAAAAATGGGTGCGTGTACTTATGTAGGCGCGTGAGAAGTTATCCTTCTTTGGCATCGTTTAAAATTAGTTTTTAATTGCATGCAAATAATTAATTACAATAAATTAATAAAAAGTCTGGAAAAGCACACAGTCAATAAAGTTTAGTTTTAATTTGAAAAAATAAATAAATAATCAAAATATTCAATTAAAATCGCTACTGAATATAATTTATTAGAACATATGTGATTTGCACTTGTATGAAACTCAAACACGTATTCCGAATATACAAACTAGAAACATGTGGATAAATATTATAAATATGAATACCTATAACTGTTACTTTATTACAAAATATAAAGATGTGGTTTTTGGTTCTACTACACCAATGGTCAAGAGATGGCGCTGTAGTCTCCTGAATCGCGCTTTGGTTCCGTTGTTCCAGATTAATAAATACTTTTGATATTATAAATATGAATACCTATAACAGTTACTTTATTGCAAAAAATAAAGATGTGGTTTTTGGTTCTACTACACCAATGGTCAAGAGATGACGCTGTAGTCTCCTGAATCGCGCTTTGGTTCCGTTGTTCCAGATTAATAAATACTTTTGATTGGCCTTCACAATGCAGTCGTTAGCACCCACTAAATAGAGATTCTATTTCTATTTTGTTGGTAGATTTTCTTAATGTGCGGTAAACACAAAAGTAACGCATGAAGTTGGCGACCAACTTCATGCTGTTAAAATTTTGTGTTACAGTGATGCGCGCGCATCTTAAAATTTCACTCTCATTATTTTTTCATAACGCGCCTAAAGAAGTATAACTTCAAAAAATAAAAACATACAATTTTGTCCTAAAAAAAATTAGAGGTATATATAACATTAACATATGAACCACCCTTAACATTTAGGGGGATCAAAAAAAGATGTTGTCCGATTTCCCGGACCTACTGAATATGCATATAATAAACGAAAATCGGTCGAGCCGTTTCGGAGTAGTTCAATTGCGCACACCGTGACAAGAGAATTATACTTATATATTAGAAATAAATAAAAAATTGTGTGTGTCAGCTCCGACGCACGACTGGAGTTTACTCCTTAAGTTCGATAGTCTAACCAGACGCAAAAAGAGTTTATTTAACTTAAAAAAGATTAATACTGTATGAAAGGGTAAATTAACAAATTAATGAAAATAATATACATATATAAATATATATTTATTCATTTCATATGCATTTATTATAACTAATCGACGAAATATTTTACATTAAACTTTTTACAATAGTCAATTTCAGATGTGCATAAATTATCATTAGGAATGTTGATAAATTATGTAATTATTATTATCAGACTATTATCATTTTTTTAAATATTAAATAAATCAACATTGTCTGCATTATTAATTACAGTGACAAGTGGTTTATGGTAACTAAAATAAGACACATGGACGTTCGTAGATACGTGGTTCACGAATCTTGAAAATACTGCATCAATGGTTGTACCATATCTCGTTGTCCCCATTGCTCTATCAGAAACAATATCTAAATTCAGTTCAGATTTTAAAAAAAATATTAATGTCAATCCGTCATCTTTGTTTGTCAAAGTTGCGCGACATAGGATGCCCACCAAAAACGTAACGAGGTCATTCATCGATAGATTTTACTCCTCACATTTTTCTCATACCGGGCCCCTTATATATGCAAATCGATTCTTAAGGAGTAAACTCCAAAATTGATATTAAAGTTAAATCTCTATGATCAAATCTAAATAAAATCAGATAATGTACTACCGTATGGTGAAATAACGTTTTTCCTTTGGTATTCCTTTACCACATTCACTCTATTATCTCAGCCGCATCTAAAACTACTTAAATACATGCCCAAGTTTTTAATTTAAAAATAAGAATTAACATATTTTTAATTCAAAGAATATAGGGGCAAGCAGAAAATATCTAATAAGGTACTTTAGTACTAAATTCCACAAAATTATGTTTATGAGATCGACATCCTGCCTGCATTATATTAAATAGGAAATTACGCGTGCTTGTTTATTACTTAATCACGTAGATACGAAACTGCAGAACGGATGTTCATAATATTTGGAAAACAAACACTAGGCACTTATACAATTTTCTATATCTTATTTACCTTCAATAAGTGCCCCTTTCGAATTCTTAACGTTTGCGAGTCCGAAGTGTCATGTCATTGTCAAATGTGTACTGATTTTTAGTTCTCGTTACGTACTTTGTGGCGCTACTGTTGAAGTTTTCATACAAAATTTGATATTGGCATAACGCACTCTCAAATCTCAAACTATTCGAATTCGATTATGGTTCGTGCTAGGTAGTGTTGCCGATCGATAGTCGACTATCGATGATTAATCGATAGTCTATCGATAGCCAACCAATCGTATGACAATCGATCGGCTTATCGATAGTATCGATACTATCAATAGTATCGATACTATCAATAGTATCGATATTATCGATAGCACAGAAAAAGCCAATACTATCAGATGAGTTAAATACTATCGACACTATCGATAGTATTGTAGTTCGTTAATAACAAACTATCGATAGTATCGACACTGACGATTTTATTTGCAACCATACTATCGATAGTTTAACAATTTGCAATAGTATTGTTTACAATTTTCAGGTATTATAGTGAATCACAAACTTTACTTTAAAACAATCGCTAGTATCGATACTATCGATAGTATTGTTGCAGATAAAATCAAAACTATCGATAGTATCGATACTATCAAATTCTTTCGATAGGCCTATCGAGTTTTAATATCGATAGTTCGGCAACACTAGTGCTAGGGGTACTGATTCAAATGTATATAATCTCAATAAACAATTTCTTTCACTCGGAAAACAACAATATTGTATTGTAGGAAACAGATATGGCTAATGCTCAGCGTACTAACATGTGCTACTGAATATACAAATGTAAAGTATATAATCTCAATAAACAATTTCTTTCACTCGGAAAACAGCGATAAGATATATATTCAGGTATTTAGGTCGCTTCGTTATGGGGAATCGTAACAATAAAAATAGTTCGTTTCAAATCGAGCTGTACTGAAAGCATTTCGATTCGGCGTCCCCTTGGCATTTCCATTGAGTGACGCGCTAATTCGTTAACCTCAATAGGGATGTCGAAAGTTGAAAAAAATATAGATATATCGATACATCGTTTTTTTTTAAATATCAATATCGGATCCGATATATCGCGAAAAAAACATCGATATATCGATATATCGGACCAATTTTCCCAAAAATATCGTACAGTAGCTCACGAAATATGACACGCGGAATAATAATGGAACGAAAATTATCTCCCTAAAAATAGACCCTATTTTCGAATGATGACATAGACAATACAAAATAAAGCTCAGATCATAGATATGTTGAATATCATTAATCTGAGATCCAGTTACGATTTTTCCAGATACGAATTTAGTTAGATCGTGATATGCCGCTAATAATTAAAAAAATATCGTTTTTGATACGAATTTCGATATTGGTTATTTTGTATCGATGTATCGATATATCGAATCAAAATATATCGGCAAAAATATCGATATATCGAACAAAAAATATCGATATATCGATACATCGATATATTTTCAACAAGCCTAAACCTCAATCATACTCGTATGTGGCATTAGACAAGAGGTTTTATTATGTCCAGACGTAAAGGTATTCGATCACTGCTAACAATCAAAATGTAATTTTAACATTTTAAACTAAAAGTCAACGGCCGACAACCCAGAACGCCGTAAAAATATCTAAATGTACAATTTATGCGATATACAGTAAACTTCGTTTATTATGACTCCGTCTATATTGACCATCCGCCTATTATGACTTAATTATCCAACGAAAGGAGACCCGGCACTTTTCATCGATAAAATGCTAAACTTGTATACAGTTGAATTTGGTCTCAAAATAAAGCCAAAATTATTTGCGATATAAAACTACTTTTGCCTTAGTTTTAGTGAATCGTGGAAAGAAGTTATTTATAGATTAATATTTTTTGATATGGAAACCATTTTGATGACAAACCTACGTATTTGACATTGACAGCTAGCTGCTTTTTTTTTTAATTTATTGGCAATGGATACATTATCCTTATGCCTAACTTATTACTAAGAACATGCAACTTAAAATATATATGTTAATTATTTACATTTTACTATTTTTCTACGGTGTTACTTACATAATTAAATATAGGTTTATAAAATAAATGGTTCCCTAAAAGTTTATGCAATTCTGTTGGTATGTCACAATCATTAGTTTCACAGATATTTTGCATCTTCGATATTAAAATTAAACGTTGGGACTCGAACCCGCACCCTTCGCAATGCACTGACCAATTATGCTACCGCGGCCCTCACGGACCGCGTTGAAATTCTTCTAGCCATTCTTAAGCTGCAAGGCAGCGCCATCTCTTCGCATTAAAGGTAACCCACAATGTGAAATGAATACTTTTACAAGTATTAAACATTTGAAAGAAGAATGTTTGCTGCCTGGTCCGTGTGGAATTTTTTCTTTATTTTTATATTTTCTTTAGATTTAACCTTTTTATATCCCAAAGGCGCTCATATTTTTTTTTATTCACATTATTTTTACTTCTTATTTTGATGTTATATCGAAAAGATCATTTTCTATCGAAAAATCTGCCGTCATAAAAAAAACGATTTTGAAAAACTTCCTGCGCTTTTGATTTCTCTTCTACAGACCAAAAGCTTCATAAGCTCTCCTTTCTGATGTTATACAAAAAATATACATTAATATGGAAACCGTTCCTAGAAAACGCAAAAGCTTCGTAACGATTCTCGATAGATAATTAACAACCACATAAGTGAAGAAATTTTATGCATTGCTTAAAAGCTTCTTTTTTTATATAAAATCCGTCTTCCGGTCGCCACAGAACAGGGCCTCGCGAAATCTGTCTTGCCCACATCAAATTTAGGTCTTGCCCCGCCACTGCGGGCTGGTTTATTTAAAAGTCACGAAAGAAAGAGAAGGCGAATGTCATGGATCCACGTAGAGCCATGATAAAACTGGTTGCTTTCCAATCACAGCATTATTGCGCATTATGCGGCATAATGCTTAACGTTGAGTGTTCCAACTACAGCAACGCTTCGCACAATCGAGCACTCTCAAAAGTAATGCTTTCGTGTGATGCGTGCAATGGTACCAACTCAGAGACAGAAAATTAACAAGTGTTTTTTCTTTAAGTTGGTATTGATCGAAATGTTTTATTTATATGTTATCGTTAGTAATATTATTTATTGTTGAAAAATTATTAAAGCTTTCGTGTCATTAAATAGTTTTTTTTTAAATAATCAAAGTTCATTCAAACTGTTAAAAAATAAATATAAGTATGGATGAAGGTACAATCATTGACTTTTTTTTTCAACACTGAACTTAGCGCACTCTGCTGGTGCATTTGAAAACTAATTCGCGTTTCAATTAAGCATCAGCATAATTGGGAATTGTGCGGCACTGAGTCACAGAATATATACACTACGCGAAAAGAAGCGACACTTAAGCATGTGTGCTCGTAAAATCGCCCGCGGCTATGTGTGGGTGTCTGGAGGTGCGCGGGGGCGTTGCGCGGCGCGCGGGGCGTGGAGAGGGCAGTCGCCGACTGCCTCGACCGAAGGGATGGCAGTAGCGAAATAGTAAAATAATAGCGTTGCACTGCATTGCACGCACAGACTGACTACGCTACGCAATCTTATTATTCTTTAGATAATAATAAGAATTATAAAACGAATCGAAAAAGGAGAAAATATATAAAAGCTAGCAATTTGTTATAGTACCTACATTAAAAGATTAAAAATTGATTATAAAATCAAACCTATCCTTCATTATTAACCCCAGTATCCTTGAATCAGTTTACATTTAATAACTTACTATGCATAAATATTCATTGGCACAAGTCTAAATTCCAAGTTCAACCCTAGCGCATACACGCTCCTGCTCAAGGTCACTGACGCTGGAACTCTCACGTACACAGAGTGTCACCGCTGTGACTGAGTCGCATTATGCTCTGTAATTGGAAAGCATACACTTTTTGTTAAGTATATGCTCTTTTTAGTGGTTCGGTTTTATATATTTTTTTTGATAGCTATCAAGAAGAAAAGAATGTTTAATGTTTCCCATTGTATTTTAATTTGGTTTTTGTGATCTTCAATAAAGAATTATTTTATCCCAAAGGACTATTTTATTTTATTAGTGTCTTGGGCAAGGCCAGGTAATCATCCAAAAGAAGCTGGAAGAAGCGAACAGATTCTTCACAGAGAAGATTATCGAGCAGGAAGAGGCGAGCCAATTGCGCAGGGACATTATTGGATTTTATCTGGGAGGAACATCGTACAGACCCATGTTGTGTTATTATAACGTGAATGTCGTAAAGTCGTTGATGACACAAAAAACACGCTATTCTTCTTAATCACTTTAATGTTTTATAATTCACAAACAAACAGCGCTTTCTTAACAAAATCAACATATTCTCTAACCATCATTTTTACGGCAAAGAGATTATTTTTCTAATATTAAGATATCTGTCTATCAAAGACGTTTTCATAGATAAGTTAAGTACCTATATCGGCGCGGTACACGAATAGATCGGCCGGACCTCGACATTACAGAACGTGGTGCTTCATTATCGTAAATACTTGGAATATTGGTATGGTTGATATTTTAATTGATTTATGTTTTACCTGTTTTAGTTGGGATAATTACTCTAGAATAATATTAAGCTTTTATACTACACACAATGAATTAAGCACCCTTTCACATTTTTTGCAAAAAATCGTAATTTTTGAGCGCCTCGTGTACCCCCTTAGAAAAGATTTTGACTATTTCCAATAGAAGTAATCAGTAGATTTAGTCTTCCTTATGTAAGTTAATGTAGAATATTTGCATATACTATTTTCCTTTTTTTTTGTACTGATCGTTCTACCGCAGCTAGTTTACGGAAAAAACGATAATATGCACAACTTCAAACGCCTAATTCTCTAAATAATGTTCAATAAATTAGATCAACTTAATTACTAGGAGATCAGAAATATGTTTTTGTTGTAACATAACGTATTAGATTTTTGATTTTGCATCTCATTAATTATCAAAAAAAAACATCTAACCTCCGCGAGTTTTCCCAAAAAACAATGCAAGTTTACCTCGTATTTTGATATTGAATTAAATAGAATTACTATCATAAACTTTCATAAAACTAATCTACCATCATTGATCTACTAAAATATGTGTGTATTTTTATAATTAGTTTATTAATAATTATTTTATAAGACTCGAAACATCACCCGTAAAATGCAATATGTACTAGTGCAAATCTACATACGCGCCGATCAACTGAATTAATATTGGATTTTCTCACACTCGACTCTCACACTCGACCAAAAAGTTTATACTCTTACTTCATAACATTTTGCAATGGGTACTGGATCTCTACTCTCTTTCTCCGAAACGAAATTTAAGCAACGAACGAATTTTAAACGAAATTTCGCCAGTGACTCTTCTCTATTTCATCTTCGAACACGAACATAAAGTTCGGAATCACAGACAATCATCGTGAACGAATGGAATGAGTTATGTTTGTTTAGATAACGTTTTTTACTTCAAAACAATATTACTTTATGCCAACATTTTTGATTACACAAAACAACATCTTTTGACAGTGTTAGCCGACTAATTTGTAGAGTTGATGCAATAGAATATATGTCAACCTTTTGTCGTGTAACACTTTGAAGTATTGGCTATTGCCAAAAAATAAACAAAAATTAGATTTATTTGTAAATCTTTCATACTAAAAAATGTTCCTCACGCTAAGCAGCCTTAATTAAAAATACTCTAGTAGTAATTTTAGGTTTCATTTAAACAAAAATCCCAAAACGAAAATGAAAAGGTAACACTTTTCATTTTGTCAATTTGAGGTTTAAATTTCGAACAATTATCTGTCAAATTCAACTTTTACTTCAAAAGTTTTGTGAATTAGAGTAGGCTTAGAGAATTTAAATGTCAAACTATTTTCGGACGAACGAATTTTCGAAATGAAATAGAAACAGAGTACGGAACGTGCGAAAATATTCGTTTTTCGTTGAAATAGAGTAGGCCTCCTGATATGGATGAAGTTGTCACCGAGATTGATAATAATATTAGTATTGGTGACTCGTTTTTGGTTGAGAATCCGGAAGCATTTTTACATATTTTCGCATATTCTTGAAGCAGAACCATCTCTCAAAATTATTTTGCAGAATATAAGAAGTATAGAAGTATATTTTTTGCGAAAACTAAAGTTGATTAGGACATTATTGTTATCACTGAGTGCTGGCTACAAGGTTCTGATTCATAACCGACACTTGATCTGTATAATTCTTTTTGTACCCGCAAGCATATTAATCAGAATAGCGGCGTAGTTGTATACATAAAAAGTCAAATAAGCCTTGTTTACGAGACCGTTATGATCAATACCGACTTCTTAGTGGTAAAAATAGATAAAACTCATGCTTTTATTTGTATGTATGTACAGGTCACCTTTGTCTGCTATTATATCAAATTTTATTGCGTCCTTGGATGAACTTTTATCAGATCCTAAAAAATAACCTAATGTCTATTTAACTGGGGATATAAATATTGATATTGGTATTGACAACAATGACGACGTTAGCTGATTTACTTTAAAACTCTATTTTTTTAGATGGTAAACAACTACGATGATTCAAAAGATTATAGTTAATGAAAATATTATCTCTTATCTATTAGACAAGTCCGTCCGTCTGTCTGTGGTGCTGTTTCAGCGGCCAAACCGTAAGAGATAGATAAAGAGAATATTTAAGTTATAAGTTAATAATAGTCTGATAAGACTACAAACCGGATTTGAGTAACGTAGCACTTCCGGTTTTCGAGAAATCACGAATTTCAAACGAAACCACACAAAATCTCCGAAGTTCTCAATTAATTAAATACATTTTATTTTTTTTAAATCAGGTTTTGGTGAACATTTGGTTCACTGGTTTGCTAGTGTTATTATTATTTTAAAAGCGTGTGTGCGGAAATACAAGAAGTAAATACATAAAAAGCCAGTTAGTACGGTTTCTAAATATACAACATACCTAACGCACGCACTACATTACGATCGAATCTTACGTTGATGTCATAAATTGACCGCATCGAATGGTGGCTGAAATATTAACGAGCGTCAACATGAGTGGGTTAATATTGATTCGGTTAATATAGTACGCTAGTCTTAGTAGAACGGCGGGCTGTTTCCGCAACTCGACATCTAGTGTCTATTTTGCGTGGGGATTGGCATCAGTCCTGCCATCCCAGCTCCTCCAGAAAGCTCAGCAGTCCCCGAACGTTACTGCTGGCCTCTACTATAGTCTTCGGGCTTCCCATTAGAGAAGTCCTTTGTCTTGCAACGCCCCTGCACTCCAGTAGGACATGGGCGCTCGTCTCCTCGTCCTCCAGGCAGGCTCTGCACAGAGGGCTGTCAGAAATACCTATATTACAAAGGTGTTTGTTGAAATAGCCGTGACCCGTGAGTATACCCACGATTTGTTTTAAGGCTTGTCTAGGAAGTCTGATTAACTTACGTGTTAGCTGCAGGTTTACCTTGGGAACGGCTTCCCTAGCTTGCCTGCAGTCCGTGAGTTCTGTCCAGTATTCGTTATGTTGTCGTTGACAGCGCTCCCTTATCCATGTTCGCAGCTGTCGATAGGGTATGGGTACAATAGGCTCCGGACCAATGGCCGTCCTGCTAGAACCTTCCCTGGCTAATATAGTACACTAATATTTATTTTTAGTACAAACGTATGATAAGTTAAAGTTTCTGATAATTTGGGACTAAGAACTAGGTCCATAACTTTAAATGGCTAAGGCATATAACTTTGCCTAACTAACCTGTGATGACATACGGAGCCGAGACGTGGACACTAACGGTACGGCTGGTCCACAAGTTCAAAGTCGCTCAGCGCGCTATGGAAAGGGCTATGCTCGGCGTTTCTCTGAAGGATCGCATCAGAAATGAGGTAATCCAACAGAGAACCAGAGTTATCGACATAGCCCACCGGATTAGCAAGTTGAAGTGGCAGTGGGCTGGCCATATTTGTCGAAGAACCGATAACCGTTGGGGTAGACGAGTTCTGGAGTGGAGACCGCGTCTAGGCAAACGTAGGTTGTCCTCAGAGCGCGATGAAGAAACGATTTGCGCAAGGTGGCTGGCAGGAGCTGGATGCGAGTAGCCCAAGATCGATCTGAGTGGCGTGCATTTGGAGAGGCCTATGTCCAGCAGTGGACTATGATAGGCTATTGATGATGATGATGATGATGATATAACTTTGCAATATCGATAAAAAACATACACAATAACACCCTAAAACAAGTAAATATGTACCTATTAACTATTAATACTTATACACACTGCACTACCAGTCACTTTCAAATTAATGGAATTGGTCAAGAATCACAATGTAGTTTTTTTTTTTCAACTTAGCACGAGGATTTTTTTTTAGTTTATGTTAAGAATAGTTAGTTACCTAACAACTGTTAATACGACTAGGTGCTCTGCAAATATTAACTTTAACTTAATTCTTTTATTTACAAGTAATAAAATGATACAGGCAATATGAACAAATTTAAGAATAATTAAAACAAAAAATATACTATAACAATGAACCTAAAACTAAAAACCTTAAAAAATAAAATATAATAACTAAAATACATTATTAAAAGGAGTCCCTTAAGACAAGGTTCCGAAGATACTGGCAGCGTTCCCCCTTTGGATAGCTAGATTAATTCTTTGTCCGAGGTAGCTGCCAGCTCTTCGGTCTCCTGTGATGTCGACTAATCTTTTCGCTATTTCTTTAAAAAGCCTTATAGCGCTAGGACCCCACGGACCAAGGGTCTCGACACCGAATGGGACAAAATCATATTCGGAGCCTAGACCCCTGTATTTGCCTGCCTTAGCTTTTTCAGCCGCTTCACAAGCTCTGTTGTTGGTTCCATGTAGATGGGGAGGGGCCAGTATCTAATAATCTAGCATATCTATAATCTAGCCACTTAATTCTATGTATGAACTTATATCATATTCATTCCGTTTTCGTCAACTTCGAATTCCTGTTACGATTAATCGGAATAAACTTCAAGAATATTTAATCAAAATGCCGAAATAATATTGCACTAGGTATATGCTCGCACCCTTTTTGATGACTCACCATTTTTACTATTGCTGTATTTATCGATAAAGTAAAATCAAATTATTTATTTACTTACTTCAAAATTATGTTAAATAAAACGCATGTATAATAATTAATAGAGTTGTGTTGACTAAACGCAATAGAGTTATAATTGCTATCTTACCTTCTCAATTATCTACCAACAAACGCCATAAATAAATATGTTTAATGTTGCAATATAAACAGACATTGAACTGAACTGTGCCAATGTCAGCAGCAAACGGGCGGTGTTGAGAAAGCTCCATTATCTCACTAAAAGGAACAATCTTGATAGTAACTGAATCGGTTATTGCAAATAGCTTATCATACGTGAGATAATTTAAAAATTTTCGGAACCTTTTTAATTTTTTTCATTTACAAAATAAACAAGTTTGGTAGCGGAAATTTCGATATGGCAATTACATAGTTATTTTGTTTCACTTGCCAACACTTGTGCATGTTCCCGAACACTTAGTGGTTAATAAATAATCCACCATTATTAGACACTAACATCCGTCACAACACATTTTTAACAAGAAAAACAAAACTGCTAGATTGACTCTTCCTGATCCCGCCTAAAAATCCGAGTTTGCATTTGTACTTAGGTAATAATCTTATGAAAAACTACGTAGGTAATTATAATTTTTCTTTTTTTTTTAAAGCATTAACTAACTGCTTGATGTTTAAATCAAAAGAAAATATATCTAGAAAAAATTCCACGCGGTCCAGACAGCAGACAGGACTCGAACCCGTACCCTTCGCAATCCGGGCGAATGCACTGACCAATTATGCTACCGCGGCCCTGCTGGCCGCGTCGAAATTCTTCTAGCCATTCTTTAGCTGCAAGGCAGCGCAGTCTCTTCTCATTATAGGTAACCCACAATGTCAAATGAATACTTTTACAAGTATTAAACATTTGAAAGAAGAGATAGCAATTATAGTTATAATTTTTATTTTTAAGCATGTAACTGCTTGATGTTTAAATCTAAAGAAAATATAACTAGAAGAAATTCCATTCTATGTTCATTTGTTCAGAATTTTTTCTAGTTATATTTTCTTTAGATTTAAACATCAAGCAGTTACATGCTTAAAAATAAAAATTATATCCCCTTATTGTTTTTTGATTCGGGACAGCCGTGAGGCATCCTTAACATACCTAAGTGAAGGGAGTGAAGGTTTATAAACGCAATAAGTGAACTGATAATGAGCAAATATTCGTCAAGGTCGCCACTACAACCGGCGGCGTGTACGAGCAAGGACTTTGATTTCTGATGGTCGAATAACGTGAAAATGTCACAACAACTGGTTTTGGTATCTGGTAAACACTGCATACTTATGTCAAGTGCACCCGGAAAAAGATAGTCCACTTCATTATTTTGCGATACCTATTGCTTTTTAATGGAAACGTTTTTAGGGGTCCGTACCTGAAAAGGAAAAAACGGAACCTAGGATCACTTTGTTGTCCGTCCGTCCGTCTGTCAAGACCGTTTTTCTCTGGAACGCGTGGAGCTATCAAACTGAAATTCATATCTAATACTCAGGTCTACTTTCACTTGGAGCTGTGAAAAAATCGAACTTCTAAGCCAAAGCAATCAAAAGATACATACATTTTCGAAACTCGCACGGGAATCAAAACCTACAGGGTACTTCTCGTGAAGTAACGTCTTATAGTACAGATAAAGGAAAAATTGCCAAAACCGTAAATTTTTAGTTACCATATATAATAAAAAATGGGTGCGTGTACTTATGTAGGCGCGTGAGAAGTTATCCTTCTTTGGCATCGTTTAAAATTAGTTTTTAAATGCATGCAAATAATTAATTACAATAAATTAATAAAAAGCCTGGAAAAGGACACAGTCAATAAAGTTCAGTTTTAATTTGAAAAAATAAATAAATAATCAAAATATTCAATTAAAATCGCTACTGAATATAATTTATTAGAACATATGTGATTTGCACTTGTATGAAACTCAAACACGTATTCCGAATATACAAACTATAAACATGTGGATAAATATTATAAATATGAATACCTACAACTGTTACTTTATTACAAAAAATAAAGATGTGGTTTTTGGTTCTACTACACCAATGGTCAAGAGATGGCGCTGTAGTCTCTTGAATCGCGCTTTGGTTCCGTTGTTCCAGATTAATAAATACTTTTGATAGGCCTTCATAATGCAGTCGTTAGCACCCACTAAATAGAGATTCTATTTCTATTTTGTTGGTAGATTTTCTTAATGTGCGCGTTCGGCTGCGATCGTTGAACTTAAGCAACTTTCGCAGCGGTCGGTCATTGGATGGGTGACCAAAAATTACTATCTCAAGCTCCTCCGTGCTTCGGAAGGCACGTTAAGCCGTTGGTCCCGGCTGCATCTGCAATCGTTAGCACTCACCAATCCGCACTGAACCCGAGCGGTGACTCATGGCCCAATCTCCCTATTCCATCCATAGGGAAGGCCTGTGCCCCAACAGTGGGGACATTAATAGGCTGACGATGATGATGATGATGAACCGTTGTAATCTAGGACTGCGATATGTCATTATCGCCCACCTCAAAAAAAACAAGCGGAAAATATTGCCCCTAGTTCAAGATTGGGAAGAATTTGAGGAGTGATAAGAAATCGCAACAAGTGTTAGTATCCGAAACCTTTACAAAAAAAGCCTTTTACAAAATTGCGTTATTGCATGTTTCAAGCCCAGCTTTTTTGCCGCACATCGACAGCCAGCAGAAAAAACAAGTTATTAAAAATAGTTATGTTTTTATTTAATTTTTTAAGCATTTAACTGCTAGACCAGACCGCTGGAACCGGCCCCTCGCCTCAATAATGGGATGGTTACGCGCAAGAATCCAGATCGCGATCATCAGGGCCAACAGTATGTGTATCCGTGGCACGCGCCACAGATGGCAGCGCTCTGGTCTCTGCGAGGATGGAGCCGCACTCCCCAACGGCTTATCATGATCCCAACAGTTGAAATTGCTAATATTTTCTTAAATATATGTGTGTTAATTTATCTGTAACTGCTAGACGTTTAAATCTAAAGAAAAGTTTTAATAGAAAAAAATCCACGCGGACCAGGCAGCAGACGGGTCTCAAACCCCCACCCTTCGCAATCCGGGCGAATGCACTGACCAATTTTTTTGTGTGTATATATTTTAATAATTAATTCATTAATAATTATTTTATTAATAAAAGTATCTACATATATCACAAATCAATTAAAAAAAAACAATTAACATTTAGATATTAAACTAAAAGTAAACAAAAAATAATAATATTAAAAAAATAGCTGCCCTAAGTCTGCCCCGTCGGCAAGGAAATATATACATTATATTTTATTCTATTAAAACTTTTCTATATTAAAAATAATCAAAATTGACCTCTTGTCTTGAGACGTTGAGTCACAGAATAGGTTATATATGGTTATCATCATAGCATAGTTTTGGAAAGTGGTGTCAGCGCTGACGGATACGCGGAGAAAGCCTCCAAGCCTCCAATCGTCTGTCTAACAGATAACTTGCGTAAAGGTTACACAACATCGTCACGTTCGGGCCAACGAACGACTGCGTTCGAGCACAAGCTGCCGTTACATTATTGTTGGATTTAGAGATATTTGAATAAATCTACACAGGCCTGGGTTAATAGGACAATCACGCATGACGCGTAGACCCTTTAAGACTACGTTTTTCTTAGAGATGGCTTAAAAAATTGCTCCAGTCACCATGAGCAAAGAGCAAGTATGCTAAACAAAATAGCTTTTGAAGTGTTTTATAGCTGCATTTCTCTGTATTATTATTTTCATAATATTTTTATTCAATTATTTACAATATGTCTCTTTAACTAGGTTATTCTTATTCAAATTTCAACGTGTTTAATAATATACTGTCCGTGCTCGAGGCTGCTATTTGATACAGCCAGGGGCGCGGGCAGAAGTCTGAAAGAGGAAGCATAGAAGGATAGTAAAGATAAAAGTAGGTATACAACAAAATAGGGAGGTGAAAAACAAAGTGAAGAAAAGTTGATTCACATTAGTCCCGTTAGATACTACTCGTTTGCTTCGAGTTGGCCGTCGATAGCCAATCACAGGTACATCAACTGGTATCTCTGTATTATTTACCTATTACTTCATTTGGTAATTAGGCTCTATCGTGTGAATTAAGTCTGTATCCCGTAGAATACGGACACACTTTACCATACGATCGACCAGTTCATGCCCATACCAATGCATTGGTTGAATTTACCTGAAAACTCCCTGAAAATATGAGAACACATTCTAACATTAGTCTTATCCATGTATTTCTTCAAATTTTAAAAGCGAATTATTTAAATAACCTGCCTACTACATGTCAATAACAAGTCTGAGCAGTTGCTGCATCTGTAAGATTTCGTTAGCTTCAAACTATAATATGTACTGCTGTTTCAGAAGCAGTATTTATAGATTTCTGTGTAAGTCTTGCATGAATGTTGAATCGGCGATTTCTCGAAAATCTAATTATCGATTGAACGGTTAAATAAACGGTGGTGCACGCTAAGAACCTAGCAGTTCCATGAACTAACACAAACAAAATAGCTTTTTCAGGATCTCATACCTGCATTTCGCTGTATTATTCTTAGATTAAATCAAAAAGGGTAGATACGGCACTAGCCTCACAAAAGTGATCCGCATGAATTGTGGTCCCATACCCTAATCGCTTTAGTCACAACTTGGCATGCAAACGACGTACATGTGAACGCCAAAAAGAAATATTGCTAATATTTTGTGTTTCTATGATAAAACAATCCCTAAGTGTGTTTTTAAAAAGTGCTCAAATTGCTCAAGAACTAAAAACAAAACCCACGGCATCACTTTTCATTCGTAAGTACTATAAAATATATTTTTTCATAAAAATTGTTGTTTGTTTTGAATCTTATTCGGTAGTGACGTCGAGTACTGGTCGCCTGATTGGTCGGTAGTGCAGTGACGCGGTTCTCGCCGTCCCGTGCGCGCTGTAAACTTTTTTGTATTTAAAATTGCTATCATTGCTCAAGAGGTTTGCCGAGGTATATATTTGACTTGATACCAAGGCTCTACATTCCGAATGAAGTCTATATCCCGTGGAATTCAGACACACTTTGCCATACCAATGAATGAACATAAGGACACAATACTACATTAAATAATTAATTTTCAAATATTGAAGACTTGTATGAGTAGAATGAAGAATATTGGAAGAAAATCTTTACAAGACATTTACCAAAAAACGTCAGAGTTAATCAATGTAAAATATAATGACGTTTAAGATTACACAGGCTTTCTGAATCTTTACAAAACATTCGTCTAGATAATTATCATTGTTTTTTTTTATAACGGCTCCCCCACTCTGTGGCAGGACTTCTTTAAGCATTTTGTATTTTCTTTCTTTTCTAGAGTTTTTCTTTTCTCATTTTTATTCTTTTTTACTTAACGTTTCTACAATTCTTATTTTCTATTACATTGTTATTTTCTTATAATTTTACTAATTCATCTAGGTTTTTATAAGTCACTGCTATTTTCTATTCTACAATTTAGTTTTCTCTTACATTTAATACAATTTTAACATTTATTATTTCCTTTTCTTGTTTGTTTACAGTTTTCTTATTAATCTATTTACATTCACGTTTTTTACATTACATTATTTTCTCTACTACTTTTCTTTGTCTTTATCATGGTTTAACCTGAGTACTACGAGTAATACATAAAAATTCTCTATTATTTTTTTTATACTAAGTACGAGAATAAGAGTCTCACAGTTAGCCTTCTATCAACAATAGTATTGTTGATCGAGGCGGTTAGTACTCAATGAAGACGTAAAGAACGTAGAGCCACAAAGTATACCAAATTAGTGTAGGAAGGCCAAAGGGGAAGATCTTCCTCCGAGCTGGGTGATGTTAGCTCAGGGGCCGCGGCCCGACTGATTACGGGATTCTTCCACTTTGTGGTGGGTTCGGGTTCGAAGTTCTCTTCATTCCCCGGGCTGCTTCTCACGGGGGTGCGCCCCCGCGGGGTTGGGTACCGCTGTTGAGCGGCCGTCGTTGGCGACGAGCCGTTTGTTCTTGCCCCTTTGTGCCCGCTTTCGCCGGGAGGCTTACTACGCAGCCCTCAGCGCGGTCAGCCAAGCCGGGTGAGACCCCATGAGGGGAGGCCCAGCTAGCGCCAGCGAGCAGGCTGCGATTTAGGCAAGCGGGGGTATGTGGGGGCTGTTAGCTGGGTGGTGGAAAGATGGGAGTCTGGATAGTTGGTGGGTGGGACGTGGATGGTGGCGAGAGCAAGCTACGTGGTGTCGGGCGCGGCGGACGGCGCGACGCCCGTCCGCGGCGAGTGGAACCTGGTGAGAAAGCAGAGTTAGTAGCGCCGCCGGGTGGAAGAGGCGCAATATTTTGTAGATGGTGGTGCGAGCCGCTGTCGGCGCGGGAGAACATGCCCCGAGAAAGGCGGGCCACAAAGGAATCGATGGCCTCTACTCTGAGGTCGCGGGAAATGAGATCATTGCGAACGTGGCGTCCCGCCCGGGTGATGATGCGGAGCGCGACGTTCTGTTGTTGTTGGAGTCGCTGCCTCAGGGTCTGTGAACAGAGAGAGTACCAAGCTGGGGCGGCATAGGTTAAGATAGGCCGCACGTAGATTTTGTAGATGCCCCCTTTTGTTTTGAGGGGCAATCGGGATGCCAGAATGGGCCGGAGTGCAGCTCTAACTCCTCGGCTCTTGGTGATGGCCGCTTCTATTTGGGCGGCCATGGAAAGCTGATGGTCGATGGATACGCCCAGATACTTGATTTTTCTTGCCCATTCGATCATTTTCTTCCCCAGGGCAAGTTTGGGCGGGAACTTTCTCTTGTTTGAGGTGCAGATGGCCGTTGTTTTTTCCACATTGACGGCCACTCTCCAGTCTGCCATCCACCTCGGGAGTTTGTTTAACTGGCGCTGCATTCTTTTTGACGCCGCCTGTGCCCATACTGCTGAAGTGAAAAATGCGCTATCGTCGGCGAACAGGGCCAACTCGACCCTCGGTTCCCACTCCGCCAACTCCTCGTTCAGCAGTGGCATGTCGTTGGTATACACGTTGTACAGCATGGGCGAGAGTACGCTTCCTTGTGTTACCCCAGCTGTTATTTGGCGGATATCCGAATCTGTACTCTCGACCGACACGTAAAAAGAGCGGTTTGTGAGGTATGAGGAAATTAGGTGAATCATCGCCGGATGGATTTCTTCTTGTTTCAGCTTGTATATGAGACCGGGGTGCCAGACCCGGTCGAAAGCTTTCTCAATGTCAAGGAACACTGCCACCGTACAGTGTCCCTTGTTTTTGGCCTCTGTTAGGTGGTGTAGTAGGCGGCACAGTTGGAGGGTGGTCGAGTGACCGCCACGGAATCCAAACTGTTCGTCGCGTGGCTTGAATTGGGGTTGTAGTCTTCGTAGGAGTAGCCTCTCGAATAATTTAGCGGAGTGGTCGAGCAGTGTGATAGGGCGATGGTTCTCGGGTCGCCTCCTGTCTTTGCCCGGTTTAGGGATTAAAATTACCTTTCCCTTTCTCCAGGGCGTGGGAAAGTGTTTGGTTCTTAGGGCAGCGTTTAGAATTTGGGCCCATGCGGCCATGCATCTTCTTGGAAGTTCTGCAAGGGCAGCCGGGGGCAGTCCATCCGGACCTGGGGCTTTCCTTCTGTTTAGTCGGATGGCTGTTTTTCGCACATCAGAAGGGGAAATAAATATGTCTCCTGGCAATTGGGGCGCGGGTGTCTGTAGTATGTTTTCTACTTCTATTTTCACTTCTTCGTGGTGGGCGGCAGATTCAGGGGCGGCCGGGTGTGGTGAAAATTGGGTTTCGAGGTGGTCTGCGAATATATTGGCCCGGTCTAGGGCAGCGTATCTTCGTCTGCCCTGTGTATCAAGTAGGGGGCTGATGGTGGCTTTTTTGTTGGTCATGCCCCTCAGGAGTTTGGTGAGTAGGGTCCGGGAGTCAGAGGCCTTCTCGATGGTGACCTCCCAGGCATCTCCTCTCCATCTTTGGATAGAGGCTGCAACGTCCGCCGTCGCCCGATTTAGTTCGGACTTGATCCTAGGGCATCGGTGTAGGGCCCATAGTTTTTTTAACCTCTTTTTTTGCGTAATTTTTGTATGGAGGCTGGCTGGTAGTGGGTCTCTTGTTTTGTTGTTGACCAGGGTGGAGTGGCGCTCCAGTGCCACCTTCATGCTCTTGGTCAGGTCCTTGACATTGCTGTCGATGCCTTCCTGGGTCTGGAGGGAGTGTGCTATTTTGTAGCCTTCCAGCTCTGTTTTGTAAGCCGCCCAGTCTATTTTGTTTTTGGGCGGGCGTGGTGATACTGCTTCTGGATCTAGGTTGGTCGTTATTAGAATAGGCAGGTGTTGAGTGTCGGTTGAGTAGAGGACGTCGACGCTTAGGGGTGTTGTAATGTCTTTGTGAAGAACGATGTCCAGTATGTCCGGTTGCTGTTGGTCGTTGGCTGG
This sequence comes from Chilo suppressalis, assembly GCA_902850365.2. Lineage (NCBI taxonomy): Eukaryota > Metazoa > Arthropoda > Insecta > Lepidoptera > Crambidae > Chilo > Chilo suppressalis. The sequence continues at coordinate 860,630 of OU963894.1, forward strand.
AATGTGGGTGGCGTCGTGAGGGCCCGTTGCCTCTGCGTTTCGGTTTTCCAGTACTTGTAGGAGCCTGCGGCCGGAGGTGTTGGTGGTTCGTGAGCCCCATGATGGATGTTTACTATTGAAATCGCCAGCGACGATCGTGGGAGTGTTTCTATTAAAGATCTCGTCGAAGTCAGCTGGGTGGACTGTGTCCTTTGGAGGCTTGTACGCGGAGTAAATGTTGATTTCGTTTGCGCCAGTCTTGATGCGCACCCCTGTGGTTCTCGTTGTGAGGAACTGGGCGGCCCGACTGATGTTGGTCGGGCATCGTATATATGAAGAGTTAGCCTCCGAATTTCATTTGCGCGATGTAGGCTTCCATACTAATATTGATCGCAGTGCAGGTAACGCCATCTCTTGAGGATGGTGAGTAATGATTTCCTACATCCGTTGTATATATGTGGGGCATATAGATGTCGCCGCCACATTAGTAATGATGAATAACGCAAGTAATAACATAGAAACAAAGTGTTTATAGAAAGCAACCAACTAGGTATAAAGATCATATCATTAGAACCTAATTTAATATAAAAATATTATTATTCGATATTTTATGCAGTCACGTTAAATTTGTACGCGCGCGTTTGAGTATAAATTTGCTCACAAACAAGTTTGTCATAAATGCAATAACAGGTTTTAGAACAAGCTGGATTAACTAGATATTGCGTTTGCAGGTACCTTAAATAGATGTTTTACATGTACCTTTTTACCATAACAAATTGTAGGTAATATTTATTAATACATCAAATTCATTTGGTTGTAAAATATCTTTTGTTTTTAATAGGAGTCGCAACAAATTATCCTTCTTCACTTGTTAAGAGTTGTGGAGTCTGGACTCCAATAACACTTAATTTTCGCGAGGACAGATCTTTTCATAACTTAATTCAGTCTTGTATTTTTGAGTGGTACCTGAAAAAAATAAATTGTGTGTGTCAGCTCCGACGCACGACTGGAGTTTACTCCTTAAGTTCGATAGTCTAACCGGACGCAAAAAGAGTTTATTTAACTTAAAAAAGATTGATACTGTATGAAAGGGTAAATTAACAAATTAATGAAAATAATATACATATATAAATATATATTTATTCATTTCATATACATTTATTGTAACTAATCGACGAAATATTTTACATTAAACTTTTTACAATAGTCAATTTCAGATGTGCATAAATATATCATTAGGAATGTTGATAAACTATGTAATTATTATTATCAGACTATTATCATTTTTTTAAATATTAATTAAATCAACATTGTCTGCATTATTAATTACAGTGACAAGTGATTTATGGTAACTAAAATAAGACACATGGACGTTCGTAGATACGTGGTTCACGAATCTTGAAAATACCGCATCAATGGTTGTACCATACCTCGTTGTCCCCATTGCTCTATCAGAAACAATATCTAAATTCAGTTCAATTTAAAAAAAAATATTAATGTCAATCCGTCATCTTTGTTTGTCAAAGTTGCGCGACATAGGATGCGCATCAAAAACGTAACGAGGTCATTTTTTAGATTTTACTCCTCACGTTTTTCTCATACCGGGCCCCTTATATATGCAAATCGATTCTTAAGGAGTAAACTCCAAAAACATTTATGATAGATATAATCTATCTAGGTGCAAACTATTACAAATACATTCATTCATTGGCCAGGTCATAGAAAAGATAGAGAAACCTTAGAAACCGCAAAGTGATAGTGTACACCATCATACTGCCTAACAAACTCCTCGTTGTTAAAGATATTTATTACTAAACAAAAAATTTGTGATAACGAATTGAATAACCATACCAAATATGCAGTGGCGGTCTTAGGGGGTGGCGAACAGGTCAATCGCCCGGGGCCTCGCTCCTACATGGGCCTCGCGCAACAACCCAAGCAAATTTTAAAAATATAAAAAAAAAAAACTATTTTTTCAATGACACAAGATCGGCTTTCAGCCCTCGCTATTCTTTCAATCGAAAATGACGTAGCTTATTCGTTAGATTATTGTGCTTTAATTAAAGATTTTAGTCTTAGGAAAAGCCGCAAACATCAATTTTAAAATTTATCATCTCTGTATTTGTTAATTTTGTGAATCTTTCAATGTAAAATATTTTAAAATTCAAATTAGATTTATTTGTATAATTTAAGCATTTTTCCTTAAACATGACAAATACCTAAACCAAACAACCAGACCTACTTTCGCATCACATACTTTTCACGAAGGGCAAAGGGTCTCGCAAAGACCTGCCGCCCGGAGCCTCGCAATGGGTAAGGCCGCCTCTGCAAATATGTTGCAATTTAACATTGATATTATGTTAACCGACGCTGAAATTAGCTTGCGAGACGAGATGAAGATAATGAGTAAAGATAAGAACATCACGTTTAATTGTCTCTTTACATAATAATGCGTTTAAGTGCTTATAGTGGCGTCCGTTGCTAAGAAATAATTAAGCGGTTAGTGTTGCCAACCCTTACCAAAATTTTACCCTAAGTATTTTTTAAATTCCCCTAAAATCCCCTAAATATAGAAATTTATATGTACCTACTTATATTATTACCTAAATTCTTTCGTTGCTGATAAATTAAAACGTTACGTATTTAAATCTAAAGAAAAGTTTACTAGAAACAAAATCCACGCGGACCAGGCAGCGGACGGGACTCGAACCCGCATCCTTCGCAATCCGGACGAATGCACTGACCGTTATGCTACCACGGCCCTATTAGCCGCGTCGAAATTTTCCTAGCGTTAAGCTGCAAGGCAGCATATTTACATATTTAGTTACAGTAAATTATTTTATTGAATAAATACATTTTCCGAATGGAAAATCAAACGAAAATGAGCTGACAGGTTGTTAAATCTTATTTAGCTGTTTTGATTCATGGAAGGCAAAGAACTTTAGTCCATACAGCCTTAGGAAACAACCTGCCACACAGTGAGTTCAGTCGTTTCATATCGTGGTGCGTTCCATTCTACGCACAAAACTGAAAGAAAACACACGCTTTGTTTTTCGATTTAATCGAAAGTTTTGTTAAAAGCCCCTAAAAGAAACCCCAAAAAATTCCAGCCCCTAAAAAAGTCCGTTTTAACCGTTCTAGCCCCTAAATCTGGGGGCAAAACCCCTAAGTTGGGAACCCTGTAAGCGGTTACTGCCTGCTTCCATCAATACAGTTTTTGTGTTAAAACGACAACACGACAATGTAACATTAGGTACATTTGATAACCTTAATTTCCTGCAACGTGACGGGTTGGTGAATTCAATTTTCCATATTAAAAGACAACATGCCTTGTTGTCTGTATATCTACATTATTCAGAAGTACCTAAGTTACTATGTTTCTTCATTAAGTTCATCATTATCAGCCTATTAATGTCCCCACTGCTGGGGCACGGTCTTCCCTATGGATAGAATAGGGAGATTGGGGTTGGCGGGTGCTAACGACTGCAGATGCATTAGGGACCAACGGCTTAACGTGAAGCACGGAGGAACTCGAGCTAAAAGATTTTTGGTCACCCATCCAATGACCGACCACTGCGAAAGTTGCTTAACCTTAACGATCGCACCCGCGCCATCGAGTTCCTCAATTTAGTTCATGTCTCCTTGTAATTATTTTGATTGTTAGTAAATAACGAGGTAACCACTGTGTATGATAGGCAAATTAACTATTAAAGTTTTTGTTATTAATGTACATTTATAAGTATTTTTTTACAGTACCCTAGCACGAACCAATATCGAATTCGTATCGTTTGCGAGTCCGAAATGTCATTGTCAAATGTGTACTGATTTTTAGTTCTCGTTACGTACTTTGTGCCGCTGCTGTTCAAGTTTCCATACAAAATTTGACAATGACATTTCGGTTAGCAAACTATTCGAATTCGATAATGGTTCGTGCTAGGGGTACTAGTCTCCATATTTTAAGGGGAAATACAAAATAGTTTATTTCAGTAACTATAGCATTTAGGTATATGAGGTTAGTGCATTTTTTGAAGTTATACTTCTTTAGGCGCGTTATGAAAAAATGATGAGAGTGAAATTTTAAGATGCGCGCGCATCACTGTAACACAAAAAATTAACAGCATGAAGTTGGTCGCTTTAGCGACCAACTTCATGCTGTTACTTTTGTGTTTACCGCACATTAAGAAAATCTACCAACAAAATAGAAATAGAATCTCTATTTTGTGGGTGCTAACGACTGCATTGTGAAGGCCTATCAAAAGTATTTATTAATCTGGAACAACGGAACCAAAGCGCGATTCAAGAGACTACAGCGCCGTCTCTTGACCATTGATGTAGTAGAACCAAAAACCACATCTTTATTTTTTATAATAAAGTAACAAAAAGTATTTATTAATCTGGAACAACGGAACCAAAGCGCGATTCAGGAGACTACAGCGCCATCTCTTGACCATTGGTGTAGTAGAACCAAAAACCACATCTTTATTTTTTGTAATAAAGTAACAGTTATAGGTATTCATATTTATCCACATGTTTCTAGTTTGTATATTCGGAATACGTGTTTGAGTTTCATACAAGTGCAAATCACATATGTTCTAATAAATTATATTCAGTAGCGATTTTAATTGAATATTTTGATTATTTATTTATTTTTTCAAATTAAAACTGAACTTTATTGACTGTGTCCTTTTCCAGACTTTTTATTAATTTATTGTAATTAATTATTTGCATGCAATTAAAAACTAATTTTAAACGATGCCAAAGAAGGATAACTTCTCACGCGCCTACATAAGTACACGCACCCATTTTTTTTTGTTTAAGCAGTAAAATTGTTCGTGTTAGGTAAATGAGTACATAATTCGAGAGTGAATGATGGAACCTTATCTTAGACAGATTTATTTGATTACTGATTTTTTGTGGTCATACTCATTATTAGTTCATTATTTAACTCTTATTAGTTCATTGTATGCAGGGTTGCATCATAATGCCTCATCCACGAGAATTCAGATTCAAAATTGTGTCTAACACGAGACATATACTTTAATAAGATATACGACAAGATTGGGTAAGTTACCTACTAGATACTGTCCACTAAGCCTCAGAATATAACTAAAGCTGTTTTAATCTGAGTCCTAAACTACACCACATGCCAAACAAATTCATGATTGTGACAAAAAAACCACATTTGGAATTAAATTAGTAAGTTTTAATTTTTATTATTTTTAAAGCATGTAACTGCTTGATGTTTAAATCTAAAGAAAATATAACTAGAAAAAATTCCACGTGGACCAGGCAGCAGACGGGACTCGAACCCGCACCCTTCGCAATCCGGGCGAATGCACTGACCAATTATGCTACCGCGGCCCTCACGGACCGCGTCAAAATTCTTTCTAGCTATTCTTAAGCTGCAAGGCAGCACCATCTCTTCGCATTATAGGTAAACCCACAATGTCAAATGAATCCGTGACGCGGTCCGTGAGGGCCGCGGTAGCATAATTGGTCAGTGCATTCGCCCGGATTGCGAAGGGTGCGGGTTCGAGTCCCGTCTGCTGCCTGGTCCACGTGGAATTTTTTCTAGTTATATTTTCTTTAGATTTAAATTAGTAAGGTTCAAAATATTCTCCAAAAAGGACGAACGCAGACCCATCAATAAAATACCCCATGGTCTTACCATTCCCTCTAGTAGGGTACAGAAGCTTAAGGAATTTGTTACTCTGTTCGAAAAAATCCATTACTATCATATCTAGTATATTTAGCCAGAAGTAATCTGCTTTAGCGATATATCAACAAAAATCACAGTCTTTCTTGCTTCAAAAGCTTTTAACTGGCCGAAAAGCTTTATGATAGAAGAAAATTTTCTTTGGCTGTTTATTTTATACAACGTAACTTATAAAAATATATATTTTGCAGACCAAATTCGTTTGCGCGCAGAAGCACGATTTTTTCTTACTGACATTGAATGTAATGATCTAATAACCACTAATTTGCTTTGATTTGAAGTTCAAAGAGCGAGGTCTGGTCTAGATGTGAGAATTCCAGGCTGACTCAAGAGGTGGTGATATCATCGTTTTTATTTTACGAATAGTTATCGCAATTGTATCTGAAAGTACATAATATAAACATTATAATATTATAGTAGTATAAGTTATTTACGGGATTGTTACCATGTACCCTGTTTTTAGCGAGTTAGCGATATTCGTGCGTGTAAAACCGGAAATAATCAAAAAAAGTGTCGTGTCGCGATCCGATACTGTAAGTGTTGTGTGTCGAGAACAGTTTCGAGTGAATAGTAAGAATGCAAACATTGGTACGGGTATCGAACGCAATAAAAGACTTCGTCGGAGGGTAGACCGATATGTCTGCCAATAAACAGCCTACCCGCAATTACTTCAGTTACTCCGTGATCATGGCGCTTGCAACTGTGCCGAAATATCGGAAACTCGCTAAAAACAAGGTACATGGTAACAATCCCGTAAATAACTTATATTACTATAATGTTAGTGACCATGAAAGTTCAAAACAATATATTATAATATTAATTTTGTCTGTCGTCTCATTTTTTGCAATGGGCTTCGCGGAGTACTTAATCGCCAAACTTTTTTGAAGTTATACTTCTTTAGGCGCGTTATGAAAAAATGATGAGAGTGAAATTTTAAGATGCGCGCGCATCACTGTAACACAAAATTTTATTTTATTTTTGTGTTTACCGCACATTAAGAAAATCTACCAACCAAATAGAAATAGAATCTCTATTTAGTGGGTGCTAACGACTGCATTGTGAAGGCCTATCAAAAGTATTTATTAATCTGGAACAACGGAACCAAAGCGCGATTCAGGAGACTACAGCGCCATCTCTTGACCATTGGTGTAGTAGAACCAAAAACCACATCTTTATTTTTTGTAATAAAGTAACAGTTATAGGTATTCATATTTATAATATTTATCCACATGTTTCTAGTTTGTATATTCGGAATACGTGTTTGAGTTTCATACAAGTGCAAATCACATATGTTCTAATAAATTATATTCAGTAGCGATTTTAATTGAATATTTTGAATTTTTTCAAATTAAAACTGAACTTTATTGACTGTGTCCTTTTCCAGACTTTTTATTAATTTATTGTAATTAATTATTTGCATGCAATTAAAAACTAATTTTAAACCAAAGAAGGATAACTTTTCACGCGCCTACATAAGTACACGCACCCATTTTTTTATCTCTAGAATACATAATAATGATATTTTTACATAGCGTGCATGGGCTTTTATTTTTATTTATTTTATTTATTTGTTTATAGTCAGGCAACGTAGGCCCATAGATAAATACTTTATAGTCTAACATAAATACAGATAAAGATAATACATTAAATGTTAGTAATTAAAAAATAATATTATCTATGTTAGTAGAACTATGTTTTAGTTTTTCGCCATCATACTAATATTATAAAGGCGAAAGTTTGTGAGCGTGCGTGTGTATGTTTGTAACTTTTTCAATTCCAAACGGCTGGAGCGATTTTAATAAAATTTGGTACGAAGTAAGCTGACACCCTGGCTTAACACATTGTTGGGTGATTAGTGATCGATACTGATGCCAAAAATGCAATCAGTAAAATTTTTGTCTGTCTGTCTGTCTGTCTGTATGTATGTATGTTCCTTATAGAAACAAAAACTACTCGACGGATTTTAACGAAACTTGGTACAATTATTCTACATACTCCTGGGCAGGTTATAGTATACTTTTCATCACGCTATAATCAAAAGGAGCAGAGTAGTGAAGGGAAATGTTGGAAAAACGGGAGAAGTTACTCCATTTTTTAAGTTTCCGTCGCGTGTGCAGCTTTAATGGTTAAAGTTACATAGAAATCATGTATGACGGAAATATTCTACATAAAATTGTCTAAAAAATATCCCGCAACAGCATATGTCTATCTTTTATGGTTGACTCACAATAACACGTGTAATTATATAAAAAATATCATTGTTTATAACACAAGCCTGAGAACAAAAACTGTAGTTTACACTGCAGCTCTACACCGAAGCGAAGCGAGGGCGGGCCACTAGTAATCAATAAACCTTTAGCTTAGCACCTTTAGTTCCAGTGACAGTAAAAAAATCTTTATTAAATGATTGCTGCAATTAGCCCAACGCTGGGAAAACGTGTCAAGGTGAGAGCTCTCACCTACATACCTTCACAAACTACCAACAGCATGTTCGTATTAGGTATCTTACCCGACTCAACATAACCGGATATCTAACATTGACTTGTTTTGAAAGCAATCTTCTATGTTTTATGTTATAACTGTGTAAATAAATAGGTCTATTTAAGCTGGGGTTACCAACTTCTTTCTATCAAGTATAGTATTTTCGAAGCTGTTACCTCTAAAAATATAGTACCTAAATGGCAAAAAAATGGCAAAAATACAATGTGGTTAAAATATTTACTTGAATTTTGAAAAGAGTAAATTTTTGCTGTTCTGTACCTCAATAATACAGATTTTATTATTAAGAAAGCTTTTACTGGCAAAATTCTGCTTTACGCAAAATATAGTACATTCGCCTACTATCTAATATATAAAATTCTCGTGTCGCGGTGTTTGTGGTTAAACTCCTCCGAAACGGCTCGACCGATTTTCGTGAAATTTTATATGCATATTCAGTAGGGCTGAGAATCGGATGTAATCTATTTTTCATCCCCCTAAATGTAAAGGGTAATCCACCCCTAAATATTTTTTTTTCAATTTTTGATATTTTTTTTTTAATTTTTTTATAATACATCATACAAAAATACATACAACCCTAAATTTTCACCCTTCTACCACTAACCCCTATTTTTTATGGCGGTACGTAGTTCGCTGGGACAGCTAGTTTTTATTATATAAATATAGTATTTGATCCCCAAAATATATGTAGGTTACTATATTATATAGTAGGGTTAGCAACCCTAATTCATTCTGGCTAACAATTTAGTACGTCAGTGTATGTGAAAATTTTTAAATGTAAAATGTTAGAAGATTATTTATTTAGAAACTTTTTTACGAGCTTTATTTAGTAATATTTTTACTTTTAAAGCTATCAACTGCTATGTGTATGTTTTACTCTAAAGAAAATTTTACTAGAAAGAAATCCACGCGCACCTACTCTAATTCAACGAAAAACGAAATTTCGATCGAATCTTCGCACTTATTTTACTATGTTTCTAGTTCGTTTTTAATTATAATAATACTAGCAAACCAGTGAACCAAATGTTCACCAAAACCTGATTTCTCGAAAACCGGAAGTGCTACGTTACTCAAATCCGGTTTGTAGTCTTATCAGACTATTCTTAACTTATAACTTAAACATTCTCTTTATCTATCTCTTACGGTTTGGCCGCTGAAACAGCACCACAGACAGACGGACTTGTCTAATAGATAAGAGATTAGTCGTCGGAACATATATTGAGGTGTATATTTTCTAATCCTACTCAAAGAAAGCTTCAATTTGATAGTTTTTCGTTCAAATTAAGTATAACCTTCAATTGATGAAATTTAAATTTCGTTTGAACTTCGTTATTGAAAATTCATTTCGGAGAAGGAGAGTAGACCTCCAGGTCTCCAACCCGCACCCTCCGCTATCCGGGAGGATGCACTGACCATTTCATTAAATAAAAAATTGATTCCGACGAAGCAGCCTGTAAAGGCTGCGAAACGTCAATAAATAAATAAAGTTTCGTGCATTAACCCGTGAAAAACTAGCTTTATTTAACTGAACTCATAGACAAAGTGTAAACTAGCTAACTAACGTTTTTTACGTGAAGTTTATGTACTTACATAAAGCTAGACTCCACAAAGCTCTAGCTAATAACAGCCGCAAGATGGGACTGACAGAAGTTTTAATAGGGTTCCGTGGGTTATCTTATAGCCCTTTCGGGTGCAGAACCGTAAAATATTAGCTTTTCTTTGGTAACCTAGCATAATAATTTATTACGTACGAGTCGAGATTCTCTTATCAGCAATTCTGAACATAGAGTCCTAATATGCTAAATTATAAAAGTATGTTATTCACACATACTTACAATTCAGAATAAGATATACATTGGTGTCGATTCTAGCGTCATTCTCTAAACTTAAAACTAAATTTAACATCAGTCTCTCCTTTTCATTCTGTATAGAGAATGACAAGGATGCACTGTTGTCAATTTTAAGTTTAGCTTTAGACAATCATGCCAGAATCGACATCAATATCCTAGTAATTTTTAATCTGCGTAGTAAACATAACTGTGACACAAGAAAGCCAGGTAAACAAACCATTGAATAGTCTGTAAAGTGTTGCGCTAGCGCGTCAGTTGTTACCTTTTCCATTGAGCTGACTCCGCAGTCTGGTGAGCTCCTTGGAGCGGCTCCGGCTCCTCCGGGAGGGCACCCTGCGAGGGGACCTCGCCATCTTCAGCTGCCCCTGTCCCTCACTATCACACACTTGCACCATTCGGAAGCACTAACACGCGTTCATCACTCGATCGTAAAGTTTTCAATGGTTAATTGTTACGGAAGGCACGTGTGTCGTAAGGCACGGCGAGTCACTGACTGGCCGGCCTGGGCTCGGCTGCGTGTTGTGTTGTGTTTTGCTTGTTGGCATTGGCGCGCGGCACACCTGGCTGACGTCACTGATAACGCCTGCAGCCTTCTCGCCTCATGAATACGATCATAGCAGTTTTCTTTCAGGAATAGATCAAGCGTAGATATGATTGTCTAACTGGAACTTTTATTGTTTTTGTTGTTCGCTGTTCACAAATTTGGTTGAGATTTTATGCAATACTTAGGTAGAGAGTTACTGCCTGATAAAATACCTCAATAGAGAAAAAAACTTCAACTTTAACTCTCGGTAGGTAGTTAGAAACTTCAAGGATTAGATTTTCTTCTCGTCGGTAAATAGGTAGTTACTTAAATGTAAATATTAATAAATGAAATTCTTTCAAATGTTTAATACTTGTAAAGTATTCATTTGACATTGTGGGTTACCTACAATGCGAAGAAATGGCGCTGCCTTGCAGCTTAAGAATGGCTAGAGGAATTTCAACGCGGCTGTCAGGGCCGCGGTAGCATAATTGGTCAGTGCATTCGCCCGGATTGCGAAGGGTGCGGGTTCGAGTCCCGTCTGCTGCCTGGTCCGTGTGGATATTTTTCTAGTTATATTTTCTTTAGATTTAAATATCAAGCAGTTTCATGCTTAAAAAATATAAAATTATAACTATTAATAAATGATTCAATAATACTCTTGACTTGTTCTCTCCCCTATTGTTAAATGGTTGGAGGCAAAGAAATAAATCAAGATCTTTAAGAATGTCTCAGGTGATACATTCGCGGGCGTCGAACCCGCGAGTGGCGAGATTCACCGCTCTCCAAACAGCTATTACTACATCTGTAGTATAACCACAGAACAGAAAAAAAACTTATTTCTATTCTGTGGGTATAACTATTGCGCTACCTCTGATCAAAGATTAACGAGGTAGTAAAGATAGAGTGTTATTTATTTCCTTTTGAATTTTATTTATTTATTTAGGGGCCGTTCATAAAATACGTCACGCTAAAATCAGCTTTTTCCGACCCCCTCCCCCCCCCCCTATTGTCACGCTGTGTCACACTTTCTGTGACCCCTCTTGAAATATTCCGTCACAAAAACGGAGACCCCCCCTCCCCAAGTATGATTAATTTCAATTGATAGTACACAAATTTTAAGAATTTAAATATTTATTTAGTTTTTATAGTAAAATTTAAATATATAAATATGCGCTAATGTCGAAAAATAAACATGAGTAAATATATCAAGTTACAATTTATTGTATAATAAAAATGTTCGTTTGAATGTCTATATGTTTACTAAATACGAAATAAATGATTTTCTATCTTGATGAAAATTGAGAAAGAAAAATAGTTGAAAGAAATACTAATTTAAAAATTTTGAATGAACGACGAACGTCACGTTGCCGTAGACCCCCCGTCCCCCCTTGTCACATCTTGTCACACTTAGCGAGACCCCTCCCCCCCCTTGTATGCGAACGTATTTTATCTACGGCCCCTTATATGATACTAAGCTGACCCGGCGAACTTCGTAATTTGGAGGAAATGAAAAGTCTTGGTACGACAGAATAGTAATAATAATAAAGTACACAGCTTTTAATATATTTAGCAATTGTTTGGAGAAAATTTTATATGCGCCTAGCTGGAATCGACTGAAGATTTGAATTGGTTTTTCATCGAATCTAAATGAAATAATAAGTAATAAAATTTGGATTTTATGATTTCTTTAATGAAAAGTCAACTAATTTTATAAATGATTTCCCTAATTTTGGAGAAATATAAATTGATACGTTCATTTATTTAAAATTTTACTTTTTTATTCATGCCTCTGGGGTGAGGTATACATTTCATTTATTAATAAACATTTTTGCGCCATTTTCAAAAAAAATCTGGCTACGTCCATAGCTGCTACACATAACTAAATGTTATCTAAATGACCTTTATGAACAGCACCAGTGGCAAATTCCTCATGAACGGAAATCGTGGTCGTTACGTCATATCCTCGATTTCAGATTCTCATTAATTAGACCAGCTATACTCTAAGTGTGTTCCGCGGAACCCTAGGGTTCCGTGATACCTCTGTCGGGGTTCCGCAAGAATTTAGAAATAAAAAAATCAAAACACCTCTCTCTGGTCGCTCCGCGGCTGTGCGGACTCCGCGGCCGCGCGGAGACAAAACGCTATGAATGTTATTTATTTATTTATTTGTATTTGTATAAGCTTGTGTTACATTAGCTGGTACAATATCTCATAAGTTTGGTCTCAACAATTTTATACTTGTACAACGCGTTCGCTCTAAGTTTGCCGGTCTGTGGAATGCGCGTACCCTCCCCCACGTGACAACAAAACTTATAATGTGTCATAGTTTTACCCAAATATCTAACGTACACAATTTTTATTGTTACAATTAAATAAAAAATTTCGAACGTCATACACTCATACCTATCGCCAGCGGCAAACTTAAAACGAGCGGGTAGTATACTTGTAAGCGCTCAGTCTCTTTGATAAAAGCCGCCTCTGAATTAGACGCTATAGTTGTCAACTAGCGACTTTCGTCTCTAACTTCAAAGGATAAAGTCGATATTGTTTACAACGCTATTTTTAAATTTCTGTTTTTATTTTTGCTTTTTGTTTATCAAAGGTGCCGACTCGAGTATTTTCGAGAATATTTGAGATCGAGTCTAGGACTAAGTATAAAAGCGGCGATCGCGCGTTGGCGTCGTCAGTTGATGATTAGCGTTCGGAGCGATAAGTTACTACCTACTTACAAGCTCGCTAGCGAGAAACTGGTGTTCATTGTTTTACTGCCTGCTGTATTCTGTTGTCTCAGTTTTATACATTTCTTCCCTGTAGGTTCTAAATTTAGTCTCTTATACGCAGTAACGATTGTGCATTATTTAAACCCCACTATCCTGACTTGTAACATTATAAATAAAGAAGAATGGAACGTTGGCTTAAAGGTGTTAAACGTGTTCCAACAACATCTTCTAATGACGCTGAATGTTCAAAAGCAATGCGCGCGGAGAATTTAGCAATCACCGATCCAGAAGATGATGCCACGAGTGCCACGACGTCAAGCTCGACGGTTTCAAAGACGAAAAAAAGGAAGTATGATGAATCTTATATCAGTTTCGGATTTGTTGATTCCAACGGCTCACCTCTCTGCATGCTCTGTAGTAAACTGCTTCCTAATAGTTCCATGGCACCTGCCAAATTGCGTCGACATTTAGAAACCGTACACCCCGAGACTAAAGACAAGAATAAAGAATTTTTTGTTCGCAAAAAAGATCAGTTATTAGAAAGTCAAAAAAATATGATGCATGTAACACAAACTACCAACGAAAAGGCCACGGAGGCATCATACTTAGTTAGCTATCGCATTGCACAAGCAGGTGAAGCGCACACTATCGCTGAGAAATTAATAAAACCATGTGTATTAGACATAACAAAATGTATGCTTGATGAAAAATCTGCAAAGCATCTTTCTACTGTTCCGCTATCAAACGATACTGTTTCACGACGAATCCATGATCTGGCAAGCTACGTCAAACAAGAACTAGTTACACGTCTACAAAATACACGATTCGCTTTGCAAATGGACGAGTCGACTGATGTCGCTGGTTTGGCTATCCTGCTGGTTATTGTGAGATATCCATATAAAAGTTCTTTTGAAGAAGACATGCTTATGTGTTCATCGCTGCTTACAAACACTACCGGGGAAGAAATTTTTAATAAAATAAATATATTTTTTGAAGAACATAATCTCAGTTGGAACAATTGCATTGACATTTGTACAGATGGGGCCAAGGCGATGACAGGTAAAACAGCAGGAGCAGTGTCACGAATGAAAAATAAAGCGCCTAATTGTAGTTCCAGTCATTGTATTCTGCATAGACAAGCACTTGCGATGAAGCAAATGCCGTCTAATCTAAAATTAGTTATGGATGAAGCGGTAAAAATAATTAATTTTATCAAATCACGACCACTACAATCCCGATTGTTCTCATTATTGTGTGAAGATTATGGCAGCAAACATAAAACACTGCTGCTCCATACAGAAGTGCGATGGCTGTCTCGGGGAAAAACTTTAACAAGGCTATTTGAACTTAGAGCCGAGTTACAAATGTTTCTTTCAGCAGATACTTCTTTTAATTTGAAGGACCGTTTGTATGATAAAACTTGGTTGTTCCGATTGTCTTTTATGGCGGATATCTTTCAAAAACTTAACGAATTAAATTTATCATTGCAAGGTAAACAGACAACAGTGTTTCAGGCCTATAATAAAATAACTACTTTTAAAAGAAAATTAGATTTTTGGATCATTTGCATTGGTAAGAAAGAAATAGAAAGTTTTACGTTACTCACTGAGTTTGTTAGCGAAAACGACTCAGAAATGTTTGAAGATAATGTGTTTGAAGAATTGGTCCAATATCTCAGTTCGATGCGCGCATCTTTTGAAAAGTATTTTCCCGAAGAACACAATACAAAAATTAAAGTGAACTCCTGGATTCATAATCCTTTTTTACCCAACTTGGAAAAGCCTGAAAACATGTCAAATGAGATATATGAATCTCTTTTAGAAATGTCATCAGACACAAGTATGGAGTCATTGTTCAAAACGACGCCTCTTAATGATTTTTGGTGCAGAATCCAAGATGAATATGCAATGCTTGGCCAAATGGCTCTGGATATTCTTCTCCCGTTCCCAACTACATATTTGTGCGAAACAGGATTCTCTACCTACGCAGCCACGAAAACAAAATATCGCAATAGACTGGACGCCGAAGCTGATATGAGACTCCAACTTTCTTCCATCAAACCTGATATCAAGCAATTGATGAAAAATAAAAAACAGTTTCATACCTCCCACTAGTTAGATTTTTCTTTTTTAATGTTTTCTATTATTGTCCTTACCAAGTGGTGAAGTAAATAATAATTAGTAACGGATACATTGTACTTTTATTATGCTGATTAATATAGAATACACTTATAAAAATAATTGTTTTATTGTAGGGTTCCATCAAGTATTTTGCTTCCCAAAAGGGTTCCGTCATTTAAAAAGTTTGAGAACCACTGAATTAGACGATTAGCGCGGCTCGAGCATAGGCTTGTTGAAAATATATCGATGTATCGATATTTTTTGTTCGATATATCGATATTTTTTGCCGATATATTTTGATTCGATATATCGATACATCGATACAAAATAACCAATATCGAAATTCGTATCAAAAACGATATTTTTTTAATTATTAGCGGCATATCACGATTTAACTAAATTTGTATCTGGAAAAATCGTAACTGGATCTCAGATTAATGATATTCAACATATCTATGATCTGTGCTGTATTTAGTATTGTCTATGTCATCATACGAAAATAGGTTCTATTTTTAGGGCGATAATTTTCGTTCCATTATTATTCCGCGTGTCATATTTCGTGAGCTACTACTGTACGATATTTTTGGGAAAATTGGTCCGATATATCGATATATCGATGTTTTTTTCGCGATATATCGAAGCCGATATTGATATTTTTTAAAAGATCGATGTATCGATATATCGATATTTTTTTCAACTTTCGACATCCCTACTCGAGCACCTCCACTACCCGCCACGCCACGTAACTAATTAATTTAACGTCTGTTAGCGATATTATTCAATGCTGAACTGGCGGAGAACAATCGACAATGCTTCAAGATTTCTCGGGTTTTTATTATGCCTACCTACTAATAGGCAGTGTGAAAATTGTAAAGAGTATGAAAAACCTGTGCCCCAAGCACGACCAACTACTTAGCGAGAAAGATTCGTATCGCCATCGCCAAAGTTTCTATGGAAACTGAACAGCGCCTTACCGGACATATAATGCGATTCAAGTAAGAATAGGACCGACTGGGCGCCATATTGTGATGTCATAGCTGTCAATTCAAACCAAAAAGGTAGAGTGAGCAAAAAAAATTTTTTATTTAATTAAACTTATTTACTAAGATTAAGTGAGAAAAATTATCAGATTTTTTTAATAACATTTATTTACAGGATTGAGAAAAAAAAACACAGATTTTTAATAATATTTATTTATTAAGACTGTGAGACAAAACATCAGAATCTAGCTCTTCTATTCCGCTCATCTCTGCAATACCGCCAGAGTAGTTATGAATAATCATGCACTATTACTAGGTCACATACGAACATGCATCCTTTATGTAAACAAATGTTTGAAATCGAGTTTCTGAACGCAACAAAGTGACATTAGGTTGACGATTTAGGTTATCAACAATAAGTGAAAAATGGTTGCCTGTAAAGTCGGTTTTACGGGCGAAGATTTTACGTGACAACGTCTTTTTCTCGGTAGAATATTTATTGATATGAATATAATTAAATTGCACAATAGGAACAAGGAATTGAATGAAAATAAGAATTGCACAAATTTTAACTATAGAAATATATTGTACATGTAAACTTAAACTTAACACGAGAGACTCATCGTAACGTTACCGAGCGTTACACTTTTTCATAAGTGACTCCCAGCCGCAACCTAATTTAAGACGTTGTCACGTCAAAAAAAATATCTACCGATATTAATTATCAATATTTGTTATTGTTTGTTTACAAATGTTTGGTTTTTATTCTAGAATTAGCGGAGTGCTAAAAAGGGTTCCAAGACTTTTTTTGCAAACCGTACTTTTCAAGCGACATTTGACAGATAGAGGTCATTGGCTTTCCTATTCTTATTTGAATCGCATTAAAAGAACTGATTTGTTCTTAGGTCCGGTAGAGGCGCGACACAGCCCAAACGACTGCTGGACGGATCGGGCTGAAATTTGGCATGCAGGTAGATGTTATGACGTAGGCATCCGCTAAGAAAGGATTTTGATCAATTCTACCCCCAAGGGGATAAAATATTGAATGAAAGTTTGTATGAAACTTTGTCAATTTTTAACAGATCGGGCTGAGACTTTGCATGCAGGTATAAAAAGAATCATATATGAATGTCATTGTGTATAATACAAGCCTGAGAACAAAAACTGTAGTCTACACTTCAGCGAAGCGAGGGCGGGCCGCTAGTCCCATATAATTTTAATTTGGTGTTTTGTTTTTTGCAACTTCAAATGCGTACTGTCGTTGTCGTCATTTTTAATTGTCGTTACGTCCGTTACGGTGCTGATGTTCACGTTTCCATAAAAAATTTGACACTCGTTGACTATTCGAATTCAATATTGGTTCCTGCTAAGGGTACAGAACCTAGTTTTGGTCAAGCTATGAGCATTTGCTCATAACTGTGCAGACAAGGCCCTTCTAACTTTTTTCTGTTAGTTAGGCTAGTACCTACTTAGGTAGCAAAGGTAAAAATAATATCATGGATTGCCGTTTTCTTTTTCTTCTTCTACAATCAAAGCAACCAATATATACAGCAAAATCCATCAAGCGGAATATCAGAACTAGACTTGCAACCAATATTCGGCAGTATACAGAATATTCGGCGAGGCCCTTGACCGAATATCCGAATATTAGGCGTATTCGGCTGGATTTTAGCGCCAAAAACTTGTATAGACGTGATTGTTTCGCGCTCCTTTGTTTTGTTCTAATCTGCCGTCCTCAAGCTGAAATGCGGCTAAATGACAAAACCAACTTTTGAGATATGGCCGTAAAACGGCGCGTAAACTTTAAATTATTGCTATTATGTAACCATTCATCACATGACTGAATGAATTAAAAACTGTTAACTTGTTTAATACAGAAAATGATTAAATTATGTACCTGTTTTATATACCAATGATTATAAAAGAAATGAGAACTTTAACCTTCTAAATTTTGATTACCACAATAATTCAAATACATAGAATCCTCCATTTTTCCAATTCAGAAGATGATTATGTACCTGTGTTATGTACCAATGACTACTTAAATGATTATTTAACAGAAATGAAAATATGAATATATACTTAATCAATCGATTTTAATTTTTCATTTTACCAATTATTTCTCTATGACAAAATAGATTAATTAAGTATTCGGTATTCGGCCGAATATAATAAAAGCAGCCGAATAGGCCGAATACCGAATAGTAACCGAATATTCGTTGCAAGTCTAATCAGAACCACAAAGCTGTAGCGGTCCAGACAGCAGATACCATGAAGAGAATACGCGATGAGGCCAACGCCACCAACTGTAATACCCGTTTATTATTCAAAACATTATAATAATTTGAATAACGCTAGCTTATCAGTGTTATTATGGTGAGCACCTTGAGTTAGGTCAGTTATTCACACTTACATAATAGTATGATGACATGATAAGTTCAACGGTCCGACTGACAGGATTACAAAGTTAGATTATTAGATTGCTGAACCCAGTGGCGGGGCAAGACAGATTTCGCGAGGCCCTGTTCTGTGACGACCTGAAGACGGATTTAATAAAATAAAAAAAAAATCGCTTTTAAGCAATGCATAAAAATTTTTGAGGCGCGAGGCCCTTGTACCGCGGGGCCCTTGTACCGCGGGGCCGTAGGCGGTGGCCCACATCGCCCACGCCTTACGCCGCCTCTGGCTGAACCATTATTTCTTTCCTCCAGTAGCTTCTATTCAAGGCTAACGATTTCACGGCATGGAATCTTCATAGTTAAACACTAGACATACCAATTTTATGGCCGATCACAGACAAGGAACGGTACTTTAGAATCTGACATTTTTCTCGCCCTCTTGATTCCTTTCCGTCCATAGAGGTATAAGAATAGAGTAGGGGCGATATAGACTCTACTACAAGTGGAGGTGTCCCTCTAATAGAAAGAGAAAGAAGATGAGACCGCTAGCTTTCTCTTACTAATCGCGCATGCGCTTTGGCAACCATAAGCACCTTACTATTTCGATGTGATGCCATTGGATGCCATGCGAGAGAAAGAGAGAGATAGCTAGCGGTATCTCATCTTCTTTCTCTTTCTATTAGACGGACACTTTTAGAGCCGCCTTCCCCACTCTATTCCTCTATGTTTCCGTCACCCCCGTTCTCGCCGTCCGCGTCAAAGAGCACAGATTAATAAGATTACGTCTAAGGCGCTTTGCAGACGGCGGGGCGGAGCGGGCCGGTCAATTTCGCCGCGAACGATAGCACAAAGTGAATCCTATACTACAAACGCACACAGAGGGCATAAAGACCGCGCTTTGGGTGCCCGGCGGCATGCAATAGTCATGGCATGCATGGCGTGGATCATACAAACCAGTTTATATGCAGTAACGCAGACGGCGGCGCGGGGCGGCTAGCTCAGTCCGCGCCACGCGCTTTTTAGTGATAGACTATTCACTAGAACGAACGTCCTGAACTAACTGCCTCTGCCCGTCGTGTGCTTTGTGTACGCGGCGAGGGCAGCCGCAGACATCGACGGGCACACGCGGTTTTTATTGCTTCGCGGTCAAAAAGCCCGCCCCGCCCCGTCGTCTGCAAAGCGCCTAAAGATCAAGGAATTTATAAACTCCTTGGTCCGCGTCTAGTATAGAATGTTCTCTATGGTCCTCATCCGCCATCATGATGTCGTCGTCAAGGTATTTACTCCGTGCTCCGTCCTCTCATATTTTAAAACCAACCCATAATCACAAACAACAATTTTATTGGACTTTTTAAATCAAGTACAGAAATACTTACTCAGCTGTCTACAACGTAAACAAAACGCGCAATCCCAAGTGCATGGTCTACCCATTACATTAAGGGCGATTTCAATTTATGCGTTTCTTGACGGCCTGCTGCGCTGCCGAAGCGGTGCGGCAACAGTGCGGCACTGGTACCGCGAACGCTCGACAACAGGAGCTCTATTTTTGAATCACTCGTCTTGCGTCGAACGCTCGATTTCTACTAAATTTCATTCGACATAATAATTCCGTATTTTTGAATCGCTCGAGTGCAACGAATGGGTGAGACCACTCGCTGCATGGCGAATGGTGGAGGCGAATGATAGAATAATTGTATTTTTTTTGTGCTATTAGACGACAATAATCTATCACTGTCATGCTTTAAATGAAACTACAAAGAGTAGTAGTAATTACCGGTTTTTATTATTTCTGCGTGAAATGAGTAAAATTTCGTATTTCGTATCAAACAGGTAACACTGGTGACGAGTGATTCAAAAATACGGAAAATCAGTATTATGCGACTTGAAAGTCGAAGGTGACTTATGTCGCATTCGACGATACTATGTCAGACGAGTGATTCAAAAATAGAGCTCCAGGACTGTTGCCGCACCGCGCGTTTTGTATGAAAAAAAAAGATCGTCCGTACGCTGTACGACAAACGCACCGCTTCGGCACCGCAGCAGGCAGTCAAGAAACGCATAAATTGAAAGCGCCCTAATACTCTCGCTGAGACGGATGGACAGACAGTGGAGGCTTATTAGATGGTTGCATTATTATCAGCCTTCGCAACTCTACAAAGTCTCTTAATAAACATTAAGCTAATAATTGTCGGGAACCACTTTCTCCTTTCCTAAATGCCGGCAGCGTAATTATGGCGTGTCTTTCTAGTGTTGCAATTCTTTAAGAGCGACGAAGATGGCGTACCATCAGGTGCTCCGTGTCATGACATTAGAAGAGCAGTCTGCTGGCCAGCACCATCAATCTCATTAAACTATGGTATTATTGATAGGATAAGCTTCTTGTATTGATCGCTGATTGATAGGATATGGTTATTGATGCTTTTTATCACCCTTTAAAATAATACTTAGTGCTTATTGTATCCTCCTTATTAGTAAACGACGAAAAAGCTTACACTCAAATGCCATTTGTCATTCGATAAACAGAGACAAACATGGAACAACTAATCAAAGCTTAATCTTTATCTATACTAATATTATAAAGCTGCAGAGTTTGTTTGTTTGTTTGAACGCGCTAATCTCTGGAACTACTGGTCCGATTTGAATGATTCTTTCAGTGTTGGGTAGTCCATTTATCGAGGAAGGCTATAGGCTATATTTATTTATTTTCAAAATTAGGTATCCGTAATAAAATTGCTATTTTGTAACACAAGGTGTAAAATCGAAAACCTATTATTGCGTGCGCTGTAAAAACTATTGACAATAGAACAAAATGATGTACTACGGGTTTGCAGATCCCATTAAGACCTACAAAAAAGTCCGCGAGAACATATATCCAGCTATCATGGTTTAATCGCAATAACCGATTTCGTGTTCAAAATAATTATTAAATCGTCTGAAGAAAAAAAAACTACGTTAACTATGTATCGTAATATTAATCTTTATCGAAATTAAGCATTATGTTATCAAGAGTATTTATGTAGAAGTAAAATGCTTTTTGTTTCATCTCAATCGGATATTTCGTTTAAAAGTTATCTCACGTGTGTAAGATGTTAAGAGTTGGTACCTATTTATGAGTTATGGGCCATAGAGATTTTTATCAACATTAAATCCTGTAATAATCTTTTTCGAAATATATTTGTTGATGATTTTAAGTATAAGATCTTTGAAGAGTATAATAAATACATTTCTAAAATAACTCTGCTAAGGAAATCCACGCGCGCTTGATACAAGCAAGACAAGACGCTGGTAAAACTTTTAGTTGGTATGTAACACAATCACAGCTATATCAATAATCTGACTGTAAGACACAATTATCACATTATTATTATAAAGACGAAAGATTCTGAGTGTGTGTGTGTATGTTTGTTACTTATTCACGTCTAAACGGCTGGAGCGATTTTAATGAAAGGAGATTGGGGACGAACTAAAGATTTTTGTACATCAATCAAATAAGCTTAAAAATATTGCTTATATTTAATACTTTTAGGATTTTTTTACTTCTTCAAAATCCGTACTCTCTGAGCAAAGTTATTGGACTTTAAAGAAATATATCTACATAACCTCTTTTTACGATCTCCGCTACTATGCAACTACTCTAATCTTAATATTGGCGTCGATTCTCTAAACTTAAAACTAAATTTTACATCAGTCTCTCCTTTTCATTCTGTATAGAGAATGACAAGGATACACTGGTGTCGATTCTAGCATGATTCTCTAAACCTAAACTTAAATTTGACAGCAGTATATCCTTGTCATTCTCTATACAGAATGAAAAGGAGAGACTGATGTTAAATTTAGTTTTAAGTTTAGAGAATCACGTCAGAATCGACATCAATGTTGTCAAATTTAAGTTTAGATTTAGAGAATCGTGCCAGAATCGACACCATTACCTACATACATACACATAATTACGCTTATAATCCTAAAAGGGGTTGAGCAGTGGTGCAGGTAACGTTTGTTTACAAATTTTATTATTTAGCATTGTGATGCTAATAATGTGTCATTAGCATCAATTTACACTGCAATAGCAAGAAATCGACTGACTGACAGATCTGAGTTCTGACAGTGACACTGACAGACACTTCACATTGACAGAACAACGGTGATTTTTCCGAAACGTACTGCTGGAACCCCGAGTAGGTATACATTCTTTTATTTAAGGATTTTTTGTTTTAATCGTCTTTTGTAAATAAATCATAGTCACACGAATAATATGTTCTATTATTCTTTGTATATGTATTTTCGTATCTTGGACTATTTCTAATAATGTTAATAACATTATTAGGTTAACATTGGAAACCTAAGTTAACATTTCGGAACGCGGGATCCGGATATCGCTTGAGGTGGCCAGACGACCGACGTCCCGTATAGCAACCGCCCACCAAGCACCGGGCGGGCTTATAACATAGGAAATCATTCTACATTTTAAAAATATGGCATATTTTTCTAAGAGTAGGTACGAAAATTGCTGAAATTTAGTATTCAGTCATCAATAATTAGATAACGATTTCTGGCAGTATTTTCATTAGTGTACAATTGAGAGATAAAAATCCCTAAAATGCCCAATCTCCTTTGGTGTGAATTTAGCTGATACCCTGACATTAACATACAGGCTACATTTTACTGCGGGAAAATATCCCTAATAGACCGCGGGTAACACCGCGGGGCACAGCTAGTTTATTAATAATGGGTATAGGTTTAGGTAAAGAATATTCGAGAGACAGCGATAAAAAGGGTAAAACTGTACTTCCAGGGCTCAAAAGGTGATACTTGTTTTTTTTTGTAGAAAAGGTCTTTTTAACAGTTTTTTTTTCTGGCGCTTCGCCGGCCGCTGCCGCGGCACGCTCGCTTTGCTCGCTCGGCTCGCGCGTTATGGTCACAACACTAACCTAACCTAGTGTGAAGTATCACTACTTGATAAGAAAAGTAAAAATTTCAATATTTTTTTCTAAAAAACTACCAGTGCATAAGTGTGACATTTTTTTTAATAATGTGGTTAACAGAAACCTTTTTAACAACAAAAATGCGAAATTACAACCAACAAAACTGTGAAGTTTTTACTTTTGGGCCCTGGAAGTACAGTATATAGGGTCAGGAAAATGATACAAATGAAACAATATTTAAAGAACGAGAACAAATAATATAATTTATATCTGTTACATTCACATCTTCACTTACAAGTTAAAAGAAGTGGGCACGAGACGTTGCACTTTTGATCACAAAATGAAACCTTATGTTCGCGACGCATAATTCACAAATGCTTGTAACGTTGACTTAATTGACAGCGACTTTTGGTCCCTTAGTTTTAGGCGTTTTGGTGGAAGTGGCAGGCACGTAACTCTAGCGCTGAACAAAACGCGTCAGGGATAGTTGCGCATGGGTACGACTAGAGAGCCAATGTACAAGAAATCTGCAATATTTTCCCACTAGGGGCGCTTTAATCGCTTGACCCAAAACTTCTATCAAAAACATACCTATTAGCTTATATTAATTTTAAAGCTTTTTATTAATCAAATTACAAATGCCGCGTTGTGCAATTCCTGGTTGTTGTGAGAAAACTGCATGCTTCCCGACTAAAATATAATTTTATATGTTGCCTGGAGGGGGTAAAACTGAGCTGCTGTTTACACCATGGTATGTATCTGGGACAGGTAATTGCATCTGGATGTCTTCATTTTGATCAGAAAAAACTGCACCAAAATTAAAATTGCGGTCAAGTCTGTAAAAAAACCCAATGTTATACTTCCCATTTTAGCCAGAGGTAACCTAACTCTATGAGATATCTGACTGATGCAAAAATAAGATAGATTTGACTAATGAGCCCGCTAAAAGTAACTGTGATCCATGAACTATTAAAATAATCATGAAAAATGCATCTATGTACCTAGAATGAGTATTCCAGCATAATAATAGAAGTACCTTTCTACTAGATCAGCTTTTCTGCCTTGCACAGATGCTCCTCTCCTTTTCAAGTCTGTTTTCAGCTGTATTACTGACCATGTTGAATACACTTTTATCACTTATTTAATTTTTTTAACAACAAAAAAACGTTTAAAATTTGACAGCTGCAATATTCGACTGTGGTTTGGGTCAAGCGTTTGCAGCGCCATCTATGTCGAGCTTTGCGTATACTTCTCCATCGGCGCAACGCACGCCCACCCGCGCACTTCGTTTCCCCCCAACACATCTTAATTTTTAATTCTGCGCAATTACTATCAGCGCTGGAGTTTCGTGCCGCGTATTATAGGAGTGATAGGGCTAAGGGAACTCGGGAGAACACTTTATTCACTCTCGACGAGTCGTGTCAAAATTATATTTTTTAAAGAACCACAAACTTATAGTAGGGGAGCCCAAGCGGAGATTTTTGGATTTAGTCGAGCGCGGCAGAATAACATATGGGGAGCAACCTTGCACCTAGTTTGCCTTTGCATGATATGGGGTGGCCGTACGAAGAGGTAGAATATAGGAAAAAATAACCGAGCGCGTCAGACATTGAGAAGGGATGTTACGTGAACCCTCCAGTAGCTCCTATTAAAAAAACTGACGATTTGGACCCGACCAAAGGTCATGGCCGTTTGTTGAAATTTTGTTATGCTGCCCTAGACGTTCGGCTCTACATACAAGGGCGGATCCAGCTTAGGCGCCAGGGGGGGGTCATATAGCCAGCTTTGGCGCCAGGGGGGGGGACGTATAGCCAGCTTTGGCGCCAGGGGGGGTCATATAGCCAGCTTTGGCGCCAGGGGGGGGACGTATAGCCAGCTTTGGCGCCAGGGGGGGGGGGTCATATAGCCAGCTTTGGCGCCAGGGGGGGTCATATAGTCAGGTATAGTGGGAGTACTTAATTAGGTGCAAGGTTGCTCCCCATATGTTATTCTGCCGCGCTCGAGTAAATCCAAAAATCCCCGTTTTGGCTCCCTTACTATTTATTATATTTGTTCGTATAATTCAAAACTAGATATAAATTGTATTAATGAATTATGTTGCTATAAAAGACATTCAAATTGTACATCATCTTACATAAACAAAGTTTGTTTTATACAATATAAGAAAGATAGACGCGAGTATATTATTACATAATGCTCATTAAAATTTACAATCATTTATTTATTATGCAGCATCAGAATGATAACAAAAATAGATAAAAATATTAATGTAACTTTCAAAACTATGTACTTACAAACAATATTATTATGTATAAGTAATAATTAAACAATTCTTTACAAAACACTGTGTTCTTAAAATAATATAACGTATCTAGGACAACTTATTATATTACCATACTTAATTAAAAAGTGTTAAAACATTAACTGTGTACCTGCCGAATATCAGAAATATGCTGGGTACATTTTGGGGATAAGTTGATAATAATTGATATCTGGCAGTGTCTTCTCGACCTAGGGGCTCATCTGTGTTCCATTCCACACTATTATCTAATTTGTACTGGTAACCATAAATTTTAAATGCTTATTATTGTAGATCTAGATAGAACTCGTATTTGTAGGCGACGAAATGTCGAATAATAAAATTTTAAATTAAGCAAGTAATGAATTACAGTATAACTTTGAATAAAATTATTTAACAAGTTGCAGATACACAGTGTTGCGTCAAGTGTTTTAACCAGCGCCATCTCTCGTGCCCAACCAAAAATAATCTTAGTCGATGTTAACAGTTAACAATAATAAACTGTCACGAGGTATAATGTGATAAATATAAGGTTACAAGTCCCTCAAAAAACCACTAGCAGTCGACTTTGTAAAGACTCTGAAAATGTTTGCTTCACCAAGTTATATATCACAATAATTTAGTAAATATATTTTTTTAAACTCTTTTTACAATTATTTGTTTATTCTCTTTCGGGTGATAATATCTAGATTACATAGAGAGTTAAAGGCATACACAATATGATTTAGTATTCGAGTAGAAAGGCATATATTTTTCGTTCTAATATTAACAAAATGTGACAATTTGTTACGCCAATATTTTGGGGTGAATAAATAAATTATATGTGCTAAGAATCCAAAGGACATCTAAAGTGCTCTTATAAAACTGTGCCTGTCAGCATATTTACTCTACTAATGATTACTCCAAGTCCACACTAGGTGTACATATGCCACAATAATAGTTATGGACGTAGCGATAACTTATAAAATACGTAATATTAATAAATTCAACCAAAAATATAGTTTCATACTGGTGCCAATTCTGACGTGATTCTCTAACCTTAAAACTAAATTTAACATCAGTCTGTCCTTTTCATTCTGTACAGAGAATGACAAGGATATACTGTTGTCAAATTCAAGATTAAGTTTAGAGAATCACGCCAGAATAACAACATACATCTTCAATTAAAGCATTCAAAAGCGCTCAATATGTAGTATCAATAAAAAAAAATTTCTCGTAATCTCACTTACAAATAAATACAGATGAAAAAAGTAAAAATATGTACATAGCTCTATCTACATGTTAAACATTTGAACGTCGTACCACAAAGTTTGGATGCAATGGATACTTTGAAATATCGCTCGCTAGCACAAAACAATATAATCTACTATATAAAAATAAGTCGGGTTTTCCTTCCTGACGCTATAACTCCAGAACGCACGAACCGATTTCCACGGTTTTGCATTCGTTGGAAAGGTCTCGGGCTCCGTGAGGTTTATAGCAAAGAAAATTCAGGAAAAATTAAAAAAAAAATCGTTTTCTTTTAATCACAAAACGAAATGTTACATAAAACGAAGCTATCTGGTGGCGAAACGGAGTTCGCTGGGTTTGCTAGTCTACTATATAAAAATAAGTCGGGTTTTCCTTCCTGACGCTATAACTCCAGAACGCACGAATCGATTTCCACGGTTTTGCTTTCGTTGGAAAGGTCTCGGGCTCCGTGAGGTTTATAGCAAAGAAAGTTCAGGAAAAATTAAAAAAAAAACTTCTTTTAATCACCAAACGCAATGTTACATAAAACGAAGCCATCTGGTGGCGAAACGGAGTTCGCCGGGTTTGCTAGTCGATTTATAAAAATATTGCCTTTATTTAAAATTGAATAATCACTAAGAAAAACACATTAAATTAGTAAGATATAATTGTAATTACCTCGTTATAGCGCTTAAAAAGTTGCATTAAATTTTGAGAAATTATTTAAAAAATTGTTGACACCCATCCAGGCTTATGTAATTTTTTCATACACATAAGTAGTTGTAAATAAAAAAATATGCTTTATTTATATGGTACTCATAATCTTAAGTAGATTTTTAAAACTTTACTTAAATTGTACTTGCAAATATATGAAGTGTCTAACAAAGAAGAAATAAACTAAATTTTGTTTTCGTTAAAATCGACGGAGCAGCAGTTGTTCCTGTGTTGTGTAACCGCCTTCACTTCAGTCTTTGCTTGCGTTATAAATTCTACATATTTCCAAACACATCATTCTACCTTGTAAGTGCCTAGGTAGTTATGTATAAATAATTTAAGTATTAAATAACTAAAAGTATTACATAAACTTAGGCCCAAGTTCCTCCAGGCCCAAGTTCCTCCAAATAACACATTCAACACTTAATAATTAAAATATTTTTATGTAGATACATTACTCTTCAGATACATTGAAGTGATGTCACGATGTCACTAAGTACCTACGTCGTTAATTTGCCTTCAGCAAGTGAAATTATAGTGGAAAAGAGAATAAGTCACTAATTTTATTAGCAGGTTGCTAGAGCAAAAAATATTACCTATCATAATTATGATAATTTATGTTATTTACATGATTGTTAGCATGTGTACCTTGTTTTTAGACTTTCCGAAATGGCAACAGTACCGAAATATCAGATACTCGCTAAAAACAAGGTACATGCTAACAATCCCGTAAATAACATACATTACGATAATGTCAGTGTCCGTGAAAGATTAAAACAATATAAAAAATATATTGTATGGTGGTAGTGGGACTATATGAAATTGAGATTACAATTACCACATTTTAATGTCTGAAGAATTTATTATACAATTTAATTAAAGATAAGTAGGTAGAATCTGTCAGTGAATAAAGTATCTACATTAAATATATGTGTTTATAAATTATGTTATCTACTTTGCAGATTCGTGGCCCTCTTGTTAACAAGTGTGGGGACTACAAAATTATAAAGTGCCGTTTATCGCGTTAAGTGGTTATTTTAAAAAGCGTTAACAACGTTTAATAACAAACTATTTGCAACAGTAAAATATTTCATAAAACAGTTCCGAGAAATTTTCTATCTATAATTACCGGTTAAAAGTATGTAGGGACACTACATTACATGCTATCCCAAAATATTAATGCCATTGTGAATAAGTCACAGTTTTTCTTTCTTTGCTAGCCTTGAAATTAATTAAGTCTATTGGATTTTGAGAATTGTAGTCATAAATAGGAGAGTTAGATTACCCAACCCAAGGCCGTAGCCAGAGTTGTATTTAAGATAGGGCAGCGGTAATTTAAGATAGGGCAGCGGTAATTTAAGCTAGGGCAATGGTAATTTAGATAGGGCAACGGTATTTTAAGGTAGCGCATTGCCCTATAATGCCAGCCTCTAGCAATTGCCCTGACGCAACCCCAAATAAAAATTTAGACTCAACTGATCCTAATGGTAGAATTTTGATCTTACTACGAAAGCGATTTGTAGCGTAAAGTAATTTGATAAAATATATTTAAGAGATTGTCTTATAAGTGAATAATATGCTATGCAATGAAGCTTTATCTGGCACAATATTTTGGAGTAGCCAATATAATTATGTCCCATGAAAACGTTTTTAACAGACCATAAATCCGGTCATATAAGCCGGCTTGTCACGGTCCCCGATGTTGTAAACGGACGCGTCTTCCCACAGCGACACGTTTGCAATATCTCAGACTGGGGCACAAGCCGTATGGCAGACACAGACTGTTGTGTCGTGTTGTGTTGAGACGGGTCAGAAGCTTATCGATTAAATCAGAGAGCTGCTCTTCTAAAGACCGCTCATAAGGGGCACCCGCTTGTGCCACGTTTATGCAGCAATACTACGGGTGTATTCCGAAATGTACATCAGTATACTGGCCAGTGGTAATGACGTCACGAATCCGACGCCATATTGTTTTGGTATGCTACCATATAAATTATTGTTAAGAGGGCGAATTGTCTTTACTATGTCAAAACCAATCCTATTTTTTCCACGCGTTTTTAATTTTAATTATTTTTATATGTTAAAGTATAAGGATTTCTGTTTTTTAAACGTGGAGACCTGTAATTGGCCTTCTGTAACTAATTTTATTTCTTCAACTACCTATGTCTGTTTTTAAGAGCTGTTGGTCTCCCAAAAATTAAATAAATAAATATTTTTACCGGGAAAACGAATATGACGTATGACCGAGCGTGCGTGAGATGCATTCGAATTTTATTTCTTTTTTAATTAAAGAACAATAATGGCATCCGAACAAAAAGAATTCCTTTTAATTGGTGAGGTGAATAAAAAATCTTCTTTATTCGCACTATTTTTAATATTTCGTCGATTTGTGACGTCAGTGCACTGGCCAATATATTTCGGAACAATTCACCAGTATAGCGTCGATCCATGACGTCATTAGCACTGGCCAGTATACTGGTATGTATAACGGAATACACACTACATAAGCGTGTGACACGACTTTTGGGACGTCAACACATCGTTTCACCAATTACAGTGACCGCAAGTTTTTGAAACACTCAGCACATAGTTTGAAACCGACACGATTCGGACACATCACAACACAACACGACTTGTTCCTACCTAAAGTAAGGTGGTCGACGTCCCTGTGTGACCGAGATTACTACCATACTGTATACACTCCTACCGTAGTATAACTTACATAGACATCCATTAAGTACATTAGACACAAACTTACTGGACCTTGAATACGTGTGGGTGCGGAGTCTTAGATTAAAATAAAATGGGTAGATACGGTACGCTCATACTTGCATCAAACAAAAACTGATCCCACGGCAGCGCGAACGGGACGGCGAGATCCGCGTCACTGCATTACCGACCCGAACGAAACAGCACGTTAAGTTTCAACGGCAGCGCGAATGAGACGGCGAGATCCGCGTCACTGCATTACCGACCAATCAGGCGACCAGTACTCGACGTCACTACCGAATAAGATTCAAAACAAATAGCAATTTTTATGAAAAAATATATTTTATAGTACTTACGAAGGAAAAGTGATGCCGTGGGTTTTATTTTTAGTTCTTGAGCAATTTCAGCACTTTTTAAAAACACACTTAGGGATTGTTTTACCATATAAACACAAAATATTAGCAATATTTCTTTTTGGCGTTCACGTGTACGTCGTTTGCATGTCAAGTTGTGACTAAAGCGATTAGGGTCGTGGACCACAATTGGTGCGGATCACTTTTGTGAGGCTAGTGCCGTATCTACCCTTTTTGTTTTAATCTAAGTGCGGAGTAGGTACGGAGGAGTCGTTCACTGTGGCTCCTCAGGGGTAGCTATCAGCTGGAGTTCAATAGTTTCAGGAGCGCACTGGCCTCGGCTGGCTGGTGTCGTAGGCGCGAATCACGTCTGCTTGCGACACGCTGCCTCCTTCCTCTTGTGAGAACGCGAACCCATCTAAGCGGAAACCAACTCTCAGTGCACGCAATAAAGTTCAAAACAAACGTGTGTAAGATTCGGGGTAAAATTGTGAATGTATAGCGTGTTTTTGTAGGCTCTCTATGTGCCAAGTGTCATTGTTAAAAACTATTGGAAACACGTGTGAGGGTGGAAATTGGTAAATATAAAATACAGTGTTGGTTAAAGCAACAATAAAGATGAAACTTTGTGATAGAATCTTGAAAAAATTCTTAGATATTTTATATCATGGATGATAAAAATTTGCCTACATGCAGGGCCGGATTTAGAGGTCCAGAGGCCTCGGGGCAACAGAGGAGCGGAGGCCCCCTCACCCCAAATTATTTTCCAAATAAACTAAACAATTTTTTTTCAGTCGAGATTTTCAATATATTATTAAGATCAATGATTTCTGATATTTAAGATTAATATAATCAAATAATCATGTATGTTAGATGTACAAAGTACTGTAGGCTGTAGATAAAGGTAAAAGAGCAAAATAGCAAAGGAAAAGATGTTTACTAGTTGGAATTTGAAAGATTTTTTCCGAAGTCTCTATTGTGGGGGCCCCCCGTTTGTGGAGGCCCCGGGGCTTTCGCCCCGGTTGCCCTCCCCTAAATCCGGCAGTGCCTCATGATATGCCAGCACTTCACTTGGCTATTCGTGTTTGCTATATGTAAATTTGACAACTATCTGTCCTTATCGTGATTTTTATGAAATGAAAAGGACAGACTGATGTCAAATTTAAAAATAGCAAAAAACAATTATGAAATTACTGGCAATAAAAGTATATTTTTGCACAATTAATAAGTAGATATGCATTATATATGTCACCCTCGCACGCGGTGTGCAAAATGATTTCTGTTCCTTAAGTGGTACCTGCATCACAATCCTGTGTCATAGGGGTACGCTCGACAAAACAAAGTGTGTGCAATTTGTTAAAGGGTTGCCAACTTTAAAAAAATAATTAACAGCTAGTGTCAGTGTTGCTACTTGTAAAAACAACTTTAAGTGACTGGTGTATTAATTGTGTGCGAGCTGGGTTTTATTTAACATGTTTGACACAGGTATATACAGGGTGTTACAAAAATACAAATAAAGCTTGAAGGGTGTTGAAGTACAACAAATAAGGAGACTTCTCTAATTTTTTTAAAATATTTGCATGAAGTATTAACTTTTTATAAAAAACAGTTATTTTTAATGATCCTCGAACTAGTGACGTGTCTTAAAATGATCGATAATTTTATTAATCATTAAAAATAACTGTTTTTATAAAAAGTTAAAACTTCATGCGAATATTTTAAGGAAACTAGAGATAACTCCTTAAGTGATGTCCTTTAACGCCCTTTCAAGCTTTATTTGTATTTTTGTAACACCCTGTATATATACGGCGTTTTATTGACAATTTCAACATAAAAGTATCTATCTCCCAGTACTTAGACCGTGAGCTATCTTTTGACACGTGAAACAAACTTTGTAATAAAAAAACTCAAATGACATCAGTCCCCCTAAAAAAAAACTAAGAGAAATCCAATGAACAGTCATCGATCTTAAAGAATATATTAACATTATTAATAGTACAAGGGATACTGAATTCTTGTCTTTCAAGTTCTTTACATATAAATAGTTTCATCATGCGCCCGATCTGGGCATCAATTTATTTATTTATAGGGCCGTACTCACAAACGTCAAAAAAATTTAATGTTATTTAAAATATCATGTTGTCTTTATTTTATTTTTATTGCAAGAAAAAGTAACAGCATAAACTTAGTGAAATTTAAAAGCTACCTAACGTCTCTGAGTACGGGTTTCATCATCATCATTCTAAGATGATGAAGGAATCTAAGCAACACAAACTTTTTTTAACTTTTGACCGATTTTTAAAGGTTTATTTAGTTAATAATAACCAATTGATTTATTAGTGACTACAGCAAGAAAAAACCTTTGAAAAATTGTTATGTATTGATTACCTAACGATAACAACGATATTGAATATCCTAGATACACCACGTCCGCTCAAAATGTGTCCTAATCAAGAAGTGCTTGAACTCGACTCAAGCACTTCATCGTTCGCAGTAACGCGCAAACCGTTGAAAAGTCAACATGCCGCAGAGCTCTGTGAAATAATGCGAAAAAAAAGTACGTAGTAAAGTACGTAAAGTGTCGTTTTTTCGACAGGTATCTAATCAATGTTTGTTAATTTAACGCATTTAAAGCAAATTTTGTTCTAATACTTACTAGAAACTTATTTAATAGAAAATATTTTGTAATATTCAAATGCATGGTCGGTTATATAGCCGTCTTGCGTATTCAGAATTGCATGTACAGTGAAAGAAATTAGGTTTATATTCTTCCGCATATAGCAATAAGTCGTAAAATTTAACGAGCCTGCATTTCGAACTGTCATAACTCTTTGACGCATGCGTTTTAATTAAGACCTCATACAGTATGCATTAAAGGTGAATTTCAATGTTTAAATAATTCCTTATATTGTTTCTGACAACGCGATCATCTTCAGGAGCTCCGTAGATCGTCCAATGTACTTTTAAGACAGGTTTCGGGCACGATTTTGTTCATGTTGGTGTATCTAGGGTATTTATTAATCGTTGAACGATAATATAAAAACATATCAACTGATATATTGTTTTAAACTTTCATGGTCACTAACATTATAGTAATATAAGTTATTTACGGGATTGTTACCATGTACCTTGTTTTTAGCGAGTTTCCGATATTTCGGCACTGTTGCAAGCGCCATGATCACGGAGTAACTGAAGTAATTGCGGGTAGGCTGTTATTGGCAGACATACCTATCGGTCTACCCTCCGACGAAGTCTTTTATTGCGTTCGATACCGTGTTGCGTTGCGTTCGATCATGGCGCTTGCAACAGTGCCGAAATATCGGAAACTCGCTAAAAACAAGGTACATGGTAACAATCCCGTAAATAACTTATATTACTATAATATCAACTGATATGCATTTCGTTCAAAATTATGCATATTGCTTACATTCTTTTGATGAGAAGTGATAAAATATGTGTGTGGGTGTGTCGGTGTTGGTTGGCAACCATAGTGCGGTACTCACGCGACAGCTCTATGTCGAGTTGCGCACGCGCCGCTCCCCGTCGACTGAACACGCTGCGCACGTTGTGCAGCAGCCGCGCCGTCTCGGTCAGGCTGCCACACACCAAGCTCACTACTACTGGCCGACTGGTCTCTACCATGGCCGCTCGCGGAGTGACAGCCAATAGGCATCGGATACGGGTCAGGACAAGCCGAACAAACGCGCGAGTCAACGAAGATCGCGTTTGTAATGTTTGTAAATAAACCAGCTATTATACTAAAGAAAAGTTTACTAGAAAAAAAAATCCACGCCGAGCAGGAAGCGGACGGGACTCGAACCCGCATCCTTCGCTATCCGGGCGAATGCACTGACCATTATGCTACCACGGCCCTATAATGGTCAGTGCATTCGCCCGGATAGCGAAGGATGCGGGTTCGAGTCCCGTCCGCTTCCTGGTCGGCGTGGATTTTTTTTCTAGTAAACTTTTCTTTAGATTTAAAACATCTAGCAGTTAAACGCTTAAAAAAATAAATAAAATCACAGCTATTATACTTCTTTGGCAGAGTAGGGTATTGACAGTATAGAGCCCACTTACACCAACAATTTTTAATCAAATTAAAAAACCTCAACCTCAGCCTCATTCTACCTCTACTTGACTTTAATCAATAGGGATGATGACTAATTTTTTTTTCTTCGTTTATCAGGCAGATTATCAAAAAGTATTGGACGCGTATTTTTTCTTTTTTCACATAATATAAACATTGCAGAGATATATTGATTTGAAAAGTCGCATGACGTCGCTTTTGAATACACTTATAAATGAAAATTCACTCAAAAGTGACGTCACGAGCCCCTACTCCCAAACTTTGACGCGCTATAACTTTGTCATTTTTTGGTTGATTGCCCAAAGAAAAAATGCGTGTCCATTATTTTTTGATCATCTAACTGACGGACTAAATAGAATTTCGTTTACTGTACCCCATCATCACCCCTATTGACAAGGATAGAATGATGTGTGTTAAACAAGATAAAGTCTTAATTTGAATAAAGGATTTCGGTGCAAGTGGTCCTTAGATTGTTAGAAAATTAAAATTGAGTATAAAGATATAATTATAGTTCACAAACATTCTCTTCGTAATTGTAACTCGAATACTATTGAAATATTGTAAGCCATCTTTTAGACCTCATAGAGTCAATTCAGATACTCATCCTACCCGTATCCGTTCCCAGCCACTGCCCTTGCGGTAGGATCGCGTCGTCTCGTAGACCGCTCGGTTATCAAGCGTGCATGCGTCGTGCAACGTGCACCGTGCAGAAAAGACTACGATTCTAACTCAATGCTCGTCGTGAAGTTAGTTCAACTCGCTGCGCAGTAAAATGTAGATTGTACGTGGCTAACTTCACGACAACCATAGAGTTTGGATCGCACCAAGTATATCGAGTAACGTGCATCGTGTGTCGCGCATGCCGTACTTACACTGGGCCAGGCGCAGCAATGCGTGCCGCGTGTCCGCCGCGCTGCGCAACAACCAACGTTAATATATCGCCACCACCTCCCCCCCGTGTCATAATATGTGCTATCGTCGCCACCATCCAATCCTCTCACCGTGCGATACTCCAATCAAATTCGAATTACGTCGAATAACCATTGCCGATTGTACGGAGCACCACCATTAGAGATCGCATACAATGCCACGAGCTTTTGCGAAAGAATGTGACACGCTCCCGACGACGATACATCGTTTCAACAAAATGTAGGACCGTTAGGGATGTAACGATACGAGTAAATACAAGTAACTACTCGATACTTTTCTTTCGATACCAAGAACTTTTGGCATCGATACTTTAGAACTGAGTAACAAGTAGTATCGTGAAGTAAGTACTTGTATCGGTACTCGGTCGCTCACTTACTGAGAAGTATCAAAAAACTTATAGGTAGGCAGATTAATAACTCTTTGGTAAGGTGTCTATTTAGAATTTTTGTTTCGCGAACGCATCTTTTCTTCTCAGTTGGGGGCCTTGTGTATGATTTATATTTATTCTAATTTTTCAGACAGTCATACGTTCATCCCGTAGCGTTAGCCGTTATTTTGTTTTCGTTAAATTAAAACTGACTGAATTTGTAATTGTAATATAGATCCTCAAAATTTATCGATACAAGTAAGTATCGATACTTTATGATCGATACAGTATCGAATAAAAGTATCGATACCTAGATGGTATCGTTTCATCCCTAAGGACCGTGACGAAATATTGATACGTCCAATCAAAACGCGGCTTACCCTCACCGCAGGCTACCAACTTAGGTGATTTGGATTTCAAACTAAAATTGAGTAATGCAGATTCTAGTGGGAGTGCTCAGTGGCGGATTGCCATCTTTGATTTACCATAGAGCTTTTAGAGAGCGGAGCTTTACTCGAACAAAAGCGCTTTAAAGTTCAATATTTCGCAAACGGATCCCTAAATCGAAAAATAGTCCTAGAAACCCCGAAATAATTTTAAAGAACCTATTCAACGATATCCCACACGATGGAGTAAATGATGAAAAAAAATCATCCCCAGGTTACAGGGGAGCTACCCTAAAAAAAAAAAATTTTCGACATTTTATTCTACCATTTTGTCGGCGTAATCGATATACATACAGTAGCTAATAGTATATAGTATAGCTAGTAGTGCTAATGCACTGGAAAGCTGTAATTTTGTGGAGTCCCTATTTGGGGCGGACAGACGGACATGAAACTATAAGGGTTCCTTGTCAGGACTGACGGAACTACGGAACCCTAAAAGACAGCTCTGCGATAGACATTTACAAGTGAATGAGAGGTGCGATTAGAAAGAAGTAAGACAACATAATAGGACAATAAAAACATACTCATATCCGGTACAGGGTAACTGACTTTTGGCCAAAGTACTTGCCGGCAGAATAGGGATGATGACTAATTTTTTTTCGTCGTTTATCAGGTAGATTATTAAAAAGTGTTGGACACGTATTTTTTCTTTTTTCACATAATATAAACATTGCAGAGATATATTAATTTGAAAAGTCGCATGACGTCACGTTTGAGTACACTTATAAGTGAAAATTCACTAAAAAGTGACGTCACGAGCCCCTACTCCCAAACTCTGACGCGCTATAACTTTGTCATTTTTTGGTTGATTGCCCAAAGAAAAAATACGTGTCCATTATTTTTTGTTCACCTAACTGACGGACCAAATAGAATTTCGTTTACTGTACCCCGTCATCACCCCTATTCTTACTAAACTACGTTTGAATTTTTATTGTCTTTGGATATACATATGATAAAATGACTCGTTATGAAAAGAATAGGTACATTTATGAGACTTGAGTAATTTTCGAAATTAATTGACTAGATAAAAGTTTTTTTTACTCTGCTATTCTCGTTATCAGTAAGATAATAAAAAGAGAAATAATGCAGCAGTAGATAAGTAAGCTCTAAGAAATATATACAAGATTAATGCCTTAGAAAAAATTTATGGAGTAAAAAGACTTACAAGAAGAGCAATCATTTCATAACTCGTGAATACACACGTATTTTTTCTTTGGGCAATCAACCAAAAAATGACAAAGTTATAGCGCGTCAAAATTTGGGAGTAGGGGCTCGTGACGTCACTTTTGAGTGAATTTTCACTGATATGTGTACTCAAACGTGACGTCATGCAACTTTTCAAATCAATATATTTCTGCAATGTTTATATTATGTGAAAAAAGAAAAAATATGTGTCCAATACTTTTTGATAATCTACCTGATAAACGCAGAAAAAAAAATTAGTCATCATCCCTATTACGAATGCTCCAATATTAGGATATTTTAGATATTTTTTTAAATAATCTCTCTAAACGTGTGACAAATGTACTACCTGGCAAGGGTCACTACAAGGTTAATTGAATGTCGAGGACATTGAACCGAAGTATGATTACAATAGAACTTCACGTACAGGTAAATTCGTTTTATTGTGAATAATGCTTCGCTGCTCAATAGGGGTGATGACAGTAAACGAAATTCTATTTAGTCCGTCAGTTAGATGATCAAAAAATAATGGACACGTATTTTTTCTTTGGGCAATCAACCAAAAAATGACAAAGTTATAGCGCGTCAAAGTTTGGGAGTAGGGGCTCGTGACGTCACGTTTGAGTACACTTATATGTGAAAATTCACTCACTCATAAGTCATTTAACTTATAAGTGTACTCAAACGTGACGTCACGAGCCCCTACTCCCAAACTTTGACGCGCTATAACTTTGTCATTTTTTGGTTGATTGCCCAAAGAAAAAATACGTGTCCATTATTTTTTGATAATCTACCTGATAAACGAAGAAAAAAAAATTAGTCATCATCCCTATTCTCGCGATTAATCAAGGGCGGATCCAGCTTTGGCGCCAGGAGGGGGTCATATAGCCAGCTTTGGCGCCAGGGGGGGGGGGGGGTCATATAGTCGTGGTATATTCAATATTGAAAGCACTTAAATAAAATCCCCCTGGGTTTGGTCCATCTGTACCCAGCCCAGGGGGGGGGGAGTCATGACCCCCATGACCACCCCCCCTGGATCCGCCCTTGCGATTAATTAACCTGTAGATGTTTAGAAAACTGAAATCAGAATTGGTGAAATTAAATATAATGTTGATGAAAACAGCAGGACATGGCTATTCTGTACAATAAAATCTCAAATTCCAATTATGACAGCTCCAATTTAAGGCATTGAATAACCAGTACGTCATTTCACGGCAACGTCAAAACGAAAATTGACGGCCCCAGTAATATATGTACGATAAATTGAATTAATGTACGATCGAACCAACTGATTGCTAACCCACTTGCCGATAATTCGCTTGTCAAAACAGACAAGTTTAAATCTAAAGAAAATATAACTAGAAAAAAATCCACGCGGACCAGGCAGCAGACGGGACTTGAACCCGCACCCTTCGCAATCCGGGCGAATGCACTGACCAATTATGCTACCGCGGCCCTCACGGACCGCGTCGAAATTCTTCTAGCCATTCTCAAGCTGCAAGGCTGCCTGGTCCGCGTGGTTTTTTTTTCCTATTTATATTTTCTTTAGATTTAAACATCAAGCAGTTA
Source organism: Chilo suppressalis (assembly GCA_902850365.2). Classification (NCBI taxonomy): domain Eukaryota; kingdom Metazoa; phylum Arthropoda; class Insecta; order Lepidoptera; family Crambidae; genus Chilo; species Chilo suppressalis. The sequence continues at coordinate 900,227 of OU963894.1, forward strand.
CATGCTTTAAAATAATAAAAATTATAACAGACAAGTTTTCTTTTGAAAATAATGCGTAATTGTCTTGGGAGCTTCTAATAAGAAGAAAACTGTTATGTTAATATAGATGAAAGATAATTAAAATTTGACCTTTATTTTTAATGCAATAGATCATGTTATAGATAGAATTGGAATAGCAGTTTGAATTTCGGATTCACTATTAAAACGCGATAGATCATGTTATAGATAGAATTGGAATAGTAATTTGAATTTCAGATTCACTATTAAAACGCAATAGATCATGTTATAGATAGAGTTGGAATAGCAGTTTGAATTTCGGATTCACTATTAAAACGCAATAGATCATGTTATAGATAGAATTGGAATAGTAATTTGAATTTCGGATTCACTATTAAAATGTAAATGTAACAGAAACTCTTACGATTATAGATTTTATTAATTACTTTAAATTATAAAAAGCTCGTACTCAATTATTTGTTACCACAGACTAGAGATTTTATTTTATTTTATTGTGGTTTTGACGTGACAACGTCTTAAATTAGGTTGCGGCTGGGAGTCACTTATGAAAAAGTGTAACGCTCGGTAACGTTACGATGAGTCTCTCGTGTTAAGTTTAAGTTTACATGTACAATGTTTTAGTAAACAAAATATATTTCTATAGTTAAAATTTGTGCAATTCTTATTTTCATTCAATTCCTTGTTCCTATTGTGCAATTTAATTATATTCATATCAATAAATATTCTACCGAGAAAAAGACGTTGTCACGTAAAATCTTCGCCCGTAAAACCGACTTTACAGGCAACCATTTTTTTATCATTTTTTTGCGCTAAGGCAAAGGAAAAAAACAACAGCCTTTTCATATTTTTTTGTTATTCTTTGTGGTACTGTTATTCCGTGATTGTGTTTTTTGTTTTTATGACTACTTTTTTTTTTTACGTCAACCTTAGGCCCTGCCAGAATATCAGCGCCGCAGCGGCCTTAGTGTCGTTCGTTGTGGCATTGTGCTGAGGCAGGGACCTAGTTGACCCTATTCTGTTCTTTGTTTTTATTTATGTTTTTGTTGGTCAATAAATTATTTCTTTCTTTCTTACTTACGATTTCTTGACATTATAAAAACGTTGGTAAACTAATAAGGTAATCTTTAGTCCATGGGAAACACTCCAAACAATTTAATGCCAAAATTATGTAACAGGAAGGCGGCAAAATCCGTCACGTCACATACGGATTGTTCAGAAAATAACAAGTTTGTTTCCAAGGAAGGATACGTACATTTAAGCAAAAATCTATCTTAGTGTTTTGAAATGGTTGTAACATAATAAGCTTATGGTGGGTCTGGAACAGTGTTGCCAGACGTCCCTATTTTTAAATCAAAATTTAATGTACCGCGCGTGGGGTTACCAGATGAAAAAATCAAAAGTCCGGAGAAAAGGCATAATTTCCATTGAAAAATCCTGAGATTTTTAGTTTGAGAATTTTCTCTCAAACTTACTTAACAATTTAGAAAAGTCGTAATATTATCGTTTATATACGTGCTGCTTATACTTTTAATTCAATATAATTTGAAGAGCTTAACCTGTGGGACATTTTATAAATCCATAATTAAAGAAAAAAACCTTACTTAAAAATGTATCATCACATATTAAGTATGATAAAACTGATCAAGTACCTACTTGGATAAGTAAGTACTGATTTTAACTGCAATTATTATCAAAGGAAGATTATTTTTAGTTTAAGTTTTAATACACAGATCTTTAAAATGTTAGCTGTATTTTATTGAAAATTCAAAGAATCCGGAGATTTCAAGAGATTTGCAAAATCCAGCCGCAATCCTGAGAAGACTCCAAAAATCCTGAAATCTCAGGACAAATCCTGAGATATGGTAACCCTACCCGCGCGGGACAGGCTCAATCCCGCTTTTCGGGAATAAGTTGACCGTGCGTGCAGCGTTCTGAGAAAGCGCGGGCGGGTGGCACAGACAAGTGTGGACTGGCCACCTGCTCGGCGCGTAATGAAGATAAATATTCAATAACTTTTGATAACATACTTTTTTTTTACTATATCCAGCTTTCGACTAAGAATCCCGCTTTTTTACACTCATAAAGTTCCTAAATCCCGACTTGGCAAAAAAATCTAGCAACGCTGGTCTGGAATCAAATTGGCTGATTGTACATTAAATATACCTAAACGAAAGTGAGATTGCACGTCATAGAATCGACGGGCTGTCATACTGAATGAAGTGTAAGCAAAAAAGACGATGAAATGAAAAATAGGAAAGCAAAATAAATGTAGCTTTTAACACAAGGAACTACTAGTGTTTGTACAAATATCAAGTTTATTTCAATTAATATTTACAATAAATATCAGGAAGAACACTGCAATAAGTTACTGTAACACTATTTCACATATCAAAACGAGATTCGTCATTATTTAGTATTAACAATCGCCTAAATATTTCTTTGGGAAATTAAAATCAATAGGGCATTTGACAGTATTAAAAATAAAGTGCTAATTGTTAGCATCTGTATTTAGAATGAATATTGGCCGGAGTTTTTATTTTTTTTACAGAAAAAATATTCATAATTTTACTTAAAAGCTTAAAACCCACGATAAAGATAATAGTTTTCTTGTCTATTGTCACGTGACCCAAAACGCTTGGAATTGGTGGAGGATAAAATGACGTCACACGCAAGTAAACTTCCGGTTAAAGTGACATTGGGTTGTATGGTTTGACGTTTTAATGACAGTCGTGTGACGTCACACACTAGTGAGACGCCATATTGTCCAGAGATACGTTTTTCGCGGCAACATGATTTGGTTTTTTTAGCGAAATATCCACTTTTTATGGACTCTATAAACATTAGTAAATAACGTGAGATCGTTTTCTAAAACTTGTCAAATACCCTATTACAATATCAATTTAAAGTTATAAAAAAATATTACATTTGTCAACAGCCCGATGTAGAAAAATATATTCTTGTCTTGTTCCTTAATAGGCCATTCGATGGAATGGTAAATATGTAGTTGCACACAAAGTAGCCGGCACAAGTAGAATAAATGAAGTTATAAATAATGCGCAATTTAATCTATTTTGATTTAGTAATAACAGTTATGCTTTTGCAATTTACTAGCCTCATAATATTTGAAGTATTGTCATATAAAGTTGAAGAAATTCAGTTATGATACTTTATTGTTATGAATAATATTATTCCCTCTTATTTATTTTTAATGTATAATTACAATCCTTGCCGAAATACAATTTACATAATAAAAAAAATAAAAAAAATACAATATTTAAATTGAAAATTTACAATATCTATCAAGGGTAAATTTATATGAGTTTTTATTATAAGTATCTTTATACTTTTTTATATTTTAACATAAAATAGTTGCCATTGAGTTTGTAAATATCTCAAGTAAAGCGGAGCGCATTAAAATAAACATATAGAAAACTGTATGAGAACTATTTAAAAATACATATTTAAGTACAGTCAACACAAAAAACACTTTTCGAATAAATGCAAAATAGGCAAAATTCATATTTTATATAGTCGCAAATGTATAATTTACTTATTATATGGAATATTGCATCTCTCTCCAAGAAAACCCCGACACATTGCACCAGACGTATGTCTGATTTTTATTATGTAGTTTTTATATTGAAATCGAGTGTGAATTTTAAACAAAATCATATTTTTTTTCCTCAATCTCATTTTTTCTATTTGTGCCAGCCATCGAAATTGAATGGTTCAATTCTGTTACAAACAATTAAATAATATTATTGTCTTACTTTCCTTTTTTTGGCTGCTTTAATTTATATGTCTATTATACCAACTCCGCCATATGAATAGAAAGCGAGGTGCGGTATAGTAATTTCATTCTGAGAGTTTTCAACAGAATCGAACCGATATAGTGAGATTCAAACTTTACGGCGGTTGTGAAGTGAAGTTAGCAACGAGCGCAACTATGGTCAGAGGCCCAAGCACGAATTTTGACAGGGACTTTTGGCGGGATTGAGAAGCGTCACTTTAGCAGTTTTGTTTTTCTTGTTAAAAATTGTGTTGTGGCGAATGTTAATGTCTAATAATGGTGGATTATTAACCACTAAGTGTTCGGAAACATGCACAAGTGTTGGCAAGTGAAACAAAATAGCGGAAAGTGTCTTTCGACGTTCCCTCAAGAAGTCCACGGGGAAGTTCCAGTAAATCCCCACACATTTACTGAAACATAGGGAAAGGGGGATTGACTTGACTGCCACTTACTTTGACTTGACTAATATTTTGATCACAAGTGCTTTAGAATATGTAAACATTTTACACTTGACATTGGCTAAATGCACAAACCGTGCGAAGCCATATAGAAAAAAAAAAGAATTTTGACAGCTCCGTAATCGCATAGCATCGCCAAAGTTTCTATCAATGAAAAGTAAGCAACGCCCCTACCGTACACAATAACAAATGGACTCCTTCTATACAAAATTTGACGATGACGTTCGTGCTTGGGCCTGAGATGTCTCTTCAGTCAATTCATTTATTATGCCGCGACTTGCGTCTACTTCACAGTCGCCGTTAAATTTGCATCCCATTATACTAAATTACAGCTCGAATGCAAGCAACGTTTCAACTAAACTCCAATCATAATGTACTCCCAATACTAGCGCGACCTATGGCTATTCACACGCATGAAAACACTAAATATCATTATTGATATCAACCGTTATAAATACATTAAAATACAACAAATATACATTTGATATGACACATCCATCTCACTACAACGCTTTGGAATGACACTCTTAAATGCTGGAGCATTGACACAAACTTAAATTAACGGAAAGTTAACTTCGTTAGTCTTAAAAATATGATTTAAATACACACACAGCCATACACCCCTTTTAGGGGTGGTGGGTTTATCAAGGATTTCAATTCCCTGACACAGGTATAAATATATAATAAGTACTGTCATAAAACCACGCTTTTCTATGACTCCACATTTGGTTATTGTGAGTTTCATTTTCTGCTCGGGAACATTAGGAAATCCCACATTGTTCTTTCCAATTAATAATATTTCTATTAATATCTAATTACCATAACCGTAGGTAGTTATGTAAAAACAATTCAACAATCAATATCGTAATATTAATCAACAACTTTTTATAATAATTTAAATGTCTTAAATTATCTGAAGACGTGAGATATAGAAAACTTTCAAACAGTGAAACGACAAGCTAAGTGCCTACAGTACGTGGATCTCTGGCTTGTTTGACTAACTCTCAATCTACGAGGTAGTTACCATTTCATGGCAGCAGTCCCTCTAATCACATACTTGACGTATCGCCAACTTGCAATCAAAATTCAACTTTGAGACAACAACAATAAAATATACATCTATAAATATCATTAGAAGACACTCGTTGTGTTTATAATAGATTCTACAAAGTTCTAGCAGAAGACGAAATGGAAATATCAAACGTGAGATTATTTTAATAGTTTTACATAAATATAGGAAGCTACAGATGGTTTTGGGGCTACGTTTCATTTCAGTCGGTAGATGGCGTTGTAAATAAGTAGATCTACGTATGTATTTCGATACAGTTATAAATTTAATGTTACTTTGTATGTTCACTTGCGTGTTCTAAAATATATACTGAGCCGTTTTGGCTGTAGCTAAAGATGAAGCAAGGTATAATGCGATTCAAATAAGAATAGGAAAGCCAATGACCGTCGCATGAAAAGTACGGTTTGCAAAAAAATTCGGAACACTTTTTTAGCACTCAGCTAATTCTTGATTAAAAACCAAACATTTTTAAACAGACAATAACAAATATTGATAATTAATATTGTTTGATATTTTTTTTCATTTATTGAGCTTTGTTTATGGATGGTTGATAACCTAAATGGTCAACCAAATGTCACTATGTTGCGTTTAGAAACTTGATTTTAAACTTTCGTTTACATATAGGATGCATGTTCGTATGTGACCTAGTAATAGTGCATGATTATTCATAACTATTCCGGCGGTAATGTAGATATGAGCGGAATAGAACACCTAGATTCTGATTAATGTTTTTTCTCACAGTCTTAATAAATAAATATTATTAAAAATCGGTGGTATTTTTTTCTCAATCTTAGTAAATTAATTTTATTAATAAATCTGATGTTTTTTCACACTTAACCTTGGTAAATAAGTTTTATTAAATAGAAACTTTTTTTTGCTCACCCTACCTATTTGGTGCGAATTGACAGCTATGACGTCAAAATATGGCGCCCAGTCGGTCCTATTCTAAATTGAATCGCATTATAAGTACATATTATGATGTCTGATAACAATATTGCGGATGTTATGTTATATCTTATCTACGCAGATCTACCTATAGCAAGCCACTTTATTATACAAGGTCTATATAATTTACACATCATATCTAATCAGTCGGTTTCCAGCGAATCGTACTCGTATATTGATCTCGTATGTTTTATTATAAATACAAATATTTTCCTATTATTCTTAAGATTTGAGATTGCTTCACAACCTCCGTCGTCGCGTGCGCAGTGAAATAAAGTATGGAATTAAATCTACACAAGTACGTATAAAACAACAACAAATAAATATTTTTAAAAGTTCCTTTTATCAATTTTACAACTTGAAAATTGCAAATGGGAAGTCGAGTAAAACGTTACGTTAAATAAATGCAAATACGATATTGGATGCAGATTATGTTAGAAATGGTCCCGTAAACGTTCGGTAGGAGTTGGTACGGATAGAAAAAAAATGAAACTCGTCGTGTAAGCTTGTTGCTTGCCGAATGGCAAGAGCGAGCATGGAATGGTATTAATATTTACATTCACTATCATATAATGGTCTAATGGCTATTGAATTAGAAAATTTGACATGTATTAATTGAATAAATAAAAATAAAATAAATAATAAATTTGATATTTTGAATGCAACTATTACTCAATTTAAATTTGGATTCTTAGATAATTTATTAGTATTTTGTATGCTCTTTCAAGAGCGAAACATATGGAACTTTTTATATTATTTACCAGCTGTAACAAACTATGTTTCATGCAAATAAACTTTCATTTCATTTCATTTCATATTGCGGATTTGCAATCGCCTATTGGATATATTCCTTCGGTATATTGGACGTTTTTGTTCACATAAACTAAATATCATCTCTGGTTTTGGACTATTTTTACACTGGTAAAATTAAAAGAGCTAACGTTCCTTGTAGAGTTAACGGCCTGGCCATGTGACCATGGCGCAGCATCGTAAATATCGAACGACGTAGCGTCTGAAAAACATTCCGTACCCCTAGCACGAACCATAATCGAATTCGAATAGCTTGCGAGTCCGAAATGTCATTGTCAAATTTTGTAAGAAAACTTGAAAATTGGCGCCATAAAGCGCCGTAAAGAGAACTAAAAATCTGTACACATTTGACGATGACATTTCTTATTCGCAAACGATACGAATTCGATTATGGTTCGTGCTAAGGATTCTGATCGTAGTACGAAACGGTACCGTTCCGTTACAGCATTGTATTCTCGGCACTTCACTCAGCTATTATATTTGTAAACTTGACAAAAGTCTGCCCTTATCATGCTTTATAAGGGATGAAAAGGACAGACCGTTGTCAAGTTTACGAATAGCAAACACAAATAGGCAAGTGCAAAGCGCTGTTTCACGATTACGACGCGCGCCGTGCCGTGATTCTAAGGCACCTCGCGCGACTGCGTGATCGTGGTGGTGACCAGTTGGTCGCAACGATCAGATTAACTAAGGTTGGCTGTTCCTCCAAGGAAGAACGAAGGAGCTCGATGGCGCAAGTGGTTCGCGCGTTGGGCTACGATCGTTGAACTTAAGCAACTTTCGCAATGGTCGGTTATTGGATGGGTGACCAAAAATTACTATCTCGAGCTCATCCGTGCTTCGGAAGGCACGTTAAGCCGTTGGTCCCGGCTGCATCTGCAGTCGTTAGCACCCACCAATCCGCACTGGGCGCGTGTCGTAAACGTGAAACGGCGCGTTGCACTTGCCTATTCCTGTTTGCTATTTGTAAACTTGACATCGGTCTGTCCTTTTCATCCCTTGTAAAGCATGACAAGGGCAGACTTTTGTCAAGTTTCCATTTTTTTTTCACTAAAAATACAAGTATACAAAAACAACTTATTTCGCCAAACTGAAAAATCAGTTTGTTGGCGAATAATACGCTCTTTACATTTTTTTTTCTTTCTATATGCATATACAGGGCGTCCCACGGCTACCTTACACAGAGGGAAAGTATATTAAATATTGAAGTTAGGATATTTAACAAAAAGAGGACATCATTTTATTTTTAATAATAACTAGAACTGCATTCACAGATTTTTAAAAAATCGCCTGCTACAACTGGGAATCAAACTCGTGAAACTTCAAAAAAAAATACGACATATTTTATGATAACCTTTGAAAGGGTTAATCATAAAGATTAATTTTTGCTCAATAACATAGCATTTATATATCCTATATTCAATATTTAATATACTTTCCCTCCGTGTGAGGTAGCCGTGGGACGCCCTGTATATACAGATACATAGAATAGCCAACAAGACAGTACAATACAGACAAATACAATAGCCAAGTAAAGTGCCGAAAATACATTGATGGAAAGGAACGGTACCGTTTCGGACCACGATCAGAATGTTCTTTCAGACGCTACATCGATGTTTATATTTACGATCAGGCCTAAAGAGACGGAGATCAATAAGGGGGGTCGACGCGACGACAGAGGTTCTGAGCGGTGGTTTATCGTCATACAATGTGCGAGGTCCGTGGGCGACGATTGCGACGCGCGGTCCCGTTAGCGGTAGCGGTCCCATTAGCGGTAGCGGGCGCGGGCGCGGGAGCGGGAGCGGGGGCGACAATGCGGCGCCGCCAGCGCAGGCCGCTGTAGCGCCACACACACACAACGTCAACACCGAGCCTACGAGGCCTAAGTACCCACGCGACGCGGCCTAGCGTGTCCCAACGTACCGCGGCAAACTTGCTCAGTGCGTAATGGTAGCCATAGGGTGCGGCCAGAGTGCACTCAGATTCAGAGTCAGATTCAGATTCTGAAAACAAGCGCGAGAAATAAACAGTGTAGTCTAAGCAGGTTGCCTGCTTTTTCTCGCGCTTTGTTTTCTGAGTCTGAATCTAAATCAGGAGTGCAATCTGGCCGTACCCTTCGACTACACTGTTTATTTCTCGCGCTTGTTTTCGAAATCTGAATCTGAATCTGAGTGCACTCTGGCCGCACCCATACACACTACGAGAAATCGTTACGATCAGACTGTACAGTTCACTGTCCTCGTGGTCGTGAAATGAAAACTATATCCGGGCGTTCAAAAAGTGTTTTATTGGAAACAAATGTGAATATTCATCATTCGTTATGGTAGCCATACACACTACGAGAAATCGTTACGATCAGACTGTACAGTTCGAACGGAACAGTTTATCGTACGTAGCGTACTTATAGGAAACTGTGCAGTTTTATAACATACACGCTACGATTTATCGGTACCGTTCGGACGGTACAGTCTAATCGTAACGATTTCTCGTAGTGTGTATGGCTACCATAACGAATGATGAACATTCACATTTGTTTCCAATAAAACACTTTTTGGACGCCCGGATATAGGGGAAACCACCCAATCATTGGCACTTTTGAGTATAATTCGGAAAAACAAGGAGACAATAGATTATTCAATTCGTTACATATTAAAAAGAAAAACCTAGTATGGTTTCGAAATTTGAAAATTGGTAGCATTATTCCTACAATCGAGGAGCTCGATGGCGCAAGTGCTTAGCGCGTTCGGCTGCGATCGTTGAACTTAAGCAACTTTCGCAGTGGTCGGTCATTGGATGGGTGACACAAAATTACTACCTCGAGCTCCTCCGTGGTTCGGAAGGCACGTTAAGCCGTTGGTCCCGGCTGCATCTGCAGTCGTTAGCACCCACCAATCCGCACTGGGCCCGCGTGGTGGGTCATGGCCCAATCTCCCTATTCCATCCATAGGGAAGGCCTGTGCCCCAGCAGTGGGGACATTAATAGGCTGATGATGATGATGATTCCTACAATCTATTGTTTCCTGTTTTTTTCGAACCAAACTCAAAAGTGCCAATAATAGGAAGAGTGCCAATGATTGGGTAATTTCCCCTAGTTTTATTTTGCGACCACGAGGACGGTAAAGCTGCGTACGGATAGCGCGTTCCAGTGTACACGTATGTGGTTATGGAATCAAATTGAAAAATTCAAATTCAATATCGTTTATTCAATCTAGGCTGTTACAAGCGCTTGTGAATGTTGAAAAGCTACGCCATCGGTTCGCGAGAGACCTTGTACTAAGAAAAACCGGCAAGAAACTCAGCAAGGGCTGTTCTTTCTCCCTGTATTATACCAACTACAATATGAGATAACTTATGAAGTCATTTTCCATATTTACATGGCTCTTTGTGGAGGGTACGTGTAGCTAAATGCATTTTGTATGACGTTCCAGGAAATACGTATACGTCTATTGGAACACACTACCCAGCTTAAAACGCGCTTTATACCAATCCAAAAAGACCATTCCATTGTAGCGCAATGTTGTTCGCCAGCTGTTTTCTACACCTCATTTGCCGCGATATGTTTGGACGCACTTTACACTCGTGCTAGCGGGCTCCCACCACCACTCCAGCATCAATATCGACCGAATACCCAGTGCCAAGACGCTTCGATAACGCAGAACAGGTGCCGAATAAACAGCGTGCACGCGGATGTGTTTGTATATGTTTGGCAAGTCGAACGAGCCGTATCCCGTAAGTGTTCAACTCAATACGACGATACAATGAGATTCAAATAAGAATAGGAAAGCCAATGACCTCCATCTGTCAAATGTCGCTGGAAAAGTACGGTTTGCAAAAAAATCTCGGAACGCTTTTTTAGCACTCAGCTGATTCTAGAATAAAGACCAAACAATAACAAATGTTGATAATTAATATGAGTTGTTTTTTTTTAATTTATTGAGCTTTGGCTATGAATGGTTGATAACATAAATCGTCTACCAAATGTCACTTTATGTTGCATTCAAAAACTCGATTTAAAACTTTCGTTTACATATAGGATGCATGTTCGTATGTGACCTGCATGATTATTCATCATAACTTCTCCGGCGGCAATGCAGAGATGAGCGAAATTGAAGTGCTAGATTCTGACTAATGTTTTTTTCACACTGTCCTAATAAAGAAATACTATTAAAAATCGGTTGAGTTCCTTCTCAACCTTAGTAAATTAATTTTATTAAAAAAATCTGATGTTTTGTCTCACTTAATCTTAGTAAATAAGTTTTATTAAATAGCAACATTTTTTGCTCACTCTACCTATTTGGTTTGATTTGACAGCTAAGACGTCAAAATATGGCGCCCAGTCGGTCCTATTCTTAGTTGAATCGCATTATATAACCGAACTTCCACAAAGTTTTGAAACGTTCGTACTATTATAATACATGTGGATGACTTTTTGTGAGGACAAGAACTAGCACTATTGCAATACAAATAACAGAGAATTTTACAAAATTACAGAAGCTATAAACTGTGACTTTATGCACTCGGACATATATTTTGTTTTGAAATTACCTTCGATGGATTTTAAATTGTGGATATTTTTGTCTCATTTTGATTTTCTCTCTATACAGTTTGTTTTAATTAATTTTATACATTGATAGGAACACTGTTTCATATTACACGGGAATGGGAGTTAATTCTGCAATACAGTGTTTGTAAAACTAAAGCAGTTTTAACGATTCATAATTTTATGTACATTGCACTTGTTCCAAATAAAGTTATTATTATTATAAGTTATTATTATTCACAAAGTGTCCTTCGGTTCGACGACTTGTTAAGACTTTTTTTACGACACTTAAAACTAAGTGAACTAACAATCCACGGGCACGCTATCAATATTTTTTTACAATTTCATGCAACTAGAAACTGAAAATCTAACCGTGTCCATTCGGAGGGGAGGAGAGGCCCCGACGGATTGGCTGAAACGTTCACTCGAAGATCTTAAATCCATCAAAATTGACCGACTTTTTTGATAAAGTAATTTTTTATACTTCGACTTTTTATTAGCTGCAGTAAAATGACGTTTCAAAAGGTCATTCCGTAAAATAATGTTGACTGCCTAATTTCAATAGGGATGTGATTAGGTTCACAGAAAATCTAATTGTTCCATAACTAACTCATAATGATCATACTCACTCAACAAAACCAAACTGATCATTCATTTATTGAACGATTCACTTACTCACTCAGCTACATCCCTATTTATTTTTCTTCAAAAAGCGGTAACCCACAAAACGTCATTTTACTGCAGCTAATAAAAAGTTCTACTTTAGATAGCCATTTAAGATCATACCCTCACAAAAGCTAGATTTCATGGACCTTACAGAGCGAACTTTACAGCCAATAGCATGCAGTCGCTTAACACGAGTGTACGCCGGACGCGATGTAACGTCAAGCAGAACAAACAAAATCCAAACAAAATCCAAACCAAATAAACAGTTGCGTGTACACTACGTCGCATGAACAGTGCTAGGCTGACATACTTGTGTGGTGAGAACCGCATGAGTAATGATCAATTCATACAAGCACAGAGTCTCAGCGTTAATCAGAGACGTGAAAAAAGAAATCCATTCTTAACTCTACAAAGTAATACACGTATACCTTCATAGATGAAAAAAAGACATTAGAATGCGCGCAGAAGGAATATAAATAAATGTTTAGAAATCTCACACCAATTAGCCTAGCCCCAAAGTAAGCACTATAAGGCTTGTGTTATGGGATACTAGGGTAACGGATAGAATACATATACTGTACAATACTGTACATGTAATTATCTAATATATAAAGTTCTCGTGTCGCGGTGTTTGTGGTTAAACTCCTCCGAAACGGCTCGACCGATTTTCGTGAAATTTTATATGCATATTCAGTAGGTCTGAGAATCGGATGTAATCAATTTTTCATCCCCCTAAATGTTAAGGGTAATTCAACCCTAAATTTTTTTTTGACGTGACAACGTCTTAAATTAGGTTGCGGCTGGGAGTCACTTATGAAAAAGTGTAACGCTCGGTAACGTTACGATGAGTCTCTCGTGTTAAGTTTAAGTTTACATGTACAATGTTTTAGTAAACAAAATATATTTCTATAGTTAAAATTTGTGCAATTCTTATTTTCATTCAATTCCTTGTTCCTATTGTGCAATTTAATTATATTCATATTAATAAATATTCTACCGAGAAAAAGACGTTGTCACGTAAAATCTTCGCCCGTAAAACCGACTTTACAGGCAACCATTTTTTTCAATTTTAGATTTTTTTTTTATTTTTTTATGATACAGCATTAGTAAATACATATAACCCTGAATCTTTAACCCTTTACAATCAACCCCTATTTTTTATGGCGGTACGAAGTTCGCTGGGACAGCTAGTATTTTTATAGAAATACATATTAAACATCCATGACTGGAGTACAAATGCTCGTATTCAGCACACAAACATCTGCCCCCACCGGGATTCGAACCCGGGACCTCTCGAGTCGGCGACACCATGAAACCCGGCGTACAAACCACTCGGCCACGGAGGTCGTCGAATATGTGCATTAGTTTGCGGAGCTAAGGGTGAATTTGCTGTATTACGTTTCTTAACGCGCTTCGACTCTGCGCTAGTACGAATTTGCCATAAAAAGGCGAAGCTTCATAGAAACTATCTTCTGCGTATGCGCAATAGTATGAAGCTTTGTCTCTGTGCATTCTTTACTCATGTGGTGAGAACACTCGACTCTAAACCCGTTGCGATAACGTCGAAAGTGCATCACATTCTCTCACCTCAAAAGTACTGGCAAATAATAGAAAGCTCTATGTATTGTAGAAAGTAAATAAATAAACAATATTAAAATAATAGTGATAAATAATGACTATCTATATTAAATATACATTTAACAATATCATACAGATGACTACAATGTAACTACTAAGTCACATTTACCGTTGTATTTGCGTTTAATGTGCACTATCAATCTATTTATTTGTAATTTTACTAGTATGATTTTAGCTATTTACATAGATACGAAAGATATTATTAATGTTTCCAGTTAAATTTAAACTAGCGGAGATTATTCTAGACATTTAGCAAATATATCAAATCTAATAGATAGGAGGAGATATTTAAATGGGGAAACTAAATAATTTACAAGTTTTACGAAACTTTGATAGTTAATATTTACATATATACATAATAATTATATACAACAGCCTTCTTAATTTTTAATAGACGATAGTTAGAAGTTGTCTGTTAGCCTGCACAGATCATTCCAAAATAATGCAAACACTACGAGTCGCATCCACTCACTGCACAACGGTGATAAATCTATCTACTGAGGGGACCACACTGTACTCATGTCGACATAGTCAACAAGGCACTCCAAGTACCCAAACACTATCGGTAATGAAAAGTTTACTAGAAAAAATCCACGCGGACCAGGCAGCGGACGGGACTCGAACCCGCACCCTTCGCAATCCGGGCGAATGCATTGACCATTATGCTACCACGGCCCTATTCGCCGCGTCGAATTTTTGCTAGCCTTAAACTGCAAGGCAGCGCCATCTCTTCGCATTGTAGGTAACCCACAATTTTCGTGGATTTTTTCTAGTAAACTTTTCTTTAGATTTAATCATCTAGCAGTTAAATGCTTAAAAATAAATAAAAACATAATTATCGGTAATCTTTTAATATTAAACACTCGAGCATAGAGTACGCTTGCAGTTTCGGTTCTATGTATTATCATTCAATAATTCTGATTTACTTTATCACAAATATCACGAAAAAACTTTAAGCTCACTCTATGTTATCAACTGACAGTGGCCGATTCTATATGCCGCCATACGATATATTTCAAGTGTGTACATGAAGTAAGCTTATAGTCTGTCCATTCTATTATTATCTTTTTGACAGATTGACACCCATGAAATTTTGTATTGTTTACGTTAAAATGTCATACAAATCTCTTATCTATTAGACAAGTCCGTCCGTCCGTCTGTCTGTGATGCTGTTTCAGCGGCCAAACCGTAAGAGATAGATAAAGAGAATATTTAAGTTATAAGTTAAGAATAGTCTAATAAGACTACAAACCGGATTTGAGTAACGTAGCACTTCCGGTTTTCGGGAAATCACGTATTTCAAACGAAACCACACAAAATCTCCGAAGTCCTCAATTAATTAAATACATTTTTTTTCTTTCTTTTTTTAAATCAGGTTTTGGTGAACATTTGGTTCACTGGTTTGCTAGTAATATTGTAATTCATGGACGGGTACACACGTACACATAATGATTACTAAGATTGTGCCACAGATTACAAGTAATCGGTAGAAACAAATGAGTACAACCAAATTGTAAGGTAGAGACCAAGTAATTAAAATATTAACATTATATAAAGTTCATTTTATAAATGTCTTCTTAGTTTATTTTTAATTTATTCAGACGTATCAGATTCTTCATACAAACTAGGTAAAACAATAAATCTAATGAGAATTTGTAATAATTTATTAAACACCAGTATTACTATTAGTTTTGATAACTAAAATAATTTCGATACTTATAATCGATTAAACAATGTTCTGGCATAAAATCGATTATAGCTTTAAATCGAACGAGTTATGTGATAGGGTGTCACTATTTTTACTTCGATCGATCTGTCAAAAAGATAATAATAGAATGGACAGACTATAAGTGTAATATACGTGTGGAACATTTAAAGACGCCATCTATGGGCATTACGATGATAATTTTAAACTACACTTTAATGTTGGGAATATTAACATCGAATTTAGCTTTTTTTAAGTCCTATGCGTCATATAGAATCAGCGTTATTAGGCGAAGCAGCACTGAGCCAATGATATTATGGTATGCTTACGTAAAGTAGTGCTCTCTGCCCAATTCAAACATAGTCTGTGAGAACGGTGTGCGATGGTCTATATAAATTTTAGTTTTTGTCAATATGAAATGCGTTTTGTCTGTTACGTGTATTTAAAGTAAAAAGTTGCAAATAAATAAGTATTGTTAGTAAGAGCACGTCGTTTTAATATTACGGAGCCGCCATAACATAACGATGCTTTGGTATTATAAAAGACACAAACATTTTAGACAATCGCAAATCGTCACTATTGTATCTGCACCATTAATACAGGTTTAAAAGAATAATGAGTTCCAAACTTTTAATTTGGAAATTGATAAAGTTCTGTGTTATTTCCATGAGAAAAAGATGTCAAACAATAAAATATGACGAAGTTAATGAACATTTCTCATCTTCAATATGTGTAATTTAATCAATTTTCAAATTACTTTAAATAGTATTTGTATCCGATCAAAATGTTTCAATACGCAACTGTAATATTCCAATACACAATCGTACAAAGTATGAGTAAATTGAGAGGTTGTTCAATACAACTGCTTCCTAATTCACTATCAAAGACCAAACTTTTTTATTTAATTAATAATGGGCTCGATTATGGCATAAAACTCTAAACTTAAAATTAATTTTAACAACACATTGGTGTAGATTCTGACATGATTCTCTAAACCTAAACTTAAATTTGACAACAGTTTATCCATGTCATTCTCTATACAGAATGAAAAGGAGAGACTGATGTTTTTAGTTTTAAGTTTAGAGTATCAAGCCAGAATCGGCATCATTGGTGTCGATTCTGGCACGATTCTCTAAATTAAACTTAAATTTGACAAAAGTGTATCTTTGTCATTCTCTATACAGAATGAAAAGGAGAGACTGATGTTAAATTTAGTTTTAAGTTTAGAGTATCATGCCAGAATCGGCATCATTGGTGTCGATTCTGGCACGATTCTCTAAATTCAAACTTAAATTTGACAACAGTGTATCTTTGTCATTCTCTATACAGAATGAAAAGGAGAGACTGATGTTAAATTTAGTTTTAAGTTTAGAGAATCACGCCAGGATCGACACCAATATCTTTATATTATTTTAAACTTTCTCACTCATTAACGGGATTGTTATTGTTACTCCGTGATCATGGCGCTTGCAATAGTGTCGAAATACCGGAGACTCATAAAAAACAAGGTACATGGTAACAATCCCGGATAAAACAGTACAATCCGTTTATTATGACTTCCAAGGGAATCGACAAACACGTCATACTAAGCGGACGTAATAAATAAATAAAATAAATATTTTCAACACTCACACCAATTAGCCTAGCCCCAAAGTAAGCACTGTAAGGCTTGTGTTATGGGATACTAGGGTAACGGATAGAATACATATACAGTACATATATAAGTATATTTATATAGAAATACATATTAAACATCCATGACTGGAGTACAAATGCTCGTATTCATCACACAAACATCTGCCCCCACCGGGATTCGAACCCGGGACCTCTCGAGTCGGCGACACCATGAAACCTGGCGTACAAACCACTCGGCCACGGAGGTCGTCATACAAAGCATTTTTGTGAAACTTTTTTGATTGTGAGATGAGTTTGATTCTCCATTTTCTAATCAGCATAATAATATGCTTTGCACCTTTTCCCTCAGTCGTGAATGCTTTACGACGTTGAGATTAAATTTTTTTACTAAAAACAATGCTTGATGTTCAATTTGAATCAATGAACATTACCGTAGGTGTAAAGTATCATGTCGGTCACTATAAACGCAAAAAACACCACGCGGGCCCAGTGCGGATTGGTGGGTGCTATCGACTGCAGATGCAGCCGGGACCCAACGGCTTAAAGTGCCTTCCGAAGCACGGAGGAGCTCGAGATAGTAAATTTTTGGTCACCCATCCAATGACCGACCACTGCGAAAGTTGCTTAATTTCAACGATCGCAGTCGAACGCGCTAACCATTTGCGCCATCGAGTATCCGACATTGTTACAATGAATTTTATATGAAAACCAAAGTTCGATGTGTAATTACGTCATAATAGGCGGTTGGTCAATATAGGCGGAGTCATAATAAACGGATTCCACTGTAGTTATAACACTGTATCTTTGTCATGTCACAAGAGACGAAATTGGGAAGGGGACAAGGAAGACCACGGAATGGATCCCTGAACGAACACTTAGGGGCCATCCATAAATTACGTCACACTTTAAGGGGTAGGGAGGGGGTCGAAGAAATGTGACATCGTGTGACAAGGGGTTGGAGGGGTCCTAAATTTCGTGACGTCACATTTCAAAATATATTAAAATCTAAGTGTTGAAACTATTACTTTACGAAAGCATTAACAACCCAAACGAGAACAAAGTGGTGCTATGCCAGTTATAAATAATTTAAAGGAGTGGGATCAATGTCCATGGACTCAAGATTATTAAGTTTGTATATTTAATTTAATTATAATGCTATTAATATTTTATGTTTTGTTAATTTCTTTAATTAACATAGTCAATCACTTTTTGTTCGGTAATTTTTTTGTTTTGTTAATTGTTTGATTTGATTATAATAATAATGAAAAAACAATTTAAATGGAAATAAAACTGATTACAGAACCGCTGTTTTCATTCAATGATTTCTAAATGTAAATTTGCAAAATATGTGACGTCACACTAGGGACGGGGGGGGAGTCTTACAAATGTGACCAGCTGTGACAAGGACGGGGGGAGGGGCAAAAAAGACATGAAATTCGTGTGACGTAATTTATGGATGACCCCTTACCGTAAACGTGGACGACAGCTGAAAAGATGGTCGGATGACATAAGAAGGGTAGCTGGCCCGCTATGGCTGAGGTTAGCAAGGGATAGATCGGAGTGGAAAAGGCTGGAGGAGGCCTATGTGTCTACAGGACACGCTGAATTATAAGTAAAAATGTTAAAGATGTATTTTTTTATAGATATTAACGGGATTGTTACCATGTAACGCCATGATCACGGAGTAACGAGTTACTCCGTGATCATGGCGCTTGCAACAGTGCCGAAATATCGGAGACTCATAAAAAACAAGGTGCATGGTAACAATCCCGTTAATATCTATAATGTTAGTGACCATGAAAGTTTAAAACAATATATTTTTTTTATGTAATTATCAGCAATAAAGGCTTTTGTATTCGTATTTGTATATCTTTGTCATGTTCTATAAAAACTGAAAAGGACAGACTGTTGTTTAGTTTTAAGTTATATTTATTTATTTATTTATATCACATTGCTCATGTACATTATTTATTATAAGGTCTTACATACTTAATAGTGAGTGGTACACGACCCCGTTGGGGTGTTGCAACAAACTTTTTAAAGTTTAGAGAATCATGCCAGAATTATGCCCGATATCCCTTTAAAATCCTTTGTGACTGTTTCTCAAATTCAATATTTTTGATCAATAGATTATTTGTAGCAAAATTTTCTTTAGATTTAAACATCTAGCAGTTAAATGCTTAAAAAATATAATCAATATTTTTAATAAAACTAGTTTTTACGGGCTAATGCCCGAAACTTTATTTATTTATTGACGTTTCGTAGCCTTTACAGGCTTCGTCGTCAGAATAAAACTTTATTTTTACTTCGATAGAATAATAGAATAGAATTAAACTTTATTCTGACGACGAAGCCTGTAAAGGCTACGAAACGTCAATAAATAAATAAAGTTTCGGGCATTAACCCGTAAAAACTAGTTTTATTTAATGAGTGATGTGCGTGAAAACCTAAGAATCAATATTTTTGCTCAAACTCCCAATTTGATCGAATACAATCTACCCGCAATATACCCATTAGTCATCGACCTGCAAAATATGTATCGTAGTAAGAGGTACTCACGAGTGTCTGGGTTGTGCGAGCAGCGCGGCCGGGTCGCGTTTCTTTATCTCGCTCTCTCTCACCGCTTCCGTCATCGTCTTAAACGCAGAATTGTGGATGCTGAAATCGTATAAACACCAAATAATTAAAGTTCAATATCGTTTATTCAGTCTAGACCAGTATTTCCTAACCTTTCCAATACTGCTACCCCTGTAACCTATTAGGAAAACAGATTTTACCCCGACTTTAAAATGTTATCATCAGTCCAAGAAATTCCAATTTGGCCGCTACATCTTCGTCTCTAATAATGTCATCATCAGGAGTAAATCTCGCCCCGCTTCCCACACTCAGCACCCCGCGGGTTCGCTAGCAAGAAGGAGCGCATGCTCTATTTAGTAGTATTATTATATAGTATTTTCTTATTATTTAGATTTGACCAAATAATTAGGTTCTTTGTTACCCCCGAAGTATGGCTGATTTACCCCCGGAGGGGTAATTACCCCCAGGTTCGGAACCCAGGGTCTAGGGTGTTACAAGTTACAAGCACTTGTGAATGTCGAAAAGCTACACCATCGGTTCGCAAATCTACGGTGGGAGACCTTGTACTGAGAAGAACCGGCAAGAAAGTCAGCAAGGGCTGTCTTTTTCTCCCTGTATTATATACAGAGTCGTCAAATTGAAAAATGACTTCAATATGTGTTGGCGACTGGCTGGTGTTGGCTGATCTCTTTTATAGAACTTTATCTTTGTATTTTATATTCTTTTCATATGACGTGTTTCTTTTTGATAGTACTTATGTCAGGGTTAGTTGCAAATAAACTGTGAGCTTGAGAAGACCGTGTTTTCATCATATACCAAGTCTACCACATCATACAGTCCACATCGCACGTAGTTATCAATATGAGATAACTCATGAAGTCACTATCCAATACAAATGTAAATGACATTATAGGGAATCCTATTAAAACGCGGTTTTCTCTTAATTGACGTTTAATTATGTATACAATTGAAAGTGACAATAAAAGTCAAAAAAATATCCAAAAACATTAAAAATAAATGGTATAAAAACTGCCAGTTTCGGCAACATCCATAAAAATATATATATATAAAAACTATTAAATTAAATCATTGCTTAACCCCCTCAATTTCGAGTGGTGTAAAGGCTCCAGACGGAGAGGAGACTCCCCCCGTGGGGAGATGCCACCCTCCTGGAATACCTCCAAAGGCACTCGCCAATTCTCAGCTAGAGGTCTCCTTAGGATCTCGCCGTCCCCAAACCCGGTGACGCTGTAAAGGTCATCTGCGACCAACAGCATACACTATATCTAGCTATCATGGTTTAATCACAATAACCGATTTTGTGTTCAAAATAATTATTAAATCGTCTGAAGAAAAAAAAACTACGTTAAATATGTATCGTAATATTAATCTTTATCGAAATTAAGCATTATGATATCAAGAGTATTTATGTAGAAGTAAAATACTTTTTGTTTCATCTCAATCGGATATTTCGTTTAAAAGTTATCACGTGTGTAAGATGTTAAGAGTTGGTACCTATTAATGAGTTATGGGCCATAGAGTTTTTTATCAACATAAAATCCTGGATAATCTTTTTCTAAATATATTTGTTGATAATTGTAAGTATAAGATGTTTGAAGAGTATAATAAATACATTTCTAAAATAACTCTAGGCAATATTTTATCTCGGTATTTCCACGGAAACGAGAAAAACGCGGGTGAAACCGCGGGGCACGGCTAGTGTAATATATTTGTACTGGTATATTTAGGTTAGGAGTGGGGTTAGGAATGTGGGGTAGGATATACTTGAAAAAAAACCTTTGATGACTAGTCCTCTTCGAGAAAGAACTCCAGAGAGCTTATTCTTCCACGCACGCTTCAAATGACCGTCACTTGATTTCTAAAACGATAACCGTTATTATTTAACAACAATAGGGTATTTGACAGTGTTAAAAATAAAGTGCCAATGGACAAGAATTCTGCAAAATTTGGCCACTAGGGGCGCTGTAATCGCTTGACCCAAAACTTCGATCAAATACATACCTATTAGCTTATATTCATTTTTAAGCTTTTTATTAAACAACACACAAATGGAATTTCAATTTCTGGTTGTTGTGAGAAAACTGCATGCTTACCGACTAAACTATAATTTTATATGTTGCTTTGAAAGGGGGTAAAAGTGAGCTGCTGTTTAAATATTTGTATGTATCTAGGGCAGGTAATTGCATCTGGATGTCTTCATTTTGATCAGAAGAAACTGCAGCAAAATTAAAATTGCGGTCCTATGCCTCAAGTCTGTAAAAAAACTCAATGTTATACCTCCCATTTTAGCCAGAGGTAACCTAACTCTATGAGATGTCCGACTGATGCAAAAATAAGATAGATTTGACACTAATGAGCCCGCTAAAAGTTAGTCAAATCCATGAACTATTAAAATAATCATGGAAAATACATATGTACATGAATACATTTTCACCACTTATTTAATATTTTTAACAACAAAAAAACACGTTTAAAATTTGACAGCGGCAATGTTTGGCTGTGATTTGGGTCAAGCGTTTGCAGCGCCATCTATGTCGAGCTTTGCGTATACTTCTCCATTGTTAGCATCTGTGATTAGAATGAATATTGAGAGGGGTTTTTACTATTTTTACAAAAAAAATATATTCATAATTTTACTAAAAACTAAGGAAAAAGATAATAGTTTTCTTATCTATTGTCACGAGACCCAAAACGCTTGGGATTGGCGGAGCCTAAAATGACGTCACACGCAAGTAAACTTCCGGTTAAAGTGACATTAACATTACGTTTTGATAACAGTCGTGTGACGTCACACACTAGAAAGACGTCATATTGTCCAGAGAAACGTTTTCGCGGCAACTTGAAAATGGAGTTTTTGATTTGGTTATTTTCATTGAAATACACAACTGAATGATGAATATCCACTTTTTACGGACTCCATATAACATTAGTCAATAACGTGAGATCGTTTTCTAAAACTTGTCAAATACCCTATTGTAATAAAATCTCTAAATTTGTGCTACTTTTCTGTTAAGGTAACTCTTTCTAAAATAAAATATTGAGTACCTACATTACATATCTACAAGCAGGAAGTAAAATAACTTTGGTTGTTTCATCAAATTTTACTTCGTCGACAGCACTACTTTAAAGAGCTAACATCTACAGTATAACTATGAGTTTAAAGATGAACTATATATTAAGTTTATTTCAAATATTAAAAACAGGCATACAAAATTATTATTTCGTTAATAACTGTCAAAGACTGTGTCGCAGTTATTGGCAGAACACTAAGGCCCGTATTATAGAAAACTAGCAGCCCGCCCTCGCTTCGCTTCGGTGTAGAGCTGAAGTGTAGACTACAGTTTTTGTTCTCAGACTTGCATTATACACAATGACATTCATCTATGATTGTTCTTATACCTGCATGCAAAGTCTCAGCCCGATCGGTTTAAAATTGACAAAGCTTCATACAAACTTTCATTCCCTATTTTATACCCTTGGGGGTAGAATTGATCAAAATCCTTTCTTAGCGGATGCCTACGTCATAACATCTACCTGCATGCCAAATTTCAGCCCGATCCGTCCAGTGGTTTGGGCTGTGCCTTGATAGATCACTATGTCAGTCAGTCAGTCCCTTGAGTTTTATATATATAGATTCTCAGTGATTGATCTAGTCTTGAGCATAGTTAGAAAGGGATGTCGCTATATATAGCACACAGCGACATCCCTCCCCCTTCCCGACGACCCTTAATTTATTGTTCCTTTCATTTTTGTTATATTCTCTACCTTTTCCAATGGGTTTCATCCTACTATATTTTTTTTTCACTTTTTAATATTTTTAAAATTATCGACCCTGGTCTAACACGCAAGTGTGAATGAAATGTACGAAAATATCAACTTAAGGCCTACGATACATTTAAATGAGCTTTCATACGTAGTTTGTGGTCGGCGCCGTTGCTTCTTCCACTGCGACAATCCCAGGATGTTGTGGAACGCTGTGTTTCAATTTTTCGATTTAGGATCAACAATTCTTTATTAAATAGGTTGCGCATTATGCGCAGAATATAAACTACTATGTAGCTGTCACCCGCGACATCGTGCGCATAGGAAGTGCTTTAGTTTATAAATAGTTATTTATTATACAAGAGTGGAAAGTTCCTTTTTAACCGCGTGCTCGATTTGGATGACCGAGCAAGCGAAGGATTCTAAAGTTGAATCACGAGCGCAGCGAGTGATTCTAAATTAGAATCCTGAGCGTCAGCGAGGGAAACAAACGAGCACAAGGTGAAAAATCTTTCCACTCGAGTGCAATACGTAACTTTTCATCCCACCTCAGCGAGGAAATGACAAAATGAAAAAGAAAACAATTTATAATGACAAAATATTTAAGCAATAAAACGTGAAAAACTAGAATGGCGCGAAGCACGCAAATAAAACAAAGAAACCAAGAAGGTTCCAAATTTAAATTTTTTCACAATTTAAAAAGTTCTAATCATAAATTTGGCACCATAGAGGTTACATTAAATAGGTTTAATGACGTTTTGAATTTACAATTATATTGAGTACTCATTATATGTGATGTTCTAAATTCAAATCTACTTTGCCGCTCAAGCGAATAAAATAGAATTTTCCAGCCAGATTTCGAAGCGCAAAATTACACTTTCCGAGGTGGTGGGATGAAAAAAATATTATTGTCGGCGTTTGGCGTCTCACTCGCTCCTTCGAAATGTTAAACCGACAACAAATGTCATCAGTCAGTGTACCATTGCTTTGTGAAACGTCAAGTAATGGCAGTGACAGCTGTCATCATTTGGGAGTAGTCTATGTTAAGTGCCTTTTCACATGTACACGGACACGGCACGGTTGCCGTGCCGTGTAAAATAGTAATGTATGAGCAACAATGAGAGCTTTCACATTGCACGGCGACCGTGCCGTGACCGCGTGTCACCCGTCCTTATCCACTATAAGCACGGTTTTGACGCGGCAACCGTCTTTATAGTCTTGTATGGACTTGTATAGACGCGTTCACATGAACACGGGCGCGGTACGGCACGGCGAACGCAAATACCATTCGTCAGCTAAAGTCATAGGGGAACGGACGGACGATTGTTACAGAATGTCTGTCGAAATCGATGTTGATGTGTTGATTTCGCTAGTTGAAGCGCGTCTTACTTTATGGGATAAAACCATCGCGTCTTATAAAAACAGGAACGAGACAAAAGAACCGTGGAAAGAAGTATGTATGGGATTAAATAGTAGTTTCGAAGAATTAGATGATAATGAAAATAATCTTTTTTTGTTCCATGATAATAGACGTCGTCGTTCCCCAAAATTCTCGATAATACTGCAACATCCATAGCCGGCGACCGTGTGTAAGCCGTATACATGTGAAAGAGCTAGCACGGTTGCACGGCATGGCGGCCGTGCCGTGACCGTGTGCATGTGAAAAGGGCCTAAGGGTAGTATTTAAGGGGCTATGCTTCATTGGAAGAGGCATTCCGCATTCAGACGTGAGCCGCGATAGTGAACGGACGTTAGCACAGAACTCTCCGCGCTTCACATAGCAATCCGTTTGTACCTTGGCAATCATAACTGATTTTGTAAGGTAATAAGAAGATTCAAATTAAACGTTAGCTTGGTCACTAGACTACAGTTTTATTTTCGGGAAATATCATTGAATAACCAAGATGGCGGATCAAGACGAGCCACGTGGCCAATCGCCTATCCAGCTCGCCCCTCCGACATTATTAACATTTTTTTTTCTTTTCTTTAGGTAGGTCCGACTGACTAGAAATGACTCAACCCCACCTGATGTTAAGTGACGGTCCAGTGAAGTCCAGACGTGAACATAGCTGGTAAAGCAGTTCTAACTGCCTAATTCCATTCAAATCAAGTTTTATTACCCCGATCACATGTAACATAGTATATCATGTATTTTCCAAATGTCTCTTTATCATTATACTCAACTATATCTTTATATATATAATTCTTCTGTGAGTGTGTATGTCACTGAACTTCTCTTAAACGACTGGACCGATTTTGGTGAAATTTTTTGTGTGTGTTCAAGGGGATCTGAGAATGGTTTAGTTTCACAATTTTGTCCGCTGGACAACCCCTATTTTTTAGGGCGGTACGAAGTTCGCTGGGTCAGCTATTATGCTACCGCGGCCCTCACGGACCGCGTCGAAATTCCTCTAGCCATTCTTAAGCTGCAAGGCAGCGCCATCTCTTCGCATTATAGGTAACCCACAATGTCAAATGAATACTTTTACAAGTATTAAACATTTGAAAGAAGAAATAGCAATTATAGTTACAATTTTTATAATTTTAAAGCATGTGACTGCTTGATGTTTTCTAGTCCTATTTTCTTTAGATTTAAACATCAAGCAGTCACATGCTTTAAAATTATAAAAAATGTAATTATACTCAACTGTTAAACACTGGATTTAGATATAAGCTAACTACCGAATTACATCTATAAAATGTCAAAGAATAACTCACGGCAAAAACTCTTTAGACAAACGAATCCCGAAGACTTCCGGTTGTTTTCGATAATACTTGTGTATTGCGACCACCAGTAATATCGATTTTGAAACCTGTAACTTCATCAGTTAATTTAAGACTTTTTGATGGGAGCTATAAGGGCTAAGTCTATTGAAATGAAATGAAAAGTCATTTATTCAGTCTAGGCTGTTACAAGCACTTGTGAAGGTCAAGAAGCTACGCCATCGGTTCGCAAAACTACGGCAGGAGACCTTGTACTGAGAAGAACCGGCAAGAAATTCAGCAAGGGCTGCTTTTTTCTCCTATACTCTGTATTGATATATACAGAGTCGTCAAGTTGAAAAATTACTTCAGACATACTTCTGAAGTCACCTATATATAAGCTATAAACGTTTGAGGTTCTATAGTGAGCACAGATTTAAAGGTCCTAGTTTGTATATAATAGGGGTGATGACGGAGTACAGTAAACGAAATTCTATTTAGTCCGTCAGTTAGATGTTAAAAAAATAATGGACACGTATTTTTTCTTTGGGCAATCAACCAAAAAATTACAAAGTTATAACGCGTCAAAGTTTGGGAGTAGGGGCTCGTGACGTCACCTTTAAGTGAAAATTGTACCAAAACGTGACGTCATGCGACTTTTCAAATCAATATATCTCTGCAACGTTTATATTATGTGAAAAATGAAAAAATACGTGTCCAATACGTTTTGATAATCTACCTGATAAACGAAGAAAAAAAATAGTCATCATTCCTATTACCTATTATTGTCTTAAGAATTTTAATGTTCTCAGAAATATAACAAAGTTTGATACTTATTAAAGTGACGTGTTGCTTTATTCTATTCCTAACGACCATAAAGTACCAGCTTCAAGTCTAATTATTTATAAACATTACTTAATGTTTACTGTAAAATTTCGAACGTGGAAGAATAAGGTGAAGAAAAAGGAGAGAAGTATAGTATTTTCGTTTAAACAGCTATATGTTGATGCTTACTTCTCAGTTTATGAATATCAGAGTGTCAATATTATAGATGAGCCGAAGTGGAGTAGGAGAAGGAGATTGAGATAGGTCGGGGTTGGCCAGGGTTGTTTTTGGAGGCGAGATTTTGAGGGGCGTTCAAGTTCGAAAATCCAGTGGCTTAAGTGGTTTTGAAGGGCTACTAGGCTATTTGGGTCTGAGAGAGAGAGAGAGAGAGAGAGAGAAGAGAGAGAGAGAGAGAAAGAGAAGAGAGAGAGAGAGTTGGCTCAACTATAGGGAGTTACGAAAATTGGCTCACATTTTTTTTATATTGTGTCTTTTGTTAATTTAATACTTGTAGTTGTGTGGATTTCGATAGCTTTGATGAGCCAAAGAGGTGAGAGTTGGTAAGATGAAATACCACTGTCAGCTCCAAATTGCTAAGGGTACTGTCAGGGGTTCAAATAAAGCATTAAATATAGAGAAGCTCGATGGCGCAACTGGTTAGCGCGTACGGCTGCGATCGTTGAAGTTACGCAACTTTCGCAGTGGTCGGTCATTGGATGGGTGACCAAAAATTTATTATCTCGAGCTCCTCCGTGCTTCGGAAGGCACGTTAAGCCGTTGGTCCCGGTTGCATCTGCAGTCGTTAGCACCCAAAAATCCGCACTGGGCCCGTGTGGTGGGGCATGGCCCAATCTCCCTATTCCATTCATAGGGAAGGCCTGTGCGCCAGGAGTGGGGATATTAATAGGCTGATGATGATGATTAAATAAAGAAAGGAGTGTCGAATCAACCGACGGTCGGCGCTGATTATACGTTCATCGTTTTCGCTTATTCAATAAATTCCCAAGCAATATCTATAAGTTAACCATAAATAAATTCAAAGATACTATCAAAAAGCTTATTACAAAGTATCTGATTATATTACAGACAAAATACTTGGGTTTGAACTGTTCCGAACATTCCAACAGTATTTCTATATGAAACTAAGCATGATTGTATTGACGTTATAACAAAATAATGATTTGTTGTTTTAATGTTGTGGAGTTTTTTTCGCTCGTTTTTCTCCGTAGCTTTCATGTTCGGTTTTTCTTTCATCGATGAAGCATCGACAATGAATCACTGCGCCGATCATTACCCGCGGGTTGCACGACAGAAGTGATAACTTAAACTATCCTATTTTAAGCACAGGCGATTGGCAGGTGGAAAGAGGTTGGAGGGTGAAAAGGAGATTGGACGGTGCCATGATCCACCACGTGGGCCCAGTGCGGATTGGTGGGTGCTAACGACTGCAGATGCAGCCGGGACCAACGGTTTAACATGCCTTCCGAAGCAGGGAGGAGCTCGAGATAGTAAACTTTTGGTCACCCATCCAATGACCGACCACTGCGAAAGTTGCTCAACTTCAACGATCGCAGTCGAACGCGCTAACCACGCGGATGAAAGGGATTCGAGGGTAATAAGGGGATTGGGTGAGGAAGGTGGGTTGGTCTGGGGACACCCCTCTGGCACCTGTGGGCCAATCACCTAACCAGATTGCTTTGTTAAACGCTATCGCTTACGATTTCATTTTGTTATTTCTAACCGCCGAAGGTTTTCAAATACCTCACGCTCATTTTCTTTAACATTGTTATTACCAATGCAAAAGAAAAAAAAAGAGCGCGAGGCATTTGAAAACCTCAGGCGGCTAGAAATAACAAAATGAAATCGTAAGCGATAGCGTTTTCCAGAGCAATCCAGTTAGGCGATTGGCCCCCTGGACAGGCTGGCTATGGCGTCTACCTCCTCGCGGCGAAGCGAAGCCATACAGCCTGGCACCGTAACGCGTTACGTAACGAAGCGGTACTCACACAGTCAACAGCAGGTCGGGCAGCAGCGCGCATACAGGAGTGAGGGGGAGGGCCAGCCAGAACAGGCTGGCTATGGCGTCTACCTCCTCGCGGCTAAGGGAATCCAGCCTGGCGCCGTAACGCGTTACGTAACGGAGCGGTACTCACACAGTCAACAGCAGGTCGGGCAGCAGCGCGCATACAGGAGTGAGGGGGAGGGCCAGCCAGAACAGGCTGGCTATGGCGTCTACCTCCTCGCGGCTAAGGGAATCCAGCCTGGCGCCGTAACGCGTTACGTAACGGAGCGGTACTCACACAGTCAACAGCAGGTCGGGCAGCAGCGCGCATACAGGAGTGAGGGGGAGGGCCAGCCAGAACAGGCTGGCTATGGCGTCTACCTCCTCGCGGCTAAGGGAATCCAGCCTGGCGCCGTAACGCGTTACGTAACGGAGCGGTACTCACACAGTCAACAGCAGGTCGGGCAGCAGCGCGCATACAGGAGTGAGGGGGAGGGCCAGCCAGAACAGGCTGGCTATGGCGTCTACCTCCTCGCGGCTAAGGGAATCCAGCCTGGCGCCGTAACGCGTTACGTAACGGAGCGGTACTCACACAGTCAACAGCAGGTCGGGCAGCAGCGCGCATACAGGAGTGAGGGGGAGGGCCAGCCAGAACAGGCTGGCTATGGCGTCTACCTCCTCGCGGCTAAGGGAATCCAGCCTGGCGCCGTAACGCGTTACGTAACGGAGCGGTACTCACACAGTCAACAGCAGGTCGGGCAGCAGCGCGCATACAGGAGTGAGGGGGAGGGCCAGCCAGAACAGGCTGGCTATGGCGTCTACCTCCTCGCGGCTAAG
Source organism: Chilo suppressalis (assembly GCA_902850365.2). Lineage (NCBI taxonomy): Eukaryota > Metazoa > Arthropoda > Insecta > Lepidoptera > Crambidae > Chilo > Chilo suppressalis. Next base: position 930,228 of record OU963894.1, read on the forward strand.
GGAATCCAGCCTGGCGCCGTAACGCGTTACGTAACGGAGCGGTACTCACACAGTCAACAGCAGGTCGGGCAGCAGCGCGCATACAGGAGTGAGGGGGAGGGCCAGCCAGAACAGGCTGGCTATGGCGTCTACCTCCTCGCGGCTAAGGGAATCCAGCCTGGCGCCGTAACGCGTTACGTAACGGAGCGGTACTCACACAGTCAACAGCAGGTCGGGCAGCAGCGCGCATACAGGAGTGAGGGGGAGGGCCAGCCAGAACAGGCTGGCTATGGCGTCTACCTCCTCGCGGCTAAGGGAATCCAGCCTGGCGCCGTAACGCGTTACGTAACGGAGCGGTACTCACACAGTCAACAGCAGGTCGGGCAGCAGCGCGCATACAGGAGTGAGGGGGAGGGCCAGCCAGAACAGGCTGGCTATGGCGTCTACCTCCTCGCGGCTAAGGGAATCCAGCCTGGCGCCGTAACGCGTTACGTAACGGAGCGGTACTCACACAGTCAACAGCAGGTCGGGCAGCAGCGCGCATACAGGAGTGAGGGGGAGGGCCAGCCAGAACAGGCTGGCTATGGCGTCTACCTCCTCGCGGCTAAGGGAATCCAGCCTGGCGCCGTAACGCGTTACGTAACGGAGCGGTACTCACACAGTCAACAGCAGGTCGGGCAGCAGCGCGCATACAGGAGTGAGGGGGAGGGCCAGCCAGAACAGGCTGGCTATGGCGTCTACCTCCTCGCGGCTAAGGGAATCCAGCCTGGCGCCGTAACGCGTTACGTAACGGAGCGGTACTCACACAGTCAACAGCAGGTCGGGCAGCAGCGCGCATACAGGAGTGAGGGGGAGGGCCAGCCAGAACAGGCTGGCTATGGCGTCTACCTCCTCGCGGCTAAGGGAATCCAGCCTGGCGCCGTAACGCGTTACGTAACGGAGCGGTACTCACACAGTCAACAGCAGGTCGGGCAGCAGCGCGCATACAGGAGTGAGGGGGAGGGCCAGCCAGAACACCAGCGAGCTGAACACCATGCGGTCCATGCCTCGCATCACGGAGCCGATCATCACCCAAGGGTAAATGTTGCTGCAACAGACACGGGTAGAATAGGAGTGATGACGGGGTCTAGGCTGTTACAAGCACTTGTGAAGGTCAAGAAGCTACGCCATCGGTTCGCAAAACTACGGCAGGAGACCTTGTACTGAGAAGAACCGGCAAGAAATTCAGCAAGGGCTGCTTTTTTCTCCTATACTCTGTATTGATATATACAGAGTCGTCAAGTTGAAAAATTACTTCAGACATACTTCTGAAGTCACCTATATATAAGCTATAAACGTTTGAGGTTCTATAGTGAGCACAGATTTAAAGGTCCTAGTTTGTATATAATAGGGGTGATGACGGAGTACAGTAAACGAAATTCTATTTAGTCCGTCAGTTAGATGTTAAAAAAATAATGGACACGTATTTTTTCTTTGGGCAATCAACCGAAAAATGACAAAGTTATAGCGCGTCAAAGTTTGGGAGTAGGGGCTCGTGACGTCACTTTTGAGTGAATTTTCGCTTATAAGTGTACTCAAACGTGACGTCATGCGACTTTTCAAATCAATATATCTCTGCAATGTTTATATTATGTGGAAAAAGAAAAAATACGTGTCCAATACTTTTTGATAATCTACCTGATAAACGAATAAAAAAAATTAGTCATCATCCCTATTACATAAATATAGTTATACTATTTAATTTTTAAGCCAGGCAGCAGACGGGACTCGAACCCGCACCCTTCTCTATCCGGGCGAAAGCACTACCATTATGTTACCGCCGCCCTGATGGTCGTGTCGAATTTTCTCTAGGCTTAGGCTGTCCGGCAGCGCCATCTCTTCGCATTGCAGGTAAACCACAATGTCAATGAATACCTTCACAAGTATTAAACATTTGAAAGAAGAAATAGCAATTATAGTTTTATTATTTATTTTTTAAACAAACTAGCGGCCCGCCCTTGCTTCGCTTCGGTGTAGAGCTGAAGTGCAGACTACAGTTTTTGTTCTCAGGCTTGTATTATACACAATGACATTCATCTATGATTCTTCTTATACCTGCATGCAAAGTCTCAGCCCGGTCGGTTTAAAATTGGCAAAGTTTCATACAAACTTTCATTCCCTATTTTATCCCCTTGGGGGTAGAATTGATCAAAATTCTTTCTTAGCGGACGCCTACGTCATAACATCTACCTGCATGCCAAATTTCAGCCCGATCCGTCCAGTGGTTTGGGCTGTGCGTTGATAGATCACTATGTCAGTCAGTCACCTTTGAGTTTTATATATAGAGATTACTGCTAGATTTTTTTTCTTGTACTATTTTCTTTATGAATATAGTTTTGAACTTATAGAGTACCTGTAGACTAGTATGAACAGCAGCCACATGGCGACGGATCCCCAGATGGAGAGGTGAGTGACGCACGTCCAAGAATGAGTCGCCAGTCCTGACTTCAGGCACACGGTCAGCACCACGTACTGTCCATAAAATAATAATAAAAAGATAAAGAAAACAAATATCTTGTTATAATTTTTATTATTTTTAAAGCATGTAACTGCTTGATGTTTAAATCTAAAGAAAATATAACTAGAAAAAATTCCACGCGGACCAGGCAGCAGACGGGACTCGAACCCGCACCCTTCGCAATCCGGGCGAATGCACTGACCATTATGCTACCGCGGCCCTCACGGACCGCGTCGAAATTCTTTCTAGCTATTCTTAAGCTGCAATGCGAAGAGATGGCGCTGCCTTGCAGCTTAAGAATAGCTAGAAAGAATTTCGACGCGGTCCGTGAGGGCCGCGGTAGCATAATTGGTCAGTGCATTCGCCCGGATTGCGAAGGGCGCGGGTTCGAGTCCCGTCTGCTGCCTGGTCCGCGTGGAATTCTTTCTAGTTATATTTTCTTTACAAATATCTTGATTTAGCTCGCGAAATTGTTGACATGTGGGACATCGATTCAGCAATTGTTGTGCCGATAATCATATCTGCCCATGGTTTGATAGCCAAGAGCCTCGATAAACACCTTAAGAGGCTCGCGTTAGGTGGTTGGGTCAAGAGTCAGATGCAGAAGGCAGTTCTTCTGGACACGGTCCGTATAGTGAGGAGGTTCCTGTCTATGGATCCTTAACCGGTAGCAGGGACCCTGATCTTGCTGCCGATGGGGAACTGCATTTTTGTATTTTTAAATGTTATACATTGTAAAAATTTAATATTTAGAAATATAATTTTGTATGTATTTTAATGAAATAAAGGAAATAATAATAAAATCACTTATTGCAGGTAGCTAAGACTTATATTTAAAACATGATACAATATAAAAACTAATTAAAAATACATTTACATTATTATAATACAACGTCAATCTTCTATTTGCGATTCCCATTCGTGTGCACAGATAGCCAATCTCTTATGTAATAGACAAGTCCGTCCGTCTGTCTGTGGTGCTGTTTCAGCGGCCAAACCGTAAGAGATAGATAAAGAGAATGTTTAAGTTATAAGTTAAGAATAGTCTGATAAGACTACAAACCGGATGTGAGTAACGTAGCACTTCCGGTTTTCGAGAAATCACGTGATTTCTATTTCAAACAAAACCACACAAAATCTCCGAAGTTCTCAATTAATTAAATACATTTTTTTTTTGGTGAACATTTGGTTCACTGGTTTGCTAGTATCTATAAATTGGATTGTTAAAATCCGCGTACAGACATTTTAGTATGCGGTAACCAGAGCAACGTTTGTTTTTATGCCTAAACAGTAGGACACGGCATTCCTAAACTTATTTTATTTTTAAATCTGTTCTTTACATTTTATAGTCATAATTGTTTTATCATTTACATTTGTAATGGAAAGTGACTTCATGAGTTATCTCATATTGAAGTCATTTTTCAAATTGACGACTCTGTATATAATACAGGGAGAAAAAAACAGCCCTTGCTGAGTTTCTTGCCGGTTCTTCTCAGTACAAGGTCTCTCGCCGTAGATTTGCGAACCGATGGCGTAGCTTTTCGACATTCACAAGTGCTTGTAACAGCCTAGACTGAATAAACGATATTGAATTTTGAATTTTTTGAATTTTTAACGCAGTCCCTCCCAAAAAGAAGCTATGCGCGTCCTAATAACAGCATAGAAGTCGATACCCCAGCCTCCGCGAACATTGTAGAAGCACTGCAAAATCTCGGCAGACCCATCAGAATACGAAAAATACCAGATAAATACCAGAATAATAATGATAAAACAACTACCGTTTAAATCTAAAGAAAAGTTTACTAGAAAAAAAAAATCCACGCGGACCAGGCAGCGGATGGGACTCGAACCCGCATCCTTCGCTATCCGGGCGAATGCACTGACCATTATGCTACCACGGCCCTATTAGCCGCGTCGAAATTTTTCTAGCCTTAAGCTGCAAGTCAGCGCCATCTCTTCGCATTGTAGGTAACCCACAATGTCAAATGAATGTGAAAAAAAATTTCGACGCGGCTAATAGAGCCGTGGTAGCATAATGGTCAGTGCATTCGCCCGGATAGCGAAGGATGCGGGTTCGAGTCCCGTCCGCTGCCTGGTCCGCGTGGATTTTTTTCTAGTAAACTTTTCTTTAGATTTAAACATCTAGCAGTTAAATGCTTAAAAATAAATAAAATCATAACTACCGTTTACTCATTTAAAAAACGAGCGAGCCTTACAGTAGTCGCGTATGATGTGTAACAATTGAAACCTCACCTTATATTAGTAAAAAAAGAAATAAAACCTACTACAAAAGGAATAAGCCATTTGAACATTGAAGCAAACCAGTGAACCAAATGTTCACCAAAAAAATAAATGTATTTAATTAATTGAGAACTTTGGAGATTTTGTGTGGTTTCGTTTGAAATAGAAATCACGTGATTTCTCGAAAACCGGAAGTGCTACGTTACTCACATCCGGTTTGTAGTCTTATCAGACTATTCTTAACTTATAACTTAAACATTCTCTATATCTATCTCTTACGGTTTGGCCGCTGAAACAGCACCACAGACAGACGGACTTGTCTAATAGATAAGAGATTCTCGTGTCGCGGTGTTTGCGGTTAAACTCCTCCGAAACGGCTTTCCCGATTCTCATGAAATTTTGTGTGCATATTGGGTAGGTCTGAGAATCGGACAACATCTATTTTTCATCCCCCTAAATGTTAAGTGTAATCCACCCCTATCTTTTTTTTTCAATTTTAGATTTTTTTTTTATTTTTTTATGATACATCATACAACAATACATACATCCCTAAATTTTCAACTTTCTACCACCAACCCCTATTTTTTTATGGCGGTACGAAGTTCGCTGGGTCAGCTAGTATGTATATAATACTAGATGTCGCCCGCGACTTCGTTTGCGTTAACGTACTTTCTTGAAAATCCCTCTGGAACCTAACATTATTTCGGGACAAAAGTAGCCTATGTGTTAATCTAGGGTGTCAGCTAACTCCATACCAAATTTTATTAAAATCGCTCCAGCCGTTTAGACGTGAAGAAGTAACAAACATACACACTCACAAACTTTCGCCTTTATAATATTAGTGTGATTCTCGTGTCACAATGTTAGTTACCATACTCCTCCCGAAACGGCTTGACCGATTTTTATGAAATTTGATATGCATATTCAGTAGGTCTGAGAATCGGCTACTACCTATTTTTCATACCCCTAAGTGTTAAGGGTTGTCCACCCCTAACATTTATTTTTTGGCACAATTTTTATTTTCACCCATCTACCATCAAACCCTATTTTTATAGCGGTACGAAGTTCGCCGGGTCAGCTAGTTATGTTCTAAAATCAAATCAAATAGCGCGCGCTTCCCAAACTTCCTGTTACACACTTCCGTCCCACTTCACGTAATCACTCCCACAAATTGCACGAAAGCGAGATGAAAGATGTTACACATCTACAAGCATTTAGTCTTGACGACGACGACCTCCGTGGCCGGGTGGTTTGTACCCCGGGTTTCATGGTGTCGCCGACTCGAGAGGTCCTGGGTTTGGTCCCGGTGGAGGTAGATGTTTGTGTGATGAAAACGAGCATTTGTACTCCAGTCATGGCCGTTTGATATGTATTTCTATATATATATATATATGTGGCGGCGACATCTATATGCCCCACATATTTACAACGGATGGAGGAAATCATTACTCACCATCCTCAAGAGATGGCGTTACCTGCACTGCGATCAATATTAGTATGGAAGCCTACATCGCGCAAATGAAATTTGAAGGCTAACTCTTCATATATACGATGCCCGACCAACATCAGTCAGCTACCATCACCCAGCTCGGAGGAAGATCTTCCCCTTTGGCATTCCTACATATATATTTATATAGTCGTTTCGACCTGCGATCGTGAAAGTTAAGCAGCTTTCGCAACGGTCGGTCATTGGATGGGTGACCAAAAACTGGCTTCCCTGGCTCCATCGCGCTTCGGAAGGCACGTAAAGCCGTTGGTCCCGGCTGCATGTACAGTCGTTGGCATCCACCAATTCGAGGTGAGCAGCACGGGCAGCCAGAACAGTGGATGGCCCACCCGCGGGGCACGCGCGTATTACAGTGCCCCAGTACCGTGTACACCAGGTTGCCCAGCACCAGGTAGCCGCCGTCCTTGCCGCTGGGCCACAGGATGTGGTGCGAGGTCAGCAGCACCGGCAGCCAGAACAGTGGATGGCCCACCCGCGGGGCACGCGCGTATTACAGTGCCCCAGTACCGTGTACACCAGGTTGCCCAGCACCAGGTAGCCGCCGTCCTTGCCGCTGGGCCACAGGATGTGGTGCGAGGTCAGCAGCACGGGCAGCCAGAACAGTGGATGGCCCACCCGCGGGGCACGCGCGTATTACAGTGCCCCAGTACCGTGTACACCAGGTTGCCCAGCACCAGGTAGCCGCCGTCCTTGCCGCTGGGCCACAGGATGTGGTGCGAGGTCAGCAGCACCGGCAGCCAGAACAGTGGATGGCCCACCCGCGGGGCACGCGCGTATTACAGTGCCCCAGTACCGTGTACACCAGGTTGCCCAGCACCAGGTAGCCGCCGTCCTTGCCGCTGGGCCACAGGATGTGGTGCGAGGTCAGCAGCACCGGCAGCCAGAACAGTGGATGGCCCACCCGCGGGGCACGCGCGTATTACAGTGCCCCAGTACCGTGTACACCAGGTTGCCCAGCACCAGGTAGCCGCCGTCCTTGCCGCTGGGCCACAGGATGTGGTGCGAGGTCAGCAGCACGGGCAGCCAGAACAGTGGATGGCCCACCCGCGGGGCACGCGCGTATTACAGTGCCCCAGTACCGTGTACACCAGGTTGCCCAGCACCAGGTAGCCGCCGTCCTTGCCGCTGGGCCACAGGATGTGGTGCGAGGTCAGCAGCACGGGCAGCCAGAACAGTGGATGGCCCACCCGCGGGGCACGCGCGTATTACAGTGCCCCAGTACCGTGTACACCAGGTTGCCCAGCACCAGGTAGCCGCCGTCCTTGCCGCTGGGCCACAGGATGTGGTGCGAGGTCAGCAGCACGGGCAGCCAGAACAGTGGATGGCCCACCCGCGGGGCACGCGCGTATTACAGTGCCCCAGTACCGTGTACACCAGGTTGCCCAGCACCAGGTAGCCGCCGTCCTTGCCGCTGGGCCACAGGATGTGGTGCGAGGTCAGCAGCACGGGCAGCCAGAACAGTGGATGGCCCACCCGCGGGGCACGCGCGTATTACAGTGCCCCAGTACCGTGTACACCAGGTTGCCCAGCACCAGGTAGCCGCCGTCCTTGCCGCTGGGCCACAGGATGTGGTGCGAGGTCAGCAGCACGGGCAGCCAGAACAGCAGCACCGAGTGCAGCAGGGCGTTGATGGCCCACACCCAGAATACGCGAACGTTGAATAGAAGCCCGCGCTGCGAGGCCGTGTACAGAACTGGGTGCTGAATAAACAACAGTAAAACAATTAGTGGCTTTAAATCATTCACAATGTATAAAACAGAGGAGAGGAGAAGTTAAGCAACTTTCGCAGTGGTCGGTCATTGGATGGGTGACCAAAAATTTACTATCTCCAGCCCCTCCGTGCTTCGGAAGGCACGTTAAGCCGTTGGTCCCGGCTGCATTTGCAGTCGTTAGCACCCACCGATCCGCACTGGGCCCGCGTGGTGGGTCATGGCCCAATCTCCCTATTCCATCCATAGGGAAGGCCTGTGCCCCAACAGTGGGGACATTAATAGGCTGATGATGATGATGATGATGTATAAAACAGGCCGTTTATTTATTTATTATAGGTACACTAACAGAATACAGTCAATACATGTTTAACATAAAATTATAGTTGAAATGATCTGGACAGTACTCCTTTTTACGTGTACACAACATGATTAAAATTGAACAGTACATATGTAATTTATATAATTGAAGGCAAAGCTCAATGTTAACTTAAAAAATATAGTTTTACTTAATAATGTAGTTTTAATTGCTTTCTGAAGACCATTTGGCTTTAATAATATTGGTCACAACTTGTTTGTAATGTGAAAAATGGATCAAAAGCCGTTGAGAAAATGAAAAGCAAATAATTGTTAAAAAATGTATGCAATTAGAAACACATTGGTGTCCATTCTGGCCTGTTTCTCTGAATTTGAAAATGTGAATCTTGATCAAATAATTATGGAAACTCTCGCCAAAAAACTAAGTCAAACAAAAAAATAATCATCAAAATCGGTCCATGCACATCGAAGGTGATCAACAATAAATAAATAATAATACTAACAAATTGAGAACTTCCTCCTTTCTGAAGTCGGTTAAAAATGACAAAGATAAAGCGCATCATAGTTTTGAAATGGGGCCTCATGACGTCATTTCTAAGTAAACAGAAGAGTTCCTGAGAATTACACGTTCAACCAAAAAATGGTGCAGTCGGTACAACAGGCCCTAAAGTACGCAACAAAACTTTCACTATCAGTTAAATAAATTTTCACAGAACGTTTATCTTTATATATATATAATTCTACTGTGAGTGTGTATGTCAATGAACTTCTCTTAAACGACTGGACCGATTTTGATGAAATTTTTTGTGTGTGTTCAAGGGGATCTGACAATGGTTTAGATTCACAATTTTGTCCGCTGGACAACCCCTATTTTTTTAGGGCGGTACGAAGTTCGCTGGGTCAGCTAGTAATTATATAAAGATACTAGCTGACCCAGCGAACTTCGTACCGCCCTAAAAAAAATAGGGGTTGTCCAGCGGACAAAATTGTAAATCTAAACCATTCTCAGATCCACTTGAACACACACAAAAAATTTCATCAAAATCGGTCCAGTCGTTTAAGAGAAGTTCAGTGGCATACACACTTACAGAAGAATTATATATATAAAGATTCATTGCGTAGAATACAAGCCTGAGAACAAAAACTACAGTCTACCCACACTACAGCTCTACACCGAAGCGAAGCGAAGGCGGACCACTAGTATGCAATATTTGCGTATGTGTTTCGACTTACCCTCAGCATGATCTCTGGCGAACACAGCTTGTCGAAGAGTCCGATAGCGAAAGGCGGCAGTGCGGTGAAGATCACGTTGTAGAAACCTATCGTCCACCGTTCGAATAGGATCTGACCAGACCTGGACAGGGCATACGGTCTTATTACCAGGGTAAGTTTTTTAACAAACAAACAAATACATATCACCAATTCTTCTGTTGAAATTTAGAAATAGTTAAAGTATACAGCGGCAGGCAATCAGGGTTGCAATACAAAAAAAATGGATGCGTGTAACTTATGTACGCGCGTGAGAAGTTATACTTCTTTAGCATCATTAAAAATATTTTTTAATTGCATGCAAATAATTAATAATTACAATAAAATAATAAAAGTACTGGAAAAGGATAGTTAACACCGTCAATTAAGTTCAGTTTTAATTTGAAAAATTAAATAAATATTCAAAATATTCAATTAAAATCACTACTGAATTTAAGTTATTAGTCCCTACGTAATTAGCACTTGTAAGTAACTAAAACACGTTGTCTCTATATAGAAACTAGAAACATGTGGATAAATATTATAAATATGAAAACAGTGATCAGAGGCGACGAGCGTGCCAATATTGTTTTTGACAACGCGATCATCTTATGGAGCTCCGTGGATCGTTCAAAGTACCTTTCGAACAGATGTTTAATTATTAGACACTAACATTCATAACGCGCCCGCGGCCAACTTCATGGTGTTACTATTGTGTTACAGTGATGCGCGCGCATCTCGAAATTTCACTCTCATCATTTTTTCATAACGCGCCCGCGGCTAACTTCATTATGTTACTTTTGTGTTACAGTGATGCGCGCGCATCTTAAAATTTCACTCTCATAATTTTTTCATAACGCGGCTAAAGAAGTATAACTTCAAAAATAGGAACTGCTTTAAACCATGTTAAGAACAATTTTTGTATGCCGTTTTCTTCTTTAACTGAATTGAATGCCTGACGTTTTTGTTGTAGTAGTATTAAGTTTTAATTTTTAGCATATGCTGTCTCTATCTTATGCCACACTGATTGCGATAACTCGAATATAGCTATTTTTCTAGCCTAAACCTTCGCGAAGACTCTTTCTCTGTTTTACTTCGCTTTCGTTGCGAAATTGCTTTATAGACATTCGAAACCAAATCTTAATAATTACTAACTAGGGTTTTATTTAAAACAACACAGCCATAGACTGCAGCACTCACCAGGCGGAGTAGATGGCGAACCATAGCTCGATGACGTACAGACAGATGTTCTTGTAGAACGAGTACAGGATCAACTTGCTGATGCGGGAATAATTCCACGCGCCATGTACTAGCAGTAAACGTTGCAGGAAACGGAACTGGGGACAATACAATATTGACATTAAACGATTGTCGTTATAACTCATGCTGATAAAGGTAAAAATTGAAAATAGCGACGCGAATGCTTCTTTTCAAAATTATTCCTGACAGGATGTGATTGGGAGACAGAATATCTTGTGTCACTTATTTTCGATTTTATTTTGATTATTCTTTTCTCGTGTCATTAAAAGCAGAGCAGGTACATGTACATTTATAAGGTTCGTTTGATTCCGTTCATATAATTTTGCGTTAATTAGTCGCCAACATTTAAAATATTTTAATGCAGCTTTTGGGAGGATAACCAAATAGTTCCTTTGGCTCGAAGCTGACTTCGGCACAAGTTATACCGATGGGAAAGCGATATTGTATGAACTCTTCGATTGCGACTAACATAAGCCGACTTACTACGCGCCATTGAGCATCATCGCCACGTGGTTGGCCGAGTGGTTTGTACGCCGGGTATCATGGTGTCGCCGACTCGAGAGGTCCCGGGTTCGAATCCCGGTGGGGGCAGATGTTTGTGTGATGAATACGAGCATTTGTACTCCAGTCATGGATGTTTAATATGTATTTCTATATAAATATACTTACATATGTACAGTATATGTATTCTATCCCTTACCCTGGTATTCCATAACACAAGCTTTTATAGTGCTTACTTTGGGGCTAGGCTAATTGGTGTGAGTGTTGGAAATATTATTATTATATTATATTATTATTATAATATCGCCTAGTCGCCTATATAACTTCAATGGAAGAAACGTCGTTCAAATTTGAGAGACCTTGGGCTTTTCCTATCACTACCAAAATGCAAAAATATTGCAACAATGGCTTGTTTCGTATATGGAAATAAATATATAAATAAATAAATAAATATAATAAATAAATATGAATTCAAAGACATGGAATGATCTCCCGCCACCTTTGCGGACTAACATTTCAATGTCAACATATAATTTTAAAAATAAATGTAAATAGGGATGATGACTATTTTTTTTCTTCGTTTATCAGGTACATTATCGAAAAGTATTGGACACGTATTTTTTCTTTTTTTACATAACATAAACATTGCAGAGATATATTGATTAGAAAAGTCGCATGACGTCACGTTTGAGTACACTTATAAGTGAAAATTCACTCAAAAGTGACGTCACGAGCCCCTACTCCCAAACTTTGACGCGCTATAACTTTGTCATTTTTTGGTTGATTGCCCAAAGAAAAAATACGTGTCCATTATTTTTTGATCATCTAACTGACGGACTAAATAGAATTTCGTTTACTGTACCCCGTCATCACCCCTGTTGTGATTATTAGATAAACAGTATACTGCGGCCAAAACTGTATTTAATTTAGATATTTAATAATGGATGTATTAATTTTTAAATCGATTTTCAAAGTTTTACTTGTTGGTATCACAAAATGGAGCATGTTTTAGTTAAAAAGGTTGTGGCAGAATATCAGCGAGTTCCGATAAAACGGCGGTCTGAGGCTGAGTCACATTCCCTTTTTGTTCCCAAAAAGTTGGTATGTCAGATTTTAAGTTTTTGTATTTGTATATGTATTTTTTGGAGCGAATAAATACTTATAATTTTTGAAGCATGTAACTGCTTGATGTTTAAATCTAAAGAAAAAAAAAATGGGTACGTGTACTTATGTAGGCGCGTGAGAAGTTATCCTTCTTTGGCATCGTTTAAAATTAGTTTTTAATTGCATGCAAATAATTAATTACAATAAATTAATAAAAAGTCTGGAAAAGGACACAGTCAATAAAGTTCAGTTTTAATTTGAAAAAATAAATAAATAATCAAAATATTCAATTAAAATCGCTACTGAATATAATTTATTAGAACATATGTGATTTGCACTTGTATGAAACTCAAACACGTATTCCGAATATACAAACTAGAAACATGTGGATAAATATTATAAATATGAATACCTATAACTGTTACTTTATTACAAAAAATAAAGATGTGGTTTTCGGTTCTACTACACCAATGGTCAAGAGATGGCGCTGTAGTCTCCTGAATCGCGCTTTGGTTCCGTTGTTCCAGATTAATAAATAGTTTTGATAGGCCTTCACAATGCAGTCGTTAGCACCCACTAAATAGAGATTCTATTTCTATTTTGTTGGTAGATTTTATTTTGTTGTCGCTAAAGCGACCAACTTCATGCTGTTAAAATTTTGTGTTACAGTGATGCGCGCGCATCTTAAAATTTCACTCTCATAATTTTTTCATAACGCGCCTAAAGAAGTATAACTTCAATAACTAGAAAAAAATCCACGCGGACCAGGCAGCAGACGGGACTCGAACCCGCACCCTTCGCAATCCGGGCGAATGCACTGACCAATTATGCTACCGAAGCCCTCACGGACCGCGTCGAAATTCTTTTAGCCATTCTTAAGCTTAGGCAGCGCCATCTCTTCGCATTATAGGTAACCCACAATGTCAAATGAATACTTTTACAAGTATTAAACACTTAGTCACTGCATTCGCCCGGATTGCGAAGGGTGCGGGTTCGAGTCCCGTCTGCTGGCTGGTCCGCGTTGTTTTTTTTTTCTACTATATTTTTTGAAGTGAAACTTCTTTATCGGCGTTGGAAAAAAAATTACCGTCACATTTTTCGGTTACGCGTCACATTTTTCCGTTACGCGCCATCTTTTTTTATATTAATAGTTGATAGCTGAATGATCACACTGTCGCCGGCGAGAACTCTCTCTACTCGTTTGTAGCTGAGTGACAATAGTTATTAAAGATAAGACTCGCTCAGCCAAACTCGCATAGCGATACTCGCTCAGCGATACTCCCTCAGCGATACTCACTCAGCGATACTCGCTCAGCGGTACTCGCTCAGCGATACTCGCTCAGCGGTACTCGCTCAGCGATACTCGCTCAGCGGTACTCGGTCAGCGATACTCGCTCAGCGATACTCGCTCAGCGATACTCGCCCAGCGATACTCGCTCAGCTATACTCGCTCGGTTAAGCTGGCTTGGCTGTCAAAAGCCGTGCGCGTGCATTTTAACTCAGGACTGCCAATTCGTTTCTAGTTTCTACTCGCTTATCGTTCATCGTCGGCGGTGGAACATGTGCCTTAGATTACTGAGCTGTGTAATCATAACAGTTTCATAGGCAGTAATTTGTATTCATGTCTATGATAATAAAATACTTTATCTAATTTAACTTTATTTAACAAATTTCTGGAAAGTTGCATGTAGATCATTTTTCGAAAAATAAGGCCATAAAGAAGTTTCACTTCTTACGTGTGTACACTAGTACACGCACACATTTTTTTTTAAATAAATACTTATTATTATTATATCGCCTATATATCGCCCTATATATCGCTCTATATATCGCCTATATATCGCCGCATACCTGAGCGATGCTGTAGTCGGAGGCGCAGACGGCCTGCAGCCCCTCCACGCCGGAGATGCCGACCCCCACAGAAGCTCGTTGTATCATCGCCACATCGTTGGCGCCATCGCCTATCGCCAAGGTCACCGCCCCCGTCGCACCGGATACCATTTCCACTACCTGTACGAACAAACTCATCATCATCTCTTATCTATTAGACAAGTCCGTCCGTCTGTCTGTCTGTGGTGCTGTTTCAGCGGCCAAACCGTAAGAGATAGATAAAGAGAATATTTAAGTTATAAGTTAAGAATAGTCTGATAAGACTACAAACCGGATTTGAGTAACGTAGCACTTCCGGTTTTAATCAAATTCAATTATAACTTAAGCCAAGCCAAGTAAGGGAAGTTAATTATACCTATCAGTAATAATTAATGGTGACAAATAAATAATAATAATAATAATAAATATTTCCAACACTCACACCAATTAGCCTAGCGCCAAAGTAAGCACTGTAAGGCTTGTGTTATGGGATGCTAGGGTAACGGATAGAATTCATATACAGTACATATATAAGTATATTTATATAGAAATACATATTTAAACATCCATGACTGGAGTACAAATGCACGTATTCATCACACAAACATCTGCCCCCACCGGGATTCGAACCCGGGACCTCTCGAGTCGGCGACACCATGAAACCCGGCGTACAAACCACTCGACCACAGAGGTCAATGCTGGAGCACAGGCCTTCCCTATGGATGAATAAGGAAATTGGGCCATGACCCACCACGCGGGCCCAGTTCGGATTGTTGGGTGCTGACGACTGCAGATGCAGCCGGGACCGGGACTTCTCGAGACAGTAAATTGTTGGTTACCCATCCAATGACCGACCATTGCGAAAGTTGCTTAATTTTAACGATCGCACCCGAACGCGCTAACCTCCCGCGCCATCGAGATCCTCAAATTGACATACACACACACACAATAATGAGTTGCCGCATTTACGGGGCTGTTCTTTATTGACAGCACAGTGTCTAGTCGAGCGAAGCGAGACCAATCTATATACAGGGTGGAAATTTTGAATGCCACCCCCAGGGGAAGTACTCTAAATACTGGAGATAGATAATTTTACTCAAAGGAAACATTTCTCTAATTTTAAAAAGAAACACAACTGCATTCACAGTTTTTCGAAAATTTGCTTGCCACATCCTGGAATCGAACTGGCAAAAATTCGAAAAAATGACATCCTGTATTTTTATGGCACCGATCGATAAGGTCAATCAATCACCCCCCTGAAACTGGTACCTTACTGGACTCTTTAGTCTGCATTTTAGACATGTGCAAAAAAATCTCTATTCGTCATTTGAATGAATAAATGACGCCGAAAATAATAAAAATACTAACTCGTGTAATCTGGTGGGATAAAACTGCTTTTAGTCTTGTTCCATTCAGTTAAGATTTCACGCTTTTCCTTCCATTTAATGTACAAAGTTTGTTAGTAAGATATAATCCCTATGATTCACCCTATCGATTGATGCCATAAAAATAAAGGATGTCATTTTTTCAAATTTTCGCTAGGTCGATTCCCGGGTGTGGCAAGCAAATTTTCGAAAAACTGTGAATGCAGTTATGTTTCTTTTTAAAAATAAAGGAATGTTTCCTCTGAGTAAAATTATCTACCTCCAGTATTTAGAGTACTTCCCCTGGGGGTGGCATTCAAAATTTCCACCCTGTATATAAAACTCAAAGGTGACTGACTGACATAGTGATCTATCAACGCACAGCCCAAACCACTGGACGGATCGGGCTGAAATTTGGCATGCAGGTAGATGTTATGACGTAGGCGTCCGATAAGAAAGGATTTTGATCAATTCTACCCCCAAGGGGATAAAATAGGGAATGAAAGTTTGTATGAAACTTCGTCAATTTTAAACCGATCGGGCTGAGACTTTGCATGCAGGTATAAGAAGAATCATAGATGAATGTCATTGTGTATAATACAAGCCTGAGAACAAAAACTGTAGTCTACACTTTCAGCTCTACACCGAGGCGAAGCGAGGGCGGGCCGCTAGTCATTCATATAGATGAATGATTGGTCTCGCTTCGTATAGGTGTTCCTATGCCTGTGCATAGGTATAGGAACAACTATGATATCTAGTCGTATTTGCTATTTGTGAATGCCAAGTAAAGTGCTAGCGTTAAACATTACAACGAATACAACAACAAGTGAGTTTTGAAAGTTAAATATCGTTATTAGAACTGAATAAAACGTTTTATTTTGACGACCTCCGTGGCCGAGTGGTTTGTACGCCGGGTTTCATGGTGTTGCCGACCCGAGAGGTCCCGGGTTCGAATCCCGGTGGGGGCAGATGTTTGTGTGATGAATAAGAGCATTTGTACTCCAGTCATGGATGTTTAAATATGTATTTCTATATAAATATACTTATATATGTACAGTATATGTATTCTATCCGTTACCCTAGCATCCCATAACACAAGCCTTACTGTGCTTTGGGGCTAGGCTAATTGGTGTGAGTGTTGGAAATATTTATTTATTTATTATTTATATATTTTTATTAGCGGCCGTCCGCAATAAAGTTTTTTGAGAATCCTACAGGAGGCTCACATTTTCCCGGGATAAAAAGTATCCTTTGTCTCAATCCAGGTCATTCACAATATGCGTACCAAATTTCATCCAAATATCGATCAGTAGTCTTTCCCTGATTGAGTAACGAACATACAAACATTCACATTTATAATATCAGTAGGATTATGGTGAGGGCTAGATAACTCGCAATACGTCAAGTGCATTTGTGCACGTTACCTCTCATCTCATAATCTCATTATCTTTATTGCTTCATGTGGGTTTTTGCTTCAAATGGCAGTGTTTGTAAAAAGGTATTTTCACTTATATCAGAAAAAAAAAGATGTTGAATATAGAGGTAGAAAAGGGGACGATTTATGTGTTCCAATCCAAACTCTAATGGTATTTTCTAAAAATGCATATTGTATGTCCATTCGTATATTTAATAAGTTACCTTCAAATATAAAAAAAATGACTTTAACCAAATTTAGGACTGAATTATTTTCATTTTTAATTAACAAAATGTATTATTCAGTTAACGATTTTTTAAATGATAAAATAGCCTAATTTAATGTATGTTTGACATTCGTGTGTATTTAATATAATAGTCTAAAATATGTAGATGATAAATATATGTAATTTTTTGACATTTTAATTCAATTAGATTGCAATTTTTCTTGACTATTTTAATAATGAATAGATTGGTAGTTGTAATTTTTGTGACATTGAATATTATTATTACCTTTAAATTAATTTTATTTATTTAGACGTAGTAGACCTTATTGATGTAAATTTCCTGAAATATTTGCACGTTGACATTCAACAAAATATGCTGGTAACTAAAGACATATGTAACAACTATTGTAACCATATTTTGGCAAATAAATTATTATTATTATTCATGTTGGTACATACATGGGTTCTTAAATTTAAAATAAAGATTCACAACATGATCCCTGCAAGGGGATTGCAAATTTTCTTAATTTCTAACAAACAATAGTAATACATGTAATAATTATGTTTATATATCATTTCATTATTTGTCCTGATTAAATAGACATAACATTAAATAAATATTTACATTTCATTATTTTTTATCATTAACATAAAATTGATATGCATTTATTTATATATATTTGATGTTCTATTATAACTTGATAAACAATTATTTAAGGCAAAGATTATAAAATTATACAGCCATTACATTTTTTTTTTCTCTTTGATATGTATTTATTGGTATGCTTGTTTCGTTTGGTGTATTATTGTTGTTTTATTTGTTATCTGTGTCATCAACCATAGGCCCTGCCAGAATCATCAGCGCTGCAGCAGCCCTGGTGTTGTTGTAGTATTAAGCTGAGGCAGGGACCTAGTTGGCCTATTTTGTCTTGTTTTATTTATGTAAATCTGACTGTGTTTAAGGCTAATAAATTTATTTCTATCTCTTATCTATTAGACAAGTCCGTCCGTCTGTGGTGCTGTTTCAGCGGCCAAACCGTAAGAGATAGATAAAGAGAATATTTAAGTTATAAGTTAAGAATAGTCTGATAAGACTACAAACCGGATTTGCGTAACGTAGCACTTCCGGTTTTCGAGAAATCAGGTTTTGGTGAACATTTGGTTCACTGGTTTGCTAGTAATCTCATAATCTTTATTGCTTCATGTTGGTACATACATGGGTTTTTAAATTTAAAATAAAGATTCTCAACATGAGCTCTGCAAGGAAATTGCAATTTTTCTTAATTTCTAACAAACAGTCATACATGTGATAATTATGTTTATATATTATTTCATTATTTGTCCTGATTAAATAGACATAACATTAAATAAATATTTACATTTCATTATTTTTTATCATTAACATCAAATTGATATGCATTTATTTATATATATTTGATGTTCTATTATATAAAACTAGTTTTTACGGGTTAATGCACGAAACTTTATTTATTTATTGACGTTTCGTAACCTTTACAGGCTACGTCGTCAGAATCAAACTTTTATTTAATTTGTCGAGCTACCTTCGAAAGACTTTTATTGAGCGTTCGGTTATTTCATTGTTCGATTTTTAAAGTTTTATTGTCAATGTATGAATTTATTATTTAATGTACTGAATAAAGTATTTTATTTAAAATTCTTTTTTGTAATTTTGAGTTTATTTATTTGACCCTAACTACCGTAAACTACCACCGGTTCCAAACTTGGGAGACCTTTCTGAGAAGAACCGGCGAAACAAACTCAAGAGAGGCTTTCTATCTCCTTCTTATGTTAAGTTATGCAAACAAAAAGTTGTATTAGAACTTGATAAACAATTATCTTTATATATATAATTCTTCTGTGAGTGTGTATGTCACTGAACTTCTCTTAAACGACTGGACCGATTTTGATGAAATTTTTTGTGTGTGTTCAAGGGGATCTGAGAATGGTTTAGATTCACAATTTTGTCCGCTGGACAATGTTTTTTTAATTAATTTTTAATTTATTAGTAGTTGTTGATTTTGGAATGTTTTACATTGGATCCGACAGATGGCTATGTGTATATTCCTGTCAAACATTTGACGTTCGTCGTTTATCATTTCTTGCAAATTATTGTAAGCAATACGAAGTACGCTGGGTCAGCTAGTTTAAATATATATTACCTCTGCCTTCTGTATGGGCGATACGCGGCAACAGACGACCACCTTGCAGGAGATGCAGAGGTCGAGGAAGTCCTTCTTCAGGTCGCAGCCCATCGCATACTTGAGCGTCTTGCCGTCGATCACGAGCGCCACCTCGTTCTGTTTGCGTAGATTCTCCCCGAATTCCACGGAATGGCGGCCGATGCATTCGCGCGTTCCCTGTTAAACGCAATAATCAATAATCAAAATCATTTATTCAGTTTAGGCTGTTACAAGCACATATGAATGTCTAGAAGCTACGCCATCGCTTCGTGAATCTACGGCGGGAGACCTTGTACTGAGAAGAACCGGCAAGAAACTCAGCAAGGGCTGTTTTTTTCTCCCTGTTTTATCATTTACAGAGTCGTCAGGTTGAAAAATGACTTCAGAGATGATTCATGAAGTCACCCTTCATTACATAATGTGAAATTATACATTAATTGTACACCTGCATTTTGATTGCTGTGTCACACAGTATAAATACAAACAGAGTTATTTATAATAGATGTAATTAAACATTTACATCTTAAATATCAAAGTAGTTAGGGCAGACTCATCTCCGCTGGCAGCACCCGTTCACGAGCATGACGCATGAACCAGCCATCGCTTCGCTCAACCATATTTTAGGGAACGTAACGACCCGCCTCACACGAAACCACCGAAGAGACTTTTAAGAGAGCATGACTACCCATAACCACCTATATCAACCACAACATATTTACTTAAACTTAAAATCATTTATCTGTAGGTTCAATAAGTCCCATCGTTAACAGTCGTTTTAAAAGTGAAACTTATTTACGCACGCTTGACTTATTGTGACACCCTTTATCAGTTTAATTACAATAGCAGTAGTTAATATTTCAATAGATATTTTTTTTTTTTAGAACGATAATATTATTATTTTCGTAGAACGTTCATGAATGAGCCGCGCCGAGTGAGCGATGTTGATGGCAGTTTCCTGTTTGTATCCTAAGATATAACTACAACAATGTGGACATACATCGAGGCTGTCCTCGTTGATGAGTATGATCGTCATGGCGGCGTGGATGGTGATGAGAGCGATCTCCTGTTTGTAGCCTAAGATATAACTATAACAATGTGGACATACATCGAGGCTGTCCTCGTTGATGAGTATGATCGTCATGGCGGCGTGGATGGTAATGAGAGCGATCTCCTGTTTGTAGCCTAAGATATAACTATAACAATGTGGACATACATCGAGGCTGTCCTCGTTGATGAGTATGATCGTCATGGCGGCGTGGATGGTGATGAGAGCGATCTCCTGTTTGTAGCCTAAGATATAACTATAACAATGTGGACATACATCGAGGCTGTCCTCGTTGATGAGTATGATCGTCATGGCGGCGTGGATGGTGATGAGGGCGATCTCCTGTTTGTAGCCTAAGATATAACTATAACAATGTGGACATACATCGAGGCTGTCCTCGTTGATGAGTATGATCGTCATGGCGGCGTGGATGGTGATGAGGGCGATCTCCTGTTTGTAGCCTAAGATATAACTATAACAATGTGGACATACATCGAGGCTGTCCCATAGAGGTATAAGAATAGAGTAGGGGAGATATAGACTCTACTCAAGTGGAAGTGTCCCTCTAATAGAAAGAGAAAGAAGATGAGAGACCGGTAACTTTTCTTTCGAATCGCGCATGCGCATTGGTAACCGTAAGCATCTTACTATTTCGAAGTGATGCCATTGGATGCCATGCGTGACAAGAGAGAGAGATAGCTAGCTGTCTCTCATCTTCTTTCTCTTTCTACTAGACGGACACTTTTAGAGTCGCCTTCCTACTCTATTCTTATACTTCTATGGGCTATCTTCGTTGATGAGTTTCATCGGCATGGCGGCGTGGATGGTGATGATGGCGGTCTCCTGTTTGTAGCCTAAGATATAACTACAACAATGTAACATATGCAATTTTTTTCTTCCTTTATGAATAAGGTTTACTATATAAATCTTTTATAAATATGGTTAAGCGAAGCAATGGTTAGTTCATGCGTCATGCTCGTGAACGGGTTGTGCCAGCGGAGATGAGCCTGCTCTTGCTCCATTGGGTACTATTAACCGTTGTTATTAACTGTGATGTGTGTGACTGTGATGCCATTGGATGCCATGCGTGACAAGAGAGAGAGATAGCTAGCTGTCTCTCATCTTCTTTCTCTTTCTACTAGCCTAAGATATAACTACAACAATGTGGACTTACATCGAGGCTGTCCTCGTTGATGAGTATGAGCGGCATGGCGGCATGAATGAGCCGCGCCGAGTGAGCGATGTTGATGGCAGTTTCCTGTTTGTATCCTAAGATATAACTACAACAATGTGGACATACATCGAGGCTGTCCTCGTTGATGAGTATGAGCGGCATGGCGGCATGAATGAGCCGCGCCGAGTGAGCGATGTTGATGGCAGTTTCCTGTTTGTATCCTAAGATATAACTACAACAATGTGGACATACATCGAGGCTGTCCTCGTTGATGAGTATAAGCGGCATGGCGGCATGAATGAGCCGCGCCGAGTGAGCGATGTTGATGGCAGTTTCCTGTTTGTATCCTAAGATATAACTACAACAATGTGGACATACATCGAGGCTGTCCTCGTTGATGAGTATGAGCGGCATGGCGGCATGAATGAGCCGCGCCGAGTGAGCGATGTTGATGGCAGTTTCCTGTTTGTCGCCCGTCAACACCCACACGTACATATTGGCCTGCAGTAATGCCGCTATCGTCTCTGGTACCCCGTCCTGGGGGATAAATATTATTAAGAATTGCGGATTAGTGTAGTTTGTCACTTAAACTTATAAAAAAAAGTCTGTCTTAATAAATTTTTTAAGAGAAATAAAAGTTACCCACAATGTGGTAATGTTTTTACGACCTCAAGACTATTAAGACGATCAAGATTTTTTAACAAGATGTATAACTCCATAGGCGGATTTCCAAAACAAAACCTTATATGTATATGTTGATAACACAATTTCATCTAAATCTTTTTTTATTAGGTTTACAAAACTGGTTTACAATGAACGTACAATTAACTTTATTTTGTAGATATACAGCAATTACTCAGATTAAATAAAAAAGAAATGAAGTGGTGTCGTGGGACACCAGGTAGGAACGAAGTTCCTTCGGCTAATGTAGAATCGACACAAATTGCAAACTCGCTTGTGTATGCGACTGTCGCGCCTGCGCACGTCTCATTTAACGGTTTTATTCCACGCACTTTTTTCCACGGATTTTTTCTTACGGTTTTACTATCACTTTTTTTTCAGTTCGGTCGCGCAGCAAAATCCCTATCCCCTCCAAGAACTTCGTTCCAACAAGAATCTTCATTTACCTGTAACTTGTCTTCGATGGCGGTGGCACCGAGTAGCCTCAGATTGTTCTCGATGAGCAACGCCGCTTCTTCTATCTTTTGCTCCCGATCTTGTATGGCTATACTTGCCTTGTGGTACGTGTTACACCATTCCTGAATAGAATAGAATAATTCTTTATTGCAAAACTGTCACATTTATTTAAAGTCCAGGGCTCTCACCTTGGTCCCCTTCTATTTAACGTGCTTATTAATGATATAAAGAACTATATTCACAATTCGAACTTACTACTCTACGCAGATGATATGAAAATTATAAAGTTGATCAAATCCATAGAAGATTGTAAATTGTTCCAACAAGATTTGAACAACTTGGACACACTTAAATTGAACACAGATAAATGTGCAGTAATTACTTTTACCCGGAAGAAAATGCCAATTAATTATAACTATAAATTAACTAATTCTATTCTCACAAAAAAGACCAAAATGGTTGTTGACCTTGGGGTAATCATTGATGACAAACTTCTTTTCAGTAACCATATTAGCAATATTGTTGCAAAATCGTATAGAATGCTAGGTTTCATCATGCGTATTGGAAAGGCATTCCGTTGCGCATCTACTTTGATAATACTGTATAATGCATTTGTGAGACCACACCTTGAATATGCCTCTTGTGTATGGAATCCACATAATACATACATTGATGCTATTGAAAGAATTCAACACAAATTTGTAAAGTACTTAGAAAACAGAATTAATGTTAACTTGATTATTAATGATTGTGAAGCAAAGTTACAGCTTACATTCTTGCAACATCGCAGAACTGTTAGAGATCAATTATTTCTTTACAAACTTATTAATGACCTTGTAAATTCGCCGTTCCTTTTGCAGAGGATTGGTTTCCGTTGTCCAAATAGAACTAGGTCTGACAACATGTTTGTAATAAAATTCAGCAGGACCAAGTTTGCTGCAAATAGTTTCATTTCTAGAGCATGTCACAGCTATAATAAATACTTCAGGGGATTGGATATATTTTGCCTTTCTTACTTATCAATTTAGAAATGAATGCTATAAGGTCGTTTTACCCTAAAACTTAGTAATTATTTTCTTTTATTGACATAACTCTAAATATTCTACGCAATCTTAAGTAAATTATGTAAGTGTATGAATGGACTGAAGTCCGTTCATACAGGAATCTACATCATCGAGGCACCAGAGCCAATAAACCTTCTAAGGGCCACTTGCACGGAAATGACAAGTTAAATAAATAATCACGAATTAGTTATCTCAGTGTTAAAATGTTACATTTTTAATGTCAGACTTTACCTTGCATCCATAGAAAATAAGCTAGAATTACCTAACCCGGCTATTGTGTTGTCAAATTTGAAAATTTACATTCGGCCAACTCGAAGAGTACGATCGACAAGTGATTTTAGATAGCCTTCTCTTTAACTCTACTTGCAACCAATATTATGTCTTCTTTGTCTTTTTCATTATGTTAGATTTTAAACGGCGTGTCAGAAAAACGAAATTGAATCTGAACAAATGAATCAAATTAATTGTAAATGTAGCGATATGGTTTTATGTAAATGTTGCTATTTATGCTAAATGCTGATGAGTTTTTTGCGCCCATTCTCACTCATCAGCTAAAATATGTTTTGAACGGGCGGTAGCAAAAATATATTGGTCGATTCAAAAGATCTTTCAATAACTCAATTTCAATAAAGTATAATTTATTTCATAATGGGTGTCGATTCTGGTATGATTCTCTTAAACTTAAAACTAAATTTAACATCGGTCTTTTCATTCTGTATAAAGAATGACAAGGATGCACTGTTATCAAATTAAAGTTTAGGTTTAGAGAATCATGCCAGAATCGCCACCATTGTTTAGGTGGTTTAGTGGGCGTGTGTAGTGTAACGTCCGTTGCGTTACAGCCTCCTTATTTGGGTAAACTCTTTGTTCATGTAATGCCTACGGCTGGCAGTTATATTAAAAAGGTTATGTCATGATTTTTAAAAATTTGAAATTGGGAATCTTCTATATATTGTTTTAAACTTTCATGATCACTAACATTATAGATATTAACGGGATTGTTACCATCGACCAAGATCCAAGACCAGATCAACAGACAACCAGAGACCAAGATCGACTGCAGCTGTGGTAGTTCTTATATTGGCCAAACGAAGCGGACAATAGCGTGCCGAATGAAAGAACACATTAAAGCAGTCAGATATAATGATACGCAAAAATCAGCCATCGCGGAACATTTAATTGATTCGGGTCCTAATCACTGGATTGAGCTCCATAATCCACAAATTATCTCGACAGAACGCCACTACATACCAAGATTGGTCAGGGAAGCGATTGAAATAACCAAACACAAGAATTTCAATCGTGAGGATGGGTTTAAATTGTCTAGTGTGTGGAATCCAGTGGTTCGTATGTGTAAAAACCGCAAAAATCAAAAAAGTGTCGTTCCGCGATCTGATACTGTGAGTATTGTGTGCCGGGAACAAATGCGAGTGTATAGTGAGAATGTGACCAGTGGTAGTGGTAGTATCGAACACAGCAAAAGACGACGTCGGAGGGTAGACCGATATGTCTGCCAATAACATCTACCCGCAATTACTTCAGTTACTCCGTGATCATGGCGCTTGCAACAGTGCCGAAATATCGGAGATTCATAAAAAAATGGGTGCGTGTACTTATGTAGGCGCGTGAGAAGTTATCCTTCTTTCGCATCGTTTAAAATTAGTTTTTAATTGCATGCAAATAATTAATTACAATAAATTAATAAAAAGTCTGGAAAAGGACACAGTCAATAAAGTTCAGTTTTAATTTGAAAAAATAAATAAATAATCAAAATATTCAATTAAAATCGCTACTGAATATAATTTATTAGAACATATGTGATTTGCTCTTGTATGAAACTCAAACACGTAATCCGAATATACAAACTAGAAACATGTGGATAAATATTATAAATATGAATACCTATAATTGTTACTTTATTACAAAAAATAAAGATGTGGTTTTTTGTTCTACTACACCAATGGTCCAGAGATGGCGCTGTAGTCTCCTGAATCGCGCTTTGGTTCCGTTGTTCCAGATTAATAAATACTTTTGATAGGCCTTCACAATGCAGTCGTTAGCACCCACTAAATAGAGATTCTATTTCTATTTTGTTGGTAGATTTTCTCAATGTGCGGTAAACACAAAAGTAACAGCATGAAGTTGGTCGCTTTAGCGACCAACTTCATGCTGTTAAAATTTTGTGTTACAGTGATGCGCGCGCATCTTAAAATTTCACTCTCATCATTTTTTCATAACGCGCCTAAAGAAGTATAACTTCAAAAACAAGGTACATGGTAACAATCCCGTTAATATCTATAATGGGAATCTTCTGTCGTTTGATAGTACCCTACCTGGTAGAGCGACTCGGATACGTCACTCTGCGCGAACACAAGGGTCCGTAGTCCTTCGCCCGCGAATCTTTCCAGGTGTGACAGGGTGGAAGCTGCGTGAGGGGCGTTGGCACCCCCAGCTAGACGCGGGTAGATCACGGAGTCGGCGCCCTTGCATAGTAGCTTTATTTCCCCTGTATAAACAAGAGTTCAGAGCTATAGTGATTGCGCTCTGAGCGCAGGAAATAGTCAAGTGTTGCACATAGCGGTGGGTCGTTCTCAAATTTTCTGACGACGAAACGCAACCGTTTTCTCTTAAACGAAAACTAGTCCTCGAAACGGTATTCGTTCGCAACTGGTTATGGTTGCGGCTGGGTGATGCAACGAAACGACACGCGACGGTCGAACGAATGAACGCAACGAAACTGAACTAAATGAAATCTTGTTAACGTTCGTTTCGTTGCTGCGAACGAGACGACGAAACATCGAAATAAATGTAGTGATATACGATAATCGACTTTAATGTTCAATAATAAAGATTATATTATTGTAAAATCAAAGCTGAATTATCATAGAACGAAACGGCATGTCATATCAGTGCGTTCTATTATAGACTGTATTTACTTCATCACAAAGTACATATTGGCGTGCAGACAATCCGAGGACTAGTTGTTCGACGAAGACTGTTTTGATCCGAAACGTAAAACGGTTCTATCGTCGCGGAACACAAAACGGTCCTTGAAACCGGTTCGTCTTTAGAACGTTTACACCTAGTTGCACATTTTTATATTGGAGTTTCTTAATCGACAACCTGTGGTATGAACATAGAGTTTCAAGGTGTCGCCTACTGTCGAATACCGGTGGGGCAAATATTAGTATGATGAATACGAGCATTTGTGCCTAAGTCATAGATTTCTATATACAGGCCATCTTAGACTTACGTCGTTTCGATTTACGTCGTTTCAAGTTACGTCTAACTATGTTTTGACACTATTATTAGGTCGTCATAACAATGTTAAAAATCATTGAAACACGATTAAAGCATTAAAAAATAATGTATCTACTTTATATCATTGTTATGGTAAATTAAACTTAATAATGATGTCGATTCTGGCATGATTCTCTAAAGCTAAACTTAAATTTGACAACTGTGCATCCTTTTCATTCTCTATACAGAATAAAAAGGAGAGACTGATGTTAAATTTAGTTTTAAGTTTAGAGAATCACGCCAGAATCGACACCAATGTCATTTCAAATTTAATTTAATCGAAATTCCTGTAAAATAACTTTAGCGTGTGTAATTTTGTGATCGTTATATTTTTTTATACCAAAACAGTAGGACACGGCATTCCTAAACATTCCTAAAGTTTGTTGAATCAGTTTTTTATATATTTCATTTTATAGTCATATTTTTTATATAATTTACATTTGTAATGGAAAGTGACTTCATGAGTTATCTCGTATTGAAGTCCTTTTCAATTTGACGACGCTGTAAATAATACGAATAATAATGAATTTTGAGTTTTTTTCTTAATTTTATACTTTTAATTATGACATGCCACCCTCATAGACCCGATAATAATTATCTCTCATCTACGATTCACTGCTATTCTTACTAGGTTGTACATTTTAATAGCCCTTTCTGATGTCGGTTTTGCTAAAATACTGTTACAAAAACTTTTAATTATAGTTATAATTTTTATTTTTTTAAAGCATGTAACTGCTTGATGTTTAAATGTAAAGAAAATATAACTAGATTTTTTTTTCTAGTTATATTTTCTTTACTTTTTTTTTTATAGATAGATCCGACCAATGACTCCACCCCACCTGATGTTAAGTGAAGGTGAAGTCCAGACGCGAAGATAGCTGATACAGCAGTACTTTTAATTATGTCATTACCTGATGGCGCCCGTACGATGACAGACATCCTTTTCCTCGCCGAAGTGAAGTCTATGACGTTGAGCACTTTATAGTGCAGCAGTTTCCCGCGAGCCCGCACCGACACGCTAGATGGCGTGCGAGTCTCTAGCACATAGCCCCAGCGTGCTGCGCCTAGCACTAATGCGCGCTCATCTGTCAATCAATCAATAAATAAATAAATATTTCCAACACTCACACCAATTAGCCTAGCCCCAAAGTAAACACTGTAAGGCTCGTGTTATGGGATGCTAGGGTAACGGATAGAATACCATGTACTATACATATATAAGTATATTTATATAGAAATATATATTAAACATCCATGACTGGAGTACAAATGCTCGTACACATCACGCAAACATCTGCCCCCACCGGGATTCGAACCCGGGACCTCTCGAGTCGGCGACACCATGGAACCCGGCGTACAAACCACTCGGCCAAAGAGGTCGTCGAATCAATCAATACTTTATGGAGTTTTTGGCGGGATTTCATCGAGTGTTGTGTGTGTCAATATTAATTATCAATATTTGTTATTGTGTGTTTAAAAATGTTTGGTTTTTATTCTAGAATTAGCGGAGTGCTAAAAAAGTGTTTCGAGATTTTTTGCAAACCGTACTTTTCAAGCGACATTTGACAGATGGAGGTCATTGGCTTTCCTACTCTTATTTGAATCGCATTATAATATGATCAAAATATACCTGGTGAAGCGGCGTGGTAGTTGACAGTTCCGCCTGTGTCCTCAGGTATGACAGTATGACAGACGGCCAGCATCAGAAGGAATTCGTCAATGGCCTCGGCAGCTTCCCCCCCTCGAGATAGTTGCTGGTATAGCAAGGTGTCTTCTAAGGGCTCGTCGGGATTCGGCTTATTGTATATAACCTGTATTATGAACGATTCGTTTTATAAAAACCCACGGAATCTATATATATATATATATATAAAACTCAAAGGTGACTGACTGACATAGTGATCTATCAACGCACAGCCCAAACCACTAGACGGATCGGGCTGAAATTTGGCATGCAAGTAGATGTTATGACGTAGGCATCCGCTAAGGAAGGATTTTGATCAATTCTACCCCCAAGGGGATAAAATAGGAAATGAAAGTTTGTATGAAATTTTGTCAATTTTTAACCGATCGGGCTGAGACTTTGCATGCAGGTAAAAGAAGAATCATAGATGAATGTCATTGTGTATAATACAAGCCTGAGAACAAAAGCTGTAGTCGACACTTCAGCTCTACACCGAAACGAAGCGAGGGCGGGCCGCTAGTTAATAATAAAAGGTTGCAGTAGGGGGAGCCCAAGCAGAGATTTTTGGATTTACTAGAGCGCGGCAGAATAACATAACTGTGAAGTGACTGACATTTGGCCGCGTTGTAACTGACGAATTGGCCGCGATCAAAAGTCGTGGCTGTTTATTTTTGCTGCCTTAGACGTTCGGCCCTACAAAGTGTGCTTAGGTATCAAAATCAGAAATCAATATATCTTTATTCAAATTGGATGTATAGTACAACACTTTTGAATCGTCCAAACATTTTGTCCCTACCACTCGTTATTGGACATATTTTTTAGCTGCGGAGAAAAACGAGCGAAAAAAACTCCACAACATTAAAAGAATAATGTAACAACATTTACAAATCATTATGTTGTTACAACGTCAATACAATCATGATTTATTTAATATAGAACACCTGTTGGAATGATTGGAACAGTTGAAACCCAAGCATTTTTGTCTGTAATATAATCAGACACTTTGTAATAAGCTTTTTTAATAAGTGCTTTTTTTATACTATCTTTGAATTTATTTATGCTTAACTCTTGAGCGTATGGTGGGAGTAAGTACTTTGCTCTTTGTGAAGTCACAAAGAGCAAAGTTTATTTTATCATATCTTTATTTGGGAAAAAAACAATGAAATAATCTTACCACTTATCTAATTAACAAAACATACATCAGTAAAGTTTCCACTATAACAAATAACATATAAAGGACAAAGACGAGCTCGAAATAATAAAATTTCGGTCGCCCATCCAATGACCGGCCATTATGAAAGTTGCTTTACTCCTTAGATCGCAGACCGAACTCGCTGACCACTTTCCATTATTGCCAACTATTAAAAGTATTTATTTATCTTTAACAAAGTTTCTACAGCAGTTTTTGGGGATGTAATACAATAAAATATAAACACAATCTTCAAGCCAATTACAAACTTATAATGTACATATTAGATACTAACGGCGTTACTATACAGGGTGGTCAAAAAGTCGCGGATCAAACGAAACAGGGAGATAAAGGAAGCAATTCCAACAAAAAAAATCTCTCCAACATGGCTTCATTGCACGAGAAGCCATGAACATTTTTGCCTTCCTCAATGAAACTACCGAGTCACCTCACAATTTTAACGATAAAAAAAATGTGTGCGTGTACTAGTGTACACACGTAAAAAGTGAAACTTCTTTATGGCCTTATTTTTCGAAAAATGATCTACATGCAACTTTCCAGAAATTGGTTAAATAAAGTTAAATTAGATAAACAAAAGGATTTTATTATCATAGACATGAATACAAATTACTGCCTATGAAACTGTTATGATTACACGGCTCAGTAATCTAAGGCACATGTTCCACCTCCGACGATGAACGATAAGCGAGTAGAAACTAGAAACGAATTGGCAGTCCTGAGTTAAAATGCACGCGCACGGCTTTTGACAGCCAAGCCAGCTTAACCGAGCGAGTATAGCTGAGCGAGAATCGCTGAGCGAGTATCGCTGAGCGAGTATCGCTGAGCGAGTATCGCTGGGCGAGTATCGCTGAGCGAGTATCGCTGGGCGAGTATCGCTGAGCGAGAATCGCTGAGCGAGTATCGCTGAGCGAGTATCGCTGAGCGAGCATCGCTGAGCGAGTATCGCTGAGCGAGTATCGCTGAGCGAGTAACGCTGAGCGAGTAACGCTGAGCAAGTATCACTGAGCGAGTATCGCTATGCGAGTTTGGCTGAGCGAGTCTTATCTTTAATAACTATTGTCACTCAGCTACAAACGAGTAGAGAGAGTTCTCGCCGGCGACAGTGTGATCATTCAGCTATCAACTATTAATATAAAAAAAGATGGCGCGTAACGGAAAAATGTGACGGTAAATTTTTTTCCAACGCCGATAAAGAAGTTTCACTTCAAAAATAAACCGACTAAACACAATAAAACAAAAGGCTCCGTATCACGACTGGATAGGGTATTTGACAGTATTAAAAATAAAGTGCCAATTGTTAGCATCTGTATCTAGAATGAATATTTTTACTAAAAACCCACGATAAAGATAATAGTTTTCTTGTCCTTTGTCACGTGACCCAAAACGCTTGGGATTGGTGGAGCCTAATATGACGACACACACAAGTAAACCGGTTAAAGTAACATTACGTTGTATGGTTTGACGTTTTAATGACAGTCGTGTGACGTCACACACCAGTGAGACGCCATATTGTCCAGAGATACGTTTTTCGCGGCAATTTGAAAATAAGAGTTTATGATTTAGTTTGTTTTACCGAAATACACAACATAATGATGAATATCCACTTTTTATGGACTCTATAAACATTAGTAATTACCGTGAGATCGTTGTCTAAAACTTGTCAAATACCCTATTATGTATCAATGTCACTAAAACCGCATTGGAGCTCCTGGTACCAAATTCAACGAGCAACCAACTGCTCTCCGCAAATGTTTAAATAAAAAAAAATATGTGCACAATAGGGGTGATGACGGGGTACAGTAAACGAAATTCTATTTAGTCCGTCAGTTTGATGATCAAAAAATAATGGACACGTATTTTTTCTTTGGGCAATCAACCAAAAAATGACAAAGTTATAGCGCGTCAAAGTTTGGGAGTAGTCGCTCGTGACGTCACTTTTGAGTGAATTTTCACTTATAAGTGTACTCAAACGTGACGTCATGCGACTTTTCAAATCAATATATCTCTGCAATGTTTATATTATGTGAAAAAAGAAATAATACGTGTCCAATACTTTTTGATAATCTACTTGATAAACGAAGAAAAAAAAATTAGTCATCATCCCTATTCAAGTGAGACATTTACCTCAGCGATGGAGCACTTGTGGAACTCCATAACGTTGCATGTTAGAGTGCCAGTCTTATCACTGAACACATACTTCACCATGCCCAATTCTTCGTTCAGGTTGGAGGTTCTCGCCATAGCTGGTGTGTCTGTCTCAGCGTGATACATTTCGCTGTCCATTGCTATGAATTTCGCCTGAAACAATAGTCACACTATAATAATAATATAGACTAAGGCTCGTATTACAGAATGACATCTACATGCCCCACATATAATGAACACAGAGGAAATAGTCTCTCGCCTCCTTAAGAGATGGCGCTACCAGCGCTGCGTCTACATCGCGCAAGAGAAATTCGGAGCCAAACATTTCATATATACAATGCCCGACCAACATCAGTCGGGCCGCGGCCCCGCGTCATCTCTTAAGGAGGCGAGTGAGTGGGTCGTTCTCAAATTTTCTGACGACGAAACGCAACCGTTTTTTCTTAAACGAAAACTAGTCCTCGAAACGGTTCTCGTTCGCAACTGGTTTTGGTTGCGGCCGGGTGACGCAACGAAACGACACGCGACGGTCGAACGAATGTAACGCAACGAAACTGAACTAAATGAAATCTTGTTAACGTTCGTTTCGTTGCTGCGAACGAGACGATGAAACATCGAAATAAATGTTGTGTTATACGATAATCGACTTTAAATGTTCAATAATAAAGTTTATATTATTGTAAAATCAAAGCTTAATTATCATAGAACGAAACGGCCTCATATCATTGCGTTCTATTATAGACTGTATTTACTTCATCATAAAGTACATATTGGCGTGCAGAAAATCCGAGGACTAGTTGTTCGACGAAGACTGTTTTGATCCGAAACGTAAAACGGTTCTATCGTCGCGGAACACAAAACGGTTCTTGAAACCGGTTCGTCTTTAGAACGCTCACACCTACGAGTGACTATTTCCTCTTTAAAGAAAAGTTTACTAGAAAAAAAATGTGTGCGTGTACTAGTGTACACACGTAAGAAGTGAAACTTCTTTATAGCCTTATTTTTCGAAAAATGATCTACATGCAACTTTCCAGAAATTGGTTAAATAAAGTTAAATTAGATAAAGTATTTTATTATCATAGACATGAATACAAATTACTGCCTATGAAACTGTTATGATTACACGGCTCAGTAATCTAAGGCACATGTTCCACCGCCGACGATGAACGATAAGCGAGTAGAAACTAGAAACGAATTGGCAGTCCTGAGTTAAAATGCACGCGCACGGCTTTTGACAGCCAAGCCAGCTTAACCGAGCTGAGCCGCTGAGCTAGTATCGCTGAGCGAGAATCGCAGAGCGAGTATCGCTGAGCGAGTATCGCTGAGCGAGTATCGCTGAGCGAGTACCGCTGAGCGAGTATCGCTGAGCGAGTATCGCTATGCGAGTTTGGCTGAGCGAGTCTTATCTTTAATAACTATTGTCACTCAGCTACAAACGAGTAGAGAGAGTTCTCGCCGGCGACAGTGTGATCATTCAGCTATCAACTATTAATATAAAAAAAGATGGCGCGTAACGGAAAAATGTGACGCGTAACCGAAAAATGTGACGGTAAATTTTTTTCCAACGCCGATAAAGAAGTTTCACTTCAAAAACATCAAACATTTAAACATCTAGCAGTTAAATGTATGGGAGTCATGCGCATACAGAACGTGCCCGCACGGCGCGGCGGCGCACTGCATACTGGCGCGGAGCGCGCGGCCTGAGATATTTATATGTCGCCAATCAACCGTCGCAATATTTTTATCACCGCCGAGCGCATCCACGGCTTCTACCAACGGCACAAGCACCAACACTGGCGAAGGACGCGTAGCGCGCACATATTTACGACGATGTTGGAGCGAGACGGAAATTGTGTTGATGTGCTGTCCTTGTCTAACCATACCATGATCATATAAATAGGGGAGCCTAAGCTCGAATAAAATTAATCTAACACAAAAGCTCTTTCATTTACCATCTCTCTCCGAAGCCTCCACAATTGGTGACCCCGATATAAGAAAAAAATCTAGTTCGTGGAGCCTGATACAATGTCGTCGGACGAAAAAGCATCGGACATTAATCTCGACGTCAGCGCCGTATCTATCCAGTCGCGGCTCTTACCCTTCTGGAGAGAGATACCCCGGGCCTGGTTCATCCAATTTGAAGCCGTGATCGATCCACTGAAGACCTCCGATGACCAGAAATTCCGTTACCTACTACAGCAGCTACAGGCCGTCGATCTCCAGCACCTAACGGACATACTTTACAACCCACCTACGACGGGAAAATATGAGAAAGTAAAGCAACGATTACTCGAGGCCTACGACAAATCGGACGTGCGGAACTTCCAGAAGCTAATCAGCGGCTTGGAACTGGGAGACCAAAAGCCCTCCCAGCTTTTGAGAAAAATGAGAGAACTCGCAAGCGGAATGATCACTGAAGAGGGGCTGAAAATAGAGTGGCTGAACCACCTACCCGCACAAGTCCGCGTCGTCCTCTCCGTAAATAATGAATCGTCGCTAGACACGTTAGCCGCGATGGCGGACAAGATGTCAGAGTACGCAGGAAGCCCCACTATCGCCGCCGTCACGTCACCAGCACCGACCTCATCACCTGCAGCTTCAACCTCCATGACACCACTGGAAGCTCTAGCCAAACAAGTGGAAAAGCTCACGCTAGAGATTGCCGAGCTACGTCGAGGAAGGCCAACCCACGAGAGACACCGGCATCGTCGCCGCCCATATAACCGTCGTTTTGGATCGCAATCCCGTTCCCGCTCGCAATCAACGCAACGTGTGCCTGGACCGAAACCCGGAGATGACAACTGGGAATGCCGCTACCACTTCCGTTTCGGAGACAAGGCAAAACGCTGCGAGTCCCCATGTTGCAGAAGAAAGAAGCCGTCGGGAAACTAGAACCGACACCGACCGTGGCGGACGTCGGTGTCCCGTACACCAGTAATCGCCTTTGTGTACACGACCGTGACACTCACGAACGTTTCCTCGTGGACACAGGCGCAGACATCTCCGTTTTGGCCGCCAATCACAAGAGAAACAACAACAAATCTGAAAGCGCCTACACTTTATACGCGGCAAATAATACACCGATCAAGACGTACGGGCAGAAAACCATCAGGCTAAACTTTGGACTAAGAAGAGACTTTACTTGGGCATTCGTCGTCGCAGATGTGAAAACCTCTATACTGGGAGCCGATTTTCTTCGTCACTTCAAATTATTAGTGGACCTGGACAAGAAGAAGTTAGTTGACAAAACTACCGAACTATCAATCGACGCATTAGAAGTTTCTACAAACACCGAATCAGTCCACATTATAAGCAACAATCAAGCATACTATGACATTTTGAAACAATACCCGGATGTCCTACGCCCTATGTCTTTGAAACAGCCTGCGAAACATGAAGTTGTCCATCATATCGAAACTACCGGCCCCCCACTCTACGCCCGTCCCCGACCGCTACCCCCGGACAAGTATAAGGCAGCCAAAGAAGAGTTCGATCGCATGTTAGAAATGGGCATTTGCAAACCATCGAAAAGCCCATGGGCCAGCCCACTTCATGTAGTAAAGAAAAAAGACGGGAGACTACGCGTGTGTGGCGACTACAGACGACTAAACGCGGTCACTCAACCTGACCGGTATCCTGTACCTCGCATACAAGACTTCACATACCAACTGCATAACAAAAAAATATTCTCAAAATTGGATTTAAAAATGGCGTACTACTGGATACCAATTGCCAAGGAAGACGCACAGAAAACTGCAATTACAACACCCTTTGGAATGTTTGAATTCAACTGTATGACATTTGGTCTACGAAACGCCAGCCAAACCTTTCAAAGATTCATGCACGAGGTACTGAGAGGCATAGATGGCTGCTTCTGCTTCGTTGACGATATCCTTTTATTCGAAGAAAACGAAGAAAAAAATAAGAAACTCCTTCATCAAGTTTTACAGCGGTTGGACAAGCACGGAGTGACGCTAAACATAGAAAAATGCGAATTTGGAAAAGAAACAATAGATTACCTCGGCTACGAAGTATCAGCGGCCGGTGTAAAACCTACATCGGAACGAGTGAAAGCCATATCTACTTATCCCAAGCCGAAAACAATCGTCGAGTTACGTCGTTTCCTGGGGATGCTCAACTTTTACCGAGACTGCCTGCCACACCAAGCCGACTTCCAACATGAATTAAACAAATATTTACATAACCGAAAGAAAAACGACAAGACGCCTATAGAGTGGACACCGCAAGCAGAAGAAGCTTTTGAAAAATGCCGTCAAAGCATCTCAGAAGCCACCACACTCTCGTTTCCAGTCCACGGCAGTCCTTTGGCCATCATGACCGATGCCTCAGACCATAGTCTCGGCGCTGTACTTCAACAAAAAGTAAACAATGTCTGGAAACCACTGGCATTCTTCTCCAAGTCGATGAGCGACACACAACGCCGCTACAGCGTGTACGACCGCGAACTATTAGCGATATACACGGCTGTAAAACAATTTAGAAGACTCATAGAAGGCTGTGATGTTACTATATACACCGACCACAAACCGCTTGTCTACGCTCTCAACAAGAAAGAAAGCAAGAACGACACCCCGCGCCGCGAGCGTCAACTTCACTTCATCAGCCAATTCTGTTCATCTATCAAATATTTATGTGGAGAAGATAACGCAGTCGCCGATGCCCTATCACGAATTGAAGAGATACATTGCCCAACTGTCATAGACTACAATCAATTGGCAATTGACCAGAATAACGATGAAGAACTGAAACAATTGAAGAAACAATCAAATTTGAATTTCGCCGAGATAACTTTACCACAACTTAGCCGACCAATCACCTGTGAGATGTCGACAGCCACGCCCCGCCCATATTTACCCGCGGCATATCGCTATGCGGCATTCAAAGCGCAACACGATATTTGCCACCCGGGAATCAAAACAACACGCAAGCAGATGACAACAAAATTTTTCTGGCCGTCAATGAACCAACAAGTGACATCATGGACGCGAGCCTGCATAAGCTGCCAGCGAGCGAAAGTACATCGGCACGTAAACACGCCGTTAGTACAGTTCCCGCCGTCACAAAGATTCGAACACATACATATAGATATTGTCGGCCCGCTGCGCTTATCTAATGACTATCGGTACTGTGTCACTATAATTGACCGATGCACGAAATGGCCCGAGGCAATCCCAGTCCGTGACGTCACAGCCGAAGTCGTCGCACAAGTATTATATGAATCATGGATAGTGAGATTCGGCTGCCCGCTACGCATCACAACAGACCAGGGAAGACAATTCGAGTCCTATTTGTTCAACGCACTAATGAAGAAAATGGGTATCAACAGATTGCGTACCACCGCGTACCACCCACAGTCGAATGGACAAGTTGAACGATGGCACCGAACGATGAAAGCTGCGCTTATGGCTCGCGGGGCAACAACGACTTGGACACAGGAACTTCCAACTGTATTACTGGGATTACGAACAGCGCTGCGTCAAGACAACAACCTCAGCCCAGCGCTAATGACATATGGCACCACACTCCGCATACCATCAGATTTCTTTGAACCACGAAGCTCAAAGATCGACGACGCCGAGCTTGTACGCCATCTCACTCGCACGATGACGTCACTGACGCCGACAGCGCACCGCTCACTATCAGCTGACAAGCTCTTTGTTTACAAAGACTTAGCGACGTGCACTCATGTCTTCGTTCGGAATGACACCGTCAGAGCGCCACTCACACCACCGTACGATGGCCCCTATGAAGTACTGAAGCGCTACGACAAGTACTACAAAATCCAGCTACCACGACGAACCACAGTTGTGTCACTGGATCGACTGAAACCGGCCTACATGGTGAAAGAAGCGGAAACATGTTCATCGAACACCCAGACTTCGGCGCCGCCAGCTCACTCCCATACATCAGAAACTCGCCATGACTCGACCACTGCTAATCAACCTTATATCACGAGGAGCGGAAGAATAGTTAAGAAAATCGTACGCTTTTCTTAAGGGGGGAGTGATATGGGAGTCATGCGCATACAGAACGTGCCCGCACGGCGCGGCGGCGCACTGCATACTGGCGCGGAGCGCGCGGCCTGAGATATTTATATGTCGCCAATCAACCGTCGCAATATTTTTATCACCGCCGAGCGCATCCACGGCTTCTACCAACGGCACAAGCACCAACACTGGCGAAGGACGCGTAGCGCGCACATATTTACGACGATGTTGGAGCGAGACGGAAATTGTGTTGATGTGCTGTCCTTGTCTAACCATACCATGATCATATAAATAGGGGAGCCTAAGCTCGAATAAAATTAATCTAACACAAAAGCTCTTTCATTTACCATCTCTCTCCGAAGCCTCCACAAATGCTTAAAAATAAATAAAATCATATTTCCTCTTTGTTCATTATATGTGGAGCATGTAGATGTCGCCGCCACGTCACTCCCCTCCTAAGTGTTGATCTTTACTTGAGTACAGTTAGAAAGGGATGTCGCTATATGGTCATACATAGCGACATCCCTTTCTAACTGCCTTACCTTTGTAATATGAGCCTAAGATAGATGGAAACGCAAAATAAATGTATCATAGGCTAGGCTATTTGACATTATGAAAAATAAAATATCTACCAAATGATGGCATGTATATTAGCAGCGATTTTACTATTCCGAGAGAACAAAGTAATTAACAACTTTTCTACAAAATCGTTAAATAGTCACAATTTTTTCATTGTATGGTCACGTGACCGAAAATGCCTGGGATTGGTGAAGACTACACACACAGACGTCACACGCCAATAAACTTCCGGTCAAAGTGTCATTACATTGTATCGTTTGACGTTTTAACGACAGCCGTGTGACGTCACATACTAGTAATACGCCATAACGTCCAGAGAAACGTTTTCGAGGAAACTTTTTTAATTTATTTTTTTTTACTGAAATACAAAACAAAATGATGAATATCCATTTTTATGGAATCTACAAACATCTCTTATCTATTAGACAAGTCCGTCCGTCCGTCTGTCTGTGGTGCTGTTTCAGCGGCCAAACCGTAAGAGATAGATAAAGAGAATATTTAAGTTATAAGTTAAGAATAGTCTGATAAGACTACAAACCGGATTTGAGTAACGTAGCACTTCCGGTTTTCGAGAAATCACGTGATTTCTATTTTGTAATTATCACAATTTTAATTAACTATTTAAAGGTTTTTTTTTTAATTTTTTTTTTAACTAAATAATTTCAAACGAATCCACACAAAATCTCCGAAATTCTCAATTAATTAAATTCATTTTTTAAATCAGGTTTTGGTGAACATTTGGTTCACTGGTTTGCTAACTTAGTAAATAACGCGATATCGTTTTCTGAAACATGTAAAATACCCTATTGTCAATAGGCAAACGGAAAACGTGTTAACTTGAGATTTATATACCGACTAGCGACCGCCCGCGACATTGTTTATTTGGGAATCCAACAAAAACCTACTATTTTTCGGGATAAATTATCCTATGTTGTTACGGGTTAATGCACGAAACTTTATTTATTTATTGACGTTTCGCAGCCTTTTCAGGTCTGCATCGTCAGAATAATGACCTGAAAAGGCTGCGAAACGTCAATAAATAAATAAAGTTTCGTGCATTAACCCGTAACAACTAGTTTTATTTAATGAGTGATGTGCGTGAAAACCTAAGAAACAAAAATTATCCTATGTCTCAATGCTGGTCATAAAATATATGAGTACCAAAATTTCATCGAAATCCGTTCAGCATTTTTTGCGTGATTGAGTAACAAACATAGAAACATTCACATTTATAGTAGTAGTTGGATAACAGAAATTATAAAAAAATGCAATAAGAATGAAATTGAGTATTGATTGATTTATTGTAAAGTTCAACTGACTTTTAGTATACTTATTATTTGATCCTTTTTTTAAAGGTAAAGTTAAAAGCTTCACTGTTTTCGACTTTCGTGAAAACGTAGTTTAAAGAAAATATAACTAGAAAAAATTCCACGCGGGCCAGGCAGCAGACGGGACTTGAACCCGCACCCTTCGCAATCCGGGCGAATGCACTGACCAATTATGCTACCACGGCCCTGACGGACCGCGTCGAAATTCTTCTAGCCATTCTTAATCTGCAAGGCAGCGCCATCTCTTCGCATTATAGGTAACCCACAATGTCAAATAAATACTTTTACAAGTATTAAACATTTGAAAGAAGAAATAGCAATTATAGTTATAATTTTTATTATTTTAAAGCATCCCTAAGGGGGTAATACGGGGGTTGGAAGTTTGTGTGAAAATCCTATGTTTTTGAAGTAACTGCTTGATGTTTAAATCTAAAGAAAATATAACTAGAAAAAATTCCACGCGGACCAGGCAGCAGACGGGACTTGAACCCGCACCCTTCGCTAAAAATCCCGTTAAAGTCCCGTCTGCTGCCTGGTCCGCGTGGATTTTTTTCTAGTTATATTTTCTTTGGATTTAAACATCAAGCAGTTACATGCTTTAAAATAATAAAAATTATAACGTAGTTTAATATTGAGAATAATTTAAGGTTATGTACTTACTTGGAAAAACCTAACTATTTCTGCAGTAACTTGTAACGATATAGGTATAAGATTATTATACAATATTAAAAATGTCAAAAAGTTAAATCCGAAGTGTGCATTCTGCGCTTCTGTAACAATAGAAAAAAAAAACAGATGAATGTAACAGTAGTTACAATAGGTGATGACGGGGTACAGTAAACGAAATTTTATTTAGTCCGTCAGTTAGATGATCAAAAAATAATGGACACGCATTTTTTCTTTGGGCAATCAACCAAAAAATGATAAAGTTATAGCGCGTCAAAGTTTGGGAGTAGGGGCTCGTGACGTCACTTTTGAGTGAATTTTCACTTATAAGTGTACTCAAACGTGACGTCATACGACTTTTCAAATCAATATATCTCTGCAATGTTTATATTATGTGAAAAAAGTAAAAATACGTGTCCAATACTTTTTGATAATCTAGCTGATAAACGAAGAAAAAAAAAATAGTCTAAAGAAAAGTTTACTAGAAAAAAATCCACGCGGACCAGGCAGCGGACGGGACTCGAACCCGCATCCTTCGCTATCCGGGCGAATGCACTGACCATTATGCTACCACGGCCCTAATAATAATAATGGTCAGTGCATTCGCCCGGATAGCGAAGGATGCAGGTTCGAGTCCCGTCCGCTGCCTGGTCCACGTGGATTTTTTTCTAGTAAACTTTTCTTTAGATTTAACATCTAGCAGTTAAATGCTTAAAAATAAATAAAATCATAAAAAAAATAGTCATCATATCCTATTGCAGACGGATACTTCTACCCCCTTATTCATGAACGAGGAATAACCTTGGACTAGTTACGCCGTGTTTTGTCCATATAACTGAAATGACATTTGTAATTCAACGAAGAGACAGAACGTGGAGTAACTAATCCAAGCTTATTCTCCGTTTTTTTTTCTATATGGCTTCGCACAGTTTGTGCAGTTAGCCAATGTCAAGTGTTAAAATGTTTACAAATACTATAGCACTAGAGGAGCTCGATGGCGCAGGTGGTTAGCGCGTTCGGCTGCGATCGTTGTAGTTAAGCAACTTTCGCAGTGGTCGGTCATTGGATGGGTGACCAAAAATTTCTATCTCGAGTTCCTCCGTGCTTCGGAAGGCACGTTAAGCCGTTGGTCCCGGTTGCATCTGCAGTCGTTATCAGCCGCCAATCCGCACTGGGCCCGCGTGGTGGGTCATGGCCCAATCTCCCTATTCCATCCATAGGGAAGGCCTGTGCCCCAGCAGTAGGGAAATTAAGACGCTGATGATGATGATGATGATGACTATAGCACTCGTGGTCAAAGTAATATACCGAGTCACAAAGTAAGTGGCAGTCAAGTCAATCCCCCTTTCCCTATGTTTCAGTAAATGTGTGGGGGTTTACTGGAACCTCCCCGTGGACTTCTTGAGGGAACGTCGAAAGACACTTTCCGCTATTTCGTTTCACTTGCCAACACTTGTGCATGTTCCCGAACACTTAGTGGTTAATAATCCACCATTATTAGACACTAACATCCGCCACAAACACAATTTTTAACAAGAAAAACAAAACTGCTAAAGTGACGCTTCCCGATCCCGCCAAAAAGACCCTTATTCTTCGTTTGTTAATAAGGGGGGTGTATCAGTTTGATAAAAGTTTAAAAACTTTTCTGCCATTGGCCGGATTGTGTCGTCACTCCAGCCAATGACAGCCCTTTTCTTGTGTGACATAGTTTTCCATCCTTGTTTTTTGTAAAAAAAATTGTGAATAAGAAAACACTAACACTAAAATTTATTTAGTATTACATGGTTTATTTTGAAATGAATGAATATGATTGAAGATTCTGTATAGATATAATTTTAATCAAAAAAATATTTAATGGAATTATTTGTAATATAATTATATCATGGTATTTATAATTGTATAGTAAAGACCCCTATTTTAATTTAATTTAACTTTAATTTAGTCTTTTGTATAAATTGCATGCCATTTATGGTAAAATATGTAGAATCTGTTTGTATACATGTCATCTTATTGTACCATATTTTTTGCAATAAATAAATCTAAATCTAAATCTAAAGGACCCATCCTTATAAGGCGTCACACACATTTTGCGATTATTTACCTCAACTTTCCTTATCCACACACTGTTGTGTCATCGCATCAATTTGCATAAATAAAACATAATATGGAAATATTTTTTTAAATATAAAAAAAATAAGTAAAAAATTTACCGGCTTAAAATAGGGTATTTGACAGAATTAAAAATAAAGTACCAATTGTTAGCATCTGTGTTTAGAATGAATATTGGCAGAGAGGGGTTTTTACTATTTTTACAAAACATAATCAATTTTACAAAAACCCCATTAAAAAGATAATAGTTTTCTTATCTATTGTCACGTGACCCAAAACGCTTGGGATTAGCGGAGCCTAAAATGACGTCACACGCAAGTAAACTCCCGGTTAAAGTGACATTACATTGTATCATTTGACGTTTTAATAACAGTCGTGTGACGTCACACACTAGTAGGTCGCCATATTGTCCAGAGAAACGTTTTCGCGGCAACTTGAAAATGGAGTTTTTGATTTGGTTATTTTTACTGAATTACACAACAGAATGATGAATATCTACTTTTTACGGACTCCATAAACATTAGACAATAACGTGAGATACTTTACAAAAATTTGTCAAATACCCTATTTCCGAACCCCATCCTGTCACGTACAAGCAACAATAGCTCTTACTCCCTAGTAAATAATGATTGTTTTGGCATGTACCTGTGAGTCCGATGTACCAGTCGTTGTGGTTGCGCATCCACAGCTCGTTGCAGACGGCGCTGAGCAGCGACAGCGCCAACAATATCATAAACAGCATCAGGATGTGAGTGTTGGTCTGTCGGTCGATGGACGAACGCTTCAAGGGCGCTGGACAAGCAAGAGCAAACACTATAGTATGAGCACATTTTAGGGTTCCGTACAACGATATTAAATACCCTAGATACACCACGAGCGCTCAAAATGTGTCCCAATCAAGAAGTGCTTGAACACGATTCAAGCACTTCTTGATTCACAGTCAGGCGCGGACCGTTGAAAAGTCAACATGCCGCTGAGCTCCGTGAAAACAGGCGAAAGAAATACATAAAGATGTAAAAAATGACGTTTTTTCGACAGGTATCTCATCACTGTTGTTAATTTTACGCATTTGAAGTAAATTAAGTAAATTTTGTTTTAATACTTACCATAAACTGATTAAATAGAAAATATTTGTGATATTCAAATGCATGGTCGATAATATAGCCGTCTCTTTTCCTCGCGGACCGTACCTGCCATATTACTAACAGCGCATTCAGAATTGCGCGTACACCAAAAGAAATAAGGTCTTTATTCTTCTGCATATAGCAATAACCCGTAAAATTTTACGAGCTTACATATCGGACTGTCATAACTCTATGACGCGTGCGTTTTAATTAAGACCTTATACAGTATGCTTTAAAGGTGATTTTCAATGTTTAAATAATGCCTTATATTGTTTAGAATACGCAATCATCTTACTTACGGAGCT
Source organism: Chilo suppressalis (assembly GCA_902850365.2). Taxonomy (NCBI): domain Eukaryota; kingdom Metazoa; phylum Arthropoda; class Insecta; order Lepidoptera; family Crambidae; genus Chilo; species Chilo suppressalis. The sequence goes on from OU963894.1 coordinate 974,544, forward strand.
CCGTGGATCGTCCAATGTACCTTGTGGACAGGTTTCGGGCATGATTTTGTTCGTGTTGGTGTATCTAGGGTATTTAATATCGTTGGTTCCGTAGCCAAATGGCAAAAAACGGAACCCTTTGGGATTCGTCATGTCTGTTTGTCCGGCCGTATGTCACAGGCAGTTTTTTCCGAAACTATACTGTTGACAATTGGTAGTAGTATTCTGTGAACCGCATTAAGATTTTCACACAAAAATGGAAAATAAAACAATAAATTTTGTGGGTTCCCCATATTTAGAATGCATCATCTTGTCTCCATTTTGTTCTTTATTTATTCCATAGACAACATTTCATAAGTTACGGTTTTGTCTTTTTTTTCTCTCTTATTTTGGTGTATCCAAATTTTCGTAGGCAAAGAGCTGAGCCCACACAGCCTCTTATGTTTTTTTTTTTGTTTAGTGCTACACTGCTATAGGCGAGGGATACGAGGTACAGATTGGTTTTTGTTTTGTGTATTAAGTGATTGCCTTGTATTTCCGTCCGTTGATGTCCAAATTAGGTCCCTCCAGAATATCAGCGTTGCAGCGGCAATCCATTTTTGCCGTTGCAACATTATGCTGAGATGGGGCCTAGTTGACGATGTACCTTTTGTTTTATGTTTGTTGTGTATTTATTGTAATAGGGTATTCGACAGTATTAAAAATTAAGTGCCAATTGTTAGCATCTGTATTTAAAAATTAATATTGGCAGGAGTTTTTACTATTTTTACAGAAAAAATATTCATAATTTTAATAAAAACCCACGATAAAGATAATAGTTTTCTTGTCTATTGTCACGTGACCCAAAACGCTGTGGATTGGCGGAGCCTAAAATGACGTCACACGCAAGTAAACCTCAGGTTAAAGTGACATTAGATTGTATGGTTTGTCGTTTTAATGACAGTCGTGTGACGTCACACACCAGTGAGACGCCATATTATTCAGAAATACGTTTTTCGCGGCAACTTGAAAATAGGGGTTTTTTTTTACCGAAATACACAACATAGTGATGAATATCCACTTTTTATGGACTTTATAAACATTAGTAAATAACGTAAGACCGTTTTCTAAAACTTGTCAAATACCATATTGTTAATGTATGTCGTCAATAAATGTTTTTCTTACTTTCTTTCTTAGAACTGAAGCTGTGAAGCTGAAACTGATGCGCTGTTAGCAATATAGCGGGTACGGACCGCGAGGAAAAGAGACGGCTTCTGCTTGGTCGACCGATCACCTGGGGCCGGCCCTTAGATTAAAACAAAAAGGGTAGATACGGCACTAGCCTCACAAAAGTGATCCGCACCAATTGTGGTCCTCGACCCTAATCGCTTTAGTCACAACTTGACATGCAAACGACGTACATGTGAACGCCAAAAAGAAATATTGATAATATTTTGTGTTTATATGATAAAACAATCCCTAAGTGTGTTTTTAAAAAGTGCTGAAATTGCTCAAGAACTAAAAATACAACCCACGGCATCACTTTTCATTCGTAAGTACTATAAAATATATTATTTCATAAAAATTGCTGTTTGTTTTGAATCTTATTCGGTAGCGACGTCGAGTACTGGTCGCCTGATTGGTCGGTAATGCAGTGACACGGATCTCGCCGTCTCATTCGCGCTGCCGTTGAAACTTAACGTGCTGTTTCGTTCGGGTCGGTAATGCAGTGACGCGGATCTCGCCGTCCCGTTCGCGCTGCCGTGGGATCAGTTTTTGTTTGATGCAAGTATGAGCGTACCGTATCTACCCTTTTTGTTTTAATGTAAGGGCCGGCCCGATGTGATGGTCCTAGGACAGTTACCTTTGGTGGAGTTCTTCATGAGCTTGGTCTCGTGGCCGGTGTATATGACGACTCCGTGCACCCAGGCCGTGTTGCGCAGCATGGCGCCGCGCAACAACATCTGCTCCAGACCCAGGGGTATCGTTCTATGGACAAAATCTCTTATCTATTAGACAAGTCCGTCTGTCTGTGGTGCTGTTTCAGCGGCCAAACCGTAAGAGATAGATAAAGAGAATATTTAAGTTATAAGTTAAGAATAGTCTGATAAGACTACAAACCGGATTTGAGTAACGTAGCACTTCCGGTTTTCGAGAAATCAGGTTTTGGTGAACATTTGGTTCACTGGTTTGCTAGTTATACAACTAATACGTCATCATTGTTAGTTATTTTAGAAACCTTATTATAATACGATTCAACTAAGAATAGGACCGACTGGGCGATATATTTTGACGTCATAGCTGTCAATTCAAACCAAATAGGTAGAGTGAGCAAAAAAAAAAGTTTCTATTTAATAAAACTTATTTACTTAAATTTAGTGAGAAAAAACATCAGATTTTTTAATAAAATTAATTTACCAAGATTGAGAGAAAAAACAACAGATTTTTAATAATATTTCTTTATTAAGCCTGTGTGAGAAAAAACATTAATCAGAATCTTGCTCTCCAATTCCGCTCATCTCTGCATTACCGCCGGTGTAGTTATGAATAATCATGCAGGTCACATACGAACATGCATCCTATATGTAAACGAAAGTATTAAATCGAGTTTCTGAACGCAACTTATAGTGACATTTGGTTGACCATTTAGGTTATCAACCATCCATAACCAAAGCTCAATAAATGAAAAAAAAATATATCAAACAATAATAATTATCAATATTTGTTATTGTTTGTTTAAAAATGTTTGATTTTTATTCTAAAATTAGCTGAGTGAGTAATAGTGTTCCAAGATTTTTTTGCAAACTATACTTTTCAAGCGACATTTGACAGATGGAGGTCATTGGCTTTCCTATTCTTATTTGAATCGCATTATAAAGAATCTCACCTGACTTATTAAGGGGAGATTACTTAGAATAATAGTCAGCGGTGGCAATAGGCTTCGTGAATTTATACTCTTAGTACTTCAGTTGTTTCCGATTTCCTTAATAATTAGTGTACTTCTAAAAAGTAATAGAATAAACTCCAAGCGACAAGACAAGCGTACATTACAAATTTCAACCACATCAGCTGTCGAACTCAAATGAATCTCTATATTTGCCAGCTTAACAAATTGTGGCGACGACATTTACACGCCCCACATAATAACCAACATGGAGGAATTAATTACTCGCCTCTTCAAGAGATGGCGCTATCGGCGCTGTGATTAATTAGTATGGAAGCCTACATCGCGCAAAGGAAATTCGGAGGCAAACAATATATAGTAATGCCCGACCAACATCAGTCGGGGCGCGGCCCCCGAGCTAACATCACCAAGCTCGGAGGAAGATCTTCCCGTTTGGCCTTCCTACACAATCTTATTCTATACTTAGATGTCTGACTCGAGTCTACGACACTGTAGAATAGGGGTGATGACGTGGTACGGTAAACGAAATTCTATTTAGTCCGTCAGTTAGGTGATCAAAAAATAATGGACACGTATTTTTTCTTTGGGCAATCAACCAAAAAATTACAAAGTTATAGCGCGTCAAAGTTTGGGAGTAGGGGCTCGTGACGTCACTTTTTAGTAAAATTTCACTTAAAAGTGTAACGAAACGTGACTTCATGCGACTTTTCAAATCAATATATCTCTGCGATGTTTATATTATGTGGAAAAAGAAAAAATACGTGTCCAATACTTTTTGATAATCTATCTGATAAACGAAGAAAAAAAAATAGTCATCATCCCTATTGTGCTAGTTCCCTACAAGCAGATCCGAGTTAAACTCAGACAACAGACGACCTGCGTGGCCGAGTGGTTTGTACGCCGGGTTTCATGGTGTCGCCGACTCGAGAGGTCCCGGGTTCGAATCCCGGTGGGGGCAGATGTTTGTGTGATGAACATGAGCAATTGTACTCCAGTAATGGATGTTTAATATGTATTTCTATATAAATATACTTTATATATGTACTGTATATGTATTCTATCCATTACCCTAGCATCCCATAACACAAGCCTTATAATGCTTACTTTGGTGCTAGGCTAATTGGTGTGAGTGTTGGAAATATTTATTATTTACTAGTGGCCCGCCCTCGCTTCGCTTCGGTGTAGAGCTGTAGTGTAAACTATAGTTTTTTGTTCTCAGGCTTGTGCTATAAAGAATGACTTTTTATTTATATAATTACACGTGTTATTGTGAGTCAACCATTAAAGATAGACATATGTTGTTGCGGGATATTTTTTAGACAATTTTATGTAGAATATTTCCGTCATACATGATTTCTATGTAACTTTAACCATTAAGGCTGCACACGCGACGGAAGCTTAAAAAATGGAGTAACTTCTCCCGTTTTCCCAACATTTCCCTTCACTACTCTGCTGCTATTGATTGTAGCGTGATGAAAAGTATACTATAACCTGCCCAGGAGTATGAAGAATAATTGTACCAAGTTTCGTTAAAATCCGTTGAGTAGTTTTTGTTTCTATAAGGAACATACACACAGACAGACAGACAGACAAAAATTTTACTGATTGCATTTTTGGCATCAGTATCGATCACTTATCACCCCCTGATAGTTATTTTAAAAATATTTTTCATGTACAGAATTGACATCTCTACAGATTTATTATAAGTATAGATTATTATTATTTAAACTCTTAACAAGAATTCCACAGATAAAATAACTCACTTGGCGTTGGGCTCCTTCAGCATTCCGTTGAACTCGTACAAATGCCTATTGGGCGGTTCGCACTGCACAGTAGCTCTGAATTGCGCCAGTTCCCGCGTGCAATCCAGTCGAGCAGTTTCATTGTGCGCTTGCCGAATCTTCAGATTCGTCTCGCCGTCTAAGTTGGACGTCTCGATGAAAGATATGCCCTGGGGCTCGCTAGAAAACATAAACACAATCTATCTATATATATAAAACTCAAAGATGACTGACTGACTGACATAGTGATCTATAAACGCACAGCCCAAACCACTGGACGGATCGGGCTAAAATTTGGCAAGCAGGTATATGTTATGACGTAAGCATCCGCTAAGAAAGGATTTTGATCAATTCTACCCCCAAGGGGATAAAATAGGGAATGAAAGTTTGTAACAAACTTTGTCAATTTTAAACCGATCGGGCTGAGACTTTGCATGCAGGTATAAGAAGAATCATAGATGAGCGTCATTGTGTATAATACAAGCCTGAGAACAAAAACTGTAGTCTACACTTCAGCTCTACACCGAAGCGAAGCGAGGGCGGGCCGCTAGTTTTATTAATATAGTCAACAATTATCAATTCGAACTGTCTTATCTCTTTGACGCATACGTTTTCATTAAGAGCTTTTACAGTATGCTATATATGTTTTGTAAGCCCTTTGATTACGTATGTGTGAGTAATAAAGAGTATATCTATCTATCTATGCATTAAAGGTGACTTTTAATGTTTAAATCATGCCTTATATTGTTTTTGACCACGCGATCAGCTTACGGAGCTTCGTGGATCGTTCAATGTACCTTTTGGGCAGGTTTTGGCCACGATTTTGTTCGTGTTGGTGCATCTAGGTTATTCAATATCGTTGAATACTACTATTAAATTGAGGTGTGGTGTGGAAATGACTGAATTTAAATTTCCACACTGATTTAATTAGAACAGACAGAGCCAGATTTTTTTTAAAGCTGTGTTGATCGCTAGTGTTGTATATAATTCACAATTTTTAGTATCTCTTATATTAGTCTTATATCAGTCCGTCCGTCCGTCTGTGGTGCTGTTTCAGCGGCCAAACCGTAAGAGATAGATAAAGAAAATATTTAAGTTATAAGTTAAGAATAGTCTGATAAGACTACAAACCGGATTTGAGTAACGTAGCACTTCCGGTTTTCGAGAAATCACGAATTTCAAACGAAACCACACAAAATCTCCGAAGTTCTCAATTAATTAAATACATTTTCTTTTTTTAATCAGGTTTTGGTGAACATTTGGTTCACTGGTTTGCTAGTATTTATTAAAAAACTACTTCTTAACTGGTAACGCTGTCGGGCTACAGACCAGTGTTTCAGGGGGGGGGGAGGTATCACACTCGGTGGCCCGTCCCCATCAAGATCGACCACCAGCTATGACGTACTTGGTGGACGACGTGATGGACAGGGAGGGGACGGATTCAAAGAAGGGGGTGCCCCTGAGCCAGAATTTGATCTTTATCGGCCGAGTTTATAAATGAACAGGGAATCAGATAGCATTGTGGAGTGCTCGAGACAGGACAATGTGAGTGTGAGTTACCCTATCTAAAGAGAATAAATATAAATAAATAAATATTTCCAACACTCACACCAATTAGCCTAGCCCCAAAGTAAGCACTGTAAGGCTTGTGTTATGGGATGCTAGGGTAACGGATAGAATACATATACTGTACATATATAAGTATATTTATATAGAAATACATATTAAACATCCATGACTGGAGTAGAAATGCTCGTATTCATCACACAAACATCTGCCCCCACCGGGATTCGAACCCGGGACCTCTCGAGTCGGCGACGCCATGAAACCCGGCGTACAAACCACTCGGCCACGGAGGTCGTCAAATGAACAGGGAATCAGATAGCATTGTGGAGTGCTCAAGACAGAATATCTAAAGAGAAGATAGGGTAACTCACACTTACATTGAAAAAAAACATTTCTGGTTTTCAAAAAATCACACACTGACACACATATATATGTGTTTGAAAGTTATTTCTCGATTAAAACTTGAAATGGTGAAAAAATGACTTTACAGTGGTCATTGTTTTTATTAAATAAAAAAATTCAATGGTCAACGCACCTTATATCTCAACTCAGAAATCACACTTGACGGAGTGGAAAACAGGTTAAGAATGCCGGCAAACGAAAAACGCGGTTCCGGCGTCAAATAAAACCAGACTAAATAGGGGCAAACTTCGCAGGATTATAGGATCCCTGACTGGTCATTGTCCCCTAAACAAACATCTATATACAATAGGAGTCACGGACAGCCCCCTATGCAGAGGATACATGGAGGCAGAAGAAACGCCACAGCATGTCATCATGGAATGCAGGAGTGTGGCCGACCAACGGGCACGACTTCTCCAGTCACCAGAATCGTTTCCGGAAGCTTGCAGCAGTCTACCAAGGTTACTTTCCTTCTGGACGGATATAGGCTGGCTGGAGTAAACGGGAATGTTTTTAAGACACGCGCAATGGTCCAATAATCTCTTATCTAATAGACAAGTCCGTCCGTCCGTCCGTGGTGCTGTTTCAGCGGCCAAACCGTAACATATAGATATAGAGAATGTTCAAGTTATAAGTTAAGAATAGTCTGACAAGACTACAAACCGGATGTGAGTAACGTAGCACTTCCGGTTTTTGAGAAATCACGTGATTTCTATTTCAAACGAAACCACACAAAATCTCCGAAGTTCTCAATTAATTAAATACATTGTTTTTTTTTTTTGGTGAACATTTGGTTCACTGGTTTGCTAGTTAGGACTAAGTGCGGAAACCGCCCTGAAGAACTAACTAACTAACACCTTATATCTATGCGAGGATCTGAACCTATAGTCATTTCACGTACCTGGAGGACAGCAGCACCAGGTCCGCGGGGAAGAACTGGTTGTTGATCACCTTGCACACGTCGCCCACCTGCAGCCGCTCCCAGCGCACCGTGACCCACTGGCCCTCGCGCAACACTTCCACCTTCCGCCGGTTCGTCTCATCGTCGGCTCTGTGCCGCTTCTGTTGACAACACCATCATAATCATCATCAGCCTATAAGGCGCTTTGCAGACGACGCGACGGGGCGGGGCGGGCTTTTTGTCCGCGAAGCAATAAAGACCGCGTCTGCCTGTCGATGTCTGCGGCTGCCCGCGCCGCGTACACAAAGTACACGACGGGCAGAGGCAGTCAGTTCAGAACGTTCGTTCTAGTGAATAGTCCATCACTAAAAGCGCGTGGCGCGGACTGAGCTAGCCGCCCCGCGCCGCCGTCTGCGTTACTGCATATAAACTGGTTTGTATGATCCACGGCGGGCAGCCGCGGACATGCCGCGCCGCCAGTGCCCGCCGGGCACCCAAGGCGCGGTCTTTTTGCCCTCTGTGTGCGTTTGTAGTATAGGATTCACTTTGTGCATTCACACATTCGCGGCGAAATTGATCGGCCCGCCCCGCCCCGTCGTCTGCAAAGCGCCTTAATGTCCCTATACTATACTAGAGGATCAAATACTATATTTCTAAAAAATATATATAGTAGGCGAAACTATTATATTTTTTCAGCTACAAACTATTCAGCTAAAAACTGAATTATTAAAGTATAGAGCAGCAAAAATATTTTAAACACATACTTATTTTTTTGCCTTCTACTATATCTTTAGAGGTAACATTTTCAAAAAAAAAATGACAGAAACAAAGTTTAAATCTAAAGAAAAGTTTTACTAGAAAAAAATCCACGCGGCCCAGGCAGCGGACGGGACTCGAACCTCGCACCCTTCGCAATCAGGGCCGTGGTAGCATAATTGGTCAATGCATTCGCCCGGTTCAGCTAAATGCTTAAAACAAAAAAAAAACAGAAACAAAGTTGGTAAACCTAGATGTGCCTTGCTAAGTTGTATGTAATACGTCTCGCGCCGTTGCGCGACTCAAGCGCAAAATCAGTTTACCCTACCAGTATAGTCCCGTCGCGTCATCGTCGCTCACTGTGAACTGACCCTAAGGAAAAAGTGCTCATACTCATATATTTTGCATTATTGCCAGCACACAGTGTTTCGTAACATTCAGCAACGGGCCGAGACTATATCATTACCCTGACATCATTCTCTAAAAAGGGATGTGCTCAAATTTATTCAGCAGTATGACGCGAGCGACTGAGCACATGAACTGTCCTCATAGAAGTTGTGTTATATTGCGTTTTGTTTACTTAGCCAGAAATAGTGGCCGCAACGCATAAAAGGGCGGAGATGTCAACTTATTTATAACTAGTGGCCCGCCCTCGCTTCGCTTCGGTATAGAGCTGTAGTATAAACTATAGTTTTTGTTCTCAGGCTTGTGCTATAAAGAATGACTTTATTTATTTAATTACACGTGTTATTGTGAGTCAACTATAAAAGATAGACATATGCTGTTGTGGGATATTTTTAGACAATTTTATGTAGAATATTTCCGTCATACATGATTTCTATGTAACTTTAACCATTAAGACTGCACACGCGACGGAAGCTTAAAAAATGGAGTAACTGCTCCCGTTTTCCCAACATTTCCCTTTACTACTCTGCTCCTATTGATTGTAGCGTGATGAAAAGTATACTATAACCTGCCCAGGAGTATGAAAAATAATTGTACCAAGTTTCGTTAAAATCCGTTGAGTAGTTTTTGTTTCTATAAGGAACATACACACAGACAGACAGACAGACAGACAAAAATTTTACTGATTGCATTTTTGGCATCAGTATCGATCACTAATCACCCCCTGATAGTTATTTTAAAAATATATTTCATGTACAGAATTGACATCTCTACAGATTTATTATAAGTATAGATATTACAGGTCGCTACTCATTGACGTCACTATCCTTGTCAAGTGGTGGTATTTTCTGTTCGTGTGTCCTTCTTACCTATGGAAACATTTATGACTAATATTGTACTTTTAGACGCTGACTTTATCATCAATGTTATTAATAGAAATGGTATTTGCATAAGTACAGTTACATGTTTGTAAGTTAGGCGGTTTCATCAATAACCATCTATCATCCATCTTATTGCTTGTTCAGAATTCTTTGGTAACTTAGACAAATATGGTATAAGGCTTCTAATTAGAACAAACAATTTATTTAAAGATTTTCCTTTTCTAGTAGAATATAAAATCTTACAGATTAATGCTTAAAAAATGGGTGCGTGTACTTATGTAGGCGCGTGAGAAGTTATCCTTCTTTGGCATCGTTTAAAATTAGTTTTTAATTGCATGCAAATAATTAATTACAATAAATTAATAAAAAGTCTAGAAAAGGACACAGTCAATAAAGTTCAGTTTTAACTTGAAAAAATAAATAAATAATCAAAATATTCAATTAAAATCGCTACTGAATATAATTTATTAGTACATAATATGTGATTTGCACTTGTATGAAACTCAAACACGTATTCCGAATATACAAACTAGAAACATGTGGATAAATATTATAAATATGAATACCTATAACTGTTACTTTATTACAAAAAATAAAGATGTGGTTTTTGGTTCTACTACACCAATTGTTAAGAGATGGCGCTGTAGTCCCCTGAATCGCGCTTTGGTTCCGTTGTTCCAGATTAATAAATACTTTTGATATTATAAATATGAATACCTATAACTGTTACTTTATTACAAAAATAAAGATGTGGTTTTTGGTTCTACTACACCAATGGTCAAGAGATGGCGCTGTAGTCTCCTGAATCGCGCTTTGGTTCCGTTGTTCCAGATTAAAAATTAAAAAGAATAAAATTATTCACTACTAAAAGTGTACAGAAGTACTTAACCAAATGTTTATTTTATACCTCCCACGATAATTAGTTTCTGAAGAAAGTGTTTATTAATAATTAAATTTATAATTAAAGAAATCATTTTTAATTTGTCACAAAATTTCTGAAACACTTTGGTACAACAAATAAATAAACAGCGAAACAATCTGTTCTTCTTTTGTATGTATGTATTTGAATAAATTAGCGCGGTCCATCAATCTATCCATAATATAGTCTAAAGAAAATATAACTAGAAAAAATTCCACGCGGACCAGGCAGCAGACGGGACTCGAACCCGCACCCTTCGCAATCCGGGCGAATGCACTGACCAACTATGCTACCGCGGCCCTCACGGACCGCGTCGAAATTCTTTCTGGCTATTCTTAAGCTGCAAGGCAGCGCCATCTCTTCGCATTATAGGTAAACCCACAATTAATTAATTAGATTTAAACATCAAGCAGTTACATGCTTTAAAAATAATAAAAATTATAACCATAATATAGTCGTTAAAAATACATAGATTTGTGATCAGGTCAATCAGTTGAATTGCATCAAGTTGTTTATTAACATTATTGTGATTGTTGTGTATGCTTGTAATTGCTCTGCATATAAGAAAACTGTTTAGTATCCGACCTATTCATTAATGTATTAATATGTGTGACTGTTAGCATGCCTAAATAAATAAAGAAATAAAATACAGAACATGGTTTTATCTATAAGCTACCAATATGCATTTCATATTTTAATTTTAACATCTGCCGAATAGCCAATTAAATAGACGCCAGTGCTCCATGCTGTATGATGCGAAACGGTACACCGCTTCTGTCTAATTGGCGTAAAAACAACGTTACTTTAATTATTACCAATTTTATTAATTGCATTTATAGTAAAAATAACTGTAGCATATTTTTGCACCCTATTAAAATTCCTCCGTTTTGCCTGTCCGTCGCAAGGCGTTTATCTCTTGAAAAGAAATAGATGGCCATACCCTAATTTTTCACAGAATTAAATAAATAAACTATTACGCTTACGCTATTAGCAGGAAGAAGCTGTTGATGGGAACTTACGAGGTCCTACACGATCTCCTTGATGACGCTCACGCTCAGGATGAGTATGAGCGGCGTGAGCGTGGTCGGGGATCTGCTGCAGCCGCGAAAGGCAGGAAAAAGCAGTTGATGGGCACTTACGAAGTCCTCAACGATCGCGTTGATGGCGCTCACGCTCAGGATGAGTATGAGCGGCGTGAGCGGGCTCCAGCGGCCGGTGGGCGACACATCTGGGATCTGCTGCAGCCGCGCTATTGGCAGGAAAAAGCAGTTGGTAGGCACTTACGAAGTCCTCAACGATCTCCTTGATGGCGCTCACGCTCAGGATGAGTATGAGCGGCGTGAGCGTGGTCCAGCGGCCGGTGGTCGACACGTCGGGGATCTGCTGCAGCCGCGAAAGGCAGGAAAAAGCAGTTGATGGGCACTTACGAAATCCTCAACGATCGCCTTGATGGCGCTCACGCTCAGGATGAGTATGAGCGGCGTGAGCGTGGTCCAGCGGCCGGTGGGCGACACGTCGGGGATCTGCTGCAGCAGCGCTATAGGCAGGAAAAAGCAGTTGGTGAGCACTTACGAAGTCCTCAACGATCTCCTTGATGGCGCTCACGCTCAGGATGAGTATGAGCGGCGTGAGCGTGGTCCAGCGGCCGGTGGGCGACAAGTCGGGGATCTGCTGCAGCAGCGCTATAGGCAGGAAAAAGCAGTTGGTGAGCACTTACGAAGTCCTCAACGATCTCCTTGATGGCGCTCACGCTCAGGATGAGTATGAGCGGCGTGAGCGTGGTCCAGCGGCCGGTGGGCGACACGTCTGGGATCTGCTGCAGCCGCGCTATGGGCAGGAAAAAGCAGTTGGTAGGCACTTACGAAATCCTCAACGATCTCCTTGATGGCGCTCACGCTCAGGATGAGTATGAGCGGCGTGAGCGTGGTCCAGCGGCCGGTGGGCGACACGTCTGGGATCTGCTGCAGCCGCGCTATGGGCAGGAAAAAGCAGTTGGTAGGCACTTACGAAATCCTCAACGATCTCCTTGATGGCGCTCACGCTCAGGATGAGTATGAGCGGCGTGAGCGTGGTCCAGCGGCCGGTGGGCGACACGTCTGGGATCTGCTGCAGCCGCGCTATCGGCAGGAAAAAGCAGTTGGTGGGCACTTACGAAGTCCTCAACGATCTCCTTGATGGCGCTCACGCTCAGGATGAGTATGAGCGGCGTGAGCGTGGTCCAGCGGCCGGTGGGCGACACGTCGGGGATCTGCTGCAGCTGCGCTATCGGCAGGAAAAAGGAGTTGGTGGGCACTTACGAAGTCCTCAACGATCTCCTTGATGGCGCTCACGCTCAGGATGAGTATGAGCGGCGTGAGCGTGGTCCAGCGGCCGGTGGGCGACACGTCGGGGATCTGCTGCAGCAGCGCTATAGGCAGGAAAAAGCAGTTGGTGAGCACTTACGAAGTCCTCAACGATCTCCTTGATGGCGCTCACGCTCAGGATGAGTATGAGCGGCGTGAGCGTGGTCCAGCGGCCGGTGGGCGACACGTCTGGGATCTGCTGCAGCCGCGCTATCGGCAGGAAAAAGCAGTTGGTGGGCACTTACGAAGTCCTCAACGATCTCCTTGATGGCGCTCACGCTCAGGATGAGTATGAGCGGCGTGAGCGTGGTCCAGCTGCCGGTGGTCGACACGTCTGGGATCTGCTGCAGCCGCGCTATCGGCAGGAAAAAGCAGTTGGTGGGCACTTACGAAGTCCTCAACGATCTCCTTGATGGCGCTCACGCTCAGGATGAGTATGAGCGGCGTGAGCGTGGTCCAGCGGCCGGTGGGCGACACGTCGGGGATCTGCTGCAGCAGCGCTATAGGCAGGAAAAAGCAGTTGGTGAGCACTTACGAAGTCCTCAACGATCTCCTTGATGGCGCTCACGCTCAGGATGAGTATGAGCGGCGTGAGCGTGGTCCAGCGGCCGGTGGGCGACAAGTCGGGGATCTGCTGCAGCAGCGCTATAGGCAGGAAAAAGCAGTTGGTAGGCACTTACGAAGTCCTCAACGATCTCCTTGATGGCGCTCACGCTCAGGATGAGTATGAGCGGCGTGAGCGTGGTCCAGCTGCCGGTGGTCGACACGTCTGGGATCTGCTGCAGCCGCGCTATCGGCAGGAAAAAGCAGTTGGTGGGCACTTACGAAGTCCTCAACGATCTCCTTGATGGCGCTCACGCTCAGGATGAGTATGAGCGGCGTGAGCGTGGTCCAGCGGCCGGTGGTCGACACGTCGGGGATCTGCTGCAGCCGCGCTATCGGCAGGAAAAAGCAGTTGGGCACTTACGAAGTCCTCAACGATCTCCTTGATGGCGCTCACGCTCAGGATGAGTATGAGCGGCGTGAGCGTGCTCCAGCGGCAGGTAGGCGACACGTCGGGGAACGATGCAACCGCGCTATTAGCAGGAAAAAGCAGTTGGTGTGCACTTACGAAGTCCTCAACGATCTCCTTGATGGCGCTCACGCTCAGGATGAGTATGAGCGGCGTGAGCGTGGTCCAGCGGCCGGTGGGCGACACGTCTGGGATCTGCTGCAGCCGCGCTATGGGCAGGAAAAAGCAGTTGGTAGGCACTTACGAAATCCTCAACGATCTCCTTGATGGCGCTCACGCTCAGGATGAGTATGAGCGGCGTGAGCGTGGTCCAGCGGCCGGTGGGCGACACGTCGGGGATCTGCTGCAGCAGCGCTATCAGCAGGAAGAAACAGTTGGAGTACCGCCGGAACTGCTCGAACAGGAACAGCGGGATGAACGACGGGACGCTGCCAACAAAAACATTGTTTTCAATACTCAAATCCAAAACGATTTTGCTATAGTGCCAACCTTACGGTTTATATGAGAGGTAGACATTTTTGACCAACGCACTAACAAATAAATTAATATTTCCAACACTCGCACCAATTAGGATAGCTCCAAAGTAAGCACTGTAAGGCTTGTGTTATGGGATAGTAGAGTAACGGATAGAATACATACAGTATGACATATACATATACAGGGTGATACAAAAATACAAATAAAGCTTGAAGGGCGTTGAAGTACATCATATAAGGAGTCTTCTCTAATTTTCTTAAAATATTTGCATGATGTTTTAACTTTTTATTAAAACAAGTTTTTTTCATGATGTTCGAACTAGTGACGTGTCTCAAAATGATCGATATTTTTTTTAATCATTAAAAATAACTGTTTTTATAAAAAGTTAAAACATCATGCAAATATTTTAAGAAAATTAGAGAAGACTCTGTATATGATGTACTTCAACGCCCTTCAAGCTTTATTTGTATTTTTGTAACACCCTGTATATGTATACAGGGTTAATTTTAAAACACCAACAACCTCGCGAATAAGAAATCTGCTGTTTCATACATTTCGTTCGATTAGCTGATGCATTTTGTATGAAACAGCATATTTTTTTTTCGCGTTTTCCGCGTTGGTCCCATAATAAAAGTTGTTTCTGTTGATGGGTAGAATCACCCCCTAAGAGGTTGTTGGTGTTTTAAAATTAACCTCTATTCCATCCATAGGGAAGGCCTGTGCCCCAGCAGTGGGGACATTAATAGGCTGATGATGAATGAAGTATATTTATATAGAAATACATATTAAACATCCATGACTGGAGTACAAATGCTCGTATTCATCACACAAACATCTGCCCGCACCGGGATGCGAACCCTCTCGAGTCGG
Source organism: Chilo suppressalis (assembly GCA_902850365.2). Taxonomy (NCBI): domain Eukaryota; kingdom Metazoa; phylum Arthropoda; class Insecta; order Lepidoptera; family Crambidae; genus Chilo; species Chilo suppressalis. The sequence goes on from OU963894.1 coordinate 989,719, forward strand.
CGACACCATGAAACCCGGCGTACAAACCACTCGGCCACGAAGGTCGTCAAATAGAATAAAAACATAAGGCATTTCATTCTATGTAATTTATTATTCCATCAATTTGTTAAAAGAGATGAGTACATAATACATATACAGGTTGGTCCAATTAGTGAAGTCAACAATTTTTTTAGACTCCTCGTACCTGGGGTTGTCCGAAAATAAATTTTAGCCAGAAACTATGGAAACTCCTTTTGTATTTTTAAATTGAAATTGAATGTTCGAGTAAATCCTACTAAAGTTCCAACTTTCAAGCCTTTTATGAGTAACTTTAAGTAATTTCAGGAAGCTGAGTTATTTTTTTTTATTAAAACAACATTCAAGACAATTGTGTCACAAAAAGACTGCAAAATACCTACTACGAAAAAAGATATGAATCTTTGAAACCTCGCTGGCAGAAATCATTAAAAATACACAGAAAAAAATATAACTCGAAAACTAAGAAAAATCGCTGAACATACATGGGGTATTTTCGGATAACCCCAGGTGCGAGGAATCTAAAAAAAATGTTGACGAGACTAATTGGACCACCCTGTATGTAAAGAATGGACTAATCAACTGTTAACTAGAACTAGACAATAGGCAAATAAGCGCAAGAGAGATGAAACAATCGGCCGGCTTATTTTTCTCTCTTCCTGGAGTATTGTCAATTTGGCACGGCACTGCCCGACTGTCAGCGACTGACGCGGCACCGTGCCGCACTTTGGCACGTGAGGCCAGACCTAAAGCGGATACTCCGGTTGAAGTAAAAACCCGTCTGGGCAATATCTTACATAGTAGAAACAGCCAAATACTCTTTAAACTTCAGTATCTCTTATCTATTAGACAAGTCCGTCCGTCCGTCCGTCTGTGGTGCTGTTTCAGCGGCCAAACCGTAAGAGATAGATAAAGAGAATATTTAAGTTATAAGTTAAGAATAGTCTGATAAGACTACAAACCGGATTTGAGTAACGTAGCACTTCCGGTTTTCGAGAAATCACGAATTTCAAACGAAACCACACAAAATCTCCGAAGTTCTCAATTAATTAAATACATTTTTTTTTGTTTTAGGTTTTGGTGAACATTTGGTTCACTGGTTTCCTAATTGTTTACTTAATTTAGGCTGTTATAGGAACTTAAAAAGTCTTACTTAAACAGCGTCATTTATTTGCAAATATACGGCGCGGCGGCTGAGGAGCTCGATGGCGCAAGTGGTTAGCGCGTTCGGCTGCGATCGTTGAACTTAAGCAACATTCGCAGTGGTCGGTCATTGGATGGGTGACCAAAAATTACTATCTCGAGCTCCTCCGTGCTTCGGAAGGCACGTTAAGCCGTTGGTCTCGGCTGTTTATGCAGTCGTTAGAACCCACCAATCCGCAATGGGCCCGCGTGGTGGATCATGGCCCAATCTCCATCCATAGGGAAGGCCTGTGCCCCAGCAGTGGGGACATTAATAGGCTGATGATGATGATGATACGGCGCGGCTTGTACTGAGCAAAACCAACGAAAATTTTAGGCAAAAGTGTTTTTTCTCCCTCACCTGTTTTTTTTCATACAGAGTTGTCCGATTGAAAAATGACTTTAATAAAATAAAAAAGATAATTATATGATATATTGGCATTGGCATTGGCACTCTATAAATATCCGCACAATATAGTACAAAGTCAAATCTCCCTTCAAGAGATTTTTATTATCTCGTTAAAACTTTCCCAGAAAACTTTTTCAGAAATTGGTGCAAACAAATTTGCGCGCAGATGTAACATAAATTATATTATTCACCAATATTTGGAGTTGACTCCTTAAGAATCGATTTGCATATATAAGGGGTCCGGTATGAGAAAAATGTGAGGAGTAAAATCTATCGATGAATGACCACGTTACGTTTTTGGTGCGCATCCTCCTATGTCGCGCAACTTTGACAAACAAAGACGACGGATTGACATTAATAAAAATTTTAAAATCTGAACTGAATTTAGATATTGTTTCTGATAGATCAATGGGGACAACGAGGTATGGTACAACCATTGATGCGGTATTTTCAAGATTCGTAAACCACATATCTACGAACGTCCATGTGTTTTATTTTAGTTAACATAAACCACTTGTCACTGTAATTAATAATGCAGACAATGTTGATTTAATTAATATTTAAAAAAATGATAATAGTCTGATAATAATAATTACATAATTTATCAACATTCCTGATGATATATTTATGCACATCTGAAATTGACTATTGTAAAAAGTTTAATATAAAATATTTTGTCGATTAGTTATAATAAATGTATATGAAATGAATAAATATATATTTATATATGTATATTATTTTCATTAATTTGTTAATTTACCCTTTCACACAGTATCAATCTTTTTTAAGTTAAATAAACTCTTTTTTAGTCTGGTTAGACTATCGAACTTAAGGAGTAAACTCCAGTCGTGCGTCGGAGCTGACACACACAATTTTTTTATTTATCTCACACAAAGATTGTTTTCCTAACAAATTATAGCCCGACCTAGACCGTGACTTACTCTATCGCTGTAACAACAACTGATAAAGAGGTAAATAAAAGTTTGTAAAAAGGATTATCAAGAACGCCAAATTTTGAATGCCACTTGGAGTTTTCATAGTGTAAATTTTATACCACTAAAAAGTAAATTGAAAAACGGCAGCGGGAATTCTTTCACAACTTGTCTAAATATAACATTAAATTATACAAGCCCAAGAAATAAAAGTGTGTGCTGTGTTAGTGTTTGTTTACAAACATATCATAAGAAAATGCATTGCATGGTAACCGTGCCGTGGCGCAAAGCGGGCATATTGCCAGATACGATATACCACTTTAGTAGGAGTATATAGCTAATGAATTGTGTATCCATCACTCTCACTGCCATCACTTTAGAGAGGTATTATCATCATCATCAGCCTATTAATGTCCCCACTGCTGAGGCACAGCCCTTCCCTATGGATGGAACAGGAAGATTGGGCCATGACCCACCACGCGGGCCCAGATTGGCGGATGCTAACGACCTCAGATGCAGCCGGGACCAACGGCTTAACGTGCCTTCCGGAGCACGGAGGAACTCGAGATAGTAAATTTTTGGTCTACCATCCAATGACCGATCACTGCGAAAGTTGCTTAACTTCAACGATCGCAGCCGAACGCGCTAACCACTTGCGCCATCGAGCTCCTCGAGAGGTATTAATATAATTCTAAATTTATATTTTATATTTCACCTTCTTATACTAATTATGCTGGAAATACGTTCATGCGGCGGGCTTGTATGTACTGCAATGGTTTTTTGGGAGATGTTGATGTGTTTTTCCTTTCTTTAAATATGTATAAAAAATTGGTGGGCCAACATGTAAAGCCAGAAACATATTAACGTGTCGTGTCGTGTCGTGGCGCGCCAGAAGCACATCGGTTTCATACATTTACTATGGTTAGAGACATACATATATTTACGTATCGTGTCGGATCGACGCTTTAACCCCTCTATCTCTCTCTAACCCATAATAAATTTATGAAGCGTGTGTGTTAATGTGTTTCTGGCTTAATGCGATGAGCGAGAGTTCGGAGTATTGGTCTGTTGAGTCAGAGACCAGCATCTGTGTTGGTGATTGATACTGCAGATTGGAGGTTTGTCCCTTCGTTTATTGCATTATACCATTTGGCTCAAAAGTTGTACTGAATTTTTTTCTAAATTATGGTGTTATTCCACTTCTATTAAGTTCATTATTATATAAGTCAGTTCATATGTTATGGAACTGTTAGGTCAGTTTGTTACCATGAAATTGTTCATATGTTATTATGTATGACTGTTTGTTCCTTAATAAATAAATAAAATAAATAATTGGTAGCAAGTTTAGTACAACAAATAATCCGCTTTAACTGGAACACTCGCCTGGAGAAGTATTTTCGAAATACCACTAAAAACATTCTATTGTTTAGTTACAGTCATCCCATAATACTAAAGTATGGACTCTTAGGGGCGAATTTACCTTAGGGCCAAAGGGACCATGGCCCGGGGCGGCAAGCTCGGAGGGGCAACTGCAAGAACTGTTAGGAGCGGCCGAAGTCTTATAAAGGCATTCGTTACCGACTTAAGAAGCTTGGATGGCTTGAGTAACAGAGGGGATTTTGGACGCTGAAATTGGAGAGCCCGTCTGGGGAAATAACCTTACAGAAGAGAAGAGCTTAGAAAAACTCACTAGTCCTGATGACGTTGTGTTTCTCTTGGTGAGCAAGGTTCCAGACCTCCACAGGGTTGGAGGTTGGGTTCAGACCACCGAATTTGCGCTGAACTGAAATTGGAGTGCCCGTCTGGGGAAATAACCTTACAGAAGAGAAGAGCTTAGAAAAAGTCACTAGTCCTGATGACGTTGTGTTTCTCTTGGTGAGCAAGGTTCCAGACCTTCACGGGGTTGGATGTTGGGTTCAGACCACCGAATTTGCGCTAAACTGAAATTGGAATGCCCGTCTGGGGAAATAACCTTACAGAAGAGAAGAGAAGCCATTCGAAAAAGCAACTACTCTTGGTGTTGTTGTATTACTTTTGGTGAGTAAGATTCCAGAACTCCACATGGTAGCTCCACAGGTAAAATAATTTGTTGCTATTTGTAGAGTTTTGTTGTAAAGTGTATTCTACTATTCGACGACCTCCGTGGTCGAGTGGTTTGTACGCCGGGTTTCATGGTGTCGCCGACTCGAGAGGTCCCTCCCGGGTTCGAATCCCGGTGGGAGCAGATGGTTGTGTGATGAATGCGAGCATTTGTACTCCAGTCATGAATTTTTAATATGTACTTCTATATAAATATACTTATATATGCACAGTATATGTATTCTATCCGTTATCCTAGTATACCATAACACAAGCCTTATAGTGCTTACTTTGGGGCTAGGCTAATTGGTGTGAGTGTTGGAAATATTTATTATTATTATTGAAGTTATACTTCTTTAGGCGCGTTGTGAAAAATTGATGAGAGTGAAATTTTAAGATGCGCGCGCATCATGTAACACTAAATTTTAACACCATGAAGTTGGTCGCTAAAGCGACCATTACCATGCCATTTGAGCTGCCATTACCGCGTCGCCCGCCGTACCGTACGCATGCGCGGCCACTCGCGGTCCTAGCGCGGGAAACACGTGCAACAAACATCGGGAAAAGTTACGAGTTTTGAATTTAGAACAGAGACTGTTTTCATATCTATATATATAAAAATGAAACCCGTTTTCCGTTGTCACGACATAACATGAAAACGGCTTTACCGATTTGGCTGTTTTTTTTTTGTAGTTTTCTAATACTCTGTACAAGGTTCTTACGGAAAAAAATATAAAGAAAATCCCAAGGGGATAAAATAAGGAATGAAAGTTTGTATGAAACTTTATCAATTTTAAACCGATCGGGCTGAGACTTTGCATGCAGGTATAAGAAGAATCATAGATGAATGTCATTGTGTATAATACAAGCCTGAGAACAAAAACTGTAGTCTACACTTCAGCTCTACACCGAAGCGAAGCGAGGGCGGGCCGCTAGTTTATAATATTTATCTACATGTTTCTAGTTTGTATATTCGGAATACGTGTTTGAGTTTCATACAAGTGCAAATCACATATGTTCTAATAAATTATATTCAGTAGCGATTTTAATTGAATATTTTGATTATTTATTTATTTTTTCAAATTAAAACTGAACTTTATTGACTGTGTCCTTTTCCAGACTTTTTATTAATTTATTGTAATTAATTATTTGCATGCAATTAAAAACTAATTTTAAACGATGCTAAAGACGGATAACTTCTCACGCGCCTACATAAGTACACGCACCCATTTTTTTCTTTCGCACCTTATGCCGGCACGTCGTGTGGCTAATCGTGTTTGCTATTCGGTAGATGTGTATCCACTACGGGCAGTGAGAGGAAGGGACTGCTATCGAGGCGGATGCGATTGCCATGTGAAGTTCCGGCATAACAGGCCCTGCCAGAATACCAGCGGTGCTGTGATACGTTTTGTGGCATGTTGCGGCAGCATTATGCTGAGGCAGGGTCCTGATTGACCACAAATGGTACTATTATTAATGTATTTTTTTCCTCTTTACTCCATTACGTATATTTTCAATTTTTATTTTGTATGTTGTTTTGTAAATTTATTAAAGTGGTCAATAAAAATGAATCTCTCCCTCTCTCATTTGTTTAAAAAGAGTAGGTAATATAATCTTATGACACTCTTTACTATTTCAAGCGACTATGTGACTTTGGTAGCCTTTTTCAGGCAAAAACGCTGTTTACAGACGACGGCGCCTTTAAGAGGCACACCGCCGAACGGACCTCACACCTGGCTCCCGCAAACCTTACGAGCCCCCACAGTGGCTGCCCACTGAGGACCCCGTAACTCTTACGAGCATTTTACTTTACGGCGTAATATCCGCTAAAAAACCCTGCGAATACCCTCTAAACTGCTTAGTGCGAAACCGCGGGATCCCCGTTTAGGGATTCTTCCGCGTCTCCGCACCCAGCAGCCTCCCGGCCTAGCCGGGGCTCCACGGCAGGGGTCTCCCGAGGTATTGCGGGGACCCCGCAGACGTGCGCAGGATGGCCCGCGCGTGGGGGCTGAATACGCGGCCTAGTGCCCACCGTACCGCCCCCCGTCCGCTGCGGAGGGCTACTTGGGCGTGCCCGTGTAGCTCCCTCCGCCGCAAGTGGCTAGCGCGTTCGGCTGCGATCGTTGAAGTTAAGCAACTTTCGCAGTGGTCGGTCATTGGATGGGCGACCAAAAATTTACTATCTCGAGCTCCTCCGTGCTTCGGAAGGCACGTTAAGCCGTTGGTCCCGGCTGCATTTGCAGTCGTTAGCACCCACCAATCCGCACTGGGCCCGCGTGGTGGGTCATGGCCCAATCTCCCTATTCCATCCATAGGGAAGGCCTGTGCCCCAGCAGTGGGGACATTAATAGGCTGATGATGATGATGATGATGATGAGGGTCATGGGACGGGCGTAGCCAGGGCACGCACTCGTCCTCTCCTGCCCGTCCCTATTAGTGGATCCTAATAATAGAATAGCCTAGAGCCTCATGTAAGCCAAATCTCTTTCACGATAACATTTCTGTAAAGGTCGACAACGTAAATCGAAACTAACAAGGTCTCCTATAAACTACTGAAAGAAAAACAATATTATTAAACTAAGCTAACTTGTTGATGAAATGTCCACTAAGGCGTCGCATTTCAAAACAGATCGGTCAGACTGAAATTGTAGTTGTTCGAAACAGTCTAGACTTTCATGGACACAAAATATTCTTAGAGAATTTGATGATGAAATTATGAAAATATGATGATTTAGATCGTTTTTTTGTCATATCACTATCATATCTTTATTATAGAATTGTCTAACTTCATTCATTGAAAATCTGGCAATATTATTTTTTTCTAAAATATTAAATTTTCTGGATTTATAATTTTTAAATAATTGCTTATTAAAATAGTGGACTTTATTACCTTGTATTTGCTTTTATACGTATAAGTAGCTATTATTAAAATATATTTTTTGCCATGTAAAAATATTAAAACCGTATGTTTTTTATGTTATGGAATATTAGATCTATTAAATAGAGTAGGTCAATAAAATTAAACATAAAAACCAGTATGGCAAAATTATTTTATGTCCCCACTGCTGGGGTACAGGCCTTTCCGATGGATGGAATAGTGAGATTGGGCCACGACCCACCACGCGGACCCAGTGCGGATTGGTGGGTACTAACGACTGCAGATGCAGCCAGGACCAACGGCTTAACGTACCTTCCGAAGCACGGAGGAGCTCGAGATAGTAAATTTTTGGTCACCCATCCAATGACCGACCACTGCGAAAGTTGCTTAGCATCAATGATCGCAGCCGAACGCGCTAAACACTTAACAAGTAGGATTCCAGGTATTTTTTCGGTTTCTTCCGGGTTATGACATATGAGCGTAAGTATCTCGCATTATTTGGTGCCAAAAACTGTAAGGACAGCAAAATTTTCTTATTAAATAAAAGCAAAACATTGTGATATCTAAAAAGTTCAAACTATCTTTATATATAAAACTCAAAGGTGACTGACTGACTGACATAGTGATCTATCAACGCACAGCACAAACCGCTGGACGGATCGGGCTAAAATTTGGCATGCAGGTAGATGTTATGACGTAAGCATCCGCTAAGAAAAGATTTTGATCAATTACACCCCCAAGGGGATAAAATAGGGAATGAAACTTTGTCAATTTTAAACCGATCGGACTGAGACTTTGCATGCAGGTATAAGAAATATGAAATATATTTTATTGGAACAAAAATAGTGAATACAATAAATGTGTACGATAATAATTGCATTAGTTATAAAAACTGGCCGTGTGTGTGCCGGCCTAGAATAGCACCACCCCTCTCGTCCCGTGGGTGTCGTAAAAGGCGACTAAGGGAACACAGCCAGCAGAAGACGGGCAGCAGCGTCTTGTTACAATATCTTGGCTGTACTGCGATCGCCAACCCGCCTGCCAAGCGTGGCGATTATGGCAAAACCCCCCCAAGAAATGAGTAGCACAATTAAAGATTGGCCCCCAGTCCCCGGCAGCCCTGCTATTCCTAGCCACGGTAGCAGCTATGGTAACGGCGGGGCAAGGGGTGCTAAGAATCCCCGGGTAAGATCCGGCTACCACCTACGACGACTCGACCTGGCAACCTACAACACGCGCACACTGAGGACCGACGCTAAGCTAATAGAGTTGGAAGAAGCTATTAGTAAGTTACGTTGGGATATTATTGGATTATCTGAAGTCCGAAGAGAGGGAGAGGACTCGATAATCCTCAATTCCGGTAACTTGCTATACTACCGGGAGGGCGATCAACAGTCCCTAGGCGGTGTCGGGTTTATCGTCCACAAGTCCCTTGTCCACAACGTCATCACCATCGGAAGTGTGTCGACCAGGGTAGCATACCTGATACTCAGAATATCTAAACGATATTCGTTGAATGTCATTCAGGTTTATGCGCCGACCTCGACTTTATCATGTCGACGAAAAAGCTAATATTCAATGATGTCTCTGTGATTAACGCCGTTAAAACGGGAAGTGATCACCGGTTAGTACGAGGCACATTGAATATCAACATAAAGCTCGAAAGATCTCGAATGATGAAGTCGACGCTCCGACCAATACCTGCACAACTACAGAACCCCGAGAGCTTTCAACTCGAGCTTCAAAACCGCTTCGAATCCCTTGAGAACAGTCTAGATGTGGACGATCTAAACAACACGGTGGTAGATACTGTCCGTACGGTAGGGTCCAAGTATTTTAAAGCCCACCGTACCAAAATTAAGAAACTCTCTGACAAAACTCTCCTACTCATGGAACAGCGGAACGAAATGAGACTACAGAATTCAGGAGATGCAAGTCAGTACCGGCAGCTAAATAGACAGATATCACAGTCCTTGACGAGCGATCTTCGCCGATTTAATACACATTGTATCAAAGAGGCTATCGAGCGCAACAAAGGCTCCAAAGTGTTCGCGAGAGATCTGTCTATTGGGCAAAGCCAATTGACAAAGCAGAAGACTGACAGCGGTAGCATCATTTCGTCTAAGGCTGAAATCCTGAGGGAGATTGAGAGTTTCTATGGACAGCTATATTCCACGCAAGCACCTGTTGAAAGCAAGGCTAGAGACCCCAGAGCCAAGCTTACTCGACACTACACTGAAGATATCCCGGACGTCAGCCTATATGAGATTAGTATGGCTCTCAATCAACTTAAAAACAACAAGGCGGCGGGCGATAATGGAATCACAGCAGAACTTCTGAGAGCGGGCGGTAAGCCGATACTTAAAGTCCTCCAGAGGCTTTTCAACTCCACCATCCTTGAAGGCAGAACGCCAAAAGCATGGGCCAGAAGTGGGGTTGTCCTGTTCTTCAAGAAAGGTGACAAAGCACTCTTGAAAAACTATCGACCAATCTCGCTTCTTAGCCATGTTTATAAGTTGTTTTCGAGAGTCATTACGAATCGTCTCGCACGCAGGTTTGACGACTTCCAACCTCCCGAACAAGCCGGTTTCCGCAAAGGCTTCAGTACCATAGACCACATTCATACGCTACGGCAGGTTATACAGAAGACCGAAGAGTATAATCTGCCATTTTGTTTGGCGTTCGTGGACTATGAGAAAGCTTTCGATTCGATTGAGACCTGGGCGGTGTTACAGTCTCTCCAAAGGTGCCAAGTAGACTACAGGTATGTCGAGGTATTAAGGTACCTCTACGAAAACGCCACTATGTCAGTCCGATTACAGAACCAGAGCTCCAATCCTATCCAATTGAAGCGAGGCGTGAGACAGGGAGATGTGATATCTCCGAAACTGTTCACAGCTGCATTGGAGGATATTTTTAAGCTTCTGGATTGGAAAGGACGAGGCATTAACATCAATGGCGAGTACCTTTCGCACCTTCGTTTCGCCGATGATGTAGTTCTTATGGCTGAGACCTTGGAAGATCTTAACACGATGCTCGAAGATCTTAGTAGTGCTTCCCAAAAAGTGGGTCTTAAGATGAACATGGAGAAGACGAAAATTATGTCGAATGCCCATGTAGTACCCGCTCCAGTCAAAATTGGGAACACTACACTCGAAGTTGTCGACTGTTACGTCTACCTAGGACAGACAGTCCAGTTAGGTAGGTCCAACTTTGAGAAAGAGATCTCTCGTCGTATCCAGCTCGGATGGGCAGCGTTCGGGAAGCTACGAAAAATATTCGCGTCCAAATTACCTCAGTGTCTCAAGACAAAAGTCTTTGACCAGTGTGTGTTGCCAGTGATGACCTACGGAAGCGAGACGTGGTCCTTTACTGCGGGTCTCATAAGAAGGCTCAAGGTCACGCAGCGAACAATGGAGAGAGCGATGCTTGGTGTTTCCCTACGCGATAGAATCAGAAATGAGGAAATCCGTAGGAGAACCAAAATTACCGATATCGCTCAAACGATGGCTCTGCTGAAGTGGCAGTGGGCGGGACACGTAGCAAGAAGAACCGATGGCCGTTGGGGCGGAAAGGTTCTAGAATGGCGACCACGCACCGGAGGACGCTCTGTGGGTAGGCCCCCCACAAGGTGGACCGACGATCTTGTGAAGGTCGCGGGAAGCCGATGGATGCGAGTGGCGCAGGACCGATCGGTGTGGAGATCCTTGGGGGAGGCCTATGCTCAGCAGTGGGCGTCATACGGCTGACATGATGATGATGATGATGATGATGATAAAAACTGTGTCGCAACTATTATCGCCCACCTCTGAGAGTACATTGGAGTTCCTTACATATAACTAACTAAACTAACAATAAATATTATGAATGATTTAAATTTAATTTAACGTACTTAAATTAACAAATCATTTAAATGCATTTTATGCGTGTGCGCATGGGTATGTGTGTGTGTATGTGTGTGTGTGTGTGTGTGTGTGTGTGTGAGAGAGAGTGTGAGTGTGATTGTGTGTGATTGTGGGTGTGCAGCTTAATGGAATAAGCTGAGGTTATCCTACGTTACTATCTACTCAGAAAGTCTTCTATCTGCTCATATGTAAGCGTATATAGCCAATTGTCAACCAAAGCTTTACATTCTCTTGAAGAAAGCCTGTAAATGTCAACAACTCTATTTACCTTGTTATACAATTTTGGGCTCAGGAATCTATACTGTCGACTCACCACACCAAGGCAAGGCTACAGGTCTCTAACTTGCACACTCTATCAGACCGACGTATTTGTTTTGTCAGGTTAGGGTCATACACCAGGGTAGCATGTTTACGCAGGACAGTATTTAACACAAAAGAGTGTCTAACCCTTGGTAAATTACAAATAGCGTACAAAGTATTTGTCGGGAAATAAAGGGGCTTACGGGACATAACTTTTAGTACAGCTCTTTGAGCTCTTTCCAATCGAAGAAAGAAACTGTTACCAGCATTGCCCCAAGCGGTAATGCAGTATGTTAAGATAAAGTGTACTAAGGCAAAACAGACGACCTTTAGTATACTGAAATCGGCGGAAGCTCGTAAATTTCTGAACACAAAAATTAGTTTTCTAACCCTTGAGACGAGGGAATCGACCTGATTATTCCAAGACAAAGTGCTATCTATTAACACGCCAAGGTATTTTATGTTATGTGTTCTAGTAATATTAGGACAGTCACAGACATAGTCCATTGTCCTGTTATATCTGTGTGCAATTATTTCAAAGGAGGAATCCGGCTGGGATGCAACTCTGGGAGCAAAAGTAATATATTTGGTTTTCTGGGTGTTAAGGGTAAGCAAATTTGAATTTAGCCACTTCAGAACTATGTTCAGAGCAGCTTCCGCGCATGAACGCGAAGAAGAAGAATCATAGATGAATGTCATTGTGTATAATACAAGCCTGAGAACAAAAACTGTAGTCTACACTTCAGCTCTACACCGAAGCGAAACGAGGGCGGGCCGCTAGGCCCTTCTTATATAACAATAACGGAATTATGTCAACACAAAAATTACATAAATAAAAATATCCTACAGCTTCTAAAAATTTTCATGTAAAATTAGATAAGACAGACAGTCACCTGTATTTGGCCGTGGATATAGTGTTGGAGAGGAACTTCTGCGGTTGCGGGTGGTTGATGAAGATGATGCGGTTCTGCTGGTCGCCGACCGCGCCGTCGGTCAGGCCCGATGTCGTCGCCTCGTCCTCATCTGTGAACGGGAAGAAAATAATACGTTACTGTATAATGCGATTCAAATAAGAATAGGAAAGCCAATGACCTCCATCTGTCAAATGTGGCTTGTAAAGTACGGTTTGCAAAAAAATCTCGGAAATTAGAATTTAGCTCTCGGCTGATTCTAGAATAAAAACCAAACATTTTTAATCAAACAATAACAAATGTTGATAATTGATATTCAATTTTTTTTTTCATTTATTGAGCTTTGGCTATGAATGGTTGATAACCTTTATAAGATTTGTGATACTGTTAAGATACACTGTATGTAATTATTTTGTCATTTTCACAATTCGGTTTTGCAAACTAAATAAAAAAAACCCTAAATCGTCAACCAAATGTCACTTTATTTAGCGTTCAGAAACTCGATTTAAAACTTTCGTTTACATAAAGGATGCATGTTCGTATGTGACCTGCATGATTATTCATCATAACTTCTCCGGCGGCAATGCAGAGATGAGCGAAATTGAAGAGCTAGATTCTGATTAATGTTTTTTTTCACACAATATAAAATAAATAAAGAAATACTATTAAAAATCGGTTGTGTTCTTTCTCAACCTTAGTAAATTAATTTTATTAAAAAAATCTGATGTTTTGTCTAACTTAATCTTAGTAAATAAGTTTTATTAAATAGCTACATTTTTTTTGCTCACTCTACCTATTTCGTTTGAATTGACAGATATGACGTCAAAATATGGCGCCCAGACGGTCCTATCTTAGTTGAATCGCATTATATAGTCTATCGTAATCTGTAGCCTATATCTGAATCTATGGTGCGGAACAGAATTTCTTTCTGTGTATGCGTCCCTGGAGCCGCCTCGTTGGTGGCAATGTCTCCCTTTATGCCTCCATTACACGTCGACGAATCCGCGCACGTCGACAAATGCTCCAGCAGATGGATCACTACGAATCGACCACGTCTGATGACGCCTGTAGGTCATTCAGTCTGTGTTAATAGGGATGATGACGAATTTTTTCTTCGTTTATCAGGTAGATTGTCAAAAAGTATTGGACACGTATTTTTTCTTTCTTCACATAATATAAACATTGCAGAGATATATTCATTTGAAAAGTCGCATGACGTCACGTTCCATCAAATCTCACCCAGCAGGCCTAAACCAAATTGAAATTTATATTTAATTTGAGTTACCTATACGCATTTAGAGGGTCTTTATTGTGTAGCATTAATAGTTCAAGTGTAAATTGTTTGGAAAGAAATATAAGTGGAAATATCATTAACGATATCGAACTCGTAAAATGGCTATCAGCCGCGTGTATGAAAAACATTAAACATATAAAAATCAACTATTATTCGTTCGTCAAAATTTACGGAATATTGTTATTTTAGTTGGTATTGTATATAATGCGCTTCAAATAAGAATAGGAAAGCCAATGACCTCCATCTGTCAAATGTCGCTTGAAAAGTACGGTTTGCAAAAAAAAATCTAGGAACACTTTTTAGCACTCAGCTGATTCTAGAAAAAAACCAAACATTTTTAAAAAAACAATAACAAATGTTAATAATTAATATTAGTTGATTTTTTTTCATTTATTGAGCTGTGGCTATGAATGGTTGATAACCTAAATCGTCAACCAAATGTCACTTTATGTAGCGTTCAGAAAATCGATTTAAAACTTTCGTTTACTTATAGGATGCATGTTCGTATGTGACCTTCATGATTATTCATAACTTCTCCGGCGGTAATGCAGAGATGAGCGAAATTGAAGAGCTAGATTCTGATTTTTTTTCAGTCTTAATAAAGATATACTATTAAAAATCGGTTGTGTTTTTTCTCAATCTTAGTAAATTAATTTTATTAAAAAATCTGATGTTTTGTCTCACTTAATCTTAGTAAATAAGTTTTATTAAATAGCAACATTTTTTTTGCTCACTCTACCTATTTGGTTTGAATTGACAGCTATGACGTCTAAATATGGCGCCTAGTCGGTCCTATTCTGATTCTTAGTTGAATCGCATTATACCTATTGTATTGTATTTATATCAGAAGTGAGGTCTCCATCCAATATCCTTATTATAAAGAAAACTAGTTTTTACGGGTTATTTATGACGTTTCGTAGCCTTTACAGGCTACGTCGTCAGAATCAACATTGGGGTGCATTAACCCGTAAAAACTAGTTTTATTTAATGAGTGATGTGCGTGAAAACCTAAGAAACAAATATCCTTATTATAACTTATTTTAAAGAAGAAGGCGGCTGTCTAACGGCACCGGCCGGGGAACGGTGCCTATCATTATAGTATTGAGTATTCGATGAAAGAGTTTGGAGTACGGTTGCCAGATTGGCTGGACTTGGCTAGATTGTCCAGCTATTTCACACGTTGTCCAGTGTCCCGGTTTTAGGCAAAATGTCCAGCTAAAATGAATCTGAAAATTAAAAACCACCAGTATTAGTGGTTTTTCCACCGAGTTGGCAACACTGGCTCCGCTGCGGCCTCTTGCTATCTATGCCCGGGATTGAATTCAATAATTCGATTGAACTTTGACGAAACTTGTATTAAATTTAAATCTTTTCTAAATAAAGATAAAGGTTCTAAAATGACAAATGCGGCTAAAGGAAATGCAAAAACCTATGTGGCAGAAAAAGTGATTTCATATTAATTTTGTTTGATTAAGGTTCCTCTGTTTTGTAATAATAAGAATTTTTTATAGTCATGCTGATTTTTTTTATCCAGCCTAAAATCCTAAAGTCCAGATATTTTATAATATTGTCCAGAAATTTTGATTTCTCTATCTGGTAACCCTAGTTTGGAGCCCTATCATTACCATGAGCCATGTTAAAAAAAAACTAGCTGTATTTTTCATAATGATTCCATTATTTGACGACCTCCGTGGCCGAGTGGTTTGTACGCCGGGTTTCATGGCGTCGCCGACTCGAGAGGTCCCGGGTTCGAATCCCGGTGGGGGCAGATGTTTGTGTGATGAACACGAGCATTTGTACACCAGTCATGGATGTTTAATATGTATTTCTATATAAATATACTTATATCATCATCATCATCAGCCTTATTATTGTCCCCACTGCTGGGGCACAGGCCTACCCTATGGATGGAATAGAGAGATTGGGCCATGACCCACCACGCGGGCCCAGTGCGGATTGGTGGGTGCTAACGACTGCAGATGCAGCCGGGACCAACGGCTTAACGTGCCTTCCGAAGCACGGAGGAGCTCGAGATAGTAATTTTTGATCACCCATCCAATGACCGACCACTGCGAAAGTTGCTTAAATTCAACGATCGCAGCCGAACGCGCTAACCACTTGCGCCATCGAGCTCCTCGATATATACTTATATATGTAAAGTATATGTATTCTATCCGTTACCCTGGTATCCCATAGCACAAGCCTTATAGTGCTTACTTTGGGGATAGGCTAATTGGTGTGAGTGTTGGAAATATTTATTATTATTTATTATTATTAATATTGACATGTTTTGGAAAATAAATGGGATTTCCTGGGCTTGATAATGGAAGGGTAATGCTTAATGCATGTTATTTTTGTATGCTTTATCTACAATTTAATTGTTTCTTGCCCTTCGGCGTACAAGTTACACTGAGTCAGTGTTTCCTAACCTTTCCAATACTGCTACCCCTGTAACCTATTAGGAAAACAGATTTTACCCCGACTTTAAAACGTTATCATCAGTTCAAGAAATTCCAATTTGACCGCCACATCTTCGTCTCTAAAGGGGCCCATATACGGAACGATTGATCTGTACGATCCGTCGTTTCAGACCGATCGAAACGATGGATCGACAGTGTATGTCAAGATCGTTAACGATTTACTTAATCGCAGACGATATCGGAGATCGCAACTAAAACCCATGCAATCATGAATATCGTAAACGATCGATCGTCAGTGTCCCATATACGGTACGATTAATCTGTACGATCCGTTGTTTCAGACCGATCGAAACGATGGATCGACAGTGTATGTCAAGATCGTTAACAATTTACTTAATCGAAGACGATATCGGAGATCGCAACAAAAACCCATGCAATCATGAATATCGTAAACGATCGATCGTCAGTGTCCCATATACGGTACGATTAATCTGTACGATCCGTTGTTTCAGACCGATCGAAACGATGGATCGACAGTGTATGTCAAGATCGTTAACAATTTACTTAATCGAAGACGATATCGCAAATCGCAACCAAATCCCATGCAATCATGAATATCGTTCATGCAATCATGAGTTCGTTTTCCATTTTAGAGGGCAAGTATTGAATTATTTGAGTACGTCTTTATACGGTACGGTTAATCTGTACGATCCGTTGTTTCAGACCGATCGAAACGATGGATCGACAGTGTATGTCAAGATCATTAACAATTTACTTAATCTAAGACGATATCGCAAATCGCAACCAAATCCCATGCAATCATGAATATCGTTCATGCAATCATGAGTTCGTTTTCCATTTTAGAGGGCAAGTATTGAATTATTTGAGTACGTCTTTATCCTACCGTTTGAAACAAGTAAATGATAGATCGTTTCGTGTATGTAGTGGCATTTCTGAACGATCGATCGTTGACGATTTCCTTCAGATCGATCGCAACGACGAATCGTTCCGTATATGGGGCCCTTAATAATGTCATCATTATTCCACACTCAGCACCCCGCGGTCTCGCTAGCAAGTAGGAGCGCCTGCTCTATTTAGTAGTATTATTATATAAAACTTTCTTATTATTTAGATTTGATCAAATAATTAGGTTCTTTGTTACCCCCGAATTATGGCTGATTTACCCCCGGAAGGGTAATTACCCCCAGGTTCGGAACCCAGGCACTAAGTGATCATCTGATAAAACTGATAAGCATTTATGAAACTGGTATTATTCATTCAGTATTTTTAGCGACATCCTGGGCAAGATTTTGTTGCTTATTATGAAAGGAAATTTCACATTAATAATGAAACCAAAGTTCTGTCGTGACATTCTTCGCTAACACATGACTAAATTCTTTAATGTTTTCATCCACAAATAATGTGCCTAAGTAATAACTTTTTGCAATAACAATAATAATGGTAGGTAATAATTTTTGGCTAACGACTACTTACAAGTTCGCCCTTTAACTTGGTTTCCAATGAAACCTATACATGCACACAGTTATTCATTACGTCGGCGATTAATATCACGGATAATCGTGGGATTATTTTTTGACAAAACTTAATATTTCTGATTTTAGCCGTCAGTTAGGTTCGTATTACAGAATGACAACTAAATGTTGATCTTTACTTGAGTACAGTTAGAAAGGGATATCGCTATGTGCTATATATATCGACATCCCTTTCTAACTATGCTCAATACTAGATCAATCACTGAGAATCTCTTATCTATTAGACAAGTCCGTCTGTCTGTGGTGCTGTTTCAGCGGCCACACCGTAAGAGATAGATAAAGAGAATATTTAAGTTATAAGTTAAGAATAGTCTGATAAGACTACAAACCGGATTTGAGTAACGTAGCACTTCCGGTTTTCGAGAAATCACGTGATTTCTATATCTTGGAAACGATAAGAGATAGATAATACATACATTTTTTAAATAAGGTTTTGGTGAACATTTGGTTCACTGGTTTGCTAGTCTTTCTATAATACGGGCGTTAGAGTTCACTTTTTTGGCAAAAATATTTATTGTACTTATCATCAGACCACTAGTCACCCTTTTCAACTGAACAAATAATGTTACTAAACCCAGCACCTATTAAAAAATAAACAGTGATGAAATAGGTCCTAAATTGATTCTGATAATTGATGACACCGCACACCAGAACAAGTCATTTTGATCGAATTCAACACCAGCACCGTGCGCTTGCGCAAAGCAATGAAAATGCTATACGATCCGGAATCTACCAGTCAACAACATTCACTTAAAGCTCATTAGAAACCAATTAAAACTCTTACCGAAATAATTATAATCAGTATGATATAAATGAAATATTTATATTATAACATAAGTGGTGATAAAAAGGCTGGCAGCTAACTTGGTCAGCGGAATAGCCTTGCCATCATCATCATCATCATCAGCCTATTAATGTCCCCACTGCTGGGGCACAGGCCTGGCCTATGGATGGAATAGAAAGATTGGGCCATGACCTACCACGCGGGCCCAGTGCGGATTGGCGGGTGCTAACGGCTGCAGATGCAGCCGGGACCAACGGCTTAACGTGCCTCCGAAGCACGGAGGAACTCGAGATACATGTTTTTGGTCACCCATCCAATGACCGACCACTGCGAAAGTTGCTTAACTTCAACCATCGCAGCCGAACGCGCTAGCCACCTGCGCCATCGAGCTCCTCCAACAACGCCTTGCCATCCAACGTGGAAATGCTGCCAGCCTATTGGGCCACCATTCCTGACGGAGGGCGGCGCTGGGAGTCATATATTTTTTTATTTTGTTATTTATATACTAGCAAACCAGTGAACCAAATGTTCACCAAAACCGGATTTTAAAAAAAATGTATTTAATTAATTGAGAACTTCGGAGATTTTGTGTGGTTTCGTTTGAAATTCGTGATTTCTCGAAAACCGGAAGTGCTACGTTACTCAAATCCGGTTTGTAGTCTTATCAGACTATTCTTAACATATAACTTAAACATTCTCTTTATCTATCTCTTACGGTTTGGCCGCTGAAACAGCACCACAGACGGACGGACGGACGGACGGACTTGTCTAATAGATAAGAGATTACTAGCTGGCCCGGCGTACTTGGTACTGCTTACAACAATTTGGAAGAATTGGGTAACCTATAATGCGAAGAGATGGCGCTGCCTTGCAGCTTAAGAATGGCTAGAAGAATTTCGACGCGGTCCGTGAGGGCCGCGGTAGCATAATTGGTCAGTGCACTCGCCCGGATTGCGAAGGGTGCGGGTCCGAGTCCCGTCTGCCGCCTGGTCCGCGTGGAATTTTTTCTAGTTATATTTTCTTTAGATTTAAACATCAAGCAGTTACATGCTTTGAAATAATAAAAACTATGAGAGTTGAAAGCTATCCGTTCGATATACACAGCTTTTACCATAGTTACAAATTGTTTGGAGGATGCTTCTGTAGATTGATCGTTCAGCTATGAACTATCATATTTACTGGCAGCTGAAAACTGTGAGCGAAAATTGAAGTAGGTACAATTCTCTTGTTCGCAGAATGACGAATCTACTTCGCAACGATTTATTTTCGTAGAGCGCTCTTGCCCTTAGCAAGAACCAATATACAAAATTGAAGCAACATTCCGAAGAGCCACACACAACATTAAGAATTTATTACTAAATGATTAATTCCGACAATGACGTAACAAATTACTGTGACTATTTATAAATGCTGAATGAACAAACGACCTTTATGCTCATCGGAAGGTCAGCGCCTTTTGTTATTTCACTTGCGTTTGACCCAAACAAATTTAGTAGAAGGAAAGATAGGGATTTCTATTGGGTCAAATTATTGGGTACTATTTTTTGTTTGTAATGGAAAGTGACTTTATGAGTTACCTCATATTGAAGTCATTTTTCAATTTGACGACTCTGTATATAATACAGGGAGAAAAAAACAGCCCTTGCTGAGTTTCTTGCCGGTTCTTCTCAGTACAAGGTCTCCCGCCGCAGATTTGCGAACCGATGGCGTAGCTTTTCGACATTCACAAGTGCTTGTAACAGCCTAGACTGAATAAACGACATTGTTTTTTTTTTTTAATTTGTTTATTATGCCTTTCTGATTTATTAACAGCTTGTAAGCTTGTACAATAAACACGGTAAGATAATTTAAAATAGATTATTCCGGATAAGGCGTCATATTTACGACATCAGGTTTGATTGAAATGTTCGAGGTCTAGGGAAGTTTTAAAATGTGAGAGAAATTCGAATTCTACACTACAGCTACTAGTGTTTTATGTTCACATCTACAAAAGTATACTTGTCTTTGTGTCCTGTATGCATTTTTGTCTGTTGCCTCGGAATTCCATAGTACGGTCATTGCGATGCTTGCTCAGGGCTGCCATCTCTAAAATGTGGCAACCAGGATAAGACGCGTGATAACCCCGGATTTTGAAGCCCAGAACCCGGACAGACAAATAAAAAAACAGTTAAAAATGTCACAAATCAACTTTTTTATGTTGATCTAGGCAAAAGAGCTAGCGGTCTACCTCATAATAAGTGGTCACTGCTGCCCATGGACACTTGCAGCACCACGGGCCACTCATGCGTTGCCGTAAATTTTTAAAACCAGACTACAAATAAAACCCCGCCCGGACGCTCCCCGGACGCCCCGTAAACTAAGACAAATCCGGGGAAACCCGGACGGATGGCAGCCCTAGCTTTAGGTATGGGCTAATTTTAGTTTTAAAATAAGTAAGTTAAGTCTATTTTTAAAGCTGAATGTCGATTGAATCTTAGGGTGAAGTCAAACGAGCGTAATTTTATGAGTTGTGAGTCGCTTATTTTCGGTCACTTATTTTACGTTCAACTGAATTTTTGTTGAGCTGCCATACGAACGTAATTTATTCAGTTACTATTGAGCGTTAGTACGGGGTGTTCGTGTCGTCGAGTGCAATGGGCCCATTTAAAAATATTGTGTATTTACGAAGCATATTCAGAAGATGAGGCCAGAAAAAGAAACTGGGTAAACGCACTGAATAGTCAGAGGTTGATATGTGGACAGTTCCATACTTTATATGAACGTTTATGTGCAAATCCTCTTGAAAAGTACTATCATATGCCATTACGTGTTTTTCAAGAATTATTACACCACGTAAAACCTTTTATCATTAAATCAGACACAAACATGAGACTAGCCATTCTTTCCCCTTCCTTGCCCTACCCTCACCCCGACCGAAATTCGGACGAGCTTATACGCATTTAGTCGGCAGACAACTCATTTTGCGTTGTCGTGTGGCACCAACTGCCTTTTTGTATGAAACCGAATGCAGCAAAATTTCTGCGACCGAAATTCTGCGACTCACCACTCACAAAATTACGCTCGTTTGGACTCACCCTTACTGTTGTGAAATGTTATTTGATGTATTTTAACGTTAAGTACTGAACAGCTACATTTATAAGTCTAAAGAACATTTTATTGTATAGAAATTATTAACGATTGTTTGTGGCTTTCTGTGTTGCAGTGTGGATGTTACATTTCGATAGACGACCTCCGAGGCGGCGTGGTATGTACGCCGGGTTTCAAGGTGTCGCCTACTCGTGAGGTCCCAGGTTTAAGTCCCGGTGGAGGCAGATGTTCGTGTGGTGAATGCAAGCACTTGTACTCCAGTCATGGATGTTTAATGTATTTCCATATCAAAATCTATATACAGGGTGTTACAGAATTCCGAAATAAAAAATTGTAGGTATCTGAGCGGGGCGCAGGGGCGCCTGGGGGAGAGAGGGGGGTCTGTTTAGGTAGTAGTAATCGTACGCATTTATAGGGTTGTCATAGGCAGGTGTAAAACGATATTTTTATTAATTTAATTAGAAAATAAAAGTGGTCTGAAAGGCGTCAAATTTTCGTACCTAGGTAATTCTATACAAGGAACACAACCAAACCCTAAAGTTTTATTTCGGGTACTTTTGTCACACCCTGTATATGTACTCTATCCGTTACCCTAGTATCCCATAACACAAGCCTTAGGCTTACTTTGGGCTAGGCTAAGCTAATTTGGTATGAATGTTGAAAATGTTCATTCATTTGAATTGCGGCACGGAAAGTTATAATAGAAGGTTATCAAAGTACGTTAAAATATAGTACCTACCAAAGGGATTTAAGAAGAAAAAAAAATTTGTTAGATTGCTTACTCTAGAAAGTTAACATGCATTATATTATAGTATGACTAGCAAACCAGTGAACCAAATGTTCACCAAAACCTGATTTAAAAAAAAAAGAAAAAAAATGTATTTAATTAATTGAGAACTTCGGAGATTTTGTGTGGTTTGTTTGAAATTCGTGATTTCTCGAAAACCGGAAGTGCTACGTTACTCAAATCCGGTTTGTAGTCTTATCAGACTATTCTTAACTTATAACTTAAATATTCTCTTTATCTATCTCTTACGGTTTGGCCGCTGAAACAGCACCACAGACAGACGGATGGACGGACTTGTCTAATAGATAAGAGATGATTTTAAATATGATAATATTTCTACGAGAACTCTGTTGACAAACTGCGCTGCAGTTTGGCACACATATAATGTAATTTTGCATGTAAATTTTTCGCTGAAAAAATTATTTTCCTGTGTACCCTTGTTCCTTTAATGGGACAGTGGCATATTATTTTATCCTTGGCTATGAACCCGACGGAATTAACGAACGCGCGTCGTTAATTAAAACCCTGTACAATTATTTCCATGTAATGTATATTATTTACTCAGTTTCTGAAATAATATTAGGCATGTACATTTTTATACAAATACAATTCAAACAAAAAGCAGGAGCATTAAAGTCGTTATCGATGGCTGCTGCTCCGTACCCATGACTCTAAATGCGGGAGTTCCGCAAGGTTCGGTGGTCGGCCCGACGCTGTTCATTCAATTATATCAATGACATGCTGTTAGTTCCCGGCTTGCAATGATATGGGGCCGTCCATATATTACGTCATTCTAAATTAGGGGGGGGGGGGGGGGGGGTTGGTCTGCGGATGACGGTAAATGATAGATAGGGGGGGGGTGTTTCGAAATTGACGTCATTCTTATTTATTTATAGTTTATTGTTCACGTACAAAAATATTATTTCTAAAAAGAAATTTCTTCCAGCACACCTAGTAAGTGAGACTGCAAATGTGAGAGGCGGCTAAGGCGCGTACAATACTAAAATAACTCATAATAAACATAGATAATGCAACATAGATGTGCACAAATACAGTAATAACTACAGATAAAATACTGTAACAATAATATTACATATACCTAATACTAGCTTTTCTCAAATTTGCAATGTTTTAATTTAGTCAAACTGGTAATGACGTCAATTTTGGGAGAAGGGGGAGGGGGGGGGGGGTCATTAAGAAATGACGATAGGATGATTGTAGGGGGGGGGGGTCTAAAATCTGAAAAAATCGATGACGTAATTTATGGACGGCTCCTATGCAGATGACAGCACATCGATACCTTAATTTGCAAACCTAATAACTAAGCGGCCACGATAGCCTATAGACGCTTGCGATACAAAAAATATCATCATCGCCGTTGCTTACCCTGACCCAATCCCTTTCCCCGTGTAATCCTGGAACCTTACTTACCGAAAGAAACATAGCACCACCAAAAGTTAGTGTTATTTTACTCTGATGTTCCCCAGACGGGCGGTCCAGTTCGAGTGGCCCTACCTCTCTATTATATGATTAAAATACAGGCTGTAAAAAAACCTATGACAAAGACTAAAACTATGCATTCTGTACACCCAAACAAGTAATAATACAAAATATTATACGTTTTTTAGTTAAAAACATCCTTTTTTTCCAGTACACAAAGTACCTATAGCGCAGCGCGCTACTGTGGCGCTACGCAAAGAAAGTGCCTGTGTGTATGTGTGTGCGTGTGTGTAAGTGCGTCGATAAAAAGGTTTCTAAATAAAGTATTTGTAAAAATCTTGAAAAAAATTGTGACTTTGACCTTCAATATCTCCATAACCATAAATTTCCCAGGTATGGTCCAGAAGAAAAAAATTATCGTCATGATGTGGAAAATACGTGGTCTTCGACTTCGTTATAGGTTTTTTTACACCCTGTATGTTTTAAATACGGTCCCGAGATAACTTATGCCTTGTTCAATAGGATCTTGCTGAGTCTAATTCAAGGCTACAAGCTAGACGAGCTAGACTCAGAACAAACTGCATGGTTGGCGAGCTCGCGCTGCCGGTCGCCCGTGAAGATTGCTCTCGATTCGATTTCAGCGACACGACGACCTAGAATAGAACTGCCACTAGAAAACTGTCTAACACGCAAACTTGTTTTGTAAGATACGACAAGCTCTTTTTTGTAAGTAACACACACAATAGGGGTGATGACGAGGTACAGTAAACGAAATTCTATTTGGTCCGTCAGTTAGATGATCAAAAAATAATGGACACGTATTTCTTCTTTGGGCAATCAACCAAAAAATGACAAAGTTATAGCGCGTCAAAGTTTGTGAGTAATATTCGCTTAAAAGTGTACTCAAAAGTGACATCATGCGACTTTTCATATCAATATATCTCTGCAATGTTTATATTATGTGAGAAAAGAAAAAATACGTGTCCAATACTTTTTGATAATCTACATGATAAACGAAGAAAAAAAAATTAGTCATCATACCTATTGACTAAACTTGATAGATGAAAGGAAACATTAGGATATTTTCACACGATGCGATGGTATGTCTTCAAGGATGTCTCGAAGGCTGAAAAAGGATGTTCTTTCATACTTACAAGCACAAACAACCTTACGAAAATTCACATGGTATAAGACACAGGACAAAGCAATGAATTCTATATTGCGTAAAAGAGATTCATCGCTTGCACTTTATATGCAAAAAGCGTATTTCGTCTAAAAGAAAAACAGTAATGCGCCCCTATTCAATCCAATCAAAGAGGAAACTTCACTTCCAATAAAGAACTCGTAAAGCTTCATGAAATATTAAACAGGCAGTTCAGCGGGCGCCTTGAAAGCAATTAGATAAGCCAGCAGAGCTGTAAATTGACAGATAATTTGCGAGTACTTTGATAAGGAAATAGTTTGCGCAGCGCAGATATGACCACCATAAGTATGGTAATCATATGGTTTTTATGTCTGGCAAGTTGTGTGTCTGTATTTTTGCTCACAAAAGCCACAGAGCTGACACTTAAATACCAACGTTGACAGTTCCGATTCTCGGTATAGGGATATGCGAAGTGTCCGTCTCCCAGAACATGCTCACCGTAAAAGCTTTTAGCTAACTTTAACTGGTTATGTGCCCAGAGAAAAAATAATAAATCAATCACACAATCACAACCACTGGATGGCTGGGGATCCCCCGAGACTCGGTGGCCACGCTGCTTCGCACGACTCACTTCCTGATTAATAACAATTACTCATGCAACTGTATAATCTCTTTGAATTTAAACAATTAGTGCTCATTAGGGGAATTACAATAATAGATTATACAAAAAACTCCTAAAGCGATTTGTAAAGTTGTTGAAACGTCAACTGTAAATTAAGTTTGATGAAATGATGAGAGATGGTTTTCCGCCCGGGTCCGGTGCTTTTTTTTTATATCGAGGTAGGCAAATGACTCTTCTCCACCTGATGTTAAGTGGTGATAAAGTCCAAACGCGAAGATAACTGGTACAGCAGTTATAAACTGCTACACCAACCATCACCTTGCCGGCCTGCAAAAATGCTTCTTCACGCCTTTCTTAAAGGACCCCAGATTATAGGAAGGACGGAACACGTGCGCGGGTAAATGATTTCATTTTGGAATAGTACGACAAAGAAATGAGTCACCAAATTTCTTTGTTCGTGTAGGAATAGTGGCCACAGTAAGTCGGTGGCAAAGTAGGCCAGCGCGCGTGGTCCTCTGAAGAAAAGGTGATGGAGGGATAAGGGAGAATAGCTCCTCAGAACACTCGCTATCTAAAGGTGCTGTCCCACGATGCGCGTTGTAGCGGGCGAGAGGCCGCGCGTCGCGCAAGTTTGCCAAACGTATTATAGATTTTTTATAGATTGACATGTTTGATGTTCATTTAGGAAAAAAAATCTTCAAATTTGTTTATACTGTTACAAAAATTTGATTAAATTTGTTTGTGTCATTCGGACTTAAATAACAATAAACAAATTCTTACATATTCTGGATTTTAATAAATATTTTATGGACACCCTAATTATACGATCCGGCCAAATGTGGATGACCAAATCGTTAAATGTTGACGATTTAATGATCTGGTCAAATTAAGTTGGCCACATCATGAAATGTTACCATTTCATAAAATTCTCGAGCATTTCATGAAGTGATCAAATCTACGATATGGTCCTGACGTTGACATGGTTTAAAACCGTAGGCTCGGGTAGAAATTACCTCGGTTACAAGCGCCCAAAGTCTGTTTGTGATAACTATACATTAATTATTTTATCAATTACTG
Organism: Chilo suppressalis; assembly: GCA_902850365.2. NCBI lineage: Eukaryota > Metazoa > Arthropoda > Insecta > Lepidoptera > Crambidae > Chilo > Chilo suppressalis. The sequence continues at coordinate 1,016,538 of OU963894.1, forward strand.
AGTTTTCAAGTTTGTCAGTTTTATCGGGCTATCTCATGATCCATAGTGGACTCAGGAATTTGCTATTTTAATAAAATTTGAAGCAATAAGGATTTAATAAATATCTATAAAATAAGGAAAGAAAATATACAGTCATAAACACATATTATTTGCTAAATCAAAGAAGAAGTATTACTATGCTTAATGTTTTCCTGTACAATGATCTGTAGTGGCAAAATTCTATTCAACATGAATAATGTGGCCTTACTTACTTCACCTTACTACGTTGTACCTGGACTTGTTCGTGTAGTTGAACTTAAAATAACTCGGGTATTTATCCAGCTGGATTACAGTTTCCATAAGTTGGCTTGATGCAAAAATACAAGTTGTGAACAACAGATGTGTAGCATAAAATCTTGATTTCTGTTTAACATGATGGCCAATCAATGATAGCCGTAAATGTGTAAAAGTATAAACATAGTCCAAATTACTAAAATAAGTCAGAAATTAATTCTACAAAAAAACTCACTTTTTGAAAAATACAAAAATATTCAAAAGCTCACTCAAGAACAGGTTTGAAAATTCTCATATCGCACCTCCGCCTCCGGTGCGACACTGTTACTTATGCAAAAACATTTTTTTGCAGGATGAGGATGGGATGTTAAAGTTTTAAACGCTCGCTCAAAACGCTTAAAACATACAATATTTAAAGATTTTTACGTGATGAAAAGCTTATACTGCTTAGCTATTCATCTAAAAAAAATTAAAAAAAAACTTTAAATATTGTATGTTTTGGGATGTAAAAGTTTCAAACACTTCTCCTGAAAATATGTTTTTTCATGCATAAGTGACAGTGTCGCACCAGGGGTGCGATATATGTAATTTTGAGTGGGGGATGGAGTTGCTTACATCCGTAGAATTTTCCATCTATTTCTAGAAAAACCCTACATGTGTCCTCTGGGTGGTGTGGTGCTAAACAAGCAACAATGCCAAGCCACAGGTGGGAGTTAATTATCCTGTTTAGGGTTAGCTTACATATAGAGCACCTAAATACCCTCTAAAAGTATGGCTCTGGGGCCACGTTAACTTTAGTTTTTCCGAGAATCCCACTGGCACCGAACATTTTTCCAGGATAAGTAGTATTCTATGTCTCAATCCAGGTCCTAAACTTTAAGCTTACCAAACTTCATCCAAATACGTTCAGTAGTTGTTGTGTGATTGAGTACCAAACATACAAACTTTCTTATTTATAATATTAGTAGGATAGTAGGAAGAAGAATAAAGTAGAGGCTAGAGTAAATTTACTGAATTGGTAGAAACAGTCACAGAGAACGATAAATTCACTTAGACATACCTTTAATAGAAATGATGAAAGGTGTAACAGAATTATTATCATCGTGTCTGGCAATATTAATTTCAAATCGCTTACAATATTCCCTACAATATACATAAGGATTAGTCGTCAAACAAAATTTTTTTACTACCTGTGCCACCTGACACCTGAGAATTGGCCACCAGCACAAGTTAGCAAATGTGTATAGAGGCCCCTTGCCATTAGACTCTAGTAGACTACACGAGTTCTTTATAGCTTTTTTATGTAAATAATATTTTTTGAAAGGCTCCAAATTGAAGAATATTTTACATTCATTATTTACTTCTTTCAAATTCTATTTTAATCTTATATCGTTATAATCGTGTGATCAGACATCAATAATTTAGAAGTACACAACAACAAACATTCCCATAGTGAAGGCTACACCATGCATGGTGTATGTGTTCATAGCCGGTAAGTATGCTGAATAAATCATGCGCTGATTACAATCAACCCTTTGACCTGCCGGAGGCCACAGTAGTACCGTATAACCTTGAGCTGACTACTCACTGAAGGTTAAGGTTGCTCACTTTTTAGGCATTAATTTAGAATGCAGCCTAATTAAAAACAATCTTAAAAAATTAAAAATGGTGTTAGGAACCTAAAGATGATTTTCGATTATCTAGACAGTGATGGGGTATCTACTCAACATAATTTTGTCAACTTATTTTTTTTTACTTTGTCACAATATGGCGCCTAATTTTGCCCATATTGTATTTTGATTACTATCATATCTTTAGTAGCATACCCATGATTGAGACGAATCAATTGACGTATGAATCATCAAAATCGGTCCAGGCGTTTGGTCTCTAGTGTGCCACAAAGGAACAAATATACATATATAGACTGTTAAACACTATACCCTGTCTGCGCGTCGCGCTTCACGCTCTTGCATTGTGCAGTCGGATAAAAAAGAAATTTTATAATGTTTATAAAACTTGTAATTCAAAACAAAATATAAACTCAAATTGAGTATTAAAAAGCAAGAACTACAGAACTAGAAATACAGAAGGAAGAGGTTACACATTTTTTTTTTTACATTTCCAACACACACCAATTGGCCTAGCCCCAAAGTAAGCACTATAAGGCTTGTGTTATGGGATACTAGGGTAATGGATAGAATACATAAAGGAGAATGGGCAAATCCGCCTAGATTGCGCTTGACGCATTTATGTATCAAAAATCTTCTTCTGAATTATCATTTCATATGTGTGTTTATTATGTAAATATTATGCGGATATTTAAAATAATAAATAAATGGCTATTAAACTGAGTAAATAACTAATAACCATAGATAAAAGTTGTATCACCTGGTCGATACTATCGTAGGAAAAAAAATCGATTATAGTTCTTTATTTAAATATTCTTAACTTAAAAAAACGAGTGTGCTTATGACTACACAACTGAAGTGAAACTTCTTTCATTTACTAGCTGTAAGAGAAAAAGAGAAAGAAAATGCGTGCGCGCGCTCTTGATCCTACACTGTGATACAGACAATAGGCTTGCACTGTGCTTAGATATACGGAACGTATTTGGCTATGAGAGGAAGAGAGAAAGAAAATGTGCACGCGCACTGCTTTCTCATGCTTACATCCCCCACTCAACTCCCGTTCGCCTCGCCCGATCACACTTTTCTTAACGCTTACGTTCGCTAGCTTACTCCCCAAGTCAAGAGTGCGTAAAGAAGTTTCACTTCAAAAAGAAAAAATAAAACGTTTATTATAATTGAAAGCATAGAACAATTGTAAATAGCCTGAAACATTTTTACCAAACACCGTAAATGACTACGAAATAATGATCATTCGTTAATTCGTAGTCATTTTTTATTTTGAGGTCTTCGATGCGAGTTGTTTGATTTTTGTATGGATCGATGGATAGATTATTTTCCCCATATCGCCTATTCAGAGGGCCTGGTTTCGAATTCCGGTGAGGCAAATGTTTGTATGATGGATACGAGCATTTTTACCAATATTATATCATGATAAATAACATTAAATTCATAAAGTTATCATTTGTAAGACCTGTGTTGTGACTATCTCACTGTACCTACCAGGGATTGCTCTCTTTCATTGCATCTAAAAACTAAAAGGAACTTAATGGGCTGCGCAAAAGAGGATTTTTTGTCTGCGGACTATTTTGTTCATCAAACAGTAGATCGCATACAAAAACTTTTATATGTGTACTACATATTCACATCTTAGATTAAAAAAGGGAATATATTTTTGTTTAAATTATCAGTTATGTTATATATAATTACTTAATCATATATAAATTAACTCATGGTTTGAACATTTTAAGCATTTGCATTGAAAAATAAAACATTTATTAATCGATTGTGTAGGAATCGATTCCTATAGAATCAAATCGAATTATATACCATAGGCAAGTGAAGTAGGTAGCTGTCAACTTGTTGTCAACGTGTTTGTTGTTTGTTCCGAGTGACTAACAGTTTTCAATTTTGAATTGAATTTGTGTTTTCAGTGGTCTATTGTGGCAGAATAGTTTTAATGTTGAGTTGAGTAATCCTCCGTTAATAACTTTTTTTTGGGAAAGAGAGCATTGGACTCGTTGATTTAGTGTTAAGTTACCTTTAGTGATTCTGACAGAGATATTTGGACTCTTAGTTTATTGTAATTATTTTTGTTTACAATGGCATCTGGTGTTACACAAGAAAACGCAGGCAGTATGCAACGACGTTGTATATCAGTGCCACGACGACAGCCAGTACATTCTTTGGACATGCTATCCAATTCAATGCTTAATGTTTTAAGCTCATGGATCGCACCTGATTCTGTAAGTAATTATTTACTTATATTACTAAAAATATATCGTTATACAATCGCAACCGTGAGATAATGTTTTAATTTCATTCACATGTTCAAATAAATATAAATATTTTTGACTTGTTATAGATATTGAATGGGGGCATAGTGTGCAACGAATGCTTTATGCTACTACAAGCTAGTGACACCACCGAAGAAGTACCTGCACCACAATATGGCCATCAACAAGTCTGTTTTGGTTGTGGAAAATCCATATTAAGAAGTCGATCGTAGAGGGTTTCACTACACTGCCCAGAAAGAAATATTATTCTTAGATGGACTCCAGCACATCAGGTATGGTATAAGATATTATCAATAATAAATTATTAAAATTGATTTCAATGCTAATTAAAACATGACTGTGACATTATTATTATTTTTGCATTGCATGATTGAAATGTTATATTAATAATAATTTATTTAAATTGATTTCAATACTAACTGAAACATGACTTTGACATTTTTTTTTTACATTGCACAATTGTCATGTAGTATATTAATGAAATTGATTATATAATAACTAAGTCAATCATGACTATGGTATATAAATAATATATATAGTTTTTAAAGATTGAGTTCTGGATAATACTGCAACTACCTATAAATATTTGCACGTCGATAAAAGCGACAGGTCATGTTGGTTATATTTTTGAGATCTGTATAATTTACCATATCTTGTCAGATAAATGATTTATTATTATTATTATTATAAGAAATATATTTCTATTGCATAAAATAGTTGTAGATGGTTTTTCATTAAATTCAAGTTCACTTATCTTTTTTTTATAGGTGTCAAGAATTTCAAGAGTTTGTGCTGCCTGTTGGCGAGCAGCTAATAGGGAAGTGCAAAGGCAACAGTTACATGATGCGAATCGGTCATCAATTGAACAAATTGATGTAGAACCAACAGAGTCTGTACCAGTGATCCCAGTACCACCACCATTTCCCGCTGGTCTATTACCTGTTCAGCCTTCAAGACCTGTTATACCTAAGATACAGTCATCAGTATATAAGCGTGCTGTAGCCACTTCATTGACTTGTCTGTTTTCAGGATGCCGGGAACAACAATGTTTATTAGTACCCAGAGTAATAAGAGAAATGTTATTAATACATAATAAATTCTATGTTCCCACAAGTTGTAGAATATGTCAACATCACTTGAATAATGGGCGTTGGAGTGATTTAACATCAAATCTGCAAGATTTTACTGGTTCTTTTTAAAAAAAGGCAATATATAAACCAGGATTAGAGCACGCTTAATGTATAAAATGCTGTGTTAATTGAACTTAGCAGAGCTTTAACTGGATATTTCAAACTCAACAGGACATGGTGGCGAGTTACAAAAGATATTTTAGGCGAAGTCACTACAGTTCCACTGGATACAGCATAACCTCAAAAATATAAAATAAAAATATCCCATTAATAATGTCGATTTGGATAAATGTGTTATCAATAAATGTTTATCATTATTAAAATATTTTGTCTTATTTATTTTTGATTCCTAAACCTTAAATAATATTAGATCCATTGTTGGGTTAACAGAGCATCAAAGGTGCAGCTTGAGCGTAAAGAGAATAAGTATAAATAGCACTAATATAACCGCACCTCAACAACGCCACATTTATTGAATCTGAGATGTTTGGAATAAATAGAGATAGATAGCAGCTCACCAACGCAACAGTTTACAAATATACACTGCCCGTTGATAAGATTTTACGAAGTGCATTCAATTTTTGTTGCACTCCCAGTCCAAAATAGAAGACAAAAGGTCACAACCTAATTAAATACAGTTTAAAGTAGTATACCTAGTAATAATTAAGTATGGTATAAATATCGAATTTAATCGAATCTAAATATGACATAACCTTAAAATGCTTACGTAATTTAATATTTTCTTTAAACCACTACTTAAGTTTGTAATGATATTTTTCCTACGCAATATACACCTGATTCCCTATTGTTGTACACTTATTCCAATAAGACGCAATGAAAAAAACTTAGCCCAACTCCCAAAGTAAAATGACCATTCTCCTTTACATATACATATAAGTATATTTATATAGAAATACATATTAAACATCCATGACTGGAGTTCAAATGCTAGTGTTCATATCACACAAACATCTGCCCCCACCAGGATTCTAACCCGGGACTTCTCGAGTCGGCGACGCCATGAAACCCGTCTTACAAACCACTCGCCCACAGAGGTCGTCAATATTGTTTCAGACTTAAACATTTCTTTAGAAGGAATTCAAGTTTCTTTTCCTTTCACTGTACACTTGGTAAAATAGAATTTCCTGTTTAATTTGCAAAAGTGACTTAACAAATTGTTTGTCACTGTAGTATCATGATCCTTAAAAAACTTAATTCATGTTTATATTCCTAACATTTTTCAAGTTCATCTATAATTTATTAGTAACTGGAAATCAGGCTTCTTATCATCATCATCATCAGCCTATTAATGTCCCCACTGCTGGGGCATAGGCCTACCCTATGGATGGGATAGGGAGATTGGGCCATGACCCACCACGCTGGCCCTAACGACTGCAAATGCAACAGGGACCAACGGCTTAACGTGCCTTCCGAAGCACGGAGGAGCTCGAGATAGTAAATTTTTGGTCACCCATCCAATGACCGACCAATGCGAAAGTTGCTTTACTTCAAGGATCGCATCCGAATGCGCTAACCAGTTGCGCCATCGAGCTCCTACTTCTTATAACATAAAAGAAAAAAAAACTCAAGTCAATGTAGCTTAGTTGGAACTGTTTCATGTTAGATATTATCCTAGATGTAAGAAAGTAATGAACGCATTAAAGAGGCAATTTATTGCTTTAATAAGTGTCAGGCTTGGGTTGCCAACCGTACTATATAATATAGTATCCTACTATATTAGGGGATCAATAACTATAGTTCTAAAAAAACATATAGGAGGGGATAAACTACTTTATTTTGCTAAAAGCAGATTTTGCCAGTCAACAAGTTCTTAAAAATAAAAATATAATTATTAAGGCATAGAGCAGCAAAACTATACTCGTTTAAAAATTAAAGTAGATATTTTGACTACATACTTTTTTTCCATTTTTGCCATCTATAGTATATTTTTATAGGTGACAGCGTCGAAAATACTATATTATATATATTTAATAGAAAAAAAGTTAGTAACCCTGGGTGAGGCGAGGTGCACTTCATCGGGGAAGATAATTCAGGTGAGCTACAGCAGCTGGGATTTTTAACCGGTGTTTTATGGTACTTACGCTGATTCATCTTGAGCACCATGGCACGGTAGAATCTCGAGAACGGCGCCATGACGTTGTGGTTGTGGAAAATGCGGGAAAAATATTCCAGACACGCCATTTCCGCATATGAATCAACGTGTCTTATACCAAGTTGACCACACTTTGCACTGTTTATGACTTAATAAAATACTACATTTGACACACATTATCACCCATAAGTATAACGAATATAATTAAACCGCACAGGTAAACACACAGCCTCCGGAATTAAGAACCGAGACATATTAGCGATTTTGAAGGCCGAATATATATCTTTAATAAATCAAAATAGTATAAAATAAGCATTTAACTGTTAGATACGGTTTTTCGTAGTTTTTTCTTTAAACTGTTGACATCATAATCACAAACAACCGCTACGCGAACTCCCTGCTCTACGATCGATTCTTTCTCCGCCCACACTGATAGTGTTGCGCGTTTTACCAGTACTTGTCAATATCGATATTTTTAAGATCAAGCAATTGATTTCTTATTCACGATTAACATATTACATGAAAGTAGGTACGATCGAACCAACTGCTTCTTGACCCACGTGCCCGATAATTCGATTAAAAAGTCAAAACAGACAAGTTTTCTTCTATAGAAAATGCGCAATTTCACTTAAGACCTTTTAACCAAGGAAACTGTATTGATGTGGTTCAAAGTTCTATAAAATTTGTTTTTGGTTTTCAATGCATTGAATCTACTTTAAACGATCATCGTTTAGATAAAATTCGAATTGTAGTTTGAATTTAGAAATAAGTTTCAAAATCTTAAATATTATAGAACCTCTTTTAATCTCTACGCTGATGATACGAAAATGACTGTTTAAAACTGCAAGAAGATCTGGACCCACTTTCAGAGCATTACATAAGAAACAGTATAACAGATAACACGGCAAAATGCGTGCATATTAAGTTCACGAGATGGAAAAAGCCTGTTTTGTATGGTTTTAAACTTAATACTGAAGTGGTGACTAAAATTGGTTAAAATAAAAGGGAAACCCTAAATTTATGGTCAAAACTCCAAATAACCAACGTCAACATTATGTCACAGTGAGGCGGCAAAATCGGTCATTTCAATTAAGACTGTTTTGAAAATAACAACTTTGATTCCAGGGATACATATATACAAGCGAATTCCTTCTTTTTGTTTTGCAATGGTTGTAAAAAATATGCATGAGGTGGATTAAGAATCAATTTGGCTGATCATACATATTACAATTTATTCTATGATATTTATGTGACATTATTTGCTAAAGCGTAATTGTCACAGTAAAGCAGAAGTGGCATGGCACACTGTGAACTAAAACGAACAAATAAAAATATAAAATTGACTTGAACGGCGCAAATTTTTAAATTAAAAAATCTCATCGTTATCGAAATCCAAATAACAGTGTTTAAATAAATTAGAAATTCGTGCATCAAGTATTGATTCAAATTTCATTCTATATCGACACTCATTTCAGTGATAGTAAAAATGGATGAAATCAGTTCAGATAACATATTTTTTTAAGAAAGGCATAATGTAAAATATAATCGAGCATGCATATAGTCTACACCAAAGAAATAAAATGCGGATTACTATTAATTTATTAAACTGAATTTTAAATATAGATAAAGGTTAAATCTGACTATGTCGATAATTTGGTCGACTTTCAACAACGCTATTACATGCTGTACTATTTGACAGCAGCGAAGCAACATTTTGACGCTTCAGTTTACGTTTAGGAACGTTTTCATTTTTCATCATCGTTAATCGTTATTGCTTTCTTTATGATCAATTGATCATGGACATAAAATTCGAGCGTAAAAAATATTTCCCGATCAAATATTAGATAAAGTAGACCCTGGGCCTGTTGAAACTTTTTGTAATGAAAACTACACGAAACATTCACCGTCGTATTTATAAACAAGTACAAGTACCTTATTAGGTACTTCTATTTAAGTTATTACTTAAGGAACATTTTTCATTTCAAACATAAGACAAGAAATTATTCAAAGTACCTACCGAAAAACTGTCAAAAATAAGAATTCAATTGAAATTAGAAAACATAATTTTTGTCGCTAAGTAGGTAACCATTCGTTTTATTGAAGAATTCTAGGTCAGATAATGACTTGGTTATTTAGCAACAAGTAGTTACTTGTTTAGTGTAAGTTTTACTTAATTTTAACTTGGCATTGGTGACAATTAGCGCCACAAATTAAATTGTAATTACCTTCAAAATTCTGACTTCGAGCATAATACCGACTGCTGATATTATTCAAACTTGTTAAAAACAATACCTCTTAAGTTAAAAATAACTTAACTTAAGAGGTATAATGAGAAAAAAATCTCAAGTTTTGCTAACAACATCTCATCTCCACTATCAAAAGCCACATGCATTTATTTAGGTTAAATAAGAATCAGTTCGTCTTCGTCATCGGTCATTATTCGTACCACGCGTTCTCACAGTCATATCATTTTAGGTTTCGTAATTATCAGTTTGTTATCAGTAATATATCATTTAAACATATCAAGACTCTCTCTTCTCTCTCTTTATCTTAAAAGGTGTACAAAACCCGTGCACTCATTTCTTTTATTTAATAATACCTTTCAATTTCATTAAATTAGATTTGATGTAGACATTGGTGAACAAGAATAACTCCTAACTAGCACTAACTTGCGAACTGCTAGTTTAAAGGTATAAATATAAAACTCAACATTCCTTTTATAAATAAATGACAGTACTCCACATTGTTATAAAGGAAGTAATTAAAAAATTAAACAGTTATTTGAACATCGTCGTCGATATGTAGAGTTGACGTCTTTATATATTTGGCGTTAATTAATTAATGTGCCCCTTAGATTAAAACAAAAAGGGTAGATACGGTACGCTCATACTTGCATCAAACAAAAACTGATCCCACGGCTGCGCGAATGGGACGGCGAGATCCGCGTCACTGCATTACCGACCCGAACGAAACAGCACATTAAGTTTCAACGGTAGCGCGAACGAGACGGCGAGATCCGCGTCACTGCACTACCGACCAATCACGCGACCAGTACTCAACGTCACTACCGAATAAGATTCAAAATAAACAGCATATTTATGAAAAAATATATTTTATAGTACTTACGAATGAAAAGTGATGCCGTGGGTTTTATTTTTAGTTCTTGAGCAATTTCAGCACTTTTTAAAAACACACTTAGGCATTGTTTTATCATATAAACACAAAATATTAGCAATATTTCTTTTTGGCGTTCACATGTACATCGTTTGCATGTCAAGTTGTGACTAAAGCGATTAGGGTCGTGGACCACAATTCATGCGGATCACTTTTGTAAGGCTAGTGCCGTATCTACCCTTTTTGTTTTAATCTAAGATATGCCCTTGTATTGCGGCAATATATTGGGCCACCTGCATGATGAAGAAAAAAAAAATTATATGCAATAAAATAGAAAATTAATATTATATAAAATAGAAGATGACGTCCCGATTTTTATTTTTTTATTTTTTGTTAAAATTCAACTCCAGTTTTGGCTTTTACATTTCAGATGATGAAAGCCCTATACGTTGGTAATAGCCAAGTCCAAAACTAAACCACATCGGGTAGATTTGGAGCGTATTTATGAGGACAGTTTGGCACAGACTGGTTGAACTCGATACACCAGCCCAAGCCGACCACGCCGGCAGCCTCCGATGCGCTGCCAAATGCATCGAGTAATCACTTTGTGTAAAGTTAAAATTTGGGATACGCTGCACGTATGGACGTTTGTCGATGTATGATAGTAAGGTCGAGTAATTATCAGAAATCAGAAATCAATATATCTTTATTCAAATTGGATGTATAATACAACTCTTTTGAATCGTCCAAAAATTTTTTTTCCTACCACTCGTTATGGACATATTTTTTAGCTGCGGAGAAAAACGAGCGAAAAAAACTCCACAACATTAAAAGTCTAATGTAAGAACATTTACAAATCATTATGTTGTTACAACGTCAATACAATTACGATTTATTTAATATAGAAAACCTGTTGGAATGATTGGAACAGTTCAAACCAAAGCATTTTTGTCTGTAATATAATCAGACACTTTGTAATAAGCTTTTTTAATAAGTGTTTTTTTTTATAATATCTTTAAATTTATTTATGGCTAACTCTTGGATATTGCTTGGGACTTTATTGTATAAGCGAACACAAAGACCTTTAAATGAATTATTAATTTTGTGAAGCCTAGTAGCAGGTAAAGTTAGTTTATTTTTGTTTCTTGTATTAATTGTGTGAACATCACTGTTTTTAAGAAACAAATTAATATTTTTTCTTTTTTCTTATAATAATAATAATAATCTTTATTGGATAAATACCAGAATACAAATCATAAGGGACCCTGACTCCTAAAAATATAGGATTAACTTGTGTATTGGGAGCCAGTATCTTCCAAAAAATGACACATTTACATGGTACTTTCAGACGCGTATAAGGCAATGTTTAGTATTTTAAAAATAGAATTGGATAGTTATCGGGAAAATACATGGTTAGTGTTTCATATTTATCCAGCGTGTGTGCGTGCGTGTGCGTGTGTATGTGTGTGTGTGTGTGTGCGTGTGTTAATTGGTTCAATAATTTTCGATTAAAAACAACCACGATGATCATAAATAAAGAAAACTGGAATGGTTCCTCAAAATTATAATTGGCGTCAAACGTGTTATTACATCAATTACATTGCTGTATAATGAAATACAATTTAATAACTATACTTTAATGTCTTTGTTTATTAAGTAAAAGTACTTATGCTATATGTATCCCATTAGAAAAGATACACCGCCTGTATCCTGTGAAAAGTAACAGTAATCCCACCAAAAACATTCTGTAAAAAACTAGCCAAGTCTCGATGGAGCTGCTTGTTTATCTCTAAAAAGTAATGAAATCTAGACAAATTCGTGCCAAGTCTAAGTGTAGTGTGTGTACTAGACATATGCACACACGCATCTCTCCCAATATATATAAAGCGTTATAGCTAATAAATGCTCTCTTTAATCGCAGTCAGTTGCTTTATTTCAACGCCCCGAACCGCCAACACTGCATGGCGACCCTGCCAGTCCATACCATCATCCATCCATACCATCGGCGGCGCTGGGCAGATGGTTTTATAGTGAAAAAAATATTTTTTTTCGACTTTATTATGGGAAGACTAAAGTGAAATATTTTATACGAAGTGACAAAAAAAAGACTATAATTATAAATACTTAATAAAATACAAGTGCATACAGTAAATAAAATATACAGTTCCTTACTGCGATTTCTTTATTATTATAGTTAATGTTGTGTGACTTGGCCGTTGAAGGGTACACGAGGGTACAAAACCAGGTGCTACATGACACCATTGCACCAATCTGTCTCCAGAACCGCTGCCCATTGACGATGGAAAATTACCACTTGGAAAACGTTGATTGAATAACCAGTCAATTGTAGGCTTGATAAAGTTGCGTTTACACGTAATGTTGCACGTATGAATGCTAACTCTGTACCAAATTTCAGCTCTCTGAGTTTATGGGAAGCACTAGTTCTATTCTGATGATCATGAGTGAGTGAGTGTCATAAATGCTAAACTTTGCTTTCGCTTAACTTCGGAACTAAATGACCTACAGACTTGAAATTTTAGATTTTAAGTTACTGGATACTGGCTTACTGGATGATGAAAATTTCTGCGTTCTGGTCTTATCCAGAGGTTCTTAAATAGGGGCCTGAAAAATGGCGAAATGGGTCCAGTAAAGGATGGTACGGCAGTGTTTGCTTCGCGCTCGACTTGGCGGGGGCACTACCGTATCGTCGCGGAAGTAGCTGTTATCAATAAAATATTCATCGATGCATGGATAGTAAAGGAATATTGGTATGTATTTCCAGTTGCTTTGTAGCAAAACGACACTGTTCGCGCGACGCGACACGCGTTTTTTCCGCATAATTCGCGGGATAAAATATTCAGGAGCAGGTAGCTTTCATATTTATTGGATTTTGCACCCCTCTGTCGCTCTTTATCTCACTACTCACGATTAAGCCATTTCTCTTGTCGGTGTTTACTCGTAGGATTTGCTTTAATGAATGCTGTTCTTAACGTTGAGACGGTTAAATCTAATATATAAAATTCTCGTACCGCGGTGTTTGTGGTTAAACTCCTCCGAAAGGGCTTTCCCGATTCTCATGAAATTTTGTGTGCATATTGGGTAGGTCTGAGAATCGGACAACATCTATTTTTCATCCCCCTAAATGTTACGGGTAATCCCCCCCTAAACTTTTTTTTTTCAATTTTAGATATTTTTTTATTTTTTTTATGATACATCATACAAAAATACATACATCCCTAAATTTTCAACTTTCTACCACCAACCCCTAATTTTTTAAGGCGGTACGAAGTTCGCTGGGTCAGCTAGTAATCATATATAACCATTTACCAGAGACATTAATGGACATTCTTTTTATACAAAAATTAAAACTGTTATTAATAGAGAAGTGTCACTATAGTATTAATGATTATTTGAGTGACAATCTTAAGTAAATAGCGACTATCATGTACAAAATGACAATAAAATGATACCTACACATAAATGACATACTTATACAATTATACACACAAACATACTTACATAAATATTATTTAACTTGACATTAAGGGATAGCATTTTTTTTATTTATTTTTTTATCTTAAATATTATCTGCCTATTTATTAATTGTTTATATAGATTGAATGAATTTTATCTTAACTTATATAAATAGTGACAACTTACATGATAGTGACATTCTGTACCTAACTCTTTTTATCTGTAAACTAACATAGTTTGAATGTAACTCCTTTCTTCTATCTATCATTTAGTTGCGTGCCCGACAGGGTCCATAATGATCGTATTTTGTCATAACTTATAAATAAATAAATAAATATATCCAACACTCACACCAATTAGCCTAGCCCCAAAGTAAGCACTATAAGGCTTGTGTTATGGGATACTAGGGTAACGGATAGAATACATATACTGTACATTTATAAGTATATTTTTTTTATAGAAATACATACTAAACATCCATGACTGGAGTACAAATGTTCGTATTCATCACACAAACATCTGCATCCACCGGGATTGGAACCCGGGACCTCTCGAGTGGGCGACACCATGAAACCCGGCGTACAAACCACTCGGCCACGGAGGTCGTTATATTTAACATCTTTTTGTACATTGTTGATATGCAATAAACGAATTGAATTGAATATAATATTGTAGATGCAAAAGTGAGTTTGTTTGTTACGCTTTCGCATCCTAATAGCTAAATCGATTATGATGAATTTTCGTATAGAAATAGATGGGATCTTGGTTCTAAGTTATATTATCGAAATGCTTATAGGGGTAGGGTGACGGAAGAGGTGTTTACTTATAAAACTTAAACATAATATTATTTGCTTGGAAGTTGGAGAATCATCGTTTATAATTACAAAACCAACATTATCGCGAGCTGATTAATAAAGACCATTAAGTATGTACCTATTAGCGAATAAGGTTATTTCTCATTATTTTAAGTAACCCTTAACATGAAGTAACATCGTTATAATAAAAACTTTGAAAACAGTTTATGAGTTTTTGATACTTTTTTTATTGAGATTGTTATTCTTTGACATTCAATAGATTGATTTACCTTGTCACTGCCACCACTGTTTTCTATTCTCTTTAATAATAATTAAAAATACAGTCCTTATCCTCCACACCGAGCTTTTCACAAAATTTTAATAATAATTATAAACATTTCTGATAATTTATTTTTCATCATTTAAAACGAAGGAACTTTATCACAGTTTTATTGTAAGTACTTCGTATAGGTTGAGATACTGCGAGTAGCCCATTTTTATAAACATTTATAAACACCTCCTAGGTTTTCATTATCATCATCATCAGCCTATTAATGTCCCCACTGCTGGGGCGCAGGCCTTCCCTATGAATTGAATATGGATGGAATGGGGGCCCATTGCGGATTGGCGGGTGGGTGCTAACGACTGCAGATGCAACCGGGACCAACGGCTTAACGTGCCTTCCGAAGCACGGAGAGAAGATTTTTGGTCACCCATCCAATGACCGACCACTGCGAAAGTTACTTAACTTCAACGATAACCACCCGAGCCATCGAGCTCCGCTCCTAGGTTTTATCTACGTTTATAAGAAACAAAAATCATCAAGATTTCTTCTCCCCCATTCCCGCAGTCTACTCCTGCATAGTACACCGCGCTATTTATTTATTTAATTAATTGCACATGTACAGTATAGGATCTTAAAATTATTTTAGCATGGTACATGACCCTGTCAGGGTATTGCAAGTACAATATCTACACAATTACTTAACAGTTTCAAACGAGTTAGTGAGCTTTCCGTGACGGTTTCACTTATCATTCATAAATTCATTTACCGAATAGTATGCTTTATTGATAAGATGTTGTTTGAGTTTCTTTTTAAATGTATTTATGTTGCTTTCTCTTTTAATTTTTATCGGAATTTTATTATATATTAGAATTGAATGGTATAAGTAGAGGACTTTTTTTTAAAACATTTCTAGTTTTGGCACTGAAATTTGAATTGAATTTTGTAATACTAAATTAAATTTATATCGTGGATTTTTATTGAATGTAAAATATGTTGGTTGTTTGCGAACAAACAATGCTATTTCCATTATATACAGTGAAGGAAGGGTTAACAATTTCTCTTTAATGAAATGTGATTTACAACTTACTTGCTGTCTGATATTTACAATAATACGGAGACACTTTTTTTGAAAGATAAACAGGTCGTGAACGTCCGTACTATGCCCCCATAATATTATTCCATATGCGTAGTACGCAGACAAGGCAAATTTTGCATTCGTATTGGCCTTAAGAACGCTAAGCGCGAAGACAAATTTTGAAACCTTTTTCTTAATTTTATCTATATGAGGTTTCCAGTTCAGATGTGAGTTACTTCTTCAATATTTTGGGAAATCCTAACTTCGTTTAAATCAACTGGTTGCTTTTGGTATGGATGAAAGTGAATGAGTTTATTTTGATTTTTGTTTACTAAATTATGCGAGTTGAGCCATTTTTGTAATGTTGCCAGTGTGGAATCTATAATTGGATTACAGTTAATGTTTTTGGGACATTTGAAAAGGAATGAAACATCATCAGCAAAAAGAATACATTCTGTGTTCGTTGTTTTTGCTAAGTCTTTAATATATATCAGGAACAAAACACAACCAAAAACACTACCCTGGGGGATTGAGTGATTGAAGGTTACTGTTTCTGATTTAATAAATTTAGTTTCCCCGGTTTCATTATCTACATTTTCAATTTGAACCAATTGTTGTCTATTATGCAAATACGAACGAAACCAATTATGGGCATTCCACGTATACCAACTCCATGCAGCTTTGGCAGCAACACTTCGTGATCAACTCTGTCATAGGCTTTGGACATATCCAAGAGCAACCCCACCGCGTGGTTGGCATTTCTCCCTAATATGGTTTAAGATCTTTTCTGTGTAATTGTATGTGGCGAGGATGGTGGAATGATTTTCGCGAAAACCGTATTGATGTTTGTCCAATATTTTGTATTTTTCTAAGAAAGAGTAAATTCGATTTGACATGGGTTTTACAAATAATTTGGATAACCTATCTAGGTTTATCAAAAAAAAGAAATTACAAAAAAGTCTTCTGTAACACAAAAAAATAATCTATTTTTCAAAGTGATCGGTTTTTTTTTGGTGTGTGTACCTAGGGCGCGGCCAACTAGTTCCGCACGCACTATAGTCATCATCATCATCAGCCTATTAACCCTTTGACCGCCACACTTTATATCAGTTGGCGTGCCCATAGCGCCAAGCATAGTAAATCGAAAATTAAATAACTACCTACATATAGCAGAGATGTTCCAGATAGATCGATATTAGTGTTGCTCAAATTCAGTCTTGGTCTTGCAGTCTTGGTCTTGTTCTTGCATTTTTGCAAGACCAAGACCAAGAACAAGACCGCGTATTTTTAGCAAGACCAAGACCAAGACTGACCGTGCAAGATTTGAGCAAGAACAAGACTTATCCGGCAAGACTCTTGCGTCTTGCAGCTAGGACTTAGCGATATTTCACGGAGTAGTTAGGTATACAGTTCGGTGTATAGGTACGCTTAGGAATTCCATGAGACGCAAAAAACTGTATCAAAGAATATGAAAAACTGGACCTATGCGCATTACGACCAATACCATAAACATACATAGTGAATAAAAAAATATCCATTAAAATCAAACAGAGTGCATGCATAGTTTTGTTTTAACCATCGGCACTTTGATAATGCGGCATCAAAGGTTTGTACTGACTTCTCAAAGAAATTTGCCGCTTTTCGGAAGTACATGGTGATGATACACGCGCCGGCGGCTTCTATTGAAATCACATACAACAATCGTTGCCGCCGCGCCGAGATCACAACATTTGACACTATTTGATTGCCGCCACAGGGCCTAGGTATACTCATGCAAAATTCTAATTTCGTGTCGTGCCGTCCCACTCACGCTAATACTATTTAATATAAGAGCGAGCGAGACGGTATGACACGAACTTCGATTATCGAATTTTAGAGTACAGGTGTTCCAAAGAATAAATAAGTTTCAGAGTGCTTAGAATGGAAACAAATACATTATACTGATCACGCAAGTAGTATTATGATTAGATAATGGTAAGGATAGGTAGTAGATGTCATAATAATTTATTATAGTAAGTATATATTATAATATTGATTATATGGGTTTAAGCTAATTACTTAGGTACTGTTATTGTACATTTAGACAAAATATTTCTTAAATTTTTTAATTAAGTTTTTACAAGAAAAAATAGCAAAAAAGTGGTCAAATATCACCCGTTTGTTATCATTGTAGCCACTTTTAAATATACTTGAAACGTGTAAAAAAAATCTACAAAACTAATAAAATAATATAAAAAGCGTACCTGCCCACTTATGGAAAACCATGTGGCAGTTGATTTTTCGAAGTTCTTATCAAATCTTCAGACATTTATTAATCTGATTGGTCTTTACTATGGCTATGTTAATTCAAGCTAACAATGTTCCAATTCTAATACGTTTTTCTAAGATCTAAAGTAAACTTTAATAAATAGCAATAGTCTAATTGGTAATTGCAAGACTTGCAAGACTCTTGCTGCAAGACCAAGACCAAGACTGGGAGCGCAGGACCAAGACCAAGACCATGACCAGGTGTATTGGCGCAAGACCAAGACCAAGACTGGCCAAGTCTCGTCTTGTTCTTGCATTTGGGCAACACTAATCGATATACCCTCCCCAGCTTGGCATTTTTACAATTTCATCTAAATAGCGCCAGTTACTTTCCAATTTAATTTCTGATATTATCTCTGATTAGTTGATCACTAAATACCTCGGTAATTATCACTTCCATCTATCAATAGCAGATAGCGAATATTCTAGCCTAATGGTCTAGCAGCTTTTTGACGTGACAACGTCTTAAATTAGGTTGCGGCTGGGAGTCACTTATGAAAAAGTGTAACGCTCGGTAACGTTACGATGAGTCTCTCGTGTTAAGTTTAAGTTTACATGTACAATGTTTTAGTAAACAAAATATATTTCTATAGTTAAAATTTGTGCAATTCTTATTTTCATTCAATTCCTTGTTCCTATTGTGCAATTTAATTATATTCATATCAATAAATATTCTACCGAGAAAAAGACGTTGTCACGTAAAATCTTCGCCCGTAAAACCGACTTTACAGGCAACCATTTTTTTTTTATTTCAAAAAGTAGATGTGATATAAAAGCTAATATGGGTCTTCTGGGAAATAAATATCAATAAAATTTGGGGGGTTATCTAGTTGTTAGTGCGTTGTCTGGTCACATCACACGCCCGCGTGCCGCCCGCGCCGGCCGTCGCCGCAGGGCTTCGTAAGGACAAGACAGCATAGATATCTCATTAGTCGTCACATCGCGTAATCGGCTTATGTTACAGGAAATCGATTTTCAGACAATAGAAACAGATGGTCAAGGTCCTTTATAATCGACCCTTTTTTTTTATAACGCAGGTAAAAAATCTTTTTACAGACGACGGCGCCTTTAAGAGGCACACCGCCGAACGGACCTCACACCTGGCTACCGCAAGTCTTACGGACCCCCCCCCCCCCCCCCCCCCAGTGGCTACCCACCGAGGACCCCGCAACTCTTACGGGCGCTTTACGGTATAACATCCGCTAAAAAAGTCCTGCGAATACCTCTACACTGCTTAGCGTGAAGCCGTGGGATCCCCGTTTAGGGATTCTTCCGCGGCTCCGCCCCCAGCAGCCTCCCGGCCTAGCCGGGGCTCCACGGCAGGGGTCTCCCGCGGTATTTCGGGGAGCCCGCAGACGTGCGCAGGTAGGCCCGCGCGTGGGGGCCAGTGTTGCCACCTTGGTGGTTTTTCCACCAGAACTGGTGCTTTTTCACGGCTTCTAGTGGTATATTTTCATCATCTAGCGGGTAATTTTTGTTAGTGGTTTTTTAACATGAAATCTTGCAACATATTTTTAAGGGAGTAATGCCCTAACTTTCCGAAATTTCATAATGTTCTATGTGGTTACTCACAGTTATTTCTGTAGCATCTCATACATATTCACTGGTTTTTTATTTAAATTAGGGTTTTTTGTTATCAGAGATGTAATTGTAATTTAGCGGATTTTGGTGTATTTTAATAAATCCAATTTTTTTGAAATGTGGCGATTATTTACCTTTGACTTGGCGCCTTTAAAAAAATCCAAGGTGGGGGCTGGGTACGCGGCCTACTGCCCACCATACCGCCCCCCATCCGCTGCTTCATAATCGACCCTGTATGTTTTCCATTTGGGGGCGTCCATAAAATACGTGAGGCGTTTTTGACGTGACAACGTCTTAAATTAGGTTGCGGCTGGGAGTCACTTATGAAAAAGTGTAACGCTCGGTAACGTTACGATGAGTTTAAGTTTACATGTACAATGTTTTAGTAAACAAAATATATTTCTATAGTTAAAATTTGTGCAATTCTTATTTTCATTCAATTCCTTGTTCCTATTGTGCAATTTAATTATATTCATATCAATAAATATTCTACCGAGAAAAAGACGTTGTCACGTAAAATCTTCGCCCGTAAAACCGACTTTACAGGCAACCATTTTTTTTTTGAATTTTCTGTCCCTCCCTCCCCCCTGGTGAGATGTCGTGAGATTTTATTGAACCCCCTCCCCCATCCCCCAATCTCACGTGAGATTTAAACGCATTGGATTGTTATTGTAAAAAGAAAGAAAAAAACTTGCTTCGTGCTTTTATTTACGACTAGTTAAGACTAGTAATCAATATTGCTGAGAGTTATAAGCGTAATAAAAATTTAACAATAGAATACTTAAATCGTAACGATTATGCTTAAGATTAAATCTTAAGCATGTACAATCTGGAACGTAAGATTAGATGAGATTTGACTCGACCCCCTCCCCCCCCCCTTAAACATCTCACGTAATTTATGGACGCCCCCTTTGCGATTTTCGAACTTATATAAAACTAGCTGACCCGGCGAACTTCGTACCGCCTTAGCGTAGCTTTGATGCACTACTTTATTTTGTATAGCTGACCTATCTTAAGTATGAGTACCTATATTTTTAGCGTGGTTATGGATGTGTTGTCACAGATTACCACAGATTTTTTTGTTTTAAATTGAATGACGTTGACATTTGTCAGCGCGGTTATCGATGTGGTGTCACAGATTACCACAGATTTTTTGTTTTAAATTGAATGACGTTGACATTCGTTACGTTGTATTTTTCAATCTTTCTATAAGATTTTCTTTATATTTTTTTCCGTAAGAACCTTGTACAGAGTATTAGAAAACTACAAAAAAAAAATTAGCCAAATCGGTCAAACCGTTTTCATGTTATGTCGTGACAACGGAAAACGGGTTTCATTTTTATATATATAAGATGTATAAGTTCGAAAATCGCTATAGAACTAAATGCTAGTAGGTACTAAAGATGTTATCATGTTATGGTCAGATGTTTGTTTAGGGTTACCATCAAAATTAGTTTGATTTCGATACTAAGTTATTATTTTGAAAATGCTTTATATTCTTGTGTTACAAACATTAACCCGTTTAATTATTTAGCTACCTTTTAAAATGTAAACAATATTTTATTTATTTATTTAAACTTTATTGCCACAATTACAAAAATGGACAAAAGGCGGACTTAACGCTAAAAGCATTCTCTGCCAGTCAACATTTAGGCATAAAGAAATCCACGAATGCGGCTATAATAATAAAAAAAAAGTGATTTACTTTAAACATACACCAGTAAAAGTAACTACATAAATATTTATTTAAAAATAAACCTAAATATACATGCATAGAATACATTTAAATATATTACTTATATAAATATTTATAATATATATATATACATACACATACATTCAATATTCGAAGAAGTTTTGGAGAAGACAGCGCTTATAACTTAAGCTCAAAGGTTCAGGTTCGAATCACGGTAGGGAAAAAGTACACATTAAAGTATTTAATTACAATAATGAACTCTTTCTAGAATGGGGCAGAATAATAGTTTTATGTTGTTTGTAATTAATTATTATGTTGAACCCTCACATTAAAAGAAAAAGGGAAGATACATCAAATAAAATATGATCCAATTTTATTGTGACTAAAGCGAATTGTGGTCATGTACCACAATTAAAGAAAATCTCTTTTCTAAGTGTTGAAACCTGACTCTTACAGAAGGAAAGTGAATTTCAAGTACGCCAGCTGATCGATCAATGTTGGAACTAAAGAAAATATGACATTTCATACTTTCTTAGAGTTCTTCCGTCTTTTTCTCGTTGGTATGTAGGTATTAAGTATGTAGGGAAGCCCAAAGGGGAAGATCTTCCTCTGATCTGGGTGATGTTAGCTCGGGGGCCGCGGCCCGACTGATGTTGGTCGGGCATTGTATATATGAACTGTTGGCCGCCGAATTTCACTTGTGCGATGTAGGCTACCATACTATTTGAGTGCAGCGCCGGTGGCGCCATCTCTTGAACAGGCTATGATAAATTCCTCTATGTTGGTTTATATGTGGGGCATGTAGATGTCGCCACCACAAGTAGATTACAAACTTAAAGTGCAAGATGTCCCATTAAAGATTTTCTAATCTTTCTTAACATACAATTAAAGTGTCAATAGTATAAAGTCTTACCCCTGTGGTCTTATCTACATCAGAGACACATCCACAGTGGCCGATGAAGTCAAAAGATTATGTTCCAAGAATGGAAATCATATCTAATCAATCTATATACATAAAACTCAAACTGACTGACATAGTGATCTATCAACGCACAGCTCAAACCACTGGACGGATCGGGCTGAAATTTGGCATGCAGGTAGATGTTATGACGTAGGCATCCGCTAAGAAAGGATTTTGATCAATTCTACCCCGAAGCGAAGCGAGGGCGAGCCACTAGTACAACTATATATTCACTGATATATATCACCTATTTGTATGTGTAATTTTCTATGAAGTTATGAATTTATTCTCATGGGGATTTGCAATGGACATCAAGGTACAAATAGTACAGAAAATGTGTACTATTTGTACCTAGTAGTAGTAAATGTAGAGGATAGCATTGTAGTAGTTTCACGTACAAACAGTCTCATATCCTATTTATTTCACCCCTTGAAGTTTTATTTCTACCCCCCTCAAGTTCGAGTGGTCTAGAAGCTCCAGGTAAAGAGGAGGCTCCCCCGTGGGGAGACGCCGTCCGCCTGGAATACCTTTAGAAACACTCGCCAATTCTCGGCTTGAGTTTGCCTTAGGAACTCGTCGTCCCCAAACCTGGTGACGCTGTAAAGGTCATCTGCGACCAACAGCATAAACACTCAAAAAAAATGGTTGCCTGTAAAGTCGGTTTTACGGGCGAAGATTTTACGTGACAACGTCTTTTTCTCGGTAGAATATTTATTGATATGAATATAATTAAATTGCACAATAGGAACAAGGAATTGAATGAAAATAAGAATTGCACAAATTTTAACTATAGAAATATATTTTGTTTACTAAAACATTGTACATGTAAACTTAAACTTAACACGAGAGACTCATCGTAACGTTACCGAGCGTTACACTTTTTCATAAGTGACTCCCAGCCGCAACCTAATTTAAGACGTTGTCACGTCAATAAAGAAATACAAAATAAAATGTAGCCTACTTCCTACTTAAATAAAGGAAATTAATATCTCTGTACCATTGACATAGATCAAAATAGCGTAAGTGCTGAAGGGGAATAGGAGAAGAGGCAGGCGTAGATTGTGTGTGTCTGTGAAGTGTAATTAATTAGTTAACTAAGTAATCAAGTTGGTAGTCAAGTATCATGAAAACAAATAGAAATTAAACGTATTTCAAGGAGTCTGGGATAGAATAGATGAAGGAGATTAATAATATTTGTTTTACAACATTTTGTTTAGTGTTACAGAAAGCACTTCAGACTTCAGGCTTTAAATTAGAAAATGTAGATATAAAAGAGTAAATAAAGATAGATGTAAATAAGTTTCTGAAATTCACAGCGTTGCGAGACTTGCGAGTGTCCACTTGTATCTTAGATTAAAACAAAGAGGGTAGATACGGCACTAGCCTCACAAAAGTGATCCGCATGAATTGTGGTCCACGACCCTAATCGCTTTAGTCACAACTTGACATGCAAACGACGTACATGTGAACGCCAAAAAGAAATATTGATAATATTTTGTGTTTATATGATAAAACAATGCCTAAGTATGTTATTAAAAAGTGCTCAAATTGTTCAAGAACTAAAAATAAAACCCACGGCATCACTTTTCATTCGTAAGTACTATAAAATATAATTTTTCATAAAAATTGCTGTTTGTTTTGAATCTTATTCGGTAGTGACGTCGAGTACTGGTCGTGTGATTGGTCGGTAGTGCAGTGACGCCGATCTCGCCGTCTCGTTCGCGCTGCCGTTGAAACTTAACGTGCTGTTTCGTTCGGGTCGGTAATGCAGTGACGCGGATCTCTCCGTCCCATTCGCGCTGCCGTGGGATCAGTTTTTGTTTGATGTAAGTATGAGCGTACCGTATCTACCCTTCTTGTTTTAATCTAAGACTTGTATACGACTTTTGACAAAACACAGAACAGTGCGCATGATTCTATAATATTCATATTATTCCGAAAATCACGTACCTAGGTAAAATTTCACGTCTTATATTTTTACATTTTCAAATTCCTACTGCAGCAATGAAATTATTGAAGTGAAACTTCTTTACGCACGCATGATTTGTGGAATAAGCTGGCGAACGCGTTACGAAAAGTGTGATCGGGCGAGGCGAACGGGAGTTGAGTGGGTAGCAAGAGGGAGTAGTGCGCGCGCACATTTTCTTTCTCTCTTTCTTTTATAGCTAGTAAATGTAATATGTACATACATGTATATATTGTACACACATCTATATATATATATATATATAAAACTCAAAGGTGACTGACTGACATAGTGATCTATCAACGCACAGCCCAAACCACTGGACGGATCGGCCTGAAATTTGGCATGCAGGTAGATGTTATGACGCAGGCATCCGCTAAGAAATGGTTTTGATCAATTCTACCCCCAAGTGGATAAAATAGGGAATGAAAGTTTGTATGAAACTTTATCAATTTTAAACCGATCGGGCTGAGACTTTGCATGCAGGTATAAGAAGAATTATAGATGAATGTCATTGTGTATAATACAAGCCTGAGAATAAAAACTGTAGTCTACACTTCAGCTCTACACCGAAGCGAAGCGAGGGCGGGCCGCTAGTATTATATAAACACAGATGGAGGTGAAGAAGTTTCACTTCAGTCGTGTGGTCATAAGCACACTCGTACTCGTATTTTGCGTATGTAGAATCAGTTCTGACATATGGTATCATTATATGGGGAAATATATTATACATTTTTGACGTTGCTTTTGTAAGACTAATGCACTATTTCGAGGCAAGCTGTAGATATATATCCACGAAA
Source organism: Chilo suppressalis (assembly GCA_902850365.2). Taxonomy (NCBI): domain Eukaryota; kingdom Metazoa; phylum Arthropoda; class Insecta; order Lepidoptera; family Crambidae; genus Chilo; species Chilo suppressalis. The sequence goes on from OU963894.1 coordinate 1,042,030, forward strand.
TACACGAAATAGTAATAGATTGGTTTGTGCTATCACTCCGAAAGGCATACGGTCCAAAAAAATTGTTATTGGATGTGTATCCAAATCTTTATATATATAATTCTTCTGTGAGTGTGTATGTCACTGAACTTCTCTTAAACGACTGGACCGATTTTGATGAAATTTTTTGTGTGTGTTCAAGGGGATCTGAGAATGGTTTAGATTCACAATTTTGTCCACTGGACAATGTTTTTTTAATTAAATTTTTTTAATGGCGGTACGAAGTTCGCTGGGTCAGCTAGTCTATATATAAAACTCAAAGGTGACTGACTGACATAGTGATTTATCAACGCACAGCCCAAACCACTGGACGGATCGATCGGGCTGAAAGGACAATGTTAAAATTGGCCTAAGAACCAACACCAATTTGGCATTTATGATAATTCTTAGTATATTTTTGAAGTTATACTTCTTTAGGCGCGTTATGAAAAAATGATGAGAGTGAAATTTTAAGATGCGCGCGCATCACTGTAACACAAAAAATTAACAGCATGAAGTTGGTCGCTTTAGCGACCAACTTCATGCTGTTACTTTTGTGTTTACCGCACATTAAGAAAAAACAAAATAGAAATAGAATCTCTATTTAGTGGGTGCTAACGACTGCATTGTGAAGGCCTATCAAAAGTATTTATTAATCTGGAACAACGGAACCAAAGCGCGATTTAGGAGACTACAGCGCCATCTCTTGACCATTGGTGTAGTAGAACCAAAAACCACATCTTTATTTTTTGTAATAAAGTAACAGTTATAGGTATTCATATTTATAATATTTATCCACATGTTTCTAGTTTGTATATTCGGAATACGTGTTTGAGTTTCATACAAGTGCAAATCACATATGTTCTAATAAATTATATTCAGTAGCGATTTTAATTGAATATTTTGATTATTTATTTATTTTTTCAAATTAAAACTGAACTAATAAAGTTTAGTTAAACTGTGTCCTTTTCCAGATTTTTTATTAATTTATTGTGATTAATTATTTGCATGCAATTAAAAACTAATTTTAAACGGTGCCAAAGAAGGATAACTTCTCACGCGATAATTATCAGTATTTAGATTGTGACGGACACTTCCAGTTTAGTAAGCTAAATTAAAAAGTTAAAAAATAATCTGAGACAATAAATACCATTTTATGTGTATAATCTATGGCAGCGCTGCAAACAAAACACTCTTTCTTCCTAATGCCGGCACTTCACTTGGCTATTCGTATTTGCTATTTTAAAACATGACATCAGTCTGTCCTTTTGATTCCTTATTAAGCATGACAAGGACAAACTGTTGTCAAGTGAAGGGCCGGCATAAAACTCGTTACTCTGTGGTTGTGGTGCATGCAGTTTGCATTCGTAGTAATCTGTGGCATTCGTACATTCCAAAGAGTAGTTTATACCGAAAAGTGCATTCTCGTTTCGGATTACCTGTTGTGTTTATTTGCGATTGTTTTTCCTTAAATTTAACTATTTTGGCTATTTAATATGCCATCGATGTTACCAAAGAGAAGAGCCCCTATGACCAAGTGCTAGTGAACCTGTGCCACGACATCCTGAGAGGATCATACTTCTTAATTATTCAAGAACACAACACCCGATACACATTCACGCTGCATATTTACACAATATACATGTGATATACAAATAAATACAATATTCAAATATGATACAACTATGTGAAAAATAGTCAACAAAAAAGAAGCAAAACTAGTTTTTATTTTATTCATGATTCCTACCTAACCAAGTTTTTCCTAATAGTTCTTCTTTAAAATCGCACCGAATAAAATGAATTAGTTGTAATATTAATTCACTTCATACTGAGTTTATACTAAATTCATAGGTTGACCTATGTTTTATTGAATATTAAACATAACCTCAAAAAATTTTAAGTTTTCCTAATAATTTAAGTTCTCAGAAGTGTCCGTCAATAATCTTTGTTTTTACAGTCATTTACTTACGATTTTGAACCTAGAAAATAATATTTCATGATTGTTGGTTCTTAGGCTAACTATGTATGGACGCTGAACAATGTCCTTTGGCATGCAGGTAGATGTTATGACGTAGGCATCCGCTAAGAAAAGATTTTGATCAATTCTACCCCCAAGGAGATTAAATACCGAAGCGAAGCGAGGGCGGGCCTCTAGTTTACAATAAGTTGCCAACTTATATGAAAGTAGGCATACCAAAAGATTAGTTCGTTAATAACTGTATTAGTCAAAGACTGTGTCGCAGTTATAAGCGCCCACGTCGAACACTACAATTTATCATTGTCACCAATAAAGTTATATGATTAAGTTAAAAAATAATAGATAACTAATGAAATACACTCACTCAATAAATTACTCGACATCTTTACAATGTAGACTCAGCAACCAGTCAGTCGTTCAAAACTTTTTTACATTTTCGAGAACTTAAACTATATATATTCAATTTTTTATTAACTTTATTATGTAATCTGTGACAAAGACTGTTTTTTGTGTAGTGTTATTAGTATTATTATTTAAATGTTAAATTCTAATTAGTTAATAGAGCATTGTTTGGTTTATTATTATTTATTTATTAAGTAATATTATAAGTTAAAATTCAATCCTTAAAATTGTATTTGTTAGATCATAATTATGAATGACGTCCACACTTATAATTGTTGTGTTTACAAGTAAAAAAACCAATATAAAATATGTATATCCATGTATGAGTAACGCAATGTTAGTGTTGCTAATAAACAATAAATAAATAATAAATTATACATCCTGATACAGACACTGTTTTAGAGTTCATTGAGCTGTTCCCTCAGATCAAACGCAGTTCCTTATGTAAAAATATCCCAGAATAATGTATTCTTTATTGCTGCGCTATAACAGATATCAAAAATTTATTTAGTATTATTGTAAGAAACGTGTTATTTTTCTCGTTTTGCATGAACAATATCGCTGTATATCAACTATGTCTCACATTTGAACGAAAGCATGTTAACCCTTACTACCTTATTCTAAAGTACGGACTAAAGTTAGTCTTGGTTAAAACGAAGCGTCTCTGTCTTCTTTTGAGGAAACAAAAGTGCCAGATTTAGTTTTAGTCCAGGTTCCACATGACTGGATTATTCACTCACCCAGCTTCCGGAAATTTGCGTAAACAGCCCTGCACAACCTAAGCATCACCAACAAACTGTTGTTTACAGTACCACTGAAAACTATTGCACGCACAACACAAAATAAACAATTTAACCGAAAACCTTTCCAATATTGAAATCATAGTACTGTCAAGTAGTAATCTATGACATGGGCCACGTAGAAGAGGAGGCAAGTTGCGATGTACATGAATATTAGGATTTGTACCAACATGGTGTGTTGAGTGGCCGGCCGATACTGGAGGCGACGCGAGGGTAGTCCGACAGGGAAACCTTGCAGGTGCCAAGGTGAGGAGTTAATCACCACTTGCGTAAGGCGATGAAGTCTTTACTGGTGCCGTGTGTAGTGACCGTGGACGACCGAATTTCATCCGGCTTAAACCCCTAGCATGATGCGAACCATTATCGAATTCGAATAGTTTGCAAACCGAAATGTCGATGTCAAAATTTTGTATGGAAACTTGAACAGCAGCGGCACGAAGTACGTAACGAGAACTAAAAATCAGTACACATTTGACAATGACATTTCGGACTCGCAAACGATACGAATTCGATATTGGTTCGTACTAGGGGTACGGATGACTTAAGAGTGGACGCGAGCTGAGAGACATTTACAAATACAAATACAAGTACTTTATTTCCATACCTTATTATTACATTATATATAACTAATAAATATGAATTGGAAATAGGAATAGGTTTTAAGTCTACCCATCGTCAAATTTTTGTGGTTAGTTATACAAAATTTAAATTCAATAGGGGTGGTGACAGGGTACAGTAAACGAAATTCTATTTAGTCCGTCAGTTAGATGATCAAAAAATAATGGACACGCATTTTTTCTTTGGGCAATCAACCGAAAAGTGACAAAGTTATAGCGCGTCAAAGTTTGGGAGTAGGGGCTCGTGACGTCACTTTTTAGTGAATTTTCACTTAAAAGCTTAGATTAAAACAAAAAGGGTAGATACGGTACGCTCATACTTGCATTAAACAAAAACTGATCCCACAACAGCGCGAACGGGACGGCGAGATCCGCGTCACTGCATTACCGACCCGAACGAAACAGCACGTTAAGTTTCAACGGCAGCGCGAACGAGACGGGGAGTCACTGCACTACCGACCAATCACGCGACCAGTACTCGACGTCACTACCGAATAAGATTCAAAACAAACAGCAATTTTTATGAAAAAATATATTTTATAGTACTTACGAATGAAAAGTGATGCCGTGGGTTTTATTTTTAGTTCTTGAGCAATTTGAGCACTTTTTAAAAACACACTTAGGCATTGTTTTATCATATAAACACAAAATATTAGCAATATTTCTTTTTGGCGTTCACATGTACGTCGTTTGCATGTCAAGTTGTGACTAAAGCGATTAGGGTCGTGGACCATAATTCATGCGGATCACTTTTGTGAGGCTAGTGCCGTATCTACCCTTTTTGTTTTAATCTAAGCTTAAAATTGTACTCAAACGTGACATCATGCGACTTTTCAAATCATCTCTGCAATGTTTATATAATGTGAAAAAAGAAAAAATGCGTGTCCAATACTTTTTCATAATCTACCTGATAAACGAAGAAAAAAAAAATAGTCATCATCCCTATTATTAATAGCCAATTAAATGTTAAATATATTAATTACAATGTCAATTTATTTAGTTGTCATTCAAAGCTTAGTCAATTCAATGTTAAGTTATATTTATATTTGAGAATTGACATTTGAGAAATAGGTATCTGAAAAAACTATTGTTGTCTCGCTTTGGCAAATACAGTGCGTCAGGGACAACAGTAGCTAACGCTGAAAATTGCGTATAAAAAATGCAAAATTCGAGGTTTGGCTCTCGACGATTTCCTCCTCGAAAATAAGATATATTATGTGAAAGAAATTGTATCCATAGAATAATAAGTACTTGTTCTAGGCCTCTATTTTTAGCTTTTTTTGTAAGTGCTTATTGAATCTCCACACTAGACGTTTTTAGTGGTGATACAAAAATTGTTTATTGTTGGTATTAAACGGTTGGTAAAAATTATAACTGTAATTGCTATTTCCTCTTTCAAATGTTTAATACTTGTAAAAGTATTCATTTGACATTGTGGGTTACCTATAATGCGAAGAGATGGCGCTGCCTTGCAGCTTAAGAATGGCTAAAAGAATTTCGACGCGGTCCGTGAGGGCCGCGGTAGCATAAATGGTCAGTGCATTCGACGGGATTGCGAAGGGTGCGGGTTCGAGTCCCGTCTGCTGCCTGGTCCGCGTGGAATTTTTTCTAGTTATATTTTCTTTAGGTTCTAGTTTCTTTGAAAAACAAGTTATCAAAAAAAGGAAAACATAGGAGCATAGAATAAATAAAACTTTATTTTATGTATAAAAATCATTTCATTAGTGATAGTCAAGTCAAGCTCGAGAACTTTTGCATGGAAAAAACAATCTCTCTTAAGCTAAAGTACCTGATGATAAATCAATGCTAATTAATATTTCTTCAATACCCAAAAATTCGTAAATCGTTATTTTAGGCTAATTATTAAGATCATTATGCCAGGAACGTTAAGCAATGACTATCACATTCGTTATGCTCGTGAACGTTAAGGAAAATATCTATATCAGACATTCAGGATGAGTACCTATGCCTGGCGTCGTATTTTTATATTGTTTTCAATAGATAAGTCACTAATACCACCTATTGTAAATTGAAGGTCATTTTAAACATCGCAAAAATAACTTTGATAGTGGATAGATACTATAAATTAATATTTTTATTGTCTATAGAGCTATAAAACTATCAAACGTTTGTTTTGTATTAAGATTATGGTGGATTAGATTGCCCAGTGCTTATCTGTATTCGGACCAAATAATTCGGTCAGGGAAATAATCAGGGCCGGAAATAGAGGTGTGGAGGCCGTGGGGCAACGAAGGACGATTAGAAATCATCTTCTCGTCCATAATCATTGAGTATGGACAAATACTGTCTATGACGCACAGTAGTAAATTATGGTATGAGTTGGTATGTTTCCCAACACAAAATATTGCGAACAGCACTAGTTGATAGCCTCTCGCTGTCAACTAGTGCTGTACGCTTTTTCTCCATTACCGGTCACTCTCTTTTTCTCCATTACCGGTGACTCTCTTTTTCTCCATTACCGGTGACTCTCTTTTTCTCCATTACCGTTGACTCTCTTTTTCTCCATTACCGGTGACTCTCTTTTTCTCCATTACCGGTGACTCTCTTTTTCTCCATTACCGTTGACTCTCTTTTTCTCCATTACCGGTGACTCTCTTTTTCTCCATTACCGGTGACTCTCTTTTTCTCCATTACCGGTGACTCTCTTTTTCTCCATTACCGGTGACTCTCTTTTTCTCCATTACCGGTGACTCTCTTTTTCTCCATTACCGTTGACTCTCTTTTTCTCCATTACCGGTGACTCTCTTTTTCTCCATTACCGGTGACTCTCTTTTTCTCCATTACCGGTGACTCTCTTTTTCTCCATTACCGTTGACTCTCTTTTTCTCCATTACCGGTGACTCTCTTTTTCTCCATTACCGTTGACTCTCTTTTTCTCCATTACCGGTGACTCTCTTTTTCTCCATTACCGGTGACTCTCTTTTTCTCCATTACCGGTGACTCTCTTTTTCTCCATTACCGGTGACTCTCGTTTTCTCCATTACCGGCCACCGTACCATACGGACGTGTTTCCAAATGTACAATACAATACAATACAATACACAATACTTTATTGAAAACACCACAACACAGAACAGAAATGAGGGAAATTACAATTGTAAAAAAAAGAGTGCTTCAATGGGCGGTCTTATCGCTAAAAGCGATTTCTTCCAGACAACCTTTGGATGGAGAGGATTGAAAGAAAGATTTTGTGTGGTTTCGTTTGAAATTCGTGATTTCTCGAAAACCGGAAGTGCTACGTTACTCAAATCCGGTTTGTAGTCTTATCAGACTATTCTTGACTTATAACTTAAATATTCTCTTTATCTATCTCTTACGGTTTGGCCGCTGAAACAGCACCACAGACAGACGGACGGACGGACTTGTCTAATAGATAAGAGATTTTACAGATACAGATTCCAAATGTATACAGTAAACAGATAACAAGTGTTTCAGTGCTTACAGTGTATGTGTCTCAGGCGTGGTCCGAAAGGGGGGGGTCACAGGAGAAGTGATCCCCCCCCCCCCCCCCCCCCGAAATCTAAGGTCAAATTGCAAAATCTCAAAAATTTGCCAAATAATAAAAGGAAATGAAGCCTCGTACTGCGCCGCGGCAGACACTTCGCGATAATTATGAAGGTAATAATGAGGACTATTTTCGGAGGACTGTTTATATTCCACTTAAAGATATCATAATTACTGACCTACAAGACTGAGTTTCTGCGGATACAATAAACTTGTTCGGATTAGGCATTTTTATGCCCAAATCTGAATATACTTACAGAAGAAGATCTTCTTATGGTCAAGAAAGTTTCTGAATTCTATTCCCATTTTTTTTTAAATGTACACTAGCGGAAAGACCCGCTCTGTCACCCATAATGCCATAATCGCTTGCGGTAGCGGCGTAGTAAAAATTCATTCATACACATGTAATTATCGCTGTCTTACTTTTTCGTATAGCGCTGTCGCGATCACGATGCGGATGACAAATTGCAACTAAAACAAATGAAATTCAATTCATTATTCAATCAATGAAATGCTCTCTGTCTTACTTTTGTGCGGCGGCCCGGATTGGCGCGTCCGACGCGAAGGCGGGGCGTAGTAAAAACTACTGTAGAAAACCGTTCAAAGCATTTTGTTCGCCAAGTGACAGAGCGCAAAATTCCGCGATAGTACCTGCTACCATTGTCGTTACAGAGTATCAGCTATGGATTACAAAATGGAAACGGGAGGTCACAGAAAATGCTGATACGAAACTTCCTAAGTGTGTAGTTTGTGATTATGATTTATACCCAAATACAAAGACATATCTCAAAATTCTGGCAACTCTTCCCCTAAGTGGTGCGACAGCAGAGCGATCCTTTTCTACGCTTAGGCGTGTAAAAACTAGTGTCCTACCGAAAGTTCGGCCAAAATTGGCCGAAACTTTTGCCGAAACCGAAACTGATTTCGGAAGTTGTCGTGCACGCTCGCCTTACTTCGTTTCTCGCACAGCAGTCTTTATCCTATATTGAGAAGTGCAGTTTCCTATATTGAGATAAAAAGCGATTAATGATTCATCAAAGTACAAATACAAACCATAGTATTAATTAATAAGATTTCAAAATACCGAAAGGTATTTAAAGAAACAGTAACAATTTGTGAATTGATTATTGATAACTGATAAAAATATTGCTTTGAGAACTTAATTTGAAAAAATAATAAAAATATTATTAATTTTTTTTTTATATTATATTTAATAAATGATTACCTACAACAAAATTAATATAGTGTGTTTCCATTTCATGTCCTAATTAATGCTGAATAATGGGTAAAATGCACCAACTTTCAGTACATATTTTAAGGCATTTTAATCTTGACCACGAGAGTTTCGGTTTCGGCCGTTACTGAAGCCACGGCCGAATATTCGGTTTCGGTTTCGGCCGGAAAACCAGTTTCGGTCGGACTCTAGTAAAAAACGTGGTTGAGTGCTAACATGTTAGAAGAGCGATTAACTAGTTTAGCTCTTCTAAACATTCACCCGGAAATAGTACCAGACATCTCAAATATTATCACCCGATTAGCAAATACAAAAAGACAACTTCCATTTGTTTTATAAGTAATATATAAAATAAAATTGTGTCTTGTGCAATAATGTTTATTTTATTCCAGATACCAATATTTTATTAGTGTAGTGAGAGACCTACGTAAGCGAGACGTGGTCCTTTACTGCGGGTCTCATAAGAAGGCTCAAAGTCACACAGCGAGCAATGGAGGGAGCGATGCTCGGTGTTTCCCTACGCGATAGAATCAGAAATGAGGAAATCCGTAGGAGAACCAAAGTTACCGATATCGCTCGAACGATTGCTCTACTGAAGTGGCAGTGGGCGGGGCACGTAGCAAGAAGAACCGATGGCCGTTGGGGCGGAAATGTTCTGGAATGGGACGACGCTCAGTGGGCAGGCCCCCTACAAGGTGGACCGACGATCTTGTGAAGGTCGCGGGAAGCCGATGGATGCGAGTGGCGCAGGACCGATCGCTGTGGAGATCCTAGGGGGAGGCCTATGCTCAGCAGTGGGCGTCATACGGCTGACATGATGTAGTGAGTGACACCCTCCACAATTTAAGGCTGCGACCGCGCCTAATATGTCTGTATGTGCCTAAATATATCTTGACTCAAAATCCAAAATCATTTATTCAGTCTAAGCTGCTACAAGCACTTGTGAAGGTCAAGAAGCTACGTCATCGGTTCGTAAAACTACGGCGGGGGACCTTGTACTGAGAAGAACCGGCAAGAAACTCAGCGAGGGCTGGTTTTTCTCTCCATATATTGTTATATACAGAGTCGTCAAGTTGAAAAGTGACTTCAGAGATACTTCAATCAACCATCCTATCTACAGTCGGCTACTACAACCCGAACATAATAGAAGTATAGAGGTCGTGCCGCACCCATGTCTTAACGACTCAAGTCTTATCTTTTAGTAAACGTATTGAGTGTGTTAATGTCAGTCAACAGAATAAATAAATAGTAATAAATAAATATTTCGCACACTCACGCAGTCACACCATTAGCCTAGCCCCAAAGTAAGCACTGTAAGGCTTGTGTTATGAGCTACTATTAAAATGGATAGAGTACTTATACTGATACATATATAAGTATCTAATATACAGGGTTACAGGGAAAGTCGTACTGAATATTGAAGGACGTTATTATTCAGGTCATTTCTGATAGATTTGATCCTATAATATGGTGTCCGAAACGTAACCGTTAGGGAGATATTGGATATGTAAGATTTTTTTTAAAAAATCCTATATTTTTTGGGTTTTTGTCGATTTTTTTGAAATTAGAGCTCCAAAGGTCCGATTTTTTAATGTATCTAGTTAGAAGACATGTCAAGCAATAAAAATAATGAATAAAAACTGAACCTACTTCTAACGGCTTAAAAAAACTGCTCGACAACGGTTGTAACTAAAGAATTTTCACCAAGTGTTCTTAACTTTGAAGCGCTATTCTAAAAAAAAATGTATGGAACTTATTCTGCAAATAATTTTAAAAACTTCTACGTCTCTTTAGCTATTCAAAAAGGTATAACACTTGCTATTAAATTGGCAAAACATTGACCAAATAACAGTTATGGTAGCAGAGGGTACATTTTTAGTTTGAGGTAAAAATAGCAAAAATACGTAAATAAAACCAAAAAAGCTTAGTAAATATTTTTAAAATTCATGTTCAACATGGCCGCCGCTATTTCTAACAGATATTCTCATTCTTTTTCTTAAATTACATTATTATGTGTGGGGTCATATGAAAAGCCTTGTATACGTCCAGATGATGCCGATCGCAAATATCGATATTTTGCGACAAAGGATTATTGATGCGGCTGAGGATATGAGGCGGAACTTAAAAACTTCTGTAGTAAAAAGTAATTTAAGAAAAAGATTGAGAATATATTGTGTTAGAAATAGCGGCGGCCATGTTGAACATGATTTATAAAAATATTTACTATGCTTTTCTGGTTTTATTTACGTATTTTTGCTATTTTTACCTCAAACTAAAAATGTACCCTCTGCTACCATAACTGTTATTTGATCAATGTTTTGCCAATTTAATAGCAAGTATATTATACCTTTTTGAATAGCTAAAGAGACGTAGAAGTTTTTAAAATTATTTGCAGAATAAGTTCCATACATTTTTTTTTAGAAAAGCGCTTCAAAGTTAAGAACACTTGGTGAAAATTCTTTAGTTATAACCGTTGTCGAGCAGTTTTTTTAAGCCGTTAGAAGTAGGTTCAGTTTTTATTCATTATTTTTATTGCCTGACATGTTTTCTAACTAGATATATTAAAAAATCGGACCTTTAGAGCTCTAGTTTCAAAAAAATCGACAAAAACCCAAAAATATAGGATTTTCTAAAAAAACCTTAAATATCCAATATTTCCATAACGGTTAAGTTTCGGACACCATATTATAGGACCAAATCCATCAGAAATGACCTGAATAATAACGTTCTTCAATATTCAGTACGACTTTCCCTGTAACCCTGTATAAAATTCTCGTGTCGCGGTGTTTGTGGTTTAAACTCCTCCGAAACGGTTGGACCGATTTTTATGAAATTTTGTGTGCATATTGCAACATCTATTTTTCATCCCCCTAAATGTTAAGGGTAATCCAACCCAATGTTTTTTTTTAATTTTAGATTTTTTTTTGATTTTTTTTATGATACAGCATTAGTAATTACATATAACCCTGAAAAATCACCCTTCTACCACCAGCCCCTATTTTTATGGCGGTACGAATTTCGCTGGGTCAGCTAGTATTAATATAGAAATACATTTTAAACATCCATGACTGGAGTACAAATGCTCGTATTCATCACACAAACATCTGCCCCCACCGGGATTCGAACCCGGGAAATTCTATCGTTAAAACATTTGCGTCTTCTTAAATTTTAAGAATATTTGGTTACTTTTCACCAAAATGGACATAGAAACATAATTTACAACTACGAAAACTATGACAGTTGACGACCTCCGTGGCCGAGTGGTTTGTACGCCGGGTTTCATGGCGTCGCCGACTCGAGAGGTCCCGGGTTCGAATCCCGGTGGGGGCAGATCTTTGTGTGATGAACACGAGCATTTGTACTCCAGTCATGGATGTTTAATATGTATTTCTATATAAATATACATATATATGTAAAATATATGTATTCTATCCGTTATCCTAGTATCCCATAACACAAGCCTTATAGTGCTTACTTTGGGGCTAGGCTAATTGGTATGAGTGTTGGAAATATTTATTTATTTATTTAGATTTCGTGAGCTCAAACTCGTACTAAGGGTACTCATCATCATCATCATCAGCCTATTAATGTCCCCACTGCTGGGGCACAGGCCTTCCCTATGGATGGAATAGGGAGATTGGGTCATGACCCACCACGCGGGCCCAGTGCGGATTGGTGGGTGCTAACGACTGCAAATGCAGCCGGGACCAACGGCTTCACGTGCCTTCCGAAGCACGGAGGAGCTCGAGATAGTAAATTTTTTTTTTTGGTCACCCATCCAATGACCGACCACTGCGAAAGTTGCTTAACTTCAACGATCGCAGCCGAACGCGCTAGCCACATGCGCCATCGAGCTCCTCACAGCTACTAAGGGTACTGTACCTTACTATTACTAACTTACTAATTACTTACGGTTAGCATTATTCTGTCCATCCAGCACCGTGGTGGCTGGAACATTGACGCTGGCTTCCTCCCGAGCCGCCCCGTGCGCGGGCAGCTCGACTGCGCCGCCCGGCCACGCCATCTAGCGCACATCACTCGTCGCGCGCGCGCATCATAGCAACACTCTCGCACCGACCCAGCAATGCACTCACAGCATAGCGATACACACTCAATGAACACTTTCGTTGTACTGTTGAACACTTTCTTTGGTCGTTTTAAGCACCAAGTTACACAGCGATATGTCGTTTGGTTTTAGATTGCAATTTTCATGTTTGTAGCTTTAATATTATGATTTTGGGATATTCAAATAGCTGAGTAAGCCTAGACGAATATATTGAATCATTGATTACTGCATACTGATGATGCGTAGGCACCTACAGCTACACATTACGTCGTAGTACGACTATTAAGGAATTTGAAGGCCGCGATGACAATATTCTGTTCTCATTAGTGCCTACATATAATCTATTCATCAGTTTAATATGTTTACGAACACTTCCATTTAGAATGTTTAGAATTTTAGATCATTGATAACAAAATCATGAAATGAAAGCCCTTCAAACTTTTTTTTACGATGGCAACCTATTCATAACGAAAGTTTCGTATAATAATTCAAAACAGCTTATCGGTTACGCCAATCTGATTGAAACGATGTTATTAAGTTTATAATTATTATAATTAAAGTCGAAGAATCATTAAGGTTTTAGGTATTAAGAAGTTTGAGCACACTCATCAACGACACAACTTTAGACATAACTTTCTTTATGGAAACTATAACTTTGTGCAAAACCATTTGGCTAAACATGGTTACATCATTTTATCATTCGTGATTAATTATAGACGTGACATCACTCTACAGATGATCTCTTTAATATTCAAAATGATCTTACTTATTTGATTTTAGCATAATAACGTTTAGCATAAAATTGTATAGTAGTTACGTAATTATCTGATTATTTTAATATGAATTAGATGTCGTCCGTTATTGAGAATCTCTCAGGACTTAATATTTTTCCGGAATAAGAAGTATCCTTTGCCTTAATACTCAATACAGATAAAAAAACTATAAGAGTTCCAAATGTCATCTAAATCCATCCAGGGACTTTTTGGCGGGATTGGGAAGCGTCACTTTAGCAGTTTTGTTTTTCTTGTTAAAATTTGTGTTGTGGCGGATGTTAGTGTCTAATAATGGTGGATTATTAACCACTAATGTCATCTAAATCCATCCAGGGACATTTTGGCGGGATCGGGAAGCGCAACTTTAGCAGTTTTGTTTTTCTTGTTAAAAATTGTGTTGTGGTGGATGTTAGTGTCTAAAAATGGTGGATTATAATCCACTAAGTGTTCAGGAACGTGCACAAGTGTTGGCAAGTGAAACAAAATAGCGGAAAGTGTCTTTCGACGTTCCCTCAAGAAGTCCACGGGGAGGTTCCAGTAAATCCCCAAACTTTTACTGAAACATAGGGAAAGGGGGATTGACTTGACTGCCACTTACTTTGACTTGATTTATTACTTTGACCACGAGTGCATAGTATTTGTAAACATTTTAACACTTGACATTGGCTAAATGCACAAGCCGTGCGAAGCCATTTAGGAAAAAAAAACATCCAGTACTTCTTGCGTGAAAGAATAACAAACATCCATATGAACTTTCGCATTTATAATAGAAGGGGGCGGCCCCCCCGACTTAGTCCGCGTAAATTTCAGTTTTTGAGGAATCTCTCAGGAATAGGGTTACCAGATAATAAAATCAAAAATCCGGAGAAAAGGATTGGTTTCCATTGAAAAATCCTGAGATTTTTTACGGTTTGAGAATTTTCTCGCAAACGTACTTAACAATTTAAAAAAGTCGTAATATTATCGTTTATACTCGGCTTATTCTTTTAAATCAATATAATTTGAAGAGCTTAACGTGTGGCGTATTATATGAATCCATAATTAAAGAAAAAACCTTACTTAAAAATGTATCATCACATATTTAGTATGATAAAACTGAATAAGTACCTACTTGGATAATAAAGTACTGATTTTAATTGTGCAATTATTACCAATAGAAGATTATTTTTAGTTTTTTTTTAACTTTTCAAAAGAGATCTTTAAAATGCAAGCTGTATTTTATTGGAAATTCAAAAAAATCCTGAGATTTCATGAGATTTGCAAAATCCAGCCGCAATCCTGAGAAGAGTCCAAAAATCCTGAAATCTCAGGACAAATCCTGAGATATGGTAACCCTACTCAGGAACCTATCATTTTTTCGGAACAAAAAGGATCCTATGGCTTAATCAAGGTAATTATGTGAGCCGCATCTAAATTTCGATTTGCCGTTTTTGCTTAATTGAGTAAAGGCGATACTCCTGTACGCAGATATTATTTGCGAAACATTACAAATAAATCTCGAAACAAAAATATTTGTTTCCATATACAAGCCGTCTACTGCTAGAGGAAAGTGTTTCTGTTTAAAACAAAATATTTTAGACATTCAAGTGCTAGATTAGATCAGCTATAATAACGCAACAATCTTTACTAGTTTTCTTTTAGATTTATAAACATCATCATTATCAGCCTATTAATGTCCCCACTGCTGGGTACAGGCCTTCCCTATGGATGGAATAGGGAGATTGGGCCATAACCCAACACGCGGACCCAGTGAGGATTGGCGGATGCTAACGACTGCAGATGCAGCCGGGACCAACGGCTTAACGTGCCTTCCGAAGCACGGAGGAACTCGAGATAGATTTTTGCTCGCCCATCCAATGACCGACCACTGCGAAAGTTGCTTAACTTCAACGATCGCAGCCGAACGCGTTAACCACCCGCGCCATCGAGGTCCTCGAGAAAAAACATCAAACATCGTGAGTTCTGACGTGTCAGATTTTGTTGACGTTTGAGGTAAAATAAAATCCTTTACGCGTCTTCTCTCATGTGCTTTCCCTTTATACCCCGCGCAGGGAAGTTTTTCCGTCTGTCGCGAAAAACAAAAACACCGTGTGCATCAGTGTTACCAACCCTTACCAAAATTTTACCCTAAGTATTTTTTAAATTCCCCAAAAATCCCCTAAATATAGAAAATTATATGAATCTTACTAAATTCTTTCATTGCTCATAAATTAAAACGTTACATATTCTATAACAGTAAATTATTTTATTGAATAAATACATTTTCCGAACAGAAAGTCAAACGAAAATGAGCTGACAGGCAGTTTAATCTTATTTAGCTGTTTTGATTGGTGGAAGGCAAAGAACTTTAGTCCGTACAGCCTTAGGAAACAACCTGCCACACAGTGAGTTCAGTCGTTTCATATCGTGCTGCGTTCCATTCTACGCACAAAACTGAAAGAAAACACACGCTTTTTTTTTCGATTTAATTGAAAGTTTTGTTAAAGGCTCTTAAAAGAACCCCCAAAAAATTCCAGCCCCTAAAAAAGTCACTTTTAACACTTCTAGCCCCTAAATCTGGGGGCAAAACCCCTAAGTTGGGAACCCTGGTGTGCATACACAAAAGTGTATAGCCGCACCCCTTCGTTCCGAGGTTTTTGTGTAATGTTTTGAAAAAACACACGCAGGAGACAAACCTTGCCTTAACAAACACGCAAAGTTACAAAAGATTCACATTTACAATAATCAGGTTCAAAAGTCTCAGGTTCAAAGTGAGTTCAGTTAGAAAGGGATATCGCTATGTGCTATATATAGCGACATCCCTTTCTAACCATGCTCAAGACTAGATCAATCACTGAGAATCTCTTATCTAATAGACAAGTCCGTCCGTCCGTCCGTGGTGCTCTTTCAGCGGCCAAACCGTAAGAGATAGATATAGAGAATGTTTAAGTTATAAGTTAAGAATAGTCTGATAAGACTACAAACCGGATGTGAGTAACGTAGCACTTCCGGTTTTCGAGAAATCACGTGATTTCTATTTCAAACGAAACCACACAAAATCTCCGAAGTTCTCATTTAATTAAATACATTTTTTTTGGTGAACATTTGGTTCACTGGTTTGCTAGTCTTTCTATAATCGGGTCTCAGTCAACAAGGTACAAAAGATTACAAAAGATATTGACTTCTTAAAACACAAACTACACTGATTTTCAAGATTGTAACGTCAGGTATTAAATTACTATTTTTTACTTTACCCCTGGGTTTGGACCGCTTATAGATAGTGCACTTTCATTTTTAGATATTTTATAAAATTTGTAACACCTTTTGTACCACTTTTCTTGCAAATAAATAAATAATTATTATTATTATTATAAATAAGAAAAGAATAGAGGTAATAAGTTATCACACGCGTCGAGCTCAGCTTTGAATTTAAAACTGCAGGGAAAAATAATCGGTCGGCATCCGTTCACACGGCGTTGTTTGTATAAGATAAGATAGATATGACAGTTTCACAACAATACTAAATACTTTGGATATGTGGTTTGGAGATATTTAGTTGTGAAAATTCGAGCGGAAAAAGGTACAGGACCTCAGGTCAAGTGTTTTATTTTCACCCGAAACCGACATATAACTCTCAAGTTTAAAAAAAATGCAGTTTAATGCTTAATATAATATAAAATTCGTCACCTGGTAATACGCAATTAAAGTGCGTACCTATTTTTACTTAAATTAAAAATAGGTTCTTAAGTTTTATTGTTTTCCAATAGGATAAGATATATAAAATAACCCGTCCTCTGGTTGTTAAGAGTGAGCAGGCAGAAGTGAAAACTTGAATATTAACGTTGTGCATTTTTGATTTTTTGGAATGGTTAGGGAATAATTTTGCACGAATTACTTTAATTATCATTATATAAATGTACTAACATGTATGTGGTAGAATACAATATTTATTTATTGCGCTATCGTACACAAACATGACAATTTATGTTACATTAAAAAAGTTTATCTCTCAGAAAAATCAACTTACATGAATCATGTTTAAGCACACTTAGCGACATCTATTGTAAAGAAATCAACTTATATGAATCACATTTAAGCGCACCTAGCGACATCTATTGTAAAAAAAAATGCATTTTCTTCGCAATAAAGCTGCCACCTGGACGTCCTAGATAGAGACTTATTATTATAATACGATAAAATAAAATTTTACTATGTTTCGTTCAATATATTGAAAGTCAACAACCTCTCTAATTTTATTATGTGTCATTATGCGATCAGCCCACGTGTTTAACCTGACGCGAGTTTAACATATTTTATCCATACAAAAAAAGGGTACAACGTCGCTAAAGAAGTTTTCACTTAAAAAATCCTTTTTGCTGTAACTCCAAAACAGTTTGTTAATTGTAAGCTATGTAGCTCGATGGCGCAGCTGGTTAACGCGTTCGGCTGCGATCGTTAAAGTTAAGCAACTTTTGCAGTGGTGGGTCATTGGATGGTGGTGGACCGTGCTTCGGAAGGCACGTTAAGCCGTTGGTCCCGGCTAAATTTGCAGTCGTTACCACCCACCAATCTGCACTGGGCCTGCGTGGTGGGTCATGGCCCAATCGCCCTATTAAAAAAACAAGGTACATGGTAACATTCCGTTGAAAAAAATGTATGACATGCCGAGTGATTTTCGCTTAAGCGACATCTAATTCGTAAAGGCACTATGTAACTTTTTAATAGGAGGATATTTAGAAAATATTATATCATGAATCAGCTTTTAATTTTATGGCGTTACTTCTCATAATGCAAGGAGGGAAGAAGGAGTTATGGTTATTTTTGTGCAAAAAATATGAGCGTCGTTTTTGTAAAGTTACTAAAGTGATATTTAAGCGATTTTGTTTTTCCACTGTCGATATACTTTTAAGTAACCAAGCTTAATGCAACCTTATTGTGAAGTTATTTTATTCGTTCAAGTGTTGCCTCGAATGAAAAGTTCTGTGCTAACAAGGTGGCTAAGTTAGGAAAAGTAAACCGTTCCCATTTAAAAGTTACTTTAAGTGAACACCCCAGGGGCTTACTTGCAACTCCATTAACTCACTCTAAACGGAAATGCTAAAAACGGATATTTTTTTTAACCATACGTTTTATTAATGTTATATGTTACTGCTATATTAATTAAATATAAAAAACGAGTGTGCTTATGACCACACGACTGAAGTGAAACTTCTTTAGCTCCATCTGTATATATAATATATATATACAGGGTGTTACAAAAATACAAAAAATGGGTGCGTGTACTTATGTAGGCGCGTGAGAAGTTATCCTTCTTTGGCATCGTTTAAAATTAGTTTTTAATTGCATGCAAATAATTAATTACAATAAATTAATAAAAAGTCTGGAAAAGGACACAGTCAATAAAGTTCAGTTTTAATTTGAAAAAATAAATAAATAATCAAAATATTCAATTAAAATCGCTACTGAATATAATTTATTAGAACATATATGATTTGCACTTGTATGAAACTCAAACACGTATTCCGAATATACAAACTATAAACATGTGGATAAATATTATAAATATGAATACCTATAACAGTTACTTTATTACAAAAAATAAAGATGTGGTTTTTGGTTCTACTACACCAATGGTCAAGAGATGGCGCTGTAGTCTCCTGAATCGCGCTTTGGTTCCGTTGTTCCAGATTAATAAATACTTTTGATAGGCCTTCACAATGCAGTCGTTAGCTAGTGGGTGCATAGAGATTCTATTTCTATTTTGTTGGTAGATTTTCTTAATGTGCGGTAAACACAAAAGTTAATTTTTTGTGTTACAGTGATGCGCGCGCATCTTAAAATTTCACTCTCATCATTTTTTCATAACGCGCCTAAAGAAGTATAACTTCAATAAAGCTTGAAGGGCGTTGAAGTACATCATATAAGGAGTCTTCTCTAATTTTCTTAAAATATTTGCATGAAGTTTTAACTTTTTATAAAAACAGTTATTTTTAATGATCCTCGAACTAGTGACGTAGGTTAAAATGATCGATATTTTTATTAATCAGTATTATCATTTTTGGAACATCCTGTATATATATATGTATGTGTGTGTGTGTACAATATAATATACATTTATGGACATATCCATATTTCATTTACTAGCTAAAAGAGAAAGAGAGAAAGAAACTGTGCGCGCGCACTGCTTTCTCTTGCTTATATCCCCGACTCAACTCCCGTTTGCCTCGCCCAATCACACTTTTCGTAATGCGTTCGCTAGCTTACTTTTTTTACATTAAATAGGCTTACGCTTGACGGCCACGCGACTGATGTAGAGCGACGTAGCAGCCTAAGGTGGGACGCGCTTGCCTAGAAGAAACCGATTCACTCGCGACTTGAAGAGCCCCAGATTGTAGGTGACTGGAAACAGAGATTCCAGCAAAGAGTTCCACAACCTAGCTGTTCTGACTATATAGGTGGAAGCAAACCGTTTAGTACGAGTTTGCGGGACCTCTACGGTATACCTGTGGCGTTTTGCCGTCTCTGGTGGTTCTGTGGTAAAAAGGTGAAGGTGGAATTAAGTTAAGTAATTCCGAAGCACACTCTCCGAAATGTAACCGGTAAAAAACCGATAAAGAGGCAACTTTTCGCCTGTGTTCAAGACTTTGGAGTCTAGTCTCCAATAATTTGTCGTTACCGATGAGCTACTACTTACTCCCCAAGTCAAGCGTGCGTAAAGAAGTTTCACTTCAAAAGGGGTAGGAAATTGGGATATTTTTTGTATCACAAGCGTCTATAGCATAGTCTATAGACGCTACCATCAGGCGGGCCTTATGCCTGTATGCCATTGCCACCCTACTAACATAAAAAAACAAAAATCATAATATTTGAACATCAATTTACAAAAATAAAAAAAATGCTGACTAAGTTATTTTTAAACGAGGCAATAAATTACAAATTCATGGCAACGTGAAGCAAACTCTCTTAAATTGTGGAAATCAGAATAGAAACACTACTAAACGTTGAGCAGATTTTGTACAAATTGTGTATGATTTTTATTTATTTTTTAAGCATTTAACTGCTAGATGTTTAAATCTAAAGAAAAGTTTACTAGAAAAAAATCCACGCGGACCAGGCAGCGGACGGGACTCGAACCCGCATCCTTCGCTATCCGGGCGAATGCACTGACCATTATGCTACCACGGCCCTATTAGCCGCGTTGAAATTGTGACAGTTTGACATTGTGGGTTACCTACAATGCGAAGAGATGGCGCTGCCTTGCAGCTTAAGGCTAGGAAAATTTCGACGCGGCTAATAGGGCCGTGGTAGCATAATGGTCAGTGCATTCGCCCGGATAGCGAAGGATGCGGGTTCGAGTCCCGTCCGCTGCCTGGTCCGCGTGGATTTTTTTCTAGTAAACTTTTCTTCAAATTGTGTATTTTAGATTGACAAAAATTAAAAAAAATGCTGACTTTACGTTAGTTCTGTTTAAAAGAGGCAATAAATTACAAATTTATGTCAACGTGAAGAAAACTCCCGAAAAATGTGAAAATCAGAATAGAAACACTTTTAAATGTTGAGAGATTTTGTACAATTTGCGTATTTCAGATTCTACAGCCTCGTCAAAAACGTACGATTGAATTACGAGAGTAGAACTGCGTTACAAAATAAAATTGTTGGGATTTTTGCAGCCCTGTCCTCTTTGCCATAAATTCCAGCATGACGATTCAAATCAAAAATATATTTATTCACCAATACAAAATTTATAACTCAGCTGTCAATTAAACAGTGTATTTCGCACTGAGCTGAGCTCGTAACGCAAACACCTAATATTGCAGTTTTACTAAATGGTTCGCATTATAACATGTTGACAAAACCCGGGTGGTGAATACTTAACCAATTAAATAAACATTGTGAGTGAAGAAGTTACAGTATATATAAGTGTTCGAGAGTCACGATGTCTGAACTCTTAACTCACTTAGTTCTCATTATATTCATTCAAGAACTTTTCAGTTTTCTCTACAGTTCCCATACCCAGACGTTAAGCTCATCAGAGAATCTATAAATATTCTTTTTGTGTTGAAGCTGTGCGCCTCTGGAACTCTCTTCCTGTTGAGATTAGACGTGCACAGACTATAGGAAAGTGAGGTAAAGGATTTTTTCCGGTAAAACTGTAGTTCCAGGGCCCAAAAGGTGATACTTGTTTTTTTTGTAGAAAAGGTCTTTTTAACAGTTTTTTTTTCTGGCGCTTCGCCGGCCGCTGCCGCGGCACGCTCGCTTTGCTCGCTCGGCTCGCGCGTTATGGTCACAACACTAACCTAACTTAACCTAGTGTGAAGTATCACCACTTGATAAGAAAAGTAAAAATTTTCAATATCTTTTTCTAAAAAACTACCAGTGCATAAGTGTGACATTTTTTTTAATAATGTGGTTAACAGAAACCTTTTTAGCAACAAAAATGCGTGAAGTTTTTACTTTTGGGCCCTGGAAGTACAGTATATCCATTTTTCCTTTTACAATAATTGTTTGTGTTGTTCCCATGCCTTCTCCCTGTTCTTGCTTGCATCATATAATTATTATTAAGTTTATTAAAAATGTGTATTTTATTTTATGTACCGATGTATGTTCTTGTTTGTTTATTTGATTTTTATCAGAAATCAATATACCTATCTTTATTCAAATTGGATGTATAGTACAACTCTTTTGAATCGTCCAAAAATTCTTTTTTCCTACCACTCGTTATGGACATATTTTTTAGCTGCGGAGAAAGACGAGCGAAAAAAACTCCACAACATTAAAAGTCTAATATAACAACATTTACAAATCATTATGTTGTTACAACGTCAATACAATTATGATTTATTTAATATAGAAAACCTGTTGGAATGATTGGAGATTGTCAGTTTCTATTATTTAATATGAACAGTAATTTTAATCATGGTTAGATTTTGTTTTCTTTTTTTTATTCTTTATTTTAGTTTTTAATTAAAATTCGTCTCTCCATGTTATGGTTGTCTGGAAGAAATGGCTAGATAGCCAGAAGACCGCCAATTGTCCACCTATTTAAATTAATGTCCAATCTTTGTACTTTATCATATTGTGTGTTCAATAAAGTATTATCTTTCTATCTATAGATAAATAGATAATACTATATATATTACCCAAGTCTTATATTATTTACTTATTTATTAATGCAGATATGGGATCTAAGGTGAAACGAGGGTACCCAGAATGAGTCTATTCACGCTGGCTTAAAAACGATTCGGACTACATGTACTCGGAAATACAGACGGCAGGCAATTCCACATAATTCTATTCTATGTTATTCTATTCCATAATTATCTAATATATAAAATTCTCGTGTCGCGGTGTTTGTGGTTAAGCTCCTCTGAAACGGCTTTCCCGATTCTCATGAAATTTTGTGTGCATATTGGGTAGGTCTGAGAATCGGACAACATCTATTTTTCATCCCCCTTAATGTTAAGGGTAATCCACCCCAATTTTTTTTTTCAATTTTAGTTATTTTTTTTTATTTTTTTATGATACATCTTAAAAAAAATACAACCCAAAATTTTCACCCTTCTACCACCAACCCCTATTTTTTTATGGCGGTACGAAGTTCGCTGGGACAGCTAGTATTCTATAAAAATCTTGTCTTTTATTGATAATTTAAAAACTTATAGATAGATGGTATAAATAGAAATATACATACATCTATTTTTATTTATTATTTAACGAATAGTTAGGATCTTGCAAAGTTTTGCGCACGACTTTGTACACAAGTTTACCTAACTACATCTAATATTAGTGTTTGGATAGACACCTAGACAGTTTTCTGTTTGTGAACAACTATATTTAGTAATGAAGGTGAACAGACATGAAGTACATTCGTACGAAGCTGGTCTTGTTGAGGCATTACAGTAGACCCGCGGTAATCCGAAAAACGTTTTGCAGGGCGATGTCGGATAATCGAATTTGTTGGATTACAGAGTATTGTCTAAGACCACCTTCTATAGTCCAGATTTTTTTGTTTGTGAGTACCTTGTAATCCGACAAATTATAAATCTAAAAAATTGTGTGTGTCAGCTCCGATGCACGACTGGAGTTTACTCTTTAAGTTCGATAGTCTAACCAGACGCAAAAAGAGTTTATTTAACTTAAAAAAGATTGATACTGTGTGAAAGGGTAAATTAACAAATTAATGAAAATAATATACATATATAAATATATATTTATTCATTTCATAAACATTTATTATAACTAATCGACGAAATATTTTACATTAAACTTTTTACAAAATTCAATTTCAGATGTGCATAAATATATCATTAGGAATGTTGATAAATTATGTAATTATTATTATCAGACTATAATCATTTTTTTAAAATATTAATTAAATCAACATTGTCTGCATTATTAATAACAGTGACAAGTGGTTTATGGTAACTAAAATAAGACACATGGACGTTCGTAGATACGTGGTTCACGAATCTTGAAAATACCGCATCAATGGTTGCACCATACCTCTTTGTCCCCATTGCTCTATCAGAAACAATATCTAAATTCAGTTCAGATTTAAAAAAAAATATTAATGTCAATCCGTCATCTTTGTTTGTCAAAGTTGCGCGACATAGGATGCGCACCAAAAACGTAACGAGGTCATTCATCGATAGATTTTACTCCTCACATTTTTCTCATACCGGGCCCCTTTGCATATAGCAAATCGATTCTTAGGGAGTGAACTCCAAAAATCTATTTCAATTTATTTTGTGTATAAATCAACAGTGATAAGCGTGTCGGATTACAGGGAGCGTCTGATTAGACGGGGATCGGATTAGCGCAGGTCTACTGTATATATTCATGGCAACCACTCCTGTACTGTATATATTCATGGCAACCAACCTGCGAACTGTATTTAATTTTATTAAAACAGTTAACGTTTTGACGGGCCAACACCGTGTTAATATCGCTAATTAGACGAGACTGCGGATGTTTCGCGAGGGGCGGGAGTGCCCGCGGGCTATGATTACTCTGACGTCACCATTTAGCTACTCCTTTTTGTAGGGTGACAATGACGCTACTGGTAAAAGAGACAATATTTTTAATGGGTATCTTCAGATACAAAATGTGCCTACGGAAAATATTAAGAACATAATATACGTGAGAACTTATATGAAGTAACTAGCGGCCCGCCCTCGCTTCGCTTCGGTGTAGAGAGCTGAAGTGTAGATTACAGTTTTTGTTCTCAGGCTTGTATTATACACAATGACATTCATCTATGATTCTCCTTATACCTGCATGCAAAGTCTCAGCCCGATCGGTTTAAAATTGACAAAGTTTCATATAAACTTTCATTCCCTATTTTATTCCCTTGGGGGTAGAATTGATCAAAATCCTTTCTTAGCGGATGCCTACGTCATAACATCTACCTGCATGCCAAATTTCAGCCCGATCCGACCAGTGGTTTGGGATGTGCGTTGATAGATCACTATGTCAGTCAGTCACCTTTGAGTTTTATATATATAGATGATTATAAGTTTTTCAATCAACGACGAAACGAAATGCGAATCAGCAAACATTGTACAATTTCTGGCTTTTATGTGATTTGCCGCAAAACACATTTCCCTTTCTTTTTCGACTGCTATATGCTAGTTGCTTGTTGTGTAGGACGTCCTCAGGCACGATGGAGTGACGATTTGCTCAAGGTGGCTGGAAGGAGCTGGATGCGAGTAGCCCAAAATCGATCTGAGTGGCGTGCAATTGGAGAGGCCTATGTCTAGCATTGGACTAGGATAGGCTGTTGATGATGATGATGATGCTTGTTGTAATAGCTTGGTTATTGGCTTTGGATAGTAATAACTATATAATATGTTCTACATATTTTGGTTGTTTAAAAGGTCAGCAAAGAAACATTAATGGTCTGCAGATAGAAATAACACACACAAACGCACTTGAGACAGCAGACTATTCCTGCTATGACGCGTTTAGTGTACAGCTTAATCCTCTTAAGATAGTATATTTGCGTGGAATATTGCTCGCACCTCTGGAATGGCTCCGCTAAGTACTTACTAGATGCCTTGGATAGGTTGCAGCGGCGCTCTGTCCGCATCATTGGCGATGAAGAGGTAACCAAGAAACTCGAGTGTCTGCAATTACGCCGCGATGTGGCATCATTCAGCGCATTCTACCGACTATACCACGGCGAGTGTTCTGAGGAGTTATTCTCCCTTATTCCTCCATCACCTTTTCTTCAGAGGATCACGCGCCTACGTTGCCTCCGACTTACTGTGGCCACTATTCCTACACGAACAAAGAAATTTGGCGACTCATTTCTTTATCGTACTATTCCTAAGTGGAATTCTTTACCCGCGCAAGTGTTCCCTCCTTCCTATAATCTGGGGTCCTTTAAGAGAGGCGTGAAGAAGCATTTTTGCAGGCCGGCAAGGCGAGGATGATTGATATAGCAGTTTATAACTGCTGTACCAGCTATCTTCGCGTTTGGACTTTATTACCACTTAACATCTGGTAGGGTGCAGTCATTTGCCTACCACTATATAAATAATAATAAAAAAAAGTATATTTTGGTGATATTTCTGAATAACAAAACTAGGGAGCCCCTGTTTAATGAAAGAAAGAAAGAAAGAAAAACATTTATTGACGACATACCTACATTAACAGTTACAATAAATACACATAAAACAAAATGTCTATCGTCAACTACAACGACACAAGACAATCACTTAATATACAGATAAGAGGAGTTATTAATATTAAAACAAAAAACTTAATCTAAGAGGATGTGTAGGCTTAGCTCTTTGCCTTCGGACACACAACAAGAAGAGGGGGAAAAAAATAACATTATTTTTGTTATCCATTTTAGGGAACAAATTAAACAAAATGGAGACAAGACTACATGTAATGAAACCACGTCATCAGACCATTTTAAAACGTGGCATTTTAAAAAGTCACTCTACGATCGGCATTGTTTATCGAACGGAATTCAGATTCCGTGGCCCGAAAATCCGTTCGCCGGTCGCCGGAACGTCTTCACCGACAAAAATTGTTTTTTGTGAACATCCCGAAAGTAATATTTGTTTCTTAGGTTTTCACGCACATCACTCATTAAATAAAACTAGTTTTTACGGGTTAATGCACGAAAAGGCTGCGAAACGTCAATAAATAAATAAAGTTTCGTGCATTAACCCGTAAAAACTAGTTTTATCCCGAAAGTAAGTTAATGAGACTACCCTTTGATAGCGGTATCTACCATAGTAAGCAAAATATACAGGAAGCAACGTCATCTATGCCTTCTATCCGAAGTCTAGCTGATACGTTATCTGGCTCCTAAATGTCTGCATGTATCCGGAAGGGTGCGGTCTATTCAGGGAAGGGATTTCGTGTGAGCTATAAACTGAATTGATGAGATACTTTCTTACTAAGTAACGTTTCTAGCTACTTGATGTTAGTCGCATTTTAAATAAGAAATCGTGGAATTATTAAGAAAATTATTTATTTAGCATTAAAAAAAAACTATAAATAATAGGTAGAGAAAAGGCAACAAATAATATTTTAGAACATGTTTTTATAGGTATTTTTATTAAAAAAATACATTGACTCGATTTGCTATAAGTACTAGATAATATCTCCATTTACTATTAATACATATTTAATAAAATACGTTTATTCCATTCTTTCCGTAAAAATAATGGATTTATTGAGATGAGACTTCATGAAAATAGTCTTTTGACTATTAGAAAATCAAGACATTGTGAAAGAATAGGGTATTTGACATTTGACAGGTTTTAGGTAACGATCTCACGTTATTGACTAATGTTTATAGAGTCCGTAAAAAGTGGATATTCATCATTCTGTTGAGTATTTCAGTAAAAATAACCAAATCAAAAACTCCATTTTCAAGTTGCCGCCAAAACGTTTCTCATGACAATATGGCGTCTTACTAGTGTGTGACGTCACACGACTGTTATTAAAACGTCAAACGATACAATGTAATGTCACTTTAACCGGAAGTTGACTTGCGTGTGACGTCATTTAAGGCTCCGCCAATCCCAAGCGTTTTGGGTCACGTGACAATAAATAAGAAAAACTATTACCTTTTTCGTTAGTTTTCAGTAAAATTATGAATATTATTTTGTAAAAATAATAAAAACCCCTGCCAATATTCATTCTAAACACAGATGCTAACAATCGACACATACATGGCGTAGCTTCTAGACATTCATATGTGCTTGTAACAGCCTAAACTGAATAAATGATTTTGATTATTATTGATTATTGACACTTTATTTTTAATACTGTCGAATACCTTATTACGTTTACGCATAATACTGATTGTAATCAAAATAAGTACTGAAAACAATATAATCAGAGCGACGTTTGAAATGTTAGGGGCAACACGAAGTTAATGGTTATTGTGGGGCAAGGCTCGCGGACAGACGGGTGCGGTAATCTGCCGCTCGGTGGGCGCGTCATATGCGTGACGTGCTTATTGCGGAATGGCGCGCGCCCTGCCTCGACGCGGTCACCATGATTTGTGGGTGAACCGGACACACTATATTGGGATTAACGGTCGCCGCTATCGGCTTGTCCATTTTGGTTTAGCTTACACTGTTGTGATATAAAATAAATCATATCCACAACCGTGCGTTTTTGTCGAAATTTTTTACCACGTACGACAAAACTGTGGAATATGTTGTCGCCAGCAGTGTTTTCGGAACGATACGACCCAAAAACCTTCAAAAAAAGAGCGTACTCCTTCCTTAAAGGCCGGCATCGCATTTGTGATACTCCTGGTGTTGCAAGTGTCCATGGGCGACGGTGATCACTTACCATCAGGTGAGCCGTCTGCTCGTATGCCCCCTATAACATATAAAATAAAAAAAAAATTAGCTATATGTTTCGGTGTTAGTACCCAAATAATAATAGATAGGTTAGCAATAAAATATTGTTAGAATCTTACTTAATCATATTAAATAAGAGTTCTGTAATAGATAGAATTACGGTTCCGAATGCATCACAAAGACGGGAAAAAGATAAATTAAATCAACCATAAATGGGGTCGCGGGGGAAAAATGGAAATATTCAAAAGAGATTTTGTTTTTGTAAAAATATTAAGCTTCTAATAAATAAATAAAATCTGTTTTATTTTTCCCAGGAAAAGGTTACAAATCATTTCAATGAATTTTATTTATTCCAACAAACATTTTCTTTTTCTATAGCATTCGCGGTTTTTTGTTTTTGAGAAATAAATATTGGGTATGGATAATATACATATATACTTAAATCTAATATGTAAAATTCTCGTGTCACGGTGTGCGTATTTGAACTACTCCGAAACGGCTGGACCGATTTTCGTGAGATTTTATATGTACATTCAGTAGGTCTGAGAATCGGACAACATCTATTTTTCATTCCCCTAAATGTTAAGGGTGGTCCACCCTTAAAATTTTTTTTGGACAATTTTTTTTATGATACATCATACAATAATACATACAACCCTAAATTTTCACCCTTCTACCAACAACCCCTTTTTTATGGCGATACGAAGTTCGCTGGGACAGCTAGTTTTTTTTATACAGGCTGTTACAAAAACACAAATAAAGCTTGAAGGGCGTTGAAATACATCATATAATTATTCTTTTCCAATTTTCTTATAATATTTGCATGAACTTTTAACTTTTTATAAAAACAGTTATTTTTAATGATTCTCGAACTAGTGACGTGTCTTAAAATGATCGATATTTTTATTAATCATTAAAAACAACTGTTTTTATAAAAAGTTAAAACTTCATGTAAATATTTTTAACAAAATTAGAGAATACTATATGATGTCCTTCAACGCCCTTCAAGCTTTATTTGTATTTTTGTAACAGCCTATTCGACATAAGAAGCATGAAACTGCTCGATGTTTAAATCCGATTCGACACGGCCATCAGGGCCTCCGCGTGGTTTTTTTCTTGTAACATTTTCTTTACATTGGGTAGGGATATTATTTGTAGTAAAATTGTCTTTTTTTTATTGACGTTTCGCAGCCTTTTCAGGTCTGCATCGTCAGAATAATGATTTTTTATTTAAAATTGTCGAGCTACCTTCGAAAGACTTATATTGAGCGTTCGGTTATTTCATTGGAAGATTTTTAAAATTTTATTGTCTATGTATGAATTTATTATTTAATTTACTTAATAAAGTATTTTGTAAGTAAGTGTGAACATGCATTACGGGGACCAAACCACTACATTAGATTTGATAGACCACAGATCCTTGCAGCTGAGCGGCGGTTCGTTCCTCGAATGATGCGCGAGGCTATTGAGATTAAAAAATATCCAAATTTCAATAGGGAAGATGGTTGGTATATACCACCAGCTTGGGAACCTATTATACAGGAGATAAAATCCCAACCCCGAGCACACACTGCAAAACCATCAGATACTATTAGTTCTTTTTGTTTGCATAATTTAACATAAGAAGGAGATAGAAAGCCTCTCTTGAGTTTGTTTCGCCGGTTCTTCTCAGGAAGGTCTCCCAATTTTGGAACCGGTGGTAGTTTACGGTAGTTAGGGTCCAATAAATAAACTCAAAATTACAAACAAGAATTTTAAATAAAATACTTTATTAAGTAAATGAAATAATAAATTCATACATAGACAATAAAATTTTAAAAATCTTCCAATGAAATAACCGAACGCTCAATATAAGTCTTTCAAAGGTAGCTCGACAATTTTAAATAAAAAAATCATTATTCTGACGATGCAGACCTGGTGCTGATGCAGGCTGCGAAACGTCAATAAATAAATAAAGTTTCGTGCATTAACCCGTAAAAACTAGTTTTATTTAATGAGTGATGTGTGAAAACCTAAGAAACAAATATAAAATTGTCTTATACACACAAATAGGAATTTACATAATTTAGCACACTCCTCCCAACAGCATTATAAATACAGTCATTACCCATTCTACTTATCCCCATCCAATAAGACCTTTGCTTCAGGGAATTCGTACATTATATACCTTTGACTCTTTCCTTTTTTCCGGTATATCTTATTTTATTCTATTAATATTTTATTTTTTAAACCATAGGTAATAATGTTTTAGTTTATTTAAGAGCCTGGGAATTATAATCATAATCAAAATTATTTATTCAGTTTAGGCTGTTACAAGCACTCATGAACGTCTAGAAGCTACGCCATCGGTTCGTAAATCTACGGCGGGAGAACTTGTACTGAGAAGAACCGGCAAGGAACTCAGCAAGGGCTGTTTTTTTCTCCCTGTTTTATTATTTACAGAGTCGTCAAATTGAAAAATGACTTCAGAGATGATTCATGAAGTCACCTTTCATTACATAATGATTAAATATACATTAATTGTTTACCTGCATTTTAATTGCTGTGTCATACAGTATAAATACAAATAGTGTGCGCAGGCCGCGCTGTGGGGTTGGCGCGTGATACAGTTTTACCAACTACACGCACCGTGTTCCGTGTACAAACCGGCCTGCGCAGGCAAAACTGTGGTGAAGCTCGTGCGTGTGGTAGGCCCATAAGGGGCACACCAACGAACGGACCTCACACCAAATTCTAGCCTCTCGCAAGTGTCACGGGTGCGAAACGGAGAAGCCGTTGTTAAGCCGTTGCCTCCTAATAAATTTAAAATACACATTAAGAATTGTTTACTTAAGAAAGGATATTATACTGTCAATCAATATTTGAATGATAAAACGGCTTGGTTGTAATTTTACAAGGCTCCCAGCCTTAGAAAGAGTTTTGAAGAGAACCTTGCACTTATTCCCTTTTACATACTTGTTCATTTTGTTTTGAAAATTGTTTCTTGCTATTTTGAGACGTTTCTTTGCACTTATTGTTAGTAAATTCGTTGTCTATTGTTACATATTTGAAATTATGTGATGGAAGTTGACCTCAACACATGTTTGCAAGTTTGATGTCAACTTTCAATTGGACGACACTGTATGAAATAAAACAGGGAGAAAAAATCAGCCCTTGCTGAGTTTCTTGCCGGTTCTTCTCAGTACAAGGTCTCCCGCCGTAGATTTGCGAACCGATGGCGTAGCTTTTCGACATTCACAAGTGCTTGTAACAACCTAGACTGAATAAACGATATTGAATTTTGAATTTTTTTAAGCAGTCCGCGCGGCTTACGAGCGCTTACGGCATACTATCCGCTAAAAAATCCCTTTACGCTGTTAAATGTCGCCGCACACGGGCCACCGACCACAACTACAAAACGCCGCCACCGGCATATTTCTTATAGTTTTCATACATTTTATATGGACTCGCCTCACACGGTACGCCGGTGGCCACCACACGCTACAAATCGTCGTTGCTCGCTTTTTGTAGCCCGCACCGGCCACTTAATGCGCCGATACAAAACGCCGCCACACGTCACTCTCGCGATTCCCCACCCTTACCCTTACTTTAGTCGGCCGCTGTCGCGCGCTTCAGCCACTTTAGTAGCCGCTTCTAGCTACTCATGGCGGCGTTTGTGGCTGTGGCCCGTGGACTTCACCGCGTCTCCGCACCCAATCATACCCAGAACCTAGCAGTACTTAACAATGAAGATATCTACTTCTTCAGCAGTCTTCCGAATCGACTTCCTAACTTTATTAAGTAGTTAAATAAAGTTAAAGTGCATGCACATTCTATTTTTACACTTTTTAGATTATGATTTTTGCGTATTGGTGGTTAACAAATATTTAATTTTAGTTATAATTTTTATTTTTTAAAATATATAAATGCTTGACGTTTAATTCTAAAGAAAATATAACTAGAACTAACAGACGGGACTCGAACCCGCACCCTTCGCAATCCGGGCGAATGCACTGACCAATTATGCTACCGCAGCCCTCACGGACCGCGTCGAAATTCTTCTAGCCATTCTTAATCTGCAAGGCAGCGCCATCTCTTCGCATTATAGGTAACCCACAATGTCAAATGAATACTTTTTCAAGTATTAAACATTTGAAAGAAGAAATAGCAATTATAGTTATAATTTTTATTTTTTAAAGCATATAACTGCTTGATGTTTAAATCTAAAAAAAATATAACTAGAAAAAAAAAGAAAAAAAAAACTATAAATAATATTTAATTTTACTTAAGTGGATAGTAAGTTACAATACGAGTTGTGGAGAAATTATATAATTCCGTTAGGTACCCCCCCAAGCCTACGGGGACTAGCCTCTCGAGGGCCTCGTCTGTTACTCAACCACAAATATTTTAATTCCACAGAGAGGTTCATTATTTTAAAATCAACAAGCAAAAACAACAAAAAGGGCGTATAAGGAAACTCATCATTATCAAAATGAAGTGTTCGAGCCGGAGCAAGTTGAGCATCGTTCCTTGGCACGGTCACAAAATAGTACAGAAGTTTAGCTCGATCAACCGTGCAATGAGGGCTATCGTTTTCTGCCTCACCAGATGGCGCCACTGTTGAGTGAGGTCCTACATTGTAACTTTTAAAGTTTATAATACGCACATGAAATCAAAGGTTACATTTAGATCGTATTTTAACACAAAAGAACCATATCCTAAACATAATAGGCCATGCCACAGTGACGCGCAGTTCCGTTTTATTCGGAAAAAATGGGAACATAATCATTTTTCTAAGCTCAAATTTTTAATAACTGACATTCATTGCCACATAACTCATATTTGCCATAATTAAGCCGAATTGTTACGAATTATTCACAACATTATTTTAATTAGAAATAAACCCGCGTAGTCAACCAACAAGCAATAACATTTGACATTTCGGAGACCTCACGCTACACTAGCGCCTCTAGCGGCGGATTCATACGCGATAGCCCTCTGACCCATTTGCCCGAAGATTCGCTTTAAAAAAAGTCGAAACATAAAGTTTTTCTTTGTAGAGAATGCGTAAATGCACTTAGGACCTTCTAATAATAAGGAAACTGTGTTAACATGGATCTTTTGATATTTGACTTCTATTTTTAATGCAATAGATCATTGTAGAGCTAAAATTAAAATAGTTGTTTGATATTGAAACTACTATTCTAATTTTAGCTATAAGAGGATTACCAGAAAATTAACTGACAATTTCATGCCCTACTCACAGTACAAGCCAAGCCAAGTAAGGGAAGTTAATTATACGTATCATAAATAATTAATGGTGTCAAATACGAACATTTAATATTGTTTGAAAACTGTTTGCGTAAGTGTATGTGTTTAATAACAAAGTTTTCCGCACCGCTCAATATCTGCGCAGAATGTATAATAGGATTTAATTAAAAGAAGACTTGTAAAATCAAATTATAACGATTCCTAGCTCTCAAATGTGTCTCCGGGAGTGAAAGGAAAAATAAAGAATAGAAATCAGAAATCAATATATCTTTATTCATATTGGATGTATAGTACAACTCTTTTGAATCGCCCAAAAATTTTTTTCCCTACCACTCGTTATGGACATATTTTTAGCTGCGGAGAAAACGAGCGAAAACAACTCCACAACATTAAAAGTCTAATGTAACAACATTTACAAATCATTATGTTGTTGCAACGTCAATACAATCATGATTTATTTAGTTAATATAGAAAACCTGTTGGAATGATTGGAACAGTTCAAACCCAAGCATTTTTGTCTGTAATATAATCAGACACTTTGTAATAAGCTTTTTGAATAAGTGCTTTTTTTATACTATCTTAAAATTTATTTATGGTTAACTCTTGGATATTGCTTGGGACTTTATTGTATAAGCGAGCACAAAGACCTTTAAATGAATTATTAATTTTGTGAAGCATAGTAGTAGGTAAAATTAGTTTATTTTTGTTCCTTGTATTAAGTGTGTGAACATCACTGTTTTTAAAAAACAAATTAATATAAAATATCACAATGCGAATTAATAATTTCTTGTTCCTTAAAAATGGAATGTCTTTTTCAAGAAGCCCCAAGCATGTATCATCTTGCAGGCGGGCGAGGCGAGGATGGCCACCATTGATGCATCAGCTATGATCTTTGCGTCTGGATTATACCACTACAAATGAGGCTTTGAGAACCATGGTGGCCTAACTAATTTTTTTAACAGTAGTGGCCAGTATGGCACCTAAAATTTAGATCACAGACTAAAAACTTCAACAGTGCTGCCATCTAGTGAATATTCGTTGTATCACTTTTAGACCTGGTTCTGGTTCTATCAAAATGATCAATTTGAACTGGAAAAAATCATGAACTCAATATTGTAAAAAATGAGTTAGGCCACTATGGTTCTCATGGCCTCAAATAGTGGGATAATTTACTCAGAATGATAATTTTATACCGCCCTAGTCGACCGCGTTAACTTAATTTTTTTGACAATCCCTGAAGAACCTAGCAGTTTTCCGAGATAAAAGTATCCGCTGTCTCTGTCCAGGTTATAAGCTGTCTGTTTGTAAAATTTCATCCTACTCCGTTAAGCCCTCTTTGTGTGATTGAGTTACAAACATTACAAACTTAGCAACTTTCGAATTTATATAATATATATATATATAAAACTCAAAGGTGACTGACTGACATAGTGATCTATCAACGCACAGCCCAAACGACTGGACGGATCGGGCTGAAATTTGGCATGTAGGTAGATGTTATGAAGGATTTTGATCAATTCTACCCACAAGGGGATAAAATAGGGAACGAAAGTTTGTATGAAACTTTGTCAATTTTAAACTGATCGGGCTGAGACTTAGCATGCAGGTATAAGAAGAATCATAGATGAATGTCATTGTGTATAATACAAGCCTGAGAACAAAAACTGTAGTCTACACTTCAGCTCTACACCGAAGCGAAGCGAGGGCGGGCAGCTAGTATTAAACAGGATAGGATACACAAATTGGGCAAATTTGTATACTTCAACACTTTGAGTATATTAATAGCGATAGTTTACGTCGAGCAAAGGTATTTTTTATTTTTAGTATTTGTTATTATAGTGGCAATATATAAATTGAATACTCTGCGATAATTATAGATGTTAACTTATTACAGTTTATGAGAATATGAGCTTTCTTGGTGTACAGAAACTATAAAAACAACGTGTCTGCTGTTTATTTTTGATCATCATTATCTTCATCATCAGCCTATTAATGTCCCCACTGCTGGGGCACAGGAATTCCTATGGATGGAATAGGGAGATTGGGCCATGACCCATCACACAGGCCTAGTGCTAACGACTGCAGATGCAGCCGGGACCAACGGCTTAACGTGCCTTCAAAAGCACGGAGTAACTCGAGATAGAAGATTTTTGGTCACCCATCCAATGACCGACCACTGCGAAAGTTGCTTAACTTCATCGATCGCAGCCGAACGCGCTAACCACCCGCGCCACCGAGCTCCTCATCCAACGATCTTTTTCTCTCATTCTTACAATTTGTGGGATTGATTTCGTTAAATGGGGGACGGAAGTATGTAACAGGAAGTCGGGGAAGCGCGCTCGTTATTGGATTTCGGAATATAATATTAAAATTGCTTATTTCTTTTGTAGCCGTGTCAAAAGCAGGTTTATTTATTGATCCATGCGTGTCCTTGATGTTTCCGCCATTCTCGAAAAGGTAATAAAAGGAATGAAAATGTCTTTTAAAAATCGAATATCTATGCGGAAACTAATTACGTTTCTTGCCGCACTTTGTTTTTATATAAAAGATAGTTTTATTAGTATCCGCATCCGACAACACGTGTATTGAAACGGAGCTCTATAAATACTGATATATCGACCGCTGCCATTAAATATTGATGCAGTTGAAGACGTGCAACAACTAGGCTGTATGTTCGCATGCGATGTGATGTGTGGCGTATCGCAATTTAGCGTCGCCTCACACGGGCCACCGACCACAACCACAAAACGCTTGTAGTTTTCATACATTTTATATGGACTCGCCACACACGGTACGCCGGTGGCCGCCACACGCTACAAATCGTCGTTGCTCGCTTCTTGTCGTCCGCACCGGCCTCTTAGGCGTTTTGCAGAAGACGGGGCGGAGCGGGCATTTTGTCCGCGAAGCAATAAAAACCGCGTCTGCCCGTCGATGTCTGTGGTTGCCCGCGCTGCGTACACAAAGCACACGACGGGCAGAGGCAGTCAGTTCAGGACGTTCGTTCTAGTGAATAGTCCATCACTAAAAAGCGCGTGGCGCGGAGTGAGCTAGCCGCCCCGCGCCGCCGTCTGCGTTACTGCATATAAACTGGTTTGTATGATCCACGGCGGGCAGCCGCGGACATGCCGCGCCGCCAGTGCCCGCCGGGCACCCAAGGCGAGGTCTTTTTGCCCTCTGTATGCGTTTGTAATATAGGATTCACTTTGTGCTATCGTTCGCGGTGAAATTGACCGGCCCGCCCCGCCCCGTCGTCTGCAAAGCGCCTTAATGCGCCGATACAAAACGCCGCCACACGTCACTCGCGCAATTCCCCACCCCTCTCTCCCTTACCTTCGCTCTCGGCCGCTGTCGCGCGCTTCAGCCACTCTAGTAGCCGCTTCTAGCTTCTTTTGGCGGCGTTTGTGGCTGTGGCGTGTGGCCCGTGTGCGGCGACGCTTATGAATGGTGGTCGTAATTCTAACAATCCTTCTTAAAAGGTTTTTCTTCAATTTATTTTTTCCGTGCCTTTCAAATTTCAAATGTTACCTGACTAGGCTTGCCAGGTGTCCGGCTTTAGCCGGACATGTTTGGCTTTTTGCGGTCGCGTCCGGCCAAATATGTACGTGTTTGGCCTGTCCGGCTTTTGTCAGGCTTTTTATCAGAGTGGCGATTCGTACGACGATGGGCGGACGAACGTCCGAACGGACAAGAGAACAAACTGTTGGCGCTTCAATCTTCGATCTCATTCTCACTTTACATCACGTATAAATACTTTTTTCAACAGCCCCGCTGTAAAAACATTATGTTTGGGAATAAAAAAAATACGTCCGGCTTTTAGGGCAAAATGTCAGGCCTTATATAGTGTGCAGTCCGGCCTTTGCATTTTATGGCCTGGCAACCCTATACCTGACACGTTGACACTGGAATTTCCGCCTTTTTCACTGATTGGCAATTTTATTTTTGTTTGGATCGATAGGGCCTAAACATTCTTCGACTAAGGATTGTACCAACATTCTTCCTTCAGATAAAGGCTTAATTCTCTTTGTATTCGCAGAATAATTTAACATCATTCCATATTTGTCAATTTGTTTCAAATAGGGACAAAATGAGGCTGAAACATGACTAATTTTTACATTTGATAAAGTTTGGTGACGTGATAAAAGTTTGACATTGTAGTTAGGACTGATTGTTTCGATCTTTTGATTGATATCGTATATTATACTTGGACAAAATGAAGAATTGTAATCATTTGTAATTCTAGTTCATTTTTGGTGTTCGCTTTTATAAATATTATTAACTTTTATCCGATATAATTTTTATTATTTTTAAAGCATGTAACTGCTTGATGTTTAAATCTAAAGAAATATAACTAGAAAAGACTCCACGCGGACCAGGACGCGGTCCGTGAGGGCCGCGGTAGCATAAGTCAGTGCATTCGCCCGGATTGCGAAGGGTTCGAGTCCCGTCTGCTGCCTGGTCCGCGTGGAATTTTTTCTAGTTATATTTTCTTTATATTTTATCCGATAACTGAAAAAACGTCTCTTATTGACTTGATTGTGTTTCATTTGTTATTTTCATCGTGTACAAATGTTTTGCTGTCGTAAATTATGTTACTTTATATGCGAACCCTGTCAAATTACTTAGCCATCCCGCCACCTCATATTAAACATGAATAAAGTCTACTTGCGAAGATAGAAAGCGCGACAGAAAACATACTGCTCCCTCCCTGCCCCTCTAGCATGACCACCGAAACGGGATATGATAAAGCGATATATCGGCATTAACTGTCAGACTACTATGGAGTTTGACAGTAGTCTGACAGTTAATGTCGATATATCGCTTTATCATATCCCGTTTTGGTGGTCATGCTAGAGGGGCTTGATTACATTAGGTACCGACCTTAATTCCAAATAATAACTAAATCTTTAAGACATTGCAGTTAATCGTACTGTATATAATATTAGAAATGTGACTGTTTATGTTTGTAACTGAATCATGCTAAAATGGCTGAACGGCTTATAATGAAATTTTACACACAGACAGATTCTTAAAAAAACAAAAGTTAACGCGGGTGTCAGTCACGGGCGGCTGCTAGTATTTGATAAAATTCTGGCTGATGCACATCACTATCACTATCACTATCTTTATATATATAATTCTTCTGTGAGTGTGTATGTCACTGAACTTCTCTTAAACGACTGGACCGATTTTGATGAAATTTTTCGTGTGTGTTCAAGGGGATCTGAGAATGGTTTAGATTCACAATTTTGTCCGCTGGACAACCCCTATTTTTTTAGGGCGGTACGAAGTTCGCTGGGTCAGCTAGTATAGTATAAAACAAAGTCGCTTTCTCTGTCCCTATGTCCCTATTTGTATGCTTAAATCTTTGAAACTACGCAACGGATTTTGATGCGGTTTTTTTAATAGATAGAGTGATTCAAGAGGAAGGTTTATATGTATAATACATGCATAATATAGTAGAGAAACACTGATAATTTTAGAGGTTTTTAATATAAGGTCGTAAATAAACACATTTTTTTTGCGCTTACATTGCAAACGCTGGCTGAACCCAACGAGATAGATCAAAATAATGTACTACAGTATTGTACACGTTAAAAAGGTCTACAAAAAAGTCCGCGATGGTATATGCCTATCTCTTTGGTATAACCCACAATAACCATTTTTTAATTACTTATTACGAGAAAATAATGGCTTATTTACGAACAAGCGATTTTAAGCAATACAGCATTAATCCTTATCCAATTAAGTACCTTAAATACATTGTGCGTGTAATATAGATCAATATAACCCTGTACACCATGTAATTTAAATGAATATTTTCGAAGATATTACAGATTTAAAATGCAGGAACATACCGGTTCGGGCACCTACTGGCCGGGGGGCCGGCGGCGGCGCGTGTCTTTAGTAATTAGTTATTTAAAGAAAGTCATTGTGTTTAATAGAAACCTGAGAACAAAAATATAATCTATACTACAGCTCTACACCGAAGCAAAGCGAGATAAAGATAAACGGATAAGGATGAACAAGGCAAAAAATAAGCTACTCAAAACACTAATTCCACGCGCACAAAGTCGTAGGCAACAGCTACTAGTAACAAATAATGGAAATATCAAAATCTGCAAAAAGTGCACATAGCGGATATTGGTTGGCAGATACTAATGGTGAGCCTTTGTAACGTACAACGAGAACAGCCGAATAAAACAACAAACTCAAAAGTCTGCGGTGCGATTGGAAATTTTCAGCTACGTGCGTTCATTAGTGTAGCAGGCGTAGTATTGTACAAATTGACCACATACACAGAGCTGGAGCTCTATTTTTGAATCACTCGTCTTGCGTCGAACGCTCGATTTCTACTAAATTTCATTCGACATAATTAATTTCGTATTTTCGAATCGCTCGAGTGCAACGAATGGGTCAGAACACTCGCTGCATGGCGAATCGTGGAGGCGAATGATAGAATAATTGTTAATTTTTTTGTGCTATTAGACGACGATGATCTATCATTGTCATGCTTTATATGAAACGACAACGAGAATGTTTTGTTCAGTTTTCATTGCGGTAATTACCGGTTTTTATTTTATCCGCGTGAAATGAGTAAAATATTACTTTTCTTATTAAACAGGTAACACTGGTGACGAATGATTCAAAAATACGGAAAATCAGTATTATGCGACTTGAAAGTCGAAAGTGACTTATGTCGCATTCGACGATGCTATGTCAGACGAGTGATTCAAAAATAGAGCTCCTGGGCTGTGTTGTAAAATGGGCTGTGTGGACCCAATGAGGCGAGCCGATACCGCTAATTGTCCACGAACGCCGCGACCGACGCTAATGGGAGAATGATACTGGCAACACACATGCAGCGACACTAGCAAATTAAAGGCCGCTGCATACGCGACGAGTTTTTATCCGGACGGGACGGGACGGGAAACTTTGGAAACATCGTTTCATACACATTGTATCCAAAAACGCATATAGCACCTCCGGTGCGACACTGTCACTTATACAAAAAAATCATTTTTGCAGGAGAAGCGTTTAAAACTTTAACATCCCAAAACATACAAATATGTAAAGTGTTTTTTTATTTTTTTTTAGATGAAAAGCTTATGCTTTTCATGACCTAAAAATCTGCTTGGGGTTTTAAACTTTAAATTCATGCGGGCTATTTAAACTTTACGGCTCTATATATAGGTCATTTCGCCAAGTTAATCTATGGTAAAACTTTTTAATACAAAAGTAGGCTATAACTATCACAAAAAACGGCTTATAGTACCGTGGGTAGCGCGCCCCGATCGGGGCGTGCGGTGATCGACCGTGCGGTATTTTTCGAGCACGCCCCGATCAGGGCGTGTGGTTTATTGAGTAAATATTGTATGTTTTGGGATATTAAAGTTTTAAACGCTCATCCTGAA
Source organism: Chilo suppressalis (assembly GCA_902850365.2). Taxonomy (NCBI): domain Eukaryota; kingdom Metazoa; phylum Arthropoda; class Insecta; order Lepidoptera; family Crambidae; genus Chilo; species Chilo suppressalis. Next base: position 1,082,921 of record OU963894.1, read on the forward strand.
AAAAAATGTTTTGTCAAAAGTGACAGTGTCCCACCGGAGGTGCGATATGTCACGGCTACATGGACTGGGCGAGAACGTGGAAGGGAAAAATATCATCGCGGACGATGTTTTCCCGTTCTCGTCCCGTCACGCCCTGCGCGTGCCCCGTCCCGCTCGTGGTTTCACTACGTATGCATAGCACAGTCGCTCTGTTCTGCTCATTCCGAACAGATATGTAATAACGCGTTGATCCAAGAATATAAAATTATAAAATTACATTTCCAATCATTATAAAATCAACACTAGCACGTTAGATTCGAATCACTATCACGGCACAGCGGTGACACTCCCTGTACGTGAGAGTTACAGCGTCAGTGACCTTGAGCAGGAGTGTGTATGCGCTAGGGTTGAACTTGGAATTTAGACTTGTGCCAATGAATATTTATGCATAGTAAGTTATTAAATGTAAACTGAATCAAGAATACTGGGGTAAATAATGAAGGATAGGTTTGATTTTATAATCAATGTTTAATCATTTAATGTAGGCACTATAACAAATTGCTAACTTTTATATATTTTCCCCTTTTTCGATTCGTTTTATAATTCTTATTATTATCTAAATAATAATAAGATTGCGTAGCGTAGTCAGTCTGTGCGTGCAATGCAGTGCAACGCTATTATTTTTCTATTTCGCTACTGCCATCAGTGTTGCCAACTCGGATTTTGAAAAAGGCGTAGGCCCGATGAGAAAATTACGTAGAATTGGTAAGTTTTGCATATGAAAAGTACGTAGATCTACGTACTTTTTTCTGAGTGAAATGAAGAAGTTGGGTGAAACCGAATTAAACGAGTATTTTGTTATACAATTTGTTTAAGAACGGGAGATAGAACAAAGAGTTCTTGGAGAAGTCGCTGCATTGGAAGCATTTACCATGCTGTGGTAGACATTAACCATCAGACACAGACACTGGTAGGTGTCGATGCTAGATGGTTCTCTAAATTTAAAACTAAATTTAACATCAATCTCTCCTTTTCATTCTGTGAAGAGAATGACAAGGATAAACTGTTGTTAAATGGGCTAGTTGATACTTTTTTGAATTATGTTTTAAATTGTTAATAATTGTTCTATCAGACCGAAAAAAAAATGTATTTTTTTTACCTAGAAGACATACTAAAACGCTATTTAGTCCTATGTAGGTAGTACTATGACGTCCAAACATTTGTAAACAAACACTCGCAAGCACGTAGGAAATAAACTGTCTAAGTTAATATTATAAAACCATGATTTCGAATAGATCACATGAAAAATATAGTAGTTATCATGATACACTTGGTAAAAGACTAGAAAAATTGTGGTTTAAATTGCCAAGAGAAATAAACATACTTACACATGATCATGTTTAAAACTTGCTAAATCCTGTAACTTTATCGACTGAAAGTCATTTCTTTTTGCAAAGATCAATTCGATGTGAATAGGTACTCATTGATAATATTTAAAGTTTAAAAATACAATTTTTTAAGGTTATGAATGTACCTACTAAGTCAAAGATTTTTGTCGTTTCTGCTTTCACAAATCCTGCATCCAGCATTAATTTAGTCAACAAAACCAATAACGGGAACCTTTTCTACAAGACAAGATACAAGAGTGTTTAGATACATCTTTATAAGAAATAAACATTGGTATAGTTTTTAAGTAAAGTAATGGAAAATATTCTTTTTTATTCTAGTGAATTAAGTTATTTTACAAATTTGAAAAAAATAAGAAAATACGTAGATTTTGGGACTTAAGTTAGTAGGTTTCCAGAAAAGGCCTAAAATACGTAGATCTACGTAAAAAGACGTAGAGTTGGCAACACTGACTGCCATGCCTTCGGTCGAGGCAGTCGGTCGGCGACTGCCCTCTCCACGCCCCGCGCGCCGCGCAACGCCCCCGCGCACCTCCAGACACCCACACATAGCCGCGGGCGATTTTACGAGAACACATGCTTAAGTTTCGCGTAGTGTATATATTCTGTGATCACGGTGCGTATGCGTTTGCACCACGTTCCCGTTTTGAACGAGATAATCACGTGCCCGTCCCGCTCACGTCCCGTCCGACACGTATTTACTCGTCACGTATGCAGCGGCCTTAAGAATCTGACATTTGCACTGGAAATTAGTTATATATTAGGTCCTTACACATGGAAATAACGTTTTGTCGTACTGACCACTTTAATCTGAAATATCTCCTCTTTGGTTAAGAATTCCAAAATTTATAAATTCATTTAGCTGGTACATTTGAGTTTTGAAAACAGTCATTCATTTGTTTTTTTCCTCATTATTTTTTTTTTGGCGTCGCTTATTACCGCTCAATGGAAAACATAAAATATCGGTAATTTTCACGAGTACGAGTTCTACCGTGGCACCAGTGCTGCAAGAAACAGCTCGAAGGATTGGTGATGTATACGGCGCTGGTGTCGCAAAAGAAAGCACGGTACGTTTTTGGTTACAACGTTTTCGTTCTGGAAATTTTGAACTTCAGAACCAACCCCGTGGACGGCCCTAGACCATAGTGAAATATGAAGAATTAAAGGCTATTGTATTAGCGGATCCATCACAAAGCACTTCAGAGATAGCTGCAGGCTTCGGGGTAAGTGACAAAACTGTATTAACCCACTTGAAGCAAATATGGAAAGTAAAAAACTTGAATGATAAAATGAAATGAAAAGTCATTTATTCAGTCTAGGCTGTTACAAGCACTTGTGAAGGTCAAGAAGCTACGCCATCGGTTCGCAAAACTACGGCGGGAGACCTTGTACTGAGAAGAACCGGCAAGAAACTAAGCAAGGGCTGCTTTTTTCTCCCTGTGAGAGAGATACTTCTGAAGTCACCTTCCATTACATTATTTAGGATATAGATATATAGTAACAATAAATTTTATATTTAGTATATAGGAAGCGGCATTAGATAGGTAACATATTACTGTTACAAAAACTGACTCATACCCATCAAATAACAAATTACAAGAAACACTATGTCCATGCATTACGATCATTTAGATAGTCATTAACTTTATAATAGCCCTTATTCATAAGAGTATTCTTAATCTGAGATTTAAATTTGGTTAGTGGAAGCTCAATCAGAACTTTGTTAAACAATGCAATACTACAACCCAGAAATGAACCTCTTGATTTTTGGAGTCTGAAACATGGAACGGCAAGCTTGTTCTTAAATCTCGTGTTAAAGTTATGGGTTTGACTTTTTTTTGCAAATGCGTCATAGTTTTTTCTTACATATATTATAATTGATATATTAATGGGTACCTCATGAATTGAGTGAATCGAACTTGCAGACACGCGTCGACTACTGGATGACTCTGCTCAACCGACACAATAATGAAGGGATTTTAAATCGAATCATTACTTGTGATGAAAAGTGGAAACTGTACGATAATCGGAAGCGCTCGTCGCAATGGCTGAACCCTGGAGACCCAGCCAAAAACGAAAATTGACTTAGAAGAAGTTACTTCTGAGTGTTTGGTGGACTAACACCGGTGTCGTTCACTACAGCTTTCTAAAATTTGGGGAAATGATTACGGCAGATATCTATTGTCAGCAACTGCAAACCATGAAGGAAGAAATAGCTATTAAACAACCGAGATTGGTCAATCGCTGTAGGCCACTGCTGCTTCACGACAATGCAAGACCACACACTGCACACCAAACAACCACTTAGTTAGATGAGCTACAATTGGAATGTCTGCAACATCCACCGTACTCCCCGGACCTTGCTCCAGCAGATTACCATTTTTTAGGGAATTTGGACAAATTTTTACAAGGACTTAACTTTTTTCTAGTTATATTTTCTTTAGATTTAAACATCAAGCAGTTACATGCTTTAAAAAAATAAAAATTATAACTATAATTGCTATCTCTTCTTTCAAATGTTTAATACTTATAAAAGTATTCATTTGACATTGTGGGTTACCTATAATGCGAAGAGATAGCGCTGCCTTGCAGCTTAAGAATGGCTAGAAGAATTTCGACGCGGTCCGTGAGGTAGCATAGTTGGCATTCGCCCGGATTGCGAAGGGTGCGGGTTCGAGTCCCGTCTGCTGCCTGGTCCGCGTGGAATTTTTTCGAGTTATATTTTCTTTAGATTTAAATATCAAGCAGTTACATGCTTTAAAAAAATATATATATAAGGAAAAAGAAATTCAACTCCGATGCGGCAGTCCAAACCGCCTTCAAAGAGTTGATTGATTCTCGCCCCTATGGTTTTTTTAGTAAAGGGATCAATGAACTACCTATGAGATGGCAAAATGGTGCATACTTTGATTAATTAAATATATTTTACAAAAAAAAATGTGTGCGTGTACTAGTGTACACACGTAAGAAGTGAAACTTCTTTATGGCCTTATTTTTCGAAAAATGATCTACATGCAACTTTCCAGAAATTGGTTAAATAAAGTTAAATTAGATAAAGTTTAAACAAAAGGATTTTATTATCATAGACATGAATACAAATTACTGCCTATGAAACTGTTATGATTACACGGCTCAGTAATCTAAGGCACATGTTCCACCGCCGACGATGAACGATAAGCGAGTAGAAACTAGAAACGAATTGGCAGTCCTGAGTTAAAATGCACGCGCACGGCTTTTGACAGCCAAGCCAGCTTAACCGAGCGAGTATAGCTGAGCGAGTATCGCTGAGCTAGTATCGCTGAGCGAGAATCGCTGAGCGAGAATCGCTGAGCGAGAATCACTGAGCGAGTATCGCTGGGCGAGTATCGCTGAGCGAGTACAGCTGAGCGAGTATCGCTGAGTGAGTATCGCTGAGCGAGTATCGCTGAGCGAGTATCGCTGAGCGAGTATCGCTATGCGAGTTCGGCTGAGCGAGTCTTATCTTTAATAACTATTGTCACTCAGCTACAAACGAGTAGAGAGAGTTCTCGCCGGCGACAGTGCACAGTGTGATCATTCAGCTATCAACTATTAATATAAAAAAAGATGGCGCGTAACGGAAAAATGTGACGCGTAACCGAAAAATGTGCTGGTAAATTTTTTTCCAACGCCGATAAAGAAGTTTCACTTCAATAATTTACTTTTTATACCTCCCGTACAAAACGTCAATTTCATATGTAAGGACCTTATATGTTACCGGACAAACCCCATTTTACAGACAAAGCGGCTACTAAAGTGGCTGAAGCGCGCGACAGCGGCCGACTAAGGTAAGGGAGAGAGGGGTGGGGAACCGCGCGAGTGACGTGTGGCGGCGTTTAGTATCGGCGCATTAAGTGGCCGGTGCGGGCCACAAGAAGCGAGCAACGACGATTTGTAGCATGTGGCGGCCACCGGCGTACCGTGTGTGGCGAGTCCATATAAAATGTATGAAAACTACAAGAAATATGCCGGTGGCGTGGTGGTTGTGGTCGGTGGCCCGTGTGCGGCGACACTTACTAACGAAAATATTACAATTGACCAAAAATTATGCATTGAAATTGGCTTATTGTACGTACTTATTATGTTTGCCTACCTCACTTGTAAATAATAACAATAAAAAATCTTTAATCACACATACCGCAAATTGTATCCTTAGCGAAGCTTAGGTAGGGATGTCGAAAGTTGAAAAAAATATCGATTTATCGATACATCGATCTTTTAAAAAATATCAATATCGGCTTTGATATATCGCGAAAAAAACATCGATATATCGGACCAATTTTCCCAATAATATCGTACAGTAGCTCACGAAATATGACACGCGGAATAATAATGGAACGAAAATTATCGCCCTAAAAATAGACCCTATTTTTGAATGATGACATAGACAATACTAAATACAGCACAGATCATATATATGTTGAATATCATTAATCTGAGATCCAGTTACGATTTTTCCAGATACGAATTTAGTTAAATGCCGCTTATAATTAAAAAAATATCGTTTTTGATACGAATTTCGATATTGGTTATTTTGTATCGATGTATCGATATATTGAATCAAAATATATCGGCAAAAAATATCTATATATCGAACAAAAAATATCGATATATCGATACATCGATATATTTCCAACAAGCCTAAGCTTAGGAATCGAACAGCCAGTGGGGCTAATGCTGTTCAATAAATAACTCAATTATAATACCGTTGCGTTTAACGACATGCCTGTCCGAGTGATCGATATACTCGTATAATTTTCCCCGTTACTTCCCCGCGGCTATTACCTGCCAGGAATGATGCTCATTATCGACGACAAGCTGAGCTTCCGTTGTAATTATATAATGGTATAATTTCATAATAGGGTATTTGACAGTGTTAAAAATAAAGTGTCAATAGGGGTGATGACGGGGTACAGTAAACGAAATTCTATTTAGTCCGTCAGTTAGATGATCAAAAAATAATGGACACGTATTTTTTCTTTGGGCAATCAACCAAAAAATGACAAAGTTATAGCGCGTCAAAGTTTGGGAGTAGGGGCTCGTGACGTCACTTTTGAGTGAATTTTCACTTCGTGCGACTTTTCAAACCAATATATCTCTGCAATGTTTATATTATGTGAAAAAAGAAAAAATACGTGTCCAATACTTTTTGATAATCTACCTGATGAACGAAGAAAAAAAAATTAGTCATCATCCCTATTGTTAGCATCTGTGTTTAGAATGAATATTAATAGGGGTTTTGTACTATTGTTACAAAAAAAATATTCATAATTTTACTAAAAACTAACGAAAAAGATAACAGTTTTCTTACCTATTGTCACGTGACCCATGACGCTTGGGATTGGCGGAGCCTAAAATGACGTCACACGCAAGTAAACTTCCGGTCAAAGTGACATTACATTGTATCGTTTGACGTTTTAATATCAGTCGTGTGACGTCACACACTAGTAAGACGCCATATTGTGCAGAGAAACGTTTTCGCGGCAACTTGAAAATTGAGTTTTTGATTTGGTTATTTTTACTGAAATACACAACAGAATGATGAATATCCACTTTTTACGGACTCCATAAACATTAGTCAACAACGTGAGATCGTTTTCTAAAACTTGTCAAATACCCTATTTGCTGAAACAGGAGAAATACAAAATACTGGACCTCTTCGACATACATCACAGAAGAGATTTGGGACATAGTTTATTATTTGGGAGGGCTGTAAGGCTATATGGGGTAAGGAATTGGGTCAGCGTAAGCAAAGTGCAAAAACTACCCGGTAAGTGTTTACTATAATTTTGGCAATTAAACACTAGGTAGAGAAAAAAAACGACGGGTTGCACTCCGGGAGTGCCGGCAGAAGTGAAAACTTGAATATTAACGTTGTGCATTTTTGATATTTTGGAATGGTTAGGGAATAATTTTGCACGAATTGCTTTAATTATCAGTATAAAAGTACTATCATGTATGTGGTAGAATACAATATTTATTTATTGCGCTATCGTACACAAACATGACCATTTATATTACATTAAAAAAGTTTATCTCTCAGAAAAATCAACTTACATGAATCACATTTAAGCGCACCTAGCGACATCTATTGTAAAAAAAATGCATTTTCTTCGCAATAAAGCTGCCACGTGAACGTCCTAGATAGAGGCTTATAATTATAATACGGTCAAATAAAATATTACTATGTTTCGTCCAATATATTGAAAGTCAACAATCTTTCCAATTTTATTGTGTGTCATGATGCGATCAGCCCACGTGTTTAACCTGACGCGAGTTTAACATTTTTTACCCATACAAAAAAAAGTGTACAACGCCACTAAAGAAGTTTTCACTTCAAAAAACGTTGAACAATAGCATGCATAGTATAATTAGTTGTTATATTTTAGTTGACGACCTCCGTGGCCGAGTGGTTTATACGCCGGGTTTCATGGCGTCGCCGACTCGAGAGGTCCCGGGTTCGAATCCCGGTTGGGGCAGATGTTTGTGTGATGAATACGAGCATTTGTACTCCAGTCATGGATGTTTAATATGTATTTCATATAAATATACTTATATATGAACAATATATGTATTCTATCCGTTACCCTAGTATCCCATAATAACACAAGCCTTTACAGTGCTTACTTTGGGGCTAGGCTAATTGGTGTGAGTGTTGGAAATATTTATTATTATTGAAGTTATACTTCTTTAGCCGCGTTATGAAAAAATTATGAGAGTGAAATTTTAAGATGCGCGCGCATCACTGTAACACAAAAGTAACATAATGAAGTTAGCCGCGGGCGCGTTATGAAAAAATCATGTGAGTGAAATTTCGAGATGCGCGCGCATCACTGTAACACAATAGTAACACCATGAAGTTGGCCGCGGGCGCGTTATGAATGTTAGAGTCTAATAATGGTGGATTATTAACCACTTAGTGGTTAATAATCCTTTGAACGATCCACGGAGCTCCATAAGATGATCGCGTTGTCAAAAACAATGTTGGCACGCTCGTCGCCTCTGATCACTGTTTTCATATTTATAATATTTATCCACATGTTTCTAGTTCCTATATAGACACAACGTGTTTTAGTTACTTACAAGTGCTAATTACATATGGACTAATAACTTAAATTCAGTAGTGATTTAAATTGAATATTTTGATTATTTATTAATTTTTTCAAATTAAAACTGAACTTTATTGACTGCGTTGACTATCCTTTTCCAATCCTTTTATTATCTTATTGTAATTAATTATCTGCATGCAATTAAAAACTATTTTTTAATAATTCCAAAAAGAAGTATAACTTCTCACGCGCGTACTTAAGTACACGCACCCATATTTTTATTATTATATTTGTCGCTATAACGACAATACAAATACTAATTTTGTGATTTTCTTACAGTTATTGGTCCCACCGATAGCAAGCGGCTATCATAACTTAAAAACTGAGCTGAGTCCATCTATGACTCCGTGGAGCTTTGGTTACCTTGTTCTGTGGCAGAAACACAATACCACCAAAAAGGTTAGTTTTTTAACCGACGTAAATAACGGATGAGGATCTCAAGTCGACGCGTATAGGTATATTTTTTTTATGTATAATCACGCGCGAGGAGCTCGATGGCGCAAGTGGTTAGCGCGTTCGGCTGCGATCGTAGAAGTTAAGCAACTTTCGCAGTGGTCGGTCATTGGATGGGTGACCAAAAAATGGGTGCGTGTACTTATGTAGGCGCGTGAGAAGTTATCCTTCTTTGGCATCGTTTAAAATTAGTTTTTAATTACATGCAAATAATTAATTACAATAAATTAATAAAAAGTCTGGAAAAGGACACAGTCAATAAAGTTCAGTTTTAATTTGAAAAAATAAATAAATAATCAAAATATTCAATTAAAATCGCTACTGAATATAATTTATTAGAATACATTATTAAAAGGAGTCCCTTTAGGCAAGGTTCCGAAGATACTGGCAGCGTTCCCCCTTTGGATAGCTAGACTAATTCTTTGTCCAAGGTAGCTGCCAGCTCTTCGGTCTCCTGTGATGTCGACTAATCTTTTCGCTATTTCTTTAAAAAGCCTTATAGCGCTAGGACCCCACGGACCAAGGGTCTCGACACCGAATGGGACAAAATCATATTCGGAGCCTAGACCCCTGTATTTGCCTGCCTTAGCTTTTTCAGCCGCTTCACAAGCCGCACCAGCTCTGTTGTTGGTTCCATGTAGATGGGAAGGGGCCAGCGTGTCTGAACAGGTTGCATCCCATACTAGCACCCGACCCATCTTCCATGGAATCAAACTCATACCGTCCGGTCTCTTGCCATCGTCTCTTGCAATACCAGTTGGCTCAAGTAGACTTGGCACGTTGACGGTGGCAAGGGACCGGCGTATGATATCGTTAAGTGCGGCGTGTCTCGAGAAGCGGCCTGCACTTTTTTGGCAAGACAGTCCATGATGTCCTAGCTTGTCGACATCACTGCCACAGGGACATTTATGAGGAGCGCAGACCGGGACCCCAAGCCGTAGACAGGTTGCCATTCGGATTGTGTCAGGCTCAAGAAATGTGCCCGTATTTGTCGAAGGGTACGCGTGAAGCCAGTAGCCAGCCTCATGCGTACCCACGGCCAAAAGCCTAGCACGCGCCGAACCTGTACTGCAGCTCAAAAGGTTATTATAGGTTAATTTACAATTTATGTCGTCCCAGCTCCTCTGTGAATTTGGAGAAACTGGAAAATTTTGACCTGGGCATGCAATTAAGAAAGCGTTTCTAGCTTCTTCCAAGCCAGCAATCTCAAAGTTTGAAGGGGGTGCCCTTAAAATTTTACTTATGAGATTTGCTGAACTATGGACAGAAGATAGGAAGGCTGGTAAAGCGACACTGGAAATTTTGCGAATCCCTAAACCACCATAACGGATGGGTAGGGATTAGAGATGTAACGACTTGACTTTTCAAACCGGTTCAAACCGGTTTGAGCATGGACCGAGTTGAATCGGTTAACGTCTTCGTAAACCGGTTCTACCATGGCATTCGTTCGTATCGCGCTGCGCGCATGCGCGCCTGTCAATTCTTGTTTATGCCGCCATCCACAAATCGCGTGCGGCTCCTGACGTGCTTTTCCGACCCTAATAAAACTTGACCGACCAATACGAACCGACTTACAGCAGCGGATACGGTTAGCGCGCATCGACAATTTAAATACAACAGCCATAACCGACTTACCGACCGAACCGAAATGAAACGGACTCTGGTAGATTTGACTAACTTGACGGTGTAATTTTGTTTTCATTATTATGTAATATGCGACGTAATTGCCCAGCTTCTAAAAAAATAGACCAAATATTATTCCTAAATAGTTGTAAGAAAACTTTTTAATTGTTGTTTGTACCAAATAAAGTTTCTACGACTCAAATGATTTTACAAAAATAAGTTACGTATTTATTATACGGTTGATTATTAAAATTGTATTTTATTCTCAAAGTTAAGAAGTACGGTTTTATGTAATTAATAGAGTTTATATATTTTTTTGTAATTTTTTAAACACGGTATTACATAGATATTTGTTTATTTTTATTTTGACATTTTGAATTCTGATTATTATTATTTGTTTTCATATTTTAATTGTTATTTTTCAATTACCTTTAAATATTTGCACGATGTAATACCAATAAAATATGTAGAATTAAAAAAAAATAGCACCTGTTGTTTCGTAAGTTTCATTCGTCAACTCGTCAAACGGTTCAAACCGGTTCAAACCGCGGTTTACTGAAAATTTGGCGGTTCGGTTCGGAAACCGATTTGCATGTATTACTAACCGATCAAATCCGGTTTGTCAAAATTCAAGACCGTAACATCACTAGTAGGGATGCTTGGGTCCAAGATTGCTCGTTCAGCTGCATATTAAGAATCGATTCTAATTTAATTTTGATTAAGTCGTCTAATTGTGACAAAAGATCTAAGTGATTCCAAAAGGAGCAGCAACGGAGCACATACGTAAATTTTGGGACAAAAAGACAGAATTTTAAGATGCAAAGTGCATAATGTGAACTAATTTCAAGGAGACGGTCGGCAGAATTTTGAAATTTATTAATTGAATTATTAATATATTCAGAAATAGATTCATCAAAAATTGGAGAACCTAAAAGGTAAAGGGAATTACTGTTAACTATTTTAATATTTGGAGCTAAAATATTAAATTTTTGTTTAACGTCATTTAAATTTAAGTCGTTGTTATTTATAAAAAGTTCGCATTTGCTAAAATTAAGCTCCAAACCGATGGCTTCAAATTTATTTTTGATTGAAAAAAGGTCCGAAAAAACAGTATCCACATCACCTCCTAGGGTTCCGTCGTCCAAATACCAAACATTGAATTTAGAATTTAAATTTTTGATTATCGGATTTATAGCCAAACTAAAAATTGCAGGCCCAAGGGGATCACCCTGTTGACAACCTACTTCCGAGGACAGTTCATTAGAACGATATAACAATTTTGTTGGGTCGGCGTAACTGAGAAGAAGATAATTGTATATTTCCGGTAAATGTTGTTTTATTTCTGTCAGCAGGGTATCCCTATTTACCGAATTGAATGCATTTTTGACATCAATTTTGAGCAACACGTCAGGCTGCCCGTAAGTTAGGAAGGAGCGTAGGGCATGGACGGCTGCCTCACACCCTCCTTTGACACCGAAGCCTAACTGTACGGGTTCAAATTCCGAATTTAGTTTTGGTAAAATATGTCGAACAGCAATTTTGGAGGCCAGACGTCGTAGTGTTGATCCAACAGCAATTGGTCTCACCCCTCCGTCCTTTTTGGTCAGGGCAATGAGGTTCGCGCCGAAAAGAATAGGAACAATTTCTGGATTGACACTACCGGAATACATAAAGTTGATTAATTTAGTGATCGAATTTACAAGTTGCTCGCCTGCATTACCCACAGAATGCGAAGTTAAATCTTTCAAATGTTGGGGTGAGATTCCATCCAAACCTGCAGCCGAACCTGGTTTAAAAGATAAAATGGCATCCATAACATCTTTGTATTGAATTTGAAGGCATGCTTGCCCTGCTGTTGGTGGGTCGAGAAAATATGGGTTTGCTGGAGCTGGGGGATGTTTTGTCCGTAAGGCCTGAAGGGTGTCAGGGGTATCTGGTGATAGCACGTCATTGGAGAACAAAAGGCGAACGGCACCTTTGAGATCTCCGTCACAGATTTTGTTTTCAACGAGTTTTTTGCGATTATGAGGGGCATCATGTTTGATTAGAGGTGCGGGAGAAGGCGAGGAGCTTACAGCACAGTTATTCTTAATCTTTTGTGTCAAGGATAAATTCGGTTCATCAGTTTTTAAGATATGAAGAGTGCTGTATGAAAATAAAAATAGGTTCTGCCAGTCTTGAGTTAAATTGCTTATATAACATTTCTGGATTAATTGTGACAAATATGTAGCAACGGTTATTCGAGCTCCTCGCGGGATTCTTTTAACTATTGGTATACTATTTTTCAAATGGCTGAGATATGTGTGGAAAGGAGTTGGATCGTTGGCAGGCGCACTCGGAATAATGGGATGTATGTCTAAATGTGAATTGTTTTGACTAATACATTGCCTGTGTGTTTTTGAAGTGTGTATTTTGAGGCCTTTCAAAGATTTAAAAGACTTGTGGCACTGTGTACATGTGTAGGTCGCGTTCGACGTGCCATCACAAGATTGGGTCACGGACTGCATTCACAATAGTAAAATACATTCAAAAATAAATAATAACTTAAAACAGGTTTAAAAACACAAAAAGTAACTTAAAATGTACACTAATGAAACTTAAAATGTAAACATAAAAAGTCAGTCTATATGACAGCTGCTTCCAAGACGCATGCGTCGTTACCTAGGTCCGTCAAGGTTGCTAGGCCGCGGGAGCAAATCAAGACTCCTATTGGCTGAGTAGTAGCGGGTACCTAGCAACAGGTGTGGATGTCCAAGGCGTCCTTAGTAACACAATTTGTTCGGGGAAATGTCAACAAAATAGCAGACTTTATGTAAACACATTCCAGGCAAATACATCAGCACTCAGGTTGCCCACATGCGGGGTCATAAAGAAAAATTTGGGCTGCAAAAATATGGTATTATTTACCATTTATGGGTCATAATAATAATTTTAAAATCCAAAATATGACCCGAGGATCTGACAGTTCAGTTCACTTTTTTTTTTTTTTTTTTTTTTTTTTTTTTTAGGGGGAACGCTGCCAGTATCTTCGGAACCTTGCCTAAAGGGACTCCTTTTAATAATGTATTTTAGTTATTATATTTTATTTTTTTAAGGTTTTTAGTTTTAGGTTCATTGTTATAGTATATTTTTTGTTTTAATTATTCTTAAATGTATAAATACAAGCCTCTTTATTTCCATAATGTACAAGTAATAAATATCATTTTTGTTAAGAATACAAAAATCATTTATTAGAACATATGTGATTTGCACTTGTATGAAACTCAAACACGTATTCCGAATATACAAACTAGAAACATGTGGATAAATATTATAAACTAGCGGCCCGCCCTCGCTTCGCTTCGGTGTAGAGCTGAAGTGTAGACTACAGTTTTTGTTCTCAGGCTTGTATTATACACAGTGACATTCATCTATGATTCTTCTTATACCTGCATGCAAAGTCTCAGCCCGATCGGTTTAAAATTGATAAAGTTTCATACAAACTTTCATTCCTTATTTTATCCCCTTGGGATTTTCTTTATATTTTTTTCCGTAAGAACCTTGTACAGAGTATTAGAAAACTACAAAAAAAAAACAGCCAAATCGGTCAAGCCGTTTTCATGTTATGTCGTGACAACGGAAAACGGGTTTCATTTTTTTATATATAGATATGAAAACAGTCTCTGTTCTAAATTCAAAACTCGTAACTTTTCCCGATGTTTGTTGTACGTGTTTCCCGCGCTAGGACCGCGAGTGGCCGCGCATGCGTACGGTGCGGCGGGCGACGCGGTAATGGCAGCGCGGCACATGAAGTTGGTCGCTAAAGCGACCAACTTCATGGTGTTAATTTTTTGTGTTACAGATGCGCGCGCATCTTAAAATTTCACTCTCATAATTTTTTTATAACGCGCCTAAAGAAGTATAACTTCAAAAATTTACTATCTCGAGCTCCTCCGTGCTTCAGAAGGCACGTGAAGCCGTTGGTCCCGGCTGCATCTGCAGTCGTTCGAACCCGCCAATCCGCACTGGGCCCGCGTGGTGGGTCAGGGCCTAATCTATTTTTCCATCCATAGGGAAGGCCTGTGCCCCAGCAGTGGGGACATTAATAGGCTGATGATGATGATAATCACGCGTAACTTTTTACAGCGTTGACCGATTTAAATATTTTTTTTTTTGGAAAGCGTATACTACGAAGTTGGTTCCATTAAATTTGAGAAAAAAAAATACAATCGCCTTTCCGAATCTTTGTTTTATATGACAATGGGGGCTATCGTTTTTTGTTTCACCAGATGGCGCCACTGTTGAGTGAGGTCCTAAATTGTAACTTTTAAAGTTTATTAATACGCACATGAAATCAAAGGTTACATTTAGATCGTATTTTAACACAAAAGAACCATACCCTAAACATAATAGGCCATGCCACAGTGACGCGCAGTTCCGTTTTATTCGGAAAAAATGGGAACATAATCATTTTTCTAAGCTCAAATTTTTAATAACTGACATTCATTGCCACATAACTCATATTTGCCATAATTAAGCCGAATTGTTACGAATTATTCACAACATTATTTTAATTAGAAATAAACCCGCGTAGTCAACCAACAAGCAATAACATTTGACATTTCGGAGACCTCACGCTACACTAGCGCCTCTAGCGGCGGATTCATACTCGATAGCCCTCATTGATTTGCTATTGTTATTTTATTGCTGTTGTATATTACAATCAGGGGCTATTAATGTGTAGATTATCATACGGTACGCGAGCCCGGTGTGGATTAGTACCCACTAACAACTGCGGATGCAGCCGGGACCAGGGGCTCAAAGCGCCCTTCGAAGCACGAATTTTTGGTCACCCATCCAATGACCGACCACTGCGAAAGTTGCTTAACTTCAACGATCGCAGCCGAACGCGCTAACCACTTGCGGCATAGAGCTCCTCGTTATGCCCTTACCTCTTTTAAAATGGGTCCCTGAAAATTTCAGCGTCGCAAAAGCTGTCCTTTTTCACAAAGCAATAAGCTAAGAGTGAAGGCACTTACTCGGATTGAATTGAAAGATACGAGCGTGTGGACTTTATTAAGATCTCCTTTATTGGCGTAAAAGTTTTTATTGAACGTAACTGGGAGATAAGATCGCAAACTCACTGAAAACTGTTTGAGATTTTAGTGCAAAATTAAACACTTTTTCGAGTCCTTTTTACTTCGATAGTATATCTGGAATACTAAAAAAAAAGCTTTTTTTAGTTTAAACTTTACTGTCGAAAATTAAAAAATAATCAACCGTTTTTTATCTTTAGTTAAATTAATATTTGGAGTCGGTGCTAGTGCCAGGCTAACCCAGATATATCAGAAATAAACCGCCGAAAACTACTTTTTTTTTCTTTTCGGTTTTTCTTTGTTAAAAAGTTTTTATTTTACATTTTTTTTTGGCTATAACTGGACTTCGGCATCAAAATCTGTGAGTGAACAATCAATCATCTTCTGTTTTCATACCCTTCGGGTTAGGTTCATATAGGTGGGATCAAATTCATATGGGACCAACTTCAGGGTATATTACTTTCAAATAAAAAAAAATGGGTGCGTGTACTTATGTAGGCGCGTGAGAAGTTATCCTTCTTTCGCATCGTTTAAAATTAGTTTTTAATTGCATGCAAATAATTAATTACAATAAATTAATAACAAGTCTGGAAAAGGACACAGTCAATAAAGTTCAGTTTTAATTTGAAAAAATAAATAAATAATCAAAATATTCAATTAAAATCGCTACTGAATATAATTTATTAGAACATAATATGTGATTTGCACTTGTATGAAACTCAAACACCTATTCCGAATATACAAACTAGAAACATGTGGATAAATATTATAAATATGAATACCTATAACTGTTACTTTATTACAAAAAATAAAGGTTTTGGTTCTACTACACCAATGGTCAAGAAATGGTGCTGTAGTCTCCTGAATCGCGCTTTGGTTCCGTTGTTCCAGATTAATAAATACTTTTGATAGGCCTTCACAATGCAGTCGTTAGCACCCACTAAATAGAGATTCTATTTCTATTTAGTGGGTAGATTTTCTTAATGTGCGGTAAACACAAAAGTTTTGTGTTTACCGCACATTAAGAAAATTTTGTGTTACAGTGATGCGCGCGCATCTTAAAATTTCACTCTCATCATTTTTTCATAACGCGCCTAAAGAAGTATAACTTCAAAAGAATTATCAAAATCAGACTACCCTGTAAAAAGTTATGCGTGATCATACATGAAAACAAAACAAATATACCATTCGACTTGATAACCTGCTCAGTTTTTCGTCGGTTAAAAAGTTATTACAATTTTAAAAGTGTGATGCTTAGCTTTTTAGGTCATGCATATTCGCTATGTGCGAAGTACATGGTGGGGGTATAGTGAAGCGATCGCAGCGCTTATCGTGGCAGAAATACGCAACAATCCGGGAAAGTAAAGTCAATTTGCACGGAGTTCGTAATAAACAAAAATTTTTTAAAATGCCTATTAATAGATGTTGTTGTGTTGTGAATTGCAAAAATAAGGGCACAAATAGTCTGTGTATATATTTCCTACATTGGACTGGAAATTAAATCAAAGAAATAAATGGATAGATGCCATAAAAAGAAATAAGTAAGCGAAATAACCTTAAATTATGATCAATTTTATTTGCGCTATATATTTTATGTGATATTCATTATTGTCTTTATTATTTTAGTGTTGATGGGTCGCCATGGTATCCCAAACCTGACGACACAATTTGTAGTGAACATTTTATGGGAAACAAAAAATCAGACGAGGAAGAAAATCCGAGTTATGCTCCTACGATATTCCCTGAAATATATCGAAAGAGGAAGGTTAATGATTCACAGGTCCTAGCTAGATATACACGCTTGACAAAACGAAGAACCACAAAAGTCTCAGATACCACATCAAGTCAAATAATAATTGAAGAAGGGAGTGAATTAAATCAAACTCAACCTTTTATGATCGATCAAGGATGTCAAGTCAATATGTTTTCTGAATCGAAATTAAGAGATACAACTTTTATTTGTATTAGATTAATTTACAGTGATCACTGTGATCCAACATCAAGAATTTTAATGACAAATAATTCAAGAAAGAAAGATAAAAGCTGTGGCACTGACAAAAAATCGTATGAGGATCAATCTACCGAAACAAAAAGTCAAGAATTTGTTGGTATTTCATCAATAACAAATGATCAAGAACTCCTAGATCCTTCTGGTGTGTCATTTAGCAATTTTGAGTTTTTATTAACAAGATTAACTATGAGAAAATGTACAGTTTCCACTAAAGACCGACTTCTGATTTTTTTGATAAAAATGAAAACTGGCTTGACATTTTCAGCATTGAGTGTGTTATTTGGTGTACAAAAAAAACACAATCTCACGTATATTTCATTCGATCTTACAAAATCTAGCTTGTTCAACTGCTAATTTAATCTTTTGGCCGAATAGAGCCACCGTACAAGCACCAATGCCCAAGTGTTTCAGTCCAGATTACATCAATACAAGAGTTATTATTGACTGTACTGAATTCCGAATTGAAATCCGACATTATTTAAATTATTATACAATATATAATAATTTTTATTTATCTTTACCTTACTATATTTACTAGAAATCAATAAAATACAAACCGATGTCATTATTTGGCATAATCCCGGAAAGTTGCGCATTGTAGGTGGCGCTACTGTCGTGCACATAGCGAATACTAACTAATACATATTAAAATTAACCAAGCTCTGATTTGGTTGGAGATTGATCAAATGCAGATATATAAACGCATTTTTGAAAGGAAAAACGTAAATGTATCATAATAGTCTGTTGACTGACTTTCTCATTTATAATTTTAAGTAATAAAAAAATGCTTTTTAGGGCAGCAATACAACGAGAGATTACAGTAAATTAATGTTTTCAAAATTTATTTATTCGTATGAAAAAGTGTGTTGAAGCTTAAGGAGAGAGAACATTATTAATAAAATTTGAGATTGGTACTATAACGAATTATTTTTTTTAAATTAAACAAAAAACAAAGTACTAGAGTAAATTAATGTTTTCAAAATTTATTTATTCGCATGAAAGAGTGTGTTGAAGCTAAAGGAGAGAGAACATTATTAATAAAATTTGAGATTGGTACTATAACGAATTAAATTTTACTCAATTGAAAGAAACACGATGTAACTAAATTCGTAGGTTTCCTGTTGTATTGTATAAACAATTCTAATTAGCTTCGGGGAAAAATAAAAATGATAAAGCGACAGTCAACAGTTGTTTGATCTTATATGCCGGACGGACAAGGAAAAAAATGTCTGCTTTTGAAATTATATCTCTGCCGTCGCAATATAATCGACGTCATTGGGGCGAGGTTCTATTCTATTTATTTTTTGAATCGTGAAAGAAAGCAGCTTCCAAATTTTATTTTCTTATTCCATTCTTTATTTTTTATTGAAATTGTTAGCTTATTTTGTTATACGGGTACGCGATTCAGCGGTAACCTTTCAATACGGTAGGCTTTCTTGTTGGTGAAAATTAGTTTTAAAAAAATAAAAATGATAAATTTAAAAATCAAAAAACCCGACTGCTATAATATTCATATAAAAACTGAAAAAAAAAACAAGTCCAGTAGTCTATTAATGAGGGCTATCGCGTATGAATCCGCCGCTGGAGGTGCTAGTGTAGCTTGAGGTCTCCGAAATGTCAAGTGTTATTGCTTGTTGGTTGACTACGCTACTTAAAATAATGTTGTGAATAATTGGTAACAATTCGGCTTAATTATGGCAAATATGAGTTATGTGGCAATGAATGTCTGTTATTAAAAATTTGAGCTTAGAAAAATGATTATGTTCCCATTTTTTCCGAATAAAACGGAACTGGGCGTCATTGTGATATGGTTCTTTTGTGTTAAAATACGATCTTAATGTAACCTTTGATTTCATGTGCGTATTAATAAACTTTAAAAGTTACAATTTAGGACCTCACTCAACAGTGGCGCCATCTGGTGAGACAGAAAACGGTAGCCCTCATTCTGTTAAGTAAGGAACAAAGCTACTTTAACAGTCGGGACCCATTAGATATTAAAGAATTGATATTTTTTTTCAATAATGAGTCCCGACTGTTAAAGTAGCTATGTTCCTTACTTAACAGAATTATAGATTACTGGACTTGTTTTTTTATTTTCAAAAATTTTCAAGTCTTGTGCTGTGCTTACTTCGGGACTAGGCTAATTGGTGTGAGGAAATATTTATTATTTATATTTCTTTTTTTCTTAAACATCCTTGCATTTTTATGAATAATCTGGAAATTCATATATAACAGCGTTTATTAAGTTATTATGTATTAAGTTATCGTGTACACGCTCGAGTGTGTAGCCTATCTCGGAAACTAAATCCCGTGTACCGATTGTGCTGACGCGTGGAATATACCATTACAGTCTCAATAAATCTAGTGCACTTGTGAGGAACATCGACAGGTATATGGGGACCTATAGTGAATCTTACACCATCTTAGTTACGGATTAACTACCTGTCCTGTCTACCTGTTGCCAATATCTACCTATAGTTAATAGTTTATTGAGAACTGAGAGAAGTGTAATTAAGATGGAAAATTATTATCATAGGACTTCAAGGTAAGTTCCCCCTTTCGGACATAGCTGCTTGTTTGTTAGCAAATTAATAAATTAACCAGTCCAATATAAATATTCCCTCTAGAAAAGTACAATACAGTTACGGTAAGGCAACTTTAAATAACTTAAAAGACTATAGAAATAATTATCTATCTTATATATATAAAACTCAAAGGTGTCTGACTGACATAGTGATCTATCAACGCATAGCCCAAACCACTGGACGGATCGGGCTGAAATTTTGGCATGCAGGTAGATGTAATGACGTAGGCATCCGCTAAGAAAGGATTTTGATCAATTCTACCCCGAAGCGAAGCGAGGGCGGGCCACTAGTAACAAATAAGAGGTAAATTTGTTTTTAATGTTTTTTCGTTCGCTCCCCCATTTTCGCTGAAAGTGCTAAGTTCTAAGTGATACCCCGAGGTTTAGGGCCACGAAGACGTATGTAATCTCAAAAGACGCGGGGGCTTTAAGAAGATGTAAAAATATTTTGGAAAAGTCGAAAACTTTTTTGGAAATCGAATAAAAAAACGACTTTATCGACCGCAAAATCGTGTGTTTTCACAGAAAATTTCCGATATCTCGAGAACGGGGCCGAATTTCAAAACTCACATTCTTCAAATAAAAACTCATTACAGCACTACTAGCTGTGTCGTAATAGTACATTACGATACACGTGACCTAAGTTGCCTATTACTGCACGGCGTGAAGTTAGCGCCCGAGCGGAGCGAGGGTGCTAAACGCCGTGCAGTAATAGACAACTTAGGCCACAAGTATCGTATACTATTTTATAGCAAGTGTGACATAAACCCGCCCCGGACGCGGGCAAGAGGGGGGGTTCCCCGAGGGATGCGATTAGTGTTTTGAAAGTAAAATTCATGTATTGCAATCACAAAGAATTGCAATACAGACTGCAAGTCAAACTCTGAAAAGAAATAATTCCGGTTCAGATTACCATTTTGAAAGTATATTTCAAAAGGAAAAAATCAAATATTATAAATCATTACAACAAAATAGAATTTCAATGTTTCCATGACCGTTTATTCCTTGATTGGCATAACAATATATTAAACAACGGGAATGAGCTTTATTTTTTGTACTCGTATAATTCAAACAAGAATTCCTAACCTATCGCTAATTTGTCATTTGTTTGCTGTGACTTTTTAAGCTCCAAATGACATTTAAATGTGTTTCCTTTTATTTTTTCTACATGAGTGAAGTTGGTCAATTCATTTACACACCGTGCAGAAATAGGCAACTTAGGTCACGGAAAAGCTTGCGTAAAGTGCGGGTTTAGGTCACACTGTGCTATAAAATAACTTTTTAGTTATTATGGAACACTTTTTTTTTAATTTATTATATTAGGCTGAATGTAAAAAGGAGGCGCACTCATTCGACATTTGAAATTAATTTCTCGCACTTCCCATACAATTTTCTGCCAATCGTGTATTTTTCGGGATTTCAGAAAAGTACCTATTCCAAATACTTTTTTGTTGCTTTGTTTAATTACAATTGTTCCTATGACTGAAGTAGTTTATACAACTGCATATAATTTAGGGAATAAAATCTACACTTCTACACTAATATAAAGTATAAAAACATGTCTTCTTAAGAAAGGTTACTATACTGTAAAAGATTTCATAAATGATAAGTCACCTTGGGCTTAACATAATAGACTGTCGTTTTACTTTGTTAATTTGGTTTAAAATTGTTTAATCGCCATTTCTAAATTTACAAATAGTATCTACCTATACTTAACTTTTGTTAATTAATAATATTATTGTGATGGAAGTTGACATCAACACATGTATTCAATTTTTGATGTCATCTTTCAATTGACGACACTGTATGAAACAAAACAGGGAGAAAAAAATAGCCCTTGCTGAGTTTCTTGCCGGTTCTTCTCAGTACAAGGTCTCCCGCCGTAGATTTACGAACCGATGGCGTAGCGTTTGACTTTCACAAGAGCTTGTAACAGCCTAGACTGAATAAATGAGTTTGAATTTGAATTTGAATAATATTATAAAGAGGAAAGATTTGATTGTTTGTTTGTATGTATTGAACAGGCTCCGAAACTTTTTATAGGACCGATTTGAAATATCCTTTCACAGTTAGAATCCTACATTATCCCTGATGAACATTTTAACACAACAGCTATTCTAAAAAAGTTAGGGTTCCGTATGAAAACTTCGATAATCTACAAAAAAGTCCACGATGCCTTATGTACAGCTATTACAGTTATGTTCACAACTAGAGGTTCCCTGCGGTTTGACCCGCGTTAATTTGAAGAAAATGGATAGTCGAGACACTTTTATTTATTTATTTATTTATGTATTTATGGACCATCAACACAGCTATATTAATACGATCAAACTTACACATATGCTTACGTATTAGGATATAATATAACTGTACTTAAAGATGGCCTCATCATGCGCTAAACAGTAAATAGTTTTTCTTTTTACATATTCTACATACGGAATTTACTACACAACACAAATATGATACAAAAATGCTCTATAATTATTTAAAAGGGAAGAACACTGCCTAATATGGTCGTAAGTTCAGAGAACCCCTTACGTACCAGACCCATTATTGGCAAACTAATTTTATTAACAATAATATTAAACAGTTAAACAAGTATCTACTTTCCCAGTATTCTAAATATTTTATTTTTTAAAGTTGGTATTTTTAATCATATTTGTTACTTTTGTTTCCGAAATCTTAGAAATAATTAAATGAAACTAGTTTTTACGGGTTAATGCACGAAAACTTTATTTATTTATTGACGTTTCGCAGCCTTTTCTGACGATGCAGACCTTAAAAGGCTGCGAAACGTCAATAAATAAATAAAGTTTTCGTGCATTAACCCGTAAAAACTAGTTTTATTTAATGAGAGATGTGCGTGAAAACCTAAGAAACAAATAATTAAATGTCCATAAACCTACTTCCTGTCATACTAATATTATAAATGTGTAAGTTTGTATGTTTGCTACTCATCAGCAAAATGGCTGAACGGGTTTTGACGAAATTCGGCACACATACATATACCTAGTTTATTAAGGCAAAAATCTAGGTTATGGTTATGGGTTATGTGGAATTCTTAAAAAAAATAACTTTGACCCGGAAGGAAGCTAGTAATAAAATGTCAAATAAGTGATTATAAATCAGTGTTGCCAGGTCTCCCGATTTTACAGGAGATCTCCTGTTTTTCTGAAATTTCTCCTGTTCTTCGGTTTTTCTCCATGAATCTACTGTTTTTCTTAGAATACGACTTTCTTTTTTAAATTGCCTGTTGAGCTGTGTTTTCCGCCATTAAGAATGTAGGTTACCTTAATTATAATAAAATAAATAAGTTATTAAATATAAAAAAGACGAGCTTTGAGGTGCGGCAGAAGCCACAGAAACACATTCGTTATTGATTTGATTTACCAATAGGGATGATGACTAATTTTTTTTTTCTTCGCTTATCAGGTAGATTATCAAAAAGTATTAGACACGTATTTTTTCTTTTTTCACATAATATAAACATTGCAGAGATATATTGATTTGAAAAGTCGCATGACGTCACGTTTGAGTACACTCATAAGTGAAAATTCACTCAAAAGTGACGTCTCGAGCCCCTACTCCCAAACTTTGACGCGCTACAACTTTGTCATTTCTTGGTTGATTGCCTAAAGAAAAATACGTGTCCATTATTTTTTGATTATCTAACTGACGGACTAAATAGAATTTCGTATACTGTACCCCGTCATCATCCCTATTCTAGGTGGGGGAGGGTGGGGGTTCAAATCGGAAAAAGTATGCCTCTGCATCTATTGTTTTTTCTTGTAGCTCTGTTCCTACATCTACTGATTTTTCTATAACGCCTCCCGATTTTTCTTAATCGGACCTGGCAACACTTATAAATAGAAGGAGAAAAATGTTTTAACCAGAATTTTACAATTTTTATTTCTAACTAAATCGCAAATATGAGTTTTCCCTTTTAACTTTGGTGCTCTGCCAACCCAACCCTACAAGGGTTTTGTGATGTGAAACTATGTAAATTATAGTTCCGAGTTGGATGTTTGGAAGGACCGCTTGTGAACAATTCCGTGAAATCTAATTTTAAGAACAGATCTGAAGCTGAAATTGGGTTTCGGATAGGTAGATTTCCTTAAATCTGGTTACGTGCCCAATTTTATGCCAACATTTATCAAAAATTCCTGCAGGTTCTCTTTAGTTCTGCCTTACTCAGAACACAACATTTCAGCATGTTTTTTTTTTAATAAATATTTCCAACACTCACACCAATTAGCCTAGCCCCAAGCTAAGCACTATAAAGGCTTGTGTTATGGGATACTAGGGTAACAGATAGAATACATATACTTTTTTTTTTATTTTTTTATTTATTTTTAGAAACCAACATTAGCGTATTAATATTAATTACAAATTTACTACAGGTTTAGTTATAACGAAAGGCCAATTACAGGTCTCCTTTAAAAATTACGGTGAAACGGAGTTCACAAAATATGTAAGTACAGAATATACGGTGATTTCCATCAAGTTACCTTACTTTAACACTGCATAATAGATTACATAATAACAAGAACATATTCTTGATGTATTATTTTGGTTTTGTTTTTGGAACTTTAAATTACTTCGGTATAACAAGCGTTCCAATGTATACATTTCCATATACTGTACATATATAAGTATATTTATATAGTAATACATATTAAACATCCATGAGTGGAGTACAAATGCTCGTATTCATCACACAAACTTCTGCCCCCACCTGATTCGAACCCGGGACCTCTCGAGTCGGCGACACCATGAAACCCGGCGTACAAA
Organism: Chilo suppressalis; assembly: GCA_902850365.2. Classification (NCBI taxonomy): domain Eukaryota; kingdom Metazoa; phylum Arthropoda; class Insecta; order Lepidoptera; family Crambidae; genus Chilo; species Chilo suppressalis. The sequence continues at coordinate 1,107,970 of OU963894.1, forward strand.
CCACTCGGCCACGGAGATCGTCATCAATGTCCATGTTAAAACAATACTAGTAATATTATCATCACTACGGTGACATTCACTCAAGTCAGATGGTATTTATTTATTCATTTATTTTCATCACAAATTAATACAAGTACTAGCAAACCAGTGAACCAAATGTTCACCAAAACCTGATTTCTCGAAAACTACGTTACTCAAATCCGGTTTGTAGTCTTATCAGACTATTCTTAACTTATAACTTAAATATTCTCTTTATCTATCTCTTACGGTTTGGCCGCTGAAACAGCACCACAGACAGACGGACTTGTCTAATAGATAAGGGACTAGCAAACCAGTGAACCAAACGTTCACCAAAAAAAAAAATGTATTTAATTAATTGAGAACTTCGGAGATTTTGTCTGGTTTCGTTTGAAATTCGTGATTTCTCGAAAACCGGAAGTGCTACATTACTCATATCCGGTTTGTAGTCTTATCAAACTATTCTTAACTTATAACTTAAACATTCTCTTTATCTATCTCTTACGGTTTGGCCGCTGAAACAGCACCACAGACGGACGGACGGACGGACTTGTCTAATAGATAAGAGATTAGTAGATGTTATCACTGCAGACATGGATAGAATAGATTGGTTTACACAATATCTGTCTAAACTACAGTCCAGAGTAAGTGACAGTGATGCAAATAAGCAGAAGCTCAGCAGTGTTTTTGCCTTAATAGGCGAAATGATGATTTTCAGCACATCTCCGTAGGAAGCGCGAGTATGTAGGTACGCTGCAAAGCTGGCATTGTAATTCCTTAGTCCCACATAGAATATAGGAACATCATTTGATTCATTATCAGTTAAATATTTAACGTTATATTCCCAATAACCCCAAAGTTGCGACAGATTATCATTACGTCTAAATAATTCATGGTAATTTTTCACCTTTTTAGTGACCGTATGAAGTGAAATTGACAATAAACTGAAGACAGCTCCTTTTTCTTTAACCTTTTCAAATATCACACATTGGTTTCTTTTCGACACTGTCTCAAAAAATAAGAAAACCAAAAGCAATTAAGTCAGACTAGCAAACCAGTGAACCAAATGTTCACCAAAACCTGATTTAAAAAAAAATGTATTTAATTAATTGAGAACTTCGGAGATTTTGTGTGGTTTCGTTTGAAATTCGTGATTTCTCGAAAACCGGAAGTGCTACGTTACTCAAATCCGGTTTGTAGTCTTATCAGACTATTCTTAACTTATAACTTAAATATTCTCTTTATCTATCTCTTACGGTTTGGCCGCTGAAACAGCACCACAGACAGACTATCAAATCTAATGTAGTGGTTTGGTCCCCCTAATGCATGTTACCTAAATATTACTAGACTTGACTGACCGAGCGACTGAGTGAGACGGAATGGACCGAAGATAACTTTTTTAAGTTGGCTTTGGACTTAGGGGTCCGAATCGAGCTCACAGAATGAACACAGTTCAGTGGCCCGAATCTGGCATGATTCTCGAAGCCTAATAAAATTTAATTTGACAAAAGTCTATCCTTGGCACGCTCTATACAGAATGAGAATGAAAGACTGTTGATCGCGACTTTTTTCAGATTAAAAGTTTATGAAGTGGTTTTATTTTTATATATAAAAATGTAATTAAAAACCCACCCGTTTCCCCCAAAACCATTTTTTTTCCCCCCATGAATCCCCCATCGCTTTAAAAACCCCCAAAATTGGGGGGAATCCCCCCTACCTGGCATCAGTGCAACTTTTACCAGTGCATCATCAATCATCAACAGCCTATCTTTGTCCACTGCTGGACATAGGCCTCTCCAAATGCATGCCACTCCACATAGGGTGTAAGGGGTTCTTAATACACCTGCAAGAACCCAAGCCAACCTCACCTTCATATGGTGCACCCTGTTGACCAACAGACGAGGCTCTGGCAAACCGACCGATGGCGGTATAACCATCCACTGGTGACGGGCAGCAGCGTCATCAGTGAAATAACCTACGTTTTGCGAGCGCCAACCCGCCTGCCCAGCGTGGCGATTATGGGCAATACCTTGAATGCACACAAACCAGTGCATATCCAAGTATAAACTTAATCCTTCAAGCTAACGGATTCCTACAGTGGCCTAGCTAGTCTTAACCGGTAATGCACATGCCGGTACCACCGACCAACTTTTAATTACACGTGACGTAACAAACATGTGCCAACTGCTCAAAGTTCCTTTCATAACAACGATTGCTTCTGAAATCTCGAAGCAAGCAGCTACTGAAAATTACTTTAATTTCGCTTATTTTGAACAGGCATACACTTTTGTTGATTGAACTGGCAATTTCACTTTGTTAATTATAATTTATGTTTATCTGAATAAAAATAAACATGCCCCTTTAATTGTTAGAGACATTCGCTAGTATTGACGTGACTTTTTTTATATTCTGCTGGCAATGTTTAAAAATGCTGTGTACATAACATTATGGGTATGTTTACTACAATAAATTTATCAATATACTTGGTAACATTTCTATTTAAACAAGCCGTTGATTGGATTAGTAAATACAATTGTAACAATATTGTTTTTAAAAGAATAAAGAATACTAGCAAACCAGTGAACCAAATGTTCACCAAAACCTGATTAAAAAAAAAATGTATTTAATTAATTGAGAACTTCGGAGATTTTGTGTGGTTTCGTTTGAAATTCGTGATTTCTCGAAAACCGGAAGTGCTACGTTACTCAAATCCGGTGTAGTCTTATCAGACTATTCTTAACTTATAACTTAAACATTCTCTTTATCTATCTCTTACGGTTTGGCCGCTGAAACAGCACCACAGACAGACGGACGGACGGACTTGTCTAATAGATAAGAGATAATTTACTTAAATATTGTCATCGCGGGCTTTTCCCTACAGTTTTCAGTGTAGGCTATAATGTTGACACAGAGAGTTAAATAAATAACATCGGCGTTAGAAAAACTGCAACAACTCACGTCTTTACGAATCAACAAACAAAATTTCTCGTATTTTCTCCTTTGATACGACTGCACTCGTCTAGAAACCTGTTACTGCAATTGTGATATGTATATGGACTCGTATACCGGTTAAAAAGCCGCTTGCATTTTGTACGCGGCGGGCGGTGGGAACGCGCTCCCGGCCCGACACCCGAGCTTTGACTACCGGTCCGGTGCTATCCGGTAGCGCCGTACGACCGGATGAGAAGCTCACCCGGGTTGTAACTTCAAGCGTAAGGTAGCGGGTCATCCTTTCATTGTTATGATAACGTTCGCCGCGCCTTTTGTAAATATTATCTGTTTCGACGACGCGATTGTCGATCACGCAACGCTTGGAAGCTTTTGTGTTCTGTTTTTGTTTCGGTGAATTTGCACTGAATGAATAGAATTGACTACAGCGATTTCGTTAAGTTTACTAAAAGAGTGTCAACTTAGTGCCATAAAGCCATTGGAACATATATTTACTACCTATTATCAGAATTACTTGCAAATGTTATCTTAAGAGATCTGATATTTTTCTTTTTCAAGTGAATTAATTGTTTATTAGTATTGAATTAACCATATTGAATAAAAGTACGGTCTTTGACACTTTTCAGCGAATTAATTTACCTTTTCTGTGCGATTCATTAACTTAAACACAAGTTGACAGTTTTGATTGAAAGCTAAAAAAATATAAAGAAAAAAAAATTGAACTTACCGCCCATATGAAACTTATTACTTCTTTATTACACGAAACCTCACCCCAAAAATGCTAATGTTTATATATAAATCATCAAAGGATATGAATCTTCATGAATAAATAAATGCCCCTAAGTACAGGGCCAACATATATTTATTTAGACAAGTAGGTGCGCCCGTAAAAGAAAGCTCTATTTTATTTAGGAAATTTATTCTCAGTTTTATGCAAAGAAATACGTGAAAATCCTTCATATAAAATAATAATATAAGGAGGAAAGATTTGTTTGTTTGTATTGAATAGGCTCGGAAACTACAGGACCGGTTTGAACAATTCTTTCACGTTTAGAATCCTACATTATCCCTGATGAACATAGGCATAGGTAAGTTTCAAAAAAATTTGAGTTCCGTATGAAAAATTCGATAATGTAACCCAAGGCGTGAAAAAATACCAAAAATAATCTTATATCGCTTATCGAAGTTATTGACAATAGAACAAAGTGATGTACTAAAGTTTTATAGAGGACATAAATATCTACAAAAAAGTTCACGATATCATAATTATGTCTAACTGTTACAATTATATTTGTTTCTTAGGTTTTCACGCACATCACTCATTAAATAAAACTAGTTTGAACGGGTTAATGCACGAAACTTTATTTATTATTGACGTTTCGCAGCCTTTTCATGTCTGCTTCATCAGGGCATTGAAAAGGCTGCGAAACGTCAATAAATAAATAAAGTTTCGTGCATTAACCCGTTAAAACTAGTTTTATTTATTACAATTATGTCACAACTAAAGGTACCCTGCGGTTTCACTATTATGCGGTTTTATTATTATTAAAAAAATTACTATTCACAATCTTTTTAAAATATTTCTTTATTTTTATTATATTGAAGCTCACAAATCGGATATTTATACCCGTTTTTGCATTTTTGAAGTTATACTTCTTTAGGCGCGTTATGAAAAAATGATGAGAGTGAAATTTTAAGATGCGCGCGCATCACTGTAACACAAAAAATTAACAGCATGAAGTTGGTCGCTAAAGCGACCAACTTCATGCTGTTAATTTTTTGTGTTTACCGCACATTACGAAAATCTACCAACAACATAGAAATAGAATCTCTATTTAGTGGGTGCTAACGACTGCATTGTGAAGGCCTATCAATAGTTATTTATTATACAAGAGTGGAAAGTTCCTTTTTAACCGCGTGCTCGATTTGGATGACCGAGCAAGCGAAGGATTCTAAAGTTGAATCACGAGCGCAGCGAGTGATTCTAAATTAGAATCCTGAGCGTCAGCGAGGGAAACAAACGAGCACAAGGTGAAAAATCTTTCCACTCGAGTGCAATACGTAACTTTTCATCCCACCTCAGCGAGGAAATGACAAAATGAAAAAGAAAACAATTTGCGCATTATTAACTGTTTCAGTTAACTCAGTTGGCGTTAGATAAACTTCATCGTCGCTAATGTCACTCATTTTAGTTGATTTTTTTGTACAGTTTTTAGGTTATGTTAATTATATTAAGCAATAAAACGTGAAAAACTAGAATGGCGCGAAGCACGCAAATAAAACAAAGAAACCAAGAAGGTTCCAAATTTAAATTTTTTCACAATTTAAAAAGTTCTAATCATAAATTTGGCACCATAGAGGTTACATTAAATAGGTTTAATGATGTTTTGAATTTACAATTATATTGAGTACTCATTATATGTGATGTTCTAAATTCAAATCTACTTTGCCGCTCAAGCGAATAAAATAGAATTTTCCAGCCAGATTTCGAAGCGCAAAATTACACTTTCCGAGGTGGTGGGATGAAAAAGTATTTATTAATCTGGAACAACGGAACCAAAGCGCGATTCAGGAGACTACAGCGCCATCTCTTGACCATTGGTGTAGTAGAACCAAAAACCACATCTTTATTTTTTGTAATAAAGTAACAGTTATAGGTATTCATATTTATAATATTTACCCACATGTTTCTAGTTTGTATATTCGGAATACGTGTTTGAGTTTCATACAAGTGCAAATCACATATGTTCTAATAAATTATATTCAGTAGCGATTTTAATTGAATATTTTGATTATTTATTTATTTTTTCAAATTAAAACTGAACTTTATTGACTGTGTCCTTTTCCAGACTTTTTATTAATTTATTGTAATTAATTATTTGCATGCAAATAAAAACTAATTTTAAACGATGCCAAAGAAGGATAACTTCTCACGCGCCTACATAAGTACACGCACCCATTTTTTTTATTGATGGTACTAGCTTGATATTATATAGCCTGTCTCGATAAAGCACTATTCAACATACAGGTAATTTTTCAATCCAGACCAGTATTTTCTGAGATTAGTGCGTCCAAAATAAACAAACTACCCAATTTTATGATATATATAAGCTGTAATATTAGTATTTTTAACTAACTAGCTGATCCATCAAATCAGGCCCTTGCAACACTGCCGATATTACGGAAACTCGCTAAAAACAGGGTACATGATAACAATCCCGTAAATCTAATATATAAAATTCTCGTGTCGCAGTGTTTGTGGTTAAACTCCTCCGAAACGGCTCTACCGATATTCATGAAATTTTATATGCATATTCAGTAGGTCTGAGAATCGGATGTAATCTATTTTTCATCCCCCTAAATGTTAAGGGTAATCCACCCCTAAATTTTTTTTTAAATTTTAGATATATGTTTTTTTTAATTTTTTATGATATAGCATTAGTAAATACATATAACCCTGAATTTTAAACCCTTTACAATCAACCCCTATTTTTTTATGGCGGTACGAAGTTTGCTGGGACAGCTAGTCTAATATATAAAAGTCTCGTGTCGCGGTGTTTGTGGTTAAACTCCTCCGAAACGGCTCGACCGATTTTCGTGAAATTTTATATGCATATTCAGTAGGTCTGAGAATCGGATTTTATCTATTTTTCATCCCCCTAAATGTTAAGGGTAATCCACCCCTATTTTTTTTTTTAATTTTAGATATTTTTTTTTCTTTTAATTTTTTTATGATACATCATACAAAAATACATACATCCTAAATTTTCAACTTTCTACCACCAACCCCTATTTTTTTATGGCGGTACGAAGTTCGCTGGGTCAGCTAGTAACTTATATTATCCTATCTTTTAAGTTCGAAAAAACTGCACGCACACGGTGTGCAAATTTGATTAAAATCGGTTAAGCAATTTAGGAGTCCATTCTGGACAAACCACGTGACGCGTATTTTTTAAGCTATTGTATAGCTTTTATCGCGGGCTTTGAGCGCGGCGACCGAATCAAGAAATTCCGAAACGAAAAAACCTTACGAGAGTTCATATACCAATAGAACACAATTTTCGCCATTCTAGTATAGATCTAAACGGCGCAGTGTGTTAGACAAAGTCTTTTGCCGCGGGACCAACGTTCGACGCATCACCGCGGTCGTCGGTTCAAATCCCGCACTCATATTTTTTATTTTTTCCCTTTTTTTTCATATATTTGTTTTAGACCCCAGCACCTGTTCTTATTTTTATTTGTCACCCTTTTATTTAGACTTTATGATTATAATTTAAATTTTTGGTCTAAAGATGGTAAACTGTGGAGCTTGTGAAAGTTTTTTGGCGCCGGGCAATGCTGTTGTTTGCTGTGGTTGCCCAATAAAAAAATTTAATTAATATCAAAGATAAAAGAAACTGCATAACTAAATAAGATGAATAAATAATTAAAATTTGCATAAGTTGATAAAAAATGCTATGCAATAGCTTTACCGCGGCAATCCCCGAGTGCCACACGTATTTATTTTTATGTATTAAGATTTTCACGGGAGGTTTATAATTATATATGAAGAAAGTCATAATACAAGTCTGAGAACAGAAACTATAGTCTACACTACAGCTCTACATACACCGAAGCGAGGGTTCCAAGTCTTAACATGGAATACTAAAATGTTATTTATGAAGGAACTTATAGTTTTGCAATGTTCATCTGTCCATCCTCAGCTTAGGCACAGATTACTTAATAGTTACTACGTAAGTAAGCTTAGGTCGGACACTTGTATTTTGACGTGACAACGTCTTAAATTAGGTTGCGGCTGGGAGTCACTTATGAAAAAGTGTAACGCTCGGTAACGTTACGATGAGTCTCTCGTGTTAAGTTTAAGTTTACATGTACAATGTTTTAGTAAACAAAATATATTTCTATAGTTAAAATTTGTGCAATTCTTATTTTCATTCAATTCCTTGTTCCTATTGTGCAATTTAATTATATTCATATCAATAAATATTCTACCGAGAAAAAGACGTTGTCACGTAAAATCTTCGCCCGTAAAACCGACTTTACAGGCAACCATTTTTTTTATATATTCTACTATCATTTGGCTTGGATATAGAGGTCACGCCGATTTTTGGTTAGTAAATAATTTGTTAAATTACCTTTATTCCAATAACAATTTGTAAGTACCTTAAGACCTTACCTTAAGACACACTTTTACCATAAAAAAAAAATAAACAAAAAATAAAACCGATTTCAAAATCGAAAATGGAACTAAAATAAGTAAAAAATAATATCTGGTTCATGATTTGGAATTGGAAGTCGGGCGGGTCAAGATTGAAAGACGTATTATTACAGATCAGAAACGAAAAACTATTTAATGTTTCAATCTTGACCCCGCTCGACTTCCAAATATATGAACCAGATATTATTTTTTACTTTTTATTTCCATTTTCGATTTTGAAGTCGGTTATATTTTTTGTTTATTTTTTTTAATTTCATCCATTTCAGTGAAAATTACATCGTTCAAGTAAACAATAACACAAATTGACGGAGAAATCTGTGAACATGCATAAAAGACATCGCGCGTGCCTTTGAAACTTGAAGGTTTCCCTCGATTTCTCCATATTCCACCATCAGATCCTGACTTGGTTCCAATGGGACCACATCGGAAGTGCACTCTTTCGAATAAAAAAATAATTTTGAAAATCGGTCCACAGTTGACGGAGAAATCGGTGAACATACATAAAAAAAATACAGTCGAACATAGAACCTTCTCCTTTTTTGAAGTCGGTTAAAAAGTGTATGGTCTGCCTAATGGTAAGCGGCCACCATACAAAGGCGGATCCAGGGGGGGGGCATGGGGGTCATGACCCCCCCCCCCTGGGCTGGGTACAGATGGACCAAACCCAGGAGGATTTTATTTAAGTACTTTCAATATTTAATATACCACGACCATATGACCGACAGGGGGGGGGCCTGGCGCCAAAGCTGGCTATATGACCCCCCCCTGGCGCCAAAAGCGAAAGCTGGATCCGCCCTTGCCACCATAGTCTAGATACCGCTTGCGTTACCAAAAATATCACTCGGCCAGTGTTGCCTACCCTGATCCAATCCTACCACGTAAAGCCCTTTTTTTTATAACGAAGGTAAAAAATCTTTTTACAGACGACGGTGCCTTTAAGAGGCACACCGCCGAACGGACCTCACACCTGGCTCCCGCAAGTCTTACGGACCCTCCAGTGGCTGCCCACCGAGGACTCCGCAACTCTTACGGGCGCTTTACGGCATAATATCCGCTAAAAAAAATGTGTGCGTGTACTAGTGTACACACGTAAGAAGTGAAACTTCTTTATGGCCTTATTTTTCGAAAAATGATCTACATGCAACTTTCCAGAAATTGTTTAAATAAAGTTAAATTAGATAAAGTTTAAACAAAAGGATTTTATTATCATAGACATGAATACAAATTACTGCCTATGAAACTGTTATGATTACACGGCTCAGTAATCTAAGGCACATGTTCCACCTCCGACGATGAACGATAAGCGAGTAGAAACTAGAAACGAATTGGCAGTCCTGAGTTAAAATGCACGCGCACGGCTTTTGACAGCCAAGCCAGCTTAACCGAGCGAGTATAGCTGAGCGAGTATCGCTGAGCGAGTATCGCTGAGCGAGTATCGCTGAGCGAGTATCGCTATGCGAGTTTGGCTGAGCGAGTATTGCTGAGCGAGTATCGCTGAGCGAGTATCGCTATGCGAGTTTGGCTGAGCGAGTCTTATCTTTAATAACTATTGTCACTCAGCTACAAACGAGTAGAGAGAGTTCTCGCCGGCGACAGTGTGATCATTCAGCTATCAACTATTATATAAAAAAAGATGGCGCATAACGGAAAAATGTGACGCGTAACGTCCGAAAAATGTGACGGTAAATTTTTTTCCAACGCCCATAAAGAAGTTTCACTTCAAAAAGACCTGCGAATACCTGCAACACTTCCCTTGATGAGGGATTTCTTCGCATCCCAGCAGCTTCCCGGCCTAGCCGGGGCTCCACGGCAGGGGTCTCCCGAGGTATTGCGGGGACCCCGCAGACGTGCGCAGGATGGCCCGCGCGTGGGGCCTGAGTACGTGGCAACGGTAATATTATCTATACAGTATTGTGACTCCGCCCTGTCCTTGAAATAAATGCCTACGGCCGAGCGCTGCAATCAAATATTTACAATACAAAACGCACGTTTAAGCACGGCTAACTGCATAAAAAATAATTCACAGCGTTCGGTCGTCGTTGCGGCGCGGTAGCGCATTCGGGACTGGCTGTCACATAATATAAATACTACTCTTTGCTGGCTGTTCTCTGAGAGTCCCTCGAACTCGAGTGGCGTAGGTATGATTCGCTTTCCGACCGTTTGTCTTTGTATGAAGATAGAATACTGTATTGATACTATTACCGTGACGTGGCCTAGTGCCCACCGTACCGCCCCCCGTCCGCTACCCCGTGGAGCCAGGGCGCAACTTTACCGACAGAAACACAACACTACCAAAAGGTACTGTGATTTGGTGAAAATGGGAAGAGGTGTGGAATGCTGCCACAGGCAGGCGCTCGAATTTGAGCGGGAAATCTGCTATAAATAAATAAATAAATATTTCCGACACTCACACCAATTAGTCTAGCCCCAAAGTAAGCACTATAAGGCTTGTGTTATGGGATGCTAGGGTAACGGATAGAATACGTATACTGTACATATATAAATATATTTATATAAATACATATTAAACATCCATGACTGGAGTACAAATGCTCGTATTCATCACACAAACATCTGCCCCCACCGGGATTCGAACCCGGGACCTCTCGAGTCGGCGACAGCCATGAAACCCGGCGTACAAACCACTCGGCCACGGAGGTCGTCACGTCTATGCCACGGAAAATATATACAATCACCATTCATGAATTTATGCACACTGGAATGGAATTACAGAGATTGGGGCAGCCAGCGTGGAATATTGAAGCATTTAGCGTGGCACGTGTGTACTGCCAATTAAACTTTTGCAATAGGCTAGTTTACTCATGTCGAATTGTATTAAATAAATGTTTATTTCTTAAAGTATTGAGTCTAAGGAACCTTAATATATCGATTTCACTTCATAAAAGCAGAAGATTGCTGTAGAAATTTAATTAAAAAAAATATTTTTTAGTCTATATTTTTTAAACACTAAAAACGCTGTTCGCCCTTGTTCGCCACATCCGCCATGATTTTGACGTCTCTTGTGGTAAACAACTAAATGTCATTCGCGTGTTACTGTAGGTGGATGCTTTCGTCTGACTAAATTTATCTTAAAACACTTTTAACTTTAGGAAAGAAAAAAAAACAGTTTTTTGACAAAACTAATTATGGATGCCGGCTTTGTGAAAGCAGAAAGCACAAATCTGCCAAGAATTGACGCATTGATGGTTGGTGAATTTGTTGCACTAAACCCCGATTTCTGCTCTGCGGAGCAGAGAAACGACAAGGCATCTATGTAAGTACAGTGCATTTAGTATTACAATGGTGTCAATTCTGACACGATTCTCTAAACCTAAACTTAAATTTGACAGCAGTATATCCTTGTCATTCTCTATACAGAATGAAAAGGAGAGACTGATGTTAAATTTAGTTTTAAGTTTAGAGAATCACGCCAGAATTGGGTCCAATGTAGTAATAAACATAAAACTGATACAACATATGAATAAGTGTAATAAAGTTGCGTAGGTTAATTTCTTTCGGCACTTTAATCCACAACTTTCCTGGAGTCTTCAAGGATGTGTTTTTATATTCTCGTACAATACAGTAATGATAATTACTTTATTTTTCGTGGTATTTATTAGAAATCATGTTTTTTTTTATTATAAACTCAGTTAAAAGTAATTTTCTACGTGTTTACGAGTTTTTGTTTACCACAGTTCACGTCATAGCATAGATAATCTATAGACTAAAATGGCCGACAGCGTTTTTGTATGTCCATGAAAAGTCTATTTTAAAATTAAAGATTTGTAGCTTTCTAGGTTAAAAAAAAATACAATACATTTTTTTTCGGTCTAATAGAACATTAATTAACCATTTAAAACCTGTTTCCAAAAAGGGTCAACTAGCCTATTGACGTTGTTGGTGTACTATTTTTTGTTGACGCAATATCTGGAGCAGCGTGGACAGATAGATATTTGTCGTAATAAATTAATAATTCGACCGATTTAGTGGATCTTTAGTGTCGCCGCACACGGGCCACACGCCACCGCCTGAAACGCCGCCACGAGAAGCTAGAAGCGGCTACTAAAGTGGCTGAAACGCGCGTTAGCGGCCGACTAAGGTAAGGGAGAGAGGGGTGGGGAATCTCGCGAGTGGCGTGTGGCGGCGTTTTGTATCGGCGCTTTAAGTGACCGGTGCGGGCCACAAGAAGCGAGCAACGACGATTTGTAGCGTGTGGCGGCCACCGGCGCGTACTGTGTGTGGCGAGTCCATATAAAATGTATGAAAAGTACAAGAAATACGCCGGTGGCGGCGTTTTGTGGTTGTGGTCGGTGGCCCGAGTGCGGCACCACTTATATTTCAGTACAAGTTTTCGGAAAAGTCTTCTTTTTATTTGTCTGCACGCTCGCTTCCTTCGCTTGGCCCAGAGTTTACCTTGGTCACATTGCTTGGTGCTACCCTCAGCTTATCAGGTGGGTCACTTACTAAGTTGTTCACTTAGATAACTATAATAGTTATGTTCCAAAGTTCAAAATACGCACCATACAACGGAACGTACGGTAAATTTTTTACAGCACGCCCCGGTATATGGCGGTCGAATCTCCTTGTAAGAGTTTTTGATCTATACTTTTTCTTTCTTTAACACAAAGAAAGGAAAAAAGCCAATAAATGTAGTTATAATTTTCACCACTAGCACGTGGCGCCATGTGGAAATGCCATTTTAATCTTAGAAAAATTTTGCTTCATTACTTAAAATATATACTGTTTTCTCGCGAATGTGTTGAAAATGTTGTATGATATTAATGCGGAATTGCTATTTACAAACCCATGAATGGTTTCACCACATTTCAACAACAACATACAGCATAATTTATCACAAACATGTTATTTATCGTTATTAAATTTTCTTTCTCTTCTCTTCTCCAACCGTCTTCTCTCGTCCTTCCCTTACTTTGAGGTCAGCGCATGGTCGCATGAGATTGCGGACTAAATTGACAAACAATATCAAAACAAGTAAAACCAAAGAAATAAAAGCTGAAGTATAAAACCTAATCTAAACCAACAGATGCCTTTTAAACATTACCTACCTAATGAAATGGAAACTTCCAGTGAAAATCTCGGATGGCTATTAAGTGTAAATATTGGACAGTGATGCCATACCTACGTATTAGTGATGTAACGAATGTAATTTTTTGAACATTCGCGAACGCGAATGTGGATGCGAATATCTGGTACCGACATTAGCGAATGGGAATATATATGTATTTGTTCGAAATTGGCGCCAATTGTCTATGGCATGGTGGCAGTCTCTTTCAAATTGCCGAGTTGATATGAACTCATCCAACTGAAGAGTCATTCCGCTCGCGCCGGTCGTTTCGTAAACAAAACAAGTGAATTTTGAGGTTAGAGTTTGAATAGTGATTAATTAACGTGTGTAGATCAAATTCTAGTGACAAATCGACTGAACGAGCTAAATGCAAGCTGTGTAACAATGAATATTCAAGGAAAGGAAGAACTACAACTTCTTCAAATTGTTTTTGAAGTTATACTTCTTTAGCCGCGTTATGAAAAAAATATGAGAGTGAAATTTTAAGATGCGCGCGCATCACTGTAACACAAAAGTAACATAATGAAGTTAGCCGCGGGCGCGTTATGAAAAAATCATGTGAGTGAAATTTCGCGATGCGCGCGCATCACTGTAACACAATAGTAACACCATGAAGTTGGCCGCGGGCGCGTTATGAATGTTAGTGTCTAATAATGGTGGATTATTAACCACTAAGTGGTCTATCGAATATAATCTGCTCGAAAGGTACTTTGAACAATCCACGGAGCTCCATAAGATGATCGCGTTGTCAAAAACAATGTTGGCACGCTCGTCGCCTCTGATCACTGTTTTCATATTTATAATATTTATCCACATGTTTCTAGTTTCTATATAGACACAACGTGTTTTAGTTACTTACAAGTGCTAATTACATATGGACTAATAACTTAAATTCAGTAGTGATTTTAATTGAATAATTATTTAATTTTTCAAATTAAAACTGAACTTAATTGACTGTGTTAACTATCCTTTTCCAGTCCTTTTATTATTTTATTGTAATTATTAACTATTTGCATGCAATTAAAAAATATTTTTTAATGATGCTAAAGAAGTATAACTTCTCACGCGCGTACATAAGTTACACGCATCCATTTTTTTTTATATCCATATTCGCAAAACATTCGCAGAGATTTTGCGAATGCGAATGTAAATATTCAAAAATATGCGAATATTCGCGAATGCGGATGCGAATAATCGTTACATCACTACTACGTATAGACAGGGTGTACTAAATAAAGTGATTTTGTGTCATCGTTGTGGCCTAATAGCTTCAGTGAGATCGTAAACTCGGCCTTTTTTACGAGCGGCCGAATTACCGGCCTCGGGCCAACCCGTTCCCACACGCTTGGCAGTTAACTTAACGACACCATCCAAATTGATTTCTGGAATTGGTGACAATAATAAACAATCATTTTAAAGACAAACGTTCGAGTCTGTTATAATAGTACATACAACTGGCCTGACGACCTCCGTGGCCGAGTGGTTAGTACGCCGGGTTTCATGGCGTCGCCGACTCGAGAGGTCCCGGGTTCGAATCCCGGTGGGGGCAGATGTTTGTGTGATGAACACGAGCAATTTGTACTTCAGTCATGGTGTTTAATATGTATTTCTGTATAAAAAATATACTTATATATGTAAAGTATATGTATTCTATCCGTTACCCTAGTATCTCATAACACAAGCCTTATAGTGCTTACTTTGGGGCTAGGCTAATTGGTGTGAGTGTTGGAAATATTTATTTATTATTTATTAACTCCAAAAGAATCACACTTTCACTAGAGCATTTCAGAGGCCGTTGTAGCCCGGGTTACCAGATGAAAAAATCAAAAGTCCGGAGAAATCGCTTGATTTCCATTGAAAAATACATACAGTTTGAGAATTTTCTCACAAAAGTACTTAACAATTTAGAAAAGTCGTAATATTATCGTTTATATATATGCTGCTTATACTTTTAATTCAATATTATTGAAAGAGTTTAATTAAAAATACCACATGGTGTATTTTATAAATCCATAATTAAAGAAAAAACATTCAAAATTCAAAATTCAATATCGTTTATTCATTCTAGGCTGTTACAAGCACTTGTGAATGTCGAAAAGCTACGCGCCATCGGTTCGCAAATCTACGGCGGGAGACCTTGTACTGAGAAGAACCGGCAAGAAACTCAGCAAGGGCTGCTTTTTTCCTCAATTAAAAATGTATCTTCATATATTGAGTATGATAAAACTGATCAAGTACCTACTTGAATACATAAGTATTGATTTTAATTGTGCAATTATTATCAAAGGAAGATTATTTCTAGTTTAAGTTTTTATTAAACAGATCTTTAGAACGAAAGCTGTATTTTACTAAAAATTCAAAAAATCCTGAGATTTCATGAGATTTGCAAAATCCAGCCGCAATCCTGAGAAGAGTCGAAAAATCCTGAGATATGGTAACCTAGTTGTAGAGATCTCAAGACGGCTTTTTTGGCGGGATTTCATCGAGTGCGGTTGGCGTCTTATTTTAATTATTCTTAAATTCGTTCATAGTGGATATTGTGAAATAAAATTGGTGTGGTTTTGTGTAACAACTGTCTGCGTAACTGAAGAATTAGTGAAATCATTAAAATATACGCTATTCCGGTCAAGTGGACGTGAGAATTTTATTGTAGTGTTGACTACCTCACAGAAGCTTATCGAAAAAGCCAACTCGATACATTTCGTGCCAAACACTCCAAGAAACATTAGAATGCGTCACACCGACATTCTAATGTAAAAACAAAAAGAAGATAAATTTAATTAAAGACTAGGCTGTATGGGCATTGTTCCCTTTGCCTTCCCTAAAACGGGAGTACTTCAACAAAAAAAAAAGATCTCAAGACACAACAACACCTGTGTCTATTACACCGATAACACCAACGACGATGCGACGGTACACCTAATAACAAGGCTAGAGAGTGCTACAATGGAAAATATCAGAACACAAGCAGTTATCCAGAAAATAGCAACTCCACAGCACAAAAGTGCTGATTACTCAACTCTTGATCAAAGAGCCTCGGTATCTATCACTCCAAAACACGAGGCGATAGCAAAGTGATGGATGAACACTTAAAAGGGACCATAGTTATTTTGATTGTCTATTATTACATATTTGACATTATGTGATGGAAGTTGACCTCAACACATGTTTGCAAGTTTGATGTCAACTTTCAATTGGACGACACTGTATGAAATAAAACAGGGAGAAAAAAGCAGCCCTTGCTGAGTTTCTTGCCGGTTCTTCTCAGTACAAGGTCTCCCGCCGTAGTTTTGCGAACCGATGGCGTAGCTTTTCGACATTCACAAGTGCTTGTAACAGCCTAGACTGAATAAACGATATTGAATTTTTTTTTGTTTTGAAAAACTTGCGACGAAGAGTTCTTCATCAAGATGGAAAGGAAGAAGAGGAAGCCCGCTTTCCGCAATTTGTGTGGTGTTGCCTTGACCGGACCGAACCACTTACTGCGTCCTGCAATACAGACGACGCCGCTGTACGTGTCCCGACTGCATTACTCTACGAAGGAAGAGGAGATCTTGGAGTACCTGCGAGTGAAGACGAAGTTCTCCCTGACGGTCGCACGGTTGGAGTCCCGTCACAATGTGAATTTTAATTCATTTGTGGTGAGGGTGCCGACCGAACATCTAGCGACTTTTATGAAAGAAGAACTTTAGAATAGAATAGAATAATCTTTATTTGCATTAAATAGGGTTGACAAAAGGTGTTTGCATATAAAGCATATGTTAAAAGCTAAGAATCTTAAACCTATTTAGCCATATTAATAGCATGCAAAAAAATCTAATATATTAAAACATAACAGTCATATTAAATTTACCTATCATTCATTTAATAACAAGTATTTTATCATTATAATTTAAATTCAAATTTATGTCAATATTAATTACAATTCTCAATGTCAGTTCAAAATAAAAATATTTTATGTCAATTCAGTGTGATATACCTATGATAACAAAATTTTTCTGTATGACAATTTAAGATTATTATTCAATTCAATGTAAATATTAATTCGATTCCTGTTGTCAATTAAAAAGTAATATTCATGTCAATATATTATATGCATTCAAAATAAAATTAATCCAAAATCGACATTCATTTCAATATTCAGGACTTATTTTTTGGGCGAAAGGTGTCGTGTTCCGTCGATTCCGAGGCCGGTTACCTGATACCGCTACGCGCTACACGTCGCCGTCTATACGTGTTAATAAGTGTTTACTAACATAGCTACTAATTCTATTTACTAACAATAATGTTTTTATATCTCTATATATTTTTGACTATAAGGTATTTATCTATGGGCCTATGTAGCCTGATCATCTATATCTATATCTATACTTATAATAAATCTGTAGAGAGGTCAATTCTGTACATGAAATATATTTTCAAAAAAACTATCAGGGGGTGATTAGTGATCGATACTGATGCCAAAAATGCAATCAGTAAAATTTTTGTCTGTCTGTCTGTCTGTGTGTATGTTCCTTATAGAAACAAAAACTACTCGACGGATTTTAACGAAACTTGGTACAATTATTCTTCATACTCCTGAGCAGGTTATAGTATACCTTTCATCACGCTACAATCAATAGGAGCAGAGTAGTGAAGGGAAATGTTGGGAAAACGGGAGAAGTTACTCCATTTTTTAAGCTTCCGTCGCGTGCGCA
Source organism: Chilo suppressalis (assembly GCA_902850365.2). Lineage (NCBI taxonomy): Eukaryota > Metazoa > Arthropoda > Insecta > Lepidoptera > Crambidae > Chilo > Chilo suppressalis. Next base: position 1,125,938 of record OU963894.1, read on the forward strand.
GCCTTAATGGTTAAAGTTACATAGAAATCATGTATCACGGAAATATTCTACATAAAATTGTCTAAAAAATATCCTGCAACAGCATATGTCTATCTTTTATGGTTTACTCACAATAATACGTGTAACTCCTGATAGCTTAGCAGTTCGGAGCATTCTGATTATATTTGTTTACTCAGAACGTTTATAATACTCTCACTCATCTCTTATTTAAAAAAGTTAACATTATTACCTATTCAATAAAAAAAGAATCATAGAAAAAGAATTAAATAAATAAATTCAATGTGTTCAACACATGCCTGAGAACAAAAACTGTAGTCTACACTACAGCTCTACACCGAAGCGAAGCGAGGGCGGGCCGCTAGTAAATAAATAAAATAAACTACGCCCCGTAATTCTGGGGTATTTTTTAAGCTTCGATGTTGTTTTTGGTGGCTTTTTTCATTCCCTAGGGAATGGTGTATAGGTATAGGTATGTACTTATCGCTGCCGGAATGAAATGCCGAAAATATTTTGGGTTTAGAAAGTCGTGCCGGAATTGGGACCATTAGATTATACCTACCTATTTTTTTGTACGTACTTATTAGGAGTAAGGTGACGGTAGATGTAAGAATTTTGTAGTATTGATTACGGTTTAATGCAAGCGATAAAACATTATGGGTGCAATTACAAATACAGTGACATTGTCCGGTCGGCAGCAATGAAAACCGAACCGAATTTTAAAATGACAGTAAATCGATTGGCCTGAAGCGAACTGTTGTTACAGCGTTGAATAATGTAAACAGCGAACACAATTTTATTATTTATCTTTGTATTTATTTACGTGAACAAGCTTTGACATCGCGGTAACTGTGCAATGTGGTACCTACTAAGGTATTACAGCGTTCATTGTATCATGGTTATTTTATCAAAATTCGGTACTGATGAAGGAGAAATATTTCAATAATCAAAACTGAAAGAGCATATCTTCTGCTCGACATGAGCAAAGCCTACGACAGGGTCAGTTATGAAACTCTTCTGGATATATTGTATAGAATGGGAATTAGGGGATTGCCTCATGAATGGTTCAAATCTTATCTTGAAAATCGTTACCAATACGTGGAAATTGAAAATACTGATTTTGAAACAGGTAAAATTACACATACTAAATCTGATGTAATTCATGTAACTGGGACTTAGGTACATAATTATAGAATTATAGGAATACAGGTGGATTGTTCTCAAGAGAATGTTGTCGTGTTGTCGCTGGAGTTGCATCGCAGCGTCAGCTAGCGATTCCATGACTATTTCAAGAAATAGCCCGTGGATGTTTCGAAAAACGTTCTGTGACCCTTTGTATTTTGTATGCTCTTTGGTTCAATAAGGCGCTTTGCAGACGGCGGGGCGGAGCGGGCCGGTCAATTTCGCCGCGAACGATAACACAAAGTGAATCCTATTCGCTATGTGCACGACAGTAGCGCCACCTACAATGCGCAACTTTCCGGGATTATGCCAAATAATAACATCAGTTTGTATTTTATTGATTTCTAGTAAATATAGTAAGGTAAAGATAAATAAAAATTATTATATATTGTATAATAATTTAAATAATGTCGGATTTCAATTCGGAATTCAGTACAGTCAATAATAACTCTTGTATTGATGTAATCTGGACTGAAACACTTGGGCATTGGTGCTTGTACGGTGGCTCTATTCGGCCAAAAGATTAAATTAGCAGTTGAACAAGCTAGATTTTGTAAGATCGAATGAAATATACGTGAGATTGTGGTTTTTTTGTACACCAAATAACACACTCAATGCTGAAAATGTCAAGCCAGTTTTCATTTTTATCAAAAAAATCAGAAGTCGGTCTTTAGTGGAAACTGTACATTTTCTCATAGTTAATCTTGTTAATAAAAACTCAAAATTGCTAAATGACACACCAGAAGGATCTAGGAGTTCTTGATCATTTGTTATTGATGAAATACCAACAAATTCTTGACTTTTTGTTTCGGTAGATTGATCCTCATACGATTTTTTGTCAGTGCCACAGCTTTTATCTTTCTTTCTTGAATTATTTGTCATTAAAATTCTTGATGTTGGATCACAGTGATCACTGTAAATTAATCTAATACAAATAAAAGTTGTATCTCTTAATTTCGATTCAGAAAACATATTGACTTGACATCCTTGATCGATCATAAAAGGTTGAGTTTGATTTAATTCACTCCCTTCTTCAATTATTATTTGACTTGATGTGGTATCTGAGACTTTTGTGGTTCTTCGTTTTGTCAAGCGTGTATATCTAGCTAGGACCTGTGAATCATTAACCTTCCTCTTTCGATATATTTCAGGGAATATCGTAGGAGCATAACTCGGATTTTCTTCCTCGTCTGATTTTTTGTTTCCCATAAAATGTTCACTACAAATTGTGTCGTCAGGTTTGGGATACCATGGCGACCCATCAACACTAAAATAATAAAGACAATAATGAATATCACATAAAATATATAGCGCAAATAAAATTGATCATAATTTAAGGTTATTTCGCTTACTTATTTCTTTTTATGGCATCTATCCATTTATTTCTTTGATTTAATTTCCAGTCCAATGTAGGAAATATATACACAGACTATTTGTGCCCTTATTTTTGCAATTCACAACACAACAACATCTATTAATAGGCATTTTAAAAAATTTTTGTTTATTACGAACTCCGTGCAAATTGACTTTACTTTCCCGGATTGTTGCGTATTTCTGCCACTATAAGCGCTGCGATCGCTTCACTATACCCCCACCATGTACTTCGCACATAGCGAATACTACAAACGCACACAGAGGGCAAAAAGACCGCGCCTTGGGTGCCCGGCGAGCACTGGCGGCGCGGCATGTCCGCGGCTGCCCGCCGTGGATCATACAAACCAGTTTATATGCAGTGACTATTCACTAGAACGAACGTCCTGAACTGCCTGCCTCTGCCCGTCGTGTGCTTTGTGTACGCGGCGAGGGCAGCCGCAGACATCGACGGGCAGACGCGGTTTTTATTGCTTCGCGGACAAAAAGCTCGCCCCGCCCCGTCGTCTGCAAAGCGCCTAAAGTAACGCAAAAATGGCGATGCGCGCCAACTGGACTCTTGTTGACGACGAGCTAGCGGTAAAACATCTTGTGGTATTGCTGTATCGTAGAATTTAGTATATGTGCTATTATTTTGTACAAATAATGCTTAGTAACGAATCGAACGTAACATTAATTAGTTTAGAGATGATATCATGTTGTAACTTTATAAGTTTCAATTCACTTTAGTTGTATGCTGATTTTAAATATTAAAGAGATGTATGTATATATTTAATGTTGATTTGGTGTTTTAATGTATAAATTCTATTAGTAGTATTTACATAATTTAAAGGACAATGGGCAAAACATACCCAGCTCCGCCAACAATGTTATTAGTATGAATCGATAGATCTATGAAAAACTAGCCTTTTTTATTATGACACCGTAAAAAAATATCCTGGTAGTCAAAAGATATGATGTAAAGTGAATTCACTTAAATTTTAAGTAGCTAAATAAATTCGCTTTATAGTGCCTTCATTTTATATTATTATTGTTACATTTAAGACAATTTACTATTACGCACATACTGTTTGAAAAAACCTCAACCCATGAGGCGACCCTTGTACCTTGTAGAGTACTCCCATAATACCTGAGCCCTCTATGTAGGGTCGAACTAACTAAATGAATTCCCATCTTTTATTTATGTTCGTTCGTTATAGGTAGTACTTGTACCTATTTAACTTAAAATAACTAAAGACCCCCGGGATAGAATTTGATGCGCTTTGTCACATATGATAATGACTATAATACCTTTCAAACAAATGTAGTTTAAGCCGTGGCGGACGTGGGTGCATCGTCCATATATTTTTGCCCAATATCCTTTATCCGATTTTGATAGCCAAAAAAATAAAGAATTTAATTTAAAGATCTAATTCGGATCTTGCAGTGGCAATACGCATTTTTTACCGATGCCTCCTAAATGTAGTACTTACCATCACCACTTCTGGCCTGGTCGGCGAGTAGCGCCTTTTTAACTAAATTATTCAGCAAAGAACTGCATGTAGCGTTTTTTATGGACCTGCTACATACTTCACACCGTTTACTAATTGATGAACCCATGTAGAGGGTCAACAACGATGGGGAACCTAAATAATTAATTACCCACCTACATGCGATACAAGCAGTGTTTCCACTTTAATGATTTCCTTTCCCCACGCCTCAATTCAGAATTCCCCAAAAATTATTCTGCTGTAGTTTTTATATTTGGCACTAGTGTTAGTAATTAAATTAAAAAAAAAGGTCTTAATCTATCATCATCATATTATATAACAGACAAATCTTTATATATATAATTCTTCTGTGAGTGTGTATGTCACTGAACTTCTCTTAAACGACTGGACCGATTTTGATGAAATTTTTTGTGTGTGTTCAAGGGGATCTGAGAATGGTTTAGATTCACAATTTTGTCCGCTGGACAACCCCTTTTTTTTTAGGGCGGTACGAAGTTCGCTGAGTCAGCTAGTAAAATATATAAAATCTGCACGTGTTGCCACAGTTTCTTTTATACGGCAACACCAGTCCACGGTATAGCCCATAAAAAATTTGTTCCGTGCCGCATTATTTTAGGCTAGGCTTTACCCATAATTTCCCGAGATTTACCCTTTTTCCTCCTCTCTGGACCCTAATTTCCCCTTATAAGGGGAATTTCCCCTCATTGTGGAAACACTGGATACAAGTGAGGTTAAACCTCAAATGCTCACCACGTCCTTAGATTTCACGGTCGTACAAAATCTTAATTTAGCCAAAAGCTTAGTTATTTGACGGTTTAATAAAATAAAATCTCTGCCTCTTTTATAAGAAATATCGAATAAGTATAACAGTTGGATAGGAAATTGGGAGGTGTAGAAGCTGACTGAATAGGGTATTTGACAGTATCTCTTATCTAATAGACAAGTCCGTCCGTCCGTCCGTGGTGCTGTTTCAGCGGCCAAACCGTAAGAGATAGATAAAGAGAATGTTTAAGTTATAAGTTGAGAATAGTCTGATAAGACTACAAACCGGATGTGAGTAACGTAGCACTTCCGGTTTTCGAGAAATCACGTGATTTCTATTTCAAACGAAACCACACAAAATTAACAATTTTTTTTTTTTGGTGAACATTTGGTTCACTGGTTTGCTAGTTAAAAATAAAGTGCCAATTGTTAGCATCTGTATTTAAAATGAATATTGGAAGAAGTTTTTATTATTTTTACGAAAAAAATATTCATAATTTTACTATAAACCCACGATAAAGATAATAGTTTTCTTGCCTTTTGTCACGTGACCAAAAACGCTTGGGATTGGTGGAGCCTAAAATGACGTCACACGCAAGTAAACTTCCGGTTAAAGTGACATTAGATTATAAGGTTTGACGTTTTAATGACAGTTGTGTGACGTCACACACCAGTGAGACGCCATATTGTCCAGAGATACGTTTTTCGCGGCAAATTGAAAATAGAGTTTTTGATTTAGTTTTTCTACCGAAATACACAACATAATGATGAATTTCCACTTTTTATGGACTCTACAAACATTAGTAAATAACGTGAGATCGTTTCCTAAAACTTGTCAAATACCCTATTATAGTTAAAGACAACTAATAAAAAAAACATTCTTTAAAATACATATTCCAGTCGGTCGTGTTAGAGTATAAAAAAAAGAAATGATGTGGTGTCGTGGGACACCAGGTAGGAACGAAGTTCCTTCAGCTAATGAAGAATCGACACAAATTACAAACTCGCTTGTGTATGCGACTGGCGCGCCTGCGCACGTCTCATTTAACGGTTTTATTCCACGCACTTTTTCCACGGATTTTTTCATACGGTTTTACTATCACATTTTTTTCAGTTCGGTCGCGCAGCAAAATCCCTATCCCCTCCAAGCCTGCCGTAAGGAACTTCGTTCCAAAAAGACAAAACTGTAAGTGGGTGAATATTTTATTGCAGGATTGATGATAAAAGATTTACTTAATTATTGATATAATTATTGATGACCTCAGTAGCCGAGTGGTTTATATGCTGGGTATCATTGTGTCGTCGACTCGAGACGGTCTGACTCCCTGTGGGGGCGGGCAGATGTTTCTGTGATGAATAGGAGCATTTGTACTCCAGTCATTGATGGTAAATATTTCATCATCATCATTATCATCAGCATATTAATGTCCCCACTGCTGGGGCACAGGCCTTCACTATGGATGGAATAGGGAATTTGAGCCATGACACGCGGGCCCAGTGCGGATTGGTGGGTGCTAACGACTTCAGATGCAGCCGGGACCAACGGCTTAACATGCCTTCCAAAGCACGGAGGAATTGGAGATATTTAATTTTTTGGTCATCCATCCAATGGCCGACCACTTCGAAAGTTGCTTAACTTTAACGCAGATCGCAGCCGAACGCGCTAACCATCAAGGCGCAAGGCCATCGAGCTCCTCATTGATAGTAAATATGTATTTCTATATAAATATTTTTATATATGTACAATATATGTATTCTATCCGTTACCCTAGTATCCCATAACACAAGCCTTACAGTGCTTACTTTGGGGCTAGGCTAATTGGTGTGAGTGTTGGAAATATTTATTTAATTGAATGACTGTTAAAATTATAATTACGTAGAGCAGAATCTTGTATGTAATAGGTTATGCCGAAAATCAAACCAAAAGTTCCTTTTAGAGATATAATATTGTTAAAATTTTACATTCTGCACGAAGTGAAATTATATTTACCCTGAAGCGAACATTTTCAGACACTGTGGGAAGCAAACTTGCAAATAAACACAGCTCGGTGCTTATGTACAATTACGAAACTAATAGTCTCGTCATTTTCATACATAATCTCTGCTACTCTGTGATAGAAATTGCATTTAGAAAATTAGGCAAAGGGCAAACTACATACCTATGGTTAATTAACACCGTTTTTAGAAACCGATCGGACCGGTGTGCGGCCAGTCGGCCGTCACAGTCAAGTGCGCGGCTTATATATGTTTTTTTTGAAGTTATACTTCTTTAGGCGCGTTATGAAAAAAATATGAGAGTGAAATTTTAAGATGCGCGCGCATCACTGTAACGCAAAATTTTAACAGCATGAAGTTGGTCGCTTGTTACTTTTGTGTTTACCGCACATTAAGAAAATCTACCAACAAAATAGAAATAGAATCTCTATTTAGTGGGTGCTAACGACTGCATTGTGAAGGCCTATCAAAAGTGTTTATTAATCTGGAACAACGGAACCAAAGCGCGATTCAGGAGACTACAGCGCCATCTCTTGACCATTGGTGTAGTAGAACCAAAAACCACATCTTTATTTTTTGTAATAAAGTAACAGTTATAGGTATTCATATTTATAATATTTACCCACATGTTTCTAGTTTGTATATTCGGAATACGTGTTTGAGTTTCATATAAGTGCAAATCACATATGTTCTAATAAATTATATTCAGTAGCGATTTTAATTGAATATTTTGATTATTTATTTATTTTTTCAAATTAATACTGAACTTTATTGACTGTGTCCTTTTCCAGACTTTTTATTAATTTATTGTAATTAATTATTTGCATGCAATTAAAAACTAATTTTAAACGATGCCAAAGAAGGATAACTTCTCACGCGCCTACATAAGTACACGCACCCATTTTTTTAGTTAATCTGGTAGTTGCGTGGTGGTCGCCTAATGCACTAGATGCTTAAGAGGATTATGTTACAAGAACGCTGAGCGGTACCTTGCTGCCCTGTTTTTATTTACGCTACGCAGCCCTGGTAAACTTACCACCAGAAACACGACATTCCTAATAGTTCGTCATGAACGGGCACTGCCAGCTAGGGGTAACCGATATTAGAAAAGCATCGATGTTGACATCGATGTTAACATCGAATCAAAAGTATCGATGTACGATAAATAGCGATAGAAAAACATCGATATGTCTAAAACATCGATGTTTTTGGAAACAAATAAAACTGTCTATTATATTTATAAAATGTTTTTATTATTAGAAAATGACATTAAATTGAAAAGCCCACACTTCCTGAGACATGTAGTAATCACAAAAATAATAAGAAAAATTAACATTCCCAGTATTTTTTAGGGACACTCTGTAAAAAATGCACGTTAGACGGCGCCCCAAAGAATAATTGAGGTTTCGATACTTTTATTCTAGTAACATCGATGTTTCGATGATATCGGAGTCAACCTATCGATGTCAAAACATCGATGTTTTACTGGAAAACATCGATGTTTATACAACATCGATGAATATCGATCATCTCTACTGCCAGCGGAGATGAGTCTGGCTTAATTTCCTTAATATCGAAGATGTTGATGTTTAGTTACACTTAATATAAATACACTATTTGTATATTATATACTGTATGACAGCAATCAAAATGCAGGTAAACAATAAATGTATATTTAATCATTATGCAATGAAAGGTGACTTAATTAATCATCTCTGAAGTCATTTTTCTACTTGACGACTTTGTAAATAATAAAACAGGGAGAAAAAAACTGCCCTTGCTGAGTTTCTTGCCGGTTTTTCTCAGTACAGCGTCTCCCGCCGTAGATTTACGAACCGATGGCGTAGCTTCTAGACATTCATGAGTGCTTGTAACTGCCTAAATTGAATGAATGATTTGATTATGATAAGTACATTATAGTCAGGTCAGAATACTACATTCTGAAAGATGGACGTTAAGTAAGTACCTACTACACTACCTCAGACCGAATTGGAGTACTCCCAATGACGCTACCACGGTAATATTATCTATACAGTATTGTGACTCGGCCCTGTCCTTGAAATAACTGCCTACGGCCGAGCGGGGCGTTAACACGCGATAGGGCTGCCCGCCTACAGTATTTTAATTTCTTCTACATAATTGAGTCTCTTTCTAGTTTTGTGATCTTAAATATTTTATTTCATATGTAAAAAAAAGTGAATGAGGAAGTGTTAGTTAAAATAATTACTAGGAAGTGTTACATAAAATACATGTTATTTTAAATGTAATATTTAATAAAAAAAAATATAGATATGAGACAGAAAAATATTCGCGCCTCGACTGACACAAACGAAAAGCTTTATTATTAAATTTAATAGTATAATAAATACGCATTCGTATGAAAAGTTTAATTATTGAAGAGTTCAAGCAACCAAAAACATCACAATATCGACTATTGCTCTTTGCCATTTTAAATTATGTAGGTATCTACTTAATTTAATCAAATATTCACAATACAAATGTATAAGCACGGCTAACTGCTAAGAAACAATTCACACCTTTCGGTCGTCGCTGCGGCGCATTCGCGACTGGATGCCCACCGGGTGCCGCGCGAACTCGAGTGGCGTAGGTATGACACGCTTTCCGACCGTTCGTATGAAGATAGAATACTGTATAGATAATATTACCGTGACGCTATGCTGTAGTTTACAACCATAATTCGAACTTGAAGCACGCACGCATTCACGTTGCGTGTCACCTTTGTCACAAACATCATTTGTAAACATTATCTCAGATATTATAAGCGAAGCCTGGGTACTTCCAGAAGGAAACATGGATTAGATCACGAAATTTTGTATCGACTTCAGCTGCCCTTGAAAAGTCCCATACCGTTTAACATTCGATGCGATACCATCGCTGATACATGGCTGATACTGTGTAGGTTTAAGCATCGAAACCTCTTAAGAAAAGTACGAATTATGGCAATAACGCATCCGATATTATCGACCGGTAATAATGCGCCTATCGACGAACGCCTTAGGCGCTTTGCAGACGACGGGGCGGGGCGGGCAGCACCGCGAAAGATAGCACAAAGTGAATCCTATATTACAAACGCACACAGAGGGCAAAAAGACCGCACCTTGGGTGCCCGGCGGACACTGGCGACGCGGCATGTCCGCGGCTGCCCGCCGTGGATCATACAAACCAGTTTATATGCAGTAACGCAGACGGTGGCGCGGGGCGGCTAGCTCACTCCGCGCCACGCGCTTTTTAGTGATGGACTATTCATTAGAACGAACGTCCTGAACTGACTGCCTCTGCCCGTCGTGTGCTTTGTGTACGCGGCGAGGGCAGCCGCAGACATCGACGGGCAGACGCGGTTTTTATTGCTTCGCGGACAAAAAGCCCGCCCCGCCCCGTCGTCTGCAAAGCGCCTAGGTGGCCGGTGCGGGCCACAAGAAGCGAGCAACGACGATTTGTAGCGTGTGGCGACCACCGGCGTACCGCGTGTGGCGAGTCCATATAAAATGTATGAAAACTACAAGAAATATGCCGGTGGCAGCGTTTTGTGGTTGTGGTCGGTGGCCCGTGTGCGGCGACACTATAGGCTATGGTGGCTGCTTATCATGAGGCAGGCCATACGCTTTTTTGCCACCCTTTTTATTTCAAATAATCACTTCCTCAACCAGACGGGTTTGACCTTTCAGTGTTTTGTCCCGTAAATCCAGTTCGTATCGCAAATCAAATGAGAGTTGATTTGTCACCAGTGGCGGCGCTAGGCGTCGGCGACGTCGGCCACCGCCGACGGCCTCGCGCCTGAGGGGGCCTCGCAAAAGTTTTTACGAGTTACCTATTTATTTTCGTTTCTCCTGGCCTGGCTTAGGTAGCCGACCCCGAACAATTCGGGGAAAAAGCTAAGCAGATGATAATGACTTTTATTATTTTGGAACACGTGCGTGATGGAAGCGAGTAGTACTTTACGGGTATTCAGAATCGTCTGTCTGGCAACACTATTTTTGTAATTAAATTTCTATGTTTGTAATTATTTATTGTCATCATTTGATTATCAATAATAAAACTCGTTTACTCATACGTTATTTTATAATTTGGCTCACTTAATTTAATGGTTTTTTACTGCGAAGTAAAATAGGCCTCGCGAACTTGATGTCGCCGACGTCCACATGTGGTCTAGCCCCGCCACTGTTTGTCACTGTTTTAAAATCAGAGCCGTCGTAAAAATAACTACTATCACATTAATGTATGTGAAGTCAGTCCTATTTTAATTAAATGAACTTTTTGCGTAGTAGGCGTTTCTAATTAACAGATTAATATCTAGTGATTTCATTAAGAGTGTTCGCTCTAAAATGTCTGCAAAATTAAAGCATCTACGCGTGGAATTTTCAGTTTAAATTATGTCTAAAATGTACACAATTTTGTCATTAGGTAAATCGTGCTCAATAAATGCTAGGACACGATTGAGAAGACTTAAAGTCAAATTACTTAGATGGATAGATAAGACTTTATTCACACCAATATGCACACATACGAAATTGACAAGACAAATTTTACAATTAAAAAAATTGACAATAGTTATTTATTATACAAGAGTGGAAAGTTCCTTTTTAACCGCGTGCTCGATTTGGATGACCGAGCAAGCGAAGGAAACAAACGAGCACAAGGTGAAAAATCTTTCCACTCGAGTGCAATACGTAACTTTTCATCCCACCTCAGCGAGGAAATGACAAAATGAAAAAGAAAACAATTTATAATGACAAAATATTTTTATTTCAATTAAAACACATTAAGATAATCTATAAATTGAAGAAAATAATAAGAAGTAGAAAATAATTAAGAAATATTAAATGTAACGTTGCTACAGTTACTTATGTTAAGTTTAATATTTTTGTTAGGTAATGTTATGTTGGTGTTTGTGAATTGTGCGCTGTTTTGTGGTAAACTACTCGTATCAGTAATTTTAAATAGTTGTGCCGATTCATTGGATTCTATTGGCGTAAATGTTGGCGAGAGAGGGCTATTGTTTCCAATCTTATGGGGGCTCATTTTAGATGTAGAAGGGCGAGACCAAGAATCTGACAGAGGTTCTTTCAGCGTTATGGCCTCCACGATACTATTACAAATTTTTGATTTACTTTGGATTGAATCCTCTATGTATCCCTCTACAACCGAATTAGACTTCCAGCCTCCATGGCGCTTAAGCGATAGAAGATCAGCCCCTGATTCGGCCAAAAGTGTGGCTGAGGTTCTTCTAAAACAGTGACCGGTGTATAACGGGGGTTCTAAAAGTCCGAGAAAAGTTGCTATTTCTCGTGGAATACTGCCAATTTTATTCTGACCCATAGGTTGCCGGATACACTTTCCGTTGCGATATTGTAGAAAAAATCGTTCAATTGGGGTGTTAGAAGGACGTAAAGCTTGATATTTCTGAACAATGTTTACATATTCCTTGCGAATAACGAAGTTGCGGTCTTTTTTTGTCTTGGTATTTAGTACATTAATTAATAGCAATTCATCAGAATTATGAGAATATTTTGATACGTTATTGACATTAAGTAGTGTAAGTTCATTTGTTCGACATGCTCCGGTTATACCAATAATAAGAACAACCTGTAACAAAAGAAGTATTTATAATCGTAAATAAATTAATCAAATTAAAAATATTGTAAGTACTATGTACAATTTTATCAACAACAAAAAATTACACGTATTGACTTACTTTTGCCGCTAAATATACGGAATCAGGTGCTTCATTAATAAACTTTGCAATTTCAGATGCTGTGAAAACCTTCGATTTTTTTGGTTTATAACCAGATGAGGCTCTTTTTAAAAATGCCACTAATTTATGATAGGTGTCGATATGAACGTCTTTCTTCATCTTAATTGTTAATTTTAGCATTGAATACGTACTCCATAGCGTGCTTGCTTTCTTGGTCTCAGATAATTCTATAAAATATGCCAGCAAAACGTTTTCGGAGAAAGTTTTTGCTCCTTTAGCTAGTCGCCACATGTTAAATATATCGTACTGTTTCAAATACTTCTCTCGTGATTGCTGAGGGAGAAGGCTCATTTGCGCATTATTAACTGTTTCAGTTAACTCAGTTGGCGTTAGATAAACTTCATCGTCGCTAATGTCACTCATTTTAGTTGATTTTTTTGTACAGTTTTTAGGTTATGTTAATTATATTAAGCAATAAAACGTGAAAAACTAGAATGGCGCGAAGCACGCAAATAAAACAAAGAAACCAAGAAGGTTCCAAATTTAAATTTTTTCACAATTTAAAAAGTTCTAATCATAAATTTGGCACCATAGAGGTTACATTAAATAGGTTTAATGACGTTTTGAATTTACAATTATATTGAGTACTCATTATATGTGATGTTCTAAATTCAAATCTACTTTGCCGCTCAAGCGAATAAAATAGAATTTTCCAGCCAGATTTCGAAGCGCAAAATTACACTTTCCGAGGTGGTGGGATGAAAAAAAAATTTTACACTTAATTCCTTAAAAACAGGTAACAAATTCTATTTATACATCTATACTATGGTATTTTCGTGTGCAGCAGCGATGCGAATGGGCGAAAACTCAGCGAAACATTTACTCAGAGAGTAAATCGCTTATTTTCAGTTAGTACCCCTAGCACGAACCAATAGCGAATTCGTATCGTTTGCGAGCCCGAAATGTAATTGTCAAATGTGTAATGATTTTTAGTTCTCTTTACGTACTTTGTGCCGCTGCTGTTCAAGTTTCCATACAAAATTTGACATTGACATTTCGATTTGCAAACTATTCGAATTCGATAATGGTTCGTGCTAGGGGTACTGACCCATACCGGTCTCGCATTTAAATGTCAGATTAAAATTCAAAATTACATTAAACGAAATTAATACGATAATTAATTATACATTCAATGGTCATATTATTATTATTGTATATTACTTAAAATATATAATTAGGTAAATTAATGAGAGAGAAAATAGTTTTAGTGAAAATAAAATAAAAGCACACAACACCAACACCTCCACACCCAAGCAACTAATGTCTGGATATTCAAATTTTCCGAAGTTCTATTATAGATGATTTTATATGTGTACTACTTCTTATATTGAGTCAAGATATCCTCATCATCATCATCATCATCAACCCATGTTCGTCCACTGCTGGACATAGGTCTCCCCTAATTAGGGCTGCCATCCGTCCGGGTTTCCCCGGATTTGTCCTAGTTTACGGGGCGTCCGGGGAGCGTCCGGGCGGGGTTTCATTTGTCGTCCGGGTTTAAAAATTTCCTGTTTTGGGTTGCCAATTAATCCGTCAATTTAAATGTCTTTGAAAATGAATAAATCTATTCTAACACTGTAACCATAAATGCAGACTTCCAACAAAGATCAGCTTCCCTTGGTGCTGCAAGTGTCCATGGGCAGCAGTGACCACTTATTATGAGGTAGACCGCTAGCTCTTTTGCCTACATCTACAAAAAAGTTGATTTGTGACATTTTTAACTGTTTTTTTATTGGTCTGTCCGGGTTCTGGGCTCCAAAATCCGGGGTTATCACGCCTCTGATCCTGGTTGCCACATTTTAGAGATGGCAGCCCTACCCCTAATGCACGCCACTGCTCCCGATTTTGTGCTATTCTCATCCAGCCCTCTCCAGCCAGCCTACGAATATCATCATCCCATCTTGTCTCAGGGCGTCCTACACTACGTTTACCGAGTCGCGGTCACCACTCAAGAATTTTCCGGCTCCAACGGCCATCAGTTCTGCGGCTAATGTGCCAGCAACTGCCACTTCAGTTTGCTAATTCAGTGGCTATATTGGAAATGAAATGAAATAAAAAGTCATTTATTCAGTCTAGGCTGTTACAAGCACTTGTGAAGGTCAAGAAGCTACGCCATCGGTTCGCAAAACTACGGCGGGAGACCTTGAACTGAGAAGAACCAGCAAGAAACTCAGCAAGGGCTGCTTTTTTCTCCCTGCATTGATATATTATATATATAGTCGTCAAGTTGAAAAATGACTTCAGAGATACTTCTGAAGTCACCTTCCATTACATTATTTAGGATATAGATATATAGTTACAATAAATTTTATATTTAGTATATAGGAAGCGGCATTAGATAGGTACCATATTACCGTTACATTATATCACGTTGTTTATCGCGTCTTACTGTCAAACTCCATAGTAATTTGACAATTAAGCGTGATGAAATGGCGATATATGTCTACTAGGGGGGCTGGACTAGATAAGTAATGTATCAAAATTTGAATAGGGAAGATGGTTGGTATATACCATCAGCTTGGGAACCCATTATACAAGAGATAAAATTCCAAACCCGAGCACACACTGCAAGACCATCAGATATTATTAGTTAATTTTTTTTTGCATAATTTAACATAAGAAGGAGATGGAAAGCCTCTCTTGAGTTTGTTTCGCCGGTTTTTCTCAGAAAGGTCTCCCAATTTTGGACCCGGTGGTAGTTTACGGTAGTTAGGGTCAAATAAATAAACTCAAAATTACAAGAAAGAATTTTAAATAACTAACCACTAAGTGGTTAATAATCCACCATTATTAGACACTAACATTCATAACGCGCCCGCAGCCAACTTCATGGTGTTACTATTGTGTTACAGTGATAAGTAATTTGTTTCGATTAATTCGTGCTTTATTTATTAGTCAGTCTAATGACAAAATGGTACCTAATTGCGGCCATTACTTACTTTGCACTCCGGCAGCATACAACCAACGTCTCAGTTCGCTCGCTTAATATATTATTTGAATTAAAGTCTTAGTTAACTAGCCCAATTTAGTAGTTCGTTATGCAATTTATTAACATTTAAATTGTATAAATAAAACAAGTTTCAAGGGGTTAGACACACTGATTTTATTTATTTATTGATGTTTTGAATTCCTTTACAGGAATGCGTCGACGGAAAAAATATTTTTATTTACTTTGTCGAGCTACCTCCTAAAGACGAGCTCGACAAAGTAAATGAAAAAATCATTATTTATTTAATTAATTGCACATGTACAGTATAGGATCTTAAAATTATTTTAGCATCGTACATGACCTTGTCAGGGTGTTGCAAGTACAATATCTATATCTACACAATTTCAGTTTCAATTAGTTTCAAACAAGTTAGTGAGCTTTCCGTGACGGTTTCACTTATCATTCATAAATTAATTTACCGAATAGTATGCTTTATTGATAAGATGTTGTTAGAGTTTCATTTTAAATGTATTTATGTTGCTTTCTCTTTTAATTTCTATCGGAATTTTATTATACAGGGTGTTACAGAATTCCGAAATAAAATTTGTAGGTATGTATTCCGAAATAAAAATTTGTAGGTATCTGAGCGGGGCGCAGGGGCGCCTAGGGGAGAGAGGGGGGGTCTGTTTAGGTAGTAGTAATCGTACGCATTTATAGGGTTGTCATAGGCAGGTGTAAAACGATATTTTTATTAATTTAATTAAAAAATAAAAGTGGTCTGAAAGGCGTCAAACTTTCGTAGGTAATTCTATACAAGGAACACAACCAAACCCTAAAGTTTTATTTCGGACTTTTGTCACACCCTGTATATTAGAATTGAACGGTATAGAGGACTTTTTTAAACATTTCTAGTTAAGGCACTATTTAAACATTTCTAGTTAAGACACTGGTTATAGTAAATTAAATTTATATCGCGGATTTTTATTGAATGTAAAATATGTTGGTTGTTTGTGAACAAACAATGCTATTTCCATTACAGTGAAGGAAGGGTTAACAATTTCTGTTTAATGAAATGTGGTTTACAACTTATTCCGGCTACGTCAATGATTAAATAAAATCAGTGAATCTAACCCGTTGAAACTAGTTTTATTTAATGAGTGATGTGCGTTAAAACCTATGAAACTAATATGTTAATTGTATGTTACCGTCGCGACTAGTGTGAAGAGAAATTATAGTTCCTTCTTTGATTTATTTATTTATTTATTCAGTAATACATGCCGGCTTACAGAAATATCCAAAACGCCGGCAAGTCATACATAAAAACATTAACATTCATTCCAATTCAACAAAATTAAGAAGAAGAGAAAAAAAAAGTAATGTCAAATAGATAAACACCCGGAAACAAAGTCAAATTGCCCATTGTAAAATTTTTAGTTAACGTGATAATAAAATTGATATATTGCTTATTTCCAATCAATAGTTCAAGTACGCTGGATCAGTTTACACATGATTTACTTATATACTAATATACATTATTTATGTGTGCGTACACGTACGGCACATTTACCAACTACTGTATCATTAGTTTTGTTTTGTATAAACTACTTGAAAACATTAAAAGTGACATAGATGAAGTTATTGTAGAGTAAAACCAAATAATCAATAGCTCCACAACGCTACCGCGAGTACCGGCAATGGTTTCTGAGTTCGTGATGATGTACATAAGCACTTGTAAAGATCGGCGGTTATACCGCATCACCCCCTTCTCAGGGGAAGATCGTTTCAGATGAAGCTTTTAGTCAGTAAGAGTCTGACATAAACTTGCAGCAGGCTGTAGGGTATCCATGGGGATTTCACAACCGCTCCCCCGCCTGGGAGGAAACAGAAAAAATCTGCAGTTATAACGCGATTCAACTAAGAATAGGACCGACTGGGCGCCATATTTTGACGTCATAGCTGTCAAATCAAACCAAATAGGTAAAGTGAGCAAAAAATGTTGCTATTTAATAAAACTTATTTACTAAGATTAACATCCGGTTTCTGAAACGCATGTCAAATATTGAATTAGTTGACAGACTGTCATAATTAACTATTTGTTGAGCAACTGTGGGTTTCTGAAAAGATATTTACCGAAAAATTAACGAATCTACTGTTAAGGCAGGATTTATTTATTAGTCTGGCCACCCTAGCTAAAACCAGTCACTTTCATTCGATCATTCATGTTTTGTTTCTGTCTAACGCATAGCTTTGTCTCTATCTTTTGACAACTTATAAGTGACTTTTATTTAGAAGTCAGAAAAATAGAAGCGATTGTGTGTACCGAAAACATTGAAATTTATTTTCATTTGTAAAGTTTTTACATAATATGTCACGAAAAAACTATACGGAGCGAGAAAAGAGGGAGCTTTTAACAATAGTGGATAAGTAAGTACCTAATAGGTACAAATCAGTTGTTCAAATCAAGCTTTCTAATCTATACAAATTAACCGATCTGCTTTTGGCATTTAAAATTTGTAAATATATTGATAATATATATTTCAATGTAGGCACAAAGCAATAATAGAAAATAAGTCTACCAATGCAGTGACGGTGGCAAAAAAACGTGACTTGGAAAAAAATTGAAGAATTTAAAAATAAAAATTAAAGAATTGGAATTTACTTCTAAAGCAAATAAAAAGTAAAATAATTATAGTGTAAATCTGATATAAACTACAATATAAAGATGTTTGTTTGTTTGTTTGAACGCGTTAACATCAGGAACTGCTGAACTGAATTGAAATATTCTTTTTATGTTGGGTTAGCCATAATTCTAGGAAGGCTTTAGTGTACATAATTGTTCGTTTTAAGTTCCAGGTGTGTCAGTTTTCCCATTAGTTGATGGAAAACAGATTTTGAAATCCTGTAGCGATCCTTAAATTCTTCATCATTGTAATGAATTACAGGATTTATTCGTTTCCGGAACTGGCGAGTTGGTGCCAGATCTTCCTCGTCACTAGTTAGGGATATATCGTCAACAGATAAATCTGACAACATTTTTTACTACCACTACAACAATCCTCTGACCAAAATATCAGTAAAATTTCTTTTGACAGTCTGTTAATTGATCAATTTTCACCAATTACTTATTAAAACACAACAAAACGTTAACATGCAGTTAACATACAAAAAAGCTTTCCGGAAACCGAAAACTACCGCAATCGGCCATTAATTCGAGATTTGACATTTGCAACAACAAATCATTGACAAACTGTCACTTGGCTCATTGAGAAACCCAAAGTGCATTTAAATAGAGATTAACAACTTGTTACGTAATTTTTTCGATGACATGCGTTTCAGAAACCGGGTGTAAGTGAGACAAAACATCAGATTTTTTAATAAAATTAATTTACTAAGGTTGAGAAAGAACACAACCGATTTTTAATAGTATTTCTTTATTAGGACTTTGTGAAAAAAAAAACATTAATCAGAATCTAGCTCTTCAATTTCGCTCATCTCTGCAATACCGCCGGAGAAGTTATGAATAATCATGCAGGTCACATACGAACATGCAACTTTAAGTAAAAGAAAGTTTTAAATCGAGTTTCTTAACGCAACATAAAGTGACATTTGGTTGACGATTTAGGTTATCAACCATTCATAGCCAAAGCTCAATAAATAAAAAAAAAGTCAACTAATATTAATTATCAATATTTGTTATTGTTTGTTTTAAAATGTTTGGTTTTTATTCTAGAATCAGCCGAGTGCAAAAAATGTGTTGCTAGTTTTTTTTGCAAACCGTACTTTTCAAGCGACATTTGACAGATGGAGGTCATTGGCTTTCCTATTCTTATTTGAATCGCATTATATCTATCGTATTTAAAAATAAAATATCGAATTGATTTTGAGCTTGAGACGAAGTTTGACTTTGATCTAGGTATGTTAGTTGAGTTAGATAGATTGATAATAATTGTTTTTTCTAATTTTAGATGTAGAAAATAAAGACTCCTGCTCAAATATATTGTGGTAACTATAGGCAAATACGGAACCCTACACTGTGCGTGGCTCGACCAGTACCCTTAGTACGAGTTTGAGCTCACGAAAACTATCATAGTTTTCGTAATTGTAAATTATGTTTCTATGTCCATTTTGGTGAATAGTAACCAAATATAGTTAAAATTTTAGAAGACGCAAATGATTGAATGATAGAATTTAAACACTGTTTATTTGTATTGAAACGAAAGTAATAAAATCAGTACCCTTAGTACGAGTGCGAGCACACGAAAACTATCATAGTTTTCGTAATTGTAAAACTCGTACTAATATAAGGGTACTGCAGTTGGCCGGTTTTTAAAGTTGCCATTTATTTACAATGGGATTATTTTATTTCGACAGAATTAAATTCAGAGCAGGCGGGCTTCTGGTGTGACTCTTGTATGACGATAAAAATCCGTTCGCCCGCGGCAGGCAGTAAAAATTCGGCTTTTCCGTGTAACAATAATATTGTGTCCCATTTTTATAAATGTCAGTGAATATCAAGGCTTGTGGCGCCCAACGTGGGGCCGACATTTTTGCTTTGGAAAGGCCACCCGCAGAAATTACTCAGTAAATAAATAGCCCCAGATGTGCCGTACGTTCTTTTTGTCAAAGAGCATTTAGATTTTTGTTGGTAAGCTCCCTATTTTTTTGTTATGTTCACTTCTGGAATGTCAAGAAGCTCGTAGGCGCAGTGGCTAGCATGTTTGGTCTGAAGTTAGGCATCTTTTGTAATGACCAGACATAGTATAGATGTCCAATAATTTTGTAACTCGAGCTCCTCCCACATTTGAAGGACATTTAATTGTATTCTTCGATACATGTAATAAAGGGTCCTTCAAGTAAGAGTAAATAGGCATTATTTAAGTCTGCATACTCCAGCTAAGACCACAGAGTTGTTAAACATCAAATCTTTTATAAAAAAACATGAAGCTGTTGGTGCCGACTACATCGATTTTATTCATTTGTTTACATAACACAGAAAACAAGTTTCAATTAAACACAATGACAAAGCAATAACAAATAGTATTATAAAACTTGAAAAATGTAACTCATAATAATTATCTTGTAGGTATACTCATTATCAGCCTATTAATGTCCCCAATGCTGGGGCACAAGCCTTCCCTATGGATGGAATAGGGCATACGCCCTAGGCCTGTTTGTGCAACCAGAAACCTTGCATCTTAATAATGGTGGTGAATAAAATAAATGGTAATTAACTTTTAGTAATATCAAATTAATACAAAGTCATGCTTATTAAAGTGTTTCATTTGCATTGAAAAATATAATAAACTTCACGCAAATCTGAATAATAAAATCAAAAAGTGTTGCGCTCTTGGAGTAGTGGACTAAAGTTTCTGGTTGCAGAGGAAAACCAGCGGTTGCAGCGATACGATATTTTATTATTATTAAATATACACAGCACATGTAGTCGCACAAGAACGAAATTATGCAAAGAGATGGTAAAAATGAAACGGTAAACAACATAACTTTTTTAAATTATAAAAAATTGTGTTGCCAGCAACAAAAAGAAAAGGATTATTTAAAGGTAGTTTTGCCAGTTTTTCTGTAAGTAGGTTAGCTGTACTATGGGTAGCGAAAGCAAACAAATTATGACTGTCGGAGGCTCCATCGCTAAAAGCTTCCGTTCATAGACAACATGTTGTTTCGGAGCGGACATTCCTCGGACATACACGTCCATCCAGAATGGACGGTGACCGCTGACCACAACACTGTACAATAATAAAAAAAGGAGTTTTTGGCGGGATTTCATTGGCGTCATATTTTAATTATTCTTAAATTCGTTCATAGTGGATATTGTGAAATAAAAATGGTGTGATTTTGTGTTACAACTGTCTGCGTAACTGAAGAATTAGTAGAATCGTCAAAATATACGCTATTCCGGTCAAGTGGACGTGAGAATTTTATTGTAGTATTGACTACCTCACAGAAGCTTATCGAAAAAGTCAGCTCGATACATTTCGTGCCAAACACTTCAAGAAACATTAGAATACGTCACACCGACATTCTAATGTAAAAAGAAAAACAAAATAATTTAACTTAAGACTAGGCTGTATGGGCATTGTTCCCCTTGCCTTCCCTGAAAAGGGAGAACTTAACTAAAAAAAATATATATATATATCGTCTCTCGGTTGGGTCAATGTGTGTTTTATACACGACTCCGTTATTAAAGAGTATTGGTAATATTTTCAGATTTATGTTTAAATATTTTCTAAATGCCTGAACATATTTGAATGTTTAAGTACTTAAGGTGTCGTTGGGAGGCCACATTCTAATTTCTAAAACTAACTTTATAATCCTTACTATTTTTTTTCTTTATTTATTTAGAGGCTTTCATTCTACGAGTATGCCAGCCTCATCGTACCCTTTTTTTTATGTCTAGAAAATGCATTACGCATACTTCGCCAACCGAGGGTTGCGGACGAAGCTATCGGGGACTCCTCTCCGCCGCTTCAGGGAACACAAGTGCTCCGAGAAGCAAGCGGGGCCCTACCTCGCCAAGAAGGCGACCGCCACAAGGGCGACCGTAAAAACTAGACAATACTCCTGTACCGGCAGTGGCGGTCTTAGGGGGTGGCGAACAGGGCAATCGCCCGGGGCCTCGCTCCTACAGGGGCCTCGCGCAACAACCCAAGCAAATTTTAAGAATATAAAAAAAAAAAAACTATTTTTTCAATGACACAAGATCGGCTTTCAGCCCTCGCTATTCTTTCAATCGAAAATGACGTAGCTTATTCGTTAGATTATTGTGCTTTAATTAAAGATTTTAGTCTTAGGAAAAGCCGCAAACGTCAATTTTAAAATTTATCATCTCTGTATTTGTTAATTTTGTGAATCTTTCAATGTAAAATATTTTAAAATTCAAATTAGATTTATTTGTATAATTTAAGCATTTTTCCTTAAACATGACAAATACCTAAACCAAACAACCAGACCTACTTTCGCATCACATACTTTTCACGAAGGACAAAGGGCCTCGCAAAGACCTGCCGCCCGGAGCCTCGCAATCGGTAAGGCCGCCTCTGTGCACCGGTAACGAGTGATGTGACGGTATCCGTTTCCGAATAGTCCGCCCACCCTCATCGTACCCTAACCAAAACATACACAACTAATTTAATTTAAAACATCGGAGAGGGCGAGCTATTGTTACTAGCGAAAACCATATCAAACATCGACTTTGCTGCATCTGAGTTTGGTAGTGCTAATATTTCCACAAACGAACTTATATTTTTAAAGTTATGTTGATATAGACGACCTCCGTGGCCCACTCGGTTTATACGCCGGGTTTCATGGTGTCGCCGACTCGAGAGGTACCGGGTTCAAATCCCGGTGGGGGCAGATGTTTGAGTGATGAATACGAGCATTTGTACTCCAGCCATGGATGTTTTATATGTATTACTATAAAAATATACTTATTTAAGTACAATATATGTATTCTATCCGTTACCCTAGTATCCCATAACACAAGCCTTATAGTGCTTACTTTGGGGCTAGACTAATTGGTGTGAGTGTTGGAAATATTTATTATTATTATTATTTATTATTATTATATTGTTGTATGAATAGCTCTCTCTCTCTCTTCTGTTATAAATGCGAGAGTGAGTTTGTTTGTTGTTACTCAATAACGCCAAAACGGCTGAACGGATTAGGACTAAATTTGGCACACACATATAGTTTATTACCTGAATTGAGACATAGAATACTTTTTATACCGAAATTATTTTGGTTTCCTGAGGGATTCTCAAAAAAACTAACTTAACGCGATCGGAGTCGCGGGCAGCCGCTAGTCTATATATATAAAACTCAAAGGTGACTGACTGACTGACATAGTGATCTATCAACGCACAGCCCAAACCACTGGACGGATCGGGCTGAAATTTGGCATAGATGTTATGACGTAGGCATCCGCTAAGAAAGGATTTTGATCAATTCTACCCCCAAGGGGATAAAATAGGGAATGAAAGTTTGAATCAAACTTTGTCAATTTTAAACCGATCGGGCTGAGACTTTGCATGCAGGTATAAGAAGAATCATAGATGAATGTCATTGTGTATAATACAAGCCTGAGAACAAAAACTGTAGTCTACACTTCAGCTCTACACCGAAGCGAAGCGAGGGCGGGCCGCTAGTTAATTTATAAATGTTACGTAGTTACGGTGTACACCCAAAAAAAAACTTTTAATCTTAGACAAAATATCATTGCAGTCGGGGGACCTATTGATAAGTGTGCAGATGGTCATCCAAATGCAATACGAGTACGTCATTTATTTAACTGGTTTTTACTTTTCAGTGCGTTTTTAGTCGGAGAAGGCAAGTTTTTCAAAGTGTAACTTCTTTACGCACGCTTGACTTGGGGAGTAAGCTAGCGAACGCGTTACGAAAACTGTGATCGGGCGAGGCGAACGGGAGTTGAGTGGGGGATATAAGTAAGAGAAAGCAGTGCGCGCGCACATTTTCTTTCTCTCTTTCTCTTATAGCTTGTAAATGAAATATGTATATGTTCACAGACATGTATATATTGTACACACATAAATATATGTATACATACAGACGGAGCTAAAGAATTTTCACTGCAGTCGTGTGGTCATAACCACACTCATTTTTTTTTTGTTTTTCTGTGACTAACAGAATTCATGAAAGGTAGATACCATGAGGTTTATTATAGCATCGAAAACTGGTCAAAGGAAAGGTCGGGAAAAGGTATACATTTGATCACTCGGACGAACAAAAATAGCCAACCCCATATTCAATTTAGGCGTAGCGAAAAGAAGCCTGATGAAATGTCCGACGTTGCACCCCGCGGGGAGCCGTCACTCTATTTTCCTGATTAACAAATGACCTTTCCGTGACTAGCTTTTTTACTTTTTAATATGTTACTTTGGACCAGTGAGGCTCTTCCACACCGCCAGCGATGAACGACTATAATGCGATTCAACTAATAATAGGACCGACTGGGCGCCATATTGTGACGATATAGCTGTCATTTCTAAAACAACTAAGAATAGGACCGACTGGGCGCCATATTGTGACGACATAGCTGTCAATTCTAAGACAACTAAGAATAGGACCGACTGGGCGCCATATTGTGACGATATAGCTGTCATTTCTAAAACAATTAAGAATAGGACCGACTGGGCGCCATATTGTGACGACATAGCTGTCAATTCTAAGACAACTAAGAATAGGACCGACTGGGCGCCATATTGTGACGACATAGCTGTCAATTCTAGGACAACTAAGAATAGGACCGACTGGGCGCCATATTGTGACGACATAGCTGTCAATTCTAAGACAACTAAGAATAGGACCGACTGGGCGCCATATTGTGACGACATAGCTTTCAATTCTAAGACAACTAAGAATAGGACCGACTGGGCGCCATATTGTGACGACATAGCTGTCAATTCAAACCAGATAGGTAGAGTGAGCAAAAAAAGATTTTATTTAATAAAACTTATTAACTAAGGTTACGTGAGAAAAACATCAGATTTTTTGAATAAAATTTATTTACGACGAAAAAAACGATTTTTAATTATATTTATTCATTGAGACTGTGTGATAAAAAAACATTAATCAGAATCTAGCTCTTCAATTCCGCTCTTCTCTGCATTACCGGAGTAGTTATGAATACTCATGCATTATTACTATATCACATACGAACATGCATCCTGTATGTAAACTAAAGTTTTAAATCAAGTTTATGAACGCAACTTATACTGAAGATTTAGGTTTAAGGTTATCAACTAGACTAGGTTTTTATACTTGAATTAGCTGGGTACTAAAAAAGGGTTCCAAGATTTTTTTGTAAATCGTAGGTACTTTTCAAGCGACATTTGACAGATGGAGGTCATTGGTTTTCCTATTCTTATTTGAATCACACTATACAGACATTATCTTGTCAGAAAAGGTATGTTAGAAAATGAAAAAAGCAGTATCACCCTGGTGTTACAGAAGTCCAGGAACTCCTAAGATGCGCACGTGCGTGCATGGTTGAATATGTGCATTGGTAGGGTGTCGAATGTGGTGAGTGGGTAGCGTTGCCAGTTTTTTTTTTGCCAAGTCGGGATTTAGTAACTTTTTGAGTGAAAAAAAGCGGGATTCTTTCGTCGAAAGCGGGACATAGTAAAAATAGCGTATAAAATAAAAAGTTATTCAATATTTATCTTCATTACTTGCTGTCTGTGCCACCCGCCCGCGCTTTCTCAGTACGCTGCACGCACGGTCCAGTTATTCCCGAAAAGCGGGATTAAGGCTCGTATTACAGAATGACAACTAAGTGTTGATCTTTACTTAGGTACAGTTAGAAAGGGATGTCGCTTTATATATCACATAGCGACATAATCTGAATTGGCGGCAAGCCTAAAACTCTTGTTACACGTGAAAATGAACCTAAGGGTGCGGCCAGAGTGCACTCAGATTCAGATTCAGATTTCGAAAACAAGCGCGAGAAATAAACAGTGTAGTCGAAGGGTACGGCCAGATTGCACTCCTGATTTAGATTCAGATTCAGACTCAGAAAACAAAGCGCGAGAAAAAGCAGGCAACCTGCTTAGACTACACTGTTTATTTCTCGCGCTTGTTTTCAGAATCTGAATCTGACTCTGAATCTGAGTGCACTCTGGCCGCACCCTAACGCGAGAAAATATTCGGTCAATGATTTATTATGACATTGGTTGTGGGCTTACTCAACAACAAAGCTATGATAGGCTGCGATTAGCATTTCTTAATGAGTCCCATCTCGTGCCTCTATTTACAATTGGTTTAACGAGTTTAAGGGTGGACGTAGCAATCACAATGATGATCCGCGTGAGGGACATCCTTTAACAGCGATTACTGAAGATATCATCAGTGCTGTGCGACGCATGATAGAGGAAGATAAGAGAGTGACCTATCAGCTGATACGGGCAAGCCTAGGCATTGGTATGAGTCAAAAAATAATTACACCAACATTAAGGCGTCAGGAAGTTTTGTACCAGATGGATTCCCCATACTTTAACCGACGACCAGAAACACTTTCGCATGGACTGGTGTCGCCAAATGTTAGATAAGTTCAACGGCGGTGACTCAAATGCTGTATTTGACATCGTCACAGGTGATGAAAGCTGGATATATTGCTAGGAACCCGAAACCAAAAGACAATCAGCTCAGTGGGTGTTTCCTTTTGAGGATCGGCCAACTAAGGTAAAGAAAGGAAGAAGTCAGGCGAAAAAAGATGATTGCCCCATTCTTTGGTCGGAAAGGTCATTTCGCGACAGTTGTGCTAGAAGATGGAAGGACAGTTACTCCAGACTGGTATGTCAATCGCCGTTTGCCTGTCGTCTTGGAAACAAATCGACAGCAGCGCCCTCCAAGCAGGATCCTCCTTCACCACGACAATGGTTCAGCGCACTCCGCAAAACGGACTGCTGAATATTTGACTATGACAGGTGTCGAGATAATGAATCATCCGCCATACAGTCCTGACCTGGCGCCCTGCGACTTTCATTTATTCCCAAGAACTAAAGACAAAATTCGAGGAATTCGCTTTACGAGCCCTGAAGATGCGGCGAAAATGCCATAGAAGAGACCCCTAAGGAAGAATGGGCCCACTGCTTTTCTCAGTGGTTCCATCGAATGCGACGATGTGTACAGAGGAACGGAGATTACTTTGAAAAGCCACAGAGTTTTAAAATTGAACTTCAATAAAAGATTTCATTAGCAATGTTTCACTGGCCAGTTCTAAACATTTTCAGTGTTACCCGTACGTCTACAAAGGACACCCGGCAAAGTTGTATACTTTTTTAATTTTTTTATCTGTGTTTCATAATTGGGTAACGTAGTCTGGCAATATTTGTAATCAGCAGCTAGCTGTCAATGTCAAATACGTAGGTTTGTCAATATAACCTCTATATGTAGCCGGGTCGTCAAGAGAAATAACGGATAAAAAGGCAATCACAGCAGAGAACATTCACAATCACAGTACGCGGGAGCGGATGCGAAATGCGAATGATTTTTTTGTTTGTATTTTAGGATTGTCAAATTGACATTTGGTTTTTTATTTAGAAAAAGCAAAGGAATCATGGTTTTTACAGGCACTTGAGTAATATTTTGAAGTAAAATTCTGTCCCTTGAAGATTTAGGGTTTCCATATCAAAAAATATTAATCATTATATAACCTTTTTCCACGATTCACTAAAAATAAGGCAAACGTAGTTTTATGTAGCAAATAATTTTGGATTTATTTTGAGACCAAATTCAACTGTATGCAAGTTTAGCATTTTTTCTTTGAAAAGTGCCGGGTCTCCTTTGTCCGGAGCCCTTCGATTCGATTTTTTCTCACTAAAGCCTACTTAATTTCTGTTGAGATATCCATAGTTACTCACCCAGCAGCCACGGCGAAGACAAGTACTGGTAACGACGCATATAACGATGCACCCGGCCGTAAACTGAAGTCAGCCATTCCCGAACTGCTTTCCGAACTCCTGCGTCTGGTGTCGGATCTGTTGGCATCGTTGATGTACAATTGTAAGTAATTGTAGGTAACTAGAAGAGTAGTTTCACAACTGTCTGTAAGGCCTGTATTATAGAAAGATTCTCAGTAATTAATCTAGTCTTGAGCATAGTTAGAAAGGGATGTCGCGATATATAACACATAGCTACATCACTTTCTATCTGTACTCAAGTAAAGATCAACACTTAGTTGTCATTCTGTAATACGGGCTTAAGTGGCGTATTTTGAACTCTGGCGCCCGGGACTGGAATTAGTAAATCAAACCAAAATATACCCAGGTAGTTCCGCGAAAGCACTCGATGGCGCAAGTGGTTAACGAGTTCGGCTGCGATCGTTGAAATTAAGCAACTGTCGCAGTGGTCGGTCATTGGATGGGTGACCAAAAATTCACTATCTCGAGCTCCTCCGTGCTTCGAAAGAAACGTTTACCCATTGGTGCCGGCTGCATCTGCAGTTCTAAATATCCACCAATCCGTACTGGAACCCAACTCCCTATTCCATACATAGGGAAGGCCTGTGCCCCTGCAGTGGGGTCATTAATAGGCTGTTACTATAAAACTATCATAGTTTTCGTAATTGAAAACTCTTACTAAGGGTACTGTACAATATGGCGTCGTATTCGTGACGTCATTACCACTGGCTAGTATACTGATGTATATTTCGGAATACACCCTACAATGTCGATTACCTGCCTTATCAATGAGTACCTACATACTCACGAACATACGAGGCTTATCGAGAAACCGATAAAAAATCAGCAGACATTTTATGAATCAACGGCACACCTATTAGAATAGTCACAGACATCTAGATTTAGCGCTCAAATCTATGTAATGCCATCGAATATGTGTAATGTAGGTAGTGGTGTCGATTCTGACATGAATTTCTAAACCTTAACTTAAATTTGACAACAGTGCATCCTTGTCTTTCTCCATACAGAATGAAAAGGAGAGACTGATGTTAAATTTAGTTTTAAGTTCAGAGAATCATGCCAGAATCGTCACCATTATATAAATTTAATAAAAAAAGGCAGGTCCATTTATAGGAAAATATTGGTAATATTTAACGTGGTCATTCATTATTCATGTAAGTACAAACTAATATCTTTAAGTACCTACCTACCTATAACATTACAACTAACAAGGAATACTTGCACTAGTATTATCACTCTTATTTATTAACGCGATAAAGACTGAATGACAGGTTGAAAATGCTGCAACTGTTCTTTAGCATTTTATTCTTTAAGTCAAATTTAATGTGACCAGATTCAATAGAAACGTGAACTCATTCAGAATATGAGGATCTCTTTATTTTATTACAATAACTTCTGTGTCAGAAGTCGTTAAATGTTTTATTCGTATAGTGCTTATGGTATATTGCATTCTATTAATGGCGTCGATAACGCTAACATATCCTGCTTTTATTGATGTTGATTTATTTTTGCAATATTCTATTAACGTGAATGCTTATTAAAGTAGAAAACAGAGGTACTTACAATTTTGATCGATGTCATTATAGCCTTCTCTGAGCCCTCGCCGGTGCCACATTGAAATGTTCACAAAACTATAACACTCTATAACATGGACAGTTGCTTTGCTGTTGGTAAACAAAACGCAACTGACTGCTCGTCGGACGGAAGTGACGTCACTGATTGCTGCTGATGCGTTCATAATGATTTTCGTTCATAGAATTCAGTTGATTGATATATCCTAGATTGGTACCTAGTTTCATAATAAAAAAATAAATAAGGAATTGTATTTTACTCATACTGGGAGGATAAAGTCAGCAAATGGAAAGCTTATGCCAGTTTTGTTTACTATTGTGCACCGATAAGATAGGGTAACTAGTGAACTACCAATATGTTCTTATCAGTTGAGATATCAATTAAATGGATAAGTACTTGCCTGCCTTTCCAATCTTACATGCTGCACTGGGAGTAACAAAAAAACATAATATGCGCTATCATAACTTTTCATTGCAGTACCCCCTTTTTTTTTTTAATACGCAGGTAAAAAATCTATTTACAGACGACGGCGCCTTTAAGAGGCACACCGCCGAACGGACCTCACACCTGGCTCCCGCAAGTCTTACGAACCCCCCAGTGGCTGCCCACCGAGGACCCCGCAACTCTTACGGGCGCTTTACGGTATAATATCCGCTAAAATCCCCGTTTAGGGATTCTCCGCGTCTCCGCACCTAGCAGCCTCCCGGCCAAGCCGGGGCTCCACGGCAGGGGTATCGCGGGGACCCCGCGCCTCCCACGCCCTGTCGCTGCGGAGCATGGCCTCCACCATGCTCCGCAGCGAGAGGGCTCCGCATCCCAGCGCCGCAACGAGGTCGCGGCGCTGGTGTCGCCAGGCCGGGCACTCCAATAAGGTGTGCTCGGCCGTGTCGTCCGGGGCGCCGCAATGATGACATTGCGGCGTCTCCTCCCGACGTGCGACACGGTGCAGATGGTGACCGAAGCATCCATGCCCGGTCAAGACCTGCACCACGCGGAACGTGAGGCCGCCGCGCCGGCGACCCAACCATTCCTCCAACACCGGACGAATGGCTTCTATCGTCCGGTGGCCGGCGCTAACATGGGCGAGTGCCTCATCCCATCGCCGCAGAGCTTCGCTCTCGGCGATGGAACGGACTTGCCTCAGCTCTGCTGGGGCAAGTCTTTCACCCCGCTCCCTGGCCTCGACCCGACCTCGATGCATTTCTGCCAGTTCATTGCAGTACCCCTAGCACGAAACATTATCGAATTCTAATAGTTTGCAAACCGAAATGTCAATGTTGAATTGTACGAATTATGTACAACTATAAATAAAACGTGCTCAAAACACCAACTGGCTGCCTTAATGGAGCTATATCTAATTTTATTGATTCCAGCTATAAATGACATAAATTAACAAAATAATGCTTTAAATTAAGATATGATGGTGATGGTAAGTGATCAGTACCTCTAAAACGAACTGTATATTTTTCTTGTATTTGGGAGGAAATAAAGCGACTTCTCCATGTATTGTTGTATTTGTTGAGGAAATAAAGCGAACTTCTCAATAAATAAACATAGGTATATTTTCAACTTCGTTACATTAATTTTGAATATATATATGTAGTCTGAGAGGGTCGAAGCTGGGCCCCTTTGGCCAAAGGAAGTGCCCCGCGTTCGTGTTGTTGGGTTTTATATTGATATACAACGCCATCCCGTGGTTCCGGTGAAAACTATTCCCAACGGTGACAGATTGTTGCCAGTTGAAACACGCCCTTGTTCGTGCGTTGTTACGTCCGATCGCTAGATGGAGCTATTCATGAACACGAACCATTATCGAATTGGAATAGTTTGCTTGAACTGCAGCGCCACAAAGTACGTAACGGGAACTAAAAATCAGTACACATTTGACAATGACATTTCGGACTCGCAAACGATACGAATTCGATATTGGTTCGTGCTAAGGGTGCAGATCGTAAGAGCCTACTTTTTTTTGTTTCCTCCCAGGCGGAGGAGCGGGTGAAATCCTCATGGATACCCTACAGCCGGCTGTAGGGTTATGTCAGACTCTTACTGACTAAAAACACCCGTTAATCATGCTTATGGCCAGAAGGGCCTGACAAGCTTCATCTGAAGCGATCATCCCCTGAGAGAGGGGTGATAAGAGCCTACCAACGGACAGGGCATTTAAGTTCCAGCCGATTGGCTGAAAGCATTAGTATATTTACCTTTCTCTATGGCTGGAAGCCTGTCACAATTGTTTAAAGACCAACCACTTTTGTACCAAGCATGCCAAATCTGGCGTCGTTGAATGTTTATCCAATTTTACTCTCAAGGTGCAACCTATGATATCCTGCCAGCGGATGTGAAAGACTTAATTATCATAGATTACTACAACTTTCTTATGTTCCTTCGTTAGGAACTGAAACTTTATAATGTAGTCATATCAATGTTGTTGTCATAAAAACCTCCACTGCGCACTTCGTATCAGGATTTGCATTCTTTATCATGCGAAGCGCTAGGAAATAGAACTTCTTTTCTGTCTGTATTCCTCGATTCATCTTTAAGGCAAGAGTAAATAGGTATCATTTGAGTTTTGGTGCTTAGCTTAGCCCATATTGTTGCCTTAAATTATGCTCTAAGGTCGTTGCTTAACATCATGCGATAGTGGCCAAACGAACTCAAATCTTTTATTAAAAAAAATATTGGCAACCTCAATCTATCTGCAGACAGGCATTGTGTAAAGATGTTATTGAACCTGCATACATAATCATAATAAGTAATTAAATTGTGTGTATTTGAGAACTCTAAATCAACAATCTGGCCAACAGTAAAAACCGGACCTTTTTTTTCGATGTCGGTGAGAAAAATGCATTATTTATATCCACGACAATGACCAACGCCACGTTGGTTTGCTGTCCACAAACCCTCGCGACGCATGTAATTCGCCCGCTAGCTGGTCGCTCACTGGGCCTCCCTAACGGGTCTCACCCGGTGGGCTTGACCGCGCCGAGGGCGGTGCGTGAAGAGTGGGGGAGGACGGACCCCAAAGACCGTCCCGTCCGTAGACGGGATGCGAAACCCGCCACAACTGAGGTGGGCATCCACCCAGAACAGTTTCCCCGCACGTCGCGGCGCCTGCAGAAGAAGACGTGACGCAGGTAATTGCGTGGGGCATTCGGCAAGCGTGGCATACGCCAAACCACCCCGTCTCCGACCAGCAGCCCGGTCTGCACCCGCTTTAGCCGATCCTGGGCTTCTCCGTTCACAGCGTCACCTGACTAGTCTCACGGACAGCGGTCCGTGCGGCTATCCAGGCGACCAGCACCCGTACCTACCACGTAAACCAACTCCCCGATTTACCCCTCACCCTCCAGGTATTATTGAGGGACAGCCACAAAGTACCTAACTACCAAAGATCAAAGTGCACATGGCGTGGATTTTATGCATACCTACCTTCTTTTTCTTCACATAAAATCATGATTGCGCGTTCATTACTTCCATTGTAGTGTTTTTTTACTTTGCCTTCATCGACTCTTCTCTAAGTTGATTACTCCCAATTTGTCTTCTTTCTAAAATTTTGACGATAGGAAAAGACTCATTTTACAGGTTGATGGGTATTCAAAGCAAACTACAAAATAAGCACCCATATAATTTATTTGCTGTATAGTATTAATAGATTTAATTTTAAAAAAGCCAACGGTAAATTTAAATTATCACATAATAATATGCCCAAAAATAGCCATTGTACTAAAATCAATCACAATTCATTATAACATGCAATGATCAATAAGGACAGGTATTAATATAAATTTATGGGTAATATAAAAAAATATATACTTTTTATTTGTTACTAAGGCTTTCACGCACACCACTCATTAAATAAAATAAGTTTTAACGGTAAAGATGCACTGATTTATATATTTACTAGCGGCCCGCCCTCGCTTCGCTTCGGTGTAGAGCTGTAGTGTATTATACACAATGACATTCATCTATGATTCTTCTTATACCTGCATGCAGTCTCAGCCCGATCGGTTTAAAATTGCCAAAGTTTCATTCCCTATTTTATCCCCTTGGGGGTAGAATTGATCAAAATTCTTTCTTAGCGGATGCCTACGTCATAACATCTACCTGCATGCCAAATTTCAGCCCGATCCGTCCA
Source organism: Chilo suppressalis (assembly GCA_902850365.2). Lineage (NCBI taxonomy): Eukaryota > Metazoa > Arthropoda > Insecta > Lepidoptera > Crambidae > Chilo > Chilo suppressalis. The sequence goes on from OU963894.1 coordinate 1,159,602, forward strand.
GTGGTTTGGGCTGTGCGTTGATAGATCACTATGTCAGTCAGTCACCTTTGAGTTTTATATATATAGATGTCGTTTCGCATCATTTACAGGCTGCGTCGTCAGAATTATGATGAATTATGATCATAATTGTGACGACGCAGCCTGTAAAGGATGATGCGAAATGTCATCTATATATATTCAAAAATCAATTGCTGTTCGTTAGTCTCGCTAAAACTCGAGAACGGCTGAATGGATTTATCTTAACTTGGTCTTGAAATGTTCGTGGAGGTCTAGGGAAGGTTTAAAAGATGAGAAAAATTCGAATTCTACACTACAGCTCTACACCAAAGCGAAGCGAGAGCGGGCCACTAGTTAATTAATAAATTACTGCATCTATACCGTTGAAATTTGTTTTATTTATACTTTTTTTGTTACAGGAAACCATTTTAAATGCAGTCTTAAAGTCTAAATTATAATAATGGAGGACAAGGACGCTTCTAATTTTTTAAATAAATGCAATGGAATTAATAATTTCGTCCTAGTCAATGATTTATTTCGGATTAACAAACGTAACTAGATTAAAAAAGTTAACCACAAAACCGAATAGCCTATTAAATGCTTTTGCCTTATTTACTCATACAGACAACCACACAAGGAGATACCTCCAAATGTAAGAAAATTTCAATAGATTGTGAACCTTAAATCAAGCAATGTACTCGTAAATCTCAAACTCAAGTTGGTTTAATTTGTCAACTTTGGATCTAACTTGACCTGTTTTTACAATACACATGTTGCAACCTTAGATTAAAACAAAAAGGGTAGATACGGTACGCTCATACTTGCATCAAACAAAAACTGATCCCACGGCAGCGCGAACGGGACGGCGAGATCCGCGTCACTGCATTACCGACCCGAGCGAAACAGCACGTTAAGTTTCAACGGCAGCGCGAACGAGACGGCGAGATCCGCGTCACTGCACTACCGACCAATCACGCGACCAGTACTCGACGTCACTACCGAATAAGATTCAAGACAAGCAGCTATTTTTATTAAAAAATATATTTTATAGTACTTACGAATGAAAAGTGATGCCGTGGGTTTTATTTTTAGTTCTTGAGCAATTTGAGCACTTTTTAAAACACACTTAGGCTTTGTTTTATCATATAAACACAAAATATTAGCAATATTTCTTTTTGGCGTTCACATGTACGTCGTTTGCATGTCAAGTTGTGACTAAAGCGATTAGGGTCGTGGACCACAATTGGTGCGGATCACTTTTGTGAGGCTAGTGCCGTATCTACCCTTTTTGTTTTAATCTAAGGTTGCAACATTCAATCACTCCTTAAAATATGCAGAGAATAAAAGTGTCTTTCTAACTGTTAGTTCGGGCTGGCGATACATTTTTTAAGACAAATTAGCGTAGTCCTAAACCTTACAGTGCTAGGGCTTGTATTATGTGATGCTATGGTAACGGATGGAATACATATTTTGTACATAAGTATATTTATATGGAAATACATATACGCTGGAGTATTAATGCACGTATTAATAACACATACATCTGCCCCCACCGGGATTCGAACCCAAGACCTCTCGTGTAGGCGACACCATGAAACAAACCACTCGGCCACGAAGATCGTCAATATTTTTTTGAGGTTCATTTTAATAAGTAGTCACACGAAAAAAATATGAACGGAAATCGTTCTCAAAAAACTCAATAATAATAATAATTATAGTCGCGTGTGAGCAGTGTTGCCAGGGCCGATTTTCAAAAATCGGGAGTCGTTATAGAAAAAAAACAGTAGATGTATGGAAAGAGCTACAAGAAAAACAGTAGATGCAGAGGCTTACTTTTTCCGATTTCCATCCCCCCCCCCCCCCCCGCCCTGCCCCCTCCTAGAATTGGTAAATCAAATCAAGATAAAGACCAATAACGAATGTGTTTCTGTGGCTTCTGCCGCCCCTCAAACCTTTTTTATTTAGACAATTACATTTATTTTATAATTATTAAGGTTATCTACATTATTAATGACGGAAAATGCAATTTAAAAAAGAAAATGGTATTCTAAAAACAGGAGATTCATGTAGAAAAACAGTAGAACAGGAGAAATTTAAGAAAAACAGGAGATCTCCTGTAAAATCTGGAGAACTGGCAACACTGAGTGTAAGTTTCAGTTTTTCAGAGACAAAAACGTTGGTGCTAAACTATAGAAACTAGAAATTTCCAGAAAATCTGTGTGTAGTACACACAGAACAATGGACCGTAACGTAACATCATAAGAATCATTATAGCATAACAATTGTATCCACATTCTTATAATAAATTAACTCTTTAATTAAATATTTTACTATCTTCAGATCCTAAGCTTAACTTAGTCTAATATTATGAATCCTCAACTGTAATAGGGATGATGACGGCCTTAAGTAAACGAAATTCTATAAATAAATAAAATTAAATAATCGAAATTCTATAAACAGAATATCATGTTCGACGAACTGAAATTCATCAGTTTGATTACCAAAAAAAATGGACACCTATTCTTTCTTCTGCCAATCAACCAAAAATTACAAAGAAAAGCGCGTCAAACTTTGAGTGGGGGGGGGGGGGGGGGCAGTGACGTCACTTCTAGTTAAAAAAAATACCAAGGCTTGACTCAATATATCTCTGTTATGTCTCGATTACGTCAATAAAGAAAAAATAGCGTGTCATATTCTTTTTGATAATCTGATACCAGTACCCTTAGCACGAACCAGTATCGAATTCGAATAGTTTACGAGTGCGAAATGACATTGTCAAATGTGTACTTATTTTTAGTTCTCGTTACGTCCGTTAAGGCGCTGCTGTTCGAGTTTCGAGATATTGGTTCGTGCTAGGGGTAATGATGTCTGATAGAAAAAAAAAAGTTAATCTTCATCCCTATAATTAATTAAAGGCACGCTGTCCTCAGCATCAGATTTTTCGCTTTCACTGCTCACTGAAAAAATAATTAATATTTATTTAAAAAACATAATACATAAACCAATAACATTAAAGCATAATAAAACGGCCATGCCATGCGTTAATAACAAAAGCAATGAAAGAAATTAGTACCTACGTAACTGAGCCCGGTTTTGTCATACACTGGTGTCGATTCTGGCGTGATTCTCTAAACTTAAAACTAAATTTAACATCAGTCTCTCCTTTTCATTCTGTATAGAGAATGACAAGGATACACTGTTGTCAAATTTAAGTTTAAATTTAGAGAATCGTGCCAGAATTCACACCATTGATTACCTATTAAGTTAATACAAGGTCTTTTCATGTCTAAACTGACAAATCTATATCATCAACAATAGGGTATTTGACAGCATAAAAAAATAAAATCCCAATTGTTAGCATCTGTGTTTAGAATGAATATTGGCAGGGATTTTTACTATTTTTACAGAAAAAATATATTCATAATTTTACTAAAAACCCACGAAAAAGAAGATAGTTTTCGTATCTATTGTCACGTGACCCAAAACGCTTGGGATTGGCGGAGCCTAAAATGACGTCACACGCACGTAAACTTCCGGTTAAACCGACATTAGGGTGCGGCCAGAGTGCACTCAGATTCAGAGTCAGATTCAGATTCAGATTCTGAAAACAAGCGCGAGAAATAAACAGTGTAATTAAAGCAGGGTGGCCATAGTGGCTGCAGGCAACCTGCTTAAACTACACTGTATATTTCTCGCGCTTGTTTTCTGAGTCTGAATCTGAATCTGAGTGCACTCTGGCCGCACAAATACAGTGTAGTTTAAGCAGGTTGCCTGCTGCCACTATGGCCACCCTGCTTATTTCTCGCGCTTGTTTTCCGTAGTAGTGTTGTCAATATGGCGTCGAAATCATGACGTCATTACTGCTGGCCAGCGTACTGTTGTACATTTCGGAATACACCCAATGGCTTCTCCCCTCCTGGCCGTGTTGCTCTATGGTGTATTAGGTCGAAAATACCTTCTTAAAATGATAGTACAACGAAAATGGCAGAATCGGGCTCAATATAATATTAAGCTATACTAAATTTCCTATTACCGATAAACAAATGTCCATTAAAATAAAATTCAAAACTGAGAAATAAAATGTATTGGTCGCGTTTCCATTTTAATTTGGCCTAACTAAATTTGAACTAAATAGCTATTTTCAAATCAACCCAAGAATATAAACACTCCAAAACCCTATCACTAATTAAGACAAGCAATTACTGAAAACGACAAGTCTAACTAGGTATATAATATTTACAAAAAAAATTAAGCTTAAATACATTTTCCACTAACCTTAGCATCCGTACGTAGTAGCATATATACTCTACTATATGGTATGGATCCGTGAAATTTTAAATAATCTGGATAATATGTTTTTTTTTATTGTAATGGCTCGCACGGTTTGTGCATTGGCCACGACAGAGTACAAAATATTTGTTTAATGTTGTACCTACCTATTCTTTTTCTAAAATATCTGATCTAGGAAAACATTGTTTCTTCTAAAATGTTCTGTTACAAAATTGCATGTCTGGCAAATTTAAAAGTATATATTTTTTTTAAGCACGTAACTGCTTGGTGTTTTAATCTAAAGGAAATATAACTAGAAAAAAATCCACGCGGACCAGGCAGCAGACGGGACTCGAACCCGCACCCTTCGCTATCCGGGCGAATGCACTGAAAGTATTAAACATTTGAAAGAAGAAATAGAAGTTATAGTTATGTTTTTATAGTTTTTATTATAAATAAAAACATAAGTATAATTTCTATTTCTTCTTTCAAATGTTTAATACTTGAAAAAGTATTCATTTGACATTGTGGGTTACCTACAATGCGAAGAGATGGCGCTGCCTTGCAGCTTAAGGCTAGGAAAATTTCGACGCGGCAAATAGGGCCGTGGTAGCATAATGGTCAGTGCATTCGCCCGGATTGCGAAGGGTGCGGGTTCGAGACCCGTCCGCTACCTGGTCCGCGTGGATTTTGTTCTAGAAAACTTTTCTTTAGATTTAAACATCTAGCAATTAAATGCTTCAAAAAAAAAAAAAACGTAACTAGTACAAGCAAAAAATGAGGAATATTCTTAATAAGGAGGTGAATGTTTATTAAGAAATATCAAGCTTCGATTTAATGAACGCGTCTGATGTATTTAAAATTTCACAATTCTCTGAAATAATGAACCCAGCACCAGTAGATTCATTTAAATATATAGAAAAAGCAGAAACACATAACGAGAAATCACAAGAACGTTTCACAAAAAGATATCGCGTACAAATAAAATAAAAAAAGAAGAAAAAAAAAATAAAATACATTCAAATATGTGTGCGTGTCACATTGTAACCGAGTGATTTAAATAAAACAATGATTGAAAATGCTGATTTATTTCACATAAAAAATCACGTCACATGTATAATAGTATAATACAGCTAGCTCGCACCGCGTCGTTACATTTATATGTACAATTATCATACTGCGGTGTGTTGCAAGCGACTCGCGTCTCAGAACTTCCACGGTAAGCCAAATCGTATCTTTAGATGACGGAATAAGGTTACTTTTAAAACTAGAAAGCTTTACATTTGCGTTACAGATATGGACATAATATAATTTATACTAATTTCTGTACATTAACGAAAAATTAATAAGTAAAAAATAAATACCAAGTTTATGTTCATAGTTTATTTTTCAAATTCTACATTTGGCATTGTTATTGTAAAACATTGTTCATATAAAATTTTGAGCTTTTTGAATGTGTTCTTGTAAACGTATGCACAAAAGTAATTGTTCACAAAACATCAGCATCGTTTCATACTTATTTATTAACTTTTATTCATGTAAAAATGTGAAGATGATTCTATACTACATATTACATTACACCTAAAATTTTCTGGTATATAAAGGCTTTCAACCTAGACATTATAACAAGAGAAATAAATAAATAAATTATAGTCTACGGTTAAGACTAATTTCATTAGCTGTTCACATGTTAAAATTTGTTTTTCTTAATGCAGCATGTTTAATTCTGCATGTATTACAGCATGTTTATTTTATTTAGCAACGATAAAAGGTTATGTGCTGTCTGTAACGTACCTCAGGAATCGTCCCATGGTTTCGACTTTCATAGGTTCCATTTCATACATTTTCTCATCTAACATCATCGATATTCATCAGGCATAAACATATATTTAATTACGTATTTTTGGAAACACACAATTTCAAAAATATCACACACTATTCATCATTTTGTAAATATGTATAATAATTCCTTCTGCACTGAAAATCACTATTCCAGAGTGCTGGACACTTACCGGCATTATCTATATTCTGTTATTTATTTAATTTTATTGTATTTCTCCGATTTTATATATTTTAGGCATAAATTACTTTCTTTATTTTCTTGACATTTGTGACACTTTAATGTTTTTTATCGGTTGCCATGGCTACCCATGACACGGATACTCTCTGCAACTATGTCTCTGCATATTCAACCTCCACAGACCACCTACTTTGACTTTTTTTAGTACGATTCGAACCGTGTCTTAATTTAAATGGTTCCGGACCTATAAAAGGCCGAGCCTCCCTGATGAATATCGATGATTTTAGATGTTAAAATGTGTGTGAAATGGAACCTATGATAGTCGAAACCATGGGACGATTCCTGAGGTACGTTACAGTGCGTGCCGTCACATGTTGTTCATTAATTCCTACGCAACTATATCCGACAATGTGAGTATTAAACTTAATACATTCTCGCCTATTTAACCTTAATAGACCAAGATACCTTTGTTCTAATATCTAACGTTACCAAGTATTTAAGAATAGCAGAAGAAAGATTCGCAGAGGAGTTAACGATTTGGTTAGTAGCAGCCGACACCGCATGAGTTCTGCCGTCATTCCATTCTCAACCTTTGCTATTTCAGTTTAGGTTGAAACTGGAATGTTGGGATGGCTAAGCGCTTGCAGATTAATATTTTATAGGAATAGTCTTTATAAAACTATTTCCGGTCTTCATTAAAGCATGCGTTATAGAATTTTTAAAAACATTGGAACATACAGTCGAAGAAGACGGTCTCGCAAATTCAAATCTATTTCTTTCCTTTAAGGCACTTTGCAGACGACGGGGCGGGGCGGGCCGATCAATTTCGCCGCGAATAATAGCACAAAGTGAATCCTATACTACAAACGCACACAGAGGGCAAAAAGACCGCGCCTTGGGTGCCCGGCGGGCACTGGCGGCGCGGCATGTCCGCGGCTGCCCGCCGTGGATCATACAAACCAGTTTATATGCAGTAACGCAGACGGCGGCGCGGGGCGGCTAGCTCAGTCCGCGCCACGCGCTTATTAGTGATGGACTATTCACTAGAACGAACGTCCTGAACTGACCGCCTCTGCCCGTCGTGTGCTTTGTGTACGCGGTACGGGCAGCCGCAGACATCGACGGGCAGACGCGGTCTTTATTGCTTCGCGGACAAAATGCCCGCCCCGCCCCGTCGTCTGCTCAACGCCTTATGGGTTTCAGTTCAATAAGTGGTAGAGCTAGAGGACTTGCTCCCTCGACTGCACAATCGGCTATAATTTAAACTAAGTCAGTAATTTACAACTGATTCAAATTTATAGTTTACAAAAAATTAACTTTCCTTCACATTTCAGAAGAAGTTGGCAAATAGATTTATTTATTGGATTGGATTATATAAATATTGGATGGATTTCAATTGAGTTTTTTTTTTGTGTTAATTAAATAACAGTACCTAATTAAAATAACAAACATTAATTTATTATTTTCTCTAGTATAAAAGGATAGATATTTGTTTTTTCAATATTTAAAGAGCATGCAACAAAGTCGAAATCAGTGTTAAATTGATATTAATAAAATTATTTCAATAATATTCAAGGTTAGAATGTTTTTGACGTTAATTTTTATTTGTTTCAGCTATTGTGAGTTTATGTTGTTCCGACAGGTTATTTTCTTTATTTTTTAAATAATTATAAAATATACATACCTATATAATTATAATATGAAAAAGAATACACTATAATTTGAAAATAAAGATAATTTGTTTCTTAGTTTTACACGCACATCACTCATTAAATAAAACAAGTTTCAACGGTATACATGCATTGATTTATTTATTTATTTACTTTGTCTTTGTACTAAAATCATAATTTAGACGACGCATCCTTTGATCTATATATATAAAACTCAAAGGTGACTGACTGACATAGTGATCTATCAACGCACAGCCCAAACCACTGGACGGATCGGGCTGAAATTTGGCATGCAGGTAGATGTTATGACGTAGGCATCCGCTAAGAAAGGATTTTGATCAATTCTTCCCCCAAGGGGATAAAATAGGGAATGAAAGTTTGTATGAAACTTTGTCAATTTTAAACCGATCCGGCTGAGACTTTGCATGCAGGTATAAGAAGAATCATAGATGAATGTCATTGTGTATAATACAAGCCTGAGAACAAAAACTGTAGTCTACACTTCAGCTCTACACCGAAGCGAAGCGAGGGCGGGCCGCTAGTTATATTATTAATTTTATTTATTTTGTCTTTGTAATAAAATCATAATTCAGTCGACGCACCCTGAAAAGGATGCGAAACGTAAATAAATCGGTGCATCTTTACCATTGAAACTTGTTTTATTCAAAGCTTTCACCTTTTTTATTCACGGTGGTAAATATTTACACTGCTACAATGTCTTATAAGAAACAAGAATATCAAGAATTAGCTAGCTCCGCTAGAATTTATAAGCCGCTACGTCAACATTGCACTAGCTGACATTCATTCAATAAATAAATTTTCCCTCAAAAATAGTGTCGTGCTACATACGATAATTTCATTATCGATATTTCATTTTCTACACATTGAAACAATAATAAAATCTTACACAACCGAAGAAATTTAAAAGTAATAAACAATTTTACTATTCTGCTCAGAGTTTGTTTTTTTTTTATCTATATGAATCTGCATTGGTCCTACAGATAAGTCATCATTTCATATTATGTGACCAGTTGCATAGATTCAAGAAGGATGTATGCGTTTTCTGTGAGTTTTTGTGTTGGACCCAGACATGTATAATATAATATTACATAGAACCTTTGAAACATACATCTGAGCTTTATACTTTTGGACACCAAGCAACACTTAGCACTCAACCGTAACCATGTGTTGCTACTTACTGGTGGTCTCCTATGAAGAGATAACACTTATCTGTGTCTCCATCTATAAAATAATAAGCAATTAAATGATAATATAAGAGAATACGATACTGTATTTAAATCTAATGTTTTTTATTGAAAAACGAAATATCACACAGTAAAAGTAACCACGCCCCTTTCTTAACGATATACTGTTAAACAAGTTAATGCATACCGCTTGAAATAAGAACTCACAATTGTTACGTTATTAATATAATAATATGTCAATTCATGCAATCTCACATAAAAATATTTTGGTCATAATAACCTTTTTTATAGAGTGATTGTATGAGCGTAGTATATCAGAAATCAATAAATTGTAACTAATGGGTAAATTTATAACTAAATAACTAACAACATTATTACGTTTACACAGCTATTTTCTAAATACATTAAATATTATTGAAAAAAAAACATTATTGGAGTTTTGACAATATTTTGTTAATTACAAATAAAAAGAAAATTATCATCATATTATACATACAAAAATAATCTGTTTTGAGATCCTTTGATGTTAAAGTACAAAATCGCGTCTCTAAGTATAATTTACTGCTCAGTATGAAAATCTTTATCGATTATGTATCATAAATAAATATATTGACAACTTTTCTACTATGGTGCTTTGAACACATGTAAGTGCTCTTTTTATTTTGGTGAACGCTATTGCTTTGCATTTAACGTATTATCGACTGTGTCACATCACTATCACATCGCTTAGATGAGGCCGGTATTGGCATGTAAGCTTATTGCTTACGAATAAAGTGCATAATTAGCATAGGTGATTTTCCAATTACAGAGCATAATGCGACTCAGTAGCGCACAATGCCGAATTATGCTGATGCTTAATTGGAACGTGAATTAGTTTTCAAATGCACCAGCAGAGTGCGCTAAGTTCAGTGTTGAAAAAAGGCAATGTTTGTACCTTCATCCATATTTATATTTAATTTTTTAACACAGTTTGAATTAACTTTGATTATTTAAAAAAAAACTATAATGAAACGAAAGTTTTAATAATTTTTCAACAATAAATAACATTACTAACGATAACATATAAATAAAACATTTCGATCAATGCCAACTTAAAGAAAAAACACTTGTTAATTTGTCTCTGAGTTGGTACGATTGCACGCATCACACGAAAGCATTACTTTTGAGAGTGCTCGATTGTGCGAAGCGTTGCTGTAGTTGAAACACTCAACGTTAAGCATTATGCCGCATAATGCGCTATAATGCCGTAATTGGAAAGCTACCATATTTTTCATATTCAGAAGTGGACCGCAGTAAAATGTTAACTCTGCATAATTACACCTCTACTATTAATTAATCAATGAGGGCTATCGCGTATGAATCCGCCGCTAGAGGCGCTACTGTAGCGTGAGGTCTCCGAAATGTCAAATGTTATTGCTTGTTGGTTGACTACGCGGGTTTATTTCTAATTAAAATAATGTTGTGAATAATTGGTAACAATTCGGCTTAATTATGGCAAATATGAGTTATGTGGCAATGAATGTCAGTTATTAAAAATTTGAGCTTAGAAAAATGATTATGTGCCCATTTTTTCCGAATAAAACGGAACTGCGCGTCACTGTGGCATGGCCTATTATGTTTAGGATATGGTTCTTTTGTGTTAAAATACGATCTAAATGTAACCTTTGATTCCATGTGCGTATTAATAAACTTTAAAAGTTACAATTTAGGACCTCACTCAACAGTGGCGCCATCTGGTGAGGTAGAAAACGGTAACCCTCATTGAGTAACTACACTAGCATCTACATACACGTTTAAACAACAACAACCCAATAAGAATAAAAAAATAAAATTTCATAAATTCCCATAAATATATTTCATAATGTCTGTATGTGTGTATGTATGTATTTATCGTAAGTATTTGTGTATATACATATGAATATATATTTATGTACGTAGTCTTAGATAGGTACCTATATAATCTGCAAGTACTTAGTGGCACATCTCTACACCCGCTTAATATTTTCTCTCACTAAACCTTGGTTGGCTGGAAGAGATCTCTCTTAGAGATAAGCCCTCCTCTGCTCACATATTTATGTTTTGTATCTTAAAATTTTTGTGTGCAATAAAAAGTATAATAAATCATGTAACTCACATGATTTAAGGGAATTTATGAAATTTTAAAAATAGCAATTATTTTTCGCCATAATCGAAACTATGAACAGGTCATAGATCATTTACAAAATATAATGTTTGTACAGTCATTTGGTGAGAAATATAGTGGTTATCTGGAAAGTTTTCCGAGAGTTTTGAAAATTGGTAATTTTATAAATTTTGAGGTGCTCTTTCCGAATTCTGACTTTGCCACCTCGTATTTTTTCCGATCGCGTCGCCATATTAGAAAAATGGCGCCTAAAAGCAGTTTTTGACAATATCTTTCCAACTCATTTTACGATAAAAACAATTGTATACCAAATGAAACCTACAGACATTTGCCTACAATTTATATCAACCTTTTTTTGACTGTACTATTAACTGAATTCTCAGAAATAAGATTTAGGTATATTTCGGTTTAAGTGACAAGATGTTATTGATGCTAAGTATGTTATTTTTGTTGTTATATCTGTTTCTTATGTTTTCACTCATTATTTGGTGTTTGTTTATATTTAGTGACCTGAGTATACACCGTGTTCTTGAGGTTATACACTAACTTTGGCATGTTATTCAGACTATTAAATTGATCATTTTCTACTATGGACACTTTTATGAATTCCAATTTCTTTAACATTTTTTATTTTCATACAAACTAAATGCTTAGATGTAATTTATCTAATATGAATTACTCTTTAGCTGAGCTGGCAACGTCGCATTTGAAACTGTAGTTCACATGTCCACATGAACTTTTTGAAACTTTTCTTGACGTCAACAATGTTTTTTAAAATTTTGACTTTTGAAACTATGTCTTAATGACCATTGACAAAGAGTTGATAGTTTGATGGTTTTGGTTGCACAAAGTGGCAACATCTCACAGATAAAGACTCTTTCTCACTGCACAACACAATTAAGTCGGTTAAACTTAAATTACCAATAACTTAAAAACTATGCTATTTAAACTACTACTTTCCTTGTACGATATGTTTCATCATCAGCCTATTAATGTCCCACTGCTGGGGTACGGGCCTTCCCTATGGATGGAATAGGAAGATTGGGCCATGACCCACCACGCGGGCCCAGAGCGGATTGGTGGGTGTTAACGACTGCAGATGCAGCCGGGACCAACGGCTTAAAGTGCCTCCCGAAGCTCGGAGGAGCTCGAGATAGTAAATTTTTGGTCACCCATCCAATGACCGACCACTGCGAAAGTTGCTTAACTTCAACGATCGCAGCCGAACGCACTAACCACTTGTGCCATCGAGCTCCTCCGATACGATATGTTTAACAAGAGCTATAGAAGTATTATTCAAAGTACATGTATATCCTTAGGAACACGGTGTTTATTATTAAACTATTTATAAAGCGACTTTTTAATTATTTTTTATTCAATTCTTTTTCACGGTGTAGTCATTTTTTTTTTAAATTAGCTACTGTTGCATGTTTTTTGTTAAAGAAACGTTTTACTTGTCGAAATAAATATTGTCAGTTGAAAGTTTTCATTACAGTATTTTACCTCAATTTTGATTTTAATACAAGATACATGTATTTTTTTTGAACATAAGATGTCGCCTACGTCTGTGTCAAACTAACATATGTAGCTGGAATTACTTATTTTCGTATCTTTTAAGCAGATATTGGTATCGATTCTGGCGTGATTCTCTAAACTTAATACTTAATTAAATGAAACTAGTTTTTACGGGTCAATGCACGAAACTTTATTTATTTATTGACGTTTCGTAGCCTTTACAGGCTTCGTCGTCAGAATAAAACTTTTATTCAATTTGTCGAGCTACCTTCGAAAGACTTTTATTGAGCGTTTGGTTATTTCCTTGTTCAATTTTTAAGTTTTATTGTCTATGTATGAATTTATTATTTAATTTACTTAATAAAGTATTTTATTTAAAATTCTTTTTTGTAATTTTGAGTTTATTTATTTGACCCTAACTACCGTAAACTACCACCGGTTCCAAAATTGGGAGACCTTTCTGAGAAGAACCGGCGAAACAAACTCAAGAGAGGTTTTCTGTCTCCTTCTTCTGTTACGTCAATAAATAAATAAAGTTTCGTGCATTAACCCGTAAAAACTAGTTTTATTTAATGAGTGATGTGCGTGAAAAGCTAAGAAACAAATATTGATACTTAATTATTTGACAGTACTTTTTTTTTCTTATAAGATTACTATACTAAGTTTTAGGTTTAGAGTCATGTCAGAATCAGGGCCTTTATTTAACGGGGAAGAAGAGAAGCAGCAATGATAAGTTTATCTTGAATATCAGGGTTAGTTCAGAATATTGAGTGCAGGAATTTAGAACGAACCATTATCGAACACCGATAGTTGAATTCGATCTATTTTGTACGTCAAACGTTGATTTTTAGTTCTCGCTACGTCCGTTGTGGCGCTGCTGTTCAAGTTTCCATACAAAATTTGACAATGACATTTCGCACTAGCAAACTATTCGAAGTCGACCCTGATAGTAATGTAATGAAAAGTAATTTCATGAATCACCTCTGAAGTCATTTTTCAATTTGACGACTTTGTAAATAATAAAACAGGGAGAAAAAAAAACAGCCCTTTGCTGAGTTTCTTGCCGGTTCTTCTCAGTACAAGGTCTCCCGCCGTAGATTTACGAACCGATGGCGTAGCTTCTAGACATTCATGAGTGCTTGTAACAGCCTAAACTGAATAAGTGGTTTTGATTGATTGATTGATTGATTGATAAACGTCAAAACGTCAAACTATGACCAGCGCAACAAAAGACGTAATGAAAATTAAAACATCTTTCATACGAAACTTTTTGACATACGACGCGATACGAGATCCAATCATATTTGAATTCGATATTACGTGCTGAGGAGACAAGATAATTAATAAAGAGCCCTTTCACATTTTTTGCAAAAAATCGTAATAATTTTTAAGCGCCTCGTTTACCCCCTTAGAAAAGATTTTGACCATTTCCGATGGAATTAAACAGTAGATTTATTCTTCCTATTGTAAGTTAATGTAGAATATTTGCAAATACTATTATCCTTTTTTTTGTACTGATCGTTCTACCGCAGCTAGTTTACGGAAGAAACGATAATATGCACAACTTCAAACGCCTCAATCTCTCAATGATGTTCAATAAATTAGATCAAATTAATTACTACGACATCAGATATATGTTTTTGTTGTAACATAATGTATTAGAATTTTGATTTTCCATCTCATTAATTATTAAAAAATAACATCTACACCTTAAGTTTTCCCAAAAAATAATGTAGTATTTTGATATTCAATTAAATAGAATTACTGTCCAATAGTTTCATGAAACTAATCTACCATTATTGAACTACTGAAATATGTGTATATATTTTTATAATTAGTTTATTAATAATTGGAACGAAGTTCCTTACGGCAGGCTTGGAGGGGATAGGGATTTTGCTGCGCGACCGAACTGAAAAAAATGTGATAGTAAAACCGTAAGAAAAAATCCGTGGAAAAAGTGCGTGGAATAAAACCGTTAAATGAGACGTGCGCAGGCGCGACAGTCGCATACACAAGCGAGTTTTCAATTTGTGTCGATTCTACATTAGCCGAATGAACTTCGACACCACATCATTTTTATTATTTTATAGGACTTGAAATATCACCCGAAAAATGCAATATATACTAGTGCAAATCTACCTACGCTCCGATCAGTACGGCAGCGGCGCAATTTTGTAAAAGGGCTCTTAAGGTGTAGAATTTTCTGTTAAGATTTAGAGAATCCTGGCTAACATTCAGTGTAGAAAAAAGCAGCAGTGAGCGATGTAATTTGATTATCGACTATTATCTCTTTAATGGTGCCGATTCTGGCGTGTTTCTCTAAACTTTAAACTAAATTTAACACCAGTCTCTCCTTTTCATTCTGTATAGAGAATGACAAGGATGTACTGCTGTCAAATTTAAGTTTAGGTTTAGAGAATCATACTAGAATCGACACCAATGACAGGGTTAGTTCAATTAAGGTTGCGTCGCGCAGTTTTGAGTATAGAATAATTTGTTCAGGTGTTGAGTTTTGGCTTTAAACAATCATGTCACAATCGAGGCGAGCCACAGAACACAGAAACGGGTTAGGACCATGTGGGCGGGGAACAGTTACGTGTGAGCAAATATTCAAAAATAAATAAGGCATTTTTTCAACATTGAAAGTCACCTTTAATGCATATTGTATAAGGTCCTAATTAAAACGCATGCGTCAGAGTTATGACAGTTCGCAATGCAAAGCTCGTAAAATTTTACGACTCATTTCTGTATGCGGAAGAATATAGACCTTATTTCTTTGGTTGTACGTGCAATTTTAAATAAATAAATATTTCCAACACTCACACCAATTAGCCTAGCTCCAAAGTAAGCACTGTAAGGCTTGTGTTATGGGATACTAGGGTAACGGATAGAATACATACACTGTACATATATAAGTATATTTATATAGAAATACATATTAAACATCTATGACTGGAGTACAAATGCTCGTATTCATCACACAAACATCTGCCCCCACCGGGATTCGAACCCGGGACCACTCGGCCACGGAGGTCGTCAATTCTAAATGCGCGTCAAAGAAATTTTATAAATAAATCAGTTTATAGTAAATATTAGAACAAATTTGTTTCAAAAGCGTTAAATTACCAAACATTAATTAGATACCTGTCGAAAAAACGACTGTTTACATACCACAAGTATTTTTTTCGCATTTTTTCACGGAACTCTGCGGCAACTTGACCTATCAACGGTCTGCGCGTGACTGTGCCAACCAAGAAGTGCTTGAATGGTGTGTTCAAGCAATAGGGTATTTGACAGTATTAAAAATAAAGTGCCAATTGTTAGCATCTGTACTTAAAATGATTATTGGCAGGAGTTTTCACTATTTTTACAGAAAAAAAATATTCATAATTTTACTAAAAACCCACGATAAAGATAATAGTTTTCTTGCCTATTGTCACGTGACCAAAAACGCTTTGGATTGGTGCAGCCTAAAATGACGTCACACGCAAGTAAACTTCCGGCAAAAGTGACATTAGATTGTATGGTTTGACGTTTTAATGACAGTCGTGTGACGTCACACGCCAGTGAGACGCCATATTGTCCAGAGAGATACGTTTTTCGCGGCAACTTGAAAATAGAGTTTTTGATTTCAGTTTCTTTACCGAAATACACAGCATAATGATGAATATCATTTATGGGTCAAGGTATACATTTCTATAATAAGATTCCTATTGATATCCTTGATTTGCCTCCTCATAAATTTAAAATACACATTTAGAATTGTTTACTTAAGAAAGGATATTATACTGTCAATCAATATTTGAATGATAAAACGGCCTGGTTGTAATTTTACCTGTAGATAATTTTTCAAAAGTTGTATTAAAACTAAGGCTCCCAGCCTTAGAAAGAGTAGTGATGAGAACCTTGCACTTACTCCCTTTCATATACTTGTTCATTTTGTTTTGAAAATTGTTTCTTGCTATTTTGGGACACATCTTTGCACTTATTGTTAGTAAATTCGTTGATTGTCTATTGTTACATATTTGACATTATGTGATGGAAGTTGACCTCAACACATGTTTGCAAGTTTGATGTCAACTTTCAATTGGACGACACTGTATGAAATAAAACAGGGAGAAAAAAGCAGCCCTTGCTGAGTTTCTTGCCGGTTCTTCTCAGTACAAGGTCTCTCGCCGTAGATTTGCGAACCGATGGCGTAGCTTTTCGACATTCACAAGTGCTTGTAACAGCCTAGACTAAATAAACGATATTGAATTTTGAATTAGTAAATAACGTGAGATCGTTTTCTAAATGGAGACCCGGCACTTTTCATAGAAAAAATGCTAAACTTGTATACATTTGAATTTGGTCTCAAAATAAAGCCTAAATATTTGCTACATAAAACTACCTTTGCCTTATTTTTAGTGAATCATGGAAAGAAGTTATATAATGATTAATATTTTTTGATATGGAAACCCTAAATCTTCAAGGGACAGAATTTTACTTCAAAATATTACTCAAGTGACTGTAAAAACCATGATTCCTTTGCTTTTTCTAAATAAAAAACCAAATGTCTCAATTTGACAATCCTAAAATACAAAAAAAAATCATTCGCATTTCGCATCCGCTCCCGCGTACTGTGATTGTGAATGTTCTCTGCTGTGATTGCCTTTTTATCCGTTATTTCTGTTGACGACCCGGCTACATATAGAGGTTATATTGACAAACCTACGTATTTGACATTGACGGCTAGCTGCTGATGACAAATATTGCCAGACTACGTTACCCAATTATGAAACACAGATAAAAAATCTAAAGAAAATATAACTAGAAAAAATTCCACGCGGACCAGGCAGCAGACGGGACTCGAACCCGCACCCTTCGCAATCCGGGCGAATGCACTGACCAATTATGCTACCCCGGCCCTCACGGACCACGTCGAAATTCTTCTAGCCATTCTTAAGCTGCAAGGCAGCGCCATCTCTTCGCATTATAGGTAACCCACAATGTCAAATGAATACTTTTACAAGTATTAAACATTTGAAATATTTTCTTTAGATTTAAACATCAAGCAGTTACATGCTTTAAAATAATAGAAATTATAACAGATAAAAAAATTAAAAAAGTATACAACTTTGGCACAAAATGCCGGGTGTCCTTTGTCAAATACTCTATTCTTGATTGGGACACGTTTTGAGCGCACGCGGTGCATCTAGGGTATGTAAAATCGTTGCGTAGAAACGGTATATGATCACCATCACCCTTCTAACCCGTTTCCGTGTTCTGTGCGACCAACATTCAGTGGGGTGGAAGAAAAGCAGCATTGGCAAGTTTGTCTTTAATGTCAATGTTAGTTCAATTAAGGTTGCGTCGCGAGTGGCGATGCGAGGCGCGTCTCGCGGCCGTACCGTTGGCGGGCGCGGTCGTGGTCGCAGCGCTGGTCGTGGTCGCAGGCAGCGGCGCGGAGGGGGGGGTGATGCGGAACAGGTGGATGTTGAGGTGCGCGCAGATCTCCAGGCACACCTGCCCCGAGTACCGCACCAGGTCCAAGCATACCCATATCTAGAGAGATTACGACACTGTAGTTTTTACAAGCTTTTATTTAACTTGCTATGTATGTTTGTTACGGTCAAATCTTACAACTCAATTTTAAAGCACTCGCTCTCAACCGATTAAGCTGAAATTTGATGTGCTCGTTCAGTTCGGATGACAATGCATGATTAACAGTGAGACGTCATTCTAAATCCAATATGGCGGCATACCCAAAATGGCGGACCAATCATTTTTAATGCATTCCTACAATATGGGTATC
This sequence comes from Chilo suppressalis, assembly GCA_902850365.2. Classification (NCBI taxonomy): domain Eukaryota; kingdom Metazoa; phylum Arthropoda; class Insecta; order Lepidoptera; family Crambidae; genus Chilo; species Chilo suppressalis. The sequence goes on from OU963894.1 coordinate 1,178,215, forward strand.
AAATTAAAGGGCCTGCTGAGAGTAACTCGAAAAAATGTGACGTCACTCTCAATCCAATATGGCGGACTTCTAAAATTTGAAAATCTATCTAGAAACAGATATCTTTAACTAATTCAGTTGAAATTTTCTTTTTTTCTTTTTAGCGTATTTGAATAAAAGCTTGTTTTTAAAAAGGTTTTTTTTATCTTAATTTTATTGTATGGAGGTTGGCTTCACTTTTTTTTACAGCAGCCACTGAACTTATAGGGATGATGACGGGGTACAGTAAACGAAATTCTATTTAGTCCGTCGGTAAGATGATCAAAAAATAATGGACACGCATTTTTTCTTTGGGCAATCAACCAAAAAATGACAAAGTTATAGCGCGTCAAAGTTTTGGAGTAGGGGCTGGTGACGTCACTTTTGAGTGAATTTTCGCTTATAAGTGTACTCAAACGTGACGTCATGCGACTTTTCAAATCAATATATCTCTGCAATGTTTATATTATGTGAAAAAAGAAAAAATACGTGTCCAATACTTTTTGATAATCTACCTGATAAACAAAGAAAAAAAATTAGTCATCATCCCTATTAGGATTGTTTGATAGTACTATACATATGAATTGTTTTTAGCAAAGTAGTAATTCTATAACTAATATCGAAACCAAGATATTTGAACTTGAATTCTAACAACAGTCATATGATATAAAAGCTCATAAAATTGTCTCCTGAGATTTTTATACATGTTAAGTATTGTGGTAACGCTTTCTAAAAGCTACATGGACATATATATATATATAGAATTGACATGATATTCACATACACGAGACCCACATGGAATATCGAAAGACTGATGTGATTGGCTGATGCGGTCAGACCAAACAAAAAGGGTCTGTTAAACCGTTATTACCTTAAATGGTATGTTTATGTTTGGACACGATTACATACGTTTGGTGACGTCGCCGAGCCTTTTGGACGCTTAGGTCCGCAGAAAACTGCAGGCCCACGAGTTTTGAAATAAAACAGCCCCGCGGCGGGTACGGGAAAAATCCACTCCGTGAGTTCTTAGCCGTAGTCGACTTATTTAATCAGATATTCCCAATAAAATGACCAATTTTCAAGAAGCCAGCTTGTTAGACAATGGGTAATTTTACTTCAATCAGTCGTCGGCCTAGGCATCGAATAGGGGTGATGACGGGGTACAGTAAACGAAATTCTATTTAGTCCGTCAGTTAGATGATCAAAAAATAATGGACACGTATTTTTTCTTTGGGCAATCAACCAAAAAATGACAAAGTTATAGCGTGTCAAAGTTTGGGAGTAGGGGCTCGTGACGTCACTTTTGAGTGAATTTTCACTTATAAGTGTACTCAAACGTGACGTCATGCGACTTTTCAAATCAATATATCTCTGCAATGCTTATATTATGTGAAAAATGAAAAAATACGTGTCCAATAATTTTTGATAATCAACCTGATAAACGAAGAAAAAAAAATTAGTCATCATCCCTATTGAATGCTAGATTTTAAAGAACAGCCTAGGCGCCCAATTAGCTAATTTAAACAGGGCCGATTGTAGTTTTGGCTTATATTATAACAGATTTCACGTTCTTCAATACGGCTAGTCGTATGCTGCATTGTACTGAATCATGTGAACAAATGTAAACATACACTCACTGAGGGGTGAGCACGAATATTAGCGAGAAAGTATCGGTATCGCCATCGTCAAAGTTGCTATGAAAACTAGGCAGCGCCTCTACCGGATTTTAGAACAAACTGAATTTGGCAGCACGAACGCTGTCGTAGCGAGACGCTCCAGTAAATATGTTACATACTGTAAGCTTCATTTGGCAGGTTTTAGTACAAATTTCGCCTTAACAGCAATATTATGTAGCGGTTTGATATCAGAAATAGTAAAAAAATCACAAAAATAAAATAACTCATTGTAACTGAGAAGTGGCGCCATAAAAATAAAAAACATTCAATAAATAATATTTTCTAAATATTCGCCTATTAAAAAGTTACATAGTGCCTTTACGAATTAGATGTCACTTAAGCGAAAATCGCTCGGCCCGCCATACATTTTTTTGTCAATCAAAAATCAATTCATACGCCAAATAGTAGTGCGTTATCGCTATTGGATTAAAAATGTCAAAATTGATGTAGTTTCAGCGTTGTGAACAAAAAAAAAACAAAAAATTGAGTTGCTTAAGAGAAGAATATTGTCGTACCTATATCTTATTAATTGTTAACTTAATTTAATTGACATGAACAATAGATTATAATTGTGAATATAATTAATATGGCGGATAATTTGGTAATCATTGATTAATTAATTTACTAATATAGGATAAGCCCGACATTGTTACTAACTTGTACTAATAACTATGGATTATAATTCTATAATTATCTGAAATAAATGATAATTATTATTATTATTAAGCGACACAAAAGTATTCAATTCTTCGTGAAACAGAAACAGATCGACGCAGAAAAAAAATGATTAAAATGATATATATAACACATTTTAGACCAAAGTGTTTAAGCGATGTGCATTTCCACTGTCGATATTAATTACCCTACAATTAGAATGGCGACGAATTTTTTTTTTAATAAAAACTTATAGCTGTCTTAAATAAAACTAGTTTTTACGGGTTAATGCACGAAACTTTATTTATTTATTGACGTTTCGCAGCCTTTTCAGGTCTGCATCGTCAGAATTATTCTGACTTTTATTTAATGAGTGATGTGCGTGAAAACCTAAGAAACAAATATTATAGCTGTCTTATCTAAAAAGTTACATAAAAATCCTACTTTTAAGTAACTTTTCTTGATTTGTTTGATTTAAATTTATTATCAGAAAGTATATACTTTGGCAAATCCGTAAAGTTTACGATACGATTTCGTAACGACAGACGTAGCGATACTATATGTCAAAAAATAGAAATATTGACAAGTTACGTAACGAAGCGTTACCATCTCGCTACGAAAGCGTTAGAGCTTCCAAAATCAGTTTCTTCTTACGTCCAGTAGGGGCGCTGCCTAATTTTCTTTTTTGTTTTTATGCCTAAACAGTGGGACACGGCATTCCTAAACGTTTTTCATTTTTAAATCTGTTTTTTATATTTTTTATTTTATAGTCATAATTGTTTTATCATTTACATTTGTAATGGAAAGTGACTTCATGAGTTATCTCATATTGAACTCATTTTTCAAATTGACGACTCTGTATATAATACAGGGAGAAAAAAACAGCCCTTGCTGAGTTTCTTGCCGGTTCTTCTCAGTACAAGGTCTCCCGCCGTAGATTTGCGAACCGATGGCGTAGCTTTTCGACATTCACAAGTGCTTGTAACAGCCTAGACTGAATAAACGATATTGAATTTTGAATTTGAATTTTGAATTTTTTGAATTTTTTTCATACAAAACTTTGACGATGGCGATACGAAAACTTTCTCGCTAATGTTCGTACTCACCCCTCAGTGAATGAATGTTTATTATTGTTCATACGATTTCAGTTATAATGCAGCATGTTGAACGTATTGCAATGAAAATTCGGCCGATCGACGTCGCAGCGTAATACAAAACGATTCCGTATTTTCACAACAATTAACCGGTATATAATCTACAATCTGCCTGTGACATTGTCTGTCATATAAACAAATTCATATTACAATAGGGATGATGACTAATGTTTTTTTTCTTCGTTTATCAGGTAGATTATCAAATAGTATTGGACACGTATTTTTACTTTTTTCACATAATATAAACATTGCAGAGATATATTGATTTGAAAAGTCGCATGACGTCACGTTTGAGTACACTTATAAGTGAAAATTCACTAAAAAGTGACGTCACGAGCCCCTACTCCCAAACTTTGACGCGCTATAACTTTGTCATTTTTTGGTTGATTGCCCAAAGAAAAAATACGTGTCCATTATTTTTTAATCATCTAACTGACGGACTAAATAGAATTTCGTTTACTGTACCCCGTCATCACCCCTATTGGAAATAAACAACTTGTAGTTCATAGACATATAAGTACAATGGTACTACTCTCTATTGAACTTTCTCTAAGACCGTTTGTCTTAACAATAAACAAATAGACCAATGTTGCTATGAAACTTTTGTATCGAGAATAAAAATGGCCAGTGTAAGTAGACCGATTACAAAATTTCACATTTCAACGTAAATGATTCGCTTTATAACTACTCTTTAATTTAGTAGTATTATAATAATAATAATAACCTTTATTTCTCACCTTAATCACAATGTTCACAATGTTGGTATTAATGGCTACATAAAAACAATGATATAAAAAGCATGCATTTTTTTTTACCAAAAATAAAAGGTACGTATTGATCAGATTATGATGGGTTGACACCTGAACTAGGATGAATCCTGTGTCTCAGGTAATCAACCCTCCACCCTATTCATAAAGTTGTGTACCATTTAGTAAACAATTTATTAATCCAGATAACTGTTCTTAAGTTATTAATTCAATGGAATAGCCAAAGGAGTTTGTTATGTGTGTGAGTGTATGTATGTGTATGTGTGTGTGTGGGTGTGTGTGTGTGTGTGTGTGTGTGTGTGTGTGCGTGTGTGTGGGTGTATGTGTGTGTGTGTGTGTGTGTGTGTGTGTGTGTGTGTGTGTGTGTGTGTGTGTGCATCTTATAATGTTTAACTTATTATTTTGAATATCGTTTCTGTATTTTTATAATCTAGCGTTTTTAAATTTTTTGAAGTGCAGTTTCAAGATTATTATTAATGCGTTTTTATAATGCGTTAAAAGTTTGGGAATACCCACAGTTTTAGGTTATTTTAATGTCACTTTTTTTAGTTATGATTTTATAAGAGTAAAAAAATCGGCCTTTTGTAAAATATTTTTTTGATTTGTTTACCATAAGTCTCAGAGGGAGTTGAAAAGATTACAGAGACAATGTATCATTCTAAAGATACTCATCTCTAATAGAGATACAAATGTTGAGCGTTCTGTATCTAAGAACATTTGACAATGTTCTAGTGCTCTTTGAGCAAGGAGCTTCCAAAGAAACAGTGAAAAATTACTGGAGCTAAAACATTACAAGGGATATTAATTACATTATTAGAAATACTAGAAGGAATTCAACACGGCCGCCCGGATAGCGGAAAGTGAAGTTCGAGTCTGTCTGTTTTCTTATAGTAAAAAGGAGATCTTTGAATTCTGCCCAATTGTGTACCTAGTCTAAAAATACTAAATTATTATTTTAAACTTGCATGGTCACTAACATTATAGCTATTAACAGGATTGTTACCATGTACCTTGTTTTTTATGAGTCTCCGATATTTCCGCCGCAGCCGCAAAAATCAAAAAAAATGGGTGCGTGTACTTATGTAGGCGTGTGAGAAGTTATCCTTCTTTGGCATCGTTTAAAATTAGTTTTTAATTGCATGCAAATAATGAATTACAATAAATTAATAAAAAGTCTGGAAAAGGACACAGTCAATAAAGTTCAGTTTTAATTTGAAAAAATAAATAAATAATCAAAATATTCAATTAAAATCGCTACTAAATATAATTTATTAGAACATATGTGATTTGCACTTGTATGAAACTCAAACACGTATTCCGAATATACAAACTAGAAACATGTGGATAAATATTATAAATATGAATACCTATAACTGTTACTTTATTACAAAAAATAAAGATGTGGTTTTTGGTTCTACTACACCAATGGTCAAGAGATGGCGCTGTAGTCTCCTGAATCGCGCTTTGGTTCCGTTGTTACAGATTAATAAATACTTTTGATAGGCCTTCACAATGCAGTCGTTAGCACGCACTAAATAGAGATTCTACTTCTATTTTGTTGGTATATTTTTTTTAATGTGCGGTAAACACTAAAGTAACATGCTGTTAAAATTTTGTGTTACAGTGATGCGCGCGCATCTTAAAATTTCACTCTCATCATTTTTTCATAACGCGCCTAAAGAAGTATAACTTCAAAAAGTGTCGGGAACAAGTGCGAGTGAATAGTGAGAATGTGACCAGTGGTAGGGGTACCGAGCGCAGTAAAAGACGACGTCAGAGGGTAGACCGATATGTCTGCCAGTAACATCTCTCTCTGGTCGGTCCCTCATGACTGAGGATCGTGGTCAGCATGCTAGTTGCATCTGGAATGGATGATCTGCCTCCACCGGGTTCTGTCCAGCGCGTCTCTCACAACCGTATAAAATTTGGACGACGACGTTTCTTTTATTTGATCTGTCCATCTGGTGAACGACCGCGCGATCGTTTGCCTTCGGTGTTCCCAACAACAATATTTTTTTCCAAATTGCGGTCATCCCTGAGCATTGTGTGGCCGAAGTATGATAGGATGCGTTGTCAGCATACAGTGGACAAACGAGTATTTATACGGAGCTGACTCAAAATCGATGCATTGGTGCGTTTCGCGGTCCAAGAAATTCTCAGCATTCGCCTCCAGCACCACATCTCGAATGCATCAATCCTTTGTCTTTCTCGGGCTAAAATTGTCCACGATTCAACTCCATATAAGAAGATAGGGAATACCAGGGCACGGTAATATTATCTATACAGTATTGTGACTCCGCCCTGTCCTTGAAAATAAATGCCTACACCGAGCGCTGTGTTGGCACGCGGTAGGGCCGCCAGCCTACAGTATTTTATGTAGTTTTGTTTTTAACGCGAGTGTAGGTAGATTACTCGTTTGTCTCTTTTTTCATCCTAACCACTTATTTATATATTATTCCAGATATTTTGCCCGATGGAAAAACCGAAATACCTAAATATTAGAATATTAACGTACTAGTAGATAGGTATATAAAAAATATTCTATAAAGGTAAGACACCTTTCAAATATTTTAGGTAATTTAAAAAATGATATCTCTGGGTGTGTTATTGAAGAGTTCAAGCAACCAAAAACAGCAATTGTGCTGTTGTACGATATTGATCGTCGTTTGTTCTTTTCCATACTAAATTATGTAGGTATCTACTTAATTAAATCAAATATTTACAATACAAAACGCACGTTTAAGCACGGCTAACTGCATAAAAAACAATTCAGACCGTTCGGTCGTCGTTGCGGCGCGGCGGCGCATTCGCGACTGGGTGCCCGCCGAGAGCCCATCGAACTCGAGTGGCGTAGGTATGACTCGCTTTCCGACCGTTTGTATGAAGATAGAATACTGTATGATATTATTACCGTGACCAGGGCTCGTATCAGTCTGATCTCGGTTTTGATATTGATCCCTCTTTTCTTCCAAATGTTGTTTAGTCGGGACATAGCATCTTTAGTCATACCGATTCTCCTTTTTATCTCGGGAACGCAGCTGCCATCATTGTTGATTTGGGAGCCCAAATATATGTAGTGGTCGACGTTATTAATGCCAGGAATGTTACTGTTGACATTAGTTAACTTTCCGGCTCTATCAACTATCATGATTTTGGTTTTTGCTCTATTCACTGTGAGACCGATGTTGCCACTCTCTAACTCGAGTCTTTGGAAAAGCTCACACATATCTTCCATGGATGTTGCCAGAAGAATTGTGTCGTCAGCGTATCGGAGATTTGATAGTCTCTTTCCACCTATGGGAAAACCCTTCTCCCAGTTTTCTATAGTTTTTCGAATAATATACTCTCCATATATGTTGAAAAGGGCGGGAGACAATATGCAACCCTGTCTCACTCCTTTTTTAGTGTGGTACATATTAGAGCAGTCCATACCTATTCTAGCCGCAATTACTTCAGATACTCCGTGATCATGGCGCTTGCAACAGTGCCGAAATAACGGAGACTCATAAAAACAAGGCACATGGTAACATTCCCGTTAATGGCTATAATACTAAATTATTCTTAAAAAGACGCACTCACAAATTCAATAGAAATTGGCGTAAAATTAGAATTACAATACTTAAAAAATGGGTATCTGCGTATATAGAAATGCTCTTACCTAGACGAAATTTGACCGGACTGAGATGACAGCCAATAGAATTGGTTTATAATCATTTCCTTGGTTGTGATTGGCTGCATCAAAAATCACATGACTGTGACGTGACATGTCACATTGGAACTATGGACATGTCAGTGAGGTTTAACTGTCTTGATACAGATTCAGTTTTATTAGTGTTTTGATAGACTTGCAATATAATATTTTGTTATATTAAACCGTTTTTGTATATTTCTTGATTACCGTAGCTTATTTTATTTTAATTTAAAGATGCACCTTACCATAATAATATTATTTGTGTTTCCATTTATTTAAATATTCAAACGACTTTTCTATGTTATACAAGAGAATAAAAAAACGAATTTACATGTACAATTTACATGATAATACTTGTGGCGGTGACATCTATATGCCCCACACAATATATACGGATGGAGGAAATCATTACTCACCATCCTCAAGAGATGGCGTTACCTGCACTGCGATCATAACAGTATGGAAGCCTACATCGCGCAAATGAAATTCGGAGGCTAACTCTTCATATATACGATGCCCGACCAACATCAGTCGAAGGTACACGATTGGGCAGAGTTGTATGGAGAAAAAATGTACCCTTTTCTTTAGATTTATTAATTTCTTTCGATTGTAAACGGATTATATATAATTAGCAAAAACCAGTGAACCAAATGTTCACCAAAACCTGATTTAAAAAAAAAATGTATTTAATTAATTGAGAACTTCGGAGATTTTGTGTGGTTTCGTTTGAAATTCGTGATTTCTCGAAAACCGGAAGTGCTACGTTACTCAAATCCGGTTTGTAGTCTTATCAGACTATTCTTAACTTATAACTTAAACATTCTCTTTATCTATCTCTTACGGTTTGGCCGCTGAAACAGCACCACAGACGGACGGACTTGTCTAATAGATAAGAGATATTTGATTATACATACCGTACACAGCCATAGTACGTAGTATTCCGGTATGGCGTTGTTGAAGTATTGGTTGAGGAACAACATGGCCGGCCCCAGTAACGACCAGTCGTAGTAGTCCATCTCACTCTTTGTCATTTGCGCCACCTGAGACAGCAATAATAAATTGTGAAATAGAGTGAATGCATCTGCAGTCGTTAGCACCCACCAATCCGCACTGGGCCCGCGTGGTTGGTCACGGTCCAATCTCCCTATTCCATCCAAAGGGAAGGCCTGTGCCCCAGCAGTGGGGACATTAATATGCTGAGGATGATGATGATACATTCCTGCAATTTTCTTGAGCAGCGACCATAGACAAGGAAGGATGCGTAGGAGCAATTTTACCTATAAAAACGTCTACTGCACACTAGCAATAATAAATAGTGAAATAGAGGCAGCTAAACATCCCGGCGATTTTCTTGAGCAGCGACCATAGACAAGGAAGCCTGCGTAGGAACAATTTTACCTATCAAAACATCTACTGCACAATAGCAATAATAAATGGTGAAATAGAGGCAGCTATACATCCCGGCGATTTTCTTGAACAGCGACCATAGACAAGGAATGATGCGCAGGTTTACTTGACTGTGGTTTTTCTCAAGAACTTTTCCGCCACTTCTTCTTGCGTACACGATTGAATCTGCGTCCTATTTTTATATGGTAAATTGAGTTGTTGAAGTTGAGCAACTTTCGCAGTGGTCGGGCATTGGATGGGTGACCAAAAATTTACTATCTCGAGCTCCTTCGTGCTTCGGAAGGCACGGGGCCGTTGGTCCCGGCTGCATATGCAGTCGTTAGCACCCAACAACCCGCACTGGGCCCGCGTGGTGGGTCATGGCCCAATCTCCCTAACCCATTCATAGGGAAGGCCTGTGCCCCAGCAGTGAGGACATCAATAGGCTGATGATGATGAAATTGAATAACTAATTTTGGTAATAAATTTTATTTTTAAGCATGTAACTGCTGGATCTTTAAATATAAAGAAAATATTACTAGAAAAAATTCCACGCGGACCAGGCAGCAGACGGTCAAATGTTTAATACTTGTAAAAGTATTCATTTGACATTGTGGGTTACCTACAATGCGAAGAGATGGCGCTGTCTTTCAGCTTAAGAAAGGCTAGAAAGAATTTGACACAGCCGTCAGGGCCGCTTTACTCTAAAGTTCTTTTCAGAGGTGAACAATGACCTTTGAATTAATTATTTCGGCAGCACTTTTAACAAAATTAGGTATTTCAAATCAATCAAATAAAAGTTATACTGGCATTCAAGCAACTACAACACAACCGAACTATTCAATTATTCTAATGAAAAGTTTACTAGAAAAAATCCACGCGGACCAGGCAGCGGACGGGACTCGAACCCGCACCCTTCGCAATCCGGGCGAATGCACTGACCATTATGCTACCACGGCCCTATTGACTGCGTCGATTTTTTTTTTTCTAGTAAACTTTTCTTTAGATTTAAACATCTAGTATTTAACTGCTTAAAAATAAATAAAAACATAACGATAATTGCTATTTCTTCTTTCAAATGTTTAATACTTGAAAACGTATTCATTTGACATTGTGGGTTACCTACAATGCGAAGACATAGCGCTGCCTTGCAGCTTAAGGCTAGGAAAATTTCGACGCGGTCAATAGTGCATAATAGTCAGTGCATTCGCCCGGATTTCGAAGGGTGCGGGTTCGAGTCCCGTCCGCTGCCTGGTCTGCGTGGATTTTTTCTCTAGTAAACTTTTCTTTAGATTCAAACATCTAGCAGTTAAATGCTTAAAAATAAATAAAAACATAACTATTCAATTATTGCTAATTTCATGTGCATAGTTTGTTTTTTAATTACCTTATAACATGTGTTTGTAACTGATTCATTTATCATAAGTTAAGTTAAGTTAAGTTCTGTTTTAATTAATTTGTTAATTTATTAAATATTCTATGTATTATTTAGATCATAAAAGCCTGAAATACAGGTACAATTTAAACTGTAACCTAGTTCAGGCATCCATTATTTTGTATTTTATCAAAGCCAAAAATACAAAAATTGGGGAACCTGATACGCAACTACAAGGACTGATATTTACGCAAATAATGAAAAATTGGTTAGCGCGATCGGCTGCGATCGTTGTAGTTAAGCAACTCTCGCAGTGGTCGGTCATTGGATGGGTGACCAAAAATTCTATAAGGACTGATATTAATGCAAATAAAATTTTGAAAAATTGGTTAGCGCGATCGGCTGCGATCGTTGTAGTTAAGCAACTCTCGCTGTGGTCGGTCATTGGATGGGTGACCAAAGATTTACTATCTCGCGCTCCTCCGTGCTCCGGAAGGCACGTTAAGCCGTTGGTCCCGGCTGCATCTGCAGTCGTTAACAGCCCGCGTGTTGGGTCATGGCCCAATCTCCCTATTCCATCTATAGGGAAAGCCTGGGTAAAACTGTAGTTCCAGGGCCCAAAAGGTGATACTTGTTTTTTTGTAGAAAAGGTCTTTTTAACAGTTTTTTTTTCTGGCGCTTCGCCGGCCGCTGCCGCGGCACGCTCGCTTTGCTCGCTCGGCTCGCGCGTTATGGTCACAACACTAACCTAGTGTGAAGTATCACCACTTGATAAGAAAAGTAAAAATTTTCAATATTTTTTCCTAAAAAACTACCAGTGCATAAGTGTGACATTTTTTTAAATAATGTGGTTAACAGAAACCTTTTTAACAACAAAAATGCGAAATTACAACCAACAAAACTGTGAAGTTTTTACTTTTGGGCCCTGGAAGTACAGTATATCCAAAGCCTGTGCCCCAGCAGTGGTTACATTAATAGGCTGATGATGACGACGATTTTCAACTTACCACAAGTCTATTGGTGACTTTGGCGGCGACCATTCCGAACGCTAGTATGTACAACGCCGGATGGTTCTCATACACATGGGACTCGCTCTTCTGGAAGATTATGAACGCCGGTACCACCACGAATGAGAAGGGGATCACCGGCGACAGTATACTGGTGCCCTGGCGAAAACTGACGCTGTAACTCGGTTCTTGACATATTGTTTTTATAGCCAGGTAGGCAAATGACTCTACCCCACCTGATGTTAAGTGGTGATAGAGCCCAAACGTGAGGCATTGTCCTAATACAACGCGATAACGCGAATGAGCGATGCGATCATCGTACGAGTCGACGATCAAACATATCGATCTAGAATAGGTGTCCTAATAGGCGATCGCGCGATGCATTCGCGCGACTAAAATGTTTAAAAATCTATTCGCGCGAACTCGGTCCGCGCGAACGCGCAATCAAACCTATTAATGATGAATAGGTGTCCTAACTGAAGTTCGCGCGATGATCGCGTCGCGTCGATAGGAAGTGGGGAGAGGGGCAGAGCTAACCCGTTCCGTATTCGCGTTCTATTAGGACACCCAGTTCGCGATCACGCGATGGTCGCATCGTTTAAACGCGCGATGATCGCGTTATCGCGTTGTATTAGGACAATGCCTGAAGATAGCTGGTACAGCAGTTATAAACTGCCACACCAACCATCCTCACCTTGCCGGCCTTCAAATATGCTTCTTCACGCCACATGAAAATCATACCGTCAGTGGAAAGGCAAACCGCTTATGCGCCACAATGAGTTCTGTTAAATAAATCAATGCAATCAGGATTTTTTTTGCGAGACGAGATTTAAGCACTTTTTAGCGAATTTTTTTTCCTAACTCAGCAGTGAAGCGACGTAAAATTTTGGTGTTTTTTCAACCGATATGGTTCATCGCCTTACTATAGTCTGTCCATTATATTATTATCTTTTTCACACATCGATCGAAGTAAAAATAGTGACACCCTATCACATAACTCGTTCGATTTAAAGCTAAAATCGATTTTATGCTAGAACATTGTTTAATCGATTATAAGTATCGAAATAATTTTAGTTATCAAAAATACTGGTGTTTAATAAATAATTACAAAATCTCATTAAATTTATTATTTTACCTAGTACAAATATTTGTGTGATGAGCACGAGTATTCGTTCTGTATCTGGGTGTGATTTATCTACATTATGTATATATATACAACTAAAAAAGAAGTATACTTTTTATATGTTTGTTTATCCTAATACTAATACTCTGTACAATTAGATTCATTGACTATAATTAATAATTTCATTTTAAAAAAGGTTTATAAAAACTATATCTTTGACTTTATTTTCCTTACAATTTGGTTGTAACGATTTATTTCTAACGATAATTTGTAATCTGCGGCACAATCTTAGTAATCATTATGTGTGGCACATCACTAAGTGGGCGGTACCCGTCCATGAAGTACAATATTATTTGTATGACAGTTTAACGTAAACAAAACAAAATTACAAGGGCGTCGATCTGTCAAAAAGATAATAATAGAATAGGACAGACTATAATTGGCGTGTTTTAATAATAATAAATTAATTTCAGATAATAACGTCCATCAAAACAAATCAATAAATTTATGTCACAAAAAAATTCAAAATTATGATGATGTATGATTCGATGTTAGCATAACTAAAAAATGTATTTGAAAAGAAAATATATGAAAAGCCTAATTTCGCTTAAAAAACAACATCTCATTCGTAAAGAATAGTTGTTTACGCGACGCGACTTTCATGTAAGAAGTACGTAAGAGGTATTAAAACATAAGATAACTCTAAGGTTGACTCGAGTGTTTTAATACCTAAATTATATCCATTTGCAAATACAATTTTATCCTGACTAGGAACAATTGAAATTAAACAAATATTTTGCAAAACTTTTCTTAAATACCGTAAACATAACACGATCGTCATAAAATTGTATGGGAAGCGCGGGAAATTAAGTTCAAATTACGAATGCGCGCGCCTCTTTTTTCTCATTCAGCTTAATTTTATGACCTTATTTCAACAATTAAAAAATATAATGATAAAAAAGTCATTAACGAGTTATTTTACGATACAGCGAGCTGTACCCCTAGCACGAACCATTATCGAATTCGTATCGTTTGCGAGTCCAAAATGACATTGTCAAATGTGTACTTATTTTTAGTTCTCGAATTATCGACTATTCGAATTCGTTAATGGTTCACGAACCATTATCGAATTCGAATACTACTCTACTCTACCATTATCGAATTCGAATAGTTTGCAAACCGAAATGTCAATCTCAAATTTTGAATGGAAACTTGAAACAGCAGCGGCACAAAGTACGTAATGAGAACTAAAAATCAGTACACATTTGACAATGACATTTTGGACTCGCAAACGATACGAATTCGATATTGGTTCGTGCTAGGGGTACAGTATTGTAAAGTTTTTCAACACATTTGTTCAAAAATTGCATTTATGAAGGTTGAATACTTTAAATCTAAAGAAAATATAACTAGAAAAAATTCCACGCGGACCAGGCAGCAGACGGGACTCCTCGTTGAATACTTTGTTTGAAAATTCAAAATTACAGGCCACACGCACGCATCCCATATATGGCACCGTGCGTATTCTTTTAAGCTTTTTTTTTCGATCGAACCTCCTCGGAGGCGCTTTTAGTCTATACCTTATCTCACTTTAACTTAAAAAAAAAAAACCGAATATGTAGTTTTAATTTTCACCACCCGCACGCGATCTATCAAATTTACTATCACGAGCTCCTCCGTGCTCCAGAAGGCAAGTTAAGCCGTTGGTCCCGGCTGCATCTGCAGTCGTTAGCACCCACCAATCCGCACTGGGCCCGCGTGGTGGGTCATAGCCCAATCCATAAGATTCCATCCATAAAAGGTGCTGTGCCCCAGCAGTGGGTCATTAATAGGTTGGTAATGATGATAACGTGATGAAGTTTATCATATTTTTTTCGTGAAAACAATATTTTAGTCCTTATTACTGTATACTAAAGTGGCGTTGAAGCGACTTTGCTTATCCACTGTCGATATCGTCTAGATATAAAAAGCGGGCTACTCTAACAAACGATAAGCAAGCATCGTGCGCTACTAAAAGAAGCATGCAACATTCTCAAAATGAAGTGAACACAAATGCATGATAAACGCCACAACCACAATCGTTTGCATGTCCACCCTTTCGCCTAGCCGCTATCTATGGGCAACTGCAGATTTGCTCGATTCAGATCGAAAAAAAAAAAGAAGTTATATCAAACGTGCATACAGCATGCGATCGACTACTAAAGGACATGGTAAAGTTTTGTATGAGCGACTGCCCTGGCAATGTATAAATACTGTACTTGGTAATATTTAATGGTAAATGGCTGAATAATTATAATTTCTATGAAAAAAGGCTCAGGAACTTTTTTGATAAAGTCACAATCTTGAAAATTATGAGAACTCCTACTATGTCATTACCTTACTAAAGTAGATAAAAGATGTTGCCAACTATTTACAGAGTCATCAATTTCGCATTTTCTTAGAATCTTTCTTCCCATTTCTCTGATTGACTCTTCACAAAAAGTGTTTTTAAAGCGAAAATAAAATACAAATAGTTTGTTATCGTCGGCCTGACAGGAAATCTGTGAAGTTTTATTTTGTTCATTTGCAAAAATTAAAGGATTAATTATCATACAGCCTTATCTTAAGCCTGATCAGAATAATAAAATCTATTATTTTAGGCCTTCAGTGATTTGTTTTGATAAAAATTAGGGCCAAATATGTCATAGTTTGAAGGAGTTTAGAAATAATATTGTTTATTTCGATATACTTACACAAATATTTTTTGTGTACATTTGTTGTTAATTTATTTTGTAAAACGGAACATTTTGCTTTTTAAACAGACATGAAGTCAATTTTTATACTTTTAAATATTTGATTATTTAACGAAAGTTGTATGAGAATAATAAACACGTAATAATTAATAAATAAATATTGTAAAGTTACGGGCTAGTGCGAAATATTTATACACGTTAAGGGCAGTTTCTTAGCCATGTCCTTTTCTATTAAATTTGCCAGTCGTCGTTTTCGTAAACCGCCGGGCCAACTAATTAAAACGGGCTCGATTACGCTCTGTTTAAACCGAGTCAATGCGTTTTGTTAATCACATGAAGAACAGACGGCCTGCCGAGAAAACAAAAACGTACGACGCACCGAGCAAACCTGTAGGCACTTTAAGGCATTGCAATCTGCGCACGCGCCAGTGCGCCGTTAGTAGTCATACGCTGTGCGAGTCATGTTAGTGTCAACGTCACAATGCGTAAAACATGGGGTCCTTACTGCTACGGTGGAGCCGTTCTTGCCAACTCCACCCCTCATTATCACATTAACGTAGTTGAAGATAAGGTACACCGCCCCGACGATCACGGCGCAATTCGCTAACAGGACCAAACTGACGTTTATCGAAGGCAACTGTGGTTAGTCGGCCACATGCAATGTCGGCGCGTGTAATGGCGTAGCCGGTCGGTGATCGTCATGCGGTTAAGTCCCGGGCGGCGGCGACATATCGGAGAGAGAAATACAAACATGCCATTAATTATGTTATCGAGTCGAGTTACATTACGATTGCTCTCATAACTCATGTGCTGTCTTCACTCATTCCGTTTTAGAAGAAATCTACAACATCCACCATCCATCCACCTTAACTATCCCGAAACATTAAAGTAGAATAATAGATAATAACCCGGTGAGTGAAATGAAAAGGTTATTGTGGTAGCGAAGCCGCAAGTGAAGGCGCATCAGTTCCAGAAATATTGAGAAGAATTTGCAAATCTTTCGCTGTGTTATATGAATGTTCTCTTACGGCGACTGTGGATCCGTTTTTGCCACAGCCTCTAAGGCGGAAGGTGGAGAAGAAGTTGCCGATAAAGCAACACTGGGCGGTGTTGCACAAGGTACTGACCACCAGGTTCAGGGGCAGCCCGGCCACTGGTATCTGAACCATTCATGTTGCATTAATTGACCAGAACTCAAACCTTTACTATAACTATAAAATTCGCTAAAGCTTAAAAGTCAATCACTTAGTCAATATTTTTATTGAAAATACTCATTGTAAATTATCTCAATATAGTTAACTGAACGATTCAAAAGAGTTGTGCTATTCATTTGATTTGATTAAATATATTTCGAGTTTGCACGAACACCTGAAAAATTTAAGTGTCTATATTTATAAAAACTAAATCTTTAGTAGGTAGCTGGTAGCCAGTCGCAACAGGATCTGATTTTAGTAATGAGTGAAGACCCACATGAAAAAAAAATAACGCGACTAACCAGCCACATCCACAATTACAAATATAATGTCTAACACTTGACAGTACGATAAGATCTAAAGTAATGACAGTGTTTACCTTAACAACTAAATGTATAGATCATGCTCCATGTCTTTACGAAACAATACTAGGAGGTAATAAGGTAACAGTGAGCATAACCTTAAACTCATAATGAGTTGTGAACTAACACGCTATTAAAAAAACCCACATGATAATAAGCGATGGAAACGATATCAAAATTAACGATTCAAAGCCCTATCGATCACCCTTACACACATTCATTCAATTTAAAACAGCAGCAATTCAAACTATTAGTACTTTTCTTAGGCTTTTTGAAAATGGCGTAAATTCGATAGATTTTGTACTGATATATTTTATTTGATATCCCATTCAGTTTGAATCAGTCCATAATCTATTTTAATGATGATTAGTGTGTAAAGGCTTTATATAACTAAAGATTAAACGTCTAATTAAAAAGTATACATCTCCATTACAATACAAGTGAAACAGTGTCCATTATTTCACTTATGAAACAGTAAGCCCAACGCATTCATAAATCCTAACTAAACCTGGCTGGAGGAACGGGAGAATCCGGTAATTGAGCTAGTTAACTATTTTAATGAAAAGTTATCTTTTCTTATTCTTTCATTTTGTATGTTATTAAGAAGTACACCGCCATGAAAAGCATTTTTCGTTATGATATGGACCAAGGATGGTTTGAAGCGGATTAAAACTATGGTTATTATCAAATAGAGCTTCAATTATATGTATTCCTTCAATGCATATATTACTCTACAGGAATGTATAGAAAACTCTGAATTCGATACAAGATGGATTTAAAAGCTATCTGTGATGAATGGTCGAGATTGAACGAAGCAAAAGATTGTTGACATAGTTTGAAGAGTTCTAATTAGTTTATGTGGACGATTTATCGATTGATGACCCGACCACGCAAGATCTCCCATACCCCCGGCCGAGTACCAGGCAGTAAAGTCTCACAGCGACAGTGGAGCCGTTCCTGCCGACGCCTCCGGACGCGATGGCGCCCCCCAGCGAGTTAACCGTGAGGAAAGCACCGCCGACCGCGGCCAGAGCCAGCGAATACCGAATCTCTATCGCACCACCGACCTATTTGTTACAGGCGCGACGTTGCACTTTTTTTAATTACTTTAGATAACAATCATATTGTATTAGATAACATTATGGTTCTTATTCGAATAATAGAACTATAGAATGGTGATTTTGAAAATAATAAAACAAAGAAAAAGATGGGATTTTAAACTGTACATCAAACATTGGTGACTAAGTCTTAATAACATTGACGTACAGCTCATTTCATTGATTAGCTTCAAATAAGATGTACAGAATGTTGTTTAAACACTTTTAATTTAATCAGCTGCCTTAAATTTCATTGATAATGATTTCATGTGGGTGTTTTTAAAACAATATCTCATACTTATATTATTTGAATACATCAAACTGCCTGTTTTTGTCTCAACAAGCAATAATGTGTATATACGTGTAGTAATATATCATAGAACAGATGGATAAAGTACGATTTCATAATTATAGCATAGTTATAAACATTCCACATTATCTTCAAGGGTGATTTAATGGGAAAAATACTTAAAAACAACTACATTTATCAGGGGGAATCCAAAAATTGAATGTTTATAAGTGTTTTTACATAAGAGTGTCTGAAAATTTACTTAAGGTTTGATTTGAGTGCATTACCTGCATAGTCCAAAAATCTGCGCCAAGAATGGCGGAGATCAGGTAGATGCCCATGATGGAGTACTGCGCTTCTGTGACATCCACGCGACCCAACTTGAGGGTGCCAGTCACGTACGCCTGCCAATGCGCACAGTAGAACAGCGTCATCGCACAGAAACACTGAAAGTAACGAATTTCTTCTTAATTTTATTTTCTCACACCAATTAGCCTAGCCCCAATGTAAGCACTGTAAGGCCTGTGTTATGGGATACTTGGGTAACGGATAGAATAGATATCTATACTAATATTATAAAGAGGAAAGGTTTGTATGTGTGTAACGAATTGGCTCAAAAAGTACTGGACCGATTTTAAAAATTCTTTTATGATTTGAATGCTAAATTATCACTGATTAATATAGGCTACAGTGTATTTTCAAAAAAGTTAGGGTTCTATATGAAAACTTTGATAATGTAACCCAACGTGTGTAAAAAAATATATCGCGTACGCTGCGGAAGTCATTGTCAATAGAGCAAAGTGATGTACTAAAGTTTTATAGAGGATACCAATATCTACAAAAAGTCCGCGATACCATATATGTCTAACTACTACAGTTATATCACAACTAGAGGTCTTCTGCGGTCTCACCCGCGTTAATTTGAAGAAATAGGTTTATAGTGAGTCAAACTTAAAATATAGACATAGGTTGTCGTGGGCTTTTTTACAGAACTTTTAAAGGGAAAGAATTCCGTCCTACATGATTTTTGTGTAACTTTAACCGTTTACCCAGCGCACGCAACGGAATCTCACAAATGGAATAGTTTTACCCGTTTTTGCAACATTTTTCATCGATGCTCCTCTGCTACTGGTCAATAGCCTGGTAATAGGCCTATAGCCTTCCTCGATAAATACACTTGGACAGTGTACAAGTGGACATACAAAAATAATTTTTCAATTTGGAACAACAGACCAATGTTGCATTCGGTACAACGGGTCCTAAACTACGCAACGATTTTTTTACTTGGAATGGAAGGTTTATAATTATTATGAAGAAGGTCATTGTGTATAATACAAGCCTTTGAACAAAAACAGCTCTACACCGAAGCAAAGCGAGGGCGGGCCACTATACTGTATATATATATATATATATATAAGTATATTTATACAGAAATACATATTAAACATCCATGACTGGAGTACAAATGCTCGTATTCATCACACAAACATCTGCCCCCACCGGGATTGGAACCCGGGGCCTCTCGAATCGGCGACACCATGAAACCCTGCGTATAAACCACTCGGTCACGGAGGTAGTCGGAACTGAGAAGGCGAACTATATAAAGACAGTATGTATGGGAGTCATGCGCATACAGAACGTGCCCGCACGGCGCGGCGGCGCACTGCATACTGGCGCGGAGCGCGCGGCCTGAGATATTTATATGTCGCCAATCAACCGTCGCAATGTTTTTATCACCGCCGAGCGCTTCCACGGCTTCTACCAACGGCACAAGCACCAACACTGGCGAAGGACGCGTAGCGCGCACATATTTACGACGATGTTGGAGCGAGACGGAAATTGTGTCGATGTGCTGTCCTTGTCTAACCATACCTTGATCATATAAATAGGGGAGCCTAAGCTCGAATAAAAGTGTTTGTTTCAGTTCTCCTCGTGTCGCGTTCGTGGTAGGTCGTGTGACTCCGCTCGTCGTTGAGCCCGCCTGCCCCCACTGTGCCGAGTGCAGAACCGTAACTACCCTCCTCCGCGTTCGCGTGTGAGGTCGTCGTACGACCACCAAACAAATTCTATCTTTTTCTGTGTTGCGATATTGACGCCTAAGTGTTTGTGTAGTGTTTTTGTTTCTTGTGTTTTTAGTGCTAAAAACTACAAGTGTTTCCCCAGTGTTTTTTTCGTTCCTACCCTCCAATCCACTTTTTTCATAACTACCCTCCCACCTTTTTTTCTCTTTCTTTTTCTGTCCTTGTCCCACATTAACTTTTCACTCCTACCCACCTAAATTTTTTTGTTTCGTTTCTACCCACCGGACTTCTGTGTCATTTTTTGTTTCGAAAATGCCACCGAAACCGCTTCCACAACGGAAGCCTCCGGACCCACGTCCACGTCCCGCCACTGGCAGGGCTGCGGTCCCACCCGCGCCCGCCCCCCGAATGGTGCAGACCGCGCCACCCACCGCTCGCCAGCCCCCCAGAATGGAGGCGAGCACACCGAAGCCGAGCGCGGCCCCGGCGCGCATGGAAGGTGCTGATGACCAGCCCCGACCCTGCCCCGCCCCGGCCACCGCTCACCCCCGTGACCCACGCAGACGCCAACCTGATGACGATGAGGCCGCCGGGGGCGATGAAAAGCGCCCCAGGCACGGCCCCTCGCCACCCCAGCGAGCCACCGCGCCCGCACCCAGCACCAGCGGGACATATGTCCCACCCCCTCAGAGGCGTCCAGCCTCCTCATCAGCTACCTCTGCCGACACCGAGTCAGAATCTGACTCAGAAATCGAGCTTGCCGGTGGGATGGAAGGGCCCAGCAGCCCTCTCCCGCCCCAGCATTTAGATAACACCGCCAGCACCATCTATTGCCAAGTGCAACCACTCGACGAGAGTGACGGCGCGCACGCGAGGTCCTACGCCCAGGCCGTAACGACCCGTGCGACGCCTCCTCCGTCTCCCCATACACCACCAGCCACCGCAAGACCCACCGCTAGAGGGTACCCACCAATAGTAGTGGAGAGACTGCCGAACTGGCCGCTCCACTTCCGAAAGCTGAAAGATATACTTGGCCACACCCCAAACGCGCGCCCCTTCAGCACGGGCGTGCGATTCTCACCTAAAAGTGAGAACGAGTTCAGATTAACCCAGAGGTATTTGGTAGAAGCCTCAACAGCTAACTCAGAAATTGTTTGGTATTGCTATGCCCCCCAGACAGACCTACCTACCAAGGTAGCTATACGAGGCATCCCGGCGGACACCGACCCCCTGGCCATCACGGAGGCACTGGAGGAAAGGGGCTTCCCGGTATCCTTCGTGAGAAGCATCCGAGGGAAGAGAGGCCGCCCGGGTTGCATTTACCACGCCCAGTTAGAGCACCTCCCCCAAGAAGAGCTCGCTCGCCTATATTCCACCGACGAACTCCTGGGCATGCCAGGGGTGACAATTGAGGCCTGGAAGCCAAGGGCTGGACCAGCACAGTGTCACCGCTGCCAGGCCTTCGGACACAGTTCGCTGAACTGCCACCGGCCCAAAAAATGTGTCAGATGCGCAGGAGATCACTCCGCAGCCGACTGCCCACGCTCTGAATCCACTCCCCCAAGCTGCGCCAACTGTGGGAAGAGCCACGCTGCCAACGACAGGAGGTGTAAAGTGTTCCTGGCAGCAGCGCGCCGCTCCAATCAACGCGTCCAACCCCCCATCCCAGGAGGAGTGCCCCACCCAGGGCAACAGCCACCCAGCACCAGGGTACCTCACCAGCCCCCTCCAGTGAACACACTTGAAACCCAAGCGGGACCAACCCTGGCCCCCCCCGCCAATCCGCCTACCACCAGAGGAGTGCCAACCTCCTCCAGGAGGAGAAGAAGAAGAGGAGGAAGAAGGAGACCGCAAGCGGCAGAAGAGCCTAACGCTCCCTCCGCCCCGACCTCCCTTCCCCCCCCCGCACCCATTACCCAGCAGGGTTTTCCCCAAGGGGGAGGCCCACAGTCCGCCACCACTCCAACAGCCTCATTTCGCCCAGTGAGAGCTGCTCCCCAATGGACGGGACCTCCCCCTCCCCCCCCCTCCAACGTCGGAAGCACACCAGCCGACCACACGGCCCAGAGGCCCCCAAGCTTTCCCCACCCGTCGACCCCAAGTGGTCCAACATGCCAGGCCGGCTCCCAGACCGGCATTCCACCCTCCCCCACCCCCACCGCAACAGGCACTGCTCCAACAAGCAGCCACCATTCCACCCCCCAGGGTACAACACCAACTCCACCCACAACCCACTCCCCTCCCCCAGCTCCCAATGCAGGCGGTGCTGACCATTCTATACCGCCTTTTGGAGGACATCAGCAGGGGAGCAGACCCAACCCAGGCCGTACTGAGGGCACTGACCTGGCTGCTCCAGGGTGCCCACAACGGAAACAATTAAGGATCATATATTGGAACCCAGGAGGCATAAGAAGACACATGGACGAGCTTCGCCTCATTGCCACCCAGCAAGACGTCCACGTCATCCTCCTGGGAGAAACCCTCCTGACCCCGAAGCACAAACTGAAGCTGCCTAACTTTACTACCTACCGCCGTGACGAACAAACTCCGGACGGGATCGCCTACAGGGGCACAGCAGCCCTGATTAGAAGGGACATCATCCATGTTGAACTCCCATGGGCCCCTTTCATTTCTACTCGTACTATAGGAGTCCGCACCAGGGCAGGCGACAAGGACCTGAAGATTTACGCGGCCTACAAGCCCCCCCAGACCCAAATCCAGGAGACGGATCTGGACGCCATCTTCTCGGACGATGTCCCCACAATACTGGCTGGCGACCTTAACTGCAAGCACAGCGCGTGGGGCTCGCAGAAGACCAACCACGAGGGCCGCAAACTATACAATGTAGCCGAGAACAGGAACATAGAGGTGGTAGGGCCGCCGGACGCAACCCACATCCCGGCCGACCCCCGCAGCAGTCCGGATACAATCGACATCGCCCTAATTAAAAACATTTCCACACCGGTAAGCGTCGAGGTATTATACTCGACGAGCACGCAGCACTTACCGTTACTCATATGCATAAATCTAGACCCCAATGCAGTGCCGCCGGCCCCTCCCAGGTACAAGACAGACTGGGAGGCTTATACCAGAGACCTGAGCGATTACAAGCTGCCCCACCCGCTTAGCACCCAACTTGGCATTGATAACAATATCGGTCACCTCGTCCAGGCGATGAGAGAAGCCAAGGAGAGGCACACCACCCGGACCACCACCCAGCGAAGGGACCCTCTTCCCCTCCCACTCCAGAGAAAGATGGCAGAAAAGAAGAGAGTCAAGAAACTCTGGGCCATCACTCGCTGCCCTAATGTCAAAACTAGACTGAACCGAATCACTACCGAAGTAGCGTCAGGAATACAACAATGGAGGGGAGATTCCTGGAACGCCACCATCTCCAAGGCCACAGACTCCAAACCCAGGCTCTACAAACTGCTGCGAGGCCTAACCAAACAAGCCCAGCCAGTCTGCCCGCTGCTGGATGAAAATAATAGTAGCCGCTACGCAGCCCTGGACCGTGCCAACCTATTTGCAGACCACCTTCAGATTCAGTTCACCCCGCACCCAGCCGCCCAGGAGGTTGCCGAGCACCACCGGAAAATTGAAGAGGAAGCAACAGTCTTCCTGAGTGCGGTCCACCCTCGCCTCCCAGGCGACAGCTTCATTTCACCGTCCGAGGTCCACAAAGTGGCTGTCCGGCTTAACCCAAAGAAGGCGCCGGGCCCGGACTGCCTCCCTTCTTCCGCCCTAGCAGCCCTTCCGAGAAGAGGCGTAGCCGCTTGGGCCCAAATATTTAATGCGGCAATGAGATCCAGCTACTTCCCGGGCGCCTGGAAAACAGGACGGGTCATAATGATCCCGAAACCAGGAAAAGACCGCAGACGCCCGGGCAACTACCGTCCCATAACACTGCTCGACCACGTGGGGAAGCTGTTCGAGCGCTTAATTCTTCGCAGACTGCAGCCCCAGTTCAAGCCGCGAGACGAACAGTTCGGGTTCCGGAGCGGACATTCCACGGTCCTTCAACTTTCCCGCCTCATCCACCATATGACCGAAGCCCACAATAAGGGACACTGCACTGTGGCAGTGTTCCTGGATGTAGAAAAGGCGTTTGACCGGGTGTGGCACCCCGGTCTGATTTACAAGCTGGCCAAGTCAAATGTCCATCCGGCTTTAACCAAGCTGATAGCATCCTACCTCCACGAGCGCTCCTTCCAGGTTACTGTAGAGGGAGCAGTGTCTTCCACCCACCCGATAGAGGCAGGGGTCCCTCAGGGCAGCGTCCTTTCGCCCTCCCTCTACAGTATTTTCACTGATGACCTGCCTTCCATCAACGAGGACCTGAAATCATGGGAAAGCAGAGTCCACCTGGCCTTATTCGCGGACGATAGCGCCTTCTTCACATCCGCTGCGTGGCCGAAGGCTGCTACGCTACGGATGCAAAAGCAGCTGGACAAACTCCCACAGTGGTTGATGCAATGGAGAGTGTCGGTTAATGTGGGGAAAACCGCCGCCATCTGCACAACCCAAAAGCGCGCCCTGCCCAAGCTCAAACTAAATGGCCACCCAATCGACTGGGCAAATTCGACTAAATACCTGGGGGTCACTATAGATAAGAATTTGAGGATGACCGCCCACGCAGAAGATACCATCACCAAAAGCCGACGCGCCAGAGCAGCGCTCCGCCCCATCCTATCGTCCAAGCTGCCCCTGAGAACAAAGGTGAGCATTTACAAGACGTACATCCGGCCGGTACTTACCTACGCTGCCCCGGCCTGGTACTCCCTTTGTTCTCAGACCCAAAAAGAGCGCCTACAAAAGCAGCAAAACGTGGCGCTCAGAATCATCACCGGGGCAGGGCGCTACGTCAGAAATGACGTGATCGCCCGCGATCTGAGTATAGAAACCATAGAAGAGTTTGTTAGCCGCCTGACACGGGCTATGTTTTCCCGGGCCGACCATGGTCCGTATGCCCACCTCCAAGGCATAGCACCTCTTCCAAATCAACTTCCAATTCAACTTCCAATTCAAATTCCAACCCCACTTCCACTTTCATCTTCCAATTCAATTCCACTTCCACCCCAAAATATTAATTCTGCTTCATCCACAGTTGCCGGCCGTACCAGAAGGGCTCCGCGCCCCACACCACGTAGCCTGTTCTCGCCGCCACCCCCCTCCAACCCACCCACAAATCCCCCATCCCCCCCAACTCACTAAACCCAAACAATACTCCCCAACCTTGCTGCATAAGTCGCGACCTGCTCGCTGGCGCTAGCTGGGCCTCCCCCCAGGGGGTCTCACCCGGCTTGGCTGACCGCGCTGAGGGCCGCGCCGCAAGCCTCCTGGCGAGAACAGGCAGAAGAGGATAAGGAGAGACGACCATTCGTCACCAGACGGCCGCTGACAGCGGCGCCCAACCCCGTGGGGGCGCACCCCCATGAGAAGCAGCCCGGGGAAAGAGAGCAACCTCGAACCCGAACCTGAGAAAATCAGAAGACCACGAACGAATAAAAGTAATCTAACACAAAAGCTCTTTCATTTACCATCTCTCTCCGAAGCCTCCACATATGTATGAATTGCAAACGCGCCTGATAATCATAATTATAAGACCTCGTTGGCGTTCGGTCTGCGATCGTGACAGTTAAGCAACCTTTGTAATGGCGGATCATCGGATAGGTGATCGTGAGCTCCTACTTGGTTCGGAAGGGCGTTGATCCCAGCTGAATCTGCAGTCATTAGCACCCACTAATCCCCACTGGGCCCGCGTGGTGGGTCAAGGCCAAATCTCTCTATTTCATCAATAGAAAATCCTGTGCCGCTGCAGTGGGGACATAAATAGGCTCATAATGATTATTATTACTAATAAGTTAATCTTTCTTGAAATGATATCGCTTATTTCAAGAGAGTTCCTGATCGACGTATAAAAATCATGTTATAGTAGCTATTTCTTTCTTAGGTTTTCACGCACACCACTCATATAAAACTATTTTCAACGGTATAGATAAATAATACAAAAATAAAATAAAATCATAATTCAGGCGACGCAACCTGAGAAGGATGCAAAACGTCAATAAATAAATAAATAAGTAATAAATAAATAAATAAATATATATTTTCAACACCCACACCAATTAGCCTAGCCCCAAAGTAAGCACTGTAAGGCTTGTGTTATGGGATGCTAGATGTTGTGCATCTATACTGTTGAAACTTGTTTTATTTTATAGTAGCTAGTTTGATTAAAGCACGATTTTGCGTTTCGGATTAAATATAGTTCGCATTAGAAGGCTTGAAATTAAAATCGAGAGGTGATAAAGCAAATTAATAAAATAATTTCACATTATGTTATGAAAGGTGACTTCATGAATCATCTCTGAAGTCATTTTTCAACTTGACGACTCTGTAAATGATAAAACAGGGAGAAAAAAAACAGCCCTTGCTGAGTTTCTTGCCGGTTCTTCTCAGTACAAGGTCTCCCGCCGTAGATTTACGAACCGATGGCGTTGCTTCTAGACATTCACAACTGAATTAATGATTTTGATTATGATTATGAAACACAGCGGTATTTTAGTTTATACAACATATTTGGTTCATTTATGATAATTTCTGAAGATAATTAGAAACAATTATAAATATATAAATTGTTTTGTAAATTCTTTAGTCCGTTGTATGCATAGAACCCTGATGCAATATAGATAATTAAATAATGAGCATTTGTCATCTATATGTCCGTCTGGACTCCACATTTTCAGGGGAAACCTCGCGGATGATGCACGGGTTTGGCACCAAGCCAGCTTCCTACTGACATTGGCAAATTGGCAGCACTCCCAAATAAGTATTCTTAAAACCCATTATGAATATACAAGTTTAACGATCGGCGCAACCTTGATAAAAGATCTGAAAGACTTAAAAAACAAATGATTGAACAAAGAATAAAATTAAGGAAAAAAAACCCTTTTTAAAAACAAGCTTTTATTCAAATGCGCTAAAAAGAAAAAAAAGAAAATTTCAACTAAATTAGTTAAAGATATCTGTTTCTAAATAGATTTTCAAATTTTAGAAGTCCGCCATATTGGATTGAGGGTGACGTCACATTTTTTTCGAGTTACTCTCAGCAAGCCCTTTAATTTGATACCCATATTGTAGGAATGCATTAAAAATGATTAGTCCGCCATTTTGGGTATGCCGCCATATTGGATTTAGAATGACGTCACACTGTTAATCATGCATTTTCATCCGAACTGAACGAGCATACCAAATTTCAGCTTAATCGGTTGAGGGCAAGTGCTTTAAAATTGAGTTGTAAGATTTGACCGTAACAAATATACATAGCAAGTTAAATAAAAGCTTGTAAAAATAGGACGGGCGCTATTTTTTCAAACTTTGAATATTGGAAATTACGACTTTTATCTCGAACCAAGTTTGAACTTTGTAAATTAGTCTTGTGACCTAGTTAGAGAAACGAATTGGATATCGGGGACAACGTATTTAAAGAAAATATAGCTAGAAAAAATTCCACGCGGGGAACTCGAACCCGCACCCTTCGCAATCCGGGCAAATGCACTGACCAATTATGCTACCGTGGCCCGCACGGACCACGTCGAAATTCCTCTAGCCACTCTTAAGCTGCAAGACAGCGCCATCTCTTCGTATTACAGGTAACCCACAATGTCAAATGAATACTTTTACAAGTATTAAACATTTGAAAGAAGAAATAGCAATTATAGTTATATTTTTTTATAAAGCATGTACCTGATTGATGTTTAAATCTAAAGATAATATAGCTAGAAAAAAATCCACGCGGACCAGGCAGCAGGCGGGACTCGAACCGGCACCCTTCTCAATCTGGGCGAATGCACTGACCAATTATGCTACCGCGGCCCTCACGGACCACGTCGAAATCCCTCTAGCCATTCTTAAGCTGCAAGGCAGCAAGACAACGTATTTGTTTAACCGAAACGATATCCGTTATAAATACGGAAAGAATAATTCGGACGTGAAACATGTTTCGCACGAAAACATGTCAAGACACGAACGGTAACAGCATACAGTTATAACCGTACGTGGGTCAAGCAAGCAAGCAGTATACATCTAACCCGTTCCTTTACAACATCAAACATCGCGAATTCTCGACACGCGGTCGCAATAACCGGTGTAATCATCACGCGAGCGGATTCGACTACCGAACGACGTAGTCATAATGACTCATCGTTCGTCGACAGTTCCTCACACGTTGTATACAGGCTGTTACAAAAATACAAATAAAGCTTGAAGGGTGTTAAAGTACATCAATCATATAAGGAGTGTTCTCTAATTTTCTTAAAATATTTGCAAGAAGTTTGAACTTTTTATAAAAACAGTTATTTTTAATGATTAATAAAAATATCGATCATTTTATGACGACCTCCGTGGCCGAGTGGTTTGTACGCCGGATTTCATGGTGTCGCCGACTCGAGAGGTCCCGGGTTCGAATCCCGGTGGGGGCAAATGTTTATTTGATGAATACGAGCATTTGTACTCCAGTCATGGATGTAAAATATTTATTTCAATATTAATATACTTATATATGTACAGTATATGTATTCTATCCGTTACCCTAGCATCCCATAACACAAGCCTTACAGTGCTTACTTTGGGGCTAGGCTAACTGGTGTAAGTGTTGGAAATATTTATTTATTTTACCAGTTCGAGGTCATGCACCTTACCAGGAGTAGTAATTAATCTGCTGTAATAAAGAAAATTATAGAGAAGATTCCTTATATGATGTACTTCAACGCCCTTCAAGATTTATTTGTATTTTTGTACATCCTGTATATTCATTTCGTCTTCATTAAAGAGTAGAGGATCTAGCTCGATTAGATTAAAATGTATTCACACTGTATTTGTATACTGACAAATGTAAATAGGGTTTATCTAATCTAACAGAATTTTTATTAATTGTTAGAGCGGAGATAAATTATGACAATAACAAATATGATGTGCTTATACAGAAACAGTGTTTGTAACAATCTCTTTTTAAAGAAAAGTTTACTAGAAAAAATCCACGCGGACCAGGCAGCGGACGGGACACGAACCCGCATCCTTCGCAATCCGGGCGAATGCACTGACCATTATGCTACCACGGCCCTATTAGCCGCGTCGAAATTTTCCTAGCCTTAAGCTGCAAGGCAGCGCCATCTCTTCGCATTGTAGGTAACCCACAATGTCCCGTCCGCTGCCTGGTCCGCGTGGATTTTTTCTAGTAAACTTTTCTTTAGATTTCAACATCTAGCAGTTAAATGCTTAAAAATAAATAAAATCAATCTCTTTTTAGTCAAGTAACTAACTAACAGATGTTCATTATTAAGCTTGGCGAAAAAATTTGGAATGCAGTTCGTGACCTCAATATTTTTGAACGACTTTCACTAACGGCAAAATGTTTATTAAACTTCGGCGGCATTAAAAGGGGATAGATAATTTATTGCTCACATACTAAATAATACGTTTGAAAGAACAATATATAAACAAATAAAGTAATCTACTATATAAAAATAAGTCGGGTTTTCCTTCCTGACGCTATAACTCCAGAACGCACGAACCGATTTCCACGGTTTTGCATTCGTTGGAAAGGTCTCGGGCTCCGTGAGGTTTATAGCAAAGAAAATTCAGGAAAAATTTAAAAAAAAAACATAAAACGAAGCCATCTGGTGGCGAAACGGAGTTCGCCGGGTTTGCTAGTAAAATATAAAAATATATTTCAATAAAATGAAGACTGATTTCTACAACGACATGGCAGCGATTGTAGTGCCGAAAATTCTGTTGTAAGAATGGCTGTTCTTTGAATTATGAGCATAAAACATTATATTTGGGGCATAGTAACTATAATTATCTAAAAGGACAATGGGCAAAACGCACCCAGCTCCGCCAACAATGTAATTAGTATGAATCGATAGATCTATGAAAAACTAGCCTTTTTTATTATGACACTGAAAATAAATATCCTGGGAGTCAAAAGATATGACACCGTAAAAAATATCCTGGTAGTAAATAGATATGACACATGGGCATATTTAAGTAGCTGAATAAATTCATTTTATATTATTAGCAATCATAATAATATGCCATATCGTACTATACAACCAGATATACGACAAAGCCTGCCGACCACCCTGCACTTGCTCTTACTGAGACATTTCAAAACGGTTTACGGATGATGAAGGATTTGCAGTTGCAAATAGTCGACTCGTCTTACTTCGTTGTGATTGTGCACTCCCTGCTACTTGATTGTTTTTTATCTAACACGCTTTGGATATAGGAACACGATTATGGGTTTTGTCAATTAGTATGGATGAACTGGAATCATGTGTTCTCCTAAGCGTGGACAAGTTTGTGTAATCTGTGGTCGCTCCGTTTTATACAGAAGACAATTTACTATAACGAACAGAATGCTTGAATGTTTTAAAAAAAAACCAACCCATGCGGGGATGTTTGGATTTACTCTAGCGCGGCAGAATAACATAAGAGGGCACCCTTGCACCTTGTGAAGTACTCCCATAATTCCAGAGCACCATAAGTAGAGTCGAACTAACTAACTATGTTAATTCCCTTGTTTCATTAATGTTCGTTCGTTATAGTACTTGTACACATTTAACTTAACATAACTAAAGACCCCCGGGATGGAATTTGATGCGCTTTGGCACAGATGATCTTGACTATAATACCTTTCAAACAAATGTAGTTTAAGCCGTGGCAGACGTGGGTGCAGCGCTCATACATTTTTGCCCAATGTCCTTTATTTGTTTACTAACATACCAATAACAGCAGTAGTGAATAATTTACGATACCTTTCAATGGCAAGGCAACTATTATCGGTGGTTAACCACCGACATTGGCAAACGATTGCACTAATTTATCAGCAATTTATTACAGCAATCAAAATTGATATTTTCTAGACGTGCAAAGTCTGTGTTTCTTCGACTATCTGTTTTCATGAAACATCCAATTAAAGATAACATTTTAGTAAAATTTCTCATATCGCCGTTAGTATTTAACCCCTTAGACATTTCCACTTAATGTAGGCAGATAATGATAATAATAATAACTTTTTTTTCTCCAACAATCTACATGCTACATCTTATAATTAAAAACAATATTTGTATATTTCATAAGATTGCGAGAGACTGGTACCTGAACTAAGCGAAAGCTTGTATCTCAGTGCACCAGTACCCTCCTCTTCGTAAGGTGACCGTTTTATCTTAACAAAGTAAGTTTCTACATATAAAAATACCTGTAGGAGAATATATAATATACCACATGTATCCAAATAATGACTTCATTTACAATGATCGGTACTAGAGCCAAGACAAATTTATATTAAGTTAATTACAAAGCACATTTTTATGGAAGAAGCAAAGAGTTATACGTTGTCACAGTTAGTATAATGGATTTTCAAAACCACTACTAGAAAAGAACACTACGCAAAAACACGATTTAAACCTAAGTCACATACCATCATACATTAATTTATATGCACTCGCCCGCAGATTGTTACTTTGCAGCTTCAAAATCAGACAGGTGTATTTACTTGATGAAGTGATAAAATAGAACTTACAAACGATCGTAGGATATTTTATAGTGTGTGTAATATTGTGTTTTCTACCCAGACATTTACAAACCTCCAGAAACGCTCCGAATAATTTATGTATTACTTAATAAGTTTGTTGTTAACAGGATTGAGACATAACTATCTGATTGGGAGTATCGCCGTCAGATAATGATTATGATGACCAGCCCCCTAGTATGAGCACTGCGATATGATATATAACGCTTTTTTATCTCACGCTCAATTGTCAAATTACTATGCAGTTTGACAGTTAGACGCGATAAAAAACGTGATATAGTGTAAATTGTAGTGCTCATGCTATAGGAACTGAGCTGTTATTGGCTCACCTATAGAGGCAGATTTTTTTTTTTCTTCCTAAATGGCTTCGCACCGCTTGTGCATTTAGCCAATGTCAAGTGTTAAAATGATTACTAATTCTTATAGCACTCGTGGTCAAAGTAATCCCCCTTTCTCAATGTTTCAGTAAATGTGTGGGGATTTACTGGAACCTCCCCGTGGACTTCTTGAGGGAACGTCGAAAGACATTTTCCGCTATTTCGTTTCACTTGCCAACACTTGTGCATGTTCCCGAACACTTAGTGGTTAATAATCCACCATTATTAGACACTAACATCCGCCACAACACAATTTTTAACAAGAAAAACAAAACTGCTAAGTGACGCTTTCCGATCCCGCCAAAAAGTCCTCAGAGGCAGATTTTTTATAAGTTCGCTAGTGTTGTTTGACATTTGAAGGGCAAAGGGACACCTTAGAGAGAAACTGGTAAGGAATCGTATTTTTAAAATACTATTATTATATTAACCTTGAACTCCAGAGCGCGCACCTACGACACAGTATCGTTACATCACAAGCAAGCTCCGGTGACGATAGCAAGAGCCTTGGTTGACTAACACGGTACAATTACCAAGTAGAATCATCATGACAATAAAGGATTAAACCTAGACAATGTAGAATTGAATAAAATAACGCCTAAAGAAGTATTTGTTTCTTAGGTTTTCACGCACATCACTCATTAAATAAAACTAGTTTTTCACGGGTTAATGCACGAAACTTTATTTAGAAGTTTCGTAGCCTTTACAACATGCATTAGGGGGACCAAACCATTACATTAGATTTGATAAACCACAGATCCTTGCAACTGAGCAACGATTCATTCCTAGAATGATACGCGAGGCTATTGAGATTAAAAAATATCCAACAGGAGATAAAATCCCAACCCCGAGCACACACTGCAAGACCAACAGATACTATTAGTTCTTTTGCATAATTTAACATAAGGAGGAGATAAAAATGCCTCTCTTAAGTTTGTTTCGCCGGTTCTTCTCAGAAAGGTCTCCCAATTTTGGAACCGGTGGTAGTTTACGGTAGTTAGGGTCAAATAAATAAACTAAAAATTACAAAAAAGAATTTTAAATAAAATACTTTATTAACTAAATTAAGTAATAAATTCATACATAGACAATAAAACGTTAAAAATCGAACAATGAAAGAACCGAACGCTCAATAAAAGTCTTTTGAAGGTAGCTCGACAAAATTAAATAAAAATTTGATTCCGACGACGTAGCCTGTAAAGGCTACGAAACGTCAATAAATAAATAAAGTTTCGTGCATTAACCCGTGAAAAACTAGTTTTATTTGCCTAAAGAAGTCTTTCACGCAACGTCTTGGTCGTTAAAGGTCGTCAACGTCAAAGTCTTGGCTTAGGAACCTACGACAATGGACTGGAATCTCGAGTGCCGTGGAATTATTCCATCTCGCTAAAGATAAGGAGACTTATGCTGAGCTGACTGCCAACCTTCGCTGTTCGGAGAGGTACTAGAAGAAGAAGAACACCCAAAGAACCATAAACAGCGTTCAGTGTTCTTGAAATGGCTTAGCAATAGGGGTGATGACGAGGTACAGTAAACGAAATTCTATTTAGTCCGTCAGTTAGATGATCAAAGAATAATGGACACGTATTTTTCTTTGGGCAATCAACCAAAAAATGACAGTTATAGAGCGTCAAAGTTTTGGAGTAGGGGCTCGTGACGTCACTTTTGAGTGAATTTTCACTTATAGGTGTACTCAAACGTGACGTCATGCGACTTTTCAAATCAATATATCTCTGCAATGTTTATATTATGTGAAAAAAGAAAAAAATACGTGTATAATACTTTTTGATAATCTACCTGATAAACGAAGAAAAAAAAATAGTCATCATCCCTATTGCTTTTAGCCACAGTTGTAAAGATGCTTAGCTGAGTTATGTCGTAAAAACTATCCTCATCTTCGTATGACGCCTGATCTTCTTTCCCGTTATTACGCTGTGTTCTGTAAAATGTAATATAAGTTGCCCAGGAGAGCACTCCGATTCAAGCAGAACATCCGCTGCTCTGGCGTTTGCGTCTTAAAATAAGATATCGATTGGACTTAATTTAGATTGGACTCCATAATACATTACAGGATGACTGACCGCATGTATTACTTGTAGCCTAATATGGATATCAATAAAGTTAGCCAAAAATAAAATAGCCAACACTCTATAGAATATAGATGTATATTTAAAGACAATGGTGCCACGATGGATGTTCGTTAGATTGAACAACTACCTACAATAATTAACTGGATACCAATTTACAAAGATATTTAATGCCATATGAGTGTACGGTTGCCAGATTGGCTGGACTTGTCAGGATTGTCCAGCTATTTCACACGTTGTCCAGTGTCCCGGCTTTAGGCAAAATGTCCAGCTAAAATGAAGCTGAAAATTAAAAACCACCAGTATTAGTGGGTTTTCCACCGAGTTGGCAACACTGGCTCCGCTGCGGCCTCTCGCTATCTATGTCTGGGATTGAATTCAATAATTCGATTGAACTTTGACGAAAATTGTACTAAATTTAAATCTTTTCTAAATACAGATAAAGGTTCTAAAATGATAAATGCGGCTAAAAGAAATGCTAAATATATGTGGCAGAAAAAGTGTTTGATTAAGGTTCCTCTGTTTTGTAATAATAAAAAAAAACATGATAATGCTGATTAATTATGTGGCAAAAAAGTTATTTCATATAAATTTTGTTTAATTAAGGTTCTCTGTTTTGTAATAATAAGAAATTTTTATAGTCGTGCTGATTTTTTTGTCCAGCCAAAAATCCTAATGTCCAGATCTCTTATCTATTAGACAAGTCCGTCCGTCCGTCTGTCTGTGGTGCTGTTTCAGCGGCCAAACCGTAAGAGATAGATAAAGAGAATATTTAAGTTATAAGGTAAGAATAGTCTGATAAGACTACAAACCGGATTTGAGTAACGTAGCACTTCCGGTTTTCGAGAAATCACGAATTTCAAACGAAACCACACAACATCTCCGAAGTTCTCAATTAATTAAGTACATTTTTTTTTAAATCAGTCTTTGGTGAATATTTGGTTCACTGGTTTGCTAGTATTTTATAATATTGTCCAGAAATTTTGATTTCTCAATCTGGTAACCCTTTATGAGTGTGCTGTGCCCGTCGGCATCGTTACGACGCGCAGGCACGCGTGATCAACTAAAGGTTCTTACACACGAACGACATGCTACAATTTAAAATCGGCGGCTACCATCGACGACAACCCGGTGCGGCAGTGGCCTACAGTTATTTTCATCATCATCATCAGCCTATTAATGTCCCCACTGCTGGGGCACAGGCCTTCCCTATGGATGGAACAGGGAGATTGGCCCATGATCCACCACGCGGGCCCAGTGCGGATTGGTGGGTGCTAACGACTGCAGATGCAGCCGGGACCAACGGCTTAACGTGCCTTCCGAAGCACGGAGGAGCTCGAGATAGTAATTTTTGGTCACCTATCCAATGACCGACCACTGCGAAAGCCGAACGCGCTAACCACTTGCTTTCTACGGTTATTTTATTTTCTTTTTATTCATTAACAGACTTCTGAACCTATTTCTATGTAGTTTTTAGACTTTTTAGCTCCATTTTTATGCACGTCTATTATTCGTTCCTCTTTGAAAAATTACAAAAATTCTTTGACCATAACTGAGATTTCGTACGAAGAAGAATAATTCCTTCATCGACACTAGTTACGTAGAAGGAATAATAATTCCTTCATCGAAACCAGTTACGAAACTACGGTTTCGTCTCCGGCAGACTCCAAATTCCTGCACATTATTGTAAATCGTTTGACAAAAATCTAGAATTTATTTTATCCCCGTGGGCAAATGGCAAGTTTATTTATATTTTTTTTTAGCCAAAGTATCATGTATATTTTATTAAATAGGCAACAGCAGGGAGAATCATTCTGTTCATCTTTCAGTACATTAAGAGGTATTTTGTAGGTATTTTATTTCGAGAATAATAATCAATCATAGTTCACCACGATTTCACGAATATCATGTACGACTGGACTGATAGACATTTGAAATAGTTACGGAGTTGACATTATAAGCTTCCTAAGACTTAAAAATATGATATGACTTATGACTGGATTGCCAGAATCCTTACGAAATTGTTCAATTTACAAACATAATAATAATAAATAATAATAAAAAATTTATTCCTCACCATAATCCGTTGGGATAACAGAAGCAAAATGTTACAAAACAAGTCGATACAAGATTATGTGTGCGTGCGTGCGTGCGTGTGTGTGTGGGTGTGTTTGTATGTTTGTTTTTGTGAGTGAATGTATACATATTTGTATTTACTTTATTAAGCAACTGGGTTGGGTATGACTTGAATGTAAAAATAT
This sequence comes from Chilo suppressalis, assembly GCA_902850365.2. Taxonomy (NCBI): domain Eukaryota; kingdom Metazoa; phylum Arthropoda; class Insecta; order Lepidoptera; family Crambidae; genus Chilo; species Chilo suppressalis. The sequence goes on from OU963894.1 coordinate 1,215,075, forward strand.
GCCCTTTTTCAGGTGGTTTTCAAGAGACATTCAGTGTTTGTCCATTCAAGTTCAAGCAACTTTGTCTGTAAGAAACATGATTTAAAAAAAATCGGGGATAAATAAAGAAATAACTTAAACTGTACTTGAAGCATGCCGTTCGTCTATAAAAGCCCTAATGAACCCATTGGCGTAGCAAACACGTGTTATTGACTCGCCCATATTGCATTTAATGTGAACTCCAATCAACCGCAGCTCCGGCCACTAACATCCTCTCTATGAAACCTTATTGCCAATTCCTTTTAAACGATGCAAAAGAGTATTGAGTAAATATAAAATAAGATTACCTATTGTCGTTAAACAATAATTATTTATGCGGGACTGTGGTTGTATCTCTTATCTATTAGACAAGTCCGTCCGTCCGTCTGTCTGTGGTGCTGTTTCAGCGGCCAAACCGTAAGAGATAGATAAAGAGAATATTTAAGTTATAAGTTAAGAATAGTCTGATAAGACTACAAACCGGATTTGAGTAACGTAGCACTTCCGGTTTTCGAGAAATCAGGTTTTGGTGAACATTTGGTTCACTGGTTTGCTAGTAATAATTATAACCTCAAAATCTAATACATTCTGTAGTAGGCCACGGTTCCTCAAGTTGTCCGTATCTCAACAAATGCCTAATTACAGTTTATGAATGATTCCGAAAACAACTAGCATTTTCTCATTGCTGGGTGTTCTAGGGCATTCAATGTATGGGGAACAAGCAATGTCCTTTACAACGATTACGAGACGTATTGGTCGGCGAAGTAATAATTTTCCAGTTTATAATTTTCCTTCGAGGTTTGGTTCATCGTAAGATTTTTCTTAATGGATTTTCTAACATTTTTTTTATTATCATCATCATCATCATCATCATCAGCAGCCTATTAATGTCTCCACTGCTGGGGCACAGGCCTTCCCTATGGATGGAATAGGGAGATTGGGCCATGACCCACCACGCGGGCCCAGTGCGGATTGGTGGGCGCTAACGACTGTAGAATAGATGCAGCCGAGACCAACGGCTTAACGTGCCTTCCGAAGCACGGAGGAGCTCGAGATCGTAAATTTTTGGTCACCCATCCAATGACCGACCACTGCGAAAGTTGCTTAACTTCAACGACCGCAGCCGAACGCGCTAACCACTTGCGCCATCGAGCTCCATTTTTTTTATATGTAATATTAATATATTTTTTATATAGATACGAGCTGAGAGCCAGCTGATGGTAAGTGATCTCCGTAGCCCATAAGACACCTGCAACACCAGGGGGCCATTCGCCTAACGAAAATTCTTTAAAAAATGGGTGCGTGTACTTATGTAGGCGCGTGAGAAGTTATCCTTCTTTGGCATCGGTTTTTAATTGCATGCAAATAATTAATTACAATAAATTAATAAAAAGTCTGGAAAAGGACACAGTCAATAAAGTTCAGTTTTAATTTGAAAAAATAAATAAATAATCAAAATATTCAATTAAAATCGCTACTGAATATAATTTATTAGAACATATGTGATTTGCACTTGTATGAAACTCAAACACGTATTCCGAATATACAAACTAGAAACATGTGGATAAATATTATAAATATGAATACCTATAACTGTTACTTTATTACAAAAAATAAAGATGTGGTTTTTGGTTCTACTACACCAATGGTCAAGAGATGGCGCTGTAGTCTCCTGAATCGCGCTTTGGTTCCGTTGTTCCAGATTAATAAATACTTTTGATAGGCGTTCACAATGCAGTCGTTAGCACCCACTAAATAGAGATTCTATTTCTATTTTGTTGGTAGATTTTCTTAATGTGCGGTAAACACAAAAGTAACAGCATGAAGTTGGACGAAACTTCATGCTGTTAATTTTTTGTGTTACAGTGATGCGCGCGCATCTTGAAATTTCACTCTCATCATTTTTTCATAACGCGCCTAAAGAAGTATAACTTCAAAAACGCTAACACTTTCGATTTTATTTTGATATTTCTGACCGCCGAAGGATTTCAAATACCTCACGCTCATTTTCTTTAACTATATGTTATTACCAATGCAAAAGAAAAAAAGCGCGAGGCATTTGAAAACCTCAGGCGGCTAGAAATAATAAAATGAAATCGTAAGCGTTAGCGTTTTCTAAAGCATTTCCGTTAGGCGAATGCCCCCCAGGAGTAGTACAAATGCGATGCCAGCCTTTTAGGAAGGAGTACGGTTCAATCACGTAGACTTTGATAATGTACGTTATTGATGGTGAATATTTTGTATTTCACCTACATATCTCGTAAAACTGTGCGTTACAAAAAAAAATGGGTGCGTGTACTTATGTAGGCGCGTGAGAAGTTATCCTTCTTTGGCATCGTTTAAAATTAGTTTTTAATTGCATGCAAATAATTAATTACAATAAATTAATAAAAAGTCTGGAAAAGGACACAGTCAATAAAGTTCAGTTTTAATTTGAAAAAAATAAATAAATAATCAAAATATTAAATTAAAATCGCTACTGAATATAATTTATTAGAACATAAAATATGTGATATGCACTTGTATGAAACTCAAACATTCCGAATATACAAACTAGAAACATGTGGATAAATATTATAAATATGAATACCTATAACTGTTACTTTATTACAAAAAATAAAGATGTGGTTTTTGGTTCTACTACACCAATGGTCAAGAGATGGCGCTGTAGTCTCCTGAATCGCCTTCACAATGCAGTCGTTAGCACCCACTAAATAGATTCTGTTTCTATTTTGTTGGTAGATTTTCTTAATGTGCGGTAAACACAAAAGTAACAGCATGAAGTTGGTCGCTAAAGCTAGCTATAGCTAAAGCGACCAACTTCATGCTGTTAATTTTTGTGTTACAGTGATGCGCGCGCATCTTAAAATTTCACTCTCATCATTTTTTCATAACGCGCCTAAAGAAGTATAACTTCAAAAATTGTGTGTGTCAGCTCCGACGCACGACCGGAGTTTACACCCTAAAAACGATTGTCTTTGAACAGACACAAAACAAAATCAAGTCCGAAGAAGTCGGTTACAAGTAGAGATACCTCAGGAATCGTCCCATGGTTTCGACTATCATAGGTTCCAATGTGACATTTTATCATCTAACATCAGCGTATATTTTATTATGTATTTCCATGGCTTGCCATGGCTAAAAGTGAAAGGTGCGCAGATGAGGTTGCGCACAAAAACGTAACGAGGTCATTAATGTCATTCATCGATAGATTTTATTCTTAACATTTTTCTCATACCGGGCCCTTTATATATGCAAATCTATTCTTAAGGAGTAAACTCCAAAAATAACTAACCGTAATTCTTGCCTCTTGGTAATCAAATTCTGCAAGTTAAATTCAATTTCAAATTAAGGTTAGGAACGCTCGGGCCCCTGTACTGTGCCACGGGCGGCCAGCGGGACAGCCGTTTCTACGGGTCTCCCTGGCCGCGGGTCGATGCAGTCCCCCCGGCATCGGTTCGACGGATGCCTCGCCCTGGACCGAATCCGTCGCGACAACCTCCACTCGAGCCCTGGTTGTACGCTGGCTGACCCCGAAACGCGCGAGAAGCACTTCACGGGTTTTTCACCATGCGCACGGTGGTAACAAACCATACTGAGTTTTTCGCTAGTGAATTAGTACGAAATAGATGTAAACTGATTAATAAAATAAAAAGAAAACTGGGTTTGGATGTTAATGGTGTCGGGCGAGTGACCTGCGCTTCGGCGGTCCGTGGTCTAGGGCGTCGACGCGCTGGTCAGTGGCCCTGTTCGGTCACCCACCAGCTATAACGTGCTGGTGGTGGACCTGAGATAGAGAGAGAACAGGTAAAAGAAGAGAGTGCCCTTCTTGCCAGAGAGAGGCAAGATGGGCCAAGAAAGGAAGGAAGATAGAGAAGTCGATCAGAGGATCAGAGAGGAAAAGAAAAACCAGGCGGGTGTTAGGCACCCTACCACCAGCAGAGCGGATGGAAGCTCCGATATCCCTTAGTCACCTCTTACGACACCCACGGGAAGAGAAGGGGCGGTAAGTTGTATTCTTTCTCCGTCACCGCACGGATAAAATCTTTAAATCTAAATGATAATTTGAAAAACGTAATTATGTTCTATATAATATTTATACTTTTGAACATTTAACTCCTAGATGTTTTAATCTTAACAAAATTATACTAGAAATATTAATTATCAGCTTGCTTGTAGTAGTGAAACGATCGCAGCGCGGTTGTATGGAGCTCTGCCTCTGTACGGCCGGTACTCATGTGAGAATAGTATAATAATGCCGGCTCTTCACTTGGCTGCTTGCATTGGCTATATGTAAATTTGAGTAACAAGTTGAGAACTTGTACTTTTCACTCCCTATTAATGCGAATAACAAATACGACTAGCCATTAGAAGTGCCGGTATAACATATACAATAAATATATACTAGTGATGTAACGAATATTCGCATATTTTTGAATATTCGCATTCACATACGCATTCGCAAAATCTCTGCGAATATTTTGCGAATATGAATATTAGAAAAAAACAATTTGAAGAAGTTGTAGTTCTGCCTTTCCTTGAATATTCATTGTTACACAGTTTGCATTTAGCTCGTTCAGCATCGCAAAGTGTGAAATAAGTCCATGTTTCACTAGAATTCGATTTACTCATGTTAATAAATCACTATTACCACTCACAATCACTAACCTCAAAATTCACTTGTTTTGTTAACGGAAAGACCTTCAGTAGAATGAGTTCATATCAACTCGGCAATTCGAACGAGACTGCCACCATGCCATAGACAATTGGCGCCAATTTTAAAAAAATACTAAATATTCGTTCGCGAATGTTCAAAAAATGACATTCGTTACATCACTAATATATACTAGTCAAACTATAATGAGTCACAAAGTAATTAGAGCTCGTAGGATTAATAGAACGGATATATAATATTATACACGTCAACCTTCGTGGCTGAGTGGCTACTGAGCCTATGGTATAGACGAAGTTCTAGGTCCGATTTATGAAGTAACTTATATGCGAAATTTAATATTAGTAACCAAAACCTTTTACACTGTTCACGAGTTTTCAGTACCCTTAGTACGAACCATTATCGAATTCGAATAGTTTGCGAGTGCTAAATGTTAATGTCAAATTTTGTATGGTAACTTGAACAGCAGCACCGCAATGTACGTAACGAGAACTAAAAATCTGTACACATTTGACAATGACGTTTCGGACTCGCAGACGTTACGAATTCGATAGTTTTTCGTGCTAAGGGGTACTGTTCTGAATTCTAAATAAATAGTTTATTGAAACAAATATCACAAGAGATGCAAAATAGTCTTGACGCGACGAAGACTTGAAATAGCAGACACTAATCAATTAATTTCTGCCCGTCTGTCTGTTATCATTTGATGACCTTCGTACATTGATAATGTTCAAAACATTCACGCCGATATTATGTGTAGTAAACAAATCATTCCATATCATGTTATGCAGTAGATATATAAATATTAATTACTTCACTACCGTTATGTCTGATGGAAAGTATATTTAAAAAAAAGTTTACTAGAAAAAATTCCACGCGGACTAGGCAGCAGGCGAGACTCGAACTCGCACCCTTCGCTATCCGGGCGAATGCACTGACCATTATGCTACCGCGGCCCTGATGGCCGCGTCGAATTCTCTCTAGTGTTTCTTAAGCTGCAAGGCAGCGCCATCTCTTCACATTGTAGGTAACCCACATTTTAGATTTAAACATCTAGCAGTTAAATGCTTAAAAAATAAAAAATATTTTTTTTTGGATATTAGGGCCGAAACAATTCTGTGTCAAAGAGTCGTCAATAGAAACAGAAGGTCAATCGTCTGTGGGTTGTTCGTTACTTCCGATTGAGCGACGGCGTGCTACCAAGAAGGCATTTTCATTACTATCACTTTATTGAAATTGTCTTGCATTCCTATTAGTCATTGGACGGCCGACCGGCGTCATCGTGCGATAAAATTAAATATGTCTTTGCGGAACTGTTAACACCCTTTACTAATATTATAAAGCTGCAGAGTTTGATTGTTTGTTTGAACTCGCTAATCTCTGGAACTACTGGTCCGATTTGAATGATTCTTTCAGTGTTGGGTAGTCCATTTATCGAGGAAGGCTAAAGGCTATTTTTTTTAGAAATTTAAAAAATTAGGGATCCGTAATAAAATTGCTATTTTGTAACACAAGGTGTAAAAACGAAAACCTATTTTTGCGTGCGCTGCAAAACTATTGACAATAGAACAAAATGATGTACTACGGGTTTGTAGATCCCATTAAGACGTACAAAAAAGTCCGCGAGAACATATATCTAGCTATCATGGTTTAATCACAATAACCGATTTTGTGCTCAAAATAATTATTAAATCGTCTGAAGAAAAAAAAAACTACGTTAAATATGTATCGTAATATTAAAAACACAAACAACCCTTAATTTTTACCCCTCTACCACCCATATTTTTATGGCGATACGAAGTTCGCTGGGTCAGCTAGTCGTACGATAAAATTAAATATGTATGTCTTTGCGGAACTGCTAACACACTTTTATCAGAAAGAAGAAAGAAAGAAAGAAAGAAAAAGCTTTTATCGACCTTACACAAGTATGTAAAAAAAAACAATAAAAATAGCAACAAAAATAAAATAACAACAGTGAGCAACAATATGGAGAGAGAAAAGGCCAATCAGGATCCTGCCTCAGCTTAATGCTGTTATAGTAGGAGTGGAATATCCCCACCATAAACAGCGCTGGTATTCTGGCAGAGCCTGTACTAGATTGCTAGAGACAACAGTATACATTATAAAATCGAGTCAAATACATATAAATATAATCATCATCATCAGCCTATTAATGTCCCCACTGCTGGGGCACAGGCCTTCGCTATGGATGGAATAGGGAGATTGGGCCATGACCCACCAAGTGGGCCCAGTGCGGATTGGCGGGTGCTAACGACTGCAGATGCAGCCGGGACCAACGGCTTAACGTGCCTTCCGAAGCACGGAGGAACTCGAAATAGTAAATTTTTGGTCACCCATCCAATTACAGACCACTGCGAAAGCTGCTTAACTTCAACGATCGCAGCCGAACGCGCTAACCACTTGCGCCATCGAGCTCCTCAGATAAATATAATAGTATACATAAACTGAGACATACATAATTAGAGTCTATAAGATAGATAATAAATTATATTAAATAAATAGCGGCCTTAACCGCAAGTGCTATCCACGCGCCCACAGAGCGACATTTATCAAGGTCATCCTTTAAGAAGAGTTTGTTTTTCAACAACTAAATGCTTCGCTCTTTGATGCCAAACCTGATGTCAAGTAGACTAATCATAATTTTTTTGATAAGTTAATGTAAATAAAACAAGTTGCAACAGTAAATATGCACTGATTTAGTTATTTATTGACATATCGCATCCTTTTCAGGATGCGCCGTCTGAATTATGATTTTATTTACTTTGTCGAGCTACCTTCGAAAGACTTTTATTGCAGTGCATCTATACCGTTGAAATTTGTTTTATTTAATAGGTGAAGTGTGTGAAAACCTAAGAAACAAATATGTTAATGTAAATAAATAAAATATAGTATATAATAATATCTTGGAGGTAATTGCCGTCAGATAACTCTCCATGAGAGCAGTAATTGAACTCACAGCTGGCTTCTCTGTTCCGTTGCATACAATCCTGGAGCTCTAGTCTCTTTCTCCGAAACGAAATTTCGGCAACGAACGAATTTTAAACGAAATTTTGCCAGTTTCTGTACTCTATTACATCTTCGAACACGCACATAAAGTTCGGAATCACAATTATCGTGAACGAATGGAATGAGTTATGTTTGCGAGTTCTTTTTGTCTATACTTTTTAGATAAGGTTTTTTACTTCAAAACAATACTTTAAGACAACATTTTTGATTACATTAAAACAACCTCTTTTGACAGTGTTAGCCGACTAATTTGTAGAGTTAATGCAATCGAATGTATGTCAACCTAAATTTGTCGTGTAACACTTAATTGATAATTGCTTTAATTATTTTATTACAAACTCGTGCATTTTTCTGACATTGAAATCAAATTTTGCTAGTTCAAAATATCGTCTCCAGAATAAAGTTAAGTATTGGCAATGCAATAATAAACAAAAATTACATTTATTTGTAAATTTTTCATACTAGAAAATGTTCCTCACGCTAAGCAGCCTTAATTAAAAATACTCTAGTAAGTAGTAATTTTAGGTTTAATTTAAACAAAAATCCCAGAACGGAAATGAAAAGGTAACACTTTTCGTTTCGTCAATTTGAGGATAATATTTCGAACAATTACCTATCTGTCAAATTCAAATTTCACTTCAAATTTTTTGTGAAGGCTTAAAGAATTTAATTTAAGTTTTTCGTTGAACTAGAGTAGGCCTCCTAGTCTATTTAAATCGCGCGCGAGTGAATAAGTTCCTACGAGATAACCAGTGGCGGGGCTATTTTACTTCGCAGTAAAAAACCGTTAAATTAAGTGAGCCAAATTATAAAATAACGTATGAGTAAACGAGTTTTATTGTTGATAATCAAATGATGACAAAAAATTATTACAAAAATAGAAATTTTATTACAAAAATAGTGTTGCCAGACAGACGATTCTGAATACCCGTAAAGTACTACTCGCTTCCATCACGCACGTATTATTATAGTATTATCGAAAATAATATAAATCCATTATCATCTGCTTAGCTTTTTCCCCGAATTGTTCGGGGTCGGCTACCTAAGCCTGGCCAGGAGAAACGAAAATAAATAGGTAACTAGTAAAAATTTTTTGCGAGGCCGTCGCCGACGCCTAGCGCCGCCACTGGAGATAACCGTGCACCATTTTAGGCTAAGTCAACGCTTTTCATCAGGCGAGACGTGACCAGATGCTAGTTTTTTCATATATAAAGAAAACACTATGATGATGCATTTCCATAGTGTTGGTGTTGTTGCCTTTCTTGTCTTTTTTTGTCAAAGAGAAAGTGGTTAAGAGGGGGGGGGGGGGGGAGCAATTTTTTTTACGTACTAACATCCTCAGCCGATTCCTCCTTGATTTCTATCGATAAACAATTGTTTGTCATACATAAAATATAATTGTTCTTTTTATCGATAACTTGTGTTTCAAAGAAACTAGAACCCCTGGAAAAAGGCCAAATAAAACAAATTTTATCACGTTAAGCCGTTGGCCCCGGCTGCATTTGCAGTCGTTAGCACCCACCAATCCGCACTGTGCCCGCGTGGTGGGTCATGGCCTAATCTCCCTATTCCATCCATAGGGAAGGCCTGTGCCCCAGCACTGGGGACATTAATAGGCTGATGATGATAATGATGATGTGAAGATTTAATAAGCGTTTACAAACAAATCCTAGTCTTATTGTTTGTGTAATTTTTCTTTTACTTAAATCTAATATTCGAGGTGGAAATCGTCAAACCTCGAATTTGTAATTTTTATAACCCGCCTAATGGTAGGTTGCTTCCCCAGATGGGAGCTCCAAGCAAAGCGGGAAATCCGCTATGATCTACTTCTCTTAATGAGGGCTACCGTTTTCTGCCTCACCAGTTGGCGCCACTGTTGAGTGAGGTCCTAAATTGTAACTTTTAAAGTTTATTAATACGCACATGAAATCAAATGTTACATTTAGATCGTATTTTAACACAAAAGAACCATATCCTAAACATAATAGGCCATGCCACAGTGACGCGCAGTTCCGTTTTATTCGGAAAAAATGGGAACATAATCATTTTTCTAAGCTCAAATTTTTAATAACTGACATTCATTGCCACATAACTCATATTTGCCATAATTAAGCCGAATTACTCACAACATTATTTTAATTAGAAATAAACCCGCGTAGTCAACCAACAAGCAATAACATTTGACATTTCGGAGACCTCACGCTACACTAGCGCCTCTAGCGGCGGATTCATACGCGATAGCCCTCATTACATCAGTTAGGGTGAGAGATTAGATAGATTACCTTGTTAATAAATGTTTTTATAAATTATGTGAATACTATAGGACTATTATAAATAATTTCAAATATTAAAGATACCTTGACATGATTATTATCTCTTATCTATTAGACAAGTCCGTCCGTCCGTCCGTGGTGCTGTTTCAGTGGCCAAACCGTAAGAGATAGATAAAGAGAATATTTAAGTTATAAGTTAAGAATAGTCTGATAAGACTACAAACCGGATTTGAGTAACGTAGCACTTCCGGTTTTCGAGAAATCACGAATTTCAAACAAAACCACACAAAATCTCCGAAGTTCTCAATTAATTAAATACATTTTTTTTTAAATCAGGTTTTGGTGAACATTTGGTTCACTGGTTTGCTTGTTATTCTTAATTCTATATATTGTTAAAATTGACTTCATATTTATTTGACAATTGTTAATATAATACTTAATAATGTTGATATCAATTTATTTTAGCTTTAAGCTCAATATTGTTATGTCCTAACAGGACTCATGTGTTTGTACCCTATAATAATGTTAGACCTAATTTACCACATGAAATGCAATAAAATTTCTGATTTCCGATTTCTAGATAACATCAAGGACCACTACCTACCTATATACACAAAAATCATGAAAACTAAATAACTGATAAAACTTGAGACAAATACAATTAAGAAGTTAATACATAAGTATAGAAATTATAGTGTGGAATGTTCGGTTGAGCAACAAGATACTGGTTTTTAGCTGTGCCCCAGTGTGCTCCTCATTCAGTCCCAAGTGACAACACAGTGCATTGATTGATTAATGCTAGAAATTAAAAGTGTGGCAAAGTAATTAAAAAAAAACATATTTACACTTCTTACGCCAATACAAATATCCTTTTGAGTTCTTTACTGTTTAGTCAAGATATAAATAAGAAGTTCTGCCTTCATTGAAATAAGAGTAGTTTATAGTTTTGTTCTGTCCTCCTCAACAACAAATGCATTTCAACCAGGGCTTGTTTACCGGTTAATTTTCAAACCTAAATCAGTGTCAAGTACATTAGGAGCGTTTTATTTAGGTTTGGCTCAACCTTAACCTTAAAAAACCGGTTTTCCTAAAAAGCGAAATCAAATAGGTTTTGAATCGCTCTTACTGACGGCATCGATAATAAATGAATAACTTGACTCACTAGACGCTAGCAAACGTGTCAATAAATGCATCAATATCTGAGCATTAACAAGTTGTGACTTGATTAGTTCAAACAAAACAAACTTCAAGCGATGCCGACGCGTGCACCTGTCGCTCTGGATTAAACCGGTTTATTAAGGTTTTAGGTACCGCTTTCATTACGGACGTGCTCCGAAGGAAACCTTTACTAAAAACCGGTATTAACCTTTATTTACCGGTATTTTCGAAACCGGTTTCAAGCCCTGATTTCAACAAGTAAACTGAGCATCATTGAACAGTACACACAACCACAAAAGCATAGGTATCAAACACTCACCTGGAAGAACATCCAAGTGGGGTAATCTCCCAGCTTGACCGCCGTGCAGGCGCCCAGTGCGATGAACACGGTGGATATGCTGTCACAGCCGTGGTCGAACAGCTCCCCCAACGGCGACTGGCTGCCGGTGCGGCGCGCCTGCTTGCCGTCGATGGCGTCCAGGCTCTGATACACGAACACACCCACCGCGCATAGCGCGCACGCCCAACTTGGAGGGACTTGGCGTGCATCTGGGCTATACCTGCAAGATGATGATCATCATCAGTCTATGTTCATTGTTAGGGGGTTCGGGTTTCAGACGACCTCCGTGGCTGAGTGGTTTGTACGCCGGGTTTCATGGCTGTCGCCGACTCGAGAGGTCCCGGGTTCGAATCCTGGTGAGAGCAGATGTTAGTATATGTATTCTATCCGTTACCCTAGCATCCCAAAACACAAGCCTTATAGTGCTTACTTTGGGGCTAGGCTAATTGGTGTGAGTGTCGGAAATATTTATTATTTATTTATATGGTTTTCGCATTAAGTCCTTAAAGTGGACGATTGCACATGAGCCATAACGGCTGATTATCCCAGCCAGTCTATCTCCCTCCAGAAGCAGATCAATCCCGAGGGCATCCCCGAGGGATCCTGGTGTACCAAGAGTCTATATCTATATCTAGGCGTATATGGGCAACGCCGGTGCACTCTAGGTACACATGTGCCATTTTTCTCAGTTTTTATGCTCTGCATAGGAGATCATCATCAGACATGTCTGCTTTACTAGGGCACAGGCCTCTTTTAGCTATTCTTCTGTGTAAGCCCAGTACAGATAACAACAGCTGGACTGGTTTTAGAAGCGAAAGATTATTCGTGGATTACATTCGTTCGCGTGGATTACATCCGTGTAGCCGAAAATAATAACATGGATTTAAACCAACTTCCCATCAAGGTCACCTTGGTTGGTATGCTGGATTACATCCATCTAGAATAGGCTTTATTTTTCAGAGTATAATTTTTAGAAAACACCTAGGCATAACTTCACCTCATAAAAAACATACATTTGCAGAACTGACATAACGAAAAAAAAAATCTATCAGAAATCATATACAAGTACAATATGGGGAAAAACCATGTCATACCATTTAGAGAAAGTCAATCTTATCTATCATAAGATCAGTATGATTCAATTGTTGTCATAAACCGAAGGTTTATATATATATATAGGGCTCCAGACTCCTTTTTAACTTAAACCTTGACCACCAAATACCTTCATTAAAAATAATCTTCATTAACAAAAAATGTTCATAACTAAGAACAAATTATATTATGATTAGAGATAACATAATCTAATGCATATTTACATAAAGTTGCAATGTTGGCTTAGGATAGTAAGAAATTCCTTGACAAAAAACATTGCTAATCCGGGAAATTTTAATTAAAGTTAGATCTAATAAACCCATGGTGTAACAACAAATGACAGTTGCATTCTTTATATAACATAAAAATATTTTAAAAGATTTCTTATTAACCCCACCACCATTTCTTTACATCTTACTGTGTACTGTGCATTATATACGTAAATATTCAAACAGGAAATTACAAACACATTTAAAAAGTTAACTTTTAAATATACATCCAATTAGTTATGGGGTCCCGACATTTTATTTACAATAAAAATGTCCAAAGAAGTCCCTAATTTGTTAACCAAAAAATTGCTTTACGTAAATATGCATCTGATTTTCTGATCTCTAATTATTATGATCTACAGATTCAACAACAATTAAAATAAAATATAGGCAGTGGTAATATAATGGTCAGTGCATTCGCCTGGATAGATATTTAAACATCTAGCAGTTACACTCTTAAAAAAATTCCATCACTTAAAAGGTCTAGTATTATTAAATAAATTCTTTAGCAAAACCTAAGATAAATTACAAAAGTCCTAGTAGATATTTGTTTTTTGTTAGGTTTAATAGATTTCTTGACATTGATATATTGATATTTATATCATTTCAGATTTATTATATTATGGCAGTTGTATTTACTTCTTATATATCTTTATCTAATCAAAGACGGTGGCGCGACGTATCCGACCAATCACATGTACGTAGTATACTATGTTGAATATAATAAACAATGAAAGCAATATCCACAAATAGATAAAAATATGTGACAATTCACAATCACTGAAGCAATATTCGCAAAGAACATGCTAAAGGAAAGTCAATAAAGTAAAAAGAAAGGCGAAAGTGGTGTGCCGTTACGCTGTTTCGTCAGTGGTGGCGAATTTGACACAATTTTCACAATAAAGTACATAACTAACCTTCAAAAAGCACTCACCAAATTAAAATTAATGTGGTAACTATGTTGACTATTAAACCTAAAATAGTGATGAGATTCGGTGCAAGCCAAAGCGGAGTTTTCGACACCAGCCAACACCACCACGGCTGGAGCCATGGGTCTAATAAACTGGAACTGGTGCACGAGTATTTGTGTTCACTAAGTCTTTTTAACTGGGCAGCATTGAGAATTCTTTCCTTGTAAAACTGCATGATATCCACTGTCACGACATTTAATACTTAAAATTATAATACACTAACGCGATAAATTACTATTGTTCGCTAAATTATACCCACAAAAAATCGCGAAACCTTCCTTTACTACATCACGCAACGAAAGTCACCAGCAAATGTCAATGTCATGTCAAGCAAAACCACAGACAACAATGTTTTTTTAATTTTTCATTACTGATGGCGTAGGATTTAATGTTAAAATTCTTTATTATAAAGGCAACCGTTACTGTGTTCATACAGCCTAATCTTAATATATAATTTAAGAAGATCCTGATCTCATGCCTATTTCACACCTGCATCACGAAGATTTGATACTAAAATGGTCTAAAATTAGCAGTCAAACTTTGAAATAAGTACGCTCCTTCTGCTACATATACAAATTTATCGTCTCCCACAATATCCCAATACCTAATCCCAAGGGCATTTTTTGCATGTCTAAGCTGAGAATGCTAGTGTATAGTGCATATTTATAAAAATTAACACTTATTTATATTTATAAAAATAAAATAAAATCTTTTTAGGTACTTGGTGGCGTATCTTTGGCTTACTTCTTCTAGAAGAAGTATAATGAATGTTATGCTATCGTGGCCCTGCTGACCACGTTGAAACTTCTCTGGACTTTCTTAGGCTGCAAAGCAGCGCTACTCGCATTAAAGGTAACCCACAATATTCAAATGAATACTACTTGCATAGGCAAGTACCTAATAAGCATTTGAAAGAAAAAATAGCAATTATAGTACTATTTTGATTTTTTTAAGCATTTAACTGCTAGATGTTTAAATCTAAAGAAAATTTTACAACGTGAAGAGATGGCACTTTGCAGCCTAAGAAAGTCTAGCCTTTCTTAAGAAGAAGATTCGACACGGTCATCGGGGGCGCGGTTGCATAATGGTCTGAGTTTTTCTAGTAAAATTTTGTTCAGATTGAAACATCTAGTAGTTAAATACTTAAAAAAATCAAAAATGTAACTATAATTGCTATTAGTTCTTTCAAATGTTTAATACTTGTTATGTTATTCATTTGACAGTGTGGGTTTATTTCTATTTTTTTCTTTAGATTCTAACTAAATATTCTGTTAATATTTCAAGCGCTATCGTCTTGTTGCCGTTATCAATAAAGAGCAAAAAACGGCAATAAATACGTTAAACTTATTCTATTTTTAGTATTTTCTGTTATAGCGTCAACAGTCTGGCTATTACGGTTCATGAGATACAGCCTGGTGACAAATAGATAAACAAACAGTGGAATCTTATTAATACGGTCCCATTTTTACCCTTTGGGTACGGAACCCTTAAAATCGACATTACCTATATCTGTCGTGGATTTTTTTAAACTTTTGAATGAAAACAATTCCATCTTATGTGATTTTTGCATAACATGGTATCTGCTTGATGTTTAAATCTAAAGAAAATATAACTAGAAGCAGCAGACGGGACTCGAACCTGCACCCTTCGCAATCCGGGCGAATGCACTGACCAATTATGCTACCGCGGCCCTGATGGCCGCGTCGAAATTTTCCTATCCTTGAGCTACAAGGCAGCGCCAACTCTTCGCATTGTAGGTAACCCACACAACATTAACTTTTTACGCAACGCACTCAGTGGGAGTTCACAAAGGAGCAAAAATGTAGCAAAAACGGAAAAACTGTATGTACCTTATATTCTTCCGTTTTTGCAACATTTTTCATTGATACTCTGCTCCTATTGGTTATAGCGTTATGTTAAGCCTTCCTCGATAAATGAATTAATAAAAACACAAAAATAACTTTGCAAATCGAACTGGTAGTTACTGAGGTAAGCGCATTCAACTAAACCAACACATAAACGAAACTTAGCGTGAGCCGAGCTCTAGAGCTCTGTGACGTCACAGCCACCACGCGGGCCAGTCGGGAAAATCGTTCAGTATCGTTTAGTTATGGATCCCCATTCCTAAGTTTTGGTTGCTCAAATTGTAGATCAGCCTTTGTATTTTCTTTGTCAGAACTAGATTTTTTTATATTACTTTCGTTTAACTATAAAATGAAATTTCACTGCTATTCAACACTTTTTAGTTTTTTTTAATGTTTTTCAGTTTTTCCCTCACACGGGTTGAAACCCGAGTGACAGTGAATAAAGCACGTCCTACACTCCGTGCTTGCATACGAAATAATGGTAGACAGTTTGAACAGGATTTGTATTTTTTTAAGCCTAGGCTTAAACTGTGCCTAGGCACAGTTATTTAAACCATATTAAACTTTATTAATCAATATTAAATTTTATTCACAGTGTAGAGAAGCAGTATTGACTTTTCGATCTGAATTCAATTTAAAAATCAAAATGAATAGTTTGCCCTACAGCCGTTTGCGGATTTTAATAAAAACAGCTAATAAAATTAATAATTTTTGTACCTTGTTGGAAAGCATAAGAAACTAGTTTATCATTTTACTTATTTGTACGTCAAATTCTATACCGTTATTTTCCATAAGTTAGGGAAACAAACTAAAAAATATTGTAACTAAAGTGGGTAAGCGTTTTTTTTAAATAATCATAAAATTTTCAACTTTCTGTAAAGTATCATAACAATGTTAAGAGTGGAGTAGTTTATTCACAATTAATGATTTTGGGCAGCAAGTCCCAAAAATTCACAGAACACAGAAGTGCCAACATTCGTAGAGCAACGCAACAAGTAGGCATTCACAGCGTCCCCTCTGTCGATATTCCCCCGCTGTTGGGCCAGCTCAAAAGCAAAACTAGTTGCACTCGGATATTTCACTAGACTGAGTCAAGTCGCGAGAGTGTAAATGAGAAGAAAAAATATGCCAAATTGTTTAGTTATTTGCTGTAAAACATTTCTGTAATATTAAACTTACAAAAGGAAGGTGTTAAATTTTACATATAAGTAGAATTATTAACATATTATTTCTATTTAACCACTTTTAAACGCAAAATTCATATTATTTTGTTAAAAACCAATCTTCGGACTTGTTTGACAAAACAATCGACTCGTCATCATCAGCATCAGCCTATTAATGTCCCCACTGCTGGGGCACAGGCCTTCTCTATGGATGGAATAGGGAGATTGGGCCATGACCCACCACGCGGGCCCAGTGCGGATTGGTGGGTGCTAACGACTGCAGATGCAGCCGGGACCAAATTAAGACCTTACCAGAAGATATATTAATGATGCTATGGAAGAGTGGTTCCTTCTGGTACAGATGTTAAACACCTGACGAATAAAATGTAAAATGACGAATCGTAATAAACTTTTTTGATTTTTGACAAGCACATGTCAAATTCGAAAGCTATGCCATCGGTTCGCAAATCTACGGCAGGAGGCCTTGTACTGAAAAGAATCGGCAAGAAACTGCACAGGCTGCTTTTTTCTCCCTGTTTTATTTCATACAGTGTCGTGAAATTGATAGCTGACATCAAAATTATAAATATGTATCGAGGTCAAGTTCCACCACATAATGTAAAATAGGTTACAATAAATATGCAAAAGCCACTTGACCAGAGCACACTAATTACCAAAGATGCAAAAGAAGAGCTAGTACTCATTGCAGAAAATGTAATATTCACATGTAACAATGTAATGTTAACATTAGACCAGGGTCGATAATTTTAAAAATGGTAAAAAGTGAAAAAAAAAATATAGTAGGATGAAACACATTGGAAAAGGTAGAGAATATAACAAAAATGAAAGGAAAAATAAATTAGGGGCGATCTGAGGTCGGAAAGGGGGAGGGGGTGAGTTTTTAAGGGTAAAAAACGGTTAATCTCGATTTCCGGTAAAACTGCAAGTCCTAAGAAAAAAAGTCAAATGGCAAAGTTGTAGGTAATAAAAGGATCTACAACTTTTGTATCGACACTTTTCCACATAACCTCATAATTTATGTGAAAAATTCGAATAACCGAGTTTTTGGTTTTTTTATTTTGCAAAAAAAAATATTTTTTCGCTAAAGGAGATTGCTCAAATTGGCCTAAATGCACAAAAAATATTGACATACACGGTAATTATTGGCGTAATTTATAATTCAATTTACAGTCATTAGATTTCAACGGACACCTTTGTATAATATATTCACTTTAAAAAGGACTTTTAATATTATACTTTTAACACTGAACTAAGCGCACTCTGCTGGTGCATTTGAAAACTAATTGACGTTCCAATCAAGCATCAGCATAATTGGGCATTGTGCGGAACTGAGTCGCATTATGCTCTGTAATTGGAAAGCATACTTAAAGTCTATTGCCATACATTTTTCGCCAAACACCTCCATAAACACATTATAATCTGTATATATGTTAGACTTTAAGGTATTTATCTATGGGCCTACGTTCCCTGACTATAAATTAGTAAAAAAATAAAATTATAAGGTGTGATACACTAAAAATCTAAAATATGGTTATCTTAAAAACATAACAAAAATAATGAAGCTACTGAATATACGGCTATAGAACCTAAATCTCTTAGCTTTCTTTGGTTAACTAGAGTTTAAAAATTCTCTCTAATCTGTGGCTCATTCACAATCATCACACAGTTTCTGTCACAGAGTAAAATAGTCTGTGCCTGAATTTAATCCATAATTTCGGTACTTGGCTTGATTTCCCTAGTTTATTATATAACTTATTTGTTTTTAATTATTTTAATATGTTCAGTGTATATGGTATATAGAAGTTCTCAGGGGTGTCCGTCAATAATATTCGTTTCTACAGTAATTTATATATAAATTCGAATCTAGGAAACAATTTTTCATGATTATTGGTCTTTAGGCCAAACATGTATGGAAGCTGAGCAATCTCCTACCTTTGTATGTCCCAAACATACAGTATTTTTTTTTATTTAAAATATTCATTTTTTCACCTTATTTTGATTTAATATCGAAAAAGCACCCTTATTTTCAATCGAAAATTCTCATGTCAAAATAAAAAAAAAGCTGGTATGTTTTTTGTTTGTCAACTTTGCCAACTGTGCCATTTAACTTTTTTTTTAGGACTTGCAGTTTTACCCGAAATCGAGATTAACCGTTTTTTACCCTTAAAAATTCACCCCCTCCCCCTTCCCGACCTCAGATCGCCCGTAATTTATTTTTCCTTTCATTAAATGAATATTACATTTTCTGCAATGAGTACTAGCTCTTCTTTTGTATTATAAGCATCTTTGGTAATTAGTGTGCTCTGGTCAAGTGGCTGTTGCATATTTATTGAAGCCTATTTTACATTATGTGATGGAACTTGACCTCGATACATATTTATAATTTTGATGTCAGCTATCAATTTGACGACACCGAATGAAATAAAACAGGGAGAAAAAAGCGGCCTGTGCAGTTTCTTGCCGATTCTTTTCAGTACAAGGCCTCCTGCCGTAGATTTGCGAAACGATGGCGTAGCTTTCGAATTTGACGTGTGCTTGTCAAAAATCAAAAAAGTTTATTACGATTCCTCATTTGTTGTATACCAAACCAGGGTGGGTTCCTTCTATTATGTGTTTAACACCTGTACTCAACGATAATACCCTAGATACATCGCGTGTGCTCAAAATGTGTCCCTATCAAGAAGTGCTTGAACACAACTCAAGCACTTCTTGGTTCACAGTCACGCGCGGACCGTTGAAAAGTCAACATGCCGCTGAGCTCCGTGAAAAAATATATGTCGTATAATTTTACGAGCTTATATATCGGACTGTCATAACTCTTTGACGCATGCGTTTTAATTAAGACCTTGTCCAAACTTGTGCTTTTAAGGTGATTTTTAATGTTTAAGTAATGCCTTTTATTGTTTAGACTGCGCGATCATCTTACGGAGCTCCGTGGATCGTCCAATGTAAAGAGTACTATTTATGTCCAATGTACCTTTTGGACAGGTTTCGGGCATGTGTTTTGTTCGTGTTGGTGTATCTAGGGTATTTAAAATCGTTGCCTGTACCAGAAGGAACCACTCTTCCAAAGCATTATTAATATATCTTATGGTAAGGTCTTAATTTTATTTCATTAGAGTTTTAGATTGCTTGTAAAAGCCTAAACTGAATAAATGAATATTGAATTTGGAAATACCCCCAATTGGTTAAAAACATAGGCACGTCCTATATCTATGGGTAAAAACAAGGTTCGTTTCACTTCGCTCGTATAGGAAATGAATTGGGCCGCGTTATCATCGAAATAAAAATCCCTGCAATCCCAATGTAGATCCTACGCTCGTAACGTGTATCGTCAACTCTAAACAGGAACACAGCAACAGGATTAAATAATTTTCGAATGATTTAACATTTTACAACATAAAGCTTTATTTCAACAATAATTACATTTTTTTTTTGTTACAATGTCATAATACTTTTTCATACATTTAAAGCATCGGAAAATGTAATCAAAATGAAATAAAAATTACATAATAACTATAGATCGATTGTACTGAATCTGTAGGCTATGTATGTATCTACATAATAATAAAATTAAATAAACTAGGTAAATACATTTTTGAAAGATCAGTCGAATATTAAGTATGATAGTATAGATTTTTTTTAATTTGTGTAAAAATTATGAAATATACGGTCTCTTACAAGGTTTAACGTTTAACCGATACGTTCTAAATTATTTTTGTTATTTAAATAATAGGTACGTACTCAAGCAATGTATTAACAAGGGGAAAAAAATACACGGATGCACATTTTTTAGAAACACAGTTATCAGAAAGAATGATCATGTCCCCGATATTGAAGTTTCTCAAACGTGTGTTAAATTGGGATCAAAAAGCACTGTCGAGGATCATTTTTGTTTTTCGACCTTTATCTACATTTTGATTTTAAAACAGTTATAATTTTTATTATTTTTAAAGCATGTAACTGCTTGATGTTTAAATCTAAAGAAAATATAATTAGAAAAAAACCCACGCGGACCAGGCAGCAGACGGGACGCGAACCCGCATCCTTCGCAATCCGGGCCAATGCATTGACCAATTATGCAACCGCAGCCGTCACGGACCGCGTCGAAATTCTTCTAGCCATTCTTAAGCTGCAAGGCAGCGCCATCTCTTTTGACATTGTGGGTTACTTATAATGCGAAGAGATGGCGCTGCCTTGCAGCTTAAGAATGGCTAGAGGAATTTCGACGCGGTCCGTGAGGGCCGCGGTAGCATAACTGGTCAATGCATTGGCCCGGATGCGGGTTCGCGTCCCGTCTGGTGCCTGGTCCGCGTGGAATTTTTTCTAGTTATATTTTCTTTACATTTAAAACAGTTGCCCAATAATAATTTGTTTTAATAGTTTATCAGTGAATACATTGGCTTTAAAATATCATCATAGATTTTTTTATCAATCCTTTTAATGCTACCTAGATTTAGCTTGAGTTTTCCTAGTTTCGATTCGTTTCTGCAGCGTAGCTAAGAGAGCACCCAGCACGTTGTGTCCCGGTAGCCGCTTGCCGAACAACAAGCGTTTGACGGAGTCATCGTATGTCAGCAGCGCCACCATGTTCTGGAGTAGGAACCCTTGACAGTATTCAAGTAGTTGAGTTGCACCGTAAACCTGTGGAAAAAAATAACAGTAAGAAACTATATCTATGTCAGTATTTTGTCTTTGTAAATATTTATTCAAGTGTTCAAATATTTTGTTACAGTCTTTATAACTTTGAAATGTTTTTCTTTATATAGGGTGAAGTGCTGCGAGGTTCTGGGTATTGTTGTCTTCTGCTATTATGACGGTCTTTTAGTTGCGTTTTTTAAAATATATATATTTTTTTTAAAACACACACCAATTAGCCTAGCCCCAAAGTAAGCACTGGAAGGCTTGTGTTATGGGATGCTAGGGTAACGGATAGAATACATAAGCAGTACATATATATATAGAATATATATAGAAATATATTTATATAGAAATACATAATAAACATCCATGACTGGAGTACAAATGCTCGTGTTCATCACACAAGCATCTGCCCCCACCGGGATTTGAACCCGGGACCTCTCGAGTCGGCGACACCATGAAACCCGGCGTACAAACAACTCGGCCACGGAGGTCGTCAAAATTATTCTTCAATATAAAATAAACAAACTAAAGACGAGGCTGTATGGGCTTTAGTTCCCCTTGCCTTCCCTAAAAAGGGAGAATATTTAAAAAAAAATATCTATGTCTGTCCTAGTATACCATAGACAACGGACTAAGTGTTCCAAGTCCAGCAAAAGTAAGCGTCGTAGAGATAAAGCGATCGTGCGGCCCATAATTCAGGTATTTTTTCACTCTTTCTAAAGAGTTGTCAAAATTTATGCGAGTGTTGCTAAGTTTATTTTTTATGTCTATGCTAATACTGTGACAGATAGCGAAAGAGTGAGCTAGGTAGCAAGAGCTTCACGGATTAATGGAAAGGGTCAGGGTAAACAGACTGATTTCGTAATAAAAAGTTAACATAAATTAACATAGTAATACAAAAAGTTAAACTAAATAAATAAAAGCAACATTAATGTATTTTTTTAAGCATTTATCTGCTTAGTTCATAAATCAATAGAAAAATTAAACCTAGTCATTTAAAGGACATTGTTCAGCGGCCATACATAGTTAGCCTAAGAACCAACAATCATGAAATATTATTTTCTAGGTTCGAAATCGTAAGTAAATGACTGTAAAAACAAAGATTATTGACGGACACTTCTGAGAACTTAAATTATTAGGAAAACTAAAATGTTTTTGAGGTTATGTTTAATATTCAATGAAACATAGGTCAACTTATGAACTTAGTATGTACTCAGTATAAAGTAAATTAATATTACAACAAATTCATTTTATTCGGTGCGATTTTAAAGAATATCTATTAGGAAAAACTTGGTTAGATAGGAATCATGAATAAAATAAAAACTGTAGTTTTGCTTCTTATTTATTGACTATTTTTCACGTAGTTGTATAATATTGTATATTGTATTTATTTGTATATCACATGTATATTGTGTAAATATGCAGCGTGAATGTGTGTCGGATGTTGTGTTCTTGAATAATTAAGCAGTATGATACTCTCAGGATGTTGTGGCACAGGTTCACTAGCACTTGGTAATAAGGGCTCTCCTCTTTGGTAACATTGATGGCATATTAGATAGCCAAAATAGTTAAATTAAGGGAAAAACAATCGCAAATAAACACACACAACAGGTAATCCGAAACGAGAATGCACTTTCCGGTATATTAAACTATTCTTTGGAATGCACGAATGCCACAGATTACTACGAATGCAAACTGCCTGCACCACGACCACAGAGTAACGAGTTTTATGCCGGCCCTTCACTTGACATCAGTTTGTCCTTGTCATGCTTAATAAGGGTAGTTTTACAGCACTAGAGCAAATTATGCGGCATAATGCTTATCGTTGAATATTTCAACTACAGCAACGCTTCGCACAATC
This sequence comes from Chilo suppressalis, assembly GCA_902850365.2. NCBI lineage: Eukaryota > Metazoa > Arthropoda > Insecta > Lepidoptera > Crambidae > Chilo > Chilo suppressalis. Next base: position 1,238,449 of record OU963894.1, read on the forward strand.
GAGCACTCTCAAAAGTACCTAATGTTTTCGTGTGATGCGTGCAATCTACCAACTCAGTGATAGAAAATTAACAAGTGTTTTTTCTTTAAGTTTTGTTGAATTTTTTTAAAGCTTTCGTAACATTGTAGTTCTTTTAAAATAATCAAAGTTAATTCAAACTGTGTCAAAAAAATAAATATAAGTATGGATGAAGGTACAAACATTGACTTAGCGCACTCTGCTGGTGCATTTGAAACCTAATTCACGTTCCAATTAAGCATCATTATAATTCGGCATTGTGCGCCACTGAGTCGCATTATGCTCTGTAATTGGAAAACTAAGCCAAGTGAAGTGCCGGCATTAGGAAGAAATAGTGTTTTGTTTGCAGCGCTGTCATAGATTATACACATAAAATGCTATTTATTGTCTCAGATTATTTTTTAACTTTTTAATTTAGCTTACTTAACTGGAAGTGTCCGTCACAATCTAAATACTGATAATTATCGCAAAAAATATACTAAGAATTATCATAAATGCCAAATTGGTGTTGATTCTTAGGCCAATTTTAACATTGTCCTTTACATCAAACATGCCATGCCGCATTTAGAATCGATCCCAATCGCGCCTCGCAGTGGCGCTGCAGCGGCAACAGCTGGAAGAAGATACGGCAGCTGCAGCAGTCGCTAGTGCTACGTTACCTTCGCGTGGATGTAGACGGAGACCAGGTTGTGCAGGTCTACGGTGGTGGCGGCACGCGCCTCGCAGTGGCGCTGCAGCGGCAGCAGCTGGAAGAAGGCGGCTGCTGCCAGCACCTCCAGAACATCAGACTCCGGAATATCTAGATTCGAGCACCCGCCCGAGTAGAGGTACTTCATCACTTGCTGGAAATTAAATAGCAAAATAATAGTCATGGTCTATTAAGCTGGCGAGCGAAACATATAGTCAGATAGATATAATTAATGAACTGCGGTAGTGGATTGATTTTGGACTCGTTTTTGCGTTGGCATTTCAGACCCGGCTGATGGTATATGTTTATGTCCCACTAGGTAAAAATAATTGCAGCGTAAATATCGCATTTAAACACTGTAACAATGACGCTGTTAAAAACGTGTACTCTATAATAGACTCACTTACGCAACATTAACGACTTCATGGTCCTTCGAGCTGGATTGATTATGGATTTTTCAAGAATTCGTTAAGGGTAGGGCATAGCTGATTTCCCGCTCGAATTAGAGCGCCCGTCTGGGGAAAGCTCAACCTTACAGAAGATCACAGTTAGATAATACTGCCTTTTGGTTGTGTTGTGTGTCTGTCAGCAAGTAAGGTTCTGGGGCTCCATGGGGTAGAGATTTGGTTCAGGGTAGGCAACGGTGTGAGTGATAGTTCTGGTGTCGCAAGCGTCTAAAGACTATGGCAGACAAACAAATGTGCTATTTCTGTTAAGATTTTTTTTTAAATTTAGTGTTAAAACGATGATTATAATGCGATTCAAATAAGAATAGGAAAGCCAATGACCTCTATCTGTCAAATGTCGCTTGAAAAGTACGGTTTGCAAAAAAAGTCTTGGAACCCTTTTTTAGCACTCCGCTAATCCGAAAAGAATAAAAACCAAACATTTGTAAACAAATATTGATAATTAATATCGGTTGATATTTTTTTCACTTTGGCCATGAATGTTTGATAACCTAAATCGTCAATCAAATGTCACTTTGTTGCGTTCAGAAACTCGATTTCAAACTTTCGTTTACATAAAGGATGCATGTTGGTATGTGACCTAGTAATAGTGCATGATTATTCATAACTACTCTGGCGGTAATGCAGAGATGAGCGGAATAGAAGAGCTAGATTCTGATTAATGTTAATTTCTCACAGTCTTAATAAATAAATTTTATTCAAAATCGGTGTTTTTTTTTCTCAATCTTAGTAAATAAATGTTATTAAAAAAATCTGATGCTTTTTCTCATTTAATCAGTTTTATTGAATAAAAACTTTTTTTTGCTCACTCTACCTATTTTGTTTGAATTGACAGCTATGACATCACAATATGGCGCCCAGTCGTTCCTATTCTTAGTTGAATCGCATTAAGCCCGTCACAGACGTAGCTATAATATATATTAATATGAATCACAGCAAGACATATTACAACATATTTTCAATATAAATTTTCGAGTGACCGCACACGCAGCTATAATATATATTTCTATGACGTCACCAAAATATGTCGACAGATATATTTCGGTATATTACGGTACAATACGACCGCAGACCGATTGAGGGCAAAATATATATTATAGTTTAGCTCCCGTCTGTGGTAGTTTGCTATAATATAATATATATTTCGATATATCAATATATATTATAGCTACGTCTGTGACGGGCTTTATAGACCAGTATCTCACCTCAAATATATGGTATCTAATATCGTTGATTTGTACAAGAGGTGGTGCGGTGTTGGCATTGGGCAGCCCCTCGTTGGACTGCCGCGGCGGCGTCAGCATCGCACGCAGGCGCGGCGACTCCGACACCAGAACGATCTTGTGCCCGTAGAACAGACGACCTTCCACTCTGCCAGGATAAACATGAAAGTGAACTCCAAGCACGAAGAACGTAATCGCCATACCCAAGCCAAGTCGGATCAGAACAGCGTCATTTCAGAGTTTACAGGAATTCTCACGCAGTTTTAAACATGAGTTATCATTATGTTTTTATTTATTTTTAAGCATTTAACTGCTAGATGTTTAAATCTAAAGAAAAGTTTAAGGCTAGGCATATTTCGACGCGGCCATTAGGGCCGTGGTAGCATAATGGTCAGTGCATTCGCCCGGATTGCGAAGGGTGCGGGTTCGAGTCCCGTCCGCTGCCTGGACCGCGTGGATTTTTTTTCTAGTAAACTTTTCTTTAGATTTCAACATCTAGCAGTTAAATGCTTAAAAATAAATAAAAACATAACTATAATTGCTATTTCTTCTTTCAAATGTTTAATACTTGAAAAAGTATTCATTAGACATTGTGGGTTACCTACAATGCGAAGAGAGGGCGCTGCCTTGCAGCTTAAGGTTAGGAAAATTTCAACGCGGCCAATAGGGCCGTGGTAGTATAATGGTCAGTGCATTCGCCCGGATTGCGAAGGGTGCGGGTTCGAGTCCCGTCCGCTGCCTGGACCGCGTGGTTTTTTTTCTAGTAAACTTTTCTTTAGATGTGTTATCATTATTAATAGCGATAAGCTCCAGTAATTTATTTTTGACGACTCCCAAGTCGTACTGCCGGCTGCATACTATTTTAAGAACAGATACTATAATCATACAACTAAATTATAGGTAGACCGTTTGGTTATAAATTGAGGTCAATTTAAACCTGACTGCTAGTAGACAGGGTGTCCAGCACTAGCTGCATCATGCCTTTCTTGTCGAGAGAGGACAGGGCATGCTCTTTACTTTGCCGACATTTTTTATTATAGTTTTTTATAGCCAGGTAGGCAAATGACTCTACCCCACCTGACGTTAAGTGGCGATAAAGACCAAACGCGAAGATAGCTGGTACAGCAGTTATAAACTGCTTCATCAACCATTCTCACCTTGCCGGCCTGCAGAAATGCTTCTTCACGCCTCTCTTAAGCCGCGTACTCATTAGCGAGCTGTAACCGTAACATGCGGAGGAGCTCGATGGCGCAAGTGGTTCGTTCGGCTGCGATCGTTGAACTTAAGCAACTTTCGCAGTGGTCGGTCATTGGATGGGTGACCAAAAATAACAATCTCGAGCTCCTCCGTGCTTCGGAAGGCACGTTAAGCCGTTGGTCCCGGCTGCATCTGCAGTCGTTAGCACCCACCAATCCGCACTGGGCCAGCGTGGTGGGTCATGGCCCAATCTCCCTATTCTATCCATAGGGAAGGTCTGTGCCCCAGCAGTGGGGACATTAATAGGCTCATGATGATGATGATGAACCGTAACATTCGTGATACAGTACGATGTTCTAGTGTGTACGCTTGTAGCTTAGTTGTAAACGTCGCTGCAAACCAGGTTAGCGAACCATGTACACACTATGCTTTTTGGTTACAGTGCATGCAACGATTACGGTTACAGGTCGCTAACGAGTAACCGGCTTTAAAGAACATCAAGTCCTTGTAGACTATTTACACGAGTGCAGAAGCGAAGCGAGAAGCTAGGCAGCGTGTTGGATTCGACTTCCTATCTTTTTTTACAAACAAACCGTGCCCTCCTTCTATTCTTGAGGACAGGGCTTATATTTTGCCATTTTCTCTTGCGAATCTTACGATAGCGGAATGAAAACCTCGATATAGCAATTGGTTAGCGTATTCGGTCTGCGTTTTCCTATTTGATTGCGCATAGGATATCGTAAAACAGAGCGAGGAGTTCCAGCCCCCCTAGCATGACCAACAAAACGCGATATGATAAAGCGATTTATCGACACTCAACTGTCAAACTCCATTGTAGTTTGACAGTTAATGTCGATAAATCGCTTTATCATATCGCGTTTTGTACTCATGCTAGGGGGGCTGGAACTCCTCGCTCTGTTTTACGATATCCTATGCGCAATCAAATAGGAAAACGCAGACCGAATACGCTAACCAATTGCTATATCGAGGTTTTCATTCCGCTCCAGCACGGGCGGCAGCGTTCCTACCGCGTGTCCCTGATATGATGATGAGCACACACCTGAAGGTGACGTCGGCCAGCTCGGGGTTGTTGACGTAGGAGGGGTCGACGCGGGCGGGCGGCGGCTGGTGGGCGGGCGGGGGCTCCAGCACGGGCGGCAGCGTTCCTACCGCGTGTCCCTGATATGATGATGAGCACACACCTGAAGGTGACGTCGGCCAGCTCGGGGTTGTTGACGTAGGAGGGGTCGACGCGGGCGGGCGGCGGCTGGTGGGCGGGCGGGGGCTCCAGCACGGGCGGCAGCGTTCCTACCGCGTGTCCCTGATATGATGATGAGCACACACCTGAAGGTGACGTCGGCCAGCTCGGGGTTGTTGACGTAGGAGGGGTCGACGCGGGCGGGCGGCGGCTGGTGGGCGGGCGGGGGCTCCAGCACGGGCGGCAGCGTTCCTACCGCGTGTCCCTGATATGATGATGAGCACACACCTGAAGGTGACGTCGGCCAGCTCGGGGTTGTTGACGTAGGAGGGGTCGACGCGGGCGGGCGGCGGCTGGTGGGCGGGCGGGGGCTCCAGCACGGGCGGCACGCGCTCCCAGCCGTAGCACGCGCACAGAATGTCCGCTAGCAGTAGCACCGTGCCCTCCTTCTGGGATGGGAGAATAACTTCAATCTAATATATAAAACTAGCAAACCGGTGAACCAAATGTTCACCAAAAAAAAAAAAAAAAAAAAGTATTTAATTAATTGAGAACTTCGGAGATTTTGTGTGGTTTCGTTTGAAATAGAAATCACGTGATTTCTCGAAAACCGGAAGTGCTACGTTACTCAAATCCGGTTTGTAGTCTTATCAGACTATTCTTAACTTATAACTTGAACATTCTCTTTATCCTATCTCTTACGGTTTGGCCGCTGAAACAGCACCACGGACGGACGGACGGACGGACGGACGGACTTGTCTAATAAATAAGAGATTCTCGTGCCGCGGTGTTTGTGGTTAAACTCCTCCGAAACGGCTTTCCCGATTCTCATGAAATTTAGTGTGCATATTGGGTAGGTCTGAGAATTGGACAACATCTATTTTTCATCCCTCTAAATGTTAAGGGTAATCCACCCCTAATTTTTTTTTTCAATTTTAGATATTTTTTATTTATTTAATTTTTTTATGATACAGCATTAGTAAATACATATAACCCTGAATTTTCAACCCTCTACCACCAATCCTTATTTTTATGACGGTACGAAGTTCGCTGGGTCAGCTAGTAACATATTTAAATATATATATATACAAATATATAGTCACGTGTGATCAAGGGCGTCGCCAGCTTATGACTAAGGGGGGGCAATGGGGCAATATTATAGGTAAGGAAGTCAATTGCTCGCACTTTGGTCGCTTTGCGGCTAGCTACATTTATTGGTCTCTAGGGGGGGCAGCTGCCCCCCCCCCCCCTGCCCCCCTTGGCGACGCCCTTGCGTGTGATGCTCGTGACTCTCGTATCATTGCAGCGTTCGCCGAGTTACCCTCCAACTCTCATGCTCGTCGGGAAAAACTGCGCACGCATCCCACACACACACCTAAATATATACATACTAGTGGCCCGCCCTCGCTTCGCTTCGGTGTAGAGCTGTAGTGTAGATTATAGTTTTTGTTGTCAGGCTTGTATTATACACAATGACATTCTTCTAATACCTAATTACAATAGGCACGTGCCGCCAAGCCCCCCCGCCCGGTAGCGTCGGAACCGCTATGTCCCTTTATTTTAAATCTGTAATATCTTCGAAAATATTCACTTAAATCATAAGGTGTAAAGGGCCATATAGATCTATATTAAATGAGCAATGTATTCAAGGTATTTAATTGGTTAAGGATTAATGCTGTATTGGTTAAAATCGCTTCGAAAATTAGCCATTATTTGTCGTAAAAAGTAAATGACAAAAAAAAGTTATTGTGGGTTATCCATAAGAGATAGACATATACCATCACGGACTTTTCTGTAGTTACCTTTTCAATGTGTACAATACTTAGTACATTATTTTGATAAAACTCGTAGGGTTCAGCCTGCGTTTGCAATGTAAGCGGAAAAAATTTAATTATTTACGACATCACATGAGAAACCTCAAAAATAACAGTACTTCTCCACTATTTAATGGATGTTATTATACATGTAAACCTTCCTCTTGAATCACTCTATCTATTAAAAAAAACCGCATCAAAATCCGTTGCGTAGTTTCAAAGATTTAAGCATACAAAGGGACAGAGAAAGCGACTTTGGTTTATACTATGTAGTGATACATACATACACGTCGACGTCCGCTAACATTAGATATCTTTATTTCATGCGTTTACCAACTTAAAATTAACTCAAATATTAGATTATTAAAAGTTTAGTTACCTTGCTGTATCTTAAAATATTAAACAGCAGAGGGAGACACTCGTAAATGAACTGCTTGCTGTAATGGCTGTCGTCTGATGGGCACACCTGTTCAGAATAATATAACTTTAATAAAACACAAATTGTGTTCCGATGTTTCTATTGGAACGAAGTTCCAATCAGGTGCTCTACTCTCTTTCTCCGAAACGAAATTTTAGCAACGAACGAATTTTAAACGAAATTTCGCCAGTGACTACTCTATTTCATCTTCGAACACGCACATAAAATTCGGAATCACAGAAAATTATCGTGAACGAATGGAATGAGTTATGTTTAAGTTCTTTTTTTCTACACTTTTTAGAAAATGTTTTTTACTTCAAAACAATATTACTTTATGACAACATTTTTGATTACATTTAAAACAACCTCTTTTGACAAGCCGACTTATTTGTAGAGTTGATACAATCGAATGTATATCAACCTAAATTTGTCGTGTAACACTTTGAAGTAATGGCAATACAATAATACGATTTATTTGTAAATTCTTCATACTAAAAAATGTTCCTCACGCTAAGCAGCCTTAATTTAAAATACTCAAGTAGTAATTTAGGTTTAATTTAAACAAAAATCCAAAACGAAAGTGAAAGGGGAAATTTTTTTTTTTCGTCATTTTGAGGTTAAAATTTCGAACAATTATCTGTCAAATTCAACTTTTAGTTCAAAAGTTTTGTGAATTAGAGTAGGCTTAGAGAATTTAAATGTCTATGTAACTATTTTCGGACGAATGAATTTTCGAAATGAAATAGAAACAGAGTAAGGAACGTGCGAAATGTTGATCGAAATTTCGTTTTTTGTTGAAATAGAGTAGGCCAGGTGTTGCGGTCGCAGCCTGAAATTTTGGGGAGGGGGCAATAATTAGTAAATTATTTGCTCTCTGATGACGAACCACTCAAGGAATAGAGAAGTTTCCACAATTTTTAGTAGTCGGTTAACATCGTGGTTAGGGACCCCCAAAAGATTCACTCATCCAGCTTATAGGAGCGATTCCTTCTCGTCCTTGCGGTTGGGGGGATGCTCGTGTGGCGGCGACATCTACAGGCCCCACATATAACTAACATAGAGGAAACAATCTTACGCCTCCTCAAGAGATGGCACTACCGGCGCTGCGTTCACAACGTAAGGAAGCCTACATCGCGCAAGTAAAATTCGGCAGCCAACAGTTCATATATACGATGCCCGACCAACATCAGTCGGGCCGCGGCCCCTGAGCTAACATCACCCAGCTCGGAGGAAGATCTTCCCCTTTGGCCTTACTACAATCGGATTAGGGGACCCAGGAGCATAGGGGCATCCCCCTGACACACGTGAGACTGTGCATTTAAAGTGACCATTGATATTTATATTTTTATCTCTGATGTGGAATAGGGGTGATGATGGGGTACAGTAAACGAAATTCTATTAGTCCGTCAGTTAGATGATCAAAAAATAATGGACACGTATTTTTTCTTTGGGCAATCAACCAAAAAATGACAAAGTTATAGCGCGTCAAAGTTTGGGAGTAGGGGTTCGTGACGTCACTTTTGAGTGAATTTTCCCTTATAAGTGTACTCAAACATGACGTCATGCGACTTTTCAAATCAATATATCTCTGCAATGCTTATATTATGTGAAAAAAGAAAAAATACGTGTCCAATACTTTTTGATAATCTACCCGATAAACGAAGAAAAAAAAATTAGTCATCATCCCTATATGACGTCACGTTTGAGTACACTTATAAGGGAAAATTCACTCAAAAGTGACGTCACCAGCCCCTACTCCCAAACTTTGACGAGCTATAACTATGTCATTTTTTGGTTGATTGCCCAAAGAAAAAATACGTGTCCATTATTTTTTGATCATCTAACTGACGGACTAAATAGAATTTCGTTTACTGTACCCCGTCATCACCCCTAATGGAGCCCCTGGGCCCCAAGGCCCACCTGCCCTGCCTTAAATCCGGCCCTGTGACAATAAGAGAAATGACGAGTTAGATTCAGTAGGTCACCTGCAAGAAGTCCTGTAGAAGTTGATCTATGACGTGGTCCAGCGCAGCATCCGCCGCTGCCGCCAGCGACAGTGTCCACGCGTGCAGCGACCACGGCACGCCCAGCGCTCGCAACTCCAGAGTTATATCTGTTTTTAACACAATTTAACCTTTTAGCATGGTTGCAACAACACAATTTCCTTGTAGGTATAGCAATGAGGGCTATCGCGTATGAATCCGCCGCTAGAGGCGCTAGTGTAGCGTGAGGTCTCCGAAATGTCAAATGTTATTGCTTGTTGGTTGACTACGCGAGTTTATTTCTTATTAAAATAATGTTGTGAATAATTGGTAACAATTCGGCTTAATTATGGCAAATATGAGTTATGTGGCAATGAATGTCAGTTATTAAAAATTTGAGCTTAGAAAAATGATTATGTTCCCATTTTTTCCGAATAAAATGGAACTGGGCGTCACTGTGGCATGGCCTATTATGTTTAGGATATGGTTCTTTTGTGTTAAAATACGATCTAAATGTAACCTTTGATTTCATGTGCGTATTAATAAACTTTAAAAGTTACAATTTAGGACCTCACTCAACAGTGGCGCCATCTGGTGAGACAGGAAACGGTAGCCCTCATTGCTCATCAAAATCAGAGATTAAAGGGGAAAGATTTCTCAAACCCTGTTCTTTTTAATTCCTGACGCAAAAAGAGGGGTGTTATAAGTTAGACGTGTCTGTGTGTCAGTGAGTCTGTGTCTGTTTGTGGCATCGTAAACAAGGGCGGATCCAGAGGGCTGGGTCCATCTGTACCCACTGTGACTTGACCACGACTATATGACCCCCCCCCCCCCCCAAGTTGGATCCGCCCTTGATCGTAAATCATTAACGAATGGCGGTCCATTCGTCGGACTCTGTAAATGATAAAACAGGGGGAGAAAAACAGCCCTTGCTGAGTTTCTTTCCGGTTCTTCTCAGTACAAGGTCTCTCGCCGTAGATTTACGAACCGATGGTGTAGCTTCTAGACATTCATATGTGCTTGTAACAGCCTAAACTGAATAAATGATTTTGATTATGATTGATTAAGACTATGGTATTTGGATTCGGTTTTATGTGATTATATTATTCTAGTATATAAGAGTATATATGGTGAGTCACACTGTACGAGTCACGTACAGTAATCTTGTATATCTGCAGAGCAAGCATAACCTACTTTAATCACGTAGCTGTATCTAAGAAATGCATCATAATACGTCATTGTATTAACTATATAAAAACACATATTTTACATAATAAATCAATGCTCCTCATGCATTCAACAATAACAGTTGTCTTCCTTCCTTCATCCTAATATCATTAGGTAGGGGGTCACCCCTACACACACCCTAGAGAATGTGACACTCGTACGAAATCGAGAAATCGATGGTGTAGTGAATATCTTTATATATATAATTCTTCTGTGAGTGTGTATGTCACTGAACTTCTCTTAAACGACTGGACCGATTTTGATGAAATTTTTTGTGTGTGTTCAAGGGGATCTGAGAATGGTTTAGATCCACAATTTTGTCCGCTGGACAACCCCTATTTTTTTAGGGCGGTACGAAGTTCGCTGGGTCAGCTAGTAAACTATAAAACTGTTGGTCGTACAATCAGAGGTTTTATGGAACTCTCTCAAGTGCGCCTACTAATTCATGATCTACCTTACCTTACCTTCTACAAAGCTTTGGCGTGTTACCTTCCTGCCAGGAGCGTCAGTGAGGTTTCATTATTGGGAGTCAATCACAGTTCTGGCGGTTTTCCGAAAAGAAAGGACAATGGGCAAAACACATCCAGCTCCGCCAACAATGTTATTACATCTATGAAAAACTAGCCTTTTTTTAATTAGACACCGTAAAAAAATATCCTGGTAGTCAAAAGATATGGGCATATTTAAGTAGCTAAATAAATTCATTTTATAGTACCTTCATTTTATATTATTAGTAACTATAATAACCACCGTACTATATCACCAGTTATATGATAAAGCCTGCCCACCATCCTGCGCTTGCATTTACTGAGCCACCTCAAAACGGTTTACGGGGGTTGAAGGGCTTGCAGTTGCAAATAGTCGATTCGTCTTACTTCGTTGTGATTGTGCGCTCCCTGTCACTTGATTGATTTTTATCTAACACGCTTTGGACATTGGAACACGATTATCGGTTTTGTTAATCAGTATGGATGAACTGGAATTATGTTTTCTCCGAAGCGTGGACAAGTTTGTGTGATTTGTGGTCGCTTTTACATAGAAGACAATTTACTATAACGAACAGAATATTTGAAAACACCCCAACCCATGCGGCGATTTTTGGATTTACTCTAGCGAGGCAGAATAACATAAGGGGGCACCCTTGCACCTTATGAAGTACTCCTATAATACCTGAGCCCTCTATGTAGAGTCGAACTAACTAACTAAATTAATTCCCTTGTTTAACATTAATATGTTCGTTCGTTAAAGTACTTGTACCTATTCAACTTAAAATAACTAAAGACCCCGGGATGGAATTTGATGCGCTTTGGCACAGATGATCATGACTATAATAACTTTCAAACAAATGTAGTTCAAGCCGTGGCGGACGTGGCTGCAGCGTCCATACATTTTTGCCCAATGTCCTTTTACTTCAAAAAAAGATACAGTGTTCAGGGCGTATACTGACCCAGGTGGTCGGTCTCGGCGCTGCAGTACATGGCGTCCTGCAGCGCGCGCTGCTGCAGCTTGGTGTAGGGCGCGCGTGGGGCGGGCGGCGCGCCCTCGGCCAGCACCTCCTCCAGCGACAGCACCGCGCCCGCTCCGCCCGCCCCGCCCGCGCCGCGCGACGACCCGCCCCGCACCACCGCGCGCAGGCACGCGCGCCGCCCGTGCGTACAGCATACGCCCACCGCGCTAATCGGACCGACAATTAAAAGTCAACGGTGCTAGCGCGCAAGTGGTTAGCGCGTTCGGCTGCGATCATTAAAGTAAAATAACTTTGTAAAAATAGATAACTTTGTAGAAAAGCCAAAGGGGAAGATCTTCCACCAAGCTGGTCCATGTTAGCTCGGGGTCCGCGGCCTGACTGTAGCCAACAGTTCATATATACGATGCCCGACCAACATCAGTTGGGCCGCGACCCCCGAGCTACCATAACCTAGCTCAGAGGAAGATCTTCCCCTTTGGCCTTCCTACAACTTGAATTTGTTATTTAAAGCAAGTTTTAGTAACAATAATAATGTTTTATTTGCAAATTTAACAAAGTTCTAGCCCTCTCACTAGGCTTAGCCTGTCCTGTGGAAGACATCTTACCTATAACATCCATATTGGGCAGCCGCCGAATAACATAACGCGTCATTCAGTTGCGTAGAGAGGAACGGGTCAGCGCCGTGAGACAAGAGAAGCTGCACCAGCTCCAAGTTGCCGACACCACACGCGATCTGGTGAAAAAAAGCATTGGTAGAGAGTACTCAATTTTATTCGAGTGTCGCGGAGCTTTACCCGCATGATATTGATCACTTGCATCCAATACGCCATCTTGCGGCCGAAACAAACTATTCGGCGCACGATGGCTTTGTGTCAATCATAGTTAGAACCATTTTTATGTGACCCTGACCCGCGCCCGCGCGCAAATACTACCCACCTGCAGCGGCGTCAGTGTGCATACGTCATCCCCTCTCGCCGGCGCGCCATCCACTCTAGCGCCGCCGCCCGACCCGCGCCCGCGCGCAAATACTACCCACCTGCAGCGGCGTCAGTGTGCATACGTCATCCCCTCTCGCCGGCGCGCCATCCACTCTAGCGCCGCCGCCCGACCCGCGCCCGCGCGCAAATACTACCCACCTGCAGCGGCGTCAGTGTGCATACGTCATCCCCTCTCGCCGGCGCGCCATCCACTCTAGCGCCGCCGCCCGACCCGCGCCCGCGCGCAAATACTACCCACCTGCAGCGGCGTCAGTGTGCATACGTCATCCCCTCTCGCCGGCGCGCCATCCACTCTAGCGCCGCCGCCCGACCCGCGCCCGCGCGCAAATACTACCCACCTGCAGCGGCGTCAGTGTGCATACGTCATCCCCTCTCGCCGGCGCGCCATCCACTCTAGCGCCGCCCGCCAGCAACCTGCGCGCGCACTCCAGCGCGCCGCCGCCGCCCGACCCCGCGCCCGCACACGCGAACACTAGCGCCGTCCAGCCTAATACAAAACATTGACGAATCACAACAATTTTATGAAAAACACTGCGAAGAAGGAGCTTTGGAGTATTGTAGTGTAAACTCTGAAGTGTCTTAGAATTTAGAATACATCTATAACCTTCTAGAAAATTAAATCCAAGAAATCCACTCGGTCCAGGTTTCAGATGGGATATAAACCGCTGTCCGGGCGGAAGATGGTAGATGGAGTTGGAGGAGGATAGGATGGAGGATATATTGTGGACGTAGTTCTTTGCTATTAAAAAAATCTATTTTAACAAAACCCGGTACCTTCGAATTGCGCGAGTCGCGCAACTTATGTGGCACTAGTATTCTATAAATTTGAGTAGGTCTAGGAAACATTAACTGAACGATTTGTTGGTAATCAAGATACACGGGGAAAGAGCTATGCACGGAAAAAGAGCTATGCAAATTCCACTTCATTATTATCCCGCCATCCGGTCCGTATACCACGACGCGATGGTAGAAAAGGTTATAGGTTGATGTTAGGGTCTGTGCCTTCTTTGTTACTCTTAGACATGGAATAGTATGAACTCACCAGCGGTGGGTGGCGTGTAAGCAGGCTGCGCGGCAGGCGGGGAGCGCGGTGACAGCGGCAGGGCGCAGTGAGCGCCGCACGCGCCGCCACATTCTATGTTCGGGTCTGCGCCCGATTCTAACAGCATCTGGGTAGAAAAAAGTGGACATTGCAATTGGGATCTTTTTTTTTTGAGTGTGTATGCTGTTGGTCGCAGATGATCTTTACAGCGTCACCGGGTTTGGGGCAGCGAGATCCTAAGGGGACCTCAAGCCGAGAATTGGCGAGTGCCTCTGGAGGTATTCCAGGTGGATGGCGTCTCCCCACGGGGGGAGTTTCCTCTCCTGACCACTTGAACCTGAGGGGGTCGGCTCAACTAGAGGGCATCTCTGAGACTCGGACCTCGGCTCTAGTTAGCCGTTGTCGTGGGGGGAACGCAATTGGGATCGTTCGCCGCTTCTCGGCTTAAAGAGATTTTTTTCAGAACATATATTTACAGGGTGTCCCAAACTGCTACATGGGGGGAGGAGGGAAGTACCTTATAAATAGTAGAGAGGAAGTTTTACTGGATGCCTTCTGATTACATTTGATTTTTTAAGACAATACGAACTGCATTTAAAGATTTTTTAAAAAGTCATTCGTCTGAACCGGGTGCCTTTATTATTTACGTCTACTTCTGCTTTCCTAGTTCAGCCAAAGAACTTTACTAACATAGAATCTTAGATTACAACAAAAAGGGAAGATGCGGCACTTGCGGCTCAAAAGTGATCCGCTTAAATTGTGGTGCATTACCCATACCATAATTCGCTTTAGTCACAATTAGACATTCAAACACGCTGCATGTGCACTCAATATAACATTGAAATATTGCTTATATTCTGTGTTATAAAGATAAAACAATGCCTTCGATGCTATTATAAAGAACACTAATACTTCAAAATCGAATAACAAATGCCTCGGCAACATTTTTTATTGGTAAAACTGTAAAAACATTTTTTTTCTCAAAAATCACGATTTGTCGTGACTGTTATTTACGTAATCGCCATTTTGTTATCAAGAAAAGGACAACAATACAGATTAGCCGTACGGATTTGGAAGCGGATTCGCCGTTTCGCTCGCGCTGCGTTGAAGCCTACAGTTCTGTCTCGCTCTCTCGGTTGAATGTTTATATACAGACGTGTGCGTGGGAGAGTTGCTTATGTAGATGAGTCGGATCATATTTTATTTGATGCTAGTATTAACGTACCGTATCTTCCCTATTAGTTTTAATGTAAGTATAGACTATAATTTTATCTAGATTACTTGAGAAAGATAGATGTTGCAGTAGATAATGGTGGTTTTCCAATTACAGAGCATAATGCGACTCAGTGGCGCACAATGCAGAATTATGCTGATGCTTAATTGGAACGTGAATTAGTTTTCAAATGCACCAGCAGAGTGCGCTAAGTTCCGTGTTGAAAAAAAAAAGTCAATGTTGTACCTTCATCTATATTTCTATTTAATTTTTTATGACAGTTTGAATTAACTTTGATTATTTAAAAAAAAAACAAAAGTTTTAATAATTTTTCAACAATAAATAATATTACTAACGATAACATATAAATAAAACATTTCGATCAATGCCAACTTAAAGAAAAAACACTTGTTAATTTTCTGTGTCTGAGTTGGTACGATTGCACGCATTACACGAAAGCATTACTTTTGAGAGTGCTCGATTGTGCGAAGCGTTGCTGTAGTTGAAACACTCAACGTTAAGCATTATGCCGCATAATGCGCTATAATGCTGTAATTGGAAAGCTACCAATAGCTGTTCCCCGTTCTGGAGTTCGGGCCGCCCGCCCTGTGTCTGCCCGCTAAAGTGTACACTTACGGCTTACGTTTCCATCCGTCCAGTTAAAACGGGATAGTGTTAGGTTTTTGGAGTTTACTCCTTAAGAATCGATTTGCATATATAAGGGACCCGGTATGAGAAAAATGTGAGGAGTGAAATCTATCGATGAATGACCTCGTTACGTTTTTACTGTCTACGCTGTAGCAGCCGTAGCGCTACACCGTAGCACAGTATCGTAGCCTACCTTTATTGCCTACGACGACAAGAAACCGCATCGGTGTATCCGCGCCATTCATTGAACACAAAACCATTGAGCTTTAGAAGTAAATGTGGATATGGCATTTACAGTATCAATCTTTTTTAAGTTAACTAAACTCTTTTTGCGTCCGGTTAGACTATCGAATTTAAGGAGTAAACTCCAGTCGTGCGTCGGAGCTGACACACACAATTTTTTTAATCTATTGTCCGGGTCAATTTGACTTCGTTAGGTCCATCAGTCGAGATGAGCAAAGAAAAATATGCAAATAAAAGTGATAAAACCACTTGAAAATTTTTCATAAAATATTTTTATTTTGAATTGTAGGTCAGAAAATACAATTTTTTGGCATCCAAGCGGCTGTGGGAACCAGAAGTCCGACTTTTCTGGCGAGTAAGTACTTTTACTTTTCTTTTTTTTTTACTTTTCCGTGCTTCGGAAGGCACGTTAAGCCGTTGGTCCCGGTTGTATCTGAAGTCGTTAGCACCCACCAGTGCGCACTGGGCCACCCACCAGTGTTGGTTCATAGCCCAATCCCCCTATTCCATCCATAGGGAAGGCCTGTGCCCCAGCAGTGGGGACATTAATAGGCTGATGATGATGATGATGAAGTAAATCCACGCGGACCAGGCAGCGGACGGGACACGAACCCGCATCCTTCGCTATCCGGGCGAATGCACTGACCATTATGCTACCACGGCCCTATTAGCCGCGTCGAAATTTTCCTATCCTTAAGCTGCAAGGCAGCGCCATCTCTTTGCATTGTAGGTAACCCACAATGTCAAATGAATACTTTTTCAAGTATTAAACATTTGAAAGAATAAATAGCAATTATAGTTATGGTTTTATTTATTTTTTAAGCATTTAACTGCTAGATGTTTAAATCTGTAGGAATCACGTCGGGGTCACCAGTGTAGGAAGGCCAAAGGGGAAGATCTTCCTCCGAGCTGGGTGATGGTAGCTCGGGGACCGCGGCCCGACTGATGTTGGTCGGGCATCGTATATATGAAGAGTTAGCTTCCGAATTTCATTTGCGCGATGTAGGCTTCCATACTATTATTGATCGCAGTGCAGGTAACGCCATCTCTTGAGGATGGTGAGTAATGATTTCCTCCATCCGTTGTCTATATGTGGGGCATATAGATGTCGCCGCCACAAATCTAAAGAAAAGTTTACTAGAAAAAAATCCCGTCCCGTCCATCTAGCAGTTAAATGCTTAAAAAATAAATAAAATCATAGATGATGAAGTACTTTTTTCTGATTTAAAGAAATGGCAACGCTACTCACGGCGACGATGTGGTCATCCCCGGCGAGCGCAGCTTTCATGAGTGCGGTGAGTCCGGCGGGGTCGGGCGCGTCGAGTGGCGCGGGCGGCAACAGCGCTCGCACCCCGCCCAACAGCTCGGGCCGCCCGCCCAACAGAGCACGCTGCGCCACCGACAGCGCCGCCCGCCCTACCTCCTCGGACGAACGTTGGCTCCGCGACCACCATGGCTCTATCGCTTCTTCGACCCTGTACCACACACCATATATTTCACCATTCCATCAGTTTTATCAGTTTTTATGTTACAAGCTCCCCGTACAATTGTCATAATTTCTAATGTCACCTGTTATGACAAACAGTAAACACAATTAAATTTTTCGTAGTAAGGTATTTTACTTTTTATTAAAAAGACTTTTAGGCTTTTTATTTTTTTCTTTGCTTTGGGTCCGCATAAGCAGTATTTATGCGGGCTATTTAAAACTTTACGGCTCTACAGATAGGTCATTTCGCCAAGTTAATCTATGGTTAAACTTCTTTATACAAAAGTAGGCTCTAACTATCACAAAAAACGGCTTATAGTCCCGTGGGTAGCGCGCCCCCATCGAGGCGTGTGGTCTTATTTGAGTGTAAGAAAGACTGTAATTTGATTTGAAATTTTATCAATTTATCGTGTATGAAGCTCGATAACGCAAGTGGTAAGTGCCTTTAATCTACGATCATGGAAGTATAGCAACTTTAGCAATGGTCGGTCAAAGGATGGGTGACCAAAAATTTACTATTTCGAGTTGCTCCTTGCATCGGAAGGCACGTGAAGCAGTTTGCCCCGACTGCATCGGCAGTCGTTAGCACCCACCAATCTGGGGGCTGGCCCGCGTGGTGTGTTGTGTTCCAATCTCCCTATTCCATCCATAGGGAGGGCCTGCGTCCCAGTAGGGAGGTCATTAATAGGCTGCTGATGACCAATGTACTGACGTGACGGGGCGGGGCGGGCAGTCGGCATGCGGCAGTAGTAGGCGCGCGGCCTTTAGCACATCGTCGGCGCTAGGCACAGCCACTAGTGTATATAAAGGATGTAGGGGAGGTTTACTAACGTGACGGGTTTTGGCGGGTAGTCGGCCTGCAGCACGTCGTCGACGCCGGGCGCGGCCACTAGTGTATATATAGGATGTAGGGGCGGTGTACTGACGTGACGGGGCGGGGCGGGCAGTCGGCATGCGGCAGCAGTAGGCGCGCGGCCTGCAGCACGTCGTCGGCGTCCGGCGCGGCCACTAGTGTATATATAGGATGTAGGGGCGGTGTACTGACGTGACGGGGCGGGGCGGGCAGTCGGCATGCGGCAGCAGCAGGCGCGAGGCCTGCAGCACGTCGTCGGCGTCGGGCGCGGCCACTAGTGTATATATAGGATGTAGGGGCGGTGTACTGACGTGACGGGGCGGGGCGGGCAGTCGGCATGCGGCAGCAGCAGGCGCGCGGCCTGCAGCACGTCGTCGGCGTCGGGCGCGGCCACTAGTGTATATATAGGATGTAGGGGCGGTGTACTGACGTGACGGGGCGGGGCGGGCAGTCGGCATGCGGCAGCAGCAGGCGCGCGGCCTGCAGCACGTCGTCGGCGTCGGGCGCGGCCACTAGTGTATATATAGGGTGTAGGGGCGGTGTACTGACGTGACGGGGCGGGGCGGGCAGTCGGCATGCGGCAGCAGCAGGCGCGCGGCCTGCAGCACGTCGTCGGCGTCGGGCGCGGCCACTAGTGTATATATAGGATGTAGGGGGGGTGTACTGACGTGACGGGGCGGGGCGGGCAGTCGGCATGCGGCAGCAGCAGGCGCGCGGCCTGCAGCACGTCGTCGGCGTCGGGCGCGGCGGGCGGGGGCCGCAGGGAGGCGTGCGCGCGCACGGCCCGCACCCACTCCCCGAGGGGGGGGAGGGCGCCGGCGCCGCGCTCGCCCCACAGCCCCCCGCCCGATGACGCCGGCGCGCCGCAACTGCCGCCCGACGCGCCGCTGCTGTGCTCCAACTGGGAGGCAGAAAAGAATATCTCTTATCTATTAGACAAGTCCGTCCGTCCGTCTGTGGTGCTGTTTCAGCGGCCAAACCGTAAGAGATAGATAAAGAGAATGTTTAAGTTATAAGTTGAGAATAGTCTGATAAGACTACAAACCGGATGTGAGTAACGTAGCACTTCCGGTTTTCGAGAAATCATGAATTTCAAACGAAACCACACAAAATCTCCGAAGTTCTCAATTAATTAAATACATTTTTATTTTATTTTTTTTTTGGTGAACATTTGGTTCACTGGTTTGCTAGTATTATTTTAATAGGTAAAATAAAAGGTAAACGGATTCTAACGAAATAGACTTGGAGCCCTCACACTTAGTGACTTTCGAGATCGTGTTTCGAGTGTTACGTATAGCTAATAATCTGTAGGAAGACAACTAATTAAAAAACTAAAATATAAAGTTATATTACGAAATCTATCGTTTTTACGCTTTTTGCGAACGAAACTTGAGGAGCCTGATAACGTAAATGGTAGGAGCGTACTAAAATTAGTTAAACAACTGTAGCAATGGCCGGTCATCGGATGGGTGACCAAAAATTAATTTTATTACTCGGTAACCACATTGGGCTCGCGTTTTGGAGCATGTGTCCATGTATGATATCTGCTGTTTCCATTTGGATGACTGATGGGCTAATTTATTTTTATTTTTTATTTTATTTATTAATTTACAGTCAGGCAACGTAGGCCCATAGATACATACCTTAAAGTCTAACATATATACAGATATAAAACATAGTTAAAAACTTATTGACTTAATGATGATAACCTGTGAACACCGCATGAAGTAGTACAGTGCGCGCTCAGCCGCGGGGGATAGAGGGGGAGCCCGCGGGCTGAGCCGGCGAAGCACGGCGCGGAGCTCCGCAGCTGAGCCCGCACACGTAGTCAGTAGCACCGACGCCGCGCCCGACCCGCCCGATCCGGCTGATGTACCTGAACCGCCGGAACCACCTGCGAACGTATATTTTTTATGTTTATTGAAGTTTTACTTCTTTAGGCGCGTTATGAAAAAATTATGAGAGTGAAATTTTAAGATGCGCGCGCATCACTGTAACACAAAATTTTAACAGCATGCGTTACTTTTGTGTTTACCGCACATTAAGAAAATCTACCAACAAAATAGAAATAGAATCTCTATTTAGTGGGTGCTAACGACTGCATTGTGAAGGCCTATCAAAAGTATTTATTAATCTGGAACAACGGAACCAAAGCGCGATTCAGGAGACTACAGCGCCATCTCTTGACCATTGGTGTAGTAGAACCAAAAACCACATCTTTATTTTTTGTAATAAAGTAACAGTTATAGGTATTCATATTTATAATATTTATCCACATGTTTCTAGTTTGTAAATTCGGATTACGTGTTTGAGTTTCATAGAATTGCAAATCACATATGTTCTAATAAATTATATTCAGTAGCGATTTTAATTGAATATTTTGATTATTTATTTATTTTTTCAAATTAAAACTGAACTTTATTGACTGTGTCCTTTTCCAGACTTTTTATTAATTTATTGTAATTAATTATTTGCATGCAATTAAAAACTAATTTTAAACGATGCCAAAGAAGGATAACTTCTCACGCGCCTACATAAGTACACGCACCCATTTTTTTTATTTTTTTTTATTAGGGATAACAAACAGTTGTACAATATATGTTAAGTGAAAGGCTTACAATTATGTTATACTTATTGTACAACCAACAACATTATTCACAGATTAACACTAGGATTGTTTTGTTTTATTTATATTTCTATTATTCTTTTTCTGTACTAAAAGAAAAATATGTTGTACATTACACAAATAATAAAATAAAATAAAATAAAAATAAGTATCCAGTAGAAACAAAAAGCTTGTTGAGGCGTAACAAGGCAATACACATATTATACTTATAGGTAAAACACATATTATGATAAAAGATCATACACTATTATATATATGGCTATTCTATGTTAATACGGTTTTTTGGAGTTTACTCCTTAAGAATCGATTTGCATATATTAGGGGCCCGGTATGAGAAAAATATGAGGAGTAAAATCTACTGAACATATGACCTCGTTACGTTTTTGTTTCTTCGTTCGATATTTGACTTTATGGTGAGGGGATACAGTCGAAAAGTGTGTTTTAATGCAGATAGAGCAAGAGATATGTCATGACTGTGTTCCGCATTTGAAAAAGCTTTCCGAGAAAAGACGAGCGCGTATCGATCGAGCCTGAGCGCATTCCGGCCTAGTGGTGTAGGGCTGGCGTCAGGGAAAACTTTTCAGCAGAATGTTTCATAATGAGAAATGTTTTTGGAGTTTACTCCTTAAGAATCGATTTGCATATATAAGGGGCCCGGTATGAGAAAAATGTGAGGGATAAAATCTATCGATGAATGACATTAATGACCTCGTTAAGTTTTTGTGCGCAACCTCATCTGCGCACCTTTCACTTTTAGCCATGGCAACGGATAAAAAACATTAAGTTGTCACAAATGTCAATAAAATAAATAAACTAAAAATAGATAAAATCGGAGCAAAATTAATGAAAACAAATAAATAACAGAATATAGAGAAATGCCGGTAAGTGTCCAGCACTCTGGAATAGTGATTTTCAGTACAGATGGAATTATAATACATATTTACAAAATGATGACTAGTGTGTGATATTTTTGAAATTGTGTGTTTCCAGAAATACATAACAAAATATATGATGAATATCGCTCATGTTAGATGATAAAATGTGTGACATGGAACCTATGATAGTCGAAACCATGGGACGATTCCTGAGGTATCTCTACTTGTAACCGACTTCTTCGGACTTGATTTTGTTTTGTGTCTGTTCAAAGACAATCGTTTTTAGAGTGTAAACTCCGGTTGTGCGTCGGAGCTGACACACACAATTATATTTTTTCTATGTGTAAAGCGGCAAACAAGCATATGACTATTCTATGCGACTACCATAGCCTTGCGAAAAATATCACGGAGCCCTGGTACGTGGTTAGGTTAGGGCGGGAAATTTCTATCTTAAAATGTAGACAACAAAAGGAGCTAAGTTCTAATCGTGTGGATAATTTGCATTTGTACAAGCTATTTTAATTATCTCTTATCTATTAGACAAGTCCGTCCGTCCGTCCGTCCGTCCGTGGTGCTGTTTCAGCGGCCAAACCGTAAGGGATAGATAAAGAGAATGTTTAAGTTATAAGTTGAGAATAGTCTGATAAGAGTACAAACCGAATGCGAGTAACGTAGCACTTCCGGTTTTCGAGAAATCACGTGATTTCTATTTAAAACGAAACCACACAAAATCTCCGAAGTTCTCAATTAATTAAATACATTTTTTTTTTTTGGTGAACATTTGGTTCACTGGTTTGCTAGTATTTTATTATGTTTGCATTCCAAGTCGATGCACTCTAAACAGCTGACACAGTTGACTCACTAATTGTTTTAAGAACAATATTTTACATTATATGACAGTGCAATAAAGGCATTCACATCATATTGACGTTTTTTGATAATTATCTCCCGACGATCGTCCAGTGACTAATTGACATATTGACAGTCGTGAGGGTCCACGTAACGACCACTACAGCCTTTAATTGCTATGAACCTGTCTTTTTAAGCCTTTCCTTAGTTTACCGCTATGAATGAGCATGTATGATATTGGTGAATCATTGAACTTACCGGATCCATTAGTGGTGATACCGGAGTCATGACTGAGTCCAAGCTGCCTGTTCTCCGGGCGTGCCACTCCCGACGACGACCCAGATCCCAGCGAACTCATAGACTCCCAACGCGACAGTGACAATGCTCCTAAGTTAGAAAAAAAATTACTATAAAATTTAGGTAATGTTATAGCTAATTTGTTAATGGTGTCGATTCTGGCATAACTCTCTAAATTTAACATCAGTCTCTCCTTGTCATTCTGTACAGTCTATGACAAGGATACACTGTGGTCGAATTTAAGTTTAGGTTTAGAAAATCATGCCAGAATCGACACCATTGTTGATATCAATCACTTTTCTTATATTCTAATGAAACTTGTTTCTTTTAAACAAATAAATGCTATAGCTATTGGCTATCTTCACCTGCTCATTCTGGACTGAGTTCCGAGTACCTCAGGGAGTACTGAAAACTGTGCTACTGACGCCTGACCAAACTAGCCTGTACACTGGTGGAATGGTACGGAATTTAATCTCTTATCTATTAGACAAGTCCGTCCGTCCGTCCGTCTGTGGTGCTGTTTCAGCGGCCAAACCGTAAGAGATAGATAAAGAGAATGTTTAAGTTAAGAATAGTCTGATAAGACTACAAACCGGATTTGAGTAACGTAGCACTTCCGGTTTTCGAGAAATCACGAATTTCAAACGAAACCACACAAAATCTCCGAAGTTCTCAATTAATTAAATACATATTTTTTTTTTATTCAGGTTTTGGTGAACATTTGGTTCACTGGTTTGCTAGTTTAATTCCTAATTTGTCACACTAATAAATTACGTATCTGCAGTTTTATGTGAATTGAAGAAAGGGGATATAAATTAGAGGTGAAAATCTGTCATCTATTATCTCTTTTCAAAAGGCAGGAGTCTAGAAGTAAGATAGCTGCATGATCTGCATGTTGTGATGCAGTGGCTATTTATCAGACTCAACCCTACCGTCGTTGAGGAAGGCCAAAGGGGAAGATCTTCCTCCGAGCTGAGTGATGCTAGCTGACTGATGTTGGTCGGGCATCGTAGGTATATATGAAGAGTTAACCTCCGAATTTCATTTGCGCGATGTAGGCTTCCATACTATTATTGATCGCAGTGCAGGTAACGCCATCTCTTGAGGATGGTGAGTAATGATTTCCTACATCCGTTGTATATCTGTGGGGCATACAGATGTCGCCGCCACAGCTGTATGGCTGCAGCAGCCCCCACATGTCGGCGAAGAGGGTGACAGCGAAGTCTCCTCGAGTAGCATCTCCATCTAATACAGTTTGCACTAAACAGATGCGGCCCTGCCTGCGTTGAGATGACTGTATGGCTGCAACAGCCCCCATACGCATACTGCGTAGTGACGGCGAGGTCTCCTTAAGCAACGTCTATATGCAATACAGTTGACACTAACCAGACGCGACCCTGCCGGCGTTAAGGTGGCTGTAGGGCTGCAGCAGCCTCCATAGATCAGCGCAGGTGGCGACGGCGAGGTCTTTCCGATCAGTGTGTATAAATAATACAGTGGGTACTCACCAGACGCGACTCTGCCGGCGTTAAGGTGGCTGTAGGGCTGCAGCAGCCCCCACAGGTCGGCGGAGGGGGCGACAGCGAAGTCTTTTCGTTCAGTGTGTATAAATAATACAGTGGGTACTCACCAGACGCGATCCTGCCGGCGTTTAGGTGGCTGTAGGGCTGCAGCAGCCCCCATAGGTCGGCGCATGTGGCGACGGCGTGGTCGATGGCTGCCGGCGTGATGGGCCCACTGCCAGCGTTGCTGCCGGCGATCAGGGCGATCTCCTCGAGCAGCGTCTCCATGCCCGCGCATAAATAGATCGCGGCGTATCTGTTGATCAGAATAGTAGTTAGTAGGCTGTAAATGTGTCTACAGCATATTAAATA
Source organism: Chilo suppressalis (assembly GCA_902850365.2). Lineage (NCBI taxonomy): Eukaryota > Metazoa > Arthropoda > Insecta > Lepidoptera > Crambidae > Chilo > Chilo suppressalis. The sequence continues at coordinate 1,263,153 of OU963894.1, forward strand.
AATAAATATTTCCAACACTCACACCAATTAGCCCAGCCCCGAAGTAAGCACTGTAAGGCTTGTGTTATGGGTACTAGAGTAACGGATAGAATACATATACGGTACATAAATAAATACATTTATATAGAAATACATATTAAACAGCCATCATGGCTGGAGTACAAATGCTCGTATTCATCACACAAACATCTGCCCCCACCGGGATTTGAACCCGGGACCTCTCGAGCGGCGTACAAACCACTCGGCCACGGAGGTCATCCAAAAAAATATTGAAAAAAAGTCTGAATTAGAATACCAATCTTATGCTATTCAAGAAGTCCATTTCATACTTATTTGAGTTGCTCCTGTCACTGAGATTTCCTCTAGAATTGTCACAGGCGAAGATCCCTACAGTACGTAATACACGCAGATGATCCTGCCGCCGCATCGATCCTAGCCCATGCATCGTCGCAACTAGTGCTTACTACTCTGCAGCCACTAACAATGACTTGCATGACTCGTGCACGAAGGGAGCGACGCGCACGTCCAGCATCCAGCGCTGGAAGCGTCCGGGCGCGAGGCTGGTGCCGCCACTAACAATGACTGGCGCTATACTGACTCGTGCACGAAGGGAGCGACGCGCACGTCCAGCATCCAGCGCTGGAAGCGTCCGGGCGCGAGGCTGGTGCCGCCACTAACAATGACTGGCGCTATACTGACTCGTGCACGAAGGGAGCGACGCGCACGTCCAGCATCCAGCGCTGGAAGCGTCCGGGCGCGAGGCTGGTGCCGCCACTAACAATGACTGGCGCTATACTGACTCGTGCACGAAGGGAGCGACGCGCACGTCCAGCATCCAGCGCTGGAAGCGTCCGGGCGCGAGGCTGGTGCCGCCACTAACAATGACTGGCGCTATACTGACTCGTGCACGAAGGGAGCGACGCGCACGTCCAGCATCCAGCGCTGGAAGCGTCCGGGCGCGAGGCTGGTGCCGCCACTAACAATGACTGGCGCTATACTGACTCGTGCACGAAGGGAGCGACGCGCACGTCCAGCATCCAGCGCTGGAAGCGTCCGGGCGCGAGGCTGGTGCCGCCACTAACAATGACTGGCGCTATACTGACTCGTGCACGAAGGGAGCGACGCGCACGTCCAGCATCCAGCGCTGGAAGCGTCCGGGCGCGAGGCTGGTGCCGCCACTAACAATGACTGGCGCTATACTGACTCGTGCACGAAGGGAGCGACGCGCACGTCCAGCATCCAGCGCTGGAAGCGTCCGGGCGCGTGGCTGGTGCCGCCACTAACAATGACTGGCGCTATACTGACTCGTGCACGAAGGGAGCGACGCGCACGTCCAGCATCCAGCGCTGGAAGCGTCCGGGCGCGAGGCTGGTGCCGCCACTAACAATGACTGGCGCTATACTGACTCGTGCACGAAGGGAGCGACGCGCACGTCCAGCATCCAGCGCTGGAAGCGTCCGGGCGCGAGGCTGGTGCCGCCACTAACAATGACTGGCGCTATACTGACTCGTGCACGAAGGGAGCGACGCGCACGTCCAGCATCCAGCGCTGGAAGCGTCCGGGCGCGAGGCTGGTGCCGCCACTAACAATGACTGGCGCTATACTGACTCGTGCACGAAGGGAGCGACGCGCACGTCCAGCATCCAGCGCTGGAAGCGTCCGGGCGCGAGGCTGGTGCCGCCACTAACAATGACTGGCGCTATACTGACTCGTGCACGAAGGGAGCGACGCGCACGTCCAGCATCCAGCGCTGGAAGCGTCCGGGCGCGAGGCTGGTGCCGCCACTAACAATGACTGGCGCTATACTGACTCGTGCACGAAGGGAGCGACGCGCACGTCCAGCATCCAGCGCTGGAAGCGTCCGGGCGCGTGGCTGGTGCCGCCACTAACAATGACTGGCGCTATACTGACTCGTGCACGAAGGGAGCGACGCGCACGTCCAGCATCCAGCGCTGGAAGCGTCCGGGCGCGAGGCTGGTGCCGCCACTAACAATGACTGGCGCTATACTGACTCGTGCACGAAGGGAGCGACGCGCACGTCCAGCATCCAGCGCTGGAAGCGTCCGGGCGCGAGGCTGGTGCCGCCACTAACAATGACTGGCGCTATACTGACTCGTGCACGAAGGGAGCGACGCGCACGTCCAGCATCCAGCGCTGGAAGCGTCCGGGCGCGAGGCTGGTGCCGCCACTAACAATGACTGGCGCTATACTGACTCGTGCACGAAGGGAGCGACGCGCACGTCCAGCATCCAGCGCTGGAAGCGTCCGGGCGCGAGGCTGGTGCCGCCACTAACAATGACTGGCGCTATACTGACTCGTGCACGAAGGGAGCGACGCGCACGTCCAGCATCCAGCGCTGGAAGCGTCCGGGCGCGAGGCTGGTGCCGCCACTAACAATGACTGGCGCTATACTGACTCGTGCACGAAGGGAGCGACGCGCACGTCCAGCATCCAGCGCTGGAAGCGTCCGGGCGCGAGGCTGGTGCCGCCACTAACAATGACTGGCGCTATACTGACTCGTGCACGAAGGGAGCGACGCGCACGTCCAGCATCCAGCGCTGGAAGCGTCCGGGCGCGAGGCTGGTGCCGCCACTAACAATGACTGGCGCTATACTGACTCGTGCACGAAGGGAGCGACGCGCACGTCCAGCATCCAGCGCTGGAAGCGTCCGGGCGCGAGGCTGGTGCCGCCACTAACAATGACTGGCGCTATACTGACTCGTGCACGAAGGGAGCGACGCGCACGTCCAGCATCCAGCGCTGGAAGCGTCCGGGCGCGAGGCTGGTGCCGCCACTAACAATGACTGGCGCTATACTGACTCGTGCACGAAGGGAGCGACGCGCACGTCCAGCATCCAGCGCTGGAAGCGTCCGGGCGCGAGGCTGGTGCCGCCACTAACAATGACTGGCGCTATACTGACTCGTGCACGAAGGGAGCGACGCGCACGTCCAGCATCCAGCGCTGGAAGCGTCCGGGCGCGAGGCTGGTGCGGGCGCGCGCCGCTGACCCGAGTCGCCGCGCCGCCGCGCCGCCCGTCGCGTACATCGTCGCCGCGCGCTGGCATCCCTGATAAAACACAGAATTAACATTTATAAACGGACAACACCACCAAATAAAGAGAATAAATAATGACAGTGGCTGTGCTCTAATCGTGCAATACCATGTTTAACAAAACGCTTGTGGCGGCGACATCTACATGCCCCACATATAATGAACATAGAGGAAACAATCTTACGCCTCCTCAAGAGATGGCACTACCGGCGCTGCGTTCACAACGTAAGGAAGCCTACATCGCGCAAGTAAAATTCGGTAGCCAACAGTTCGTATATACGATGCCCGACCAACATCAGTCGGGCTGCGGCCACCGAGCTACCATCACCCAGCTCGGAGGAAGATCTTTCCCTTTGGCCGTCCTACACGCTCATAGAATGAAGGTCATTGTATTTTTACAATGGCCTTCATTCTATGACCGTGTAGGGCGTGTAGGGTAGAGCGATTAACTTTTACAATCCTTAAATCGATTCACACTAACCACTGCGCTCTGGACCTCCTTATGAAATATGTAGAAGATCTAATATACAATGCCGTACAAAAATATAATTTGCCAGGTAATCCATAGTATGTAAGTTAGAAATTATAGCAGCATGAAACGGTTGCACTTCTTGCGTTTAATTGTATAATTATGACAAAACATGACTGCCGTGAAAAAACAGGTGTGGCAGGTGAAAGTACAGCACCAATTTCCTCCACGTCTGGATTCCAAAGTCACTTAACATTTGCTTGGACTTATAAATACAAAAATTATAAAAAAAAGGATTTTTATTGTTTTTAGTGTTTTTTTTTTTAACCGGATTTCATCGAGTGTGAATAATTTAACTTAAGACTAGGCTGTATGGGCATTGTTCCCTTTGCCTTCCCTGAAAAGCAAGAACTTAACAAAAAAAAAGTTGTTTAAAGTTGTAAAAATCCTCGTACTTTGATACAAGCGTCAGCTAGCGGCGTGCTGAGCACTATCTTGAAGGCGCCAACTACCTCGTGCTTAGAACAGAACCCGAAGTTCTGCGAGAGGCGCTGCGCCTCGCGGGATATCCTCACTAATGCCCTGAAAAAGAAATATTCTCGCGTAACTAATCCAATTTCTTGTCAGTAATTCCAAAGTGGAAAATCCAGATACCAAGTCGATAAAAATCAAGGTCCTGGATTATTGGGGAAAACTTTGAGCGAAATTCAAGAATACAGACAAAACTTCATACCAGTGCCTTTTATTTTACGAGGCCCCAATATCACTCCGTCATCATGACACTTTTAATTTTACCGAATTGTTACCGAAATATCGAGGACAAAAACGCGGTTTGTACATAGTAGCAATATGGAAAGGATTACTTTCTTCAGAAGAAAGTTTGATTTGAATTATTTTGGCTAAGATACCAGCTACGATTTTTTAGTATTTATATACCAAAGACAGGGAGAATGGAATTATTCTTAACCAGTCGTCCAACGTGAAGTATCGGTCGCTCGAACGCTTTGTCTTTTTCACATTTTTCTGCCCATTGATATTGAATTTCATGCAAGTGTGCTCAGTACGTTTTCTATGTCCGATCTCACCTCTGCAACAAGTACGCCAGTCTCGGCGGGGCGTCGGGCGCCATCTTGTGCGCGACAAGTTGAGGAGCTCGATGGCCATGGTTAGCGCGTTCGGCTGCGATCGTTGAAGTTAAGCAACTTTCGCAATGGTCGGTCATTGGATGGGTGACCAAAAATGTACTATCTCGAGTTCCTTCGTGCTTCGGAAGGCACGTTAAGCCGTTGGTCCCGGTTGCATCTGCAGTCGTTAGCACCCACCTATCCGCACTGGGCCCGCAAGGTGGATCATGGCCCAATCTCCCTATTCCATCCATAGGGAAGGTCTGTGCCCCAGCAGTGGGGACAGTGGCGGCGCTAGACCACATATGGAGGTCGGCGACATGAAGTTCGCGAGGCCTATTTTAATTCGAAGTAAAATCCGTTAAATTAAGTGAGCCAAATTTTAAAATAATGTAAACGATTTTTATTGTTGATAATCAAATGATGACAAAAAATAATTACAAATCTAGAAATTTAATTACTAAAATAGTGTTGCCAGACAGACGATTCTGAATACCCGTAAAGTACTACTCGCTTCCATCACGCACGTGTTCGAAAATAATAAAAGTCATTATCATCTGCTTAGCTTTTCCCCGAATTGTTCGAGGTCGGCTACCTAAGCCAGACCAGGAGAAACGAAAATAAATAGGTAACTAGTAAAAATTTTTTGCAAGGCGGTGGCCGACGTCGCCGACGCCTAGCGCCGCCACTGAGTGGGAACATTAATAGGCTGATGATGATGCAAGTGTTCTCAGTGCGTTTTCCATGTCCGATCTCACCTCTGCAACAAGTACGCCAGTCTCGGCGGGGCGTCGGGCGCCATCTTGTGCGCAACCTCTTTGCAGCGGCCTACCTGCAGCGCGCGGCTCACCTCCCCGCCCGTCCATGGCACGCAGCGTAGCTCAACTAGCCTGGGACAGACATATTTGCACGTTTGAACCATTCTCAGGATAAAATAAAATAAAAAATAAATAAATATTTCCAACACTCACACCAATTAGCCTAGCCCCAAAGTAAGCATTTTATGGCTTGTGTTATGGGATACTAGGGTAACCGATAGAATATATATACTGTACATATATAAGTATATTTATATAGAAATACATATTAAACATCCATGACTGGAGTACAAATGCTCGTGTTCATCACACAAACATCTGCCCCCACCGGGATTCGAACCCGGGACCTCTCGAGTCGGCGACACCATGAAACCCGGCGTACAAACCACTCGGCCACGGAGGTCGTCATTAGATAGGATAGGATGGAAGTACTGAGTAGAGCATAGAGGTCGCTTGTCATAGAATTATTTATTGATCAGCTACTTGGATTAAAACAAAAAGGGAAGATAAGGCACTCGCGGCTCAAAAGTGACCCGCTTAAATTGTGGTGCATGACCACAATTCGCTTTAGTCACAATTAGACATTCAAACACGCTGCATGTGCACTCAATATAACAATATTGCGTATATTCTGTGTTAAAGCAATGCCTTTGATGCTTTTAGTGTCGCCGCACACGGGTCACACGCCACAGCCACGCCGCCACGAGATGCTAGAAGCGGCTACTAAAGTGGCTGAAGCTCGCGACAGCAGCCGACAAAGGCAAGGGAGAGAGGGGAGGGGAATCGCGCGAGTGACGTGTGGCGGCGTTTTGTATCGGCGCATCAAGTGGCCGGTGTGGGCCACAAGAAGCGAGCAACGGCGATTTGTAGCGTGTGGCGGCCACCGGCGTACCGTGTGTGGCGAGTCCATATAAATTGTATGAAAACTACAAGAAATATGCCGGTGGCGGCTTTTTGTGGTTGTGGTGGGTGGCCCGTGTGCGGCGACGCTTAGAAAGAACACAAATGGTTCAAAATCAAATAACAAATGCCTAGCAACACTTGTCATTCATAAAACTGTAAACACATTTTTTTCTCAAAAATCGCTGTTTGTCGTGAATGTTATTTACGTAATCGCCATTTTGTTATCAAGAAAAGGACAACAACACATCTCAGCCGTACGGACTCGGCAGCGGACTCGCCGTTTCGCTCGCGCTGCGTTGAAGCGTACAGTTCTGTCTCGCTCGCTCGATTGAATGTTTATTTACAGATGTGTGCCTGTGTGAGAGTTGCCTATGTGGTTGTGTTGGTTCATATTTTATTTGAAGCTAGTATGAGCGTACCGTATCTTCCATTTTTGTTTTAATCTATGATTAGCTATCATGGACTCGTTTAGTTACTGATACATTGGTGTCGATTCTGGCATGTTTCTCTAAACCTAAAACTTAATTTGACAATAGTGTATCCTTGTCATTCTCTGTACAGAATGAAAAGGAGAGACTGATGTTAAATTTAGTTCTAAGTTTAGAGAATCACGCCAGAATTGACGCCATTTGCTAGCTAAAGTAAAGGGTGCTAGCCGAATAAAGTCGAAGAGAGCCGAGTAGTTACGAATGTCTTTCGTCATGTATATGTCATTGTGAGCATCACATAAAACATATCGTCGGCATCGCGACAAATATTTAACAGCAAGAGTTTACAGTAAGACTATGATTAAATTAATTCAAACAATCCAGAAACGAATCGAATCTGGCTCTTTACTCTCTATGCAAACTGGAGCTAGTCTTGGCCAATAGGGATGATGACTAATTTTTTTTTCTTTGTTTATCATGTAGATTATCAAAAAGTATTGGACACTTATTTTTTCTTTTTTCACATAATATAAACATTGCAGAGCAATATTGATATGAAAAGTCGCATGACGTCATGTTTGAGTACACTTATAAGTGAAAATTCACTAAACTACACTCAAAAGTGACGTCACGAGCCCCTACTCCCAAACTTAGACGCGCTACAACTTTGTCATTTTATGGTTGATTGCCCAAAGAATTTTTTGATCATCTAACTGACGGACTAAATAGAATTTCGTTTACTGTACCCCGTCATCACCCCTATTGATCTTGGATACCGGGCGGTTGCGTACGCGCAGTGTCACTGAATTACCTTATATGGAATTTTAAAGAATGTGTTTAGGTACCTGTTGTGCGAGTCGACCCAGACGAACTCGTCAGCACTAGTGACGTTGGTACATACGGTGTCCAGCGATGGCTGCCTCACCAGCGGTGCACGCCGCCTGCGAGCCTCTGCCGCACTGCCGGTCTCTATGTCAAACAACATAGAGTTCATTATTGATCAGCATATATGTAAGTACTTATTAAATAAACTACCTATCAAGTTTAGCAAACAAATAATATGTTCCTAGTTTATTCATTATACATATATTATATTATATTGTGGGTTTACCTATAATGCGAAGAGATGGCGCTGCCTTGCAGCTTAAGAATAGCTAGAAAGAATTTCGACGCGGTCCGTGAGGGCCGCGGTAGCATAATTGGTCAGTGCATTCGCCCGGATTGCGAAGGGTGCGGGTTCGAGTCCCGTCTGCTGCCTGGTCCGCGTGGAATTTTTTCTAGTTATATTTTCTTTAGATTTAAAGAATTATACAAATAAAATAATTGTGACGACGCAGCCCGAAATGAATGCGAAGCGTCAAAAAACAGATAAATCAGTTAATCATTACCGTTGAAACTAGTTTTATTTAAGAATAGGCTAGTTGACTCATGTCAAATTGCACTATACAAATGTTTATTTCTTATAATTTTTGGTATGAGGAACCTAAATACATCGATTTCACTTCATAAAATTAGAAGATGGCTGTAGTAATTTAATTTGTAAAATAGTTTTTTAGTCTATGCTTTTTAAACACTAAAAACGCTGTCCACCATGATTGTGACGTCAACATAATAGCAAACAACTAAACGTCATTGTCGTTTTACTGTGGTTTCTTTCGTCCGACTAAAATATATCTAAAAACTCTTATATCTTGAAGAAAAGTTTCCGTTTATTGGTTTTCTTAACTAAATTAATGCTGGACGCCGGATTTGTGAAAGCAGAAACGACAAAACTCTTTGACTTAGCAGTTACATTCATAACCTTTAAAATTGAAACCACAACATTTCTGGAGTTTTTAACGATGAGTTTCTTTATTCTCGTATAATACAATCATGATAATTACTATATTTATCATGAAATCTATTAGAAATCATGGTTTTGTAATGTAAATTCAGATAGGTTATATCCTACGTGCTTGTGAGTGTTTGTTTACTATTGTTCCCGTCATACCATAGATAATCTATGGACTAAAATGGCCGACAGCGTTTTTGTATGTCCATGAAAAATCTATTTTAAAATTAAAGTTTTGTAGCTTTCTAGGTAAAAAAAAAATTACAATACATTTTTTTTCGGTCTAATTGAACAATTATTACCATTTAAAACATATTTCCAAAAAGTGTCAACTAGCCTATTATACAGGTAGATAATGTATAATGTTAAGGTGTGATGTAGAACTACGTATTGCTTACAAAGTTTACAGATGAAAAAAGCTGTATTACTATTTTTTTTTTTATTCGGTAATAGGTAAGCGCTTGACCATAATTCGCCTGATGGAAAGCAATATTATGGTCTACGATGGAGCGCGCTTACCTAATAAAAACCGGTTCACTCTTGCTTTGAAGACCGCTAGATTGTAGTGCTCGGGGAACAAGGGCTCAGGCAAGGAATTCCATAGTTATTATATTACTATTTACAAACAAATTATACGTACATATCCCCTCTAATATGAACTTTCAGCGCTCGTTTATAAAACTTAAATTGGATAAAATTCTGAGTGTGTCAGTTGATTTTACGAATTTCTCATTAAATGTTTAGATTTTTTTTGAAGTTATACTTCTTTAGGCGCGTTATGAAAAAATGATGAGAGTGAAATTTTAAGATGCGCGCGCATCACTGTAACACAAAAATTAACAGCATGAAGTTGGTCGCTTTAGCGACATGCTGTTACTTTTGTGTTTACCGGACATTAAGAAAATCTACCAACAAAATAGAATTAGAATCTCTATTTAGTGGGTGCTAACGACTGCATTGTGAAGGCCTATCAAAAGTATTTATTAATCTGGAACAACGGAACCAAAGCCCGATTCAGGAGACTACAGCGCCATCTCTTGACCATTGGTGTAGTAGAACCAAAAACCACATCTTTATTTTTTGTAATAAAGTAACAAATATAGGTATTCATATTTATAATATTTATCCACATGTTTCTAGTTTGTATATTCGGAATACGTGTTTGAGTTTCATACAAGTGCAAATCACATATGTTCTAATAAATTATATTCAGTAGCGATTTTAATTGAATATTTTGATTATTTATTTATTTTTTCAAATTAAAACTGAACTTTATTGACTGTGTCCTTTTCCAGACTTTTTATTAATTTATTGTAATTAATTATTTGCATGCAATTAAAAACTAATTTTAAACGATGCCAAAGAAGGATAACTTCTCACGCGCCTACATAAGTACACGCACCCATTTTTTATATAGCCAGGTAGGCAAATGACTCTACCCCACTTGATGTTAAGTGGTGATAAAGTCCAAACGCGAAGATAGCTGGTACAGCAGTTATAAACTGCCACACCAACCATCCTCACCTTGCCGGCCTGCAAAAATGCTTCTTCACGCCTCTCATATATGATATTTTTTACTTGGATTAGTCTTTATTATGGCTATGTTAAATAAAGCTCAAAATGTTTTTCTAACATCAAAAGTAACGTTTAAAGGCTAATAGTTAATTGTGAGATTTGCCGCAAGACCAGGACCAAGACTGGGAGCGCAATACCAAGACCAAGACTTGCCAATTCTCGTCTTGTTCTTGCATTTGGGCAACACTACTACATTTAGGCACAGGTTCGGCCTCACATGGAGTACTGCTCTCATCTTTGGGCGGGGGCAGCCCAGTACCAGCTTCTCCCTTTGGATCGCATCCAGCGCCGAGCGGCTCGAATCGTCGACGACCAGGACCTTTCCGATCAGCTTGATCCTTTGGCTTTACGTAGGGATGTAGCTTCGCTCTGCATCTTCTATCGCATTTATCACGGGGAGTGTTCTGAGGAATTGTTCGGATTCATTCCAGCTGCTGCATTTCGCAATCGTACATCGCGACAAAAATTTCATCCCCATCATCTTGATGCGTGGCTATCCACAACCGTGCGTTTTTGTCGAAATTGTTTTACCACGTACGAAAAAACTGTGGAATATGTTGACGCCAGCAGTGTTTCCGGACCAATACGACCCAAGAACCTTCAAAAAAGGAGCGTACTCCTTCCTTAAAGGCCGGCATCGCATTTGTGATACTCCTGGTGTTACAAGTGTCCATAGGCAATGGTGATCACTTACCATCAGGTGAGCCGTCTGCTCGTATGCCCCCTATAACATAAAAAAAAACACTATACTCCGCCAACAGTGTGACCATCGCGCGACCGCAGCAACAGCTGCTTGACGGCAATCGTAGGTCCCTCCGATTCCGTCGGCCTAGGCACGTCTAAGAGTACCCCGACGACGAAATCACCTGCGCCAACGCGCCTCTGACTCCCACACAGGCCACAAGCAACAACACTACACAGCTAGCATACTTGCACACTAGCTTAGCACTAGGCAGACACCGCACACGTAGGATAAGCGTGCGACGACCTGATGTCTTTCAGACCAAATTAATAATAATAATAATAATAAATTTTTATTTTCTCATACCACAATGTAAATAAAACTTACATGAACCAATGGTACAATGTAGCAGACTGTGGTGGGCTGATACCTGGACTATGAAAAAGCCTGTATCCCAGATTATCAACCCTCCAACCCAAACAATGGTCAGAAAACTTATTTGAATTGTAGGTACTTAGTGAGATATTTTATAAACAATCATGATGGGAAGTTTTGACACACACTATTCTTATAAAGAAGATAAATTCTAAATAAATAATACTTTTAGACCATTTTATAGTTTTAGATTGCATTATTGCAATGCCAATACAGGTGTAGGAAGGCCAAAGGGGAAGATCTTCCTCCGAGCTGGGTGATGGTAGCTCGGGGGCCGCGGCCCGACTGATATTGGTCGGGCATCGTATATATGGAGAGTTAGCCTCCGAATTTCATTTGCGCGATGTAGGCTTCCATACTAATATTGATCGCAGTGCAGGTTACGCCATCTCTTGAGGATGGTGAGTAATGATTTCCTACATCAGTTGTATATCTGTGGGGCATATAGATGTCGCCGCCACACAGGATGACCCGGCTATGGCGACTGTAACTGTGTGAATATAAACTGTTGCAGACCTGTGGCACCGTTGTTGCTGCCGCCACTGGTGGCTGTGCTACTACTGTCGCGCGATCGTAGCGTCAGCTGCTTGATGGCCGATCTGATGTCCTCCAGTCCACCACCGCCTGGCCAGGGGGACTGCAACTGCATGATGGATATTAAACATATAAATATCATATCGCACATAATATCGACGTTGCCCCACTCTCAGTCGCATATGTGTGGATGCAAAAATATGTTACGTAATCGTAATATTGGCAAGTATTTAATATAAATATTTTTAGTAGCTTAAAACAGTAACAGACGCGTCAATAATGTACCTCTGTTCATTGCGTTCACACAACGTTAATCCACGATAATGGTAGAACTTAAACGGGATTTACACTGCCCAATTTTAACGCCCTAACTCCCTAACTCACATTACAACACCCTTAGTCAGGGTAAGGGTCCCTTAAAATTGGGTAGTATAAATGCTTATGCATTACCGTTTTACTGTACACTTCCCCGCTGATTCGCTTTAGATGAATTCTAGTATTAAACATAAATACAACTAACTTTTGTCGTAAAAATAAAAGTTGAGCACAGTAGTGGACGAAATGTTTGATTGATGAATTACTCGATTATGTTGTACCTTGTTGTGTGGGCGGTGTTTCGTGTGTACTTAATTATGTTGTACCTTGTTGTGTGGGCGTTGTTTAGTTATTTACTTGATTATGTTGTGCCTTGGTGTGTGGGCTTTGTTTAGTTGTTTAATTGCTTATGTTGTACCTTGTTGTGTGGACGGCGTTTGATGTTTACTTGATTATGTTGTACCTTGTCGTGTGGGCGTTGTTTAGTTGTTTACTTGATTATGTTGTACCTTGTTGTGTGGGCGGCGTTTGGTATTTACTTGATGATTTTGTACCTTGTTGTGTGGGCGGCGTTTGGTATTTACTTGATAATGTTGTACCTTGTTGTGTGGGCGGCGTTTGGTGTTTACTTGATTATGTTGTACCTTGTTGTGTGGGCGTTGTTTACTTGATTATGTTGTACCTTGTTGTGTGGGCGGTGTTCGGTGTTTACTTGATTATGTTGTACCTTGTTGTGTGGGCGTTGTTTAGTTGTTTACTTAATTATGTTGTACCTTGTTGTGTGGGCGGTGTTTGGTGTTTACTTGATTATGTTGTACCTTGTTGTGTGGGCGTTGTTTAGTTGTTTACTTGATTATGTTGTACCTTGTTGTGTGGGCGGTGTTTGGTGTTTACTTGATTATGTTGTACCTTGTTGTGTGGGCGGTGTTTAGTTGTTTACTTGATTGTATTGTACCTTGTTGTGTGGGCGGTGTTTGGTCCTGTTGTGTGGCGGTTGTCGGGCTCGCCTGGGTTCCTCCCTGCCTGCCTCGCCCCCGCCCCCGCTGTCCGACATGGACGCGTGGCCCGATGAACGGTTCTCATCAGAACTGCTGTTGCACTCCCGCACTCCATTCTGGAAGACAGTTCGACAACCCAGTTAAAAAGTGTCTTATTAAAGAGTGAAGATTCTTACACAAAATCAAAATTCCTTTACCGCTTAGGAATAAATGTGGAGCTAGGAGAAGTCTAGTCATGCTTATGTCTGTAGAAAACACAGCACGAAGATATTTTTTTCCTATATAATTGTTGATTGCTTTATTATTTATTTTTTATAGATAGGTTCGACAAATGACTGACCACCGCACCCCACCTGATGTTAAGTGACGGTGAAGTCCAGAAATGAAGATAACTGGTACAGCAGTTCTACCTGCCACTTAAGCCATCCTCACCTTTCCGGCCTGCATGTTGCTTCTTCATGCCTTTTACAAAGAAACCCAGGTTGAAAAAATGAGGGAACACGTGAGCAGGCAAAGTATTCCAATTACGGATAGTGCGACAAAGAAATGAGTCACCAAATTTCTTTGTACGCGTTGGAATTGTGGCCACAGTTAGACGGTGACAACGTAGGCCAGCGCGCGTGGTCCTCTGAATGGAAGGGGAAGGTGGGATAAGAGAAAATAACCCTAATAATAATAACAACTTAATAATAATAATAGTTGTTGTGTCTGTATGTTCCATAGGTTTGACATTCCATGTTGGCCCTAGGTTTTCGATGCAGAAGAATGCACGTGAATCCTCCAGTAGATTGACGATTAGAACGAGACCAAAAGTCATGGTCGATTGTAAAAAAATATTTTTGCTGACCTGGACGTTTGACCATATATAAAAGGCTCAGGTATGGTAGGAGTCCTTATGTTAATCTCAAACACAAACTCAGTTATTCAGTCTAGGCTGTTACAAGCTCTTGTGAAAGTCAAACGCTACGTCATCGGTTCGTAAATCTACGGCGGGAGACCTTGTACTGAGACGAACCCGCAAGAAAATCAGGAAGTGCTATTTTTTTCTCCCTGTTTTGTTTCATATAGTGTCGTCAATTGAAAGATGACATCAAAAATTGAAAACATGTGTTGATGTCAACTTCAATCACATTCTGCCGGGCTCGAGTAAATTCCAAAATCCCCGATTGGAATCTCCTACTACACATATAATTAGCTTAGCATTTGGATTGAACAACTGAAAAGATCTTTACTGTTAAGACGAAACGATAAAAAACGAGTTTTTCGACACAATGCGTTACGAAAGAAGACAATCAGATAATGAAATCCGTATGCCCGTAATTTGAATAATAAAAAGTAGTTCGTCATCTGTACAAAATAATAAAGGAAGCGAAATTATAAATGTTATGAAACAGAAGAGCGACATCGGGTGAGTCGATACGAGGCTCTGTCGCATCGCTTTCGCTTTAGTTTTAAAACTTCCCACAGATTACGATTTTCCCTATCGCAAAATCGTGGGAGTGAGTAAACACAATGGTAATTTAGATTTTTTCGCTGCGGCAACACTTTCCCCGTTGCGCGGCAATAATTGCTGTCATAATTGCCCGTAACTAGATCCGAGTAGTTAATTAACCACTGTCGCTGTCGGATGTTAACATTTATTGAAGTTATACTTCTTTAGGCGCGTTATGAAAAAATGATGAGAGTGAAATTTTTAGATGCGCGCGCATCACTGTAACACAATAGTAACACCATGAAGTTGGCCGCGGGCGCGTTATGAATGTTAGTGTCTAATAATGGTCGATTATTAACCACTTAGTGGTTAATAATCCACCATTATTAGACATCTGTTCGAAGGTACTTTGAACGATCCACGGAGCTCCATAAGATGATCGCGTTGTCAAAAACAATGTTGGCACGCTCGTCGCCTCTGATCACTGTTTTCATATTTATAATATTTATCCACATGTTTCTAGTTTCTATATAGACACAACGTGTTTTAGTTACTTACAAGTGCTAATTACATATGGACTAATAACTTAATTTCAGTAGTGATTTTAATTGAATATTTTGAATATTTATTTAATTTTTAAAAGAAGTATAACTTCTCACGCGCGTACATAAGTTACACGCATCCATTTTTTTATGATGTTTCGTAGAGATAACTTCTCACGCGCGTACATAAGTTACACGCATCCATTTTTTATGATGTTTCGTAGAATACCTATAGTAAAGTAGTTCGGGGATCGAAGCTATACAAAAACGGTTTCTACGTCATATTCAATTTAAATGTAGGAAATTTCACCATGGTTACTTCAGTAGATGTAAAGCTTATCATACTTTACCATTTCAGAAACGCAGAGAAATGGCGGACATCTCCCTTCTATTGAAGACTGTTAATAGCAGCATCGACTGTCCTGAATTATTAAGCAATATATCTATTAGTACCCCTGACAAAATCACTAGACACACTAAAACTCTTTATGTGCCGTTAGTCTCAACTAATTATCATCAAAATTCTTTCACAATTAGAGCTCCTCACACTTAAGAGCCCTTTCACATTTTTTGCAATTAATCGTAACTTTTGAGCGCCTCGTATATCCCCTTAGAAAAGATTTTTGACTATTTCCAATTGAAGTAAACAGTAGATTTATTCTTCCTTTTGTAAGTTAATATAGAATAATTTGCAAATACTTTTTTCTTTTTTTGTACTGATCGTTCTACTGCAGCTAGTTTGCGGAAAAACGATAATATTGCACAACTTCAAACGCCTGAATAATGTTCAATAAATTAGATCAAATTAATTACTACGATATCAACATACCCAAAAAATAATGCAGGTTTACCTCGTATTTTGATATTGACTTAAATAAAATTACTAAAAACTTTCATAAAACTAACCTATACCATCATTGAACTACTGAAATATGTATATATTTTTATAATTAGTTCATTAATAATTATTTTATAAGACTCGAAACATCACTCGTAAAATGCAATATATACACGTGCAAATCTACCTACGCGTCGATCAGTATGGCAGCGGCGCAAATTTGTAAAAGGGCTCTCAACCAGTACTCATCAGGCCAGTTAGATGTTGATTTGTATTGTGACAGCTTCAATTCATTAAAAAAAAAAACAATAATCTTTTCTTTGAGCCGAGTAGGTACTTAAACTATGTATTTTTATCTTTCTGCTTTAAAAAAAATAAAATTGATAACAGCAAGTAAGAATTTATAATTTATTTTAGTTTCATTAGAGACGATGAGGTAACGACCACAATTTAGTGTGCGTTATGTGAAGAAAATTGCAAATAAAAAATGGTAGGTAGGCACTTAAGCTATTCGGTAACAAAAGCAAATGTAACAGTTGTTAAAACATTAAAGATTCATTCACATTTGAACTTTATACACGATGAATAAATGAGGTAACAGTGATATTCGGATGGCGTGCGCGGGCGCAATCGTGCGAACACGAGCGCACGATGACATGGGATCATCGATGCGTATGTAATCACATACAACAAAACGATGGCGTAGTGCATCACACACACACCCACACGCACACACACACACACACACACACACACACACATACACAATATGATCGTAGAAGTACAACCTACTTCTGTTGGATTTCTTTTGCATTTCTCGCTTTCATCTAAGGCCTGGGTTCCGAACCTGGGGGTACTTACCCCTCCGGGGGTAAATCAGCCATACTTCGGGGGTAACAAAGAACCTAATTATTTGATCAAATCGAAATAATAAGAAAATACTATATAATAATACTACTAAATAGAGCATGCGCTCCTTCTTGCTAGCGAGCCCGCGGGGTGCTGAGTGTGGGAAGCGGGGCGAGATTTTCTCCTGATGATGACATTATGGACTTCATCATCATCTTCATCAACAGCCTATCTTAGTCCACTGCTGGACATAGGCCTCTCCAAATGCACGCCACTCAGATCGATCTTGGGCTACTCGCATCCAGCTCCTGCCAGCCACCTTGCGCAAATCGTCACTCCATCGCGCCTGAGGACGTCCTACACTACGTTTGCCTAGACGCGGTCTCCACTCCACAACTCGTCTACCCCAACGGTTATCGGTTCTTCGACAAATATGGCCAGCCCACTGCCACTTCAACTTGCTAATCCGGTGGGCTATGTCGATAACTCTGGTTCTCTGTCGGATTATCTCATTTCTGATGCGATCCTTCAGAGAAACGCCGAGCATAGCCCTTTCCATAGCGCGTTGAGCGACTTTGAACCTGTGGACCAGCCGTACCGTCAGTGTCCACGTCTCGGCTCCGTATGTCATCACAGGTAGGACGCACTGATTGAAGACTTTCGTCTTTAGACACTGTGGGATCGACGATGTCAGGACTTGACGTAACTTCCTAAACGCTGCCCATTTCTTGGACTGCTGATAACATTTTAAAGTCGGGGTAAAATCTGTTTTCCTAATAGGTTACATGGGTAGCAGTATTGGAAAGGTTAGGAAACACTGATCTAAGGAGAAGTGGGTGTGGCTGAAAACCAGCGCTGCCCGAGTCATTCTGTAACGAAGCAGTTTATGCTGAGCCGCATCCATTTGCTCTTCACGCTGTCATATCGCATTGTACTATGTATTGAACTGTGTATTACTGTGAGAGCGATAAAAATATTTCTATTCTATTCTAGTGTTCATTTAAACCTGCCTTTAATCTATACTTATAATAAATCTGTAGAGAGGTTAATTCTGTACATGAAATATATTTTTAAAATAACTATCAGGGGGTGATTAGTGATCGATACTGATGCCAAAAATGCAATCAGTAAATTTTTTGTCTGTCTGTCTGTCTGTGTGTATGTTCCTTATAGAAACAAAAACTACTCGACGGATTTTAACAAAACTTGGTACAATTATTCTTCATACTCCTGGGCAGGTTATAGTATACTTTTCATCACGCTGCAATCAATAGGAGCAGAGTAGTGAAGGGAAATGTTGGGAAAACGGGAGAAGTTACTTCATTTTTTAAGCTTCTGTCGCATGTGCAGCCTTAATGGTTAAAGTTATATAGAAATCATGTATGACCGAAATATTCTACATAAAATTGTCTAAAAAATATACCGCAACAGCATATGTCTATCTTTTATGGTTGACTCACAATAACACGTGTAATTATATAAATAAAGTCATTGTTTATAGCACAAGCCTGAGAAAAAAAACTATACTTTACACTACAGCTCTACACCGAAGCGAAGTGAGGGCGGGCCACTAGTTAAAAAATAAAGCTTGCCTTATTATCTTTATTTACACACAAATCAACCTACCATAAAAATTATAATGTGCCATTTGTTTAAAAGTTTGATTGGATTTTAATCTGCAAAACGCGAACGCGTTGATGTCATTTAGTTCAATTAAGTTAGATGTACATTTTGGAGATGAAAGTTTAATACTTACACAAATTAACGAATAGGGGTGATGACGGGGTACAGTAAACGAAATTCTGTTTAGTCCGTCAGTTAGATGATTAAAAAATAATGGACACGTATTCTTTCTTTGGGCAATCAACCAAAAAATGACAA
This sequence comes from Chilo suppressalis, assembly GCA_902850365.2. Classification (NCBI taxonomy): domain Eukaryota; kingdom Metazoa; phylum Arthropoda; class Insecta; order Lepidoptera; family Crambidae; genus Chilo; species Chilo suppressalis. The sequence continues at coordinate 1,281,859 of OU963894.1, forward strand.
AGTTATATCGCGTCAAAGTTTGGGAGTAGGGGCTCGTGACGTCACTTTTTAGTGAATATTCGCTTAATAGTGTACTCAAACGTGATGTCATGTGACTTTTCAAATCAACATATCTCTGCAATGTTAATATTATGTGAATAAAAGAAAAAATACGTGTCCAATACTTTTTGATAATCTACCTGATAAACGAAGAAAAAAAAAATTAGTCATCATCCCTATTATTTGAAATTAGGATTTTGAAATGGTGTACTTTATAGATTTCATTAATTGAAATAACGAATAAATATTTACGGAAACTATCGACGCTGATAAGTTATTTTTTCAAGATTTTAGTGCGAATTAAAGCGCTCATCTCAGTCCTCAAGAAGTATCGACTACCTTCATTTAAATTAAAAAGAAACAGTGAGCCTGCAATAATGATGATTAGACCTAAAAGACATGCGGCTCCATTTTTTCTCCTTCAATCGTGGCCTACCAGTAGGCCTATGGTACTGTGGCACAGCGGTGACACTCTGTGTACGTGAGAGTTCCAGCGTCAGTGACCTTGAGCAGGAGCGTGTATGCGCTAGGATTGAACTTGGAATTTAGACTTGTGCCAATGAATATTTATGCATAGTAAGTTATTAAATGTAAACTGATTCAAGAATACTGGGGTAAATAATGAAGGATAGGTTTGATTTTATAATCAATTTTTAATCATTTAATGTAGGTACTATAACAAATTGCTAACTTTTATATGTTTTCTCCTTTTTCGATTCGTTTTATAATTCTTATTATTATCTAAATAATAATAAGATTGCGTAGCGTAGTCAGTCCGTGTGTGCAATGCAGTGCAACGCTATTATTTTACTATTTCGCTACTGCCATCCCTTCGGTCGAGGCAGTCGGCGACTGCCGTCTCCACGCCCCGCGCGCCGCGCAACGCCCCCGCGCACCTCCAGACACCCACACATAGCCGCGGCCGATTTTACGAGCACACATGCTTAAGTGTCGCTTCTTTTCGCGTAGTGTATATATTCTGTGACTGTGGTAATCCTCCTACTATGGAGAATTATTAGGCAGCGTAACGTCTGGGGCAGGCACTTAATCAAACACAGATTTCTTATACTTGTTGTATATATTCTTATATCATTAATTTTTGTTAATAATTTTATATTCAAATCACAATTGCTTCGTAAGTGTCGCCGCACACGGACCACTTACCACAACCACAAAACGCCGCCACCGGCAGTAGTTTTCATACATTTTATATGGACCACACACGGCACGCCGGTGGCCGCCACTCGCTACAAATCGTCGTTGCTCGCTTCTTGTGGCCCGCACCGGCCACTTAATGCGCCGATACAAAACGCCGCCACACATCACTCGCGCGATTCCCTACCCCTCACTCCCTTACCTTAGTCGGCCGCTGTCGCGCGCTTCAACCACTTTAGTAGCCGCTTCTAGCTTCTCGTGGCTGCGATTGTGGCTGTGGCTTGTGGCTCGTGTGCGGCGACACTAACTGGTGGTTCGCCGGCGGATATAAGATTGTCTTCTTTTATATTGTCAATTACATTCAAATTATTATTTATAAAGCATAGCTGCCAGCCGTTGGCAATCCACAAGTAAAGAGGCCGTGACACTGCGGGCGTTACAGTACTTTTGACTTTAGGCTAAATACACCATTGGTTACAAGAGTTAAATAAATAAATAAATATTTCCAACACTCACACCAATTAGCCTAGCCCCAAAGTAAGCACTGTAAGGCTTGTGTTATGGGATGCTAGGGTAACGAATAGAATACATATACTGTACATATATAAATAAATTTATATAGAAATACAATCAAACATCCATGACTGGAGTACAAATGCTCGTATTCATTACACAAACATCTGTCCCTCACCGGGATTCGAACCCGGGAGCTCTCGAGTCGGCGACACCATGAATGATGACACCATTTGTATACAGTCGCAAAAGATGTAACAGATCGAAGTCTGAGGTATCCTAATAAAATAAAAATGGACATAGTTCCGAAAACAAAGCGTTTCCAAACAAATGCACCGGGCGATGGCAATTAAAATTAATAATCAAATTCCAGAAGAAATTAAAAGCCAAACCTTTAATATGTTTAAGTCAAAACTTTTTAAGTGGTTAAATGAAAACACGTTTTACAGTATGGTTGAGTTCATGAATTATGGTAGGATTTGATGCATGGGTTAAAGACATGCTTAATGGGTTTAAGTATAACATTTAATTCTGATTCTTTACAAGACCATTCTAATTATGACATTCAGATAATTATGGACATGATAAATTGACGACATCCAATAATTAAAATATTATAATAAGAATTATTGACATTTATATAGGTAATTAATATAGGTAATTTAATAGAAAAATTTGCATGTTATCTTTATATGACTAAACTAGTGGCCCGCCCTCGCTTCGCTTCGGTGTAGAGCTGTAGTGTAAACTATAGTTTTAGTTCTCAGGCTTGTGCTATAAACAATGACTTTATTTATATAATTACACGTGTTATTGTGAGTCAACCATAAAAGATAGACATATGCTGTTGCGGTATATTTTTTAGACAATTTTATGTAGAATATTTCCGTCATACATGATTTCTATGTAACTTTAACCATTAAGGCTGCACACGAGACGGAAGCTTAAAAAATGAAGTAACCTCCCGTTTTCCCAACATTTCCCTTCACTACTCTGCTGCTATTGATTGTGGCGTGATGAAAAGTATACTATAACCTGCCCAGGAGTATGAAGAATAATTGTACCAAGTTTCGTTAACATCCGTCGAGTAGTTTTTGTTTCTATAAGGAACATACACACAGACAGACAGACAGACAGACAGACAGACAAAATTTTTACTGATTGCATTTTTGGCATCAGTATCGACCACTAATCACCCCCTGATAGTTATTTTGAAAATATATTTCATGTACAGAATTGACCTCTCTACAGATTTATTATAAGTATAGAATAGATAGGTTAAGAGACAACTTAGATGAAATGTAACACCATTATTTGTACCCTATTTAATGCAAATAAATTGAATTGAATTGAATTGAAACCCGGCGTACAAACCACCCGGCCAAAGCCAGGTCGTCAAGTTGAGTCGAGTTGAGTTCCAGTTGACGAAATGGAACTCCACTCTTTAACTGGTGTACCAATCATCTTCGATTAAGGAATTTAGAACCTCCAAACTTTACATAAGCTGCATTAGAATATTGAGTTGATTGAATTTGATTGACCCTTTATAATAATCGACGAACTAATCGACACCACGTTAAAATATGACACTGAGTGACCTTGCAGTAAAGATTGTCGTAAAATCAACTCATTAGAATATTCAGCAGTCGCATACCGCAGTTTACGAGCGGACTTACAGCGATTAGCGTTATATCTGGAGCTCTATTTATGAATCACTCGTCTGACATAGTGTCGTCGAATGCGACATATGTCACCTTCGACTTTCAAGTCACATAATACAGACCCACCAACTTATCTGTGAAATGGTGAAAATGGGAACTACGGCCGCCATGTTGAAATGTCATTCGATTGTCATTGTCTACTACATTCGGGTTTTCTGTTGCGATATTTCTACATTTTCAGCGTTTAAAATGCCAAAAGCGATTAAAAGTGATGCGCGAAGCATCATTCTTAAGGTCAAAGCCTTTTTGAAGTTATACTTCTTTAGGCGCGTTATGAAAAAATGATGAGAGTGAAATTTTAAGATGCGCGCGCATCACTGTAACACAAAATATTAACTTATACAAACGAATTTCGGCAGCTACAGGTTAGTGTTGTCTACTTTCTTTTTGTAAATTACCCGATATTTTTTTCATTGATTACTTTTTAACGTAATTGTAACTTAAAAAATATAAAGCTGAGTGATTCAACTACCTATAGTTCTCGTCACGTAAAAATAACGCTGGAATAATCTGAGGGGCTCTCTCGCATAGGTACGTTTGGCTTAGCGTAGATTCTCTCCACTCCACTGCCTTCCAGCGTTCTTCTTACGTGACGCAATTTGTACGCAAGCCGCATAAAAAATAGTTACTCATATTTTAACTAAAGTATGTAAATACTGAGGAGCTCAATGGCGCAGAGGAGCTCGATGGCGCAAGTGGTTAGCGCTTACGGCTGCGATCGTTGAACTTAAGCAACTCTCGCAGTGGTCGGTCATTGGATGGGTGACCAAAGATTACTATTTCAAGCTCCTCCGTGCTTCGGAAGGCACGTTTAGCCGTTGGTCCCGGCTGCATCTGCAGTCGTTAGCACCCACCAATCCGCACTGGGCCCGCGTGGTGGGTCATGGCCCAATCTCCCTATTCCATCCATAGGGAAGGCCAGTGCCCCAGCAGTGGGGACATTAATAGGCTAGTGATGATGATGATGATGATGTAAATACTTAATTTTGTCTATATTTCAGGTGTGAGTCACTAATTTCAAAAATAGTTAAAGAAGGGCATGCAGTAAAAGAAGCTGGTACAAAAATTCGGACCCCAGGCAAGGAAAGGAAACGTCAAAGTGGGTTTATTCATGTTGATGATTTTGACATGGGAGTTATCCGGAGGAAAGTATATGAATTTTACTCTAATAAAAACGAGTTACCGACTGTTAAGAAGCTCCTAGAGGTCTTAAATACAGAAATAAATTACACAGGACAAAGAGAATTTCTACGAAAGCTGCTCCACAAAATGGATTTTCGCTTTAAAAAGTCGCAGTCTAATCGTAAAATGCTCATGGAGCGCAATGAAGTATCAGCTTGGAGAGCAAAATACTTGCATGCTGTAGAAAAAAAATATAAATCTCCACAGCCTCGGCCGCCAATTTATTTAGATGAAACCTATATACATTCATCGCATACATTAGGTAAATGCTGGCAAGGAGAGGGTGTAGATGGAGTGTTAGAGCCTGTATCAAAAGGGCAAAGATATATTATTGTTCATGCGGGAGGGGATACCGGATTTGTCCAAAATGCTGTTCTAGTTTTTAAGTCCAACACAAAAAGTGGTGACTATCATGACGACATGTGAATAGTAATAACTTTAAAAAATCCAGCCATCAATTATAGTAATGGATAATGCCCCTTATCATCGTATTTGTGTAAATAAAATACCAAATACTAATTCTTTAAAGAAAGATATGCAATTATGGTTGACACAAAATAAAATTCACTACGGAGAGGAGTTTACGAAACCTCAGCTGTTAGAAATAATTAAGAGAAATAAGTCTGAACCTGTGTATAAAATTGAAAAAATATTGGAAGAAAATGGACACAAATGCTTGTACTTACCTCCCTATCATTGTGATCTCAATCCCATCGAATTAATATTGAGCTCGATGAAAAGAAAAGTTGCAGATGTAAATATTGACCACAAAAATTCTGAGATTCCCCGTCTAATTCAAGAAGCTTTTGAAAGTATAACAGTTAGAGAGTGGGCTCAGCTTTGCAATCATGTTCGCAAGTTACAAGCAGAATATTTGAAGCATGATGTGTATTTGGATAAACCGTTCATTATAGAAGTGGTAAGTGATTCTGAAACTGAAAGTGACAGTGATAATGATGACATGGATATAAGCGGCGTGTGGCCTCACAGCCAGGATGAAGTTGGGCGTGCAAGTTCATCAAAAGATCATAATTATTGTAAACCGGGATTCTAATAAATTATTGTTAAGCAAATTTTTGTTTTTTTGCCCCTCACATCGTTAAGGGAGGCCCGTGCCCCAGCAGTGGGGACGTATATGGGTTGATGATGATGATGAAACTTTTGTTTTATTTATTTATTAACTAGGTCATGTCCTACAGGACACATCTTGAGTGTCTAGATATTTGAGTTTGGTTTAAATAGAGAAGCTAGTACTAAACTATGGGCTCTTTGTGTCAAACTTGTAACTGCTGAATCTATCTAAGTAGGTACATATGCAAAATGCAAATTTTTTTTTTTTTTAAATATCCTAGAGTGGGAAAAGGGCAAGAAGAATAAATTTATTTGCAAGTTATTAAATTTCATTTGCACTTTGCTAAACATTTAGTTTGTAAGTGGGGTACCTACATTATATCAATTGAATGCCAGAGAAAAAGCTAATGTATGTATCTACCTACATTAATTTTCTTATTTTTGAAGACTATTTAGTACTTATATTACCATTTTATTATTATAAAACAATGTTAAGTATTGTTTAAAATAATAAAATTATGTTTACATGTTTACCTAGTTTCTTATCTGACATACCCAATCATGGGTAACTTTTATTAATTTGCAACACTCAAGCGACGGTGGTGCTACCACTCAGTTCACAGATAAGTTGGTAGGTCTGTACTGATTTTTCGTATTTTTGAATCATTCGTCACTGGTGTTACCTGTTTAATACGAAATATAAAATTTTACTCAGTTCACGCAGAAAAAATAAAAACCGGTAATTACCGCAATGAAAACCGAACAAAAAAATCTCGCTGGCGTTTCATATAAAGCATGACAATGATAGATTATCGTCGTCTAATATCATAAAAAAATTGACAATTATTCTATCATTCGCCTCCTCCGTTCGCCATGCAGCGAGTGGTCTCACCCATTCGTTGCACTCGGGCGATTCAAAAATACGGAATTAATTATGTCGAATGAAATTTAGTAGAAATCGAGCGTTCGACGCAAGACGAGTGATTCAAAAATAGAGCTCCTGGTCTCGTCGCGGTAACGGCACCGCTACAAACTCGCACGCAACAAAATCGATGCTATCAAACTGACCGGTTTTTATAATACGTTAATAATCATGTATTTATGATTCACTATCTCTGACGGTATTCGTAAATGAGAAGGTATAATGTTGGATTTGCCGTTCAAGCGCCATCCCTTTAAGTCTCAGGTTGAATTTCCGGTAAGATCAGTATAATTTAATTAGACGCCGACAATATCTCGAGCATGATTAAGTAATTAACAAGCGAGCCTATCCTTTTTACATTGAACACATTTATCGATTGAACTCGTGAATAAAATATTTCTGAAAGGTGTAGGTAAGTTTATAATAAGAGTAAATTTCATTATGAAACTCCTTCCCTTTTTGATAACTTCCGCGCAAAGGGCTTACTCCTAAGACAGCCACAATTAAAACAAAAAAAGTATGTTGTCATTCACGCGCGTTTTTCTCATCTATATATATATGTTACCGGCCAAACCCGATTTCAGGACAATCTAGTTTTGCCTAGGCTAAACTGGTTCTTCCTATACGCGATAGGATTAACTAGTATAGCCTAGTCCAAACTAATTTATCCTAAGCGCGACAGGATAAACCAGTTTAGCCTAGGCCAAACTAGATGATCCTGATATAAATACGCACACTCTAGGATAAACTAGTACGACCTAGTCTAAACCAATTTAGCAAAGCGGAAAGTAATTGAACAGACATGTCAGGACTTGTACAGGGCGCGTCATGTAAAAAGAACGCTGGAAGAAAGTGGAGGGAGTGTTTTTTCTGTAATTGGTTTTTGTTTAACTCTTTTGTTGTTGCCGGGAGTTCGGAAGACAGTAAAGCCGGGTACGCATTAGCGATCTGTTACCGTAACATGCGTGATACAGTACGAAGTTCTAGTGTGTACGCTAGTAGCTCAGTTGTGAACGTTGGCTCGCTTCAAACCGCACGCGTACCGTTCTCGCAGCAGGTTATCGAACCACGTACACACTATGCTTTTTGGTTACAGTGCTTGCAACGGTTATGGTTACAGCTCGCCAATGAGTAACTACCCGGCTTAAGAAATTCCGAATCATTCGAACCTTTTACAATTCATCTCACTGTAAACTCAAAATATTTTAAGAAAAGTTTACTAGAAAAAAAAACCACGCGGACCAGGCAGCGGACCGGACTCGAACCCGCACCCTTCGCAATCCGGGCGAATGCACTGACCATTATGCTACCACGGCCCTATTCGCCGCGTCGAAATTTTCCTAGCCTTAAGCTGCAAGGCAGCGCCATCTCTTCGCATTGTAGGTTGCAACCACGCAACCCACAATGTCAAATGAATACTTTTTCAAGTATTAAACATTTGAAAGAAGAAATAGCAATTACAGTTATTGTTTTTATTTATTTTTAAGCATTTAACTGCTAGGTGTTTAAATCTAAAGAAAAGTTTACTAGAAAAATTAAACTTTTCTTACTTTTCTTTGTATTACTAATTATCCATAACTTGTAACGATGAATCATTATGGTTTTAATAAAAAATATTATTTTTCCAATTACGGATTATTTTATTCAGTTTATCTATTTATTTTGACTTTCTAGATATACTATAATGTTTACACTAGGCCATACTAGTTTATCCTAGAGTATGCGTATTTTTATCAGGATCAACTAGTTTGGCCTAGGCTAAACTGGTTTATCCTATCGGGCTTAGGACAAATTAGTTTGGACTAGGCTATACTAGTTAATCCTATCGCGCATAGGAAGAACCAGTTTAGCCTAGGCAAAACTAGTTTGTCCTGAAATCGGGTTTGGCCGGTAACATATACAACTCAAAGGTGACTGACTGACATAGTGATCTATCAACGCACAGCCCAAACCACTGGACGGATCGAGCTGAAATTGGGCATGCTGGTAGACGTTATGACGTAGGCATCCGCTAAGAAAGGATGTTGATCAATTCTACCCCCAAGGGGATAAAATAGGGAATGAAAGTTTGTATGAAACTTTGTTAATTTTAAACCGATCGGGCTGAGACTTTGCATGCTGGTATAAGAAGAATCATAGATGAATGTCATTGTGTATAGTACAAGCCTGAGAACAAAAAACTGTAGTCTACACTTCAGCTCTACACCGAAGCGAAGCGAGGGCGGGCCGCTAGTAGAAAATAAAGAAATGCTAATTTAGATTCGTAGCCAAAACTAAAGTCTTGCAAGGCTCCAATCGTGTGATTGGTCGGTATTGCTGCGCAGCCGTGTGATTGGTCAATATTCATCCGTAGGTTTTTCATCCAATGCGCATTCACGATTAGAGAGAGAAAGGCTAGCCGTCTCTCATCTTCTTTCTCTTTCTACTAGACGGACACTTTTAGAGCCGCCTTCCCCACTCTATTGTTATACCTCTACGGTTTTTCTACGCCGAAACTTTTAATGAATATTTAGTTCTTACAGCAACGTCCCATGGTTACAGAATCTTGTAGAGAGGATTCAAATTATGGGTGTAGAATTAGACTTGCAACGAATAGTATATTCGGTAGTGTACCGAATACCGAATATACGGCTAGGGCCCTCACCGAATAGCCGCATATTAGGCAAAAGTATTCGGCTGAATTTTAGCGCCAAAATCTAGTGGAGTAGAGTAAATCCTCAAGCTAAAATGCGGCTAAATGACAAAACCAACTTTTGAGATATGGCCAAAAACGGCGCGTGAACTTTAAATTATTGCTATTATGTAACCATTCATCACATGACTGAATGAATTAAAAACTGTTTACTTGTTTAATACAGAAAATGATTAAATTATGTACCTGTTTTATGACTACTTAATAAATGATTATAAAAGAAATGAGAACCTTACCCTTCTAAATTTTGATTACCACAATAATTGAAATACCAAGAATCCTCCAATTTTCCAATTCAGAAGATGATTATGTACCTGTGTTATGTACCAATGACTACTTAAATGATTATATATAACAGAAATGAAAATATGAATATATACGTTATCAATCGATTTTAATTTTTCATTTTACCAATTATTTCTCTATGACAAAATATATTATTTAAGTATTCGGTATTCGGCCGAATAATATGTAGATATTCGGTATACGGCCGAATATAATAAAAGCAGCATTTGGTATTAAATATATATACATATATATATAAATACTAGCTGACCCAGCGAACTTGGTACCGCCCTAAAAAAATAGGGGTTGTCCAGCGGACAAAATTGTGAATCTAAACCATTCTCAGATCCCCTTGAACACACACAAAAAATTTCATCAAAATCGGTCCAATCGTTTAAGAGAAGTTCAGTGACATATACACACTCACAGAAGAATTATATATATAAAGATATTCAATTATCTACAAATACAAAATTCACTTACAGAAATTGTTACCTTCAGTAGCACAGCACGTAAACCGGCTTTACTTGTATAATGATAGTTGTTGGCATTTATTGTTTAACCGCAATGAAAGTGCTGTCTATTACCGACTGTAATGACCCGCAAATTACTCCATAAATACATTAAATAAAGGCGTCGTTACAAGCGCGAGATCAATATTAATCTATCTAGACCAAACCGCAGGTACCTGTGCACACTCCACTTTTACTTATTACAAATACCGGGATTACAACTTTTTTGAAAAAAGTATCACAGATTCTACAGTCTCCCAAAGATAACTTCCTCTTGGAGAAACCTGGTGTATACAAGATCGACTGCAGCTGTGGTAGTTCTTATATTGGCCAAACGACGCGGACAATAGCGTGCCGAATGAAAGAACACATTAAAGCAGTCAGAAATAATGATACGCAAAAATCAGCCATCGCGGAACATTTAATTGATTCGGGTCCTAATCACTGGAATGAGCTCCATAATCCACAAATTATCTCGACAGAACGCCACTACATACCAAGATTGTTCACGGATGCGATTGAAATAACCAAACACAAGAATTTCAATCGTGAGGATGGGTTTAAATTGTCTAGTGTGTGGAATCCAGTGGTTCGTATGTGTAAAAACCGCAAAAATCAAAAAAGATAGTCAAAAAAGAACGCAGTTAAAGACGACGTCAGAGGGTAGACCGATATGTCTGCTAATAACATCTACCAGCAATTACTTCAGTTACTCCGTGATAATGGCGCTTGCAACAGTGCCGAAATATCGGAGACTCATAAAAAACAAGGTACATGGTAACAATCCCGTTAATATCTATAAACTTTTTTGAAGTTGGAATGTAGGAAAATTATAGCACCATTTAACTGATAACTTTCTTAAATAAGAAGGCATGGAGTTAGTTGTATAACATATTATTAAAAAAAGAGAATTTAAGCATTCCTTAAGAAACACCAACAAATAGGGATGATGACTATTTTTTTTTTCTTCGATTATCAGGTAGATTATCAAAAAGTATTGGACACGTATTTTTTTTTTCACATAATATAAACATTGCAGAGATATATTGATTTGAAAAGTCGCATGACGTCACGTTTGAGTACACTTATTTATAAGTGTACTCAAGTAGTACACTTATAAATAAGTGTACTGTAAAAAGTGAAAATTCACTCAAAAGTGACGTCACGAGCCCCTACTCCCAAACTTTGACGCGCTATAACTTTGTCATTTTTTGGTTGATTGCCCAAAGAAAAAAACGTATCCATTATTTTTTGATCATCTAACTGACGGACTAAATAGAATATCGTTTACTGTACCCCGTCATCAAACTTATTACAAGTTATTAATACAAGGTCTAGTTATGGGAGGAAAACAATATTATCTGAGGGAGTACAACTGTTTATCGAGCTACCAGATGAAATAAAAAATTGCTATTGTAAAAATACATTCAAAAGTAAATTAAAAGAGTATATTACACTTAACTTTAAAATTTTATAAGAGGGAAATTCTAAGAATATTGTTATCACAAAGCTGTATAATAAGTCACAATAATGTAATTGTTTGTATACTAAACTGATACTGCAAAAGCGGTCACAAAGTAATATTAGAATGTGAAAATTGTAAATCTCATTATAAGTAAAATGTACGTTTTTATGAGAAATAAACTCTATGCACACACAAATAAGGCCGGAATTCACGGCCCGATATTATCCCGCGCCCGCCGCGGCTGCGGGACCGCAACTTACGTGTAATGAGTTTCAACTAAGAATAGGATCGACGGGGCGCCATATTGTGACGTCATAGCTGTCAATTCAAACGAAAAAGGTAGAGTGAGCAAAAAAGTTTTTATTTATTAAAACTTATTTACTAAGATTAAGTGAGAAAAAACATCCGATTTTTTTATAAAATTTATTAACAAAAATTGAGAAAAGAAAATAGCCGATTTTTAATATTTATTTATTGAGACTGTGCGAGAAAAACATCAATCAGAATTAAATTCTTCAATTCCGCTCATCTCTGCATTACCGCCGGAGTACTTAGTTATGAATAATCATGCACTATTACTGGGTCACATACGAACATGCATCCTATATGTAAACCAAAGTTTTAAATCGAGTTTCTGAACGCAACTTAAAGTGACATTTGGTTGACGATTTAGGTTATCAAACATTCAGAGCCAAAGCTCAATAAATGAAAATAAAATATCAACCAATATTAATTAACAATATTTGTTATTGTTTGTTTACAAATGTTTGGTTTTTATTCCATAATAAGCTGAGTGCTAAAAAAGGGTTCCAAGTTTTTTTGCAAGCCGTACTTTTCAAGCGACATTTGACAGATGGAGGTCATTGGCTTTCCTATTCTTATTTGAATCGCATTATAGAATATCAGATTGTAGGTAAAACTCAAAAGCAAAAGTGACGGCGTGATTTGCGCCCGCGGAGCGCGCGTGTGTTTGCGGCACCTAACGGGAGAGCTCGGGACAGAGTAACCCGCAGCTACGGCTGGACAGCCGCAGCGGCTGTTGGACCGCAGAAATCTGCGGCCTCCTGAGTTTTGAAATAAAACAGCTCTGCTGTCGCCCAGGGCGGGCGCAGGCAACGCAAAAAAGTTTTGGTTTATTGAACTAACTTTGATTTTAGGAAGTTCTATTTTTGGTGAACAACTAATTGTATAAAGAAAATATAACTAAAAAAATTCCACGCGGACCAGGCAGCAGACGGGACTCGAACCCGCACCCTTCGCAATCCGGGCGAATACACTGACCAATTATGCTACCGCGGCCCTCACGGACCGCGTCGAAATTCCTCTAGCCATTCTTAAGCTGCAAGGCAGCACCATCTCTTCGCATGATGCATGCATTTTTCTAGTTATATTTTCTTTAGATTTAAACATCAAGCAGTTACATGCTTTATTATAATAAAAACTAGCTGACCCAGCGAACTTCTTACCGCCATAAGAAAATAGGTGTTGGTGGTAGAAGGGCGAAAATTTTGGGTTATATTTATTTTTGTATGATGTATCATACAAAAATAAAAAAAAAAAAATTAAAAAAAATAGGGGTGGATTACCCTTAACATTTAGGGGGATGAAAAATAGATTAGATCCGATTCTCAGACCTACTGAATATGCATATAAAATTTCACGATCGGTCGAGCCATTTCGGAGGAGTTTAACCACAAACACCGCGACACGAGAATTTTATAATTTAGATTATAACTAATTGTATTATGGTTACTGTTACCTGTACTGGTACTGGCTGGTTTTCCACCGGCCTGTGCACGTGTTCATGCTTGGGCTTGAGCGCGTGTGAACTCTGCGCGGGCGCACCCCGTACAGGCGCGCTGGCCGCCGTCAGAGGGGACACTGCACTGACCGCCTTCAGCTGAACTCCGCCTGACTCGCCCGACGCTGGCGTCTCTTCTGTGTTTGCTGAATACAATCAAAACACTCATTAATATTCATTTAAATATTTCCAACACATTAAATAGCCTAGCCCCAAAGTAAGCTCTGTAAAGCCTTTTTTTTGTGTCTGGAAAATGCCTTACGCATCCTTCAACCACTGGGGGAGCGAGAAGAAGGTATGTGGGACTCCTCCCTGTCCTCTACAGCCCTGGAGCTCGCTGATGTGAACAGGGCCCTACCTACGCCCCGAACAGGGCCACTAAAAACCAGACAATACTCCTGCACCGTCACCCGACGCGCACTATGAGGACCGCGGTCCCCCTAGTGCGTCCTGAGAGGGCGGGTGTGGTCGCGGAACCCGTCTCCGAATGGCCTCGTAAGCTCTGTAAAGCCTTATAGAGCTTACTTTGGGAAGAGCAATAGAGCTAAGTTATATTACACACCTTAACTGAACTATCCAGTAGCTCAAATTCAGATTGTAATTTTTTTGCCGCCCTAGACGGTTGACTCTATAGAGTCAATCGTCTTTGTATACATACTAGCTGACCCAGCGAACTTCGTACCGCCATAAAAATAGAGGCAGGTGGTAGAAGAGAAATTTTAGGGTTGTAAGTATTTTTTAATTAATACCACATTATAAAAAAAAATGGGTGCGTGTACTTACGTAGGCGCGTGAGAAGTTATCCTTCTTTGGCATTGTCTAAAATTAGTTTTTAATTGCATGCAAATAATTAATTACAATAAATTAATAAAAAGTCTGGAAAAGGACACAGTCAATAAAATTCAGTTTTAATTTGAAAAAATAAATAAATAATCAAAATATTCAATTAAAATCGCTACTGAATATAATTTATTAGAACATATGTGATTTGCACTTGTATGAAACTCAAACACGTATTCCGAATATACAAACTAGAAACATGGGGATAAATATTATAAATATGAATACCTATAACTGTTACTTTATTACAAAAAATAAAGATGTGGTTTTTGGTTCTACTACACCAATGGTCAAGAGATGGCGCTGTAGTCTCCTGAATCGCGCTTTGGTTCCGTTGTTCCAGATTAATAAATACTTTTGATATTATAAATATGAATACCTAAACTGTTACTTTATTACAAAAAATAAAGATGTGGTTTTTGGTTCTACTACACCAATGGTCAAGAGATGGCCTCTGTAGTCTCCTGAATCGCGCTTTGGTTCCGTTGTTCCAGATTAATAAATACTTTTGATAGGCCTTCACAATGGAGTCGTTAGCACCCACTAAATAGAGATTCTGTTTATTTTGTTGGTAGATTTTCTTAATGTGCGGTAAACACAAAAGTAACAGCATGAAGTTGGTCGCTAAAGCGACCAACTTCATGCTGTTAAAATTTTGTGTTACAGTGATGCGCGCGCATCTTAAAATTTCACTCTCATCATTTTTTCATAACGCGCCTAAAGAAGTATAACTTCAAAAATAAATATTGTCCAAAAAAAATTAGGGTTGTGTAACGTAGTGTTCTATCAATTTCCTGAGATAACATTCCTCCTAATCCATATGAGAACACTACGTTACAATATCCAATAGTTTGAATTTGGGCGCAAATGCGCAATGGAGGTTTCAGAACACTACGTTACAGATGGACAACCATTATCACTTAAGGATATGAAAAATAGATAGTAGCCGATTCTCAGACCCACGGAATATGAACCTTAAATTTCATAAAAATCGGTCAGGCCGTTTCGGAGGAGTATGGTAACTAACTCAGATGATAGGATACTTCACAAGGTGCAAGGATGCCCCCCTTATGTTATTCTGCTGCCTGCCTTTGCCTGCTATAATTAGCTTAGACAACTATTAGCTTAGCTTAAAGCATTTAGCTTGAAAAACTGAAGAGACCAACGATGAAAAATCAAAACAAAGATAACAAATTCTTGCCTCGTATTAGCCACTTTAGAATTGCAGTTGAAAGGTCGAATATGTAATTTGAGCTCCATTATATCGACATTAACAAACTCACAAGTCAATTGTATGTACATTGTAGCCTACCATTATTATACAAATGAAATGTTACAATAGCTTCTCAACACACCAATTAAGTTTGGTAACTGTAAATTTCAATTTTGATTCGTCTGAACGGAGAAAGAATATCTAAGACGGGGTATTAACTGCAGAACTTGGTCAATGCGTGACATTAGTTGTGTGATTAAATGTAATCACCTCGGCTTCACGGAAATGCTGACACATTTAACTGAAGACTTGTCATCGATCAGCCAGGGGGGCGGAAGGGGCGGCCCGCCCCAGGCATCCTAAACTAGACTTTAAAAATGTGCTTAGTACCTACATAATTTCATCAAGATCAAAACACTACAGCCATCTAGACTTTTTACGCGGTACTAATATTCTTTTAACTTCGCTGAACGCGTCCAATACGCTGGGGGAATTCCTGTCTCTGCAGCGGGTACTTCCTCAGGTACCCCTGAATGAATGAAGTACAAATAATTCACTCTTATACGCCTACATTTAATAACATTCACTATATTTACGTGGAAAAATAAACATTGGCCTCTTTTAAAATCCGTTCAAAGTAACCTCATTAAAAAGTGTAATAGTGCTTTTGATTTTTGTTGCGGTATAAAAGTAAATGACTTTGGAGTTGAGTTAGTCCATTTTTAAGTATTTGGAAAAAGTAAGTAATTCTTCGTATAATTTAGCCTAGAAATCATAATCCGTAGTTTCTAGTCAATATGCACCTACGTTTCTAGTCAATATGTACCATATTGTAGGTATGTATGTTTATTTAGCTTAAATAATTTAATTAGAATTTAAATTTCACTCGCCAGATTTTAACGAAACAAACTAAGAAATTAAATTTTTTCTTTAAAACTGGGGGACCTCATTTTGCCGCCCCGGGCCTCTGACGAGCTTAGTCCGCCACTGGGTTGCCATGATAAATTGTTACTCGAATTGGGGCACTCGAGGCAATAGTTACACTAAAATACGGCCAGGAAGATAAAAATATACTTTTTACAAATCAAAAATTAGACATCCCCAAGTTTTATGTGTGGCAGGGCAGGTAGCCATGTTTGCCAAACAGTTTCCGGATATTACTTTTGTTAATACTTTAAATAAATCATGTGTAATTATAGTTATTATATATATGTGGGTCAATATTTGATAATTGGCCAAAACAGGTCCCCATAACTATTTTGTAATTTTAATGTAATATTTAAACTTAATAGTATTTTTATAATGTAGTGCAATACTTTGTTTACATATCCAAACACTTTGGTGAGTATATGTTTGGTTTTCATATAGTAAAAATAAACAAAAAGTGCTAGATGTCATATTTCCTGTCGGTGGAATTTTCCTTTTTGGTGACATTTTTTAATAATAACATGGAGAATTAAAAATAAATTATAAAAGCTTGATTATATTTACATTGTATGCACATTAATCTAAAACTTTTCAATATTTTATTTAAGATAATATGATTTTAAACTAAAACATACATGTATGATATCATCTAATTTTATCTCGCCCACAATCACTTCATTTTTTGACTCTATATTGTAGTAAATATGTGTTTGTCTCCGCTGCATTGTCATGGCTTTTTCTCTTTTTTCCTTGCAAAATCTTTTAAATGTTTATCTATACTTAGAGATGTCAATTCTGTACATGAAATATATTTTTAAAATAACTATCAGGTAGTCCACTCACTCATAAAGGTGATGGCTGAATTTTGCTTTCTGCAGCATACATATGGATATTTACTAGCTGAATTCTTGTATCTTTTTTTTATTGTATTACTCTGTCTGTAAATGTATATGTATGTTGAAGAAAAAATAAACGCATTATCTATCTATCTATCTATCTACTCGACACCATTCATTGACACTTAATCGTTTACTTGTTCCGTACACAACAAAAAATATTATTAATATTATTATTATTATTCCATTGGCACTCGTATTTGGGCTAAAGACCAAATGTAATCTTGCCATTACTGGTCGAATTCTGACAGCGTTCGCCAATCGACGTTAGACGGGAATAGTCCCCGTGATGGTTTTGATACTAAATATGAGATTATAAGGTGGGTGGCAGTCTTCTATGAATTCGAACAACCACTTAGTATTGTTCCTATATATTATATCTATATATATAAAACTCAAAGGTGACTGACTGACATAGTGATCTATCAACGCACAGCCTAAACCACTGGACGGATCGGGCTGAAATTTGGCATGCAGATAGATGTTATGACGTAGGCGTTCGCTAAGAAAGGATTTTGATCAATTCTACCCCCAAGGGGATAAAATAGGGAATGAAAGTTTGTATGAAACTTTGTCCATTTTAAACCGATCGGGCTGAGACTTTGCATGCAGGTATAAGAAGAATCATAGATGAATGTCATTGTGTATAACTCAAGCCTGAGAACAAAAACTGTAGTTTACACTTCAGCTCGACACCGAAATGAAGCGAGGGCGGGCCGCTAGTAGAAAATAAAGAAATGCTAATTTATATTCGTAGCCAATACTAAAGTCTTGCAAGGCTCGGTACACTGAAATCACCCAAACTCAGGCTCCAGTTTGATTCCTTGAACAGAGTACTTAAAGTTTGTTAACTTACATCAACGATATTAAATACCCTAGATACACCACGTGCGCTCAAAATGTGCCCCAATCAAGAAGTGCTTGAACTCCACTGAAGCACTTCTTGGTTCACAGTCATGCGCGGACCGTTTAAAAGTCAAGTTGCCGCGGAGCTCCGTGGAAAAATGCGAAAAAAATATTTATAGTATGTGAAGTGTCGTTTTTTGACAGGTATCGAATCAATGTTAGTTAAATTAACGCATTTGAAGCAAATTTTGTTCTAATACTTACTATAAACTGATTTAATAAAATTATATGTGATATTGAAATTATATGTTCGGTTATACAGCTATCTCTTTTCCTCGCGGTCCGTACCTGCTGTATTGCTCACAGCGCAATCAAAATAGTCAAAGAAATAAGTTCTATATTGCTCCGCATACAGCAATAAGTCGTAAAATTTTACGAACTTCATTTCGAAATGTCACAAGTCTTTGACGCATACATTTGAATTAAGACCTTATATAGAAGGCTTTTAAGGTGACTTTCTATTTTTTAATAATGCCTAATATTGTTTTTGACAACACGATCATCTTACGGAGCTCCGTGTACCTTTTGGACAGGTTTCGGGCACGGTTTTGTTCGTGTTGGTGTATCTAGGGTATTTAATATCGTTGACTTACATGTACAAGAAACATTTGTCTTACGCTTAGCGTTGGGAGAGAGGGGCGCAGGCGGCGTGGTAGCGCGGTGCGCGTGCGGCGGCGGCGAGAGGCGACGCGCATGCGCTGGACCGGGGGCCGCGCCGGTCCCGCTCACACGCACGCGCAACGCACGAGCACCGCCCGCTCCCGCACCAGCAGCGCCGGCACCCGCGCCGCCGCACCACGCGCCCTCATCTGACGGGCGGCAGCCGCTCGACGGTCTGCGAAAACAAATCACACCTCATACATTAAACATTTAACAATTCAGCCCCCCATGGCATGAGCACCGCGGTATAATGTAAAGCTCGTGACTGTGAATAAGACTTCGGGCACGGAATTCTAAAACGAAGTAAATATGTTGTGGTTGATATAGGTGGTTATGGGTAGTCATGCTCTCTTAAAAGTCTCTTCGGTGGTGTCGTGTGAGGCGGGTCGTTACGTTCCCTAAAATATGGTTGAGCGAAGCGATGGCTGGTTCATGCGTCATGCTCGTAAACGGGTGCTGCCAGCAGATATGAGTCTGCCCTAACTACTTTGATATTTAAGATGTAAATGTTTAATTACACCTATTATAAATAACTCTGTTTGTATTTATACTGTGTGACACAGCAATCAAAATGCAGGTGAACAATTAATGTATAATTTCACATTATGTAATGAAAGGTGACTTCATGAATCATCTCTGAAGTCATTTTTCAACTTGACGACTCTGTAAATGATAAAACAGGGAGAAAAAACAGCCCTTGCTGAGTTTCTTGCCGGTTCTTCTCAGTACAAGGTCTCCCGTCGTAGATTTACGAACCGATGGCGTAGCTTCTAGACATTCATATGTGCTTGTAACAGCCTAAACTGAATAAATGATTTTGATTATGAAGAAGATAGAAATTTATAGAAAAGAAACAGTTCTTGTGTTACACGAGGGCAGCTAAACAAAAATATATGAAAACCTTACTAATTCTATTGTCTTATCATATCAGCTATTCGACACCCAGCTAACTATAAGCCTACCATGGATCTCTACACCTACGCTATCTGACGATAAGTATTTTGTGGCTGTGCTGTGACATAATTCATTGTCTTTTAGAGAGCTAAAGTAAACTAATTGAAACTGCGTATAAATCTTATGATATTGCATAATTATCATATGTCACAGGAACTCAATTACTTTACAATGTTTTAATCAACTTCGTCATAAGTCTATTAATGTTCTGAAATAAAAAGAAAAGTCATTTATTCAGTCTATGCTGTTACAAGCACTTGTGAAGGTCAAGGAGCTACGCCATCGGTTCGCAAAACTACGGCGGGAGACCTTGTACTGAAAAGAACCGGCAAGAAACTCAGCAAGGGCTGCTTTTTTCTCCCTGTATTGATATATACAGAGTTGTCAAGATGAAAAATGACTTCAGAGATACTTCTGAAGTCACCTTCCATTACATCATCGTAGCGAGCGTTTAAATATATTTAGTGCCAATTCATTTAACGTAATCAACGGTTTAGAGTTAATACTGAAACATTTATACGATCATGAAACTTATGAGGTTAAGGACATTAAACCGCCCAGTAATCTATAAAACCCTTTTATTTGATGGTCAATAAAAGCTTTTATAGTCAACTATTCCTTAAATAAATAATAGGAATTGGTTAAGTTTCTTTTCATTTACAAGCTTTTATTTACTTTCACTTGTAAGTTGTCTGGCTGTAATGAAATATTGCAAGTTAAATTTCACACTTCCCCGGTTTCCGATTGAGCTTAAGTGTCGCCGCACACGGGCCACACGCCACAGCCACAAAAGGCGCCACGAGAAGCTAGAAGCGGCTACTAAAGTGGCTGAAGCGCGACAGCCGCCAACTAAGGTAAGGGAGCGTGGGGCGGGGAATCGCGCGACTGACGTGTGGCGGCGTTTTGTATCGGCGCATTAAATGGCCGGTGCGGGCCACAAGAAGCGAGCAACGACGATTTGTAGCGTGTCGAGGCCACCGGCGTACCGTGTGCGGCTAGTCCATATAAAATGTATGAAAACTACAAGAAATATGCCTTTGGCGGGGTTTTGTGGTTGTGGTCGGTGGCCCGTGTGCGGCGACACTAAATATTGCACGCATTTACGTATATCGTGCGACAATGAAAAATTATGATGATGTGGATCTGATCTGATGTTGGAAATGGTAGGTGGGCCACAGGAACTTTGTAATGAAATACGAAAGTTACGACGTTAAGAGGGGAGGCGGGCAATGATTTTTTCCATAGAAACATTCTCGAATGATTCCTCTTTGATTTTTATCACTTCCTTTTTTCGATGACTTGTGTTTTAAAGAAACCAGAACCCCTCAAAAATGCCAAAAATGACGTCTAGTCTAGATATTCAATAAGCATTTACAAAAAAAGCAAAACATAGAGGCATAGTATTATATTATACTACTTAATATTGTATGGGTAAAAGGAGAATGCTCATGGATGTATGGACCGCCGTACAATGGTTGCATCTATACCAAACAAATGTTAAATGATTGTTTCATTCAAATTAGTATGACAAATTGGAATTTTGAAAATAAAAACAGGGGTTTTAATGTTATTGTAAAAAATGTGACATAACCTCAAATCCCTAATAACTCCTATTTAAAGTTAGGTTTACAGCTATTTTGGGTACTTTTTTATTCTGTTATTTTTGATCAACTTGAGTCTTTCATTGTTTTTTCAACCTACTGCATAGATTTTCATGACAACACAGATTTCAGTGATGGCAGATTTACGTATAGGTAAATAATAGTACATTACGATACGCGTGACCTAAGTTGCCTATTACTGCACGGCGTGAAGTAATAGACAACTTAGGCCACAAGTATCGTATACTATTTTATAGCAAGTGTGACATAAACCCGCCACGGACGCGGGCAAAAGGGGGGGGGGGGGGAGTTCGAGGGATGCGATTAGTGTTTGAAAGTAAAATTCATGTATTGCAATCACAAAGAATTGCAATACAGACTGCAAGTCAAACTCTGAAAAGAAAGAATTCCGGTTCAGATTACCATTTTGAAAGTATATTTCAAAAGGAAAAAATCAAATATTATATCATTACAACAAAATAGAATTTCAATGTATCCATGAACGTTTATTCCTTGATTGGCATAACAATATATTAAACAACGGGAATGAGCTTTATTTTTTGTACTCGTATAATTCAAACAAGAATTCCTAACCTATCGCTAATTTGTCATTTGTTTGCTGTGAGTTTTTAAGCTCCAAATGACATTTAAATGTGTTTCCTTTTATTTTGACGTGACAACGTCTTAAATTAGGTTGCGGCTGGGAGTCACTTATGAAAAAGTGTAACGCTCGGTAACGTTACGATGAGTCTCTCGTGTTAAGTTTAAGTTTACATGTACAATGTTTTAGTAAACAAAATATATTTCTATAGTTAAAATTTGTGCAATTCTTATTTTCATTCAATTCCTTGTTCCTATTGTGCAATTTAATTATATTCATATCAATAAATATTCTACCGAGAAAAAGACGTTGTCACGTAATATCTTCGCCCGTAAAACCGACTTTACAGGCAACCATTTTTTTTCTACATGAGTGAAGTTGGTCAATTCATTTACACACCGTGCAGAAATAGGCAACTTAGGTCACTGAAAAGCGTGCGTAAAGTGCGGGTTTAGGTCACACTGTGCTATAAAAACATTAATATAGGGCACTTTTTTTTAGATTACATATATTAATTGATTACATATGTTATATTTTCGAGGTGAAAATCGTCGAGAGCCAAAGCTCGAATTTAGCAATTTTTATACGCAGTTCAATTATCATCATCAGCCTATTAATGTCCCCACTGCTGGAGCACAGGCCTTCCCTATGAATGGATTAGGGAGATTGGGCCATGACCCACCACGCGGGTTCAGTGCAGGTTGGTGGGTGCTAACGACTGCAGATGCAGCCGGGACCAACGGCTTAACGTGCCTTCCGAAGCACGGAGGAGCTCGAGATAGTAAATTCTTGGTCACCCATCCAATGACCGACCACTGCGAAAGTTGCTCAACTTCAACGACCGCAGCCGAACGCGCTAACCACTGGCGCAATCGAGCTCCTCGCACTCACGACTAATAATTTTGCATCGTATTGTATTGCTTAAGTATTTAATAAGCCCGATTCTGGTATTTATCTCTAAACAAATAAGTAAGTTTAAAATTCAACCTAGAAACTCAGAACACTAAACTACGACATAAACATACTTTTACTTCTATAAAAATCCCTATTAGTCTTGGCCCCAGATCGGATTGGGAAGGTGGATCGTGTTAGGCTAGTTGAAAATATATCGATATTTTTTGTTCGATATATCGATATTTTTAGCCGATATATTTTGATTCGATATATCGATACATCGATACAAAATAACCAATATCGAAATTCGGATCAAAAACGATATTTTTTTTAATTATTAGCGGATTATCACGATCTAACTAAATTCGTATCTGGAAAAATCGTAACTGGATCTCAGATTAATGATATTCAACATATTTATGATCTATGCTGTATTTAGTATTTAGTGTGTCTATGATTTGTAAATCTGGTGAATTGGTTGTGCTGAATTCCATTATATTCCGTGGAAGTGTCTGACTGTGATCGAAAGATGGCATCTGAGAGGCCCTGCAATCATTTTCATCATTCGAAAATAGGGTCTATTTTTAGGGAGATCATTTTCGTTCCATTATTATTCCGCGTGTCATCTTTTGTGAGATACTGTACTGTCATGTAGTGTAGCGGCAATTTGGTACTTTGATAATTCTTTCTTTAATTATAATTTGTATTGTTATTATTATTGTGCTAGGCTGACCTTAATATATATTTGGAAAAAATTGGTCCGATATATCGATGTTTTTTCGCGATATATCGAAGCCGATATTGATATTTTTTAAAATATCGATGTATCGATATATCGATTATTTTTTCAACTTTCGACATCCCTAGATCGTGTAACGGGCAGCCGCGGGCCATAGCGATACTGTTGTGTCTGCTCGATTTATATCACAACGATTTTAAAACTGCTGGTGCATTTTCAACCTAAATGGAAGTAGCACAAGGGATATATTATTATGTTAATCTTGAGCTGAATGCATCGCGGGAGCGTGGCAGATCGGCGTATCGAATTGATCGGATGATCCCAGTGAGATGTGTCAGACACCTCGCGTCCGCTATCGGACATGCTTATATGTTACCGGTTTACGTAACGAGGTCTCTGGTTGATTTCAGATAGTTATTGTGAAGATTTTATCGGTAGTGATTTTTGGAGTTTACTCCTTAAGAATCGATTTGCATATATAAGGGGCCCGGTATGAGAAAAATGTGAGGAGTAAAATCTATCGATGAATGACATTAAAGATCTCGTTACGATTTTGTGCGCAAACTCATCTGCGCACCTTTCACTTTTAGCCATGGCAACGGATAAAAAACATTAAGTTGTCACAAATGTCAATAAAATAAATAAACTAAAAATAGATAAAATCGGAGCAAAATTAATGAAAACAAATAAATAACAGAATATAGAGAAATGCCGGTAAGTGTTCAGCACTCTGGAATAGTGATTTTCAGTACAGATGGAATTATAATACATATTTACAAAATGATGACTAGTGTGTGATATTTTTGAAATTGTGTGTTTACAGAAATACATAATAAAATATATGATGAATATCGCTGATGTTAGATGATAAAATGTGTGACATGGAACCTATGATAGTCGAAACCATGGGACGATTCCTGAGGTATCTTTACTTGTAACCGACTTCTTCGGACTTGATTTTGTTTTGTGTCTGTCCAAAGACAATCGTTTTTAGAGTCTAAACTCTAGAGACAAAGATTCACCAACAACATATAATTTTACATTACAATTTGAAAAAATATATAAATACCATACTTAAAGATATGCTTTTTAATAGGTGAATACAGCATTCACATAAATACAAATAAACTACAATGACAGATTAAACAACAAAAAATATATCCACCATCATGAAAAACAGGTACACTGAATTATAATATTATTTAGTCTGTGTTACGGTCCAATTTTATTTTTTCCACAAACAACCTCTTATATGACGCACTCAGTGTCGTGGAAAACGATAATAAGATTCCAGAGATGATTGGCATTCTTGAAATTATTTTAGCGAGCAATTCAGTGGTGGTCATTTCATGTTTTAGTGGAACAAGTGGTGACATCATGAGAAGGAAGGGAATTTCATGGTGAATGCCCCCTAGCACATAGGGAATGGGGGAAACGTAAAATATTTTTATTCAACACTGCATTGATAGCGAAACTTTTTCAAAATAGAACCGATAAAAGAGCCAGAAATCAGAAATCAATATATCTTTATTCAAATTGGATGTATAGTACAACACAGTTGATTCGTCCAAACATTTTTTTCCCTACCACTCGTTATTGGACATATTTTCTAGCTGCGGAGAAAAACGAGCGAAAAAAACTCCACAACATTAAAAGCATAATGTAACAACATTTACAAATCATTATGTTGTTAAAAACGTCAATACAATCATGATTTATTTGATATAGAAAACCTGTTGGAATGATTGGAACAGTTCAGACCTAAGCATTTTTGTCTGTAATATAATCAGACACTTTGTAATAAGCTTTTTTAATAAGTGCTTTTTTTATACTATCTTTGAATTTATTTATGCTTAACTCTTGGATATTGCTTGGGACTTTATTGTATAAGCGAACACAAAGACCTTTAAATAAATTCTTGTTTATACGAGGTGTTGTTTGTTGAACTTTCCGTCCGACCAAAATATTCGAGACAAAGTCTTTATGACTAAGAGGCGAAACAGGAAAGCGTAACTAAAGTTTATTGAACAAGCGCAGTTAATTACATTATGGTGATATCGAAATGACCGCCGTTATCTTTATAACCTGCTGCTTAACAAATTTCTTATGACTCGCAAAATATTAATATATCTTGCAGGGTTTTGAACGTATGTTAAGAGCCCTTTCACATTTTTTGCAATAAATCGCAATTTTGGAGCGCCTTGTTTGCCCTCTTAGAAGAGATTTTGACTACTTCCAATAGAAGTAAACAGTAGATTTATTCTTCCTATTGAAAATTAATGTAGGATATTTGAAAATACTATTTTAATTTTTTTGTACTGATCGTTCTACCGCAACTAGTTTACGGAAAAAACGATAATATGCACAACTTTAAACGCCCTAATCTCACAATAATGTTCAATAAATTAGATCAAATTAATTACTAAGACATCAGAAATATGTTTTTGTTGCAACGTAATGTATTAGAATCTTGATTTTCCATCTCATTAATTATTAAAAAAACATCTAACCTCCGTGAGTTTCCCCAAAAAATAACGCCGGTTTACCTCGTATTTTGATAAAACGTAAAGTAAATAAGTAATTAGTTTAAATCTAAAGATAATATAACTTGAAAAAAATCCACGCGGACCAGGCAGCAGAGGGGACTCGAACCCGCACCCTTCGCTATCCGGGCGAATGCACTGACCATAATGCTACCGCGGACCTGATGGCCTTGTCGTATTCTTTCTAGCCTTTCTTAAGCTGCACGGCAGCTCTTCGCATTGTAGGTAACCCACAATGTCAAATGAAAACCTTTACAAGTATTAAACATTTGAAAGAAGATATACCAATTATAGTTATACTTTTATTTTATAAATATCGAGCAGTTACGTGAAAAAATAAAGATTATGAGTAAGCACTTTTAAAATATGTGGAATATAAATCTTAATTATTTAATACTGTATGAATCATAAAATTAATTTCAATTAAGTATAACTAAGATTAAGCCATTACCCCCACATTCAACAAGCTTGAATTTTTTCCTTATTTTTGTGAAATCTCTGTACCAAACTAGTTTATCACAATAATACATTAAAAAGTCCGAGACCAATTTTAAGTTCAAAGTTGCACAAGCAAACAATTCAATTAAAGTTATAATTTTTATTATTTTAAAGCATGTTACTTCTTGATGTTTAAATCTAAAGAAAATATAACTAGAAAAAATTCCACGCGGACCAGGCAGCAGACGGGACTCGAACCCGCACCCTTCGCAATCCGGGCGAATGCACTGACCGGTCCGTGAGGGCCGGGGTAGCATAATTGGTCAGTGCATTCGCCCGGATTGCGAAGGGTGCGGGTTCGAGTCCCGTCTGCTGCCTGGTCCGCGTGGAATTTTTTCTAATGCAATTAAAGTTAAAATACAATGACAACATATTACATCACGATGTGTTTACAAATTTTGCGGCCTGTTGTAGAGGAAATGAAACATGACATAATAGATTAGAGGAACTATAGTATGAAACATTATTATGTTAGTGAAAGCGAA
This sequence comes from Chilo suppressalis, assembly GCA_902850365.2. NCBI lineage: Eukaryota > Metazoa > Arthropoda > Insecta > Lepidoptera > Crambidae > Chilo > Chilo suppressalis. Next base: position 1,308,974 of record OU963894.1, read on the forward strand.
TTAGATATTTAAAAACTCAAACGAAATTTAACTGTAAACTTTAATGTTAAAGATCACAACGACGCTAAAGGAATGACTGGGCAAGCGCAAGAGAAAAAGGAAACGTTAATAGCCGATGAAAGTGTGAGAACTGAGAGTACGGACGCATCATAACATTCGACAGTAATTAAATAAATAGTAAATAAAACTAGTTTTTACGGGTTAATGGAACGAACCACCGCTCGTTCCTCGAATGATGCGCGAGGCTATTCAGATTAAAAAATATCCAAATTTCAATAGGGAAGATGGTTGGTATATACCACCAGCTTGGGAACCTATTATACAGGAGATAAAATCCCAACCCCGAGCACACACTGCAAGACCATCAGATACTATTAGTTCTTTATGTTTGCATAATTTAACATAAGAAGGAGATAGAAAGCCTCTCTTGAGTTTGTTCTCAGAAAAATCTTCCAGTTTTTGAACCTGTGGTAGTTTACGGTAGTTAGGGTCAAATAAATAAACTCAAAATTACAAAAAAGAATTTGAAATAAAATACTTTATTAAGTAAATTAAATAATAAATTCATACATAGACAATAAAACTTAAAAATCGAACAATGAAATAACCAAACGCCCAATAAAAGTCTTTCGAAGGTAGCTCGACAAATTGAATAAAAGTTTTATTCTGACGACGTAGCCTGTAAAGGCTACGAAACGTCAATAAATAAATAAAATTTCGTGCATTAACCCGTAAAAACTAGTTTTATTTAATGAGTGATGTGCGTGAAAACCTAAGAAACAAATAAATAAATAGTACCTAATTAATGAGTGATAGCGTTTACAGTACATGTGTTAAACGAAGAACACATAGGTAAGGTATAATTAGATTAGGAAAACATAATGTCATTCATATATCAAATTAATTCTGCAAGTAACATGGTTAAGAGCCATTATGCATTTATGTAATCCGCTACATGTTACACCAAAACAGGCAAGCAGAGGTTTTGTAACATAAAATTCACAATAATTCCAAAGCGATCCAGGATTAGCAATTTACATATTAAAATCTAAAATGGAGTTAAGTATTAAATTAATGATGCGTTGGATTCTAATTACAAAAGCCTACAGTAAATAATGAATTTTAATGTAGTAATAAATTTATAAATTTCTGTGTCCAAAAATTACCAACTCTTTCGTCAGTTTCGAAGTTCAGTTCCAAATATCTCTTATCTATTAGACAAGTCCGTCCGTCCGTCCGTCTGTGGTGCTGTTTCAGCGGCCAAACCGTAAGAGATAGATAAAGAGAATATTTAATTTATAAGTTAAGAATAGTCTGATAAGACTACAAACCGCATTTGAGTAACGTAGCACTTCCGGTTTTCGAGAAATCACGAATTTCAAACGAAACCACACAAAATCTCCGAAGTTCTCAATTAATTAAATACATTTTTATTTTATTTTTTTTTAAATCAGGTTTTGGTGAACATTTGGTTCACTGGTTTGCTAGTTATTTTATAAGTATGGCATTAAATAAAATTTTTCACGTAGAGATCCAACAAAAAATATATTAACTATGACTAATTTCACTAGATTTTGTTAATAGATGAGTACGTTTTTTTTTATTTGCTCTAATATGGGGGTTTTACAAAACGGCCTACCTCCAAGATTTATAAGGAGACTAGCCCGCCCTCGCTTCGTTTCGGTGTAGAGCTGAAGTGTAGACTACAGTTTTTGTTCTCAGGCTTGTATTATACACAATGACATTCATCTATGATTCTTCTTAGACCTGCATGCAAAGTCTCAGAACGATCGGTTTAAAATTGACAGTTTCATACAAACTTTCATTCCCTATTTTATCCCCTTGGGGGTAGAATTGATCAAAATCCTTTCTTAGCGGATGCCTACGTCATAACATCTACCTGCATGACAAATTTCAGCCCGATCCGTCCAGTGGTTTGGGCTGTGCGTTGATAGATCACTATGTCAGTCAGTCACCTTTGAGTTTTATATATATAGATTAATGTTAATAAGTGACGGTTTTTAATAAAGGTCTGCAACTATCAAATGGTCTCTCACAATACAGAAGTCGAATGCATTTTTTGGGCTATAAAGGCATTGTTTAGAATACAGCTTCCCTGTAAAATAAGGTCATACCTAAGATCATCATGATCATGGCATTTTCTCCAGCAGTACTTCTAATTGATTTTCAGAGCATATACGACTCAATTTTTTTTACGCAACAGCTTATTAGCATTATCAGCAATAGTTAGCGAGTATGGTTTATTAGTTACATTTGGTACTCTGATTACTAAGCTTGTGGGTATCTCAAAATGAACTACAACAGAAACATAGTTGAAATTCTTAAAGAATGTGCTCCATAAATAAAACTAGTTTTTACGGGTTAATGCACGAAACTTTATTTATTTATTGACGTTTCGCAGCCTTTTCAGGTCTGCTTCGTCAGAATAATGATTTTTTATTGAAAATAAAATATAAAAAATCAAATAAAAAATCATTATTCTGACGATGCAGACCCGAAAAGGCTGCGAAACGTCAATAAATAAATAAAGTTTCGGGCATTAACCCGTTAAAACTAGTTTTATTTAATGAGTGATGTGCGTGAAAACCTAAGAAACTAATGTGCTCCATCATTGATTTTAACAAAATATTAAAAAACAAAAGTGGTGTAACCGTATCAATGGTGATTTGGAAAAATAAAGTTAAAAACTGCAAATCCCATTGACTGTATCATACAGGTTAACACCATCTACGAGTACTATGGTATGGCACGCCTCGAGTCTGAACCGCAAATTTAATGATATTGCCGTTATGGTCTTTGCAGAATTTAATTTATCCAAATATGCTTACGCCAAGGCACCTTCAAGTCGGATTCAAAACAAAGTCAACAGCATTGAAAGCAAAGTAAGTTATTTGGAAAACGGTGAATTTAACAGCCATGCATTATGCCGGGCGCACAGCACGTAACTTTTACGTAACTCGCAAAATTATGCGCGTGTCCGCTCAATGCGCACACGTGAATGATGAGCCGAACGCGCATAATGATAATCATAATAACCAACACTATATAGAAGAAGTGCGGGATAGGTCATTTTAAAAATGATCAAGTTATAGAAATAATTGGAAGTTTCTTCGTTGAATACGAAATAATGAATTCAATAAACGATAGCCAAAGGAGATTGCTCAAATTGGCCCAAATGTAAAAAAAATATTGACATATACGGTAATTCATGGCGTAATTTATACATTATTTTACAGTCATTAGATTTTAACGGACACCTTTGTATAATATATTCATTTTAAAAAGGACTTTTAATTTTACCGGTTTGGAAAACATACGAATAATTTTTAATGGCTATGGGTGTAGTAACAATCAGCCATAGACTGATCGAAGTTGATTAAATAACAGCAAAACAAATCTACTTTGTAAAGATCGATAAAATAAAACTTTTTTTTTATTACACTTACCACTCAAAATCATTCAGTGTATATGGTTTAAAGAAGTTCTCAGGGGTGTCCGTCAATAATATTTGTTTCTACAGTAATTTATATATAATTTCGAATCTAGGAAACAATTTTTCATGATAATTGGTCTTTAGGCCAAACATGTATGGAAGCTGAGCAATCTCCTTTGAAGATTAATTGATACTAAAAAATAATAGAAGAAATATTTAAATTTAAATGAAAAAATATTAATCTAAAACGAACATTAAAAGATGTCCCAAAACATTGTTTAAGCGGTCATCAGTCTTGAAAAGTACCGCCCGATCCCAAACAATATAATGTTGAAACTGTTTCCTAACCAAAACCACTTTACCCATTACAAAACTAACCACACATCGAGAAGAATGACAGCAATTAGAGAACGCAAACAGTTAAGTTTGACGAATGGATGCATCATGTGGTGGGACAGACGAACAGACATATAGTGTTCCAGCCGACAGAGCACACGAGCCAGAAACAAGAAGCAGTGTTGGTAAATATGTTGCGTCACTCGCTACCATAGACCTCACGTTTATTTGTCTTAGAATTGGCATCTCTTATCTATTAGACAAGTCCGTCCGTCCGTCTGTGGTGCTGTTTCAGCGGCCAAACCGTAAGAGATAGATAAAGAGAATATTTAAGTCATAAGTTAAGAATAGTCTGATAAGACTACAAACCGGATTTGAGTAACGTAGCACTTCCGGTTTTCGAGAAATCACGAATTTCAAACGAAACCACAGAAAATCTCCGAAGTTCTCAATTAATTAAATATATTTTTTTTAATCAGGTTTTGGTGAACATTTGGTTCACTGGTTTGCTAGTTAGATCTGATTTTATTGGCATTGCCCAAGCTCAGTTTAGTAAAAACAATATGTTCATGTTTCTAAGATACAAATTTAAAGTATCCATTCTTAAGCTGTTTCAAAAAATTGTCTTTCTTAATGCCAGCTTCCTTTGTCACGGTAATGATATTATTACCGTTTCTTTACTTATGCGCATGGAAAATTAAAACAGCTACTGATGTATGTATGTTATTCCAGCATACGAGATACAAAACTAATGCTAAGGACTAAAATCAACTACAATAATATGATAATCAGATAAAATATGAATTTTATGGTCAGGTTACGATGGGGCTGGTATAGACAATTTGGTTCGAAAGTCCCTTAAGAAAAAAATAATAATATAAAGTACAATATTTTGTTATTTTTAAGCCCACGCAAAAGCTTTTGGGAAACTCTACTTACGACTTTTAACAGTTGTAAGGTATAGAACAAAATTTCACACATTTGTTTGTCCGTTCAATGCCTCCATCATCTCTTATCTAATAGACAAGTCCGTCCGTCCGTCCGTGGTGCTGTTTCAGCGGCCAAACCGTAAGAGATAGATATAGAGAATGTTTAAGTTATAAGTTAAGAATAGTCTGATAAGACTACAAACCGGATGTGAGCAACGTAGCACTTCCGGTTATCGAGAAATCACGTGATTTCTATTTTAAACGAAACCACACAAAATCTCCGAAGTTCTCAATTAATTAAATACATTTTTTTTGGTGAACATTTGGTTCACTGGTTTGCTAGTTTTATTATAAACAACATGTTTAAAGTATTCAAACAGAAGAGAAAATTACTTTTCCTTCAAATGAGTGATTTATATTTTTAATAGCTTTGACATCGTCCATTAAATTTTCGTCCCCATTGCTATGATCGAAGGATCTATGCCAAAATTAATCAAATTTAACAGAGTTGCGTTCGAGTGTGTTATGGTTACGATTAAGTTGTTAAGTCTATGGATTGGTCAGAAGTTGCGTGTAATAATTGTCACCCATGCATGAACATAATAGAAACAATGTTAAATTCGCTATACTAAATATAATATACCTAGATTTACAGAAAATACCACTTTATATTCACGACGGTAAGAGTGGTGTTTGTGAATGCACAGGTGTACTTGTTCATTGTGGAGGTCTGTCCTTGGGAGTCCTTCACGGACTTTTAGTTTTTTGAGTACCTATCTTGATTTTGAAATGTCAGGGAAAGACTTGACATCTACCTCGTTACCGGGAGTTGCAGCGAGGATATCAGAGGACTCCTTCCCACTTATTTCACTCAGAACAAGAGCTCGATGAGATGAGCAGGGCCCTAACAAGTAAACCCTTGACGATACCTCTGCATCTGTCACCCGCCACTCACTCTGGCCACTACAGTCCCCAGTGTGCACCGCTAGTGCGGGTAGTACCGTGGGAACCTAGGACTTCACCACAGCATTTTGCTGAGTATTTAGCTAGGTGTTATTTTTCTGACGAAGAAGTATTTGCTTGTGATTGTTTCATGTGAGGTAGTGCATGACAGATTTCTCACTCAAATTGGTACACCCATTTGCGAAAATAAGTTCCACCTTACAGAAGACAGTGAAATAAAACTACGTTTTTGGTTGGTTGTGGTTTTGGATGAGTTAGCGCCTCCTTATATGGTTCTTCAGATCATGCTACCTTCAGATCATGCTACCAAAGAGTTTATTACAATAACCTTATATATAAAATTCTCGTGTCACAATGTTAGTTACCATACTCCTCCGAAACGGCCTGACCGATTTTTAGGATATTTTATATGCATATTCCGTGGGCCTGAGAATCGGCTACTTATTTTTCATATCCTTAAGTGATAATGGTTGTCCACTTGCAACGTAGTGTTCTGAAACCTGCTTTTGCGCCTTCGCGCCAAAATTCAAACTATTGGGTATTGTAACGTAGTGTATATGAGTTAGGAGGAATGTTATCCCAGGAAATTGACAGAACACTACGTTACACACCCCTAAATGTTTTTTTACAATATTTATTTTTTTATAATGTGTTAAAAAATACATACAACCCTAAATTTTCTCTTCTGTCACCTGCCCCTATTTTGATGGCGGTACGAAGTTCGCTGCGTCAGCTAGTAGAATATAATATTTGAATGATCGCACATAAATAAACATTTCATTCAGAAATTAACAGTTAACGATATGTATGCAGATCAATGTTTTATCTTACTATTGAGTAATAGCCTAACACTACATACACAAATTCGTTATTCAGCAACTGTAATTGAAATGTAACCACCGCAAGATTCTCAAGGAAGACCAATTGAAAATAAAAAACTTGGGAAATGCAATAAACAAGAAAACAGTGACAGGCAGAACAAAAGATCTAACGCGTTCGATGTTGATAGCGTGAAACAAAGCTAACGCGACGGTTTTACACGAGTTTTTTGTTGCGACATTATTTACTACGTCAGTAAGGTTGTCGTTTGCTTGGCAGATGATGTGCAGATCAGTATCAGACTTCAGATGCTCACACGGGTTCGTCGACCATCGACAACAGATTGCTATCGACTGAATAGCTGGCAATTAAAGCGAGTGTCTTCCGATGTATTCGCCGAATCAATGGCATAATATGCAACTGTTGTACAACCTTACTGATTGATTAATGAGTGACAATTATACCGAGTGCTCAGTTGATTGAACATCTATGATAATATAGCCTAAGGATAAAATGATGATGAAGCCCTTTGATGATTTTAATTTATACTCAATACAGAACGAATTTAGTAAACCTCTGGTCGTGAAAAGAAAGACAGTAGAGGTAAAACAGATACAAATCTAATATAATACATATAAAGACAAAGTTCCGAACATAATCTATATATATAAAACTCAAAGGTGACTGACTGACATAGTGATCTATCAACGCACAGCCCAAACCACTGGATGGATCGGCCTGAAATTTAGCATGCAGGTAGATGTTATGACGTAGGTCTCCGCTAAGAAAGGATTTTGATCAATTCTACCCCCAAGTGGATAAAATAGGGAATGAAACTTTGTCAATTTTAAATCGATCGGGCTGAGACTGCATGCAGGTATAAGAAGAATCATAGATGAATGTCATTGTGTATAATACAAGCCTGAGAACAAAAACTGTAGTCTACACTTCAGCTCTACACCGAAGAGAAGCGAGGGGGGGCCGCTAGTACTTCCATAAAGAAAAACAATGCTTTGAAAAACAATTGCATTTCTATTTAAATATTCACAGCGCAACAACATTTTATAGATCATCAATCTCTGAGGAATATAATAATGCATTATTAACAGCGTATATAAGACATCCGCTATGTTGGCGGCAGAGTGCCCTGCTTCCCGAATGCACAATCAGGTATTATAACTGAGGTCACACAGTTATGTTGCGATTATAAAACAAAGATCGTGGAATCGAGGCCAAATTGTCTGAACTTTATAATTGCATCGAATCACTCAATTCAAATGTTACTTACCGTTTTCTCCAATCCTGAATGAAGCTCCAGTCGCATTGTCCGTCTTCATCAAGGACTGTCGCTTCGTGATGATCAGAGCTGGAGCCGTGGATCAGCTCCACCAGCTGACGAGCTCTTTCGAAGTTTCCCTCGAACTCCACCACTAGGAAACCGTCGGAGCTTATCGTCTCAAAAACATCCTTTTTGTAAGTTGCATCGTTTATCGTCACCACATCTGACACGTCCTTGCTATCCACCGATTTAACTTCTGCGTAAATAGCTTCAGGTACCTGGACCTCGGACACCATTTTTGTTCCTCCACCCTTGTCAACCTCGCGACCGAGACCTAAGTTACCAGTTTCGTCCAATAGTCGATTGACGTAAATCACTTCCTCTTTATTTGGTACTTCCTCTTTTTGTTTAACTTCCTTTTTTTGTTCACTGTGTTTACGAATGATTGAGTCGCCGAAGTAAATGACAACCTTGTTATTGTTTTGCGTTATTTTGTTTGCCAATCCACTTTCAGCAACTGGCTGGTTCGCCTTTTTAGTCTTCTCCTGAGAAAGTCTTTGTGCCAATTCCTCGTAGCAAGGAGGACGGTTATTGTAAATTTTCTTTTCTGACACCGATCCCATATTGCTCTCTTCATTTTTCTCAACACTTTTGTAGACTGGAGGGCGACAACAATCATCGGTTTGATTATTCCACGTCTTGGGCTCACTGTAAATATGCTCAACGGGCGACGAGACCTGCGGCAACGGTATGTATTTTTCGTGAATATTTTTATTACTTGGCGCTTCAGATTTCTTGAAGTTCAAAACGCTGCGCCTAACTTTTGATTCCGAAGCGTCACTATTGTTTATTTTTTTCAGCCGTGAATTCCCGAGAAAATTAAACAGCGGCTTGTGCTCCGATTGGGGCTTGACGCGATCCGTGCTCGGAGCTCGGCGCATCCCGAAAGGTCCCTCCTCTTCGGAAAGATGAGGGTACAGCTGTTCACAGCTAGTTGACTTGTGAGTAGCGATTCGCGTCTTGGCAGTGGTCAAGGGCTCCCGGCTCTGCCAATGTCGGACTGAGAGCCTGGCTGCTCCGCGAATGAATTTCATAGGCTCCCAGGCTTCCGCCTTTTTGAGAATGAAATTGTCACACATGTTTTTGTTGGGGGGTTTTCGAGCGTCAGCGGCGCGGCAAGATTGGAGCTCTCGACAGAGGAAGCAAGAGCAACGCGCTGGGCACAGCATGTCGATCCGCGCGTGCCGGCCGCACTGACGGCCGCGACGCCGCCGACGCAGCGCCGACGAGCATTGTTGCCGTAGCCCCGCTACCACGCGACTCCCATGCACATTTCACGGATTAACGATCCCGTTGGTGACCGAAACTCGATCATCTTTAACAACCGCTGATTAAGCGGTCGAACGCTGTCCGTTTTATTAATGGATTTGAAGTGCGCCTGCACATTATCAGCTGGCCGGCTAACTGTAGTACCTACTTGTAAAATATTAATACGAATGCGTTGCACATGAGGCTCATCTACATTCAGAGTGAGGTGAACAGAACCATAAGTTGTACTCTAAATATAGAGCACACTTCAAACGGGTGTTATTACGGAATCGTTCGAGGGCCCGCGGTAGATAATGATACATTGCAGTGTATTGAATTAAATTGCTTCCCTGCGTTTCGTTTTGTATGCAGCAAAACCGCAACACCTCAGTATTTGATTTATCGAGTATTTGCTTTTAAATTAAGCTCAATTCTGTTTGTGTTGCACTTTCTGCATTTGGAGTGGAGTGATTTATTCTTGACAATAAGTACTTACATACAAATATTTTCTGCATTTAGCAATGGATAAAATAAAATATTTAATGTTTAAACTCATGGGAAGTTCAATATTTATTGTAAATGGTTTAAAAGAGCACAAATACTATTATAAACCGAATGGACAAATGCTTATCTTTCTTAAGTATCAGCTTGATAAATCTTTTTCAACTGAAGTATTTAGGTATTATAATACAATTATAAGTATAATACCTTATAATGGTATAAGCATAATACCTAAATACATATATATATATACTAGTACCTTGGAGTTCCAATTCTATTTTCCCAAAAAGTATACAACTATATCTTCATTCACATCATTAAAAATTAATTCGAAAATACTGTTAACTTACTTTATAATCAAGCAAGAAACAAAATGCTAACGATTGGCATATTTTTAATTTTACAAGTATCGTTCTTTTTTTTTGGCCCAATCTCCCTATTCCATCCATAGGCCTGTGCCCCAGCAGTGGGGACATTAATAGGCTGATGATGATTATGTTCTTTTTTTATCAAAATACTCGTCGTCTGACCATTCTTATCATTTCTTTAGTTTTCGCCATCGTTTTCTCAGACGTGTGTATTTTCCTACGTTTCTTACTACCGATTACCACATCCTGAAAACGACTCTTCTATTAAAAACTTAGTAAATTAATTAATTTCAATGAACTCCAGTTGTTTTCAATCATTATGAAATGCACTTTTTGTAGGTATAACTTTTATAGTTGTAAATTTTAAGTAGCCCGGTTTATTTCTGGCAGTGTATTTATGGCCATTTGCCAGTAATTTGGATTTAACGATTAAACTATTTGTTTTAAGAATTTTTTGCTTGACTTTTACAATCGGCTTATTTCTAGTATCAGCCTTGCAGGATAGACTGGAACCGGTCACATCAAAGATTTATGTGATAACTTTGAAAAATGCTCATTTTTATGAATTCACTTTATAATTTTTAACTCAAATAAGACCACACGCCCCGGTCGGGGCGCGCTACTCACGGGACTATAAGCCATTTTTTGTGATAGTTATAGCCTACTTTTGTATTAAGAAGTTTAACCATAGATTAACTTGGCGAAATGACCTATCTCTAGAGCCGTAAAGATTAAATAGCCCGCATGAATACTGCTTACAAGACTTACAAGACTCGAACTGCATATTGCTATATTAGAAATGCCTTTCAGTACCTATTCAAAAATTACACTTGTATAAATATTTTAACATTAAATAAAACTAGTTTTTACGGGTTAATGCACGAAACTTTATTTATTTATTGACGTTTCGCAGCCTTCGCAGTTCAGAATTATTCTGACGATGCAGACCTGAAAAGGCTGCGAAACGTCAAAAAATAAATAAAGTTTCGTGCATTAACCCGTAAAAACTAGTTTTATTTAATGAGTGATGTGCGTGAAAACCTAAGAAACAAATATATTTTAACATTTGTAACTTTATGTTTTGAAGCATAACACAAGTAGTTACATTTCAATAAGAAGTTCTATTTTACATTTTCCTGATAAATTAATAATGAAAAACCATTCTTCGAGTAAAAGTCACATAGATTTTGATTCGATTTGAATTTCGAGCGACACGGAATCAGTCACCGGTAGGCTCAATCATAGTTCGCTTGCACATGGATATAATACGCCACATCTGCATCATAGGAGAATAATTATATAATAATAACATTCAACAGCAAGTGAATCGAGGTAGGATTGTTATTACTTCCAAGTACAAAACGTTTCTTTGGTGTAATTTACAACGTTCTTATGACTTTAGCTGTTTAACTATCAAAGAAGCCTTCGCTGAGTTTCTTGATGGTTCTTCTCAGTACAAGATCTAGCGCCGTAGATTAGCAAACTTCACATGATCTTGTAAAAGCCTAAACTGAATAAATAAATTTTGAATTTGAATACTGATCAATATAGCAGTTTTGATGCAGTTTTGGTTTAAATTCGAATCACACCGTGTTTTCAAACTCGCATCTAAATTTCACTTTTAATCTTTTCTTTGCTAAGTGATCACCAGAGCAGAGAAAAGCGATTTTATGTATTGCGATTTTTAATTTATATATAACGCAAAATATAACTCTTTAATATTGGTGTTAAAAATGTTATATACAGTGTGTTACAAAAATACAAATAAAGCTTGAAGGGCGTTGAAGTACATCATATAAGGAGTCTTCTCTAAGTTTCTTAAAATATTTGCATGAAGCTTTAACTTTTTATAAAAACAGTTATTTTTAATTTTTAATAAAAATATCGATCATTTTCACGTCGTCACTTCACTAGTTCGAGGATCATTAAAAATAACTGTTTTTATAAAAAGTTAAAGCTTCATGCAAATATTAGAAAATTAGAGAAGACTCCTTATATTATGTACTTCAACGCCTTTCAAGCTTTATTTGTATTTTTGTAACATCCTGTATAGGTACTTCATTTTGGGCTCCATTTTAAAGGACTATATTATAGGTATGTTTATAAGTTCTATGCGTTAAGATAAAAAATATGTGCAATTGTAAATTAAACGAGCATCTGTTCAACAGACTGTTGTCTGCGCCTGTGGGGTAGAGTTGTACATGTCCCACCAATGGCTTAGTACAGAAGACTGTAATTTATTTTTATTTTCTATTTAGTTTCAAACTAAGCAGCCTGTCCCATGAAGACCAAATAACGTATAAAATACATAATTTAATTATAAGTATTAAGTAATTATAGTATCATTTAAAGTATTTTTTTGGCCCATTTTTGACACATTAAATCTCATAGTTAGGCCAATTTGCATATTCGCTTAAAATCGGAGGTTACATTGAAACTTTTTCAATGCAAAATGGGCGTTTACAAATAGTTCGGTGTATTTGCTGTATGTGTGCTAGTGACAAATTAATGTTTTGACTTGAAACTTAGAACTTTCACTTGTTTTTTTTTTCAATAAATATTCTAGTTGTATTGAAGGAGAAAGCCAGACTTTTTAAAATTATTTTTTTAACGAAAACTTATTTTTATTGAATGAAGAAACCTCATTTGATAATAACTTAAATAACATGTTCATATTTGCGGCTTGAGAATACGAGAGTACCAAGTCTGTGAGTTTTGTCAATGCTTTACCTAAGTGTTAAACAATCCCGGTAGACTGGCGGGTGCTGGATGGTATACAAGATGTATACGACCAAGTTCGCGAAAGAATAAAAAGTCTGGGGAAAATACTCTTTGCTGATGAGTCTAGATTCTGTCTATGGAAAGGTTAAAGTTTAAATAAATATTAACGATCCAGAGAAAGATATACTAAGAAGTTAATAGTACAGAAGATACTAATTTAGTGTATGTATGTTTATTTATGTATTTATTTATAAATATATATATTTATGAATATATATTTGTATCAGTATATGTGTAGGTGTAATATGTATTTTATATTTATTGTTGTTATAGAATAGTTAGGTATAGTAGATATTTTTTATGATCCACACTAAGTAACTCATATTCTATCGCCATTACATTTCATCTCCTACACCTTTACTGGTTGACTGGTAGAGAATGCCTATGGCATTAAGTCCGCCATTTACTGTTTTTATGGTAATAAAGAATAAATAAATAAGATAATATCATGGTGTGTACTTCACTCTTCTTACTTACGTTCGGCAGCCGCGCTGGGATTGTTTACTTTGGCTGGTGCACAAAAACGTGGTAGTGCCACTCGTACGTATATAGTTGTTTGATTTATTGTTGAAAATGAAACAGAAAGAATAGAAATATAAACCAAAAATAAATTCAGTACAAGAAGTTTTTTTTTATTATGCTATCGTATTCATGCCGCAAGTTGTATGATGAATATTGTTTTAAACTTTCATGGTCACTAACATTATAGCTATTAATGGGATTGTTACCATGTACCTTGTTTTTTATGAGTCTCCGATATTTCGGCACTGTTGCAAGCGCTATGATCACGGAGTAACTGAAGCTTAAAAAAAATCAATCGTGAGGATAGGTTTAAACTGTTAAGTGTCTAAGGAATCCAGTGGTTCGTATGTGCAAAAACCGAAAAAATCAAAAAAGTGTCGTTCCACGATCTGATACTGTGAGTATTGTGTGTCGGGAACAGGTGCGAGTAAATAGTGAGAATGTCACCAGTGGTAGAGGTATCGAGTGCAGTAAAAGACGACGTCAGAGGGTAGACCGATATGTGTGCCAATAACATCTACCCGCAATTACTTCAGTTACTTCATCATGGCGCTTGAAACAGTGCCGAAATATCGCAGACTCATAAAAAACAAGGTACATGGTAACAATCCCTTTAAGAGCTATAATTGTATGATGATTTCAGTTATATACTGTATTAATAGATTTCACCCTTATAAATGTTAGATTTTATTGTAATTAATTGTTAAATCTTATTATTAGTCTCGTCAACCTTAGGGCCCGCCAGAATATCAGCGCTGCAGCGTCCCTGGCGTCGCTGTGGCACTATGCTGAGGCAGGGACCTGGTTGACCATTTTTTTTGTTATTGGTTTTGTTTTGTGTAAAATTATTATTTAAGGCTAATAAAATTCTTTCTTTCTTTCTTTGCCTATTTAAATGTTAACGCTATTGCTATATAAATTACAAATTAATAGAAAAGACAATTCGCTGTTTCAAATTTTGAATTCAAACAACCGTTTGTTAAACTGTTATTAAAACTTTTTTGTGACACCATTTTTGCACAGAAAAGTTCACAGACGCGTGACTTAATCGGATGGACTCTGTGCTCGCACTGGTCCCAAGCGCTCCGAAATATCATGTCCATGAGCGGAGTCTATGTAAGTGTGTGTATTGCTCGAGCGCAATTTGTACGTAGATTACCTTCTGTACTATGTATTTTGTGGATATACGCTCAGCGTAGTGTTACATTACATTGTTGGAAGAAAGCTTTATAGTGAATGGTGGGTAATATAATAATGGGACGGGGCGGTGTTTGTTTAGAAGCACGTAAGGAGATCCGTTCTAGCAGCTAGATGCAGTATTTTAATGCACGACGACTTAAACTATGTGTTCAAATCTCAAAAAGTTTGTGAGTTATTTAAATGAATAAAACAACTAAATCTGTGGCAAAGGTTGTCTATTTCAAAATAATATTGAGCTTATGTGTATTCGAAAAACAAACTAAATACCGTGATTCAGAACTTGCATAGAAAAATATTAAACATAACAGTAACGCCATCTATGGCTTTGATAATTAAATAATATTACTACAAACTTAACACTGTGACTCTACTTAATTTAAAAAATCCTTTCTGCTGTTACTCCAAAACAGTTTGTTAATTGTAAGCAATGCTTTAAATATGAAGAAAACCCACTCACAATATCAAATGATTACCTTGACAAGTATTAAACATTTGAAAGAAGGAATAACAATGAAAGTTATAACTTTATCTGTTTGTTAAGCAATTATCTTTTCTTAAGATTTTATCATGTAGTAGTTATATATATAATATAATGGCTTTGGAGTCAAAAGGAATAATACTTTTCCTCTTGCTGTCACTTCAATCTGAAATAGGAGTAATTTATGTAAATAGTGTTTTTGACCAAAGAAATTCCTTAGGAGTGGGCGCAACTTTTTTATTTTTTGTTGAAGTTCTCCCGTTTTAGGGAAGGCAAAGGGAGCAATGCCCATACAGCCTGGTCTTTGATTAAATTAATCTTCTTTTTGTTTTTACATTAGAATGTCGGTGTGACGCATTCTAATGTTTCTTGGAGTGTTTGGCACGAAATGTATCGAGTTGGCTTTTTCGATAAGCTTCTGTGAGGTAGTCAACACTACAATAAAATTCTCACGTCCACTTGACCGGAATACTATATTTTAATGATTCCACTAATTCTTCAGTTACGCAGACAGTTGTTACACAAAACCACACCAATTTTATTTCACAATATCCACTATGAACGAATTTAAGAATAATTAAAATACGACACCAACCGAACTCGATGAAATCCCGCCAAAAACTCGCTACTTTTTTTTATATCTTTTTTCCCCATCTTGGGAAAGGCAAAGGCAGAGCCATGCAGCCATAGTCTTCATTTAAAGATTATTTTTTGTTTCTTTTTTCTATAAGGCCGAAGCCACTTCGTCTATCATAAGATATTTGTCCTAAATAGTTTTTCTAATCCATTTTCAGTTTAGGTACTTCTCCTGTTATTCTTTAGAAACATTTCTCTGGTAGCACTTTAAACAACTGCAGCCAAACTGTATTTCGTTTTAAGCATTTAAGTGCTAGATATATGAATTTAAAGAAAAAAATATAAGCAAAGAATCCGGATAATGGAGGATGCGGGTTCGAGAAATGTGTGCTGGTTTTTCTCTAGTAAACAAATTGCTTAAACTTTAGGCATTTTTAATAATACATTGCTTACAATAGGGATGATGACTAATATTTTTTTTCTTCGTTTATCAGGTAGATTATCAAAAAGTATTCGACACGTATTTTTTTCTTTTTTCACATAATATAAACATTGCAGAGATATATTGATTTGAAAAGTTGCATGACGTCACGTTTTGGTACAATTTTCAATTAAAAACCCCCTACTGAGTAGGGGGTAGGGCCTACTCCCAAACTTTGACGCGCTATAACTTTGTAATTTTTCGGTTGATTGCCCAAAGAAAAAATACGTGTCCATTATTTTTTTATCATCTAACTGACGGACTAAATAGAATATCGTTTACTGTACCCCGTCATCACCCCTATTAACAAATAAGAATTTTGCTGGCAACCAAACCACAACTTAGACAAGAACGATGTGATAAATTAGTTCCATAAAATCCCGCTGGTCTTCTTTTGCGAATAAGATAAAACCGATAAAATTTTTTGAAGTTATACTTCTTTAGGCGCGTTATGAAAAAATGATGAGAGTGAAATTTTAAGATGCGCACGCATCACTGTAACACAAAATTTTGTGTTTACCGCAAATTAAGAAAATCTACCAACAAAATAGAAATAGAATCTCTATTTAGTGGGTGCTAACGACTGCATTGTGAAGGCCTATCAAAAGTATTTATTAATCTGGAACAACGGAACCAAAGCGCGATTCAGGAGACTACAGCGCCATCTCTTGACCATTGGTGTAGTAGAACCAAAAACCACATCTTTATTTTTTGTAATAAAGTAACAGTTATAGGTATTCATATTTATAATATTTATCCACATATTTCTAGTTTGTATATTCGGAATACGTGTTTGAGTTTCATACAAGTGCAAATCACATATGTTCTAATAAATTATATTCAGTAGCGATTTTAATTGAATATTTTGATTATTTATTTATTTTTTCAAATTAAAACTGAACTTTATTGACTGTGTCCTATTCCTGACTTTTTATTAATTTATTGTAATTAATTATTTGCATGCAATTAAAAACTAATTTTAAACGATGCCAAAGAAGGATAACTTCTCACGCGCCTACATAAGTACACGCACCCATTTTTTTAGAAGATGATGTTTTTAAGATGAGCCGCTCGATTTCGAGGATGGTTAGCGCGTTCAGCTGCAATCGTTGAAGTTATGGAGGCCATACACATTAGGTTTTGCATGATGGTTTTAGCCGTACATGCATAACCGACAGGCAAGCCCAAGCGTGTATGTGATAAAGCTGTGCAGTTTTCAGTGCATGAAACTCGGTTATGCATGTCGGTTATGAATGCAAGGTTAAAACCATCATGCAAAGCCTAACGTGTATGGCCTCCATTAAGCAACTTTCGCGGTGCTTGGTCATTGGATGGGTGACCAAAAATCTTCTATCTCTCATTCCTCCGTGGCTCTGCAGTCTTTAGCACCCGCTAATCTGCACTGGGTACGCTTGGTAGGTCATGGTCCAATCTCCCTATTCCATCCATAGGGAAGGCTATCTATCTTTAATTTCATCATCATCATTAGCCTATTAATGTCCCCACTGCTGGGGCACAGGCCTTCCCTATGGATGTACAAGGGAGATTGGGCCATGACTCACCACTCGGACCCAGTGCTGATAGGCGGGTGCTAACGACTGCAGATGCAGCCGGGACCAACGGCTTAACGTGCCTTCCGAAGCACGGAGGAACTCGAGATAGAAGATTTTTGGTCACCCATCCATTGACCAACCACTGCGAAAGTTGCTTTACTTCAACGATCGCAGCCGAACGCGCTGACCACCTGCGCCGTGATCACTTTCGTGAACTCAAATAATACAAATCTGATTTTAAAACGGCGATGTAGGACATTAAACATAAGTTTTGATGGGTTCATTCAGATCATTCTCCTTACACCATCATCATCATGTATGACGCCCACTGCTGAGCATAGGCCTCCCCAAAGGATCTCCACAGCGATCGGTCCTGCGCCACTCGCATCCATCGGCTTCCCGCGACCTTCACAAGATCGTCGGTCCACCTTGTAGGGGGCCTGCCCACAGAGCGTCGTCTGGTGCGTGGACGCCATTCCAGAACCTTTCCACCCCAACGGCCATCGGTTCTTCTTGCTACGTGTCCCGCACACTGCCACTTCAGCAGAGCAATCGTTCGAGCGATATCGGTAACTTTGGTTCTCCTACGGATTTCCTCATTTCTGATTATATCGCGTAGGGAAACACCAAGCATCGCTCTCTCCATTGCTCGCTGTGTGACCTTGAGCCTTCTTATGAGACCCGCAGTAAAGGACCACGTCTCGCTTCCGTAGGTCATCACTGGCAACACACACTGATCAAAGACTTTTGTCTTGAGACACTGAGGTAATTTGGACGCGAATATTTTTCGTAGCTTCCCGAACGCTGCCCATCCGAGCTGGATACGACCTCTCCTTACATAAGCAACCTTCAACCGGCGATTTAAAACTTTTCCCGAATCGTTGTATCGTGTTGCCATCTCGTCCCACGGTATTGCATATTACAATTAGAAGCGAATAACAGTTACTTTCATTGCATAAAACACAATAATCGGTATTGTTCTAAACTCCCATCCCAGGGTGAAAGCACAAAGCTCGCCTCACTATTGTTAAAGTCGCGAAAACTGTGAAAACACAGCGATAATTGCTGTTAAAGAAATATATTATATTATGCCACGCTATGGTGCTTATATAGGTATGAATCGTTATCTTGACAACGAAAGTGTGATTAAAAAAAACGACGGGTTGCACTCCCGGAGTGCCGGCAGAAGTGAAAACTTGAATATTAACGTTGTGCATTTTTGATATTTTGGAATGGTTAGGGAATAATTTTGCACGAATTGCTTTAATTATCAGTATAAAAGTACTATGACAACTTATATTACATTAAAAAAGTTTATCTCTCAGAAAAATCAACTTACAGGAATCACGTTTAAGCGCACCTAGCGACATCTATTGTAAATAAATGCATTTTCTTCGCAATAAAGCTGCCACGTGGACGTCCTAGATAGAGACTTATTATTATAATACGATAAAATAGAATATTACTATGTTTCGTCCAATATATTGAAAGTCAACAACCTTTCCAATTTTATTGTGTGTCATGATGCGATCAGCCCACGTGTTTAACCTGAAGCTAGTTTAACATTTTTTAACCATACAATAAAAAGTGTAAAAATCTAACTTAAAGCTTGTTTTAATGACTTACAGTGACAATGAAGGACCAGAAATTATACCTACACAATTTTTAACAAATATTTGTGTAAGTGGCAGTTTTAAGTAAGTGTAAGAGACAGACGCAATCTGTCTTGGGGTCAAGGCAAGTGGTCTGTGGTTCGAACCTGACTTCGGATGTTAGTTCTTTGTCTATTATACCTCCGATCACTCTAAATGGTACCCCGTTGAGCCATGTTTCCCAGTTTAAGTACCTAGGCCACATAGTCATTGAAAATTTATGTGATAATGCAGATATTTATTTTTTATATATATTTCTTAGCGATAAGGCCGCCGTTTGTACTATAATGTAATATTCTTAATTAATTGTAATTTACAATCTCATGGTGTACAATAAAGTTATTCATTCATTCTTTCATTCATTCATTCATTCATATTGAGAGGGAGACGCGGCCATTCGGACACCCTCTCGGCACGCACTAGGGGGACCGCTGTCCTCATAGTGCGTATCGAGTGAAGGTACAGGAGTATTGTCTGGTTTTTAGTGGCCCTGTTCAGGGCGTAGGTAGGGTCCTGTTCACATCAGCGAACTCCAGGGCTGGCTGAAGGAGACTGGGAGGAGTCCCAGATACCTTCTTCTCGCTCCCGCTTTTTCTATACGGGCAGCACGCGCGGCCTATAATGTTCTGCGTATCTCATACAATAATGTATTTAGGGCTCTTTTCAAGCTTCCTCGCTACTGCAGTCAGGGCTTGTTTACCGGTTAATTTTCAAACCTAAATCAGTGTCAAGTACATTAGGAGCATTTTATTTAGGTTTGGCTCTACCTTAACCTTAAAAAACCGGTTTTTCTAAAAAGCGAAATCAAATAGGTTTTGTATCAATTTAGCGGTTTTTAACGGATTTCATTTCGCTCTTACTGACGGCTGAAATAAATACACAACTACAAAATGAATAACTTGACTCACTAGACGTTAGCAAACGTGTCAGTAAATGCATCAATCTCTGAGCATTAAAAAGTTGTGACTTCAAGCGATGCCGACGCGTGCACGTGTCGCTCTGGATTAAACCGGTTTATTAAGGATTTAGATACCGCTTTCATTTTGGGCGCGCTCCGAACGAATCCTTTACTAAAAACCGGTATTAACCTTTATTTACCGGTATTTTTGAAACCGGTTACAAGCCCTGACTGCAGTGCCTCAAGCATGTTTGCCGATGCAGGAGTCGACGACTTCTATGAGGTTATTCGCAAAAATTTGGCTCGTTAGTTAGAAGAGTGAGAGAGAGTACGAACAGGGTTCTGAGGATGGTAGGGGCTGGACTCCGTGCTGCTGGGACGGTTCATTGAGCTGCACGTGCTGCGTTCACGTGTGTGGTGAATCCACCCCGCTGTATGGGGCTCCATCCCAATATTATTAAATTTTATTGTACAGTCTGTGCGGAAACAAAATGGGCGTGGCGAAAAACGGAACTAACATTAAGATTTTTATTTGGCAATCAAACCCAGCAATCTGTAAAACTTCAAAGTTTTGTATTGATACGGATTTGTTTGTTGTTGTGATTTCTTGCGGTTTTTTGTATTTGATCATGACTAAAAGGGGTACCTTACAAATACGGTAGAAAAGCACTACAGCACCTTCCAATCTAAATCCCATTCTCTTTCCGCGCAGACTCTATAGTCATGTTTAGTGCAGTCATTGAAGCATTATTGCTCCGAATTTTTTTGCTGTGAACCGAATTGCATATTGTTTTGGAATTAGGTTCATCTTACCCTTAACTTCAAAAGTGAAAAGGATTTGAACTCTGCAACCACCCAGTTGGTGGTTGCCACCCCTTCTCGGGGGTGAATTTTTTTTTTCAAAATAACCTCGGATATCTATAGAAGGCCTAATTTTAAGCAAATAATCATCTATAAAGTTTTTCAAAAAATCCAATACTTTTCCAGTTATTCATTCATCATCATCATCATTATGTCAGCCGTATGACGCCCACTGCTGAGCATAGGCCTCCCCCAAGGATTCCAGTTATTGGCAATTGAAAATTCGATTTTTTTTCCCGTTTTTCATCGGTTTTTTGCAAATATCTCAAAAAATATAAGTTTTATCGAAAATTTTATAAAAAACAAAATTGTAGCAGGTAAAACAATGAACAATTTGGTTTTTTATAAAGTATTCTAAGTGCAATATTAAGCTAGATATTAAAGATCAAAGCCGTTTTTTATTTTGTGAAATTTAATCGATGTGGTCAATGCCATCTAGCGGCGAGCAGATGCATTTTATGCATACTAATACAAAAGGGTTTTGTAGTGCTTGAAATAAGCTTTAAAATGAGCACTATTAAAAGTCTTTTGCACGTAAAATAAGTGAGCTGTATTGCAAAGAAGGGGAGCATCTAATGTTTTTTCTTTTAAATCAATGGGTTTCATAAGTGCCATTTCCACCAAAATTCAAATTAATCGTATTCCGCCTAGAATTAACTTTATTATGAAGAGTTTCAGTATCAGTTTGGCTGCTTCAGGACTCATGTTTTTCAAAAAAGTCACGATTAAAAGAAAAACCAAAATTTCAAATTTTTAAAAAACCCACTTTTTTCATAATATCTCAAAAATGACGACAGATACGTATAAAAGTGTACGATTTAAAAATTTAGGTATTTTTCTGACAAACAATTTGGATTTTTGTTTTTTCTGTCATAATAAAATTGACGGAGATATGATTGTTTAAAGAGCGCGTGGCAGCGCAATCACAGCCTCTCTTAAGCCCTTTAACCCTTCACCGTTTTAGAAAAAGGTTTTTTAATATATATTGTAATGAAGGATGTTGTAGCTCTCTTAATTACCTTTACAATGGTTTTTTATAAATTGTGATAGCATGAAAATTGAAGGAGTGGTCCAAAAAGTTATCATATTTTTTTCTACTTAGTAACTGAAAATTTCGGAGTGTGAATATCTGGAGCAATGTGAAAATACGCAGTATAATAGAGACCCACAACTATTGTAATGTGTATATATATACATAATATGGCTAATATATTTTGGAAACGTAGGCATGAATACATACCAACGTTCTTATATGTATATATAACACATTTCATCATCATCATCATCATCATTCATCCAACGGATTGGGGGTGGGTCATGAATGACGGTTTATTAAATCCACTTAAATCTGTAGATCCACCCGCACCACAAGAACTGCTGAAAATGATTTTTTGCAACTGCAAAAAAGGATGTGGAGCGTCTTAGGGATGCAGAAAAGTTGGTCTGTTTTGTAATATAGTATATGTGGAATAGTGTGGAGATAACTGCCAAAATAGCCCTCCAATTCAGCCAGAAGATGTTGAATGTGACAGTGACTCCGACATTGAGTCATGAATAATAATATAAAAATATAATAATCTATAATAACTGTAAAAATACGGCCATTACCTTGTAAATCAAAGTACCTATATATACTGCTACTATAACAATGAACCTAAAACTAAAAACCTTAAAAAATAAAATATAATAACTAAAATACATTATTAAAAGGAGTCCCTTTAGGCAAGGTTCCGAAGATACTGGCAGCGTTCCCCCTTTGGATAGCTAGACTAATTCTTTGTCCGAGGTAGCTGCCAGCTCTTCGGTCTCCTGTGATGTCGACTAATCTTTTTGCAATTTCTTTAATAATAATATTATATATTAATAATAATAGTACAATTTTATATAATTAGTAAATATTTTATTCAATAAATGGCAATTTTTTACTCTAAATTAAATTATTTTTAAATATGTAATCATATATTTTACTGTTTTAATTTAGGGGTAGTTTACCCTTAAGGGTAGGAAAGCTTAAGAATATGATAATCATTTTCGAGAGTGTGGAATAATATTTAAACAATTTTTTATCAAGGGGTAGTTTTCAAGTGTTGAAAGGGGGTTAAAAATTTGATAATTATTATAGAGAATATAAAATATTACTTACTCTATACTAACATCTTTTTATGTCATACCAAAGTATTTTTTGTGATTTTTTCAATTTAGGGGTTGTTTGCAAGGGTTGTAAGATTTTCAAGGGGTTGAAAATGGTTTTAATATGAGGTAATTATGTTACAAAATGCTTTACAATTTCATCACTTACTATTAGACATGTTTTCTAGCGATAAAATGGCTCAATGTCAATTTTTCCATTAAGGGGTTATTTACACCCCTTAAAAATAATAGGCGGAGTTCAGATCATTTTCACTTTTGAAGTTAAGGGTAAGATGAGCCTAATTCCAAAATTTCATGCAAATCGGTTCACAGTAAAAAAAATCGGAGGTAAGACCGTATTTTTCGCTTCAATGACTGCACTCATTGTTACTAACATAGCATTTAAGTCAATCATTCTAACATATCTATGGGCTCTGTCTGAGAACAAACGATTTTTATTTTATTTATTTAAATTGTCTAAAAAACGACTCAAAGGATGACTGACAACCATAGAGCAACACGAAAGACGCGGTGACAACAGTATCCCTAGCACAAATCAATATCGAATTCGAATAGTTTGCGAGTCCGAAATGTCATTGTGAAATTTTGTATGGAAACTTGAACAGCAGCGACACAAAGTACGTAACGAGAACTAAAAATCAGTACACATTTGACAATGACATTTCCGACTCGCAAACGATACGAATTCGATATTGCTGCATGCTAGGAGTACTGAACCCTATTACTATGCCTAGAACTCTGCCCAGACAGCTAAAATTTACACAGTAAGTACGTGTATTTGTAATGCCGCTAAAAGAAAAATAACAATAAAATTGCACGGAACCTTCCGTGTGCTAATACGACTCTGGATCACACGTTTGATCGGTTTTCGGACTTTAGCGACGGAACAATAGTCATAAATCTTTGAGTCAGGACAGTGTTACAGAAGAAAGAGATGAACACTAGAATAACAACGCGAAATGAACTCCATCGACCCCTGAAAAAAACAACGCCTGTGTTTCCCAAGGTTTTTGCACACCTGCTAAAAAAGGTACGTCTTGGGCGCATTATATAGTCATTTGTGATCGGAATTTCGCTACCAGCTCCCATCTTGCGAGTGTGCTCTCGCTAAAAAACTTTATTCTAAGGCCAAGTTTACATTAATGCTTTCACGATTCACGATGCGTTTTGTGTCGCGGTTAAATTCGGCATTTTGCAGTTTCGCACCGTGCACGGATGTTAGGCGCACGCAATCCTATTCCGTGATTCCTATAAATGTGAAAGTTTGTATGTTTGTATGTTGATTAGTCAATCATGCAAACACTATGGATGAAAGGACATTGTTCAGCGTCCATACATAGTTAGCCTAAGAACCAACAATCATGAAATAATATTTTCTAGGTTCGAAATCGCAAGTAAATGACTGTAAAAACAAAGATTATTGACGGACACTTCTGAGAACTTAAATTATTAGGAAAACTAAAATTTTATTGAGGTTATGTTTAATATTCAATGAAACATAGGTCAACCTACGAACTTAGTATGAAATCAGTTTGAAGTGAATTAATATTACAACTAATTCGTTTTATTCGGTGCGATTTTAAAGAATAACGTAAAAAAACGAATATTAGGAAAAACTTGGTTATGTAGGAATCATGAATAAAATAAAAACTGTAGTTTTGCTTCTTATTATTTATTGGCTATTTTTCACATAATTATATCATATTGTATTTGTTTAACACATGTATATTGTGTAAATATGCAGCGTGAATGTATATCAGGTGCTCTTGAATAATTTGGCAGTATGATCCTCTCAGGATGTTGTGGCACAGGTTCACTAGCACTTGGTAATAAGGTCTCTGCTTTTTAGTAACATCGATGGCATATCCGAGCCGAAATAGTAAAAGTTAAATTAAAGGAAAAACAATCGCAAATAAACACACACAACAGGTAATCCGAAACGAGAATTAAAATATATAAAAAGTACTCTTTGACGAGAATGCACGAATGCCACAGATTACTAACGAATGCAAACTGCCTGCACCACAACCACAGAGTATCGAGTTCATGCCGGCCCTTCACTTGACAACAGTTTGTCCTTGTCATGCTTAATAAGGAATGAAAAGGACAGACTGATGTCATGTTTTTAAACAGCAAATACGAATAGCCAAGTGAAGTGCCGGCATTAGGAAGAAAGAGTGTTTTGTTTGCAGCGCTGTCATAGATTATACACATATTAATTGTCTCAGACTATTTATCAACTTTTTAATTTAGCTAACTTAACTGGAAGTGTCCGTCACAATCTAAATACTGATAATTATCACAAAAAATATACTAAGAATTATCATAAATGCCAAATTGGTGTTGGTTCTTAGGCCAATTTTAACATTGCCCTTTGGTACGCATATAGTTTATAACTTGGATTGAGACAAAGATTTTTTTCACGCGTTAGGTTCCTGAAGGATTTTCAAAAAACTGAAGTTAACGCGGACAAGGTCGCGGGCGGCCGCTAATTGTCAATAAGTGGTGTTTTCTTCGTTATTTTTAAATTATATGTATATAATTTGGGATTTACTCGATTATGGCAAAATAACTTGAAAAATTGTGAAGCTCCCGTTATACCCGAGCCCTTTATATAGGATCAAACGTCTAGGGCAACAAAACTTTTTTTTTTTCAACATGTTTGCAGTTAGTAAGCATAGTAAAACCAGGCTTATTATCTCATTTTAGTTTATTTGTTTCTCAGATTTTCACACACATTACTCATTGAATAAAACTAGTTTTAACGGGTTAATGCACGAAAATTTATTTATTTATTGACGTTTCGCAACCTGTGCAGACCTGAAAAGGCTGCGAAACGTCAATAAATAAATAGTTTCGTGCATTAACCCGCTAAAACTAGTTTTATTCACTTTAGCTTTATCGGTATCCCTTACAAAGCTTAAGACAGAGTTAATCAATGGGACATAACATCATACAGTAATTATTTCTTTCTCAACTACATATATATAACATGCAAGGGAGGGTTAAAAGTGACAAAAATACACAATTGGGCTCCTGCTTTAAAAACTCTTGACTGTGGGTGTGTTCCGAAACTTAAGCCAGTACGCTGGCCAGCGTAATGACGACAAGATTTCGACGCCATATTGCAGTGGTGTGCCGCCATATTATGCTGGTGAGAATACTGTGACGTATAATAGCTGGGTGTATACGCTCTGCAGTTAGTGAAGGTATTAAATTAATAATAATGGAATCTCAACAAATAGAAAAAATAGTTTTGATCGATGAAGGAAATAACAGGATTTACACACTTTATTATAATTTTGAGAGCATGAACGTTGCACACAAACACGAGACTGCTTGAATATAGCCCCAGTTCATGACGTCACCGCGCTGATCAGTGTATTTGGAAATTTTGGAACGAATCAACAGCATGGCGTCGATTCTTGACGTCATTAGCACTGGCCAGTATACTGGTTTATATTACGGAACACACCCTGTGATAAAATTAACATTACAAAATTAGCATTCGTTCTACAAAAATTAAATCATGCGGCCCAAGGACGAATTTTTGAAACCTCTTTCACGTATCGCATCGTCAAAGTTTCGAAATACAAAATTAAATATAACTTATTCAGTCTAGGCTGTTACAAGCACTTGTGAATGCCGAAAAGCTACGTCATCGGTTTGCAAATCTACGGGGGAAGACCTTGTACTGTGAAGAACCGGAAGGAAACTCAGCGGAGGCTGTTTTCTCTGTCTATATTATATAGAGTCGTCAAATTGAAAAATGACTTCAATAGGAGATAACTCATAAAGTCACTTTCCATTACATGAATGAATGTAAATGAGATAAAAATTATGGGATCTAAGCAGCGGATCTATCGGACGTAAAAACAAACTAGCTTTTTCCATACAAACTTAATGATTACGATACTTTACGAAGCTATCAAAAACTCATGCGTGGGCCTCAGGTTTTATGCGTTGCCCGCACGTCGCGTCGCTGTCGCCGTCGCCTCCGCGTCCGAACTCGCTTTTTCTAAGTGGATAGGCTTAGCTGGGCTGCCTTTAGCACTCGAAATGTCAATGAATTATAATAACTGGCATTCGCAAAAATCGTCTGACATCATTCACTGCAGAGCGTAATGAGAGTTTGAATGTGTTTATGAGTTATAATAACAGTTCTTATGACCAATAACATGTTAAAACGCTTTGTAATTTCGACGCATAATGACGTTAGATCAAAGAATTCTACGAAACGTAAATATGAAAATATTTTTTAAAGGCACGATTGTCGTCTTCTATAAGACAACAAAATATCTAATCAAAGTGTAGTGTTGTTCCCATCAGAAAAATGCACTTAAGCATTTGGAAACAGGTCTTGAAACCGGTTTCTAAAATACCGGTAAATAAAGGATAATTCCGGTTTTTAGTAAAGGTTTCGTTTGGAGTGCGTCCAAAATGAAAGCGATACCTAAAACCTTAATAAACCTGTTTAATCCAGAGCGACACGTGCACGCGTCGGCATCGCTTGAAGTTTTGTTTGATCTAATTAAGTCACAACTTGTTAATGCTCAGAGATTAATGCATTTATTGACACGTTTGCTAGCGTCTAGTGAGTCAAGTTATTCATTTTGTAGTTGTGTATTTATTTCAGCCGTCAGTAAGAGCGAAATGAAACCCTTTGAAAACCGCTAAATTGGTTGAAAACCTATTTGATTTCGCTTTTTTTGGAAAACCAGTTTTTTTTAAGGTTAAGGTAGAGCCAAACCTAAAAAAAACGCTCCTAATGTACTTGACACTGATTTAGGTTTGAAATTTAACCGGTAACCAAGCCCTGTATGGAAATATCTACATACAAATTGATACAAATAAATATGTTTTTATTTATTTTTAAGCATTTAACTGCTGGATGTTTAAATCTAAAGAAAAGTTTTACTAGAAAAATTCCACGCGGACCAGGCAGCGGACGGGACTCGAACCCGCACCCTTCGCAATCCGGGCGAATGCACTGGCCAATTATGCTACCGCGGCCCTGATGAATCACAGATTATAAACTATGAAACATCATCGTTCATGGTAGAGGGCGGTATTCTCAAAGGAAGGATATGAATTACAAAGGTTGAACGGTTGCTCACATTTGACCTCACTAGTAATCATTGTAAGCGGCACCAAAGTGATATATTGGCTGGTAAATAAATCTGTATATTAACTAAGCCAGAATTCCTTGGTATGTCGGAAAGTAATATACCAAATTTTTAAGCACCCAATTCGTCAAAGCTTGATTATATTTTCACAAATATAACACTACTAAAAGAAGAAGTGGAGTCCAGTCGCGAAGATAGATGATGCGGCAGGAGGTTCCTTCCATCCTCACCTTGCCGGCCTGAACCCAATCCCCTAGATTGCGGAACCCTAAAACCTTATTTCTGATTCTAAGGCTCGTATTCCAGAACGACAAATAAATGTCGATCTTTACATAAGTACAGTTAGAAAGGGATGTCGCTTTTTCCAGATGATATTAAAAATTTACTTAGACATAAATTTTAAAATTGTTTATCATTATGGCTGCTTGACTGTTTTTAAAATGTTGGTACTACTGACATTCAGTCAATATGAGTGCGCTATATTTAATGAATTGTATTAATGTTATAATAATTTTTATTGTATGCTTTGAGATTTTTAATTTTATATGTATTTGATAGTTTTATCTTTCCTTTTGACATTATTATTATCTTATATTATATTTACCAAAATAACATCTCAATTATGTACACAATTTTGTCAGATAAATATTGTTATTATTACCGTGTCAATAATTTAAAGCAAACAACGGTGCTTGCTTCCAAATTATCAAGCTCAGGTGATGTAATCAGGAACTCGGTAAACATTGTATGGGGCTAACGCGAAGACGATGTCCGATAGCCTAATCGATAAATCGATAGCAACGGAAACAATCTTTAACCCCATATATGTAAATTCTTCCATTAAGCTCCGAAGTTATTTCTCAGATCTTCACTAAATTAATATGGTACTATCTCGCTAAAAAACTCTTCCAAACAAGAAAAGAATCATCGAAATCGGTTTACAAATCTCAAAGATATACGCGTACAACAATTTAAAAAAAATGGGTGCGTGTACTTATGTAGGCGCGTGAGAAGTTATCCTTCTTTGGCATCGTTTAAAATTAGTTTTTAATTGCATGCAAATAATTAATTACAATAAATTAATAAAAAGTCTGGAAAAGGACGAAGTCAATAAAGTTCAGTTTTAATTTGAAAAAATAAATAAATAATCAAAATATTCAATTAAAATCGCTACTGAATATAATTTATTAGGACATATGTGATTTGCACTTGTATGAAACTCAAACACGTATTCCGAATATACAAACTAAAAACATGTGGATAAATATTATAAATATGAATACCTATAACTGTTACTTTATTACAAAAAACAAAGATGTGGTTTTTGGTTCTACTACACCAATGGTCAAGAGATGGCGCTGTAGTCTCCTGAATCGCGCTTTGGTTCCGTTGTTCTAGATTAATAAATACTTTTTGTTACTTTATTACAAAAAATTAAGATGTGGTTTTTGGTTCTACTACACCAATGGTCAAGAGATGGCGCTGTAGTCTCCTGAATCGCGCTTTGGTTCCGTTGTTCCAGATTAATAAATACTTTTGATAGGCCTTCACAATGCAGTCGTTAGCACCCACTAAATAGAGTTTCTATTTCTATTTTGTTGGTAGATTTTCTTAATGTGCGGTAATTTTTGTGTTACAGTGATGCGCGCGCATCTTAAAATTTCACTCTCATCATTTTTTCATAACGCGCCTAAAGAAGTATAACTTCAAAAATATAATTATGAATTGTGAACCGACTTCAAACAGAAGGAGGTTGCCCGTGCCAAATCGGGGCGGATCACTAGTTTCGTATTTAAGTAGGTAGTTAGTCAGTTAGTTCTTCAGGGCGGTTTCCGCACTTAGTCCTAATTATTGGACCATTGTGCGTGTCTCAAAAACATTCCCGTTTACTCCAGCCAGCCTATATCGGTCCAGAAAGAAAGCAGCCTTGGTAGACTGCTGCAAGCTTCCGGAAACGATTCTGGCGACTGGAGAAGTCGTGCCCGTTGGTCGGCCACACTACTGCATTCCATGATGACATGCTGTGGCGTTTCTTCTGCCTCCATGCATCATCAGGACAATGACCAGTCAGGGATCCTATAATCCTGCGAAGTTTGTCCCTATTTAATCTGGTAAGGTATATAAGTAGGTAGCTTGGTAACCTCCTAGGTTTTGGTCTGAGTATCTCGTGCGGTGCGGGCTGGCGTCGTGGCGGCCACCCAGCACAGGCGCAGCCCCGTTCGCCGCGCTGCTCGGTCGGTCGTTAGCCCGAATACAATTGCCAATGGAATTCGGGTAAACGACAAAGCTTACACTTTGTGTAACGATGCACGTAGTCGATTACGCCCGTATTCGGGCAGTTTCCATTTTGGTTACCCGGCACCGTCTTCTAGCCCATATTCCAGTGTAAATACTGCTTCAAGTGCCCGAATTCGAGTAGTGTCTTTCCTGCACCCGAACGGGCTAACGACCAAGTTCAATCGAACCATAACTCACTTAAATTTGTTCCACTATTGGCACTAATTATTTTATATTACATTACTGTAAGCACTCAATATTCTCTCATGAAGTTTAATGTTGTCGTTTAACAGGAGCATTACTTAATACAGTAACCCCGTGAGCCAATTAGGGAGTATTAGTCCGCACCGACAGATCAAGGTAGCAATGCCCCATTCCGGATTATGAACAGTCGAGATAATTATGTAAAGTCGATGAAAGCGGTTTACAAATCTCAGAGATATACGCGAACAACAATTAAAAAAATATATAATTATGAATTGTGAACCTCCTTTTGTTTGAAGTCGGTTAAAAATAAATTTCAGCCGTGCCAGACGGGGCGGATCACTAGTCTTATATATATATAAAACTCAAAGGTGACTGACTGACATAGTGATCTATCAACGCACAGCCCAAACCACTGGACGGATCGGGCTGAAATTTGGCATGCAGGTAGATGTTATGACGTAGGCATCCGCTAAGAAAGGATTTTGATCAATTCTACCCCCAAGGGTCAAAATTTTGTCAATTTTAAACCGATCGGGCTGAGACTTTGCATGCAGGTATAAGAAGAATCACAGATGAATGTCATTGTGTATAATACAAGTCTGAGAACAAAAACTGTAGTCTACACTTCAGCTCTATACCGAAGCGAAGCGAGGGCGGGCCGCTAGTTTCG
The DNA here is from genome assembly GCA_902850365.2 of Chilo suppressalis. Lineage (NCBI taxonomy): Eukaryota > Metazoa > Arthropoda > Insecta > Lepidoptera > Crambidae > Chilo > Chilo suppressalis. Next base: position 1,340,364 of record OU963894.1, read on the forward strand.
TATATAAGTAGGTAGCTGGCTAACCTCCTAGGTTTTGGTCTGAGTATCTCGTGCGGTGCGGGCTGGCGTCGTGGCGGCCACCCAGCGCAGGCGCAGCCCCGCTCGCCGCGCTGCTCGCCGCCTCCGCTCCCGCCTCCGCTTCCGCCGCCGCCGCCGCTCCCGTTGCCGACACCGCTGGCGCCACCGCCTGCGCTCAGCGGCGCTACCTCCGCGCGCGGCGTGCACGCATCTTCACTGCAACAACATTATAATGGTTGTTTTCCAATTATAAATAAATAAATATTTCCAACACTCACACCAATTAGCCTAGCCCCAAAGTAAGCACTGTAAAGGCTTGTGTTATGGGATACTAGTGTAACGGATAGAATACATATATTGTACATATATAAGTATATTTATATGAAATACATATTAAATATCCATGACTGGAGTACAAATGCTCGTATTCATCACACAAACATCTGCCCCCACCGGGATTCGAACCTAGGACCTCGAGTCGGCGACGCCATGAAACCCGGCGTACAAACCAGTCGGCCACGGAGGTCGTCATAATTCGTCGTCGGTCGTCAATTACAGAGCATAATGCGACTCAGTGGCGCACAATGCCGAATTATGCTGATGCTTAATTGGAACGTGAATTAGTTTTCAAATGCACCAGAAGAGTGCGCTAAGTTCAGTGTTGAAAAAAAGGCAATGTTTGTTCCTTCATCCATACTTATATTTATTTTTTTAACACACTTTGATTATTTAAAAAGGAAACTGCCATCCGCCTGGAATACCTCTCAATTCTCGACCCTTAGGATCTCGCCGTCCAACAGCATACACACTCAAAAAAAACGGAAGATTAAGTGAAGACAGGATATTTAAAATATAATTTGTTATAAAGAAATCGATTGAATAAATGAAAAATCATTTATTCAGTCTAGGCTGTTACAAGCACTTGTAAAGGTCAAAAAGCTACGGCATCAGTTCGCAAAACTACGGCGGGAGACCTTGTACTGAGAAGAACCGGCAAGAAACTCAGCAAGAGGTGGTGAAACTTGAGGTGAAAATTCTTTCATATATTTTTGATAGATAGATTAATACTTTATTATAACACCAATTACATAATTCCAGAATCAGAATCAGAATTTTATTTGTGAAACATAGGTTAGTATACATGGTATCCATGACATTAACAAACAATAAATTATAATTGGCGGTCTTATCGCTAAGAGCGATTTCTTCCATACAACTGTGAGTACAAAAAGTTATACAGAGACTGTAGGTTTTTGATTAATTAGATTACAGAAAAGGTAATAATAAACAGTCCCTGGTAAGCACTCTTGAGGAGATGACAAAATATATTTTATCTAAATTATAATTACTAACCTACTGCTCCCTTCGTTAACATTCGGTCAAAGTTAATATCTTCTAATATATAAAACTAGCAAACCAGTGAACCAAATGTTCACCAAAACCTGATTTAAAAAAAATGTATTTAATTAATTGAGAACTTCGGAGATTTTGTGTGGTTTCGTTTGAAATTCGTGATTTCTCGAAAACCGGAAGTGCTACGTTACTCAAATCCGGTTTGTAGTCTTATCAGACTATTCTTAACTTATAACTTAAATATTCTCTTTATCTATCTCTTACGGTTTGGCCGCTGAAACAGCATCACAGACGGACGGACTTGTCTAATAGTTAAGAGATTCTCGTGTCGCGGTGTTTGTGGTTAAACTCCTCCGAAACGGCTTTCCCGATTCTCATGAAATTTTGTGTGCATATTGGGTGGGTCTGAGAATCGGGCAACATCTATTATTTATCCCCCCCTAAAGTTTTTTTTTTCAATTTTACATATTTTTTTTATGATACAGCATATTAGTAAAAACATATAACCCTGAATTTCCTTTTTTGAATAAATTAAACCATCAACCCTTTACAATCAACCCCTATTTTTTAATGGCGGTACAAAGTTCGCTGAGTCAACTAGTAAAAATATATGATTCTTATTAAACCTAATTATTTGTTGTTAATGGCAATAGAACACTATGTAAAAGTGCCGATTGATGGACGGTATTACGGAATGTTAAAACTACAGTACCCTTAGCACAAACCGTCATCGAATTCGAATAGTTAACGAGTGTTAAATGCCAATGTCAAATTTTGTATGGAAACTTGAACAGCAGCGCCACAAAGTACGTAACGAGAACTAAAAATCAGTACACATTTGACAATGATATTTCGGACTCGCAAACCTTACGAATTCGATATTGGATCATGGTAAGGGTTAGGATGTAGTCTTTTTAAGTTTTCCGTCTATATCTTTATCTTTTCTTTCTTTCAGAATCTATATATATATAAAACTCAAAGGTGACCGACTGACATAGTGATCTATCAACGAACAGCCCAAGACACTGGACGGATCGGGCTGAAAGGACATTGTTCAGCGTCCATACATAGTTAGCCTAAGAACCAACAATCATGAAATATTATTTTCTAGGTTCATAATCGTAAGTAAATGACTGTAAAAACAAAGATTATTGACGGACACTTCTGAGAACTTCAATTATTAGGAAAACTAATTTTTTTTGAGGTTATGTGTAATATTCAATGAAACATAGGTCAACCTATGAATTTAGTATTAACTCAGTATGAAGTGAATTAATATTACACCTAGTTAATTCTTTTTATTCGGTGCGATTTTAAAGAATAACTATTAGGAAAAACTTGGTTAGGTAGGAATCATGAATAAAATAAAAACTGTAGTTTTGCTTCTTATTTACTGACTATTTTTCACATAGTTGTATCATATTGTTTATTGTATTTATTTGTATATCACATGTAGGTATATTGTGTAAATATGCAGCGTGAATGTGTATCAGGTGTTCTTGAATAATTTGGCAGTATGATCCTCTCAGGATATTGTGGCACAGGTTCACTAGCACTTGGTAGTAATGGCTCTGCTCTTTGGTAACATCGATGGCATATTAGATAGCCGAAATAGTTAAATTAAAGGAAAAATAATCGCAAATAAACACACACAACAGGTAATCCGAAACGAGAATGCACTTTCCGGTTTAGTAAACTACTCTTTGGAATCACAGATCACTATAAATGGTTTGGAATGCACGAATGCCACAGATTACTACGAATGCAAACTGCATGCACCAGAACCACAGAGTAACGAGTTTTATGCCGGCCCTTCACTTCACAACAGTTTGTCCTTGTCATGCTTAATAAGGAATGAAAAGGACACACTGATATCATGTTTTAAAATAGCAAATACGAATAGCCAAGTGAAGTCCCGGCATTAGGAAGAAAGAGTGTTTTATTTGCAGTGCTGCCATAGATTATGGCAGCTAATGGTATTTATTGTCTCAGATTATTTTTTAAATTTTTAATTTAGCTTACTTATCTGGAAGTGTCCGTCACAATCCAAATACTGATAATTATCGCAAAAAATATACTAAGAATTATCATAAATGCCAAATTGGTGTTGGTTCTTAGGCCAATTTTAACATTGTCCTTTGGCATGCAGGTAGATGTTATGACGTAGGCATCCGCTAAGAAAGGATTTTGATCAATTCTACCCCCAAGGGGATAAAATAGGGAATGATAGTTTGTATGAAACTTTGTCAATTTTGAACCGATCGGGCTGAGACTTTGCATGCAATATAAGAAGAATCATAGATGAATGTCATTGTGTATAATACAAGCCTGAGACTGTAGTCTACACTTCAGCTCTACACCGAAGCGAAGCGAGGGCGGGCCGCTAGTATTTAATATATCTAAAGCGACATGTTACATTAATAAAGTTAGCTTTAAATATTAACAGATGTGTTCATGATCTTTCAGTGAAAATCACAACAGAACACAGTTGACGTATTGTAGTTTGATCGAGAATCGAATGCAATTTGGTATGCAGCGCACATGCGCACACTCACAATGAATTCCCTGTGCGCGCAGCGTATGGCATAGTGGGCTACAGCCAGGGGGAACGAGGGACCACTGAGTGTAGGGTGGCCAGATTATTTTTGAAGTTATACTTCTTTAGGCGCGTTATGAAAAAATGATGAGAGTGAAATTTTAAGATGCGCGCGCATCACTGTAACACAAAAAATTAATTACTTTTGTGTTTACCGCACATTAAGAAAATCTACCAACAAAATAGAAATAGAATCTCTATTTAGTGGGTGCTAACGACTGCATTGTGAAGGCCTATCAAAAGTATTTATTAATCTGGAACAACGGAACCAAAGCGCGATTCAGGAGACTACAGCGCCATCTCTTGACCATTGGTGTAGTAGAACCAAAAACCGCATCTTTATTTTTTGTAATAAAGTAACAGTTATAGGTATTCATATTTATAATATTTATCCACATGTTTCTAGTTTGTATATTCGGAATACGTGCTTGAGTTTCATACAAGTGCAAATCACATATGTTCTAATAAATTATATTCAGTAGCGATTTTAATTGAATATTTTGATTATTTATTTATTTTTTCAAATTAAAACTGAACTTTATTGACTGTGTCCTATTCCTGACTTTTTATTAATTTATTGTAATTAATTATTTGCATGCAATTAAAAACTAATTTTAAACGATGCCAAAGAAGGATAACTTCTCACGCGCCTACATAAGTACACGTACCCATTTTTTTTTTTATTTATGGTACGGGAGCCGGTAACACTGAAAGTCCCGTCATAGCGGAATCAAAAAAAAATTAAATAAATAAAACATAAGTATAGGAATATATTAAGCACGGTATGCGTGGATTCGTATTGTAGAAACAATGTAAAAAAAATTAAAAAAAATGTTTTACCGTCATCGCGGTTTTTTTTAATGTATAAAAATCATGCAAACCAATTTTTTTGCCGGAAGGGTCTGGCATAAATGAAATGAAATGTCATTTATTCAGTCTAGGCTGTTACAAGCACTTGTGAAGGTCAAGAAGCTACGCCATCGGTTCGCAAAACTACGGCGGGAGACCTTGAACTGAGAAGAACCAGCAAGAAACTCAGCAAGGGCTGTTTTTTTCTCCCTGTATTGTTATATTGTTATATACGTATTTGAAGTGTGTAAAGAGGGCTAAAATTTCTCCATAATGCCGGAAACTTTTTTTTTAAATAATGTTGATAGTGCAAGATTTGAATTATTCTTGAAATTTTATGCAAGCACCAGTGACAACGAAGAATTTTACAAAGGTAATGCAATTAAATTTTACTCCTGCATATTCGTAGTTATCTTCGAAGTAAGAATTCGTGTTCACATTAAGGGTACGTGTATTCCCAGTAGTGCCAGAGGAGTAGTCCCATGAAGGGACTATTGGTAGTTTAATCCCAGAGGTTCCACTGACTGGACTATTGGGTTAATTCCAAGTGCAGCCGCTCCGTCAGTAAAAATTTACATTATACAGCCATTTTTAGTGTGAATTTTAGGTTTCTTATTTATATTGCTATACAATATACTGTCTCGCAACAAATGTAGTAACATTTACATTGAATGACATAATGTCAGTTTCACATTGGTAAGCACAGTAATCAGTGACGCTTGACTTTGGGGTTCGAGGCTCTTTTCCCGACCCATTGTCTTCCGTTCTCCACAATTGAGCATTAAGGTGTGGTATCCTTATGCCTTTCGTGTTGCCTTAACCTCTTGGAAGAATAATAATTTACCTTAATTATAATGTGAAAACTCTTTCAATTAAAAAATATATTTCAAAATTATAAATATATAAAAACATAACTATTATTGCTATTTCTTCTTTCAAATGTTTAATACTTGAAAAAGTATTCATTTGACATTGTGGGTTACCTACAATGCGAAGAGATGGCGCTGCCTTGCAGCTTAAGGATAGGAAAATTTCGACGCGGCCATCAGGGCCGTGGTAGCATAATTGCTGCAGTGCATTCGCCCGGATTGCGAAGGGTGCAGGTTCGAGTCCCGTCTGCTGCCTGGTTTTTCTAGTAAAACTTTTCTTTAGATTTAAACATCTAGCAGTTAAATGCTTAAAAATAAATAAATCATAAATATATTTCATTCAAGTTTACAGTTTTCATGCGTATTCCCGAAGACTAATTATATAAATCTATTTATTTTACTACACAATCCGTAGAATATAGATATGTTAATGAGTATATAATTATTTAATTTTAATTTTATTCCTTCCATAAATTATTAGTCTCTCCAATTAATCTACCCTTTGCTGAAATGGTTGTGGAATATAGATAAAAAAATGGGTAAACTTCTTGACTGCAGATAATAATTAAGAATTTTAGGTAGGAATTCGAGGTAAAAAACGGTAATTGGTAGCTACAGAGGACGCATTCTTGTACCTTCAAAGCCTTGAGGCGGTGCTGAATGGCAGCATTCATAGCACCATTAAGACTACATGCCACATGTTCGGACAGCGATCCACGAAAGCAGATTTATTTAACAATATTAAAGCATCCTTATAAAGGTAACAATGAATTTTGTCATCTGATTCTAAGATAAATAAATAAATAAATATTTCCAACACTCACACCAATTAGCCTAGCCCCAAAGTAAGCACTGTAAGGCTTGTGTTATAGGATGCTAGGGTAACTGATAGAATACATATATAAGTATATTTATATAGAAATACATATTTAAACATCCATGACTGGAGTACAAATGCTCGTATTCATCACACAAACATCTGCCCCCACCGGGATTCGAACCCGGGACCTCTCGAGACGGCGACACCATGAAACCCGGCGTACAAACCACTCGGCCACGGAGGTCGTCGAAGATAGATTAAAAATTAATTATAAACATTGTCATAACAATAATATTACACCGACTATCTTATATATAAAATTCTCGTGTCACAATGTTAGTTACCATACTCCTCCGAAACGGCCTGACCGATTTTTATGAAATTTTATATGCATATTCCGTGGGTCTGAGAATCGGCTACTATCTATTTTTCATATCTTTAAGTGATAATGGTTGTCCACCTGTAACGTAGTGTTCTGAAACCTACAATGCGAGTTCGCGCCAACTATTGGGTATTGTAACGTAGTGTTCTCATATGGGTTAGGAGGAATGTTATCCCAGGAAATTGATAGCACATACGTTACACACCCCCTAAATTTTTTTTTTGGACTATATTTATTTTTTATAATGTAGTATTCAAAAATACATACAACCCTAAATTTTCTCTTCTACCACTTTCCCCTATTTTTATGGCGGTATGAAGATCGCCGGGTCAGCTAGTTATAATATAAAAATATTAAAATGCATATTTTTATATTTTCAACTGAAATATGTGCTTGTTGTGTGTTAAATTTGACACACCAATCTGAAATCTATCATCTATTGGCCCATTATATATTTGCTACAGGAGGCCATTCGCCTAACTGAAATGCTTTGGAAAACGCTAACGCTTTCGATTTAATTTTGTTATTTCTGACCGCCGAAGGTTTTCAAATACCTCACGTTCATTTTCTCTAATATTGTTATTGCCAATGCAAAAGAAAAAAAAATAACGCGAGGCATTTGAAAACCTCAGGAAGCTAGAAATAACAAAATGAAATCGTAAGCGTTAGCGTTTTCCAAAGCATTTCCGTTAGGCGAATGGCCCCCTGACCGTTCTGTAGCAAATATATAATTGAGAGACTCAACCTATATCAATTACATTTTTAGTAGAATAGAAAGTAAACAGTAATATATTTTTTAAAAACAAACAAAAAGATAGTATATAAATCAGCTTCAAAACTGCGTAAAAACGTAGGCCAATGTAATGGCTGGGTGGGCCGATAAATGTGTCCGGGACAGGGCTTGGTTACCGGTTAAATTTTCAAACCTAAATCAGTGTCAAGTACATAAGGAGTGTTTTTATTAGTTTTGGCTCTACCTTAACCTTAAAAAACGGTTTTCCTAAAAAGCGAAATCAAATAGGTTTTGAATCAATTTAGCGGTTTTTAAAGGGTTTCATTTCGCTCTTACTGACGGCTGAAATAAATACACAACTACAAAACGAATAACTTGACTTACTAGACGCTAGCAAACGTGTCAATAAATGCAATCTCTGAGCATTAACAAGTTGTGTCTTAATTAGTTCAAACAATACAAACTTCAAGCGATGCCGACGCGTGCACGTGTCGCTCTGGATTAAACCGGTTTATTAAGGTTTTAGGTACCGCTTTCATTTCGGACGCGCTCCGAATGAAACCTTTACTAAAAACCGGAATTTTCCTTTATTTACCGGTATTTTTGAAACCGGTTTCAAGCCCTGGTCCGGGAGTATAAAATCTTTAACTTTAACATTCCAAACAAATCCTTCAATGATTTTTCACGGTTTTGTGAATAATATTTCTACAAATTACACCCACAAACTCTAAACAACATCAACATAAAGAGCAGCAGACATCGTGAACCACTAACTTAAGAAGCATGTAATTCAAGACACATGATTTTTCCAGTTAATTTGATTTTCAAAGCTTTGGAACGTAATAAATATTATTCATATCATAACTTGTAATAGCAGCTGGAGTATCAATTTAAGATGCTCCGTCCATTTTGGTGTCGTGAGTGGGGCTTGAGTCATTATACGCTGGTGCATTAGCGGGTCTACCAGTAGCTTGACCCTTGTCATCAATCACTCATCCCCTCTCCTCAAAAGCGGAGGAGAGAGGCGTGCGCCCGCGCACGATCCCGCATGCCTTACCCTGTTTACTTGTTAGTTAATAATTTGTCCACATTTCCTGGTATCAAAGATTGTTTTTAAAACGCAATTTAGATCGTGTTGCATGTTGAGGATGATATCATCATTAAATATCACTACAAGTAATGCGGGAATGTTGTTAGGATTAATGCCCAGTAATATTAATAAAATTTAATGTTGATAGCTGTGCATACCTAAAACTTTTAATTACTTAAGTAGGAGAACTACTGCCTTCCTAGTCCCGCGTGTGATCAGCGAACTAACAATAGGGATGATGACTATTTTTTTTTCTTCGTTTATCAGGTAAATTATCAAAAAGTATTGGACACGTATTTTTTCTTTTTTCACATAATATAAACATTGCAGAGGTATATTGATTTGAAAAGTCGCATGACGTCACGTTTGAGTACACGTATAAGTGAAAATTCACTCAAAAGTGACGTCACGATCCCCTACTCCCAAACTTTGACGCGCTATAACTTTGTCATTTTTTGGTTGATTGCCCAAAGAAAAAATACGTGTCCATTATTTTTTGATCATCTAACTGACGGACTTAATAGAATTTCGTTTACTGCACCCCGTCATCACCCCTATTGTCTAACACCGTTGAATGTTAAATATAAGTTGAAAGACTATTATTATAAGACCTTGGAATGCACTAACAGTTGTATCCTATAAACACAGTACTTTGTATTTAATTTACTATTTAAGCTAGTCCCTGGGGTGTAATTAGCATTGCTACAAACCTCTGTGGTTTTTCTAATGCTGTAAATATGTATAAAATTGTTACTACTGTTTATAATGATAAATAAATGAAAAGAAAAAATACGTAGAAGAAACCAAAGGCCTCTGTTACACTTTAAATTACAAATCTTCCAGTATCTAATATCGTGTTACACATAAACTGTGAGATTAGTATTAACTCCTAAAATAGAGAAAGTGATAGAAAGCAGCATTATTTATTATTCTTGAGATAAGGCAATAAAGTAAACATTTTTATTCTACATTCTTAGACTTCCTTTTAAACATTCATTCAAGAAATTCCCACTGTTATATCCGCACTATTAATATTCTTCTTTCAAAAATCCTTACTGGTGGAGATTATTACTTTTTTACAAAAAGCTCAACTAGATATGTAAACAAAGCTTAGTGGTGATTAATGGGTATATATTCGTAAGTTAAGATGTCTACTGTCAAAAGATGGTTGGATTTGAGAGAACTACTTTATAAAAAAAAGAATCTCTCATAGTTACAACAATACAGCTAATCAAAATTAAATTGCCACTAGAAATATTGCTACTTTGTTGATAAAGTCTAGATCATAGTCTAGGCTGTCTAATATATGCCTGAGTTCTTCGTATGCGTATGGTATCGTGTAATCTGTCAGTATTTTATTATACGTAGAACCTAAAACAGGATCTTCTTTACATTATTGTTTAAATTTAAAACTAATAACTCTATCATGCTCTTCAAATAATGTCTATAAAATTAGACCCAACTATTTTGAGAGGAATTATACAGAGTAATAGGCTAGTTGACTCATGTCAAATTGCACTATACAAATGTTTATTTCTAATAATTTTTGGTATGAGGAATCTAAATACATCGATTTCACTTCATAAAATAAGAAGTTGGCTGTAGTAATTTAATTTGAAAAATAGTTATAATCTATGCTTTTTAAACACTAAAAACGCTGTCCACCATGATTGTGACGTCAACATAATAGCAAACAACTAAACGTCATTGTCGTTTTACTGTGGTTTCTTTCGTCCGACTAAAATATATCTTAAAAACTCTTATATCTTGAAGAAAAGTTTCCGTTTATTGGTTTTCTTGACTAAATTAATGCTGGACGCCGGATTTGTGAAAGCAGAAACGACAAAACTCTTTGACTTAGCAGGTACATTCATAACCTTAAAAATTGAAACCACAACATTTCTGGAGTTTGTAACGATGTGTTTCTTTATTCTCGTATAAAACAATCATGATTATTACTATATTCATCATGAAATCTATTAGAAATCATGGTTTTGTAATGTAAATTCAGATAGTTAGTTTTTGTATGTCCATGAAAAATCTATTTAAAATTTTAAGTTTTGCAGCTTTCTAGGTAAAAAAAATACAATTATTTTTTTCAGTCTAATTGAACAATTATTAACCATTTAAAACATATTTCCACAAAGTGTTAACTAGCCTATTCCAGCTTCTGCTTTTCGCCATCGTACATCGCGATAAAAAATTTCACCCCCATCACTTTGATGCGTGGCTATCCAAAGACGTGCTTTTCGACGAATTTTTTTACCACATACGACAAAACTGTGAAATACATTGTCGCTAGCAGTGTTAACAAACCAATACCACCTGAAATTATTTATAAAAGAGCGTACTGCTTTCTTAAAAGCCGGCATCGCATTTAGTGTTGCCGATCGATAGTCCACTATGGATGATTAATCGATAGCCAACTATCGACTATTGATAGTATCGATACTATCGATAGCACAGAAAAAGCCAATACTATCGGATGAGTTAAATACTATCGATACTATCGATAGTATTGTAGTTTGTTAATAACAAACTATCGATAGTATCGATACTATCAATAGTTTGTTATTAACGAACTACAATAGTATCGATAGTATCGATAATATTGCACTCATTCGCTAGTATTGCCTTGTTCTGAGCTATCGATAATATCGATACTATCGATAGTATCGATTCTATCGATAGGCCTATCGATAGGGTACATGATTTTCGATGTAAACTGTCGATAGTTTTAATATCGATAGTTCGGCAACACTAATCGCATTTGTGATACTCCTGGTTTTGCAGGTGTCTATGGCTGACGGTGATCACTTACCATCAGGTGAGTCGTCAGTCGTCAGCTCGTATGTCCCTATGACAAACAACAAAACAGCTCCCACTGTTTCACTTAATCTATCGATTCATCTGTTTGTACTATCGTCAACCGTACATTAATACTTATAATCATCTTCACATTCATTTGAGTTGTTTTAACATTCATAGCACTCCTATTATGTACGGATTTAGTGATATTTGAAGTTCGAATTTATCCACTATGGGGGTAACTTCCCACACTTGAATTCTTGCAAAGGGTAAGGCTACTCCAAAGAGTGCTAAATAAAATAGAACCGTTTGAATGTTGTAAAAGCACTAAATTATTTCTGTAACTATTTGTGCAAAGGAAAATACAATTGATGAGTATTCTTAAAAACTAACCAAGGTCAATTTGAAATTATTATAATGTTGATTATGTAGGTCTGTACAGCTCGTGCATCCACTCTCATGGTCTTCACTATACTATAGGTAACTATAATGCGATTCAAATAAGAATAGGAAAGCCAATGACCTCCATCTGTCAAATTTAATGTCGCTTGAAAAGTACGGTTTGCAAAAAAATCTCTAAACACTTTTTTAGCACTCAGCTGATTCTAGAATAAAAACCAAACATATTTAAACAAACAATAACAAATGTTGATAATTAATATTATTTGTTTTTTTTTCACTTATTGAGTATTGGCTATGAATGGTTGCTAAACCTAAATCGTCAAGCAAATGTCACTTTATGTTGCGTTTAGAAACTCGATTTAAAACTTTCGTTTACATATAGGATGCATGTTCGCATGTGACCAACATGATTATTCATAACTTCTCCGGCGGTAATGCAGAGATGAGCGAAATTGAAGAGCTAGATTCTGATTAATGTTTTTTTTCACACAGTCTTAATAAAGAAATACTATTAAAAATCGGTTGTGTTCTTTCTCAACCTAAGTAAATTAATTTTATTTAAAAAAATCTGATGTTTTGTCTCACTTAATCTTAGTAAATAAGTTTTATTGAAAAGCAAAATATTTTTGCTCACTCTACCTATTTGGTTTGAATTGACAGCTATGACGTCAAAATATGGCGCCCAGTCGGTCCTATTGTTAGTTGAATCGCATTATACTGCATAACAATTCACTAACGCAAGTAAACGAGTGTTTATTTCTTTCGTCAGGGCAGAATTTCGGCATCTTATTCACTTAACAGTTTACATAAATTAAAGTCCAAAATACCAAGCCGCGAGTCCGCCACAAAAACAAATAAATCCATTAAGTGCATTCCATTAGGGGTGTATCTGAATGGAAATCAAATCGTTTTAAAGCTCATTATTGTGGATGTGAGGATCTAAGCCCCGATCGATAATGGTCAAAATCAATTAATTACTACAAGATAGCAGGTGCTCCTACGATAGGACGACGAAGCTTCGTGGTTTATTGGAGACGAATCTTAGTGACTTTGGACTCTGGTTTCCATTAAATAAAACTAGTTTTTCACGGGTTAATACACGAAACTTTATTTATTTATTGACGTTTCGTAGCCTTTACAGGCTGCGTCGTCGGAATCAATTTTTAATTTAATTTTATCGAGCTATCTTCGAAAGACTTTTATTGAGCGTTCGGTTATTTCATTGTTCGATTTTTTTAAGTTTTATTTTCTATGTATGAATTTATTAGTTAATTTAGTTAATAAAGTACTTTATTTAATTTTTTTTTTGTAATTTTAAATTTATTTATTTGACCTTAACTACCGTAAACTACCACCGGTTCCAAAATTGGGAGACCTTTCTGAGAAGAACCGGCGAAACAAACTCAAGAGAGGCTTTCTATCTCCTTCTTATGTTAAATTATGCAAACAAAAAGAACTAATAGTATCTGTTGGTCTTGCAGTGTGTGCTCGGGGTTGGGATTTTATCTCCTGTATAATGGGTTCCCAAGCTGGTGGTATATACCAACCATCTTCCCTATTGAAATTTGGATATTTTTTAATCTCAATAGCCTCGCGTATCATTCTAGGAATGAATCGTTGCTCAGTTGCAAGGATCTGTGGTTTATCAAATCTTATGTAATGGTTTGGTCCACCTAATGCATGTTTGTCAATAAATAAATAAAGTTTCGTGAATTAACCCGTGAAAAACTAGTTTTATTTAATGAGTGGTGCGTGAAAAGCTAAGAAACAAACCATGGTATCCATTTTCTTTATTATATGGGTCGTTATAAAGTTAATTCCTTTTTAATTCAAGCTCCTTAATAATGAAGAAAGACTACGCTTGGATAAATTAGTCTATGTTTCGTCTCTGTTTATTGATTGACAAATGGCATTTGAGTGACATGAACAAAACATGACGTAGCTAGTCTAAGTTTGTTCCTTTTTTTTGTTAAGTTCTCCCTTTTCAGGGAAGGCAAGGGGAACAAGACCCATACAGCCTAATCTTAATTTAAATTATTCTGTTTTTCTTTTTACATTACAACGTCGGTGTGACGCATTCTAATGTTTCTTGAAATGTTTGGCACAAAATGTATCGAGCTGGCTTTTTCGATAAGCCTCTGTAAGGTAGTCAATACTACAATAAAATTCTCACGTCCATTTGACCGGAAAAGCGTATATTTTGACGATTCTACTAATTCTTCGGTTGCGCAGACAGTTGTAACACAAAATCACACCAATTTTATTTCACAATATCCACTATGAACGAATTTAAGAATAATTAAAATAAGACGCCAACCACACTCGATGAAATCCCGCCAAAAAAAAAACCAAGTTTGTTCCTTGTTTCCTAATAAGGATGTAAAGATCCATTTACGGATTTACTAGAGCTTATTGTGTATTTATCTGTATGTTAAAAGCCAACTTGCAGTATGATGCAACTTCACACCGCATCTTCATTAATAGGTTCATTTCATCATAGATAAGCATATTGGTAATATTTTTAATGGTTTTGTTATTGGCTAATGTTTAATAATTATTATTCGTTTTACTAATACAATATTATTGCACCAGGTCGATAATATAATTAGTGTTTCAGTCGCAGATCTGTATTTCAAGGTGGGTAGAGTATGTGCGCAAAGAGAATGGGCGTGGCGAAAAACGGAACTAACATTAAGCTTTATAATTGGCAATCAAACCCAGCAATCTGTAAAACGTCAAAGTTTTGTATTGATACGGATTTGTTTGTTGTTGTGATTTCTTGCGGTTTTTTGTATTTAATCATGTCTAAAAGGGGCAAAACCTTACAAATACGGTAGAAAAGCACTACAGCGCCCTCCAATCTAAATCCCATTCTCTTCCAGCACAGACTCTATCATAAATTTATGCAAATTGGTAATATTTTTAATGGTTTTGTTATTGGCTAATGTTTAATAATTATTATTCGTTTTACTATTACAATACTAGTGCGACAGGTCGGTAATATAATTAGTGTTTCAGTCGCAGATCTGTATTTCAACCGTAATTAAGAGGTGGGTACGTAGGTATTAAAACTTTGCATGTTCTATCTAAAATAAAATTCACGGCTAGAAAAAGTAGATTTATTTATTGACGACCTCTGTGGCCGAGTGGTTTGTACGCCGGGTTTCATGGTATCGCCGACTCGTGAGGTCCCGGGTTCGAATCCCGGTGGGGGCAGATGTTTAATATTTATTTCTATATAAATATACTTATATATGTATTCTATCCGTTACCCTAGTATCCCATAGCCTTACAGTGCTTACGTTGGGGCTAGGCTAATTGGTGTGAGTGTTGGAAATACTTATATTTATTATATATATTTTTTTTATAAAGAAAGACAAATTAACGTATTAGCTATAGATATTTCTTTAGCGTCTTTATAAAGCGCATAAATGTATAGAAAGCGTGTCATCTTTTTTGATTATGGTGTAACTAATTCAAAAGGTCACTATATTATATTTGAGTATTAAAAAAGCACTTGTATTAAATTTGACACAACAAAACCCGAAGGTTGCTCACAATGAAATCTGTCACGGATATATTTTTTTATCTATAAACAAGTCCGTCCGTCTGTCTGTCTGTGGTGCTGTTTCAGCGGCCAAACCGTAAGAAATAGATAAAGAGAATATTTAAGTTATAAGTTAAGAATAGTCTGATAAGACTACAAACCGGATTTGAGTTCGAGAAATCACGAATTTCAAACGAAACCACACAAAATCTCCGAAGTTCTCAATTAATTAAATACATTTTTTTTAATCAGGTTTTGGTGAACATTTGGTTCACTGGTTTGCTAGTGTGTAACTTATTCAAAAGGTCACTATATTATATTTGAGTATGCTATTAAAAAAGCACTTGTATTAAATTTGACACAACAAAACCCAAAGGTTGCTCACAATTAAATCTGTCATGGATATAATGCATTTTTATAATTGCATTGAGTCCCGGAGTGGGCGTGACGTGCGGCCACCACCGTATACTTACTTACCTGACACAAAGGAATCCCAAAAGGACAAAAAGTCGGCGATGCCCGATTTATGTACCATACCACATGCCCCGCATTCCTGGGGCTCACGACGCAGACGGACGAATCCGCGCGCATCCCCTTGTATGTTGTCACTAAATAAATTACTACCAAAATAAAAAAATGACCACGATTTTCTGCTGATGAGCTGTCCGTAAAATTATGTCCGTCCGGCTTGCAGGTTCTAAGCACCATGCACTACGTACGGCCAAAAATAATAACAGTGGGGGAAAAAAATGTAAGTTTTAGCGGGGTTTCATCGAGTGTGGTTGGCGTCTTATTTTAATTATTCTTAAATTCGTTCATAGTGGATATTGTGAAATAAAATTGGTGTGATTTTGTCTTACAACTGTCTGCGTAACTGAAGAATTAGTTGAATCGTCAAAATATACGCTATTCCGGTCAAGTGGACGTGAGAATTTTTATTGTAGTATTGACTACCTCACAGAAGCTTATCGAAAAAGCCAGATCGATACATTTCGTGCCAAATACTTCAGGAAACATTAGAATGCGTCACACCGACATTCTAATGTAAAAAGAAAAACAGAATAATTTAACTTAAGACTAGGCTGTATGGGCATTGTTCCCCTTGCCTTCCCTGAAAAGGGAGAACGTAACCAAAAAAAAAATAAAAAAAAATGAAATACTTGTGAACTAATAATTACTTAGTCTGTGACTGGCGGTAGTCGTGGCACCAGATAGGGGGCCGTTCAAGTATAACTTAAGCACTATAGGGGGGCAGGGGGTCTTGGCTTTACTAAATTTTTGATGACATGGGGGAGGGGGGGGGCGAGATAGTGATTACGTCAGCATTGTTGGGACTGACTGTTAATTGGAATATATATATATATATATATATATATATATATATATATATATATATATACATCTTGCTGATCATGTTGCGTCTTATATGGCGATTTTTGCTATTGATCCTGCGTCCGACCGACTTGATGCGTCCGGTATACGGACGCAAGATTAACCTAGCCTCATTTTTTGTGCAAAGGCGTCTTTTCATGCGTAGAATGCATGGGCAAAAATTTGGCGTGGACTCAATTTTATCACCAGAATGCGTTTTAACGTATTTCATAGTTCAACCATTAACCGTCCGGAATTTGGAGGGCGCTACCGTGCAGTGTATATTTTGCAATGTATATTTCGGGTTCAATTTACAGATTTTATTGCGTCTTCCTGTATATATTTAAAAAAGTTTTTATCAATTCTCTACGATGATCATCTTGCATCCAGTAGGTATCTTAATTTGCGAGAGAGCGCGACACCTGAGGGGCCCGTTTTGGGTGCATGGGACAGCCGAAACTGGGCGTCCTACGGGTCGCGTGTGTTTGTATACAGATCCGTGCTCCGTGTTTGTATTGAATCGACCCCGGTATCCATAAGAGCGCGGCCTCTGATCCAAGCACGATATACCGTTTGCTTACGCGAAACAGCTTCAGCACAGTGGTGATTGAACCAGAGGTTACGTGTGTCCTTACTGATGAGATTGGAATGAGGAATATAGTATTGCATAACCATTACAATCTCCTCAGAATAGCAACGGCGCTGAACAATAGGTCCTTGTCACTGAAGCAGCGCTGCTTCCAAGGGACGGACGCAAAGTTGTCACGCATACCGTCCCAATCTGCCGACCCATAGTGACAGATCCGGCGTTGTACCACCGTTGGACGCGGAGGCTTGGCCTGTGGCGCTTTGGTAGATATCGGGCAGTGATTTGAAGAGCCCAGAGCCCCCTTACCACAACCTGACAGCCCTGTGGATGGGTCGTGAGCAATAGGTCCAGTAATAAAGGTGCTTGACTTGAAATATCTAGAATCCTGGTGGGCTGATCGACCAGTTGCTTCAAGTCATGCGTGAGCAGAGCCCTGCATGCTTGGTTTTCGAGGAACTTAACCACAAATTGTGGTGAACATTAAATTCCCCCAAAAACACCAATTCTGCTTTGGAAAATTGTTCTTGCGCGTCATCTGCTGCCTGACTAAGGTGTTCGAAAAGTCGAGTTGTCTCGATATCGCAAGTATGGGATCTGTAGAGGCACACGTAGACTCTGGCCTGGGGACCAGAGTCGACGTGTACCACTAGTATAGAGAAAGAGGGATCTTCCAAGCAGCGGAGACGGCGACAACAAACATTCACCCGAACATACAGACATACACCGGCTTTCGCTTTAAAGGACTCTTTAAACCCGTAGCCGGGATAGTTAAGGTAGCCTGTGTTAGCAGGCGGAAGTATTTGTGTCTCTGTCAACAATGCTGGGCGTGCTGTCTCAAGACAGTGGTGGACAGCGTTGAAGTTATAGTGGAGTCCGCGTATGTTGCAGAACTCTACCTTAAACAGCATTGAAGGCGTGGGGGTATGCACCGCTATACACCCAAACTTTGTTTTAGAGGCTGCCATGGTGAAATTGAAAAGAGCCGTGAAAACAAGCGGGCGTTGTCGCGAAGAGTTCGGGAAAATTAGGGAGGTTTGTTTTCCCGAATGACTGCCTGCAGAGGAGATGCCCCCCCGGGAGTGGCCGCCGTGACCCCACGCCCAGTCACCAACCGGTACGACGGTCCACCCCGAGATTATGCGTGAGGGCAGCCTCACGAACTGGTTAGGAACGCTCGGGCCCCTGTACTGTGCCACGGGCGGCCAGCGGGACAGCCGTTTCTACGGGTCGCCTTGGACGGCGGGTCGATGCAGTTCTCCCGGCATCGGTTCGACAGATGGTTCCCCTAGACTGAACCAGTCAGCGACAACCTCCACTCGAACTCTGGTTGTACGCTGGCTGACGCGCGAACACGCTGAACAACGCTGAACACGCGAGAAGCACTTAACGGGTTTTTCACCATGCGCACGGTGGTAACAAACCAGGAGGGTGTTAGGCACCCTACCACCAGCAAAGCGGATGGAAGCTCCGATATCCCTTATTCGTTTCTTACGACACCCACGCGAAGAGAAGGGACGGTGAGTTGTATTCTTTCTCCGTCACCGCACTGATAAAATTGGTCTTAGTGTTAGGGTGTGTAGAGATAGAAGCATGGCTCTACGTGCGATCTGATAACTTTTTGTTCGTGCGAGTGATACACGATCCCGTCTTGGCAACATTTTCCATCAAAATGTTTTGGTGAGATCTTTTGTTTAGTTCAGGCTTTCGGCACCTGTGTACGTCAAGAAGCCTCCCCATACAAATCTACGGCGGGGGACCTTGTACCACGGTAATAATATCATACAGTATTCTATCTTCATACAAACGGTCGGAAAACGAGTCATACCTACGCCACTCGAGTTCGATGTGCTCTCGGCGTGCACCCAGTCGCGATTCACGAATGCGCCGCCGCGCCGCATCGACGACCGAACGGTCTGAATTGTTTTTTATGCAGTTAGCCGTGCTTAAACATGCGTTTTGTATTGTAAATATTTGATTTAATTAAGTAGATACCTACATAATTTAGTATAGAAAAGAACAAACGACGATCAATATCGTACAACAGCACAATTGCTGTTTTTGGTTGCTTGAACTCTTCAATAACACACCCAGAGATATCATTTTTTAAATTACCTGAAATATTGGAAAGGTGTCTTACCTTTATAGAATATTTTTTATATACCTATCTACTAGTACGTTATTTGTTTCTAATATTTAGGTATTTCGGTTATTCCATCGGGCAAAATATCTGGAATAATACATATATAAATAAGTGGTTAGGATGAAAAAAGAGACGAACGAGTAATCTACCTACACTCGCGTTAAAAACAAAACTACATAAAATACTGTAGGCTGGCGGCCCTACCGCGTGCCAACGCAGCGTTCGGTGTAGGCATTTATTTTCAAGGACAGGCCGGAGTCACAATACTGTATAGATAATATTACCGTGCTTGTACTAAGAAGCGGCAAGAAACTCAGCAAGAGGTTGTTTTTTCACCCTGTAGGTATTATTTTAATACAGAGTCATCAAATTAAAAAATGAGGTCAGAGATAAAACATGAAGTCGTTTTCCATTACATATTTTTATTCTTTATTTCGAGCCTACCTAGTTCGAATTAGTCTATTTACACCAACTTTTCTTATTGTCTAACTATAATTATCTTTCCTAGGTACGACAAGGCTGGGTGGCTTGTATTGCTTTCAAATTACCTTTATACAAGGATTTATTATGGATACCCACATTAAACCTAACTAATTTTTACATTGGGAAAATGAATTATACACCTAGACTTGCGGCCAAGCTCAGTGTCTGATCATAAGCCTACCCACTAAAAACCTTACAGATCGCCATTGGACAACTCTTGGCAGTACTAGCATCAGGCAAGACACCGGAACGGACAGTATTCTAAGTTATCCTTGGTGGATCCCTCCGACTCCGTTGTCGACGATGTACACAGAGCACGACTATATTGTCGTTGGGTCCGTAAAATACAGGGTCAAGGGACAACCAAGCCCGAATCCCACCGGTACTCTTGAAATTCCAGACCAGCCGAGCTAAAAAAGTTATCTTAAATATGATCATGACTTTAATAAATAAAAATATAAAGACATAAAGGTACGGACCAATGTAAACTTTAAAATATAATAAAAAAAAGAATTCCCTGTCTACCCGACTGACCTGTGTAAAACTCAAAAATAACGATCAAGCTTTGAACATAAATAAGTAATTGTAGCTTCCTATTTACTACTCCAAAGACAGTATAAGTGCTGGTGTACCTGGAAGCCGGTGGACTAGCAGGATGAATATCATTGATATACAGTACCTACAGTATGCGGAACTAACAACTCTCTTTTTAAAAGTTGAGGGACGTAACTTTGTAGAAATAAATCGTATTATGCAGAATCAATTTAAACATAAGTTTGGACGGAGGTAGGAGCATTTAAGCAGTGCATAGAAGGTATACGTAAAGATTCAGTGTGCTGCATGGTTATGGTGGTGAACGGATGCGCCAAATTACCGGGATATATTAAAATCGAATATTGGCATTTTATATTTTATTGCAATTTCGCGTAGACTCAAGAAATTATAATAATAATAGCTACTTAAATACGCATTTAAAACATTCAAAATCGCGTCGAGTACAGTGGACGCCGCAGGGTGGCAGTTTGTAAAGATGCAAGAAGTCTTAGAAGATGTAAATATATATATATATATATATATATATATACCAAAAATACTGTTATATAATTTTTGACGACCTCCGTGGCCGAGTGGTTTGTACGCCGGGTTTCATGGTGGTGGTGGTGGGTGCAGATGTTTGTGTGATGAATACGAACATTTGTACTCCAGTCATGGATGTTTAGTATGTATTTCTATAAAAAAAATATACTTATATATATGTATTCTATCCGTTACCCTAGTATCCCTTATCACAAGCCTTATAGTGCTTACTTTGGGGCTAGGCTAATTGGTGTGTGTGTTGGAAATATTTATTTATTTACTAGCGGTCCGCCCTCGCTTCGCTTCGGTGTAGAGCTGAAGTGTAGACTACAGTTTTTGTTCTCAGGCTTGTATTATACATAATGACATTCATCTATGATTCTTCTTATACCTGCATGCAAAGTCTCAGCCCGATCGGTTTAAAATTGACAAAGTTTCATACAAACTTTCATTCCCTATTTTATCCCCTTGGGGGTAGAATTGATCAAAATTTTTTTCCGTAAGAACCTCGTACAGAGTATTAGAACACTACAAAAAAAATCAGCCAAATCGGTCAAGCCGTTTTCATGTTATGTCGTGACAACGGAAAACGGGTTTCATTTTTATATATATATATTTCATAATGTTGAATACTGTGTCAATAAAGTTGGTTTAAATGAATATTATGTGTGTTAAAGTGCTCTATCCTAAGCCTATTTAAGTACTGCTGCTCATGAAGCTCATGAAAGCTCATGAATCAATAAAAAATACCAGAAAACATTAAAGGAAAAATGAATATAGGTACCAATGTTTACGTAAGCATGGGTAAGAGCTTTGCTCACTTTTTGAGGAGGAGGGGGGGGGGGGTTAAATAATTGTAATAAATCTGCTTACGTAATATTTGAAAGGGGGCGTTGCGCGGCGCGCGGGGCGTGGAGAGGGCAGTCGCCGACTGCCTCGACCGAAGGCATGGCAGTAGCGAAATAGTAAAATAATAGCGTTGCACTGCATTGCACGCACAGGCTGACTACGCTACGCAATCTTATTATTATTTAGATAATAATAAGAATTATAAAACGAATCGAAAAAGGAGAAAATATATAAAAGCTAACAATTTGTTATACCTAGTACCTACATTAAAAGATTAAAAATTGATTATAAAAAAATGGTTGCCTGTAAAGTCGGTTTTACGGGCGAAGATTTTACGTGACAACGTCTTTTTCTCGGTAGAATATTTATTGATATGAATATAATTAAATTGCACAATAGGAACAAGGAATTGAATGAAAATAAGAATTGCACAAATTTTAACTATAGAAATATATTTTGTTTACTAAAACATTGTACATGTAAACTTAAACTCATCGTAACGTTACCGAGCGTTACACTTTTTCATAAGTGACTCCCAGCCGCAACCTAATTTAAGACGTTGTCACGTCAAAATCAAAGCTATCCTTCATTATTTACCCCAGTATCCTTGAATCAGTTTACATTTAATAACTTACTATGCATAAATATTCATTGGCACAAGTCTAAATTCCAAGTTCAACCCTAGCGCATACACGCTCCTGCTCAAGGTCACGAACCAATATCGAATTCGTAACGTTTGCGAGTCCGAAATGTCATTGTCAAATGTGTACTGATTTTGACGTGACAACGTCTTAAATTAGGTTGCGGCTGGGAGTCACTTATGAAAAAGTGTAACGCTCGGTAACGTTACGATGAGTTTAAGTTTACATGTACAATGTTTTAGTAAACAAAATATATTTCTATAGTTAAAATTTGTGCAATTCTTATTTTCATTCAATTCCTTGTTCCTATTGTGCAATTTAATTATATTCATATCAATAAATATTCTACCGAGAAAAAGACGTTGTCACGTAAAATCTTCGCCCGTAAAACCGACTTTACAGGCAACCATTTTTTTAGTTCTCGTTACGTACTTTGTGCCGCTGCTGTTCAAGTTTTCATACAAAATTTGACATTGACATTTCTGTTTGCTAACTATTCGAATTCGCTAATTGTTCATGCTAGGGGTACTGATCCCTCACTAATGGTGACAAAATTTGAATGTTTTGGTTAATTTTGACAGCTGTTTTCTCTGAACGTATTTCAAACCCAAGTTCAATTGTTTTCCTATTCCTAAAAATGGGTACCGGTTCTGTTAAATTATTTTTTAGTCAAAAATAAAATTATGGCGCTTTGCGATGACTGTGGCAGATGGTGAAACCACTGAGTCATCATCATCATCATCAGCCTATCAATGTCCCCACTGCTGGGGCACAGGCCTTCCCTATGGATGGAATAGGGAGATTGGGCCATGACCCTCCACGCGGGCCCAGTGCGGATTGGTGGGTGCTAACGACTGCAGATGCAGCCGGGACCAACGGCTTAACGTGCCTTCCGAAGCACGGAGGAGCTCGAGATAGTAAATTTTTGGTCACCCATCCACTGACCGACCACTGCGAAAATTGCTTCAACGGTCGCAGCCAAACGCGCTTACCACTTGCGCCATCGAGCTCCTCAAGAAACCACCGAGTATAAACATTTATCTGTGCTTCAGTTCAATTCGATTCAATTTATTGCACTCATGTGGTTACATGAATGGTTACAAGTTACAAAATGCATAAAGTACCTAACATGAACCCTCTCAAGGTATCGCAATATAGATAAAAATTACACAAATAAAGAATAGGGGTGATGACGGGGTATAGTAAACGAAATTCTATTTAGTCCGTCAGTTAAATGATCAAAAAATAATGGATACGTATTTTTTCTTTGGGCAATCAATCAAAAAATGACAAAGTTATAGCTCGTCAAAGTTTGGGAGTAGGGGCTCGGACGTCACTTTTGAGTGAATTTTCACTTATAAGTGTACCCAAACGTGACGTCATGCGACTTTTCAAATCAATATATCTCTGCAATGTTTATATTATGTGAAAAAAGAAAAAATACGTGTCCAATACTTTTTGATAATCTACCTGATAAACGAAGAAAAAAAAATTAGTCATCATCCCTATTATCTATATGAAGAACCTAATTTTTATTAAACAACTTTATTTCTCAAAGCATGCATAAATGTCATCTGATTTCATTAATTTTATAACTTTCTATCTTCTGCTGAGCAGGCAGTATGTCTGTTTGTTAAAAACCCTTGGTCTCGGGGACGCGTGGAGGTATCGAGTTTAAATTAAAATTTTATATTCAACCGTACGATCCTTTGAAGCTTTACAAAAGGCACACTTCAGTCAATCAGAAAAGAGCATAATTTATCACTATTTATCGCATATAAATGTTGAAATTTTAAAATAAAATTACCGATATATTGTTATAAACTTTCATGGTCACTAACATTATAGTAATATAAGTTATTTACGGGATTGTTACCATGTACCTTGTTTTTAGCGAGTTTCCGATATTTCGGCACTGTTGCAAGCGCCATGATCACGGAGTAACTGTTGAGTTACTCCGTTACAAGGTACATGGTAACAATCCCGTAAATAACTTATATTGCTATAAAATTACCGTTTTTAAATGAGAGCAGAAAAACAATAATTGTTGGTTGGATCCCTGATTCTTTTAGAAGGGACACGCAGCGTTCTTGCATTAAATAAATGATTAATTCTACGCCAGTCGCCCGTACCAGTGACATCCGTAAATTTCTTAAATTAAAATTTAAATGCGCCCGTATATTAGTTCAACTCATATTAGAACTGTAAACAACTATGCATGGAAAAAATGGAAGGGGGTATTCATTTCATTAATCATGGACATCGGTTGCAATTTATAGTCGGTGAAGTCCTGAAATCTTGGACGAATAAACCTAAAATGTACGTCTTAAATATTAATGCAAATTAAAAAAAAAATATTGTGATATCCGTTATCAATTTCGTTTAATGACTGAAACATCTTCAGCGGCCTAGTTGACTGGTTTTCTGCCCATACCTTAAGGTTTTTCTAATTTCTTGTAAAACATAGTAACACGACAATGACGTTTAGTTGTTTGCTATTATGTTGACGTAACGTCAAAATCATGGTGGACAGCGTTTTTAGTGTTTAAAAAGCATAGACTAAAAAACTATTTTTCAAATTAAATTACTACAGCCATCTTCTAATTTTATGAAGTGAAATCGATGTATTTAGGTTCCTCATACCAAAAACATTTGTATAGTGCAATTTGCTATAAGTCAACTAGCCTATCACATATTCCCAGGATAAATAAAATATTACACAATAATACTGGTCAAAAGCAGTCAGCTTTAGTTCGAGGGACCAAATCCGTTTCCCGATAATGCACACCTACGTTTCTATCTCTAAGGATAGCATTTCCCTATGGAATAGCAAAAGTATACCACGTGCAAATGAAACTCTAAGTTAGTTGAGCAATAAATATTTCTACATCGTTCAATAGCTCATTGAATAGCTCAATACCGCATACCGAGAGCCACAATGAGTGGACGGATTGGCGCAAAAGCCGTAGGAATTCCTGCGCAAGCGCAATCTCAGCTGATCTACGGCCGTTCGCAAATCGTGTCGGCGCTTGCTTTCCTGTAGTGTCGTGCTTGACTTCATCGTAAACAATCTATTATCACCCATGATAGGTTACGTTCATTGTTCGACCGGAATCTTTTGAGTAAAGTTGAGTGAATGGACTGACAATTATGCAGAAACTTCCTTCCACAGATTTGCAGGCATTGCAGAAAGAGAATCTGCACTAATTATGTCTTAGTGCCAAAATATCTTGTCTATGAATTTTCTTGAAGGACGGAATTCCCTTAATGGTGTTGTATTGAATTACTGTGGATGATAGTAATATGCATTATTTTTTTCTTAAATAAAGGAAATTGCTCAGCTTCCATACATGTTTGGCCTAAAGACCAATAATCATGAAAAATTGTTTCCTAGATTCGAAATTATATATAAATTACTGTAGAAACGAATATTATTGACAGACACCCCTGAAAACTTCTATAAACCATATACACTGAATGATTTTGAGGTTATGTTTGGTATTAAAATAATAAAAAACAAATTAGTTATATAGTAAACTAGGGAAATCAAGCCAAGTACCGAAATAATGTATTAGATTCAGGTATTTAGAGCATGTAGATTAACAGATAGTTGCCTGTTTTTAAAGTTAATGCAAAAGAGTAACTTTTAAAATCAGGTATCATCTATGCATTTCCGGTTAATAAGGTACTCTGTGACAGAAACTGTGTGATGATTGTGAATGAGCCACAGATTAGAGAGAATTTTCAAACTCTCGTTAAACAAAGAAAGCGGAGAGATTTTGGTTATACCTACAGCCATATCTTCAGTAGCTTCATTATTTTTGTTATGTTTTTATTATAACCATATTTTAGATTTTTAGTGTATCACACCTTATAATGTGTTTATAGAGGTGTTTGTCGAAAAATGTATGGCAATAGACTTTATGATGTCGCCTACCATCTATACTTATAATAAATCTGTAGAGATGTCAATTCTGTACATGAAATATATTTTTAAAATAACTATCAGGGGGTGATTAGTGATCGATACTGATGCCAAAAATGCAATCAGTAAATTTTTTGTCTGTCTGTCTGTGTGTATGTTCCTTATAGAAACAAAAACTACTCGACGGATTTTAACGAAACTTGGTACAATTATTTTTCATACTCCTGGGCAGGTTATAGTATACTTTTCATTACGCTACAATCAATAGGAGCAGAGTAGTGAAGGGAAATGTTGGGAAAACGGGAGAAGTTACTTCATTTTTTAAGCTTCCGTCGCGTGTGCAGCCTTAATGGTTAAAGTTACATAGAAATCATGTATGACGGAAATATTCTACATAAAATTGTCTAAAAAATATCCCGCAACAGCATATGTCTATCTTTTATGGTTGACTCACAATAACACGTGTAATTATATAAATAAAGTCATTGTTTATTGCACAAGCCTGAGAACAAAAACTATAGTTTACACTACAGCTCTACACCGAAGCGAAGCGAGGGCGGGCCACTAGTCTATAATAATTGTCTTAGCACATTTGTATTTTTTTATGTTACATAAACAACTTCGATCCGTCTTTGGCTGAATGTTACTACACCTATAGCCGTTAAAAATGATTCGTATGTTTTCCAAACCGGTAAAATTAAAAGTCCTTTTTAAAATGAATATATTATACAAAGGTGTCAGTTAAAATCCAATGACTGTAAAACAAAGTATAAATTACGCCAAGAATTACCGTATATGTCAATATTTTTTTGTGCATTTGGGCCAATTTGAGCAATCTCCTTTGCAACAAAACCTGTGGACAAGAATTCGCCAGGATAATTTAGGTAGCCTGTGTCAACGGGCGGTCAAGTATTTGTAACGATGTTAGCCGTGCTGTCTCAAGATGGTAGCGTTTAGGTTTCAGTGGAGCCCGCGTATATTTCATAGCTTGATTTCAAACAGTGAGGGTGTGCACCGCTGTATAAGTCGCGGCACGAAACTTTAGCGCTGACCTTTATTGCGCAGAAGTAAAAATTAAGATGTTTTGGGGGGAAACGAGGTGCGCGGGCGGGCGTGCGTTGCGCCGATTGGCTCTCCAGTCGTACCCATGCGTAGCTATCCCCTCCGCGTTTTGTTCAACACTAGAGGCTGCGACCAGTACGCTTAGATTAAAACAAAAAGGGTAGATACGGCACTAGCCTCACAAAAGTGATCCGCATGAATTGTGGTCCACGACCCTAATCGCTTTTGTTCACATGTACGTCGTTTGCATGTCAAGTTGTGACAACTTGACATGCAAACGACGTACCTGTGAACGCTGTGTTTATATGATAAAACAATGCCTAAGTGTGTTTTTGAAAAGTGCTCAAATTGCTCAAGAACTAAAAATGACACCCACAGCATCACTTTTCATTCGTAAGTACTATAAAATATATTTTTTCATAAAAATTGCTGTTTGTTTTGAATCTTATTCGGTAGTGACGTCGAGTACTGGTCGCGTGATTGGTCGGTAGTGCAGTGACGCGGATCTCACCGTCTCGTTCGCGCTGCCGTTGAAACTTAACGTGCTGTTTCGTTCGGGTCGGTAATGCAGAGACGCGGATCTCGCCGTCCCGTTCGCGCTGCCGTGGGATCAGTTTTTGTTTGATGCAAGTATGAGCGTACCGTATCTACCCTTTTTGTTTTAATCTAAGCCTGTACGTCCAGAAATATTTGGTTGATTAGTTAGTGGGGTTGCCGACCATGATGGCGCTAAAAAGACTTCTCTGTCCGCTGACAGACTATTACTATCTGCACGAGCATACAACCAGCTGACACATTCAAACTTTTTCGTATAGGTGCAGCCCAACTCAGCAGATTAATAAAAAAGACTAGCAAATTTTGTGTGGTTTCGTTTGAAATTCGTGATTTCTCGAAAACCGGAAGTGCTACGTTACTCAAATCCGGTTTGTAGTCTTATCAGACTATTCTTAACTTATAACTTAAATATTCTCTTTATCTATCTCTTACGGTTTGGCCGCTGAAACAGCACCACTGACGGACGGACGGACTTGTCTAATAGATAAGAGATAATTAACAGGAAGGAATTCTCATTATATTTTCTATTATAGCAAGCAAACCATAACTCTGTTAACAAATTAATGTCCTAGAAGTTGTTCAATAAATGCTACTTAATGTACTAATAGCCGTGGCTAAATGTTTCTATTAGCATATTTAATAGTCACAGGCTCTAACAATATGTGTACAAGCTGTAAACACGCGGATACATTTACCCACGCTTTAACTACAACCGGCTAGGGATGTCGAAAGTTAAAAAAAATATCGATATATCGATACATCGATCTTTTAAAAAATAAGCCGATATTGGCTTCGATACATCGCGAAAAAAACATCGATATATCGGACCAATTTTCCCAAAAATATCGTACAGTAGCTCACGAAATATGACACGCGGAATAATAATGGAACGAAAATGATCTCCCTAAAAATAGACCCTATTTTCGAATGATGACATAGAAAATACTAAATACAGCACAGATCATAGATATGTTGAATATCATTAATCTGAGATCCAGTTACGATTTTTCCAGATACGAATTTAGTTACATCAAGATATGCCGCTCATAATTAAAAAAATATCGTTTTTGATACGAATTTCGATATTGGTTATTTTGTATCGATGTATCGATATATCGAATCAAAATATATCGGCAAAAAATATTGATATATCGAACAAAAAATATCGATATATCGATACATCGATATATTTTCAACAAGCCTACAACCGGCTTGCCTGTCTGATTAATACATTAGATCGATCATCATTAAAATCCTATTAATATACCTTTCCTACGGGCAATGTAGAGAATGGACCATGAAGGGGCGGGCCCAGTGAGGACTGGTGGGATCTTACGACTGCAGATGCAGCCGGGACAACGGGTTACTTACCTCCCTAAGCAAGGAGGGTTTTGAGGGTATAACATTTTTGATCACCCATCCTACACGACCTTCTATTGCAGTGTTTCCTAACCTTTCCAATACTGCTACCTCTGTAACCTATTAGGAAAACAGATTTTACCCCGACTTTGAAGTTTTATCATCAGTCCAAGAAATTCCAATTTGGCTGCTACATCTTCGTCTCCAATAATGTCATCATCAGGAAAAGATCTCGCCCCGCTTCCCACACTCAGCATCCCGCGGGCTCGCTAGCAAGAAGGAACGCATGCTCTATTTAGTAGTATTATTATATAGGTACTAAAAATAAAATGTATTTAATTAATTGAGAACTTCGGAGATTTTGTGTGGTTTCGTTTGAAATAGAAATCACGTGATTTCTCGAAAACCGGAAGTGCTACGTTACTCAAATCCGGTTTGTAGTCTTATCAGACTATTCTTAACTTACAACTTAAACATTCTCTTTATCTATCTCTTACGGTTTGGCCGCTGAAACAGCACCACGGACGGACGGACTTGTCTATTAGATAAGAGATAGTATTTTCTTATTATTTAGATTTGACCAATTAATTAGGTTCTTTGTTACCCCCGAAGAATGGGTGATTTACCCCCGGAGGGGTAATTACCCCCAGGTTCGGAACCCAGGTTCTATTGCATTGGTGCAGTGATTCCAAATTCGTTTTATCTGTGTACCACTCCAAGAAAGACCTCAAACTTGCATAGAATTTTGAGGTCTTTCTTGTAGTGGTACACAAAAAACTGATAGTACGTTTAATGATAAATTCAATTTAATTCAAATTGTCTCTATTGAAATAAGACCTCTTATTTAAATAATAAGACTCCCTCTGTAATTAATTGATTGTTGTGACCGACGGGGTCCAGGATTGTGCATATTATTTTGTAACATCTTGTATAAGTTATGGAAAGCAATAAAACGTTGAGTATTGAGTATTAAGACGCATAATACAACTCTTTTGAATCGTTCATCATCATCATCATCATCAGCCTATTAATGTCCCCACTGCTGGGGCACAGGCCTTCCCTATGGATGGAATAGGGAGATTGGGCCATGACCCACCACGCGGGCCCAGTGCAGATTGGTGGGTGCTAACGACTGCAGATGCAGCCGGGACCAACGACTTAACGTGCCTTCCGAAGCACGGAGTAGCTCGAGATAGTAAATTTTTGGACACCCATCCAATGACCGACCACTGCGAAAGTTGCTTTACTTCAACGATCGCAGCCGAACGCGCTAACCACTTGCGCCATTGTGCTCCTCATATTTGAATCGTTCATATTTAGTAAAAATTAAAACCTGATTTAATATCATATCTAAGTTAGGAGATTGTGGTAGGAAAACACTGCAGTAGGTGGTTGAGTGATGAAAGTTTGTGTATTTATACTCAGTGCTAAAGACGACCTCCGTGGCCGAGTGGTTTGTACGCCGGGTTTCATGGTGTCGCCGACTCGAGAGGTCCCGGGTTCGAATCCCGGTGGGGGCAGATGTTTGTGTGATGAATACGAGCATTTGTACTCCAGTCATGGATGTTTAATATGTAATTCTATATTAATACTAGCTGACCCAGCGAACTTCGTACCGCCATAAAAAATTAGGGGTTGGTGGTACAAAGGTGAAAATTTAGGGTTGTATGTATTTTTGTATGATGTATCATAAAAAATTAAAATAAAAATATCTAAAATTAAAAAAAAAATTAGGGGTGGATTACCCTTAACATTTAGGGGGGTGAAAAATAGATGTTGTCCGATTCTCAGACCTACCCAATATGCACACAAAATTTCATGAGAATCGGGAAAGCCGTTTCGGAGGAGTTTAACCACAAACACCGCGACACGAGAATTTTATATATTAGATACTTAAATATGTAAAGTATATGTATTGTATCCGTTACCCTAGTATCCCATAACACAAGCCTTATAGTGCTTACTTTGGGGCTAGGCTAATTGGTGTGTTAAAAAAAAAGTTGGCCATCCACCACAGAACACAGAAAGTAGTTTTTGTATTCTATGCGCTCCATTGCTCGGATCAAGACGATATGAAAGGAGTCACAATCTTCAGCTCAGAATTGAGGGACCAAATAAAGCGGAGGAGTCTTCGTTCGTCATACTTCTGAGAACTGAGAAGTGACTTCATGATATTCTTTCTTCTCTCTTTTTTCCAATCTGACAACCTCTTATCACATAAATTCAAAATTCAAACTCATTTATTCAGTCTAGGCTGTTAAAAGCTCTTGTGAAAGTCAAACGCTACGCCATCGGTTCGTAAATCTACGGCGGGAGACCTCGTACTGAGAAGAACCGGCAAGAAACTCAGCAAGGGCTATTTTTTTCTCCCTGTTTTGTTTCATACAGTGTCGTCAATTGAAGGAAGGAAAATATGGACATAAGAACAGCTCTTTTTGAGTTTCTTACTGGTTCTTCTCTGTACAAGGTCTTCTACCGTAGCATTGCGTACCTACCGATTGATGGTACATGCTAAAATTTTAGACCTGCTTGTAATAGCCTAAACAGAAAAGGTTTACAGCAATATTGAAGGTTTTTTGGAGTTTACTCCTTAAGAATCGATTTGCATGTATAAGGGGCCCGGTATGAGAAAAATGTGAGGAGTAAAATCTATCGATGAATGACCTCGTTACGTTTTTGGTGCGCATCCTATGTCGCGCAAAGATGACGGATTGACATTAATAAGATTTTTAAAATCTGAACGGAATTTAGATATTGTTTCTGATAGAGCAATGGGGACAACGAGGTATGGTACGACCATTGATGCGGTATTTTCAAGATTCGTGAACCACGTATCTACGAACGTCCATGTGTCTTATTTTAGTTACCATAAATCACTTGTCACTGTAATTAATAATGCAGACAATGTTGATTTAATTAATATTTAAAAAAATGATAATAGTCTGATAATAATAATTACATAATTTATCAACATTCCTAATGATATATTTATGCACATCTGAAATTGACTATTGTAAAAAGTTTAATGTAAAATATTTCGTCAATTAGTTATAATAAATGTATATGAAATGAATTAATATATATTTATACATGTATATTATTTTCATTAATTTGTTAATTTACCCTTTCATACAGTATCAATCTTTTTTAAGTTAAATAAACTCTTTTTGCGTCTGGTTAGACTATCGAACTTAAGGAGTAAACTCCAATCGTGCGTCGGAGCTGACACACACAAAGTTTTTTTTATTATAAATGGCTTCGCACGGCTTGTGCATTTAGCCAATATCAAGTGTTAAAAATGTTTAAAAATTCTATAGCACTCGTGGTCAAAGTAATATATCAAGTCAAAGTAAGTGGCAGTCAAGTCAATCCCCCTTTCCCTATGTTTCAGTAAATGTGTGGGGATTTACTGGAACCTCCCCGTGGACTTCTTGAGGGAACGTCGAAAGACACTTTCCGCTATTTCGTTTCACTTGCCAACACTTGTGCATGTTCCCGAACACTTAGTGATTAATAATCCACCATTATTAGACACTAACATCCGCCACAACACAATTTTTAACAAGAAAAAATGACGAGTCTCCCAAAACGAGCCGAAATATTCATGTTCCAAAATCACAATTTGCCTCTAAGGAAAACAAAATTTACCTATGGACTTCTATAAGACTCGCTAGCACTTAAGATTTCACTCAATAATACGTACGTACTTCCCACTGTTATTTTGTTATGTGCGATATTCATCGTGTTAAGTTATTTGAATTACTGACAGATTCTTAAGTTTATAATTCTTTTAATATTTTAAGACTGTATGTAACTTTAAATACATACTCTAGGTACTGTTTAAATATTCAAAACAAGCATAAGTTTTGATTTTTATTTCATTGGTTATGTGCCGATTATAATCGGCATGTTTTACCGAATAATCGCCGACTATAAACGATGCGAATAGTCGTCTTTCCCGACTAGTCGACTAGTCGGCCCATCTCTAATTATTTTAGATATTATATTTATTTTTAAGCATGTAACTGCTTGATGTTCAAATCTAAAGAAAATATAGTTGCCTGGTAGAGATTGCTACCTTAGCAATAAGGCCGCCTTTTGTGTTTGTGTTCCTTGAGTTTTATGTTGTATATATTTTGTTAAATAGTGCAATAAAGAATATTCATTCATTCATTCATATAACTAGAAAAAAATTCCACGCGGACCAGGCAGCAGACGGGACTCGAACCCTTCGCAATCCGGGCGAATGCACTGACCAATTTTATATATTTCAAACAATTTTTTTTTTGTTTCTTCTATAGTAAATAATAAGGGGCAACTGGTAGCTGCTTATAATACGGCGTGGATAATGAGACGGCGAGCCCTCGGAACAGTAATTTCATCAAATGACTGGAACCCGTTTGTCAGTGTTGTCTTCACTCGATATATGACTTTGTTACGAGAACGATTTTAATATTTGGACATTCCATTAAAACTGGACTGTTGCCTAGAAAATATTAAGCATAAAAATAATATATACTTATATAAATTTCTTACACTTATAGTCAAAGGTAAAACCGTGTTAAGACATTTTTGACGATAACATTTTCTGTGAACATTTCTGATATAAGTTCTTGCTTAAATGTGGTTTGAAGTCATAATTGAATGTTTTGGTTGCTTCACTGTTTGTAATCAAATCAAAATTTGCATTAGCAATCCACCCTGATCAGAAAATTTGGTGATCAAATATTCTAAATTGACCCGAAAACATAAAAAAATAGCAGAATTGGTCTGAGCGTTCTCTGCCATTCGATCATCAAATTACAGTACCTACAATGATTATTACGATTTAGCTACTATGAAATGTAATTATGACTGCATTGTAATAACTTGCGATACGCCCGCGAACTAATGAACATCAAAGCTCTCGAGACAATCAAACTCTCAGACCAGAACAATGCGGTTGTCAGCGGCGCAATTGTATCATAAATAAAAACATAGTGAATGATGGCGGGAAGCTGGAACTTTCCCTTATCATTTAAGTATACATTGGTGTCCCACGGTGGGAGCGACCCACCTCGCCATCCATTCCACAGTCACGTCTCGCACTATCACTGCACAATTGCACTGCACTTTTACTTTCGCGCGCTTCGTGCGTCGGCGTGCCGGCTGACCGCGCAGTGCGCACCCGATGCGCGCGCAACACTGACGCCGCCCGCGCCCGCCTCTCCTATAAATTCTTTACAAGACTCGTGCCGAGCCGGGCCCTGTACTGTCGGGCGCAAAGCCCTTACCATGTGGAGCTTTAAGCTCCATTAGTTTTTTTTTGAAGTTATACTTCTTTAGGCGCGTTATGAAAAAGTTATGAGAGTGAAATTTTAAGATGCGCGCGCATCACTGTAACACAAAATTTTAACAGCATGAAGTTGGTCGCTAAAGCTGTTACTTTTGTGTTTACCGCACATTAAGAAAATCTACCAACAAAATAGAAATAGAAACTCTATTTAGTGGGTTCTAACGACTGCATTGTGAAGGCCTATCAAAAGTATTTATTAATCTGGAACAACGGAACCAAAGCGCGATTCAGGAGACTACAGCGCCATCTCTTGAGTAACAGTTATAGGTATTCATATTTATAATATTTATCCACATGTTTCTAGTTTGTATATTCGGAATACGTGTTTGAGTTCATACAAGTGCAAATCACATATGTTCTAATAAATTATATTCAATAGTGATTTTAATTGAATATTTTGATTGTTTATTTTTTTTTATGTGAACTGTTATATATACTGTACTCTGTATATTGATTACGGAGCAAATATATATATTTTGTACATTTATATTGTGTTTATGGTCGATTTTGGTTCTGCAATTGGATACAGATCCAAAGCCGCCGCTATGTGTTTATACTTTTGGTCGATGTGGCAGTTATGTAACATTTACGCGCTTAAGTTGTGACACTATTGTGTCGACATGCTTGACGAATTTGCAAGTGGCTGTTTCACTCTTTATTGTTTCCAGTAAATTGTATGGTTGGATTTTATATAGTCCACAGTAATTAGATGCATTAGTTGCTTCAGTGAAACAAAAAAATATCCATGTAATCGCATTCGTACAATAAATGCTATGGTTGTATAACTTCCTTGTGTTGTTACAAGACTTTTGGTTCCAATATTATTACAATTTGATTAGTAGAAGTATTGATGCAAAACCATGAAGTGCTTAACAAGTTTTGGGAGCATCAAAAAATCTTCAACTTTTTTAAAAATAGGAATAAACAATAATTTATTTTTGTTAGTTAAAAGTTAACAAATTGCTACAATTCGTACTTAGAAAATGGTAACACCATCCATTTTCTCAAATCAAAATAACAAACAAAATCTCTTCAAGATAATTGAGACCCTTTAGTGTTTATTATAATAGTTTTAATTTAATATCAGATACTAATAAAAACAAAACAGAATGGAATTATATATCATAAAGGAATTATATTCCCAAAGCAATCTCAAATATTTACTTTAAACTATTGGCCACCGGTGACTTCGTCTGCTTTTTGAGAATCCTACTGGAACCTAAAATTTGTCCTAACCCAGGTCATAAACTATATGCCTACCAAATTTCATCCAAATCAGTTCAGTAGTTTTTGCGTGATTGAGTAACAAACATACATGCTTAGATTTTATATTTTTTATCTCATTTACATTTCTAATGGAAAGTGACTTTATGAGTTATCTCCTATTGAAGTCACTTTTCAATTTGTCTCCCTCCCACTGTAGATTTGCGAACCGATGGTATAGCTTTTAGACATTTAAAAAGTGCTTGTAACATCCTAGACTGAATAAAAGACATTGAATTTTCAATTGAACACACAAACTACGCATTTATCATATCAAAAGGATTAAAATGTACTTTCTAGAAATCTCCAAACAGTCATATGTTATTTAATTAAAAATATTAAGCGTGAGATTGTACTCGGCCCGTGCGCAGCCTCCGGTCGTCGCTCGGGCAACCAGTTCGACCGCCTGCCCCCCCCTCCCCTCGCCCCAACTCGTGTCCCAAACTGTCCCATTCACATACCAAACACCACCTTCAAATATCGAACGATAAGTTTCAAATCGGACCCGTTAAAAGGGCTGTTACTTCATTTCACGTCTAAGGAATAGCATCATTGCTATTTCGTACAAGATATGCCGTTTAAGGCTCTGAGGGTGTTTGTATACACTCGATGTATTATCGACCATAACGAGTGGTTGTAGAGTTGTATTCCGCGAGTGAGGAATTCACCTGTGCTACCGGTCACAGTCGTCACAACTTCGACAATAATATTTGCCGGCTATGGTTAATACCGGACACGTGGTAAGTTGGTCCGGAGACAACGCTAATAGCCTCCGTATTAAGGAGCTTAAAGCGATGTGCTTAAGATAAATACGTAAACAGCGCGTATCACAAGGATCGCAGAGGAATCGCAATGCAAGATCTGTCATGAAATTGTTTACTCAGCATTTCGGCATTCGAAGAATTCGCCACTTCCTCTGATGGTCTCTTTCTTTTGCATTGGGAATTTTTCTTTGCCATAAATTTATTATACTTAAGAGGAGTAGGGCATAGGACTCCATTATACTCATATCTATATATATAAAACTCAATGGTGACTGACTGATTATATATACAAGTGATAAAAATGACCGTTTTTATCTATATCTTTATATATATAATTCTTCTGTGAGTGTGTATGTCACTGAACTTCTCTTAAACGACTGGACCGATTTTGATGAAATTTTTTGTGTGTGTTCAAGGGGATCTGAGAATGGTTTAGATTCACAATTTTGTCCGCTGGACAACCCCTTTTTTTTTAGGGCGGTACGAAGTTCGCTGGGTCAGCTAGTAAGTATATAAAAGTCAAAGGTGACTGACTGACATAGTGATCTATCAACGCACAGCCCAAACCACTGGACGGATCGGGCTGAAATTTGGCATGCAGGTAGATGTTATGACGTAGGCATCCGCTATGAAAGGATTTTGATCAATTCTACCCCCAAGGGGATAAAATAGGGAATGAAGTTTGTATGAAACTTTGCCAATTTTAAACCGATCGGGCTGAGACTTTGCATGCAGGTATAAGAGGAATCATAGATGAATGTCGTTGTGTCAGGCTTATATTGCCTGAGAACAAAAACTGTAGTCTACACTCCAGCTCTACACCGAAGCGAAGCGAGGGCGGGCCGCTAGTTTATAAGTATATTAAATACTAGCGGACCCGACAGACGTTGTCCTGTCTACACGTCTTTGTGAATCTAAACCATTCTCAGATCCCCTTGAACACACACCAAAAATTTCATCAAAATCGGTCCAGTCGTTTAAGAGAAGTTCAGTGACATACACACTCACAGAAGAATTATATATATAAAGATATAGATAATAACGGTCATTTTTATTACCTGTATTTATAACCAAACTAAAATTCTCATATTTCCGTTTTCCAGTACTCATTTTCTACACGTTTTACATGATTTATTTGCTAATTTTGTTTACAAATGTTTGGTTTTTATTCTAAGATAAGCACGGTTTCTCAATATCAATTATTGTCTGTCAATAAGGTCGAACGCTCTGAACGCATCAACAGCCAAATATTGAATGAAGCTCGCTTTCTTTTTTTTTTGTTTCCTCCCAGGCGGGGGAGCGGGTGTGAAATCCTCATGGATACCCTACAGCCGGCTGTAGAGTTATGTCAGACTCTTACTGACTAAAACACACCCGTGGGGGATGCCTATGGCCTTAGGGGCCTTACAGGCTTCATCTGATGCGATCAACCCCTGAGAAGGGGATGATGCAGCGCTGCCTTAGTAAATACTACTGCTAGTGCGCTTAGAGGACGGATGCACCCTGATGTGCATCCGTATCGGTTTGGGACTGAGCGACTGAAGGTCTCTCAGGATCGGGGGGGCGGGGAAGCTCGCTTTCGGACCTCCCGCCTTTTTATACCCTACCGCGCCGCCACGACCCGTGTCGAGCGCGGCAGCCGTTACACAAAAATAATCCTTAAAGCATGATTCAGTATTCACGTGCGACATCGCGATGGCTTATTTCATGTATAAGTTTGGTGTTTCTATACCGATTTCTATGATTCTTTTTTTATTGAATAGGTAATAATGTTAACTTTTTTAAATTAGGGATGAGTGAGAGTATTATAAACGTAAGAGTAAACAAATATAATCAGAATGCTCCGAACTGCTAAGCTATCAGCAGTTATAGGTGTTATTGTGAGTCAACCATAAAAGATGGACATATGCTGTTGCGGGATATTTTTTAGACAATTTTATGTAGAATATTTCCGTCATACATGATTTCTATGAAACTTTAACCATTAAGGCTCCACACGCGACGGAAGCTTAAAAAATGGAGTAACTTCTCCCGTTTTCCCAACATTTCCCTTCACTACTCTGCTCCTATTGATTGTAGCGTGATGAAAAGTATACTATAACCTGCCCAGGAGTATGAAGAATAATTGTACCAAGTTTCGTTAAAATCCGTCGAGTAGTTTTTGTTTCTATAAGGAACATACACACAGACAGACAGACAGACAAAAATTTTACTGATTGCATTTTTGGCATCAGTATCGATCACTTATCACCCCCTGATAGTTATTTTGAAAATATATTTCATGTACAGAATTGACCTCTCTACAGATTTATTATAAGTATAGATTACTAACGCTATGGAACCTAGTTCTGAATAAATGATTTGAAGTGAATTGAATAGCGGTTTTTCGGCTTAATTTAGAGCGCCTGTCTGGGGAAGACAGAAGATCATAGTAAAAAAACACTACCCTTTGGTGATGTTGTGTGTCTGTCCGTAAGTAAGGTTTGAGGGTTCCACGGGGTGGGACCGATTGGGTCAGGGTAGGCACCGGTGCGAATGAAAGCTTTTATACGATCCATGTGCCCCGGAGTACCTGAAATCTAGATTTCAATTTCTGGGCACTTCCAATCAACGTGATCTTCGCTCGTGCAGAAATCTTACACTACAAATCCCCGTGATTTTTCCCTATAGTTTGCATCGATATATATTATATTTATTGTATTTTATGCATATGAAAAAATGATGAGAGTGAAATTTTAAGATGCGCTAAAGCGACCAACTTCATGCTGTTACTTTTGTGTTTACCGCACATTAAGAAAATCTACCAACAAAATAGAAATAGAATCTCTATTTAGTGGGTGCTCACGACTGCAT
Organism: Chilo suppressalis; assembly: GCA_902850365.2. Classification (NCBI taxonomy): domain Eukaryota; kingdom Metazoa; phylum Arthropoda; class Insecta; order Lepidoptera; family Crambidae; genus Chilo; species Chilo suppressalis. Next base: position 1,380,097 of record OU963894.1, read on the forward strand.
TGTGAAGGCCTATCAAAAGTATTTATTAATCTGGAACAACGGAACCAAAGCGCGATTCAGGAGACTACAGCGCCATCTCTTGACCATTGGTGTAGTAGAACCAAAAACCACATCTTTATTTTTTGTAATAAAGTAACAGTTATTGGTATTCATATTTATAATATTTATCCACATGTTTCTAGTTTGTATATTCGGAATACGTGTTTGAGTTTCATACAAGTGAAAATCACATATGTTCTAATAAATTATATTCAGTAGCGATTTTAATTGAATATTTTGATTATTTATTTATTTTTTCAAATTAAAACTGAACTTTATTGACTGTGTCCTTTTCCAGACTTTTTATTATTTTTTGTAATTAATTATTTGCATGCAATTAAAAACTAATTTTAAACGATGCCAAAGAAGGATAACTTCTCACGCGCCTACATAAGTACACGCACCCATTTTTTTTATATGTGTATGTTTATGTATGGTGATATGAGTATTTTATATATGTGTGTTAGATAATATACACATAAGGTCATTAACAAGCTAAAAACAAAACATCAAGGCGGCTGTATAATTATTGTACACTTAAAAATGGTTGATTCAGTGATGTTATTGCTGCTTCAATACTCGTACTTGATTTTTGTAATGTAGGTTTTATATAAAATACTGTGAAAATCTATTGCTAGCACTAAATTACATAATTTAATAGAATATTTCATAAATTGCGGGTAGTCAGCGAAATCTTTGTACACGTGTTCTGAACGGCCCGATGACGTTAGTTGTTTGTCGCCGCCTTTAAAAGGCCGAGTTTCAACCTTTGCGGGGCGATTCTGTATCGAGCCATCGGACCGAGCGGAGCTCTGAGTTAAGTAATCATTTTCATATTGTTGTTTATAACTTTTATCGGAATTATATTTGTATAATATTGTAAGTCATAATCTAGTAAGGAAATTTATTTAGATTAATAAAATGTATGAGTTTACAATTACAAAAAGCTTAAAACTACCTAATGTCTAAAAATAATATACAATAATATATCTTTGCCATTTACAATAGAAATTACTTAAGTAATCTTAAAAATTAAAATAAGAGATTATTTGCGAGTAAAGATTTTATACTTTGTTTTGGTATTTTAATTTTAATAATCAATAAATAGTGTACTTTAAACATTTAATAATTTTGAAAGTAGTGATTTCCCTTATAAAATAAAGAAATCTGAATCTATTGAATAGTTTTATTTCCATTCCATTTGCTTTTATTGCTTTATATAAGTTTCAAAGTGTTTATAAAATTAATTATTAATGCCAATGCTAACATGTGCATCAATTTGTATTTAAGTATTATTATTTTATTGCTGTTATTTTGATATTGTTCATTTTATTTAATTTTAGCAACTTTGCTCTATCGCCATACTATTTGTCTCCAACAATCATACTGGTTGACTGGTAGAGAATGCCTATGGCATTAAGTCCGCCGTTTGCTTATGTTTGGCAATAAAGTTTAAATAAATAAAAAAATAAATAAAAAAAATTGTTTTGGTATCGCCAGAGACTGTTAGCTACCATGGCTAGGCTTGCCTGAGCATAGTTAGAAAGGGATGTCGCTATATATAGCATATAGCGATATCCCTCTCTAACTGTACTCAAGTAAAGATCAACACTGAGTTGTCATTCTGTAATACGGGCCTTAAACACAGTCCGAGCGTTACGCACGTGCAAAGGAAATGCATTCCAGAGCCGAATGGCAGGAAGGGATAAAGAGTTTTAGACAAACCTAGTGTGGTGAATGGGTCCATGGAGTACCACATTATTTATTGTTTTAAACTTTCACGGTCACTAATAATAATAATAGTAATTTATTTATTGCCACATAAATTGATTACAATATTTGTTTATAATGTAGTCCCTGACCCCTATAATAGGATAAAGACCTGTGTGACAGGAGTCAGTGCCCACTTCCGAATACATAGATCATAACTATTTATGCAACAAAACAATTTTACAATAAGACATACATTATTGAAATAATTAAATCAATCAGAATTCGATCAGAATAAATAAGTGCGCATGTGTGTGCGTGTGTGTGTGTATGTATGTGTGTGTGTATGTATGTGTGTGTTTTAGTAAATCTGCGTGCAAGTCAAAAAGTAGGGAACTTAGTATAACAGCAATGTTTCGGTATAATCATAGTTAAGGGGTCACTAACTAGCTACTAACGGGATTGTTACCATGTACCTTGTTTTTTATGAGTCTCCGATATTTCGGCACTGTTGCAAGCGCCATGATCACGGAGTAACTGAAGTAATTGCGGGTAGATGTTATTGGCAGACATATCGGTCTACCCTCTGACGTCGTCTTTTACTGCGCTCGATACCCCTACCATTGGTCACATTCTCACTATTCACTCGCACTTGTTCCCGACACACAATACTCACAGTATCCGATCGTGGAACGACACTTTTTTTATTTTTGCGATTTTTTCCAAACATTTGACAATTTAAACCCATCCTCACGATTGAAATTCTTGTGTTTGGTTATTTCAATCGCTGCCCTGACCATACCACATTATTATTGGAGCAAATATTTAATATATAAGAAGACCCCAGGATTAAAAAATTCCATGGAACGCTCTCCTTTGTATAGACGCTACAATACGCACAAGAACGCAACCTCTCCGCGCAAGCTTAGGAATTAACATGTGCTTAGCAAGGACTCATTTACTTCATTTTAAAATAAGAGCTATATTATGCTTTTATTTATTTTTAAGCATTTAACTGCTAGATGTTTAAATCTAAAGAAAAGTTTACTAGCAAAAAATCCACGCGGACTCGAACCCGCACCCTTCGCAATCCGGGCGAATGCACTGACCATTATTCTACCACGGCCCTATTCGCCGCGTCGAAATTTTCATAGCCTTAAGCTGCAAGGCAGCGCCATCTCTTCGCATTGTTTTTTTAGTCTAGTAAACTTTTCTTTAGATTTAAAGAGCTATATTATTTACTAAATTTTCAAGCACCCACTCATTAAATAGAACACATTAAAGAAAGGGCTCGAAATGCCAAAAAAATTAAAAGAAATTAATAAGAATCGGATTATACCCGTGCGTAAACCCCATTATTCCAAAACACGAACTAAAGTTACTGGTGGTTTTCCAACTACAGAGCATAATGCGACTCAGTGGCGCACAATGCCGAATTATGCTGATGCTTAATTGGAACGTGAATTAGTTTTCAAATGCACCAGCAGAGTGCGCTAAGTTCAGTGTTGAAATAAAAGTCAATGTTTGTACCTTCATCCTTATTTATATTTAATTTTTAACACAGTATGAATTAACTTTGATTATTTAAAAAAAAATGGATGCGTGTAACTTATGTACGCGCGTGAGAAGTTATACTTCTTTAGCATCATTAAAAATATTTTTTAATTGCATGCAAATAATTAATAATTACAATAAAATAATAAAAGGACTGGAAAAGGATAGTTAACACAGTCAATTAAGTTCAGTTTTAATTTGAAGAATTAAATAAATATTCAAAATATTCAATTAAAATCACTACTGAATTTAAGTTATTAGTCCATATGTAATTAGCACTTGTAAGTAACTAAAACACGTTGTGTCTATATAGAAACTAGAAACATGTGGATAAATATTATAAATATGAAAACAGTGATCAGAGGCGACGAGCGTGCCAACATTGTTTTTGACAACGCGATCATCTTATGGAGCTCCGTGGATCGTTCAAAGTACCTTTCGAACAGATGTCTAATAATGGTGGATTATTAACCACTAAGTGGTTAATAATCCACCATTATTAGACACTAACATTCATAACGCGCCCGCGGCCAACTTCATGGTGTTACTATTGTGTTACAGTGATGCGTGCGCATCTCGAAATTTCACTCACATTATTTTTTCATAACGCGCCCGCGGCTAACTTCATTATGTTACATTTGTGTTACAGTGATGCGCGCGCATCCTAAAATTTCACTCTCATAATTTTTTCATAACGCGGCTAAAGAAGTATAACTTCAAAAAAAACTATGATGAAACGAAAGTTTTAATAATTTTTCAACAATAAATATTATTACTAACGATGACATATAAATAAAACATTTCGATCAATGCCAACTTAAAGAAAAAACACTTGTTAATTTTCTGTCTCTGAGTTGGTACGATTGCACGCATCACACGAAAGCATTACTTTTGAGAGTGCTCGATTGTGCGAAGCGTTGCTGTAGTTGGAACACTCAACGTTAAGCATTATGCCGCATAATGCGCTATAATGCTGTAATTGGAAAGCTACCAACATGTGCTTAGCAAGGACTCTTTTATTTCATTTTAACATAAGAGCTATATTATTTATTAATTTTCAAGCACCCACTCATTAAATAGAACACATTAAAGTAAAGGGCTCGAAACGCCAAAAAAAATAAAAGAAATTAATAAAAACTGGATTATACTCGTGTGTAAACCCCATTATTCCAAAACACGGACTAAAGTTAGTATTGGTTCAAACCTAGTATTCTTTGATTGAAAATATTTGTATTAACACTTATCTATCCACGCCGTCCTAACTCTATTCTTTTTTTTGGAACGAAGTTTTTTACGGCAGGCTTGGAGGGGATAGGAATTTTGCTGCGCGACCGAACTGAAAAAAATGTGATAGTAAAACCGTAAGAAAAAATCCGTGGAAAAAAGTGCGTGGAATAAAACCGTTAAATGAGACGTGCGCAGGCGCGACAGTCGCATAGAACGAAGTTCCTTACGGCAGGCTTGGAGGGGATAGGGATTTTGCTGCGCGACCGAATTGAAAAAAATGTGATAGTAAAACCGTAAGAAAAAATCCGTGGAAAAAAGCGCGTGGAATAAAGCCGTTAAATGAGACGTGCGCAGGCGCGACAGTCGCATACACAAGCGAGTTTGCAATTTGTGTCGATTCTACATTAGCCGAAGGAACTTCGTTCCCACCTCGTGTCCCACGACACCACATCATTTTTTTTTCTTTTTTTATTTAGAGGCTTTTATTCTATGAATATGCCAGCCTCATCGTACCCTAACCAAAACATACATAACTAATTTAATTTAAAACATTGGAGAGGCGAGCTATTCTTACTAGCGAAAACCATATCAAACATCGACTTTGCTGCATCTGAGTTTGGTAGTGTTAATATTTCCACAAACGAACCCATATTTTCAAAGTTAAGTTGATATTGTTGTATGAATAGCTCTCTCTCTCTCTTCTGTTCTTCACACATTCCATCAAAATGTGTTGAACATCGTCCACTTTGTTACAAACTTCACAATGAGGGCTACCGTTTTCTGCCTCACCAGATGGCTCCACTGTTGAGTGAGGTCCTAAATTGTAACTTTTAAAGTTTATTAATACGCACATGAAATCAAAGGTTACATTTAGATCGTATTTTAACACAAAAGAACCATATCCTGAACATAATAGGCCATGCCACAGTGACGCCCAGTTCCGTTTTATTCGGAAAAAATGGGAACATAATCATTTTTCTAAGCTCAAATTTTTAATAACTGACATTCATTGCCACATAACTCATCTTTTGCCATAATTAAGCCGAATTGTTACCAATTATTCACAACATTATTTTAATAAGAAATAAAATAGTCAACCAACAAGCAATAACATTTGACATTTCGGAGACCTCACGCTACACTAGCGCCTCTAGCGGCGGATTCATACGCGATTTTTTCTTTCTTCATCAAATGTGCAAACCTCCTAGATGGATAATGACCTGATCTATTCTTGCATTAAAAAACTTAACTCTATTCTTGTCAAACTCTCTTGTCTGCTTCTTTTAAAACTAGTTATCATCATCATCATCATCATCATCATCATCATCAGCCTATTAATGTCCCCACTGCTGGGGCACAGGCCTTGCCTATGGATGGAATAGGGAGATTGAGCCATGACCCACCACGCTAGCCCAGTGCGGATTGGTGGGTGCTAACGACTGCAGATGCAGACGGGACCAACGGCTTAACGCCTTCCGAAGCACCGAGGAGCCCGAGATAGTAAATTTTTGGTCACCCATCCAATGACCGACCACTGCGAAAGTTGCTTAACTTCAACGATCGCAGCTGATCGCGCTAACCACTTGCGCCATCGAGCTCCCCCTAACTGGTTATACTTACTGTCTTTTCCTTATATTTCTGCAATATTTGTATATAATAATATAACCCTTTTCCCTAACCGCCGTTTCCTTCGCTGTCCTCGTCAATTGTATCTGCGAACAAAAGTGACAGTATCAGTTTTAAGTCCAGGTTTAACTTTAGTCTTACATTTTGTAATAACGAAGACTGTAATTTCGACGACCTCCGTGGCCGAGTGGTTTGTACGCCGGGTTTCAACGTGTCGCTTACTCAAGAGGTCCCAGTTTCGAATCCCGGTGGGGGCAGATGTTTGTGTGATGAATACGAGCATTTGTACTCCAGTCATGGTTATTAATATGTATTTCCATATAAATATACTTGAAATAAATAAAAAAAAAAAACAATTTTCTTAACCTATGTTACTATGTGTATTTCATTACAATTTCAATCATCATTCAATTAAATAAATAGTTAAAATAAATAATTAAAATTTATAAATTCTACTGCACCCTCCTCTCGGCCTGGTCACCAGACATATAGTTTGATGAACTGACCGAGCAGAGGGGAACTTTTATACATATACTAGTGGCCCGCCCTCGCTTCGCTTCGGTGTAGAGCTGTAGCGTAAACTATAGTTTTTGTTCTCAGGCTTGTGCTATAAACAATGACTTTATTTATATAATTACAAGTATTATTGTGAGTCAACCATAAAAGATAGACATATGCTGTTGCGGGATATTTTTTAGACAATTTTATGTAGAATATTTCCGTCATACATGATTTCTATGTAACTTTAACCATTAAGGCTCCACACGCGACGGAAGCTTAAAAAATGGAGTAACTTCTCCCGTTTTCCCAACATTTCCCTTCACTACTCTGCTGCTATTGATTGTAGCGTGATGAAAAGTATACTATAACCTGCCCAGGAGTATGAAGAATAATTGTACTAAGTTTCGTTAAAATCCGTCGAGTAGTTTTTGTTTCTATAAGGAACATACACACAGACAGAAAGACAGACAGACAGACAAAAATTTTACTGATTGCATTTTTGGCATCAGTATCGATCACTAATCACCCCCTGATAGTTATTTTGAAAACATATTTCATGTACAGAATTGACCTCTCTTCAGATTTATTATAAGTATAGATATCAGTATATGTATTCTATCCGTGACCCTAGCAGCCCATAACACACGCCTACAGCGCTAACTTTGGGGCTAGGCTTCCACAAAATAATTAAAAGGCGGTAAGTGTTTATTATTAGAGCTACGCTATGCTTTGGCTAACACCAGTAGTTACCGACAGGGCCTAACAGTAATAATATGTCATTGTCACCGAGCAAGCTACTTGTACGAAATTCCAGCGGTTAGGCTTGTTGAAAATATATCGATGTATCGATATATCGATATTTTTTGTTCGATATATCGATATTTTTTACCGATAAATTTTGATTCGATATATCGATACATCGATACAAAATAACCAATATCGAAATTCCTTATTATGCCGCTAATAATTAAAATATTTTTTTAATTATTAGCGGCATATCACGATCCAACTAAATTCGTATCAGGAAAAATCGTAACTGGATCTCAGATTAATGATATTCAACATATCTATGATCTGTGCTGTATTTAGTATTGTCTATTATTTGTGAATCTGTTTCGCTGGTGAATTGGTTGTGCTGATTTCCACTATATTCTGTGAAGTGTGTGACTGTCTAGTCTTGTTTACGAAAGAGACCCTGCAATCATTTACCTGAGAGGCCCTGCAATCATTTTCATCATTCGAAAATAGGGTCTATTTTTAGGGAGATAATTTTCGTTCCATTATTACTCCGCGTGTCATATTTCGTGAGATACTACGTACGATATTTTTGGGAAAATTGGTCCGATATATCGATGTTTTTTTCGCGATATATCGATGCCGATATTGATATTTTTTAAAAGATCGATGTATCGATATCATCATCATCATCATCATCAGCCTCTTAATGTCCCCACTGCTGGGGTACAGGCCTTCCCTATGGATGGAATAGGGAGAAAGGGCCATGACCCACCACGCGGGCCCAGTTCGGATTGGCGGGTGCTAACGACTGCAGATGCAACCGGGACCAACGGCTTAACGTGCCTTCCGAAGCACGGAGGAACTCGAGATAGAAATTTTTGGTCACCCATCCAATGACCGACCACTGCGAAAGTTGCTTAACTTCAACGATCGCAGCCGAACGCGCTAGCCACCTGCGCCATCGAGCTCCTTATATATCGATATATCGATGTTTTTTTCGCGCGATATCTAAGCCGATATTGATATTTTTTAAAACATCAATGTATCGATATATCGATATTTTTTTCAACTTTCGACATGCCTACCAGCGGTCGTCGTATCGCACTGATCATCTACACACTGATTTAGGATGCCGTGGGCACGCCGGCCGCCGCCGCCGCCATACTCAATCGTCGACTGGTTCTTCGTGTTGCCTTTAAAAGCCATCGCTACGGCAGACAAGATCATTAAACATATAAAAACACCGGTAATTTAGAATTGATTATTTACACTTTTATGGTATCTTGTATAATGCCTTATAACGTTTGAGACGAAGATGTCGTGGAATTGTGGTCGCATTAATATTGGAATTGTGGTCTCATTAAATAAATAAAATAAATAAATATTTCCAATACTCACACCAATTAGCCTAGCCCCAAAGTAAGCACTATAAGGCTTGTGTTATGGGATACTAGGGTAACGGATAGAATACATATACTGTACATATATAAGTATATTTATATAGTAATACATATTAAACATCCATGACTGGAGTACAAATGCTCGTATTCATCACACAAACATCTGCACCCACCGGGATTTGAACCCGGGACCTCTCGAGTCGGCGACACCATGAAACCCGGCGTACAAACCACTCGGCCACGGAGGTCGTCAAATTAATATTTATTTATTAATATGCTCAAGCCTTTATTGTAATAAACCAACTGAAATAAAATATGATAATTTCTATTATTTTAAAGCATGAAACTGCTTGATGTTTAATTCTAAAGAAAATATAAAAATCCGCGCGGACCAGGCAGCAGACGGGACTCGAACCCGCACCCTTCGCAATCCGGGCGAATGCACTGACAAATTATGCTACCGCGGCCTTCACGGACCGCGTCGAAATTCTTCTAGCCATTCTTAAGCTGCAAGGCAGCGGCATCTCTTCGCATTATAGGTAACCCACAATGTCGAAATTTTCTAGTTCTATTTTCTTTTGATTAAAATAAAATGGTTATAAAAAAGCATCTACGTTCAGTGATTCGCTCCGAATTCGCGGGTGTAAATAATGAACTAATGAAAAATTGAGAAATGTTGAGATTTCAGTACAAAACACCATCCAAAATCAGGAATTTTCTGACGAATTTCGCAAAATTATCTTTCTTACAAACCTTGTCCTCAGAAAAGCTTCCTAGTGGCGTAACTTTTGATTAAAATCCACACAGAAATCGATTAAGGCTACAGTGCAAAGAGAAATCTGGTGTTGCAAGAGTCCATAACTTATGGTAACTCTGTGAATACAATACATAGTTACTGATCTACAAATAATGCTTGCTGTGTGTAGGCTCTCGTTGGTTATTTCAAAATATCTCAGAAATCAGAAATCAATATATCTTTATTCAAATTGGATGTATAGTACAACACTTTTGAATCGTCCAAACATTTTTTTTCCCTACCACTCGTTATTGGACATATTTTTTAGCTGCGGAGAAAAACGAGCGAAAAAAACTCCACAACATTAAAAGCATAATGTAACAACATTTACAAATCATTATGTTGTTACAACGTCAATACAATCATGATTTATTTAATATAGAAAACCTGTTGGAATGATTGGAACAGTTCAAACCCAAGCATTTTTGTCTGTAATATAATCAGATACTTTGTAATAAGCTTTTTTAATAAGTGATTTTTTTATACTATCTTTGAATTTATTTATGCTTAACTCTTGAATATTGCTTGGGACTTTATTGTATAAGCGAACAGTGACATAATTTGTATAAGTACCTATATAATATATTCATCCGCGACTTCGCCAGCTTTATAGTTAGTTTTTTGATAATACTTAAACCTTATAACCAACCCCATTATAATTGAACCCGAAAAGAAACAATATGCGTAAGTATATGTTTAACCGTTTGTAACCGAAGAAAAAAACGGAGGAGGTACTCAATTCGACTCGTATTTTTTTTTATGTAAACCTTGTTACAGAGTATGCAGTCCGAATTTGATAATTTATTTTTTTGGAAAGAAGATAGGGGAAACCACCCAATCATTGGCACTCGTCCTATTACTGGCACTTTCGAGTTTAATTCGAAAAAACAAGGAGATAATAGATTATTCAAGGTCGTTATATATTCAAAAGAAAAATAGTATGGTTTCGAAATTTGAAAATAGGCAGCATTACTCCTACAATCTATCGTTTCCTGGTTTTTTCGAAATAAACTCAAAAGTACCAATAATAGGAAGAGTGCCAATGATTGGGTGGTTTCCCTTACTTCACAGTTATCAAAAATAAAAAAATACCCTTACCCCCTTATTAATAAACAAGGGCTTAGATTAAACTAGTTACGCCGTGTTTTATTCATTCAATGATAAATAATATCGGTTGATATTTTTTTTTTCACTTATTGATTTTTGGCCATGAATGGGTGATAACCTAAATCGTCAACCAAGTGTCACTTTGAGTTGCGTTCAGAAACTCGATTCCAAACTTTCGTTTACATAAAGGATGCATGTTGGTATGTGACCTAGTAATAGTGCATGATTATTCATAACTACTCCGGCGGTAATGCAGAGATGAGCGGAATAGAAGAGCTAGATTCTAATTAATGTTTTTTCTCACAGTCTTAATAGAGAGTTTTACCAACAAATAAAACTTACCTATTATTTTTTCTTCAATATCCGGAATCCATCTTGAGTCAAGCACCTGTCTTTCTACCGTTTAAATCAGCGTTTCCGGTTCCTCTCCGATTGTGGCGCCCTCTATGTCGTGACTCGGAACTTACTTTGCCGCGCACCGGGTGATGTCCGCCATTATAGGTCTCATGATGCGCCCAGGTAGCACTTACCTGGATTCCGGATATTGAAGAAAAAATAATAGGTAAGTTTTATTTGTTGGTAAAACTCTCTATTATTTGTTTCGTATCAATATCCGGAATCCATCTTGAGTGATTTGTTTGTTATCACCTGGTGCGAGAGGCTATAAACGCTATAATGTGTAGATGCAGATTAAAATAAAACAGGTATGATGTGAAAAGAAAAAACATATCAACTTTTGTATAAGTATTCATCATGTTTTTATGTAACAACATAAATAATTAACAACAACTAATTCACTTCGCGGCTTCAAAATAATTGGATAATGACACAGATTTCTGAGGATCAAGAGAATCACGATTTTTTAGTTCCTTTTTATAGTAATTTTTGAAAGTATGAATCATTTTCCAATTTCCAGTTTCAAGTATTTGATCTATGGGAAAATTTTCTATAAAATTAAGGGACGCCACAGCTGAACGCACAGACCCTGGAGTAGCTTCGATACCACTTTCTTTCAAAAGTGATTTTACCCAACCGCCTATCACTGTTCTGGATGCAGGCTTTATTTCACCTCTAGCAGTGATAAACGAACTATCAAAATTTTTACGACATTCTTGAGAAATTTTTAGTAATTGTTGAATCCAAAATACAGAATTTAATTTATGGATAGAATGCTGTTTAAGCCTCCATCCAGACTGTCTATGATCGGAAGTGTCGGTTTTTGAACCAAAGGCAGGCCATAGTAAAATGCTTCTATCATTAATTATTAAATTGTTAACACCTATGCGTAGCAATGTAAGATCGTGAACTCTACGTCCAGAGGCTAGTAATAACAATGTGGCAGTGTGCCTTGAAACATGATATAGATTATTTTCATCAAAACTATATGAACATAGGTAATCTATCAACAGTTTAGGATTCCAAATAGGTGGTTTAACTGGTTTCTCTCTTGCTACTGATATGGCCTTCACCATATGTTTTACAAAGAAGTTAGAAGATAAATCTATTCTAGAGGTTAAATGTGTAAAGGTGGCAATCACAGATTTATGAACTAAAATGGTTCTATAAGCTAGACCAATGTCACAATGTAAGTGTGCTAAATAACGAGCGACCTGGTCTGCAGTTGGGTATTTGTAATCAACTGAATGAGCCTCACACCAGTTTTTCCATCGTCTCCACGCCGGTCTATAGGTGTTGAGGGTAGAGCCTCGCCAACTCGACATTAGCAGAGCTTGTTCTTCAGCAGTCCACTCTGTCAGCATGTCTTGCCACCCAAAATCAGCCATGCCTCCAATTGCAGGTCCTGTACTTCTGGTGGGTGGGTGCCCGTCCTCGTGTCTAAAAGGACTTGCGCTAGGTCTGGAATCAGAAAGGGAGGTTGTAGTGCCCGTCGTTGAACATCGGCTCGCCAATACACTTTGTTCCAATTCGGTGCGATTAAGATATATTGACCGCTGGCTTGGTTCAGGTGGCTGAGGACTCTGGGGATGAGATTCGGCGGCGGGAACAGCCACGCTAAGTGGTAATGCCACTGGTGACGGAAGGCGTTGTGATATTCCGCTTCCTGATCGCTCAAATCTATCGACACGTACCTCGATGCTACATGTGCTGTTCTGGAGGCAAACAGATCTATCTCCGGCGTGCCCCACATTTGAAAAAGTCTCATTGTAGCTGTTTCTAACAGGTGCCATTCGGGTTGGACTTTTCGGCGAGACAAGGCGTCGACTTCCGTGTTGAATCTGCCTGGGAAATACTGATCTACTATATGTATATTCAAATTGTCTAGAGTCTGAATCAGAAGCTGTGTTTGTTTTAAAAGTTTCCTTGATTTTGTACCACCTTCTTTGTTTATGTAAGACACTACCGTTTTGTTGTCTGTCTGGAGAAGCACTTGAGCATCTTGAAGCTGAAGGGCTTGGTGCTGGATCGCTGCATGAACAGCAAACATTTCTTTTTGGTTTGCGTGCCACGTAAGCTGTTGTGGTGCCCAATTCCCCTCGATACTTAAGTCGTCTAACTGCGCACCCCATCCTATGTCGGATGCGTCCGTCGTTAACAAATGGGTTATCGCTTTTGGATGTACAGGTGTGAAACTTCCTATCGCTTTGTACCACCATTCCATCTCCTGTCGGACTTCCTGTGGAATGCTTATCTGACGAAACGGGTATTTTTTGGGTAATTGACGACTGAAGTATTGCAGGGTGCGACAATGAAGCCGTCCCCTTCTGGTTACAAATGAGGCAAAGTTGAGTCTCCCCATCAAGGTCTGGTATTGTCTGAGAGACCATTTGCCCTTCACAAGCTGCTGTCGAAGTGCTTTGCGTAGCGATAGGCACTTCTGCTCCGACAGGGACTTTGCGTTGCGTTTTGTGTCCCATGTGATGCCGAGGAACTCGAGGCATTGAGTCGGAGCTAAGACAGACTTGTCGTAGTTGACCACCCATCCGAGCGTTTGCATGGTTCTTACCGTGTACGCTATGTCCTCCTGCAATTGCTGCTGGGATTGATTTGCTAGAAGGAAATCGTCCAAATAAACCACGCACCTTATTCCATGACTCCGCAGGAATTCTGCCACCCAGTTGGTGATTGAAGCAAACGTTTTCGGCGCCGATGAAAGGCCAAACGGTAAACATGTCATTTGCAGCAGTTGGTGCTGATGAGGATTGTGATGATAGTTGAGTCTCAGGAATCTGCGATGCTGTTGAGCAATTGGCACGTGAAAGTACGCTTGGCTTAGGTCTAGTTTCGCAAGCCAGTCCTGATCCTGCAGAAAATCCGGTACACGGAAATGATTGAAGAGTCGGAATGGTTTTGCAAGTACGAACTGATTTAACCTTCTGAGGTTGAAGATAGGTCGAAAGGTTCTGTCCGACTTGGTTACTAGAAAGAACGTTGACAAGTAGCTGGGACTCACTTCCGCTTCTTCTAAGACGCCTGCTTCTAACATGGATTGGATCTGTGCAGACATCTGGTAAGAAGTTTTGGTTCTGTAACATTTCATAACTGTTAAGCTCGGAAATATTAGCGGCGGCCTCAGTATGAAAGGTATGCGAACACCGTTTAATAGCTGACAAATTTTTTCTGGTGCTCCTAAGTTGCTCCAAGCATACTGAAATCGAAAGAGACAGCCGCCTCGAAAGCGCTTCGAGTCATTCGTGACGTCTATCTTTAAAGGAAGGTCGGTTTTGGTGTTTCTTGACCTTTTGCTTGTCGCCAGTGTTAGGTTTGTTTCTTGACTGGCGGGTTGGACGAGGCGCATGTTTACCTCTCTTTGCGGAATAATTCCCACGAAAAAACGTATCGTCATTCTGCTTGCTGGTCGATGGTTTAGGATTCTGGTAAACTGAATCCTTTGCTTGGACCCTAACAGTTGGTTTTGCGGACGAAAACTTCTCAATCCCCCCCATTTTGTGAAGGTAGCTATGAAGTAACTCTTCATCAAAAAGTGACGTTGAACTAGGTGGGATTTTGTAAATAACATCACGGTGATACTCCTCGGATATGTGACGTAACAAGGTATCCCGACGAGTAGAAATAAGATCCGCTCGCCTTCCGCAAACTATTTGTAACAAGTCATCGGTCACTTTACTAAACGCGGATTCTTTCGAAAACGTTGTTTGTATTTTTTCAAATATCGAATCAGGCGTTAATGCCTCTTTAGAACTGTATGTCCAATCGACTAGCGTTTGTAATGATCTTTGTAATTCTTCTTTTTGAGTAAGCAAGGCATTAGTCAAACCAGCAAATGACCGCTCTAATAAATATGAACGTGGGTCGTCCTTTAACATTTGACTTTCGAAACGCTTAAGTTCATCATTAACACTTAGTTCAACGAAACCGGGGGTAGTCAAATATTTCTTTTGAGCATCGGTAAAACGAATAGCATACCAATCATCACACTTAAAATGCTGTAATTCAGCCAATTTTTTCAAGAAACCTTCATTTGACTTTGGATAAACAGGATCTTTTATAGAAGTACTCACATCCGATAAAATGTTAAGCTTATAATTATTGTCCGACTCGGGGCGTCGTAAAATAACTTCATTTGAAGTAACGACTGAATTTTCTACATTTGAAACCGATTTATTAAGTGTATGTGGAATAGCAGTTGAATTTTCAATATTTGAATTCAATTGTTTATTTTCTATGTTTGCAGTTATAAGATTTGTCAAAACAGAAACTTGTTGTGATAAAAATGCAAAATGTGCGTAACTCACAGTTGGCGCATCTTTCCTTGCCTTATTACTCGAAGGGCCCGAGCTATCGCTCGTTGATGATTTGCTATCTTCGCTGCCAGAACCCGTTGATGGAGAACGCACTCGTTTCCGGGGGTTAGATTTTTCAGCAACACTTTCTGAAAACGCTTTTTCACTTTCCCTATCTTGGTTCTCCATTATAAATATAGGAGAAGAAACAGAGTTATTTAAATAACGATAATAAATTAACACTTTTTCGCGTGAATTTTATCGAAATTCTATGCTGACTTGTATACGGCGCGAAAAACAACGCTATAATGGCGGACATCACCCGGTGCGCGGCAAAGTAAGTTCCGAGTCACGACATAGAGGGCGCCACAATCGGAGAGGAACCGGAAACGCTGATTTAAACGGTAGAAAGACAGGTGCTTGACTCAAGATGGATTCCGGATATTGATACGAAACAAATAATAAATAAATATTATTAAAAATCGGTGTTTTCTTCTCAATCTTAGTAAATAAACGTTATTTAAAAAAAAACTGATGCTTTTTCTCACTTAATCTTAGTAAATAAGTTTTATTAAATAAAAACTTTTTTTTGCTCACTCTATTTGGTTTGAATTGACAGCTATGACATCACAATATGGCGCCCAGTCGGTCCTATTCTTAGTTGAATCGCTTTATATATAACTTTTCGGCGGTTTAATTTTTTGTAAAACATTTTGTGTTGTTGAGGGCAAACATACAAAAAACTTTCAAAATTATATTAAGTATTAGTAGGATGAAATCATATTCAGACTGATCGGGATTCTGTTAGTAATTTATTTAGATTACCTATTTAAAAGCATAGACACATTAAGTACCTACTACAAAAACTATTTTAACTAACTGATCTAACTAAACTGTTATAATTTTTCTTAAAATTTCATATAAAGCACTATTTTCGTGAATTTTCTCAGATTTTTCAAGCCAATAGTTTAGCTTTTAGTGGAGGAGGGGCACCCAACTTGAACAAAAATTAACACTTAAAATTTTATAATTATTATTTTTTTCAAGCATGTAACTGCTTGATGTTTAAATCTAAAGAAAATATAACTAGAAAAAAATCCACGCGGACGAGGCTGCAGACGGGACTCGAACCCGCACCCTTCTCAATGCTCAGTGGATTTTTTCTAGTTATATTTTCTTTAGACTTTAAATTTTGATATTTCGCAAAAGAATCCCTAAATCGAAAAACAGTCTTAGCAAAACACTTAGTCATTTTAAAGAATCAAAACAGTAGTTAGAGCGCATTCGGCTGCGATCGTTGAAGTTATGCAACTTTCGCAGTGGACGGTCATTGGATGGGTGAACAATAATCATCTATCTCGAGTTCCTCCGTGCTTCGGAATGCACGCTAATCTCCCTATTCCATCCATAGGGAAGACCTGTGCCCCAGCAGTGGGGAGATTAATAGGCTGATGATGATTCAACAATAACCCAAGCGATGGCTTAAAATTCATCCCCACTTTACATGTAGAGTCTGTGCGGAAAGAGAATGGGATTTGGATTAGAGGGCGCTGTAGTGCTTTTCTACCGTATTTGTAAGGTTTTACCCCTTTTAGAAATGATTTATTACAAAAAACCGCAAGAAATCACAACAACAAACAAATCCGTATCAATACAAAACTTTGACGTTTTGCAGATTGCTCGGTTTGATTGCCATATAAAAATCTTAATGTTAGTTCCGTTTTTCGCCACGCCCATTCTCTTTCCGCACAGACACCCTAAAAAATATAAGAACGCAAACCACAACCACCAGGTTTGGCATTCTATACATCCATGACATGACATAAGTTTCCACAGAAAGAACAATAAAAAAAACAAATATAAAGAAAAGTTATACTAGAAAAAAAAAATCTTCTTTCAAATGTAAAACTTGAAAAAAGTATTCATTTGACATTGTGGATACCTACAATGCGAAGAGATGGCGCTGCCTTGCAGCTTGAGGCTAGGAAAATTTCGACGCGACCATCGGGGCCGTGGTAGCATAATTGGTCAGTGCATTCGCCCGGATTGCGAAGGGTGCTGGTTCGAGTCCCGTCCGCTGCCTGGTCCGCGTGGATTTTTTTATTTAAACATCTAGCAGTTAAATGCTTAAAACAATAAAAACAAAAACAAATATAGGTAAAATTGCGATGAAATATATTTAGGTATTATAGGCACAGATCAATCAATCGTGGTCAGATTGGACATTGTAATAAGGGCTTGGCTTTTCTTTCGGGCATGACCAAGTGGCCGTCCTGTCTTGTAGGCAGCGCTGTTTATCTTTAGAGAAAAACATCTTGTACACGAGAGCAAGCACACCTGCTCCCACAACTATACCACCTGGGGAAAGGGTACAAGAATAAATACTCTATATATTGTTTTAAACTTTCATGGTCACTAACATTATGGATATTAACGGGATTTTTACCATGTACCTTGTTTTTTATGAGTCTCCGATCCGAGTAACTGAAGTAATTGCGGGTAGATGTTATTGGCAGACATATCGGTCTACCCTCTGACGTCGTCTTTTACTGCGTTCGATACCCCTACCACTGGTCACATTCTCATTATTCACTCGCATTTGTTCCCGGCACACAATACTTATACGACACTTTTTTGATTTTTGCGGTTATTACACATACGAACCACTGGACAATTTAAACCCATCCTCACGATTGAAATTCTTGTGTTTGGTTATTTCAATCGCTTCCCTGACCAATCTTGGTATGTAGTGGCGTTCTGTCGAGATAATTTGTGGATTATGGAGCTCAATCCAGTGATTGGGACCCGAATCAATGAAATGTTCCGCGATGGCTGATTTTTGCGTATCATTACGTTTACGCAGTAAAAGACGACGTCAGAGGGTAGACCGATATGTCTGCCAATAACATCTACCCGCAATTACTTCAGTTACTCCGTGATCATGGCGCTTGCAACAGTGCCGAAATATCGGAGACTCATAAAAACAAGGTACTACATGGTAACAATCCCGTTAAGTCATATGTTATCTTTGTTGTGGAGTCCCCTCTCTTCTCCCTAGGCCACAACCCCGCCTGCTCTGCCTACAATACGGCCCTGATCTATCTTATGGCGCATATTATCTTGGATGCTTCACAAAAGTCGCAAACGGGTAATTTATCATACATACATACAAAATAACAAATGAGATCAGATCAGCATCAGAAATAAGGTAATCCGGCAGAGAACCAGAGTTTTCGACATAACCCACCGGATTAGCAAGTTGAAGTGGCAGTGGGCTGGCCATATTTGTCGAAGAACCGATAACCGTTGGGGTAGACGAGTTCTGGAGTGGAGACCGCGTCTAGGCAAACGTAGTGTAGGACGTTCTCAGGCGCGATGGAGTGACGATTTGCGCAAGGTGGCTGGCAGAAGCTGGATGCGAGTAGCCCAAGATCGATCTGAGTGGCGTGCATTTGGAGAGGTCTATGTCCAGCATTGAACTAGGATAGGCTGTTGATGATGATGATATAAAATAACAACAATAATAAAATATTACACATCAATACAGTAAACATCCCTGTCGTGGTGGAAGAGTTGTTCCACGTGACAGATTCATTTCTTCCGCATGACACAATCCTTATTTTCAAGAGATCACAAGAGAAAAATATGAAGTTTTCCCGTCTATTATGTACTTGGTCAGTAACAGCTGTTATTGAAACAATACTAATATAGAATATGAAGATGATACAATAATGATAATGATACTCTGGAATGAAGCATTAGGAAGTCAATTAACTATTCATCGGAATTAGGAAGAAATAAGTAATGTTTGTGATATTTGTTTCTTAGGTTTTCA
This sequence comes from Chilo suppressalis, assembly GCA_902850365.2. Taxonomy (NCBI): domain Eukaryota; kingdom Metazoa; phylum Arthropoda; class Insecta; order Lepidoptera; family Crambidae; genus Chilo; species Chilo suppressalis. The sequence goes on from OU963894.1 coordinate 1,399,333, forward strand.
CGCACATCACTCATTAAATGAAAATCAACAATGAAATAACCGAACGCTCAATAAAAGTCTTTCGAAGGTAGCTCGACCAAATTAAATAAAAAATCAGTATTCTGACGAAGCAGACCTGAAAAGGCTGCGAAACGTCAAAAAATAAATAAATAAAGTTTCGTGCATTAATGTCTGTAATTTTAGAAATTAAATTACCAATTAATGGTAGCCAGTCCGAAGCTCCTCCACCCTCACTGTTACCTCTACGACTCATGTCTACAGGTCATCTTAGCATTCCTAGTGTTTTCATTGTTTCATTATAAGATACGAGGAATGATAAACCATTGGTGTTACATTACCAAGGATCGGACATTTTTTTGCGCTAAAAACTTGAATTAAGTAAGCGTAGTAATTATTTAATTAAATCTAGCCAAGCTCAGCAAAATTCTTAAATCCGTTAACCATTTCCATCATATTATGTCAAAAGACTAAAAAATAAGAGCAAAAGTCTATGGCAAAAATAGATAATTAATATTTATTTCTATTCTCTTTAGAATTCAAAGGACCTGGAATTTTTTACGCTTCTTTTTTCCATAAGGCAACATGTTTATGAAGAAAATTCATTACTCATAGCTGTTAGAGTCTGTGCGGAAAGAGAATGGGCGTGGCGAAAAACGGAACTAACATTAAGATTTTTATTTGGCAATCAAACCCAGCAATCTGTAAATCGTCAAAGTTTTGTATTGATACGGATTTGTTTGTTGTTGTGATTTCTTGCGGTTTTTTGTATTTAATCATGTCTAAAAGGGGTAAAACCTTACAAATACGGGAGAAAAGCACTACAGCGCCCTCCAATCTAAATCCCATTCTCTTACCGCACAGACTTCTATAAGAGAAGTTTTAAAAATTGCCATACCCATAACCATTTGTGAGGAAATATAAAAACTAATGTTCAGCCAATCCCTTTGAAAGTAATTTTAACTACACTAAAAGCATAATCAAAAGCAATGCATCATAACTATGTAGGTATATTACAAGTATTCAGAAAAACTTCTGAAAACTGAAGGAAACTTGAAAAAGATTAACTTTACACCAATCTTTATGGTTGCTTTCCAATTACAGCATTATAGCGCATTATGCGGCGTAATGCTTAACGTTGAGTGTTTCAACTACAGCAACGCTTCGCACAATTGAGCACTCTCAAAGAGAGATGCTTTCGTGTGATGCGTGCAATCGTACCAACATAGAGACAGAAAATTAACAAGTGTTTTTTCTTTAAGTTGGCATTGATCGAAATGTTTTATTTATATGTTATCGTTTGTAATATTATTTATTGTTGAAAAATTATTAAAGTTTTCGTTTCATTAAATAGTTTTTTTTAAATAATCGAAGTTCATTGAAACTGTTAAAAAATAAATATAAGTATGGATGAAGGTACAATCATCGACTTTTTCTTCAACACTGAACTTAGCGCACTCTGCTGGTGCATTTGAAAACTAATTCACGTTCCGATTAAGCATCAGCATAATTCGGCATTGTGCGGCAGAGTCGCATTATGCTCTGTAATTGGAAAGCAACCTATGTTTCTGTTAGCACAGTCTATGGTCACAGTCTAAAGGTATAGTCTATACCTATCATCTTTGACATTTTTGTAATCATTATTTCCATTATGAGTTTTGGCAAGTTTCAGGAAAATCAATAAGAAGAAAATGAACAGCAACCATCCACTATGGGCATGAACGCAACCAGAATCACTTTGCAAAACCAGGATCACCTCATGCCCATAGTCATCCAAGCAGCAAAACACAAATCGAAACATGTCATCAGGTAATAGAGACGGTGAAAGTGGAGTACCCTGGGCACCTCTGTTGGGTGGGCTAGTCATAGGAGCCGGGATCCTAACGTATTATTGCTTCTGTGGAGGATCAAAAACACCAGAACCTACCAGCGTGGTAGAAGAAAACAATTGTAATAATGGCAATGACGATAGTAATGGTAGCAAGAGCAAGAAAGTTAGAAAAGGTAAAAAAGCTCATAAATCATGCTGCGAAGTAAGATTGGATCCCAAAAAAAGAAGATGGCCCTTGGATGATTGTTAGTAATCGCAGCTACTGAGAAGAAACGTGTACCAATGATGATATTCAAGACTAATCAAGATGAATTTTAAATAAATATTACCCAAAACGAGATAAACAAATACTTGGAGAATAAATTTTAAAATTTCCTACGGCGTTTATTTTTGAAGTTATACTTCTTTAGGCGCGTTATGAAAAAATGATGAGAGTGAAATTTTAAGATGCGCGCGCATCACTGTAACACAAAATTTTAACAGCATGAAGTTGGTCGCTTTAGCGACCAACTTCACGCGTTACTTTTGTGTTTACCGCACATTAAGAAAATCTATCAACAAAATAGAAATAGAATCTCTATTTAGTGTATAGAATCCTATTAAAAGTATTTATTAATCTGGAACAACAGAACCAAAGCGCGATTCAGAAGACTACAGCGCCATCTCTTGACCATTGGTGTAGTAGAACCAAAAACCACATCTTTATTTTTTGTAATAAAGTAACAGTTATAGGTATTCATATTTATAATATTTATCCACATGTTTGTAGTTTGTATATTCGGAATACGTGTTTGAGTTTCATACAAGTGCAAATCACATATGTTCTAATAAATTATATTCAGAAGCGATTTTAATTGAATATTTTGATTATTTATTTATTTTTTCAAATTAAAACTGACCTTTATTGACTGTGTCCTTTTCCAGACTTTTTATTAATTTATTGTAATTAATTATTTGCATGCAATTAAAAACTAATTTTAAACGATGCCAAAGAAGGATAACTTCTCACGCGCCTACATAAGTACACGCACCCATTTTTTTTTATAGATAGGTCCGACAAATGACACCGCCCCACCTGATGTTAAGTGAAGGTGAAGTCCAGACGCGAAGATAGCTGATACAGCAGTTCTAACTGCCACACCAGCCATCCTCACCCTGCCGGCCTGCAAGTTGCGTCTTCAGTGTTCAGTTCAGTGTACGTGGCATCTAATTGCAAAGACCCATTCTCGACCCCAATTCAGCTCTGATCTGAGCAACCTAAGGTCCCTCTCCACTACGCCGAGCATTTGAGCTGGACGAAATGGAGGAGTTCCCACATTCAAATCAGTATTCTGACGAAGCAGACCTGAAAAGGCTGCGAAACGTCAAAAAATAAATAAATAAAGTTTCGTGCATTAATGTCTGTGATTTTAGAAATTAAATTACCAATTAACGGTAGCCAGTCCGAAGCTCCTCCACCCTCACTGTTACCTCTACGACTCATGTCTACAGGTCATCTTAGCATTCCTAGTGTTTTCATTGTTTCATTACAAGATACAAGGAATTGATAAACCATTGGTGTTACATTACCAAGGATCGGACATTTTTTTGCGATAAAAACTTGAATTAAGTAAGCGTAGTAATTATTTAATTAAATCTAGCCAAGCTCAGCAAAATTCTTAAATCCGTTAACCATTTCCATCACATACCTGTTCTCGTTGCAACTCCCGAGAGGAGAGGCTTCACGCCTTTCCCAGGGATTAAGGGAACCTACTACCTGCAAGATGACTCATACCAGATCAACTGTCTGTCATCTCTGTGTCTCATCCCAGCCCAGACCAACTCGAATGTTAAAAGTTCTCCCTATATTAGACTTGTTTTTGTTATAAAAGTTATTTTGTCGACTAGCGTTAAAAATTACGGTTGGAAAAAAAAACACGAGTTGCACTCCGGAAGTGCCGGCAGAAGTGAAAACTTGCATATTAATGTTGTGCATTTTTGATATTTTGGACTGATTAGAGAATAATTTTGCACGAATTTCTTTAATTATCTACTATCTAAAACAATATTTATTTATTGCGCTATCGTACACTAACATGACAATTTATACTACATTTAAACGTTTATCTCTCAGAATTTCTCATTTAAGCGCACCTATCGACATCTATTGTACAAAAATGCATTTTCTTCGCAATAAAGCTGCCAACTGGACGTCCTAGATAGAGACTTATTATTATAAGACGATAAAATAAAATATAACTATGTTTCGTCCAATATATTGAAAGTCAACAACCTTTCCAATTTTATTGTTTTCGTCTTACGATCAGGACACGTGGCCTGTGATGCGATCAGCCCACGTGTTCTGACGAGAGTTTAACATTTTTTACCCATACAAAAAAAGTGTACAACGCCGCTAAAGCTAAATAAATAGCTACTTGATGATTTCAACAGAATCAGGGTTTTTGCACATTGTAGAAGTAAGAGGGAACTAATTTGCACTTGTAAATAGGATTAGACCGTTTGTCCACCGCCGCCGTCACCGTCACGTCACCGAGAACGAGATTATTTCGGGCCGAGTTTAATATGACGTGACGGCGATCGTTTGTCCACCGCGATCGATGGTTTAGTTTGTTCCAACTGTCATGCGTGGTAGTCGCGTTTTCGAAGAAATAAAGTGATGGCTAGGTTAAACCGGTGACAACTTCTTCTCCTGCTTTTGTACCTTCGAAGGCGCAGGCGATACAAAGAATTTTTATTACAATGATATTTTATGATAATTGATGACAGACAACTGAACTGAGCTCATGTACGGTGCGACGGCGACGGTAGTGTGTGGACAAGTTCATACGTGTTTTGTATTGCCGGCGGCACATCGGCCCGTCAAAATCTCGGGCCACGATCTAGCGGTCACGCCGATCTACTCGCAATTTCGCCGGCCGGGATGACAGCGCTCGGGTGACGGATGTGCGGTGGTCACGCGGCTTAAGTAAATGTATGTACCGCTACTTCGGCGCCGTCATCTCGTTCTCGGTGACGTGACGGTGACGGCGGCGGTGGACAAACAGCCTTATACTAAGTCCATGTTTCACCCACAGACAACTATAAATGATGACGTACATAAATTAACATAACTTCACTTTTCTGTCACATCTGAGATCACATCCATCCATGCAGTATGAGATGAGAATGTGTAGTTCAACACAGAATATAAATAATGTTTAAAATTCAAAGGTAACCGAAAAACAGCGGCATTAAAAATGAATAAAGACACAGACAAACATTCTAGCCCAGATAGAATAAATACTACATGACAACATGAGCGCCCAGGGAGGTCGAGCCTCACCAGGTACTTGCCTCTTCGTATACTTCACTTCATCATCATCATCAGCCTCTTAATGTCCCCACTGCTGGGGCACAGGCCTTCCCTATGGATGGAATAGGGAGATTGGGTCATGACCCACCACGCTGGCCCAGTGCGGATTGGCGGGTGCTAACGACTGCAGATGCAACCGGGACCAACGGCTTAACGTGCATTCCGAAGCACGGAGGAACTCGAGATAGAAATTTTTGGTCACCCATCCAATGACCGACCACTGCGAAAGTTGCTGAACTACAACGATCGCAGCCGAACGCGCTAACCACCTGCGCCATCGAGCTCCTCAGTTAAGGTTAAGTTATAGGTATGTGCGTAATTGCTTATCAAGAACTCATCGGCACGAATTAAAATAAAGCAATTTATTTTTCCACGACAAAAATAACCTATAGGTTACCGTCTCCAAGATTCCATCTATCTCCATAGCAAAATTAAGCGTAATCGATTCAGTGGTTAAGTTGTGAAATCGTAACGAACACACATACTTTCGCATTAGTTCAAGTAATCCTGAGTTACGATAGCCGGGGTAATATTCGTTTTGTAATGTTAATTTAACATTAAACTGCATTTTGACCATACTGTTCCTCTTCAGCAAGAGACGGAGATGGCAGTGGCGTAACCGCTTGGCTGCCCATTCTAGGCGGATTGGCTGTTGGTGCTGGACTGATCGCTTTAGTGTACAAACTGTTCAGGGGTGGCAATAATAAGGCCAAGTGTCCAACCATCAACCCCGCCAAAAGGCGGTGGCCGAAAGACAAGTATTGATACCTATTTAAAGAGACACTATGTCGCATTTACAAAACTCTGTATTAATATAATAATTCACTGTGATTTTAAATACGACAAATCTATATTTTGAATTTTATTAAGGACCTCTAGAAACCCCTTTGTATCTAAACAATGCAGCGCTCCACGAGGGAACGAACATAATATCGCGTAATCCACGAATTGTTGAGTATATACATCCTGGCAAACTTCATGATCCAGCAGCCAATTTTTTTTTCATAGATAGGTACGATAAATGACTCCACCCACCTAATGTTAAGTGACGGTGAAGTCCAGAAGATAGCTGGTACAACAGTTCTACCTGCCACACCAGCCATCCTCGTCCTACCGGCCTGCATGTTGCTTTTTCACGCCTCTTGTGAAGAATCCCAGGTTGTTAGAGGATAGTATCCATTCACGGCTAGTGCGACATAAAATTGAGTCACCAAATTGCTTTGTACGCGTTGGAACAGTGGTGGCCACAGTTAGTCGGTGGCAACGTCATTGAAGAAGCCCGAGGTGTTAAGTGACTTCCTCATCGCCCATCGCCTATGATGCGGATCGCGCGCCGCTATATCCTATCCAAAACATTGAGCAAGTACTTGGCGGAGCTACCCCAGAGGTGCAACGCAAGACCGCACCTGCACAATAGACGTTTTTGTATAAAAAATTGTTACTGCAGGATTCCTTCTGTATGGTTGCTGTTCAAGTATATTCCGGAATGTATAGCTCCTGGGTTCCGAACCTGGGGGTAATTACCCCTCGGGGGGTAAATCAGCCATACTTCGGGGGTAACAAAGAACCAAATTATTTGGTCAAATCTGTATAATAAGAAAATACTATATAATAATACTACTAAATAGAACATGCGCTCTTTCTTGCTAGCGAGCCTGCGGGGTGCTGAGTGTGGGAAGCGGGGCGAGATTTTCTCCTGATGATGACATTATAAGAGACGAAGATGTAGCGGCCAAATTGGAATTTCTTGGACTGATGATAACATTTTAAAGTCAGGGCAGGCGCGGTCGCAGCCTGAAATTTTGGAGGGGGTCACTCATTACACTAATAAAAAAAAACGGCCAAGAGCGAGTCGAACTCGCGCACCGAGGGGAACCCTACACGTACACGCCTAAATTTTCAAAAATATTTTTTAATATAAATATGATGTAACGAAAAATTCACGGTTTTCGCAATTTTTTCTTTATCTGTACTATAAGACACAAGATTTTGGGAGGGGTCATGTCCCCTGTGACCCCCCCCCCCCCCTTCGGACCGCGCCTGAGTCGGGGTAAAATCTGTTTTCCGAATAGGTTACAGGGGTAGCCGTATTGGAAAGGTTAGGAAACACTGGTATAGCTAGTCTGTCAGCCATATGTTCTAGCGAATAACTCGTGGGCAGCGTGCGGTCCACTCAGTAGCGGGAACCCAATGATATGTTAGCCAGTTTACCCAAGAAAAGTATTGCAAGCAGCGATTTGTTGACCAAATAGTATATTCGCTGTTAATCGATCCAGTGACACTACAAAATGTAAATGTGTGAGCCATGTTCATAGGATGTACTGTAACCGCAGGAGGCTCTTCATCATCATCATCATCAGCCTATTAATGTCCAGCCCACCACGCTGGCCCAGTGCGGATTGGTGGGTGCTAACGACGGCAGATGCAGCCGGGACCAACGGCTTAACGCGCCTTCCGAAGCACGGAGGAACTCGAGATAGTAAATTTTTGGTCACCCATCCAATGACCGACCACTGCGAAAGTTGCTTAACTTCAACGATCGCAGCTGATCGCGCTAACCACTTGCGACATCGAGCTCCTCGAGGAGGCTCTTGTTTTATTGTAATTCGACCAACTGGGTGGTTTAAATGAGCAATGAGTTACGTGCATGTTGTAGGTTTACACAGCCCATTATGGTCACACTGTGGAGGAACAGGCCTTCCCTATTGATGGAACCAGAGATGTCTCTAGCCCCTATAGCGTTCTTGTGCAATCGTTACCCAAGCGTCTGGTATAGTGTTGCCGATCGATAGTCGACTATCGAGGATTAATCGATAGTCTATCGATAGCCGACCAATCGTATGACAATCGATCGGCTTATCGATAGTATCGATACTATCGATAGTATCGATTCTATCGATACTATCGATAGTATAATCGATAATATATCGATAGATACTAATACACCGCTTAGCTGAGTCCTCTCGCCTGCGGGGTACAGGGTGTGGGGAGGACGACAACGGGATCCGTTAGAAGTGCGGGTGGGGGGCACTTGTAATTTTGACAAGAATATGCCCGCCGCCCGCACCTCACCGTTGCTACCCGTACTATATTATAAAGTATTGTACGTTATTTCGGGTAATTGTACTCTATACTTTATGCCAACAATAAAGTACGCGAAAATACTTTATTTAATACTAGTGGCCCGCCCTCGCTTCGCTTCGGTGTAGAGCTGTAGTTTAGATTATATTTTTGTTCTCAGGTTTCTATTAAACACTTGACTTTGACTGACTTTCTTTAAGTACCTAGTTACTAAAGACACGCGCCGCCGCCGGCCCCCCGGCCAGTACTGCCCGAACCGGTATGTTCCTGCATTTTAAATCTGTAATATCTTCGAAAATATTCATTTAAATTACATGCTGTAGAGGGTGTTATTGATCTATATTACACGCACAATGTATTTAAGGTACTTAATTGGATAAGGATTAATGCTGTATTGCTTAAAATCGCTTGTTCGTAAATAAGCCATTATTTTCTCGTAATAAGTAATTAAAAAATGGTTATTGTGGGTTATACCAAAGAGATAGGCATATACCATCGCGGATTTTTTGTAGACCTTTTTAAGGTGTACAATACTGTAGTACATTATTTTGATCTATCTCGTTGGGTTCAGCCAGCGTTTGCAATGTAAGCGCAAAAAAATGTGTTTATTTACGACCTTATATTAAAAACCTCTAAAATTATCAGTGTTTCTCCACTATTTAATGGATGTTATTATACATAGAAACCTTCCTCTTGAATCACTCTATCTATTAAAAACCGCATCAAAATCCGTTGCGTAGTTTCAAAGATTTAAGCATACAAAGGGACATAGGGACAGAGAAAGCGACTTTGTTTTATACTATGTAGTGATGATTTGATTACTCGTGGATTAATTTTACATAAAATATACAAAAAGAGGTTGATAGGAAGAATTTTTGCGTAAGACGAAAAGAAGGTATGAATATGTTGCCCTTGGCTATTTCCTGCAACATTTTCGTGGCTGTATGCTTTTGTATCATAACCTTTCCCGTTGCGGAAAAAAACTACAGTAGCCGCAAATCATTTATTAAAAGTTGCTAGTAGCAATGTAAAATATATCGCACCTTTATTCAAAAAAAGAAATAACTCAAAATTTCCATTTTTCGGGTTTTCGGCATAAAGTGAACTAACTAATTAGAGTCAATGCGCTCAGTTCAACAGCCGTTTCAATACGATGAAAATGAAAGAGATAGAGGACCATCGTTCTCTTTTCTACAAACGGGTTAGCACAAGTCGATACTAAATAAGTGATTGAATTCAGTGTTACGCCGGCTTCGTTGACAGTAAGGTCTCTAAACATTTTTGGAAAAACGTAATAACTCTAAATATAGCGGTGTTATACTATCAGGTAAGTATTTCTTGTGGTTAAAAATAAAAAAAAAGTGTATATCTTGAGACTTAAATCTGCTTAATTGAAAAAACGCTCATATTTTTAGAGGTTCATTGGGATTTGTTACAGTTCTCTATAAAATATTCAGGTGCAATTTGTGTAGCACTTCGAGTTAAAGCACTTTTTTATTAAATTATTTAATAAAGGTTTAGATAAATAAGTATTGTTTCAGTATTATAGTATTGAATTTTTAGAAACTTAGCACGTTTAGTTTTGTTTCAGTTTATTATTTATTACTTAAATACAATGCAAGTGTCTTTAAGAGTTATTTTCCTTTTTAATGAAAGAAGTTAAAAATATATGCGTACTTATTAAACGAAAATTAAATTAATAATTGTTAATTATACCCTATTAAGAATTTAAAGTAGCTACTATACATTATTCTGTTTCAGCTTTTAAGATGGCTTCGAGTGCACGAAGAATATTGGGTTTACTTGTGTACAGTTGTGGAAGATAAAGATAATTCTTTTAATTAGTTATAATTAGAATAAAAATAATAATTAAGATTCTAATCTCGAGGTGACTTTATTTAATACTCTTACGTATGTAACTATTAATTAAGTGGGTACATTTAATTTTAAAATTATTAATTTCCACTTATCCCTGAACAAGATTAACTTTGATAAAGCATAATTGGTTTTAACAGTAAGTACAATGCGACTAAATGTATCTTTAAACTCGTGTCGTCAAATACAGTACGTAAATATCAAAGTAAGTAATAAGAACAAAACAGCAAATTGATTCTAGTATTATTTATTATATAATATTTTTGATCACAGTATTCACAGCGTGAAATAAAACAACCCAACATAAGTCTAGTATCTTACTATGACAGTGATATTACCATATAAGATAATGAAGATCAGACACAATGCTTCACTACAGAAGCAGAAAGTTATAATAAAGAATTTCGTGTACGTCATCTGTCGTCTGCAAGTAGCTCGTCATCTATATATTCGAGGTCACTCTCTTCATGTTCAAACACATCTTCTCCCGATACTTTGGCAAGTTTTGATGTAAATAATTTAAATAAAGCAAACTATTTACAATATAATAACTCTGGACACAATGACAGTCATGACTATAAATGAAACCGAAGAAGCGTGTTTACCTGCAATTGAACACACTCCCCCGCGGCATCATCATCATCAACAACCTATCCTAGTCCACTGCTGGACATAGGCCCCTTCAATTGCACGCCACTCAGATCGATCTTGGGCTACTCGCATCCAGCTCCTGCCAGCCACCTTGCGCAAATCGTCACTCCATCGTGCCTGAGGACGTCCTACACTACGTTTGCCTAGACGCGGTCTCCACTCCAGAACTCGTCTACCCCAACGGTTATCGGTTCTTCGGCAAATATGGCCAGCCCACTGCCACTTCAACTTGCTAATCCGGTGGGCTATGTCGATGACTCTGGTTTTCTGTCGGATTACCTCATTTCTGATGTGATCCTTCAGAGAAACGCCGAGCATAGCCCTTTCCATAGCGCGCTGAGCGACTTTGAACTTGTTCACGTCTCGGCTCCGTATGTCATCACAGGTAGGACGTCTTTCGTCTTTAGGCACTGTGGGTACGACGATGTCAGGACTTGACGTAGCTTCCCAAATGCTGCCCAACCTAGCTGAAATCTTCTATTCACCTCGTCCTCTAAAGTTGTTTCTACTTAACTGCAATTTCTACCCGAGGTATACATATTTTTGAACAATTTCGAGAATGGCAACGTGTATTGCAATCGGTTCCGGTAGAACATGTTCATTATACATGACCTCGGTTTTATCCAAGTTCATCCGTAGGCCGATGCGTATAGAAGAGTCAGCCAGGTCATTCAGCATATGTTGTAGGTCCTGCAGGGTTTCTGCCATGATGACGATGTCATCAGCAAATCGCAAGTGCAAGCAAGCAATGCGTTCGCCATTTCAATCTTGAAAATAGAAGGATCGTAATTAAAAATGTTATGCACTATAAAACTTCCAAGAACTTTCAATTGTAATTCTTACATTTATGTATTTTTTAGGTATTAAATCGTTGTATCAGGGATAATCTTAATTATTATACGTCTCCTGTAAATATTGATAGTGTAAGTGATGAAGTGGTGTAGTGAATCAAGCAAAAATAGGAACTACCTTATTAATCAGTCATTATCTTCGTCAACCAGTTCATCAAATTCTAACAGAGCAAATTCAAAAAAAAAGCGCGTGGACGTGCTAAAAACCCTGCCAATGGAAGCAGAATAATATAAAACGTAAACGCATTCAAGGCAGATAATGATGTGATTTTGTAAACCTTAACTTAAATTTGACAACAGTTTATCCTTGTCATTCTCTACACAGAATGAAAAGAAGACTGATGTTAAATTTAGTTTTAAGTTTAGAGAATTATGCCAGTATTGACACCGGTATGTATATCTAGCAAAAAGTCAGAAGAATGTGCCATCCCGTTATCTGAAAGAGCCCTTCACATATAAGTGGCGGTAGAATGCACAATTTTTATTTTTTATTTTAGATTTTCGTGTCTTGGCTAAACAAAGAGCACATTATAAGTGCAAGTATGATACTCTTGTGTGTGGGTCTTATATTAAAAGCTTATGTGACGAAGACGACAAAGAGAAAGAAATGATAGTTTACTCGGACAATTGCTGTGGCCAAATTGAAAATAAATATATTACATCTTTATAAAATTTCATGCTATTGAAACATTAAACATTTAGTATCTAACACATAAACTCCATATAAGAGGACATACCCAGTATGATGCAGATAGCATGCATAGCATCATAGAAAAGAAAGAAAAAAAAAGAACATTAAGTCTGGACGGATATATAAACCGGACCAATTTAATGCTTTGATAAAGAGTGTTGTTATCATATTAATTATACTTAATTAAGTTTTGATAATTATGTTTTCGTTTTGTTTTACAACAGACCTTGTCAGGAAAGAATTGATCCTTTTTGTCATGCAGCGTTATAAAATTATATTTTGTAAGTGTTTTAAGTTGTTATCAATAAAAAGATCTCCATTAGGTATATAAATTAAAACTGATTATAATGATGAGAGTATAGTTTTATATAAATTCTTTACGATTTATAATTTTCATTATGCTAAATGTTGTTGTTCATTTGTTGAGAGTTATTTTTGTTTTGTTTTACGACTACAAGTTTAGTTTATGGTTATTATTATTAAAATGACAATTAATTTATTTTTATTGACCCATGATCCTTTTCAATTGTGCTTTAAAAGGATTCTATATTATATTTATTGCATAATAATTACAGATAAAATAAAGAATTAAAACATCAGTTTTAATACCATCCACTATATTTTTTGCAAATTTCAATGAATAAATAGAAATAATAAACAATTTATAGTTATTTATTATTAATTTCATTAGTAGAATACTGTACAAAATCAAAATATAACATACATTTTTCAAGTATATTAAATAAAAAATAGCAACTTTTGATATTACCTCGCGTATGTCCATACTTCGCGATTTTATTTTTCGGCATAAAGTGAACTAACTTCGAACTATTTTTTAAATGTTTATTTTATTGTTTATCTTTTTAAAAGTTTGATAATTTTGATAGTTGGTATAAAAGTTAAATAAACATGCTAATAGAATCTACTTTTAGAATTCACCTAAATAATTTCATTCTTTTTTTATGACAGATTAAAGTTGCTTATGCAAATCAGTCAAACTTTGATTGCGTTTTCCCACAAAATTGAAATTTTGACTTATTTCTTTTTTGACTAAAGGTGCGATATTTTTAAGCTTACTAATAAAGTGGAATAAAAAGTACTTTATTTTGGACACAATGTGCTTTTTTTCTACCTTTAATATCCAATGTACCTACTTTATTTCGACAAAAAATAAGGTGGCTACCCTACTCTTACGGTCTTCGTTTTCGTCCTCCCCCACACCGTCTAGGGATGTCGAAAGTAGAAAAAAATATCGATATATCGATACATCGATCTTTTAAAAAGTATCAATATCGGCTTCGATATATCGCGAAAAAAACATCGATATATCGATATATCGGACCAATTTTCCCAAAAATATCGTACAGTAGCTCACGAAATATGACACGCGGAATAATAATGGAACGAAAATTATCGCCCTAAAAATAGACCCTATTTTCGAATGATGACATAGACAATACTAAATACAGCACAGATCATAGATATGTTGAATATCATTAATCTGAGATCCAGTTACGATTTTCCAGATACGAATTTAGTTAAATCGTGATATGCCGCTAATAATTAAAAAAATATCGTTTTTGATACGAATTTCGATATTGGTTATTTTGTATCGATGTATCGATATATCGAATCAAAATATATCGACAAAAAATATCGATATATCGAACAAAAAACCGTCTACCCCGCAGGCGAGGACTCAGTTATAAGTCGCGGCACAAAACTCTAGCGCAGACCGTTATTGCGCAGAAGTAAAAATTAAGCTGTGTTGGGGGGAAAAGAGGTGCGCGGGTGGGCGTGCGTTGCGCCGATTGGCTCTCCAGTCGTACCCATGCACAGCTATCCCCTCCGCGTTTTGTTCAGCGCTAGGCACATGCAGCGACCTGTAAGCGGTCTAGGTAACTACAGCACTTCAGGTTTCGTGCAGGGCTTGTTTACCGGTTAATTTTCAAACCTAAATCAGTGTCAAGTACATAAGGAGCGTTTTATTTAGGTTTAACTCTACCTTAACCTTAAAAAACCGGTTTTCCTAAAAAGCGAAATCAAATAGGTTTTGAATCAATTTAGCGGTTTTTACATGATTTCATTTCGCTCTTACTGACGGCTGAAATAAATACACAAGTACAAAATGAATAACTTAACTCACTAGACGCTAGCAAACGTGTCAATAAATGCATCAATCTCTGAGCATTAAGAAGTTGTGACTTAATTAGATCAAACAAAACAAACTTCAAGCGATGCCGACGCGTGCATGTGTCGCTCTGGATAAAACCGGTTTATTAAGGTTTTAGGTACCGCTTTCATTTCGGACGCGCTCCGAACGAAACCCCTACTAAAAAACGGTATTAACCTTTATTTACCGGTATTTTGAAACCGGTTTCAAGCCCTGGTTTCGTGTACACAAAACTAGCTTCATTTATAAGCTACATTACAAGCCAAAATAGTTTTTAATAGGATGGACTTTTTAGGCTAGTAGCACCCCATACCACTGATTTTACTATCCTGGCATGTGTACCTACTAGCTTCATTCATATGATCGGCGAAGCTAGTTTTCAGTTGGGTAGTAAGCAGGAAGTTTCTTACAGTTGTAATATGAATTTCAGTCTTAAGGTCCTTTTAATAAAATTCAACACCGTACAATAAAATAACAAATACAGGTACTGTATCTATACATATAAAACTCAAAGGTGACCGACTGACATAGTGATCTATCAACGCACAGCCCAAACCACTGGACGGATCGGGCTGAAATTTGGCATGCAGGTAGATGTTATGACGTAGGCATCCGCTAAGAAAGGATTTTGATCAATTTTACCCCCAAGGGGATAAAATTGGGAATGAAAGTTTGTGTGAAACTTTC
Organism: Chilo suppressalis; assembly: GCA_902850365.2. Taxonomy (NCBI): domain Eukaryota; kingdom Metazoa; phylum Arthropoda; class Insecta; order Lepidoptera; family Crambidae; genus Chilo; species Chilo suppressalis. Next base: position 1,414,522 of record OU963894.1, read on the forward strand.
AATTTTAAACCGATCGGGCTGAGACTTTGCATGCAGGTATAAGAAGAATTATAGATGAATGTCATTGTGTATAATACAAGCCTGAGAACAAAAACTGTAGTCTACACTTCAGCTCTACACCGAAACAAAGCGAGGGCGGGATCCAGCTTTGGCGCCAGGGGGGGGTCATATAGTCGTGGTATATTAAATATTGAAAGTACTTAAATAAAATCCCCCTAGGTTTGATCCATCTGTACCCCCCCCCCCCCCCCTGGATCCGCCCTTGGCGGGCCACTAGTTTAAGTATGTATATTACAGTATATATTATTTTACACAGAATGGTGGTCTTTTTTTGGGGTCTGTCTGATCGGCATTGGTTTCCACACTATCTTTTAAGCTTTGATTAAAGTTTATCAAAAAAAATGTAAGTAACCACTGAAACAAAATAAATAGGCACATTAGTCTTGGTATCCTGGGGGCTTTTGGACGTGTGGTCAACTCAGTCACTGCAATAGTACTAGCTTAAAATAAGCTAGCCTCATGTAAACAGAACTAGTATGTTCCGAGCCAGGACAGCTTAGTAGATTACTAGCTTGCTATCCTAGCTTGAAAAACTATCCTCGTGTAGCCCGGACATAAGTGCTTGTTAACGAGACAGTATCTGATTCCCCGCCCTCCACAACAACGGCTAACTAGAGCAGAGATCCGAGTCTCAGAGCCCTCTAGTTGAGCCGACCCCCTCAGGTTCGAGTGGTCTAGAGGCTCCAGACGGAGAGGAGACCCCCCCGTGGGGAGATGCCATCCGCCTGGAATACCTCTAGAGCCTGGGTTCCAAACCTGGGAGTAATTACCCCTCAGGGGGTAAATCAGCCATACTCTGGGGGTAACAAAGAACCTAATTATTTGGTCAAATCTAAATAATAAGAAAATACTATATAATAATACTACTAAATAGAGCATGCGTTCCTTCTTGCTAGCGAGCCCGCGGGGTGCTGAGTGTGGGAAGCGGGGCGAGATCTTTTCCTGATGATGACATTATTGGAGACGAAGATGTAGCAGCCAAATTGGAATTTCTTGGACTGATGATAAAACTTCAAAGTCGGGGTAAAATCTGTTTTCCTAATAGGTTACAGGGGTAACAGTATTGGAAAGATTAGGACACACTGCTCTAGAGGAACTCGCCAATTCTAAGCTTGAGGTACCCTTAGGATCTCCCAACCCGGTGACGCTGTATAGGTCATCTGCGACCAGCCAGCCTACACATTTTAATTTTTGAGCACGGTTTGTTTTGTACCGACCCCGAACCGTCGCTTGCGCCCGTGTCGTTAACAAACCCCCATAATGTCCCATACTTAACTGACGACCGGACATAGGCACGGTTTAAAACCTTGCTTAGGCGCGGGTAGAAATCGTCGTCGATGAAGGGCGACTGGTTTTCCTCTGAGTAGGCGACACATTGAAACCCGGCCTACATACCATTAGCGTCAGAGAGGTCGTCGTAACAGATTATCCTTACCGTCTAAATAAAAAATAAATAAAAAGCCTTTTATTAACCATAATTAAACTAACATAAACATTTTTATAAACTAATAATAGGGATGATGACTATTTTTTTTTCTTCGTTTATCAGGTAGATTATCAAAAAGTATTGGACACGTATTTTTTCTTTTTTCACATAATATAAACATTGCAAAGATAATATATTGATTTGAAAAGTCGCATGACGTCACGTTTGAGTACACTTATAAGTGAAAATTCACTCAAAAGTGACGTCACGAGCCCCTACTCCCAAACTTTGACGCGCTGTAACTTTGTCATTTTTTGGTTGATTGCCCAAAGAAAAAATACGTGTCCATTATTTTTTGATCATCTAACTGACGGACTAAATAGAATTTCGTTTACTGTACCCCGTCATCATCCCTATTATGGTCCCCTGTAAGGGTGAAGGCCACCTCCATTTCCTTCCACGCGTCCCTGTTATTGGCTTTTTGGGTCCAGTTCTCCCAGGCTGTGCTTACAATGTCGTCTGCCCACCGTTTGAATGGTCTGCCAACCCTCCTTTTTCCAGTGGGTCCTGTCCACTTTGTCACTCAATAATAATAACTCTATTGCTTAAATTGACCATCTATCATCTATAAGGCGGCAGACATGTCCAGCCCAGCGCCATTTTAGTTTTAGTGCATGTGCGAGAGCATCAGTCAGTTTGGTCTTCGCTCTTAAGGCTTACGCAGACCGGGACGGCATGGCAAGGGATTTTGCCGTGAGTCAGCGCACACTGGCCGCTTAGATACCGCGGCATTCCAGCACTATGCCACGGGCGTTCCGCGGCAAGACAAAGCACGCTTCAGCGACTCCTGCTGCCCGATAGACTTTTAGTCTTCAGTTGCGTTCGATCGAGTGTTGGTGTGCCTCAGTTTTAAAATGGTAGATTGGGATTTGGTGCTGATATCGATAATTGCCGATGAAGAAGTAGGTGCATAGGCTGATAATAGGGATAGAAAAAGATTTTGGGTTGATAATCTATGGAAAGAAAAGGAATCAAAGGGTGAATTTCCCGCTTCTCTACCGCCGCCGCCGCACCCCGCAGTATATCACTCCGAGCTTGTTTTTATGCCTAAACAGTGGGACACGGCATTCCTAAACTTTTTTTCATTTTTAAATCTGTTTTTTATATTTTTTATTTTATAGTCATAATTGTTTTATCATTTACATTTGTAATGGAAAGTGACTTCATGGGTTATCTCATATTGAACTCATTTTTCAAATTGACGACTCTGTATATAATACAGGGAGAAAAAAACAGCCCTTGCTGAGTTTCTTGCCGGTTCTTCTCAGTACAAGGTCTCCCGCCGTAGATTTGCGAACCGATGGCGTAGCTTTTCGACATTCACAAGTGCTTGTAACAACAGCCTAGACTGAATAAATGATATTGAATTTGAATTTTTTGAATTTTGAGCGCCGGAGTCCGTGGCATGCCGTTGCCTACCGCAGTATGCCATGGCATCCCGCCACGGGAGCCTGTGGCACGTCTTTTAATGCCGTGCGATAATGCGGTTTGGGGTCGGTACAAAACAATCCGTGCTCAAGAAGAAGCTTCGCCGGCACTGGCCTGGGTAGAAACCGTCTCTTTTTCTTTAAATGTGAATGCTGGTTGGTCGCAGATGACCTTTACAGTATCATCGGCTTTGGGGACGGCGAGATCCTAAGGGGACCTCAAGCCTAGAATTGGCGAGTTCCTCTAGAGCAGTGTTTCCTAACCTTTCCAATACTGCTACCCATGTAACCTATTAGGAAAACAGATAAAATCCCTTTCAATGCCACGGCATCATTTTAAAGCATAGCAATTTATGTCGTATTTCTGTAACAGTACGGTTGAATGTCCATTAGTAAAAATATAAATCCCTTGCCAGGCCGTCCCGGTCTGCGTAGGCCTTTATAGTGGTACTCTTTACTTTATGGACCTTTCTGATTTTATAGGATAAGGAGGGGATGGAAGAAGGAAGGAAGGAATTCTTACCGTCTACCGGAGATTAATTATTAAAATTGCCCGATAGGAAATAAATAAAACCAAAACTATTAATACATGATATTGTATTTGAAACAATTTTCTCTCTTACCGCAATATAATATAAATTAGCTTGGTGAACGTCACTGATACAAAATATATATTAATTAATTAATTAATTGTAATTTTTAATAACTTATTTATAGGTACATTCCTTCGCATCCGAACCTCGACCGTCTCTGGTCGCTACTAAACAATTTGTTTCATTATTCGGATAAAATGCGTCGTCGCCGAAAATTCGTAAATTAAAAAAAAAAAGTTTTAAACGTAAAGCCAGAAACATATTAACGTGTCGTGTCGTGGCGCGCCAGAAGCACATCGTTTTCATACATTTACTATGGTTAGAGACATATTTTGCGTATCGTGTCGTGTCGACGCTTTAACTCTCTATTTCTCTGTAACCCATAATAAATGTATGAAACCGATGCGCCACGTCACGCCACGACACGTTAATGTTTTAAGTTAAGGCTTAAGTTTGTGATACAGTATAACCGCCGACAAATATTATTTTTATTAATATTAATTTATCGATGCATTTTAGATATGTACGACAATAATAATATTGAAACTAACACCTTATAGTTTCAATATACGATAAAATACTGAAAGATTAAGTTAGAATGGATAGATAATTAAAAATATTTTTTTTTGCTTGCAACATTTAAGTCCTATGGTCCGACCTTTAGTCCATGGCACTATTACAATACAATGCATTGTATTGTAGTACCAACAATTTCTTTTTATACAATACGAAAAATGAAATCTAATTAAGAATTCCAGAATATTGTTTTTTTAATATACAAAACAAAAGAAAATTTCCTTTATATTACTGAATCTTTTTTATACTTCAGCAGAACAAACAATAAATACACAAATAATATCTACCAAGATGAGGGCTCCAATCCCTTATAAAACCTATAGGTAAACCTCGAGTCCTCGCAAGGACTCTGTTAAGCAGTTAAAGATGTTAGAAACCTATAGACCGAGTGGATTTTTTTCTAGTAATATTTTCTTTAGATTTAAAACATTTTGCAGTTAAATGCTTAATAAAATTAAAAAATTATAATCCGCACACATTATACAGTTTGCCCTCACTAAACAGCAGCTTAATACAAGCAATTTAGGAAACCGAAAACATTATATTTGTCGTCAAAGCACAAAAAATGCATCATCCAAAATTATATCCGAGTATGGACATTACCATGCCAAATGCAGATTTTTTATATGTTCAAGCAATACCTTAGATGCAGAAGGCACAAAATTCTGCCGTTGCCTAACTAAACATAACACTTAATGACATAGAAAAAAAATTTCCCTACATGTTTTATACTGTCTCGGGCTCAAATTGTCTATTTTTCGTGGATTTTATAAACATAGCATGTACTATGATTCAAGTTTTTCCATTCCATTGTCTATGCAAGTAATACTGAATAACAGGGCTTGTTTACCGGTTAAATTTCAAACCTAAATCAGTGTCAAGTACATTAGGAGCGTTTTATTTAGGTTTGGCTCTACCTTAACCTTAAAAAAACCGGTTTTCCTAAAAAGCGAAATCAAATAGGTTTTAAATCAATTTAGCGGTTTTTAAAGGGTTTCATTTCGCTCTTACTGACGGCTTAAATAAATACACAACTACAAAATGAATAATTTGACTCACTAGACGCCAGCAAACGTGTCAATAAATGCATCAATCTCTGAGCATTAACAAGTTGTGACTTGATTAGTTCAAACAAAACAAACTTCAAGCGATGCCGACGCGTGCACGTGTCGCTCTGGATTAAACCGGTTTATTAAGGTTTTAGTTACCGCTTTCATTTCGGACGCGCTCCGAACGAAACCTTTAGTAAAAACCGGTATTAACCTTTATTTACCAGTATTTTGTAAACCGGTTTCAAGCCCTGCTGAATAAAGACTATAATTGTTTCATGAAACCAAAAACGCATCTGTAATTGCATAAAATTATTGTTTTTTTTTTTAATACGACTTAGTGACTAAACTTGATAGAATTTACATCATATAGAACTAACCATTCTAACATATATCTTTATGTTTTATTGGGTAGCAAATTTTGAAGAGAATTTGCAAACCAAAACAACAGCATCGGAATTAAATATTACCTGGAGAAAAACAGTGTTTTTTTCAATTTCAGACGACAGCTCAACTAGTGAACTATCTATTTCCAGTTCTGTTCCAATTTTGGAATGACAACATATTTGAATAAATAATATCACACATCAATGTATCATTTAGATACTATGAGTTCGCTTCGAGTTGACTGCTCCCACCCTGTCTTAGCACATCGCACTGCCTATCATGAAATGAAATGAAATGTCATTTATTCAGTCTAAGCTGATACAAGCACTTGTGAAGGTCAAGAAGCTACGCCATCGGTTCGCAAAACTACGGCGGGAGACCTTGTACTGAGAAGAACCGGCAAGAAACTCAGCAAGGGCTGTTTTTTTCTCCCTTTATTGTTATATATAGAGTCGTCAAGTTGAAAAATGACTTCAGAAATACGTCTGAAGTCGATCAGTTGACTCTACTGGTTGACGTAACCAGTTGGTGTGCTTGTAATTGACCTAGAACACATTTTGTAACGGTCATCGACAGCCAATTCGAAGCAAACTAGTATTATCTTTTCATACGACATTGATAAAGTTCCAACTTAAATTGAATCGATTGAATTTGTGGTAATTGAAATAGAAAAAATATCCTAACCATTCTTAGTTAATCCATACAATGGCATCTATCTTGTAAATAAATTATGAATTTAGGTGTATGTCAAGATACACAATTAAAAAAAATATTCACATACAAACTTTCGGTGACAATGCTAAGTACTAAAGCTAATGGCGTTATAGGTGACTTAAGTTATCATCTGTCCCGCTCACACATTCAGTTCAGCCGCATTTAATTTTCACTACCCTTTGCAAACATGTTCTGTGAACAAATAAGATTATGTGATTTTTATTAGTTTGCTTTGAAAGGTTGATTGATATTTTACACTTGATAAAGTTCAATGTAAGATTTTAACATCAAAGAAAAAAGTAACGAAAAATGTAAAAAAATGTATTCCAAAATGTAAATCAGTATACTGTGACGTCACGAACCGACGCCATATTGTACTGGTATGCTAACATATTTTTACCGGGAAAACGAATATGACGTTTGACTGAGCGTGCGTGAGATGCATTCGAATTTTATTTCTTTTTGAAGTTATACTTCTTTAGGCGCGTTATGAAAAAATGATGAGAGTGAAATTTTAAGATGCGCGCGCATCACTGTAACACAAAATTTTAACACCATGAAGTTGGACCAACTTCATGCTGTTACTTTTGTGTTTACCGCATATTAAGAAAATCTACCAACAACATAGAAATAGAATCTCTATTTAGTGGGTGCTAACGACTGCATTGTGAAGGCCTATCAAAAGTATTTATTAATCTGGAACAACGGAACCAAAGCGCGATTCAGGAGACTACAGCGCCATCTCTTGACCATTGGTGTAGTAGAACCAAAAACCACATTTTCCAGACTTTTTATTAATTTATTGTAATTAATTATTTGCATGCAATTAAAAACTAATTTTAAACGATGCCAAAGAAGGATAACTTCTCACGCGCCTACATAAGTACACGCACCCATTTTTTATTTAAAAAACAATAATGGCATCCGAACAAAAATAATTCCTTTTAATTGATGAGGTGAATAAAGAATCTTCTTTATTCGCACTACTTTTAATATTTCGTCGATTTATGACGTCAGTGCACTGGCCAATATATTTCGGAACAATTCACCAGTATAGCGTCGATTGATGACATCATTAGCACTGGCCAGTATACTGCTATATATTACAGAGTACACCCATAATTATGTATCAATAAAAATATGTTTTAATCAATTTTATCTTGCTAATAGGAAGTTTGATAAATATTATTAAGCAAGATAATTTCCAATTATGCAATCAAATTTTTCTTGCTTATTCTGATATTGCCCTTTACAGTTAGGGCATAGCCGATTTTCTGCTTGAATTAAAGCGTCCATCTGGAGAAGTATCCTCCACCTTACGGAAGACTACAGTAAAATAAAATGAAATAACACTACCTGTTGGTGGCATTGTTTTTGTGTCTGTGAGTAAGGTTAGGCTAGTTCCATAGGGAATAGAATAGAATAGAATAGAAATAAATTTATTAGCCTTAAACACAGATTTACATAAATAAAACAAGACAAAATAGGCCAACTAGGTAGGCAACAGTGCTTCGGAAGGCACGTTAAGCCGTTGGTCCCGGCTGCACCTGCAGTCGTTATCATCCACCAATCCGCACTGAGCCTGCGTGGTGGTTCTTGGCCCTATCTCCCTATTCCATCCATAGGGAAGGCCTGTGCCCCGAGCAGTGGGGACATTAATAGGCTGATGATGATGATGATGATGAGGCAACAATGTGAGTGATATTTTTGGTATCGCGAGTGTCTATAGGCAATGATGGATGGATGGCACCATGGCCATACCACCAGATAACAGGCTTTCTCCCACCTATTTTAAAAAAAATGCAATTGGGAATCTCAGATTTCATCTATTCTAAATTGCTTTATGAACTAATATGAATATTCAACTGTTAGATTTTCCGTAGATGTCTAATTGGCATTTTGTTTTTTTTTTAATAATTTAATATTAAATTACTATAAAAGTTAGTTATTGCCATTGTGCAATGTATAAAATGATTTATACATTTTCAAATACCTCTATCTTTGATGTTATTTTCTAGCTTGCAAAGCGTTTGACAGCCAATCCATAGCTTGATCTAAACCTTCTCCCCGAACTGCTGAAGTCTTGAAGATTTGGAAGGTGCGGTCGCGAAGGGCGTCCAGGCCTAATGCCTGATGAACTTCGGCTACTGTCAGACAACCTGCCATATCTTGTTTATTTGCTAAGACCACAAGTATTGCATTGGCTAGCTCTTCTTCCTGTAAATTATTGCATTTCAATTCATTATTTATGTCTCTAAATGGAATGTGAAGAATAATATATCTACCTATTACACACCTAAAATTCAATTTGCAAAATCCTCATCAATCAATTTGACTGCATCTAGTTAATCAAACAATCACTAAACCTTCAGCTGCCTAATTGTTCCATATGTTACACTCTTATACATAGTATATTTGATCCCAGGTTTTGCAGAACAATTGCAGGAAAAAGTTTACCACTAGGACATATTATGCACTCAAACAATCATTTTTCTCATATAGATGTATTCATTTTAAATTGCACATGTATCGCATTCAATTATATGATTGTTCATAATTAAAGTATAATCTCTAATTATTTTTGAAGTTATACTTCTTTAGGCGCGTTATGAAAAAAAATGAGAGTGAAATTTTAAGATGCGCGCGCATCACTGTAACACAAAATATTAACATACAAAAATATACACAAAATATTATGTGTTTACCGCACATTAAGAAAATCTACTAACAAAATAGAAATAGAATCTCTATTTTGTGGGTGCTAATGACTGCATTGTGAAGGCCTATCAAAAGTATTTATTAATCTGGAACAACGGAACCAAAGCGCGATTCAGGAGACTACAGCGCCATCTCTTGTCCATTGGTGTAGTAGAACCAAAAACCACATCTTTATTTTTTGTAATAAAGTAACAAAAAGTATTTATTAATCTGGAACAACGGAACCAAAGCGCGATTCAGGAGACTACAGCGCCATCTCTTGACCATTGGTGTAGTAGAACCAAAAACCACATCTTTATTTTTTGTAATAAAGTAAAAGTTATAGGTATTCATATTTATAATATTTATCCACATGTTTCTAGTTTGTATATTCGGAATACGTGTTTGAGTTTCATACAAGTGCAAATCACATATGTTCTAATAAATTATATTCAGTAGCGATTTTAATTGAATATTTTGATTATTTATTTATTTTTTCAAATTAAAACTGAACTTTATTGACTGTGTCCTTTTCCAGACTTTTTATTAATTTATTGTAATTAATTATTTGCATACAATTAAAAACTAATTTTAAACGATGCCAAAGAAGGATAACTTCTCACGCGCCTACATAAGTACACGCACCCATTTTTTTTTATGATGTTACTTCTTCATTTGGCCCATTTCACATATGCAGCAAATATTTGACTGTATTTATATATTTAGCTATCTATATTTTATTATAAGACCTGAATAAATAACGGCATGTTTTTACGCAGGCCATTTAATATTTATTTATGAGCTATGTTGTTGGTTACATAGGTAATTATTAATACTTATATTTAGCCAATACTAGCATATATTCAACATTACGTAATTGTTATTTGTTCCAAATAAAAAAAATATAAGGAAATACTGTGAAGCTGGAAGTTGCCTATACACAACATGGACAGCATTGTATGAGCACAGAAACAGTTACAACTGTTTCCAATTTATATGAGAGAAATATATTCGTCACTTCCATGATTTCAGTCATTAAAACATGTTATTAAAATAATGACTGAATATGCAAATTAATACTTACTCTTAACATATGAACCAGTTCATCTTTTGATATTCCTATTCGATCTCTATCAGCAGAGTCTACAACATATATTATTGCATCCGTGTTCCCATAGTAACATCGCCAGTAAGGCCTGAAATGTAGATATAAAGATTGTAATAGGCCATAAAACAGAAGCATATAAAATCTAGTTGTATTAATTTGACAAAATACATAATTATGTCTAAAAATCTATTTATTCGCTCCCTTAATGAGATTTTAATGCGTTACATACGCATTAAATGGGCATCGTTCACCTATAAATTGCATTTCATGTAACATAACCTAAAAATTTAAGATTTGAGAATGTCACCTAATACTGGTCTGCCCTCCAAGATCCCACACTTGAAATTTGAGGTTTTTATATGTAACTTGTTCTACATTGAATCCAATTGTTGGTATTGTAGTGACAACTTCGCCGACTTGCAATTTGTACAGTATTGTAGTCTTTCCGGCGCCATCTAAACCCAGGATCAAAATTCTCATTTCCCTTGCCCCTAGCAATCCCCTAAAGTAACTGAACAGGCCACCTGCAATCCATATTATTTCAAATTTATTCAACACAGAGAGAGAAAAGGAAATTAATTGTCGAACAATGATTAGAACACATACCCATTTTGTGATAAGCTTAGCCTACTTTACAACATAAATTTTATAACTAAGGAATGATTATGTATGTTTCTCTTTACATCCAAATGATCCCGTTAGTCTTTTGGTCTGTTTTCAAATGCGATGTTTTAATAATAAACAGTTTTATCGACAAATAGTGCACATTTTAATGAGAAAACACCAGCAACATCAACCATTTGACGCACAGATTTTGACGTGTAACTAAATTAAGTGTTGCCAGAAATAAATTATTTATATTTTTTATTCCTTGGCTATGGATATAAAATTCCTTTTATTCATTGTGATTTGTTTGTGACTCACTCCAAATTAAAGTGGACACTAAATCACAACAAAAGAACTGTATTTAATAAAGTTAACTAATATTTTTATATAAAAAAATGGATTTTAAATGTAGTAATAGTATGTAGTTAATTCCTTTGAAGTTTTTAATAGCAATTTTTATGTTTTGCATGTTTGATAATCTTGTTCTAAAAGGAAAATGAAAGATAATTAAAAAATATTATAAAACAAGTTTCAACGGTATAAATGCACTGATTTATTTATTTGTTGCCGTTTCGTATCCTTTACAGGATGCATCGTCTGAATAATGATTTTATTTACTTTTATTGTGCGTTGGGATATTCCATTGGTAGATTTTAAAACTTTATTGTGATGTGTATGTATAAATTTATTAGCTAATTTAATTAATAAAGTTCTTTATTTAATACTTTTTTTAATTATTTTGAGTTTATTTATTTGACCTTAACTACCGTAAACTACCACCAGTTCCAAAATTGGGAGACCTTTCTGTGAAGAACTGGCGAAACAAACTCAGAGAGGCTCTCTATCTTCTTCGTATTTTAAACCATGCAAACAAAAAGAACTAAAAGTATTTAGGTAGTTAGAGTCAAATAAATAAACTCAAAATTGTAAAAAAAGAATTAAATAAAGTTCTTTATTAATTCAATTAACTAATAAATATATACATAGACAAAAAAGTTTTGAAATCTTCCAATGAAATATCTGAACGCTCAATAAAAGTCTTTCGAAGGTTGCTCGACAAAGTAAATAATCATTAATCAGACGACGCATCCTGTAAAGCAGGGGTGCTCAAACGGTCGATCGCGATCGACCAGTCGATCACGACTGCTTTTTGAGTAAATCTCAAGAAGTTTTGTTTTTAATAAGTAGGTACCTACTAAATTACAAAAAAATATTACGTAATAAAATAATTCTCTGCTAGCGGCAAAAGGCGCCTTTATCAACGGAACGCGCGGTACTTGTCCGCGTTTTTATTCTTGCCGCTTTTCTAGAAATTTTGGGAAAGAAATCTAAAAGGTATCATTTTAATAACGATTGGGAGGAAGAATTTTTCTTTTGTATGGTGAAGGATAAGTGCATTTGTCTTATTTGTAGTGCGTCAGTTGCAATACTGGTAACTGAGAGAGGCATCATAAAACGGTTCATAAAAAATATGAAAAGGATTTTCCGCCACAGAGTGAATTAAGAAAACGTAAAGTACGTGATTTGATATCTTGTTTGAAAAAAGAACAAACCATGTTCACAAGACCAGCCAAACAATCAAAAGCTGCTACGATCGCGTCATTTAAAATATCTCATATATTGGCAAAACAAAAGAAACCATTCGAAGATGGATCTGTTGTGAAGGAAGCATTTATTGAAGAGGGTGAGACTTAATTTGGAGATTTTAAAAATAAAGCAGAAATCATGTCTACTATAACAGAACTTCAGTTATCTCGTCCGACTGTCACAAGGCGTATTGAAGTCATGAGTCAGGACATGGCAGATAAACTAAAACATGATATCATGGAATATACTTTTCTTTACACTTTGACGAATCCACCGATATGGCAGACACTGACCAGCTGTGTATTTTTATTCGGATGGTATTCAATGACATGTTGGCTAAGGAAGAATTTTTGACAATCATTCCTCTGAAGGGAAAGACCCGTGGCGAAGATATATATGACGTTTTCTTTAATGTCTAAAAATCTACAAGCTACCAATATATAAATTAGTGTGCATCACAACCGATGGAGCATCAGCAATGACTGGAAACAAAAACGGTTTTGTGGAATTGTGTCGAGCTAACGTAGCTTGCAACGGCGGCTCTTAAAGTTGCAATTGGAAGATAGGAAGTCAGCTGAACACACTGATTTAGTTCATCACACGGACGTCAGGTGGTTCAGTCACGGAAAATTCCTAGAAAGATTTCAAGAATTATTGCCCGAAATAACAGCTTTTCTAGATGAAAGAAAGAGGTGATCACACTCAGATGTTGAAAAACGAAAAATGCCTGACTGCAGCCTACCTAGGTAGGTAGGTAGGTAGGTGGGGTGTATCGTGTATGTACGACAACCCTGCATCACACATACTTGCAGCCTCTCAGAGTCGATCGTAAGTAGTCTAAAAATTTTAAGGTAAATCGCCAGCAGTTAAAGATTCAGCACCCCTTTTTTTTTTTTTTTTAACGCAGGTAAAAAATCTTTTTACAGACGACGGCGCCTTTAAGAGGCACACCGCCGAACGGACCTCACACCTGGCTCCCGCAAGTCTTACGGACCCCCCAGTGGCTACCCACCGAGGACCCCGCAACTCTTACGGGCGCTTTACAGTATAATATCCGCTAAAAAAGTCCTGCGAATACCTACCTCTACACTGCTTAGTGCGGAGCCGCAGGGTCCCCGTCAGGGATTCTACCACGGCTCCGCCCCCAGCAGCATCCTGGCCTCGCCAGGGCTCCACGGCAGGGGTCTCCCGCGGTATTACGGGGGGCCCGCGCGTGGGGGCTGGATACGCGGCCTACTGCCCACCATACCGCCCCACAAGATTTAGCACCCCTGGTGTAAAGGATGCGAAACGTCAATAAATAAATAAATCAGTGCATCTATACCGTAAAACTTGTTTTATTTAAATATAATAAAGATAATAATCCATTTAATCAAGTCATGATCTGATGGTGGAATCCGGGAAAATCGAGGGAAACCATTAAATTTCAAAGGCACGCATGATGTTTTTTTATGCATGTTCACCGATCTCTCCGTCAATTGTGTTATTGTTTACTTGAACATTAAAATGGATGAAGTAAAATTTTTTATACAAAAAGTGAATCCGACTCTAAAATCGAAATAATTATTAAACATAGGTGTCATTCGGGAGGACCAGCCGGCCAAATACCGCTTCAAAAATAATTATAAATTACAAAGGGGGCTTTCGGGACCGCGGTTCCGGTCCCATATGATCACCGCCTCGTTTAAAGTTTTGTTCTATTTATTCCATATGATGGACATATAAATCACAAATAATGGTTTTTCCACCTCTTCTTTTTGTTTATCCGAAGGCAAAAAGCTAAGCCCACACAGCCTCTTAGATTAAGTTTCTTGTTTTTGTGATGTATTTCACATTCTTGAGCAAGTGATAATTGTTTTTGTTTTTGTTTAGTGTTAATATTATTATATTAATAACTTCTCTTATTTGTATATTAAGTGATTGTCTTCTGTCTCCGTCCGTTAATGTCCAAATAAGGTCCCTCCAGAATATCAGTTGCAGCGGCAATCCATTTTTGCCGTTGCAACATTATGCTGAGGTGCTTTTATGTGTATTTATTGTTATTGTTAATGTATGTCGTCAATAGATGATTTCTTTCTTTCTTCTTTCTTTCTAAAGGTACTATAAGTATACTTATCTAATAATTAGGTGTTACTAACACTGTATTTACAAAAAAAAATACCGTTAAGATTAATCGTGTAAACATTGATGAACATGCTTGCGGCACTGAATCACATCTTATAAATAAGGTAGATCAGTTAATCAACGTCTATAATTATCTTGTGTTGTTGGTTTACAGTTTAATTTTTAAACTCCTATTTTAGTTTATGATGAGTCAGTTGGCGCAATGAACACGACGGGATTCAATTTAGAATAAATGTTTATTGGAGAGATGTTCGTGTGTTCGACAGTTTAGTTTTGTCTGACAGTTCTTTTTGTGGAGAGAATTACACCATACGTTTTTAATAGATTCATTTAATATATCCACGTCACCTGATGTGATGCGTGTGTGGAGTCAAATTGCGATGACCAGCGTGTGTGACCACAGAACACAGAAAGGGGTTATAAGCATCGATATTAAATACCCTAGATACACCAACACGAACAAAATCGTGCCCGAAACCTGTCCAAAAGGTACATTGAACGATCCACGGAGCTCCGTAAGATGATCGCGTAGTCAAAATCAATTTAAGGCATTATTTAAATATTGAAAGTAACCTTTAATACATACTGTATAAGGTCTTAAATAAAACGCATGCGTCAAGGACATCTGACAGTTCGAAATCCACCTCGTAAAATTTTACGACTTATTGCTATAATGCGGAATTTAGACCTTAGTTCTTTGACTCTACGCGCAATTCTGAACGCGCTGTTAGCAATATAGCAGGCACGGACCGCGAGAAAAGAGACGGCTATATGTCGACGTATAACCGACCATGCATTTGAATATCACAAATATTTTATATTAAATCAGTTTAAAGTAAGTATATGATCAAAATTTACTTCAAATGTGTTAAATTAACAAACATTGACAAGATACCTGTCGAAAAAACGACACTTTTTGTACTCTTGACTTTGTAACGGTCCGCGCGTGACTGTGAACCAAGAAGTGCTTGAGTGGAGTTCAAACACTTCTTGATTGGGACACATTTTGAGCGCTCGTGGTATATCTAGGGTATTCAATATCGTTGGTTATAAGGGCCTTGTGGGCGGGGCAGGTGCGCCACAGTTATGCGTGAGAAAATTCTCATAACTTGACGAAAACTTGGTTCTGATTGCATTGTTGCTCTCAGGTGTGAGCGCTGATTGGTTCGATTGTTTGATGTCGTGTCGTTTGATTGGCTATTACTATTAGATGGAAGTGTAGTGGGGGCGAACCGGCGACATCGATTCCCGTACAAACAGTCTGTCTCTCTTTCTGTGTTCTGTGTGTGTGACACAAATTCAAATTCAAATGCTTTATTGTGAAATGTAGGTTAGTACAGCAAATTGGTGTTAGGTTAAAAGTTTAGTGTCACTATATTTCGACCTTATTACAAGGTATACAATATTTTTTATGAAATAATTAGGTTTACAATTATATAAAAATTATATAAAAATTGTCCTTTCTATTTCCCATACTTTTGAGTAATAGTTACTTAATTACTGTCCCAAAAACCTTTCACGACCTATCAACTACGACAAGGCGCGTGCGCAGAATCTATACTATTGCCGAAAAATCCCCGCATCAAGTAGGATCTCCGGCTCAGCATCCGCTCTACGGTCGATTAATTTCTCATACATTTGATTAATATGCAAAATAACGTGTACAACGGTTACTTCACCGCTACAAATTAATCTATATATATATATATAAATGTTATGTTGGTTTGTGTACGCTTCAAAAACTCAAAAAGTTCTGCACCGATTGAGTTGAAATTTTAACATGATATAAAATCCGCATCAAGGATTGTTTTTATCTATTTTTTGCATCAGTCACATATCTGCGACCGCGAGAAACCAGTTTTTTTAACGATCAGCTGTGTACCAGTGACCGCGCCATCTGCCAGAAGCGAGGAAAACACTCGCTGACAACCGCAATAGTAATGACGCAGTCAAATGTAAAAATGTATGAAATGTATTCTTTGTTTTATTTCTCATTTCTCAACCATTCAATCACAATGTGCCACTGCGAAGAATTACTGTAATGTATTCAAGGTTCATGTGATGTGTGTTTAATTAAAAGTTTGTAAATTCAAATTCAAAAGATTTATTGTGAAATGTAGGTTAGTACAGCAATTTGGTGTTAGATAAAAAGTTTAGTGTCACTACATTTCGACCTTATTACAAGGTATACAATATTTTTTAAGTAATAATCAGATTTACAATTATATAAAATTCAAAATTATTATATTACAATTACAATCAACAAGTCATAGTTAGAAATAAATGTCAAAATATGTTTATGTCAAAATTACTAAGCAATATTTTTATGTCAAACTAAAAATATATAATAATAATAATAAATTGTGCTATAATAGGCTAAAAATATGAGTTAATTAGGTAATGATGTCCATTTCTTTCAAGGATGCATGCGTTGTTGATGTATGTATGCGTTTCTGCATTTCACCAGTACTTCTTAATGCCTTAGCTTAAATATATGGTAGCTGAGCTAGCTGAGGAGCTCGATGGCGTTGGTGCTTAGCGCGTTCGGCTGCGATCGTTGAAGTTAAGCAACTTTCGCAGTGGTCGGTGATTGGATGGGTGCCCAAAAATCTTCTAGCTTGAGTTCCTCCGTGCTTCGAAAGGCATGTTTAGCCGTTGGTCTCGGCTGCATCTGCAGTCTTTAGCACCCGCCGATCCGCACTGGGCCCGCGTGGTGGGCTATAGCCCAATCTCCCTATTCCATTCATAGGTAAGCCCTGTGCCCCAGCAGTGGATATGTTTACTTTAATAGGCTGATGATGATGATGAGATATATATACAGGGTGTGACAAAAGTCCGAAATAAAACTTTAGGGTTTGGTTGTGTTCCTTGTATAGAATTACCTACGAAAGCTTGACGCCTTTCAGACCACTTTTATTTTCTAATTAAATTAATAAAAATATCGTTTTACACCTGCCTATGACAACCCTATAAATGCGTACGATTACTACTACCTAAACAGACCCCCCTCTCTCCCCCAGGCGCCCCTGCGCCGCGCCCAGATACCTACAAATTTTTATTTCGGAATACATACCTACAAATTTTATTTCGGAATTCTGTAACACCCTGTATATACATATAGAAACAGAAGTATCTTTAAAGTCCTTATACATAAGCTATTAAAAAGAAATCAATGTGGCGAAAGTGGAGATTATTTCTTTTTTAAAAGTTATCATTTCTAAAATCCATATAACCAAACATTAACTACCAATCTAATTAAAGGCCTCAAAGAGCACATTATACCATATGAATTTCAGCTTACTTATAATGTTTAAAATAACGCCTTATATGTTGCCTTATATGTTTAGAGTAAAGCTGAGCGCAGATTAGAGTCACGACAGACTTAAGACAGACTATTGCCACGGTAATATTATCTATACAGTATTGTGACTCCGCCCTGTCCTTGAAAATAAATGCCTACACCGAACGCTGCGTTGGCACGCGGTAGGGCCGCCAGCCTACAGTATTTTATGTAGTTTTGTTTTTAACGCGAGTGTAGGTAGATTACTCGTTTGTCTCTTTTTTCATCCTAACCACTTATTTATATATTATTCCAGATATTTTGCCCGATGGAAAAACCGAAATACCTAAATATTAGAAACAAATAACGTACTAGTAGATAGGTATATAAAAAATATTCTATAAAGGTAAGACACCTTTCCAATATTTAAGGTAATTTAAAAAATGATATCTCTGGGTGTGTTATTGAAGAGTTCAAGCAACCAAAAACAGCAATTGTGCTGTTGTACGATATTGATCGTCGTTTGTTCTTTTCCATACTAAATTATGTAGGTATCTACTTAATTAAATCAAATATTTACAATACAAAACGCATGTTTAAGCACGGCTAACTGCAAAAAAAACAATTCAGACCGTTCGGTCGTCGTTGCGGCGCGGCGGCGCATTCGCGACTGGGTGCACGCCGAGAGCACATCGAACTCGAGTGGCGTAGGTATGACTCGCTTTCCGACCGTTTGTATGAAGATAGAATACTGTATGATATTATTACCGTGCTATTGCTTAACAAATAGACATAGACAAAAACGTCTTATGTACACAAGAACTGCAATGCGACAAGTCTGACTAACGACTGTCCGCTTCCCTTTGTAACGTATGCGAGGGCGCACACCAACGACAAAATTGTCTAGCGATTAGGAATGATAATCGATATCGAAAGAAAGTATAAGTAAAACATAACATACGATAAAATAAGTAATATGTGGGTCCATAAAATTCGAAATTACTGATAAAACTTTCTAGGCTGGTGCCTTAATTTACTTTATAATAAATAATCGGTGAAATCTATTCTGATACTGATGAAATGGTGTGTGTCGCATCGTAGACAAAACAGTTTCGTTTTGGTGTGCGCCTTGTGGTAGACACAACTGTTTTTTTTTAATTGTAAAGCTGTCTCGTCTATGTAAGACAAGATTGTCTAACAACTGTTGTGACTATAGTCTGCGCTCACTCTAAGCGATCATGTTACGGAGCTCCGTGGATCGTCCAATGTACCTTTTGGACAGGTTTCGGCCACAATTTTGTTCGTGATGTTGTATCGTCTTCTTCTTCTTCATCGTCGTTTCCTCATGGCTGAGGGTCGTGACCTTTCAGGACAGCACATTTCACCAACGATCTCCAGACCGTTCTGTGTTCTGCAAGGCGGATGGACGCCTGCAAGTTGCTATTCGTAGTTTAACTATGTCCAACCACCGGGATGGGGATAGGCTTGTTGAAAATATATCGCTATTTTTTGTTCGATATATCGTAATTTTTAGCCGATATATTTTGATTCGATATATCGATACATCGATACAAAATAACCAATATCGAAATTCGTATCATAAACGATATTTTCATCC
Source organism: Chilo suppressalis (assembly GCA_902850365.2). Classification (NCBI taxonomy): domain Eukaryota; kingdom Metazoa; phylum Arthropoda; class Insecta; order Lepidoptera; family Crambidae; genus Chilo; species Chilo suppressalis. The sequence goes on from OU963894.1 coordinate 1,433,834, forward strand.
CACCACCTCGGAAAGTGTAATTTTGCGCTTCGAAATCTGGCTGGAAAATTCTATTTTATTCGCTTGAGCGGCAAAGTAGATTTGAATTTAGAACATCACATATAATGAGTACTCAATATAATTGTAAATTCAAAACGTCATTAAACCTATTTAATGTAACCTCTATGGTGCCAAATTTATGATTAGAACTTTTTAAATTGTGAAAAAATTTAAATTTGGAACCTTCTTGGTTTCTTTGTTTTATTTGCGTGCTTCGCGCCATTCTAGTTTTTCACGTTTTATTGCTTAATATAATTAACATAACCTAAAAACTGTACAAAAAAATCAACTAAAATGAGTGACATTAGCGACGATGAAGTTTATCTAACGCCAACTGAGTTAACTGAAACAGTTAATAATGCGCAAATGAGCCTTCTCCCTCAGCAATCACGAGAGAAGTATTTGAAACAGTACGATATATTTAACATGTGGCGACTAGCTAAAGGAGCAAAAACTTTCTCCGAAAACGTTTTGCTGGCATATTTTATAGAATTATCTGAGACCAAGAAAGCAAGCACGCTATGGAGTACGTATTCAATGCTAAAATTAACAATTAAGATGAAGAAAGACGTTCATATCGACACCTATCATAAATTAGTGGCATTTTTAAAAAGAGCCTCATCTGGTTATAAACCAAAAAAATCGAAGGTTTTCACAGCATCTGAAATTGCAAAGTTTATTAATGAAGCACCTGATTCCGTATATTTAGCGGCAAAAGTAAGTCAATACGTGTAATTTTTTGTTGTTGATAAAATTGTACATAGTACTTACAATATTTTTAATTTGATTAATTTATTTACGATTATAAATACTTCTTTTGTTACAGGTTGTTCTTATTATTGGTATAACCGGAGCATGTCGAACAAATGAACTTACACTACTTAATGTCAATAACGTATCAAAATATTCTCATAATTCTGATGAATTGCTATTAATTAATGTACTAAATACCAAGACAAAAAAAGACCGCAACTTCGTTATTCGCAAGGAATATGTAAACATTGTTCAGAAATATCAAGCTTTACGTCCTTCTAACACCCCAATTGAACGATTTTTTCTACAATATCGCAACGGAAAGTGTATCCGACAACCTATGGGTCAGAATAAAATTGGCAGTATTCCACGAGAAATAGCAACTTTTCTCGGACTTTTAGAACCCCCGTTATACACCGGTCACTGTTTTAGAAGAACCTCAGCCACACTTTTGGCCGAATCAGGGGCTGATCTTCTATCGCTTAAGCGCCATGGAGGCTGGAAGTCTAATTCGGTTGTAGAGGGATACATAGAGGATTCAATCCAAAGTAAATCAAAAATTTGTAATAGTATCGTGGAGGCCATAACGCTGAAAGAACCTCTGTCAGATTCTTGGTCTCGCCCTTCTACATCTAAAATGAGCCCCCATAAGATTGGAAACAATAGCCCTCTCTCGCCAACATTTACGCCAATAGAATCCAATGAATCGGCACAACTACATATTTAAAATTACTGATACGAGTAGTTTACCACAAAACAGCGCACAATTCACAAACACCAACATAACATTACCTAACAAAAATATTAAACTTAACATAAGTAACTGTAGCAACGTTACATTTAATATTTCTTAATTATTTTCTACTTCTTATTATTTTCTTCAATTTATAGATTATCTTAATGTGTTTTAATTGAAATCAAAATATTTTGTCATTATAAATTGTTTTCTTTTTCATTTTGTCATTTCCTCGCTGAGGTGGGATGAAAAGTTACGTATTGCACTCGAGTGGAAAGATTTTTCACCTTGTGCTCGTTTGTTTCCCTCGCTGACGCTCAGGATTCTAATTTAGAATCACTCGCTGCGCTCGTGATTCAACTTTAGAATCCTTCGCTTGCTCGGTCATCCAAATCGAGCACGCGGTTAAAAAGGAACTTTCCACTCTTGTATAATAAATAACTATTTTTTAATTATTAGCGGCATATCACGATCCAACTAAATTCGTACCGGGAAAAATCGTAACTGAATCTCAGATTAATGATATTCAACATATCTATGATCTGTGCTGTATTTATTACTGTCTATGATTTGCAAATCTGTTTCGCTGGTGAATTGGTTGTGCTGAATTCCATGTGGAAGTGTGTGACTGTCTAGTCTTGTTTACGAAAGATGGCACCTGAGAGGTCCTTCAATCATTTTCATCATTCGAAAATAGGGTCTATTAAAGGTAGATAATTTTCGTTCCTTTATTATTCCGCGTCTCATCTTTCGTGAGATACTGTACTGTCATGTAGTGTAGCGGCAATTTGGTACTTTGATAATTCTTTCTTTAATTATAATTTGTATTGTTATTATTACTGTGCTAGGCTGATCTAAATATATTTTTGGGAAAATTGGTCCGATATATCGATGTTTTATTCGCGATATATCGAAGCCGATATTTATATTTTTTTTTAAATATCGATGTATCGATGTATCGATATATCGATATTTTTTCTACTTTCGACATTCCTAGATGGAGACCTGTCCCTACTCCTCTTGCCTTCCACGTTTGCCACGACCAGAAGCTTTTCGAAATTATCTGGACTTCTCCTTGCTACGTGACCGAAGTATTTTAGGAGGCGCTACATGCAGACAGAAGAGAGACTCATCTTGATACCCAGCTCCTTCAAGATAGATGCATTAGTTCTTCGTGCGGTCCAAGGTACGTGTAGCATTCTGCTGTATCTAGGGTATTTAACATCGTTGATGGCAATTCATAACTACTGCACCGGCTATCTTCGCGTCTGGATTTAATCACCACTTAACATCAGGTGGGGTAAAGTCATTTGCCTACCTAGATACAAAAAAAATAATTATTTACCTTCGTCGGAGTTGATTCGTTGATTACTCGCTTAAGAGTAAAATTAGATCTCTTTTAGTGATAAGCCCATCTTTGCTAACTATGTATTTGACTGCTGTTGCTGTTTGAAAAATAAGCAGCCCTTGCTGAGTTTCTTGCCGGTTCTTCTCAGTACAAGGTCTCCCGCCGTAGATTTGCGAACCGATGGCGTAACTTTTCGACATTCACAAGTGCTTGTAACAGCCTAGACTGAATAAACGATATTGAAGTTTGAATTTTGAATTTTTTGACTTTCCGTTTTAAACTATTTGAAGAGTATAATAATAATTATATAATCTTGGACCTAGACCCGCTGCTGGTGGCCTTCTAGTTTAGGTTTTTAATACTATTTTTGTATTTTACTTTTATATCTATTTTATAAAAACCTAACTGTTAAATAAAATAAATGAGAGATAATAATATAATATTACTATTGTGTAGGTAATATGTGAGAACCGACCATAAGACAGAATTCCCTAAATTGAGACACTTTTGAGGATTATATGTAAAGAAATTGTAATTTCATCTACCTAGTTACTAGTTAACAGCATCTTGCCGTTAAGCAGACAAATTGGAGAGTCCGTTGTGGAGACACTGGATACAATCTCATATCTCAACATATATTAATTATAGAAAATTGGTTAAATAGAACTGTTCTAACATACACTGGACTGCAAAACTATGAATCACATTTTAAAATATCATTTTTTTATTTAGGTACTTCTCTCTCGAATACGCAGGTACATCCTTTAAAGGGGATTTTTCTAAAGATTGATCTTTGGAATTTGGATTAGGTGAGTTCACGATCGCTAAAGAATGACGTCCTTATCAAATTCAGTGACGCTCGCTAACGCTCGCTGACGTATTAGGTCTATTGTTACGACATTATCTATAACATTATATCTTTTAACTGGAAATTTGACATGAGCATAAAAGATTTGCGGTAAACGCCGTCACTTCCTTGTGCAATATTCCAGTTAAATTCTAGGAAAAAATCAACTTGAGGAAAGCTCCCACTTATGTATGACGTCTGAGACAATCTCTTGAAACAATTTACTTGTACTCGTAATTATCGAAAATATTAAGTTCGTTTTTAAAACAATTTCCCATACTTAGGCACTTGCTATTCCGTAAGAGCAAATTTACTATAGGGTGATTCTGTAAAAAAAATCTCACTTCTGATTTCGGTAGCTGCCATTTTAGACATAAGTTAGATATGCATTACTCCATTACACGGCGAAATGTCGCTATATCTGTAAAAGCAGCCAGTATAAGATATTTGACATTAGTCAGAAATCCGAATAAATGGATTCGTAAGTGAGATTGCATCTTAGTGTCGCCGCACACAGGTCACCGACCACAACCACAAAACGCCGCCATCGGCATATTTCTTGTAGTTTTCATACATTTAATATGAACACGCCACACACGGTACGCGCCGGTGGCCGCCGCACGCTACAAATCGTCGTTGCTCGCTTCTTGTGCCCCGCACCGGCCACTAAGGCGCTTAGCAGACGACCGGGCGGGGCGGGCTTTTTGTCCGCGAAGCCAAAAAAAACCGCGTCCGCCCGTCGATGTCTGCGGCTGCCCTCGCCGCGTACACAAAGCACACGACGGGCAGAGGCAGTCAGTTCAGGACTTTCGTTCTAGTGAATAATCCATCACTAGAAAGCGCGTGGCGCGGACTGAGCTAACCGCCCCGCGCCGCCGCGCCGTCTGCGTTTCTGTATATAAACTGGTTTGTATGATCCACGGCGGGCAGCTGCGGCGCGGTCTTTTTGCCCTCTGTGTGCGTTTGTAGTATAGGATTCACTTTGTGCTATCGTTCGCGGCGAAATTGACCGCCCCGCTCCGCCCCGCCGTCTGCAAAGCGCCTTAAAGCGCCGATACAAAACGCCGCCACACGTCACTCGCGCGATTCGCCGCTCCTCTCTCCCTTACCTTAGTCGGCCGCTGTCGCGCGCTTCAGCCACTTTAGAAGCCGCTTCTAGCTTCTTGTGGCGGCGTTTGTGGCTGTGGCGTGTGGCCCGTGTGCGGCGACACTTACAGAAGACCTATGCTGAATCCAGGGTGTGATTTAAAACAAAAACCCGAATTTCATATCACACCGTCGGAATCCGTAGTGAATAGTGTGTTCCCCTAGCACGAACCAATATCGATTACGAATAGTTTGCGAGTGCGAAATGTCATTATGTATTTATACTGTGGGACACAGCAACCAAAATGCAGGTGAACAATTAATGTATAATTTCACATTATGTAATGAAAGGTGACTTCATGAATCATCTTTGACGACCTCCGTGGCCGAGTGGTTTGTAAGCCGGGTTTCATGGTGTCACCGACTCGAGAGGTCCCGGGTTCGAATCCCGGTGGGGACAGATGTTTGTGTGATGAATACGTGCATTTGTACTCCAGTCATGGATGTTTAATATGTATTTCTATAATAATATACTTATATATGTACAGTATATGTATTCTATCCGTTACCCTAGCATCCCATAACACAAGCCTTACAGTGCTTACTTTGGGGCTAGGCTAATTGGTGTGAGTGTTGGAAATATTTATTTATATTTATTATTATTTATTTATCTCTGAAGTCATTTTTCAACTTGACAACGTAAATGATAAACCAGGGAGAAAAAAACAGCCCTTGCTGAGTTTCTTGCCGGTACTTCTCAGTACAAGGTCTCCCGCCGTAGATTTACGAACCGATGGCGTAGCTTCTAGACATTCATATGTGCTTGTAACAGCCTAAACTGAATAAATGATTTTGATTATGATAATGATTATTATGATTATTGTCAAAGGAGATTGCTCAAATTGGCCTAAATGCACAAAAAATATTGACATATACGGTAATTCTTGGCGTAATTTATAATTTAATTTACAGTCATTAGATTGCAACGGACACCTTTGTATAATATATTTACTTTAAAAAGGACTTTTAATTTTACCGGTTTGGAAAACATACGAAAATTTTTAATGGCTATGGGTGTAGTAACATTCAGCCAAAGACTGATCGAAGTTGTTTATATAACATAAAAACAAATCTATTTTGTAAAGATCGATAAAATAAATCATTTTTTTTATTACACTGTGGTATTAATATCCACAACTATATTATCATTTTCACTACATGCAAATGTGCTCAGACAATTATTATAGATGGTAGGCGACATCATAAAGTCTATTGCCATACATTTTTCGCCAAACACCTCCATAAACACATTATAATCTGTATATATGTTAGACTATAAGGTATCTATCTATGGGCCTACGTTCCCTGACTATAAATTAATAAATAAATAAAATTATAAGGTGTGATACATTAAAAATCTAAAATATGGTTATCTTAAAAACATAACTACTGAATATATGGCTATAGAACCTAAATCTCTTAGCTTTCTTTGGTTAACGAGAGTTTAAAAATTCTCTCTTATCTGTGGCTCATTCACAACCATCACAGAGTACCTTATTATAACCGGAAATGACACCTGATTTTAAAAGTTACTCTTATGCATTAACTTTAAAAACAGGCAACTATCTGTTAATGTACATGCTTTATATACCTGAATCTAATCCATAATTTCGGTACTTGGCTTGATTTCCGTAGTTTACTATATAACTTATTTGTTTTTTATTATTTTAATATGTTCAGTGTATATGGTTTATAGAAGTTCTCAGGGGTGTCCGTCAATAATATTCGTTTCTACAGTAATTTATATATAATTTCGAATCTAGGAAACAATTTTTCATGATTATTGGTCTTTAGGCCAAACATGTATGGAAGCTGCGCAATCTCCTTTGTAAGGAAACTTGAACAGCAGCGGCACAAAGTACGTAACGAGAACTAAAAATCAGTACACATTTGACAATGACATTTCGTATTCATAAACGATACGAATTCGATAGTGTGTGATTTAAAATTTTCAAATCACATCGGCGGAATCCGCAGTGAAAAGTGTGTCTAAGAATACCCTGTTTTAATTCAGCTAACATGTTAGGTGTTTGTTAACTTTGATGACGACTTTTAGGCGGGATCAGAAAGCGTCATTTTAACAGTTGTGTTTTTCTTGTTAAAAATTGTGTTGTGGCCGATGTAACTGTCTAATAATGGTGGATTATTAACCACTAAGTGTTCGGGAACATGCACAAGTGTTGGCAAGTGAAACAAAATAGCGGAAAGTGTCTTTCGACGTTCCCTCAAGAAGTCCACGGGGAGGTTCCAGTAAATCCCCACACATTTACTGAAACATAGGGAAGGGGTTTGACTTGACTGCCAACTTTTTTACTTTGACTTGATTTATTACTTTGACCACGAGTGCTATAGAATTTGTAAACATTTTAACACTTGACATTGGCTAAATGCACAAGCCGTGCGAAGCCATTTTGAAAAGAAAATCTTTGATGACATCTCAATTCCCACGTAAATAATGTCTTATTGAAAGAGAAGGTCGTTATCAGCGCTCTCTACACTGGGAAACTAACTATTAGATTAAAGTTAAGTTAAATAATTATAAGCTTAAAGAAAATATAACTAGAAAAAAATCCACGTGACATTGTGGGTTACCTATAATGCGAAGAGATGGCGCTGCCTTGCAGCTTAAGAATGGCTAGAAGAATTTCGACGCGGTCCGTGAGGGCTGCGGTAGCATAATTGGTCAGTGCATTCGCCCGGATTGCGAAGGGTGCGGGTTCGAGACCCGTCTGCTGCCTGGTCCGCGTGGATTTTTTTCTAGTTATATTTTCTTTAGATTTAAACATCAAGCAGTTACATGCTTTAAAAATAATAAAAAATATAATTATAAGCTTGTTTATGTGCAGGTGTGTTAATATTTTTTGTATTTTTTTCCATTGAAAAGTAATCTAAAACGTATCTTGGATATTCTATTGACGCAAAACTTAATCATGATACAAGCATGATACCAATCAAAATGGTATGTAGATACTTATCTTGTGTGTTTTGAAAACTTCAGAAAGTAGGTATACCTACATTTTATTAATGTAAACGAAGAGAAATATTTCAAATCAAACACTATTATCTCATAAAGAAAAGTTTACTAGAAAAAAAATCCACGCGGGCCAGGCAGCGGACGGGACTCGAACCCGCACCCTTCGCAATCCGGGCGAATGCACTGACCATTATTCTACCACGGCCCTATTCGCCGCGTCGAAATTTTCCTAGCCTTAAGCTGCAATGCAGCGCCATCTCTTCGCATTGTAGGTAACCCACAATGTCAAATGAATACTTTTCCAAGTACACACATCAAAAGTGTCTAGGGATCAACATATATTTTTGCAATAACTTTTCTCCTGATTGATATTAATTAAAATTTTCTTTAAGGATTCATCAAATAAAGTGTTTTCGTTTGTCACAGTAACGATAAACCAAGTCACCTTTGCATTAATAAAGAAATTTGCCATTTTCCTAATAAAGGGATTTTTGACATTTGAACCACTAACACAAAAGTTCGAAAAAAAGACTGAAATAACAGTTTTCTCTAAAATTTTATTGGGTAACTTAAACAATTAATAATCCGTATTTCTACCGCGAACACTAACAACACAAGAACATCGGTTTGGCATACTCAAAATGAGTTCATCCAAATCACGCTGTGGAATGGCCGCCCATGTTCGTTGCAACAACAAAAAAAGGTCTTCTTGCGACTGGATACCCTCCATATTCGGCAGAGCTCTTCTCTGTAGCATATCCCATGCATGCTCAATCGGGTTCAAGTCTGGCGACTGAGCAGGCCAGGGCAGGACATTGATGTTAGCTGCGGCGAGAGTCTGTCTTACAACTCTTGCGGTGTGCGGTCGTGCATTATCATGCATTAACTGAAATAAGGGACCGATTTGCACTTGTAGAGGAACGATGACGTCTGATACAATCGTCTCAGCATAAATTTGAGCGTTGAGGTTGCCTCTGATCCAAATCAACTCAGTTCTTCCGCCGATCCAAATACCCGCCCATACCATGATGGTTCCACCACTATAAGGATGGACTTCCTGGCAGGATTTTAATCGCTGTTGGCGTCCAGGGGTTCTCCAGTGTCGTATACGTCTTGTATCCGGTCTCATACCAAAACGAGACTCATCAGAAAAGCACACGAAACGCCATTGTTCTTCTGCCCAATTTCTGTGTTCAAGAGCCCATTGATATCGAATCCTACGATTGTGCATTGCTATAGGTGGTACCCGTAGCGGTCTTCGGGAATGAAGGTTCACTTCATGCAAGCGGTTTCTGACTGTTTGGTCGCTAATTAAGTTCCCTGAAGAGTGATGAAGCCTCACGGCTAACATCATGGCGGTTATTGTTGGAGCTCTTCGAGTTAAGATTTGAATGTATCGGTCTTGTCTCCGTGTGGTGCAGCGATACCGTCCTCCATGGCGCTCAGCCACGGTACCAGTGCTTCGGTATCGTGTCCAAAGTCGACTGATAACACTCTGACTTGTATTCAGAGCTAAAGCCACAGTACGTTGCCGGGAACCAGCTTCTATCATTCCCACGGCTCTGAGCATTTCTTCCCTGCTTAAATGACGTCGCCGCTCCATAATAACGTTGGTTTTAATCAGTAGTAGGGAAACAGTAGCACTAATAATGTCTTCAATGCGTTGTATGTTTTTATAGGGAAAATATTGACAGCTGATTTTCATCTTTTACTCGAATTTGATTCACAGTTCCTGATTCAAATTATGAAATGCACCAAAAAGGATCCATATAAATTTATAAAATCATAAATTTATTACAAAGCCACATCTCAATCTCAAGAAATCCGCATAAAAATGCTTGATCCCTAGACACTTTTGATGTGTGTATTAAACATTTGAAAGAAGAAATAGCAATTATAGTTATGTTTTTATTTATTTTTAAGCATTTAACTGCTAGATGTTTAAATCTAAAGAAAAGTTTACTAGAAAAAAATCCACGCGGACCAGGCAGCGGACGGGACTCGAACCCGCATTTTTTTCTAGTAAACTTTGCTTTAGATTTAAACATCTAGCAGTTAAATGCTTAAAAATAAATAAAAACATAACTATTATATCATATTACATATTGAATAAATACATATTATGTTAAGATAGGACATTTTAGATTTCGTATCACTAGAAAGTGTCTGTTCATCGTAATATGTGATAATGACGGAAATATTTTCATCGTATGACCCATTTATTAAAGTTCAATCTTTAACAATCTTCTTTTCTTCATTTGTTTGTTATAATTTTTATTTTTTAAGCATGTAACTGCTTGGTGTTTAAATCTAAAAAAAATATAACTAGAAAAAATTCCAAACGGACCAGGCAATGTGACATGCTTAAAAAATAAAAATCATAACTATAATTGCTTTTTCTCCTTTCAAATGTTTAATACTTGTAAAAGTATTCATTTGACATTGTGGGTTACCTACAATGCGAAGAGATGGCGCTGTCTCGCAGCTTAAGAATGGCTAGAGGAATTTCGACGCGGCCGTCAGGGCTGCAGTAGCATAATTGGCCAGTGCATTCGCCCGGATAGCGAAGGGTGCATACGTTTGTTTTGGTAAAAACTCATTGCTAAAAAATGATGAATCCTTTGTCAGTGAAACTAAAAGTAAATGTGGTTAGTGCATCCGCCTGAACAGCAGAAGGTGCAGCTTCGAATCCCATCCTTTTTGGATTTTTTCTAGTAAAATTGTCTTTGGATTTAATAACATATTGCTGTCATTTCTGGCTGATTCTCTAAACCTAAACCCAAGGAACTTATATTCTATCTGGAATGCTTACGAAACAATATTAGATTTAAAAAAAATCTGATTTTAAAGTACTGTTAAAGTAGGTAAGTATTACTTGATTACTCAAACAATTAAAATTAAAAAAAATCGTTACGTTGTTGAGCCCCAGTTAAATATGACTGTTTAAAGTAAATGTTACTTTAATTTATTAGCCAAAGGATGTTATTGCAAGCAGTTAAATTAAATAAGTAATAAAACTGATAATCGATGTTGGAACTAAAATTTGTATTCACAAGATCCATTGACAACGTCAAAATATATCAAAGGCACTTCGTATTTTTTTAAATTCAACCATAGAGTTCAGCACAGATGTACTAATTTTTTTTTAATTAAAAAAAAGTATTGGATAAATAATTGAATCCCAGGAGGTTTGGGGAAGCCCAGAATCCGGGTCCCGTGGCTATCAGTGCATGATATCTTTTAGGGTTGTCAATAGGAAATTCACTATTCAAAATCCATCAATTTAGCAATTTTATATGTACTGTATCTTAGTTTTTTTTAATACAGCTTAATAGGATACAACATTTTGTTTGTATGTATGGAACATGGGTAAGTATGTCATACTACATCATTTTAAGTTATAGTCTAGGAGAGTGTTGAATTTTCTGTGCCAAGTAAAAAACTAAATAATTCATGCTTGCTTGGGATTTAGAAATAATTAGATATACGTATATTATTGAGAACTGGACTGGGTGTATGGAAAAATGTGTATTTTGTTTTGCTTCCAGTTCTCGATCGCGAGCAGTCCAGTATCGTAATGCAATAAATATTTTTAAAGTATGAATGTTATTCTAAACTAATACAGTTTTATAATTTTTTTCATATACAGTAGCAACGACTCTTTACCCGTCTGCGCAATGCAAGAGCGCGAAGCGCGACGCGCAGACAGGGTATAGTGTTTAACAGTCTATATATGTATGTATGTTCCTTTGTGGCATACTAGAGACTAAACGCGTGGACCGATTTTGATGATTCATACATTAATCGATTCGTCTTGATCATGGGAGTGCTATTAAAGATATGGTAGTAATCAAAATTCAATATGGAGAAAATTAGGCGTCATATTGTGACGAAGTAAAAAAAATAATTTAAAATTGTTTTTACACTTGTACATATTCAATAATTTCATTCTATTAAAGTCAGAGAAGCATTTGCCAACCCTACTCCCATATTTGATTTCATTTGAACATCTGTAAATGAGACGAATTGGCATGTATCATTTATATGCTTTTTTTTCAAATTAATTGTACTAAAATAAATAAATTCTTTAAATTGATAACTAAGTTTTGTTTGAGTTGTATATCACACTAATATTATAAAGGCGAAAGTTTGTGAGTGTGTGTCTGTATGTTTGTTACTTCTTCACTTCTAAACGGACGGAGAGATTTTAATAAAATTTCTGCTGTCACAGCTGACACCCTGGATTTACACATAGGCTACGTTTTCCTGCGAAAAATATCCCTAATAAGCCGCGGGTAACCTCGCGGGGCACAGCTAGTAGTTATTTAGATACATGCACTGATGCCAGATTGGGGGGATTCCCCCCAAATTTGGGGAATTTTATCTATCTACCATCTTTCATCTTTGCTCTGCTAAATTGTAATTTTTCATTTTGTACTATTAATTGTTTGCACTATCAAAGCAAAATTACTACGGTTATATATACATTTACTATGGTTAGAGACATATTTAGGTGTCGTGTCGTCGCTCTAACCTCTCTCTCTTTAACCCATAGTAAATGTATGAAACCGATGCGTCACGAGTCACGACACGCCACGATGCGTTACTATGCTTTTGAGTTAAAAAGGAGCGGGAAAGACGACTAGTTCGAAAATGCTGATTCAGTAATGGATGCTATTGCAGAAATTACATACATAATTATTATGTAGTAAATATTGTATTTTTTATGTTTTAAATTTTGGGGGGATTTCGGGCTTTGGAAACCTGTATTTTGGGGGGATTTCGGGTAAGTTTTGGGGTGAAGGCGAAATGACTTTCTGGTAACAATGGATGCATGACAGGGTTATTTAGAAATTCATTACAATTAAGATACAGTTGTTTAAAAAAAAATATCTTTTCATTTAATCTACCGATATGAATTGCAGTAACTACCATTCGTAATTCTCTACTTTCTTCAATGTGTTCAAACTTTATTGCCTGATTTTCCATGATCATACTATTTCTCCAACTATACTCCAGAGGAGCTCGACGGCGCAACTGGTTAGCGCGTTCGGCTGCGATCGTTGAAGTTAAGCAACTTTCGCAGTGGTCGGTTATTGGATGGGTGACCAAAAATTTACTATCTCCGTGCTTCGGAAGGCACGTTAAGCCGTTGGTCCCGGTTGCATCTGCAGTCGTTATCATGGTGGTGGTGGGTCATGGCCCTATTCCATCCATAGGAAAGGTTAGGTGCTGTGCCCCAGCAGTGGGGACATTAATAGGCTGATGATGATGATGATGATGAATCCAGCAGGGCATCTTAAACAGATATTTATACCTATATTTGTTCAAAACTATATGAGTGGGTATATTTTAACTACTTATACGGGTACCTATCAATAATCCCAGCGGAGAAACCCGCCCGATAAATAAAGGAAGTCGTTCTAACCATCTACCATTTATTTGATAATAGGCTATTTGACAAGTTGACTAATGTTTATGGTGTCCGTAAAAAGTGGATATTCATCATTCTGTTGTGTATTTCAGTAAAAATAACCAAATCAAAAACTCAATTTTCAAATTGCCGCGAAAACGTTTCTCTGGACAATATGGCGTCTTACTAGTGTGTGACGTCACACGACTGTTATTAAAACGTCAAACGATACAATGCAATGTCACTTTAACCGGAAGTTTACCTGCGTGTGACGTCATTTTAAGCTCCGCCAATCCCAAGCGTTTTGGGTCACGTGACAATAGATAAGAAAACTATTATCTTTTTCATGGGTTTTAAGTAAAATTATGAATATTTTTTTGTAAAAATAGTAAAATCCCCTGCCAATATTCATTCCAAACACAGATGCTAACAATTGGCGCGTTATTTTAATACTGTCAAATAGCCTATTCCAAAAATTAGTAAAACTCGTACTAAAAAAACCTCTAGAGTTTTCCAGTAACAGAACATGTTCAAATTGTATCAGCCGCTGAAATTAATCATAATTCTTTAATTAAACATTGTTAATTGATTAACCGTGACCCTGATAATGATAACGCAAGCAATATACATATTTGAGGGGTCACAGATCATGTACCTACAAATTTATCGGGTGTTTTCGGGAGCACGTGGTATGTTGATACGCCATATTCCATAGCAACTAATTTGGTTTTTGGACGTCCGTTTAGTCGCAACTGATGTCATGGAAAATGATCATGCTTATCTACGATCGAATGGATGTATGTTTCGAATTTGACGATATTATATTCCTTGTACTAAGAGTCAACTACAATATTTTTTTAAAGGTCACGGTTAGTAAGGAAAAAAATCGTAATTCATTTACTAAGAGAAATTCCGTCTTTTTTCGGTGACATGTGGATTGTGAAGATTCCCAACAGTACATTTAGCACGAACCAACATCGAATTCGTATCGTTTGCGAGTACGAAATGTCATTGTCAAATGTGTACTGATTTTTCGTTCTTGTTACGTACGTTATAGCGCTAATGTTCAAGTTTTCATACAAAATTTGACAATGACATTTCGGACTCGCAAACTATTCGAATTAGATAATGGTTTGTGCTGTAGGCCAGTCATTAAAGCCTTACACCCGGAAATAACTAGTAACTTGCTGAAATTTTGAGGGTTTTCGAAAGAAGGTAAAATAACTTACCGGGTGATTTTGCAGCATTCTGGGGTGTACGGAAAGGGTTGAAAAGGGGTGAAAAGTGTTTTTTGTTCATAAAATTGCCAAAAAATTAGTAACACGCTGCAAATTTAGAATAAGTTTGTTTTTACCGTTTTGTAACGTGTATTAAATTTGCAGCGTTTTGCAATATACGGAACATTGTTTATTATTAAAATAAAATTAAGGTAAAAAATACCTTTTTAAAAACAAGCTTTTATTCAAATGCGCTAAAAAGAAAAAAAGAAAATTTCAACTAAATTAGTTAAAGATATCTGTTTCTAAATAGATTTTCAAATTTTAGAAGTCCGCTATATTGTATTGAGAGTGACGTCACATTTTTTTCGAGTTACTCTCAGCAAGCCCTTTAATTTAATACCCATATTGTAGGAATGCATTAAAAATGATTGGTCCGCCATTTTGGGTATGCCGCCATATTGGATTTAGAATGACGTCACACTGTTAATCATGCATTGTCATCCAAACTGAACGAGCATACCAAATTTCAGCTTAATCGGTTGAGGGCAAGTGCTTTAAATTTGAGTTGTAAGATTTGACCGTAACAAACATACATAGCAAGTTAAATAAAAGCTTGTAAAAATAAAAAATAATGAAATTTGTTAATAACAAGGGCTAAAAATTAATAACACGCTGCAAATTTGGAATTAGGTTGTTTTTATCAATTTGTAAAATCTACTTTTGCAGCGTTTTGCTTGAACATTGTTGTTCCGTATGTTAGCAATTATATTAACAAAAAACACTTTTCACCCCTTTTCAACCCTTTCCGTACACCCCAGAACGCTGCAAAATCACCCGGTAAGTTATTTTACCTTCAAAATTTCAGCAAGTTACTAATTATTTCCGGGTTTAAGGTTTTAATGACTGGCCTACTGAGGCTACAGGATCTTGCGGTCATGCTTAATTATAGACATTAGATATTTAGATCGGGTGGTTCCTTTACTTGGTAGCCGAGTAAGGTAGTTATCCAGATAAACTTCAGAAGCTGGTGGAAGGTACTGTAGAAAGGTCAAAGGGGAAGATCTTCCTCCGAGCTGGGTGATAGTGTTGCCAATGATTAATCGATAGTCTATCCATAGCCAACCAATCGTATGACAATCGATCGGCTTACTGTTGATAGTATCGATACTATCGATAGCACAGAAAAAGCCAATACTATCGGATGAGTTAAATACTATCGATAGTATTGTAGTTCGTTAATAACAAACTATCGATAGTATCGATACTGTCGATTTTATTTGCAACCATACTATCGATAGTTTAACAACTTGCATTAGTATTGTTTACAATTTTCAGGTATTATAGTCAATCACAAACTTCAGTCTAGAACAATCGCTAGAATCGATAGTATTGTTGCAGATAAAATCAACACTATCGATAGTATCGATACTATCAATAGTTTGTTAATAACGAACTTCAATAGTATCGATAGTACCGATAGTATTGCACTCAGTTGATAGTATTGCCTTATTCTGAGCTACCGATAATATCGATACTATCGGTTGTATCGATTCTATCGATCGGCCTATCGATAGGGCACATGATTTTCGATGTAAACTGTCGATAGTTTTAATATCGATAGTTCGGCAACACTACTGGGTGATGTTAGCTCGGGGGCCGCGGCCCGACTGATGTTGGTCGGGCATCATATATATGACCTGTTGGCTACCGAATTTTACTTGCGCGATGTAGGCTTCCTTACGTTGTGAACGCAGCGCCGGTAGTGCCATCTCTTGAGGAGGCGTAAGATTGTTTCCTCTATGTTAGTTATATGTGGGGCGTGTAGATGTCGCCGCCACAGTACATTACTTGGCTAATTAAGGGACATTGTGAGGGGGAATGCCCAATCGGTTTAAACAGGTTGGAATCGGGCTACTGATCGAATGATCGAAAGCCGCGTATCCACTAGAGGCAGCTCGCGTCGAGCGGCCTCGACTTGAAGCAAATAGCTTCAGTTTGAGGCTGCTCGCTCTGAGGCAACGGCTACGGATCAGCTCGAGGCGTGTCGCCTCAGCTTGATCCGCCGGCGGCGCACTGCGCAGGTGACCAATGATCATAGACCGTTTGTACGGGAACTGAACCGAACACATAATAGCCAATCAAACGACGTGACAGCAAACAATCAAATCAATCAGTGCTCACATCCGAGAGCAGCGACTCAAGCAGAACCAAGTTTTGGTCAAGTTATGAGCATTTGCTCAACACATAACTGTGGCGCGCCTTCCCCGCCCGCAAGGCCCTACTAACCTCTTTCTCTGTAATTTTTTTTTATTTTATTTTAACCATGTAACTGCTAGATGTTCAAATCTTAAGAAAATATAACTAGAATAAAATTCACGCGGGCCAGGCAGCAGACGGGACTCGAACCCGCACCCTTCGCTATCCGGGCGAATGCACTGCCCAATCATGCTACCGCAGCCCTGATGGCCGCGTCGAAATTCTTCTAGCCATTCTTAAGCTGCAAGGCAGCGCCATTTCTTCGCATTGTAGGTAACCCACAATGTCAAATTCTTTGTTCAGTGATCTATAGGCTTGCCATCAGGTGATTTAATTTCAGGATTGTTTGCCACTTTTTTAATATAAAAAAACCGACACGGTCTTTAAGATCTTAGTAGGGCATCATGCTCCGAGGCATCACCATCAGAAGCGGTTGCCGCGACCAAATTCGCACTCCCAGCACGCATTGGGAGGACCTCGGTCCTCACAATACGTATCGGGTGACTGGTGCAATAGTATTGTCTGGTTTTTAGTGGCAACGCAAGTAAAAAATCTTTTTACAGCGTCGTCGTCTTTAAGAGGCACACCGCCGCACGGACCTCACACCAGGCTCCCGCAAGTCTTACGGACCCCCCAGTGGCTGACCACCGAGTACCCCGCAACTCTTACGGGCGCTTTATAGTATAATATCTGCTAAAAAAGTCCTGCGAATACCTACTACACTGCTTAATGCGAAGCCGCAGGGTCCCCGTTAGGGATTCTACCACGGCTTCGCACCCAGCAGCTTCTCGGCTTCGCCGGGGCTCCACGGCAGGAGTCTCCCGAAGTATTACGGGGTAGGCCCGCGCGTGGGGACTGGGTACGCGGCCTAATGCCCACCGTATCGCCCCCCATCCGCTGCGGAGGGGACTCCTGGGCGTACCCGTCCAAAAACCCTCCGCCGCCCCCCCTTTGTAGGACAGAACTACGAGTGGGGGGGGGATAGGTAGAGCCCTGCTTATTTCCTTCTTATTTCAGGGAGGATTCCCACATACCTTCTTCTCGCTCTCCCGGTGGTTGAAGGATGCGTAAGGCTTTTCTCAGATAAAAAAAGTCTCAGTAGTATAGTTGGTTTGTACGTCCACCAGGGTACAGGAAGGCGCAAGTTTGAGTTCAGAAGGCGCGTTCTTGCAGGTCAATGATTGTAGATTAATTTTATGAAAGTTTTTGATAGTAATTCTATTTAATTCAATATTAAAATTCGAGGTAAACCTGCGTTATTTTTTGGGAAAACTCACGGAGGTTAGATGTTTTTTTTAATAATTAATGAGATGTAAAATCAAGATTCTAATACATTATGTTTCAACCAAAACATATTTCTAATATCGTAGTAATTAATTTGATCTAATTTATTGATTATTATTGAGAGATTGAGGCGTTTGAAGTTGTGCATATCATTTTTTCCGTAAACTAGCTGCGGTAGATCGATCAGTACAAAAAAAGGAAAATAGTATTTGCAAATAATCTACATTTAATTTCAATAGAAAGAATAAATCTACTGTTTACTTCTATTGGAAATAGTCAAAATCTCTTCTAAAGGTGTAAACGAGGCGCTCAAAAATTGCGATTTATTACAAAAAATGTGAAAGGGCTCTTAACCTGGCCTGAGTAGATTTTTTTCTAACATAATTTTCTTTAAACGTCAAAAGGTCATAGGGACTTTTTACGATAACATTGATATTATACAAAGTTTTATTATGCCAGCTGTAGCTTATCTCTAGACGGTTTACAAAGTAACTTAGACACTTGTATGATGAATCATAATAATGTTTCGATGCATGTGACTGACAAAAGGTGACTCTTTACGCATTTTGTACAAATATAACTATCCTGCTTAATAAATCTGCTCACGTGGTCAGTATAAGCTGCATCATTCGTAACCGTTAATGAATACCACCACACCCAGTGTTCAGCCGTGTATCTGCTAGAGGCAGCCTCGGATCGAGCGGCTGCCTCACTCTGAGGCTGCGCAAGTGGAAACGCTGCCTCAACCTGAGGCACGCCGCGACGCGAGGCAAATTCGTCGCCGCGAGCCGAGCCATATTTTGTTGGTTTCTGTGCCGTGCTCAAAGGCGCCTCAGTCTGAGCCGTGTGTTTAATGGAGACGGTCGCGCCCGTCGCCTGCATCGCAATGGAGAATGGGACCGCTATTAAGCTGATAAAATCATATGAGGATCACCGTGTTCTCTGGGACCCATTTAATAAAAAACACTATGATAAAAATGTGAAGCAAGATGCGTGGAACGATATTAGTTTCAATATGGGAAGGGCCGCCATCCGTCCGGGTTTCCCCGGATTTGTCCTAGTTTACGGGGCGTCCGGGGAGCGTCCGGGCGGGGTTTCATTTGTCGTCCGGGTTTAAAAATTTCCTGTTTTGGGTTGCCAATTAATCCGTCAATTTAAATGTCTTTGAAAATGAATAAATCCGATATCGAAAATGACCGATAAACGGTCTACCTCATAAT
Organism: Chilo suppressalis; assembly: GCA_902850365.2. Taxonomy (NCBI): domain Eukaryota; kingdom Metazoa; phylum Arthropoda; class Insecta; order Lepidoptera; family Crambidae; genus Chilo; species Chilo suppressalis. Next base: position 1,453,070 of record OU963894.1, read on the forward strand.
AAGTGGTCACTGCTGCCCATGGACACTTGCAGCACCAAGGAAAGCTGATCTTTGTTGGAAGTCTGCATTTTTGGTTACAGTGTTAGAATAGATTTATTCATTTTCAAAGACATTTAAATTGACGGATTAATTGGCAACCCAAAACAGGAAATTTTTAAACCCGGACGACAAATGAAACCCCGCCCGGACGCTCCCCGGACGCCCCGTAAACTAGGACAAATCCGGGGAAACCCGGACGGATGGCGGCCCTACCCATATTGAAACTAATATCGTTCCACGCATCTTGCTTCACATTTTTATCATAGTGTTTTTTATTAAATGGGTCCCAGAGAACACGGTGATCCTCATATGATTTTATCAGCTTAATAGCGGTCCCATTCTCCATTGCGATGCAGGCGACGGGCGCGACCGTCTCCATTAAACACACGGCTCAGACTGAGGCGCCTTTGAGCACGGCATTGGTTTCTGCCAACAAAATATGGCTCGGCTCGCGGCGACGAATTTGCCTCGCGTCGCGGCGTGCCTCAGGTTGAGGCAGCGTTTCCACTTGCGCAGCCTCGGAGTGAGGCAGCCGCTCGATCCGAGGCTGCCTCTAGCAGATACACGGCTGAACACTGGAACACTTATACTGACCACGTGAGCAGATTTATTAAGCAGGATAGTTATATTTGTACAAAATGCGTAAAGAGTCACCTTTTGTCAGTCACATGCATCGAAACATTATTATGATTCATCATACAAGTGTCTAAGTTACTTTGTAAACCGTCTAGAGATAAGCTACAGCTGGCATAATAAAACTTTGTATAATATCCATGTTATCGTAAAAAGTCTCTATGACCTTTTGAAGTTTAAAGAAAATTATGTTAGAAAAAAATCTACTCAAGCCAGGTTAAGAGCCCTTTCACATTTTTTGTAATAAATCGCAATTTTTGAGCGCCTCGTTTACCCCTTCAGAAGAGATTTTGACTATTTCCAATAGAAGTAAACAGTAGATTTATTCTTCCTATTGAAATTAAATGTAGAATATTTGCAAATACTATTTTCCTTTTTTTGTACTGATCGATCTACCGCAGCTAGTTTACGGAAAAAATGATAATATGCACAACTTCAAACGCCTCAATCTCTCAATAATGTTCAATAAATTAGATCAAATTAATTACTACAACATTAGAAATATGTTTTGGTTGAAACATAATGTATTAGAATCTTGATTTTACATCTCATTAATTATTAAAAAAAACATCTAACCTCCGTGAGTTTTCCCAAAAAATAACGCAGGTTTACCTCGAATTTTAATATTGAATTAAATAGAATTACTATCAAAAACTTTCATAAAATTAATCTACAATCATTGACCTGCAAGAACGCGCCTTCCGAACTCAAACTTGCGCCTTCCTGTACCCTGGTGGACGTACAAACTAACTATACTACTGAGACTTTTTTATCTGAGAAAAGCCTTACGCATCCTTCAACCACCGGGAGAGCGAGAAGAAGGTATGTGGGAATCCTCCCTGAAATAAGAAGGAAATAAGCAGGGCTCTACCTATCCCCCCCCCCCACTCGTAGTTCTGTCCTACAAAGGGGGGGGCGGTACGGTAGGCATTTGGCCGCGTACCCAGTCCCCACGCGCGGGCCTACTCCGTAATACCTCGGGAGACTCCTGCCGTGGAGCCCCGGCGAGGCCGAGAAGCTGCTGGGGGCGGAGCCGTGGTAGAATCCCTAACGGGGACCCCGCGGCTTCGCATTAAGCAGTGTAGAAGGTATTCGCAGGACTTTTTAGCGGATATTATACTGTAAAGCGCCCGTTAGCGTTGCGGGGTCCTCGGTGGTCAGCCACTGGGGGGTCCGTAAGACTTGCGGGAGCCTGGTGTGAGGTCCGTGCGGCGGTGTGCCTCTTAAAGACGCATAGACGACGCTGTAAAAAGATTTTTTACTTGCGTTGCCACTAAAAACCAGACAATACTATTGCACCAGTCACCCGATACGTATTGTGAGGACCGAGGTCCCCCCAATACGTGCTGGGAGTGCGAATTTGGTCGCGGCAACCGCTTCTGATGGTGATGCCTCGGAGCATGATGCCCTACTAAGACCTTAAAGACCGTGTCGATTTTTTTATATTAAAAAAGTGACAAACAATCATGAAATTAAATCGCCTGATGGCAAGCCTATAGATCACTGAACAAAGAATTTGACATTGTGGGTTACCTACAAAGTGAAGAAATGGCGCTGGCTTGCCTTGCAGCTTAAGAATGGCTAGAAGAATTTCGACGCGGCCATCAGGGCTGCGGTAGCATGATTGGGCAGTGCATTCGCCCGGATAGCGAAGGGTGCGGGTTCGAGTCCCGTCTGCTGCCTGGCCCGCGTGAATTTTATTCTAGTTATATTTTCTTAAGATTTGAACATCTAGCAGTTACATGGTTAAAATAAAATAAAAAAAAATTACAGAGAAAGAGGTTAGTAGGGCCTTGCGGGCGGGGAAGGCGCGCCACAGTTATGTGTTGAGCAAATGCTCATAACTTGACCAAAACTTGGTTCTGCTTGAGTCGCTGCTCTCGGATGTGAGCACTGATTGATTTGATTGTTTGCTGTCACGTCGTTTGATTGGCTATTATGTGTTCGGTTCAGTTCCCGTACAAACGGTCTATGATCATTGGTCACCTAACCGCTTGCGATATAAAAGAATATCACTCGCTCCGGTGCTTACCCCCCCCCAATCCCCTACCCCGTGGAGCTCTGGAACCTTATTCACTGATAGAAAGACAACATCACCAAAAAGTAGTGTTATTTTACTGTGATTTTCTGTAAGGTGGAGGTTATATCTATTTTTTCTTTTAAATTATATAATTATTCATATAAAAAATCGTTAGTGTTTGGCATCCACTTGTCAGTTAAAGGACCCAGTTGAAAACCAGCGCCAGTGTATAGTGCACTGACATTATGCTGAACTGGGCCCTTTTCAGCGCAGCCGTGGATACGGAGTGGTATAGGTATCGATTCTGGCATGATTCTATTAACTTAGGACTGAATTTGGCATCGGTCAGTCCTTTTCATTCACTATACGTAGTGACAGGGATACGCTGCTGTCAGGTTTAAGTTTCCGTTTGGGGGTTCGTGCCGGAATCGACGCCAGTATGGTATATGTTAAGTGGTATTTATTAATGTCTGTATCTAATTGTCATTTTGTAAGTTATAAGTATAACAATTTATCTGTATCCGTGTACTGTGCTGAATAAATGATTTCGATTGATTGATTGATTGATTGATATCTTCAGGCGGACGCTCCAATTCGAGCGGTAAATCCTCTATGTCCTACCTCTCTTATTTTTTTTTTCTTAAGTATTTCTTTCTGAGGAGCTCGATGGCGCGGGTGGTTAGCGCGTTATGCTGCGATCGTTGAAGTTAAGCAACTTTCCCACTGGTCGTTCATTGGATGGGTGACCAAAACTCTTCTGTCTCGAGTTCCTCTGTGCTTCGGAAGGCACGTTAAGCCGTCGGTCCCGGCTGCATCTGCAGTCGTTAGCACCCGCCAATAACACTGGGCCCGCGTGGTGAGTCATGGCCCAATTCCCTATTCCATCCATGGGGAAGGCCTGTGCCCCAGCAGTGGGGACATTAATAGCTAATGATGATGATGATGATGAATTAGATTTTACCACGAATTTTATTGGGCGTCTCATTTTACAAGTGTTTAAACAAACAAGACTGGACCTAAATGAGATCCTTGAGATACTCCCGAGGAGATTTTATGGAATCCTGTGCCCCAGCAGTGGGGACATTAATAGGCTGATGATGATGACTTCTCAGGTGGCAGCGTCATCTCTTCGCATAGCATGTGCGTCACAATTAGTTAGGCATTGTTACCGACGGCGATGCGACAATAAAATTTACATCATTACTGTGGACGCGTAGTGAATTTTTCCTACCGTTCCCTCACGTCTGTAGTCACGTCATAAAGTTTTTTTTACTGGCAACTATCTATGAGAAATCTCCAAGTGCGGCTTAATGTAGTTACACAGTCTTTTGTTTACATAATTTGAATGTCATTTTTTTAATGCGGAGAACAAAGATCAAACTCCAAAGACATTAAAACTATGTATACAAGCCGGCAGTATACAAAAAAATAATGTCTTGCGGTTAACGCAAGTTAATAGAAAATATTCCTTTAGGTAAGGATTTTATTGTATTATTAAAACTTAAGACACTTTTTTAAAACAAGTTTGGGATTTTTATGTCGCCTTCTCGAGAGGTCCCGGGTTCGAATTCCAGTGGGCCAGATGTTTGTGTGATGAATACAAGCAATTAAACTCCATTCATCATGAATGTTTAATATGTATTTCTATATAAATATACTTATATATGTATGAGTATATGTATTCCGTCCCTTGTGTCCCTTATCACAAGCCTTACAGTGCTTACTTTGGGGCTAGGCTAATTGGTGTGAATGTTGGAAATATTTTTTCAGCTTTGTTTCATCATCATCATCATCAGCCTATTAATGTCCCCACTGCTGCGGCACAGGCCTTCCCTATGGATGGAATAGGGAGATTGGGCCATGATCCACCACGCGGGCCCAGTGCGATTGGTGGGTGCTAACGACTGCAGATGCAGCCGGGACCAACGGCTTAACGTGCCTTCCGAAGCACGGAGGAGCTCGAGATAGTAATTTTTGGTCACCCATCCAATGACCGACCACTGCGAAAGTTGCTTAACTTCAACGATCGCAGCCGAACGCGGTAACCACTTGCGCCATCGAGCTTCTCCAGGTTTGTTTAAAATATCAGTTTTAATAGAAATCTTATGGCGAACGGTCCCTTAAAAATGTTTTATAGTCGATCTAGCGACGTCACCATAACCTATGAAAATGTCATTGAAGATGTAAAGTAGAGTAGTAAAGAAGTAATTATACAATTCTATGAATTCTTCAAGGTGCTTTAATACAAAGATGAATGTCAGCATTGGAAAGTCTGTAACTAATGCAAGCAAGCTCTTTCTAAGAATGTAGCGGTGCTACGAGTACAGGTACCTGGTATCACGCACGTCATCATTATAACCTTATTCAATTTTAAACTTTTGTTCACCTTTTGAGAAGAATTAAGTTCTATTCCTTGACCCCGCGTGACTTATTATCTATACTAATATTATAAAGCGGCAGTTTGTTTGTTTGTTTGAACGCGCTAATCTCTGGAACTACTGGTCCGATTTGAATGATTCTTTCAGTGTTGGGTAGTCCATTTATCGAGGAAGGCTATAGGCTATATTTTTTTTTTCGAAATTAGGGATAAAATTAGAATTGCTATTTTGTAACACAAGGTGTAAAATCGAAAACCTATTTTTGCGTGCGCTGCAAAAACTATTGACAATAGAACAAAATGATGTACTACGGGTTTTAAGATCCCATTAAGACCTACAAAAAAGTCCGCGAGAGCATATCTGTGCGTCCTGTGAAAACTGATACATCTCGAAAATGTCAATTTTAGAGTAGAGTAGTTTTTGTGTTTAAAAAAATATATTTGTTTTTGTAATAGTCATTTTACGAAAATAGTTATACAGTTTGTAATAGTTTTGTACTACCTACAGACTGTTAAGTTCCTGATCAAAGACAATAAAAGGTTAAAGAGATATTTAAAAAAAACTATTTATTATATCAAAACACACGATATGAATTGTCGTGTATAATGATTCTAAATGACTTATATCATTTTACACTTCATGTGAAGGTTTGGTGAAAGGTGATATTTTTGTATTGTAAGCTAGTTTTATACAAAACTATATTATTCCTGCTTAGGGGTGTCCAACAAAAAAGTAATATTATTCAGTCGACTGCCCGACTGTAAGTGCAAAACTGGTAAAATTTGTGTTTTTGTTATTTGTATCATTTTACACAAGAATAACGGTAACTGAACTCTGTGTCTTTTAGTATAAGTTGACTTATATCTCAATTAAAATTGTGTAATATGATACAAAAAATGCTTGAAGTCATAAAAGAAGAAATAAAATAGTAACGAAGAATATTTTGATTCACGTTTATTTTTTTATAGTAATACAAAAAATATACTTAATCAAAAGTCATTTTTTTTTAATGTTAACATTCAACATAAAAAAAGAAATCATCCAATGACATACATCAACAAAGTTCGGTTAACATAAAATAGTTTTGCAAACAGAATATTTGAAGGAAATTCTAATTCTCAGTTTTATTGGTATTCAAAAGATACTTATAAAAAATAAAATCAAACAAACTTAAACTTTTTATCAAACTCAACCCTAATCAATATTAAACTTTAGAGTTATAGAGAATCAAAATTATCACTTTTTAGCACATGACTGCTTAAAATAACATTTATAAAATGTTTGAACTCAAAATTGTATATAACTTCCATATCAAAATCAACACAATTCAATATATTTTTATAAAAAACAACAACTTATTTCTATATTCTAATGAAATATTATCAGTCTTCATCACTAGAGATCAAATCAGGATCAATATTTCTTACATCAGCCTTTGTTTTTAAATTCATATAATAATCATGATAACTACTATCAATGTATGGCAATAATGAAATTAAATCAGTCTTCTTCTCCTTTGAAATGAAATTTACTCCCGTGCAGGTTAGTAAATTATTGGCAACTACTTCTTGTTCATAACGCCTACCCCTTTTTGCAAGAGAGATCATATTAAGGTCATCAGATTGCAAATCTGTTTTATATCCTAGGCATGGAAACAACGCCTTGGCAAATCGTAGAAGTTTAACATCAGCCCAAACGAATTTCACGTTGTTTTCATTCCATTTTTTCATTATAAAATTTTGTTTCAAGAACTCACTAAAATCGTAAAAATTTGATTCAGCCATCTCTACAACAGTAAATTTACCAGGTCTTCCTGCTGATCGTATTAATTGTGCCCAATCTCGAGGATGATGAATATTCAAAGACGTTCTTTTTTTAGTCCTTTCTATTAGTGAATGGTCACTATCTACTTCCATTCTGGTATGGCCAGGTGTTAAAAATTTGTGCTCTATGGAAACGATATATGGCAAATCGTGGGCAGCTACAAGCATCATTGTCGCCATTATAGAATTTTTATTTTGTCCGGCACATGTGTCGGAGTAAAAAATAATTTTTGAAACGTTGGGCCATTGATTAGGGACACGATATTTTAAAAAGTCATAAACACATGAAGCTATTTGGTTTGCTCCTCGCCCAGAAATACTTTCATTCCAAATATAGCAATGAGCTTTATTACCTACACAATCATGTATTGTAAGATTGTACGTCCAAAGTTGACGTTTGTAAAATACCATTCCCGTCTTAAGATAAGGAGTGGGCAAGCATTGTTGCAAATCGAATGTCAAAACAAGGGTATCATTTGATTCTTTTGCATGATTTTTATCTTTCTCTTTCAGATCATAAGCGAAAGTCGCGCTATTTTGGTGTTGTTGCAAGTGGGATTTTATTTCAGCCTTAACTTCTTCAGACGTTGCAGTTTCCAACTGCTTGTTCAGTCTATCACATTTCTGGCATGTGTCTACCGAAGGCTGTTTGAATGATAAATTTAAAGTCTTGAACACGTGATTGTACACTGTTTTGCTTATGGGTTCAGTTGTAGTTTCCTTATATAAATCATACATTTTAGCCAACGATAAATCAGAGCTCAAAAAAGTTTTGCTGGTTTTGCTTCGCCCGTAGTGACTTTCGTACGCTGGAAATTTCAAAATATGTTGTGTTGCGAATTCTAAGCGATCGTCATGAATTTTTTTGTAACTTGCTGCACGACCCCTTTCACTTGATATTATGTTTCCACATTTAATTTTCTTCTCACAAATAGTTTGAACAAACCTGTTGCTTTCATCAAAAGTTGTTAAAAAACATTTTTTACATATATTATAGACACTGTTATCAAATTTTATTACATATTTATTAGCATACTCTCTATTTTTTTTTGGATCAATTTTAGAAACTTTCTTTTTGCCAATAATTATAAAATTACTAATGTAATTCGCTCTTTTTTCATATGAACCTAGATTCCAGTATTCTGTAAAAACATTTACCAATATCTGCTTCGGTATATTTTCCTGACATTTCGCTCTACATTCCGGTAACTCTTTTAATTCTTTTCGCTTCTTTAACTTTCCAGTCTTTGTTAAATATTCTTGCCCTTGGTTTCTGGATATATTTCGTGCAATTCTTTCGTTTCTTCGTTCTTTTTTAGCTTCTCTTATTTTCCTTTTACGGCCGTCTCTAGTTACAGATTTGTCATCCCAAAATGAACAAGAGGGTACCACATCATTGCAATGATTTGGTTCTTCAGTTACGTTGTTTAACTCTCCAATAACATTTTCTTCACGCATAGAATCGCATTGATTACTTGCTTCAACGGAATAACATGAGTTAGTCAGTGATAAATCATTGCATAGGTTTGGCACTCCAGGAAAATTATTTTGATCACTATTCTCTGAAACAATCGGTGGTATACCATTGCACAGATTAGGTTCTTCCGGCAAGTTATTAAAATCACAATTTTGCGAAACAGTCTGTGGTATATCATTGCATAGATTAGGTTGTTCAGGCAAGATATTTTGGTAATTATTATTTTCAGCCAATGTATCGCAATTTTTACTATCTTTGCTACAGGCACTAGTGCATGAACTATCAGAAGTTGAAATTCGTCTAGGTAGTTTTCTTTTTGATGCCAAATTAGATCTTATCGTAGAATCATAAGAATCATCACTGCTATATCCATCGGAACCAGGTATATATTCATCACTACTTGAAGGATCGAAATCGCCATCAGGAGATGAACTATTATGGTCGTCGCATATTTATTCGTGTAACAAGTTATTTTGAGAAGAACTTTGTTCTGATAATGAATTTTTGCTATTCCAAATTTTGTCGTTAGGATTATTATTTAGACAGAGAGCAGAATTTTTTATTTCATCAACGCAAAGAGCTTCTTTTTCATCTTCTTTATTATTATTTATATTTAACATATCTAACATGCGTTTTGCACGGCAAGGACGTCGCTGCAACAATGATATTTTATATTATAGACTATCACAAAACATAATTATAAAGGTACGCTAAACAAAAAGTCACCGCTTTTTAATTTTAAAACAAATAATATCGAAAACAAATTTGGTGCATATTGATATTACTGGAGTAATTATTTTATGGAAACTGATATTAGTCCATGTTATTATAAATCCAAGAAAAAACCTAAAACTTTGTGTAAAATGATACATCTAATACGTACGTTGTGCGCCATGTTGGATTGCTGCAACAGCGCGCGCGGGTTCCCCGTCCTGTAGTCTGAACGGCACTGACCCCTCGCGGATGGCGGCACCCCCGCCGTATCGTCCCCGGCGCCCCGCAAAACCCCCGCATTCAGAAGATGTATCACTTTGCACGTATTTTGGATCAAAAAGATTATAATTTTCTCGTGATTATTGATACAGCTCTATTTGTATCACTTTACACAAAAAATATTTGTTTTCTTGGTATGTGAGAAAAAATACAACTCTTTTTGTACCAAAGCAGTGTGCTAATTAACTTTGTGACAATTGATATAGCTAAACATGTATCAGATGACACCAGTTTAGATTATAATAAATATTATGTGGATAATGATTTGTCATGAGATGCATTTTTATACACAAAATTTTATGTCATCACTTGATTATTGTGAGCGATATATGTCAACATGTATTTATTTACACAAAAGTATTTATCAAAACGCACCAATCCGTCTTAGATGTACCATACAATCTCGGAAACTAATAGACGTAATAAAATGTCAGTTATACAGAACAATAGAGTTTTTTTTTTGTGATGAAAGTGCAAGAAGAATATCAAATTCGATATAAGTTGACTTGTACCACTTTTCACAGGACGCACAGATATATCTAGCTATCATGGTTTAATCACAATAACCGATTATGTGTTCAAAATAATTATTAAATCGACTGAAGAAAAAAAAAACTACGTTAAATATGTATCGTAATATTAATCGCTATCGAAATTAAGCATTATGTTATCAAGAGAAGAAGATATTTATGTAGAAGTAAAATACTTTTTGTTTCATCTCAAATGGATATTTCGTTTAAAAGTTATCACGTGTGTAAGATGTTAAGAGTTGGTACCTATTAATGAGTTATGGGCCATAGAGTTTTTTATCAACATAAAATCCTGAAATAATCTTTTTCGAAATATATTTGTTGATGATTGTAAACGCGGGTGAAACCGCGGAGCACGGCTAGTTTTATATAATAGGAAAAGTTTTATCTAGTTGGACTCGCGATCCGATCAATTGTGTGTGTACGCAACAAAAATGGCTGTATCTTTTCTTTAATAGGAAGGAATGTCGACTTTATTCTCGTCACGAAAACGACTTTTCTTCAGTCTTTTTCGAGCCCAACTCGGACTTGAAGGCTTTTTACCAGTCACCAATTGTTCTACCAAGGCCCTATTAGCCGCGTCGAAGTTTTCCTAGCCTTAAGCTGCAAGGCAGCGCCATCTCTTCGCATTGTAGGTAACCCACAATAGTCCCGTCCGCTGCCTGGTCCGCGTGGATTTTTTTCTAGTAAACTTTTCTTTAGATTTAAACATCTAGCAGTTAAATGCTTAAAAAAAAAAAATAACAGTCACCAATTTTGGGATTTTAGAACTAAACCATGATTCTGCATCACAGTCTTTATCGCACTTGTACAAAAAAAATGGTTGCCTGTAAAGTCGGTTTTACGGGCGAAGATTTTACGTGACAACGTCTTTTTCTCGGTAGAATATTTATTGATATGAATATAATTAAATTGCACAATAGGAACAAGGAATTGAATGAAAATAAGAATTGCACAAATTTTAACTATAGAAATATATTTTGTTTACTAAAACATTGTACATGTAAACTTAAACTTAACACGAGAGACTCATCGTAACGTTACCGAGCGTTACACTTTTTCATAAGTGACTCCCAGCCGCAACCTAATTTAAGACGTTGTCACGTCAAAAAATATTATCAGGTTTGAACTTCAGTAAGAAATAATAACAGCGGTAATATGAGCGGCAAATCTAGCGCCCTACCTCTCTTAACCTTTCATGAATGGTACTCCATTGATAATAATAACAATATTTACAACACTCTCACCAATTAGCCTAGCCCCAAAGTACGCACAGTAAGGCTGGTGTTATGGAATACTAGGGCAATGGATTGAATACATATTAAACATCCATGACTGGAGTACAAATGCTCGTATTCAACACACAAACAAATGCTCCCACCGGGATTCGAACCCGGGACCTCTCAAGTCCATTTCGAGCATTAGTAACGAATGTACGAAACTTAAAAATATAAATAAACAATGTAGGCGCGTGAGAAGTTATCCTTCTTTGGCATCGTTTAAAATTAGTTTTTAATTGCATGCAAATAATTAATTACAATAAATTATTAAAAGTCTGGAAAAGGACACAGTCAATAAAGTTCAGTTTTAATTTGAAAAAATAAATAAATAATCAAAATATTCAATTAAAATCGCTACTGAATATAATTTATTAGAACATATGTGATTTGCACTTGTATGAAACTCAAACACGTATTCCGAATATACAAACTAGAAACATGTGGATAAATATTATAAATATGAATACCTATAACTGTTACTTTATTACAAAAAATAAAGATGTGGTTTTTGGTTCTACTACACCAATGGTCAAGAGATGGCGCTGTAGTCTCCTGAATCGCGCTTTGGTTCCGTTGTTCCAGATTAATAAATACTTTTGATAGGCCTTCACAATGCAGTCGTTAGCAATCTCAAAATAGAGATTCTATTTCTATTTTGTTGGTAGATTTTCTTAATGTGCGGTAAACACAAAAATTTTGTGTTACAGTGATGCGCGTGCATCTTAAAATTTCACTCTCATCATTTTTTCATAACGCACCTAAAGAAGTATAACTTCAATAAATATTAAAAACCAATAACTTTATTCTTCGAAAGACACGGGCATTAACACGTTGGAAAGAATTACTGCATGTCTAATAATACACCATGAAACCCGGCGTACAAACCACTCGGCCACGTAGGTCGTCAAATTAATAGATCCATCCATAACCTATGATGAAACAGCTCGACCTATGCATAGAATAAAGTTACATATGAAAATGTTACCAAATTGCTTTTATTGTACTTTTAGGCGAACCGGACGCATATGTTTTACAGGTAAAAACATTTATTCTAAAACTTATATAACTTTGAAGATAGCAATTGAATAAAGGTACATGTAATTTTTGTTTCCGAAGAATATGGAGCCATGAGCATAAGAACCTTTTGGATAGGCAAGAAAGCAGCCCGCACGACTTCAATTTTGTTAAAAACTGAGAATTTTTACTAAATGTTTGATTCTATTTTTCTTGTTTGATCGATTTTGCCCAATCTTTTCCATATTATCATAATGTGACGCGACAGAAAATATAAATAACGTAAAACAATGTTATATCTACACATAATTTGACACGTTTCCCAAGCATAAGGTCTGATATACATATATGTAACATAAAGATGTCCGTAGTAAATTGTCACATAATCACATAAGAGACTTTTAAATAACGAAATATAAACCGTAAATGTTTAAACAATAAATGCGTCATATTTGCTTCTTAATGCCTTATATGATTAGTAAAAAAATTCAAACGATATAAAAATACCAATACAAGTTACAGCATATTTTACATTTTACAAACTTAAAATCGCTCTACTGTAAAGTTGTGATTATGCAGAAGTAGCTTTATTCCACAATACATATAATCATTAACACGTTGGAAAGAATTACTGCATGGATGTATTCCGTAATGTATACCAGTATACTGGCCAGTGCTAATGACGTCATCAATGGACGCTATACTGGTGAATTGTTCCGAAATATGCTGGCCAGTGCACTGACGTCATAAATCGACGAAATATTCAAAAAATTGCGAATAAAGAAGATTTTTTACTTACCTCATCAATTAAAAGGAATTCTGTTTGTTCGGATGCCGTTATTGTTCTTCAAATAAAAAAGAAATAAAATTTAAAGATGTATCTCACGCACGCTCCGCCATACGTCATATTCGTTTTTCCGGTAAAAATATGGTAGCATACCAGTACAATTTCTCTTTGATATGTATTTATTGGTATGCTTGTTTCTTTTGGTGTATTATTGTTGTTTTATTTATTATCTGTGTCATCAACCATAGGCCCTGCCAGAATTATCAGCGCTGCAGCAGCCCTGGTGTTGCTGTAGTATTCAAGCGGAGACAGGGACCTAGTTGGCCTATTTTTGTCTTGTTTTATTTATGTAAATGTGACTGTGTTTAAGGCTAATAAATTTATTTCTATTCTATTCTATATTCGCTCTCCCGGTAAAAATATGGTAGTATACCAGTACAATATGGCGTCTGATTCGTGACGTGATTACCACTGGCTAGTATACTGATGTATATTTCGGAATACACCCCATGTCTAATAATAATGCACCATGAAACCCGGCGTACAAACCACTCGGCCACGTAGGTCGTCAAATTAATAGATCCATCCTTAACGTATGATGAAACAGCTTCTTCCAGTAGTGGTGACCACAAATCATTGAACTGAATACATTATCAGAATCTCGATTTGCCTCACGTAATGATAAAAACATTAACTTAAGGTCGGTAGATATGGTTACGTGTTAGATACCACGTATTTTACGGGCGAATGACACCAATCAAAATAGTTTTTGTGATCTGTATAAAACAGTTATAACAGTTTTACTATAGATAATAAAGAAGTTTTATAGAGTGACTCATAATAAGAATTTTCGTCTACCAGTGACAGAAATAGATGTGAACTGAAAATTGTATTATTAGACAGGTAGTAATTTCTTTCCAACAACGTGTTAATGCCCGTGTCTTTCGTAGAATAAAGTTATTGATTTTTCTATTAATTTATAAGTTTAGTACATTCGTTGAATACGCTATATTTTTATCTTTCTTTCTAATAAACAAACATACATAGTTACTTTCGAATTTATAATGCACTAGCGGCCCGCCCTCGCTTCGCTTCGGTGTAGAGCTGAAGTGTAGTCTACAGTTTTTGTTCTCAGGCTTGTATTATACACAATGACATTCATCTATGATTCTTCTTATACCTGCATGCAAAGTCTCAGCCCGATCGGTTTAAAATTGACAAAGTTTCATTCCCGATTTTATCGCCTTGGGGGTAGAATTGATCAAAATCCTTTCTTAGCGGACGCCCACGTCATAACATCTACCTGCATGCCAAATTTCAGTCCGATCCGTCCAGTGGTTTGGGCTGTGCGTTGATAGATCACTATGTCAGTCAGTCACCTTTGAGTTTTATATATATAGATATACATATTAGTAGGATTATTATGTTGCATTCATAAAAGCTTTGAACCAAAGAAAAGACATACGTACGGGATCCTTTAAGATCACGATAAACTTTAGTTAGGTGTGTGAAGATTTACATTAAAATTGCGTTTTCATTTAGTTACAAACAGATTTCAATAATATTTAACTACTTATACTTTGACGTCATTGTTCATGATAGGAATGGAAATTACCATCAATTTAGGTATATCAGGAATGTAATAAATCTTATCTCTTATCTATTAGACAAGTCCGTCTGTCTGTGGTGCTGTTTCAGCGGCCAAACCGTAAGAGATAGATAAAGAGAATATTTAAGTTATAAGTTAAGAATAGTCTGATAAGACTACAAACCGGATTTGAGTAACGTAGCATTTCCGGTTTTCGAGAAATCAGGTTTTGGTGAACATTTGGTTCACTGGTTTGCTAGTAAACTGTAATGGGCAGATAACAAAAAGCGAATAATATAGAAGAGTCAAACCACTAACTCCAATTCAATATGTAGTTTTAGTAAATATATTGTGTAAAGAAAAGTTTACTAGAAAAAATCTACGCGGACCAGGCAGCGGACGGGACTCGAACCCGCATCTTTCGCAATCCGGGCGAATGCACTGACCATTATGCTACCACGGCCCTATTAGCCGCGTCGAAATTTTCCTAGCCTTAAGCTGCAAGGCAGCGCCATGTCTTCCCGTCCCGTCCGCTGCCTGGTCCGCGTGGATTTTTTTTTCTAGTAAACTTTTCTTTAGATTTAAACCTGTAGCAGTTAAATGCTTAAAAATAAATAAAATCATAAATATATTGTGATTCTATAGTTCATAAGTTTGCCTCAAACCTTACTTTTATGTATGTAGAGACTGTACAGAAAATTACTCGTGACCAAAGTTCACATGCTTGTGGCTTGCCAAGATATATTTGTTTTATTTTAATGATCCCCAGCACTTGGCAGTGTAGCAGACAAGTGTCAGACTGCTTGTCTGTCTGTGTCTGTAAGAGAGCTAATCATTTTCCGAGATACGTACCTAAGTGTAGAGTTTAAAATACTTTACTGACAATTTTCTATTTTTTTGATGAACAAAGGAGATTGGTCAAATTGGCCTAAATGCACAAAAAATATTGACATACACGGTAATTCTTGGCGTAATTTATAATTTAATTTACAGTCATTGCATTTCAACGGACACCATTGTTTAATATATTTACTTTAAAAAGGACTTTTAATTTTACCGGTTTGGAAAACATACCAATCATTTTTAAAATGGCTATGGGTGTTGTAACATTCAGCCAAAGACTGATCGAAATTGTTTATATAACATAAAAACAAATCTATTTTGTAAAGATCGATAAAATAAATCATTTTTTTTATTACACTATGGTATTAATATCCACAACTATATTATCATTTTCACTAGATGAAAATGTGCTCAGACAATTATTATAGATGGTAGGCGACATCATAAAGTCTATTGCCATACATTTTTCGCCAAACGCCTCCATAAACACATTATAATCTGTATATATGTTAGACTTTAAGGTATCTATCTATGGGCCTACGTTCCCTGACTATAAATTAATAAATAAATAACATTATAAAGTGTGATACACTAAAAATCTAAAATATGGTCTTTCATCATTTCATCTCAAAAACATAACAAAAATAATGAAGCTACTGAATATATGGCTATAGAACCTAAATCTCTTAGCTTTCTATGGTTAACGAGAGTTTAAAAATTCTCTCTAATCTGTGGCTCATTCACAATCATCACACAGTTTCTGTCACAGAGTACCATATTATAACCGGAAATGACACCTGTTTTAAAAGTTACTCTTATGCATTAACTTTAAAAATAGGCAACTATCTGTTAATGTACATGCTCTATATACCTGAATCTAATCCATAATTTCGGTACTTGGCTTGATTTCCATAGTTTACTATATAACTTATTTGTTTTTTATTATTTTAATATGTTCAGTGTATATGGTTTATAGAAGTTGTCAGGGGTGTCCGTCAATAATATTCGTTTCTACAGTAATTTATATATAATTTCGAATCTAGGAAACAATTTTTCATGATTATTGGTCTTTAGGCCAAACATGTATGGAAGCTGAGCAATCTCCTTTAATTTCTTAACTAAAAAATATGAAATAAAGAAATATAAAAAAAAATCTCATAAGAAGAACTATATTTATTACACTGAAACATAAAAAGATTGCGATGAAATAAATTTAGACAATTCTCCTGCGACCTATTTGGTAACTAATAAGCATGTTTCATATAAAATACTAGCTGACTCGGTACCGCCCAAAAGTAATAATTTGCAATAAATTAAAATTGCGACTATAATTTGAGATTTAAACTATCCTATCTCTCAAGTTGGATCGAACTGCACATGGTGTGCGAATTTTATTATAATCGGTTCAGTGGTTTAGGAGTCCATTGAGGACAAACATTGTGACACGAGATTTATATATATTAAGATTATGCGGTCAGTTTTTGACCAAAACAAATAAATTAAGCGAACTATTAAAAAAACGTTTAAAAGCATCATTTATTTGCCGCTACCGGCACTCTTTTGGCATTTAAACAGACACTTTGGGTATTACCAACGCACGCTAAAATTACGCAAATTATTCTCTATTCGGGGAATAGGAAAAAACCGCTTATGGATTCGTAATCAAGTCGAAACTTGTTACTTCAAGACTCGTTCATATTACAAAGGTTGACATAATCTTATGAAATCCTCTGCGGAAACGCCTGCGTTTGATTTAACCGACGCGTGCTGGATAACGAGCGTATTGCCCCAAACCTAGGCTTGTTGAAAATATATCGATATTATTTGTTCGATAACGACTTAATTTTTTTTTCCCTATTTTGCTATCTAGTATTCATATGTGGTTATGGGTAGTCATACTCTCTTAAAAATCTCTTCGGCGGTGTCGTGTGAGGCGGGTCGTTACGTTCCCTAAAAAATGGTTGAGCGAAGCGATGGCTGGTTCATGCGTCATGCTCGTGAACGGGTGCTGCCAGCGGAGATGAGTCTGCTCTTGCTACATTGGGTACTATTAATCGTTGTATTTAACTTTAATGGTACATTTGTTTTTATGCCTAAACAGTGGGACACGGCATTCCTAAACTTTTTTTCATTTTTAAATCTGTTTTTTATATTTTTTATTTTATAGTCATAATTGTTTTATCATTTACATTTGTAATGGAAAGTGACTTCATGGGTTATCTCATATTGAACTCATTTTTCAAATTGACGACTCTGTATATAATACAGGGAGAAAAAAACAGCCCTTGCTGAGTTTCTTGCCGGTTCTTCTCAGTACAAGGTCTCCCGCCGTAGATTTGCGAACCGATGGCGTAGCTTTTCGACATTCACAAGTGCTTGTAACAGCCTAGACTGAATAAACGATATTGAATTTTGATAGATCGATATTTTTTGCCGATTTATTTTGATTCGATATATCGATACATCAATACAAAATAAACAATATCGGAATTTGTATCAAAAACGATATATTTTAATTATTAGCGGCATATCACGATCCAACTAAATTCGTATCTGGAAAAATCGTAACTGGATCTCAGATTAATGATATTCAACATATTATCTATGATATGTGCTGTATTTAGTATTGTCAATGATTTGTAAATCTGTTTCGCTGGTGAATTGGTTGTGCTGAATTCCATTATATTCTGTGGAAGTGTGTGACTGTCTAATCTTGTTTATGAAAGATGGCACCTGAGAGGCCCTGCAATCATTTTCTTCATTCGAAAATAGGGTCTTTTTTTGGGGAGATAATTTTCGTTCCATTATTATTCCGCGTGTCATCTTTCGTGAGATACTGTACTGTCATGTAGTGTAGCGGCAATTTGGTAATTAAATAATTCTTTCTTTAATTATAATTTGTATTGTTATTATTACTGTGCTAGGCTGACCTAAATATATTTTTGGGAAAGTTGGTCCGATATATCGATATATCGATGTTTTTTCCGCGATATATATATTGATATTTTTTAAAATATCGATGTAGCGATATATCGATATTTTTTTCAACCTTCGACATCCCTACCAAACCGGGACAAAGTATTATCGTACCGCATTATCAATGGAAAAATATTGACTCGAGCAGCGTCATCGGTAACATATTGAACTCCATTTACAGTCATAACTATATGTACCTACATTTGACACAGTCAGAATTGTTGCTACGCCGATACTGTACGATTAGGTACCTATGACATCGTATTGAAAATTTATTTAATATCAATCAGGTGCAGTGTGTTTTGAATTGGGAGTTATAATTCATTTTAATAAGTAGGTATTGGATCAACAAAGTCATAAATTGGATAAATATTGATAATTAAATGTTATTTATTAACTTTATCGTGCAGATGGTAAAAGTCCACTGAGGGATAAAAAAGTAATGATACATAATACAAACTACTGAGGTACAGTTTTTTTTTTATCTTTATTTAAAGGCTTCAGTCGCTGGGTGACTATGTCAGTCTAAGGTTTAGTTTTCAAAAATCTATAGTTTCTAAATGTAGAAAACGCTAGTACTATTTAGTTTTAACGCACAAGAAATAAAATGAAAAATGGTGTAAGGAACCTACACATGATTTTCGATTATCTAGACAATGATACCCCACTCGACATATTTCGGCAACTTAATTTTTTTTCTTTCTCACTATATGGCGCCCGGTTGTCTCCTTATTGATTTTTGATTATTATCATATCTTTAGTAGCACTCCTATGATTAAGACGAATCGATTGATGTATAAATCATCAAAATCGGTCCACGCGTTTGGTCTTTTGTCCTTAGTGTGCCACAAAGGAACAAACATACATATATAGACTGTTAAACACTATACCCTGTCTGCGCGCACGCTTCGCGATCTTGCATTGCGCAGTCGGGTAAAAAGGGCCATATCTGTGTCAGTTTCAGGTATGTCAAGTACAAACATCATCGAAATAATGCTGAAGAAAATAGCAGGTAAGCGAAAAGAATAATAGCATTTAGCTTCGAAACTTCAAAGGTTTAAGATGTCAGATGTTTTTTTTTAAAGCTGTATTAAATGAAGTTCCAAAAATAATTTTCGGACACTTGTGCCAACATTTTTAAATCAAGTTAACGCCGTGATAACGCTAATCTCTTTTACTCATGATTATTCCTTTTATTGTTAATTATTTAAAAAGTTGATATGACATAGAATGAGGCCTATACATGAAATGAATTTAGAACTTTGGTGTGTATGGGCCTGTTTTCGAACAAAAACTTAAACAGAACAATTAATTCCATGCTTTCCTAAATCGAACTAAGGATTTTGGAAAGCATGGAATTAATTGTCTGATATTGTAGTTGGCAATTAATTTCATGCTTTCCCAAATCGAACTAAGGATTTGTAAAGCATGGAATTAATTGTCTGATATTGTAGTAGGCAATTAATTCCATGCTTTCCCAAATCGAACTAAGGATTTTGGAAAGCATGGAATTAATTGTCTGATATTGTAGTAGACAATTAATTCCATGCTTTCCTAAATCGAACTTAGGATTTTGGAAAGCATGGAATTAATTGTCTGATATTGTGGTAGACAATTAATTACATGCTTTCCGACATCTTTCAGATACAGATTAATTTTTTGAAAATTATGTTAGTACCTACGTATATATGTCATGTGCTAATCTCTCACTTCCTTGAGTGACAAAGCTTCTTATTTTGGAATTTGACATAGCGGTAATATTGCCCCATAGAATCACAAAAAAATTGTGTGTGTCAGCTCCGACGCACGACCGGAGTTTACACTCTAAAAACGATTGTCTTTGAACAGACACAAAACAAAATCAAGTCCGAAGAAGTCGGTTACAAGTAGAGATACCTCAGGAATCGTCCCATGGTTTCGACTATCATAGGTTCCATGTCACACATTTTAACATCTAACATCAGCGATATTCATCATATATTTTGTTATGTATTTCTGGAAACACACAATTTCAAAAATATCACACACACTAGTCATCATTTTGTAAATATGTATTATAATTCCATCTGTACTGAAAATCACTATTCCAGAGTGCTGGACACTTACCGGCATTTCTCTATATTCTGTTATTTATTTGTTTTCATTAATTTTGCTCCGATTTTATCTATTTTTAGTTTATTTATTTTATTGACATTTGTGACAACTTAATGTTTTTTATCCGTTGCCATGGCTAAAAGTGAAAGATGCGCAGATGGGGTTGCGCACAAAAACGTAACGAGGTCATTAATGTCATTCATCGATAGTTTTTACTCCTCACATTTTTCTCATACCGGGCCCCTTATATATGCAAATCGATTCTTAAGGAGTAAACTCTAAAAAGTGTTTGTTTTTGATACAGTATTGAGATTATATTATACTCAAGTGTTAGTTAAATAAAAAAGTCTAGAAATGCTCGGGTGAACGTGATGATAGCAACGTCTCGGAGTTGTCTGCCGATGACTCAGAAGGTGAGTTACAGCATTTCAAACGAATGCCAATAGTTTGCGGAACAATTATAGGTTCGTTCTGAGAAAACGATGCGAGAAATCACCTTCGCGCGTACAAGCAGACTCGGTTGGATAAATCAATTAAGCGAGCCAAAACAAACTTTCAGTTCCTACATTAGCTAGGTGTTTCAATCATTGAAATGAAATGAAAATTCATTTATTCAGTCTAGGCTGTTACAAGCACTTGTGAAAGTCAAGAAGCTACGCCATCGGTTCGCAAAACTACGGCGGGAGACCTTGTACTGAGAAGAACCGGCAAGAAACTCAGCAAGGGCTGCTTCTTTCTCCCTGTATTGATATATACAGAGTCGTCAAGTTAAAAAATGACTTCAGACATACTTCTGAAGTCACCTTCCATTACATTATTTAGGGTATAGATATATAGTTACAACAAATTTTATATTTAGTATATATAGGAAGCGGCATTAGATAGGTACCATACTACTGTTACAAAACTGACTCATATCCATCAAATAAGAAATTACAAGAAACACTATGTCCATTGGGAGGTTTATTATGCTTAAGATATTTAGTGGGCTCTGAACATAGAGCCCGATGGCGCAGGTGGTTAGCGCGTTCGGCTACGATCGTTGAAGTTAAGCAACTTCCGCAGTGGTCAGTTATTGGATGGGTGACCAAAAATTTACTGTCTCGAGTTCCTCCGTGCTTCGGAAGGCACGTTAAGCCGTTGGTCCCGGCTGCATCCGCATCCGCGTGGGTTATGGCCCAATCTCCCTATTCCATCCATAGGGAAGGCCTGTGCCCCAGCAGTGGGGACATTAATAGACTGATGATGATGATGAACATAGAGCAACACCGCCGACGCAGCCAGGAGGGGAGCAGGCATACACAGCTTTCCCCTCTGTCTGGGGTCTGCAGGATTTGAAGATATACTGTGTCATTGTTTATGTGTGAGTGTCGTAGTTACAGTTTTGTTATATATGCGTGTAATTGCGTTTGTGTGCATACCCCTCCCCCCCCCGCAAAAAATGACAGATTGATTGGAATAGTATTATGACGCTATGCTCCCATCCCTTCCGTGTTGCTCTAAGGATCTGTATGAACAAATATAGCCCCGTATATTTTTTACCACCAATAAAATTTACAAATAATAAAAAAATAATAAAAATAAAATAATAATAATTTAATAATAATATATATAAACTAGCTGACCCAGCGAACTTCGTACCGCCCTAAAAAAATAGGGGTTGTCCAGCGGACAAAATTGTGAATCTAAACCATTCTCAGATCCCCTTGAACACACACAAAAAATTTCATCAAAATCGGTCCAGTCGTTTAAGAGAAGTTCAGTGACATACACACTCACAGAAGAATTATATATATAAAGATAATTTACAATTTTCATTTTTTTTATTTATTTGTTTACAATATTTTTTTGTAGCCACACTGTCAATAACCCACAATGTCAATTATCTATACTTACCACTCGAGCCTTACTTAGCCTGTACCAAAGCACGAACTTTGACATATTTGGCTGCTTAGTTTTTATAGAAACTTTGACTGTACCCCCTTTTTTTTTGTTAACGCAGGCAAAACCTATGTTTACAGACGACGGTGCCTTTAAGAGGCACACCGCCTAACGGACCTCACACCTGGCTCCCGCAAGTTTTACGGGCCCCCGCAATGGCTGCCCACTGAGGACCCCGTAACTCTTACGGGCGCTTTACGGCATACTATCCGCTAAAAAACCCTGAGAATACCCTCTAAGCTGCTTGGTGCGAAGCCACAGGATCCCCGTTTAGGGATAGCAGCCTCCCCGACTAGCCGGGGGAATACTGTACCCCTAGCACGAACCAATATCAAAATTCGAATAGTTTGCAATTCCGAAATGTCATTATTAAATGTGTACTGATTTTTAGTTCTCGTCAAGTACTTTGTGGCTCTGCTGTTCAAGTTTCCATACAAAAGACATTGAAAGGACATTGGGCAAAAATGTATCGACGCTGGACCCACGTCCGCCACGGCTTAAACTACATTTTTTTGGAAGGTATTATAATCAATATCATCTGTTCCAAAGCGCATCAAATTCCATCCTGGGGGTCTTTAGTTATTTTAAGTTAAATAGGTACAAGTACTATAACGAACGAACATTAATGAAACAAGGGAATTAATTTAGTTAGTTAGTTCGACCATACATAGGTGGACCCTACAGGTATTATGGGAGTACTTCGTAAGGTGCAAGGGTGCCCCTTATGTTATTCTGCCGCGATAGAGTAAATCCAAAAATCCCCGCATGGGTTGGGATTTTTTTCAATTATTCTGTTCCTTATAGTAAATTGAATTCTATATAAAACAGAGCGACCACAAATCACACAAACTTGTCCACGCTTCGGGGAAAACATGATTCCAGACATTCATACTAATTGACAAAACCGATAATCGTGTTCCAATGTCCAAAGCGTGTTAGATAAAAATCAATCAAGTGACAGGGCACAATCACAAGGAAGTAAGACGAGTCGACTATTTGCAACTGCAAGTCCTTCAACCCCGGTAAACCGTTTTGAGGAGCCTCAGTAAGTGCAAGCGCAGGATATTTTTTACGGTCTTTTGACTAACGGGATATGTTTTTACGGTGTCATAATAAAAAAGGCTAGTTTTTCATAGATCTATCGATTCATACTAATTACATTTTTGGCTGTGCTGGGTGTGTTTTGCCCATTGTCCTTTCGCACTCGCAAAGTATTCGAATTCGATAATGGTTCGTGCTAAGGGTGCTGTACCCCTAGCAATTTTGTATGGAAACTTGAACATTAGTGTCTATGGTACATAACGAGAACTAAACATCAGTACACATTTGACAATGACATTTCGTACTCGCAAATGATACGAATTGGATATTGTTTCGTGCTAAGGTTTCTGATCTGTCAAAGTTCGTATTTGGGGACATGATCTCGGGTGTATTCCGAAATGTACATCAGTATACTGGCCAGTGGTTATGACGTCACGAATCCAACGCCATATTGTACTGGTATGCTACCATATTTTTACCGGGAGAGCTAATATAGAATAGAATAGAAAGAAATAAATTTATTAGCCTTAAACACAGTCACATTTACATAAATAAAACAAGACAAAAATAGGCCAACTAGGTCCCTGTCTCAGCTTGAATACTACAGCAACACCAGGGCTGCTGCAGCGCTGATAATAGGGATGATGACTATTTTTTTTTCTTCTTTTATCAGGTAGATTATCAAAAAGTATTGGACACGTATTTTTTCTTTTTTCATATAATATAAACATTGCAGAGATATATTGATTTGAAAAGTCGCATGACGTCACGTTTGAGTACACTTATAAGGGAAAATTCACTCAAAAGTGACGTCACGAGCCCCTACTCCCAAACTTTGACGCGCTATAACTTTGTCATTTTTTGGTTGATTGCCCAAAGAAAAAAATATGGGTCCATTATTTTTTGATCATCTAACTGACGGACTAAATAGAATTTCGTTTAATGTACCCCGTCATCACCCCTATTCTGGCAGGGCCTATGGTTGATGACACAGATAATAAATAAAACAACAAAAATACACCAAAAGAAACAAGCATACCAATAAATACATATCAAAGAGAAAAAAAAATGGAATGGCTGTATAATTTTACAATCTTAGCCTTAAGAAAATGCAAAGATTCAGTAAAAAAAAAAATGACGTATGACCGAGCGTGCGTGAGATGCATTCGAATTTTATTTCTTTTTTATTTTAAGAACAATAATGGCATCCGAACAAAAAGAATTCCTTTTAATTGATGAGGTGAATAAAAAATCTTCTGTATTCGCACTATTTTTAATATTTCGTCGATTTATGACGTCATTAGCACTGGCCAGTATACTGGTATATATACTCATGCGGAGCTCTGAAAGTCAAATTCTTATTCACTGACAGATAACTGGTTATCTGTATTACACCAACTATAGGATGTGTTATTTATTGTCTCCGTGTTACAGTTCAAAAACAGACGTCTCCAGAGGCGGGCATGCTGTGCAATCACCGGCTGCATGAAAACCACTCCCACATCAGCACTGGAGACAATACTTAACGTGAGACCACTCCACTTGTTTATACAACAGGAAGCTGCATGTACAGCCACGCGCCTAAGCATGCTGGGGCATTGGAGAGACAACAACTCCCCGCACACCAGCATCTTGGCAGACATACACAGGCACTTTCCGTACTTTGCAGCAGTAAACGACCTTATTCCCAAGACGTACGTATTTGACAAAAAATACAAAATTCAACTTTATGAAGACACCCCGGACCGTTGTCTGCATAAGGAGTTGAGGGTCTTGAGGTTCTACACAGACGGTTCAAAAACCAACTGTGGTACGGGCTCGGGTGTCTTCTCCGAAGACCTGAATATACACATCTCGACAGCTTTGGGTGCCTATAACACGGTCTTCCAGGCAGAGTGTGTGGGCATCATCAGAGCTGCTGAGGCGATAGAATGTCGCGGGGTAAGAGGTAAACACATTCGTATCCTCTCTGACAGCGCTTCTGTCCTACAGGCACTGGACAACAATATAATGACATCAGGCTTAATTTACGAATGCCACAGTAAGTTGACTAATATTGCGAACGACAATAGATTGACCCTACAGTGGATTAAAGGACACAGCGGCTCAAGGGGTAATGATGCGGCGGACTGCTTAGCCAGGGAGGGGTCTAGCAGGACGGCCATTGGTCCGGAGCCAATTATACCCATACCCTATCGGCAGCTGCGAACTTGGATAAGGGAGCGCTCTCAACGACAACACGACGATTACTGGTCAAAACTCACGGACTGCAGGCAAGCCAGGGAAGCCGTTCCTAAGGTAAACCTGCAACTAACACGTAAGTTAATCAGACTACCTAGACAAGCCCTGAAACAAATCGTGGGTATACTCACGGGTCACGGCTACTTTAACAAACACCTTTGTAATATAGGTATTTCTGACAGCCCTCTGTGCAGAGCCTGCCTGGAGGCGGATGAGACGAGCGCCCATGTCCTACTGGAGTGCAGGGGCGTTGCAAGACAAAGGACTTCTCTAATGGGAAGCCCGAAGACAATAGTAGAGGCCTGCAGCAACATTCGGGGACTGCTGAGCTTTCTGGAGGAGCTGGGATGGCAGGACTGATGCCAATCCCCCACGCAAAATAGGCACTAGGTGTCGAGTTGCGGAAACAGCCCGCCGTACTACTAAGACTAAGACTAAGACTAACAAAAACAGAAAGTCCGCTATTATTGAAGTAAATTTGTTTATCGTCAATTTTAAGATATAAATTAGTACTTACCTATTTAATATTAATCCACTCAAGACTAAAGACATAGCAACATTATCTGTTAATTAATTAAATATATTCAAAGTTTTGTTTGTAAATAGCGCGCATATGAATCATAATTATTTTGATCTGACCGCGTGTCCTGCTAAATATAGCAGTATCAATAAGACTGCAAGTGATATAATTTATATAACTTGCAGGCAAGCAATAGATAAAACAAGGTGCTTTATTTGGTCCGCGTATGAGTATTAGGCAAAATACTTTTACTGTTAGAGGCACTATTTGACACACTATTTATACATATAGAATTGATAACGAGAAAAGTTAATTTTCTATGAGAACTATTATGGGTACGCCAGGTTGACGCCAGCTAAGAATGTTTAGTTCAATATCTTTGGTCCTTTAAGAGTATTGATTATGAAATTTTGTAAAGCCAGGGCACTATTTGCGAACTTTTTTTGTGTGTCAATTTCGTTGCTTAAATATATGCCGTTCTTGGGATCGGCCATGGGTACGCTAGCTTGACGTCATGGTAGCGTACACAGTAAAAATGGTCTTTATTTCTTAAATTAAAGAGGCACTATTTTTTTTTATTTTTACACTAATTTGGCATTATTTACGCAGTATTTAATGGCATAACGAAAAACCGTATATTGATCGTGGGTACGCTAGCATCACGGACACAAAATTTCGGCTAAACTGTTGACTCAACTGTACTTCCAGTGCCCAAGTGGTGATACTTCACACTATAATAGGTTAGATTAGGTTTTTTCTTTTTTTAAAAAATCTTAGGTTATGAATTGAGGGTCGATTAATATCTAATTTCAGTAAAGTAGTTTTTCTTTTTACGCAAGGTGGCCTAAATTTCCACCTGAGGCCGCCTTTGATACAGCCAGAGGTAGAAACGTGAGCCGGGGGATAGAGCAAGAAAGATTTAAGAAAAAGAAGGGAAAGAAGGCTTATCGAGTTTAGAAAAAGTATAAGAAACGGAAAGTTGTAATTTTTTATATTGCATGGGATAGTGATAAGCAGGCGGGCCCCGGCCCGACCAGTTAATGAGAGGAGGATCCACTCATCAACCGGCCGAGCCGGGGCCCGCCCCATAATCATAAATAAATAAATTAATATATATATATATATCATTAATTCATCAGTGTTCTGCTAAAATTAACTCCTCCGCGAAACGCATCATAAAAACTCACTCGCAACTGAAAAGCTTCAACAGAAATTTCTGTTGAAGTCCTACAGCCGCGAATAGATCTCCACAATGATTCCCACAAAAGAGTCAATGGCTGCAGATCTTGCCATTAGGCTTCTGGGCTCAAATGGGTTGACAACGTGAGAAGCAAAGCAGATATCCAGGACTCTTCCCCACTCGTTTCACCCAGCATGGTGACTCGATGAAACGAGTAGGGCCCTACCTAATGGTAAAAACCAGACAATACTCCTGCACCTGTCCGTTGACACATATGCTGCTGACCCGAGGACCGCGGTCCCAGACATATGTGTCAGTAGGGCGGGCTTTGCATGGTACGCCCCAAGGGGATAGGCCACGCGCCCGCCGGTGATGTTCTACCACATACCTACGCACAACAGCAGATAATATATTTGTTTCTTAGGTTTTCACGCACTTCACTCATGAAATAAAACTAGTTTTTACGGGTTAATGCACGAAACTTTATTTATTTATTGACGTTTCGTAGCCTTTACAGGCTTCGTCGTCAGAATAAAACTTTTATTTAATTTGTCGAGCTACCTTCGAAAGACTTTTGAATAAAATACTTTATTAAGTAAATTAAATAATAAATTCATACATAGACAATAAAACTTAAAAATCGAACAATGAAATAACCAAACGCTCAATAAAAGTCTTTCGAAGGTAGCTCGACAAATTAAATAAAAGTTTTATTCTGACAACGAAGACTGTAAAGGCTACGAAACGTCAATAAATAAATAAAGTTTCGTGCATTAACCCGTAAAAACTAGTTTTATTTAGCAGATAATATGTTGAGCTTCAACATTCAACAATAAGAAGTATACGAACTCTACTCTCTCAGCTTATTATAATGTTCAATTACGAAATGTTGTGTTACTACGTTCCTATTCGACAATAGAAAGTTTGCATAAGGATGACGAATCGAAAAACAAATATTTCATCATTTGTATGAAACGTGTATAAACATAGTAATGTGCGTAAGTTTTTATCTATTTATTCAATTGGTGTCTGATCTGATAAAGCACTTGACTGTTCCTGATCAGCCATTGTAGATAAAATATTCACTGATATCTCTTTTAAACAAAATAATGTATATTGCACTATTTTTTTGAAGTGAAAACTTCTTTAGCGGCGTTGTACATTTTTTTTGTACTTGTTAAACACGTGGGCTGACCGCATCATGAAACACAATAAAATTGGAAAGGTTGTTGACTTTCAATATATTGGACGAAACATATTTTATTTTATCGTATTATAATAATAAGACTATCTAGGACGTTCACGTGGCAGCTTTATTGCGAAGAAAATGCATTTTTTTTACAATAGATGTCGCTAGGTGCGCTTAAATGTGATTCATGTAAGTTGATTTTTCTGAGAGATAAACTTTTTTAATGTAATATAAATTGTCATGTTTGTTAACGATAGCGCAATAAATAAATATTGTATTCTACCACACACATAATAGTACTTTTATACTGATAATTAAAGCAATTCGTGCAAAATTATTCCCTAACCATTCCAAAATATCAAAAATGCACAACGTTAATATTCAAGTTTTCACTTCTGTCGGCACTCCCGGAGTTCTGCATCTGGCCTTGCATTGTGCAATCCTGAACCAAGTAAAGTAACCATTGTAGTTGAAACCGGCACCTTACCCTACAACAATATGCTATAATAACGTTTAAACGAGGAGCTCGATGGCGCAAGTGGTTAGCGCGTTCGGCTACGATCGTTAAAGTTAAGCAACTTTCGCAGTGGTCGGTCATTGGATGGGTGACCAAAAATTTACTATCTCGAGCTCCTTCGTGCTTCGGAAGGCACGTTAAGCTGTTGGTCCCGGCTGCATCTGCAGTCGTTAGCACCCACCAATCCGCACTGGGCCAGCGTGGTGGGTCATGGCCCAATCTCCCTATTCCATCCATAGGGAAGGCCTGTGCCCCAGCAGTGGGGACATTAATAGGCTGATGATGATGATGAACGTTTAAAATGCAGCCTCCGGAAAATTGAAGATTCGTCGGCGTTAAAATTCATACGGAAAATTCGTTGTTTAACCACTCTTGAATAAATGATAGTTATTTTACAATATCGCATCATCTAATAAACCCATATTATTAACCAGAATCTCCGATATGACGGAAACAGTTGTGCAGAGAGATCAATATATATATATATATATATATATATAACTCAAAGGTAACTGACTGATATAGTGATCTATCAACGCACAGCCCAAACCACTGGACGGATCGGGCTGAAATTTGGCATGCAGGTAGATGTTATGAAGTAGGCATCCGCTAAGAAAGGATTTTGATCAATTCTACCCCCAATAGGATAAAATAGGGAATGAAACTTTGTGAATTTTAAACCGATCGGGCTGAGACTTTGCATGCAGGTATAAGAAGAATCATAGATGAATTTCATTGTGTATAATATAAGCCTGAGAACAAAATCTGTAGTCTACACTTCAGGTGTACACCGAAGCGAAGCGAGGGCGGGCCGCTAGTGTTGAATAAATCTAGAATGTGGTTGATTAATTTAATCGAGTATTATCTGAAAATAAAACTTAAAAATACCTAGATTATATATTTGCATCCAATAAAAAATGATTTCCATCTAATTTTCATTAACAACAAATTTCGGATAAAACAAAGCAATTTTAAACCCAAATTAATACCTTGTAAACTTGTAACCATTTTAGTTAAATACGGCACCTTTCTCTACCCAGCGTTTTCCCTGGTCATTAATTAAATTTCTTACCAAAAAAGTTCATATGAGTAACAAGCTCACGTCAAAAGATAATTCTACGAACTATTCTGACATACGAAATGATCTTTCCATTTTTTTTGCCGGTTGCTTTGTCACCACTAGTCGAAGTAAAAAACGGTAATGATCAGTTCTCCTGATTTGCACTTAAACACAAACGTAATAGGGTGTACATTCGAAGTCATCGCAATTACAAAATTGTGTCAATGATATATCGTCACGCAAAAGGGTGTTGCGTCATAGAACATAGTATGTAACGCATTCCTGAACCGTCGCTCTATATCGTGAGCTCCAGAAATACACTAACAGTTAATTTTTCGTTGGTTTTAGATAAGTTTATCGGCTGTGTCTAATTTTACGACGGCCTTGTAATACATGTGGTGTATTTTTACGGTGTGTGCAATCCCTCACGTGGATTGTTTATTACGTGTTGTGTGTACTTTAGCTGTTAAGATATGACAGTGCCTTATCAACTTTGTGAAGCGGTTAATTAAACAAGCAGAAATGAGAGATTTTTATATAATGATGGCGAATTACCATATGGCCTCTCTGCGGCCACCACTTTATCGACAACTAGCGGCCCGCCCTCGCTTCGCTTCGGTGTAGAGCTGAAGTGTAGACTACAGTTTTTGTTCTCAGACTTGTATTATACACAATGACATTCATCTATGATTCTTCTTATACCTGCATGCAAAGTCTCAGCCCGATCGGTTTAAAATTGACAAAGTTTCATACAAACTTTCATTCCTTATTTTATCCCCTTGGGGGTAGAATTGATCAAAATCCTTTCTTAGCGGATGCCTACGTTATAACATCTACCTGCATGCCAAATTTCAGGCCGATCCGTCCAGTGGTTTGGGCTGTGCGTTGATAGATCACTATGTCAGTCAGTCACCTTTGAGTTTTATATATATAGATTGCGATACCAGTTCAGTTATCATATCATTCACTCGCTGCTTGCCGTTGCCTCCACAGAACACTGAAAGAGGTTAGAAGGGTGATTATAGACCGTTCGTACGAGAACCGATGTCGCCGGCTCGCCCCCCACTTCCACGCAATAGATAACAGCCAATCAAACGACGCGAAACCAAACAATTGAACCAATCAGCGGTCACACCCGACAGCAATGACGCAATCAGAACCAAGTTTTGGTCAACCCTAGCCCTAAAAGCTAATTCAACGCAGAACCCCTTAAGACGGTATTTTGTGGGTAGTTGTGGGAGATAAACATACTTTTTAAAGCTCCCAGTTTTTAATTAACTTTAAATTATATAATTCTGTTTTTTGTACATAGTTACAATTGTTTATGCTTGAGTGAATCACATAAACCTACCAGACCTAGCTCTAATAAAACGAATTATTATATAATAATTAAGAAACTTTAATGTTAAAATCATTTCTTATCAAAAGAGAATTTTAAATAAAGACATATTCATCACTGTGGAATTGTCTTGTCTACGTCATTGAGATTCGCAAACGACAAGCCAAACCAAAGTCCACTCGAAACAGAGATCTTTGACCCTTCGTGCTATTGACCTGTATTATTTGTAAGTTTCATTTTAAACAGTGCATAATATAGGTATACAATATATAATTATGTGTAGTTAATATTGACTGAAATTATTATTGTAACTGTATAAATCTATATCCTAAATCATGTAATGGAAGGTGACTTCAGAAGTATCTTCTGAAGTCATTTTTCAACTTAACGACTCTGTATATATCAATACAGGAAGAAAAAAGCAGCCCTTGCTGAGTTTTTTGCCGGTTCAGTACAAGTTCTCCCGCCGTAGTTTTGCGAACCGATGGCGTAGCTTCTGACCTTCACAAGTGCTTGTAACAGCCTAGACTGAATATGTGACTTTTCATTTCATTTCACATGGCGTCCTTTACAAAGTGCTAAATACACCGTATTCTAAAGGCCTAATATTTTTGAACTTCTTATTTCGACAACGGACAACCAACCTTCAAGTTCAAGCAGCACCCGCGTGTTTGTTATTCTTAAGTTAGGCACTTGCAATAAATGTGATTTTTTGTAACAATTTGTTTTACTACTTAATCTATACTTATAATAAATCTGTAGAGAGGTCAATTCTGTACATGAAATATATTTTCAAAGTAACTATCAGGGGGTGATTAGTGATCGATACTGATGCCAAAAATGCAATCAGTCAAATTTTTGTCTGTCTGTGTGTATGTTCCTTATAGAAACAAAAACTACTCGACGGATTTTAACGAAACTTGGTACAATAATTCTTCATACTCCTGAGCAGGTTATAGTATACTTTTCATCACGATACAATCAATAGGAGCAGAGTAGTGAAGGGAAATGTTGGGAAAACGGGAGAAGTTACTCCATTTTTTAAGCTTCCGTCGCGTGTGCAGCCTTAATGGTTAAAGTTACATAGAAATCATGTATAACGGAAATATTCTACATAAAATTGTCTAAAAAATATCCCGCAACAGCATATGTCTATCTTTTATGGTTGACTCACAATAACACGTGTAATTATATAAATAAAGTCATTGTTTATAGCACAAGCCTGAGAACAAAAACTATAGTCTACACTACAGCTCTACACCGAAGCGAAGTGAGGGCGGGTCACTAGTTCATAATAATAATTTGTTATGCTCAATGTCTTTATCAAATTATATTAAAAAACATTTAACCCTGACTGGTCATTGTCCCCTAAACAAACACCTATATACAATAGGAGTATGAAACAGCCCCCTAGACAGAGGATGCATGAAGGCAGAAGAAACGCCACAGCATGTCATCATGGAATGCAGGAGTGTGGCCTACCAACGGGCACGACTTCTCCAGACGCCAGAATCGCTTCCGGAAGCTTGCAGCAGTCTGCCAAGGCTGCTTTCCTTCTGGACTAAGTTAGGCTGGCTGGAGTAAACGGGAATCAAATCAGAAATCAGAAATCCATATGTCTTTATTCAAATTGGATGTATAGTACAACACTTTTGAATCGTCCAAACATTTTTTTCCCTACCACTCGTTATTGGACATATTTTTAGCTGCGGAGAAAAACGAGCGAAAAAAACTCCACAACATTAAAAGCATAATGTAACAACATTTACAAATCATTATGTTGTTACAACGTCAATACAATCATGATTTATTTAATATAGAAAACCTGTTGGAATGATTGGAACAGTTCAAACCTAAGCATTTTTGTCTGTAATATAATCAGACACTTTGTAATAAGCTTTTTTAATAAGTGCTTTTTTTTAATGTTTCGAGACACGCACAATGGTCCAATATTAGGACTAAGTGCGAAAACTGTTCGGAAAAGTAAACTAAACATCATTGTCGATCTAAAATTATAGATTTAGCTTTCCTCATTGCTCTTTATATTGTCATCTGTATATGAAATGTAGTTACAATATTTATTTTCGGTAATATTCGTTGTATAATTGTTTCATAATTTAAACAGAAAGCATGAGGTGGCGTTTTGGTTATCCACAAATATAACATTGCAATAGGGATGATGACTATTTTTTTCTTCTTCGATTATCAGGTAGATTATCAAAAAGTATTGGACACGTATTTTTTCTTTTTTCACATAATATAAACATTGCCGAGATATATTGATTTGAAAAGTCGCATGACGTCGCGTTTGAGTACACTTTTAAGTGAAAATTCACTAAAAAGTGACGTCACGACCCCTACTCCCAAACTTTGACCCGATATAACTTTGTCATTTTTTGGTTGATTGCCCAAAGAAAAAATACGTGTCCATTATTTTTTGATCATCTAACTGACGGACTAAATAGAATTTCGTTTACTGTACCCCGTCATCACCCCTAGTTCATTCATAAACTCTATGAATGGTATGAAAGACAGAGAGTAGTTTATCACTTGTTCTTATCAAAAAGAACACACACGGTACATAAATATTTCCACATTAAATCAGTACACAAACATTTATTCATGAATTAGAACAGCAGAACCGTGTCAGCCTCAAAAAACGCACTTTCACCGTCTGATGCAACTCTCAACAATATTTGTCAAACGTACGATCTCTACTCGTGGAGACAGGGGACACGTTTAAACTGTATATTCTAAATAACTAATTGGCAGAACAGCCACTAGAAATTAGTTGAGCTAAAAAGTCTTTTTTAGATACTCGGCATATGACTCCTCCCCACTTGTAATTTAATAGTGAATGTTACGAAGTTCTACGTTTTTCTAGGCATCCCATGGCTCTATGTAAATTATATTATATAGTCACTCAACAACACTATGCTATAATAACGTTTAAACTGCAGTCTCTTCAAAATTGAAGATTCCTGGGCGTTAAAAATTCAAACGGAAAATTCGCTCTTTAACCACTCTTTAATAAATGATAGTTATTTTACAATATCGCAACATTTTAAACCAGAATCTCCGATATGACGGAAGTTATGAAGAGATCAATATGTTGAATAAATCTAGAATGTGGTTGATTTATTTAATCGATTAGTATCTGAAAATAAAACTTCAAAATACCAAGACTATACATTTCATCTCAAAAAATAATCTATCTAATTTTCCTTAACAATAAATTCCGGACAAAACAAAGCCATTTATTTAACCGCAGACGCAATAATTTTTGATGCGGAAAAAAGTTTTTTATAATTACCTATTCACATATTTTGTATAATGGGCTCGATATTCTACCACGTGACGTTGAATTTTACTGTCATTAACCCCGGCTATATTTAATTTACCTCAATAAAATGTTATTCACATATTCCTCTCGGTCAATACGCAATGACACATCTCGACTTTAAAGAATTTCCTCTACACGCGGCAAGGTCGCGTACCTACATCGCGTCGCTTAAATTGAATAACGATTGCGTAACCAGTTTGCACGTTGTCTCTTGGACTAACCGCGTGCTTAGACCAATGACATTTGGCACGTTCGCCTCGCGTGCCGTCACGGTCATCTCAATGGCGTAGCAAACAAAAAGGCTTATTTGCATCTTAAACTATTCCAAACTAAACCTTGACACGGCTTTAAATAAAGTTCCATTTTCTTTGAGCCATCAAAACCGAGAGTATATTTATAAAATAAACTCAATTGTGTTCCGTTAAAGTAGCATTTGGCATGTGCACGATGGTTTTCGGATGTTTTAGCTACAGAGTTGTGCTATAGGAAGCGTGGAATTTCATTCATTAAAGTGCGAGCTGAAGCTGGCTATATCGCGTAGTATCGTGCGTAGTGCGAATGTAGAGATAACGGAAGGCGACTTGTAGATAGACAAAGTTATCTATAAATTATATTTTATTAACACTACATCGGTTTTTTTCAGTTGAGGGATTTATTGACTTTGTTTGTATGAACTTTTTATCTAACACATAATCAGAAATGTAATTTAATATTATACAATACAATACAATACTATAATATATAATACTCTCATCTTTGGGCACCCCAGTACCAGCTTCTCCCTTTGGATCGCATCCAGCGCCGAGCGGCTCGAATCGTCGACGACCAGGAAGGACCTTTCCGATCAGCTTGATCCTTTGGCTTTGCGTAGGGATGTAGCATCGCTCTGCATCTTCTATCGCATTTATCACGGAGAGTGTTCTGAAGAATTGTTCGGATTAATTCCAGCTGCTGCATTTCGCCATCGTACATAGCGATAAAAATTTCATCGACTATCCACAACCGTGCGTTTTTGTCGAAATTTTTTACCACGTACGACAAAACTGTGGAATATATTGTCGCTAGCAGTGTTTCCGGACCAATACGACCCAAAAACCTTCAAAAAAAGAGCATACTCCTTCCTTAAAGGCCGGCATCGCATTTGTGATACTCCTGGTGTTGCAAGTGTCCATGGGCGACGGTGATCACTTACCATCAGGTGAGCCGTCTGCTCGTATGCCACCTATAACATAAAAAAAAAATACAATACAAAACTCTTTATTTTTACACCACAGAAAACATAAAACATGAAGTACATAATTAAAGAATACAGTGTAATAATGGGCGGTCTTATCGCTAAGAGTGATCTCTTCCAGACCACCTTAGGATGGATAGGACAAGAAAGAAGCTGGAGAGACAGCGGTGTAATTGACTACACAAAACAACATAAAAAATCAATCTAACAAATATGAACAAAATCTTTATATATATAATTCTTCTGTGAGTGTGTATGTCACTGAACTTCTCTTAAACGACTGGACCGATTTTGATGAAATTTTTTGTGTGTGTTCAAGGGGATCTGAGAATGGTTTAGATTCACAATTTTGTCCGCTGGACAACCCCTATTTTTTTAGGGCGGTACGAAGTTCGCTGGGTCAGCTAGTAAGTATATAAAACAATACACACATACATATACCTACATGAATACATACATATAAACATACATAATTATAAATATATACATAAATACATACATACCTATGTCTACTTCAGTCAGCTAAGATCAACAAAAATGGAAGGGATACTAGGACATATAGTGAGATCTAACAAGGTTTTTGAAAATGTGGAGAGATTTTGCACGTCTTATGGAAACTGGAAGAGCAAACTATTAAAAAAGGAATATGTATTTCTTACAATTACTACCTATTTTTTAGTTATTAAGGCTTCCTTTTACCTACGTATTAAATGCCATCCTCTCACATCCCATAAAATAACAATCTATTAATTTACGAAAAACAAAGAATTTCAATCGAAAAATAACACAGTTCCGTAAATAATTTATAAACAAACTAGCGGCCCGCCCTCGCTTCGCTTCGGTGTAGAGCTGAAGTGTAGACTACAGTTGTTGTTCCCAAGCTTGTATTATGATATTCATCTATTATTCTTCTTATTCCTGCATGCAAAGTCTCAGCCCGATCGGTTTAAAATTGACAAAGTTTCATACAAACTTTCATTCCCTATTTTATCCCCTTGGGGGTAGAATTGATCAAAATCCTTCTTCTTAGCGGATGCCTACGTCATAACGTCTACCTGCATGCCTTTCAGCCCGATCCGTCCAGTGGTTTGGGCTGTGCGTTGATAGATCACTATGTCAGTCAGTCACCTTAGAGTTTTATATATATAGATTGTTAAATTTACTCCTGAGAAAATTCATACAAAAACCAAGTCGTATCGTACGTACCAATGATAAGTTAAACCCTAGGTTCAGTAAAACTCAACTATTCACTTTATGTGTTAAATTATTGAGGACTATTGTATAAATAATGATAGGTTCAAAGAGCAATCATTTACCTACTCAAATTTAATTAATTATAATATTATATGACGTTATATAACGGATAAATAACTTTAGCTACTCGACACTGACATAATTGGTATTATTTTTAGGGTTATGTACCCTTAGCACGAACCATTATCGAATTCGAATAGTTTGCGAGACCGAAATGTCATTGTCAAATTTTGTATGGAAACTTGAACAGCAGCACCACAAAGTACGTAACGACGGGACCCTATTACTAAGACTCCACTGTCCGTCTGTCTGTCACCAGGCTGTATCTCATGAACCGTGATAGCTAGTCAGTTAAACTTTTCACCGTGATTGCCTTGCCGTTAAGTTTCTCGATAGTAATAATGGTAACAAGCCAGACGCTTATGAGTTATTCAGAAAAAAATTATAATTATGATTTTATTTATTTTTTAAGCATTTAACTGCTAGATGTTTTAAATCTAAAGAAAAGTTTACTAGAAAAAAAATTGTGGGTTACCTACAATGCGAAGAGATGGCGCTGCCTTGCAGCTTAAGGCTAGGAAAAATTTCGACGCGGCTAATAGGGCCGTGGTAGGATAATGGTCAGTGCATTCGCCCGGATAGCGAAGGATGCGGGTTCGAGTCCCGTCCGCTGCCTGGTCCGCGTGGATTTTTTTTCTAGTAAACTTTTCTTTAGATAAAAAATATAAATTTAAAAAATCAAAAAAACCCGACTGTTAAAATATTACTTGAAATAAAAACTGAAAATAAAAACAACAAGTCCAGTAGGTAGTCTATAATTCTGTTAAGTAAGGAACAAAGCTACTTTAACAGTCGGGACCCATTAGATATTCAAGTATAGATAAAAAATTCTAATAATGGGTCCCGATAAGTTCCATATTCACTTTAAAAATAAATAATTAAAGAAAGAAACAAAAATTAAAATCCTATACAGCAGACATGTTTTTTTGCCGTTTTTTGCTAAATTTTATAATAAGAGTAACTAATGTTTGATACGGAACCTTACATACGTGAGTTCGATTCGCAACTTGGTATATTTTTAAATTGATACAAGGATTTCAAGTTTTTTTTTAGTCGGGAAATATAACTGATTTGAGTCATGGGTAAGTCATACCTTTATTCGTGAAATAGTTTTTTAATATCGGTCAATATTATACAACGATGCTATTTTTAGAATTCGTTGTGTAATCTAACTTAGAAACATTGAATAGTCATCGAGTGTTTAAAAACCCAATGAATATCATTTTTTGTTCCTATTTAGTTGTAACTGTAGTAATATGACGTCTCTTTGACATTACATTTACGTAATGGATATCCCTAGTGAGATTGTCGTAACATGAAAGGTTTAAAAGGAAAAGGAAACATGAAATGTCAGCCGTACGAAGCCTTAGATTAAAACAAAAAGGGTAGATACGGCACTAGCCTCACAAAAGTGATCCGCAAGAATTATGGTCCACGACCCTAATCGATTTAGTCACAACTTGACATGCAAACGACGTACATGTGAACGCCAAAAAGAAATATTGCTAATATTTTATGTTTATATGATAAAACAATGCCTAAGTGTATTTTTAAAAAGTGCTCAATTGCTCAAGAACTAAAAATAAAACCCACGGCATTACTTTTCATTCGTAAGTACTATAAAATATATTTTTTCATAAAAATTGCTGTTTGTTTTGAATCTTATTCGGTAGTGACGTCGAGTACTGGTCGCGTGATTGGTCGGTAGTGCAGTGACGCGGATCTCGCCGTCTCGTTCGCGCTGTCGTTGTAACTTAACGTGCTGTTTCGTTCGGGTCGGTAATGCAGTGATGCGGATCTCGCCGTCCCGTTCGCGCTGCCGTGGGATCAGTTTTTGTTTGATGCAAGTATGAGCGTACCGTATCTACCCTTTTTGTTTTAATCTAAGTACGAAGCCCAATGTTGAGCATAGACTTACCCCAAGGATCTTCACACCGATCGGTCCTGCGCCACTCGCAACCATCGGCTTCCCGCGACCTTCACAAGATCGTCGGTCCACCTTGTAGGGGCCTGCCCACTGAGCGTCGTCCGGTGCATGGTCGCCATTCCAGAACCTATCCGCCCCAACGGCCATCGGTTCCTTAGATTAAAACAAAAAGGGTAGATACGGCACTAGTCTCACAAAAGTGATCCGCACAAATTGTGGTCTACGACCCTAATCGCTTTAGTCACAACTTGACATGCAAACGACGTACATGTGAACGCCGAAAAGAAATATTGATAATATTTTGTGTTTATATGATAAAACAATGCCTAAGTATGCTGTTTGTTTTGAATCTTATTCGGTAGTGACGTCGAGTACTGGTCGCGTGATTGGTCGGTAGTGCAGTGACGCGGATCTCGCCGTCTCGTTCGCGCTGCCAGTTGAAACTTAACGTGCTGTTTCGTTCGGGTCGGTAATGCAGTGACGCGGATCTCGCCGTCCCGTTCGCGCGGCCGTGGGAGCAGTTTTTGTTTGATGCAAGTATGAGCGTACCGTATCTACCCTCTATGTTTTAATCTAAGATCGGTTCTCCTTGCTACGTGTCCCGCCCACTGCCACTTCAGTACAGCAATCGTTCGAGCGATATCGGTTACTTTGGTTCTCCTACGGATTTCCTCATTTCTAATTCTATCACATAGGGAAATACCGAGCATCTCTCTCCATTGCTCGCTGGTGGACCTTAAGCCTTCTTAGAAGACCCTCATAAAAGGACCACGTCTCACTTCCATAGGTCACGTTGCATTTATATTTTGTATAAAACTAGTGGCCCGCCCTCGCTTCGCTTCGGTGTAAAGCTGTAGTTTTTGTTCTCAGGCTTGTATTAAACAATGACACTCTTCTAATACCCAATTACTATAGGCACGCGCCGCCTAACCCGGTAGCGTCGGAACCGCTATGTCCCTGAATTTTAAATTTGTAATATCTTCGAAAATATTCATTTAAATTATATGCGTTAAAGGGCCAAATTGGTCTATATTAAATGCACAATGTATTTAAGGTACTTGATTGGAAAAGGATGAATGTTATATTGCTTAAAATCGCTTCGTAAATAATCTATTATTTCTCGTAAAAAGTATAGGATAAAAAATGGTTATTGTGGGTTATCCTTAAGAGATAGACATATACCATCGCGGACTTTTTTGTAGACCTTTTTAAGGTGTACAATACTGTAGCACATTATTTTGATCTATCTTGTAGGGTTCAGCCAGCGTTTGCAATGTAAGCGCAAAAAATGTGTTTATTTACGACCTTACATTAAAAACCTCTAAAATTATCAGTGTTTCTCTACTATATTATGCATGTATTATACATATAAACTTTCCTCTTGAATCACTCTATCTATTTAAAAAAACCGCATCAAAATCCGTTGCGTAATTTCAAAGACTTAAGCATACAAAAGGACATAGAGACAGAGAAAGCGACTTTGTTTTATACTATGTAGTGATAAATATTTCCAACACTCGCAGCAATTTGTCACTGCCCATAGTCCACCTGTACCAAGGGAAATTGTTTCTTCTCATAGTTCAGCTCAAGATTACTGGGTGTACCAGGGTTTTTTCCGAATGGCTCACGCATCTAAATATAGAATTTAGTTTTTAGAATGCACTGCCCGTAGTCAACCTACAAAAGTTTGAAAGAGAAAAACAGATATTACAAATTATATCACAAGACATGTCACTTAAGATAAGCAATTCACTTTAAATGCACAACCATAACTTAAAACGCACTAATACAAACAAAAAACCAATATCGAATTCGGAAATTTAGTGAGTCCGAAATGTCATTGTCAAAATTTGTATGGAAACTTGAACAGCAGCGCCACAACAGAAGTTACGAGAACTAAAAATCGGTACACATTCTAAATTGATATTAGTTCGTACTAAGGGTACGTATAATTTACTTAAATATTACCTAATAACAGTACGTTTTGTTATATATATATTTGGTATGCTGTCGGTTTTCTATCTCATCGTCTCTTTTTACTTCTCATAAATATCCTTTATGTCCGTTTAGTAATTAAATAAATAATAAATATTTCCAACACTCACACCAATTAGCCTAGCCCCAAAGTAAGCACTATAAGTCTTGTGTTATGGGATACTAGGGTAACGGATAGAATACATATACTTTACATATATAAGTATATTTATATAGAAATACATATTAAACATCCATGACTGGAGTACAAATGCTCGTGTTCATCACACAAACATCTGCCCCCACCAGGATTCGAACCCGGGATCTCTGGAGTCGGCGACGCCATGAAACGCGGCGTACAAACCACTCGGCCACGGAGGTCGTCTTGGCAATAATTGGCTTCCTTCATACCCAAATCATCTAACTGCATCTTTAATATTTTTTGTTATAATATTTAATTTCGATCTTCTTTCGACTCTACAATAGCTAAATTATTATGTGCCTATTTAGATCTTTATATATATAATTCTTCTGTGAGTGTGTATGTCACTGAACTTCTCTTAAACGACTGGACCGATTTTGATGAAATTTTTTGTGTGTGTTCAAGGGGATCTGAGAATGGTTTAGATTCACAATTTTGTCCGCTGGACTATGTTTTTTTAATTAATTTTTAATTTATTAGTAGTTGTTGATTTTGAAATGTTTTACATTGGATCCGACAGACGGCGCTACCATACTAGACAGGACAACGTCTGTCGGGTCGCTAGTATTTATCTATATACTTTTCTAAATTTTGCATGCATTATGCTACGTTGATTTTATCATGTGGACTTTGGATCCGCAGTTTGGTTTGATAAATATAATTATTTTCTATTTATCGATGATTATTATCAATGACAGTTTAAGCCGTTCCGGCTGCATTTGTCGTTAGCAACTAGCAATCCGCTCTGGGCCCGTGTTATGTGTTATGTCTCTTTATGTAATTATTAAATTCTCTTAGTTGACTGTTAAGGAGTAAAGAGTTTAAATAATATTTAAACCGTATTTTTTGACTTTTGGCTTTACAGGTTTTATACTTTACGGATACGTTTCTCAATCTATACTTATAATAAATCTGTAGAGAGGTCAATTCTGTACATGAAATATATTTTCAAAATAGCTATCAGGGGGTGATTAGTGATCGATACTGATGCCAAAAATGCAATCAGTAAAATTTTTGTCTGTCTGTCTTTCTGTCTGT
Organism: Chilo suppressalis; assembly: GCA_902850365.2. Classification (NCBI taxonomy): domain Eukaryota; kingdom Metazoa; phylum Arthropoda; class Insecta; order Lepidoptera; family Crambidae; genus Chilo; species Chilo suppressalis. The sequence goes on from OU963894.1 coordinate 1,495,605, forward strand.
CTGTGTGTATGTTCCTTGGTACAATTATTCTTCATACTCCTGGGCAGGTTATAGTATACTTTTCATCACGCTACAATCAATAGCAGCAGAGTAGTGAAGGGAAATGTTGGGAAAACGGGAGAGGTTACTCCATTTTTTAAGCTTCCGTCGCGTGCAGCCTTAATGGTTAAAGTTACATAGAAATCATGTATGACGGAAATATTCTACATAAAATTGTCTAAGAAATATCCCGCAACAGCATATGTCTATCTTTTATGGTTGACTCACAATAACACGTGTAATTATATAAATAAAGTCATTGTTTATAACACAAGCCTGAGAACAAAAACTATAGTTTACACTACAGCTCTACACCGAAGCGAAGCGAGGGCGGGCCGCTAGTATGTTAATAATACTTAAATCTTTCCACCTCAAAATGTTCTGTTTATCATTCGAAATCTGAATACAAAAGTATTTTTTAACCCTTTGAGGTTTTTTAAATTTAAACTTATTTTATACACCGCTCTCATATCATCAACCTCTTTTGTAGCTGTTTTTGCACCGAGTATTTTCGCCTGTAGCGAGGTTAAAAGTTGTGTGTTCCGCTCGGCAGCTATTTCGTACCTTTGAAACTCTTCGCTCAAATTTCAATGCAAGTTCACCAAAAAGCCACTTAGCAACCTTGCATAGCAAAACACTATTTTCTTTTTGTTTAAATCAGTTGTCTTCCGAGTTGTAATTGAACTCGTCAATATTTTGTCAAAATTCTTATTTTTTATTTACTTCTCATTTCATATACTTTTAATTCACTGACAAATTTTAGCTAAAGATCTATTTATTTGATTTGAAAGGATGTTTTTGAAGTTGAATCTATTTTTGTTACAAAAAGGCGGATCTAACAAATGCACAAGTCACTACACGTATGTTAGTAGAAAAATCGTGTAGTTTAATAGGAAAAAATATTGATGATATCCAAATCGTTTCATTGTAAAATCCGCTCTTTTGTGTTACATAATAAGTTCGGATGGCCCATTGGTAGCGGGAAACTCCGCAACGACGATTGGACACGGCCACCGGGTGCCGACTGTTTCGGAAATTAGTTTCGGTACAACGTGTGTGATGCAGATAAACATTAATATTGAATCAGAAGAAAAACGTTTTATTGATAAATGTTTAAGAGAGAGAGAAAGAGAGATTTTTATTAACCATTTGTTACGAGTATTACAACAACAATGAAAAAACACCATAAACATTAACATAAAAAACAAATAAAACTAGTTTTTACGGGTTAATGCACGAAACTTTATTTGGAAATTATCGTCAGAATAATGACGATGCAGACCTGAAAAGGCTGCGAAACGTCAATAAATAAATAAAGTTTCGTGCATTAACCCGTAAAAACTAGTTTTATTTAATGAGTGATGTGCGTGAAAACCTAAGAAACAAATATAAAAAACAAAATTAAAAACTAACTTAAAACTATAAAAGTAAATTAATGGTTAATCAGGACCCTGCCTCATGCGAGTGACAACAGCGCTGGTATTCTGGCAGGGCCTGTAAGGTGCGCTATATATATATATAACTATAACTGGCTGCACAATTCTCCAATCTCAAATCGAAACCTACTCGTAATATCAGTCTCTCCTTTTCATTCTGTAAAGAGACTGACAAGGATACATTTTATGCCCTCGAACATCTTTGATATAAATCAATAATTAAAAATTCATATTCATCACAATTGTGTCTAAAACGCTGGTGTTAAGACGACCCAGAAAACGGGTTCCTTCCAACCTTTTTACTCGTAGTAAAATTTTCTTTCAAGTCACGGAGTCCTTAGACGATCAAAACTGGTTGTCAAGCACGTATATTTTGAGTGTATGTCAAGCAATTTGACCGTTTAGAACGAAGCTTGATGCGCTTGACAAGCAAACTACGTAATTGACAATGCTTGACGAGCATTCACCTGCTTGTCGGGCATGCTAAACCATCTAGAAGTTTGTCTTATGATATTTAATCAGAGGCGGATCTACCATATGGCTTTTTGGGCTTCAGCCCAGGGCCCCGTGGATTCAAAGGGCCCCCAGCTTAGTCAAGTCAAAGCCAAAAATAGATGATATTGCGAAAGAATCCATACTTTTATTAAAGTAAACAGATCGGAAATTCAGACAGGCAAACATCGCTGAACTAGTGCGTCACTAAAGAAAGAAAATTAATATTATTTTCTTTAAAGCAGTAGATTCAATGATTACAAGTACATTCAATGTAGAAAAAATACATTGTTGTAACCCCATTTATATTACCCCTACAATGTGAGGAGCAAATTAAAGAATTTGCCATGTCTGCATTTTGCAGAAAGGTTGCTTGCTTTGTAATTTGTTAATTTATTAACAGTAGTATAATACTAAGGCATAATATAATACAACATTTCTTTTTACTGTCTCATTATACTTTAAGGCGGGCCCCTAAATAGTATTAGCCCAGGGCCCCCTTAACTCACAGTTCTGCTCTACTTAATCAACAGCGCATCTGAGTGCAGAGCTAAACCGAACCTGGTATTTGTCATTATGATTCTTCAATACGGGCGTATGTTTATTGATTATAGAATAAGATCATATAGAATGGCACAAAATCTGTAAAAGTCGGAATGCCAATCCACCCTTGATAGTTCAGATTTGACCTTAACAAACTCGCATTTAAAAAAAATACAACGCTCACAAGATTTATAATTTAAACATCTACCATATAGTCTAGTATTATATCCAACTAGCGGCCCGCCCTCGCTTCGCTTCGGTGTAGAGCTGAAATGTAGACTACAGTTTTTGTTCTCAGGCTTGTATTATAAACAATGACATTCATCTATGATTCTTCTTATACCTGCATGCAAAGTCTCAGCCCGATCGGTGTAAAATTGACAAAGTTTCATACAAACTTTCATTCCCTATTTTATCTCCTTGGGGGTAGAATTGATCAAAATCCTTTCTTAGCGGATGCCTACGTCATAACATCTACCTGCATGCCAAATTTCAGCCCGATCCGTCTAGTGGTTTGGGCTGTGCGTTGATAGATCACTATGTCAGTCAGTCACCTTTGAGTTTTATATATATAGATGTCAATAGCTATAGCAGGATGATGACTATCCAAGCGATTGGAGGATCCACACCATAAACTTGAACATCAATAGTGCTTAGCACAAGTCAAAGATACAGCCATTAGCATTAATAACGTTGTTAAATTATCTAAAGTGGCAGAATGACAGCCAATTTGAGCCAGGAGGAGGCGAAATTTATGATCATAAGATGGACTTGCATTCAAAGCCAATGAGTTATAGGTCCCTGTGCCAATAAAACCAGGTACATTATAGTCGCCAATACAGAGAAATTCAGCATTGTCATTTGAATTAAGTATAATTTTGTAAATATGTTCATGAAAATACACGCGTAACTCAACTGGTATGTCCGGAGGAAGATAACAGAAGCAGACATCAACCTTGCTATTATCGAGCAAAACCGTGACCCAAAAGTCCTCAATATTGCTATCCCATGATGCCTGCCTGATGACCGAAATATCTTTTTTATTGCAATTGCAACACCATCACCGTCAACTTTATTAACAGCTGAAGTTTTACGGTCACGTCGATAAATATTATATCGAATATCGAAATGTTTAGCATCATAGATGCTGCTGTTAAAATTTGAAAGTCTGTAGACTGATGAAGATTAAGCATTTTACAAAAGTTCATTCTTTCGTTCCTTCGTTGTGTGTTTATCCATAGAAAAGGCATTATGCCTCAACTTTGGAGACATTTTTTTTTATGTTATAGGGGGCATACGAGCAGACGGCTCGCCTGATGGTAAGTGATCACCGTCGCCCATGGACACTTGCAACACCAGGAGTATCACAAATGCGATGCCGGCCTTTAAGGAAGGAGTACGCTCTTTTTTTGAAGGTTTTTGGGTCATGTTGGTCCGGAAACACTGCTGGTGACAAAATATTCCACAGTTTTGTCGTACGTGGTAAAAAATTTCGACAAAAACGCACGGTTGTGGATAGCCACGCATCAAGATGATGGAGATGAAATTTTTGTCGCGATGTACGATGGCTAAATGCAGCAGCTGGAATTAATCCGAACAATTCCTCAGAACACTCACCGTGATAAATGTGATAGAAGATGCAGAGCGAAGCTAAATCCCTACGCAAAGCCAAAGGATCAAGCTGATCGGAAAGGTCCTGGTCGTCGACGATTCGAGCCGCTCGGCGCTGGATGCGATCCAAAGGGAGAAGCTGGTACTGGAGTGCCCCCGCCCAAAAATGAGAGCAGTACTCCATGTGAGGCCAAACCTGTGCCTTATAAAGTTGCAGTAGGTGGGCCGGTGTGAAGCACATTCTCGATCTATTGAGCACACCAAGCTTCTTAGAGGCTAATTTGGCCTTGCGCTCTAAATGATCCCGAAACTGGACGTCGATATGTAAAGGCCAAGATTTCCAATACTAGCTAGCTGAGGCAGTTAGAGGAGTGTTCTCAAAAAGAGGAGATACAACTCTCCATGTGAGGCCGTTACTCCAATTCGTAACAGATGATCCTTACAATACCGCAAAGTTTCTGCAAGTGTCAAAACCGTTACACGGCGTCGCTTCTAAGAAAAGTGAAGCGGTTGCGATGTTGGGGGAGATTAATGAGTTTATCATTGAATGTTGGTGATTCATCTTTCATAGTGGTATTGGCATCACGGCGGCGCGTGCGCATGACGTGACATCGCCCTCTGGGTATGCCGCGAGCGCATGTGCTATGATGACGCGGAACATAGACTGTTATTAGTTAAATCATACTTAACATATCTAGAATAGGGGTGATGACGGGGTACAGTAAACGAAATTCTATTTAGTCCGTCAGCTAGATGATCATAAAATAATGGACACGTATTTTTTCTTTGGGCAATCAACCAAAAAATGACAAAGTTATAGCGCGTCAAAGTTTGGGAGTAGGGGCTCGTGACGTCACTTTTGAGTGAATTTTCACTTATAAGTGTACTCAAACGTGACGTCATGCGACTTTTCAAATCAATATATCTCTGCAATGTTTATATTATGTGAAAAAAGAAAAAATACGTGTCCAATACTTTTTGATAATCTACCTGATAAAGGAAGAAAAAAAATTAGTCATCATCCCTATTGAAGTGACCTAATCCAAAATTCTTGTTTTTTGGTAAACGCTATAAACGAGATTGACAAGTTGGTCATTTTTTTGTTTTTCTATTATAATGCTATAAGTTGTACGTTTATTATCATATTTTTTATTGTTAACGGTAGGATAGGAATTCTTTTCACGATTATTTACTAAACCAGTCTGTATAACTAATTAGAACCTTTGTTACTTAATCATCAAAAAAAAAACATGTCAAGTATTTTCCGAAAACAGTTTATTATAATTGGCTTATTTCACTTTGTGCCCATTTTTTACTAAAAAACGTAAGACAAAAACGTAACTATTTAATATAGAGGCGATTCAGTTCTGATGTTATATATTTGATAGATGACCAATTTTGTAATATGCTAGTTTAATAATTAATGATTTTCTAAATTAAAGGAAAATCAAATAAATGTCCACGCAACCTTATTATGGGATACTTCAACACAGAGGGAGGCACGGTATGCGTGTCATTTAAAAGAGACGGAAATAGTACGTTTGTCTTCTTCTGGCCTAAAAGAGCCTGTTTATTATTAATAAACTGATAGAATACATGTTTTTATGTCGTTTCACGATTAAAAGTCATTTTGCTATTTTTTTTATTTAAGTCACTACAATTCTAAAGGCGCGATATATACAAAGATAAATCTATATTTATGGGTTATGTGATAACATATTTTTTGCTTTCTTGTAAATTTAGTTTCATCGATCTTTGTAGTAAAACCATGACTAGATTTCTTAGTAAAATTAACAAGCTTTTGGATTTTAAAATATATGAGTTAATGATTAAATTTAAAATTAAGGGCATATTATATTTTAGAACTGTACTGTGTTGAATTTAATCTCCATAACACGAATGCTTACTCTGGTGGTGGAGCAATGCTTACGATTCTTTCCAACACATTATTTATTTATATTATTTTATATAAGTTACATTTGATTATTTACATTGTTTAATTTATTTAATTATAACATTAGTTTTGCAAAAACCTTAATGACATTTGAAGGGTATCTTTGATCCCAATGTCTGCGAACGAAGGCAATTAGTAGATTTTTGAAGTTATACTTCTTTAGGCGCGTTATGAAAAAATGATGAGAGTGAAATTTTAAGATGCGCGCGCATCACTGTAACACAAAAATAATCATGCTGTTACTTTTGTGTTTACCGCACATTAAGAAAACCAACAAAATAGAAATAGAATCTCTATTTAGTGGGTGCTAACGACTGCATTGTGAAGGCCTATCAAAAGTATTTATTAATCTGGAACAACGGAACCAAAGCGCGATTCAGGAGACTACAGCGCCATCTCTTGACCATTGGTGTAGTAGAACCAAAAACCACATCTTTATTTTTCAATGTTACTTTTATGTTATCATTGTAATAAAGTAACAGTTATAGGTATTCATATTTATAATATTTATCCACATGTTTCTAGTTTGTATATTCGGAATACGTGTTTGAGTTTCATACAAGTGCAAATCACACATGTTCTAATAAATTATATTCAGTAGCGATTTTAATTGAATATTTTGATTATTTATTTATTTTTTCAAATTAAAACTGAACTTTATTGACTGTGTCCTTTTCCAGACTTTTTATTAATTTATTGTAATTAATTATTTGCATGCAATTAAAAACTAATTTTAAACGATGCCAAAGAAGGATAACTTCTCACGCGCCTACATAAGTACACGCATCCATTTTTTTTGTCTTCTTAGATTTTCGATTAAATTGAATATCATAGTTAAAGTTCTTTAAAAACAATTTCATGAGTTACATCTGCCTAAACAAATAATTATGTATTTAGAGGAAACCTGTAATTAGCTTTACTTTTAGATTATACTTTAGACACATGTACTTTGTAACGCAGTTGGTTTCTAAATAAATTAAAGCTTTCACTATTTTTTTTGTTGCTATCTCCTTCCTTAGTATTAGTATAAAGTTGTGAAAAGAGTTTCTTCCTACTATTTTCCGTGATTAATCTACTATATAAAAATAAGTCGGGTTTTCCTTCCTGACGCTATAACTCCAGAACGCACGAATCGATTTCCACGGTTTTGCATTCGTTGGAAAGGTCTCGGGCTCCGTGAGGTTTATAGCAAAGAAAATTCAGGAAAAATTAAAAAAAAGACTTCTTTTAATCACCAAACGAAATGTTACATAAAACGAAGCCATCTGGTGGCGAAACGGAGTTCGCCGGGTTTGCTAGTTCAATATAAGATTCTTCAAAACGGGCGTGAATTGATTTTTAAAATGTCGGGAATGCTTTAGTGTCGCCGCACACGGGCCACACGCCACAGACACAAACGACGCCACGAGAAATTAGAAACGGCTACTAAAGTGGCTGAAGCGCGCGACAGCGGCCGACTAAGGTAAGGGAGAGAGTGACGTGTGGCGGCGTTTTGTATCGGCGCATTAAGTGGCCGGTGCGGGCCACAAGAAGCGAGCAACGACGATTTGTAGCGTGTGGCGGCCACCAGCCTACCGTGTGTCTATATAAAATGTATGAAAACTACAAGAAATATGCCGGTGGCGGCGTTTTGTGGTTGTAGTCGGTGCAAGGGCGGATCCAGCTTTGGCGTCAGAGGGGGTCATATAGCCAGCTTTGGCGCCAGGGGGGGTCATATAGCCAGCTTTGGCGTCAGGGGGGGTCATATAGCCAGCTTTGGCGCCAGGGGGGGGTCATATAGTCGTGGTATATTAAATATTGAAAGTACTTAAATAAAGTCCCCCTGGGGTTGGTCCATCAAGTTAAGAAACTATATGTTATGTTAATTGATATTTAATTTTCCTTATTCTTAGCAAAGTACATAGGTACATACCAATCTGGTATATAATATTTTTGTTCACGGAACATCATTCGATGATTTTAAAAATATAAACATTTTGATTGTATTTATAAGAGTATTGTATAAATATAATAATACAATATTAAAAATCGGTGAATAGTTGAAAATCGTAATGTTGCTTAATTTTTTTTAATGAGTAGGTATAAAGGTTGTCTGGAAGAAATCGCTTTTAGCGATAAGACCGCCCATTGAAGCACTCTTTATTTTTGCAATTGTAATTTCCCTCATTTCTGTTCTGTGTTGTGATGTTTTCAATAATGTATTGTATTGTATTGCATTGAATTGCATTATATTACATTGTATTGTATTGTATTGTATTGTATTGTATTGTATTGTATTGTATTGTATTGTATTGTATTGTATTGTATTGTATTGTATTGTATTGTATTGTATTGTATTGTATTGTATTGTATTGTATTGTATTGTATTGTATTGTATTGTATTGTATTGTATTGTATTGTATTGTATTGTGTATATAGTAACCCTGTTTTAAATCACTACATAAAATCGCACTGTGGGAAAGAGAAGACAAGCTTCATTAAAATAATTGAAGTTTTGTTATTATTCAAAGATGTCCGTAACCAAACTACGTGATACGTAAGTTACATATTCATCAAGGCCTTAAGGGCTTTAACTGGTATCGAGTTCTTGAGAACACGTCAATTCAAAAAAATCTATACAAATTAAAAGGATTTACAATCTATTTTTTAATTTGTTGTTGAACATGGTGAAGCATAATGGATTTTCCTCTAGAAACAACTCTATAAACAACACTACATATGTTTTTATTTATTTTTTAAGCATTTAACTGCTAGATGTTTAAATCTAAAGAAAAGTTTACTAGAAAAAAATCCACGCGCACCAGGCAGCGGACGGGACTCGAACCCGCACCTTTCGCAATCCGGGCGAATGCACTGACCATTATGCTACCACGGCCCTATTCGCCGCGTCGAAATTTTCCTAGCCTTAAGCTGCCAGGCAGCGCCATCTCTTCGCATTGTAGGTAACCCACAATGTCAAATGAATACTTTTTCAAGTATTAAACATTTGAAAGAAGAAATAGCAATTATAGTTATGTTTTTATTTATTTTTTAAGCATTTAACTGCTAGATGTTTAAATGTAAAAGTTTACTAGAAAAAAATCCACGCGGACCGTCTTGCAGCTTAAGGCTAGGAAAATTTCGACGCGGTGAATAGGGCCGTGGTAGCATAATGGTCAGTGCATTCGCCCGGATTGCGAAGGGTGCGGGTTTGAGTCCCGTCCGCTGCCTGGTCCGCGTGGATTTTTTTTCTAGTAAACTTTTCTTTAGATTTAAACACTACATATTTTTATTTATTACTAGCTGTGCCCCGCGGTGTTTCCCGCGGTTTATTAGGAATATTTTCCTACAGTAAAATGTAGCCTGTGTGTTAATCCAGGGTGTCAGCTAACTCCATTACAAAATTTATTAAAATCGCTCCAGCCGTTTAGACGTGAAGAAGTAACAATCATACACACTCACAAACTTTCGCCTTTATAACATTAGTGTGATTATATATATTTTTTTAAGGCATGTAACTAGAAAAAAATCCACGCGGACCAGGCAGCAGACGGGACTCGAACCCGCAGCCTTGCAGCTTAAGAATGGCTAGAGGAATTTCGACGCGATCCGTGAGGGCTGATGTAGCATAATTGGTCAGTGCATTCGCCCGGATTGCGAAGGGTGCGGGTTCGAGTCCCGTCTGCTGCCTGGTCCGCGTGGAATTTTTTCTAGTTATATTTTCTTTAGATTCATCATCATCATCATCATGAACCTATTAATGTCCCCACTGCTGGGGCACAGGCCTTCCCTATGGATGGAATAGGGAGATTGGGCCATGACCCACCACGCGGGCCCAGTGCGGATTGGCGGGTGCTAACGACTGCAGATGCAGCCGGGACCAACGGACCTTAACGTGCCTTCCGAAGCACGATAGTAAATTTTTGGTCACCCATCCAATGACCGACCACTGCGAAAGTTGCTTAACTTCAACGATCGCAGCCGAACGCGTTAACCACTTGCGCCATCGAGCTCCTTCTTTAGATTAGTGTGATTATTATATTTTTTATGGTAATACTTACAACCATAAGCCATTAACAGGGTAAGGTTAGGTTAATGGTGTTATCTTTCTGTTGGTGAGTAAATTTTAAGGATCTGCGTGTCAAAGGATTGGGTTCAGGTCAGCCAGGTGAGGATGCCTGTGCGGAGCCGTGGTAAAATCCCCCCCTTTTTTTTTTAATGTCTAGAAAATGCATTACGCATACTTCGCCAACCGAGGGTTGCGGACGAAGCTATCGGGGACTCCTCTCCGCCGCTTCAGGGAACACAAGTGCTCCGAGAAGCAAACGGGGCCCTACCTCGCCAAGAAGGCGACCGCCACAAGGGCGACCGTAAAAACTAGACAATACTCCTGCACCGGTCAGTAGAATCCCTAACGGGGACCCCGCGGCTTCGCATTAAGCAGTGCAAAAGGTATTCGCAGGACTTTTTTAGCGGATATTATGCTGTAAAGCACCCGTAAGAGTTGCGGGGTCCTTTGTGGTCAACCAATGGGGGGTCCGTAAGACTTGCGGGAGCCAGGTGTGAGGTCCGTTCGGCGGTATGCCTCTTAAAGGCGCCGTCGTCTGTAAAAAGATGTTTTACATGCGTTATAAAAACATTTTTCTGCCGCACCAGCAACACCGCACAACAGCAGTCTCAGTCAGTTAATTTCGATTAATCTCTGAAGATCCATTGGCCAGATCTATGATGGATCGAATACTGGAGTAGTAATTTGTGTATTGAATTGATTCACGATCGCCTCTACTTCACACAAAAGAGTTGAAAGCACCTCATCAGATGGAGTTCTGTCACCAAGGGAAATTTTCAATGCTGTCTTTACTGATTTGATCAGCCTCTCCCAAGCTCCTTCCATAAAGGGTGCTGAAGGGGGTATAAATTTCCAGCGAATTATTTCAGATGTTGCGTAATCGGAAACCGCTTGGCCGTAAAGTTGTTTCAGTTGCCTATTTGCTCCGATGAAAGCAGTTCCGTTATCGGAGTAAATTTTAGACGGAATTCCACGACGCGCAGAAGGTTTATTACCTTCTGAGAAACATAAGAGCAGCATCTGTAGACAGGGAATGCACTATTTCTAAATGTATGGCTCGAACAGTGAGGCCAGTGTATAGAGCCACATACCTCTTCGGATCCCCAGCCAGTATTCTCTTTAAAAAAGGTCTCTTCTTTTCTTAAACTTTATGTTAATTACAAGACAACGTAATCTGAGAATATCTACTTCCATAACGTGCGCTTCACTAAATGTCCGGGCAACAAATGTCCGCACACCGTCTGCGTCGAGTCTGTGACAAGTCCTCCGCGCTCATTTCCCCCTCAGGTTCGAGTGGTCTTAAGGCTCCAGACGGAGTGGAGACTCTCCCCGTGGGGAGATGCCACCCGCCTGGAATACCTCTGGAGGCATAAGCCAATTCTCGGCTTGAGGTCCCCTTAGGACAGTGTTTCCTAACCTTTCTAATACTGCTACCCCTGTAACCTACTATTAGGAAAACAGATTTTACCCCGACTTTAAAATGTTATCATCAGTCCAAGTAATTCCAATTTGACCGCTACATCTTCGTTTCTAATAATGTCATCATCAGGAGAAAATCTCGCCCCGCTTCCCACACTCAGCACCCCGCGGCGCGGGCTCGCTAGCAAGAAGGAGCGCATGCTCTATTTAGTAGTATTATTATATAGTATTTTCTTATTATTTAGATTTGACCAAATAATTATGTTCTTTGATACCCCCGAAGTATGGCTGATTTACCCCCGGAGGGGTAATTACTCCCAGGTTCGGAACCCAGGCCTTAGGATCTCGCCGTCCCCAAACCCGATGACACTGTAAAGATCATCTTCGACCAACAGCATACGCACTCGAAAAAAAAGGCGGTCATTTTTTCACGATCAAGGACTTTTGCCCTCTACGAAGAAAAGTCCCTCGTCTGCGCAGGCTATTACTGTGCAGCAATATACAAAAAGATGAGTTCGCCTTTTAAACTTGTTTCTGTTTATTATAGACGGATGTCAGAAACCCACTCTACCATCCATACGCGATGATCTCATTCCGGAATATTCCTAATTAATAATGTTTAGACGTTAATATATCACGTTAGGTTAAGTACCCGACAAGGAGTCGGGTAAACGTTCTATAGTAAATGACTCAAAAGTCGGCACGGGTCGCTGAAGTGTGCCCGCGATATGAGTCAGAATGCGTGCCGAGCGATCGTACAATAAATTACTTACGACGAATCTAACAGGAACTTGGCTATTTGCCTTTTGGGCTAATCGCTAAACAACAACATCGAGAGAGAAAAAAGAAATCAAAATTTAGTAACACTAAAGCACAGCTCATCGACGCAGTGGTTAGTAATATAGGTCTGCGTGAGAATTTAAACAACTTTGGCATTGGTCAGTAGTAGGATTGTAGACTCGCCAACATTTCACACTGCATCAGTGATCATTTTAGGCTCCTTATTCCACCCATAGTTAAGACTTAGCATCGCAGACAAATAGAAGTGTACATTGGATTTGATCTTTTACGGCAATGAAATGATAAAATCAAAAAATGCACTTAATAATACGCTTTGTATGCATCGCTAATGAAAAGAATCCCTTTTGATCAAATCTCTATGAGTAATGCAAAATTATATTTCAAATCTATGATAATAAAGCTCTTGATAATAAGCGCATGATAAATAACGAAATGATGACTTTGCACTGTAAGTCGTGTGATTTTCACAGGGCTAACTGAGGAAACTCATACAAGGCGATTTGACTCACGCCTTTCACTACATTGACTTTGCCTCAAAGATTAATTGATTGAAACTGCTAAGTTACTTTCGCAATTCCAGTTATTGGACCAAACACTTATTATGTCCTAAACGACAACAATAATCATAATAATAATAAATAAATATTTCCAACACTCACACCAATTAGCCTAGCCCCAAAGTAAGCACCGTAAGGCTTGTGTTATGGGATGCTAGGGTAACGGATAGAATACATATACAGTACTTATATAAGTATATTTATATAGAAATACATGTTAAACATCCATGACTAGAGTACAAATGCTCGTATTCATCACACAAACATCTGCCCCCACCGGGATTCGAACCCGGGACCTCTCGAGTCGGTGACACCATGAAACCCGGCGTACAAACCACTCGACCACGGAGGTCGTCAAATCATTCGCTTTCAGGCGGTTGTGTTTTTATGTTAAAGGGGAGCAAACAAGCGTTTCGCCCACCTGATGGTAAGCAGCCGCCATTTGCCATACCAAAAATATCCGTTTAAATATCCGCACCGTTGCCTATCCTGACCCAATCCCCAATCTTGCGAACTTCTGAAACCTTACTCACCTATAGAAACACAGCCCCACTAAAATTGAGTGTTATTTTGCTGTGATTCTGAAAAGGATTTTCGGGCGGTAGCTTATAGAATCCGCTGTATCTGCTGTTTTTAGGAGTTTCAATTCGAACTGGATCTCTTGTCCGTATCCGTACTTGGACTCCTGAAGGGAAGCGTAATGCTTTTGATCCTCTATCAATGATGATGATGATTGTCACATTAGCTGCAGATCAGATTGTCTACTGGATTCCGCACAGCTTAGAAACTGCCGGTGGGATGCGCTGTTTCAAATCAAATCGAATCAAAATCGTTTATTCAGCACAGTACACGGATACAGACAAATCGTTATACTTATAATATTAATAAACCTTGTGTAAAAAGTTTCTTTTTTATACGAGACGCAACAAACTCCGCCCTACCTGATGTTAAGTGTCAGTGGAGTCTAGTCGCGAAGAGTCAGAAGGTGTGCCGCTCCAGCTTTCCTTAACTTGCCGGCCTTAACCCAATCCCCTACCTCGTGGAGACCTGGAACCCTACTCACCAGCAGAAACACAACACCAATAAAAGTAAATGATTTTTTACTGTCGTCTTCTGTACTTTACTGTCGCATACCACGCTCTGTGGGAGTGTAAGCTTTACGGGGAGGCGCGTAGGGAACTTCTTAACAGTGTAAAGGTGCTCGAGGTTGGGCCGGCCTACTATCGCGACCTTGTGGGATCGGAGGCGAACTTCAGGCAGCTACGGGACTTCGCGCGTAGATGGCACAGGATTCGGAGAGGACTCGAGGGAGGTGAAGAAAGAAGACAGGGAGCAATACTGGAGGAATAGTAAATGGAGGCTAGCGGTACCACTACATAGTGGGCACGGGACGGCTGGTATGGCGACGTAAGCGTTTCGTGTTCATCCGCCCCAGAAAGGGGAGAGGGATCATAGGGACAAGGAGATAGATAAAGAATAATTTGTAGGGAGTCAAGAAAGTAAAGGTGGAGGTCAATCCGCGCGTATCTCCCGCTGTTTCGGCCTGCATAACCAAGAAGGCTCGCCAGGCCATGGGTGGGATTTGTCGTCTTCTGTAAGGTGGAGGTTGCTTCCCCAGACGAGCGCTCCAATTCGAGAGGAAGTCTGCTGTGCCCTACCTCTTCTGCCTCTTTTCCTGTCTTCTGCAACCTTTATCCACCCACTGCTGGTTATAGGTCTCCTCCATGATGCGCCAATTTGATCGGTGTTGTGCGATCCGAATCCAATTTCGTCCTGCTACTCTTGTGATGTCATCGGACCATCTGGCGGGCTGCCTACCTACGTTTCTGCGTCCTGTTCTAGGCCGCCACTCCACAATAGCTCGACTTCACCTGTCGTCCGTTCTGCGAGCCACGTGACCTGCCCACCTCCACTTCTTCCCTGCGAGTTCGCGAGCAATGTCGGGTAGTTTTGTTCGTTACCGTATGTCCTCATTGCGTACACGATCTCTCAGGGATATACCGAGCATGGCACGCTCCATTTTTGTCTGAGCGACTTGCATGGTGTGGACATGTTGCCTTGTCATAGTCCAGGTTTCGGCTCCATAAGTCAGAACATGAAGAACACAATGGGTGAAAGCGCGACGTTTGAGGAAATGTGGCATCTTACTTTTGAAGATGTCGGATAATTTTCAGAACGCAGCCCTTTTCTGGTACCTAGTCCTAAAATTAGTTGAGTATTATGCATGTGGCATAGTTCATTAAAATAGGTGCGTGTGTTAGTAAACACGGCGGTTATCTGCGGTTTGACCTTACTCTCAATATCTGGCCTGCAAACCCGTGCGTAAAGTGCGAAACTAGGTTGTTGCCATGGCGACCAACTATAAACATTTATTATTCAAATTTCCAGAAAAACATTTGATCATTACCACATCGGCATAATAGTACCTGTATATTTATATATCGCAGGGCGTTATATATTCCTTGCAGTGTGGCATAGTCATCAAATATGTGAAAGTACAGTATTATTTTTGAGCCGGTAACGAATGAATGGTGCTGCAAGTATTCATAGGCGGCAGGGACAGTATCAACAGGTGGACTGTCAGCTCGTTTGCCTGCATAAACATAAATAAAATTTTGGTGGGTATTAAATAGTGTAGCACCGATTTAGAAATAAAGGTTTTGTAATATTTAATAATTTAATTCTATTACATTACATTACAAAACACTTTATTGTACACCACATATAACATTAAATTTAGTACATAACCAATTAAAACTAGTGTAACAATGGGCGGCCTTATCGCTTGGAGCGATCTCTTCCAGACAACCTTTGGATGGAGAGGACTAGAAGGAAGTGGGAAAGACGGCGGTGTAAATCACTTGAGTGATATAGGTGATAATATATACAATTATATACATACATAAATATAAATATATATTAAATAAATACATACATACACATAAATAAACAAATCTAGTTCAGTTGGTAGTAGTGACAAATAAGATTAACATCAAAAGTTATAAGGACAAATAATGGGTCTTTACGAGGTTTTTAAAAGCGTGGATAGATTCTGCACGTCGTATGGTAACTGGGAGAGAATTCCACAAATGTACGGCACGCACTGCAAACGAACGGTTATAAAATGTTGTAGCATGTACAGGAGTCATGAGAGTAAGATTTCCTGATGACCTAAGGGATAACGTGTTAGAAGTGTGAAGGAAATTAAAACATTCCTGGAGATAGCGCGGGGACTTAGGATTAAACAATATATTGTAAAGGAGAGCAAGAATATGAGCATTCCGGCGAAGACGAATAGGTAGCCACTTGAGTTGCGAACGAAATTGAGAAACGTGATCATATTTGCGCAAGCCAAATATGAAGCGGATGCAAAAGTTTTGGAGTCGCTCAAGCTTATTTAGCTGGTCCTCGGTAAGATCAAGATAGCAGACGTCAGCATAATCAAGTATGGGAAGCAACAACGACTGTGCTAGGGTAATTTTGGTAGTGATGGGTAGGAAATTACGTAGTCTTCTAAGCGAAGCTGCTGAAGCAAACAATTTGCGGCTGACCACTTGCATCTGTGGACCCCAGCTCAAACAATTATCGAAAGTCAACCCCAGGTTTTTTACCGACGCGCTAATAGGGACATTTTCACCAGCCAGCTGGATATTGGGTAAAGACTGCCATTCTACTCTATCCATCATCCTAGAACTACCTACTATTATGCTAGTAGTTTAAGAGGGATTCAGTTGCAATCCAAAGGATTTGCTCCACTCTGATATAGTATGTAGATCGCTATTAGCGGCTCGTACCGCATCTCCAAGTTGACCAAGTGATGCTTGGCGATAGATTTGGAGGTCATCTGCATATAGGTGGTAGGAAGAAGAAATATTATTAGAGACGGAGTTGATTAAAACAGCGAAAAGAAGAGGAGATAAGACGCCGCCTTGCGGAACGCCAGCAGTCGTGTCGCTCCAAGAAGAAAATTTCTCCTCAAGGCAAACGCGCTGCCTGCGCCCATACAGATAACTGTGAAACCACTCAATCACTGATGGAGATACGTTAAGTGAGCGCAGCAATGCCAAAAGAACGTCAAAATTGACGGTGTTAAAAGCATTGCTGAAGTCCAACAATGTTAATACCGTGAGGAGACCATTATCCATCCCAAGGCGTATGTCATCTGTCACTTTGAGTAAGGTAGTCGTAGTACTATGGCCGGGACGGAAACCAGATTGGAAAGGATTAAAAAGGTTGTGGCGAGATAGGAACATATTAAATTGGTTGTGGACGAGGCGTTCAAGGACCTTAGATAGGAAGGGTAGGATAGAGATGGGGCGAAAATCGGCAGTGGATTGAGGGCTCGATTTTTTAGGGAGTGGGATAATTTGGGCTTCCTTCCAAACTGACGGAAAAACAGCATTGAAAATCGAACTGTTAAATAGGAAAGTAAGGACAGGAAGAATGATATCAAGGATTGGTACTAACATGTTGCGACTAATGCCATCGTTCCCCACCGCATTGGAGGATTGTTGATCTATGTTACGTCTCTGTCTAATACAATCCATTAAAACGACTCGTTGGGGAATTACTTGTTAGTACCACCTTACAGGAGACCATATTGTCGACCTCCGTGGCCGAGTGGTTTGTACGCCGGTTTTCATGGTGTCGATGACTCGAGAGGTCCCGGGTTCGAATCCCGGTGGGAGCAGATGTGTGTGTGATTAATACGAGCATTTGTACATGCTGTCATGGATGTTTAATATGTATTTCTATATAAATATACTTATATATGTACAGTATATGTATTCTATCCGTTACCTTAGTATCCCATAACACAAGCCTTTACAGTGCTTATTTTGGGGCTAGGCTAATTGGTGTGAGTGTTGGAAATATTTATTATTATTTATTATATTAAAACGACATTACTTTTAGGTGCTGTTGCTTTTTCATGTTAAAAGGGTGATAAACAAGGATATGACCCGCGACCCGCCCCCCACGACAACGGCTAACTAGAGCCGAGGTTCGAGTCCCAGAGACGCCCTCTAGTTGAGCCGACCCCCTCTGGTTCGAGTGGTCTAGAGGCTCCAGACGGAGAGGAGACTCCCCCCGTGGGGAGATGCCATCCACCTGGAATACCTCTAGAGGCACTCACCAATTCTCGGCTTCAGGTCCCCTTAGGAACTCGCCGTCCCCAAACCCGGTGACGCTGTAAAGGTCATCCGCGGCCAACACTCAAAAAAAAGGCCACCATAACCTTTAGACCAAAAATACCATTCGCACAGGAACTCGATGGCGCGGGTGGTTAGCGCGTTCGGCTGCGATCGTTGAAGTTAAGCAACTTTCACAGTGGTCGGTCATTGGATGGGTGACTAAAAATCTTCTAACTCGAGTTCCTCCGTGCTTCGGAAGGCACGTTAAGCCGTTGGTCCCGGCTGCACCTGCAGTCGTTAGCACCCGCCAATCCGCATTAGGCCCGCGTGTTGGGTCATGGCCCAATCTCCCTATTCCATCCATAGGGAAGGCCTGTGCCCCAGCAGTGGGGACATTAATAGGTTGATGATGACTGTTGCCTGCTAATATTAATGTTTGTTTACATTCTACTACTATATACGACATTTAAGTTTGAATGACAAGTCGTTTTCACACAAAAACCTGTATAGAGTTAAAAAAAACTGGGTCGTAATGAATTAATTAGGCAAAATATCAACATTTCAAATATACCATTAGATAGATAATTTTAAAACTGAGTGTTGAAATGATAAATTAAAATTATCTAGTCAAACCATAGTATTAATTAATTTATAAGCAATTACATTTATTCTATAATATGGGAAAATCAACTAGTAGTAATTATATATTATGTTTCCGCTCTGGGAATACCTTGTTTATAATTTCTACAGGAAGTGGACCTTGCTATGCCTATAATAATATTATCTTCCTTTAAAAGGAATGGATGCCACCACATTCTTATTATAGGGAAAATAATTCATTAAATGGATATTCCATGTGTCTATTTGTATAACTTACAGTTTTATATCTCAATTAATTAATCACAAAACATTATTAAATGCCTCGTCATTTTCCGTGTCTCTAAAGCTACTGCGTTTCAACCTGATGCTCAGAACAGCATAGGTGTTCTGTAACATGCAATATGCACTTACAATCTCATTTATTCGGATTTCTGACAAATGCCAAATATCTAATACTGCTTCTACAGAAACAACGATATTTTGTCGTGTCATCATCATCATCATCATCAGCCTATTAATGTCCCCACTGCTGGGGCACAGGCCTTCCCTATGGATGGAATAGGGAGATTGGGCCATGACCCACCACGCGGGCCCAGTGCGGATTGGTGGGTGCTAACGACTGCAAATGCAGCCGGGACCAACGGCTTAACGTGCCTTCCGAAGCACGGAGGAGCTCGAGATAGTAAATTTTTGGTCACCCATCCAATGACCGACCACTGCGAAAGTTGCTCAACTTCAACGATCGCAGCCGAACGCGCTAACCACCTGCGCCATCGAGCTCCTCAATTCGCCTCTTTTGTCGTGTAATGGTATTTAATATCAAAATCAAACTCATTTATTCAGTCTAGGCTGTTACAAGCTCTTGTGAAAGTCAAACGCTACGCTATCGGTTCGTAAATCTAAGGCAGGAGACCTTGTACCGAGAAGAACCGGCAAGAAACTCAGCAAGGGCTATTTTTTTCTCCCTGTTTTGTTTCATACAGTGTCGTCAATTGAAAGGTGTCATCAAAAATTTAAAACATGTGTTGATGTCTACTTCCATGACATTAATATTATTAATTAACAAAAGTTAAGTATATCGTTTGTGTAATGGCGTATATGCATATCAAACTAATGTCTCAAATGGCAGCTACCGAAATCAGAAGTAAGATTTTATTTGACAAATGTTTGTAACATTCGCAAACATTTGTTCGTTCGGCAAATGGAATGCTCAGAACAATGTTGCATTGTTTCGATTGATGACTGAGAAAGTCGCCTCCGATTCCTACCCGACAGGCCGCAAACACCAACACTACACAGCTAGCAAACTTGCACACTAGCTTAGCATTAGGCAGACACCGCATCCGTAGGATAAGAGTGCGAAGACCCGGTTTTCTACACACGACACACTATACCAGGTACAGGTACGTACCTGGCAGGCGCGGTGCAAATCTAAGGTCATATAGGAAAATCTCAAAAATTTGCCAAATTTTAAAAGGAAATTTCTAACAGCGATAAATTTATAGTTTGTTGACATTTACTGCTGTTTTTATGAACTACGTAAGATGGCAAAAATAACTTGGAAATGGCATCTAGTACTAGTTCAGAAACAAGGAACTGAACTAGGTACGTAGTTTTGGTAATCCTAGCAAAACCGATAAGCGTCGTTAAGATAAAGATTGTATAACAATATTTTATAAGTAATGTATAAACTAAATGCAATAATGGTGTCGATTCTGGCATGGTTCTCTAAACCTAAACTTAAATTTGACAACAGTGTATCCTTGTCATTCTCTACATAGAATGAAAGGGAGAGACTGATGTTAAATTTAGTTTTAAGTTTAGAGAATCATGCCAGAATTGACACCAATGTTTATTTTATTCCAGATACCTCTAATTTATTAGTGTAGTGAGTGAACTCCTCCAAAATTTCAGGCTGAGACCGCCCCTTGTACCTGGGTGTTATTTCCCGCCTCTCACCACAACGGCTAACTAGAGCCGAGATCCGAGTCTCAGAGATGACCTCTAGCTGAGCCGACCTCTCAAGTTCAAACCAATTCTCAGCTTCAGGTCCCCTTAGATGCTGGGTTCCGAACCTGGGGGTAATTACCCCTCCGGGGGTAAATCAGCCATACTTCGGGGGTAACAAAGAACCTATTTTTTTTTAAACTTATTTATTTACTAGCGGCCCGCCCTCGCTTCGCTTCGGTGTAGAGCTGTAGTGTAAACTATAGTTTTTGTTCTCAGGCTTGTGCTATAAAGAATGACTTTATTTATATAATTACACGTGCTATTGTGAGTCAATCATAAAAGATAGACATATGCTGTTGCAGGATATTTTTTAGACAATTTTATGTAGAATATTTCCGTCATACATGATTTCTATGTAACTTTAACCATTAAGGCTGCACCCGCGACGGAAGCTTAAAAATGGAGTAACTTCTCCCGTTTTCCCAACATTTCCCTTCACTACTCTGCTGCTATTGATTGTAGCGTGATGAAAAGTATACTATAACCTGCCCAGGAGTATGAAGAATAATTGTACCAAGTTTCGTTAAAATCCGTTGAGTAGTTTTTGTTTCTATAAGGAACATACACACAGACAGACAGACAGACAGACAAAAATTTTACTGATTGCATTTTTGGCATCAGTATCGATCACTAATCACCCCCTGATAGTTATTTTAAAAATATATTTCATGTACAGAATTGACATCTCTACAGATTTATTATAAGTATAGATTACATTTTTAAGGTGCTGAATATAACATAATTGTGATGTATAAGGGATTCGATATTTGGTAGAGTAGCCCCATCAGAATCCGAGGCCGCGTCGAGATGCAGCTAGGGAGGTCGAATGGGTGGGAAAGACGGTCAAATCTAAATAATAAGGAAATACTATATAATAATACTACTAAATAGACCAGCCGCTCCTTCTTGCTAACGAGCCGGGAGCTGAGTGTGGGGAGCGGGGCGAGATTTTCTCCTGATGATGACATTATAAGAGACGAAGATGTAGCGGCCAAATTGGAATTTCTTAAACTGAAGATAACATTTTAAAGTCGGGGTAAAATCTGTTTTCCTAATAGGTTACATCATCAGCATCATCAGCCTATTAATCTCCCCACTACTGGGGCACAGGCCTTCCCTATGGATGGAATAGGGAGATTGGGCCATGACCCACCACGCGGGCCCAGTGCGGATTGGTGGGTGCTAACGACTGCAAATGCAGCCGGGACCAACGGCTCAACGTGCCTTCCGAAGCACGGAGGAGCTCGAGATAGTAAATTTTTGGTCACCCATCCAATGACCGACCACTGCGAAAGTTGCTTAACTTCAACGATCGCAGCCGAACACGCTAGCCACCTGCGCCATCGAGCTCCTCAGTCAGTCAGAATAGGTTACAGGGGTATTTGTATTGGAAAGGTTAGAAAACACTGCCTTGATAAAATAGCCTTTAAAGATCGATACATAACTTATAACGCATATGGAGAGCGGCGCCGCGGGTCAACGACCGGCCGCGCGCGTGCCTTCGCCGAGTGACGTCACGAGACAATTACACCATAATTAGTGACGTAGCAAATAATTACATTGCTTTTATTCCTTTCACTTGCTACGGCCGCATTCAAGATGTTAATTTACATATTTTGTGTAGAGCTGTAGTGTAAACTATAGTTTTTGTTCTCAGGCTTGTGTTATAAACAATGACTATATTTATATAATTACACGTGTTATTGTGAGTCAACCATAAAAGATAGACATATGCTGTTGCGGGATATTTTTTAGACAATTTTATGTAGAATATTTCCGTCATACATGATTTCTATGTAACTTTAACTATTAAAGCTGCACACGCGACGGAAGCTTAAAAAATGGAGTAACTTCTCCCGTTTTCCCAACATTTCCCTTCACTACTCTGCTGCTATTGATTGTAGCGTGATGAAAAGTATACTATAAGCTGCCCAGGAGCATGAAGAATAATTGTACCAAGCTTGGTTAAAATCCGTCGAGTAGTTTTTGTTTCTATAAGGAACATACACACAGACAGACAGAGAGACAGACAGACAAAAATTTTACTGATTGCATTTTTGGCATCAGTATCGATCACTAATCACCCCCTGATAGTTATTTTGAAAATATATTTCATGTACAGAATTGACCTCTCTACAGATTTATTATAAGTATAAATTTATTATTTTAAGCGTTAAACTGCTAGATAAACATTAGGTCCAGATTAGACAGAACTAGAACGGTACTTGTAGATTTTTTTTCTATTAATTTTTTTCAAAACTAAAAAACTTTTAAATTTGACTAAGGTTATGCTTAAATCTTAAGAAAATTTTACTTTAAAAAATACAAGAGGGGAGGCCAAGCAGCAAAAGGGAATCGAACCCGCAACCTCCACTATACAGGCGGATGCTTGTAAAATTTTCTTTGTATTTAAATATCTAGCAGCTAATTGCTTAAAAAATAAAATATAACTTAAGTTTAAGTTCGCTTTTTTTGCTATAATAATAGAACAAACGGCCGCCCGCGACTCCGTCCGCATTAACATTAGTTTTTTGAAAATCTTTCAGGAACCTGACACTTTTTCGGGATAAAGAGTATGAATGTCTCAATCCAGGTCATAAACTATATGCACACCAAATTTCATCTAAATTAGTTCAGTAGCTTTTGCGTAATTGAATAAAAAGATATTTATTGAAATCGACCGAAGTGCAGAACAATTTGAGTCAAAATTAAATACTTGTGATGAATATTATGTTAAATTTTGATAAGGAATATTTATCACGTTTATAATAACAACTTCGTAGATAATGCATTATTTTAGAACAACTTTGAGTTTACGCGTACGCCGCGTAAACGCTTAACGTTACACAAAAAGGAATATTTCTTTCCCGTTTTCGGTTTCGATTTCCGTATAAATGGTCTATGATCAAATCACCCTTCTAATCTCTTTCTGGGTTCTATGTGACGTAATCCCAATCAAAGATTTCAATCGTCTTTGCTCCCAATATCGTAATGGCTTCACCTCAGCTTATTATTGTATTCTGAAAGGTTGGATATACATAATATGTCTGTTTATAAAAATCCTATGTAAAAACATAAATATCATAAAATAAAAATATCATTACTAATTTAAAATCGGCAATGTTAGTTTCTTAGGTTTTCACGCACACCACTCATTATTTTTTTTTTTTTTTTTTTATTTATTATTCAAAATACATTACACCATTATAACAGGTATATACCTAATTCAATAGTGTAGTCGTCCTTTCAAGCTAACTATAAATTCTTATAAAATTACATTAATTATTAACAATATTATTTCAATGTTGTAAATTATATATAAATGTCAATAAATGTCAAAATAAATAAAAGAAAACAAGTTTCAACGGTATGGATGCACTGGTTTATATTGTTTGGACAATGTTACTTAAATATTCGAGAATATTTACCAACAAACGTACCGGAAGAATTTAAATACTTTTTAATGCTCAAAAATATTTAAGTTAAGCCGTTACACAGATTTTTGGAAGTGAAAACTTCTTTAGCGGCGTTGTACACTTTTTTTTGTTAAACTCGCGTCAGGTTAAGCACGTGGGCTGATCGCATCATGACACACAATAAAATTGGAAAGGTTGTTGACTTTCAATATACTGGACGAAACATAGTAATGTTTTATTTTATCGTATTATCTTTATATATATAATTCTTCTGTGAGTGTGTATGTCACTGAACTTCTCTTAAACGACTGGACCGATTTTGATGAAATTTTTTGTGTGTGTTCAAGGGGATCTGAGAATGGTTTAGATTCACAATTTTGTCCGCTGGACAACCCCTATTTTTTTAGGGCGGTACGAAGTTCGCTGGGTCAGCTAGTAATAATATAAGTCTCTATCTACAACGTCCACGTGGCAGCTTTATTGCGAACAAAATGCATTTTTTTACAATAGATGTCGCTAGGTGCGCTTAAATATGATTCATGTAAGTTGATTTCTTTACAATAGATGTCGCTGAGTGCGCTTAAACGTGATTCATGTAAGTTGATTTTTCTGAGAGATAAACTTTTTTAATGTAATATAAATTGTCATGTTTGTGTACGATAGCGCAATAAATAAATATTGTATTCTACCACATATATGATAGTACTTTTATACTGATAATTAAAAGCTATTATTGCAAAATTATTCCCTAACCATTCCAAAATATCAAAAATGCACATCGTTAATATTTAAGTTTTCACTTCTGCCGGTACTCCAGGAGTGCAACCCGTCGTTTTTTTTTCTTTTATTTGGGTAAACAAACAGTTAAAAAGTACATAACAATTCAGTATTGGTGATAAGATAGATAACTTTGGTTTTGGTGATTACACATGGGCAGAAAACAAAATTATATTACTTGCAAAATTATTCATTTGACATTGTGGGTTACCTATAACGCGAAGAGATGGCGCTGCCTTGCAGTTTAAGAATGGCTAGAAGAATTTCGATGCGATCCGTGAGGGCCGCGGTAGCATAATTGGTCAGTGCATTCGCCCGGATTGCGAAGGTTGCGGGTTCGAGTCCCGTCTGCTGCCTGGTCCGCGTGGAAATTTTTCTACTTATATTTTCTTTAGAACAAAATTATAGTTATTTTTTTTAAGCAAGATTATTCATGGTACAATCGTTATAAAGTGCATTTCATAGATGCACTTATTAGCAAAATCAATACGGTTAAACAACTACCCCTCTTTAAATAAACAAGGAATAAGCTAAGACTAGTTACGCCGTGTTTTGTACATGTCACTCAAATGTCATTTGTCATTCAATGAACAGAGAAAAAAAAATGGATTAACTATTTCTTTCTTAGGTTTTCTACCTCTCTGAGTTTGTTTCGCCGGTTCTTCTTAGAAAAGTCTCCCAATTTTGGAACCGATGCTCGTTTACGGTAGTTAGGGTCAAATAAATAACCTCAAAACTACAAAAAAGAATTTTAAATAAAGTACTTTATTAACTAAATTAACTAATAAACTCATACATAGACAATAGAGTTTTAAAAATCTTCCAATGAAATATCCGAACGCTCAATAAAAGTCTTTCGAAGGTAGCTCGACAAAGTAAATAAAAAATCATTATTTTGACGATGCAGACCTGAAAAGGCTGCGAAACGTCAATAAATAAATAAAGTTCGTGCATTAACCAGTTAAAACTAGTTTTATTTAATGGATTAACTAATGCAAACTTAATCTTTGTTTATTAATAAGAGGGCTAGTGAATGAAATGAAAAGTCATTTATTCAGTCTAGGCTGTTACAAGCACTTGTGAAGGTCAAGAAGATACGCCATCGGTTCGCAAAATTACGACAGGAGACCTTGTACTGAGAAGAACCGGCCAGAAACTCAGCAAGGGCTGCTTTTTTCTCCCTGGTTTATCATTTACGTTGTCAAGTTGAAAAATGACATCAGAGATACTTCTGAAGTCACCTTCCATTACATTATTTAGGATATAGATATATAGTAACAATAAATTTTATATTTAGTTTATAGGAAGCGGCATTAGATAGGTACCATATTGCTGTTACAAAAACTGACTCATACCCATCAAATAACAAATTACAAGAAACACTATGTCCATGCATTACGATCATTTAGATAATCATTAACTTTATAATAGCCCTTATTCATAAGAATAGGAAAAAATAAGGAACCATTATGAGTATCTACTCACCTGAAACTATTCAGGAATTACCCGCGTCACTTTTGCATGAAAAGAATTACGGAACCGGAACTCAAGGTAGGTTTAACCCGTGATACGTTTACGGACTGCAGGAAAAGAAAGTTACGCTTGACGTGTTTCCCGCGAAACCTTCTCACGGCCTTGGTTCAATTGTAATACTAACTGAAATCCGGTATCTACTGGTGTAAGGCACTCGTACCACAGGCGACGATGAACGAGAAGCGAGTAGAACTGGAAACTAGAAACAATTTGACATCAGGGGGAGGTGAGGGTGTACTTGCCATAGTTTTATCAATGGGCTGCAAGCTTAGATTAAAACAAAAAGGGTAAATACGGCACTAGCCTCACAAAAGTGATCCGCATGAATTGTGGTCCACGACCCTAATCGCTTTAGTCACAACTTGACATGCAAACGACGTACATGTAAACGCCAAAAAGAAATATTGATAATATTTTGTGTTTATATGATAAAACAAAGCCTAAGTGTGTTTTAAAAAGTGCTCAAATTTCTGAAGAACTAAAAATAAAACCCATTGCATCACTTTTCATTCGTAAGTACTATAAAATTTATTTTTTCATAAAAATTGCTGTTTGTTTTGAATCTTATTCGGTAGTGACGTCGAGTACTGGTCGCGTGATTGGTCGGTAGTGCAGTGACGCGGATCTTGCCGTCTCCTTCGCGCTGCCGTTAAAACTTAACGTGCTGTTTCGTTCGGGTCGGTAATGTAGTGACGCGGATCTCGCCGTCCCGTTCGCGCTGCCGTGGGATCAGTTTTTGTTTGATGCAAGTATGAGCGTACTGTATCTACCCTTTTTGTTTTAATCTAAGGTACTTGCCACAGTTTCATCAATGGACTGCAAGCGAGTGTGCGAGTGCGATGGACCATTACTCGCGCCGTCCACTAGCGGTGACAGTCCTGATGCAAGATTTACACTTTAATTTTAAAGACGACCTCCATGGCCGATTTTTTTGAAGTTATACTTCTTTAGGCGCGTTATGAAAAAATGATGAGTGAAATTTTAAGATGCGCGCGCATCACTGTAACACAAAAAATTAACAGCATGAAGTTGGTCGCTTTAGCGACCAACTTCATGCTATTACTTTTGTGTTTACCGCACATTAAGGAAATCTACCAACAAAATAGAATCTCTATTTTGTGGGTGCTAACGACTGCATTTTGAAGGCCTATCAAAAGTGTTTATTAATCTGGAACAACGGAACCAAAGCGCGATTCAGGAGACTATAGCGCCATCTCTTGACCATTGGTGCAGTAGAACCAAAAACCACATCTTTATTTTTTGAAGTTATACTTCTTTAGGCGCGTTATGAAAAAATGATGAGAGTGAAATTTTAAGATGCGCGCGCATCACTGTAACACAAAATTTTAACACCATGAAGTTGGTCGCTTTAGCGACCAACTTCATGCGTTACTTTTGTGTTTACCGCACATTAAGAAAATCTACCAACAAAATAGAAATAGAATCTCTATTTAGTGGGTGCTAACGACTGCATTGTGAAGGCCTATCAAAAGTATTTATTAATCTGGAACAACGGAACCAAAGCGCGATTCAGGAGACTACAGCGCCATCTCTTGACCATTGGTGTAGTAGAACCAAAAACCACATCCTTATTTCTTGTAATAAAGTAACAAAAAGTATTTATTAATCTGGAACAACGGAACCAAAGCGCGATTCAGGAGACTACAGCGCCATCTCTTGACCATTGGTGTAGTAGAACCAAAAACCACATCTTTATTTTTTGTAATAAAGTAACAGTTATAGGTATTTATATTTATAATATTTATCCACATGTTTCTAGTTTGTATATTCGGAATACGTGTTTGAGTTTCATACAAGTGCAAATCACATATGTTCTAATAAATTATATTCAGTAGCGATTTTAATTGAATATTTTGATTATTTATTTATTTTTTCAAATTAAAACTGAACTTTATTGACTTCGTCCTTTTCCAGACTTTTTATTAATTTATTGTAATTAATTATTTGCATGCAATTTAAAACTAATTTTAAACGATGCCAAAGAAGGATAACTTCTCACGCGCCTACATAAGTACACGCACCCATTTTTTTGTAATAAAGTAACAGTTATAGGTATTCATATTTATAATATTTATCCACATGTTTCTAGTTTGTATATTCGGAATACGTGTTTGAGTTTCATACAAGTGCAAATCACATATGTTCTAATAAATTATATTCAGTAGCGATTTTAATTGAATATTTTGATTATTTATTTATTTTTTCAAATTAAAACTGAACTTGATTGACTGTGTCCTTTTCCAGACTTTTTATTAATTTATTGTAATTAATTATTTGCATGCAATTAAAAACTAATTTTAAACGATGCCAAAGAAGGATAACTTCTCACGCGCCTACATACGTGCATGCGCCTACACGCACCCATTTTTTTTTATAGAAAGGTCCGACAAATGACTCCACCCCACCTGATGTTAAGAGAAGGTGAAGTCCAGACGCGAAGATAGCCGATACAGCAGTTTTACCTGCCATACCAGCCACCCTCACCCTGCCGGCCTGCATGTTGCTTCTTCACGCCTCTTTTAAAGGATCCCAGGTTGTAAGAGGGAGGGAACACGTGAGCGGGCAGAGCATTCCATTTACGGATAGTACGAAAAAGAAATGAGTCATCAAATTTCTTTGTACGCGTTGGAATTGTAGCCACAGTTAGACGGTGACAACGTAAGCCAGCGAGCGTGGTCCTCTGAAGGAAAGGGGAAGGTGGAATAAGAGAGAATAACTCCTCAGAACACTCGCCGTGGTACAGACGATAGAACACGCTTAGCGATTGGTTTATACGCCGGGTTTCAAGGTGTCCGTCTACTCGAGAGGTCCCGGGTTCGAATCCCGGTGGGGGCAGATGTTTGTGTGATGAATACGAGCATTTGTACTTCAGTATGGATGTTTAATATATATTTCTATATAAATATACTTATTTACGTATCTGGATATGTATTCTATCTATTACCCTAGTATCCCATAACACAAGCCTACAGTGCTTTGGGGTTAGGCTAATTGGTGTGAGTGTTGGAAATATTTATTTATTATTTTATTTCAAAGACGCATTGACTTGAAAAGCTCCTCCGTTTTTTTCGTCAGTTAAAAATGAAACCATATTCGATAGCAATAGCCAAAGCAATCCTGAATAAGCGATTGCCCCCCTTTTTTATTTAGAATCTGTTTACAGACGATGGCGCCTTTTAGAGGCACACCGCAGAACGGATCTCACACCTAGCTCCCGCAAGCCTTACAATCCCCAGCAGTGGCTACCCACTGAGGACCCCGTAACTCTTACGGGCTCTTTACGGTATAATATACGCTAAAAAACCCTGCGAATACCCTCTAAGGTGCTTAGCGCGAAGCCGCGGGATCCCCGTTTAGGGATTCTTCTGCGTTCTAGCCGGAGCTCCACGGCAGGGGTCTCCCGGGGTATCGCGGGGACCCCGCAGACGTGCGCAGGATGGCCCGCGCGTGGGGGCTGAGTACGCGGCCTAGTGCCCACCGTACCGCCCCCTAGGGATGAAACGATACCATCTGGGTATCGATACTTTTATTCGATACAGTATCGGTCATAAAGTATCGATGCCTACTCAGTATCGAATGAAAAGTATCGATAAATTTTGAGGAACAATTAATAAATAATAATAATAAATAATAAATATTTCCAACACTCACACCAATTACCCTAGCCCTAAAGTAAGCACTGTAAGGCTTGTGTTATGGGATGCTAGGTTAACGGATAAAATCCATATACTGTACATATATAAGTATATTTATATAGAAATTCATATTAAACATCCATGACTGGAGTACAAATGCTCGTATTCATCACACAAACATCTGCCTCCACCGGGATTCGAACCCGGGACCTCTCGAGTCGCGTACAAACCACTCGGCTACGGAGGTCGTCAAATTCAGTCACAGTTTTAATTTAACTACAACAAAATAACGGCTCACGCCACGCGATGAACAAATGACTGACTGAATAAATTGGAATAAATGTAACTCATACGCAAGGCTGCCAACTGAGCAGTAGAATAGTAGAAAACAAAAATTGCAACTAGACCCCTTACCAGAGTAAATAATCTGCCTATGAGTTTTTTTGATACTTCTCAGTGAGTGAAAGACCGAGTACCGATACAAGTACTTCTTCACGATACTACTTATTTGTTTCTTAGGTTTTCACGCACATCACTCATTAAATAAAACTAGTTTTCACGGGTTGATGCACGAAACTTTATTTATTTATTGACGTTTCGTAGTCTTTACAGGCTACGACGTCAGAATTAAACTTTTATTTCATTTGTCGAGCTACCTTCGAAAGACTTTTATTGAGCGTTCGGTTATTTCATTGTACGATTTTTAAAGTTTTATTGTCTATGTATGAATTTATTATTTAATTTACTTAATAAAGTATTTTATTTAAAATTCTTTTTTGTAATATAATAAACGAAACGTCAATAAATAAATAAAGTTTCGTGCATTAATCCGTAAAAACTAGTTTTATTTAATAATACTACTTGTTACTCAGTTCCAAAGGATCGATGCCCAAAGTAATTGGTATCGATAGAAAAGTATCGAGTAGTTACTTGTATTTACTCGTATCGTTGCATCCCTACCGCCCCCCGTCCGCTGCGCAGGGCTACTTAGAGCGATTGGCCCCCTGGATTATAAAACTTATAAATGATGTCATTCTCAAATGTATTTACTTGATCACCTTGATTAGCCAACACTAAAAACAAAAAGAAGGCACTGAACCAGATTACTTTGATCTGAAATGTTGATAACATCAATACAGTAATGTCGCGAGGAATGAATCATTTGGTTATGAATCAACCGATGCCGACACCCGTAAAAACACCACTTAATATAACAGTTATAGATGTAATCAAATTCCTGCGAGCGTGTTATGAAATTGGAAAATCCACTGAACGATTTTTTGGATAACATTATATCAGTAAGATGGAAGCTGTCATATATTTCTTTTATTATATCTTCTTTCGATCAAAGATTCGAATCTTTGATTTCGATTCGTTAATGTAACGATGAATCATTCGATAGTAACTATTGGATTAAATAATTTCTAGTACTTACAGTGAGTAATTTAACGCTCATTCAAGTATTCTGTCTTTCCCTCTTTTCTTCTGCAACAATAGCTTTAGTGCCTTTTTGCATGCAAATATGATATTATGCACGCTCTACGCGGACCAGGCAGCAGACGGGATTCGAACCCGCACCCTTCGCTACCCGGGCGAATGCACTGACCAATTATGCTACCGCGGCCCTGACGGCCGCGTCGAAATTCCTCTAGCCACTCTTAAGCTGCAAAGCAGCGCCATCTCTTCGCATTGTAGGTAACCCACAATGTCAAATGAATACTTTTACAAGTATTAAACATTTTGAAAGAAGAAATAGCAATTATAGTAATAATTTTTATTCTTTAAACATGTAACTGCTTGATGTTTAAATCTAAAGAAAATATATAAATAAGCGGCCGTCAGAGCCGCGGTAGCATAATTGGTCAGTGCATTCGCCCGGATAGCGAAGGGTGCGGGTTCGAGTCCCGTCTGCTGCCTGGTTGCCGTGTGGACTTTTTTCTAGTTATATTTTCTCTAGATTTAAACATCAAGCAGTTATATGCTTGAAAAATAAAAAAAGTAATTATGCACGCTCTTTGAATGTAAGGCTTTACTTTATATGAGACGTGGCAACTGTGGTCTTTCTTAATTTTACGTCATTGAAGTCCTTTCAATCAATCAATCAATCATTTATTTATTTTTCTCTCACATGAAAATAAAGTTCTTATAGTATACCACTTGTGGTTTACAATATGTTATAGTATTGTGAGAGACTGGTGCCTGAATTAGGTTTCAGTGAAACCTGTGACACAGGTCACCAGGACCCTCCCGCTGACTACATACATAATAAAAACAAGCTATGACGTGACTTGAGGCTTAAGTAATGTTAGGTATAATTTTAAAAACTTTATGCTTATTTTAGGTAAC
The DNA here is from genome assembly GCA_902850365.2 of Chilo suppressalis. Taxonomy (NCBI): domain Eukaryota; kingdom Metazoa; phylum Arthropoda; class Insecta; order Lepidoptera; family Crambidae; genus Chilo; species Chilo suppressalis. The sequence continues at coordinate 1,527,975 of OU963894.1, forward strand.
TGTTGCAGAGTACATTTACATATTAAATATTTAATTTATATATATATACCTACATATATAAAAGTACATATATTACACAAATTACACAATGTAAACAATATTAATCAACATTTAGTAAGAGTATGTGTATATTTGTGTGTGTGTGTATGTGTGAGAATGAGTGAACACTAATTGGGGCCAGCACATCGGGAAGCGGAATCAAATAGTGGGCAACCTGGACAGACAAACTACTTAAGAGGAGTAATTAAGTTTTCTGTTGCCTGATAATCAAGGCTCCCCAGGTATTTGCTAACAGTCCACTTGCATACTGTTTTTGAAAGAGGATAGATGTTAAGTAACCCATTTAGCTTGTTGTATAGAAAAAACCCTAAAAAGCAGTAGAAGTTATGAGAAGCTGCCGTATTAAATAACCGTGTTGAACATATTAAGCCCTTTTTTCGCTTATTTTTTAAGGTCTGCCAGTCAAATTCCAGCTGGGAATGCATCTTCAGAGTGGTGTGGAGTATAAACGTTTGCCTGACCGTGAGCACATCCCAGACCCGATACAGATTTTCCGTGGAATGACGAAAGGGTAAACCAGCTGCCACTTTTAGAATGCATCGCTGGGCCCTCTCCACTTCAAGGAGAAGTGTCTTCGCAATGCCCCCCCATGACGTGATACAATATTCCGTCAGGGACTGGCAGAGAGCAAAATACACCATCTTGATCACCCGACGGTCAGCCACATGTTTCATAGTTTTAAAGACGTAGATAAGTTTTCTTAACCTAGACACAAGACAGTTGACGTGCGGCCTAAAGCTAAGCGTGTGGTCAAGTACTACGCCTAGGTACTTTATGCTCTCAGCTCTTTCTAAAGTTGGACACAGACATGACTGAACATTTGCATCACAGTTGTGGGCAAAGATTTTGTAGGTGTGAGATGGAAGCTGACTTTTTTTCAAGGCAAAGGCTATATATTTAGTTTTTGCAACATTCAAGGTCAACAAATTATGCTTTAACCAATGGCTAACCAGATCAAAACCTTTCTGAGCATTATAATACACTTCATCCCAAGTGCTACCACTGAAAAAGAGAGCCGTATCGTCGGCATAAGTGATGCAAGTGCCCCCAGGGAGTTTAAGTAAGCATAACTCATTTATAAATGCCTGAAATAACGTTGGTCCGACTATACTGCCTTGCGGAACTCCGAAGGTAACAGCAGCCTCATCGCTGACCCAATTATCAATATGGATTCGTTGAGTTCTGTCACGCAGGTAGTCTTCGAATAATTTACGCGAAATACCTCTAATACCTAGTTTTTCAAGTTTGTTTAGAAGGAGGGGAATGGAAACCGTGTCGAACGCCTTGGCCAAATCGAGGAACACAACTATACATTTTTTTCTCTCATCTAATGAAGTAATAACCGAGTCAACCAGTTTATGTACTGCGTCACTGGTTGACTTGCCTCGCCGGAAGCCATACTGTGATGGTGAGATAAGATTATTGGTCTCTAAGAATCTACTAAGATTTTTGTTCATAGTGCGTTCCAAGATTTTAGACAATGCTGGCAAGATGGATATAGGCCTGAAGTTACTTACACAGTCCCCCTCCCCAGCCCCCTTAAAAATAGGTTTTATTTTTGCTGATTTGAAAGCTGACGGGAACACCCCAGAGGAAAGAGCCAGATTGCAGATATGTGTAATCGGTGCAACCAGTATTTGCATATATCTTTTAATAACCCTGGTGGAGATGAGATCATCGCCCACCGCACACCCGTCCCTTAGCCCCAAAATCAGCCCAGAAACCTCCGTTTCATCCACTGGACTTAGGAAAAATGAGTTTGATGGCGGAGAGGGGCCAGCGACAATATTAAGGGGAATATCCTGACTAGGTGGATGAACGCTCTCAGCCAGACTCCTACCGATGTTCACGAAATATAAATTTACCCTGTTGATGCTCTCCTGAGGAGAGTCTGAGGAAATAAGGGAGGTTGAATGATCAACGACCTGGTTAGAGCCGCTCAAATTTTTAATAACCCTCCATAACTTCTTCTTATTATCTTTTCTCTCCTTTAAGTCTGTATTATCCATGGTATTGCACCAGTAAGGTTCTGCCACTTTGTAAAGATTATGCTGTCCTATCGGATTTGGCTGAACTTTGTTTAAAATACTATTTAACTAATATTGAGAACCGCATCAAAATCCGTTGCGATACGGACAGACCGAAAAGAGACTTTATTAATCAATCAATCAATCATTTATTTATTTTTCTCTCACATGAAAAAAAAAGTTCATTGTGGTATACCACTTGTGGTTTACAATATGTTTGTGAGAGACTAGTACCTGAATTAGGTTTCAGTGAAACCTGTGACACAGGTCACCAGGACCCTCCCGCTGACTACACACATCATCATTTTAGAATAACATAATGGTAGTACTGGAAATTAAATATATATACAACTGTACACACATTCACGCACTTACTCTCTATCTCACACAGGCGCACACACACACACACACACACACACATTCATACACACACACTTATACAAATACACCTGATACTGTAAGAAATTAGTTGTTATGTGCCCAAAATTTGTTAACTGCACTAGGCTAAGAGCGAGGCATCCCAACACAAGTATTAATTATTATTTTCTGGGTTGTCTCAACTTGTACTGTAAACTGACTCTTTGGGAAAAAAACCATTTTCATTTTTTTTATCATAAATACGGGGTATAACGTGATTTGAGGCTTAGGAAATATTAGGTGTATATTTTAAAAACTTTATGCTGATTTTAGATAACTGTTGCAGAGTACATTTACATATTAAATTTTTAATTTATATATATACCAACATATAAAAAAGTGCACATATTACACAAATTACACAATATAAACAATATTAATCAATATTTAGCATGACTATGTGTATATTTGTGTGTGTGAGCATTATGTGTGAGAATGAGTGAATACTAATGGGGAACATTAATACTATGTATGTGTAGATGTATAACCAATCGATAAACTAATCCCTTAAGTATGTATATGAACTTACATTAAATTTATCGTAACCATTTATAATGAAAACAATCTTATTCTATGATCGGTATGCGGTTCTACGATATGTAGCGATAAGTTAATCGGTGAACAAGTATTACTCCAAAATCATTTTTTTATGTTTACGCATACAAACGTGATGGTAGTCCTCCTGATGGTAAGTAGCCATTGCATCCCATGGACACCTGCAGCACCAAGGGTTCGGCTCGAGTGGTCTGGAGACTCCAGATGGGGAGGAGACTTCCCCCGTGGGGCGATGCCATCCGCCTGGAATACCTCTAGAAGCGCTCGCCAATTCTGGGCTTGAGGTCCCCTTAGGATCTCGTCATCCCCTTTAATAAATAAAAACTAATTTCGTAATCACACAAATAACAAGAAATGTAATTAAATAAAACTAGTTTTTACGGGTTAATGCACGAAACTTTATTTATTTATTGACGTTTCGCAGCCTTTTCAGGTCTGCATCGTCAGAATAATGATTTTATTTAAAATTGTCGAGCTACCTTCGAAAGAATTATCCTAATAATTATATATATATGAATTATAATAATAATTATTAATTCTTTCGAAGGTAGCTCGACAATTTTAAATAAAATCATTATTCTGACGATGCAGACCTGAAAAGGCTGCGAAACGTCAATAAATAAATAAAGTTTCGTGCATTAACCCGTAAAAACTAGTTTTATTTAATGAGTGATGTGCGTGAAAACCTAAGAAACAAATAAGAAATGTAATTTTTCCCGTGTACACAAGAAGTGACTTAAATACGAGTAACAATAACAGCATACTTGAGTTGAAATGCTCAGCGCGACACAAATAAATAAAACACTTACAATTTTAGATTTTTCCAAGAAAAACAATAATGATTAATAATATTGTTCCTCATAAACACTAAGAAACTATAATACAATCAAAGATATCTATACTGATAATTATCCGCTTTATTGACGACGAGTTCAATATTTTGGGGACACGTAAGTCTTAGACGGCTTAACAGATATTTTAGCGTAATTTTTATTTTGAAGATTACTCAGTTCCTTCTGACAAAACGTAAAATTATGCCTCTTTGATTAAAGCTCTAAATATTAAAGTGTATGTTACAAATGTATACATACAATGATTTGTATAACCACGCCACAGTGATTGAAAATTTTACCTAAGTAAAACGTATATGTAATAAATGTATTTGCTATGGCCGTATACAGAAAGAAAGCCGAAAGCCGATCGGCGCTTATCGGCGCCTATCGGCGCCGATCCTTCCTACATAAAGGAAGCCGATTAAAGCAGATCAAGCAAAATGTCGGACTCATCGGACGATGATTTGGTTTTGTTAGAAAATGTTTATTTAAAAATGCGAATAACAGCTATACATCCTATAAATAGAGAAAGGAAACGTTTCGGAGAATACCATCATTTATTTGTAAAAAAAAATTAATTTGATGAACAAAGATTTTATACATATACAAGAATGATTCAAGAAACATTTTATTACATTTTGGATTTAGTGAAAAACCGTTTGATGAAAAATTGGGGCAATTGGCATAAACAACCAATCCTTCCAGAAGAAAGACTTGTTGTCACCATTCGGTAAGTACGAAACAAATAATTTTAGCGCTTAGTTAATAAAAGATAAAGTTATTAGATTTATTAAAATATTATAACTTAGATTAATTTAATCTAAGGATAATAATTCAAACGCAAATTATTTATTATTCGGACCAGCGCATGTCGGCGCTTATCGGCGCCGATCGGCGCCGGTCCATAGAAAAAGGATCAGCTCCAATAGGCGCCGTTAAGCGCCGATCGGCGCTGATCGGCGCCGATCGGCTTTCGGCTTTCTTTCTGTATACGGCCTATGATGGTGGTTTGCGCGTTCGGCTGCGGTCGTTGAAGTTGAGCAGCTTTCGCAGTGGTCGGTCATTGGATGGGTGACCAAAAATTTACTATTTCGAGCTCCTCCGTGCTTCGGAAGGCACGTTAAGCCGTTGGTCCCGGCTGCATCTGCAGTCGTTAGCACCCACCAAACCGCACTGGGGCCGCGTGGTGGGTGGTCATTGCCCAATCTCCCTAATCCATCCATAGGAAAGGCCCGTGCCCCAGCAGTGGGGACATTAATAGGCTGATGATGATGATGATGTATTTCCTACGAGACAGCTAGTAAGGGTGGGAACTTTCCTCATCTAAGGTAAGGATGTTTTACCTATACGAAAAGTAGTCATATATGATACATTATATTTACCCGTAGTTACACCCATATATCCTTGACCCAATAGCCTAATACGCCCTTGAAGTGTAATTAATTATGCTCTATGTGTGTGCATATTAAATTTCACCTGTCTCATACCATATTCACACATGTGAAAAAAAAATTACAAACAAAAATACAAATTACAAATTCTTTATTTGATACAATAATTTCCGATACAGGTTTGCGATTGGGAATTTCTTTTAAGTAAATATATACTTGTATTAGAAATTCCCGCTCTCCGTGCTAAAAGACATGGTACATTGAATTATTGATCACCAAATTATAAAAGTAAGATTCTTACTTTAAAGTATGTAACTACACACATCAAAAGTGTCTAGGGATCAAGCATTTTTATGCGGATTTCTTGAGATTGAGATGTGGCTTTGTAATAAATTTATGATTTTATAAATTTATATGGATCCTTTTTGGTGCATTTCATAATTTGAATCAGGAACTGTGAATCAAATTCGAGTAAAAGATGAAAATCAGCTGTCAATATTTTCCCTATAAAAACATACAACGCATTGAAGACATTATTAGTGCTACTGTTTCCCTACTACTGATTAAAACCAACGTTATTATGGAGCGGCGACGTCATTTAAGCAGGGAAGAAATGCTCAGAGCCGTGGGAATGATAGAAGCTGGTTCCCGGCAACGTACTGTGGCTTTAGCTCTGAATACAAGTCAGAGTGTTATCAGTCGACTTTGGACACGATACCGAAGCACTGGTACCGTGGCTGAGCGCCATGGAGGACGGTATCGCTGCACCACACGGAGACAAGACCGATACATTCAAATCTTAACTCGAAGAGCTCCAACAATAACCGCCATGATGTTAGCCGTGAGGCTTCATCACTCTTCAGGGAACTTAATTAGCGACCAAACAGTCAGAAACCGCTTGCATGAAGTGAACCTTCATTCCCGAAGACCGCTACGGGTACCACCTATAGCAATGCACAATCGTAGGATTCGATATCAATGGGCTCTTGAACACAGAAATTGGGCAGAAGAACAATGGCGTTTCGTGTGCTTTTCTGATGAGTCTCGTTTTGGTATGAGACCGGATACAAGACGTATACGACACTGGAGAACCCCTGGACGCCAACAGCGATTAAAATCCTGCCAGGAAGTCCATCCTTATAGTGGTGGAACCATCATGGTATGGGCGGGTATTTGGATCGGCGGAAGAACTGAGTTGATTTGGATCAGAGGCAACCTCAACGCTCAAATTTATGCTGAGACGATTGTATCAGACGTCATCGTTCCTCTACAAGTGCAAATCGGTCCCTTATTTCAGTTAATGCATGATAATGCACGACCGCACACCGCAAGAGTTGTAAGACAGACTCTCGGCGCAGCTAACATCAATGTCCTGCCCTGGCCTGCTCAGTCGCCAGACTTGAACCCGATTGAGCATGCATGGGATATGCTACAGAGAAGAGCTCTGCCGAATATGGAGGGTATCCAGTCGCAAGAAGACCTTTTTTTGTTGTTGCAACGAACATGGGCGGCCATTCCACAGCGTGATTTGGATGAACTCATTTTGAGTATGCCAAACCGATGTTCTTGTGTTATTAGTGTTCGCGGTAGAAATACGGATTATTAATTGTTTAAGTTACCCAATAAAATTTTAGAGAAAACTGTTATTTCTGTCTTTTTTTCGAACTTTTGTGTTAGTGGTTCAAATGTCAAAAATCCCTTTATTAGGAAAATGGCAAATTTCTTTATTAATGCAAAGGTGACTTGGTTTATCGTTACTGTGACAAACGAAAACACTTTATTTGATGAATCCTTAAAGAAAATTTTAATTAATATCAATCAGGAGAAAAGAAAACTTTTGATGTGTGTATTAGCCTATGTTACCTAGCTATACTTAACTTTTGTTAATTAATAACATTAATGTGATGGAAGTTGACATCAACACATGTTTTAAATTTTTGATGTCATCTTTCAATTGACGACACTATATGAAACAAAACAGGAAGAAAAAAATAGCCCTTGCTGAGTTTCTTGCCGGCTCTTCTCAGTACAAGGTCTCCCGCCGTAGATTTACGAACCGATGGCGTAGCGTTTGACTATCACAAGAGCTTGTAACAGCCTAGACTGAATAAATGAGTTTGAGTTTGAATTAATTAGACAAAAAAAAAATTCCCAGAAAAATAAAATGAAAAATTTTTCAGAAATTTTCTGGTTGTCTCTGGAGAGTTTTCCAAACATTATAATTATGTATTTCGTGTAAACTTAAGGCTATCCTGCTAAGCCAGTGACTCATGTATTGGCAGCTATCAAAGTTTGATAAAATTTGATTCTATTTGACATAAAAATATAACGAAAACATGTTCCGCTTTTTTCTTATAATTCAATTCAATTCAATATCGTTTATTCAGACTAGGCTGTTACAAGTACATATGAATGTCGAAAAGCTACGCCATCGGTTCGCAAATCTACGGCGGGAGACCTTGTACTGAGAAGAGCCGGCAAGAAACACAGCAAGTGCTGTTTTTTTCTCCCTGTATTATATACAGAGTCGTCAAATTGAAAAAATGACTTCAATATGAGGTAACACATCCATCACTTTCCATTGCAAATGTAAATGATATAAAAATAATGTCTATAAAATAAAAAAAAAACTGATTTAACAAAGTATAAGTTTAGGAATGTTTAGGAATGCAACCTACTGTTTAGGAGTAATAATTATTATTATATTTACATTCACTCACGTAGGTTCACCAATCAATCAATTCTGTATATAAAACAATACAGGGAGATTAAAACAGCCCTTGCTGAGTTTCTCGCCGGTTCTTCTCAGCACAAGGTCTCCCGCCGTAGTTTTGCGAACCGATGGCGTAGCTTCTTGACCTTCACAAGTGCTTGTAACAGCCTAGACTGAATAAATGACTTTTCATTTCATTTAATAAAACACTTGAACGAATATAAATGAAGCTCAAATAAATGTACAGTATTTTTGACGTTTCCTTAAACCGTTTCAAACGTGTTTTATCAAACTTAACTTAGATAATTCTCTATTTAAAATCATAGCAATGTATGACTTTACTAAAACAACAACTACAAAGACAATCTATATATATAAAACTCAAAGGTGACTGACTGACATAGTGATCTATCAACGCACAGCCCAAACCACTGGACGGATCGGGCTGAAATTTGGCATGCAGGTAGATGTTATGACGTAGGCATCTGCTAAGAAAGTATTTTGATCAATTTTACCCCCAAGGGGATAAAATAGGGAATGAAAGTTTGTATGAAACTTTGTCAATTTTAAACCGATCGGGCTGAGACTTTGCATGCAGGTATAAGAAGAATCATAGATGAATGTCATTGTATATAATACAAGCCTGAGAAAAAAAAATGTAGTCTACACTTTAGCTCTACACCGAAGCGAAGCGAGGGCGGGCCGCTAGTCTTTCAATTTAAATGAATATCAATAATGGCGCTAATGAAAGTTAGGCAAGTCGATTGAACTTGTTCAAATAAAGTGACGTCATTGTTCCTACTACCGTTTGCCACGGGGATTTGAGCCCTAAGTCGTAGACAGAAGGACGGTCATGTGTCGAAGGTTCACTGTTGGAATAGTGGCTCACAGCACACACGCGTGACTCGGCAGTTCTTTCGGTCAAGGATATTGTGTGCCAATTTAAAAACTTTCACGGAAATATAATTTAATTTGACACGATCTCTCGATATGTATAATATTAAATAAAACTAGTTTTAAAGAAAATATAACTAGAAAAAAATCCGCGGTCCGTGAGGGCCGCGGTAGCATAATTGGTCAGTGCATTCGCCCGGATTGCGAAGGGTGCGGGTTCGAGTCCCGTCTGCTGCCTGGTCCGCGTGGAATTTTTTCTAGTTATATTTTCTTTAGATTTAAACATCAAGCAGTTACATGCTTTAAAAAATAATAAAAATTATAAAACTAGTTTTAACGGGTTAATGCACGAAACTTTATTTATTGATTGACGTTTCGCAGCCTTTTCAGGTCTGCATCGTCAGAATGATTTTTTATTTAATTTTGTCGAGCTACCTCCGTATGACTTTTATTGAGCGTTCGGTAATTTCATTGGAAGATTTTTAAATTTTTATTGTCTATGTATGAATTTATTAGTTAATTTAGTTATTAAAGTACTTTATTTAAAATTCTTTTTTGTAATTTTGAGTTTATTTATTTGACCCTAACTACCGTAAACTAGCATTAACCCGTTAAAACTGCGGCCCGCCCTCGCTTCGCTTCGGTGTAGAGCTGAAATGTAGACTACAGTTTTTGTTCTCAGGCTTGTATTATACACAATGACATTCATCTATGATTCTTCTTATACCTGCATGCAAAGTCTCAGCCCGATCGGTTTAAAATTGACACAGTTTCATACAAACTTTCATTCCCTATTTTATCCCTTTGGGGGTAGAATTGATAAAAATCCTTTCTTAGCGGATGCCTACGTCATAACATCTACCTGCATGCCAAATTTCAGCCCGATCCGTCCAGTGGTTTGGGCTGTGCGTTGATAGATCACTATGTCAGTCAGTCACCTTTGAGTTTTATATATATAAGATTCTCAGTGATTGATTTAGTCTTGAGCATAGTTAGAAAGGGATGTCGCTATATATACAGCACATAGCGCCATCCCTTTCTAACTGTACTCAAGTAAAGAATAATATTTAGTTGTCATTCTGTAATACAGGCCTTAGAAGCTTGGCTCTTCATAAGATCTGATAACTTCTTGACCTTGGCAACAAGAAAAGGTTTTTGGTGAGATTTTTTTTTTTTTTTTTTTTTAATTTATTTTCCACAAAGAAAAACACTTATTATCTATATTTCTCTGCCAAACTACAATGCAGTTTGTCGGCAGCAGTTCCCGTGACAACTTATATTTATTGTTTTCCCTATTTACAATTTATTCTTTTCTATCAGTACCAAACTTATATGCTTCCTAAATCTAATTAAAATCCATTCAGTAGCTTTTGCGCGAATGAGTAACAATTAATATAATCTATAAATTAAACATTTGACATACATTAATCAGGTCATGGACATAGTGACAGGTAATGTTTCTTTAGTCTATGCTTAAGACTATTCCTAGAGGCCGCATCTTTAGTAACATCTTCCGGTAATTCATTAATTAAGGTGGGTACCATCCACCATCTTTCACGTCTTCCATAATAGTTATTTATTTTTGGTATTAACAGTTGTTTATTTTTCTTTGCTAAGCGAGTTGGGTATGTATGGCGTCTTTCCTTACGATATTCTGTTTTGCCAAATTCTTCAATCATAATTAATATTTTTACTTTACTTTCTATGGGTAATAATTTACATATTGCGAATAATTTTTCGTAATCTTTTTGTAATGATTTTTTTATTTTCCTGTTGACTAATAGTTTTTTTTTTTTCATTTTCATATTTAATTTTTGCTAGGTATATTGCAAATTAAAAACAAATTATAATTGTAGTGTTAATTAGCGCAAGGCTATTAGCCACATATCATCAATTCGATCATATCATCAGATAACGATATCAATGTTGCGTCAGCTCATGTGCGTTTTATAATTTTCAGTCCATTGGCTTGAGAGATTTCGAGCCAAACCGAGCCAGAAAAAACGAGTTCAACCTCACTTTTATCTAAGAACAACATTTTGACTTTACAACGTAGAAATTATCGCGATATAAAAAAGAGGTGTGAATAAGTTTTTACGTGTTAATTTCTTTTGAAGATTCTACAATTCAAAGGAGCTAGCGGGATTTTAACTACACCCCGATTATGGCACTTGCTAAAATATCGGGAACTCAAAAAACAAGTTATAGCAAATTATGTTAAAGTTTCTAAATAGGATAAGCACACACAAAGCAGGGAAATAGAAATAATATAGTTTTTTTGAAGTTATAAGTTCTTTAGCCGCGTTATGAAAAATTTATGAGAGTGAAATTTTAAGATGCGCGCGCATCACTGTAACGCAAAAGTAACATAATGAAGTAAGCCGCGGGCGCGTTATGAAAAAATGATGAGAGTGAAATTTTAAGATGCGCGCGCAACACTGTAGCAGAAAAGTAACACCATGAAGTCGGCCGCTAAACCGCACATTACTCGTAAGTCTCGAAAAAAAGCTTCCAACAAAATAGTAATAGGATCTCTTACTCGCACATGTTGGGACGCTCGTCGCCTCTGATCACTGTTTTCATATTTATAATATTTATCCACATGTTTCTAGTTTCTATATTCTTAACACGTGTTATAATGTTATACAAATGCGAAATTTATATGTGCTAATTTTTATTCAGTAGTCCTTAAATTGAATATTTGGATTATTTATTAAAATTTTCAAATTAAAACTGAACTTTATTGACTGCGTTGACTATCCTTTTCCAATCCTTTTATTATCTTATTGTAATTAATTATCTGCATGCAATTAAAAACTATTTTTTAATAATTCCAAAAAGAAGTATAACTTCTCACGCGCGTACTTAAGTACTTACACGCACCCATATTTTTTTTTTATATTTCCTACACTCACACCAATTAGCCTAGCCCCCAAAGTAAGCACTATAAGACTTGTATTATGGGATACTAGGGTAACGGATTTATTTATTGACGTTTCGCAGCCTTTCCAGGTCTGCATCGTCAGAATAAAGCTCCACTAGTAGGCTGCTGCATTTATTAATCATTATTTGAATGTTACTTTCTCCAGTACCGGGGAATAGAACTTCTCTAAAGATAGAACAGTGGACTCAGCGAGGATTGGTGGGTACTAGCGACTGCGGGTGAACCTGGAGTCACGGTTTTGTGGGCCTTTCGAAGCATAGGTGAACTCAAGATAAATCAAGTCCATGGTCATCCATCCAATTTTTTTTTTCTAAAACACACCTATTAGCCTAGCCCCAAAGTAAGCACTGTAAGGCTTGTGTTATGGGATACTAGGGTAACGGATAGAAGACATATTATACTGTACATATATAAGTATATTTATATAGAAAATACATATTAAACATCCATGACTGGAGTACAAATGCTCGTATTCATCACACAAACATCTGCCCGTACCGGGATTTGAACCTAGGACCTCTCGAGTCGGCGACACCATGAAACCCGGCGTACAAACCACTCGGCCATGGAGGTCATCAAATCGATATAAAAAGAGGTGTGAACGTATTAATTTCTTTTGATGTTTCTACAGTTCAAAATAGCTAGCGGGATTTCAATTACTCTGCGATTATGGCACTGCATACAATAGTGCTAAAATATCGGGGAACTCAAAAAGCAAGTTATAGCAATTATAATAAAGTTTCCAAATATCCATAATCCCATAATCCTTTTCGGTCCAGCTGTGGATATATGTAATGTATGTTTTTTAATGTCCGTCATTTAGTGTACATATATATAATATATATACTAGCTGACCCAACGAACTTCGTACCGCCATAAAAAAATTTAATTAAAAAAACATTGTCCAGCGGACAAAATTGTGAATCTAAACCATTCTCAGATCCCCTTGAACACACACAAAAAATTTCATCAAAATCGGTCCAGTCGTTTAAGAGAAGTTCAGTGACATACACACTCACAGAAGAATTATATATATAAAGATATATATGTGTACATGTATGTATGTGTGTGTATAAATATAAGAATATATAAATATCTTTGAACCTAATTATATTTATAACTTATTTTTAATTTTTAAGCATGTAACTGCATGATGTTTAAAATCTTAAGAAAATATTAACCTTTTGTATGTATCCGCGTCTGTTCTGAATAAATGTTTTTCATTTCATTTCATTTTCATTTCATTTCATTTCATTTCAAATAGGATAAGATTACATTAAGCAGGAAAATAGAAATAATATAGATTATTAAGATAACCAATTTGTAATTTCACTGACTTATTATTTATTTGATGAATTTATTAATTGAAAAATTATGTCACAATCACGTCACAATGTAAATTAATATGTATAATGCGATTCAACTAAGAATAGGACCGACTGGGCGCCATATTGTGACGTCATAGCTGACAATTCATACCAAATAGGTAGAGTGAGCAAAAAAGTTTTTATTTAATAAAACTTATTTAGTAAGACTATGTGAGAAAAAACATCAGATTTTTTAATTAAATTAATTTACTAAGTTTGAGAACAAACAACCGATTTTTAATAATATTTCTTTATTAAGACTGTGTGAGAAAAACATTAATCAGAATCTAGTTCTTCAATTCCGCTCATCTCTGCATTACCGCCGGAGTAGTTATGAATAATCATGCAGGTCACATACGGACATGCATCCTATATGTAAACGAAAGTTTTAAATCGAGTTTCTGAACGCAACTTAAAGTGACATTTGGTTGACGATTTAGGTTATCAACCATCCATAGCTAAAGCTCAATAAATGAAAAAAAATATCAACCAATATTAATTATCAATATTTGTTATTGTTTGTTTAAAAATGTTTGGTTTTTAATCTTGAATTAGCTGAGTGCTAAAAAAGTGTTCCGATTTTTTTTGAAAACCGTATATTTGACAGATGGAGGTCATTGACTTTCCTATTCTTATTTGAATCGCATTATATTAGGTTTAGTAATGTAGTGTAAAATATTTGCATGCTATTTCAGACGGCTGAATGGGCCGAAGTTCAAAATTGTAAGATCCCCAGTTTAAATGCAAATAAATTAATTCTAATTCCAATTAGTTACAAACATTTAGGTGTAATTTTTCCTCTGCAACTTGGTTTTAATAATGATCAAGATCTAATTCCTTATGCTGATTAGCTAACACCCGAAGCTTGTAAATACAAACTGATGGACTGACCTGAGAGGGCAAAGAGATAGTAAATATTATTAAACTCTTGCAAATATAATATCTTTCAAACAAATATTTATATATCCACAACCGTACATTTTTGTCGAAATTTTTACCACGTACGACAAAACTGTGGAATATATTGTCGCCAGCAGTGTTTCCGGACCAATACGACCTAAAAACCTTCAAAAAAAGAGCGTACTCCTTCCTTAAAGGCCGGCATCGCGTTTGTGATACTCCTGGGGGCCAATCGCCTAACGGAAATGCTTTGGGAAACGCTAACGCTTACGATTTTATATTTTTATTTCTAGCCGCCTGAGGTTTTCGAATACCTCACGCTCATTTTTTTTAATATTGTTATTACCAATGCAAAATAAAAAGAAAGAGCGCGAGGCATTTGAATACCTCATCATCAGCCTATTAATGTCCCCACTGCTGGGGCACAGGCTTCCCTATGGATGGAATAGGGAGATTGGGCCATGACCCACCACGCGGGCCCAGTGCGGGTTGGTGGGTGCTAACGACTGCAGATGCAGCCGGGACCAACGGCTTAACGTGCCTTCCGAAGCACGGAGGAGCTCGAGATAGTAAATTATGGTCACCCATCCAATGACCGACCACTGCTTAAATTCAACGATCGCTGCGGAACGCGCTAACCACTTGCGCCATCGAGCTCCTCTGAATACCTCAGGCGGCTAGAAATAACAAAATAAAATCGTAAGCGTTAGCGTTTTCCAAAGCATTTCCGTTAGGCGATTGGCCCCCTGGTGTTGAAAGTGTCTATGAGCGACGGTGATCACTTACCATCAGGTGAGCCGTCTGCTCGTATACCCCCTATAATATACAAAAAAAAAACATATTTCATAACATTATGGATATGTTACTCGGTCGATACATACACGAAATTGTACAAATATAGAATCGAGTTTGCTTTTCACACGTTTCACGCAGGTAACTGTGATGTCATTACGATTAGAGACATGTTTGGCACCATTGACTCACGGGTGGATCCTGTTTCAATTCTGTTGCCGTTTCATTTGCGTGACTAAAACATTTTTTAAACAAGGAAAACTTTGTATTTAATTAATTTAACGTAAAGTTTACTAGAAAAAAAAATCCACGCGGACAAGGCAGCGGACGGGACTCGAACCCGCATCCTCCGCTATCCGGGCGAATGCACTGACCATTACGCTACCACGGCCCTATTAGCCGCGTCGAAATTTTCCTAGCCTAAAGCTGCAAGGCAGCGCCATCTCTTCGCATTGTAGGTAACCCACAATGTCAAATGAATACTTTTTCAAGTATTAAACATTTAAAAGAAGAAATAGCAATTAAAGTTATGAAAAAGTATTCATTTGACATTGTGGGTTACCTACAATGCGAAGAGATGGCGCTGCCTTGCAGCTTAAGGCTAGGAAAATTTCGACGCGGCTAATAGGGCCGTGGTAGCGTAATGGTCAGTGCATTCGCCCGGATAGCGAAGGATGCGGGTTCGAGTCCCGTCCGCTGCCTGGTCCGCGTGGATTTTTTTTTCTAGTAATTTAACGTATTTTTTTTTATAAATCGGACATTATAACTCCACCCTATCTGATGTTTAGTGATAGTGGAGTCCAGACGGGAAGATCACTGGCAGTTTTACCAGCCACACCAGTCATTCTCACCTTGCCAGTCTGCACATTGCTGTTTCACGCCCCTTTAAAAGATTCCTGGCTGTAGGAAGGCGAGAGAGCATTAAAATGAAATTATACTTTTGGTCAAGTCAAGCATGCGTAAAGAAGTGAAACATCTTCGACTTGGGGGGTAAGCTGGCGAATGCGTAACGCGTTACTTAAAGTGTGTTCGGGCGAGGCGAACGGGAGTTGAGTGGGGGATATAAGCAAGGGAAAGCAGTGCGCGCGCACATTTTCTTTCTCTCTTTCTCTTAGAAAGAAGACTTCACTTCAGTCGTGTGGTCATAAGCACACCCGCTTTTTTTTTCATTGATAGACATTGTATGTAAAGAATGTGATCGCATTCTGAACACAACAATTATGCCATATGTAAAACCTCATAAAGTTACACTATGAGCTTTGAGGAGAATATCTTCTTTCCCGCAAAGAAAAACACCCTTGCAAGGTTGTAACAAAGTCTTTTGGCATGAGCAAGAGGCGATTCACAACTGGATCCCGCAGTTACGCCTGGAGTGTGAGGGAGGTGATGTGGTAGATCGGGGAGTAAAAAAATTAAAAAAAAGAGCACGGAAACAGGTCGGCTGACTAGCCGCTCGGACTGCGGTCCGTGAGACTAGACAGATGACCACTGGGAGAGAGGGCTGTGAACGGAGAAGCCCTGGATCGGCTGGAGCGGGTGCGGGCCGGGCTGCTCACAAGTGTAGATTTTATAGGTCAGAGGAGCTGAATAAAATACAGAATTACAGTGACGAATGATACTTATATTCTGTGAAATATATTTTTACTAGGAAGCTGATACGACTGACTCCTAGCACAGCAGAATACAAAGTGAAGCAAGTTTATAAGTGAACTGAATGCGTGAATGATCGAATGAGTGGGGGTTGAACGAACGAATGAAGTATTTGAGATAAGACTGAATGAACAAGTATACTTTGGCATTATTTTTTTCCAATTTAAATTCAATATAAATTCAACAACAAGCGGGGTGGTGTGAAGTCTGCCACGCTTGCCTGAGTGCACGTCAAAGTATACCCGTACCGACTAGTGGCCCTCGGGCTGCTCGTCGCTGGCCGAATGCACCACACAATTACCTGCGTTGCGAGGTTTTGTTAACAGCAAACCAAAGCTGCGTTGGTCATTCATCATCATCAGCCCATTAATGTTCCCACTGCTGGGGCACAGGTCTTCCCTATGGATGGAATAGGGAGATTGGGCCATGACCCACACGCGGGCCCAGTGCGGATTGGTGAGTGCTAACGACTGCAGATGCAGCCGGGACCAGCGGCTTAACGTGCCTTCCGAAGCACGGAGGAGCTAGAGATAGTATTTCTTGGTTACCCATCCAATGACCGACCACTGCGAAAGTTGCTTAAGTTGGTCATTGTCGTGGATATAATGCATTCTTTCTCCCCATCACCGAAAAAAAGGTACTAGTTTACGTATATTGAAAACTGAGCAAGCGAAAGATTCCAGATTTTTTTAACAGTAGGACAAAAAAGGACTGAGTGAAGCGAGGGCTTCCACGATACGAAATAGAACTTTCCTGCCGAGTGAAATACAAAACTTTTCACATCAATAAAACGATAGAAATGTTAAGCCAAAAAACAGTATAAAAGAGAAGTTGGTAATCCTTATACTTTAATCTATACTTATAATAAATCTGTAGAGAGGTCAATTCTGTACATGAAATATATTTTCAAAATAACTATCAGGGGGTGATTAGTGATCGATACTGATGCCAAAAATGCAATCAGTAAATTTTTTGTCTGTCTGTCTGTCTGTCTGTCTGTGTGTATGTTCCTTATAGAAACAAAAACTACTCGACGGATTTTAACGAAACTTGCTACAATTATTCTTCATACTCCTGGGCAGGTTATAGTATACTTTTCATCACGCTACAGTCAATAGCAGCAGAGTAGTGAAGGGAAATGTTGGGAAAACGGGAGAAGTTACTCCATTTTTTAAGCTTCCGTCGCGTGTGCAGCCTTAATGGTTAAAGTTACATAAAAATCATGTATGACGGAAATATTCAACATAAAATTGTCTAAAAAATATCCCGTAACAGCATATGGCTATCTTTTATGGTTGACTCACAATAACACGTGTAATTATAGAAATAAAGTCATTGTTTATAGCACAAGCCTGAGAACAAAAACTATAGTTTACACTACAGCTCTACACTGAAGCGAAGCGAGGGCGGGCCGCTAGTAATAAATAATACTTTTATTCAACTTTTTATGAGACAAAAAGGAAAACAAATAATTATTTCTTAAACTTTTTTAACAGGAGTTATGGCCGGTATGACTCGGCTGATAACAAAATTCCACATTTCAATGTAAATTAATTGCTTTATCACTACTTTTTAATTAGTAATATTACAATGCGGTCAAAGTTTCGGAGAAGATACAATTTTAGCGCTTTACAATGTAACTTTTTCTTAAATACGATTTTTTATGTATTAACATTCGACCCGTTGAAAAACCAAGAAATGGTTTATTTATGAGACAAAGTGTCTCAGAGGAAGTTGAATAGAGTATAATTATTGTATTTTCAGTGGTGCACTAACAATAAATAACTATTAATCACAGAACACAGAAAAATTTTCTATGGTATTACTGCATTTGCATTCAAAGGACATGGCTAAGAAACTGCCCTGAACGTGTATAAATATTTCGCACTAGCCCGTAACTTTACAATATTTTTTTATTAATTATTAAGTGTTTATTATTCACATACAACTTTCGTGAAATAATCAACTATTTCAAAGTATAAAAATTGACTTCTTGACTATTTCAAAAGCAAAATGTTCCGTTTTACAAAATAAATGAACAATAAATGTACACAAAAAATATTTGTGTAAGTATATCGAAATAAACAATATTATTTCTAAACTTCTTCAAACTATGACATATTTGGCCCTAATTTTCATTATAACAAATCACGGAAGGCCTAAAATAATAAGATTTTATTATTCTGAACAGGCTTGAGACAAGGCTGTATGATAATTCATCCTTTAATTTTTGCAAATGGACAAATAAACTTCACAGATTCTCTGTCAGGCCAACGATAACAAATTATTTGTATTTCTTTATTTCTTTCTATAAAAAACTTTTTGTGAAGTTAATCAGAGAAATGGGAAGAAAGATTCTAAGAAAATGCGAAATTGATGACTCTGTAAATAATTGGCAACATCTTTTATCTACTGTAGTAAGGTAATGACATAGTAGGAGTTCTCATAATTTTCAAGATTGTGACTTTATCAAAAGTTCTTGAGCCTTTTTTCATAGAAATAATAAATATTCAGCCATTTACCATTAAATGTTACTAAGTACAGTATTTATACATTGCCAGGGCAGTTGGTCACACAAAACTTTACCATGTCCTTTCGAAAGGAAAAAGCTAGGAAACAGCTTGTGAGGTGAAAAACTCTTTGGTCTTGGGAAAACAGACATGACGTGAACCCGCGTGCTCTGAATTTCCTCTCAACATTATATCTATACCAGTGTTGCCGAACTATCGATATGAAAACTATCGACAGTTTACATCGAAAATCATGTACCCTATCGATAGGCCTATCGATAGAATCGATACAATCGATAGTATCGAAACTATCGATAGCACAGAACAAGGCAATACTATCGAATGAGTGCAATAGTATCGATACTATCGATACTATTGTAGTTAGTTAATAACAAACTATTGATAGTATCGATACTATCGATACCGTTGATTTTATCTGCAACAATACTATCGATAGTATTTCACTCATCCGATAGTATTGGCTTGTTCTGTGCTATCGATAGTATCGATACTATCGATAAGCCGATCGATTGTCATACGATTGGTCGGCTATCGATAGACTATCGATTAATCCACGATAGTCGACTATCGATCGGCAACACTAATCTATGCAGTGTGACGTCATCGTGCCGACGCAGGCCTTCCCCTGTGCATGGGAACTTCAGACACTACTTTTCCTACAAACTTTGACGTAAAACCTTCTCATTACTTCCTTGGAAAGTGGGCTGTGCGTTTTTGTACGACGCTGTGGTCACGTACCTCGTACGTACCTGCCGATTTGATTTTAAGCAAGTTCGTTCCTCGAAATATATTATGTACTAGTGGCCCGCCCTCGCTTCGCTTCGGTGTAGATCTGTAGTGTAAACTATAGTTTTTGTTCTCAGGCTTGTGCTATAAACAATGACTTTATTTATATAATTACACGTGTTATTGTGAGTCAACCATAAAAGATAGACATATGCTGTTGCGGGATATTTTTTAGACAATTTTATGTAGAATATTTCCGTCATACATGATTTCTATGTAACTTTAACCATTAAGGCTGCACCCGCGACGGAAGCTTAAAAAATGGAGTAACTTCTCCCGTTTTCCCAACATTTCCGTTCACTACTCTGCTGCTATTGATTGTAGCGTAATGAAAGTATACTATAACCTGCCCAGGAGTATGAAGAATAATTGTACCAAGTTTCGTTAAAATCCGTTGAGTAGTTTTTGTTTCTATAAGGAACATACACACAGACAGACAGACAGACAGACAGACAAACATTTTACTGATTGCATTTTTGGCATCAGTATCGATCACTAATCACCCCCTGAAAGTTATTTTAAAAATATATTTCATGTACAGAATTGACATCTCTACAGATTTATTATAAGTATAGATTTCCAAATGTGAACTTAAATGATAGTTGTATGGTTATATAGTTTATTAGTTGATGCCAGCCTCATTTATGCCTGGTATTTGATATAATATATAGATATCTCATGAAGTCATTTATTTGAACGGGAACTAGTGACACTGCTTAGTGGACTTCAGAAAATAAATTTTCTCTACATTGTTTCTTTGTAATATTATATGTTTCTTAGGTTTTCACGCACATCACTCATAGTTTTAACGGGTTAATGCACGAAACTTTATTTATTTATTGACGTTTCGCAGCCTTTTCAGGTCTGCTTGGTCAGAATAATGATTTTTTATTTAATTTTGTCGAGCTACCTTCGAAAATACTTTTATTGAGCGTTCGGTTATTTCATTGTTAGATTTTTAAAATTTTATTGTCTATGTATGCATTTATTAGTTAATTTAGTTAATAAAGTACTTTATTTAAAATTCTTTTTGTAATTTTAGGTTTATTTATTTGACCCTAACTACCGTAAACTACCACCGGTTCCAAAATTGGGAGAACTTTCTGAGAAGAACCGGCGAAACAAACTCAAGAGAGGCTTTCTATCTCCTTCTTATGTTAAATTATGCAAACAAAAAGAACTAATAGTATCTGTTGGTCTTGCAGTGTGTGCTCGGCGTTGGGATTTAATCTCTTGTATTAAGGGGTTCCTAAGCTGGTGGTATATACCAACCATCTTCCCTATTGAAATTCGGATATTTTTTTTGTAATATTCTAAAAAGGAATGAAAATAATATAAACATGGCGACAAATTAAAACTGTTAAATAGTATTTTTAATATCTACTTATGTAAAAAAGTGCATCAGTAAAACTACTCCAAGTCGGATAATAAAACATCTAGTAATTGTCTAGCTTCCGACCCTGACTTCGTCCGTCATTCGTGAAAATCTTCTATCTATCTCTACAAAGCATTATACAGAAGAAATGTATATTTATTTTTATGCAAAAGATAACGTAAGCCGCTTTGAATAGGGGTGATAACGGGATACAGTAAACGAAATTCCATTTAGTCGGTCAGTTCAAAAAATAATGGACACGTATTTTTTCTTTGGGCAATCAACCAAAAAATGACAAAGTTATAGCGCGTCAAAGTTTGGGAGTAGGGGCTCGTGACGTCACTTTTGAGTGAATTTTCACTTAAAAGTGTACTCAAACGTGACGTCATGCGACTTTTCAAATCAATATATCTCTGCAATGTTTATATTATGTGAAAAAAGAAAAAATACGTGTCCAATACTTTTTGATAATCTACCTTATAAACGAAGAAAAAAAAATAGTCATCATCCCTATTCAACTTGAAACGTAAGGAGTGAGACATACGAGTAAAATCTTTACGTACCCATTAATGCACACTACTGCGGTGCGCACGTGCGAGTATAGTGTCATTCACGGTCAAGTTTACGCAGCGCACGCGCATATTATCGTATCGTGCGCGCGCGCTGCAAACCCGTTACAATTACTCGACGTATGGCGCCGGCGCCGGCGTATAGATAGGAAAAATCGGCAGATGCAAAAGTTTTGAATGATGACGTCATTGGGTTTACTTGAATGTATTTTTGATGTGTAACATCTTTCCTGTCGCTTTCGTGCAATTTGTGGGAGTGATTACGTGAAGTGGGACGGAAGTGTGTAACAGGAAGTTTGGGAAGCGCGCGCTATTTGATTTGATTTCAGAACATAATGTTCAAATGTTCATGGCTTATTCTTTTTGTAGTAGGTTTTATTTCTTTTTTTACTAATATAAGGTGAGGTTTCAAATGTTACACATCATACGCGACTACTGTAAGGCTCGCTCGTTTTTTGAAGTTATACTTCTTTAGGCGCGTTATGAAAAAATGATGAGAGTGAAATTTTAAGATGCGCGCGCATCATTGTAACTCAAAATTTTAACAGCATGAAGTTGGTCGCTTTAGCGACCAACTTCACGCGTTACTTTTGTGTTTACCGCACATTAAGAAAATCTACCAACAAAATAGAAATAGAATCTCTATTTAGTGGGTGCTAACGACTGCATTGTGAAGGCCTATCAAAAGTATTTATTAATCTGGAACAACGGAACCAAAGCGCGATTCAGGAGACTACAGCGCCATCTCTTGACCATTGGTGTAGTAGAACTAAAAATCACATCTTTATTTAATGTGTTTATAGTGAAAAGAAAATCAACACAATCAAGCTAAAGCACACTAAATCTTTCTGAAATGCTTACCATTTGTCACGAAAAAAAAGTTTGTCGAGTTTGTACTACACAGTTCTATTTTTATTAAATACCTAAATTGTATGTTACGAATTAACTTTCAATATTATATACATTGAAAGAAAAATGGAAACGTGTGACGAATTTACTTTGTGGCGAATATACAACAACTCATCATAAGCTATATTAAACGAATATAAATACAAAATACATTTTTATCTCAAACTAGAGAATATCATTATTGAAACATGTCTCTATAAAGATGTTAAAAAAACATAAATCGTGTTTTCATTAACTACAACAGGGATGATGACTAATTTTTTTTTCTTCGTTTATCAGGTAGATTATCAAAAAGTATTGGACACGTATTTTTTCTTTTTTCACATAATATAAACATTGCAGAGATATCCTAAACTTTGACGCGCTATAACTTTGTCATTTTTTGGTTGATTGCCCAAAGAAAAAATATCTGTCCATTATTTTTTGATCATCTTACTGACGAACTAAATAGAATTTCGTTTACTGTACCCCGTCATCACCCCTATTCAACATTCTGATAAAAAACGTGATATTGTTGTGAAATCTGCCACACGCGAAGTCCAATAACACAAACATTACAATGACAAGATGACCAAACCTCCAAAAAGTGCCAGAAAATCGCCGTTTCGCCGAACCGCATGACTCTTATTTATAAAATGTACCGACCATTAAAAAAAAACGCTAATGATGATGCCAATGGCTCACTTGGCCAGTATTCTAGCCGGTGACATCCCTAGCGGAAGTGCACGTGACAAGGTTATTTGTGTAATATATAGATGTTTCTATTTATTTTTAAGCATTTAACTGCTAGATGTTTAAATCTAAAGAAAAGTTTACTAGAAAAAAAAAATGGGTGCGTGTACTTATGTAGGCGCGTGAGAAGTTATCCTTCTTTGGTATCGTTTAAAATTAGTTTTTAATTGCATGCAAATAATTAATTACAATAAATTAATAAAAAGTCTGGAAAAGGACACAGTTAATAAAGTTCAGTTTTAATTTGAAAAAATAAATAAATAATCAAAATATTCAATTAAAATCGCTACTGAATATAATTTATTAGAACATATGTGATTTGCACTTGTATGAAACTCAAACACGTATTCCGAATATACAAACTAGAAACATGTGGATAAATATTATAAATATGAATACCTATAACTGTTACTTTATTACAAAAAATAAAGATGTGGTTTTTGGTTCTACTACACCAATGGTCAAGAGATGGCGCTGTAGTCTCCTGAATCGCGCTTTGGTTCCGTTGTTCCAGATTAATAAATACTTTTGATAGGCCTTCACAATGCAGTCGTTAGCACCCACTAAATAGAGATTCTATTTCTATTTTGTTGGTAGATTTTCTTAATGTGCGGTAAACACAAAAGTAACAGCATGAAGTTGGTCGCTTTAGGTCGTTAATTTTTGTGTTACAGTGATGCGCGCGCATCTTAAAATTTCACTCTCATAATTTTTTCATAACGCGCCTAAAGAAGTATAACTTCAAAAATCCACGCGGACCAGGCAGCGCACGGGACTCGAGCCCGCACCCTTCGCAATCCGGGCGAATGCACTGACCATTATGCTACCACGGCCCTATTGACCGCGTCGAAATTTTGTGGGTTACCTACAATGCGAAGAGATAGCGCTGCCTTGCAGCTTAAGGCTAGGAAAATTTCGACGCGGTCAATAGGGCCGTGGTAGCATAATGGTTAGTGCAATCGCCCGGATTGCGAAGGGTGCGGGTTCGAGTCCCGTCCGCTGCCTGGTCCGCGTGGATTTTTTTTCTAGTAATCTTTTCTTAATATATAGATTTAAATATTTTATGTCTTTCTGGATACAATCTTGGTTACGTACTATATTGACGACCTCCGTGGCCGAGTGGTTTGTACGCCGGGTTTCATGGTGTCGCCGACTCGAGAGGTCCCGGGGTTCGAATCCCAGTGGGGGCAGATGTTTGTGTGATGAATACGAGCATTTGTACTCCAGTCATGGATGTTTAATATGTATTTCCTTCGACCAAAGTAAGAGCTCTCTTTTTTGGTATAAAACAAAGTCGCTTCCCGCTGTCTGTCGCTATGTCCCTATGTATACTTAGATCTTTAAAACTACGCAACGAATTTTGTTCTGATTCTTTATAACTACGCAAGAATGGAGTGATTCAAGAGGAACGTTTATATGTATAATACATGCATAATATAGTAGAGAAACACTGATAATTTTAGAGGTTTTTAACGTAAGGTCGTAAATAAACACATTTTTCTGCACTTACATTGCAAACGCTGGCTGAACCCTACGAGATAGATCAAAATAATGTACTACAGTATTGTACACCTTAAAAAGGTCTACAAAAAAGTCCCCGATGGTATATGTCTATCTCTTAGGGATAACCCACAATAACCATTTTTTAATTACCTATTACGAGAAAATAATGGCTTATTTACGAAAAAGCGATTTTAAGCAATACAGCATTAATCCTTATCCAATTAAGTACCTTAAATACGTTGTGCATGTAATATAAATCAATATGACCCTTTACAGTATGTAATTTAAATGAATATTTTCGAAGATATTACAGATTTAAAATGCAGGAACATACCGGTTCGGGCGCTACAGGCCGGGGGGCCGGCGGCGCGGCGGCGCGTGCCTATAGTAATTAGGTATTTAAAAAAAGTCATTGTGTTTAATAAAAGCCTGAGAACAAAAACTATAGTCTAAGTAGCTAAACAGCCACACTTCCACGTAACTACATTTGGCATTATTAAAGAAAGCTTAGTTGCGACTGTGTACTAAATGACATACCTACTGCAAACTTTTTCTCCTTAAAAGCAGATAATACACCACAAATTCGGCGTCTATTTGATGCCTTTTTGTGTGAGCTTGTACGTGACGGCACTGAAAAAGGACCAAAAAGCTTATAACTTGACTCATCGGATCTAGCGGTAGTGTGTCGTGCGATGATCGAAGCTTCAGCGGTTATTGAATGAAAACTCGATGACGTCACCACCGTGACGCATTCCTGAAAGCCGAGCTGTAAAGCGTGCTTGATGTTTCTAGGAGTTTGCACCGTTCGCAGTATAATTAATTAAGTATGCGATCACTTCCAGCTAAACGTATTATAAACTTAATTAACCTCACAATATGCTAAGTACTTTCTAGTTAAAAGTACGCTGTAATATTGACCGAGGGGAAATTTGAAATTATGTGTAATTTTCTCTTCTTTCACTGGAAAAAGTTACGAGTTAGTTTGTTTTTTGTTTAACGGTTCGTTTCATACGTTAATCTCAGGTGTTTAAATTAATTTGTGGATAATTTTCAGTCTAGATTACTGACTGACAAGAGTACATACAGGGATAATTCAATGCTCTTTCGTCAACGTTTTCTTTAGAAACAGCGGACAGTTAATAAATTTAAATAAAAGTTCATCTATACTAATATTATAAAGAAGAAAGGTTTGTATGTAAGTATGTTTGTAACGAATTGGCTCAAAAATTACTGGACCTTTCTTTCACCTTTTGAATGCTACATTATCACTGATTAATATAGGCTATAGTGTATATTCAAAAAAGTTAGGGTTCCGTATGAAAACTTCGATAATGTAAGTCATTGATAATAGAGCGAAGTGATGTACTAAAGTTTTATAGATGATAGCAATATCTACAAAAAAGTCCGCGATACCATGAGTCTAACTATTACAGTTATGTCACAACGAGAGGTCCTCTGCGGTTTTACCCGTGTTAATTTGAAAAAAATGGTTTATAGTAAGTCAAACTGAAAATATGGACATAGGCTGTCGTGGACTTTTTGAAGTTATACTTCTTTAGGCGCGTTATGAAAAAATGATGAGAGTGAAATGCAATGATGGCTTTTCTTCATTGCATGCAAATGATGCAATGAAGAAAAGCCATGACGCGTTCTGAGCATTCATTGTTTTAACCATATCACGACGGACAGGTTGTAAGTTGATAGAGGACGTGCAGCACCCAGGAATGTTATGTGTGTTGTTATGTAAACATTGGTACCTATATGAAGTTTTCCTTTAATGTATTCTGTTTTTGAAGTTATACTTCTTTAGGCGCGTTATGAAAAAATGATGAGAGTGAAATTTTAAGATGCGCGCGCATCACTGCAACACAAAAAATTAACAGCATGAAGTTGGTCGCTTTAGCGACCAACTTCATGCGTTACTTTTGTGTTTACCGCACATTAAGAAAATCTACCAACAAAATAGAAATAGAATCTCTATTTAGTGGGTGCTAACGACTGCATTGTGAAGGCCTATCAAAAGTATTTATTAATCTGGAACAACGGAACCAAAGCGCGATTCAGGAGACTACAGCGCCATCTCTTGACCATTGGTGTAGTAGAACCAAAAACCACATCTTTATTTTTTGTAATAAAGTAACAGTTATAGGTATTCATATTTATAATATTTATCCACAGGTTTTAGTTTGTATATTCGGAATACGTGTTTGAGTTTCATACAAGTGCAAATCACATATGTTCTAATAAATTATATTCAGTAGCGATTTTAATTGAATATTTTGATTATTTATTTATTTTTTCAAATTAAAACTGAACTTTATTGACTGTGTCCTTTTCCAGCCTTTTTATTAATTTATTGTAATTAATTATTTGCATGCAATTAAAAACTAATTTTAAACGATGCCAAAGAAGGATAACTTCTCACGCGCCTACATAAGTACACGCACCCATTTTTTTTTACAGAACTTTTAAAGCGGAAGAATTCCGTCATTCATTATTTTTGTGTAACTTTAACCGTTTACCCAGAGCACGCAACGAAATCTCACAAATGGAATATTTTTACCCGTTTTTACAACATTTTTCATCGATGCTCCGCTGCTACTGGTCGTAGACTGGTAATATATAGCCTATAGCTTTCCTCGATAAATGCACTGTCCAATACAAAAATATTTTTTTAAATCGGACTAGCAGGGCAATGTTGCATTCGGTACAACGGGTTCTAAACTACGCAACGAATTTTTTACTGGAATGAAAGGTTTATAATAGGGATGATGACTATTTTTATTTCTTCGTTTATCAGGTAGATTATCAAAAAGTATTGGACACGTATTTTTTCTTTTTTCACATAATATAAACATTGCAGAGATATATTGATTTGAAAAGTCTCATGACGTCGCGTTTGAGTACACTTAAAAGGAAAATTCACTCAAAAGTGACGTCACGAGCCCCTACTCCCAAACTTTGACGCGCTATAACTTTGTCATTTTTTGGTTGATTGCCCGAAGAAAAAATACGTGTCCATTATTTTTTGATCATCTAACTGACGGACTAAATAGAATTTCGTTTACTGTACCCCGTCATCACCCCTATTATTATGAAAAAAGTCATTGTGTATAATACAAGCCTTTGAACAAAAACTATAGTCTACACTACAGCTCTACACCTAAGCAAAGCGTGGGCGGATCACTAGTCAGTGATAAAGTAAAGGAATATAGGCTTGTTGAAAATATATCGATGTATCGATATATCGATATTTTTTGTTCGATATATCGATATTTTTTGCCGATATATTTTGATTCGATATATCGATACAAAATAACCAATATCAAAATTCGTATCAAAAACGTTATTTTTTTAATTATTAGCGGCATATCACGATCTATCTAAATTCGTATCTGGAAAAATCGTAACTGGATCTCAGATTAATGATATTCAACATGTCTATGATCTGTGCTGTATTTAGTATTGTCTATTATTTGTAAATCTGTTTCGCTGGTGAATTGGTTGTGCTGATTTCCATTATATTCTGTGAAGTGTGTGACTGTCTAGTCTTGTTTACGAAAGAGACCCTGCAATCATTTACCTGAGAGGCCCTGCAATCATTTTAATCATTCGAAAATAGGGTCTATTTTTAGGGAGATAATTTTCGTTCCATTATTATTCCGTGTGTCATATTTCGTGAGATACTGGACGATATTTTTGGGAAAATTGGTCCGATATATCGATGTTTTTTTCGCGATATATCGAAGCCGATATTGATATTTTTTAAAGGATAGATGTATCGATATATCGATATTTTTTTCAACTTTCGACATCCCTAAAGGAATACAAAAAACAAATTCTAACAAAACTCACAGCGAACTATACGTGACCTGTCAGTCTGGTGGTAAAGTGTACCACAGTAGCCTATTAATTTATTTAACACGGACTAAACCCAATTACATAATTAAGATAACCAGAGGTCGCCTACTGGCCGAAATTCTTAATACTACGAATGTAGATTTAGAGTATTCTTAACTTAAAAGACAACAGGAAAATGAAAGCAATAGGGATGATGACTAATTTTTTTTCTTCGTTTATCAGATAGATTATCAAAAAGTATTGGACACGTATTTTTTCTTTTTTCACACAATATAAACATTGCAGAGATATATTGATTTGAAAAGTCGCATGACGTCACGTTTGAGTACACTTAGTAGTGAAAATTCACTCAAAAGTGACGTCACGAGCCGCTACTCCCAAACTTTGACGCGCTATAAATTTGTCATTTTTTGGTTGATTGCCCAAAGAAAAAATACGTGTCCACTATTTTTTGATCATCTAACTGACTGACTAAATAGAATTTCGTTTACCGTACCCCGTCATCATCCCTATTACAAAAAGGTATTTTCTAGCACAAAAGAATTAATGTTTTTTTTTGGAGTATACTCCTTAAGAATCGATTTGCATGTATAAGGGGCCCGGTATGAGAAAAATGTGAGGAGTAAAATCTATCGATGAATGACCTCGTTACGTTTTTGGTACGCATCCTATGTCGCGCAACTTTGACAAACAAAGATGACGGATTGACATTAATAAAATTTTTAAAATCTGAACTGAATTTAGATATTGTTTCTGATAGAGCAATGGGGACAACGAGGTATGGTACAACCATTGATGCGGTATTTTCAAGATTCGTGAACCACGTATCTACGAACGTCCATGTGTCTTATTTTAGTTACCATAAACCACTTGTCACTGTAATTAATAATGCAGACAATGTTCATTTAATTAATATTTAAAAAAATGATAATAGTCTGATAATAATAATTACATAATTTATCAACATTCCTAATGATATATTTATGCACATCTGAAATTGACTATTGTAAAAAGTTTAATGTAAAATATTTCGTCGATTAGTTATAATAAATGTATATGAAATGAATAAATATATATTTATATATGTATATTATTTTCATTAATTTGTTAATTTACCCTTTCATACATTATCAATCTTTTTTAAGTTAAATAAACTCTTTTTGCGTCTGGTTAGACTATCGAACTTAAGGAGTAAACTCCAGTCGTGCGTCGGAGCTGACACACAATATTTTTTTGTATGTTCCTATATTATTATATTACAAAAGAGTTAATCGATAAGTAATCTATATATATAAAACTCAAAGGTGACTGACTGACATAGTGATCTATCAACGCACAGCCCAAACCACTGGACGGATCGGGCTGAAATTTGGCATGCAGGTAGATGTTATGACGTAGGCACCCGCTAAGAAAGTATTTTGATCAATTCTACTCCGAAGCGAAGCGAGGGCGGGCCACTAGTATTTAAATATACGGGTATTCCGTAGCTCAAGAGGAAAATGGAACCCTTTGGACTCAGATAATAATTAATCCGTTATCGGCCGAACCAAGCTCAGACGTCATCATCCGTTTGAATCAAATGTCAAAATGTACGAATTCGAGAGGGCTTCATCGGAGGATGGCGGTTGTAGTAATGTACACACTCCTTTACTTTTACAACAACAATTGATTTGATCATCGAGCCATCGAGCTCCTCGATGGCGCAGGTGGTAACACTGTTCCCAACCCCCAGATTTAGGGGCTAGAAAGGTTAAAACGGCCTTTTTTAGGGGCTGGAATTTTTTGGGAAATTAAATAGAAAAACAAAGCGTGTGTTTTCTTTCAGTTTTGTGCGTAGAATGGAACGCACCACGATATGAAACGACTGAACTGACTGTGTGGCAGGTTGTTTCTTAAGGCTGTATGGACTTAAGTTCTTTGCCTTCCACCAATTAAAAAAGCTAATTAAGATTTAACAGCCTGTCAGCTCATTTTCGTTCGATTTCCCATTCGGAAAATGTAATTATTCAATAAAATAATTTACTGTAACTAAATATGTAACGTTTTAATTTATGAGCAACGAAAGAATTTAGGTAATAAGATAATTCTACATATAAATTTCTATATTTAGGGAATTTTAGGCGACTTTAAAAAATACTTAGGGTAAAATTTTGGTAAGGGTTGGTAACACTGGGTGGTAAGCGCGTTCGGCTGCGATCGTTGAAGTTAAGCAACTTTCGCAATGGTCGGTCATTGGATGGGTGACCAAGAATCTTCTATATCGATTTCCTCCGTGCTTCGTGAGGTACGTTAAGCCGTTGGTCCCGGCTGCATCTGCAGTCGTTAGGACCCGCCAATCCGCCCTGGGCCCGCGTGGTGGGTCACGGCCCAATCTCCCTATTCCATCCATAGGAATGGTCCGTGCCCCAGCAGTGGGGACATTAATAGGCCATGCCAATAACAAATTAGGTGTATCCGAGCTTTATATCCATCGGTCATCGCAACCAATTTTCTACAAAACTACCAGACCCATTGAATTTAAATTTAGGACCCATTATGTGAGTGGATCACCCAAAGACAGCCTTGTATCGTAACTAAGTAATTTTTAAAATAAAATTAAGGTAAAAAATACCTTTTTAAAAACAAGCTTTTATTCAAATGCGCTAAAAAGAAAAAAAGAAAATTTCAACTAAATTAGTTAAAGATATCTGTTTCTAAATAAATTTTCAAATTTTAGAAGTCCGCCATATTGGATTGAGAGTGACGTCACATTTTTTTCGAGTTACTCTCAGCAAGCCCTTTAATTTAATACCCATATTGTAGGAATGCATTAAAAATGATTGGTCCGCCATTTTGGGTATGCCGCCATATTGGATTTAGAATGACGTCACACTGTTAATCATGCATTGTCATCCGAACTGAACGAGCATACCAAATTTCAGCTTAATCGGTTGAGGGCAAGTGCTTTAAAATTGAGTTGTAAGATTTGACCGTAACAAACATACATAGCAAGTTAAATAAAAGCTTGTAAAAAGGAGACAATTTTTATTGGGCCACATTAGAAAATAATGCGCACAATCAACAGAATTAATGAAAAGACGGACTTACTCGTTTGTGCTCTGAGCAAATTCACAAAACAAGCTCAAATAATTATTTATTTTTCAATGTGTTATATTATGTGTTATATTTATAATGTATTTCTTAAATGGATGTATCTATTGCCTTGGGTAAATACCTGTAATGATAGATATAAGTATTTGATTAAAATAAATAAATAAATAATAATAATTCTCAAAGCTCATGTAGGTACTACCTTTCTACTACTTTATTACTAGATTATGCCCAAATGATACAGTCCAAATGATTTATATAATGATTTTTTTAATATATATTGCGATGAATTTAATAATGTTTTTGTACCCAAAAAAATATGTGTTAATGATGCGGTAAATTTTAGTAAGTGGGCTACGCCTGGAATTCATAAAAGTAGAAGAACACTTTATGAACTTTATAATGAACGAAACTCTAACACTAGTGAAAAATTTAAAGAGCATGTTCGTAACTATTCCAAATTGTTTAAAAAAGTATGCCGCTTAGCAAAATCAAATTACTTAAGTTCAAAGATTAAGAACAGTAATGACAAAATCAAAATGACATGGAATATTATAAACAATGAAACTGGAAAATCCAAAACTCGCAAAAATAATTATAACCTAAATATTGATAATAAAAAGGTTACATCAGATATTGAAGTTGCTAAAGTGTTTGAAAATTTCTTTACTGATATTCCAGTTTCAACTACGAAATCTTTGAACTCTTCCCCCATTGCTGCCGAATCAATCTTAAGAGAAAACGTGAAACCTTGTACTAGTTATTTTCATTTTAAACATGTTGACTTTGAAGATGTAATAAAAACGTTTCACCAATTAAATAAAAAGAAAACCGCGGATCTGTGGGGCAATTCCGTTGATGTTTCTAAATCGGTAATTGAGACAATAGCTCCTATTCTAGCTTGCATATTTAATGATTGTGTTGACTGTGGTGTTTTTCCTGACCTCATGAAATACAGTAAAATTACTCCTTTGCATAAAACGGGAAGTACATCAGACCCCACAAACTTTAGACCAATTTCTGTACTACCCACCTTTAGTAAATTTTTTGAAAAAATCATGTTAGATCAAATGCAATCACATTTTAATAAATATAATATACTTCACTGTAAACAATTTGGCTTTACACGGGGTCGTTCAACAACCGATGCCGGTGTTGAACTTATACAACAAATTTTTGACGCCTGGGAGAACTCGCAGGACGCTCTAGGTGTGTTTTGCGACTTGTCCAAGGCTTTTGATTGCGTTTTTCATGAAACATTACTCAGGAAACTCCACCACTATGGATTTAGAGATACTGATCTGGATCTTATTGCATCATACCTGAGGGATAGGATTCAGAGGGTTGACATTAATGGTAATAAGTCTCCGGGTTCGCCGGTTAAGATGGGTGTTCCGCAGGGCTCAATCCTAGGTCCTTTCTTATTTTTAATTTATATTAATGACTTACCTTACTATGTAAGAGATAACCATGAGATAGTATTGTTTGCGGATGATACATCACTTTTTACAAACTTAAACGCAAGGAAAAATTTATTGACGACGTGAACAATTGTATCTCTAAGGTAGTCCACTGGTTCAATGTTAACAATTTATTACTTAATGAAGGAAAAACGAAATGTATGAAATTTGTATTACCTAATGTAAAACAGGTAAAAACCAGTGTGAATGTAAAGGATAGGAATGTAGGCCTTGTAGACACCACAGTATTCTTAGGGATAACTTTAGATTCTAAGCTTCAATGGGGCCCACATATTGATAAATTGTCAAATAGACTTAGCTCTGCAGCATATGCCGTAATGAAGATACGCCAGTTAACGGATGTAGATACGGCCAGATTAGTGTACTTTAGTTATTTCCATAGTGTAATGTCGTACGGAATTTTATTGTGGGGAAATGCCGCCGACATTCAAACAATTTTTGTGCTGCAGAAGAGAGCTATTCGATCAATTTATAATCTTAAAGTTAAAGAATCATTAAGAGATAAGTTTAAAGAAATTGGAATAATGACGGTCGCATCACAATACATATACGAAAATTTATTACTTGTAAGAAAAAATATTAATTTGTTTCTTAAAAACAGTGATGTTCACACAATTAATACAAGAAACAAAAATAAACTAACTTTACCTGCTACTAGGCTTCACAAAATTAATAACTCATTTAAAGGTCTTTGTGTTCGCTTATACAATAAAGTCCCAAGCAATATCCAAGAGTTAGGCATAAATAAATTTAAAGATATTATAAAAAAAACACTTATTAAAAAAGCTTATTACAAAGTGTCTGATTACATTACAGACAAAAATGCTTGGGTTTGAACTGTTCCAATCATTCCAACAGGTTTTCTATATTAAATAAATCATAATTGTATTGACGTTGTAACAACATAATGATTTGTAAATGTTGTTACATTAGACTTTTAATGTTGTGGAGTTTTTTTCGCTCGTTTTTCTCCGCAGCTAAAAAATATGTCCATAACGAGTGGTAGGGAAAAAAAATTTTTGGACGATTCAAAAGAGTTGTACTATACATCCAATTTGAATAAAGATATATTGATTTCTGATTTCTGCCGCTATTACATTTGGTGGCTAACTCGAATTCGGGTGCGCGAAAGACATTAGTTGAATTCGGACCCCCGAAGCCATATTATACACTGGAATATGGACTGAAAGACGGTGTCGCGTAAACAAGATGAAATCCATCCGAATACTCCGGGTACTCGACTCCGTTCATTTTCACTTCGTTTACCCGAATTCCATTCGCACTCCTATTCGGGTTAGCGGCTTAGTGTAATCGCGAAACTATATCGTATGAATTTTGAGAATAAAATTTATTTTTGGCGAAAATAATTTACAAAACAAGCAAAAATGTGCATCCGCCACCTCCCTCCCAATCTTTAAAACCACACGGCCTGAAATTAAAAAAATTGTGTGTGTCAACTCCGAAGCACGACCGGAGTTTACACTCTAAAAACGATTGTCTTTGAACAGACACAAAACAAAATCAAGTCCGAAGAAGTCGGTTACAAGTAGAGATACCTCAGGAATCGTCCCATGGTTTCGACTATCATAGGTTCCATGTCACACATTTTATCATCTAACATCAGCGATATTCATCATATATTTTATTATGTATTTCTGGAAACACACAATTTCAAAAATATCACACACTAGTCATCATTTTTTTAAATATGTATTATAATTCCATCTGTACTGAAAATCACTATTCCAGAGTGCTGGACACTTACCGGCATTTCTCTATATTCTGTTATTTATTTGTTTTCATTAATTTTGCTCCGATTTTATCTATTTTTAGTTTATTTATTTTATTGACATTTGTGACAACTTAATGTTTTTTATCCGTTGCCATGGCTAAAAGTGAAAGGTGCTCAGATGAGGTTGCGCACAAAAACGTAACGAGGTCATTAATGTCATTCATCGATAGATTTTACTCCTCACATTTTTCTCATACCGGGCTCCTTATATATGCAAATCGATTCTTAAGGAGTAAACTCCAAAAACAAAATAAAATAATAGTTTTTCTTTCGTTCACCGTGGATACAAAGAATCATTGTCCTAACATGAATTTCTGTCATAAATTAAGCTATTAGGTATAACCACTCGTGCACCTGCGGTAGATGCATCATTTGTGATAACAGGCACACGTGTGATGGGTGGAATATTTCAAGTAAATACATTACGCTCAAGTGGTCTCATATTTACTTACATATATTTATTTATCTAATTTCTCTCTTCTTTCATACATCTTTATATATATAATTCTTCTGTGAGTGTGTATGTCACTGAACTTCTCTTAAACGACTGGACCGATTTTGATGAAAATTTTTGTGTGTGTTCAAGGGGATCTGAGAATGGTTTAGATTCACAATTTTGTCCGCTGGACAACCCCTATTTTTTTTAGGGCGGTACGAAGTTCGCTGGGTCAGCTAGTCTATATATATAAAAATGAAACCCGTTTTCCGTTGTCACGACATAACGTGAAAACGGCTTGACCGATTTGGCTGATTTTTTTTGTAGTTTTCTAATACTCTGTACAAGGTTCTTACGGAAAAAAATTTTGATCAATTCTACCCCCAAGGGGATAAAATAGGGAATGAAAGTTTGTATGAAACTTTGTCAATTTTAAACCGATCGGGCTGAGACTTTGCATGCAGGTATAAGAAGAATCATAGATGAATGTCATTATGTATAATACAAGCCTGAGAACAAAAACTGTAGTCTACACTTCAGCTCTACACCGAAGCGAAGCGAGGGCGGGCCGCTAGTAGACAATAAAACTTTAAAAATCGAACAATGAAATAACCGTACGCTCAATAAAAGTCTTTCAAAGGTAGCTCGACAAATTAATTAAAAGTTTGATTCTGACGACGTAGCCTGTAAAGGCTACGAAACGTCAATAAATAAATAAAGTTTCGTGCATTAACCCGTAAAAACTAGTTTTATTTAATGAGTGATGTGCGTGAAAACCTAAGAAACAAATAATTTCTCTCAAATTTATTTATTTATTTTTTTACATTTATATATTTAGGCCGGCAAAGCGCCAGAAAAATATTACCAATTCTTAAGTTATTAGGGATAGCGTGCATTCGGGATCGAAATATTAGGTACCATAACAAATTACAAGAAACAATATGTCCATGCATTACGATCATTTAGATAATCATCTCTTATCTATTAGACAAGTCCGTCCGTCCGTCCGTGGTGCTGTTTCAGCGGCCAAACCGTAAGAGATAGATAAAGAGAATGTTTAAGTTATAAGTTAAGAATAGTCTGATAAGACTACAAACCGGATTTGAGTAACTTAGCACTTCCGGTTTTCGAGAAATCACGTGATTTCTATTTCAAACGAAACCACACAAAATCTCCGAAGCTCTCAATTAATTAAATACATTTTTATTTTGGTGAACATTTGGTTCACTGGTTTGCTAGTTAACTTTATAATAGCCCTCATTCATAAGAGTATTCTTGATATGAGATTTAAAAAATACAAAAGAGGTTACAGTCATAAATTAGTTATTAAGTTCCTGAACTATTAATAAATTAATTTAATAATAGTTCAGGAACAAACTATAACTTACAAACATATAGTATCTATAGCATGGTAAGTAGGAGCAACTTATATAAATAAAATAAAGTTATGAGACAGATTACAATATAACACTAATATTATAAAGGCGAAAGTTTGTGAGTGTGTATGTTTGTTACTTTTTCACGTTTAAACGGCTGGAGCGATTTTAATAAAATTTGGTATGGAGTTAGCTGACAGCCTGGGTTAATACGTAGATTACGTTTTACTACAGGAAAATGTCCTTAAAAAACAGCGGGTAATACCGCGGGGCACAGCTAGTAGTATTATAATTGTAAAACACCCAGCTACATCGACATTCGAGTATCGATTCCGAAACAATAAAAATTGCTGTATTATTGTTAACTAGCAAACCAGTGAACCAAATGTTCACCAAAACCTGATTTAAAATATGTGTTTAATTAATTGAGAACTTCGGAGATTTTGTGTGGTTTCGTTTGAAATTCGTGATTTCTCGAAAACCGGAAGTGCTACGTTACTCAAATCCGGTTTGTAGTCTTATCAGACTATTCTTAACTTATAACTTAAATATTCTCTTTATCTATCTCTTACGGTTTGGCCGCTGAAACAGCACCACAGATAGACGGACGGACTTGTCTAATAGATAAGAGATGCATGTATATTTGAGGAAATGGGAGAATGTTAACCTACCACGCGGTCCCGAGCATATTGGTGGGTGCTAACGACGGGGCTATCTTTTACTGCAGAACTTTTCATTAAATAAAACTATTATGCATTTATCCAATGTGGTACCTTATATTAAATGCTTACTCCATTTGTCCCATAGATGGAGCTGTATCAATTTGTACTCACGGTATGGTTTAGTTCAATTGAATTATATAGGGTTAAAATAATTTCGAAATAAATTGTCTATACGTTCCGGAATCTAGTTGTATTTATTAAACTACTGCATTCCTGGCTTGGGGGACCTTAGTACAGCCGGCTTTTCACTACGTGATATAATGTAACTAGCTGACCCAGCGAACTTCGTACCGCCTTAAATAAATAGGAGTTGGTGGTTATACGTATCTATTAGACAAGTCCGTCCGTCCGTCCGTCTGTGGTGCTGTTTCAGCGGCCAAACCGTAAGATATAGATAAAGAGTAAGTTTTAAGTTAAGAATAGTCTGATAAGACTACAAACCGGATTTGAGTAACGTAGCACTTCCGGTTTTCGAGAAATCACGAATTTTTTAAATCAGATTTTGGTGAACATTTGGTTCACTGGTTTGCTAGTTTTTGTGTAATGTATCATAAAAATAAAAACAAAAAAAAATGTCCAAAAAAAAATTAAGTCTGGTGGACCACCCTTAACATTTAGGGGGATGAAAAAGAGATGTTGTCCGATTCTCAGAAAAAATAGGGGTTGGTGGTAGAAAGGTGAAAATTTAGGGTTGTATGATTTATTGTATGCTGTATCATAAAAAAATAAAAAAAAAATCTTAAATTGAAAAAAAAAATTTAGGGGTGGATTACCCTTAACATTTAGGGGGATGAAAAATAGATGTCCGATTCTCAGACCTACCCAATATGCACACAAAATTTCATGAGAATCGGGAAAGCCGTTTCGGAGGAGTTTAACCACAAACACCGCGACACGAGATTTATTTATCTCGAAATATAAATTGATATCCTTAACCACAGTTTGTAATTGAACTTTTTTCACTTAGATACCAAATCATAAATATTTTTTCGACCCATCGAGAGATATTTTTTTAGGAACGTTCTCCGTACGCCTTTCTTCTGTTTCTCTCCCTGTGTCGCCGCTATGGCCGAAACAGAATGAATTATTTAATAATACATATATCTCATATTGTAAACGTCAATAGCGGGATGTAATATATAATTTGAGATATATTATATCCCCTAGTGAAAAGCCAGCTTCAGCGGTTGGCATAAACTTAATTTTTCGAAAAATCGTTAGGTATTCACGTCTTTAGAGACATTCAAAGCTTATACTTTTGTAAGTAAAATCATGTTTAGGCATAGCTTAATTATCAAAAATTAAAACGCAGATCCACTGTGGTTTGTGGGTCAGGTATACCACAAATCACAAACGCCCAATGTATCACTTAATAAACGTTTTGATTAACGAATTTATACGAATTTAAGGAATAAAATTTTGCCAAAGGTAAGCTAATGAAATTCTGCCACCTTTAAAGTATGCCATTGTGAATTAAACATTTGTCGAATTAATAATTATATTGAAATAAAACTTTAGGTGGATTTTTAAAATTGAAAATTTTCGATTGTTTTAAAAATAGTACGAGTATGCTATAAATAAAGTCTCAAGATCAAAACTTATTTCTTAGACTTTTTTGATGAGTATATTAAACTATTATTATTATTATTATTATATAGGAGGTATAAATAAGTAACATTGCAAATATTAAACTAAAACTATACTAAAACTATACAAATAATAAAAATTTTAAAAAAATAGCTGCCCTAGGTCTTCCCCGTCGGCAAAGGTTCCCAGGACGCTGGCGGCATTTCCCCGCTGAATGGCGAGGCTTATGCGCTGGGCGAAATAGCCGCCAGCTCTGCGGTCTCCAGTGGCCTCCACCAATCTTTTTGCGATTTCTTTGAAAAGATGGTGGGCACCGGAGCCCCAGGGTCCCTGAGTCTCGACTCCAAACGCCGCAAATGTGAGGTCTCCACTGAGGCAATCATACTTGCGGCGCTTAAGGGCCTCTGCGGTCGAAGCAGCCGCGCCAGCCTGCATCGAGGTTCCGGGAATATGAGACGGGGCCAGAGTGTCGACGCAGGTTGCGTCCCAGACAAGTGCCCGTCCCAGCTTCCAAGGAACGAGTGTCATGCCGTCGGGCCTCTTACCGTCGTCGCGCGCCAGGCCGCTTGGTTCTAAAACGGCAGGCACTCTGGCGGAGGCGAGGGCCCTGCGGATGACATCGTTGATGCAGTGGTGGCGGGTTATACGGCCGGCACTCCTTGTGCAGGAGAGACCGTGATGGCCGAGGTTGGTGACAAACGCTCCGCACCGGCAAAGATGGGGGACGACACAGGGCGAGCCAAGGCGCAAGGACGTGGCTATGCGAAAAGTTGAGCGGTCTAGGAGCGTACCGATATTCGCGGAAGGCAGTACCTGCAGCCATAGTCCAGACTCCCACTCGGCAACGGCTAAGAGACGCGCACGGTCTGCGGGACTGCTAGCTGTTTCTACAAGCGCATTGCGTTTCAGCCTGCAGAGTGGCGCGTCCCAAAGTCGCTGGGAGGCAGGGTCCGTCGGGACGTCGGTGTCAGGGCATGCTGCACTCCAGGTTGCTACGGCTTCATCTAGAAGCGAGAACAAGGACACGCTCAAAGGACGCCCAAGTATTTTCGCAACGAGTGGTTCGGTAGAGTGTATGGAAGAAATGAAGGCCGGGAGGGAGACGTCCGAAGTGTTGCGTACACCCAAACCACCGAACCTAACTGGGAGTGATGCTTGGGTCCAGGAACGGAGGTCAAATTTTATATTTAAGACAGAGGAGAGAGTATGTCTTATGACACCGTCCAACTTTGTTAAGAGAGAGGGAAATTTCCAAAGTGGACAGCATCGCAAGACATACGTAAATTTAGGGACGAAAAGACAGTACCGGATTATGACATAGGCCATTTGGCAGTTAATTTTGAGTAAACGTTCAAAAACTTCTTCATATTTTTTTAAATTTTGATCTACAAAATCTGGGAGTGATTCATCAAAAATCGGGGACTCTAGGAGGCAAAGTGATTTCTTATCTAACAGTCTTATGCTTGGAGCTATTAGTTGGAATTTAGAAATGATTGCCTCCCTGTTGTCGAGGCTTTCTGGAACAAAAATCTCGCATTTTGCAAAATTTAGTTCCAGGCCTATTTTGCTAAACTCGTTTTTAAGCATAAGAAAATCAGAGAGGACTGTGGTCACGTCGCCTCCTAGGGTGCCATCATCAAGATACCACATATTTAATTTAGAATTTAGATGGTCGATGATTGGGTGTATAGCCAGACTAAAAATGGCTGGGCCGAGAGGGTCACCCTGTTGGCATCCGACTGAGGAGGATAGGAGGTGGTCTTTATATAAAAGTTTTGATGGTTTGCTGTAGCACTGCCACATAAAGTTATATAGAGCTGGAGCCCTCAGTCTGATTTGTGACAGCATGGTGCCCCTATCAACGGTATTGAAAGCGTTTTTGACGTCGACTTTTAAAATTACCTCACCAAAAAAAAAAAAAAAAACTTTAGGTTGAAAATACTTATTTCTTCAAAGAAGATTATTCCAAGGGTGTAACAGCGTTTTTTTTTTCATTCTAAGGGTGTTATGCAAAATGAATTTGGGAGCAACAAAATTCAGCCAGATAGAGGGAACTTACTTACGACTGCAAGAGCAGCCGGGACTGAGGCTAAATTTGCCTTTAGAAACATGGAAAACCACGAAATAATTATTTTTTTAGAAACCGTATTTATTTTCTACTTAATGATTCAATGACATAATAAATTAAAAAAAGTCTTTCGAATTAATTTATAACAAAAAGTATTATAAATAATAAATAAATAAATATTTCCGACACTCACACCAATTAGCCTAGCCCCAAAGTAAGCACTATAAGGCTTGTGTTATGGGATGCTAGGGTAACGGATAGAATTCATATACTGTACATATATATAAATACATATTAAACATCCATGACTGGAGTACAAATGCTCGTATTCATCACACAAACATCTACCCCCACCGGGATTCGAACCCGGGACCTCTCGAGTCGGCGACAGCCATGAAACCCGGCGGCCACTCGGCCACGGCGATCGTCATAAAAATGTGATGCATAGTTTTTCCTAACTCTCTTATTAATATAAATTCTGATAATATCAAAATATATCTAAAAGTCTATCTATATAACCTGTTTATTTAAAGCATTCTATTGAAAGCTGTTCTATTTAGCATACAGAACACGCCCTAATACCGTGAATTTATCGAGTCATACACGAAATCAAACTTCGTAATCAAAGTCAATAACTTGTTAAACTGCTGAAAGAAACACAATACCTACTCATACATAGCCGAAAACCAACCATGCACCTTTCACAGCCCGAACTCGATGACTCACTAAGTAAACGGAAAAGAAATATGTAAGTCAAGTCACCCAACAATACCCATACCCGTGTGGATGACCAAGCGATATTTTCCTACAAGAGAAAATTCGAAAATTTCATACAATGAAGAATGTACACGCCCGTATATGACTGCGTGGAAACTCCATACCTAACACATAATTTATAGTAAAATGTGAAACTCAAGGAAAGGGACTTCCCATGAACAAACGACAATGGTGTTTTAAAGTAAAAAAAATTGACATACACATTCAACAATTTATTAATAGTTGAAATGATTTTCCTTATTATCTTTGACGTGGGTAAAAATAGCACATAGGTATGATGCAAAAATGTGCAATCATAGTTCATCTAAAAGAACTTTTGATATTTAAGGAAAATTGTGTAGATTTCTTGCTTAAGTTTTCACGCAGACCACTCAATAAATAAATAAAGTTTCAACGGTATAGTTTACACTGATTTATTTATTTAAATAAATTGTTTGTTATAAATTGTTTTATTTAAAACTAGCGGCCCGCCCTCGCTTCGCTTCGGTGTACAACTGAAGTGTAGACTACAGTTTTTGTTCTCAGGCTTGTATTATACACAATGCCTTTCATCTATGATTCTTCTTGTACCTGCATGCAAAGTCTCAGCCCGATCGGTTTGAAATTGACAAAGTTTCATACAAACTTTCATTCCCTATTTTATCCTTTCTTAGTGAATTCCTACGTCATAACATCTACCTGCATGCCAAATTTCAGCCCGATCCGTCCAGTGGTTTGGGCTGTGCGTTGATAGATCACTATGTCAGTCAGTCACCTTTGAGTTTTATATATATAGATTGTGCAGGTATAAATGATACAAGAATGAATCAGAAGAAGTTATAATAAGGGAATAGCGTAGTATGTGCAAGTTTCACGGCTGATGTGCAAGTAGTTACAAATCAATAAACTGGGGATAATTTTAGCCACCACTTGCTTTAACATTTCTTTTTCCTTGACTAGTGTTCAAAACATTTTTTTGGTAACAGCATCTTAGATTAAAACAAAAAGGGTAGATAAGGTACGCTCATACTTGCATCAAACAAAAACTGATCCCACGGCAGCGCGAACGGGACGGCGAGATCCGCGTCACTGCATTACCGACCCGAGCGAAACAGCACGTTAAGTTTCAACGGCAGCGCGAACGAGACGGCGAGATCCGCGTCACTGCACTACCGCGACCAGTACTCGACGTCACTACCGAGTAAGATTCAAAACAAACAGCAATTTTTATGAAAAAATATATTTTATAGTACTTACGAATGAAAAGTGATGCCGTGGGTTTTATTTTTAGTTCTTGAGCAATTTGAGCACTTTTTAAAAACACACTTAGGCATTTTTTTATCATATAAACACAAAATATTAGCAATATTTCTTTTTGGCGTTCACATCTACGTCGTTTGCATGTCAAGTTGTGACTAAAGCGATTAGGGTCGTGGACCACAATTCATGCGGATCATTTTTGTGAGGCTAGTGCCGTATCTACCCTTTTTGTTTTAATCTAAGAATTGCATATCCTAAACTAACAAATTCAGGTGTAGTCACGGATGTAAAATGTTATAATTAATTGTCAAATATTGCACCTACATAAATAGGTATGTGTCATAATCATGAATGCACCTGGTACGAGTGTATGTGGGTAGTTATCATTTCTAAAAGCTATCAATAAGTTTTATTGATTACAACACTTGCGCAATTATTGTTTAAATTTTTTAAATACAGAAATTGTGTGTATTAAGCAGTAATTTATTGAAGTTATACTTCTTTAGCCGCGTTATGAAAAAATGATGAGAGTGAAATTTTAAGATGCGCGCGCAACACTGTAACAGAAAAGTAACACCATGAAGTCGGCCTCTAAACCGCACATTACTCGTAAGTCTCGAAAAAAAGCTTCCAACAAAATAGTAATAGGATCTCTTAGTCGCACATGTTGGGACGCTCGTCGCCTCTGATCACTGTTTTCATATTTATAATATTTATCCACATGTTTCTAGTTTCTATATTCTTAACACGTGTTATAATGTTATACAAATGCGAAATTTTATTCAGAAGTGATTTAAATTGAATATTTTGATTATTTATTAAATTTTTC
The DNA here is from genome assembly GCA_902850365.2 of Chilo suppressalis. NCBI lineage: Eukaryota > Metazoa > Arthropoda > Insecta > Lepidoptera > Crambidae > Chilo > Chilo suppressalis. The sequence goes on from OU963894.1 coordinate 1,572,181, forward strand.
AAATTAAAACTGAACTTTATTGACTGCGTTGACTATCCTTTTCCAATCCTTTTATTATCTTATTGTAATTAATTATCTGCATGCAATTAAAAACTATATTTTAATAATTCCAAAAAGAAGTATAACTTCTCACGCGCGTACTTAAGTACACGCACCCATATTTTTTTTTATTTAAAGGAAAGCCAAAACAAATATTTTATTTACCTAGTTGGATTCCTATCTATTTCTCAAAAGCTTATTAATAAGAATCTGACATATTTAATTTTATCTCTATTACTGATAAAAAAAATGATTGACCTTTGAATCAAAACCAAATAAATGATAAATATCGATATATTAAAAGTGAAATTTCTCACACGATAACGATTTTCAAATAAGTTGGTACAATAAAATGTGAATAATTTAACTGTAGGTGCTCGATGGCGCAAGTGGTTAGCGCGTTCGGCTGCGGTCGTTGAAGTTAAGCAACTTTCGCAGTGGTCGGTCATTGGATGGGTGACCAAAAATTTACTACCTCGAGCTCCTCCGTGCTTTGGAAGGCACGTTAAGCCGTTTGTCCCGGCTGCATCTGCAGTCGTTAGCACCCACCAATCCGCACTGGGCTTGTGTGGGCCTAACTCCTTATTCCATCCATAGGGAAAGCCTGTGCCCCAGCAATGGGGACATTAATATGCTGATGATAATGATGACGAATTTAACTGTAGAGTAGGTGTCTTAGAATGCGGAAGTAATACCATCCGCGGTACAAAACATGCGCGTGCCCTCTAAAAGGGCGCCAATATAAATAATTAACAAAACTGATTGATTGAAGAGCCATAAATTATTGTGTAATCGCAAAATCGATTGTATCAACCGAATTCTTCCGTTATCGCACACGATAAACTTAAGTAAATGAGGCGCCTAGCCTGCGCAAGCGACGCGCGGCTCGTGTCCAATGCGAATTAGATCATCATTCCAATAAAATGATTAAATATTCCGTTATCGCAAAAAAAATTACAACGTCATGATAGTACCGTAAATTCTTTGGTTGCATTTGTCATTAATCTCAAACAAGGATAACTGATATTCTAAAGATCATTGAAATGAAACGAAATGAAATGAAATTTATTTATTCACACAAAACAGAGTATATAATAAATAAATAAAAATAAATAAATATTTCCGACACTCACACCAATTAGCCTAGCCCCAAAGTAAGCACTATAAGGCTTGTGTTATGGGATGCTAGGGTAACGGATAGAATACATATACTGTACATATATAAGTATATTTATATAAAAACATATTTAACATCCATGACTGGAATACAAATGCTCGTATTTATCACACAAACATCTGCCCCCACCGGGATTCGAACCCGGGACCTCTCGAGTCGGCGACAGCCATGAAACCCGGCGTACAAACCACTCGGCCACGGAGGTCGTCAAATACATTTTGGTGGTGATTTTCATTTAGTTCGTCCATTTTTCCAACGACAGACAGGGCATGTGAATGTCGAACTTAATTTAATTGTAAAATTTAAAGGTACTTATGTCATTTTACTTATACTATTCTATGTCAATTTTCGTTTCTAAATATTCTCTAACTGAGTAAAAACATTTCGTTATTAGCCACATTTTAAGCTTCCTTTTAAATATAGGCAAACTAAGCTCCGTTATCAAGCGTGGTAACTTATTATAGATTTTTATACAATTCGGATAGCAGTTTTTATTGTAATATTGAGTACGCATATTGGGCAAGATCAATCTACCACGATGTCTCGCTAATCTGCAGGTATCTGTGTTTTTAAATTTAAAATTATAAGGATGTGTCTAAACAAATATGCAACTTTCCAAAATATAAATAGAGGGAAGTGTAAGTAATTTTAATTTGGGAAATAGGTGCCTGCATGATGTCATTTCTTGTCATTAAACGGCACGGGTACTTTTAGTGTTTTTATAGAGAATACAATTGTAAGCTTAATGCAATACGTAAGCCGATTGAAACATTACAGAAAAGGGCTAAACTGTACTTCCAGGGCCCAAGTGGTGATACTTCACACTAGGTTAGGTTAGTGTTGTGACCATAACGCGCAGTTACAGCGCCAGAAAAAAAATCTGTTAAAAAATACCTTTTCTACAAAAAAAAAAACAAATATCACCTTTTGGGTACTGGAAGTACAGATTTACCCAGAAAAGTTCGATCGAAATCAAGATGACGAGAAAGCTTATCGTTTTCCTGTTCAATGGGACGGTTGATCCGAGAGAGATGCGCTTGACAATGACGTAGAGATCGCGCCGGATTGAATCATGCGCTCGCAGCCAGGTATCGGCGACCTCGACGTCACATTGCGAAATCCGCGGGGAGCCCGCGAAGGCCGCCGCTCGCTCTGTCATCCCGATGCCGGTTCGGTGCCGGCAGGTTACGTAGGCTATCAGCTGATGGGCAAATATGTAACGTCGGCGTGACGTCACGACCACGCCTGCCGCCTTTATTAACCACGCGCGAGTCGACAACCACCAGATACGGACAGACCGCCCAAGGAGTAACACGTGCCCGCCAATTGGATTGCGCGCTCCGATAAAAGTTTTCGTGTTAAAGTGTTTATTGTTTTGAAGTGAAACTTGAGAGAGATAATTTTTTTTTTTTGTTTGTTTGGTGAAAGATTATTTTTGTTTTAACGTTGATGATGGCCAAGTTTCTGTTGGTCGTCGTGATGTTTGTGGTTGTGGATGGTGCCCATAAACACCACCCCAAGTTCCCGAAGGGCTCGGAGGAGTACGACGCCCCGGTTATTAAGAAAGGTGAATGTCCTTATAAGAAACGATACAAAAAAAATAGATGTATATAAAAAAAACTGAGTTCGGCGGAGATAAAAAAGAGTTTTTCTTTAATTTATTAATTAGTTGCTATTGCCACTTAAGACTTTTAATATTTATACTAAGAGTTTTAGTTTCAAACATTGAATCAGTAATATTAATTTTTGATGATTGCTCTTATTATTTTATCGTTTAAAATGAAATAACACTAATTATTTTATATAAAACTAGTTTTTACGGGTTAATGCACGAAACTTTATTTATTTATTGACGTTTCGCAGCCTTTTCAGGTCTGCATCGTCAGAATAATAAAGCAGACCTGAAAAGGCTGCGAAACGTCAATAAATAAATAAAGTTTCGTGCATTAACCCGTAAAAACTAGTTTTATTTAATGAGTGATGTGCGTGAAAACCTAAGAAACTAATTATTTTATTATATAAATACGAAAATTCAGCTATTTCTGTTAATTTAGTGCTCATATTAGACAATTTTACTTATGTACGCGTTTTGTCTCCAGTGGCATGCAGTAGTGAAAATGACAGATTGCGCAATGAAATCATAGAAAAGTCAAGATGCGGACCTCCCAAAGAAGTGTTCGTGTACTTAGAACCCCAAGCTGCTCATGAGCAGGTAATTATTGCAAAAAACCATTAGAATTGTAAACTTCGTTAAAAAATGAGTGAAATTACAGAACTGTTAAGACGTCATTATTTATAACAAGTTTACGAAGCCGTTAATATTGGAAAATTTGTTTGTTAAAAACTCTACTTAATACATAATTATCTTATGACCTCATATTGGCTGCGTGTCTATTAATTACTTCACGACCCAGTCTGTGTTCATTAGCTTATTAATAAGTTTACATATTTCCCCAAGTATTTGGTAATGAAATTAAAAAAAACACCAATTTCATCATACGATTTACATAATTATCAGTCACTGTTCACTCGATGATGTATCTCTTTCACAAGTAGGCTGGCTGGGCTGTGACTCACTGAATGTGACATTACACTTGCTAATTAACATGCTAAATGAGAGCAAATTTTTTAAATTCAATAGTCATTTTAAAAGTTTTAATGATATCAGCATGAATCTTTACACATTTCTTGGTCGACAACTTTAAACTTTTTATACAAATACAAATACAAATTAAATACAAATTCTTTATTTGATACAATAATTTCCGATACAGTATTGCGATTGGGAATTTCTTTTAAGTAAATATATACTTGTATTAGATATTCCCGCTCTCCGTGCTAAAAGACATAGTACATTGAATTATTGATCACCTTAATATTTTAATAAGAATGATATAAAATCTAAAAAATAGCAAAAAAAATTTTTTTTTTTTACAATATTTCTTTTAGTCGATTTGTTTGTCTGTGCTTATGCATGCTTGTATGTGGGTGTATGAGTGTGTGAGTGTACGTGTACGTGTGTGTGCGCGTGTATTTGTGTCTGAACAAAGAGTGTATTGTTGAAAGTGGTTCTACTGAGATACCTATATAACACCAAAATGCAAAAGATAATGATGTTTATTTATTTAATTTTAATTTTAATTTTACCAAGTTCCGTTTAGCTACCTATCAAAATGTTTGAAGACTTGTTTAGAATTGTATTAAGTAGTTTGGTGGTCGAGCCGTGATCTGCGGCCGTCGCAGTCATTAAGTTTGGCGTGCGAAAATCCGCTTGAGATTGTTTAGTGACGCGCGTGTGTTTTCCCCACAGGTGAGTCCTGGCGCTGTTTGGGTAAAGCGCTGCGTCGGCTTGTGCGACTGGGAGACAGACGGGTCCAAATGCATCCCCACAAGAACCGTCATCAGGCATATACCTGTAAGTATTCTCGGCATTATCATTACCAAGACTTTCTGAAGCTTTGTATACTTGTTTAAATCTAAAGAAAATAGAAAAAAATCCACGCGGACCAGGCAGCAGACGGGACTCGAACCCGCACCCTTCGCAATCCGGGCGAATGCACTGACCAATTATGCTACGGCGGCCCTCACGGACCGCGTCGAAATTCTTCTAGCCATTCTTAAGCTGCAAGGCAGTGCCATCTCTTCGCATTATAGGTAACCCACAATGTCAAATGAATACTTTTACAAGTATTAAACATTTGAAAGAAGAAATAGCAATTCTAGTTATAATTTTATCTAGTCATATTTTCTTTAGATTTAAACATCAAGCAGTTGTAACATGCTTTAAAATAATAAAATTATAAATTTGTATACTTGTGTTTAAGTCTGTTTCCAAACGATATAATCAAAAAGAATTGATTGTTACGATCCTATTTAGAACTTCACTATTTGCTTTAACAATGAACTAGGTAAGGACAATCCTAATTGTCTGGAAAGTCCTTGGCACGGTTTGGAACCGTATTTACTCCACTTAATGATAATAATGACATAACGAATTATAAACTCCCATTGTGATGATTCTGGAATGTTTTGATTGGGTTGTTTGATCAGGTGCATTCTCCCGTTTGTTGATAGAAAATCACATAAATGAGCTAGACTCTCATGCACATTTCCTATTATTTAACCCCTTATTGTAAATCGCTGGGAAAAGCATATCAGGAAAGGAGAAACACACATCAGTGCAAAATCTATTGATAGAAAAGACAGGTGTACTTTTTGGGACACATTATGGCACTTTCAGAATTTTTGTTATTTAGAATGTCAAATTAGCTGTCTATCTTTTTGTTATTTAGAATGTCAAATTAGCTGTCTTTCTTTTTGTTATTTAGAATGTCAAATTAGCTGGCTTTCTTTTTGTTATTTAGAATGTCAAATTAGCTGTCTATCTTTTTGTTATTTAGAATGTCAAATTTGCTATCTGTCTTTTTGTTATTTAGAATGTCAAATTAGCTGTCTTTCTTTTTGTTATTTAGAATGTCAAATTAGCTGTCTATCTTTTTGTTATTTAGAATGTCAAATTAGCTGTCTATCTTTTTGTTATTTAGAATGTGAAAATAGCTGGAGATAGTCGTACTCTTTTGCTACTCTATCAACAGAAACTGGACGAGAAACTATGTGAGTAACTAACTTAATGGTTTTCTTTAACAGATCCGAATATACAACGTGAAGACGGATAAGGAGACGTGCTCCACGTATCCTGTAGAGGAGCACGTAAGCTGCGGCTGCTGTTCAGCAACCCACTCCGATTGCGGAGAGAATAGAGTGTTCAATCCTCGTAAGTGCTCCTGCCAATGTACCAACACTGAAGAGAGACGCAGTTGCCTCCGACAGGTTCGTAGATGATGGATGTCGTTTAATCGCTAGGACTACGTGGTTGTGGCACGTTACGCACGAGTTACCAGTTTTCTGTGGGCATGCATTAACTTTCCTCTTATTTAGAGACTAAAATACCAATCTTACTTTTGGTTTGGTTGTCGATCCTTAATTAAATAGATAAGACTAGCAAACCAGTGAACCAAATGTTCACCAAAATCTGATTTCTCGAAAACGGGAAGTGCTACGTTACTCAAATCCGGTTTGTAGTCTTATCAGACTATTCTTAACTTATAACTTAAATATTCTCTTTATCTATCTCTTACGGTTTGGCCGCTGAAACAGCACCACAGACAGACGGACTTGTCTAAAAGATAAGAGATTTTATGTTCTTAACAATAACAACAATAGATAGAACCATAGTGGAGTTTTAAGGAAATAGAGTATGAGGAAAATCAAAAATGATGTTTTAAGAAAGACGGATCTGTAAAGGGTCAGTGAAAGTTCAAAGATATGAAATATTTTTAATCGTATTGTCTGCGATGTTAGCATGCACTTAAGTGGATGCAATATCTTTTCAGTTCATTGACCGTTAGATGCAAAGGTTAATTCTGTTTTTTTTTATAAATTTGTTATTAAGACTTTCCTTATTTCCCACCTGGTAACCCAAGCACGCATGCCTGTCGGACGAGCGTCAGCACTTTTCTTCCGCTGCTTTACACTCGCTTCCAACCCACTGTTGTGTCTCACTCCCCACACGGCTCATAATGTGTCACTCTCTATATTAGACTTCGCTGGTTCGGTGCAACCCACGCGTCTATCTCTGGCGCTTATCTCGCTGGTACTTTCGTTGACGCCTTGTTGACATCCATTATCTTCAAACCTTTCGCTTTTATTATGTGCTACAGAATGATTGTTTGCCAATTTTACTTTTGTAACAGTTTTAGCAATGTGCGTTTTCGTTTTGTTACAGCGGAGCCAGAATATGAGGTGGAATCGATCTAAGTGCGCCTGTGAACCTCGCAGGAGGCAGAAATGAACTCGGTCCATACAAACTGTTGGTTTTGATTAACCACTGAGATGCTCCGGTGGTATAACAGGACGAGTGTACAACGAAGACAAAGGAAATTATGGATTTCCTGAGATTTGTGTTGTGAAAGTTTTATAGACCGTACGTGCTTTTGGATAAAGTTGACTGACTCAAGTGTCTTATAGTCATATAAGCTTAGGTATTAACTGAATCAAACAGTATTACTGTAGCGTAAGTTAGGACTAAGTTATTTATTCACTGAATAGTTAGGTAAAAAAATGGGGCCAAAAGGATTGCTAGGTACTTTAATTCCACGACTTTTTGGTGTATATTTGTTTTTAATTTGTAAATAGGCACAATTACTGAAATTATCGAATTCTCCATAGGTTTAGTAGATTTGTTTGGTATTAATGGGAGATGAACGCATGCAAGGACATCACTGATCAGTATTTTTAATATTAAACTTTGTACGGTTAGATTTATGTGCGTAAATCTAGATTTACGTAATTCCTAAAATGTGATATAGGTTGTTATTCCATTTTCTTGTAATTAGTTGTAAATTAAGCATTTAAAAACTAGATCAATTTATAGAGTAAATTATGATTGTTGCTAGTCAAGAAGATACTTAAATTATTTTAAATTTTGTCTCGATTGTACGTGTAAGCTCTCTTTTTGTAATAATAACGAATAAATATTGTGAATGACTACATTAAATTATGCTCACAGTTCTGATGTTTTAAAGTGAAGTAGCTAATTGCTTGTACTATGTTTGTATTATATTCGACAATATGTTTTGCTATGGGCCTAGTCTATGATTGTGCCAAAGGCATATCGAATCTCATAGGTTTTCGTATTTATTTTGTATTTTAACTAATTTATATTGTTAATGTAAGAAGCTTATGAAGCTTTAAGTGATTTGATCACGAGTTTAGTTTTAATATTTTGTAATTTATTTTTTTAATCTGATTAGAGTCAGTATTCAATGAAGAATATGATGATAAATTAAATTTGTACTTAATTTTTTAAATGCTCATTTTTATTTTGACAACCCAATAACTTCAATTTGAGTCGAGGTCGAATAACGTACATGAGATTTAATTTTAATGTAAGAAATTAATGAAACTTCTATCCAACGAGTTATCGAAACATTTTTTATTTAATAAAACTAGTTTTTACGGGTTAATGCACGAAACTTAATTTATTTATTGACGTTTCGTAGCCTTTACAGGCTACGTCGTCAGAATCAAACTTTTATTTAATTTGTCGAGCTACCTTCGAAAGACTTTTAAACTAAAAGTCTTTCGAAGGTAGGTTTTAAACTAAAAGTCTTTCGAAGGTAGCTCGACAAAATAAATAAAAGTTTGATTCCGACGACGCAGCCTGTAAAGGCTACGAAACGTCAATAAATAAATAAAGTTTCGTGCATTAACCCGTAAAAACTAGTTTTATTTAATGAGTGATGTGCGTGAAAACCTATGAAGCAATTTTTTTATTTATTTCGAAGCTTTGAAGCGTTAATTGTGAATATCTGTTATGCGCAAATTAATAACGATGACATATCATAGTAATATTCAATTAAAATTCCAATTTTCTGAACGGTTTTCGTTCAACACGTTTTAGTCATGTGAATAAATTCATTAACGACTGTGATTGCCATAATCAGCACATTGCCGTATCATGAATTAAAGCACATTGAAAATACATATATCAAATACGTACATAGATAATGCTAACCGTGACAGCGCGGTACCTAGTCAGCATTATCTTTATCAAACTTGTAGATTAAAATATGCTTAGTTCATTAAAAGAAGCATCTACATAGTGAATCCCAGAGCGGTCACGTAATTTTTGTCGGATAATAAAGTAAAAGATTAAATAGCGTATTAGAAACGTGTATCGTACGTGCATTCTAGAATATTGCATCCGGTCACGTGTGCAGACCTTTCTTTTAGATATAATCATAATCATTTATTCAGTTTATAGTAAAGTCAATCTGTAGGTTGCGTGGTGAAATAAAAACCTAAAGGTAAGTCTTGTTTTTTCTTATTACTTACCGTTTTCAACTGTAAGTAATTTAAAAAAATTGTTTATACAAAAGTTGTTGGTAATTATGTACGGAACATCTTTTCTACTTAAAGTTTTCCATTAAAATTATATTTTCAAGGTGAAAAAGGGAAAAAACACTCTTTTGGGACTTTAGCGCCACCTACAATGCGCATTTTTTGTTGTACGAGATTGCAACAATGACATAAATTGTAGTACTCAACGCCCTCTACAATTATGGTCGAAAAAAAAGTTTCTAAAATGCATACAAAACAAGAAAAATGCGTTTTAAATTTTTTTTTAAAGTTTTTCTTGAGTTTTTCAAAAAACGCCTACGAGTTGAACATGCCCATCGCCAAGGTGGCTTACTGACGTCATTTGGCAACAGAAAAGCAAGACTTACCCTTTAGGTTTTTTTTTTCGACAGATTGACTGTACTATTAGGCTGTTACAAGCACATATGAATGTCTAGAAGCTACGCCATCGGTTCGTAAATCTACGGCGGGAGATCTTGTACTGAAAATAACCGGCAAGAAACTCAGCAAGGGCTGTTTTTTTCTCCCCGTTTTATCATTTACAGAGTCGTCAAGTTGAAAAATGACTTCAGAGATGATTCATGAAGTCACCTTTCATAACATAATGTGAAATTAATTATACATTAATTGTTCACCTGCATTTTGATTGCTGTGTCACACAGTATAAATACAAATAGAGTTATTTATGTAATTAAACATTTACATCTTAAATATCAAAGTAGTTGGGGCAGACTCATCTCCGCTGGCAGCACCCGTTCACGAGCATGACGCATGAACGAGCCATCGCTTCGCTCAACCATATTTTAGGGAACGTAACGACCCGCCTCACACGACACCACCGAAGAGACTTTTAAGAGAGCATGACTACCCATAACCACCTATATCAACAACAACATATTTACTTAAACTTAAAGTCATTTATCTGTAGGACACTGCAAACAATTACAAAGCAAAAACAATGGAGAAATCATGACCACGCCGTTTTGTCATTCAAATCTTCTTAAATAGTCTGATATTCTTCCTTACGTAATCAGCTTTAAATACAGCTTTTCAATAGAAGTATCATCAACACATGATTCATAATATATATCATATAGAAATACCCGTTGGGATGGTTGGAATGGAGATATATTTCGGTATATTACGGTACAGTACGACCGCAGACCGAGTGAGGCAAAATATATATTAAAGTATAGCTCCCGTCTGTGATAGTTTGCTATAATATAATATACTAGCAAACCAGTGAACCAAATGTTCACCAATTAAAAAAAAAATGTATTTAATTAATTGAGAACTTCGGAGATTTTGTGTGGTTTCGTTTGAAATTCGTGATTTCTCGAAAACCGGAAGTGCTACGTTACTCAAATCCGGTTTGTATTCTTATCAGACTATTCTTAACTTATAACTTAAACATTCTCTTTATCTATCTCTTACGGTTTGGCCGCTGAAACAGCACCACAGACGGACGGACGGACGGACTTGTCTAATAGATAAGAGATATTTCGATATATTAATATATATTATAGCTACGTCTGTGACGGGCTTTACGAAGCGCAGAAAATTACCCTACCACACCTGAAGTGTATGTAAGTTAAGTGTATGAGCCGGAGTAGTACCTAGTGTTTTAGTGGGCCAATGGGCCAATACGACCCGGCCAAGGGAGAGAAGGGTGGGGAATCGCGCGAGTGACGTGTGGCGGCGTTTTGTATCGGCGCATTAAGTGGCCGGTGCGCGCCACAAGAAGCGAGCAACGACGATTTGTAGCGTGTGGCGGCCACCGGCGTGTGGCGAGTCCATATAAAATGTATGAAAACTACATGAAATATGCCGGTGGCGGCGTTTTGTGGTTGTGGTCAGTGGCCCGTGTGCGGCGACACTTAGTCGGCCGCTGTCGCGCGCTTCAGCCACTTTAGTAGCCGCTTCTAGCTTCTCGTGGCGGCGTTTGTGGCTGTGGCGTGTGGCCCGTGTCTCTAATTCTGGTGAACGAAATTGGCCGCTGCCACCACATTGAATAATTCTTCGGAATACTGTCCATCGTAAAGACGGCGGCGCAACAACGCACAAAGCAAAATTATTATTTCGAAATTCTAGAATGCATATGATTTCACCATGGGAATCACCTGGGAATATCTTAATGGCCGTACCATTACTTATTTTATCCTATCGCAATAGATTGTCAAACTAGGTATTTGATAATCATATGATATCGCGATAATAGTCATAACGTTATCTAAATAACTTTACATTGTTTTGTACGAGTACCGATTTATATTAACTGTTCTTTGTTGTGCTAGTTTTTTTTTGAGGACATAAATAAAATAAAATATTTCCAACGCTCACACCAATTAGCCTAGCCCCAAAGCACGGTAATATTATCTATACAGTATTGTGACTTGGCCCTGTCCTTGAAATAAATGCCTACGGCCAAGCGCTGCGTTACACGCGGTAGGGCCGCCCGCCTACAGTATTTTAATTTCATCTACATAATTGAGTTTCTTTCTAGTTTTGTGATTGTAAATATTTTATTTTATATGTAAAGATTCCCCGCAAGCTCATATACCCATATCGTAGAAATGCATTAAAAATAACTATTCCGCCATGTTGGATTTAGAATGGCGTCACACAGCTTACCGTGTATATACAAAATTTCAGCTCAACCGGTTGAAAATATCTGCTTCAAAATTGAGTTGTCAGATACCTACCTATATTGTAAGTCAATTAAAAGCTTGTAAAAAACCTGACTGCTGATTTTTATTCTTACATAATTCAATAAAAGAATATTATTTTAAACATACAAGTTATATTCGTTTGTAAGTCATGGCGCAGTCGGGTTAAAAGGAAATTACCTACAATGTAGGTAAATCTTACTAGGTAGGTACTGTAGAGATCGTTTCATGCAAACTAATTATTGTCATTGAACCACTTTTATTTTCAAGAAATTACATTATTATTATCCATAAACAAAATACTTTTTTATGTTTTTATTTATTTTTTAAGCATTCAAATTGCTAGATGTTTAAATCTAAAGAAAAGTTTACTAGAAAAAAATCCACGCAGACCAGGCAGCGGATGGGACTCGAACCCGCACCTTTCGCAATCCGAGCGAATGCACTGACCATTATGCTACCACGGCCCTATTCGCCGCGTCGAAATTTTCCCAGCCTTAAGCTGTCTTGCAGCGCCAGTCGAGTCCCGTCCGCTGCCAGGTCCGCGTGGATTTTTTTCTAGTAAACTTTTCTTTAGATTTAAACATCTAGCAGTTAAATGCTTAAAAAATAAATAAAAACATAACTATAATTGCTATTTCTTCTTTCAAATGTTTAATACTTGAAAAAGTATTCATTTGACATTGTGGGTTACCTACAATGCGAAGAGATGGCGCTGCCTTGCAGCTTAAGGCTGGGAAAATTTCGACGCGGCGAATAGGGCCGTGGTAGCATAATGGTCAGTGCATTCGCCCGGATTGCGAAAGGTGCGGGTTCGAGTCCCGTCCGCTGCCTGGTCCGCGTGGATTTTTTTCTAGTAAACTTTTCTTTAGATTTAAATACTTTTTTTTAAACTCCGCACAAATCTCCCTATTTTATTATTTTCCAGCTATCAATTCCTGTCAACAATCCGTCTCTTTTCCTAATTACCTAATAAGCTGCCAGTATACACCAAAAATATCCGATCACTACAATACCTACAATTTATTATTCTCGTAAATTATTTCATAATGACATTTCATTTAATTCAATAATGTATGTGGTTAAGTAAGTAGATAGCCTAGTCCAAACCAAAAACAGCACAATATCGTCGTTTGTTCTTTGCCATATTAAATTATGTAGGTATCTACTTAATTCAATCAAATATTTACAATACAAATCGCACGTTTAAGCACGGCTAACTGCATAAAAACAATAGGAATGATGACTATTTTTTTTCTTCGTTTATCAGGTAGATTATCAAAAAGTATTGGACACGTATTTTTTCTTTTTTCACATAATATAAACATTGCAGAGATAATTATATTGATTTGAAAAGTCGCATGACGTCACGTTTGAGTACACTTATAAGTGAAAATTCACTCAAAAGTGACTCTCTACTACTCCCAAACTTTGACGCGCTATAACTTTGTCATTTTTTGGTTGATTGCCCAAAGAAAAAATACGTGTCCATTATTTTTTGATCATCTAACTGACGGACTAAATAGAATTTCGTTTACTGTACCCCGCAACCGCCCCCACCAATGGCGTTTCCGCCTCTACCTATGGTAACTCGACCACCGCTACCCGGGCTGCCCAGGGCGCCGGCCGAGAGACCCCACGGGTGATTTTTTAGAGAGGTTGTCTTCCTCGCAGCCCCCGCCTCCAAAGGAAACAGTTCCTTTGCAGACGGCGGCCCTCGGCCCCGCACTATGTGCAGGGTTACGAGTTTGACCCGACTGCCGCTACCCGGGATACCCAGGACGCTAGCCAGGTCTCCACAGCTGGGTATGGTCCACGCCGGCCGAAACCGGTGCCCCTCATCCGCCACCCGAGAGGACGCGCCCGATAGCAGACCCAGCCATACTGCCACGGGACCCCGTCATCACCCCTACGTTCGGTCGTCGCGGCGGCGCATTCGCGACTGGGTGCCCGCCGAGATTCCCCCGAACTCGAGTGGCGTAGGTATGATTCGCTTTCCGACCGTTTGTATGAAGATAGAATACTGTATATATTATTACCGTGCCCAAAGTAAGCACTGTAAGGCTTGTGTTATGGGATACTAGGGTAACGGATAGAATACATATACAGTACTTATATAAGTATATTTATATAGAAATACATATTAAACATCCATGACTGGAGTACAAATGCTCGTATTCATCACACACACATCTGCCCCCACCGGGATTCGAACCCGGGACCTCTCGAGTCGGCGACACCATGAAACCCGATGTACAAACCACTCGGCCACGGAGGTCGTCGAACATGATTCTTAATTATGTTTTCTTGCACACTAATAATTGAAAGCAGTGATAATGTAATATTAAGAATAATATCTGCATCATGATCAGCCCATTAATGTCCCCACTGCTGGGGCACAGGCCTTCCCTATGAATAGAATAGAGAGATTGGGTCCAATGCGGATTGGGGGGTGCTAACAACTAAAGATACAGCCGGGACCAACGGCTTAACGTGCCTAAAGCACGGAGGAGCTCGAGAAAGTAAATTTTTGGTCACCCATCCAATAACCGACCACTGCGAAAGTTGCTTAACTTCAACGATCGCAGCCGAACGCGCTAACCACCAGCGCCATTGAGCTACTCCCTATATACGCTTGCAATTAGAGTTGCCACCTTTTTTATGTCCAAACTTTCGCAGTGGTCGGTCATTGGATGGGTGACCAAAAATCTTCTATCTCGAGTTCTTCCGTGCTTCGGAAGGCACGCTAAGCCATTAGTCCCGGTTGCATCTGCAGTCGTTAGCAGCCGCCAATCCGCACTGGGCTCGCGTGGGTCATGGACCAATCTCCCTATTCCATCCATAGGGAAGGCCTGTGCTCCAGCAGTGGGGACATTAATAGGCTGATGATGATGATGATGAAGCGTATATTATGGCGTATAAAGGCTATGGTGGCCGCTTAACATAAACAAACCATTTTTACACAAGTCAAAAGATTAGTTACTGGTAAAATGGTCCTACTTTGCTCCAAAAAGGGGAATGAGGGCTACCGTTTTCTGCCTCACCAGATGGCGCCACTGTTGAGTGAGGTCCTAAATTGTAACTTTTAAAGTTTATTAATACGCACATGAAATCGAAGGTTACATTTAGATCGTATTTTAACACAAAAGAACCATATCCTAAACATAAAAAAGGCCATGCCACAGTGACGCCCAGTTCCGTTTTATTCGGAAAAAATGAGAACATAATCATTTTTCCAAGCTAAAATTTTTAATAACTGACATTCATTGCCACATAACTCATATTTGCCATAATTAAGCCGAATTGTTACCAATTATTCACAACATTATTTTAATTAGAAATAAACCCGCGTAGTCAACCAACAAGCAATAACATTTGAAATTTCGGAGACCTCACGCTACACTAGCGCCTCTAGCGGCGGATTCATATGCGATAGCCCTCATTATGAAGATTGTTTACACTATTAATTATGAAATATATTCAGATGAAAAATTTAAAAGAATAATATGTTATCTAACATATTTTTAAAGTTAAATCAACGTAATGAAGTATATCATAATATATAGAAAACTATGTATATTCCACAACCAATCTCCTATAGGGATATTCGATATACATCGATGCATCGAAAACATCGATGTTTGCAATGAAAAACATCGAATCGATCCGATGTTTTGAAAAGCATTTCAATATACTCGATGCATCGATGTTTAAAAAAACATCGAATTGGTAATACTTTGACCACGTAGTGATAATATCCTCTTTTTGGTTTAACCTCAGTAAAAAAAAACTTAAGTTTGACCACTAAAATTTTACTTACTGTTATGAAAGCATTCCGAATTCTCTGATATGGCTCCGATATTGGCAGCACTGCGCAAGAGTCAGTGCAGTGACAATAAAAAATAACTACGAGTTTCTATGTTTATAAACATTTAATAACCTTTGGTTTTGTGAAACAAACTAAGATTGAAGTACATATATTTCTAATATTCTATTGACAGACAGCAAACATTTTTAAAAATTAAGAAAAAGTACTCGATGTTTGAAATACATCGATGTTTTCATCCGATACATCGATTGACATCGATGTATAGTTGCGATGTATCGAATCAAAAAATACATCGATGTTTTTTCAGAGTGGACACCCTAATCTCCTATAGAGAAGCTTTTTGAGCAAAGCTATGCTTTGATTATTCAAACTATGCTCCAGTTATATTACGCTTTACCTTTTTTGATAGTAACAATGGTGAAAAATAAACCGTGTCTTTGAAAGAAATAATGTTATATTCTTAAATTTAGTTAGGTACAAAATCAATTTGTTTCATTGGTTTTTTTTTATATACTTAAATTATAATAGGCACTGCTATCTTAACAAGAAATTTGGTTACAAATGCTGGATAGAAATCAGTCGAAAATAAACTAACGAGATAAACCCCCCAAGTGATCAGTTTAGGGGCGGAATATATTTCACAGCCGGTACTATTTTTTTAAGGGATATCAATACGGGTTTAGGCCAAGGATTTTAGCTACTTCTTCATTAAAGTATGCACAATGCATTCTACGCTCCTCTTCTAATATCACTCTAGAAATACCTTGCCATTCGACTGATTTCCTTTCTTACTCCTACTCTGTGCATTCTGTTCGCTTGTGGAATTCATTACCGGAATCCATACGAAGGGCTCGCACTCTGGACTCGTTCCGTGAGCAAGTTAAGCGTCATTTCCTATCTTTACTTTGAAAGTACCTCTTTCCTTTATTTATTTGTTTATTTTTTATTTTTTTTCATATAAATATGCATCTATATTATTATTACCGTTTTTATTTTATTTTATAATATTGCTCTTACACCCTTCCCCCCTTTTTTTGTTCTTTATACTTATTTAATTTTCCGTCATGGGTTGCCTGGAAGAGATTGCTATTAAGCAATAAGGCCGCCCATTGTGTAATATCTCTCTGTCAGTGTAATCTTACTGTTATGTCCATTGTGGTGTTATACAATAAAGAATATTATTATTATTATTATTATTATTATTATTAAAGAGACATATCCCCTTCTTTAGTTATTTTTGTAATTTCTTTCATCAAAAGTGTATTAATAACCACTTACAATGAATAAAAAATGTTTACTTTTGGCTTATGTTTGGGTTTAGGTTGCTCCAGGCGCAAAGTTATATATTACCAAAGAAAATATGAGCACGCCAAAATGTGAGGTTAGATTATGACCAACACAGCAATTCAATGAAATATTTACGTATTCGTTTACCTGACTATATAATTAATAACATTTAAACATAATTACCCTATAGCATTATGCAGATTTCAAGATAGAATTGGCTTTTTCGGATACAATAAAAAATAAATTTTAAGGTCTTGCACTACAGCTGCACCTGACTTACGAAAAAATTGCGGATGAAAATTTTTACAGTTCAGTGTTGCCAGTTATAAGTAAGATGTACTTGGACATATTAAGCGATAAAATATTTTAGAGAATTGGAGCATAATTACCCCTATAGGAGCAAAGTAGGAACATTTTACGTACCTTATCAGTTGCTATACGGAAATAACATTGTTTGCTAATACATAATATACACTGCATGCAACACTAGGTAAAACCGCAATAGAAAAATAATTAATTTACTCTTTTGTCTATATTATAATGAGGTAAAATTAGTTCATTAGCAGGAAGTAATTAATCCCTGAAACTAGTGAGCTAATTTCGAAAATTCTTTTACCAATAATAGTTCAATTGTATCTGTGCTTTTTTATTTATTGAAGTTATACTTTTGAAGTTATACTTCTTTAGCCGCGTTATCCGAGACATCCGAGAGTGGACCGGGATCGCCAATGCAGGGGAGCTCTTCCGTTTGGCGCAGAACCGAGAGGAGTACACAAAGTTAACGGCCAACCTCCGGTAACGGAGAGGCACCAGAAGAAGAAGCCGCGTTATGAAAAAATTATGAGAGTGAAATTTAATGATGCGCGCGCATCACTGTAACACAAAAGTAACATGATGAAGTTAGCCGCGGGCGCGTTATGTAAAAATGATGATAGTGAAATTTCGAGATGCGCGCGCATCACTGTAACACAATAGTAACACCATGAAGTTGGCCGCGGGCGCGTTATGAATGTTAGTGTCTAATAATGGTGGATTATTAACCACTAAGTGGTTAATTAAGTTAAGTTAAGCCCAGAATCATTTATTTATTTATCGGTTACTTTCTTCCCTCGGAGAACAATGTACTATTAGCAATTATCGACGTAACAGGAGCAATTTTGTTCTTAATACGTCCAGTAAGGGCGCTGTTTAGTTTTCATAGATTTTTTGACGATGCGATTAGATTATGGATCTGTCAAAGTTCGTGCTTGGCCCTCAGTTGTTTCATAAGTTATATATTTTTTTATTATTTTAAAGCTTGTAACTGCTTGGTGTTTAAATCTAAAGAAAATATAACTAGAAAAAAATCCATGCGGACCAGGCAGCAGACGGGACTCGAACCCGCACCCTTCGCAATCCGGGCGAATGCATTGACCAATTATGCTACCACGGCCCTCACGGACCGCGTCGAAATTCTTCTAGCCATTCTTAAGCTGCAAGGCAGCGCCATCTCTTCGCATTATAGGTAACCCACAATGTCAAATGAATACTTTTACAAGTATTAAATATTTCAAAGAAGAAATAGCAATTATAGTTATACTAGCAAACCAGTGAACCAAATGTTCACCAAAACCTGATTTCTCGAAAACCGGAAGTGCTACGTTACTCAAATCCGGTTTGTAGTCTTATCAGACTATTCTTAACTTATAACTTAAACATTCTCTTTATCTATCTCTTACGGTTTGGCCGCTGAAACAGCACCACAGACGGACGGACTTGTCTAATAGATAAGAGATTTTTTTTTAATATTTTATGTTTCATAAGTTTTCACGCATACCAATCGTTTAATAATAGTACATTGTTCATCGAGGGGAGAAAGCAACTGATTACCAACGAGGGTGTAGTTAGAGCCACGAGGCGTAGCCAAGAGCATTTATACACCCGAGTTGGAAATAGCACTTTCTTTCGGCAATTCTTTTCTTTTAGTGTGTATGCAGTTGGTCGCAGATGACCTTTACAGCGTCACCGGGTTTGGGGACGGCGACATCCTGAGGGACCTCAAGCCGAGAATAGGGTATTTGACAAGTTTTAGAAAACGATCTCACGTTATTGACTAAGGTTTATGGAGTCCGTAAAAAGTAGATATTCATCATTCTGTTATGTATTTCAGTAAAAATAACCAAATCAAAAACTCCATTTTCAAGTTGCCGCGAAAACGTTTCTCTGGACAATATGGCGTCTTACTAGTGTGTGACGTCACACGACTGTTATAAAAACGTCAAACGATACAATGCAATGTCACTTTAACCGGAAGTTTGCTTGCGTGTGACGTCATTTTAGGCTCCGCCAATCCCAAGCGTTTTGGGTCACGTGACAATAGATAAGAAAACTATTATCTTTTTCGTTAGTTTTTAGTAAAATTATGAATATTTTTTTTTGTAAAAATAGTAAAAACCCCTGCCAATATTCATTTTAAACACAGATGCTAATAATTGGCACTTTATTTTTAACTCTGTCAAATACTTTGTTTTAAAAATAAATTGGCACTTTATTTTTAACACTGTCAATTTTTTTTTTCAAATACTTTATTGGCGAGTGCCTCTAGAGGTATTCCAGGCGGATGGCATCTCCCCACGGGGGGAGTCTCCTCTCCGTCTAGAGCCTCCAGACCACTCGAACTAGAGGGCGTCTCTGAGACTCGGACCTCGGCTCTAGTTAGCCGTTGTCGTGGGGGGTGGCTATTTAATACTTTCGTTTTGCAAAACCGTTACAATTATCTCGTAGTAGCAATTGCAGCGGCTACGAACTACAGACACTAGCAGTGCGGTGATGGTATAAGACAGAATGTTGCGTACCCAAATTACAATAACTAAATTATGACTTCCGTTAAATATCTACAACAAGTACCCAAAGGAGGACGGGCCATTTTGGTATCCAATTGGTGTTTGGTATCAATAGTAACAATTTAAAAAGAAAAAATTTTTGAAGTTATACTTCTTTAGGCGCGTTATGAAAAAATGATGAGAGTGAAATTTTAAGATGCGCGCGCATCACTGTAACACAAAAATTAACAGCATGAAGTTACTTTTGTGTTTACCGCACATTAAGAAAATCTACCAACAAAATAGAAATAGAATCTCTATTTAGTGGGTGCTAACAACTGCATTGTGAAGGCCTATCAAAAGTATTTATTAATCTGGAACAACGGAACCAAAGCGCGATTCAGGAGACAGCGCCATCTCTTGACCATTGGTGTAGTAGAACCAAAAACCACATCTTTATTTTTTGTAATAAAGTAACAGTTATAGGTATTAATATTTATAATATTTATCCACATGTTTCTAGTTTGTATATTCGGAATACGTGTTTGAGTTTCATACAAGTGCAAATCACATATGTTCTAATAAATTATATTCAGTAGCGATTTTAATTGAATATTTTGATTATTTATTTATTTTTTCAAATTAAAACTGAACTTTATTGACTGTGTTGATTGACCTTTTCCAGATTTTTCATTAATTTATTGTAATTAATTATTTGCAAGCAATTAAAAACTAATTTTAAACGATGCCAAAGAAGGATAACTTCTCACGCGCCTACATAAGTACACGCACCCATTTTTTTTTATTATATAACTCCGTTTCGACAACGTATCAGGGCAAGCGCCATAGTAGACATGATTGTATTCAAGTAGACCTTTCAAATGATATGTAACACATCTCTATTGGAACGGATACCAAGTTCCATACATTTTTGCCCATCATCCTTTGACTCGTCGTCGGTTTCAAATTTAAAACATTAATGAGGCGATTTTGTTTAAAATACAATCCTAGTATATAATAATCATGTTAATTGATATGTCAATTAACATGATAATTATATATTAGGTTTGTATGTATAATTATTTTATTTTTATTGACATATTTATTAATTTTAATTACTGACAAATTTAATTTAATTTTATAAATGAATTTCCATTTCTATTATATTTCTACTGTTAATAAGATCAATTGAGTAAGTTATATTGTTAAACTAATGGAATCAGATGACATTTATGCATAATTTGAGATATAAGTGGTTTAATACAAATTAGGTTCCTTATATACATAATAGGGATGATGACTCATATTTTTTCTTCGTTTATCAGGTAGATTATCAAAAAGTATTGGACACGTATTTTTTCTTTTTTCACACAATATAAACATTGCAGAGATATATTGATTTGAAAAGTCGCATGACGTCACGTTTGAGTACACTTATAAGTGAAAATTCACTCAAAAGTGACGTCACGAGCCCCTACTCCCAAACTTTGACGCGCTATAACTTTGTCATTTTTTGGTTGATTGCCCAAAGAAAAAATACGTGTCCATTATTTTTTGATCATCTAACTGACGGACTAACTAGAATTTCGTTTACTGTACCCCGTCATCACCCCTATTGTTTATTAATTAAATTCTTTTGTAATTTTTATCTTTAACTGTATATTGCGATACCCTGACAGGGTTCATGTTAGGTACTATAAGCATTTTGTAACCATCGATGTAACCACATGAGTGCAATAAATTGAATTGAATTGAATTGAACATAACTTTCTATATTTTTCCATATCTGAAGAATACTAAAGAAAATTTCAATAAAAATCAGCGATTTACTCTCTGAATAAATGTTACGCTGAGTTTTCGCCCATTCGCATCGCTGCTGCACACGAAAATATCATAGTATAGTTGTATAAATAGAATTTGTTGCATGTTTTAAAGGATTTATATAATTGTAAAAGGACACCCGGCATTTTGTGCCAAAGTTGTATACTTTTTTAAATTTTTTATCTGTGTTTCATAATTGGGTAACGTAGTCTGGCAATATTTGTCATCAGCAGCTAGCTGTCAATGTCAAATACGTAGGTATGTCATCAAAAGGGTTTCTATATCAAAAAATATTAATCATTAAATAACTTCTTTCCACGATTCACTAAAAATAAGGCAAAAGTAGTTTTATGTAGCAAATAATTTTGGCTTTATTTTGAGACCAAATTCAACTGTATACAAGTTTAGCATTTTTTCTATGAAAAGTGCCGGGTCTCCTTTGTCTTCAATTTTGTATGTGTGCATGTTGGTGCGAATAAAATTTTATCTATCTATCTATCATTCCTACTTCATTGCAACAAAAGAGAAAGAAATCGATTTCAGCTATCGATTCTTGTGGACGTGGCTCTAGAATTCTTTAAGGCTGCTTAAGAGCAAACGCAAGCAGAGAGATATTTGAGAAATAGGTATTTGAAAAAACTATTAAAGCGGAGAGCTAGTGGAATGGAATATGAAGGCTAGGATTTGAACGCAATGAGTTTAACACAATTTTATAGTAAAACACAAAATAATATTATATCAGATGACAGGCAAAGACTATGATACACAATAACAATTTTGATATCAAAAATCATAAAAATGTCAATACTTTAAAAACACTTCAAAAAACCATAAAAACTAAATCTATAAAAGAGGTCGGCAACAACTATTGTTGTCTCGCTTTGGCAAATACCGTGCGACAGGAACAACAGTAGATAACGCTGAAATTTGCGTATAAAAATTGCAAAATTCAAGGTTTAATATATGCAAAACAAATACCCATAGAATAACAAGTAGGTGTACTACGCCTCTATGATTTGCTTTTTTCGTTAATGCTTATTGAATCTCCACACTAGACGTCTTTGGTAGTGATAAAAATGTGTTTATTTTTGTAATTTTTGGGAGCTACTAGTTTTACTTTAGTTAAGTACTAGTAGGAAAAACAAAGACATGGGACCATAGAATGAGTAAAATTATATTTTATGTACGAAAATATTTTTTGGAACGAAGTTCCTTACGGCAGGCTTGGAGGGGATAGGGATTTTGCTGCGCGACCGAACTGAAAAAATGTGATAGTAAAACCGTAAGAAAAAATCCATGGAAAAAAGTGCGTGGAATAAAACCGTTAAATGAGACGTGCGCAGGCGCGACAGTCGCATACACAAGCGAGTAGTGTATAATACCTTTCTCTTTCTCCCTCTTTCTTTTCGTTCTCTCATCCCTTCTCTTTCTATTACCACTCCACCCCGCCAATGCATAATATATACTCATGAATTCATGGACAAGCACAAGGGGATAGGGATTTTGCTGCGTGACCGAACTGAAAAAAATGTGATAGTAAGAAAAAATCCGTGGAAAAAAGTGCGTGGAATAAAACCGTTAAATGCGCATTAGCCGAAGGAACTTCGTTCCTACCTGGTGTCCCACGACACCACATCATTTTTTTTTATTGAAAAAATCAAGGAGAGAGAATGTTTATGTGGAATAATAATAATAAAAAAATATAATAATAATAATTAATAATCCATACCACCCTATACGGTATGAAACATACTTCTAATTACAATGACTAAGATCTAAATATCATCTAACATAGGTAATTAGGCTTAAATCAAGTTTAACTTTAGTCGAATTTTGTAAAAAGGATAATCTCGGTTTATCTCGCATTCATCATCATCATCATCATCAGCCTCTTAATGTCCCCACTGCTGGGGCACAGGCCTTCCCTATGAATGGAATAGGGAGATTGGGCCATGACCCACCACGCGGGCCCAGTGCGGATTGGCGGGTGCTAACGACTGCAGATGCAACCGGGACCAACGGCTTAACGTGTCTTCCGAAGCACGGAGGAACTCGAGATAGAAATTTTTGGTCACCCATCCAATGACCGACCACTTCGAAAGTTGCTTAACTGCAACGATCGCAGCCGAACGCGCTAACCACCTGCGCCATTTAGCTCCTCAATCTCGCATTAATAAAATAATTTAAGTAGTTCCACAAAAAAAAATAGTTAGATAATGCTGTCTTTTCATCATTTTTCTTTTTCAGTGTTAAATGGACATATGGTTTTCGACTTCGAGTAATACAGTTTATTATTTATTAGGCCTATTTTAACAAATAAAAATCTATATTTTTTATTATTTTAAAGCATGTAACAAGGGACTCGAACCCGCACCCTTCGCAATCCGGGCGAATGCACTGACCAATTATGCTCGCCCGGATTGCGAAGGGTGCGGGTTCGAGTCCCTTCTGCTGCCTGATCGGCGTGGAATTTTTTCTAGTTATATTTTCTTGAGATTTAAACATCAAGCATGTAACTGCTTGATGTTTAAATCTCAAGAACATCAAGCAGTTACATGCTTTAAAATAATAAAAATTATAACTATAATTGCTATTTCATCTTTCAAATGTTTAATACTTGCAAAAGTATTCATTTGACATTATGGGTTATCTATAATGCGAAGAGATGGCGCTGCCTTGCAGCTTAAGAATGGCTAGAGGAATTTCGACGCGGTCCGTGAGGGCCGCGGTAGCATAATTGGTCAGTGCATTCGCCTGGATTGCGAAGGGTGCGGGTTCAATAAAAATCTGTTCTTAAGGCATGCGTAGGACTGCAGGTTTGGAGTAAAACCGTTTAAGTGTAATGTGCGCATTTTCAGACATTGCGACGTTTTACGTGTACAATAACGATATCCATTAACTCGAACTAATTTATATTTAACATGAAATAAAATATGAAGAATAAAATAAATAAATAAATATTTCCAACACTCACACCAATTAGCCTAGCCCCAAAATAAGCACTATAAGGCTTGTGTTATGGGATGCTAGGGTAATGGATAGAATACATATACTGTACAAAGAAATACATATTAAACATCCATGACTGGAGTACAAATGCTCATGTTCATCACACAAACATCTGCCCCAACCGGGATTCGAACCCGGGACCTCTCGAGTCGGCGACACCATGAAACCCGGCGTACAAAACCACTCGGCCACGGAGGTCGTCAAATAAGAATAAAATTAATGTTACCCTAACCACACGCATCTGGTAATAAGGTATCTAAGCGTGTCGTTCACTCGAGTTGCGCTTTTCACCAAAAATATGATGGTAACAGTCATTGATCATCTGTATTTCGACAATAAGTTGCGGTCTCACATATTTAATACTAGCGGCCCGCCCTCGCTTCGCTTCGGTGTAGAGCGAAGTGTAGACTACAGTTTTTGTTCTTAGGCTTGTATTATACACAATGAAATTCATCTATGATTCTTCTTATACCTGCATGCAAAGTCTCAGCCCGATCGGTTTAAAATTGACAAAGTTTCATTCAAACTTTCATTCCCTATTTTAGCCCCTTGGGAGTAGAATTTATCAAAATCCTTTCTTAGCGGATGCCTACGTCATAACATCCACCTGCATGCCAAATTTCAGCCCGATCAGTCCAGTGGTTTGGGCTGTGCGTTGATAGATCACTATGTCAGTTAGTCACCTTTAAGTTTTATATATATAGATAGACTGTTAACACCCCTGTTTGCGTGACGCTCTTCTTGCATTGCGCAGTCGGGTAAAAAAGTGACCGTAAACAGCAACCACCATTTTATTTGAGAAAATTACTAACGGATTGGATGTTACAATAGATTGGCAACTTAGTTGGCATTAGATTCGCGATCCATATCACAGATCCTGGTTGACAACCGCAATCCGGAGCATCACACTATCGATTTTAACCAGGGCCGGATTTAGAGGTCCAGAGGCCTTGGGGCAACAGAGGAGCGGAGGCCCCCTCACCCCAAATTATTTTCCAAATATAGTAAATATTTTTTTTTCAGTCGAGTTTTTCAATAAATAATTTATTGTGAACCAAGTAGATTAGTAACCCTTAGTATTGAACAAACACATATAAATATAAACGGAAACAAGAATTATCTGAAATTAAATCTTAGAGTTCACTAACGGAACCTTTCGAGCTTTTTTCGCCGAATAATCGTTGATGATTTCATTGAAATCGAGTTCTCGGAGTAAATCGCTTTCAATGCTCAGGAGAGAAAGCTTCGATAGTTGGAATTTGAAAGATTTTTTTTTCCGAAGTCGCTATTGTGGGGGCCCCCCGTTTGTGGAGGCCCCGGGGCTTTCGCCCCGGTTGCCCTGCCCTAAATCCGGCAGTGATTTTCGAACGACGACACGAAAAAAACTGATGTAATTCCCTGGGCAAGAGTTAACAAAAACTGAATGAGTTAATCAAACGGCAACGGATACGTCTCGTTGGCTAACAGCCGTTCATAATCACCGTACGCGGAAGCCTGGACAATCTACTTCCGAAAAGAATACCATTCATGAATTAGAATTCAATTAACTTACAAATCGGGTACTTCTTTTAAAGACGACATCCTTAAAGCATTGTTTTCTTAAACAAAATCAGGATTGAGAGTTTTAAACTATTGAGAATAGGTATAGTTTTGTTTTTATTTTTTAAGCATTTAACTGCTAGATGTTTAAAACTAAAGAAAAGTTTTAGTAGAAAAAAATCCACGTGGGCCAGGCAGCGGACGGGACTCGAACCCGCACCCTTCGCAATCCGGGCGAATGACCGAAATTCTTTTTCTAGTAAAACTTTTCTTTAGATTTAAACATCTAGCAGTAAAATGCATAAAAAATAAAAACATAACTGCAATTGCTATTTCTTCTTTCAAATGTTTAATACTTAAAAATATTCATTTGACATTGTGGGTTACCTACGCTGCCTTGCAGCTTAAGGCTAGGAAAATTTCGACGCAGTCAACAGGGCCGTGGTAGCATAATTGGTCAGTGCATTCGCCCGGATTGCGAAGGGTGCGGGTTCGAGTCCCGGGTGCTGCCTGGTCCGCGTGGATTTTTTTCTAATAAAAGTGTTCTTTAGGTATAGTTATGTTTGGTTTATCTTGTATAAACCAGCCAGGTAGGCAAATGACTCTACCCCATCTGATGTTAGGTGGTGATAAAGTCCAAACGCGAAGATAGCTGGTACAGCAGTTATAAACTGCCACACCAACCATGCTTACCTTGCCGGCCTGCAAAAATGCTTCTTCACTCACACCTCTCTGTCTCTCTGCTCTGTCAGCACCCCAGATTGTAGGAAGGAGGGAACACGGCAAATAATTCCACTTACGAATAGTACGACAAAGAAATTAGCCACCAAAGGAGATTGCTCAAATTGGCCTAAATGCACAAAAAATATTGACATACACGGTAATTCTTGGCGTAATTTATTATTTAATTTACAGTCATTAGATTTCAACGGACACCTTTGTATAATATATTTACTTTAAAAAGGACTTTTAATATTACCGGTTTTGAAAACATACGAATCATTTTTAATGGCTATGGGTGTAGTAACATTCAGCCAAAGACTGATCGAAGTTGTTTATATAACATAAAAATAAATCTATTTTGTAAAGATCGATAAAATAAATCATATTTTTTAATACACTGTGGTATTAATATCCACCACTATATAATCATTTTCACTAGATGCAAATGTGCTCAGACAATTATTACAGATGGTAGGCGACATCATAAAGTCTATTGCCATACATTTTTCGCCAACCACCTCCATAAACACATTATAATCTGTATATAAGTTAGAATTTAAGGTATCTATCTATGGGCCTACGTTCCCTGACTATAAATTAATAAATAAATAAAATTATAAGGTGTGATACACTAAAAATCTTAAATATGGTTATCTTAAAAACATAACAAAATAATGAACTACTGGATATTCGGCTATAGAACCTAAACCTCTTAGCTTTCTTTGGTTAACTAGAGTTTAAAAATTCTCTCTAATCTGTGGCTCATTCACAGTTTCTGTCACAGAGTATCTTATTATAACCAGAAATGACACCTGATTTTAGAAGTTACTCTTAAGCATTAACTTTAAAAACAGGCAACTATCTGTTAATCTACAAGCTCTATATACCTGAATCTAATCCATAATTTCGGTACTTGGCTTGATTTCCCTAGTTTACTATATAACTTATTTGTTTTTTATTATTTTAATATGTTCAGTGTATATGGTTTATAGGAGTTCTCAGGGGTGTCCGTCAATAATATTCGTTTCTACAGTAATTTATATATAATTTCAAATCTAGGAAACAATTTTTCATGATTATTGGTCTTTAGGCCAAACATGTATGGAAGCTGAGCAATCTCCTTTATTTGTTCATGTAGGAATAGTGGCCACAGTAAGTCGATGGCAACGTAGGCCAGTGCGTGTGGTCCTCTGAAGAAAAGGTGATGGAGGGATAAGGGAGAATAACTCCTCAGAACGCAACGCTCGCTGGTATAGTCAGTAGAATGTGCTTAATGATGCCACAAACGATTGTTAAACTAAAGTGGAGTCAAGTTGTGAAGATAGTGAGTGTGGCAGAATAATGTGCCGCTCCATCTATTTCACCTTTCTGGTTTGAACCCAAACCGTGGAATCCTGGAACATTACTAATGAAGAGAAACACTACACTACTAAAAGTAATTTTTTTTCCTAGTTTCTCTCCACAGCAAAAAATGTAATTTTCTCAAACATGCTTGGAAATTTAAACATTATTATGACAACATTCTTCGAGATAAATTGAATTTGCTGTTCTGGCCACATACATATGTCTACAATTGTACATACATATACACATATATAGATGGACAACATTAACTACTTAATGCCTATGTACCTGTATCCACAGCTGAGGCGAAAGGGGCCCAGTTCAGCATTGTGTCAGTTTTCACTGACGCTGTTTTTCAACTGGGTCCTTTTTCTGACATGTGGATGCCGCCACACTATGATACGATTACATAAAAATAAAAAACATTAGTTTAGTATATAGTGAATGTCGAAAAGCTACGCCATCGGTTCGCAAATCTACGGCGGGAGACAAGGTCTGGTCTCTACTGAGAAGAACCGGCAAGAAACTCAGCAAGGGCTGCTTTTTTCTCCCTGTTTTATTTCATACAGTGTCGTCCAATTGAAAGTTGACATCAAACTTGCAAACATGTGTTGAGGTCAACTTCCATCACATAATGTCAAATATGTGTAACAATAGACAATCAACGAATTTACTAATAATAAGTGCAAAGATGAGTCCCAAAATAGCAAGAAACAATTTTCAAAACAAAATGAACAAGTATATGAAAGGGAGTAAGTGCAAGGTTCTCTTCAAAACTCTTTCTAAGGCTGGGAGCCTTAGTTTTAATGTAACTTTTGAAAAATTATCTACAGGTAAAATTACAACCAGGCCGTTTTTTAATGACTGAACACTTATAATAATTCTGAATTTGTAGCGGTACAAAACAGCTAGGTTGTATCATTCTCACTATAATCACCACGGGAAGCCATAAACGGAAAATCACCATAGCGTAAACTATGAATTTCCCCACACAACCATAATAGTACGGACGGATTCAGAAAAAAAAAACCGTAAGTGGAGAAGAATCACTTAATGGCAGTTTTTGTGGTGGCAGCCTTCGCGCTATTTGTGTCAGTGGGTTATCCCTGCACTTTGGTAATCAGATACGCAAATTAATTGTGGCATTGTTTATATGTACCTACATTGTGGTGGACTACACGAGAGATCGAGGTATTTGTAAAAAAAAGGCGAAAATATTAAGTTGACAGATGTTAGGTAATAAAACAAGTATTAACGGTTAGATGTAGCTCGCTTCGCTTCGGTGTAGAGCTGAAGTGTAGACTACAGTTTTTGTTCTCAGGCTTGTATTATACACAATGATCATTCATCTATGATTCTTCTTATACCTGCATGCAAAGTCTCAGGCCGATCGGTTTAAAATTGACAAAGTTTCATACAAACTTTCATTCCCTATTTTATCCCCTTGGGGGTAGAATTGATCAAAATCCTTTCTTAGCGGATGCCTACGTCATAACATCTACCTGCATGCCAAATTTCAGCCCGATCCGTCCAGTGGTTTGGGCTGTGCGTTGATAGATCACTATGTCAGTCAGTCACCTTCGAGTTTTATATACCTATATAGATTGACGTTTTGAATCGTTTGCAGGAATGCGTCGCGCGTCGTCGGAATAATTTGCATCCTCGTTGAAACTTGTTTTATTTAATGAGTGATGTGCGTGAAAACCTAAGAAACAAAGATGTTAGGTACTTTGTCATGTTCGTATAGTCCTATGGTTTATGAAGTTCCAGTGGGTACTGTAACGTTACGTTACTGCCTCCTTGTTTAGGTAAACTCTTTGCTCTTGCAATGCCTACGGTTGGCAGTTATATTAAAAAGTTAATGTCATGATTTTAAGATTTGAAATAAGGAATCGTCTGTCTCTTGATAGAAGGTTCCATACAAGAGACGATCTTCAGGCACCAAACCTCTCGTAGTTAGATAAAAATAATTATATTCGCCTGAATGAAATAAATATCTTATCTCTACCAGTATCTTTTAATTAGTAATTACGTCCCCTGAGTTCTATTCACTCTGGCTAGAGCTCCTCAGTACCATGCTCTTGATAGGAGGTCGAGTAGGTCCTGTCCACAGTATCTCAAGCACGATCAATCTTTTTTTTGTGTCTGGAAAATGCCTTACGCATCCTTCAACCACCGGGGGAGCGAGAAGAAGGTATGTGGTACTCCTCCCTGTCCTCTTCAGCCAGCCCTGGAGCTCGCTGATGAGAACAGGGCCCTACCTACGCCCTGAACAGGGCCACTAAAAACCAGACAATACTCCTGCACCGTCACCCGACACGCACTATGAGGACCGCGGTCCCCTAGTGTATGCCGAGAGGGCGGGTGTGGTCGCGGAACCTGTCTCCGAATGGCCGCGCACCCGCCAGGAAAGCACGATTAACCTAGCGACGAAATATTCGTATCGCCTTCGCGCCATCGTCAAAGCAGCGCATTACCGGATGTAAGAACAAACTAACTCCTTTCATAGAAACTTTGACGATGGCGATACGAATACTTTCTCGCCAGTTGTTCGTGCTTCGGGTACAGGTATCCCTCCTCTTTTTCCTTATGGCGATATTTACTATCAGAATCGATGTCCACGCATGATCTGCCATCCCCCCTTCCCCAGAACTGTATTGTTTTTATATAGATATTTCCAACACTCACACCGATTAGCCTAACCCCAAACCTACCAGGATTCGAACTCGGGACCTTTAGAGTTGGCGACACCGTGAAACCCGGCGTACATACCAGTCGGCTAAGGAGGTCATCAAGTCAATTAAATGACATCAAAATATGGTTCAATAACGAATGCCCCTCGCTCCACACTCAGCAGCAGGGTAAATGCGTCCAGTTTGCTGCAAAGTACAGGTTGCTGCATGTAACTCTAGCGCTGAACAAAACGCGGAGGGTATAGCTGCGCATGGGCACGACTGGAGAGCCAATCGGCGCAACGCACGCCCACCCGCTAGGGATGTCAAAAGTTGAAAAAAATATCGATATATCGATACATCGATCTTTTAAAAAAATATCAATATCGGCTTCGATATATCGCGAAAAAAACATCGATATATCGATATATCGGACCAATTTTCCCAAAAATATCGTACAGTAGCTCACAAAATATGACACGCGGAATAATAATGGAACGAAAATTATCGCCCTAAAAATAGACCCTATTTTGGAATGATGACATAGACAATACTAAATACAGCACAGATCATAGATATGTTGAATATCATTAATCTGAGATCCAGTTAAGATTTTTCCAGATACGAATTTAGTGAAATCGTGATATGCCGCTAATAATAAAAAAAATATCGGTTTTGATACGAATTTCGATATTGGTTATTTTGTATCGATGTATCGATATATCGATACATCGATATATTTTCAACAAGCCTACCACCCGCGCACCTCGTTTCCCCCCAATAGCGTTACCAGGCCATAAAATACAAAGGCCGGACTGCGCACTATATTAGGCCTGACATTTTGCCCTAAAAGCCGGACATATTTATTATATCAGAGAGCGGGGCGGGGTAGTCACGCTCACGTCACGCGCCGCGCGCGCCAACAGTTTGCTCTCTTGTCCGCTCGGACGCTCGTCCGCCCACCGTCGTACGAATCGCCACTCTGACAAAAAGCCTGACAAAAGCCGAACAGGCCAAACACGTACATATTTGGCCGGATGTGACCGCAAAAAGTCAAACATGTCCGGCTAAAGTCGGACAACTGGCAAGCCTACCCCCAACACATCCTAATTTTTACTTCTGCACAATAACGGTCTGTGCGCAATAATGGTGCTTGTCGGAATATGTAAAAAAATGGAAGGTAGGTATTGGATTTTTTTTTGGTGGTCGCGGGGACCGAATCTCAACCATTGGGGGCGTATTTTAGCGTAAATACTTACTTCAAAGAATAAGGTCACTTGAGCAACTATTAAACTTAATTAACATATCTGAGCGTAATATTTTTGGTAGAATACCTATGTATATAAAGGTCACCGAAGATTAAAAACATGCACAGATTACTCACCTACCTTGACTTGTGATAAGGTAAAAACCGATTTGTTATTAATTCTATAGGTAGATAAAAATGGGAATACATATCGTATCTGCATATTAATTAGATTTGTGTTTGTGTGTTTCACCCGAGTTCATTAGTAGAAAAAGTGACTTAATTATATGACACCGCTATTTGCGGGTGATCAAAGGACACTAATGTCGTGTGTAAGTCGCCTATGATGACCCAGATGATCATTGTGGTCCAGATATACATAATGCTGACGCGGACTTATTTAAGAACTCTTGAAAGAGAACGTTTGTAATACAATTCAGCAGGACCAAGTTTGCTGCAAATAGTTTCATTTCTGGAGCATGTCACAGCTATAATAAATACTTCAGGGGATTGGATATATTTAGCCTTTCTTACGATCAATTTAGAAATGAATGCTATGAGGTCGTTTTACCCTAACACTTAGTAATTATTTTCTTACCATAAAGTTTGAATATCATGTTTAATATATTCACTAACTCTAAATATTGTACGTAATCTTAAGTAAATTATGTAAGTGTATGAATGTTCAGTCTGTGGAAACTTAACTGGTGTATGAAAAAGTAATAAGTGTTATTTAATTGAATTGTGTAAAACTGTATGTTTCCCAAATGAAAATAAATAAATAAATAAATTTCCCTCATACATGATGTCTGTGTAACTTAAAACTGCGTTACAGTGGATGAAAGGACACAGCGGCTCAAGGGGTAACGATGCGGCGGACTGCTTAGCCAGGGAAGGTTCCAGCAGGACGGCCATTGGTCCGGAGCCTATTGTACCCATATCCTATCGGCAGCTGCGAACCTGGATAAGGGAGCGCTGTCAACGACAACACGACGAATACTGGACAAAACTCACGGACTGCAGGCAAGCTAGGGAAGCCGTTCCCAAGGTAAACCTGCAGCTAAGACTTCCTAGACAAACCCCAAAACAAATCGTGGGTATACTCACGGGTCACGGCTACGTCAACAATCACCTTTGTATTATAGGTATTACTGACAGCCCTCTGTGCGTAAGGAAAATGTTCAACAGAGCTAAAAACACCAGACTAGAACACGATTGGATTCGCTACAAGGAGGCACAGTCGCAGTACAAGAAGTGCATCCGATTCAGGAAAGCTGAATGCTGGAAGCGCTTCTGTAGCGACATCCAAGACAACAATCAAGCTGCAAGAGTGAAGAAAATCCTAAGCAGCGACCCTGAACGCAACTTAGGCTCACTCAAAAAAGCCGATAACACCTATACAAAAACCGACGCTGAAACCTGTGAAGTACTAATGCAGACTCACTTCCCAGGCTGTAACACAAAAGACAACCAAGAATGGGAAGATGAAACATTTGCAAATCCGGAATCAGCTGACTGGGCAACTGCACACAAAATCATAAAACCCAACACATTAACATGGGCCATCAAAAGCTTTCTCCCATTCAAAGCAGCAGGACTGGATGGCGTTTTTCCAGGCCTACTGCAATGGTGTGGTGAGTCGATACTCGACCATCTTCTACGTATCTATACGGGATGCCTGGCTTATCGGTACATACCCACCAAATGGAGAGAGGTGAAAGTCATCTTCATACCAAAACCAGGCAAAAGTGACTACACGCAACCTAAGGCATACAGACCAATAAGTCTCACATCGTTTCTCCTAAAGGTACTGGAGAGGATGTGTGACAGAGATCTGAGGGATGATGCCTTACAGCGAGTACCACTACATGCAAATCAACATGCCTACAGCATGGGCAAATCCACTGACTCCGCTCTACATAACGTAGTCAAGCAAATAGAAAGCGGACTATTACCAAAACAATCAACGTTGGGAGTCTTCATAGATATTGAAGGCGCCTTCGACAAAACTAACTTTACCAGCATTAGCCAAGCACTTGTGAGACATGGCGTTGACTCCACAACTGCGGGATGGATCAACAACATGCTCAAATATAGGGCAGTACAAGTGACTGTGAACACTACGAAGAGAGCCGTAGTGGCTCGGGGTTGCCCACAGGGAGGAGTCCTGTCTCCTCTCTTGTGGAACATTGTGGTGGATGAATTAATCTGCCAGCTCAATCAACGCAACTACCACACAGTAGGCTATGCAGACGACATAGTGATTCTCATAAGCGGGCCATTCCAGAATGTGCTGTGCAACTTAATGAGCAATGCTCTCAAACTAGTCGAAAACTGGTGTATTAAACACCAACTATCGGTGAATCCGACCAAAACAGAGATGGTCATGTTCACAAAGAAACGTAATTTGGATACTGTTAAATTACCCAAGTTATTCAACACGGAACTGTCACTGTCTAACGAGGTCAAATATCTAGGCATAATCCTTGACCATAAGTTGACATGGAACAGTCACCTAGACCATAAGATAAACAAAGCCTGCATAACATTTTGGCAGTGCAAACGACTACTCGGTAAAACCTGGGGTCTAGCACCAAAAATCACAAAATGGCTTTACACAACCATAATCAGACCACTCATCACCTACGGTGCAATAGTTTGGTGGCCTAGAACCGAACTAGCCACCGTTAAAAACAAACTGCAGCGTTTTCAAAGACTTGCATGTTCAGCAATTACAGGCTGCATGAAATCCACACCGACAAACGCCCTAGAAATAGCGCTAGACCTATTGCCACTTGATCTGTTCATACAGCAAGAGGCAACAATGGCAGCGCTAAGAATGTACCATCTGGGCCTATGGACGGGATACCAGGGACCTCACTCCAAGATTTTGGTAAGGGCTATACAACACCAACCCCTTGTAATAGCCCGCTGTGACAAAATCCCGACTATACACACATTTGATAAGAAATATCAAATAGAATTACAGGAAGCCAACAAGGACTGGTCCGGCACAGACGAAATGCGCATATACACTGACGGATCCAAAATACCAGGATCCGGATCAGGCGCTGGAGTATTCTCCCTAGACCTTAACATCCATATATCAACGGCACTGGGTACTCACAGCTCAATATTCCAATGTGAATGTATAGCTATTACTCAGGCCGCCACCGCCGTCATCAACAGGAAAGTCACGAACTATAAGATACGCATAATATCTGATAGTATGGCTGTCCTAAGAGCCCTAGACAGTAACAGCAAAACGTCTGGGCTAGTATACGAATGTCACCTAACATTGGAGCGAATAGCAAGAGAGAACAAGGTTATCCTCCAATGGATCAAGGGACACAGCGGCTCTATGGGGAATGACGCAGCCGATGTACTGGCTAAAAGGGGATCAGCACATATAGTGGAAGGCCCTGAGCCGCTCCTGCCGTTACCCTTTAACCAAATTCGTGCATGGGTGCGCCAGCAAACCATACAGAGCCATAACACCCGCTGGGCCAACACCGAGGGCTGCAGGCAATCTAAGGCTATCTTCCCTAGCCTCAACCCAAGACTAACTAGAAAACTACTAAATCTCAACCGAACTGATCTCCGAGTAATGCTGGGCACTATAACAGGGCATTGCCTGCTAAATAAGCATTTACTAACCATACGTGTTACAGATAGTTCTCTGTGCAGAGGATGTCTAGAAGCAGATGAAACGGCCGCTCATGTGATCCTGGAGTGCATGAGTGTGGCAGAACACCGGGCATCAATCCTTGGGACGCCGAGGACGCTCCTAGAAGCCTGTGAGAGTCCCAGGAGACTACTGCGCTTCTGGAAGGAGCTGGGCTGGCTGAGCTAGCTAGCCCAATCAACCCTGCACGCACAATGGACCAATTATGAGTCTACGTGCGGAAACGGGGGCCCACAACAAGTAACAAGTAACAAGTAACAGCCCTCTGTGCAAAGCCTGCCTGGAGGAGGATGAGACGAGCGCCCATGATCAGCTGGAGTGCAGGGGCGTTGCAAGACAAAGGACTTCTCTAATGGGAAGCCCAAAGACAATAGTAGAGGCATGCAGTAACATTCGGGGACTGCCGAGCTTTCTGGAGGAGCTGGGATGGCAGGACTGATGCCAATCCCCACGCAAAATAGGCACTGGGTGTCGAGTTGCGGAAACAGCCCGCCGTACTGCGAAAACTAAGGCGTAACTTAACCGTTTGCGCAGCTTACGTGAGTGGATTTCAACAACTATAAAATTTTGCTAATTTTGGTGGAAATTTTTATTTTATGTCATTAAGAAAAAGTGATGTAACTAAATGCGAATAACATGGTTTTTCTAAAAAAAAGGTTACAAAATATTGTTTTAAAAGCCTTAATATTTTGTATTATTTAGTAAAGAAAAAATACAAACATGTGTTTTTCAAATTTCTGTATTCTGAGATTCCACAATACTGTTTTCAGCCTCGCCGCGTAAAACTACTGCCTAAGAAAAGCACCCATTTAACGTAAGCTCTGAAAAGGGGTGTTTTTCCCCGTTTTCGCAACATCTACAATTGGCATATTGTTTTAAACTTTCATGGTCACTAACATTATAGCTATTGTAATTGGAGTAACTCAATTCTTTTATTAATAGTGCCGAAATATATAATATGTCGAAATATCGGACTCATAAAAAACAAGGTACATGGTAACAATCCCGTTATATAATAATATTATAATATATATTTTATCATCATCATCATCATCAGCCTGTTAATGTCCCCACTGCTGGGGCCTTCCCTATGGATGGGTAAGGGAGATTGGGCCATGACCCACCACGTGGGCCTAGTGCGAGTTGGTGAGTGCTAACGACTGCAGATGCAGCCAGAACCAACAGCTTAACGTGCCTTCCGAAGCACGGAGGAGCTTGAGATAGTAAATTTTTGGTCACCCATCCAATGACCGACCACTGCGAAAGTTGCTCAACTTCAACGACCGCAGCCGAACGCGCAAACCACTGGCGCCATCGAGCTATATATATTTTATTAATCTACAATTGATGCTCTGCTCCTATTGGTCGTTTCGTGATGTTATATACCTTAACCTTCCCAGATAAATGCACTACCCTGAGATTCAAGCGTTCAATCAAACAAATAACAAACTCTGCATCTATAATAGAACTAGCGGCCCGCCCTCGCTTCGCTTCGGTGTAGAGCTGAAGTGTAGACTACAGTTTTTGTTCTCAGGCTTGTATTATAATGTCATACATCTATGATTCTTCTTATACATGCATGGAAAGTCTGAGCCCGATCGGTTTAAAATTGACAAAGTTTCATACAAACTTTCATTCCCTATTTTATCCCCTTGGGGGTAGAATTGATCAAAATCCTTTCTTAGCTGATGCCTACGTCATAACATCTACCTGCATGCCAAATTTCAGCCCGATCCGTCCATTGGTTTGGGCTGTGCGTTGATAGATCACTATGTCAGTCAGTCAGTCACCTTTGAGTTTTATATATATATAGATAGATATATGAGTATAGTTAGATGTAGGTAGTAGTTATCGCCGCACGTTGTCTGGCAGTGTCGCTGCGCGTGCGCCGATGGCAACAAAACACAGACCACGTGCAAAGTTCAAACTAATATTATGTTTGTTATTAAAAACGACCACTCCAAAACACAACATCCATTCGTCTCTCCTAGACAAAACATTCAAGTTTTCTTTTATTTTGTCTTTACCTATCATTAAGGAGGGAGTTTTTTGGAGTTTACTCCTTAAGAATCGATTGGCATATATAAGGGGCCCGGTATGAGAAAAATGTAAGGAGAAAATCTATCGATGAATGACATTAATGACCTCGTTACGTTTTTGTGCGCAACCTCATCTGCGCACCTTTCACTTTTAGCCATGGCAACGGATAAAAAACATTAAGTTGTCACAAATGTCAATAAAAGAAATAAACTAAAAATAGATAAAATCGGAGCAAAATTAATGAAAACAAATAAATAACAGAATATAGAGAAATGCCGGTAAGTGTCCAGCACTCTGGAATAGTGATTTTCAGTACAGATAGAATTACAATACATATTTACAAAATGATGACTAATCACACACTAGTTTTTGAAATTGTGTGTTTCCAGAAATACATAATAAAATATATGATGAATATCGCTGATGTTAGATGATAAAATGTGTGACATGGAACCTATGATAGTCGAAACCATGGGACGATTCCTGAGGTATCTCTACTTGTAACCGACTTCTTCGGACTTGATTTTGTTTTGTGTCTGTTCAAAGACAATCGTTTTTAGAGTGTAAACTCCGGTCGTGCGTCGGAGCTAACTTACTTTTATAAGTAAATGTATACTTAGCCTTACGCCGACCCAACTTTCCCAGTGGGCACTTTGGGCAAGTGCTCAGGGCCCCGCGGTCGATAGGGGCCCCCTCAGATCAAATACAAAGTCCCTAGTTCTTGTTAAATCACCAAACGGAAGTCATAGGGGCCCCATTATCCTAATATGCCAAAGGCCTCCAATAGGTCAAAGACGGCACTGGCCTTACGGCATAATATCCGCTTAAAAAGCCTGCGAATACAACCTACGCTGTTATGTGCGAAACCGCGTGAACCCCGTTGAGGGATTTCACCGCGTTTAAAATTTCCACGACATAGAGGAAGCAACCTATATATCCTTCTGTCCTTACGTGATCGGCTAAGACGTGAAAGCCTAAGGACAGACTGAGTCATAGAATAGAATAGCATAATTCTTTATTGCAAAACTGTTTACATTTAGTGTTACTGCTAGATGTTAGTGCACACAATTGAAATAAACAGTTACCCTAATCGGGCATGCAAAAGTATTTTTATGATTTTATTTATTTTTAAGGCATTTAACTGCTAGATGTTTAAATCTAAAGAAAAGTTTACTAGAAAAAAATCCACGCGGACCAGGCAGCGGACGGGACTCGAACCCGCATCCTTCGCAATCCGGGCGAATGCACTGACCATTATGCTACCACGGCCCTATTAGCCGCGTCGAAATTTTGCTAGCGTTAAGCTGCAAGGCAGCGCCATCTCTTCGCATTGTGGGTTACCCGGGTGAATGCACTGACCATTAGGGCCGTGGTAGCATAATGGTCAGTGCATTCGCCCGGATTGCGAAGGATGCGGGTTCGAGTCCCGTCCGCTGCCTGGTCCGCGTGGATTTTTTTTCTAGTAAACTTTTCTTTAAAAGTATTTTTTACAAAACATTATTATTTAAATATTCATTTAGATTATAAAATGCATTATATAATAGCCATTGCTTCAGGGTCCTTACAAACTTATATTCAGGAAGTGACCGCAGATAAGGCGGTAAATTGTTGTATATTCGTATGGCAGACATATAAGTACTTTTTTCAAAAATTGCTGAATTTGACCGAGGTAAATGTAATTTGTCTTCACGTCTCATCGGGGTTATTCTAGCTCTCTTGTCAGAGATCTTTGGGGATTCAGACATGTGACATCTTAAAAATTTACACATTTCTAATATATAAATACAGGTCAATGTTAAAATTTGTTTTTTTTTTTAAGAGCGGACGCGAGCTCAGAGACATTTGTGAAATATATTTGAAAAAACTATTGTTGTCACGCATTAGCAAGTAACATGTGAAAGGGACAACAGTAGTTAACGCTGAAAATTGCGTATAAACATTGCATAATTCGAGGTTTGGCTCTCGACGATTTCCTCCTCGAAAATTAGATATATGTAAAAAAATTGATACAAAGAATAATAAGTAGTTATAATATCCCTCTGTTTTTTTTTTTGAAAACGCTTATTTAATCACGACCGTAGACGTCTTTAGTGGTGACATTTTTTTTTTATTTTAGACCTTTTTGAAGGCTGCTAATTAATTATCTTTGAAACACAATTTATCGAAAAAAGGAAGACATAGGAGTATAAAATGAGTAAAACTATATTTTATGTATGAAAATCAATTCTTCTATATATATAAAACTCAAAGATGACTGACTGACATAGTGATCTATCAACGCACAGCCCAAACCACTGGACGGATCGGGCTGAAATTTGGCATGCAGGTAGATGTTATGACTAAGAAAGGATTTTGATCAATTCTACCGAATTTTTCTCCACCCCTCTCTCCCTTACCTTAGTCGGCCGCTGTCGCGCGCTTCAGCCACTTTGGTAGCCGCTTCTAGCTTCTCGTGGCGGCGTTTGTGGCTGTGGCGTATGGCCCGTGTGCGGCGACACTAATAAATGTACAGCATGTGTATTCCATCCGTTACCCTAGCATCCCATAACACAAGACTACAGTGCTTACTTTGGGGCTAGGCTAATTGGTGTGAGTGTTAGAAATGTTTATTTTATTTATTTATCATAATCATCATCGTCATCTATCCTACTCTATCCTTCATCATTTGAGTGGGACAGGACATGATGTCAATTACGAATTTAAGAATACAGTCCCTTTTCCTCGGTGAGATTCAAATTCGTTGATTGTCTATTGTTACATATTTGACATTATGTGATGGAAGTTGACCTCAACACATGTTTGCAAGTTTGATGTCAACTTTCAATTGGA
This sequence comes from Chilo suppressalis, assembly GCA_902850365.2. Taxonomy (NCBI): domain Eukaryota; kingdom Metazoa; phylum Arthropoda; class Insecta; order Lepidoptera; family Crambidae; genus Chilo; species Chilo suppressalis. The sequence goes on from OU963894.1 coordinate 1,612,808, forward strand.
CGACACTGTATGAAATAAAACAGAAAAAATCAGCCCTTTCTTGCCGGTTCTTCTCAGTACAAGGTCTCACGCCGTAGATTTGCGAACCGATGGCGTAGCTTTTCGACATTTACAAGTGCTTGTAACAGCCTAGACTGAATAAACGATATTGAATTTTTTGATGGACGCGATGTGCAAGTTACCAACTAATTCAGTTAATTACCTCTAAATAAGTTGCGCCAATCATTCGTGTGTAAACATTGTTTATTTTTTTCAAGGTTGGTGATGAGTTTTTATCTTAAAGTTTTTAGAGAGTTTGTGTCGTCTATTTGATAAAAAATAAATAAATATTTCCAACACTCACAACAATAGGGGTGATGACGGGGTACAGTAAACGAAATTCTATTTAGTCCGTCAGTAAGATTATCAAAAAATAATGGACACGTATTTTTTCTTTGGGTAATCAACCAAAAAATGACAAAGTAATAGCGCGTCAAAGTTTGGGAGTAGGGGCTCGTGACGTCACTTTTGAGTGAATTTTCACTTATAAGTGTACTCAAACGTGACGTCATGCGACTTTTCAAATCAATATATCTCTGCAATGTTTATATTATGTGAAAAAAGAAAAAATACGTGTCCAATACTTTTTGATAATCTACCTGATAAACGAAGGAAAAAAAATCAGTCATCATCCCTATTAGCCTAGCCCCAAAGTAAGCACTGTAAGGCTTGTGTTATGGGATACTAGGGTAACGGATAGAATACGTATACAGTACATATATAAGTATATTTATATAGAAATATATATAAAACATCCATGACTGGAGTACAAACGCTCGTATTCATCATACAAACATCTGCCCCATCGGGATTCGAACCCGGGACCTCTCGAGTCGGCGACGCCATGAAACCCGACGTACAAACGACTTGGCCACGGAGGTTGTCATTTAGAAATAAAAAGAAAAAAATAAGGGTGACCACCCTTAAAATTTAGGGGGATGAAAAATAGATGTTTTCCGATTCTCAGACCTACTGAATATGCATAAATTTCACGAAAATCGGTGGAGCCGTTTTGGAGTAGTTCATTTACGCACACCGTGACACGAGAATTTTATATATTAGACTAGCTGACTCGGCGAACTTCGTACCGCCCAAAAGTAATAATTTGCAATAAATTAAAATTGCGACTATAATTTGAGATTTAAACTATCCTATCTCTCAAGTTGGATCGAACTGCACATGGTGTGCGAATTTTATTATAATCGGTTCAGTGGTTTAGGAGTCCTTTGAGGACAAACATTGTGACACGAGATTTATATATATTAAGATTAAGATATAGTCGTGTGACGCTCGTGCGGCATTTATGTTTCATCTTTACCATAGGGTATTTTTCCATTTACACCACAACTAAATTAATAATTAAATTAATTCAAATTATGCACGTCAGTAAACTGACATTAAATCGTAGGAAAAATTCCCAAATCGTTAATTAATTATTAGAAACACATTAGGACATGTAATTTTATTGTTTTGTAGCAGATACACGGCATGTGCGTGCAAAAAGAAATGGGAATATTTTATTGTGAATAAAATTTAATTTTTTTTTTAATTTAGAATGATTATTAATACTTGAAATAGTTCAAACCTCAGTAAAGGGCCTTACTTACGCTTCGATGGGCTTTGACGTTATGGTAGCCATACACACTACGAGAAATCGTTACGATTAGACTGTACAGTCCGAACGGTACCGATATATAGCGTGTATGTTATAAAACTGCACAGTTTCCTATACGTACGCCACGTACGATAAACTGTTCCGTTCGAACTGTACAGTCTGATCGTAACGATTTCTCGTTGTGTGTATGGCTACCATTACAGTGTGTGAATGCCTATAAGCATTATTTTCAAATTAATTAATGAATTAGAATGTTAAATTCTAATCGTTTTTTTTAATAAAGTGATTTAATAATTTTGTAATTTGGCGTTTTTTTATGTCTTTCCATTTAAATTTTTCCTTCTAATATTTAATCTATACTTATAATAAATCTGTAGAGAGGTCAATTCTGTACATGAAATATATTTTCAAAATAACTATCAGGGGGTGATTAGTGATCGATACTGATGCCAAAAATGCAATCAGTAAAATTTTTGTCTGTCTGTCTGTCTGTCTGTCTGTGTGTATGTTCCTTATAGAAACAAAAACTACTCAACGGATTTTAACGAAACTTGGTACAATTATTCTTCATACTCCTGGGCAGGTTATAGTATACTTTTCATCACGCTACAATCAGTAGCAGCAGAGTAGTGAAGGGAAGTGTTGGGAAAACGGGAGAAGTTACTCCATTTTTTAAGCTTCCGTCGCGGGTGCAGCCTTAATGGTTAAAGTTACATAGAAATCATGTATGACGGAAATATTTTACATAAAATTGTCTAAAAAATATCCCGCAACAGCATATGTCTATCTTTTATGGTTGACTCACAATAACACGTGTAATTATATAAATAAAGTCATTCTTTATAGCACAAGCCTGAGAACAAAAAGTATAGTTTATACTACAGCTCTACACCGAAGCGAAGCGAGGGCGGGCCACTAGTTAGTAATATTAGTTCTTTTCAGTACAGCCTCGCCGTTAGTAACCATTAATAAGTTGGTTCTTTATATTACTGATTTTAACACTAAAAACTTGTACTCTGTAATACCTTTTTTTTTGTGACGCAGACAAAGCCTCTGTTTACAGACGACGGCACCTTTAAGAGCCACACCTAGGGTTACCAGATTGAGAAATCAAAATTTCTGGACAATATTATAAAATATCTGGACATTAGGATTTTCGGCTGGACAAAAAAAATCAGCATGACTATAAATATTTCTTATTATTACAAAACAGAGGAACCTTAATTAAACAAAATTAATATGAAATAACTTTTTTGCCACATACATTAATCAGCATTATCATATTTTTTTTTACGATTAGCCGCATTTATCATTTTAGAACCTTTATGTATTCAGAAAAGATTTAAATTTAGTACAATTTTCGTCAAAGTTCAATCGAATTATTGAATTCAATCCCGGGCATAGATAGCGAGAGGCCGCAGCGGAGCCAGTGTTGCCAACTCGGTGGAAAAGCCACTAATACTGGTGGTTTTTAATTTTCAGCTTCATTTTAGCTGGACATTTTGCCTAAAACCGGGACACTGGACAACGTGTGAAATAGCTGGACAATCCAGCCAAGTCCAGCCAATCTGGCAACCGTAGCCACACCGCCGAACGGACCTCTCACCTGGCTCCCACAAGCCTTACGGGCCCACGCAGTGGCTACCCACCGAGGACCCCGTAACTCTTACGGGTGCTTTACGGCATAATATCCACTAAAAACCCCTGCGAATACCCTCTACTTAGTACGAAACCGCGGGCTCCCTGTTTAGAGATTCTTTCGCGTTACTCTGTAATACCTAATCTGACATTAACGGAGATCACTTTTTTTTTAATTTATTGGCAATGGATACCTGCAGACCAGTGTTGCCAGGTCTCCAGATTTGACAGGAGATCTCCTGTTTTTCTGAAATTTCTTCTGTTCTACTGTTTTTCTACATGGAATCTCCTGTTTTTTTAAATTGCATGTTGAGTTGCATTTTCGGCCATTAATAATGTAGGTAACCTTATTAAGGGGCGGCAGAAGCCACAGAACAGAAACACATTCGTAACTGGTCTTTGATTGACTTTAATTGATTTACCGATTCTGGGGGGGGGGGGGGGGGATCGGAAAAAGTACTGCATTCTACTGTTTTTCTTGTAGCTCTTTCCATACATCTACTGTTTTTTTCTATAACTTTGTAGTAACACGAACAGTCATTTCAGTCATTACGCATACCTACATACGGTAATCTGTAGACAAACTTATTTTTTTTATTTATTTACATTAAATGAACGTCAAAGTCGAATCTCGTGACGAAACGTGTACACCCAGTGAATCACACCACGCGGTATATTTGACCGATGTTTAACGACACACCTACTGAAAATCATTGTTTATGGCAATAAGGTTCAAAATTGCTAGCGCCATTCGCACATTTATCTCGGCCCATATCGTCCACATTCCTGGCTCATTACTGTACCCTGCATTATTATCTTTAGAACAATTCTATGACGTCAAATATGGCGAAAAACTTTACGCCAATGCGTCGTTGTGTAGATGACAAATAAAAAAATACTACGACGTCATCATTCCGCTCAGGAGCTTTACTCTCTTTCTCCGAAACGAAATTTCACCATTGACTCTACTCTATTTCATTTTCGAACAGGTACATTATATTTCGTCAATGCCTTTATATCATGCAAGATTGTTAAACCCTTACACTCTTACTCTCATCCTTTAAACCTTTTATTTATTTTCTGTTTCGTTTCCTTTCCTCTCCTATTCTTTCGCCTCTCACTATTATTAAACCGTCCTCTCCTCTCCCTGTCTTTCCCACCCATTCGACTTCCCTGGCTGCATCTCGACGCGCGGCCTCGGATTCTGATGGGGCTACTCTAACAAATATCGAATCCCTTATATATTACAATTATGTTATATTCAGCACCTTTAAAATGTAAAATGTAATAAATAAAAAAAAAAAAAGAACAGGTACATTAACTTTGGAACCATAAACAGTTTTCGTGAACGAATGGAATGAGTCATGTTTGTGAGTTCTTTTTATTTCTACTTTTAAGAAAACGTTTTTTTACTTGGAAACAATATAGTTTACGGCAAATTTTTTGATGACATTGAAAGAATCTTCTTTGACATTGTTAGCCGACTAATTTGTAGAGTCGATACAATCTACTGTATGTCAACCTAAATTTGTCGTTTAATACTTTGAAGTATTGAAATTACAATAAATAATAAAAAAAATGGTTTATTTGTTAATTTTACATGCTAAAAATGTTTCTCGAGCTAAGCAGCAATTATTAAAAATACTCCTGCAAGTATTTTAGGCTTAATTAAAACAAAAATCTCAAAACGAAAATGAAAAGGTAACACTTTTCATTTCGTCAATTTGAGCAGGGCCGGATTTAGAGGTCCAGAGGCCTCGGGGCAACAGAGGAGCGGAGGCCCCCTCACCCCAAATTATTTTCCAAATCTCTATTGTGGGGGAAGGGAAGTCTCTATTGTGGGGGCCCCCCGTTTGTGGAGGCCCCAGGGCTTTCGCCCCGGTTGCCCTCCCCTAAATCCGGCAGTGAATTTGAGGTTAAAATTTCGAACAATTATCTGTCAAATTCAACTTTTACTTCGAAATTTTTGTGAATTAGAGTAGGCTTAGAGAAATTAAATGTCAAACTATTTTCGGAAGAACGAATTTTCGAAATGAAATAGAAACAGAGTAAGGAACGTGCGAAATTACGATCGAAATTTCGTTTTTCGTTGAAATAGAGTAGGCCTGCTAGGTTCGAATGGTTAAGGCCCGTTACAGAATAACAACTAAGTGTTGATCTTTACTTGAGTACAGTTAGAGAGGGATGTCGCTATGTGCTATATATAGCGACATCCCTTTCTAATATGCTCAAGATTAGATCAATCACTGAGAATCTTTCTATAATAGGCCTTAGAGGCTCCCTGACGGAGATGAGATTACCCCCGAGGGGAGATGTAATCCGTCTGAAATACCTCTAGTGGCAATTGCCAATTCTCGGTTTGAGGTCCCTTTAGAATCTCTGCGTCCCCAAACCCGGTGACGATGTAGAGGTCAACTGCTGACTGGTCACAAAACTGATCTTGGCAGACAGACAAATAAAATCTTTCTTTCACGTTAACTTAGAAAGGAGATTGCTCAAATTGGCCCAAATGTACAAAAAATATTGACATACACGGTAATTCTTGGCGTAATTTATACTTTACTTTACAGTCATTAGATTTTAACGGACACCTTTGTATAATATATATATTTTAAAAAGGACTTTTAATTTTACCGTTTTGGAAAATATACGAATCATTTTTAATGGCTATGGGTTTAGTCACATTCAGCCAAAGACTGATCGAAGTTGTTTATATAACATCAATACAAAAAATCTATGTTGTAAAGATCGATAAAATAAAACTTTTTTTTATTACACTGTGGTATTAATATCCACAACTATATTATCATTTTCACTGCATGCAAATGTGCTAAGACAATTATTATAGATGGTAGGCGACATCATATAGCCTATTGCCATAAATTTTTCGCCAAACACCTCCATAACACATTATAACGTGTGATACACTAAAAATCTAAAATATGGTTATAATAAATATAAATATAACAAAAATAATGAAGCTTAACTAACTAAATTAACGAGACTTTAAAAATTCTCTCTAATCTGTGGCTCATTCACAATCAATTCACAGTTTCTGTCACAGATCACCTTAATATTACCGGATATGCATAGATGATACCTGATTTTAAAAGTTACTCTTGTGCATTAACTTTATAAACAGGCAACTATCTGTTAATCTAGATGCTCTATATACCTGAATCTAATACGTAATTTCCGTACTTGGCTTGATTTCCCTGGTTTACTATATAACTTATTTGTTTTTTATTATTTTAATACCTATGTACCTATCTAAAAACATAACCTCAAAATCATAGAGTGTATATGGTTTATAGAAGTTCTCAGGGATGTCCGTCAATGATATTCGTTTCTACAGTAATTTATATATAATTTCGAATCTAGGAAACAATTTTTCATGATTATTGGTCTTTAGGCCAAAAATGTATAGAAGCTGAGCAATCTCCTTTGGTTTTTTTCACAGCCACAAGTAACTCCAACTCAATACTGTCGATGCCTCGATACCTCCACGCGTTCCCAAGATAAATGGTCTTGACAGATAGACGGACAACAAAATGATCTAATAAGGGTTTCGTTACCTTCCTTTTGAGGTATGGAACCCTAAAAAGACGTCACCATCAGGGGAGAAGTGAGGAAATTGCAAGCAGTCGTAGGATATTGAAAAGAGGTAGTAATTATGGTATTATATGGTACCTAGCTCGATAGCGCAAGTGGTTAGCGCGTTCAGCTGCGATCGTTGAACTTAAGCAACTTTCGCAGTGGTCGGTCATTGGATGGGTGACCAAAAATTACTATCTAGAGCTCCTCCGTGATTCGGAAGGCACGTTAAGCCGTTGGTCCCGGCTGCATCTGCAGTCGTTAGCACCCACCAATCCGCACTGGGGTCATGGCCCAATCTCCCTATTCCATCCATAGGGAAGGCCTGTGCCCCATCAGCATGATGATAATGATGATATGGTACCTACATCCTATCACCACCTTAATAGTAACTACTCCCAGATAGTTATGCTGCTGTTCTGTATTGTTTCCTGGTCTAAAATATGTGAGACTAGTGGCCCGCCCTCGCTTCGCTTCGGTGTAGAGCTGTAATGTAAACTATAGTTTTTGTTCTCAGGCTTGTGCTATAAACAATGACTTTATTTATATAATTACACGTGTTATTGTGAGTCAACCATAAAAGATAGCCATATGCTGTTGCGGGATATTTTTTAGACAATTTTATGTAGAATATTTCCGTCATACATGATTTCTATGTAACTTTAACCATTAAGGTTGCACACGCGACGGAAGCTTAAAAAATGGAGTAACTTCTCCCGTTTTCGGAACATTTCCCTTCACTACTCTGCTGCTATTGATTGTAGCGTGATGAAAAGTATACTATAACCTGCCCAGGAGTATGAAGAATAATTGTACCAAGTTTCGTTAAAATCCGTCGAGTAGTTTTTGTTTCTATAAGGAACGTACACACAGACAGACAGACAGACAGACAAAAATTTACTGATTGCATTTTTGGCATCAGTATCGATCACTAATCACCCCCTGATAGTTATTTTGAAAATATATTTCATGTACAGAATTGACCTTTCTACAGATTTATTATAAGTATAGATTTATCAGACCACCATTAGTCCCACTAATATTATAAATGTGAAAGCTTAATAGTTAAAAACGCTAAACTCGCAATATTATAAGTGGGTAGGGTGAGTCATTAATTGTAAATGCACTAAATTTATTATTAAACTATTTTAAACAATACATTAACAATACAAAATAATATATTATTTAAACACACAAAATAGATTTAAACTCCTAAATAAACTAAATACTTATATCAAACTAAAAATCTCTTATCAAAAAAAAATCAAAATTCAATATCGTTTATTCAGTCTAGGCTGTTACAAGCACTTGTGAATGTCGAAAAGCTACGCCATCGGTTCGCAAATCTACGTCGGGAGACCTTGTACTGAGAAGAACCGGCAAGAAACTCAGCAAGGGCTGTTTTTTTCTCCCTGTATTATATACAGAGTCGTCAATTTGAAAAATGACTTCAATATGAGATAACTCATGAAGTCACTTTCCTCTTATCTATTAGACAAGTCCATCCATCCGTCTGTCTGTGGTGCTGTTTCAGCGGCCAAACCGTAAGTGATAGATAAAGAGAATGTTTAAGTTATAAGTTAAGAATAGTCTGATAAGACTACAAACCGGATTTGAGGAACGTAGCACTTCCGGTTTTCGAGAAATCACGAATTTCAAACGAAACCACACAAAATCTCCGAAGTTCTCAATTAATTAAATACATTTTTTTTTAAATATGCTTTTGGTGAACATTTGGTTCACTGGTTTGCTAGTAAACTATATTATGTAAAAAAACGACTCCAAATCGCTGCGCTCGCAGGGTAGCCCAAGAGGCCGGCGGCATTTCCCCGTTGAATGGCCAGGCTCAACCTTTGTCCGAAATGCGCGCCAGCCCTTGGATCCCCTGAGGCGTCGATGAGGCATGTGGAAATCTCCTTAAATAGCTGACGGGCTTCCGCACCCCAAGGCCCCAAGGTCTCAACGGCAAAAGGCGTAAATATATACGGCTCTCCCAAGGCCCCATATTTACGCCTTTTAATGGTTTCGGCTGTCGCCGCAGCTGCGCCGGCTTTGCGCTCTCACGTGAGATGGGGCAACAGTGTCCACGCAAGTGGCTTCCCACACGAGTGACCGCCCGTTTTTCCACGGGATCAACGTCATACCATCGGGCCTCTTGCCATGATCCCGGGCACCCCGGAAATCAGAAATCAGAAATCAACATATCTTTATTCAAATTGGATGTATAGTACAACACTTTTGAATCGTCCAAACATTTTTTCCCCTACCAATAACGAGTGTTATTGGACATATTTTTTAGCTGCGGAGAAAAACGAGCAAAAAAAAACTCCACAACATTAAAAGCATAATGTAACAACATTTACAAATCATTATGTTGTTACAACGTCAATACAATCATGATTTATTTAATATAGAAAACCTGTTGGAATCCCGGAAGAGGCAAGGGCGCGACGGATGACGTCTTTTAAGGCGGCATGGCACGGAATGCGTCCTGCACTGCGACGACATGCTAAACCGTGAAAACCGTAAATTAATTAATTTACCTGGATGATATGTTATCACTGACGGCACGGCTGGTCCACAGGTTCAAAGTCGCTCAGCGCGCTATGGAAAGGGCTATGCTCAGCGTTTCTCTGAAAGATCGCATCAGAAATGAGGTAATCCGACAGAGAACCAGAGTTATCGACATAGCCCACCGGATTAGTAAGCTGAAGTGGCAGTGGGCTGACCATGTTTGCCGAAGAACCGATAACCGTTAGGGTAGATGAGTTCTGGAGTGGAGACCGCGTCTAGGCAAACGTAGTGTAGGACGTCCTCAGACACGATGGAGTGACGATTTGCGCAAGGTGGCTGGCAGGAGCTGGATGCGAGTAGCCCAAGATCGATCTGAGTGGCGTGCATTTGGAGAGGCCTATGTCCAGCAGTGGACTGTGATAGGCTGTTGATGATGATGATGATGATATGTTATTATTTTATTGTATGCAAGAATTATATTACCTAAAGCCTCGATGACGAGTATACAAGCTACAAGCTAGCGAGTTTGCTAGCAGCTTGTGAAGTTGCCCTGTGTCATCGAAGCCTAAATTATAACTAGTAAAAAATTTAGATTTTATATATTACCTAACACTGCATTGACTAAGATTTGAATGACAACTAAATAAATTGATAATGTAATTAATTAATGTGACATTTAATTGGCTAATAATAATTTAATTTTTCTAACTAACCACAAACAAATTGATGTTGGGTAAGGTTGAAACCAGTTGCGCTGTGCCTATACCTATTTCCTATTCATAGTTATTAGTTATATATAACTAGCAAACCAGTGAACCAAATGTTCACCAAAAAAAAAATGTATTTAATTAATTGAGAACTTCGGAGATTTTGTGTGGTTTCGTTTGAAATAGAAATCACGTGATTTCTCGAAAACCGGAAATGCTACGTTACTCACATCCGGTTTGTAGTCTTATCAGACTATTCTCAACTTATAACTTAAACATTATCTTTATCTATCTCTTACGGTTTGGCCGCTGAAACAGCACCACGGACGGACGGACGGACGGACGGACTTGTCTAATAGATAAGAGATGTAATACGATATGGGAATAAAGCACTTGTATTTGTTATGTTTTTTTAAGCAATTAACTGCTTGATGTTTAAATCTAAAGAAAAGTTTTACTAGAAAAAAAATCCACGCGGACCAGGCAGCGGACGGGACTCGAACCCGCACCCTTCGCAATCCGGGCGAATGCACTGACCAGTTATGCTAACACGGCCCTGTTGGCCGCGTCTAAATTTTCCTAGCCTTAAGCTGCAAGGCAGCGCCGTCTCTTCGCATTGTATCTTCGCACCCATAATGTCAAATTAATACTTTTTCAAGTATTTAACATTTGAAAGAAGAAGAAATAGCAATTATAGTTATGTTATGCAAGGCAGGGCCGTGTCTTCGCATTGTGGGTTACCTACAATACGAAGAGACGGCGCTGCCTTGCAGCTTAAGGCTAGGATAATTTCGACGCGGCCGACAGGGTCGTGTTAGCATAACTGGTCAGTGCATTCGCCCGGAATGCGAAGGGTGCGGGTTCGAGTCCCGTCCGCTGCCTGGTCCGCGTGGATTTTTTTTCTAGTAAAGCTTGTATTTGTAATATATGATTGTTACTCCAGAGGAAATCGTGTGTCCCACTCTACGGTATTTAAAATTATCTAAAAAGAAATCAGAATGGACGGCGTTGATGGTCATGATATATTGAAAGTAGATAATGCTAATGAAAAATAAACACCGTCTCCATCTATAGTCTGTCGTCCCGCCCATGGACATCTGCAAGATACAGAGGCGATACAAGTGCATGGCCGCAATAGATTATGAACGCCATAGTTTATAAGATTTTGTAGCGATCCAAAGACTAAAAGCTAAAAGTAATGTATTTTAAACCTTACAGATTTTCGACAAATGAACTTTATGAAATAGCCAATTTACCGACTGTGCGTCAACTTTACATACTGATTGCAATCTTAAAACGCAATAAACCTAAGATAACTCAAAGAAGAAGAAAATGCATAAAAATCTCTCAGCATAACACAGCCTTCGCCAGACGGCAATTCGATGTACAGAGTTGTAAAATTTACAACGAAGTAAATAAAAAACTAGGTATATCTAATCTAAATATGAATGATTGTAAAAAAAATGTACTTACTTGGTTAAAAACTAAGAAATATAATGATACTGAAAACTTGCTTCAAAATTTGTAATAATCAAATACACACACATACACACACACACAAACACTCACTCACTCACTCACTCACACCCACACACAAACATAATACATATATTGAACACTTTAGACTAAACATACAAAATGTAAAAATCGTTATATATTTGTAACCAATATGGTATTAAGTTTGGAAAAGTTATGGAAGAGCGAGAGTTCCTGAAACAGCCAAATAAACTTGTCTACTAGGGATACTCAAATATTGTATCACTAGCATAATATTGGTTATAGAAATAAAGTATTTTGGATTTTGATTTTTTTTTTGAAAGACACTTCTGGCGAATTTTTTATGTGTAACATCTTACCTCGTGGGACTCTCGTCATTTGTGGGAGTGATTTCCTGAAGAAATGAAGAAAGAATGGAACGGAAGTGTGTAACAGGTAGTCGCGAAAGCGCGCGCTATTAGATTTGACTTTAGAACATAATGTTCAAATGGCTTATTCCTTTTGTAGTAGGTTTTATTTCTTTTTTTACTAATATAAGGTGAGGTTTCAAATTTTACACATCATACGCGAATTTTTTATGAAATTATAAGCTGATAGTTGTAGGCTCTAGAATTAAAAGAGCAAGAAGAATTGTAAAGCTCTCGGGTATTACTGTACGGACTGTATCTACTCGTATGTATTGTTAAAAGCCATCATCCATCACCCATACATCGAGGCTTTGAAATTTTATTTTTGGGAAATGCTTGAAATCGATCGTCGATCCCACAGTGCCTAAAGACGAAAGTCTTCAATCAGTGCGTCCTACCTGTGCTGACATACGGAGCCGAGACGTGGACACTGACGGCACGGCTGGTCCACAAGTTCAAAGTCGCTCAGCGCGCTATGGAAAGGGCTATGCTCGGCGTTTCTCTGAAAGATCGCATCAGAAATGAGGTAATCCGACAGAGAACCAGAGTTATCGACATAGCCCACCGGATTAGCAAGTTGAAGTGGCAGTGGGCTGGCCATATTTGCCGAAGAACCGATAACCGTTGGGGTAGACGAGTGCCGGAGTGGAGACCGCGTCTAGGCAAACGTAGTGTAGGACGTCCTCAGGCACGATGGAGTGACGATTTGCGCAAGGTGGCTGGCAAGAGCTGGATGCGAGTAGCCCAAGATCGATCTGAGTGGCGTACATTTGGATAGGCCTATGTCCAGCAGTGGACTATGATAGGCTGTTGATGATGATTGATGAATGCTTGAAGTATACCACACCCACCTAAAAGAGCAGACGGGTAGTACGATAGTCCAAATTCATTGTCTTAAATCCAAACAGCACTCCGGCACCAGTCACTGGGTAGAATCGTACCATTGCGTTAAGATTAACTATGAACTTTCTAATAGTTTTCCGCATCCAGCTCCCTCCGACAGCGATGTTCTAAACTGTGAAGTGAAACACTCATCCGCAGGAACTGATGCAAAGAAGGTCTGATGCTCTCATTCCATGCCTGTTAGTTACAGTACTTCTTCTTCTCAGCAAACTTCTCGAGAATTTCAGGAGCCCCAGCTCCTGCAAATCCAGTGTGGTCAATGTGACTGACATCTCTCCAGCCAAGAAGCAGGAGTTTCGCTACGCAGCTGCTAACTTACTTGATCCATTACTTTTTTTTCTTTCATATCAAGGTTTAGAAATTTGGTATGACCAAAAAAGGCCAAGGTACGAACCCGTCACGAGACAACGCGACGGGCGTACGTGATTCTATTTCGAGGGTGCACCAACATATTTAGCGAGAAACGCCATTATATCTTGTTCAGAGTAAACATTAGCTTTAATTAGGTTCAGTCGAACGAACGGTTACGCATCCGCGTGGGCAATCCTGGCATATTCATGTCCGCCATGTTTGTTATCTTAAGCCGCCTGAACGAAATGTTTGTTTTCTAATTTCCGATTTAGTTTAAATCCACTAGGTGCGCTGACTGAGATGTTATATTTAAGATCTTAAGTGCATTAATTATTCTTTTAATACAGTTTTATATGAGCAGGTTCCGATGAATGCACTCTTTTTACAAAGTTACACGATTTTTTTAAAGTTGAATATAAATCTACAAGAATCAAGATTAATTTGCAACGCCCTTGCAGGGTGTCACATGTTTGTACAAGTTATGATAATGTTGTTTTTTGTACTATCTGTGGCATGCAATAAAGATTAAAGAATAATAAGGTACATACATTCTATGAAAACCATATTAGCGTGAAATTTGAGTGACAGACTTTAAATACATAATAAAGAGAAGCTTCATTTGGATAATATCAAGATTGGGTTAAAGGTTTTGTTATCTACAAACGTAGTATTCATATGTAACAACATATAATACGCCTATATGAAATCAAATCCCTAAAAGCTAGAAAGGTTCTGAGTTTCTTGAAAGCTGTCTGGCTAAAAGAAATACTTTAACTTGGTGGCGAGTCACAACAGACATTAGGACTGCATATACCCAAAAATCGGAAATAATAGAGGTTCTGTTCGTATCGTCCTGATTGTCTTGATCTGAAATTCTGGATAACTACTCCCCCTAAGGCTGTATAACAATTAAGAGTTGGATAGATGGCTTTTTCAAATTTAATGTTGAGTTAACACAACAAAGCAGTAAATCGGTTGAATTTGCTAATAAAGAATATGAAAAAGAGCGAAATTCACCTTGTAATCTCGCGTTGAATGACTTGAGTATTTCTCTGTTTTTAAAAGAAATAAAAACACAGGATTATGATTGAGCATTTATCTGGCACCCTCGCATCGGGAAGGTATATGGATTCCTAATAGTATCGATAATAAAAACCCAAAAGGTTTATTAAATTGCTGAGCTAACCCTAAACACAGAAAAATATCGAAACATACTCTTTTGATACTACCCTGCACCTTGTTCATTAACATACAGAAACAAACTGTTCCAGATACCTTCATAATGAATTAACAGAATCATTCTTGCCGACACGCAACATATCCATCAAAGGTCTCCACGTGGAAGATCCCCAAGAGAACTGATGCGAATGTTTTGCAAAGAAAAAATACTTTTGTACTTACTCAGTCCACCAGAAACAAATTCCTATCAGGTAAATGTAAATACACGATGCCGAAATTAATGTTGCGCCCACTCTCTGTGTTCAAAAACACCTATTTTTTCTTTGTGTTGCGAAAAATAATCTGTTAAATATAGATCCGGTTCGCAGTAAATGTTATGCTGAACGGAACTGGTATTTGGGAACGCACGGGAAGGGTCGAGAGTGTTGCCAATCGATAGTCGACTATCGATGATTAATCGATAGTCTATCGATAGCCAACCAATCGTATGACAATCGATCGGCTTCGATCGATAGTATCGATACTGTCGATTTTATTTGCAACCATACTATCGATAGTTTAACAATTTGCAATAGTATTGTTTACAATTTTCAAGTATTATAGTCAATCACAAACTTTAGTCTAAAACAATCGCTAGTATCGATACTATCAATAGTTTGTTATTAACGAACTACAATAGTATCGATAGTATCTATAGTATTGCACTCATTCGATAGTATTGCCTTGTTCTGAGCTATCGATAGTATCGATACTATCGGTTGTATCGATTCTATCGATAGGCCTATCGATAGGGTATATAATTTTCGATGTAAACTGTCGATAGTTTTAATATCGATAGTTTGGCAACACTATAACACGGTGAATATGAGGGTAGAAACAAAAGGTCATTTCGCTGCACATTCGTGAGTTTACCAGTGCTTTTTATACAGGGGTCAACTTAAAGTGTATAATTGTGTATTTTAGAATCGTGAACGTGGATAAAGTTAATTTCTAATATTTATTTTACACATAATTCGTTATTCTAATCATCTTTGTTTGATTTATCATTTCACTTTCTTAGCTGTCATCATCTTCCTGGTGTGGCGTTTCCGAGCGCCACGATATTTTCGTTATGTTGGCAACCACGCCGCAATGATCGGGTGGTTGGCAATAGAACGCCACAGCGATCTCTCTTGCTCAGGCGCGACTCTTCGGTACAGACGTGCCGCGTAGTAACTGTTCATACTATGTACCTAGAATACGTAACTCAATCTTGTATTGTGAATGTGCATACATTAAATATATTCTACGATGTTGTGTTTCGTTTCTTCGCGCCTGCGTTCCTCAAGAAAAGGGAAGGCCGCCTCCGCCGGCAGTCATTCCCATATTGGTGACTCCGATAGAAAACCGAACGCGTTTTTCATCATCGCAACACGCCGCCATTTTTGCTTCGACGCTCACCACGACGAACGACGATAGACAATGAGGGCTACCGTTTTCTGTCTCACCAGATGGCGCCACTGTTGAGTGAGGTCCTAAATTGTAACTTTTAAAGTTTATTAATACGCACATGAAATCAAAGGTTACATTTAGATCGTATTTTAACACAAAAGAACCATATCCTAAACATAATAGGCCATGCCACAGTGACGCCCAGTTCCGTTTTATTCGGAAAAAATGGGAACATAATAATTTTTCTAAGCTCAAATTTTTAATAACTGACATTCATTGCCACATAACTCATATTTACCATACTTAAGCCGAATTGTTACCAATATTCACAACATTATTTTAATAAGAAATAAACCCGCGTAGTCAACCAACAAGCAATAACATTTGACATTTCGGAGACCTCACGCTACACTAGCGCCTCTAGCGGCGGATTCATACGCGATAGCCCTCATTACGCCACGCTCGCTCGTAGGTACTGCCTACCTATGAACAGCGTCCGCAACTGCAAACAACGCAACGAGACCTCATAACGTTTCCTGCGAGTCGAGCGACTCCCAAAGACCCGGTGAATGTGTCGCCCGACATCGCGTCGCCCGACCGAATCTATTATCGATTTGTGAATGTGTGTGTGTGCGTATGCGCTTCTTCGTAAAGCGATTTCGCGGCGATAACTTGCGCATGCTTCAATCAGTGCAATTCGTGTTTTGGCTACAAATTGTGCTCGTACATCAACTTTACTAAGCTTCCATTTCAAAATTATCATCAATCCAAGCTTTCAACTAACGCCCGCCATTTTTTTCTTCTTTGCATTACTGCTGTGAAGTGCTGTGACTTATTCGGTCCCACTAACCGCAAATTCCGTGCCGTGACGTCATTGAACTAACGACATATGAGATAAAATAGATCTAAGTGACAGTGTCATTAGTGATTCAAGGAATAGAGCGACCAACAAGGTTTGCAAGACACTGGCAAAACAGGTACCTATAAACTTTTATTTCTTACTAGCTTTTGCCCGCGACTTCGTCCACGTTATCGTCGTTTTTCGTAAAAAAGTAGCATATGTCCTTCCTCAGGGTTCCGTGGTTTTGATGTGACAAACAGATTAACTTTCGTATTTTAGTAGGGAAATATAATACTGTTAAAAATATCGCAATAAGGAACCGCAGAATATTATTATTATCACTGTGCCCCGAGACCATCAGCGTGTAACTCCTTGTATGTTATTATGTTAATGTATTGGTAATATTGTTTAGATCGCTTTCACATGAGTCTTAAGTACATATAGAATGAAAATACTTCAGCGCAAAGCTTCCGGGTAGACAACGTTGAAATTTGACCCGTCCGGAACGTGAACATAAAAAATTCTAGGATTGCTAACCCGGGAAAGACCGACATAACTGACCATGTGAAAAACAACTGACACCGAGATCTACTCCAACAACACGAAAGGCCTGCCCTTGAGCCTTATTATTGTCATTGCATAACACACCGATACTGGGAATTGCGTTCTTTTAAATTGGAATGGAAAATTATTTGGTATTATGGGAATTCGGGGAATAAAGATGGTTTCTCCTGCACCGCAACCTATTAAAATTTGAGCCTCGATTACATTTTGTTGCAACTGGGTTACTTTAAGCCGAGTTCCATTGCAAATTTGTGGTGGTCTTAAATTTCGGAGCAGAATAATCGGAATGCCAATTTTCAAACAAATTTCATGAGAAGGAAGTACGGGCATATTTAAAGAATTTAAAAATTCTATCGGGTAATTAGTGGCTTCTTGTTCATCGGCCATTCTATTTATTGAACTATAAACTTTGCTTTCCCCCTGGATATTCGACAGTATTTTATTATTAATCTCAGATGCCTGGTCATTGGGAGGAGTTAAAATGGACCTTTCGCATAGCCAAGAATTGTTCTTATTTAATATATTTGTTACGTCACCGTAAACTGACGATGTAAGATGTTGTTGGGATTGCACTATACAACATAACTCAGGCGTCAGAATAAGTTTTCCTTGGTGTAGCAGTGGATAGGTATCTTTGGTGAAGGTATTTTCTTTAATAATATATCAGAAAATTCACGATCATCCGGGTTATCTACAGTTCTCACTCGCATGTTTATAGTCAAATGCACCGATTGTATATCACGCCACAAATAAGAGCTTTTCAGGCAAGCCCTAACCTCAGCAGCTCGGGTTCCCCGTGGTATTACCGTTAAGGTTTGTCGGAAATCACCACAAAATAAAACTGTGATACCGCCCATGGGTCGATCATTTTGTCTTATATCTCTTAAAGTTCTGTCTACCGCTTCTACTCCTTTTCGATGGGCCATCGTACATTCATCCTATATGATTAAATTACACTTTGAACGAATATTTAAACACTACCAAAACAACTAATACGTGGTCCTAACTTTAGCTACCTTACACATAAAATCTAAGTGACTATTTGAACTAAAATATTCTTATAGAATTATAACCAGAAATATATACAACTCACAACAAAAAAGAAATGAAAATAAAGCTGAAACGCCTGTGCAATACTATCTACCTATACCTCCTTCACTTAAAAATAAATACTTATAACTACTTTAATTAATAAAAGTACCTACGCTTAATAATTTTTAATTTGAACGAATATTTAAACACTACCAAAACAACTAATACCTGTTTTACAAAATAACAACAAAAGATATTCAAATAAACTATTTAAAGACTAAAAGTCGCGCTGATAAGCACGGTTTCGGTCTCCCAAGCGGGGGAGCAGATGAGAAATCCTCATGGATACCCAAAGCCGGCTGCAAGGTATGTCAGACTCGTACTGACTAAAAAATACCCGTAGGGGCTGCCTCTGACCGGTAAGGCCTCTAAGGCTTCATCGGAAGCGATCGTCCCCCAGGGGGGGAGCGACGCAGAAAACAAATTTAGACAGCTCGCTCTCGGACCTTTGATACCCTACCGCTGCCGCGACCCGTGTCGAGCGCGGCAACCGTTACACAAAAATAATCCTTATAGCATGATTCAGTATTCACGTGCGACGGCGCGATGGCTTATTTCATGTATAAGTTTGGTGTTTCTATACCGAGTATTATAAACGTAAGAGTAAACAAATATGATCAGAATGCTCCGAACTGCTAAGCTATCGGGAGTTACACGTGTTATTGTGAGTCAACCATAAAAGATAGACATATGCTGTTGCGGGATATTTTTTAGACAATTTTATGTAGAATATTTCCGTCATACATGATTTCTATGTAACTTTAATCATTAAGGCTGCACACGCGACGGAAGCTTAAAAAATAGAGTAACTTCTCCCGTTTTTCCAATATTTCCCTTCACTACTCTGCTCCTATTGATTGTAGCGTGATGAAAAGTATACTATAACCTGCCCAGGAGTATGAAGAATAATTGTACCAAGTTTCGTTAAAATCTCTCGAGTAGTTTTTGTTTCTATAAGGAACAAACACACAGACAGACAGACAGACAGACAAAAATTTTACTGATTGTATTTTTGGCATCAGTATCGATCACTAATCACCCCCTGATAGTTATTTTGAAAATATATTTCATGTACAGAATTGACCTCTCTACAGATTTATTATAAGTATAGATTTTATGCATCAAGATCTAGTTCTGGATCTTGATTTAACATTCTACTGCAACTTAATCTATTAATTTACGTTTATTCAACTAATGTTTACTTTTCACTTTTCATGGTACTGAGTTAATTTTCAAACTTACTTAACATATTCAATTGTTAGATTTATATTTTACAAGTACTAATATATTTTTTTTAAAAAGACGTAAATTGTTATTTCATAAGATTATAATATTCTTACCTAAGCTAATTAAGTTAGATATCATCAAGTAAGCGAATTTTTTTTGTCTGTCACATTTCATTCCAATATATTTTTGTATGACCGATATACATGCTAGCAATTTTTATTTTAAACAATTTATTATTTACTAATTGTTGCTGTGTATTTTCCATTTTAAACTAATATTGCAACTAAGGCCATTAATTGATTTTTTCTACGACTTACCAATATATTTTTAATAAGTAGGTATTTTTTTAGATATCATTTTATCTTTGTTAACGCATTGACCAATGGTGTAGCCTTGTAGTTTTTTTTTGTGGTGTGCATAATTTTAATTTTTTTATTGTTTAATATCTTTTGTAATTTTTAAGTTGTAAATAATTATAAGGTATAAAAAAAGCTTATCAAACTGCCTATTTAAACTTAGGTTATGACAATTTCCATGTAATTTAACCAACTCTACTTGCATATATAATAAGTATTACATTTTTTTTTGCATAACCACTCACCACGGAGAAGGTTTTTTTTATTATTGTTTCTTTCTGTTCCTTTTTATATAAATAATTAATAACACAGAAGTGGGTAATAATGGACGAGGACATCCAAATTCTTCGAGCTCGTTTAAACCAACTTGAGCAGCAAAACGCAGCCTTGATGGCCGACGTTGCTGCCCAACACGAATCGAAACCACTTTGTGTGTCCAAAGTATCAGTAAAGCTACCTCCATTCTGGGCAGACCGACCAGCTGTTTGGTTTGTGCAAGCTAAAGCCCAATTCCACTTGGCTGGGATTACCACAGAGCAAACCAAATTTAATCACGTGTTGTCTGTTATCGATCAACGCGTTATTGGAGAAGTCGAACATATTGTACTCAATCCACCTACTAGAGGAGCCCACAACAAACTCAAGGTGGAACTCATTCGCAGACTTACAGCGTCAGAGGAGCAGCGATTACACCGTCTCCTTAGTGATGAGGAGCTAGGAGACCGCAAGCCATCCGCATTCCTCAGACACCTTAGGTCCCTTGCTGGCACCTTAACCAAGGATATCAACATACTTCGCCAGCTCTGGTTGCGTCGTCTGCCCGACCACGTACAAGCGATCCTCGCCGCTCAAGCTGACCTCAACTTAGACAAAGTCGCGGAGCTCGCGGATAGAATCATGGAGCTGCCTGCTTCTCCTCCCCATCATGTGGCCAGCGTGAATGAACCCTGCTCTACCCTTACTCTCACTTCGCTTGCTGAGTGTTTTGAGCGGCTTTCGAAGCAAGTTGCAGCCCTCACTTCTAGTAACCGGAAGCGAGGCCGGTTCAGGGGCCGCAGTTTTTCTCCGAACTGGAGGGCCCGCAGTTCCACACCAGCCGAAAGCACATCCAGACTATGCTGGTACCACAGCAAGTTTGGTACCGAAGCGATAAAGTGTATTCAACCATGTAATTTTAAACCGGCTCAGGGAAAGTCAGTAAAGGTGGACACGGACTGCTGCTTAATCAACTCCACCGGCCGCCGCCTTTTTGTGACTGATACTACTTCCAAGCGCCAGTTTCTCGTCGACACAGGCTCCGATCTGTGTTGTTACCCACACCGTTGGCTACCCAATCAGAGGGTTTCCTGTGACTGGGAGCTCAGCGCCGCAAATGGCAGCACAATCAAGACCTTCGGTCTAATAACCCTTAAATTGGATTTCGGACTGCGAAGGTACTTCACATGGCAGTTCGTGGTTGCGGAAGTAGATTCAGCCATTATTGGATCCGATTTCCTCGCCTATTTCCATCTACTTCCCGACTGCACCAGCAAGCGTTTACTCGATGGAAAGACCGGGCTCTCCTGTGTAGCCGCTGTATCTTCTGTTGACCAGCCAAGCGTCAAAACAGTAATCGGAGAAGACTCGAAATTTAGACATATCCTGTTGGAGTTCCCCAAAATTATGCAGCCCCCAGGCACACCTAGAGTCACTAAACACGATACTGTGCATCATATCCTCACCACTGACGGTCCACCTGTTTCCTGTCGACCACGCCGCCTCGCGCCCCATAAACTCGCCGCGGCGAAGAAAGAGTTTGAGGCCATGCTGCAATGCGGCACTGCTAAGCCATCCAAGAGTCCCTGGAGTTCTCCATTGCAGATGGCAGTAAAAAAGACAGCACTTGGCGACCGTGTGGCGACTACCGTACGCTCAACGCGCGAACTATTCCGGATCGATACCCTGTCCCGCACATTGCAGATTTCACTCATCAACTCGCGGGATGCACCATCTTCAGCGTGCTGGACCTCGTTAAGGCCTACCAACAGATACCAGTAGCCACCAGAGATGTGTGCAAAACGGCCATCACCACCCCATTCGGACTCTTCGAGTTTCGTTTGATCTGCGCAATGCTGGCCAAACCTTCCAACGCTTCATTAACGAAGTGCTCCACGGTCTCACCTTCTGTAGATGTAGATGACATTCTCGTTTTCTCCCAGAATTCCGCACAACACGCCGAACATTTGCGCCAAATGAAAATTCAAGCGTTTTGAGAACTACGGCGTAGTACTCAACGCCGCAAAATGCACACTCGGCGTCCACCAGCTTACTTTCCTGGGTTACAAAATCAGCGCTGCAGGTACCCAACCACCCGCCGAACGCATCCAAGCCATTAAGGAGTTCCCACCGCCGAAAACCGTACAAGGGTTACGCCGTTTTCTCGGTATGCTTAATTACTACCGTCGATTCCTTCCCCAGGCAGCGAAAGTCCAGGCCCCCCTCAACGACGCTATTGTCAGCATCAACGGCAAAGGTGCAAAACCTGTGCCATGGACACCCGAACTGCACAAAGCATTCGAAGTGTGCCTTTCGAAATTTTCATTTTTTCGAATTCGAAAGGAGAGCCTTTCCACGGCAACCTTGCTTGCTCATCCCATCTGCAATGCTCCATTGGGTCTCTTCACAGATGCATCCAGCATCCATGTCGGTGCCTGTCTCCAACAACGTGTTGGTGATGCTTGGCAACCACTCGGTTTTTTCAGCAAGAAGCTAAGTCCACGACAATCTCAGTGGCCTGCATATTATAGGGAGCTACTGGCGGTGTATGAAAGTATGCAGCGCTTTCGACACATCTTGGAAGCCCAACATGCAACCATATATACCGACCACAAGCCCCTCCTGTTCGCATTCAAACAGCGTCGTGAAAAACTTCCGCCTGTCCAACTAAACCAGCTTAGTTTCATCAGCCAATTTACCACCGATGTAGTTTATATCAAAGGGGAAGACAACGTAGTCGCTGACGCTCTCTCTCGCGTTGAAATGATCTCCCTAGGAAAAGGACTCTGCTGTACTCGCCATCTCGCAGCAACACGATGACGAGCTGCGCAACATCGTTCCCCAATCATCTCTAAAAATCGTAAAGATCCCAATACCTGGAACTGACTTGGACCTTCTCTGCGACATGTCCACTGGACGACCACGTCCCTATATCACCCCGTCCTTCCGACGTGCGATATTCCAAAAACTGCACAACCTCAGTCACTCTGGCGCACGGGAAACCGCTCGTTTGGTGTCTGAACGCTTCGTCTGGCCTTCAGTTTAAAAAAACTGTCACAGATGGGTATAATCCTGCATACCTTGCCAAAAAAGTAAAGTCACCAGACACAATGTCTCGTACTGGTCACTTCAGCAATCCGTCAGCCCGCTTGCAACATGTCCATATCGACATCATCGGCCCTCTGCCGATATGTAAAGGCTACTCTTACTGTTTAACTGCCATCGACCGTTACACCCGCTGGCCGGAGGTTTGGCCGATGGTTGGCATAACTGCTGAAGAGGTTGCCGACACTTTCATGCAGGGTTGGATTTCTCGTTTTGGGGTTCCCTGCAACATCACCACAGATCAAGGGCGTCAATTTGAGTCCGATCTTTTCAACCGACTCCTACACCACTGTGCAGTGAAACGTACCAGAACTACAAGCTATCTCCCGTGTGCATGATCGAACGTGTCCATCGCCAATTAAAAGCGGCCCTCATGTGTCGCTGTGACTCTTGGCTCTCATCACTTCCCCTCGTCCTGCTTGGAATGCGTTCCACCTTCAAAGAGGACTTGATAACTTCCACAGCGGAGATGCTCTACGGCGAACCTCTACGCTTACCCGGTGAGATGCTGACCCCTCCACCCGGCATAGAAACATCTGATGATCCAGCAGATTATGTAACGCGACTACGACGAAGGATCTCCGAGATACGACCGGTACCTGCTTCACACCACAACAAGCAAGCAACCTTTGTCTTTAAGGATCTCTCCACTGCATCCCACGCATTTTTGCGCGACGATACCGTTCGACGTCCATTACAACCTCCCTACACAGGTCCTTTCGCCATAGTAGACCGATCCAGAGATGGAAAAACCTTCACCCTTGATATCAAGGGCAAACAGGTTGTGGTAAGCGTCGACCGCATAAAACCGGCCTACATTGATCAGGACGCTACTTCGCCGTTAGCTCAACAAACTATCACACCTGCAAGCCCCTCAGCTCAGAACCCTGTCCCAACCCAACCAAACATCCCTCCCTCTGATATAGTACCTCTACCAGACAAACAGACAGTGACCACACGGTCCGGCCGGCAGGTCAAATTTAAAGACCAAATTGACTATTTCTACTTTTAGTGTTTACATAGTAATTGTTCCTTTACCATAAGTAGTGTAATTAAGCTAAGTTTTATTTTTGCAATTTATCCTACTCCGTGGGGAGGGGGGGGGGGCGTTTCCGAACGCCACGATATTTTCGTTATGATGGCAACCACGCCGCAATGATCGGGTGGTTGGCAATAGAACGCCACAGCGATCTCTCTTGCTCAGGCGCGACTCTTCGGTACAGATGTGTCGCGTAGTAACTATTCATACTATGTACCTAGAATACGTAACTCAATCTTGTATTGCATACATTAAATATATTCTACGAAGTTCTGTGTTTCGTTTCTTCGCGCCTGCGTTCCCCAAGAAAAGGGAAGGCCGCCTCCGCCGGCAGTCATTCCCATACTGGTTTTGGGTAGCAGTTTATGAATCTCCCGATCTGTGAGTAGATCTGCTCTATTTAGCTTTATGTATTTTTTTCTTGTTTCTAGTTCGTTATTTCATATACTCTTCCACAGTGTGATTCCATATATTCTTAATTATGTTTGACTCTCCCCATAGCCCATAGACAGTGGCGGGGCAAGACCTAAATTTGATGTGGGCAAGCCAGATTTCGCGAGGTCCTGTTCTGTGGCGACCTGAAGACGGATTTTATAAAATAATAAAAAAAAAGAAATTCGCTTTTAAGCTAAAATTTTTGAGGCGCGAGGCCCCTTGTACCGCGAGGCCGTAGGCGGTGGCCCACGTCGCCCACGTCTTACGCCGCCTCTGCTCATAGATAGATGATAGAATGAAGACGCTTATTTGGTTGTCGCACGCAATGGTATAGTAAACCTACTTCAAAGCAGAACCTTTGCCCACTTATTAATAAACAAAGAATAAGGTTGAATAGGGTATTTGACAAGTTTTAGAAAACGATCTCACAATGTTTGTGGAGTCCGTAAAATAGTTTTCTTGTCTTTTGTCACGTGACCCAAAATGCTTGGGATTGGTGGAGCCTAAAATTACGTCACACGCAAGTAAACTTCCGGTTAAAGTCACATTAGATTGTATCTTTTGACGTTTTATTGACAGTCGTGTGACGTCACACACCAGTGAGACGCCATATTGTCCAGAGATACGTTTTTCGCGGCAACTTGAAAATAGAGTTTTTGATTTAGTTTTTTTACCGAAATACACAACATAATGATGAGTATCTTTTTATTGTAAAAATAGTAAAAACCCCTGCCATTATTCATTCTTAACTCAGATGCTAACAATTGGCACTTTATTTTTAACACTGTCAAATACCCTATTAGTTACACCATGTTTTATCTGTGTTCATTGAATGACAAATGGCATTTGAGTGACATGAACAAAACACGGTGTAACTAATCTAAGCTTAGGTATTCCTCGTTTATTAATAAGGAGCTAGAAGTAGGCGATAAGATAACTAATTTGAATTAATTAGGTTCGAATAATTAAATCCTTTTAGGCTAGGAAGATCCTTTTAAATATGATATAGGGGCCGTTCAAGTATTACGTAAGCAGATTTATTATAATTATTTACCCCCTCCTCCCCCTTGTCAGCAAAAGTAAGCAAAGCTCTTACTCCCCCCCTCACGTGCTTACGTAAACATTGGTACCTCTATATGGATTTTTCCTTTAATGTATTCTGTTTTTTGAAGTTATACTTCTTTAGCCGCGTTATGAAAAAATTATGAGAGTGAAATTTTTAGATGCGCGCGCATCACTGTAACCCAAGAGTAACAGCATGAAGTTGCCCGCAGGCGCGTTATGAATGTTAGTGTCTAATAATGGTGGATTATTAACCACTTAGTGGTTAATAATCCACCATTATTAGACATCTGTTCGAAAGGTACTTTGAACGATCCACGGAGCTCCATAAGATGATCGCGTTGTCAAAAACAATGTTGGCACGCTCGTCGCCTCTGATCACTGTTTTCATATTTATAATATTTATCCACATGTTTCTAGTTTGTATATAGACACGACGTGTTTTAGTTACTTACAAGTGCTAATTACATATGGACTAATAACTTAAATTCAGTAGTAATTTTAATTGAATATATAGAATATTTATTTAATTTATCAAATTAAAACTGAACTTAATTGACTGTGTTAACTATCCTTTTCCAGTCCTTTTATTATTTTATTGTAATTATTAATTATTTGCATGCAATTAAAAAATATTTTTAATGATGCTAAAGAAGTACTATAACTTCTCACGCGCGTACATAAGTTACACGCATCCATTTTTTTTTATTGATTTATTGACGCAGTATTTCAACATTGAGTAAGGTACTATTACGAACAAAACCAACTTCTTTCGAATTTTTGGTATATGTATACAGTTTTTAGTCCATGACACCCGAATCCATGATGCTGACGTAATCACTATCTCGATCCCCCACCCCCCCCATGTCATCAAAAATAAGCAATGCAAAGACCCCCCTGCCCCCCTATAGTGCTTACGTAATACTTGAACGGCCCCTTAATAAATAACACACCATAGGTGTAAGTAGGTGTAGTAAAAATACACATATTTTACACGTGATTTGGATTACTACGCCATTCATTAGCGGTGGGCAGATAGCACGTGGTAACTTTCAAACTGGCGGCGGCATGAGTAGCTACGTATGTTTTACGATTCAAACATTGCAAATACCAAACGTGTGAATGGGCCCATGAATAAATTCACTGAAAATATATCCAAAACAAGGGAAATGTTTCGAATATTTGGCTCGGAATCAACCGGAAGCTGTTTTGATGGAGACCTGAATACTGGGGCTGTTGGTCACCGGAATCATGAGTCTTAAGATATTTGAGGTCACCACCGATATCCCATCCATAGTGTTATGATAAGCATAATACCATTTTCATCCCACCACCTCGGAAAGTGTAATTTTGCGCTTCGAAATCTGGCTGGAAAATTCTATTTTATTCGCTTGAGCGGCAAAGTAGATTTGAATTTAGAACATCACATATAATGAGTACTCAATATAATTGTAAATTCAAAACGTCATTAAACCTATTTAATGTAACCTCTATGGTGCCAAATTTATGATTAGAACTTTTTAAATTGTGAAAAAATTTAAATTTGGAACCTTCTTGGTTTCTTTGTTTTATTTGCGTGCTTCGCGCCATTCTAGTTTTTCACGTTTTATTGCTTAATATAATTAACATAACCTAAAAACTGTACAAAAAAATCAACTAAAATGAGTGACATTAGCGACGATGAAGTTTATCTAACGCCAACTGAGTTAACTGAAACAGTTAATAATGCGCAAATGAGCCTTCTCCCTCAGCAATCACGAGAGAAGTATTTGAAACAGTACGATATATTTAACATGTGGCGACTAGCTAAAGGAGCAAAAACTTTCTCCGAAAACGTTTTGCTGGCATATTTTATAGAATTATCTGAGACCAAGAAAGCAAGCACGCTATGGAGTACGTATTCAATGCTAAAATTAACAATTAAGATGAAGAAAGACGTTCATATCGACACCTATCATAAATTAGTGGCATTTTTAAAAAGAGCCTCATCTGGTTATAAACCAAAAAAATCGAAGGTTTTCACAGCATCTGAAATTGCAAAGTTTATTAATGAAGCACCTGATTCCGTATATTTAGCGGCAAAAGTAAGTCAATACGTGTAATTTTTTGTTGTTGATAAAATTGTACATAGTACTTACAATATTTTTAATTTGATTAATTTATTTACGATTATAAATACTTCTTTTGTTACAGGTTGTTCTTATTATTGGTATAACCGGAGCATGTCGAACAAATGAACTTACACTACTTAATGTCAATAACGTATCAAAATATTCTCATAATTCTGATGAATTGCTATTAATTAATGTACTAAATACCAAGACAAAAAAAGACCGCAACTTCGTTATTCGCAAGGAATATGTAAACATTGTTCAGAAATATCAAGCTTTACGTCCTTCTAACACCCCAATTGAACGATTTTTTCTACAATATCGCAACGGAAAGTGTATCCGACAACCTATGGGTCAGAATAAAATTGGCAGTATTCCACGAGAAATAGCAACTTTTCTCGGACTTTTAGAACCCCCGTTATACACCGGTCACTGTTTTAGAAGAACCTCAGCCACACTTTTGGCCGAATCAGGGGCTGATCTTCTATCGCTTAAGCGCCATGGAGGCTGGAAGTCTAATTCGGTTGTAGAGGGATACATAGAGGATTCAATCCAAAGTAAATCAAAAATTTGTAATAGTATCGTGGAGGCCATAACGCTGAAAGAACCTCTGTCAGATTCTTGGTCTCGCCCTTCTACATCTAAAATGAGCCCCCATAAGATTGGAAACAATAGCCCTCTCTCGCCAACATTTACGCCAATAGAATCCAATGAATCGGCACAACTATTTAAAATTACTGATACGAGTAGTTTACCACAAAACAGCGCACAATTCACAAACACCAACATAACATTACCTAACAAAAATATTAAACTTAACATAAGTAACTGTAGCAACGTTACATTTAATATTTCTTAATTATTTTCTACTTCTTATTATTTTCTTCAATTTATAGATTATCTTAATGTGTTTTAATTGAAATAAAAATATTTTGTCATTATAAATTGTTTTCTTTTTCATTTTGTCATTTCCTCGCTGAGGTGGGATGAAAAGTTACGTATTGCACTCGAGTGGAAAGATTTTTCACCTTGTGCTCGTTTGTTTCCCTCGCTGACGCTCAGGATTCTAATTTAGAATCACTCGCTGCGCTCGTGATTCAACTTTAGAATCCTTCGCTTGCTCGGTCATCCAAATCGAGCACGCGGTTAAAAAGGAACTTTCCACTCTTGTATAATAAATAACTATTATTAAATAGCAACATTCTTTTGCTCACTCCACCTATTTGGTTTGAATTAACAGCTATGACGTCAAATCGTCAAAATATGGCGCCCAGTCGGTCCTATTCTTAGTTGAATCGCATTATAATTTTTATTACTCGATGTTCAAATCGAAAGAAAATATTAGGTACTAAAAAATAACCGCGGCCTAATGCGAAGAATAATAAGATGACGCTGCCTTGCTCAGTTAAGGAAATTTTCCAGTAGATAATATTTTCTTTAGATGTTCCGATCATTCCAACAGGTTTTCTATATTAACGACGTTGTAACAACATAGTAATTTGTAAATGTTGTCTCATTATACTTTTGATGTTGCCGAGTTAGTTAGTTAGTTCTTCAGGGCGGTTTCCGCACTTAGTCCTAATTATTGGACCATTGTGCGTGTCTCAAAAACATTCCCGTTTACTCCAGCCAGCCTAAATCGGTCCAGAAGGAAAGAAACCTTGGTAGACTGCTGCAAGCTTCCGGAAACGATTCTGGTGACTGGAGAAGTCGTGCCCGTTGGTCGGCCACACTCCTGCATTCCATGATGACATGCTGTGGCGTTTCTTCTGCCTCCATGCATCCTCTGCACAGGGGGCTGTCCGTTACTCCTATTGTATATAGGTGTTTGTTTAGGGGACAATGACCAGTCAGGGATCCTATAATCCTGCGAAGTTTGTCCCTATTTAGTCTGGTAAGGGTGCGGGCAAAACTTTTATTTACCGCCGGAACCGCGTTTTTCGTTTGCCGGCATCCTTCACCTGTTTTCCACTCCATCAAGTGTGATTTTTGAGTTATTTCACGCAGCCACGTTTTAATGTTGCCGAGTTACCTTCGCTCGTTTTTCTCCGCAGCTAAAACAATTCCGATAACGACAGAGCAGAGACAATATTTTTTGGACGATTCAAAAGAGTGGTACAGTATGTGCGGAAAGAGAATGGGATTTAGATTGGAGGGCGTTGTAGTACTTTACTACCGTATTTGTAAGGTTTTACCCCTTTTAGACATGATTAAATCTTAGATTAAAACAAAAAGGGTAGATACGGTACGCTCATACTTGCATCAAACAAAAACTGATCCCACGGCAGCGCGAACGGGACGGCGAGATCCGTGTCACTGCATTACCGACCCGAGCGAAACAGCACGTTAAGTTTCAACGACAGCGCGAACGAGACGGCGAGATCCGCGTCACTGCACTACCGACCAATCACGCGACCAGTACTCGACGTCACTACCGAATAAGATTCAAAACAAACAGCATTTTTTATGAAAAAATATATTTTATAGTACTTACTATAAAACAGTTTTATTTTTAGTTCTTGAGCAATTTAAGCACTTTTCAAAAACACACTTAGGGATTGTTTTATCATATAAACACAAAATATTAGCAATATTTCTTTTTGGCGTTCACATGTACGTCGTTTGCATGTCAAGTTGTGACTAAAGCGATTAGGGTCGTGGACCACAATTGGTGCGGATCACTTTTGTGAGGCTTGTGCCGTATCTACCCTTTTTATTTTAATCTAAGGATTAAATACAAAAACCCGCAAGAAATCATAACAACAAACAAATCCGTATCAATACAAAACTTTGACGTTTTACAGATTGCTGGGTTTGATTGCCAAATAAAAATCTGAATGTTATTTGTTTCTTAGGTTTTCACGCACATCACTCATTAAATAAAACTAGTTTTTACGGGTTAATGCACGAAACTTTATTTATTTATTGACGTTTCGTAGCCTTTACAGGCTTCGTCGTCAGAATAAAACTTTTTCATCCCACCACCTCGGAAAGTGTAATTTTGCGCTTCGAAATCTGGCTGGAAAATTCTATTTTATTCGCTTGAGCGGCAAAGTAGATTTGAATTTAGAACATCACATATAATGAGTACTCAATATAATTGTAAATTCAAAACGTCATTAAACCTATTTAATGTAACCTCTATGGTGCCAAATTTATGATTAGAACTTTTTAAATTGTGAAAAAATTTAAATTTGGAACCTTCTTGGTTTCTTTGTTTTATTTGCGTGCTTCGCGCCATTCTAGTTTTTCACGTTTTATTGCTTAATATAATTAACATAACCTAAAAACTGTACAAAAAAATCAACTAAAATGAGTGACATTAGCGACGATGAAGTTTATCTAACGCCAACTGAGTTAACTGAAACAGTTAATAATGCGCAAATGAGCCTTCTCCCTCAGCAATCACGAGAGAAGTATTTGAAACAGTACGATATATTTAACATGTGGCGACTAGCTAAAGGAGCAAAAACTTTCTCCGAAAACGTTTTGCTGGCATATTTTATAGAATTATCTGAGACCAAGAAAGCAAGCACGCTATGGAGTACGTATTCAATGCTAAAATTAACAATTAAGATGAAGAAAGACGTTCATATCGACACCTATCATAAATTAGTGGCATTTTTAAAAAGAGCCTCATCTGGTTATAAACCAAAAAAATCGAAGGTTTTCACAGCATCTGAAATTGCAAAGTTTATTAATGAAGCACCTGATTCCGTATATTTAGCGGCAAAAGTAAGTCAATACGTGTAATTTTTTGTTGTTGATAAAATTGTACATAGTACTTACAATATTTTTAATTTGATTAATTTATTTACGATTATAAATACTTCTTTTGTTACAGGTTGTTCTTATTATTGGTATAACCGGAGCATGTCGAACAAATGAACTTACACTACTTAATGTCAATAACGTATCAAAATATTCTCATAATTCTGATGAATTGCTATTAATTAATGTACTAAATACCAAGACAAAAAAAGACCGCAACTTCGTTATTCGCAAGGAATATGTAAACATTGTTCAGAAATATCAAGCTTTACGTCCTTCTAACACCCCAATTGAACGATTTTTTCTACAATATCGCAACGGAAAGTGTATCCGACAACCTATGGGTCAGAATAAAATTGGCAGTATTCCACGAGAAATAGCAACTTTTCTCGGACTTTTAGAACCCCCGTTATACACCGGTCACTGTTTTAGAAGAACCTCAGCCACACTTTTGGCCGAATCAGGGGCTGATCTTCTATCGCTTAAGCGCCATGGAGGCTGGAAGTCTAATTCGGTTGTAGAGGGATACATAGAGGATTCAATCCAAAGTAAATCAAAAATTTGTAATAGTATCGTGGAGGCCATAACGCTGAAAGAACCTCTGTCAGATTCTTGGTCTCGCCCTTCTACATCTAAAATGAGCCCCCATAAGATTGGAAACAATAGCCCTCTCTCGCCAACATTTACGCCAATAGAATCCAATGAATCGGCACAACTATTTAAAATTACTGATACGAGTAGTTTACCACAAAACAGCGCACAATTCACAAACACCAACATAACATTACCTAACAAAAATATTAAACTTAACATAAGTAACTGTAGCAACGTTACATTTAATATTTCGTAATTATTTTCTACTTCTTATTATTTTCTTCAATTTATAGATTATCTTAATGTGTTTTAATTGAAATAAAAATATTTTGTCATTATAAATTGTTTTCTTTTTCATTTTGTCATTTCCTCGCTGAGGTGGGATGAAAAGTTACGTATTGCACTCGAGTGGAAAGATTTTTCACCTTGTGCTCGTTTGTTTCCCTCGCTGACGCTCAGGATTCTAATTTAGAATCACTCGCTGCGCTCGTGATTCAACTTTAGAATCCTTCGCTTGCTCGGTCATCCAAATCGAGCACGCGGTTAAAAAGGAACTTTCCACTCTTGTATAATAAATAACTATTATTCAATTTGTCGAGCTACCTTCGAAAGACTTTTATTGAGCGTTTGGTTATTTCATTGTTCGATTTTTAAGTTTTATTGTCTATGTATGAATTTATTATTAAATTTACTTAATAAAGTATTTTATTTCAAATTCTTTTTTGTAATTTTGAGTTTATTTATTTGACCATAACTACCGTAAACTACCACCGGTTCCAAAATTGGGAGACCTTTCTGAGAAGAACCGGCGAAACAAACTCAAGAGTGGAGGAAACGTCAATAAATAAATAAAGTTTCGCGAATTAACCCGTAAAAACTAGTTTTATCTCAATGTTAGTTCCGTTTTTCGCCACGCCCGTTCTCTTTCCGCACAGACTCTACTAAACATCCAATTTGTTTGATTTCCGACTGCGAAAGTTGCAGTTTCAAAGCTCGCAGAGGATCAAGGGTCCGCGGTCCCACCAGTTTGCCCTACTCTTGTGGGACCACGGCATATCACGATTTATATGGTATCAATAAATGTGTGTATCATGAATATCGTGTGGACGTACGGCCTCTTGATCTCGCAGACGAATGCCAAAAATCATTTGCAACGCTGCCTTGCAGTATATCTACTCAAAGGTGACTGATTGACATAGTGATCTATCAACGCACAGCCCAAACCACTGGACGGATCAGGCTGAAATTTGGCATGCAGGTAGATGTTATGACGTAGGCATCCGCTAAGAAAGGATTTTGATCAATTCTACCCCCAAGGTGATTAAATACCGAAGCGAAGCGAGGGCGGGCCCCTAGTAAGTTATAATAGGAGAAATTCAACATTTCCATTAAGGTCTCGGTTGCATAGCAGACAGTGTATTGGCCGGATATCTATGGGCGCTGGCTCAATTCCAGCTTGATAACTTAGCTTTAGGCTCGACTCACACTGGCGCATTCATCGGTATTAAGAAATCGCGCGGCGACGCGGTTCCTTAATAGTGGAAAAAAAGAGATGAATTTGCTACAAGCGAAACGCATAACGTGTCGCGTCGCTTTCAATCTGCGCCAGTGTGAGCTAAGCCTTAGATTAAAAGTTTTATACGAAGGACCAGAATTGAAACAAAGTGTCAGCTTAATTCCTTTTTATTTTCTTGTTACACATCTCTTTATAAATTTTATCTAATTATTTACACAAGTTACCATACAACTTTATTTACAAAAGTTAGTTTTACACTTAATTAACGAAGTCTTATGGGGTTAAGTTGTGCATCACATTCAAGCTTACAAAATTTACGGGCAACAGGTAAGTTGTGCCAATCAGGAAAGGCATTTGAAATGGGGAACCAACAATATTAAATACCCTATATACACCAACACGAACAAAATCGTGCCCGAAACCTGTCCAAAAGGTACATTGGACGAGCCACGGAGATCCGTAAGATGATCGCGTAGTCAAAAACAATATAAGACATTTTTGAAACATTGAAAGTCACCTTTAACGCATACTTGATAAGGTCTTAATTAAGACGCATGCGTCAAACACTTATGACAGTTGGAAATGCGAGCTCGTAAAATTTTACTACTTATTGCTATATGCGGAAGAATATAGACCTTATTACTTTGACTCTACGCTGAATTCTGAATGCGCTGTTAGCAATATAGCAGGTACGGACCGCGAGTAAAAGAGACGGCTAGATAACCGACCATGGATTTGAATATCACAAATATTAAATAAAACTAGTTTTAACTTTGCATTAACATGCACGAAACTTTATTTATTTATTGACGTTTCGCAGCCTTTTCAGGCTTTTCAAAAAATATAATAAATCAGTATTCTGACGAAGCAGACCTGAAAAGGCTGCGAAACGTCAATAAATAAATAAAGTTTCGTGCATTGTCCCGTTTAAACTAGTTTTATTTAATGAGTGATGTGCGTGAAAACCTAAGAAACAGATATATCACAAATATTTTCTATTAATCAGTTTATTGTAGGTATTAGAACAAAATTTGCTACAAATGCTTTAAATTAAAAAACATTGATTAGATACCTGTCGAAAAAACGACATATTACATACTATAAGTAATTTTTGGCATTTTTTCACGGAGCTCCTTGGCAACTTGACTTTTCAACGGTCCGCGCGTGACTGTGAACCAAGAAGTGCTTGAGTGGAGTTCAAGCACTTCTTGATTGGGACACATTTTGAGCGCACGTGGTGTATCTAGGGTATTTAATATCATTGTGGGGAACACAAGACGTTTTATCCCTATCGTAAGGAAGTCTGAGTGGGACAGAATGTCTTGCGTTTCATTATTGGTGCGAGTGATAAGAGTAGTGAATATTTGACGACCTCCGTGGCCGAGTGGTTTGTACGCCGGGTTTCATGGCTGTCGCCGACTCGAGAGGTCCCGGGTTCGAATCCCGGTGGGGGCAGATGTTTGTGTGATGAATACGAGCATTTGTACTCCAGTCATGGATGTTTAATATGTATTTATATAAATATACTTATATATGTACAGTATGTGTATTCTATCCGTTACCCTAGCATCTCATAACACAAGCCTT
Source organism: Chilo suppressalis (assembly GCA_902850365.2). Lineage (NCBI taxonomy): Eukaryota > Metazoa > Arthropoda > Insecta > Lepidoptera > Crambidae > Chilo > Chilo suppressalis. The sequence continues at coordinate 1,648,238 of OU963894.1, forward strand.
ATAGTGCTTACTTTGGGGCTAGGCTAATTGGTGTGAGTGTCGGAAATATTTATTTATTTATTTATTTCCTTTAAATAAATACAAAACAGGGTTTATGAAATAAATTATAACTACAACGCAAATTTTGTGAATTGTCATAAGTATATTTTATCTGCAACGTGGAGGTAAAAATAATTATTATGCTAACTTTGATGATATACTTTAATATAATGATTGTAGTGTTTTGCGATATATATTATGTATGATACACTGTACATTGGTAAATGCTATCTTAATATATCCACATAATATAAAGAAACAAAATTCATTTCATTTATAATAATAGAGGTACACAAATGGTCATAAACAACTATCAATTTGAATCTTTTGCATAAAAATCATGGCAACGATGTGTAAAAAGGTATGGTAATGAAATCAGTCGAATTTGAATCTTAATCAGAACCACACAAAGTTTAGGAACGAGACCTGAAAATTATAAAAATATAATTTGCGAAAAATCGTTTAACTAGAAAAAATTCCCCGCGGACCAGGCAACAGACGGGACTCGAACCCGCACCCTTCGCAATCCGGGCGAATGCACTGACCAATTATGCTACCGCGGCCCTCACGGACCGCGTCGAAATTCTTCTAGCCATTCTTAAGCTGCAAGGCAGCGCCATCTCTTCGCATTATAGGTAACCCACAATGTCAAATGAATACTTTTACAAGTATTAAACATTTGAAAGAAGAAATAGCAATTATAGTTATAATTTTTATTATTTTAAAGCATGTAACTGCTTGATGTTTAAATCTAAAGAAAATATAACTAGAAAAAATTCCACGCGGACCAGGCAGCAGACGGGACTCGAACCCGCACCCTTCGCAATCCGGGCGAATGCACTGACCAAATATGCTACCGCGCCCGTTAACCGTGAAACGATACGGTACCATAACGCGGTAAAAACTAAAATAAACACAGACAAAGCCGCAGGCTGCCCTAGCGGCATTGTAATCTTTTCAAGTACACATGCACTGAGAATTCACTGCAATTTCTATCTCAAAAGATGCTGTGTCTAAAACAAATTTTAACATCCGACGAGTGTTCAACGGTAATAATTTTCAACTATTATCTATACAGAAGATAAAATCCGTGATCACAATAATAATAACTTTTAGAGTATTCTTAAATATTTTTTCATATTAACAGTATTATGGATAACATTTGGCACAATATCCTATTAATTTTATATAAAATGGTACTTAATACATTGTATGTATAAGGCTATTGTTCTATATCTCCAATCTAGGTGATTGAGATATAGGATAGATAGTAATGATGTAACGAATGTCATTTTTTGAACATTCGCGAACGCGAATGTGAATATTTAGTTTTTTTTAAATTGGCGCCAATGAGGGCTATCGCGTATGAATCCGCCGCTAGAGGCGCTAGTGTAGCGTGAGGTCTCCGAAATGTCAAATGTTATTGCTTGTTGGTTGACTACGCGGGTTTATTTCTTATTAAAATAATGTTGTGAATAATTGGTAACAATTCGGCTTAATTATGGCAAATATGAGTTGTGTGGCAATGAATGTCAGTTATTAAATTTTTGAGCTTAGAAAAATGATTATGTTCCCATTTTTTCCGAATAAAACGGAACTGCGCGTCACTGTGGCATGGCCTATATGTTTAGGATATGGTTCTTTTGTGTTAAAATACGATCTAAATGTAACCTTTGATTTCATGTGCGTATTAATAAATTTTAAAAGTTACAATTTAGGACCTCACTCAACAGTGGCGCCATCTGGTGAGGCAGAAAACGGTAGCCTTCATTGTCTATGGCATGGTGGCAGTCTCGTTCGAATTGCCGAGTTGATATGAACTCATCCTACTGAAGTGTCATTCCGCTCGCACCGGTCTTTCCGTTAACAAAACAAGTGAATTTTGAGGTTAGTGATTGTGAGTGGTAATAGTGATTTGTTAACATGAGTAAATCGAATTCTAGTGAAACATGGACTTATTTCACACTTTGCGATGCTGAACGAGCTAAATGCAAACTGTGTAACAATGAATATTCAAGGAAATGCAGAACTACAACTTCTTCAAATTGTTTTTTTCTAAAATTCATATTCGCAAAACATTCGCAGAGATTTTGCGAATGCGCATTCGCGAATATTCGTTACATCACTAATAGATAGGTAATTTTTATTTCGATATATTATATTAGGTTGTAGATATCTTAAAATAATGCACTACAGGACTCGAAGAACCATAGGTATTTTTCTGATATGATATTTTGTTAAAGTTTTTGATCCTCGTGATAATCTCATCGACAAAATTGCAAATGAACAATTTGCTATTAAAAATGTCGATGAACTTACTGAAAAATTTTAAAACTAATCAATACAAAAATCTCGGTCAGTATCAGATTCAAATTATAAACTAAATTATATAAAGTTATATTACAGTTTGATATGACACGACAAGTTATAATTTTTGCTATTGTCTAAAGATTATTAGAAAATAGGAAAACGAAAAACTATTGTAAGAAAAGATTTACATAAATAAACAATTTGTCTCATTTTTTTAGTTCAGCCACAAAGAATGTACTTTTACAATAGTATGGGAGCCCATAATTTACGGGGGGCAACCTTGCACCCTGTGAAGTACCCCCAATACACCTGAAAGGGTGTAAAAAAAACTATGAAGTCCCTCATTAAGATTATCAAACAATAATGGACAATTATTTTTTTCGTTTATAAACAAAAGAATAACTAATATGAAAGGCATCAATTCATCATTCGACGACCTCCGTGGCCTAGTGGTTTGTACGCCGGGTTTCAGTGTCGCCGACTCGAGAATTCCCGGGTTCGAATCCCGGTGGGGGCAGATGTTTGTGTGATGAATACGAGCATTTGTACTCCAGCCATGGATGTTCAATATGTATTTCTATATAAATACTAGCTGTCCCAGCGAACTTTGTACCGCCATAAAAAAATAGGGGTTGGTGGTAGAAGGGTGAAAATTTAGGGTTGTATGTATTTTTGTATGACGTATCATAAAAAAATTATAAAAAAATTTTATCTAAAATTAAAAAAAAATGGAGGGGGGGGGGGTGGTACAATTAACATTTAGGGGAATGAAAAATAGATTACATCCGATTCTCAGACCTACCCAATAAGCACACAAAATTTCACGAAAATCGGTCGAGCCGTTTCGGAGGAGTTTAACCACAAACACCGCGACACGAGAATTTTATATATTAGATACTTATATATGTACAGTATATGTATTCTATCCGTTACCCTAGCATCCCATAACACAAGCCTTACAGTGCTTACTTACGGCTAGGCTAATTGGTGTGAGTGTTGGAAATATTTATTTATTTATTATGAATGATTGGGACTGGAGGTTCGCGACGTCGCTTCCGAGTAAAAATTGTACCAAGACGTGACGTCATACGACATTTCAAATCAATATACCTTTGTAATATTTTGATTGGTGTGGATGTAGAAAAAATACGTGTCCAATACTTTTTGATAATCTGCCTGACAGACGAAGAAAAAAACAGTCATAATCACCATTCATTTTAAATTACTTACAACAGGTACTTAATTTCTTAGGATTTTTAAATAACATTCAACATATAAATATTCACAATTCATAAAATACCATTATTATGCTTTCAGAAGTATTAATTAAATTTTATCAATTTCGTTAGTAAACTTTATTTTGTTTAGCAGAACGGCACCATTATTTTCAAGTATGGCAAAAAATACTAAGTTTTTTTCTATAAAAGGCTTGTAAATAACTACTTCATTCAACTATGTGTTTTGTTCTCTTATTTTGACGTAAAAATGCCCAATTATTTTCAATTTGGGGAAAATTGGGTACAATTTAATAAAAATGGTTTAACTATCTAAATTAGCCAAAAAAAATTTTAAGATAAACCTCGATCGATTTATGACAAAAATTTTCTTTTACTTTTAAAATTGTTACCAGCACTTTAAAATTGTTCTTAACATACAAATCTGTAGTATTATTTTGTACAATAAATAGTTTTCCTCCCAAAAGTTTAGACACCTAATACATTGGGAAAAAATACTGATGAACCGGATAGTCCAATGACGGCGCCTTTACGAAAAATGATTTCTTTAATGCCAGCACTTCACTTGGCTATTGTAAAATTGCCATCAGTCTGTCCTTTTCACTCCTTATAAAGCATGATAAGGACAGATGGTTGTCAAACTACACATGACTTAAACAATAAAATTAACATTTTAATAATAACCTTTGTGATGTCTGCTATTATGCACTCTTAAGCACCTTTTTCACTTTTTTATCATCTAACGGCCGCACTCAGAGTAATCAATTAAATTTAAAGCCGGAAAGAGCGACGCGTCGTAATTCTACATTAGTAAATAATGAGAACAAAATCGCTATCATTAAGAAACTAAAAACATCATAGGAAATAAAAAATTCAAAACTAATTGACGTATCTCAGTGCGATCGTAAACATATAATGCGATTAAAATAAGAATAGGAAATAATTTTTATTATTTTAAAGCATGTAACTGCTTGATGTTTAAATCTAAAGAAAATATAACTAGAAAAAATTCCACGCGGACCAGGCAGCAGACGGGACTCGAACCCGCACCCTTCGCAATCCGGGCGAATGCACTGACCAATTATGCTACCGCGGCCCTCACGGACCGCGTCGAAATTCCTTCTAGCTATTCTTAAGCTGCAAGGCAGCGCCATCTCTTCGCATTATAGGTAAACCCACAATGTCAAATGAATACTTTTACAAGTATTAAACATTTTTTTCTAGTTATATTTTCTTTAGATTTAAGAATAGGAAAGCCAATGACCTCCATCTGTCAAATGTCGCTTGAAAAGTACGGTTTGCAAAAAAAAACCTGAAATCTTTTTTTAGCACTCAGCTAATTCTATTAATTTGTAAACAAACAATAACAAATATTGATAATTAATATTGGTTGATATTTTATTTTTCATTTATTGAGCTTTGGCTATGAATGTTGTTAACCTAAATCGTCAACCAAATGTCATTTTAAGTTGCGTTCAGAAACACGATTTGAAACTTTCGTTTACATAAAGAATGCATGTTCGTATGTGACCTAGTAATAGTGCATGATTATTCATAACTACTCCGGTGGTAATGCAGAGATGAGCGGAATTGAAGAGCTTAATTCTGATTAATGTTTTTTCTCACACAGTTTTAATAAATAAATATTATTAAGAATCGGTTGTTTTCTTTTCTCAATCTCAGTAAATAAGTTTTATTAAAAAAATCTGATGCTATTTCTCACTTAATCTTAGTAAATAAGTTTTATTAAATAAAAGCTTTTTTTGCTCACTCTACCTATTTCGTTTGAATTGACAGCTATGACGTCACAATATGGCGCCCAGACGGTCCTATTCTTAGTTGAATCGCATTATATATAAATATATTTGTTTCTTAGGTTTTCTCGGACACCACTCCTTAAATAAATCAAGTTTCAACGGTATAGATGCCCTGATCTATTTATTTATTGACTTATTGATCACACTAATATTATAAAGGCGAAAGTTTGTGAGTGTTTGTGTTTGTTACTTCTTCACGTCTAAACGGCTGGAGCGATTTTATTAAAATTTGGTATGGAGTTAGGTGACTCCCTGAATTAACACATTGACATCGGGAAAATATCCCTAACAAACCGCGGGTAACACCGCGGGGCACAGCTAGTAATTCATAATTCAGACGAACCCTGAAAAGGATGCGAAACGTCAATCTATATATATATATATAAAACTCAAAGGTGACTGACTGACTGACATAGTGATCTATCAACGCACAGCCCAAACCACTGGATGGATCGGGCTGAAATTTGGCATGCAGGTAGATGTTATGAGGTAGGCATCCGCTAAGAAAGGATTTTGATCAATTCTACCCCCAAGAGGATAACATAGGGAATGAAAGTTTATATGAAACTTTGTCAATTTCAAACCGATCGGGCTGAGACTTTGCATGCAGGTATAAGAAGAATCATAGATGAATGTCATTGTGTATAATACAAGCCTGAGAACAAAAACTGTAGTCTACACTTCTCTACACCGAAGCGAAGCGAGGGCGGGCCGCTAGTAAATAAATAAATCAGTGCATGTATACCGTTGACACTTGTTTTATATATACATTTATATATATAAGTACTTTTAGCATTAAAAAATTGGTCTCTTCTTTACCAGTTCATATATACCTAATGCTTACGAAAACTGGTTTCTGTCATGGTCTACCGAGCATCGACACTGAAGCCGATGCTTTGATCCAGGGCTTGTATACCGGTTAATTTTCAAACCTTAATCAGTGTCAAGTACATAAGGAGCGTTTTATTTAGGTCTGGCTCTACCTTAACCTTAAAAAACCGGTTTTCCTAAAGAGCGTAATCAAATAGGTTTTGAATCAATTTAGCGGTTTTAAAGGGTTTCGTTTCGCTCTTTCTGACGGCATCGATAATAAATGAATAACTTGACTCACTAGATGCTAGCAAACGTGTCAATAAATGCATCAGACTCTGAGCATTAACAAGTTGTGACTTGGTTAGTTCAAACAAAACAAACTTCAAGCGATGCCGACGCGTGCACGTGTCGCTCTGGATTAAACCGGTTTACTAATGTTTTAGGTACCGCTTTCATTTTGGACGCGCTCCGAACGAAACCTTTACGAAAAACCGGTATTAACCTTTATTTACCGGTATTTTCGAAACCGGTTTCAAGCCCTGCTTTGATCGTTTAGCTTTACTCATATCTCAGGTGGGTATATTATACAGCGCCGTCAGTCTTTCAAAAAACGCATTCTCTATCGTCTCTCCTTGCATTCCGTCTACCCGGGTATCTCTTACGTCCCTATCCAAATGTCTCATATCACCCAAAGACACAGGATTTGTAACTATAGGCCCTGCGTAATCTTTAGTCTTCTCTATGTGAGTGAAGACTTGTAACTTGCCGTCCGTGTTGTCTCTTTCGCACAACTGGCCCCGGAATACGGTTAACTCCCTCTCGCTCACTCTCTCGCTATCTTTGTACGGTTGCGCGTCATAATCTTTCACTTTGGAGTAATCGCTTTCGTCGCTGTAAACTTCTTTGAACTTGTATTCGACTTGTCGCGTGTCGAAAACTTCCGTCGGGCTTTCGGAGGTCTCGTAACCGGTCAGTTTGAAGTCTGACCGCGTCACGGTGACGTTTGGCGCGGAAGCTTTCCTCAGCGCGTTCTTTCTGGGTTTGTCGCTCAGCCTCTCGCCATCTTTGTACGGTTGTGCGTCATAATCTTTCATTTTGGAGTAATCGGCTTCGTCGTTGTAAACCTCTTTGAATTTGTAGTCCACTTGTCGCGTGTCGAAGACTTCAGTCGGGCTTTCGGAGGTCTCGTAACCGGTTAGTTTGAAGTCTGACTGAGATACGGTGACGTTTGGCGCGGAGGATTTCTTTAGCGCGTTCTTTTTGGGTTTGGGGGGCTTTTTGGGGGGCGGGGTGATTTTGGGGGCGGTTTTACGGAGGAGGGGGGGTCTGGGAGGGGGCGTGGGGGGTCTCGGAGGGGGCGCGGGGGGGTGGCGACGGGATTGCGAGCGGGACTTCGCCTCGTCGAGGCGGTTTCGTAGTTTGTCGTGAGTTAAAGCGTGTCGGCGTAGATCGCCGGCGGCGCGGAAGCATTTCTCGCATTCGTTGCATTTGTATGGACGGTCGCCTGTGGAGGGGTGTGTGATAAGATGTGTATTAATTATAATGCTTTTATCAAATAATTTTGAATATTTTGGTTTCTATAATATCATCATGTTTGTGTACAGCTCGTGTCATTAAAAAAATGAATCGAAAATGACGACGCAAGACATTCCAACTCTCTCGTACTTTACCGAGAATAGTATGTGTGAAAGGGACAGAATGTCTTACGTCGTCGTTTGCGAATTCTTTTTTTAATGACACGATTTATTTATGATTATGTAAACCAATACTATTACTGGGAGCTCGATGGCGCAGGTGGCTAGCGCGTCTGGCTGCGCTCATTGAAGTTAAGCAACTTTCGCAGTGGCCGATCATTGGATGGGTGACCAAAATTCTTCTATCTCCAGTTCCTCCGTGCTTCCGAAGGCACGTTATACGTGCATCTGCAGTCGTTAGCACCCGCTAATCCGCACTGGGCCCATTGGGAAGGTACCCCAGCCATAGAGGTATAACAATAGAGTGGGGAAGGCGGCTCTAAAAATGTTCGTCTAGCAGAAAGAGAAAGAAGATGAGGTACCGCTAGCTAAGAGAGAGAGCTCTTATGACGCATGGCATCCAATGGCATCACATCGAAATAGTAAGACGCTTACGGTCGCCAATGCGCATGCGCGATTAGAGAGAGAAAGCTAGGGGTCTCTCATCTTCTTTCTCTTTCTATTAGAGTGACACTTCCACTTGTAGTAGAGTCTATATCTCCCCTACTCTATTCTTATACCTCTATGGCCCCAGCAATGGGGACATTTATAGGCTAATGATATAGGTAGCTTTTAGCGATAAGACTGCCCATTGAAGCACTGTTTTTTAACAATTGTAATGTCCCTCATTTCTGTTCTGTGTTGTGGTGTTTTCAATAAAGTATTGTGTATTGTATTGTAATAATAATTAAATAATGAGTGAAAAAAATAGAGGAGCTCGATGGCGCAAGTGGTTAGCGCGTTCCGTAGCGATCGTTGAATTTAAGCAACTTTCGCAGTGGTCGGTCATTGGATGGGTGACCATAATTTACTATCTCGAGCTCCTCCGTGCTTCGGAAGGCACGTTAAGCCGTTGGTCCCGGTTGCATCTGCAGACGTTAGCACCCACCAACCCGCACTGGGCCCGCGTGGTGGGTCATGGCCCAATCTCCCTATTCCATCCATAGGGAAGCCTGTGCCCCAGCAGTGGGGACATTAATAGGCTGATGATGAATAATTAAATATAGGTATATTTAATTATTATGTATAAGTACTTTCTATTATGGTATGTTTATATTATTAATAACTTTTTTACTAAAGCCGCATTCGTGACTTTCTGTACTCCTGAAGGTTGACTGGCAGAGAATGTTTTTAGCGGACTTAACCGCCTTTTGTCCATTTTGTAATAGGGGTAATGACGGGGTACAGTAAACGATATTCTATTTAGTCCGTCAGTTAGATGATCAAAAAATAATGGACACGTATTTTTTCTTTGGGCAATCAACCAAAAAATGACAAAGTTATAGCGCTTCAAAGTTTGGGAGTAGGGGCTCGTGACGTCACTTTTGAGTGAATTTTCACTTATAAGTGTACTCAAACGTGACGTCATGCGACTTTTCAAATCAATATATCTCTGCAATGTTTATATTATGTGAAAAAAGAAAAAATACGTGTCCAACACTTTTTGATAATCTACCTGATAAACGAAGAAAAAAAATTAGTCATTATCCCTATTGTGGCAATAAAGTTTTTTGTAATTGTGTCAATAAAGTTGTAATGTTATTAAATATAATTGTAAGCTATATTCTATTAAAAAAAATGCGATCTGATATAAATAAGAAATTTTGTATACCTATGACATTTTAATATTCATTTTTTGTATGACATTATAACACTATTAACTTGACTTGTGATTTTTAATTAAATTATTTTAATTATTTTATTTAATGGAATTTATTGAATTTAAATTATGTAATTTATTAAATTAAATTAAATAAACGATAAGTTGTATTTTTAGTGACATGTGCCTATTTCTATTGTAAGTGATTATGTATTATTATTATGATTATGAGTAACGTTGCTCGAAATAAATGAATTTTATTTATGATTTTTTTTTTTTTAAGCATTTAACTGCTAGATGTTTAAATCTAAAGAAAAGTTTACTAGAAAAAAATCCACGCGGACCAGGCAACGGACGGGACTCGAACCCGCATCCTTCGCTATCCGGGCGAATGCACTGACCATTATGCTACCACGGCCCGTTTTATTTAGTAAATAAAATCATAACTATAATTGCTATTTCTTCTTTCAAATGTTTAATACTTGAAAAAGTATTCATTTGACATTGTGGGTTACCTACAATGCGAACAGATGGCGCTGCCATGCAGCTTAAGGCTAGGAAAATTTCGACGCGGCTAATAGGGCCGGATAGCGAAGGATGCGGGTTCGAGTCCCGTCCGCTGCCTGGTCCGCGTGGATTTTTTTTTTTCTAGTGAATATTATTTATTTATTTTTATTTAAATAAATATGACGATTGTTGTTACCTGTATGCGTCCTCATATGGCTGAGTCTGTATGAAGAAGCTCTGAAGCTTTTATCACAGTATTCGCACTTGTAGTCGCGCTCGCCAGTATGAATCTTACGATGGAGGTTCAGCGAGTATTTGCGGGCGAATTGTTTACCGCAAAAGTCGCACTTGAAATGTTTCTGTGAATATCAAACAACTAATTAGAATATTATATTGTTTTAAACTTTCATGGTCACTTACATTATAGTAATACTAGCTGACCCAGCGAACTTCGTAACGCCATAAAAAAATAGGGGTTGGTGGTAGAAAGTTGAATATTTAGGGATGTATGTATTTTTGTATGATGTATCATAAAAAAATATCTAAAATTAGAAAAAAAAGGTGGATTACCCTTAACATTTAGGGGGATGAAAAATAGATGACATCCGATTCTCAGACCTACTGAATATGCATATAAAATTTCACGAAAATCGGTCGAGCCGTTTCGGAGGAGTTTAACCACAAATACCGCGACGCGAGAATTTTATATATTAGATAAGTTATTAACGGGATTGTTACCATGTACCTTGTTTTTAGCGAGTTTCCAATATTTGGTATCGAACGCAATTAAAGACTTCGTCGGAGGGTAGACCGATATGTCTGCCAATAACAGCCTACCCGCAATTACTTCAGTTACTCCGTGATCATGGCGCTTGCAACAGTGCCGAAATATCGGAAACTCGCTAAAAACAAGGTACATGGTAACAATCCTGTAAATAACTTATATTACTATAACTAATTAGAAATACTACAGCGTTACTCTCAAACAAAGACCGCTAAAACATAGTTCCAAATTCATACACCTAATCTTCACGCGCGCAGATATAACAAAATACTTTGACAAATCAAATGTCTGCAATAGAATTCGGCTATCCATTCATTGGGTCAAATAATTTCAAAGGAAAATCTCAACCAATCCCGGGTTCGGCGGGATGATCGCAGTTTTTCCACCGCCTAGTTGAGCGCAGTTTGCGTGGAACCACTTTTTAGCGCAGTTCGTTTTTCATATTATTATTAATTCGTTGATCATAAAATAGAGATTTCTTAGTTGAAGGTCTACCGAAGGATATGCGAATATCTAGGTTCGTCGTCGTCGTATGTTTGCCAATTATTGCGTCTGTGCTATAAGTAAATCAAAACTATACCACTTTCACACTTTAATATCCAGGATGAAACAATAAGCGGATAATTAAAATACCATACCATCCGTAATTAAGATTTAAGATAATAATAAAACCAAAAAATTAAAAATAATACCAACTTAACTGCTCATATTTGCAATAACACAAAAATATAATTCCATGAACAGTATTAGTTATATGTCACTTATCAGTTCGAATAAATAATCGATTCACTATTCGATTACTAAAGTCAAATGAAATCATTTTGAATACACTTTTCAGTGCAACACTGTTCAACCATACACAACAGAAAATACCCATCTTTTAAAATATTACTTTTCGACTCGCCTTTATTTTCAATTTTTCATAATTTATAAAGAAATAAGTGCTATAAAAGATAGTGAATTAATAAGTCAAACCCCTAGAAATGCAAATGAATGTGTTGAGAAATCAATTTATGGAATAATTGCGTGGGAATTAGGAGGTAAAGTGTTTGTTTACTTTTGGAATAAATTCCTTTGGAACAGACTATAATATAGTGAAAACCCGTGTCCCAGCAGTGGGGACACTAATAGGCTGATGATGATGAAAGGAGCTCGATTGCGCAAGGGGTTAGCGCGTTTGGCTGCGATCGTTGAAGTTAAGCAACTTTCGCAGTGGTCGGTCATTGGATGGGTGACCAAAAATTACTATCTCGAGCTCCTCCGTGCTTCGGAAGGCACGTTAAGCCGTTGGTCCCGGTTGCATCTGCAGTCGTTAGCACCCACCAATCCCCACTGGGGCCCGCGTGGCGGGTCATGGCCCAATCTCCCTAGGGGCCGTCCATATATTACGTCATTCTAAATTGGGGGGGGGGGGGGGGGGGGTTGCTCTGCGGATGACGGTAAATGATAGATACGGGGGGGAGGTGTTTCGAAATTGACGTCATTCTTATTTATTTATTTATAGTTTATTTGCTCACGTACAAAAAGATTATTTCTAAAAAGAAATTTCTTCCAGCACACCTAGTAAGTGAGACTGCAAATGTGAGAGGCGGCTAAGGCGCGTACAATACTAAAATAACTCATAATAAACATACATAATGCAACATAGATGTACACAAATACAGTAATAACTACAGATAAAATACTCTAACAATAATATTACATATAATACTAGCTTTTCTCAAATCTGCAATATTTTAATTTTGTCAAACTGGTAATGACGTCAATTTTGGGAGAAGGGGGGGGGGGGTCATTAAGAAATGACGATAGGATGATTGTAGGGGCGGGGGGTCTAAAATCTGAAAAAATCGATGACGTAATTTATGGACGGCCCCCTATTCCATCCATAGGGACGGCCTGTGCCCCAGCAGTGGGGACATTAATAGGCTGATGATGATGATGATGATGATGATGAAAGCTAGTTATCACCTGTGTGGAATGTATGGAGCTCTTGTGGTACTTGAGGTCGCTCCACTGACGGAATCGTCGGCCGCACTCGTCGCACTTGCAAGGCCTGTCGTCGTTGTGCACGCGTTTGTGAACCTTAACGTGTGACGGTTAAAGATCAATTTCATTTATTTCAGATTGCACATGTACAGTATTTTATTAAAAGGTGTTACATTGTAATAGTGAGTGGTACATGAACCCAATGGGGTGCAGCAATAAACTTGATAGGTTAATTCAAAATAAATCAAATCAGGGGGCCATTCGCCTAACGGAAATGCTTTGGTAAACGCTAACACTTACGATTTTATATTGTTACTAGCCCGCCCTCGCTTCGCTCCGGGGTAGAATAGGGATGATGACTATTTTTTTTTCTTCGTTTATCAGGTAGATTATCAAAAAGTATTGGACACGTATTTTTTTCTTTTTTCACATAATACAAACATTGCAGAGATATATTGATTTGAAAAGTCGCATGACGTCACGTTTGAGTACACTTATAAGTGAAAATTCACTCAAAAGTGACGTCACGAGCCCCTACTCCCAAACTTTGACGCGCTATAACTTTATCATTTTTTGGTCGATTGCCCAAAGAAAAAATACGTGTCCATTATTTTTTGATCATCTAACTGACGGACTAAATAGAATTTCGTTTACTGCACCCCGTCATCACCCCTACTGATCAAAATCCTTTCTTAGCGGATGCCTACGTCATAACATCTACCTGCATGCCAAATTTCAGCCCGATCCGTCCAGTGGTTTGGGCTGTGCGTTGATAGATCATTATGTCAGTCAGTCACCTTTGAGTTTTATATATATAGATTTCTAGCCGTCTGAGGTTTTTAAATGCCTCTTTTTTTTCTTTTGCATTGGTAATAACAATATTAAAAAAAATCAGCGTGAGGTATTTTAAAACCTTCGGCGGTCAGAAATGACAAAATAAAATCAAAAGCGTTAGCGTTTTCCAAAGCATTACCGTTAGGCGAATGCCCCCCAGGTCCAACCAAATTTCAATCAAATTTAACAAATAAATAAAAAAATCAAGTCAAATTATATTATTATCATCATAGTCAATTCATAATCATATCATAACAAGTTAAATTAAAGAAAAGTTTACTAGAAAAAAAAATCCACGCGGACCAGGCAGCGGACGGGACTCGAACCCGCACTCTTCGCAATCCGGGCAAATGCACTGGCCATTATGCTACAACGGCCCTATTGGCCGCGTCGAATTTTCCCTACCCTTAAGCTGCAAGGCAGCGCCATCTCTTCGCATTGTAGGCAACCCACAATGTCAAATGAATACTTTTTCAAGTATTACTAGAAAAAAAAAGTTAAATGCTTAAAAATAAATAAAAACATAAGTTAAATTAAATCAATTCAATCACATGTACATTCGAAACTCAAGAAGATTTATTTTAGACTAGCTCAGTGGTTCCTGACCTATAATGATGAGGGACCATTTGTCAAAATGTCTGTCTTGCCATAGGATTCATAAATCAATAAGCGTTCTCTTACTTCTGTACCCTTAGTAAAAGTTTGAGCTCACGAAAACTGTCATAGTTTTCGTAATTGTAAATTATGTTTCTATGTCCATTTTAAGAAGACGTAAATGATTTAATGATAGAATTTAGACACTGTTTACTTGTATTGAAACAAAAACAATAAAATCAGTACCCTTAGTACGAGTGCGAGCTCACGAAAACTATCATAGTTTTCGTAATTGTAAAACTCGTACTATGGGTACTGTAATATTTTTGATGTGTAACATCTTTCCTCTCCCTTTCCTGCAATTTGTGGGAGTGATTTCGTGAAATGGGACGGAAGTGTGTAACAGGAAGTCGCGAAAGCGCGCGCTATTTGATTTGATTTTAGATCATATTGTTCAAATGGCTTATTCCTTCTGTAGTACGTTTTATTTATTTTTTTACTAATATAAGGTGAGGTTTTAATAGGGTATTTGACAAGTTTTAGAAATCGATCTCACGTTATTGACTAATGTTTAGTCTATATGACTATGACTAATGTGGAGTCTGTAAAAAGTGGGTATTCATCATTTTGTTGTGTATTTCAGTAAAAATAACCAAAACAAACTCCATTTTCAAGTTGCCGCGAAAATGGTTTTCTGGACAATATGGCGTCTTACTAGTGTGTGACGGCACACGACTGTTATTAAAACGTCAAACGATACAATGCAATGTCACTTTAACCGGAAGTTTACTTGTGTGTGACGTCATTTTAGGCTCCGCCAATCCCAAGCGCTTTGGGTCACGTGACAATAGATAAGAAAACTATTTGTTTCTTAGGTTTTTACGCACATCACTCATTAAATAAAACTAGTTTTTACGGGTTAATGCACGAAAACTTTATTTATTTATTGACGTTTCGTAGTCTTTACAGGCTACGTCGTCAGAATGCGCTTTGTCTTCAGGCCTTCCAATCGGCGGATCTTATTGGCGGTTTCCAGCCCGTACTGGTTAACAAATTTGTTTCTTAGGTTTTCACGCACATCACTCATTTGTTTTAAAGTTAGAGGTTATTTCCTTTCCCAACTTTAAGTCTTACCTCTCTCTTGTCTCTCTCTTTGTATATATCTATTACATCTATTATTCATTATTTATTTTACCATACCTGCTACACCTCCCCCCCTTCTTGTTCCTCTTATTTATTTATTTCACTGTCATGGGTTGCCTGGAAGAGATTGCTGTTTAGCAATAAGGCCGCCTATTGTGTACGTTTTCACTGTCATGTTTAATGTCTTGTATGTCCTGTGAGGTGTATGTCAATAAAGAATATTATTATTATTATTGTTTTCACAGAAAGCAGATTCTGACGACGTAGCCTGTAAAGACTACGAAACGTCAATAAATAAATAAAGTTTTCGTGCATTAACCCGTAAAAACTAGTTTTATTTAAGAAAACTATTATCTTTTTTGTAGGTTTTTAGTAAAATTATGAATATTTTTTTTTTGTAAAAATAGTGAAAACCCCTGCCAATATTCATTCTAAACACAGATGCTAACAATTGGCACTTTATTTTTAATACTGTCAAATACCCTAATGTTACACATCATACGCGACAACTGTAAGGCTCGCTCTTTGTTTTTAGAATGGCGTCGTGGACCACTCTGAGTAGTTCCAGGGACCGCCGGTTAAGAACCACAGGGCTAGATCAGTATGAAACTTCTAATGGATTTTCACTCTAAGCCTGTCAGCTATACACGGTGTTTCAAAAATACCCCTAAAGCGAAAAGGCTATTAGAAGGTCCCTTATACAGGCTGTTACAGAATTCCGAAATAAAATTTGTAGGTGTGTATTCCGAAATAAAAATTTGTAGGTATCTGAGCGGTGCGCAGGGGCTCCCGGGGGAGAGAGGGGGGTCTGTTTAGGTAGTAGGTTGTCATAGGCAAGTGTAAAACGATATTTTTAATAATTTAATTAGAAAATAAAAGTGGTCTGAAAGGCGTAAAACTTTCGTAGGTAATTCTATACAAGGAACACAACCAAACCCTAAAGTTTTATTTCGGACTTTTGTCACACCTTGTATAGAGCTCATTGCCAATATATGACAACCGTAGCTTAATATTATTATTTGCCGAACTTTAATTATTGTTAATAAAAAAATAAAATGAAATGCAATGAGCTCTATATATGGGACCTTCTAACGCCCTTTTCGCTTTAGGTGTATTCTTGAAACACCGTGTATATTTATCAATATTGCCTGAAAACAATTAGTCACACTATAACAACTATAAAAATGAACTGAGAGTTGCTTTCAAAGTAAATCCGGCCAGATAAGTGTTAAAGAGACAAATTAGTTTGTACAGGTATTAGGCTGCATTTTCGCTTTTTCTCTTCTGGGGCGTTATCATCAATTATCAAATCAAATCATCTATTAACTTTTATTTTTTTAACATGTAACTGCTTCATGTTTTAAATCTAAAGAAAATATAACTAGAAAAACTTCCACGCGGACCAGGTAGCAGACGGGACTCGAACCCGCACCAATTCGTTATCCGGGCGAATACAATGACCCATTATGCTACTGCGGCCCTGATGGCCACGTCGAAATTCTTCTAGCCATTCTTAAGCTGCAAGGCAGCGCCATCTTTTCGCATTGTAATAAATTAAAATTATAACTATAATTGCTATTTCTTCTATCAAATGTTCAATACTTATAAAAGTATTAATTTGACATTATGGGTTACCTACAATGCGAAGAAATGGCGCTGCTTTGCAGCTTAAGAAAGGCTAGAAAGAATTCGACACGGCCATCAGGGCCGCAGTAGCATAATGGTGAGTGCATTCGCCCGGTTAGCTAAGGGTAGTTAGCGGGTTCGAGTCCCGTCTGCTGCCTGGTCCTCGTGGATTTTTTTCTAGTAATATTTTCTTTAGATTTAAACATCAAGCAGTTAAATGTTGAAAAATAAAAACTATTATTATAGCTTTAAAGTTCAAAACCGCTTGAAAACAACTTACCTTCAAAGCTGCTACAGTGTAGAAGCTCTTTCCGCACTGACACTTCTGTTGTTTATCACTATGAGACAGCACGTGGTACATCAGACTATTTCTATGCTGGAACACTCTAGAACAATGCTGGCACTCGAACCGCTTGGGTTTCTTCTCAATCACTGGCTTCTTTTCCGGCGGTGAAGGCGGTTGTTCCGGCACCTCCGGGTTATCCGGAATTATGTTTTCAGAGAAGTTGGTCTCGCCATTCGAGACTTCCGTCTCGAATATCCTCTGGAGGACTTCCTCTGTGAAAGAGCGGAAGTAGTGTTAAGTTAATGATGATGAAATATAAAAGATCGTAATGCATTGACATAGTGTTTCTTGTAATTTGTTATTTGATGGGTATTAGTCAGTTTTTGTAACAGTAATATGGTCCCTATCTAATGCCGCTTCCTTTTTTTTATTTTTATAAATATTTCCAACACACACCAATTAGCCTAGCCCCAAAGTAAACACTGTAAGGCTTGTGTTATGGGATGCTAGGGTAACGGATATAATACATATACTTTACATATATAAGTATATTTATATAGAAAATACATATTAAACATCCATGACTGGAGTACAAATGCTCGTATTCATCACACAAACATCTGCCCCCACCGGGATTCGAAGCCGGGACCTCTCGAGTCGGCGTCACCATAAAACCTGGCGTACAAACCACTCGGCCACGGAGGTCGTCAAAGTCCTCTATAAAAGAAAACTATGTAGTTCGTTTTAGCATTTTTACCTACCCTTGAGCGGAGGTTCAGTGGGTCGCGGCGGGCACACGGGGCAGTAGGCGCCGCCCGACCCGCACGCCCCACCAGCCCCGCATGCCCCACCGCCGGGGCACGCGGCGCTATTACCGTTGCGCATGTACCTGGGGCACAGAAATACATTCAACATAAACAAAACAATGTATGTGTAGGACAATACAACTTTCATTTTATTTATTTTAAATTTAATTTAATTTTATAAATGAATTTCCATTTCTATTCTATTTCTACTGTTAATAAGATCGATTGAGTAAGTTATATTGTTAAACTAATGGAATCAGATGACATTTATGCATAATTTGAGATATAAGTGATTTAATACAAATTAGGTTCCTTATATTCGTAATTGTTTATTAATTAAATTCTTTTGTAATTTTTATCTTTAACTGTACTGTATATTGCGATACCCTGACAGGGTTCATGTTAGGTACTATAAGCATTTTGTAACCATCGATGAAACCACATGAGTGCAATAAATTGAATTGAATATTTTATTTGTAAGAACTTGTAAGAAAAAATATTAATTTGTTTCTTAAAAACGCTGATGTTCACACACTTAATACAAGAAAAAAATAAACTAACTTTACCTGCTACTAGGCTTCACAAAATCAATAATTCATATAAAGGTCTTTGTGTTCGCTTATACAATAAAGTCCCAAGCAATATCCAAGAGTTAACCATAAATAAATTCTAAAAAATTATAAAAAAGCACTTTCTGATTATATTACAAACAAATATGCTTGGGTTTGAACTGTTCCAATCATTCCAACAGGTTTTCTATATTAAATAAATCATGATTGTATTGACGTTGTAACAACATAATGATTTGTAAATGTTGTAACATTATACTTTTAATGTTGTGGAGATTTTTTCACTCGTTTTTATCCACAGCTGAAAAATATGTTCAATAACGAGTAGTAGGGAAGAAAAAAATGTTAGAACGATTCAAAAGAGTTGTACTATACATCCAATTTGAATAAAGATATATTGATTTCTGATTAAGAAAGGACACGGTTCAAATTTGTATTGAGGGTAGTTAGTCTGCGGCAGACTCCAAATTTTTATATAATAATACTAGCTGACTCGGCGAACTTCGTACCGCCCGAAAATTCAAATTTGCAATAAAATAATATTGCGACTATAATTTGAGATTTAAACTATCCTATCTCTCAAGTTGGATCGAACTGCACATGGTGTGCGAATTTTATTATAATCGGTTAAGTGGTTTAGGAGTCCATTGAGGACAAACATTGTGACACGAGATTTATATATATTAAGATAGTTTTTATGACAAATAATGCATTTCATACACCTCAATATAAAAAATTTCTCGGTTGAACTAATTCTTCGTGATCCCCTTGAAGGGTCAATGTAGAATATAACCTTTATATTGCGACATTTTGCGATCAAACTCTTAATAACAAATTAAAAAAAGTTTAAATGCCTTTAATTAACGAATTTTGTCAACCTTAAAAACCTTTATATAACGTTTTCACCGATGTATAACCCTTAATCCCATAGTATGTGAGTTATGTCGCGACAGGAAACAATTTTTTACCCGTTTATAACAAATTTTAGACCAACCTAACATCAATATAATAAACCTCAGGTTAACGAATTACTCGATTAAACTAACATCTATTCGTTCCCTTCCGACTTCTTATATCGACATTGCATTATTAGGTATTTTATTTCAAGAAGAAGCAATCATAAATTGGTATAATAAGTTGACCACAATTTCATATCATGCATGACTGGACTGATTGACATTTGCCATATTGATTGCGTTGATGTTATAAGCTGCCACACACTAAAAATATGACGTATCTGTTCATGTTATAATATAAAACAAGCTTTCAAATGATAGAAGTTTCGTCGCTGTCGAAAACCTACTACCACTTTTGAACCATCCCCTTTCAACTTAGGCCCGAGCAGTAATCCCTGCGTTATACCCACCAGTTTTCATTGCATTATATAACAGAGGCTCGAGCAGTGATCCCTGCGGTATAATCACATATCAATACATAATATAACAGGGGCTCCAGTACTGATCCTTGCGGCACACTCACCAATGCCTCACGTGGTCCTGATGAACATGGCCACTGTCTACAGTAAGATGAGGCAGTGATCCCTGCGGTATAATCACATATCAATACATAATATACAAGGGGCCCCAGTACTGATCCTTGCGGCACACTCACCAATGCCTCACGTGGTCCTGATGAACATGGCCACTGTCTACAGTAAGATGAGGCAGTAAAGGTTGCTCGTAGTGTTCACCGCCATCTTCCACCGCCACGTGGATGCCTTCCATCAGGTCTTCCGGCTCGCTGAACTCGTTTATGTCTTCTAGCTGTTGATTGACGATAACTTAATTTAGTTGGTGTTTGGTTAGGTCTTTGATTAATGCTTATATGGCTGTGTATACATATTTTCATATCCTTTATTTATAATTTCTAATGCAGTTAACCGTTGTCAGACGTCGGTTACAGTGACAGATGTTCATGTGAAATTAAAGTGTCAGTCGGTTTGTCTGACATCTGGGTTTATTGTTTTAAACTTTCATGGTCACTAACATTAAAGTAATATAAGTTATTTACGGGATTGTTACCATGTACCTTGTTTTTAGCGAGTTTCCGATATTTCGGCACTGTTGCAAGCGCCATGATCACGGAGTAACTGAAGTAATTGCGGGTAGGCTGTTATTGGCAGACATATCGGTCTACCCTCCGACGAAGTCTTTAATTGCGTTCGATACTATACAAATAAACTTGCTATAAACAAAGTACATGGTAACAATCCCGTAAATAACTTATATTACTATAACATCTGGGTTTAGTTTCTAATGTTTGGAATTGCGCAGCGTGTAACATCGGAGATAAAATTTATCGAAAAAAAGGGA
This sequence comes from Chilo suppressalis, assembly GCA_902850365.2. Lineage (NCBI taxonomy): Eukaryota > Metazoa > Arthropoda > Insecta > Lepidoptera > Crambidae > Chilo > Chilo suppressalis. The sequence continues at coordinate 1,669,232 of OU963894.1, forward strand.
AAAACACAGGGATAGTTCATATACAACAGAAAAATATGAAACATGGATCCTATTTTCATGCCTAAAATGCTGAACATATTTTTCTACTAAAGCTGCGAGGAGAAAGTGGGGGCTTACAAAAATTTATTGATTGATGATAAATATGAAGAAATACAATCAGAGCCAATTTTAAAAGTTAAAACTCTAATTGGCTTCCAATTACAGTAATGAAATATCATTTCGAAAACTATTGTACTTTTAAACGTAATTTTAAAAGATATTTGCTATAATTACAGAAAACCGAAGTTCCGACACGATAAAACCGCTGTGTCGTTTCTATTGCTATTCTGTTTTACATTGTGTCATCGTTATATATAACGTATAATGTACAATTTTAGTCATCAATTCCTATTATCTGATATTTTTTATGTCTATATATCTGCTCGATTTACAAAACGAAAATAAAAAAATACAAAAAATCCTCCTGAAACTTTGACCGAGTTGATTTTAGAACCAAGATATGACACTTCATACTTTTTTCCTAGTATCTGTTAAATTTAATTATATCCCTACTTTCTAAGGTAACCACGGAAGACCAGGGGGCCAATCGCCTAACTGGATTGCTTTGGAAAACGCTATCGCTTACGATTTCATTTTGTTATTTCTAGCCCCCTGAGGTTTTCAAATGCCTCGCGCTCTTTTTTTTTCTTTTGCATTGGTAATAACAATGTTAAAGAAAATGAGCGTGAGGTATTTCGGCGGTTAGAAATAACAAAATGAAATCGTAAGCGATAGCGTTTTCCAAAGCAATCCAGTTAGGCGATTGGCCCCCAGCATCGGACAGTCTTTGACAACCGACACATGCTGAGTATTGTATTTAAGTATAAGTGCAATGTTTCATGTATTATTTGTGTCAATGTATAAAACAATTTCTTTCTTATATTTTTTGAAGCATCTAACTGCTAGATGCTTAAATCTAAAGAAAATTTTCCTAGAAAAAATCCACGCGGACCAGGCAGCAGACGGGACTCGAACCCGCACCCTTCGATATCCGTGCGAAAACACTGACCATTCTGTAGCATTTCTTAGGCTGCAAGGCAGCGCCATCTCTTTGCATTGTAGTTATTTTCATTATTTCTTATGGCTAATTGATATTCACTTACCTTAGCATTCCCGTGTACTTCTTTGATATGCATCTCGCACTGTTTTTGTTTCCTAAATGACTTATTACACTTCACACAACTATATAGTTCTAGTTTTTCCAAAGTCTCGTACAGATCACCTTTGTCCGCCTCTGGATTCGGCACAGCCTCTTTCTCTATACTCGCCATGGAATATTGCACCTTATTGTTGGCGTAATTGAGTGTCTTTTCGCTGGAGGTGTACAGGATATGTTTGTCTATGGGCTGGTACATTGTCTTTGGCACTGTGTTCTCTAGGGATAATTCTACTATAGAGTCTGGTAAGGTCGCCACGTTGTCTACTATACAAGTACTGGCCATCTGTTGGGAATAGGAAAATATTACGATTAGAGTGATAAGGCTTTTAAACGACCTCCGTGGCCGAGTGGTTTGTACGCCGGGTTTCATGGCTGTCGCCGACTCGAGAGGTCCCGGGTTCGAATCCCGGTGGGGGCAGATGTTTGTGTGATGAATACGAGCATTTGTACTCCAGTCATGGATGTTTAATATGTATTTATATAAATATACTTATATATGTACAGTATATGTATTCTATCCGTTACCCTAGCATCCCATAACACAAGCCTTGTAGTTATTTTGGGGCTAGGCTAATTGGTGTGTGTCAGAAATATTTATTAAAAAAAAAACACTTTTGCCTCAAGCACCTTCAGACGATACCAAAAGCCGGTTCTTATCAATTTGTGAGTGACAGAGAGAGCTACCAGAAATGTGAGACAAAGAAAATTTACAAGTTTCATTTAACATTAAGATTAATATAAGTGTCTCTAAAGGCTAAATTTCAACCATTTAAAACCACATCCAGTTTACTAAAATAGTCTCAAGAACATAAATTGCAAATTGTTAAGAGCCCTTTTACAAAATTGCGCCGCTGCCGTACTGATCGGCGCGCAGGTAGATTTGCACTAGTGTATATTGCATTTTACGGGTGATGTTTCGAGTCTTATAAAATAATTATTAATGAACTAATTATAAAAATATATACATAGTTCAGTAGTTCAATGATGGTGAATTAGTTTTATGAAAGTTTTTGATAGTAATTCTATTTAATTCAATATCAAAATACGAGGTAGACCTGCATTATTTTTTGGGAAAACTCACGGGGGTTAGATATTTTTTTTTGATAATTAATGAGACGGAAAATCAAAATTCTAATATTTATATAATATGTTACAACAAAAACATATTTCTAATGTCGTAGTAATTAATTCGAACAATTTATTGAACATTATTGAGAGATTGAGGCGTTTGATGTTGTGCATATTATTGTTTTTTTCCGTAAACTAGCTGCAGTAGAACGATCAGTACAAAAAAAGGAAAATATTATTTGCAAATATTCTACATTAACGTACAATAGGAAGAATAAATCTACTGTTTACTTCTATTGGTAATAGTCAAAATCTTTACTAAGCGGGTAAACGAGGCGCTCAAAAATTACGATTTTTTGCAAAAAATGTGAAAGGGCTCTTAACATCACGTTCAAAGCGCTTATTGATGTAAAATTCCCAACGGCAAAATCTTCCTACAGGTCAAATTGGTACATAAATTGAGATTGACACTACCTTTGTTCCGTAGCGATTAAAACTTAACACTCATACTTAGTTGAAAAATCATTTACGGTACCAAACAAAACAAGTAACTGCAAATAAAACCTCAATCCCATTACAATAAGTGTGAGATTACCTTGTCTATATTTAGATACGTAGTTATTTGAGGTGGTGATAGAACTTCATTCAGTTACTGTAAATTAGACCCTAATCTTTAAGGAATAAGTGTGAGATTACCTCGTCTTTATTAAAATCGGTGACCGGGTTGTCTATGATAATGGTGTTGTGAGGTTCGTAGTGTTGTATGAGGTGGTGGTAGAACTTTAGTCAGTTACTGTAAATTAAACCTTAATCTTTAAACAATAAGTGTCAAATTACCTCGTCTTTATTGAGATCGGTGACCGGGTTGTCTATGCTAATGCAGTTGTGAGGTTCATAGTGTTGTTTGAGATGGTGGTAGAACTTCAGTCAGTTATTGTAAATCAGACCCTTATCTCAATACAATAAGTGTGAGATTACCTCGTCTTTATTGAGATCGGTGACCGGGTTGTCTATGCTAATGCTGTTGCAATTTTCTCAGTGTTGTTTTAGGTGGTGGCAGAACTTCAGTCAGTTACTGTAAATTCAACCCTAATTTCTGTACAATAAGTGTGAGATTACCTTGTCTATATTGAGATCGGTGACCGGATTCTCTATGATAATGGTGTTGTGAGGTTCGTAGTCTTGTGTGAGGTGATGGTAGAACTTCAGTCAGTTATTGTAAATTAAACCTTAATCTTTAAACAATAACTGTGAGATTACCTTGTCTATATTGAGATCGGTGACCGGGTTGTCTATGCTAATGCTGTTGTGATTTACGTAGTGTTGTTTTAGGTGGTGGTAGAACTTAAGTCAGTTATTGTAAATTAGGCCCTAATCTCTATACAATAAGTGTGAGATTACCTTGTCTATATTGAGATCGGTGACCGGGTTCTCTATGATAATAGTGTTGTGAGGTTCGTAGTCTTGTGTGAGGTGGTGGTAGAACTTCAGTCAGTTATTGTAAATTAGGCCCTAATCTCTATACATTAAGTGTGAGATTACCTTGTCTATATTGAGATCGGTGACCGGGTTGTCTATGCTAATGCTGTTGCAAGTTTCGTAGTGTTGTTTTAGGTGGTGGTAGAACTTAAGTCAGTTATTGTAAATTAGGCCCTAATCTCTAAACAATAAGTGTGAGATTACCTTGTCTATATTGAGATCGGTGACCGGGTTCTCTATGATAATAGTGTTGTGAGGTTCGTAGTCTTGTGTGAGGTGGTGGTAGAACTTAAGTCAGTTATTGTAAATTAGGCCCTAATCTCTAAACAATAAGTGTGAGATTACCTTGTCTATATTGAGATCGGTGACCGGGTTCTCTATGATAATAGTGTTGTGAGGTTCGTAGTGTTGTTTGAGGTGGTGGTAGAACTTCAGTCAGTTATTGTAAATTAAACCTTAATCTTTAAACAATAAGTGTGAGATTACCTTGTCTATATTGAGATCGGTGACCGGGTTGTCTATGCTAATGCTGTTGTGAGTTTCGTAGTGTAGTTTTAGGTGGTGGCAGAACTTCAGTCAGTTATTGTAAATTAGGCCCTAATCTCTATACAGTAGGTGTGAGCGTTCTAAAGACGAACCGGTTTCAAGGACCGTTTTGTGTTCCGCGACGATAGAACCGTTTTACGTTTCGGATCAAAACAGTCTTCGTCGAACAACTAGTCCTCGGATTGTCTGCACGCCAATATGTACTTTATGATGAAGTAAATACAGTCTATAATAGAACGCAATGATATGAGGCCGTTTCGTTCTATGATAATTAATCTTTGATTTTACAATAATATAATCTTTATTATTGAACATTTAAAGTCGATTATCGTATAACACAATATACATTTCGATGTTTCGTCATCTCGTTCGCAGCAATGAAACGAACGCTAACAAGATTTCATTTAGTTCAGTTTCGTTGCGTTACATTCGTTCGACCGTCGCGTGTCGTTTCGTTGCGTCGCCCGGCCGCAACCAAAACCAGTTGCGAACGAGAACCGTTTCGAGGACTAGTTTTCGTTTAAGAAAAAACGGTTGCGTTTCGTCGTCAGAAAATTTGAGAACGAGCCACCGCTACCATACAGTAAGTGTGAGATTACCTTGTCTATATTGAGATCGGTGACCGGGTTCTCTATGATAATGGTGTTGTGACTTTCGTAGTGTTGTTTTAGGTGGTGGTAGAACTTAAGTCAGTTATTGTAAATTAGGCCCTAATCTCTATACAATAAGTGTGAGATTACCTTGTCTATATTGAGATCGGTGACCGGGTTCTCTATGATAATGGTGTTGTGAGGTTCGTAGTGTTGTTTTAGGTGGTGGTAGAACTTAAGTCAGTTATTGTAAATTAGGCCCTAATCTCTATACATTAAGTGTGAGATTACCTTGTCTATATTTAGATCGGTGACCGGGTTCTCTATGATAATAGTGTTGTGAGGTTCGTAGTGTTGTTTGAGGTGGTGGTAGAACTTCAGTTGTTCGTCGCCGTAAAACTCGCCGCACAGTTGACAGATGTAGATCGGCCGCACCTAAGATTGGAGGTTTTTATTTTTTTAATTATGTAATTTATAGTTATAATTTTTATTATTTTAAAGCATGTAACTGCTTGATGTTTAAATCTAAAGAAAATATAACTAGAAAAAAAAATGGTTGCCTGTAAAGTCGGTTTTACGGGCGAAGATTTTACGTGACAACGTCTTTTTCTCGGTAGAATATTTATTGATATGAATATAATTAAATTGCACAATAGGAACAAGGAATTGAATGAAAATAAGAATTGCACAAATTTTAACTATAGAAATATATTTTGTTTACTAAAACATTGTAGATGTAAACTTAAACTTAACACGAGAGACTCATCGTAACGTTACCGAGCGTTACACTTTTTCATAAGTGACTCCCAGCCGCAACCTAATTTAAGACGTTGTCACGTCAAAAATCCACGCGGACCAGGCAGCAGACGGAACTCGAACCCTTCGCAATCCGGGCGAATGCACTGACCAATTATGCTACCGCGGCCCTCACGGACTGCGTCGAAATTCTTCTAGCCATTCTTAAGCTGCAAACCCACAATGTCAAATGCATACTTGAAAAAGTATTCATTTGACATTGTGGGTTACCTATAATGCGAAGAGATGGCGCTGCCTTGCAGCTTAAGAATGGCTAAAAGAGTGCCGCGGTAGCATAATTGGAAAGTGCATTCGCCCGGTTTGCGAAGGGTGCGGGTTCCAGTCCCGTCTGCTGCCTGGTCCGCGTGGAATTTCTTCTAGTTATATTTTCTTTATGTAATTTATATTAATACAAAAACGGTCTTAGTCCTTATCAGAGGCTCAAGCAGGAACCTTGTCAGATTCGTAATCGTATCTTCATCGTCAAATTTTGTATGGAAGGAACCAGTTTCTTCTTACGCCCGGAAGGGGGCGTTGCTTATTTTTCATTGAAACTTTGTCGATGCGCTGTCATAGTTCGTGACTGGGCCTCAGATTATTATTTTTATCTGTTTTATATAAAATAAGTCCCATTGGTTAACACGAAACCCGGCATACAAACCACTGGGCCACGGAGGTCGTCAAAAATAAATATTTATATTATTTACTAGCGGCCCGCCCTCTCTTCGCTTCGGTGTAGAGCTGTAGTGTAAACTATAGTTTTTGTTCTCAGGCTTGTGCTATGAATGACTAATGACTTTAATTATATAATTACACGTGTAATTGTGAGTCAACCATAAAAGATAGACATGTGCTGTTGCGGGATATTTTTTAGACAATTTTATGTAGAATATTTCCGTCATACATAATTTCTATGTAACTTTAACCATTAAGGCTGCACCCGCGACGGAAGCTTATAAAATGGAGTAACTTCTCCCGTTTTCCCAACATTTCCCTTCACTACTCTGCTGTTATTGATTGTAGCGTGATGAAAAGTATACTATAACCTGCCCAGGAGTATGAAGAATAATTGTACCAAGTTTCGTTAAAAACCGTTGAGTAGTTTTTGTTTCTATAAGGAACATACACACAGACAGACAGACAGACAGACAAAAATTTTACTGATTGCATTTTTGGCATCATAATCGATCACTAATCACCCCCTGATAGTTATTTTATAAATATATTTCATGTACAGAATTGACATCTCTACAGATTTATTATAAGTATAGATTTATACTTTCGCATTTATAATATTAATTTAAAATTCGATATAACTAAAACCGCTCACCTCGTGCGTTATATGATGATTCTCATCAGGTAAATGTTGTTGATGCTGCACGGCAGCAACAAAGTTATCTGGTAATATCTCTTCTTGTTGCACTTCCTCAGAGCAGTTGATCACCACTATACCCTATATAATAAAAAAACACAGCATAAGAACATTGTTCTGACCTGTGATCTCAGGTAGTTACAATCTTTAAAGGTAAAAGCTTTAAGGTTTTAAGTAGGCATATCGTAGTTAGGAATTCTTCACAATTCTTGACGATTCAGATAGAAACTTGGTACACCAGCACCGGTCAGGTTTAACAATTTTGCATATGGCAGCAACTTAGTAATTTAGTTTTTCGGAAACATATTTTTCAAAAAAAATAATTTTGCATAAACAGTATGCGCAAGAGTTGTTAAGGGTGCGGTTTTTTTTTATATATTATGGTAGGCAAATGACTCTACCCCACCTGATGACCTGATGTTAAGTGGTAATAAAGTCCAAACGCGACGATAGCTGGTACAGCAGTTATAAACTGCTACACCAATCATCCTCACCTTGCCGGCCTGCAAAAATGCTTCTTCACGCCTCTCTTAAAGGACCCCAGATTATAGTAAGGAGGGAACACTTGCGCGGGTAAAGAATTCCACTTACGAATAGTACGACAAAGAAATGAGTCACCAAATTTCTTTGTTCGTGTAGGAATAGTGGCCACAGTAAGTCGGTGGCAACGTAGGCCAGCGCGCGTGGTCCGCTGAAGAAAAGGTGATGGAGGGATAAGGGAGAATAACTCCTCAGAACACTCGCCGTGGTATAGTCGGTAGAATACGCTTAATGATGCCACATCGCGGCGTAATTGTAGAGACTCTTCATCGCCAATGATGCGGACAGCGCGCCGCTGCAACCTATCAACCTAGGTTGCCTTTATTATGAGCCCTGATCATTATCCGTTACATTGCTGACTAGTGTGCATTGCAAAATAGTTTCATACTAGGATACTGAATGGCTTGATTTGGAGCGATTCTGCATCTCAACCTTTAATAAAGTGACTTCATGAGTTATCTCATATTGAAGACAATTTTTCAATTTGGCGACTCTGTACATAATACATGGAGAAAAAAACAGCCCTTGCTGTGTTTCTTGTCGGTCCTACTCAGGTTATTACCTTTTCTGTAAAATCATTAAATAGAAATGATGTTTTTGCTCCATAATCACGCGAAACGAAAACACCTGGGATTGGCCAAGACTAAAATGACGTCACACGCTAGTAAACTTCGGGCCACAGTGACATTATATTATATCGTTTAACGTTTTAATGACAGTCGTGTGACGTCACATACTAGTTAGACGCCATAGTGTTCATAGAAACATTTTCGCAGCAAGTTGAAAACTGAATTTTTAATTTAGTTTTTCTACTGAATTTCACAACAGAATTAAAAATATCCATTTTATTTGGACTCCATAAACATTAGGAAAAATCGTGTGATCGTTTTCTTAAACTTGTCAAATACCCTATAGGCAGAGTTCCCCCCATTATTAGTGATTTCATCGTATCAACATCCTCTACCTACTGAAATTAAGTAAATTAAATTATGTAATAGAAGGTGACTTCAGTTATATCTCTGAAGTCCTTTAACAACTTGACGACTCTGTATAAAATAATACAGGGAGAAAAAAACAGCCCTCGCTGAATTTCTTGCCGGTTCTTCTCAGTACAAGATCTCCCGTCGTAGATTAGCGAACCGATGACATAGCTTCTTAACCGTCACAAGAGCTTGGAACAAGCCTAGACTGAATAAATGATTTTTCGTACCACTTGCTCAAAAAAGTGACATTCTATGCCACAAAAAGCGAACATAACAATAGTCATTTTTAATCTATTAAAAACAGGGAAAGAAAATTGTACTGAATTTCATTCATCCTCTAGGGGGAGAATGTGATTTAAATTTGAAATTCTTACCGAAAGGAGACCCGGCACTTTTCATAGAAAAAATGCTCAACTTGTATACAGTGGAATTTGGTCTCAAAATAAAGCCAAAATTATTTGCTACTTAAAACTACTTTTGCCTTATTTTTAGTGAATCGTGGAAAGAAGTTATTTAATGATTAATATTTTTTGATATAGAAACCCTTTTGATGACAAACCTACGTATTCGACATTGACAGCTAGCTGCTGATGACAAATATTGCCAGACTACGTTACCCAATTATGAAACACAGATAAAAAAAATTAAAAAAGTATACAACTTTGGCACAAAATGCCGGGTGTCCTTTATACTGAACTACGTCTGTGTTTACACCATTGAGTTTGTATATAAAGCATTATACATCTTATTGAAAAAGTAATACGCATTCATTGTGCATTAAAATAAAATTACGAAAACCGACCAATGTTTCGAATGTTAACTTTTACTTTTAATTGTCATTATTTTTAATAAATGCTTATCTCATATTATTATTGTGTTAATTTTTTCGCAAATGGTACGAAAAGTAGAGTATTATCCTCGGTGATAAAGCTGTCTTAGTCTTGGGTGAATTTAAATCCCTTACTTCACTCAGGACTCGTCTTAAATCCCTCGCTTCGCTCGTGATAGAACATAAGAAGGTTTTCTATGCAGCAATCAATCAAGAATAAAAACGCATTCATTGTATTGTGTTTGTTGAAGCTATGTTTCTTGTGTAGGAAATTAAAAAGTGTTAAATATATTTTCTGGGTAGTTTAAGTGATATTTTATTAAAAATTCGTAATTGGTTGAACAAAATATAAGCTCCAACAAATAGCTCTCCAAAGTTTTAGTTTAGCACGCAAAGGATTCACTAATTTCAAGGCTTTTCTAACATGAATGATGGTAGAGATTTTTTTACTGACTCTGACTAGACGGAGGGACTTAAATCCCATTAGGTAATATATAGTGTAAACTTTAATGTTAACTTTAAAAATTCTAGACATCAATTATTGTGTAGTCTTACATCTTACCAGAAATAGATCAATAAATGCCGTTCTTACTAAGTCCGTAGTATAACAAAAGAATAAATTAAAACCATTTTTTTACAAATAAATACCATAAAAAGTCTCATATGAGAAAAACGAGCTCAATATTCAATAGTTGCAAAAACATAACAGTGTGTTTTTAACACCGTCGCTACGCTCGGGAGTAAACCTCGAGTCCTTCGTTACGCTCGCGATTTAAATCGTCACCCGCGACAGAAGACACTGCTTTATCCCCTTGGTTGTGGGTCACTCACGGGTCACGGCTATTTCAACAAACACCTTTGTAATATAGGTATTTCTGACAGCCCTCTGTGCAGAGCCTGCCTGGAGGAGGATGAGACGAGCGCTCATGTGATGCTGGTTTTTTTTTTTTGGTTACGTTCTCCCTTTTCAGGGAAGGCAAAGGGAACAATGCCCATACAGCCTAGTCTTAAGTTAAATTATTCTGTTTTTCTTTTTACTTTTTAATATAATCTAATGTTTCTTGGAGTGTTTGGCACGAAATGTATCGAGTTGGCTTTTTCGATAAGCTTCTGTGAGGTAGTCAACACTACAATAAAATTCTCACGTCCACTCGACCGGAATAGCGTATATTTTAATGATTCCACTAATTCTTCAGTTACGCAGACAGTTGTTACACAAAACCACACCAATTTTATTTCACAATATCCACTATGAACGAATTTAAGAATAATTAAAATAAGACGCCAACCGCACTCGATGAAAAAAAAAAAAAAAAAAAACCTGTGATGCTGGAGTGCAGGGGTGTTGCAAGACAAAGGACTTCTCTAATGGGAAGCCCGAAGACTATAGTAGAGGCCTGCAGTAACATTCGGGGACTGCTGAGCTTTCTGGAGAAGCTGGGATGGCAGGACTGAAGCCAATCCCCACGCAAAATAGGCACTAGATTTGTTAATAATCTACTATTAGATTTTGATTTTACCTGCTGAGGAGTGCTATTCCCCGTGTTCCTCTTCAGCTTCCTCGATATCCTCTTCTTGTGAGGTAGACTCTTCTTGCTCTGCTTGCTCTGAGCAGGGGAGGCGCCTGCGCTCAGCTCCAATACCGGCCCGTCCGAATCCGTTAATATTTGGGCGTCATCCTGGGAAACAATAGTCATATCATTCCAACCAGGTTTTCTATATTAAATAAATCATGATTGTATTGACGTTGTAACAACATAATGATTTGTAAATGTTGTTACATTATGCTTTTAATGTTGTGGAGTTTTGACGTGACAACGTCTTAAATTAGGTTGCGGCTGGGAGTCACTTATGAAAAAGTGTAACGCTCGGTAACGTTACGATGAGTCTCTCGTGTTAAGTTTAAGTTTACATGTACAATGTTTTAGTAAACAAAATATATTTCTATAGTTAAAATTTGTGCAATTCTTATTTTCATTCAATTCCTTGTTCCTATTGTGCAATTTAATTATATTCATATCAATAAATATTCTACCGAGAAAAAGACGTTGTCACGTAAAATCTTCGCCCGTAAAACCGACTTTACAGGCAACCATTTTTATTTTTTTCGCTCGTTTTTCTCCGCAGCTAAAAAATATGTCCAATAACGAGTGGTAGGGAAAAAAAATGTTTGGACGATTCAAAAGTGTTGTACTATACATCCAATTTGAATAAAGATATATTGATTTCTGATTGAATATTCAACACATTTGCTCAAAAAATGCATTTACGGAGGTTTTACTTCATTGTTCGCAATTTCAACATTACGGGCCATACAACGGAGCGTGCGGTAAAACTTTTTACCGTACGCTTCCATACATGGCACCGTGCGTATTCTTTACGTTTTTTTTTTTAATTTCCATCGAACCTCTTGGAAGCGCTTTGAATCTATACCTTTGGCTCACTTTAATAATAAAGAGGAAAAGGGACGAAAGATGGAATTCCAATTTTCATTGCTAGCACGTGGCGCCACATGGAATTAATTGCGCGCTATTTTCTTCTTAAAAAAAGTTTGCTTCATTACTTGAAAAATTTTGTGTTTTAGGTTTTTATAATTGTATAGTAAAGTCTCTTAATTTAATTTAACTATTCGTCTTTTCGAGGAGCTCGATGGCGCAAGTGGTTAGTGTGTTCGACTGCGATCGTTGCAGTTAAGCAACTTTCGCAATGGTCGGTCATTGGATGGGTGACCAAAAATTTACTATCTCGAGCTCCTCCGTGCTTCGGAAAGCACGTTAAGCCGTTGGTCCCGGCTGCATCTGCAGTCGTTAGCACCCACCAATCCGCACTGGGCCCGCGTGGTGGGTCATGACCCAATCTCCCTTATCCATCCATAGGGAAGGCCTGTGCCCCAGCAGTGGGGACATTAATAGGCTGATGATGATGATTCGTCTTTTCTATGGGGGGGGGGGGGGGGGGGGCTATTCGTTTTTTTCTTTTTTTTTCTATCTATGGGGGAGGCCTATGTCCAGCAGTGGACGGAGAAAGGCTGATGGATGGATAGATGATTCGTATTTTGCATACATTGCATGCCATTTAAGGTAAAACTAGCAAACCAGTGAACCAAATGTTCACCAAAAAAAAATGTATTTAATTAATTGAGAACTTCGGAGATTTTGTGTGGTTTCGTTTGAAATAGAAATCACGTGATTTCTCGAAAACCGGAAGTGCTACGTTACTCACATCCGGTTTGTAGTCTTATCAGACTATTCTTAACTTATAACTTAAACATTCTCTATATCTATCTCTTACGGTTTGGCCGCTGAAACAGCACCACGGACGGACGGACGGATTTGTCTATTAGATAAGAGATATGTAGAATCTGTTTTGTACATGTCATCTCATTGTACCATATTTTTTGCAATAAAGAAATCACACTAATATTATAAAGGCAAAAGTTTGTGAGTGTGTGAGTATGTGAGTGTGTATGTTTGTAACTTCTTCACGTCTAAACGGCTGGAGCGATTTTAATAAAATTTGATATGGAGTTAGCCGACTCCCTAGATTAACACATAGCCTACTTTTATCCCGAAAAAATGTTATGGTCCAGAGGGATTTTCAAGAAACTAAGTTAACGCAGACGAAGTCGCGGGCGACCTCTAACCTAAAAAATTTTAATCTTTATGGCGCAAATCCTTCAGTGTAAAATGCCACTAACCTTGAGTATAGTCTTAGTGTTGTTGTTGAACCAGTCACCCTGGCATCGCTTCATCTCCTGCAACGGTGGTAGGGGAGGTAATTGTCCCACCTCTTCTACCAAACCACTGTCGGGAGGCTGTTCCTGGACCAGACGAAGACATAATAATAAAGGAAATGTATGATTAACGCGTTCGGCTACAATCGTTGAAGTTAAGCAACTTTCGCAGTGGTCGGTCATTCCATGGGTGACCAAAAATCTATACTTATAATAAATCTGTAGAGAGGTCAATTCTGTACATGAAATATATTTTCAAAATAACTATCAGGGGGTGATTAGTGATCGATACTGATGCCAAAAATGCAATCAGTAAAAATTTTGTCTGTCTGTCTGTCTGTGTGTATGTTCCTTATAGAAACAAAAACTACTAAACGAAACTTGGTACAATTATTCTTCATACTCCTGGGCAGGTTATAGTATACTTTTCATCACGCTACAATCAATAGGAGCAGAGTAGTGAAGGGAAATGTTGGGAAAACGGGAGAAGTTACTCCATTTTTTCAGCTTCCTTCGCGTGTGCAGCCTTAATGGTTAAAGTTACATAGAAATTATGTATGACGGAAATATTCTACATAAAATTATCTAAAAAATATCCCGCAACAGCATATGTCTATCTTTTATGGTTGACTCACAATAACACGTGTAACTCCTGATAGCTTAGCAGTTCGGAGCATTCCGATTATATAACGTAAATATGAGAATTTTAGTTTGATTATAAATACAGGTAATAAAAATTACCGTTTTTATCTATATATGTATATAAAAGTCAAAGGGGACTGACTGACATAGTGATCTATCAACGCACAGCCCAAACCACTGGACGGATCGAGCTGAAATTTGGCATGCAGGTAGATGTTATGACGTAGGCATCCGCTAAGAAAGGATTTTGATCAATTCTATCCCCAAGGGGATAAAATAGGGAATGAAAGTTTGTATGAAACTTTGTCAATTTTAAACCAATCGGGCTGAGACTTCGCATGCAGGTATAAGAAGAATCATAGATGAATGTCATTGTGTTTAATACAAGCCTGAGAAAAAAAAACTATAGTGTACACTTCAGCTCTACACCGAAGCGAAGCGAGGGCGGGCCGCTAGTTTAATAATAAAAACGTTTATTTAGCACAAACTATGCTCAAGACTAGATCAATCACTGGGAATCTTTCTATAATACGGGCCTTAATGTGCACTAATTGTGCAGTTTTTATCCCAGAAATCACTTTTTAATGGGCAAGTGTGTCTGTCTGTTACATCTTCACGCTTAACCCACTAAACAGATTTAGATGAAAACTTGTATAAAGACAGTCCAAGTCTCGGGAAAAGACATAGGGTAGTTTTAATTCCAGAAATCACTCTTTAAGGCGCAAGTGTGTCTGTCTGTTACCTCTTCACGCTTAACCCACTAAACAGATTTAGATGAAAACTTGTATAAAGACAGTCCAAGTCTCGGGAAAAGACATAGGGTAGTTTTAATTCCAGAAATCACTCTTTAAGGCGCAAGTGTGTCTGTCTGTTACCTCTTCACGCTTAACCCACTAAACAGATTTAGATGAAAACTTTTATAAAGACAGTCTGAGTCTCGAGAAAAGACATAGGATAGTTTTTATCCCAGAAATCACTTTTTAAGGCACAAGTGTGTCTGTCTGTTAACTCTTCACGCTTCACCCACGAAACAGATTTAGATGAAAACTTGTATAGAGACAGTCTGAGTCTCGGGAAAAGACATAAGATAGTTTATATCCCAGAAAACACCCCGTGAAAAGGAGGGATCAAAATTTCATACAGGTATCCAATTAAGACGCGTAGAAAGCCGCTGGCGCCCGCTAGTAAGTGATAAAAATAAATTTAATAATAAAAAAAGGAGTGACAAGAAGAGAGCTACCGACATCAGAAAACTCACTAAACTTGAGGATGTCTTTTTTTTTTTTTTTTATAGATAGATCCGACAAATGACTCCACCCCACCTGATGTTAAGTGAAGGTGAAGTCCAGACGCGAAGATAGCTGATACAGCAGTTAAGCTAACTGCCACACCAGCCATCCTCACCCTGCCGGCCTGCAAGTTGCTTCTTCACGTTCGAAAAAGTAGACAACTCAAATGGAAGAAAGGTCACGTCACAAGAGACGAAATAGGGAAGTGGACAAGGAGGACCACGGTATGGATCCCCAGAACGAACACTTACCGTAAACGTGGACGACAGCTGAAACGATGGTCGGATGACATAAGAGGGGTATGGCTGAGGTTAGCAAGGGATAAATCGGGGTGGAAAAGACTGGAGGAGGCCTATGTGTCTGCAGGACACGCTGAATTATAAGTAAAAATGTTAGTGATGTGTTTTTTATGTTATTATCAGCAATAAAGGCTTTTCAATTTGTATTGTATAAGGTACGTACATTCACATTTCACAAATTTATGTATAATCTTTAGTCCGTAAATTTTCACTTACCAAAGTTTGCCCATTGAACAGTCTCATAGGTGCATCCAAAATCACAGACGTATCAACATCTCCCCTTACAGAAGTCACCTGAAAGAATAATAAAGCTATTAGAATATATTTTTGCGGTTGAGTTTTTTAAGGAACTCAGCGTTCTGTTTTGCAATGTGCAAGTTATAAAACTCTCCCAAGGGTTGGTCATAATTAACACAGGTGTCAAGGAAATGATTCCCTTAAATTTCCATGTAGCTCTATGTTTGGGAAAGCATGATAAGCAGTTGATCCTGGCTGCATCTGCACTTGTTAGCACCTACTAAACCAATCAGTCTAACAAAATAGCTCCTATGTAACTTTTAACCTGTGTATCACAAGTAAAGATTTGATTTAATTATCAGCCTATTAAAGTCTTTGCTGCTGGGGCACACAGGTCTACAGGCAAAATAGGGAAAATCTGCCATACTATAACATAACCTACCAGGGGGCCATTCGCCTAACGGAAATGCTTTGGAAAACGCTAACGCTTACGATTTCATTTTGTTATTTCTACCCGCCTGAGGTTTACAAATGCCTCGCGCTCTTTTTTTTCTTTTGCATTAGTAATAACAATATTAAAAAAAATGAGCGTGAGGTATTTGAAAACCTTCGGCGGTCAGAAATAACAAAATGAAATCGAAAGCGTTAGCGTTTTCCATAGCATTTCCGTTAGGCGAATGGCCCCCCGGTAGGTTATGTTATAGTATGGCAGATTTTCCCTATTTTGCCTGTAGACCTATGTGCCCCAGCAGCAAAGACTTTAATAGGCTGATAATTAAATCAAATCTTTACTTGTGATACTCAGGTTAAAAGTTACATAGGAGCAATTTTGTACTGCCATGAAAAGCCCCATTTGGTATACAAATATAATCACTTGTTTTTTCTATAAAAGTAATAAATATGGGTGTATTTAATTCTCTCAAACCAACTAAAAAGACTATGGAGGATAGGTTAATAAAAAGAAATTAAATAAGATCTTATATTAATTAAATTGGACAACAGATCTTCTGTATTTGTTTCTTAAGTTTTCACGCACATCACTCATTAAACAAAACTAGTTTTAACGGGTTTTATTAAGTAAATTAAATAATAAATTCATACATAGACAATAAAACTTAAAAATCGAACAATGAAATAACCAAACACTCAATAAAAGTCTTTAGAAGGTAGCTCGACAAATTAAATAAAAGTTTTATTCTGACGACTAAGCCTGTAAAGGCTACGAAACGTCAATAAATAAATAAAGTTTCGTGCATTAACCCGTAAAAACTAGTTTTATTTAGATTTAACGGGTTAATGCACGAAACTTTATTTATGTATTGACGTTTCGCAGCCTTTTCAGGTCTGCATCATCAGAATATTCAGACCTGAACACCTGACACACCTGAACCGTTAAAACTAGTTTTATTTAACAGATCTTCTGCTCTAATTGGAGCGCCCGTCTGGGGAAATAACCTGCACCTTAGAGAAGACCACAAGTAATATAACTCTATCTTTTGGTTGTGTTGTGTTTCTTTTGGTGAGTAAGGTAGAGGAATGGAAAAGGGTAGGCAATGAAGCGAGGGATATTTTTGGTATCGCTAACATCTATAGGCTATGGCCGCCTATAACCAGACGGGCCATATGCTTGTTTGCCGTCTTTTAACATAAATAATAATGTGTCGTACGGCCGGTTTCTGGGGGGTGGAAAGCTCGTCACCCTAGCCAAAACCAAATACCGGGGTAAGCACCTACGTCCGCGATACGCGGAGCTAGAATCGCACGTTAGAAATACCTAATCCTATTAACAATACAAAAAAAACTCACTTAGCAAGTGTCCCATACAGCACCTGAGCAGCAGCGAGGGGAGGAGCGCTCCCCCGAGGTCGAAACTGATCAAAGCCCGTCAATAGGCCCTGAATCTCCAAGGAACACTTGCTCACAAAACACAGTGGAACACACAAACATCTACTCATAAACAGGGGGCCCTATCTAGGCTGCCAAGACACCTGAGTAGGTATTAATTTAATTAGGCAACAAAACGACGCGAGCCGGGAGCACCTTACTCGTGCGCAGTTCGACCGACCACTCGATACGCGTGTTGCTATGCGACTACTTAATCAATCGGGAGGGAATCTGGCGCATGCCCTTAGATTTCCGAACAAATAAGATTAAAGATGTTTTGTTTAAAGAGCTTTGGACTGAGAACCTTCATATGCTGTGGGTGCTGTTGGTGTGAAGTCCTGGAGTGCTGGGCGAGGTGGGCCACCAGTGCTGCAATACGCCCATCTGTATCCAGTAACTCTTCATTCCATGGCCCATCACCTACTTGATCTCCGACTGTCACTTGCCTATAATATTAAATGTCATTTACATTTTTGATTTAAGTATTTAACAGCTAGATTATTAGCTAGCTAGATTCCAGTATTGCTTTGACCCCAGTACTGTTTGCAGCCTATTAAAGTCTATTTTTGAGGAGCTCGATGGCGCAACTAGTTAGCGTGTTCGGCTGCGATTGTTTAAGTTAAGCAACTTTCGCAGTGGTCGGTCATTGGATGGGTGACCAAAAATTTACTATCTCAAGCTCCTCCGTGCTTCAGAAGGCAGATTAAGCCGTTGGTCCCGGTTGCATCTGCAGTCGTTAGCACCCACCAATCCGCACTAGGCCTGCGTGGTGAGTCATGGCCCAATCTCCCTATTCCATCCATAGGGAAGGCCTGTGCCCCAGCAGTGGGGACATTAATAGGCTAATGATGATGATTATGATTATGATGAAAGTCTATTTTCACTTACAGCTATATTATAAAGTTGGTAAACATTATGTGGTTGTGAAGTGATATGTTTAATTGACAGGAAAAAATTATATATTATACTAGCAAACCCAGCGAACTCCGTTTCGCCACCAGATGGCTTCTTTTTATGTAACATTTCGTTTGGTGATTAGAAGATTTTTTTTTATATTTTTTCTGAATTTTCTTTGCTATAAACCCCACGGAGCCCGAGACCTTTCCAACAAATGCAAAACCGTGGAAATCGGTTCGTGCGTTCTGGAGTTATAGCGTCAGGAAGGAAAACCCGACTTATTTTTATATAGTAGATTTCTATGTAATATTAATTATGTAATATTTACCTGCACATGTTTGGCGTGAAGTTATGAGGGTGCATCACAGTCACTACCCTGCCTCCTCCATCGTCTTGCACATTAAGAGTGAGCCCGTTGGTATCAACATGCGCGGCCTAACAAAACATAATAACAGTATAACAACATTTCATGAAGTTATTTCAGCTTTATTGTAACAATAAAATAACTTAAAAAATGCCATTAACAACTAGCAAGGGTCTTCAGCAATGATGTGTCAATATTAAATAAAAAAAAAATGGATGCGTGTAACTTATGTACGCGCGTGAGAAGTTATACTTCTTTAGCATCTTTAAAAATATTTTTTAATTGCATGCAAATAATTAATAATTACAATAAAATAATAAAAGGACTGAAAAGAGTTGGCGCCGGCGGCCAACTTCATGGTGTTACTATTGTGTTACAGTGATGCGCGCGCATCTTAAAATTTCACTCTCATCATTTTTTCATAACGCGCCAGCGGCTAACTTCATTATGTTACTTTTGTACTACAGTGATGCGCGCGCAATTAAAATTTCACTCTCATAATTTTTTCATAACGCGGCTAAAGAAGTATAACTTCAAAAATTAAAAGTATTTATTGAGAGTTCATAAAAAAAGAATTTTATTATTCAAACATTTTGTATTCAGAAAACTTATAAAGGCTTTCAAAAAGTATAAAGTATAAATCAACCAAAATCACATATCCAGTATTGGTAATCCAGAGAAATGAAATAGATTTGGATAAATTATCAGTCAATATAATTTAGTTTTTGTTGTTTGTTTTGTTGTTAATAGTTTCAAAATTTAAAATCTTGGATATTTATCCTCTTAGGATTGGTAAGCCTTTAATTAAAATGCATGGTAATTAAAATGTGAATTTAAGCATGGTATTAATAGACAAAATCATTGCAGAAATTAAATTGCAACATAAAAAGTTCTAAATTATTATAACATAAATAATAATACCAAATTTTAAGCAGCTCACAATAATTATTTAGTTCCAAATCCAAGCAGAGCTTGTGCTATGGAAATAAAATATACAACACATATAACGTACTACAAAATTAACCATGACTGCGAGGATTTAAATCAAGGAACAGAAGGAAGTTTAAATGCAAGTTTTAGAAGCATCAATATTGTCAATAAATGCAAATTATGAAGTAAATAACAGAAACCTCGCCAGCATGATGTGATGTTATGTAGTGGGTGACAGTCTCCTCAATCTTCCCGTCAAGAAGATGAGCATCAACAGTCCTCATGATGGTTATTCCCGAATAAACAATGTTTATATCGTTTTTCTGAGCACTCGAAAATTGGTTATGTTGACAGCTGCTACAATCAAGGTCACCATATTTGATTTAAATTTCGACACTTTATTTTACACTTGCACAGCATTATTAGCATAAATTCTTTATAATAATATCTGAAATTTATTTAGGTACGATTTCATAATTAAATAAACTGACAATTTAGTAAAACATTTAATGAATCAAAAGACACAAAGTAGACATATTATTATTAGTAATCTGTGCTGAAAAATACGATCACGGTCATGTCACGGAATGGAAGTCTATGCACAGATAACTAAGATTATGTTTGAATTTTAGTTTCGTACCTCATTCATTTATTGTGCGAAATCGATAGAGTGCCCACTGAAATCGGTATATGATAACAAATAGAATATTGTATTGATTGATTCATTTATTTATCAAAATATAAACTTGCAGAATATTCAAGTTACTTATTATTACATATTTTGGGTTAATATACTATATGTATTTAATTATCAAAGTGGTAATCAGAATTGTTTCATTTCTGTATTTCGGTAACAGAGCTGATCTCGGTAGAAATACTGTAAAATCAATAGGTTCGAGGTCACTGGCGTAAAATACAAACAGAAAAAAACGAGTGTACTTATGACAACACGACTGAAGTGAAACTTCTTTAGCTCCATCTGTATGTATTATATTTGTGTGTACAATATATGCATATACATATTTCATTTACTAGCTATAAGAGAAAGAGAGAAAGCAAATGTGCGCGTGCACTGCTTTCTCTTGCTTATATCCCCCACTCAACTCCCGCTCACCTCACCCGAACACACTTTTCGTAACTCGTAACGCATTTGCCAGCTTACCCCCCAAGTCAAGCGTGCGTAAAGAAGTTTCACTTCAAAAAATGAGTTTATGTCATTCCGACTTCTGAACTCGATTCTCAATTTATTGAGCTAAGAGCATAGAGCAATACGGAAGCTTAGCCATTGGTTTATGCTCTAGGCCCTAGACTCTAGGGAGTAGCCATAGCGACATAATACTGTCCAAATCATTCTGCCATTTCAGCACGTGGGAATATGGACACAAATTAATGCAGTATAAAGTACAAATCTAAGAAACGAAAACTGTAGCCGCAACACTTACACATGAACAATGACACTATACACCGCCATATCGTACACGCATACATATACCATGAGTAGGTATGCCCAATTTTTCTGCCCAATGCGACAGAGGGGAAAGCTATGTATGCCTACTCAACTCCTGGCCGTGTCGGCCGTGTTGCTCTATGACTAAGAGTTTAGAAAATATCATAGACTTTTGGCTAATCAAACTACTCTTTATCTATATACGAGGTAATATTCTGTGTATTAAATATTATTTGTTACGTTAAGTAACAACCTCGAACTCGATATGATGTAGGCTGGCATGACGGACACAATAATATGAATGTAAATTAAATAGGTAACTGTCTTTTAGGAAGACTGGTCGTGACGCGCCAGAAGCATATCGTTTTCATACATTTATAGTGGTTAGAGACATGTAAACGTGTGCCCTACAAATATGGTTGCTTTCCAATTACAGAGCATAATGCGACTCAGTGCCGCACAATGCCGAATTATGCTGATGCTTAATTGGAACGTGAATTAGTTTTCAAATGCACCAGCAGAGTGCGCTAAGTTCAATGTTGAAAAAAAAAGTCAATGTTTGTACCTTCATCCATACTTTTATTTTTTTAACAGTTTGAATTAACTTTGATTGTTTAAAAAAAACTATATAATGAAACGAAAGCTTTAATAATTTTTCAACAATAAATAATATTACTTACGATAACATATAAATAAAAAAATTCAATCAATGCCAACTTAAAGAAAAAACACTTGTTAATTTTCTGTCACTGGGTTGGTACGATTGCACGCATCACACGAAAGCATTACTTTTGAGACTGCTCAATTGTGCGAAGCGTTGCTGTAGTTGGAACACTCAACGTTAAGCATTATGCCGCATAATGCGCTATAATGCTGTAATTGGAAAGCTAACTATGTATGCTTTCAAATTACAGAGCATAATGCGACTCAGTGCCGCACAATGCCCAATTATGCTGATGCTTAATTGGAACGTGTATTAGTTTTCTAATGCACCAGCAGAGTGCGCTAAGTTCAGTGTTGAAAAAAAAAAGTCAATGTTTGTACCTTCATCCATACTTATATTTATTTTTTAACAGTTTGAATGAACTTTGATAATTAAAAAAAAAACTATTAAATGAAACGAAAGCTTTAATAATTTTTCAACAATAAATAATATTACTAACGATAACATATAAATAAAACATTTCGATCAATGCCAACTTAAAGAAAAGCACTTGTTAATTTTCTTTCTCTAAGTTGGTACCATTGCACGCATCACACGAAAGCATCACTTTTGAGAGTGCTCAATTGTGCGAAGCGTTGCTGTAGTTGGAACACTCAACGTTAAGCATTATGGTGCATAATACGCAATAATGCTGTAATTGGAAAGCAACCTATGTATGATTTCCAATTACAGGGCATAATGCGACTCAGTGCCGCATAATGCCCAATTATGCTGATGCTTAATTAGAACGTGAATTAGTTTTCAAATGCACCAGCAGAGTGCGCAAAGTTCAGTGTTGAAAAAAAAAGTCAATGTTTGTACCTTCATCCATATTTATATTTATTTTTTAACAGTTTGAATGAACTTTGATTATTTAAGAAAAACTATTTAATGAAACGAAAGCTTTAATAATTTTTCAACAATAAATAATATTACTAACGATAACATATAAATAAAACATTTCGATCAATGCCAACTTAAAGAAAAAACACTTGTTAATTTTCTGTCTCTAAGTTGGTACGATTGCACGCATCACACGAAAGCATCACTTTTGAGAGTGCTCAATTGTGCGAAGCGTTGCTGTAGTTGGAACACTCAACGTTAAGCATTATGCCGCATAATGCGCTATAATGCTGTAATTGGAAAGCAACCTATGTATGCTTTCCAATTACAGAGCATAATGCGACTCAGTGCCGCACAATGCCCAATTATGCTGATGCTTAATTGGAACGTGAATTAGTTTTCAAATGCACCAGCAGAGTGCGCTAAGTTCAGTGTTGAAAAAAAAAGTCAATGTTTGTACCTTCATCCATACTTATATTTATTTTTTAACAGTTTGAATGAACTTAGATTATTTAAAAAAAAACTATTTAATGAAACGAAAGCTTTAATAATTTTTCAACGATAAATAATATTACTAACGATAACATATAAATAAAACATTTCGATCAATGCCAACTTAAAGAAAAAAACACTTGTTAATTTTCTGTCTCTAAGTTGGTACGATTGCATGCATCACAAGAAAGCATCACTTTTGAGAGTGCTCAATTGTGCGCAGCGTTGCTGTAGTTGGAACACTCAACGTTAAGCATTATGCCGCATAATGCGCTATAATGCTTTAATTGGAAAGCAACCTATGTCTCTAACCATAGTAAATGTCTGAAATCGATGTGCTTCTGGCGCGTCACACTCATGACACGCCACGACGACACGTGTAATATGTTCCTGCCTTTACTTTGTGTCACTGTGACATAGTGTTGCCGAACTATCGATATGAAAACTATCGACAGTATACAACTAAAATCATGTACCCTATCGATAGGCCTATCGATAGAATCGATACAATCGATAGTATCGAAACTATCGATAGCACAGAACAAGGCAATACTATCGAATGAGTGCAATAGTATCGATACTATCGATAAGCCAATCGATTGTCATACGATTGGTCGGCTATCGATAGACTATCGATTAATCCTCGATAGTCGACTATCGATCGGCAACACTACTGTGACATTTTTGACACTGGTGACACTGAAACTACTGACAGATACCTCTAATAAAAAAAAAAAAAATGACAGATACCTCGCGTGTTTTTTTTGTGTGTTCATGATCAGCTGATAAAAAATCTAATTTTTATTGGAAAAATTGGTTAAAATTTTCATAAACAGTTCAGTTTACATAAGTCCTAAATATTTGTCGTAATGCTACATTAGATAATTCTATTTTTCTCTATGATAATTATTAGTAATTACTACTGTGTTCTAATGAAGACTGTGATGTTTTCTTATTGAAAGTCTGCTGTAATTTATTAAGCAACATTGAACATGCTTCGCAATAACAGATACTGTGTTCTTGTGAAGAGTTGTAAAGTAAGTATTAATGAGTATAGTATAGTGTTTCTATGTTTTTAGCAACTTCTAGTATGAGTCGATCATTATATTGATATCTTAACATTAAACTTTTATTTGCATATTTCCACACACACCCCGACTAAAGTACAACTTTAGTAAAAAATCCCACATTATTGAATTCTTTAGCAGTAGATCAACTATCAATAATATCTTTATAACTTCTGTGCATTGTTGCATTTATGCCTTTTTTATTTGAATCTATATAAAGTATCCAATGTGATGTCCAGGTCTCCCCAGATAAAATATAGATATTAAGATCCACATACACATAGTTTATCAAATAGACAAAAATACAATATTTTTGCATTCATAGTGGAACATTAGTCTTAGTCTTAGTAGTACGGCGGGCTGTTTCCGCAACTCGACACCTAGTGCCTATTTTGCGTGGGGATTGGCATCAGTCCTGCCATCCCAGCTCCTCCAGAAAGCTCAGCAGTCCCCGAATGTTGCTGCAGGCCTCTACTATTGTCTTCGGGCTTCCCATTAGAGAAGTCCTTTGTCTTGCAACGCCCCTGCACTCCAGTAGGACATGGGCGCTCGTCTCATCCGCCTCCAGGCAGGCTCTGCACAGAGGGCTGTCAGAAATACCTATATTACAAAGGTGTTTGTTAAAGTAGCCGTGACCCGTGAGTATACCCACGATTTGTTTCAGGGCTTGTCTAGGTAGTCTGATTAACTTACGTGTTAGCTGCAGGTTTACCTTAGGAACGGCTTCCCTGGCTTGCCTGCAGTCCGTGAGTTTTGACCAGTAATCGTCGTGTTGTCGTTGAGAGCGCTCCCTTATCCAGGTTCGCAGCTGCCGATAGGGTATGGGTATAATTGGCTCCGGACCAATGGCCGTCCTGCTAGACCCCTCCCTGGCTAAGCAGTCCGCCGCATCATTACCCCTTGAGCCGCTGTGTCCTTTAATCCACTGTAGGGTCAATCTATTGTCGTTAGCAATATTAGTCAACTTACTGTGGCATTTGTAAATTAAGCCTGATGTCATTATATTGTTGTCCAGTGCCTGTAGGACAGAAGCGCTGTCAGAGAGGATACGAATGTGTTTACCTCTTACCCCGCGACATTCTATCGCCTCAGCAGCTCTGATGATGCCCACACACTCTGCCTGGAAGACCGTGTTATAGGCACCCAAAGCTGTCGAGATGTGTATATTCAGGTCTTCGGAGAAGACACCCGAGCCCGTACCACAGTTGGTTTTTGAACCGTCTGTGTAGACCCTCAACTCCTTATGCAGACAACGGTCCGGGGTGTCTTCATAAAGTTGAATTTTGTATTTTTTGTCAAATACGTACGTCTTAGGAATAAGGTCGTTTACTGCTGCAAAGTACGGAAAGTGCCTGTGTATGTCTGCCAAGATGCTGGTGTGCGGGGAGTTGTTGTCTCTCCAATGCCCCAGCATGCTTAGGCGCGTGGCTGTACATGCAGCTTCCTGTTGTATAAACAAGTGGAGTGGTCTCACGTTAAGTATTGTCTCCAGTGCTGATGTGGGAGTGGTTTTCATGCAGCCGGTGATTGCACAGCATGCCCGCCTCTGGAGACGTCTTAACTTATTAATTGTCGTTACCTGGATTGTCTTGGTCCACCATACTACTGCTGCATAGCTGATGATGGGCCTAATTATGGTCGTGTATAGCCACTTAACAATGAGCGGTGATAGTCCCCAAGTTTTGCTAATCATTTTGCGACATTGCCAGAAAATGATGTTAGTCTTCGTTGTAGTTTTGTCTATGTGGGATCCCCAGTTCAGTTTGGAGTCTAGGGTTATTCCTAGATACTTTACCTCGTTGGAGAGCCTCAGTGTCGTGTTAAATAGTTTCGGTAGCCGAGAGTCGCCTAATGATCTTTTATTCGTGAACATGACCAATTCCGTCTTCACTGGGTTCACCTTAAGGCCGTAGTCGTCACACCATTTTTCAACAACCTTCATTGCCCCTCGCATAACATCACAGGCGGTGCTCGCAAACTTACCTGGAATTATGATTGCAAGGTCGTCCGCGTAGCCTACCGTGTGGTAGTGAAGGTTGTTTAGTTTGGTAATTAAGTCGTTTACAACTACATTCCATAGCAGAGGCGACAGTACTCCTCCTTGAGGGCATCCTTTAGTTGCCAATGCTCTGAGATGGTTGTCGTCTTGTAGTCTGATTAGTCTGTTATGGAGCATGTTACTTACCCAGTATATAATGGTCTCATCGACTCCGTGTTTGCCAAGTGCGTCTACTATGCTGGCGAAGCTTGTTTTGTCAAACGCGCCTTCTATGTCTATAAAGGTGCCCAGACATAGCTCTTTCCGTCTGAGACTATCCTCTATTTTACTTACGACTGCATGTAGTGCAGATTCTGTCGACTTGCCTGGACTATAGGCGTGTTGGTTCGGATGTAGTGGAACATTGACTAGTTGGTTGTCTCTCAGCTCTCTGTCGCACAGTCTTTCCATTTCATTCCATAGTGGAACATATTTTAGCTTCAACGACATAAACATACAAGCAAACTAGATGCCATCAGAGAGAAACTCCGAGAAGGCCCCAGTCTAGCAGATTTTGTTTCTGAAGACCGACCCAAAGACTGGCAAGAATATGAAGGGAAATTGAAGAGAGAAAAAGGCGAAACGGAGAGATTGCGACTGCCCCCCTGGCTTAAAACAACTATACCTACAGGTTAAATATATATGTTTGTTTGTTTAGGTGCTATACAATTCAATTTAAAAGAAAGGCAGTCAAAAAAGAAAGAATTAAGTATCATATCATATAATAGAGATGATGACTAGCTTATGTTTCTTTGTTTATCAGATAGATTACAATCCAATAATACAACATTACAGAGTTAAATTGATTTGAAATGTTGCATGAAGTCACTTCTTGGTAATTTTTTTAATTAGAAGTGACTTCACATGCCTACTTTATTTTTGTAATTTTTTGGTTGATTGTAAAAGAAAAAATAAGTGTTTATTATATTTTGATATTGTAACTGCCGGACGAAATACTCTACTAATTTCATTTGATTAACCCTGTCGTCAACTCTATTAGAATTTTGGATTAATAGTTTTGGGGTGCTCTTTATAGTTTACATCAGAAAACAATGTGTTTGACAAGTTACATACTATACTAATACTACGAAACAATATCTTTTAATGTGTCTTATCATGCTTCCTAATTATGACGACCAACAAAAGGTCATTATGCTAAGTAAAGCTTTCTTATCAATGCTAGTTTATTGGTTTCTTAGATTTTTACACACACCACTCATTAAATAAAACAAGTTTCAATGGTATTGATGCACAGATTTATTTATCGTCAATTTTAACGTCGATAAATAAATAAATCAGTGCATCAATACCGTTGAAACTAATTTTATTTAATGCTTGTTTCAGTGTTTTTATTAACAATGTAGTTGCGATGGCAAATGTATCAATGACAATCTGTGCGAAGTTATTGATGATCGGATTTTAGGTGCAAAGTTCAGTGAAGTCAAGAAACAGTTGAGGGAGTTAAAATTGAGTACAGTATGCGAAGAGGCTCGGTGTCCAAATATCGGGGAGTGCTGGAGTGGAGGCAAGAATGGCACCTCTACTGCTACAATTATGGTGAGTTTTTAATATACTAGAATTGTAATAAGTAGGTATGTAAAATGTAATAAAAAAAATCTGTTGGCCAAGTGGTCAGGCTGGATTTATGAATTGTAAATCTTATCAGTTTAATGCTAAAAATATTAAATTTAAGAAATTTAACATTCCACTTAGAGCAATTAGCTCCATTTTCCGATGAAAAAAAATTTGCTACCTCATTGGGGTATCAGCAGATTTTTAGAATGTGATATTATCCTTGAAAGTGATACTTTAATATGTATAAAACAAAAAAAAAATCATCATCAAATTCTTTACATTATTAAAAAAATTTTTTTTGTAAATTTAATTTTTATTTGCTCTGTAAAAGTATCTCTGTACAAGCTAATGTTGCAGACATACAATCTATAGATGGGTCATATTTATGAATAGTAAGAGCTATTTTCGATTTTTTTTTCTGTGTATAAAGCGACTCTCCATAAGTCTTAGGCGTCCTCCTGATTGGCACCTGTCGTGCGATGGCATCATCATCATCATCGACCCATGCTCGTCCACTGCTGGACTTAGGTCTCCCCTAATGCACGCCACTGCTCCCGATTTTCTGCCACTCTCATCCAGCCCACTCCAGCCAGCCTACGAATGTCATCATCCCATCTTGGCTCAGGGCGTCCCACACTACGTTTACCGAGTCGCGGTCTCCACTCATGAACTTTACGGCTCCATCGGCTGTCAGTTCTGCTAATGTGACCAGCCCACTGCCACTTCAGTTTACTAATTCGGTAGGCTATGTCGGTGACTGGTTCTCTGTCGGATTACATCATTTCTGATGCGGTCCTTCAGGGATACTCCGAGCATAGCCCTTTCCATAGCTCTCTGAGCGACTTTAAACTGGTGGATCAGTCCAGCCGTGAGTGTTCACGTCTCGATGGCATCATGGGATGAAAATAATGTATCTGTGCTCGTGTGATAGCTTACGAACTGTATTAGGACACTTCTGAAGAAATACAATCTATAGATGGGTAATATTCATAAATCTTTGTTTGAAAATCATCGCACGATGAAAGGAACGTTTACATCTTTGCCAATTAGGACGATGCCTTTGGTAAAGAACTCACGAAGTGATTTTTAAGCACGCCAGTCGCGGGCGGCCTTGGAGTTGTTTTATTTAAAAACTCACGAGGCTGCAGTTTTCTGCTGGCCGCGATTGCAAAATTGCGGCGAAATCCACCTGATCTCGCAACCCGCAGCGGGCGCAATAAACACCATACGTTTCACCTACAATATTACATTCCACGCGTGTCGCGGTCCCCGCGGCTGGCGCGGGAAAAAATCGCGACGTGAGTTCTTAGCCCTAATATTAAATCGTGTGAAGCTGTAAAGTTGTGTGTTTAGTTGATGGGAGACACTTGCACTCGTGGCTGCATGTTTTGCTCGGTGAAAACGTCGCGCGCACCGCCGCCTCTCGATGCTGACGAACCGCGGAACACTGCCATCGCCGTCAACAAGTGGGGGCTCGGGTATATTGTGCTGACATCCGTCGACAGGGACGGTGAGTGTGTCATATGAAGCCAGCTTGGAGCTATGTGTGAGTAGTTGATGGGTGACACTTGCTGAGAAACCTAGGAACACTGCCGTTGCTGTCAACAAGTGGGGGCTCGGGTATATTGTGCTGACATCCGTCGACAGGGACGGTGAGTGTGTCATATGAAGCCAGCTTGAAGCTAAGTGTGTGTAGTTGATGGGTGACGCTTGCTGAAGAGTAGAGGAACACTGCTAGCGCCGTCAACAAGTGGGGGCTAGGTGAATTGGGCTTACATCCGTCGACAGGGACGGTGAGTGTGTCATATGAAGCCAGCTTGAAGCTAAGTGTGTGTAGTTGATGGGTGACGCTTGCTGAAGAGTAGAGGAACACTGCTAGCGCCGTCAACAAGTGGGGGCTAGGTGAATTGGGCTTACATCCGTCGACAGGGACGGTGAGTGTGTCATATGAAGCCAGCTTGAAGCTAAGTGTGTGTAGTTGATGGGTGACACTTGGTGAAGAGTAGAGGAACACTGCCATTACTGTCAACAAGTCGGGCCTCGGGTATATTGTGCTTACATCCGTCGACAGGGACGGTGAGTGTGTCATATGAAGCCAGCTGGAAGCTATGTGTGTGTAGTTGATGGGTTGGTTGGTTGGTTGTTGGTTGGTTGGTTGGTTGTTGGTTGTTGTTGTTGTTGTTTTTTTTTGTTTGTTGAAAAAAATAGTAGGGTAATACTAGGGTTACCTACAATGCGAAGAGATGGCGCTGCCTTGCAGCTTAAGGCTTGGAAAATTTCGACGCGGCTAATAGGGCCGTGGTAACATAATGGTCAGTGTATTCGCCCGGATAGCGAAGGATGCGGGTTCGAGTCCCGTCCGCTGCCTGGTCCGCGTGGATTTTTTTCTAGTAAACTTTTCTTTAGATTTAAACATCTAGCAGTTAAATGCCTAAAAAATAAATAAAATCATAATTGCTATTTCTTCTTTCAAATGTTTAATACTTGAAAAAGTATTCATTTGACATTGTGGGTTACCTACAATGCGAAGAGATGGCGCTGCCTTGCAGCTTAAGGCTAGGAAAATTTCGACGCGGCTAATAGGGCCGTGGTAGCATAATGGTCAGTGCATTCGCCCGGATAGCGAAGGATGCGGGTTCGAGTCCCGTCCACTGCCATTACTGTCAACAAGTCTGACCTCGGGTATATTGTGCTGACATCCGTCGACAGGGACGGTGAGTGTGTCATATGAAGCCAGCTCGAAGCTAAGTGTGTGTAGTTGATGGGTGACGCTTGCTGATGAACAGAGGAACACTGCTATTGCTGTCAACATGTGGGGGCTCGGGTTCATCGTGCTCACTTCTGCCGGCAGAAAAGGTAAGTAAAATATAGAAGCTGCAACCGGATATAACGAAAAAGAACAAAAAGTGTTTTGTCCTGATTTATCTAATAATTAGCTGAATAAAGATATAAAAAGAGAATCAAATTTATGTTAAAATATTAATTTGCCAGCAAATTAGGCTTTATATAAATTTAAAAAACAAAGTAATTGGAATTAACGTGCCCCAATTGCAGATTAATGGAAAGTGACGCGCTGAATTCCTATCATCAGCCTATTAATGTCCCCAATGCTAGGGCACAGGCCTTCCCTATGGATTGAATAGGAAGATTAGGCCATGACCCACCAGGCGGGCCCATTGCGGATTGGTGGGTACTAACGACTGCAGATGCAGCCGGGACCAACGGCTTAACGTGCCTTCCGAAGAACGGAGGAGCTCGAGTTAGTAATTTTTGGGCACCTATCCAATGACCGACCACTGCAAAAGTTGCTTAAGTTCAATGATCGCAGCCGAACGCGCTAACCACTTGCGCCATCGAGCTTCTTAATTTATTCCTATGCTAAACGTCTAGTGATTCGCCACGTGCCGCTTGCTGTATAAGCAGTTCACTTCCCCTGACCGCAATATATGCAATATTGCGGTCACTCCAGTCCCTGTAACATAAGCACCACAGTTTACAATATATATCACGGTTTTTGTCGCGTCAAACTCCATAGTAATATAACAATGAGGGCTACCGTTTTCTGTCTCACCAGATGGCGCCACTGTTGAGTGAGGTCCTAAATTGTAACTTTTAAAGTTTATTAATACGCACATGAAATCAAAGGTTACATTTAGATCGTATTTTAACACAAAAGAACCATATCCTAAACATAATAGGCCATGCCACAGTGACGCGCAGTTCCGTTTTATTCGGAAAAAATGGGAACATAATCATTTTTCTAAGCTCAAATTTTTAATAACTGACATTCCTTGCCACATAACTCATATTTGCCATAATTAAGCCGAATTGTTACCAATTATTCACAACATTATTTTAATAAGAAATAAACCCGCGTAGTCAACCAACAAGCAATAACATTTGACATTTCGGAGACCTCACGCTACACTAGCGCCTCTAGCGGCGGATTCATACGCGATAGCCCTCATTGAGCGGAATAAAAATGAGTTATACATAAATCATATTGCGGTGCTCATGCTATAACGTAGCAATAATGGCACCATTGAGGAGCTCGATGGCGCAAGTGGCTAGCGCGTTCGGGATCGTTGAAGTTAAGCAACTTTCTCAGTGGTCGGTCATTGGATGGGTGACCAAAAATTTACTATCTTGAGCTCGTCCGTGCCTCGGATGGCCGGCAAGGCCGTTGGTCCCGGCTGCATCTGCAGTCGTTGGCACCCACCAATCCGTACTGGGCCCGCGTGGTGGGTCATGGCCCAAACTCTATTCCATCCATAAGGAAGGCCTGTGCCCCGGCAGTGGGGACGTTAATAGGCTGGTGATGATGATGACGATGATGTTGAATAGCGACATGTGCATTGATGTCTTCAGTTATAGTAGAATGTGTGTCCCCATTGCTGAGGCACAAGCTTTCCCCATAGATTGATTGATTGATATGGAGATTGGACCACCCATGTCCGGTGCGCACCAGCTTAATGATATTTTTTTTAATTCATTCATCATCTTATTACCGGCCATTGCAAAAGTTACTTTACTCCCAAGATCGCAGACTAAATGCTCCATCACGCACCTAGTCTTTTAATTATAATAGGGGTGATGACGGGGTACAGTAAACGAAATTCTATTTAGTCCGTCAGTTAGATGATCAAAAAATAATGGACACGTATTTTTTCTTTGGGTAATCAACCAAAAAATTACAAAGTTATAGCGCGTCAAAGTTTGGGAGTAGGGGCTCGTGACGTCACTTTTGAGTGAATTTTCGCTTATAAGTGTACTCAAACGTGACGTCATGCGACTTTTCAAATCAATATATCTCTGCAATGTTTATATTATGTGAAAAAAGAAAAAATACGTGTCCAATACTTTTTGATAATCTACCTGATAAACGAAGAAAAAAAAAAATAGTCATCATCCCTATTGTAGCAAATTATTGTATTTCAGATCTGTCCGATGGAGGTTCCACACATTTCGCTGAAACCGTGGAAGAAATCAAGAGACAGTAAGTAATATTTTATCTTAAGGCCGCACTCAAAGACAACAATAAATTAAGTTTGATTAAAGCTGATGCTGACCTTTCCTTTGCGGTAGCAATAGAAGAATCAAGAAACACATCACTTTTACAAGCATCAAATTTAATGACGCCTCCGAGTTTATGTCAAAATCAAATCAAAGCCTAAGAAATGCTAGAGAAAATTCCTCAGCCACGGCCATCAGGGCCGCAGTATCTTAATGTTCAGTGCATTCGCTCGGATACTGAAGGGTGCGCGTTCGAGTCCTGCCTGCTGCCTGGTCCGCGTTAATTTTTTCTAGCATGAGTTTTTTCTTGTAGATAAGTCTGACCTGACATGACCATACGACTGACAGATTATCTCTTATCTAATAGACAAGTCCGTCCGTCCGTGGTGCTGTTTCAGCGGCCAAACCGTAAGAGATAGATAAAGAGAATGTTTAAGTTATAAGTCAAAAATAGTCTGATAAGACTACAAACCGGATTTGAGTAACGTAGCACTTCCGGTTTTCGAGAAATCACGTGATTTCTATTTCAAACGAAACCACACAAAATCTCCGAAGTTCTCAATTAATTAAATACATTTTTTTTCTAAAGAAAATATAATTAGAAAAAAATCCACGCGGACCAGGCAGCAGACGGGACTCGAACCCGCACCCTTCGCAATCCGGGCGAATGCACTGACCAATTATGCTACCGCGGCCCTCACGGACCGCGCCGAAATTCTTCTAGCTATTCTTAAGCTGCAAGGCAACGCCATTTCTTCGCATTGTAGGTAACCCACAATGTCAAATGAATACTTTTACAAGTATTAAACATTTGAAAGAAGAAATAGCAATTATAGTTATAATTGGTCAGTGCATTCGCCCGGATTGCGAAGGGTGTGGGTTCGAGTCCCGTCTGCTGCCTGGTCCGCGTGGAATTTTTTTTCTAATTATATTTTCTTTAGATTTAAACATGCTTAAAAAAAATTAAAATAACTTTTTTTTTTGGTGAATATTTGGTTCACTGGTTTGCTAGTTAATAATTAATATATTTCTTTTTTCAGGAACAAGGAGATCCTGGTGGAATGCCTGGTGCCGGATTTCCGTGGCAACCGCGACAGCATACGGCGCATAGCCGAGTGCGGGCTGGATGTGTTCGCGCACAATATTGAGACCGTCGAGCGATTGACACCTTTTGTGAGAGATCCAAGAGCTGGGTATGTGATACACTTTGTTTATTCTCTTACTCCACAGTATCAACAATGAGATCGAGGAGCAATTGACACCTTTTGTTGAGATATCCAAGAGCTGGGTATGTGATACATTTTGTTTATTCACTTACTCTACAGTATCAACATTGAGACCGTGGAGCGATTGACACCTTTTGTGAGAGATCCAAGAGATGGGTATGTGATACACTTTGTTTATTCACTTACTCCACAGTATCAACAATGATACCGTGAAGCGATTGATACCTTTTGTGAGAGATCCAAGAGCTGGGTATGTGATACACTTTGGTTATTCACTTACTCCACAGTATCAACATTGAGACCGCGGAGTGATTGACACCTTTTGTGATAGATCCAAGAGCTGGGTATGTGATACACTTTGTTTATTCACTTACTCCACAGTATCAACAATGATACCGTGAAGCGATTGACACCTTTTGTGAGAGATCCAAGAGCTGGGTATGTGATACACTTTGTTTATTCACTTACTCCACAGTATCAACAATGAGACCGTGGAGCGATTGACACCCTTTGTGAGAGATCCAAGAGCTGGGTATGTGATACACTTTGTTTATTCACTTACTCCATAGTATCAACATTGAGACCGTCGAGCGATTGACACCTTTTGTGAGAGATCCAAGAGCTGGGTATGTGATACACTTTGTTTATTCACTTACTCCACAGTATCAACATTGAGACCGTGAAGCGATTGGCACCTTTTGTGAGAGATCCAAGAGCTGGGTATGTGATACACTTTGTTTATTCACTTACTCCACAGTATCAACATTGAGAACGTGGAGCGATTGACACCATTTGTGAAAGATCCAAGAGCTGGGTATGTGATACACTTTGTTAATTCACTTACTCCATAGTATCAACATTGAGACCGCGGAGTGATTGACACCTTTTATGAGAGATCCAAGAGCTGGGTATGTGATACACTTTGTTAATTCACTTACTCCATAGTATCAACATTGAGACCGCGGAGTGATTGACACCTTTTGTGATAGATCCAAGAGCTGGGTATGTGATAACACTTTGTTTATTCACTTACTCCACAGTATCAACATTGAGACCGTGGAGCGATTGACACCTTTTGTTGAGATATCCAAGAGCTGGGTATGTGATACACTTTGTTTATTCACTTACTCTACAGTATCAACATTGAGACCGTGGAGCGATTGACACCTTTTGTGAGAGATCCAAGAGCTGGGTATGTGATATGCTTTGTATTGTAATATTTATGATGTGAGGAGCTCGATGGAGCAGGTGGTAAGCGCGTTCGGCTGCGATAATTGAAGTTAACTTTCGCAGTGTTAGGCCATTGGATGGGTGACCAAAAAAATTACTACCTCGAACTCCTCCGTGCTTCGGAAGGCGCGCTAAGCCGTTGGTCCCGGCTGCATCTGCAGTCGTTAGCACCCGCTAATCCGCACTGGGCCCGCCTGGTCATGTCATTCAAGCGCAAGCCTGGTTTTGGCTCTATTAGGGTTCCGCGCAATGAGCTTATCCTTTTTTTGGAAGGTACCTGATCAGTGACTCTTGCAATAGTTCTTTGCTGAGCTAGACAACGCAACAACCCGCGAAAAAGACAAAATTAAAGAAAAGATTACTAGAAAAAAAATCCACGCGGACCAGGCAGCGAACGGGACTCGAACCCGCACCCTTCGCAATCCAGGCGAATGCACTGACCATTATGCTACCATGGCCCTGTTCGCCGCGTCGAAATTTTCCTAGCCTTAAGCTGCAAGGCAGCGCCATCTCTTCGCATTGTAGGTAACCCACAATGTCAAACGAATACTTTTTCAAGTATTAAACATTTGAAAGAAGAAATAGCAATTATAGTTATGTTTTTTTTAAGCATTTAACTGCTAGATGTTTAAATCTAAAGAAAAGCCTTGCAGCTTAAGGTTAGGAAAATTTCGACGCGGCGAATAGGGCCGTGGTAGCATAATGGTCAGTGCATTCGCCCGGATTGCGAAGGGTGCGGGTTCGAGTCCTGTCCGCTGCCTGGTCCGCGTGGATTTTTTTCTAGTTATCTTTTCTTTAGATTTAAACATCTACCAGTTAAATGCTTAAAAAAAATGAAAATATAAATACAAAATTAGTTTATTTCAGTAACTTAGCCTACTACAATGTATAAATATGGTACATCTTTTTAAGCAGTAAAAGTGCTTGTGTTAGGATAAAGAAAAGGCGAAAAGAAAAATAATTTTGTGTGTTTGCGCCACATCTTACAAAGTAAGTACTGTACATTAGTGTTGGGTAGGACACGACTTGAAAAAGAGTTTGTAAGAGTAGCCTCTTTTTTGTACTGAGCCAGTACAATGTCCCACTTCAAATGAGGCGAGGCGTACTGAAGCTCGGCAATACATTTGAAGTGACGAGTACAAATATGACATTGAGGCGTACAGAAGCTCGACATTACGTTTGTGTACACGAGTAGCACCTCCTCTACGCACTATCAATCTTGCTGGATCCAGCATGCAGGACAGCGCTATACACGTAAAAGAGATAGAGATACAGATGGATAGTCCGTAGAGGACTTAAATGAAATGTCATGCCTCGCTCTCTCTCAGTCAGACTTACGAAGAGTGAGTGAGTAACGAGACATTTAATGTGAAGTAGTACATTTTAAAATTTTGAGCCGCTCTTACATTTTAACGTCATGTCCGGGACAAATGTACCGCCTCTTGTAAGTCCTACTCAACACTACTGTACATTATGAATCAGCTTTTTCAGTTTTTGTTGTATAAATATTGTCACAAACGCTCTCGAAACGTAAGCGCGAAAGTGCTAGAGATCGAATGTGCCAGAGCACCGCGGGTCGCGATAGATGTCGAGTAATGCGGCTCATTCTAAAATGAGCCTTATGCAGTGTGGCGTAAGGGAGAAAGTGCAACGACATCTGCACTTGTTTACACGTTATGCGCGTTACCTGCGTAGGTATAAGTAGGTACTACGTACTCGCGGGTGCTAGCTAATTCTCAATTTATCAGGTACTTTCTAGAATGCGTCGATCGGCGTATATAAGCGCGATTGACGCCGTGCAGAGACAGTTGAGTTTCAACTGCGATTTCGGAGCGAATTCAAAGGCGATAAAAGTGCAATAAAAGTATTGTGCGATTGTTTAGAGACTTGTATAGTGAAATACAGTGTTTAGTGAGTGTTTTTTAATTAACATTGTGTGTTAAATAAAGTATGTACTGTCAAGCGTGAACTGGCATATAAATTCGAACCCCATCCCGATACGTAACAATATAATATAATGTGACATCTTATAATAAATTACCTAAGAAAATAAATAGTATTTATAAAACCTAATCGTGTTTCCCACAAGATGGCGCTGTCGACTACCTCCATCGCGCTATGGTTTTACTTTACACAGCCTAATATAAGATACAAATTCAAGTATATCCTTATATTTTAATAATATTTATATAGACCGAGAGAAAAATTTTTGAACACCATGTTGAATTTCAAGCATGTGTGAATGTGCTTGACTGTGTTGTGTGCCATAGGGATGTCGAAAGTTGAAAAAAATATCGATATATCGATACATCGATATTTTAAAAAATATCAATATCGGCTTCGATATATCGCGAAAAAAACATCGATATATCGGACCAATTTTCTCAAAAATATCGTACAATAGCTCACGAAATATGACACGCGGAATAATAATGGAACGAAAATTATCTCCCTAAAAATAGACCCTATTTTCGAATGATGACATAGACAATACTAAATACAGCACAGATCATAGGTATGTTGAATATCATTAATCTGAGATCCAGTTACGATTTTTCCAGATACGAATTTAGTTAGATCGTGATATGCCGCTAATAATAAAAAAATATCGTTTTTGATACGAATTTCGATATTGGTTATTTTGTATCGATGTGTCGATATATCGAATCAAAATATATCGACAAAAAATATCGATATATCGAACAGAAAATATCGATATATCGATACATCGATATATTTTCAACAAGCCTAGTGTGCCATCGTGTTTGTTAGAGGTGGATAATATAGTTTTTTTTTCTGAATCCAATTGAACAATATATCTATATCGGATTCCGGCAACTATATGTATATTTTGATATCGGAGACAACCATATAATAATAATAATATTTTTTTTTTAATAATAATTATTTATTTTCTCATACCACAATCTAAACAAAACTTACATGAACCAATGGTACAATGTAGCAGACTGTGGTGGGCTGATACCTGGACTAGGAAAAATCCTGTATCCCAGGTTATCAACCCTCCACCCCAAACAATGGTCAGAAAACTTATGAATTGTAGGTACTTAGTGAGATATTTTATAAACAATCATGATGGGAAGTTTTGACACACACTATTCTTATAAAAAAGATAAATTCTAAATAAATAATACATATAGGACATTTTATAGTTTTCGATTGCAATGCCAAAACAGGATTATTTATCAACTATTAATATTTTTTCTGTTGCAAGATAATCAAAAGATTTTAATTTTTCTATTAGAGTTGTTTTAAACCAGCTTTATTCATTTCAAGTATTCGGGATATATCATCAAAGTACCTATTCGCTATGTGCGAAGTACATGGTGGGGGTATAGTGAAGCGATCGCAGCGCTTATAGTGGCAGAAATACGCAACAATCCGGGAAAGTAAAGTCAATTTGCACGGAGTTCGTAATAAACAAAAATTTTTTAAAATGCCTATTAATAGATGTTGTTGTGTTGTGAATTGCAAAAATAAGGGCACAAATAGTCTGTGTATATATTTCCTACATTGGACTGGAAATTAAATCAAAGAAATAAATGGATAGATGCCATAAAAAGAAATAAGTAAGCGAAATAACCTTAAATTATGATCAATTTTATTTGCGCTATATATTTTATGTGATATTCATTATTGTCTTTATTATTTTAGTGTTGATGGGTCGCCATGGTATCCCAAACCTGACGACACAATTTGTAGTGAACATTTTATGGGAAACAAAAAATCAGACGAGGAAGAAAATCCGAGTTATGCTCCTACGATATTCCCTGAAATATATCGAAAGAGGAAGGTTAATGATTCACAGGTCCTAGCTAGATATACACGCTTGACAAAACGAAGAACCACAAAAGTCTCAGATACCACATCAAGTCAAATAATAATTGAAGAAGGGAGTGAATTAAATCAAACTCAACCTTTTATGATCGATCAAGGATGTCAAGTCAATATGTTTTCTGAATCGAAATTAAGAGATACAACTTTTATTTGTATTAGATTAATTTACAGTGATCACTGTGATCCAACATCAAGAATTTTAATGACAAATAATTCAAGAAAGAAAGATAAAAGCTGTGGCACTGACAAAAAATCGTATGAGGATCAATCTACCGAAACAAAAAGTCAAGAATTTGTTGGTATTTCATCAATAACAAATGATCAAGAACTCCTAGATCCTTCTGGTGTGTCATTTAGCAATTTTGAGTTTTTATTAACAAGATTAACTATGAGAAAATGTACAGTTTCCACTAAAGACCGACTTCTGATTTTTTTGATAAAAATGAAAACTGGCTTGACATTTTCAGCATTGAGTGTGTTATTTGGTGTACAAAAAAACCACAATCTCACGTATATTTCATTCGATCTTACAAAATCTAGCTTGTTCAACTGCTAATTTAATCTTTTGGCCGAATAGAGCCACCGTACAAGCACCAATGCCCAAGTGTTTCAGTCCAGATTACATCAATACAAGAGTTATTATTGACTGTACTGAATTCCGAATTGAAATCCGACATTATTTAAATTATTATACAATATATAATAATTTTTATTTATCTTTACCTTACTATATTTACTAGAAATCAATAAAATACAAACTGATGTTATTATTTGGCATAATCCCGGAAAGTTGCGCATTGTAGGTGGCGCTACTGTCGTGCACATAGCGAATAAAGGAACGGCCCAGTATAGTACATGTTGCCGACCTCTTTTATAGATTTAGTTTTTATGGTTTTTTGAAGTGTTTTTAAAGTATTGACATTTTTATGATTTTTGCTATCAAAATTGTTATTGTGTGTCATAGTCTTTGCTTGTCATCAGCTTAAATATTGTTTGTGTTTAAAATCGTGTTAATAAACCCATTGCGTCCTAAATCCTAGCCTACATTTTTCATTCCACTAGCTCTCCGCTTCAGTACATCTGACGTCGAGCAAATATTGAATTATAATTCGGGACTTTCGTACGATATCGCCTCTTATGTCTTATCTATTAGACAAGTCCGTCCGTCTGTGGTGCTGTTTCAGCGGCCAAACCGTAAGAGATAGATAAAGAGAATATTTAAGTTATAAGTTAAGAATAGTCTGATAAGACTACAAACCGGATTTGAGTAACGTAGCACTTCCGGTTTTCGAGAAATCACGAATTTCAAACGAAACCACACAAAATCTCCGAAGTTCTCAATTAATTAAATACATTTTTTTTTAAAAATCAAGTTTTGGTGAACATTTGGTTCACTGGTTTGCTAGTAAATAAATAACTGTCTAACAGTAAGTAAATTAGCCTCCTGGTATAATTGGCGTGTCGGATATTTCCTGGGTTTACCTAGCATGACTTTGAGAACAACTCTCTGTGCTCTTTCAATCACCAAAAGATGGGTTTTAGCAGCACCACCTCAAACCGGAATACAATAGGTTAGTAGTGATTGACAAAGAGAAAAATGGATTTACAGCACAGTGTGACCTAAACCCGCACTTTACGCACGCTTTTCCGTGACCTGAGTTGCCTATTTCTGCACGGTGTGTAAATGAATTGACCAACTTCACTCATGTAGAAAAAATAAAAGGAAACACAT
Organism: Chilo suppressalis; assembly: GCA_902850365.2. Taxonomy (NCBI): domain Eukaryota; kingdom Metazoa; phylum Arthropoda; class Insecta; order Lepidoptera; family Crambidae; genus Chilo; species Chilo suppressalis. Next base: position 1,710,131 of record OU963894.1, read on the forward strand.
TTAAATGTCATTTGGAGCTTAAAAACTCACAGCAAACAAATGACAAATTAGCGATAGGTTAGGAATTCTTGTTTGAATTATACGAGTACAAAAAATAAAGCTCATTCCCGTTGTTTAATATATTGTTATGCCAATCAAAGAATAAACGTTCATGGATACATTGAAATTCTATTTTGTTGTAATGATATTTGATTTTTTCCTTTTGAAATATACTTTCAAAATGGTAATCTGAACCGGAATTCTTTCTTTTCAGAGTTCGACTTGCAGTCTGTATTGCAATTCTTTGTGATTGCAATACATGAATTTTACTTTCAAAACACTAATCGCAACCCCCCCCCCCCCCCCCCCCTCTTGCCCGCGTCCGGGGCGGGTTTATGTCACACTTGCTATAAAATAGTATACGATACTTGTGGCCTAAGTTGTCTATTACTGCACGGCGTTTAGCACCGGGCGCTAACTTCACGCCGTGCAGTAATAGGCAACTTAGGTCACGCGTATCGTAATGTACTATTTTATAATAAGCGTTGGGTCAGCTGCTTCACGGTTCAAGGTTTTATATCAATATCAATCATTAAACTATTATATTTTTTTTCTCTTCTCTCTTTTTAAGTGGCTGTGGCAGAGATATTTTGATACATTCAGCCAAGCATGTTTTTATTTTGTTTTCTATTTTCTTTTTTATGTTATTTATTGTTCTTGTTGTTATTCATTCGTGCGACACCAAACCGGTTCCAACGGAAGACCAGCGCTAATGGCAACATTAGCACTATGCTGAGTTGGGACCGTTTTGAGACTATATTTAATTGTTTTATTTTATTTTTTATTTTATTATGTTGTCTAAAATAAAATTATTTCTTTCTTTACAATTAGTAAAACTATATTTCGCTGATGATGAGGAGCTCGATGGCGCAAGTGGCTAGCGCGTTCGGCTGCGCTCTTTGAAGTTAAGCAACCTTCGCAGTGCTCGGTCATTGAATGGGTGACCAAAAATTTACTATCTCAAGTTCCTCCGCACTTCGGAAGGCACGTTAAGCCGTTGTTACCGACTGCATTTGTAGTCTTCATTATCCACCTATCTGTCCTAGAAACTCCTGATGGGTCACAACCCAATCTATTCCATTCATAGCGAACTCCTGTGCCCCAGCGGGGGGGGGGGGGGGGGGGGGGCATTAATAGGTGCTAGTCTGAGATAGATTTGAAAAGAATTGTACTATCATCATCATCAGCCTATTAATGTCCCCACTGCTGGGGCACAGACCTTCCCTATGGATGGAATAGGGAGATTGGGCCATGACCCACCACGCAGGCCATTGGCGGGTGCTAACGACTGCAGATGCAGCCGGGATCAACGGCTTAACGTGCCTTCCGAAACACGGAGGAGCTTGAGATAGTAAATTTTTGGTCACCCATCCAATGACCGACAACTGCGAAAGTTGCTTAAGTTCAACCATCGCAGACATTGTACTATCATGAGCCCTTTATATCCGTACTACTGGGACACAGGGCTTCCCTTAGGATGGAAAAAGGAGATTGGGGCCATCACAAAGACACATAGTTTAGGTGGGTCCTAGTAAGTGCTACAGACTGCAGATGCAGCCAAGGCTAACGGTTCAGCGTGCTTTCCGTAGCATTGAGAGTTTTTTTCATTTTGTTTTTATTTATTTATCATCAGCAAGTTTCAACCTTAGATTAAAACAAAAAGGGTAGATACGGTATGCTCATACTTGCATCAAACAAAAACTGATCCCACGGCAGCGCGAACGAGACGGCGAGATCCGCGTCACTGCATTACCGACCAATCACGCGACCAGTACTCGACGTCACTACCGAATAAGATTCAAAACAAACAGCAATTTTGACGTGACAACGTCTTAAATTAGGTTGCGGCTGGGAGTCACTTATGAAAAAGTGTAACGCTCGGTAACGTTACGATGAGTCTCTCGTGTTAAGTTTAAGTTTACATGTACAATGTTTTAGTAAACAAAATATATTTCTATAGTTAAAATTTGTGCAATTCTTATTTTCATTCAATTCCTTGTTCCTATTGTGCAATTTAATTATATTCATATCAATAAATATTCTACCGAGAAAAAGACGTTGTCACGTAAAATCTTCGCCCGTAAAACCGACTTTACAGGCAACCATTTTACAAAACTAATTATGGATGCCGGCTTTGTGAAAGCAGAAAGCACATATTTATGAAAAAATATATTTTATAGTACTTACGAATGAAATGTGATGCCGTGGGCTTTATTTTTAGTTCTTGAGCAATTGAGCAGTTTTTAAAAACACACTTAGGCATTGTTTTATCATATAAACACAAAATATTAGCAATATTTCTTTTAGGCGTTCACATGTACGTCGTTTGCATGTCAAGTAGTGACTAAAGCGATTAGGGTCGTGGACCACAATTTATGCGGATCACTTTTGTGAGGCTAGTGTCGTATCTACCCTTTGTTTTAATCTATGGTTTCAACAGCGTTTTACGTTTTAATAGTGTTGGAAATTTTATTAATATTTATTTCTTAAAAAAAACGATAACAGGTTGACTCGACTGATTTTAATTACCTAAAGGACATTGTTCAGCGTCCATACATAGTTAGCCTAAGAACCAACAATCATGAAAAATTATTTTCTAGGTTCAAAATCGTAAGTAAATGACTGTATAAACAAATATTATTGACGGACACTTCTGAGAACTTAAAATATTAGGAAAACTTATTTTTTTTTGAGGTTATGTTTAATATTCAATAAACTCAGTATGAAGTGAATTAATATTATAACTAATTCATTTTATTCGGTGCGATTTTAAAGAATTAACTATTAGGAGAAACTTGGTTAGGTAGGAATCATGAATAAAATAAAAATTGTAGTTTTTCTTCTTATTTATTGACTATTTTTTCCATAAATGTATCATATTGTTTATTGTATTTATTTGTATAACACATGTGTTCTTGAATAATTTGGCAGTATGATCCTCTCAGGATATTGTGGCACAGGTTCACTAGCACTTGGTAATAAGGGCTCTGCTCAGTGCTCTTTGGTAACATCGATGGCATATTAGATAGCCGAAATAGTTAAATTAAAGGAAAAACAGTCGCAAATAAACATATACAACAGGTAATCCGAAACGAGAATGCACTTTCCGGTCTTTCCGGTATAATAAACTACTCTTTGGAATGCACGAATGCCACAGATTACTAAGAAACTGCATGCACCACAACCACAGAGTAACAAGTTTTATGCCGGCCCTTCACTTCACAAAAGTTTGTCCTTGTCATGCTTAATAAGGAATGAAAAGAACAGACTGATGTCATGTTTTAAAATAGCAAATACGAATAGCCAAGTGAAGTGCCGGCATTAGGAAGAAAGAGTGTCTTGTTTGCAGCGCTGCCATAGATTATACACATAAAATGGTATTTAATGTCTCAGATTATTTTTTAACTTGTTAATTTAGCTTACTTAACTGGAAGTGTCCGTTACAATCTAAATACTGATAATTATCGCAAAAAATATACTAAGAATTATCATAAATGCCAAATTGGTGTTGGTTCTTAGGCCAATTTTAACATTGTCCTTTATATACAGTTGCAAACACATGTCATAGGAATTATTTAAATTCGTAATTCCAATATTCGGACATGATGAGTGTAAATAAGGCTATTTAATTATTTGTTTGTTCCCAGGTATCGACAAACGTTGAAAGTTTTGGAGACTGCGAAGGAGTTCAATCCAGAGTTGGTGACCAAGACTTCTATCATGCTGGGGCTCGGCGAGACAGATGAACAAGTGCAGCAGACCATGAAAGGTATATAATTCAGACTGTATTATCTCTTATCTATTAGACAAGTCCGTCCGTCCGTCTGTCTGTGGTGCTGTTTCAGCGGCCAAACCGTAAGAGATAGATAAAGAGAATGTTTAAGTTATAAGTTAAGAATAGTCTGATAAGACTACAAACCGGATTTGAGTAACGTAGCACTTCCGGTTTTCGAGAAATCACGAATTTCAAACGAAACCACACAAAATCTCCGAAGTTCTCAATTAATTAAATACATTTTTTTTAATCAGGTTTTGGTGAACATTTGGTTCACTGGGACTATATATTGTTTTTAACTTTCATGGTCACTAACATTATAGTAATATAAGTTATTTACGGGATTGTTACCATGTACCTTGTTTTTAGCGAGTTTCCGAGATTTATAAAAAAATTAAAAAAAATTCGGCACTGTTGCAAGCGCCATAGTTACGGAGTAACTGAAGTAATTGCGGGTAGGCAGTTATTGGCAGACATATCGGTCTACCCTCCGACGAAGTCTTTTATTGCGTTCGATACCCGTACCACTGTTCATATTCTCACTATTCACTCGAAACTGTTCTCGACACACAACACTTAAACAAGTATCGGATCGTGACACGACACTTTTTTGATTATTTCCGGTTTTTACACATACGAACCACAGGATTCCAGACACTCGACAATTTAAACCCGTCCTCACGATTGAAATTTTTATGTTTTGTTATTTCAATCGCTTCCCTGACCAATCTTGGTATGTAGTGGCATTCTGTCGAGATAATCTGTGGGTTATGAAACTCAGTCCAGTGGTTAGGACCAGAATCAAACAAATGTTCCGCGATGGCTGATTTCTGCGTATCGTTGTTCTTGATTGCTTTTGCACTATACTTTTGTATTATACTATGTATATATATTCTAAATTATGTAATGGAAGGTGACTTCGGAGGTATCTCTGAAGTCATTTTTCAACTCGACGACTCTGTATATAACGATACAGGGAGAAAAAGCAGCCCTCGCTGAGTTTCTCGCTGGTTCTTCTCAGTACAAGGTCTCCCGCCGTAGTTTTGCGAACCGATGGCGTAGCTTCTTGACCTTCACAAGTGCTTGTAACAGCCTAGACTGAATAAATGATTTTTGATTGACTGATTGATATGATTGATTTTGATTGATTGATTGATATCCTACTCTATCCTATGCTAATATTACACTAATAAACCAACATTAGAAAGTATTTTATGGCATTATTATAATTACTGGCATATGTGCAATGTAACGAACTATGTGTACTGTAACGAGCTGAAACAAGGTGTGTAATTAAAATTTACTTTTGTTACAAAGTACACTTTTTGTTCTTGTTGGTAAATAATATAAAAGGGATCTTTTATAAAAATAATAATATATATTTATTTATTATTACTAGAAAGATTATAGCATGACAATGACAATATAATAGTAAATAGTAATAATAATTATGATAAATAAATCTGGATAAAAAAATATTCACATGGATAACAAGAACATTTTCAGTTTTAGCGGGCGTGTTGATAGTTTAACATAGATAAAATTTATGGATATGATATTAGATTTTTCATAGAAGTTGACAATTAATGTTTTTAAAGGCGTTTCGAAAACTGGATTGAACTTTATTAGCTTTGGTCACTTGGCTACTTGGCTTTAGTGCGTGCGGCTGTGATCGTTGAAGTTAAGCAACTTTCGCAGTGGTCGGTCATTGGATGGGTGACCAAAGATCTTCTATCTCGAGTTCCTCCGTGTTTCGGACGGCACGTTGATCCGTTGGTCCCGGCTGCATCTGCAGTTGTTAGCACCCGCCAATCCGCACTGGGCCCGCGAGGTGGGTCATGGCCCAATTTCCCTATTCCATCCATTGGGAAGGCCTGTGCCCCAGCAGTCGGGACATTAATAGGCTGATGAAGATGGTGATGATGACTTGGCTACTTGTTTAATAGTTAAGCACGGTCGGATCAGTGGCAATTGTTTAAGTCAATAATGATTGCTCGACCGGCTAGCGGAAGATGCGGGTTCGAATCCCGCCTGAAACCACGTCGGAGTGGATATTTTGTACTATAATTTTGTTTAGATTTAAACATCTAGCAGGTAAACATGTAAAAAATATAAATAAAGCAATCATGATTTAATTTTCGAACTTCCTGTATAATAAATATTAATTCTTGAATGGGTTGGCAAAGTTACATTTAATTTTTATACCAAACTTGCGTTTCGGCTCCCACAGAAGCTCCGTGATCTTTCTTACTCTATAACATGTACTAACATAGCATTTAAGTTAAATATTGTTACTAACGATTTGATGGACCATTTTGTTGTTTGTAATGAACAATTTGAATTGATATAAAGTATGATTGAATTGATATAAACTTTCTACATAAATGTTAAATGCCTGCTCCCCACAAAAAAAATTGTTTATTTATTTCAGGGGTATACAATCAAAGTTATTGTGGACTTTACCAAGTTAACAATTTTTTTAAAGTGAGATTTAAATTATAACACATTTATTTCCGTATCTATGTATATTTATCCCGTAGAATAATTTTATACTAATTCTAGAAATCTCCACTGTTATTTAAAATTAGAAAAATTAACTTTACAAACAAACGTAGCAAAGTCCAAGTGAGTTGAGTTTCAACTTGCATAAAGTGCTTTCCGACCAATAGGAAGGCTCCATTGCCTCCATTTCACTGACAGCTGTCATGGCCGCCGATTGATGAATCCAACCCTGTCCAGAGAGTTGGTAACAAATATAGGAAAGTCCTGAACATTCAGTTAGTAAACTTAGTAAAGTCCAAAACTTGGTAACAAAACTGGGAAAGTCCATCTTATACTTAAGGTTTTACTCAAAACTATTGCACTGAACGTGGTGAACACTTGCATTTCCATAATAAATTGCATTCTGCATATAAATAATGTTTAACATTAGAATAGTTACCTGTAATTATTAAAATAATCGTTTTTATCGTTTGCTGAACATTTTGGAAATGTGGACTTTAACAACTTAGATTGTATACCACTCTTAGATTAAAACAAAAAGGGAAGATACGGCATTCGCGGCTCAAAAGTGATCCGCTTAAATTGTGGTCCACGACCATAATTCGCTTTAGTCACAATTTGACATTCAAACACGCTGCATGTACACTCATTATAACAATATTGCGTATATTCTGTGTTATGAAGATAAAACAATGCCTTCGATGCTTTTATAAAGAACAAAAATAGTTCAAATTCAAATGCCCCGGCAACGCTTTTCATTCGTAATACTGTGAAAACATTTTTTTCTCAAAAATCACGGTTTGTCGTGAATATTACTTACGTAATCGCCATTTTGTAAGCAAGAAAAGGACAACAATACGCTGCGTTAAAGCGTATAGTTCTGTCTCGCTCGCTCGATTAATGTTTATATACAGACGTGTGCGTGGCGAGAGTTGCTTATGTAGTTGAGTCAGATCATATATTATTTGATGCTAGTATGAGCGTACCGTATCTACCCTTTTTGTTTTAATCTAAGAATGGTATACAATCAAAGTTGGTAAAGTCCAAATTGCCAAAATGTTCAGCAAACGATAAAAACGATTATTTTAATAATTCATTTGACATTGTGGGTTACCTACAATGCGAAGAGATGGCGCTGCCTTGCAGCTTAAGGCTAGGAAAATTTCGACGCGGCTAATAGGGCCGTGGTAGCATAATGGTCAGTGCATTCGCCCGGATAGCGAAGGATGCGGGTTCGAGTCCCGTCCGCTGCCTGGACCGCGTGGATTTTTTTCTAGTAAACTTTTCTTTAGATTTAAACATCTAGCAGTTAAATGCTTAAAAAATAAATAAAATCATAAGATACCACTCATTTGTTCTTACTTATTTCAGATCTCCGTGCCGTAGGCGTAGACTGCTTAACACTCGGCCAATACATGCAGCCGACCAAAAAGCATCTAAAAGTGTTCGAATACGTAACACCCACGAAATTCAAGCAATGGGAAGACAAAGGGGCAGAATTGGGCTTCTTGTACACAGCCAGTGGACCTCTAGTACGTTCCTCGTACAGAGCCGGGGAATTCTTCATAGCAAGCTTACTACGAGACAGAAAAACTGGCAGGCAATGACCGACAGATGGCGCTGTTTAGTTCTGCAAAAGCATAACAGATGGCGCAGTCCGTTGTAGTACAAAGGAAAACTGATAGATGGCGTTGTTATTAATCACTTTGTAGCTAGTAGTTCCGTGTATTGCTGTTAGATGGCAATGTAAATAATATCTATGGTTAAGTTTATAAAAGAGTTTGATTTTGATAGCAAAATGTTTTTGTAAAGAATATCTGTTTTTGTAATGATGCAACCTTTTTTTTGTGATGTCGAGTTTGTTACACGTTTTTTTGTAAATAATGTGAGAGCCTGTTATTCAGTTATTAAATACTTTTGGGTTTAATCTCATCGCTTGTAATCTTATAACGATAATATTATTTATTTTGTGGTTATTCATTGTTAAATAAATTCAAAGAATTATATTTGGTTTTCTTATTATTTTGGTAAATTCCATGAACTTAAAAAGACGCGTCAATATTTGAAAAGCTTTCAAACTGAAACACATGGTTCCCTGAATAATTAACAAATACGAGACTGTATCCGAACTGTGGGCCATTCGCCTAACAGAAATGCTATGGAAAACGCTAACGCTTACGATTTTACTATGTTATTTCTAACCGCCTGAGGTTTTCAAATGCCTCGCGCTCTTTTTTTTTCTTTTGCATTGGTAATAACAATATTAAAAAAAAAATGAGCGTGAGGTATTTGAAAACCTTCGCCGGTCAGAAATAACAAAAATAAAATCGAAAGCGTTAGCGTTTTCCAAAGCATTTCCGTTAGGCGAATGGCCCCCTGGGCATTTCTCTGTTCGGAAAAAATTGGGAAGAAAAAGAATACAGAACTATGTCCATGATTAATAAACGGTAAATAACAATCGCCTCAATATGAACCTTATGCTGTTAACATAATGTCGTTTGTCCGTATTCGAATGCACGAAAGACATTACTCGAATTCGGGCGACCGAAGCAACATTGGCGACCTCGGTGGTCAAGTGGTTTGTACGCCGGGTTTCATGGTGTCGCCGACTCGAGAGGTCCCGGGTTCGAATCCCGGTGGGGGGCAGATGTTTGTGTGATGAATACGAGCATTTGTACTCCAGTCATGGATGTTTAATATGTATTTCTATATAAATATACTTATATATGTACTGTATATGTATTCTATCCGTTACCCTAGCAGCCCATAACACAAGCCTTACAGTGCTTACTTTGGGGCTAGGCTAATTGGTGTGAGTGTTGGAAATATTTATTATTTATTATGAACCTTATGCTGCTAACATAAGGTCGTTTGTCCGTATTCTAATGCACGAAAGACATTACTCGAATTCGGGCGACCGAAGCAACATTTATATTGGATTACGGGCTGGAAGACGGTGCCGGGTCTCTTCTCTTTAACCGTTCTCAACCAGTCTGGTGTAGGCCTCTTTCAAATTACGCCATCTATGGTCTATTCACATTGGCGTGAGACAAAATGTAAACAATCAATAAAAAGGATACTTTTTTAGGTCATGTTTGACAAAAGAAAAAAATTAAATACTATAAATAATAATAATAATAAATAAATATTTCCAACACTCACACCAATTAGCCTAGCCCCAAAGTAAGCACTATAAGGCTTGTGTTATGGGATGCTAGGGTAACGGATAGAATACATATACTGTACACATATAAGTATATTTAATATAGAAGTAGATATTAAACATCCATGACTGGAGTACAAATGCTCGTATTCATCACACAAACATCTGCCCCCACCGGGATTCGAACCCGAGACCTCTCGAGTCGGCGACACCATGAAACCCGGCGTACAAACCACTCGGCCACGGAGGTCGTCTTCGTCGTCTATTTACATAGGTTATGCAGCGAAAATTTAAGTTAGTAATTTTAGAAGCTGGTACATACATATGATTAAAAAAATAAAATATTTTGCACATTTTTCACATACATACATATCACAAATTTGTATATTTTTATTTTGCTGATAAAAGTATTTTAACAAGTTAAGTTGACATGGAAAAAGACCTAAAAACACAATCATTCCCAAACCTAAGACTTATTATAATATAACAAATTTTAAAAGTAGACATGATAGGGGTCGTCCATTAATCACGTGATGTTTTGACGTGACAACGTCTTAAATTAGGTTGCGGCTGGGAGTCACTTATGAAAAAGTGTAACGCTCGGTAACGTTACGATGAGTTTAAGTTTACATGTACAATGTTTTAGTAAACAAAATATATTTCTATAGTTAAAATTTGTGCAATTCTTATTTTCATTCAATTCCTTGTTCCTATTGTGCAATTTAATTATATTCATATCAATAAATATTCTACCGAGAAAAAGACGTTGTCACGTAAAATCTTCGCCCGTAAAACCGACTTTACAGGCAACCATTTTTTTTGTCATTTTTTAACCCCTCCCTCCCCCTTGGTGATACGTGGTGATGTTTAAGACTACCCCCCCACCCCCCTGCCCCTATATCACGAGTATTTTTTACTACCTACAATAAATCTTATATTTATTTTAATATTTATGAAATACAGGTAGAAGTATCATCTAATTTTATTATAGAAAATTAAAGACTCCCAATAATAACTAACTAATAACGACGAATTGCAACATAAAGGTTGCAGGTTGTTTTTGCCTGACATAAAAATAATGAAAGAAATGCGAAAAACTTTTTGTTTTAATACATGAAAATCATTGAATGTACAGTATCCTCGGACACGGAAATACACGTGATATATTACTAAACCCCCCCCTCCCCCCGTTGTGATATTTCCTGATTTTTTATGGACCCTGTCCCCCCCCTTTCGAGCCTCACGTGATTAATGGACAGCCCCATATAAGTTTTTTACGTTGAAGTGTTGTGTTTTGTAATCGGTTGGTTTACGTCAGGCATCTTTACTCTCCCAATCAACCTATTGTCGCGAGCGTGCATATTGTACATATCTTATTTGTTAAATTCTTGTTATTTCCTTGTATTATTTGTTGAGGTTGTTGTTATATTTATACTGTTAAGTTTAAAGTTGTTAATAAATTATAGGATACATAAATTTTACCTAATCATTGATTATTAGGTAGTTTTTGACATTATAAAAGTTTTAGAACCTCAGATTCTTTGTTTACATTTTGTCTCACGCCACTAGCTAGTATCTTCGGAACTTTGCCTAAAGGGATTCCTTTTAGTAATATATTTTAGTTATTATATTATATTTTTTAAGGTTTTTAGTTTAAGGTTCATTGTTCCTGTGTGTATAATAATAAATTTGTTCTATTCTATTTACATTTAAAAAAATAAGTATCTGTTCGGGCTTATCGTACTAACGGACTGTAGATAGGTATAGTTGATAACACACACTGGTTCGGTCTGTCAAGATATATTTACTTTGGCACATACAGACACATATGCTCGATGCTTTGGATAGGTTACAGCGGCGCGCAATACGCATCATAGGCGATGAGGAGGTGACTTAACACCTCGAGCCTCTTCAATTACGCGATGACGTGGCGTCACTAAGCGCGTTCTATCGTCTGTACCACGGCGAGTGTTCTGAGGAGTTATTCTCTCTTATTCCACCTTCCCCTTTCCTTCAGAGGACCACGCGCGCTGGCTTACGTTGTCACCGTCTAAGTGTGGCTACAATTCCAACGCGTACAAAGAAATTTGGTGACTCATTTCTTTGTCGTAATATCCGTAAATGGAATGCTCTGCCCGCTCACGTGTTCCCTCCCTCTTACAAACTGGGATCCTTTAAAAGAGGCGTGAAGAAGCAACATGCAGGCCGGCAGGGTGAGGATGGCTGGTGTGGCAGGTAGAACTGCTGTATCAGCTATCTTCGCGTCTGGACTTCACCTCCACTTAACATAAGGTGGGGTGGAAACATTTGTCGGAACTGTCTATAAAAAAATATATATACATACACTGTAAGCACAGAAACACTTTTAAACTTATATCTCATCTGGTTATGACATACGCGTAAGTTGTTAAAAAATAGATAAATTTCGGAAACACGTCCGTATGCTACGGTGGCCGGTAATAGAGTGAGAGAGATATAGTTAGCGAGAAGCTTTGCTGGTGAACTAGTGCTGTACACAAATTTAAGTGTTGGGAAACATTTCAACACTATCCTTTCACAAAACCAGCGTCTTTAAACATAAGAATTCACCAATGCAATACCTACATGACAATGCTCTTATTTTTTCTGACACTATAAAGTATTTGGGAATAGAGATTGGTGGTAAGTTCTCATTCAGGCAGCATATAGCTTTGCTTCCAAAATAATCAAGAAACATGTTTAAATTATATAAAGGTGCCCTTGGTGAGGAGCTCGACGGCGCAAGTGATTAGCGCGTTCGGCTGCGATCGTTGAAGTTAAGCAACTTTCGCAGTGGTCGGTCATTGGATGGGTGACCAAAAATTACTATCTCGAGCTCCTCCGTGCTTCGGAAGGCACGTTAAGCCGTTGGTCCCGGCTGCATCTGCAGTCGTTAGCACCCACCAATCCGCACTGGGCCCGCGTGGTGGGTCATGGCCCAATCTCCCTATTCCATCCATAGGGAAGGCCTGTGCCCCAGCAGTAGGGACGTTAATAGGCTGATGATGATGATGATGAAAGGTGTCCTGGGGTTTCAGTCGCATCAATTTGAGGAATAAGGTTATAGTAGGTCACCCTTAAAAGATCGCTCGTACTTTTTTATAGAATTTTTTAAAGAAGAACAATTCAGTTCGCTACGGAATATGTCTTAGTTTTGCTGTTTTTGCAACATTATTGATTGATTGGTGATCGACTTCTGTTTGTCGTGGCGTTATGTTATGTAGCCTATAGCCTTCCATGATAGGTACATGCCACCATCCAACACAAAAAGATTTTCAACTTTCAACCAAACAAACAATCAAAGCCGCTTCCGCGCTACTAAAAATGTAAAGCTTACCATGAAAAATATTGTATACATCTATATTCTAATTGTGTAATGGAAGGTGACTTCAGAATTATCTCTGAAGTAATTTTTCAACTTGACGACTCTGTATACAATAATACAGGGAGTAAAAAACAGCCCACTCTGAGTTTCTTGCCGGTTCTTCTCAGTAGTGCAAGGTCACGGTAATAATATCATACAGTATTCTATCTTCATACAAACGGTCGGAAAGCGAGTCATACCTACGCCACCGAGTTCGATGTGCTCTCGGCGGGCACCCAGTCGCGAATGCGTCGCCGCGCTGCAACGACGACCGAACGGTCTGAATTGTTTTTTATGCAGTTAGCCGTGCTTAAACGTGCGTTTTGTATTGTATATATTTGATTTAATTAAGTAGATACCTACATAATTTAGTATGGAAAAGAACAAACGGCGATCAATATCGTACAACAGCACAATTGCTGTTTTTGGTTGCTTGAACTCTTCAATAACACACCCAGAGATATCATTTTTTAAATTACCTGAAATATTTTGGAAGGGTGTCTTACCTTTATAGAATATTTTTTATATACCTATCTACTAGTACGTAATTTGTTTCTAATATTTAGGTATTTCGGTTTTTCCATCGGGCAAAATATCTGGAATAATATATAAATAAGTGGTTAGGATGAAAAAAGAGACAAACGAGTAATCTACCTACACTCGCGTTAAAAACAAAACTACATAAAATACTGTAGGCGGGCGGCCCTACCGCGTGCAACTGCAGCGCTCGGCCGTAGGCATATATTTTCAAGGACAGGGCGGAGTCACAATAATGTATAGATAATATTACCGTGGCAAGGTCCCCCGCCGTAGTTTTGCGAACCGCGATGGCGTAGCTTCTCGACTTTCACTAGTGCTTGTAGCAGCCTAGATGATTTTTGATTTGATTTGAATCAAACAAACAAACTCTTCAGCTGTTTAATATTAAATATAATCGTGCCTTCTTCGAAGCTAAGTTAATCAATTCTAAACTATCTACTGCTACTTTCCGGTATGAGGAGGAGCCATTAAAAAGTAGTTGACTTTGTGTAACCAAAATAACCTTCATTCCGTTTGTACTATAATAACTTAACACGTTGATTTGCCAAGCATTAACGACCTCTTTGAATGCCATTTTAAATACTCCCGGTGTTTCTTTCGTGTGATGTAATCTTTTGCCGTTTCATTTTATTATAAACACTGAGATAAAGTGAAACATAAAGACATTCAGGAATGGACAAAAACAATTCCACACCTCATGCAGCTACGTTACGTTACCTGGTTTATTTGTTTCTTAGGTTTTCACGCACATCACTCATTAAATAAAACTGGTTTTTACGGGTTAATGCACGAAACTTTATTTATTTATTGACGTTTCGTAGCCCTTACAGGCTACGTCGTCAGACGTCAGAATCAAACTATTATTTAATTTGTCGAGCTACCTTCGAAAGACTTTTATTGAGCGTTCGGTTATTTCATTGTTCGATTTTTAAAGTTTTATTGTCTACGTATGAATTTATTATTTAATTTACTTACTAAAGTAATTTATTTAAAATTCTTTTTTGTAATTTTGAGTTTATTTATTTGACCCTAACTACCGTAAACTACCATCGGTTCCAAAATTGGGAGACCTTTCTGAGAAGAACCGGCGAAACAAACTCAAGAGAGGCTTTCTATCTCCTTCTTATGTTAAATTATGCAAACGTTATTATGCAAAAAAAAAAGAACTAATAGTATCTGATGGTCTTGCAGTGTGTGCTCGGGGTTGGGATTTTATCTTCTGTATAATAGGTTCCCAAGCTGGTGGTATATACCAACCATCTTCCCTATTGAAATTTGGATATTTTTTAATCTCAATAGCCTCGCGCATCATTCGAGGAACGAACCGCCCCGCTCAGCTGCAAGGATCTGTGGTTTATCAAATCTAATGTAATGGTTTGGTCACCCTAATGCATGTTACCTGGGAGATGTTTTCCATGTTGATTTTCCGTAATGGTTTCCTCTATTGTACTATTTCACGTTATCGCCCGTAGGAAGGTAGAAAAAAAGAAATTTCAACTCCAGTTCACCTACGCTAGCTTGGTTTTTTACCAGGTAGGTACCGGCCACCTCGCGAGGCGGTCGGTGTAGGCAACAAACAATTGTGGAGCATCACGCACGGCCGCGCTGCATCGGGCCCGAAAAAACCCAACGCCCGCGCTCTGAATACAGATAATGTAACTAATTTACCTCATGACTTGTGCTCGTTGCGACCAGGGACGCGAAGGGTGGATACGGCTTTTATATTCAAAATTCAAAAAATTCAATATCGTTTATTCAGTCTAGGCTGTTACAAGCACTTGTGAATGTCGAAAAGCTACGCCATCGGTTCGCAAATCTATGGCGGGAGACCTTGTACTGAGAAGAACCGGCAAGAAACTCAGCAAGGGCTGTTTTTTTCTCCCTGTATTATATATAGAGTCGTCAATTTGAAAAATGACTTCAATATGAGATAGCTCATGAAGTCACTTTCCATTACAAATGTAAATGATAAAACAATTATGACTATAAAATAAAAAATATAAAAAACAGATTTAAAAATGAAAAAAGTTAAGGAATGCCGTGTCTTACTGTTTAGGCATAAAAACAAAAGTACCATTAAAGTTAAATACAACGATTAATAGTACCCAATGTAGCAAGAGCAGACTCATCTCCGCTGGCAGCACCCGATCACGAGCATGACGCATGAACCAGCCATCGCTTCGCTCAACCATTTTTTAGGGAACGTAACGACCCGCCCTACACGAGGCGAAAGAAGGAAGAAGGTTGACAAATAAACTTATGACCCGCGCGATGGTAAGCATACCCCTTACACGTAGAGAATGGAGTGAGTCAGAAAGCGCAGTATTGTAAGATTGTAACTGTATGCAGCCAATACATGGTGGTCTGTGAGGAAAGAGAATGGGCGTGGCGAAAAACGGAACTAACATTAAGATTTTTATTTGGCAATCCAACCCAGCCATCTGTCAAACGTCAAAGTTTTTGAAGTTATACTTCTTTGGGCGCGTTATGAAAAAATGATGAGAGTGAAATTTTAAGATGCGCGCGCATCACTGTAACACAAAATTTTAACAGCATGAAGTTGGTCGCTTTAGCGACCAACTTCATGCGTTACTTTTGTGTTTACCGCACATTAAGAAAATCTACCAACAAAATAGAATCTCTATTTAGTGGGTGCTAACGACTGCATTGTGAAGGCCTATCAAAAGTATTTATTAATCTGGAACAACGGAACCAAAGCGCGATTCAGGAGACTACAGCGCCATCTCTTGACCATTGGTGTAGTAGAACCAAAAACCACATCTTTATTTTTTGTAATAAAGTAACAGTTATAGGTATTCATATTTATAATATCAAAAGTATTTATTAATCTGGAACAACGGAACCAAAGCGCGATTCAGGAGACTACAGCGTCATCTCTTGACCATTGGTGTAGTAGAACCAAAAACCACATATTTATTTTTTGTAATAAAGTAACAGTTATAGGTATTCATATTTATAATATTTATCCACATGTTTCTAGTTTGTATATTCGGAATACGTGTTTGAGTTTCTAATAAATTATATTCAGTAGCTATTTTGATTATTTATTTATTTTTTCAAATTAAAACTGAACTTTATTGACTGTGTCCTTTTCCAGACTTTTTATTAATTTATTGGAAATAATTATTTGCATGCAATTAAAAACTAATTTTAAACGATGCATTTTAAACGAAGAAGGATAACTTCTCACGCGCCTACATAAGTACACGCACCCATTTTTTTTGTATTGATACGGATTTCTTTGCCCAGTTTTATTTTACAGTTAAGCGCTATTTACACTATGCAATTTTCCTGTATACAGCAGCAATCATTGAATACAATTAATGAGGCGCAATAATTGACTTTCAAGTTGTAAGCAACTGTTTACACGCGGACATAGTAAAAAGGTTGCATACAATTATTATTGAATGCCAGTTATGGCAAAATATTCACAGATCTTGTGCTCTACATGACTTCAAAGGACATTGAAAATGAATATACCTATTAAAGATTATTAAAAAAAAACATTTATCTTCTTAAAGCCCTTCAAACTCCGCGACCTTTGAGCCCTCATACGTCCTCGTGGCCCTAAACCTCGGGGATTGACTAAAATATCGATATATCGATACATATATCGATATTTTTTGCCGATATATTTTGATTCGATATATCGATACAAAATAACCAATATCGAAATTCGTATCAAAAAAACGGTATTTTTTTAATTATTAGCGGCATATCACGATCTAACTAAATTCGTATCTGGAAAAATCGTAACTGGATCTCAGATTAATGATATTCAACATATCTATGATCTGTGCTGTATTTAGTATTGTCTATGTCATCATTCGAAAATAGGGTCTATTTTTAGGGAGATAATTTTCGTTCCATTATTATTCCGCGTGTCATATTTCGTGAGCTACTGTACGATATTTTTGGGAAAATTGGTCCGATATATCGATGTTTTTTTCGCGATATATCGAAGCCGATATTGATATTTTTTAAAAGATCGATGTATCGATATATTTTTCAACTTTCGACATCCCTATTTTCGTTTAAATACAAATAAACAGTGTTTAAATTCTATCATAAATCATTTGTGTCTTCTTAAATTTTGAGCATATTTGGTTACTTTTAACCAAAATGGACATAGAAATATAATTTACAATTACGAAAACTATGATAGTTTTCGTGAGCTCAAACTCATACTTAGGGTACTGTTACTTTAGACAACACACAGTCAATCACACCACACATGCTAAAAAGTCAGCACGGCGTTCAAAAATTAATATGAATGATTAAACAACATGTTTAATTGGTACTGATTGTACTTTACTGTATGATATATTAGGCTGTGTAAAGAAAACCATAGCGCGATGGACGTAATCGACAGCGCCATCTTGTGGGAAATACGATTAGGTTCTAAAAATCCTCTTTACTTTCTTAGATTATTTTTTTTATGATGTCAAATTAAATTACATTTTACATTGTAAGCCTGTGTGTAACCTGGGGATGTTTTTTTTTTCCTCATCTACCCCATCGTGTGGTGTATTACGTTAAATAGGTCCTTTAGAATTACTTCGCGCTATTGTTTTTCCGTACCTCATTATTTTCGTATTAATGTCTTTGAATAACATTTTTGAACACCGTGTTGATTTTCTAGCATGCCAGATACAGTCCGTATCGTGTGCCATCGTGTTCCAGTCCTGACAAGGAACCCTTATAGTTATCCTCATGTCCATCTGTCCGTCCCCAGTTTTGCTTGGCGACTATTAGCACCAGAGAGCTGTAATTTTGGGCAGATATGTATATCGATTACGCCGACAAAATGGTAGAATTATAAATATTGAAAATTATTGAAGTGTATCTTCTTTAGGCACGCTTGACATGAGGGGTAAACTGGCGAATGTGTTGCGATGTCGCGATAAGATTTGTATCATCGGTAAACAATGAACAAAACCCGTCACAAAATACATGAATCTAGTGCTTGGTGGGTGACAATGGACCTAGTGTGGATTGGTGAGTGATAACGGACCCATTGCAGTTTATTTTTTATTTTTTCCACCTCTCACACCAATAATCCTAGCACCAAAGTAAGCACTGTAAAGCTTGTGTTATGGGATACTAGGGTAACGGATAGAATACATATATGATTGGAGTACAAATGCTCGTTTTCAGCACACAAACATCTGCCCCCACAGGGATTCGAAGCCGGGACCTCTCTAGTGGGCGACATCATGAAACCCGGCGTACAAACCACTCGGCCACGGAGGTCGTCAGGATTGGTGGGTAGTAGCGGACCCAGCGCGGATTGGTAATTTGTCTAATTTTCTTACTACGGCATTATTTATTATCATATACGAAGGCGGTATTCACAGGCAAGCGATGTTACAAGCCTAATAATTGATCAACTATGACTCAATATTTATAATCAAATAAATTGGTTGGAAACAGTTTTTATTTTAATATTTCAATAAAAAAAAAATATTTACTAAAGACAGAATACATAATAACTTGCTTTTAAAGATTTTTCTTCATTTTATAACAAATTTCTCGCAAAAATTGTTTTTGAAGTGCTCTTAATGATATCAATCAGGATTTGATAAAAAAGTTGTCATACGGATTCCATAATGAATTCGGCAATGAAAATTAAGAAGCCACCGCACCGGTTCAAAGTTCTGGCAGCACTGTTACGCTGTGTTTAGTACTAAAACTTCACCGTAGTCATTAGTGTTGGGTAGGACACGACTTGAAAAAGAGTTTGTAAGAGTAGCCTCTTTTTTGTACTGAGCCAGTACAATGTCCCACTTCAAATAAGGCGAGGCGTACTGAAGCTCGGCAATACATTTGAAGTGACGAGTACAAATATGACATTGAGGCGTACAGAAGCTCGACATTACGTTTGTGTACACGAGTAGCACTTCCTCTACGCACTATCAATCTTGCTGGATCCAGCATGCAGGCCAGCGCTATACACGTAAAAGAGATAGAGATATAGATGGATAGTGCGTAGAGGACTTAAATGAAATGTCATGCCTCGCTCTCTCTCAGTTAGACTTACGAAGAGTGAGCGAGTAACGAGACATTTAATGTGAAGTAGTACATTTTAAAATTTTGAGCCACTCTTACATTTTGACATATCATGTCCGGGACAAATGTACCGCCTCTTGTAAGTCCTACTCAACACTAGTAGTCATGGCTATTTTAGGAAATTGCTATTTGGATGCTTTTGTTTGTTGTGTTTTGGACTCTGTTTTTGTAACAAAAATGCCTCCTCGCTGTTGTAAATGTGACCCTTGAATTAAAGCTGTACTTAATCGGTAAAGATTATAGAATAAACCATTACTGCAGCTGGCTACGGATCGGTAATATTATTGGTCTGTTCGCCGGTGCTGAAGATCCCGGTTCAGATCCCATCTGATAACTGGACCATATGAATTTCTTTCTTTGAATTTCTTTTAGATTTATAAATCTAGTAATTCATTTCACTCGGGTTTACACCCTTTTTTTTTGTATCTGGAAAATGCCTTACGCATCCTTCAACCACTGGGGGAGCGCGAAGAAGGTATGTGGGACTCCTCCCTGTCCTCTTCAGCCAGCCCTGGAGCTCGCTGATGTGACCATGGCCCTACATACGCCCTGAACAAGGCCACTAAAAACTAGACAATACTCCTGCACCGTCACCCGACACGCACTATGAGGACTCCCGGAACATCAGGGGCATCAGCATCCATAGAGCTTGTGCAATGTAAGCCTATCCCCCCCCCCCCCCCCCCCCCCCAGGACAGACTCGCGGCTCTCACAGGAGTGAGAGGGAGAGCGTAGTTCTCTCCGTCCCTCTCCTACCCCCGCTAGGCCCTCAGAAGGGCCTTTTGAGCATCTACCTCCAATGGCAGTGATAAAGATCACTGTGGGGTGATGCTCCTAACTCCTCTGGTGAGTTTACACCCTAGCCGTAATGAAGTCAAGAAGCTTTGCACCTTCCCTGCTGTACTGGAACATGTTCATCAGCTATCCATTCCAAACAAATCCATAAGAAAATATAACTAGAAAAAATTCCACGCGGGCCAGGCAGCAACCGGGACTCGCAGTCCGTGAGGGCCGCGGTAGCATAATTGGTCAGTGCATTCGCCCGGATTGCGAAGGGTGCGGGTTCGAGTCCCGTCTGCTGCCTGGTCCGCGTGAAATTTTTTCTAGTTATATTTTCTTTAGACTTAAACATCAAGCAGTTACATACTTTAAAAATAATAACTATAATTGCTATTTCTTCTTTCAAATGTTTAATACTTGTAAAAGTATTCATTTGACATTGTGGGTTACCTATAATGCGAAGAGATGGCGCTGCCTTGCAGCTTAAGAATGGCTAGAAGAATTTCGTCGTCGTTCGTCTGTAAGGGCCTCGCTAGCATAATTGGTCAGTGCATTCGGCCGGATTGCGAAGGGTACGGTTTCGAGTCCCGTCTGCTGCCTGGTCCGCGTGGAATTATTTTCTTTAGACTTAAACATCAAGCAGTTATATGCTTTAAAAATAATAAAAATCATACCACATCCATTTCTAACTCCACAACTAAGCAAGTTCGTGTGTCGATTGCACGTACGGTCAGCAAACGTCGCGGCGCGGGCGGCGTGTATTCGGACCGTACAGCCAGGCCCGGGCTTTTTGCGCGCTCGTGCGGCTGTAACACGCGGCGGTGAACCGCCCCGAAATTAAGGCGTTAGTTAAACACATGAGAAATCCCCCTTTGTTTACTTCATGCAGTATATGGTCGTTGTTTTCTTGCGAAGAAGTTACCGATGCCTTTTAATTACGTTCGCTAGCATTGGTGTCAATTCTGGCATGATTCTCTAAACTTAAAGCTAATTTTAACATCAGTCTCTCCTTTTCATTCTGTATAGATACTGACAAGTATACACTATTGTCAAAGGAGACCCGGCACTTTTCATAGAAAAAATGCTAAACTTGTATACAGTAATTTGATCTCAAAATAAAGCCAAAATTATTTGCTACATAAAACTACTTTTGCCTTATTTTTAGTGAATCGTGGAAAGAAGTTATTTAATGATTAATATTTTTTAATATAGAAACCCTTTTGATGACAAACCTACGTATTTGACATTGACAGCTAGCTGCTAATGACAAATATTGCCAGACTACCTTACCCAATTATGAAACATAGATAAAAAAATTAAAAAAATATACAACTTTGGCACAAAATGCCGGGTGTCCTTTAAGTTTAGGTTTAGAGAATTATGCCAGAATCGACACCATTGTCATATTTATTAGCCAAACGTGACTTTCCAATTTTATACATTAATTGATAAAAGACATGGTACTGTTGCGATGTGGATAAGAAAGTGGTGTTCGTCATAATAAGTCTTGGTTAGAACCTATGTTAAACTGCTCATTTTTTCTAGCAAATGAAAGTAACAGCATTAGTTTAGGTGCAGGTTTAATTTTAAATAAATTAAATAAAAAAATTGTGTGTGTCAGCTCCGACACACGACTGGAGTTTACTCTTTAAGTTCGATAGTCTAACCAGACGCAATAAAAAAAGATTGATACTGTATGAAAGGGTAAATTAACAAATTCATGAAAATAATATACATATATAAATATATATTTATTCATTTCATATAAATTTATTATAACTAATCGACGAAATATTTTACATTGAACTTTTTACAATAGTCAATTTCAGATGTGCATAAATATATCATTAGGAATGTTGATAAATTATGTAATTATTATTATCAGACTATTATCATTTTTTTAAATATTTATTAAATCAACATTGTCTGCTTTATTCATTACAGTGACAAGTGGTTTATGGTAACTAAAATAAGACACATGGACGTTTAATGTCAATCCGTCATCTTTGTTTGTCAAAGTTGCGCGACATAGGATGCGCACCAAAAACGTAACGAGGTCATTCATCGATAGATTTTACTCCTCACATTTTTCTCATACCGGGCCCCTTATATAAGCAAATTGATTCTTAAGGAGTAAACTCCAAAAAAGAATTGGCAAAAATTAGTTCTTATCTGTATGTAAGGGCCTACTCTTCTGTACCATACGTATATTATATAGGCAGTTGTTGACCGAACGGCCATAATTCCCCACCACGTGCAGATATATATTTATAAATCTAAAGAATATATTTCAATTAGAAATCCTCTTAGTCCAGGTATCTCACAGGATCTATAATTGGATACCTATTTAGTATTAGTAGTATTTAATGCTTAAAATATCCATATAATAAACAAGCAATTCTAGATTACAATCTATGGGAAAACAGAAATACTATACAGACAGACTGTCTGTACAAATGATTTTATACTAAAAGTAAATAAACACTTTTATCTCCTAATTCCCACGCAATGACTCACTAAATTGATTTCTCAACACTTTCATTTGCATTCCTAGGGGTCTACTTATTAATTCACAATCGTTTATAGCATTAATTTCTTTATAAATACATGAAAAACTGAAAATAAAAACTTGAGTAGAAAAGTGAGGTTATTTTGAAAGATAGGAATTGTCTGTTGTCTATTACTGAACAGTGTTGCACCGAAATGTCTATTCAAAATGATTTCTATTGACGTTAGTAATCGAATAGTAAATCGATTATTTATTCGAACTGGACTCGAGAGGTCCCGGGTTCGAATCCCGGTGGGGCAGATGTTTGAGTGATGAATACGAGCATTTGTACTCCAGTCATGGAGGTTTAATATGTATTACTATATAAATATACTTATATATGCACAGTATATGTATTCTACCCGTTACCCTAGTATCCCATAGCACAAGTCTTACAGTGTTTACTTTGGGGCTAGGCTAATTGAATTGTATCAAAAAAAAATATGGATAGTACAGTTTATGTAACGTAATTTTCATGTTATTGCAAATATGAGTAATTAAGTTGTTTTTATTTTTATTTTGAGGTTTTATTATCTTAAAACTTAATTACGGATGGTGTGGTATTTCAATTATTCGCTTATTGTTACATTCTGGATATTAAAATGTATAAGTGGTATAGTTTTTATTTACTTTTAGCACTGACGACGACGAACCTAGATATTCAATAAATCACGCAAACCACTCGTCCAAAAAGAGTTTTATTACGCCACAAAATATAGGTAACTATATTGCAAAATACAGTTAACAGACTGATTTCTTTTTTGAGTAATGACGATAAAAATGTATTAATGCTACAAATTAAGCCTAATAGATTTTTAACAGTTTCTAAGAATATAATCATTCAATTGATCAATTGATTTAGATAAGGCTCTATGAATCCCCATCACTAAACTGTCTATCTGACCTACTTCTTTGTTTATTTTTGGTCTAAATTCGTTTGAAACAGATAACATACCAATAAATAAATTACACATTTTTACCGATTTATATAAATGTATGCCTGTTATGTGAATAGTAAAAACAAAACTTTTAAATTCGTATAAATAATGTTGGGCAAACAAACGTTTTGTTAAGTGAACTCTGTGTTTTTCTTTCTTTAGAAATATAAAGTAAAAGCGTTAATCGCAGTAAATAATTTCCATTTGCGAGGCGGCGGCGGGCCGTGTGGCGTAGTTCCCACACCGCTCATCACGTATGCGCGGCTCTGAATTTTGAGCAGCGTGTATCCAACGCAAACATGTCCCGGTAAGCCTTTACAACGCGCATTTTATTGGGATGAAAATATTCCAATGAGGTTAGAAGTGCCGTTTGTTGGGTGAAAATTGAACTGTGCCACGACCCCGCGTCATACTTAAATAAAACAAAAGAATATAAAAAACTACAGTTTGGGCGCCAAATTTGAAATTGGCGCCCAAACTGTAGTTATTTTTATTGAGAATCAATGCATATTTTAACTGAAAAAAATTACATTTACTGCTCAGAACGGGGAAAAACTGTATTTTAAGCTGGTAAGTATATATTTTGCAAAATATATTCAGTATTATTTTTAAAATATGTACTCAGTTAAAAATATGTACGACCACAAATTCATTTGATAAGAACAATGATGTTCCACGTGATGTTTCGCACTATCACTCATCAAATATTGATGTGTGTGGAATTCGAATTTGATAGCTGAACAGGTTTGAATCCAACGCTCCGCTCCGTCGCGTCTGTGCCTCACGAATTCATGAATGCTGAGTGGAAGGATCACGAACCACAACCGAGCATTCTTCCTTAACGACTACTTAGGTACATGCCTGTTTTATTATGTATTTATTTATTTCATTATGAAAAGCTGGCAATGGAAATGAATTGCACACAACTTCAGTAGGTGAATGGATAAGATTAAGTTGAGCAAAATTTCAGTCACTTAAACGTTTTACCCCACGACAACGGCTAACTAGAGCCAAGGTCCGAGTCTCAGAGACGCCCTCTAGTTGAGCGGACCCCCTCAGGTTCGAGTGGTCTAGATGCTACAGACGGAGAGGAGACTCTCCCCTCGGGGAGATGCTATCCGCCTGGAATACCTCTAGAGGCACTCGCCAATTCTCGGCTTGAGGTCCCCTTAGAATATCGCCGTCCCCAAACCCGGTGACGCTGTAAAGGTCATCTGCGACCAACAGCATACAAATTTTGTTTGGCGTACGGACGTCATTAGGCGCTGGCTGAAAATCAACGCTGCTGTGGTATCGCGAAAGTACTACCACAGTAGCATAGCTGAGACAGCGACCTGTTGGCCCTGCACAGCAACACCAGCAAATTAGTTTTGTTGTTTTTGGTTTTTTTTCTTTGTTGTTATGTTCTTCAATTCTGTTCTGTTTTCAATGTTTGTATGCTGTGCAACCAATAAATGTTTTTTCTTTCTTTCTTCTTCCAAAAAAACAACTTAAACGTTAACATTTTCTCTTAATACTGACAATAAATAATGCCGTGGTAGCATAATGGTCAGTGCATTCGCCCGGATTGCGAAGGGTGCGGGTTCGAGTCCCGTCCGCTGCCTGGTCCGCGTGGATTTTTTTCTAGTAAACCTTTCTTTGGATTTAAACATCTAGCAGTTAAATGCATAAAAATAAATAAGAACATAATAAATAATGCAGACAAATAAAATAATAAAAGATGAAAAAAAAAGTGTACACGGATCAAACATCTGAAGTGAATAAAACTAGTTTTTATTTAAACAAAATAAAAGTTTAATTCTGACGACGTAGCCTGTAAAGGCTACGAAACGTCAATAAATAAATAAAGTTTCGTGCATTAACCCGTAAAAACTAGTTTGATTTAATAAGTGATGTGCGTGAAAATCTAAGAAACAAATATCTGAAGTGAAACTTCTTTTCTTAAATAACCTAATATTAGGCAGTGCATAAGGCATAGAGGAATGGAGCAGCGCATGTATCCCACACACACTTAAATATATAGTCGTGTGGCGCTCGTGAGGCATTTCCGTTTCAACTTTTCCAAAGGATTTTTCCATTTACACCCCGTCCGAAAAGGAGTTTCACTTTAAAATGTCTAAGTTTTTTTTTAATGTTAAAAGGGTGACAATAAGCTTATGGCATGCCTGATGGTGGGCGGCCATCGTGGCCATATAGACGCTTGTAATACCAAAAATTTGCCTACCCAATCCCCAACCTGACGACCTCCGGGGCTGGGTGGTTTGTACGCCGGGTTTCATGGTGTCGCCGACTCGAGAGGTCCCGGGTTCGAATCCCGGTGGGGGGCAAGTGTTTGTGTGATGAATACGAGCATTTGTATTCCAGTCATGGATGTTTGGTATGTATTTCTATAAAAAGTATATTTATATTTGTAAAGTATATGTATTCTATCCGTTACCCTAGTATCCCATAACACAAGCCTTAAAGTACTTATTTTGGGGCTAGGCTAATTGGTATGAGTGTTGGAAATATTAAAAAAAAAAACTATTATGTCTATGTTTCACCTAATATAAAATAGCAGACACCACATTAAAGATCTGTCAAGGGGCCGGTGTTTTGAGTTAAAAATGATATTATATTTGTTTGTTAGGTTTTCACGCACATCACTCATTAAAATTTTTTTCATATCAATATCGTTTTAGGGTTTCGTAGTCCTGACAAGGGACCCTTATAGTTTCGTCATGTCCGTTTTTCTGTCCGTCCCCGGTTTTGCTTAGAGCCTGTTAGCACTAGGAAGCTGTAATTTTGTGGAGATATATATATCAATAATGCCGACGAAATGGTAAAATAAAATTATGAAAAATATTTTTTTAGGGTAGCTCCCCTAGATGTAACCTGGAGATGTTTTTATTTTTTCATCGTCTACCCCATCATGTGGGGTCCTAAGACTATTTTTTATATTAAGGAATCCGTTTGCGAAATATTGAACTTTAAGTGCTAATTTTTCGTCGTGTAGGGCTTCCCCCCCTCTAAAACTAAACTATTGGCTTGAAAAACCTGGAAAAATTATGGAAAAGAAAGATCCATTCTTGAATATCTAATGGGTCCTGACTGTTATAGTAGCTTTTTTCCTTACTTAACAGAATTATAGACCACTATAATAGGGATGATGACTATTTTTTTTTCTTCGTTTATCAGGTAGATTATCAAAATGTATTGGACACGTATTTTTTATTTTTTCACATAATACAAACATTGCAGAGATATATTGATTTGAAAAGTCGCATGACGTCACGTTTGAGTACACTTATAAGTGAAAATTCACTCAAAAGTGACGTCACGAGCCCCTACTCCCAAACTTTCGCGCTATAACTTTGTCATTTTTTGGTTGATTGCCCGAAGAAAAAATACGTGTCCATTATTTTTTGATCATCTAACTGACGGGCTAAATAGTATTTCGTTTACTGTACCCCGTCATCACCCCTATTGTTTTTTTTCTTTTCAGTTTTTATTTGAAGTAATTATGAAAGCAACCGGGTTTTTGTTTTTTTAAATTTTCCATTTTTTTTCAGTTTAGGCTCTTGCAAGCACTTGTGAATGTTGTGTTTGGAGATTGGCTTATGAATGAAGTGAATGTTCAGAGACTGAAATAAATTTAATTTAATATTCATTTAATGTTTTACTTACTTCAAGTACCTAAGTATAATAGTAGTGACCCGAAGAACATTCTTTTTCCTTTTCCCCTCTTCAGTCTTCGTCTCGAGTCATTGTTCAGTATTTTCCAGGTTCCCCGTCCGCCATCGCGACTGAAATCGTATTTTAAAATATAATACGCTTTTATTTTTGGAAAATTCCGCGAATGGCTCTAGGGAGAGAAAGCTAATTTCAATTTCATTTAGTTCTGGCGCGATTCCATGCACCGCCACAGATTATGTGGACACCGACACTGGCAGACGTGTTATTGCATTGCAGATAAATTGCATTGATATGGTATGTCGTAATTTTTACTTGGCTTAAAATAGTAAAAGATGATGTGGCGGCGACATCTATATGCCCCACATATAGACAACGGATGGAGGAAATCATTACTCACCATCCTCAAGAGATGGCGTTACCTGCACTGCGATCAATAATAGTATGGAAGCCTACATCGCGCAAATGAAATTCGGAAGCTAACTCTTCATATATACGATGCCCGACCAACGTCAGTCGGGCCGCGGTCCCCGAGCTACCATCACCCAGCTCGGAGGAAGATCTTTCCCTTTGGCCTTCCTACAATCATAAACGTTTCCATGCCAATTCAGTCTCATTCTATCTCTTTTGTGTTAAAAGACTTGGAAAAGCTGTTGATGCTGCAAATTCACTTTAATTTGATTGTGCGGAATGTAAGATAGTACAAAGGTGTAAATGGCATTTGCATTATAATTTTATAGTCATATGCCGTGCACAAGGATAGAATAGAGCGTGTATAACGCAAATTGATAAAATCATTAGATTATCATGTCGGATTTTATCATAATTATTATGAAGAGAGTGCAAAAAGACATGAAGTGCAGTCATTGGTCTGTAGACGCCAGTATTTGAATGCCATGTTTCTGTACAAGATAATTAACAATCACATAGACTCAGCTCAACTTGTGCAGAGTATTGTACTCAAAGTTCCTCGTTTCTCCTCACGTTCAAAAGATACCTTTTATGTTTCGAGTTGCCATACCAACTATGCTAGAGAAACCTTTTTTAGACGGACATGTAATATTTACAATAAGAACTTGAATGAAGCAGATATTTTCAGTGAATCACTTTACAGCTTCAAAAGGAAAGTAAATGAATTATTGTTTAAATAGTTAACATGTGCGGCGGCGATGTATATAATCTGTTTATAGTTATACGTCACTTTTATGCCGCTTGAATATAATAGTTATATATCAATTAATGGTACTTTAGGTCTATTTGTAAACATAAATTGTAAAATTGTTTGTATAAGATGGTTTCTTACCTAAATTAAATAAATAAATAAAATAAAATAAATAGTAATTTATTTCATTTACGGAATTGTTGTATGGTACTGTTGCAAGTGCCACGATCACGGAGTAACGGTTACTCCATGATCGCTACTGTGTCGAAATATCGGAAACTCACCAAAAACAAGGTACCTCGTAACAATCCCATAAATAACATCATCATCATCATCATCATCAGCCTATTAATGTCCCCAATGCTGGGGCACAGGCCTTCCCTATGGACGGAATAGGGAGATTAGGCCATGTCCCACCACGCGGGCCCAGTGCGAATTGGCGGATGCTAACGACTGCAGATGCAGCCGGGACCAACGGCTTAACGTGCCTTCTGAAGCACGGAGGAGCTCGAGATAGTAAATTTTTGGTCACCCATCCAATGACCGACCACTACGAAAGTTGCTTAACTTCAACGAACGCAGCCGAACGCGCTAACCACTTGCGAGCTCCTCTTATAAATATAAATAACATAAATTGCTATAATGTACGTGACCATGAAAGTTTTTATTTGAAGGCACGTGTTGTACAACGTTTGGTGCCTATATTCTGTAGCGTTTACCCCTTATTCGGCTATTCATCGTTGCATACTCTATGCCGGTAAGTGCAGAACATTCGTACGGAACTCTCGGGAGCGTTTGGGTTCCGCAGGCAGGCAGATTACACCCTGTCTGAGCCCCAATACGCAATTCTATTCGTTGCAAGAGGATTTCGCATTTTTATCGCTGCCTTCCCTTACCTTACTATTAAATTGGCCCATACTCTTGACTCGGAGGATTTATAAGTATTGTTTAATTTCAGGTAAAGAGGTACTCTTTAACGAGATCTTTTGATATACATTTATATTGATGGCGGGTGGGTTAACTTGAAGATTGAGAGCGTTTTCTTGATTAAACTTAAGATTATTTACAAATTGGTGATTGCACCTTTTGTTTTGAAGATTGATTTTAATTTAGTGTACATTGTATAAAGGGGTCCGTTTAAGGAAAATAAGGGTAGTGAAATGTGGGAAGTTATTTTCAATGAGATTAATTATTTGAGTCACTTATTAAATAATAACTAGCAAACCAGTGAACCAAATGTTCACCAAAAAAAAAATGTATTTAATTAATTGAAAAATCACGTGATTTCTCGAAAACCGGAAGTGCTACGTTACTCACATCCGGTTTGTAGTCTTATCAGACTATTCTTAACTTATAACTTAAACATTCTCTATATCTATCTCTTACGGTTTGGCCGCTGAAACAGCACCACGGACGGACGGACGGACTTGTCTAATAGATAAGAGATAATTTATTGGCACCATATTCTTATGTACTTACAATTCTTTGTACACAATAAATATTAGGGCGATTAACGTCACATACATGACTTTTCGATAAACTTTAATAAAAATTGTGTAAAATAAAATATCAAGGATCTTTTAGATGATCTATGTACAATAGTTCTACATAGTATACCTACGAAGAGAAAATCAATGTTCAATAGTTGCATATAGCTTAACATTATTTTCGACAACACAGATTATGTAAGCATATAATGCGATTCAACTGAGAATAGGATCGACTGGGCGCCATTTTGTAATGTCAAAGCTGTCAATTGAAACAAAATAGGTAGAGTGAGCAATAAAAGTTTTTCTTCGATTAAACTTTATTACTAAGATTAAGTGAGAAAAAACATCAGGTTTTTGTTAAATAAAACTTATTTACTAAGATTAAGTGAGAAAAAAACATCAGATTTTATTAATAAAATTTATTTACTAAGATTGAGAAAAAAGAAACACCAATTTTTAATAACATTTATGACTGTGTGAGTAAAAATATTAATCGGAATCTAGCTCTTCAATTCCGCTCAGCTCTGCGTAACTACCGGAGTTGTCATCGTCGTCATGTTTGTTTACAAATGTTTGTTTTTTTTATTCTAGAATTAGCTGAGTACTAAACACGAGTTCCAAGATTTTTTGCAAACCGTAATTTTCAAGCGTCATTTGACAGATGGAGGTCATTGGCTTTCCTATTCTTATTTGAATCGCATTACACAATCTTCGTGTTTTTCTTTGCCAATTTTGTGACTGCCAGTTATCATAGCAACTTTAAAGTTAGAACAAATATTAAATGCGACCGCAAAAACAAATACTTGACTTCCATTTATCAGAGTTATTATCTGTAATGCCTAAAATACGGTATGCGCTCCGCCCCTACGCCCTACGCGAACGACCTCGTTAGAACTTGATTAGAGAAGGCACAATACGATAACAAGCAAGACACAATCCCAAAGTTCTGATTACCTCGTTTATGAGGGTAGGAACTTTTTAAACGAACCGCACCGTATCAGAATATAACGCCGACGGCGACAGTGAATTTTGCCACTGTAATTTCATATCGGTTAAGTGTCAAGAAGCGAAAAAGATTTATTTGAAATTAGAATGTTTGTTTCGCTCTACGCTCCGGTTGGTCGGTCGGCGGTCGGCGGTCGACGCTAACAGGGTTGGCCAGTGTTACCAACCCTTACTAAAAATTTCCCCTAAGTATTTTTTAAATTCCCCTAAAATCCCCTAAATATAGAATTTTATATGTACCTACTTATCTTATTACCTAAATTCTTTTGTTGCTCATAAATTAAAACGTTACATATTTCATCATCATCATCATCATCGACCCATGCTCGTCCACTGCTGGACATAGGTCTCTCCTAATGCACGCCACTGCTCCCGATTATCTGCAACTCTCATCCAGCCCACTCCAGCCAGTCTACAAATATCATCATCCCATCTTGTCTCAGGGCGTCCCACACTACGTTTACCGAGTCGCGGTCTCCACTCAAGAACTTACTACTTGAGTTACATATTTAGTAACAGTAAATTATTTTATTGAATAAATTCATTTTCTGAATGGAAAATCAAACGAGAATGAGCTGACAGGCTGTTAAATCTTATTTAACTGTTCTGATTGGTGGAAGGCAAAGAACTTTAGTCCATACAGACTTAGGAAACAATCTGCCATACAGTCAGTTCAGTCGTTTCATATCGTGGTGCGTTCCATTCTACGCAAAAACTGAATGAAAACACATGCTTTGTTTTTCGATTTAATTGCAAGTTTTGTTAAAAGCCCCTAAAAGAACCCCCAAAAAATTCCATCCCCTAAAAAAGTCCGTTTTAACCCTTCTAGCCCCTAAATCTGGGGGCAAAACCCCTAAGTTGGGAACCGTGGGGTTGCCAGGTGTCCCGACATTTTACAGAAGATCTCCTCTTTTTCTGAAATTTCTCCCGTTCCTCTGTACCCTTAGTACGAGTTTTACAATTACGAAAACTACGATAATTTTCGTGAGCTCGCAGGTAATGATTTTATTGTTTTTGTTTCAATACAAATAAACAGTGTTTAAATTCTATCATTAAATCATTTGCGTCTTCTTAAATTTTAAGTATATTGGTTACTTTTCACCAAAATGGACATAGAAACATAATTTACAATTACGAAAACTATGATAGTTTTCGTGAGCTCAAACTCGTACTAAGGGTACTGTTTTTCTACATGAATCTCTAGTGTTTTTTAGAATATGATTATCTTTTTTTTTATTTGCATGTTGAGTTGGTAACCTTAATTATTACTTAATTATAATAAAATAAATATGTTATTGTCTAAAAAAACGAGCTTTGAGGGGCGGCAGAAGCCATGGAAATCAATTCGTTACTGGCCTATATCTTGATTTCATTTACCAATTTTAGGGGAAAGAGACGGAAAAAGTACGCCTCTGCATCTACTGTTTTTCCTTTTTTTATAATTCTTTTATTACACTTTTATTTTGATATTATATTATTTTAGATATATTATAAGATTTATTATATTATTTTATAGTTCTTTCCATACATCTAATGTTTTTTTCTGTAACGCCTCCCGATTTTTAATAATCGGTCCTGGCAACACTGGGCGCGATTCGGTTTGTTTCGTTTCGTGCGGTAGAATGAGATTTTTCTGTATCATCCGCTGGACAGGTTAATGCAAGTAATGTGTATTGAAATATAATAAATAATGGCATACTTTTATGTTCGTATTTTATAGGTACATCCGTTTTACCTAAGTATTTTACAATAAAAGATAAAATTACCTAAGAGTTGTTAATTTAAAGTTGATTTATTTTTTTAATAATAACGCATACCAAACCTTAATAAAACTCTCTTAAAGGGCGTATAAAGAAAGCACGATTCATTACATTTTTTTTGACCCTTCGGACCATTTAGAGACTTCCTGGTCGCAAAATTAAATAAGTTCTTAAGTAAAAGTATTTTAAAGAAAGGATAACCATCTGAAGTAAGGTTTTCGTTTCTAGATGACATTCGGCATCTACCGTTATGGCACTATAAGGGTCTTGACACTGAAGTGTCCAACGCGAAGTGCTAAGTTTCTATGACACATTAGTGTCACAATGGCAATGCAATCCCAAACGCATTAGACCTCGAGAGGGGTCACAAGTCAAAGCTTAAGTCCGGCGCATGCAAATCCAGGCCGAGGACGTCTCAAGTGCTCGATAATATACTATATGTATGATGCTGGACTTGTAAACTTGACATCATGTTTGTCTGTCTGTCTGGCCTTTTCTTCATTTTAGTCTTGGCCAATCCCAGGCGTTTTCGGTCACGTGATCATGGAGCAAAAAAATCAATTCTATTTAATGATTTCATAGAAAAGTTTTTAATTATTTGTTCTTTCAGAATTGTAAAATTGCTTGTAATATTCATACTAAATACAGATGCCAACAATTGGTAGATTATTTTTCATACTGTCAAATAGCCTATTGGCGGACTTAATGCCAGTATGACGGACTTAATACCAATCAACCGGAAAGGAGGTTAGATTATTATGCATTATTCTCATTAGTTCGACTCAAATAACTCCACCCCACCTGATGTTAAGTGGTGGTACAGTCCAGACGCGAACGCTAGAATAAGAATGTGCAGACAGAACCATTTTTCCATGTTTCAGACTCCAAAAATCAAGAGGTTCATTTCTGGGTTGTAGTATTGCATTGTTTAATAAAGTTCCCCTAGATCTGATTGAGTTTCCACTGACTAAATTTAAATCTCAGATCAAAAATACTCTTATGAATAAGGGCTATTATAAAATTGATGATTATCTGAGTGATCGTAATGCATGGACATAGTGTTTCTTATAATTTGTTATTTAATGGGTATTAGTCATTTTTCATAACAGTAATATTGTACCTATTTAATGCCGCTTCGTATATACTAAATATAATGCTAATTATAAAATTTATTGTAACTATATATTTATATTCTAAATGATGTAATGGAAGGTGACTTCAGACGTATCTCTGAAGTCATTTTTCAACTTGACGACTCTGTATTTAACAATACAGGGAGAAAAAAACAGCCCTTGCTGAGTTTCTTGCCGGTTCTTCTCAGTACAAGGTCTCCCGCCGTAGTTTTGCGAGCCGATGGCGTAGCTTCTTGACCTTCACAAGTGCTTGTAACAGCCTAGACTGAATAAATGACTTTTTATTTCATTTCATTTCAACCATTCCAAAATTACGGCTTCTTTTACCTCGATTCAGATAACCAACTAAATCTAGGCACACCACTGTTTACATAACAACATCCCTCGAGTGCTGTACATTACAAAACCGGATCGGAGACAAATGGCCACCCATCCGGAGATGGGTAATCAAGACTAATACTGCCCGTTAGCGGCTGATAAAGATTTGTTGCCGGGATTGACTCGAGCGGTCATTAGGCCCGCTGCCACTATTACCCGGCTTGTTTAGTGTTAACGAGCTTTTACAAAACCATACGTCTGTTTAAAGTATCTGGAGCTCTACTCTCTTTCTCCGAAAAGAAATTTCGGCAACGAACGAATTTTAAACGAAATTTCGATAGTGACTCTACTCTGTTTCATCTTCGAACACGCACATAAAGTTCGGAATCACAGACAATTATCGTGAACGAATGGAATGAGTTATGTTTGTGAGTTCTTTTTGTCAACACTTTTTAGATAACGTTTTTTACTTGAAAACAATATTACATTATGACAACATTTTTAATTACATTAAAACAACCTCTTTTGTAAGTGTAAGCCGACTAATTTGTAGAGTTGATGCAATCGAATGTATGTCAACCTAAATTTGTCGTGTAATACTTTGAAGTATTGGCAATACAATAATAAACAAAAATTAGATTTATTTGTAAATTTTTCATACTAAAAGATGTTCCCCACGCTAAGCAGCCTTAATTAAAAATACTCACTAGTAATTTTAGATTTAATTTAAACAAAAAACCCAAAACGAAAATGAAAAGGTAACACTTTTTATTTCGTCAAATTGAGGTTAAAATTTCGAACAATTATCTGTCAAATTCAACTTTTAGTTCAAAAGTTTTGTGAATTAGAGTAGGCTTAGAGAAATTAAATGTCAAACTATTTTCGGACGAACGAATTTTCGAAATGAAATAGAAACAGAGTAAGGAACGTGCGAAATTACGATCGAAATTTCGTTTTTCGTTGAAATAGAGTAGGCCTCCTGGTTGTTACTTTGAGGTTGTTAAATTAAGAACAATCATTATGTAAGATTATTTTCGCTTCGTGTCGCTCACTGATGCTCAAGTTTATGATAAGTTTGACTTCGCACAGTTATTGTCTACGCTATTTGTGCATTTAAAAATTGTAGTTCATATGTGTCAATATAGATGGCGCTGTAGTTCTTTGCATCACGCTTGTAAATATGTGTGGAGCTACATATAGGCAAAACGTCACTTAATTAAGAAAGAAATCTATGGTCTAACAAAATACACTGTAGTTTCATTTCAATTCTTTTGCACCTAAGCTCTCGGATTTAAGAGTCATTTAGAGAAAATCACAGATATATTATCACTTTTGTTTATATTAAATATTAAAACATTGGAATAGATTTGTTTTGTATTAGACGTAATTGTTACAATATAAAATCTTTTATGGTTTTGGTTTGTAAAGTTTTTAGTTTATAGTTCTCTATTGAGACCTAAAATTATGTAAAATTGTCATTGAGTGGGGACGCTGGTAGCTGTGTCACAGTTTTTACTATTACAGCTGTTAACGATTACCTCTTAATAATAGAATAAAATTAAGGTAAAAAATCCTTTTTAAAAACAAGCTTTTATTTCAATGCTCTAAAAAGAAAAAAAGTGACGTCACATTTTTTTCCAGTAACTCTCAGCAAGCCCTTTAATTTGATGCCCATATTGTAGGAATGCATTAAAAGTGAGTGTACATATTGGGTATGCCGCCATGTTGGATTTAGAATGACGTCACACTGTTAATCATGCATTGTCATCCAAACTGAACGTGCATACCAAATTTTAGCTCAATCGGTTGAGGGTAAGTGCCTTAAAATTGAGTTGTAAGATTTCACCCGAACAAACATACATTGCAAGTTAAATAAAAGCTTGTAAAAAAGCTTGTAAAAATCAATGAATGCATCCACTAATTGTTTCGAGGGAACACTTATAATTTGGAGTGAAAATAAATAACTTTATTATTATTATTATAGGTAAACCTTGAAATAAGGAAGAATAGGCACAGTAATAAAACAGATTTCTTTATGATAGCTCTAAAACGGTGAAGATGGCTGGACCGGCACACCTTCTGCCGCATATATTCGCGACTGGTATTTTGATAAATAAAAAAATAACGATGTGGTTTTTGGTTCTACTACACCAATGGTCAAGAGATGGCGCTGTAGTCTCCTGAATCGCGCTTTGGTTCCGTTGTCCCAGATTAATAAATACTTTTGATATTATAAATATGAATACCTATAACTGTTACTTTATTACAAAAAATAAAGATGTGGTTTTTGGTACTACTACACCAATGGTCAAAAGATGGCGCTGTAGTCTCCTAAATCGCGCTTTGGTTCCGTTGTTCCAGATTAATAAATACTTTTGATAGGCCTTCACAATGCAGTCGTTAGCACCCACTAAATAGAGATTCTATTTCTATTTTGTTGGTAAATTTTCTTAATGTGCGGTAAACACAAAAGTAATTTTTGTGTTACAGTGATGCGCGCGCATCTTAAAATTTCACTCTCATCATTTTTTCATAACGCGCCTAAAGAAGTATAACTTCAATAAAATGCTGTTAATGAATGCCGCTACTTGTAAAGATAATAAATATCTAAGGAAGATGAAATTTATCCAGTACGCTATACGTGCTTGTCGCTTATTGATGCGGTCAACACAGCTCTAAAAGTGCATTACTCGGCAACCATCCTATAACCAACCACTGCGAAAGTAGCTTGGCATCATTATTGCAGACACGGTTCCCAACTTAGGGGTTTTGCCCCCAGATTTAGGGGCTAGAAGGGTTTCAACGGACTTTTTTAGGGGCTGGAATTTTTTGGGGCTTTTAACAAAACTTGCAATTAAATCGAAAAACAAAACGTGCGTTATCTTTCAGTTTTGTGCGTAGAATGGAACGCACCACGATATGAAACGACTGAACTCACTGTGTGGCAGGTTGTTTTCTAAGGCTGTATGGACTAAAGATCTTTGCCTTCCACCAATCAAAACAGCTAAATAAGATTTAACAGCCTGTCAGCTCATTTGCGTTTGATTTTTCATTCGGAAAATGTATTTATTCAATAAAATAATTTACTGTAACTAAATATGTAACGTTTTAATTTATGAGCAACGAAATAATTTAGGTAATAAGATAAGTAGGTACATATAAATTTCTATATTTAGGGGATTTTAGGGGAATTTAAAAATACTAAGGGTAAAATTTTGGTAAGGGTTGGTAACCACTGATTTTATTTTTTTTATTTTATTTTATTTATTTATTTGATCACCAACAAAGTTACACTTAGACATTTATTATTTACACATTTATAGTACGACACTTTATTAGTGAAACTTTAATTATACACGATTACGAGATGCAATTCACACTTAACTAGCAATTAAATCATAACATTTTGATAATTACATTAATTTCAATACAAAACAATTATAATTAAAATTAAAATTTTAAATTGTCAATAATTAAATAAATTTATGAAACAATTAAATTACAACAATTAAATCAATTTATGAAAAATAAAGTAATGAAAATAAATTAATGAAAAATAAATTAATGAAAGATAAATTAATGAAAAAACTATGTGGGCACAACCAAATAACATAAAGATTTTATTCTCTTCAGTGTATCCGCGAAG
Organism: Chilo suppressalis; assembly: GCA_902850365.2. NCBI lineage: Eukaryota > Metazoa > Arthropoda > Insecta > Lepidoptera > Crambidae > Chilo > Chilo suppressalis. Next base: position 1,748,074 of record OU963894.1, read on the forward strand.
ATGTCCATATCGGTCGACTGATGCAGAACATCTCACCTAGTGGTTAGTGAAACATTAAAATTGTCCTTGTCGACGAAAATTAAGGTAATAAAAATGCAAACGAGTCGAGTCTCGGCCGGCGGCGGCGAGGAGCCGATCGCTATACGACACGTTGATATCTTAATAAAGTTTTATATGAAAAAAATCTAACTTCGAAGATCATTAACTTAACGTTGTCTGTCATAACTCGGAGGAGCCCGGCGTTATGAAAATCATCAGGAATGTCTTTAAAAACATATTATACTGTACTGATTTCTTTTTTACAGTATTTTAGGTCTAAATTATGCTTATATAGCGTCTGTCGATTAGAAATCAGAAATCAATCAATATATTTATATATATAATTCTTCTGTGAGTGTGTATGTCACTGAACTTCTCTTAAACGACTGGACCGATTTTGATGAAAATTTTTGTGTGTGTTCAAGGGGATCTGAGAATGGTTTAGATTCACAATTTTGTCCGCTGGACAATGTTTTTTTAATTAATTTTTAATTTATTAGTAGTTGTTGATTTTGGAATGTTTTACATTGGATCCGACAGACGGCGCTACCATCGCAGTGTCAAATATTAAATAATATTCAATTTTAAAAGGTTTTAAAAAATAAAAAACCGATTTTACGCCCCTAGCTCCATCTAGCGGCAAAGTGCTATTGGGAACGAGCACCGTTGCACCTTAAGGGTCTATGGCGCGATGTAAGCTTTCTAAGACAGGACAACGTCTGTCGGGTCCGCTAGTATATATATATAATTCTTCTGTGAGTGTGTATGTCACTGAACTTCTCTTAAACGACTGAACCGATTTTGATTTGATTGTGTGTGTTCAAGGGGATCTGAGAATGGTTTAGATTCACAATTTTGTCCGACTGGACCGATTTTGATGAAATTTTTTGTGTGTGTTCAAGGGGATCGTTAGATATTGTCATAACATTGGAATAATAATTTTCATCAAAATGGTCCAGAATGTTTTAGCTTATTAAAAAAAGTTTGAAATTTTCAAATTAAAGACGTGTAGACAGGACAACGTCTGTCGGGTCCGCTAGTATATGTATATCTTTATTCAAATCGCTAGTCTATTTATCGATATCGTATTTTTTAACTGATATGATGATATAGTTTTATTTTATTAAGGTGTATAATGTGTTACTTACCGATGGTAAGTGACTTTGTTGGTTGTTTTTATGCATCCTTTATAATTTCTGCAAACTTTTATCGTGCATCTCAGCATTTCAAAGCAATAATTTCAACACGAAATTCTGAAATTGACGTGCGTATCGCTCAGCGTTACATTGAACCCTAAGTGCCTTTTCACATGTACACGGACACGGCACGGTTGCCGTGCCGTGTAAAATAGTAATGTATGAGCAACAATGAGAGCTTTCACATTGCACGGCGACCGTGCCGTGACCGCGTGTCAGCCGTCCTTATCCACTATAAGCACGGTTTTGACGCGGCAACCGTCTTTATAGTCTTGTATGGACTTGTATAGACGCGTTCACATGAACACGGGCGCGGTACGGCACGGCGAGCAGTGTGACCAGATTCAGTATTTTAATACTTTTTCAGTATATTTCATAGATTTTTCAGAACATCAGTATTTTTTCAGGTATATTGCTGGCAGTCAGTATTTTTGGGTATATTTTGGTAGAAGTTATGGCAACACCGTAGTGAGTGATCGTCTTTGCGACAATTGGGGACTTCCCCGGATTTAGTTTACCTATACTTATACATGTTATCTATGAGTAAATTACAGATATGACAAGAAAGACGACCGTTGTCGGCGTTGTAGTATTGTAATACTACATATACAATTATCAATCAATACATAGTATTAATCGGACTTGCAGAATGTATGTTCGCCTAAAACTTTACAACTGCTGGGCCGATTTTAATGCGGTTTACACTATTAGATAGAGCATGAAGAAATGAAGGAGGTTGTGTAAATTTTAATCCTTCGAAAAGGATGTTAAAATAAAACTCTAACATTTATTGTGAGTACGTATGAATAAATAAAATGTGTTAACAAAATCAGTATTTTTATTGGTATATCTGTCCTATGTAAGTCGGTATATTTCAGTATTTTTTTGAGGTGCCTCGGTATTTTCGTAAAATTTAATCTGGTCACACTGACGGCGAGCGCAAATACCATTCGTCAGCTAAAGTCATAGGGGAACGGACGGACGATTGTTGCAGAATGTCTGTCGAAATCGATGTTGATGTGTTAATTTCGCTAGTTGAAACACGTCTTACTTTATGGGATAAAACCATCGCGTCTTATAAAAACAGGAACGAGACAAAAGAAGCGTGGAAAGAAGTATGTATAGGATTAAATAGTAGTTTTGAAGAATTAGATGATAATGAAAATAATCTTTTTTTGTTCCATGATAAAAGACGTCGTCGTTCCCCAAAATTCTCGATAATACTGCAACATCCATAGCCGGCGACCGTGTGTAAGCCGTATACATGTGAAAGAGCTAGCACGCTTGCACGGCATGGCGGCCGTGCCGTGACCGTGTGCATGTGAAAAGGGACTAAGTGAAATGACTTAGAGTCAAGCAGTTGGCTGACATTCTTTTCAACGTCATCTGCGCTGCCACGCTCTATCTAGGAGTAAATAATCAAAGCAAAAAAGTTATTTATAACATTATTAAACTGTGAATTGTATTTTTGGAAGTTATACTTCTTTAGGCGCGTTATGAAAAAATTTTTAGATGCGCGCGCATTACTGTAACCCAAAAGTAACAGCATGAAGTTGGCCGCGGGCGCGTTATGAAAAAATCATGTGAGTGAAATTTCGAGATGCGCGCGCATCACTGTAACATAATAGTAACACCATGAAGTTGGCCGCGGGCGCGTTATGAATGTTAGTGTCTAATAATGGTGGATTATTAACCACTTAGTGGTTAATAATCCACCATTATTAGACATCTGTTCGAAAGGTACTTTGAACGATCCACGGAGCTCCATAAGATGATCGCGTTGTCAAAAACAATGTTGGCACGCTCGTCGCCTCTGATCACTGTTTTCATATTTATAATATTTATCCACATGTTTCTAGTTTCTATATAGACACAACGTGTTTTAGTTACTTACAAGTGCTAATTACATATGGACTAATAACTTAAATTCAGTAGTGATTTTAATTGAATATTTTGAATATTTATTTAATTTTTCAAATTAAAACTGAACTTAATTGACTGTGTTAACTATCCTTTTCCAGTCCTTTTATTATTTTATTGTAATTATTAATTATTTGCATGCAATTAAAAAATATTTTTAATGATGCTAAAGAAGTATAACTTACACGCATACATAAGTTACACGCATCCTTTTTTTTAATTTGTGTCTTATTTAACAGTAACATAAAAATACTTTAATTATTATTGACTTTTGTTTCCATTCTTCCTGTTTAATTTCGAACAATAAATCAAACAACGCACTGTGAGTGCCACCACCACGTTTTTTTTGTGCACAAGCTAAAGTTGACAATCCTAGCTCGACCGCCGAATGTAGGTTTAAAAAGTCAAGTACATTTTTTTACACTCAAACCAATTAGCCTAGCCCCAAAGTAAGCACTGTAAGGCTTGTGTTATGGGATACTAGGGTATCGGATAGAAAACATATACTGTACGTATCAGTATATTTATATAGAAATACATATTAAACATCCATGACTGGAGAACTAATGCTCGTATTCATCATACAAACATCTGCCCCACCGAGATTCAAACCCGGGACCTCTCGAGTCAGCGACACCATGAAACCCGGCATATAAACCACTCGGCCACGGAGGTCGTAAAATATTAAATGAGATTAACTTCTGTACCGTCTATTTTGTGCTTATACGATTTGATAAATTAACAGTTTGCAACTTAAGACCCATTTTACAAAATCGCTGATTTGAACTGCTGATCTGAACAAAATTGATTTGCACTAGTATAGTATATATTGCATTTTACGGGTGATGTTTCGAGTCTTATAAAATTATAATTAATGAACTAAAAATATATACATATTTCAATGATTGTAGATTAGTTTTATGAAAGTTTTTGATAGTAATTCTATTTAATTCAATATCAAAATACGAGGTAAACCTGCAATATTTTTTATGAAAACTCACGGAGGTTAGATGTTTTTTTTTGATAATTAATGAGATGGAAAATCAAGATTCTAATACATTACGTTACAACAAAAACATATTTTTGATGTCATAGTAATTAATTTGATCTAATTTATTGAGAATTATTGAGAGATTGAGGCCTTTAAAGTTGTGCAGATTAATGTTTTTTTCCTAAACTAGCTGCGGTAGAACGATCAGTACAAAAAAAGAAAAAAAAAATGAAAATATTCTACATTAACTTACAATAGGAAAAATAAATCTACTGTTTACTTTTATTGGAAATAGTCAAAATCTTTTCTAAGGGGGTAAACGAGGCGCTCAAAAATTACGAATTTTTGCAAAAAATGTGAAAGGGCTCTTAAACAGCAGTTGTATCGGTCCGCCTTGGTGAAAACAAACAAACCTGTTGTATCATTATTCATTACATTGAAATTAATTTAATTATAAGACGCTGATACTTTTCACATCGTTTTCTCGAAATTAATTTGGATATATCGCTGGCCCCGGGCAATATAGCGGTAAACGCCGGTTACTCCCTTTTTAATGTTATTTGATTTTTGGCTTCTCTGAATATCAATCTATCACTCTTATTTTTTTCAATTTTTTAAAATTAATATTTCTTTAGAATAAATGACAATAACAGCTTTATTGCATGGGAAATTCTCTTACAACTAAAAATGTATTGTTGCATTACTCTATGAAACATAACACAAAGAACCTTTAAACATCTTTAGACTGAATTTCTAAACAAAGAGGAACAGTAATAAATTTAACCGCGTTTTTGGAAATAAACGTATTATATTAATAAATTGTAAACATTTAATACGAAGTAATCACAAGTTATTTTATTCTGTACAAGCCATTACGCCTTTCTTCCCGGAAATTTATTGTATCCTCGGCGCCGTTCTATCGTGTTACGCTGAACGCCATCCCTTTCACTCCTACGCATAAATGATTATCGCATGCTTTCGAGCATCATATTTAGGTAAACAATTGATACAAATAATAACTCAATTCGGCGGGCAGTGTCAGTGCAGCGTGTGACGTCTTGCGCTAATAATGTTCTTTTAGTGCGATTAACTGGTTTTGAATAATAATCTTAAGATCTATAAAACGTGTGTTTTTTTTTAAAATGGCAAGACAATGCCCAGCTAAATCTCGCGCAAGAAGAATGTTATCCATGGTTGACGGTAAGTGGTTAATCAGTAAGATAATTAGATATGGTGGTGGTGGTGGTATGGTATGGTGATATGTTTTGGTGTACAATAAAGTTTTATTCTATTCTATTCTATTCTATTCTATGACATTGATTATACCTAATTATTGTTCTTGTAATACCTGCCTACCTACCTACCTACATACACACCTACCTACGTTCATATACCTATCGTCTTGTTTCTATTAGTTGAATATATTTACCACTTTTAAACCACTAATATATCTATCATTACCTACCTACTTACTTACCTACTTAATTTGAAAAAACCTATATTATATACCTATATAATTATATTAAACTAAAATGATGAGTGTTGTGTGTGTGGGCGTATGTATTTGTGTGTGTGTGTAGTATGTTGTTTCATAGTATTTTGTGTGTACAATGGCAATGTGGTCTCTCCGGCGGTTACATAAGTAAATAAATAATATATTTTGATCGTAAAACGCACAAGTCAAACAAAAGTATAGTAGGTATATAAAGTTATAAAATGAATGTTAAAAATCTTGTCACTGTCTTATGTTGTTTTACGACAGATTTGATATTTTAATAGATAAGTACCCTTTTGTTTTGTTTTAGATGCCATAAATCTTCCCTGTAACGATGATTTTGAAGATACAAAAAAAGTCACCATTTGGAAGAGTGTGGAAGACGTAAACCTCACTGGAACTCATAGCCCAACTTTACAATGTCTTTCTCCCAATTTCGATTTACAATCACATTTATTGCAATCTCCTTCTACTATTTCATACCAGTCTGCTATATTCGATAATGTTGACTTTGTAGCTTCTCCAACTTTAGTATTTAGCACACCTCGTCACCGGAAGCGTAGATTTGAAGAGAATCGTGACTCTCGCTCTATAGAATATTATAATGTGTGTGAATCGACAGACCTTATAACACTAAGTGACACAACGATGCCACAAGCAACATCGGAACTACAAGTACCAGAAACGTGTGAAACTACACCCCAAGAAGAAAATATACAATATATAACACTGGAAACCGTACGCGAAGAATTTATAATAGACCAAAATATTTTATACACAACACCTGTCGATAATGATGACAATTCAAATATTTTGATTTTACAATGTGAAAAAACTGCCGTTGAATCTAATGGTTACAATAATACTTTAAACTTGGATGCAGATATATTACTTGAAAACCAATCTACAGTGATAGAAAATGTTAACAGCGAATTTCATGATTGCAACCAAACTACAACGATAGAAAGTGTTCCATCCATATCTGATGTACTATTAACCACCAAAGAACTAACTAGGAAAAAAAGGCGACACGAAGAAAATTGGGAAAAGGTTAAAAATAAAAAACAAAAAAATTCAGGCCAAGCTTATACTGGTAGTAATACGAAAAAAAAGTTTGATTCTAAAACGATGAAGGATGCCTGTAAATGTAATAAAAAATGCTGTAACAGATTCCTCAGGTCTCTCGGCAGGCTAGATTCTAAGAAGTTATACTTAGAAGAAACACTGAACATTTCTAAAATGTACAGGCTGTATTCTGATGAATGGTTTAAGAGTGCAAATCATCCAAATGATGTAAAGATGGCCACCAAACTACAGTATGAAACTGTATTTAATACAAAATTCAATTATTCTTTTCACAAACCTAAAAAAGATATGTGCGGCCAATGTACATTATATCGTCAAGCTGATGGTGAAAGGAAAGATCAACTTCAAGAAGTTTACACAAAGCACATTAGAAACAAGGAATGTGTTCGTGAACTCAAAACTAAAGATAAAATAGAAGTCGATTCTACAACTACTGTCGTCGCTATTTATGATCTGGAAAAAGTTCTGACGATTCCTCAATCAGAGGTAGGAATCTTTCATTATAAGCGAAAGTATCCTATATATAACTTTACAATTTACAACTCATTAAGTGGACGAGGTTACTGCTATCTTTGGCACTATCAAGTGGCCAAAAGAGGTGCTAATGAAATCGGCAGTTGCGTCCTAAATTTCATTGAAACTGAGAGCCAACGTGGCATCAAAAATTTTATATTTCATTCTGATGGTTGTGCTGGGCAGAATAAAAATAGGATTATCTTTGCTCTTTATTTATATTTGTGTAAAAAGTATGGAGTTAACATAATACATAGGTACTTTGAAACTGGCCATAGCCAGTCTGAAGGAGATTCGATGCATTCTCTTATCGAACGTGCAAAAAAGAACCACACGATTTATACTCCTGAGCAAATGTATGGCTTAATCATGAATGCCAAGATCAATGGTGAAAAATTTCATTTTAAGGAAATGGAACAACATAATTTCTTCGATTTAAAGGAGATAATGGACAGAAGACACTGGTTGCGGACAGATCAAACAAGTGAAAAAGTTATGTGGACCAAGATTCACGAAATCATGATTAATCGAGCGCATCCAGATGTTATTTATTTAAAGTATAATTTTGATGATGAATATATTTCTTTAAATACTGCTCCAAACACCAGATCTTCAAGAGGAAGACCCAAAAAGACACTAGTGACTGATGTTTCAGGAGATGAACTGAGAAATCTGTACAGAGAGCCAATCGCTTTACCAAAACCACTTTACGATGATTTGATGAGTCTCTGCAAATCTGAAGCAATTCCGAAATATTATCATAATTTTTATAACAATTTACATTGTGTTGAGAACTCTGAAGAAGTTATCGATGATATTGAAAGCGACGATTCAAATTAAAGTAGCATAATATTATTTTTTCTTTTTAAGGTTTTGACCATTTTATTTTTGTTTCCAAAGTATAATAACAGCTAATTAAAATTATGTGATTTTATTCAAATAAACGTAAAATAGTATTTTTCTAAGTGTTTTTTGTGTAATTACAAAGTTTATTATTTAATAAAAAAATCAGATTTTATTCAAATCAAGGTAGCATAGTATTTTATTCTTTTTTACGTGTTTTTGTGTTTTTTTCCAAAGTTTAATATTTTAATAAGAAAAAATTTTGATTTAAAAGGTTTTTTTTAAACAAAGTCATTATCATTAAAAGTATAATTAAACAAAATAAGTTAGTTCATTGTAACACTAAAAAAATATATAAAATACTAACTAAAATGGTTCAAAATAAAAATAAATCACATTGTAAAGTCTATCTGTTACAATGGTTACATAAAAATATTATCCATTGATAGGATTCTAAAATAGCGATTAGTAGATGATACAGCTTAGCTTTGGCTTTAAACTTTCCCTGAAGAAGGTGGTAATCGACTGGTACGTTCGAGATCTAAAGTGGAAAACACGTCGTATTATATTCTTACAGTCCTGAATCTCAGTGGTCGGTATGTTTATAAAGTCGTAAACGATTTTGCGTTTCAGACAATATCGTCTATAATTTGTATTATACATTTTTTCAATTATTTTATTATATATTTATACCATTACAATTATTTTTAAAAGGTTAACTTGGTAAAAAAATTAGCTTTCATTTGACATTTTGAACGCCTGTTTTGGATCACTGTACGCTGCACTATAAACAAAATAGCTTCTTTTATTTCTCCTGTAAAAATCGATTTTTGATATTACCGCTTTATTGCCCGGGGCCAGCGATATATCTATTTTTCATTACATTAATTAAGATAGATGAAGACTTTCTTGCCACAAAAAAAAAAGAACAGTTACACAGAGATATATATATTAGAAATGATGGCGACGGGGGCATTATTGATTGAAGTAATCTCTTTAAGATACCCTTTGATATATCTTAGGATTTAAGTTACGTCGAAATTCCTATATCACTAGTTGAAAAATTTCATGGCAAACAGGACACAATACACAAGCAGCCACGAGAGTCAGCACTCGACCTTCCCGCTCTGTTGCTCTAGACTGCGCTCAAAGTCGCCACGCGTCGCTCCGTGGCTCTCGGAGTCGCCACTCGCCGCTCCGTGGCTCTCGGAGTCGCCACTCGCTGCTCCGTGGCTCTCGGAGTCTCCACGCGCCGCTCCGTGGCTCTCGGAGTCGCCACTCGCTGCTCCGTGGGTCTCGGAGTCTCCACGCGCCGCTCCGTGGCTCTCGGAGTCGCCACTCGCTGCTCGTGGCTCTCGGAGTCTCCACGCGCCGCTCCGTGGCTCTTGGAGTCGCCACTCGCCGCTCGGTGGCTCTCGGAATCGCCACGCGCCGCTCCGTGCTTCTCAAAGTCGCCGCACGCCGTTTCTACAGTGGGCGCTGAGCCTACACATGAAAAGAATAGACTGAGCTCCAACTGTAATCTGCTGAAGTGGCAGCTTCTGAAATGAGCCCCTGGGTTCGTTCACCCATCAGGGTGAGTATAGTAGCTGTGGTCGCTATGGTGCGGCAGTTTTAACTGCCACATCAGCTCTCCTCTCCTTGCCGGCCTGTAAGGTATTTCTTCACGCCTCTTCAAAAGGTCCCGGGTTGTAGACTACTAATATTTTTTTATTTCAAAATGCTGGCAAACATACATGTGGCCCGCCTGGTGATAAGCGGTTACCATAGCCTAAAGACGATTGCGATACCAAAGCTATCACACTGGCACGTTGCCCACCCTGACCCAATCCCCTACCCTCGTGGAGCCCAGAAACCTTACTCACCGATACAAACACAACAGCAACTAGTGTTGCCGAACTATCGATATTAAAACTATCGACAGTTTACATCGAAAATCATGTACCCTATCGATAGGCCTATCGATAGAATCGATACAACCGATAGTATCGATATTATCGTTAGCTCAGAACAAGGCAATACTATCGAATGAGTGCAATACTATCGATACTATTGTAGTTCATTAATAACAAACTATTGATAGTATCGATACTATCGATAGTGTTGATTTTATCTGCAACGATACTATCGATAGTATCGATACTAGCGATTGTTCTAGACTAAAGTTTGTGATTGACTATAATACCTGAAAATTGTAAACAATACTATTGCAAATTGTTAAACTATCGATAGTATGGTTGCAAATAAAATCGACAGTACCGATACTATCGATATTTTGTTATTAACGAACTACAATACTATCGATAGTATCGATAGTATTTAACTCATCCGATAGTATTGGCTTTTTCTGTGCTATCGATAGTATCGATACTATCGATAAGCCGATCGATTGTCATACGATTGGTTGGCTATCGATAGACTATCGATTAATCATCGATAGTCGACAACACTAACACCAACAATAGGTAGTGTTATTTTACTGTGGTCTTCTGTAAGATGGTAGTTACTTCCTCAGACGGGCGCTCCTATTCGACCTGAAAATTCGCTATGCCTTCTCTTACCTATGCGTATGGTCTTGTTCGAGTCTTGTATAGTGCGTGATTCATCATCATCATCATCATCATCAGCCTATTAATGTCCCCACTGCTGGGGCACAGGCCTTCCCTATGGATGGAACAGGGAGATTGGGCCGTGACCCACCACGCGGGCCCAGTGCGGATTGGTGGGTGCTAACGACTGCAGATGCAACCGGGACCAACGGCTTAACGTGCCTTCCGAAGCACGGAGGAGCTCGAGATAGTAAATTTTTGGTCTACCCATCCAATGACCGACCGCTGCGAAAGTTGCTTAATTTCAACGATGGCAGCCGAACGCGCTAACCAGTTGCGCCATCGAGCTCCTCGTTGCGCCATCGAGCTCCTCAGTGCGTGATTGTCACTTGTTTATGGTAAGGCGGCAACCGAGCGTACACTATACATGTTAGGGCACCCGTCACGTTGCGCCGTAGATCATGATGTGTCGGTTATATTTTATGAGAGCCGAGTCGAGTGGAGCGAGCGGCGGCGGCGGCCAGCGGGCGCTGTACGCCTGGCCAATTTCACGCTTCGATGCGTCGCGCAACGCCTAGCTAGATACGAACATAAGTGAAGAACCACACTGAGTGCATCTTGCGCCGTGTTACGCGCGTATATTGCGTTTTATAGAACTTCTACAGACCGTTCACATCACGCGCAGGTTACATCTTGCGACGTGTTACGCGCGTATATTGCGTTTTATAGAACTTCTACAGATCGTTCACATCACGCGCAGGTTACATCTTGCGACGTGTTACGCGCGTATATTGCGTTTTATAGAACTTCTACAGACCGTTCACATCACGCGCAAGTTACATCTTGCGACGAGTTACGCGCGTATATTGCGTTTTATAGAACTTCTACAGACCGTTCACATCACGCGCAAGTTACATCTTGCGACGAGTTACGCGCGTATATTGCGTTTTATAGAACTTCTACAGACCGTTCACATCACGCGCAAGTTACATCTTGCGACGTGTTACGCGCGTATATTGCGTTTTATAGAACTTCTACAGACCGTTCACATTACACACCTTTTAGACTTAGGCTAACTTATATTTACTGTGTCATCTTAAGGAACCTATTGGAAGGGTCTGAATCCCTAAACACAGGCTATATTTATAGCCTATCTAAGGTCAGTTGTACTTTTTCATTTTAAGACTACTGCCTTATGTAAAAACTATAATAAAAATAAATTCCAGTACTTTGTCTCGTAAATTTAACAGCTTTAAAATTTTTGTACCTTATATGTTTTTTGGCATGAATAAAAATTATTATTATTATTAACTTATATTTACGTTGTCATACCTATCAAATTTAAAAGTTAATCATGTTTCAAACCTCTTCATAATTGACAAATGAAATGATGCGTAAAACATAATTAATCCTCAATTTGATTTTAAGAATATTGGTGCCTCTTGAGGCATTTGATGTGCAATACATTTTGCGTAGCATTGCGTGCCTTTATTGGGTTTCATAGAATTTCTACAAAACGTTTCACCGCGCACAAGTTACTCGATATAAAATGAAATTATACTTTATTCAAATTTACTTATTAAAAGCTCTTTTGAATCATCCTATATTTTTTCCTACCACCCATTTAGGAAATCTTTTAGCTGACGAGAAGAATCGACGCAAGAAACTCGTCAGCATTTAACAGAAGTAGCAACATTTACAAAAAAACAAGTCGCTACCAATACAACGTCCAATTACATTGAGATTGCCGTGTCATACAGTACATATAATACAAACAGTGTTCTATTAGGTATTAATCATTAAATATTAGATATAATACATAATAATTTCATTTAAATCGGGCAGCACCCATTCACAAGCATGACACAGTCTGGTGCAATACATCTTGCGTCGAATAGGGTATTTGACAACACCTTCTGTGAAGCGGTGATGCTCCAGAAGGAGGCCGCCGAGCGGGATCGGGAGAGGGCCGATCCCGCTCGAAGAAGGCGGCGTCGGGTCAGATAATGTCCTGATGTGCCGCTGCGGGTCGCTGGTGAGCACGACAGAGCTCATGGAAGTGACCTGGGAGGGATGACACCCCCGCATGGCCGGGGGGTGTCGTCGTAGGAGGGTGGATGGGGGAGGTTGCGAACACTCCCCCGAGAAGAACTCCCCTGGAGGAAGCAGGGGAACAAAGGCTGCGGGTCCTCAGATGCGATACTCGATCCTGAGGCCCCGTACAATGCCTGATGGCGGCCATCGCTGGGGTTTTAGTGGGTAGGCCTCCTCCTTCTGGGGAGGAGAGCCCCACATAACCACCATGTGGTATGCAATTCAATGCATTTCCCCAGCGTACCAAAAAAAAAAAAAAAAAAAAAGGGTATTTGACAAGTTTTAGAAAACGATCTCACGTTATTTACTATTGTTTATGAAGTCCGTAAAAAGCGGATATTCATCATTCTGTTGTGTATTTCAGTTAAAATAACCAAATCAAAGACAATATGGCGTCTCATTGGTATGTGACGTCACACGACTGTTATTAAAACGTCAAACGATACAATGTAATGTCACTTTAACCGGAAGTTTACTTGCGTGTGACGTCATTTTAGGCTCCGCCAATCACAAGCGTTTTGGGTTACGTGACAATAGATAATAATCATAATCATAATCAAAATCATTTATTCAGTTTAGGCTGTTACAAGCACATATGAATGTCTAGAAGCTACGCCATCGGTTCGTAAATCTACGGCGGGAGACCTTGTACTGAGAAGAACCGGCAAGAAACTCAGCAAGGGCTGTTTTTTTCTCCCTGTTTTATCATTTACAGAGTCGTCAGGTTGAAAAATGACTTCAGAGATGATTCATGAAGTCACCCTTCATTATATAATGTGAAATTATACATTAATTGTACACCTGCATTTTGATTGCTGTGTCACACAGTATAAATACAAACAAAGTTATTTATAATAGGTGTAATTAAACATTTACATCTTAAATATCAAAGTAGTTAGGGCAGACTCATCTCCGCTGGCAGCACCCGTTCACGAGCATGACGCATGAACCAGCCATCGCTTCGCTCAACCATATTTTAGGGAACGTAACGACCCGCCTCACACGACACCACCGAAGAGACTTTTAAGAGAGCATGACTACCCATAACCACCTATATCAACCACAACATATTTACTTAAACTTAAAGTCATTTATCTGTAGGACACTGCAAACAATTACAAAGCAAAAACAATGGAGAAATCATGACCACGCCGTTTTGTCATTCAAATCTTCTTAAATAGTCTGATATTCTTCCTTACGTAATCAGCTTTAAATACAGCTTTTCAATAGAAGTATCATCAACACATGATTCATAATATATATCATATAGAAATACCCGTTGGAATGGTTGGAACAGTTCAAACCCAAGCATTTTTGTCTGTAATATAATCAGACACTTTATAATAAGCATTCTTAATAAGAGTTTTTTTAATAGTCGATTTAAATTTAGTCAGGCTCAACTCTTGAATATTGCTTGGGACTTTATTGTAAAAGCGAACACAGAGGCCTCTAAACGAATTATTAATTTTATGGAGCCTAGTAGCAGGTAAAGTTAACTTATTTTTACTTCTAGTATTAAGTGTATGTATTTCACTATTTTTAGTAAATAAACTAATATTTTTTTTGATATAAGAAAACTATTATCTAAACTATTATCTTTTTCGTGGGTTTTTAGTAAAATTATGAATATTTTTTCTGTAAAAATAGTGAAAACCCCTGCCAATATTCATTCTAAACACAGATGCTAACAATTGACACTTTATTTTTAATACTGTCAAATACCCTATTACGCGGCTTCGTTGTGTTTCAAACTTACTAAAAACTGTTCACACCATGCACAAGTTACGGGCTAAGGCCGTATACAGAAAGAAAGCCAAAAGCCGATCGGCGCTTATTGGCGCTTATCGGCGCCGATCCTTACTACATAAAGGAAGCCGATTAAAGCAGATCAAGCAAAATGTCGGACTCATCGGACGATGATTTGGTTTTGTTAGAAAATGTGTATTTAAAAATGCGAAAAGAAGTTATACATCCTATAGATAGAGAAAGAAAACGTTTCGGAGAATACCATCATTTATTTGTAAAAATATTGAAATTTGATTATCAAAGATTTTATACATATACAAGAATGACTCTAGAAACATTTTATTACATTTTGGATTTAGTGAAAAACCGTTTGATGAAAAACTGGTGCAATTGGCATAAACAACCAATCCTTCCAGAAGAAAGACTTGTTGTCACCATTCGGTAAGTACGAAACAAATAATTTTAGCGCTTAGTTAATAAAAGATAAAGTTATTAGATTTATAAAACGATTATAACTTAGATTGATTTAATCTAAGGATAATAATTCAAATTCAAATTATTTATTCTTCGGACAACATAGATCATAATGACCAGATGACCAGCGCGTGTCGGCGCTTATCGGCGCTGATCGGCGCCGATCGGCTTTCGGCTTTCTTTCTGTATACGGCCTAAGAAACACAATCGCAACTTACGCCGCGTTACGCTCCTTCATTGAGCTTCATAAAACTTCTGCAAATTGTTCGAACCAAGCGCAAGTTACGCGCTATGTAACATTGTCAATAATACGTCGCGCAAATTGCACTGTGTGTGGTTCAATCCTAACCTGTAACTTATAACGCGCTGCTGTCCCGGCTCATTACAAAAACACTAATTAATAAATCTTTGTTGTTTTTGATCTTCACTGGCTAATAGTACAATGTGCATAATTAATTAATTATCATTTAATAGTAAAATAAATAAAATAAATAAATATTTCCAACACTCACACCAATTAGCCTAGCCCTAAAGTAAGCACTGTAAGGCTTATGTTATGGGTACTAGGGTAACGGATAGAATAAATATAGTATTATATATGTATAAATAAATAAATAAATCGTTCGTTTCGCTGTAATCAAATACAGATTTTTACGAACAGAAAAATGGCCATTATCTTTGCGATTAGAAAGAAAAAACTCGTGCTGTCATAATTTATCAACTGCGTGTAAGTTACTTTTTGATTCTGTCTTATCACACCTTTCAGGCTGAGAAAACCATAAAGATAATCAACTTACACAAAGAAATTAATAACTTTTCTATTACTTAAAAATCCTGTTTATAAACGGACAACAGGAACCGTTGCCGTTGTTTTGTATTATTCATAGTAATAATCGGCCTTGTTAATTTTAATTGTTACATTTTCTTTGGAAATAAACAAAAACTTTACAGTTTAACTTAGTGTAACTTTGCAATTACTTGCACGACTGTTGCGATTGATGGTTAATCGTCACTATCGCTTCGTTAATTAGATGCAAAAAAAACTAACTGAACGGTGGATGCTCATAAAAGGTTCGGTACAATCCAGTCTTTCATTCTTTGTAAAACATGATTTACATTTAAGCTCTATTAATCTATTAGTTAAAACGCGTTTATTCTGTGTTTATTATTTAAATTGGAACAAATTAATCATGCTGTTTGAACTTGGAGCATAAAAGTATTCTTGAGCAGATTAGTAAAGAAAGTTCATTTTGGATGCAAATACAAGCGTTAGAAATAATTAATATTCTATACGTTATACATACAACTATATCTGGAACATAATATGATTGTATTACATGCATATATAAGTATATTTATATAGAAATACATATTAAACATCCATGACTGGAGTACAAATGCTCGTATTCATCACACAAACATCTGCCCCCACCGGGATTCGAACCCCGGACCTCTCCAGTCGGTGACACCATGAAACCCGGAGTACAAACCACTCGACCACGAAGGTCGTCATACCATAGGATGTTTAGTAACATAATTAGCGATTATATAGGTTGCAGCGCGCTGCAGCGGCTACCCGCATCATTGGCGATGAAGAGGTAACTAACATACTGGAGTCGCTAAAATTACGCTGCGATGTGGCATCATTAAGCGCATTCTACTGACTATACCACGGCGAGTGTTATGAGGAGTTATTCTCCCTTATCCCTCCATCACCTTTTTTTAAGCGGACCCCCCGCGCTGGCCTTTTTTCTTTTCTTTTTTTGTGTCTGGGAAATGCTTTACGCATCCTTCAACCACTGGGGGAGCGAGAAGAAGGTATGTGGGACTCCTCCCTGTTAATTTCAGCCAGCTCTGTGGTCGGGTGAAATAAACAGGGCCCTACCTAATGCCCTGATCAGGACCACTAAAAATCAGACAATACTCCTGCACCGTCACCTGACACGCAGTATGAGGACCGCGGTCCCCCTAGTGCATGCCGAGAGGGCGAGTGTGGTCGCGGCTCCCGTTTCCGAATGGCCGCGCACCCGCGCTGGCCTGCGTTGCCACCGATTAACTGTGACCACTATTCCTACACGAACAAAGAAATTTGGTGACTCATTTCTTTGTCGTACTATTCGTGAGTGGAATTCTTTGTCCGCGCACGTGTTCCCTCCTTTCTACAATCTGTGGTCCTTTAAGAGAGACGTGAAGAAGCGTTTTTGCAGGCCGGCAAGGTGAGGATGGTTTATGTGGCAGTTTATAACTGCTGTACCAGCTATCTTAGCGTTGGACTTCATCACCACTTAACATCAGGTGGGGTAGAGTCAAATGCCTACCGGGCTATATATATATATATGTCGGCGGATGGCGTCTCGCTCGCTCCTGCGAAACGTAAAACCTACAACAAATGTCATCAGTCATTGTACCATTGCTTTGTGAAACGTCAAGTTATGACAGTGGCAGCTGTCATCACTTGGGAGTGGTCTATGCTAAGGGTAGTATTTAAGGGGGTAACGCTTCATTGGAAGGGGCATTCGGCATTCAGCATTCAGACGTGAGCTGTGATAGTGAACGGACGTTAGCACAGAACTCTCCGCGCTTCACAAAGCAATCCGTTTGTACCTTGGCAATCATAACTGATTTTGTAAAGTAATAAGAAATTTCAAATAAACGTTAGCTTGGTTACTACACTACAGTTTTATTTTCGGGAAATATCATTGAATAACCAAGATGGCGGATCAAGAAAAACCACGTGGCCAACCGCCTTTAGTACCGGTCGCCCCCTCCGACATATATATATAGACGACCTCCGTGGCTGAGTGGTTTGTTCGTCGGGTTTTATGGTGTCGCCGACTCGAGAGGTCTCGGTTTGGAATCTCGGTGGGGGCAGATGTTTGCGTGATGAATACGACCATTTATACTCCAGCCATGGATGTTTGATATGTATTTCTATATAAATATATTTATATATACACAGTATATGTATTCTATCCGTTACCCTAGTATCAACGAGCGACGACGAGTAAAAACGAACGAAAAAGCTCCACAACATTAAAAGTATAATGTAACAACATTTACAAATCATTATGTTGTTACAACGTCAATACAGTCATGATTTATTCAATATAGAAAACCTGTTGGAATGATTGGAACAGTTCAAACCCAAGCATTTTTGTCTGTAATATAATCAGACACTTTGTAATAAGCTTTTTTAATAAGTGCTTTTTTTATACCATATTTGTATTTATTTATGGTTAACTCTTGGATATTGCTTGGGATTTTATTGTATAAGCGAACACAAAGACCTTTAAAGGAATTATTGATTTTGTGAAGCCTAGTAGCAGGTAAAGTTAGTTTATTTTTGTTTCTTGTATTAAGTGTGTGAACGTCACTGTTTTAAAGAAACAAATTAATATTTTTTCTTAACAATTCTTTCAATCTCGCTATTCCAGGTATTGGGAAGGTCTGTGCCCCAGCAGTGGGGACATTAAAAGGCTAATGTGAATATAAGTATGTTTGTTCATATGGAATCTTGCAACTCAATATTGAAGCAAATATCTTCAACCGATCAAATTTTGTACACACGTTTATTTCAATAAAAGCTTGTTTTTAAAAACCTTTTTTTTTCTGTCAAGTTTACGCACCTAGGTTACATGGCTGTAACTACTGATTGTATTAGATTATTTAAAAATTCAATTTATAAATATAATATTATTGATATTATACAACCGTCCGGATACCCGGGCGGGTATAGTACGGGTTAAACGAGTTCAATAACCGGTTATGTGGGGCGTTTGTTTCGGCCCGATGGTTATCGCTGAGCCATCACATTTTTAATTTATACAAGTTGTCAGGATAATAAAAAAATGTCTACATAAATAAATAGATATTGTATTTGTTGATAACGACTGAAACCGTACTATTCAGTACATATATACTATAAAGTATAAAAAAAGCACTTATTAAAAAGCTTATTACAAAGTGTCTGATTATATTACAGACAAAAGTGCTTGGGTTTGTACTGTTCCAATCATTCCAACAGGTGTTCTATATTAAATAAATCATGATTGTATTGACGTTGTAACAACATAATGATTTGTAAATGTTGTTAAAGAATAATTATTCTTTTAATGTTGTGGAGTTTTTTTCGCTCGTTTTTCTCCGCAGCTAAAGAATATGTCCAATAACGAGTGGTAGGGAAAAAAATGTTTGGACGATTCAAAAGTGTTGTACTATACATCCAATTTGAATAAAGATATATTGATTTCTGATTTCTGATTGAAACTAAAGCTACACACATCAGTGCTGACCTATTAAATCCACGTTATACAGCAGAATTAATCAGCCGAAAAACTCGAGCACCACACGTCTAAACATCTAGCAGTTAAATGCTTAAAAAATAAAAATTATTATTTACTATTTCTACTTTTAAATGTTTAATAGGCACTTATAAAAGTATTCATTTGACACTGTGGGTTACCTACAATGCGAAGAGATGGCGCTGTCTTGCAGCCTAAGAAAAACTAAAGAAAGTTCAACACAGACAATTAGAGCCGCGGTAGCATATCTACCCGAACAGCGGAGGGTTCGAGTCCCGTCTGCTGCCTGGTCCGCGTGGAATTTTCTCTAGTAAAATTTTCTTGAGATATAAACATCTAGCAGTTTAATTCTTCAAAAATAATAAAATTACTATGTTTTTATTTATTTTTAAGCATTTAACTGCTAGATGTTTAAATCTAAAGAAAAGTTTTACTAGAAAAAACATAACTATAATTGATATTTCTTCTTTCAAAATGTTTAATACTTGAAAAAGTATTCATTTGACATTGTGGGTTACCTACGATGCGAAGAGATGGCGCTGCCTTGCAGCTTAAGGCTAGGAAAATTTCGACGCGGCCAATAAGGCCGTGGTAGCATAATGGTCAGTGCATTCGCCCGGATTCCGAAGGGTGCGGGTTCGAGTCCCGTCCGCTGCCTTGTCCGCGTGGATTTTTTCTAGTAAAACATTTCTTTAGATTTAAATAAAATAACTAGTTTTTATTCAAACATAACTATTACATGCGCACATATTGTTAACAATGTCTAACAACGTACCAACATGACCCCGGAGAGCCATAAAACGCTGCTAACACTCAGATTTATTTGAGGGCCTTGTGTAATCATTATTATAGTACGTTTTACAGTTCACAACCCCCACATTAGCATATTATTACTTTATTGTACCCGCCGAATTCATATGTTAATTTGGCAACGATATTTTCGATCCTACGGGACCTCTTGAGATTGACTCTTGCTCGAAGCCCTGTTTTATTGTTTTGACATTCCGTGGTTATTGAAGTTATACTTCTTTAGGCGCGTTATGAAAAAATGATGAGAGTGAAATTTTAAGATGCGCGCGCATCACTGTAACACAAAATTTTAACAGCATGAAGTTGGTCGCTAAAGCGACCAACTATAAATACGTTACTTTTGTGTTTACCGCACATTAAGAAAATGTACCAACAAAATAGAAATAGAATCTCTATTTAGTGGGTGCTAACGACTGCATTGTGAAGGCCTATCAAAAGTATTTATTAATCTGGAACAACGGAACCAAAGCGCGATTCAGGAGACTACAGCGCCATCTCTTGACCATTGGTGTAGGAGAACCAAAAACCACATCTTTATTTTTTGTAATAAAGTAACAGTTAGTATTCATATTTATAATATTTATCCACATGTTTCTAGTTTGTATATTCGGAATACGTGTTTGAGTTTCATACAAGTGCAAATCACATATGTTCTAATAAATTATATTCAGTAGCGATTTTAATTGAATATTTTGATTATTTATTTATTTTTTCAAATTAAAACTGAACTTTATTGACTGTGTCCTTTTCCAGACTTTTTATTAATTTATTGTAATTAATTATTTGCATGCAATTAAAAACTAATTTTAAACGCACCCATTTTTTTTATACTGGCTGTGCCCCGCGGTCTTACCCGGGGTTTATGAGGGATATTTTCCCGCAATAAAACTTAGCCTATGTTTTAATCCAGGTTGTCATTAACTCCATACCAAGTTTTATTAAAATCGCTCCAGCCGTTTAGGCGTGAAGAAGTAACAAACATACACACTAACACACTCAAAAAATATATCTAATATATAAAATTCTCGTTTTGCGGTGTTTGTGGTTAAACTCCTCCGAAACGGCTTTCCCGATTCTCATGAAATTTAGTGTGCATATTGGGTAGGTCTGAGAATCGGACGACATCTATTTTTTATCCCCCAAAATGTTAAGGGTAATTTAATTTACCCCTAATTTTTTTTTGTCAGTTTTAGATATATTTTTTTTAATTTTTTCATGATACAGCAAATACATATAACACTGAATTTTCAACCCTCTACCACCAACCCTTATTTTTATGGCGGTACGAAGTTCGCTGGGTCAGCTAGTAATATATAAAATTCTCGTGTCACAATATTAGTTACCATCTTTTTCATACCTCTAAGGGATAAGGGTTGTCCATCTCCCCCCATTTTTTTCAATGACGACGGTGACAAAACATGCTTTCCTAACATTTATTTTTGGTACATTTTTGAAGTTATACTTCTTTAGGCGCGTTATGAAAAAATGATGAGAGTGAAATTTTAAGATGCGCGCTCATCACTGTAACACAAAATTTTAACAGCATGAAGTTATAGAAATAGAATCTCTATTTAGTGGGTGCTAACGACTGCATTGTGAAGGCCTATCAAAAGTATTTATTAATCTGGAACAAAGAAACCAAAGCGCGATTCAGGAGACTACAGCGCCATCTCTTGACCATTGGTGTAGTAGAACCAAAAACCACATTTTTATTTTTTGTAATAAAGTAACAGTTATAGGTATTCATATTTATAATATTTATCCACATGTTTCTAGTTTGTATATTCGGAATACGTGTTTGAGTTTCATACAAGTGCAAATCACATGTTCTAATAAATTATATTCAGTAGCGATTTTAATTGAATATTTTGATTATTTATTTATTTTTTCAAATTAAAACTGAACTTTATTGACTGTGTCCTTTACCAAACTTTTTATTAATTTATTGTAATTAGTTATTAGCAATTAAAAACTAATTTTAAACGATGCCAAAGAAGGATAACTTCTCACGCGCCTACATAAGTACACGCACCCATTTTTTTTTATAATGTGGATACACAATAAATACAACCCTAAATTTTCGCTCTTCTACCTCCACCCCCTTTTTTATGGCGGTATGAAGTTGGCTGGGTCAGCTAGTGATCCTATATGGTAAGCTCATGAGTCGCACGATTAAAAGCTTATGCAAGAAATACATTAGTACGAACGAAGATACTGTTAGGCAAAAAATTTTGTAAGATTTTTCCGTCACAACTAGTGTTGCCAGGTGTACCGATTTGCGCGGGACATCCCGATTTTCCGGGCATTAGGGACGCATCCCGATTTGTACCTGATCGGGACGCTAAATATCCCGATTAATCAACAAAATAAAGGAGATTGCTCAGCTTCCATACATGTTTGGCCTAAAAACCAATAACCATGAAAAATTGTTTCCTACATTCGAAATTATATATAAATTACCGTAGAAACGAATATTATCGACGGCCACTCCTGTACCCTTAGTACGAGTTTACAATTACGAAAACTATGATAGTTTTCGTGAGCTCGCACTCGTACTAAGGGTACTAATTTTATTGTTTCCGTTTCAATACAAATAAAAAGTGTTTAAATTCTATCATTAAATCATATGCGTCTACTTAAATTTTAATAATATTTGGTTACTTTTCACTAAAATGGACATAGAAACATAATTTACAATTACGAAAACTATGATAGTTTTCGTGAGCTCAAACTCATACTAAGGGTACTGAGAACTTCTATAAACCATATACACTGAATGATTTTGAGGTTATGTTTGCAAATAGGCACATAGGTATTAGAATAATAAAAACCAAATAACTTATATAGGAAAATAGGGCAATCAAGCCAAGTACCTACCGATATTATGTATTAGATTCAGGTATATAGAGCATGTAAAATAACAGATATGTGCATGTTTTTAAAAACACGAACAGAAACTGTGTGATGATTGTGAATGAGCCACAGATTAGAGAGAATTTTTAAATTCTCGTTAATCAAAGAAAGCTAAGAGCTGTAGGTTATATAGCCATATCTTCAGCAGCTTCATTATTTTTGTTATGTTTTTATTATAACCATATTTTAGATTTTTAGTGTATCACACCTTATAATGTGTTTATTTAGGTGTTTGGCAAAAAATGTACGGCAATAGACTTTATGATGTCACCTACCATCTATATTAATTGTCTTAGCACATTTGCATGTAGTAAAAATGATAATAAAGTTGTGGATATTAATACCACCCGTGTAATAAAAAAAAAAAATATTTTATCAATCTTTACAAAATAGATTTGTTTTGATGTTATATAAACAACCTCGATCAGTCTTTGTGAATGTTACTACACCCATAGCCAATAAAAATGATTCGTATGTTTTCCAAACCGGTAAAAACAGAAGTCCTTTTTTTAAATTAATATATTATTTAAAGGTGGCCGTTAAAATCTAATGACTGTGAAATAAAGTATAAATTACGCCAAGAATTACTGTATATGTCAATATTTTATTTGCATTTAGGCCAATTTGACCAATCTCCTTTAGGTAATTAATAGGAAGTCATGTTACACCTTTTCTAAATAAATACAGCATTCTGAAAATGAAGTCTAGACGTAAATTACATTTAGCCTGTCTTCTGTTTGGAGTTATACGAAGCAGCTAATATAAGAAAATGGGCGTGGCGAAAAACGGAACTAACATTAAGATTTCTATTTGGCAATCAAACCCAGCAATCTGTAAAACGTCAAAGTTTTGTATTGATACGGATTTGTTTGTTGTTGTGATTTCTTGCGGTTTTTTTGTATTTAATCATGTCTAAAAGGGGTATAACCTTACAAATACGGTAGAAAAGCACTACAGCGCGCTCCAATCTAAATCCCATTCTCTTTCCGCACAGACTCTATTATGATTATTATTATACTTGTTTCTTAGGTTTTCACGCACATCACTCATTAAATAAAACTAGTTTTTACGGGTTAATGCACGAAACTATATTTATTCATTGACGTTTCTTATTCTGATAACGCAGCCTGTAAAGGCTGCGAAACGTCAATAAATAAATAAAGTTTCGTGCATTAACCCGTGAAAAACTAGTTTTATTATCTCTTATCTATTAGACAAGTCCGTCCGTCTGTGGTGCTGTTTCAGCGGCCAAACCGTAAGAGATAGATAAAGAGAATATTTAAGTTATAAGTTAAGAATAGTCTGATAAGACTACAAACCGGATTTGAGTAACGTAGCACTTCCGGTTTTCGAGAAATCACGAATTTCAAACGGAACCATAAAAAATCTCCGAAGTTCTCAATTAATTAAATACATTTTTTTTAAAATCAGGTTTTGGTGAACATTTGGCTCACTGGTTTGCTAGTTATACTATCATACTCCAGATGAATTTAAAATCGTACAAAAAGCAAGTAAAATTATCAAATAAATCAGTTTTATTCAATACGTTAAAATCATCCTTCTCGTGTCATAATTGCGTCCTGTAAAAATTTTATTCTGCTCCATTAATATCAACTCGTTCAATTCTCTCATGTGCGCAAACATTGGACGACGGCCGCTCGGCCCGATCGCACGCGAATAATTCGTAATCCGCCGATTAAACAGAAACCGGTAAATACGCTAGCCGGATTTAAAGTAACCGGTTCATTACCCCCTTACTATGTCCGGGTATTATTTTGATGTTGCTAATTTTAAATAGTCGACGATCGTTTTTAATGCTAATGGAATGCGCTTGGACAGCCGCGTTTCTGTATCAGAACCAATTGAAATTAAATGGAATGAAATTATATTTAGTTCAGTTTGACTAAATGAAAGCTCTTTTGAATCGTTCAAAAATTTTTCAGGATATCTTTTAGCTGATTAGTAAAATGTGGGCAAGAAACTCATCAGCATATTTTGATAGAAGAATCATGATTTACAAAAAATCATGTCGCTACTGTATCATACAGTATAAATACTACTTTCATAATTGTGATAACTTCTACTTCTATACTTTCTTTGCACTTATTGTTAGTAAATTCGTTGATTATCTATTGTTTACATATTTGACATTATGTGATGGAAGTTGACCTCAACACATGTTTGCAAGTTTGATGTCAACTTTCAATTGGACGACACTGTATGAAATAAAACAGGGAGAAAAAATCAGCCCTTGCTGAGTTTCTTGTCGGTTCTTCTCAGTACAAGGTCTCCCGCCGTAGATTTGCGAACCGATGGCGTAGCTTTTCGACATTCACAAGTGCTTGTAACAGCCTAGACTGAATAAACGATATTGGTTGACGATTTAGGTTATCAACCAATCATGGCCAAAGCTCAATAAGTGAAAAAAAAATATCAACCGATATTAATTATCATTATTTGTTATTGTTTGTTTACAAATGTTTGGTTTTTATTCTTGAATTAGCGGAGTGCTAAAAAAGGATTCCAAGTTTCTTTTGCAAACCATACTTTTCAAGCGATAATAGACAGATAGAGGTCATTGGCTTTCCTATTCTTCTTTGAATCGCATTATAGATATGCTTGGCGGATCACTTATTTAATCCATCAGAAGTTAAGACCTCTGTGCAGTAGGCCTTGAGTCGAAATAACTGCCCCCATGTTTGAACTGGTATATAATTATATTACCCGAGGTTTAAACCCACGGCCTTACCATAAAATGGAGACTAAAGTCAAAACTGATGCTGTCACTTTTGATTGCTAAAAGATAACTTTGTAGTTAGGGGGTTGAGGTTTTAGGCATGGTTTATGAATGACTAAATTGTATGACTAATATTTAAAATAAAGGGAAAATGAAATCGTAACTATGCACCAGCTAAAACAATGTGAGCCGTCACGGGACGCCTGGCAGATGTGAAATATCGACATTATTTTGTAAAAGTAATATACAGGAAAGAACAGATTGCGTTTGGAACTAAATATGGCATAATGATAAAACAAAATATTACGATTTTTCCAGAAAACGATGACTATTTATTTAATAAACATTTATTTTTCATTAAATACAAAAATCGAATTCGAATGCGCATGGGGACGCGTTGCTACAGCGTACGTACACACTACTGCATATAGACTGTATATATAAAATTCAAAGGTAACTGACTGACATAGTGATCTATCAATGCACAGCCCAAACCACTGGACGGATCGGGCTGAAATTTGGCATGCAGGTAGATGTTATGACGTAGGCATTCGCTAAGAAAGGATTTTGATCAATTCTACTCCCGAGGGGATAAAATAGGGAATGAAAGTTTGTATGAAACTTTGTCAATTTTAAACCGATCGGGCTGAGACTTTGCATGCAGGTATAAGAAGAATCATAGATGACTGTTATTGTGTATAATACAAGCCTGAGAACAAAAACTATAGTCTACACTTCAGCTCTACACCGAAGCGAAACGAGGGCGGGCCGCTAGTACTATCATGTAGCGTGACGACGTTTTACGTCAAGCATCAAATCTGGCATCGTATCGGATAAATACTTATTGCGCCCGTTCCACCAACAGCCAACCGTGTTTGCCAATAAAAGGCTTTCATTGTTGGAGTTGTGCCGGTTGTAATAAGTCCGACGGCCCGGGCAGGTGAAACCTTAGCAATAACCCGGTTATCCGGCGTTAATATTCGCCGGGCGTCCCCCGGGCACAGTTATATCCAGCGTGTACTACATATTGGTTTGGCTGTACGCAACCGGAATAGTGTGTATCGCAGGCCGACTTGGCTTTTGGGGTTCGGTAGAAATTTACAGGGACCTCTGATGTGATAATAACATAAGAGTTATTATAGATAAAACAGGTTTCAATGGTATTTATGCACAGATTTATTTATAATAAAACTAGTTTTAACGGGTTAATGCACGAAACTTTATTTATTTATTGACGTTTCGCAGCCTTTTCAGGTCTGCTTCGTCAGAATACTGATTTTTTATTTAATTTTGTCGAGCTACCTTCGAATGTCTTTTATTGAGCGTTCGGTTATTTCATTGTTAGATTTAAAAAAAAAATGGTTGCCTGTAAAGTCGGTTTTACGGGCGAAGATTTTACGTGACAACGTCTTTTTCTCGGTAGAATATTTATTGATATGAATATAATTAAATTGCGCAATAGGAACAAGGAATTGAATGAAAATAAGAATTGCACAAATTTTAACTATAGAAATATATATAATACGTCAAAAAAACATATTACAATGCATTGTGCTTGTGAATACCATCGTAGCATGCAACCACGCTACGACGATTCGTAGCAAACTTGCTACACGGCTACGGGGTTCCAGCATGCTACGAGACTCATCGTAACGTTACCGAGCGTTACACTTTTTCATAAGTGACTCCCAGCCGCAACCTAATTTAAGACGTTGTCACGTCAAAATTGTCTATGTATGAATTTATTAGTTAATTTAGTTGATAAAGTACTTTATTTAAAATTCTTTTTTGTAATTTTGAGTTGATTTATTTACCCTAACTACCGTAAACTACCTCCGTAACGTTCCAAAATTGGGAGACCTTTCTAAGAAGAACCGGCGAAACAAACTCAAGAGAGGCTTTCTATCTTCTTCTTATGTTAAATTATGCAAACAAAAAGAACTAATAGTATCTGTTGGTCTTACAGTGTGTGCTCGGGATTGGGATTTTATTTCTTGTATAATGGGTTTCCAAGCTGGTGGTATATACCAACCTTCTTCCCTATTGAAACCTAAGAAACAAATATATTATCCAAATGCTCAATAAAAGTCTTTCAAAGGAAGTAAATAAAATCATAGAATAGAAGCATCCTGAAAATGATGCTAAACGTCAATAAATAAATAAATTAGTGCATCTATACCGTTGAAACTTGTTTTATTTAATGAGTGGTGTGCTTGAAAACCTAAAAAACAAAGAAGTTATTATGGAGCTCGCGATGGCATTGAGTCGCTCTACATACCAAGTTTTTTTTTTTATGTTATAAGGGGCATACGAGCAGACGGCTCACCTGATGGTAAGTGATCACCGTCGCCCATGGACACTTGCAACACCAGGAGTATCACAAATGCGACGCCGGCCTTTAAGGAAGGAGAACGCTCTTTTTTGAAGGTTTTTGGGTCGTATCGGTCCGGAAACACTGCTGGCGACAACGTATTCCACAGTAAAATTTTTTTTTATTATTTCAAGTTTTACGGGACCCATCCGTTGACCGGCCATTGTTTGAGTAGTTAACTTCTACAATCGCGGAACTGATTCCGGCTACCAGTTCGTTTAAGTGTTTTGTCACTTACTGCAACACAAAATTATTTTATGAAACTGTTGGAACCATTCGCTTTAATACTAGGTTAGAAAAGATGCCATAGCATATCGTTTTTATCAAATCAGAAATCAATATATCTTTATTCAAATTGGATGTAAAGTACAACTCTTTTGAAACGTCCAAAAAATTTTTTTTCCCTACCACTCGTTATGGACATATTTTTTAGCTGCGGAGAAAAACGAGCGAAAAAAAACTCCACAACATTAAAAGTCTAATGTAACAACATTTACAAATCATTATGTTGTTTATGGTTAACTCTTGGATATTGTTTGTATGGGACTTAATTGTATAAGCGAACACAAAGACCTTTAAATGAATTATTAATTTTGTGAAGCCTAGTAGCAGGTAAAGTTAGTTTATTTTTGACGTGACAACGTCTTAAATTAGGTTGCGGCTGGGAGTCACTTATGAAAAAGTGTAACGCTCGGTAACGTTACGATGAGTCTCTCGTGTTAAGTTTAAGTTTACATGTACAATGTTTTAGTAAACAAAATATATTTCTATAGTTAAAATTTGTGCAATTCTTATTTTCATTCAATTCCTTGTTCCTATTGTGCAATTTAATTATATTCATATCAGTAAATATTCTACCGAGAAAAAGACGTTGTCACGTAAAATCTTCGCCCGTAAAACCGACTTTACAGGCAACCATTTTTTGTTTCTTATATTAAGTATGTGAACATCATTGTTTTTAAGAAACAAATTAATATTTTTCTTAAATTATGAGCGAAAAACATAGAGGTTGTTACACTTGAGTAGGAGCGTCAATGTGAAAACGCAGCCTATTCCTTGCAGAAGATCACAATTTATAGAACAACCTTATGATGGTGTTGTGCTTCTGATGGTGGTAAGGTTCTAGGGCTTCACTTTAAGGGATACTTACGGTCATCAGAAGCAGTGGCGGGGCAAGACCTAAATTTGATGTGGGCAAGACAGATTTCGCGAGGACCCTGTTCTGTGGCGACCTGAAGACGGATTTTATAAAATAACTTGCTGTCCCAGCAAACCTCGTACCGCCATAAAAAAATAGGGGTTGGTGGTAGAAGGGTGGAAATTTAGGGTTGTATGTATTTTTTTACGATGTATCATAAAAAATTAAAAAAAAAACTTAAATTGAAAAAAAAATTTAGGGGTGGATTACCCTTAACATTTAGGGGGATGAAAAATAGATGTTGTCCGATTCTCAGACGTACCCAATACACAAAATTTCATGAGAATCGGGAAAGCTGTTTCGGAGGAGTTTAACCACAAACACCGCGACACGAGAATTTTATATATTAGAAGATAAAAAAAAAGAAATTCGCTTTTAAGCAATGCATAAAAATTTTAGAGGCGAGGCCGTAGGCGGTGACCCACGTCGCCCACGCCTTACGCCGCCTCTGATCAGAAGCCCAAGTACGTGTTTTTTGACAACTCCGTAACGTATCGTATCGTCGACGTTTCTATGAAAACTAAGCAGCTCCCCAATAGGATTTAAGAGCGAACTAACTTTTCCATCTTCTTCTTCTTCTTCAGCCGTTCTCAACCAGTCTGGTGTAGGCCTCCTTCAAATTACGCCATCTAGTTCGATCTTGCGCCACTTCCATCCAATTCGTCCATGCAGTTTTCCTGACGTCATCCTTCCAACGCATCTGTGGTCTTCCTCTAGGTCGTTTCTAGCCCCAAGATCTCCATTCCAAGACCGCCTTACCCCATGAGCCATGCTTTCGGGCTATATGTCCTGCCCACTGCCACTTCAAACTCGCTATGTGTTTAACAGCCTCAGTGATCTCAATTTGCTTCCTAAGCCAAGTGTAACTTTTCCATACATTTGACTACTACGAACTCAGCTGTTCTCCCCCTCAAGTTCGAGTGGTCTAGAGGCTCCAGACGGAGAGGAGAGATGCCATCCGCCTGGAATACCTCTAGGGGCACATTCCCCCAATTCTCGGCTTGAGGTTCCCTTAGGATCTCGCCGTCCCCAAACCCGGTGACGATGTAAAGGTCATCTGCGACCAACAAAATATACACTCATACACTCAGTAATGCTGGGCACTATAACAGGGCATTGCCTGCATTACTAACCATACGTATTACAGATAGTTCTCTGTGCAGAGGATGTCTAGAAGCAGAAGAAACGGCCGCTCATGTGATCCTGGAATTCATGAGCGTGGCAGAACACCGGGCATCAATCCTCGGGACCCCGAGGACGCTCCTAGAAGCCTGTGAGAGTCCCAGGAGACTAAAACTGGAAAGAGCTGGGCTGGCTATGCTAGCTAGCCCAATCAAACCTGCACGCACAATGGACCAACTAAGAGTCTACGTTCAGAAACGGGGGCCCACAACAAGTATATATTAAAAAAAAGGAGTTGTTCAAAATTTGTCCTTGGACCTTAGGGTAAGGATCACGGAGCAATTGGAACTGTCGCAAGCGTTTGACAAGCCCATGGTCACAAATTTTGTGCTACGGTGGCTGCTTATCATCTGGTGGGTGGGCCAGGCTTGACTGTCATCATATTTATGTATATACTAGCTGACCCAGCGAACGTCGTATCGCCATAAAAATATGGGTGATAGAAGGATAAAAATTTAGGGCCGTATAAGAATAGGAAAGCCAATGACCTCTATCTGTCAAATGTCGCTTGAAAAGTACGGTTTGCAAAAAAATCTTGGAACCCTTTTTTAGAACTCCACTAATTCTAGAATAATAACCAAACGTTTGTAAGCAAACTTCAACAAATATTGATAATTAATATCGGTGGACTTTTTTTTTTCACTTATTGAGCTTTGGCCATGAATGGTTGTTAACCTAAATCGTCAACCAAATTTCACTTTAAGTTGCGTTCAGAAACTCGATTTCAAACATTTTTCTTAGTTGAATCGCATTATATGGATTATGTAATGCCACATTATATATATACAAAAAAAAATCGGTGTGTCAACCCTTATCACTTAGGGGTATAAAAATTGATAGTAGCTGATTGTCAGACCTACTTAATATATCTTTATATATATAATTCTTCTGTGAGTGTGTATGTCACTGAACTTCTCTTAAACGACTGGACCGATTTTGATGAATTTTTTGTGTGTGTTCAAGGGGATCTGAGAATGGTTTAGATTCACAATTTTGTCTGTGTTGGTAAATGTTTTTTTAATTTTTTTTTTTATGGCGGTACGAAGTTCGCTGGGTCAGCTAGTATATATATATATATATATAAAACTCAAAGGCACTCAAGACTGACATAGTGATCTATCAACGCACAGCCCAAACCACTAGACGGATCGGGTTGAAATTTGGCATGCAGGTAGATGTTATGATGTAGGCATCCGCTAGGAAAGGATTTTGATCAATTCTGCCCCCAAGGGGATAAAATAGGGAATGAAAGTTTGTATGAAACTTTGTCAATTTTAAACAGGTATAAGAAGAATCATAGATTAATGTCATTATGTATAATACAAGCCTGAGAAGAAGAACTGTAGTCTACACTTCAGCTCTACACCGAAGCGAAGCGAGGGCGGGCCGCTAGTATACATATAAAAATTTATAAAAATCGGTCAAGCCGTTTCGGAGGAGTATGGTTACTAACATTGTGACACGAGAATTTTATTTATAAGAAAAAGCAAGCATATTATTTCTATCAATGAAAAAATAAAGAATAAATAAAAAGATATTTTAAAGGACAAGCTTTTCTCGCTTGTTAGTAAAAAGAACTAAAAAGCTATATATAATTTAAGTTTGATAAGAAATATACATTTTACAAGGTACATCATATTCCAATTTTTCATATTATATGTAATGTCATTCATTTCTCTTGCCAACAAAATGTAATATGCTTTTATTTAAAAAAAAAATGGTATATAATGTATAAATCTAAAGAAAATATAACAATGAAAAAAAATTATAACTATAATTGCTATTTCTTCTTTCAAATGTTTAATACTTGTAAAAGTATTCATTTGACATTGTGGGTTACCTACAATGCGTAGAAATAGCGCTGCCTTGCAGCCTAAGAATGGCTAGAAGAATTTCCACGCGGCCGACAGGGCCGCGGTAGCATAATTGGTCAGTGCATTCGCCCGGATAGCGAAGGGTGCGGGTTCGAGTCCCGTCTGAATTTTTTCTAGTTATATTTTCTTTAGATTTAAACATCAAGCAGTTACATGCTTAAAAAAATATAACTAGGTATATAATGTAACTGAAAAATGTAAATTTCGGACAAAAATCCTCCGGGGATAAAAGTCAAAATAACTTGTCCAAGGTAAATATTGAAATTGAAAGAAAAATTCGTTATTTAGTATTACGTCGAGCTGGGCGGCTGTCGCGAGCTCCTCAAGGAAAATATTTAAGGAGTGCATGTTGCAGGTAAATATGCTCGCGTCCTGTTAGGTACATGTCAAGTGGCCTAAAGTTGCGTTCATAATGTTGTACAATTCCAACTTTACAGTTGGTAAATAAAACTAGTTTTTACGGGTTAATGCACGAAACTTTATTTATTTATTGACGTTTCGCAGCCTTTACAGGTCTGCATCAATCGATAGATCGATCATTATTCTGACGATGCAGACCTGAAAAGGCTGCGAAACGTCAATAAATAAATAAAGTTTCGTGCATTAACCCGTAAAAACTAGTTTTATTTAATGAGTGATGTGCGTGAAAACCTAAGAAACAAATTTACAGTTGGTAGCTCAGATTTCAGATAGAATATTATAAAAAACTTAGTAAACTTACGAAAATATAAATAGAATAAAATGGGACTCGAACCCGCACCCTTCGCAATCCGGGTGAATGCACTGAACAATTATGCTACCACGGCCCTGATGGCCGCGTCGAAATTCCTCTAGCCATTTTTTAAACTGCAAGGCAGCGCTATCTCTTCGCGTTATAGGTAATCCACAATGTCAAATGAATACTTTTACATGTATTAAACATTTGAAAGAAGAAATAGCAATTATAGTCATAATTAATATTTTAAAGCATGTAACTGCTTGATGTTTAAATCTAAAGAAAATATAACTAGAAAAAATTCCACGCGGACCAGGCAGCAGACGGGACTCGAACCCGCACCCTTCGCAATCCGGGCGAACGCACTGACCATTATGCTACCGCGGCCCTCATGGACCGCGTCGAAATTCTCCTAGCCATTCTTAAGCTGCAAGGCAGCGCCATCTCTTCGCATTACAGGTAACCCACAATGTCAAATGAATGGGTTCGAGTCCCGTCTGCAGCCTGGTACGCGTGGATTTTTTTTCTAGTTATAATTTCTTTAGATTTAAACATCAAGCAGTTACATGCTTTAAAATAATAAAAATTATAATCTAATATATAAAATTCTCGTGTCGCGGTGTTTGTGATAAAACCCCTCCGTAACGGCTTTCCCGATTCTCATGAAATTTTGTGTGCATATTGGGTAGGTCTGACAATATTCAAACATCTATTTTCATCCCCCTAAATGTTAAGGGTAATCCACCCCTAAATTTTTTTACAATTTTAGATATTTTTTTTAATTTTTTTATGATACAGCATTAGTAAATACATATAACCCTGAATTTTCAACCCTTTACAATCAACCCCTATTTTTTGAAGTTATACTTCTTTAGGCGCGTTATGAAAAAATGATGAGAGTGAAATTTTAAGATTACGACCAACTTCATGCTGTTACTTTTGTGTTTACCGCACATTAAGAAAATCTACCAACAAAATAGAAATAGAATCTCTATTTAGTGGGTGCTAACGACTGCATTGTGAAGGCCTATCAAAAGTATTTATTAATCTGGAACAACGGAACCAAAGCGCGATTCAGGAGGCTACAGCGCCATCTCTTGACCATTGGTGTAGTAGAACCAAAAACCACATCTTTATTTTTTGTAATAAAGTAACAGTTATAGGTATTCATATTTATAATATCAAAAGTATTTATTAATCTGGAACAACGGAACCAAAGCGCGATTCAGGAGACTACAGCGCCATCTCTTGACCATTGGTGTAGTAGAACCAAAAACCACATCTTTATTTTTTGTAATAAAGTAACAGTTATAGGTATTCATGTTTATAATATTTATCCACATGTTTCTAGTTTCCTTTTGTCTTCTGTGTCCTTTTCCAGACTTTTTATTAATTTATTGTAATTATTTATTTGCATGCAATTAAAAACTAATTTTAAACGATGCGAAAGAAGGATAACTTCTCACGCGCCTACATAAGTACACGCACCCATTTTTTTTAATTTCGGTACGAAGTTCGCTGGGTCAGCTAGTAAGACTATATATTTTTCTTTATAAATATTACACAAAACTTATATATGAAAGAATAAAGGGTTATCTTAAACGGGACGTGGTTGTGAAAGCGTCCTAAACTTAAAATCTCGGTTCTTCCGGAACAGCAAAGCACGAGTGCTCCGCACAGGGGCAAACTGCGATACGATCGCTAATTGGTCGGAAAAGCCAACCACAGCTGGTCCGCAACATCCGTACTAATATTTCGACCTATGCGTAGAATAAAGTTACATATGAAAATGTTACCAAATTGCTTTTATTGTACTTTTAGGCGAACCGGACGCATATGTTTTACAGGTAAGAACATTTATTCTTAAACTTATATAACTTTGAAGATAGCAATTGAATAAAGGTACATGTGATTTTTGTTTCCGAAGAATATAGAGCCAAGTGCACAAGAATCTTTTGGATAGGGAAGAACGCAGCCTGCACGGATTCAATTTTGTTATAAACTGAGAATTTTTACTAAATGTTTGATTCTATTTTTCTTGTTTGATCGATTTTGCCCAATCTTTGCCATATTATCATAATGTGACGCGACAGAAAATATAAATTACGTAAAACAAAGTTATATCTACACATAATTTGACACGTTTCCCAAGCATAAGGTCTGATATGCATATGTAACATAAAGATGTCCGTAGTAAATGGTCACATAATCACATAGGAAACTCTTAAATAACGAAATATAAGCCGTAAATTTAGTTTTTTTTAAAACAATAAATGCGTCATAATTTGGTTCTTAATGCTTTTTATGATTAGTAAAAAAAATCAGATGATAGAAAAATACCAATACAAGTTACAGCATATTTTACATTTTACAAACTTAAAATCGCTCTACTGTAAAGTTGTGATTATGCAGAAGTAACTTTGTTCTATGGATAGGTCGATTTATAAATTCAGCATTAAGTCAGAAACATATTAACGTGTCGTGGCGTGACGTGGCGCATCGGTTTCATACATTTATTATGGGTTGGAGAGAGATAGAGAGGTTAAAGCGTCGACACGACACGATACGTAAATATGTCTCTAACCATAGTAAATGTATGAAACCGATGTGCTTCTGGCGCGCCACGACACGACACGTTAATATGTTTCTGGCTTTAATCATGTAACTGCCTTACAGTCTGATTTCGCGGAACATCGGAGGACACGGATTACTTTGAGTGGCGTCAGTAATTTTTTAAAAGATGAGATTTTTTTTATCACTGTTTATTTGTTTCTTGCAGGGGCGGACTAAGCTCATCAGAGGCCCGGGGCGGGGCGGCAAAGCTGAATGAGGCCCCCCAGCTTTAATAAAAATGTAGTTTCTTAGTTTGTTTTGTTAAAATCTGGCAAGTGCAATTTAAATTCCAATTAAGTTATTTCGGCTAAATAAACATACATACCTGCAATATGGTACATATTGACTAGAAACGTAGGTGCAAAATTATACGAAGAATTACTTACATTTTCCAATTACTTAAAAATGCACTAACTCAACTCTAAAGTCTTGTCTAAAGTTTTATACCGTAACAAAAATCAAAAATACTATTAGGTACACTTTTTAATGAGGTTACTTTGAACGGATTTTAAATGAGGCTAATGTTGATTTTTCGACGTAAATTATTTGTACTTCATTCATTCAGGGATACCTAAGGAAGTATCCGCTACAGAGTCGGGAATTCCCCCAGCGTATTGGACGCGTTCAGCGAAGTTAAAAGAAAATTAGTACCGCGTAAAAAAGTAGTGGCTGTAGTGTTTAGATCTTGATGAAATTATTTAGGTACTAAGCACATTTTTAAAGTCTAGTTTAGGATTTGATCAGGGGAACGCGGAGGCATTTGGGGGCCCCCAAGATCGGGGGCCCGGGGCGGGCCGCCCCTTCCCCCCCCCCCCTGTTAGTCTACCACTGGTTTCTTGGTGAAGATTTCATTATTGGCCTTTTATCATATTTTCTATTTTTGGCGACCTCCGTGGCCGGGTGGTTTGTACGCCGGGTTTCTTGGTGAAATTATAAAGTTTGCCTCGATACCGAAGCGGGGAATCACTTTTGAGTATCAAAAGTTCAACGAGCTCAGTCAAAGATTTCAATTTAGTGTGGCAGTTTTGCTATATTTTCACACCGATATTGGAGACTAATACAAAGAGTGCCTTAGTACTTTAGTAGCCGAAGCACTTATGATATCTCCGTTGAATATAAAAGAGGATTTTTTTGGGATTTCGTACCTAACGAGAAGAACTCTATTACTATGTAATAGAGCTGCTATCCGTCGGTTTGTCAGCGCGCAGTATTTAACGGCATAGCGGAATTTCAACTCGAATCGGAGAACTCATCCGAGAAAGATTTACCCAAAACCTTTACCTTACAGCAAATCGCAGTGAATGACACCTGAATCAAATTCCAGTGGGGCAGATGTTTGTGTGATGAATACGAGCATTTGTACTCCAGTCATGGATGTTTAATTATGTATTTCTATAAAAATATACTTATATATGTACAGTATATGTATTCTATCCGTTACCCTAGCATCCCATAACACAAGCATGAAAGTTGGACATATTTATTTATTTATTAATTATATGGCCACCAAGCCATATAATTAAAAACACTTTTTATGAATATAGAAAGTATAACTTCAACGTACAAATGTTCGTCAAAAATATACACATTCCATAATTAATAATCATACAATAATAAAGACACACAAATAAAAAACTCGTTAAATGCATAAAATATAAAACACATCTAACTTTTAAATACAAAATGAGTCTTAAACCTGTAGGAGTTTATTTTCTGTTACTGGCCGCTTGGATGCCTAATTGGAAACATTAAAAAAAACTTCCATAACTCGTTATTTAAAAAAAAATGGAGAATATCATTTCTTATAATTTTTAAAGCATGTAACTGTTTGATGTTTAAATCTAAAGAAAATATAACTAGAAAAAAATCCACGTGGACCAGGAAGCAGACGGGACTCGAACCCGCACCCTTCGCAATCCGGGTGAATGCACTGACCAATTATGCTACCTTACTTTTTTTAACTTAATTATGCTACTTTTCTAGTTATATTTTCTTTACATTTAAACATCATCCTTTAAAAATAATAAAAATTATAACTATAATTGCTATTTCTTCTTTCAAATGTTTAATACTTGTAAAAGTATTCATTTGACATTGTGGGTTACCTATAATGCGAAGAGATGGCGCTGCCTTGCAGCTTAAGAATGGCTAGAATAATTTCGACGTGGTCCGTGAGGGCCGTGGTAGCGTAATTGGTCAGTGCATTCGCCCGGATTGCGAAGGGTGCGGGTTCGAGTCCCGTCTGCTGCCTGGTCCACGTGTTTTTTTTTCTAGTTATATTTCCTTTATATCATTTCTTTCTTGGCTAAAAGAATAGCTAAGCATCTCTTATCTATTAGACAAGTCCGTCCGTCTGTCTGTCTGTGGTGCTGTTTCAGCGGCCAAACCGTAAGAGATAGATAAAGAGAATATTTAAATTATAAGTTAAGAATAGTCTGATAAGACTACAAACCGGATTTGAGTAACGTAGCACTTCCCGTTTTCGAGAAATCAGGTTTTGGTGAACATTTGGTTCACTGGTTTGCTAGTTTAAATTGTTCTGTTAAGAAAGTTTTTAATGCAATAGATCATTATAAAACAGATTGAACTGTTGAAAATGGTTTTTGAAAGGCTCGGTCAAGAAAAACCTCTCCCAGAGAAGATACACCAATCGTTCGTGTTGCTAAAACAAAGGCCCAAGTAAAGGCTCGGCGTTCAGCTGCGATCGTTGAAGTTAAGCCACTTTCGCAGTTCGCAATCATTGCATTCAAAAATGAGCTTCGTGCTTCGGAAGGCACGCTAAGCCGTTGGTCCCGGCTGCATCTGCAATCGTGAGCACCCTCCAATCCGCACTGGGTCCGCGTGGTGGGTCATGGCCCAATCCTATTCCATCCATAGGGAAGGCCTGTGCCCTAGCAATGGGGACAGTAACGGCTGATGATGATGATGATCTCATACCGTCGAAACTGATTCTCTATCAATCTTACCTAAATCTATGCGATCCCTGA
This sequence comes from Chilo suppressalis, assembly GCA_902850365.2. Lineage (NCBI taxonomy): Eukaryota > Metazoa > Arthropoda > Insecta > Lepidoptera > Crambidae > Chilo > Chilo suppressalis. The sequence goes on from OU963894.1 coordinate 1,786,721, forward strand.
AGGGGTAGGCCCTGGGAGCGTAACTTAAAAAGCGAAAACTAACTAGATTTTATATGTTTATTATTTGAAATCAGGCGAATATAATAATTGAGCTTAATCTATCAACGTATGGTTTGGTGCCTGAAGTCTATCTCTTAAAATCTTCTATCAAACGACAGAAGATTCCCAATTTCAAATATTAAAATCATGGCATTAACTTTTTAATATGACTGCCAGCCGTAGGCATTACATGAACAAAGAGTTTACCCAAACAAGGAGGCTGTAACGCAACGGACGTTACAGTACCTAGTGGTAAAAAACATTGGAGACCTTTCATAAGCCTATCGGAATATAATTATCACAAAACATTTCAAAGCAAATTTTATTAAAGTAAAACTGCGAAGAAGCAGAATAAATTCGAGCCTGAATAAGAATTCGGGGCGCGACGAACCATACGTTTTATCGCAAATTGTTTTAGCGCAAGTATATTAATACAGATAAGCCTTAAAACAATAAGATTATCATCTATATTGGGTGTTCCCGTCCCTTCTCGGGCATCCGAAAACGATTGGCATTAAAAAAAAGAAAAACGATATAAAATTAAGTCAACAAGTTTCCCCAGAAAAAATATTCATAGAAAAAGATCGTGAGGTGCGAAGGACGAGCGGGAGGGAAAGCGGGGATAACTGGCTTCATGAATTGGAAATGTAATTTGGTTGGGTGTGTGTGGACCAATTGTTTCTGGGAATCGTTGGCTGGTGATTTCAGTGATGAACGCCTATGGCGGGGGGTACCGTTTAGAAATTTGAGACGTCACGATAAAACGTGGGTCGCTCGCTTCAATAAAGAGGAACGGAATATTCTTTTCTACAATTTCCGGCTACTTATTGTGATATCTACCGTTAGTGTAAATGCATGGATAACGCGATCACTGAAGATTTTAGTTCCCTTGTTCGTTGCCTCAATCTATATAAAACTCAAAGGTGACTGACATAGTGATCTATCAATGCACAACCCAAACCACTGGACGGATTGGGCTGAAATTTGGCATGCAGATAGATGTTATGACGTAGGCTTCAAGGCAGAAAGGATTTTGATCAATTCTACCCCCAAGGGGATAAAATGGGGAATGAAACTTTGTATGAAACTTTGTCAATTTTAAACCGATCGGGCTGAGACTTTGCATGGAGGTATAAGAAGAAGATAGATGAATGTCATTGTGTATAATACAAGCCTGAGAACAAAAACTGTAGTCTACACTTCAGCTCAACACCGAAGCGAAGCGAGGGCGGGCCGCTAGTAGAGGCATAAAACAGATGCTTACATGAAACTACAAGTGCTGCTAAGTACACAAGTGTTAAAAGCCGTGATTCAGTGTCTAACAATTTTTATCATATGCACTTTACAAATAGAAAATACGAAAATGAAAATATTTCATAAAATTGTCGTCTACATATTGTGGCGTCCGCACTCTTTCGAGACAAATAAAATCGCAATGCTCACAGGCGCGACTCATCTCCACACTACAATAGCCGCACATAAAAACTACTTACAAACGGCGCATAAAACGAATAATCTGAAATGAAAACGTCCGTAAGTGCATCCAATGCAATCCCATTTGCCACAATAGCCACGTGCGATACTCAAGTATTACACGAAACGCGTTGTCATACCGCTCCGTAGGGATGGGACGCGGTAAATCAATTCTTTCATTAGTACTGAGTCGTGAGGCTTCAATGAGGGCTATCGCGTATGAATCCGCCGCTAGAGGCGCTAGTGTAGCGTGAGGTCTCCGAAATGTCAAATGTTATTGCTTGTTGGTTGACTACGCGGGTTTATTTCTAATTAAAATAATGTTGTGAATAATTGGTAACAATTCGGCTTAATTATGGCAAATATGAGTTATGTGGCAATGAATGTCAGTTATTAAAAATTTGAGCTTAGAAAAATGATTATGTTTTTTATTTTTTCCGAATAAAACGGTACTGCGCGTCACTATGGCATGGCCTATTATGTTTAGGATATGGTTCTTTTGTGTTAAAATACGATCTAAATGTGATTTCATGTGCGTTTTAATAAACTTTAAAAGTTACAGTTTAGGACCTCACTCAACAGTGGCGCCACCTGGTGAGGCAGAAAACGGTAGCCCTCATTCTTTTCGTTAAAATGTGGAGTAGATCATAAAAGAAAGTTAGAGTGATTGCCGTTAGATTTATATGGTAATTTTCGTAGGAACATGATTAACTTCAGTCAAAATAACCTAGCTCCTGAAGCCAGACTTGCTATTGATTGACAAACATATGTTGTCCACAATAGTTGATATAAGTACTGCACTATATCATATATTTTTTGAAAAAGTTCTAGCAAACATCTGATATTAAGGTGGTGAATGGATTCAGACATTAAAATAGCTGGTGTTGTAGTTTCATCCGCCACCATTCTCACCTAGCCGGCTTGCAAGCGGGAGAAATATTTAAGAACACTTGTCGTGGTAAGCCAGACATTGGAGCGATTCGCAATCTTTACCTTATTTTAATAATCCTAACCTTATCGGAGTCCTGAACAAGGTGCGGCGTTTTTTCACGCCCGATCAACTGCGCTTGTTGTACAAAACGCAAGTGCGGACCTGCGTGGAATATTGCTCGCACCTCTGGGATGGCTCCGCCAAGTACTTGCTCAATGTTTTGGATAGGTTACAGCGGCGCGCGAACCAAATCATAGGCGATGAGGAGGTGACTAAACACCTTGAGCCTCTTCAATTACGTCGTGACGTGGCGTCACTAAGCGCGTTCTATCGTCTGTACCACGGCGAGTGTTCTGAGGAGTTATTCTCTTTTATCCCACCTTCCCCTTTCCTTCAGAGGACCACGCACGCTGGCCTACGTTGTCACCGTCTTACTGTGGCCACAATTCCAACGCGTAGAAAGAAATTTGGTGACTCATTTCTTTGTCGCACTATCCATAAATGGAATGCTCTGCCCGCTCACGTGTTCCCTCCCTCTTACAACCTGAGATCCCTTAAAAGAGGCGTGAAGAAGCAACATGCAGGCCGGCAGGGTGACGATGGCTGGTGTGGCAGGTAGAACTGCTGTATCAGCTATCTTCGCGTCTGGACTTCACCTTCACTTAAGGTGGGGTGGAGTCATTTGTCAGACCTATCCATAAAAAAAAAGGTTATGAATTGGATTTCAAGAAACACGCGCCCGTACATTCATTACCTACATGTTTGATTTCACCTTATTTTAGCTGTATAATAGGTGCAAGTTGAAGACGATAGCTGCTTACAGTCGTCAAATAAATTCATGTTCGCTTTGATGTTTTATGGACAAATTTTAAAGATTAGAAGTTAAATCATTTATGGTCTTAAAAAGGTTTAAAAAACAATTGTGTGTGTCAGCTCCGACGCACGACTGGAGTTTACTCCTTAAGTTCGATAGTCTAACCAGACGCAAAAAGAGTTTATTAAACTTAAAAAAGATTGATACTGTATGAAAGGGTAAATTAACAAATTAATGAAAATAATATACTTAAATAAATATATATTTATTCATTTCATATACATTTATTATAACTAATCGACGAAATATTTTATATTAAACTTTTTACAATAGTCAATTTCAGATGTGCATAAATATATCATTAGGAATGTTGATAAATTATGTAATTATTATTATCAGACTATTATCATTTTTTTAAATATTAATTAAATCAACATTGTCTGCATTATTAATTACAGTGACAAGTGGTTTATGGTTATTAATGTCAATCCGTCATCTTTGTTTGTCAAAGTTGCGCGACATAGGTTGCGCACCAAAAACGTAACGAGGTCATTCATCGATAGATTTTACTCCTCACATTTTTCTCATACCGGGCCCCTTATATATGCAAATCGATTCTTAAGGAGTAAACTCCAAAAACCCTCCCTGCTCTGAATCGAATCCCTTGCTGTGTGCTTTGCTGAGTCAAGCAATGTGCATCACTAGCGAAGCATCGACAAGAAGTGTCTCGTCTCGTAAAACATACGCTTTACCAAGTTATTATACAGGACGATTCGCTGGCAGTGTTTTTGGAGCGAATCTAAATTGGTACGAACTTTACGGTAAACGAGACAAGTTGCCATAACACTCTGATATGGCCCATCACTTTCCATTCAGGTAATTTGAAAGGGATTTTTATGCTATAACCAACTTAGCCTTTTGTCACGGCACGATTACGTCTACCGGGAATTTAGGAATTGTATGTTTTTTTTAACAGTTGACGCTTAATCTCATACGTCAATTGTATCACATAGAAGATAGATGTATAATATTAGCCGTGTGGTGTTGGTTTTCAAGATAAATAAATATATTTTGTGCTATATACACTCAAACCCAAGATACCTGTCTGTGTATCATGAGCATTTCAAAAATCAAGAGGTTCATTTCTGGGTTGTAGTATTGCATTGTTTAATAAAGTTCCCCTAGATCTGATTGAGCTTCCACTGACTAAATTTAAATCTCAGATCAAAAATACTCCTATGAATAAGGGCTATTATAAAGTTGATGATTATCTGAATGATCGTAATGCATGGACATAGTGTTTCTTATAATTTGTTATTTGATGGGTATTAGTCATTTTTATAACAGTAATATTGTACCTATCTAATGCCGTTTCCTATATACTAAATATAATGTTAACTATAAAATTTATTGTAACTATATATTTATATTCTAAATGATGTAATGGAAGGTGACTTCAGGCGTATCTCTGAAGTCATTTTTCAACTTGACGACTCTGTATATAACAAACAATACAGGGAGAAAAAACAGCCCTTGCTGAGTTTCTTGCCGGTTCTTCTCAGTACAAGGTCTCCCGCCGTAGTTTTGCGAACCGATGGCGTATCTTCTTGACCTTCACAAGTGCTTCTAACAGCCTAGACTGAAGAAATGACATTTCATTTCATTTATGATCACAGATATGAGTATTTTTTTAAAATTATGCTACGTTAAAATTATAAGATAAATGTTGCATAAATGTTTGTCACCACGGGTATACAGTTTTGGTACAATACAATCACTTAGTAGCTTGAATTTGGCAAACACGTATAGAAGACTAGCGGCCCGTCCTCGCTTCGCTTCGGTGTAGAGCTGAAGTGTAGACTACAGTTTTTTTCTCAGGCTTGTATTATACACAATGACATTCATCTATGATTCTTCTTATACCCGCATGCAAAGTCTCAGCCCGATGGGTTTAAAATTGATAAAGTTTCATACAAACTTTCATTCTCTATTTTATCCCCTTGGGGGTAGAATTGATCAAAATCCTTTCTTAGCGGATGCCTACATCATAACATCTTCCTACATGCCAAATTTCAGCCCGATCCGTCCAGTGGTTTGGGCTGTGCGTTGATAGATCACTATGTCAGTCAGTCACCTTTGAGCGTAACATATATATAGATTATTGTGTAACAAATATTTATCTCAGATAGGATTCTACTAGATAAGCCGATGTTGCTATATATAACGCGCTGTCGCAAAGAGAAATAAATAAAGATCGTTTAAGTATTTTTTTAAGTTATACTTCTTTAGGCGCGTTATGAAAAAATGATGAGAGTGAAATTTTAAGATGCGCGCGCATCACTATATCACAAAATTTTAACAGTTAACGTTACTTTTGTGTTTACCGCACATTAAGAAAATCTACCAACAAAATAGAAATAGAATCTCTATTTAGTGGGTGGTAACGACTGCATTGTGAAGGCCTATCAAAAGTATTTATTAATCTGGAACAACGGAACCAAAGCGCGATTCAGGAGACTACAGCGCCATCTCTTGACCATTGGTGTAGTAGAACCAAAAACCACATCTTTATTTTTTGTAATAAAGTAACAGTTATAGGTATTCATATTTATAATATTTATCCACATGTTTCTAGTTTGTATATTCGGAATACGTGTTTGAGTTTCATACAAGTGCAAATCCTATATGTTCTAATAAATTATATTCAGTAGCGATTTTAATTGAATATTTTGATTATTTATTTATTTTTTCAAATTAAAACTGAACTTTATTGACTGTGTGTGTTTCCAGACTTTTTATTAATTTATTGTAATTAATTATTTGCATGCAATTAAAAACTAATTTTAAACGATGCCAAAGAAGGATAACTTCTCACGCGCCTACATAAGTACACGCACCCATTTTTTTGTATACATATTTAGGTTTTCACAATATCAGAGTACATTTTAATATCAATTAAGTTCTTACAAAATTTCCGGCAAAGAAGTCTTTGAAGAATACCTATATCTTTTCTACATAGAAAAGATTGACTTGCTCAAGGTAATTAAAGTTCAAATTACCGTGAAAAACTAACAGAACGCAAATTAGAGCTTTTTTTCCCCTCTTTCTTTAATCTCGCGGTAACTGGGGATTCGATTGTTCGCTTAGTATCCAACTACTTTATATCTGCCAGGGTTTTAACTAAAACCCTAATTCAGTTTTACAATTGGGCATTTGTTTGCTAGAAACAATGGAACTACCTTACCGGGTTTATCTATACTTATAATAAATCTGTAGAGAGGTCAATTCTGTACATGAAATATATTTTCAAAATAACTATCAGGGGATGATTAGTGATCGACACTGATGCCAAAAATGCAATCAGTAAAATTTTTGCCTGTCTGTCTGTCTGTCTGTGTGTATGTTCCTTATAGAAACAAAAACTACTCGACAGATTTTAACGAAACTTGGTACAATTATTCTTCATACTCCTGGGCAGGTTATAGTATACTTTTCATCACGCTACAATCAATAGGAGCAGAGTAGTGAAGGGAAATATTGGAAAAACGGGAGAAGTTACTCCATTTTTTAAGCTTCCGTCGCGTGTGCAGCTTTAATGGTTAAAGTTACATAGAAATCATGTATGACGGAAATATTCTACATAAAATTGTCTAAAAAATATCCCGCAACAACATATGTCTATCTTTTATGGTTGACTCACAATAACACGTGTAATTATACAAATAAAGTCATTGTTTATAGCCCAAGCCTGAGAACGAAAACTATAGTTTACACTACAGCTCTACACCGAAGCGAAGCGAGGGCGGGCAACTAGTTAGTAACTAAATTTATTCGAGTAACTACCTGTCTGTACTTAGGGTGTATTCCGAAATGTACTATTGCGGAATTTTGCGCTCTGTCACTTGGCGAACAAAATGCTTTGAACGGTTTTCTACAGTAGTTTTTACTACGCCCCGCCTTCGCGGGCCGCCGCACAAAATTAAGACAGAGAGCATTTCATTGATTGAATAATGAATTGCATTGCATTTGTTTTAGTTGCAATTTGTCATCCGCATCGTGATCGCGACAGCGCTATTCGAAAAAGTAAGGCAGTGATAATTACATGTCTATGAATGAATTTTTACTACGCCGCTACCGCAAGCGATTATATCATTATGGGTGACAGAGTGGGTCTTTCCGAGAGTGTACAACAGTATACCTACCAGTGGTAATGACGTCACGAATCTGACGCCATATCGTACTGGTATGCTACCATATTTTTACTGGGAAAACGAATATGACGTACGACCGAGTGTGCGTGAGATGAATTTTATTTCTTTTTGACGTGACAACGTCTTAAATTAGGTTGCGGCTGGGAGTCACTTATGAAAAAGTGTAACGCTCGGTAACGTTACGATGAGTCTCGTAGCATGCTGGAACCCCGTAGCCGTGTAGCAAGTTTGCTACGAATCGTCGTAGCGTGGTTGCATGCTACGATGGTATTCACAAGCACAATGCATTGTAATATGTTTTTTTGACGTATTATATATATTTCTATAGTTGAAATTTGTGCAATTCTTATTTTCATTCAATTCCTTGTTCCTATTGTGCAATTTAATTATATTCATATCAATAAATATTCTACCGAGAAAAAGACGTTGTCACGTAAAATCTTCGCCCGTAAAACCGACTTTACAGGCAACCATTTTTTTTTTATTTACAGAACAATAAAGGTATCCGAATAAAAAGAATTCCTTTTAATTCATGAAGTGAATAAAAAATCTTCTTTATTCGCACTATTTTTAATATTTCGTCGATTTATGAAGTCAGTGCACTGGCCAATATATTTCGGAACAATTCACCAGTATAGCGGCAATCCATGACGTCATTAGCACTGGCCAGTATACTGGTATACCTATATTACGGAATTCACCCTTAATGTTTTCTGAAACACTGCAATATGAGTGAAATGAAATGAAATAATTATTTATTCAAATTGACTTATTTAAAGCTCTTATAAATCGTCCAATATTTTATCCTACCAATTCAGGACATCGTTTAGCTAAAGAAAAAATAAACTAGAAAAAATTCCACGCGGACTAGGCAGCAGACGGGACTCGATCTCGCATCCTTCGCTACCCGGGCGAATGCACTGACCTTTATGCTACCGCGGCCCTGATGGCCGTGTTGAATTGTTTCTAGTGTTTCTTAAGCTGTGCCATCTCTTCGCATTGTAGGTAACCCACGATGTCAAATGAATGAATGAATGAAAATCTTTCTAGTATAATTTCTCTTTAGATTTGTTTAAATCTCTAGCAGTTAAATGCTTAAAAAATAGAAAAATATAATCTTTTAGCTAGTAAGAAAACTGTACGAAATCATCACGCAAGAAATAATCAAAGCATTTAAGTTGTAACATTATTTCGCAATATTTATTATTAATAAGACAGCGAATGGTAACGTAAATCTAAAAGGTTACTAAGATTCGAAAACAATAATTTTCCGAGAGTCATTTTTCTTTTCCAAATCTGTGAAAAGTTATTGACTGGAATTTCCTAGATATTTCTAGTGTGTAAGTATGCTGAAACTTGAATTCAAATATCCAACTTAAAGTGGCCACTATTCCTACACGAACAAAGAAATTTGGTGACTCATTTATTTGTCTTACTATTCGTAAGTGGAATTCTTTACCCGCGCAAGTGTTACCTCCTTCCTTTAATCTGGGGTCCTTTAAGAGAGGCGCGAAGAAGCATTTTTGCAGGCCGGCAAGGTGAGGGTGGTAGGTGTGGCAGTTTATAACTGCTGTACCAGCTATCTTCGCGTTTGGACTCTATCACCACTTAACATCAGGTGGGGTAGAGTCATTTGCCTACCTCTATATAAAAAAAAACAAATATAATCGAACATAGAGAGAGATCTAGCGAAATCTTATACATTGATTCAAGCGACCGAGCCATCTTAATAGAATAAGATTTGTTTCTTAGGTTTTCACGCACATCACTCATTAAATAAAACTAGTTTTTACGGGTTAATGCACGAAACTTTATTTATTGACGTATAAGATTATACGTCAATAAATATATCGAGAATAAGATTTACTTACGATTTTCGAAAAATCAAAAGAGTTGTAACGAAAAATCAAACATAATCCAGATATTATAATGTTTACATCATGAATCTTTCTTTCTCTATTATATTAGGAAATAAACAGAGTATTGTGCACTTAACGTAACTTATATTAAAAATTTCAAACACGTCTCAACTGTTAACTAAAAACTTACAAGGCAATCACAACTGCGCGGCGTCGACGGAGTTAACACGAAAATTTGTAGTTTGAAATTTACGCTGGCGCCTAGACAATCAGACGCGGCAATGAGACTCAAACACGACGCGAGTCAAATTGTAATCAGGCGCTCGCTACACACATGCCTTTATATTACTTACAAAAGTAGGTGTGTTGTTGTGTTGTGATTTGATGAGGAAACGGGAAAATTACTAACAGATCAGGAGCTCTACTCTCTTTCTCCGAAACGAAATTTCGGCAACGAACGAATTTTTAACGAAATTTCGCCAGTGACTCTACTCTATTTCATCTTCGAACACGCACTTAAAGTTCGGAATCACAGACAATAAAATTACCGTGAACGAATGGAATGAGTTATGTTTGTGAGTTCTTTTTGTCTACACTTTTTAGATAACGTTTTTTACTTCAAAACAATATTACTTTATGACAACATTTTTGATTACATTAAAACAACCTCTTTTGACAGTGTTAGCCGATTAAGTTGTAGAGTTGATGCAATCGAATGTATGTCAACCTAAATTTGTCGTGAAACACTTTGAAGTATTGGCAAAACAATAATAAACAAAAATTTGATTTATTTGTAAATTTTTACTAAGCAGTCTTAATTAAAAATACTCTAGTAGTAATTTTAGGTTAAATTTTAACAAAAATCCCAAAACGAAAATGAAAAGGTAACCATAGATGAATGATTGGTCATAATAATCATTTATCTATGAAGGTAACACTTTTCATTTCGTCAATTTGAGGTTAAAATTTCGAACAATTATCTGTCAATTTCATTTTTGTTCAAAAATTTTGTGAATTAGAGTAGGCTTAGAGAATTTAAATGTCAAACTATTTTCGGACGAACAAAATTTTCTAAATGAAGTAAAAACAGAGTAAGGAACTGGCGAAATTTCGATCGCAATTTCGTTTTTCGTTGAAATAGAGTAGGCCTCCTGTACTATTATTATAATTGCGAAAGTGACTCTGTCTGCGGGTCTGTCTGTTTCGCTTTTAGGTCTAAGGTCCATTTGCAGCTTAACCAAGGCTCGACTTGGCTGAAACAAGAATTTTATTGACACATACAAAATAATAAAATGTTAAATCGGGATTTAAAATTTTGCGTACTTGTGTGGGCTATGTACTTAAGATTTAGAGAAATTGCTACAAGTTTGCCTAAGAAGTTGCTATTCAATCCATACATCAGGATACGGAGACACAACTTTCATAGTTTTGATTTATGTTTAGCAACAAGTCAAACAAATTAAGGGTGAAAAGTTTTCTTTCAAATCTAAGACTGGCTTCTTAATCCAGATGTATATGCTATGACGACATATGCTATATATCCTATTGAGGATGGAAACATGGATATGATGAGTATGGAAATTCGAAAAAAAAGTATATCCGTGGAACAGTAAGTCCAATAATTAATAGTTGCATCTGAATCCTTAAAGCTTTCCGTAATAGAAACAAACATTCTTACATAACAAAACTGATGGGTTTGGGCGAAAATAATAAGAGATTATAATGATACTAGCAAACCAGTGAACCAAATGTTCACCAAAAATGAGAACTTCGGAGATTTTGTTGGTTTCGTTTGAAATAGAAATCACGTGATTTCTCGAAAACCGGAAGTGCTACGTTACTCAAATCCGGTTTGTAGTCTTATCAGACTATTCTTAACTTATAACTTAAACATTCTCTTTATCTATCTCTTACGGTTTGGCCGCTGAAACAGCACCACGGACGGACGGACGGACGGATGGACTTGTCTAATAGATAAGAGAAAGTGAGATTTATCTTCTACCAAGTTAGCACAGTAAAACAGTTGACACAGGAGAGAGTATTATACGACCGAATAGAATGACATAATCAACGCATAGACAGTGGCTCCAACTAGTGAGTTGTTTAGATAACTATGACAATTTACATTGTTTGGTTTATATTAGTTCTAACAAAAGCATAACTTTATTATGATAATTATTGTAATGAAAGGTGACTTCACGAAACATCTCTATAATATTTGTTCGACGTCAGATGTACTATACTGGGCCGTTTCTCTATAGGTACTTTGATGATATATCCCGAATACTTGAAATGAATAAAGCTGGTTTAAAGGCAACTCTAAAAGAAAAATTAAAATCTTATGATTATCTTGCAACAGAAAAAATATTAAAAGTTGATAAATAATCCTGTATTGGCATTCCAATATTAAACTAAAAAATGTCCTAAATGTATTCATTTCTTTAGAATTTATTTTCTTTATAAGAATAGTGTGTCAAAACTTCCCATCATGATTGTTTATAAAATATCTGACTAAGTACCTACAATTCATAAGTTTTCTGACCATTGTTTGGGGTGGAGGGTTGATAACCTGGGATACAGGATTTTTCCTAGTCCAGGTATCAGCCCACCACAGTCTGCTACATTGTACCATTTTAAAAAAAAAATCTCAGAGGTTATTTTTCAGCTTGACGACTCTATAACAAAACAGGGAGAAAAAGCAGCAAGGTTTATTTCTCCCTGTATTCTCTTTCTTGCCGGTTCTTCTCAGTACAAGGTCTCCCGCTGTAGATTTACGAACCGATGGCGTAGCTTCTAGACATTCATGAGTGCTTGTAACAGCCAAAGCTGAATAAATGATTTTGATTACAATACTTACACATTTAAATGATTAGGTTAAGCATAGTTACATTTTTTTTAAGCCTTGCAGCTTAAAAATGGCTAGAAGAATTTCGACGCGGCCGTCAGGGCCGCGGTAGCATAATTGGTCAGTGCATTCGCCCGGATAGCGAAGGGTGCAGGTTCGAGTCCCGTCAGCTGCCTGGTCCGCGTGGTTTTTTTTCTAGTTATATTTTCTTTAGATTTAAACATCAAGCAGTTACAAGCTTAAAAAAATAAAAATTATAACTATAATTGCTATTTCTTCTTTCAAATGTTTAAATACTTGTAAAAGTATTCATTTGACATTGTGGGTTACCTACAATGCGAAGAAATGGCGCTGCCTTGCAGCTTAAGAATGGCTAGAAGAATTTCGACGCGGCCGTCAGGGCCGCGGTAGCAGAATTGGTCGGTGCATTCACCCGGATAGCGAATGGTGCGGGTTCGAGTCGCGTCTGCTGCCTGGTCCGCGTGGAATTTTTTCTAGTTATATTTTCTACAGATCAGCTCCTGATATACCTACTTTAATAAATACTGTTCACGAATGAAATACGAGAATGGTTTCATTTCGTTAAGTACGCGTACATCATGATTCCATCCATGAGTAATGACGGTTTGTATTGAATGCCCTCAGTCAGCACGTTATTTCTCTATATGGGGAGCATAATATTCCGCCCCTATCTAAACCGCTGCTCATTTCGAGATTAAAAGGTGGTCAAGGCTGTTTGAATCGGCATTCCTGTCGAATAAGTACACTGAAGTACAAAAAAATGTTCTTTAAATAAAAAAAACGACGGGTTGCACTCCGGGAGTGCCGGCAGTAGTGAAAACTTGAATATTAACGTTGTGCATTTTTGATATTTTGGAATGGTTAGGGAATAATTTTGCACGAATTGCTTTAATTTTATCAGTATAAAAGTACTATCATGTATGTGGTAGAATACAATATTTATTTATTGCGCGATCGTACACAAACATGACAATTTATATTACATTAAAAAAGTTTGTCTTTCAGAAAAATCAACTTACATGAATCACGTTTAAGCGCACTTAGCGACATCTATTGTAAAGAAATCAATTTACACGAACCACATTTAAGCGCACCTAGCGACATCTATTGTAAAAAAAATGCATTTTCTTCGCAATAAAGCTGCTCCGTCGACGTCCTAGATAGAGGCTTATTATTATAATACGATAAAATAAAATATTACTATGTTTCGTTCAATATCATCATCATCATCATCAGCCTATTAATGTCCCCACTGTTGGGGCACAGGCCTTCCCTATGGATGGAATAGGGAGATTGGGCCATGACCCACCACGCGGGCCCAGTGCGGATTGGTGGGTGCTAACGACTACAGATGCAGCCGGGACCAACGGCTTAACGTGCCTTCCGAAGCACGGAGGAGCTCGAGATAGTAATTTATGGTCACCCATCCAATGACCGACCACTGCGAAAGTTGCTTAAGTTCAACGATCGCAGCCGAACGCGCTAACCACTTGCGCCATCGAGCTCCTCGTTCAATATATTGAAAGTCAACAACCTTTCCAATTTTATTGTGTGTCATGATGCGATCAGCCCACGTGTTAAACCTAACATTTTTTAATCATACCAAAAAAGTGTACAACGCCGCTAAAGAAGTTTTCACTTCAAAAACACGTTTTGAACAATGACGTATAGACAGATCATACACCAACATTATTGAATTTTAAAATGGCACAGGTCAATAGAACGCACTAAAGTATTCTCTTTCACTCTCATTAATAGAGAAAGCAATTACATCTCGCTCTTTAGCCTCCACGTGTCAACAGTGACAGCAACTGTCAAAATAAGTCAAAGTCATTAAGTAAATCACTAAATATTTTTGCGGAATTTTTGGCGGGATCGGGAAGCGTCACTTTAGCAGTTTTGTTTTTCTTGTTAAAAATTGTGTTGTGGCGGATGTTAGTGTCTAATAATGGTGGATTATTAACCACTAAGTGTTCGGAAACTTGCACAAGTGTGCGCAAGTGAAACAAAATAGCGGAAAGTGTCTTTCGACGTTCCCTCAAGAGGTCCACGGGGAGGTTCCAGTAAATCCCCACACATTTACTGAAACATAGGGAAAGGGGGATTGACTTGACTGCCACTTACTTTGACTTGACTAATAAATTGACCACGAGTGCTATAGAATATGTAAACATTTTACACTTGACATTGGCTAAATGCACAAACCGTGCGAAGTCATATAGAAAGAAAAAAAATACATATATTTCTTTAAAACTGTACTTACGAATGAAATGGCGTTTTTCTTGTCTTTAATAGTTCCCGTATTTCGTATACTATGTATAAAGTACTATGAATTTGAAGACCTCTGTGGCTGAGTGGTTAATACGTCGGATATTTATTTTTAAATGATACATAAAAAAGAAACGAAGACATGATATATGGATATTATTTATTGCATCATGTGGTACATAAAAATTCTTAATAATAGATACATGGAGTCAAAACAGGAGCCCCATAATATGTGCATTGCAAATCGAAATACTTAAGTAAAATCATGTGTATTTTTGTCACTTAGGAGATCTCTTTGTCGAGTCATTTTGGTTGTGATTATTTATGAGAGTAATTTGAATTACATTTTTTTACTTCCAAGTTTCATATTCTAAAGACATCTTTGTTCTATCTATATATATAAAACTCAAAGATGACTGACTGACATAGTGATCTATCAACGCACAGTCCAAACCACTGGACGGATCAGGCTGAAATTTGCCATGCAGGTAGATGTTGTGACGTAGGCATCCGCTAAAAAAGGATTTTGATCAATTCTACTACCAAGGAGATAAAATAGGGAATGAAAGTTTGTATGAAACTATGTCAATTTCAAACCGATCGGGCTGAGACTTTGCATGCAGGTATAAGAAGAATCATAGATGAATGTCATTGTGTATAATACAAACCTGAGAACAAAAACTGTAGTCTACACTGAAGCGAAGCGAGGGGGCGGCGCTAGTAATTACATAATAGTGTTTTACGATATCTTAAATACTTAATGTTATACCTATGTAAAGAACAGGTTTATTTTAAATGTTTTTGAGTCACTTTTGTTCATGTTTATCTGCATTGCAATAAATATTCCATCGCCGTTCAACATTTCTAAATATCAATATGCAGTATTAAAAAGCTGATTTCAATAGCTCAGTGCCATTGGCGGTGTATCAAAGAGTTAGCGAGCGGCGGTACCCTTTGAACTCTCTCACCTGGCCGTAGGCTTGTTGAAAATATATCGATGTATCGATATATCGATATTTTTTGTTCGATATATCGATATTTTATGCCGATATATTTTAATTCGATATATCGATATCGATACAAAATAACCAATATCGAAATTCGTATCAAAAACGATATTTTTTTAATTATTAGCGGCATATCACGATCTAACTAAATTCGTATCTGGAAAAATCGTAACTAGATCTCAGATTAATGATATTCAACATATCTATGATCTGTGCTGTATTTAGTATTGTCTATTATTTGTAAATCTGTTTCGCTGGTGAATTGGTTGTGCTGATTTCCATTATATTCTGTGGAAGTGTGTGACTGTCTAGTCTTGTTTACGAAAGATGGCACCTGAGAGGCCCTGGCATTGGCATTTTCCTCATTTGACAATAGGGTCTATTTTTAGGGAGATAATTTTCGTTCCATTATTATTCCGCGTGTCATATTTCGTGAGATGAACTGTACTGTCATGTAGTGTAGCGGCAATTTGGTACTTTGATAATTCTTTCTTTAATTATAATTTGTATTGAACTATTATTACTATGCTAGGCTGACCTAAATATATTTTTGGAAAAATTGGAGCGATATATCGATATATCGATATTTTTTTTCGCGATATATCGAAGCCGATATTGATATTTTTTAAAATATCGATGTATCGATATATCGATATTTTTTTCAACTTTCGACATCCCTACCTGGCCGCGGCTATTTGTTGTTGTTATTAGCTAATTAGAATAGGTACCTGAGTAAATACACGTTTGTAGTTCGCCAAAGGGTTGATCTTTTGCAGTGACCTCTAATTTTTAGGTTAAATTTAACGGAAGGGTTTTCCAGGAGGGCTTTAGATGGGAAATGGGTTGTTAATTATTGGTTTGGTACATCGTTTCGTTGTAGGCATACCAAAAAATAATTCCGGTAGGTAGAGTTTTTGCAACTTTATCGAATTCGAATAGTTTGCCAGGGCGAAATGTTATAGGTATGATTTTTGAAGTTATACTTCTTTAGGCGCGTTATGAAAAAATGATGAGAGTGAAATTTTAAGATGCGCGCGCATCACTGTAACACAGACTTTTTATTAATTTATTGTAATTAATTATTTGCATGCAAATAAAAACTAATTTTAAACAATGCCAAAGAAGGATAACTTCTCACGCGCCTACATAAGTACACGCACCCATTATTTTTTTAAGCATTTAACTGCGAGATGTTTTTTAATCTAAAAAGAAGTTTACTAGAAAAAAATCCACGCGGACCAGGCAGCGGACGGGACTCGAACCCGCATCCCTCGCTATCCGGGCGAATGCACTGACCATTATGCTACCACGGCCCTATTAGCCGCGTCGAAATTTTCCTACCCTTAAGCTGCAAGGCAGCGCCATCTCTTCGCATTGTAGGCAAGCCACAATGTCAAATGAATACTTTTTCAAGTATTAAACTAATAGGGCCGTGGTAGCATAATGGTCAGTGCATTCGCCCGGATAGCGAAGGATGCGGGTTCGAGTCCCGTCCGCTGCCTGGTCCGCGTGGATTTTTTTCTAGTAAACTTTTCTTTAGATTTAAACATCTAGCAGTTAAATGCTTAAAAAATAAATATAATCATAACTATAATTGCTATTTCTTCTTTCAAATGTTTAATACTTGAAAAAGTATTCATTTGACATTGTAGGTTACCTACAATGCGAAGAGATGCCGCTGCCTTGCAGCTTAAGGCTAGGAAAATTTCGACGCGGCTAATAGGGCCGTGGTAGTATAATGGTCAGTGCATTCGCCCGGATAGCGAAGGATGCGGGTTCGAAATGTTATAGTCAAATGTTTACTGATTTTTAGTTCTCGTTACGTCCGTTATGGAGCTGTTCATGTTTCCATATAAAATTTGACAAAGACTATTCGAATACATATTGGTTACAAACCAATATGGATACTGCCGTGCTAAGAACAAACACATTATTCAACGCGGAATTCGCCGGTATGCCGTAATCTAATTTTCTCAAGTATACAACAAGAGGCCTGCTAGCCAGACAGTCTATTCAAAACGCGACGAAATCACCATCTACAGTTAACTTTCTAAAACAATTACCATAATCCCGATACAAGCGGGTCATATCTGCCATAAACCTGAACGCGCGCTAGTTAAACCTGGTTCTGGCTGGCCATTGCGCAGACTACCTGGCTAGACCTAGGTCCACCGATAGTATAACTCCGAAATCAGCCATTCCTATGCAAATTCGTTCGCTGAACCAACTATGGCTTTATGTGCAGATATGAACTTTGGTGAATGTTGGTGGATTCGCTACTATGGAATTAGTCCTTTTTTTAATTCATTGTTAAAAAAAGATGGGCGTTCGTCATGACAAATAAGGCTGTGCTATTTATTATTAGAACCTGTATTCAACTTAATACTCTGTAATGTAAGTCTGGAACATTGGAATAGGTAGGTAGGTCTGAGGCGGCGTGTGTAGGTACTCACTTTGCATCTGGACTGGAAATCACACTTGTAATATACTCTTAAATAAGTATTTATAAAAATGGTTATTTTTTAACTCAGCTTTAATTTAAAATATCTTCTTTTAGTAATAATGTCTGTCTGAATGATATTTTTTCTTTTACTGAAAGGTCCGTTCGCATTCAGATGTGGTTGAAGGATTTTTTCGTAAAAAGAAACAATGTATTTGGCCTTCACAAGATGTGTTTATTGCGTTAGTGAATATGGAATAACAAAATTGAACAAGTTTATGACTAGTAAAATTAAAAATCGCATCCGAACGGTGCTCTGCCGTATGCCGTGATGTGACATCATGCACAGATTGAGCTTGCATCTGCGTTTTTATCTTCAACCTGCAAACCTGTACAGTCCGACAAATGACTCCACCCCAACTAATATTAGGTTACGATGGAGTCCAGACATGAAGGTCACCAGGCATCGCATCACCTGGCCGGCCTGCGAATATCTTCTTCACCCCTTATTTATAGGATCTCTGTCTGTGTATGAATTTATTAGCTTATTTAATTAATAAACTACTTCATTTAGTTATTTATTTATTTTTTTATTTATTTGACCAATGTGTGTAATGTATTCAAAGTATTTCTTTGGATTCAGGACTGGGCGAACTTCCAGGATGATACCGAGCATGATTATCCAAACATTTAGTTACCATTACCAAACCTAACCTGACTAAGTAAGTTGACTCTAGTCGTAATAATAGACGTTACTCTTTCAATTAAGTACAAAAGCAATTTTGATAAAATTAAACATGGATAAAAAAAGGGCAAGATATTGGTATTTTAAAAATCAGAGAAATTCGTATCCGCTAGTATAATTACACTTTAATACGAACGCCGCGCCGTATTGAACCTGCATCCGCTTGTGTAATTACCTATACTTTAAAACTGTAATGTATCGAATGCAACGTCAGCAATGGAACTGATACACCATTCTCAATGTTTGGAACGGCGTCGGCTATGGGTGTAAGTGAATTTTCCTCTCTATGCAGCCACTTGGCTGTAAGGTTTCGCCTTTTGATTACACTTCAAATCTGAGGGAGGCGAGTGCTCCCGAAGGAATAGCGGAGCTGTTATCAACACATTTTTAAATTAACCTTTTGAACTACGTACAAAGAAAGGAGGCAGCAGGAACAGCTGGTCCCTAGTATGATACCTTACATAATGATATGCACGTTCTATTTCCTTGTGAATAGGCAATATTCTCTGAGTCGGCCTCATAACAAAACTCAGAGTCGCGCAGCGTGCTATAGAGAGGGCTATGCTCGGTGTTTCCCTACGTGATAAGATCCGAAATACGGAGATCCGTAGAAGGACCGGTGTGTACGGCATAGCCCGAAGAGTTAGCATGCTGAAGTGGCAATGGGCAGGCCACATCGCTCGAGGATCTGACAGCCGTTGGGTAAGAAAGGTCCTCGAGTGGCGACCACGTACCGGACGACGCAGCGTGGGGCGGCACCAACAAGGTGGACTGACGACATCGTCAAATGTGCTGGGAGCCGCTGGATGCGGATAGCGCCGGACCGCGCATTGTGGCGTTCTATGGGGGAGGCCTATGTCCAGCAGTGGACAGAGAAAGCGTGATGGATGGATGGAGGCAATATTGCAAATTGGTTAGTTCAGTACATGCGGTAGTATTCTGTTGCTCTGTGGGTATGAGATTATGAAAGTAGAGCAACGTTTGCATTAACGGTGAAGTCCAGACGTGAAGATAGCTGTTACAGCGGCTCTACCTGCCATACTAGCCATCCTCACCTTGCCGGTCTGCATGTTGCTTTTTTACGCCTCTTTATATATATGACTAGCTGACCCAGCGAACTTCGTACCGCCATAAAAATAGGGGCTGGTGGTAGAAGAGGAAATGTAGGGTTGTACGTATTTTTAAACACCACATTATAAAAAAATAAACATTGTCCAAAAACAAATTTTAAGGGTGTGTAACGTAGTGTTCTATAAATTTCCTGGGATAACATTCCTCCTAACCCATATAGGAACACTAAGTTACAATACCCAATTGAATATTGGCGCGAGGGCGCATTGTAGGTTTCAGAACACTACGTTACAGGTGGACAACCATTATCACTTAAGGATATGAAAAATAGATAGTAGCCGATACTCAGACCCACGGAATATGCATATAAAATTTCATAAAAATCGGCCTGGCCGTTTAGGAGGAGTATGGTAACTAAAACTTATAAGATTAAGTTAAGTTTTGTGTTTTAACAGAGCACATAATCTACAGTTTCACCATCGTCCAGAATACTTGCGTAACCTTATTATAAAAAAATCTCCTACCTAAAACTAACAATGTATATGGTACGATGTTCATATACTTGGGGGTATTTCATTTAGAATATGAGGAATATTCTCAATAAAAGCCCCCAAGTATTCAAGAATTGTATGTTAAAGCTAAATATGAACATAAATTATAAAAAAATTGCAATAGCGAATCGCTGTTGACAGATAAACCCATCTTTAAACGTTTCAGATACCGCCATTGTATGTTGAAATGTAATGTTTTGATTGAGTAATCGAATAAATCAATAATGGAAAAAAAAAATCTAACAATTTTTTAAATTCAATCCATCCATCACAACAACTTAAAGTAAAGTATTTGTCTCTTTTTTTTATAAGTTGAAGTCGATTTTTAAGTCTAATGAAAAAAAGAAACTATTCTTTTTTTTTTCTAAATGGCTTCGCACGGCTTGTGCATTTAGTCAATGCCAAGTGTTAAAATGTTTGCAAATTCTATAGCACTCACTCTAACACTATAAATCAAGTCAAAGTAAGTGGCAGTCAAGTCAATCCCACTTTCCCTATGTTTCAGTAAATATGTGGGGATTTACTGGAACCCCCTCGTGGACTTCTTGAGGGAACGTCGAAAGACACTTTCCGCTATTTTGTTTCATTTGCCAACACTTGTGCATGTTCCCGAACACTTAGTAGTTATAATTTTTTTTTTTTTTTTTTTTTTTTTACCTATAATGCGAAGAGATGGCGCTGCCTTGCAGCTTAAGAATAGCTAGAAAGAATTTCGACGCGGTCCGTGAGGGCCGCGGTAGCATAATTGGTCAGTGCATTCGCCCGGATTGCGAAGGGTGCGGGTTCGAGTCCCGTCTGCTGCCTGGTCCGCGTGGAATTTTTTCTAGTTATATTTTCTTTAGATTTAAACATCAAGCAGTTACATGCTTTAAAAATAATAAAAATTATAACTATAATTGCTATTTCTTCTTTCAAATGTTTAATACTTGTAAAAGTATTCATTTGACATTGTGGGTTTACCTATAATGCGAAGAGATGGCGCTGCCTTGCAGCTTAAGAATAGCTAGAAAGAATTTCGACGCGGTCCGTGAGGGCCGCGGTAGCATAATTGGTCAGTGCATTCGCCCGGATTGCGAAGGGTGCGGGTTCGAGTCCCGTCTGCTGCCTGGTCCGCGTGGAATTTTTTCTAGTTATATTTTCTTTACACTTAGTAGTTAATAATCCACCATTATTAGACACTAACATCCGCCATAACACAATTTTGAACAAGAAAAACAAAACTGCTAAAGTGACGCTTTCCGATCCCGCCAAAAAGTCGAAACTATTCTTTCAATGTTACCAACCCAACCAATGAAGTTTGACAGCTACGTTGACAGAAAGCGGTTCGCTATCATAGACAAAACAGCTGTCATACGTATGTCAGTAATATGAGTGTCAGTGTCACGCCCTGCTCAAAAACAAACATTACATAGTATATAGTAGGTATACATATAAATTAACACTGATTGGGTTGTAATCGTCATCCAAAAGCAATAGTAAGTTGCCTTCAATAGTTTCTTTAAGTACGTAACTTTTATATAAAGGTAGCTTTCTTCAGCTTTCATTTAAGGATTAAACAAGCTGAGAATTTCTATGTTTTCGAGCTTGGAGCTATTAAAGTTAATTTAACAACATTTATATTTACATTCAATATTTCATTTCGTGCGGAATCGATCCACATTTTTGAGAATCTCGTGAAGTCCCATTATTTGTCATTGTGAAATTGTTGTATTATAATCTCTTTTGTAATTTCTACCGACTGGACCAGATTTGTGTATGTATTTGTATGTATATGTTTATATGTATACTAGCTGACCCAGCGAACTTCGTACCGCCATAAAAAAATTTAATTAAAAAAACATTGTCCAGCGGACAAAATTGTGAATCTAAACCATTCTCAGATCCTCTTGAACACACACAAAAAATTTCATCAAAATCGGTCCAGTCGTTTAAGAGAAGTTCAGTGACATACACACTCACAGAAGAATTATATATATAAAGATATATTCAGAAATATAAAATATATGTGTATTTGTTTTTGTATTTATATGTATATATTAATAAATTACATTGAAATTTACGCCGCCGTCTGTCCCACTTCCTTCTAATCCTTTCCATCCAAAGGTTGTCAGGAAGAGATCGCTTTTAGTGATAAGGCCGCCCATTGTAACACTTGATTTAAATGGCTCTGAATTTTTTGTAATGTTTTCTGTGGTATGCAATAAAGTGTTTTGTATTGTATTGTGTATTTGTTAAAATTTATTAAAGTATCTGTGACGACGATAAAATATCTCCGAATTCGCGTCTGGAATCCGAAGTGTGTGTATTTCTATTTCACATCTCAGTTTATCGGCTTACGTAACTGCAGTTCTTACAAAGGATTGTGGGAGCTTTTTGGAGGCAAGTCACGTGGTCCCTGAGACCACGGCACTGCGCCAACTCTCATCAGCTTGCAGCCAAAGCCAAGCCAAACACCAACAGCCTGTCTGTACTCCGTCTGAAATAATTGACACCGCGTAAGACTTGTTCTTGTTAACAAAATAAGGCGTTTATTGCTCTACGTTTCAAACTAACTAACAGAATTTATTCAATTCAATTCAATTTACTGCACTCATGTGGTTACATAGATGGTAACAAGTTACAAAATGCATAAAGTACCTAACATGAACCCTGTCAGGGTATCGCAAAATAGTAATTTCTTATAGATAAAAATTACAAAAGAGAATGTAATTAATAAACAATTATGTATATGAAGAACCTAATTTGTATTAAACAACTTTATTTCTCAAATCATGCATAAATGTCATCAGGAGGCCTACTCTATTTCAACGAAAAACGAAATTTCGATCGAAATTTCGCACGTTCCTTACTCTGTTTCTATTTCATTTCGAAAATTCGTTCGTCCGAAAATAGTTTGACATTTAAATTCTCTAAGCCTACTCCAATTCACAAAACTTTTGAACTAAAAGTTGAATTTGACAGATTATTGTTCGAAATTTTAACCTCAAATTGACGAAATGAAAAGTGTTACCTTTTCATTTTGGTTTTGGAATTTTTGTTTATATTAAACCTCAAAATTACTACTAGAGTATTTTTTATTAAGGCTGCTTAGCGTGAGGAACATTTTTAGGATGAAAAATTTTACAAATAAATCAAATTTTTGTTTATTATTGTATTGCCAATACTTCAAAGTGTTACACGACAAATTTAAGTTGACATACATTCGTTTGCATCAACTCTACAAATTAGACGGTTAACACTGTCAAAAGAGGTTGTTTTAATGTAATCAAAAATGTTGTCATAAAGTAATATTGTTTTGAAGTAAAAAACGTTATCTAAAAAGTGTAGACAAAAAGAACTCACAAACATAACTCATTCCATTCGTTCACGATAATTGTCTGTGATTCCGAATTTTATGTGCGTGTTCGAAGATGAAATAGAGTAGAGTCACTGGCGAAATTTCGTTTAAAATTCGTTCGTTGCCGAATTTTCGTTTCGAAGAAAGAGAGTAGAGCTCCTGATTTCATTATTTTTTAAATATAACTTACTCAATTGATCTTATTTACAGTAGTAGTTTAATTTAATTTTGTAATTATTACCATGGAAATCGTTTATAAAATTAAATTTGTTAATAATTATAATTAATAAATATGTAAATAAAAATATGATTACATGATAATAATCTAGGTTTGTATTTTAAAGACCAAAATGGAATAGCGATTGCTTAGTTTTGCTTAATAAGGAATTCAGAAGTTTTTTTAAATCAATTTAGCTCTCAGATACTGCCTATGTTACGTATCTAAATAATGATAAAGTTTGTATAAATTCTGATGAAAATAACCTAAGGTAGCCTTCAAATTTCACCATAATTTTATGAAAAATGTCATATATTGGGCAATATTATTGAATTGAATTGAATCCGAGTAAAATTGTGTTTTTCCTGGCCGGTTCGAATTGAATTATGTTAATTATTTAACTTCTAATCTAAAAATAGCTAAATTTCAGTCTATAAAAGTATCGTAAATGTGAAATTCTGTTCTTCTAATCTTTATACTCCTAAAATGTTAGTGACTATGAATGTTTAAACCAATATATGTAAAACTATTTGTGTATTGCAGTAATAAAATACGTTTCCGTCTTGTACAACGGTTTATTGAAGAAGGAAGGATCACACCATACAAAATTATAACAAAAACAGTTGTGGATACATTCAATATAAAATATTAGCATTGTTGACAAAACACATTCTCATTACTCAGTATTAAGGTTGAAAGTAATTTATAAACCTACAAGACATACAGTTACAATATCATTCTTTTAAATTTGATACAAGAAGCATCTTTGCTAAATCTTGATTTAACTAAAACTACACTTAGCCCATACAATAATGATAAATAGACATTGACGTTTTGACTATTTTACTATGTGTTAAATGTAGTTTCAGTTAAATCGTGATTAAGCAAATTTGATGCAAGCGGGCCTAATTTATATTTTTAATTGGTGATGCTAAAGTTTTTTTTTCAAAAACAATTCCCCTTTACGGGGAACTGTAACTTATAATGTTCAGTTTAGTATTTACTGACCGTTAGATTTTATATATGTATAAGACAATTTTGCAAAATTTCATTGTAGATTTCCCAAAAAATTGTTCACAATAACCTATTATAATAATTATTATTTAAATCTTCCACAGTCTGATACTATATGCATTAACGTCAGCGATACCTATATTTTCATTTAATGCGTCCATTTTGGAAAGCTTTTTTTGTAATGCCTGTATTATTAAGTACTATGTAATATCAAAAATCTTATAGGAAAATTTCTACTGCCATCACGTCACCGATGCTGGGGTGAAAATTTACACCGTGATGAGAAAGCGTTGTGTGTCCCTACTAAATCGTTTTCGTGGTAGTTCGAACGTCATTGTCTCAACGATGGGACTCGCCGCTGTTGGAGCTTTGGTTGTGGTTTCATGCACCTGTATATCAGGCCCGGTCCAGATAATAAATATTTAATTATTCATGTCAATGCATTTACTTACATAGTTTTAAGTATTAATTGTCACTAACAGATATGGAATTGTAATACTGAAATATGAAATGAAATGAAATGAAATGTCATTTATTCAGTCTAGGCTGTTACAAGCACTTGTGAAGGTCAAGAAGCTACGCCATCGGTTCGCAAAACTACGGCGGGAGACCTTGTACTGAGAAGAACCGGCATGAAACTCAGCAAGGGCTGTTTTTTTCTCCCTGTATTGTTACATACAGTGTCGTCAAGGTGAAAAATTACTTCAGAAATACGTCTGAAGTCACTTTCCATTACATAGAATATAAATATATAGTTACAATTAATTTTATAGTTAACATTTTAAGTAGTATATAGGAAGCGGCATTAGATAGGTACAATATTACTGTTATGAAAAATGACTAATACCCATTTAATATCAAATTATAAGAAACACTATGTCCATGCATTACGATCATTTAGATAATCATCAACTTTATAATAGCCCTTATTCATAAGAGTATTTTTGATCTGAGATTTAAATTTAGTCAGTGGAAGCTCAATCAGATCTTGGGGAACTTTGTTAAACAATGCAATACTACAACCCAGAAATATATTATTATTATTACAATAGGGTATTTCACAAGTTTTATAAAACGATCTTAGGTTATTTACTAGTGTTTATGGAGTCCGTAATAAGTAGTCCGTATAAATATTCATCATTCTGTTGTGTATTTCAGTAAAAATAACCAAATCAAAAACTTAATTTTCAAGTTGCCGCGAAATCGTTCTTCGGGACAATATGGCGTCTTACTAGTGTGTGACGTCATATGACTGTTATTAAAACGTTAAACGATGCAATGTAATGTCACTTTAACTGGAAGTTTACTTGCGTGTGACGTAATTTTCCGCTTCCGGCTCCGCCAATCCCAAGCGTTTTGGGTCACTTCACAATAGATAAGAAAACTATTATCTTTTTCTTGGGTTTTTAGTAAAATTATGAATATGTTTTTTTGTAAAAATAGTAAAAACTCCTGCCAATATTTATTCTAAACACAGATGCCAACAATCGGCACTTTATTTTTAACACTGTCAAATACCCTATTATATATATGATTTGAGTGCGTTTGACTAAAATCGCATCTGATGTATGTAGTCTGAGCTGGAGTATGCAGACTCAAATAATGTCTATTTACTCATGCCTTAAAAGTCCTTATATTATAGGCATCTCATCATATGTTATATCATCATCATCATGACGTAGGAAAGGAATTTCATTTCATGAAAGACGATAAGCAGATGGTTGTCATCCCCAATCATCCTACATTTTTAACCTTCTCTGAAGATATGATAAATAATGAAACTACATGGAGCTAAATACATAGCAACATCACGCACGATTGTATAATGCGTAATTGTATAATTCAACTAAGAATAGGACTGACTGGGCGCCATATTTTGATGTCATAGCTGTCAATTCAAACCAAATAGGTAGAGTGAGCAATAAAAATTTTCTATTTAATAAAACTTATTTACTTATATTAAGTGAGAAAAGACATCAGATTATTTAATAAAATTAATTTACTAAGACCGCCGGAGTAGTTATAAATAATCATGCAGGTCTCATACGAACATGCATCCTATATGTAAACGAAAGTATTAAATCGAGTTTCTGAACGCAACATAAAGTGACATTTGGTTGACGATTTAGGTTATCAACCATCCATAGCCAAAGCTCAATAAACGAAAAAAAATATCTACCAATATTAATTATCAATATTTGTTATTGTTTGTTTAAAAATGTTTGATTTTTATTCTAGAATTAGCTGAGCGCTAAAAAAGTGTTCCGAGCTTTTTTTGAAAACTGTACTTTTCAAGCGACATTCGACAGATGGAGGTCATTGGCTTTCCTATTCTTATTTGAATCGCATTATAATGAACGAATTTTTAAAAAATGCCAGCCGCATTACACCGGAGCAGCCCGGGCGATGACTGAGCGTTACTCGTTCAGTCGCTCTTTTTAACTTCTAGCCCTAAACAAACACGCTCACTTAACCAGCTTACTGTTGGACAAACAGTTACAAAATCAAAATCAAATTAACGGCACCGCCCGCCCCGCAAACGTAACTTGAAGGGGCACCGGCTAAAAGGTTGTGTTTAATACTAAAAATCAATAAGACGGACACAAACAGAATTACAGGGAGCATCGCCAATCAAAGGGCGCCAATTGTAAGCGTAATAACATTATTATGAATTTCCAATGCAAATAGTTGACCGGCTCGGCGCGGCCTAACTGCAAAGATTATACGCGTGCAGAAGCGACAGTAATAAAAATATTTTGCAAACTTTTCGAACTAATATTGGTTTTTCTTTTTTCTAGTATAATTTTCTTTAGATTTAATAATAAATAATAATAAAATAAATAAATATTTCCAACACTCACACCAATTAGCCTAGCCCCAAAGTAAGCACTGTAAGGCTTGTGTTATGGGATACTTTACTAGGGTAACGGATAAAATACATATACAGTACATATATAAGTATATTTATATAGAAATACATATTAAACATCCATGACTGGTGTACAAATGCTCGTATTCATCACACAAACGTCTGCCCCCACCGGGATTTGAACCCGGGACCTCTCGAGTCGGTGACACCATGAAACCCGGCGTACAAACCACTCGACCACGGAGGTCATCAAACATCTAGCTGTGACATGCTTAGAAGAAAAAAACTATAATTGCTATTTCTCCTTTCAACTGTTTAATACTTGTAAAGGTATTCATTCGACATTGTGGGTTACCTACAATGCGAAGAGATGGCGCTGCCTTGCAGCCTAAGAATCACTAGAGAAAATTCGACACGGCCATCAGGGCCGCGGAAGCATAATAGTCGGAGCATTCGCCCGGATAGCAAAGGGTTCGAGTCCCGTCTGCTGCCTGGCCCGCGTGGAATTTTTTTCTAATATAATTTTCTTTAGATTAAAAAACTAGCTGTACGTACAGTACTCTCACCACACTTTCACTCCATTTGTTGCATATGGATTGTAGGTTTGGAATACTGTCCGACAGCCGTGTGAACAGTAGACGGCGTCTGTGGAGAAACATGTTTCAGAAACAAAGTTTTGTGTATGTGTTTTTGTTTAATGTTTTCAATAACCTTTTGCTGGAGACCCGTCTTTAGGTTTATGCGAAAAAAACAAACACTTTGTTACATAAGGGCGTGTCGTGTCGCTTCTGGACCAGAATCATATTCGGACCCCGGCCCCGCTGAAATTGCCGTCTGTCCACGCTGCTACTGTGTGCCCAGCCAATAAGTATAATTCCACCCAGAGCTGTCATCCCAGCCCACCAAATATTTGCCCAGTTCCAGATATTGGCGGCCATGTTTATTTTCCAATGGCATTTTTTTTTGTTATTTCTAGAGCACTCGGGGTGTAACCATGAGTTTTCCATGTGGCCCTTATCAATAATGGATGTAAAATATTTTTATATAGAGAAAGTATTATAACCGCCTGGATATTTCCAGTTGTATAAGCTAAACACCAATTTGACAAAAATCTGAGTTGTTTTCAAAGTAGCGTCATTGCCAAAAATATAAATTATGGACTTTCTGGAATGAAGGGCGCCAGGTGTCAGCACTGAGACGAAAGGTCTCCTCGTCAAATCACATATATCATCATAGTCTATGGGTCAAATTAAATTGCTCGTATCCCCTCTTTTTCAGAATACTCCTCTAACTGCCTCAGCTAGAATTGGAATTCTTGGCGTTGATATATCGAGCGACGATCCATTTCGGAATCATTTAGAAGACATAGCCAAATTGGCCTCTAAGAAGCTTGGTGCTTAATATATCGAAAGGTATTTCACCCTGATGTACCGACTGCAACTTTATAAGGTACAGATTCGGCATCACATGGAGTACAGTTACTTGTTTATTCTTGGGAAGTGGATACCCCAGTGGAAAAAAAGTCAGTGCATTCGCCCGGATTGCGAAGAGTGCAGGTTCGAGTCCCGTCTCCTGCCTGGTTCGCGTGGTTTTTTTTTCCAGTTATATTTTCTTTAGATACGTCTTAAATTGCTGGAAATTGGTATATTTTATTGACAACCAAAGGTGACTTCGCCGAGACCAAAATATCTGGGTTCTAAGGTTCAATCTTGTTTGTGTTTCGTTGCGTTGTCTTGGCTTCTTAGGAGCGACGGGGTTCCACCTAAGCTGCATTGGACACCAATGGATTTATCGTTTGAGGTTTAGACTGTAGATGTAATATCATTGGTTTAGACGCAATCCGCTTTGTCTTTGAAACAACAAACTGACAGACGCTGCGCGAGGGGCGGAATTTTATTTTTAAACGTATCACAGAGAAATGTAAAATGTTGCACCAGGCGCACTTGAGGGTGTGAGAGACCATTTCTCTGTAACAATAATATGTATGTTGCTGACTTAAACTACTACTATGAGTAGAGCGATTATGAGAAATGTTTTTATGAGTACTTTAAATAGTTGATATTTTAAAATTTTCCTGCAGTCTTTTTATTTCGGCACTGTTGCAAGCGCCATGATAAGTGCAACAGTGCCGAAATATCGGAAACTGAGATTGTTACCATGTACCTCGTTTTAGCTAGTTTCCGATATTTTGGCACTTTTGCAAGCACCATGATCAGTGCAACAGTGCCGAAATATCGGACACTCGCTAAAAACAAGGTACATGATTACAATCCAGTAAACTACATCTCATTCAATGTAGCACAGCTTCTACCAGTGTTTCACCGACGTCACTTTTTACTAGTTCTAACCACAAGTTTTGGCAACGTTCACTGCAAGAAAACAAATGTACAAAATAATCTTATTTTTCTTAGGTTTACGATAGTATCATTTAGTTGTCAACTCAAAGATGGGCTGCACCCTAAGGTATAGGTATAGGCGTACAATACAACTGGGGTGAGTTAACACAAACAGAAACTTCACTCTTAAATATATCGAAAGTTAGTACCTATTTCGGAACAAAGGGTGTATCTGCTTAGCATCTCGGAGTTGCGAGGTGAGGGAATATGAATCTCGAGCGATAAATTCGGTCGACAACAAACTTGGACGGATAATTACGACACTGGGGTGTCCGTTCACTCGTGCTTTCATTATTCTTGCGGTGCGTTCCCATTGTCATGTCGAATAAGACGGACGAGGGTGTTCATGAAAATTTGCGTCACCAGCTCGATAAATGATTGGTCTCGTTCCTTAACCGCAGGGTGACCAATCATTTATCTATGGTTACCAGTTGACGTCACTGCGATATGAGGTATTTTATATGAAGTTTTTGGCGCGTCATGAAAATTTGCGTCACCAGCTCGATAAATGATTGGTCTCGTTCCTTAACCGCAGGGTGACCAGTCATTTATCTATGGTTACCAGTTGGCGTCAATGCGATATCAGGTCTTTTATATGAAGTATTTGGCACGTCAAGAAAATTTGCGTCACCAGCTTGATAAATGGTTGGTCTCGTTCCTTAACCGCAGGGTGACCAATCATTTATCTATGGTTACCAGTTGGCGTCACTGCGATATGATGTCTTTTATATGAAGTTTTTGGCGCGTCATGAAAATTTGCGTCACCAGCTCGATAAATGATTGGTCTCGTTCCTTAAACGCAGGGTGACCAATCATTTATCTATGGTTACCAGTTAACCAGCGAACTAGGTAAACGAACGACCATTTAAATTGATCCATAGACTATGAAGACATACGCGATGTGAGGGATGAGTAGATCTTTCGCCTCAATGCTGTCATTTAATGCTCATCATTCCAGAAAACCCTTATTATTTAGTCATAGGCTACAGAACCATCTCTAGCATAGACGGAAAATAATGATCGCGCTTAGAAAGCTTAAAATATGTGCATATTTTTCTTGTAGATCAAAGATAATTGCTTTTTAAATGACTGTATTTTCAAATAGTAAACGCTACACAGGTATGTAGCAAGTTTGATGTTCAATCTCTTTTGTGAAGTAACGCCCTGGAATTTTATCAGGCAAGCTATGTAGTTAAATCAGCAATGGGCGCGGTAATTATACATATAATGTATTATGTACTAATTATTTAAAATGTTTGTGTCATTGTTTGTTTACCTTAATAAATTAAAAAAAAAACCTACTAGAGTTGCAGCAACAAATTGAACTATCGACAGTCCCTCAACATTTAACTCTCTTTAGTCATAAATACTCAGGGTAACAAGGCGCGTGCTGAGGCGTCGGCGCACGTACGGGCGCCCTCAGAGGGGGGGATGTCCGAATAGCCTCGGCCGCTCGGACCCCCCACGAATGCTGTCGTCCGCGTTTCCGAAGAGGGGGGCCTCTTCTCCTAGGGAAGACGCGAAGAGACGCGGGCGACCGGGGGGGGGGGGGAAGAGGGACGGGAAGAACTACGCTTCCCCTCCTGTTCCCCTCCCCAGGAACGGCGCCCTCTTGTAGTTTTATCTTACAAAGGGCGGGCGGCGGAGGGTTATTGGACGGGCACGCCCAAGAAGCCCTTCCGCAGCGGATGGGGGGCGGAACGGTGGGCACTAGGCCGCGTACCCAGCCCCCACGCGCGGGCCAACCTGCGCACGTCTGCGTGGTCCCCGTAATACCTCGGGAGACCCCTGCCGTGGAGCCCCGGCGAGGCCAGGAAGCTGCTGGGTGCGGAGCCGTGGTAGTATCTCTTACGGGGACCCCGCGGCTTCGCATTAAGCAGTGTAGAAGGTATTCGCAGGACTTTTTAGCGGATATTATGCTGTAAAGCGCCCGTAAGAGTTGCGGGGTCCTCGGTGGGCAGCCACTGGGGGGTCCGTAAGACCAGGTGTGAGGTCCGTTCGGCGGTGTGCCCTTTTTAAGGCGCCGTCGTCTGTAAAAAGATTTTTTACCTGCGTAATAATAAAAATAAAGGTATATACATACATATATTCGTGCCGGACGCGCGAATGAAAACACTCTTACAACTGAACGGCCCAGCAGCGCCACTTGGCCCTAATGACTCTCTTGAACTGTTTGATTTAAAGTCGCAACAACTGTGTTTACGCCACGCACCTCTAACTTTTACAAAATGGCGATTATGGATGAGCTACGCTTATTATTTGCGTGGTTTATAGAACACCGTTTGTTTGCATGTAGTATCTTACGTTTGCTATGAAGTGTCAAAATGACACACGGTATTTTGTGCCAAAGTTGTATACTTTTTTAATTTTTTTATCTGTGTTTCATAATTGAGTAACGTAGTCTGGCAATATTTGTCATCAGCAGCTAGCTGTCAATGTCAAATACGTAGGTTTGTCATCAAAAGGGTTTCTATATCAAAAAATATTAATCATTAAATAACTTCTTTCCACGATTCACTAAAAATAAGGCAAAAGTAGTTTTATGTAGCAAATAATTTTCGCTTTATTTTGAGACCAAATTCAACTGTATACAAGTTTAGCATTTTTTCTATGAAAAGTGCCGGGTCTCCTTTGTGCTTGATAGACTCATGTCTATAATTTTTATTTTTTTTAAAGCATGTAACTGCTTGATGTTTAAATCTAAAGATCTGTAGCTTAAGAATGGCTAGAAGAATTTCGACGCGGTCCGTGAGGGCCGTGGTAGCATAATTGGTCAGTGCATTCGCCCGGATTGCGAAGGGTTCGGGTTCGAGTCCCGTCTGCTGCCTGGTCCGCGTGGAATTTTTTCTAGTTATATTTTCTTTAGACTCATGTCTATTATTGTCCGTACACAGTTTTAACATTTTTTTTATATGTATAGCCAGGTAGGCAAATGAGTGTACCCCACCTGACGTTAAGTGGTACTTGGTGTTAACATTGAAAATGTTTTTTGGTTCACTCGCCCGTGATACTCTGAGTTTTAGGGCCACGCGGACGTATGAGTACTCAAAAGACACTGAATTTTAAGGGCTTTAAGAAGATGTAAAAGTTATTTTGGAAAATTCAAAAACTTTTTTGGAAATCGATAAAAGTCGAAATCGTGTTTTCTTGTAACAGAAATTTCCGATATCTCGAGAACGGGGCCGAATTTTAAATATTTGAAAAAAGGACACCTGGATATTGAACCATGGAATATTTTAGGTCATTACATTTTTTCGATATAAGTGACGGTTGAGGCTGTTGAGATACCCTTAGCTTAGATTAAAACAAAAAGGGTAGATACGGCACTAGCCTCACAAAAGTGATCCGCATGAATTGTAGTCTACGATAATAATCGCTTTAGTCACAACTTGACATGCAAACGACGTAGATGTGAACGTCAAAAAGAAATATTGCTAATATTTTGTGTTTATACGATAAAACAATGCCTAAGTGTGTTTGTAAAAAGAGCTCAAATTGCTTAAGAGCTAAAAATAAAACCCACGGCATTACTTTTCATGCGTAAGTACTATAAAATATATTTTTTCATAAAAATTGCTGTTTGTTTTGAATCTTATTCGGTAGTGACGTCGAGTACTGGAGTGGCATTCTGTAAAGACACATTTCACTTTCGAACGCGGATCCATGTCGGATTTTATCATTGGCATTCTGTAGTCAAGTGAGAATCAACGCTAGCGCTACTAAGCGAGAGTGGCGGTGAAATGAACTAACGCAGGATATAGCTTGACAATATGCTCAAGGATTTGAAGTTTAATGGCATTCTGTAACGAATTTTACACTCACTTTCGGATCCGCTCTCGAATTGTTATGTCAAAGTGACTTAGTGTGTAGCTATGGCAATCAATCAAACAATCTGCTAATAAATTACGATTTTTGTTTAGAGAAGATCTTTTAAAGTAAGTATTATTCATGTAGGTCTCATTGTTTATTTAATAATTCAAAAACTCATGTCCACCTATTTTTTTCAGATCTCACTTTATTGCCTTGTGCTTAATATTAATGTCAAGAAGTATAAATGAAATTGCCTCAATTTTAAGTCATCCAGACATCGTAAAAATATATAACATTTCCGCGAAATGCATCTCAACACCAAGTGTTGAAGGAACAGTAAGTAAACTCTGATTAACTAGAATAACCAATAAGTTAAATATTATATTATAAATCAAGTAGACCAAAGTTTCTTATAACTTTTACAATCCTGTAACAGTATCAGAATTCTAAAAAATCGATGGGCCCGTGTCTCAAAGTATTTTAGGTAATGAAATCATAAAAAAATACTTTTATTGGCAGTTACTTTAGTAAAGTAAATATTAAATGAGCTATTCTTTACCTTTGTTGCAGTTTTTTTGAGAAATTTCAAATACGTGGAGTTGTTGGTTGCATAGATGGTATCTTTGTCACCATGATACGACCCAAAGAAAATGAAGAACGGTATTATTGTCGTAAAGGTAAGCATGCAAGAAATGTTCAAGTAGTAAGTACCTACACCTTTAACTGATTTTCATCTATTTGTTACTTTCTTAAAACTTGTCATGATTCATGAACATATAAATAAATAAGATTATGTAAAGATAAATTAAAAGACTGGAATTAAATTTTGTAAATATTTTGTTACAGATTGTTGATGCCGATCTCAATGTTTTGCATGTCGATGCCTCATTTGTTGGAGCTAGCCATGATAGCTTTATTTGGCACTGAGGTTCTTAGAGAAACCTTTAGCTAAATCTCTATTAGCTGCCAGGAACTCGATCAAAACATTAAGCTGCTCTACAGAGGGATGCGACGATTGTGACACCACTGCAAAAAACAGAAATGATTTTAATATAAATTAAAACTTCAGTAATCAAAACCACATTTTATTTAACTTACTTCATCTCGCCTCTCTTCTACAGTTTTTCAAATGAGCCAAAAACAAACTAAACAATGCCGCAATACGTTTGGAAGTCGATTTTCTTAACAAATGTAATTTCCACATTGAACTTTTGGGAATATTAGATGAGATTTCTTCATGGAAAAATACTTACCGCTTTTGATAAAATCACGCAAAAACCTAAGTGGGTATTTGCATTTGTTTACCGGGGTGCGTTCCAAACTACGCTCTAGGTGCAACAAATGTCAAAATTGACATGCAACGATATTAAATACCCTAGATGCAACACGTGCGCTCAAAATGTGTCCCAATCAAGAAGTGCTTGAACACGACTCAAGCACTACGTTGAAAATCAAGATGCCGCAAAGCTCCGTGAAAAAATGCATAATAAATACTTATAGTACGTAAAGTGTCCTTTTCTACAGGTATCTAATAAATGTTTGTAAAATTAACGCATTTTAAGCAAACAATTATGTTCTAATACTTACTATAAATTGATTTAACAGAAAAAACGTGATATTCAAATGCATGATCGGTAATATAGTTGTCTCTTTTCCTCACGGTCCGTACCTGCTATGTTGCTAATAGCGCATCTTCAGTGCGTAGAGTCAAAGAAATAAGGTCTTTATTCTTACGCGTATAGCAATAAGTGGTAAATTTTTACGAGCTAGCATTTTGAACTGTCATAACTCATTGACGCATGCGTTTTAATTAAGACCTTTGCATTAAATGTAACTTTGAATGTTTAAATAATGCCTTACATTGTTTTTGACTACGCGATCATCTTACGGAGCTCCGCGTATCGTCCAATTTACCTTTTGGACAGGTTTCAGCCACGATTTTGTTCGTGATGTTGTATCTAGGGTATTTAATATCGTTGATTTTATGTTAACATTAAACGTTGGTAAAAAGTTCCACTCATAGCCGTAGGTTTCGAACGATGCCCCAAGTGCGCGGAGTGCCATTCTGTTAAAAGTTTAATAGATAGATACTAGAATCGATTCTTGGATGATTCTTTAAACCTTAACCCTAATTTGACAATAGTGTATCCTTGTCATTATCTATACAAAATGAAAAGGATACTCTGATGATAAATTTAGCTTAAGTTTAGAGAATCATGCCAGAATCGACACCAATGAATAATTAAAGTAATCCATTTTATGAAAAACAGAATCAGCAATTGCTGCAATCATAGATATCGCTTGAAGTGAGACCGATCATTCATCTATGACATAGTTTTGTATCTATGGCTCTCACCGCATGCGGCGGATATGCATTCACATCACAGAACGGATCGCTTTATGGAATTTTCGCATTCTGTAAAAAATATTACCACCATGTGAAGCGAGATGACATTCTTATCGCAAGTGAGTTGTAGTGTTACCATTTTAAGAAATTTCGGTAAGTCGAGATCATAGGTATAGCATGTGTCTATGATCGTGATACATCGACTTAGTTCATAGAGCAACACGGAAAGAAGTAGGGACATAATCCATAATACTATTAAAATCATTCTGCTACTTTTTGCGAGGGAGGAGTGTGCACACAAAGGCAGTTTAATATACATTCGCAAAAAAATTAAACTGTACTTACGAAACACGCATAAAAAAATAGACAACACACCCTCGTTTTTTCGCCAGGTATCAATGAAGTCGATTCGACGGATCCAAAACATGTACTGACAGGTTTTTTGTTCTGTGAAACAAGTCCGACGATTGAATTTTAACAAAATAATATTTATATTGTGTTTTTAAAAGTGGTTAAATAGAAATAATAGTGTCGATTCTGGCATGATTCTCTAAACTTAAAACTAATTTTAACATCAGTCTCTCCTCTTCATTCTCTATAGAGAATGACAAGGATACAATGTTGTCAAATTGAAGTTTAGGTTTAGAGAATCATGCCAGAATCGACACCACTATGTTAATAATTCTACTTATATGTGAAATATAACACCATCCTTTTATTAGTTTTATGTTCCATACATGTTTAAAAAAAAATTACAGAAAATTTTGGCATTTTTGATCTCCTAACATACACTCACGTGACTTGATTCAGTTTAGAGAAATATCCGAGCGCAACTAGTTTTGTTCGTGAGCTGGGCCTGTAGCGGGGGAAAATCGGCAGAGGGAAAAGCTGTGAATGCCTACTTCCCTCCTGGCCGCTTCGGCCGTGTTGCTCTATGCACTTAAATTCATTCTCTAGATAAATTTGTAGATACGACGCCTAGGTCTAAAGTTTTACTGAATTTAAAATTAAATTTGTCTTATTTTTAAAGTTTGATAACTTGGCCGAACGGCGCATTGCCTTTGCGTTATGTGATAATCTCTACTGTATAAAATCTTGTAATCTGTGGTCTGTGTTTTTATTTTTGGTTTATTCTAGGTTAAAAATTGTTCGTGTATTATCTAAAATACTTTTTTAAAATAATTTTACCATGTAGAGTAGAAAACATTATAGATCTCAAGACCGCCCATTAATCTTACAAGAAGGAAAAGGGCACTAATTTCTTCGAAATGTTGTAAGTATACGTAAATTACAGTAGTTTTTATTTTTGTAAGACTATGTTAACCACTTGTTTGAAAAGCCACCATTAAATTGACTGGCATAAAATTTGATTATTTTATTTCCACCGCACAAACGTTGGTCCATGTCGCAATACAGCCAGTGTCTATGGACATTTCGCTCGCAGGCACTGGCACATTAGAAAATAAGTTCTTTTAATTCTTTTTTGATTTATGTTCTTTTTATATATTTTCGGATTTATTTATAAGTGTCATTGTAAAAAGAGAATAAGAGAAAATTTGATTCGTACATATTGTTATTTTGTAGTTGTGAATATTTCCGAATATAGTGCTCCAAGTACGTATTAATAGACTGTAATAATATTGATTATTTTCTTATCTCAATACTTTACTTTTATAAAAATCATAAAGTTTGTGTTAAAAGAAAAAAAGAGTAGGTATCATTAATAAGTTTATTCTGACCCAGGCCCAATCATAATTGTGACATTTATTGTTGTTATTCAACAACTTATATATATTTTTTTTATTTCAGCAACACGCTCAACAAGTCCTTTGCAGGCTTCGCCTCTATCTCAACAAAGATCTCTGTTAAAATTTGTCTAATGACACACGGCCTATTGTTGCGGTGCTAGACTGCTTACATTATATTCATGAGAAGTGGTCACTGCGCCAGCTACATCTACAACCTGCAGACCACACCAGACAGGCCACAGTAGGCCTATTCGCCAACTGCTTTTGACAGATGGAAGTAATAATCACTGAGCTATTTAGTGATCCACTACTACTGCTTTATATAACACCACTCAGATACTTGTTCAGAAAAGCATCGATTAATATTCAATTTTCTCTTTATTTATATACAAAAAAAAACATAAAAATTGGCAAATAGGCTGATGAGCATCTCTGACAAAAATGTAACAATGTAATGTACAGTTTCAAAGGCATCTGTCATAATTTATGAATAAAAATGTTATATATTTATTTTAATGAGTTTTACTATAAATAATCACCCTTTTATTAATTTATCTTCATTTTCATTGCAATGGGGGTTTACGCAACTCGCCGGTCTATATAATATATCATTCAGAATTAAGTAGGTATGTATATTAAATATAGGAACTACACAGAAACTAATTCTTAAATAGTTAGTTTTTATGTAGAACATTTAAAACGTTCAATCTAAATAAAGAGGAGCCCGGAGACGCAGATGCTTAGAGTATTCGTCCTGCAATCATGAAAGTTAGGCAACTTTTGGTAATTGTATGGGTGACCAAAAACTTATTATCTCGATCTTCTCCGTGTTTCAGATGACACATCAATCTATTGGTCCCAGCTGCATCTGCAGTCCTTAGCACTGATCAGTCCGCACTAGGTCCTACTACTAGGTGGGTCACGGCCAGTCTCCCTATTCCATATGCCTTCGCAGTGGGGGCAGTGACTATTTTTTAAATCAAAATATATTTATTCAATTAACATTAACTACATTTAATGTTTACACAACACCGTTGCCTTATGCTTTTTACTAAAGGTTCTTTTGGTCTTATTATGGTGATAAAGGTACAGTCTATACTACCAACAGCTGCAGGCATTTTAAATTTCTCCAAAAATCTGTAACAAAAGTAAAGTTTATTGAAATAACTCCAAAAAAATATACCTAGTAGTTTTTTTTAAAGGTAAATTGGTCTAAACCAAAGTTAAATGTCGTTTATTGACTCTCGTTCCTTCCGGTTGACTGGTAGAGAATGCTATGCTGGCATTAAGACCGCCATATGTAATGTAAAGGCATTAAAAATTAATTAAATAAAAAGTGGTCCTGAATAGCTCTGTTAGCATTTACTACTTAAGTATTAGATAATTTAAATAAACTACAAATAGAAATTTTATAACCCACATAAAATATTCTAAAATAATTAAAGTAAAGGATTGCAAAAACTAAGAAACACTGTTCTACTTGAATTATATGTAATATTTATACCGGGGGTCTACTTTATTATATCTTTTGTACACCTATTTGCCCAAGTATTTGTTTAATTGTAGTGAATCAAAGTTTACTTACCAATTCTTTATCACTTGGCATTGTGATGTATTTTGCTATGTCTGGATGACATAAAATCTTAAAAAGGTGGCAATTTCATTTACAAGTCTTGATATTGATGGTTGGGATAAATGTGTGTAATTTTTTGCCCTATTATCCTTAGTAACTCCCATTTGCACCAATGAAAGTATACACAGTATCTGAAACAAAAAAAACTTTTTATTCTTATATAATTGTTATAAAAAGTTTCTTGGTTGGGTTTTATTTTTGTTATGCAATTAGGTACTTTACCTTCATTCTATTGGATAATCCTTTTCCATTACACTTGGTTTCTTCTAAATGAATACTTTAAATCATTTTCCAATTGTTGAAAAAAATCTTTATTTTGTCACATATTCATGTTCACATGAAATTACTCAACGTTACACAGAAATTGGGCTTGTAGGCGGCTTCTGGCCAAATCTACATCATACATGGGCTTTCTATAGTAAAAAGCAAGTAATAGAGTGAGTCATCTGAAATACTAGATAGACATAATTTTAAAGAATTATTACTTAAATAGCAAAAGCAACGTAATTATAAATAATTTAAAAATTACTCTTGTTTTATGATGATAATAGTCTACAAAAATACTCACTTCGTACAATCACTTCTATTACCGCAGCTAATGAGTAACTTTTATTTTGACAGTTACTTTCGAGTGCGGTTTTTAATGTGAGGTGTAAACAAGCGCTGAAATTCGTTACAGAATGCCATTGAAACGTCAAAGACATTTATGTATGTTACGGTCTCACCTGTGATAGTTTACTAAACCGCCACTCTCACTTAGTAGCGCTAGTGTCGATTCTCACTCGATTACAGAGATGCGCATAGAGTAAGCCCTCATTCGTCCATGTTACCAAACTTTAAAAATAAGACTATTTTAAGTTTACATTCATTAAAACTTTAAACTTGAGCCTCATATCTATAAATATATCTAAAGAATAAATTTACGTGCTTTTTTTTCATGCATAATAACTAAGTCGATATATCTCGATTTACCAAAAACTTTTAAAATGGTAACACTACAAATTACTTAGGATATAAATGACATCTCGCTTCACTTGCTTGTACAATTGGTTACAGAATGCGAAAATTCCGTGAAGCGAAACCTAGAGAGCGAAAGCAAAACGGATCCGACACACACAGTGAGATGAGATTATGGGTTTTACAGAATTGCACACTGGTCGCGTGATTGGTCGGTAGTGCAGTGACGCGGATCTCGCCGTCTCGTTCGCGCTGCCGTTGAAACTTAACATGCTGTTTCGCTCGGGTCGGTAATGCAGTGACGCGGATCTCGCCGTCCCGTTCGCGCTGCCGTGGGATCAGTTTTTGTTTGATGCAAGTATGAGCGTATCGTATCTACCCTTTTTGTTTTAATCTAAAACCCTTAGCCGTGAGTTTTGCGCCACGCGGCGTACAGCTCGCGTGCGGCTACGAGGACGTATGAGTGCTCAAAAGACGTGGTATTCGAAAGCCTTAAGATAGTGTAAAAATATTTTTGAAAAGTTGCTTTTGAAAAAAAAATTGTTTTGGTTTTGGAAAAGAAAATTAAAATTTCAAGATATAATTTATTTAGTAGTGGCCCGCCCTCGCTTCGCTTCGGTGTAGAGCTGAAGTGTAGACTACAGTTTTTGTTCTTCATACAAACTTTCATTCCCTATCCTATTATTTTATCCCCTTAGGGGTAGAATTGATCAAAATCCTTTCTTAGCGGATGCCTACGTCATAACATCTACCTGCATGCCAGCCCGATTCGTCCTTTGAGTTTTATATTTGTTTCTTAGGTTTTCACGCACATCACTCATTAAATAAAACTAGTTTTTTACGGGTTAATGCACGAAACTTTATTTATTTATTGACGTTTCGTAGCCTTTACAGGCTACGTTGTCAGATTCAAATTTTATTTAATTTTGTCGAGCTACCTTCGAAAGACTTTTTATTAAGCGTTCGGTTATTTCATTGTTCGATTTTAAAAATTTTTATAGTCTATGTATGAATTTATTACTTAATTTAGTTAATAAAGTACTTTATTTAAAATTCTTTTTGTAATTTTGAGTTTATTTATTTGACCCTAACTACCGTAAACTACCACCGATTCCAAAATTGGGAGACCATCTTGAGAAGAACCGGCGAAACAAACTCAAGAGAGGCTTTCTATCTATGTTAAATTATGCAAACAAAAAGAACTAATAGTATCTGTTGGTCTTGCAGTGTGTGCTCGGGGTTGGGATTTTATCTCCTGTATAATGGGTTCCCAAGCTGGTGGTATATACCAACCATCTTCCCTATTGAAATTTGGATATTTTTTAATCTCAATAGCCTCGCGTATCATTCTAGGAACGAAAGGTTGTTCAGTTGTAAGGATCTGTGGTTTATCAAATCTAATGTAATGGTTTGGTCCCCCTAATGCATGTTCACACACTGCAGACTTATTTTCGCGCCTATGTTTCATATCTGCGATATGTTCTTTTACCCGAGTCCCTATACTCCTCTTTGTTTGCCCGATGTAGGAGAGCCCACAGTCGCATTCAAGTTTGTAGACACCAGCAACTTGAAAGGGTATATTGCACTTGACTGGTCGTAGAAACTGGTTGATCTTCTTTGGCGGCTTGAAGTATGTATTGATTGAAGCACGCTTCAGAATCCTCCCAATCTTGTCAGTGACTCCTTTCATGTAAGGTAGTATAGCAGGTTGTCGGTCGACTGTGCTGGGTTTGGCGCGACTGTGACGGCGACGTGGTACATTCAGGTTATTATCCTTCAGTACTCGCTCGACATGCTGAAGTTCAGCTGCCAGGTGTTGTTTGTCACAGACACCCCGTGCTCTCTGAAACAAAGAGTTTCCTACGGCAGTTAATTGTTTCGGGTGATGGTGTGAGTCACCATTGAGGTACCTATCAGTATGAGTTACTTTACGATACACAGTATGGCTTAAATTTTGGTCAGGATTCCTGATTAATAAAATATCTAGAAAAGCTAGTTTTCTATCTGCCTCTAACTCCATAGTGAATAAGATGTTGGGGTGTATAGAGTTAAGGTGATTTAAAAAGGCAGAAATTTGATCTGTTGGGAGGATTGTGAAAGTATCATCTACGTACCGCTTATATAGCCTGGGTGTGACAAGTGCCACGCTGAGAGCCCTCTTCTCGAAGTCTTCCATGAAAATATCGGCGACAACAGGTGAGACAGGGGAACCCATCGCAACGCCCTCCAATTGTACATAGAAGTCAAGTGAAACGTCAATAAATAAATAAAGTTTCGTGCATTAACCCGTAAAAAACTAGTTTTATTTATATATATATAGTTTTTTTTTGAATGATCTATAATAAGTAGATTCATTTTCCTTTCAAGTCGTGTAGAGCACGATATCTGTGAATTTATTGTTTCTTTCCAGGCGGGGGGAGTGGCTGTGAAAGTCTCACGGATACCCTACAGCCGGCTGCAGGGTTAAGTCAGACTCTTACTGACTAAAAACCACCCGCATACGGCCATAGGAGGAGCTCGATGGCGCAAGTGGTTAGCGCGCTCGGCTGCGATCGTTGAAGTTAAGCAACTTTAGCAGTGGTCGGTCATTGGATGGGTGACCAAAAATTACTATCTCGAGCTCCTCCGTGCTTCAGAAGGCACGTTAAGCCATTGGTCCCGGCTGCATCTGCAGTCGTTAGCACCCACCAATCCGCACTGGGCCCGCGTGGTGGGTTATGGCCCAATCTCCCTACTCCATCCATAAGGAAGGCCTGTGCCCCAGCAGTGAGGATTTCAATAGGCTGATGATGATGAGATAAAATAAAAATAAAAGAGTAAAAGACATACCTAATAATGATAAAACACCTAGCTAATATTATATTACCTTATTTGGAAACTCATAAATTCCGATGCACGAAATTGTTACGCAGCTGAAAGAGTGATAAAATAAAAAAGGAAGCGGTTACCTACCCACGTCAAACAATGGCGCACCTCCTCAAACAAAATGGATTATAATAAACTGCTGTTTAACAAACAACTGAAGCAAAAACGAAATAATACCTCGTGAAATATCCCAATGAAATATGTATTAAATCCGTGGCCGCCGACGTTAAAGCCGAAAAGAGATCGAATATTAATGAACCCCACCGAACAGTACAAGCGAATCTATAAATTTTTTTTTTTGAAGTTATACTTCTTTAGGCGCGTTATGAAAAAATGATGAGAGTGAACTTTTAAGATGCGCGCGCATCACTGTAACACAAAATTAACTTACTTTTGTGTTTACCGCAAATTAAGAAAATCTACCAACAAAATAGAAATAGAATCTCTATTTTGTGGGTGCTAACGACTGCATTGTGAAGGCCTATCAAAAGTATTTATTAATCTGGAACAACGGAACCAAAGCGCGATTCAGGAGACTACAGCGCCATCTCTTGACCATTGGTGTAGTAGAACCAAAAACCACATCTTTATTTTTTGTAATAAAGTAACAGTTATAGGTATTAATATTTATAATATTTATCCACATGTTTCTAGTTTGTATATTCGGAATACGTGTTTGAGTTTCATACAAGTGCAAATCACATATGTTCTAATAAATT
This sequence comes from Chilo suppressalis, assembly GCA_902850365.2. NCBI lineage: Eukaryota > Metazoa > Arthropoda > Insecta > Lepidoptera > Crambidae > Chilo > Chilo suppressalis. The sequence goes on from OU963894.1 coordinate 1,830,908, forward strand.
ATATTCAGTAGCGATTTTAATTGAATATTTTGATTATTTATTTATTTTTTCAAATTAAAACTGAACTTTATTGACTGTGTCCTTTTCCAGACTTTTTATTAATTTATTGTAATTAATTATTTGCATGCAATTAAAAACTAATTTTACACGATGCCAAAGAAGGATAACTTCTCAAGCGCCTTACATAAGTACACGCACAATTTTTTTTTATAAGGTCATTTGGAGCTTGCGTTCGGCCGCGATCGTTGTAGTTAAGCAAGTTTCGTATTGGTCGGTCATTGGATGGGTGACCAAAAATTTACTATTTCCTGCCGTTGTTTCCGGTTGCATTTGCAGTCGAGGTGGGTCACGGCAATCTGCCTATTCCATCTATAGGGAAGGCCTGTGCCCCAGCAGTGGGGACATTAATAGGCTGGTGACGATGATGATAAGGACATTTGTAACCAGTGAAACATGCGATCGATGTAGTTAAACAAGTTTCGCATTGGTCGGTCATTGGATGGGTGACCAAAAATTTACTATTTCCTGCCGTTGTTTCCGGTTGCATTTGCAGTCGAGGTGGGTCACGGCAATCTCCCTTTTCCATCCATAGGGAAGGCCTGTGCCCCAGCAGTGGGGACATTAATAGGCTAATGATGATGATGATAAGGACATTTGCAACCAGTGAAACAGATGAAGGAAATTCAACCAACTTTGTGTTTCAGTTTTTAGAAAATGTTTGATTTTTATGGTTATTAAATTACAAGTGAGGGGATTTTTATAAGTAAGTATCTGAAATAAACTTCAAAAATAATCCGTGTAATAATACCCAATGTAGTTTGATAAATGCAGGCTATTATACGCCCTCGCTTCGCTTCGGTGTAGAACTGAAGTGTAGACTACAGTTTTTGTTCTCGGGCTTGTATTATACACAATGATATTCATCTATGATTCTTCTTATACCTGCATGCAAAGTCTCAGCCCGATCGGTTTAAAATTGACAAAGTTTCATACAAACTTTCATTCCCTATTTTATCCCCTTGGGGGTAGAATTCATCAAAATCCTTTCTTAGCGGATGCTTACGTCATAACATCTACCTGCATGCCAAATTTCAGCCCGATCCGTCCAGTGGTTTGGGCTGGGCGTTGATAGATGACTACGTCAGTCAGTCACCTCTGAGTTTTATATATATAGATTATAAAAAAACTGAAGATGGTATATATATCTTTTCCAAACTTCCATTGACATCACGTCGCTCAATTGTTTTGCCTTCCCAGAATCTCTCCACTAACATTTGAAATTTATGGTATGGTATTAAAGTTCAAATTGACTTTTAAGTATTATTACGAATCGTTTGTATGGGAGTAAAGAAAAGTTTTGTTTTTTGACATTTTCAGGCATTTTTTTTAATTTTTCTCTTCGTAAGAACCATCCTCGTACTTCAAGGAATATTCTAAAAAAAAAATCAGCCAAATCGGTCAAGCCGTTTTCATGTTATGTCGTGACAACGGAAAACGGGTTTCATTTTTATATATATAGATACTAGCTGACCCAGCAAACTTCGTACCGCCCTAAAAAAATAGGGGTTGTCCAGCGGACATTCTCAGATCCCCTTGAACACACACAAAAAATTTCATCAAAATCGGTCCAGTCGTTTAAGAGAAGTTCAGTGACATACACACTCACAGAAGAATTATATATATAAAGATATACATCGGCCGTGACGTTCTATGAATATATAGCTACGCATGTACTGGACTCGAAGCTCGCAGTTAGGTGTGCGGGAAGCAAAGAATTTAATCTACCAGTGAAATAAGTTGGCGGTTCCTTTGTGCGTGTCTCTTTGTACGACCTCACCCCCGACTTCCACTCTCTGCTGAGGAATTAAGACACAAGAGACATTTTTCATCATGAAGCATATGCAAATTCATTATTTTTATAATGAAATTTTATGTGAAATATCAAACAATATGTTTTCAGCTGAAAATCTGAAAATACAATTTACGACTTTGTAAATACAACACCGAAATCTGTGGCAAAGGTTGTCTATTTCAAAATAATATTGAACTTAAGTGTATTCACAAAGCAAACTAAATACCGTAATTCAGAACTTGCATAGAAAAACATTAAACATAACGGTAACGCCATCTATGGACGTTTTTTTTTTTTTTTAAGTCTCCTTTATTCCTGCGATCTGTCTTGTCGACATTAAGCTGGATTTTATGAATTTGGAATAAATAGTCGTGCATGGTACATGATCCAATGATATGCCCATCTATTTTGACTGTTCTGTGTTTGTGTTAGAGAAGATCTTGAGGAGCACGTCTCTTTAGTCTCTTAAATGTATTGTTTGGTTGCTTTTCCATCAAAGTTCTTGCTAGTGGGTTAGGATGATTTTGCATTCTTTTGGAATAGGAAAGTAAAGAGTCCTTTATTTCTTCTCTAACAGGTTTGATTTTTAGATCACGGTGCAAGTGATTATTTGTCATATACCATGGTGCTCCAGTTATCATTCGTAGGGCTTTTGATTGAAAACGTTGAAGTATCTCTATGTTGGATACAGAGGCTATGCCCCATAATTGTAGGCCATAAGTCCAGACAGGCTTTAGTATACACTTGTACAGAAGGAGTTTATTTTCCAGAGAAACTTGAGATTTTCTTCCCATGAGCCAATAAAGCTTTCTTAACTGTAAGTCAAGTGCTTTCCTTTTAGTAGATATATGTTTCTTCCAGGTTAAACGTCTATCCAAGTAGATTCCTAGGTATCGAACTTCATCTGCCTGTGGTATCTTAATTTGGTTTAATTCTACTTCTGGGCATGTATCTTTCCTTAAAGTAAAAGTGACATGAACCGATTTGGTTTCATTTGCCTTTATGCGCCAGTCTTTCAGCCAATCTGAGATATCATTCAGATTTTGTTGCAATTTTGCCGAAGCTTCCTCAGGTGTTTTATCAACAGCAAGTATGGCAGTATCATCAGCAAATGTTCCTGTCATTATATCTTGTCTATTTGGTAAGTCCAAGGTGTATATAAGGTAGAGTATTGGACCCATTACGCTGCCCTGTGGAACACCTGCTCTTATTTTGTGTAGGCCTGTATTAAAGTCACCAAGTCACATGGATGAATTTGATAAATTAAATAATATTACTACAAACTTAACAACTTTTTTTCTTTGAAGATGAATCACCCATTTGATACGTAGATCGTAGAACTTTGCGGAAGTTGCTTATATTCGCCAGTTACAGAATGAACATTCCTATCACTGCAAACTTCTTGATTTGTGTATTCATATATCTACAATTTATGCAAATAAGATGATTTCGAGGAGCTCAATGGCGCGGGCGGTTAGCGCGTTCGGCTGCGATCGTTGAAGTTAAGCAACTTTCGCATTGGTCGGTCATTGGATGGATGACCAAAAATCTTCTATGTTAAGCCTGAAGGCTCGTTAAGCTGTTGGTACCGGCTGCATCTGCAGTCGTTAGCACTCGCCAATCCACACTGGACCCGCGTGGTGGGTCATGGCAATCTCCTTATTCCATCCATAGGGAAGGCCTGTGCCCCAGCAGTGGGGACATTCATAAGCTGATGATGAACTGACTTCGGAACAAGATTTTTCATGGCAGGCGTGACATAAACTTTTAGTTAATAATGTTTTAAAGTGAAACTTATATGACATCGCAACAAACAAACAAGCATCTGTGGTTCACTGGCAGAAAACTCTTCTCCACGCAGGCGGCCTTGGTTCGATCCGTAGACGAGCAAAGACTTTTTTCTTTTGAGAGAGAGAGAGAGAGAGAGAGAGAGAGAGAGAGAGAGAGAGAGAGAGAGATTTTTTATTAACCATTTGTTACGAGTATTACAAGAACAATGAAAAAACACATAAACATTATCATAAAAAAATAAAATAAAAAACTAACTTAAAACTATAAAAGTAAATTAATGGTTAATCAGGACCCTGCCTCAGCATGATGCTGTTGCCACACGTTACTATGCGAGTGACAACAGCGCTGGTATTCTGGCAGGGCCTGTAAGGTGCGCTATATATGTGACACGCTGCACAGTTCTCCAATCTCAAACCGAAACCTACTCGTAATATCAGTCACTCCTTTTCATTCTGTAAAGAGATTGACAAGGATACATTTTTTACCCTCGAACATCTTTGATATAAATCAATAATTAAAAATTCTTTTCCACTTTTGTCAGAACAACATCAACTAAGTATTTTTCAGATCAAGAATTCTCTTATGAACAAGGGCTATTATAAAGTTAATGATTATCTAAATGATCGTAATGCATAGACATAGTGTTTCTTGTAATTTGTTATTTGATGGGTATGAGTCAGTTTTTGTAACAGTAATATGGTACCTATCTAATGCCGCTTCCTGTATACTAAATATAAAATTTATTGTAACTATATATCTATATCCTAAATAATGTAATGGAAGGTGACTTCATAAGTATCTCTGAAGTCATTTTTCAACTTGACGACTCCGTATATATCAATACAGGGAGAAAAAAGCAGCCCTTGCTGAGTTTCTTGCCGGTTCTTCTCAGTACAAGGTCTCCCGCCGTACAGCCTGTGCTTGTAACAGCCTAGACTGAATAAATGACTTTTCATTTCATTAACTCTTTAAAAGTTCAACTTGCGTAGTGATTTCATAAAACTATACCATTTTTACCAGCAAATACGTAAATATTTAAATGGCCACACACAAGAGATTCATTGGCTGACGTTTTCTTTAAAAGCTTGATCTTCTCGGAGACGGCGATAGAGTTTAATAATATAATAATGAAGGCAGTGTTCATTTCAGCACGCCTCATCCGCGGCCGGCACAAAGCCTTCATGCCTTTCCCTTACAGTTCAATATGAGGCCTTTGTTGTTTGGTTTTCACTTTAATAAATGCGGCAGTACCCCAATTTTCGCGCCAATAATACTGTCACCTCGGAACGTCAGAGTTAAGCCACTTCTTACGTAAAGGCTGATCTACACCGTTAGTGTAAAGTAACTCCAATGTGGTGCGTGATCGTGGACAAAGCAAGTAATGATATTTTTTATTTACTACAAGTGGCCCGCCCTCGCTTCGCTTCGGTGTAGAGCTGTAGTGTAAACTATAGTTTTTGTTCTCAGGCTTGTGCTATAAACAATGACTTTATTTATATAATTACACGTGTTATTGTGAGTCAACCATAAAAGATAGACATATGCTGTTGCGGGATATTTTTTAGACAATTTTATGTAGAATATTTCCGTCATACATGATTTCTATGTAACTTTAACCATTAAGGCTGCACACGCGACGGAAGCTTAAAAAATGGAGTAACTTCTCCCGTTATCCCAACATTTCCCTTCACTACTCTGCTGCTATTAATTGTAGCGTGATGAAAAGTATACTATAACCTGCCCAGGAGTATGAAGAATAATTGTACCAAGTTTCGTTAAAATCCTTCGAGTAGTTTTTGTTTCTATAAGGAACATACACACAGACAGACAAAAAATTTACTGATTGCATTTTTGGCATCAGTATCGATCACTAATCACCCCCTGATAGGTATTTTGAAAATATATTTCATGTACAGAATTGACCTCTCTACAGATTTATTATAAGTATAGATCTTAAGAAAAACAAGGAAAGAGCTGTCTTTATCATGCTTGCACACTAGGCTATTGGAGACCCTTTTTGAATTTTATTTTAAATGCAAAAATTCGTCTTAAGGCCACAATTCGACATTCGCAACGCCAGTGTACATTCGATAAAAGGTCAAATACTCGGCAAATGAAAACACTGTCGAGTGGGATGTTTCTCATATTAATATTAATGATTTTCAAGTATCATTTTAAAATCAAACAACTACCCGTTTGTTTGATTGAAAGCAATTAAAATCTTTTAGACTGAAATGATGAATCTTTTATTCTTTTCATTAATACTTAAAATTTTAATAATGTGTAAAATTTATAAACAATTATCGAATAAGAAATCATAAAAAAAATGTTTGATTGAACGCGCTAATCTCAGAAACTACTAGTGCCATTTGAAAAATTCTGTTCGTGTTGGATAGTGCATTTATCGAGGAAGGTTATAGGCTATACGGGTGGTCCAATTAGTGACGTCAACAATTTTTTTTAGATTCCTCGCTTGGGGGTATCCGTAAATACCCCATATATTGTTCCGCGATTTTTCTTAGTTTTCGAGTTATAATTTTTTTGTGTATTATTAATGATTTCTACCTGCGAGGTTTCAAAAATTCATATTTTTTTTCGTAGTAGGTATTTTGCAGTTTTTTTTGTGATACAATTGTCTTGAATGTTGTTTTAATAAAAAAAGTAACTCAGCTTCCTGAAATTACTTAAAGTTACTCAAAAAAAAGCTTGAAAGTTGGAACTTTATTTTTAAAAGGATTTACTCAAACAGTCAACTCAGACAACCCACTGTTGAAAAATATTATGTATTCTTGAATATCTAATGGGTCCCGATTGTTAAAGTAGCTTTGTTCCTTATTAACAGAATTATAGACTACTGGACTTGTTTTCTTCTTTTCAGTTTTTATTTGAAGTATAATTAAGCAGTCGGGTTTTTTGATTTTTTAAATTTACCTTTTTTATTTCACACTTTTTAGTTAGTTAGTATTTTAAGACGGTATATACCTTAGTCTTGTTACTTCACTAAGGGAATTAATATTGCGGGAATTATTGTTTTTTTTTTTTTTTTTTTATAGATAGATCCGACAAATGACTCCACCCCACCTGATGTTAAGTGAAGGTGAAGTCCAGACGCGAAGATAGCTGATACAGCAGTTTTAACTACCACACCAGCCATCCTCACCCTGCCGGCCTGCAAGTTGCTTCTTCACGCCTCTTTTAAAGGATCCCAGATTGTAAGAGGGAGGGAACACGTGAGCGGGCAGAGCATTCCATTTATGGATAGTACGACAAAGAAATGAGTCACCAAATTTCTTTGTACGCGTTGGAATTGTAGCCACAGTTAGACGGTGACAACGTGGGCCTGCGTGGTCCTCTGAAGGAAAGGGGAAGGTGGAATAAGAGAGAATAACTCTTCAGAACACTCGCCGTGGTACAGACGATAGATCGCGCTTAGTGACGCCACGTCGCGGCGCAATTGAAGAGGCTCGAAGTGTTTAGTCACCTCCTCATCGCCTATGATGCGGATTGCGCGCCGCTGTAACCTATCCAAAGCATCGAGCAAGTACTTAGCGGAGCCATCCCAGAGGTGCGAGCAATATTCCACGCACGACCGCACCTGCGTCTTATACAACAAGCACAGTTGCTCGGGCGTGAAAAAACGCCGCACCTTGTTCAGGACTCCGAGTTTGCGTGAGGCTGTTTTTGGTTTGAAAATCGGTCCAGGCGTTTGGTCTCTAGTGTGCCACAAAGGAACAAACATACATATATAGACTGTTAAACACATAACCCTGTCTGCGCGTCGCGCTTCGCGCTCTTGCATTGCGCAGCCGGGTAAAAAAAGGAGTTTCCATAGCTTCTGGCTAAAAACTCTGCATGCTTCTACTCGCTCGGTAAAACCAAAATTATTATAGAATCGCACATGCTAAAGTTATTTTACAGGAATTTTAATTAAATTTAATTTGAAATTACATATTTAAGTTAAACCATAAAAATGATAAAAAGCAGATAAAATATTTTTTAATGCTTTAATCGTGTTTCAATGATTTTTGGCCTATCCGCCTTCGAAGGCCAATCACAACAAAAAAAGGCTGTTTAAGTACAATTTTTAATTTATGATTTTTGGTAATTGCGAAGCATGTGGAGTTTTTAATTTTAACCAGAAGCTATGGTATGGTAGTGTTTGAGTAAATCCTACTAAAACTAAAGTTCCAACTTACAAGCCTTTTTTGAATAACTTTAAGTAATTTCAGGAAGCTGTGTTATTTTTTTTTATTAAAACAACATTCAAGACAATTACGTCACAAAAAAGACTGCAAAATACCTACTACGAAAAAAGATATGATTTTTTGAAATCTCGCTGGCAGAAATCATTAAAATATACAAAAAAATTATAACTCGACAACGAAGAAAAATCTAGGAACATACATGGGGTATTTTCGGATACGCCCAGGGGCGAGCAAACTAAAAAAAAATTTTTAACGTCACTAGTTGGACCATCCTGTATAACATCGCGATACGACCAGTAGGAGTGGAGCATCGGAGACGGTATCTTTTAAAAGTTTTATAAAAAAGTCCGCGACAGCATAATATGTCCATCTTTTAAGTTTGACTCGCTATACCTTTATTCTCAAATTAATCACATTCATCGCCTGTTAGACGACACGAAGTTCGCCGAGTTAGCTAACCTCTTATTAATAAATATCTTAAGTAAGTATAGTGGTATTTATTATTGTATATGTGTAAGTATTTATCGTATATATATACAATAGGTATATTTATAGATTTTTCATTATAATTATTATAATGTAGTTTTATCAATTTAATTTTGTTTGTCTTTCTCTTTTACCATAATGCTTTAATTTACTTTACCGCATAATGTCTCTGCTTAGCCCGATGGTTGACTGGTAGAGAATGCCATGCGGCATTAAGTCCGTCATTTGTTACAAAATGACGGACTCATTTCTTTGTCGCACTATCCGTAAATGGAATGCTCTGCCCGCTCACGTGTTCCCTCCCTCTTACATCCTGGGATCCTTTAAAAGAGGCGTGAAGAAGCAACATGCAGGCCGGCAGGGTGAGGATGGCTGGTGTGGCAGGTAGAACTGCTGATACAGCAGCTATCTTCACGTCTGGACTTCACCTTCACTTAACATCAGGTGGGGCGGAGTCATTTGTCGGACCTATCTATAAAAAAAAAACAATAAAGAGTAAATAAATAAATAAATGAAGAATGAGCTTGGATTAGTTACTCCATGCTCTGACTCTGTTAATAAACAGAGATAAAAAATAATTCAATAGAATTACAAATGTAATTTGAGTGATATGAACGAAACATGTCGTAACTAGTCTTACCTTAATCCTCGTTTATTAATAAGAGGAGCTCGATGGCCCAAATGGTTGCGCGTTCGGCTGCTATCGTTGAACTTAAGCAACTTTCGCAGTGGTCGATCATTGGATGGGTGACCAAAAATTACTATCTCGAGCTCCTCCGTGCTTCGGAAGGCACGTTAAGCCGTTGGTCCCGGCTGCATCTGCAGTCGTTAGCACCCACCAATCTGCACTGGGCCCGCGTGGTGGGTCATGGCCCAATCTCCCTATTCCATCCATAGGGAAGGCCTGTGCCCCAGCAGTGGGGACATTAATAGGCTGATGATGATGATGATTAATAAGAGGGCTATTGAATTAATAAATATATCCGATTTACGGTGTGGCTGTATGAACACAGCTTTAGGCGGGAAGTACAAGGCTAGTCAGTTTCATAGCCTTTCTTTATCTTTCAGTGGGGTGAAATGTAATTTGACTTTTATTTGATATCGTTTTGACTTTCAAATTTACTTTCGGATACCGTTACAGTTTTTCATAGTCGCGATTCTCTTTTATGTTATTCTGAAATAGCGTTTACCTTATCATAAATTCTATTTGAAAGGTAAAGTGACCACTTTGATTTTATCAATTTCTTCTTTTTTTGTAAATATAGGAGTTTATAATGTTATTTTCGACTAAGATGACATACGCATTTGTTAACTGTCTGCTGCTGAACATAGTTATTATTCTCGCATATTGAAGTTATACTTCTTTAGGCGCGTTATGAAAAAATGATGAGAGTGAAATTTTTAGATGCGCGCGCATCACTGTAACCCAAAAGTAACAGCATGAAGTTGGCCGCGGGCGCGTTATGAAAAAATCATGTGAGTGAAATTTCGAGATGCGCGCGCATCACTGTAACACAATAGTAACACCATGAAGTTGGCCGCGGGCGCGTTATGAATGTTAGTGTCTAATAATGGTGGATTATTAACCACTTAGTGGTTAATAATCCACCATTATTAGACATCTGTTCGAAAGGTACTTTGAACGATCCACGGAGCTCCATAAGATGATCGCGTTGTCAAAAACAATGTTGGCACGCTCGTCGCCTCTGATCACTGTTTTCATATTTATAATATTTATCCACATGTTTCTAGTTTCTATATAGACACAACGTGTTTTAGTTACTTACAAGTGCTAATTACATATGGACTAATAACTTAAATTCAGTGGTGATTTTAATTGAATATTTTGAATATTTATTTAATTTTTCAAATTAAAACTGAACCTAATTGACTGTGTTAACTATCCTTTTCCAGTCCTTTTATTATTTTATTGTAATTATTAATTATTTGCATGCAATTAAAAAATATTTTTAATGATGCTAAAGAAGTATAACTTCTCTCGCGCGTACATAAGTTACACGCATCCATTTTTTTTTAATTTTAGAAACTAGTGTATTGTATTTTTATTGATAAATAATCATACTATTGTCTTTGATTTTTTTATGAAGGCAGACTTATGTAGGAGGTTCATTATTATTATAGTTTTTTAATTGCTTAATAAATATACATGTCATTCATTTAATACAATTGAAATATCAGGTCAACTCATTAATTTCTTTACAAACATGTCAATTAGGATTTAAATAAAAGGCCTTTCTCACTGTGGAGGTTAATAATGTAATCTTTATTAAACTTATAGACACGAGTAAAATAAATTTAGTGCCAGGCCTTTTAAATAAATCTGAGACACTTACTTGGTTTGGACTCCAAAATTGTAGTTTTTTCTTTTAAAAATTACTATATTACTAGGTTGAAGGATAAGTATGATTGTTTTTACTCTATTAGTGAATTGGTTTTCAAAAAGTCTTATTTTAAGTTTTAACCGAGGAAAAAAACGGATGAGGTTCCCAACTCGACGCGTATACATGATATTGGAAAATGTATGGACCTCGAAGTGGGTCCTATATGAATTTGAAAAAAAAAACAACCCTAATAGTATGAAAACAGGGGATGAAAATTGATTAAAACGATGATTGATTGTTCACTCACTGATGTTGATGCCGAGTTGTATATTACAAAAATTACAGCAACAAAAAAAAAGTAAAACAAAAACTTTTTAACAAAAAAGGTTAAATTATTTTTTCGCATTACAGTTTAGAAACTATTCATGCCAGCAAACGGATACATTGGGAATGCGCTACAAAAGCGCCTTCATCAGTATCATCATCAGCCTATTAATGTCCCCACTGCTGGGGCACAGGCCTTCCCTATGGATGGAATAGGGAGATTGGGCCATGAACTACCACTCGGGCCCAGTGCGAATTGGCAGGTGCTAACGCCAAAAGCTTATAAGTGCTTACTTAAGCACTTATAGTATAATCCACTAATTGCATATTAAAGTATCAATTTGGTAATGCGCACTATACTGAACATCGCTGCGTCGATGTCTCGCTCGTGCGACTCTCACAGACTCGTGGCCGTATTTACCTAAACTGCAGCGTAAATTTGTTAATTTTGTAAAAGGGCTCTTAAAAATCATTATTAAACAAAAAATTTTTCATATACAAAATTAATCCTGTATAATTTCTGGCATCCTAGCAAAACACTTCCCTCGAACAACCTCTTACAATAAGAATGGAACTTGCTTAATTTCTGAACAGCACTCTAGAATCGAATCAAATGAAAGAAAACAACAGTCCAATTTTAACAATACTCAAACCCTTCAAAACAAAGGGGTTTTCTTAAACAACGTAATTAAAATATTGGGGTGGGGTAGGTAGCGCGGCCAATCAGGGCTTAATTCCCGTTTAATGTTGCCAAAATATTACCTCACACCTTATTAATTTCTTGCTTCCTGTTGGATTTTGGTTTAACTTGACATTCAAAATTGCTTAGGGTCGGTTTTGATTAGGAATACGATATTAAAAATGGGGTAAACAATATGAGAAGATCTGAAAAAATATCCATGACAATTACAGCTTTCTACTAAACTGCGGACAGACAGATGGACTTGAAGCACCTCTAAGATTCTTTGTTGACTACGGAATCTTCAAAAGATTAACATTCTTATAAAAATAAATAAATAAATAAAAAAACAATACTCACCAATCAGCCTAGCCCCAAAGTAAGCACTGTAGGCTTGTGTTATGGGATACTAGGGTAACGGATAGAATACATATATTATACATATATAAGTAAGTATATTTATATGAAATACATATCAAACATCCATCCATGACTGGAGTACAAATGCTCGTATTCATCACACAAACATCTGCCCCCACCGGGACTCGAACCCGGTACCTCTCGAGTCGGCGACACCATGAAACCCGGAGTACAAACCACTCGGCCACGGAGGTCGTCAAAATAAAAATAAAGTCAAAATAAAAATTACTTTATTGGAATCATCTTAAATTTTGGTACATGATAATCTGAACCCTGCCCTCTGGAAAAGATTACTCTGAGGACCAGAAGACAGTAAATGTCATTTCGCACTCGCAAACGATACGAATTCGATATTGGTTCGTGCTAGGGATATAGTTTTGTCTCGCTCGCTCGATTGAATGTTTATTTACAGAAGTGTGCGTGTGTGAGAGTTGCTTATATAGTTGAGTCGGATCATATTTATTTGATGCTAGTATGAGCATAGACCGTATTTACCCTTTTTGTTTTAATCTAGGATCGCAAGCGTCTTTAAGCTATGGTGGCCGCTTACCATCAGGCGGGCCATACGCTTCTTTGGCACCTTTTAACTAGTGTTGCCCAAATGCAAGAACAAGACGAGACTTAGCCAGTCTTGGTCTTGGTCTTGCGCCAATACACCTGGTCTTGGTCTTGGTCTTGCAGCAAGAGTCTTGCAAATCTTGCATTTACCTATTAGACTATTGCTATTTATTAAAGTTTACTTTAGATCTTAGAAAAACGTATTAGAAATGGAACATTGTGAGCTTGAATTAACAAAGCACTAGTAAAGACCAATCAGATTAATAAATGTCTGAAGATTTGATAAGAAATTCGAAAAATCAACTGCCACATGGTTATCATCTGATTTTTATGCCGTTTTCCATGGGAGTAACTGTTTCTTAATAAACATTTACGTTTAATAAGCTTATATGTGCTAAAACATTTAAGAAACAAATTAATTACAATAACTTGACTGTATTTTAAAGAACAATATCTGTCTAGAAAGAGATTGAACCCTCAACTTATATGAAATTTAATAAAAGAGTTTTACGATTTATCATTTATTTGCTATGTATGTTTATGGTATTGGTCGTAATGCGCATAGGTCCAGTTTTTCATATTCTTTGATACAGTTTTTTGCGTCTCATAGAATTCCTAAGCGTACCTATACACCGAACTGTTATACATAACTACTCCGTGAAATAGCGCTAACTCCTTGCTGCAAGACGCAAGAGTCTTGCCGGATTAGTCTTGTTCTTGCTCAAGTCTTGCACGGTCAGTCTTGGTCTTGGTTTTGCTAAAAATACGCTTTCTTGTTCTTGGTCTTGGTCTTGTAAAAATGCAAGAACAAGACCAAGACTGCAAGACCAAGACTGAATTTGGGCAACACTACTTTTAACACAAAAAAACTAAGATTGGTTCATTTTTATTACAAACAAAGGACATCGACGAAATCAGCCCCAGCATGCCCAAAAGAATGTCCTTCACTATTATTTTTCTATTTTTTTTAACTTATTAACAATTAATCATAGTAAACGGACAATCTGTTCAAAAAAATTAAAATTAAGGTTCTGTTACTAAATACACCAGTCTGTTCATCCTAACTTGTCCTATTTGGTAAACAATCTTGGAACTCCTTTTTATTGCAAATACTGATAGATAACTGGATTCAATAGGTTTCAGTGTATAATAAAGATTTATTTTAACAGTTTATTGTATTTTTAAATGGGTGATTTTGTTCAAAAGTTGTGCCCAAGATTGTTTACCTTAATAAATGCAATATAGGCGACCATAAGTATTTATCAACATACGAATAGAACCAGGTACCTTACTTAATAATACTTATCACTACTATTTATTTTATATTTATAAAAAGATAATTTCTGAAATTATGTAAAGATAGTTTATACTCTCATCCATGAAAATCATAATGATAACCAGGTACATACCTAATTACCGATAGTAAAATGTAGAAACAGGTAAATAGAAAGACTTTGAACATTTCATTTGAAAAGAAATCTATTATTACTACAGGTTACTGCCAACATTCATAAATCAATATGAATATGAGCATTTATTATTTTTATTATTAATTGCATTTTATGTTCATTTAATGCATATTATTTAAGTTCTTACATAGAGGTAAACACTAAATCTATTCAGAATGTATAAAGTGTACATCTTTTACGATAAAGTATAATAATTATAACCACAAAATCTAATACATTCTGTAATATATATACCCTTTACTTTGTCGGACTATCAGTAAATGGAATGCTCAGCCTGCTCACGTGTCCCTTCTTACAACCTGGGATCCTTTAAAAGAGGCGTGAAGAAGCAACACGCAAGCCGGCAAGATGAGGGTGGCTAGTGTGAAAGGTAGAACTGATGTACCAGCTATCTTCACGTCTGGACTTCACTATCCTTAACATCAGGTGGGGTGAAATCATTTGTCGGACCTATCTATATAACAAAAAAAAAATGTGTGTGTCAGCTCCGACGCACGACTGGAGTTTATTCCTTAAGTTCGATAGTCTAACCAGACGCAAAAAGAGTTTATTTAACTTAAAAAAGATTGATACTGTATGAAAGGGTAATTAATGAAAATAATATACATATATAAATATATATTTATTCACTTCATATACATTTATTATAACTAATCGACGAAATATTTTACATTAAACTTTTTACAATAGTCAATTTCAGATGTGCATAAATATATCATTAGGAATGTTGATAAATTATGTAATTATTATTATCAGACTATTATCATTTATTTAAATATTAATTAAATCAACATTGTCTGCATTATTAATTACAGTGACAAGTGGTTTATGGTAACTAAAATAAGACACATGACGTTCGTAGATACGTGGTTCACGAATCTTGAAAATACCGCATCAATGGTTGTACCATACCTCGTTGTCCCCATTGCTCTATCAGAAACAATATCTAAATTCAGTTCAGATTTTAAAAATTTTATTAATGTCAATCCGTCATCTTTGTTTGTCAAAGTTGCGCGATATAGGATGCGCACCAAAAACGTAACGAGGTCATTCATCGATAGATTTTACTCCTCACATTTTTCTCATACCGGGCCCCTTATATATGCAAATCGATTCTTAAGGAGTAAACTCCAAAAAACTTTATCCTTCGATATGTTTCCTGTAGTGTATATTTAAAGTTCATCCATCAGTCGTAAACTATACAATTTTTACCGGCCGGAGTCGGGCAGCGTGGCGGCGCCGGCGGTGGCGGTCTAGGGAAGCAACGATACGAGTAAATACAAGTAACTACTCGATACTTTTCTTTCGATACCAAGTACTTTTGGCATCGATACTTTAGAACTGAATAACAAGTAGTATCGTGAAGTAAGTACTTGTATCGGTACTCGTACAATTGGCAGCCTTGCGTATGATTTATATTTTTTCCAATTTATTCAATCAGTCAAACATTTATCGCGTGGCGTGAGCCGTTATTTTGTTTTCATTAAATTAAATCTGTGACTGAATTTGTAATTGTAATATCGTTCGTCAAAATTTTATCGATACAAGTAAGTATCGATACTTTTCATTCGATACTGAGTAGGCATCGATACTTTATCACCGATACAGTATCGAGTAAAAGTATCGATACCTAGATGGTATCGTTTCATCTCTATGGCGGCCCGGTCCGGCGCGGCATTAATCCGGCACGCCTATTAACCGTATAATGTGGTCGGTGAGATATTGTGCCGTTAATCTGAACGAGCCGGGGTTGGCTACCGGCTCTCTAACGTTACTCACTACCTACAGGTGCTGTGGGAATAGAATTTGCTATTATTTTAAATTGTAAGTAAGTATATTTTTTTATTTGGGCAAATCCAACTTCGAGAAAGAGATCAACCGACGAAACCAACTCGGATGGGCAGCGTTCGGGAAGCTTAGGCACATCCTCACGGCCAAAATTCCCCAGTGCCTGAAAAGAAGGGTCTATGACCAGTGTGTGTTACCAGTGATGACTTATGGGACTGAGACGTGGTCTCTGAATGTCGGCCTCATAACAAAACTCAAAGTCGCGCAGTTTGCTATGGAGAGGGCTATGCTCGGTGTTTCCCTACGTGATAAGATCCGAAATACGGAGATCCGTAGAAGGACCGGTGTGTACGACATAGCCCGAAGAGTTAGCACGCTGAAGTGGCAATGGGCAGGCCACATCGCTCGAGGATCTGACAACCGTTGGGTAAGAAAGGTCCTTGAGTGGCGACCACGTACCGGACGACGCAGCGTGGGGCGGCCCCAACAAGGTGGACTGACGACATCGTCAAATGTGCTGGGAGCCGCTGGATGCGGATAGCGCAGGACCGCGCATTGTGGCGTTCTATGGGGGAGGCCTATGTCCTGCAGTGCACGGAGAAGGGCTGATGGATGGATGGATGGATGGATATTTTTTTATCTGAAACAATAAGAGTAAAGGAAAATTAACCTACTATCTCTGTACTAGAAAGGTTTTCCTATTTCCTTTAGTCACGACGTAACACGAGAACGACTTTATCGATTTCATCCATCTTTTTTAAAGTTTTCTAATACTTTGTACAAGGTCTGGTGACGATGTAGTCGAGCTTTTAGGATTTCTTTTTGTGTTTTATTGGCGTCTGTCAGATCTGCAAATAGGGTATTTCACTCTACCTGAGGAACAATCTAATAATGTATTCTTGCGATAGTTTTGGAAAAAAAAGAGTCGGAAAATGTTAGTTTCACAGTTCATAAAATAAAAAAATGCATTATAAATTTACATTCAAAGTTTTCAGTTTTTAAAATCTGTTTTTAAAACACGACGAAATAGTAGACGTGGTATCCGCCACATCATTATATGTCACTCGGCTAGTATTTGCCAAAGTGTCAGATGTCAAAAAACAAGTCAGTAGTTTTAATGTTTTTGTAACCAAGGTAACGCATTTATTTATAGTATTAATGACCTCAAGACCGCAGAGCAATATGGCGTCCACTGAGTTCAGCGTTTACGTTTAACTACGCGCGAAATATGAAAATGTTAAATCTAAATGCAATTTTAAGGCACTTAACGAGTGAATAAACATATTAGCTCTTTTAAATTTACCCTATTAAAGAACTTTTCTAACAGCTGTAAATATTAATATAACTGTTCGAATCCGACTTGTTTTTACCTTAGATTAAAACGAAAAGGGAAGATACGGCACACGCGGCTCAAAAGTCATCCGCTTAAATAGTGATGCATGACCATAATAGGCTAGTTGACTCATGTCGAATTGTATTAAATAAATGTTTATTTCTTAAAGTATTTGGTCTAAGGAACCTAAATATATCGATTTCACTTCATAAAAGCAGAAGATTGCTGTAGAAATTTAATTTAAAAAAAATATTTTTAGTCTATACTTTTTAAACACTAAAAACACTGTTCGCCACGTCCGCCATGATTGTGCCGTCTCTTTTAGTAAACAATTAAATGTCATTCATACATAACTTTAAAACTTGTATTATTGAGACTTAAAATATATTTGTTTCTTAGGTTTTCACGCACATCACTCATTAAGTAAAACTAGTTTTTACGGGTTAATTAATGCACGAAACTTTATTTATTTATTGACGTTTCGTAGCCTTTACAGGCTTCGTCGTCAGAACGAACGTACAGCTTCTTCTAACCCGTAAAAACTAGACTTAAAATATTATTCAATGAGTACTTGCATCAAAATGATTTTCGCAAAAATAAATTTTACTATGAGTCGATAAAGTTGCAGGATCCCTTTTAGCAAGTTCTAACCAGGTATTGCGTAGGTTAATTTCTTACGGCACTTTAATCCACAACTTTCCTGGAGTCTTCAAGGATGTGTTTTACATTCTCGTACAATAGAATAATGATAATTACTATATTTTTCGTGGTATTTATTAGAAATCATGTTTTTTTTTATTATAAACTCAGATAAGTAGGTTATTTTCTACGTGCTTACGAGTTTTTGTTTACTATCGTCGACGTCATAGCATAGATAATCTATAGACTAAAAAGGCCGACAGCGTTTTCGTGTGTCCATGAAAAGTCTATTTTAAAATTAAAGATTTGTAGCTTTCTAGGTCTCAAAAAAATAATTTTTTTTTTCGGTCTAATAGAACATTTATTAACCATTTAAAACCTTTTTCCAAAAAGGTTTAACTAGCCTATTTACTTAAGTCACAATTGGACATCCAAACACGATGCATGTGCACTCAATATAACAATATTGCGTATATTCTGTGTTATAAAGATAAAACAATGTCTTCGATGCTTTTGAAAACAACACAAATGGTTCAAGATCAAATAACAAATTCCACGGCAACACTTTTCATTCGTAAAACTATAAAAACATTTATTTCTCAGTAATCATCGTTTGTCATGAATGTTAGTTACTGATTCGCCATTTTTTTATCAAGAAAAAGAGAACAATACAACGCCTCACGGCTACCTCACACGGAGGGACAGTATATTAAATATTGAAGATAGGGTATTTTACTGAAAGAAGACATCATTTTATTTTTAATAATAACTAGAACTGCATTCACGGATTTTTTTAAAATAGCATGCTACAACTGGGAATCGAACTGGTGAAATTTCGAAAAATGAAACACAACATATTTTATGATAACCATCGAAAGTGTTAAACATAAGGATTATTTTTTGCTAAATAACATAGCAAATAATTGAGTCGGATCATATTTTATTTGATGCAAGTATGAGTGTACCGTATCTTCCTATTTTTTAATCTAAGGTTTTTACATTAGGTATATACGCTCGCAGGAGCTCGACGGCGCAAGTGGTTAGCGCGTTCGGCTGCGATCGTTGAGGTTATGCAACCTTCGCAGTGGTCGGTCATTGGATGGGAGACCAAAAGTTTACTATCTCGAGCTCCTCCGTGCTTAGATAGGCACGTTAAGCTGTTGGTTCCGGCTGAATCTGCAGTCGTTGGCACACACCAATCCGCACTGGGCCCGCGTGGTGGGTCATGGCCCAAACTCCCTATTCCATCCATAGGGAAGGCCGGGCACAGTCCTGGGGACATTAATAGGCCGATGATGATGATGATGACGCTCGCATTTAACAGTGGGACGATGCGTGATGCTTACAATCGGAAATATTATAAACCTATCACTAATACACATATCACTAATACTCATATCACTAACTAGCGGCCCGCCCTCGCTTCGCTTCGGTGTAGAGCTGAAGTGTAGACTACAGTTTTACATACACAATGACATTCATCTATGATTCTTCTTATACCTGCATGCAAAGTCTCAGCCCGATCGGTTTAAAATTGACAAAGTTTCATACAAACTTTCAATCCCTTTTTTATCCTCTTGGGGGTAGAATTGATCAAAATCCTTTCTTAGCGGATGTCTACGTCATAACATCTACCTGCATGCCAAATTTCAGCCCGATCGGTCCAGTGGTTTCGGCTGTGCGTTGATAGATCACTATGTCAGTCAGTCACCTTAGAGTTATATACTAGATACTAGCAAACCAGTGAACCAAATGTTCACCAAAACCTGATTTCTCGAAAACCGGAAGTGCTACGTTACTCAAATCCGGTTTGTAGTCTTATCAGACTATTCTTAACTTATAACTTAAATATTCTCTTTATCTATCTCTTACGGTTTGGCCGCTGAAACAGCACCACAGACAGACGGACTTGTCTAATAGATAAGAGATAATATGGATGTGCAAATGTAAATCCTTATGTATTTAATTAAATTGTGAATTCTATTAAATATACTTTTCAAATTATGTATATCGTTAATCGATTTTATGATGATTGGTCATGATTGGTCATCATAAAATCGATATATGATGACCAATCATCGAAATTAATAAATATCGTAACCCGGAAGAGAAAGGTCCTCTAAAGTGCACACCCGTTTTCCCATAGTCTATATGCAGATGCCATAATCCTCATACGGGCAGCGCACGTTACGATATTAATTATTCATCGGATCGTGCGAATAAACCAATTTCACGGTTCTTTGCGCGCGAATCATAGCCGCTGAGTCTACAGGGTGTTCGCAACTAGCTCGCGTGTACAATGTATCGATGTTATCCTTTCAGCTGTTTTTTTTACTATATCTATCTATATATATAAAACTCAAAGGTGACTGACTGATTGACACAGTGATCTATCAACGCACAGCCCAAACCACTGGACGGATCGAGCTAAAATTTGGCATGCAGGTAGATGTTATGACGTAGGCATCCGCTAAGAAAGGAGTTTGATCAATTCTACCTTGGGGATAAAATAGGGAATGAAAGTTTGTATTTTTAGTAAAAAAAGTTTATGATAAAGATTACAGCGGGCATACGAAAAAATTAAAGTAATGTTGTTGTGTGTTTTATTTAGATCTATCAAAGAATATCTGTTATGCCTGTTATAGCATCTTTCTAAGTCACGGTCATTCTGTTAAATTTCCGCGTGGCACCGTGACACAGTGTGAGAAGAACGCAAAACTGCGCCTGAGACATGTGGCCTAGGCGCAGCATGGAGGAGCTCTAGAAAAACTTATACATAAATTCTCGTGTCACAATGTTAGTTACCATACTCCTCCGAAACGGCCTGACCGAATGTTTTGAAATTTTATATGCTTAATCCGTGGGTCTGAGAATCGGCTACTATCTATTTTTCATATCCTTAAGTGAAAGTGGTTGTCCATCTGTAGTGTTCTGAAACCTACAATGCGCCTTCTCGCCAAAATTCAAACTATTGGGTATTGTCTATTGTCACGTAGTATTCTCATATGGGTTAGGAGGAATGTTATCCTAGGAAATTGTTAGAACACTATACTGTGTAACGACACACCCCTAAAATTTGTTTTGGACACTGTTTATTTTTTTTATAATGTTGTATTAAAAATACATACAACCCTAAATTTTCTCTTCTACCACCTGCCCTTATTTTTATGGCGGTACGAAGATCGCTGGATCAGCTAGTATACTATTATAATATTTGGTCACCCACTCGACGACTAGCCATTTACAAAATTCCTACCTTACTTCCTTACTTACCTTAGTAAATACCCACGATCGCAAATTGAACGCCGCTAACCGCCTTCACAATCGAGCTCATCATATCAGCCGTATGACGCCCACTGCTGGACATAGGCCTCCCCCAAGGATCTCCACAACGATCGGTCCTGCGCTGCCCGCATCCAGCGTATTCCCGCGACCTTCACCAGATCGTCGGTCCACCTTGTAGCGGGTCTTCCCGCTGAGCGTCATCCGGCACGCGGTCGCCATTCGAGAACCTTTCCGCCCCAATGGCCATCGGTTCTCCTCGCTATGTGTCCCGCCCACTGCCACTTCAGCTGGGCTATTCTTCGAGCTATGTCGGTGACTTTAGTTTTCCTACGGATCTCGTCATTTCTGACTCGATCACGCAGGGAAACACCAAGCATAGCTCTCTCCATTGCCCGCTGGGCGACCTTGAGCCGTCCTATGCGACACATAGTAAACGACCACGCCTCACTGCCATAGGTCATCACTGGCAACACACACTGGTTAAAGACTTTCGTCTTAAGGCACTGAGGTATTTTGGACAATCGAGCTCATCATATTGAAATCAATTGGTCATAATTGCACTCTTTACAACATACTTTATGATCCACTTACTCCTGGATATCTAAAATCTCGTTTTCAGTTCCTGGGGTCTTCTCATCAATTAAATCTTCGTTCTAATAATAATGTGATTCTTAGTGTACCTATTCACCATACCGGCTTTGTCTCCAGTTCATTTACTCTTACTGCCATTCGGCTCTGGAATGCACTTCCTTTACACGTGCGAAACGCTCCAAACAAGACTGCGTTTAAGACTTTGGCGCGGGAACATTTCTTTAATCTCTTGGAAAGCGTTTAAGTTCAATCAGATTACTATAATCGGACACTGTTTAAATATGTATATGTTTTATGTATGAATTTTTGTTTATGTGTAATATATTATTAGATATATAGGATATGCATTTAAGTATGTGTATATATAATTATGTTTATGTTTTAATTTTGTTTTTCGCATTGTTTGATGTTAACTTTCTTTTTTTTTATTCTTTGCCGTTATATTCGCTCTGCACTTTCTTTCCGGTTGACTGGTAGAGAATGCCATATTGGCATTAAGTCCGCCATTTGCATATAAGGCAATAAAGATTAAATAAATAAATAAAAAAAAAAAAATCGGATCACCCTGTGCGTGCATCCTAACCGTGCCTGTGAGCAGAAACCGCGCGATCAAATTTGCAGCGTCAGCGCGCACGCACTCGCTCGAGACTGCGACTGCACTCGCCGCCACCGCCGCCGCCATTACAACTAATGACACTGATTGATCCCCGTAATTAGTCCGAGCAATGATGACACGCCCTTTGTTTCAATTAGTACTCAAAACTGTTTTTTGAAGTTATACTTCTTTACTGTAACACGAAAAATTAACAGTCACTTTTGTGTTTACCCCACATTAAGAAAATCTACCAACAAAATAGAAATAGAATCTCTATATAGTGGGTGCTAACGACTGCATTGTGAAGGCCTATCAAAAGTATTTATTAATCTGGAACAACGGAACCAAAGCGCGATTCAGGAGACTACAGCGCCATCTCTTGACCATTGGTGTAGTAGAACCAAAAACCACATCTTTATTTTTTGTAATAAAGTAACAGTTATAGGTATTCATATTTATAATATGTATCCACATGTTTCTAGTTTGTATATTCGGAATACGTGTTTGAGTTTCATACAAGTGCAAATCACATATGTTCTAATAAATTATATTCAGTAGCGATTTTAATTGAATATTTTGATTAAGATCCTTTTCCAGACTTTTTATTAATTTATTGTAATTAATTATTTGCATGCAATTAAAAACTAATTTTAAACGATGCCAAAGAAGGATAACTTCTCACGCGCCTACATAAGTACACGCACCCATTTTTTTTTTAATACTAATTACGGTCCTGTTGGTATTTGCCAATTTTCCATTTCCGTATCAGCTGCTTACGGCTTCATCATCATCATCATCAGCCTATTAATGTAACTGCTGGGGCACAGGCCTTCCCGGTGGATGGAATAGGGAGATTGGGCCATGATCCACCACGCGGGCCAGTGCGGATTGGTGGGTGCTAACGACTGCAGATCCAGCCGGGACCAACGGCTTAACGTGCCTTCCGAAGCACGGAGGAGCTCGAGATAGTAATTTTTGGTCACCCATCCCATGACCGACCACTGCGAAAGTTGCTTAAGTTCAACGATCGCAGCCGAACGCGCTTATCACTTGCGCCATCGAGCTCCTCAAACTACTACTTTCTTAATAAGGATTATCTAGAGAGCAGATGATCGTCTTATCGAAATATTAAATAACATTTCCTAAAAAAACTTTTATTATTATTTTCAAATTATTAGTAACATTTTTACTTAATGAAATTTTACTGTGATCTCTGACTTACGATTGAGAATTCATGTAGAGGTTACAAAATATGAGATATTTGCTATTCTACTATTTGACGTCTTTATTTATCATTCAGTAAACACAGATCTCTACAATGCACCTTCTAAACAGAAATATTAAATTCCATAATTGTTTATTCAGTCTAAACTTATACAAGCACTAATGAAAATAGTAAGCCACGATTTCGTTGGCAAAACTACGACCGGAGATTTTGTACTAAACTAATCAGAGACAACAAGAAACTCAGCAAAAGTGAAGAGAAAATATCTTGTGCCCCACAAAGGCCTACTGTCGATTCACTGACCCGTGTCGATGGCTTAGATTAAAACAAAAAGGGTAGATACGGTACGCTACTACTTGCATCAAACAAAAACTGATCCCACGGCAGCGCGAACGGGACGGCGAGATCCGCGTCACTGCATTACCGACCCGAGCGAAACAGCACGTTAAGTTTCAACGGCAGCGCGAACGAGACGGCGAGATCCGCGTCACTGCACTACCGACCAATCACGCGACCAGTACTCGACGTCACTACCGAAACAGATTCAAAACAAACAGCAATTTTTATTAAACAATATATTTTATAATACTTACGAATGAAAAGTGTTGCCGTGGATTTTATTTTTAGTTCTTGAGCAATTTAAGCACTTTTTAAAAACACACTTAGGCATTGTTTTATCATATAAACACAAAATATTGGTAAGATTTCTTTTTGGCGTTCAAATGTACGTCGTTTGCATGTCAAGTTGTGACTAAAGCGATTAGGGTCGTGGACCACAATTTAGGCGGATCACTTTTGTGAGGCTAGTGCCGTATCTACCCTTTTTGTTTTAATCTAAGGTCGATGGAGTATTTTCGATACAGCGACTGTTGATGCAGGGATTGTTGATTTTATATGCGCTACCCGTATAAAACAACCCTTTAAAAATCCTTCTACTCATTAAGGATTTCTTTAAGCTGTCGGAAAGAAGAAAAAAAATCTACGACATAAAATAATAGGTTAAGTTTTTATCTTTTTAAGCATTTAACTGCTAGATGTTTAAATCTAAAGAAAAGTTCTATTTGTTTCTTAGGTTTTCACGCACATCAATCATTAAATAAAACTAGTTTTTACGGGTTAATGCACGAAAGTTCTACTAGAAAAAAAAAACCACGCGGACCAGGCAGCGGACGGGACTCGAACCCGCACCCTTCGCAATCCGGGCAAATGCACTGACCAATTATGCTACCACGACCCTTATGACCGCATTTTTTTTTCTAGTAGAACTTTTCTAGTAGAAAAAATTGGAGATACAGATGCGTACTCTTTCCGATTTGCCTCCCCCCAAAAGTAAATCAAATCAAGATATAGACCAGTAGCGAATGTGTTTCTTCTTCTTCTTCTTCATGTTCCTCTCCAATTACTGAAGGTTGGACATCAGCCTTGAAAACCTCGCTTTGTCCCTGGCGAGGTGAAACAATTTCGAAGCCACGACTTTTTCCGACGGCCTACTCGACGTTTCCCCGCAATTTTGCCCATCATAATGAGTTGCAGTAAATCGTATCTCTCGTGTCTGAAGACATGACCGAGGTAGGCAACTTTTCTTGTTTTGATGGTCTGCATCAATTTGCGAGTTTGACCGACACGTCTTAGAACATTTTGAGTCCAGCTGATTGAGAGCATGCGTCGGTAATTTTACATTTTTAACTTTTTGAGTCCAGCTGATTGAGAGCATGCGTCGGTAAGTCCACATTTCGAAAGCTTCAATACGTCTACGAAGGTCCTCTTTATGTGTTTCTGCCACCTCTCAACGCTCGTTTTTTTATACAGTAACATGTTTATTGTATTATAATTAAGGTTCAGGCTATGGAAAGGGCTATGCTCGGAGTATCCCTGAAGGACCGCATCAGAAATGATGTAATCCGACAGAGAACCAGAGTCACCGACATAGCCCACCGAATTAGCAAACTGAAGTGGCAGTGGGCTGGTCACATTAGACGCAGAACTGACGGCCGATGGAGGCGTAAAGTTCTTGAGTGGAGACCGCGACTCGGTAAACGTAGTGTGGGACGCCCTGAGACAAGATGGGATGATTACATTCGTAGGCTGGCTGGCGTGGGCTGAATGAGAGTGGCAGAAAATCGGGAGCAGTGGCGTGCATTAGGGGAGACCTATGTCCAGCAGTTGACGAACATGGGTCGATGATGATGATGAGTTAAAGTTACCTACATCCTTGACGGCGGAAAACCCAACTCAACATGCAATTTAAAAAAGAATATCGTATTCTATGAAAAATCATAGATTCATTTAGAAAAATAGAAGAACAGGAGAAATTTCAGAAAAAACGGGAGATTTACTGTTAAATCGGGAGACCTGGCAACTTTGGTGTCAACGCATATTTCATGCTGTTTTATAACTATGATCTTAATATCTGGTAACTATATATATATAGGCTGATTACTCTGATGAAGATGATACTGATTGACATTTCTATTAATAATATTACCTATTGACTTTGTATCTAAGCGTAGGGAGGTTCTACATCCAAACAATCATGGCGAGACGTAATGTTTGATAAAATGTAACTGAATTCTGTTGTTTATATATAACATTAGAATAAATAAATAAAATAAAAACAAAATGATTAATAAATAGCAATGAACATCTTTTTATGAAAATTGGATGTCTTATTAATTTATAACCTGGTACGAAATAAAAACTATACATATAAATCAACTAAAATAGAAACTGTCCAAAATACTACTTTATTGGGAATAGAAATTGATACACATATTACCTGGAAACACCATATACAAATGTTGTCAAATAAATTATCGACCTTTATCTATGCCCTTCGACAATTAAAAAAAGTTACTTGTCAGAAAACTGCACTGGCAGCATATTATGCTTACGCACACTCCAGACTATCTTACGGAATTATACTATGGGGAAATTGTTCTGGTATTCAGGAAATTTTCGTACTTCAGAAGCGGTGTCTGAGGATCATAACAAATATAGATCAAATGGAGTCTTGTAAACCATATTTTATTCGATTAAATATTTTGACCCTCACTTGCATTTATATATTTGAAGCCTGTAAGTTTATTAAAAAACATTATGAATTATACTCACCTGTGAAAAAAGTTAGACGCAATAATCGATACCAAAATAAACTTAAATTACCTAATACGACATTAAAGATGTATTCGTCTGCTCCGCATGCAATGTTAATAAAAATAAACAACCATCTACCAAATAGTTTAAAATGTACAACTGAAAATAAAATATATGAAAAACAGCTTAAAATTTTTCTAATAAATAAAAGTTACTATAATATTTCTGAATATTTTAATGACAATTTTTTATAATATAATAAATATTAATAATAATGTAACAAATAAATAATAATATAATTAATACTTGAATAAAATTCTAGTTAATATAATAGTTGTACATTCTAATAATATCTAAATGTTATCATATATTTGGAATCATTATATTTTTGTTTTTTTTTCTAGTAAAAATAATAATAATAATTACTTTACAATCATAAATCTAGCAGTTAAATGCTTAAAATAAATTTAAACGTTCTTGTTCAACGGATATAATTGTATTAAATATTATTATTAATTATGTTTATGTATAAATAAATTGCAAACACCCTTGCAGGGTGTCACATGTACTATTATAATATATTACTAAATTGTCATCTTTTAACCATGTGACTATGCAATAAAGAATTTGAATTTGAAATTTGAATTTGAAAAAATAATTTTGGTTATATATTTCAAGAATAGTGTACGCGACGACCGAAGCGAAAGAAAATGAACTTACGACGATACGAGAACAATGTATAAAAATGTATCTATAATTTCACATGAATTAGTTGTATACGTATTAAAAATATCATTCCCTTGTTGTCTTATTAGAATGAGTCGGATATCGCAACAATAGATAGCTCTGCCCATAGTAAACCATTGTAAAATTGATAGTTCAGAGCGATATTCCGCCCCGTTCTCTCCAATAATCTTATAAGACTTTATCTAAACGATCGCCACGACGCCAAGCGGTGGCGCGGGGAAACTAGTCAGAATACTGATAGTTCCGACCTATAGGAGGGACGGAGACAATAGGTTGTCCTTGTCACACGTCTTATAGGATTTTGCCTGAGTTGACAATTTTCGATAATAGTATGTTTTATGTTTTGATTGATTTATTTTATGTCTTATTAGATAGTAGGTAGTTATAGGAATAATATATCGAAGTTTTGTATGAATCGTGTTAGTAGTTTAAGCGTAATTAAGGAAAATATCGGGAATAGTTTTTTATGAATAGTCAATAGGATATAGGTATAATTGTTATAATAATTATGTCATTTTATGTGTTTTTACTTCTTCTTTAAAATGGTGTATGATAATTAGACATTAAGCGAGTATAAGTAGGTTTTTTAAGACTTTTTAATTTGCAAACTTTATAGGGCCGTACAGCTGTTGTTTATTAATATTCTTGTAAGAAACTTGTTGTATTAGATAGGTAACACGTAGGGCTACGTAAATAAATAGGTATCGCATCAATAAGTGTAAAAATGTGCTGTGTAGGAGAAGAAACATGTTTGTATAGAACCGTTTTCTGAGACATGTTGCGCTCCCCACCCGGCGCGCCCGGAGCGCGCGGGTGGGGCAGCGAAGCCCCGTGGCAGGGCGAAGCCCTATGGAGGGGGAAAGTATAAATATTGCGGAGACCTATTTTTTGCGCGCCACACCTAAAATATCGTGTTTACGGACACATAACTATGTTAAAAATATGCCCAAATGTATGCCCGATGTATGTACAATTAGTTTTAAGCTCGCACTATTGTAAATCTTGAGAAAATGAAAAATAAAGTATAGCGTGGGTGAGGTAATGGATCGCTGGCCAGCTCAGTCCTAGCATATAAAATTCGAGTCGGAACATGCCCCGACATGCATTCAGCGACAGGCGCTCCTACCCTAAGGAACAGGAAGAAACAACCAAGCGGTTCACTCTGGACCTGAAGCCTCCTCTCACCGGCCATCCATTATCAGCGCCCACCGATTTCTTCAATACCGAACACCAGGGGTTTTATTCGCCGAAACTACAGTCCACTACAGTCAAGACTCCTGCGTGTAACTTCCTCCACCCCCTCAGTACGAGTCGGTAACTGTCCGCTACTGCGACAGCCCGGCGTCCCGTACATTTTTTGGTCGCATCGAGCCGGATCTACAGCGCCGAGGAAGAATTGAAGAAAAATTATAGAAGATTGAAGAAAGAAGATCGTCGTGGTCAATTATAGAAGATTGAAGACAGAAAATTGAAGAAAAATTATAGAAGATTGAAGAAAGAAAAATGCCACGAACAAGATCTCAAGCTGACAAAATGGACCAGGCCGAAGAGGAGCGCATCGAGAGAAGCATCGAAGAGCCAGAGCGAACCGCTGCAGGAGAGAATCCTGTCCAACCCCCGTCAAGAGCGCCATCGGAAGGGAGCGACACCGTGACGCGGCCACCGTACCCGCTGCGCCACGACCAACCGCCGAAGTCGCCATCAGCTGCAATGACATCACACCGAACAGAATCGAAGATAGCTGCACGAAGAGCAGCAAAGAAGAAGCGCCTGGCGGCGTTATATGAAGAATTAGAGAAGACTATAAGGGCGAAGATACGAATGGAAGAGCAAGATAGCGAAGATGAGGACCAAGAGGACCCGCAAATAGAAGATAGAAGAGAAACCGATAGCACACATGGCACCGAGAATGAAGAACGCGTCATCACCTGGCTGGACACAGCGACAAAGGACACCACCCCCGACGGCGGCACCACCGAACCGTATAGAAGACCGACCGTCGAGGACACCGTACAGATTGGTGGGTCCGTCGCACCACTTGCCGAAGATCCAGTCCCAGGGGCGCTGAAGCCATGCATTAAGAAGAGTCCGCCGTCCCGCATTGATGAAGCTCAAGAACAAGTCGCCCCTACGTTGCCGCCACCGCCACCGCCGGTCCAGTAAGACAGAATGAACGTCTCCGAGCTGGCCGTCGCAATCAACGCCGCCGTCCGTGCCGCCGTACCGCCTGCACCGGGTCCACGCTACGTCGGAGAGCTGCCACCCTTCAGCGGCGCGCACACAGAATGGCTCACCTTCAGGGCGGCGTACCTAGAATCCGCAACCTACCTATCGTCGGCGGAAAACTCATCAAGATTAAGAAGAGCCCTCAAGGGGAAGGCAAGAGAAGCCGTGGGCAGCATGCTAATAAGCAACACTACGCCGGGCGACATTATGAAGCAATTGGAACACAGATTCGGCCGCCCGGACAACATCGCCGCAACCGAAATAGAGAAGCTGCGCCATTTACCCCGACTCACCGATTCACCGAGGGACATCGTGATTTTTGCAAACAAAATCAAGAATAGCGTCGTCGCACTACAAGTACTGGGGCAAAACGAGTACCTACGTGCGCCGGACATCATGAAGACAATTATAGAAAAGCTGCCGTCGACTATCCGCTTCAGATGGAACGATTACGTCAACAATCACCGAATGCAAGAAAAAATGAAGACGGATCCGGAACTATTGATTTTCGCCGAGTTCATCGAAGTCGAGGCAGAGAATAACGCAAGATACGCCCCACCGGAGTACATTGGAAATGAAGAAAACTCCACAACAAGAAAATTTCGAACACATAACATCGAGGCGACACATAATAGAAGAGCGCCTGAAGATCGATTCCCATGTCCGGTATGCAAGAAATCCGGACATTCGACGGCCACCTGCTTTACGTTCAAGACCGCCGATCAAGATAGAAAATGGGAAATAGCGAAGAAAAGCAACCTTTGTTTCCGTTGCTTACAATACAGAAGCAAGATGCACAGATGCAAGACGCGAGCGTGCGAGAGGGACGGCTGCGAGCGCTCACACCACCCACTTCTTCACTACAAACCGAAGTCGCAACGTGAAGAAGAACCAGCCACGAGCAACACAGAAACCGAGAGGGTGGCCAGCACACACAGCAGCCGCAAGCGAGACGCGTACTTGAAGATAATTCCGGTTCGCATTACGGGACCGAGCGGACATTTTGATACGTACGCGCTACTGGACGACGGCTCTACAGTCACACTTATAGAAGAGAGGGCCGCCGAGAAGATAGGAGCCGAGGGACCTACCGAGCGACTGAAGATAGAAACGATCGACGCCAAGCTGCCAGAGACACAGTCGCGCCGGGTCACCTTCAAGATCGAGGGACAGAACAGAGGCTTCAAGGTGCAAGCGCGCACCATCGACCAAATGAAGATTTCACCGCAAACCATAGAAGAAAGACACTTATGGGGCTGCAAGCACCTGCGGGGAATCGAGAAGCACGTCACCTATGAAGACGCCCGGCCGACCATCCTCATCGGGCAAGACAACTGGCACCTACTCTTGGCCAGCGAAGTCCGCCGGGGGAATAGAAGACAGCTAGTGGCATCGAAAACGGCTCTGGGATGGGTACTCCACGGCACAGACTCGCGCACCATCGGTCATCGGGTTCATTTCGTGAACCACCTCACCGAAGAAACAGAAGATTCGAAAATGGATGAACTACTTCGTCATCACTTCGCATTGGAATCAATCGACATCGAAAAGAAAAAACCGCATTCCGATCCAGAGGAGAAAGCCATCAAGATGCTAGAAGAACACACCCACAGAAAAGAAGATGGAAAATTCGAAACCGCGCTACTCTGGAAGAAAGAAGACATCAAGATGCCCAACAATTATGAAAATGCGTACAGACGGCTGCTCACCACAGAGAAGAAAATCGACCGCGATCCACGCCTAAGGGGAAAATACATAGAACAAATGGACGCGCTCATCGAAAAGGGATACGCCGAGCGAGCACCGCCGACATCAACAGAAGACAGAACTTGGTGTTGTGGACTGTATGATTGAAACTCGATTTTTTCTTCCTTTGTAGTTTATTTTCTTCTTATTTATTACAATTTTTGCTGTTCTGGATCGCATGAAAAAATGACTAACTGAATCGTCGTCTCGCGCGTCGCCGGCGCCGGAGGCGCCGCGGCGTGCGGGGAATCCTTAGACTTTTTGTCTTTTTGGACGTGTCGGTTTCGCGCTCTGCCTAGTGCAGAGTGGTCTTGGGGTTCCACTCTCCCCCTCCGTCTTCACCACCGCCCTCGGCGCGGTCTAGCCCACCGGGTGAGACCCATGTGGGAGGCCCGGTGAACGACCAGCGAGCAGGCGGTGGACTTGGTGAGAGGTGGGGGGGGGCTGGATGGTCGAGTTGGGTGTTGGTTGCGTTTCTTTTTTTGTAAGATGCTTGTGTGTGTGTCTAGGTTGGGTTTTATTATTATTATTTTTTTTTTTTTTTTTGATTGTTTTTGTATATATTTTTTTTTTTTTTTTTTTTTATATATTTTTATATTTTTTTTTTTTTTATTTTTTTTTTTTTTTTATTTTTTTTTGTATATATATATTTTTTTTTAGCCCAATCTAGGTGTGTGCGTGTGTCATGTGGGTGGCCCGCTCGCTGTGTGCGAGCGGGGCCGTCGTCAGTCCGGTTGCTCGACCGCCTGCGTTGGTCGCGGGCGGGAGTTTGGTGGCGTCGTGTTTGGTGGGGCTATCTCTCGTGGGAGAGCCCTGTCGCGGCGTGTATAAGTTCGCTCGTAGACAGGCGCGATGCCTCGTAGGTGCTCGTGTGTCGAGGCGTCTGCTCTTTTATACATTTCGCGGGCTAAACGTTCGATAAAATCGTCCAGCGGCTCAGTTTTTAGGTCGCGATGTAGGGTGGCGTTTCTGACATAGCGGCCCGCATTGGTAATGGTTCGTAGTGTGACGTGTTGCTGCGCGCGGAGGCGTTTCCGCTGCGCTTCTGCCAGCAGTGCGTACCAAGCGGGCGACGCGTATGTCAGTATGGGGCGTATGTACATCTTGTAGATGTTGAGTTTGGTCTTGAGAGGTAGGCGGCTACTGAGGACGGGTTTCAGTCTTGATCGGACTCCCTTTGTCTGCGCTATGATGTTACTTGCGTGTTTGCAAAAAGTTAGGCGGCGGTCTATAGTAACTCCTAGGTATTTTACATGTGGGGCCCAGGGTATTGTTTTACCTAGGAATTTTAGATGCGGTGGGTTTTCTTTATGGAGGCCGATCACTATGGCCTGCGTCTTGTTAGGGTTGGCGCGCATGCGCCATTTCTTCAGCCAAGGTTCCAGTGCGTCGAGCGTGGGCTGGATTTTTGCAGCAGCGTGGGCGGGGCGGATGGACGACGCGTAAAAGGCGGTGTCGTCCGCGTATAACGCGAGTTTTACGTCCCCCTGGACGGGGACGTCGTCTGTGTAAGTGGCATATAGGTGGGGGGACAGGCAGCTGCCCTGGGGGACGCCTGCAAGTACCTGTCGTGTGGAGGAGTTCACTCCCTCTACTGCCACGTGTATGGTGCGATCGGTGAGGAAAGATTTCATGATTTTCATGATGCGAAGTGGGAGGGTGGTTTGGGATAATTTAAAAAGTAGTCCTTCGTGCCACACCTTGTCGAAAGATTTTTCCATATCCAGCATCACGAGGGCTGTATATTCGCGCTTGTTAAAACAGGTTGCAAGATGGTGAAGCACTCTCGTGAGCTGGAGTGTGGTAGAGTGGCCAGTGCGAAATCCGAACTGCTCCGGACGTGGGTAGAGATGCGGCGTCATCTTCGGCAGCAGCAGGCGCTCGAAGATTTTGGAAAGGGTAGGGAGGAGGGTGATTGGCCTGTAGCTAGCGGGGTGGGACAGGTTCTTCCCCGGCTTTGGTATTAATATCACTCTACCTTCTTTCCAGGGGGTGGGAAAGTGGCCTGTGCGGCAGATTCCGTTGTACAGTCTTGTGATTGCGGCGATCGTCTTTGGCGGCAGGTGTCGGAGTGTGGCGTTAGTGATTTCGTCCCGTCCAGGAGCCTTGCGTGGTTTGGACCTCATAATTTCTCGCTGTACTTGGCGTGGTGAAAAGAAGATTGGGTCGGTGTCTGCTGCTTGTGGAAACGACGTACAGCTAATCACGTGAGATTCCACGGTCTCAACGTGCTCACTGTCCGTCGTTTCGTTTGGCGTGAAGAGGCTGGCCAGGTGATCCGCTAGAAGTTCGGCGCGGTCCTCCGCTCGATAGCGCGGGCTGCCGTCTTCGCTGATCAGGGGGCGCGGTGTGGTTTTTTTGTTATTTGCGAGCTGCTTGCATAATCGATGAGCAGAGGGCATGTCATCGCCTATGCTCAGCAGGTAGCTGTCCCATTTCTTTGCTGCGTGGTCCTCTAGCGCGCGCTTTACCTGCGTGTTCAGTGCGTTTAGACGGGCCTTCGTGGTTGGGCAGCGTGTGGATTGCCAGAGTCTTTGTGCTCTGCGTTTCTCGGCGATCTGTTCCTTTATGTAGGTTGGAATGGATGGTGTCCTTCCAGAGTTGGAGTGGGTGCGTGTCGCCGAGGAGATTGCAGTGCGGATGGCAGTTGTTAGCTCACTCGTTGCTGTCTCTACATCTGCTGGGGTGGTGATAGGTCGAGTTGACGTGAGGGACACTGCTGATTGTTGGAAAGTGTCCCAGTCGATGCGTGTTCGTTGGGTGGGTGGCAGCGTGCGGGCTGGTAGGCTGTGTAGGGTGCATAGCACCGGGCGGTGGTCAGAAGGGAGGTCCAACATTACCTCCTGCTCTATTATAGCGGTGATCCCTCTATGTACCAGGATGTCCAAGACGTCGTCCACTCGTCCTGCTGGGTCGTGTCTCGTCGGCTCTGAGGGGCCCGACACGTCGTAGTCTTGGTCTAGGGCATCCTGGTACATGCGGCGGCCGGTAGAGTTACAGCTGTGTGAGTGCCAAGCTGTGTGCTTGGCGTTGAAATCGCCTGCCAAAATGGTTGGTAGCGGGTGTAATAGCTCTCTTAGCTCTGTAATGTCCAGTGTTGTGCCCGGCGGTCGGTAGATCGCGTACACTCGTACATTCGAGTCTCCTAGGAGTATATCAATACCGAGGGCGCGTAAGGTAGAGTTGCGCGCCGGGGGAGCAGGCTGGTGGATGACACGGCGGTGGACGATCACCATCAGCCCTCTGATGGGGCGTCCGTCCGCTTGCGCTGCTTCATCCTGTCTATAGATGTTGTAATGTGGTAGGTTGAAAATAGTGTTAGGGGCCAGTCTCGTCTCACTCACCAGGGCGATGTCTACTCTGTGCTCCTGCAGAAATTGCAGTAGCATCCGTCGCTTCCCGGTGAGTGTCTGTGCGTTCCAGTGTACTATTTTCAAGGCTGCGAATTTTGTGGCGTTAGAAGGCGAAGGCATTTTTGGAGCTGCTCAGTCATTGCGAGCAGTTGGCTTATAGCGTCGGCCGGTACCGTTTGCAGCGCCTGTGTAGGCGCGGGTGTTGGCGCGGGTGGTGGGGGGGCATTAGAGAGGGTCTTGTCGTCGCTCTTGGTTGCTCCGCGACGTCCTCTTTTCTTGCGGCGGCGGTTGACTGCAGATGCGGTGCAGTCTGCAGTCTGCAGTCGCGGGGGCGGGTCGTTTGCCGGTGCCATTAGAGTGGCCGGGGCGGATTCGCTTACCTCACGACGGGGGACCGTTGCGTTCGTCACAGGGCCTGTCTTGGCCACCGTAGACGCGGTCTTGTTACGTGTCTCCTTTTTGAAAGTCGGGCAGCTAGTGTGGTTAGCGGGGTGTGGCCCGCCGCAATTTGCACAGGTCGCGGGCTCCGACCGTGGTCGCGGGCAGTCAGCGGCGGCGTGCGGGGCTCCGCATCTTACACACGCGGGCGGACGATGGCACCCTTTGGAGGAATGCCGGAACCCTTGGCACCGGTGACATTGTGCCGGGCCCTTCTTCCCCCTCCAGGCTTCTAGTGTCACTCCTGTCATACACAAAAGTTCCTTGATGTTGTAGATGGCCGGGATGGTCGACGGCGATCTCTTTATAGCGGCAAAATAAATACAGCCGGGGCGGCCGGCTCGCGCCCGGATGCGTTTAATGTGTTCGCATGTGTGTCCCTCTGCAGCCAGGGCCTCTACAATGTGCTGCGGTTCTGTATTGAAGGGGAGGCCGCGAATGGCTATCTTCAAGCTTCTCTCCTCCGGGAGGGCGTAGGAGTACCAGCTGAGCCCTCCTACTCCCTCTAGCTTGGTAAGGTATGCCTGTATCAGCCTATACTCATCTGCGTCGTTCGGCGTAAATCGCACGCCGACTCCGAACGGGCGTGCATTTGGGGCGCGTCCCAGCTGGTCCCGGATGGCCCGGAAGTGCGTCGGCCAATCTGGAAGGCTCTCGACCACTAAGGGAGGGTACTTACGTTCCCTAGCGGGAGCGGCACTGTCCTTTTTGGCGGCGGCATGCGGTGCTGGGCGGGCGGCGTCGGCTTGGGCGGGCGGGATGGCTGCGGATAGGGCGGCTGTAATGGTGGCGGGTTGGGCCGGGGTAGTGGTGGTGGCCTGTGCGTAGGTGGTAGTGGGTGGGTGGGTTGATAAATTCTTTTTACCAACTACCCCCACGTTTGGTGTCAGAGTGGAGTCGTCTAGGTAGGAGTACAGGGACTCGCCGGCATCTTGGCGGGGGGGCGGGGCTTGTAAGCTTCCCCGGGATGAGGTTGGGGGTGGGGCCGGGGGTGCGGCCATCACATTTACCTGGGATTGAGAAGGATGAGGGTAGGTCTGTTTTTCGCTTACCGGCTCTCTGTACGGTACAGCCTTACCAGCATACCCTTCTTCAAAAAAATCTGTGGCTACCCTCCTTGGTGCAATTTTTTCGCGTTGAGGTTGGGGTGCGGGTGTCATCAACAATTCTTCCTTCGTTGGTGGTTGCGGAGGCGGCGTCGGTTTTTCTTGTGGCGGGGGCTTGTCACCGCTGCTGAGCGACCGACATAACAGTCGGGGGTCGCGCGGGTGGCAGGCTCGCTTGTCCGTGCTCTCGGGGGTAGGCGTTGCTCTGGGGCGTTTCCTAGCCGTCATCAGAGCTTCTTCAGGCGTCAGTCCGGAGGGCGGGAGCTCAATAGGCGAGCCGCTGAGAGCGCGTAGTGCCTTGAGCGCTTCGTCGTCCGCCGGGCAGAGGGCGAAAGTTTTACCCGATTCGCGCTCCAGTAGCCGGACGTATGCGGTCAACCAACGGCACAGCCTGTCCGATATTATACCGGACTCGACCAACCGAGACACCATCACTGCGTCAAACGCATATTTGGCGCTGGGTGATGCCGCCTCGGCCAGTTTTTTGGCTGTGCCCCTGATTGCGCTTCCGACTGCTGCAGCGCGACTTGTAGTGGGTAGTTTTGATATCGGTGTGGTTGTGGGTAGGGGAGTGACGAACGTTCCGTCGGGCACCGGCGGTGTGTTCGATCCCTTTGTCTGTGATGTTGGTAGTCTTGATTGTGTGGGTGTCTTGCGCTGTGGCGTCGGCTTGGGCGTTTTATCCGCCATTTCGCGAAATTATCGCGGCGCGACGCGCAAGCGCAATGGGCAATAAAACCGCGCGACCCTGAGCAGCGCGCAAGGGCGCGCTGCCCTGCAGCTTGGTGGGAGGAGTTCCCCGCCGGCCAGGGGGCCAGGTCAGGTTCTCCGGTAACTTATCCCACGATAAGATCGGAGACACTGTTTGTTTTGTGTAGGTCCGTGCGCATTCCAAAGTTTCATGTGCGGTCCTGAAAAAATGACAAAATGACCCTACTTATATCTAAGATTATGAGTACGCAGTTAGCGCTAAGTCAGAGCGGTAGTTGACCTATCCCGTGCGTTTCCCCCCGCGCCCCGCCGTAGTTGCGTCGTCGGTTGCTCGCAGTTCGCGCTAGGTCGGAACGGTAGTCGGCCAGTCGTGTGAGCTTCTTCTGAGCTGTGGTCGCGTCGTCCTTGACACTTGGTATCTGCCGCATTTTCCAGTCATCAACCCGTTGAAGCCAAAGGTGCGCCACGTCGCACCGCCGCCTCCCTGCTCCGTGCGCCCCGCCGCACAGCTGCCTGCTCCGAGTCGACTCGACGCGCCTGCGCTCATACGTGAGATCCAAGATTGGACCAGTGGATACCTAGCGGTGTTAACGAAACTGGTCGGCGTAGCCCCGGTACGTCTCGAGCTCTCCTGAGCTCGGAAACCGGAAGACCCGATCCCATTTGCACTTGGGCCTTCCCAAGGGTGACGGTTGTTCCCATATTCGCTAGGAATATCGGAACACATCTCTTTCAGCCTCAACCGACCCCCTGCCGCGGGCAGGGGAGTCCACCGCTGTCGTATAGGTGTTAGGACCTGCGGCTTCACGCCACAGTCAGGGCACTCACATACACACACCTCATACACACCAACTCGACACACTACACTAAACTCAAACATGGACATCACACAGCAAGTACTGTCCCTATTCTCCGCCCTCGGCCTCACCCTGGATGAGGCCGCCATCAGGGAGCTCGTCGCGAGAGCGCGCCCTATGCGCGACTCGCCCGCCAGCCCCTCCCCCGAACCCCCCCGCCCCGACACCCCCTGCCTCCCCGGGCCCTCGAGCGCGGGCAAGCGCCCCGCCTCGAGCCCGGTCTCGACCTGCGACTCTGACTCGACCATTGTGTCGGCGTCAGACGACTCCGTGTTCACTACTGTGGTGAGCAAGAAGAAGCGGCGCTCCAAGCGCCGCGCAGACACCGCGTCTCCAACGGCGCCCTCTGTCCCTCTCAGCCCTCTCACCCCTCTCACGGTCGCCCAACCGACCGCACAAACCCACACAACATCACACAACACTACAAAACCACACAATAGGTGCACCGCCGCACCTATCAAGGCAAAGCCGCCGCCGCCCGTCTTCCTGCGCGACAAGGCGCAATGGGCAAAGGTCGCGGACCTTTGCAAAACACACAACATCCATTACACACAGGCGTCGAACACTGGTCACGCCATCAAAATCACAACACCCACCATTGACACGTTCAGGAGCCTCACAAGGCTTCTGACTACAAACAAACTCCCCTATCACACTTACGCTCTCCCCGAAGAGCGCAAAGTCCGCGCGGTACTCAGAGGAGTCCCCTTCGAGCTCTCCAACGAGCTCATTCTAAGCGACTTAACCGACCAAGGCTTCCCAGCCGAGGCAGTGCACAAGTTGCACAGCCGGACTGGGAAGCAATACCCGTTGGCTCTTGTCATTTTGACCTCGGTCCCGGCAGCTAGGGATATTTTTAAAGGTCCCATCACAGTCTGTGGCCTCGACAATATCAAAGTCGAGGCCCCACACCGGCGAGGCACCCCTGGGCAATGCCACAGGTGCCAATTATATGGCCACGCAGCAGCCAACTGCTCGGCGGCCCCGAGGTGCGTCAAGTGCCTCGTACCCCACCTCACTAAGGAGTGCACCCGCACTCGTG
Source organism: Chilo suppressalis (assembly GCA_902850365.2). Taxonomy (NCBI): domain Eukaryota; kingdom Metazoa; phylum Arthropoda; class Insecta; order Lepidoptera; family Crambidae; genus Chilo; species Chilo suppressalis. Next base: position 1,869,809 of record OU963894.1, read on the forward strand.
ACGCACCCGGGGCACCCGCATGCGTGCTGTGTGGCCAAGAAGGCCACCCGGCCAATTACAGGGGTTGCCCGCGGGCCCCACGCCCCAGGCCCAACACTCACACTCACACAAAGCCAACCACGGCTACAAAAACACACCCACCACCACCACCTAATAACACCACCACAAACTTCCCGGGGCTACCCAAGGCGGCCGCCCCTCGCAGCCCGGCGCCCCCGACAGCCTGGGGACCAGCCAGGGCCCGCCCAAAACCACACCCACCACAACACACCACACCAACAACACAAGCTAAGCCAGCCCAAGACGTTTCTCTGGCCGAGGACATGGCGCTTATTCGCTCCTCGCTCAAGAGGGTGAATATCGCCGAGATCCACACTCTCGCCGCGAAGCTCCGGCTAGCTAAAACACCACTTGAAAAGGCTATAGCTATAGCCGAACACCCCGAACTCGTTGCCGCGTTCGATTAATTTTTTCATTATAACACTGGAAAATAACCAGACTCCGAACACAAACAAAAACACTATACACAAAACACGCGGTGATAACTCAAACAAACACCACTGTTGTTTAAATTATGACCGCGCAAAACACTAACATAACAATCACACAACTGAACCCCGGGCGTACCAAGCCGAAAGGCGCTTCGCTTGTGTCATTTAATACGCGCAGCTTAAAATCCAACCTCAACGAAATTAAATTATTTTTGCAAGATAGGGAACCCGACTTTCTGCTCCTTCAGGAGACTTGGCTCAAACCAACTCAAATGAAGGGGCTGTCGATCCCTAAGTATAAATTAATCCGGAACGACGGTGCCAACGCGCGCGGCGGCACCGCAATTTACTATAGACGCAACCTACACTGCACACCTATACCCACTCCCGCGCTCACAAACATGGAAGCCACCATCTGTAGGCTGGCGATGACAGGACACCAGTCCTTAATCATCGCCTCAGTCTACATTAGATCAGGTACACACCCTCACCGCGCAGACTTCGAAACACTCACTTCATTAGGTACATCAGTCATAATGTTCGGTGACTTTAACTCCAAACACACCGACTGGACATGCGAGACCACCACCACCTCTGGCCGCAGATTACTACACATAACCGAGGAGCTTGGCTATGATGTCATATGTCCCTACGCGCCCACCCACTACCCAGACAATGTACAAAACCGACCCGACGTCCTGGACTTCGCGATCCTTAAAAACGTGTCGCTTCGCCTCAGCTCGATCGAAACGCTCGACGACCTGGGGTCAGATCACAGACCGGTGTCTCTAGTTCTAGGTCCCCAAGACCCACTAGACGCCCCCGCGCCCCCTAAGAGGCTATTCACCAACTGGGACGGATACCGCTCCGCTCTCGAGACCGCTTTAGACTCCCCCGAGTCCCCGTTCCCTAACTCACCGGACAGTCTCGACAGCACCGACAAGATTGACGAAACTATAGAGTCTTTAACTTTACTGGTGACCGAGAAGGCGAAGGAGAACTCGCGGGAGGTTGAGCTGCCAAAGCCCAAGCTCCCGCTGGCCATCCGGAACCTAATCCAAACCAAAAACGCCGCTCTCCGGAGAGCCAAATTATACCCCACCCCCGAGTATAGGGCTACAGCTAATCGCCTTCAGCGACAAGTTAGGTCCCAATTAGCCGCTCTGAGACACTCCCGTTGGGAGGAACTCATGGCGGACATTACCCCATCCCATCTTGCGTACTATAGAATCGCGAAAGCGCTCCGTAGCGACGTCACCACTCACACCCCCCCGCTCACTCGCCCCGACGGCACCGTCGCCTTCGAAGACGACGAAAAATCTGAGTGTTTTGCAGACAGCATAGCGGCGCAATGCACGCCTAGTACGCAGGAAACTAACCCGCAACATATTCGCGGAGTGGAGGAGGAGGTCCGCCGGCGGGCCGCCCTTCCACTCATTGACAACCCCCTAGACCCCGTCACGACAGACGAACTCAGACAGACCATTAGAAACTTTAAGCAACGCAAGGCCCCGGGCGCCGACGGCATCTCTAACAAGGCGCTCAAGCATTTTCCCATCCAAATGCTAACCTTGCTTGCAATTCTCTTTAACGCATGTTTTGATCTGTGCTACTTCCCAGCCGCCTGGAAAGAAGCAATAGTGATAGGCATCCCCAAACCCGGGAAACCCGCGCACCTCCCCAGTAGCCATCGCCCTATTAGCCTCCTCAAGGCAATGGCGAAACTTTTCGAAAAAACCATACTGACCAGACTAAGAGAGCACCTCCTATCACCATCCGATCCTATTATCATTGACCACCAATTCGGCTTCCGAGCCAAACACTCCTGCCCCCAACAGATCCATCGCATAGTGGAGCACGCCCTAAGCGGCTTCCAACTTAATAAATATAAAACTATTGCAGTCTTCTTCGACGTCGCCAAAGCCTTCGACAAGGTTTGGCACGACGGATTAATCTTTAAATTATATCAATTAGAGTTACCTGACCGCCTAGTTAGGTTAGTAGCCTCTTTTCTATCAAACCGCACCTTCCGCTATAGATACGAAGGTTCACTATCAACGCCCCGCCCACTACGAGCCGGTGTACCGCAGGGGTCCGCTCTCTCCCCCCTGCTATACACAGCGTACACCAATGACATCCCTCAGACCAAGGGTGTCGAGCTCGCTCTCTTCGCGGACGACACGGCCCTCTACTCTAGGGGAGCCAGTACCAATCAAATCATAGCCAAGCTCCAACCGGCAATCACAACACTTGGGAATTGGTTCCGCGATTGGAGAATCGACGTAAATCCGGACAAAAGTTCGGCCATTTGCTTCGATCCCAAGCGCCGCACCAAAACCATACAACACGGTGCGCGGTCTCTGCGAATGCAAGGCATAGCAATACCGTGGCACCGCACAGTCAAATACCTAGGGATCACACTAGACAAAAAACTCACCTTCCGTGCACACATCACACGCGTAGTCGCGAACGCGCGCTTTTATATGAGCCGCCTCCACCCGATGCTCGGTAAATACAGCAAAATGTCACTTCGTAACAAGCGAACGCTTTACAAAGTTTGCATACGCCCGGTCCTCACTTACGCGTCACCAGTGTTCGCACACGCGGACGAAGCGATTTTGAACAAACTTCAAGTGCTTCAAAATCGCTTCTGCCGCATAGCCACAGGGGCCCCGTGGTACGTCCGCAACGCGGACCTCCACAGGGACCTTCAACTCGACACAATTCAAACACACCTCACAGAGTGCTCGGAACGGTTCTTCAAAGCTGCAGAAGAGCACTCTAACACACTCATTAGATCGGCGTCGGGATACGCTCCACACACTCCATCTCGATTCAGGCCCCGCAGGCCCAAACACGCACTCACAGTCATACACAATAAACTCACGCGCGATCTCGCGGCCCTCTTGGCCGCTGAGGATCCAACACCCGCGATGAGTCCCCCCCCGCCCCCCCGACACAGAGAGGTTCGATCCCTCTCAGTCCCCTCCCGTTTCAAGTGCACATCTGAGTGCACTTGTCCTCTAAGCGCATTTTGCGTTATTTTAAACTATGCACTAGTTTAAACTAACGCAGCGCCGCATCATCCCCCTCTCGGGGGGTGATCGCTTCAGATGAAGCTTGTAAGGCCCTTCTGGCCATAAGCATGAATAAAGGGTGTTTTTTAGTCAGTAGGAGTCTGACATAACCCTACAGCCGGCTGTAGGGTATCCATGAGGATTTCTCACCCTCTCCCCCGCCTGGGAGGAAACAAAAAAAAAAAAAAAAAAAATTGAAGCCAAACAAGTTTTGCATCGTACACGACGCAGCTGCGAAGACCGGAGGCACCTCACTCAACGACTGCCTCCTCACCGGGCCGGACCTACTTCGATCGTTGATAGGAGTCATGATGCGATTCCGTCAACACCAGTACGCCGTGACAGCCGACATCGCCGAAATGTTCATGCGCGTGGGGATCCGACCGGAAGACAGAGATGCACTGCGGTACCTATGGCGCGGCGAAAGAAGAGAGGGACCACCGGAAGAATACAGAATGAAGTCACTCATCTTCGGCGCTACGTGTTCACCAGCCGCCGCTATTTTCGTCAAGAACAAGAACGCCGAGCGATATCAAGAAACGCAACCGACCGCCGTCAACGCCATAGTACAAGCGCACTACATGGATGACTACCTAGACAGCTTTACAACGGAACAAGAAGCCATAGAAGTGTCGACGCAAGTAAGAAAAATACACGCCGACGGAAATTTCGACTTACGCAACTGGGTGTCGAACTCGCATCGAATAAGGCAAGCACTCACCGAGGGACCGCTACGCGTTCAACAACCAATAACACTCAACGACGGATCAAGAATAGAAAAAGTACTCGGACTCATGTGGAACCCGCAATCGGACGAATTGGGGTTCAATCTCGAGTTGGCGCGCATCCCATCGGACCTACTTGCAAATAAGGCACCCACGAAGAGAGAAGTTTTGAAGATTGTGATGTCAATCTACGATCCAATGGGACTTGCATCACCAGTCACAGTCAGGGGAAAGCAGATCATACAAGAAATTTGGCGACGCGGCACAGAATGGGACAAGAAAATCGACACCGACCTCGCAGAGCAGTGGACGACCTGGCTACAACACATGAAGGACCTACGAGGCGTCAAAGTACCACGAGCCTACATAGGATACAGCGAAGCCACTTCACTTCAGCTGCACGTCTTCGTGGACGCCAGCGCCACCACGTACGCCGCCGCACTCTACTGGCGGGCCGAGTCGCCGGGAGGTCAAGTCGACGTGACACTCATCACGGCGAAAGCACGCGTGGCTCCACTCAAAGTCACGTCGATACCGCGCCTCGAGCTACAAGCCGCAGTCCTGGGAGCAAGAATGGCCGCCACCGTGATAGAAGAGCACTCAAGAAAACCAGAATCGAAGACATTTTGGACAGACAGCAAAACAGTATTGTCTTGGGTGCGAACGGGATCGCGCTCATTCAAGCCATTCGTCGCGCATCGCATAGCCGCCATAGAAGAACTCAGCACCATCAACGAGTGGCGATGGGTGCCCACGAAGCTCAACACAGCAGACGACGCCACAAGAATATCACCGCACGACTTCTACGGCTACCACAGATGGTTCACCGGGCCTCCGTTTCTACGAAACAAACAAGAAGAATGGCCCGCCGAAACTGCAACCGCAACCGAAGTCACCGGGGAAGAACGCGTGCACCACATAAGCACGAAGAAAGCGCCGTCAATATCCGAAGCTGCACCGGACGTCACTCGATTTTCGCGCTGGGACAAGTTAATTCGGACTACGGCAAGAGTACTACAGTTCATCGACCTCTGCCAAGCGAAAACCGACCGAATTAACTACAGAAGAAAGAAAAACGAAAAGGAACCCGACTGGAAGAAAAATCAAAAATCGGCGCCGACACATAAGAAGAAAACGACGCCAACCGTTCAAGAAAGAAAATTCATCGCAATCGACCGAAGATACATCGAACGCGCAGAGAAAATAATAGTTCGCGTAATACAACACGACGCATTTCAAGACGAGTTGAAACAACTGCGAGGGGGCGCCACCATCGCTACGAACAGTCGACTCCGCCCACTTTCGCTAATAGTCAACGACGGCGTGTTATACCTACGAAGCCGGGTCAACGCAGCGGCGGGAGTAACCGAAACTCAGAAGACACCGGCGATACTCGACGGGAACCATCGAGCCACCCAACTGTGGATAGAACACACACATAGAAGCCTTCTCCACGCCGGGGTGGAAACTACAGTCAACGAGTGCAGACAACACTATTGGATTCTACGCATTCGACCCGTCACGAAACGAATAATAAGCAGTTGCATAAACTGCCGCATAAGGAGGGCGGCGCCACCGTCGCCACCTACCGGAGATTTGCCGCCGACGCGCCTCGCTCATCACCGACGGCCATTCACGTACACCGGATTGGATTATTTCGGGCCGTTGACAGTCACTGTGGGCAGGCGTCAAGAAAAACGCTACGTCGCGCTCTTCACATGTCTTACTACGAGAGCCGTGCACCTCGAGTTGGCCGCCTCACTATCGACGGACTCCGCCATACACGCACTACGGCGCATGATAGCGCGCCGCGGGTGCCCTACCGAAATTTGGTCGGACAACGGGACCAACTTCCACGGCGCAGAAAACGAAATGAAGAAGGCAGTGCAGCAGGCGACGAGCGAAGAAGCAAGCATCCGCAGTATCCGGTGGAGGTACATACCGCCGGGAGCACCATTCATGGGCGGGGCGTGGGAACGCCTCGTGAAGTCCGTCAAAATCGCGCTAAGTGCGGTTTTGCAAGAAAGAAGTCCGCCCGAAGAGGTACTTACGACGCTACTCGCCGAGGCCGAATACACCGTGAACAGCCGGCCTCTCACCCACGTGTCCGTGCACCATGAAGACGACGAAGCCATCACTCCCAACCACTTTCTGCTGGGAGGTTCAGCGCGCGTCCCACTGCCGGGCGAGTTCGACGAGAGCGACCTGATAGGCCGCCCGCACTGGAGAGCAGCACAGCGCCTCGCGGACCACTTCTGGGCGCGCTGGGTACGAGAGTACCTACCCGAGCTGCAACACCGGCGGGAGCCCCACGGGACCGGGAAGACCATCGCCATCGGGGACATCGTGCTCATCGCCGACAGCAACCTGCCACGCAACACGTGGCCCAAGGGAGTCGTCATCGCCACTTTTCCCGGGCGAGACGGCACAGTACGAGTCGTCGATCTGAAGACAGCCGGAGGAGTGCTACGCAGACCGACCAAGCGACTGGTGATATTCGCATCGGCCGCCACTCCCACGGAAGATGGATGCAGCGACGAGTCAACCGACGCTGCACGGCGGGAGTATGTACGCGACGACCGAAGCGAAAGAAAATGAACTTACGACGATACGAGAACAATGTATAAAAATGTATCTATAATTTCACATGAATTAGTTGTATACGTATTAAAAATATCATTCCCTTGTTGTCTTATTAGAATGAGTCGGATATCGCAACAATAGATAGCTCTGCCCATAGTAAACCATTGTAAAATTGATAGTTCAGAGCGATATTCCGCCCCGTTCTCTCCAATAATCTTATAAGACTTTATCTAAACGATCGCCACGACGCCAAGCGGTGGCGCGGGGAAACTAGTCAGAATACTGATAGTTCCGACCTATAGGAGGGACGGAGACAATAGGTTGTCCTTGTCACACGTCTTATAGGATTTTGCCTGAGTTGACAATTTTCGATAATAGTATGTTTTATGTTTTGATTGATTTATTTTATGTCTTATTAGATAGTAGGTAGTTATAGGAATAATATATCGAAGTTTTGTATGAATCGTGTTAGTAGTTTAAGCGTAATTAAGGAAAATATCGGGAATAGTTTTTTATGAATAGTCAATAGGATATAGGTATAATTGTTATAATAATTATGTCATTTTATGTGTTTTTACTTCTTCTTTAAAATGGTGTATGATAATTAGACATTAAGCGAGTATAAGTAGGTTTTTTAAGACTTTTTAATTTGCAAACTTTATAGGGCCGTACAGCTGTTGTTTATTAATATTCTTGTAAGAAACTTGTTGTATTAGATAGGTAACACGTAGGGCTACGTAAATAAATAGGTATCGCATCAATAAGTGTAAAAATGTACTGTGTAGGAGAAGAAACATGTTTGTATAGAACCGTTTTCTGAGACATGTTGCGCTCCCCACCCGGCGCGCCCGGAGCGCGCGGGTGGGGCAGCGAAGCCCCGTGGCAGGGCGAAGCCCTATGGAGGGGGAAAGTATAAATATTGCGGAGACCTATTTTTTGCGCGCCACACCTAAAATATCGTGTTTACGGACACATAACTATGTTAAAAATATGCCCAAATGTATGCCCGATGTATGTACAATTAGTTTTAAGCTCGCACTATTGTAAATCTTGAGAAAATGAAAAATAAAGTATAGCGTGGGTGAGGTAATGGATCGCTGGCCAGCTCAGTCCTAGCATATAAAATTCGAGTCGGAACATGCCCCGACATGCATTCAGCGACAGGCGCTCCTACCCTAAGGAACAGGAAGAAACAACCAAGCGGTTCACTCTGGACCTGAAGCCTCCTCTCACCGGCCATCCATTATCAGCGCCCACCGATTTCTTCAATACCGAACACCAGGGGTTTTATTCGCCGAAACTACAGTCCACTACAGTCAAGACTCCTGCGTGTAACTTCCTCCACCCCCTCAGTACGAGTCGGTAACTGTCCGCTACTGCGACAGCCCGGCGTCCCGTACAAATAGATATATTTATTTGTTTCTTAGGTTTTCACGCACATCACTCATTAAATAAAACTAGTTTTTCACGGGTTTTGGAAATGTCTAAAATTATGTAAATATATCTAAAACTAGTTTTTCACGGGTTAATGCACGAAACTTTATTTATTTATTGACGTTTCGTAGCTAATACAGGCTGCTTCGTCGGCAATAAAAAAATTGATTCCGACGAAGCAGCCTGTAAAGGCTTTATACTTTATTTATTTATTGACGTTTCGCAGCCTTTACAGTCTGCTTCGTCGTCAATAAAAAAATGATACCGACGAAGCAGCCTGTAAAGGCTGCGAAACGTCAATAAATAAATAAAGTTTCGTGCATTAACCCGTGAAAAACTAGTTTTAGATATATTTACATAATTTTAGACATTTCCAAAATTGTCTCCTCTATTGTAATAAAATTACCTTCAACAGTGGGATCCGCTATCAAATCATTTGCGTAGCGACTGCCATCTAAAATTTAAATCTTTAATTGACAGAAGGGATTTCCTTAAACAAACACAAGAGCTTTCGTCAGAGGGAACTTTCCGAATTAACATTTATATTAATTGAATATATTGTCTCGCTACTTTCGTATTTGAAATTGTAAATACGCTGATCTTTGTTTGTGTTTGAAAGGGGTAAAAATTCTTGCGCATCTATGAGCTGTTCATACCTTCTCGATCCAATCTTAGTGTTTACTATTCAGAATGTTAAGTCTATAAGATTAAGAAGTCTTTAAAAAGTTCCATGATTTCTTTAGCTGAAATTATAATCTGAATTATTGTTATAATATCTCTTTCTGCTCTGTATTACAAAAATGTATCTCTTTTTCATTCAGTTAGACTATAATTTGAGAACAAACATATCGAATTTATCTATCATTTCATACTTTCAAAAAATTTTCATACTTTAAAAAAAATTAAAAATTGAGAATATAAAAGAAATGAACATTTTGTCGAGTTAAGGATATTTTTATAATTTTATCTTCATTGTCTCGTCTATCAAATTCAAGTAAGTACAACAACATAAAACAGAAAATGCAATGGTAAGTAAGTAGTACATTATGATATAAGTGCGGTAAGTTGAGAATTACAGCCGAGGCGATATTGTTAGCCCTCACCTACGGCACAGGCTATAAGAAGGCAGAGGCTGTAATTATCAAAGCGCATGTATGTAATACGACGTTTTATAACATATTTGCGAGGAAATAATACTACCTACGTACGTACTTTCTGAAAATGAATTTGCACATTTGTTTGTTTTCCATAAGATGAAATTTTGATTCGCTTGACTGTATCTATCCGTGGATTTTTCGGGCAAGAGGCTCAGCGTAGCCTTTTTCGACTTCTGGCGGTGTCAAATTAATAAACTTGTTACTACTTGACAATATTTTCAAATAAAAACAATACAGCGAAAAGAAAAAGAAATAACTTTTTCACAGCTTAAAATGCGCGCGCATCAACGCTTTTTTAGGCAAAGGAACAAGAAACATCCAGTGTTACTTATAAAGTAAATTAATATTTTTGTGAATTTGTTACCGATACATGGTTGTAATTTATTGTCAAAATTAAATTTTATCTCCCAAAGTTAATTTTATTAAGAAAATGTTGGCTAACTTTCTGACATAAAAACTCTTTGCTAAGATTTAAAAAAGTATCGTTCGTTTTCAGACGGAACATAATAAGCCATGCGTTTTACTTTACATTACCGCACGCGTGTGTAATGTGATAGATTATGTTATTGAAATTGGTGCAATAAGAGACGATTTACGAGCAAATGTGTTATAAATAAAATTGCAAGGCATTAGATTCTGTGACCTATAAAGAATTGGATGTCGTAGAAAATATAATTTTAGAGCTACAGAAGAAAATACACCACTGTGATGTCGCTGAATTTAACGATTCTAGAAAATATTTCAATAACAATTATAGTAATATAAGTTATTTACGGGATTGTTTCCATGTAACTTGTTTTTAGCGAATTTCCGATATTTCGAACGAACGCAATAAAAGACTTCGTCGGAGGGTAGACCGATATGTCTGCCAATAACAGCCTACCCGCAATTACTTCAGTTACTCCGTGATCATGGCGCTTGCAACAGTGCCGAAATATCGAAAACTCGCTAAAAACAAGGTACATGGTAACAATCCCGTAAATAACTTATATTATTACTAGCTGACCCAGCGAACTTCGTACCGCCCTAAAAAAATAGGGGTTGTCCAGCGGACAAAATTGTGAATCTAAACCATTCTCAGATCCCCTTGAACACACACAAAAAATTTCATCAATATCGGTCCAGTCGTTTAAGAGAAGTTCAGTGACATACACACTCACAGAAGAATTATATATATAAAGATAGCGATGAGATGAGGAGCTCGATGGCGCAAGTGGTTAGCGCGTTCGGCTGCGATCGTTGAATTTAAGCAACTTTCGCAGTGGTCGGTCATTGGATGGGTGACCAAAAATCTTCTATCTCGCGTTCCTCCGTGCTTCGGAAGGCACGTTAAGCCGTTGGTCCCGGCTGCATCTACAGTCAATCCGCATTGGGCCCGCGTGGTGGGTCATGGCCCAATCTCCCTATTCCATCCATAGGGAAGGCCTGTGCCCCAGCAGTGGGGACATTAATAGGCTGATGGTGTGGTGATGATTATAATGATATGTGCACTTTAGCGGATTAGAAGATCTTCAACCTAATCCACTAGGCTGTACCTTATATTCTCGTTCATAAGGAAAAAAAAAGTCGCAGTCTTTGTTTTAACACCCATAATAGGTGACTCCTGAACCGAAATACCTCAAGATCAAATCTGGAATTTGCACGTTTAACGAATATGAAAGCGGCGCGCGTAATTTTTTCCGCTCCGCAGGTTTCATTTAATTATTCGGGCGGGTGGTCTGGGAGACGGCAGCCGGCGAGATCGGCTTAGCACTCGGCGCCACTCGGATTTGAACAGCTAAGGAGTTTTGGCCGCTTGGGGGAATTCGCGAATTGAGATTTTGTAATTAGAAGCGATTTTCACCGTTTATAATATAGGTACCCAAGTAAGTATATGTTATTTGGAGTTTCGCGTATTTATTGTTTTTTTTTTTTTTTTTTAATAATTTTCGTTGGTTCTTAATAGTGAAAGCGCAACATTTGTCATCGGCTTAAACTGTTTTTTTTAACAATCTATAAATTATAAATTGAAAAATGTTTTGCGGAACGTTTGTAATAACGCGGTGATTAAAAACTATACTAGCCACTGGCTATTCCAGGCCTGAGGCGGGGGCCTCATCATTAGGAGTTATGATCTTGCTACCCCTAAGATACCCTCTAAAAAAAATAGTTTGTCCTAAAGCTATTTTTTTAAAGGGATTTTAGTTAAAATTAACTCCTCTGTTTGATAATACCTATACTCATCAAAAAACTCTAAGCTACATGAATTTTTTCGAAATTTTAACAATTTTTTTAATACTGTGGAAGAATAAAATACATTAGAAAGAAAGAAAGAAAAAGTATTTATATGTATTATACACCCGAAACGGTGTAATAATATTGTACTAAATTTCATTATAATATAAAACTCAAAGGTGACTCAAAGACTGACTGACATAGTGATCTATCAACGCACAGCCCAAACCACTGGACGGATCGGGCTGAAATTTGGCATGCAGGTACATGTTATGACGTAGGCATCCGCTAAGAAAGGATTTTGATCAATTCTACCCCCAAGGGGATAAAATACCGAAGCGAAGCGAGGGCGGGCCACTAGTTTCATTATAACAGTTGTTAACTCCAGGAAATAATAATCCCAATCTTGATTCGTTTACAGGCATTTAATCTTCAATAAAGATAATTACAGATTTGCTAATATTAATAAGTATAATGTGTATGCAATCAAAGGAAGCGAGTACAATTTTCTGCGTCTTGTCTTCTCTCAAGCCGTTATAATAAAAAAAACGATTGTTGCCGACAACGCCCGTCGGCCGCCGTCGTGATCATTCGGTAGTGTTCGGCGGTTCGCGTATTTCCCGCGCGTAGTTCAAGCGCGAACATCCTCCCCCGTTGAAGAAGAATTCTTCAACTCTTCAGTGCTGGACTCGTCAAAATGAAGAGGACAAAGTCGACTCAAAGCTCTTCGAATTACTCCATTGCTAGTACAAATGTCCGCGACTCGAGGAATTCCAGCTTTACCAGGAAACAAAGCTTGGATTCTCCCCATTCTCCACTTTAATGGTGGCAAGTTGTCTTCTTTAATAATAACCAAATCTCCTTGTTTCAAACTGTAATATTGCTGCTTCCATTTAATACGATGCTGTAATTCTGCTATATATTCGTTATGCCAGCGTGACCAATAGTGTTGTCTCATTTGTTCCAACTGATTATAGCGATCCAATCTGCTGATCTTTGCGTCTATCAACTGCGGCGATGGAAGTGCTGTCATTGGCCGTCCGATGAGAAAATGCCCAGGTGTGAGAGGACAAAGGTCACTGGGATTGGAGGACATGGGACAGATAGGACGAGAGTTAAGGATAGATTCTATTTGAGCGAATAACGTCGTAAGCTCTTCAAAAGTTAAATGTCTATCGCCTAAAATTCTTTTTAAATGAAATTTGGCCGACTTTACACCGGCCTCCCATAGTCCGCCAAAATTTGGTGCATACGCTGGTGAGAAATGAAATTTGATTCCTTCATCGGAACCAATCCGAGTTAAATCATTTTTATTATGCAAAATTAACCTATCCAATTCATTCTTAGTTCCCACAAAATTAGTACCGTTATCGCAAATATATTCTTTGGTTTACCACGTCGTGCAATAAATCTTTTTAAGCTCAAAATAAACGCATCTTTACTTAAATCGCTTACCGCTTCCAGATGAAGAGCCTTGGTCGCAAAACAGACAAAAATACATAAATAACATTTGCTTATTTTGCAACCACGACCCTTTCTATCAGTTATATAAAAGGGACCTGCGAAATCAACGCCTGTTGTTTCGAACGGTATTCCCGGAGTGAGACGTTGGTTTGGCAGATTACCCATTAAAGGCTGCAGTGTCTTTGCTCGAAAACGTTTACAGATTCCACATTTGTGAGGTATACTTCTGGCAAGGTTTCTACCGTTAGTGACCCAAAACTGCTCACGTACCGCGGCTAATAGCAATTGAGGGCCCGCATGCATAAGACGCCTATGTTCATGTTCAAAAATAAGGACTGATAAGCGATGCTTTACGTCAAGAAGCATGGGATGCTTTTTATCGTAGCTAAATTTCGAATTATCTATTCTACCACCAACTCTAATCATACCTACTTCATCCAAAAATGGGTTCAGAGACAAAATCTTAGATTTGGGGTCTAAAAACTGTTTTTTCTTCAGTGCCTGTATTTCTTTCCCGAATGACTCTGACTGAGCTAATTTTACTAAAGCATCTATACTGTTTTGTAATTCCTCTGTAGTTAAATATGACGATGTAATTTTTACTTGCGATTTTTGACAATTATTTATGAATCGTAATATATAGCCCATTACTCTCTTTAAGGTATTCAAATTAGAATATTTATTAAATATTTGAGATAATTCATTATCTACTACAGTTTGCAAGATAATAATTTTTTCATCATAGTTATGACATCTCTGCGAATTATACTTTTTGGCAGGCCACTGTGACTCATCCTGAGTTAAGAACTCGGGGCCTCCCCACCAAAAATTTGCAATTTTTTCCTCAAATTTATCTACACCCCTTGAAACGAGATCTGCGGGGTTCGCATCGGTGGGAACATACCTCCATTCATAATTTTCTGTCAAAGTTTTAATTTTGTTTACTCGATTTGCCACAAACACTTCTAATTTCCGACTTGCAGAGGTATGTAGCCACCCGAGAACTACCATTGAATCCGTCCAATGCACACAACGCCCTACCTGGCAACGCAGGACTTGCCTAACCTTGGCGCTCAACTCAGCAGCTAGCAGCGCACCGCACAGCTCAAGTCGTGGGATCGTCGTGGACTTCAAGGGAGCTACTCTTGATTTTGCGCATAACAGCTTTACCCAAACCCTTCCATTCTGATCCACTGAGCGTATATATGCACAGGCGCCATATGCTGCTTGAGAGGCGTCTGAAAATATATGTATATCAATAATTTTTACATTTTTACAAAACACATGTCTTGGCACATTCACACAAGACAGTGAATTAACCGAATTTACAAAGGTTGACCACATTAACATAATCTCGTCTGTCACCTTTTCATCCCATTCTAATTTGCATTTCCATAAATGTTGCATTATTAACTTTGCCTTAATAATAAATATACTCAACAAGCCAAGAGGATCAAATATTTTAGCTATAGCAGATAGCAAGTTTCTTTTTGTAATATTTTCCATTGTGGAAATACTTACGGGAAAAATAAAACTATCGGACAAAGGTGACCATGTTAACCCTAACGTTCCCGTAGTCGCTTTTTCATCTGCTATTATATGATTATCACTAGAGTTACTTTCATTGAATTGAACATTTGAATTTGTACGAAATTTCCTCAAATTGAATCCTGCCGATTTCAAAACATTTATAATTGATTTAAATGTTGTTTCTAATTCCTTCTCAGTTTCAAATCCTGTCAAAATATCATCGATGTAATAATCGTGTTCGATAATACCCTTTATTTTCGGGTTATTACATTCTTGAGCTAATTGATGAAGGCAACGCGTGCTCAAAAAAGGCGCAGACGCAGTACCATATGTGACCGTGTTTAGTTTAAAATATTGCAACTTCTCGCCTTCATTTTCTCTCCATATTATCATTTGCCAATGTCTATCACTTTCGTCGACCATTACCTGCCTATACATTTTTTCTATGTCTGCCGTAATGACAAAACTATGTTGTCTAAATCTCAATAAGATGCTAAACAAATCATCTTGTATAATCGGACCGACAGCCTGCACATCATTTAACGACCGCCCGGAGTTGGTCTTCGCAGATGCATCAAATACCACCCTAAGTTTCGTCGTTTCACTTTTCTCTCTCAGCACCGGGTGATGCGGTAAATAATAAGCAGGGTCGCATTTACTAGAAACTAATAAATGACCTAATTCCTTATATTCGTTTATAAATCTTACATATGATTCCTTTAAATCCGGTTGCTTTCTAAATCTTTTTTCTAAGTTATAAAGGCGTCTCTTTGCAATAAAAAGTGAATCACCTAATGTGTCATAAGGCGAAGTATGAAACGGAATTTTTACACAAAACCTACCGTTTTGTAACCTATACGTATTTTCTACAAAATGTTTTTCACAAAATTGCTCCTCTGTATTTTTCACTAAATCTGTGGATGGAATTTCTTCAATCAACCAGAATTTTTCTACCATATTATTTAGATCAAAGCTAAGTTGGCAGCTTACTGCATTTTTACTCGAACCTTGTGTACTCAAAGGACCCGATATCAACCAACCTAACCTAGAATTTTGCAAAATGGGTTTACCTTTACCTAACCGTATTTGTTTTCCCCACACTATTTCCCAAAATAAATCCGCTCCAATTAATATATCTACTTCAGCGGATACATGAAACTGAGGATCTGCTAATTTTACCATAATATTTTTAGGTATATTCAAAGACTGCACGTCTACATTTACATTTGGTAACATACCAGTTATACTTTTTACTACCATGCCACTTATTTCGGTCGAGAAATTACCTTTCATCGATCGCATTACTAATTTACATCTATCCGATATACTTAACTTAATATTTCCTATGCCTGATACCGTCATAGGCTGCTCGTTTTTTACACTATATAATCCCAACTTGGCGCGTAAATTTTCGGTTATCATGCTTATTTGACTCCCGCTATCCAGTAAGGCGCGCACTACAAATACTTCCTTTGTAATAATATTTACTACTTGAACGAGCGCCGTAGACAAAAGAACATGCTGTGCGGGGATTGCCACCGCCGCTTCAGTCGTAGATAACGAAACCGGTTCTGAAGCGGCCGCGCACAGATGATCGCTATGCACTTGTGATACGAATGACTGTGAATTATTATTTACGACACTGCTATTTTGTACCTTAGACCTATGCAATAAGGTATGATGCTTATATCTACAGGTTTTACACGGACTGTTACGGCAATTTTTTGCGTAATGTCCAACGCTCAAACAATTTACACATAATTTATTTTTCGATACTAAATTATTACGTTCCTCCAAGGTCATGGAAATGAACTTAGGACATTCATACAAACGATGCATTTGCTTGCATACTATACAGCTCAATTTATAGTTGTTACTATTTGACGCTTGGCCAGATGTTACAAATGTTGATACCCTATCATTCTTATTAAAACATTTGTTATACTTTACAGTTTCTAAGAAATCTGCTCTATTCCTTAAAAAACAAAAGAATTCCTCTAATATTGGAATATCACTGAGAGACCCTTTATGTTCTTCCCATTTTCTACTAGTGTAATTGTCTAATTTCATTACAATTAAATAAACAATGAGTGAATCCCAGTGTTCAACTGGTTGACCTAAGTTTTTTAAAGCATTTAAATTTTTTGTCACATGGTCCATAATGTAACGAAGAGAGGTGTCAGACTCCCTTATCATATTTTCTATACCAAAAAGTGCCTTTAAATGATTATTAATTAACAACCTTTTGTTGTTGTACCTGTCGCATAGAAGGCACCATGCAGCCATATAGTTATCAGAACAAAATTCAATTGATTTAATCACCAATGCAGCACTACCCTCCAATGAGGACCTCAAATAATGAAATTTATTTATGGTATTTATACTGTCATTGCTATGAATTAACGAAATGTAAGTATCTCTATATTCCAACCACTTACTATAACATCCATCAAACATGGGCAACTTGATGGTAGGAAGAGATATATTATTATTTACTAGAACATTGCCTGTATTATTTGATTGATTGACAACTGTGTCTGATAAACTTTGCCTCCTATTTGCAATGATACTCGCTTCCTCTATGATAGATTGGGAACTAGACATTAAAGAAAAAAAATCATTTTCCATGGACTCCCTCTCATTGAGTTGATCAGAAGAATTGTCACTTAATATTTCTATTTCGGTTTGTAGATTATCAAAGGCGGATAAACTATTTTCTAATTTATTTAGTCTTAATTTTAATTCTGAAAGTTGCTGCGTAGTTAATTTATTTATATCAATTTGCCGAATAATTTCTAAATAATTCTTAAATATTGTTAATTGACCTTTTAGACAACTGCGCCTTTTGACGAGCTTATCAAGAGCTTCTGCCATAATGATGTGGGAAATAAGAAATCAGAGGAAATAAATTATACAATACTAAAAACTAAGTAAATACCTCGAACTGCTTCTCCGAAGGATCCTCTCACCACTCACCAGGTGTGATATGTTATAAAATAGCTATTAATTTGTTTATTCTTTCCAATGATGCATCAAATTATATGCTTGGTACATCCAATAATCGGTGAAAGGCCGGTGCAGTTGTTTAAAGTTTGACCTGGAATTTACAATATTTATATACAACAACTACAAAAAATATACTTAACCTGAAAGAAAATGATAAACCTTTATGCAAATTTCAAAAAACTAAGCACTTATATTTTTTTTTTTTACTTTGCGAAGGTAGGTAACTATTATACGCGTTTGCAAATTACTGCCTTTTCTACCTTTATACTCTTATTTTTATTATCTACTATGCACAATAACACTTATTCGACGTTACTCGTCCAAAAGAACTAGGGGATGGATCTAAAAGAAAGGAATAGGAACGGGCTCACCAATTTCTATCCCAGACCAGCAATCTTCCTTCCAGTCTAAATCCTGGTCACGGCACCACTTTTCCTGTTAACTCCAGGAAATAATAATCCCAATCTTGATTCGTTTACAGGCATTTAATCTTCAATAAAGATAATTACAGATTTGCTAATATTAATAAGTATAATGTGTATGCAATCAAAGGAAGCGAGTACAATTTTCTGCGTCTTGTCTTCTCTCAAGCCGTTATAATAAAAAAAACGATTGTTGCCGACAACGCCCGTCGGCCGCCGTCGTGATCATTCGGTAGTGTTCGGCGGTTCGCGTATTTCCCGCGCGTAGTTCAAGCGCGAACAACAGTCCTTTGCTTTTTAAACCCTCCCGCGTCAAGGCTTACTTAAGAGGCACCCACAATTTTCACTGCTCGATGCGTGGTATTATGAATAGAAAAAAGAACTCAAAGATTCTACCAAGGCCGAAATTTTCATGAATATCTCTTAGAACGGCCCATGGTCCCAGAATTTTTAATGTCCGGGTTACACATAGCCAGTTTCTCAAGCTGGGATAGCAGGCTGGTGACATTAAGCTATCAAGCTAGTACTTATGGCTTCGTTCTGTTATAGACAGGTCCGACAAATGTCGCCGCCGCACCTGATGTTAGGTGACGGTGAAATCCAGACGCGAAGATAGCTGGTACAGCAGTTCTACCTGCCACACCAGCCATCCTCACCCTGCCGGCCTGCATGTTGCTTCTTCACGCCTCTTTTAAAGGATCCCAGGATGTAAGAGTTAGGGAACACATGAGCGGGCAGACCATTTCATTTACTGGGTGTACATAAAGTCTTGTATAAAACTGTTTATAATTAGGTATTAAAACACTCATGTGAAACCCACATTCGTGTTTAAATACCCCTCATTCTACAAAAGTTGCATAAATAACTAATAATACTTATACGATTTTCTTAATAATAACCAATTTGATTTAATAGTGACAAAAAACCTATGAATTAATTGACATATTTTATAATGATAATATTAGTTATATTTTTATTTTTTTTAAGCATTTAACTGCTAGATGTCTAAATCTAAAGAAAAGTTTTACTAGAAAAAAATCCACGCGTACCAGGCAGCGGACGGGATTCGAAACCCGCACCCTTCGCAATCCGGGCGAATTAGGGAAGATGCATATATAATATTTATGAAAATTTTATGATTAAAATGTTAAAAAAATATAAAAGAAATGCCACTGCAACGTTTTTATTTTACATAATGTTGTTTTTTAACAATTATTACGAATTAAAAATACTTGAAACGGAACGTATTTTAAAACACCAATCAGCGTTTAGTGACGTCACTCCTGTTATGACAACTTCTTTGAGGTTATGGTTGTTAAAGTTAATATTATTTTATGGGAATATTTATTGCGTTTTTTGGAAGTTGCGTTTATCAAAGCAGACTCCAGGAATTTACCAAGAGTTAGCGTTGACATGGTTATAACTTTTTTGTCCAAAGTGCAGAGCTTTTAAGTGTAGAAATGAAAGGGACTAAATTACTACGGTATGTAAAAATCGTAGTTGTTAAACTTCGTATTTTATTCAGCGGCTTCTACAAATCTTACGGCGATAATGCAATCGGCTATATCCAAATTAAAAGAGATGGAAAATTATGTACAGTAAAAGGTCGAGTTCTCCGGAGCATAAAGCACGTAAAGAAGGTTACAGTTATTTTAAATGAAACGCAAAGCTAGGTTCAGTCCTGCCAATGTGAAGATTGTGCTACACATTTTAAACTTTATCTAATTTTCGACGTCACTCTCCAACTATAAAATTAAAAATATGTTATAGACAGGTTTTGTAAGTATTAGGTAGGTTACTAATGCTTTTTTACGTACAAGCAGATTAATTAAGCATATAACAAGGATATTCGCCGACATACGTCAAAGTGATCTTCTCAGCATCGATTCTTTGGAGAATAATTGTCATTTCTCTTCGCAGCTTGAAACCACTTTTTTTTCAGTTTTGGGTCAGAAGTTCCAGTCAAAAACAATTTATTTGAGATCTTTGTTGAAGTAGATTGGCACAAAACATGAGTCAACACGGCTTTTTTTCGGAATATTAGTGGTATTGTTATGATCACATGATGTTGATGGATAGTCCATTTTAAATTTTTCAAAAAAATATTTCGAAAGTCGAAAAAATATGCAAAAGTATGAAATTTTAAAGCCAGGCAACGAACAATTACGACCAGTGACTGACAGGAGTGATGTCATCGCTACCATAGGTTCGTTTTTGCGCGAAAATTTAAATTGTCAATTTAAAACCGCATTTTTTCCGATAAATCACAATGTTTTAATTTTGTAATATATCTGTGGTTTATTCTACATGGAATTCTTTAAAATGAAAACAAAAATAAAAATATTGCATCTTCCCTATTATGCTACCACGGCCCTAATACCCGCGTCAAAATTTTCCTAGCCTTAAGCTGCAAGGCAGCGTCATCTCTTCGCATTGTAGGTAACCCACAATGTCAAATGAATACTTTTTCAAGTATTAAACATATGAAAGAAGAAATAGTATTTATAGTTATGTTTTTATTTTTTTTAGCCTTTAATTAAAAATGATAATATTATTTTGTAATTAAAAAAGTACGTATACCTATCGTTCACACATGAGTAAAGAACGTACGGACTGTACTCATTGAATAAATTTTTTCTCTTATAAGAAGATTTAAGCCAAAAAAAATAGGTAACTATATTTTCACGATACGGTAATCATCATCCACCATCCACGCCAGAACACAAATTGTATAATAGGATCTAGACTCGCGCGCATCGGTGTATGAAAATTATTTACGGCCTGCCGTAGTCTAATTGTGTGCTTTTGTTAAGCGTTTCTGAACCTTATTTTAATGGATTTAAAAACCTATTTGGAATGGAAGACAATTACATTTCGCTTTCGCGTGTATTGTACTCAAGGGGTGCGTTTATACATAAATATGTTGAGTTAGGTTTTTTATGAGTCATAATTAAATGAGGAAGCGAGGATATTTAACTCTGTAGATGGTATAATACAATCTTAAAACCCTTTTTATGTGAAGCGGGCTGGCAAACAAGCGTATGACCTTTTTTCCTTCAGGAAAATGCTTGACTCATACTCCACCACCTCGGAGTCGGAGCAGGAGATAAGTTACGGGGTTATAAAAAAAAAAAAAAAACCGACACACCAATTAGCCTAGCCCCAAAGTAAGTACTGTAAGGCTTGTGTTATGGGATGCTAGGGTAACGGATAGAATACATACACTGTACATATATAAGTATATTTATATAAATACATATTAAACATCCATGACTGGAGTACAAATGCTCGTATTCATCACACAAACATCTGCCCCCACCGGGATTCGAACCCGGGACCTCTCGAGTTGGCGACAGCCATGAAACCCGGCGTACAAACCACTCGGCCACGGAGGTCGTCGTTATGAAATGAAATGAAAATTCATTTATTCAGTCTAGGCTGTTACAAGCACTTGTGAAGGTCAAGAAGCTACGCCATCGGTTCGCAAAACTACGGCGGGAGACCTTGTACTGAGAAGAACCGGCAAGAAACTCAGCAAGGGCTGTTTTTTTCTCCCTGTATTGTTATATACAGTGTCGTCAAGTTGAAAAATGACTTCAGAAATACGTCTGAAGTCACTTTCCATTTTTTTTTGTTATGTGGGACTCTCACCCTAGCCCCCTCCCCGAGCCGCAGCGACCGCCACCACGTACCTGACGATGCCCCCAACCTGACTCGGTCCGCGGTCCCATCCAGCGCGTGGCTGCCAAGTGCCGGCTCATGAGCCGCAGCGAGACAATGGCACTAGATGAAGCCGCGGGAACCCTTCCGGAGTATTCCGCGACCTCACCAGGGGTTATGTGGGACTCTCACCCTAGCCCCCCCTTCTCCGAGCCGCAGCGACCGCCACCAAGTACCTGATGATGCTCCCAATCTGACTCGGTCCGCGGTCCCATACAGCATGTGGCAGCCAAGTGCCGGCTCATGGGCCGCAGCGAGAGAATGGCACTAGATGAAGCTGCGGGAATCCTTCCGGAGTCTTTCGCGACCTCACCAGTGAGTGTCTGAGTCGATCGGAAACACCCGTATCCCCCAGAAAGAGGAGAGTGCAAGTGTATGACCTGCCTGATCGTAAACGGCCACCATTGCCTATAGACGACCTCCGTGGCCGAGTGGTTTATACGCCGGGTTTCATGGTGTCACCGACTCGAGACGTCCCAGGTTCGAATCCCGGTGGTGGCTGATGTTTGTGTGATGAATACGAGCATTTGTACTCCAGTCATGGATGTTTAATATGTATTTCTATATAAATACACTTATATATGTACTGTATATGTATTCTATCCGTTACGCTAGTATCCCATAACACAAGCCTTTACAGTACTTACTTTGGGGCTAGGCTAATTGGTGTGAATGTTGGAAATTTATTGTCTATAGACGCTTGCGGTACCATAAATATCACTCACACCGATGCCTACCCTGACCCCCCCCCCAGGTTCGAGTGGTCTAGAGGCTCCAGACGGAGAGGAGACTTCTTCCGTGGGGAGATGCCATCCGCCTGGAACACCTCTAGAGGCACTCGCTCAATCTCGGCTTGAGGTCCCCTTAGGTTCTCGCCGTTCCCTAACCCGGTGACGCTCTAAAAATCATCTGGGACCAACAGCATACACACTAAAAAAAACCTACCCTGACCCAATCCCTCCCTCCCTTATCTTGCTACTGCTGTATGTTTTGGTGTTCAGACATAAGAACTCCTCCCAGATTCAGTTTCGCCACACAAAAACAAATTTTGTCCGACTTTGGAAGTGGAACTTCTTTACGCACGCTTGACTTGGGGGGGTAAGCTGACGAATGCGTTACGCGTTACGAAATGTGTGTTCGGGCAAGGCGAACGGGAGTTGAAAGGGGGATATAGGCAAGAGAAAGCAGTGCGCGCGCACATTTTCTTTCACCCTTTCTCTTATAGTAAATGAAAAATGTATATAATCATAATCAATCATAATCATAATCATAATCAAAATCATTTATTCAGTTTAGGCTGTTACAAGCACATATGAATGTCTAGAAGCTACGCCATCGGTTCGTAAATCTACGGCGGGAGACCTTGTACTGAGAAGAACCGACAAGAAACTCAGCAAGGGCTGTTATTTTCTCCCTGTTTTATTATTTACAGAGTCGTCAAATTGAAAAATGACTTCAGAAGTGATTCATGAAGTCACTTTTCATTACATAATTATTAAATATACATTAATTGTTTACCTGCATTTTGATTGCTGTGTCATACAGTATAAATACAAATAGTGTTATTTATATTCAGTGTGACTAAACATTAACTTCAATATTAAGGAAGTTAGGGCAGACTCATCTCCGCTGGCAGCACAACATATGTACATACATGTATATACTATATATATGGATGGACACAGATGGAGCTAAAGAAGTTTCTCTTCAGTCGTGTGGTCATAAGGACAATCGTTTTTTTCTAATTCTATCTATGAGCATCTGTAAGGCCGTATACATTCAGAATTCATTCATACGATAACTTTGGTAACGAACAAGCTAAGGGGACGAAATGTACAACGGCAATGTTATGGAAATTTAATTATTTTATTGTCTAGACAATAAAACGTGTCTGGGGCGCGTTGTAAAGCACTGCCTAATTTATAGGGCCCTGTATCACGCGGCGTTTCTGCTGACCGACATTCGACCTTAGAACCTGAAGTGTTAGTTTCAGATTTGGTTTAGGCTCAGTTAATATTGTGGTAAGTGTCCCAACGTTGCAGGAGAATTATTGCAGTCATACCCTTTTGAACTGAAGAATTCGCAACAAGGGGTACTAAGTTTTATCTTGGACTCCGATTAAAGTGCACATGGAAAATAAATTATGCCCGAGTTGCGTGTATCATTTGGTCTGTATTAGATTAGAATCTTAGATGCGAAGATTTTTGAAGTTATACTTCTTTAGGCGCGTTATGAAAAAATTATGAGAGTGAAATTTTAAGATGCGCGCGCATCACTGTAACACAAAATTTTAACAGCATGAAGTTGGTCGACCAACTTCATGCGTTACTTTTGTGTTTACCGCACAATTAAGAAAATCTACCAACAAAATAGAAATAGAATCTCTATTTAGTGGGTGCTAACGACTGCATTGTGAAGGCCTATCAAAAGTATTTATTAATCTGGAACAACGGAACCAAAGCGCGATTCAGGAGACTACAGCGCCATCTCTTGACCATTGGTGTAGTAGAACTAAAAATCACATCTTTATTTTTTGTAATAAAGTGACAGTTATAGGTATTCATATTTATAATATGAAAAGTATTTATTAATCTGGAACAACGGAACCAAAGCGCGATTCAGGAGACTACAGCGCCATCTCTTGACCATTGGTGTAGTAGAACCAAAAATCACATCTTTATTTTTTGTAATAAAGTAACAGTTATAGGTATTCACATTTATAATATTTATCCACATGCTTCTAGTTTGTATATTCGGAATACGTGTTTGAGTTTCATACAAGTGCAAATCACATATGTTCTAAAAAATCATATTCAGTAGCGATTTTAATTGAATATTTTGATTATTTATTTATTTTTTCAAATTAAAACTGAACTTTATTGACTGTGTCGTTTTCCAGACTTTTTATTAATTTATTGTAATTAATTATTTGCATGGAATTAAAAACTAATTTTAAACGATGCCAAAGAAGGATAACTTCTCACGCGCCTACATAAGTACACGCACCCATTTTTTTTATATAGCCATGTAGGCAAATGACTCTACCCCACCTGATGTTAAGTGGTGATAAAGTCCAAACGCGAAGATGTGTGATGAGGTACAGTAGTTAAAAACTGCCACAACTGCTACAAAAAAACAGGACATTCATGTAGAAAAACAGTAGAACAGGAGAAATTTCAGAAAAACAGGAGATCTCCTGTAAAATCTGGAGACCTGGCAACACTGCCCTAGTGGCTGCCCACCGAGGACCCCGCAACTCTAATATATCCTAATCCTCTCATAATATCTGCTAAAAAAGTCCTGCGAATACCTTCAACACTGCTTGATGCGGAGCTGCGGGATCCCTCACCTTTCCGGCCTGCAAAAATGCTTCTTCACGCCTCTCTTAAAGGACCCCAGATTGTAGGAACGAGGGAACACGTGCGTCGACACAGAATTCCACTTACGAATAGTATAACAAAGAAATTAGTGTAGGAATAGTGGCCACAGTAATTCGGTGGCAACGTCGGCCAGCGCGCGTAGTCCTCTGAAGAAAAGGTGATGGAGGGGTAAGGGAGTGGACGAGAATGATTTCCCATTGACTTTATTGGCCAAAAATTTGGGATAAAAATAAATTTTAAAAGGTAGAAAGCAGGCAATAAGAATAATTGTACCTTTGATTAAGAAAAAAAAACATTGATTGTATAGTTTTATTTATTTTTTAATTGTGGGTGATCTATAATGCGAAGAGATGGCGCTGCCTTGCAGCTTAAGAATGGCTAGAAGAATTTTCGACGCGGTCCGTGAGGGCCGCGGTAGCGTAATTGGTCAGTGCATTTGCCCGGATTGCGAAGGGTGCGGTTCGAGTCCCGTCTGCTGCCTGGACCGCGTGGATTTTTTTCTAGTTATATTTTCTTTAGATTTAAATATCAAGCAGTTACATGCTTTAAAATAATAAAAATTATAAGAATAAAATAATTTAAAACATTCAGTCAGATTTTGGTCAATAATTTATTTAAATTCTCAATTTATCTGAAATTGTAATTATTATTATCGCACAAACTATCCTTGAAAATAATTACCTTGATAATTTGCAATTCTTGTCACTGGTAATAATATACAGGCATAGACTTATCATCAGTAGCTCAGCATATCTTAATATATATAAATCTCGTGTCACAATGTTTGTCCTCAATGGACTCCTAAACCACTGAACCGATTATAATAAAATTCGCACACCATGTGCAGTTCGATCCAACTTGAGAGATAGGATAGTTTAAATCTCAAATTATAGTCGAATTTTAATTTATTGCAAATTATTACTTTTGGGCGGTACGAAGTTCGCCGAGTCAGCTAGTTTTATATAGAAATTTCTAGACTAACAATGCCGCTCTGAAGTTTCAACATAAAACCATAAAACTATATCCGAAAGTCGAAACGTACAATGCTAATGCGACCGCTCCCTTTACTATCGCAAAGTTAGTTCGCCAACTGACTTTTTCTGGTTTCGGAAAGTGCCAACAATTTACCCAGCATAGTGGAGCGAAGCTTTAATTTCGAATTTCCGCATTTCATTCATTCACTCCTTTGTTGTAGTTTATACAAAATATTTCCATAATATTTTGGGGGATTTCGACTAGAAATTAAGTTTGAAGCTAATTAAAATTCATCATCATCATTAGCCTATTAATGTTCCTACTGCTGCGGCACAAGCCTTCCCTATAGTTGTAATAGGGAGATTGGGCCATGACCCACCACGCGGGCCCAATACGGATTGGCGGGTGCTAACGACTGTAGATGCAGCCGGGGCCAACGGCTTAACGTGTTTTCCGAATCACGGAGGAACTCGAGATACAAGAATTTTGGTCACCCATCCAATGACTGACTACTGCGAAAGTTGCTCAACTTCAACGAACGCAGCTGAACGCGCTAACCACCTGCCCCATCGAGCTCTAACATGCTATTAAAATTATGTTCGTTAAATATAGAATCTTAATCTGATTATCCTCGATTTCTTCGGTCACATAGCCAGGAAGAAAAATGACACCCTGAAAGTGCTCCTGGTGACAAGAAAAGAACAGGGAAGGTGAACAAGAGGAAGAAGCCCTTTGACCCAGCCCCAGACCAGATCCGCGACAACGCCAAAACAGGAGTCAGCGATGCAATACACACTGCCCCAGATGTGAAAAGCGTTCCAGAAAATAATTCGTGGAGTATACGACCCTAAGCAATGAGGAGCACAAAAAATCATCGGGTACAACGCTTTGGCTGGGCTTAATAAAGTTCTAAAATAATTACTCTAGTTCGTGGGCCCAATTTGTCGACATTTTTTTATGTTCACCATAAGATTTTCACAATTAATTTTTGATCACATTGGATGGGTGACCAAAAATTTACTATCTAGAGCTCCTCCGTGCTTCGGAAGGCACGTTAAGCCGTTGGTCCCGGCTGCATCTGCAGTCGTTAGCACCCACCAATCCGCACTGGGCCCGCGTGGTGGGTCATGACCCAATCTCCCTATTCCATCCATAGGGAAGGCCTGTGCCCCAGCAGTGGGGACATTAATAGGCTGATGATGATGATAACATTTTCACAAAAACATGCATGTTTTTGTGAAAAAAGCTGAGTTCAGCCGACTGGCATAGTGAGCGTCACCGAGAGTTTGGAGTTTTGCCAATTCACAAAAGTACACGAGACCCGTTCCACAAAATAATTCGTTGAGTATACGACCCTCAGCAATGAGGAGCACGACACAAGTAGGAGGAAGTATCAGAATACTTAGCGAAACGCAAAGGAATTTTGTACACTTAGAAATTAAAATTGTAAATTAACATAAACAATTAACCATCTATACTATCAAGAGGAGCTCGATGGCGCCGTTGGTTATCACGTGCGGCCTGCGATCGTAGAAATTAAGCAATATTCGTAATGGTCGGTCATTGGATGGGTGACCAAAAACTTTTTATCTCGAGCTTCTCCGTGCTTCGGAAGGCAGGACAAGCCGTTGGTCCTGTCTGAATCTGCAGTCGTTAACACTCACTTATCAGCAGTGGGCCCGCGTGGTGGGTCACGGCCCAATCTCCCCATTCCCATCCATAGGGAAGGCCTGTGCCCCAGCAGTGGGACCATTAATAGGCTGATGTTTATGACGATGATGCCGTATTAATCATCAATAAATAACAGGGTTATGTTTGTAAGTAAAATATACAATTGTAACTAGGTTATTTCTCATGACTTTAAAGCTAATGTTTTCATTGACTTCTGTGATATGATTTTCGCCACTGGCACATGAATTGCGCCATGACACAATGGCAGTGTAAACAATGGCTGCTTGTTATTTAAATAAATGCAGTGTCAAATGATAATGTTAATCCGTCACATGCAATGTGTCGCCCCGCTCTCCCACGGGGCTTATAAGGGTGTACGGACGGGCGTTTTTAACGGTACATTCTTTTTTTTTTATATATATTACTAGGTAGGCAAATGACTCTACCCCACCTGATGTTAAGTGGTGATAAAGTCCAAACGCGAAGATAGCTGGTACAGCAGTTATTAACTGCTACACCAATCATCCTCACCTTGCCGGCCTGCAAAAATGCTTCTTCACGCCTCTCTTAAAGGACCCCAGATTATAGGAAGGAGGGAACACGTGCGCGGGTAAAGAATTCCACTTACGAATAGTACGACAAAGAAATGAGTCGCCAAATTTCTTTGTTCGTGTAGGAATAGTGGCCACAGTAAGTCGATGGCAACGTAGGCCAGCGCGCGTGGTCCTCTGAAGAAAAGGTGATAGAGGGATAAGCAAGAATAGCTCCTCAGAACACTCGCCGTGGTATATTCGGTATTCTACTTGGGCAATGTTTTTTTTTAACTAGCTTCTTGTGGGAGTTACTGTCTGTCTGTCTTCCCTTTGTCGAGAAAAGGAGATAGACACACACATAGCCACAGCCCGCCCAGGTACCAGACTTGTGTCCCCAGACTCACCACCCTCCCTCACCCATCAATCCCCACCATTATCCACCAATCCCTATCACCCACGAATCCCCACTATCAAATTTTTAAATATATATACATATTTATTGTTTATTTTATGCATGTTTTTATTCATTCGGGGAGCTCGATCGCGCAAGTGGTTAGCGCGTTCGGCTGAGATCGTTGAAGTTAAGCAACTTTCGCAGTGGTCGGTCATTGGATGGGTGACCAAAAATTTAATATCTCCAGCTCCTCCGTGCTTCGGAAGGCACGCTAAGCCGTTGGTCCCGGCTGCATCTGCAGTCGTTAACACCCACCAATCCGCTCTGGGCCCGCGTGGTGGGTCATGGCCCAATCTCCCTATTCCATTCATAGGGAAGGCCTGTGCCCCAGCAGTGGGGACATTAATAGGCTGATGATGATGATGATGATGATTTTATTCATTTGGTTGATTGCAGATACATGAATGTTTTTTAGACTCGTACCCAATTAGTGATTTTTCTCTGGTAATATCAAGTTTTCATTCCTTTAACCCGCTTTGTTTCATCACCTAAGATTGAAGACTATTTCATCAATTATTTTTTCTTTATATGTTTTCTTTTTGGTAACTAAGGTTTACTTATGTTATTCAGCTGTGTACATTTTTGCTGGCCTTTGGCTGTTTAATGTACCTTTACAAATAAAATAAAAATGTGGTTTTTGGTTCTACTACACCAATGGTCAAGAGATGGCGCTGTAGTCTCCTGAATCGCGCTTTGGTTCCGTTGTTCCAGATTAATAAATACTTTTGATAGGCCTTCACAATGCAGTCGTTAGCACCCACTAAATAGAGATTCTATTTGTTGGTAGATTTTCTTAATGTGCGGTAAACACAAAAGTAATGCTGTTAAAATTTTGTGATGCGCGCATCTTAAAATTTCACTCTCATCATTTTTTCATAACGCGCCTAAAGAAGTATAACTTCAATAAAAAAAAATCACCTACCAATCCATTTTACCTTCCAATCCCCCTTTTCACCCTTGATTCTTTTTCAACCTCCAATCCCCCTTTCAGCTACCAATATCCTGTGCTCATTTAGTTTAACAACTTTCTGATGTAGATACTGCTCCTCTCTCACTTTAACCCGCAACACCGCTTAGATTAGTTGAAGTTATCCGTTAATAATGATAATAATATTTTCATCCCACCACCTCGGAAAGTGTAATTTTGCGCTTCGAAATCTGGCTGGAAAATTCTATTTTATTCGCTTGAGCGGCAAAGTAGATTTGAATTTAGAACATCACATATAATGAGTACTCAATATAATTGTAAATTCAAAACGTCATTAAACCTATTTAATGTAACCTCTATGGTGCCAAATTTATGATTAGAACTTTTTAAATTGTGAAAAAATTTAAATTTGGAACCTTCTTGGTTTCTTTGTTTTATTTGCGTGCTTCGCGCCATTCTAGTTTTTCACGTTTTATTGCTTAAATATTTTGTCATTATAAATTGTTTTCTTTTTCATTTTGTCATTTCCTCGCTGAGGTGGGATGAAAAGTTACGTATTGCACTCGAGTGGAAAGATTTTTCACCTTGTGCTCGTTTGTTTCCCTCGCTGACGCTCAGGATTCTAATTTAGAATCACTCGCTGCGCTCGTGATTCAACTTTAGAATCCTTCGCTTGCTCGGTCATCCAAATCGAGCACGCGGTTAAAAAGGAACTTTCCACTCTTGTATAATAAATAACTATTATTTATTTCACAAGCCAGTTTGACAAGAATCGTACAACACAATATACAGTATAGCTTAGAATAAACGTTTATAGTATCCTCTGTGCCTGTACTAGGTTATAAAAATACCTGTATCACAGACACAACGCTCATCTCTAAGGACCAGTTATACAACCTTTATGTAAGGAAAAAATACAATTCTTGTGTTAGCTTAACAAAGTTAAATCAAAATATTATTTAAGTAAAAGAAATTAATTATTTATGTGTTTATCGAACCTCCTTTTGTGTGAAGTGAATGTGAATGTGTGTGTGTAGGACGGTGTGTGAAGATTGGACTTTAGATGTCTGTCTGTCGTGCGTCCCGAGACTCAGACGCTTTTCTTTATGTCCAATGCTTCTCCCACACCAGCGCGACGAAGCTTTGGTACTAAAATACGCTAAAATTAGTGTTCCAAAAATTTAATTACATCCATCGTAAGTACGCTCAGCTGTACATACAAATTTATCGCCTTCCAAAACCTCTTTTATGCGTGTCAAATTATCGCCGGTCAAGGTATCGTCTAGCGTCTATAGACACGCAGCCCGATAAATTATTACACTAGAACTAATTCAAATTTGGAACTTTGATTTAAGCACATTTAGTACAAAAGCTTTGTCTTCGCTTTCTTTCATGGCAGAAGCATAAAGGTGGCAAACGAGACATAAACGGTAACAATAGAAGATTAAGCTCTATTACTGCGAAGAGCCTAGTTGTGCTATTCTCTAAAATCCGCTCCACATTCTCGACGAGAGGTCTCGGCCAAACGTTTGGTCGAGAAGGGTAGTTGACGAAAGTACACGAGACAGGCTCTCTACATTCCCGGTCCGCTCAGTTGAAAATAGACGCTTGTACGGAATGGACGTCGTGAAAATATCTGCCGTAATATTATTATTATAACATATTTAAAATTATTTGGTAGTTTATGAAATGAATTCATCGGGTACAACGCTTTGGCTGGGTTTAATAAAGTTCTAAAATAATTACTCTAGTTCGTGCGCCCAATTTGTCGACATTTTTTTATGTTCACCATAAGATTTTCACAAATTCATGCATGTTTTTGTGAAGGAAGCTAAGTTCAGGCGATTGGCATATTGAGCGTCACCGAGATTGTGGAGAGATAGTTTTGCCATTTCACAAAATTAGCCGAGACTCGTTGATGTTACTGATACGGAGGCGAGACTAGGCCAATATCCACAAGACAATGCCAGTATTCGCTCTACACTCCCGTATGGGCCAATATTGGCGTAGTTTCGGCGGGAGTGTGGATCGGGTGTAAAGCACGCAGCCTCGACGTCCTCGTCTCAGAATCACAATTTCACAATGTCGTTTCACAACTTTTTCTGAAGTACCATATGTAGTTAAACAAAAGCATGTAGTAGATATGATATAGGAAGATGACAGTTACATAATCATTTTATTTCATTTACCCTCACTCAGCCTGATGTTCGGATGTTAAGTGTAGGTGGAGTCCAGTCGCGAAGATAGTTGACGCGGCAGAAAATGTGCCGCTCCAGTCATCCTCACCTTGCCAACCTGAACCCTTTCCCGACGGAGTTCTGGAACCAGCAATACAACATCAACAAAAGGCAGTGTTATTATACTGTGGTCGTGTGTAAGCAGAAAATTCGCTTTGCTCTACCGCTCTTGTCCTCGTAGCTTCGAAACTTCAAAGTGTGGACTGGTATCGCCAGCCAGTGTTACCAACCCTTACCAAAATTTTCCCCTAAGTATTTTTTAAATTCCCCTAAAATGCCCTAAATATATATTTTTTAAGTACCTACTTATTACCCAAATTCTTACGTTGCTCATAAATTAAAACGTTACGTATTTAGTAACAATAAATTATTTTATTGAATAAATACAGTTTACGAAAGGACAATCAAACGAAAATGAGCTGACAGGCTGTTTAATCTTATTTAGCTATTTTTTTTAACTTTAGTCCATACAGCCTTAGGAAACAACCCGCCACACAGTCAGTTCAGTCGTTCCATATCGTTGTGCGTTCCATTCTACGCACAAAACTGAAAGAAAACACGCTTTGTTTTTCGATTTAATTGCAAGTTTTGATAAAAGCCCCTAAAAGAACCCCCAGCAAATTCCAGCCCCTAAAAAAGTCCGTTTTAACACTTCTAGCCCCTAAATCTGGGGGCAAAACCCCTAAGTTGGGAACCGTGTCGCCGGCATGGAAGAACTTTCCAACCGCCCGTCTGCAACGGACAAATCAAAGGAATGCGTGTAAAAGGGGTGCGAAATGACACGTGTCACGTATTCGGATTGGACGCGCCACTGCGCCGCCTGCGCAATTATACGAGCAGCTAATGCTAAGCCGGTTCGTGAAACTACCCTGCGAAAGGGATCACTAAGGCTGCACTATTTATTGGTGAAATGATTCGGAAGATTTCCTGGGGGTGATCGTAGTAGTCCGCTTAAATTGGAGATATTTTTGTCCATTTTCTCGTTCACAGTTTCTTATTTGACTATTATTATTTTTAGTTATGACACTAATAAAGAATATTTGTTTCTTAGGTTTTCACGCACATCACTCATTAAATAAAACTAGTTTTTACGGGTTAATGCACGAAACTTTATTTATTTATTAACGTTTCGACAATTAAAAGTTTTATTCTGACGACGAAGCCTGTAAAGGCTACGAAACCTCAATAAATAAATAAAGTTTCGTGCATTAACCCGTAAAAACTAGTTTTATTTAACTAATAAAGAAATTCTGGATGCTGATACGGATGGTACTTATATGAATTTATTTCGGATCATCCGACAGTTTTGAATAGTTTCCGATACTGAGATTAATTTCTTATGCGGTTGTATGGTATATAGGGTTATTTGGTATGGCACCATGACTGTACAATAAATTACCAGAATGCTTAAAAGAAATATCCAATATCCAAACATTAAAATTGAGAGTTAAGAAATTACTTGTGGGAAAAGCTTACTATACAGTTGACAAATATATGACGGATAAATTTTAAAATAATATTGTAATCCATTTGTATTCCTGTTTTGTTATTTTATTTAATTTTATTTAAATGACCTATCTTGACTTGAATTTGACTTATAATTTAATTTGACATTATCTTCATTTTGACATGTATTTTAATTTGACATTATGGTAACGTTTTTGTATATATCAATTATTATTTTTTATTTTTTTCAAAATGTGACTTAGACATCTCATTTATAAAATTATAATTTCAATTTAGATTAATATAAGTACTTAATTAACATTGTTAGAATAATGTAATTAATATTGCAATTTCATTTAGGAAATAACATTGCATGTCAACAAGACAGAATATGGCTAAACATAATATAATTTGTACTAGCAAACCAGTGAACCAAATGTTCACCAAAACCTGATTTCTCGAAAACCGTAAGTGCTACGTTACTCAAATCCGGTTTGTAGTCTTATCAGACTATTCTTTACTTATAACTTAAATATTCTCTTTATCTATCTCTAACGGTTTGGCCGCTGAAACAGCACCACAGACAGACGGACTTGTCTAATAGATAAGAGATACTTGTACACAGCACAATAACCTGTATTCGCAATAAAAATTATTTGAATTTGAATTTTGTGATATGTTAATAGATAATCGTATTTTGTCTTTGCTTATGGGTACATACAAGAAGTAGGTATATTGAAGTCATACTTCTTTAGCCGCGTTATGAAAAAATTATGAGAGTGAAATTTTAAGATGCGCGCGCATCACTGTAACAGAAAAGTAACACCATGAAGTCGGCCGCTAAACCGCACATTACTCGTAAGTCTCGAAAAAAAGCTTCCAACAAAATAGTAACAGGATCTCTTAGTCGCACATGTTGGGACGCTCGTCGCCTCTGATCACTGTTTTCATATTTATAATATTTATCCACATGTTTCTAGTTTCTATATTCTTAACACGTGTTATAATGTTATACAAATGCGAAATTTATATGTGCTAATAAATTTTATTCAGTAGTGATTTAAATTGAATATTTTGATTATTTATAAAATTTTTCCAATTAAAACTGAACTTTATTGACTGCGTTGACTATCCTTTTCCAATCCTTTTATTATCTTATTGTAATTAATTATCTGCATGCAATTAAAAACTATTTTTTAATAATTCCAAAAAGGAGTATAACTTCTCACGCGCGTACTTAAGTACACGCACCCATATTTTGTTTTTATTAGACTCCGCCCCTAGCTATAACAATATGTTTCGGTAGTGGATCATTTAAAATTTATCCAGTTATAAATTCGCCCTGCTCCTATTTCCAACTGGTGCGCATTTTCGACACGATTTACACTCCAGACGGAGTTAAATATGTCTAAATTCGGCATCCACCTAAGCGTAAGGTAGAGTCCACTACAATCCAATTTTATTTAGGCAAAGGTCGAAGGGATCCGCCGAGGGGTCAATTTATTTGCGAATTGATAAACCCGTTCGTTGACAATGGCCTGGGTTGATTATTGGCCTGCGTCTAGCGTAAGTTGAGCTGTCGAGTTTTTATAGGGTCGCGGATGTAATGGGAAGGGGACGATGGAAGGAGTAAGCGCTTTTAACAATGCTCGAGTCAATAAAAATTGAAAAAAAATCATTGAAGAAAATCTTAAGAAGTTGGCATATAACGTTTATTTGAAAGCAAATTATCAATTATAATTTTTCTAGTAAACTTTTCTTTAGATTTAAACATCTAGCAGTTAAATGTTTAAAAATAAATAAAAACATAACTTTATTTGCTATTTCTTCTTTCAAATGTTTAATACTTGAAAAAGTATTCATTTGACATTGTGGATTACCTACAATGCGAAGAGATGGCGCTGCCTTGCAGCTTAAGGCTAGGAAAATTTCGACGCGGCAAAAAGGCCCGTGGTAGCATAATGGTCAGTGCATTCGCCCGGATAGCGAAGGGTGCGGGTTCGAGTCCCGTCCGCTGCCTGGTCCGCGTGGATTTTTTTTTCTAGTAAACTTTTCTTTAGATTTAAACATCTAGCAGTTAAATGCTTAAAAATAAATAAAAACATAGCAAATTATCATTTTTTTTCTACTCATTTTGAGTTCTTTGTGGATGAAGTCATTGACAATCATATACTTATTATTAAGATTGAACTATAAATAAGATATTAAAAATTTACAATTTCGAGCTCCAAAAGCAAAAATACAAACATAAAATCATGTCTTTTTAATTTTTTTTCCTGATACTCTCAGAGAGCAGCCGCTTACTCCATACCAAATTGATGTATGCTGAGAATGGAGTAAAGACGTGAACATATTTTTTCTGGTGTAGCAAATATACATGCCATGTAGTCCTGTCTCTTTTAAATATGAGACGTTAATTATATTATCAATAACCTAATACATTTTTATTGTGGCTGTGAACTATTTGCAACTATTTCTATGGTGATTCCCAGGTGCCAGTAATAATATGTTCTTTAATTTTTCAACGAATTTCTTGTAAAAGTTCGCAACGTCTTTTTTTTTCCTTAATAGCTTCGCACGGCTTGTGCATTTAGCCAATGCCAAGTGTTAAAATGTTTACAAATCCTAGCACTCGTGGTCAAAGTAATAAATCAAGTCAAAGTAAGTGGCAGTCAAGTCAATCCCCCTTTGCCTATGTTTCAGTAAATATGTGGGGATTTACTGGAACCTCCCCGTGGACTTCTTGAGGGAACGTCGAAAGACACTTTCCGCTATTTTGTTTCACTTGCCAACACTTGTGCATGTTCCCGAACACTTAGTGGTTAATAATCCACCATTATTAGACACTAACATCCGCCACAACATAATTTTTCACAAGAAAAACAAAACTGCTAAAGTGACGCTTTCCGATCCCGCCAAAAAGTCCCGCAATGTCCTTAAAAATACCAATTCTTTTGTCTGACATCGTGTGTCCTTTTGACGTGACAACGTCTTAAATTAGGTTGCGGCTGGGAGTCACTTATGAAAAAGTGTAACGCTCGGTAACGTTACGATGAGTCTCTCGTGTTAAGTTTAAGTTTACATGTACAATGTTTTAGTAAACAAAATATATTTCTATAGTTAAAATTTGTGCAATTCTTATTTTCATTCAATTCCTTGTTCCTATTGTGCAATTTAATTATATTCATATCAATAAATATTCTACCGAGAAAAAGACGTTGTCACGTAAAATCTTCGCCCGTAAAACCGACTTTACAGGCGACCATTTTTTTATTTTTTTATTCAATTCGAATATTATTCCACATTCAAATCCCGAATAATCGTTTCACAAAGAAATTTTCGAAGCGAAAAAGTTTTAACTCTTCCCTTAAAAACTTTTTCACCGAAATGCAGTTACGAAGTGGTCGCGGACCGAAAGTGGCCCTTTTTTGTTGATTTCTTGAGGGTCAACCTGCGCTGGCCATTGATATTTGAACATAAAGGGAGGGAACGATCCCTCGGGAAGGACCTTTTGAAGCAGCTAATGAAATCCGTGACCTTACGTCCGTTTAAGCAGGTCTTGTTTTGTAGTTACAGAATAAAGATGCAGACGGAAGGAAAAGTTAGATTACAGCGACAAAGGACGTATTGTACTCGTTCAGTTTACTTGAAAAAAATTATGCGTTAGAATTGTTTTAAGTACTACGATCTGGTTTTATTACTAGACAGAAACATTTCGGTAAGTTAAAGCGTAGAAAGTCGATATCAGTCTTTTTAAAGTTTATTTTAAAGAAAACTGTTTTATTTATTGCGTATTTCTAGTTGGTTTACAATGATAAAAACAAAATAATGAGGAGCTCGATGGAGCAGGTGGCTAGCGCGTTCGGCTACGATCGTTGAAGTAAAGCAACTTTCACAGTGGTCGGTTTTTGGATGGGTGACCAAAAATATTCTATCTCGAGTTCCTCCGTGCTGCGGAAGGCACGTTAGGCCGTTGGTCCCGGCATCTGCAGTCGGTAGCACCCGCCAATCCGCACTGGGCCCGCGTGGTGGGTCATGACAAAATCTCCCTATTCCATCTATAGGGAAGGCCTGTGCCCCAGCAGTGGGGGCATTAATAGGCTGATGATGATGGTTTACAATACAATACTTTATTGAAAACACCACAGCACAGTACAGAAATGAGGGAAATTACAATTGTAAAAAAGAGTGCTCCAATGGGCGGTCTTATCGCTAAAAATAATAGGGTATTTGACAGTATTAAAAATAAAGTGCCAATTGTTAGCATCTGTGTTTAGAATGAATATTGACAGGGGTTTTTACTATTTAAAAAAAAAAAACATATTTTACTAAAAACCGACGAAAAAGATAATAGTTTTCTTATCTATTGTCACGTGACCCAAAACGCTTGGGATTGGCGGAGCCTAAAATGACGTCACACGCAAGTAAACTTCCGGTTAAAGTGACATTACATTGTATAGTTTGACGTTTTAATAACAGTCGTGTGACGTCACACACTAGTAAGACGCCATATTGTCCAGAAAAACGCGGCAACTTGCAAATGGAGTTTTTGATTTGGTTATTTTTAATGAAATACACAACAGAATGATGAATATCCACAATATCTTTTTACGGACTCCTTAAACATTAGTCAATAACGTGAGATCGTTTTCTAAAACTTGTCAAATACCCTATTCTACTAGACAACCTTTGGATGGAGAGGATTGATAGGAAGCTGGAGTCGGCGGTGTCAGTAAAAGAAACAAGGGATATAAACGAATTTATGGATTAAATATGTATATAAACATATAATATAAATATATCACATGACGACCTCCGTGACAGAGTGGTTTGTACGCCGGGTTTTATGATGTCGCCGACTCGAGAGTTCCCGGGTTTTAATCCCAGTGGGGGCAGATGTTTGTGTGATGAATACGAGCATTTGTACTTAAGTCACGGATGTTTAATATGTATTTCTATATAAATATGCTTATATATGTACAGTATTTATGTATTCTATCTGTTATCCTAGTATCCTCATAACAGAAGCCTTCCAGTGCTTACTTTGGGGCTAGGCTAATTTGTATTGTTGGAAATATTTTTTATTATATTTTATTATTATTTATTATCACATACTTTATAAACATAGACAAGACATTAGTTTAGTCCAGTCCGCAGAGATAAAAATGCAGTTACATCTATATAAATATAAAACTCAAAGGTGACTGACTGACATAGTGATCTATCAACGCACAGCCCAAACCACTGGACGGATCGGGCTGAAATTTGGCATGCAGGTAGATGTTACGACGTAGGCATCCGCTAAGAAAGGATGTTAATCAATTCTACCCCCAAGGGGATAAAATAGGGAATGAAAGTTTGTATGAAACTTTGTCAATTTTAAACCGATCGGGTCAACTTTGCATGCAGGTATAAGAAGAATCATAGAAGAATGTCATTGTGTATAATACAAGCCTGTGAAATCTGTAGTCTACACTTCAGCTCTACACCGAAGCGAAGCTAGGGCCGGCCGCTAGTCGCTTTATATATGTCGTGGCCATATCGTAGATTTGATCATTTCATGAAATGGTCGCATTTCATGAAATATTTCACTATCTATTGGCCACATCATGATGTGGTTTGGGCAGATCAATAATGAGAAATCGTTTCACGATATGGCCAACTAAACGCGTGGCCACTTCATGAAATGGCAAAAAATATTTGATCATATTGTAAAGTAGTTACATTAGGCGCTGCAAGCGCTTTGTTTATATATTTATATGGCGGCCGCTGCCGACAATATTGTTTCTCGCAGTGAAAAAGTGCATAATTCGTTATTTAATGAAGAAGAAAGTTAACAAAAGGGTTTTCCACGAAACAAATTAAGAAGAGTAGGGCGGCTACGCAAAAGAAATCTATGGACTATTACTGGCTGTCAAAATATGACATTTTGGAAACTGCGGTTGAGGTACAAAGTGCGGATGAGAATAAATGCCGTACCAAGATATAATGTAAAACTGTACTTCCAGGGCCCAAGAGGTGATACTCGAATTTCTTTTGTAGAAAGGTCTCTTTTAATAGGTTTTTTTCTGGCGCTTCGCGGGCCGCTGCCGCGGCACGCTCGCTTTGCTCGCTCGACTCGCGCGTCATGGTCACAACACTAACCTAACCTAACCTAGTGTAAAGTATTACCCTTTAGGCCCTGCAAGAACAGTAAAGTCTACTATTGTAATATGTACCAAAGTACCTTATTATTTCTAAATATTTGATAGTTTTCTAAATACAAATGTGAAAGTTCTTGACATGTTTGATGTTCAATTTAGGAAAAAAAAAACTTTAACTTGTTTATTTTGTTACAAAAATTTGATTAAATTTGTTTGTGTCATTCGGACTTAAATAACAATAATCAAGTTCTTACATATTCTGGATTTTTAATAAATATTTTATGGACACCCTAATTATACGATCCGACCATATGTGGATGACCAAATCGTTAAATGTTGACGATTTAATGATCTGGTCAAATTAAGTTGGCCACATCATGAAATGTGACCATTTCATGAAATTCTCGAGCATTTCATGAAGTCATCAAATCTACGATATGGCCACGACATATATATCATTTGGCTCGTCTACTGCCTTGTCCGCGTGGAATGTTTTCTCGTAATATTTTCTTTAGATTTTAACATCGAGCAGTTACATGCTTAAAAAAAATACTACATCATTTGGGTTAAACTTTAAAGTTAGTGACAGTCGTCATGTTTTAGTAAAACATTGGCTTACAATAATTTATGGTAACATTGCAATAGGGGTGATGACGGGGTACAGTAAACGCAATTCTATTTAGTCCGTCAGTTAGATGATCAAAAAATAATGGACACGTATTTTTTTTTTGGGCAATCAACCAAAAAATGACAAAGTTATAGCGCCTAATGACATAGTTTGGGAGTAGGGGACTTTTTGGTGAATATTCGCTTAAAAGTGTACTCAAACGTGACGTCAAGCGACTTTTCAAATCAATATATCTCTGCAGTGTTTATATTATGTGAAAAAAGAAAAAATACGTGTCCAATACTTTTTGATAATCTATGTACCTGATAAACGAAGAAAAAAAAATAGTCATCATCCCTATTCTACAGCAGGATATAATTGAGAATCGACTATTTGAGTATGAATAATCGAGTCAACGGTCATGTTTTAAACATGTTGCTGTGGACACTCGCGTCTGTACGCAATTATCAGTGATTTTCAGTGCGCAAGGTGCCATTTTGCATCCCAATTAGCCGCATTATGTGTTAACGGCGATTCAGTTATGCCAACTGAATGTTTAATGTCTTCTCTACTGTATTCAATCATTACGATATATTCATACTATGGTGTATTTGATCGTAGATCGTTTCAATTTACATACATCAAAATAAATGTTAGTACTTTATCTGAAACGGTTATGGCATTTCCTTTTCTTGGCTAAATAATAGGCTAGTTGACCCTTTTTGGTAAAAGGTGTTAAATGGTTAATAAATGTTCTATTCCACCGATAAAAAATGTTATGTATTTTTTTGAGACCTAGAAAGCTACAAATCTTTAATTTTAAAATAGAATTTTCATGGACATACAAAAACGCTGTCGGCCATTTTAGTCTATAGATTATCTATGCTATGACGTCAACCGGTAGTAAACAAAAACTCGTAAGCACGTAGAAAATAACCTATCTGAGTTTATAATAAAAAAAACATGATTTTTAATAAACACCACGAAAGATATAGTAATTATCATTATTGTATTGTACGAGGATGTAAAAACACATCCTTGAAGACTCCAGGAAAGTTGTGGTTTAAAGTGCCGACAGAAATTAACCTACGCAATACCTGGTTAGAACTTGCTAAAAGGGATCCTGCAACTTTATCGACTCATAGTAAAAAATACTCATTGAATAATATTTTAAGTCTCTTCATTTATTATCAGTTTTAATAATACAAGTTTTACACCCACAGTAACACGCGAATGACATTTAGTCGTTTACTACCAAAGACACATCACAATCATGGCGGATGTGGCGAACAGCGTTTTTAGTGTTTAAAAAGTATAGACTAAAAATTATTTTTTTAAATTAAATTTCTACACCAATCTTCTGCTTTTATGAAGTGAAATCGATATATTTGTAAATGAAAATAGTTTTTATTTCCCAAAGAGTCAGATTACAGTACAAGTTGAGACAACCCAGAAAGTAATAATTAATACTTGTGTTGGGATTTGTTGGCCTCGCTCTTAGCCGAGTGCAGTTAACAAATTTTGGGCACATAACAACTAATTTCTTAAAGTATCAGGTGTATTTGTATAAGTGTGTGTGTGTGTATGAATGTGTGTGTGTGTGTGTGTGTATGTCTGTGTGAGATGGAGAATAAGTGCGTGAATGTGTGTACAGTTGTATATATATTCAACCTCCAGTACGACCATTATGTTATTCTTTTTAAAATTAATTCCGTTTCTTCATAGTTAAGTGTTTTCAGTCAATTAACTAGAGTTGTTTTACATTTATATGACAACATAGGATACATGTTGTGTTGTAATTTTTTGTTTATAGTATTATAAATGAAAATACTTTGAGAGGGATATTGACGTCTACCAAAATCAGTCATATTTAGGTTCCTTAGACCAAATACTTTAAGAAATAAACATTAATTTAATACAATTCGACATGAGGCAACTAGTCTATCCTGCTTTCTAACATGTGAATTATAAAAGATAATTTCTTTTTATAATCTACTAGCGCCGGGAGCCCGTGACTTCGTCTGTGTGGCAAAACTCATTTCCCATACAAATATTACCACCTTCCTTTTCACCCCCTTGAATGAAGGAGTTAATAAGTATGGCCTTTCACAGGATTCTTATTATTCTATATAGTATACTATCTTGAGTAGGAGATAGCGCAGGCTGAGGTCCAGAAGAAGGTTGGTCTATAATTTTGATTTTTTTAAGCATGTTTATAATTTTTAACTGCTTGATGGTTATATCTAAAGAAAATATAACTAGAAAAAATTCCACGTGGACGAGGCAGCAGAAGGTTGGTCTTCTTGTTCAGAGACATCGCTGTGAAGTATGTTCATTAGCTCAAGTGAAGAATCTAAGGTAGGTGGAGAAGAGCTCAAGTAGTCATCTGGTGGATGGAGAAACCCTTCTTATTTTATCAAATACATTACAAATTATCTCTATATCAAATTTCATCTAAATCGGGTCAGCACTTTGAGCTTGAAGAGGTAAAAGACAAACACAAATTAAGTAATTATTAGTAAATCATAAAGATCAAATAACATTAAGCTATATATATAAAACTCAAAGGTGACTGACTGACTGACATAGTGATCTATCAACGCACAGCCCAAACCACTGGACGGATCGGACTGAAATTTGGCATGCAGGTAGATGTTATGACGTAGGCATCCGCTAATAAAGGATTTTAATCAATTCTACCCCTAAGGGGATAAAATAGAGAATGAAAGTTTGTATGAAACTTTGTCAATTTTAAACCGATCGGGCTGAGAGTTTGCATGCAGGTATAAGAAGAATCATAGATAAATGTCATTATGAATAATACAAGCCTGAGAATAAAAACTGAAGTCTACACTTCAGCTCTACACCGAAGCGAAGCGAGGGCAGGCCGCTAGTCTTAGTAATATATTCTTTAACTGAAGAAGAGTCTGTCGCTAACAAAACTAAACTCAAAATGACTTTGAATGCACAATGCTAAATAGTGATTTCGACAAAAAACTGTTTTAATTGCAGCATGTAAGTTGCAATTATCAATTAAATTACAATAAGTACACAAACAGGTTCGTGTACACAAACAGGTCCGTGTACACAAACAGGTCTGTGTACACAAACAAATGTCTTTAAGAGAAACTCCACATTTTTCGTAGTTGGGCACAAAAACTAAATCCTGTATGTGCCACAACTCTTTGTTAAATAGAATCCTAATATTACTATAAATTACTGATTGTGAGATACATTAAAGCTTATAGGCTTATCCCGTTATCTATAATAGAATCTTGGCAGGAAGGGGGCAAAATGGCGGATTATTGACTCTTTTTGTTGCACGCGTTGAACAGTGAAA
The DNA here is from genome assembly GCA_902850365.2 of Chilo suppressalis. NCBI lineage: Eukaryota > Metazoa > Arthropoda > Insecta > Lepidoptera > Crambidae > Chilo > Chilo suppressalis. Next base: position 1,913,346 of record OU963894.1, read on the forward strand.
TGAAAACATTGCTTGTTGATTTCCTGTTCCAAATAACTATTATATTAAAACGGTAAGCAGAAACATTTGAACCCCTCTTTCATAATATTTTGCACATGTAGAGTCTGTGCGGAAAGAGAATGGGCGTGGCCAAAAACGGAACTAACATTAAGATTTTTTTTTGGCAATCCAACCCAGCAATCTGTAAATGTCAAAGTTTTATAGTTGTTTGTTTTTGTGATTTCTTGCGGTTTTTTGTATTTAATTATGTCTAAAAGGGGTAAAACCTTACAAATATGGTAGAAAAGCACTACAGCACCCTCCCATCTAAATCCCATTCTCTTTCCGCACAGACTCTAAAAGATGTAGTTATGATACCTGTTTCGATACTACAGTTAGACTCTATTCAATTTCATCTGAGACATAACTGTTAACTTAAAAACCAATGTTTTCTAGAGTAAAGATGCCGGTGTAACCAGTCACCATGTCAATTATTTTATAACACATTTTCTCTTATAAGCAGCGTCTCTTATTGCAGCAATTTCAATATCATAATCTATCACATTACACACGCGTGCGGTAATGTAAAGTAAACGCACGGCTTATTATGTTCCGTCTAAAAACGAACGATACTTTTTTTAAATCTTAGCAAAGAGTTTTTATGTCAGAAAGGTAGCCAACATTTTCTTAATAAAATTAACTTTGGGAGATAAACTATAATGTAACATTTAATTCTTTAATTTGATTTATTTTGACAATAAATTGCAACCATGTATCGGTAACAAATTCATAAAAATATTAATTTACTTTATTAGCAACACTGGCTGTCTTTTGTTCCTTTGCCTAAAAATGGCGTTGATGCGCGCGCATCACAAATCTGTGAAAAAGTTATTTCTTTTTCTTTTCGCTGTATTGTTTTTATTTGAAAATATTGTCAAGTAGTAACGAATTAATTAATTTGACACCGCCAGAAGTCGAAAAAGGCTACGCTAAGCCTCTTGTCCGAAAAATCCACGGATAGATACTTACAGTCAAGCGTATCAAAATTCCATCTTATGGAAAACAAACGAAGGTGTGAATTCATTTTCAGAAAGTACGTACGCAGATAGTATTATTTCCTCGCAAATGTGTTATAAAACGTCGTATGATATACGTAAGGTTTGATAACTACAGCCTCTGCCTTCTTATAGCCCTCAGCACGGCTCGGGCTAACAATATCGCCTCGGCTGTAATTCTCAACTTACCGCACTTATATCATAATGTGCTATTTCTTATCACCACTCTTCAATTTAATAGTACAAAAATGCATTCAAAGTTTGGGGATAGTTACAATTTAAGTCCTTGTAATGTCATTCTTTTTTCATTGTGAATTTATATGCGTATAAAATTAGACCTTATGAAAAAAAAAATATGATTTGTTAACCTCAAAGAAAGTTGATCAGATTATAAATGTGTTAATATTAAATTAGACTTTGTGAATCACCTAAAAAATTAAGTGTGGAGTTTCGAAAGCTTCAAAGTTTAGTGTAAAACGGGCATGAATAATTTAATAGGAATACGAACAGAGTCGTATGAATCAAAATACATTCCAAGTACCGACTATCTAAACAAAATCGCTGATTAACGAACACGACAGTGTAAACGCCAGCAGACGCGTCTGCTCTTTGCGGTGGCCTAACGAAATTTGCCGGCTGTAGGCTTGTTGAAAATATATCGATGTATCGATATTTTTGTTCGATATATCGATATTTTTATACATAATAAGCAATATCGAAATTCGTATCAAAATCGATATTTTATTAAATATTAGCTGCATATCACGATCCAACTAAATTCGTATCTGAAAAAATCGTAACTGATCTCAGATTAAAGATATTCAACATATCTATGATCTGTGCTGTATTGAGTACTGTCTATGATTTGTAAATCTGTTTCGCTGGTGAATTGGTTGTGCTGAATTCCATTCTGTGGAAGTGTGAAAGTGTCTAGTCTTGTTTACGAAAGATGGCACCTGTGAGGTCCTTCAATCATTTTCATCATTCGAAAATAGGGTCTATCTTAGGTAGATAATTTTCGATCCATTATTATTCCTCGTGTCATCTTTCGTGAGATACTGTACAGTCATGTAGTGTAGCGGCAGTTTGGTACTTTGATAATTCTTTCTTTAATTATAATTTGTATTGTTATTATTACTGTGCTAGACTGATCTAAATATATTTTGGGAAAATTGGTCCGATATATCGATGTTTTTTTCGCGATGTATCGAAGCCGATATTGATATTTTTTTAAATATTGATGTATTGATATATCGATATTTTTTTTTAATTTTCGACATCCCTAGCCGGCTGTACGATAATTACAAGAAGCGAAATAAATCCATACCCGTTTGCGAGCTGCATTTCATTAATCAAGCAGAAACTCTGTAACTACTTTGAATAAGTTATGTTTTTATTTTTTTAAGCATTTAACTGCTGGATGTTTAAATCTAAAGAAAAGTTTTACTAGAAAGAAATCCACGCGGACCAGGCAGCGGACGGGACTCGAAGCCGCACCCTTCGCAATCCGGGCGAATGCACTGACTAATTATGCTACCACGGCGCAGATGGCCGCGTGGAAATTTTCCTAGCCTTAAGCTGCAAGGCATCGCCATCTCTTCGCATTGTAGGTAACCCACAATGTCAAATGAATACTTTGAATAACTATGAAAATGTAAAGAATTTTGTCTCTATTTGTGATTCGGCACTTTTTTTGTCTTTTCGTGTTTGCTATTTGGATACTTCATATCAGTGTGTCCTTTTCATTGCATATCTAGTTTGATAAGGACAGATTGTTGTCAAGTTTACAAATAACATATACGAATTGCCAAGTGAAGTGCCCACATGACACTAAAATTGCGAACAGCAGAACCCTTAGTACGAGTTTGAGCTCACGAAAACTATCATAGTTTTCGTAATTGTAAATTATGTTTCTATGTCCATTTGGTGAAAAGTAACCAAATATAATTATGAGAAGACGCAAATGATTTAATGTCACTGAATGTCAGCCTGATAACAAAACTCCGAGTCGCGCAGCGTGCTATGGAGAGGGCTATGCTCGGTGTTTCCCTACGTGATAAGATCCGAAACACGGAGATCCGTAGAAGGACCGGTGTGTACGCCATAGCCCGAAGAGTTAGCACGCTGAAGTGGCAATAGGCAGTCCACATCGCTCGAGGATCTGACAACCGTTGGCTAAGAAAGGTCCTCGAGTGGCGACCACGTACCGGACGACGCAGCGTGGGGCGGCCCCCAACAAGGTGGACTGACGACATCGTCAAATGTGCTGGGAGCCGCTGGATGCGGATAGCGCAGGACCTCGCATTGTGGGGTTATATGGGGGAGGCCTATGGCCAACAGTGGACGGAGAAAGGCTGATGGATGGATGGTTGGAAATGATTTTATGTTAGAATTTAAATACTGTTTATTTTTACTGAAACGAAAACAATAAAATCAGTACCCTTAGTACGAGTGCGAGGTCACGAAAACTATCACAGTTTTCGTAATTGTAAAACTCGTACTAAGGGTACAGGCCTGCGCCTGCATCATACGCGCCTTAGCGATCCTGTAAAAAATTCTACACGTCTTTATAAATAGAAGGAACCAACAGTGTATTCTTTAAGGAAAAACTCAATAGCGGTTTATTCCACAGCTTAATCTTAGAATTGTGATTTCAATAGCCCACCGGATTAGCAAGTTGAAGTGGCAGTAAGGCTGGCCATATTTGCCGCAGAACCGATAACCGTTGGCGTAGACGAGTTCTGGAGTGGAGACCGCGTCTAGGCAAACGTAGTGTAGGATGGCCTCAGACACGGCGGAGCGACGATTTGCACAAGGTAACTGGCAAGAGCTGGATGCGAGTAGCTCAACAAGATCCATCTCAGTGGCGTGCAATTGGAGAGGCTTATGTCCAGAAGTGGACCAAGATAGGAAGATGATGATGATGATATAAATACTGAATAGCTTCTGTCTAGATGTTGGGAAAGTTTGAAGAAGACCAATGCAAGACAACATCATTAAAGCGTATGGAGGATGGAACTGCGTCATCCTAAACCTCGAATTTCAAGTTTTTCAGCTATTCTATGGTCGCAGGCGTCGATTCGATAAGGTGCTTCAAGTCGCCAGGAAAACAGTTTAGTTGGCAGATCGTTGAACTTAAGCAACTTTCGCAGTGGTCGGTCATTGGATGGGTGACTAAAAATTACTATCTCGAGCTCCTCCGTGCTTCGGAAGGCACGTTAAGACGTTGGTCCCGGCTGCATCTAGAGTCGTTAGCACCCACCAATCCGCACTGGGCCCGCATGGGTCATGGCCCAATCTCCCTATTCCATCCATAGGGAAGGCTTGTGCCCCAGCAGTGGGGACATTAATAGGCTGATGATGATGACGTTGATTGGCATACGATTGACGTATGCTTGACATATATGAGGCGGCTTAATAGTAACATTTTATTTTTATTTTATTGCGCTTATCGTTTAAAGGAGATTGCTCAGCTTCCATACATGTTTGGCCTAAAGACCAATAATCATGAAAAAAATTTTCCTATATTCGAAATTATATATAAATTGCTGTAGAAACGAATATTATTGACGGACACCCCTGAGAACTTCTATAAACCATATACACTGAACATATAAAAATAATAAAAAACAAATATATAGTTAACTAGGGAAATCAAGCCAAGTACCGAAATTATGGATTAGATTCAGGTATATAGAGCATGTAGATTAACAGATAGTTGCCTGTTTTTAAAGTTAATCCATAAGAGTAACTTTTAAAATCAGGTGTCATTTCCGGTTATAATAAGGTACTCTGTGACAGAAACTGTGTGATGATTGTGAATGAGCCACAGATTAGAGAGAATTTTTAAACTCTCGTTAACCAAAGAAAGCTAAGAGATTTAGGTTCTATAGCCATATATTCAGTAGCTTCATTATTTTTGTTATGTCTTTAAGATAACCATATTTTAGATTTTTAGTGTATCACACCTTATAATTTTATTTATTTATTAATTTATAGTCAGGGAACGTAGGCCCATAGATAGATACCTTAAAGTCTAACATATATACAGATTATAATGTGTTTATTGAGGTGTTTGGCGAAAAATGTATGGCAATAGACTTTATGATGTCGCCCACCATCTATAATAATTGTCTGAGCACATTTGCATCTAGTGAAAATGATAACATAGTTGTGGATATTAAAACCACAGTGTACTAAAAAAAATGATTTATTTTATCGATCTTTACAAAATAGATTAGTTTTTATGTTATATAAACAACTTCGATCAGTCTTTGGCTGAATGTTACTACACCCATAGCCATTAAAAATGATTCGTATGTTTTCCAAACCGGTAAAATTAAAAGTCCTTCTTAAAGTAAATATATTATACAAAGGTGTCCGTTGAAATCTAATGACTATAAATTAAATTATAAATTACGCCAAGAATTACCGTGTATGTCAATATTTTTTGTGCATTTGGGCCAATTTGAGCAATCTCCTTTAAATATTTCATCGTTGCTTGTTTATATAACCAACAAAGCATAGTATGAATTAATATGGGCACAATAGGAGAAGCGGGCTCCAGGCCTTCAAAAAGTCAATCAAAACGCGCGCACTCACAAAATTTCTTGTTACGCGCGTCGCCGATCAAAATTACCACTCCTCTTACATAGTCAACTAACATATTCAGTATAAAACTAAGCAAATTGAAAATGAAAATGAAAAATGAAAATGGTTTTTATTTCCCAAAGAGTCAGTTTACAGTTCAAGTTGAGACAACCCAGAAAGTAATAATTAATGCGTGTGTTGGGATGCCTCGCTCTAAGGAGCGATAATAACTAAAATACATTATTAAAAGGAGTCCCTTTAGGCAAGGTTCCAAAGATACTGGCAGCGTTCCCCCTTTGAATAGCTAGACTAATTCTTTGTCCGAGGTAGCTGCCAGCTCTTCGGTCTCCTGTGACGTTGACCGACCTTAATTAATTCTTATTAATTGATTTTGTATTCACACTCTAGCAATTTGTAAATATTGTACACTACACAATTTAACGCTGTGAAATATTTTTCACCCGTTCTTCTTCACAGCTAAAAATGTGACATAACCCGGTGGCAGGGGAAAAAAAATTGGATGATTCTAAAGTGTTGTATATTATGCTTTCAATTTTAATAAAGATAGTCAGACTTTGACTTTATGATAAAATACCTAAATCGAATCATCATCATCAGCCTATTAATGTCCCCACTGCTCGGGCGCAGGCCTTCCCTATGGATAGAATAGGGAGATTGGGCCATGACACACCACGCGGGCTCAGTACGGATTGGCGAGTGCTAACGACTGCAGATGCAGCCGGGGCCAACGGCTTAACGTGCCTTCCGAAGCACGGAGGATCTTGAGATTGATTTTTTTTGGTTACCCATCCAATGACCGGTCACTGCGAAAGTTGCTTAACTTCAACGATCGCAGCGGAATGCGCTAACTACTTGCGCCATCGAGCTCCTCAGCTTCTAAATCGAATGTTGAATGACCAACGGCTTAACGTGCCTTCTGAAGCACGGTGTTGCTCGAGATAGTAAATTTTTGGTCACCCATCCAATGACAGACCACTGCGAAAGTTGCTTAACTTCAACGATCGCAGCCGAACGCGCTAACCACTTGCGCCATCGAGCTCCTCAGCTTCTAAATCGAATGTTGAATGAAAAAAGTTAAAATCAACAGGCTATACTGCACACCTACTCACAACACCATTGGACTGGCGCTCACCGAAACGTCCACGTGAGTGCACCTCCACAATAGCCAATTTGACACATTTAACTTACAAAAAAAACTATAAAGTGACAGCAATTAGCGAGTCGGCCGTTGTAAAAGGCGGAAACGGCCGTTTAAATTTCCATTAGGTACTTTGCGAGATCCCATTGAGGGAACCGCACCAAGTACAATGCGAACCAGATTCATTATATAAGCCATTTTTATCGTATTGGGTAGGTAAGCTAAGGGCTCAGTAAAAAGAAAAATATTAGTTAAATTAATTACTAGACAAAGATATATTCGGTCCAGGTTTCAAACAGGAGTCGAACCCGCGACTTCTGTAATCCGGGCGTAGGGGTGTAACTGGTTTTTTTTGAAGTTATACTTCTTTAGGCGCGTTATGAAAAAATGATTTTATGTGAATGTTTACCGCACATTAAGAAAATCTACCAACAAAATAGAAATAGAATCTCTATTTAGTGGGTGCTAACGACTGCATTGTGAAGGCCTATCAAAAGTATTTATTAATCTGGAACAACGGAACCAAAGCGCGATTCAGGAGACTACAGCGCCATCTCTTGACCATTGGTGTAGTAGAACCAAAAACCACATCTTTATTTTTTGTAATAAAGTAACAGTTATAGGTATTCATATTTATAATATTTATCCACATGTTTCTAGTTTGTATATTCGGAATACGTGTTTGAGTTTCATACAAGTGCAAATCACATATGTTCTAACAAATTATATTCAGTAGCGATTTTAATTGAATATTTTGATTATTTATTTATTTTTTCAAATTAAAACTGAACTTTATTGACTGTGTCCTTTTCCAGACTTTTTATTAATTTATTGTAATTAATAAAATATAATAAAATAAAATTTTGCATGCAATTAAAAACTAATTTTAAACGATGCCAAAGAAGGATAACTTCTCACGCGCCTACATAAGTACACGCACCCATTTTTTTACTATATTAATGTTAGCAATTAAATGCATAAAATCTAAAACCTATCTTAAGTAATATTTGTTTTTTTATAAATTGAGGTTTGCTATCGAAAAGAGGTTACGTAAGACTTCCTTTTGATAGAAAATAAAATATACTTATGTATAAGGTACCAAATAAGTTTTTGATTCAAATTATTACAAAATTTAATTTACGTACTTTGTAAAGAAATTTATTCTGGAGGTTTTAAATACTATCTTGAACGAAGTTATATTGAAGGTAGTGTAAAATAGGTTTTTACCCAAATTCACAATTATTAACAGTGTCAAAACCAAACCTAATTAAGAATAAATAGCTGAGTATCAAGAAGCTACGCCATCGGTTAGCAAAACTACGGCGGGAGACCTTGTACTGAGAAGAACCGGCAAGAAACTCAGCGAGAGCTGTTTTTTCCCCTGTATTATTTTAAACAGAGTCGTCAAGTTGAAAAATAACTTCAGAGATAATTCTGAAGTCATCTTCCATAATTTAATTTTGTAAAAAAATGTAAGTACTAAGCTTTACATTTTTGGTATATAGGAAGCTGCTAAATTAAAATTGTGTTAGTTTAAGAAATCCTCAACAAACATTACTAACATAAATATTTCTCGTAGAGAAAATCACGCCATTTTTTAATGAATGGAATAATTACTATTCCAGTGTGCTGGACACTTACCGGCATTTCTCTATATTCTGTTATTTATTTGTTTTCATTAATTTTGCTCCGATTTTATCTATTTTTAGTTTAAATAAAACTAGTTTTTACGGGTTAATGCACGAAACTTTATTTATTTAATGAGTGATGTGCATGAAAACCTAAGAAACAAATATATTTTTAGTTTATTTATTTTATTGACATTTGTGACAACTTAATGTTTTTTATCCGTTGCCATGGCTAAAAGTGAAAGGTGCGCAGATGAGGTTGCGCACAAAAACGTAACGAGGTCATTAATGTCATTCATCGATAGATTTTACTCCTCACATTTTTCTCATACCGGGCCCCTTATATATGCAAATCGATTCTTAAGGAGTAAACTCCAAAAAACACCAAGAGAACAGAGGACGCATGAGCAATCGAATTCAAACAGAGAAGTGCTACGTCATCTACCAGGAAAGTATGAGCATATTCAGGAGGTGGCACAAATGTACAGGCTGTCCGTCTGCGCTCCGGTTCGTTGGCGCCGTTTGTTTGACGATCTCATTGGCTGGCCCTCAGATTCGCAATTCGATTTGCCACACCCGATTGGTTTTCGTAGGTTACGTCTTTGCTATGACTGTTCTAACCGTAGAATAAATTGTCATTCTAAGACAATTTATTCTATGGCTGTAACAGTAGAATTTATCTATATATTTTTAAAAGCAATATGTAATTAAAAAGTATTTTTATGTTTCGTAATTATTTCGGATTCTCTGGTTTCCCATTATTTTAAATGCTTCAATAAATTTATGATCTAAATTACTAAAAACCATTCATTCATTTGGAAAGGTTTAGAACAAAACTGAAGGCGTTAACAATTAGAAGTTTACAGGATTGAAGTATCCAATTGCTTCTCTCTTCGTCAAAATAGGGAAACCAAACAGCATAACAGAAATAACAATAACAAAAAAAAATCGAAGAAGATTCATTAAAAAAGCCAATGAAATAAAACAATGTAAAAGTGTTTGTTTTAATCCTACATAATGCTACAATATGTGTAAGATAAAGTACAAAAGTATCCACAGTTTCTTATGTAAACCGGAAACATAGTAAACGAAAATCAATGACTAATTTTAATAAAATATTATGTCCACTAACCATAACTAGTATTTACCTACCTATCTTTTTGAAGTTATACTTCTTTAGGCGCGTTATGAAAAAATGATGAGAGTGAAATTTTAAGATGCGCTCGCATCACTGTAACACAAAAGTAACAGCATGAAGTTGGGCGCGGGCGCGTTATGAATGTTAGTGTCTAATAATGACATCTGTTCGAAAGGTACTTACTTTGAACGATCCACGGAGCTCCATAGCTAAAGCGACCAACTTCATGCTGTTACTTTTGTGTTTACCGCACATTAAGAAAATCTACCAACAAAATAGAAATAGAATCTCTATTTAGTGGGTGCTAACGACTGCATTGTGAAGGCCTATCAAAAGTATTTATTAATCTGGAACAACGGAACCAAAGCGTGATTCAGGAGACTACAGCGCCATCTCTTGACCATTGTGTAGTAGAACCAAAAACCACATCTTTATCTTTTGTAATAAAGTAACAGTTATAGGTATTCATATTTATAATATTTATCCACATGTTTCTAGTTTGTATATTCGGAATACGTGTTTGAGTTTCATACAAGTGCAAATCACATATGTTCTAATAAATTATATTCAGTAGCGATTTTAATTGTATATTTTGATTATTAATTTATTTTTTTAAATTAAAACTGAACTTTATTGACTGTGTCCTTTTCCAGACTTTTTATTAATTTATTGTAATTAATTATTTGCATGCAATTAAAAACTAATTTTAAACGATGCCAAAGAAGGATAACTTCTCACGCGCCTACATAAGTACACGCACACATTCTTTATTTTTCGTAAACTTGAACACGTGTATCATGCAAAAAGTCGAAGCATAAAAAATTTCACGTACACACGAACAAAAAAAAGAAAGAAACGCTACAGTGTCTCTATTATTGGGCGGGTTTCACAAACAAAGGGTGTGTGCGGGCAAAAAGTTTGACAGCTCGTTACGGCAGACACGAAGCCCCCCCCTCCCCCCGCCGTCCTAGGGGAGTCCACTAATTGGCTACCTGGGGGACATTTTGCAGCGATCACGACTTGTTACCTAGTTGGGTTTATTGTTCGGCTAAGACCGTTCGCCTGTCGAGGTCCATGCTTTGACATTTTGACGTAATACGACGTACACAAGTACCGGGTGATGTGGTAGGGTTGAAATTAAAACAGCGATTAGGGAGGATTTGCAACAAAATAAAGTAATGAGAGATGAATAGTACAAATAACAGATAATTATAGTTATGTTTTTTATTTATTTTTAAGCATTTAACTGCTAGATATTTAAATCTAAAGAAAAGTTACCTAGAAAAAAATCCACGCGGACCAAGCAGCGGACGGGACTCGAACCCTCACCCTTCGCAATCCGGGCAAATGCACTGACCATTATGCTACCACGGCCCTTTTCACCGCGTCGAAATTTTCCTAGCCTTAAGCTGCAAGGCAGCGCCATCCATCTCTTCGCATTGTAGGTAACCCACAATGTCAAATGAATACTTTTCCAATTAAACATTTGAAAGAAGAAATAGCAATTATAGTTATGTTTTTATTTATTTTTGAGCATTTAACTGCTAGATGTTTAAATTTAAAGAAAAGTTTACTAGAAATAAAAAATGCCTGGTCCGCGTGGATATTTTTTCTAGTAAACTTTTCTTTAGATTTAAACAGTTAATTATGTTATTTAACAAAGTATTTTGTGTGGCTTTGGATTTTCTTAAGCGGAAATATGTTTGAGAACTAATGGAATGTTACCTGATTAAGTGGTAGACCCGGGCTTATTTATGATAATAATAGCCGAATTAAAAGACGTCAATATTTTTTTACCTTTGATCAATAATATTTGTAGACACTATTTTTGCGATAGCAATATAGATGTGGAAGGATGATATGAAAAATTGGATTTTCACAAAAAACTTAGGGATTTTACGGAAACACATATAAAAGGACTACGGCGATTGTTGTTAAATCTTACTGTTAAAGAAATATTTTTTTATTAGTTTTTCGCCGACCGGTACGCTCGCTACACTCGCTCAGCTCGCGCTTCATGTTCACAACACTAACCTAACCCAACCTAGTGTGAACCCAAGAACTCAAAAAGATACTAATATTTATAATATGCCTACGATTCTTTCCGCAATCATACTTAAGCGACTCGCGCTTTCACAGAAATCCTATGTTTTTTCAGTAATATTGAGAAATGTCATCAAAATACCTAGGATTTTCGTGAAATATCTCGATTTATCAAATCATCTACAATATAGACAACACGTTGTCGTCTTGTCAAACATTAAACTAAAGTCTCTAAGTACGGTCTAAAGTGTGTTAGTTATTATTATCTTTAGCTTACAAATATAATTTATAATTAACTGTTATTTTCAAATTGGTAAAAACCCATTTTTTGGTGAACCAATATATTTTCTGAAACTATTTTCGCTTATAGTATATGGATGGAAGGAGGATTTTTGCATGATGCATAGGAAAGGAATTGTATCCCTGTTATTGATTCCTCACATTTAAAACACAGCGCCAGCTGGCGCCTAGCTGACATGCTGCATGTAATAAGTGTTTGATTTTTTCTAGGAAGTTGGTGCAAAAAACATATAATATTTTTGTACCAAAGTGTCGACGCTCAAGCGAAGACAGACGGGTCGCTAGTGCATGATACAAATATATCATCTTCTGTACATCAGTACAGAAAATTTAAATCCTCATAACGTATACAAATATCACAATTGAATAATTTTCATAAATCAATTCGTTGGTAAAACAAGAAAACAATAATGTCGAACAGGCATAATACAAAAGCCGAAATGGCCACTCTACGATACCCGTTTGCGAATTAATACACCTCTCGAACGTACACAATGGAAAGACAGCGAATCACCAAAATTCCACCAATCCATTTTGTGAGCCAACAGTTATTTAATCTCGGTAATTGCCGGAAAAGCTTATTAAACCGTTGGTTGGTGAAGTTTGCTTATTACGATTCCGCGTACGGTCTCTACAGGCCACTCATGAAATTAAATTACATTGAACCTCGCCGTACGGCTTACCTCTAAACTCCTCTCTTTTTCAAAAGGCAAACGGCAAAGAGTAAGCGCTCGTAGTTCCGATTGGGTAATCTTTGACCCAATGTTTTATGCCTACGTTATCGTAGCAGTTAAGAGTGACTTGTAAATTAATACCGCTAAAAAGGTAAAGAACGAAATATTGAAGGAAATGGATTAATTTAATGTTATATTTCTGTAAAGAACCTCTTTACAGTCAGTTCTTTAATTTGTTATTTCTTAAGTAGTTTGTAGCTCTCGGGCGACCATAATAATAAAACTGTCATTTGATAGATGGTGTCGATTTGACAGAACGAGCCGTGATTATTAATAATATTATATATACAATAATACAATATATACAATAATATTTTAAAATAACCAAATAAAAATTTATTTGGTTATTTTAAAATATTATTGTTAATTAAGGAATTGTTGTATTAGGTAAAAAAGACTTTAAATGTCGTTTCTTTGTTTTCAGGTAAGTTAGTATGATTTATAGTAGAAAGTAAAAAGTGTAGTGAATAATAAATGTTTTAACCTACATACATACTTAAATAAAATCTTTGTTTTCAGAGCAACACATTTGTTTAATTACTTTTTCAATTTCCTTTAAAAGATATTGTCTTATATTTCTTCAAAAATTTCCACCTTTTTTGTATTATTTTACTCCGATAGTGTAGTTAATTCATAAATTGACAGGGACATCATTTATTTCAAATATTCGTTTTCTACGAGAGCTGAAGCGTCTGTTTTGGGCTAACCTCCACCGTATAGCAGACACCACTGAAAAATATTGCCTTTTGGTGGTGTAGTGTATCAGTGCGTAAGGTTTCCGGAGCTTCAATGGAAGCGCAATGTCTATAAATTATGATGGTCACTTACAATCAATCGGTGAAATTGGGTAAAATCCTTTGATTTTATTATTATTACTTGCATTTAATATAGCTCATTGCCTAAAATTTTTCATCATTATTTGTAATGCAAGGTGTTGTTGTCACTTGAGTTATAATAACAACAACAACTTTGCAGCAGACGGAACTCGAACCCGCACCCTTCGCAATCTTCGCAAGCAGAACTGACAAAAGTTTTAATAGCAAAAAAAAGCATAATTGGTCAGTGCATTCGCCCGGATTGCGAAGGGTGCGGTTTCGAGTCCCGTCTGCTGCCTGGTCCGAGTGGATTTTTATCTATCAAAACTATTCTTTAGATTTAAACATCTAGCGGTTAAATGCTTAAAAAATAAAAACAACAGCTACTTTATTAAAATTATAGTTAAAAAAATGATCTAGTCAAAATCTAAGATTTCTGTGACACTTCTGTACCCAGTAACTTGTTCTCTTTTGTTATTCTCTGACCCGCGATACATATTGCAATATTGCTAAGGAAGGCGAAGTTTTCCATTTTGCGTGCAGCGAGCGCGGCCACGGAGCAAACTTGTGTTTTTCCCACCTTATACATTTGCATGCTTCTTGCGAACTGCTCGGTTGTACTTCAGATGTGCTCGAGTCAGCAATGCAATTTTTGCTAAGAAAATAATTTGAGTGCAAGAACCTAGAAGTTAAGAGTGCGACAAGATAAAAGTTTTTTTATGTTTTTTAAAGTTTACTATGATCTGTAAGTTCAATTAAATACCTTTTATTAGATCTTAAAGATCTACAGTATATATATATATATATATATATATATATATATATATATATATATATATATATATATATATAGTTCTATTCTATAGTTGTTAACGCCATCTATCCTTCGAAGAGAGAAGCTGCAATCGGTCCATCGTCATCGTCCATTCATACATTCATTTCGTACCCATTCGTTACTACATTCACTCATTTTGATTTATATAGATTCACTCTCCCTCTTGCAATTCGAATTCAAAAAGACAACGTACGCACATAATTTTAATAGATCTGTATTTTACTATGAATAATATTCTATAATCTGAATATCCGTTATTCTCTCTTATCCCACCTTCTCCTTTCCTTCAGAGGACCACGCGCGCTGGCCTACGTTGTCACCGTTTAACTGTGGCCACAATTCCAACGCGTACAAAGAAATTTGGTGTCTCATTTCTTTGTCGCACTATCCGTTAATGGAATGCTCTGCCCGCTCACGTGTTCCCTCCCTCTTACAACCTGGGATCCTTTAAAAGAGGCGTGAAGAAGCAACATGCAGGCCGGCAGGGTGAGGATGGCTGGTGTGGCAGGTAGAACTGCTGTATCAGCTATCTTCACGTTTGGACTTCACCTTCACTTAACATCAGGTGGGGTGGAGTCGTTTGTCGGAACTATCTATAAAAAAAATATATATATATATATATAATCTTTAAGTTCTTTTAAGTTTTAGAAATAATTTACAGCTAAATATCCACAGTTACTTGACATACTGCTTAATCCAAATATGTATCTAAAAGTGAACAATCATTTTTTTTTGTGGCGCTTAGCTTCGGAATTGGAAGTGCAAAAAATTAAAGCCTACAACGGATAATGCGTTTTTGGAAACTATTTTTGCCGATCCATGAGGGAATTGTCACTATAGTTTCCGAAAAAATATATTTAACTTAACCAACGCCAATTTGGTGTCGCTGAGGTGCGGTGAGGTGAGTGACATTTATACACTTTCTACTCTTTATATATGGCATGAAGCTAAATGTAACCATTTTAAGGAGGTTCGTCCGAAATAAAAAAAAATACCGTAAAGAAGGCTCTGTTGTATGTCCGTGATTTAGAACTTTCAAATAATGTATACAACCTCCGTAAATGAATTGTTTGAGCAAAGGACAATGGGCAAAATGCACCCAGCATCACCAACAATGTAATTAGTATGAATCGATAGATCTATGAAAAACTAGCCTTTTTTAATTATGATACCGTAAAAAAATATCCTGGGAGTCAAAAGATATGACACCTTAAAAAATATAGATTTACTCTAGCGCGACAGAATAACGGGGCACAATTGAACCTTGTGAAGTACCCCCATAATACCTGAGCCCCCTACGTAGTGTCGAACTAACTAAGTAAATTAATTCCCTTGTTTCATTCATGTCCGTTTGCTATAGTACTTCTGCCTATTTAACTTAAAATAACTAAAGACTGCCGGGATGGAATATGATGCGCTTTGGCACAGATGATCATGACTATGATACCTTTTAAACAAGTGTACTTTAAGCCGTGGCGGACGTGGGTGCAGCGTCCATACATTTTTGCCCAATGTCCTTTATTGAAATAGAACATGAACTGCATTAGAACATATGCGTTTGTTTCGTAAAAAGAACAATTATTGTCTCGCACGTATGCTGTAAAACCCTTGGCCATAAACAATATTCACGAGTGCAAAAGAAAAAGTAAAATAAAAGCGAATAGCCCCTCATTGGTCCGGTGCGTTTCCAGCCGAGCGGCGGGACAGTCGCGTTCAATAACAGGCGCCAATCATGCGGCGTTCGAAATTTAAAAAAGCAAAATGGACGAAGGCGACCGTTACTAATTTGACATGTGACGTCACATTTGTTCTGCGGGTGTCGGCCAAGCCGCGTGTCCCGCTAATAGTGAAAAATTAATTGGGTCTCTCTCTGTTCACTTTTGTTTGTTAGCAGTTTTATTGAATTTAATAAATGGACAAAAACTGCTAACATCTTAGCGTTAGTCATATTTAAACTATATTAATGCTAATTTATTATCTTAAAACAAGCTGTCAGTAATAAAAACTAAATATAAAAATATAACTAGAAAAAATTCCACGCGGACCAGGCAACAGACGGGTCTCGAACCCGCACCCTTCGCAATCCGGGCGAATGCACTGACCAATTATGCTAGCGCGGCCCTCACGGACCGCGTCGAAATTCTTCTAGCCATTCTTAAGCTGAAAGGCAGCGCCATCTCTTCGCATTATAGGTAACCCATAATGTCAAAAGAATACTTTTACAAGTATTAAACATTAGAAAGAAGAAATAGCAATTATAGTTATAATTTTTATTATTTTTTAAGCATGTAACTGCTTGATGTTTAAATCTAAAGAAAATATAACTAGAAAAAATCCACGCGGACCAGGCAGCAGACGGGACTCGAGGGTGCGGGTAAAATTATAAAAACTACATAATTCACATTTTTATATTAAATATAATAAGACGCTTAATTTTTTCACTCGGTATGCTTAATTGATTTTGATTTATTTATCCTAGAGATAAATGGGATATTGAAAAATGGTGAAACAGGGGAAGAAAACATTGAAAGGAGAACAATACTCAGTAGTGATAAGACAGACAAAGCGGATTTGTCAATCAAATTAGAGCTCCTTTTTAGGGTTCCGTACCCAAAGGGTAAAAATGGAACCCTACTGCTGTCACTCTGTCGTCTGTCCCTCTGTCCGTATGCCACGGGTCTTAAGATCGTAAAAGGAATAAGTTGCAAAACAAGAATTTTATTTAGAAACTAGTGGCCCGCCTTCGCTTCGCTTCAGAGTAGAATTGATCAAAATCCTTTCTTAGCGGATGCCTACGTCATAACATCTACCTGCATGCCAAATTTCAGCCCGATCCGTCCAGTGGTTTGGGCTGTGCCTTGATAGATCACTATGTCAGTCAGTCACCTTTGAGTTTTATATATATATATAGACATAAAATACCAAAATTTCAGTCTTCTATCATCCATCATCATCATTAGCCTATTAATGTCCCCACTGCTGGGGCTCAGGCCTTCCCTATGGATGAAACAGGGAGATTTGGCCATGACCCACCGCGCGGGCCCAGTGCGGATTGGTGGGTAACGACTGCAGATGCAGCCGGGACCAACGGCTTAACGTGCCTTCCGAAGCACGGAGGAGCTCGAGATAGTAAATTTTTGGTGACCCATCCAATGACCGACCACTGCAAAAGTTGCTTAACTTCAACGATCGCAGCCGAACGCGCTAACCACTTGCGCCATCGAGCTCCTCATCTATCTATCATTATTATATATCTGTTCTATGAAAACTTAGCAGCGCAAATGTTAACAAATGACGTTTTGATTCCGGAGCTGTCAAAATTCGTGCGTTCATTGCACCTCTGGTTGTACTATCGCGGAATTTTGCGCTCTGTCACTTGGCGAACAAAATGCTTTGAACGGTTTTCTACAGTAGTTTTTACTACGCCCCGCCTTCGCGTCGGACGCGTCAATCCGGGCCGCCGCACAAAAGTAAGACAGAGAGCATTTCATTGATTGAATAATGAATTGAATTGCATTTGTTTTAGTTGCAATTTGTCATCCGCATCGTGATCGCGACAGCGCTATACGAAAAAGTAAGACAGCGATAATTACATGTCTATGAATGAATTTTTACTACGCCGCTATCGCAAGCAATTATGGCATTATGGGTGACAGAGCGGGTCTTTCCGCTAGTGTACCTCTGGAGGTACTTGACTGGTATTCAAGGCTGTAAATTAATACCTATGGCCATGTATTTCCTCGAATGATGCGCGAGGCTATTGAGATTAAAAAATATCCAAATTTCAATAGGGAAGATGGTTGGTATATACCACCAGCTTTAGAACCTATTATACAGGAGATAAAATCCCAACCCCGAGCACAAACTGCAAGACCATCAGATACTATTAGTTCTTTTTGTTTGCATAATTTAACATAAGAAGGAGATAGAAAGCCTCTCTTGAGTTTGTTTCGCCGGTTCTTCTCAGGAAGGTCTCCCAATTTTGGAACCGGTGGTAGTTTACGGTAGTTAGGGTCAAATAAATAAACTCAAAATTACAAACAAGAATTTTAAATAAAATACTTTATTAAGTAAATTAAATAATAAATTCATACATAGACAATAAAATTTTAAAAATCTTCCAATGAAATAACCGAACGCTCAATATAAGTCTTTCGAAGGTAGCTCGACAATTTTAAATAAAAAATCATTATTCTGACGATGCAGACCTGAAAAGGCTGCGAAACGTCAATAAATAAATAACGTTTTCGTGCATTAACCCGTAAAAACCAGTTTTATTTAATAGGTATTTAATAATTTCTAAGAATCAACGAGTTACCTATTAACTTTTCTAATTTCGTAAATGGTGGTTATTGCTTTGTGTTCTCAGCTACAGCATCAATTAATTTCGAGCATTCGCACTGAGCATTCATCCCTTTACGTCTCAAGCCATGTGGAACCTCGCCCAGTGAGATTTAACAATTAAAAGATTTAGATGCAAATCGCTAACTTGAAACGGTTTCAGCGTTAGGCGTTATTAAACTCTCTCAACTAAATTATTATTTGGAAATAATGTTTTTTGTGATAGGTAAGGATAAGTTTGTATATATCTAAAGAAAAATTTATTAGAAAAAAATCCACGCGGACCAGGCAGCGAACGGGACACGAACCCGCACCCTTCGCAATCCGGGCGAATGCACTGACCAATTATGCTACCGCGGCCCCGATGGCCGCGTCGAAATTCTTCTAGACATTCTTAAGCTGCAAGGTAGCGCCATCTCTTCGCATTGTAGGTAACCCACAATGTCAAATGAATACTTTTTCAAGTATTTGATTTACATTCAAACATCTAACAGTTAAATGCTTAAAAAAATAAAATAAAAACTTTTGTATATGTTTCTCTTTTTAATATCATAAAAAAATATACTTATATGCGACATTCGACAATTATGAAGTTATTGATCGATTGATTTTTTTGCAGATTTTCTGAACGTTTGCCATAATCATAATCATAATCATAATCAATCATAATCAAAATCATTTATTCAGTTTAGGCTGTTACAAGCACATATGAATGTCCAGAAGCTACGCCATAGGTCCTCAGCAGGTCAAGAAACTCAGCAAGGGCTGTTTTTTCTCTCCCTGTTTTATCATCATTTACAGAGTCGTCAAGTTGAAAAATGACTTCAGAGATGATTCATGAAGTAGTCACCTTTCATTACATAATGTGAAATCATACATTAATTGTTCACCTGCATTTTGATTGCTGTGTCACACAGTATAAATACATATGTAAGAGTATACTATAAAGAATAGTTACCTACATATTTTGACTAATTCGTAGAGTTTGTGAAGTTAGGGTGCGTAGAGTAGGTAGTTTGGCTTTACATAAGAGCAGTACCCTAAGCACGAACCAATATCGAATTCGAATAGTTTGCGAGGCCGAACCACGGACGTACGCCAAAACGGACGTAACGAGAACTAAAAATCAGTACACATTTGTCAATGACATTTCGTACTCGCAAACTATTTGAATTTGATATTGGCTCGTGTTAAGGGTACTGTGCGTGTGGACTGAGTGACCTTTTCAAAAAACTCATCCAATCACAACCAAATTATAAGAGGATTTAGGAAATAATTGTGAAAACCTAATGGTAAGGTATAAAATTTGTGAAACCTAAACAAAGAAAGTTAGAACTAATTAACTGGATCACTCAATCTGGACACCTGAAGAATAAGCCATAACGCGTCTCCAAGAGTATATACTACCTATGTGTTTATAATTTGTATTTGAAATAATGTGAGCGTCAGAATGGCCGGTCACTACCCATATTTTACATCGAAATAATTATAGAAAGTTGCTACCTAGTTGCTTCTAGTTGCTACTAATCGTTAAATATATGCTACCCCCGATTAAAACAAAATAAACTACTTTTTAGGGTGACCAGCCATTCTGACGTCAGAATGGCTAGGGAGAACCCTAGCACGAACCAATATCGAATTCGAATAGTTTGCGAAATGTCATTGTCCAATTTTTTATTGGAACTTGAACGGTAGCGCCAAAACGGACAATACAGATAACTTTTTGCCAGTGCGAGTTTCATGATCTAGTCTTAGCAGCATTTTGCATTTATATACGTTTATACGTTCATTGTGGGATTACGTTAACTTCATCAAAATAAACTTTTCATCGCATTAAATTCTGAGTAAACTTCAAAGACACTATTATCGTCTAGACATCGGAGAAGCAAAATATATCGATGAGCCCGCCTCTCTCTTAGTGCGGCGGATAATGCATCCAAAACTTGGAAGTAAGAAATACTGGATTATGGTAATTTTAAGCAGCTTTCCGCTTCAAATCCGATCTTGGAGAGGTCCTTCGAATTCACGAATTTTCAATTGTCTGTCACGCCGCCGGCCGGAGTACCTACAGACTTTCCTAGAGGCTGTTTACGTTAGATTTAAAATACACCTGGTAATCTTGGGATGACCTAATGTTAAAGTATAAACTAGGTATTGCCCGTAGCTAAGAACATCTGCGTAGGTTTACAACACATTATTTTTTTCTCACAAAATAAACAGTCTTCATCAAGATTGTCTTCTTCTGGACTATTCGTGAAATTTGTATATTAACCCTGTTCATATCGTCGTCAGAAACGTCGTAGCCTGTAAAGGCTACGAAACGTCATCTATATCTATACTTATAATAAATCTGTAGAGAGGTCAATTCTGTACATGAAATATATTTTCAAAATAACTATCAGGGGGTGATTAGTGATCGATACTGACGCCAAAAATGCAATCAGTAAAAATTTTGTCTGTCTGTCTGTCTGTGTGTATGTTCCTTATAGAAACAAAAACTACTCGACGGATTTTAACGAAACTTGGTACAATTATTTTTCATACTCCTAGGCAGGTTATAGTATACTTTTCATCACGCTACAATCAATAGCAGCAGAGCAGTGAAGGGAAATGTTGGGAAAACGGGAGAAGTTACTCCATTTTTTAAGCTTCCGTCGCGTGTGCAGACCTAATGGTTAAAGTTACATAGAAATCATGTATGACGGAAATATTCTACATAAAATTGTCTAAAAAATATCCCGCAACAGCATATGTCTATCTTTTATGGTTGACTCACAATAACACGTGTAATTATATAAATAAAGTTATTGTTTATAGCACAAGCCTGAGAACAAAAACTATAGTTTAAACTACAGCTCTACACCGATGCGAAGCGAGGGCGGGCCACTAGTAAATAAATAAAGTTTTCGTGCATTAACCCGTAAAAACTAGTTTTATTTAACCCTGTTCATGTTTAGGTTGGAATAACATCGCAGACGATCTAAAGAAAATTTTACTAGAAAATTCCACGCGGACCAGACAGCAGACGGGATTTAAATTACAATTAAGCAGTTAAATACTTAAAAAAAAAAAATCCCAGACGATTATACTTTTTATCTTTAAGGAGGTAACTGTTAGATGTCTAAATCTAATGATGTTTTTTTCTTTTAAAATTTTCTTTAAAATCACAGATGATGTTTACCAATGTCCACATTAATCTAAATCTCCATCATCCACAAATAGTTTTCGTGACTGTTTGTGTTCATTTATTGTGAATTACAAAGTTTGCGGTTTTCTCTCAACCTGAAACGTTGATTTGCCAAATTTTCGTTTCATAAAATAGAAGTTTTCACAAAGTTTTACATCCTTTTGTTTGGCAACATTATCACAAGTGTTGACTTGTAAGGAACGACGATTTCCATATCGATCTATCCATGGAATAAAGCTACTTCTGCATAATCACAACTTTACAGTAGAGCAATTTTAAGTTTGTAAAATGTAAAATATGCTGTAACTTGTATCGGTATTTTTCTATCATTTGAATTTTTTTACTAATCATATAAAGCATTAAGAAGGAAATTATGACGCATTTATTGTTTAAAAAAACTGCATTTACGGCTTATATTTCGTTATTTAAGAGTTTCTTATGTGATTATGTTTCAATTTACTACGGACATCTTTATGCTACATAGGCATATCAGACCTTATGCTTGGGAAACGTGTCATATTATGTGTAGATATAACTTTGTTTTACGTAATTTATATTTTCTGTCGCGTCACATTATGATAATATGGCAAAGATTGGGCAAAATCGATCTAACAAGAAAAATAGAATCAAACATTTAGTAAAAAATCTCAGTTTATAACAAAATTGAAGCCGTGCAAGCTGCGTTCTTCTTGTGCTCTTGACTCTATATTCTTCAGAAACAAAAATCACATCAATCACACAAGTTTTAGAATAATTGTTTTTACCAGTAAAACATATGCGTCCGTTTCGCAATAAAAGCAATTTGGTAACATTTTCATATGTAACTTTATTCTATGCATAGGTCGATATATAGATTTAAGAAATGTATATATTTTCCTCGTCCATATATACCTCCACATGCTTGGTTGTCGCTAAAATGGCACACAGAAAAACAAACCTCACCCTATGAAAACAAAAAAAAAATTTCATCCCAACGCTCCCGCAGCATATGACTGGCATTGCAAAAAATAAATGACTGTCGCAACTTTTAAACAAACAAAGAAATCGCAAAGCCAATCACGCCGGGCCCCGTTTAAAGGCCCAGTGGCTCGTGCTGACCCTAGCCCTTCGACCCTCCCGTGGGGCAGACGGACGCACGTCCATTGTCCAACTAATAGGATTTGCGAAAACACCAATAGATTTATTAAAAGACCCGATGAGATATTAGTAACGCATAAAGCTTGCTGTGAGCATATTTTTGAAGTTATACTTCTTTAGGCGCGTTATGAAAAAATGATGAGAGTGAAATTTTAAGATGCGCGCGCATCACTGTAACACAAAATTTTAACAGCATGAAGTTGGTCGCTAAAGCGACCAACTTCATGCGTTACTTTTGTGTTTACCGCACATTAAGAAAATCTACCAACAAAATAGAAATAGAATCTCTATTTAGTGGGTGCTAACGACTGCATTGTGAAGGCCTATCAAAAATATTTATTAATCTGGAACAACGGAACCAAAGCGCGATTCAGGAGACTACAGCGCCATCTCTTGACCATTGGTGTAGTAGAACCAAAAACCACATCTTTATTTTTTACTCCTAACTCTTGGTCACACCCGGCAGTCAGTGTGATTTTTTTGAAGTTATACTTCTTTAGCCGCGTTATGAAAAAATTATGAGAGTGAAATTTTAAGATGCGCGCGCATCACTGTAACACAAAAGTAACATAATGAAGTTAGCCGCGGGCGCGTTATGAAAAAATTATGAGAGTGAAATTTTAAGATGCGCGCGCAACACTGTAACAGAAAAGTAACACCATGAAGTCGGCCGCTAAACCGCACATTACTCGTAAGTCTCGAAAAAAAGCTTCCAACAAAATAGTAATAGGATCTCTTAGTCGCACATGTTGGGACGCTCGTCGCCTCTGATCACTGTTTTCATATTTATAATATTTATCCACATGTTTCTAGTTTCTATATTCTTAACACGTGTTATAATGTTATACAAATGCAAAATTTATATGTGCTAATAAATTTTATTCAGTAGTGATTTAAATTGAATATTTTGATTATTTATTAAATTTTTCAAATTAAAACTGAACTTTATTGACTGCGTTGACTATCCTTTTCCAATCCTTTTATTATCTTATTGTAGTTAATTATCTGCATGCAATTAAAAACTATTTTTTAATAATTCCAAAAAGAAGTATAACTTCTCACGCGCGTACTTAAGTACACGCACCCATATTTTTTTTTTGTTACATCTAGGACCCTCACTCTCACTCACAACAATTATACACACCCAAAATAAGCACTGTAAGGCTATAATTTTTGAATTTTGTAACAAGTGTTATTGATTTCCATATTGCTTTGGTAATACTCGTATTTGTCTTGTGATGAGTAAGGAAAGAAATTGGGTTAAATTAAGAAAATATATTAAAATAAAGATAGGTTGCGTTAGGAATACCAGTTCTGGTTAAGCCATGAAATAGGATGGGAATGGGACGTCATAGGATGAATACGGAACAACACGAATAAACTAGTTTAAAACCGAGCAATTTGGAAAAGGGTATAAGAATAATAAAAAGTTATTGTAGAATTAACTTAATGCAATCGAATATGTAGATACTTTATTTTGAGTAATCTATTTACTTAATTGAGTTGTATGTTTAATTGCTATATTTAAAACTACTTTTTACGGGTTAATGCACGAAAACTTTATTTATTTATTGACGTTTCGTAGTCTTTACAGGCTTCGTCGTCAGAATAAAACTTTTATTTAATTTGTCGAGCTACCTTCGAAAGACTTTTATTGAGCGTTTGGTTATTTCATTGTTCGATTTTTAAGTTTTATTGTCTATGTATGAATTTATTATTTAATTTACTTAATAAAGTATTTTATTTAAAATTCTTGTTTGTAATTTTGAGTTTATTTATTTGACCCTAACTACCGTAAACTACCACAGGTTCCAAAATTGGGAGACCTTCCTGAGAAGAACCGGCGAAACAAACTCAAGAGAGGCTTTCTATCTCCTTCTTATGTTAAATTATCGTGCATTAACCCGTAAAAACTAGTTTTATTTAATGAGTGATGTGCGTGAAAACCTAAGAAACAAATTGCTATATTTGTTAAAACAACTGATTTGTAAATAAAAACTCAACAGTTTTTTCGTAGAGCTGTGATCTTTTTGTACAGAATTACTAAGTTCCTGGCGTTTTTTTTACCGTTTAATCCTAGATAGAACCGCCAGGTAGAAAAAATACTCTAATATAAAGAAACAAAGTCAGCCTATTTGCCATAACAAAATTAGAATATTTATTTCCAATTTCTTAAAGCATAGTACTATGTGTACTATACTGTACCCTTAGCACGAACGAAATGTCATTGTCAAATGTGTACTGATTTTTAGTTTAGTTTAGTTCGAACAGGCAAACTATTCGAATAGGATATTGTATCGTGTTAAAAATACTGTAGAGTCTGTGCGGAAAGAGAATTGGATTTAGATTGGAGGGCGCTGTAGTGCTTTTCTACCGTAACCTTACACCGTACACCTTTTAAACATGATTAAATACAAAAAACCGCAAGAAATCACAACAACAAACAAATCCGTATCAATACAAAACTTTGACGTTTTACAGATTGCTGGGTATGATTGCCAAATAAAAATCTTAATGTTAGTTCCGTTTTTCGCCACGCCCATTCTCTTTCCGCACATACTCTACCTAAGTTTTACAATAATTTCTAATATTATAAAGCTGTGCAGAGTTTGTTTGTTTGAACGCGCTAATCTCTGGAACTACTGGTCCGATTTGAATGATTC
Source organism: Chilo suppressalis (assembly GCA_902850365.2). NCBI lineage: Eukaryota > Metazoa > Arthropoda > Insecta > Lepidoptera > Crambidae > Chilo > Chilo suppressalis. Next base: position 1,938,950 of record OU963894.1, read on the forward strand.
TTTCAGTGTTGGGTAGTCCATTTATCGAGGAAGGCTATAGTCTATTTTTTTTTCAAAATTAGGGATCCGTAATAAAATTGCTATTTTGTAACACAAGGTGTAAAATTGAAAACCTATTTTTGCGTGCGCTGCAAAAACTATTGACAATAGAACAAAATGTTGTACTACAGGTTTGTAGATCTTATTAAGACCTACAAAAAAGTCCGGGAGAACATATATCTAGCTATCATGGTTTAATCACAATAACCGATTTTGTGTAAAAAATACTTATTAAATCGTCTGAAGAAAAAAAAACTACGTTAAATATGTATCGTAATATTAAAAACACAAACAACCCTTAAGTTTCACCCCTCTACCACCCATATTTTTATGGCGATACGAAGTTCGCTGGGTCAGCTAGTTTTAAATACAACTAGCGGCTCTGTAAAAGGTGCAACCGATTCTTTGGGGCGTAAATACAAAGAGGATGTGTCGCAAACATATCGCGAGAGGAGAGGAGAGGAGAGGAGAGGAGAGGCTGTGAGTTTCCTGCGTTTCCTTTTAACTATCGGCCGTTTTCCTCAACTAAAAGGTTCCAGTTATCAATTCTCTATATCGAGAGATGAGTTCCCATAATGATGGCAATACGGAGCCCCTGCGTTCACAGTCTCCACTGTCTAACGCGTAAATGATAAGCTTTTAGCGATTTGCTAACTTGTGGAAGATATAGTTAAAAAAAAAACCACGCGGACCAGGCAGCGGACGGGACTCGAACCCGCATCCTTCGCAATCCGGGCGAATGCACTGACCATTATGCTACCACGGCCCTATTAGCCGCGTCGAAATTTTCCTAGCCTTAAGCTGCAGGGCAGCGCCATCTCTTCGCATTGTAGGTAACCCACAATGTCAAATGAATACTTTTTCAAGTATTAAACATTTGAAAGAAGAAATAGCAATTATAGTTATGATTTTTTATATATTTATATTTTTTTTTTCTAGTAAACTTTTCTTTAGATTTAAACATCTAGCATTTAATGCTTAAAAATATATAAAAAATCATAAGATATAGTTAATTAAATTGGAGAATTTTTGGCGTTCGGTGTTGAGACTATGGGAACATGGGGTCCAAGCGCTCATTCCTTTTTTAAGGAATTATCTAAGAAACTCACCGAGGTGACTGGTGATCAAAATGCTGCCAGCCTTTTAGGCGACATTCCTGACGGCGGCACTGGGGGTGATATATTTTTTGTTTTGTGAATTTGTATTTACACACATCAAAAGTGTCTAGGGATCAAGCATTTTTATGCGGATTTCTTGAGATTGAGATGTGGCTTTGTAATAAATTTATGATTTTATAAATTTATATGGATTCTTTTTGGTGCATTTCATAATTTGAATCAGGAACTGTGAATCAAATTCGAGTAAAAGATGAAAATCAGCTGTCAATATTTTCCCTATAAAACATACAACGCATTGAAGACATTATTAGTGCTACTGTTTCCCTACTACTGATTAAAACCAACGTTATTATGGAGCGGCGACGTCATTTAAGCAGGGAAGAAATGCTCAGAGCCGTGGGAATGATAGAAGCTGGTTCCCGGCAACGTACTGTGGCTTTAGCTCTGAATACAAGTCAGAGTGTTATCAGTCGACTTTGGACACGATACCGAAGCACTGGTACCGTGGCTGAGCGCCATGGAGGACGGTATCGCTGCACCACACGGAGACAAGACCGATACATTCAAATCTTAACTCGAAGAGCTCCAACAATAACCGCCATGATGTTAGCCGTGAGGCTTCATCACTCTTCAGGGAACTTAATTAGCGACCAAACAGTCAGAAACCGCTTGCATGAAGTGAACCTTCATTCCCGAAGACCGCTACGGGTACCACCTATAGCAATGCACAATCGTAGGATTCGATATCAATGGGCTCTTGAACACAGAAATTGGGCAGAAGAACAATGGCGTTTCGTGTGCTTTTCTGATGAGTCTCGTTTTGGTATGAGACCGGATACAAGACGTATACGACACTGGAGAACCCCTGGACGCCAACAGCGATTAAAATCCTGCCAGGAAGTCCATCCTTATAGTGGTGGAACCATCATGGTATGGGCGGGTATTTGGATCGGCGGAAGAACTGAGTTGATTTGGATCAGAGGCAACCTCAACGCTCAAATTTATGCTGAGACGATTGTATCAGACGTCATCGTTCCTCTACAAGTGCAAATCGGTCCCTTATTTCAGTTAATGCATGATAATGCACGACCGCACACCGCAAGAGTTGTAAGACAGACTCTCGCCGCAGCTAACATCAATGTCCTGCCCTGGCCTGCTCAGTCGCCAGACTTGAACCCGATTGAGCATGCATGGGATATGCTACAGAGAAGAGCTCTGCCGAATATGGAGGGTATCCAGTCGCAAGAAGACCTTTTTTTGTTGTTGCAACGAACATGGGCGGCCATTCCATAGCGTGATTTGGATGAACTCATTTTGAGTATGCCAAACCGATGTTCTTGTGTTGTTGGTGTTCGCGGTAGAAATACGGATTATTAATTGTTTAAGTTACCCAATAAAATTTTAGAGAAAACTGTTATTTCAGTCTTTTTTTCGAACTTTTGTGTTAGTGGTTCAAATGTCAAAAATCCCTTTATTAGGAAAATGGCAAATTTCTTTATTAATGCAAAGGTGACTTGGTTTATCGTTACTGTGACAAACGAAAACACTTTATTTGATGAATCCTTAAAGAAAATTTTAATTAATATCAATCAGGAGAAAAGTTATTGCAAAAATATATGTTGATCCCTAGACACTTTTGATGTGTGTATTTAAGTAGGTAAGTTTTAAGATTTATCTATTTTTAGGTTTTGAGACATTAAGTAGTTATAAAAAAAATGGTGAATAATTAATAATATATAATTGATATAGCTGCGCATGGGTACGACTGGAGAGCCAATCGGCGCAACGCACGCCCACCCGCGCATCTTGTTTCCCCCCAACACATCTTAATTTTTACTTCTGCGCCGTAACGGTCAGCGCTAAAGTTTCCTACCGTTTTATTTAATTTGCACAACGAACTTTCCGCTCAAATTGCACCCGACTGGGGGCGTTGCACAGTGACACACACAGCGTTGCCAATCGTAGACATTTTTTCCCTCGTATTAACGCACCTAAAAATATCGTAATCTGGCTTTCGAACCTCGTACATAATTTGCTAACCCCCGACCCCTTTACGCTTAACATCAGGTGAAGAGAGTAAATTCGGTGAGCCTCATTTAAAAAAAAAGCAGCCATTGCTGAGTTTCTTGCCTGTTCTTCTCAGTACAAGGTCTCCCGCCGTAGATTTGCGAACCGATGGCGTAGCTTTCCGACATTCACATGTGCTTGTAACAGCCTAGACTGAATAAACGATATTGAATTTTGATTTTTTTTAAAAATCCTAGATGTTAAATCGACTTCACCTAAATCTAGTATCATAGTGTCTGGCATCCACAAATCAGGAAGGGAACCAGTTGAAAACCAGCGTCAGTGCAAACTGACTCATGCTGAACTGGATCCTTTTCGGTCCAGCTGTGGATATATGTAATATATGTTTTTTAATGTCCTTCATTTAGTGTATATATATATGTATATATTTAACCTTTAGTATGTATCCACGTCTGTTCCGAAGAAATGTTTTTAATTTCATTTCAAATCGCTTTCTTCTTCAACTTGCGCCAACGATTAAGTCTTAAGACGGTCATTTGGCCGTAATAATCGGCTAGTGTGGACCTGAAAGAAACAAGCGGGTCGCGCGCCATTATCCGCGCTCACGTGTAATTGGAAAGGCCTTCAAAAGACCCCATTGTATGGTGTATTTTATATGGCGCTGTGAGCGCTTTATTCGCTCATGCAGCTACTAATGAAGATAATTATGAAGCCTACCTACGTGCAAACTTGATTGTATATGATAGGTCTACAAATGCATCATATCATATTTTTTATGAGTAACCATTGAGTTAGATAGTTCTTACTTCAAAATATCTGTTTATTTATTTATTCAGTTTCACATTCCGCCCATTTCTCTATCCCACAGACATCCTTTATAAATCTTGTAAGGTACTAACAGTTAGACAATTGTATATAATGCACACGGTAATTAAGCAGCATGCCGCACTCCCATACAACCCTGATATTACTAATAAAAGACGTAAGGATATAGCTTGCCCTCTAAAATATTTATTAAACATGCGTTCTCTTCCAGATTTTACCTATTTCAAGGTCCTTTTTTGTACAACCGCTTGAATTTAAAACTGAATATTTATCCGCTGAATATTAAAACCACCAAAGAAATCCAAAAAAAAAACCCCTTCTAATGTTGCCATATGAAGATAAAGAGAACTTGATGACCTTTTTAAAATAAAATGTAATTAAATTTGCATATCATATTTATTAAAATTAAGTGTATTTTGTTTTTTGTTATTGTCTTTTTTGATTGTGCTATTGGTTATTTAAAGTAGATTTATATTAAGATCTTTTTGCCTGAAACACAGGACAACCCTAGTTCAAGCTGTGTAGTTTTTTTTTCTCATTTTGTATTTTTTAGATTTAAGTCATTTATATGTAATAATTGATATTGAATAAAGATTTATTATTATTATTATTACATGCTGGTTTACAGAGCAAATTCAACTAGTCAATGTAATGCAATACAAAAACATTCATTATAAAGAAATAGTCATTAAGTAGAATCACAATTAAAAAGTTAAAATTAAAATAAATATACATCAAAGTCAACGAAGTTACAGAATCAAAAATGTCAATAACATACAATTGAAAATGTGAAACTTATAATAAGTTACAAATTAAAATAAACTAGAAAATGCATAATACCGTTCAAAAACATTATTGTGAATGTCAAATATAATTAGATTGAAATAACATTATTATTTTAACATTACAGAATAAAACCCTCTAAAATAAAAATTGCGTTCTATTTTAAATAAGATACATTTTTTTTAGTTCTATTCTTCCCTATTGGGAAAGGCAAAGGCACAGCCATGCAGCCATCGTCTTAGTTTTGTATTCTTCTTCCTTTTTTACATTAGAATGTGTATGTGACGCATTCTAATGTTTCTTGGAGTATTTGGCACAAAATGTATCGAGTCAGCTTTCTCGACAAGCTTCTGAAAAACAAAAACTCCCTAAATAAGATACATGTGAAAGCAATCTAAATAAAATACTCTTCTTGCACAATTCACTTTTATTCTACACTTCACTTGGTACACTATTTTCTAAGCGACTTTTCCACGCCAAGAACTTGAATCGAATGACCGACCGCGTGACTTGCCAGTTGTTTTATAGTTTTCACTCTCTTGTCAAATCAGCAATGGTACATTATTTCAACCGCGCGGCAACGGCAAGTCGCGCGACCGGATTAAGTCAAATAAGCAACTTACAACTAAGTTCATACTACCCAATTACATTAATTGACAGAAATATTTACATCGATTGCTAACAGTCGGCCTTTCCTGACATTTATTCACGTCTCGTGAATTTTAATTATAAAGTATTATTCTACCTTTTGTTTTACATTGATCATTAGAAAATCTAATTAACGCAAATAAAAAATATCGTCATATAATACCAAAAATTCACATAACAATTAAATTAAATGTTTTATATATATTGTACAATAATACCCATGTGATATAACAAATCAGACATTATGTATCCTCATTTTAATAAACATTTTAGTACATTCACAATAATTCACACAGTAATATAATAAGAATCCTATGGCCTCTACATATCCATAAGAATCCACTTATGACGTTCTTAAATTCCCATGGCCTCTACATATCCATAAGAATCCACTTATAACATACTTCAATTCCCATGGCCTCTACATATCCATAAGAATTTATTTTATAAATTAGGAATTCTATGGCCTCTATTATATCCATATGAATCCCTTACGACTTATTAAAATTCCCATGGCCTCTACATATCCATAAGAATTTATTTATGAAAATCTGAGGAATCTCGTGACCTCTATAAATCCACAACAATCCCAACAGTATTAAATATTATTTAAATTCTCACAATATTTATTTATTTACTTTGCAAAAACATTCTCACCACACTAGTCGCTCTATCGGCACAAGGACACAATTTATGAATTATGATATCAATTTACCATTTAAAACAATCATAAGAACAAACGATTGAATGTATTTTAATACTTGTCTATAATTATATTAATATGTTCTTATTAAACTCAAAGTATTTATGCTATAAGACACGATGGCTATACTTAATGTAAACATAATTAATAATACGGTCATTGATTGACATGCTAATCTTCCTCACTATCTGAATCAGTGCTATCATTGCTTCTACTATAAACCAGCCAAGGATGAATTTTATCCACAGCAAATACTCCACTAAATGGTCGGTTACCTTTGCGTGATAACGGTGTGTCTTCTATAAGATACCTGTCATTGTCTAAAACCTTACTAATGCGATATGGGCCACGAAGTTTAGGAATGAGTTTCTTACTTTTTCCAGTAGAAGGAACCTCTCTTTCAATCCGTACCAAATCACCGATATTAAAAGTTACCTTCTTCCTACGTTGGTCAAAACGATCCTTCTGTTTAGCTTGGGCTTGTTCTATGTGTGAAGTAATTTCGCTCCTAACAGCATCTAAATTGGTGTTAGTATTTACAGATTCATTAGAAATGTTAAGGTGGATCATTGCATCGGGAGTACCAATCATTCTAATACCAAATAAAGCTTCTGCGGGAGTTTTATTAGTACCTTTATTAAATGTGTTATTTAAACCCCACTGATTTTCAGTAATGCATTCATCCCACAAATTTTCAGGCTTGTTAAAGTTTTTGGCAGCAAGGGCTGCAAGAAGGGTCCTATTGTACCTTTCAATTTGGCCATTTGCGCGAGGTGTAGCTACTGCATTCATAATGTGCTTCACACCCAGAGAACTTAAATAATCTTTAAACCGTTTTGATGTAAAAGATGTTCCTCTATCTGATATCAACCGTTTTGGCACACTAAATGTATGAAAATAGTGTTTTATTGCTCTTACTGAATGAACACTCTTGGTACTTTTAACTGGCATTAAAACAATAAATTTAGTAAAGGCGTCTATAATCAAGAGTATGTACGAGTTGTTTTTCTTACTTCTAACAAAAGGTCCTAAATGGTCAATATGGAGGGTATCAAAGGGAACGTCTACTTTATGTATAGGATGCAATTCCCCAGACTTTTTGCCTGACGGTACTTTAGTGTGAGCGCATTCCAGACAAGACTCTACATACTTTTTATAAATTTGCGCATCTTAGGAAACCAATATTGACTTTTTATTTTATCGTATGTTTTATCAAAACCAAAATGACTAGTCTTAAGTATTTGCCACCTAACTCCCTTTGGCACGACCCAGCGATCACCTTCTTGTGTTTTTCTGTACAAAAGTCCCCTTTTGACTAAATAATTGTTTTTAATTTCAACTACGTTTTCTGTATTAGTGTCATTTAATATGTTACATATCTTTTGCAGCTCATCATCACTCCTTTGGGCAGTCACAATCCACTCGCTATCAACAGTTCTAACGTTTAAAAGATCCCTTTTCTGAGTCTACTGGATTACGACTTAAAGCGTCTACATGGCTCATTGAGCATCCTGGCCTGTACACAATACTGAAATCGTACTCTTGCATTATGTTCCACCATCGAGCAACCCTTGGCAACATATCTCTTTTTTCAAGAGTGGCTCGTAAGGAGTTACAATCTGGTAAACTCTAAAGCGTTGTAGTGATGTAACTAAAGCTAATGTTTCTAAATCATACGAGGTGAATCTACTTTCTTCCGGTGTGGTCTATCTACTATAATATGCCACGGCAGAAAAGGGGAATTCTTTATTCGCCCTTTGGAGGAGAATTCCGGCTAATCCTATTTTGGAAGCGTCAGTGTGCAATTGCGTTTCGTATGATGGATTGAAAAATGCAAGAATTGGTCTTTTGATTAGTTCATCTTTCAATTTCAAAAAGGATGCATGCTCAGCAGTGCCCCAGTGCCACCCAACATCCTTTTTCAAAAGTTGCGTGAGAGGTCTCGCAATATTTGAAAAGTTCCTAATGAACTTTCTAAAAAAACTAGCAAGCCCAAGAAATTGTCTAACATTATGCGGGTCTTTAGGCTCTGGAAATAGATTAACTGCCTCAATTTTTCTTAAGCCTGGTCTTACACCATGCTCATTAATTTCAAACCCAAGATATTCAACAGATTCTTTAAAGAAGTTACATTTAGATAGTTTAAGTGTTAATCCTGCCTGTCGAAATAAAGCCAACGTCTCACGCAGTTTTAAAAAACCGTCATCAAGAGTTTTCGAGGGGATTATCACATCGTCCATATATGCAAATGCTTCTTTAAATCGCGCATTTCCTAAAATATTATTAATGGTTCGCTGAAATACTGACGGCGCATTTGCAAGTCCGAACGGCATTCTGTTGAACTCAAAATGGCCGTCCGGTGTCACAAAGGCCGTTAGGTGTTTGGAAGATTCGGACATTGGAATCTGGTAGTACCCGGATGCGAGATCTAAAGAAGTATAGTATTTGGAACCTGATAAATTATCTATTTGGTCGTCTATCCTAGGTAGTGGGTAATGATCCTTACAGGTTTTTTTATTTAAAGCCCTATAATCGACACAGAGTCTATAATCTCCAGTTTTCTTTCTGACAAGGAGTATAGGTGATGCATATTCAGAAGAAGACTGCCTGACAATGCCGGTGTCTTCTAATTCCTTGACCATTGCTCTAACTTGTTCGCGTTCCATTTGAGATAATCGGTATGGTCTGTACACTACAGGAGTATTATCATTTAATTTTATGTTCATTTCCGATTCAGTAACACATCCTAACTCACTAACATTAAAGGCAAAGCAATCTCTAAATTCGTTTAAAAACTTAATTAATTTTTCTTTGTTACCAATTTCTAACGTATCGTTCACATTAATCATTGATTCTTCAATAGGTTTCAGCAAAATTTTATCATTATTATTCTCAATCCGATTAACATGAATCGGTACAACTTCGTTTAACGGAAAAGCACGCGCTATTAAAGTAGATTTGTTTAATTGAAAACCTTGTTTTGAAAAACATTTAATAATAATTTGTCCACTGCCATCGTTAAGATCCTCTACACCTTGTAGTATTTCATATTCTCTAAAAGGTTGCTGACATAAACTAGGCTCTATTAAAATGTTACCATTGTGCTTTGGATCCGAGTTTACTTTAATTTTAGTACAACCGTATGGAATAAAACAGGTCTCCGACGAATAAATAGCAATTTTATCAGTGTTTCTGTAATTGGACATTAATTGTAAGGTATTTTTATTTTTATACACAATCACGTGATCCTGTTCAGTGAACGTCTGCCCTAATAATAATGGAACGCGCAGCAAGTTATCGGGTACAATCAAAGCCTCTAAGTCAGCTTGAACATTATCTATCTCTATTGTGACATAACATTTACCAAGGCAATCGACTACCGAATCACCGAAACCCCGCAAAGTAGGTAAATCAGAAACAGACCAGTTTTTAACGAGAGTTTTGGCAACCGATTCTTTTAACATAGTACATTGACTACCGAAATCAATAAAACAATCTAATACCTTATCATTCACCTTAGCTGGTTTAAAATATTTGGAGTCGTTATCATTATATTGGGAGATACGTAAAACAGTTTTATTACTTTTAGAATCATTCTTTGACTGACAAGCGTTCTATAGGTTTATATCGTTTTATAGGTTGCTTACACTTATAGTATGGATGTCCCAACTCACCACAATTATAGCACTTATTATTACTGGGCTTACTTTCATATGGATTATTTACATTTTTACTAAATTTTGGGCGTTTGTTGTCGAAAGCATTTGAATTTGAAGGCATTTGCAATCGTTCTACTCGCTTACTACTTTTGACATTTCTAAGGAATACTAATAGTTTATCAGGATCAGTAAACTGCGCCGCTTCAGCACTCGTCCTTATTGATTTATCCTCAATCCCATATAAAATACAATCTGTAGCATTTTTACCGGTTATTGAGCATCTATTTAGCAAAACCATTTTCTCGTAGTAATATTCCTCTAAAGAATCACCAAATCGTGCTTTGCAAGCCAACATTTCCGACAACAAATGTCCATAATTTTCATCACTAGGAAATGCATGTCTAAGTTTATCCTGCCACTCTTCCCAACTAAACAAGAGGCTAGGCAAACCCTGGTACCATTTTTGTGCAAATCCAACTAGTTTAGGCAACGCATAATGGATGGTTTGCCTCTCATTCCATCCATAAATGCTACGGCATTTATTTACTTTCAAAATCCAAGTATCCATAGTCTAATTTCGTTTAGATGGATCAAACTCTGGTATAACATTCATGGATGGAAAATGATCAATTTTATTACTATTATCTGGTTTTAAAGCCTGTATTAAATCTTTAAAAGTCTCTAAGAAAATTGGATTAGGTAAAACAGATATACTTGCTATGGGAGAACGTCGGTCTTGAATCTGCTCTTGGGGAAGTGGTGGGGTTTCTCCTCGCATTATTTGGACTACAGGACTACGGGTTACCTGATCGCGTCTCGATACTTTTTTGCGATGGAGCTGAGAATCTTGCACTGCCCTCGATCTGCTTCGCGGCACGTGACGGCTCCAAGTGTCATGGCGGTTATCGCTGCGATTGCGTCGCGTGCACTTATTACGCGAGGCACGCCTGCTACGCTGCTCCGGACTGCCATCAGAGTCTGATGTACGCGATGAACTTCTATAGTTATCTTCATTACGCATTCGTTTGCGTGATACTCATTTATTTCCCATAATTACTGAAATAATATAAAAGAAAAACAAGTAAGCGTTCACAACCCCTTTTTTTATATTATTATAAAAGAACAGTTTTTTTTTATTATTAGAAGGTATATCGCAAATATGGCACGAGTTGATATGATTACAATATAATGTAATTTTTCAGCGCTAGTGCTATTTATTCGTACTGTTCGAACATACAGTTACAGTTTATTAGAGCTTCAGTATTAAAATACTTAATCAAAATTAAAAAAAACGACAGTACAAAATATTACAGTTTTATAAAATAATAATATATTTATATTTTAAACGTATACTAATTTATGAAATAGGTATTAAACCATGCAATAGCAATAATATGCACTCTCATTTACTATTTATGATTAATAATGTAGTAATATTGATGTATTTTATTTTAAAAAATAAAATAGTTTACCTACTTGCAAGATTAAAAATATTTTTTTGTAAAATACACCTAATTTATACTGCAAAGTTTATACACTACATTTTTGGGTAGGTTTTTAACACTATTAACTGTTTTCTACAGAAATTCATGTAAAACCCTTAGAGCAAAACCACATGATAATTCCATAAAAAAAAATGATTGAATTATCTTTCTGAAGTGTTCTTATAAAATAGTGTACGCTCAATTTATTAAATTATAGAATCACCTCACGTACCTGTATTTTCGGGAGTTAAGTCCTCGATCGAGCATATAAGCTCGATGTAATCCCGCTTTCTGAAGTTGAAAGCAATCTAAATAAAATACTCTTCTTGCACAATTCACTTTTATTCTACACTTCACTTGGTACACTATTTTCTAAGCGACTTTTCCACGCCAAGAACTTGAATCGAATGACCGACCGCGTGACTTGCCAGTTGTTTTATAGTTTTCACTCTCTTGTCAAATCAGCAATGGTACATTATTTCAACCGCGCGGCAACGGCAAGTCGCGCGACCGGATTAAGTCAAATAAGCAACTTACAACTAAGTTCATACTACCCAATTACATTAATTGACAGAAATATTTACATCGATTGCTAACACATGTTACTTCAGTTTGACGCTCCGATATTTCGATTCCAGCCAAGTTGGTATTTATTTTTTGTATCGCATAAGAAATTATCAGTTTGCAATTTGGATTTAAATATATTTATAGAAACAAATGCCGTGTTCAGTTTTATTGGCAACGTACCTATTAGTGTCGCCGCACACAGGCCACCGACCATAACCACAAAACGCCGCCACAAGCATATTTCTTGTAGTTTTCATACATTTTATATGGATTCGCCGCACACGTTACGCCGGTGGCCGCCACAAGCTACAAATCGTCGTTGCTCGCTTCTTGTGGCCCGCACCGGCAATTTAATGCGCCGATACAAAACGCCGCCACACTCACTCGCGCGATTCCCCACCCCTCTCTCCCTTGCCTTAGTCGGCCGCTGTCGCGCTCTTCAGCCACTTAAGTAGCCGCTTCTAGCTTCTCGTGGCGGCGTTTGTAGCTGTGGCGTGTGGCCCGTGTGCGGCGACACTTAGGTTTACAGCGATCAGTGAATGTGAAAAGGTAATTCTTTCCCTTTTTAAAATTCACTGATCGATTTATTACGATTTCTAGTTTTAACTATCCAATTTTTTGTATAATTATTCCAGCTATTAATTTATATGAAATTTGTATTTTTTTAACCGTATCAACTATTTTATTGTGAATCGCAAAAGTCAGATAAATCTTTATGGGTAGGTATACGAGCCCTTACCGCCAAATTATCGTAAGCGACACTCGCCAAATTATCGTAAGCGACACTTTTGTCGAAATGCGTTTTTTGTGGAAACTAATATTTTAAACCGTAACGGACCCATCTCTGTTGATATTTCCCTCTATTCTTCCCTCTATTATATTATAACGGTGTTCTTTTGGAGGGAAATATCAACAGAGATGGGTCCGTTCCGGTTTAAAATATTAGTTTCCACAAAAACGCATTTCGACAAAAGTGTCGCTTACGATAATTTGGCGAGTGTCGCTTAAGATAATTTGGCGGTAAGGGCTCGAATAGTTAGTGTGACAACTTTCATAATTCGTAGTTTCATACTGAGAGTGTTCTCCGAATGTTACCATACTCTCAGTCAGCAAGATTTACATTAAAAGCAATTCCATTACGCACTCAATCTAAGTTGATCTAAGTTGCAGGATCATAGCGAAGAGTTATGTACAAGCGACGGAAGATAAACGTTACCATGGTCTTACAAAAATGAACTTTATTCGTAAAAGTTAGAGTATAAATGAGGTTTAGTTAAAACCTGAACTGTAACAGTCGGTTGTGGATTTTGTCTATTCGATTAAAACCGACGTGAGAATTTGATTTGTTTGATCCAGATAATGTTCTAGGAGTGACTCAGAGTGGAGTTGTCTATTGTTCAAGTGCTTAAGTGAGTTTTGTTGTAATTCTTTGTCTGCATCTATACATTTGGTATGAATTTTTTTTCATCCTTAACGCAAAGATTTTGTTAAGTTTAGTAATAAATGTTTCCAACACTCACACCAAATAGCCTAGTCCCAAAGTAAGCGCTGTAGGCTTGTGCTATGGGATACTAGGGTAACGTATAGAATACATACATAAGTATATTTATGTATAAATACGTAGTAAGCATCCATGACTGAAGTGCAAATGCTCGTATTCATCACACAAACATCTGCCCCCACCGGGACTGGGGACATCTTAAAACCCGGTGTATATACCACTCGGCCACGGAGGTCATCGCTAGGCAGACATATTTTTTTAATTGTTTATATTATACTAGCGGACCCGACAGACGTTGTCCTGTCTAGTATGGTAGCGCCGTCTGTCGGATCCAATGTAAAACATTCCAAAATCAACAACTACTAATAAATTAAAAATTAATTAAAAAAACATTGTCCAGCGGACAAAATTGTGAATCTAAACCATTCTCAGATCCCCTTGAACACACACAAAAAATTTCATCAAAATCGGTCCAGTCGTTTAAGAGAAGTTCAGTGACATACACACTCACAGAAGAATTATATATATAAAGGAGATTATATTTCAGTTAAACATTTTATTCTGAAACATGTTATTACAATTGTAGGCAATATCTATTTTCAATAGAAGTAGGGTATAGTTGATTTCCCCTGGCTTGAGAAATTACCTCTACCTTACAGTTGACCACATAACAGCAAGAACCAATATCGAATTCGAATAGTTTGCGAGTACGAAATGTCAATGTAAAATTTTATATGGAAACTTGAACAGAAGCGCCACAACGGACGTAACGAGAACTAAAAATCAGTACACATTTGTCAATGACATTTCGCACTCGCAAACCATTTGTCAGGATCTTCAGGTGCATCGTGGGCAGTAAGATAAAAACAGTTTTATGGAAGAAATTAAATTTATTCGTGGAGACTCGTTAAACACAAAACCGCCATTACACGTGTGTGTGTGTGTGTGTGTGTGTGAGAGAGAGAGAGAATATAGTAACAAGGACAAAAAATAATTCTTGTTGGTGTTGCAAACACCATTCGAAATTTTAATTCGATATTGGTACGTGCTAAGTATATAGATATACATTTTGTTGCGTATTTGTCGGCAAAGCCCGAGTGTTTTGCACTACATGGCGAGAATTTATAAATACTGTGGGGTCCGTTTACCACCAGTTGGACCATGATATTGCCCAACTGTTGGTAAACATAAAAATATATCAAACACAATTAATATGCTTGATGGCCAACCTTTCTCCATTATATAAAACTCAAAGGTGACTGACTGACATAGTGATCTATCAACGCACAGCCCAAACCACTGGACGGATCGGGCTAAAATTTGGCATGCAGGTAGATGTTATGACGTAGGCATTCGCTAAGAAAGGATTTTGATCAATTCTACCCCCAAGGGGATAAAATAGGGAATGAAAGTTTATATGAAACTTTGTCAATTTTAAACCGATCGGGCTGTGACTTTGCATGCAGGTATAAGAAGAATCATAGATGAATGTCATTGTGTATAATACAAGCCTGAGAACAAAAACTGTAGTCTACACTTCAGCTAGTAAGACATAAAAAGATTTCTTCTTTGTTTTTTTTTTGGGAGATTTTTTGTTACTTTACTAACTGTTGTTAAATTCGTTTGTTATTTCATTAAATTATTTGCAAACAAAAAAAAATTACACCGAAAATTAATCCGTTGGCTTGAAAACGAGTAATATTGTGGATCAATGCAGTCTAAATCTCGCTTCGTTGACCTTGGGTACAAACAACAATTGGGTGTGTTACACAATATGGGATTATAAATGGCGATCCCAATCCCAACCAACATGGATCACACAGAGGGGCATGTGCCGAGCATCGTGCGAAAAAACGCCTGCAGTACAATCTGAACGGGTTAAGCGCTTATTAACTTGCAACCCTGGGGTGCAATAAGGGTTGCCAAATGCTGGCTTATCAATTCCGAGAAAAAATAAAGCATCAAATTAAATCAAACTAGTTTTTACGGGTTAGTGCACGAAACTTTATTTATTGAAGTTATACTTCTTTAGGCGCGTTATGAAAAAATGATGAGAGTGAAATTTTTAGATGCGCGCGCATCACTGTAACCCAAAAGTAACAGCATGAAGTTGGCCGCGGGCGCGTTATGAAAAAATCATGTGAGTGAAATTTCGAGATGCGCGCATCACTGTAACACAATAGTAACACCATGAAGTTGGCCGCGAACGCGTTATGAATGTTAGTGGTTAATAATCCACCATTATTAGACATCTGTTCGAAAGGTACTTTGAACGATCCACGGAGCTCCATAAGATGATCGCGTTGTCAAAAACAATGTTGGCACGCTCGTCGCCTCTGATCACTGTTTTCATATTTATAATATTTATCGACATGTTTCTAGTTTCTATATAGACACAACGTGTTTTAGTTACTTACAAGTGCTAATTACATATGGACTAATAACTTAAATTCAGTAGTGATTTTAATTGAATATTTTGAATATTTATTTAATTTTTCAAATTAAAACTGAACTTCATTGACTGTGTTAACTATCCTTTTCCAGTCCTTTTATTATTTTATTGTAATTATTAATTATTTGCATGCAATTAAAAAATATTTTTAATGATGCTAAAGAAGTATAACTTCTCACGCGCGTACATAAGTTACACGCATCCATTTTTTTTTATTGACGTTTCGTAGCCTTTACAGGCTACGTCGTCAGAATCAAACTTTTATTTAATTTGTCGAGCTACCTTCGAAAGACTTTTATTGAGCGTTCGGTTATTTCATTGTTCGATTTTTAAAGTTTTATTGTCTATGTATGAATTTATTATTTAATTTACTTAATAAAGTGTTTTATTTAAAATTCTTTTTTGTAATTTTGAGATTATTTATTTGACCCTAACTACCGTAAACTACCACCGGTTCCAAAATTGGGAGACGTTTCTGAGAAGAACCGGCGAAACAAACTCAAGAGAGGCTTTCTATCTCCTTCTTATGTTAAATTATGCAAACAAAAAGAACTAATAGTATCTGTTGGTCGGCCAGCGGTGTCATTCGTTATTAGTTTATTTTGTTACGAAACTAACACATTATCGGAATCCAGGACAATAAGGTCTAATTACTGGACACGGGGCAAAATTCCGTGACAATCTCGGATTTCCTGGCCATCTGGCAAGCCAAGGTGCAATAGTTGAATAATTCAGTCGCATAATACTTACGGTACAAACAAGACGCATGGGCTTAGGGGTTGTCCATTAATCACGTGAGGCTCGAAGGGGGGGGGGGGGGGGGGTCCGTAAAAAAACACGAAATATCACAAGGGGGGATGGTGGGATATCACGTGTATTTACGTGGTCCGAGGATACTGGTACCAATTCTGGCGTGATTCTCTAAACTTAAAACTAAATTTAACATCAGTCTCTCCTTTTCATTCTGTATGACAAGGATATACTGCTGTCAAATTTAAGTTTAGGTTTAGAGAATCATGCTAGAATCGACACCAATGTATATATAAATTGTTCAGTTTCTTTCATTATATTGATGTCAGTCAAAAACAACATATCTGTCTACCTCTAAAAGTTTAAAAAAATAAGATTCTTTGTAGGTACTAAAAATACACGTGATATGGGGTGGGGGGTGGCGGGCTAGACTTTAACCTCACCATGTATCACCAAGGGGGAGGGGGGGTTAAAAAATGCCAAAAAAAATATCACGTGATTAATGGACGGCCCCTTAACATATTTTTGAAGTCAAAACTTCTTTAGCGGCGTTCTACACTTTTTTTGTATGGGTAAAAAATGCTAAACTCGCGTCAGGTTAAACACGTGGGCTGATCGCATCATGACACACAATAAAATTGGAAAGGTTGTTGACTTTCAATATAATGGACGAAACATAGTAATATTTTATTTTATCGTATTATAATAATAAGTCTCTATCTAGGACATCCACGTCCAGCTTTATTGCGAAGAAAATGCATTTTATTTACAATAGATGTTGCTAGGTGCGCTTAAATGTGATTCATGTAAGTTGATTTCTTTACAACAGATGTCGCTAAGTGCGCTTAAACGTGATTTATGTAAGTTGATTTTTCTAAGAGATAAACTTTTTAATGTAATATAAATTGTCATGTTTTATGTATGATAGCACAATAAATAAATATTGTATTCTACCACATTATTGATAGTACTTTTATTTTACTGATAATTGAAGCAATTCGTGCAAAATATTCCCTAACCATTCCAAAATATCAAAAATGCACAACGTTAATATTCAAATTTTCACTTCTGCCGGCACTCCCGGAGTCCGTCTCCCCGTCGTTTTTTTTCATGTTGTTGTTTCAATTAAACGCTTGTAATGGAAACAAAATCTTTATTCGAAAGGGCTAGTTTTTGTTAATTGCCCTTCATAAAATACGTCACGCTAAAATCAGCTTTTTCTGACCCCCCCCCCCCTATTGTCACGCTGTGTCACACTTTCTGTGACCCCTCTTGAAATATTACGCCCTCCCCTCCCCAAGTAATGATTAATTTCAATTGATAGTACACAAATTTTAAGAATTTAAATATTTATTTAGTTTTTGTAATAAAATTTAAATATATAAATATGCGCTAATGTCGAAAAATAAACATGAGTAAATGTATCAAGTTACAATTTATTGTATAATAAAACTATATACGTTTGAATGTCTATATGTTTACTAAATACGAAATAAATGATTTTCTATCTTGATGAAAATTGAGAAAGAAAAATAGTTGAAAGAAATACTAATTTAAAAATTAGACCCCCCGTCCCCCCTTGTCACATCTTGTCACACTTAGCAAGACCCCCCCCCCCCCCCCCCCCCCTTGTATGCGAACGTATTTTATGAACGGCCCCAAAGGTGACAGACGAGTAGGCTCGCCTTATTCTTAACGGCCAGTAGTCGTCAGTCTCCATCATTTGCGACACAAATATTTATATTTAAGTCCAATTTTCACATTTGAATGGGTTTTGAGATTATATGTCAGAAAAATACTCAGTGGAGGGTAGACAGAAACCGCAAAAAGTTAGGATCTTAGCTTTCGAAGGCTGTGATGCTAAAAATATAATCTCGTAAGTATTGCCTACACTTATTTTTCAGTGTTTTATCTATAAAAAAATTTCATATTTTTGTAATTCCTAAACATTTAAGTGCTAGATGATTAAAGCTATAGAATCTTTAATAGGAAAAAATCCACGTGGACCAGGCAGCAGACGGGACTCGAACCCACACTCTTCGCTATCCGGGCGAATGCACTGACCATTATGCTGTATCGATTTTTTCCTAGTCTTTCTTGAGCTGCAAGGCGGTGCCATCTCTTCGCATTGTAGGTAACCCGCAATGTCAAATGAATACCTTTTCAAGTATTAAACATTTGAAAGAAGAAAAAGCAATTATAGTTATATAATTTTTTAAACAGTTAACTGCGAGGAGTTTAAATCTAAAGAAAATTATACTAGAAAAAATTCCACGCGGACTAGGCAGAAGACGGGACTCGAACCCGTATCCTTCGCTATCCGGGAGAATGCACGGACCATTATACTACCGCGGCCCTGATGACCTTGCCGAATTTTTCCAAGTGTTTCTTAAGCCAGAAACATATTAACGTGTCGTGTCGTGTCGTGGTGCGCCAGAAGCACATCGGTTTCATACAGTTACTATGGTTAGAGACATATTTACGCATCGTGTCGAGTCGACGCTTTAATCCCTCTATCTCTCTCTAACCCATAATTAATGAATGAAACCGATGCGCCACGTCACGCCACGACACGTTAATATGTTTCTGGCTTTAAGCTGCAAGACTTAAAAAGTTTATTCATAAACATGCAAAGAGTACCAATGTTACACATTTTTACTCGCGAAAAAGTTAAATTTACGACGATTATTGAATCGCCGCAAATTACATTTTGCGAACGAGTTAAATGCATTATTGGACTGCACTATTCAGTTAGTAGCAACATTTTTGTTTCGTCGCGTTAAATAACGTTTAACGAAGCGTCGCCGCTCCATTTGATTTCGCAAATTATAATTGGCGTTATGCCGCGGCCTGCTCTCACGAACGCCACCTACGTGGCGCAAATATAAACGTTATTCCGACCAGTGTTGCCAGGTATTCGAATTTGACAAGAGATCTCCTGTTTTTCTGAAATGTCTCTACATGATTTTACTGTTTTTCTTAGAATAGGATTTCCTTTTTTAAATAAATAAATAAATATTTCCAACACTCACACCAATTAGCCTAGCCCCAAAGTAAGCACTATAAGGCTTGTGTTATGGGATACTAGGGTAACGGATAGAATACATATACAGTACATATATAAGTATATTTATATAGAAATACATATTAAACATCCATGACTGGAGTACAAATGCTCGTATTCATCATACAAACATCTGCCCCCACCGGGATTTGAACCTCTCGAGTCGGTGACACCATGAAACCCGGCGTACAAACCACTCGACCACGGAGGTCGTCAAATTGCGTATTGTGTTGCATTTTCCGCCATTAACAATATAGGTAATCTTAAATACAATACAATAATAATGTATCAAAAAAAAAACAAGCTTTGGGGGCGGCAGAAGCCATAGGAACGCATTCGTTACTGGCCTATATTTTGATTTTTATTTGTTAACGCCATCCATCCCTCGACGAGGGAAGCTGCAATCGGTCCATCATCATCGTCCATTCACCTTCACTCACTTTGATTTATATAGATTCACTCTCCCTCTTGCAATTCGAATTCAAAAAAGCTAACGTACGCACATAATTTCTATAAGATCTGTATTTTATTTTGAATAATATTTTACAATTTGAATATTCGATTTTTATTGAGAAATCCACATATAGAAGATACTAAGCTATCGAACATTATCAATTCTAAGCAGCTCTGCAAATCGGAAAAATGCCCCTTCATCCACGGTTGTTTCTTGCAGTTCTTTTCAGGCATTGTCCTAATACAACGCGATAACGCTATGGGATGCTAGGGTAACGGATAGAATACATATACTGTACATATTTATGTATATTTATATAAATACATATTAAACATCCATGACTGGAGTATAAGTGCTCGTATTCATCACACAAACATCTGCCCCCACAGGGATTCGAACCCTGGACCTCTCGAGTCGGCGACAGCCATGAAACCCGGCGTACAAACCACTCGGCCACGGAGGTCGTCAGCGAATAGATTTGTAAACATTTTAGTCGCGCGAATGCATCGCGCGTTCGCCTATTAGGACACCTATTCTAGATCAATATGTTTGATCGTCGACTCGTACGATGATCGCATCGCTCATTCGCGTTATCGCGTTGTATTAGGACAATGCCTCATACATTTACTGCATTTTGATGCAACGCCTCCCAATTTCTTAAACTCGGACCTGGCAACACTGATTCCGGCGCGCTTTTTTAACATTTCAAGCACGTAACGTTAACTGGCCAACGGTTATGATCAGTTGTTAATTTTATTCCGTGAATTGTTTTTTATTTGCGAGTGTTGTTCGTGTTGAAAAATGTAATGGCTTGTGGATGGTTCATTGATGATGTTTGATATTGCCAGGTCGCATTCTAGCGCTCGTCTGGGAACATAATCTTTACTTTACAGAAGACCGAAGTGAAGTAAAACTGCCTTTTGTTATTAAACTCAAACTCATTTATTCAGTCTAGGCTGTTACAAGCTCTTGTGAAAGTCAAACGCTATGTCATCTACAGCGGGAGACCTTGTACTGAGAAGAACCGGCAAGAAACTCAGCAAGGGCTATCTTTTTCTCCCTGTTTTGTTTCATACAGTGTCGTCAATTGGAAGATGACATCAAAAATTTAAAACATGTGTTGATGTCAACTTCCATCACATTAATATTATTAATTAACACAAGTTAAGTATAACTAGGTACTATTTTTAAATTTAGAAGTGGCGATTAAACAATTTTCAACCAAATTAGCAAAGTAAAACGACTTAGTCTATTATATTGATGACCTCCGTGACCGAGTGGTTTGTACGCCTAGTTTCATGGTGTCGCCGACTCGAGAGGTCCTGGGTTCGAATCCCGGTGGGGGCAGATGTTTGTGTGATGAATACGAGCATTTGTACTCCAGTCATGTTTAATATGTATTTTTCTATATAAATATACTTATATATGTACAGTATATGTTTCTATCCGTTACCCTAGTATCCCATAACACAAGCCTTACAGTGCTTACTTTGGGGCTAGACTAATTGGTGTGAATGTTGGAAATATTTATTTATTATTTATATTCAGCCTATATTAAATATGTTATATCATCATCAACAGCCCATCTTCGTGCACTGCTTGGGCTACTCGCATCCAGCTCCTGCCAGCCACCTTGCGCAAATCGTCACTCCATCGCGCCTGAGAACGTCCTAAACTACGTTTGCCTAGACGCGGTCTCCACTCCAGAACTCGTCTACCCCAACGATTATCGGTTCTTCGGCAAATATGGCCAGCCCACTGCCACTTCAGCTTGCTAATCCGGTGGGCTATGTCGATAACTCTGGTTCTCTGTCGGTTTACCTCATTCCTGATGCGATCCTTCAGAGAAACGCCGAGCATAGCCCTTTCCATAGGTCCACAGGTTCAAATATGTTATATATCACATCACATTACCAGCCTATTAATGTCCCCACCAGTGTTGCCAGGTCTCCAGATTTTACAGGAGATCTCCTGTTTTTCGTAGATGTTATTGTCTAAAAAAAACAAGCTTTGCGGGGCGGCAGAAGCCACAGAGAAACATTCTTTTCTATTCGTTATTGGTCTTTATCTTGATTTGATTTACCAATTCTAGGGGGGGGGGGGGGGTATGCAAACCGGAAACAAAAAGTACGCTACTGCATCTACTGTTTTTTTCTACAACGCCTCCCGATTTTTTAAAATCGGACCTGGCAACACTGGTCCCCACTGCTGGGGCACAGGCCCCCAATAGGGAGATTGGGCCATGACCCACCACGCGGGTCCAGTGTGGATTGGTAGGAGCTAACGACTACAGCCGGGACCAACGGCTTAACGTGCCTTCCGAAGCACGGAGGAGCTCGAGATAGTAAATATTTGGCCACCCATCCAATGACTGACCACTGCGAAAGTTGTTTTACTTCAACCATCGCAGCCGAACGCGCTAACCACTTGCGTCATCGAGTAATCCTCAATCGTTTAGTAGGTACAGCGATTGTCAGGATGTTGAATTAATTTTATGACGAGGTTGGAATAGGCTAGTTGACTCATGTCGAATTGTATTAAATAAATGTTTATTTCTTAAAATATTTGGTCTAAGGAACCTAAATATATCGATTCCACTTCATAAAAGCAGAAGATTGCTGTAGATATTTAATTTAAAAAAATATGTTTTAGTCTATACTTTTTAAACACTAAAAACACTGTTCGCCACATCCGCCATGATTATGACGTCTCTTTTAGTAAACAACTAAATGTCATTCATACATAACTTTAAAACTTGTATTATTAAAACTGATAATAAATGAAGAGACTTAAAATATTATTCAATGAGTACTTACATCAAAGTGATCTTCGCAAAAATATTTTTTTCTATGAGTCGATAAAGTTGCAGGATCACTTTTAGCAAGTTCTAACCAGGTATTGCGTAGGTTAATTTCTTTCGGCACTTTAATCCACAACTTTCCTGGAGTCTTCAAGGATGTGTTTTTACATACAATAAAGATAATTACTATATTTTTCGTGGTATCTATTAGAAATCATGTTTTTTTATTATAAACTGAGATAGGTTATTTTCTTCGTGCTTACCAGTTTTTGTTTACTACCGTCAACGTCATAACATAGATAATCTATAGACTAAAATGGCCGACAGCGTTTTTGTATGTCCATGAAAAGTCTATTTTAAAATTAAAGAATATAGCTTTCTAGGTCTCAAACAAATACAATACACTTTTTTTCGGTCTAATAGAACATTTATTAACCATTTAAAACCTTTTTCCAAAAAGGGTCAACTAGCCTATTGTATGAATTCGGCGTAACGCTGACTGTGGCTCTATTCATGTTTAGTATTATATGTTATCTCACAAAGTGTAGTACACATTGCTTGCTGGCTTACAGAAATCGCTATCCTCACTTTATCGTTTAGTGCTTAGCGATTGCCACAATGTTAAATGTATTTTATGAAGGGGTTGAAATTGAAATGCAGACTATAGCTCAGTTTTATAGGTTAGGTTAGGTTAGGCACAAAATAAAAGTTGGTACACAATGATTGCTGGTTCACAGAAATCGCTTACCTCACTTCATCGTTTAGTACTTAGCGATTGCCACAATGTATATATCGATATTTAAAAAAATATCAATATCGGCTTCGATATATCGCGAAAAAAAATATCGATATATCGATATATCGGGCCAATTTTTCCAAAAATATATTTAGGTCAGCCTAGCATAGTAATAATAGTTCAATACAAATTATAATTAAAGAAAGAATTATCAAAGTACCAAATTGCCGCTACACTACATGAGAGTACAGTATCTCACGAAATATGACACGCGGAATAATAATGGAACGAAAATTATCTCCCTAAAAATAGACCCTATTTTCGAATGATGAAAATGCCAATGCCAGGGCCTCTCAGGTGCCATCTTTCGTAAACAAGACTAGACAGTCACACACTTCCACAGAATATAATGGAAATCAGCACAACCAATTCACCAGCGAAACAGATTTACAAATAATAGACATTACTAAATACAGCACAGATCATAGATACGTTGAATATCATTAATCTGAGATCTAGTTACGATTTTTCCAGATACGAATTTAGTTAGATCGTGATATGCCGCTAATAATTAAAAAAATATCGTTTTTGATACGAATTTCGATATTGGTTATTTTGTATCGATATATCGATATATCGAATTAAAATATATCGGCAAAAAATATCGATATATCGAACAAAAAATATCGATATATCGATACATCGATATATTTTCAACAAGCCTATGTCGAATGTATTTTATGACGTAGTAGGAATTATATACGTTCGGCGTAATGCAGACGATGGCTCAGTGTCAACTAGTTAAGGACCGCAAACAGCGCGGATGGGAGGGGTATAGGGGGCGCAATCAGCTGCCTTTGTTTGGCCTGCCTTATGTGTCGCGATTATGCACCCCGCCATACTATGTCCTATCATAATTATTCTGTTCATTGTTATGATTATAAAAGATGTAAGTATACAAATATGTAGAATAATTTACTAAAAAGACATTAAAAATTTTACTTAAAACACTATTTCATTGAGGAGCTCGATAGCGTGAGTGGTTAGCGCTTTCGGCTGCGATCGTTGAAGTTAAGCAACTTTCGCAGTGGTCGGTCATCGGATGGGTGACCAAAAAATTTACTATCTCGAGCTCCTCCGTGCTTCGGAAGGCACGTTAAGCCGTTGGTCCCGGCTGCATCTGCAGTCGTTAGCACCCACTAATCCACACAGGGCTCGCGTGGTGGGTCATGGCCCAATCTCCCTATTCCATCCATAGGGAAGGCCTGTGCCCCAGCAGTGGGGACATTAATAGGCTAATGATGATGATGACTATTTCATTTGGGACAGTTTGAACTTTTTCTTTAATTTTTAGAGTTCCGTAGCCGAACGGCAAAAAATGGAACTCTTATAGATTCGTCATGTCCGTCCGTCTGTCTGTCCGTATGTGACAGCCACTTTTTCCGAAACTATACTGTTCAAATTTGGTAAGTAGATGTATTTTGTGAACCGCATTAGTATTGTCACACAAAAATAGAAAAAATACATAAATTTTGGGGGTTCCCCATACTTAGAACTGAAACTCAAAATTTATTTTTCATTAAACCCAAACGTGTGGTTTGTCTCCAAAGGTTTTCCAAAACGATGTTGAGGTTTTAAAATAACTTCCTTCTAAACTGTCGTGGTAAAAAAATTCTCAAAAATAAAAAATAAATATATACTATTTTCCTTACTAGAATATTTTCAGACGCGATAAAGTCAACATCACTAAAAGACTGATTCTTATTATTTACTCAAAGGACACTAACAAAACAAAATGATTAATTGTATTAGTCCAGGCAACGAATGCTCAAAAACAGGTATAGAGGGAAATGCTTGGAACACAATTTTTGACTTCGTAACTTTGTTAGGACTATTTAGAAGGTAAACATATCAAAAGTCCCCGCCCGTAGCCCTTAAGCAATTTAGGGCATTTTATAATTACAGACTTTTAAGAGCGGATATCTCGAAAACTATACAAGATATCAAAAAACTTGACTGAATAAAACTTGTAGCAAATTTAATCAGCTTTCACTTTTGTCAGAGTTTCATGTCGCTAGGATGCATAGTTTCCGAGATATATGCGAAAACCCTAAAAATGGGACCTTCAATCCCCCCCTTCCCCCCGGCTTAAGGGCTACGGGCGGGGACTTTTGATATGTTTACCTCCTAACTAGTTCTAACAAAGTTACTTAGTCAAAAATTGTGTTCTAAGCATTTCCCTCTATACCTTTTCGTTGCCTGGACTATATGAATTCCGAAGTAGGTATGCAATGAATCGGGCAATTTTAGCAAGTGGCTGGATTTAACACAAACAGTCAACTATGCAGACGGCTGGCCGGTCGATCCATTTAATTAATGGCGATTTGGCGAGGTGGTGCCAACCGCTATGTTAGAGGTGTACTTACTAATTCCTACTTACAGAACTAGACTTAGACCAATTCATTATTAGTACTACACCGCATCTATGTATCAATATCATTGATAAATTGAATTCAAGCGAAAGATTTCACAATAAGGGCTACCGTTTTCTGCCTCACCAGATGGCGCCACTGTTGAGTAAGGTCCTAAATTGTAACTTTTAAAGTTTATTAATACGCACATGAAATCAAAGGTTACATTTAGATCGTATTTTAACACAAAAGAACCATATCCTAAACATAATAGGCCATGCCACAGTGACGCACAGTTCCGTTTTATTCGGAATAAATGGGAACATAATCATTTTTCTAAGCTCAAATTTTTAATAACTGACATTCATTGCCACATAACTCATATTTGCCATAATTAAGCCGAATTGTTACCAATTATTCACAACACTATTTTAATCTATATACTTATAATAAATCTGTAGAGAGGTCAATTCTGTACATGAAATATATTATCAAAATAACTATCAGGGGGTGATTAGTGATCGATACTGATGCCAAAAATGCAATCAGTAAAATTTTTGTCTGTCTGTCTGTCTGTCTGTATGTTCCTTATAGAAACAAAAACTACTCGACGGATTTTAACGAAACTTGGTACAATTATTCTTTATACTCCTGGGCAGGTTATAGTATACTTTTCATCACGCTACAGTCAATAGGAGCAGAGTAGTGAAGGGAAATGTTGGGAAAACGGGAGAAGTTACTCCATTTTTTTAGCTTCCGTTGCGTGTGCAGCCTTAATGGTTAAAGTTACATAGAAATCATGTATGACGGAAATATTCTACATAAAATTGTCTAAAAAATATCCCTCAACAGCATATGTCTATCTTTTATGGTTGACTCACAATAACACGTGTAACTCCTGATAGCTTAGCAGTTCGGAGCATTCTGATTATATTTGTTTACTCTTACGTTTATAATATTCTCACTCATCCCTAATTTAAAAAAGTTAACATTATTACCTATTCAATAAAAAAAGAATCATAGAAATCGATATAGAAAAACCAAACTTATACATGAAATAAGTCATCGCGCCGTCGCACGTGAATACTGAATCATGCTATAAGGATTATTTTTGTGTAACGGTTGCCGCGCTTGACACGGGTCGCGGCGGCGGTAGGTATAAGAAGAATGCCATTGTGTATAATACAGGCCTGAGAACAATAACTATAGTCTACACTTCAGCTCTACACCGAAGCGAAGCGAGGGCGGGCCACTAGTTAGAAATAAACCCGCGTAGTCAACCAACAAGCAATAACATTTGACATTTCGGAGACCTCACGCTACACTAGCGCCTCTAGCGGCGGATTCATACGCGATAGCCCTCATTGGCCAATGTTGATTGGCAGAGAAGGTAGATGGAGCGAATGGTAAGCGCGTTCAGTCTGAGATCGTGGAAGTGAAGACCCCTTTTACAAAATTGTACCGCCGGCGCCGCCGTACTAATCGGCGCGTAGGTAGATTTGCACTATTTTAGTATATATTGCATTTTACGGGTGGTGTTTCGAGTCTTATAAAATCATTATTACTGAACTAATTATTAAAAATATATACATATTACAGTAGTTCAATGATGGTAGATTAGTTTTATGAAAGTTTTTGATAGTAATTCTGTTTAATTCAATATCAAAATACGAGGTAGACCTGCATTATTTTTTGGGAAAACTCAAGGAGGTTAGATGTTTTTTTTGATAATTAATGAGACAGAAAATCAAGATTCTAATACATTATGTTGCAACAAAAACATATTTCTGATGTCGTAGTAATTAATTTGATCTAATTTATTGAACATTATTGAGAGAATTAGGCGTTTGAACTTGTGCATATTATCGTTTTTTCTGTAAACTAGCTGCAGTAAAACGATCAGTACAAAAAAAGGAAAATAGTATTTGCAAATATTCTACATTAACTTTCAATAGAAAGAATAATTCTACTGTTAACTTCTATTGGAAATATTCAAAATCTTTTCGAAATAGGTAAATAAGGCGCTCAAAAATTACATTTAATTGGAAAAAATGTGAAAGGGCTCCTAAGGAACTTTCGCATTTTCCGGTCATTGGATGGGTGACCAAAGATTAACAATCTTGAGCTCTTCCCGGCTTTGGAGGAAAGCTAAGCCATTGATTCCGGCTGCATCTGCAGTCATCAGCACCACCAATGTCATGTCCCAATCTCCCTATTTTATCCATAGGGAATTTTTGAGCCTGCCTGTGCCACATAAGCACTGGGGCCATTACAAGAACTCAGGATGGAAACAGTACTCGAACGACAGTCGGCGCTGATGTAGGCGAATGTAGCTATCATTATGGGCCTATTAATGTCCCCACTGCTGGGGCACAGGCCTTCCCTATGGATGGAATAGGGAGATTGGGCCATGACACACCATGCGAGTCCAGTACGGATTGATGGGTGCTTACGACTGCAGATGCAGAAGGGACCAACGGCTTAACATGCCTTCTGAATCACGGAGGAGCTCGAGATAGTAAATTTTTGGTCACCCATCCAATGACTGACCACTGCGAAAGTTGCTTAACTTTAAAGATTGCAGCCGAACGCGCTAACTACTTGCACTATCGAGCTCTGTAGCTATATCTGTCCAAAATATGAAGTCGCATACCGCTTTGATATGTTACGCGCGTACTTCTACGTCGCGCTGACAGAAACGGCCATTCGGCCTCGTCGGTTGGCGTATCTTGATTGAGTTAGGTGTCAATGAATGTAAGTAATTTAAAAGAAGACCTAAGACAAATGATTATGTCCTCCTTTTTTCCGAATAAAACGGGATTGCGCGACACTGTGGCATGGCCACATGATTATGTTTACGATACGGTTCTTTTGTATTAAAATGTGATATAAATCTAAAGAAAAGTTTACCAGAAAAAAATCCACGCGGACCAGGCAGCGGACGGGACTCGAACCC
Source organism: Chilo suppressalis (assembly GCA_902850365.2). Taxonomy (NCBI): domain Eukaryota; kingdom Metazoa; phylum Arthropoda; class Insecta; order Lepidoptera; family Crambidae; genus Chilo; species Chilo suppressalis. The sequence goes on from OU963894.1 coordinate 1,967,928, forward strand.
GCATCCTTCGCTATCCGGGCGAATGCACTGACCATTATGCTACCACGGCCCTATTAGCCGCGTCGAAATTTTCCTAGCCTTAAGCTGCAAGGCAGCGCCATCTCTTCGCATTGTAGGTAACCCACAAAGTGAAATGAATACATTTTCAAGTATTAAACATTTGAAAGAAGAAATAGCAATTATTATAGTTATGATTTTATTTATTTTTTAAGCATTTAACTGCTAGATGTTTAAATCTAAAGAAAAGTTTACTAGAAAAAAAAGGCAGCTTAAGGCTAGGACAATTTCGACGCGGCTAATAGGGCCGTGGTAGCATAATGGTCAGTGCATTCGCCCGGATAGCGAAGGATGCGGGTTCGAGTCCCGTCCGCTGCCTGGTCCGCGTGGATTTTTTTTTCTAGTAAACTTTTCTTTAGATTTAAACATCTAGCAGTTAAATGCTTAAAAAATAAATAAAATCATGTGATATAAATGTTTTTTTTTTCATAGATAAGTCCGACAAATGACTCCACCCCACCTGATGTTAAGTGATGGTGAAGTCCAGACGTGAAGATACCTGGTACAGCAGTTCTACCTGCCACACCAGCCATCCTCACCTTGCCGGCCTGCATGTTGCTTCTTCACGCCTCTTTTAAAGGATCCCAGGTTGTAAGAAGGAGGGTACACGTGAGCAGGCAGAGCATTCCATTTAAGGATAGTGCGACAAAGAAATGAGTCACCAAATTTCTTTGTACGCGTTGGAATTGTGGTCACAGTTAGACGGTGACACCGAAGGCCAGCGTGCGTGGTCCTCTGAAGGAAAGGGGAAGGTGGAATAAGAGAGTAATAACTCTTCAGAACACACGCTAAGCCATTGATTACGGTTGCAAAATATGAAGGCGCATACCGCTATGATATGTTACGCGCGTACTTCTACGTCGCGCTGACAGAAACGGCCATTCGGCCTCGTCGATTGGCGTATCTTGATCGCCTATGAGCTGTGAGAAATTTATGTACACGCGAATCAGTTGTATCATCATCAGTGTAGTACTAAATGTTTTAGTTTTACAATCGTCGGTCGGCGCTGATTGCAAGACCAACAGATACTATTAGTTCTTTTTGTTTGCATAATTTAATATAAGCAGGAGACAGAAAACCTCTCTGAGTTTGTTTCGCCGGTTCTTCTCAGAAGGGTCTCCCAATTTTGGAACCGGTGGTAGTTTACGGTAGTTAGGGTCAAATAAATAAACTTAAAATTACAAAATCTTTTTTATAAATAAAGTACTTTATTAACTAAATCAACTTATAATATCATACATAGACAATGAAGTTTTAAAAATCTTCCAATGAAATATCCGAACGCTCAATAAAAGTCTTTCGAAGGTAGCTCGACAAAGTAAATAAAAAATCATTATTCTGACGATGCAGACCTGAAACGGCTGCGAAACGTCAATAAATAAATAAAGTTCGTGCATTAACCCGTTAAAACTAGTTTTATTTATTTACACGGGAACTATTACAGACAAGAAAAACGTGTCATTGCAATCGAAGTACAGTTTTAAATACTTAGTAACCTATATATATATATTATAACCTTCTAATTTTGACAGTTGCTGACACCATTGATGCGAGGAGGCTAAAGAGCGAGATTTAATGTGCTTTAAGTACCGGCGCACACGGGCCACACGCCAGAGCCACAAACGCCGCCACGAGAAGCTAGCAGCGGCTACTAAAGTGGCTGAAGCGCGCGACAGCGGCCGTCTAAGGTAAGGGAGAGAGGGGTGGGGAATCGCGCGAGTGACGTGTGGCGGCGCGCGGTGTTTTGTATCGGCGCATTAAGTGGCCGGTGCGATCCACAAAAAGCGAGCAACGACGATTTGTAGCGTGTGGCGGCCACTGGCGTACCGTGTGTGGCGAGTCCATATTAAATGTATGAAAACTACAAGAAATATGCCGGTGGCGGCGTTGTGTGGTCGTGGTCGGTGGCCCGTGTGCGGCGACACTAAGTATGAGAGTCAAAGACACCACTTTAGTATGCTCTATTGCCCGCTTTTGCCAAGGAAAGTTGAGTACTTGTGCCATTTTGAAATGCAATCATATTGGCTTATAAGCTGTCTATATATTAAACGTCATTGGTCAGGACGCACCATCAGCCCCGACCATCGATCGGTGGAAAACTGTTTCTAGCCTAACTACGCTGCTCAAGAGGATCGGTGACATTCTCGCTCAATATGACGGTATGGATCTGTGTGCTGATGGGTTGGGTGTTTGGGACGATGTTTACCCGTTGGTATCGTAAGTAACATATGTGTCTAATAACTTGTTTTGTGGGAAATGTCTTTTGCCATAGCGTGTGGGGAAAGGGAGAGAGAAATGATTTTTTTTCTTCTCTTCTTTCTTTTTAAATGGCTGTGGCAGAGATATTTTGATACGTTCAGCCAAGCATGTTTTTGTTTTTATTTTTATTCCTGGCTTTTTATTTTGTTTTCTATTTTTTTATGTGTTGTTCTTGTTATTGTTTCGTGCGACACCAAACCGGTTCCAACGGAAGACTAGCGCTAATGGCAACATTAGCACTATGCTGAGTTGGGACCGCTTTGAGACTAAATTTAATTGTTTTTTTTTGCACACTGCTGTTGACAATATATTCCACAGTTTTGTCGTACGTGTTAAAAAAATTCGACAAAAACGCACGGTTGTGGATAGCCACGCATCAAGATGATGGGGATGAAATTTTTGTCGCGATGTACGATGGCGAAATGCAGCAGCTTACCTTAATAATACGAAATAGTCACATTGTCGAATTTATTGATCGACTTGTGCTTAATAAGTTGGTTGAGAAGAACACGAAAATTTTGAAAGCGAATAAGTATCATTGTATTTTCTTTGGAATACAAAACGTCCGCAGCGGTATTGTATTATCTAGAGATTACGCAGACAAAAGAAACATACAACAGCATACATATAAATTTGCCCTCGAATCAAAGTTTTTCATCTTTTGTGGGCTAGGGAATGCGTGATTTACATAAATATATTGGCCGCTGTGTAATACTTATCGTTATCTTGTATTGTCCCTGCTGACACTAATTTTTTTTACTAAGGGTGGATTCGACCATACAAGAGTAAATCTTAATCTTAGAATAAATCGTCAGTTAATCGAGAGTAAATTAATTTTACGTTTTACCATCTACAATTCTAAGAATAGTGGGCCTATTCGGGAATTGTTACTATACCGCCGCTTCGCACGGTATAAAGGAGCTATTCCTAGAATAATGTAATGGCGTCGTCAGTCCAATCATCTGATTTCTGTCATTTCACAAATATATAATCTGTGTTTTCAAATCAACTCAATGCACTAAACTAATAGTCTGGCATTGTATAATGCAACGTTTAAACAATTTGATTGATGATAGTGTTAGTGATGAGGAAATTATACCTAGACGTCCAAGATGGTTAAATGAAAGAAAAGACTTATTTGAATACTAGTGGCCCGCCCTCGCTTCGCTTCGGTGTAGAGCTGTAGTGTAAACTATAGTTTTTGGTCTCAGGCTTGTGCTATAAACAATGACTTTATTTATATAATTACACGTGATATTGTGAGTCAATCATAAAAGATAGACATATGCTGTTGCGGGATATTTTTTAGATAATTTTATGTAGAATATTTCCGTCATACTTGATTTCTATGTAACTTTAACCATAAAGGCTGCACACGCGACGGTAGCTTAAAAAATGGAGTAACTTCTCCCGTTTTCCCAACATTTCCCTTCACTACTCTGCTGCTATTGATTGTAGCGTGATGAAAAGTATACTATAAGCTGCCCAGGAGTATGAAGAATAATTGTACCAAGTTTCGTTAAGATCCGTCGAGTAGTTTTTGTTTCTATAAGGAACATACACACAGACAGACAGACAGACAAAAATTTTACTGATTGCATTTTTGGCATCAGTATCGATCACTAATCACCCCCTGATAGTTATTTTGAAAATATATTTCATGTACAGAATTGACCTCTCTACAGATTTATTATAAGTATATAGATTATGATGACCATGATTTTGCGATGAGGTTTCGTTTGAGCAAAGAAGCCACTTTGTTTCTGCTATCGAAAATTGAACGTAACTTAGAATATATTTCCGACCGGTAAGTGTACATTCTTTATACCTGTGCAGCCTGCCTACGTAGGTAGGCTACCACTATAAAATCCCTCAAACAAACAACAAATAAAATTATCACGTTTGACAGCTAGCTAGCTTACTCTACAGCTACTTTTTCACACTATAATACGGCAAAATCTAGTTGACATTAAGTATGCTCTTACACTTTCCCGTTGTAGAACAACATTTATTTGCCGGGTTTTATTTACGTTCACCATTCACTCTGCTATTCGCGTATTGTTATTCCTAGCGCAAGTATACTATCGATTACGTGGAGAAACGACTATGGATTTACTCGAGATTAAAATCATGGAATAGTTTATTCCTGGTATAGTTACTCGTGTATAAAATTAAGTTTGGTCGAATCCACCCTTAGAGATCTTAAGAGAAGTAGAGATTTTACCCTCGAATTGGAGCTCCCGTCTTGGGAAGTAACATAAGAAGTAAATTAAGAATACTTTTTGGTCGTTTTCTGTTTCTGTCGGAGAGTAAGGTTTTTGAAGTGAAAACTTCTTTAGCGGCGTTGTACACTTTTTTTTGTATGGGTAAAAAATGTTAAACTCGCGCCAGGTTAAGCACGTGGGCTGATCGCATCATGAGACACAATAAAATTGGAAAGGTTGTTGACTTTCAATATATTGGACGAAACATAGTAATATTTTATTTTACCATATTATAATAATAAGTCTCTATCTAGGACGTCCACGTGGCAGCTTTATTGCGAAGAAAATGCATTTTTTTTTACAATAGATGTCGCTAGGTGCGCTTAAGGGTGATTCATGTAAGTTGATTTGTTTACAATAGCTATCGCTAAGTGCTCTTAAACGTGATTTATGTAAGTTGATTTTTCTGACAGATTAACTTTATTATGTAATATAAATTGTCATGTTTGTGTACGATAGCGCAATAAATAAATATTGTATTCTACCACATAAATGAAAGTACTTTTATACTGATTAAAGCAATTCGTGCAAAATTATTCCCTAACCATTCCAAAATATCAAAAATGCACAACGTTAATATTCAAGTTTTCACTTCTGCCGGCACTCCCGGAGAGCAACCCGTCGTTTTTTTATTATTATAGATAGGTTCGACAACCCACTTGATGTTGAGTGACGGTGAAGTCCAGACGTGAAGATAGCTGGTACAGCAGTTGCCACCTGCTACCTGCCACACTATCCATACTCACCTTGCCGGCCTGCATGTTTGCTCTTCACGCCTCTTTTAAAGGATCCCAGGTTGTAAGAAGGAGGGAACACGTGAGCAGCCAGAGCATTCCATTTACGGATAGTGCGACAAAGAAATGAGTCACCAAATTTCTTTGTACGCGTTAGAATTGTGGCCACAGTTAGTCGGTGACAACGTAGGCCAGCGCGCGTGGTCCTCTGAAGAAAAGGGGAAGGTGGAATAAGAGTGAATAACTTCTCAGAACACTCGCCGTGGTACAGACGATAGAATGCGCTTAGTGACGCTACGTCACGGCGTAATTGAAGAGATTCTAGCTTCACGGGGAAGGAGATTGGGTCAGGCAGAGTAAGCGGTGTAAGTGATATCTCAAGCGTCTATAGGCTATGGTGGTGGCTTGCCATCAGGCAGGCCATACGCTTGTTTGCCTCATCGTTAGTTAGCTTCCACCGGGACTCGAACCCGGGACCCGAGAAAGCGACATCTTGAAACCCGGAGTACAAAACACTCTCCTCTTTGCAAATAGAAAGCGGTTTGAAACGCAAAACGCAGATTGGGCAAAAAATAAGCTACACGAATCACTAATTCCACGTGGACGAAGTCGAGGGCAAAACCTAAGTAACGGGTGGTTAGCTCGTTCGGCTGCGATCGGTGAAGTTAAGCAACTTTCGCAGTGGACGGTCGTTGGATGGGTGACGAAAAATTTACTATCTCGAGCTTTGTGCTTCGGAAGGCACGTTCAGCTGTTGGTCCCGGCTGCATTTGCAGTCGCTAACACCCACCAATCCGCACTGGGCCCGCGTGGTAGGTCATAGCCCAAACACCATATTCCATCCATAGTTAAGGCCTGTGTCCCAGCAGTGGAGACATTAATAGGCTGATGACGACATAAAATATTTAGTTTCCAGGACAGACAGAGATGATGATAATTATCGGGAATCAGTCAGTTTGACTTTTGAAAGCCACTCGATCATGTGTGTCTAGTCTGAACCAGAGTAATTAATAAATGAATATTCTATTGGTAGTAGTAAATAGGTTTTGTATTGTAATGAAATATTTAAGCAAAAATACATTTGCATGGTGGAACGGGACGGGTAATAGCATTGTGCGTAGTTAGACGGAGATGGGTAGATTTAGTGCAGCGGCCATTGCACGGCCGAATGCACGGGCTGTACCGTCAGCAACATAACGAACGTTGTAATTTTTACGGAGGAACTAGTTCACAACTATTATGTATATTTTTTTGCCCAATCTGCGTTTTGCGTTTCAAACCGCTTTCTATTTGCAAAGAGGAGAGTGTTTTGTACGCCGGGTTTCAAGATGTCGCTTACTCGGGTCCCGGGTTCGAGTCCCGGTGGATGCTAACTAACGATGAGGCAAACAAGCGTATGGCCTGCCTGATGGTAAGCGACCACCATAGCCTATAGACGCTTGAGATATCACTAACTAGTTCACAACTATTATGTAGTTATGTTTTTATTTATATTTAAGCATTTAACTGCTAGATGTTTAAATCTAAAGAAAAGTTTACTAGAAAAAAAATCACGCGGACCAGGCAGCGGACGGGACTCGAACCCGCACCCTTCGCAATCCGGGCGAATGCACTGACCATTATGCTACCACGGCTCTATTGGCCGCGTCGAAATTTTCCTAGGCTTAAGGTGCGGGTTCGAGTCCCGTCCGCTGCCTGGTCCGTGGATTTTTTTCTAATATTTTGTTCTTTAGATTTAAACTATTATGTAAGTAAAACGTTGACAAAACCGTACCCCAAGCACGGACATTGACAGATCCGTAATCGTCTCGTATCGCCAAAGTTTCTATGGAATTTAAGCAGCGGACGTAAGAACAAACTTCCTTCAATAGAAAATTTGACGACGGCAATCGTACAACAGTAATCGTATCGTGTCGACAAAAAATAAAAACGAGATTTTTTGAAGTCATAGTAGAAGCTATGTATTCAACAGAAATTAAAGCAAATGGCTGTTTTAAAAACGTCTTTGTACTATTAAGGAATATTTAGATGGAAAACAGTAGCATTTTTTATATTAATTCATATAATAGACATTAATTTCGATGATTGAATGACTGATTTGTAAAAGCAAGAGGAAGGGTGAAGGCAAAAGATTTTACGGTTATTTTGAAACGTTCTAAGCATTGAATTAATACTATCAATTGGTGATGTTGCTTTTCCATTGGTGTATATGGTTTTAAGGCTCTACGGGGCAGGGTATTTAATTTAGAATAAACAAGGTCAGTTTAATTTAAGAGTCGTCATTTTAAAACACCTAATAATCAGATGGGGTAGAGCAATGTGCAGCGTTTTGTATAAAATTGCACACACATAATTTCACAGTGTTCAAAATTGTAAGCAACTTCCGCAATGGTCGATCGTTCGCTCATTAGGTCTTGGGTTCGAATCCCGGTGGAGGCAAACGTTAGTATGATAAATTCGAGCATTTGTACCTTAATTATAGATGAATATAATGTTTAAAATATATGTATCCTATCCATTACCTTACTATCCCTTAACACAAGCCTTACTGTGCTTACTTTAGGGCTAGGCTAATTGGTGTGAGCATTAGAAATATTTATTTATTGGATGGGTGACCAAAAACTTATTTTCTCCAGCTCCTCTGTGCTTCGGAAGGCACGTTAAGTCGTTAGTCCTAGCTGTATTACAGTCACTAGTACCCACCAGCACGCACTGACCCCATGTGGTGGGTCATCAATCTCCCTATGCCATCATTTGGAAAGGCCTAAGCCCCTGCAGTGAGGACATTAATAGACTGATAATAATAATCAAAATTTAAACTTACATTCAGAAACACCATCACAAAAACTAAAATCTTACCTACACTAAACATTTTAAATTACCCAATGAATCTAATAGTTATAATTTAATTACCTTATCTATGTGAAATACATCTTTTCACATAAATTCTCTACTTTCCTAAGTCCTTTCTTATATAATAAGTTAAATAGAGTATTAGGTATTTATACATTAAACTATTTTAACTGTAGAACTGTAGTATTTAATTATTTGCACAGCCTGACATACGAGCAGACCGAAGATTAACTTCTTATTTGTAAATAAATGAACGTAACTCCATAATTTACATTTACCAACATTTATATAATGATTACTCTAAGTTCTGTTTTAATTAATTTGTTAATTTATTAATCATTCAATGTATTATTTAGATCATAAAAGCCTGAAATACAGGTACAATTTTAACTGTAACCTAGTTCAGGCATCCATTATTTTGTATTTTATATTGTTATTAGTATTATTATGCAATGTATGACCTTATTTGAATAAAGATAATATTTATTATTATTATTATATTATTATTATTACCTAACCAGTTTTTGCTGACGGTACCGGCTCACACGTGTGTCCCAAACGAGCCGGGTATAATGAATAGCTGTCGCCCGGCACCATATTTCAGCGAATTAACAAATGACCCGCTGTCAGTGCAAGCGCGGCGCGCGATTTTTCTGCGCACCGTACCGCTTGATGTACGTGCGGTGTGGTGCTGCGCAGTGGCAATTAATGGCGGGCTTGGAAGCACCCACCTCTTGTTTGAGACTAGGCTCTGTCTTGATTGCACTACGAGATTTTAGCATCAGACTTTTAGAAGAGTATGGCGACAGCTAATGTTTGTTAATGATAAGACAAGTGTTTGTTTAACAGTGAAGACGGGCAGAATATTATTCTTGTAATTATTTTGTTATACGAAAACAGATATTATGCCTTAAAGTTATTAATGGGATTTCTACTATACAGTAAAACCCCTTTAAGACGATTTCACAGGGACTTAACCAAAAACGCGTCTTAAGCGGGAAAGCGTATTAAGCGGGATTGCGGGATAGGGTATTAAATGTACAATATTTATGAATTATGTATGTCATAGAAAACGTAGTGTATTATTATTTATTTTTACGTTATTTAAATTATTCATTTATTTTAGTTTGTCAAAAAGATTTTGAGGCATTAGTATTTACAAGATTTTCAACATAATTAAAGTTTTGCAGTGCGTCTACGCTTTGATTTAAAGAAGTTACATAGCGTTTAAATCAATAAATTCTGATCTATATACATATCTTCTTCTTGATCATTGTTACTTAGGGCCTCTTCTTGTGTGTTATTCACATTTTCATTGAATTTTATGCTGCTTCAAGAGGTAATATGTGTGGTACGTATTGGCGATTTAGGAGTATTAAACGGGATGACGAATCGAATCAAGCGTTAAGAAATGTATGAAAACATGTCTCAAGTTGCAGGGACTGACACAAAATGGCGTATTAAGCGAGAAATCGTATTAAGCGTGATCGTATTAAACGGGTTTTACTGTATGTACCTCAGTTACTTCGTGATCGTGGCGCGTGAAACATTGCTGAAATATCGGTGAGTCCCTAAAACAAGGTACATGTTAGCTATCCCGTTAATAAATATAATGCTATTGACCATGCAAGTTTAAAACAGTATATTAGATTGATATGCCTTAGTATGAATGATCATATTATATGACTAGTGGCCCGCCCTCGCTTCGCTTCGGGGTAGAATTGATCAAAATCCTTTCTTAGCGGATGCTTACGTCATAACATCTACCTGCATGCCAAATTTCAGCCCGATCCGTCCAGTGGTTTGGGCTGTGCGTTGATAGATCACTATGTCAGTCAGTCACCTTTGAGTTTTATATATATAGATATATCCATTAAGGGTAGCAAAGCATGTAAACTTGAAATGTGCCTACCTTTTTTTTATTCAAACATTTGAAAGTGTTCTTTTCGAAGTACTCAATCAACAAACAAAACAAAAAGTTATCTGTACGCCAAGCACGAATAACTAGCGTGAAAGTATTGTATCGCTATCGTCAAAGATTTCTATGGAAACTATGCAGCGCCCCCTGCTAAACGTAAGAACAAATTAACTTCTGCATTGACATTAGGCATCGTAATTAATATTGACATAGAATTAAATCGTCATCAGCCTATTAATGTCCCCACTGCTGGAGCACAGGCCTTCTCTATAGATGGAATAGGGAGATTGGGCCATGACCCACCACGCGGGCTCAGTGCGGATTGGCGGGTGCTAACGACTGCAGATGCAGCCGGGACCAATTGCTTAACGTGCCTTCCGAACCACGGAGGAACTCGAGATAGAAGATTTTTGGTCACCCATCCAATGACCGACCACTGCGAAAGTTACTTAACTTCAACGATCGCAGCCGAACGCGCTAACCACCTGCGCCATCAAGCTCCTCCTTGAGAATAGAATTGAATAAAAAACTCTAAAATTATTAGAATGAAATAATTTGCTATCAAAGGTATATCACAATAAATCATATATTTTTGAAGTTATACTTCTTTAGGCGCGTTATGAAAAAATGATGAGAGTGAAATTTTAAGATGCGCGCGCATCACTGTAACACAAAATTTTAACACAATGAAGTTGGTCGCTTTAGCGACCAACTTCATGCGTTACTTTTGTGTTTACCGCACATTAAGAAAATCTACCAACAAAATAGAAATAGAATCTCTATTTAGTGGGTGCTAACGACTGCATTGTGAAGGCCTATCAAAAGTATTTATTAATCTGGAACAACGGAACCAAAGCGCGATTCAGGAGACTACAGCGCCATCTCTTGACCATTGGTGTAGTAGAACCAAAAACCACATCTTTATTTTTTGTAATAAAGTAACAAAAAGTATTTATTAATCTGGAACAACGGAACCAAAGCGCGATTCAGGAGACTACAGCGCCATCTCTTGACCATTGATGTAGTAGAACCAAAAACCACATCTTTATTTTTTGTTATAAAGTAACAGTTATAGGTATTCATGTTTATAATATTTATCCACATGTTTCTAGTTTGTATATTCGGAATACGTGTTTGAGTTTCATACAAGTGCAAATCACACATGTTCTAATAAATTATATTCAGTAGCGATTTTAATTGAATATGTTGATTATTTATTTATTTTTTCAAATTAAAACTGAACTTTATTGACTGTGTCCTTTTCCAGACTTTTTATTAATTTATTGTAATTAATTATTTGCATGCAATTAAAAACTAATTTTAAACGATGCCAAAGAAGGATAACTTCTCACGCGCCTACATAAGTACACGCACCCATTTTTTTATATATATTTCCAACACTCACACCAATTAGCCTAGCCCCAAAGTAAGCACTGTAAGGCTTGTGTTATGGGATACTAGGGTAACGGATAGAATACATATACTTTACATATATAAGCGTATTTATATAGAAATACATATTAAACATCCATGACTGGAGTACAAATGCTCGTGTTCATCACACAAACATCTGGAAAGTGCCTTCATGGGTTATCTCATATTGAACTCATTTTTCAAATTGACGAAAAAACAGCCCTTGCTGAGTTTCTTGCCGGTTCTTCTCAGTACAAGGTCTCCCGCCGTAGATTTGCGAACCGATGGCGTAGCTTTTCGACATTCACAAGTGCTTGTAACAGCCTAGACTGAAAAAACCGGGATTCGAACCCGGGACCTCTCGAGTCGGCGACGCCGTGAAACCCGGCGTACAAGCCACTCGGCCACGGAGGTCGTCAAAATATTTTATTTTGAACTGACATTGGGAATTGCAATTAACATTGACATACATTTGAATTTAAATTATAATGACAAAATACTTGTTATTAAATGAAAAATAATAGGTATATATAATAAAATAGGTAAAATGAGAATACTGTAATATGACTGTTATGTTTTAATATGTTAGAATTTATTGCATGCTTTTAATATGGCTAAATAGGTTTAAGTTTCTTAGCTTAAAATATGCTTTATATGCGAACACCTTTTGTCAACCTATAAAATGTAAATAAAGATATTCCAATCTATCCTATCCTATCCTATCCTATCCTATCCTATCCTATTCTTTCATAGAAACTTTGACAGTGGCGATGCGATTATTTTCACGTTAGTTGTTCGTGCTACGGTACTGCAAGCATTAACCGAATGTTAATTTAATTATCAAGAGTAAATAAATACTTCAAAATCATTACGCAGTAAATCTAATTTAATATCAAAACTATCAAAATAGTGAATTGGAAAATACTTATCTTTTATTTGGCTGGACCGAAATCGTATTTGGAAGATGATAGGGTTTCAATTGGTTTTTAAATTAGATACTTTTTAGTCATAAAAATAACGATCACAAAGTTGGTGATAATATATTTTAACAACAGCTCGTTGTGGGGAGGAATGCAAAAATCTATTAGGCTCCTGTTTTCTTGCTGCCAGCAGTCACTGAATATTGCTCATCTGCATAGTTTAGGTTCGGGGCTTAATGCGTATTTACTATCCCTATTACTAATATTGTAAATTAATGTGAAAGTTATAAAAAACTTTTTCGTTTGTTACTCAATCACGCAAAGATTACTGAACGGATTTGGATATAATTTGGTACGCATATAGTTAATGGCCTGGATTGAGATATAGGATATTTTTCATCTAAAATTTTTTTAAGCTACTGAGGAGTTCTTAAAAAGCCAAAGTTAACGCGGACGAAGTCGCGGGCGCTGTTAGTAGACAATATTTGTCATTTTAAAGATGTTCTACGTTTAATATTTTTTGTGTGGACGAGATGCATGTGCCCTGACTATTTGTATATTTATTTAATTAACAAAGAAACATTTAGGTACCTACTTATTGTTGGATCGTTCAATGCGTGCTTAGGAATCTACCACAGGTAGTCTTGTTCCTAGTCATAATTTGTTAACTTATAAAAATATCTTTCTTTAATTTAATATAATAATAATTTACAGGGATATCGCAAAAGAGTCGTAAACCAACGATTGAGAGATTGATTGACGAACTAGTCATTGCACCTTGAAAAGTGAGAGAGTTCTAAGCTGGCTACATACTATGCAGCCTACAATTGGATTACGTGAAGATAAAATCATTTTGGCGACAAATTAAGATTTTTTCTTTCATTCAATAAAACTTCTGTAGATTAAGATTTAGATTTAATAAATAATAAGTAGGTTTATCACATTAATATTATAAAGGCGAAAGTTTGTGAGTGTGTGAGTCTGTATGTTTGTTACTTCTTCACGTGTAAATGGCTGGGGCGATTTTAATAAAATTTGGTATGGAGTTAGCTGATACCCTGGATTAACACATTGGCTACGTTTTAGTGCGGGAAATATCCCTTATAAACCGCGGGTAACACCGCGGAGCACAGCTAGTTAAATATAATTGTGAAATGTATGTTAACAGCAGGGCTTGTTTACCGGTTAATTTTTGAACCTAAATCAGTGTCTAGTACATTACGAGCGTTTTATTAAGGTTTTACTCTACCTTCACCTTAAAATAACCGGTTTTCCTAAAAAGCAATATATATCCAAAATCTATTATGAAATAGGTTTTGAATCAATTTAGCGGTTTTTAAAGGGTTTCATTTTGCTCTTACTGACGGTTGAAATAAATACACAACTACAAAATGAATAACTTGACTCACTAGACGCTAGCAAATGTATCAATAAATGCATCAATCTCTGAGCATTAACAAGTTGTGACTTGTTTAGTTCAAACAAAACAAACTTCAAGCGATGCCGACGAGTGCGTGTGTCGCTCTGGATTAAACCGGTTTATTAAGGATTTAGGTACCGCTTTCATTTCGGATGCGCTCCAAACGAAACGTTTACTAAAAACCGGTATTAACCTTTATTTACCGGTATTTTTGAAACCGTTTTCAAGCCCTGGTTAACAGACATAGTGAATACGCGGCCGGAACACAGTTAATCGCCTCTGATTGTTATAACACTGGTGATTTGAATACAGTTAGACCCGCCATGCATACAAACCACATAATTTCCGTCGCCCATTGTTATTTATACGGAATCCGGGGATAAATGAGTTGGTTGCTTTTGATGAGTTTGATAATTGCGTGCGTGTTGATTGGGGGGATGTTCTTGAGATAATACTGACGCAATTGTTGGGTTGATATCATACATGGTAGCGTTTGTAGAAATAATAGCAAGGCACATCAAATATGTATTAAAAAAAATTGAGCCGTCAAGGGACGCCTGGCAGATGTGAAACACTAGCCATTAGTAAATTGGAATATCCAGAAATTAGTTGCTTGGGTGCGGAGTTGTCGTCGTTGGTGTTGTGTGCTTTAATTTTATTTTCACTGAAACTTTTTTCTTTAGATTTAAACATCAAGCAGATGTAACTGCTTAAAAAATAAAAATTATAAATATTTTCTCACTTCTCACATCTTTTGTTTATGTAAAAGTACCATAACAATTATATGTTCCAATGAATGTCTAATTAATTTTTGTATTTAATTTGGTCTAGTACCCATTGGACCCTCAAGATTCGACCCAAATGCAAAAAGTGCCCATTGGACCTCTTTTTTGGTGTCCATTGGACCTTCTTAAAACATTTTATATTCAATGTGCCCATTGGACCTCATTTTTGGTGCCCATTGAACCTCCTTAAAAAAATATATTCAATGTGCCCATTGGACCTCTTTTTAAGTGCCCATTGGACCTTCAAGATTATACCCTACTGCCAGTTGGACCTTATTAACAGTTTTGTTAAGCACAGTACAGTCATGTAGAAAATTGTAGACAAAAATAAAATTAATAGTAGGTATTATAAAGCCACTAACTAAATACTGTATAAGTACTGACTCCAAACAGTAAGTAGTCCAAAATAAATTATAAAGAAATCAGGTTACCTTTTTTCTTCGAATTAACGATATTTCACCGTCCCCGGAGAATAAAAATATAACTATAAGTATAAATGTAAGTTTTCAGGAAAAATAAAATAACTGTTTTGTTGTCTATTGCTCTATAAATACTGGACGCAGACAGATGATAATTTTTAACACATTTGGATTTTTTATTTATTTATTTAATTTATTTTATTTAGAAAATAAAAAGTGAATCAAAAGTAATCAAAATTTAATTTGTTTAATGTTTATTTTTATTTTATTCATATTGACAAGGAGCCAAAACCAAATATTGCACTACTGACATGTATTTTTATTCTATGGTTTATAAGGGTGCAAGTGACAATGATAATACTTTAATATCTTTTTATTTTCGTAAATATTGTAAAACCTTTTTTTCTTTAAAGGACATTATATATGTTTGTGCTTTAGGTTTAAAGGAATGATCATTAAATATATTAATTTTAAATTTAATTACATTAATGATCACTAATGTAAAAAGGTTTCACTCAATAGGGCGATTGTACACTGACCAATAAATACCCTTACAGCGCAACACCAAATCCGCAAGACCTTTCAAATCGAACAAAGTTTTATTGATTCAAAGTTCCTTAAAACAGCGTGGATCTAGACAATCTAAGCAAC
The DNA here is from genome assembly GCA_902850365.2 of Chilo suppressalis. Taxonomy (NCBI): domain Eukaryota; kingdom Metazoa; phylum Arthropoda; class Insecta; order Lepidoptera; family Crambidae; genus Chilo; species Chilo suppressalis. Next base: position 1,983,621 of record OU963894.1, read on the forward strand.
ATGACAGTGGATTTTGCAAAGACTTCATCTTTTGATCTAAGACGAAATTCTGAGGGAGATTGAATGTTTTTATCGGCAGTTATACTCCTCTTAAGCACCTGATGAAAGGAAGGTTATAGATTCCAAGCCCAAGATCTCTGCACTTAAACAAAAGGATGGCGCCGATCTCATATGTGGAAGAGAGAGAGAAATATTGCTGTCTCGTTCCGATTTATGACATATGTTGCAGCTAGAAAATAATCTTACAACCGTAGGCCATTGCTTAGAAAAATTACTCACATATGTGTCTTAAATATTTAATTTGGTAATTTATAATGTTTTACAAAAGAAGACTGTTAAGGTTGGTAGTGGGTCTTTCGGCAGACTCCAAGTTTTTATGAGATGCAGCGCACTTAATTGTGAATCGTTTGACAAAAAACTAGAATTTTATTTTATCCCGGTTTTTTATATTAAAATAACATAAATCTATCTAATAATTGATTTCCAAATGGCAAGTTTATGTGTCTATTTTTTGTTGCTAAGCATCAAATATATTATGTTCAATGTGTAACAAAAGCAGTGATAATAATTCTGATAATAATCCATGACTGGACTGATTGACATTTGCCATAGTGATTGAGTTAACGTTATAAGCCACCACGCACTAAAAATATGACGTTACTAAGATAGGGTGGCCAGCATACTTACAGAATTATTTAATTATTAAACACGATTTTAAATTAATCGGTAATGAATAAAAAAAACAAAGTATCTATTCGTGTTATACAAACTTTCAAATTATATATATTTCGTTCCTGCCGGAAACCGATTACCGCTTTTGAACTATATCCTTTAGTTAAAGTATGTTTTTATAATAAGCAATTTCTCGTTAATTGTAAAAATATGATTAGAAAACATTTTTTTATAAAATGTAATATGAAAATATTACATTGGTATTTTATTTTATGAATATTTAGAATACATAATAATTGTGCTTCAATACTTAATCTGAGTGATATAAAAACTGTATGTATAATTTAGTTAGGATATCTGATAAAAACATTTCTATTTAAAAGTAAAATAACAAAATCTATGATTTGATTATTATATTACATGGTTTGTTGCTGATGATTGATGTTTCGAATTTTATAAATATGTTCATTTTAAATACTTACATTTATAACCTTTGTGCTTTTATTTATTTTATCAATATTGAGAATATATAATAATTGTGCTTAATCTGTGTGATATAACAAACCATATTTATAATTTAGTTCAGCTATTTAGTAAAAAAATAATTTCTAGTGGCTTTAAAAGTAAAGTAAAAAATCTGTGATTTAATTATTATATTTTATGTAAATATTTATATTGGTTTGTTACTGATGATTAGTGTTTTAAATTTTATAAATATGTTGATTAAATACTTAGATTTTAACCTTTGTGTTTTTATGTCTTTTACAATTTTACTTTACTACACAACTGTACTTTATCGTTCCAAAAGAATTAGCCAAAAAGTTAAGAGCTCCAATAGCTCCCATTGTATCGTTAAGTACGTCTTTGAGGGTCCAATGGGCACCATGTTCTTGATAGGAGGTCGAACGGGCACTTTTTTGTAGGTAAGGTCCAATTAGGAGGGTCCAATGGGTACTAGACCTTTAATTTAATTTTAATTTCGTTTATTGTATTGTGAATTTTAATCTGACATTTAATTGCGTGACCTCATCTATATGGGTCAGAACTGAAAATCAGCGATTTACTCTCGGAGTAAATGTACCGCCGATTTTTCGCCCATTCGCATCGCTGCTGCACACGAAAATATCATAGTATAGTTGTATGAATATAATTTGTTGCATGTTTTAAAGGTTTTATATAATTGTTAAATTTGTCTTAAATTTTGTATGTGTGCATGTTGGTGTGAATAAAGTTTTATCTATCTATCTATCTAGCCGGTTTACAATAAATACACTCGGAGAATTGCTCGGGATGCATGCTGTTATAACGAGTCCCGGGGTTGAGGTTTTAAAAAAAATGAAACAATGTTAAGTTGGATTAATTGGCACACAACCGTCACGAACAGTGGCTAAAATGGGACTGACTGCTGGCCGATGTCGCAATAGCGACGCTGGCCTGAAATGCTGATGCGGCAGCATCAGTTATTACTGTAAGCTGTTTCATGAGCATTTCAGGGGTGTAACATCTCCCCCCTAATGGAAATAAACTTAGGGGTAAATCCCTTAAGTTTATGAAACAAGGGAAAACTGGAAGTTAAACGTTTATTCTGATTTTAGCTGGCGAGCTGCCTTTCTTAGAGGTCTCTGGTTTAAGGTCAGGGTCTGTTTGTATGTCCGTGGGATTTCGAGATTTTCGATTCGGTTGGTTGAGGTTAACTAGGGGAATATCTACTTGTTCATGTTTGTGAGGATTGTTGCCTTTATTTATTTTTTTATAAAGTTTTAATAAAACAATAATTATTGTAATTATAATAATAACTATGGTTAAAATAGAGTAATGTGGCCCGTATTTTACAATATGTGGTTCTTGTATGATTTTATCTAATTCTGATATTACTCTTTTGTTAATGCTATCCTTAAAGTCAATTTGATCTAGATCTAGGTTTTCGAGCTGAATTTTAGGAACATCATTTGAAATTTCGTTAAATTTGGATACACTACAACATGGCTCATTTATTAAGTTAAAATTTAAACTATGGGAAGATGAGCTTACGTTCATGACATTATATTTAGGTATAAGTTGTATGTTTTTACAATATGCTTTACAAAGTACGGGAATTTCTATAATTCCAGTGCCAAGGAGGGTTTCCTCTGACAGGGTAGAGTTAATACAATCAATAGTTAATTTTTTAGGACTAGATAGGACATATATCCATCTATTGTTACGGAGGGATTTCCAAACATTTACATTTCCATTAATAAACTCGGTTTTACACTGGTTTGGAAGGCCCGTTACGACCTTTGACAAGAATTCGCTTTCACAATTCGGATTTTCACTAGTGGGATATACATTAGTAGTTTCACAAATATAGTCTTGATGGATAATATTCTTACACATTTCCAAGAATCCGGGTTACTGTAATGCATTTTGTCTTTTGTTATCATGATATACTTATGACTAGGTATTATAACACTAAATGAGTCTGGTCTTGTAGAATTATGAGGAACAGGTAATGGTACGTTTTGATACAAATAAAACTGTTGTGGGTTTACTAATGGAATTTGTAATACAAACACTATCTTATTACTAATATAATAACAAATTACTTTACTTAAGTTCATAATTATGTATATATGGTTAATATCTAAAGCTATGGCGAGCTCCAAACCATTGGGTAAATGTCTGTAGCTATCAGCGAGATCATCGAAAAGTTTTCGTGGTGTTATTACAGAGGGATGGATGATGTTAGCGTTACTGAATAATATTGAATTAGTGATGTCCTCAAGTTGGAAGGATAAGGTAAGCAGGGATGATTCTAAATTATTGAAGACTACATTTATATCGGAAGTTAATTGCAACCGATTTGTAATATCTGATAGGTTTTTCAGGTTTATAGAGATCTTTTCGATAGCTAGGTTTACCTTTTCTTCGTTCAGTTTTACTTTATAATATGTTTCATTAAATTTAGACAATACGGATGTGGTGACTAATATATTTTCTTTCATGAATGAAGCTAGTTTTTTCTGGTCAGATTGTACATGTTCGATAGCATTGTTATATTTAATCGCGTCATCTTCGTCCAAGGTGCCGAAGATTTGTTTCATCGCGGTTCCAATTCCACCAATCCATGCACCACGCTTAGCTCTATTATCAATGAGATGAGTCATGGAAGCATATTCCTCTATAATATCCCTGAATCTAACTGAGAACGGTTGTAGCACATTGTGACATTCTGAATTACCGAGGGGTTCTATTGTGCCACAGATGTATTTCATTTTGTCAAGCACTAAATTTATATTTCGAATATGGGGTTTAATGTATGAAATATCTACAGGAGTTAAAACACTCAAGTGACCATTTAATATTTTGGTTCTGCCAATATAATCAAAATAAATACCGGAACCTGAAGGAACGGGCTTAATAAGGCTCGGCATCGCAGAGGCCAATTCACTGCAATGACAAAGAGAATAGAAATAATGAATTATAACTAATAAATACAAGTAATAGAGGTAGTAAAATGGTTCTATCTTATTTTACTATTTATTCTGAAGAATATTCCTAACTTAAACAACATAACATAATAACCTAATAATTTTTATGATAGAATTATAACCTTAACCTAACACATATAATATTAAGGAGAGCTGGGAAAGACGCCAGCTAATTTCACTTCGTCATAGTGATGCCTGACGTGTCGTCTGTTGATGAGAAGAGTCAACGTATTATTTCCGTTTATTGCGATCACCTTGTAGGGTCCCTTCCAAATAGGAGATAACGCTTTTCTGAGTCTTAAATGATTTTTGAGGTAGACGTAGTCGCCTACTTTATATTGGACTGGTTTGGATTTATTATCATAGTAAGTTTTAGATCTTTCTTTGGACTGGCGGATATTTTCAGAGGCTTTTTCCCAGGATAGCTTAAGACGGTGTTGGAGCATCCTTACGTAGTCGGGGTAAGTAGTAGTATCTTGATTATGGATGGAGTCCGGAATAAAGGCTTTATGCCCAAATAGGAGTTCGTAGGGTGTGAAATTTGTGGTGCAATGCACAGCTGTATTATAAGCGAGGATAGCGGTGTAGACGTAACGGGGCCAGTCATCCTGGTCGACATTTACGTATGACTTTAGATATTCTTTGAGGGTGGAGTGGCTGCGCTCAAGGGCGCCTTGAGTTTGGGGATGGTAAGGACTTGACCATAAGTGCTTTATTTTCAGGAAGCTGCAGGTCGTTTTGAAGAGTTCAGCGGTAAAGTTTGTTCCTTGATCGGTGACGATGGTTTTGGGAATTCCAAACAAGGATATGAAATGGACGAGGCAGTCCGTTGTTTCTTCTGAGGAAACGCTGCGAAGAGGATAAGCTGCTGAGAATTTGGTGAGGTCATCCTGAAGAGTCATTATGAATTTTAATTTGGCAGGGCCGGACTCTGGTAGAGGACCGACTATATCAAGAGATATCCTTTGAAAGGGGCTGGTAGAAGTAGTAGTTATCTGCATGGGTGCCTTATTGATTCTCCTTAAAGCCTTATTTTCCTGGCAGGCTGAACATGATTTGACGTAATTTTCTACGTCCGTTTTCATACCTTTCCAGTAGTAATGCTCTTGTATACGATTTAGCATTCGATTGGTACCTAAGTGACCAGCGATTGGTAGGTCGTGATTTTCCCTAAGGATCCTTTTGCGTTCCTTAAGGTCTGGATACATTATGCTGTTGTGATAGATATTAATTGCTATATGAGTGTCGTGGAAAAGATAAACAAGAATGTTATAGATTTTAGCAAAGGATTGTTTCTCAAAGGGGTTTCTAAAGTCAGAAATGGCTAATTCGGTGATTGTGCCATCCTGCAGGATATGATTTCTTATGTTACTGAGGGTTTTGAATATTTCTGCATACGGACAGTTATCAAAGTGATGTACTTTGGTAAAGATGAAATAAATACTTTTATTGGTATTGGGTACCTTTTCGAAGGAATGTAGTTGCTTCTCTGAATACAGTGTATTGTCGGAGTTGTCAAGGTTTTCTAGGATCTCGGGTAAGTATGGATTGGATTCGTCTAAATCAATGGATGTAGGAACGAGAATGATCTTGCAATGAGTTTTCATTAGCGACTCATTATGTTCGATGACGGATGTGTTGAAAGCTTTGTTCTTGTCATTAATTTCTTTTAGGAAGGTCGAATAGTCATTTGTCGTAGATAGATTATTTGGATTTGAGTCGTAGGATTGTAGGGTTGGTGATATAGTAGGTTCGGGTTCGGAATGTGAGGGATTCAACGTGATTTGGTTTTCAGGGTTCAGCAGAGGAGATGCTGTTGAGGGAGTTGGTAGAGGTAAATCGTTATTGGTTACAGGTACAGAGGTCTCAGGATACGGTGAACAAGACTGTTCAGGTGAGTTTCTTTGAGTTTCAGGATTAGGGATAGTGGTTCCTTGGCTAATGGGTGCCAAGGGATCATCAGATTTAGGAGATTCTTCTTGTCTGGATTTAGTAGGATCGGAGGGGCTATAGTCGGATGGGAAGTCAGTGTCGTCTAATAAGTCTATGCAGGGTAGACTGCTGCTGTCGTATTCAGGGGTTACAGGGAGACTGACGCCTAGGTCGTCAAGAGTTAGAGGACTGAAGGAGGGATTTCCTCCGTTGTCATCGACACTAACAGAGTGAGGGGTTTCCTCATCGGGTTGGTTTGGGATAATCGGGTTCACAGGGTAACGAGAGAGGGCGTCTGCGGCCGAATTGAGTTTGCCTTTCCTGTAGACGATCTCGTACTCGTATTCTTCGAGCTTGAGACGCCAACGCTGCAGTTTGCTACTTGGGTCAGTGTGGTTGAAGAGCCATTTGAGTGGCTGATGATCCGTAACGATTTGGAATTTCCTTCCGTACAGGTAGGGCCGAAATGTTTTGCAACCGAATATTATAGCGAGGAGTTCTTTTTCTGTTGTGCTGTAATTGGATTCACTCTTATTGAGTGTTCGAGAAGCATAGGCTATAGGCTGATCTTTGCCAATCGAGCCTTGGGACAGAACGGCACCAATGGCATAATTGGAGCCGTCACATGTGAGTATAAAAGGTTTGGAGAAATCGGGGTAGGCTAGGACGGGAGCGGAGGTAAGTTTTTGTTTGAGGAGGTCGAATGCTACTTGTTGTTGGTTTTCCCATCTAAACGGGATATCCTTTTTCAGGAGGGACGTTAGAGGTTTGGCAAGTTTGGAAAATTCTGGAATGAATCGGCGATAGTAGGAGACAAGTCCAAGGAAGGATTTTATGTCCTTGGGGATTTTGGGAGTAGGGAATTCAATTACGCATTTGATTTTATCAGGATTAGGTTTTACTCCATCTGTTGAGATTATGTGACCGAGATACGCGACTTCTCGTCTGAGGAATTCGCACTTGTCCGGCTGGAGTTTGAGATTGAATTCTCGGAATCTTTGGAATATAGAACATAGATTTTTAATCATAGAAGGTAGATCGTACGAGTATGTGACGACATCATCGAGATAAACGAAACAGCGAATGCCCTGTAGGCCAGAAAGGGTCGTGTTCATGAGTCTCTGGAATGTAGACGGCGCGTTTTTGAGCCCGAAGGGCATGCGGGTGAATTGAAAATGTCCTTGAGGGACATTGAAAGCGGTTTTATCGGGATTGTTAACTTGAATTTGATGAAAACCGGATGCTAAATCAAGAGTAGAAAAGTATTTGCTGTTGCCAAGCTGGTCTAGGATCTCAGTAATCTGTGGAATAGGATAAGTGTCACCAATGGTAACGTCATTTAGTTTGCGGTAGTCTATCACGACTCGCCATTTCTGTTGGCCGGAAGCATCGAGTTTTTTCGGGACCACCCATATGGGTGACGACCACGGGGACATGGATGGTTCGATGATGCCTTGTTCGAGCATCTGGCCTATTTGTTTATTGACCTCTTGTTTATGGATTTCGGGGAAACGGTAGGTTTTGGTATGTATAGGGTCTTCGGTAGTGGTTTTGATATCGTGACTGATAGCATTAGTGCATGTGAGTTTTTCACCAGGGAGATAGAAGATGTCAGAGTAGTCGGAACAGACTTGGAAGAGGGCTTCGGCTTCTTCATGGTTCAAATGGTCTATTCGTAACAGGTTAAGCACCTGCTGGGTTCTTTCTACAGAATTCTTAATTCCTGGTTGGATATTGGAGTAGTTAACTGGGTACACTTCTTTAGTGGATTCAGAGCGGATAGAGTCAATGGGGATGAGTCTTAAGTCACTTTTTACTTTGAAATTGATTGAGGACTCAGAGACGTTAACGACTGTTAGGTTTACTTTATTGTTTTCTTTCACACGAACGAGACAATTGGCAATTAGAAGGTCCTTGGAGGGGTTTTGGTCGAGAAGCAACCCTTCTCCAAGTTCAGGGTTTGTGACTGAGCACTCTATTACCTTTTCGGTACGTGCTGGAATTACGAAATAAGGATTAGTGAAGAATATTTTAAGGTTGGAGTTACCGAGGTTCAGAGATTCGTGTGTAAAATTAATACTGCCTTGGAATTGGAAGAGGAGGTCGTTTCCCACTATACCATCATAGGGTAGGTCGACATCACTTACAACATGGAATTTGTATTTTAAATAGGAATTGGACTTGTCGTTAGGGTATAGCTTCAGGTCGAAGGAACCTAGGGTTGGAATAGTGTCATTGCTAGAGTTGAAACCTTTTAATTTTAGGACTTCCTCGTTCAATTTCGGTTTTGATTTTATTGCGGAGTTTTTTAGGAGACTAATCGAGGAGCCTGTGTCTACTAAGAGTGATAAAGGCAAACTGGAAACGGAGGTGTTAACAATGACGTGAGGCAGTGATTTCTTCGATGGGTCAAATGATATTTCATAAATAGGAATATTTTTATTCGTCTCGTGTTTGGTAGGGAGGTTTGAAGATTTGGAATACGGTTTGGATATAGTAGGCTTGGTATAGGATACAGTGGATTCAGAGGTTGGTTTGGCTATAGGTTTGGATAGAGTGGATATAGCAGATTTGGTACGGGATTCAGTGATTTTTCCTATTATAGGTTTAGATACAGTGGATATAGCGGGGTAAGATACAGTGGATTCGGTGATTTTTCTTGTTACAGGTTTGGATACAGTGGATATAGTAGGGTTGGATACAGTGGATATAGTAGGGTTGGATACAGTGGATATAGTAGGGTTGGATACAGTGATTCTTCCTGTTATAGGTTTGGATACAGTGAATATAGTAGGGTTGGATACAGTGATTCTTCTTGTTATAGGCTTGGATACAGTGATTCTTCCTGTTACAGGTTAGGATACAGTGGATATAGAAGGGTTGGATACAGTGATTTTTCCTGTTATAGGTTTGGATACAGCGGATATAGTAGGTTTGGTATTGGATTCAGCGGTTCTCCGGGCTACGGGGTTAGATACAGCGGATATAGTAGGATTGGATACAGTGATGTGGGAGACGGCGGTTCTCCGGGCCACGGAACTATAGGTGTCTCTTCCTTGAACTAGTTGGCGTCTCGTACGACACCGGAACGAGGCGCTATCTAGTTTAAATCTTGCTTGATTTGAGCTTCATAGTCTACTTCGTCCTGACCTTCATCATCCAGTTCTTGATTGAAGTTGACCCTTCGAATGGGGTGGAAATTAGAGCTGGAAGTAGAAGATTGTTGTTGGTCACGAAGCTTATTGTTATATTCCCGTTTCCTGCAGTTTTCAATGGTATTCCCCGGGAATTTACAGTATCTGCAGGTTACGGTAGGGTTGTGTCTTATTGGATTTGATGCTGGGGGTTGAGATCGAAATTGACTTGGACCAGGGGTACGTGAGCTTTTGTTCACTGGTTTATTATCAGCGAGAGCGGTCCTTTTGTATAAGGTTTGCTGGATTCGTTCTTCGGAGATAGCGAAATTTATCGCTTCGTTCAGCGTTCTAGGGGATCGGCACCTGACTATGTTCGAAATTCGTGGGTGCAAACCCATAAGGAAATGATGTAGAGCGAGTTCTTCCATGGCCGCGGTACGGCCTGGGAGTTCTTTTAATTTTGTATTATTTAGTGTTATTTCTGTCAATAGTTGTGACAGATAAGTTTCAACGCGGAGGGCGTATTGACTAACATTTTCGCCGGATAGTTGCCTACTTTCCTGGAGTTCGGTTAGTAGGTGGGAATAGTGTTTCCTTTCACTAAATTGGGTTTTTAAGAAGTCTTTTAATTGTTCCCAATTACTAAAATCTTTAATAGAACAAGCCACTTCAGCTTTTCCCTGAAGTTGGCATAGTATGTATTTAAATAAAATTGGTTTTTGAACATTACTCGCTAATTCGTAGGCGTTGTCGCAATTAATTATAAAGGAATTCAGCGTATCCCTACTGCCATCGTATGGCTTAATGAATTTTAATAAGATATTCAGGTCTAGGCCTGGTGCAGGGGTCGGCATAGCCATTTTTTGTGTTTTCGAACGTGTTCGTTTTTCACTGGGACCCGGACTGACCACTCTTTCATCCTCGGTATCTAGGGGTAAATCGATGTCTACCACTTCTAACATTTTAGGGTCCATTGTCCTTTAATTAAATATAAAACAAATCGAAATATAAGAATGTAGAATACAAAGAGCTTAAATCTAAAAATAGCACACGAATTAATACACAGTAAAATACCTAGTACAGTTCAAACACAGAGATTAAAAATTAGTAGTAAGAAAGAACAAAGACCAGACTCACGGCAACAATGTTGCATGAACGGCGAGCACGATGACGGCGACGGGAAGCGTTGATCGCATTCCTGAGCGATAAGGGCGACACGGGATCACAGTCACAGGCGAATACGCAATTGTTTGAATGTTCACTCACGGCTTACACAATTAATCTTGATTGTGTTGATACACTGGGTGTGTGATGATTTTCTTTCAGGATGTTGGTGATTTATAGTAAGTAGAATAGTTGTCGTGTTGAGGCACGATGTCCAGGTATGGTGAAAGGCACCTCAGCGACCAGATGCAGTGCGGGAACGCAGATGCGGCGTAGACGGAGCGGGCGTCAGGGTTCAGCGGTGCAGGGTGATTCCACAGTTTTCAGGTTTCTTGAATTAGTAGGATACAGCGGGATTCGGCGGTGAGCACTGAATACTGGGAATACGCACACGAACTTGGGAGACGTACCGGGGATTTTTAGCTTTTAAAATCCCACCGCTGCCACCAATGTTATAACGAGTCCCGGGGTTGAGGTTTTAAAAAAAATGAAACAATGTTAAGTTGGATTAATTGGCACACAACCGTCACGAACAGTGGCTAAAATGGGACTGACTGCTGGCCGATGTCGCAATAGCGACGCTGGCCTGAAATGCTGATGCGGCAGCATCAGTTATTACTGTAAGCTGTTTCATGAGCATTTCAGGGGTGTAACAATGCGATAAAAAATGACAGGTCCTGCCTCAAAGGGCGCTGGTGGCATACCGATGATCAGCGTGTAGTTGAGCACTGGTATATATTGCATTTAAAGGGCGAGCGTCGCTACGCTGGAAATCGGTTTCAAAGCGCCAAAAGACGTTTCACATCAAAAACAGGTAGAGTCTGTGCGTAAAGAGAATGAACTAACATTAAGATTTTTATTTGGCAATCAAACCCAGCAATCTGTTAAACGTTAAAGTTTTGTATTGATACGGATTTGTTTGTTGTTGTGATTTCTTGCGGTTTTTTGTATTTAATCAGTTCTAAACGGGGTAAAACCTTATAAATACGGTAGAAAAGCACTACAGCGCCCTACAATCTAAATCCCATTCTCTTTCCGCACAGACTCTATTTTGTTTTACAAGGTTCTAAGACAGGGAAGGAATACCGGATTTTCAGCTCGAAATGATGATTTGAAATCGAAAAAATACAATAAATTCTGCGCGCACGGCCATTACGTGGCATGCGGAGTCAAAGTCCATGCAAAAAATTAAAGTGACCAATCAGCCATAGATTACCTAAGGCACAGATTAGGCTGTTACCTAAAAAAGAAAAAAGTCGGATAAGTGTAGTTCCGCCATAGATTTAGCGTATTTTGATTATTTAAAACAAAAAACCGCAAGAAATCACAACAATAAACAAATCCGTATCAATACAAAACTTTGTCGTTTTACAGACTGCTGGGTTTGATTGTCAAATAAAAATCTTAATGTTAGTTCCGTTTTTCGCCACGCCCATTCTCTTTCCGCACAGACTATATATTCATAGAAGTTCAAATAAAGAAAGAGCTTCTTCACTAAGATAATTGTTAATAGCTGACAAAATCGCAGCCCCGGCTGGTTTCAAAGAAAACTGTCCCGCTTACGACACATAATAATAGCTACTAATAGTAGCCAATTACAACGACACGTGTGTGACAGGCAGACACATGAACGTCAATAAGCCCCCGGGGACAAGTAAGTCACAAAAGGGGTCGTTACTTGGTATGAACAAACCAACTGTCAAATTGGCCGGGGCATTATTCAAAGCGTCGCAAAGACAATTATTCTACAAATTGACTTGTGCACGCTGTTAACGGGGTGTCGAATAGTTTTTAATGAGCTAAAGCCATGTAACGTTTTGACAATATCTTTTGATTGCGATCAATTAGCCGGTTCTGAATAATATTGATCAAGAACTGTTATTATTTTGAACGGACCGCCAAAGTTGAATTATGGTTCAATCTTAATCCAATTCTCGTAATTTTAAACTCTCAATTTTATACGAAGCTGATATGGCACTAATATATACCTGTCAAATGAAATTTACTTTATGTTTTAGACTGAAGTTTACTGGAATACTTTCTATCTTTTTTTTTTTTGAGTTTGTATGCTGTTGGTCACAGATGATTACAGCGTCACCGGGTTTGGAGACGGCGAGATCCTAGGGGACCCCAAGCCGAGAATTGACGAGTGCCTCTGGAGGTATTCCAGGCGGATGGCGTCTCCCCACGGGGGGAGTCTCCTCTCAGTCTGGAGCCTCCAGACCACTCGAACCTGATAGGACGGTTCTATCGTGACATGTTTACATCTCAACTGACTGTCAAAACTTTAGCGCGATCCGAAATGCCATAAAAAGATGCGGTTCGTTAACGGTGCAATGCGTTTCAGCCGTCTGACTAGCTGTGCACCGCGTTGTTACCCGCGGTTTATTATGGATATTTTCCACAGTAAAACATAGTCTATGTGTTTATCCAGGGTGTCAGCTAAATCCATAGCATAGCATAAGAGGTTATGCGGCAAAAGGGGTGTCGCTCCAGCCATCCTCACCTTGCCGGCCTGAACCGAATCTCCTACCCCGCGGAGCCCTGGAACTTTACTCACAGACTGAAACACAAAACACGTATAAGGTAGTGTTATTTTACTGTGGTCTTCTATAAGATAGAAGCTACTTCCCCAGACGGGCGCTCCATTTGAAAGAAAGAAGAAAGAAAAACATTTATTGGTTGGTTTTCTTTCTTAACATCAGGTGGAGAGAGAAGGGTAGTTTCCACGGGGTAGAGGCTGGGGTAAGGGTAGGCAACGGCGCGAGCAATATCTTTGGTATCACAAGTGTCTATACGCTATGAAGGCCGTTTACCATCAGGCGAGCCATATGATCGACACCGTTTTGACATATAAAAAATATTAATATTTTTGCTGGCACATTGAAAACAACACAGAGTTGAAGAAAATAACAACAAAGAAAAAAATAAACAAAAACAAGAGAACTAATATGTTGGTGTTGCTGTGCAGCGCCAACAGGTCGCTGTCTCAGCTATATTACTGTGGTAGTACTTTCGCGATACCACATCAGCTTTGATTTTCAGCCAGCGCCTAATGACGTCCGAACACCAAACAATATGTAAAATAAATAAAATGCTACGGATTTTAAAAAATAAATATCATTTCATAAAATAAAGATAATATTAATAACCAAAATTCGCTAAATCTATGGCAGAACTACACTTATCCGACTTTTTTCTTTTTTAGGTAACAGCCTAATCTGTGCCTTAGTTAATCTATGGCTGATTGGTCACTTTAATTTTTTGCATGGACTTTGACTCCGCATGCCACGTAATGGCCGTGCGCGCAGAATATTTATTGTATTTTTTCGATTTCAAATCATCATTTCGAGCTGATAATCCTGTATTCCTTCCCTGTCTTAGAACCTTGTAAAACAAAATAGAGTCTGTGCGGAAAGAGAATGGGCGTGGCGAAAAACGGAACTAACGTTACGATTTTTATTTAGCAATCAAACCCAGCAATCTGTAAAACGTCAAAGTTTTGTATTGATACGGATTTGTTTATTGTTGTGAGAAATCACTGCAAGAAATTGCAGTTTTTTTGTTTTAATCATGTCTAAAAGGGGTAAACCTTACAAATACGGTAGAAGAGCACTACAGCGCCCTCCAATCTAAATCCCATTCACTTTCTGCACAGACTCTACCTTTGGAGCGCTGCAGAACTCTTTAGACATATATGTCGGATGGGCGAGCGGTAATAGGCGGTTGGCCACGTAGTTTTTCTTGATCCGCCGTCTTGGTTATTCAATGATATTTCCCGAAAATAAAACTGTAGTCTAGTGACCAAGCTAACGTTTAATTTGAATATTCTTATTACTTTACAAAATCAGTTATGATTGCCAAGGTACAAACGGATTGCTTTGTGAAGCGCGGAGAGTTCTGTGCTAACGTCCGTTCACAATCGCGGCTCACGTCTGAATGCCAAATGCTGAATGCCGAATGCCCCTTCCAATTTTTTTTTTTTTGTTTCCTCCCAGGCGGGGGAGAGGGTGAGAAATCCTCATGGATACCCTACAGCCGGCTGTAAGGTTATGTCAGACTCTTACTGACTAAAAACACCCTTTATTCATGCTTATGGCCAGAAGGGCCTTACAAGCTTCATCTGAAGCGATCAACCCCCGAGAGGGGGAATACCCCTTCCAATGAAGCATAGCCCCTTAAATACTACCCTTAGCATAGACCACTCCCAAGTGATGACAGCTGTCACTGTCATTACTTGACGTTTCACAAAGCAATGGTACACAGACTGATGATATTTGTTGTCGGTTTAACGTTTCGAAGGAGCGAGTGAGACGCCATCCGCCGACATATATAAAGCTCATCGCTGACCTAGTGTTGGATTTCACAATGTTATTCCTATATTTTTCTATTTTTTAAGCATTTAACTACTAGTTGTTTAAATCTAAAAAAAATATACTAGAAAAAATTCCACCCGCCCGGTCTGCTGCCAATAGGGATGACGACTAACTTTATTTTCTTCGTGTATCAGGTAGATTAGCAAAAAGTATTGGACACGTATTTTTTCTTTTTTCACATAGTCAAAACATTACAGAGATACATTGATTTGAAAAGTCGCATGACGTCACGTTTTGATACAGTTTTGTTAAGTGACGTCACAATCCCCTACTCCCAAACTTTGACCCGCGTTATCTTTGTCATTTTTTGGTTGATTGATTAAAGAAAAAATACGTGTCCATTATTTTTTGATCATCTAACTGACGGACTAAATAGAATTTCGTTTACTTTATCCCGTCGTCACCCCTACCTTATAGATGTTTACAAACTTAAATCGAGTTCGGATTACGTTGAAATGTATTTCAAAATATGATAAATTTAATGGTGTGCCATGAGTTGAAACAGCAGAAATATACGTATCTATGGCGACCTCCGTGGCCGAGTAGTTTGTACGCCGGGTTTCATGGTGTCGCCGACTCGAGAGGTTTGAATCCCGGTGGGGGCAGATGTTTGTGTGATGAATATGAGCATTTGTACTCCAGTCATGGATGTTTAATATGTATTTCTATATATATGTAAAGTATATGTATTCTATCCGTTACCCTAGTATCCCATAACACAAGCCTTACAGTGCTTACTTTGGGGCTAGGCTAATTGGTATGAGTGTTGAAAATATTATTATTATTTATTTATTTATTTACGGTGTCTATTTGAAAAATAAATGATTCTGATCTCGAACGTGTATTTCAGCCACTTACATTACACAAACTTGATCCATTAAGACCTTTTCTTCTAAGAAAATTCACGTTTGATCTCGGGGTCGTACTACCAAAACTCACGTATTCGCGTTCAATTCAAATAAGACGTTCATTTTATCATATATGGCTGCCTTTGAATCTTACTATACTGTATACTTATAAGAGTAAATACTGATCGAAGATATGCTAAATCTCCTGTGGCCCATAATATGTTCCTTGGAAAATGTCGTATTCTCCAGTGCGGTCCCGGAAGGAGATGGCGAAGTAGAAAGGCCTGTCCAGCAAAACTTCGTCAGCTCTATCCATGAAGTTCTGGTTCCTTTTGAAATCCTGGATTTCTGTGGAAAATGATAAATCTATATATATAAAACTCAAAGGTGACTGACTGACATAGTGATCTATCAACACACAGCCCAAACCACTGGACGGATCGGGCTGAAATTTGGCATGCAGGTAGATGTTATGACGTAGGCATCCGCTAAGAAAGGATTTTGATCAATTCTACGGGGATAAAATAGGGAATGAAAGTTTTTATGAAACTTTGTCAATTTTAAACCGATCGGGCTGAGACTTTGCATGCAGGTATAAGAATAATCATAGATTAATTTCATTGTGTATAATACAAGCCTGATTACAAAAACTGTAGTCTACACTTCAGCTCTACACCGAAGCGAAGAGGGGGCGGGCCGCTAGTTTGATATAAAATGTTATTGATAGATTCATTTTAGATATAAATTTTTGCTCCGTTGATTCCAATGACTGACGTTTGCGAAAGTTGCTTATCCCTCTGAGCTTCTCTACTTCTCTAAAAAAGGTAGTTTTTTAATATTCGACATAGTGTAAATACCTTCCAATCTGCGAGGTCTTCTGATTCCAAACTCATCCAACTCAATAACAATTTTCTGCTTAATCTTGCTCAAATATACGTTGTCAGTGCTACCCCTTTTCAGCATGTGATGAAGCCCAGAGTATGTTGTGTTCATTATTTGGTTAATGCCAATCTGTGAAGCCATCATTGCTTTCAAAGTAGAGGATATTTGGTAAGAAATTAGCTATATTTTTAAGAAGTGTATTCCTTAAGTAATGACAATCATAGATGACGGAAAGTTAAAAGCATGCTATTGTGCTTTTCTTAAAAGGAGTCTATTTCAATAGAGAAAACACTTATAAAAAAACTGAAAAGCAGAAAATAATAAACCTTTTGTTTTTATTTATTTTTAAGCATTTAACTGTTAGATGTTTAAATCTAAAGAAAAGTTTACAAAAAAAAAAAAAAACCACGCGGGCCAGGCAGCGGACGGGACTCGAACCCGCACCCTTCGCAATCCGGGCGAATGCACTGACCATTATGCTACCACGGCCCTTTTTTTCTCTTTTTTTTCTAGTAAACTTTTCTTTAGAATAAACCTTTTTTTATTTTTAGTCAAATTAATGTTTGGATTCGGTGTTTTTTCGGTGGTTAATTTTTATTCTAAATGAATTTTATTTTATTTGAGTTTTTTCTAAGGATTTTTTATAAAGTAAGAATTTTTGTAATGCCTAAGTTAAACGACTATTACGCTTTGACTGATTGATCTATCTTAATCTTGGCTTATGTTTTTTTTTGAAATATCATGAAAATCACTATTATCATGATTTTTTTCAGAATTTTCCCACATGTTTAACTTTTAGAGGGACCTACTCTAACAAAAAAATCACTTTAAAGTTTAATATTCACAAACTGATCCCTTAATCTTAAAATAGTCTAACAATCCCTAGATCGTTTTTAAGGACCTTTTAAACTATATCCCACACGATGAGGTAGACGATGAAAAAAAATCTACTCCACTTTACATTATAGATGTTAACGGGATTGTTACCATGTACCTTGTTTTTTATGAGTCTCCGATATTGTCTAGTGTGTGGAATCCAGTGGTCCGCATGTGTTAAAACCGCGAAAATAAAAAATAAATGTTCCGCGATTTCATACTGTGAGTATTGTGTGCCGGGAACAAATGCGAGTGAATAGTGAAAAAGTGACCAGTGGTAGGGGTAACGAACGCAGTAAAAGACGACATCAGAGGGTAGACCGATATGTCTGCCAATAACATCTACCCGCAATTTCTTCAGTTACTCCGTGATCGTGGAGCTTGCAACAGTGCCGAAATATCGGAGACTCATAAAAAACAAGGTACATGGTAACAATCCCGTTAATAGCTATAATGTTAGTGACCATGAAAGTTTAAAACAATATATCCACTTTACATATAGGGGGTTATGTTAAACATGTACCCTAAAAATAAGATTTTATTCCAAATTTTATATGGGAATAACTTCCGCGCATACCTTGCCCAAGAAATAACAAAAGAATTATCAAAATCAGATTTCTCTGTAAAAATTATGCGAGTTTCATACATAAAAATAAAATTATACGCGACGATTTGATAAACTTCTCCGTATCTTTCGTCGTCTTTTCATAGAAAAGGATCAACATGTTAGACTTAAATGTACCTAACATCAAAGTTTCAAATGGGGATTGATAGAGTGAAATAAGCGATGAAAATAATCGGGAGATTTTAGCTGGGTTCCTGGAGCCGGGAGATATTAAAAACTTATTGTCTATTTCTGGGAGAATCCCGAAATTCCGGGAGAGTTGGCAACCCGAGGTACACATCAATAAAATTAATGCTTCAGTATGGTAAGCATTGCCTTCTTCTTTGAGTATCCCAAAGAGACTTCCCAAAGTGACAGCGCCGACTTTCATCAGAATTGAAGGGTTTTATAGACGTTTCTAAGTAAAGGCCGTTGTAGCAGTGCCAAGGTACATACTCAAATAAAATGCGCAAATCCGGGTTACAGAATGTATATTGCAAAGTATGTGGAAATTATTGAACACAAGGTGACGTGAGGTGTCGGCGAACATAGATCGCAGACTGGCGGCGGGAAGCCGCTGCGTAGTCTTAGATTAAAACAAAAAGGGAAGATACGGTACGCTCATACTTGCATCAAACAAAAACTGATCCCACGGCAGCGCGAACGGGACGGCGAGACTCGCGTCACTGCATTACCGACCCGAACGAAACAACACGTTAAGTTTCAACGGCAGCGCGAACGAGACGGCGAGATCCGCGTCACTGCACTACCGACCAATCACGCGACCAGTACTCGACGTCACTACCGAATAAGATTCAAAACAAACAGCAATTTTTATGAAAAAAAATATTTTATAGTACTTACGAATAGAAATTGATGCCGTGGGTTTTATTTTTAGTTCTTGAGCAATTTGAGCACTTTTTAAAAACACACTTAGGCATTTTTTTATCATATAAACACAAAATATTAGCAATATTTCTTTTTGGCGTTCACATGTACGTCGTTTGCATGTCAAGTTGTGACTAAAGCGATTAGGGTCGTGGACCACAATTTATGCGGATCACTTTTGTGAGGCTAGTGCCGTATCTACCCTTTTTGTTTTACTCTAAGTGCGTAGTGCTCGCAGGCACCGTTACAGAAAAATCTCAAAATAATAATATAAAAATTACAAATAAAAAAATGTATGAGCGCGTCGCTAACAGCCGTCTTACCTACCTAATTGGATACTAAGCAAATATGATTTTTACCAATCTTAAGAATCCTGTCCAGTCAACATACGTTTTGATCTTAAACTTTGGTATTGATATGTTGAGGACCTTTCTGGTCATGCGACTCTTCAGTTGTTTCATTAGTTCGGCGTCTTTGTGTATCCTGTCGATGAAAAATGGCAGCTGGCTGGCATTCAATGGCATCACAAACGTTATGGACTCTTGCAGAAACGGCAATGTTATCATCTGTAAAGAACATATCAATAAAATATTAAATCTAAAGAAAATATAACTAGAAAAAATGGTCAGTGCATTCGCACGGATTGCGAAGGGTGCGGGTTCGAGTCCCGTCTGATGCCTGGTCCGCGTAGAATTTTTCTAGTTATATTTTCTTTAGATTTAAACATCAAGCAGTTACATGCTTTAAAAATAATAAAAATTATAATAAAATATTATATAATAAGAGGAAATAAATGAAATAAAATAAATAAACATTCTAACATTCACACCAATATAATAATATAATGTATATTATATTAATATTATTATTATTACTCTTCACAATTTACATATTATGGGACGCTATATAAAGTGGAAATAATCTTACATAAGATGTGAGAGTCTGATGCCTGAAATAGGTATGCAATACCTGTGTTACAGGCCACCAGGCCCCACTCATCGAATCCGAACGTTGAGTACTACAGCTTATATTTGAAAACAATATTTATAATGTTACTAATAAGACAAGAACTGAAACTGTAACTATAAATTGCAAAAACAATTCTAACATTCACACCAATAAACCTGGTCCCATAGTAACCACTGTAAGGCTTGTGGTAAAGGATACTAAGGTAACGGATGGAATACATATACCTACTGATACATATATGTGTCGGCGGATGGCGTCTCACTCGCTCCTTCGAAACGTTAAACCGACAACAAATGTCATCAGTCAGTGTATCATTGCTTTGTGAAACGTCAAGTAATGACAGTGACAGCTGTCATCACTCGGGAGTGGTCTATGCTAAGGGTAGTATTTAAGGGGGTAACGCTTCATTGGAAGGGGCATTCGGCATTCAGCATTCAGACGTGAGCCGCGATAGTGAACGGACGTTAGCACAGAACTCTCCACGCTTCGCAAAGCAATCCGTTTGTGCCTTTGCAATCATTGCTGATTTTGTAAAATGATTAGAAGATTCAAATTAAACGTTAGCGTGGTCACTAGACTACAGTTTTATTTTCGGGAAATATCATTGAATAACCAAGATGGCGGATCAAGATGAACCACGTGGCCAACCGCCTATCCCGCTCGCCCACCTTCGACATATAGATAAGCATAATTATGGAGATATATATAAATATATATATAAATCCATGACTTAGTTACAAATGCCCGTATTTGTCATACTAACATTTTCCCCACCGGGACACGACCCCGGGACCTCTGAGTAAGCGACACTTGACACACCTGATACCTTGGAACCCAACGTACATACCACTCAAGCAGTACTGTGACTCAAGACACGGAGGTCGAGGATTGATTTAAATCTCTACTCAGCTACAAAATATATGTATACAAATCTTGTACCATACTGAATATAATACCTTGATATCGAGATTAGGGTCGTCTAAGAAAGGTACATCATCCATGGTCACCATCATTGGTGTTTTTGAAAT
This sequence comes from Chilo suppressalis, assembly GCA_902850365.2. Lineage (NCBI taxonomy): Eukaryota > Metazoa > Arthropoda > Insecta > Lepidoptera > Crambidae > Chilo > Chilo suppressalis. Next base: position 2,004,467 of record OU963894.1, read on the forward strand.
TTCACCTTTGAGGTTATAAAACTTTTTGTCTTTCGTCAATTGCGGATAGAATGGCTTTTCCCAGGTACCCTAGAAAATAAGGAATATTGAAGTTAATAAACTTTACGTTATTAGAGTTATGCACACAATTTATATTTATTTAATTTCCATTTTACACATATTTGTTGTTCTAAATTAACTTTAGGTTATAATATTCTATTATACAAGACGCAGCAGATTACCCGATAGTGACTTGATGTGACGAATTGAGAAAATAGCCTTATTCTGTTGGTCGGAGATGACCTTTACAGCGTCACCGAGTTTGGGGACCGCGAGATTCTAAAATGACCTCGAATCTCGATGAGCCGAGAATAGGTACCTCTAGAGGTATTTCAGACGGATGGCGCTCGCCCGGAGAGAGTCTTCTCCGCGTCAGGAGCCTTTAGACCACTCGAAGCTGAGGGGGAGAAAATAGCCGATGCGACAAAAAAGATTTCCCCATTATTGTCCTACTTTGTCTTACCCCATGGAGTTCTTATTAATGTCATAATCGACCGATGACCTCGAATCTCGATGAGCCGAGAATAGGTACCTCTAGAGGTATTTCAGACGGATGGCGCTCGCCCGGAGAGAGTCTTCTCCGCGTCAGGAGCCTTTAGATCACTCGAAGCTGAGGGGGAGAAAATAGCCGATGCGACAGAAAAGATTTCCCCATTAGTGTCCTACTTTGTCTTACCCCATGGAGTTCTTATTAATGTCATAATTTGTTACTAATTTGTTAAAACCACTCACCTTATAATGTGCCGCATTCAAGATGACCATAGATGTATTAACGTTGACATCATTAGCATCGATGACGTCAGTAACTCTTTTTAACATTTCTCTTTCTATCTGTATAGCAAGAAACACTTTGTTTGCTCATTTTAATAGTTTACTTCTATAACACATTTAAGTATATATCGTTGCATGTCGGTCTTATAAAATATAAAATATTTTTATTTAAAATTTTTAAGCATTTAATAAAAACCCACAATGTCAAACGAAGGAATACCTTTACAAGTATCAACCATTTAAAAGTAGAAATAGCAATTGTAGTTACATTTTTTATTTTTTAAGCATTTAACTGCTAGACGTTTAAATCTAAAGAAAATTGTAACTAGAAAGAAAATCTTTAGATTTAACATGTAGCAGTTAAATGCTTAAAAAATAAAAAATGTAACTACAATTGCTATTTCTACTTTTAAATGTCTGATACTTGTAAAGGTATTCGTTTGACATTGTGGGTTACCTACAATGCGAAAAGATGGCGCCTTGCAGCCTAAGAAATAAAAAGAAGAAATGCGACACGGCCATTAAGGCCGCCGTTGCAAAATTGGTCAGCGCATCCGCCCGGATAGCGGAGGGTGGGGGTTCGAGTCCCATCTACTGCCTAGCTGCGTGGAATTTTTTTCTAGTAATAATTTTCAATATACAATATTCTCAGTTTTTATTAGTGAACTCCATCTTAATCTCATAGAGACTAATATTATTTACACAAATTTTCATCGTATTTTGAAGTCTATTCAAAGTCTTAGGTTAAATGTAATGTTACCTGGACAGAGTTGATTTTGCTACTAGATATTTTGTGGATATAAACACTAGCCATTTAAGATTAAAATTAAATAAATGCTATAAGTAAATAATTCTGAGTTCCTAATATAGGCAACATCATCAAATTTCACCTGTTTATTCATAAACTGCGATGCGGCTGTTGAATATTTAAAGCCGACTTTATCAACTTTCAATCCAAATAACTCTGTGGAGTTGGCGATAAAACTGGGGTCTATATCAAGGCTTTCATTCAGATATATCTTGGTGGTGGTAACAAAGTCTGCCTTCTTCATTAGTTTCATGCGACGACGGAACTGTATGAAGCAATTTGCGGTCTGGAAAATAATAAAAACCTCCTTTGATAAGTGTTTGTAAATTTGTTATATGCGTTTTTATGTTAAGAGCCCTTTCTCATTTTTTGCAGAAAATCGAAATTTTTGCGCGCCTAGTTTACCCCCTAAGAAAAGATTTTGACTATTTCCAATAGAAGTAAACAGTAAACTTATTGTTCCTTTTGTAACTTAATGTAGAATATTTGCAAATACTATTTTCCTTTTTTTGTACTGATCGTTCTACTGCAGCTAGTTTACGGAAAAAACGATAATATGCACAACTTCAAACGCCTGAATCTCTAAATAATGTTCAATAAATTAGATCAAATTAATTGCTACGACATCAGAAATATGTTTTTGTTGTAACATAATGTATTAGAATTTTGCTTTTCCATCTTATTAATTTTCAAAAAAAAACATCTAACCTCCGTGAGTTTTCCCAAAAAATAATGCAGGTTTACCTCGTATTTTGATATTGAATTGAATGGAATTACTATCAAAAACTTTCATAAAACTAATCTACCATCATTGAACTACTGAAATATGTATATATTTCTTTAATGAGTTCAAAAATAATTATTTTATAAGACTCGAAACTTCACCCGTAAAATGCAATATATACTAGTGCAAATCTACCTACGCGCCAATCAGTACGGCAGCAGCGCAATTTTGTAAAAGGGTTCTTAAAAGGGTGGCAAACGTGCATTTGGCCCGCCTCATGGTAAGCAGTCACCATAGCCTATATACGCCTATACACGATTGCAATACAAAAATTTTACTCGCGGCGTTGCCTACCCTAACCCAATCCTTACCTCTTGGAGGACCCCACGACAACGGCTAACTAGAGCCGAGGTCCGAGTCTCAGAGACGCCCTCTAGTTGAGCCGACCCCTTCAGGTTCGGGTCGTCTAGAGGCTCCAGACGGAGAGGAGACTCCCTCCGTGGGGAGACGCCATCCGCCTGGAATACCTCTAGGGGCACTCGCCAATTCTCGGCTTGAGATCCCTCAGGATCTCGCCATCCCCAAACCCGTTGTAAAGGTCATCTGCGACCAACAGCATACACACTCAAAAAGCTCTTGGAGGCCTGGAACCTTACTCACCGACAGAAAACCAAACGAAACCAAATTTTACTGTGGTCTTCTATAAAGTGGAGATTACTTTTCCCTACGGGTGCAACTATTCAGTATGTCCAAGCCTGTCTTAAAACGTCTTATCTTCTTGATTTATAGGGTTTCATAGTAACTCTTTTGGTAGGGATCCCTGGAGAGGTGACATATGTTGATGGGTCATCATCAGCCTATTAATGTCCCCACTGCTGGGGCACAGGCCTTCCCTATGGATGGAATAATGAGATTGGGCCATGACGAATTGGCGGGTGCTAACGACTGCAGATGCAACCGGCACCAATGGCTTAACGTGCCTTTCGAAGCACGGAGGAACTCGAGCTCGAACGTTTTAGGTCACCCATCCAATGACGGGCCATTGCGAAAGTTGCTTAACTTCAACGATCGCAGCCGAACGCGTTAACCACCTGCGCCAAGGAGCTCCTCTGTTGTTGATGAGTGCAACTATCAATAATTTATTTATTTATTTATACTTAATTGCACAAATGAGTGTACAAGTGGCGGATTTTATGCCATTAGGCATTCTCTACCAGTAAATCAATAGTATCTTTTACTGCCTTAAAAAATAAGGAGGTTCTCATCTAAGCCCGCTTAGTGAACAGCAACTCGGATCAATTTTTGTTAGGAAATGAAATCAAATCTGGCTACTGATGTACAAGTATTACTTACATACGGAGTCAGGATTATGTTGATTTGTAAATTGCTGATGTTGAAATAATACTAATAATAATAAATCATTTATTCCTCACCATAATCCGTGTAAATCCGTAAATGTGGGTTGGGTATGACTTGAATGTAAGAATATGCCTTAATTCAGGTGGTTTTCAAGAGATATTCAGTGTTTGTCCAGTCAAGTTCAAGCAACTTTGTCTGTAAGATTTCAACTTCTTTCTATTCATTTTATAGATTGGGGACAGGTCGTTAAATTTTCGGTACAAATAAAAGGACACATATTTAAGAAATTTGTCGTTGCGCGAATTTAGTTCTAAATGTAGGAACCGGAGTTTGTATTCGTCTTTTGTTATGTGGCAATTTAGTGGGAATAAAGATGTTCAATTGTTTTTTGTCTGTTTTTACAAAGTCTGTTTTCATATTTTTGGAGTTTACTCCTTAAGAATCGATTTGCATATATAAGGGGCCCGGTATGAGAAAAATGTGAGGAGTAAAATCTATCGATGAATGACATTAATGACCTCGTTACGTTTTTGTGCGCAACCTCATCTGCGCACCTTTCACTTTTAGCCATGGCAACGGATAAAAAACATTAAGTTGCACAAATGTCAATAAAATAAATAAACTAAAAATAGATAAAATCGGAGCAAAATTAATGAAAACAAATAAATAACAGAATATAGAGAAATGCCGGTAAGTGTCCAGCACTCTGGAATAGTGGTTTTCAGTACAGATGGAATTATAATACATATTTACAAAATGATGACTAGTGTGTGATATTTTTGAAATTGTGTGTTTCCAGAAATACATAATAAAATATATGATGAAAATCGCTGATGTTAGATGATAAAATGTGTGACATGGAACCTATGATAGTCGAAACCATGGGACGATTCCTGAGGTATCTCTACTTGTAACCGACTTCTTCGGACTCGATTTTGTTTTGTGTCTGTTCAAAAACAATCGTTTTTAGAGTGTAAACTCCGGTCGTGCGTCGGAGCTGACACACACATTTTTTTTTGTCTATTTTTACAAAGTCTGGTTACCTATTTTTTTTTCATTGTACGTTGTTACATCGCCAATAAAAAAAGCTAATTCAAAACAAAATAAAAATAAAAAATCTGCTTTTCAACATAGCCAATTTACACGTTGTCTGATGTAAGTAATACATTTGTATCAGAAGCCAGTCCCTTCCTAAGATGCCAAATTATTTGAGTATTGTTGAATTTAGTCATATTAAAAACGAGAAAAAATAAAAAATAACCACCAAAAATCACATTAATTACATTAACAGCAACGTGTGCCGTATATGTGTGTGTATGTGTAAGAAGTTTGTGTATATTTGTGTGTGTGTGGGTGTGTGTGTGTGTGTATAATTATGTATGTGCGTGTTTGTGTATGTGTGTTTGTTTGCAAGAAGATCAGGATTATGTATAATAATTCCTCTACCCAATAGCCTAAAGCCTCTCAGTATCTTCATAAGTATAAAATGAAATGAAATGTAATTTATTCAGTCTAGGCTGTTACAATCACTTGTGAAGGTCAAGAAGCTACGCCATCGGTTCCCAAAACTACGGCGGGAGACCTTGTACTGAGAAGAACCGGCAAGAAACTCAGCAAGGGCTGTTTTTTTCTCCCTGTATTGTTATATACAGTGTCGTCAAGTTGTAAAATTACTTCAGAAATACGTCTGAAGTCACTTTCCATTACATCATCTAGAATATAAATATATAGTTACAATTAATTTTATAGTTAACATTATGTAGTATATAGGAAGCGGCATTAGATAGGTACAATATTACTGTTATGAAAAATGACTAATACCCATTTAATATCAAGCAATAATCATCATATAGCAATAAGGCAGCAACCAATGTTTTAATAAAAAAAAAGTCTCAAGTGGCCACTCAAGTTAATTGTGTGTCTGAAGAGGAACTAAGAACTACAATTTGGACACACACACCATATTTTCCGTTGGGAAACCGAAAGCTGACATAAGTTCGAACTTGGCCTGCGCCCGACCGATGGAGGACAGCTTGCAAAGCGGGAACTTTATGAGAAGCGATGACACCACTGTATTTACTGGACTCACTTTTAGGACCTCCTGAAAATATTATTTAATAATTTAATTTAAAACAAAAAGGAAATAAAAACATTGATTGACGATACACATTTAATACACAATTAAATAATAATAAATAAGCTAAAAAAACCTTTTTAAAAACAAGCTTTTATTTAAATGCGCTGAAAAGAAAACAATAAACATTTATACTAAAATATTTACTGTTAACTTATAACGTCATTTCAGGTTTAACACATTTGACACAATTTATATGTTATAAATACGAGTACTTAAATCACGCAAGAAGCTTTTATAACAAATAAATCAAATTGTGTCAAATGTGTTAAATTTGAAATGACGTTATAAGTTAACAGTAAAAGTTTCAGTGAAACAGTTTATTTTTCTCTTTTTAGCGCATTTAAATAAAAGCTTGTTTTTAAAAAGGTTTTTTTTTTACCTTAATTTTATTTTATACTTTTTAGTTTTCACCTGATAAGTTCCTAAGTCTTTTCATCTCATTCAACGCATCATTATTGCAAGGTCATTTGCCAGTTAATTTTGAACAGTCCAGCTCTTCAATGAGGAGCCCTTCTAATGATTTCACCCTACTTAAGGCCACATGCGCTTGACCAGCGCCAAAGAGCTTCAAGCCCAAGTATACAACGGCATTTCGAGTTATTCTCAGCAAGCCCTTTAATTTGATACCCATTTTGTAGGTATGCAATAAGAAATATTGGTCCACCATTTTGGATATGAAGCCATGTTGGATTTAGAATGACGTCACACAGTTAACCATGCATTGTCATCTAAACTAAACGTGTATGCAAAATTTCAGCTCAATCGGTTAAAAATATCTGTTTCAAAATTAATTTTCAAGATTTAGAAGTCCGCCATATTGGATTAAGAGTGCAGTCACATTTTTTTCGAGTTACTTTCAGCAAGCCCTTTAATTTGATACCCACATTGTAGGAACGCATTGAAAATGATTGGTCCGCCATTTTGGGTACGCCGCCATGTTGGAATTAGAATGACGTCACGTGCATACCAAATTTCAGCTCCATCGGTTGAGGGCAAGTGCCTTAAGGTTGAGTTGTAAGATTCCACCCGAACAAACATACATTGCAAGTTAAATAAAAGCTTGTAAAAAGAATAATTCTACAACGAGACACGAGACGAAGTATATAGTCAACTAGGTTTCAGCCTCAGCATAATGTTATAATGCCGAATGGGTTGCCGCTGCAACACTGATATTCAGGAGGAGCCTAAAGGAGCCTAAAATAGGTGTTCTATGGTGTAGTTAAAATATAAAATTAACTTTAAATCTTATTTTAACTATATATTTAAATTCTTGATTTAAATGATGTAATGGAAGGTGACTACAAGTATCTCTGAAGTCATTTTTCAACTTGACGACTCTGTATACAATAATACAGGAAGAAAAAAACGCCTCTTGCTAAGTTTCTTGCCGGTTCTTCTCAGTACAAGGTATTCCGCCGTAGTTTTGCGAACCGCTGGCGTAGCTTCTCGACCTTCGCACAGGTGCTTGTAACAATAACCTCCGCTTCACGGAAAAAAAAAATAATGTCTAATGCATCCGTGATATACGCCAATGACTTCTAGCATACTCGTATTTCAGTGCCAGGATCCTCAAACATAAATCGAAATAGCATCATGTCGATTCGAATTGGTTCACACGAGGCGATTTAAAAACAGCCTAGACTAAATTTTCGGGTGGCATCTCCCAACGGGGGGAGTCTCCTCTCCGTCTGGAACCTCTAGATCACTTGAACCTGAAGGGGTCGGCTCAACTAGAGGGCGTCTCTGAGACTCGGACCTCGGACGGAGTTAGCCGTTGTCGTGGGGGGTTATAGTGATCATATAATATTAAAAGTCTCATGTATTACATTAATTAATTATATAAAGAAAAAAAAAATTCGTACTCACCAACGCTATTTTCATATCTAGACTATTCGAAATATATTTTTTTGGTATCTTCAATTCACACATAACCCCGACTACTAAAACTGTAATTAAAATATGTTATTACGTTGTACACTTTTTTTTGTATGGGTAAAAAATGTTATACTCGCGTCAGGTTAAACACGTGGGCTGATCGCATCATGACACACAGTAAAATTGGAAAGGTTGTTGACTTTCAATATATTGGACGAAACATAGTAATATTTTATTTTATCGTATTATAATAATAAGTCTCTATCTAGGACGTCCACGTGGCAGCTTTATTGCCAAGAAAATGCATTTTTTTACAATAGATGTCGCTAGGTGCGCTTAAATGTGATTCATGTAAGTTGATTTCTTTACAATAGATGTCGCTGAGTGCGCTTAAACGTGATTCATGTAAGTTGATTCTTCTGTGAGATTAAAGTTTTTTAATGTAATATAAATTGTCATGTTTGTGTACGATACCGCAATAAATACATATTTGTATTCTACCACATACACGATTGTACTTTTATACTGATAATTAAAGCAATTCGTGCAAAATTATTCCCCAACCATTCCAAAATATCAAAAATGCACAACGTTAATATTCAAGTTTTCACTTCTGCCGGCACTCCCGGAGTGCAAACCGTTGTTTTTTTTTCTGTATAGAAGGCAAAGCAAATTAACAGGGTTTTTTATGATTTAAAAATACAATATGAATCCCTCTTTCCCTTAGCCAGCCATAACCGAATTGAATCGTACATTTTGACGTGACAACGTCTTAAATTAGGTTGCGGCTGGGAGTCACTTATGAAAAAGTGTAACGCTCGGTAACGTTACGATGAGTCTCTCGTGTTAAGTTTAAGTTTACATGTACAATGTTTTAGTAAACAAAATATATTTCTATAGTTAAAATTTGTGCAATTCTTATTTTCATTCAATTCCTTGTTCCTATTGTGCAATTTAATTATATTCATATCAATAAATATTCTACCGAGAAAAAGATGTTGTCACGTAAAATCTTCGCCCGTAAAACCGACTTTACAGGCAACCATTTTTTTATAGCCCCCCCCCCCCCCCCCCCCCCCCCCCGATCCTGAGAGACCTTCAGTCGCTCAGTCCCAAACCGATACGGATGCACATCAGAGTGCATCCGTCCTCTAAGCGCACTATGCAGTAGTATATGCTAAGGCAGCGCTGCATCATCCCCTTCTCAGGGGTTGATAGCATCAGATGAATCCTGAAAGGCCCCTAAGGCCATAGGCATCCCCCACGGGTGTGTTTTAGTCAGTAAGAGCACGGTAATATTATCTATACAGTATTGTGACTCCGCCCTGTCCTTGAAAATAAATGCCTATGGCCGAGCGCTGCGTTACCACGCGATAGGGCCGCCCGCCTACAGTATTTTATGTAGTTTTGTTTTTAACGCGAATGTAGGTAGATTACTCGTTTGTCTCTTTTTTTATCCTAACCACTTATTTACATATTATTCCAGATATTTTGCCCGATGGAAAAACCGAAATACCTAAATATTACAAACAAATTACGTACTAGTAGATAGGTATATAAAAATATTCTATAAAGGTAAGCTTACCTATAAAGGTACCTTTCCAATATTTCAGGTAATTTAAAAAATGATATCTCTGGGTGTGTTATTGAAGAGTTCAAGCAACCAAAAACAGCAATTGTGCTATTGTACGATATTGATCGTCGTTTGTTCTTTTCCATACTAAATTATGTAGGTATCTACTTAATTAAATCAAATATTTACAATACAAAACGCACGTTTATGCACGGCTAACTGCATAAAAAACAATTCAGACCGTTCGGTCGTCGTTGCGGCGCGGCGGCGCATTCGCGACTGGGTGCCCGCCGAGAGCACATCGAACTCGAGTGGCGTAGGTATGACTCGCTTTCCGACCGTTTGTATGAAGATAGAATACTGTATGATATTATTACCGTGGTAAGAGTCTGACATAACTCTACAGCCGGCTGTAGGGTATCCATGAGGATTTCACACCCGCTCCTCCGCCTGTGAGGAAACAAAAAAAAATGCATTTTTTAAGTTTTATAAAACTTTGTAGAGGGTTCTTAAGAGAAATATATTTAGAAACAAGCACAGTAAAGAAAATTTAAGAAAATTTCACTTACAACTCTACTGTATAGGTTGAATAATAATTTTCGTTTTTATATTTTTATCATTTTGCTATCACTTTCGGCACCAACCCATGACCTCCTATCCGTGTAAATATTGGTTTCATTCAATCTCCCCCTTTTTTAAACCCTTAAAGGATGAACCCTGAAGTCTTTCACAGAGACTGAAACGTCATCTAAATCAATTCAGCGGCTTAAGGGTGCAGAGGTAACAGACAGACAGACATACTTTCGCATTTATAATATTTATGTAGGAAAGCCAAAGGGGAAGATCTTCCTCCGAGCTGGGTGATGTTAGCTCGGGGGCCGCGGCCCGACTGATGTTGGTCGGGCGTTGAATATATGGAGTGTTTGGCTCCGAATTTCACTTGCGCGATGTAGGCTTCCATACGTTGTGAACGCAGCGCCGGTAGCGCCATCTCTTAAGGAGGCGAGTAACTATTTCCTCTATGTTCCTTATATGTGGGGCATGTAGATGTCGCCGCCATATTTAGTACGTATTAAGCAGGACAACTTCAGTCGTGTATGCTAGTTCAATAACAAGTTGTGAAAAATATGAGAAAAACGCAACACTTACGTAATATCGCTTTCATATTGGCCCGGCCGGCCGCGGCGACGTGAATTACAGTTGTAAAACATATTTTATTCTTGATACTAAATGTTGCGTTGATAAGCTACAAAAATCGCGTCGTAAACTGACGTGTCTGCGCAAGAAATGTTTTACGAATAAAATTGCTATCGATCGACGCGTTGAACAGTTTTTCGTAATAATGTAAATTGTTATAGCTATTAACGGGATTGTTACCATGTACCATGGACATATCGATATGTCTGCCAATAACATCTACCCGCAATTACTTTAGTTACTCCGTGATCATGGCGCTTGCAACAGTGCCGAAATATCGGAGACTCATAAAAAACAAGGTACATGGTAACAATCCCGTTAATAGCTATTATGTTAGTGACCATGAAAGTTTAAAACAATATAAATTGTTTTCAATTGGGAACCAATTTTTTGGGTATTTTAAGGATGATGAATAACTTATTTTTATTCCTCTATCAGGAAGATTAATTTAAGTACGTATTTTTTCTTTATTGACATAATCAACACATAACAGAGATATATTGATTTGAAATGTCGTATGACGTCACATCTTGGTACAATTTTTACTTGGAAGTGACGTCACAAGCCCCTACTTCCAATCTGTGACGCGCTTAATTATTGTAAATTTTTGGTTGATTGACAAAAGAAGAATATGTTACATCTAAAGAAAATTTTGTGGGCTACCTACAATGCAAAGAGATGGCGCTGCCTTGCCGCCAAAGAAATGCTAGTGTAAATTCGCCACGGACAATAAGGGCCGCGGTAGCACCATAATGGTCATTGCATCCGCCCGGATAACGGAGGGTACGGGTCCGAGTCCCGTCTGCTGCTTGGTCTGCGTGCAATTTTTTCTAGTCAAATCTTCTATAGATTAAAAATCTAGAAATTGCTCAAAAGATTAAAATATAAAGAGAAATATGTCTTCATTATGTTTTTTTTAAGCATTTAACTGCTAGATGTTTAAATCTAAAGAAAAGTTTACTAGAAAAAAATCCACGCGGACCAGGCAGCGGACGGGACTCGAACCCGCATCCTTCGCTATCCGGGCGAATGCACTGACCATTATGCTACCACGGCCCTATTAGCCGCGTCGAAATTTTCCTAGCCTTAAGCTGCAAGGCAGCGCCATCTCTTCGCATTGTAGGTAACCCACAATGTCAAATGAATACTTTTTCATAACTATAATTGCTATTTCTTCTTTCAAATGTTTAATACTTGAAAAAGTATTCATTTGACTTTGTGGGTTACCTACAATGCGAAGAGATGGCGCTGCCTTGCAGCTTAAGGCTAGGAAAATTTCGACGCGGCTAATAGGGCCGTGGTAGCATAATGTCTTCATTATTTTTTTATAATGTAACGGACGGACTAACTAAATCGGATTTCATTTGCTTCAACCTGTCATCATCCCTATTTTTTTGAAATCAATACGCCTAAAGAGCTTCACTTAGTTCTAAGCTTAGAGACAGTCTGTAACCGTTTGTGGTGTATCGTTGCAGCGTGGCCGACTACATCAGCACCTATGCATAAATATGCATAATTTCACAAATGTAATATATTTAAATCAATTGTAAGTAATTTTATCTAATTTAAAGTATTCAATTTGTTTAAATCTAAAGAAAATGTAACTAGAAAAAATTCCACGCGGACCAGGCAGCAGACGGGACTCGAACCCGCACCCTTCGCAATCCGGGCGAATGCACTGACCAATTATGCTACCGCGGCCCTCACGGACCGCGTCGAAATTCCTCTAGCTATTCTTAAGCTGCAAGGCAGCGCCATCTCTTCGCATTGTAGGTAACCCACAATGTCAAATGAATACTTTTACAAGTATTAAACATTTGAAAGAAGAAATAGCAATTATAGTTAGATTTTTTTTTTTTTTTACATTGTGGGTTACCTACAATGCGAAGAGATGGCGAAGCCTTGCAGCTTAAGAATAGCTAGAGGAATTTCGACGCGGTCCGCGAGGGCCGCGGTAGCATAATTGGTCAGTGCATTCGCCCGGATTGCGAAGGGTGCGGGTTCGAGTCCCGTCTGCTGCCTGGTCCGCGTGGAATTTTTTCTAGTTATATTTTCTTTAGATTTAAACATCAAGCAGTTACATGCTTTAAAAAATAAAAATTCTAACTATTCAATTTGTTTTTATTTCAATGAATTTAATTTAATGCAATGTAACAGTTAATATCAATATATTGTCCTTTTTGTTTTATATAACGAAATTTTTTGTGTATGCATGTTAAGTGTTGCAATCTTCATCGATTCCTCAATTATTAATAAGTTAGTATTTTGTTGATTGTTACATGTTATGTATACCGAATAAATAAAATAAAATAAAATAAATCTGTTCACCTTGGATAACACACCGAGCGAGACTCCACGTAGTGTGGTCTTAACCATGAGAAACGATTTGCTGGGACGTTGCTTTCACGATCAAGGTAGACTTACAAATTGAAAATGTTTTTTTTTGTAATCCATACTTTCCCCATAATAAGACTAGGTATTCAAGTTTTATTTCGAACATATAACCTAAACCATAAAGTCTGTTCGCTCTCATTATCAGAAATCTTCTATAATAAACCTGTTTTTAGTCCAAACCTTCAGAATGTGGACGAAAATAGTGATGTTTTAACGTACTGAGTTACCAAGCCAAGTCTCTACACTCACTTCGGTGTGCCAGGGATCGCACGTCATCCTCACAAAAATCATTGAATTTGTATTTCATCCTTCTAGTGAATTTATTCTGTAGGTTTTTTATCGCGCTTATGTGTGTTAATTATTGCGGATTCCATTGAAATGGTAACAATTCCGTTAATAACATATATTACTACTAGCAAACCAGTGAACCAAATGTTCACCAAAACCTGATTTCTCGAAAACCGGAAGTGCTACGTTACTCAAATCCGGTTTGTAGTCTTATCAGACTATTCTTAACTTATAACTTAAGTATTCTCTTTATCTATCTCTTACGGTTTGGCCGCTGAAACAGCACCACAGACAGACGGACTTGTCTAATAGATAAGAGATAATGTTAGTGACCATGAAAGTTTAAAACAATATGATGTCATTTGATCCGATAAATCAACTGCACCTTTACCTTTATTTTAATGAATAATTATTTCTGGCTAGTTTAAAACCTTTCCACGCTTTTTGACTTCACATAGCTTGCTGAGTGCTTTGTAGATAAAACTAGAACTTCCCTCTTGTCTTTCCATTTCAAAACGGTGATTCCGTCTTCATTTTCCTTCACAATATAACTCCTATAATAAGACTAAGAACTCACGGAGCGGATTTTTCCCGCATCCGTCGCGACCGCAGAACTGCTTTATTTCAAAACTCACGCGACCGCAGTTTTCTACGATACAGCAACCGCCACAGCTGCGAGATTTGGTGAAACCAGCCGCGTCTACGGGCAAGAGAACCTGCGCTGCGTTAAGCGGGAGCGGGAGCGGGAGCACCTAAAATCGAGGCGACAACAACTAGAAGCCATCTTAATATATATAAATCTCGTGTCACAATGTTTGTCCTCAATGGACTCCTAAACCACTGAACCGATTATAATAAAATTCGCACACCATGTGCAGTTCGATCCAACTTGAGAGATAGGATAGTTTAAATCTCAAATTATAGTCGCAATTTTAATTTATTGCAAATTATTACTTTTGGGCGGTACGAAGTTCGCCGAGTCAGCTAGTAGTTTTATATGATATACTAGTGGCCCGCCCTCGCTTCGCTTCGGTGTAGAGCTGTAGTTTAGACTATATTTTTGTTCTCAGGCTTCTATTAAACACAATGACTTTCTTTAAATACCTAATTACTAAAGACACGCGCCGCACCCGGCCCCCCGGCCAGTACCGCCCGAACCGGTATGTTCCTGCATTTTAAATCTGTAATATCTTCGAAAATATTCATTTAAATTACATGCTGTAAAGGGCCATATTGATCTGTATTACACGCACAATGTATTTAAGGTACTTAATTGGATAAGGATTAATGCTGTATTGCTTAAAATCGCTTGTTCGTAAATAAGCCATTATTTTCTCGTAATAAGTAATTAAAAAATGGTTATTGTGGGTTATACCAAAGAGATAGGCATATACCATCGCGGACTTTTTTGTAGACCTTTTTAAGGTGTACAATACTGTAGTACATTATTTTGATCTATATCGTTGGGTTCAGCCAGCGTTTGCAATGTAAGCGCAAAAAAATGTGTATATTTACGACCTTATATTAGAAACCTCAAAAATAACAGTACTTCTCCACTATTTAATGGATGTTATTATACATATAAACCTTCCTCTTGAATCACTCTATCTATTTAAAAAAACTGCATCAAAATCCGTTGCGTAGTTTCAAAGATTTAAGCATACAAAGGGACATAGGGACAGAGAAAGCGACTTTGTTTTATACTATGTAGTGATGTCACGGCGTGTTTGACTGCACTGAACTAGTTAATAAAATTGGCTATATAATACCTAGGCGAACGCAGATGAGATCCTTGTGAAAACATCAACTATTTGCAACATCTTTATGTCGTACCAATGCAGGCAAGCGATCTCCTCTGCAGCGTGTTATGAATTTATACAATAGCTCTTTATATGAGATAGACATCTTTGCTATAAAAAAATATCAATATAGAAGGCTTAGCGAAAAATTGTATTGTTAAATATATATGTATTTTTTTTTATGTAAGAACTTTTCTCACGTAGTAACTCTCAACAAATATTGAATATAACTTGTGGTTAACGGTGTTGGTTTTGCATTTATAAAAACTTGGTGTTATTATATTTTAAATAAGATTTATTGTAAAACTGTTTGTTGACCTTAATAAACAAAAAAAAAAAAATGGGGCAGACGTCCGTAGTGGAAATCCGCTCCGTGCTCCGTCGCGGACAAATTCAATGTACACCTGTAACGGACCCAGAAAACAACGCAGTCATGAACATAGAAGACAGCAAGCGAGCCTGCTCCCCCACCCGCAGAGCTCTATGAAATGACATGCATGAAACAACACTCGAAGCAGTAGGGTGAATCATACCAAAATCTACACCATTACGTTGAATATGAAGCGGGTGCATTTTATTTCAAAACTCACGAGACCGCAGTTTTCTATGCGCGGGACCTGTAACGGACCCAGAAAACAACGCAGTCATGAACATAGAAGACAGCAAGCGAGCCTGCTCCCCCACCCGCGCCGAGTGGCAATGCGTGTTCACACTCTGCGCGACCGTCTACGATGGATAGATAACATCCACCATCTTCTACGACGAACTTTCTATTTTTGTACTTGATATATTTTTAAATTTCAAACATAATTATGGATTGCAAAAAGACACAGCGCGGCCTCTGTAATGAGGGCTATCGCGTATGAATCCGCCGCTAGAGGCGCTAGTGTAGCGTGAGGTCTCCGAAATGTCAAATGTTATTGCTTGTTGGTTGACTACGCGGGTTTATTTCTAATTAAAATAATGTTGTTAATAATTGGTAACAATTCGGCTCAATTATGGGAAATATGAGTTATGTGGCAATGAATGTCAGTTATTAAAAATTTGAGCTTAGAAAAATGATTATATTCCCATTTTTTCCGAATAAAACGGAACTGTGCGTCACTGTGGCATGGCCTATTATGTTTAGGATGTGGTTCTTTTGTGTTAAAATACGATCTAAATGTAACCTTCGATTTCATGTGCGTAATAATAAACTTTAAAAGTTACAATTTAGGACCTCACTCAACAGTGGCGCCATCTGGTGAGGCAGAAAACGGTAGCCCTCATTACTTCGCCGAAACTCTGAAGCGAAGTGAGAGGTAGAGCAGTATGTAAACACATACTTCTCTCAATCATGCCGCAGCAATATTTAAGGAATTATTGCCGGCAACGCGAGGGGCAGCGGCATGGGCAATAATGGGCATAGTCTAAACGAGGTATTACGTTGAATGTGAAGAGGGTGCATTCGGTACGCTCTGCGCTGGGTTTTCTAGCCTGCGTTCAGGTTGCAACAAATCTTATATGTATTTGACTTAAGGTAAGGCATGCATATATATTTAAACAATATGTGCTGGAGGAGAATGCTCGGAGTATCGTGGACTGAATTCCGTACCAATGAGTTTATACTTCGAGAACTCGGCATCAAGCAGCGTTTATCGTCTGTGGTGCAGTCTCGTATCCTCACTTCTTTTGGTCACGTATGCCGCCCGAGGGGAGGTGGCTATTGAGCGACTTGTGGTCCAGGGAAAGGTTGAGGGTACCAGGTCAAGAGGAAGATCTCCTATGAGGTGGACTGACCAAATAAAAGCTGCAGTAAATGGCTCATCATTACACGAATGCACAAGGAAGGTGGCCATCAGAGGTGAGTGGCGGCGTGTTGTGAAGCTTGCCACCAGTGTTGCCAACTCTACGTCTTTTTACGTAGATCTACGTATTTTAGGCCTTTTCTGCAAACCTACTAACTTCAGTCCCAAAATCTACGTATTTTCTTCAATTTTCTCAAATTTGGATAATACCTTAATTCACTAGAATAAAGAAGAATATTTTCCGTTACTTTACTTAAAAACTATACAAATGTTTATTTCTCATAAAGATATATCTAAAAACTCTTGTTTCTTGTAGAAAAGGTTCCCGTTATTGGGTTTGTTGACTAAATTAATGCTGGACGCAGGATTTGTGAAAGCAGAAACGACAAAACTCTTTGATATAGTAGGTACATTCATAACCTTAAAATGATTATTTTTAAACTTTAAATCTTATTCAATGAGTACTTGCATTGAATTGATCTTTGCAAAAAGAAATGACTTTCAGTCGATAAAGTTACAGGATTTAGCAAGTTTTAAACATGATTTTATTTATTTTTTTAAGCATTTAACCGTTTTTAAAGAAATTGTCCAAATACTCGTTTTATTCGTTTTCTTCTAACTTTTTCATTTCACTCAGAAAAAAGTACGTAGATCTACGTACTTTTCATATGCAAATTTTACCAATTCTACGTAACTTTCTCATCGGGCCTACGCCTTTTTCAAAATCCGAGTTGGCAACACTGCTTGCCACCAACACATGAATTGATGACCACGACCACTCTGTCAAGAGTGATACCGACAAAGAAGAAGAAGAATATATACAATATCAATAATCTATCTGTGTATATATAATATATGTGTATGTATGTATGTATATGTATGTGTGTAATAGAATGCGCGCGCCGCAAACATCCGCGCGCCCTGTGTGCGCAAATCGCGATGTGAGTTTTTCTTTTGTGTTTTACTTAAAATTTTACATTCTATGCGAGCTGCGATACGCAGATAGGCGTAGACTTAGCCTAAGAGAAAAACTATAGCGTCCTATAGGTGAAAGAGTTGCAGTGAGTACTCCAAATGAATGCTGCAGCGTCTGTCTAGAAGTGGAGCGGCAGCATGGAGGCTTCTACAAAGGCCCCGATAAGCCGAATGAGGAAAAGGCGATAATGTAACCAGAGTGTTCCCGGTCGCTTTGACGGCCGAATCAAATAAGTCGTCGGCAGAGAATAGTAATAAAATTGAACCGAGCGCCTGCCCAGATGTAGCTGGATTTATAGTTCGCGGAGGGCAGCGGCACACCGGGAGATATGTCTATTTATTTTTTAAACTTACCAAATGCCGGGCCGTGGTAGCATAATGGTCAGTGCATCCGCCCGGATTGCGAAGGGTGCGGGTTCGAGTCCCGTCCGCTGCCTGGCCCGCGTGGATTTTTTTTTCTGGTAATCTTTTCTTTAGATTTAAATTATTATCCTGAAAACTGACTGTAACAGACATCTTTAGGTTATCTCCGCATGTAATAGAGAGACAACAATCTATTTTACTGTAAAACTTTATAATTAAATTACAATAAAATATTAAATTATGAATGACTGACATAACGAATTCCCCAAAATCATAAGTAGGCTTAAAAATCATAATTTTCTAAGAATAGTCGTAAAAATGTACCAGTTTTTGTTATGTAAATGTTAACTACATCGTTTACCCACTGCTATTGATGCCACTAATATTATTAAATTAAATAATGCAATTAATTTAGTCTTGGTATTTGTTTTAATATATCAAGACCACCGCGTAAAGTGATAAAAACAACATTAGTAATTGAAAAAAAGATAAGAAATCAGATGAAGAAGAAGGACAAATGTTAGATGATACTAATTAAATTTCAACGATATAGATATTGTTAGTCTAATTCAAATTTTTAGCACGAGGAAGGCTCTATTTCTGGCATGGTCCCTAATTTTAATACAATTTTTTACCACACTTTGTCCTTTTTAGAATTCCATAGTACTGACAAGGAACCTTTATAGTTTCGTCATGTCCGTCTGTATGTTTATCTGTCCATCCGAGGTTTTACTTGGAGACTACTTGGTACTAGAGAACTGTAATTTCGAGGAGCTATGTATATCAATCACGCCGACAAAATGGTAGATAATATTTTTATATATATTCTTTAAGAGGAGCTCGATGGCGCAAGTGGTTAGCGCGTTCGGCTGCGATCGTTGAAGTTAAGCAACTTTCGCAGTGGTCGGTCATTGGATGGGTGACCAAAAATTTACTATCTCGAGCTCTTCCGTGCTTCGGAAGGCACGTGCAGGCCTTCCCTATGGATGAAATAGGGAGATTGGGCCATGATCCGCCACGCGGGCCCAGTGCGGATTGGTGGGTGCTAACGACTGCAAATGCAGCCGGAACCAACGGCTTAACGTGCCTTCCGAAGCACGGAGGAGCTCGAGATAGTAAATTTTTGGTCACCCATCCAATAACCGACCACTGCGAAAGTTCCTTAACTTCAACGATCATTCCTCCATTAAAAAAAATATTAGTAGAAAGAAATATTTAGATTTACAATATCAAGCAGTTTAACTCTTAAAATATAAATTAAATAAACATTCAGCATATCAGTGG
Organism: Chilo suppressalis; assembly: GCA_902850365.2. Taxonomy (NCBI): domain Eukaryota; kingdom Metazoa; phylum Arthropoda; class Insecta; order Lepidoptera; family Crambidae; genus Chilo; species Chilo suppressalis. The sequence continues at coordinate 2,023,840 of OU963894.1, forward strand.
GACAATTTTCTCTAGAACAGTTTAATAATTTAACCGTCACAGTTCTCCCGGTGTGCCCCGGACTGGAGGCAAGTCGTCGCGGCGCGCTCGCTTACACATTCGCCGAGCTGCATCCAATATGTTACCCGGCATATTGTCTTTAACAGCTCCATTATACGACGATAGATTGTGTGGAAACTCCTCACCCGTCCCGACGCTGTCGTTGCGTCTCCGTAGCTGCGAAGAAACCGGCACTATGAATATTTTGTTTGTTTAGGCAGATATTGGGATTTGCTGATATTGCTGGCTTATCAAAACAAAATTGCTATTAATTTCCGGGAGGACAGGATTGCTTGGAAACGAAAGTTTGTTTTTCAGTTGGCGAAGTTTGTTTGTATTGTTGTGTGTGAGTATTGGATTGTTTTGATGTGGAAATCATGACGTCCATTTATTTTTTTTAAAGCATGGAAAGCAATGTCAAATGAGGAGCTCGATGGCGCAAGTGGTTAGCGCGTTCCGCAGCGATCGTTGAATTTAAGCAACTTTCGCAGTGGTCGGTCATTGGATGGGTGACCAAAAATTTACTATCTCGAGCTCTTCCGTGCTTCGGAAGGCACGTGCAGGCCTTCCCTATGGATGAAATAGGGAGATTGGGCCATGATCCGCCACGCGGGCCCAGTGCGGATTGGTGGGTGCTAACGACTGCAAATGCAGCCGGAATCAACGGCTTAACGTGCCTTCCGAAGCACGGAGGAGCTCGAGATAGTAAATTTTTGGTCACCCATCCAATAACCGACCACTGCGAAAGTTCCTTAACTTCAACGATCATTCCTCCATTAAAAAAAATATTAGTAGAAAGAAATATTTAGATTTACAATATCAAGCAGTTTAACTCTTAAAATATAAATTAAATAAACATTCAGCATATCAGTGGGACAATTTTCTCTAGAACAGTTTAATAATTTAACCGTCACAGTTCTCCCGGTGTGCCCCGGACTGGAGGCAAGTCGTCGCGGCGCGCTCGCTTACACATTCGCCGAGCTGCATCCAATATGTTACCCGGCATATTGTCTTTAACAGCTCCATTATACGACGATAGATTGTGTGGAAACTCCTCACCCGTCCCGACGCTATCGTTGCGTCTCCGTAGCTGCGAAGAAACCGGCACTATGAATATTTTGTTTGTTTAGGCAAATATTGGGATTCGCTGATATTGCTGGCTTATCAAAACAAAATTGCTATTAATTTCCGGGAGGACAGGATTGCTTGGAAACGAAAGTTTGTTTTTCAGTTGGCGAAGTTTGTTTGTATTGTTGTGTGTGAGTATTGGATTGTTTTGATGTGGAAATCATGACGTCCATTTATTTTTTTTAAAGCATGGAAAGCAATGTCAAATGAGGAGCTCGATGGCGCAAGTGGTTAGCGCGTTCCGCAGCGATCGTTGAATTTAAGCAACTTTCGCAGTGGTCGGTCATTGGATGGGTGACCATAATTTACTATCTCGAGCTCCTCCGTGTTTCGGAAGGCACGTTAAGCCGTTGGTCCCGGCTGCATCTGCAGTCGTTAGCACCCACCAACCCGCACTGGGCCCGCGTGGTGGGTCATGGCCCAATCTCCCTATTCCATCCATAGGGAAGCCTGTGCCCCAGCAGTGGGGACATTAATAGGCTGATGATGGAAAGCAATGAAATTTTTCTATATTTATCTTCTTTATATATAAAACTCAAAGGTGACTGACTGACATAGTGATCTATCAACGCACAGCCCAAACCACTAGACGGATCGGGCTGAAATTTGGCATGCAGGTAGATGTTATAACGTAGGCATCCGCTAAGAAAGGATGTTGATCAATTCTACCCCCAAGGGGACAAAATAGGGAATGAAAGTTTGTATGAAACTTTGTCAATTTTAAACCGATTTGAGAAACCGGTTGAGACTTTGCATGAAGGTATAAGAAGAATCATAGATGAATGTCATTGTGTGTAATACAAGCCTGAGAACAAAAACTGTAGTCTACACTTCAGCTTTACACCGAAGCGAAGCGAGGGCGGGCCGCTAGTTTAATATATAGATGAGTATTGCAAGCGTCTTAACTATCACGATCCTATTCCTTCTACTCGTAGAGCCCTAAAAGTATTACTTACTAAATTATTACTTACTTATTAAACAAAACATTATCTACAGCTAGTGCGTTTTCACTGTGATCTTCTGTAAGGTGCAGGCTAATCCCCTAGACCATCGTTCCATGCAATATATTACAAAAATATTTCTATTTTTCTCCCTTAAACATGTACTTTTATCTCCTTAACTTACTTAGTATTTTGTGATCTTTTTAACCGACTTCATAAAAGGGAGAGTTTTTATTTTCAATTTTCATACTACAACTTGCGCCTTTTAAATAACTATTAATAGGGTATTTGACAGTATTAAAAATAAAGTGCCAATTGCTAGCATCTGTGTTTAGAATGAATATTGGCAGCGATTTTCACTATTATTACAGAAGAAATATTCATAATTTTATTAAAAACCTACGAAAAAGATAAGTTTTCTTATCTATTGTCACGTGACCCAAAACGCTTGGGATTGGCGGAGCCTAAAATGACATCACACACAAGTAAACTTCCGAATAAAGTGACATTACATTGTATCGTTTGACATTTAAATAACAGTCGTGTGACGTCACACACTAGTGAGACGCCATATTGTCCAGAGAAACGTTTTCGCGGCAACTTGAAAATGGAGTTTTTGATTTGATTATTTTTACTGAAATACACAACAGAATGAATATCCACTTTTTGCAGACTCCATAAACATTAGTCAATAACGTGAGATCGTTTACTAAAACTTGTCAAATACCCTATTGTTAAAAGTTTATTTAATATAAAAAAAGATAAGGCTTCTTTAAAGGTTAGGTAAATAATTTTTTACATATAAATTTCACGAGCAGAAATTCGAAATCACAACAAAACTGCTTAGCACACTGATGCTGAACACGAAGTTCTTGAATCCCACAAGCGGATCACTTAAAATTCGTGAGTGTGTCTAATTTGCCTAATACATAAGGTGTACTAAACAAAGACTTATTAATAAATGACTAGCATTGAAAACCACAATACGAACAAGTTGGCATAATTTATTCAAAACACCATAACAGCGACGAAATTGATCCAGCATTGACAATAACTAACAAAAAAAGATATTGCCACGTTAACATGAGTATAATTGAATGAATATTCAAGATTCTTAATCAATAAAGGCGTTATTACAACAGGGGTCCTACGGAAGCATCCAGCCGCCTGTGAAATTGGACTAGAATAGACAGAGATGCAAGTACAAATAGCGACTACGTGCGAAAGGGACGGAACGCAGGCAGAGCTTTTATAAATCATTTTTCCTGGCACGGCGGCGTTTTAGGCCAGCTACACAAGAAAGATTTTAGAAGGATACGAATGATACTAATGCAAATTTTTAAACGATTAATTTTATTTTCTTAAATTACAGTTTAGTTGTTTAAATATGATTATGGTGTCGATTATGGCATGATTCTCTAAACCTAAACTTAAATTTGACGACATTGTATTCTTAGCATTCTCTATCCATCCATCCAATAGGCATCTACCTTTTACGTAATAAGTTTAAAGTGCGTATAAAAACTTGTCTCCTTAAGAAAGGTTACTATACAGTTAAAGATTTTATAAATGATAAGGCACCTTGGGCTTAATATAATAGACTAAGTCGTTTTACTTTGCTAATTTGGTTGAAAATTGTTAGTTATACTTAATTAACTTATTGTTAATTAATAATATTAATGTGATGAAATATGACATCAACACATGTTTTTAGTTTTTGATGTCATCTTTCAATTGACGACACTGTATGAAACTAAACAGGGAGAAAAAATAGCACTTGCTGAGTTTCTTGCCGGTTCTTCTCGGTACAAGGTCTCCCGCCGTAGATTTACGAACCGATGGCGTAGCGTTTGACTTTCACAAGAGCTTGTAACAGCCTAGACTGAATAAATGAGTTTGAGTTTTGAGTTTATGTTATCCGCTTTTGGACAAAGGCCATCTCCATATCTTTCCATTTATATCTCTCCCTAGGCACATGCATCACAACGATGCACCAGGCACCACACTAGCCGCAACTGGCCTGGCCAGCGCCAGTGTAGCCTGATGTCTTCCACCCAACGTAGTAGCGGGTAGTAAAAGAATAAAAAGTGAACACAAAGATCTGCCGCAAAAAAAAAACGTAGTATCGGGCGTCCTTTACCTCGTGTAGAGGAAGAGTGAAGACCAAGGTCTTTAAACAAGTTTAAAAGGTCTTCACTCCATCACCCATTCTCTACCTTTATATATAAAACTCAAAGGTGACTGACCGACATGGTGATCTATTAACGCACAGCCCAAACCACTGGACGGATCGGGCTGAAATTTGGCATGCAGGTAGATGTTATGACGTAGGCATCCGCTAAGAAAGGATTTTGATCAATTCTACCCCCAAGGGGATAAAATAGGGAGTGAAATTTTGTATGAAATTTTGTTAATTTTAAACTGTTCGGGCTGAGACTGCATGCAGGTATAAGAAGAATCATAGATACATGTCACTGTGTGTAATACAAGCCTGAAAACAAAAACTGTAGTCTACACTTCAGCTTTACACCGAAGCGAAGCGAGGGCGAGCCGCTAGTACCGAATGAAAATGAAATGAAAATATATTTATTGGAAATAATTAAGGTTACATGCATGATTAGGTTCCTTTATAGCTATATTAGTTTCTAGAACTGTGTTACAGCTTTTAGCGCCCACCTCCAGATACAGGGACGTGTGTTCCAAAATACATAAATAAAAAATATAATGCGATTCAACTAAGAATAGGATCGATGTTTGTTTACAAATATTTGGTTTTTTTATTCTAGAATTAGCTGAGTACTAAAAAAGAGTTCCAAAATTTTTTGCAAACCGTACTTTTCAAGCGTCATTTGACAGATGGAGGTCATTGGCTTTCCTACTCTTATTTGAATCGCATTATACAGTTCTTATCTTACCATTTACTTAAAAATAAAAAGTATGTATGAGAGTGTGAGTCTGTGTTTGCATGTGTGTTCGTATGTGTATGTGTGTATGTTTATGAGAGTAAGAGTAGTAAAAGGAGAGACAGATGTTAAATTTAGTTTAACTTCAAAAAAAACATGCCAGTATCGACACCAAATCTATATTTGGTCACGTCGGGGTCTCCTTTTCATCATCTATGGAACAAGTGTTAGCTCATATTTCTCAAAAGACACCCGGCATTTTGTGCCAAAGTTGTATACTTTTTTAATTTTTTTATCTGTGTTTCATAATTGGGTAACGCAGTCTGGCAATATTTGTCATCAGCAGCTAGCTGTCAATGTCAAATACGTAGGTGTGTCATCAAAAGGGTTTCTATATCAAAAAATATTAATCATTAAATAACTTCTTTCCACGATTCACTAAAAATAAGGCAAAAGTAGTTTTATGTAGCAAATAATTTTGGCTTTATTTTGAGACCAAATTCATACAAGTATACAAGTTTAGCATTTTTTCTATGATAAGTGCCGGGTCTCCTTTGATTGATAAGTGTTTTCTTTATTTTTTTAATGTATTTATTCTACGTTCCCAAGTAAAACCAACGCTGTCATTAATAATTGTATCTATGACATGGGATAAGGATTTATGATTCCGATTCCCATGCCATAGATACGGATATTCTTTTTTTTTAAAAGGTGAAGGATTTTACTGGGAACGCGGGTAATTTGCTTACAAGAGTTATATAAAATCTTCGTGTTAAGACCTTAGATTAGAAAACAAAAAGGGTAGATACGGCACTAGCCTCACAAAAGTGATCCGCACAAATTGTGGTCCACGACCCTAATCGCTTTAGTCACAACTTGACATGCAAACGACGGACATGTGAACGCCAAAAAGAAATATTGATAATATTTTGTGTTTATATGATAACACAATGCCTAAGTATGTTTTAAAAAAATCCTCAAATTGCTCAAGAACTAAAAATAAAACCCACGACATCACTATTCATTCGTAAATACTATAAAATATAATTTTCATAAAAATTGCTGTTTGTTTTGAATCTTATTCGGTAGTGACGTCGGTACTGGAGGCCTACTCTATTTCAACGAAAAACGAAATTTCGATCGAAATTTCGCACATTCCTTACTCTGTTTCTATTTCATTTCGAAAATTCGTTCGTCCGAAATAGTTCGAAATAGTAATTTAAATGTCATAAATTCTCTAAACCTACTCTAATTCACAAAACTTTTGAACTAAAAGTTGAATTTGACAGATAATTGTTCAAAATTTTAACCTCAAATTGACGAAATGAAACCTTTTCATTTTCGTTTTGGGATTTTTGTTTAAATTAAACCTAAAATTACTACTATAGTATTTTTAATTAAGGCTGCTTAGCGTGAGGAACAGTTTTTAGTATGAATGATTTATAAATAAATCTAATTTTTGTTTATTATTGTATTGCCAATACTTCAAAGTGTTACACGACCAATTTAGGTTGACATACATTTAATTGCATCAACTCTACAAATTAGTCGGCTAACACTGTCAAAAGAGGTTGTTTTAATGGAATCAAAAATATTGTCATAAAGTAATATTGTTTTGAAGTAAAAAACTTTATCTAAAAAGTGTAGACAAAAAGAACTTATAAACATAACTCAATTCCATTCGTTCACGATAATTGTCTGTGTTTCCGAACTTTATGTGCGTGTTCGAAGATTAAATAGAGTAGAGTCACTGACGAAATTTCGTTTAAAATTCGTTCGTTGCCGAAATTTCGTTTCGGAGAAAGAGAGTAGAGCTCCTGGTCGCGTGATTGGTCGGTAATGCAGTGACGCGGATCTCGCCGTCTCGTTCGCGCTGCCGTGGGATCAGTTTTTGTTTGATGCCAGTATGAGCGTACCGTATCTACCCTTTTTCTTTTAATCTAAGTAACGAATTTGAGTTTCAGATTTAGAGAATCGTACCGGAATTAAGTCCAATGATAATAATAATGATTTTATTAGGAAACTTTTCTAGTGCATACTTTAAGTGGATCATTTGAAAACAAAATAGGTACCTAGTAAAATCTTTAATCTTTACCTACTATTGATGTCTGATCTATTTACTGCTATATAAAAACTATATAATTTAATCTAGTTTAATCTCAAGTCATTAAAGAAAATTAATAACATTTTGGAATTTTGCTATATCTGAGTTTCTTATTTTAGTACTCGGCTTGGAAACGACATTAAATTTTTACAGCAAAAATTATTTTCTTAGAATTGGTAGATCACTCATTAATCGAAATAAACTTGTGTCCACAAAATGATAAAATAACGAATGTGCTTATGACCACACGACTGAAGATATGTGTGTGTGTGTGTGTGTGTATGAAGATATGTGTGTGTGTGATTGTGTACAATATATACATGTATGTACATATACATATATCATTAACTAGATATAAAAGAAAGAGAGAAAGAACTTTTGCTTATATCCCCCACTCAACTCCCGTTCGCCTCGCCCGAACACACTTTTCGTAACGCGTAACGCATTCGCCAATTTACCCCCCAAAGTCAAGCGTGCGTAAAGAAGTTTCACTTCAGAAAGTTAGTTGCTATTCAAAACTGTTATTTCTATAGCCATAGCTAGTTTGTAACCGGCTTTAGTTAGTAAAACGCTGAGTCGCGATTATTTCTCTTTGCGTTTAGTTAATCAATTATTCTAATGTTGTTGGCGTAGAGACGTGTGCTCGCTCCCCGCATTTTTGCGTAACAAAACGCTCTGGGAATATTTTCATTGTTGCCTACTATCATTGAATTTTGCCTGGAAACTATATTAAGACTAGCGGCCCGCCCTCGCTTCGCTTCGGTGTAGAGCTGAAATGTAGACTACAGTTTTTATTCTCAGGTTTGTATTATACACAATGACATTCATCTATTATTCTTCTTGTACCTGCATGCAAAGTCTCAGCCCGATCGGTTTAAAATTGACAAAGTTTCATACAAACTTTCATTCCCTATTTTATCCCCTTGGGGGTAGAATTGATCAAAATCCTTTCTTAGCGGATGCCTACGTCATAACATCTACCTGCATGCCAAATTTCAGCCCGATCCGTCTAGTGGTTTGGGCTGTGCGTTGGTAGATCACTATGTCAGTCAGTCACCTTTGAGATTTATATATATAGATGTAGTTGAATGAGAAGTGATGGAAAAGAGAGAGACACATATGGAGGTAAAGTATATATTTTATAATTTTTATTTTTTAAGCATGTACAGCTCTCTGTTTAAATCTAAATAAAAAATATTACTAGAAGAAATTCCACACGGACTAGGCAGCAGACATTGTGGGTTACCTACAATACGAACAGATGGCGCTGTCTTGCAGCTTAAGAAAGCCTAAAAAGTATTCGACACGGCCATCAGGGCCGCGGTTGCATAATGGTCAGTGCATTCGCTCGGATAGCAGGTGCAGGTTCGAGTCCCGTCTGCTGAGCTGCCTCACCCATCCGATGACCGGTAATTGCGAAAGTTGCTTTAGCGCTGGTAAATGCGCTAACCAGTATCACTGTCGAGTTCCTCCAACATATAAGTTATAAGTAATAGGGTATTTGACAGTATTAAAAATAAAGTGCCAATTGTTAGTATCTGTTTAGAATGAATATTGGCAGGTGTTTTTACTATTTTAACAAAAAAATATACATAATATTACTAAAAGCCCACGAAAATGATAATAGTTTTCTTGTCTATTGTCACGTGACCCAAAACGCTTGGGATTGGCGGAGCCTAAAATGACGTCACACGCAAGTAAACTTCCGGTTAAAGTGACATTACATTGTATCGTTTGACGTTTTAATAACAGTCGTGTGACGTCACACACTAGTAAGACGCCATTTTGTCCAGAGAAACGTTTTTGCGGCAACTTGAAAATGGAGTTGTTGATTTGGTTACATTTACTGAAATACACAACGGAATGATGAATATCCATATGTCTTTTTACGGACTCCATAAACATTAGTCAATAACGTGAGATCGTTTTCTCAAACTTGTCAAATACCCTATTAAATGGCACATTTCTACAAGTATATACAGACAAATTACAAAACAGTTGCATTTTACACTTACCTAATGAGTAATCATCGTGGTATAGGTGCAATAACAGAGAAATAGGAAACACTGAGATATCATTCGAATGAGCAATATCTGCAAGCCAGCCACTCGCCAGCGAAACGTCGTAACTCTAAAAGTGCGGATTTTTCCGATGGCGCTGACGTCAGAAATGAGTCACGGGGCCAGCAATCAATTCGGTGTCCAATCAATCGCACGCCTCGATCACCTGCAAAAAGTAAAAGATCGCCGATAACCTCGCCTAGCCGGCTAATAAGTTTGCGCACTCTTGCATGGCAAAACGGAATTGGACCAATTCCCTTTTTAAATTTCGCATTCGTCGGTCGGTTCAGTACGATACGAACTGGTTGGTTTTTTCGGAATTTCACGCGTTGCTCTGTTTGGTTTTGAGTGGCTGATGTTATATGCCCATTCCATTTTTGTTTATAACCATCAATTGACACACAACAAGTTTATTTTGATAAATTTAATTTGATGCATATCACCACCAAAATTAATTGTCATTTTGATGTGGTCTTCTGTAATTTTGTGCCCCGATTTTGCAAGCATCTATAGTCAATAGTGCAAATTTTTAAATGAAAAAATAAAAGCAATTATTTCTTTATTTAATAGGTGTACTTACAGCTAAACATATAAAAACATTAAAAAATTAAAATAATACTTATTCTAAGACATATATGCAAGCCTTTACAAGCACACACGACATTCAATTCAGAAAAGTACAATGTAATTAATAATAATAAATGGAATTAATAATGAATAATCAATACAAAATAGTGCAATTAATAATCAACTAGTAAAGCAGTGAACCAAATGTTACCAAAACCTGATTTAAAAAAAAATGTATTTAATTAATTGAGAACTTCGGAGATTTTGTGTGGTTTCGTTTGAAATTCTTGGTTTCTCGAAAACCGGAAGTACTACGTTACTCAAATCCGGTTTGTAGTCTTATCAGACTATTCTTAACTTATAACTTAAACATTCTCTTTATCTATCTCTTACGGTTTGGCCGCTGAAACAGCACCAAAGACAGACGGACGGACTTGTCTAATAGATAAGAGATGTTTGATAAAATGTATGTCAAATTGAGGCAAAAAATAGTAATAATAACTATATTAATGCGGAATTAATGAGAATCGAGCAGCTCATGTAATTTATGTAATTATGAGTTTGAAAGATCATGTTTTTTATGATAAATTAGAATAAATAAAAGGGCCACCAAAGTCACGAAATATACAAACAGACGCTCCGCAAAGCGCGGGTAAGCCTCCGACATACATCCCCCATCGAAGCCAATTCGGCAGGAGATAAACTCTCAACTCGAGCGAAAAGATACGATGCCCGAGCTTCGGTCGCCGAGGATTTATTGTTTAAGACCTGGAAGCAGACGGGAGGTTATACGCGACTTGATAAATGTCAATGAATTATGGAGAAATTGAGTTGTGATGTTTTTAGAGTTGATGCAGAATCCGTGCATTCTAACTTTGTTATTTGAAAATAATATGGAAGGAGGTGATATTATGTTGATACTAGTGGCCCTCCCTCGCTTCGCTTCGGGGTAGAATTGATTGAAATCCTTTCTTAGCGGGTGCCTACGTCATAACATCTACCTGCATGCACAATTTCAGCCCGATCCGTCCAGTGGTTTGGGCTGTGCGTTGATAGATCACTATGTCAGTCAGTCACCTTTGAGTTTTATATAAATATAGATTATTTGAAAGCAGTAATCTGAAGTCCGATCCAAGTCCGTTCTCAATAAAACTTTTAATTGTCTATTTCAAACTCTTCTTGTTTAAATTTAGGGACAAAAATTGTATAAATCCTTTTTGAAAGATTAATTTACCAACATATATCGAAAAGAAACAAAAACAATTAGTAAAACTTTTCTTTAGATTTAAACATCTAGCAGTCAAATACTTAAAATAAATAAAGACATAACTATAAATTTTATTTCTTCTTTCAAATGTTTAATACTTGAAAAAGTATTCATTTGACATTGTGGGCTACCTACAATGCGAAGAGATGGCGCTGCCTTGCAGCTTAAGGCTAGGAAAATTTCGACGCGGCCATGAGGGCCGTGGTAGCATAATTGGTCAGTGCATTCGCCCGGATTGCGAAGGGTGCGGGTTCGAGTCCCGTCCGCTGCCTGGTCCGCGTGGATTTTTTCTAGTAAAACTTTTCTTTAGATTTAAAAATCTAGCAGTCAAATGCTTAAAAATAAATAAAGCCATAAATAATTAGTAGTTAAAGCATGACGCAATAACAGACAGACAGACGGATATTGTCTGTATATCTGTCTTTCCTCTTAGCCCAAGGATTACTTGGGCATTTATAATATTAGCGAAACGAATAGCGATTTATAAATACTATAATAGTATGGTTCTGGATACAATAGGGTATTTGACAAGTTTTAGAAAACGATCTCACATTATTGATTAATGTTTATGGAGTCCGTATAAAGTGGATATTCATCATTCTGTTGTATACAGTACAAATAACCAAATCAAAAACTCCATTTTCAAGTTGCCGCGAAAACGTTTCTCTGGACAATATGGCGTCTTACTAGTGTGTGACGCCACACGACTGTTATGAAAACGTCAAACGATACAATGTAATGTCACTTTAACCGGAAGTTTACTTGCGTGTGACATCATTTTAGGCTCCGCCAATCCCAAGCGTTTTGGGTCACGTGACAATAGATAAGAAAACTATTATCTTTATCGTGGGTTTTTAGTAAAATTATGAATATTTTTTTTTGTAGAAATAGTAAAAACTCCTGCCAACAATATTCATTCTTAACACGAATGCTAACAATTGGCACTTTATTTTTAATACTGTCAAGTACCATATTAAAAGTTCATTTTGCTATTTGACTTTCAGGTTTGGCCCTCGAAGAAAAAAAACTGCAAAAAAGTTAGGTATAAAATAATATAGGTACATAAAAAAAACCCGCATAAACTTCAGCGATAGCCTAAACTCCAAAACGGATATCGAGATAAAATAATATTCAAACATTCAGTCGTTAATATGCGTCTGGGGAATATCGGCTCGCTATACATTCTCCGGTCGATATTCGCAAATTACGATAACAAATTTGAATGATGATACTTTCAGGACTGTTGTGGTGATAAAGCGAAATGCTCGCGCAATTCATTCTATCTACCGCCTGCCGATAAGGCAATACCTCCCATGGTGGCGTTATCGACTGCTAGTGATGTACGTAGGTACTCCTACATAATAGTGATGTAACGAATATTCGCTTTCGCATTCGCGAACATTCGCATATTTTTGAATATTCGCATTCACATTCGCATGAATATTAGAAAAAAAACAATTTGAAGAAGTTGCAGTTCTGCCTTTCCTTGAATATTCATTGTTACACAGTTTGCATTAAGCTCGTTCAGCATCGAAAATCTCTGCAAATGTTTTGCGAATATGAATATTAGAAAAAAACAATTTGAAGAAGTTGCAGTTCCGCCTTTCCTTGAATATTCATTGTTACACAGTTTGCATTTAGCTCGTTCAGCATCGCAAAGTGTAAAATAAGTCCATGTTTCACTAGAATTCGTTTTACTCATGTTAATAAATCACTATTCAAAATTCAAAATTCAATATCATTTATTCAGTCTAGGCTGTTACAAGCACTTGTGAATGTCGAAAAGCTACGCCATCGGTTCGCAAATCTACGGCGGGAGACCTTGTACTGAGAAGAACCGGCAAGAAACTCAGCAAGGGCTGTTTTTTTCTCCCTGTATTATATACAGAGTCGTCAATTTGAAAAATGAGTTCAATATGAGATAACCCATGAAGGCACTTTCCATTACAAATGTAAATGATAAAACAATTATGACTATAAAATAAAAAATATAAAAAACAGATTTAAAAATGAAAAAAAGTTTGGGAATGCCGTGTCCCACTGTTTAGGCATAAAACATAAAATTACCACTCACAATCACTAACCTCAAAATTCACTTGTTTTGTTAACGGAAAGACCGGTGCGAGCGGAATGACACTTCAGTCGGATGAGTTCATATCAAATCGGCAATTCGAACGAGACTGCCACTATAGACAATTGGCGCTAATTTAAAAAGAAACTAAATTTTCGCATTGGCATTCGCGAATGTCGTTACCAGACATTCGCATCCACATTCGCATTCGCGAATGTTCAAAAAATGGCATTCGTTACATCACTACTACATAATACATTTTACAGGCGCAATTTGCCGTTTTTAGATAGGTAAATGATATATCCTTAAAAGATTTCTATCGGTTTTATTGCTCGTTTCCAGGGCACCGTGCATCGTAGACAAAATGTCTAAGCCTTTGTAGGATAATTCTCTAAACTAAAATGTCACTTCTGTGTTCAATAGCTTCAATTTAGGACATTCGTTTAATGTGCATTACGTTATTACACAGCAAAGCTGTCGTAATGAACGATGGAGCAACCGGTAATAAATATTTAACAAGTAAGTAAATATTTTCAACATTTACACCAATTAGCCTAGCCCCAAAGTAAGCACTGTAACGCTTGTGTTATGGGATGCTAGGGTAACGGATAGAATACATATTCTGAACAAATGAAAGTATATTTATATAGAAATACACTAGCAAACCAGTGAACCACATGGTCACCAAAAAAAAAAATGTATTTAATTAATTGAGAACTTCGGAGATTTTGTGTGGTTTCGTTTGAAATAGAAATCACGTGATTTCTCGAAAACCGGAAGTGCTACGTTACTCACATCCGGTTTGTAGTCTTGTCAGACTATTCTTAACTTATAACTTGAACATTCTCTATATCTATCTCTTACGGTTTGGCCGCTGAAACAGCACCACGGACGTCCGTCCGTCCGGACTTGTCTATTAGATAAGAGATATTAATCATCCATGACTGGAATACAAATGCTCGTATTTTCACACAAACATCTGCTCCCACCGGGATTCGAACCCGGGACCTTTCAAGTCAGCGTTACCATGAAACCCGGCGTACAAACCACTCGGCCACGGAGGTCGTCAAAAATAATGAAAAATTCGAATTAAAGAAATCCGTACAGAAATGTACAGAATGCGTTGTGTTCTAGTCCGATTTGCACTTGACCGTGATATTTTGGGATAACTAGTCAAATTTTTATTATTTTTAAAGCATGTAACTGCTTGATGTTTAAATCTAAAGAAAATATAACTAGAAAAAATTCCACGCGGACCAGGCAGCAGACGGGACTTGAACCCGCACCCTTCGCAATCCGGGCGAATGCACTGACCAATTATGCTACCGCGGCCCTCACAAAATTATAACTATAATTGCTATTTCTTCTTTCAAATGTTTAATACTTGTAAAAGTATTCATTTGAAATTGTGGGTTTACCTATAATGCGAAGAGATGGCGCTGCCTTGCAGCTTAAGAATAGCTAGAAAGAATTTCGACGCGGTCCGTGAGGGCCGCGGTAGCATAATTGGTCAGTGCATTCGCCCGGATTGCGAAGGGTGCGGGTTCAAGTCCCGTCTGCTGCCTGGTCCGCGTGGAATTTTTTCTAGTTATATTTTCTTTAGATAACTAGTCAATTTCAAAGTGACCTTTGCTTTTTGCCGTTTTTTACTATTCTATTGTAATATATTACAGTGGGTTAGACGGTCCTATCAGCTAAGTTTTTGGCGAGTTCTGGTCTAAGAGCTTCAGATTTTCAAAATTAAGAAGTAACAATATACATGTTCCACCTATAAGGGAGTCAGTAAATTGAAATATCTGGGCTGTACGGTAACTGACATCAACAGAAGAGAAGAGGAGATCGACACCTGTATCCAAGGCGCACTCAGGTGCACAGCTGCTGTTCACAAGGTCTTCGTTTCCAAGATATTACTAAGAAAGACCAAGATTCGGATCTACAACACAGTGATTAGACTGATCTTGATGTACGGTTGTGAGGCTTGGACGCTAACCCTTAGAGAGGAGAATAAGTTGCTGGTCGCCGGAAGAAGGATTCTGCGGAAGATCCTGGGGCCGACTCAAGGAGAGGATGGCACCTGGAGAGTGCGGACGAACATCGAGCTGGAAAATCTAGTATTCGAGCCCAACATCATAGGAGAAATTAAAGCAGCTAGAATTCGCTGGCTCAGGCATGTAGAGAGAATGGGAGAGGATCGAGCCGTGAAGAGGGTGTATTTGAGGCGATAGGACGACGCACTATGTGGAGGTGCCTAAGAGAGCTTGGCCATAAATACATTTTGTAAAAATCGGCGCAGGTACTTGTATTATACCTCAAACTATAGCTAAGAAGTTGATCTACTATATTATGTATAAATTATGTATGTAACTAGTACTTTTTTATAGTAAAGAGCATCTAAATACGATGATTGAAAAATTATCACGAAAACATCATAATTTGTATTTTTTTCAGGATGATTTTCTAGTAAGCTAGCAATGAAAATTATACAAGTATTATACCATTTTAAAAAGCTTATAATATATACTTTTTTTTGGTATACACAAATATGCTATATATTTATAAATATATTTACTAGAAATATTTATCTCATGACATATCATTTTTGCGTATCTGAAACTTTCAATTAGAGTTTTGACAGTTGCCGAAATTTGCCGAAGGTCTGTAAATGATGTTATTTGATAGGAAATTTAATATTTTTATACAGGAAGAAAAAAAAAGTTGCAACTTCATTGCACAACATAATGCTATCTATCATAACATGAAATAGTAATAATTTCTTAAAAATACGTGGGCGAATCTATTTGTTTTATTAGTTGATATATTATTAATTGCGGTTTATGTTTTGATAATGTATCGAGTATTTCTCACCATTTTTAGTTCGCCTACAAAATAAATTATCAATAAAACACATAGGAAACCGAGTAACCACATAATGATAAATAGTTTTTATTCCCATACTTTGCATACGTTTCAAATCAGTTATTTAATATAAAATAGAGCATCTGCATACTGAATAATTACATACTGTTTTTCGTTCGTTATTGTCGTTACTAAAAGTGTATCTAACCACCTACTCTCTCGCAATGAGTGAATTCCAATGTACCAGACGCGACCTATGTCTTGTTTTGATTGAAAGTGACGGGAATTATGTTGTTGCTTTAACAAGTTATATACGGAATAATTTTATCAACTTTTCTGAGGCAAATATCGCTAAAATTGTCGCGAGTGTACAAAAAAATCTTATTACGAACTTTCGTCAACGCTACACTAAATCTGGCAGAAATAAAGAAAATTTTTTAAATCAGAATAGCCTGTGGTTGAATGCCACATTCACAGTAAATCTGGAAGATCCTACTTGTAAATCTGAACCTTCGACATCGACGGGGAAGCGAGGACGCCCTTCTAAAACCTACGAAGACAGTTCCGATAGAACACAAAGACGAAAAAACAAGGAGTTGCTTGAAACATGTGGCCTTGATTTTATACTGAATTCATATCTTCAAGGATTGAGATCTCAAGGGGAAACGGAAGAAGCATTCATTGTCGAAATTTTACGAGTATTACCCATAGATAAAAAAAGTGAAATACGTCAAAATCTTTTTAATGAACCGGCACATTTAACAGCGTACTCTAAAGATGAAGCTCTCAGTATTTTTATAGAGTTGGACCTTAACATGGCACAGTATGAAAACATGAGAAATTGCTTAATTGCGAAGAACTGCGTATTATTTCCGTCATATAAATCAATTCAGGAAGCTAAAGGAATGTGCTACCCACCAAGATCAAGCATAGAAATTAATAATATTACAGCAAAAATAAAACTGCAAGATCTGCTGGATCACACTATTGCAAGAAGTTTGAAAATCAATGGTGTATACAAAGCTGGCAAAAAACATTTAATGCTGTATTCGAAATGGGGCTGTGATGGCTCAAGCGGACAAAGTGAATACAAGCAAGTCTTAACTGAAGAGGATGAGTTAATTTCTGACATAAATTTATTTATATCTTCATTAGTACCTCTGAAACTTGTTGATATTAATACAAATGAAACTTTGTGGGAAAACCCTGTTCCATCATCAGTAAGATTTTGTAGGCCCATTTTAATAGAATTTTCAAAAGAGACACCAGAGAAAACTACAAGTGTAGTTAGTGAAATTATAGCTCAAAGAAACGCTCTCACAACAAGCTTAATCAATAAAAATGGTGAAAGTATTGAAATCAAACACACATTATTTTTGACAATGGTTGACGGGAAAGTGGCTCAAGTTTTGTCAGAAACTTCATCAGGTGCTGTATGTACTATTTGTAGTGCAAGACCTACAGAGATGAAAAATTTAGAAAAAGTACAAAATAAACCTGTTGACGAAAATTCTTATCAATATGGGCTTTCGACTTTACATTGCTGGATTAGATTCATGGAACTAATTTTACATATATCTTATAATGTAGGCTTTGAAAAATGGTCTGCTACAATGACAGAAAATAAAGATTTGAAAAAACAAAAGAAGACATATGTACAAAAAAGGTTCAGAGAAGAACTTGGTTTAAATATAGATAAACCTAAGCAAGGTTCTGGTAACAGTAATGACGGTAATACAGCTAGACGATTTTTTCAAAATTATCAGTGCACTGCAGAAATTACCGGTGTGGATGAGGAATTGATAAAACGATTTTATGTTTTACTTCAAGTTATGTCTAGCGGTAAAGTAATTAATGCTACGAAATTTGGACAGTATGCTTTCGATACAGCACAACGATATGTTAGTTAATATATGTGGTATTATATGCCATCATCTGTCCATAAAGTCCTAATTCATGGGGAAAGTGTAATTCGGCATTATTTAGTGTTACCTCTTGGACAGCTCTCCGAAGATGCCCAGGAATCAAGGAACAAAGACTATAAACGATTCAGACTTCATCATGCTAGAAAATGCTTTAGAGTAGCTACAAATGAAGACGTTTTACATACACTTTTGTACACTTCAGACCCTTACATAACAAGTTTAAGAAAACCTTCCAATAAAAAGTCTATAGAACTTATAGATGAAGCTGTAGAGCTAGTAGAATAATATAATTCTATGTTATTTTCTTTTTCTTATTATATTTAATAAATGAGAGTAATTTTATGTGTTTATTTTGTATTAATTATAACATTTAGGTCACATTGTTTAAAATTAGTCGTAAATTTATGATAATTTTTCAATATTTCATGTTTTGTATTTTTTTACAATTATTAAATATATTTTTATATGCATAGACTGTATATTATTTCAAAGTATGTTTATCTCAGATTACCTAAAAAAAATCAGCTGTATATCTATAAAAACATGGAAGTTATAGATTTATGACCCGAAACCGACTCGATCTCCACATAGTGCGACGGCCCGTTGGACGTCCCAGATACTGCTGGAGCGACGAGGTGTAGAGGGACTTGCAGTCTTTGGGTGCCGACTGCTGGCGGGACCTAGCCCGGGATGGCAGAGTATGGCGTCATCTTGTGTTGGAGACCAAGATCCACTTTGGATCGTTACGCCGCAGCAGTAAGTAAATAAAAGTAACATTGAGGAGTCAAACCAGATTTAATAGGGTACCACACTCATTCAAATTATATATTTAGAAAAATAAAACAAGTGTGTTTATGACCACACGACTGAAGTTAAACTTCTTTAGCTCCATCTGTATGTATATATATATATATATTTATATATTGTGGCGGCGACATCTACATACCCCACATATAATGAACATGGAGGAAATAGTCACTCGCTTCCTCAAGAGATGGCGCTACCGGCGCTGCGTTCACAACGTATGGAAGCCTACAACGCGCAAGAGAAATTCGTAGCCTAACACTCCATATATACAATGTCCGACCAATATCAGTCGGGCCACGGCCCCCGACCTACCACCACCACACACATATATATAAATACTAGCAAACCAGTGAACCAAATGTTCACCAAAACCTGATTTAAAAAATGTATTTAATTAATTGAGAACTTCGGAGATTTTGTGTGGTTTCGTTTGAAATTATTTTGTTAAAAAAAAAAAAAAACCTTTAAATAGTTAATTAAAATAGTGATAATTACAAAATAGAAATCACGTGATTTCTCGAAAACCGGAAGTGCTACGGTACTTAAATCCGGTGTGTAGTCTTATCAGACTATTCTTAACTTATAACTTAAATATTCTCTTTATCTATTTTTTACGGTTTGGCCGCTGAAACAGCACCACAGACAGACGGACGGACGGACTTGTCTAATAGATAAGAGGTGTCTGTGTGCACAATATATACATGTATATACATATTTCATTCACTAACTATAAGAGAAAGAGAGAAAGAAAATGTGCGCGCGCACTGCTTTCTCTTACTTATATCCATCCCCCACTCAACTCCCGTTCGCCTCGCCCGATCACACTTTTCGTAACGCGTTCGCCAGCTCACTCCCCAAGTCAAGCGTGCGTAAAGAAGTTTCACTTCGAAAATCCCACATCACACACATGTTTACCAATGAGGGCTATCGCGTATGAATCCGCCGCTAGAGGCGCTAGTGTAGCGTGAGGTCTCCGAAATGTCAAATGTTATTGCTTGTTGGTTGACTACGCGGGTTTATTTCTAATTAAAATAATGTTGTGAATAATTGGTAACAATTCGGCTTAATTATGGCAAATATGAATTGCCACATGGGCAATGAATGTCAGTTATTAAAAACTTGAGCTTAGAAAAATGATTATGTTCCCATTTTTTCCGAATAAAACGGAACTGCGCGTCACTGTGGCATGGCCTATTATATTTAGGATATGGTTCTTTTGTGTTAAAATACGATCTAAATGTAACCTTTAATTTCATGTGCGTATTAATAAACTTTAAAAGTTACAATTTAGGACCTCACTCAACAGTGGCGCCATCTGGTGAGGCAGAAAACGGTAGCCCTCATTACCACATATGCCATTAACCAATCGTGTTGCATAACGATATTCTATCTAGCGGCATTAATCACGCGGGCGCAGGCACGCGCCGCATCCGGTAATCGGTCGGCAATCATCAAATCATTGATTCCGTCATCGCATCACAGGCTCCCGGCTCTGAGCCCCTCAATATGCAGATTGCTTCTCCGCCGGGAGCCTAACTGGCCATTGTGGCCGGTACCTCTATAAACGGCCGGCCTATAGCCGCCACTAAATACTAGATTGCTATTTAAACGACCATCATGTTAAAGTGTTATAAACCAACCGATAACGAAGATCGTTATTTATGTTTTAACATGGATTATTTATTTATTGCCCTTCATAAAACACGTATTTGTTTATTGTAACTGGATATAATCAAGAGACGGGTTAGTTTCAGAAAGCGCTTGCTCATTCTATCTATCTATATATAAAACTCAAAGGTGACTGACTGACATAGTGATCTATCAACGCACATCCCGAACCACTGAACGGATCGGGCTGAAATTTGGCATGCAGGTAGATGTTATGACGTAGGCATCCGCTAAGAAAGGATTTTGATCAATTCTACCCCCAAGGGGATGGAATATGAAACTTTGTATGAAACTTTGTCAATTTTAAACCGATCGGGCTGAGACTTTGCATGCAGGTATAAGAAGAATCATAGACGAATGTCATTGTATATAATACAAGCCTGAGAACAAAAACTGTAGTCTACACTTCAGCTCCACACCGAAGCGAAGCGAAGGTGGGCCGATAGTCTACATATAAGAACAATGTCTTAAATTTTCATACTCAAATTTAAGAGTCCTTTTACAAAATTGCACCGCTGCCGTACTGATCGGCGCGTCGGTAGATTTGCACTAGTAGATATTGCATTTTACGGGTGATGTTTCGAGTCTTGTAAAATAATTATTAATTAACTAATTATAAAAATATATACATATTTCAGTAGATCAATGATGGTAGATTAGTTTTATGAAAGTTTTTAATAGTAATACTATTTAATTCAATATCAAAATACGAGGTAAATCTGCATTATTTTTTGGGAAAACTCACGGAGGTTAGATGTTTTTTTTGTTAATTAATGAGATGGAAAATCAAAATGTAATACATTATTTTACAACAAAAACATATTTCTGATGTCGTAGTAATTAATTTGATCTAATTTATTGAACATTATTGAGAGATTGAGGCGTTTGAAGTTGTGCATATTATCGTTTTTTCCGTAAACTATCCGGAGTAGAATGATCAGTACAAAAAAAGGAAAACAGTATTTGCAAATATTCTACATTAACTTACAATAGTAAAAATAAAGCTACTGTTTATTTTTAATAGTAATAGTCAAAATCTTTTCTAAGGGGGTAAACAAGGCGCTCAAAAATTACGATTTTAAGCAAAAAATGTGAAAGGACTCTTAATGCAAATTATGATTTAAAATTGGTGTTATCCTACTAGTTGAATGAATCCATTTGCCTTTAATGTCGGTCTTCAATTTTGCTATGTCAAATGTAGATTATTAAAGCAACTCATGAAACGAGATTAAGACAATATCTCACGGTAAGAATACCTTTGATAATATATGAGGATAATCTGGCTTATTACAGAACGCGAGCGTTTAATGGGAATGGAATTGCATCATTCATTTTGGAGAACCAACCACAAATAATATCCATTTGGTACATCGTGGTTTTTACGTTTAGTGCTTTCGCATGTGGGTCTATTTCGACCTATCCATAGAATAAAGCTACTTCTGCATAATCACAACTTTACATTAGAGCGATTTTAAGTTTGTAAAATGTAAAATATGCTGTAACTTGTATTGGTATTTTTCTATCATTTGTTTTTTTTTAACTAATCATATAAAGCATTAAGTAGCAAATTATTCGTTATTTAAGAGTTTCTTATGTGATTATGTGACAATTTACTACGGACATCTTTATGTTACATATGCATATCAGACCTTATGCTTGGGAAACGTGTCAAATTATGTGTAGATATTACTTTGTTTTACGTAATTTATATTTTTTGTCGCGTCACATTATGATAATATGGCAAAGATTGGGCAAAATCGATCAAACAAGAAAAATAGAATCAAACATTTAGTAAAAATTCTCAGTTTATAACAAAATTGAAGCCGTGCAGACTGCGTTGTTGCCTATCCAAAAGGTTCTTATGCTCTTGGCTCTATATTCTTCGGAAACAGAAATCACATGTACCTTTATTCAATTGCTATCTTCAAAGTTATATAAGTTTTAGAATAAATGTTTTACCAGTAAAACATATGCGTCCGTTTCGCATAAAAGTACAATAAAAGCAATTTGGTAACATTTTTATATGTAACTTTATTCTATGCATAGGTCGATTTATAAATCTATGTTACCGTATACCTGTGTTAAAAATCCTTCATTAATAAAGTTAATACCAAAATATTCGTCATTGTAATTAGAAAAAACGATTTTCCAATATTAAATTATGGTATCTACTTGAAAGTTGTAATTGGAATCATAATATTACTGATCTAAAATCATTTTTTTTAGAATATCTAACAATATATTTAATAGATTCACTGAAAGGAAAATATATAAAGAAAAGTTTTACTAGAAAAAAATCCACGCGGACCAAACAGCGGACGGGACTCGAACCCGCACCCTTCGCAATCCGGGCGAATGCACTGACCAATCCTGTTGACGACCTTCGTGGCCGAGTGGTTTGTACGCCGGGTTTTATGGTGTCGCCGATTCGAGAGGTCCCGGGTTCGAATCCCGGTGGGGGCAGATGTTTGTGTGATGAATACGAATATTTGTACTCCAGTCATGGATGTTTAATATGTATTTCTATAAAAATATACTTATATATGTACAGTATATGTATTCTATCCGTTACCCTAGTATCCCATAACACAAGCCTTATATTGCTTACTTAGGGGTTAGGCTAATTGGTGTGAGTGTTGGAAATATTTATTATTATTATTATTAATCATGCTACCACGGCCCAGAAATTTTCCTAGCCTTAAGCTGCAAGGCAGCGCCATTCCAGTAAAACTATTCTTTAGATTTAAACATCTAGCAGTTAAATGCTTAAAAAATAAAAACATAACTAGGAAAGTATATCTTCAGAGATATATTGAACTTATTTTTTTATCATCCAAAGAACAAACTTATTGGTAATTTCCATTTCTTTTTTTGTAAAACTTTCCTTTCTTAAATTTCACTTATATTTTACTTATATATTCAGAAACTTTGCAACAAATTATA
The DNA here is from genome assembly GCA_902850365.2 of Chilo suppressalis. Classification (NCBI taxonomy): domain Eukaryota; kingdom Metazoa; phylum Arthropoda; class Insecta; order Lepidoptera; family Crambidae; genus Chilo; species Chilo suppressalis. Next base: position 2,047,119 of record OU963894.1, read on the forward strand.
TGATGAATAATAAATGTGAAACCATTGCAAATAAATCAAGGAACGCTTTTAGAACTCCCCAAAGATGTCGAAAAAAATTATTAAACACTCGCCTTGTGTTTATTCAGCGAATTATTTCTTGTGTACTTTTTTCTTTTTTCCCCGATATCTGACAAAGGAACTGCATTAAAACGTTACACATTCTATTAAAAACTTTGTAGACGAATTAATAGGAATGTTGCTTGTTTAGTTCAATATTCGTGTTTTCTGATCTAATTTCACTTATTAACTTCATATTCGACGACCTCCGTGACCGAGTGGTTTGTACGCCGGGTTTCATGGTGTCGCGGACTTGAAAGGTCTGGGTTCGAATCCCGGTGGGTGAAAATGTTTGTGTGATGAATACGAGCATATAATAATATACTTATTTAAGTACAGTATATGTATTCTATCCGTTACCCTAGTATCCCATAACACAAGCCTTATATTGCTTACTTAGGGGTTAGGCTAATTGGTGTGAGTGTTGGAAATATTTATTTATTTATTTTTGAGCATTTAACTTCTAGGTGTTTAAATCTAAAGAAAATTTTATAGAAAGAGTTTCCCTTGGTACAGGATTTAGACTAGATCACGTCTGATTTATAGACATTTTTCCAATGAAAAATTCCTTTAGATTTAATTTCATTTAGTAAAAGGTAGCAATGAACAGAGAAACATTAATGGGGTCTTTCGAAAAAATCACTCTTTATGTCTTACCCCTGCTATGTTATGGACAGTTATCATCAGAAAATAAACGGTGTTAGATTTTGAAAAACAAACGACTGGTTGCACTCCGGGAGTGCCGGCAGAACTGAAAACTTGAATATTAACGTTGTGCATTTTTGATATTTTGGAATGGTTAGGGAATAATTTTGCACGAATTGCTTTAATTATCAGTATAAAAGTACTATCATGTATGTGGTAGAATATAATATTTATTAATTGCGCTATCGTACACAAACATGACAATTTATATTACATTAAAAAAGTTTATCTCTCAGAAGAATCAACTAACATGAATCACGTTTAAGCGCACTTAACGTCATCTATTGAAAAAAAAGGGATTTTCTTTCCAATAAAGCTGCCACGTGGACGGCCTAGACAGAGCTTATTATTATAATACGGTAAAATAAAATATTACTATGTTTAGTCCAATATATTGAAAGTCAACAACCTTTCCAATTTTATTGTGTGTCATGATGCGATCAGCCCACGTGTTTAACCTGACGCGAGTTTAACATTTTTTACCCATACAAAAAAAGGTGAACAACGCCACTAAAGAAGTTTTCACTTCAAAAAAAGATTGCTCCGTGGTTTCATGTAAGCAAGCCAACTTTTTGAAAGCTACTATCCCAGAAAAGACGCTCCAATTCATGTGGGAAATCTGTTCCTCTAGCTCTTTCAATGCAAATAAATTGTGATTATATTTGTAATCTAATCAGAAAAATGAAGATTATAATTGGAGTTTACTCCTTAAGAATCGATTTGCATATATAAGGGGCCCGGTATGAGAAAAATGTGAGGAGTAAAATCTATCGATGAATGACCTCGTTACGTTTTAGGTCCGCATCCTATGTCGCGCAACTTTGACAAACAAAGATGACAGATTGACATTAAACGTCCATGTGTCTTATTTTAGTTACCACTTGTCACTGTTATTAATAATGCAGACAATGTTGATTTAATTAATATTTAAAATGATAATAGTCTGATAATAATAATTACATAATTTATCAACATTCCTAATGATATATTTATGCACATCTGAAATTGACTATTGTAAAAAGTTGAATGTAAAATATTTCGATTTAGTCGTAATAAATGTATATGAAATGAATAAATATATATTTATATACATATATTATTTTCGTCAATTTGTTAATTTACTGTATGAAAATACAGTATCAATCTTTTTTAAGTTAAATAAACTCTTTTTGCGTCTGGTTAGACTATCGAACTTAAGGAGCAAACTCCAGTCGTGCGTCGGAGCTGACACACACAATTTTTTTATTCAAAGCCGTCTTTAACATTGACCTATCGAATCCGTATCGCGAGTGGCGTTTACGCTTTACGCCATTTACATCCGTATGGATGGCGGTGACGGGCGCGGAAATGGCGGCAGCGCCAATATCCGGGCGCGACGGAATTTGTTACTCGACGACCTTTTACAAACTTTCATTTTCCACACTTGACGTTTTACCGATATTATTGTAATAATGACGAATTAATTGGCAGCGGCCAATGACCTTCTTTCTATACAAGGTCATTGGCCGCGGTGCATCTTAGTGGTGTTGAAAATTTTTATCAATGCTCTTAATAGTGTGCTGTGTACTTTAGTTTATAGAAGTAAAATTTTCAACTTTATCATCAGCCTCTTAATGTCCCTACTGCTGGGGCACAAGCCTTCCCTATGGATGGAATAGGGAGATTGGGCCATGACCCACCACGCGGGCCAAGTGCGGATTGGCGGGTGCTAACGACTGCAGATGCAACCGGGACCAACGGCTTAACGTGCCTTCCGAAGCACGGAGGAACTCGAGATAGAAATTTTTGGTCACCCATCCAATGACCGACCACTGCGAAAGTTGCTTAACTACAACGATCGCAGCCGAACGCGTCAACTGCGCCATCGAGCTCCTCCACTTCTTAAACAATTTAAATAACTGTAATATCCTGAATTCAGATTTAAACTTACAACCTGTGATGCAATAGTTAGTACTCGTATTTCTGCCGTTGTACTGCAAGTTGTCAACGACGTTAGCTTAATCGTCAAACATTATATCTATCCTGAATTGGGATGATGACTAATTTTTTTTTTCGTTTATCAGGTAGATTATCAAAAAGTATTGGACACGTATTTTTTCTTTTTTCATATAATATAAACATTGCAGAGATATATTGATTTGAAAAGTCGCATGACGTCACGTTTGAGTACCCTTTTAAGCGAATATTCACTAAAAAGTGACGTCACGAGCCCCTACTCCCAAACTTTGACGCGCTATAACTTTGCCATTTTTTTGTTATTTGTCCAAAGAAAAAATACGTGTTCATTATTATTTCATCATCTAACTGACGGACTAAATAGAATTTCGTTTATTGTACCCCGTCATCACCCCTATTTTCTGTTTAGCGATTTCCTAATTGACAGTATATATAATTACTCTGAAAGAAAAAATTGCGCTAGAAAAGACATTAACTAAGATCTGAAGTGGTTATTTAATAAAACGCTTGGCTGCTGAGTTTTACCGTGAAAATATATAAAAAAAAAATACGGGTGGAACTCCGGGAGTGCCGGCAGAAGTGAAAACTTGAATATAAACGTTGTGCATTTTTGATATTTTGGAATGGTTAGGGAATAATTTTGCACGAATTGCTTTAATTATCAGTATAAAAGTACTATCATGTATGTGGTAGAATACAATATTTATTTATTGCGCTATCATACACAAATATGACAATTTATGTTACATTAAAAAAAAGATTATCTTTCAGAAAAAGCAACTTACATGAATCACATTTAAGCGCACCTAGCGACATCTATTGTAAAAATAAATGCATTTTCTTCGCAATAAAGCTGCCACGTGGACGTCCTAAATAGAAACTTATTATTATATAATACGATAAAATAAAATATTACTATGTTTAGTCCAATATATTGAAAGTCAACAACCTTTCCAATTTTAATGTGTGTCATGCTGCGATCAGCCCACGTGTTTAACCTGACGCGAGTTTAACATTTTTTACCCATACAAAAAAAAGTGTACAATGTCGCTAAAGAAGTTTTCACTTCAAGAATAGAAAACTCTTGAATATTATGGTTTTAAATTAGCTAAATTGTGCACTTAAACTTTACTTTTGGTTGAAAAACAAACATTCATTTGTGTTCATCGATTTTATCTACACAAATATCACAAAGCACACTTTAACAGTTCATCTCACAGCACTCAATGATAAAACGATGCAATTGCACAAAATTGTACACGAAGGGGCAACATTTGAGCAAATTTATAGAGTGGCCGTACAGACGGACGGACGGCGCGGCGACGGACAAAAGATGCATTTACATAACAAATTGAAGGTTACGAGCTACGATGTAGCTGCTACATGAGGCTACGGTCGCTACGGCGCTACGTAGTACTCAGTGAAGGGTTCTCACTAGGTACGGATATTAAGTGAGTAATTTGAAGTAGATATTACGCTATTTGACAGTATCTTATCTTTATATATATAATTCTTCTGTGAGTGTGTATGTCACTGAACTTCTCTTAAACGACTGGACCGATTTTGATGAAATTTTTTGTGTGTGTTCAAGGGGATCTGAGAATGGTTTAGATTCACAATTTTGTCCGCTGGACAACCCCTATTTTTTTAGGGCGGCACGAAGTTCGCTGGGTCAGCTAGTCTTATATATATATATACAGACAGAAAAACACACACATATATATATATATATATATATATATATATATCATCATCAGCCTCTTAATGTCCCCACTGCTGGGGTGTGCCCCAAAGGCCTGTGAGCCTTCCCTATGGATGGAATAGGGAGATTGGGCCATGACCCACCACGCGGGCCCAGTGCGGATTGGCGGGTGCTAACGACTGCAGATGCAGCCGGGACCAACGGCTTAACGTGCCTTCCGAAGCACGGAGGAACTCGAGATAGTAAATTTTTTTGGTCACCCATCCAATGACCGACCACTGCGAAAGTTGCTTAACTTCAACGATCGCAGCCGAACACGCTAACCACTTGCGCCATCGAGCTCCTCCCGAACACGCTAACCATATATATATAGACAGAAAAACATAATATCGTCCAAAAAACTGAAAAGCAGAAAATAATATTTCTAGTAAGTAAAATTTTCTGTACATTCCTCGGCCACAAAGGTCCTGACGAAGTGGTTTGTACGCCGGGCTTCATGGTGTCGTGGACTAGAAAGGTCCCGGGTTTGAATCCTGGTGGGGGCAGATGTTTGTGTGATGAATACGAGGATTTGTTTTCTAGTCATTGATGTTTAATATGGCGCTTGCAACAGTGCCGAACTATCGGAAACTCTCTAAAAACAAGGTACATGGTAACAATCCCGTTAATAACATATATGACTATAATGTTAGTGACCATGAAAGTTTAAAACAATGTAATGTGCAAGAAAGTATAACAAAGAGCTTCGGAGGAATTAATTCAAACAAATAACATCAGAAAGAGTTATATATTCTACTAGCGGCCCGCCCTCGCTTCGCTTCGGTATAGAGCTGAAGTGTAGACTACAGTTTTTGTTCTCAGGCTTATATTATACTCAATGACATTCATCTATGATTCTTCTTATACCTGCATGCAAAGTCTCAGCCCGATCGGTTTAAAATTGACAAAGTTTCATACAAACTTTCATTCCCTATTTTATCCCCTTGAGGGTAGAATTGATCAAAATCCTTTCTTAGCAGATGCCTACGTCATAACATCTACCTGCATGCCAAATTTCAGCCCGATCCGTCCAGTGGTTTGGGCTGTGTGTTGATAGATCACTATGTCAGTCAGTCACCTTTGAGTTTTATATCTTAATATATATAAATCTCGTGTCACAATGTTTGTCCTCAATGGACTCCTAAACCACTGAACCGATTATAATAAAATTCGCACACCATGTGCAGTTCGATCCAACTTGAGAGATAGGATAGTTTAAATCTCAAATTATAGTCGCAATTTTAATTTATTGCAAATTATTACTTTTGGGCGGTACGAAGTTCGCCGAGTCAGCTAGTAGGTATATAGATTACAAATGAATGTCAATAAGAAATGAAGCTTTAGCGAACACAAAAAAAATACCATTTCTCCAAAATTTTATTGCGACTAGAAAGTGTATTTCGTCTTCTCCGTTTTAATTTTAAATAATGCTTAAAATTTATCTTCGTGCCCGACTCACGATATTTGCATTCTTTTGAAACTCGCTAAAATATTTGGTGATAAATCTTTTACTGTACAATATAAAAGCTGCCCGTGAGTGGCAGGCAGTCTTCTAAAACTATGCCGAGAAGAACTTAACACAACTTAGAAAACATGTCATCATTATCATCAGCCTATTAATGTCCCCACTGCTGGGGTACAGGCCTTTCCTATGGATGGAATATGGAGTTTGGTCCATGACCCACCACCGGCCCAGTGCGGATTGGTGGGTGCTAACGACTGCAGATGCAACCGGGACCAACGGCTTTATGAAGCACGAACGAACTTGAGATAGTGAATTTTTTGGTCACCCATCCAATGACCAACCACTGCGTAAGTTGCTTAACTTCAACGATCGCAGCCGAACGCGGTAACCACTCCTATACCTATACTCCTACTCCTCCCTATTCCATCCATAGGGAAGGCCTCTGCCCCAACAGTGGGGACATTAATAGGCTGATGATGATGATAATGATAGTACTGCTCCCTATTAATAAACAAAGAATAACCTTGGATTAGTTACTCAATGTTTTGTCTCTGTTCATCGAATGACAAATGGATTTTTGCCGGCCTGCAAAAATGCTTCACAAAGAAGCATTTTTGCAGGCCGGCAAAGTGAGGATGATTGGTGTATCAGTTTATAACTGCTGTAGCAGCTATCTTCGCGTTTGGACTTTATCACCACTTAATAGGCTTTCTGTCAATCTTTTTACACTGGCAGCCTATGGGTGAGTTATAAGCAGAAGAGTTACAACGCACTACGTGTACAGTATAATAATGCTTTCAGGATGCTGTTGGGGCTGCCGTGGCGCTTCAGAGCGTCAGGTATGTTTGCCGAAGCCCGAACAAATTACTTCTACGCAATAATGCACAAAAAAGTTACCTCTCTCATGAAGAGAGTTTACGACAGTCACAATAGCATCTTGAAGGTTGTAAGGGGTAGGTACGAGTGTCCTATAAGTAATCACTGGACAACCGTACTTGTAAAATTTAATGTAATACAATAACTTAATAATATAATTATTTTTAATTTTGTAATTTTTTGTTGACATTGTTTTTTTGTATTTATTTAAATTATTATGTTGCTGACATTTCTAATTTTGTATTACTATTTTATTTTTAGTCGTAATTTGTATACTTTAATTATTATTATTCTTGTTTTTATGTATTTTATATGGCTAAATGGCTGAAATAAATGAATTGAATTGAATTAAATTGAACATCGGGTGGGGTAGAGTCATTTGCCTACCTCGCTATAAAAAAATAAAAAATGTCAGTTGAGTGATATGAACTAAACACGGCGTAACTAATCTAAGCTTGCTCCTCGTTTATTATTAAGGGGGACTATGTTTATCGTAAGTTATATGCAGAAGTATTAACACGTATATGTAGGTAGCCCATAGACAATCAGAAGTGGCGGGTCTCCCCTGCTCGCTGTAATTGCGGCACTGCCCACTATTTCCGCGCCATAGATTTTTATTTTTATACCCCCATCGCCATAAATAGCGATCCGTTTTAAGTATATTTGTTGGCAGTGTGCAATCGGACGCAAAAACTGTGTAATAGTGAACGGTTTCTGTGATTCGGTGTCATCATCATTATCATCAAAAGTAATCTATATATATAAAACTCAAAGGTGACTGACTGACATAGTGATCTATCAACGCACAGCCCAAACCACTGGACGGATCGGGCTGAAATTTGGCACGCAGGTAGATGTTATGACGTAGGCATCCGCTAAGAAAGGATTTTGATCAATTCTACCCCCAAGGGGATAAAATAGGGAATGAAAGTTTGTATGAAACTTTGTCAATTTTAAACCGATCGGGCTGAGACTTTGCATGCAGGTATAAGACGAATCATAGATGAATGTCATTGCGTATAATACAAGCCTGAGAACAAAAACTGTAGTCTACACTTCAGCTCTACACCGAAGCGAAGCGAGGGCGGGCCGCTAGTTAAAAATATAGTGTGCACGGACCACACATCTGAAGTGAAACGTCTTTTCTTTAATAACCTAACATTAGGCGATGTATAAGGCATAGGCGAATGGAGCCGCGGACGCATTACTCATGTCTATATATATATATAAGCGGGCCCAGTGTCTCCCCACGCTACCGGCTAACTAGAGCCGAGGTTCGAGTCTGAAAGAAGCTCTCTAGATGAACCGACCACCTCAGGTTCGAGTGGTCTAGAGGCTCCAGATGGAGAGGAGACTCCCCCCGTGGAGAGATGCCATTCACCTGGAATAACTAGAGGCACTCGCCAATTCTCTGCTTGAGGTCCCCTTAGGATTTCGCCGTCCCCAAACCCCGTGACGCTATAAAGGTCATCTGCGACAAACAGCATAGACACTCAAAAAGAGCCTAGTGTGGATTGGAAGATGCTGACGAATGCATTCGGGTCCGACGGCTTCAAATTGCATGTCAGAGCAAGAAAGTTATCCGGTCATACAGTGTCCATTCGTTGCGAAAGAGGCCTAACCATCAATAAAGGTCAGTATAATGGATAAGTATAATCATTTTTAAGTAAATATTAATTATAAAGAAAATATAACTAGAAAAAATTCCACGCGGACCAGGCAGCAGACGGGACTCGAACCCGCACCCTTCGCAATCCGGGCGAATGCACTGACCAATTATGCTACCGCGGACCTCACGGACCGCGTTGACATTCCTCTAGTCATTCTTAAGCTGCAAGGCAGCGCCATCTCTTCGCATTATAGGTAACCCACAATATTGTCCCTTAGAGGAATTTCGACGCGGTCCGTGAGGGCCGCGGTAGCACAATTGGTCAGTGCATTCGCCCGGATTGCGAAGGGTGCGGGTTCGAGTCCCGTCTGTTGCCTGGTCCGTGTGGATTTTTTTCTAGTTAAATTTTCTTTAGATTTAAACATCAAGCAGCTACATGCTTTAAAAAAATAAAAATTATAAATCATAATTATTCTAACTCGAGTAACATGCTAAAATTGTGGTGTCAAAAATTTCGTCGACAAAACTGCACAGCGAATAAAAACTTAACCAAAATTCATGATTTATTTTATCGTAAGTTAAAGTTGTTGTGAAAGCATTTTGTTCAAAAACTTTAGCACGGTCCAGTGCTTACCCTTACAGTTAAAATAAGTTATGCACCCCTGAAAGCCTCCCATGCAATCTATAACCGCTACGGCCATGCAATATATCAGCACTAGTTAAAAAGGAGTTGGAATATTTAAAGGTTTTATTTACAACTAGCTGCCCGCCCTCGCTTCGCTTCGGTGTAGAGCTGAAGTGTAGACCACAGTTTTTGTTCTCAGGCTTGTATTAAACACAATGGTATTCATCTATGATTCTTCTTATACCTGCATGCAAAGTCTAAGCCCGATCGGTTTAAAATTGACAAAGTTTCATACAAACTTTCATTCCTTATTTTATCCCCTTGGGGGTAGAATTGATCAAAATCCTTTCTTAGCGGATGCCTCTGTTCTTAACATCTACATGCATGCCAAATTTCAGCCCGATCCGTACAGTGGTTTGGGCTGTGCGTTGATAGATCACTATGTCAGTCAGTCACCTTTGAGTTTTATATATATAGACATTATCTTTACATATATAATTCTTCTGTAAGTGTGTATGTCACTGAACTTCTCTTGACGACGACCGATTTTGATGAAATTTTTTGTGTGTGTTCAAGGGGATCTGAGATTGGTTTAGATTCACAATTTTGTCCGCTGGACAACCCCTATTTTTTAGGGCGGTACGAAGTTCGCTGGGTCAGCTAGTATATACATAATATACGGAGGAGCTCGATGGCGCAAGTGGTTAGCGCGTTCGGCTGCGATCGTTGAACTTAAGCAACATTCGCAGTGGTCGGTTATTGGATGGGTGACCAAAAATACTATCTCGAGCTCCTCCGTGCTTCGGAAGGCACGTTAAACCGTTGGTCCCGGCTGCATCTGCATTCGTTAGCACCCTCCAATCCGCACTGGGCCTGCGTCGTAATAAGCGCCACACATGTCGCCACGAGAAGCTAGAAGCGGCTACTAAAGTGGCTAAAGCGCGCGACAGCGGCCGACTAAGGTAAGGGAGAGAGGGGTGGGGAATCGCGCGAGTAATGTGTGGCGGCGTTTTGTATCGGCGCATTAAGTGGCCGGTGCGGGCCATAAGAAGGGAGGAACGACGATTTGTAGCGTGTGGCGGCCACCAGCGTGCCGTGTATGGCGAGTGCATATAAAATGTATGACAACTACAAGAAATATGCCGGTGGCGGCGTTTTGTGGTTGTGGTCGATGGCCCGTGTGCGGTGACACTTATACTTCCCGCCTGAATTGGACCTTTTTTATTATCCTGCCATATATATAGTATACCTACTGCTTTTTTAAATAACTAGCAAACGAGTGAACCAAATGTTCCCAAAAAAAAAATGTATTTAATTAATTGAGAACTTCGGAGATTTTTTGTGGTTTCGTTTGAAATAGAAATCACGTGATTTCTCGAAAACCGGAAGTGCTACGTTACTCACATCCGGTTTGTAGTCTTATCAGACTATTCTTAACTTATAACTTAAACATTCTCTATATCTATCTCTTACGGTTTGGCCGCTGAAACAGCACCACGGACGGAATGACGGACTTGTCTAATAGATAAGAGATTTGACGCGTGAAATTCCTTTTTTTAAAGAGTCAATGTGTGTGTTTAATGTTGATATTATTATAATGTGTTATGATTTCATTATTTTGTCACTTGTGTTGCATTGTGTTTTCCGTAAGCTAGCGTTTATTTTTTTTATGACGAACGATTATTTCAGGTGCAACCATCTAATTAGATAATATTGGTTTGGTTCTTCCATCACAGGGGTATACCCTATAAAGGTATTTACATATTCGTTTAAATTGTCTTAAGACAAATGTTTCAATTCACGAGTCGCGTCGTGTAAATATGTATGAATAGGGTATAAATTTCATTTAATATAATGTATACGCTTAAAGTTTTCCGTTGCCCTTGTTTGCTAGAGGGTGTTTGTGATTTATTTCTTTAGGTGACAATAAATGCCATTATGCACCCTCCTTATTAAAATTTAAACGAGGAAGAGTTGGTTGGCTCCTCTTAGTCGAGATTCTGAATGTTGATTGTCAAACGACATGGTATCAGAGTTTGGTTATGGGATGGGTGTGCTTACAAAAACATGAAAATATCTAAAGAAAAGTTTTGCTAGACCAGGCAGCGGACGGGATTCGAAACCCTTCGCAATCCGGGCGAATGCACTGACCAATTATGCTACCACGGCCCCGATGGCCGCGTCGAAATTTTCCTAGCCTTAAGCTGCAAGGCAGCGCAGGTTTTTCTAGCAAAACTTTTCTTTAGATTTAAACATCTAGCAGTCAAATGCTTAAAAATAAATAAAAACATAACATGAAAATATGTTTAAACTAACGGCCGCCCGCGAATTTGCCCGCGTCAACTTAAGTTTTTTGAAAGTCTCTCAGGAGCTTATATTTTTTTCGGGATATAAAGTATCCTATGTCTTAGTCCAGGTAATCATCTATGTGAGTGCCAAATTTTATACGAATCCGTCCAGCCGGTTAGGCGTGAAGAATGTTTGTTACAAACATACAAACTCACACACTCACAAACTTTCGCCTTTATAATATTAGTGTGATCTAGATAAATGCAAATATTCCTTTTGCAAGCTATATCATATGGCTAAATAGGCTTAAAGCTACCTTTATATCTTTTTTTTGGAGTTTACTCCTTAAGAATCGATTTGCATATATAAGGGGCCCGGTATGAGAAAAATGTGAGGAGTAAAATCTATCGATGAATGACATTAATGACCTCGTTACGTTTTTGTGCGCAACCTCATCTGCGCACCTTTCACTTTTAGCCATGGCAACGGATAAAAAACATTAAGTTGTCACAAATGTCAATAAAATAAATAAACTAAAAATAGATAAAATCGGAGCAAAATTAGTGAAAACAAATAAATAACAGAATTTAGAGAAATGCCAGTAAGTATCCAGCACTATAGTGATTTTCAATACAGATGGGATTATAATACATATTTACAAAATGATGACTAGTGTGTGATATTTTTGAAATTGTGTTTCCAGAAATACATAATAAAATATATGATGAATATCGCTGATGTTAGATGATAAAATGTGTGACATGGAACCTATGATAGTCGAAACCATGGGACGATTCCTGAGGTATCTCTACTTGTAACTGACTTCTTCGGACTTGATTTTGTTTTGTGTCTGTTCAAAGACAATCGTTTTTAGAGTGTAAACTCCGGTTATGCGTCGGAGCTGACACACAATTTTTTTTTTATTTGTTTTAGGGACCTTTGGCCAAAAATGTCCATACCAGTCCCATCGTAACCTGACCATACAATACCTTTATATCTTTGTTAACATGAACATTTCAATGTAGCCATCCTATTTAATGGCAAATAAAGAATTTGAATAAAGAAAATTTAAGAACAGAAATATCCACGCGTCAAATATCCGTTTCGAACCCGCACCCTCCGACATCCTAGCGGATGCACTGACCATTAGGCGCTTAGCAGACGACGGGGCGGGGCGGACTTTTTGTCCGCGAAGCAATAAAGACCACGTCTGCCCGTCGATGTCTGCGGCTGCCCGCGCCGCGTACACAAAGCACACGACGGGCAGAGGCGGTCAGTTAAGGACGTTCGTTCTAGTGAATAGTCCATCACTAAAAAGCGCGTGGCGCGGACTGAGCTGACCGCCCCGCGCCGCCGTCTGCGTTACTGCATATAAACTGGTTTGTATGATCCACGGCGGGCAGCCGCGGATATGCCGCGCCGCCAGTGGCCCCCGGGCACCCAAGGCGCGGTCTTTTTGCCCTCTGTGTGCGTTTGTAATATAGGATTCACTTTGTGCTATTATTCGCGGCGAAATTGACCGGCCCGCCCCGCCCCGTCGTCTGCAAAGCGCCTTATTCTACCGCGGCCCTAATTGTCCGCGTCAAATTTTCTCTACTATTTCTTAGGTAGCGCCATCTCTTCGAACTGTAGATGACTCACAATGTCTTTAGCTTTACACCAGGGATGTAACGGAGGTAAATTTATCGGAACCGAAGTCCGAGTCGGAGTTTTTAAATTTGATTTATCGGAGTCGGAACCGGAGCGGAGGCAGAGTCAACAGTGGTCATAAGAGAGATATTTTTTTCATTTGAGAATAAATAAAAACGTCATTCAGTCAATCATTTCTCGTTATAATTATATAAAATAACCTTTTTTCTATTAAATTTACTTATTATTAACACAGACTCCCAACGCGACGGGTATGAACCAGTTCGTAACGTAACGTTTTTTTTGTTCACTAGTACAATTTGTAATATTACATTTTTATTTAATATAATCCTTCAATCTTGTTTCATAGTGTCTGGCATCCACAAATCAGGAAGGGAACCAGTTGAAAACCAGCGTCAGTGCAAACTGACTCATGCTGAACTGGATCCTTTTCGGTCCAGCTGTGGATATTTGTAATGTATGTTTTTTTATAAATCATAATCATAATCTTTATTTGCTAAAAACACGGTATATAGGTATTACACAACGGTTTGAGCACGTGTTTTGCCATTTTAAAAATAGCATGCAAATACATAATATGGAACCAATAAAAAAAAGAGATTAATTAATTATAACATTTTTCTGTAGAATTATGAATGTCAGAGTTACCTAATATTATGTCAATAAAATATACAATGTCAACATATTAATATTACAAGATTTCTAAATGTCAGATATAAAAAAAAAAGATACATTTATCATAATTATTATAGGATAAGTTAAAACATGTCATTAATTTTTATAATTGAAAAAACTTTTTAGGTCATAAAAATTGATTTCATTTAGCCATTTATATAATTTATTTATTTATTATTTAATGTCCGTCATTTAGTGTATATATATATATATATATATATATATATATGTGTGTGTGTATGTATGTATGTGTATGTGTGTGTATGTATATATATATATATATATATGTTTATGTGTGTGTGTATAAATTTAACCATACATACAATGTATCCACGTCTGTTCCGAATAAATGTTTTTCATTCATTCATTCATTTTTCATAACGGTCGACGCAGGCCGCCGTCGCTATCTGCTATGCTTCGACCTCCGATTTAAAAGTTTCGAAGCCGAAAAACTTGACGCTTCAGAAATGCTCACCTGAATCTCTTGCTAGTCTGAATCCACTCCCCAACCCCATGGGGCAATTTTGGGCTATGTACACCTAGGGCTGCCATCCGTCCGGGTTTTCCCGGATTTGTCCTAGTTTACGGGGCGTCCGGGGAGGGTCCGGGCGGGGTTTTATATGTAGTCCGGGTTTAAAAATTTACGGCAACGCATGAATGGCCATTGGTGCTGCAAGTGTCCATGGGCAGCAGTGACCACTTATTATGAGTAGGGTTGCAACGATATATCGGAATATCGATAATATCGATAATATCGAGACCAAAATATCGATATTTATATCGATATTTAAAATTCACTGATATCGGAAATTCCAAAATATCGATATTTCGTAGACTAAATTTAAACACAATAATATCAATTAATTTACCTGCTATGGCTATCTAAATTGAATAATATCGAAATAACTATTGCTTTGAAATCGCAAGAGCTTATAGATGTTTTAAAAAAATCTTGAACCCCAAGAAATATACTAAACTGGTGTGGATTCTGGCATGATTCTCTCAACCTAAAATTAAATTTGACAACAGTGTATCCTTGTCATTCTCTATACAGAATGACAAGGAGAGACTGATGTTAAATTTAGTTTTAAGTTTAGATAATCATGCCAGAATCGACACCAACGTATATAGGTATAATCGTATACCTAATGGTAACTCATGCACTTAAATAAAATCCTTGCCTCTCTTTCTAGATAATTGTCAAGTCCTGATTAATTGAAATTAAATATCATTGTAATATAACACAAAATAAAATTAAGAATCTTATACAAATCGTAAATTTTTAAGCTCGCCAAGTCAAGAAAGTAAGATAGGTATAGTAATTTTTGAAGCTTTAGGCTTACCCTATTGAAGAAGAAGAAGAAGAAGCCATGGGCACGCCCTTGATGTGTGGGAGACTAAGCAATTTCCGTATTTGATGTGCGCTAAAAAACCGACTTAGCTTGGAAAAGCACGAATGTAGTGAAAACTTAGCGAAGGCATTCGTGCTAACAAATGTGAGTGATCTGATCAGGATAATAATTTTAATTTTTTGGTTTCCTGTCGTGGCTGAAACACAAACCGTACGAGCCAAAAAAAAATCCTGCTTGGCACGATTTCATCAAGCGTGTTTAAAGAAAAAGCTGGCTCAATGCATTTTGCGAGAAACTCGCCAACAAACATATGAATGTGTCACACTCACCCCGTATTCTAATGTTTATAAAAAAAAAGAAAAAAATCGATATATCGATAATATCGAGTTCAAATGGTCGATATATCGGATATCGATATTTTCCTGACTTCGATATAAATATCGATATAATATCGATATTTCAAAAGACTTTGCATCCCTAATTATGAGGTAGACCGCTAGCTCTTCTGCCAAGATCATCATAAAAAGTTGATTTGTGATATTTTTAACTGTTCTTTATTGGTCTGTCCGGGTTCTGGGCTCCAAAATCCGGGGTTATCACGCGTCTTATCCTGGTTGCCACATTTAAGAGATGGCAGCCCTATGTACACCTAACGTTTGAAGTATTAAGTTATTGTTTTTTTTTACTAAGTATTAAATTATGTGCGAGTTACCATACCGATTGCCCATTTTAAGTTAAAGGAATTAATGAAGCTGATGGTACATTATGGGTGGGTAGGGTATTGAATGTCTTCGGACATTGAACTTCGTATAATTATGGTTGAACTTCACTTTCAGGTAAGTTCTTCAATATCCTAGACATTCCATCAACCTTGTAGATGTTAAGAGTTAACGTATAATGGGACATTTAATACGAGGAGCCCGATGGCGCAAGTGGTTAGCGCGTTCGGCTGCGATCGTTGAAGTTAAGCAACTTTCGCAGCGGTCGGTCATTGGATGGGTGACCAAAAATTTACTATCTTGAGTGCCTCCGTGCTTCGGAAGGCACGTTAAGCCGTTGGTTCAGGCTGCATCTGCAGTCGTTAGCACCTTCCAAAGCGCACTGGGCCCGCGTGGTGAGTCATTGCCCAATCTCCCTATTCCATCCATAGGGAAGGCCTGTGCCCTACCAGTGGAGACATTAATAGGCTGCTGATGATGATAATGGGACATATAAATTTATTGATTACAATCAATGTATTTTGACAGCCTCCGTCGCCGAGTGGTTTATACGGCGGGTTTCATGGTATATAAACTAACTGCATTGTTTTTTTCTGAAGTGAAAACTTGTCTCTTAGCGGCGTTGTACACTTTTTTTGTATGGGTAAAAAATGTTAAACTCGCGTCAGGTTAAACACGTGGGCTGATCGCATCATGACACACAATAAAATTGGAAAGGTTGTTGACTTTCAATATATTGGACGAAACATAGTAATATTTAATTTTATCGTGTTATAAATCGAAAATTCGTAAGACGAAAACAATAAAATTGGAAAGGTTGTTGACTTTCAATATATTGGACGAATCATAGATATATTTTATTTTTTCGTATTATAATAATAAGTTTGTATCTAGGACGTCCAGGTGGCAGTTTTATTGCGAAGAAAATGCATTTTTTTTACAATAGGTGTCGCTAGGTGCGCTTAAATGAGTCATTCTGAGAGATAAACTTTTTTAACGTAATATAAATTGTCATGTTTTTGTGTACGATAGCGCAAAAAAAATGTATTCTACCACATAAATGATAGTACTTTAATATTGATAATTGAAGAAATTCGTGCAAAATTATTCCCTAACCATTCAAAAATATCAAAAATGCACAACGTTAATATTCAAGGTTTGCCGGCACTCCCGGAGTGCAACCCGTTTTTGTTTGTATAATCATCCGTATATCAAACGCTAGTAACAAGTGGGTTAAATACTGTCAGCAAACGTGGCAGTAACAAAAAATAAATAAAAACAAGTAAATATTCGCCCTACTTAATCTAGGGAGAAAATAGGGAATGAAAGTTTGTATGAAACTTAGTCAATTTTAAACCGATCGGGCTGAGACTTTGCATGCTGGTATAAGAAGAATCATAGATGAATGTCATTGTGTATAATACAAGCCTGAGAGCAAAAACTGTAGTCTACACTTCAGCTCTACACCGAAGCGAAGCGAGGGCGGGCCGCTAGTAATATAATATACAGTGGAGCCTCGGTAGTCCGGCCCCTGGCTAATGCGGCACCCCCTATAATCCGACATCGTCTATTACATACAAGTATTCGCTAATTCACGATTGAACAAGTTACAACTTGTACGCACCATCACTATTGTGCTCGACGCGTAGGGTATTGTTTTTTTATATTTTTTTGTAAATTCTATAGCATTAATGACGTTACTTTTATAATAAAACGTAATCTTCCTATTGTGTTGTTTAATTTACAAAATTTGACATATGTACATAACAAAGTATGATTTGTAATCTTATCATTGGATCTGTAATTTGTCGGATTACAAGGTACTCTTTTGTAAAAAAAAACGGACTATAGGGGGTCTTAGGCAGTACTCTATAATCCGACAAATTTGATAGTTCGACACTGCACTGTAATCACTTTAAAAAAGAATCTTAAATTTATAATATCTTTATTTTGAGACATGGGATTGTGATACTCATAAAAAATCATCTCGGTTACAAACGCGAAATCTGAACCGTACTGTATGGTAATGCTTCTAAAAACAATATAAACTTGCTACTCCCAGTTCAGACTAGTTGATAAGGGTGTTCTTATCTCTAAACCCGGGTAGCAGTTAAATTAAACTGCCTCCTCACCCGGTAGGTGCAACTGCGCCGCCGTGCCAACTAGGGATACGGTTGAACTTGGACGCAAATCTCGTTTTATTGTTTCAAATAATATTCGTTCAACGTAAAGAGCTTACCTGTTAAGAGCCACACCAAAGTTCTTGAATCAAATTGAAAGCTCTCTTTTTGACTCATAAGTTAACGAAGTTCAAGTTTAGGATATTAGTCCGTCAGTTACATTATCAACAAAAAGAATAGGCATGATGACGGGGTACAGTAAACGAAATTCTATTTAGTCCGTCAGTTAGATGACCGAAAAATAATGGACACGTATTTTTTCTTTGGGCAATCAACCAAAAAATGACAAAGTTATAGCGCGTCAAAGTTTGGGAGTAGGGGCTCGTGACGTCACTTTTGAGTGAATTTTCACTTATAAGTGTACTCAAACGTGACGTCATGCGACTTTTCAAATCAATATATCTCTGCAATGTTTATATTATGTGAAAAAAGAAAAAATACGTGTCCAAAACTTTTTGATAATCTACCTGAAAAACGAAGAAAAAAAAATTAGTCACCATCCCTATTGGGCATTTTTTTTCTTTTGTTATTCAACCAATAAATGACAGATGTTCGGTAGTGGGGGATAGTGACGTCACATCTAAGTAAAAATTACGTCATGCGATATTTCGAATCAATATGTCTCTATAATGTTTTGATTATGTGAAAAAAGCAAAAAAAAATCGTGCCCAATACTTTTTGTTAATCTACTTGATAGACAAAGAAAAAAAGTTAAATGTACTTGGTAGCTGTCACGCTAATAACCAAAATTATAATAGTGTTGAGGAGCTCGATGGCGCAAGTGGTTAGCGTGTTCGGCTGCGATCGTTGAACTTAAGCAACTTTCGCAGTGGTCGGTCATTGGATGGGTGACCAAAAATTACTATCTCGAGCTCCTCCGTGCTTCGGAAGGCACGTTAAGCCGTTGGTCCCGGCTGCATCTGCAGTCGTTAGCACCCTCCAATCCGCACTAGGCCCGCGTGGTGGGTCTTGGCCCAATCTCCCTATTCCATCCACCGGGAAGGCCTGTGCCCCAGCAGTGGGGACATTAATAGGCTGATGATGATGATGATGATAATAGTGTTAGTGACCATGAAAGTTTAAAACAATCGTATTATATTAATTTGTTAAAATCAAAAGCTTCACGGTTAAAATGTTTGCACAGTATCAAATGGATACCTTTATAAATATTAAGCATTTGAAAGAAGAAATAGCAATTGTAGTTATATATTTTTTGTTTTTTAAGCATGTAACTTCTTGATCTAAACAAAGTGTTACTAGAAAAAATTATATTATAAAATTGTTATAACATTGCGTGTCACCTAAAATGCGAAGAGATGGCGCTGTCTTGCAGCTTAAGAGAGGCTAGAAAGAATTCGGCCATTAGGGCCGTGGTAGTATAAAGGCCAGTACATTCGCCCGGGTAGCGGGTGCTGGTTCGAGTCCCGTCTGCTGCCTGGGGGCCATTCGCCTAACAGAAATCCTTCGGAAAACGCTAACGCTTACGATTTCATTTTGTTATTTCTAGCCGCCTGAGGTTTTCAAATGCCTCGCGCGAATATTTTTTCTTTTGCATGCGTCTGGTCCGCGTGGAGTTTTTTCTCGTAATATTTTCTTTAGATTTAAACACCGAGTAGCTACATGCTTAAAAAATTAAAATTATACTTCTATATGTACAGTTTATGTATTCTATCCGTTACTCTAGTATCCCATAACACAAGCCTACAGTGCTTACTTTGGGGCTAGGCTGATTGGTGTTTGGAAATATTTATATTTTTCCTTAAGGATCCCCAAGAAATCTAAAGTTAAAGAAAAGCCTACTAGAAAAAAATCCACGCGGACCAGGCAGCGGACGGGACTCGAACCCGCACCCTTCGCAATCCGGGCGAATGCACTGACCATTATGCTACCACGGCCCTATTCGCCGCGTCGAAATTTTCCTAGCCTTAAGCTGCAAGGCAGCGCCATCTCTTCGCATTGTAGGTAACCCACAATTTTCTTTTTTTTCTAGTAGGCTTTTCTTTAAATTTAAACATCTAGCAGTTAAATGCTTAATAATTAATGAAAACATAAATCTAAAGTTTCGTGGATGAAGTCGCGGGCGGCTACTAGTGAAGTCCTACATTTATTTGCCTACATTTTCGTTGAGCATCTTAAAACGAACTTCAAATCTGCGCCAATATCGTTCGTATCAGAATTGCAATGGAAGCCGATTCCTGTAACATGTATCGGCGTGTCTCATTATCATTACCGTAACCGGTTATCCGGTGGAATTGAATCGTTCCCGTAATGAGGACTGTACGTATGAAGAGCCACGCATGAAGTTGCTTCAAACTGTCTTCTCTCTAGTTATTGTGAACCGTATGTCTAGCTACATAAAGATCAAAGTTCTTTGGATAACATTGACAGGTTTGTTTGACTCGACCTCTGGCACACTGTACGTACATTCCTCCCAACGTTGCGTCGTGTCGCTCTTCGATACAAGGCCTCTTATTTCTATACGGGCTGAATTTGAATATAACACAACTGCACCTTTTTGGTTAAATATGTTGAAAGAGTGAAAAGGATTATTGTTCTATGTAAGAGCTGTTAAATTGTGGAACTCTTTATCTCTGGATATCAAACGTGCAGAGACGAGGGACCCCTTACCATTAAAATTAAGGAATATTTCCTCAAGCTGGACTCTGTCTGATCTTTTTCTTTTTATCTGTTAGTTACTTTGTATAATATTTTATAGCTTCCTTATAATACTTACTATTTTTAAACTCTTACATTTACATCTATTTATTTATTTTAAAAAATGCACTAGCCCGCAGTTTCTTCTATTTTCATGGTATGGTTTCATTTAGCCAAAGGTTGCATGGTAGAGATTGCTACCTTAGTAATAAGGTCGCCTTTTGTGTTTGTGTTCCTTGAGTTTTATGTTTTATATATTTTGTTAAATAGTGCAATAAAGAATATTCATTCATTCATTCATTCAAGGATTAAATATATAGTTTTTCTGCAGGTGACGTGCTAAAATGATTTCTGGATATTGTTATTATCTATGTTGTTGTTCTGTTTGGGTGAGTTAGAAAGTTAATTTCAGGGTTCAGGGATATGAACGAGACGGACGTATAAAAACCATATTTGTTTCTTAGGTTTTCACGCACATCACTCATTAAATAAAACTAGTTTTAATGGGTTAATAATGCACGAAACTTTATTTATTTATTGATGTTTCGCAGCCTTTTCAGGTCTGCATCGTCAGAATGATGTTTTTTTATTTAATTTTGTCGAGCTACCTTCGAAAGACTTTTATTGAGCGTTCAGTTACTTCATTGGAAGAATTCAATTGAATTTATTAGTTAATTTAGTTAATAAAGGACTTTATTTAAGATTCTTTTTTGTAATTTTGAGTTTATTTATTTGACCCTAACTACCGTAAACTATCACCGGTTCCAAAATTGGGAGACCTTTCTGAGAAGAACCGGCGAAACAAACTCAGAGAGGCTTTCTATATAAAAACCAGTAGACTCACAATCGCGATCAAGAAGTGTTGGCAGTAAAATTGCGCACACGCGTCTTTTTTACGTCAAACGGTTATGTTTTGAAAGAGCTTTGTCTACAACGGCACGCAATGACAAAGTCTTCAGTTAAAAACTCTACAAATGACACCACAGTTCCATCACCACCATACTCATTTAAAAACATGTAGGCAAGTGGTGTCGTATTGAAATTCGACTTTCCGAAAAAAAGTGTCGCTTTAAACAAGCAAAACATCTAGCTTAGTGTTTTCCATAGTATTGCTAATTAATGTAAAAGCTTACATATTAATAGCCACAACAAAATATCTACAATAAAATATATTAATGTTATCTGTATCATCATCAACCATCGGCCTTTCTCCGTCCACTGCTGGATATAGGCCTCCCCCATAGAACGCCACAATGCGCGGTCCTGCGCTATCCGCATCCAGCGGCTCCCAGCACATTTGACGATGTCGTCAGTCCACCTTGTTGGGGGCCGCCCCACGCTGCGTCGTCCGGTACGTAGTCGCCACTCGAGGACCTTTCTTACCCAACGGTTGTCAGATCCTCGACCGATGTGGCCTGCCTATTGCCACTTCAGCGAGCTAACTCTTCGGGCTATGTCGTACACACCGGTCCTTCTACGGATCTCCGTGTTTCGGATCTTATCACGTAGGGAAATACCGAGCATAGCCCTCTCCATAGCACGCTGCACGACTCTGAGTTTTGTTATGAGGCCGACATTCAGAGACCACGTCTCAGTCCTATAAGTCATCACTGGTCATAGACCCTTCTTTTCAGGCACTGGGGAATTTTGTCCGTGAGGATGTCCTAAGCTTCCCGAGCGTTGCCCAGCCGAGTTGGAATTATTGGAGTTATCTGTATAAGTTGATTTAAATGTGCAACTCAGACGCCGCTCGGATGGGAGGAGACTTGTTTGTAATGGCGGGTCAGTATTAAAAACCCAATGACTTTCAATAATTATATCAATACCATCACCATCATCAGGAGATACGAATTAGTTTACCTTTACTTATAATACGTTTGTTACCTTTAAAGGTTTTCTAGATTTTCGGTGCAAATTCTCTCTTTACTACCGCAAAAAGTTAGTTATGTGTTCAACACGAGTTTTCTTCTTACAAAATTTTTGTACCTTTCTATCTAGTAAGACCGTCTGTCTATGTTTAAACAAATTTTATACGTTTTTTATGTGCATAATTTTGTTATGTATTTTTTCAACAATATCTATAGGTATACGAAAATACAGAGGCCGGGGTATCTTCTATAGATATTGTCGAAACTATTTAAAACTAAATAAAAATTGCTATAGGATTAGAAGAACAGCAATTATTTATTAAGCTCTTATTTTGCATTCATACCATAGATTACTAGTGTAGGAAAGCCAAAGGGGAAGATCTTCCTCCGAGCTGGCTGATGGTAGCTCGGGAGCCGCGGCCCGATTGATGTTGGTCGGGCATCGTATATATGAACTATTGGCTACCGAATTTTACTTGCGCGATGTAGGCTTCCTTACGTTGTGAACGCAGCGCCGGTAGTGCCATCTCTTGAGGAGGCGTAAGATTGTTTCCTCTATGTTAGTTATATGTGGGGCGTGTAGATGTCGCCGCCACACTAGTATATAGTAATCTGATTCACACAGTTCACACATTACAGTGAAGCAGTTGCAGCTAATTGAAACAGTTTAGAACTTTTTTTGTATTTGGGGTAGGCTTGTTGAAAATATATCGATGTATCGATATATCGATATTTTTTTTTGATATATCGGTATTTTTTGCCGATACATTTTGATTTGATGTATCGATACATCGATACTAAATAAGTAATATCGAAATTCGTATCAAAAACGATATTTTTTTAATTGTTAGCGGCATATCACGATCTAACTAAATTCGTATCTGGAAAAATCGTAACTGGATCTTACTGGAGATTAATGATATTCAACATATCTATGATCTGTGCTGTATTTAGTATTGTCTATAATTTGCAAATCTGTTTCGCTGGTGAATTGGTTGTGATGAATTCCATTATATTCTGTGGAAGTGTGTGACTGTCTAGTCTTGTTTACGAAAGATGGCACCTGAGACGCCCTGCAATCATTTTCATTATTCGAAAATAGCGTCTATTTTTAGGAAGATAATTTTCGTTCCATTATTATCCCGCGTGTCATATTTCGTGAGATACTGTACTGTCATGTAGTGTAGCGGAAATTTGATACTTTGATAATTCTTTCTTTAATTATAATTTGTATTGTTATTATTACTGTGCAAGGCTGACCTAAATATATTTTTGGGAAAATTGGTCCGATATATCGATATATCGATGTTTTTTTCGCGATATATCGAAGCCAATATTGATATTTTTTAAAATATCGATGTATCGATATATCAATATTTTTTTCAACTTTCGACATCCCTAATTTGGGGTATTTAATATCGCTGGGGCCAAAGCACCGACGTAACCTCATATAGTCTAAGAGCCGGTGGGAGGTCGACTTTCACCGATCTGTTAACTCGATGAGACATATTTTTAATCAAATACAATTTATAAACAAATATGCCTATGATGACTTGCATATCGAAAAGTGTTCATAGCTACTTTTAATTTAATTAATTTTAATCAATTTTGTTTGATCACCTTCACTCTTTTGATAAGCGAATGAGTTTTATCTCAACTGATAGTTTTTAACACACAGAATATGCCAATGTACGCTTGCCTGCTTATTTCTGTGCATGGCAATCTGGCATGCAGGTGAATAGGTAAGTCAATATAGGTAACTACACCGATATGTTAACCAATCGAAATTTATTACATAGGTAAGATATTTTAATTACAAAACCAATCAGATAGTATAAAAAAGCACTTATTAAAAAAGCTTATTACAAAGTGTCTGATTATATTACAGACAAAAATGCTTGGGTTTGAACTGTTCCAATCATTCCAACAGGTTTTCTATATTAAATAAATCATGATTGTATTGACGTTGTAACAACATAATGATTTGTAAATGTTGTTACATTATGCTTTTAATGTTGTGGAGTTTTTTTCGCTCGTTTTTCTCCGCAGCTAAAAAATATGTCCTATAACGAGTGGTAGGGAAAAAAAAATGTTTGGACGATTCAAAAGTGTTGTACTATACATCCAATTTGAATAAAGATATATTGATTTCTGATTTCTGAAAATCGTATAGGCTAGCCTGCAAAAAATCGGCGGATTATACGGTCTCCCCTAGTAATACGGCATAAGCATTCTAGTTTATAGGTAGTCTGTTGTAGTCCATTTCAAGTTTAGTGATAAAGCGCGTCTTGCAGTCGTGTACCATTTGGGAGTGTGGCAAATAAACTAGGGACAGAAAAGCGAGCGGTTCGTGTCCCACCGTACATTACCATAACTAATTAAATCGCTGGCTAAGTTTGACCGCAGGTGGTCGGTAGCAGTACCCACACGCTCAAACCTCAGGTGCTATGTGAATATGAAACCCATGCCATACGACTACGCACTCTATAGGAATTGTATTCCAGCAAATACATAAAATATGTCGTAATGATACTGAAACAAGTATTGTGTTAGTTTAAATTAGCTATTGTACTTTTTAATACATTTTTTATTTATTATTTACTAGCGGGCGCCTGCAACTTCGTACGCTTTAACCTTTTTTTTATTACGCAGGTAAAAAATCTTTTTACAGACAACGGCGCCTGTAAGAGTCAAACCGCCGAACGGACCTCACACCTGGCTCCCGCAAGTATTACGGACCCCCTAGTGGCTGCCCACCTGGGACCCCGCAACCCTTACGTGCGCTTTACGGCATAATATCCGCTAAAAAAAGTCCTGCGAATACCTTCACCACTGCCTGATGCGGAGCCGATTTACGGGATTGTTACCATGTACCTTGTTTTTAGCGAGTTTCCGATATTTCGGCACTGTTGCAAGCGCCATGATCACGGAGTAACTGAAGTAATTGCGGGTAGGCTGTTATTGGCAGACATATCGGTCTACCCTCCGACGAAGTCTTTTATTGCGTTCGATACCCGTACCACTGTTCACGTTCTCACTATTCACTCGAAACTGTTCTCGACACACAACACTTACAGTATCGGATGGCAAGGTACATGGTAACAATCCCGTAAATAACTTATCCGTCCGTCCGTCCGTGGTGCTGTTTCAGCGGCCAAACCGTAAGAGATAGATATAGAGAATGTTTAAGTTATAAGTTAAGAATAGTCTGATAAGACTACAAACCGGATGTGAGTAACGTAGCAGTTCCGGTTTTCGAGAAATCACGTGATTTCTATTTCAAACGAAACCACACAAAATCTCCGAAGTTTTCAATTAATTAAATACATTTTTTTTTTCCTTTTTTTTTTTTGGTGAACATTTGGTTCACTGGTTTGCTAGTATTACTATAATGTCAGTGACCATGAAAGTTTAAAACAATGTAATAAAGTTATACCTATTTCGGGTAAATGATTTATTCTTTAGTTCCCTTATTCCCCTTCCGCCCAACTCCGCTTGATGCAATATCTAGTGACTTGTCACAGAGATCTCGTAAATACAGCACTCCGATGTACACAAACTGTAGCCGTTTAATTAAGGAACTGCGTCTATAAATGCGAGTGCGCAGACCAAACTTCCCTTGTTATGTCTCATGACATGACATATGGGACCCTGTAAACTTAGATTAAAACAAAAAGGGTAGATACGGCACTAGCCTCACAAAAGTGATCCGCACCAATAGGCTAGTTGACTCATGTCGAATTGTATTAAATAAATGTTTATTTCTTTAAGTATTTGGTCTCAGGAACCTAAATATATCGATTTCACTTCATAAAAGCAGAAGATTGCTGTAGAAATTTAATTTAAAAAAATAATTTTTAGCCTATACTTTTTAAACACTAAAAACGCTGTTCGCCACATCCGCCATGATTGTGACGTCTCTTTTAGTAAACAACTAAATGTCATTCATACATCACTTTAAAACTTGTATTATTAAAACTGATAATAAATGAATAGATTTAAAATATTATTCAATGAGTACTTACATCAAAGTGATCTTCGCAAAAATAAATTTTACTATGAGTCGATAAAGTTGCAGGATCACTTTTAAGTTTTAAGTGGAAGTTCTAACCAGGTATTGCGTAGGTTAATTTCTTTCGGCACTTTCATCCACAACTTTCCTGGAGTCTTCAAGGATGGGTTTTTACATTCTCGTACAATACAATAATGATAATTACTATATTTTTCGTGGTATCTATTAGAAATCATGTTTTTTTTTATTATAAACTCAGATAGGTTATTTTCTACGTGCTTACGAGTTTTTGTTTACTACCGTCAACGTCATAGCATAGATAATCTATAGACTAAAATGGCCCAAAGCGTTTTTGTATGTCCATGACAAGTCTATTTTAAAATTAAAGATTTATAGCTAGGTCTAGGTCTCAAAAAAATACAATACATTTTTTTTCGGTCTAATAGAACATTTATTAACCATTTAAAACCTTTTTCCAAAAAGGGTCAACAAGCCTATTGTAGTCCACGACCCTAATCGCTTTAGTCACAACACAACTTGACATGCAAACGACGTACCTACATGTGAACGCCAAAAAAAATATTTCTAATATTTTGTGTTAATATGATAAAACAATGCCTAAGTGTGTTTTTAAAAAGTGCTCAAATTGCTCAAGAACTAAAAATAAAACCCACGGCATCACTTTTCATTCGTAAGTACTATAAAATATATTTTTTCATAAAAAATGCTGTTTGTTTTGACTCTTATTTGGTAGTGACGTCGAGTACTGGTCGCGTGATTGGTCGGTAGTGCAGTGACGCGGATCTCGCCGTCTCGTTCGCGCTGCCGTTGAAACTTAACGTGCTGTTTCGTTCGGGTCGGTAATGCAGTGACGCGGATCTCACCGTCCCGTTCGCGCTGCCGTTGAAACTTAACGTGCTGTTTCGTTCGGGTCAGTAATGCAGTGACGCAGATCTCGCCGTCCCGTTCGCGCTGCCGTGGGATAAGTTTTTGTTTGATGCAAGTATGAGCGTACCGTATCTACCCTTTTTATTTTAATCTAAGCCTGTAAATAGTTCGGCACTAACTTAGGTACATACAACGGACTGAGAATTAAATGCGCATGGACTTATATATTTTTATTTTTTAATCATTTAACTGCTAGATGTTTAAATCTAAAGCAACAAATCCACGCAAACCAGACAACAGTTGGGACTCGAATCCGCATCCTCCGCTATCCAAATGGATGCACTACTACGCTACCGCGTAGTAGACTATTATGCTACCGCGGCCCTAACGGCCATGTCGAATTTCTATAAGTAATTCTTATGACGATCTCCGTGGCCGAGTGGTTTGTACGCTGAGTTTCATAGCTGTCTCCGACTCGAGAGGTCTCGGGTTCGAATCCCGGTGGGGGCAGATGTATGTGTGATGAATACGAGCATTTGTACTCCAGTCATGGATTTTTAATATGTATTTATATAAATATACTTATAAATGTACAGTATATGTATTCTATCCGTTACCCTAGCATCCCATAACACAAGCCTTATAGTGCTTACTTTGGGCCTAGGCTAATTGGTGTGAGTGTCGGAAATATTTATTTATTATTTATTTATATTATGATGTTACGCAGTGCCATCTCTTCAAATTGCAGGTCTGTCTGGACCTCGTGAATTTTTTTTTAATGTAAATTTTTCAAATGTTGCCACTTTACAAAATCAAAAATGTAATTATTTAGAAATACCTGTGTGTGTATTTAATTAACATGAAAGTTTTGAAGGAGTAAAAGAGCACATTTGATATTTTATTTTTCCACATGTTTCTTAGCTGAAGTTCAGCCCATCTTTGAATTACTTAGTTCTGTGTTCTGGTGATCATGGAATAGTTACCAAAAAAAGCAGTGAATAAATAACGAAATAGACACGCTCAAGAGTTCATCATCTTCATCAGCCTATTAATGTCCTCACTGCTGGGGCACAGGCCTTCCCTATGGATGGAATAGGGAGATTGGGCCATGACCCACCACGCGGGCCCAGTGTGGATTAGTGGGTGCTAACGACTACAGACGCAGCCGGGACCAACGGCTTAACGTGCCTTCCGAAGCACGGAGGAGCTCGAGATTTTGGTCAGATATCCAATGACCGTCCATTGCGAAAATTGTGCCATCGAGCTCCTCTTGCGTGCTCAAGAGTTGCGTGAACAATAAACGGAAAATAATTGTACCTGAAACAAAACTTTAGCTTACAAATTTGATTCTTACTGCAATTGTAGAAGGAAAGTTTTGCGTTGCTAATGCAGATGAAGAAATGCGGTCGATTGTACACAACCAAACAGCCGCCAGGGATACACTCTGTGACAATTTGCTATGTAAATGTAACTTGTTTCCGAGCATAAAATGTTTTGTAGCTAACTAAATTCGATTTCTTTGTATAAACTACGCATAAAGTTGCTGGAAACTGTCTTTTCTCAATTTATTGTGAATCCTATGTTAAATAGTGTAAAGATCAAGTTTCTAAGATATATTACGGAGAATTTTGACGACCTCCGTGGCCGAGTGGTTTGTACGCCGGGTTTTATGGTGTCGCCGACTCGAGAGGTCCCAGGTTCGAATCCCGGTGGGGGCAGTCATGGATGTCAATTTCTATATAAATATACATATATATGTACAGTATATATATTCTATCCGTTACCCTAGCATCCCATAACACAAGCCTTATAGTGCTTACTTTGGGGCTAGGCTAATGGGTGTGTGTTGAAAAAAAAAATTTGAATGTCTAATCAATCAACAAATATTTAAGTAACGAGAATTCAATTCAAAAATCATTTATTCAGCTTCGGTTTTTACAAGCACATGTTAACGTCGAAAACTACGCCATCGGTTTGAAAAACTACGTCGGAAGACCTTGTACTGAGAAGAAACGGAAAGAAACTCAGCAAGGGCTGCTTCTTCTGGCTGTTCTATTTCATACAGTGTCGTCAAATTGAAAGTTGACATCAAACTTGCAAACATGTGTTGAGGTCAACTTCCATCACATAATGTCAAACAGGTAACAATGAACAATCCACGAATTTACTTACAATAAGTGTAAAGAAAAGTCTCAAAATAGCAAGAAACAATCTTCAAAACAAATTGAACAAGTATATGAAGGGAGTAAGTGCAAGGTTCTCTTCAAAACTCTTTTTAAGGCCCCCAAAATGAAAAGAAATAGTAACATAGGACAAAATATAACTAGAAAAAAATCCACGCGGACCAGGCAGCAGACGGGACTCGAACCCGCACCCTTCGCAATCCGGGCGAATGCACTGAAAAATTATGCTACCGCGGCCCTCACGGACCCCATCGAAATTCTTCTAGCCATTCTTAAGCTGCAAGGCAGCGCCATCTCTTCGCATTATATATGTATACCCACAATGTCAAATGAATACTTTTACAAGTATTAAACATTTGAAAGAAGAAATAACAATTATAGTTATAATTTCTATTATTTTAAAGAATGTAACTGCTTGATGTTTAAATCTAAAGAAAATATAACTAGAAAAATTTCCACCGCGGACCAGGCAGCAGACGGGACTCGAACCCGCACCCTTCGCAATCCGGGTGAATGCACTGACCAATTATGCTACCACGGCCCTCGCGGAATAGAAATTATAAACATAGGAAAAATCAGGAAAAAAATAGATTACACTAATCTTTATATATATAATTCTTCTGTGAGTGTGTATGTCACTGAACTTCTCTTAAACGACTGGACCGATTTTGATGAAATTTTTTGTGTGTGTTCAAGGGGATCTGAAAATGGTTTAGATTCACAAAGACGTGTAGATAGGACAACGTCTGTCGGGTCCGCTAGTCTAATATATAAAACTCTCGTGTCGCGGTGTTTGTGGTTAAACTCCTCCGAAACGGCTTTCCCGATTCTCATGAAATTTTGTGTGCATATTGAGTAGGTCTGAGAATCGGACAACATCTATTTTTCATCCCCCTAAATGTTAAGGGTAATGCACCCCTAAATTTTTTTTTTTCAATTTTAGATATATTTTTTTAATGTTTTTATGATACATCATACAAAATTACATCCAACCCTAAATTTTCACCCTTCTACCACCAATCCCTATTTTTTGTGGCGGTACGAAGTTCGCTAGTATTATACATATACATCTATGTAGTTAGTTATCTATTGAGGAGCTCATTGGCAAGGTGGTAAGCGTATACGGCTCACGATCGCAAAAGTTAAGCAGTTTTGTCAATGATCGGTCATTGGATGGGTTACCAAACACATATAATCTCGAGCTCCTCTGTGCTTCCGAAGGCAAGTTTAGCCGTTGATCCCGACTGCATCTGCAGTCGTTAGCATCCACCAATCCGCACCGGTCCCCCGTATTGCGTCACCGCCCAATCTTCCTATTCCATCCATTGGGAAGGCTTCTGCCTCTGCAATGGGGAAGTTAATAGGCTGATGCTGATAAAGGCAGTAATAATTTATCTAAACTTATAAATCGGTTCAACATCCTCCAACATTCAGTTAATTATGAAGTAAGCCTTCTGCGACTAGGTATCTTACAGATAAAAGTACCTGAAAGAAGTTCAACCTTGCATAATTGTGATTGAACTGCACTGGCAGGTAAGTTCTTTTGATCATCAATTTTATGAGTAACTTATAAACAAAATAATTTTTAAATCTAAAGAAAAGTTTACTAGAAAAAAAAGACGCGGCCAATAGGGCCGTGGTAGCATAATGGTCAGTGCATTCGCCCGGATTGCGAAGGGTGCGGGTTCGAGTCCCGTCCGCTGCCTGTTCCGCGTGGATTTTTTTCTAGTAAACTTTTCTTTAGATTTAAACATCTAGCAGTTAAATGCTTAAAAATAAAAACATAAAAATATTTTTTGTCCTTACCCAATAACGGAGTTTGGGACTGCGGAAACCTCTCGCTCCTGAAAACTCTTCAGAGGCGTGGAAAAGATTGCCTTTTCATCAGTGGCGGCGCTAGACCACATGTGGACGTCGGCGACATCAAGTTCGTGAGGCCTATTTTACGTCGCAGTAAAAAAACCGTTAAATTAATTGAGCCAAATTATAAAATAACGTATGAGTAAACGAGTTTTATTGTTGATAATCAAATGATGACAAAAAAATAATTACAAACATAGAAATTTAATTACAAAAATAGTGTTGCCAGACAGACGATTCTGAATACCTGTAAAGTACTACTCGCTTCCATCAGCACTTCCAGCACGTGTTCGAAAATAATAAAAGTCATTATTATCTGCTTAGCTTTTTCCCCGAATTATTCGGGGTCGGCTACCTAAGCCAGGCCAGGAGAAACGAAAATAAATAGGTAACTCGTAAAAAAAATTTGCGAGGCCCCCTCAGGTGCGAGGCCGTCGGCGGTGGCCGACGTCGCCGACAGCAGTGGCTTTTCATTGCACTTGTTGATTTAAGTTAAGTCTTTATACACGCATTCAATTTTTAATCACTTGTGATCCAATGGAAATACTTTTTACAAGCTTTTATTTAACTTGCTATGTATGTTTGTTACGGTCAAATCTTACAACTCAATTTTAAAGCACTTGCACTCAACCGATTAAGCTGAAATTTGGTATGCTCGTTCAGTTCGGATGACAATGCATGCTTAACAGTGTGACGTCATTCTAAATCCAATATGGCGGCATACCCAAAATGGCGGACCAATCATTTTTAATGCATTCCTACAATATGGGTATCAAATTAAAGGGCTTGCTGAGAGTAACTCGAAAAAAATGTGACGTCACTCTCAATCCAATATAGTGGACTTCTAAAATTTGAAAATCTATTTAGAAACAAACTTTAACTAAATTTTCTATTTTTCTTTTTAGCGCATTTGAATAAAAGCTTGTTTTTAAAAAGGTTTTTGTACATTAATTTTATTATTATTACGTATGTGATTGTAATATACCATAGTCAAATAGTCAAACATATCGCTTGGAAGAAAAACGGCGATCCAATCAAAGAACAACCGGAAAAACTACTGGGATGCTTCGAAAAGTGTTGCAGCGATTTTTGCCATTGATATGCCTCGAAAAACTAAGCACAAATGCCACAAAAATAGCGTGCAAGTCGTGTCATCAAACATTATCTGCAACAAACGAACAGTACAAAGGCCGCTGCGCTGCAGTTTCAATCAAGAGGCAGCTAAGCGGTACCCATTTCCGCCGCTAGATGCCGCTGACCGGCCGGCGACGCGATGGTTCGTGTCTGTGCTGAGCGCAATCACCTCTTTGTGCATTGTGTCGAAATTTTGCTACGCTCAATGCTTCCGGTGTTCAAATTCGGATGTAGCGTATTCGAAAGCTAAAGATTTTTGAAAATTCTACTAAAATACTGGCAACGGCAACTGCTTAAAAGATATAACGGATTGATTATTCTTCTAAAGAATAATTTCATAATTAATTTTTATATTGTCAAAATAAAAGAGGATATGGCCATAATTTGAAATGACGTGGTGTGACGCGTACGTCAAACATATATACACACTCACACCTTCGCACTGAATCAATATTCTTTTATAAAAATTTAATAACAATTGACGACCTCCGTGGCAGAGTGGTTTGTACGCCGGGTTTCATGGTGTCGCCGACTCGAGAGGTCCCGGGTTCGAATCCCGGTGGGGGCAGATGTTTGTGTGATGAATTCGAACATTTGTACTCCAGTCATCAATGTAATATGTATTACTATATAAATATACTTATATATGTACTGTATATGTATTCTATCCATTACCCTAATATCCCATAACACAAGCTTACTTTGGGGCTAGGCTAATTGGTGTGAGTGTTGAAAATATTTATTTATTTATTCAATTATTTTAGTGCTTCAATCATACTAGGGAGTAATGAATATGTAAGTTGCATTTTTTTTTCACAAGGTATTTACAAGAATGGTAGAACACAATATATAGTATAGCTTAGAATAAACATTTAATAGTAACCTCTGTGCCTGTAGCAGTTTATAAAAATACCTGTATGACAGACACAGTGCTCATCCAGTCATACAACCTTTATGTAAGGCAAAAAAATACAATTATTGTGAATTAGCTTAACAAAGTTAAATCAACAATTTTACAACTACAACAGTTAAATTATTCAAGTTAAAGGATTCAATTATTTTATGTTTTTATCGAACCTCCTTTTGTGTGAAGTGAATGTGAATTTGTGTGTGAAGTTTGGACTTTAGATGTCGAGTATAATATATTATATTGCTAGAGGCCACCCGCGACTTTGTCCGCCTTAACTTTAGTTTATTGCGACTCCCACAGCAACAAGTATAAAAAAACGACGGGTTGCACTCCGGGAGTGCCGGCAGAAGTGAAAACTTGAATATTAACGTTGTGCATTTTTGATATTTTGGAATGGTTAGGGAATAATTTTGCAGGAATTGCTTTAATTATCAGTATAAAAGTACTATCATGTATGTGGTAGAATACAATATTTATTTATTGCGCTATCGTACACAAACATGACAATTTATATTACATTAAAAAAACTTATCTCTCAGAAAAATCAACTTACATGAATCACGTTAAAGCGCACTTAGCGACATCTATTGTAAAGAAATCAACTTACATGAATCACATTTAAGCGCACCTAGCGACATCTATTGTAAAAAAATGCATTCTCTTCGCAATAAAACTCCCACGTGGACGTCCTAGACAGAGATTTATTATTATAATACGGTAAAATAAAATATTACTATGTTTCGTCTAATATATTGAAAGTCAACAAATTTTATTGTGTCCGTGCGATCAGCCCACGTGTTTAACCTGACGCGAGTTTAACACTTTTTACCAATACAAAAAAAGTGTATAACGCCGCTAAAGAAGTTTTCACTCCAAAAGTATCCTATTTCTTAATCTAGGTCATTAACTATTACGTGTACCAAGTGTCATCCAAATCCGTTAAGTATTTTCTGCGTGACTCACTAACGAACATATAAACACACAAACTTGCAAACTTTCACATTTATAATATTAGTACGATACATACTAAGCGCCACACAAGTTTCTCACGATGTGTCAGTTTCACTCAAATCCAACAGCGGAGTTCGGGAATGCGGAAACCTTAGGCCGTTTGTCCACTGCCGCCGTCACCGTCACGTCACCGAGAACGAGATTATTTCGGGCCGAGTTTAATATGACGTGACGGCGATCGTTTGTCCACCGCGACCGATGGTTTAGTTTGTTCGCATTTCTACGCAAATTTTTATCTTTGGACACTTCCTTGGTTTTATCCCACAAACATTCTTTACTTTCTATAACTTCTATTAATGAATAAATATCGTATTTAAATTTTTATTAGAATCATATAGTATGATAATTGATGACAGACAACTGAACTGAGCTAGTGCACGGTGCGACGGCGACGGCAGTGTGTGGACAAGTTCATACGTGTTTTGTATTGCCGGCACATCGGCCCTTCAAAATCTCGGGCCACGATCTAGCGGTCACGCCGATCTACTCGCAATTTCGCCGTCCGGGATG
This sequence comes from Chilo suppressalis, assembly GCA_902850365.2. Classification (NCBI taxonomy): domain Eukaryota; kingdom Metazoa; phylum Arthropoda; class Insecta; order Lepidoptera; family Crambidae; genus Chilo; species Chilo suppressalis. Next base: position 2,082,070 of record OU963894.1, read on the forward strand.
ACAGCGCTCGGGTGACGGATGTGCGGTAGACACGCGGCTTAAGTGGACAAACAGCCTTACGCTCCTAAAAAACTCTTCGGAGGCGAAGAAAAGAATGCCTTTTCATTGTACGCGTTGACATATTACTCTGTGTGTGCTTACGTCGATTCGCTTGTGTGGTTCGTCCAAATTTCTTTGTGCGACGACGCAGAAAGCAATAACGCTACAAGTCGGATTCCGGCCGGCCGAGAGCCTATTTCATTTGCTTTACCTCAGGCGGTTTTCGTAAAAAGCAGATTAAAACGTTATTGGTAACGATTGACAAAACTATCTGGGTTGCTCCAACTGTTCCGCAATCAATTTCGCTATTGCGGATTAGAGAGTGATTGGTGCGGTGAGATAACTTAGTGACTTTAGTGTTTGAAACATCATCTACGTCTAAAGTTCGAGCTTAATTCTATTTTAAGTGATGGGCAACAATAGCCTGATATATTAAGGTTTGCCACCTTTTAAGTGTTGGTCAACAATAGCCTGATATATTAAGGTTTGCCACCTTTTAAGTGTTGGTCAACAATAGCCTGATATATTAATGTTTGCGACCTCTTAAGTGTTGGTCAACAATAGCCTGATATATTAATGTTTGCGACCTCTTAAGTGTTGGTCAACAATAGCCTGATATATTAAGGTTTGCGACCTCTTAAGTGTTGGTCAACAATAGCCTGATATATTAATGTTTGCCACCTTTTAAGTGTTGGTCAACAATAGCCTGATATATTAATGTTTGCGACCTCTTAAGTGTTGGTCAACAATAGCCTGATATATTAATGTTTGCGACCTCTTAAGTGTTGGTCAACAATAGCCTGATACATTAATGTTTGCCACCTCTTAAGTGTTGGTCAACAATAGCCTGATATATTTAGGTTTGCCACCTTTTAAGTGTTGGTCAACAATAGCCTGATATATTTAGGTTTGCCACCTTTTAAGTGTTGGTCAACAATAGCCTGATATATTAATGTTTGCCACCTCTTAAGTGTTGGTCAACAATAGCCTGATATATTAATGTTTGCGACCTCTTAAGTGTTGGTCAACAATAGCCTGATATATTAAGGTTTGCCACCTTTTAAGTGATGGTTAACAATAGCCTGATATATTAAGGTTTGCCACCTTTTTAAGTGTTGGTCAACAATAGCCTGATATATTAAGGTTTGCCACCTTTTAAGTGTTGGTCAACAATAGCCTGATATATTAAGGTTTGCCACCTTTTAAGTGTTGGTCAACAATAGCCTGATATATTAATGTTTGCGACCTCTTAAGTGTTGGTCAACAATAGCCTGATATATTAAGGTTTGCCACCTTTTAAGTGTTGGTCAACAATAGCCTGATATATTAATGTTTGCGACCTCTTAAGTGTTGGTCAACAATAGCCTGATATATTAAGGTTTGCCACCTTTTAAGTGTTGGTCAACAATAGCCTGATATATTAATGTTTGCGACCTCTTAAGTGTTGGTCAACAATAGCCTGATATATTAAGGTTTGCCACCTTTTAAGTGTTGGTCAACAATAGCCTGATATATTAATGTTTGCGACCTCTTAAGTGTTGGTTAACAATAGCCTGATATATTTATGCTTGTTTGACACCTTTAACATAAAAAAGGTGTGAATATCGAGGAACACTCGGTTGAAACGAAGTATAAAATATTTATATATCACCCAACAATCCGCAATGGGTCCAGTGCGGATTGGGTCCAGTGCAAATTGAGTCCAGCTGCGATTGAACCCTGTGTTGATTGGACCCTGTACTATCTAACTACCCCAAACCATTTTAATATCCGATCACCGTGGCCGAGTGGTTTGTACGCCGGGTTTCATGGTGTCGCCGACTCGAGAGGTCCCGGGTTCAAATCCCGGTGGGGGCAGATGTTTGTGTGATGAATACGAGCATTTGTATTCCAGTCATGGATGTTTAATAGTGGAAGGTGGGAGTCGCCTTTACTCCAACATTGGGTGGGCCTCCATATAAGAGATTAGGGAATTAAATTGAAATGTATTACTAACATAGATTAAGGAAAAATGTTACTAAGAAAACAAAACTATGGACACTTTAGTCTGAAATAAAATTTTATTATTTATTATTATTATTAATATGTATTTCTATAAAAATATACTTATATATGTAGTAGTATATGCATTCTATCCGTTACCCTAGTATCCCATAACACAAGCCTTATAGTGCTTACTTTGGGGCTAGGCTAATTGTTTATTTATATTTATTATATCTCCCTCTTCCTTAAAGTATCGTACCCATTAATCTGCAATGGGGCCGCGTCATGGGTCATGGCCCTTTCCGTCATACTTTAAATCGAGTTCACAGCCACCGTCGTCAGTTATCACCCACCCAGCTGCCTCGCTAGGATGTGACCAAAACATCTTACAAAGGACACCCGGCATTTTGTGCCAAAGTTGTATACTTTTTTAATTTTTTTATCTGTGTTTCATAATTGGGTAACGTAGTCTGGCAATATTTTTCATCAGCAGCTAGCTGTCAATGTCAAATACGTAGGTTTGTCATCAAAAGGGTTTCTATATCAAAAAATATTAATCATTAAATAACTTCTTTCCACGATTCACTAAAAATAAGGCAAAAATAGTTTTATGTAGCAAATAATTTTGACTTTATTTTGAGACCAAATTCAACTGTATACAAGTTTAGCATTTTTTCTACGAAAAGTGCCGGGTCTCCTTTGTAGCTTACCTAATCGCCACACCGTCCGAAAACCAACTTAGACTAATACTTTAAATCTAAAGTAAATGAGGAACTCGATGGCGCAGGTGGTTAGCGCGTTCGGCTGCGATCGTTGTAGTTAAGCAACTTTCGCAGTGGCCGGTCATTGGATAGGTGACCAAAAATTTCTATCTCGAGTCCCTCCGTGCTTCGGAAGGCACGCTAAGCCGTTGGTCCCGGTTGCGTCTGCAGTCGTTAGCACCCGAAAATCCGCACTGGGCCCGCGTGGTGGGTCATGTCCCAATCTCCCTATTCCATCCATAGGGAAGGCCTGTGTCCCAGCAGTGGGGACATTAAGAGGCTGATGCTGAATGAATGAAAAGAAAATGTTACTAGAAAAAATTCCACGCGGACTAAGTTTTTCTAGTAAAATCCTGCTCTTAGTCTGCGGAGCACTAGCAACATAAATCACGGTTGGACCATGTGGTCCAGACGTATAAACATTCCGCCAGTTAATAATCTCTTATCTATTAGACAAGTCCGTCCGTCTGTCTGTCTGTGCTGCTGTTTCAGCGGCCAAACCGTAAGAGATAGATAAAGAGAATATTTAAGTTATAAGTTAAGAATAGTCTGATAAGACGGATTTGAGTAACGTAGCACTTCCGGTTTTCGAGAAATCACGAATTTCAAACGAAACCACACAAAATCTCCGAAGTTCTCAATTAATTAAATACATTTTTTTTTAAATCAGGTTTTGGTGAACATTTGGTTCACTGGTTTGCTAGTTATACCTAATAAGAAATATGCCTTACAAATATTCGTTTTAAGAAGATTATGCCATATAATTAGTAATTGGCCGTATGTTTATATGTCCGAATTCACAATAATAAACTTATAAGATGGCGTAATTTTTATGTTTTTATTTTTTAAGCATTTAACTGCTAGATGTTTGAATCTAAAGAAAAGTTTTAATAGAAAAAAAACTTAATAATTCAAAGTATTAAACGACAAATGTAGGTTGACATAAAATAGATTGTATCATCTCTACAAATTAGTCCACTAACACTGTCATAGAAGGTTTTCATCAAAAATTTTGCCGTAAAGTACCTATATTGTTTCCAAGTAAAAACCTTATAGAACCCGCACCCTTCGCAATTGGTGAATGCACTGATCAATTATGCTACCGCGGCCCTCACGGACCGCGTCGAAATTCTTCTAGCCAATCTTAAGCTGCAAGGCAACGCTTCTCTTCGCATTAAAGGCAACCCACAAAGTCAAATGAATAATTTTACAAGTATTAAACATTTGAAAGAAGAAATAGCAAGAAAATTTAACTAGAAAAAATTCCACGCGGACCAGGCAGCAGACGGGACTCGAACCCGCACCCTTCGCTATCCGGTCGAGGCGAGTCTCGTCTGCTGCCTGGTCCGCGTGGAATTACTTCTAGTTATATTTTCTTTAGATTTAAACATCAAGCAGTTACATGCTTTAAAAATAATAAAAATTATAAAAAACCTTATCTCAAAAGTGGTGATAAATAGAACTCTTTGTGAGATCATGACTCATTCCATTCGTTCACGAAAACTGTTTATGATTCCGAACTTTATGTGCCTGTTCAAAATGAAATAGAGTAGTATCAGTGGCGAAATTTCGTTTAAAATTCGTTCGTTATCGAAAGGACAATGGCGAAATATTTGTTGAAGTAAATCTTTAGCGTCTATAGATGTCATTACCAGAAATGTTAATAAAATAATCTCAAAAGATTTATTAAATAATTCAGCAGGGTTGTCTAAGTCTGGAATTAAAAACTTAAAAAAGGGAAACACAATTGACTATTTATTTTTATTGGGTCTTGGCATCATGGCTTTTGAGCCATTTATTTTAAGTGATTTTAGTGATGAAATCAACTTTAAATATGTTGTTCGTATGTTTTGCATCGCTTTACGCTTAAACTGTGTAATTAATTATCTATCAAAAATATCGGGAAACATTATTTTTCAATATTATTCTGAAACCATAATAAATAATCTCCACAATACAAAAAGAGTATGGCGACAATTCTGACGAAAAAAACTATAACTGTCACTGTCATGCTTGTCATCGTATTGTTGTTGTTAATGTTCCCTTAAACTTATGTTACTCTTTGTTGCTAACATTATCGTAAGTGCATGCGTGTTGCAACAATTTAAATCGGCACATTGTGTTTTTTTCTGTGATTTGTGTTTTTATGTGACTTGCACTGCATTTGGACTCTCAAAATCAAAATCTTCCCTGCGACTGTTGAGTAGTGCTTGCCTAAGACTTCCGAATCTGATATATCGGATGACTTCTTGCTGTGGATTTTGGACTCGATTGTGTCCCATACTGTGGATATTATTTCATTGTATCTACTATCTACGATATTGTGATCAAAGATATGGAATAAAAAATATATAAAAAAGTGTTTCATATTTAATTAATATCCCATTAGAAATCCTTTTTTATACTTTATTATTGCTGTGGTCATTTTCAAATTGTTAAGTACTTCTTACAGTACAGACATTGTATTCGAACTAAATAACCGTAGTCTGTTTAGTATTATTAAGTATTTTGACACGGTTGGTCAGTACCTACGCCCACTGATCATACATTATAAAAAACATTTTTTTCCGTCACTAATCTACGGGACCCGTATACATTTTATTTTGATATAAAAATACTCTTGAAAATACTTTAATAATTCGTTTTTTAATTACTTGGTATGACATAACCTCCAAAACTTCAAAGTAGAATATCTATAAATCCTGACTTCCTATAATAAAAGAAATTAGACGAATCAAATTGAGAATCTATACTCTATAATTTAACATGCAATTCATTTATAGACGCAAAAAAATTTTTCAACAAAAATTTGTATGGGAGTTCGCCATTGTCCTTTCGTTTCGGAGAAAGTGAGTAAATCTAAAGTTCTCATTGAGAACTGAATCGGAATGTTGGTCGATCGTACAAAGCAGCACAGCATACTTATTTATTACTAGCAGCCCGCCCTCGCTTCGCTTCGGTGTAGAGCTGAAGTGTAGACTACAGTTTTTGTTCTCAGGCTTGTATTCTACACAATGACGTTCATCTATGATTCTTCATATACCCGCATGCAAAGTCTCAGCCCGATCGGTTTAAAATTAACAAAGTTTCATACAAACTTTCATTCCCTATTTTATCCCCTTGGGGGTAGAATTGATCAAAATCCTTTCTTAGCGGATGCCTACGTCATAACATCTACCTGCATGCCAAATTTCAGCCCGATCCGTCCAGTGGTTTGGGCTGTGCGTTGATAGATCACTATATCAGTCAGTCACCTTTGAGTTTTATATATATAGATAGCCCGAAAGTAAGTTCACACCTTATTTTTACCTAATTATATAGGTAATGTCATAAAAATTCCTGGTTCAACCCATAGAGCTGTGAAAATTAACCTTAGGACTAAAGTTCGGGAGGGCCACATAAAGGTTGCTTTATTGTCGAATGGCGCACGATTGTTTCAGAATGGGAGCTGCATCGCTCCGTAATGGCCGATAAACTTGATCGAATGTTACGCTCCGACCAGAGGCCGCGATCTAGTAGAGCTTTTAAGGAGAAAAAACGATTTAAACGCGTCATGTGTTCGGGTAGTTGTGTGAGAAAATTAGGGAGAAGAAATGACTGTAGAAGATTTTTAAGGAATTTTTGAAATAAATATTTTTCCGGTCATTATTAAAAGACCAGGCGAGTGTAAGTTGGCCTAGCTGCTGAGTTTTACGTTATATTAATAACATATCTATACTAATATTATATAGCTGCAGAGTTTGTTTGTTTGTTTGAACGCGCTAATCTCTGGAACAACTGGTCCGATTTGAATGATTCTAGGCTATATTTTTTTTCAAAATTAGGGATCCGTAATAAAATTGCTATTTTGTAACACAAGGTGTAAAATCGAAAACCTATTTTTGCGTGCGCTGCAAAAATTGTTGACAATAGAACAAAATGATGTACTAGGGGTTTGTAGATCTCATTAAGACCTACAAAAAAGTTCGCAAGAACATATATCTAGCTATCATGGTTTAATCACAATAACCGATTTTGTGTTCAAAATCGGTATTTTCACGGAAACGAGAAAAACGCGGGTGAAACCGCGGAGCACGGCTAGTTTTTTATAAAAAGAACCGACAAATGAATCCCATAAAGGTCACCCGCGAAGATAGTTTGTGTCAGTCTACCTGAAACTGTTTTTGACCATGTCATTAATAGGTATATGTTGGCGATGGGTTTCCCTCTATCCGACAGAATATTGTTGCTCCGAAATTTATTTGGCATAATCATCTTTAAAGAATATTTGTAAAGCATATTTTTTATTAAGTATAAATATTATTTCATTTTTCGTATTATTTATTCACTTTCATTAATATGCAAAATTTATTCATACAAAGATTATATTACAATACATTAAAATAACACAAACTTAAAAACTATATAGCTTAACCTACTAACTAAATTAAATTATTATTTTGTCGATTATTTACATATCCGAATTCAAAATAGCATACTTTTAAAATGGCAAAATTTTATTCTGCATTCTTTTGCTAAGCATAATGAATATTTGTGATTAGGTTAGGTTAGTGTTGTGACCTAACTTAGCGCGCGAGCCGAGCGAGCGAAGCAAGCAGGCCACGGCAACGGCCGGCGAAGAACAAGTCACCATAAATTGTAGACAGTGAAACAAGGAAATTATTTTTTATATGAACTTTCTGCTATATGATGTTTCTGCTTCTTAATTATTGTGGATTTTAAATTTATGCCTATTCTGTATTACAAACTATGCGTTTGAATATCTGCTAAATGCGTGAATACCAAATGATTTTCTGCGAAATTAAGGTTATGCCATCCCTTGATATGCATAATAATATTATGACATTAGAAGTTCTGCGTTACAAGGTAGACTTACTGGCGATAATTATCTTTTTCTTTTTCTCCTGGACCAGCACAGCATACTTATTTATTACAATCGGATAGTAAATCCACACAATTTTTCAATATCGATTGTTACTATAAACTTATGTTACATAACTTTGCAGCATATTACAATGATTAAACTATAACTTTTATTATTTTAAAGCATGTAACTGCTTGATGTTTAAATCTAAAAAAAATATAACTAGAAAAAATTCCATTCGGGTTCGAGTCCCGTCTGCTGTCTGGCCCGGTGGATTTTTTTCTAGCTATATTTTCTTTATGGTTAAACTAATTTAAAAAAAAATTGGACACCTCGAATCAAATGTGAAACCGTAACTAATAAACCGATTTAAAGAAAAAAAAGTTTAGTTACAACATTAACCACGCTGCAAGCGAAATAAAACCCTATTCTCACACTGTTACGTTCGAATCGAGCTCACGATTCAACTTTTAGTGTCTCCTCGTTCGAGTTTCAGTCGGATTCGAGTGCACACATGCACTGGGTATGCTATGCCTATATTCTAGACTGGCAATATCAGGAGTGAGATTCTGATAGCCTCGTTCAGTGCTAGGCCGTCGCGGTCCAAAGGTGCACGTATACCAACCTTCGTGGAACTAACGCGAACTTCGTAAAATCGGAAAATACTTCGCGATACTCTCTCGCAACAAACATTTTTACTTAACTTAGAATACTAACTCTTTTTTAAATTAGATTTTAGACGTTTTTATGGTAGTTTTTAGATACCGAATGCTGACTCAGTTGGTTGTGAATCATTGTTAGATGAAAACTTTAGTATTTAGATTCTGTGTTAGTAATTGGTGTATGTAATTGGTGTTAGGTATCGACGGCCTTTGACGCGGTAAGTGTTTGAAACTTTAATAATAATAAATAATAATAAATATTTCCGACACTCACACCAATTAGCCTAGCCCCAAAGTAAGCACTATAAGGCTTATGTTATGGGATGCTAGGGTAACGGATAGAATACATAAGTACAAGTAATACTGTACATATATAAGTATATTTATATAAATACATATTAAACATCCATGACTGGAGTACAAATGCTCGTATTCATCACACAAACATCTACCCCCACCGGGATTCGAACCCGGGACCTCTCGAGTCGGCGACAGTCATGAAACCCGGCGTACAAACCACTCGGCCACGGAGGTCGACTTTCAAAGTTACCTTTTGATTTTTAGTACAAAAGTCTTACATTTTAATGAAATTTAATACTGGTTTTCTTTGAATTGCAAAAGAAAACAAAATTTTCCTTTTTGCGAGAAAAATTTCGGCAACTCGCGGCAAATTTGATGATTTGTAAATTTGACGCTACGAGACAGTAGCAGTCTCGTAGCGTGCTACGGCGTAGCGCTACAGCTTTTTAGCGTTTTAATAAATAATCCAATGACCATTTTAAAGACATTCTATACAGTTACAATTTTTATTATTTTAAAGCATGTAACTGCTTGATGTTTAAATCTAAGGAAAATATAACTAGAAAAAATTCCAAGCGGACCAGGCAGCAGACGGGACTCGAACCCGCACCCTTCGCAATCCGGGCGAATGCACTGACCAATTATGCTACCGCGGCCCTCATATTCTATACAATTCTATATTTTCTGATTTGACGAATCAAAGTAAATTTTGTTCTATTTTTCTAGTTGTATGTGGGTATATTTTATGAAATACCAAACACATGTATATGTAGGCAGCACATATATTTTTATATGAAACTTTTATATGAAAAAGTCTGAGCAGTTTCTCAGTAAACACAATTTAAAATGTTTGCGAAGTTTTTAAAATTGACTGCGAAATACGAGATTTAATTTATTTTAATTATAGTAACGTGGAAGAAAGGGATATAAAAAGCCAATACTTTTATATATTTTTGGATTGGAAATAGAATTTATTTATAAAAACAACATAACATACACTTTATCACGCAATTGACATTTATACTAAAATCAAATCAAATTCTCTGAGATACAGGCGTTCTGCCTAGTTCAGGCACCAATCTCTCATAGTCTATTTTACTGTTCTTATACAGGTTGTTACAAAAATACAAATGAAGCTTGAAGGGCGTTGAAGTACATCATATAAGGAGTGTTCCCTAATATTCTTAAAATATTTGGAAGAAGTTTGAACTTTTTATAAAAACAGTTATTTTCGATCGAACTAGTGACATATCTTAAAATGATCGATAAAAATATCGATCATTTTAAGATATGTCACTAGTTCGAGGTCATGTACCTTACCAGGAGTAGTAATAAATCTGCTGTAATAAAGAAAATTAGAGAACATTCCCTATATGATGTACTTCAACGCCCTTCAAGATTTATTTGTATTTTTGTAACACCCTGTATAAAAAATATAGTATAATAAGTTGTCATGGGATTTGTAGAATTAAAAAAAAAATTGCTAGGGCATAGCAGATTTTCTCCAGTCTGTGAAAGTAACCTCCTTACAGAAGATCACAGTAAAAATACCATACCTTATGGTTAGACTTGGCGTCAAGACTAATCATCCCCATCGCTGTCGTTGTGGTACTCGCGTCGGTGAGCTGGGACACCATGGCCTCTCTTGCCAAATGAGAGCTGGCCGAGTCTCCCGCCACGCCTGCATCAATGACGTCATCCGCAGGGCTCTTGTCGCTGTCAACGTACCAGCGGTCCTTGAGCCTAATGGCATCTTCCGCGACGACGGCAAGAGACCTGATGGGATGACGCTCATTCCTTGGAAGCAGGGTCGTTCTCTTGTATGGGACGCAACCTGCGTGGATACGCTTGCTCCGTGCCATACAGGTAGTACCTCCCTAGCTGCAAGTGCGACGGCGGCCTCTGCCGAGTGCTCCAAACGACGCAAATATTCAGCTCTCAATGAGAGCTACATATTTGTGCCGTTTGGTGTTGAGACTATGGGCTCATGGGGACTAAGCGCTCGTTCCCTTTTTAAGGAATTGTCAAAGAGGCTCACCGAAGTGCCTGGTGATCAAAAGGCTGGCAGCTATCTTGGTCAACGGATCAGCCTTGCCATCCAACGCGGCAATGCTGCCAGCCTATTGGGCACCATTCCTGATGGCGGCACTGGGGGTGATATATTTTTTATTTTGTAAATTATTTATTTATGTAGCTTAGTAGGTTAAGCTATATAGTTTTTAATTTTGTGTTATTTTAATGTATTGTAATATAATCATTATGGTAGTATTATTTTTCTGTCGATGAGTAAGGTTCTAAGGCTCCACGGGGTAGAGCATTAGGTCAGGGTAGCCAAAGACGTGAGTGAAATTTTTGGTGTCGCAATCGTTTATAGGCTATTTATATTGTATTCATACTGGTTGACACAGCAATCAAAATGCAGGTAAACAATTAATGTATGTTTAATAATAAATAAATAAATATTTCAAACACTCACACCAATTAGCCTAGCCCCAAAGTAAGCACTATAAGGCTTGTGTTATGGGATACTAGGGTAACGGATAGAATGCATATATTGTACTTATATAAGTATATTTATATAGAAAATACATATTAAACATCCATGATTGGAGTTCAAATGTTCGTATTCATCACACAAACATCTGCCCCCACCGGGATTTGAACCCGGGACCACTCGAGTCGGCGACACCATGAAACCCGGCGTACAAACCACTCGGCCACGGAGGTCGTCTTCGATGTCAATAATTATGTAATGAAAGGTGACTTCATAAATCATCTCTGAAGTCATTTTCCAATTTGACGACTCTGTAAATAATAAAACAGGGAGAAAAAAACAGCCCTTGCTGAGTTTCTTGCCGGTTCTTCTCAGTACAAGGTCTCTCGCTGTAGATTTACGAACCGATGGCGTAGCTTCTAGATATTCATGAGTGCCTAAGCCTAAACTGAATAAATGATTTTGATTATGATTATGGTGGCAGCTTACCACCAGATGGTCCACACGCTTGTCACGCTGTTAACTTTTTTTTTTAATTTAAATTATGTAAGTAAAAAAAAAATTATCAGTTCTAAGTATTCTTCGACAAAAGAACTTTATTAATATTGAAACTCAATAAAAAAGATCCATATTCGGACAATAGGCGATCGCTATTAATAAAATTTATTAAGCTCATAAGGTAAAACTTTTAAACAAAAAAGTTTAACCGCCGAAAAGTAAAAAATAATAAACTTTTTTCAGCTTAATTCAAATTAATATCTTTAGTCCAAAAAGAAAGAATAGGGATGATGACTAACTTATCGTTTATCAGATAGACTATCAAAAAGTATTGGACACATATTTTTTCTTTTTTCACATAATATAAACATTGCAGAGATACATTGATTTGAAAAGTCTCATGACGTCACGTTTTGGTACAATTTTCACTTGAAAGTGACGTCACGAGCCCCTACTCCCAAACTTTGACGCGCTATAACTTTGTCATTTTTTGGTTGATTGTCCAAAGAAAAAATACCTGTCCATTATGTTTTTATTTATTTTTAAGCATTTAACTGCTAGATGTTAAAATCTAAAGAAAATTTTACTAGAAAAATCCACGCGGACCAGGCAGCGGACGGGACTCGAACCCGCACCCTTCGCAATCCGGGCGAATGCACTGACCATTATGCTACCACGGCCCTATTCGCCGCGTCGAAATTTTCCTAGTCTTAAGCTGCAAGTCTGCTGCTGTCCAAGCGTCCAGTGTCAAGCTGTCCATTATTTTTTGATCATCTAACTGACGGACTAAATAGAATTTCGTTTACTGTACCCCGTCATCACCCCTATTATCAAAATCTAATGACTCTTTAAAAAGTTATGAGTGATCATTCATAAAAAGTGCGGTAAAAATGGCCTCACGCAAACTAGGAGCCCTGAACAAGGTGCGGCGTTTTTTCAAACCCGAGCAACTGTGCTTGTTGTATAAGACACAGGTGCAGTCTTGCGTGGAATATTGCTCGCACCTCTGGGATGGCTCCACCAAGTACTTGCTCGATGCTTTGGATAGGTTACAGCGGTGCGCGATCCGCATCATAGGCGATGAGGAGGTGACTAAACACCTCGATACTCTACAATTACGCCGTGACGTGGCGTCACTAAGCGCGTTCTATCGTCTGTACCATGGCGAGTGTTCTGAAGAGTTATTCTCTCTTATTCCACCTTCCCCTTTCCTTCAGAGGACCACGCAGGCCCACGTTGTCACCGTCTAACTGTGGCCACAATTCCAACGCGTACAAAGAAATTTGGTGACTCATTTCTTTGTCGCACTATCCGTAAATGGAATGCCCGCTCACGTGTTCAGGGAGGGAAGCCCGCTTACAACCTGGGATCCTTTAAAAGAGGCGTGAAGAAGCAACATGCAGGCCGGCAGGGTGATGATGGCTGGTGTGGCAGGTAGAACTGCTGTACCAGCTATCTTCACGTCTGGACTTCACCGTCACTTAACATCAGGTGGAGATTTGTCGGACCTATCTATGTGTGTACAAAAAAAATATACTTGTTAATCATAATGATAATCAAAATCATTTATTCAGTTTAGGCTGTGACAGGCACATATGAATGTCTAGAAGCTACGCCGTCGGTTCGTAAATCTACGGCGGGAGACCTTGTACTGAGAAGAACCGGCAAGAAACTCAGCAAGGGCTGTTTTTTTTCTTTCGTTCACTTGAAAACCTCTGTTTATTCGTCGGTTAAAAATAGTTGATTTCAACGATTAAAACAACTAAACAAGTTTTCATCAACATGATGATGTTTAAAAATAGTAATTTCAAATCGTAATTGAAATATAATTTAAGCGGCATTGCAGCGTGAATCATTCAAAACTTTGACTGCATTCGACGACGGAATATTTTGTTACCTTACCTTATGTTACGTGTGAGTGGAGTCCAGTCGCCAAAATAGGTGTCTGAACATAACGGCACAGAAGGGGAGGTAAAGCTAGTTGCTCTTGTAAGAAAGAAAGAAAGAAAGAAAGAAAGAAAGAAAGAAAGAAAGAAAGAAAGAAGGAAAATGTTTTACTCAGTGACACAAATTAGTAGGTGAAAACAATATACCTTATAAATAAAACTAGTTTTTACGGGTTAATGCACGAAACTTTATTTATTTATTGAAGTTTCGTAGCCTTTACAGGCTTCGTCGTCAGAATAAAACTTTTATTTAATTTGTCCAGCTACCTTCGAAAGACTTTTATTGAGCGTTCGGTTATTTCATTGTTCGATTTTTAAGTTTTATTGTCTATGTATGAATTTATTATTTAATTTACTTAATAAAGTATTTTATTTAAAATTCTTTTTTGTAATTTTGAGTTTATTTATTTGACCCTAACTACCGTAAACTACCACCGGTTCCAAAATTGGTAGACCTTTCTGAGAAGAACCGGCGAAACAAACTCAAGAGAGGCTTTCTATCTCCTTCTTATGTTAAATTATGCAAACAAAAAGAACTAATAGTATCTGATGGTCTTGCAGTGTGTGCTCGGAGTTGGGATTTTATCTCCTGTATAATAGGTTCCCAAGCTGGTGGTATATACCAACCATCTTCCCTATTGAAATTTGGATATTTTTTAATCTCAATAGCCTCGCGCATCATCCGAGGAACGAACCACCGCTCAGCTGCAAGGATCTGTGGTCTATCAAATCTAATGTAGTGGTTTGGTCCCCCTAATGCATGTTAAACCTAAGAAACAAATAATATACCTTATACATAAATACATTTAATTAGGTCTACACATTTGCGTCACTATAAAGGCAGTCCACTCAGCATGTGTCGGATGTCGTAGACTGTCCGACGCTGGTCCTCCGTGGTTACCTTGAAAAGTAGGGACGACAGTACGAATAGCCATTTAGGTAGAAAATTTAATCAAATGAATTATTAAATGTTTTATGCTTTTTAAGCATTCGGTACTATGAAGTTGCTGACTATAAAACTTACTACATACACATTATATGTAATTATTACAAAAAAATGTAAACAAGCACGGCAATCAACGAACAACACAGCAGTTTCCTCGAGTTGGAACTTCGTTTTCTTCTTCGTAGATGTTACCAGCAGACATATCGGTCTACCCTCTGCCGTCGTCTTTTACTATGCTCGATGTTCCACTGGTCACATTCTCACTATTCACTCGCACTTATTCCCGACACACAATCCTGATCATGGCGCTTTCAACAGTGCCGAAATATCGGAGACTCATAGAAAACAAGGTACACGATAGCAATCCCGTTAATCAGCATCATCATCATCATATCAGCCGTATGACGCCACTGCTGGACATAGGCCTCCCCCAAGGATCTCCACAACGATTGGTCCTGCGCTGCCCGCATCCAGCGTTTTCCCGCGACCTTCACCAGATCGTCGGTCCACCTTGTAACGGGTCTTCCCGCTGAGCGTCGTCCGGCACGCGGTCGCCATTCGAGAACCTTTCCGCCCCAACGGCCATCGGCTAATAGCTATAAAGATTAAGATATTTTTCTCATGAAGAGAGTCTGTGGCAGTACTGAGCTCCACTACCGATTGGGACGCGAGAAACTCAACATAGATTCTTTAAGAGAGGTAGGATTTTCCGCTTGGATTGCAGCGCCCGCCTGGGGAAGAAACCTCTACCTTACAAGACAATCCAGTGTCAGCCTCTGAGAATTCCTTGGTTTGCCAATTTGAAATGCAGCAGAAGGTTCATTGTTTTAAGACTTCGTACTGGACATTATCCATCCAGGAAATATGGTTTCCTCATGAAAAAATTAGACTCTCCTAATTATGAAATTTGTGGTACAGTTGATGACGTTCAGCACATGCTTGTAGAGTGTACTAAGTATAACAATAAAACAATGTCATTATTGCAAAAACATAATATAAACGTGTTCGGTGTAGGTATATTCGCAACAATATTGGCAGACTCGCAGTCGGAAATATTCAAAAGCCTTATATATATTATTATATATATATACTAGCGGCCCGCCCTCGCTTCGCTTCGGTGTAGAGCTGAAGTGTAGACTACAGTTTTTGTTCTCAGGCTTGTATTATACACAATGACATTCATCTATGATTCTTCTTATACCTGCATGCAATGTCTCAGCCCGATCGGTTTAAAATTGATAAAGTTTCATACAAACTTTCATTCCTTATTTTATCCCCTTGGGATTTTCTTTATATTTTTTTCCGTAAGAACCTTGTACAGAGTATTAGAAAACTACAAAAAAAAAAACAGCCAAATCGGTCAAGCCGTTTTCATGTTATGTCGTGACAACGGAAAACGGGTTTCATTTTTATATATATAGATATATATATATATGTTAGGATATGATGGGGCTAGACTATCTTTATAAGGTAAAAGCCTCTAAATAAAGAAGATTATAAAAAAAAAACTCTACCTTACAGAAGTACACAGTATAATAACACTTCCTTCTGATGGTGTTGTGTTTCTGACTATGAGTAAGGATCCAGGGCTCCATGCTGTAGGAGATTGGGTCACGGTAGGCTACGGCGCGAGTATAGGCTGTGGTAGCTTCTTGCCATCAGGAGACCTAAATGCTAGTTTGTTCACCTTTTAACATAAAGAAAAAACGATGGGTTGCACTCCGGGAATGCCGGCAGAAGTGAAAACTTGAATATTAACGTTGTGCATTTTTGATATTTTGGAATGGTTAGGGAATAATTTTACACGAATTGCTTTAATTATCAGTATGAAAGTACTATCATTTATGTGGTAGAATACAATATTTATTTATTGCGCTATCGTACACAAACATGACAATTTATATTACATTAAAAAAGTTTATCCCTCAGAAAAATTTTCTTACATGAATCACGTTTAAGCACACTTAGCGACATCTATTGTAAAGAAATCAACTTACATGAATCACATTTAAGCGCACCTAGCGACATCTATTGTAAAAAAAAAATTCTTCGCAATAAAGCTGCCGCGTGGACGTCCTAGATAGAGACTTATTATTATAATACGATAAAGTAAAATATTACTATGTTTCGTCCAATATATTGAAAGTCAACAACCTTTCCAATTTTATTGTGTGCCATGATGCGATCAGCCCACGTGTTTAGCCTGACGAGAGTTTAACATTTTTTAACCATACAAAAAAAGTGTACAACGCCGCTAAAGAAGTTTTCACTTCAAAAAACTATACCGGTAATTGACAGTGAAAATACACCAGCGTAAGTTAATGATAGCACTGTGGTTTTCGTCAAGGTGTATATTACATTTTCAGACTTCCGCTCCTATTTGTACATCAGCTTCTTCTCTACTCCACTTAAATATTTAACTACAGCTTAAAGTATTGACAAAGGGATAAATCATAGTGCGAAGTCGAAAAGTATTCTCGCTGTTGAGCTCGACTTGAGTTTAATCAGGGAATAGCAACGTTCATTCTTCCACTGTTAAGTACCCACCGCGCTTGATGCATCAAAGGCCAGAAGAAGATATTGATTAAATCTTCATAATTTATTATTCTGATTTCACCTTTCCCGGCTATCTACAAAAGTTGAAAGCTCCCGATTGAAATGCAATAAGGAATAGCATTTTTTTTAAGAAAAAATAATTTCAAGCAATAACATTGACCTGTGGCTTTTCTGAATACAAAATGATTTTTGTTATTTTTTGTTATTTTGAACTTTGCGATGAATGATTTTATTTTTATTTTGGTGGCATACATTTTACACATATTCTAAGTTTCATCATGCATGACCCGAACCAAAGGAGATTGCTCAGCTGCCATACATGTTTGGCCTAAAGACGAATAATCAAGAAAAAATTGTTTCCTAGATTTGAAATTATATAGAAATTACTGTAGAAACGAATATTATTGACGGACACCTCAATGAACTTCTATAAACCATATTACATATACACTGAATGATTTTGAGGTTATGTTTGCAAATAGGTACATAGGTATTAAAATAATAAAAAACAAATAAGTTATATAGTAAACTAGGGAAATCAAGTAAAGTACCGAAATTATGTATACCGATATTCAGGTATGTAGAACATGTGGATTAACAGATAGTTGCCTGTTTTTAAAGTTAATGCACAAGAGTAACTTTTAAAATCAGGTATCATCTGTACATTTCCGGTTATATTATGGTACTCTGTGACAGAAACTGTGGGATGTTGTTTTTTTACCCCTTATATGGCTTCGCACGGCTTATGCATTTAGCCAATGTCAAGTGTTGAAATGTTTACAAATTCTATAGCACTCGTGGTCAAAGTAATGAATCAAGTCAATGTAAGTGGCAGTCAAGTCAATCCCCCTTTCCCTACGTTTCAGTAAATGTGTGCGGATTTACTGGAACCTCCCCGTGGACTTCTTGAGGGAACGTCGAAAGAGACTTTCCGCTATTTTGTTTCACTTGCCAACACTTGTGCATGTTCCTGAACACTTAGTGGTTAATAATCCACCATTATTAGACACTTACATCCGCCACAACACAATTTTTAACAAGAGAAACAAAACTGCTAAAGTGACGCTTTCCAATCCCGCCAAAAAGTCGCCATTAGTTTTAGAGAATTTAGAGATTAGAGAGAATTTTAAAACTCTCGTTAACCAAAGAAAGCTAAGAAATTTAGGTTATGCAGCTATATCTTCAGTAGCTTTATTATTTTTGTTATGTTTATATTATAACCATATTTTACATTTTTAGTGTATAACACTTTATAATGTGTTTATGGAGGTGTTTGGCGAAAAATTTAAGGCAATAGACCTTAAGCCTACCATCTATACTTATAATAAATCTGTAGAGAGGTCAATTCTGTACATGAAATATATTTTCAAAATAACTATCAGGGGGTGATTAGTGATCGATACTGATGCCAAAAATACAATCAGTAAAATTTTTGTCTGTCTGTCTGTCTGTCTGTGTGTTTGTTCCTTATAGAAACAAAAACTACTCGAGAGATTTTAACGAAACTTGGTACAATTATTCTTCATACTCCTGGGCAGGTTATAGTATACTTTTCATCACGCTACAATCAATAGGAGCAGAGTAGTGAAGGGAAATATTGGAAAAACGGGAGAAGTTACTCCATTTTTTAAGCTTCCGTCGCGTGTGCAGCCTTAATGATTAAAGTTACATAGAAATCATGTATGACGGAAATATTCTACATAAAATTGTCTAAAAAATATCCCGCAACAGCATATGTCTATCTTATACCATAAAATGGTTGACTCACAATAACACGTGTAACTCCCGATAGCTTAGCAGTTCGGAGCATTCTGATCATATTTGTTTACTCTTACGTTTATAATACTCGGTATAGAAACACCAAACTTATACATGAAATAAGCCATCGCGCCGTCGCACGTGAATACTGAATCATGCTATAAGGATTATTTTTGTGTAACGGTTGCCGCGCTCGACACGGGTCGCGGCAGCGGTAGGGTATCAAAGGTCCGAGAGCGAGCTGTCTAAATTTGTTTTCTGCGTCGCTCCCCCCCTGGGGGACGATCGCTTCCGATGAAGCCTTAGAGGCCTTACCGGCCAGAGGCAGCCCCTACGGGTAGTTTTTAGTCAGTACGAGTCTGACATACCTTGCAGCCGGCTTTGGGTATCCATGAGGATTTCTCATCTGCTCCCCCGCTTGGGAGACCGAAACCGTGCTTATCAGCGCGACTTTTAGTCTTTAAATAGTTTATTTGAATATTTTTTGTTGTTATTTTGTAAAACAGGTATTAGTTGTTTTGGTAGTGTTTAAATATTCGTTCAAATTAAAAATTATTAAGCGTAGGTACTTTTATTAATTAAAGTAGTTATAAGTATTTATTTTTAAGTGAAGGAGGTATAGGTAGATAGTATTGCACAGGCGTTTCAGCTTTATTTTCATTTCTTTTTTGTTGTGAGTTGTATATATTTCTGGTTATAATTCTATAAGAATATTTTAGTTCAAATAGTCACTTAGATTTTATGTGTAAGGTAGCTAAAGTTAGGACCACGTATTAGTTGTTTTGGTAGTGTTTAAATATTCGTTCAAAGTGTAATTTAATCATATAGGATGAATGTACGATGGCCCATCGAAAAGGAGTAGAAGCGGTAGACAGAACTTTAAGAGATATAAGACAAAATGATCGACCCATGGGCGGTATCACAGTTTTATTTTGTGGTGATTTCCGACAAACCTTAACGGTAATACCACGGGGAACCCGAGCTGCTGAGGTTAGGGCTTGCCTGAAAAGCTCTTATTTGTGGCGTGATATACAATCGGTGCATTTGACTATAAACATGCGAGTGAGAACTGTAGATAACCCGGATGATCGTGAATTTTCTGATATATTATTAAAGAAAATACCTTCACCAAAGATACCTATCCACTGCTACACCAAGGAAAACTTATTCTGACGCCTGAGTTATGTTGTATAGTGCAATCCCAACAACATCTTACATCGTCAGTTTACGGTGACGTAACAAATATATTAAATAAGAACAATTCTTGGCTATGCGAAAGGTCCATTTTAACTCCTCCCAATGACCAGGCATCTGAGATTAATAATAAAATACTGTCGAATATCCAGGGGGAAAGCAAAGTTTATAGTTCAATAAATAGAATGGCCGATGAACAAGAAGCCACTAATTACCCGATAGAATTTTTAAATTCTTTAAATATGCCCGTACTTCCTTCTCATGAAATTTGTTTGAAAATTGGCATTCCGATTATTCTGCTCCGAAATTTAAGACCACCACAAATTTGCAATGGAACTCGGCTTAAAGTAACCCAGTTGCAACAAAATGTAATCGAGGCTCAAATTTTAATAGGTTGCGGTGCAGGAGAAACCATCTTTATTCCCAGAATTCCCATAATACCAAATAATTTTCCATTCCAATTTAAAAGAACGCAATTCCCAGTATCGGTGTGTTATGCAATGACAATAATAAGGCTCAAGGGCAGGCCTTTCGTGTTGTTGGAGTAGATCTCGGTGTCAGTTGTTTTTCACATGGTCAGTTATGTCGGTCTTTCCCGGGTTAGCAATCCTAGAATTTTTTATGTTCACGTTCCGGACGGGTCAAATTTCAACGTTGTCTACCCGGAAGCTTTGCGCTGAAGTATTTTCATTCTATATGTACTTAAGACTCATGTGAAAGCGATCTAAACAATATTACCAATACATTAACATAATAACATACAAGGAGTTACACGCTGATGGTCTCGGGGCACAGTGATAATAATAATATTCTGCGGTTCCTTATCGCGATATTTTTAACAGTATTATATTTCCCTACTAAAATACGAAAGTTAATCTGTTTGTCACATCAAAACCACGGAACCCTGAGGAAGGACATATGCTACTTTTTTACGAAAAACGACGATAACGTGGACGAAGTCGCGGGCAAAAGCTAGTCTATAATAATTGTCTTAGCACATTTACATGTAGTGAAAATTAGAATATAGTTGTGGATATTAATACCATAGTGTAATTAAAAGAAAAGTTTTATTTCATCGATCTTTACAAAATAGATTTGTTTTGATGTTATATAAACAACTTCGATCAGTCTTTGGCTGAATGTTAAACACCCATAGCCATTAAAAAGAATTGTATGTTTTCCAAACAGATGAAATTATAAGTCCTTTTTAAAATGAATATATTATACAAAGGTGTCCGTTAAAATGTAATGACTGTAAAATAAAGTATTAATTACGCCAAGAATTACGGTATATGTCAATATTTTTTGTAGATTTAGGCCAATTAGAGCAATCTCCTTTATCTGAATCTTTCCACCTTTTCACAGTTTTAAAAAGTACTGTATGCGATTGACCGATGAATTAATTTTTATTTTCAATCACGAATTTAAAATGATTTCTAATTCTCTGCTTAATTAGAACTACGTATGTAATTGCGTGCAACTAAAGTCTGGATGAAGTGCAGTACTGGGGAGAAAGTACTGTATTATTGTCGTTCGTTTGTTTATAATTATTATCTAAAGCTGTTTTAAGAAATAAATAAATACTCAAATAAATAATAAAATAATCATTTTTTTTTATAGAATCCACGTATTCGATTTGGATTGGTGTTAAAACTATGAAGTTCTTTGAAATATTAAAAACGAAATAAAGTGTATTTCTTAAAACGCTGTTTAAATGGCAATGACAATAGCTTATTTCAGTTTTTCGTAGTAGTAAATAATACACATTTCATAAAAGTTTCCTTCATTGATCGCCCGCCCGCGCAGTGTTCAACTATTTACAAACTACTTACACAGCTTTTCATTAATAGCATCTTTTTCTGGATATCTCACAATGCCAAATTTCATAACCGTATTCCCTTAAAAGCCCCTCTGCTTTCATAAGAATTATTAACGGAGAGGCTTCACGGCGAACGGTTCTGTGTGCAGAATGGATTTGTTTAAACTATTACCTCGACGGTAGCGGTCTTATTAATACAGCCTCAGACGTTTATTTCATATAAAAATATTTGCCGGGCTTTTAAAGTAATTACATCATTTCGCGGTGCTGTTTGAGAACGTGCGCGGTCTGATTGCGGCGAATAATTTTAGTATACGAATATTCGTTCGTTCGTTCGTGTAATGTTCTCAGGTATTGGTAATTAATTCGAAAGAAAATATAGTATTACGTTTTTACATCTCCTTTACCTATGTAGGTATACGGAATGGTTTGAGTGACACTAGGGTGCAAGTGACAACTATCTAGAAAGAGAGAGAGTGATGGTGCATCCAATACCTCCGTTGATGTGGCAGAAACCTACGATTGGACGTGGAAATGTTAGATGCTTCTTAGGACGTTTTTGTTTTGTAAATTAGTGTGCAGGATGTTTAATTTGTTTTTTGTTTATGTGTGTCATAATTACAATTTTGTATTTTACGCATGTACGTTAAACTGCATGCATTATATGCATATGCCCCCCCGTGAAATGACAGAATGATTTGTAAGTATTATGTCACTACTCCCTACCGTGTGACTCTATGGTCCCTTAACATGATATAATTGGAAGTTGAGAGAAACAAAAGAATCAGTAAACAAGGATATTATTATCCCAAAGCATTGGCGGTAAGCACAAATTTTTAGGTGTGGTCGTACGGGCTATCTGACTGTATACCTCTACAGCTAGCACTTTTCCGCTTGATGTCACTATTATTTGGAGAGTGACTTCCACATAGGAGCACGATCGTGCAAGTGGTTAGCACGTTCGGCTGCGATCGTTGAAGTTGGTGATGGGTGACCAAAAATTTACTATCTTGAGCTCCTCTGTGCTTTGGAAGGCATGTCAAGCCGTTGGTTCCGGCTGCATCTGCAGTCGTTAGCACCAACCACTTCGCACTGGGCCCTCATGGTGGGTCATGGTCCAATCTCTCTATTCCATCCATGGGGAAGGCCTTTGCCCTAGCAGTGGGGACGTTAATGAGTTGATGATGATGATGAAACTTTATATTTTTTATTACAACCAAAAAGACTAGTTTTACAACCCTTCTTCTATCTTTTCATAATTGTGAACTACGCAACTGCTCTTGTTGCCTGATGAACTATAAGCCAAGTTTACTGGAAACTTATATCTGGAGACAGCCTCTTACTATACTAAATTTAACGTTGTTGTCTATTGAAATTTTGAAGTTCGTCGTTATAAGACTGCACGCTATAGCAACAGCTTAGCCAGCGATACTGTATTAATCCGCCGACGAGCCACCTTACTTGAAATACATTACATCGGGTTATAGCGATCGTGAGCCGCCTTGCAATGTCGATTCTCTATGAATCAATTTAGTCGGCGAACGTTATGCCCGACCATAAAAGTTTTACTTTTATTTCTCGTATAATAAATATATTATGGTAGTCTTGTCCTTATCCTTAATTTGTAAGGTAAAGCTGTAAAATTATCGATAACTTTAAGAAAACATTGAAAATCTTGTTTGTGTAACAAATCTTCTTCATAAACTGACAACTTATTTATTCAACCCCAATTTCGCAGTTTTTATAAACATATTTAGAGACGACACATCCGAACACTTTAACGGCTATCAACAGAAATACTCCTTGTCCACTCTCACTGCCCCGCCATGATTTAGTCAGGTCATACTTATCTCGCATAATATGACACTTCCAGTTTTAAATAATTAATTTAAAAAAACGATCGATAAACTTTTAAACTTATTGAATAATGATTTAATTAATAATTTGGGCAAAATTAAACTGAACCAATATTTGCAAAAATACAAAGGTATTCAATAACTTTAAGATATGCCAAGTAAATAAATCTCATATTAATTTGCGATGCAATCCAACTCTTATGATTGGAATCCATAATATAGTGTCAATATTTTTTACACCAATAATTTAAGTTTCGCTATCTGAAAAACTCAGCACGTTTAAAAAGAGCCTTAAAAAGTTTTATTTTAATCTACAGCTCAAGAGTAGTAACAATACGTACCTTACCACCTGATTTATCACGTCTTGTAGAGCTTTGGGTTTGAAGTATTGGCACAATGAGGGCTACCGTTTTCTGTCTCGCCAGATGGCGTCACTGTTGAGTGAGGTCCTAAATTGTAACTTTTAAAGTTTATTAATACGCACATGAAATCAAAGGTTACATTTAGATCGTATTTTAACACAAAAGAATCATATCCTAAACATAATAGGCCATGCCACAGTGACGCCCAGTTCCGTTTTATTCGGAAAAAATGGAAACATAATCATTTTTCTAAACTCAAATTTTTAATAACTGACATTCATTGCCACATAACTCATATTTGCTAAAATTAAGGCGAATTGTTACCAATTATTCACAACATTATTTTAATTAGAAATAAACCCGCGTAGTCAACCAACAAGCAATAACATTTGACATTTCGGAGACCTCACGCAACACAAGCGCCTCTAGCGGCGGTTTCAGACGCGATAGCCCTCAATTGTGGCTGCAACAGATTTAGCACTGGCGTCGGTGTAATATGACGGGACATTGTTGGATACCTCCGAATATTTTTTACATCTAATGCATGTTTTTGGTTTCTTGTCTCTCAAACGATCTTTGCTTGACGTGGCAAAATGATGTTCCCTCGTACGTGGTACTTTTTTTTTGTTCTGTGGCTGTTTCCGTTTCACACAGAAATTTCTACGTGGCACTATGTGGCGTGGTAAATTAATGTAATACATTC
Source organism: Chilo suppressalis (assembly GCA_902850365.2). Taxonomy (NCBI): domain Eukaryota; kingdom Metazoa; phylum Arthropoda; class Insecta; order Lepidoptera; family Crambidae; genus Chilo; species Chilo suppressalis. Next base: position 2,106,811 of record OU963894.1, read on the forward strand.
GTTTTTGTTGTGCAAGTGATACGTGGCAAAATAGACAGGTTAACTTCTTAGCATTTTATTGTCAGTGTCAATGTCAGGCGGGCCACTGGGGGTTGCGTTCAGTTATTGCACTCTGTGCGCGGCTGTCGCTGTGTGGGTGGGCGCGTGGATAGCACTTGCGACCTTAATACTTATTTAATATAATTTATTATCTATCTTATAGACTCAAATTATTTATGTCTCGGTTTATGTATACTGACCCTCTTCAATGGACAAGAAATCTGCAAAATTTTCTCACTAGGGGCGCTTTAATCGCTTGACCCATAACTTCTATCAAATACATACCTATTAGCTTATATTAATTTTAAAGCTTTTTATTAAACAACACACAAATGCCGCGTTGTGCAATTCCTGGTTGTTGTGAGAAAACTGCATGCTTTTCGACTAAAATATAATTTTATACGTTGCTTTGAAAGGGGTAGGGGAGGGGGTAAAACTGAGCTGCTGTTTACACCATGGTATGTATCTGAGACAGGTAATTGCATCTGGATGTCTTCATTTTGATCAGAAAAAACTGCACCAAAATTAAAATTGCGGTCAAGTCTGTAAAAAAACCCAATATTATACTTCCCATTTTAGCCAGAGATAACCTAACTCTATGTGATGTCTGACTGATGCAAAAATAAGAGAGATTTGACTAATGAGCCTGCTAAAAGTTACTGTGATCCATGAACTATTAAAATAATCATGAAAGTTGCATCTATGTACCCAGAATGAGTATTCCAGCATAATAATAGAACTAGTGCCTTTCTACCAGATCAGCTTTTCTACCTTGCATAGATACTCCTCTCCTTTTCAAGTCTGTTTTCTGCTGTGTTATAGACCATGTTGAATACACCTTTACCACTTATTTAATATTTTTAACAGCAAAAAAACACGTTTAAAATTTGACAGCTGCAATATTCGGCTGTGGTATGGGTCAAGCGTTTGCAGTGCCATCTATGTCGAGCTTTGCGTATACTTCTCCATTACGCCGTGACGTGGCGTCACTAAGCGCGTTCTATCGTCTGTACCACGGCGAGTGTTCTGAGGAGTTATTCTCTCTTATCCCACCTTCTCTTTTACTTCAGAGGACCACGCGCGCTGGCCTACGTTGTCACCGTCTAACTGTGGCCACAATTCCAACGCGTACAAAGAAATTTGGTGACTCATTTCTTTGTCGCACTATCCGTAAATGGAATGCTCTGCCTGCTCACGTGTTCCCTCCCTCTTACAACCTGGGATCCTTTAAAAGAGGCGTGAAGAAGCAACATGCAGGCCGGCAGGGTGAGGATGGCTGGTGTGGCAGGTAGAACTGCTGTATCAGCTATCTTCACGTATGGACTTCACCTTCACTTAACATCAGGTGGGGTGGAGTCATTTGTCGGACCTTACTATATATAAAAAAAAAACTATTATATTTATATGAATTTTTCTTCATTTTATAATGTATGCTGTTGTCTCTAGCAATCACGTACAGGCCCTGCCAGAATACCAGCGCTGTTATGGTGGGAATATTCCATTCCTACTATAACAGCATTAAGCTGAGACAGGGTCCTGATTGGCCTTTTCTCTCTCCATATTGTTGCTCACTGTTGTTATTTTATTTTTGTTGCTATGTTTATTGTTTTTTTTAACATACTTGTGTAAAGTCAATAAAAGCTTTTTCTTTCTAATTTGAGTGTTATCATTTTTATAACATTCGTTATTTCGTGGTGTAAGTTGATCCTACGGATTCTTAGGTCCATGCATTATAATTAAGTCTATATATTTGTACTTGTTCGTATTAAGCCTAATAAACTTAGCCAAAACACTTGAAACATACAATATGTACTTACGTATATAAAGGAGTAAAAGATACAATTATAAAAGCTATGGGAACTACATATTTATGCCGTTTGGTGTTGAGACTATGGGCCCATGGGGTCCAAGTGATCGTTCCCTTTTTAAGGAATTGTCAAAGAGGCTCACCGAAGTGACTGGTGATCGAAAGGCTGGCAGCCATCTTGGTCAACGGATCAGCCTGGCTATCCAACGCGGCAATGCTGCCAGCACCATTCCTAATGGCGGCACTAGGGTTGATATATTTTTTTTATTTTGTAAATTATTTATTTATATAGGTAAGTAGGTTAAGCTATAGAGTCTATAAGTTTGTGTTATTTTAATGTATCTCTATCTTATTTTAATAAATATGCAATATCATGTAGTAAAATTGACATTAAATATATATATATATATATATATATCTATATAAAAGCTATATTTCATACTAGAGTCTGTGGAGAATGGGCGTGGCGAAAAACGGAACTAACATAAGATTTTTATTTGGCAATCAAACCCAGCAATCTGTAAAACGTCAAAGTTTTGTATTGATACGGATTTGTTTGTTGTTGTGATTTATTGCGGTTTTTTGTATTCAATCATGTCCAAAAGGGGTAAAACCTTACAAATACGGTAGAAAAGCACTACAGCGCCCTCCAATCTAAATCCCATTCTCTTTCCGCACAGACTCTAACGATATTATTACAAGTGTCAAAACAAATAGATATACTTATGTTTTTATTTATTTTTAAGCATTTAACTGCTAGATGTTTAAATCTAAAGAAAAGTTTACTAGAAAAAAAATCCACGCGGACCAGGCAGCGGACGCGACTCGAACCCGCACCCTTCGCAATCCGGGCGAATGCACTGACCATTATGCTACCACGGCCCTATTCGCCGCGTCAAAATTTTCCTAGCCTTAAGCTGCAAGGCAGCACCATCTCTTCGCATTGTAGGTAGCCCACAATGTCAAATGAATACTTTTTCAAGTATTAAACATTTAAAAGAAGAAATAGCAATTATAGTTATGTTTTTATTTATTTTTAAGCATTTAACTGCTAGATGTTTAAATCTAAAGAAAAGTTTACTAGAAAAAATCCACGCGGACCAGGCAGCGGATTTTTTTTTCTAGTAAACTTTTCTTTAAATAGTTAGTTACTACTTAAACATTGAATGGTGTTGACTCAGTTAATCATGGTGATGCTCGGAAACGTATCCTGACACTGGTGATGCCCTAATACTCATCTACTATATAAAAATAAGTCGGGTTTTCCTTCCTGACGCTATAACTCCAGAACGCACGAACCGATTTCCACGGTTTTGCATTCGTTGGAAAGGTCTCGGACTCCGTGAGGTTTATAGCAAAGAAAATTCAGGAAAAATTAAAAAAAAAACTTCTTTTAATCAACAAACGAAATGTTACATAAAACGAAGCCATCTGGTGGCGAAACGGTGTTCGCCGGGTTTGCTAGTTTTTTATAAAGTCATTCTCCCCAAAAGCGCAAACTTGACCATGAGTACAATAAATCTTTTTTTGGTGCTACAAAACTTAACTTCCATTGACGGTAGGGTAAAAAACTACAGTTACCTCGTCAGCTCAGACAGCGTATGAAGTGGCTGCCGTTCATACGAGGCTTGGCAATTAGAACGGCTACAGAGTTGTTGCGAAAAAAAAAATACTTTAATTAAGGCTTTCATTGTAGAGGCACGCCACTGAAATCTTCATTTAATTTGCATGTGTGTCGTTTCATAGCACTTGAAGATATTCATTGCGGTTGCTGTTTAAAATAAATAAATCTTAATATATATAAATCTCGTGTCACAATGTTTGTCCTCAATGGACTCCTAAACCACTGAACCGATTATAATAAAATTCGCACACCATGTGCAGTTCGATCCAACTTGAGAGATAGGATAGTTTAAATCTCAAATTATAGTCGCAATTTTAATTTATTGCAAATTATTACTTTTGGGCGGTACGAAGTTCGCCGAGTCAGCTAGTTTTATATAAATGCTTCGTAGTTTACGGTAGTTAGGTAAATAATAAATTCATACATAGACAATAAAACTTAAAAATCGAACAATGAAATAACCAAACGCTCAATAAAAGTCTTTCGAAGGTAGCTCGACAAATTAAATAAAAGTTTTATTCTGACGACGTAGCCTGTAAAGGCTACGAAACGTCAATAAATAAATAAAGTTTCGTGCATTAACCCGTAAAAACTAGTTTTATTTAATGGGTGATGTGCGTGAAAACCTAAGAAACAAATAAGAAACAAATAAAATGCGTCGCTTGAAATAGAAGAAAAATTTGAAACCTTTTGAAGCGTAAGAATGTTGAAGTTAATAATGAAGGATGGAAAATGAACATTCTGCCCACCTTTTGGTTAGCAACCATCATAGCCATGGACAGAGAATTCCCCTATGTTTCAATTTCAATGAATGAATTCAATTCCTGTCACAGATATTGAGACGTGTTCTGTCCCATACTCCGATTTCTTTTCTTTTTGTAATTAGGATTTAATTAGTGTCACCTCACACGGGCCACCGACCACAACCACAAAACGCCGCCACCGGCATATTTCTTGTAGTTTTCATACATTTTATATGGACTCGCCACACACGGTACGCCGGTGGCCACCACACGCAACAAATTGTCGTTGCTCGGTTCTTGTGGCCCGCACCGGCCACCACATGCGCCGATACAAAACGCCGCCACACGTCACTCGCGCGATTCCCCACCCCTCTCTCCCTTACCTTAGTCGGCCGCTGTCGCGCGCTTCAACCACTTTAGTAGCCGCTTCTAGCTTCTCGTGGCGGCGTTTGTAGCTGTGGCGTGTGGCCCGTATACGGCGACACTTAGGGTGCTTTCAATTTATGCGTTTCTTGATGGACTGCTGCGGTGCCGAAGCGGTGCGTTTGTCGTACAGCGTACGGACGATCTTTTTTTTTCGCTCGACAACAAGACTGTTGCCGCACCGCGCGTTTTGTGTGCGGACCAGGCAGCGGACGGGACTCGAACCCGCACCCTTCGCAATCCGGGCGAATGCACTGACCATTATGCTACCATGGCCCTATTCGCCGCGTCAAAATTTTCCTAGCCTTAAGCTGCAAGGCAGCGCCATCTCTTCGCACTGTAGGTAACCCACAATGTCAAATGAATACTTTTTCAAGTATTAAACATTTAAAAGAAGAAATAGCAATTATAGTTATGTTTTTATTTAAGCATTTAACTGCTAGATGTTAAAATCTAAAGAAAAGTTTACTAGAAAAAATCCACGCGGACCAGGCAGCGGATTTTTTTTTCTAGTAAACTTTTCTTTAAATAGTTAGTTACTACTTAAACATTGAATGGTGTTGACTCAGTTAATCATGGTGATGCTCGGAAACGTATCCTGACACTGGTGATGCCCTAATACTCATCTACTATATAAAAATAAGTCGGGTTTTCCTTCCTGACGCTATAACTCCAGAACGCACGAACCGATTTCCACGGTTTTGCATTCGTTGGAAAGGTCTCGGACTCCGTGAGGTTTATAGCAAAGAAAATTCAGGAAAAATTAAAAAAAAAACTTCTTTTAATCAACAAACGAAATGTTACATAAAACGAAGCCATCTGGTGGCGAAACGGTGTTCGCTGGGTTTGCTAGTTTTTTATAAAGTCATTCTCCCCAAAAGCGCAAACTTGACCATGAGTACAATTAATCTTTTTTTGGTGCTACAAAACTTAACTTCCATTGACGGTAGGGTAAAAAACTACAGTTACCTCGTCAGCTCAGACAGCGTATGAAGTGGCTGCCGTTCATACGAGGCTTGGCAATTAGAACGGCTACAGAGTTGTTGCGAAAAAAAAAATACTTTAATTAAGGCTTTCATTGTAGAGGCACGCCACTGAAATCTTCATTTAATTTGCATGTGTGTCGTTTCATAGCACTTGAAGATATTCATTGCGGTTGCTGTTTAAAATAAATAAATCTTAATATATATAAATCTCGTGTCACAATGTTTGTCCTCAATGGACTCCTAAACCACTGAACCGATTATAATAAAATTCGCACACCATGTGCAGTTCGATCCAACTTGAGAGATAGGATAGTTTAAATCTCAAATTATAGTCGCAATTTTAATTTATTGCAAATTATTACTTTTGGGCGGTACGAAGTTCGCCGAGTCAGCTAGTTTTATATAAATGCTTCGTAGTTTACGGTAGTTAGGTAAATAATAAATTCATACATAGACAATAAAACTTAAAAATCGAACAATGAAATAACCAAACGCTCAATAAAAGTCTTTCGAAGGTAGCTCGACAAATTAAATAAAAGTTTTATTCTGACGACGTAGCCTGTAAAGGCTACGAAACGTCAATAAATAAATAAAGTTTCGTGCATTAACCCGTAAAAACTAGTTTTATTTAATGGGTGATGTGCGTGAAAACCTAAGAAACAAATAAGAAACAAATAAAATGCGTCGCTTGAAATAGAAGAAAAATTTGAAACCTTTTGAAGCGTAAGAATGTTGAAGTTAATAATGAAGGATGGAAAATGAACATTCTGCCCACCTTTTGGTTAGCAACCATCATAGCCATGGACAGAGAATTCCCCTATGTTTCAATTTCAATGAATGAATTCAATTCCTGTCACAGATATTGAGACGTGTTCTGTCCCATACTCCGATTTCTTTTCTTTTTGTAATTAGGATTTAATTAGTGTCACCTCACACGGGCCACCGACCACAACCACAAAACGCCGCCACCGGCATATTTCTTGTAGTTTTCATACATTTTATATGGACTCGCCACACACGGTACGCCGGTGGCCACCACACGCAACAAATTGTCGTTGCTCGGTTCTTGTGGCCCGCACCGGCCACCACATGCGCCGATACAAAACGCCGCCACACGTCACTCGCGCGATTCCCCACCCCTCTCTCCCTTACCTTAGTCGGCCGCTGTCGCGCGCTTCAACCACTTTAGTAGCCGCTTCTAGCTTCTCGTGGCGGCGTTTGTAGCTGTGGCGTGTGGCCCGTATACGGCGACACTTAGGGTGCTTTCAATTTATGCGTTTCTTGATGGACTGCTGCGGTGCCGAAGCGGTGCGTTTGTCGTACAGCGTACGGACGATCCTTTTTTTTCGCTCGACAACAAGACTGTTGCCGCACCGCGCGTTTTGTGTGAAAATAAAGGATCGTGCGTACGCTGTACGACAAACGCACCGCTTCGGCACCGCAGCGGGTCGTCAAAAAACGCATAAATTGAAAGCGCCCTTAGTTTGTATTTTTCCTTCTTCTGTTTTCTGTGATGTCACTGCTCTGGGTATGGCAGAATACCAGTGCAGCAGGAATTTTACCTGCTGTGTATGCTAAGCCATATCCAGTGTTGGCATCATTTAAAATACACATTCATTGTCTGTAGTTGTTTTTTGTTGTTGTTAATTTTACTTGTACGATTTTCTTTGTTTTATGTTATACTAGCGGCCTGCCCTCGCTTCGCTTGGTTGAAGAGCTGAAGTGTAGACTACAGTTTTTGTTCTCAAGCTTGTATTATACACAATGACATTCATCTATGATTCTTCTTATACCTGCATGCAAAGTCTCAGCCCGATCGGTTTAAAATTGACAAAGTTTCATACAAACTTTCGTTCCCTATTTTATCCCCTTGGGGGTAGAATTGATCAAAATCCTTTCTTAGCGGATGCCTACGTCATAACATCTATCTGCATGCCAAATTTCAGCCCGATCCGTCCAGTGGTTTGGGCTGTGCGTTGATAGATCACTATGGCAGTCAGTCAGTCACCTTTGAGTTTTTTATATATAGATGTATTTTTGCATTTTATGTGTATGTTATGTGCTGTCAACAATAAAAACATATTTCTTTCTTTCTTTCTTTCTATGTTTTAAACGCTTCCGATACCAGACTTGCGCCGTTATCTACCCCGACCCATTCGCTACCCTATGATGGTTGCTCACCATCCCGCCCCTGGATCTAATAGTCTTGGTCAAGCCAAACTATGTGTGTCAGGAGACATTTTGGAAGGACATGCCACTTGACGGAAGGATGCTTAAGTTATGCTTAGGATGATGCTTAGGTGCGGCATTTTTTCACGCCCGAGCAACTGTGCTTGTTGTATAAGACGCAGGTGCGGTCTTGCGTGGAATATTGCTCGCACCTCTGGGATGGCTCCGCCAAGTACTTGCTCGATTCTTTGGATAGGTTACAGCGGCGCGCGATCCGCATCATAGGCGATGAGGAGGTGACTAAACACCTCGAGCCTCTTCAATTACGCCGTGACGTAGCGTCATTAAGCGCGTTCTATCGTCTGTGCCACGGCGAGTGTTCTGAGGAGTTACTCTCTCTTATTCTACCTTCCTCTTTCCTTCAGAGGACCATACGCGCTGACCTATGTTGCCAGCGACTAACTGTGGCCACTATTCCAACGTGTACAAAGAAGTTTGGTGACTCATTTATTTGTCGCACTATCCGTAAATGGAACGCCCGCTCACGTCGTGTTCCCTCCTTCTTATAACCTTGGATCCTTTAAAAGAGGCGTGAAGAAGCAACATGCTGGTGAGGATGGCCGGTGTGGCAGGTGGAACTGCTGTATCAGCCATCTTCGCGTCTGGACTTCGCCGTCACTTAACATCAGATGGGGTGGAGTCATTTGTCGGACCTATCTATAAAATAATAAGACCAGGTGCTGGGGTCTAAAACAAATATATAAAAAAAGGAAAAAATAATGATAAAAAATAAAAAATACGAGTGCGGGATTTGAACCGATAAACGCGGCGATGCGTAGAACGGTGGTCCCGTGGCAATAACTTAACACACTGCGCCGTTTAGATCGATACTGGAATGGCAAAAATTGGTATCATATGCACTCTTGTCGGCATATTTGCGTTACGAAATTTTTTGCTTCGGTCGCTGCGCTCAAAGCCTGTGATAAAAGCTATGCAATAGCTTAAAAGTATTTTAGCTTGATCAAGCGGCATTATTATGGTGAGTGGTCACCATTATGAAGACCCTAGGTCCTTACTTACTAACGAAAAACAAGACCACCGAAAAAAAATTTATAATTATATCGACAGTAGACCGGCCAAATCGCTTATACACCACCTCGGTCAAGAATGAGTTATATAAATGTTATTTGAATCAGTTTTTTTTCTGCGTCGATCTGTTTGTGTTTCGTGAAGATTTGAGTATTTTTTTGGCGCTTAAGCAACTTAATTTTTTGGATGTTTTTATTGTTTATAAGAGGAGATTGATGGCGCAAGTGCTCAGCGTGTTCGGCTGCGATCGTTGAACTTAAGCAACTTTCGCAGTGGTCGGTCGTTGGATGGGTGACCAAAAATTACTATCTCGAGCTCCTCCGTGCTTCGAAAGGCACGTTAAGTCGTTGGTCCCGGCTGCATCTGCAGTCGTTAGCACCCACCAATCCGCACTGGGCCCGCGTGGAGGGTCATGGCCCAATCTCCCTATTCCATCCATAGGGAAGGCCTGTGACCCAGCAGTGGGGTCATTAATAGGCTGATGATGCCGATGATTGTTTACAACGCTGAAGCGACATAAATTTTGGTATTCTTTGAACCAATGGCGTTTACGCCCTCCTATTAGGCGTATGAGTTGATGTTTGCTTGACTAAAAATGTATGGCGGGCCGAGTGATTTTCGCTTAAGTGACATCTCATTCGTAAAGTAAAGACACTATGTAACTTTTTAATATGAGGATATTTAGGAAATATTATTTTGTGAATAGGTTTTTATTTTATGGCGCTACTTCTTATTAACAAAGAGTTATGACTTATTTCTATCTTTATATATATAATTCTTCTGTGAGTGTGTATGTCACTGAACTTCTCTTAAACGACTGGACCGATTTTGATGAAATTTTTTGTGTGTGTTCAAGGGGATCTGAGAATGGTTTAGATTCACAATTTTGTCCGCTGGACAACCCCTATTTTTAGGGCGGTACGAAGTTCGCTGGGTCAGCTAGTATATATATATACTTATATATGTACTGTATATGTATTCTATCTGTTACCCTAGCATCCCATAACACAAGCCTTACAGTGCTTACTTTGGGGCTAGGCTAAATGGTGTAAGTGATGGAAATATTTATTTTTTATTTATTTTGTGTATAGATAGGTCAATTTAAGTGATATATCCCGCTATGCCCTTGAGCTTAAGTAGTATTTTGTATTCTCTGAGTGTGGTCGATAATAATTAAAATAATTATTACGGAAAATATGACACTGTGTGATGTGCAATATTCGTTCATCAACAGGCATTAATTCAAAATGATATTATCATGTCCTAGACGTAACGTCTCCGATTCCTAAGCGTAACGTCGAACGTCAGATGTCAAAACGATGTCAGTACAACGGATTATTTTATATATGGTTAGAACTTTATAAATGTTAATGTGACTTAATGCACATAAACATAGGATTTCGTTACGAATTTGTGAAATTGTTGCAAAAAGTGTACCGCGATGTGCAAAAATAAAACCAAATATTGTTGACAAATACGTACTTACGATTATCTATTTGTTCATCTAGCTTCATGTCATGACAGTCCAGATGTTATCTCATGAATCTGCAATAAGTAAAGGCTCAGTAAAGGTAACAAACTTGATAAATTAACTTAATACATGCAAACCAGTGAACCAAATGTTCACCAAAATCTGATTTAAAAAAAAATGTATTTAAATCTAAAGAAAAGTTTACTAGAAAAAAATCCACGCGGACCAGGCAGCGGACGGGACTCGAACCCGCATCCTTTGCAATCCGGGCGAATGCACTGACCATTATGCTACCACGGCCCTATTCGCCGCGTCGAAATTTTCCCACACAATGCGAAGAGATGGCGCTGCCTTGCAGCTTAAGGCTGGGAAAATTTCGACGCGACTTCAGCTCTACACCGAAGCGAAGCGAGGGCGGGCCACTAGTTTTAAAATAAACTTACTCCTTTCTGTCTGGAGCCTCTAGACCACTTGAACTTGAGGGGGTCGGCTCAGCTAGAGGGCGTCTCTGAGACTCGGACCTCGGCTCTAGTTAGCCGTTGCTGCAAAGTTGGTGCAAGTGAGCCTCAAAAAATAAGCAATGATGAGTTGAAGTAGCGTTAATTTTACCATTCTTGATAAGTATTGCATAATAGAAGTGTTGTGTTTGTATTGTGAGTAGGTAGGCCTGAGCTTAGGGGTAGGCGGAGAGTGTTAACAAAACGCGGATCTTCTATCTATCTATTTATTGACGACCTCCATGGCCGAGTGGTTTGTACGCCGGGTTTCACGGTGTCGCCGACTCGAGAGGTCCCGGTTTCAAATCCCGGTGGGGGCAGATGTTTGTGTGATGAATATGAGCATTTGTACTCCAGTCATGGATGTTTAATATGTATTTCTATAAAGATATACTTATATATGTACAGTTTATGTATTCTATCCGTTACCCTAGTATCCCATAACACAAGCCTGTGCTTACTATGGGGCTAGGCTAATTGGTGTTAGTGTTGGAAATATTTATTTATCTACTAAACTATAGCAGAATTTTGTAATATTTTCAATCTACAGATTTTTTTAAATATAAACGGATGTTCTTGGCAACATATATTTTATATTGAGACAGGGCACAGCGAAATTTTCGCTGGAATTGGAGCGCCCGTCTCGGGAAACAACCTCTACATTTCACAGGAAAATGACACTACCTTTTGGAGGTTTCGTGTTTCTGCTGGTAAGTTGGGTTCTAGGACTTCGCGGGGTAGGGTATTTCAGGCCGGCAAGGAGACGGGAGGATGATCCCCTGGCCGCTCGCTCCCGCCAAAGGAGGACGGGTAGGAGAGGATGGCGTCCCATGACCCTACCCGGGAAGTGCCTCGCTGACTGGCATAGCGACAGCTGTGCCGGCACCGACGAACCCCGCGACGGCAGCCCCCCCTTGTAGTTCTGTCCTGAAAACAGGGGGGCGGTGGAGGGAGCTCTACGAGCACGCCCAAGTAGCCCTCCGCAGCGGACGGGGGGGCGGTACGGTGGGCACTAGGCCGCGTACTCAGCCCCCACGCGCGGGCCATCCTGCGCACGTCTGCGGGGTCCCCGAGAATCCCCGGGAGACCCCTGCCGTGGAGCCCCGGCTAGGCCGGGAGGCTACTAGGTACGAGGACGCGTAATCCCTAAACGGGGATACCACGGCTTTACGCTAAGCAGCCTAAAGGTATTCGCAGGGTTTTTAGCGTATATTATGCCGTAAAGCCCCCGAAAGAGTTACGGGGTCCTCAGTGGGTAGCCACTGCTGGGGCCGTGGTGTGAGGTCCGTTCGGCGGTGTGACGCTTAAAGGCGCCGTCGTCTGTAAACAGTATTTTTTGCCTGCGTATAAAAAAGGCCGACAAGGAGAGGATGGCTGGAGCGGTACACCTCCTGCATCATCTATCTTCGCCACTGGACTCCACTTACACGCAACATAAGGTGGATACGGATAATTTGTTGCGCCACGTTTAAAATAAAGGAAGTTTCCATTATATAATTATTTTATTTGGTGAGTTCTTCCATTACGCTAACTTACTTACAATTATTGATATGATAATTGAGCACCGTGGACCCTTGGTATAGAGCTATGAGGATTTTATGAATCCCACTTTAAGAAACCCTTGTCTATAAACTATGAGTGTAAACTCTATTTTACAGTATTTAAATTATAGTTTATTATATATATCTCGTCACCCATCCCTCAATGTCTCAAGTCGAAAGTCTTCGACCAGTGCGTCCTCCCAGTTATTACATACGGCGCCGAGACGTGGACACTCACGGCTGGAGTGGACCACCAGTTTAAAGTCGCTCAGAGAGCTATGGAAAGGGCTATGCTCGGAGTATCCCTGAAGGACCGCATCAGAAATGATGTAATCCGACAGAGAACCAGAGTCTCCGACATAGCCCACCGAATTAGCAAACTGAAGTGGCAGTGGGCTGGTCACATTAGCCGCAGAACTGACGGCCGATGGAGCCGTAAAGTTCTTGAGTGGAGGCCACGACTCGGTAAACGTAGTGTGGGACGCCCTGAGACAAGATGGGATGATGACATTCGTAGGCTGGCTGGAGTGGGCTGAATGAGAGTGGCAGAAAATCGGGAGCAGTGGCGTGCATTAGGGGAGACCTATGTCCAGCAGTGGACGAGCATGGGTCGATGATGATGATGATGGTGATATATATACTTAACCATAATACTGATAGATTTATAGAATATAGAATAGAATAGAAATAAATTTATTAGCCTTAAACACAGATTTACATAAATAAAACAAGACAAAATAGGCCAACTAGGTCCCTGCCTCAGCTTGATACTACAGCAACACCAGGGCTGCTGCAGCGCTGATAATTCTGGCAGGGCCTATGGTTGATGACACAGATAAACAAATAAAAGAACAATAATACACTAAAAGAAACAAGCATACCAATAAATACACATCAAAGAGAAAAAAAAATGGAATGGCTGTATAATTTTATAATCTTTGCCTTAAAACAATGCAAAGATTTAGTAATAAAAAATCTGTGGGAGAACAGAGTACAAACTGAACCTCCAAAAAAATATATAAAAACACTAACCTTAAATAAGTATTATAAACACAATAAATAAGTATGTATGTTGCAAAATTAATAAGAGTAATTTCGCTGCCGATTTATGCCTGTGTGTAACTAAGAATTGACAGCAAGAGAGGACAAACAAAATAAGGCAGTATGCAAAAACAGAAAACAAATAATCGGCAAGTACACAGGAATTCAGCTACAATTACAATTTTGCATCTTACATGACTATACCAACATGGTGAAAGCAAGATGGATGGCGAGATTTATTTATCGATTTAAAGAAAATTTTACTAAATAAATCCACTCAGTTCAGGTATCAGACAGGACTTGCGGGTTCAAGTGTTTCGGGCGGATATGTAATTTTAATTGTTTACCATAATATTTGTAAATAATATGGTAACCACATTATATGATAAACATAATAGTTTCACGCCGTCTAAAAGTATAAGTCCTTAAATTCAGGTTTCCAACAAGCAATCTAGGGCAGCGGAGCACTCGTCAGTAATTTCGAAATATGTCAGCTTACATACAATTATTAATGCTATCTTTAATTAACAGTTTAAGTATTTCTACTATGAGATGCCGCCAACTATACTGAATATTAATTAGTCTTGTCGATGAATTTATTTAACAACTTCCATTGGCAAGCGCCATATATGCCGAGGCGTGGAGCTCGATGGCGCAAGTGGTTAGTGCGTTCGGCTGCGATCGTTGAAGTTAAGCAACTTTCGCAGTGGTATGTCATTGGATGGGTGACCAAAAATTTACTATCTCGAACTCCTCCGTGCTTCGGAAGGCACGTTAAACCGATGGTCCCGGTTGCATCTGCAGTCGTTAGCACCCGCCAATCCGCACTGGGCCCGCGTGATGGGTCATAGCCCAATCTCCCTGTTCCATCCATAGGGAAGGCCTGTGCCCCAGCAGTAGGGACATGAATAGGCTGATGATGATGATAATATATGCCGAGTTTCATGGTATCTCCTACTTAGAAGTCAAATCGAATTATAGCATTTTTTTTTATTTTTTAAGCATTTAACTACTAAATGTTTTTTTAATTCTAAAGAAATTTTAACTAGAAAAAATTCAACGCGGACCAGGAAGAAGCCTGGGGTTTTATGGAAGCCCCTCGTCTGCGCATGCCATAAACTGTTTGCCAATAAAAAGATAGCAAGAATAGATGCTCTTTCATAAGTTGCATGTAATGTTTAACCGCAGATTTGACATATAGTTAGCAATACGATATCAAGCTCCTCCAAATTCTCTATTGAAAACAAATAGGTACTTCTATGACAGTAAAGGTTCGTCATTAATCTATACTTATAATAAATCTGTAGAGATGTCAATTCTGTACATGAAATATATTTTTAAAATAACTATCAGGGGGTGATAAGTGATCGATACTGATGCCAAAAATGCAATCAGTAAATTTTTTGTCTGTCTGTCTGTCTGTTTGTGTGTATGTTCCTTATAGAAACAAAAACTACTCAACGGATTTTAACGAAACTTGGTACAATGATTCTTCATACTCCTGGGCAGGTTATAGTATACTTTTCATCATGCTACAATCAATAGCAGCAGAGTAGTGAAGGGAAATGTTGGGAAAACGGGAGAAGTTACACCATTTTTTAAGCTTCCGTCGCGTGTGCAGCCTTATTGGTTAAAGTTACATAGAAATCATGTATGACGGAAATATTCTACATAAAATTGTCTAAAAAATATCCTGCAACAGCATATGTCTATCTTTTATGGTTGACTCACAATAACACGTGTAATTATATAAATAAAGTCATTCTTTATAGCACAAGCCTGAGAACAAAAACTATAGTTTACACTACAGCTCTACACCGAAGCGAAGCGAGGGCGGGCCACTAGTAACAAATAATAATATTATGTGTGAAATTCGTTCAAAACATTGTTCAAAATTCAAAAAAATTCAAAATTCAATATCATTTATTCAGTCTAGGCTGTTACAAGCACTTGTGAATGTCGAAAAGCTACGCCATCGGTTCGCAAATCTACGGCGGGAGACCTTGTACTGAGAAGAACCGGCAAGAAACTCAGCAAGGGCTGTTTTTTTCTCCCTGTATTATATACAGAGTTGTCAATTTGAAAAATGAGTTCAATATGAGATAACCCATGAAGTCACTTTCCATTACAAATGTAAATGATAAAACAATTATGACTATAAAATAAAAAATATAAAAAACAGATTTAAAAATGAAAAAAAGTTTAGGAATGCCGTGTCCCACTGTTTAGGCATAAGAACAAATGTACCATTAAAGTTAAATACAACGATTAATAGTACCCAATGTAGCAAGAGCAGACTCATCTCCGCTGGCAGCACCCGTTCACGAGCATGACGCATGAACCAGCCATCGCTTCGCTCAACCATTTTTTAGGGAACATAACGACCCGCCTCACACGACACCGCCGAAGAGATTTTTAAGAGAGTATGACTACCCATAACCACATATGGATACTAGATAGCAAAATAGGGAAAAAAAAAAATTAAGTACCAGTGTACATTACTATAAAAAACTATAAACACAACTGTAGGACACATGCATGTGGATACCTAAACACTAGTGTCGACTCTGCCACTACCCTCCAAACCCAAAACCAAACCCAACATCAGTGCCCCCCCTTCACTCTGTATAGAGAATGATAAGGATACACCGCTGCAAAACCAAAGTTCAGGTCTAGAGAACCATGCCAGAATCCACACCACCATTAAATCTTTATCTCAGAAATAATAAATGTTCACCTAAATTTTTTGTTTCTGATTGCCGTGCCATACAGTATAAATACAATTACAAATAAAATTTAACTTAAATAATTAATTATCATTATAATAATAATAAAGTAGTATAGAGCAGACTCATCTCCGCTGGCAGCACCCGTTCACGAGCATGACGCATGAACCAGCCATCGTTTCGCTCAACCATATTGTAGGGAACGCAACGACCCGCCTCACACGACACCGCCGAAGAGATGTTCCGTAACTAAGCCCAATAATTAAATGCGCGTTAATTTATCAAACGCCATTATTTCGGTAACTATCTGTCAAAAATGTGTGCGCTAACCAGGCAGCGCGGCACAGCGGCGATGTTATTGCTAGAACGGGCTGTCTCCGCGAATGTTAATTAAAACAATAAATTTGTTGGCGGCCGCGGCGCTATGAATATGTCAAACGGCAGGTCGCCTATTAAGGCATTAGTGAAGGTCGCAATTCGGGGATCCTGTTTAAACTATTGTGAGTTTTACTGCCGATTGGGGCCGCGAGACCGGCGGTGTGCATTCGCTATGTTAAAATTTTACATTGATGTAAGATTTCCTTTTTAAAAGTCGAAACCAACAAAATATCGATTAATAATCTCTTATCTATTAGACAAGTCCGTCCGTCCGTCCGTCTGTCTGTGGTGCTGTTTCAGCGGCCAAACCGTAAGAGTATCTCTTACTAGACAAAGAGAATATTTAAGTTATAAGTTAAGAATAGTCTGATAAGACTACAAACCGGATTTGAGTAATGTAGCACTTCCGGTTTTCGAGAAATCACGAATTTCAAACGAAACCACACAAAATCTCCGATGTTCTCAATTAATTAAATACATTTTTTTTCTTTTTTTTTTTAAATCAGGTTTTGGTGAACATTTGGTTCACTGGTTTGCTAGTCATAGTTTAATACAACAATGGTAGGTATTATTTCAATGAAATTCAAATTAAAAGGTGACGATGTTGAGCTCCACGTGGTTAATAAAAAGCGCGGTCACTTGGTTGTCGGCCGGGACATTTCCCATGCGTCTGTTTTGGAAGCAACTGTTCTGTGGGTGTGATAATAATTGTACAATTTTATCGGTGTGATAAACCAAGTGTGAAATCTACGAAGGTGTTATCGTTGCTACTGTCAAACAGAACCTTCCGAGATACGGTACCACTTTTCATAATTCCAGTGTTATCGTGAAAATCTTTATCGCTACCGTATATATAGTTCGCGGCAAACTCCTTGAACAAAACCACAGACAAATACTTGCGCAGTAGTCGTTTTTGTGTGTAAACATTGCTACTGCGCAGGCTTCCTTGTCGTCTCCCCCCACTTGTAGTTCTGCCCTACAAAGGGTTTACACCCTGGAGTCCCTTCCGCAGCGGATGGGGGGCGGTACGGTGGGCATTAGGTCGCGTACCCGGCCCCCACGCGCGGGCCTAACTGCGCACGTCTGCGGGGTCCCCGTAATACCGAGACCCCTGCCATGGAGCCCCGGCGAGGCCGGGAAGCTGCTGGGGAGCCGTGGTAGAATCCCTAACGGGGACCCCGCGGCTTCGCATTAAGCAGTGTAGAAGGTATTCGCAGGACTTTTTTAGCGGATATTATGCTGTAAAGCGCCCGTAAGAGTTGCGGGTTCCTCGGTGGGTAGGCACTGAGGGGTCCGTAAGACTTGCGGGAGCCAGGTGTGAGGTCCGTTCGGCGGTATGCCTCTTAAAGGCGCCGTCGTCTGTAAAAAGATTTTTTACCTGCGTTAAAAAAGAAAAAGCTTTCTAGTCTTTGATCGTTGTTCAATGCCGGAAGGTAAACCACCAAAATGCTTAGACCTAATACAGATTCCAGACGTAATACAGATTCCAGTTCCAGTTAGTTAGTAGTCAGGTGGTTGTAATGGAGCGATTCACTTCTTTGTCGTACTGTTGCCAGTGGAATTCTTTGCGCGCGCACGTGTTCCCATCTTCCTTCGATCTGAGCAGTTCTTTATTTCTATGGTAATGGGGTCCCTGATGACAATAATTAAAATAGTGAAAATACAGTATAATCATCATCATCATCATCATCAGCCTATTAATGTCCCCACTGCTGCGGCACAGGCCTTCCCTACGGATGGAATAGGGAGATTAGGCCATGACCCACCGCGTGCGGATTGGCGGGTGCTAACGATTGCAGATGCAGCCAGGACCAACGGCTTAACGTGCCTTCCGAAGCACGGTGGAACTCGAGATAGTAAATTTTTGGTCACCCATCCAATGAACGACCACTGCGAAAGTTGCTTAACTTCAACGATCGCAGCCGAATGCGCTAACCACGAGCTCCTCCTAAATACAGTATGGTATAGGTATATTGCGAAAATTCTCAAATGCGATTTCTTGCCCCGCTACTTTTGTGGCCGCACCGGGTTGTCTCGGCGGTTCGACAAAAACTATTCGGGTGTAGGGGGTCGTGGCCCGTGGGCCGACACCATAAATTCGGGGCAGAGGTAGCTATGCTTGTTAGTGAATCTACTAATTTACTATAATTAATTGAGGATAGTTACAATGGGACGACCAACTGTCTACTCCGCGCTGTTAAGCGATTTGAATTTCATTTTAAAATTTGCATTAGTTTATTTTGACTTGTGTTGTGTATATTGGAACACAGATGTTTTGTTAAACATGACGAATAGTAGTAACTGTGTAGTGTAACATTTGAGCAATCTTGCTTCCTGTTTCAAAATGATACAAGGGCCTATTCGCCTAACGTCAATGCTTCGGAAAACGCTAACGCTTACGATTTTATTTTGTTATTTCTGACCGCCGAAGGTTTCCTAAAATACATCACGTTCATTTTTTTAAAAATTGTTATTACCAATTCAAAATGCAATGCAAGACCTCAGGCAGCTAGAAATAACAAAATGAAATCGTAAGCGTTAGCGTTTTCCAAAGCGTTTCCGTTAGGCGAGTGGCCCCCAGGACGCAAATCATAAGAATTATACCATACTTATAAGTCCTAAGTATTGAAATTATTATGGAAAGGGCTATGCTCGGAGTATCCCTGAAGGACCGCATCAGAAATGATGTATTCCGATAGAGAACCAGAGTCACCGACATAGCCCACCGAATTAGCAAACTGAAGTGGCAGTGGGCTGGTCACATTAGCCGTAGAACTGATGGACGTTAGAGCCGGAAAGTTCTTGAGTGGAGACCGCGACTCGGTAAACGTAGTGTAGGACGCCCTGAGACAAGATGGGATGATGATATTCGTAGGCTGGCTGGCGTGGGCTGAATGAGAGTGGCAGAAAATCGGGAGCAGTGGCGTGCATTAAGGGAGACCTATGTCCAGCAGTGGACGAGCATGGGTTGATGATGATGATTCCCATTATTGAAATATGATCTCTCTTAGAGATAAGCCCTCCTTTGCTCACATATTAATGTCTTGTATCTTATAATTTTTGTGTGCAATAGAGAGTATAATAATAACATTTACGAGAAAGAAAGATAAAACTTTAAAATTAACACAATTCAGCAACCGCATATAATTAAGTTTACAATTTTTTTTTCATAATAATTTATTAATAATAAAGATACTCAAGACGGCTTGCGTAGTGTTAAATTTCAAGGACACATTTACTAATGTGCATATATTATTACAATTTGATTTCAATTATACACAAGCTCGCAAAAATATAGAAACACCTATTTAACTCCAAATAACATTGAAACTGTTTACATAAATAAGGTATATGAATAGGGCTGATGAACGAAATTCTATTTAGTCCGTCAGTTAGATGATCAAAAAATAATGGACACGTATTTTTTCTTTGAACAATCAACCAAAAAATTACAAAGTTATAGCGCGTCAAAGTTTGGGAGTAGGGGCCCGTGACGTCACTTTTTAGTGAATTTTCACTTAAAAGTATACCAAAATGTGACGTCATGCGACTTTTCAAATCAAACGTATAAAATACGTGTCCAATACTTTTTGATAATCTACCTGATAAACGAAGAAAAAAAAATATAGTCATCATCCCTATTAAAAAGTACCAAAAAGTAAAATATGAACTAAATGAACCACAGTATGATTCAAAATTACCACATAATAATTTAAAATTATTGATATTAACGGGATTGTTACCATGTACCTTGTTTTTCATGAGTCTCCGATATTTCGGCACTGTTGCAAGCGCCATGATCACGGAGTAACTACGTAACTCATAAAAAACAAGGTACATGGTAACAATCCCGTTAATATCAATAATGTTAGTGACCATGAAAGTTTAAAAGAATATGATAATTTAAAAGTTAATATAATGTTTATTTTATTTTAATTCATTCCAATTGAAAAAAGGAAATTCCTCCAAAGAAAACATAAATAAAAGGCTCATTGGAACACCTTTTAAAGTTTTATAAAAATGTGAAAATTTTCGAGTGGTGATCGCAATTTCATTTTATTTTTATTTTATTTTTTTATTTTTTTTTATTTGGGAAACATACAATATTTTATTACATTTAGATAAATTAAATATAGATTAACATACATCAGCAAAGTTTCCACTAACAATTAGTACAGATATGAGCAGCTGTGTATTTAATAAAAAATCATATAAAGTTAAATTAAATAAAAAACAGACAAAAACAAAGTAACAGAGAAGTTTACACAAACAAATTGACAAATAAATAAATTTTGATAATAACAGTTCATTCATTCAATTACATCATTTAAAAGTTTTTTGTATTCAATAATTCCATTTTTGAACATATCAATATAATTAAATTTATTATTATACGAATCACATTTCGGAAGAATTCTCATGTTTACAAGTTTTTTAGATAACTACAAAACTTTCCGGACGCTAGTCCAACTCACACATGGCTGGTTTTATCATCTTTTTTTTTATAGATAGGTCCGACAAATAACTCCACCCCACTTGATGTTAAGTGAAGGTAAAGTCCAGACGTGAAGATAGCTGATACAGCAGTTCTACCTGCGACACCATCTTTGCAAGGATTGCGCTATTTCATTCCGAAGAAAGTCTTCAAATATAAAATTCCAAGTGCAACTATCATCTCTCATAAAAGCGCATAAATATTTAAAGAACAGGAGCTCAACTCTCTTTCTCTTAAACGAAATTTCGGTAACGAACGAATTTCAAACGAAATTTCGCCAGTGTTTCTACTCTATTTCATTTTCGAACAGGCACATTAACTTCGGGACCATAAACAGTTTTCGTGAACGAATGGAATGAGTCATGTTTTTGGAGTTCTTTTTATCTCTACTTTTAAGAAAACGTTTTTTTACTTGGAAACAATATAGGTAGTTTACGGCAAATTTTTTGATGACATTGAAAGAACCTTCTTTGACAGTGTTAGCCGACTAATTTGTAGAGTCGATACAATCTACTGTATGTCAACCTCAATTTGTCGTTTAATACTTTGAAGTATCGAAATTACAAAAAATAATAAAAAAATGGTTTATTTGTTAATTTTACATGCTAAAAATGTTTCTTGAGCTAAGCAGCTATTATTAAAAATACTCTTGCAAGTATTTTAGGCTTAATTAAAACAAAAATCTCAAAACGAAAATGAAAAGGTAACACTTTGAGGTTAAAATTTCGAACAATTATTTGTCAAATTCAACTTTTCCTTCGAAAGTTTTGTGAATTAGAGTAGGCTTGGAGAATTTAATTGTCAAAATATTTCGGACGAACGAATTTTCGAAATGAAAAGGAAACAGAGTAGGGAACGTGCGAAATTTCGATCGAAATTTCGTTTTTCGTTGAAATAGAGTAGGCCTCCAGGAGCTCTACTCTCCTTATCCAAAACGAAATTCCGATAACGAACGAATTTTAAACGAAATTTCGCAAGTGACTCTACTCTTTTTCGTTTTTGAACACGCACATAAATTTCGGAATCAGAGACAATTTTCGTGAACGAATGGAATGAGTCATGTTTGTGAGTTGTATTATCTTCACTTTTTAGATTACTTTTTTACTTGGAAGCCATATTACTTTACGACAAAATGTTTGATGATATAGAAAGAACCTTTTTTGACAGTGTTAGCCGATTAATTTGTAGAGTTGATACAATGGATTGTATGTCAACCTAAATTTGTCGTTTGATAATTTGAAGTATTGGAAATACATTAAATAATAAAAATTGGGTTTATTTATTAATACTACATACTAAAAAATATTCCTCACGCTAAGCAGATTTGATTAAAAATACTGTAGCAGTAATTTTAGGTTTAATTAAAAAAAATCTCAAAACTAAAATGAAAAGGTGACACTTTCCATTTCGTAAAGTTGAGGTTAAAATTTCAATCAATTATTATCTATCAAAGTCAGCTTTTCGTTTGAAAGTGTTGTGAATTAGAGTAGGCTTGGAGAATTTAATTGTCAAATTACTTTCGGACGAACGTATTTTCGAAATGAAAGAGCAACAGATTACGGAACGTGCGAAATTTCAATCGAAATTTCGCTTTTCGTTGTAATAGAATAGGCCTCCAGATTACGAAACGAACTCAGACAGAAATCCAAATTCGTTCACAAGCACGAATGGACAGTTCATTTGCCGATCGTAAATCAACATTTGGAATATAAAGAAAACAATTTTTCACCTTTCGTTCACGATAAGGTATAGGTACCTTCCAAGAGTGCAATACAACAAACACATATCGAAACACAATAAGACCGTCATGATGGATAGTGGAATTTGTTAGCACAAAGCGTTGGGATCCTGGGTTGGGGTTTGCGATTTTTTTCACATCGCATATATCTCGCCGCCCATTCGGTTTAACTACTTTCTTGCGATTTATAGAGGTACCGAAGAAATAACGGCAGGTGCCTTAGAGTTTTTTTTCTCCTTTCTATATGTCTATAAATATGTTTGCAGTGATAGAGAAAGTATCAATTCTCTTTCGGATTATACCGCTGCGGGATGCCAAACAATTGGTGGATTTATTAAGGGAGGGCGAGTAGCGGTGTCTTGACGAATGGGTAAATATTCAAATTTGTATTCTGTGATATTGCACATGGTACAGA
This sequence comes from Chilo suppressalis, assembly GCA_902850365.2. Taxonomy (NCBI): domain Eukaryota; kingdom Metazoa; phylum Arthropoda; class Insecta; order Lepidoptera; family Crambidae; genus Chilo; species Chilo suppressalis. Next base: position 2,129,993 of record OU963894.1, read on the forward strand.
CTCTAGTCTTCTCGATGTTTTCGTATGGCGCTGAGACCTGGATCCTGAAAGCTGAAGATCGCAAACGCATCGACGCCTTTGAGATGTGATGCTGGAGAAAGATGCTCCGTATACCTTGGACAGCATTCCGGATCAACGTCTCCATATTGCGCGAGCTCAAAATCTCCTCACGCCTATCATCCGAGTGTTTGCGAAGAGTTCTTGAGTACTTCGGCCACATTGCAAGGAAGGACAGTGACAATCTCGAGAAGCTGATTGTGACCGGCAGAGTAGAGGGAAAAAGACCGCGTGGACGCAGCCCAATACGTTGGTCTGACCAGATTCGCACCGCTCTAGACTCGACAGTCCACAATGCCCTCCAAACCGCCAAAGACAGGAACAGACGGAAGAAAGTGATGCAGAAGGGAGGTCACGACCCTCAGTAATGAGGAATGCGACTCAAGGAGGAGGATATTGCACAGGTATTTACAGTTAACAACATATCAAAGTACGACATGATGTCGAACTGCTCATTCGATAATTCTATATGATCTATCGTTCTATGGAATCTTAACTCAAGTAAGAATTAGGAAGATATCAATCAAAGTTACTTGTAGAAAATTGCTAATTTTGAATAAAGATTGCAGTTAAAACACGGGACAAAAAAAATTGACTTAAAAGGTAAACAAAAGGTACGTATCTATACAATGATTCTCCAAATTTTGGGCTCAATGTATAAGTGTCACCGCACACGGGCCACCGACCACAACCACAAAATGCCGCCACCAGCATATTTCTTGTAGTTTTCATACATTATATATGGACTCGCCACACACGATACGCCGGTGGCCGCCACACGCTACAAATCGTCGTTGCTCGCTTCTTGTGGCCCGCACCGGCCACTTCATCATCAGCCTATTAATGTCCCCACTGCTGGGGCACAGGCCTTCCCTATGGATGAAATAGGGAGATTGGGCCATCACCCACCACGCGGGCCCAGTGCGGATGGTCGGGCGCCAACGACTGCAGATGCAGCCGGGACCAACGGCTTAACGTGCCTTCCGAAGCACGGAGGAACTCGAGATGGTAAAGTTTTGGTCACCCATCCAATGACCGACCACTGCGAAAGTTGCTTAACTTCAAAGACTTAGTTCAATCGAGCTCACAGACAAAATATAACACCACCAAGTGTTATTTCGCTGTGGTCTTCTGTAAGCTGAAGGATACTTCCCCAGACGGGCTCCAATTCGTGCGGGAAATCCGCTATGCCCTAGCTCACTTGATTATATGACACTTCATTATATTTAATTCAATCTTCGTTACTAATAATAATTACTTAATAATAATAAAACTTAATTTAATCGTGACGACCTCCGTGGCCGAGTGGTTTGTACGCCGGGTTTTATGGTGTCGCCGGCTCGAGAGGTCCCGGGTTCGAATCCCGGTGGGGGCAGATGTTTGTGTGATGAATACGTGCATTTGTACTCCAGTCGTGGATGTTAAATATGTATTTTTATATAAATATACTTATATATGTACAATATATGTGTTCTATCCGTTACCCTAGTATCCCATAACACAAGTCTTATAGTACTTAATTTGGGGCTAGGCTAATTGGTGTGTGTGTTGAAAATATTTATTTATTTATTTAATCTTGAAAGTCTCTTACACAGTTTTCAGTTACTGACTACTTGCCCATCTTTGCACAATTCAGAATATAGTTTAATATAGCGAACGGCAACGGCGGTCGAGATTAATCTATCGATCGTGGATATACCATCCCATTTGAGGCAGTGTGATTGATAGCGTGTGGAATCAAGCGCTGACAGGCCCTTATGTGATCGCAGCAGTGATACGGACCGACGGACGGACGGACGGACGCGGCAGCCCACCTTGAGGGACGGCCGTTAATAGTGTTTGGCGGCTGTGGCTAATGAGGGGAAACGCTATATATTGCAGTAATATAAGGCGCTTTGCAGACGGCGGGGCGGAGCGGGCCGGTCAATTTCGCCGCGAACGATAGCACAAAGTGAATACTATATTACAAACGCACATAGAGGGCAAAAAGACCGCGCCGCAGGCTTAGATTAAAACAAAAAGAGTAGATACGGTACGCTCATACTTGCATCAAACAAAAACTGATCCCACGGCAGCGCGAACGGGACGGCGAGATCCGCGTCACTGCATTACCGACCCGAACGAAACAGCACGTTAAGTTTCAACGGCAGCGCGAACGAGACGGCGAGATCCGCGTCACTGCACTACCGACCAATCACGCGACCAGTACTCGACGTCACTACCGAATAAGATTCAAAACTAACAGCAATTTTTATGAAACAGTATATTTTATAGTACTTACGAATGTAAAGTGATGCTGTGGGTGTTATTTTTAGTATTTGAGCAATTGGAGCACTTTTTAAAAACACACTTAGGCATTGTTTTGTCATATAAACACAAAATATTAGCAATATTTATTTTTTGCGTTTACATGTACGTCGTTTGCATGTCAAGTTGTGACTAAAGCGATTAGGCTCGTGGACCACAGTTCATGCGGATCACTTTTGTGAGGCTAGTGCTGTATCTACCCTTATTGTTTTAATCTAAGGCCGCAGGTGCCCGGCGGGCACTGGCGGCGCGGCATATCCGCGGCTGCCCGCCGTGGATCATACAAACCAGTTTATATGCAGTAACGCAGACGGCGGCGCGGGGCGGCTAGCTCAGTCCACGCCACGCGCTTTTTAGTGATGGACTATTCACTAGAACGAACGTCCTGAACTGACTGCCTCTGCCCGTCGTGTGCTTTGTGTACGCGACGAGGGCAGCCGCAGACATCGACGGGCAGACGCGGTTTTTATTGCTTCGCGGACAAAAAGCCCGCCCTGCCCCGTCGTCTGCAAAGTGCCTAAAAGTTTATGATGACACGTCATTAAAGATAACCAATTGGAAGATAACACGTAAAGGCTGGTTGTGCTCTTCCTCTTTGTACACGTAAAAGCTAAACGGCTTAACGTGCCTTCTGAAGCACGGTGGAACTCGAGATAGAAGATTTTTGGTCACTCATCCAATGACCGACCACTACGAAAGTAGCTTAACTTCAACGATCGCAGCCGAATGCGCTAACCACCTGCGCCATTGAGTTCCTTCCTATAATACCCTACTTTCTAGTAATATTATAAATGTGATAACCATTGTGTGTTCTTCTGTAATACAAAATACAGAAAGACGTTAGAAGGGTGAACATAGATGGTTTGTACAGTAACTGTTGTCGCACGTTCGCCCCCACTACACTTCCACCTAGGAGCCAATCAAACGACGCGTCATCAAACATTCGAACCAATCAGCGCTCACAACCAATCAGAACCAAGTTTTGGTCAAGTTATAAGTATTTGCCCAAGAATATTCTTAACCGATGTTAGTTTTTGTGTGTTCTGTACTATAACACACATCACTGTATTAAGCATTATATTCTTAAGGTCAATTTTGAACAAGTTTAGTAATACCGCATATGGAATTTGGGTAACCTGCGCATTTATATATAATACTAGCTGACCCAGCGAACTTCGTACCGCCATAAAAAAATAGGGGTTGGTGGTAGAAGGGTGAAAATATAGGGTTGTATGTATTTACTAATGCTGTATCATAAAAAAATTAAAAAAAAAATATCTAAAATTGAAAAAATAAATTTAAGCGTGGATTACACTTAACATTTAGGGGGATGAAAAATAGATGTTGCCCGTTTCTAAAACTTACCAATATGCACACAAAATTTCATGAGAATCGGGAAAGCCGTTTCGGAGGAGTTTAACCACAAACACCGCGACACGAGAATTTTATATATTAGATATACATATTTCCAACATTCACACCAATTAGCCTAGCCCAGTAAGCACTGTAAGGCTTGTGTTATGGGATGCTAGGGTAACGGATGGAGCCCTCTCGCTGCGGAGCATAGTGGAGGCCAAGGCCATGCTCCGCAGCGACAGGGCGTGGGAGGCAGCCGCCTCCTTCTGCGAGAACGTCATCTCGCAGAAGGAGGCGGCTGAGAGGGAGCGGGAGGATGATCCTCTGGCCGCTCCCTCCCGCCAAAGGAGGACGGGTAGGAGAGGACGGCGGCGCGCCCTGGCTGCGCCTGTCCCATGACCCTACCCGAGGGGTCCCTCGCTGTCCGGCATGGCGATGGCCGTGCCGGCCACCGACGGACCCCGTGACGGCAGCCCCCCCTTGTAGTTCTGCCCTGCAAAGAGGGGGGCGGCGGAGGGAGCTATACGGGCACGTCCAAGTAGCCCTCCGCAGCGGACGGGGGGCGGTACGGTGGGCACTAGGCCGCGTACTCAGCCCCCGCGCACGTCTGCGGGGTCCCCGCGATACCCCGGGAGACCCCTGCCGTGGAGCCCCGGCTTGGCCGGGAGGCTGCTAGGTGCGGAGACGCGGAGAATCCCTAAACGGGGATCCCGCGGCTTCGCGCTAAGCAGCTTAGAGGGTATTCGCAGGACTTTTTTAGCGGATATTATACCGTAAAGCGCCCGTAAGAGTTGCGGGGTCTTCGGTGGGCAGCCACTGGGGGGTTCGTAAGACTTGCGGGAGCCAGGTGTGAGGTCCGTTCGGCGGTGTGCCTCTTAAAGGCGCCGTCGTCTGTAAATAGATTTTTACCTGCGTATTAAAAAAAAAAAAAGGGTAACGGATATACTGTACAAGTTTATTTGTATAGAAATGAGGAGCTCGATGGCGCAGGTGGCTAGCGCGTTCGGCTGCAATCGTTGAAGTTAAGCAACTTTCGCAGTGGTCGGTCATTGGATGGGTGACCAAAAATTTACTATCTCGAGCTCCTCCGTGCTTCGGAAGGCACGTTAAGCCGTTGGTCCCGGCTGCATTTGCAGTCGTTAGCACCCACCAATCCGCACTGGGCCCGCGTGGTGGGTCATGGCCCAATCTCCCTATTCCATCCATAGGGAAGGCCTGTGCCCCAGCAGTGGGGACATTAATAGGCTGATGATGATGATGATGTATAGAAATACATATTGAACATCCATGACTGGAGTACAAATGCTCGTATTCATCACACAAACATCTACCCCCACCGGGATTCGAACCCGGGACCTCTCGAGTCGGGGACACCATGAAACCCGGCGTACAAACCACTCGGCCACGGAGGTCGTTAATTTAATTTGATCTCGCTCCCAGTTAAGTGCGAGACATTACTTAATTGTAGTCAATATTTTTCCTAATCTCAAAATCATTATTCAACGCAAGCGACGTCGCATGCACCAGCTAGTTCATCATAATTTATTCTCCATCACTATAATTAAATTCGACTATACATAACTTGGGTAATTTTACCTATGACACAACCCACTACCCTATTACAAGGGAGCGACCGAATGAATTCCTCAAAATACCACGGCGTTCGTTCGTCGGCGATATGCAAAATGCGTTATCAGCCGTTATTAATCACACGCTAGCTAACGCGTCGGTGTTGCTAGCCGATTATATTCAAATTGCTCCTAATTTTATTCATGTCGACGAGAAAACATCGTAGCGAGAGATATTATATTTCACAGTAGTTTACGTGTGTTGAGATCGGATGATAATTTTATATATGAGTATAGTGTTTCTATCTGCGTTCGAATGGTGATGAATGTAGAATAACTCAGAGAAAAAAATTGAGGTTTTCTTACTGCCTAAATAATATTGGGCGAAAGTTGCTTAACTTCAACGATTTTAGCCGAACGCGCTAACTTATTTAGTAGTTATTTGCAATGACGTACATAATACAGACAGGTTATTCGCCAGCATTATTGCATTTTAAAATGGCACAAGTCCCCTTCCTAACTTTCCTTGGCAACAGCCGCCAATAGTATTTGAGGCCAAGGGTCAGCAAAAGTACTCGGCGAATTGGGATTCGTTGAAATGATAGAAGTTTGTACTTAAACGAATGTATTCCTAAAAAAACCATAACAAATCAAACAGAATCTTGATCTGGTACTGAATCCTTGATCCTATTATATAGGAAACTACTTAAAGAAACGCACTATCGCAATCTATACCGCGATTACAAGGCCTTAACGTGACATCTATTAACTAAATAACGAACTAAAGTTGTTATTATGTGAAACTAAGGAACTCAAACCATAGTGCGAGTAACAATTGCTACAGCGCCATCTTGCTTCTAATAAAAGAACTATGTGAACTTGAACAAATAGAGCGTCTTTATCGCTCTCATTTATAAAGTAGATCGCTCTTTAGCCTGCACGTGTCAACGGTGTCAGCAATTGTCAAAATAAGTAATCACTAAATATTTTTACATTAATTTCTTTAAAACTGTACTTACAAATAAATGACACGTTTTTCTTGTCATTTATTGCACACATAGGGGCGTTTTGTCTTGAAAAACGTAAAATATTTACACGTTGTAGCGAAGTGCAGCCACGGCGAGAGAGCGTGCCCGAATGATTGCAAGCCGGGCAATTACCTGACTTTCGTATTGCCAAATTAAAAGCGTGTATGACGTATCTATGACTATATAACGTCATCATAGGTTATTTAGAACTTCCGATATCACCTACCTTCAACTCGACTACTATCAGATCGTAATATCTGCTTCTTCATTCTTCCTTTTCGTACATGTCGCAGGTGTTTAGTAATAATAAAGACGACGGGGTAACGTAAAATAAATTCTATGCCGCCCTTCTGTTAGATTATTCAAAAAGTAATGGACAATCATTTTTTCTTGTGTCAATCAACCAAAAAAAAATACAAAGCCAAAGAGCGTCAACGTGTGGGAGCTCGTGCTTTTGAAAGCCACATTAAGCCGTTGGTCCCGGCTGCATCGGCAGTCGTTAGCACCCGCCAATCCGCACTGGGCCCGCGTGGTGGGTCATGGCCCAATCTCCCTATTCCATCCATAGGGAAGGCCTGTGCCCCAGCAGTGAGGACATTAATAGGCTTATGATGATGATGAATTTATTATGCAAAAAATCCATCTTTCTTTAAGAATCAAAATACATACTTAATATAAGCTTACGAGGTGGAATTGCGTAAATAGTTAATTTTTAAACTAAAAATAAAGTCACTTGTTTATGTTGGTATCTGTTACCAACCCAAGTAGTACACCAACAGGAACTCCGAACAATTGAGTTACTAATTCCAAAACCGTATAAAACTTGTATCGTAACAGACACTTTATGATTTACAAGCGTCGAACCCGTCGCCGCCCAGCTGCATAAATAACGTTGTAATTGCTGCGCCGCCGTGTGACAAACGACTTTCTGCTCAATTTTACGGAGTACACAGCATTAATATTGTCGGGAGCCTGTGGTTGTTTGCGTTTGCGTGTTATTGTTTTAAATTAATTAGTTAACCATGAGATCTATTTAATGAACAATATCCGTACTTGATAATAAAAAAATAATTGTGTGTGTCAGCTCCGACGCACGACTGGAGTTTACTCCTTAAGTTCGATAGCCTAACTAGACACAAAAAGAGTTTATTTAACTTAAAAAAGATTGATACTGTATGAAAGGGTAAATTAACAAATTAATGAAAATAATATACATATATAAATATATATTTATTCATTTCATATACATTTATTATGACTTATCGACGAAATATTTTACATTAAACTTTTTACAATAGTCAATTTCAGATGTGCATAAATATATCATTAGGAATGTTGATAAATTATGTAATTATTATTATCAGACTATTATCATATTTTTAAATATTAATTAAATCAACATTGTCTGCATTATTAATTACAGTGACAAGTGGTTTATGGTAACTAAAATAAGACACATGGACGTTCGTAGATACGTGGTTCACGAATCTTGAAAATACCGCATCAATGGTTGTACCATACCTCGTTGTCCCCATTGCTCTATCAGAAACAATACCTAAATTCAGTTCAGATTTTAAAATTTTTATTAATGTCAATCCGTCATCCTTGTTTGTCAAAGTTGCGCGACATAGGATGCGCACCAAAAACGTAACGAGGTCATTCAACGATAGATTTTACTCCTCACATTTTTCTCATACCGGGCCCCTTATATATGCAAATCGATTCTTAAGGAGTAAACTCCAAAAATCTGAGAGCAACTCTGTCGGTTACGCTTTCATTCATAAATGTTTGAAACTATTTTGAAAGGGCATGCAAATTAAATAAATACACTTGCAGACACATTCTTCGGTTTATCTAGCATATCAAGGTTTGACGGTCCCTAGTTATAAAAATTAATGTTACACTGAGCAAAAAATTAGTAAATATTAAAAATAAAAATGATTTATTTCTTTGCCATACATCTGGTTACATAAATAAAGGTAGGCTCTTTACTTTTTAAGTAAGTAAGTACACCTGTACCAAAAAGATCCACTCTTCCATAGCATAAGTTACATTATGGTAAGGTCATTCACTATATTATGATTAAATCAAGGAACTAAATATAATATAGCGGGAGTTACACCACAGAGCTAGTTAAAGTTAAATTTTACTAAGAGTAAGTGTGCACTGACCACACATCTGAAGAGAAACTTCTTTCTTAAAGAAATTAGCTTTAGGCGATACATACGCCATAGGGGGCAATGGAGCAGTGCACGCATCACTCATGTATAATTTATATATATATATATACATATTTATATTGTCGTGTGTGACGTTCGTAGCGTTTCAGCCTTTGCCGAGTTACCCTCCAAATTTCATGCTCGTCGGGAAGAGCTACGCACGTATCCCACACATATTTCCGTTTCAGTTTTTTCATAGGATTTTTCCATTTACAGCCCGTACTAAAGGAAGTTTCACTCCAAAAAGTTTTTACGCAATTTTAAAGCTGCTTTTATTAGCCATATATTTCGTGCGTTTCTGGAAATATATTATTATTGCTCAACCTTACCTATATTTTTGCTACAGACCGGCGAAACTTATAAGACGAGAAGAATATAGGCAATTTGTTTTGACGAGAAGAATTTAGCCAATTTGTTTTGACGAGAAGAAAATGGGCAATTTGTTTTGACGAGAAGATTATAGGCATTTTTTTTATGAGAAGTATATAGCCAATTTGTTTTGACGAGAAGAATATAGGTAATTTGTTTTGACGAGAAGAATATAGGCAATTTGTTTTGACGAGAAGAATATAGGCAATTTGTTTTGACGAGAAGAATATACGTAATTTGTTTTGACGACAAGAATATAGGCAATTTGTTTTGACGAGAAGAATATAGGCAATTTTTTTTGTTAGTTTTTACTTTGAGTTTGCGAAACACGTAATGCAATATATTAAAAGTTGGAAAAAGTCACCTAAAATATAAGAAATGATTCACATCAATGTTAGCCATCACCAAAAGCAACATTAATATATGGCATTGCTGTATCTCGTATATATTGCTGAGGAGCTCGATGGCGCAGGTGGCTAGCGCGTTCAGCTGCGATCGTTGAAGTTAAGCAACTTTCGCAGTGGTCGGTGATTGGATGGGTGACCAAAAATTTACTATCTCGAGCTCCTCCGTGCTTCGGAAGGCACGTTAAGCCGTTGGTCCCGGCTGCATCTGCAGTCGTTAGCACCCACCAATCCGCACTGGGCCCGCGTGGTGGGTCATGGCCCAATCTCCCTATTCCATCCATAGGGAAGGCCTGTGCCCCAGCAGTGGGGACATTTTTAGGCTGATGATGATGATGATTGCTGTATCACAATCGGTTAACAGCACTTTCAATAAATTATGAAAGCAGCTAATGCCTGTGTATACTAAAAATAGAGTTAATAAGAGTTTACAATTTTGCGCGGTAAAGTTACCATTTAACGCATACTTCAATTCCAGTGCAGCATTTAGGGGTTCAATTTCTAAAAAGCAGAAAAGTACAGACAGCGCGGAACATAACGCCTTATTATCAATATCAATATGTGACTTTATTCGTATTTTCCAGTGTCGGATTCAATAAAAAAGGTCAACATATTGTCTGGGCAGTGAAGCGCGCGTGCATCTCGATATCAAAAATATTCCGCTCTATCCGTGCCCGTATGTCACCGCTGCTAAGTCGAGCGGGAAACTAGGCGGGCGCTTGCCAGCGCACAGGGCCGTACTAAGGTCCATTTGCAGCAATTATGCTAAGTCCCAATTTAACTCCACTTCACTTGCAGCAATTTTCCTAAGTCCCAATTTAAATACATCTATTTGTTTCTTAGGTTTTCACGCACATCACTCATTAAATAAAACTAGTTTTTTACGGGTTAATGCGCAATAATAATTTACCTATTTTTTAATTTACCTATTGCGAGCAAAAATGCCATAAATTAATGTTGCTCTGGGTGATAGCTTCATTGATGTGAATCATTTCTTATATTTTCGAAACTTTATTTATTTATTGACGTTTCGTGCACTAACCCGTAAAAGGTTAGTTTTATTTAAATACATCTATATTTAGCCCATACAATAATGTCAAATTGATGTTGTTGATCTGAAAATTTTCGTATGGGTTTAAGTTGAACCAAGGATTTAGCAAATTTGCTGCAAGTAGGCATCAGTGTTGAGGTTCCTCTACATCTTAAGTTAGAGTTAAATTTAATAAAACACATAATTAAAAAAAAGTAATTTATTGTTTAAAGTAGCTAATATATTAATGTTTATACATTACCCAACAAAAGTTTTCAATAATCTTTCAAAGTAGTATCCGAATGTTCATTAAAAAGTATTTCAAAGGTAGTTCACATGTATTACTTAAAAGTACTTTTATTTATTCCTCCACATTTTTTACCATGATTATGTATAGGATATAGGATAGTTTATTGATAAATTAATAACATTATATTGGCCCAATATATTCGTTTAGCTATAACATATCAAAATTAAGCACTAATTTAGATTGTTAATAAATTAAGACTGCCTTCCTATTTGTATCTTGCTGACAAGACATCATCACCTTGTTAGTTTATTGATCAACAGGCTTTTAAGAAATAAAAGATACAACTGGTTAAAAAATCCTTGGAAATAAACTAGCTGATTTCACGGGTAGATAAGCTGTGAAATGATGTTCAATATTGGTCTAGTAGTTGATATTCTAATGATTAGAAAGAAAGAAAAACATTTATTGACGACATACATTAACAATTACAATAAATACACAACCAACATAAAAAAAAAGGTACATCGTCAACTAGGCCCCACCTTCAGCATAATGTTGCAATGGCAAAAAATGGATTGCCGCTGCAACGCTGATATTCTGGAGGGACCTAATTTTTATAAAAAGATAAATTTCCGATTATTTTGGAGTCGTAAATTCGTATCAAGATAAAGGCGTCGCTGACCCTTGCTCCGACCCTGCCGTCATATTCCAAAGCCAGAATAAATTTGCCAGAAAGGGTTATCGGTGATTATATTTATCAGAGCAGCGGTGATTTGTCGGTTGTTTTGTTCCTATCTTTCGGATTTTTTTATTCAGAATTTTGTGTGAGTATTTTTTTAGCAAGAGAACGTGACGTAATAAATATTTTATCCGGCCCGGTGCTGACTCGTTTCATGATTCTGAGTCGTGTATGGATTATGGATAATTTTCTTTCATGTTTTCGTTCCCATTTGGCATTTATGAAAATGTGGACGAAGAGTTTCCCTTTATTTGCATTTTGCTTTTTTTCGGGTTTGATAACACGACGAAATGATAATATTATTGTGAGGTATTAGAGACTGCCTTTTTATATGTAAGCAAAAAAATATTCTCCGACGGATATAAAATTTATTACATTTTTATCGGCCGAATTCGAATTGAACTCATGTGAATGGTTTTTACGAGCGTTCAAGTATTTAACAAAATGTAGTTACATACTCACCGATTTTTGAAAAAAAACTGAAAGATGAATTTGCGGGCCTCAACAAATATTTCTTAATTTCATTTGACTATTTATCAATACATGCTTTAAAACGTCATTACGTATTTAAGCATTTATCTGCTAGATTTATGAATCTAAAGGAAATGTTTACTACAAAAATTCCATTCCGTCTAGATATAAGATACTTTGTGAAAATCTCAATTGTCTATAAGTGTACTCCACGGGATATGAGGAGCTCGATGGCGCAGGTGGCTAGCGCGTTCGGCTGCGATCGTTGAAGTTAAGCAACTTTCGCAGTGGTCGGTCATTGGATGGGTGACCAAAAATTTACTATCTCGAGCTCCTCCGTGCTTCGGAAGGCACGTTAAGCCGTTGGTCCCGGCTGCATTTGCAGTCGTTAGCACCCACCAATCCGTACTGGGCCCGCGTGGTGGGTCATGGCCCAATCTCCCTATTCCATCCATAGGGAAGGCCTGTGCCCCAACAGTGGGGACATTAATAGGCTGATGATGATGATGACATGACTCATTTCTTTGTCGTACTATTATTAAGTGGAATTCTTTGCCCGCGCACGTGTTCCCTCCTTCCTACAATCTCGGGTCCTTTAAGATAGGCGTTAAGAAGCACTTTTACAGGCCGGCAAGGTGAGGATGGTTGGTGTGGCAGTTTATAACTGCTGTACCAGCTATCTTCGCGTTTGGACTTTATCACCACTTAACATCAGGTGGACTAGATTCATTTGCCTACATGACTATATAAAAAAAGTGTGTGTAAAATTACTCTTTGACACACGAAGCTTCTAAAGAAGTTGTTGTTCATCCGTCAAGTTAATTCGTCACATGCAATTACTTTTATGAAAGAAGAAAAACTGTGGCGAGTTTACACATAACAATTTTTTCGTGACGAATTAACTTGTGTCGAATGTACATAACAACCATAATGAAATAGGTCGTATTTTGGCCAATAGCCGACCATTAATATAACATAGACGACCTCCGTGGCCGAGTAGTTTGTACGCCGGGTTTCATGGTGTCGCCGACTCGAGAGGTCCCGGGTTCAAATCCCGGTGGGGGCAGATGTTTGTGTGATGAATACGAACATTTGTACTCCAGTCATGGATGTTTAATATGTATTTCTATATAAATAAACTTATATGTGTACAGTATATATATTCTATCCGTTACCCTAGCATCCCATTACACAAGCCTTACAGTGCTTACTTTGGGGTTAGGCTAATTGGTGTGAATGTTGAAAATATTTATTTATTATTTTATTTATTTTATTGAGGATTGGAGGAGCTCGATGGTAGGAGCAGGTAGTTAGCGCGTTCGGCTGCGATCGTTGAAGTTAAGCAACTTTTCAACAAACAAACCAAAATCTGTGGTGAAGATGACCACAAATCTCCCGGCTGCATCTGCAGTCGCTAGCACTCGCTAATCCGCACTGGGCCCGCGTGGTGGGTCATGGCCTCACTATTCCATCCATAGCGAAGGCCTGTGCCCAAGCAGTGGGGACATCAATAGGCTAATGATGATGATGAACATAACATTCAATATAATTTACACACAAAATAATTTCAGGCTTTGATTGGCAGGGAGGAGCTCGATGGCGCAAGTGTTAAGCGCGTTCGGCTGCGATCGTTGAAGTTAAGCAACTTTCGCAGTGGTCGGTCATTGGATGGGTGACCATAAATTTACTATCTCGAGCTCCTCCGTGCTTCGGAAGGCATGTTAAGCTGTTGGTCCCGGCTGCATCTGCAGTCGTTAGCACCCACCAATCCGCACTGGCCCAATCTCTCTATTCCATCCATAGAGAAGGCCTGTGCCCCAGCAGTGGGGACATTAATAGGCTGATGATGATGATGACGATGATGATGAATTTCAGGCTTCATTTGTTCCTACCGTCGAAATAATTTAAATTTCCTCTAATAATATTAACTCACGTCTGTATTGTTCACAGGTAAGTCGGCGCGATAGAATATTTCGTGCAGTGCAGCAATGAAGTGTTTTTCGAGCGGAAAATTGTACCGCGCGGACTCAAACCAGCCAGTTAGCAACTTTGCCTTGCCACCGAAGTTCACTATTGTGCGGTGGGGTGGCGGGGGGCACTGTAAAGACCGCATTCCGATTACCGTGTGGCCTACGTGCGACTGAGAGGCTGACAATCAGGGTAGCTAGGTCTCCCGAATTTACAGGAGATCCCATGTTTTTTTCTGAAATTTCTCCTGTTCTTCTGTTTTCTTAGAATACGATTAGATGCTTTTTCCGCCATTAACAATGATGGTAGCCTTAATTATAATAAAATCAATATGTTATTGTCTAAAAACAAACAAGCTTTGTGGGGAGGTAGAAGCCATAGACACAGCTCTTTCTATACATCTACTGTTTTTGTCTATGATTCCATCCCGGTTTTTTAAATTAGGCCTAGCAACACTGCTGACAATTTATGTGACGCTTTTGCCCATTATGCCCATTTTTCTTAGGAGATCCGTACCAACTTGCATCAAACCAAATTAACTATCAAGAGTTTAGTTTTTATCTAACTTTTAAATATCAAAAATATTTTGTCAATGTTTAACCACATTTTAGAAAAAATTACATAAGTTGGAAAACGCCGGATGATACATTTTTAGTAATTTTAAATCAGCGTGATTATAATAGATGTCGCAGGTACATTGTAAGAGCCGTAATATTATAGTATCACTAGTTAAATTATAATTAGGTTAACAGTGATGTCGATTCTGGCATTATTCTCTAAAGCTAAACTTAAATTTGACAACAGTGCATCCTTGTCATTTTCTATACAGAATGAAAAGGAGCGACTGATGTTAAATATACAAAGTTTTAAATTTAGAGAATCATGCCAGAGTCCGACACTAATATCTACTTATTTAGCATTTGGCACTTTAACTTAACACTGTAAAATATAGAATAAACTGAACCGTAGTTACTATCTGTGGCTCAACTTCGCTTAAACCCCTCGCTGCATATAATTTATATCTGTACACAGCAGTTGTGAAAGAAATTATTCTAAATAAAAACAGAGCTTTCTAAAACATACCTTATCACTCCGTATTAAAAATGAATTTTCTTTGGACACAAGAGAGTTGGTGTACCGAATGGCCCATTGCAGTATGCGTTATAGTTTATAAAAGAGAGAAATGAATCAAGCCCGTGCACAAAATGGCGACAAATCTTAAAAGATGTTTGTCTGTTTAAGCTTTCTGATGCAAATGCGACGGTCTCTCACAATGGGAGTAGCTAGCGTTTGATATTTGCGTTGTGCGGGGGTTGATTTTAAAACGGGAACGCTTTTACTTCACGGGATTTAGGTTGAAGAGTGTTTGAATGTTTAGATCAGAGACGTCAAAGTATCTTTTAGGTGTGATCAAAGTTGTTGCTGGACTTTTTGGCGGGATCGGGAAGCGTCACTTTAGCAGTTTTGTTTTTCTTGTGAAAAATTGTGTTGTGGCGGATGTTAGTGTCTAATAATGGTGGTTTATTAACCACTAAGTGTTCGGAAACATGCACAAGTGTTGGCAAGTGAAACAAAATAGCGAAAAGTGTTCGACGTTCCTTGAAGAAGTCCACGGGGAGGTTCCAGTAAATCCCCACGCATTTACTGACACATAGGGAAAGGGAGATTGACCTGACTGCCACTTACTTTGACTTGACTAATATTTTGACCACGAGCGCTATAGAATATGTAAACATTTTACACTTTACATTGGCTAAATGCACAAACCGTGCGAAGTCATATAGAAAAAACAAAAACAAAAAAAAGTTGGAGCTGCCAATGCCTTTGCGATAGCAAAAGTATGAGAAAATCCGATTTAATAGGGCGTTATTTATCTACT
Organism: Chilo suppressalis; assembly: GCA_902850365.2. NCBI lineage: Eukaryota > Metazoa > Arthropoda > Insecta > Lepidoptera > Crambidae > Chilo > Chilo suppressalis. The sequence continues at coordinate 2,145,638 of OU963894.1, forward strand.
AAGCATATTTACATTATATTACAGTCATAGATTTCTATATAAATAGAAATATGTACAGTATATGTATTCTATCCGTTACCCTAGTATCCCATAACACAAGCCTTACAGTGATTACTTTGGGGCTGGGCTAATTGTTGTGAGTGTTGAAAATTATTAAGAGACTTCTCAGTACGTGGTTAGCAATAAGTTTCAAGTCGGCTAGCTAGGAATGACTACAAAGGCACATTTCTGCTGCTGTTAAGTATTAATTTAAGAGGATTTTAAAGATGTAAATAATATTTTCCTAAATCATAGTAAGTATCTTAAAGACTGCCAAAAGTTTATATTTACAAAACTTAACAGCCAGCAGCGTATTCACTAGAAACAAAAAGTTTCAAACGAAACCAAAATATCTGTATGGAAATATGAACCGCACAGATTTGTGTCCACACAGTTCGCGTCGACTATAAAATGTTAGCACTTCCAAAAATATATCGCCAATAAACAACTGGGAAAAATTCTTGCGACACACAACTTTGCACTTAAACTGCACGGTGGTAGAGCAGCGATTCCCTCGTGGGAAGTTAACGAAATAATGTAAGTGGAGAATATGTTTCTAGATAGATAAATTCTAGTCCTCCATCGTAGGTGCAAACAAGCCGAAGTGTGCATTTCGCCCTCACCTCGCCGTCGGTGAATCGTCTCCCAGCATTCTATTTACATATCTTCAGGATTTAATAGTGAACCTGCTTACTGGGTGCAACGCTTAATTCTCACCGTTTTGATATTGATAGTTGGTTTGAATATAAGTGTTTCAGGTTTCTTTCTTTCATTTGATCGATGATAAATAATCGATAGATTAATAGCTCGATATATCAATGAATCGATGTTTTATAAGATCAAATTGCAAATTATCGAGGGCAGGTTTTATTTTTTAAAGAAATAATGAAAATCCCAGAATTCTTGAAGTAAAATCTATCTTTATATATATAATTGTTCTGTGAGTGTGTATGTCACTGAACTTCTCTTAAACGCCTGGACCGATTTTGATGAAATTTTTTGTGTGTGTTCAAGGGGATCTGAGAATGGTTTAGATTCACAATTTTGTCCGCTGGACAACCCCTATTTTTTTAGGGCGGTACGAAGTTAGCTGGGTCAGCTAGTATATATATAAAACTCAAAGGTGACTGACTGACATAGTAATCTATCAACGCACAGCCCAAACCACTGGACGGATCGGGCTGAAATTTGGCATGCAGGTGGATGTTATGGCGTAGGCATCCACTAAGAAAAGATTTTGATCAATTCTACCCCCAAGGGGATAAAATAGGGAATGAAAGTTTGTATGAAACTTTGTCAATTTTAAACCGATCGGGCTGAGACTTTGCATGCAGGTATAAGAAGAATCATAGATGAATGTTATTGTGTATAATACAAGCCTGGGAACAAAAACTGTAGTCTACACTTCAGCTCTACACCGAAGCGAAGCAAGGCCGGGCCGCTTGTCGATATTTAAATAGCTCGATATGTCAATAGATCGATGTTTAATAAGATCAAATTGCAAATAATCGAATGTCTAATTGATCGATGTGTCAATTATTGAGGGTAGGATTTATTTTTTAAAGAAATAATGAAAATCCAAGAATTCTAGCAGTAAAATTATATTTATATGTCAAATAGGATTTGCGCAAGATGGCTGGTAGGAGCTGGATGCGAGTAGCCCAAGATCGATCTGAGTGGCGTGCAATTGGAGAGGCCTATGTCCAGCAGTGGACTAAGATAGGCTGTTGATGAATCATCTCTGAGTTCATTTTTCAACTTGACGACTCTGTAAATGATAAAACAGGTAGAAAAAAACCGGCCCTTGCTGAGTTTCTTGCCGGTTCTTCTCAGTACAAGGTCTCCCGCCGTAGATTTACGAACCGATGGCGTAGCTTCTAGACATTCATATGTGCTTGTAACAGCCTAAACCGAATAAATGATTTTGATTGATTGATTGATTGCTTGGTTACTTCCTCAGACGGGCAATCCTCTGCCCTACCTCCATTAAAATCTCTTCTGAATTCTTTCTTACGTTTTTGCGTGATTGAGTAGTAATAAACACTGAAACTTGTTATTTTTAATTTATCAGTAGAAAAATAACAATGACCACAAGAAAGTCGGCACTCCAACTGTTTTAATGTAACTTTAAGTAAAGCGTAGATCTGCAAGCAGAAGCATGCAGCGGATTACAACTACATGTTAAAATATTAGGCATAGATTAATTACAATGTAGTCTATTCGGTATTGCAAGTTTATAAACAACTAGCTGACCCGGCGAACTCGTACCGCCTTAGCGTAGCTTTGATGCACTACTTTATTTTGTATAGCTGACCTATCATATGTATGAGTACCTATATTTTTAGCGCGGTTATGGATGTGTTGTCACAGATTACCACAGATTTTATTGTTTTAAATTGAATGACGTTGAGATTTGTCAGCGCGGTTATCGATGTGGTGTCACAGATTACCACAGATTTTTTGTTTTAAATTGAATGACGTTGACATTCGTTATGTTATATTTTTCAATCTTTCTGAGAGATTTTCTTTATATTTTTTTTCCGTAAGAACCTTGTACAGAGTATAAGAAAACTACAAAAAAAAATCAGCCAAATCAGTCAAGCCGTTTTCATGTTATGTCGTGACAACGGAAAACGGGTTTCATTTTTATATATATAGATGAAGGCTGTTTACCATCCAACAGGTCATATGTTATTTTCGCCAATACGAAGTGTGTTTTCAGCTCATCAATAAACACACTAATGACTCTCGATCTTATAGACACCAGGAGGAAACTCGCTAAAACAAGTTACATAGTAACAATCCCGTAAATAACTAATCTCTTATCTATTAGACAAGTCCGTCCGTCTGTCTGTCTGTGGTGCTGTTTCAGCGGCCAAACCGTAAGAGATAGATATAGAGAATGTTTAAGTTATAAATTAAGAATAGTCTAGTAAGTTATAAGTTAATATAGATGGCGCTGTAGTTCTTTGCATCACGCTTGTAAATATGTTTGGAGCTACATATAGGCAAAACGTCACCTAACTAAAACATTCTCGCTCCGACCGCGGACCGTGCGCCACGTCGCACCGCCGCCTCCCTGCTCCGTGCGCCCCGCCGCACAGCTGCCTGCTTCGAGTCGACTCGACGCGCCTGCGCTCATTCGTGAGACCCAAGATTGGACCAGTGGATACCTAGCGGTGTTAACGAAACTGGTCGGCGTAGCCCCGGTACGTCTCGAGCTCTCCTGAGCTCGGAAACCGGAAGACCCGATCCCATTTGCACTTGGGCCTTCCCAAGGGTGACGGTTGTTCCCATATTCGCTAGGAATATCGGAACACATCTCTTACAGCTTCAACCGACCCCCTGCCGCGGGCAGGGGAGTCCACCGCTGTCGTATAGGTGTTAGGACCTGCGGCTTCACGCCACAGTCAGGGCACTCACATACACACATCACATTCACACCAACTCGACACACTACACTAAACTTAAACATGGACATCACACAGCAAGTACTGTCCCTATTCTCCGCCCTCGGCCTCACCCTGGATGAGGCCGCCATCAGGGAGCTCGTCGCGAGAGCGCGCCCTATGCGCGACTCGCCCGCCAGCCCCTCCCCCGAACCCCCCCGCCCCGACACCCCCTGCCTCCCCGGGCCCTCGAGCGCGGGCAAGCGCCCCGCCTCGAGCCCGGTCTCGACCTGCGACTCTGACTCGACCATTGTGTCGGCGTCAGACGACTCCGTGTTCACCACTGTGGTGAGCAAGAAGAAGCGGCGCTCCAAGCGCCGCGCAGACACCGCGTCTCCAACGGCGCCCTCTGTCCCTCTCAGCCCTCTCACCCCTCTCACGGTCTCCCAACCGACCGCACAACCCCACACTACTACACACACCACAAAACCACACACTAGGTGCACCGCCGCACCTATTAAGGCAAAGCCGCCGCCGCCCGTCTTCCTGCGCGATAAGGCGCAATGGGCAAAGGTCGCGGACCTTTGCAAAACACACAGCATTCACTACACACAGGCGTCGAACACTGGTCACGCCATCAAAATCACTACACCCACCATTGACACGTTCAGGAGCCTCACAAGGCTTCTGACCACAAACAAACTCCCTTACCACACATACGCCCTCCCCGAGGAGCGCAAAGTCCGCGCGGTACTCAGAGGAGTCCCCTTCGAGCTCTCCAACGAGCTCATTCTTAACGATTTAACCGATAAAGGCTTCCCAGCCGAGGCAGTGCACAAGTTGCACAGCCGGACTGGGAAGCAATACCCGTTGGCTCTTGTCATTTTGACCTCGGTCCCGGCAGCTAGGGATATTTTTAAAGGTCCCATCACAGTCTGTGGCCTCGACAATATCAAAGTCGAGGCCCCACACCGGCGAGGCACCCCTGGGCAATGCCACAGGTGCCAATTATATGGCCACGCAGCAGCCAACTGCTCGGCGGCCCCGAGGTGCGTCAAGTGCCTCGTACCCCACCTCACTAAGGAGTGCACCCGCACTCGTGACGCACCCGGGGCACCCGCATGCGTGCTGTGTGGCCAAGAAGGCCACCCGGCCAATTACAGGGGTTGCCCGCGGGCCCCACGCCCCAGGCCCAACACTCACACTCACACAAAGCCAACCACGGCTACAAAAACACACCCACCACCACCACCTAATAACACCACCACAAACTTCCCGGGGCTACCCAAGGCGGCCGCCCCTCGCAGCCCGGCGCCCCCGACAGCCTGGGGACCAGCCAGGGCCCGCCCAAAACCACACCCACCACAACACACCACACCAACAACACAAGCTAAGCCAGCCCAAGACGTTTCTCTGGCCGAGGACATGGCGCTTATTCGCTCCTCGCTCAAGAGGGTGAATATCGCCGAGATCCACACTCTCGCCGCGAAGCTCCGGCTAGCTAAAACACCACTTGAAAAGGCTATAGCTATAGCCGAACACCCCGAACTCGTTGCCGCGTTCGATTAATTTTTTCATTATAACACTGGAAAATAACCAGACTCCGAACACAAACAAAAACACTATACACAAAACACGCGGTGATAACTCAAACAAACACCACTGTTGTTTAAATTATGACCGCGCAAAACACTAACATAACAATCACACAACTGAACCCCGGGCGTACCAAGCCGAAAGGCGCTTCGCTTGTGTCATTTAATATGCGCAGCTTAAAATCCAACCTCAACGAAATTAAATTATTTTTGCAAGATAGGGAACCCGACTTCTTGCTCCTTCAGGAGACTTGGCTCAAACCAACTCAAATGAAGGGGCTGTCGATCCCTAAGTATAAATTAATCCGGAACGACGGTGCCAACGCGCGCGGCGGCACCGCAATTTACTATAGACGCAACCTACACTGCACACCTATACCCACTCCCGCGCTCACAAACATGGAAGCCACCATCTGTAGGCTGGCGATGACAGGACACCAGTCCTTAATCATCGCCTCAGTCTACATTAGATCAGGTACACACCCTCACCGCGCAGACTTCGAAACACTCACTTCATTAGGTACATCAGTCATAATGTTCGGTGACTTTAACTCCAAACACACCGACTGGACATGCGAGACCACCACCACCTCTGGCCGCAGATTACTACACATAACCGAGGAGCTTGGCTATGATGTCATATGTCCCTATGCGCCCACCCACTACCCAGACAATGTACAAAACCGACCCGACGTCCTGGACTTCGCGATCCTTAAAAACGTGTCGCTTCGCCTCAGCTCGATCGAAACGCTCGACGACCTGGGGTCAGATCACAGACCGGTGTCTCTAGTTCTAGGTCCCCAAGACCCACTAGACGCCCCCGCGCCCCCTAAGAGGCTATTCACCAACTGGGACGGATACCGCTCCGCTCTCGAGACCGCTTTAGACTCCCCCGAGTCCCCGTTCCCTAACTCACCGGACAGTCTCGACAGCACCGACAAGATTGACGAAACTATAGAGTCTTTAACTTTACTGGTGACCGAGAAGGCGAAGGAGAACTCGCGGGAGGTTGAGCTGCCAAAGCCCAAGCTCCCGCTGGCCATCCGGAACCTAATCCAAACCAAAAACGCCGCTCTCCGGAGAGCCAAATTATACCCCACCCCCGAGTATAGGGCTACAGCTAATCGCCTTCAGCGACAAGTTAGGTCCCAATTAGCCGCTCTGAGACACTCCCGTTGGGAGGAACTCATGGCGGACATTACCCCATCCCATCTTGCGTACTATAGAATCGCGAAAGCGCTCCGTAGCGACGTCACCACTCACACCCCCCCGCTCACTCGCCCCGACGGCACCGTCGCCTTCGAAGACGACGAAAAATCTGAGTGTTTTGCAGACAGCATAGCGGCGCAATGCACGCCTAGTACGCAGGAAACTAACCCGCAACATATTCGCGGAGTGGAGGAGGAGGTCCGCCGGCGGGCCGCCCTTCCACTCATTGACAACCCCCTAGACCCCGTCACGACAGACGAACTCAGACAGACCATTAGAAACTTTAAGCAACGCAAGGCCCCGGGCGCCGACGGCATCTCTAACAAGGCGCTCAAGCATTTTCCCATCCAAATGCTAACCTTGCTTGCAATTCTCTTTAACGCATGTTTTGATCTGTGCTACTTCCCAGCCGCCTGGAAAGAAGCAATAGTGATAGGCATCCCCAAACCCGGGAAACCCGCGCACCTCCCCAGTAGCCATCGCCCTATTAGCCTCCTCAAGGCAATGGCGAAACTTTTCGAAAAAACCATACTGACCAGACTAAGAGAGCACCTCCTATCACCATCCGATCCTATTATCATTGACCACCAATTCGGCTTCCGAGCCAAACACTCCTGCCCCCAACAGATCCATCGCATAGTGGAGCACGCCCTAAGCGGCTTCCAACTTAATAAATATAAAACTATTGCAGTCTTCTTCGACGTCGCCAAAGCCTTCGACAAGGTTTGGCACGACGGATTAATCTTTAAATTATATCAATTAGAGTTACCTGACCGCCTAGTTAGGTTAGTAGCCTCTTTTCTATCAAACCGCACCTTCCGCTATAGATACGAAGGTTCACTATCAACGCCCCGCCCACTACGAGCCGGTGTACCGCAGGGGTCCGCTCTCTCCCCCCTGCTATACACAGCGTACACCAACGACATCCCTCAGACCAAGGGTGTCGAGCTCGCTCTCTTCGCGGACGACACGGCCCTCTACTCTAGGGGAGCCAGTACCAATCAAATCATAGCCAAGCTCCAACCGGCAATCACAACACTTGGGAATTGGTTCCGCGATTGGAGAATCGACGTAAATCCGGACAAAAGTTCGGCCATTTGCTTCGATCCCAAGCGCCGCACCAAAACCATACAACACGGTGCGCGGTCTCTGCGAATGCAAGGCATAGCAATACCGTGGCACCGCACAGTCAAATACCTAGGGATCACACTAGACAAAAAACTCACCTTCCGTGCACACATCACACGCGTAGTCGCGAACGCGCGCTTTTATATGAGCCGCCTCCACCCGATGCTCGGTAAATACAGCAAAATGTCACTTCGTAACAAGCGAACGCTTTACAAAGTTTGCATACGCCCGGTCCTCACTTACGCGTCACCAGTGTTCGCACACGCGGACGAAGCGATTTTGAACAAACTTCAAGTGCTTCAAAATCGCTTCTGCCGCATAGCCACAGGGGCCCCGTGGTACGTCCGCAACGCGGACCTCCACAGGGACCTTCAACTCGACACAATTCAAACACACCTCACAGAGTGCTCGGAACGGTTCTTCAAAGCTGCAGAAGAGCACTCTAACACACTCATTAGATCGGCGTCGGGATACGCTCCACACACTCCATCTCGATTCAGGCCCCGCAGGCCCAAACACGCACTCACAGTCATACACAATAAACTCACGCGCGATCTCGCGGCCCTCTTGGCCGCTGAGGATCCAACACCCGCGATGAGTCCCCCCCGCCCCCCCGACACAGAGAGGTTCGATTCCTCCCAGTCCCCTCCCGTTTCAAGTGCACATCTGAGTGCACTTGTCCTCTAAGCGCATTTTGCGTTATTTTAAACTATGCACTAGTTTAAACTAACGCAGCGCCGCATCATCCCCCTCTCGGGGGGTGACCGCTTCAGATGAAGCTTGTAAGGCCCTTCTGGCCATAAGCATGAATAAAGGGTGTTTTTTAGTCAGTAGGAGTCTGACATAACCCTACAGCCGGCTGTAGGGTATCCATGAGGATTTCTCACCCTCTCCCCCGCCTGGGAGGAAACAAAAAAAAAAAAAAAAAAAAAAAAAACCTAACTAAAAAAAGGGACCGTACCTACGTCACTGCGCACGGATCTACCGCTACCAAAGTGCTCCGAAGAAAAGCTGGGCTTTTCTGCTCCGCGAGCACTGCCTGGCGCCTCCGCGCCAGCGTGGATACCACACCCCTAGCTGCAGGCCTGAGCGCGCCCCACAGCGCAGCTCGGCCAAGATCGCGCCGACGTAGCCCACTACCGCATCAATGGCTACCAAATATTGGACGCCACCCCTACCAGACCTCCAGGGAGAAGCTGGACAGGCCCAGATGAAGGCCCTCTTCGCGGCCAGGAAGAGTCTCATTGACTCCGGTCTCCTGTCGCAGAAGCTATCGGACTGGATCTGGATCTACTCCCGCCTCCTGCTGGAAGACGAAGCCCACGCCACGAATCGCAGCCCAACAGACGAGAGATTGATCGAGGCGTATGAATATACAAAATTCCGATCACTCGTGCTGCCACCACCGCAACAATACTACATCCAACCGGAAGGACGACGCCCCCGCGCGACACAACCGCGCGACCCGCGCCACCGCCGCTCACGAAGCCAAGGAGACGCTCCCGCATCCCTGCTAGCAATCCCACCTGCTGAGACAGAGATCCCCAAGGATGAAGACGAAGATCAGCCCAGGGAAGAAACCACCCCCGCCGCACAAGACACAGAACAAACTGATGTACCGACTGAGCACGCACAGACTGCTGTACCGACGCAGTCGTATGCCGAGGCCGCAAAAATTTTTGCGCCTACCCCCGACACCGATGAAAAAAAATCGACGACCCCTTCACCATCCACAGCCGAGCCGACCGCGCAACCGGCCTCCTGCAGCGCTCCCACGTCCCAACGGGTCCGAAAGCACCCGCCGATTGTGGTTGAGCAGCTGCGGGACTGGCCGAAACATTTGCGCGCCATCCACCAACAGCTCGGCCGCTCGCCTAGCGTGCGCCCGTTTGGAACGGGCATACGCTTTTCACCGATCGACGACGACGAGGGCCGGCTCGTCCTGGACTATCTCTCCGGACTGGAGGGACAACCGGGACTGAGCTGGTACTCGCACGCCCGGCCAGAGGACCGCAGCCTCAAGGTGGCAATCCGTGGATTGCCCCTTGACACCACCCCGCACGACGTCACCGAGGCCCTTGCTGAGAAGGGCTTCACCGTGGAGCACGCGAAGCAGATCCGGGCGCGAGCAGGCCGCCCCGGCTCGCTGTTCTACGCCGCACTCCGCCGCACCCCCGACATCATTCCGGCCATCTATTCGGTGAGTAAACTCCTGAATATGGCCGGAATCACCATCGAAGCCTGGAGAGGAAGGAGGAACGCCCCCGCGCAGTGCCACCGCTGCCAGGGGTTCCGCCACTCCAGCCATGGCTGTCACCGCGCGCTTGCTTGCGTGCGCTGCGGTGACCCGCACGCTGCCGCCGACTGCCCGCGCCCGCTCACGCAACCTGCGACTTGCGCTAACTGCGCAGGTGCGCACCCCGCAAACAACAGCGCGTGCCCCGCGTGACAGCGCGAGGCGCGCAACCGCCGCGCCACTACTGTGGCCCACACAGGCCGCCTGCCCACCGCACCCGTACAACACCCAGCCGAGGTGAGCTAGCACGCGCCGGCCACACTGATGGCCCCCGCGAACGCTCCTCCCTCGGACACCAGCAGCCCCAAACGGCGCCGCCGCAGACGTCGTCGAGCGAGCGATATCTCGCCGACGCATACGCCACCCGCAGCCCCACCACCCAATGATGGCAACCGAGCGACACCAACCTCGCCGCCGCCCGCCCAAGATGCCACCACCCGCCTGTTGCTCCAGCTTTCGGACTTGCTCACCGACTTTGCAAAAAAGTTCGGGCAGTCCGAAAAAACTTTTTCGACACCTACCCCCGGATTGGACACCACCCCCGCCCGCTGAAGTCCGTCGCCCGCTTGCTGGTCGCTCACTGGGCCTCCCTCATGGGTCTCACCCGGTGGGCTTGACCGCGCCGAGGGCGACGTGTGAAGAAGCGGAGGCGGGGGTACAGCCCCAACAGACCGTCTCGTCCCGATGTCGAGACGCGAGCCCGACACCACTGAAGTGGGCCAACCGGCCCAGAACAGTTTCCCCGCACGCCGCGGCGCCTTCGGCGCCGGCGACGCGCGAGACGACGAAAGAGAGACTAAAAAAGAAATCTATGGTCTAACAAAATACACTGTAGTTTCATTTCAATTCTTTTGCACCTAAGTCTCGGATTTAAGAGTCATTTTGGCTCGAACAGTTATTATTGCAAACAAAATCACAGATATATAATCACTTTTGTTTATATCTCTTATCTATTAGACAAGTCCGTCCGTCTGTGGTGCTGTTTCAGCGGCCAAACCGTAAGAGATAGATAAAGAGAATATTTAAGTTATAAGTTAAGAATAGTCTGATAAGACTGCAAACCGGATTTGAGTAACGTAGCACTTCCGGTTTTCGAGAAATCACGAATTTCAAACGAAACCACACAAAATCTCCGAAGTTCTCAATTAATTAAATACATTTTTTTTTAATCAGGTTTTGGTGAACATTTGGTTCACTGGTTTGCTAGTATTGCTATAATGTTAGTGACTATAAAGTTCAAAACAAGAAGATAACACTTTTCTTTAAGAAGCATTTAATTTTATTTAAGTCTCAATGCATCTGTAACATTTGACGTTTTAAGTATTTATCCTATTATAGTGGTTACTGTGAAGCTGAACAGTCCATGGTAGCTCACATTAAAATATCTGCGCGGTTTTCTGTATTTTTTGAATTACGCCTTTAAAAATGTTTTGCTTGGCTTATGGATGCTCTTTTCGGACAGATTATATATCATTTGTGACCTCCTACTTAAAAAAGACCGGATTTATCTGATTTAGCAAAATATAAAAATAATGTTAAACTTGTCTTTTTCTGTGACGTTTCGCTGGAATTAGTGTGAATTGGTGGAGCTTTAAATCTTGAATAAAGCCTTAAAAAATATTATCATGCTCCTCTCCAATCATCATCATCATCAGCCTATTAATGTCCCCACTGCTGGGGCACAGGTCTTCCCTATCGATAGAATAGGGTGATTGGGCCATGACCCACCACGCGGGCCCAGTGCGGATTGGTGGGTGCTAACGGCTGCAAATGCAGCCGGGACCAACGGCTTAACGTGCCTTCCGAAGCACGGAGGAACTCGAGACAGTAACTTTTTGGTCACCCATCCAATAACCGACCACTGCGAAAGTTGCTTAACTTCATAGATCGCAGCCGAACGCGCTAACCACCTGCGCCATCGAGCTCGTCTCCAATATACCCTGCTAATGCAATTTTATTCCAAGCGACTAAATCGCCATCGAATATTAAAATAACATGGTTTTGAATGTACTCAATGGCTGTCGTAAATACCCTTTTCATTAGCCCAGCTTCGGTGCAAGAATACCACCTCTCCACAGCGGGTGCAAATTGTTCGACGTAAATTTTTTATGGCATCGTAAACTGGTGTTAATTTGCCACTTGAGGTCTGAACCTTACTTAAAGGTCCCGTACTTTTTGCTATTCAATTCTAGAACAGAAACAACATGAGACATTGAAAATGACAAGTGAGAATCTAACCTAAACTTTGTTTGATAGAGTGCGGAAAGAGAATGGGATTTAGATTGGACAGTGTTACCAACCCTTACCAAAATTTTACCCTAAGTATTTTTCAAATTCCACTAAAATCCCCTAAATATAGAAATTTATATGTACCTACTTCTTTTACCTACCTATTATTCTCATTAGCTAAATTCTTTCGTTGCTCATAAATTAAAACGTTACATATTTAGTTACAGTAAATTATTTTATTGAATAAATACATTTTCCGAATGGAAATTCAAACGAAAATGAGCTGACAGGCTGTTAAATCTTATTTAGCTGTTTTGATTGGTGGAAGGCAAAGAACTTTAGTCCATACAGCCTTAGGAAACAATCTGCCACACAGTCAGTTCAGTCGTTTCATATCGTGGTGCGTTCCATTCTACGCAAAAACTGAAAGAAAACACACGCTTTGTTTTTCGATTTAATTGCAAGTTTTGTTAAAAGCCCCTAAAAGAACCCCCAAAAAATTCCAGCCCCTAAAAAAGTCCGTTTTAACCTTTCTAGCCCCTAAATCTGGGGGCAAAACCCCTAAGTTGGGAACCGTGAGATTGGAGGGCGCTGTAGTGCTTTTCTATCGTATTTGTAAGGTTTTACCCCTTTTAGTCATGATTAAATACAAAAAACCGCAAGGAAACACAACAACAAACAAATCCGTATCAATACAAAACTTTGACGTTTTACATATTGCTGGGTTTGATTGCCAAATAAAAATCTTATGGTAGCTATACACACTACGAGAAATCGTTACGATCAGACTGTACAGTTCGAACGGAACAGTTTATCGTACGTGGCATACGTATAGGAAACTGCGCAGTTTTATAACATACACGCTACGATTTATCGGTACCGTCCGGACTGTACAGTCTAATCGTAACGATTTCTCGTAGTGTGTATGTCTACCATTAATGTTAGTTCCGTTTTTCGCCACGCCCATTCTCTCTTTTCACACAGACTATTTTGATGGTAATATAAGTTAACTCACATCACTTATTTTATCCTTATTTAACCAAAGCTTGTTCTATGTCAACTAAAAACATGACTTCGGTAGGGCGTTAGATACCCATCCAATGAACGACCAAAATCAAAAATCAGACCAGGACCAAAAATCTTCTATCTTGAGGTCCTCCGTGCTTCGGAAGGCACGTTAAGCCGTTGGTCCCGGCTGTATATGCAGTCTTTAGCACCTGTCAATCCGCACTAGCCATCGTGGAAGTTAAGCAACTTTCTCAGTGGTCGATCATTGGATGGGTAACCAAAAATTTACTTACTCGAGCTCCTCCGTGCTTCGGAAGGCATGTTAAGCCGTTGGTCCCGACTGCTTCTGTAGTCGTAAGCGTAACCAATCTGCATTGGGCTCGCGGCGTGGGTCACAACCCATTCTCCTTATTCCATCCATAGGGAAGGCCTGTGGCCCAGAAGTGGGGACATTAATAGGCTGATAATGATGATGAAAGAAGGAATTTACTACCTGCACCAACTTTGTTTTATTCCAGTATAATTTTCTTTAAGGTACAAAAAACGCCAGATACATTTATATATTTTTTTATTATTATTTTAAAGCATGTAACTGCTTGATATTTAAATCTAAAGAAAATATAACTAGAAAAAAAAGCCACGTTTGTGGTTACCTATAATGCGAGAAGATGGCGCTGCCTTGCAGCTTAAGAATGGCTAGAAGAATTTCGACGCGGTCCGTAAGGGCCGCGGTAGCATAATTGGTCAGTGCATTCGCCCGGATTGCGTTGGGTGCGGGTTCGAGTCCCGTCTGCTGCTTGTGCCAGATATATGTTAAAAAAAATATATAAAAGAGTTTTAGAGAAACAATGTCGCCAAACTGCAGTACAGTTTCTTGGCGGTTCAGAGCGCTCTTATTTTTAATTGAAAAAAAAGGTCCTACTTACATTACAATAAAAGTGAAAGCTTGTATGCTTGGCTTGTGTGTTTGTATATTTGTCAATCAATCAGACAAAAACTACTGATTTAGTTCAAAATTTGGTACGCATATAGTTAATTACCTGGGTTGATACAAATAAATAATAAATAAATATTTCCAGCACTCACACCAATTAGCCTAGCCCCAATGTAAGCACTATAAGGCTTGTGTTATGGAATACTAGGGTAACGGATAGAATACATATACTGTACATATATAAGTATATTTATATATAAAATACATATTAAACATCCATGACTGGAGTATAAATGCTCGTATTCATCACAGAAACATCTGCCCCCACCGGGATTTGAACCCAGAACCTCTTGAGTCGGCGATACCATGAAACCCGGCGTACAAACACTTAGCCATGGAGGTCGTCAACAAATAATAGTTTTTATCTCGGAAAAATGTTAGCTATGGAATTCTCAAAAAAACTTAAATTAACACGGACAAAGTCGCGTGCGGCTACTAGTAAATTAATAAAATATTTTGCTCATTATCTGAATTAATGCTCCTGTCTGGCTGGAGCTCTGGAATAAAAAGAAAAAATCCACAACCGGTAGCTGATATTTCAATACATTTTTCAGAATACTCACAAACTGTCAACAAGGTCAGATAATCTACGAAAGTGTCATATTAATTTATAGTTCGGTAATGACTAAAGAACTAACGTTTCCGCAAACGAAACAAAAGAAAAGCGACCTTGCATAACGAAGTTTTATGGAAATGAAACAAGAGTCAACTCAACAATGGACCCGACTTTATTGTCCCCAAACAGTCGTGTGACACATTTTGCGGGTGACCCATATTCCATTCAGCTGAAAAAATAAACTATAAACCGTTCCTTTGCAACGCTTAATTTTCCTGTTTCAGCTCATTCAATGCCTTCACTCATTAGAGTCGGTATGAATGAATGTACGTTTGAGCGACCCAGATATCGAATGGGTGTGCGCACTCAGCTTTTTATACAAATGCTCATAAACGAAGGGAATTTGCTGGAAAGTAAAAATACCACTCTTTTAAATAAAGTCATGGCAAGCTTGACGAAGGTTAAGTTGTGCTCCAGAGACACGAGAAATATTCTTTTCATGTACAAAGGACTTAGATTAAGACAAAAAGGGAAGATACGGCACTAGCGGCTCAAAAGTGATCCGCTTAAATTGTGGTGCATGACCACAATACGCTTTAGTCGCAATTGGACATTCAAACACGCTGCATGTGCACTCGTGTTTTGCGTATATTATGTGTTATAAAGATAAAACAATGCCCTCAATGCTTTTATAAAGAACACAAATAGTTCAAAATCAAATAGCAGTGCCCTTGTACAAATTTCTTGTTTCTGTTCTTATCTGTTTTATTGCGTGTGTACTAAATTATTAAATAAATAAATAAATAACAAATGCCTTGGCAACACTTTTCATTCGCAAAACTGTAAAATCACTCTTTTCTCAAAAATTACAGCTTGTCGTGAATGTTATTTACGTAATCGCCATTTTGTTATCAAGAAAAGGACAACAATACAGCTCAGCCGTGCGGACTCGGTAGCGGACTCGCCGTTTCGCTCGCGCTGCGTTGAAGCGTACAGTTCTGTCTCGCTCGCTCGATTGAGTGTTTGTTTACAGACGTGTGCGTGTGTGAGAGTTGCTTATGTAGTTGAGTCGGATATCATATTTTATTTGATGCTAGTATGAGTTTACCGTATCTTTCCTTTTTGTTTTAATCTAAGACAAAGGATGACAAACAAGAATATGCACAGCCTGCGATAGAGATAGACTATGAGATATAATGGTGACACATATGTATGACTAGCTGTTACCCGCGGCTACGCTCGCGTGGTTTTCCTATTTGAGGCTATCATCCTCTTTTGACATAGTGAGTAAAAAAGTAGCTTATAGCAACCCAAAGCTTCAACCTATTAGTGCAGTCATTGAAGCGAAAAATACGGTCTTACCTCCGAATTTTTTTACTGTGAACCGTTTTGCATGAAATTTTGGAATTAGGCTCACCTTACCCTTAACTTCAAAAGTGAAAATGATCTGAACTCCGCCTATTATTTTTAAGGGGTGTAAACAACCCCTTAACGGAAAAATTGACATTGAGCCATTTTATAGCTAGAAAACATGTCTAATAGTAAGTGATGAAATTGTAAAGTATTTTCTAACATAATTACCCCATATTAAAATCATTTTCAACCCTTTGAAAATCTTACAACCCTTGCAAACAACCCCTAAATTGAAAAAATCACAAAAAAACACTTTGGTATGACATAAAAAGATTTTGTATTAGAATGCATAAAATGCATCTGCTCGCCGCTAGATGGCATTGACCACATCGATTAAATTTCAGACAAAATAAAAAACGGCTTTGATCTTTGATATCTAGCTTAATATTGTACTTAGAATACTCTATAAAAAAACCAAATTGTTCATTGTTTTACCTGCTACAATTTTGTTCTTTATAAAATTTTCGATAAAACTTACATTTTTGGAGATATTTGCAAAAAACCGATGAAAAACGGGAAAAAATTTCGAATTTTCAATTGCCAATAACTTGAAAAGTATTGGATTTTTTGAAAAACTTTATAGATGATTTTTTGCTTAAAATTTATTATAATACTTATTTTGAAAAAAAAATCACCCCCGAGAAGGGGTGGCAACCATCATTTTCACTTTTGAAGTTAAGGGTAAGATGAACCTAATTCCAAAATTGTATGCAATTCGGTTCACAGTAAAAAAATTCGGAGTAATAATGCTTCAATGACTGCACTATATAGGTATACTTACCAAATTTCAAAGTGGTTTAGGCTTCGAGGAAGGATAAACAAAACAAACACTCTCATAATAATACCTAATACTACTATGGATAGTACGTAATAAAACTTCAAAATGTAAAAGCATTAGTATTATTAGAATAAAGGGTTTAATTATTTTAAACACATAGCAGTACTATTTAAGTACGCTACTGTACACGATGTTATGTGTTTTTCCATAATTTTTATCAGTGAGTCAATTTTATACATTCGAAGAAACTACCAAAATACCTACCTAATTCATTTAATGCACAACAAAACCAAATCACAAAGGAAAACAAAAACAGATATGGTACCTTAGTAAATCGTATTTCTTTAAAATCAATCAAGGTAGGTAGGTATTACTGCTTGCTGTTGCTTACCTGCTGAAATGGCTCAATGTCAATTTTTCCATTAAGGGGTTGTTTACACCCCTTAAAAATAATTGGCGGAGTTCAGATCATTTTCACTTTTGAAGTTAAGGGTAAGGTGAGCCTAATTCCAAAATTTCATGCAAAACGGTTCACAGTAAAAAAATTCGGAGGTAAGACCGTATTTTTCGCTTTAATGACTGCACTAATAGGTTGAAGCTTTGGGTTGCTATAAGCTACTTTTTTACTCACTATGTCAAAAGAGGATGATAGCCTCAAATAGGAAAACCACGCGAGCGTAGCCGCGGGTAACAGCTAGTTAAAAACAATAAATATAAAAAAGTAATGTTCATGAATAGCGCCATCCGAAAAACCTCAGATTTTTAGTGCAAGTAAACTCGACTCGGGTAGCGACATCTCTTCAGTTTCACACGCAACAGCTTGGTTTTCGAATCGTTATTCGAGTTGGTAGCGCCTACCTCTACTCAACCTCCAGGATCATCTCCACTTGAAAATTATTGGATAATACTCGATTAAGGGACTAAAATAAATCATAACAGCTGTTTATTTAATATCTGTCTACTGTAAACAGCTGATTATTTAATATCTATTTGATGTTTATAAGATTTTCTGGTAAGATTTTAGGACACTGAAGGAAGTCAGTCGTTTCTTATTTTATTTACTAATATTGTTTTAATTAAAATATCTACCTACATGACGTTAAAATTAACAATAAATATTAAAAAGTCATGTTCATAAATAGCGCGATCTGAAAAAACGCAATATCACAACTCACATTTTTAGCAATTAAAAATTCTCGATATTAAAGACGGGTGGTGCCATCTGATAAGTTACTCAGAAAATATTATTTCAAGAGAGACTACTCGGTTGAGTTGGTATTCGAGATGGTAGCGCCATCTCTATCTATAATCACTCGAAAATGATATTTTTATATTATAAATTTGGAGTAGTATTTGCTAGATTTAATTTTAAAAATAAGATTAGAAAGAAATTGCGTAAAATTACCTTTATTGCGTATTTAATAAATGAAACACTAACACAAAATACTCGGTAATGAACACGAGTGGTGCCATCTCGTATTATTAAGTTAAGATAGCAACTTCCACATTTCAAATTTAATCTGTCTTCGTGACAGTAGCGCCATCTCTATCGGGACCAACCATGAAAATGATTAATTTAGTTGAAAATTATGTAAATTTGAATAAATAAATTAAAAAAAGTAGCCTATAGCAGGCTCATAAGTTCAAGCTATACATTTACCAAATTTCAACACAATCGGTTCAGCGGTTTAGGCGTGAAGAGAAGACAAACAAACAAACACACTTTCCCATCTATAATATTAGTATGGATAGTGCATAGGGGCCGTCCATAAATTACTACAATCCCCCCTACAATCATCCTATCGTCATTTCTTAATGACCCTCCCCCCCTTCTCCCAAAATTGACGTCATTACCAGTTTGACAAAATTAAAACATTGCAGATTTGAGAAAAATAGGGTATTATATGATTAAAACACTTGGTTATAGAATCACCTTTTATTATTTTTACTTTGGCAATAATCATTGATATAATATAATATAAAAGTAAAAAATAGGGAATAATAATATTATATATTAAATATATAATATTAAATATAATATTATATATTATTATTCCCTATTTTTTACTTTTCTTTGGATAACTCCCACGGAGTTTTCACCCATTCTTTTAAATTCTGGATCAAGGGTAATATCTCCGTATCCTTAGCCGCCTCTCACATTTGCAGTCTCACTTACTAGGTGTGCTGAAAGAAATTTCTTTTTAGAAATAATCTTTTTGTACGTGAACAATAAACTATAAATAAATAAGAATGACGTCAATTTCGAAACACCCCCCCCCCCCCTTTTATCATTTACCGTCATCCGCAGACCAACCCCCCCCCCCCCTAATTTAGAATGACGTAATATATGGACGGCCCCATAAATGGTGGTCACACATTCTTGCGATGTCAAAGCTATTACTCGCATTGTTACTACCCTCACCTAAGACTCCTTATATGATGTATTTCAACACCCTTCAAGCTTTATTTGTATTTTTGTAACACCCTGTATATCTTCCATATATCTTTTTACAGATCCTCTATCCCGTGGAGAGCTGTAACCTTATTGATTGCAAGAAACCTAAAACCACCAGAAAGTAATGTAATTTTACTGTCATTGGAAGGTACTCTGTCATACAGGTTTTTAAAAATGGAATTAAAAAAGATATCTCAATATTATTGCTTAAATCTTTATATATATAATTCTTCTGTGAGTGTGTATGTCACTGAACTTCTCTTAAACGACTGGACCGATTTTGATGAAATTTTTTGTGTGTGTTCAAGGGGATCTGAGAATGGTTTAGATTCACAATTTTGTCCGCTGGACAATGTTTTTTTAATTGAATTTTTTTATGGCGGTACGAAGTTCGCTGGGTCAGCTAGTTAAAGTATAAAAAAACTGAGGATTTATTTGCCACGGTCCTATAATAATAAGTATGAAGACACATCCTCATATGTATACGATAAAATACACGCACATATTTATGTACACAGATATAAACACATACACAAACTCACACACACATTCACACAACAAATATAAAAGTTTATTATCTTTCACTAAATAAACAATTGTAATATTGAATAACGTTAGGTGATTTTTATTTTTTCTTATTTATTATTTGTATTGCCTTTGTTCTATATCTGAAAATAGGGGAAGGGCGCTGAAGCCAAAATGTAGGATGAACTTCCTAGTTTAGTTGAAGATGTCATTTAATATATAATCTATACTTATAATAAATCTGTAGAGATGTCAATTCTGTACATGAAATATATTTTTAAAATAACTATCAGGGGGTCATTAGTGATCGATACTGATGCCAAAAATGCAATCAGTAAAATTTTTGTCTGTCTGTCTGTCTGTGTGTATGTTCCTTATAGAAACAAAAACTACTCAACGGATTTTAACGAAACTTGGTACAATTATTCTTCATACTCCTGGGCAGGTTATAGTATACTTTTCATCACGCTACAATCAATAGCAGCAGAGTAGTGAAGGGAAATGTTGGGAAAACGGGAGAAGTTACTCCATTTTTTAAGCTTCCGTCGCGGGTGCAGCCTTAATGGTTAAAGTTACATAGAAATCATGTATGACGGAAATATTCTACATAAAATTGTCTAAAAAATATCCCGCAACAGCATATGTCTATCTTTTATGGTTGACTCACAATAACACGTGTAATTATATAAATAGAGTCATTCTTTATAGCACAAGCCTGAGAACAAAAACTATAGTTTACACTACAGCTCTACACCGAAGCGAAGCGAGGGCGGGCCCCTAGTGTACTATATTAGCCTAAGTGTAAATATTCTTATAAGAATAGGTGATGATAACTACTCCATTTTTGCATTCTGATTCGAAAGCAAAATTCACAATGTCCTACTACCCTTAAATATATTCATTAACTATTTAAATCTAAAGAAAAGTTTTAGTAGATATAAAAATCCTTTCGGTGCGGGGTCAAGTCCCGTCCGCTGCCTGGTCCGCGTGGATTTTTTTCTAGTAAAACTTTTCTTTAGATTTAAACATCTAGCAGTTAAATGCTTAAAAAATGGGTGCGTGTACTTATGTAGGCGCGTGAGAAGTTATCCTTCTTTGGCATCGTTTAAAATTAGTTTTTAATTGCATGCAAATAATTAATTGCAATAAATTAATAAAAAGTCTGGAAAAGGACACAGTCACTAAAGTTCAGTTTTAATTTGAAAAAATAAATAAATAATCAAAATATTTAATTAAAATCGCTACTGAATATAATTTATTAGAACATATGTGATTTGCATTTGTATGAAACTCAAACACGTATTCCGAATATACAAACTAGAAACATGTGGATAAATATTATAAATATGAATACCTATAACTGTTACTTTATTACAAAAAATAAAGATGTGGTTTTTGGTTCTACTACACCAATGGTCAAGAGATGGCGCTTTGGTTCTGTTGTTCCAGATTAATAAATACTTTTGATAGGCCTTCACAATGCAGTCGTTAGCACCCACTAAATAGAGATTCTATTTTAACACTGGCGTCGCAATACATTTATGAAAATTTAATATATGTAAGAAAAAACTATGATGAATTTGCAAAAAAAAGTCAAACCCATAACTTTAACACGAGATTTAAGAACAAGCTTGCCGTTCCATATTTCAGACTCCAAAAATCAAGAGGTTCATTTCTGGGTTGTAGTATTGCATTGTTTAACAAAGTTCCCCAAGATCTGATTGAGCTTCCACTGACTAAATTTAAATCTCAGATCAAAAAAACTCTTATGAATAAGGGCTAAGTTGATGATTATCTAAATGATCGTAATGCATGGACATAGTGTTTCTTATAATTTGATATTAAATGGGTATTACTCATTTTTCATAACAGTAATATTGTACCTATCTAATGCCGCTTCCTATATACTACTTAAACTGTTAACTATAAAATTAATTGTAACTACATATTTATATTCTTGATGATGTAATGGAAAGTGACTTCAGACGTATTTCTGAAGTAATTTTTCAACCTGACGACACTGTATATAACAATACAGGGAGAAAAAAACAGCCCTTGCTGAGTTTCTTGCCGGTTCTCGCCGTAGTTTTGCGAACCGATGGCGTAGCTTCTTGACCTTCACAAATGCTTGTAACAGCCTAGACTGAATAAATGACATTTCATTTCATTTCATTTCTATTTTGTTGGTAGATTTTCTTAATGTGCGGTAAACACAAAAGTAAAATTTTGTGTTACAGTGATGCGCGCGCATCTTAAAATTTTACTCTCATCATTTTTTCATAACGCGCCTAAAGAAGTATAACTTCAAAAAAAACATAACTATTCATTACCTATGTTATGGTATGTGAGATAATTGAAACACTGAAAGACTCATGGATAGATAGCGTATGTATAAAAAATAGTGGTTCATTGTAACCCTTTGATTCGGAAACGTAACGTAATAATACACTTAAAATCATAGGAGGAAGTCATATTTTATTGTTTTAAGCTTCAACTGTTAGGTGTTTAAATCTAAAGAAAATGTTAGAAGAAAAATCCACGCGGTCCATTCAGCAGTCGCTTAAAATATAACTATAATTGCTATTTCTCCTTTCAAATGTTTAATATTTGTAAAGTTATTCATTTGACATAGTGGGTTACCTACAATGCGAAGAGATGACGCTGCCTTGCAGCCTAAGAAAAGCTAGAGAGAATTCCACACGGTCATCAGGGCCACGGTAGCTGTAAGCGTGCTGGTTCGAGTCCCTCTGCTGCCGGGTCTGCGTTGATTTTTTTTGAGTAACAATTTCGTTCGATCTATCAGTCGTTTTCTCGGTACCACAAAAGCGGAATTAATCAACATAGACTTTATAAATCACTAGCGGCCCGCCCTCGCTTCGCTTCGGTGTAGGGCTGAAGTGTAGACTACAGTTTTCGTTCTCAGGCTTGTATTATACACAAAGACATTCATCTATGATTCTTCTTATACCTGCATGCAAAGTCTCAGGCCGATCGGTTTAAAATTGACAAAGTTTCATACATACAAACATTCATTCCCTATTTTATCCCCTTGGGGGTAGAATTGATCAAAATCCTTTCTTAGCGGATGCTTACGTTATAACATCTACCTGCATGCCAAATTTCAGCCCGATCCGTCCAGTGGTTTGGGCTGTGCGTTGATAGATCACTATGCCAGTCAGTCAGTCACCTTTGCGTTTCATAGATTTTCACTTCCTTTTTTTTTACTACGGGTTCTGTGATTTTGAACCTTAAAGAACTGATGCAATATTCTAGTAACCTACTTGCTTAAGTACCTATATATGACAAGGTTGCACAGTTAATGTAGCCCTTCAACTAGCCAACGTAGGTAGTGCTCATAAAATTTCCCTTACAAATGCTCCAGGGTCATTAACCTTTATTTTACGGCAGCCTCTTAGTGAGACGCGCCTAACTTATTCTGACTACCCTACTTTCGTTGCGAGTGAAAATGACATTACATCGCCTTTATGTCGGGAGCTAATTACTTAGTTCGATGATAAAACTACTAGCAATAATATTGGAGAGTATTATATACCTACAATATGTATGTATTTTAATAATAATAATAATTATAATTTTTATTATTTTTAAAGCATGTAACTGCTTGATGTTTAAATCTAAAGAAAATAATAATAATGTTTATTCATCAAACCTTACAAGTACTACTACAATATCATCTTAAAATAAACTAGGAATGGTTTGCTCTCTTATAGTCTTATAAGTAGGACCCCTGACTTTCATGCTAGGCAAGACCTGTATTATGAAAGGCAGTGGTTTGATTCGAGACACCGGATGATTACAAAAAACATTATTGATTAATGTGTGTGTGTGTGTATGGGTGTGTGAGTGTCTATGTGTTTGTGTGTATATGTGAGATATAGTATGTGTAG
Source organism: Chilo suppressalis (assembly GCA_902850365.2). Lineage (NCBI taxonomy): Eukaryota > Metazoa > Arthropoda > Insecta > Lepidoptera > Crambidae > Chilo > Chilo suppressalis. The sequence goes on from OU963894.1 coordinate 2,169,160, forward strand.
TGTGTGTGTATACATCTTAGAGTAAAACAAAAAGGGTGGATACGATACGCTCATACTAGCATCAAATAAAATATGATCCGACTCAACTACATAAGCAACTCTCGCCACGCACACGTCTGTATATAAACATCAATCGAGCGAGCGAGACAGAACTATATGCTTCAACGCCGCGTATTGTTGTCCTTTTCTTTCTTACAAAATGGCGATTACGTTAATTAATATTCACGACAAACCGTGATTTTTGAGAAAAAAATGTTTTCACAGTTTTACGAATGAAAAGCATTGCCGGGCCATTTGATTTTGAACTATTTTTGTTCTTTATGAAAGCATCGAAGGCATTGTTTTATCTTCATAACACAGAATATACGCAATATTGTTATATTGAGTGTACATGCAGCGTGTTTGAATGTCAAATTGTGACTAAAGCGAATTATGGTCTTGGACCACAATTTAAGCCGATCATTTTTGAGCCGCGAATGCCGAATCTTCCCTTTTTGTTTTAATCTAAGGTATACATAGATCTATGTATTTCACTATCACAATAGAGATCGACACAACTGATTATACTTTAAGAACAATAGTTCAAAAAAAAAACTAGAAAAAATTCCACACTGACCAGGTAGCAAACGGGACTCGATCCCCCTTCGCTTTTCGGGTGAACGCACTGACCATTATGCTACCGCAGCCCTGATGGCCATGTTGAATTTTCTTAAGCATATCTTAGGCAGCAAGGCAGCGCCATCTCTTCGCATTGTAGGAAACCCACAATGTCAAATGAATACCTTAACAAGTATTAAACATTTGAAATAAGAAATTCATTTTCTTAAGATTTATACATCTAGCAGTTAAATGGTTAATAAAATATATAACAAAAAAAGCTTCCTTTAACTACACTCTTAAATTACCTCAGTCAATCAAAACGTAGGTCTTTGAGCAGTGTGTATCGTCATTGATGACGTACGAAAGCGAAATCATCATCATCATCATCATCAGCCTATTAATGACCCAATTGCTGACAAGGGACAGAGGCCCTAATGTTGAAAAATAAAAAAATGTGAACAATTTGAGATTAAGAAAACTTTCTCAGTAAGTCGAATCAGTCAAAAATGAAATTAATGATGCTGATATAAAGAAATATGCAGCTAGAGATCAGCATTTTATTTATAAGCCAGAACGGATATAAAAACTACAGTACTACGTTGAATCGAAGAGTAAAAGTACTTGCTGAAAGCTAATGAGATTCTGAGCATGACGGAGCAACATCTCCAGAGAACATAATATTTAGTAAAACATCTTTTTAATAAAATTGCTACTATTAACGAGTCTTTGAAGTAAGTACAAATTCAAGTAGCAAATATAAAGGATCTTTATCATTATCATCATCGGCGTATTATGGTCTCCACTGCTGGGACTATCCCAATGGATGGAATAGGGAGATTAGGCCGTGGCCCACCACGCGGCCCCAGTGCGGAATAGCGGGTGCTAACGACTGCAGATGCAGCCAGGACCAACGGCGTAAGCGAAACGTGGTAGTTTATTATAGCTCTGAATGAGGAGCTGGATGGTGCAAGTGGTTAGCGCGTTCGGCTGCGATCGTTGAACTTAAGCAACTTTCGCAGTGGTCGGTCATTGGATGGATGACCAAAAATTACTATCTCGAGCTCCTCCGTGCTTCTGCAGGCACGTTAAGCCGTTGGTTCCGGCTGCATCTGCAGTCGTTAGCACCCACCAATCCGCACTGGTCCCGCGTGGTGGGTCATGGCCCGATCTGCCTATTCCATCCATAGGGAAGACCTGTGCACCAGCAGTGGAGATATGAATAGGCTGATGATGATGATGATGATGAGAAAGCTCAAGGTAGCATAGCAGGTAATGGATGAAGAGACTGGATGCGCGGTATTCCTCTGCTTAATAGGATCAGAAATATAGAATAGTTTTAGGACAACTAAAGTAATGGACATCGCTTGAACGATTGATCTGCTTAAGTGCTGGTGGGCAGGACACGTAGGAGACTACAGAGAGGGTTCGCGAGGAGCAAGCTCACGTGGACTCTCTCCGACGTAGGAGGGTGAGGGCAAGGAGACGGGGGCACCCCCGTCGTCTTCAGGCTCTCACTGGCAGAGGCCTGCGGGGTTTGGACTTGGGAAGTTCAGATCCTGCCTTGCACAGGTCTTTGCTGATGGCTGTCGCGGAAGATTCCGTAAGGGTTCCCGTGACCTCATCTAGTGCCGTTGTCTCAACCATGCTGGTTGGGACCGTGGACCGAGTGAGGTGTGGGGCATCGTCAGGTTTTCAGTGGGTAGGGCGTTCGCTGAGTTAGTCCCAGGACTGACTGAGCGGACGGGCAGGACGGGTCGGGAAGAGTCCCAAATAACCCCTTTGCCACTCCCAGGTGGCGGGGTATGCGTCATGCATTTTCCTGACGAAAAAAAAAAGACACATAGGAGGATCGACTGCCGTTGGTCCAAAATTATTTTCGAATGGCGCTCGGGCACCAGAAGACATCAATATTGAGAGAAAACAGCTGGATCCGGACAGCTCGACCGTCGACATGGTCGATCAGTGTAGAGATCTCTGGAGAAATCTATGCTCAGTGTGATACTTGATAGCGGGCCGGGAAGTCTTCATGTAAATAAAAGGCAGGTTCGGATGACGAATTGTATAATGTGAGTCATGGACGCGGGAAAACGGAAGTGCAAAATCAAAGACAACATTTCTAATTAACAATCGGCAATAGACAATAATAGCATTGGATGGATACTTAACACTCAGCAGTGGGCGTTGTATATATTTTCTTTTGGTCTCAGTATAGTTAGCTACGCAATAAATTAGTGTATGGTGGAATGATGCGATTTTATATTTATGGTGGCCAATACTCACCGGCGGCCGAAATCTGTGACGTCACAGAGCTCGCTCGTGGTTCACTCCGGTCGTACTTCAGTAGCGTCTACGCACGCTCGCGCCCAAGCGCTGGAGCTTTGTGACGTCACAGTCACCACGCGGCCAGCCAAAAGTTCGTAGTAAATCGGTCATAACTTCGTCAATATTTGTCGTAGAACAAAAATTTTACCATTGTATTTTATGGAATCCTTACCTCTATAAATCGGCATTCTCAACTAATATCGTTACGGATCCTCATTAATTCGCGCCATAAACTTCATACAAAAGCCGGCGGCGAAAAATTTCCTAAATACAGACATTTAATGAAGTTAAACACATTTTTCTGATGTTGTCAAAAAATAATTGATACAGGTTTCCGGCTGATCTTCTTAGAAAATTGTTTACCCTGAAGTAGCCCTGCCTATCTTAATATCAGCATGGGAAAATTCAAAATTATGCCTTAGACCCTACTTGTATAGAGGAAATTTATGCGCTGATTAAAGAGGAAATTAATCATAACACAGTTTTTATAATAGCAGATATTGAAAATTGATTTTATTTATAAAATATCAATGTGTTTCTTAAGCGAAGTAATATGTATTCATGAATGCCTATTCATTCAGTTAAGAAAACAAATTGATACTTAATAAATAAATTCAATTTTCAATAAATTGGTACCTGCCCTTTCATTTTATAGATTATTCTTTTTCGCCGTCAAAATACTGAGAAAGCCGTGAAAATAAAAGGCAATTTTCTCAAAATAAAACGCCAGGCTTGCCGACGGCGTGCGGGGGCTCCCTCAGCCGCCGTTCTAAGCCCAATTTTTGTCGGCGTAATCCAGCCAATTCGCAAATCGTCCAAGATTCATAAGACAGGTAATAAGGTGGAGATAGGATCTTCATTTATGCGTTTACATAAACATTATAAACAATTTTGGCAAAAATAAAGTCGATTCATATCAGTGGCATTACTAGAACGGCGATTTCTTCGTCGACATCTTGGCTAGAATGCCATTAGAGAATATCTATCTATATCTATATACTTATAATAAATCTGTAGAGAGGTCAATTCTGTACATGAAATATATTTTCAAAATAACTATCAGGGGGTGATTAGTGATCGATACTGATGCCAAAAATGCAATCAATATAATTTTTGTCTGTCTGTGTGTATGTTCCTTATAGAAACAAAAACTACTCGACGGATTTTAACGAAACTTGGTACAATTATTCTTTATACTCCTGGGCAGGTTATAGTATACTTTTCATCACGCTACATTCAATAGGAGCAGAGAAGTGAAGGGAAATGTTGGGAAAACGGGAGAAGTTACTCCATTTTTTTAGCTTCCGTTGCGTGTGCAGCCTTAATGGTTAAAGTTACATAGAAATTATGTATGACGAAAATATTCTACATTAAATTGTCTAAAAAATATCTTGCAACAGCATATGTCTATCTTTTATGGTTGACTCACAATAACGAGTGTAACTCCTGATAGCTTAGCAGTTCGGAGCATTCTGATTATATTTGTTTACTCTTACGTTTATAATACTCTCATTCATCCCTAATTTAAAAAAGTTAACATTATTACCTATTCAATAAAAAAAGAATCATAGAAATCGGTATAGAAACACCAAACTTATACATGAAATAAGCCATCGCGCCGTCGCACGTGAATACTGAATCATGCTATAAGGATAATTTTTGTGTACACTTCAGCTCTACACCGAAGCGAAGCGAGGGCGGGCCACTAGTTCCTTAATAAAGTTGTTACGATCAAACGATCACTTTACGTTAAAATGAAATTAAATTAAATATAATAATTACTGACATATAATAACGCCGTTAGTATCTAATGTGTACATAATGAGTTTGTAATTGGCCTTAAGATTGTATCTATATTTTATTACTAGTGGCCCGCCCTCGCTTCGCTTCGGTGTAGAGCTGTAGTGTAAACTATAGTTTTTGTTCTCAGGCTTGTGCTATAAAGAATGACTTTATTTATATAATTACACGTGTTATTGTGAGTCAACCATAAAAGATAGACAATTGCTGTTGCGGGATATTTTTTAGACAATTTTATGTAGAATATTTCCGTCATAGATGATTTCTATGTAAATTTAACCATTAAGGCTGCACCCGCGACGGAAGCTTAAAAAATGGAGTAACGTCTCCCATTTTCCCAACATTTCCCTTCACTACTCTGCTGCTATTGATTGTAGCGTGATGAAAAGTGTACTATAACCTGCCCAGGAGTATGAAGAATAATTGTACTAAGTTTCGTTAAAATCCGTTGAGTAGTTTTTGTTTCTATAGGGAACAGACAGACAGACAGACAGACAGACAAAAATTTTACTGGTTGCATTTTTGACATCAGTATCGATCACTAATCACCCCCTGATAGTTATTTTAAAAATATATTTCATGTACAGAATTGACATCTCTACAGATTTATTATAAGTATAGAATAGATATTACACAAAAAACCGCTGTAGAAAATTTGTTAAAGATAAATAAATAAAATTACACTTAGGCCCGTTTTTTAGAACATTTCTCGGTTCGGAATCTAGTATTAAAAGTTGTTTCAAAACTAGATTTGATTTTACAACGTTTTTTGAAACATAAACATTGATGAAAACTCAGCTGAGTAATCGCTTATTCAGAATGCCATTTACGTCAAAATCTACACTCAAGCAAAGATTTCTTCTTTGTTTATGGCATGGCATAGACGTTTCGCATGGATGGTATAGCCACAATGGACGATAGCCACGTGGGTCTAGTTTCCAGGTTAAGGGTGGCAATTATTACGAATGTATCTAGGATCAAAAGCTGAACGTACCTCCTTAAGTATGAAATATCTTTGCATTTATGTTTAGATTTGATTATTTAATTAATTTCAATTCTTTGAGGAGCTTTGATTTGAGGAGCTCGATGGCGCCAGTAGTTAGCGTTCGGCTGCGATCATTGAAGTTAAACAACTTTCGCAGTTGTCGGTCATTGGTTGGGTGACCAAAAATCTTCTATCTCGAGTTCCTTTGTGCTTCGGAAGGCACGTTAAGCCGTTAGTCCCGGCTGCATTTGCAGTCGTTAGCACCCGCGAATCCACCAAGCGTTTTGGGTCACGTGACAATAGATAAGAAAACTATTATCTTTTTCGTAGGTTTTTAGTAAAATTATGAATATTTTTTTTGTAAAAATAGTAAAAACCCCTGTAGTAGTAGGGCACCCCAATATTCATTCTAAATACAGATGCTAACAATTGGCACTTTATTTTTAATACTGTCAAATACCCTATTACTGGGAAGAATGGCAAGAAACTCAGCAAGGCCTGTTTTTTTTTTTCTTTATTATATTATATACAGGAGGAGCTCGATGGCGTAGGTGGTTAGCGCGTTCGGCTGCGATCGTTGAACTTCAGCAACTTTCACAGTGGTCGGTCATTGGTTGGGTGACCAAAAATCTTCTATCTCGAGTTCCTTTGTGCTTCGGAAGGCACATTAAGCCGTTGGTCCCGGCTGCATTTGCAGTCGTTAGCACCCGCGAATCCACGCTGGGCCCGCGTGGTGAGTCTTTGCCCAATCTCCCTATTCCATCCATAGGAAAGGCCTGTGCCCCAGCAGTGGGGACATTAATAGGCTGATGATGATGAATCCTAACATATATCCTTACAGTCTTATCCCAATGCGATAGTGAAGGTTTAATTACCAATCTTCTTTTCCTCATCTCACTTTTGTCTCAATCTATACTCATTAACTTGTCAGCCAGTTTAGTTTTATCATCGTACAATTTAGTTTATCTCACCGCACAGTTGATTTTAACCGCCAATAAAAGCGATCACATTATGCAAACGTAAAAGTTTTTTATTTTCTTTTATCGCATGAAAATCTGATAGCAAAATGACATCAGTAACTTATCTAAAATAATTCACTTACCGCCTAAGGTATGAGAGAGGTTACACTCCGGGAGTGCCGGCAGAAGTGAAAACTTGAATATAAACGTTGTGCATTTTTGATATTTTGGAATGGTTAGGTAATTTTGCACGAATTGCTTTAATTATCAGTATAAAAGTACTACCATTTATGTAGTTAGAATACAATATTCATTTATTGCGCTATCGAACACAAACATGACAATTTATATTACATTTAAAAAGTTTATCTCTCAAAAAAATCAACTTACATGAATTGATGAATGAACACATTTAAGCGCACCTAGCGACATCTATTGCAAAAAAATGCATTTTCTTCGCAATAAAGCTGCCATCTGGACGTCCTAGATAGAGACTTATTAATATAATACGAAAAAATAAAATATTACTATGTTTCGTCCAATATATTGAAAGTCAACCACCTTTCCCATTTTATTGTTTCAGCCCACGTGTCCTGACGCGAGTTTAACATTTTTTACCTATACAAAAACAGTGTACAACGCCGCTTAAGAAGTTTTTCTTCAAAAAAGTTTTATCTTAGTCTAGATAACAGGAATTGTTGGTACTTATTAGGGGTTTGTGAATTTTATTGATATTATATAAGGAAATTGGCCATTTGATTTCTGACGGCTTTGAGTAACACCAGAAACTCTCGGAACTGTTATTATTTTTAATCACTGCACTTAATGTTTCCTGTTTCTCTTCTTGTCTGCTCCAGTCTTACATACTGCCTGATCTTGTGGACTATGGCGATAGGGTAGCGACGAGCTGGATCGTTTATTAGCGCAAGTAATAAGAAAACTTGAGACGAATCCATGCGAATTTGCATTTTATCAGCCGAAGAACACAACTTACTCCGCGGTCGGCGCTATGCACGAGGTAGCAAAGAAAAGAAAATTTAGAAAGTTTTGATGATGTCGACAATAAAAGATTTTTTTATGACATCTAGAATTTTTAATAATAATACATAAAAAATAAACAATTTACTCTTTAGAAAAGTTTACTAGAAAAAAATCCACGAAGACCAGGCAGCGGACGGGACTCGAACCCGCACCCTTCGCAATCCGGGCGAATGCACTGACCATTATGCTACCACGGCCCTATTGAGGAGTGATGGAAAGACAATGCGAAGAGATGGCGCTGCCTTGCAGCTTAAGGCTAGGAAAATTTCGAAGCGGCCAATAGGGCCGCGGTAGCATAATAGTCAGTGCATTCGCCCGGATTGCGAAGGTTGCGGGTTCAAGTCCCGGCCGCTGCCTGGTCCGCGTGGATTTTTTTCTAGTAAACTTTTCTTAAGATTTAAACATCTAGCAAGTAAATGCTTAAAAATAAATAAAAACATAACTTACTCTTTTCTAAATATTAAATACATAAAAGAATAGCTACTTATCAATTATTTACTCGAATTATTGAAATTATCGAAATGCGCATCAATAACAAGTGATTTAAAATACATATTGAGATAGATTCTCTGTAGATCTTTCAAAATCAAACGCTTACCTAACTAACTGTACGATACAGCGCGGTAACTTCCTCCACGCGCTGTATGCGGCCCACAACGTTCCCTCTTCACCACCAGTGTTTCCACAATGAGGGGAAATTCCCCTTTTAAGGGGAAATTAGGGTCCAGAGGGGAAGAAAAAGGGGAAAGACATGAAAAGGGGAAATTGCGGGAAATTATGGGTAAATGGTTTTTTTTTTTTTTTAGGCTAGCTAAAATAATGCGGCACGGAACAAATTTTTTATGGAACGATACCGTGGACTAGAGTGTTGCCGTATAAAAGAAATTGTGGTAACACGTGCAGATTTTATATATTTTATTTATCTCTTATTGAATAAGATAGATTAAGACCTTTTTTTTCTTTAGTTACTACACTAGTGCCAAATCTAAAAACTACAGCAGAATAATTTTTGAGAGGAAAAATGTCCTAAAAAGGGGAAATCTAAATTGAGGCGTGGGGAAAGGAAATCGTTAAAGTGGAAACACTGTTCACCGCTGATATTGTGGCTTTCAATAGAATGTTATATAATATTTATTTGTTTAAATACCGAGCAATCTCTCTTATATCGTGTCTCTCTCACTACGAGATATTGGCGAAATTTCTGTGTTAAACGGAAACAGCCACAGAACAAAAAAAAAGATCTAGTTTTTATTGAATCGAGATTTAGCAAATTGGCTGAAAGCGGGCCTTAGATGAAGTCATCCGCTTCTGTCAGGCGAGCTGCCAGACTTCGTCCCATCTTTTTGTACACAACCAAAATAGGGTATTTGACAAGTTTTAGAAAACGATCTCACGTTATTGACTAACGTTTATGGAGTCCGTAAAAAGTGGATATTCATCATTCTGTTGTGTATTTCAGTAGAAATAACCAAATCAAGAACTCCATTTTCAAGTTGCCGCGAAAACGTTTCTCTTGACAATATGGCGTCTTACTAGTGTGTGACGTCACACGACTGTTATAAAAACGTCAAACGATACAATGCAATGTCACTTTAACCGGAAGTTTACTTGCGTGTGACGTTATTTTAGGCTCCGCCAATCCCAACCGTTTTGGGTCACGTGACAATAGATAAGAAAACAATTATATCTTTTTCGTTAGTTTTTAGTAAAATTATGAATATTTTTTTTGTAAGAATAGTAAAAACACCTGCCAATATCTCTTATCTATTAGACAAGTCCGTCCGTCTTTGGTGCTGTTTCAGCGGCCAAACCGTAAGAGATAGATAAAGAGAATATTTAAGTTATAAGTTAAGAATAGTCTGATAAGACTACAAACCGGATTTGAGTAACGTAGCACTTCCGGTTTTCGAGAAATCACGAATTTCAAACGAAACCACACAAAATCTCCGAAGTTCTCAATTAATTAAATACATTTTTTTTAAATCAGGTTTTGGTGAACATTTGGTTCACTGGTTTGCTAGTAGTAAACACGGATGCTAACAATTGGCACTTTATTTTTAACACTGTCAAATACCCTATTGGCGCCATCTCTCATGGCGCTTACCAACCCACCTAGCGTCGTCTTATGATAACAATTTTCCTCCTTTTTTTATCTCACGCCTTCTTATATTATTACGGGGACAACCGCGGGGTGCGGGGCGAGCGGGACGCGGGATGCGGCGGCCTTAACACCCAGAGCGCTGCGATAGCAATTTGGAAATTGAAGATGAGATAGCTATGGTGTTTGTAAGACTAGATTTGACTTTTGAGAACAGTTTAAGAGAGGGAATAGGGATGATGACTAATTTTTTGTCTTCGTTTATCAGGTAGATTATCAAAAAGTATTGGACACGTATTTTCTCTTTTTTCACATAATATAAACATTGCAGAGATATATTGATTTGAAAAGTCGCGTGACGTCACGTTTGAGTACACTTATAAGTGAAAATTCACTCAAAAGTGACGTCACGAGCCCCTACTTTCGTAGGGCTTTATGTCGTCACATGCCTTTACTGGCATGTGACGACATAAAGCTCTCATTAAATCGTCAAACGGTAAAAGTAATGTCACTAGGTTTTAGGCTTCGGCAAAACTAGGCGTTTTCGGTCATGTAACAAAATATAGTTTCTTTTCTGTTTCATGATTTTTAGTAATATAATCCACTACTTTTTTGTTAAAATAGGGAAATCGCTCCTAATATTCTTGTTAAATACGCACACACAACACTGAAACAGGTGAGTAGAGCACTGTGGGCGGGGCAGGCGCGCCGCAGTTATGTTTGAGCAAATGCTCTTTACTTGACCAAAACTTAGTTCTGATTGCGTCGTTGCTCTCGGGTGTGAGCGCTGATTGGGTCGATTGTTTGATATCGCGTCGTTTGATTAGCTATTATCTATTAAGTGGAAGAGGAAGGGGGGTGAGCCGGCGACATATATTCCCGTACAAACGGTCTATGATCATTCTCTAACCTTTTTCTGCGTTCGGTGATCCAAAAGCCTATTGCAAGACACAAAACATTCCGAAAAGCGTTCCGCAAGTCTACTTAAACGATCTCTTTGCTAATCAAAGCTGCGGTCGCGACTCGGTGTGATTAATAAACCTATAGTATTATAAGGCTTTTAAAATTTCATGACGTCATAAAGCCTGTATAACGCGGCCCGTGTGCGGAGCGGCGGCGATGAGGGCGGGCCTTTCCGCCCCAGTTACCGCGCGAAAACTTTCGCCCAATCCGATTTACCTTACTTAATTACATTTTCTACTATTAAAGCTTAGTGTGCGACTCTTGTGATTTGGTCGCTTGGTTTTATTTCTTTGATATGCTTATGCGTATGATAAAAAAATATTGGACAGACTATTTTTAATTAATAAAAAAAAACATAAAAATGTTGCAACATGAAGATAATCTGAAGAAAAGTTTACTAGAAAAAAAAATCGACGCGGACCAGGCAGACGGCGCTGCCTTGCAGCTTAAGAATGGCTAGAAGAATTTCGACGCAGTCCGTGAGGGCCGCGGTAGCATAATTGGTCAGTGCATTCGCCCGGATTGCGAAGGGTGCGGGTTCGAGTCCCGTCTGCTGCCTGGTCCGCGTGGAGTTTTTTCTAGTTATATTTTCTTTAGATTTAAACATCAAGCAGTTACATGCTTTAAAAATAATAAAAATTATAACTATAATTGCTATTTCTTCTTTCAAATGTTTAATACTTGTAAAAGTATTCATTTGACATTGTGGGTTACCTACAATGCGAAGAGATAGCGCTGCCTTGCAGCTTAAGAATGGATAGAAGAATTTCGGGACCGCGGTAGCATAATTGGTCAGTGCATTCGCCTGGATTGCGAAGAGTGCGGGTTCGGGACTCGAACCCGCACCCTTCGCAATCCGGGCGAATCGGCCCTATTGGCCGCGTCGAAATTTTCCTAGCCTTAAGCTGCAAGGCAGCGCCATCTCTTCGCATTGTAGGTAACCCACAATGTCCACACTATAATAATAATAATAATGTTTATTGACATTATACTTTTTACAATTTATGTTTGATTCCCTTGTATTCCAAAATAGGCCTTAGCCTGAAGTATGGAATCCAGTGTCCTCTCCAATTATGTACTTACAATATAATCTTAGCAGTTGTACTGGGCATAACAAAACATTACTATTTTTCTTCACAGTAAAGATAAATAGAAAAAATAACTAAATTATATGTGGGTGTAGGTGTGCTTGCGTGTGTGTGTGTGTGTGTATGTGTATGTGTGTGTGTGTGTGTGTGTGTGTGTGTATGTGTATGTGTGTGTGTGTGTGTGTATGTGTATGTGTGTGTGTATGTGTATGTGTGTGTGTGTGTGCCTGGGAGTTTGCACATTGCCTTGCAGCTTAAGGCTAGGAAAATTTCGTGGTAGCATAATGGTCAGTGCACTCGCCCGGATTTTGAAGGGTGCGGGTTCGAGTCCCGTCCGCTGCCTGGTCCGTGTGGATTTTTTTCTATTAAACTTTTCTTTAGATTTAAACGTCTAACAGTTAAATGCTTAAAAATAAATAAAAACATAATATTCATTTTATTATTTACTAGCTGTGCCCCGCGGTGTTACCCGCGGATTATTAAGGATATTTTCCCGCAGTAAAACGTAGCCTATGTGTTAATCCAGGGTGTCAGCTAACTCCATACCAAATTCTATTAAAATCGCTCCAGCCTTTAAGACGTGAAGAAGTAACAAACATACACACAAACTTTCGCCTTTATAATATTAGTGTGATTATTAGGGATATTTTCCCGCAGTAAAACGTAGCCTATGTGTTAATCTAGGGTGTCAGCTAACTCCATACCAAATTCTATTAAAATCGCTCCAGCCGTTTAGACGTGAAGAAGTAACAAACATACACACTCTCACACTCACAAACTTTCGCCTTTATAATATTAGTGTGATTTACTTTATATTGAGGAGCTCGATGGCGCAATTGGTTAGCGCGTTCGGCTGCGATCGTTGAAGTTAAGCAACCTTCGCAGTGGTCGGTCATTGGATGGGTGACCAAAAATTTACTATCTCGAGCTCCTCCGTGCTTCGGAAGGCACGTTAAGCCGTTGGTCCCGGCTGCATCTGCAGTCGTTAGTACCCACCAATCCGCACTGGGATCGCGTGGTGGGTCATGGCCCAATCTCCCTATTCCATCCATAGGGAAGGCCTGTGCCCCAGCAGTGGGGACATTAATAGGCTGGTGATAATGATGATGATGACTTTATATTTTCGCACGTGACCAATGTTCCACAGCGGCACACGAATCCGTGTAAAACTCAAACTCATGTGTGAAATATCAGGAGTTGTCAAGATCTTAGTATGCAAAACTGGGGGGTGGCTGGGACCGACCGGCGCGCCGAGACGTGTCAATTATCGAAGTGTTACTAGGCTTGTTGAAAATATATCGATGTATCGATATATCGATATTTTTTTTCGATATATCGATATTTTTTGCCGATATATTTTGATTCGATATATCGATACAAAATAACCAATATCGAAATTCGTATCAAAAACGATATTTTTTTAATTATTAGCGGCGTATCACGATTTAACTAAATTCGTATCTGGAATAATCGTAACTGGATCTCAAATTAATGATATTCAACATATCTATGATCTGTGCTGTATTTAGTATTGTCTATTATTTGTAAATAATAGACAATACTAAATACGCTGGTGAATTGGTTGTGCTGATTTCCATTATATTCTGTGAAGTGTGTGACTGTCTAGTCTTGTTTACGAAAGAGACCCTGCAATCAATTTCATCATTCGAAAATAGGGTATATTTTTAGGGAGACAATTTTCGTTACATTATTATTCCGCGTGTCATATTTCGTGAGATACTGTACGATATTTTTGGGAAAATTGGTCCGATATATCGATGTTTTTATCGCGATATATCGAAGCCGATATTGATATTTTTTAAAAGATCGATGTATCGATATATCGGTATTTTTTTCAACTTTCGACATCCCTAAGTGTTACGTTACGTACGAACGTAATTCATTACGGGGTTATCGTGCGCCCGGGTACAGGTATCTGTAGGTAACTAAGACGGCGACGATAAGGCTTGTTTGTATTAACATTGAAAATTAGTTAAGGTTTTGTGATTACTTCGTGATTATTCCTAACCTAACCTAAATAAAAGAAACAGACAAATGTCCCTGTGACGATACAACCCAACAAACACTAGAACATCTAATACAAAACTGTCCAAAATATAGCACATACAGAAATGAATATATACAAACTTTTCAATATACAACTTATACAAACAATAAAAACCTAAACCCCTATGAATTAAATAACATTATTAAAAAAGAAACAACAATCAAATCATATATAGAATTCATCCAAAAAATCATATTGAACTTAAAAGAATTTAACAAAAACATCAATTAAAATTTACAAAAACAAAAATATACTTTATTAACATAAAACAGTGAGAAAAACAGCTCGTAGTCCAAAAGCGAGTTTTGCTGTTTGCGTGTTTTGCTCATAACAAAGCAAACGGATACCAAAAAAAAAAAAAAAAACCTAACCTAACCTAACTGTTACTTTTTAATTTTCATTGTAATAACTACTTTCACTGTTCTGTTCGAGAATTGATCGTCCGCCGTAAGTAATGTTGTCACATCATCAGCCTATGAATGTTTATAATTTGTAAGACGCTACCTTTTCGTGATTACTCCTAACCTAACCTAACCTAACTGTTATTTTTTTAATTTTCATTGTATTAACTACTTTCACTTTTCTGTTCGAGAATTGATCGTCCGACGTAAGTAATGTTGTCTCATCATCAGCCTATGAATGTTTATAATTTGTTTTATAATTTGTAAGACGCTACCTTTTTGTGATTATACCTAACCTAACCTAACCTAACTGTTATTTTTTTAATTTTCATAGTATTAACTACTTTCACTTTTCTGTTCGAGAATTGATCGTCCGCCGTAAGTAATGTTGTCTCATCATCAGCCTATGAATGTTTATAATTTGTTTTATAATTTGTAAGACGCTACCTTTTCGTGATTATACCTAACCTAACTGTTATTTTTTTAATTTTCATAGTATTAACTACTTTCAGTTTTCTGTTCGAGAATTGATCGTCCGACGTAAGTAATGTTGTCTCATCATCAGCCTATGAATGTTTATAATTTGTTTTATAATTTGTAAGACGCTACCTTTTTGTGATTATACCTAACCTAACCTAACTGTTATTTTTTTTAATTTTCATAGTATGAACTACTTTCACTTTTCTGTTCGAGAATTGATCGTCCGCCGTAAGTAATGTTGTCTCATCATCAGCCTATTAATGTCCCCACTGCTGGGGCTCAGGCCTTCCCTATGGGTGGAATAAGGAGAATGGGTTGTGACCCACCACACGGGCCCAGTGTGGATTGGCGGGTGCTAACGACTGTTCATACAGCCGGGACCAAAGGCTTAACGTGCCTTCCGAAGCACGAAGGAACTCTAGATAGAAGATTTTTGGTCACCCATCCAATGACCGACCACTGCGAAAGTTGCTTAAGTTCAACGATCGTAGCCGAACGCGCTTACCACCTGAGCCATGAAGCTCCTCATCCGCGATGATATTGTTCCTGAATATTTGTCTGTAATGTACCTAACAGTCCTTTTTTTAATTTCCATAGCATGTATTAATGTATAACTGCTTTCACTTTTCTGTTCGAGAATAGTTCGACAGACGTAAGTAATGTTGTCTCATTGCCAGCTTATTAATGTCCCCACTGCTGGAACTCAGGCCTTCCCTATGGATGAAATAGGGAGACTGGGTCGTGACCTACCACGCGGGCCCAATGCAATGATTGGTGCGTGCTCACGAAAAGAAAAAGTCAAGATCAACGGCTTAACGTGCCTTACAAAGCATGGAGGAGCCAGAGATCTTTCTCGAGAATTTTTGGTCACCCATCCAATGACCGGCCACTGAGAAAGTTGCTTAACTTCCACGATCGCAGGCGGAACACCCTATCCTCCTGCGTCATCGAGCTTCTCCGTGTCTGTTAATATTGTCTAGGTGTCTTTTTATGTGAAATGTAAGCGACCAGCATTACGGTAAGCTACCACGCTACCAAATTTTATCTAAATCGATTCAGTGGTTTAATCGTGAAGAGGTAACAGACAGACATGTACCCTTATGCATTTATAATATTAGTATGGAAATATGGATTTAGTTATAGCGATCTCACCACCTCGAGGAGCTCGATGGCGCAAGTGGTTAGCGCGTTCGGCTGCGATCGTTGAAGTTAAGCAACTTCCGCAGTGGTCGGTCATTGGATGGGTGACCAAAAATTTCTATCTCGAGTTCCTCCGTCCTTCGGAAGGCAAGTTAAGCCGTTGGTCCCAGTTGCATCTGCAGTCGTTAGCACCCGCCAATCCGCACTGGACCCGCGTGGTGGGTCATGGCCCAATCTCCCTATTCCATCCATAGGGAAGGCCTGTGCCCCAGCAGTGGGGTCATTAATAGGCTGATGATGATGATGATGATGATGATGATCTTACCACCAGGGTCAAGGCTATATTTGGGTTGCACCTTTTGCAAAACTGAGTGAGGTAAAATCAACTATAGCTACAACAAAGTAATATTTATTTATAATTTTAATTTTGTAACTGCTTGATGTATAAATCTAAAGAAAATATAACTAGAAACAATTCCACGCGGACCAGGCATCAGACGGGACTAGAACCCGCACCCTTCACAATACGGGTGAATGCACTGACCAATTATGCTACCGCGGCCCTCACGGACTGCGTCGAAATTCTTCTATCCATTCTTAAGCTGCAAGGCAGCGCCATTTCTTCGCATTATAGGTAACCCGCAATGTCAAATGAATACTTTTACAAGTATTAAACATTTGAAAGAAGAAATAGCAATTACAGTTATAATTTTTATTTTTTAAGCATATAACTGGTTGATGTTTAAATGTAAAGAAAATATAACTAGAAAAAATTCCACGCGGACCAGGCAGCAGACGGGACTGTTCCGCGTGGATTTTTTTCTAGTTATATTTTACATCCTTAAAAAAATAAAAATTATAACTATCAAAGTGTTCCCATAATCGTGCGATAGCTTTACCCTCATCCCCTCCAGCAAACCGTATTATTTATTAACTAGCAAACCAGTGAACCAAATGTTCACCAAAACCTGATTTAAAAAAAAAATGTATTTAATTAATTGAGAACTTCGGAGATTTTGTGTGGTTTCGTTTGAAATTCGTGATTTCTCGAAAACCGCAAGTGCTACGTTACTCAAATCCGGTTTGTAGTCTTATCAGACTATTCTTAACTTATAACTTAAATATTCTCTTTATCTATCTCTTACGGTTTGGCCGCTGAAACAGCACCACAGACGGACGGACGGACGGACTTGTCTAATAGATAAGAGATTATTTCTCACCCAACTATTTGAATAACTAAAACGATCCGCATTCAATTTAAATTCAACACCATTGCTGTCTGAATAAATGCGTATATCTAGAATGAAGACAATTAAAATGCCCGAACGGTTGCTCAAAAGGGTCTAAGGTGCCTCTAAATTAATACAATCAAGTTGGCAGATACGCATATAATGAGAGCTATAAAACAATGAGGCGATTAAGCCCACAATATATGCCTCCCGCCGCCGTAAAATGTAGTTGCAAGACCCGTTTTAAATATATGACCTGGCCAAATTAAACGCGAGATCTTATAGCGCGCCTACCTACGCGTTTTAGCAGCGCTTTTCTTGTTATTGTGAAAAATTGCCTGTCGTAATATTGAATGTCGGAATGAACCTCGAGTAATATTTTAAAAGAAAATTTTTAACATTGACCTGTATTTATATATTAGAAATGTGTAATTTTTTTATAATTTTTTTTTTTTTGAAGTTATACTTCTTTAGGCGCGTTATGAAAAAATGATGAGAGTGAAATTTTAAGATGCACGCGCATCACTGTAACATAAAATTTTAACAGCATGAAGTTGGTCGCTTTAGCAACCAACTTCATGCGTTACTTTTGTGTTTACCGCACATTAAGAAAATCTACCAACAAAATAGAAATAGAATCTCTATTTAGTGGGTGCTAACGACTGCATTGTGAAGGCCTATCAAAAGTAATTATTAATCTGGAACAACGGAACCAAACGCGATTCAGGAGACTACAGCGCCATCTCTTGACCATTGGTGTAGTAGAACCAAAAACCACATCTTTATTTATTTTTTTTTTTTTTTTGTTTCCTCCCAGGCGGGGGAGAGGGTCAGAAATCCTCATGGATACCCTACAGCCGGCTGTAAGGTTATGTCAGACTCTTACTGACTAAAAAACACCCTTAATTCATGCTTATGGCCAGAAGGGCCTTACAAGCTTCATCTGAAGCGATCACCCCCCGAGAGGGGGATGATGCGGCGCTGCGTTAGTTTAAACTAGTGCATAGTTTGTAATAAAGTAACAGTTATAGGTATTCATATTTATAATATTTATCCACATGTTTCTAGTTTGTATATTCGGAATACGTGTTTGAGTTTCATACAAGTGCAAATCACATATATTCTAATAAATTATATTCAGTAGCGATTTTAATTGAATATTTTGATTATATATTTATTTTTTCAAATTAAAACTGAACTTTATTGACTGTGTCCTTTTCCAGACTTTTTATTAATTTATTGTAATTAATTATTTGCATGCAATTAAAAACTAATTTTAAACGATGCCAAAGAAGGATAACTTCTCACGCGCCTACATAAGTACACGCACCCATTTATTTATTTTTTATTTTTTTATGTCTGAATTCCCAAAGATCTCTGACAACAGAGCTAGAAAAACCCCGATGAGACGTGAAGACAAATTACATTTACCTCGGTCAAATTCAGAATTTTTTTGAAAAAAGTACTTATATGTCTGCCATACGAATATACATATAACAATTTACCGCCTTATCTGCGGTCACTTCCTGAATATAAGTTTGTAAGGTCCCTGAAGCAATGGTTATTATATAATTCATTTTATAATCTTAATGAATATTTTAATAATAATGTTTTATAAAAATGACTATTGCGTGCATCACCATCAACATCTAGCAGTAATACTAAATGTAACAGTTTTGCAATAAAGAATTATTCTATTCTATTCTAGACATTGTAATTTGACTTGAGCTTTTATAAGGGTGCCTGTATGATATGTGTTTTACTTACAACATTGTGTATTTTCATATAAATATGTTTAACGGGTACCTTTAATTCGCAACGAAACTTTTCTGTTTAATATAAAAAGTGATTCAATTGTAACATAAACTAATCTAAGTGGCGTATTACAGTGCATTCGCCCGGATAGCGAAGGGTGCGGATTCGAGTCCCGTCTGCTGCCTGGTCCGCGTGGATTTTTTTCTAGTTATATTTTCTTTAGATTTAAACATCAAGCAGTTACATGCAAAAAAAAATAAAAATTATAACTACAGTTGCTATTTATTCTTTCATATGTTTAATACTTGTAAAAGTATTCATTTGACATTGTGGGTTATCTACAATACGAAGAGATGGCGCTGCTTTGCAGCTTAAGAATGGCTAGAAGAATTGCCACCCGGCCATCGGGGCCGCGGTAGCATAATTGGTCAGTGCATTCGCCCGGAGTAAAGGGTGCGGGTTCGAGTCCCGTCTGCTGCCTGGTCCGCGTGGAATTTTTTCTAGTTATATTTTCTTTCGATCTAGGTAGGTAGGTTAGAAAAAGAGGCACTTAAGCGTCAAAGCTAACGTTTCAAGTTGAAAAGAGCGAGTCATTGAGCGATGAATCTCCCAAACGGGCCTCCAGATGAGTTGTTAGTGCGGCGAATAAATCGCGATTGTCTTAGAAATAGTCAAGCACTTTACTTTAAATTGAATAAAACGAGCATATACCGACTCGCTCAAGGCTCAAGGCGTACGTAATAGCCTATTTTCGACATCCAATCCCCATGCTAGGGCCGTGGAACAATTTAAATAACCCAAACATTCTTTCGCCTGCAGCAGGCCTACTCTATTTCAACGAAAAACGAAATTTCGATCGAAATTTCGCACGATCCTTACTCTGTTTCTATTTCATTTCGAAAATGCGTTCGTCCGAAAATAGTTTGACATTTAAATTCTCTAAGCCTACTCTAATTCACTTTTGAACTAAAAGTTGAATTTGACAGATAATTCAAAGTTCGAAATTTTATCCTCAAATTGACGAAATGAAAAGTGTTACCTTTTCATTTTCTTTTTGGGATTTTTGTTTAAATTAAACCTAAAATTACTAATAGAGTATTTTTAATTAAGGCTGTTTAGCGTGAGGAACATTTTAGTAAGAAAGATTTACAAATAAATCAAATTTTTGTTTATTATTTATTGTATTGCCAATACTTCAAAGTGTTACACGACAAATTTAGGTTGACATACATTCGATTGCATCAACTCTACAAATTAGTCGGCTAACACTGTCAAAAGAGGTTGTTTTAATGTAATCAAAAATGTTCTCATAAAGTAATATTGTTTTGAAGTAAAAGACGTTATCTAAAAAGTGTAGACGAAAAGAACTCACAAACATAACTCATTCCATTCGTTCACGATTCCGAACTTTATGTGCGTGTTAGATGAAATAGAGTAGAGTCACTGGCGAAATTTCGTTTAAAATTCGTTCGTTGCCGAAATTTCGTTTCGGAGAAAGAGAGTAGAGCTCCAGATTTCGGATGTTGACTTTGTCAAAGTCCGCTTAGATGGCGCTGCTGTGCACTCAATTTTTATGCCGGGTTCGAGGGAAACGTTATAGCCTTAGGCTGTTTGTTCGTAGTACGTAATGCGCAGGTAATACTTTAAAGCGTTATTGTTATTCCGAAGATGCTAAACACGACAGGTGAGATAATTCGACGGTCTTTTACCGCCTTATTCCAAAACGTAGACTAAATTTAAAGAACAGTGCTAGAAGAAAATCAGATGGGACTGCTGATGCCTGGTCCGCATGGAATTTTTTCGAGTAAACTTTTCTATAGATTTAATCATACAGGGTGTTACAAAAATACAAATAAAGCTTGAAGGGCGTTGAAGTACATCATATAAGGAGTCTTTTCTAATTTACTTAAATATTTGCATGAAGTTTATTACTATTTATAAAAACAGTTATTTTGAAGGTACCTCGAACTAGAGACGTGTCTTAAAATGATCATTAAAAATAACTGTTTTTATAGAAAATTAAAACTTCATGCAAATATTTTATGAAAATTAGAGAAGACTCCCTTTATAAAGAACTTCAACGCCCTTCAAGCTTTGTTTGTATTTTTGTAACACCATGTATAGTAGTTAAATGCATAAAGAAAAATTTAACGTAGATTATACCAAAACCTGGATGCCTACTCTAATTCAACGAAAAACGAAATTACGATCTAATCTTTGCACTTATCTTACTATGTTTCTGGTTCGTTTTAACTATAATAATATTCGTAGTCGGAATATAGATTGAGGTCTAGATGGTGGTTTTGTAAGCCTACTCAAAGAAAGCTTCAATTAGATTGTTCAAATTAAGTATAACCTTAAATTGACGAAATTAAATTTCGTTTGAACTTCGTCACCGAAAGTTCGTTTCGGAGAAAGAGAGTAGATCCCCAGGACTATAACTGATGCTGTCACTTTTGTTTGCTAAAAAGAAGACAGAGACAACATTATGTATAAAACAAGACTAACTTTAGTCTGCATTTTGGAATAAGGGGCTTTGAATACCAAAAAGGCTATTTAGAGTTATTACCACATAAATAATTTCTGTGCTTGTTACTAAGTCTCTAACCTTCTTTTGTCTATTCAGAAACACGACTCACCGTACCGTTATTAAGTTAATTATATATGCTATTTTAATAATATAAATTTTCTAAAGAAAATAGAACTAGAAAAAATTCCACGCGGACCAGGCAGCAGACAGGACTCGAACCCGCACCCTTCGCAATCCGGGCGAATGCACTGACCAATTATGCTACCGCGGCTCTGACGACCGCGTCGAATTCGAATTTATTTATTTATTTGCATTAGAATAGGGGTACACTCTAGTAGAAAGTCTACTCGAAATTCTTCTAGCCCTTCTTATCCTTTGCTTTCAAGTAGGCTTGTTGAAAATATATCGATGTATCGATATATCGATATTTTTTGCCGATATATTTTGATTCGATATATCGATATATCGATACAAAATAACCAATATCGAAATTCGTATCATAAACGATATTTTTTTTAATTATTAGCGGCATATCACGATCTAACTAAATTCGTATCTGGAAAAATCGTAACTAGATCTCAGATTAATGATATTCAACATATCTATGATCTGTGCTGTATTTAGTATTGTCTATTATTTGTAAATCTGTTTCGCTGGTGAATTGGTTGTGCTGATTTCCATTATATTCTGTGGAAGTGTGTGACTGTCTAGTCTTGTTTACGAAAGATGGCACCCGAGAGGCCCTGGCATTGGCATTTTCATCATTCGAAAATAGGGTCTATTTTTAGGGAGATAATCTTCGTTCCATTATTATTCCGCGTGTCATATTTCGTGAGATACTGTACTGTCATGTAGTGTAGCGGCAAATTGGAACTTTGATAATTCTTTCTTTAATTATAATTTGTATTGAACTATTATTACTATGCTAGGCTGACCTAAATATATTTTTGGAAAAATTGGCCCGATATATCGATATATCGATTTTTTTTTTCGCGATATATCGAAGCCGATATTGATATTTTTTAAAATATCGATGTATCGATATATCGATTTTTTTTTTCAACTTTCGACATCCCTACTTTCAAGTAACAGAAAATATAAAATCAAACATGTTTTAATACTGTACCTTTTCCTGTCCTCATTAAAAACGAAATAGGAAAAGCAAAAATTTAGGCAGACTACTTAAACAATAAATTCACAGATAATCACCAATATTAACTTTCGTTTCAATAAGAAGGGTCGTCACTTCGAAAATGTTTCCATAATTCTGTCGTTCAAAATAACTTTGAACGCTCCTAACAGTGAAAGGTCAATTCGCAGACATATAGGGAAGATTTGTCACATACTTCAATATCACACGGTGAATTTTCCAGAAACTTTCCGGCATGCTACAGTTTTGATATATCGTATGTACTCTTTCAATCTTTGGAGCGCATCTCAAAAATATTTTTTTGATTAATCTCTCCATGAGTGAACTATTGAAAATCTTATGAATACCAGGTGCATAGTTTATTTTGCGGAAAAAGATATAAGTTTGGCAAAAGACTAGACATAATTTTTCGTGGTATTAACTTTAAGGGGCAGACATATAAAATATATATATTTTGCTGGTTTTCAATGTCTGACATAATACTGTAAAATTATTATGAAGTCCAGTCCTATCAAATATTATTATTTTCTTTCCAGACTTTCTTCCTTCCTTTTATTATATTTATTTATTCTTTATACACAAATGTACAATGGCGGACTTAATGCCGTAGGCATTCTCTACCAGTCAACCATAGGATGTTGTGGAGATTAGTAGTGGTAGGGTGAACAACTGAAGTGGAAATCACAGGGAAAGAAAGTTTATAAAAATAATAATATACAGGGTGTGACAAAAGTCCGAAATAAAACTTTAGGGTTTGGTTGTGTTCCTTGTATAGAATTACCTACGAAAGTGTGACGGCTTACAGACAACTATTATTTTCTAATTAAATTAATGAAAATATCGTTTTACACCTGCCTATGACAACCCTATAAATGCTACGATTACTACTACCTAAACAGACCCCCCTCTCTCCCCCAAGCGCCCCTGCGCCCCGCTCAGATACCTACAAATTTTTATTTCGGATAAAATACCTACAAATTTTATTTCGGAATTCTGTAACACCCTGTATAAATATACACATTTTTCAGGATTCCTTAAACATAACACCGAGTTTCAAAAAGCTGTAACTATCACAACATTATCTAAATATCAATTTATTATAGATATACTAGTTGACCCAGCAAACTTCGTATTGCCATAAAAATATGGGTGGCAGAAGGGTGAAGATTTAGGGTTGTATGTATTTCTTAATTGTTTGGATTATTTTAAGTTTTTTCCATTGTTGTTGGATTTTTTATGTTTTTTTTATCACATTATAAAGGGTCAACAACCCTTATCACTTAGGGGTATAAAAAATACATAGTAGCTGATTCTTAGACCTACTGAATATGCATATAAAAATTTCATAAAAATCGGTCAAACCGTTTCGGAGTAGTCTGGTAACTAACATTGTGACACGAGAATTTTATTAAAAAGATTATCGATAAACGCCAAGCCCGAAACAACCCAAGCGGCGATAATTGCCGCAAAACACCAAGAACAGTTATTCCATTTGCAATCAGAACAAATTTAATTCGAGCACTAATAACCGCCAACGCGTTCTATTTGTTCCTACTATTCCATAAAAGATGCAACGGAACAGGAAAATTAATTCAAGACAAAGCCAGCCCGCGGCCGCGCGCGGCTAGCCGGGCCAACGTCGAGCGTCGTTTTTATGTTGATGTTACTCCAGATTTTAAATATAATCCAATTTTAGTTATAATTTTTTTTAAGCATGTAATTGCTTGATGTTTAAATCTAAAGAAAATATAACTAGAAAAAAATCCACGCGGACCAGGCAGCAGACGGGACTCGAAACCGCACCCTTCGCCTTGCCTGCACTTCCTTTCTTATGCTGCAAGGCAGCATTCGTAGTTATTACCTACGCAGTTTGGAATTTTTGTTATATTTTTAAGCATTTAACTGCTAGATTTTTAAACCTAAGAATAGTTTACTAGAAAAATATCCGCACGGACTGCAGCAGACGGGACTCGAACCCGCACCCTTCGCTATTCGGGCGAATGCACTGACCATGCTACCGCAGCCCTGATGGCCGTGTCGAATTTTCTCTAGTATTTCTTAAGCTGCAACGCAGCGTTGTTTCTTCGCATTGTAGGTAACCCATAATGTCAAATGAATACCATTACAAGTATTAAACATTTGAAAGAAGAAATAGCAAGCATAGTTATATTTTTATTTTTTAAGCATTTAATTGCTAGATGTTAAAGGCACGTTTTACCGAAAGATTCTCATTGATTGATCTAGTCTTGAGCATAGTTAGAAAGGGATGTCGCTATATATAGCACATAGCGACATCCCTTTCTAACTGTACTCAAGTAAAGATCAACACTTAGTTGTCATTCTGTAATACGGGCTTAAATCTATGCATAATGCATCTAATCTAATGCTAGATATTTAAATCTATGCACAATGCATCTAATCTAATGCTAGATATTTAAATCTATGCACAATGCATCTAATCTAATGCTAGATGTTTAAATCTATGCACAATGCATCTAATCTAATGCTAGATGTTTAAATCTATGCATAATGCATCTAATCTAATGCTAGATGTTTAAATCTGCTACTTGGTCCGCGTGGATATTGTTCTAGTAAACTTTTCTTTAGATTCAAACATCATTTTTGTGTTTTTTAAATGATTGCTCAAACATAAGCATATATTTTTGCTACTGACCGTTGAAACTTATAACACAAAGTGGGATAGATGTGTCCGGAAGTACAATTTTGAAAGTGCAAAAATTTAATTTTAAAGAAAAATCTTTAGTTATATATTATTTTAAATAAATCGGCTTCCTAGAGCATTACCTACTCAGAATTTTTAGAGTGTGTATGCTGTTAGTCGCAGATGACCTTTACAGCTTCACCGGGTTTAGAGGCGGCGAGATCCTAAGGGGACCTCAAGCCGAGAATTGGCGAGTGCCTCTAGAGATATTCCAGGCGGATGGCATCTCCCCACGGGGGGAGTCTCCTTCCGTCTGGAGCCTCTAGACCACTTGAACCTGAGGTACAAGGTCTCCCGCCGTAGATTTACGAACCGATGGCGTAGCGTTTCACTTTCATAAGAGCATGTAACAGCCTAGACTGAATAAATGAGTTTGAGTTTTGAGTTTGAGGGGTTAAGGTCAACTAGAGGGCGTCTCTGAGACTCGGACCTCGACTTTAGTTAGCCGTTGTTGGGGAGAGTCCTATCAGAAATTACAAGTCTTCAATTTAGTCTTCTTATAGTCCTACTCGATTACATAGATGAGGACAAACGTAGTCACTTTTCAAATTCTAATATTAATGTGTTTTTTTTAATTTTTTCTGGCTTTGGATACTCAGTCCTTTAGCCGAATATTAATGCGAACGCTTCAAAGTTGCCAGTATTTGAATGTGTTAATTTTAATTTAACCTCGAACCTCTTTAGTGGCGTCTTACCTAAGTGTTTTATCGTGTACAGCCACCGACATTGGGCTGCCGCACAGAAAAAAACCACACCTGAGCGTCTTTAGTTGGAGCTCGGTTACATCGGGCCGATGCGATGGTTAATTTAATATGTAAAACAGTCTCTAGCGTGTAAAGGATCGCAAACATTTTGGCGCGTAAGTTGTTAACGAAAATCGTCGTGGTATTTTTGTTGTTTTGTTGGAGTGCTATTCTAATGTTGTTTGCCTTGAAATTGGGAGGAGATATAATTTTTATGTTTTAAGCATGTGACTGCTCGATGTTTAAATCTTAAGAAAATAATACTAGAAAAATTTCCAGGCGGACCAGGCAGCAGACGGGACTTGGTTCGAGTCCACGTGGATTTTTTTCTAGTAATATTTTATTTAGGAAATAAGATGTAATGGCTTTTAATTTTTAATTGTTGTGCCTCATTCTATAGTGGGACCGAATAGCTAAATTTCCGATTAATAATGATAACTACATGTGTGTGGCATTAAAAGTGATATTTTACAAATTTATTAGTTATACTAAGTATAACAAGAAGATAATTGGACTAGAAAAAAATCCTTTTTTTTAGAAATCTGAAGAATAAGATTTTTTTGTTGTTGATGTTTAAATAAACATAAAATTTGTATTAACATTTAAATATCCAGCAGTTAAATGCTTAAAAAAATGAAATTGTGCACCCTACCACTAATTTTCTCCACAACACCCTATGGTATGTCCGCCATTGTACAATTGTGCATTAAGAATTAAATAAATAAGTTATTATCTTATTTATATATTATGTTACCAATATCTGTTACGTATGAATTACAAACTAATTTAGCATTTATTTCTTGCGAAGAAATAACACATCATCCATTCTACGAAATGTATTATGAGAATGCATTTACCTAAACTACAATTTTCTTTCTACTGAAAAAATCTTTAGGTATCTGACTGATAGACTTAGATAGGCCCCAAGCAGATGCTAAAATAAAAATAAATAAACTTGAGATCATTGCAGTTTAGTACGAGTAGGATTTTGTAAAAAAAATCTTACTGTATAGTTATATATTAGACTAGTGGCCCGCCCTCGCTTCGCTTTGGGGTAGAATTGATCAAACTCCATTCTTAGCGGATGCCTACGTCATAACATCTACCTGCATGCCAAATTTCAGCCCGATTTGTCCAGTGGTTTGGGCTGTGTGTTGATAGATCACTATGTCAGTCAGTCACCTTTGAGTTTTAAATATATATTGATTATTACTATATCGTCATCACATTGTTTTACAGCAAAATATAGCAACCACCGTTGAAGAAGCCATTAAGGGGTTAGTTCATTGAGAAACATTATAATATTTTTTAGTAAAATTTTCTTTAGATTTAAACATCTTGCAGTTACATGCTTTTAAAAAAACAAATATAAAAATTAATAATCAAAACTTGATAGTGAGATTGCATATTCGATGACCTCCGTGGCTGAGTGGTTTGTACGCCGGGTTTCAATGTGCCGCCTACTCGAGAGGTCCCGGGTTCGAATCCCGGTCGGGGCAGATGTTTGTGTGATTAATACGAGCATTTAAACTCATCATATCATGGATGTTTAATATGTATTTCTATATAAATATACCTATATATGTACTGCATATACAGTCTCTCCGTTACCCTAGGATCCCATAACACAAGCCTTACAGTGCTTACTTTGGGGCTAGGCTAATTGGTGTGAGTGTTGAAAATACTTATTTATATTAATAATCAAATCTTGTTAATGAGATTGCATATTACGAAATCGTCGTTAGAACTGACAAAAATAGTCAGAAGTCAGAAGCCTTTATTTGCATTAAATATGGTGTACATAAGATGTTACATTAGTGTTTGATGTTATTTTACATTCAGTATAGATAAAGTATCACATATTTTGCTGTCACACAGCATGCAATACAGAAAACATATAAAATTAAACAATTCAAATAACCTCAAAAAATTCAAAATTATGTCCTTTATAAATCTACATCATAATATTAATTAAAATAAAAAAAAAAAATTGTGTGTGTCAGCTCCGACGCACGACCGGAGTTTACACTCTAAAATCGATTGTCTTTGAACAGACACAAAACAAAATCAAGTCCGAAGAAGTCCGTTACAAGTAGAGATACCTCAGGAATCGTCCCATGGTTTCGACTATCATAAGTTCCATGTCACACATTTTATCATCTAACATCAGCGATATTCATCATATATTTTATATGCATTTCTGGAAACACACAATTTCAAAAATATCACACAATTGGGATCTGACAAAATTCGTGAGACACCTGGTGTTCAATTTTGGAACTAATACCGGGGTGCATCGCTCATCAAAACACATAAGTTATCATTAGTGTCATTAGTACTTTTGAGAAATTAAACAAAAAATGACGGAAGAATTAGGAATATTTAACCCTCGCAAGATTTCTAAAAAAAGAATAAAGTGTTGTGTGTATGGATGTGGAAGCAGTTTTCAAAAAAACCGTGAATTAACGTTTCATAAGTTTCCTAAAAAAAATGCGCGTTGTGTTTACATCAAAAATTATTTTGGTCAAATGGAAAAAGTGGACCAATTCACAGCATGGAAGAACGCTTTGAAGATTGACTGTAAAATAAATCCTCACATGAAAGTGTGTTCATTGCATTTTCTGAAAGACGACTATATATTACCAGGTGAGTCAAATTCGTTTTTTGAGGTTAAGCAGGTGTGAAGTAGCATTTTACAAGATCTCATTATTATTCCACTAAGAAAAGAATGGGACGGCAACAACATTAAAATGAAAGAGTTTCCTTGGTTTAGTTACCACAATTCAATAAATGTTTGTGTATACCACAATTCAATAAATGTTTCGCAGCTACCAGTCGTTCACCCTCTCGAAAATTGCGATTACTGGGCATTGAACCGGACCATTCACAAATATCATTAATTGTTAAGACTATCATTATCTACCACTAATATTGATATTTAACTATTTTACGGTATTTCATCACGGTTTGACTAGGCAAATGCACCCCCGTCGGCGCCATATTGAATAGGCCACGCCTCCATGTCAGATCCCAATAGTCATCATTTTGTAAATATGTATTATAATTCCAACTGTACTGAAAATCACTATTCCAGAGTGCTGGACACTTACCGGCATTTCTCTATATTCTGTTACTTATTTGTTTTCATTAATTTTGCTCCGCTTTTATCTATTTTTAGTTTATTTATTTCAATGACATTTGTGACAACTTAATGTTTTTTATCCGTTGCCATGGCTAAAAGTGAAAGGTGCGCAGATGAGGTTGCGCGCAAAAACGTAACGAGGTCATCAATCTCACATTTTTCTCATACCGGGCCCCTTATATATGCAAATCGATTCTTAAGAAGTAAACTCCAAAAAACAAACGTAGCTATTTTAATTACACGTTTTAACCAATCAAAGCTAAACACTCTCATAATTGAAAATCATAGAGCGAGCTTTATCCAATTCTCTTGTTATTCAAACAAAGAAGTTTCTCAATTTTGAAGAGGGCAAGAACTCCCCGCTACATCTCCGGAAAGATAAAATGCTATATTGTGAAATCTTTAAAGACCATTAGTAATATTGGAAACGTTTTAATTTCTCGCCGGGCGGCGGGCCTCCGGGCGGTATGGCGTAGAATAGGTATCTTTTACAAAACTTTTCGAGCAAATGTAATTGGTTTTTGAGGATCGCGGCAGAAAGTCTATGGATTGTGCTCGCTCAGCTCCGGTGGAATTGAAAGGTTGTGAGACGTAAGAGTTTTTATCTATGGCTATAGGAAATTGTTGAGTACACGTATTGGAATAGGTATTTAACTCTGCTCTGAATATTTATATACTTATAAGCACTTAGGCTGCTTATCCATCATTATCAATTAAATATTAATTTAATTTTTGAAGAAAAAATATTTAACCCCTTATTGCATGAATTATATAAAACGGAAGAAACAAAACAAAATTTTTAGCGATTGTATCTTTTATTAGTCTTAATTAAGAAATTAATAATAATAAAATTTTTTTTTTTAATTATTTGGGAATTTAGCCCACAAAGCCATATATGGATTCGTATGCAGTCTAGTGAAATAATAGATATCCATATGCATTAGGAACATTATAGAAAATTATATCTTATGAAAATATTTAAAACAGTTACGTTTATCATTGTAACACAAATAAACTCTACATTTTCCACACATAGTGAATGATCAATATTTTGAACATCCCTGACATAATTGTCGATTTTGTTTCCATTCGGGAAAGTGGTCAAAATTGTCAGATGAAAGCTCATCGTCACTCATAAAGCCATCGCCAGGAATAGGGTTAACATGCTTGGAAGTACCATAAAAGCGAGAAGGATTCATTGCTGCAAAGAAAGAAAAAAGGCAAATGAACACACACAAAGCCATATATGAGCGTTAGAAATGTTAACGTGAATGCATACGAAGCCAAAAATGGCAATTTCAAAAAAGCATCCATAAGTCAAGTAAAACAAAATAAAATACCAAAAAAGCACCTGTTTCATGTTATAGCACATATATATATCACAATATAAAATTCTAGGATTCTTAACTTACTGATTTATTACTTTCTTTTCACAAATAAAATTAACATTACATTTCTGCATCCGAACGGTGGGCCGCGCTGCACATAACCTCAAATATTTTGACAAATGTCACCAACCATAGACCAATAGAAAATACGTTCCGTTATACGAAAATATTTATAAGATATTTATAACAATTGTTTTGAAATAAAATAAAATAGAATTCTAAAAAAAATTGCCAAAGTTTTAGAGCCACCAATGGCTTCGTATGCGGTAAAGGGATAAAGAATTAACAAAAAAAAAATGTTTCTTAAAAACAGTGATGTTCACACACTTAATACAAGAAACATAAATTAACTAACTTAACCGGCTACTAGAATTCACAAAATTAATAATTCATTTAAAGGTCTTTGTGTTCGCTTATACAATAAAGTCCCAAGCAATATCTAAGAGTTAACCATAAATAAATTAAAAGATAGTATAAAAAAAGCACTTATTAAAAAAGCTTATTACAAAGTGTCTGATTATATTACAGACAAAAATGCTTGGGTTTGAACTGTTCCAATCATTCCAACAGGTTTTCAATATTGAATAAATCATAATTGTATTGATGTTGTAACAACATAATGATTTGTAAATGTTGTTAATTTAGACTTTTAATGTTGTAGAGGTTTTTTTCGCTCATTTTTCTCCGCAGCTAAAAAATATGTCCATAACGAGTGGTAGGGAAAAGAAAAATATTTGACGATTCAAAAGAGTTGTACTATACATCCAATTTGAATAAAGATATATTGATGTCTGATTTCTATCACGATCAGCCTATTAATGTCCCCACTGCTGGTGCACAGACCTTCTACATAGATGGAATATTGGGAGATTGAGCCATGACACGCAGGCCCAGTGCAAATTTAGTTTTTAGTTTAGACAAACATAACAGAAATAAATGACAATAAGTAGATCTATTTAGGGGTATTCACACCCGGCTACTTTTTCAAAGAAAGGAATTTTCAGCGTTTCAGCTTAAATATCATAAAAAATTGTTACAAACTATTTTTTTTTATAAGAGACTGCGGATCCAATCTTCTCCAAATCAGCCTAAAGATAGCGAAGTCAAAATAGGTTTAAACCACAATTTATTTTTCCTTCATCCATATTGATTCTGCATACCAAAACGCAAGTAGGTATCATAAGTATTTTTTATTTTGTTTATAATTGTAGTACTACAGTTGGCAAAAAAAAAATCATAGATCTCGTGCTCTATACGACTTGAAAGGACGTTGAAAATGAATCTACCTATAATAGGTATTTTTTTTTAAAATTGCTTTTTTTTTGAAAAATCTATAATAGATTATTCAAAAAAAAAGCAATTTTTCAAAATATTTTTACATCATCTAAAAGCCCTTCGAATTCCGCGTCTTTTGAGGTCTCATATTGTATCAGCATAAGCTGAGGCAGGGTCCTGATTGGCCGTCTTAAATCTAGTATTAATTGTTGTTCTTAGGTTAAGTTTCTTTTTTATATTTTTTTTCCTCTGTTTCTTATATACTAGATGGCCAATAAAGATTTTTCATTTCGTTTCATTTCATACGTCCTCGTTGCCGCACGCGAGCCTCCCGCCGCGTGAAATCGTACCTCGCGCCGCGTAAAACTCGCGGTTAAAGGCACCTCAACAGCCTCAACCGTCACCAATATCGAAAAAAGTGTAATGACCTAAAATATTCCTTGGTTCAATACCGAGGTGCTTTTTTTTTCATATTTTCGAAATTCGGCCCCGTTCTCGACATATCGGAAATTTTCTGGGAAAACACGTGATTTTCGGTCGAAAAAAGTCGGTTTTTTTCGATATAAAAAAAAGTCGGTTTTTTCGATATCAGAAAAAGTCGTTTTTTTCGATATCCGAAAAAGTTTTAGACGTTTTCAAAATAATTTTTACATCTTCTTAAAGCCCTTCAAATAACGCGTCTTTTGAGTCCTCATACGTCCCCGTGGCCCTACACTTCGGGGTATCACGGGTGAGTCGCACTTTCAGCGAAAATGGGGTCCTTTTTTTATAACGCAGGTAAAAAATCTTTTTACAGACGACGGCGCCTTTAATAGGCACACCGCCGAACGGATGTCACACCTGGCTCCCGCAAGTGTTACGGACCCCCCAGTGGCTGCCCACCGAGAACCCCGCAACTCTTACGGGCGCTTTACGGCATAATATCCACTAAAAAGGTTCTGCGAATACCTTCTACACTGCTTAATGCGAAGCCGCGGGGTCCCCGTTAGGGATTTTACCACGAAACGAAAATGGGGTCCTACTGGAGCGATCGAAAATACATTTTCAATGTCAAAATACTTTCTTTCGCCATAGAGCTCTCCTTTTTCCGATTTGCTTTCGTATCTATAAATATTTAAACTTACATTGTAATCGTTTAAAGGTGCGAAGAAGCCGTCACTTACTCGCATTATTATCCACTCCGGACCCAGCTTAAGGTAATAAAACCGTGTTTAATTACGGGATAAATTATCTAGCGCGGGAAAATCTAGCGCTATAAATCTAGCCCGGCTGAATAATAAATACTGGGGCATCTTGTGCGTAAGCCTTCGGAGCGGCGCGAACGATGTCGCTTGTTAGTTTCAATTAACGCGGCCGGTAGATGGCGCTGTTAACTTGTCAACGAGTTAAAGTATAGGTAGGTAGTATATTCTCTTATTTATCAATCAATCAATAAAACTTTTTATTAATATTTTAGTGCAACGCCCTCGCTTCGCTTTGTTGTAGACTATAAATTCGTTTTCTCGGGATATTATTATGCATATACGTATGTAAATAATTTCCGTTTTTTTTTTTATAGATAGTTCCGACAAATGACTCCACCCCACCTGATGTTAAGTGGAGGTGAAGTTCAGACGCGAAGATAGCTGATACAGCAGTTCTACCTGCCACACCAGCCATCCTCACCCTGCCGGCTGCATGTTGCTTCTTCACGCCTCTTTGAAAGGATCCCAGGTTGTAAGAGGGAGGGAACACGTGAGCGGGCAGAGCATTCCATTTACGGATAGTACGACCAAGAAATGAGTCACCAAATTTCTTTGTACGCGTTGGAATTGTAGCCACAGTTATAGTAATTATCAAATTATTGGTATTCGAGTCACTTGACATCGGAACCGCAGCAGCCGACAGCGAAGCGGTGTGCCCTTTTAGTGTGAAATAATTTTAAACTTTATCTACATATTTACTTACAATACCAGGAGCTCTACTCTCTTTCTCCGAAACGAAATTTCGGTAACGAACGAATTTGAAACGAAATTTCGCCAGTGTCTCTACTTTATTTCATTTTCAAACAGGCACATTAACTTCGGAACCATAAACAGTTTTCGTGAACGAATGGAATGAGTCATGTTTGTGAGTTCTTTTTATCTCTACTTTTAAGAAAACGTTTTTTTACTTGGTAACAATATAGGTAGTTTACGGCAAATTTTTAGATGACATTGAAAGAACCTTCTTTGACAGTGTTAGCCGACTAATTTGTAGAGTCGATACAATCTACTGTATGTCAACCTCAATTTGTCGTTTAATACTTTGAAGTATCGAAATTACAAAAAATAATAAAAAAAATGGTTTATTTGTTCTTACTCTTGCAAGTATTTTAGGCTTAATTAAAACAAAAATCTCAAAACGAAAATGAAAAGGTAACACTTTTCATTTCGTCGATTTGAGTTCAAAATTTCGAACAATTAATTATCTGTCAAATTCAACTTTTCCTTCGAAAGTTTTGTGAATTAGAGTAGGCTTGGAGAATTTAATTGTCAAAATATTTCGGACGAACGAATTTTCGAAATGAAAAGGAAACAGAGTAGGGAACGTGCGAAATTTCGATCGAAATTTCGTTTTTCGTTGAAATAGAGTAGGCCTCCAGTTTCGCTTGAGGCGGTGTAGCGAGCGAACGGCATCACGTGCGACCGGATGGACTACTTCCCGCTTTTCAAGCTATAATGTTTATTAAAAGTGTGGTGATAAAGTTTGAGGAGCTCGATGGCGCAAGTGGTTAGCGCGTTCGGCTGCGATCGTTGAATTTAAGCAACCTTCGCTGTTGTCGGTCTTTGGATGGGTGACCAAAAATTTGCTATCTCGAGCTCCTCCGTGCTTCGGAAGGCACGTAAAGCCGTTGGTCCCGACTGCATCTGCAGTCCGCCAATCCGCATTGGGCCCGCGTGGTGAGTCATGGCGCAATCTCCCTATTCCATCCATAGGGAAGGCCTGTGCCCCAGCACTGGGGACATTAATAGGCTGATGATGATGATAAAGTTTTAAAATTATTTCAGACTGAAAGTGCTTGCCGTTTCGATGCCGGCCGCTGCCATTTCGGCGTGAATTAGTCTCAAAACCACATGACAATCTACATAGGTATTCTGTCAGATCCAATCTTACTGACGATCTCATATATTCGGATTTCAGACAAATGACAAATATCTTATACTGGCTGCTTCTATAGACATAGCGCCATTTTGCCGTGTAATTGCGTAATGCGTATCAAACAAATGTCTAAAATGAAAGCTATTTAAATCGGAAATGAGATAATATTTTACAGAATCATTGTGAACATCACTTAAAATACAAAAATGTAATCTTTCTTGTTTATATTAAAAGTGCTTGTTAAAAGGGCTTGTTAAAAGTGCTTGTTAAAAGTACTTTTTAACAAGTACTTAAAAGGGCTTGTTAACAGTACTTTTTAACAAGTACTTTTTACAAGCCCTTGTGCTTGTTAAAAGTGTGGAAAATAAGCGTATGGTCCGCCTGATGGTAAGCGGCTTACCATAGCACCGTTGCCTACCCTGACCCAATCCCTTACCCAGTGGAGCCCTCGAACTTTAACCTTACTCACAGATAGAAACAGAACACTACCAAAAGGTCTATGCTTTATTCGCTTTCAATACCAGACACGTTTCGTACCTGGAGCTTTACTCTGTTTCTCCGAAACGAAATTTCGGTAACGAACGAATTTTAAACGAAATTTCGCCACTGACTCTACTCTATTTCATTTTCGAACAGGCACATAAAGTTCGGAACCATATACAGTTTTCGTGAACGAATGGAATGAGTCATGTTTGTGTGTTCTTTTTATGTCCACTTTTGAGATTACGTTTTTTTACTTGGATACAATATAGGTAGTTTACCGAAAAATTTTTGATGACATTGAAAGAACCTTCTTCGACAGTGTTGGCCGACTAATATGTAAAGTTGATAGAATCTATTGTATGTCAACCTAAATTTGTCGTTTAATACTTTGAAATATTGGAATTACAATAAATAATAAAAAAATGGTTTATTTGTTAATTTTACATGATAAAAAATATTTCTCGAGCTAAGCAGCCTTGATCAAAAATACTCTTGCAAGCATTTTAGGCATAATTAAAACAAATCTCAAAACGAAAATGAAAAGGCAACACTTTTCATTTCGTCAATAAATTTGAGGTTAATATTTCGAACAATAAAATTATCTGTCAAATTCAACTTTTTGTTCGAAAGTTTTATGAATTAGAGTAGGCTTGGAGAATTTAACTGTCAAATATTTTCCGACGAACTTTCGATATGAAAAGGAAACACTTTTCATTTCGAAAATTCGAAGAGAAGTAACGAACGTGCGAAATTTCGATAGAAACTTCGTTTTTCGTTGAAATAGAGTAGACCTCCTGAAATATAATAATTCGGGTAATAATAATTGGTTTTAAATAATAATAAGGTACCGACAGTTTATGTTTAAAAAAAAACATCTGAAAATGTCGAAGTGCATTTATCTCTTAAAAAAATGGCGTGAATTGACATTATTTCTTAAATAAATTAAACAGTGAGTGCCTGTTGCTGTAACGTACTTTGAACAGGATAAATGAAGTGTCTACAAGTAAGTTATTGCGAGAGACTTTCTAAGAGTTATATCTGCTGATGCTATATAGCTAATGTTACTAGGTCTGAATTTCTTCCACGCGTTTAATATTTTTTCTGAATGTGCTTAACAAATATTAGAATCAAGTCAGGTTTTTATTGCAAAAGCTAGGATAAGTATCAAGAAAGTAAGTTTGAATAAAAGAAGTATACCAACTAATAATAATAAAAAAAAATTAACATCGCGATACGGGTAAATATGGCGGCGCGAAAAACGCGCCCTTACAAGGCGGGAATCGATCGCGAATCCTCTGATCAATTGGCTATTATGTAACCAGGATTGTAATGGAAGCGCAGTTATTCTTCCTGTATCTTTCAGGCTTTTATTAATTCAGTAATGAATTTTTCTTCATTATCAAAGTATCACACTACATGAATAAGTTTCAAAGAAATGCTCCATAAATACTAGAACTGCAAAAATATTATTGTGATGCATAAACAATCAACTAAAATCAGTATTGATCTAAACGTCAATATTTTGTCCTGCCATTCTTTAAATCATGGCGACAGCAACATCTTATATAAATACTATAACTGCAAAAATATTATTGTGATGCATAAACAATCAACTAAAATCAGTATTGATCAAAACGTCAATATTTTGTCCTGCCATTCTTTAAATCATGGCGACAACAACATCTTATATAAATACTATAACTGCAAAAATATTATTGTGATGCATAAACAATCAACTAAAATCAGTATTGATCTAAACGTCAATATTTTGTCCTGCCATTCTTTACATCATGGCGACAGCAACATCTTAGCTATGCGCATTCAAAGTAAAACTGAGGGGGGGTTGGATAAAAAATAGCTTTTTTAAATACGTTCCGTGGTGCAAAGTGATTTAATGATCTTGCGCGACCAGCATACGGTACACGCGGTGACGGGGCGGATTTTTTTTTCTATTTTATTTGTAATTGATTCCAATGAACGGGGGTGTAAATTGAAATTCTTGAACGAGGTGTGACTCGAATCGGGATGTTGGGATTCTTCGATTTCGAATATAATAGCTCTGGGTGTTTGCTGGAATGCTTAGGTGTAGGTATTGCTATTGAGGCGATAGACACTTTTTTAATTCAGGGAAAGCAGAAGTAAATGCAGAAAACGCTATCTTTGTATGATTTCTGTATTTAACTCATCTCTGAAGTCATTTTTCAACTTGACGACTCTGTATATAATATAATAAAGGAAGAAAAAAAAACAGGCCTTGCTGAGTTTCTTGCCGGTTCTTCTCAGTACAAGGTCTCCCGCCGTAATATTGCGAACCGATGGCGTAGCTTCTCGACTTTCACAAGTGCTGGTAACAGCTTAGACAGAATAAATGATTCTTGATTTTGATTAACTTGGAGTTAGGAAAAGATAATATGGAAAATGAATGATTTTTAAACATAACAATTTTACTGACCAATTGTGCTACCACCCTCACGGACGGACATTCTTAAGCTGCAAGGTTAGCAAGTAGCTTTTTTCTAGTTATATTTTCTTTAGATTTAAACATCCTTGCCTTGCAGCTTAAGAATGGCTAGAAGAATTTCGACACGGTCCGTGAGGGCCGTGGTAGCATAATTGGTCAGTGCATTCGCCCGGATTGCGAAGGGTGCGGGTTCGAGTCCCGTCTGCTGCCTGGTCCGCGTGGAAGTTTTTCTAGTTATATTTTCTTTAGATTTAAACATCAAGCAGTTACATGCTTTAAAAAAAATTATAACTATAATTTTTTAAAATAAAACTAGTTTTTACGGGTTAATGCACGAAACTTTATTTATTTATTGACGTTTCGTAGCCTTTACATATGAACCGTTAAAGTAACAAATAATATTATTTGCTTATTTTACAAGATTATATAGGTACATTAAAAGATTATACTTTTCTTGGATTTCTTTTGCATTTCTCGCTTTCATCTAAGGAGAAGTGGGTGTGGAAACCAGTACTGCCCGAGACATTCTGTAATGAAGCAGTTTATGCTGAGCCACATCCATTTACTCTTCACGCTGTCATATCGCATTGTACTATGTATTGATCTATGTATTACTGTGAGAGCAATAAAAATATTTCTATTTTTTTTGCTCTCACAGTAATACATAGGTCCGACAAATGACTCCACCCCACCTGATGTTAAGTGGAGGTGAAGTCCAGACGCGAAGATAGCTGATACAGCAGTTCTACCTGCCACACCAGCCATCCTCACCCTGCCGGCCTGCAAGTTGCTTCTTCACGCCTCTTTTAAAGGATCCCAGGATAGGATATTCTATTCTATTCGATTCTATTCTATTCTAAAAGCCCCTTAAAAAGCGTAATATATCCAATTTTTTTTCTTAATCTAGTGGTAAATTAACGAAATTGATGTGGAATTTCATGAGCAAGTCCGATTCACAATTAGCCTTTTTAGAGTTCCTTGGTCATGACAAGGAACGCTTATAGTTTCGTCATGTCCATCTGTCTGTCCGTCCCCGGTTTTGCTTGGAGACTGTTAGTACTAGAGAACTGTAATTTATACATCAATCACGAAGATATGTATATCAATCACGCCGACAAAATGGACGCCAACCCCGACCATGTAACTTGGCGATGATTTTTTTTTCATCGTCTATCCCATCGTGTGGTTTATCGTTGAATAGTGCCTTTAAAATTACGTAGGGGGGCCGTGGTAGCATAATTGGTCAATGCATTCGCCCGGATTGCGAAGGGTGCGGGTTCGAGTCCCGTCCGCTGCCTGGTCCGCGTGGATATTTTTCTAGTAAAGCTTTTCTTCAGATTTAAACATCTAGCAGTGAAATGCTTAAAAAAAATAAAAACATAACTACTTAGGGGTTTCTTAGACTATTTTTCGATTTAGTTATCCGTTTGCGAAGTATTGAACTTTAAATTGCAAATTTATGGTCTTGAAGGGCGTGTAATAAATAATAATATTGAATTGAATTTGAGTTTGAGACGCAGTTTGACTTTGATTTAGGAATTTTAGTTGAGATACATGGTTCGATATAATTAGCTGTTTTTTTTAAATTTCCGGTACAGAAAATAAAGACTTCTGTTCAAATATATTTTATTTATATATTTAATCTTTATTACCTTTACACTGCAAATGGCAGACTTAATGATAATATGGCACATTCTGTACCAGTCAACCGGAAAGAGCATACAGAGCTAAAAAAAAACGGCAGAATCAAAGAAGACAGATTAAAATCAAACAATGAGCAAATATACTAACACTTAACTATACATACGACAATACTTATATAAATATACACACAAACACTATAAAAAAAATGGGTGCGTGTACTTATGTAGGCGCGTGAGAAGTTATCCTTCTTTGGCATCGTTTAAAATTAGTTTTTAATTGCATGCAAATAATTAATTACAATAAATTAATAAAAAGTCTGGAAAAGGACACAGTCAATAAAGTTCAGTTTTAATTTGAAAAAATAAATAAATAATCAAAATATTCAGTTAAAATCGCTACTGAATATAATTTAGTATAACATAATAATATGTGATTTGCACTTGTATGAAACTCAAACACCTATTCCGAATATACAAACTAGAAACATGTGGATAAATATTATAAATATGAATACCTAATATATAACTGTTACTTTATTACAAAAAATAAAGATGTGGTTTTTGGTTCTACTACACCAATGGTCAAGAGATGGCGCTGTAGTCTCCTGAATCGCGCTTTGGTTCCGTTGTTCCAGATTAATAAATACTTTTGATAGGCCTTCACAATGCAGTCGCTAGCACCCACTAAATAGAGATTCTATTTCTATTTTGTTGGTAGATTTTCTTAATGTGCGGTAAACACAAAAGTAACAGCATGAAGTTGGTTGCTGTTAATTTTTTGTGTTACAGTGATGCGCGCGCATTTTAAAATTTCACTCTCATCATTTTTTCATAACGCGCCTAAAGAAGTTTAACTTCAATAAATAAATATATTGTGGTAACGACAGATAACTATGGAATCCTATACTGCACGTGACACGACACGCACCTGGAGCTTTTGAATCACTCGTCTTGCGTCGAACGCTCTATTTCTGCTAATTTTCATTCGACATAATTAATTCCGTATTTTTGAATCGCTCGAGTGCAACGAATGGGTGAGATCACTCGCTGCATGGCGAATGGTGGAGGCGAATGATAGAATAATTATCAATTTTTTTGTGCTATTAGACGACGATAATCTATCATTGTCATGCTTTATATGAAACGACAACGAAACATTTTTGATCGGTTTTCATTACGAAAATTACCGGTTCTTATTTTTTCTGCGTGAAATGAGTAAAATTTCATATTACGTATTAAACAGGTAACTAACACTGGTGACGAATGATTCAAAAATACGGAAAATCAGTATTATGCGACTTGAAAGTCGAAGGTGACTTACGTCGCATTCGACGATACTATAATAAACTAGCTGACTCGGCGAACTTCGTACCGCCCAAAAGTAATAATTGGCAATAAATTAAAATTGCGACTATAATTTGAGATTTAAACTATCCTATCTCTCAAGTTGGATCGAACTGCACATGGTGTGCGAATTTTATTATAATCGGTTCAGTGGTTTAGGAGTCCATTGAGGACAAACATTGTGACACGAGATTTATATATATTAAGATAATAAATAATAATAAATATTTCCAACACTCACACCAATTAGCCTAGCCCCAAATTAAGCACTGTAAGGCTTGTGTTATGGGATGCTAGGGTAACGGATAGAATACATATATTGTACATATATAAGTATATTTTTATTGA
This sequence comes from Chilo suppressalis, assembly GCA_902850365.2. Classification (NCBI taxonomy): domain Eukaryota; kingdom Metazoa; phylum Arthropoda; class Insecta; order Lepidoptera; family Crambidae; genus Chilo; species Chilo suppressalis. The sequence continues at coordinate 2,210,438 of OU963894.1, forward strand.
TATACATATTAAACATCCATGACTGGAGTACAAATGCTCGTATTCATCACACAAACGTCTGCCCCCACCGGGATTCGAACCCGGGACCTCTCGAGTCGGCGACACCAAGAAACCCGGCGTACAAACCACTCGGCCACGGAGGTCGTCGGACTATGTCAGACGAGTGATTCAAAAATAGAGCTCCTGGCCCGTTTCTATCAAAATTATAAGTTCATACATAAGTTAAGTTATAAGTTCATTCGTACATTATAATTCTTCATATTTCAACCAATGTAATGAATGTGGCGTTTTAATATTAGACAAACGTCCCGATGTAAATATTATGATAAAGATTTCACTTTGTATCTTTCTATCTTCATTATAAACATGCAAGCGATAAGATCCGACAGATAGGTACGTAGGTCCTAGGTCTTCAGGTCGCTGCCGGGGGCGAGGCGGGACGGGCCGGGTCGAGACCGGGACGGGACGAAATCTAGATAGGGTTACATGTTCATTTGGCTGCGATCGGAACACGCTTGTGAATATTGCTATGTTGGTGGATTGTTTTCAATCAGGTCTTATGATAATTTTGTTGATATCTTATAAGGATCTTCATGTTTCTATACTGGAATAGGATCTAACAAAAATGTCACCTTATTTTCGTTGACTATGTATAATGGATTAGAATTTATTAATAAATGATAATGGGATAATATGAAATACGTGCATTGGTCTCTTTCATGCTCGCTCGCTCTCTCTAAAATAAGTAGCTGAATTATTTTGTTTAATAAAAATTACATGTATTTCTATTTTTATTTAATAATTTCTAGTCAGGCAACGTAAGCCCATAGATACATACCTTAAAGTCTGACATATGTACAAAGATATAAAACATTATAATCAGTAAATAAACTGAATACTTATATATTGTTTTAAACTTTCATGGTCACTAACATTATAGTTATTAACGGGATTGTTACCATGTACCTTGTTTTTTATGAGTCTCCGATATTTCGGCACTGTTGCAAGCGCCATGATCACGGAGTAACTGAAGTAATTGCGGGTAGATGTTATTGGCAGACATATCGGTCTACCCTCTGACGTCGTCTTTTACTGCGTTCGATACTACCACTACCACTGGTCACATTCTCACTATTCACTCGCATTTGTTCCCGGCACACAATACTCACAGTATCAGATCGCGGAACGACACTTTTTTGATTTTTGCGGGTTTTACACATACGAACCACTGGATTAATAAGTAAAAAAATTGATGAACACGTATTGTCGGCAACGTGTGATGCGTAGTTGTGACCGGTAACCGGCCTCGGAATCGTCGGAACACAACACCTTTCGGCCAAACCTCATCTTCGTTAAAGTTGGATTTGCAAATTCCTTACTCTGTTTCTATTTCATTTTGCAAATTAGTTTGTCCGAAAATAGTTTGACATTTAAATTCTTCAAGCCTTACTCTAATTCACAAAAGTTTTGAACTAAAAGTTGAATTTGACAGATAATTATTGTTCGAAATATTAACCTCAAATTGGCGAAATGAAAAGTGTTACCTTTTCATTTTCGTTTTCGGATTTTTGTTTAAATTAAACCTAAAATTACTACTACAGTATTTTTAATTAAGGCTGCATAGCGTGAGGAAGATTTTTTAGTAAAAAAAAATTACAAATAAATCTAATTTTTGTTTATTATTGTATTGCCAATACTTCAAAGTGTTACACGACAAATTTACGTTGACATACATTCGATTGCATTAACTCTACAAATTAGTCGGCTAACACTGTCAAAAGAGGTTGTTTTAATATAATCAAAAATGTTGTTATAAAGTAATATTGTTTTAAAGTAAGAAACGTTATCTAAAAAGTGTAGACAAAAAGAACTCACAAACAACTCGTTCCATTCGTTCACGTGAATTGTCTGTGATTCCGTACTTTATGTACGTGTTCGAATATGAAATAGAGAGTAGAGTCAGTGGCGAAATTTCGTTTAAAATTCGTTCGTTACCGAAATTTCGTTTCGGACAAACAGAGTAAAGCTCCAGGCAGGAAACGTGTTAATAATCTGCACGCGTTAATAATGGTCTGGTATTGAAAGCGAATATAGCATAGACCTTTTGGTAGTGTTTTGTTTCTATCTGTGAGTAAGGTTAAAGTTACCACGGGGTAGGGGATCGGGTCACGGTAGGCAACGGTGCTATGGTAAGCCGCTTACCATCAGGCGGACCGTACGCTTATTTTCCACACTTTCAACAAGTACTTTTAACAAGCACTTTTAACAAGCATTTTTAACAAGCCCTTTTAACAAGTACTTTTAACAAGCCCTTTTAACAAGTACTTTTAACAAGCACTTTTAACAAGCATTTTTAACAAGCCCTTTTAACAAGCCCTTTTAACAAGTACTTTTAACAAGCCCTTTTAACAAGTACTTTTAACAAGCCCTTTTAACAAGCATTTTTAACAAGCCCTTTTAACAAGCCCTTTTAACAAGCCCTTATAACAAGCACTTTTAACATAAACAAGGAAGATTACATTTTTGTATTATAATTATGTGATGTTCGCAATGATTCTGTAAAATAATATCTCACTTCCGATTTAGGTAGCTGCCATTTTAGACATTTGTTTGATACGCATAAAGCCAGAAACATATTAACGAGTCGTGTCGTGTCGTGGCGCGCCAGAAGCACATCGGTTTCATACATTTACTATGGTTAGAGACATATTTACGTATCGTGTCGTGTCGACGCTTTAACCTCTCTATCTCTCTCTAACCCATAATAAATGTATGAAACCGATGCGCCACGTCACGCCACGACACGTTAATATGTTTCTGGCTTTACGCCATTAAACGGCAAAATGGCGCTATGTCTTTAGAAGCAGCCAGTATTAGATATTTGACATTTGTCAGAAATCCGAATATATGAGATCGTCAGTAAGATTGCATCTTACAGAATACCTAAGTAGATTGTCATGTGTTTTTAAGGCTGATTCACGCCGAAATTGCCAAAATTTCGTTTCGGAGAAAGAGAGTAGAGCTCCTGGATTGCTTAAGTTAAATATTTGCCTGCAAATTCTAAAGTAATAACACAGTGTGCTGTTCTCGAAGCGATCGGTTCTAATTATTTAGTCTACTGCATTCATGAGGGCCCCGACGTCGGCGCTTTCTGTTCTAAATTGTGTAAAGGTTTTTAACACTGACGAGGTTTAAACGCTCGATTTAACGCTGCTTTTAGTAGTTTCAAGAATCACTATGAGGCAATATTAGTTTCGACGCATACAGAGTTTAGGATTTAATCTAATCAAATTATGCTTAGAGATGAAAGCTTTTATGGATGCGATATCAGTGATTTGTTTCACGAACAGTTTGAAATATTTAAAATACATAAATCATAATCTTTATTTGCTAAAAACACGGTATATAGGTATTACATAACGGTTTGAGCACGTGTTTTGCCATTTTAAAAATAGCATGCAAATACATAATATGGAACCAATAAAAAAAGAGATTAATTAATTATAACATTATTCTGTAGAATTATGAATGTCAGAGTTACCTAATATTATGTCAATAAAATATACAATGTCAACATATTAATATTACAAGATTATTATAGGATAAATCTAAAGAAAAGTTTACTAGAAAAAAATCCACGCGACCAGGCAGCGGACGGGACTCGAACCCGCACCCTTCGCAATCCGGGCGAATGCACTGACCATTATGCTACCACGGCCCTATTGGCCGTGTCGAATTTTTTCTTTAGATTTAAACATCTAGCAATTTAGTGTCTAATTTACAAGAACAAAACAAAATTGCAACAAGACAAATTGGGTTTGAGTTGTGCCCCCAAAGGGTAGTCTCGGAGCAGACGTATCCAACACAGCTTGGTAGCGCCTTTCAGATTAACTTAGCTTAGATCCTTTTAGCTTACGATTAATTAAGTTCGAGCTGTTTCAGTCCGAGGTTTAAGAGTTTAGGACATGAAAAATTGGATAGAGAAAATTATTACATCAAAATCAGAAATCAATATATCTTTATTCAAATTGGATGTATAGTACAACACTTTTGAATCGTCCAAACATTTTTTTTCCCTACCACTCGTTATTGGACATATTTTTTAGCTGCGAAGAAAAACGAGCGAAAAAAACTCCACAACATTAAAAGCATAATGTAACAACATTTACAAATCATTATGTTGTTACAACGTCAATACAATCATGATTTATTTAATATGGAATAAAAGAAAAAAAGTCAATACAATCATGATTTATTTAATAAACTTGTTGGAATGATTGGAACAGTTAAATTCATCAATTATCTTTTTCGTTTAATGTCCTCGAATAAATCTTTCTGACCGTGTAAATGTTATTAGTTGAGTATATACTAGCTGTGCCCCGCGGCGTTACCCGTGGTTTATAACGGATATTTTCACGCTGTAAAATGTGTAATGTTCTCACCTATGTGTTAATCCAGGGTGTCAGCTAACTCCACACCAAATTTTATTAAATTTAAATTTAAATTCAAATTCAAATTCAAATTCGAATTCAAATTCAAACTCATTTATTCAGTCCAGGCTGTTACAAGCTCTTGTGAAAGTCAAACGCTACGCCATCGGTTCGTAAATCTACGGCGGGAGACCTTGTACTGAGATGAACCGGCAAGAAACTCAGCAAGGGCTATTTTATTCTCCCTGTTTTGTTTCACACAGTGTCGTCAATTGAAAGATGACATCAAAAATTGAATACATGTGTTGATGTCAACTTCCATCACATTAATATTATTAATTAACAAAAGTTAAGTATAACTAGGTACTATTTTTAAATTTAGAAGTGGCGATTAAACAATTTTCAACCAAATTAGCAAAGTAAAACGACAGTCTATTATGTTAAGCCCAAGGTGACTTATCATTTATGAAATCTTTTACAGTATAGTAACTTTTCTTAAGGAGACATGTTTTTATACACACTTTAAACTTATTAAAAGGTAAATAAAATCACTCCAGCCGTTTAGACGTGAAGAAGTAACAAACATACACACTCAGAAAATTTCGCCTTCATAATTTTAGTGTGATAGTGTTATAAAATAAATGTGATTTTGAATAGGTACTATTAGTATAATGCGATTCAACTAAGAATAGGACCGACTGGGCGCCATATTCTGATGTCATAGCCACGGTAATATTATCTATACAGTATTGTGACTCCGCCCTGTCCTTGAAAATAAATGCCTACACCGAACGCTGCGTTGGCACGCGGTAGGGCCGCCAGCCTACAGTATTTTATGTAGTTTTGTTTTTAACGCGAGTGTAGGTAGATTACTCGTTTGTCTCTTTTTTCATCCTAACCACTTATTTATATATTATTCCAGATATTTTGCCCGATGGAAAAACCGAAATACCTAAATATTAGAAACAAATAACGTCCTAGTAGATAGGTATGTAAAAAATATTCTATAAAGGTAAGACACCTTTCCAATATTTCAGGTAATTTAAAAAATGATATCTCTGGGTGTGTTATTGAAGAGTTCAAGCAACCAAAAACAGCAATTGTGCTGTTGTACGATATTGATCGTCGTTTGTTCTTTTCCATACTAAATTATGTAGGTATCTACTTAATTAAATCAAATATTTACAATACGAAACGCATGTTTAAGCACGGCTAACTGCATAAAAAACAATTCAGACCGTTCGGTCGTCGTTGCGGCGCGGCGGCGCATTCGCGACTGGGTGCCCGCCGAGAGCACATCGAACTCGAGTGGCGTAGGTATGACTCGCTTTCCGACCGTTTGTATGAAGATAGAATACTGTATGATATTATTACCGTGTCATAGCTGTCAATTCAAACCAAATAGGTAGTGTGAGCAAAAAAAAGTTTTTATTTAATAAAACTTATTTGATGATGTGCGTGAAAACCTAAGAATCAAATATAAAACTTATTTACTAAGCTTAAGTGAGGAAAAGCATCAGATTTTTTTAATAACATTTAATTACTAATATTGAGAGAAAAAAACACCGATTTTTAATACCTAATATTTATTTATTAAGACTGTGATTTTGAAGTTTTTTTTTTCAAACCGTACTTTTCAAGCTACATTTGACAGATAGAGGTCATTGGCTTTCCTATTCTTATTTGAATCGCATTATAAACACATCATAATATACCCAGCCTCAGTTGGGATCCTCAGATCGAACTCAGAACATCTGAGAGGGCGACACCAAAAACAACTAGTTATACTTAACTTTTCTTAATTAATAATATTAATGTGATGGAAGTTGACATCAACACATGTATTCAATTTTTGATGTCATCTTTCAATTGACGACACTGTGTGAAACAAAACAGGGAGAAAAAAATAGCCCTTGCTGAGTTTCTTGCCGGTTCTTCTCAGTACAAGGTCTCCCGCCGTAGATTTACGAACCGATGGCGTAGCGTTTGACTTTCACAAGAGCTTGTAACAGCCTAGACTGAATAAATGAGTTTGAATTTGAATTTGAATTTGAATGTTGTGCAAGCCACTTAACAGGCTGAAATCATCAGAAATTGTCAGAAAATTGCGCAGAAATTCAAGTATTGATTCGTCCCGCGGTCAGCGTCGCAAACCCCCTAATTTTACGGTTCATTTAACGGTCTTATGGCGTATGGAGTCGGCGCCTCGATAGATTCAACATTAGATTGTCTGAGGAAGGGTCTTTCATAAATCTCTAGGAAAAAATAAAGCAATGGTAGGTGAAAATAAGGGAGGTTCCGTATGCCACCAAATGAAAAAAAACGACTTATCAAATAGAACAACTAATATAATGTTAGTGACCGCGCGTTCGGCTGCGATCGTTGAAGTTAAGCAACTTTCGCAATGGTCGGTCATTGGATGGGTGACCAAAAAATTTGCTATCTCGAGCTCCTCCGTGCTTCGGAAGGCACGTTAAGCCGTTGGTCCCGGCTGCATCTGCAGTCGTTAGCACCCACCAATCCGCACTGGGCCCGTGTGGTGGGTCATGGCCCAATCTCCCTATTCCATCCATAGGGAAGGCCTGTGCTCCAGCAGTGGGGACATAAATAGGCTGATGATGATGATGATGATGACGACCATGAAAGCTTAAAGCAATAGAACAACTTTTGTATAACTAACCTAATCTTTTTTTTTTTTTTTGACCCAGTGAAATGCAGCCTTATGCATACCTCGCCGCTGGGTGTGCGGCGAGGTTATGTGGGGCTCTCCCACGTGCGTTCAGCCGGTCACAACTCATGACCAGGTGAACGCCCGCGGGCATACCCACTAAAACACTGGGGTGTGCCCGCTCTGCCGATTATGACGGCGTGGGATCCTTGTATGGGACTTCACCACACCGTTAACTAACCTAACCTAACCTAACCTAACCTAACATAACCTAACCGGGCCCGGCCCGGCCGGCTCATGAGAGGACCCTTCTCCTCTCATTAACTGGTCGGGCCGGGGCCCGCCTGCTTGTCAACATCCCATGCAATAATTACAAAAAAAAAACAAAAAACACCTTTCCTTTTCTTATTCTTTATTTATACTCGATAAGCCTTCTTTCGTTTCTAATTCTTAAATCTTTCTTCGTTCTATACCCCGGCTAACGTTTCTACCTCTGGCTGTATCAAAGGCGGCTTCAGGTAGGATTTTAGGCCAACTTTAATAATAACCAACACAATATAAGAAATTTAACTAAAACACCCCTAATTAAGAATCTAAGACATTATAAAAAAAAACGTAACCTAGGTTAGGTTAGGTTAGACTAGTTAACGGAGGTTATATTTTTGCCCTTTTGTCAGCGTATAATGAACCGTTTAAGTAGACAGATTAAGAAAAAAACCGGCCAAGTGAGTGTCGTGCCACACCCAGTGTAGGGTTCCGTAGTTGCCTGTCTTCTTCCGTCCCTGTTCCCGTTATCTGGGGTCGGGTCTCCTCACTCTACGGCGCCAGGTTGATCTGTCCTGGGTTGTCGGTTTTGGCAATTGGGCTTTCTTAAGGTCTCTTTCCATGTTTGACCACCAGGTCGATGGCGGGCGGCCTCTACCTCTCGTTTGTTCTGGCAAGCTTAATGCGATTTTTACTACATGGTCTTCGTTGTGTCTCATGATGTGACCATACCATCTAAGGCGATTTTCCATCATTTTGTCTGTGATTGGTGCGACTTTAAAACTCCCCCGTACGTATTCATTCCGAACTCTGTCCATCCTGATCACCCCACCCGCCCAGCGCAGCATCTTCATTTCGGTTCCGTAGTTGCCTGTAGTAACCACAATATATTTGAGCAAGAGTCTTTATTTTCTATATCGGAAATTTGAAAAACCAATTGATATCAATCTATGTATATCAACTGAAATACCTAAATCAAAGACAGTCTGCGCTTCATACTCAAAATGTATTCGATTTTTTTTAAATACGAATGATAACCGCCGATTTTTTTTTGTTTCCTCCCAGGCGGGGGAGCGGGTGTGAAATCCTCATGCCCTACTCGAAAAAAAACTCTAGCACTTTAAAGTTCAATATTTCGCAAATTTACAGTTCCTTGTCAGGACTATGAGGCCTTTCTGCCGCAACATATATTCTCGCAATCTTGACTCCACTTACACTTAACATCAGGTCTGCTCTTTTGTCGTTTCCTTATGGCTGAGGGTCGACCTTTCAGGGCAACACATTTCACTAGCAATCTCCACGCCGCTATATGTTCTGCAAAGTGAATGGATACCTGTAATTTGCCATTCGTGGTTTTCTCAACAATGTCCTGTTAATTAATTAAATAATCTGGGGTTCTCCTCGTCATGTGACCAATGTATTTTAGGAGGCGCTGCTTACAGATTGAAGAGAGATGCGTCTTGATACCCAGCTCCTTCAGTATAGAAGCATTAGTTCATCGTGCTGTCCAGGGTATTCGTAGCATTCTGCGCTAACACCATATTTCAAATGCATCAGGTGGAGTTGGGTAATTTGTTGTGCCCAGTATAATATACGTCTCTACGTCAATCCTTTCCTATCTAGCAATATTTGGTGTGAGCTTCCTAGTGAAGTGAAATATATTATATTTATTTATATCTATACTTATAATAAATCTGTAGAGAGGTCAATTCTGCACATGAAATATATTTTCAAAATAACTATCAGGGGATGATTAGTGATCGATACTGATGCCAAAAATGCAATCAGTAAATTTTTTGTCTGTCTGTCTGTCTGTGTGTATGTTCCTTATAGAAACAAAAACTACTCGACAGATTTTAACGAAACTTGGTACAATTATTCTTCATACTCCTGGGCAGATTATAGTATACTTTTCATCACGCTAAAATCAATAGGAGCAGAGTAGTGAAGGGAAATATTGGAAAAACGGGAGAAGTTACTCCATTTTTTAAGCTTCCGTAGCGTGTGCAGCTTTAATGGTTAAAGTTACATAGAAATCATGTATGACGGAGATATTCTACATAAAATTGTCTAAAAAATATCCCGGAACAGCATATGTCTATCTTTTATGGTTGTCTCACAATAACACGTGTAATTATATAAATAAAGTTATTGTTTATAACACAAGCCTGAGAACAAAAACTATAGTTTACACTACAGCTCTACACCGAAGCGAAGCGAGAGCGGGCCACTAGTTCGTCATATAAGTAAACGCTAAATTTAAATTATAAAAAATTGTATTTACCAATACGATTCAATCTTGTACTGAAGATCCCTAAAATGAAAAGCGACTATTGCTATTCCCCTAAAAACTGAACTATGACAAAAGTCAAATAATACAAAAAAAGATACATATGAATAGGATTCGCCCCTCCCACTGATGCGTGGAGAGAACTCTATAAATCGGGATATGTCTGGATTATAAGGAGTTATAGGCGGAATGATAGGCACGAGGCGTGCTTCTGTCTGAGGTATTTGCTTTAATAGATTATTTTATTATTTGCTACGTTTTGTACTAGGATTACCTATGAATAGGGGAATGAATCGCCCTGTGTGTCTTTATTTTTATAAAGGTACCTTATTAGTTATTTGTCTTCGTAGAAGACAGTATTTTTCATGCCATTGTTAACGATAGCATTCTCTTTAAATACTGTTTTGTTTTCAATTTAAGTACAACTTTTGTGGATTCGATGAAATCTCGATTGTGATAGAAACGATACCGGTTTATTCTAATCATCAACCAAAATCCTATATCATCACCATCATCATCATCAGCCTATTAATGTTCCCACTGCTGGGGCACAGGCCTTCCATATGGCTGGAATAGGGAGTTTGGGCAATGACCCATTCTATATGCATGGTTTAAATTATTGACCAAAATCTTATGTCCAAGGAGTCAATAGATAGGTCTGACAAATGACTCCACCCCACCTGATGTTAAGTGATGGTGAAGTCCAGACGTGAAGATAGCTGGTACAGCAGTTCTACCTGCCACACTAGCCATCCTCACCTTGCCGGCCTGCAAGTTTGCTTCTTCACGCCTCTTTTAAAGGATCCCAGGTTGTAAGAAGGAGGGAACACCTGGGCAGGCAGAGCATTCCATTTACGGATAGTGCTACAAAGAAATGAGTCACCAAATTTCTTTGTACGCGTTGGAATTGTGGCCACAGTTAGACGGTGACACAGAAGGCCAGCGCCCGTGGTCTTCTAAAGGAAAGGTTATGTTCCACGGAAAAGTGGAATTATATTTACTTATTACCTTTAGGCTTTCTAAGAATCTCCTTAAAGGGTTTGTTTTGCCTTTACAAACTAAATCATTATTAAACCGAACACACGAACTTTGTAAAAACAAAAACATTTCGCCCAAAAGCTCACATTCGCCATTACTCAATCCTCCTAACGAAATTCTGTGTGAAACTAATCAGAAATTATCAGATTATTTTGCCGAAGTCAATAATAGGGATGTTGGATAAAACTGACCATTATAAGCCGGCCGCAAAGCGATATATCTTAATTAATAGTATTGTGGTGGTCCAGTGGAAGATGCGAGGACAGATTGGCTTTACAAAGGTGCTAGGGAGGCAACGAATCAAAATTAATTAACACGCCCAATTGGGCTACAGATCCGACCGCTGATATGTGTCTATTTATTGCTTCAGTGGCTATAGAAAATTGTCTTAGAGTTAGAGCCATTGTTGTTTACATTTTCTCCGTTAGATGGTTTTAATAGGGATGATGACTAATTTTTTTTTCTTCGTTTATCAGGTAGGTTATCAAAAAGTATTGGACACGTATTTTTTCTTTTTACACATAATATAAACATTGCAGAGATATATTGATTTGAAAAGTCGCATGACGTCACGTTTGAGTACACTTTTAAGCGAATATTCACTAAAAAGTGACGTCACATGCCCCTACTCCCAAACTTTGACGTGCCATAACTTTGTCATTTTTTGGTTGATTGCCCAAAGAAAAAATACGTGTCCATTATTTTTTGATCATCTAACTGACGGACTAAATAGAATTTCGTTTACTGTACCCCGTCATCACCCCTAATTGCGTTCTTTTGTTTTGGGGTAATTTTTCGTGATTGTAACCACTTCCTCAGACATTGATAGATTGCAAATTAATGAAGTATGCTAGTTAATTCAACTTTAAAAGCGGTGGGTCATAGTGGATTACCCGCTCGAATTGGAGCGCCCGTCTGGGGATATAACCTTCACCTTATAGAAGTTCACAGTAGAATAGGGATGTCGAAAGTTGAAAAAAATATCGATATATCGATACATCGATATTTTAAAAAATATCAATATCGGCTTCGATATATCGCGAAAAAAACATCGATATATCGGACCAATTTTCCCAAAAATATCGCTCACGAAATATGACACGCGGAATAATAATGGAACGAAAATTATCTCCCTAAAAATAGACCCTATTTTCGAATGATGACATAGACAATACTAAATACCGCACAGATCATAGATATGTTGTATATCATTAATCTGAGATCCAGTTACGATTTTTCCAGATACGAATTTAGTTAGATCGTGATATGCCGCTAATAATTAAAAAAATATCGTTTTTGATACGAATTTCGATATTGGTTATTTTGTATCGATGTATCGATATATCGAATCAAAATATATCGGCAAAAATATCGATATATCTAACAAAAAATATCGATGTATCGATACATCGATATATTTTCAACAAGCCTACAGTAGAATGTCTCTACCTTTTGGTGGTGTTGTGCTTCTGTCGATAAGTAAGGTTTCAGGGCTCCACGGGGTAGAGGATTGGGGTAGGGTAGGCAATGGTACCAGGGAGGGGGTGCTCCGCGGCACCACCGCGAGAGGATAGGAACCCAGGCGTAACAAGCGGCGACTCATAACTGGATCCCGCAGTTACGCCTGGAGGGCGAGGGGTAGATCGGGGAGTTGGTTTACCTGGTAGGTACGGGAGCTGGTCAGCTGGCTAGCCGCTCGGGCTGAGGTTCGTGAGACTAGTCAGGTGACGCTGTGAACGGAGAAGCCCAGGATCGGCTAAAGCGAGTGCGGACGGCTGCTGTTCGGAGACGGTGTGGTTTGACGTATGCCACGCTTGCGTGAGTGCACGTCAAAGTATACCCGCACCGACTAGCGGCCCTCGGGCGGCTCGCCGCTTGCCGAATGCACCACGCAATCACCAGCGTCGCGAGGGTTTGTTGACAGCAAACCAAAGCGGCGTTGGTCATTGTCATGGATATAATACATCTTTTCTCCCCGTCATAAGAAAGGTAATGGTTCGAGTGATACTTTAGGTATCGCTAGCGACTAGACACTATGTTGGTCGCTTACCAACAGGCGGGCCACAGGCTTGTTCGCCACTATTTTACAACAAAACGAAAACTGTGGTAATCCTTAACGACTTTGTGGAGAGGTTTTTCCCACACCAAATGATATAAATAAATAGAAAATTAAATGAATGTTTCCAACACTCACACCAATTAGCCTAGCCCCAAAGTAAGCACTGTAAGGTTTGTGTTATGGGATACTAGGGTAACGGTTAGAATACATATACTGTACATATAAACTGGCCTGGAGTACAAATGCTCGTGTTCATCACACAAACATCTGCCCCCACCGGGATACGAACCCGGGACCTCCCGAGTTGACGACACCATGAAACCCGGCGCACAAACCACTCCGCCACGGAGGTCATAAAAATGCTGGAGAATGCTCATCATTATTATTATAATCAGCCGATGGACATCCACTGCTGGACATAGGCCTCTTCTAGGGATCTCCAAACACACCGATCCTGAGCTTTCCGCATCCATTGGGTCCCCCTGACTCGCTTGATGTGGTCAGTCCACTTGGTAAAGAGTCTACCGACACTGCGTTTTCCGGTGCGAGGTCGCCATTGTAGCACCTTAGGACCTGATGTAACAGAATTGTACGGGTTTAGCCGCACATTAAACTCATAATAAGCAGGTTAACGCGTCAGCAATATGACCCGCTGCGCGACTTATTACTTTATAATTTATTAATTTCATTGTTTCGCAATAATAACATATTGAATCTATAATTAATTAGTGTCTATCCGGTAGCCTTAGGGCTTCCAATCCCGGTATTCCGAGATCCCGCGCCTTTTTCCAGTCCCGCTTCTAGCGGGATTACGAGCGCGGGATCCCGCGGGATTTGCGGAACTGCAAAAAGGCACATGCTAAACGTCTCGTCGCGAGCAGGAGTTAGAGTTGACCATATCATCAGCATCCCAGCTCATACGTCCGTCGCCATCTCGGGTTAACACACTCGAGTCCATCATAAAAAAAGAGATGACTCTTTATGAATCTGGGGGCTCCATAGGCAAATATCTATGCTTTGCGTACAACGCCTTAAAAGGAATTCCGCCAACTAGCGTGGAAGCTGAAAGGGCTTTTTCGGCGGCTGGCCTAAAATTCGTAGTAATTTGGCTGACGACACCTTAGATATGTTATATTTTCTTCGCAAACATTTTCAACAAAATATTGGTCAAAGCAAATAATATATTTAATATTTTAATAATTTGTCTTAAATTATAATTGAGGTCCTTAGTTCCTTACAGTTTGTTGAACACAGGTTGATTTCAACCTCAATAGAACTTATAGAAGTGCAATGTTTTTTTTTTATGTGTAATATTTAATATTTAAAAGGTAAACTATAATAAAAGTTTAAATACGTTGATTATTTCGTTGTTTTATTTAGCTTAATAATTGATATCATTAATTTCTATGCGGGATCCCGCAAATACCGGGATTAAAGATAGGCTGCGGGATTGGAAGCCCTAGGTAGCCTTACCAACCGCGCGTACTCACTCTTACCTTTTCACCATACGTAAACCATTCTTTCACCATACTTTAACTTTAGTTTTCCTGTTTATAGACTTTGTTATAGTAGTGTAAATTATCCCAATAAACTCTTAGTAATTGTTTCCAGTGATTTTCTATTTACCAATCTCTTCTCTAAAGGTGTGAAATGAAATGAAATGAAATGTCATTTATTCAGTATACGCTGTTACAAGCACTTGTGAAGGTCAAGAAGCTACGCCATCGGTTCGCAAAACTACGGCGGGAGACCTTGTACTGAGAAGAACCGGCAAGAAACTCAGCAAGGGCTGTTTTTTTCTCCCTGTATTGTTATATACAGTGTCGTCAAGTTGAAAAATCACTTCAGAAATACGTCTGAAGTCACTTTCCATTACATCATCTAGAATATAAGTATATAGTTACTATTAATTTTATAGTTAACATTATATGTAGTATATAGGAAGCGGCATTAGATAGGTACAGTATTACTGTTATGAAAAATTACTAATACCCATTTAATATCAAATTAGAAGAAACACTATGTCCATGCATTACGATCATTTAGATAATCATCAACTTTATAATAGCCCTTATTCATAAGAGTATTTTTGATCTGAGATTTAAATTTAGTCAGTGGAAGCTCAATCAGATCTTGGGGAACTTTGTTAAACAATGCAATACTACAACCCAGAAATGAACCTCTTGATTTTTGGAGTCTGAAACATGGAACGGCAAGCTTGTTCTTAAATCTCGTGTTAAAGTTATGGGTTTGAATTTTTTTTTGCAAATTCATCATAGTTTTTTCTTACATATATTAAATTTTCATAAATGTATTGCGACGCCAGTGTTAAAATATTAATTTCTTTAAATTTTTCTCTAAGGGTTTCTCTTGCCTTTAAATTGTATATGGCGCGAACAGCTCTCTTTTGCAGTATGAAAATACTTTCGATATTAGCGGCTGAGCTCCACAACAAAAGGCCATATGACATAACACTATGAAAGTAACCAAAGTAAACTAATCTTGCCGTTTCCAAGATTAGTTTACTGTATAACCCGTACAAGAATAATAAAGTAAACAACCGTTGATAGTAATGCTTGTAATTCACTGATCATTATGGCCGTGTTGCGTATACATTGCAATGAAAGTAAGGTAAGGTAAAGCTAAGGCACGGTAATATTATCTATACAGTATTGTGACTCCGCCCTGTCCTTGAAAATAAATGCCTGAACGCTGCGTTGGCACGCGGTAGGGCCGCCAGCCTACAGTATTTTATGTAATTTTGTTTTTAACGCGAGTGTAGGTAGATTACTCGTTTGTCTCTTTTTTCATCCTAACCACTTATTTATATATTATTCCAGATATTTTGCCCGATGGAAAAACCGAAATACCTAAATATTAGAAACAAATAACGTACTAGTAGATAGGTATATAAAAAATATTCTATAAAGGTAAGACACCTTTCCAATATTTCAGGTAATTTAAAAAATGATATCTCTGGGTGTGTTATTGAAGAGTTCAAGCAACCAAAAACAGCAATTGTGCTGTTGTACGATATTGATCGTCGTTTGTTCTTTTCCATACTAAATTATGTAGGTATCTACTTAATTAAATCAAATATTTACAATACAAAACGCATTTTTAAGCACGGCTAACTGCATAAAAAACAATTCAGACCGTCCGGTCGTCGTTGCGGCGCGGCGGCGCATTCGCGACTGGGTGCCCGCCGAGAGCACATCGAACTCGAGTGGCGTAGGTATGACTCGCTTTCCGACCGTTTGTATGAAGATAGAATACTGTATGATATTATTACCGTGGCTAAGGTAACAAAATTTTATATAATAAAAAAATGCGAATTAAGTACGTTTCACCTTACAATGCTTTTTGAAATGAAATGCACACAACTACTTATCTGCCTCAAATTTTTCATTAAACATATTTTTGGTGGTTCAATGTATGTAAGTGCGCTTTATAGATGCTCGATGAGTTCGATGGCGCAGATGGTTAGCGCGTTCGTCTTAGATCGTTAAAGTTAAGCAACTTTCGCAGTGGTCGGTCATTCGACGGGGGACCAAAAATCTTCTATCTCGAGTTTTTCCGTGCTTCGGAAGGCACGTTAAGCCGTTGGTCCAGGCTTCATCTGCAGTCGTTAGCACCCGCCAATCCGCATTGGGCCAGCGTGGTGGGTCATGGACCAATCTCCCTATTCCATCCATAGGGAAAGCCTGTGCCCCAGCGGTGAGGACATTAAAAGGCTGATGATGATGAAGCTCGCTTTTTAACGAGAAGAGAAAGAAAGAGAAGAGACGGCCCGGGTAGAAACCGTCTCGTTAACAGGCGCTTATAAACGGACGGTTTTGCCCGCCGGATTTAGGTACGTTTTTATGTTATATTTTTTATTTATTTATTTGTATTCAGGCATCGTAGGCCCATAGAAATATATACCTTATAGTCTAACATAGATATGAAATATAAAATAATAACAAATTCTTAAATAACACGTTTAGTCGGCGACGTGTGGCGCGGAGTGGTGTCAGGTGGCCTGCCTTTGAAACGCCGGAACACCACACCTTTCGGTCAAAGCTCCTCTTTCAAATAGGTCGCTAGATGTTCAGTTGGCACTCTCACCACAATTAAATTAAAATTCACGTCGTGGCGAGACTCCATACGCGCGACCATCAGGGAGAAATTGGTCTTCGTACGCAAATATTCTGCGATCCCCTCAGCCTTCGTGGTGTAATGCAAGCGGGACACATACTTTTATTTTATTTATTTATTTATTGATAAAAACGACAAAGTGCAATTACATTTATCACACATTTACATTTTTAAGTTTCACACATTTTAAATGGATGTTATAATATGTTATAAAACGTCAATATTAATATAATATACTATAAATAGGGTAAGCATTTCAAATAAACATTATATGTTTTAACAAAAACTAATGTCAAGCACTATCCTCATTGTCAGCGCAAACAGTATTGCTCCATTGATCCGTCAGACTTTCACAATAACATAATAATGCTGACTTGATGGTAGATCAACTGTCAAAAGAAAAGTCAAATTCAGTGTTGGCGTCCCGGAGTGCATTGAGGTTACGCAATGATCTAACCAAAGGTGACATCGCACGCGCCACGGTGTGACCCCTGTTTTCGTGGAAGAGATTATGTTGCCGAGGAGGACCACGCCTGCGTTCCAGTGGAATACAGGAGCGTCACAGGTATCTTCCTCGTCTTCCTCTCCACCGTGATGAAACCCTCTTCGTCACAATTACGGGTACGTGTTTCCGTCGGAGTTGCACAAGGGATGTCTTTCACCTTCTTTTTTGGATGAGTGGATTTACGCTCAGGTTGCATGACAGTATAAACCGTGTTTACGTCCGGTCAGTAAGTGTGAGAGACTATAGAGGTTTGTTAACGACACCGGCGCTGGCGATGGATCCGAAACTATTCTTAACTGACGCCTGGACGTAGACACGGTTTAAAACCATGCCAGGACCGATCTTGACCCGGGTAGAAATCATTTCGTTAACGACGAGATTGTTAAAGAGAATTCATTATTACAATTGAAAAAAACT
Source organism: Chilo suppressalis (assembly GCA_902850365.2). Classification (NCBI taxonomy): domain Eukaryota; kingdom Metazoa; phylum Arthropoda; class Insecta; order Lepidoptera; family Crambidae; genus Chilo; species Chilo suppressalis. Next base: position 2,228,246 of record OU963894.1, read on the forward strand.
TTTAAAATTACAATGTCAGTAATTAAGACTAACTTCCTTTAACCACTACGGAGTCTTAAGTAAAAACAGCAGAAAGTCCATAGCAAATATGAAGCGATTTTCACACTTACTAGAAGAAAATTAAGCAACACATTCAATGACTAAGACTAAGTTGAGCGTGGAAAAGCCTTTCATTATAAACCTAGTTAAAATAAAATGTTGCTCCTAATAAATTAAAATAGGGGCTTATTGCCACAAGAGAAGGTTGATAGTGCCTTTGTTCGTCGGAGCGATTCTGTCGCTGAGACGACGACGATTACGCGGAAGCGTTCTGTAATAGTCGACTGGCGAGTTGAGACGTATTAATTCCACAGGGGTCTGTTCTGGAACCACTCGAAACTATTTTGACGTCAATACATAAACTTAAAGAAATATAAAGGATTGGGTACCAACCCACACTACATTTTTTTAATAAATTTATTAATTTTAGGGAAAACTTGATTCTTAAAGTTTTTTTTTTAGTAGAACTTGGAGATAATGTATCTATTTATTTACTCTTCATTGTCGTTCAACACATGGCGGTCTTCATATTGACACTATTGTCTTGCTTGCTAAACTGTTTCTCTAAACCTAAACTTGACAACAGTGCATCCTTGTCATTTTCTATAGGGAAAGAAAAGGAAAGACTGATTCTAATTTTGTTTTCAGTTTAGAGAATCATGGCAGATTCGACACTAACATATTCATAGCAAGACAAAGTTTCTTATATATAGGATGCAGCTTAATACCACATACCATTTGATGTTAAATATAAGCGGAGTTCGGTTTCGATGATAGCTAATGCAGCAGATAAATATGGCGTTCTTCACCTTGCTGGCCTATATCCAATCTTCTACTCCGTGGAGCGCTGAAATTGAATTTCATTCACAAAAAGAAATGCAACATCTAGAGTATTTTATTTTGTAGAGCTCGACAATCTTTAAGGGAAGGTCTACTCTTTATGTCCTGCTTCTCATTATTTTGTATTATATTTTTTCTTCCTCAAAGTCGCATAGTTTAGTTTTAGTATAAAGATAATTAAATATGTTTGCACAGCAGCCAGTTTCTTCAAGTTAAGGTAAATAGCTCGGAGTATCATAAAATTTTTATTTTAGTCACTTTATAAATAAAAAAATAAGTCTCTGTATTAATTGTGTTATCAATATGGTAGTTCCAAAATTTCATCAAAGATAAGATTTAAAAGTATTATGTAAGATATATCGATCGTTTCATGCATAACACCTCAATGGCACAATCCTGCAGAAACCAACCGAAGATAGTTGGAGTTTCGAATTTTCGTGATGCAGTGGTGATTGACTTTTAGGAGTTTTGGGAACTTCCTATTGTTGCGAATTAATGAGCTCCAGCTTAAGAGCCTTCGGTTTCGGTGCTTGTAAATTTGCTTAGGACTGTCGCAGTGATATTTCGGCCGTTAAACTTTTCAGCAGGAGGCTTTGTCTCCTTACTGTGTAAGGAAATTGATGTGGCACAATTTCGTGAACAATTAGACAATTTTGTTTTTGATGATGTTCTCTTTCTAAGTGAATTATTCTGAGATGCCACTCTGGAATATTATATTATCCGTTCAGGCATTAACATTCCAGTAGATAAAGTATTGTAGTCTATGCAATCAGTTGAAAGTCTGCATTTTTGATTCAATTCACAAGAATTTCTTAATAAGGAACCTAATACTGTTTAATTTAATTGGTGGATTCATAAAAAATATTAGTACCAATATTCTGTTCTTGTAAGAATATTAGTAGATCTTTTAATAAATTCATTTACTCACAGATGAAATTTATATTGCGATATCATTGGCACCTAAGATTATATTATTGGTACATAAGTGTATTCAACATATAATTCAATTCAACATATATTTGAATATTAGAGTTTTTATGTTTGTGTGTATTGTGTTCGAAATGAATTGAAATGAAACGTCGTTTATTAAGTCTGTTACAAGCACTTATGAAGGTCAAGAAGCTACGTCATCGGTTCGCAAAACTACGCCGGGAGACCTTGTACTGAGAAGAACCGGCAAGAAACTCAGCAAGGGCTGATTTTTCTCCCTGTATTGTTATTTACAGAGTCGTCAAGTTGAAAAATGACTTCAGAGATACGTCTGAAGTCACCTTCTATTACATCATTTAGAATATAAAAATATAGTTAACATTAAAATTAGTATATAGGAAGCGGCATTAGATAGGTACAATATTACTGTTATGAAAAATAACTAATACCCATCAAATAACAAATTACAAGAAACACTTTGTCCATGCATTACGATCATTTAGATAATCATCAACTTTATAATATCCCTTATTCATAAGAGTATTCTTGATCTGAGATTTAAATTCGGTCAATGGAAGCTCAATCAGATCTTTGGGAACTTTATTAAACAATGCAATACTACAAACCTGAAATGAACCTTTTGAATTTTTAGTCTGAAACTTAGAACGGCAAGCTTGTTCTTAAATTTCGTGTTAAAGTTGTGGTTTGACTTTTTTTTGCAAATGCATCATAGTTTTTTCTTATATATATTAAATTATCATAAATATATTGCGACGCCAGTGTTAAAATATTAATTTCTTTAAATTTTCCTGTAAGGGATTTTCTTGCCTTTATACTGTGGCTTTTCGTTTTGTTTAATGTGACGTTACTGACTACAAATATGTGAGTTTTGTTATGTAGTTTGTGGAATGTCATATATTTATTTGAGTGTGAACTAAGAAGAAACCTAATTGCTATGAAAGAAATGTTAGCAAAACCATGACAATGCACATAAGTTATTTTGAACATCAATAGTACATATAAGCTTTTTTAAAATAACGTACAAATGTACTCCCCCGGTTTATAATGCGGCAGTTCACACTTTTAACTTTTATCCTTCAGCTTTTACAGTGAATAATTCTTGAACTTTAAAAAAATTTCTTCAGTTTGACGAGGCGGTCGTTCGTTACAATTTTGATGAATGCAATAATTCAAACATCAAGGATCCTATCCTTGGGAAAACATAATATTTATAGCGTAATCTACACTGTGAAATAACTTTTACACAAATAAATCACGAAAAATGTATTAAAATTCAATAACAAAACAGGTGATACACTTTGACCTTCTTTAATAGTATGTATTTATATATGTATCTCTGTTAATTTGTATATGTATTCGTATTTAGCTTTATACCGCCATTCGTGCTTTTCGTTTTTCCCAAAGGTTGACTAGGAGAGAATGCTTTTAGCGTCAATTTTGCCTTTTGCACTATTGTTATATGTTTTGGTCAATAAAGTTAAAAATAAATAAATAATTCCTGTTCCGTAAAGGTTTTCATTAAAAGTGGGTAATATGATTTCCGAGAGTCATCTGACTCAAGCAAAACTTAATATGCTTAAAAGGTGGAAATTAATTTACCGATCCTAAGAGCACTCGACTAAAACCTCAAGGTTTTTCATTAATTAGCGCCCTTGATGAAACAATACGGGAGCGAGTGAACATCGAACGAGGCAACGTCGAGAGCAAAATTAATATCGACGCCTTGTTGTCTTTAGCTTTAATAATTAAGGGATGTTTAGGTGCTGCGGCTTCTTCAAGGGTTCTATCTAGCTCTTCGTATATGGCGACTTTTACTCGGGAAACTTGGATACACTTTCGAATATAAGTTAAACACTTAGATTGGGTTTTAAACGAGTTAAGTCTACTTTTCAAAAAGTGTTTTCAAAATGCCAGTCACTGGATGGGAGATTAACATTAATTATTTTGAGTTGAGAGAAACCAAAATTGTGAGATAATAATGTATTACGAGTTTAAAAAATTATCATTATTTTATTATTTTCATTAAAGAAAAATAACAGCGTTGAAATAATTTAGATATCTAAACATTTTGACTACTTGTGAGGTTAATAACAGGTTTTCATTTAATTATATAATTAGTACGAATAGTTTGAGAAGAGACTTTTCAATACTTAAGTAATTATAATAATTATGAAGACGTTCAGCAAAAATCCCAACAGTAAAAAAATGCTTGTACTGCAAGTAACGCTTCAAAACTTATTGAAAAATGACAGTACTTTACCATAATAGAAACAGCACATATCACAAAATTGATTGAAAATGAAGGTATTTTAATGAGAAAAGAAAACAGCTATGTCATATATATAACACATTTAAAAAATCTAAATATCAAGTCAATAACTACTTTCGAAGAATAACAACAAATTAAAGTAAAGCCAAGTAAGGAAATGTCACCAAATCCTCAATCCAACTATAGTTCACATACGCGTCATAAAGCGCATGAGGAGTGCAAAAAAAAAATAATTTAACAGAGAAACACTTTCGAACGGATAAAAGGAAACGCGAAAGTGGGAAAGTTTGAACAATTCGAATAGTGCAAGGCCCAAGGTAACTCCCTGTGAAACTACTTCTGATTCTGCCCCTTTGTCTAACTTACTATTTGAACACGCTCCATTGTATTGAGCAAAAAGGTAAAAGATACAAGTTTTGACATTTCAAAGGAATCCGTATCCGTATAAGAATTGGCGCTATCGCTTAATCTATCTAAATTAAAATTGTTTCGTGTAGAGGAAAAAGGGAATGTTGGGGAATATAGAGATAAGTCTAGACTCTCACTTACGCGTATTAGTGGTGGAATTGATTTCGTGGTCTGTGGGATTAGTGTGTAGCAATTTATTTCTTTGAGAAGTTTGAAAGATGCGATTCTCATGCTTTATTTTTTTCAGTTCTGTAGATTTCACGTATACGTCATCAAAGATGATTTTAGTTCTCTCTTTATTATACTTAACGTAATTTTATTTCTAAGCATCTACTTCACGTATAATATTTTTTTGAATAAAGTTGTGCCCAAGACTATTTATTTATAATGGCATTCCAGAAGCTTATAACAATGATAGAACATACAACTTTGACAATAAATATTAATTTCAAAGTAAAAACCAAATTTCTAGACTTAACGATACAATAGATTTAAGCAAATCCACCTGTGCGTGAAAGCAAAAAAATCTTCTTACACGAAGATTGCGAGTCGAGTCACATCGGGCGGACGAGTTTCTTGAATTTGAATTTTGTTGTAAAGTAAGTAAGTTGAAAAACAAATGGCGATACGGCATGCAGCTCGCTATGCGACAAAGCTTTGACAATCCCGGATTCCTTGTGGATCCGGCGCGGTACGGTGCATACCAAACATTTCAGGTAACTCTAATTCGGCTATCGGAAAAGTGCCTTAACTTTTGATGTACGAGCGTTCTTTTGTTTCGCTTTGAGACAAACCAGTTTCTTTTTTGACTCGGAGTATTGCAGTTATTTTTATAGGTGCCTGATATTTTGATAAGAACATAGATAGTTTTACAAATGACCTGGAGACTAAAACTTGCGACGGAATCAAATAATTTATTTCATAAGACAGAACATCTTGGTAAATTAAATGTCTAACGATCACTGAGATCTCATGCACAATGTAGAAGCCAATCTATAGCTAGAATAGGCAGGGACTATCATGAACAAAGAGTGTTATAGCCAAGTAAACATGCCAACCGGTCACTTTCGCACAAGAGATATATTATTACTACAACTTATGATTCATTCCTCATTAGCCCAATAATGACCAAACGGTATAGATTTTGAAATCAGACCAAATATCAAACGTGTACCTCTAACAGAATAACTGCGTTCCATCCATTAACATGTATCCTCTCTTTGTTGCAGGCTATAACGAACGTGTCTGAAAAGGTGAGTACAACTTTCAAGTTGACACATCAAACGAAAACGTTGAAAATGGCGGAGTATGCTCGAAATCCATTCCGGGAGAGCTATCGCAAACACCACTTACGGATTCCAATAGATTTAAAATTTCAAACTTAAGCATGGATGGAGGATCTCCACTTTGTAAATATTTATCCGCTCGTCGGCGTCGTGGGGGCAATTAGGCACTCGAATATAGAATTAACGTTTATTAGCTGCTATGAGAGCTGCGATAATATTAGTCCATTCTGTGTTTTAAGCGAAATCGACACTTGATATTCATTTGATCTCATGTTTGGACTGGGTAATGGCAGCCGTAATTGCTCTGTTGAATTCTCCGATTTAAATTGGCTTGGTTAGGTCGAGGCGCTTCTCGTTTGAATGCTATTAGTCGGTTCCTGAAAATTTCTACAATATATTATTCTTTGAGTTATAAACGGTGAATAAGTGTTGTAACACGATATTTGTAATCGCTTAGATAATAAGGACTCTTAGATTTAACTAAGATTGCGTGAATGACACCAATAAAAACAAAACGACGGGTTGCACTCCGGCAGTGCCGGCAGAAGTGAAAACTTGAATATGAACGTTGTGCATTTTTGATATTTTGGAATGGTTAGGGAATAATTTTGCACGAATTGCTTTAATTATCAGTATAAAAGTACTATCATGTATGTGGTAGAATACAATATTTATTTATTGCGCTATCGTACACAAACATGACAATTTATATTATTACATTAAAAAAGTTTATCTCTCAGAAAAATAAACTTGCATGCACCTTTAAGCGCACTATATTACATTAAAAAAGTTAATCTCTCAGAAAAATCAACTTACATGAATCACGTTTAAGCGCACTTAGCGACATCTATTGTAAAAAAATCAACTTACATGAATCACATTTAAGCGCACCTAGCGACATGTATTGTAAAAAAAATGCATTTTCTTCGCAATAAAGTTGCCACGTGCACGTCCTAGATAGAGACTTATTATTATAATACGATAAAAGAAAATATGACTATGTTTCGTCCAATATATTGAAAGTCAACAACCTTTCCAATTTTATTGTGTGTCATGATGCGATCAGTCCACGTGTTTAACCTGAAGCGAGTTTAACATTTTCTACCCATACAAAAAAAGGTTTACAACGCCGCTAAAGAAGTTTTCATTTCAAAAGTAATCTCCGCTGTAATTTCACATTCTGATTATGTAGAACGTCACTAAAGGCTATCGTGACATACTCTTACTATCAGGCGAGTTTTAGTTATATAAAGAACTAGCTGTACCCTGCCACGCTCCCCAGTGGCACATTGTGATTGAATGGTGGAGAAATGAGAAACAAAACAAAGAATACATTTCACATAAGTTTAATTTTGCAATAACATTTCTTTTTTGTAAATAAACAATGTAATTGGGAACGAAATTTTATCTCATGTGACTGCGTCATTACTATTGCGGTTGTCAGCGAGTGTTTTCCTCGCTTCTGGCAGATGGCGCGGTCACTGGTACACAGCTGATCGTTAAAAAAAACTGTTTTCTCGCGGTCGCAGATATGTGACTGATGCAAAAAATAGATAAAAACAATCTTTGATGCGGATTTTATATCATGTTAAAATTTCAACTCAATCGGTGCAGAACTTTTTGAGTTTTTGAAGCGTACACAAACCGACATAACATTTTTATATATATAGATATATGCTTATGGAAAATCATAGTTGCCTAAATCTCAAAAATAATGCTGAGTCAGTAAACAAAATCAAATTTTCGGCAGCGTTCCTTTTGCTTATACTCGAGTCGAATGAACACCAATGATAATAATGATGTATTGGGCTCTGTGCGTACGTGCGCGGTACTGCCAAATTAGGGACCCTGTGACGTCACCCAACGTCCTGGCGGGTAGGGTACCACGCTCCGTTTGACATTATCGAATTCGCAAAATCTCCTATTTGCGACATGAACCGCGTCTGATTATTTAAATGGCATTTTTAACCGAAAACCGTTTGTGTTCTTTGATGTTATGTTTTTATTTATTTTTAAGCATTTCACTGCTAGATGTTTACATCTAAAGAAAAGTTAACTAGAAAAAAATCCACGCGGACCAGGCAGCGGACGGGACTCGAACCCGCACCCTTCGCTGTCCGGGCGAATGCACTGACCATTATGCTACCACGGCCCTTTTTGTGGATTACCTACAATGCGAAGAGATGGCGCTGCCTTGCAGCTTAAGGCTAGGAAAATTTGGACGCGGCGAAAAGGGCCGTGGTAGCATAATGGTCAGTGCATTCGCCCGGATAGCGAAGGGTGCGGGTTCGAGTCCCGTCCGCTGCCTGGTCCGCGTGGATTTTTTTCTAGTAAACTTTTCTTTAGATTCTTTGATGTTTTTGCTACTTTCAATAATTCTGGTCCAGGGACTTTGAAATCTTGATGCAAGAATTTCACCAGTTTTGTGAATTTATTATTTCGCAGGATTCAAAACAAAAAAATTACTCAGCTACTTCTGTGATCATGCTTTTCGACAGCTAAAAGAATATCTGAACTCTAAAACCAGCCAACCTTTTCATAAATAAAATTAAATAATGTTTAAATATTCAATAAATGAGGAGCTCGATGGCGCAAGTGGTTAGCGCGTTCGGCTGCGCTCGTTGAAGTTAAGTAACTTTCGCAGAGGTCGATCATTGGATGGGTGACCAAAAATTTACTATATCGAGGTCCTCCGTGCTTCGGAAGGCACGTTAAGCTGTTGGTCCCGGCTGCATCTGCAGTCGTTAGCACCTGCCAATACGCACTGGGCCCGCGTGGTGGGTCATGGCCCAATCTCCCTATGACATCCATAGGGAAGGCCTGTGCCCCAGCAGTGGGGACATTAATAGGCTCGTGACGATGATGATGATTCAATAAATTATGTGTTAAGCTTCCAATTTCTTTCTTTTTGTCATTTGTGGTGACTGCATTTGTCTATTGTAAATATTTCTGCTAAATTGACGTTGCATTATTTGAAGACATCTCATTTTCTTTTAACAAATAAAGTGTTGATAATTTAAAACAAACGTTGTATAAAGAAACAAATTAGGAATTAATAATTAACAAAAAAACATACATAAAGAGTAAAACAATTTTTGAAGTGAAAACTTCTTTAGCGGCTTTGTATAATTTTTTTGTATAGGTAAGAAATGATAAACTCGCGTCAGGTTAAACACGTGGGCTGATCGCATCAGTACACACAATAAAATTGTAAAGTTTGTTGGCTTTCAATATATTGGACGAAACATAGTAATATTTTATTTTACCGTATTTTAATAATAAGTATCTATCTAGGACGTCCACGTGGCAGCTTTATTGTGAATAAAATGTTTTTTTTTTACAATAGATGTCGCTAGATGCGCTTAAATGTGATTCATGTAAGTTGATTTCTTTACAATAGATGTCGCTAAGTGCGCTTAAACGTGATTCATGTAAGTTGATTTTTCTGAGAGATAAACTTTTTTAATGTAATATAAATTGTCATGTTTGTGTACGATAGCGCAATAAATAAATATTGTTTTCTACCACATACATGATAGTATTTTTACACTGATAAATAAAGTAATTCGTGCAAAATTATTCCCTAACCATTCCAAAATATCAAAATATCACAACGTTAATATTCAAGTTTTCACTTTTGCCGGCTCCCCCGGAGTGCAATCCGTCGTTTTTGCAACGCTCTTATTGCCATTATATAGCCTTCATCGGAAACATCCATTTTATAATTTACAGAAGCTTAATTTAACATAAGCAAAAGTACGTTATTTTTAGGAGTACCAAAAAGAAAATTTTCTTTATTAAGAATATACGGAACCATCAATAAGTCTATCTCTTGCTATAGTGACATCAGTTGTTTTTTTGTTAAGCCGCTGTCGACATTTGATTTGTGTATTTGTCTTGTTTGCGTCTCCAACAAGCAGGATTTAGAGAATTACGTTGCATACCCGCAACATGGCAGATTTGTCATTCCCCAAATACACAAATTGAATATTTGATTAAGTTCATGTAAGTATAGATATGCAAGTAGCTTCTGAAAAATAATTCGTGCCAATAGTCACAGTGTAAAATAGTGACGCAGATTACAAATTATATCCCTTCTGCATGATTACTATGATTCTTGTTAGGTACTAGCGGCCCGCCCTCGCTTCGCATCGGTGTAGAGTTGAAGTGTAGACTACAATTTTTGTTCTCAGGCTTGTATTATACACAATGACATTCATCTATGATACTTCTTATACCTGCATTCAAAGTCTCAGCCCGATCGGTTTAAAATTGACAAAGTTTCGTACAAAGTTTCATTCCCTATTTTATCCCCTTGGGGGTAGAATTGATCAAAATCACTTCTTAGCGGATGCCTACGTCATAACATCTACCCGCATGCCAAATTTCAGTCCGATCCGTCCAGTGGTTTGGGCTGTGCGTTGATAGATCACTATGTCAGTCAGATCTTTGAGTTTTGTTTATATTGATAGATATTGTGAAAAGCAGGATGTCTTGCGCTTGCGGGTGAGTAGCTAGTTAGAAACTGGGTGTCCAATCACCATCCGCACTCCTGGCGCGTATTTTGGGGACGGCGGTCCAAGCCAATGTGGGTTGGGTGACCAAGGCAGGAGTATTGTCTGGTTTTTACTGTAGGTCCCTGTAGTAGCAAGGAGGATACCCAGATGCCTTCTTTTTGCTCCCCCGGTGGCTGAAGGATGCGTAAGGTCATTGTCCAGACACAAAAAAGGATTATGTTCTTTTTAAGCATTTGACTGCTAGATGTTTAAATCTAAAGAAAAGTTTTGGACAGGCAGCGGACGGGACTCTAACCCGCACCCTTCGCAATCCGGGCGAATGCACTAACCAATTATGGTACCATGGCCCTGTTTTCTAGTAAAACTTTTCTATAGATTTAAACTTCTAGCAGTTAAATGTTTAAAAAAAAAAAGTATAATTGCTATTTCTTCTTTCAAATGTTTAATAAGTACTTGAAAAAGTATTCATTTGTGGGTTACCTACAATGCGAAGAGATGGCGCTGCCTTGCAGCTTAAAGCTAGAAAAATTTCGACGCGGCCATCAGGGCCGTGGTAGCATAATTGGTCAGTGCATTCGCCCGGATTGCGAAGGGTGCGGGTTCGAGTCCCGTCCGCTGCCTGGTCCGCGTGGATTTTTTTTCTAGTAAAACTTTTCTTTAGTTTTAAACAAAAAAGGATGTCTTTCAATGCCATGTTTAGGGTTCTGCACCTAAAGCGTAAACACAAAACCCTATTGCTGTCTGTCTGTCCGTATATCACGAATCTATAGATCGTGAACGGAATGAGTTACAGAACTGATATTTTGTATTTTGTGTGAGATTTTAAAGTAAGTTATCATTTGATTTATTTTTCGTGTTGATAGTTTTCCTGAAAAGGTAATGTCATTTTTTTCTTTCAACTCCAGCTATGAGACACATCAGCTTGTTGAGTAGGATACACTCGTATTTCAAATCCTTTCTATTGATCATCTTTCCTTCTATATGAGACCTAAAAAAGCTATTTTCCTAAAAGAGACCTTCAAATAATTTCTCATTAGGCATTCATTTATTTTTCAGAAACTTGTGCCCGCGTGAAACGTAGGCAATTCCCGTATTTTGTTTACCCACGGTATTTACCGTACGTACGCCGCGGCGCCCATATATGTCTACGTGTAACGCGACAAATCTAATTTGTATTTGATTCGACTGATTGTAACTGCTCCGGGCTGATTGCTGGATCGGCGGCCTCGACGTCCGACCTTTTTGTTGATTGACATAAGGAATTATGTAAACGTGACGCCCGCTGGATGGATGGGTGATGCGTGTATCGGTTGTACCGGCTGTTTTTTGATGATGAAAAAGTGTCGTTTTTTTAAACTTTCGATACCTACGTATACATTTAAGAATTTGTTTTATGGAGTTTACTCCTTAAGAATCGATTTGCATATATAAGGGGCCCGGTATCAGAAAAATGTGAGGAGTAAAATCAATCGATGAATGACCTCGTTACGTTTTTGGTGCGCATCCTATGTCGCGCTACTTGACAAACAACGATGACGGATTGACATTAATATTTTTTTTGAAATCTAAACTGAATTTAGATATTGTTTCTGATAGAGCAATGGGGACAACGAGGTATGGTACAACCATTGATGCGGTATTTTCAAGATTCGTGAACCACGTATCTGCGAACGTCCATGTGTCTTATTTTAGTTACCATAAATCACTTGTCACTGTAATTAATAATGCAGACAATGTTGATTTAATTAATATTTTAAAAAATGATAATAGTCTGATAATAATAATTTCATAATTTATCAACATTCCTAATGATATATTTATGCACATCTGAAATTAACTATTGTAAAAAGTTTAATGTAAAATATTTCGTCGATTAGTTATAATAAATGTATATGAAATAGTAAATATATATTTATATATGTATATTATTTTCATTAATTTGTTAATTTACCCTTTCATACAGTATCTATCTTTTTTAAGTTAAATAAACTCTTTTTGCGTCTGGTTGGACTATCGAACTTAAGGAGTAAACTCCAGTAGTGCGTCGGAACTGACACACACATTTTTTTTTTTATATATTTAGGACCCTAGCAATTACAATATCTATTAAAATGTCAAATATAAGGAGGTATAATAACATAAAATTAAATTTTACAGGAGCTATATAAAACTGAATGACTTTCCTACAGTGAGCTTTTGGTATTTTTTAATTTATAAATTTAGTAATTTTAACACTGTTTTAGGCGGTTTTGATTGAAAACTATTTAAGATTCAAATTCAACGGGCCTGAAATCTGAACTGTTAAAAAAATGAGTTTAACCAGATGCGTTATTATACCGTTTTGTTCGCCGGCTCCTCATATGCGATAGTGTGAAAAAAAAGCTACTTACCTCAGAAGTAAGCTCTAAGTAGGTCATCAGAAAATTTAACCCCAAAAATTCCTACCCATGACACGACCTTCTATGGTCGTTCTTTTACCGTCCAAGCTATACGTCTATGGAATTCTCTTTCAGTATCCATAAGACGAGCACAATCTATTCATGTCTTTAAAAATCTTGTTGTGAATCACTATTTGTCGATGTAGCTGCACTTTTATCTCTGTTGACTGGACTAAACCTATATATGTGTAGTCTGTGTATATATATGTAATGTGTATAGGTATATAATATGTATATATGATGTGTATTTATGTATGTATATATACTTAATTCACAAATTCGTTTAAATCCCTTGTTTCTTTTACTGACACCGCTGACTCCAGCTTTCCTTCAATCCTCTCCATCCAAAGGTTGTCTGGAAGAAATCGCTTTTAGCGATAAGACCGCCCATTGAAGCACTCTTTTTTTTTTGAAGTTATACTTCTTTAGCCGCGTTATGAAAAAATTATGAGAGTGAAATTTTAAGATGCGCGCGCATCACTGTAACACAAAAGTAACAGCATGAAGTTGGCCGCGGGCGCGTTATGAAGAAATCATGTGAGTGAAATTTCGAGATGCGCGCGCATCACTGTAACACAATAGTAACACCATGAAGTTCGCCGCGGGCGCGTTATGAATGTAGACACAACGTGTTTTAGTTACTTACAAGTGCATATTACATATGGACTAATAACTTAAATTCAGTAGTGATTTTAATTGAATATTTTGAATATTTATTTAATTTTTCAAATTAAAACTGAACTTAATTGACTGTGTTAACTATCCTTTTCCAGTCCTTTTATTATTTTATTGTAATTATTAATTATTTGCATGCAATTAAAAAATATTTTTAATGATGCTAAAGAAGTATAACTTCTCACGCGCGTACATAAGTTACACGCATCCATTTTTTTTACAATTGTAATGTCCCTCATTTCTGTTCTGTGTTGTGGTGTTTTCAATAAAGTATTGTGTATTGTATTGTATGTAAGCTTGTTCCTTTGTGACCAACCTTATTAATAAATGCTATTTGGTGTTATTTGGGTAGTAGTAATAAAAAACAGGTGAAGAATGCCGGCAAACGAAAAACGCGGTTCCGGCGGCAAATAAAAGTTTTGCCCGCACCCTTATCAGACAAAATAGGGATAAACTTCTCAGGATTATAGGATCCCTGACTGGTCATTGTCCCCTTAACAAACACCTATATACAATAGGAGTAACGGACAGCCCCCTATGCAGAGGATGCATGGAGGCAGAAGAAACGCCACAGCATGTCATCATGGAATGCAGGAGTGTGGCCGACCAACGGGCACGACTTCTCCAGTCACCAGGATCGTTTCCGGAAGCTTGCAGCAGTCTACCAAGGCTGCTTTCCTTCTGGACCGATATAGGCTGGCTGGAGTAAACGGGAATGTTTTTGAGACACGCACAATGGTTTGATAATTAGGACTAAGTGCGGAAACCGCCCTGAAAAACTAACTAACTAAGTATACACATCTTATCTTGATAAATATTGGCATTCTTTGGGTTTATATTATTGCTAGGAAACAAAAGTGAGATTAACAGCTCATCAATTTCCGAGGCGCTTTTAAGGTCTATCTATATAGGGAAAGTGAAAATTATCTACAATTCAATAATTTCAACTTATTTGCTTTTCGTTGAATCGCTTGACGTCGCCAATCCCCCTGGGCGCTCTATAGATACTGGAGCTCTACTCTCTTTCTCCGAAACGAAATTTCGCCAGTGACTCTACTCTATTTCATCTTCGAACACGTACATAAAGTTCGGAATCACAGATAATTATCGTGAAAGAATAGAATGAGTTATGATTGTGTTGTGAGTGCTTTTTGTCTACACTTTTTAGATAATGTTTTCTACTTCAAAACAATATTACTTTATCTAAAGAAAATATAACTAGAAAAAATTCCACGCGGACCAGGCAGCAGACGGGACTCGAACCCGCACCCTTCGCAATCCGGGCGAATGCACTGACCAATTATGCTACCGCGGCCCTCACGGACCGCGTCGAAATTCTTTCTAGCTATTCTTAAGCTGCAAGGCAGCGCCATCTCTTCGCATTATAGGTAAACCCACAATGTCAAATGAATACTTTTACAAGTATTAAACATTTTTAGATTTCTTTAGATTTAAACATCAAGCAGTTACATGCTTTAAAAAAATAATAAAAATTATAAATATTACTTTATGACAAAATTTTTGATTACATTGAAACAACCTCTTTTGACAGTGTTAGCCTACTAATTTGTAGAGTTGATGCAATCGAATGTATGTCAACCTAAATTTGTCGTGTAACACTTTGAAGATTTATTTGATTTATTTCTAAATTTTCATACTAAAAATGTTCCTCACGTTAAGCAGCCCTAATTAAAAATACTCTAGCAGTAATTTTAGGTTTAATTTAAACAAAAATCCCTAAACGAAAATGAAAAGGTAACACTTTTCATTTCGTCAATTTGAGGTTAAAATTTCGAACTTTGAATTATCTGTCAAATTCAACTTTTAGTTCGAACGTTTTGTGAATTAGTAGTAGGCTTGGAAAATTTAAATGTCAAACTATTTTCTGACGAACGAATTTCGAAATGAAATAGAAACACAGTAAGGAACGTGTGAAATTTCGATCGAAATTTCGTTTTTCGTTAGGCCTCCTGTTCTTTCTGATGTTAGATTGGCATTGGAATACCTTGGGACTCCAAAGTCTTAGGTCTACCAAACTATGTACCACGATTATCGTCATTCATTCATTATTACTTTAACACTTCTCTTTCCTCATATTTTATTTGACATATCGCATAACACAGAACTTGCAATTACTCAAACAACATTCTTAATTGTATCACCATTATAATTATTTATTTATTTATTTAAAACTTTATTGCAAAATTACAAAGCAAATGGCGGACATAATGCCATAAGGCATTCTCTACCAGTCGACCAGTAAGAGCGTGAGAAAAAATCTAATATGACGGGGGCGCAATAAAGACAAATTTAAGATAAACCAATGATACAAATACTCTTAACAGAATACATACATATTATACACACACATTATATATATATACACACATACATACACACGCATATATACAATACATACATAAATACATGGTTATCTCAGTCAAATATGAGAACGCTGTTTAATGCTATTGAGATAGTGCTCACGAACCAATCCCTTAAATGCAATTTTGTTAGGAGCTTTACGTATAATATTATTCATATTAACATTTGTTTTACTCGTTAAGTTCATATTATTAAATCTAATTGTAGGTACCTAATTTGCAATGGCAACATAATGTGGATCTGTAATCACAATCTGACATTTATAACGTGTCGGCGAATTTATAATATTATTGTTCACGCGTCGTTGTCTGATTTGTTATGGCGATATGCGTAGGCGAAGCTCCACTAACTATGTGCAAAGACTGAGTTTCAATACAGATGGGTTGCGATTTGCGAATCAGTCGTTTCCTCAGAACTTTCAAACGTACTGCGCAATCGGCACTGATGCAGTTCTATTAACCAAATTGCAATCTTAAAGCAAGTTAGGTAATGCAAACTCAGCGGGTCTTAATAAACGTATGTAGATGGTGAGTAATTATTTATTGCTGGACTAGCGATAGTGCCTTATATTTTTTTCTCAATATTTACTGAATTGATTTGATTATATACAGACTAGCGGCCCGCCCACGCTTCGCTTCGGTATAGAGCTGAAGTGTAGACTACAGTTTTTGTTCTCAGGCTTGTATTATACACAATGACATTCATCTATGATTCTTCTTATACCTGCATGCAAAGTCTCAGCCCGATCGGTTTAAAATTGACAAAGTTTCATACAAACTTTCAGTCCCTATTTTATCCCCTTGGGGGAAGAATTGATCAAAATCCTTTCTTAGCGGATGCCTACGTCATAACATCTACCTGTATGCCAAATTTCAGCCCGATCCGTCCAGTGGCTTGGGCTGTGCGTTGATAGATCACTATGACAGTCGACTGACTGACATTTGAGTTTTATATATATATATAGTGTCGCACTAATCAGGTTGCCTATATACGTAACAATATTTAGATATGTTCTCACCACTTTATAGCGGGTCTTTTTTGACTCTTTCTTTATTTTTCCTTCCTTTTTCTTTGGATCATTTCTTGTTTCCATTGCAATGACTTTCAAAGTTTTGATTGCAATTTATTTCTAATAATTTTTATTCCATTCTTTCTTGTATTACATTTTCTTTATCTTAATCTGTATCATAATTTATTTATTTTTCATAATAAAGCAAGTTTACCTGTTGTGTTCTTACGAGCAATTATTAGAGATTTTTCCTAAAATGGATGCATTTTACCTTTTACTATAATTTTATAGTCTTGGACACACCGAGGGCGGTAAATCTTTAAGTTAATTGGCCGAAGGTGGTGTTTTGATGCAAACCAATGTTTCACAATCGTTACAAATGGCGACGAAATATATAACACCCAGTTATCGCGATAACATCGGGTACAGTTCGTGAGTCATCGATTGCTAAAATCAAATTCATCATTTTAAGCTGTGGATTGTATCTCACGTAGAATTTATTTTATGATGACTATCTATTAGAAGAATAATGAGTGATTTGTTAGGAGACTTCGAGGAACTAGGATTTAGTTGTTTTTATTTATTTTTAAGCATTTAACTGCTAGATGTTTCAATCTAAAGAAAAGTTTACTAGATTTTTGTTTTTTTTTGTAGTAGTAAAAGATGGCGCTGCCTTGCAGCTTAAGGCTAGAAAAATTTCGACGCCGCTAATAGGGCCGTGGTAGCATAATGGTCAGTGTATTCGCCCGGAATGCAAAGGGTGCGGGTTCGAGTCCCGCCCGCTGCCTGGTCCGCGTGGATTTTTTTCTAGTAAACTTTTCTTTAGACTAGGATTTAGTTTGGTAGGAAACTGGGGAAAGTTTTTAATAAAAAAAACGAAAGGGCGTTTCAAAAGAGCTTTTAATAAATCAACTTGAACAAAGTTTATTTTCATTTCATTTGAATATGTATTCAAAGCCTGTATCCTGGCATGTTTTTCTATATTAAAATTAAATTTGGGATCAGTGTATCCTCATCATGCAAATAGAGAATGACAACTTATTTTATTTATACAGGGTGTAAAAAAACCTTTAACGAATCGAAAGGCCACGAATTTTCCACATCATGACGATATTTTTTTTCTTCTGGACCATACCTGGGAAATTTATGGTTATGGAGATATTGAAGGTCAAAGTCATAATTTTTTTTTCCAGATTTCTACAAAAAGGTTATTTAGAAACTTTTTTTTTATTGACGCACTTACACACACACATGCCTGTGTTTGCGTAGCGCCACAGTAGCGCGCCGCGCTATACATTGCATATTGGAAAAAAAATGGGTGCGTGTACTTATGTAGGCGCGTGAGAAGTTATGCTTCTTTGGCATCGTTTAAAATTAGTTTTCAATTGCATGCAAATAATTAATTACAATAAATTAATAAAAAGTCTGGAAAAGGACACAGTCAATAAAGTTCAGTTTTAATTTGAAAAAATAAATAAATAATCAAAATATTCAATTAAAATCGCTACTGAATATAATTTATTAGAACATATGTGATTTGCACTTATATGAAACTCAAACACGTATTCCGAATATACAAACTAGAAACATGTGGATAAATATTATAAATATGAATACCTATAACTGTTACTTTATTACAAAAAATAAAGATGTGGTTTTTGGTTCTACTACACCAATGGTCAAGAGATGGCGCTGTAGTCTCCTGAATCGCGCTTTGGTTCCGTTGTTCCAGATTAATAAATACTTTTTGTTACTTTATTACAAAAAATAAAGATGTGGTTTTTGGTTCTACTACACCAATGGTCAAGAGATGGCGCTGTAGTCTCCTGAATCGCGCTTTGGTTCCGTTGTTCCAGATTAATAAATGCTTTTGATAGGCCTTCACAATGCAGTCGTTAGCACCCACAAAATAGAGATAGAGGTGGGTAATATAGCTTTTTGTCTGAATCAAATCGAAACTATATATCGATATTCGATATCGGATTCTGAAACTATTTATTTTGATATCGCTGACGACCATATCAATCATTATATCATTACAGGATAGCAATGGAATGGAAAACTATATTTTCCTGGTACTGATACATAACTGTTATGTGAGTTTTAGATACATCAACATCAGGTAGGACTAGGGGTTAGATAATGCAGTTTTTATCCATGTATTTAAGGGAGTAATTAAGTTGATTTCTGTTTTTTTACACGAATATTTGTTAAAAATATAGATAATAAACTAAACATAAAAAAACCGGAAGATAAATAATACACCAACAATACAAACTAATACGCTAATGCAATTTAATTGAACGTGTTTGGACGTTCAAATCTACGAAATAAAAATTCAAATCCGCACCAAATTTCTTTTGCTAGGGTTCAAGGATTGAGGTCAACGAGAGTAGAAATTAAATTGTGTCAAAGCTCACCATTATTCCCTAAGAAATAAGGTTAACGATTTAATCAACAAAAATATTAACAAAAGTGAATAAACTATTTTATTACGATGAAAATAAAGTGAAAAACTGCAGTATGCGTTGCATCGTAACTATTGCTGTTTCACTCTCATCTCATCATACGCTCTCTAGAGCAGGGTCGATAATTTAAAAAATGGTGAAAAGTGAAAAAAAATATAGTAGGATGCATAAATAAAAAATGCGAATTTTTTCATTATTAATTTGCAGTTTCTGAGAACATTTACCATAGTAGTGTATATTTTTTTATACCATCAAAAAGTAGAGATTTCAACAAACAAAAAACATCCCAACTTTTTTAAAAAAGCAGATATTTTGACGTGAGAATTTTCGATTGAAAATAAGGGTGCTTTTTCGATATTAAGTCAAAATAAGGTGAAAAAATGAATATTTTAAATCAAAAAAATTACTGTATGTTTGGGACATACAAAGGTAAGTTTTCACCAAATTTCGTGAAAAAATATTTTTTTTTTGCAAAAAAATAAAAATCAAAAACCAAAAACTCGGTTATTCGCATTTTTCACATAAATTTTGAGGTTATATGAAAAAAGTGTCGATACAAAAGTTGTAGATCTTTTTATTACCTACAACTTTGCCATTTAACTTTTTTTCATAGGACTTGCAGTTTTACCGGAAATCGAGATTAACCATTTTTTACCCTTAAAAACTCACCCCCTCCCCCTTCCCGACCTCAGATCGCCCGTAATTTATTTTTCCTTTCATTTTTGTTATATTCTCTACCTTTTCTAATGGGTTTCATCCTACTATAATTTTTTTTGGTCTCAAAAATTATCGACCCTGGTCTACTCCCTCTACTCCCACTTGCGTTGGTCGCGCTTATATTCCATTGTGATACGGTTCAATATACTTTAAACAGTCTATATACGATACAGTACTATCAACGCGTATCGTATTCCCAATGCAATATAATGTTTTGCCAAAATATATAGTTTCAGAACGCATTGATATCGGATTTGACGATATTGATGCAATATACGTTTCAATATCTATATACGATTTGTATCGCCCACTCCTAAGAGATACTATTTTTATTTTGTTGGTAGATTTTCTTAATGTGCGGTAAACACAAAAGTAACAGCATGAAGTTGGTCGCTAAAGCGACCAACTTCATGCTGTTAATTTTTTGTGTTACAGTGATGCGCGCGCATCTTAAAATTTCACTCTCATCATTTTTTCATAACGCGCCTAAAGAAGTATAACTTCAAAATGTGTATTTTTTTTCTTTAAAAATACAAATGTTTCCCACGTATAATATTTTGTAATATTACTTGTTTGGATGTATAGAATGCGTAGTTATAGTCTTTGTCATAGGTTTCTTTACACCCTGTATGTTAAAAAGGAGAGTTCGCTATTATCAAATTTAGTTTTAAATTTAGAGAAGCATGCCAGATTCGGATAGCCCATCGTTATGATGAAACTTTTTTTTAATTTATATAACATGGTGTCTTACAGATAATTGATAAATTTAATATTTTTTCATAATGTATACGTGTCCCTTCTCTTTTTTTTTTAAAAAAAAATGTCAAAGTCCTTCGAGCAAGCTGTCGTAAGCAACCACAGATTACTTCTGTAATCATAAAGAATTTTCTGCCACAGATATTGTGATGTATTCTGACCGTTCTGACCTATAGTGTGATTTCTAATTAATTTATATATATATATATATTTAATAATGTTTTCTGTGATGTCACTGCTCTGGGTATGGCAGAATACCAGTGCAGCAGGTATTTTACCTGTTGTGTATGCTGAGCCATATCCAGTGTTGGCATCACATAAAATACACATTCTGTAGATGATTTTTATTGTTTGTTGATTTTACTTGTTCGTTTCGTTTTACTATATTATTATGTTTAATGTATTTTTGCATTTTGTGTGTATGTTATGTGCTGTCAACAATAAAAACAGTTTCTTTCTTTCTTTTCTTTCTTATGATAACATTTATAAAAGTGTTGTATTCCTTTGTGCATCAGCTACTACTACTACGGAAGAACTTAAAAATATAAAATTTAACGAAACTTTCATAATTGCAGTCAGCACTGGCTACTCTAGCAATCGCCCCAGTACATTAGTATCATAGTCCCCGCAGTTAAAGCTTTGTCCATAAACCGATATAAAGTCATCAAATCCCCAGAGATTTATGGCAACAACCGATGACGGCGCACGGCCGGCTCAAGAAACAGTAGTGTCCGTAGAAAGCGAAATCGGAACTTATCGATATAAATTGTCCACGGAATAATTGAAAGCGACGACCAACCCGGAACAAATATTATTTGCAAAGCCATCGGGTGTTGAGAAATATTTTATCGATACCGAATCGAATTGAATCGAATATAGTTTCAATCGCGTTTTGTGAGCTTTAATATTTCACAGCGGGATTCGCCGGTTCAGTGAAATGTGACGTTGCACGGACGAATAGGTATATTGTGTATCCCACTTTGTGTTTTGGCCTGCGTCACATTATAAATTAACGAATTTGCATTGAGTTAGAAATCAACATTTCTAATCAAATTATTTGTAAAGATATTCGCGTAAAGCTTCTTATTTATCAAATCTGCCCTGCACTCGCCTGTATATTCAACAGGTATTGAGTTCCCAAGGTTGACCATAGAAAATGTAAAATGAAATTGTTTCTTTAAACCACGCGTATGTTTCAATCATCATCATCATCATCATCAGCCTATTAATGTCCCCACTGCTGGGGCACAGGCCTTCCCTATGGATGGAATTGGGAGATTGGGCCATGACCCACCACGCAGGCCCAGTGCGGATTGGCGGGTGCTAACGACTGCAGATGCAGCCGGGACCAACGGCTAAACGTGACTTCCGAAGCACGGAGGAACTCGAGATAGAAGATTTTTGGTCACCCATCCAATGACCGACCACTGCGAAAGTTGCATTACTTTAACGATCGCAGCCGTATGCGCTAACCACCCGCGCCATCGAGCTTCTCTATGTTTCAATAATGGTAAACAAATTGGGTGATTCTAAATGCATGCCTAATTTGTGGACTATGTTTATATCATGCCCGATATTATTATAGATATAACAGTGATGTATAAGAAAATTATATTTTAAACTAGTTTTGTTTTAACTTAATAAAGTTTTAGTTAAACATAACGAAGTTTAGAATTGAAACTGTAAAAAAACTAACAAAAAATGATCATAGTATTCATAATTAATAGATTTGTTAATAAATAAATGTTTTTGAAGTTATACTTCTTTAGGCGCGTTATGAAAAAATGATGAGAGTGAAATTTTAAGATGCCCGCGCATCACTGTAACACAAAGATTAACAGCATGAAGTTGGTCGCTTTAGCGACCAACTTCATGCTGTAACTTTTGTGTTTACCGCACATTAAGAAAATCTACCAACAATATAGAAATAGAATCTCTATTTAGTGGGTGCTAACGACTGCATTGTGAAGGCCTATCAAAAGTATTTATTAATCTGGAACAACGGAACCAAAGCGCGATTCAGGAGACTACAGCGCCATCTCTTGACCATTGGTGTAGTAGAACCAAAAACCACATCTTTATTTTTTGTAATAAAGTAACAGTTATAGGTATTCATATTTATAATATTTATCCACATGTTTCTAGTTTGTATATTCGGAATACGTGTTTGAGTTTCATACAAGTGCAAATCACATATGTTCTAATAAATTATATTCAGTAGCGATTTGTATTGAATATTTTGATTATTTATTTATTTTTTCAAATTAAAACTGAACTTTATTGACTGTGTCCTTTTCCAGACTTTTTATTAATTTATTGTAATTAATTATTTGCATGCAATTAAAAACTAATTTTAAACGATGCCAAATAAGGATAACTTCTCACGCTACTACATAAGTACACGCACCCATTTTTTTTATAATTTAAAAGAGTATTTTCGATATTTTTAATAGCATTTACCACAAAACGGGCAGCTGTTTAGAACACAAGACATTACTAGTAACACCATTGTACTAAGCATGACAATAAAGCTTTCTATTTCTTTTATCTTGCAGTTACAATTTATTGTTTCATTGAACAGTTTATTATTAGTCATTGGATAAACCTTGAAAACGTTTTATCAATTTGAAAAATATGCTATTACTATTGCAAGCTAAAGCATATCTGTCTATTATAATTCCGATCTAATCCTATTTACTTTTAAGCGTAAATAGATCAATAAACTTAGTGTTAAGTTTCAGTTTTGATTAGTATATTATAATTTCAAGTGATTTTTCATGCATGATTCACTCCATAGCGAAAATTTGCCCCCAGGCAGCGGTGAAATTGACAATATGTTTGCGTGCGTGACTGTGAGTAAAACTGTTTTTTTTTAACAGTATTATCTTGTACAAAAACCTATGTAGGCATAAGTTTTTGTACAAGATAATAGTTATAATAAGTAACATATGTATTGGTCAAATTATTTAATTTCTAAAATGGTGACATACAAATGTGGGTAAGGGAGGGAGGGAGGGGGGAAGGAGTGATGTTTGCACATTTTTTACTACACCTTTAATGTTCTGCCATGACGCAAGGGAGACGTTGGCATGGGGTTAAGTATTTTTGTATTAAAAAAAATATCAGGTCAAATCGTAATTTAGACTCAGGCACCTTTCGATATACCTACTGATAGAATCATCGATATCCTGACAACACTGTCATTATTATCAACGCAAAGATTTTCCCGTTAAGTTTCTTCGCTGATGGTGTTTCTATGTAATCTACTCTATTTAGCCGGCTCACCGGCGGCGTCGCCATGGCCGTGTCGTACGGGATTTGAATAAGGCGCTTTGCAGACGACGGGCCGGGGCGGGCCGGTCAATTTCGCCGCGAATAAACGCACACAGAGGGCAAAAAGATCGCGCCTTGGGTGCCCCGTGGCGGCGCGGCATGTCCGCGGCTGCCCGCCGTGGATCATACAAACCAGTTTATATGCAGTAACGCAGACGGCGGCGCGGGGCGGTCAGCTCAGTCCGCGCCACGCGCTTTTTAGTGATGGACTATTCACTAGAACGAACGTCCTGAACTGACCGCCTCTGCCCGTCGTGTGCTTTGTATACGCGGCGCGGGCAGCCGCAGACATCGACGGGCAGACGCGGTCTTTATTGCTTCGCGGACAAAAAGCCCGCCCCGCCCCGTCGTCTGCTAAGCGCCTAAGGGGTGCCACACCCTTGCGTCCGATGTACAGCTAACACTTATGACGCACGATGAATGTATTGTCGGAGTGATCGTGTTCTCGGTTTGTGGATTATTCAAATGAGTTGCAAGCTTGTAAGTGCATTGGGACATAATACTTATAGTGAACTATAGTTTCTTTGACTGATATTGTGTATGTGGAATTAAATAATTGAATTTAACACAAGAATTAAGTGTTATTATTTATTATTATTACTAATATTTTAAACAGCCCTTTCTGAGTTTCTTGCCGGTTTTTCTTAGTAAAAGGTCTCCTGGCGTAGTTTTGCGAAAAGAGTAGGCCATAGCTTTTCGACATTCCTAAGCGCTTGTAACAGCTTAGTAGACTGATAAACGATATTGTTTTTTTAGATTTTTTAATTTTGTTACTAATCTGCTATGTTGGACTGTAAGCGAATTTAAAATATAATGCGTCAGCTCGTAGCCTTTCTGTGCCTATCATTTACAGACACATTCTTGATTGCTATAATACAGTTTATTTAGCATTATAAAAGTTGGTTATGTGATCATTCAAGTTCATAAAGTTTTTACTTCCGAATTGCAACATTGATGCTCTGCCAATCCTACAAGGGTTATATGGCTTGAAGGTTAGGTTAAACCTTAACTAAAGCAACTTTAAAGCTTAATATATTATAAAACTAGCAAATGTATTTGGTTTTCATAGAAATATTTTTGTTTATATTGATTAAATTAAATTGATTACAGAATGTTATTGCATTTACAGCTTCGTATAAGAAACTATTATCTTAAAGATAAGGCGCTTTATTTTATTTGATCTTTGACCACATAAACGTGACCTTGCCATAGGATTAAGTCAAAAAATCAAGACATTTTTAACCGATAAAGCTGACATTGGAATTACTCTTTTTAACCGACTTCAAAAAAGGAGGAGGTTCTGTGTTTGACTGAATATATATTTTTATGTATGTTCACCGATTTCTCCGTCAATTGTAGACCCATTTCCAAAATTCTATTTTTATTTGAAAGAGTGCACTTCTGAAGTAGTCCCATTGGAACCTAGTCAGGATCTGATGGTGGAATCCGGGGAAATCGAGGGAAACCTTCAAATTTCAAAGGCACACACGATGTTTTTTATGCATGTTCACCAATGTTTCCGTCAATTGTGTTATTGTTTACTTGGACGATGTAATTTTCACTAAAATTGGAGAAATATTTATTTTTTAAACAAAAAATAAAACCGATTTTAAAATCGAATATGGAACTAAAAAGTAGAAAATAATATCTGGTTCATGATTTGGAAGTAGGGTTCAAGATTGAAACTTTAAATATATTTTCGTTTCCGATCCATAATAATACGTCTTTCAGTCTTGACCCGCCCGACTTCCAAATGATGAACCAGATATTATTTTCTACTTTTTTTTTTACTTTTTAGTTCCTTTTTCGATTTTGAAGTCGGTTTTATTTTTTGTTTTATTTTTTTTTCTAAAAACGCATTGTGCCTTTAAAACACTGACCGCATTAATCCAAAACATGGAGTAAAGTAACTCTTGGTTTAAACCTAATGTTGTCTCTGTTTTCTTTTTAGAAAACAAGTGACAGCATCGATTTTAGTCCAGTTTTAATTTATGTCTATGTTTTGTAATCATCATCATCATCAGCCTATTAATGTCCCCACTGCTGGGGCACAGGCCTTCCCTATGGATGGAATAGGGAGATTAGGCCATGACCCACCGCGCGGGCCCAGTGCGGATTGGTTGCTAACGACTGCAGATGCAGCCGCGACCAACGGCTTAACATGCCTTCCGAAGCACGGAGAAGCTCGAGATAGTAAATTTTTGGTCACCCATCCAATGACCGACCAACGCGAAAGTTGCTTAACTTCAACAATCGCAGCCGAACGCGCTAACCACTTGCGCCATCGAGATCCTGTTTTGTAATAAGACTAATTTTCACCAACGATTCTAGGTCGATTTGTACTAGTGAGTTGTCCAGTCGCAGGCTGGTCACAAGTTTGCGTCTGGCATGTTGCTTGTCCCGCTTGGGATTTGAGTAAGCCTTCTACTCTACGTAAAGCCAAGGAAGGTAGGTATCGGATAATAACACAGTCGTAGACCACGGTCTATGAATAAGATTTTATCTTATTTTAATTCTGATTTCAGAATTAAAATCAATTATTAATCTGAAGTTTGACCTTCCCTATGGATAGAATAGGGAGTTTGGGCCATGACCCACCATGCGGGCCCAGTGCGGATTGGTGTGTGCTAATGACTGCAGATGCAACCGAAACCAACGGCTTAACGTACCTACCGAAGCACCGAGGAGCTCGAGATAGTAAATTTTTGGTCACCCATCCAATGACCGACCACTGCGAAAGTTGCTTTACTACAACGATCGCAGCCGAACGCGCTAACCACATGCGCCATCGAGCTCTTTAACTTCTTACTGTTTTTTTTAATCCTATCGCCATCTATATTGAGAAAAGAGATGATCATATATCCCGATAGTACACTACATATAAAAGGGATGATGACTATTTTTTTTTTCTTCGTTTATCAGGTAGATTATCAAAAAATATTGGACACATATTTTTTCTTTTTTCACATAATATAAACATTGCAGAGATATATTGATTTGAAAAGTCGCAGACGTCACGTTTGAGTACACATATAAGTGAAAATTCACTCAAAAGTGACGTCACGAGCCCCTACTCCCAAACTTTGACGCGCTATAACTTTCTCATTTTTTTGTTGATTGCCCAAAGAAAAAATACGTGTCCATTATTTTTTGATCATCTAACTGACGGACTAAATAGAATTTCGCTTACTGTACCCCGTCATCACCCCTAATATGCATACATGAAAATACTTTTCCAAAGTATACGAACCATTTTTATCATCAGTCATTACAAAGTGCATTGTGTCTGTGTCAACGTCTTTTGTCATGTTCGTGAAACGTTCACGGCTTAACACGCGGGGATGAACAGAAAAATGATCTGTCATAGCGTAAGATAAATCTTAGGTCATAGTTAGATGCACTCCGAAATTGTTTCGATTTATCAACCCTTCGCTGCGATGCATGACGCCCTGTACACTCCATGAGAAAAGGTTTTTCTATTATTCTATTAACAAAACTATTGTCTGAATGCCACGTTTTTTTCAGAAATTAATAGCACATTTTTTAGAATAACTAGTTAAATATCTATATATATATATAAAACTCAAAGGCGACTGACTGACATAGTGATCTATCAACGCACAGCCCAAACTACTGGACGGATCGGACTGAAATTTGGCATGCAGGTAGATGTTATGACGTAAGCATCCGCTAGGAAAGGATTTTGATCAATTTTACCCCCAGGGGGATAAAATAGGGAATGAAAGTTTGTATGAAACTTTGTCAATTTTAAACCGATCGGGCTGAGACTTTGCATGCAGGTATAAGAAGAATCATAGATGAATGTCATTGTGTATAATACAAGCCTGAGAACAAAAACTGTAGTCTACACTTCAGCTCTACACCGAAGCGAAGCGAGGGCGGGCTGCTAGTAATGAATAAAGAAGGAGATATATTTAACTTTAAATATTTTTATATTTTTTATTTTTAAGCATGTAACTGTTTGATGTTTAAATCTAAAGAAAATATAACTAGGAAAAATTCCACGCGGACCAGGCAGCAGGCGGTACTCGAACCCGCACCATTCGCATTCGAAACTGTGGTAGCATTACCACGGCCCTATTAGCCGCGGCGAAATTTTCCTAGCCTTAAGCTGCAAGGCAGCGCCATCTCTTCGCATTGTAGGTAACCCACAAAAAATATTTATTTATTTTAATACTGGAACTTACTTTGTGCGCGATTGTATCAAGTTTGTCTAAAGCGGCCAGTGTCGGAGAGCGATGCAAAAAATATTATAAACGATATCTGCCCTGAAGATCAGAATCCCATCAATAAAAGTTCAGCCACCCTGCAAACGGGATATAAGGGGAAGACGAGGGACGCTTTTTCCTGCGACATGCGTTAAAGCAAAAATGTATTTATTTTTGAAAAGGACTTCAAATATTATGCGGATCAAGATATACCTTATTTATTAGTAAGAATCAACGATGTATAAATATAATTAGATCAAAATTTATTTCATCATCATCATCAGCCTATTAATGTCCCCACTGCTGGGGCTCAGGTCATCCCTATGGATGGAATCTCCATTCCCAATCTCAATTAAATAAATTGAGGAACTCGATGGCGCAAGTGGTTAGCGCGTTCGGCTGCGATCGTTAAACTTAAGCAACTTTCGCAGTGGTCGGTCATTGGATGAATGACCAAAAATCTTCTATCTCGAGTTCCTCCGTGCTTCGGGAGGCACGTTAAGCTGTTGGTCCCGGTTGCATCTGCAGTCGTTAGCACCCACCAATCCGCACTGGGCCCGCGTGGTGGGTCATGGCCCAAATCTCCCTATTCCATCCATAGGGAAGGCCTGTGCCCCAGCAGTGGGGACATTAATAGGCTGATGATGAATTACAACTAAAAGTATTTAAATGTTATTGTTATATTAGGTACAAATTAAAAACGACAATTTGCCTTTTAAATGTTGAATTTAAGCAACCGTCTACTGAACAGGTATTATAAAACTTTTTTGTTACTCCATTTTTGCACTAATAGCTCGTGTCTCAACGCATGCATCTCGCTCACGCATTGGTCCCATGCGGTCCGAGATATCGTGTCCGTGAGCGGTGTCTATGTGTGTTGCTCCAGCACACTTTACATGTAGATAACCTCGACGAAATCACCCGCGCCAACGCGCCTCCGATTCCTCCTACACAGGCCACAAACACCAACACTACACAGCTAGCTTACTTGCACACTAGCTTAGCATTAGGCAGACACCGCACCCGTAGGATAAGAATGCAAAGACCTGGTCTACACACGACAAGCTATACCAGGTACAGGAACATATCTAGGGGAGGCGGCGGAGGGTGATTGGACGTTCACGCTCAAGAAGCCCTTCCGCAGTGGATGGGGGCGGAACGGTGGGCACTAGGCCGCGTACCCAGCCCCCACGGATACCTCGGGAGACCCCTGCCGTGGATCCCCGGCGAGGCCGGGAAGCTGCTAGGTGCGGAGCCGTGGTACAATCCCTAACGGGGACCCCGCGGCTTCGCATTAAGCAGTGTAGAAATATTCGCAGAACTTTTTTAGCGGATATTATGCTGTAAAGCGTCCGTAAGAGTTGCGGGGTCCTCGGTGGTCAGCCACTGGGGGGTCCGTAAGACTTGCGGGAGCCAGGTGTGAGGTCCGTTCGGCGGTGTGCCTCTTAAAGGCTCCGTCGTCAGTAAAAAGATTTTTTACCTGCGTTATAAAAAAAAAGGTACAAGAACATATCTGGGCTGTTTTCTGCTTTTGTTAAATTAATAACAACTAAAAGTATTTTAATTTTTAATGTTATTGTTACATTAGGTACAAATTTAAAAACAAACGACAATTTGCCGTTTAAATGTTGAATTTAAATAACCGTTTACTGAACAGGTATAATTAAAACTTTTTTTTTATTCAATTTTTGCACAAAAAGTTCGTATATCAACGGATGGATCTTGCTCACGCACTGGTCCCAAGCTGTCCGAGATATCGTGTCCGTGAGCGATGTCTATGTGTGTGTTGCTACAGCGCACTTTACATGTAGATAACCTCGTGCACTATTGATTTTGTGGCTTTACCTTTTAGATAGATAGCTACTATTCATTTTCATCTTTACCATAGAATTTTTCTAATACGCGGTGCATTGGGTGGGTCCGAAAAGAAGTTCCACTTCAGAAAATTGGTGGAGTTTTATGTAGCCATGATGAAGTTAAACTTTAAAAATCATTAACAAAAAAAGAAGTCCTTCCTTGACCGAGAGTCGAACTCGGGCCGTCTGAGTAGCAGGGAGTTTTCTACCATTGATCCACCGATGCATGGTGATCAGGTCTCATTTTTTTATAAAAATCAAAAATATAATGCGACATACTAAAGATGAACGAAAAAAGTGTACAACGCCGCTAAAGAAGTTTTCACTTCAAAAAATAGGAGGTGGAAAAAAAAATAACTTTAAAAAAAACGACGGGTTGCACTCCGTAAGTGCCGGCAGGAGTGAAAACTTGAATATTAACGTTGTGCATTTTGATATTTTGGAATGGTTAGGGAATAATTTTGCACGAATTGCTTTAATTTCAGTATAAAAGTACTAACACGTATGTGGTAGAATATAATATTTATTTATTGCGCTATCGTACACAAACATGACAATTTATATTACATTAAAGAAGTTTATCTCTCAGAAAAATCAACTTACATGAATCACATTTAAGCGCACCTAGCGACATCTATTGTAAAAAAAAATACATTTTCTTCGCAACAATCAGAAATCAGAAATCAGAAATCAATATATCTTTATTCAAATTGGATGTATAGTACAACTCTTTTGAATCGTCCAAAAAATTTTTTTTCCCTACCACTCGTTATGGACATATTTTTTAGCTGCGGAGAAAAACGAGCGAAAAAAACTCCACAACATTAAAAGTCTAATGTAACAACATTTACAAATCATTATGTTGTTACAACGTCAATACAATTATGATTTATTTAATATAGAAAACCTGTTGGAATGATTGGAACAGTTCAAACCCAAGCATTTTTGTCTGTAATATAATCAGACACTTTGTAATAAGCTTTTTTAATAAGTGTTTTTTTTATAATATCTTAAAATTTATTTATGGCTAACTCTTGGATATTGCTTGGGACTTTATTGTATAAGCGAACACAAAGACCTTTAAATGAATTATTAATTTTGTGAAGCCTAGTAGCAGATAAAGTTAGTTTATTTTTGTTTCTTGTATTAATTGTGTGAACATCACTGTTTTTAAGAAACAAATTAATATTTTTTCTTACAAGTAATAAATTTTCGTATATGTATTGTGATGCGACCGTCATTATTCCAAATCCTTTAAACTTATCTCTTAATGATTCTTTAACTTCAAGATTATAAATTGATCGAATAGCTCTCTTCTGCAGCACAAAAATAGTTTGAATGTCGGCGGCATTTCCCCACAATAAAATTCCGTACGACATTACACTATGGAAATAACTAAAGTACACTAATCTGGCCGTATCTACATCCGTTAACTGGCGTATCTTCATTACGGCATATGCTGCAGAGCTAAGTCTATTTGACAATTTATCAATATGTGGGCCCCATTGAAGCTTAGAATCTAAAGTTATCCCTAAGAATACTGTGGTGTCTACAAGGCCCACATTCCTATCCTTTACATTCACACTGGTTTTTACCTGTTTTACATTAGGTAATACAAATTTCATACATTTCGTTTTTCCTTCATTAAGTAATAAATTGTTAACATTGAACCAGTGGACTACCTCAGAGATACAATTGTTCACGTCGTCAATGACTTTTTCATTGCGTTTGAGTTTAAATAAAAGTGATGTATCATCCGCAAACAATACTATCTCATGGTTATCTCTTACATAGTAAGGTAAGTCATTAATATAAATTAAAAATAAGAAAGGACCTAGGATTGAGCCCTGCGGAACACCCATCTTAACCGGCGAACCCGGAGACTTATTACCATTAATGTCAACCCTCTGAATCCTATCCCTCAGGTATGATGCAATAAGATCCAGATCAGTATCTCTAAATCCATAGTGGTGGAGTTTCCTGAGTAATGTGTCATGAAAAACGCAATCAAAAGCCTTGGACAAGTCGCAAAACACACCTAGAGCGTCCTGCGAGTTCTCCCAGGCGTCAAAAATTTGTTGTATAAGTTCAACACCGGCATCGGTTGTTGAACGACCCCGTGTAAAACCAAATTGTTTACAGTGAAGTATATTATATTTATTAAAATGTGATTGCATTTGATCTAACATGATTTTTTCAAAAATTTTACTAAAGGTGGGTAGTACAGAAATTGGTCTAAAGTTTGTGGGGTCTGATGTACTTCCCGATTTATGCAAAGGAGTAATTTTACTGTATTTCATGAGGTCAGGAAAAACACCACAGTCAACACAATCATTAAATATGCAAGCTAGAATAGGAGCTATTGTCTCAATTACCGATTTAGAAACATCAACGGAATTGCCCCACAGATCCGCGGTTTTCTTTTTATTTAATTGGTGAAACGTTTTTATTACATCTTTAAAGTCAACATGTTTAAAATGAAAATAACTAGTACAAGGTTTCACGTTTTCTCTTAAGATTGATTCGGCAGCAATGGGGGAAGAGTTCAAAGATTTCGTAGTTGAAACTGGAATATCAGTAAAGAAATTTTCAAACACTTTAGCAACTTCAATATCTGATGTAACCTTTTTATTATCAATATTTAGGTTATAATTATTTTCGCGAGTTTTGGATTTTCCAGTTTCATTGTTTATAATATTCCATGTCATTTTGATTTTGTCATTACTGTTCTTAATCTTTGAACTTAAGTAATTTGATTTTGCTACGCGGCATACTTTTTTAAACAATTTGGAATAGTTACGAACATGCTCTTTAAATTTTTCACTAGTGTTAGAGTTTCGTTCATTATAAAGTTCATAAAGTGTTCTTCTACTTTTATGAATTCCAGGCGTAGCCCACTTACTAAAATTTACCGCATCATTAACACATATTTTTTTGGGTACAAAAACATTATTAAATTCATCGCAATATATATTAAAAAAATCATTATATAAAACATTTGGACTGTCTTTATATTTAAGATAACACAATTTTCTATCTAATTGATTTTTAAAACGTTCCACACGATTAGCAGTTTTTGGTATAACAGTGATGTGTTTTTTCGTCACCTGCTTGAGCTGATACGGAAATGTAATCAACTGGCCACAATGATCACTATCTAGTTTATTAATAATTTGTTTTTTCTGTGGTATAATATCTGTATATATATTATCAATACAAGTGGCCGAAGTGGCAGCTATTCTAGTAGGCTCAATGAATAAGTTTTTCAGATTGTATGATTGAAATAATTTTTTTATTTTAGTACATGAACTAGATTTTTCTAATAAATCAATATTAAAGTCACCACAGACAATCAACCGTTTGCCTGTAGTGTATGTTTTTTTAAGAGCTTCATCCATGATAACTTCAAAACAATCATACAATGCTGATGGAGGTCTGTATACGCTCAATACAACAAGCTGGTCCAGTTCCACACAGGCAATTTCTATTGTTCGCTCAACCGAGAGGCTCACAATATCTCTTCGTTCCTTAAATTTTAGTTTTTTATTCAATAATATTAAAGAGCCACCTCGAATTGCATTTTCTCGATTGAACGAACTACCAACCTGATGATTATTAAAATTAAATATATTTTGATAACTTTTTAGCCAGTGCTCTGTAATACAAAAAATATCTATATTATTACAATTCATAACTAATTCAATTTCTAAGTCCTTACCCATCATTCCTTGAATATTAAGATGCACCAGGTTGATAAAACTTACATTTTTTGCATTGTTTTTGGATGGGTTTTTTTTATCTATATTAACAAAATTGTATTTTTTATTTACATTATTATTTAACAATATGCAAGACGAATTATCTTTTGTCTGATAAAGCTGCCACGTGGACGTCCTAGGTAGAGACTTATTGTTATAATACGGTAAAATAAAATATTACTATGTTTCGTCCAATATACTGAAAGTCAACAACCTTCATACCTGACGCGAGTTTAACATTTTTTACCCATACAAAAAAAAGTGTACAACGCCGCTAAAGAAGTTTTCACTTCAAAAATAATAAACATTTAAGGAATCATAATGGCTGCCGCCTTACAGACGACAGATGGTCTATAAGAGCAACAAAGGGGACAGGACCCACAGGAAAAGGGAGGGTTGTCAGAACATACAAATGATGGGCAGATGACATAGTCAGCATAGCCGGTCAGAACTGGACCAAGAAAGCCAGCAACGTGGACGCGTGGAAGGAAATGGATGAGGCCTTCACCCTTTTAGGTGACCATAATAGGCTAGTTGACTCATGTCAAATTGCACTATATAAATGTTTATTTCTTATAATTTTTGGTATGAGGAACCTAAATACATCGATTTCACTTCATAAAATTAGAAGATGGCTGTAGTAATTTAATTTGCAAAATAGTTTTTCAGTCTATGCTTTGAAACACTAAAAACGCTGTCCACCATGATTGTGACGTCAACATAATAGCAAAACAACTAAACGTCATTGTCGTGTTACTGTGGTTTCTTTCGTCCGACTAAAACATATCTAAAAACTCTTATATCTTGAAGAAAAGTTTCCGTTTATTGGTTTTCTTAACTAAATTAATGCTGGACGCCGGATTTGTGAAAGCAGAAACGACAAAACTCTGACTTAGCAGGTACATTCATAACCTTAAAAATTGAAACCACCACATTTCTGGAGTTCAACGATGTGTTTATTTATTCTCGTATAATACAATCATGATAATTACTATATTTATCATGAAATCTATTAGAAATCATGGTTTTGTAATGTAAATTCAGATAGGTTATATCGTACGTGCTTGCGAGTGTTTGTTTACTATTGTTCCCGTCATACCATAGATAATCTATAGACTAAAATGCCCGACAGCGTTTTTGTATGCCCATGAAAAATCTATTTTAAAATTAAAGTTTTGTAGCTTTCTAGGTAAAAAAAAAATTACAATACATTTTTTTTTCGGTCTAATTGAACAATTATTAACCATTTAAAACATATTTCCTAAAAGTGTCAACTAGTCTATTATCTTATATATAAAATTCTCGTGCCACAATGTTAGTAACCATACTCCTCCGAAACGGCCTGACCGATTTTATGAAATTTTATATGCGTATTCCGTGGGTCTGAGAATCGGCTACCATCTATTTTTCATATCCTGATAATGGTTGTTCACCTGTAACGTAGTTTTCTGAAGCCTTCAATACGCCTTCGCGCCCAAATTCAAACTATTGGGTATTGTAACGTAGTGTTCTCATATGGGTTTAGGAGGAATGTTTTTCCAGGAACTTGATAGAACACTACGTTACACACTCCTAAAATTTTTTTTGGACAATACTTATTTATTTATAATGTGGTATTAAAAAATACATACAACCCTAAATTTTCTCTTCTACCACCTGCCCCTATTTTAATGGAGGTACGAAGTTCGCTGGGTCAGCTAGTTAGTGCATAATCTTAACAAATTGTATAAGATAGTTCAAATATGGTAAATAAAAGGTTTTTTGGAGTTTACTCCTTAAGAATCGATTTGCATATATAAGGGGCCCGGTATGAGAAAAATGTGAGGAGTAAAATCTATCGATGAATGACATTAATGACCTCGTTACGTTTTTGTGCGCAACCTCATCTGCGCACCTTTCACTTTTAGCCATGGCAATGGATAAAAAACATTAAGTTGTCACAAATGTCAATAAAATAAATAAACTAAAAATAGATAAAATCGGAGCAAAATTAATGAAAACAAATAAATAACAGAATATAGAGAAATGCCGGTAAGTGTCCAGCACTCTGGAATAGTGATTTTCAGTACAGATGAAATTATAATACATAGTTACACTATGATGACTAGTGTGTGATATTTTTGAAATTGTGTGTTTCCAGAAATACAAAATAAAATATATGATGAATATCGCTGATGTTAGATGATAAAATGTGTGACATGGAACCTATGATAGTCGAAACCATGGGACGATTCCTGAGGTATCTCTACTTGTAACCGACTTCTTCGGACTTGATTTTGTTTTGTGTCTGTTCAAAGACAATCGTTTTTAGATTGTAAACTCCGGTCGTGCGTCGGAGCTGACACACACAATTTTTATTTTTATTTTTAAAGAGTCGGAGTACATTATTATCCATACAAAATTGAGGATGGTTGCGGAAAAATAACATAAAAAGACATTTTAATCCCTAATTACTGCTTACGTAAAAGATTATCAGCAAATCCGCGTTAGAGACAGCTCTTACCGATATCTCAAGTGCGGCACTCAAACTTAAGTGCGCCATTAACGTTACAATTAATCTGACTAATGAATGTTTGTGGATGTGACCACTCCATTTGCCAAACAGTTGGTCAAACCTCCAATATTTGATGTACACTTGATATCTAATGAGGCGTCATTGTGCGTGTGTTGGTACAGTGTTGGATACATTTGACATAGCTATGTTGAGATAATGGAATTCTCTTGTCTCGCAGGGATAACTTGGTGGAACAATACAATTTTCCTACATATTTGGATGACGTTTCAAATAAATAAGAAGTGGCAGATGCTTTGTTTGTGATGATGGCATATGGTACCATTACTTTGGTTTCATTCAATTCGAATCGACGACCTCCGTGGACGAGTGGTTTGTACGCCGGGTTTCATGGTGTCGCCGACTCGAGAAGTCCCGGGTTCAAATCCTGATAGGGGCAGATGTTTGTGTGATGAATACGAGCATTTGTACTCCAGTCATGGATGTTTAATATGTATTTTCTATAAAATATACATATTTGTGTATTCTATCCGTTACCTTAGTATCCCATAACACAAGCCTTATAGTGTTTACTTTGGGGCTAGACTAATTGGTGTGAGCATTGGAAATATTTATTTATTATTATTTATTTAATTTGGTACCCAATTGTAATAGGTTGTCCGATCTAAAATAATTTTAATGATATCGAAGTTTTTAAAAGTGACCATTGCATAACGGAAGGTCTGCGGCGAGCGCCTTGAAAATTTAAAACTATTGTTGATGGGGTTTCGTATATACATATAATGCCACTTCACGCTTGACAGTTCTTTATTCACAATACAGATCTTCCTTAAACACACAACACTACACTCAATGTACACTATATAAGCCCCTAAACAAAAGTTCACGAACACTTTACTTGCATCTAAAGAAAAGTTTTTACTAGAAAAAAACTAAGCGAGCATACAATGCGAAGAGATGGCGCTGCCTTGCAGCTTAAGGCTAGGAAAAATTCGACGCGGTTATCAGGGCCGTGGTAGCATAATTGGTTAAGCATTCGCACGGATTGGGAAGGGTGCGGGTACGAGTCCCGTCCGCTACCTGGCCCTCGTGCATTTTTTTCTAGTAAAAACTTTTCTTTAGATTTAAAACATCTAGAATTTAAATGCATAAATATAAATAAAAACATAATTTTACTTGCACTTTTGATCGCCTTTGTATTCGTTCTTGCTGAAACACGGCGCGGAACGAATTGACGCAATCCAGAAAATTCCAGTTCAATAGAGAAAAGTCCAGTTCGAGATTGCAGATGCAGCCGGGAGCGAAAGCTAAGCATGCCTTTTAATCACCAATGCATTGACTGGCCAATGCGAACTATTTTTTTGACGTGACAACGTCTTATAATTCGATGGAGCCGGCTGCACGCACGAAAAAACATGACTCATGCGGCGTTACCTCGCTCTGAGGCGTTCCATTTAACGCTTGAAGTGCAAGCGAGAGCGCGCAACGAGCGACAAAGAGGCACAATCGGCCTCCGCGTTCGGCAGTGTTCGACATCTGTCTCTCTCCTATTTGAGAGAGCGATGCGTCCGCGTAGACAGCTGCTATGCAATAATACATTTACATGTTTTCGTGAAGTATGAAGTGCAGTGAAAAGTGAATGTGGTGTCTATTGTTTATAGCAACGATAATTGCGGCGATAAAGGTAATGATATCCTACATGTTTAAAAGTTGTAAAATAATTGCTCAAAACACATTCATACTTTGACGCCCTCCGTGGCCGAGTGGTTTGTACACCGGGTTTCATGGTGTCGCCGACTCGAGAGGTCCTGGGTTCAAATCCCGGTGGGGGCAGATGTTTGTGTGATGAATACGAGCATTTGTACTCCAGTCATGGATGTTTATTATGTATTTTCTATATAAATATACTTATATACGTACAGTATATGTATTCTATCCGTTACCTTAGTATCTCATAACACAAGCCTTACAGTGCTTACTTTGGGGCTAGGCTAATTGGTGTGAGTGTTGGAATTATTATTATTATACTTGTAACAACTATGTACTTTGTACAAAAAACGTTGTCACGTCAACTATCGTCTGTAAAACGACTTTACAGACAACCCTTTTTTTTATCTTAAAAGGGTGGCAAATGGGCCTATACCCCCCCTGATGTTAAGCAGCCACCATAGCCGCTTGCGATATCGAAATTATCACTCGCACCGTTGCCCATCCTGTCCCAATCCTATACCCCGTGAAGGCCTAGAACCTTACTTACCCACATAAACACGACACTACCAAAAGGTACTGTTAGTTTACTGTGGTTTTCTGTAAGGTGAAAGTTACTTCCCCAGGCGGGCGCTGCAGTTCAAGAGGGAAATCCGCTATGAACTACCTCTCTTGCTGGACGTCAACAATCGCTGACCAAACGCTCTCACTATAAGCGCCTCTCGTATGCTTCTATAAACAATAGCATCTTATAATTTTTATTTTTGGAGTTTACTCAAGAATCGATTTGCATATTTAAGGGGCCCGGTATGAGAAAAATGTGAGGAGTAAAATCTATCGATGAATGACATTAATGACCTCGTTACGTTTTTGTGCGCAACCTCATCTGCGCACCTTTCACTTTTAGCCATGGCAAGGGATAAAAAATATTAAGTTGTCACAAATGTCAATAAAATTAATAAACTAAAATTAGATAAAATCGGAACAAAATTAATGAAAACAAATAAATAACAGAATATAGAGAAATACCGGTAAGTGTCCAGCACTCTGGAATAGTGATTTTCAGTACAGATGGAGTTATAATACATATTTACAAAATGATGACTAGTGTGTGATAATTTTGAAATTGTGTGTTTCCAGAAATACATAATAAAATAAATGATGAATATCGCTGATGTTAGATGATAAAATGTGTGACATGGAACCTATGATAGTCGAAACCATGGGACGATTCCTGAGGTATCTCTACTTGTAACCGACTTCTTCGGACTTGATTTTGTTTTGTGTCCGTTCAAAGACAATCGTTTTGAGAGTGCGTAACTCCGGTCGTGCGTCGGAGCTGACACACTTTTTTTTAAGCATGTAACTGCTTGATGTATAAATCTAAAGAAAATATAACTAGAAAAAAATCTACGCGGGCCAGGCAGCAGACGGGATTCGAACCCGCGCCCTTCGCTATCCAGGCGAATGTACTGACCAATTATGCTACGAAATTCGAAATTCTTCTAGCCATTTTTAAGCTGCAAGGCCTGGCCTAGCCCGCGTAGAGATTTTTCTAGTTATATTTTCTTTAGATTTAAACATCAAGCAGTTACATGCATAAAAAAATATAAATTATAACCATAATTTCTATTTCTTCTTTCAAATGTTTAATACTTGTAAAAGTATTCATTTGACATTGTGGGTTACCTATAATGCGAAGAGATGGTGCTGCCCTGCAGCTTAAGAATAGCTAGAAGAATTTCGACGCGGCTATCAGGGCCGCGGTAGCATAATTGGTCAGTGCATAGGCCCGGATAGCGAAGAGTGCGGGTTCGAGTCCCGTCTGCAGCCTGGCCTGCGTAGAATTTTTTCTAGTTATATTTTATTTAGATTTAAACATCCAGCAATCACATGCTTAAAAAATAAACATTATAACTATAATTTCTATTTCTTCATTCAAATGTTTAATAATTGTAAAAGTATTCATTTGACATTGTGGGTTACCTACATATGCGAGGAGATGGCGCTGCCCTGCAGCTTAAGAATAGCTAGAAAAATTTCGACGCGACCATCGTGGCCCTGTTCAGGGCGTTAGGTAGGGCCCTGTAACAGGGAGGAGTCCCACATACCTTCTTCTCACTCCCCCAGTGGTTGAAGGATGCGTAAAGCATTTCCCAGACACAAAAAAGGGCCGCAGTAGCATAATAGCATCTTAGTTCTCTTTATAACTCCTTTTGTTGTCGCATTATAAGTTGCTAGCAAGTTATATAATCGAAGATGGGCAGGGCGCGCTCTCAGACCCACACCGGGCCGGCAATCACTCAGTCAACTATCGCCCGTCCGTCAGGTCAGCGCTGTTTGCATTGCTCTTATCACGGCGCTACTGCAAACAGGCGCGTGTCTATGTGAACAGGGATGTACGAAGCCTCCGATTGATTTGGATAACCAATGAGTTTCTTGCCGGTTGGAGTGAAATGAAATTTTACTTCAATAAAATTAACTATAATTTGTGTCAAAAGGATGGTTTCCTCTTGGCTCATGGATCTGTCATATCAGGAAACAGAGGACATAATCAGGCCTGTAAGTTGACTACTTACTTAACTATGGGCGAGTTGAAAATTATCACAGGCACACACCCATGCGCGCATACACATACACTCACACACACACATCCACACTCGTACACACACATCCACACTCGCACACACACAGACTCACACTCACATATACACACATAGAGTAATATTAAAATTCGAGGATTTTTGATTAAATATATATGTAACTTGTAAATATTTTCAGTAAAAATGTTTAAAGTTACTTTAATAATTTTACTATTGTCATATTTTTTTGTCTTAATGTTACTCAAACATTTAAGTATTACCGTAACTTCCTCACTCACAATGTTCACCTCCCGAGTTTTGTCAACTTAATGTAATGCGAACCATTCAGGAAAACTGAAATGTTAGGTCTTTGCGTTACGAGCTCAGCTCAGTGCAAAAACCACTGTTTAATTGTAAGTTAAGTTAAAATTTTGTATTGGTGAACAAATATATTTTGATTTTGATTTTGAACTTATTGAAAACTCTTTTAGCTTTTTAGGCGAACATCTTTTAGCTGATGAGAAGAATGGGTGCAAGAAACTCATGGTTCTTTTCAGTAGAAGGTCTCTTGCCGTAGATTTGCCAATCGTTAGCGTTGTTATTCAAATACAAAGAAAGCCTGAAATACAGGTACAATTTTAACTGTAACCAAGTTCAGGCATCCATTATTTTGTACTTTATATTAATAGCAATGTATGACCTTATTTAAATAAAGATATATTTTATTATTACTATTATTCAACATTCATAAAATGCATGTAGCAGCCAAAACTGAATAAACAATAGCGATTTTTTTCTACCGGCTAAGTCCGATGGACTCGCTGACCAACGATGGGTGTGGTCCTCCAGCATTTTGGGGGTTGTGCGGTAGGCTAACACCCTACCCACGTAAAAATCCAAAGTTACGAAACCGACACATAGAAGAATACGATCTGATCCCAACGACGACAATAGGCAAGGAAATAAGGAAATCCGATTTGCATCATGGAATGTACGTAGTTTATACAGAATAGGCGCAGTGTATCAACTGGTTAAAGAGTTGCAACGTTACGAAGTTGAAATTGCAGCACTCCAAGAGGTCCGATGGCCTGGTAAAGGAGAATGTGAACTGGATGGGGGCGTGATACTTTTCTATGGTGGTAATGACAGCGGCCGACATACTAACGGAACAGGATTCATAATTAACAAAAAAGTCCTAGGAAATATCCTTCGGTTCGAGGTTATCACTGATAGAATAAGTGTCCTTCGAGTCAAAACGAGGTTCTTCAATATCACAATAATAAATGCCTATGCACCAACAGAGATTACCGATGAAGAAACCAAAGACCGCTTTTACGAGGACCTAGAAGTAGTGTTCGAACAAATCCCTCAGTACGATGTCAAGATTGTTGTCGGTGACTTTAATGCAAAAATAGGACGAGAAGAGATTTATGTGCCTACTATCGGCTTACACAGCAAACATGAAGTCACGAATGACAACGGATTAAGACTTATAAGCTTCGCAACCGCTAAGTCAATGGTAGTCACGAGTACAATGTTTCCCCATAAAAATATATATAAAGGGACATGGAAATCCCCGGATGGTGTAACTGTGAATCAAATAGACCATGTCTTAATCGATTGTAGGCACAGAAACGTTATCCAGGATGTTAGAACCTTCCGTGGTGCCGACTGCGATAGTGACCATTATAAGCTAGGGATCAAGATCAGGGCCAGAATTAAGATTGCACGCAAGGCCAACCGAACAAAGGAACAGCTCATTAATATCGATAGCCTTAAAGACAGTGTAATACGGAGAAAGTATGAGGTAGAGCTTTCAAATAGGTTTGCATGTCTGAAAGAGCAGGAGAGCTTAGAGAGATGCTGGGAAAGTGCGAAGGTCTTGATCAAGGAAGTGGGATTGGAGACACTTGGTAGAAAAAACCGCAGTAATAAACGGAAATGGTGGACAACTGAATGTGAACGGGCACTAAATGATAAACATAAGTACAAGAGTTTGGCACTTCAGAACAGCGAGTGGAATAACCAGTATCGGGCGGCGCGGAGAAACTTTCAAACAGTGGCCAGAAAAGCAAAACGGGAGCAGTTGGAAAAGAAACTTACAGCAATGGAAGCCTTAATTAAAACCAGCGAAACTCGTAAGTTCTACCAGGAGTTAAAAACAGCTCGAAAACGATTCCAACCCACTACTCAAATGCTCCAAAAGGATAATGGCAACCTAATCTCCGATCCCGAAGACCTCAAAAATGAGTGGCGCCGATACTTTAAGGACCTACTGAATTGTGCTCCAGTAGTGGGCTCCATGGAGGAACCAGAGGATAACCAAGAGGGGGAGGAGGTAGCCGAACCAAGCTTTGAAGAGGTGGGAAAAGCGATCGCAAGGCTACGGAATAACAAATGTCCAGGTATTGATGGCATACCGGGAGAACTGTGGAAGTATGGCGGAAGGCCGGTGCAAACAATTCTTTACCACATTATAGCTAAGATGTGGGAGGAAGAAATACAACCTGATGAGTGGAATGTTGGGGTCATATGCCCCATTCACAAAAAAGGCTGCCGAAAGATATGCGCCAATTACCGGGGAGTTGCACTGCTCCCTACGGCATACAAGGTCTTTTCGTACGTTCTCCTGGGCCGACTGCAACCACTGGCAGAGAAAATTATAAGCGACTATCAATGCGGATTTCGCCGCGACCGCAGCACGTGCGACCAAATCTTTCTTCTCAAGCAGCTGATGGAAAAAAAGTGGGAATACGCGCAAAATATTCAGTGTCTTTTCGTAGATTTTACAAAGGCGTACGACAGTATTGACAGGAACACATTATACTGCATTTTGAGGTCCTTCGGAATTCCGCGAAAACTAGTGAGGATGGTTGAGGTGGCCACTAAGTACAGCAGGATGAGAGTTAGAGCAGGAACTGAGCTGTCTGAGGAATTCGAAGTGGTTACTGGCCTTAAACAAGGAGATGCGCTTTCTCCGTTACTGTTTAACTTAGCACTTGAAAACGTCATTCGAAAAGTATTACAGGTCAGCGGCGGAGTGGAGTTGAACGGTAATCACAAGATTGTTGGGTATGCGGACGATCTAGCATTATTGGGAAAGTGTGAAGAAGAAGTCCGCAAGATGGCGGATACTCTAGGGGAAGAAGGTGGGAAGGTTGGTCTGAAAATAAGCCACGAAAAGACTGAGTACTTTCACATGAAAAGGTACAAAAACACGAGAGAGAAACGAAAGGATCTGACTGTGAAAGGAACCACCTATAAGGGCGTCAGTAAATTTAAATATCTGGGCTGTACGGTAACTGACACCAACAGAAGAGAAGAGGAGATCGACACCCGTATCCAAGGCGCACTCAGGTGCACAGCTGCTCTTCACAAGGTCTTGGTTTCCAAGCTGTTACTAAGAAAGACCAAGATTCGGATCTACAACACAGTCATTAGGCCGATCTTGATGTACGGTTGTGAGGCTTGGACGCTAACCCTTAGAGAGGAGAATAAGTTGCTAGTCGCCGAAAGAAGGATTTTGCGGAAGATCCTGGGGCCGACTCAAAGAGAGGATGGTAGCTGGAGAGTGCGGACGAACATTGAGTTGGAAAATCTAGTGTCCGAGCCCAACATCATAGGAGAAATTAAAGCAGCTAGACTCCGCTGGCTCGGGCATGTAGAGAGAATGGGAGAGGATCGAGCCGTGAAAAGGGCGTATTTGGGGCAACCGATAGGACG
The DNA here is from genome assembly GCA_902850365.2 of Chilo suppressalis. Taxonomy (NCBI): domain Eukaryota; kingdom Metazoa; phylum Arthropoda; class Insecta; order Lepidoptera; family Crambidae; genus Chilo; species Chilo suppressalis. Next base: position 2,272,701 of record OU963894.1, read on the forward strand.
ACGGCCCGTTGGACGTCCCAGATACCGCTGGAGCGACGAAGTGCAGAGGGACTTGCAGTCTTTGGGTGCCGACGGCTGGCGAGACCTAGCCCGGGATCGCAGAGCATGGCGTCATCTTGTGTCGGAGGCCAAGATCCACTTCGGATCGTTGCGCCACAGCAGTAAGTAAGTAAGTAAGATTTTTTTCACTTGAGTAGCATACACCGCCATGTTATAAAATTTTCGATGATATAATTTATAAGATACATTGCTTTAATTAAGGTATGGCAGTAACAAAGAAGACAGAGCGACAAATTGATTAAATATCACCTCTGTATATCACACCATAGGCGTCGTTCATATCGAATAAAGGCTTCACGATCAGATAGTCAAGTATTAAAACGTCTAACACCACGAAATGTCTAATAAATATTCAAGAAATAATCATCATCATCTCTGCTGGGGCACGGGACTTCCCTATGTATAGAATAGGGAGATTGGGCCATGACTTACCACGCGGGCCCTGTGCGGATTGGTGGGTGCTGACGACTGCAGATGCAGCCGGGACCAACTGCTTACCGTGCCTTCCGAAATACGGAGAAGCTCGAGATAGTAAATTTTTGATCACCCATCCATTGACCGACCACTGCGAAAGTTGCTTAACTTCAGCAATCGCAGCCGAACGCGCTGACCACCCGCGCTATCGAGCTCCTCCAAGAAGGAAATACTTATGCATAATAAGGCTGCAATTTTATATTAAAAATCTTTTGCTGCCTGCTAAGGTTGATGCAATGTAATTTAATTCCTACTCTAGGTAGTTTTTAAACCTCATAATAGAAAATCATTGTTTAAAACTGACAATAAAGTTACGTTGTACTATTAACTAATACACATTTTAATTGGAGGAACTCGATGGCGCAGGTGGTTAGCGCATTCGGCTGCAATTGTTGAAGTTAAGCAACCTTCGCAGTGGTCGGTCATTGGATGGGTGACCAAAAATCTTCTATCTCGAGTTCCTCCGTGCTTCGGAAGGCACGTTACGCCGTTGATCCCGGCTGCATCTGCAGTCGTTAGCACCCGCCAATCCGCACTGGGCCCGCGTGGTGGGTCATGACCCAATCTCCCTATTCCATCCATAGGAAAGGCCTGTGCCCTAGCAGTGGGGACATTAATAGTCTGATGATGATGATGATGATGATGAATACACATTTAACGATATGATTAAAAAAAACTTTACATCAATAAAACAAAGTTACATTGAAATGAATTGGTAAACAGTAGAAATTGCCGTATCCATCGGTGCAAAAGACACGTTCACTAGTTAGGTACAGTCAAACAAAACAGCAGTCTGACTACAAGCTGATTAATAGCATCCCAACAGTGCACGTCCCAATGAATACAGTTCGGATCCGATATTTAGCACGCTGCTGCTCCGTGATCGATGGTCTTGGACGCAGCGCTTTAGTCGTGTAGTAGTTAGGAATGCTGCTACTACACGATATGCATCTGTGAACAACTGAACATCGATGGAAAAGATTTGCCTTCATAGTCCGGGAGGCACCAATCCTCCTCCGTGATCACGGATTCTAATATTTTTAATAAAAAATAAAAGTTAACGTTTAGACGAACAAGATTTGCTTGGTCGGCGTGGATTTGATTGGCCGGAAATATTTTAATTAAATTATTTATTATAAAATTTCCATATTTTTTTTCCGTCATCACGGATTTTGATCAATCTTATATAGAATTTTGTGTGAAATATTATGTTCAACAAGAAAAAATCCGGCCGACCAATGATTTTTAGCTTGAAAGGTCACGCATACCTATTTGAATGGTGTGATAAGGGGTAAAATTTATCCATTATCACGGAAATCTTTTTTTGCTTTTTAAACTTTTATTTTTTATTAAAAATATTAGAATCCGTGATCACGGAGCTTTCAGGATTGGTGGCTCCTCGCCTATCACTAGTATTGTGTATTCCAATTACGTCACTGCCTTGTTTATAAAGCTAATTATTATGTTTTTATTTTATTTATAAGCATTTAACTGCTGGATATTTAAATATAAAGAAAAGATTTACTAGAAAAAAACGTGGACCAGGCAACTATAATTGCTATTTCTTCTTACAAATGTTTAATACTTGAATAAGTATTCATTTGACATTGTGGGTTACCTACAATGCGCAGAGATGGCGCTGCCTTGCATAAGGATAGGAGAATTTCGACGCGGCCATCAGGGCTGTGGTAGCATAATTGGTCAGTGCATTCGCCCGGATTGCGAAGGGTGCGGGTTCGAGTCCCGTCCGCTGCCTGGTCCGCGTGGTTTTTTTTTCTAGTAAATCTTTTCTTTAGATTTAAGCTAATTATTGTTTTAGCTAAGGTAATTTCCAGTTTCTCTTCTACATTTCAGTTTATGTTTCGTTACTACTTAGAAGTTAGTAACATGTGAAAATATAGGAATGCGATCGTGGAAGATAAGCAACATTCGCAATGGTCGGTTTTATTGGATGGGTGACCACAAACTTATTTTCACGAGCTCCTCCGTGCTTTGGAAGGCACGTCAAGACGTTGGTCCCGGCTGCATCTGTAGTCGTTAGCACCCACCAATTTACTGACCCAATCTTCCTGTTCAATCCGTAGGGAAGGCCTGTGGCCCAGCAGTGGGGACATTTATAGGCTGACGGTGATGATGATTATTTTAACATTAAGGAAAGTTTTTCAATATTATACAACAAATACTTTATTGAGGAGCTCAATGGCGCAGGTGGTTAGCGCGTTCGGCTGCGATCGTTGAAGTTAAGCAACTTTCGCAGTGGTCGGTCATTGGATGGGTGACCAAATATTCTATCTCGAGTTCCTCCGTGCTTCGAAAGGCACGTTAAGCCGTTGGTCCCGGCTGCATCTGCAGTCGTTAGCACCCGCCAATCCGCACTGGGCCCGCGCGGCGGGTCATGGCCCAATCTCCCTATTCCATCCATAGGGAAAGCCTGTGCCTCAGCAGTGGGGACATTAATAGGCTGATGATGATGATTTTATTCGCAATAGCAGATTCCATAAAATAAACCGTGACTTTAATTTCATGTAATATTCTATAACTGTTGCCTAGTGAGCCAGGTAGATCTATTCTAATGAGATTTTCATAAGACATAAAATTCTTCATAAATTTCTGTATATTATGATTTGATTTTTCATCGTGCTATTTTTATATACTGTTGTTCTCATAATAAGAAACACTTCATTGGTTACCTAAAAAATCTTAAAATTTAAAGGAATTTGTCTTTGTAAATCATTACCTACTTTATTCTCCAGAATCGTTGAAAAGGAAAGTCATTGAATTTCATGCATTATTGGGTTCCATACAGTATCTTCGCTTTAAAATATTTCTAGAAAAGTTTTACTACAAAAACATCCACGCGGACCAGGCAGCAGACGGGACTCGAACCCGCACCCTTCGCAATCCGGGCGAATGCACTGACCAATTATGCTACCACGGCCCTGAATACCGCGTCGAAATTTTCCTAGCCAAGCAAGGCAGCGCCATCTCTTCGCATTGTAGTTCGAGTCCCGTCCGCTGCCTGGTCCGCGTGGATTTTTTTCTAGTTTAACTTTTCTTTAGATTTAAACATCTAGCAGATAAATGCTTAAAAAAAATATTATTTCTAGAAAGCACACAAAGAGTAGATACTAATATAGTAACTGCGTCTTCAAGTTTGATTGTTTTTTCATACAAAAAATGTGATATCTGATCTAAATTTTTATCGGCATAAAAGAAACAAAATATGAAGTTTCGTTACTTTTTCATCTTAACGTATTTTTGTGTGGTTCTATTTTTGCTTTTGCTTCTAAATCATTAGTTGGTTACGAATATAGTTTGAGACCACCCTGTAACTAATTGACCGTATCCTGTTCATTTGGCTAGTTAATTAGATGATTCCGCAGTCAGACTGACGGACGTTATGACCTATTGTGTTGTTATGCCCCATCATTTGCATTGTGCTTTTGTTGATTTATTAGTTATTATACCTAACTGATTAGCTGTTGATAACATTATTGTACCGTCGTGTTTGCTCGAAGGATTGAATAATGATGTTTCCTCATTGCTTGAGTTACGTTATGCGATTCGTGCTAAATTATATGATACCTTCTATGCAGGTGATATAAATATTAGCACAAAATTCCATCAACTACCTACGAATCCTTCAAATATCGGAAATATTTTTATGAGTTTAAGTCACCTGAGATAATCTTTAAACGTTTTATTTAAAGAGCCACTCTTTCCAGAAGACTTCAAAGAAATTAATTTCGTCTTGATTTCTATTTAGATGACGTTATAATATCGTCTGCGAAATTACCTGAACACTTGATAGACCAAGCCCATATCTCGCGATCAGTGGCAAATGAAGATATAGTGTCTAGAAGCAGATATATAATGACCCTATTGCCCGGCGCTAGACGTTAGCACAAAATTCCATCAACTACTTACGAATCCTTCAAATATCGGAAATATTTTTATGAGTGTAAGTCATCTGAGATAATCTTTAAACATTTTATTTAAAGAGTCACTCTTTCCAGAAGACTTCAAAATTAATTAATTTTGTCTTGATTTCTATTTAGATGACGTTATAATATTGTCTGCGAAATTACCTGAACACTTGATAGACCAAGCCCATATCTCGCGATCAGTACCAAATGAAGATATAGTGTCTAGAAGCAGATATATAATGACCCTATTGCCCGGCGCTAGATGTTAGCGCAAAAGTCCATCAACTACCTACGAATCCTTCAACTATCGGAAATATTTTTATGAGTTTAAGTCATCTCAGATAATCTTTAAACGTTTTATTTAAAGAGTCACTCTTTCCAGAAGACTTCAAAAGTAATTAATTTTGTCTTGATTTCTATTTAGATGACGTTATAATATCGTCTGCGAAATTACCTGAACACTTGATAGACCAAGCCCATATCTCGCGATCAGTGGCAAATGAAGATATAGTGTCTAGAAGCAGATATATAATGACCCTATTGCCCGGCGCCGGTGTTATTTCATATTAGACGTTATCCTGGGCGCACATTACGTAGACGAATGGCGTTCATTACAGCGACTGTTAACTGGCTACTGCCTTTTGTTTTCCGATTTGTTGATGTCTCCCTGGCTTTTGTTTTCGTATTTGAATTTCGAGCGTATTTGTTTTCCTGGGCTGGAACTCTATCGATGTATTTATACATCGAGTCGAAATAACATCATTTCGACTCGATTTTGTTAACACGAGGCGATTTTAGTTGATCAGTTGCTATATCGCTTGCGATTTGAACCGTCTTAATAGACTTTCAATCAAATTGAAGCATTTGAATTAGAGAAAAGAAATGGTTGATCGATTTAAATCGCCTCGTGTGAACCAATTCGAATCGACATGATGCTATTTCGATTTATGTTTGAGGATCCTTGCACTGAAATATGTTAGAAGTCATTGGCGTGGGTCATGGATGCATTAGATTTTTTTTTTCAAATGGTAGAATTATTGCGCCGTGTTCCGTGAGGTAGAAGTTACTTTCCCAGACTGGCGCATGGCGCTACGATTTGAGCGGAAAGCCGCTATACCATAAGTACCTTTTCTATTCTTTATTCTGATATCAAAGTGGACTTGAGAACGGCTTTTTCGATTACATCTTTTTTTCAAATACATTGTGATATAGATATCACTGCAGTTGGGTTTTTGTTGTGGTAACGTCAGTGACAGTGACTAATAGTAATGTTTTATTAGATGATACTGTAGTGAAGCTTCATTATTTACACATTGTTTTAATTCTAAATTTGAATTTTAAAATTTAGCTCTTTGTCATTCCAAATAAATAATACAAACGAGTAGATAAATGTAAGCCCGAGACGAAGTCGAGGATTTACCATAGTCACGAGTTCGTTAATACCAATAGCGTACGAATATCATATATCGTTTTTCAACACATTTGCGAGAAAACAGTATAATTAATTTTAGTAATGAAGCAAATTGATGTTTAAGACGAAAATGGCGCTCATTTCCATGTGGTGTTACTTGATAGTGGTGAAAATTAGAACTACATCTTTCAGCTCGTTCTAGGGTTCCGTAGTCCTGAAAAGGAACACTTATAGTTTCGTCATGTCCGTCTGTCTGTCCGTCCCCGGTTTTGATTGGAGACTGTTAGTACTAGAGAGCTGTTTTTTTTGCGGAGATATGTATATCAATCATGCCAACAAAATGGTATAATAAAAATTTGAAAAAATATTTTTAGGGTGGCTCCCCTACATGTGACCAGTAGATGATTTTATATTGTCATCGTCTATCCCATCGTGTGGGGTATCATTGAATAGGTCCTTTAAAATTACTTCAGGGTTCCTAAGACTATTTTTCGATTTAGGGATGCGTTTGCGAAATATTGAACTTTAAAGTGCTAATTTTTGTTCGTGTAGGACACCCCCTTCCCTTTAAAAGCTAAACTATTAATTTGAAAAAACTGGAAAAAATCATGATAATTGTCTTTCATACAATTTCAAGGAAAATTATACCGGTTAAGATTGATTAGTTAGTTTAGGAGAATAGTCGTTCAACATATGTATTAGAAAATTTCTGACCTAATAAGAATTCCTTTTGAAAGAAAACATTAAAAGTGACTAAGACGAAGAAATGACTTAAATTTCTTTCCAAATATATTGTGGTGACGACGAGCACCCTACACTGCGCGTGGGCACGACACGCACTTGGCCAGATTTTTTTTCTTTTTTTCAGTACAGTAAGTAAGTAAGTATTAAAGTCAGCCAAAAAAGATAAAAAACGCTCCCAAGGAAATTCGATCTAAATTAAAAAAAAAACGTAAAGAATACGCACGCCTCCATATACGGTACGGTAAAATTTATCCGCATTCTCTGTTGTATGGTGCGTAATTTCAAACTTTCGAACAATGTATACAACCTCCGTAAATCCGTTTTTTTTTGCAAATGTGTTGATAAATATATTCTGTCCGTTTAATTTTGTAAGTCCACACTATGTCATACACTGACCACAAAATTACTTCGTCGTTTTGTCATCGCGTTTACTTGGATTAGATAAACAGCACTTCTATAACGATCTATTGTGCGGTGGTCGCACTGCGTGGCAACACCATCTTCAATTCCATCGAAATTACAATCAGACGGGCGCATCCGACAACCATGCACCCCTCCAGTGCACTCCCCGCAAATTGAGTTACAAAACGATTCTTTCTCCCGAACGAGAGCGGCTCTCAAACTTCCACAAAGGAGGTTTTTGTTGCAACAGCAACAAAATAATGGCGCGCATTCCGGCTCGTTCGCGAGCTCAAGAAATTTGTTGGATCTCAAGAGTGTTTAGAGGAAACCGCTTTTGTAAATTTTGTCTTGAACGTCGAGATTAAGAAGTTAAATTTGATGTTTCTCATTTGCGAATGTAACGCTTAGAGTTTTTGTAGCTATTTTTAGGTACTGTAACGTGCGATGATTGTTTGTTGATGGATAATTTTATATTTATTTGACATTGTATAATATTGATTATAAAATGATCTTGGCATAATACTGATAAGCTTAACATTACACTTTAATTTTAATTTGATTTAAAAACTGTTGCATGCTGTTTAACAGTAACATAATGTGAGACATGAGAATAATCAAACACCTTTTGTATGTCAAACACAGTATGGTATATACTAGCTGACCCAGCGAACTTCGTATCGCCATAAAAATATGGGTGGTAGAGGGTTGAATTAAGGTGGTGGAATTAAGGGTTGTTTGTGTTTTTAATATTACGATGCATATTTAACGTAGTTTTTTTTCTTCAGAGGATTTAATAATTATTTTGAACACAAAATCGGTTATTGTGATTAAACCATGATAGCTAGACATATGTTCTCGCGGACTTTTTTGTAGGTCTTAATAGGATTTACAAACCCGTAGTACATCATTTTGTTCTATTGTCAATAGTTTTCGCAGCGCAAGCAAAAATAGGTTTTCGATTTTACACCTTGTGTTACAAAATAGCTATTTTATTACGGTTCCCTAATTTAAAAAAAATATTCCTCGATAAATGGACTACCCAACACTGAAAGAATCATTCAAATCGGACCAGTAGTTCCAGAGATTAGCGCGTTCAAACAAACAAACAAACTCTGCAGCTTTATAATCTTAATATATATAAATCTCGTGTCACAATGTTTGTCCTCAATGGACTCCTAAACCACTGAACCGATTATAATAAAATTCGCACACCATGTGCAGTTCGATCCAACTTGAGAGATAGGATAGTTTAAATCTCAAATTGTAGTCGCAATTTTAATTTATTGCAAATTATTACTTTTGGGCGGTACGAAGTTCTCCGAGTCAGCTAGTATAAGTATATATTTTTATGCAATAAATTATTATTATAGTCTATACACATTTACGTTCAAACCTTTAATATTTCTACCTTAATTTGTAATTTTAATTAATTCCGCATAATAAACAAAAGTGTATCGGCTTGATGAAGTTTGAGCATCGCCAGCGGATGTTGGCGGCAGGTGACGTCAGCTCATGTTCGTTAGCCGCTTCATTAAGGGTCGCCCCAAGGGCTGAGACAAGGCGAAACTTTCCGTTCGCACTTGGCGATTACTTTTTACTATGGCTACAAGAATCTTAAGTTGGTACAGCTGAATACAAATAAGATGAAAGGAGAATAAGATTTTTTAAAACGGCTAGATTTATTATCTTAATATATATAAATCTCGTGTCACAATGTTTGTCCTCAATGGACTCCTAAACCACTGAACCGATTATAATAAAATTCGCACACCATGTGCAGTTCGATCCAACTTGAGAGATAGGATAGTTTAAATCTCAAATTATAGTCGCAATTTTAAATATTGCAAATTATTACTTTTGGGCGGTACGAAGTTCGCCGAGTCAGCTAGTAGTAATATAAGTTATTTACGGGATTGTTACCATGTACCTTGTTTGAAGTGATCATGGCGCTTGCAACAGTGCCGAAATATCTGAAACTCGCTAAATACAAGGTACATGGTAACAATCCCGTAAATAACGTATATTACGATAATCTTAGTGACCATGAAAGTTTAAAACAATATATTGCTAGATTTATAGAACTCGAGGTCTACAGGTTAATAGTAGAAATTTTAGTTTGATGTTTGTTTTTAATTACAAACTACCATCTACCTCTGCTTCTCACACACAAAATAATATAATCATCAGCCTATTAATGTCCCCACTGCTGGGGCACAGGCCTTCCCTATGGATGGAATAGGGGAGTTTGGGCCATGACCCACCACGCGAGCCCATTGCGAATTGGTGGGTGCTAACGACTGCAGATGCAGCTGGGACCAACGGCTTAACGTGCCTTCCGAAGCACGGAGGAATTCGAGATAGTGAATTTTTGGTCACCCATCCAAAGACCGTCCACTGCGAAAGTTGCTTAACTTCAACGATCGCAGCCGAACGCGCTAACCACTTGCGCCATCGAGCTCCTCAATATAATATCATATAATTAATATAAATAAGAATTACAATGAAATTTAAGTATCTATCTCGATTTGAGAATTATGAAAAGATCGGTGGATTAAAAAAAAACTTATACAAAAATTGTCTTCAAAAAATAAAAGCACTTTAAAAACAAACAGTTACTATTAGTTACATGGGCAAGTCATTTTCAAGTGACACACCATCAGCATGTGGCTATTCAGTTTTAAACCTATTAATATGATAATTTTAGATTTATATCTATCAACAAAGTAAAAATGTATCAACGCTTGGTTCACTATCTAAAAATTGTAGTAAATAGAGCTGAGAAACTGTCAAAAAAAAAAATTTTTCTTTTAGGATACCCTTTGTATATTAGTTGAGGTTTTTTGCAATATATTGTCGCTATATGATTATTATTATTATTATTATGGGCTATGCTCGGAGTATCCCTGAAGGACCGCATCAGAAATGATGTAATCCGACAGAGAACCAGAGTCACCGACATAGCCCACCGAATTAGCAAACTGAAGTGGCAGTGGGCTGGTCACATTAGCCGCAGAACTGACGACCGATGGAGCCGTAAAGTTCTTGAGTGGAGACCGCGACTCGGTAAACGTAGTGTGGGACGCCCTGAGACAAGATGGGATGATGACATTCGTAGGCTGGCTGGAGTGGGCTGGATGAGAGTGGCAGAAAATCGGGAGCAGTGGCGTGCATTAGGAGAGACCTATGTCCAGCAGTGAACGGGCATGGGTCGATGATGATGATGATGATGTGATTATTGAGTCTGCTTATAGTTTGGCACCATTGACTACACTTTGAACCAATTACTCCTATCATTATTTTGTATATATATAGTTTTGGATAGACGTCACAAATTAGCCCAATTTTGACTTAGATATTTTCCAATTTGTTTAATATAAAGTTGATGTTTCCAATAAGTAGGCTAACCGAGAAATTATAAGCGGTTTGAAAACATCAACAAAAACGATTACATTCACTGAAGAATAAAGCGAAAAGATTCCTACATCCATAGGCAATGAATAGTGAAAACACGTACCTAAGCTTTTTTACTGAAATTTTAGGGCCGAAACTTTTGCAATATCCTTTTTATCAAACTTGCAACATTAATACCAACCTAAAAATGTGAACAAATAAGACCGTAGAACATAAACGTAAAGTATGTTACAGAGTTATTCACAAGTGACTCCTAACGCACAGACTTTCACAACAGTATCATTATCCTTTCGTATAAAGTAAAGGTTCGATCCGTAAGTACCAACTTTATAACAAAACCGATATATCTGAAAGTTGAGTAAGTACACCCTAAAATGAAGTTAGTTCGACTTCAGGATTTTCATTCTCCTTGAGATGAAGCAAATAATAAGAAAATCTTTTCACTGTTAAAATTTTCAAAGTCGCCTCTTTAAATAAGTAGATTCTGTTTTAAGATTCTAAAGGAATTGAATAGGATTCATAATGTATTTGGTTGTGGAACTGAAATGCTTTAATATAACCTTGTCAAACACAGAAATGTAATAGTGAAAAGACGGCTTGATGTTGATTTCATTTTCTTTGCTATGCGACAGTGTGAAAACAGAATTTATATCGTAAACCTCCATATTTCAGTTCCCGATATCCAAAACGTCGTAAAGAGTAACGTAGTAATTTCCACGAACCGATGAAAATATCCATTCGTTGCCTATGAATCAATAACTCCCGAAAGAACATTTTGTTTCCGGAGCCAACGGCAGTGGGCCCTCCCAACTCAATCTTCCTACATTTACATAGAGGCTCGGTGATGGACCGGAGAACTAACAAAATTATTCAAAGTAGACCTCCAAGTTTTTATGGCCCGAAGAGGTCACGGCGAGAACATTCCGCGGGGGACTGGCAGGTTTAAGAGATTACGGCCCAGTAAGTATTGTATGAATAACGAGTGTTTCTGTTCGACTTTGGAGGCTTTTATCGCTTGAGATAATAAAAACGTTTCAGCCAGGATCCCATGGAGGATTGAACGTCTCACCAGAATTATTGCTATTCCATGGCTTTCGCGAGATCGAAAGTGGATAATTAACTCTTTGCCAGTTTCGTGGAGTTTCTTTTCAAGGAAAATAGTTAATCTATGCCGCATAAACTTTTATCTTATTTATGGGTGATGGACTAAGAATTCACGAAATTTATTACATGCTTGTAGATTTATTGATATTTGAGGTAACTTGTATTTGTGTTCTGTGGTTGAAATAATCCACCGACTTTGAAAAAGTACCTACTAACATACCAAATTTTCCTCTGGTTCTACAGAGTATAACAATTTGTAAAATAGCTGCAAAGCTATTATGAGTTATGTTTTAGTTTTTAAGCATATAACTGCTAAATGTTTAAATCTAAAATCCATGTAGACGTCTGCTGCCTGGTTCGCGTGGCTTTTTTTCTAGTAAAATTTTAGATTTAAGCTAATGAGTCTTAATATTTTTTTATAGTTTTAACATAAATTTATTTTCATTTCTATTTTACTTTAGCAGTAGCTACATAATTGTTTGCTTTATCAAATCTACGATTCAAGCTAAATAATGGAGTAAGTACTTATAACTGGAAACATACATAAAGGACAATGGAATTGCGTGATTTATTTAAACAGATCACAATCCATTAACAAACAAATCAGAAGCCGCATATCAAATACACGCATGAATAAGAGATGTTTACAAATTGACGGCGTAATATCAGTTACGAACCGATGAGTAGATAAATTTAGGAGCACTTAGTCTTTGATAGTATTTACATTATATGGGTATATAAGTACATATATAATACACGCGCGCACACACACACACATACACACACACACACACACACACACAATATATATACCTCTAAGAAAATATTAGCAATTTTAACTGTTCGGATTGTGAGTCTTGTATAATAATTTTAGTTGGCGTTTTGTTTATTTCAAAATTGTTATATTATATAATAACATCATCTAGATACTTACCTGCAGTGATGAGAGAGCGGGCTCTCCTGATACAGTGTTTATTTAAAACTTACTAGGAGGACTCATCGACTAATTATACTATTATGTTATTTAATAAACAAATAAACAAATTTTCATTTCCATTTTCATATCATTGAAAATTATAAAACCAGGTCGTGTGCTCTGTGACTTTTGAGATTTAACTAGTATGTTAGGTAAACTATCAGCCATTGTGTTTGAATGTTAGTTATTTCAGGGTCACGCCTATTTTCTGTCAAATGTTTGGTGTCAGATCTAGCAAATACATCTTCGGTAGGTTTCTGTCTATCAACGGTCTCTAAACATCTATGTTAATTAGGTTTATAGATTTATTTATATGTGTATATAAATATTGTGAGTAATGTTGCACAATTAGACGCTCTGAAGATTTTTTGCCAGTTTTTCTCCACAACTAAATATGTTCTTAACTGGTGGTAGGGAAAAAAGAGATTATTCACAAGAATTGTAATATACTTTCAATTTGAATAAAGAAAATTTTGAATTAAACTTTATATTCAACGAATAATGTGATGCTAAAAATGAAACACCCCAAAAAAACTTTAAAGACAATGCCATTAAAGCACTCGTTGGAATAACAATCGATAAAGTTTAAGTGTTTACTTCCGACCCGCAGGTACATTAGGTACATAGAGGAGAGGCCAAGACAAGACGCCTGACCCCAAATGAGATTCTATCAAAGGCTCGTTAGCGTTTCGTTTGCGTCGGCGGATTATCGAAAAACTGTCACTGTCACTATTACGGCGTTTAGCGCCCCTGGTCAGCGCGGCGGGGGATCTGCTCCTTCAAAGGAATCTTGAAGCGTCACCGCATTTGCTACAGACAGTGATTTGATTGCCTCACTAGCGCTTATGTTTGGGTATCTTCAATAAATGAATGTTCCAGCATTTTAGGTAGCTGTACACATACCAATTTTGACAAGATTTCCTAATGAAAATATAACTAGAAAAAAAATCCACACGGACCAGGCAGCAGACGGGACTTGAACCCGCACCCTTCGCAATCCGGGCGAATAAACTGACCAATTATGCTACTGCGGCCCTCACGAAATTCGAAATTCTTCTAGCCATTCTTAACATGCAAGGCAGTGCCATCTCTTCGCATTATAGGCAACCCACAATTATCTTTAGATTTAAACATCAAGCAGTTACATGTTTTAAAATAATAAAAATTATAAGATTTCCTAACTTACTTTTTCTAAAGATAACTATTTGCAAGTTTGTCTCCAATTTCACCTGGTAGTAAGAGAGAATGGAGACTAAGGTCCACTTGTTAAGCTAATTCGCTAAATCACAATTGAAGTAACTAAAACTGATTGAACTGAAATGTAGATATAACATGTCGACGTTTTTGTATCGATAACATTATGATTTAGTTTAATCGAGATTTAGAAAATTTGCTACAAGTGGACCTGTAACAATAAATGCTAATTATATTATCGTTTTAACTAAACCTCGCCACTAGTCTAGTATAAAGGTGAGATAAACGTACGTCCTCTCTCAAATATTGGCGTGGGTACACTAAATCCGTCTTAAAATATAATTTCAAGGAAATCGTCTCTGAAGCTGTGTAGCTCTTGAATACATTAATAGGCTTTTCATAGAATAAACGTACACATTTACAAGAGTAATTTTAAAGCGTTATTTAATTTTGAGAATTTCATTATTATAAATAACATTTTAAGCCGGATTAGGATTTGAATTTAAACATATCAAAATCTTGGCTTTCTTCAATTTATTTATTATATAGCTACCGTCTATCAAATTTAATTTGATGAGTTCAAATAAAATAAATTTATTGTTAAAGTATCGATACGCGATATGTTCTGCTTATTAAAGCTTAATAATTTTTTACTTTGTCATTTTTCAGCTTTTTAATTTTATAGATTTTTAATACTTTCTCTTTGTTGTTTTGTAAGTAGCTTAGAAGTTTTAACAAATATTGCCAAACATCATTCCGTTTAGAATAATACGAAATAAATGCGTTTAGTTATAATTTTTATTATTTTGAAAGCATGTAACTGCTTGATGTTTGAATCTAAAGAAAATATAACTAGAAAAATTCCACGCGGAACAGGCAGCAGACGGGACTCGAAACCGCACCCTTCGCAATCCGGGCGAATGCACTGACCAATTATGCTACCGCGGCCCTCAAGGACCGCGTCGAAATCAATCATAAACATCAATCTTCTTTCAAATGTTTAATACTTGTAAAAGTATTCATTTGACATTGTGGGTTACCTATAATGCGAAGAGATGGCGCTGCCTTGCAGCTTAAGAATGGCTAGAAGAATTTTGACGCGGTCCGTGAGGGCCGCGGTAGCATAATTGGTCAATGCTTTCGCCCGGATTGCGAAGGGTGCGGGTTCGAGTCCCGTCTGCTGCCTGGTCCGCGTGGATTTTTTTCTAGTTATATTTTCTTTAAATGCATTTAGATTCAGAATACATTAAAATCGTTTCATTGTTTGTTGTTCTGCAAGTTCAAACTGTATCAGACTCACAAAGAAAAGGGTATCTCTTAATACAAGTGTAACGTTTAAAAGAAATATGAACTCATCAAAAAATGTTTGATTATTTTTGATTTTACTCGTAAGATATTCAAAAAGAAATGTGTTTCTTCGCGACATCATGTTACCCTATCATCATCATCATCAGCCTATTCATGTCCCCACTGCTAGGGCACAGGCCTTCCCTATGCATGGAATAGGGAGATTGGGCCATGACCCTCCACGCGGGCCCAGTGCGGATTGGTGGGTGCAGCCGGGACCAACGGCTTAACGTGCTTCCGAAGCACGGAGGAGCTCGAGATAGTAAATTTTTGGTCACCCATCCAATGACCGACCACTCCGAAAGTTGCTTAATTTCAACGATTGCAGCCGAACGCGCTAACCACTTGTTTTTTTTTTTGTTTTTACACTTTTTTTTTATAGATAGGTCCGACAAATGACTCCACCCCAAGGTGAAGTCCAGACGCGAAGGTAACCATAAATTATTTTTATTTTAATAATTTAACCTAAAATGGTAAACATAAGTTATTTTTATTTTAAAAATTGGAGTCTGATAGAACTTCAGTTGTTCATTACCGATCTCTTCACGGTCTAAGGATCAATTGGTAGGCGATTTGGCGAGTTTTCCTGATTAGAGCCTGGATACTTATTCTGTAGTCTTAGCACGAACCAATATTGTATTCGAACACGAAACGCGTCAAATGTCAGATATTTTGTATGGAAATTGGAACAGCTCCACAATGGACGTAACGAAAATTTAAAATCTTCAATACAAAACTTCTTGACATTTAACGCGTATCGAGATCGGATTCAACCAGGGCTTGAACCGGTTTCAGAAATACCGGTAAATAACGGTTAATACCGGTTTTTAGTAAAGGTTTCGTTCGGAGCGCGTCCGAAATGAAAGCGGTACCTAAAACCTTAATAAACCGGTCAATCCAGAGCGACACGTGCACGCGTCGGCATCGCTTGAAGTTTGTTTTGTTTGAAGTAATCAAGTCGCAACTTGTTAATGCTCAGAGATTGATGCATTTATTGACACGTTTGCTAGCGTCTAGTGAGTCAAGTAATTCATTTTGTAGTTGTGTATTTATTTCAGCCGTCAGTAAGAGCGAAATAAAACCCATTAAAAACCGCTAAATTGATTCAAAACCTATTTGATTTCGCTTTTTAGAAAAACCGGTTTTTAAGGTTAAAGTAGAGCTAAACCTAAATAAAACGCTCATAATGTACTTGACACTGATTTAGGTTTGAAAATTAACCTGTAAACAAGCCCTGGATTCAACTATTCGAAGTCAATATTGGTTCGCGTTAAGGGTACTGAATGTTCGTAGGTCATGCTGACATTTCGCAATATTATGATACGTTTTCAACAAGAAATAATAATATTTTCCACGCTTCATCTTTATTTAATAGAGTGTTAATTATGGTTAATTGTGGTCTAGTTAAGAGTTATGAATGCATTAACGGCACTTTCATAGTCATACCTTTAACTACAGTGTACTATTAATACGAAAACTGTTACAAGTTTTTTAGCTTTTTCATTAACTTTACTGTTTCGTTGCACAGTTTCGAAAATTAGGTATTCCTGTTTTCCATATTCTTATGAATAACTTGGTGTGTATATGGAACAAACTAAACCAATCACAAATGGGAGAGGTTATGTATTAAATGATAAGAGATCAAATAAATAATATTCGAGGAGCTCGATGGCGCATGTGGTTAGCGCGTTCGGCTGCGATCGTTGAACTTAAGCAACTTTCGCAGTGGTCGGCCATTGGATGGGTGACCAAAAAAAATTTACTATCTCGAGCTTCTCCGTGTTTCAGAAGGCACGTTAAGCCGTTGGTCCCGGCTGCATCTGCAGTCGTTAACACCCGCCAATCCGCACTGGGCCCGCGTGGTGGGTCATGGCCCAATCTCCCTATTCCATCCATAGGGTTGGCCTGTGCCCTAGCAGTGGGGACATTAATAGGCTGATGATGATGATGATGATGATAATAATAAACAACCATATCTTGGCAACAAATTGAGCAACCCATATCACATCATATCATCACACAATTGAGTGCCCAACCGGGATTTGAACCCAAGACCGTTAAAGTAGAAAGCACCAGCGCCGCCGTTGCACCAACCAATCACCAACGAAATGATTAAAAAATTACCTAACTTAACTTTCGGAAAAAGCGTTTTAATTGCGATTTTAGATGCCTACGTGTTCAGAATAACACCCCGGTCTATAATGAGACTGTGAGAGTCGATAATTTATTGAAATTCTCGCCAAGGGCCATACAGTTCGGAATTTACTCTGCGTAGGCCCTCCAACTTAATTGTCGTTAGCCCACGTTAAATGTAATTTCAGTGAGATTTGGCCGCTTTGTCTTTAGATATTGGACTTTATGGTACTGTAGAAAATGTGATATATTTTGGTTCAATCTTCTTTTGTTCATACAAACCTGTTTTTTTTATATAAAAATACTAGCAAACTTTAGTTTTTTGAAAATTCCTCAGGAGCCTAACATTTTTCCGGCATAAAAAGTATCCTAAGTTTTTATCCAGGTCGTAAACAGTAGTAGTTTTTGGGTGGTTGAGTAACGAACAGACGATCATCAAATACACAAACATACAAACTTTCATATCTATATATATAAAACTCAAAAGTGATTGACTGACATAGTGATCTATCAACGCACAGCCCAAACCACTGGACGGATCGGGCTGAAATTTGGCATGCAGGTAGATATTATCCGCTAAGAAAGGATTTTGATCAATTCTACCCCCAAGGGGATAAAATAGGGAATGAGTTTGTATGAAACTTTGTCAATTTTAAACCGATCGGGCTGAGACTTTGCATGCAGGCATAAGAAGAATCATAGATGAATGTCATTGTGTATAATACAAGTCTGAGCACAAAAACTGTAGTCTACACCGAAGCGAAGCGAGGGCGGGCCGCTAGTTTATAATATTAGAAGAGTATTTATAATATTTGATAGATTGTGTTGTAATTCATATGTAACAATGATGGGTCAGTGGGAGCATTTTAGTGGGTTGTCGTGGGCGGTTGCTGTGTCGGTTTGTATTATCTGCTCGTTTCGGTTTTCTGGGTTTTCGTCGTGCAGCGGCGATATGTATATATAACCTGTTTACAGATATCCGTCAATTTTATGCCGCTTGAATATACTAATCTTATATCAATGAATGGTACTTTAGGTCTATTTGTAAACATGTATTGTAAATATATGTTATTAACGGGATTTTTAACATGTACCTTGTTGTTAGCGAGTTTCCGATATTTGGTATCGGACGCAATAAAAGACTTCGTCGGAGGGTAGACTGATATGTCTGCCAATAACAGCCTACCCGCAATTAGTTCAGTTACTGCGTGATCATGGCGCTTGCAACAGTGCCGAAATATCGAAAACTCGTTAAAAACAAGGTACATGGTAACAATCCCATTAATAACATATATTACTATAATGTTAGTGACCATGAAAGTTTAAAACAATGTATGCATTGTAAAATTGTTTGTATATGACTGTTTGTCAGATGAATTAAATAAATAAATATAAATATTTCCAACACTCACACCAATTAGCCTAGCCCCAAAGTAAGCACTGTAAGGCTTGTGTTATGGGATACTAGGGTAACGGATAGAACACATATACAGTACATATATAAGTATATTTATATAAATACATATTAAACATCCATGACTGGAGTACAAATGTTCGAATTCATCACACAAACATCTGCCCCCACCGGGATTCGAACCCGGAACCGGGACATCTCGAGTCGGCGACACCATGAAACCCGGTGTACAAACCACTCGGCCACGGAGGTCGTCTTACATGAATGAAAATGAATGACATGAATTAAATAAATAAATAAAGAGTAAAAAAATGCCGTAAAACTCACACATTATGGAAGCCATAGTGATGCAGATATTGCCAATACTAAATAGATAACAGATAATCACTATTAATATAGTAATGGAACAGGAGCTCGATGGCGCAAGTGATCAGCGCGTTCGGCTGCGATCGTTGAACTTAAGCAACTTTCGCAGTGGTCGGTCATTGGATGGGTGATCAAAAATTACTATCTTGAGCTCCTCCGTGCTTCGGAAGGCACGTTAAGCCGTTCCCGGCTGCATCTGCAGTCGTTAGCACCCACCAATCCACACTTTGCCCGCGTGGTGGGTCATGGCCCAATCTCCCTATTCCATCCATAGAAGGCCTGTGCCCCAGCAGTGGGGACATTAATAGACTGATGATGATGATGCATATATTAATACATGAAGATAACAGGTGTGTGAGAATATTGCATAATCAACGTTTTTAGTGTAACGCAAAGATCTATAGAATTAGGTCTTCACCAAAACCACAAAATAGTATCTGTTTTGTGCTAAGACATTTGGAAAATATAATATAAAGTCTTCTCTAATTTTCTTAAAATATTTGCATGAAGTTTTAACTTTTTATAAAAACAGTTATTTTTAATGATCCTCGAACTAGTGACGTGTCTTAAAATGATCGATACTTTTATTAATCATTAAAAATAACTGTTTTTATAAAAAGTTAAAACTTCATGCAAATATTTTAAGAAAATTAGACAAGACTCCTCATATGATGTACTTCAACGCCCTTCAAGCTTTATTTGTATTTTTGTAACACCCTGTATAATAAACGTGTATTGTGTGTTCGTCCAAATAGATAGGTAGTATCTATTTTGTGGCCACGTATTTGAAAAACGAACTTGGTGGCGCAGGTGGTTAGCGCGTTCGGCTGCGATCGTTGAAGTAAAGCAACTTTCGTAGTGGTCGGTCATTGGATGGGTGAACAAAAATCTTCTATCTCGAGTTTATCCGTGCTTCGGAACGCACGTTAAGCCGTTGGTCCCGGCTGCATCTGCAGTCGCTAGCACTCGCCAATCCACACTAGGCTCTCGTGGTGGGTCACGGCCCAATCTCCCTATTCCATCCATAGGGAAGACCTTTGCCCCAACAGTGGGGACATTAATAAGCTGATGATGATTTGAAAAAGTCAAAGAAGTACACCGGAAACAGATGATACAACTGAATTGAAAAAGAAAAACTAGTTTTTACGGGTTAATGCACGAAACTTTATTTATTTATTGACGTTTCGTAGCCTTTACAGGCTTCGTCGTCAGAATAAAACTTTTATTCAATTTGTCGAGCTACCTTCGAAAGACTTTTTTGCAAAAAGTTTCGTGCATTAACCCGTAAAAACTAGTTTTATTTAATGAGTGATGTGCGTGAAAACCTAAGAAACAAATAAGATAGTTTTAGGTTTTGTAAACGCGTATTGTGTGTGTGTGTGTGTGTGTATGTTTTAAGAAACGGTTACTACCTATTCTGATTAATTATATTATTTAACGTCACGTCCCGAACGCTTCTCGAAAGCGAACGGTAGGCCACGTAATGCGTGAAGCGCTCGATCAAACACACACAACACCATCTAATTTACGACATAGATCAGCTAACTGTAGACATATGACGACCTCCGTGGCCGAGTGGTTTATTTTAGGTTCGAATCCCGGTGGGGGCAGATGTTTGTGTGATGAATACGAGCAGTTGTACTCCAGTCATGGATGTTTAATATGTATTTCTATATAAATATACTTATATATGTATTCTATCCGTTACCCTAGCAACCCTTAACGCAAGCCTTACAGTGCTTACTTTGGGGCTAGGCTAATTGGTGTGACTTTTGGAAATATTTATTTATTTATTATTAGATAACACAAAATTATATATAAATTTCAATAAATACAAATTTCAATAGGTTCCACTAAACAAGAAATATAGTTCACAGGATTACATTAGTATTCCTCGTTCGTGTCTAGCCCGTTTTTGGCAGCATCAATGATTTATTTTTATTTATTGTAGCTTATGATAGCCAAATAATATTAATAGTCATCATGTCCGCCCATCTTCTTTGATATTTTCTGTAACTTCCTTACCTTATACGTTAATATTATAATAATATAAGTTATTTACGGGATTGTTACTCCGTGATCATGGCGCTTGTAACAGTGCCGAAATATCGGAAACTCGCTAAAAACAAGGTACATCCCAAGGTAACAATCCCATAAATAACTTATATTACTATAATGTTAGTGACCATGCAAGTTTAAAACAATATATTATACGTTAATAATTTCCCTATATTTCGTTCAGTACGATAAAAAACAATATCCAATTTGAATTAGTAAAGATATTTTGTGTTAGGCAAAAATGCACACATCATTATTCTACATAAAGTCAATTGGAGCCTGAGCGTAGAAGCTCAAGGCTTTCTGTCCTCATTAAATTATCTGCTTTTTGTTGCTTTTCCATTCTCAACCAACTTCGATAAATGAGTACCTAGAACACTTACAAAACTTCAAATTAAATAAAAACATAGTTACCTTGTAAGTTTCTCAGAGGCATTCTTTTGTTAGGCACAATTCTCGGATCATTATTCTACGACTACTTCATTTGAAGCCGGTGTGTGTAAGCCCAAGACTACACGGCGTAATTTCCTTACCTGCGCCCATTAATTGTGGTCACGTGCGACGCGGCTGCGGCAGCGGTTGCGGCAGCGATGCGGCACACTCAACGCCGCACAGTTTCGTTTCTTGCGGCGATGACAGTAAAGTTGCTTTGTTGATAAAATATTTCATACATAGACACTAAAACTTTAAAAATCGAACAATGAAATAACCGAACGCTCAATAAAAGTCTTTCGAAGGTAGCTCGACAAAATTAAATAAAAATTGATTCCGACGATGCAGCCTGTAATGGCTGCGAAACGTCAATAAATAAATAAAGTTTCGTGCCGTGAAAAACTAGTTTTATTTGATAAAATATTGTTTGGGATTGTTGTAAGCCGGCTCATTTGCAATGGTCTGAATGGAACTCGATTGACTGAAAATTGTATCGTAACAGTTTTCTTATAAGGCATGTTTTTTAGGTCCAGGTGAGACCTGTACTGTACTAATTAGATTTTAGCCAAGTCTTTTTTTTACAATGAAATAGCCTGCTGCAGAATAAAATTTTAATTTCTTCCTTTTATAAAAAAAAACTTTCTAAAAATCAATAGCATTTTGGCTATCTCCACGATAGCCAAGAGGCAGAAATATATATTTAACATAGGCCGAAGCAACGCAGAAAACGAACTTTATTTTATAATTCTTAAAATCTTTCGACCCGTCAACACAATGACCGCTTATAACAAATCAAATGACAAAAAATCTACCATAATCTCCGACTACATAACATTGTACGCGAAGTAAGCCGTCCCTATATTCGGCTTATTATAAAAACACTTCCAGGCCAATAGCATTCAGATCCGCTGCATCGGGACAGTCCATAATTTACCGCCGCTGCTCCGTTCGATACGCGGCTTACTTTGACACCTGACAGATTTATGAGCTCTCAAAATTCGCCGGCGCGTAGCCGTTTTTAAGCGGGACCGGCCGCGCGTGCCGCGTCTGCGAGATATTCTTTGCTCTTTGTAGTGGTTTGTGGCGTTTTTCGTTTATTAACTTTGTGCCGATATTTAACTTTAGATCAGGCTGCATCATAAATGTATATTGTGCGGGCGACGAAAAGCTATTTTATTGTAATCAGTTTGTCGTTGATAAGAGGACCAATACGCGTCTCGTTTTTGGTTGTAAATACACCAATTTTGAACTTTATAATATTTTTAATTTGAATACAGATACGAAAATTATAGATATATATACTTTGGTATTCCAAATTAAGTAAATATACACCTTTGTTTCTTAGGTTTTCACGCACATCACTCATTAAATAAAACTAGTTTTTACGGACCTGAAAAGGCTGCGAAACGTCAATAAATAAATAAAGTTTCGTGCATTAACCCGTAAAAACTAGTTTTATTTAAATATACACCGTGAATTTTCAGTCACCTGAGAAACTTTACCAGCTAATTCAGACAATATTTAGATTATATTTCTGCAAAAAAAATCAATAATTTTCTGAAATTGTTTTCCTTATTTTTTTTGTGGAGACACCACGTTAACTCACTATTTCTACAAACCTTAACAATTTTAATTGTTATAGACTGATTAAAATTGAACGACAACCAATTATTATTCGTTTAAAGTACGCAAATCTTTAAAGTAGTTCTATATAAATATTAACAGTGAACGTACCCCATACAAAAATATTGATTAATATCGTTTACAAAATATGGTAAAACGGCACGAAACCAATTTTTTTGTGTATGGGGTTGTAGTACGTTTCTTGTTTATAACTGTTCTCACTATGTTTATTTATATAATTTTATAAACGTTAATATCGTATATTTTATATTACCTATTACTTACACATATTCACATTTAAATAACAAAAACTAAAAAAAAAACTACATGATGATAAAATTTACAATCCAAATTCCTTAACCTACTTAAATCTTTATATATATAATTCTGCTGTGAGTGTGTATGTCACTGAACTTCTCTTAAACGACTGGACCGATTTTGATGAAATTTTTTGTGTGTGTTCAAGGGGATCTGAGAATGGTTTAGATTCACAATTTTGTCCGCTGGACAACAACTATTTTTTTAGGGCGGTACGAAGTTCGCTGGGTCAGCTAGTAATATATAAAAAATATGTCATCCCCAGCGCCGCCGTCAGGAATATATAAGACTAGCTGACCCAGCGAACTTCGTACCGCCTTAAAAAAATAGGGGTTGTCCAGCGGACAAAATTGTGAATCTAAACCATTCTCAGATCCCCTTGAACAGACACAAAAAATTTCATCAAAATCGGTCCAGTCGTTTAAGAGAAGTTCAGTGACATACACACTCACAGAAGAATTATATATATAAAGATGTATATACACAAATATATATTGTTACGTGTGACGCCCGTTTCTGTCTTCGCCGAACTACCCTCCAACTTTCATGCTCGTCAACGTCAGGAAGAGTTGCGCACGCATCCTTCACACATAAACAGACACACACACACATATATATCTATATATATATAAAACTCAAAGGTGACTGACTGACATAGTGATCTATCAACGCCCAGCCCAAACCACTGGACGGATCGGGCTGAAATTTGGCATGCTGGTAGATGTTATGACGTAGGCATCCGCTAAGAAAGGATTTTGATCAATTCTACCCCCAAGGGGATAAAATAAGGAATGAAAGTTTGTATGAAACTTTGTCAATTTTAAACCGTATAAGGTATAAGAAGAATCATAGATGAATGTCATTGTGTATAATACAAGTCTGAGAACAAAAACAAGTCTACACTTCAGCTCTACACCGAAGCGAAGCGAGGGCGGGCCACTAGTATTTATATATATATATATAATATATATATGTATATAGTCCTGTGACGCTCGTGACGCATTTCCATTTCATCCTTTCCATAGGATTTTTACATTTACCCCCCATTCGAAATGATGTTTCACTTCAACAAAGTAGATACATAAACAACAGTGTTTCATAATATACCTACCTACAAGTATGAAATAAAAACAATAAAGTTTCTAGCTTAAATATTGATATCCCTAACAAACCCATCAAGATTCCGAATTCTACTAAACCTCAAATGGAGGCTGCACTCAACCGGAATCATACCTAAAATAGCAATAAAATATGGGATATCTTCAAAAAATACGCCAAACCACTACGAACGATAAAACGTTTTATTGCTTCCTTAAAATTCGCCAAAAATCAACAATTCAATTCTATGCGAGTCATAAAGTAGAAAGATGGATTTCGAATCGGAGCCACTAACATTGGTTCTCACATATAACTCCCTATTACTTTTTTATCAGTTTTTTATTTATAATATGAACAGTAACTTTTATCATGCTTATATTTTGTTTTCATTTTTATTTCTATTTTAATTTTGTAGTTGCACACCCCCTCTTTAATTGATTTCGTCTCTCCATCCTATGGTTGTCTGGAAGAAATGACTACATAGCCATAAGACCGCCATTGTCCACCTTTTTAACTTACAGTCCTAATTTTCTACTTTATAATGTGGTGTATACAATAAAGAATTATCTATCTATCTAAATATATGGTTTTTGGATAATGACAATTTACAAAAGTAAGAATTATGTAAAACTAGTTTTTACGGGTTAATCCACGAAACTTTATTTATTTATTGACGTTTCGTAGCCTTTACAGGCATCGTCGTCAGAATAAAACTTTTATTTAATTTGTCGAGCTACCTTCGAAAAGCATTAACCCGTAAAAACTAGTTTTATTTAATGAGTGATGTGCGTGAAAACCTTAGAAACAAGTAAGAATTATGTTCATTTAATTTATTGATACATATAAAAAAATACTCAATACTAAAAAGTGACTATCCGTCTGTTATTTTTCACATTAAAACCCGAACCGAGTCAGATGAAATTTGGTAAAATGGGGGTAGAAATTTGTATGGAAAACCAGTTTTTCCATGCAGACGAAGCCGCGCGCATCCACTAGTTGTTTATACGTAACATTGCGTTGATACTTTGGGCCCGTGTCACCTTGATGCGACCTCAGATGAAACCTGTGCAGCTGCTATAACAGCTGAGTGTAATAAAAGGCGCAAGTACCGGGATTTGGGTGAGACATATTTTTTCCTGCCTTTTGCTGTAGAGACAATGAGTCCTTGGGGCCCTCCTGCTGCAAAAGTATTTCTTAAGGATATGACTGCTCGCCTGTGCGAGGCTACGGGGGACCCAAGATCTGGTAGCTTTTTTGCTCAACGAATTAGTTTCGCGATACAGCGAGCAACGCTGCCAGTCTTCTGGGGACCGTGCACCGCACAGGCGAACTCAATGAAATATTGAATTTGTAATTATTGTTCTACCTTTTATTGACATTAAAAAAAGGAAAAAAAAATGCAAAAAAAAGTAACATTATGAATAGACAATATTAAGAATAAGTGAGTTTAAAGAATTCGCACCAATGGTACAGACTCTATACAAACACTCGTAAAATACTCTTGATATTATCCGCGCAATAGGTTTAATGTCTTATAAGGAATGAAAGAGATGGGTGCATATAGAAAGGGACAGCGTTAGGGAAGTGTGCGCCGTTCAAATATACACGATAGCTTCGCCATACCGAAATCGAGGTTCGCAATAGCATCCCTGAGGACAGTCGACAGTGCACTCCGCCTGGAAAGCTACTCTACTTTAGCGCTGAAGACATTGCGATTAAATTTTTTCTATCTCAAGCTATTATACCGTTTGATTAAATTCTTCTCAGCACCGCGTCTCTTGAGGGCGAAATGAGTGCAGTGGATATCTGCAGAAAATTTTTAGTCTGCTTAAATTAAACTAGGTATTATTATATTTTGATGTTTATTTGTTTCTTAGGTTTTCACGCACATCACTCATTAAATAAAACTAGTTTTTTACGGGTTAATGCACGAAACTTTATTTATTTATTGACGTTTCGTAGCCTTTACAGGCTACGTCGTCAGAATCAAATTTTAATTAATTTTGTCATTTTGTCGAGCTACCTTCGAAAGACTTTTTATTGAGCGTTCGGTTATTTCATTGTTCGATTTTAAAATTTTTTATTGTTTATGTATGAATTTATTACTTAATTTAGTTAATAAAGTACTTTATTTAAAATTCTTTTTATAATTTTGAGTTTATTTATTTGCGGTAGTTAGGGTAACTACCGTAAACTACCGGTGGTAGTATAAAGTTTCGTGCATTAACCTGTAAAAACTAGTTTTATTTTGATGTTTATTTCAAATGGTTGGGTAATTAATATATTTTAGTGTGATCGTTATTTATTTAATAAACATTGCAAAAAATGGTGTGCGATAGGCTTTTCACTGAAATAAACAAACGACGTTTTTATTAAGTGGATATTACAACCACTTGTGTTTTTTTTTTTAAATTAATGGATTGTGTCGGAAAGTCTTTCAACAGCCGCTGGAAAGTATCTTATTTGGTCGTGACCTAAAATAAGTAGATTTTGTCACATAGCGTTGTCAATGCGTTGATACTTGTTAACAAATCCGTCAAATTCAAGTTTATCTGTGACAAAGTCCAAGGCAAAGTAGTAAATATGTTCAATTTGCGATTTTGGAGGTAAAGCAATATTTTACAATATCCTTCTAACGTACCTATATGTGATTGATCAAATAATGTGTTAGTACATGTTAGTACATAAACCTTACAAATACCTATGGTAGAAAAGCACTACAGCTCCCTCCAATCTAAATCCCATTCTCTTTCCGCACAGACTCCATTTATTTTTTCTCCTTGAATAGTAGAATCGGTGATAATATTCATATTTAATACAGATGCTAACAATTGGTACATTATTTTTCATACTGTCAGACAGCCTATTGTGTTTCTGCTGGTAAGCAGTTTTAGGGCTTAGAATACCTTTAAAGGATACCTCGAATCAACTTGATAGTAATTTAGCAAGGTAATTTGGAAGGTATCCTGAGTCTTGACTGCATTTGCTGTCGCTGGTATCTACCAAAGCACACTCGGATTTTAGACAGAACAAGATTAAATTTCAAAACCAAATAAAGTTTATCAATGGCCACTTTCACAACAGTAAAACACAATTAAGCTTATTCTGGTTACATTTCACAGCAAACATTGTTATATTGAACAAATTAATAAAAATATCAAGGCAATCAAACTGAATAGGTACTATCGCGGAATTTTGCGCTCAGTCACTTGGCGAACAAAATGCTTTGAACGGTTTTCTACGGTAGTTTTTATTACGCCTCGCCTTCGCGTCAGGCGCGCCTATCCGGGCCACCGCACAAAAGTAAGACAGAGAGCATTTCATTGATTGAATAATGAATTGAATTGCATTTGTTTTAGTTGCAATTTGTCATCCGCATCGTGATCGCGACAGCGCTATACGAAAAAGTAAGACAGCGATAATTACATGTCTATGAATGAATTTTTACTACGCCGCTACCGCAAGCGATTATGGCATTATGGGTGACAGAGCAGATCGGGTTTGTACCTACCATAAAAAAGTTATTCGGGCGTTCAGCATGAATTTATGAATAAAAACTATAGATACTTTGCCTAAACATAGATTAAGACAATAACTGAGAATAGTTTATTGAAACAATATCAGCGCTGGTGCGACACAAGCTAATCAGCAGCACAGCTAATGCTGATGCAGGTTGCGAGGTCCTGGTTAGCCCTTAGATCTATATAGGGATGTCGAAAATTGGAAAAAATATCGATATATCGATACATCGATCTTTTAAAAAACATCAATGTCGGCTTCGGTATATCGCGAAAAAAACATCGATATATCGATATATCGGACCAATTTTCCCAAAATATCGTACAGTATCTCACGAAATATGACACGCGGAATAATAATGGAACGAAAATTATCTCCCTAAAAATAGATTCTATTTTCGAATGATGAAAATGATTGCAGGGCCTCTTAGGCAAATGATTGCAGGGTCTCTTTCGTAAACAAGACTAGACAGTCACACACTTCACAGAATATAATGAAAATCAGCACAACCAATTCACCAGCGAAACAGATTTACAAATAATAGACAATACTAAATACAGCACAGATCATAAATATGTTGAATATCATTAATCTGAGATCCAGTTACGATTTTTCCAGATACGAATTTAGTTAGATCGTGATATGCCGCTAATAATTAAAAAAATATCGTTTTATACGAATTTCGATATTGGTTATTTTGTATCGATGTATCGATATATCGAATCAAAATATATCGGCAAAAAATATAGATATATCGAACAAAAAATATCGATATATCGATACATCGATATATTTTCAACAAGCCTAGATCTATATAGTTATACTGTAAACATTACAATCTTACTAATCCGGCACTATTAAAAATCGGAGGGTGCCGGATTATTGGAATGTTCAGATAAGTAGTAGGTAACGAATAAAATAAAGCATTTCATAGATGGAATAAATGTATGTAATGTATTAATTTAACAAGTGCATATGGAATTACATACAATTAAAATTTAAAATAATCCTTAATTGAGATCTGCTTTTGTGCAACTTGTAGTACTTGAAAAACCTTTTCTCGCAGCGAGGTAGGCATGGGCGGAGGGTGCCGGATTATTGGACGTGCCGATCTATCGAAGTGCCGGATTAGTGAGATTATACTGTACTTCCCTTTTATCGTATACCAAAGAGTAAATAAAAAGTATCTCGTTCTTTCCGTCAAACTGATCGTGGATAATAAAAATGTTTTGTAGAGCAACCTTTCATGCAATGGCTAAGAACACCCAAACAGCCAACACAGACACAGACGTCGCGACGCCGCCGCATAGACCGACGACGATTCGTCCGCTCGTGTGACGCGGTTGTCCCTCGTCCAGATTTCAATCAAGCACTTTTTTCATTATTTACTTTCCTCATTGCTTCAGGCGGCTTATTGTTTCGGCGGCTCACTACCTATTTGTGTTTAATTACGAAAGCGTCAAAAGCTTGGTTGAATTGCTTCTCATACTTGCGCGTAATATACTCATTATAGAACAAATAAAATGCATACATTTTAATTTAACTTCAACTCTTTTTTATTTAAAAGCTATACCTATAACTAGGCAATTTTACTCTACTCTGTTGTTAATGTTAATGTGGAGTCCAGTTTTACAATAATGTCTTTGATTGACAATTGGCATTATTGTCGTATTTCACGCCTAGCTAGTTTAATTTTGTAGGTGAATAAAACTAGTTTTTAACGGGTTAATGCACGAAACTTTATTTATTTATTGACGTTTCGCAGCCTTTACAGGCTGCTTCGTCGGAATGTTTTTTTATTTAATTTTGTCGAGCTACCTTTGAAAGAGTAGTACTTTTTAGTAGGTACTTTGATTTGGTACTATTGGGGTAGGTACCCCAACAGTACAAGATCTCAAGACTGGCAGAGTCTTGAGATGATGGGATCTTGGGACTTAGGCCTTACTTACTTATTTTCTCATGGATAAAGTAGAGATAATTGAATAGTATTAGTGTGTACAATGAACGTAAACATACTCACTAATCTGCAAATTGTGATGTGGGCCAATTTTTCGGTATTAGGTGGCACAGTCACGTAAGAATTGTATTCACCTAACTTACAGTCTGAGGACTGATTCCAATGTATGTTCTAGAGAATATTGTAAATAATATGATATTCATACTGCCAGACACAAATTTGCTCTCGACATTTAAAGTGTCTGGCAATAAATACTGGTCACAGAATGTGTATGTCAGTATTAATTGCAATTTTTTTACAGTATTTTCTACAAGGTCTTGGGATGTTACTCTATTGGAGCATTGTGATGAAACCGAAATCTTGAATTCTACAGTATTTTTGAGTGACAATCAGATAAATGCAGCTTTGACAGATACGTATTCGAAACGCTATCGTAAAATTTTCTATCGAAGGAGCCAGTTTATTCGTACGTCCATGTTAGTTTCCATATAAAAAATATTAGTATGATAAATACGAGCATTTAAGAGCATCCAAAGCCTGTTCCATATATAGTTAAATTCGACTATATACTTAAGAGCCCTTTTACAAAATTGCGCCGCTGCCGTACTGATCGGCGCGTAGGTAGATTTGCACTAGTATATATTGCATTTTACGGGTGATGTTTCTAGTCTTATAAAATAATTATTAATGAACTAATTATAAAAATATATACATATTTCAGTAGTGCAATGACGGTAGATTAGTTTTATGAAAGTTTTGATAGTAATTCTATTTAATTCAATATCAAAATACTAGGTAAACCTGAGTTATTTTTTGGGAAAGCTCACGGAGGTTAGATGTTTTTTTTGATAATTATTGAGATGGAAAATGAAAATTCTAATACTTTATGTTACAACAAAAACATATTTATGATGTCGTAGTAATTAGTTTGATCTTATTTATTGAACATTATTGAGAGATTGAGGCGTTTGAAGTTGTGCATATTATCGTTTTTTCCGTAAACTAGCTTCAGTAGAACGATCAGTACAAAAAAAGGAAAATAGTATTTGCAAATATTCTACATTAACTTACAATAGGAAGAATAAATCTACTGTTTCCTTCTTTTGGAAATAGTCAAAATCTTTTCTAAGGGGGTAAACGAGGCGATAAAAAATTACGTTTTTTGCAAAAAATGTGAAAAATTTCTTAATGTCACGTCTAATAACATTGTAAATGTATAAACTTTTGAAAAATAGTTTTTTTTTCTATAGGATTTAACTGTGGTAAAATTTACTGTCTTTGAAACAACGCGGTCCAAGTCATTATTGTTTATATGTAATTTCTACCTAAAATATAATTATATATTTATCAGTATATGTATTTCATCCGATACCCTAGTATCCCATAGCACAAGCTTTACAGCGCTTACTTTGGGGCTAGGCTTATAGGTGTAAGTGTTGAAAATATATAAAAAAAATACTTAAAGATAGGAAAGTCAATATAATACTAGTCTCTGCGAAAAGAGAACGGGCGTGGCGAAAAACGGAACTAACATTAAGGTTTTTATTTGGCAATCAAACCCAGCAATCTGTAAAACGTCAAAGTTTTGTATTGATACGGATTTGTTCGTTGTTGTGATTTCTTGCGGTTTTTGAAGTTATACTTCTTTAGGCGCGTTATAAAAAAATGATGAGAGTGAAATTTTAAGATGCGCGCGCATCACTGTAACACAAAATTTTAACAGCATGAAGTTGGTCGCTTTAGCGACCAACTTCATGCGTTACTTTTGTGTTTACCGCACATTAAGAAAATCTACCAACAAAATAGAAATAGAATCTCTATTTAGTGGGTGCTAACGACTGCATTGTGAAGGCCTATCAAAAGTATTTATTAATCTGGAACAACGGAACCAAAGCGCGATTCAGGAGACTACAGCGCCATCTCTTGACCATTGGTGTAGTAGAACCAAAAACCACATCTTTATTTTTTGTAATAAAGTAACAGTTATAGGTATTCATATTCATAATATTTATCCACATGTTTCTAGTTTGTATATTCGGAATACGTGTTTGAGTTTCATACAAGTGCAAATCACTTAAGTTCTAATAAATTATATTCAGCAGCGATTTTAATTGAATATTTTGATTATTTATTTATTTTTTCAAATTAAAACTGAACTTTATTGACTGTGTCCTTTTCCAGACTTTTTATTAATTTATTGTAATTAATTATTTGCATGCAATTAAAAACTAATTTTAAACGATGCCAAAGAAGGATAACTTCTCACGCGCCTACATAAGTACACACACCCATTTTTTTGTATTTAATCATGTCTAAAAGGGGTAAAACCTTACAAATATGGTAGAAAAGCACTACAGCGCCCGCCAATCTAAATCGCATTCTGTTTCCGCACAGACTCTATCGGAAAGTCTTCTGTACTCTACTTCCCTTATAAATTTCTCTTCCAACATTTTTCGAAAGTCCTCCCAGGTTCCATAGTATTATGATAGCCTGAAGTGTCACATAAAACTGAAATATACGCGCTACATTATCCATTAAAAGCACTCGGAGACGTCTATTAAATAGAGAGATTAAACGTTTATAATAAACTAGTGGCCGATCGCGACTTCGTTCGCATTAGTTTTAGTTTTAGGAGAGTGCCACAGAAACCTATATTTTTTTCGGATCAATGTCTCAATCCAAGCCATTAATATTAAGCGAACCAAAATTTATCCAAATCCGTTCAGTAGTTTTTGCGTGATTGAGTAACAAAGATACAAAGTTTCTGATTTATAGAAATAGTAGGAATAGTACGATTTGTTCTTTATAAGTTTCATTTTAAATCTTAAAATTACAAGAATTGACAAATGAGAAAAATATACCAATTAGATGAATACCGAATTTTAGATGTTTCATAAAGACATTTTATTATCCCCAAAGAGATATCGCCTCTGAGAGATTTATTAAAATTTTAATGTATTTCTTCAAGTCCCTCTTTATGTATTCCAATAAGTATTTGTCATTGACTTCTGCTGTTATAAATACTAAGATCATTGTCATAAACTAAAGATTCATTAACAAATCTACATATATGTTTCTTAGGTTTTCACGCACACCACTCATTAAATAAAGCCTCGCTTCGCTTCGGTGTAGAGCTGACGTGTAGACTATAGTTTTTGTTCTCAGGCTTGTATTATACACAATGACATTCTTCTTATACCTAATTACAATAGGCACGCGCCGCCAGGCCCCCCGCCCGGTAGCGTCGGAACCGCTATGTCCCTGCATTTTAAAAACTTCGAAAATATTCATTTAAATTACATGCTTTAAAGGGCCATATTGATTTGTATTAAATACACAATGTATTTCAGCTACTTAATTGGTTAAGGATGAATGTTATATTGCTGAAAATCGCTTTGTAAATAAGCTATTATTTCTCGTAAAAAGTATAGAATAAAAAATGGTTATTGTGGGTTATCTATCTAGACATATACTATTCCGAACTTTTTTGTAGACTTGTTTAAGGTGTACAATACTGTAGTACATTATTTTGATCTATCTCGTAGGGTTCAGCCAGCGTTTGCAATGTAAGCGCAAAAAATGTGTTTATTTACGACCTTACATTAAAAACCTCTAAAATTATCAGTATTTCTCTACTATATTATGCATGTATTATACCTACAAACCTTCCTCTTAAATCACTCTAATTATAAAAAAAACCGCATCAAAATCCGTTGCGTAGTTTTAAAGATCTAAGCATACATAGGGACAGACAGCGGGAAGCGAGCCTTCATAATATGTCGTTTCGCGTCCTTTTCAGGCTGAGTTCATAATTCTGACAACACAGCCGGAAACGGATGCGAAACGTCATAAATAAATAAATCTACTTTTCACAATTTATACAAAATTGCATTGCGTTTCAAACAAATCCCGAAAGAAATGTATCTGGTTAACACACATAATGGAATCAACGGTTTATAAGCACTGCGACACGCAACAATATCTCATCGCGGCAGGATCTATTAATCAGACCGTTACCTGAAAGATCATTGAGACAGTCAGTCACCGTCGGTAATACGGTTTACGGTCTCACTGACCGCGGTCCGCGGTTAAACATGACTTATACGCACTACGATATTTTTTTAAAATTTAAAAGCCTTAGAAAGAGTTTTGAAGAGAACCTTGCACTTACCCCCATTCATATACTTGTTCATTTAGTTTTGAAAATTGTTTCTTGCTATTTTGGGACTTTTCTTTGCACTTATTGTTAGTAAATTCGTTGATTGTCTATTGTTACATATTTGACATTATGTGATGGAAGTTGACCTCAACACATGTTTGCAAGTTTGATGTCAACTTTCAATTGGACGACACTGAATGAAATAAAACAGGGAGAAAAAATCAGCCCTTGCTGAGTTTCTTGCCGGTTCTTCTCAGTACAAGGTCTCCCGTCGTAGATTTGCGAACCGATGGCGTAGCTTTTCAACATTCACAAGTGCCTGTAACAACTGAATAAATGATATTGAATTTAGAAGGTTTAAAGTTCATCATATCAGCCTATTAATGTCCCCACTGCTGTGGCACAGGCCTTCCCTATGGATGGGATAGGAAGATTAGCCCACGACGCGGGCCCATTGCGGATTGATGGGTACTAACGACTGCAAATGCTGTCGGGACCAACGGCTTAACGTGCCTTCCGAAGCACGGCGGAACACGTGATAGTAAATTTTTGGTCACCCATCCGACCAACCACTGCGTAGTTGCTTAAATTCAACGATCGCAGCCGAGCGCGATTCGATGTTGGTTCGTGCTAAGAGTACTGTTCGATAATACTTTTGTACGAATTTAGTGTCTTTGTGATTGTCAGTTTAAGGAGAAAATAAAAGTCTGGAAGCTTTTTGAAACTCGAATAATGAGATACCTGATGATTAAATTAATAACTACATTATACATAACTCGAATCAATGAGAAATATGTAAATTGAATAAATAGTGTGCGTAATATAGGTACCGTTCATGAATTAACTTTATGTTATTCGTTCAGTGAAACTTTAGTTGTGGTGAGCTGCAGATTCAGCTATAAAGCTATACTCTATTCGCGGAAACGAGCCAATAGTATACGTACAATTGACAACTAAGCTTTTCAGTCATTGGCCGGTTTATACTGATGTCGTTACTTTGGCCAATGACAGACCTCTATCTCGTGTAATTTACTATGTATATTGTGTAAGCAATTTAGTGAAAGAAAATCTCTCCACTATCTCCTTTCAGAAAACAGAGTGCAGTACCCGCATTATAATTGACTTGTACATCTCGCAAACTTGATCTGCAGCAAAACAGACAGGACCGGTTAGATTAGATAACTTCGTATGGGCAACTTTTTATTCGAAAATTATTTAATTAAATTAGAAACACTACAACTGTACTATTATTGCGAATACATATTGAGGGCAGTCGATATAAGTAATTAAAACGATTGAAAAAGGGGCTGCAACGAGATTACGATAAATACACAATAACGAATGGGTTTTCTAATAGCGTAACGTACTCACGTTTGAAACCCTTGTCCGAAGCTTGTAGTCCTCGTATTCTTCTAGCCAGAGGGGCACATGAACAGCACACACAGTCATATATCAAATTCACAGTTTATTGTTGACGAATTCCACTTGTTTGGTATACCGCACGTAAAGATTATGGTTATACGATGTTAGTGAGTGCGTGGGCGCGGAACAGAGTGACGTAGGTCCTCTCGTGTGATCAGTGGCTAACTGGCTGCGTTAGGCTAGTAAAAAACCACAGAAATCGCAGATGCATCGTTCTCGTTGCGAACCTACCCACTATTTAAAAAAAAATAAGTAACCAAGATTAAATGATGACGGAACAATAACTCTTTTGAATCGTCCATATATTATTAAGAAGTGTAGTCCAGTCATTAAATACATTTAAAAGTGAATATGAACCGAGAAAGCCAAATTTTGGATATCACGTGGGGAGTGGATAGAAAAGCTTAAGTTCAAATTGTCGACCAAAATAACCTTGTACAATTTCCGCCATCTTGGAAAAACCCTTAAATTCAGTTTTTTCATCATAACTCGATTCCCCGTTGAGATATGAATTTTTTTATAGAATACTTTTTTGTTGCTCTTTTCGCGATCTACAATTAGAAACCCATGCATTTTTCACGTATCGATCGTCGTTTACGAGATATCGATCAAAAATATCAAAAATTTGGGGAGATTTTTTTTTTCGATATTTACTGTGTGTTTTAGTGTGTTATTACCTGACATATGTCCCGTCAATCGTTGTGCTAGAAGACGCCGTGTACGAGCAAGCGCGTACATTTTGCCCTGTCGGCATTTTACGCCACATGCATTTATTTAGGTTGATTATGAATCAGTTCGTCATCGGTCATTATTCGTACGCGTTCTCACAGTCATATCGTTTTAGTTTCGTAATTATCAGTTTGTTATCAGTAATATATCACTTAAACATATCAAGACTTTCTCTTCTCTCTCTATATCATAAAAGGTGTACAAAAGCCGTACATGCCGCTTATGCGTGCTGAACCGCTGTCACTGGCGGCGCGCCCTCGCCGGCCGTCCCGACAATACATGTTAATCGGCCGGATCACAGCCGATTGCCGGCTCGTGTGTGAAATGCGGGCTTAGCGATGAAATTATCTGCAGTTTACCGGCTCTGGCTTGATTAAAAGCAGCCGTTTTATCACCTAATAGTGTAAGGTATCGTGATTGAGATACAGACGGAAGTGTGTGTTCTAGAGAGAGATATGCAAATGGTAGAAGCTTTCAATGCTGTATAAGTTATAGATATATGAAGTAGGTGTGAGCGTTCTAAAGACGAACCGGCTTCAAGGACCGTTTTGTGTTTCGCGACGATAGGACCGTTTTACGTCCTCGGATTGTCTGCACGCCAATATGTTATTTATGATTAACTAAATACAGTCTATAATAGAACGCAATGATATGAGGCCGTTTCGTTCTATGATAATTCAGCTTTGATTTTACAATAATATAATCTTTATTATTGAACGTTTAAAGTCGATTATCGAATAACACTACATTTATTTCGATGTTTCGTCGTCTCGTTCGCAGCAACGAAACGAACGTTAACAAGATTTCATTTAGTTCAGTTTTGTTGCGTTACATTCGTTCGACCGTCGCTTGACGTTTCGTTGCGTCACCCAGCCGCAACCATAACAAGTTGCGAACGAGAACCGTTTCGAGGACTAGTTTTCGTTTAAGAGAAAACGGTTGCGTTTCGTCGTCAGAAAATATTGAGAACGACCCACCGCTAATATGAAGCAAATAGGCGACTTGGGCTTAGCTTCGTCGTTATCTTTACTAGGCTTGTTAAAAAATATATCGATGTATTTCGGGTTCGAGTCCCGTCTGCTGCCTGGTCCGCGTGGTATTTTTTCTAGTTATATTTTCTCTAAGTTGTGATATTTTACTGTCGTTTTCTGTAAGATGGAGGTTAATTCCCCAGGCGGGCGCTCCAATTCGAGCTGAAAATCCGCCACCTCTCTCAATATATAAGTGTTTGAAATCGTTGGGAATCGACGACTTTGAAAAAATCTTAGTATATCGGCTTCATGAGCTCGATGGCGCAAGTGGTTAGCGGGTTCAGCTGCGATCCTTGAAGCTAAACAACTTTCGCAGTTGTCGGTCATTGGATGGGTGACCAAAACTTTACTATCTCGAGCTCCTCCGTGCTTCGGAAGGCACGTTAAGCCGTTGGTCCCGGCTGCATCTGCAGTCGTTAGCACCCACCAATCTGCACTGGACCCTCGTGGCGGGTCACGGCCCAATCACCCTATTCCATCCATAGGGACGACCTGTGCCCTTTTTTTTTTTTTTTTTTTTTTTGTTTCCTCCCAGGCGGGGGAGAGGGTGAGAAATCCTCATGGATACCCTACAGCCGGCTGTAGGGTTATGTCAGACTCCTACTGACTAAAAAACACCCTTTATTCATGCTTATGGCCAGAAGGGCCTTACAAGCTTCATCTGAAGCGATCACCCCCCGAGAGGGGGATGATGCGGCGCTGCGTTAGTTTAAACTAGTGCATAGTTTAAAATAACGCAAAATGCGCTTAGAGGACAAGTGCACTCAGATGTGCACTTGAAACGGGAGGGGACTGAGAGGAATCGAACCTCTCTGTGTCGGGGGGGCGGGGGGGACTCACCGCGGGTGTTGGATCCTCAGCGGCCAAGAGGGCCGCGAGATCGCGCGTGAGTTTATTGTGTGTGGCTGTGAGTGCGTGTTTGGGCCTGCGGGGCCTGAATCGAGATGGAGTGTGTGGAGCGTATCCCGACGCCGATCT
Organism: Chilo suppressalis; assembly: GCA_902850365.2. Taxonomy (NCBI): domain Eukaryota; kingdom Metazoa; phylum Arthropoda; class Insecta; order Lepidoptera; family Crambidae; genus Chilo; species Chilo suppressalis. Next base: position 2,310,987 of record OU963894.1, read on the forward strand.
AATGAGTGTGTTAGAGTGCTCTTCTGCAGCTTTGAAGAACCGTTCCGAGCACTCTGTGAGGTGTGTTTGAATTGTGTCGAGTTGAAGGTCCCTGTGGAGGTCCGCGTTGCGGACGTACCACGGGGCCCCTGTGGCTATGCGGCAGAAGCGATTTTGAAGCACTTGAAGTTTGTTCAAAATCGCTTCGTCCGCGTGTGCGAACACTGGTGACGCGTAGGTGAGGACTGGGCGTATGCAAACTTTGTAAAGCGTTCGCTTGTTACGAAGTGACATTTTGCTGTATTTACCGAGCATCGGGTGGAGGCGGCTCATATAAAAGCGCGCGTTCGCGACTACGCGTGTGATGTGTGCACGGAAGGTGAGTTTTTTGTCTAGTGTGATCCCTAGGTATTTGACTGTGCGGTGCCACGGTATTGCTATGCCTTGCATTCGCAGAGACCGCGCACCGTGTTGTATGGTTTTGGTGCGGCGCTTGGGATCGAAGCAAATGGCCGAACTTTTGTCCGGATTTACGTCGATTCTCCAATCGCGGAACCAATTCCCAAGTGTTGTGATTGCCGGTTGGAGCTTGGCTATGATTTGATTGGTACTGGCTCCTCTAGAGTAGAGGGCCGTGTCGTCCGCGAAGAGAGCGAGCTCGACACCCTTGGTCTGAGGGATGTCATTGGTGTACGCTGTGTATAGCAGGGGGGAGAGAGCGGACCCCTGCGGTACACCGGCTCGTAGTGGGCGGGGCGTTGATAGTGAACCTTCGTATCTATAGCGGAAGGTGCGGTTTGATAGAAAAGAGGCTACTAACCTAACTAGGCGGTCAGGTAACTCTAATTGATATAATTTAAAGATTAATCCGTCGTGCCAAACCTTGTCGAAGGCTTTGGCGACGTCGAAGAAGACTGCAATAGTTTTATATTTATTAAGTTGGAAGCCGCTTAGGGCGTGCTCCACTATGCGATGGATCTGTTGGGGGCAGGAGTGTTTGGCTCTGAAGCCGAATTGGTGGTCAATGATAATAGGATCGGATGGTGATAGGAGGTGCTCTCTTAGTCTGGTCAGTATGGTTTTTTCGAAAAGTTTCGCCATTGCCTTGAGGAGGCTAATAGGGCGATGGCTACTGGGGAGGTGCGCGGGTTTTCCGGGTTTGGGGATGCCTATCACTATTGCTTCTTTCCAGGCGGCTGGGAAGTAGCACAGATCAAAACATGCGTTAAAGAGAATTGCAAGCAAGGTTAGCATTTGGATGGGAAAATGCTTGAGCGCCTTGTTAGAGATGCCGTCGGCGCCCGGGGCCTTGCGTTGCTTAAAATTTCTAATGGTCTGTCTGAGTTCGTCTGTCGTGACGGGGTCTAGGGGGTTGTCAGTGAGTGGAAGGGCGGCCCGCCGGCGGACCTCCTCCTCCACTCCGCGAATATGTTGCGGGTTAGTTTCCTGCGTACTAGGCGTGCATTGCGCCGCTATGCTGTCTGCAAAACACTCAGATTTTTCGTCGTCTTCGAAGGCGACGGTGCCGTCGGGGCGAGTGAGCGGGGGGGTGTGAGTGGTGACGTCGCTACGGAGCGCTTTCGCGATTCTATAGTACGCAAGATGGGATGGGGTAATGTCCGCCATGAGTTCCTCCCAACGGGAGTGTCTCAGAGCGGCTAATTGGGACCTAACTTGTCGCTGAAGGCGATTAGCTGTAGCCCTATACTCGGGGGTAGGGTATAATTTGGCTCTCCGGAGAGCGGCGTTTTTGGCTTGGATTAGGTTCCGGATGGCCAGCGGGAGCTTGGGCTTTGGCAGCTCAACCTCCCGCGAGTTCTCCTTCGCCTTCTCGGTCACCAGTAAAGTTAAGGACTCTATAGTTTCGTCAATCTTGTCGGTGCTCTCGAGACTGTCCGGTGAGTTAGGGAACGGGGACTCGGGGGAGTCTAAAGCGGTCTCGAGAGCGGAGCGGTATCCGTCCCAGTTGGTGAATAGCCTCTTAGGGGGCGCGGGGGCGTCTAGTGGGTCTTGGGGACCTAGAACTAGAGACACCGGTCTGTGATCTGACCCCAGGTCGTCGAGCGTTTCGATCGAGCTGAGGCGAAGCGACACGTTTTTAAGGATCGCGAAGTCCAGGACGTCGGGTCGGTTTTGTACATTGTCTGGGTAGTGGGTGGGCGCGAAGGGACATATGACATCATAGCCAAGCTCCTCGGTGATGTGTAGTAATCTGCGGCCAGAGGTGGTGGTGGTCTCGCATGTCCAGTCGGTGTGTTTGGAGTTAAAGTCACCGAACATTATGACTGATGTACCTAGTGAAGTGAGTGTTTCGAAGTCTGCGCGGTGAGGGTGTGTACCTGATCTAATGTAGACTGAGGCGATGATTAAGGACTGGTGTCCTGTCATCGCCAGCCTACAGATGGTGGCTTCCATGTTTGTGAGCGCGGGAGTGGGTATAGGTGTGCAGTGTAGGTTGCGTCTATAGTAAATTGCGGTGCCGCCGCGCGCGTTGGCACCGTCGTTCCGGATTAATTTATACTTAGGGATCGACAGCCCCTTCATTTGAGTTGGTTTGAGCCAAGTCTCCTGAAGGAGCAGAAAGTCAGGTTCCCTATCTTGCAAAAATAATTTAATTTCGTTAAGGTTGGACTTTAAGCTGCGCGTATTAAATGACACAAGCGAAGCGCCTTTCGGCTTGGTACGCCCGGGGTTTAGTTGAGTGATTGTTATGTTAGTGTTTTGCGCGGTCATAATTTAAACAACAGTGGTGTTTGTTTGAGTTATCACCGCGTGTTTTGTGTATAGTGTTTTTGTTTGTGTTCGGAGTCTGGTTATTTTCCAGTGTTATAATGATTGAAAAATTAATCGAACGCGGCAACGAGTTCGGGGTGTTCGGCTATAGCTATAGCCTTTTCAAGGGGTGTCTTTGCTAGCCGGAGCTTCGCGGCGAGAGTGTGGATCTCGGCGATATTCACCCTCTTGAGCGAGGAGCGAATAAGCGCCATGTCCTCGGCCAGAGAGACGTCTTGGGCTGGCTTAGCTTGTGTTGTTGGTGTGGTGTGTTGTGGTGGGTGTGGTTTTGGGCGGGCCCTGGCTGGTCCCCAGGCTGTCGGGGGCGCCGGGCTGCGAGGGGCGGCCGCCTTGGGTAGCCCCGGGAAGTTTGTGTTGGTGTTATTAGGTGGTGGTGGGTGTATTTTTGTCGCCGTGGTTGGCTTTGTGTGTGTGTGAGTGTTGGGCCTGGGGCGTGGGGCCCGCGGGCAACCCCTGTAATTTGCCGGGTGGCCTTCTTGGCCACAGAGCACGCATGCGGGTGCCCCGGGTGCGTCACGAGTGCGGGTGCACTCCTTGGTGAGGTGGGGTACGAGGCACTTGACGCACCTCGGGGCCGCCGAGCAGTTGGCTGCTGCGTGGCCATATAATTGGCACCTGTGGCATTGCCCAGGGGTGCCTCGCCGGTGAGGGGCCTCGACTTTGATATTGTCGAGGCCACAGACTGTAATGGGACCTTTAAAAATATCCCTAGCTGCCGGGACCGAGGTCAAAATGACAAGAGCCAACGGGTATTGCTTCCCAGTCCGGCTGTGCAACTTGTGCACTGCCTCGGCTGGGAAGCCTTGGTCGGTTAGGTCGTTCAGAATGAGCTCGTTGGAGAGCTCGAAGGGGACTCCTCTGAGTACCGCGCGGACTTTGTGCTCCTCGGGGAGGGCGTATGTGTGGTAAGGGATTGAGTGTGTGGTTAGTAGCCTTGTGAGGCTCCTAAATGTGTCGATTGTGGGTGTGGTGATTTTGATGGCGTGACCAGTGTTCGACGCCTGTGTGTAGTGTATATTCTGAGCTTTGCAAAGGTCCGCGACCTTTGCCCATTGCGCCTTATCGCGCAGGAAGACGGGCGGCGGCGGCTTTGCCTTGATAGGTGCGGCGGTGCACCTAGTGTGTTGTTTTGTGGTGTGTGTAGTGTGGGGTTGTGCGGTCGGTTGGGCGACCGTGAGAGGGGTGAGAGGGACAGAGGGCGCCGTTGGAGACGCGGTGTCTGCGCGGCGCTTGGAGCGCCGCTTCTTCTTGCTCACCACAGTGGTGAACACGGAGTCGTCTGACGCCGACACAATGGTCGAGTCAGAGTCGCAGGTCGAGACCGGGCTCGAGGCGGGGCGCTTGCCCGCGCTCGAGGGCCCGGGGAGGCAGGGGGTGTCGGGGCGGGGGGGTTCGGGGGAGGGGCTGGCGGGCGAGTCGCGCATAGGGCGCGCTCTCGCGACGAGCTCCCTGATGGCGGCCTCATCCAGGGTGAGGCCGAGGGCGGAGAAGAGGGACAGTACTTGTTGTGTGATGTCCATTGTGATGTGTTTGTGTGTAGGTATGTGTAGGTTGTGTAGGTTGTAGTGTGTAGGTGTGCCCTGACTGTGGCGTGAAGCCTCAGGTCCTAACACCCTATGCGACACCGATGGACTCCCCTGCCCGCGGCAGGGGGTCGGTTGAAGCTGTAAGAGATGTGTTCCGATATTCCTAGCGAATATGGGAACAACCGTCACCCTTGGGAAGGCCCAAGTGCAAATGGGATCGGGTCTTCCGGTTTCCGAGCTCAGGAGAGCTCGAGACGTACCGGGGCTACGCCGACCAGTTTCGTTAACACCGCTAGGTATCCACTGGTCCAATCTTGAGTCTCACGAATGAGCGCAGGCGCGTCGAGTCGACTCGAAGCAGGCAGCTGTGCGGCGGGGCGCACGGAGCAGGGAGGCGGCGGTGCGACGTGGCGCACGGTCCGCGGTCGGAGCGAGAATTGCAGTCGGACCTGTGCCCCAGCATTGGGGACATTAATAGGCTGATGATGATTTGAAAAAGTCACGCAAATTGGATGGGTGACCAAAAATGTAGAAACTCGAGCTCTCCCGTGCTTTGGAAAGTACTCGTAGGTTAAGCCTCCCAGCTGCATTCGTGGTCGTTAGCACTCACCAATCCGCATCCATATCTCCCTATTCCATCCATAGGGAAAGCCTGTGCCCCAGCAGTAGGGTCATGCTAATGATGATGACATCTGTTTCAATTTAAAACAGTCTCATCCAGTAAGGAGCAGCAGTAGAAACTGAGCGATTTACTGTCATCATCATCAACAGCCTATCTTAGTCCACTGCTGGACATAAGCCTCTCCAAATGCACGCCACTCAGATCGATCTTGGGCTACTCGCATCCAGCTCCTGCCAGCCACCTTGCGCAAATCGTCACTCCATCGTGCCTGAGGACGTCCTACACTACGTTTGCCTAGACGCGGTCTCCACTCCAGAACTCGTCTAACCCAACGGTTATCGGTTCTTCGGCAAATATGGCCAGCCCGCTGCCACTTCAACTTGCTAATCCAGTGGGCTATGTCGATAACTCTGGTTCTCTGTCGGATTACCTTATTTCTGATGCGATCCTTCAGAGAAACGCCGAGCATAGCCCTTTCCATAGCGCGCTGAGCGACTTTGAACCTGTGGACCAGCCGTACCGTCAGTGTCCACGTCTCGGCTTCGTATATCGATTTACTGTACACACTAATAAATTGTTTCTGCAGACGATTCGGTAATGGCGCCGACGACGGGGTGCCTAGCCTGTGCCGTAATTGGGACCCCCACGGTGATACACTCTGAGTAACAGCCGTAAGTGTTAGGAACTACGAATGGGTACTTAAGTAAATATCGTTTATGAACTGAATCATTAGTTTAGTTTATTTGTAGGTACGAAGTGAAGTATTCAATTTTGTTGTGATGTCGTAAATTGTCCTTGATCGCGTTATAATGTTGTTCTATAAAAAATCCCGACGGACCAGGCAGCAGACGGGACTCGAACCCGCACCCTTCGCAATCCGGGCGAATGCACTGACCAATTATGCTACCTCGGCCCTCACGGACCGCGTCGAAATTCTTCTAGCCATTCTTAAGCTGCAAGGCAGCGCCATCTCTTCACATTATAGGTAACCCACAAGTCTAATATACAATTCCATTATTAAACCAGTTTGGACTTATAGGATACAGTTGTGGAGCACTGCTTGCAAAACTGACATTACTTGCCTGCAACGAGTTCAAAATAATATCCTCAGAACAATGCACAATGTAAATGCACCATGGTTCACTAAAAATTACGAAATTCATGAATACTTGAATATGCCCAATGTCGCAGAAGAGATAGACAAGTGCACATCGAAACGATCGAAAAAAACCATCCAAATCCTTTAATATTCCAATTGCTTGAGCAAGCTAATCGCGTCTCGAAATTTTTTTTGAGTGTGTATGCTGTTGGTCGCACATGACCTTTACAGCGTCACCGGGTTTGGGGACGGCGAGATCCTAAGAGGACCTCAAGCCGAGAATTGGCGAGTGCCTCTAGAGGTGTTCCAGTCGGATGGCGTCTCCCCACGGGGGGAGTCTCCTCTCCGTCTGGAGCCTCCAGACCACTCGAACCTGAAGGGGTCGGCTCAACTAGAGGGCGTCTCTGAGACTCGGACCTCGCGTCTCGAGACTGAAGAGGAAGAATGCTCTTTAAAGGAAGTGGTGGCGCTGGCCGACCACTCCTGTCATGTTTGGTTGCGCTCAATAAATTTGCTCATAATCCAAAGACTGATTGCAAATAATATAATTAAAAAAAAAAAGCTACTGTTGTCCCTATCGCACGGTATTTGCTAATGCGCGACAGCAACATCTTATTTAAATACCTATATCTCAAAAGTCACTCACTTCGCGTGCTCTATATGTAGTGTTATTTAACTGTGGTCTGTAAGGTGGAGGTTTCCTCCCCAAAGTAACTTGGCAATTCATTTCAAGCGGCGAAACCAGTAGGAGTAAAACACAAAAAGAAATAAAACACAAAAAATCTATTCACTGTTAAATAACACTGAACAAATGACTCAGAAGCTTTTGATTATACCGCGCCGTTTTGGAGTATAAAAAATTAAAGTCACGTATTTTGTTGAAAATACGAATGTGGAAACTGTATGCTGTGCACTGTGCAGTAGGTACTAATATATCAAAATCGGTGGTTCATTTCGGTAAAGTGTCAACAGTTCGTAGTCTGCGACGGCGATGCACCTGCTTCCGAGATCTGATTGGAATTTCTGCAACAATCGAATTGTTTTTTACAGCGCGCACCCCGCATCTGATGTTAATTTTATAAAGACAGGGCAAGAAGATGAAACAGAAAATATATCGTTATCTCAGTCATTGACGACCTCCGTGGCCGAGTGGTTTGTACGCCGGGTTTCATGGTGTCGCCGACTCGAGAGGTCCCGGGTTCGAATCCCGGTGGGGGCAGATGTTTGTGTGATGAATACGAGCATTTGTACTCCAGTCATGGATGTTTAATATGTATTTCTATAAAAATGTAATTACTGTATATGCATTCTATCTGTTACCCTAGTATCCAATAACACAAGCCTTACAGTACTTACTTTGGGGCTAGGCTAATTGGTGTGAGTGTTGGAAATATTTTTTTATTTATTAATATTGAGCCGTAGAATCAATTAGCTGCATGCCACTTCATGCGTTTCTATTAAAAATGGACCAACAAGAAGTCAAACTTGCACATGAAAGATTCGGTATTACACTTTGAGATGTAGTATTTGAAATTCAGCTATTTTCGCAGCAGAAACACGCAACAACAGAAAAACTTCTAAAAGATTATGTTGTTAATGACCTCTTTGATTATTTAATTTCGGTTGTTGCGCCGCAGTAGCATTGAGCGCACTTTGTGAAATTTTCGGCTGCCCACGGCCGGACAGACAGAGAGTTGTGATCTGTTATGCCCGGGCTACACGAGGATAGTTTTTCAAGCTAGAATACCAAGCTAGTTCTTCATTAAACTGTCCTGGCTTGCTGACTTGGCTTGGAACATGCTAGTTCTGTTTATATAAAAAAAAAACAAAAAAAAACAAAATAAAAAAAAAACAAAAAAAATGGGGCTAGTTTATTTCAAACTAGTAATGTTGCTGAGTTGACTTCACGTTCAAAATGTACTGCTTACGAAACAAAAAAAACACTATTCGAATGAAACATTTACTTCAGAAACTGTGTCGATTCGCGCTAGACGAACTAGATAATGAATTACAAAAAAAAGGTAAATTTAACAAATCTAAATACCCGACTGGTTAATAATTACTTCAAATAAAAACTGAAAAGAAAAAAACAAGTCTAGTAGTTTAATAATTCTGTTGAGTAATGAACAAATCTACTTTAACAGTCGGGACCCATGAGATATTCAAGAATGTTTTAATTTCTTTCAGTAACACAACACACAAGCCAAGATAGTAAAATCAGTGGTGGGGGGCCCTATTAGCCTAAAAATAGAACTATATTCGATTAAAAACTATCCTGGCTTGTAAACTGGCTTACTAGCTTAGAAATTAAGTTAGTCTATATACACGAAGCCCGAAGTACTAGATTGTTACCTTACTGCCACTGGCTTGCTATCCTAGTTTGAGAAACTAGCCTCGTGTAAACCGGGCATTTCAACTCATTAGTTGCGGAACTCCTGAAAGGAAACAAAAGAAAAACACGATAATCAAATTAGATAGTAAAATTCTACATACATAGCAAAATATTCAAAAGAAATCCGTTTGAAACCACAAGGTACACTAACAACGTAAAATATTACACTAACTGAAATTCGCACAGCAAAAACGCCACGGATCTGGGGGATGTCGAACCGAAAAGTAAACGTAGCCAAAGCGTGTCCGCGCCTTAGCGATGCCACTGTCAATTGCACCCCGGCGAGTATTCAAAGCGATCCCGCTATTCAGAGATCACGTCCGCGCTTGTGGTGTGGGATACACGACGAGAGACTAGCAGGAATAATCAAAGAAGCAAAAACTTACACCTTTCAAGTTAGATATTCGTATCACGTAATACAGATAAAAATAATAATTAAGAAGTTCAATTATATTTTTTTATTATTTTAAAGCATGTAACTGCTTGATGTTTAAATCTAAAGAAAATATAACTAAAAAAAAATGTTTAATACTTGTAAAAGTATTCATTTGACGTTGTGGGTTACCTCTAATGCGAAGAGATGGCGCTGCTTTGCAGCTTAAGAATGGCTAGAAGAATTTCGAAGCGGTCCGTGAGGGCCGCGGTAGCATAATTGGTCAGTGCATTCGCCCGGATTGCGAAGGGTGCGGGTTCGAGTCCCGTCTGCTGCCTGATCCGTGTGGAATTTTTCCTAGTTATATTTTCTTTAGATTTAAACATCAAGCAGTTATATGCTTTAAAATAATAAAAAAATATAACTATAATTGCTATTTCTTCTTTCAAATGTTTAATACTTGTAAAAGTATTCATTTGACATTGTGGGTTACCTATAATGCGAAGAGATGGCGCTGCCTTGCAGCTTAAAAATGGCTAGAAGAATTTCGACGCGGTCCGTGAGGGCCACGGTAGCATAATTGGTCAGTACATTCGCCCTGATTGCGAAGGGTGTGGGCTCGAGTCCCGTCTGCTGCCTGGTCCGTGTAGAATTTTAGTCTAAGAAGTTCAATCCTAACCTTTTCAGTTTCATCCCCATAATGACTTGCGCAGAAGAGGTACTTAGGCCCACCCTCACAGAATATCAACGCCGCAGCGGCCTTGGTGTCATTGTTGCATTGTGTTGAGGCAGGGACCTCATCATCATCATCATCAAGCCCATACTAGTCCACTTCTGGACATAGGTCTCCCCTAATTCACGCCACTGCTCTCAATTTCCAGCCAGCCTACGAATGTCATCATCCCATCTTTTCTCAGGGCGTTCTTTCCTAGTTGACATTTTGTTTTTTGATTTATGCTTTCATTTCTATTGTTCAATTTCATTGGTCAATTGTCGCGGCGTCCGGCCTCCTTGGACTGACTGACTAGCCTACATATGACAGACGGACATCATGACTGTATTGACAGGAAAAAAGATGACAATGGACTACGAGACAGGACGGCGGTGACTACCAAGTTTCGTTCCACCGACTTCCACGACTATATAAAGACGACGACTCCAACGACCACAGTCAATAAAGTATTTCCTACTTTCTTTCTTCCATTTTCTCACTTTTGTCCGTGTACTTTTCTGTCCGCCAAAATAGCTCGCTAGCAACGAACGCACACAAGGTATTAAAAGTCTTCCAAATAACCGTGGAAAACGTGAGACCGGACAGGATACTAGTACGTGGGAGTCCTTGGAAAAAAATAGAGCTCATGTGACTAGACACAGCAAAGCACACAGCGAAATTTAGTATGTCATGTGCTCTCAGTATTATCCTTTAAAACGTTTTCTCATTTCCTAAATATTATGTTCATTCAACAGAACTAAATCCGAGAATATTTATTTCCATAGCGTCCGCTTCTCAAAATTTTTGGCCAACAAATGTTCACACACCTACTGCGCAGGCCATATCTCTGAATCAGGAATTCTTTATGACTATGTTCCTGCGGAAGCATTTTTGGGTAAAGTAGTCTATATGCTCTTGCGATCCTAGAGTATCAGTCACAGATTGATAGTATCAGAGTATCACTTTCTACTGCGTGGAACTGTTTTTTTAGGCAGGCAAAGGCAAAACCTCCTCTATAACCTCTATTCACAGACTTTGGTGCCCTTAAGGGGCAAAACAAACGGACCTCACACTTAGCCTCTCTCAAGTCTCACGGGTGCGAAACGGAGAAGCCGTTAAGCAGTCGGCACAGCTTATGGCATACTATCCGCCAAAAGCCCTGCGAATACCCTGTACGCTATTAAGTGCGGAACCGCGAGATCCCCGTTGTGCCCAACAGCCGCCTGGCATAGCCGGGGCTTCACGGCAAGGATCACCCGGGGTATTTTGGGTGATCCGCAAACGTGCGCAGAACACTGCGTGGAACCCTAGAACTTTCCAAACAGACAGGATCACGACATCACCAATAGGTATAGTTATTTCGCTGTGGATTTCTGTAAGCTACTGGTACTGTTACAATGTTTGTAAGATCACCTTTTTGAGACACAGCAAGACGGAATTACGGGAACCATGTTATGGCGAGGCCCCATTATTTTGGCACTGTTGCAATATCATGATCAAGGAGTAACTGCAATAACTGCGGTTAGACTGTTATTGGCAGACATATCGGTCTTCCCTCCGATGAAGACTTTTATTGCGTTCAATAACCGTACCACTGTTCACGTTCCTACTATTCACACGAAACTGTTCTCGACACACAACACTCAGGCCCGTATTATAGAAAGATTCTCAGTGATTGATCTAGTCTTGAGCATAGTTAGAAAGGGATGTCGCTATATATAGCACATAGCGATATCCTTTTCTAACTGTACTCAAGCAAAGATCAAGACTTAGTTGTTATCCTGTAATACAGGCCTCAGTATCAAGGGCGGATCCAGGGGGGGGGGGGTCATGGGGGTCATGACCCCCCCCCCCCCCTGGGCTGGGTACAGATGGACCAAACCCAGGGGGATTTTATTTAAGTACTTTCAATATTTAATATACCACGGCTATATGACCCCCCCTGGCGCCAAAGCTGGCTATATGACCCCCCTGGCACCAAAGCTGGCTATATGATCCCCCCTGGCGCCAAAGCTGGATCCGCCCTTGCTCAGTATCTGAGCACGACCCTCACACACAATACTCACAGTATCTAATAGCATCAAGATACTTTTTACAGACATCTATTAATATTATAGTAATATAAGTTATTTACGGGATTGTTACCATGTACCTTGTTTTTAGCGAGTTTCCGATATTTCGGCACTGTTGCAAGCGCCAATAACAGCCTACCCGCAATTACTTCAGTTACTCCGTGATCATAGCGCTTGCAACAGTGCCGAAATATCGGAAACTCGCTAAAAACAAGGTACATGGTAACAAACCCGTAAATAACTTATATTACTATAATGTTAGTGACCATGAAAGTTTAAAACATCTATTAATAATCCAAACAAATATTGAGTCAACAGTTTAGCCAATATGGTGGCGGGTTCAAATAGTATTTGATTTCTTGTAACTATTATTTTCTTACTTCCTATTCTCACTACATAAGAAAAATAGTTGTAGAGTTACGCCCTTTTTCTTTTTTTTTTTTTTGTTGACGATGGAAAATGCATTTACGCACCGTACCGCGCGCTGCGTGGGACTCCCCTGCGCGGAACAACGCCGGTCCTACCCACTAAAACCACCGGTACCCTCCTACGCCCATATGGGGGCGTCTCAGGATCAGCGCACCTTAGTGTGCGCCACTTCACTGGGACGCCCCCGGGCTGTAGAGTTACGCCCTAGGTTTTAAGTTTTAATATTTGGCCTGATTGATCGAAAAAAGTACTACCTTAAAAACGCTAGGATCTTAAGACTTGCATATGCATTCGTGGGTCGGTGGCGAGAAGAGACGGGAAAAAAGATCTGTCTAGAGAAGGTAACAATAGTCGGAGGTGCTCGCGAGACGTCACGGCGTCTGAAAAGCCTTTCTTATTTTGTCGTGCCGCTTGTTAGCGTTTCATTTTTTTCTCTTATCCTCTTACTTAACGACTTGACGAATTGGAAGAGTTTAACTTTGGACTCAATCTTTGCATCTGGGTTCTTTGAAGCTGAGATATATGAATAATTGCTTACCCATGATAATCTTATATATAAAATTCTCGTGTCACAATGTTAGTTATCGTACTCCTCCGAAACGGCCTGACCGATTTTTATGAAATTTTATATGCATATTCCGTGGGTCTGAGAATCGGCTACTGTCTATTTTTCATATCCTTAAGTGATAATGGTTGTCCACCTGTAACGTAGTGTTCTGAAACCTACAATGCGCCTTCGCGCCAAAATTCAAACTATTGGGTATTGTAACGTAGTGTTCTCATATGGGTTAGGAGGAATGTTATCCCAGGAAATTGATAGAACACTACATTACACACCCCTAAATTTTTTTTGGACAATATTTATTTTTTTATAATGAGGTATTAAAAAATACATACAACCCTAAATTTTCTCTTCTACCACCTGCCCCTATTTTTATGGCGGTATGAAGTTCGCTGGGTCAGCTATTTCACAAGTCAAATTTACAAGAAACTAACAACACAATATACGGTATAGATTAGATTAAATATTTTATGGTATCCTCTGTGCCTGTACTAGGATATAAAAATACCTATATGACAGACAAAGCGATCACCCCTAAGGACCAAATATACAACCTTTATGTTAGGAAAGCAATACAATTCTAATTATCACACTAATATTATAAAGGCGAAAGTATATGAGTGTTTATGTTTGTTACTTCTTCACGTCTAAACGGCTGGAGTGATTTTAATAAAATTTGGTATGGAGTTAGCTGACACCCTGGATTAACACAGAAACTACGTTGTACTGCGGGAAAATATCCCTAATAAATCGCAGGTAACACCGCGGGGCACAGCTAGTTTTTAATAAAAGACATTTATTTATATGAGAGATAGAGACTGACAAAATTAAATAAAACTAGTTTTAACGGGTTAGTGCACGAAATTTTATTTATTTATTGACGTTTCGCAGCCATTACTCTGACGATGTAGACCTGCAAAGGCTGCGAAACGTCAATAAATAAATAAAGTTTCGCGCATTAACCCGTTAAAAGTAGTTTTATTTAATGAGTGATGTGCGTGAAAACCTGAGAAAATTATTTAGAGCTTTGCTTTCAATTCAATTCAATCCATTTATTTCAGCCATTTAGCCATATAAATTACATAAAAACAAGAATAATAATAATAACAGAATACAAATTACGATCAAAAATAAAATAAATACAAAATTACAAATGTCAACAAAATATTACAAAATTAAAATAAAAAAATTACAAATTTAAAATAATCACATTAATAAATTATTGCATTTAATTAAAATTCTAAAAGTACAGTTGTCCAGTGATTACTTTTAGGACACTCGGACCTACCCCCTACAACCTTCAAGATGCTATTGTGGGTGACGTAAACTTTCTTCATGAGACAGATAACTTTTTTGCGCCTTATTGCGTAGAAGTCATTTGTTCGCGCTTGGGCAAACATACCTGACGCCCAACAGCATCCTGAAATCATTATTATATTGTACACGTAATGCGTTGTAAGTCTTCTGCTTATAACTCATCCATAGGCTGCCAGTGTAAAAAGATAAGCAGAAAGCCTTAAAAAGAGTTAACTAAACTTGCTCTGAAGACCGTGCAAACCTACGGGCGATCATGTTGCTTCTGACCGCCAACGCCCTACGCTCCCGCTGAATATCTTGGCCATCCTTCAGGTCTTCTGTTGAATATGGCCCAGGTATTTGTACTGCTGAACCCACAACTCCGCCCCGCATAACCTGACAGGAGGCACATTTTGTGGAGAATAGAGTATTTTACAGTATTAAAAATAAAGTGGCAATTGTTAGCATCTGTGTTTAGAATGAATATTGGCAGGGGTTTTTACTATTTTTACAAAAAATATTCATGATTTTACTAAAAACCTACGAAAAAGATAATAGTTTTCTTATCTATTGTCACGTGACCCAAAACGCTTGGGTTTGGCGGAGCCTAAAATGACATCAGACGCAAGTAAACTTCCGGTTAAACTGACATTACATTGTATCGTTTGACGTTTTAATAACAGTCGTGTGACGTCACACAGTAGTAAGACGCCATATTGTCCAGAGAAACGTTTTCGCGGCAACTTGAAAATGGAGTTTTTGATTTGGTTATTTTTACTGAAATCCACAACAGAATGATGAATATCCACTTTTTACGGGCTCCATAAACATTTGTCAATAACGTGAGATCGTTTTCTAAATCTTGTCAAATACCCTATTGTTACCGGCGGTGAAAACCATATGCAGCTTTGCATATACTATATACTTCTTTAATAAAAACAGTTCATCATATATAGGAGACGATAAAATTCGAAATCTTAAAACCTCTTCTGCGATCCAAGTTTCAATAGCGCCATCTGTGCGAGACTCGATGAAAGTCGTAATGAAAAATTCCTTTGCACCGCACGCGCTCCTAATGAACTCACCTTCGTTCAAAGAAATGAAATGAAACTCCATAATGAGGGCGCACTCAAAGCACACACGGGCTTTTCTAAAAATTTCTTTTTAAATAAGGAAGGTAAGCCTGTAAGCGAATTGAAGTCTCTAGGCTTGGTAAAGGATTACGACTTAATACCGAAGTTAGTTAAGTGTAATCTGTTTTTGTAAGAAAGAAATAGAAAGTTGTCTCAACTGACATTACGTGTAAGTAGAGTAAAAGCAATAGTAATACGAAGGAGGTATTTATGGTATAAAGTTTTTTTTTAAATTCCTTGTTATGGACTTAGATTTTACGTTATTATGTGCCCTTTTCAAATTTTATGACGACCTCCGTGGCCGAGTGCTTTTAACGCCGGATTTCATAGTGTCGTCGACTCGAAAGGTCCCGGGTTCGAATCCCGGGGGGCAGATGTTTGTATGATGTATACGAGCAACAAATACTCGTATTCGGCCACGAAGTTCGTCATGAAAGAAGATTGCTCAGCTTCCATACACGTTTGACCTAAAGACCAATAATCATGAAAAATTGTTTCCTAAATTCGAAATTATATATAAATGACTGTAGAAATGAATATTATTGACTGACACCCCTGAGAATTTCTATAAACCATATTAAAAATGTAATAAACTTAATTTTAAATTATCTTGTTTCAGGTCACCGGTTAGTTTAGCAGTTTAGATTAAAAGGTAAGTATCGTAATAATTAGTGATTTCATTATCCTAAATTTATGATATCAAACGCGAAGAATATAGCAAGGGGCAATCCTTCACTCGTTTATTGTTCGTTCGAGCCCAAGAAGTTAATTCAGAATTAACCCCCGTAACGCGCGGCCGTTGATTAAACCTTGATTAGAAGATAAATCTTCGGTGAAATTTGTGAGTACTTCGTCAGAGGAGAGCCTACTTTCAAGGAATTTAAGATCCAAAATTCTTTAGGAGAACCTGCCTACCCTTGAATTTATATCGTTTCTCTAGTACTTAATAAGTACGAAATTAGCACACTGCGAACTGCAAATTAAGGCATTGAAGTTAAATTTACGAAGCATTTTGATTAAATTAATAGTTTTAGCTTGGTCGTAAAACATGCAGTTTAATATTTTATTCAAATAAAGGACAATGGGCAAAACGCACCCAGCTCCGCCTACAATGTAATTAGTATGAATCGATAGATCTATGAAAAACTAGCCTTTTTATTATGACACCGAAAAAAAATATCCTGGGAGTCAAAAGATATGACACCGTAAAAAATATCCTGATAGTCAATAGATATGACACATGGGCATATTTAAGTAGCTGAATAAATTCATTTTATACTAGTACCTTCATTTTATATTATTAGTAATCATAATATGATGACATATCGTACTATACAACCGGATATACGACAAAGCCTGCCGACTATCCTGCGCTTGCTCTTATTGAGACATTTCAAAACTGTTTACGGATGATGAAGGACTTGCAGTTGCAAATAGTGGATTCGTCTTACTTCATTGTGATTGTGCACTCCCTGCTACTTGATTGATTTTTATCTAACACGCTTTGGATATTGGAACACGATTATCGGTTTTGTCAATTAGTATGAACTGGACTCATGTCTTCTCCCAAACGTGGACAAGTTTGTGTAATCTGTGGTCGCTCCGTTTTACATAGAAGACAATTTACTATAACGAACAGAATGTTTAAAAAAAACCCAACCCATTCGGGGATTTTATGATTTTCTCTAGAGCGGCAAAATAACATAAGGGGGCACCCTTGCACCTTGTGAAGTACTCCCATAATTCCTGAGCACCCTATGTAGGGTCGAACAAACTAACTAAATTAATTACCTTTTTTCATTAATGTTCGTTCGTTAAAGTACTTGTACATATTTAACTTAAAAAAACTAAAGACCCCCGGGATGGAATTTGATGCGCTTTGTCACATATGGTCATGGCTATAATACCTTTCAAACAAATGTAGTTTAAGCCGTGGCGGACGTGGGTGCAGCGTCCATACATTTTTGCCCAAGGTCCTTTCTTTTTATTTGTTTTTTTTTTATTTAATAATTATTATTGCATACCTACTTCAAATTATTAAAACTTGATACAACAACAATTATACTAACATGTTTTTTCTTTAAGAAGCAGTTGTCTAGTTATATTTTTATGCATTTAACTGCTAAATGTGCAAATCTAAAAAAAAAATTACTAGAAATAACTTCACACGGACCAGGCGGCAGACAGGACTCGAAGCCGCACCATTCGCTATCCGGGCGAATTCAATGACCACTATGCTCGCGCAGCCCTGATGGCCGTGTCCCATTTTCTGCAAGGCAAATGTGTTACCTACAATGCGAAATGATGGCACTGCCTTGCAGACTACGAAATGCTAGAGAAAATTTTACTCATCCATCTGGGCCGCAGTAGCATAATGGTGTTGAGAGCGAAGGGTAAGTCCCGTCTGGTGCCTGGTAAGCGTGCAATTTTTTCTAGTAACTTTTTTAGAATTTAGCAATTCTTTAGTTTATTTTGCTCCCTCTTAGGTCAGATTTAAACAAACGATTATTGTGATTAATTAGATTATTCACACTGTTTATAAACCAAAAAACTAAGGTCTCATTTCTTATGAATCGTGAACATATTATGAATATCAGACGAGCTAAACAAAACCAGATTAGCGATTTAGACACCAAAGCGTCAAAGACAGATTTACATAAGTAATCATAATTTTCCCACAGATTAAAGGTGAATGAATATCAAAATGGAGGATGGAGGAGCTCGATGACGTGGCTGGTTACCGCATTCGGCTGCGATCGTTGAAGTTAAGCAACTTTCGCAGTGGTCGGTCATTGGATGGGTGACCAAAAAGATCTTCTATCTCCAGTTCCTCCGTGCTTCGGAAGGCACGTTAAGCCGTTGGTCCCGGCTGCATCTGCAGTCGTTAGCGATCGCCAATCCGCACTGGGCTTGCGTGGGGCGTAATGGCCCAATCTCCCTATTCCATCCATAGGGAAGGTCTGTGCCCCAGCAATAGGGACATTAATACGCTGATGATGAACATTAAAATCGTTCGTTAAAGAGAAAGAAAGAAAGAAAAACATTTATTGACGACATACATTAAGAATTACAATAAATACACAACAAACATAAAACAAAAGGTACATCGTCAACTCGGCCCCACCTTCAGCATAATGTTGCAACGGCAAAAATGGATTGCCGCTGCAACGCTGATATTCTGGAGGGACCTAATTTGGACATCGACGGACGGAAATACAAGACAATCACTTAATACACAAAACAAAATAAAAAAAAAAATGGGTGCGATTCTATTTCTAAAGCGATCAACTTCATGCTGTTAAAATTTTGTGTTACAGTGATGCGCGCGCATCTTAAAATTTCACTCTCATCATTTTTTCATAACGCGCCTAAAGAAGTATAACTTCAAAAACACAAGAGTCTGTGTGGGCTCGGCTCTTTGCCTACGAAAATTTGAATACACCAAAATGGGAGAAAAAAAAAGACAAAACCATAAACCTAAGAAATGTTGTTTATGAAATAAATAAAGAACAAAGAGGTATATATATTCTCCATATTAATATCTGAATCTTGAATCCACGATGATACCAGCCCTCTGTATACACCACA
This sequence comes from Chilo suppressalis, assembly GCA_902850365.2. Lineage (NCBI taxonomy): Eukaryota > Metazoa > Arthropoda > Insecta > Lepidoptera > Crambidae > Chilo > Chilo suppressalis. The sequence goes on from OU963894.1 coordinate 2,329,563, forward strand.
CGCAATATTTCCTCACCGGCTTGCAATTCAATAAACGTACCGCTTAACACTTCAAAGGCCGCGCGTAAAGCAATTCACCGTAGTCGACGAAAAACATAGGACTTTTCGGCTCGCAAGTAATTGCTTTAAAGTACAGAGCACAGTCCCGGAGAAAAGATTAATTAGTACTGCAAACAGCACAGCTAGCTACCCCAACGCTGTCCGCTCTCCAAGCTCAAAATATAATGAATAAACAGCATCGCGGTGCAGTCGGATGACTCTTGTTCCCATAAAAGGAAAGTCTTTATTGTTAACTCCGGAATCACGGAATGCGACGCTCGAGTGAGTCGTATAAGAGTGCGTTAAGATGCAGTTGCTTTGTAAGTCGATTTCGTTTTAATCATTAAAAAAAGGTGCAAACAATGACTACATCTTACTTACTTGTTACTTGTTGTGGGCCCCCGTTTCCGCATGTGGACTCCATAGATAGTTAATTGTGCGTGCAGGGTTGATTGGGATAGCTAGAACAGCCAGCCCTGCTCCTTCTAAAAGCGCAGTAGCCCCTGGGTCTCTCACAGGCTTCTAGGAGCGATCTCGGCGTCCCGAGGATTGATGCCTGGTGTTCTGCTACTCTCATGCATTCCAGGATCACATGAGCGGCCGTTCCAACTGCTTCCAGACATCCTCTGCACAGAGAACTATCTGTAACAAGTATGGTTAGTAAATGCTTATTTAGCAGGCAATGCCCTGTTAAAGTGCCCAGCATTACTCGGAGATCGATTCGGTTAAGATTTAGTATTCTTCTAGATAGTCTTGGGTTGAGGCTAGGGAAATAGCCTTAGATTGCCTGCAGCCCTCGGTATTGGCCCACCGGGTGTTCTGGCTCTGTATGGTTCGTTGGCGGACCCATGTACAAATTCAGTTGAAGGGTAACGGTAGGAGCGGCTCAGGGCATTCCACTTTGTGTGCTGATCCCCTTCTAACTAGTACATCGGCTACATCATTACCCATAGAGCCGCTATGCCCCTTGATTCATTGGAGGATAACCTTATTCTCTGATGCTATTTGCTCCAATGTTAGATGACATTCGTATACTAGCCCATTAGTTCTGCTGTTACTATCTAGGGCTCTTAGGACAGTCATACTATCAGATATTATGCGTAAACTACCACCGGTTCCAAAATTGGGAGACCTTTCTGAGAAGAACCGGCAAAACAAACTCAAGAGAGGCATAAGAAGTAGATAGAAAGCCTCTCTTGAGTTTGTTTCGCCGGTTCTTCTAGTAGTTAGGGTCAAATAAATAAACTCAAAATTACAAAAAAGAATTTTATAAAAATACTTTATTAAGTAAATTAAATAATAAATTCATACATAGACAATAAAACTTAAAAATCGAACAATGAAATAACCAAACGCTCAATAAAAGTCTTTCGAAGGTAGCTCGACAAATTAAATAAAAGTTTTATTCTGACGACGAAACGTCAATAAATAAATAAAGTTTCGTGCATTAACCCGTAAAAACTAGTTTTATTTAATGAGTGATGTGCGTGAAAACCTAAGAAATAAAATATATTATGCGTATCTTATACTTTGTAACTTTCCTGTTAATGACGGCGATAGCGACCTGAGTAAAAGCTGTACATTCACATTGGAATATTGAGCTGTGAGTAAACAGTGCGGCTGATATATGGATGTTAAGGTCTAGTGAGAATACTCCTGCGCCTGATCCGGATCCTGGTATTTCAATGACCACATCAAACATGCACAAAGAAAGAATCAGAATAGATAAATAAATGAAAATATACTTAATAAAAGTAAAAATAAACTAATTGATAGGCATGTTCTATAATTTGTATAGAGGAGCTCGATGGCGCAGGTGGTTGGCGCGTTTGGCTGTGATGGTTGAAGCTGAGCAACTTTCGCAGTGGTCGGTCATTGGATGGGTGACCAAAATCTTCTATCTCGAGTTCCTCCGTGCTTCGGAAGGCACGTTAAGCCGGGCCCACGTGGTGAGCCTAGCTCAATCTCCCTATTCCATCCATAGGGTCGGCCTGTGCCCCAGCAGTGGGGACATTAATAGGCTGATGACATTGATGATAATTTGTTAGGTTCTCCCAAGTTTTCTATGATTGAGTAAAATTGGTGGCAAGCAAGCGGACCATTGCTTGTCTGATAGTAAGCAACATACCAATGATAATCATCCATCAAACATCATCAACAGAAAAATCCGTCTCATACACCCATACTGGTTGACTGGTAATGCCTATGGCATTAAGTCCGAGGCGCCATGAGGTTGAAGTTAAGCAACTTTCGCAGTGGTCGGTCATTGGATGGGTGACCAAAAATTTACTATCTCAAGCTCCTCCGTGCTTCGGTGTTATATCACTGTTTTCGTCTGGTAACCCTAGCATGAGCAATACAATTTACATTAAATCTCGTTTTTTATCGCGTCTTACTGTCAAACTCCATAGTAATTTGACACTTGACCGTGACAAAAAGGCGTTATATATCATATCGCGATGCACATGCTAGGGGGAAAGAAAGCGTAACAAGATATTGGTTACTTCTCTAAGAGAATGCATCAATTTTCAAAATCTAAGGGCTATCTAATATAATTCATTCCTTTTGATAATAAATAAAAAAAAACAATGCGACTGAATTCAATAGTTTGTACTGAAAAAAAAACAGTATTTTTTTCACTTTGTATAAGTATCAAAAAGAAATCGGTGCCGTAAAATAATACTAATGTATAAAAATAAAATACTCACATTATTTTTACCAACGCAAAAATCTTAATAAGATATATATATAACTAGCGGCCCGCCCTCGCTTCGCTTCGGTGTAGAGCTGAAGTGTAGACTACAGTTTTTGTTCTCAGGCTTGTATTATACACAATGACATTCATCTATGATTCTTTAAAAATGTATAAGTACCTGCATGCAAAGTCTCAGTCCGATCGGTTTGAAATTGACAATGTTTCATACAAACTTTCATTCCCTATTATATCCCCTTGGGGGTAGAATTGATCAAAATCCTCTCTTAGCGGATGCCTACGTCATAACATCTACATGCCAAATTTCAGCCCGATCCGTCCAGTGGTTTGGACTGTGCGTTGATAGATCACTATGTCAGTCAGTCACCTTTGAGTTTTATACCTATACTAGTGGCCCGCCCTCGCTTCGCTTCGGTGTAAAGCTGTAGTGTAGACTATAGTTTTTGTTCTCAGGCTTGTATTATACACAATGACATTCTTCTAATACCCAATTACAATAGGCACGCGCCGCCAAGCCCGGTAGCGTCGGAACCACTATGTCCCTGAATTTTAAATTTGTAATATCTTCGAAAATATTCATTTAAATTATATGCGGTAAAGGGCCAAATTGTTCTATATTAAATGCACAATGTATTTAAGGTACTTAATTGGATAAGGATGAATGTTATATTGCTTAAAATAGCTTCGTAAATAATCTATTATTTCTCGTAAAAAGTATAGGATAAAAATTGGTTATTGTGGGTTATCCAAAAGATAGACATATACCATCGCGGACTTTTTTGTAGACCTTTTTAAGGTGTACAATACTGTAGTTCATTATTTTGATCTATCTCGTGGGGTTCAGCCAGCGTTTGCAATGTAAGCGCAAAAAATGTGTTTATTTACGACCTTACATTAAAAACCTCTAAAATTATCAGTGTTTCTCTACTATATTATGCATGTATTACACATATAAACCTTCCTCTTGAATCATTCTACCTATTAAAAAAACCCGCATCAAAATCCGTTGCGTAGTTTCAAAGATTTAAGCATACAAAGGGACATAGGGACAGAGAAAGCGACTTTGTTTTATACTATGTAGTGATATAGATTCAAGCGTTTATTTAAACGATGAAAATATGCACAATTCAAAGTCGACTTGTAAGTTAAAAATCTCGAACTTCGAAAGTTTAAAGAAAAATATTATAGAAAATTTGAAAGTGAAAATTGTCCGAAATTTTTCCGGTAATCTTTTTTCAAGTGTTAGGTGAGCGGCTGCAGATCGAAATTCCTCGGAGGGACGTAAAATAATTTTGCCAGTAAAAATATTCCGTTGAAAAATCTTTCTTTGGACAGGAGTTTTGTTGGAGTCCTCTCCACTTATTTTATGCTCATCCGAATCTTAAAAGTTTGATGAACTATCTCGGTGAATGGCGGGCGTGAAATTAATTTTATAGCTGAAAAGTTTAGCTATTTTTAAACTTAATGTCACAGCCAAAAGTGTAATGGAGCCTATTGGCCGAACCAAGCGACGTAATAGAAAGTCGAGCGGAGAAATCAAATTGATTGCTCTTGATGTAAAGAAAGGAATTCCGCATGGCAACTGATGCTTTAAAACGCTTTTAAGTGTAAACTCATAAACGTATAAGCATATCAGCTTTTCATAATCTATATATATATATATATATATATATAAAACTCAAAGGTGACTGACTGACATAGTGATCTATCAACGCACAGCTCAAACCACTGGACGGATCGGGCTGAAATTTGGCATGCAGGTAGATGTTATGACGTAGGTTTCCGCTAAGAAAGGATTTTGATCAATTCTACCCCCAAGGGGATAAAATGGGAAATGAAAGTTTGTATGAAACTGTGTCAATTTTAAACCGATCGGGCTGAGACTTTGCATGCAGGTATAAGAAGAATCATAGATGAATGTCATTGTGTATAATACAAGCCTGAGAACAAAAACTGTAGCCTACACTTCAGCTCTACACCGAAGCGAAGCGAGGGCGGGCCGCTAGTACGTATCTAAAATCATAACTATTAGTCATATTATGAAATACAAATACATACTAACAAAAGTAAGTAATCACTTAAAATATATCGGTGCGAAATCAAAATCTTTCTATCTCTTTATACCTCTTTCTTGTCTGTCTTATTACGAAACGTTGACTAAATACTAACCGAGACCTCTCGAAAGTAGGCGACACCTTCAAAGCTGGCATACAAACCATTCAACCAATGTTATAAGTTCACCTAGTTGTAACCAATATTAATGAATAAATCCTAAATAGGCTAGTTCACTCATATCGAATTGTATTAAATAAATGTTTATTTCTTAAAGTATTTGGTCTAAGGAACCTAAATATATCGATTTCACTTCATAAAAACAGAAGATTGCTGTAGAAATTTAATTTAAAAAAATCTTTTTTAAACACTAAAAACGCTGTTCGCCACATCCGCCATGATTGTGACGTCTCTTGTTGTAGTAAACAACTAAATGTCATTCGCGTGTTACTGTGGGTGGATTCTTTCGTCTGGCTCAATTTATCTTAAAACACTTTTAACTTCAGAAAAGTTTCCGTTTACTGTTTTTTTGCCAAAAATAATTATGGATGCCGGCTTTGTTAAAGCATAAAGCACAAATCTGCCAAGAATTGACGCATTGATGGTTGGTGAATTTTTTGCACTAAACCCCGATTTCTGCTCTGCGGAGCAGAGAAACGACAAGGCATCTATGTAAGTACAGTGCATTTAGTATTACAATTGACACGATTCTCTAAACCTAAACTTAAATTTGACAACAGCGTATCTTTTTCATTCTCTATGCGGAATGAAAGGGAGAGATTGATGTTAAATTTAGTTTTAAGTTTAGAGAATCACGCCAGAATCGACACCAATGTAGTAATAAACATAAAACTGATAAACATACGAATAAGTGTAATAAAGTTGCGTAGGTTAATTTCTTTCGGCACTTTAATCCACAACTTTCCTGGAGTCTTCAAGGATGTGTTTTTATATTCTCGTACAATACAATAATGATAATAACTTTATTTTTCGTGGTATATATTAGAAATCATGTTTGTTTTTATTATAAACTCAGATAAGTTACTTTCTACGTGCTTACGAGTTTTTGTTTACTACAGGTAGCATAGATAATCTATAGACTAAAATGGCCGACAGCGTTTTTGTGTTTTTTTGTATTGTTTTTTTCCATGAAAAGTCTATTTTAAAATTAAAGATATGTAGCTTTCTAGGTCTCAAAAAAAAATACAATACATTTATTTTCGGTCTAACAGAACATTTATTAACTATTTAAAAAACCTTTTTCCAAAAACGGTCAACTAGCCTAAAACCCGTAAGGCACATAATAGTTTGAATGTAACAAGTCAATAAGTAGGTGTGCATTCCCAAAATCCTTAATTCGATAAATCCACTTTTTCCACAGATTTTATTAGCTTTATTAATCCAACACGTCCCACCCAGAGTTAGCTGGCTAAGCAGGCAGTTAACAGGCACGACGGTACCATATCCACATTTGTATGTATTGCAAAATTCAATAGCACTGCAAACGACACCACAGCCTATCCCAACCATTCTTCGGGTTATGAAATTGGACCGGAGGACAATAAAATACATAATTTAGCCCCAGCCCCGTGGGGCCGTCAACTTATTGTATTAGATATAGTAAATTCGACAAGACACGTGTGCCCAAGTGCCCGACGATCCTCCGCCCCGATATTTGGCTCGGTTTTGAATTTACGCATCTTCGTGAAATGTGGTTTTGTTATTAAATTTTGCTGTTACAAGCGTTGATTTATGTTGTGATTGTAATGTTGTCTTAGTCTCTAATAGCATGATGACAGTAATAGTGTTTGCAATTACCATTGGTTGTTACAAAGATTAATAAATAATAATAAATATTTCCAACACTCACACCAATTAGCCTAGCCCCAAAGTAAGCACTGTAAGGCTTGTGTTATGGAATACTAGGGTAATGGATAGAATACATGTACTGTACATATATAAGTATATATATATAGAAATACATATTTAACATCCATGACTGGAGTACAAATGCTCGTATCCATCACACAAACATCTGCCCCCACCGGGATTCGAACCCGGGACCTCTGGAGTCGGCGACACCATGAAACCCGGCGTACAAACCACTCGGCTACGGAGGTCGTCGTCGTAGATTGCATCGAGCAGTTACCGTAGGGCGCTGGCAGAGCAGCAAAGTTGCAACACCCTGAGATTAAATTAAAAGGATCAGTTGGCATTAATTGTTTGTATCATGGTCATCAAACTATTAATGTCCCCACTGCTGGGGCACAGGGCTTCCCTTTCGATGGAAAACGGAGACTGGGCCGTGACCAACCACGCATTTTTGTTTTTGAGTGTGTATGCTGTTGGTCGCAGATGACCTTTACAGCGTCACCGGGTTTGGGGACGGCGAGATCCTAAGGGGACCTAAAGCCGAGAATTGGCGAGTGTCTCTGGAGGTATTCCAGTCGGATGGCATCTCCCCACGGGGGGAGTCTCCTCTCCGTCTGGAGCCTCCATACCACTCGAACCTGAGGGGCTCGGCTCAACTAGAGGGCTCTCTGAGACTCGGACCTCGGCTCTAGTTAGCCGTTGTCGTGGGGGCGGGGAAAAACGCTCAGGTACGTACCTGTGCCTGGTATAGCTTGTCGTGTGTAGACCGGGTCTTCGCACTCTTATCCTACGGGTGCGGTGTCTGCCTAATGCTAAGCTAGTGTGCACGTTTGCTAGCTGTGTAGTGTTGGTGTTTGTGGCCTGTGTGGGAGGAATCGGAGGCGCGTTGGCGCGTGTGATTTCGTCGTCGAGGTAGTCTAAGACGTGCCTAGGCCGACGGAATCGGAGGGAGCAACTACGCGGACCCAGTGCGTATTGGTGGGTGCTAGCTAAGCAGATGCAGCTGGGACCAACGGCTCAACGTACCTACCGAAGCACGGAGGAGCTCCGGATAATAAGCTTTTGGTCACCCATTCAATAACCAACCATTACGAAAGTTGCTTACCTTCGACGATCACGGGCCGAACGCGTAAACCACCGGCGCTATCGAACTCCCCTCTTGGATGGTTGGATGAATATGCTATCCCAAAATGATTCATCATGTTCATCTTCGTCATTAATATCTTTATTGCTTGCACATAGACTATTCCTGAGGAGCTCAATGGCGCAACTGGTTAGCGCGTTCGGCTGCGATCGTTGAAGTTAAGCAACTTTCGCAGTGCTCGGTCATTGGATGGGTGACAAAAATTTACTATCTCGAACTCCTCCGTGCTTCGGAAGGCACGTTAAGCCGTTGGTCCTGGTTGCACCTGCAGTCGTTAGCACCCACCAATCCGCACTGGGCCCGCGTTTTGGGTCATGGCCCAATCTCCCTATTCCATCCATAGGGAAGGCCTGTGCCCCAGCAGTGAAGACATTAATAGGCTGATGATGATGATGATGATAAGACTATTCCTAAAGATTGAATAGGGTCCAGTACTCTTAGTGGGTGCTAACGATTGTATACGCACCTGGGAGCAACGACCTAATCTGCCTCCTAAAGCACAGCTTTACATGGTAAGACTTCGGTCACCCATCCTATCAATAACCTCTTCGATCCACACAGCGAAAGCTGCATGACCTCCTTGATCGCAAATTCAATTTGCTAGCCACTTAGCTATTAAACACCTCAAATAATTTGTGGCGGCGACATCTATATGCCCCACAGATATACAACGGATGTTGAAAATCATTACTCACCATCCTCAAGAGATGGCGTTACCTGCACTGCGATCAATATTAGTATGGAAGCCTACATCGCGCAAATGAAATTCGGAGGCTAACTCTTCATATATACGATGCCCGACCAACATCAGTTGGGCCGTGGCCCCTGAGCTACCATCACCCAGCTTGGAAGAAGATCTTCCCCTTTGGCCTTCCTAAATTGTATACCTTAAATTCGTACCATTTAAAATGCTTTTGGAACACTTGAATTACCTTGAATACACATAGTGCATAATAAAGACCTTAAATTCAAATGCTTTATTGTGAAATGTAGGTAAGTACAGCAAATTGGTGTTAGGTTAAAAGTTTAGTGTCACTGCGTTTCGACCTTATTACAAGGTATACAATATTTTTTTATGAAATAATTAGGTTAACAATTATATAAAAATCCATATTAATAAATTACAATTACAATCAAACAAGTCATAGTTAGAATTAATGTCAAAATATGTTTATTTCAAAATTACTAAGCAATATGTCAAACTAAAAATAAATAATTATAATAAATTGTGCTATATTAGACTAAAATATAAGCTGATTACGTAATTATGTCCGTTTCTTTCAAGGAAGTGTCACTAAGGAACTCTTGTGTATTACTTTGTCAATTAATAGTTTCATTAAGCGTTTCTTAAACATAGTCGTTGGCAAACTCCTTATATAATTGGGGATTTTGTTAAAAATTGTAGTAGCCATCCCAAAGACAGTATTGCTAAATAGTGCAGTTTTACGTTCCTTTGCACATATATATATTTCCTATCCCTCGTCTATAGTTCCTATGCGAATTCTGTTCTATAAATGTAGGAAACATATGGAAGTTATTTTTGACGAACACTGCAACTTCATAAATATATAAGGATGGTAATGTCAAAATTTTCAACTGCTTAAAGACCTCCTCACAACTATCAGTAGACTTTAAACCCTTAATAGCCCTAATGCATCTTTTTTGTGCTTTAAAGACCATTGTTTTATTTGTAGAATTGTCTTATTTCATAAAGTCTTCTTCTTAGCCGGTACGCTCTTGACAGAGCGATCGTGATCGCTATGAACTTATAGTATTATTGGAGGGGGCAGATGTGATGCGCTTCACTATGTTTCGCCATTGCTGCCTGCTAGAGGTCATCCTGCTGCATTCGTTTAGTGAACCTCCAACGGCTGACTTGATCTGGTCAGTCCATCGCGTGGGTGACCTTCCGCGCAGTCTAGTACCTTCCCCCTTTCCTTGGACGACAAGGCGTTCTATGGATAGGTTGTTACGCCGAGAAACGTGTCCGAAGAATGTTAAGATGCGAGATGCGAGACGCTGCCTGATACCGAGTTCTTGAAGTATCGAGACGTTCGTGCGAAACTCGGTCCACGAAACCCCAAGCATTCTTCTCCAGCACCACATTTCCAAAGCGTCCACGTTCTTAAAGTACACGATGTTTAATTCCGTTTATCTCATTCAGCTAGAACAAGGTTTGAAATAGATTTACAATTACATCTAAATACCAGCAATTCTGTAGGTAGTAAACAAGGGTGTCTTGCACTAATTCGACTCTCCTAATGTTCAAACTCGTTGATCGTAAACCCCCCTAATTCTCTCCCGTGCAGCGAGTGCGCTTCAAAACAGTCGGATTCCGGCGCAGCTGCGGTTATGGACAGTTCGGCGACAACTCCTACCTTCGTGCACCCTTGGAAAAGGTTGCGGTGAAACTGTAAGCGGGAAAATATTATTATATTCAACAACTAGCGGCCCTGGACGATGTTCAACACATTTTGATGGAATGTGTGAAGAACAGAAGAGAGAGAGAGAGCTATTCATACAACAATATCAACTTAACTTTGAAAATATAGGTTCATTTGTGGAAATATTAGCACTACCAAACTCAGATGCAGCAAAGTCGATGTTTGATATGGTTTTCGCTAGTAAGAATAGCTCGCCCTCTCCAATGTTTTAAATAAATTAGTTATGTATGTTTTGGTTAGGGTACGATGAGGCTGGCATATTCATAGAATAAAAGCCTCTAAAAAAAAAAGAAAATTAGAAAAAAAAAAAAACTAGCGGCCCGCCCTCGCTTCGCTTCACACCGAGCTGAAGTGTAGACTACAGTTTTTATTCTCAGGCTTGCATTATACACAATGACATTCATCTATGATTCTTCTTATACCTGCATGCAGAGTCTCAGCCAGATCGGTTTAAAATTGACAAAGTTTCATACAAACTTTCATTCCCTATTTTATCCCTTTGGGGGTAGAATTGATCAAAATCCTTTCTTAGCGGATGCCTACGTCATAATATCTACCTACATGCCAAATTTCAGCCCGATCCGTCCAGTGGTTTAGGCTGTGCGTTGATAGATCACTATGTCAGTCAGTCACCTTTGAGTTTTATATATATAGATATTCTATACTAACAGCCACTTGTATTAACATTCTAAAGTCAAATCAAAATTTTATTTGATTAAGACATTGCTCAATGTTTATCAAATAGTGATATAATGAGATCAATGTTTGACATAAATTACTAAATTTCTGTTTTACAATAAATATTTTTTAAATTATTAAAAACAAATCTTTTATATTTTAGAATAACACAGTAAGATAAGCCAACTGCCAATTTGTGTCCTTCAAGTAGAGAAGCTTTGAAATCTGCTGTGAAATATGCGTTCAGCTGGCGACTTGTTTCTATTGGTTTTGGAAAACATTGCTTTTGAGTTAAATACTTCTTTAATAAATGCAATTGTAATTCTATGTGCTGTCTGTAGACTAAAAGAGGATGAAAATTTATATCGGGAAACGATGTTATTCAATGCTGATGAAGTCACTAGATCTAATATTATAAATACAAAACTCTCAGTCTGTCTATTATAGAGTAACGCATGCCTGTACCAAGGACCTGGTTGTGATGAATTTTGGCATAAAGTCAAAAGGGGTTTATGGAAAAGGACATTTAGGCAACTGCTTCATGTCGCGTATTTAAACTTAAAGGAGGTGAAAATAAGGATTAAGGTTTGTATGGAAAGTCAATTATACAATGTCGTCATATTTCAATGGACGTCACAATATGGGAACAAGTCCATAAAAAACTGACGTTTTCGTAATCTTACAAAAGATATTTGTTGCAGACAGCTGCGTTCGACTTCACCCGCAACAAATATCTTATACTACTGTTAGTATAAGTTTTTTTTTTTTTTTTTTTTTTTTTTTTTTTTATATATGTTTTATTATTTTTTTTTTTTTTTGTTTTTATATGTTTTATATTTTTTTTTTTTGTGTAACATACATTATGAGCGGGGCCGTCGTCAGTCCGGTGGTTTTTCGTGTTCGTCTTGCGGCGGTATGATTTCTCGCGGGAGCGCGCGGCTGGTGCGTGATGTGCGGGGTCGGTCGTACGTCGGCGCGATGTCGCGCAGGTGCGCGTGCGCCGAGTCGTCCGCTCTCTCGAACATGCCGGAGGCTAACCTTGAGATAAAATCGGTTAGTGTTTCTATTTTTAAATCTCTGTGTAGTGTTGCGTTTTTAACATAGTGGCCCGCGTTAGTAATCAGGCGTAAGGTGTTATTTTGTTGGGCGTTTAGTCGCTTTCGGTGTACGTCCGCAACCAACGCATACCACGCGGGCGCTGCGTATGTTAAAATAGGCCTTATGTAAAGCTTATAGAGGTTCACTCTCGTGCGTAGTGGGATGGAGCTTCTAAGTACGGGTCTGAGTTGTGCTCTGGCTGCTTTAGCTTTTGCTATGGTGTTGTTAACGTGAATTCTCATTGTTAATTTGGAGTCTATCGTGATTCCGAGATACTTCGCCTGGTGTATCCACGGGATAGACTCACCGTTTATGTGTAGCGGCGTAGGCTGTATGCGGTGAAGTCCTATCACCATCGCTTGTGTTTTGGCGACGTTGACCGATAATCTCCACTTGTTTAGCCACGGGGTCAGGGCATCCAGCGTCGGTTGCATTTTGTCCGCTGCGTGTTATGGGCGGATGGAGGCAGTGGTGTAGGCGGTATCATCGGCATACAAAGCTAACTTTGTCTCGCCCAGCACCGGGATGTCGTCCGTGTATACTGTGTACAGGGTGGGGGACAAACAGCTACCCTGCGGTACACCTGCTAGTACCGGGCGCGTGCTCGAATTTATTCCCTCCACCGTGACACAGAATTTCCTGTCGTTTAAAAATGAGGCGATTATTTTTAGTAGTCGTAGTGGCGTGGGGGTGGGGGAAGGCGTTGACAATTTGTATAGCAGGCCCTCATGCCATACACGGTCAAACGCCTTCTCCATATCCAGTAGTACCATCACGGTGTATTCTTTTTTATTCATTTTAGTCGCGAGGTCGTGCAGCATTCGTGTGAGTTGCAGCGTGGTTGAGTGGCCTGAACGGAAACCAAACTGTTCGGGCCGTGGCGTCGTATGAGTGTTTAGGTGTTCTAATAATAATTTTTCCAGTACCTTAGATGCGGTGGGTAACAGGGTGATTGGTCGGTAGCTGCTGGGCTGCGTAGGGTCCTTACCCGGCTTGTGGAGCATTGTGACCTTCCCACACTTCCAGCTGGTTGGGAAGTGGCTCGTCCTTAATGCTCCGTTGAAGATACGTGTAAGGGCTGCGATCGATTTCGGTGGTAAATGCTTGAGTGTCATATTTGTGATTTCGTCCAGGCCCGGGGCCTTCCGCGGCTTGCACCTGGAAATCTCCCGCCGGACCTGGGTAGGTGTAAACACAATCGGTTCGTCTTGAGCTGTGAGCTGTTGCGACAGACAACTAATCACGTGAGACTTCACAGTCGCCACGTGCTCGTTGTCTGTCGTTGGGTTGGGGGTGAACTGCTGCTCAAGGTGGTCTCCAAACAGTTCCGCCCTGTCTATCGCTGCGTATTTTGGTACGTTGTTATTGTCTAATAGCGGTCGTGTGCTGCGTTTTGACGTTGAGAGCTGCTTGCAGAGGCGATAGACCGAGGGCAGGTCGTCGCCTACCGCAAGCAGGTGGTTTTCCCACGATTCGGTCGCGTGCTCCTCCATTGCGCGCTTAATGTATTTTGTCAACGTATTTATTTCAGCCTTCAATATGGGACAGCGGGTGCTTTGCCAAAGCCGCCGCAATCTGCGTTTTTCCTCTATTCGAGCTTTGATCCGGTTGGGTAAATCATTTTTATTTTTATTGTTACCTGTTTTACGGGTGTGAGAGGCTGTTGCTAACGCAGTTTGTATGGCAGTGGTGAGTTCCGCTGTTGCAGCGTCTACGTCATCGGGCGTGTTTATCGGGCGTGTGGGCGTGTTTTGTTTCATTTCAATTTGAAACTTTTCCCAGTTTATGCGACGGCGCGGTGCGGGGATACTAATATTAGTGAGCATCTTGTCCAGTGTAATAAGAACTGGTCTGTGGTCTGATGGTAGGTCCATTAGTACCTCTTGGTGTATTGGAGCGTCGACTCCCCTGGTCACTACCACATCCAGTATGTCTCCGTTTCCATGCGTGTCATAATGAGTTGGCTCGTCTGGGCCCGAAATCGCATATTCATGGTCTAGCATGTCCATGTACGCTATTCTACCTGCTGTGTTAATTGAAATCGAGTTCCAGTGATGGTGCTTGATATTAAGGTCTCCGGCCACCAGAGCTGGTAGTGGGTGGAGGAGGTCCCGGAGCTCCTTAATGTCAAGTTTATTCTGTGGCGGTCTGTAGGCGGCGTATATGCGGGTGACGGTGCCTTCTAGGCTTACGTCAATCCCCATCGCATACATATGGGTTAGTTTTATTTCTGGGGCCGGTTTATGTATGACGCGCTGATGGACGAGAATTAGTAGCCCTCTGTACGGTCTACCCTCCGGCGACGTCTCGTCTTTCCTGTAGGCTGTATAATTCCGGACGCTAAAAACAATGCCCGGTCTGAGAAACGTTTCGCTCACGAGTGCGATGTCGACGTCGTGTTCGCGCAGAAAATGCGCCAACATGCGACGTTTACCCGTGAGCGATTGCGCATTCCAGTGTACTATTTTTAGCGGCCGGAATTTTGGGCCGTGTATTGAGTGAAGCAGTGTGAGATTTGCTCCGCAATAGTTTTTGCGAGCATTGCTTGCCAGTCCGTATCTGGTTGGGCCAGTCCAGGCATATTGGTGGTTGTATTAGCTTGTGTCTCGGTCCCGCCTCCGGGGGCGGAGTCTACGGTTGAACTTTTCCCCCTCTCTTTTTTTTTTTTCTGCGGGTAGATTTCAAACTCGTCGGGGCTACGGAAGCTTTTGCTTGTTGTTGTTTATGTTTTTTTGGTTCGTTCGCTGGGGCCATTAATGATGCGGTGGCTGTTTCTTGGACCTCGTTTGGCTGGATGGCCGCCCTGGTGATTGGGCCAGTGGAGGGCCCCGTTTTTGCGACTGTGGAGGCCCTCTTGTTCCTACCTTCTTTCTTAATGGTCGGGCAGCTAGAGTGATTGGCAGGGTGCGGCCCACCGCAGTTCGCGCATGTTGCCGCTTCTGTGCGTGGGCGGGGGCATTCTGCGGCAGCGTGTGGTCCTCCGCATCGGACACAGGCCAAGGGCCGGTGGCACCCCTTTGAGGAGTGCCGGAATCCTTGGCACCTGTGGCACTGTGCCGGGCCTTTTTTTCCACGCCAGGCTTCGATAGTAACACCCGTCATGAAAAGGAGCTCTGTTATCGTATAAATGTTTGGGATCGCACCTGGGGTTCTTTGAAGTGCAGCGTAAAAGATGCAGCCCGGTCTACCAGCTCGGGCTCGGATGCGTCTCGCGTGCTCCACAACGAAGCCCTTAGTCGCTAGGGCCTCTTTGATCTGCAGCGGTTCGGTGTTAAAGGGCAGACCGCGGATCGCCACCTTCAGGCTTCGTTCCTCCGGGAGGGCGTACGAGTACCAACTTAGCTCTGGCTGTGTCTTTTCCATTTCGGAGAGATACGCCTGAACCAGTCGATACTCGTCGCCGTCCGCGGGCGAGAAACGCACTCCAGTGCCAAATGGTCTGGCGTTTGGCGGTCGCCCTAGTCGATCGTTTAGTATTTTGAAGTGAGTCGTCCAGTCTGGTAACTTCTCTACTATTAGGGGTGGGTACCTTTTTTCCTTTGTAGCGGTGTCGGTTTTGTTGCCTGTTGCTGCATTCGCGGCCGCCTCGCTGGACTTCGTACGGGTGGGCGGTGCAGTTGAGCTTTCGGCTGCGGTGGTGGGAGGCGGGGCCGAGGGCGTGGCCACTGCCTGCGAATAACTGCTAGAAAGTGGGTAGTCGTGTTTTTGGCTTACCGGCTCTCTGTACGGTACAGCCTGCTTACTATACCCTATTTTGCTATCTACCCCCACGTTGGTAGATGTGCTGGGTGTTGCGAATGCTTCGGTTTGCTCTTCCATGACTCTTCTGGGCGCTCTGGGTTCACGCTGTTGTAGCGGCGCAGGGGTCGTCAGTGAGTCGCGGGCCGTCGGTGGGGCAGGGGTCATCTCCTGTTGCTTCGACTTGGGTGTTGGCGTCATCTCAATTTCGATCAGTGATTGTGATCTATCGCCGCTGCTTAGGGAGCGGCGGATGCGCGGATCGCGCGGGTGGCAGGCGCGTTTTTCTGCGCCTTCTGGCGTCGGAGTTGGTCTGGGGCGCTTCCTCATCATTGGTGTCAGTCCCGACGGTGGGAGCAGGATCGGTGACCCCGTGATGTTACGCAGCGCCTCTAGCGCCGATTCATCCGCTGGGCAAAGCGACATCGTTTCGCCCGATTCGCGCTCCAATAGCCGGACGTATGCGTTAAGCCAACGATTAAGCCTATCCGATAGGAGACCGGATTCGACGAGCCGGGACACCATCACTGCGTCAAACGCATGTTTGAGGCGAGGTGATGTGACCCCGGCCATCTTTTTGGCTACCTCGCTGACCGCGCTTCCGACTATTGGAGCGAGACTTGAGGGTAGCGGTGAATCTGGTGTAGGGGGGGGGGCGTGAAGTGGTGTACTTTCCGCCGCTAGTTGTCGGCGTAGTCGTCCCTTTGGTTCTGGGTATTTTCGATGGCGAAGTTGGTTTGCTTTTAGGCGGCGGTTTTGGCTGCGTCGTGCGTTTCGGCGGTTGGTCTGCCATCGCGGTTTACGCGAACGCGACGCGGCACAGCTGGGTGATTAACCGGCGCGACCCTGAACAGCGCGCGCGAGCGCGCTGCCCCGCTGCTATTGGAAAGAAGTTCCCCGCCGGCCAAGGGGCCGGGTCAGGTACTTCCCTCTTATCGTAAGGATAAGGGCGAAGACACTTTTAGTTGATTAGGGGTCCGTGCGCATACGAATAGGTTCATCTGCGGTCCTAATGACCCGATTAGGTTCAAACTTGGTATATATACTCTTAATGAGGCGCTCAACTAGTGCCTACCTGGATGAGTAAACCTACCCCCACCAACCCCTCCATTCCGCGAACTTATTGACCTCCCCTCGTATATATCAATGCAGGGAGAAAAAAGCAGCCCTTGCTGAGTTTCTTGCCGGTTCTTCTCAGTACGAGGTCTCCCGCCGTAGTTTTGCGAACCGATGGCGTAGCTTCTGACCTTCACAAGTGCTTGTAACAGCCTAGACTGAATAAATGACTTTTCATTTTATTTCATTTCATTAAAACAAGGCCAATTTCATGTAAATCGCTATCACTGACACTGCACCTTTCTCGCCGCCAAGTCTTGCGGTGCCTATAAATTCGGACACAATATTTCGATGTCGAGTTAGCCTTAGTACCGGCAACATGTGCGTACATCATACCCAAATGTGGCCCAACTTGTTCCCATATTGTGACGTCCATTGAAATATGACGGCTGGTATGCGATTTATTTTTATTGAGGTTAAAGTAGTTTTCTATAACCAGTATCGTTCTTCTATGTTTGATGTTCTTTTGTTTCTGTGCATTTTATTAGTCCAGTGAAAGTGAATTTCCGCGACGGTCTGTGAATTAGTTAATTCCTTCTAAGTCACGCAACAGATTTTACTGAGATTGAAACCATAAATGAGGAGCTCGATGGCGCGTTAGGCTGCGGTCGTTGAAGTTAAGCAACTTTCGCAGTGGTCGGTCATTGGATGGGTGACCAAAAATTTACTATCTCAAGCTCCTCCGTGCTTCGAAAGGCAGGTTAAGCCATTGGTCCCGGCTACATCTGCAGTCGTTAGCACCAACCAATCCGCACTGGGCCCGCGTGGTAGGTCATGGCCCCATCTCCCTATTCCATCCATAGAGAAAGCCTGTGCCCCAGCAGTGGGGACATTAATAGGCTGATGATGATGATGATGTTTAATCTACACCAAAGTGAAGTGAGATACGGTAGGTCACTCATAAATTCTATCATAAACATGCCAATACTTTCAATACGACCATCTTCTTTCTTCGTTCTTCGAGTTTAATGTTGATTTTTAAGGCAAAATTTACAAAAGCATACCTATTTTAATATCCTCCGCTGCCATAAATACACGGCCAGTTGATACCGAGTATGAAATTACAAGACGAAGATAACTCAGGATAATTTATCATAATGACGTCACTGTAATTTTTTTCAGCTCACCAAGCGCCCCTAGCGGCGACCCCGCGCACTAAATCACTGGTCGAGAGACAGGAATTATCAAATAACTCAAGATAATAGAAATATAACGGTTTTTATATTTATAAAGTAAGGAAATGAGATAGCGAGCGCTCTTGCAGTCACGTTGGCTCAGTTTAAGGAGAATCTCAAGCTTTATGAGAGGTAGCGGGAGCGGGTTTTCCGCTCGCTTTTGGAGTTTACTCCTTAAGAATCGATTTGCATATATAAGGGGCCCGGTATGAGAAAAATGTGAGGAGTAAAATCTATCGATGAATGACCTCGTTACGTTTTTGGTGCGCATCCTATGTCGCGCAACTTTGACAAACAAAGATGACGGATTGACAATCAAAAAAGTTTAATGTAAAATATTTCGTCGATTAGTTATAATAAATGTATATGAAATGAATAAATATATATTTATATAGGTATGTATATTATTTTCATTAATTTGTTAATTTACCCTTTCATACAGAATCAATCTTTTTTAAGTTAAATAAACTCTGTTTGCGTCTGGTTAGACTATCGAACTTAAGGAGTAAACTCCAGTCGTGCGTCGGAGCTGACACACACTTTTTTTTTTTTGACTGTGTATGCTGTTGGTCGCAGATGACCTTTAGGCAACGTCACCGGATTTGGGGACAGCGAGATCCTAAGGGGTCCTCAAGCCGAGAATTGGCGAGTGCCTCTAGAGGTATTCCAGGCGGATGGCGTCTCCCCACGGGGGGAGTCTCCTCTCCGTCTGGAGCCTCCAGACCTCTCGAACTTGAGGGATTGTAGCTGTACCTGGTATAGCGTGTCGTTTCCGCTAGAATTGGAGAGTATGTAACCAACCACCTTACAGAGAACCCCAGTAACATAGCAGTAGTTGCTTTGTTACCGGGGTTGTTTGATAGTGTTATTTTTCTATTGGTGGATAAGGTGCTAAGGCTCCTAAGAGTAAAAAATCGGGTCCAGGCCATTGATGAATTCGCAACTGGACTCCACTTAAACTTTTAAATTAAGTGAGGTGGGGTTATTTGCCGCGTCATGTACTATCGCAAAATTTGCGTTCTGACACTTGGCGAACAAAATGCTTTGAACAGTTTTCTACAGTAGTTTTTACTACGCCCCGCCTTCGCGTCGGACGCGCCAATCCGGGCCGCCGCACAAAAGTAAGACAGAGAGCATTTCATTGATTGAATAATGAATTGAATTGCATTTGTTTTAGTTGCAATTTGTCATCCGCATCGTGATCGCGACAGCGCTATACGAAAAAGTAAGACAGCGATAAATAATTACATGTCTATGAATGAATTTTTACTACGCCGCTACCGCAAGCGATTATGGCATTATGGGTGACAGAGCGGGTCCTTCCGCGAGTGTACCTATGAAAAAAACTGGCAAAATGGCTGCTGGGATGCATTATATATAACCACTAGCTGACCCAGCGAACTTCGTACCGCCCTAAAAAAATAGGGGTTGTCCAGCGGACAAAATTGTGAATCTAAACCATTCTCAGATCCCCTTGAACACACACAAAAAATTTCATCAAAATCGGTCCTGTCGTTTAAGAGCAGTTCAGTGACATACACACTCGCAGAAGAATTATATATATAAAGATATGTTTTTTGTAAATTATAAGGGGCTGTGTGTTTCGTGAACTATATTTATTTAGTTATTGAAGTAACTTCTAAGACACTTGTTATATCAAAGCTTATTTGAAATAAATACAAGTGGTTTATTCCCATATCTTATTATAACATTATATAAGTATAACTAATAAATATGAATATGAAATAGGAATAGGCACAGCGCATCTGGTTTTAAGCCTACCCATCGTCAATTTTTTGTGGTTAGTTATATAATTACAATTCAATTAATAATAGCCAATTAAATGTTAAATATATATTAATAACAATATCAATTTATTTAGTTGTCATTCAAGCTTAGTCAATTCAATGATAAGTTTTATTTAAAATGTAATTTTTTTACTAATCACTCAATAATTCTTAATTACACACAATAAATAATAAAATATAATCCAGGTAAATTAATTAATTTAGTACATCTACAATCAACTCACATTACTGACTAACTAGCAAACCAGTGAACCAAATGTTCACCAAAACCTGATTTAAAAAAAATGTATTTAATTAATTGAGAACTTCGGAGATTTTGTGTGGTTTCGTTTGAAATTCGTGATTTCTCGAAAACCGGAAGTGCTACGTTACTCAAATCCGGTTTGTAGTCTTATCAGACTATTCTTAACTTATAACTTAAATATTCTCTTTATCTATCTCTTACAGTTTGGCCGCTGAAACAGCACCACAGACAGACGGACGGACTTGTCTAATAGATAAGAGATTATATTGCGAATTCTGACTTTATCTAAATATTATTTTCTTCTCCAGAAGATGTGTAAGGGATGCCTTTTAAATCCTTTGGTAGCTCAGTGACCTCCCCTATTCTCTTGTAACATTACGGACACGTTAGTTTTTTATGTGCACATAAAATTAGACGCCGGCCTTAGAGTACGTGTTGAATTTCATGTTCCTTCTTCGTGTCCATAAAGTTTAAGATATTCGAGCATGTAGCAATTTGTGCCGAACGTAAAACTGGACTAGGGTATTGCCTTTATCACCATCGATCTCTTATCTATATATATAAAACTCAAAGGTGACTGACATAGTGATCTATCAACGCACAGCCCAAACCACTGGACGGATCAGGCTGAAATTTGGCAGGCAGGTAGATGTTATGACGTAGGCATCCGCTAAGAAAGGGTTTTGATCAATTCTACCCCGAAGCGAAGCGAGGGCGGGCCACTAGTCATAGATATATGATATGTTAAATTGGAACTAAGTACCAAGAATTTTCATGTTTTGGGTTAATCTTATAATCTATTAAGGGCTGATTTCTCGAACACTGTATAAAATTTATGGCTGATATTGTATGAAACGGACAAAATAAAGATTTAACTAGTATTTATTGGTGTAATGTGACGGATGACATTTCTCTCTATTTGATTGAGTATTAATTTATTGAACAGTTAAAATTTTATAAGAATTCTGAAAAGCGACCCCTAATCGATATAAAAATATTAGTTTATATTTCATTTGGAACTAACGGTTTCTTTATCTAAATTAAAAAAATACTTTCAATATTAATATCAATACTAGTATCAACTACTAAAACGCCATATTTAAAAGCACTTTCAACATTATCGATGTTCAACCACGAGCAAAGATTAATAAAGTCGCTTTGGACTAACTAGATCATTTTCAGTTTATAACAGGTCGTACTTCAAACGTTATTGCCGAAAGGAACGTAAAATGGTTTTTAGTTATAAAAATATTGTCCCAGGTTCATAATCATGAGAAGCCGACTATTAAGGGAACTTAGCCACTTGGAAATAGGAGCTAAGAAAGTGCAGCGGGAATAATGTTCCACGATTCGACACGTGAGCTAGGTAGATAGCTTTGTTGAGCAATTTGTCGTGCTAAACAAGGCGAGGAACTCGATGAGGCAAGTGTTCAGCTACGATCGTTGAAGTTAAGCAACATTTATTATTTTTGTATTAGTAAAACAACTAGCAAACCTGTGAACCAAATGTTCACCAAAAATAAAAAAAAAAAGTATTTAATTAATTGAGAACTTCGGAGATTTTGTGTGGTTTCGTTTGAAATAGAAATCACGTGATTTCTCGAAAACCGGAAGTGCTACGTTACTCAAATCCGGTTTGTAGTCTTATCAGACTATTCTTAACTTATAACTTAAACATTCTCTTTATCTATCTCTTACGGTTTGGCCGCTGAAACAGCACCACAGACAGACGGACGGACGGACGGACTTGTCTAATAGATAAGAGATAAGTTATTTACGGGATTGCAAGCGCCATGATCTGGAGTAAGATACTCCGTGATCATGGCGCTTGCAACAGTGCCGAAATATCGGAAACTCGCTCAAAACAAGGTACATGGTAACAATCCCGTAAATAACTTATATACTATAGCATACTAGCTGACTCGGCGAACTTCGTACCGCCCAAAAGTAATAATTTGCAATAAATTAAAATTGCGACTATAATTTGAGAATTAAACTATCCTATCTCTCAAGTTGGATCGAACTGCACATGGTGTGCGAATTTTATTATAATCGGTTCAGTGGTTTAGGAGTCCATTGAGGACAAACATTGTGACACGAGATTTATATATATTAAGATTGATTGTCCAAATATCATAGAGCCATTTTTTCTCGGAAAAACCCTTAAATATTTTTTTAAAGATAGCTACCAACAGCTCATCCTCTCTTCATGGATCCTCAGCCGTTCTTCATTACACCTCGCAGACGAGGTAATTGCAGGGTCGACACACGCGAGCATAACCTCTTAATTTATTGAACGAAACTAATGAAATTCCTGCGCAAAGTTTATTGCGAGAGACAGCCCTGCTCCAAACAATTTTCGGGCGAGGCACCCCGTTTGAAACGGTTTAATCGCTACTTTAATTATTTTGGAATTAATGTTTTGTCTGTAGACGTTAATTTTGGATATCGTCGCGCTGTTGACAGCCAACTTGTTAGACGTTTATCGGACTGTGTAGTGTTTCTGTGTTCCTTAAACGAGGTTCTAGATGCAAGCTCCATCTGTATACCCATGGTACAAGGAGGAATGTATTTAGTTTATTTAGTGATTTTGTAAGAATGCTAGTCTGCACAAAGTTTAGTGAGTATTTTATAATGTGCTATGAATCTATAGCTTTTTTCTTAATTAACACTGCTCTAATTTCGCAATAATAATTAGCATAAGCGCTTGTTTTATAGAAATCAACAATAACAAAAGGACTTGACTCATTTAAAAAAGTTAGTTTCCTGCGTTGAACCATCCGGGAATCGAACAATTGACGTCACTAGACCACGAAGATTTTAATTTTCATCAATAAAAGACTGTTAAACAACAAAAAGTTTTTTTTGTGTTTTATTTTTGACGTAGTTAAATATACAGAAATGAATATAGCGAACTGTCACACCTTAGAAATTAAAAGGGATAACCGATCAAGTGCGAATCGGACTCTTTTACGAAAGGTTCCGTAACATTATTTATGCAAGCAACATTAGACACAATATTATAATATAAAGCGAAAAACGGCATAGTTACTTGGGAGCCCCCTTCGATGTTTATTTTATTTTATTTTATTAATTATTTTTAAAACGAATAAACGGCTTAGTACTCTGTGATTATTACAAGCGTCTACCTGTTATCGTTATTAATGTAGAACAAAAAACGGCAAGAAAAACACATTCGATGTATGGTAGCCTCGCTTAAATATTTATTTTATTCTGTTTATCTAGTATTTCTTGTTAGAATGGCAACAAAATTACATCTTCTCTTGCCTTGCTATTACTGTCACGAGATACAGTCTGGTAACAAAGGGACAGTGGTCTTTTTTATGTTGGCAAAAAAAGCAAATTTGGTAAGCGGCCACCTAACCTAACCTAACCTAACCTTTAAACGCTTGCGATACCAAAAATATCACTCGTACAGGCCTACTCTGACCCTGCATCCTAGTTACGATGGGGCTGGTATGGACATTTTGGTCCAAAAGTCCCTAGAATAAAAAAAAAACTCTGAACCCTATCCCAGAGGACCCAGTGGAGCCCTGGCACCTTACTCAACGACACCGACACACGACACTGCCAAAAAAGTTAGTTTTATTTTACCGTGGCCTAGTATGGTGGAGGGTACTTCCCCAGACGGGCGCTTTTATTCGAGCGGTAAATCCGTTATGCCCTACTTTTCTTCAATTTTTATTTATTTATTGTATTATAAGAAATACATTATAATCTTAAGTGTATAACAGTGTCTCATAAACCAGTATTGGTTTTCCCGGACACTGCCGTTCGCCATCAAGACCCGCAGGTACGTCTACTCAATTAACAAATTTAAATTAAACCATTCATTCATTAGACATCTACTTCTCTTAGTAATATAAATTGCGAGAAAAAATTGTGTGAATCCTCATGTTTGTAATTCTTTGTTTTTTTTTTACTAATTGCTGTAAATGTTGTTATACCTTGGTAATTAGATATAAATAAAATTGTCGCGTTTTTATCCTTTGGCTAAGGAACCCTAAAAGAGGTGGGGATTTTTATCGTTACTGTACGCGACAATATACAGAATACTTTTATGACGGTACTCAGTCAACACAATATAATGTACCATAAATACGAACAGTGTTTCAACACCTGCGCCATACTTAGGATTAGTTATTAGTGTATCCGATGTTTTTGGATTTACGAATATGCATAAACGACATAAATGCGGACGCGAGCTGGAGAGACTTTCACTGTCACGTACTGGCCAATACCATGAGTTAGGGACAACAGTAGTTTAACGCTGAAAATCTATATATATAAAACTCAAAGGTGACAGACTGACATAGTGATCTATCAACGCACAGCCCAAACCACTGGACGGATCGGACTGAAATTTGGCATGCAGGTAGATGTTATGACAGAGGTCTCTGCTAAGAAAGTATTTTGATCAATTCTACCCCCAAGGGGATAAAATAGGGAATGAAAGTTTGTATGAAACTTTGTCAATTTTAAACCGATCGGGCTGAGACTTTGCATGCAGGTATAAGAAGAATCATAGATACACTTCAGCTCTACACCGAAGCGAAGCGAGGGCGGGCTGCTAGTTGCGTATAAAATTGCAAAAATCGAGGTTTGCTTCTCGACGATTTTCTCGTCGAAAATTATATATAAGTAAATGAAATTTTACACAAAGAATAATAAGTAGTTATACTATGCCTGTATGTTTTGATTTTTTTTAAATCCTAATTTGGTTTTTTCAATGGACTAGTTTCTTTGAAACACAATTTATCGAAAAAATCAAGACATAGGACCATAGAATGAGTAAAATCTTATTTTATGTATGAAAATCAATTCTTTAGTGATAAAAATCAGGAAAAAATCAGTCGAGAAGGTTTGTATGGAAAAAAGCTGCGATTTTTTTTCCCGCGTACTGCTTCAACAAAGCGCGGCATCTCTTCAGTCTCAGGTCCATTAGACGAGCATTCAAACGATGTCCTGTTTTTCTTCGATATGCCCGAAGCCCTAAGTCTTCATTTAACACCCTTTTCACCGTGGTTCTGCTTAAACCCATCTGAAGGGTCAGCAGTTTCTGCTTACGTTTGGGATTTCTTTGAATTCGCGCCTTCACAGCTTTTATCACTGCTTGAGTCCTAACAGACCGAGGGAGACCACTTCTTGATCTGTCATCTACACTAGAGTCTTCATTGTATCGTTTGATGGTACGATAAACGAATCTTTTGGTTATATTCAAAATTTTCAGTATGTCAAAAATTTGAATTGGAGCGCAACTGCAACGATGCAACGCAATAACTGCAACACGGTCTTCTTTAAGCGTTCACTCCATATTTAAAAATGAGTAAAATTCTAAAAAGTATACATTTTTATTTTCATGAACAATTCGAAATTCGAATTCAATAGACTTTTTTGTGGCCTGCATTCTAAAAGAAAAGTTTTTACTGTGTGACAATATTTATGACCTGACTGTGTATATAGATTGGCTTCAATTACATTGTATCTAATTTATGCAAATTTTCGGTATTTAGTTAAAAACAATCGTTATTTATAAACTTTTGACGACCAGGAAATTAAATGACTTTAAATATATTTCTCTTACAGGTCTTCTCCAAGAGATAATTCCTCGTATAGATAAAAACCCAATATAGGTCTTTTAAACTAACGATTAATCTTTAACTGTTGTGATTTACAGATTGACATTTTGAACATAGAAATTTAATAAAATTTTAATAAATTCTGATATTCAGAAAGAATATCACATATTTTAACTAACATAATCATACTTTTTCAAAAAAAATCTGAAAGGCACATAATAAACCCTAATTATCAAATACCAACAAAATTTCATATAAATACAACTATAGAATGTTTTGCCTTCATTTTTGTGGATTGTCTGAAATTCCAAGCGAACCACTATATCCCCACGTGTCAAAATTGACACAAACAAGTGGCATTTAGATTTCATCGGTGCGCAAACAATTACTTTCTACCCAAAATTTGTGAATGTAAGCTTAATTAAAATTTCTCTCTAACAATGATGTTTAAGCGAAATGCCGAGTAATGCAAAGGGGATAAGAGTGACAACGGCCGTTGCCTTAAGTTATAAGCTTTTTGACGATGAGACAAAATTAGAAAGATACAAGAAACCAAGTAATTTACGTAAATAGCGAAAATTGGCTACAATTCCAACGCGTACAAAGAAATTCGGTGACTCATTTCTT
Organism: Chilo suppressalis; assembly: GCA_902850365.2. Taxonomy (NCBI): domain Eukaryota; kingdom Metazoa; phylum Arthropoda; class Insecta; order Lepidoptera; family Crambidae; genus Chilo; species Chilo suppressalis. The sequence goes on from OU963894.1 coordinate 2,355,911, forward strand.
TGTCGCACTATCCGTAAATGGAATGCTCTGCCCGCTCACGTGTTCCCTCCCTCTTACAACCTGGGATCCTTTAAAAGAGGCGTGAAGAAGCAACATGCAAGCCGGCAGGGTGAGGATGGCTGGTGTGGCAGGTAGAACTGCTGTTTCAGCTATCTTCGCGTCTGGACTTCACCTTCACTTTACATCAGGTAGGGTGGAGTCATTTTTCGGACCTATCTATAAAAAAAAAAAAGTGTTTAGTATTTGACATACTAAATCCTTTGTCTCATTTTTGCATCACCTCTCTCGCTCTCTTCCGGCTGTGTCTGTGAACTGCGTCAAGTGATCTCGCACATTATTATTGATTTAAATAAGATTAACTATATTAACTATCTTAATTATTATCATCTCATACAATAAATATAGTGATTTTGGTGAGAAGCGTGGTTTAATTTAGCTAGCTAACATGTAGGTTAAAAACCATGAATTGGCGACTATCTTGCGAATCCGGGGTGTTTGATGGTTTATGATATTTTAACATAAACCTACCTAAGCAACAATAAAATATATTGTTAACGCATGATTAAGAAGTTCTGCCTGCACCGGAACGTCGCTCCATTTCTACCAGTTGAAGCAGCTTTGACCCACGTGATCAAAAAACCCCCTCTTCACTTGTCACTCTCTACCCAATTCCAATGTTGTACGCTCAACTTTCTTTCGCAATTTTCGTTTAATTTTATTCATTTTGTAATTATATTCGCCATATACGCATTATTCAAGAAATAACTGAGCTTTATTGAAGGGTACGCATAACGCCGATACATTTGGTCCTTCGAGCCGGATATAATGTTCAATTAGCGGATCCGAAATATATATTTATCGTTTTGAAATGCATATATTTTTTTATCGATGTTTTAGGTGACCCTGTCTTGATTTGTTTAACATAAACACTAGAATGCGGCCACTCTGGCCATACACTAAGGTTTATCGATGGATTGAAAAAATCACCATTTGGACAAAGAATTCAATATAAGATTTTAAGATTATTTTAGAGAACTTATTATATTTGTTGCTTAGGTTTTCACGCACATCACTCATTAAATAAAACTAGTTTTTACGGGTTAATGCACGAAACTTTATTTATTTATTGAAGGTAGCTCGTCAAATTAAATAAAAGTTTGATTCTGACGACGTAGCCTGTAAAGGCTACGAAACGTCAATAAATAAATAAAGTTTTGTGCATTAACCCGTAAAAACTAGTTTTATTTAGTTAACTTATTATCATTAAAAACTAACTTTAATAAACTTGCAAAGGATATTAAATCTTTAAACACATAAAATTGCTCCCGCTATCAGTTTTTCACTTGTACCACAATTATGATAAGAATTCAAAATTCCTAGCGAAACAAACAGTAAATTTTGATGATGAGTCGTTTAAAGAATACGAACAACTGCAGCTTGCGGAGGGGAGTAATGCAAAGCTGTTGAAATTGGCACATTAAAATAATTGCCGGAATCGAAAACGAAGCATCGGCTGAGATTAGAAAAGAAAACTTGGAACTCCCCCATTTTAATAAAAAACTTTGCGAAGATGCATTTCTTGATGAGTTTGTTGCTGACAGGTTGCTTGATGGACTGTAAAAGGTTTTTAATGTTGCCAATATTAAGCTTTTAATTAAATTACGAAAATTATACTTGTCTATTTTATTTTATAATATCGGTAGGTAGGTAAATTAAATTTTATGCTATTAAGATTGCATTGTTATCAAAAGAGAGATTTGATAATTGCTTGTTAAAATATTTTCGGTTTTGAACAGAAACTTTAGCGAGATTGTTTATAACTTAGTGTCGCCGCACACGGGCCACCGACCACAACCACAAAACGCCGCCACCGGCATATTTCTTGTAGTTTTCATACATTTTATATGGACTCGCCGGACACGATACGCCGGTGGCCGCCACACGCTACAAATCGTCGTTGCTCGCTTCTTGTGGCTCGCACCGGCCACTTAATGCGCCGATACAAAACGCCGCCACACGTCACTCGCGCGATTCTCCCTTACCTTAATCGGCTGTTGTCGCGCGCTTCAGCCACTTTAGTAGCCGCTTCTAGCTTCTCGTGGCGGCGTGTGTGGCTGTGGCGTGTGGCCCGTGTGCGGCGACACTTAGTTAAATTTGACTGTATTTAATGTCACGCCAAAAATATAGTAAATGTGTCAAATTTTGACAAATAATGGTGATATTTATAAGATTTTTTTAAGTATAATCAAATTTATCTATAGATGAAACAACGCGGTCTTACACTCGAACAAAGTCTAATTTCGCATAGCTAAATTCTTTTCCCGCGCATCGTGTGTTCCATCCTTCCTATAATCTGGGGTCCTTTAAGAGAGGCGTGAAGAAGCTTTTCTGCAGGCCGGCAAGGTGAGGATGGTTGGTTTGGCAGTTTATGACTGCTGTACCAGCCAGGGCTTGAAACCGTTTTCGAAAATACCGGTAAATAAAGGTTAATACCGGTTTTAAGTAAAGGTTTCGTTCGAAGCGCATCCGAAATAAAAGCGGTACCTAAAACCTTAATAAACCGGTTTAATCCATAGCGACACGTGCACGCGTCGGCATCGCTTGAAGTTTGTTTTGTTTGAACTAATCAAGCCACAACTTGTTAATGATCAGAGATTGATGCATTTATTGACACGTTTGCTAGCGTCTAGTGAGTCAAATTATTCATTTACTATCGATGCCGTCAGTAAGAGCAAAATGAAACCCTTTAAAAACCGCTAAATTGATTCAAAACCTATTTGATTTCGCTTTTTAGGAAAACCGGTTTTTTAAGGTTAAGGTAGAGCCAAACCTAAATAAAACGCTGCTAATGTACTTGACACTGTTTAAGTTTGAAAATTAACCGGTAAACAAGCCCTGGTACCAGCTATTTTCGCGTTTTGTAGAGTCATTTGCCTACCTGGCTATAGAATAAATAAATGTAGCAATTGTTTTTTTCTTCCGAATAAAATGTGAATACGTGTTTTTCGTCGGGCTTCATCAGGCGTTTGAATTTCCGAGCGACCTGTAAACCGCCGATTGGCCGCCCGTATCGGCTGAATGGTCCAGTCTAGACTGTGTTCTAGACTGGATCGGTGAATGCACCAGCTATTGCCTCAGCAATTGCTCTTTGTTTGAATATAGAAATTCTGATTGCAGTTGGGAACAGTGCATCCTCTTTCGATGACATGCAAATAACAGATGTCTTAAATAAAACTAGTTTTACGGGTTAATGCACGAAACTTTATTTATTTATTGACGTTTCTATTTTTATTGACGTTATTTTAATATAAAAAATAATTCTGACGAAGCAGCCTAAAAAGACTGCGAAACGTCAATATATACATAAAGTTTCGTGCATTAACCCGTAAAAACTAGATTTATTTAATGAGTGATGTGCGTGAAAGTCTAAGAAACACATAGATGTTTTATTTATATAAACATTCTTATTGTTATTTTCGTAATTTTGAAGCATGATTTATAATTAGTTAAAAGATCATTTTGACAAAATTTTGAAATACACTACCAATTTAAGCACTTAAAGTCTCGAATAGTTCAAATGACAAAGAAAAATCTTTGTATGCTCCAAAAATATTTTTTGCATTAAGGGGCAGAATTAATAATATATTTTAATTTTATTACCATTTTTTACCTTTAAAAGTTGATTCAAATTTTCCTAAGCAAACCTTAAGCTCAGTTTTTATTAACTAAGTTGCGAATTGAAGAGAATGCTTCATTTTCTTAAAAGGGCTAACAGCTGAGGGGAGAAAGAGCTGGAAAGGGTTAAAAATATTTACTTGTTTTAAATATACTTCGATCGATTTTAATCTTGTCCGCAGTATTTTTGGCAACATATAATGATTATTGTGTTTGATAGTTTACCATAATATTATACACCTTTAGAATCTACAACGTGGTTCATAGAATCTGTGCGGAAAGAGAATGGGCGTGGCAAAAACCGGAACTAACATTAAGATTTTTATTTGGCAATCAAACCCAGCAATCTGTAAAACGTCAAAGTTTTGTATTGATACGGATTTGTTTGTTGTTGTGATTTCTTGCGGTTTTTTTGTATTTAATCATGTCTAAAAGGGGTAAAACTTTGTGTAATCTGTGGTCGCTCCGTTTTATATAGAAGACAATTAACTATAACGAACAGAATGTTTAAAAAAAACCCAACCCATGCGGGGTTTTTTGGATTTACTCTAGCGCGGCAGAATAACATGGGGACACCCTTGCACCTTATGAGGTACTCCCATGATTCCTGAGCACCCTATGTAGGGTCGAACTAACTAACTAAATTAATTCCTTGTTTCATTAATGTCTCGTTATAGTACTTGTACATATTTAACTTAAAATAACTAAAGACCCCCGGGATGGAATTTGATGCGCTTTGGCATAGATGATCTTGACTATAATACCTTTCAAACAAATGTAGTTTAAGCCGTGGCGGACATGGGTGCAGCGTCCATACATTTTTGCCCAATGTCCTTTGCGAGGTCCAGGGGTGATGAAGGGAGGGAGGGGAGGGGCTGCTATGGTCACCTAAAGTATCGAAGAAAAGAACTATTTTTATAATTTTTATTTTTTTAAAGCATGTAAATGCTTGATGTTGCCTTGCAGCTTAAGAATGGCTAGAAGAATTTCGACGCGATCCGTGAGGGCCGCGGTAGCATAATTGGTCAGTGCATTCGCCCGGATTGCGAAGGGTGTGGGTTCGAGTCCCGTCTGCTGCCTGGACCGCGTAGAATTTTTTATAGTTATATTTTCTTTTCACGGATTCGCACGACACTCGCTACTACATTTATTTGTTTGTATTAAATAAATATACGCCATCAATATTTTATTTTATTTTTGCAAAAATAACTAGTTCTGTATAATGATGGCAGACGACCTCCGTGGCCGAGTGGTATACACCGGGTTTCATGGCGTCGCCTACTCAGAGGAGTTAGGTTCGAATCCCGGTGGGGTAAATGTTAGTATGATGAATACCAACATTTGTAACTTAAATATGGATTTTTAATGAATAAACCAATGACAATAATATTTGCTACAATGGATAAATATTGTGTCAAAACTGTTATGAAACTAATAGAAATTCATACAAAAAAAAACATTAAACACTTTATTACAACGTCGGGCAAAAAAACCACGTCCGTAATTATACCTCCCTCAAATATTAGTTTTAATTTAATTATTAATTTTCAAACTGAATAAACAACTAAATATTATATGAATATTTCAAGTATCTAACTGTTGCTTTTATTAATAAAGAGCCGAAAACGGCAAAAAAATACTGGTTGCAGATAGACAGACAGACGGACAGTCCAGTGGAGTCTTAGTAACAAGGTCCCCTTACTTAACTAGTATGAACCGTCGATAGGTCACATAGAAATTATTATATTTATGTTTTTATTTATTTTTAAGCATTTAACTGCTAGATGTTTAAATCTAAAGAAAAGGTTACTAGAAAAAAAAAATCCACGCGGATCAGGCAGCGGACGGGACTCGAACCCGCACCCTCCGCAATCCGGGCCAATGCACTGACCATTATGCTACCACGGCCCTATTATAGCATAGCTATAGCATAATGGTTCGAGTCCCGTCCGCTGCCTGGTCCGCGTGGTTTTTTTTTTCTAGTAAACTTTTCTTTCATCATCATCATCATCAACCCAAGTTCGTCCACTGCTGGACATAGGTCTCCCCTAATGCACGCCACTGCTCCCGATTTTCTGCCACTCTCATCCAGCCCACGCCAGCCAGCCTACAAATGTCATCAACCCATCTTGTCTCAGGGCGTCCCACACTACGTTTACCGAGTCGCGGTCTCCACTCGAGAACTTTACGGCTCCATTGGCCGTCAGTTCTGCGGCTAATGTGACCAGCCCACTGCCACTTCAGTTTGCTAATTCGGTGGGCTATGTCGGTGACTCTGGTTCTCTGTCGGATTACATCATTTCTGATGCGGTCCTTCAGGGATACTCCGAGCATAGCCTTTTCCATAGCTCTCTGAGCGACTCTAAACTGATGGACTAGTCCAGCCGTGAGCGTCCACGTCTTTCTTAACTTTTCTTTAGATTTGAATTATTATATTATATGAGTGGAAATTACGTGCTTTCGAGTTTATCTCAGCTGCATCTCAGAATGATGGATTAATGAAAGCCTGAGTCATTATCGGGCAATTAATCACAATCAAGCGATAATGGGAGCCGTTTCAACTCTCTAACTTTTATTTTTCAATTAGCCACCAAGTTTCTCATTGGATTACAATTGTTGGCCACTCAAAGTATTATGGCCGAGTTCTTAAGATTCTTGTACCGGTCAACTGGAGAGTTTAAGTCAATTCCAAGAGAGATAATCAATTTTACATCTCTTATCTATTAGACAAGTCCGTCCGTCCGTCTGTGGTGCTGTTTCAGCGGCCAAACCGTAAGAGATAGATAAAGAGAATATTTAAGTTATAAGTTAAGAATAGTCTGATAAGACTACAAACCGGATTTGAGTACCGTAGCACTTCCGGTTTTCGAGAAATCACGAATTTCAAACGAAACCACACAAAATCTCCGAAGTTCTCAATTAATTAAATACTTTTTTTTTTAAATCAGGTTTTGGTGAACATTTGGTTCACTGGTTTGCTAGTCTCTTTTCTATTAGACAAGTCCGTCTGTCTGTGGTGCTGTTTCAGCGGCCAAACCGTAAGAGATAGATAAAGAGAATATTTAAGTTATGAGTTAAGAATAGTCTGATAAGACTACAAACCGGATTTGAGTAACGTAGCACTTCCGGTTTTCGAGAAATCACGAATTTTAATCGAAACCACACAAAATCTCCAAATTTCTCAATTATTTAAATATTTTTTTTTTTAAAACAGGTTTTGGTGAACATTTGGTTCACTGGTTTGCTAGTTTATTATGATATAGATTAGATAGATAGACTAACAGTTTATTATAACACCAAATATATAATTACATTAACAATCAATAAACTAAACAAAAGCATTATAATTGGCAGTCTTATCGCTAAAAGCGATTTCTTACAGAAACCGTGAGTACAAAAAGTAATGCAGTAATACCGTGAGTACAAAAGTAATACAATATATTTTGTCGCCTCCGTGGCCGAGTGATTTGTACGTCGGATTTCAAGGTGTCGCCGACTCGAGAGGTCCCAGGTTCGAATCCCGGTGGGGGAAGATGTTTGTGTGGTGAACACGAGCATTTGTCCTCCAGTCATGGATGTTTAATATGTGTTCTATATAAATATACTTATATATGTACAGTATATGTACTCTATCCGTTACCCTAGCATCCCATAACACAAGCTTACAGTGCTTACTTTGGGGCTGGGCTAATTGGTGTGAGTGTTGAAACTATTTATTATTATAGTTAAAACATCTTATGATAAACGTAGTTTGTCACGTTTTCTCTTCTAAATCGTGTAAACCACAGACAGATCGAAATAGATAATGAAAGTTCTTTCGTGCCTTTATGACCAACTTGCGGCCCGCCCTCGCTTCGCTTCGGTGTAGAGCTGAAGTGTAGACTACAGTTTTTGTTCTCAAGCTTGTATTATACACAATGACATTCATATATGATTCTTCTTGTACCTGCATGCAAAGTCTCAGCCCGATCGGTTTAAAATTGACAAAGTTTCATACAAACTTTCATTCCCTATTTTATCCCCTTGGGGGTATAATTGATCAAAATCCTTTCCTAGGATGCCTACGTCATAACATCTACCTGCATGCCAAATTTCAACCCGATCCGTCCAGTGGTTTGGGCTGTGCGTTGATAGATCACTATGTCAGTCAGTCAGTCACCTTTGAGTTTTATATATATAGATAGTTAACCTTAGCACAAATGTTTTTCTTAGCATCATAAAGAAAAGGGGTAATGTATTTAATTTAACATAATCCTTAACTCTCCGGTCACCCATCCGCTTTGAGCGATTCGGTTTGGCATTCATGTTACTTAGCAGTCTGCTGCACGTAGCCACTAAACGGCTTGAGTGACGTCACCTAATCCAAGCAATTAATCCTGTGATTTCGCTAAATACCGCTTTGTTCCCATTAAGCAGAACAGCGCTCTGCAATCAAGCAAACACTGAAATACACACCTAGTGTATTTGTGAAGGTTCAGTGAATTTTGAAAGATATCCTTCGAAATTGTAACTCGAAAGTTTTATGTGTATACTCATATGTTATTATGTAATAATGATAAATAATAAATAAATAAATATTTCCAACACTCAGACCAATTAGCCTAGCCCCAAAGTAAGCACTGTAAGGCTTGTGTTATGGGATACTAGGGTCACGGATAGAATACATATACTGTAAATATATAAGTATATTTATATAGAAATACATATTAAACATCCATGACTGGAGTACAAATGCTCGTATTCATCACACAAACATCTGCCCCCACCGGGATTCGAACCCGGGACCTCTCGAGTCGGCGACACCATGAGACCCGGCGTACAAACCACTCGGCCACGGAGGTCGTCAAATGGAAGATCCTTTTCATGAAAATGTTTCCAAGAAGGTGCCATAATAATTGCAGCGTCGAACAGTTACCGGATTTATGTAGAGTCAAGCTTCTAACTGTACAGGCCTTTCATCATCATCAGCCTATTAATGTCCCCACTGCTGGGGAACAGGCCTTCCCTATGGATGGAATAGGGAGATTGGGCCATGACCCACCACGCGGGCCCTGCGGATTGGTGGGTGCTAACGACTGCAGATGCAGCCGGGACCAACGGCTTAACGTGCCTTCCGAAGCACGGAGGGGTTCGAGATAGTAAATGTTTGGTCACCCATCTAATGATCGACCACTGCGAAAGTTGCCTAACTTCAACGATCGCAGCCGAACGCGCTAACCACTTGCGCCATCGAGCTCCTACTAAATGACAGGCATTTACTGTACAAAAAAACCTTACTTCACAAACTCTACAACGAAGTCAAAATATTATGTGGCAAAAACTAAATATTTACTAAGAACAATGTAGAATTAATAACTTACAAGAGTAATTCTCGTCAATGCGTTTTACTGGACATCAGTTTAAAAACAATGGTACGGAATCTTTTTTTTATTAATTAGGCTTACAAAACTGGTTTACAATGAAGGTACAAACAAATATACATACGGAATAGGAATGATGACTAGTTTATTTTCCTTCGTTTACCAGGTAGATTATCAAAAAGTATTGGACACGTATTTTTTCTTTTTTCCCATAATATAAACATTGCAGAGATATATTGATTTGAAAAGTCGCATGACGTCACGTTTGAGTATACTTATAAGTGAAAATTCACTCAAAAGTGACGTCACGAGCCCCCACTCCCAAACTTTGACGCGCTATAACTTTGTCATTTTTTGGTTGATTGCCCAAAGAAAAAATACGTGTCCATTATTTTTTGATCATCTAACTGACGGACTAAATAGAATTTCGTTTACTGTACCCCGTCATCACCCCTATTGTTCAACTACATTGAAACCTATCCGAAGCCAGCACATCATGCCAAGGTCACAAACTTAGAAACCTAACATTTTATTATTTAGAAAAAAAAACTGATTCCGCAAATACTATACTAATATTCGAGATACATATTTTTAAATACCTCTACGGCTTTTCCAAGAAGGGACCCCTTAGGACTTTTATCGCCGAGGACTTAGAAACATAGAAGATATTTGTTTCTTAGGTTTTCACGCACATCTATCTATACTTATCTATACTTATAATAAATCTGTAGAGAGGTCAATCCTGTACATGAAATATATTTTCAAAATAACTATCAGGAGGTGATTAGTGATCGATACTGATGCCAAAAATGCAATCAGTAAAATTTTTGTCTGTCTGTCTGTCTGTGTGTATGTTCTTTATAGAAACAAAAACTACTCGACGGATTTTAACGAAACTTGGTACAATTATTCTTCATACTCCTGGGCAGGTTATAGTATACTTTTCATCACGCTACAATCAATAGGAGCAGAGTAATGAAGGGAAATGTTGGGAAAACGGGAGAAGTTACTCCATTTTTTAAGCTTCCGTCGCGTGTGCAGCCTTAATGGTTAAAGTTACATAGAAATCATGTATGACGGAAATATTCCACATAAAATTGTCTAAAAAATATCCCGCAACAGCATATGTCTATCTTTTATGGTTGACTCACAATAACACGTGTAATTATATAAATGAAGTCATTGTTTATAGCACAAGCCTGAGAACAAAAACTATAGTTTACACTACAGTTCTACACCGAAGCGAAGCGAGGGCGGGCCACTAGTCACTCATAAAATAAAACAATTTTTACGGGTTAGACGCACTGAATTTATTTATCTGACGTTTCGCAGTCTTAAGAAATAATTCTGAACACGTGGTCCTGCAAAGGCTGCGAAACTTCGGATAAATAAATTCAGTGCATCTAACCCGTAAAAATTGTTATATTTAACATAGCAAATGTCAAATTTGTCTCTCATGGAGTTATACATATGACAAACACGATAAAGCGGTAAGTGATGACCGAGTCTTGTCCTACGCGAAAGAAGTGTGAATCTTTTGCGATTTCTTTCGTGGGATATAGAATTTGATGTGTTCTGGTATTTCTTCTATCCTATACTTATTATTCTATCCTCGAACGTGTCATGGCTAAATCTCAATATTCAATCCATAAGGAGGAGCTCGACGGCGCAAGTGGTTAGCGCGTTCGGCTGCGATCGTTTGAAGTTAAGTAACTTTAGTGGTCGGTCATTGGATGGGTGACCAAAAAATCTTTTATCTGAGTTCCTCCATGCTTCGGAAGGCACGTTAAGCCGTTGTTCTCGGCTGCATCTGCAGTCGTTAGCACCCGCCAATTCGCACTGGACCCGCATGGTAGGTCATGGCCCAATCTCCCTATTCCATCCATAGGCTTGTGCCCCAGCAGTGGGGACATTAATAGGCTGATGATGAAGGGAAGGCCTGTACCCCAACAATAGGGACATTAATAGTAGGCTTGTTGAAAATATATCGATATATCGATATTTTTTGTTCTATATATCGATATTTTTTGCCGATATATTTTGATTCGATATATCGATACATCGATACAAAATAACCAATATCGAAATTCGTATCAAAAACGATATTTTTTTTAATTATTAGCGGCATATCACGATCTAACTAAATTCGTATCTGGAAAAATCGTAACTGGATCTCAGATTAATGATATTCAACATATCTATGATCTGTGCTGTATTTAGTATTGTCTATGTCATCATTGGAAAATACGGTCTATTTTTAGGTAGATAATTTTCGTTCCATTATTATTCCGCGTGTCATATTTCGTGAGCTACTGTACGATATTTTTGGGAAAATTGTTCCTATATATCGATGTTTTTTTCGCGATATATCGAAGCCGATATTGATATTTTTTAAAATATCGATGTATCGATATATCGATATTTTTTTCAACTTTCGACATTCTTAATCAATAGGCTAATGAAGATGATCTATGCATATTGCTTCTTAAAGAAAACATTTGCTATATCACATCTCAGGTCACATACATACAATGCTGTAGGTAACCTCATGTACGAGTATATCGTTCATATTAACACCCTAATCACATCGCACTAATCATTATGCAGACACGACAAATCCAATAATAATGACATGCACGTCATAGAGTGAAGAGGCGCGGACTACATAAATAGTAGAGCAGACACCGCATATACATCAGCTGACAGGCCCTCGGGGATATACCAAATACGACTGAATGTAGTTAGTACTTTGAATATTAGGTACTGATTAATTATAATTTTCTAATAATTTGTAACATTGTTATTTTCACTTGTCAAAGTCATAATTGACAGACAGTGACATTAGTATTTATTAATACATATTTTTTAATTCGGCCAGGTGATAAAAAAAAAACATATATGATAAGATAAAAATGTTCGGACAAAAGTTGCTTGGTTTTATGTGTTTGATATCATACCAGTCTTATTTCTGATGTTATCATGGTATTTCTTTAGTTTACAGTCGCTAATTTTTAATGGTCACAAGAAAGATCGCTAGATCATATTTGGGTAGTCATTGGCTTTGCTTTGGGTCTTTATTGATCATATTTGTAGTTTGAAATAAGGTGAGATAAATTTTTCCACAAATCTTGATTCAGAATCGGACCGCAGTAGGGCATCTTTTATAATTGTAGCGATGGCTGTATAAGTGCCAATCCCTCTGTCTGCCGTTTTTAAAAAACGATCGGGACTGTCAAACCGTCGGCCAATAGCAAGCGCGGATAGATTGAGAGAGATGACATGGACATTTTTTGAATTGAAGTTGGTGGGACTGGCTCATATTACGAGAGAGATCGAATTAATAACCGAATAACTTTACTATAATATTTTCGAAGGGAGCCTGCGCAAGTCTTTCGGAGGATATGCTGGAGGGATTGATATCCCAGTAATATAATCATAAATTGTTATATTTGGCCCGAAAAGGTAATTATAAAATCATTCTGTTGTTCGACTATTTTCTTATCGTCTAAATTTAAAAGTAAATGCCGTAATTGGGTTCGTTTTGTATATGATTGTTTTGCCTTGAATTATATAGTCTAAGTCTGGTACGAGAAATACGCAAAGGCGTACGTTGCTCAGACTATTTGAATTTACCTTCGTGCAAATTATAAATTTTACATTGGCGAATTTCATTAAACCGGAGAATTGGTTTACTTCCTTTACCACAGTCAATCTATATGCACGATATTGATCATTGGGATTTGGCGAATTAGTTGGTTTTGGCGAAAATTGAGATTTCGTATCGCTTGAGAGAATTTCATGGGTTGGTTTGCGGAATCGGCCGTTGGTAGTACTATTTATTGAAATTGTTATTATTGTATCCGTCGTGCGTTGATAGATCATTATGTCAGTCAGTCACCTTTGATTTTGATATATATAGATTTAGATTAGTATTCGTGATAAGTTTCAAGTCTATTAACTTAAGAAATAAGATTTTTCATACAAACTTTCATCCTTCATTTTAACCCCTTCGGGTAGTGAATTTTGGAAAATCCTTCCTTAGTGTACCTCTAGATATCACAAAGAACCTACGTGCCAAATTTGGAGTCTCTAGACCTCGCGGTTTGGGCTGTGCGTTGATATTTCAGTCAGTCATTCATTTAGTCAATCAGTTTCTTCCTTTATAGATATAGTAGGATGTATTATACTCTCCTGCTGCACCTTTGATGCTCTGCCAACCCCGCAAGGGATAATTGGCGTGAAGTTTGTGTGTGTACGTAAGTAATGCTAAAGTCTTTCTGAACAAATACGGAAAATATTTTCCAGCCAAGCAAAATGATGACAAATAAGTTACATAAATATTCAGATGAGCTGGAGATGCCGTTTTCGGTGGACGTGCTCATTGCAAAAGCTACAGTTTTACGATGCGCCTTATGTGATAAGCGACTGGCGATTTGCCCAGTGTTGAACTTTTGACTACTTGCGTAATTATGATTTTTATTTTTTTAAAGCATGTAACTGCTTGATGTTTAAATCTAAAGAAAATATAACTAGAAAAAATTCCACGCGGACCAGGCAGCAGACGGGACTCGAACCCAATAATAAAAGAAAAAATAGAAATTATAACTATAATTGCTATTTCTTCTTTCAAATGTTTAATACTTGTAAAAGTATTCATTTGACATTGTGGGTTACCTATAATGCGAAGAGATGGCGCTGCCTTGCAGCTTAAGAATGGATAGAAGAATTTCGACGCAGTCCGTGAGGGCCGTGGTAGCATAATTGGTCAGTGCATTCGCCCGGATTGCGAAGGGTTCGAGTCCCGTCTGCTGCCTGGTCCGCGTGGAATTTTTTCTAGTTATATTTACTTGCGTAATTATCATTTTTGTTTATGTCTGAGGTCCAGTCTTTTTTCTTTGCATGGTCAATGCTGGAAAATTTAATTTTCAGCATTGACCATGTATGTATCCACCCACTATTTTATATTGTCACGCATATGGATTTTGATGTACAGCATAGTTTCTTTATTGTTTGTGAATACCATGATAAAGATATTTCGACTACTTAATTTAGTATCAAGGCAATTTATTTGACATTGTTGAAAATTCATTACTTTATAATATATCTCCCACTAAAAGAAAATCTTCTAATAACCAATTGCGTGCCCGACGGGATCCATAATGCTCAGTATTTATATAAGTACCTACCACCCACTGTACACATTATGGTTGCAATAAATGATTTGAGTTTGAGTTTGAAAAAATAAATAAATGGAAAACATAGAATGCGTTACCCGTGTACGTCGTTATTTTTTCCGAGTAACAACTTATATATGACAACCTATTTTTGGATTTCATTTTTGTTGCACTGCTAAAATGGCAGGCTTTACTTTATAATTCGTTCAGGTTACTTTTAGTCCAGGTTTAACTTTAGTCGACGTTTTATAATAAGGTGGATAATGTCTGACTTTTTTAGCATAAAATTTTTTAAACATAAAATATCTCCTTGCAGCCCTTACTTATCCCTAATCGCTGCCTCTTATGCTACGGTCCATTTACTAGGCTTCGGAATAGGCGTGTAAAAAGGTCCAGCGCAATGCATGCCAATTCCTGCGCTGGACTCCACTGGCCGCACTGTCCGATTGGAAGTACAGACAGCAGAATAAGGTGACGATTTAAACATTATTTAGATAGAACTGTAATAAAAAAAATACGTGTGGCACTCGGGGATTGCCGCGGTAAAGCTATTGCATAGCATTATTTATCAACTTATGTAATTATAATTATTTATTTATTTTATTTATGCAGTATTTTTTTCTTTGATATTAGTAGATGGCGAGGTAGATCTTATGATATTTTATTGGGCAAGCACAGCAAACAACAGCATTGCCCGGCGCCAAAAAAAATTGCCACAAGCTCCACAGTTGTGAAAATTGTGTTCATATGCACTGTTGTCAGGTTATTTTCGTTACGGAATTTCTTGATTCGGTCTCCGTACTCAAAGCCCGCGATAAAATCTATGCAATAGCTTAAAAAATTGAAAATTGAGGGTATTTAGGAACATTTACGCCACCAGTTGGCGCCACTGTGACATAACGTTTTTTTTTTTGAAGTTTTTGTCTCGAATAAAGCGAACGAGCATTAAAAATTCATCCATACACTGACGCTATAGGTGATTTGACGAGTAGACCTTTCATATCAGTACTGCCAGCTGGCGCCGGTCATTCCAGAAAACTCTCGTTTTGAAATACCTAGTTCATATTCTTAGTCAACTTATTTTTTGGTTATATACCTATATTATATATCGTAGGGCCGTATGAGTGAGTGCATTAAACTTCTCCTAAACAGCTGGGCCGATTTCAATAAAAATTGGTGAGTGTTAACGTCTGCCGAGATAGTACATTTTGCGGCTCGAGATAGTACATTTTAGGTCACCCATCCTATCACTGGTTATTGTAAAAGTTTCTTAAGAAAACTTTTAAGATCCAATGCGCTATCCTTCTGCACCATCGAGCTCCCAAAATTTCAATTATGACTTAGGGTGAAATCACTAAAATGATTTATTGATATTATAGTCGATAATTTGATTTTTTATGTAGTTCAGTCTATCTGCTACCTTGAAGCTATTGAGTTCCTCCTGAAACATAAGAAATAAATAATGTTTCCTTCCCCTTCCTTCTCTTCAGGGCACAACACTACCGCTACAGAGCAACATTTCCATGCTCGGTATGGAAGTTCGCTCAGACCTGAATCCAAAGGACTACATCGAAACCGTGATCAAAACAGCGTTACAGCGGCCCGCGATCCGCATCATAGGCGATGAGGAGGTGATTTAACACCTTGAGCCTCTTCAATTACGCCGTGACGTGGCGCCACTAAGCGCGTTCTATCGTCTGTACCACGGCGAGTGTTCTGAGGAGTTATTCTCTCTTATCCCACCTTCCCCTTTCCTTCAGAGAACCACGCGCGCTGGCCTACGTTGTCACCGTCTTACTGTGGCCACAATTCCAACGCGTACAAAGAAATTTGGTGACTCATTTCTTTGTCGCACTATCCGTAAATGGAATGCTCTGCCCGCTCACGTTTTCCCTCCCTCTTACAATCTGGGATCCTTTAAAAGAGGCGTGAAGAAGCAACATGCAGGCCGGCAGAGTGAGGATGGCTGGTGTGGCTGGTAGAACTGCTGTATCAGCTATCTTCGCGTCTGGACTTCACCTTCACTTAACATCAGGTGGGGTGGAGTCATTTGTCGGACCTATCTACAAAAAAAAAGGTAATTTCCCCCTTATTTGCTCTCCCTACATCAACTGTCGTATCGTGACCGGGGTTTGAATCAAGGCGGTCCATTTCAATTCGGCTCCCGTCACGGCGCCGTTGCCGAGGTGCAAGCACTCGCCCACCATTATTGCAGAGAATGCACTATTTACCGACTGTTGCCATCACTTTTGGCTATCAGCATTTTTATACTGGTCCGTATTTTCTTAGCACCCTCCTGTAATATTTGTTTCTTCTGGATGAGTTCGGTGCCGTTTCAGTATTTTGCAGCTTGCAGAGGTCCAGTGTTCGAACCTTTTTTATGTTTGATAAAATAAGTGCAATGTTTGGTTCTCGGCTCATGGTTTTTAGGGTTCCGTAGCAAATGGCAAAAAACGGAACCCCTATAGATTCGTCATGTCCGTCCGTATGTCACAGCCACTTTATTCCGAAACTATAGGAATTATACTGTTGAAACTTGGTAAGTAGATGTATTCTGTAAACAGCATTAAGTTTTTTTACACAAAAATAGAAAAAAAAGCAATAAATTTTTGGGGGTTCCCCACACTTACAACTTTAACACATATTTTTTTTCCTCAAACCCATACGTATGGGGTATCTATAGATAGGTCTTCAAAAATGATATTAAGGTTTTTAATATATTTTTCTAAACTGAATAGTTTACGACACGAGACACTTCCAAAGTGGCAAAATGTGCTGCAAGTTAGAATTTGATACTTAAATGCATTTAAGTCTGTGGCCCAAATACGGAAAATTAAAGTAAATAAATTATCAATATGGGGGTGACTATCGGGGGGTGAATTAAAAAATTAAAAAATAAAGTTCCGCTAACTGTGTCGTGCTACATATCAAATGAAAGGGCTCAATGTGTAAAATAAAACATATTTTTTTACAAATGTAAATTGAATGGCTTAATAATTATTTAAAAAAATAGATGAAAAATTACCTGTATCCCTCCGTTTCTCCGATGATTACTGCGTCTTAAAATAAAAAATAAAATGAAATGTGGCTCTTTGCCTGTAGATTACAGGAAAACCTATAAGAAGTTTCATTATCAGCCTTTTAATGTTCCTAGTTCTGGGGCACAGGTCTTCCCTATGGATAGAATAGGGAGATTGGGCCATGACCCACCACGCGGGCCCAGTGCGGATTGGCGGGTGCTAACGACTGCAGATGCAGCCGGGACCAACGGCCTAAACTGCCTTCTCGAGAGGAACTCGAGATAGACGATTTTTGGTCACCCATCCAATGACAAGAAAAGTTGCTTTACTTCAACAATCGCAGCCGAACGCGCTAACCACTCGCGCCATCGAGCTCCTCATAAGAAGTTTATTGTAAATAAAATAAAATAAATATTTAAAGGGAGCTCCCATACAACATTCGTGATTTGTCGTTTATAGCTCGATATTAAAAGTGTTATTAAAAATTAGAATAGTGTCTAATGTTATATGGATGGTACGGTATGGAACCCTTCGTGCGCGAGTTCGACTCTCACTTGACCGGTTTTATCTTATATAAATGACTAGCGGTCCGCCCTCGCTTCGCTTCGGTGTAGAGCTATAGTGTAGACTACAGTTTTTGTTCTCAGGCTTGTATTATACACAATGACATTCATCTATGATTCTTATTATACCTGCATGCAAAGTCTCAGCCCGATCGGTTTAAAATTGACAAACTTTGATACAAACTTTCATTCCCTATTTTATCCCCTTAGGGATAGAATTGATCAAAATTCTTTCTTAGCGGATGTCTACGTCATAACATCTACCTGCATGCCTAATTTCAGCCCGATCCGTCCAGTGGTTTGGGCTGTGCGTTGATAGATCACTATGTCAGTCAGTCACCTTTGAGTTTTATATATATATAGAAAATAGAATTATACCTACCCCTCTGAAATTCAATTATAGAATAAATTTTATTAAAAATATATTTACGTATAAATATTGAATATGAAAATATCTATTTTCAATCGCATCGGCGATTCCGATTGCAGATTCGGGTGCAAATTGTTGTCGTCGCATTCGAAATCCTAAAATATATTCCTTGTAACGTATGCCAAATGTTATATATTTGCAGTGAAATCATGTTTCTGTTGCTGTACGGCGCTGGACCGAATTCCGTTTGTGAAATTTGTTGGAGAAATGTGTATGAGGTGAAAATGAAGGGTCGCGCCAATCATTATCCTCATTTTATTTATTTGTTTTGCAAAAAAAAACAGCAAATGGCGGAAATAATGCCATAAGGCATTCTTTACCAGTCGACCAGTAAAACCGTGAGAAATAAAAATACGAGGGTGCAATAAGGGCATATGCTAAATAAACCAGGTAGGTAATATATATAGAATACACAAATATTAAAATATAAATACAACAGATACATCTAAATATATATGCTATATCTACAATACATATATAAACATACACATAATTATGCCAGTCAAATATGAGAACGCAGATTAATTGCTTTACGTATATTAGGAGGCAAGTCATTCCAGAGTCGTACAGCCGTGATGGTAAAAGAATATGAGACGATGAGCCGTTGGAGAGACTGGGTAAAAGAGACTATTGTTATTCTGTCGAAAACTTTTACTAGATAGGAAAGAACCATAATGTTGTGACTCCAAAATATATAAAACGACACGAAATATATAAAATAGGGTAAATACCCTGACTATAGCGAACTGAGTTTATTTATTTATCTTTAACAAAGTTTCTACAGCGATTTTTGTGGATGTAATACAATAAAATATAAATACAATCTTAAGATCAATTACAGAAACTTATTATGTACACATTAGATACTAACGGCGTTATTTTAATCAATATAATATTTAATTTTAAAACAGTGTAAAAACAAACACTAAATACCCATATTAAAAGAGTTTACAGGATTGTTTTAGTTAGTAAAGGAAAAGCAACAAATTTCCTGTAACAGATTACGAAATTATCTTTTTAGTAACTTAACAATATAATTAAAAGTGTGATGTTTATTTAATG
This sequence comes from Chilo suppressalis, assembly GCA_902850365.2. Taxonomy (NCBI): domain Eukaryota; kingdom Metazoa; phylum Arthropoda; class Insecta; order Lepidoptera; family Crambidae; genus Chilo; species Chilo suppressalis. The sequence goes on from OU963894.1 coordinate 2,375,195, forward strand.
AGTAATTTTCAAACATTAAAATAACACAATCTTAAAGATTACTTAGTATCCAAATTACCTTAACCTACTTAAATAAATAATTTACAAAATAAATAATATCATTACTTCCATAGTAAACTTACGAATTTGAATTTCATAAAACCTACTACGCCAAAATATCTCTTATCTAATAGACAAGTCCGTCCGTCCGTGGTGCTGTTTCAGCGGCCAAACCGTAAGAGATAGATATAGAGAATGATTAAGTTATAAGTTGAGAATAGTCTGATAAGACTACAAACCGGATGTGAGTAACGTAGCACTTCCGGTTTTCGAAAAATCACGTGATTTCTATTTCAAACGAAACCACACAAAATCTCCGAAGTTTTCAATTAATTAAATACATTTTTTTTTTTTTTTAGGTTTTGGTGAACATATGGTTCACTGGTTTGCTAGTCGTCTAATAATTTGGTAAGTTTACTTTGGGTGCATAAACATAAAATGCAGATTCATTCAAACAATCAGATTTTTTGTAACCGTCATTGATAAATTTGTGTGACTTTTCCCTGGTGTTAAGTACCCTATTATGTGCAGTTTTTTTATTATAGATTTTAACTAAAAAGCAGATTCATAAGTTTGCCGTAGATGTGACGATATGTCAGTCAGGAATGGTGCCCAATAGCCTGGCAGCATTGCCATATTGGATAGCGAGGCTGATCCGTTGACCAAAATAGCTGCTAGCTTTTTGATCACCAGTCACCGCGGTGAGCCACTTTGACGGTTCCTTAATCATTAAAATATATATATATATTAAATTAAAAGAATCTTTTCTGATACCATGAATGAGTGGGTTTATTTGAAGTACAAAATTTCTTTCGATTCATTACACTTTTGAAAATTTGCCACCTCTTTTCACCACACAAACAAATAAAAGAAACGACGGGTTGCACTCCTGGAGTGCCGGCAGAAGTGAAAACTTGAATATTAACGTTGTGCATTTTTGAAATTTTGGAATGGTTAGGGAATATTTTTGCAGGAATTGCTTTAAATCAGTATAAAAGTATTATCATGTATGTGGTAGAATACAATATTTATTTATTGCGCTATCGTACACAAACATGACAATTTATATTACATTGAAAAAGTTTATCTCTCAGAAAAATCAACTTACATGAATCACGTTTAAGCGCACTTAGCGACATCTATTGTAAAGAAATCAACTTACATGAATCACATTTAAGCGCTCCTAGCGACATCTATTGTAAAAAAATGCATTTTCTTCGCAATAAAGCTGCACTACGTTACACAACCCTATTAAAAAAAATACAACTCTAAATTTTCTCTTCTACCACCTGCCCCTATTTTTTATGGCGGTACGAAGTTCGCTGGGTCAGCTAGTAAAATATAAATATCCTACAACGTCCAATTCCATAAACACATCGCATGACAAATTCTGTTGTCATTTCATAATAAATCAAGGTCTTAATTCTCAATGAAATCAGTTAGTTTAATCACTGCCGTACACTCTACGCTCAGGATGACAAACGACAACACGATTGCAGGTGAGTCGCAACAAATTGTTGCGACAAATTGTCGCAACTACCTTACTAATTACCACGCTGCGAGCTGCGATCCGCCCCGCAGGTGAAGGGTTAAGTCCCCTATTTTTTATGGGGCTTTGCGCCGGCAACTTTCCGTGGGGCCATTTGTAGTATGTTTAAATGTAATTAATATCACTTAATTGCAACTTCATTTTTGGAGGTTGAAACGATTCGCCTGGCAGTTATTTTGACGTTGAGTTTAAATCTAAACTAGGTTGTACTCTATCATGGGTGTCATACGTAGGTATGCCTTTAGTTGTCATCATTGTTACCTTATGTTTTTGATGACCATTTGCAGCAATTTATCAATAAATAAATAAAACAACTTTCAACGGGTTAAATGTACAGATTTAGTTTATTTATTGACATTTCTCATCCTTTGCAGGAATGCGTCGTCAAAATAATGATTTGTTGTTTTCTTTGTCGAGCTACCTTCGAAAGACTTTTATTGAGCGTTGGGATATTTCAATGGAAGATTTTTAAAATTTTATTGTCTATGCTAGATAAATAAATAAAATCAATGCAATCAATCGGCGACCTCCGTGGTCGAGTGGTTTGTACGCCGGGTTTCATGGTGTCCCCGACTCGAGAGGTTCCGGGTTCGAATCCCGGTGGTGGAAGATGTTTGTGTGATGAATACGAGTATTTGTACTCCAGTCATGGATGTTTAATATGTATTTCTATATAAATATACTTATATATGTACTGTATATGTATTCTATCCGTTACCCTAGTATCCCATAACACAAGCCTTACAGTGCTTACTTTTGGGGCTAGGCTAATTGGTGTGAGTGTTGGAAATATTTATTTATTTATTATTATTAATGCATCTAACCCGTTGAAACTTGTTTTATTTAATGAATGATGTGCGTGAAAACCTAAGAAACAAATAATTTATCAAAATCTTAATTCAACTTAAAATTTATTTTTAGCCCATACAATAATATCAAATTCACATTGACGTTTTGACATTTTTCTAAAGGATAGATAGTTTTAGTTGGATTGGAGATTAAGCAAAGCTGCAAGTGGTAATATGTGAATTATACTTAAAACATATTAATAATACGGCATATACGTAAGGAAGTGTTTGTTAAATCAGGATTTTTTAACCAATACAAATTCCTTCATTTGAATTCCTCGGTTTAAGCTCATAAATTTCATCTTATTAATAATCTTGAGCAACAAGAAAAAGCGACACAACTTGTCAGTTTCATTTTCAAAATAGTAACCATCTAATTCAGGAATGATTTGTTATAACTCGTTTGAAATAAATGACACGTGACAGAGCCTCATGAGAGCTATAATTCATACAAAATAATATGCGCTAAGATAACATAACTAAAGAAACCACAATATTTTATAGTACAAAAAGAAATGCGGCAATAATGTGCATGATTTGTGAGAAAGTTGAAGCGAAAAAATGCTTTTAATGTTTTTATAACTGAAAGCAATAGGTTTGAAAGAATTTGAGCCTTTTTCTTATTGATGACTTCCGTATATTATAGTTAGAGTCTTGGCTCATCACTTTAAAGTTTAATGTGCATTCTTTGTTTAAAATTTTCATAGCATGCGCTGAAGCGCATTGGTTTTCGGGTCATTACTTATTTCATTATTTACTAGACTGAGATTTAAATCTAGAAAGTAGGAAAACAGCTATGGAGACTTAACCGTTTGCCTAACTAAATATTTTTTTTATAGAGGTAGGCAAATGACTCTACCCCACCTGATGTTAAGTGGTAATAAAGTCCAAACGCGAAGATAGCTGGTACAGCAGTTATAAACTGCTACACCGATCATCCTCACGTTGCTGGCCTGCAAAAATGCTTCTTCACGCCTCTCTTAAAGGACTCCAGATTATAGGAATGAGGGAACACTTGCACGGGTAAAGAATTCCACTTCAGAATAGTACGACAAAGAAAGATTTTCGGTGTATAGTCTTAAATAAATAAAAAATTATGACTATACACCGAAAATTCCATTAATCAAAATAACATGACATTTCATGTCAAATATAATTTGAACCAGTTTATTTTAGACACTCTTTTGAATAATAATAAAATGAAAATGTAGTTTTTTTTAAGTTCGATAAAAAGAACTAATCTTTCCCCGGGGCTGAGTTAAAAACAGATTAAAAACTAATGGCCGCGCGTGATGGACAAAAATGAACGCTATTGCGACTACACGACATGCTGTATTTGGGACAAAAATAATATTAATATGATTTTTTTTGTTTGAATATAAAATAAACGGTTGAAGGAACACTTTCTATCCTCTTGAATCAGTTTCTGAACTGTGTTGCTTCTCCCTTTTAACACTTATAAATTTTATTTAAGTATGTATGTTTATTTGATCATTTATATAGATATGTATGTAGGTTTTGTTTATGTAAGTATTGTATTTTTTTGAAGTTATACTTCTTTAGCCGCGTTATGAAAAAATTATGAGAGTGAAATTTTAAGATGCGCGCGCATCACTGTAACACAAAAGTAACATAATGAAGTTAGCCGCGGGCGCGTTATGAAAAAATGATGAGAGTGAAATTTTAAGATGCGCGCGCAACACTGTAACAGAAAAGTAACACCATGAAGTCGGCCGCTAAACCGCACATTACTCGTAAGTCTCGAAAAAAAGCTTCCAACAAAATAGTAATAGGATCTCTTAGTCGCACATGTTGGGACGCTCGTCGCCTCTGATCACTGTTTTCATATTTATAATATTTACCCACATGTTTCTAGTTTCTATATTCTTAACACGTGTTATAATGTTATACAAATGCGAAATTTATATGTGCTAATAAATTTTATTCAGTAGTGATTTTAATTGAATATTTTGATTATTTATTAAAATTTTCAAATTAAAACTGAACTTTATTGACTACGTTGACTATCCTTTTCCAATCCTTTTATTATCTTATTGTAATTAATTATCTGCATGCAATTAAAAACTATTTTTTAATAATTCCAAAAAGAAGTATAACTTCTCACGCGCGTACTTAAGTACACGCACCCATATTATTTATATTCAGGAGGCACACACTAACGGCTTTTTTATGTTCTTTTCTTTCACGGGCCTGCTGGAGGAATTTCAATATGAAATAAGCAGTGCCCTTATACAAATTTCTCGTTCTTGTTCTACTTATCTGTTTTATTGTGTATGTACCAAATAAGTAAATAAATAAATAATCGGGTACCAAAACTTATACGGTAATCTATATTCTGATTCAAATCGTCTTTTATGTTTTCCAAATACTTAATTCCTGAGTTAATGCAATAATTCCTTTTATACATATAATCAAATTCATAAAATTACATTAAATTTTAATTCTGGAAAGTCGTTGCTACTTCGTGAACGTAACCTAATTGACATTGTAGTTATCTACAATAACAAGAAATGCCTTGCAGCCTCAAAATCGGTAGAATAAAATGACACGTCGATAAACTTTCCAGTAATTTATAGGTCATCTGCCCACATAATGAATTATGCTGGTTCGATTCCTGGCTAGGACGAGTTAAATTTCTTTCGAGAATTTTTTATTGACATTCTTAGTCTATTTAAAATTTATTTTAATTCTCATTTTTATTGAACTATTGTATTCTTATTCTTGTTAATAGGTATTTAGTGTTATAAGTTAGATTTCTCATAATTTCAAAATGTTAATTAGCTTTAATTTAAACGTTGATTTCTTGATGATAAATTGAATAACCATTACATTTCTGACAAATGTTAATAAAGGCATCTATTCAATCGCAGTTAAATCATACTATGCAAAATCTATTTATACATGTTTCAGAATAATGTAAAAATAAAGTCTTTTCTTTTAGAACGAAACATGGTCACCTTACTTAACCCTTTAGAAATGATGTCTCGTGGCACACAATTTATAATAACCTACCTTTTTTACACATCCTCTTTATAATGATCTATTTGTTCGGGAGACAAACTCCGTTTTAGATCCAAATTTATAAATAGTTAACAGTTTGTCTACTTATGCATACAGAGATCATAGTAGATGATTGTATTCAGAGTGAATACAGTTTTGCATTTATATCAAATTCTTATTATGTAATCACAATAATAATATGAGGGCGAAAGTTTGTGAGTGTGTATGTTTGTTACTTCTTCACGTCTTAACGGCTGGAGCGATTTTAATAAAATTTGGTATGGAGTTAGCTGACACCCTGAATTAACACATATTCACTGCGGGAAAATATCCCTAATAAACCGCGGATAGCTAGCGCGATTATGAAAGCTAAGCGACGTTCGTAAAGGCGAATTCTGGGATGGGTGACCGAGGAATATTTCCCCAAAACTGTTTGCGCCGTTTGACAAACATAGGTAATACATTTATATACCTACTCTTAAACGAAATTGTGAGACAACAAGATGAAGTTTGTAGCAGAGTTTATTTCTATAACGTCGCGTAAATACCTAAGTGTGTTTGCCTTTCGCTTGATTGAATTAAGCTGTCGAGACATAGACGCATTTGGCTTTCGACAAATTATCGCACATCACATGGTTTATCAAGATACTAACGAAATGTGACGCACCAAAATACCATGCCTGACTTCAGAATTCAATTAGGACTAAACTTAGCTCTTCTAAAAGAGGAACTCGATGGTGCGGGTGCTTAGCGCGTTCGGCTGCGATCATTGAAGTTAAGCAACTTTCGCAGTGGTCGGTCATTGGATGGGTGACCAAAAATCTTCTATCTGGAGCTCCTTCGTGCTTCGTAACGCACGTTAAGCCGTTGGTTCCGGCTGCATCTGCAGTCGTTAGCACCTACCAATCCGCACAGGGCCCGCGTGGTGGGTCATGGCCCAGACTCCCTATTACATTGATAGGGAATACCTGTGCCCCAGCAGTGGAGACATTAATAGACTGGTGAAATCGATGATGATGATGAAAAGCTCTTGTGAATCATTTAACAGAGTAAAGTTAATCGGATACGTTGTTTGGGGGATATGCACTCATATTCTAACACAGATAGGCAAATTCTATTCGACATAGTAGATACACAATCTGTTGATTTTGATAATTATAACGTTTAGAAAATAAATAGACTGCTCCAAAAGATTTTAAGTGGTGTCAGCTCAGAATACAGATAGAGGTTGGAAGAGTTATCATAGTTCGTTTACGGGAACCGATGTCGCCAATAGACTGCTCCAAAAGATTTTAAGTGGTGTCAGCTCAGAATACAGAAGGAGGTTGGAAGAGTTATCATAGACCGTTTGTACGGGAACCGATGTCGCCTGCTCGCCCCCACTACACTTCCATCCAATAGACAATAGCGAATCAAATGATGCGACATCAAAGAATTGAACCAATCAGTGCTCACAGCCGAGAGCAGCGACGCAATCAGAACCAAATTTTGGTCAAGTTATGAGCATTTGCGCACACATAACTGTGGCGAGCCTGCGTCGCCCGCAAGGCCATACGAACCGCTTTCCGTGAGTGGAAAGGAAATACGCCTCTCCATCTACAATCAGCATCATCACAGAATACAGAAAGATGTTAAAAGGGCCTTGTGGGCGGGGCAGGCGGCAGGCAGATCAAAACTTGGTTCCAATGGAGAAGTATACGCAAAGCTCGACATAGACAATAGTACGGTTCTCAAGTTTGGAACCCCTGTTATAGCGCTCACATTATCCGACTTGAATCTGTTCAGCGAAGATTCTTAATGTATTTACAATACAAAAGTAGGACTTATGACTCTAGCTACGAGGAAAGGTGTCGTAGACATCACATCCTGCCCATGAATGAGCGAAGAAAAATAGCAGATGTATTTCTACTGGCAAAAATCGCTCAAAGTCTCATTGACTCGCCGGACGCACTAACAAAAATAGGTATAAAAATCCCTAACAAAACCGTAAGGCGATTTGTACATTTAGATGTTCCCCAATGTGGTACTAATTACAGAGAAAACTCTTTTTTCGTAAGGTCTGCTAAAGAAACTAACAAATTAGTAAGTTTCCCCCAACTTGACTTATTTATAACTAAACCACAAATACTTAAAAATATCTTAGTCAGTTCTTGGTTTGCTGATTCTTAAACTGCCTAGCTCAATTAATGCATGCTTTAAGCGTCGCTTGCTGTTATATCTCAATTATCTCTAGTCTTATTACTTTCCTGTAGTTTCAGCGACGAGCTTTGTATTGTTAGTCATATGCGAAAACGTGTTAATGGTGTCTAGATTTACATTTAGTTATAATTGCTGTTAAAAAAACACTGTACGTTTTCCGAATAACATAAAATAAAATAAAAATAAAATAAAATAGATGGCGCTGCAAACGCTTGACCCAAACCACAGCCAAATATTGCCGCTGACAAATTTTAAACGTGTTGTTTTGCTGTTAAAAATATTAAATAAGTGGTGAAAATGTATTCAACATTGGCTGTAATACAGCTGAAAACAGAGTTGAAAAGGAGAGCAGCATCTGTGCAAGGCAGAAAAGCTGATCTAGTAGAAAGCTACTCTTTCTATTATTATGCTCGAATGCTCATTCTCCGTACATAGATGCATTTTCCATGATTATTTTAAAAGTTAATGGATCTGAGTTACTTTTAGCGGGCTCATTAGTCAAATCTATCTTATTTTTGCATCAGTCAGACATCTCATAGAGTTAGGTTACCTCTGGCTGAAATGGGAGGTATAACATTGGGTTTTTTACAGACTTTAGGCATAATTATGACCGCAATTTTAATTTTGGTGCAGTTTTTTAGATCAAAATGAAGACATCCAGATGCAATTACCTGCCTCAGATACATACAATGATGTACAGCAGTTCAGTTTACCCCCCCCCCTCCTTTTCAAAGCAACATTAAATTATATTTTAGGCGGCATGCAGTTTTCTCACAATAACCAGGAAACTGCACAACTCGGCATTTGTATGTTGTTTAATAAAAAGCTTAAAAATGAATATAAGCTAATATACACCGTGTTCCTTAGGTTATACACTAACTTTGGCATGTTATTCAGACTATTAAATTGATCATTTTTTACTATGGACACTTCTGTGAATTCCAATTTCTTTAACAATTTTTTATTTTCATACAAACTAAATGCTTAGACGTAATTTATCTAATATGAATTACTCTTTACCTGAGCTGGCAACGTCGCATTTGAAACTTTGTTTCACATGTCCACATAAACTTTTTGAAACTTTTCTTGACGTCAACAATGTTTTTTTAAATTTTGACTTTTGAAACTATGTCTTAATGACCATTGACAAAGAGTTGATAGTTTGATGGTTTTGGTTGCACAAAGTGGCAACATCTCACAGATAAAGACTCTTTCTCACTGCACAACACAATTAAGTTGGTTCAACTTAAATTACCAATAACTTAAAAACTATGTTATTTAATCTACTACTTTCCTTGTACGATATGTTTAACAAGAGCTATAGAAGTATAATTCAAAGTTAATGTATATCCTCAGGAACACGGTGTATAGTATGTATTTGATCGAAGTTTTGGGTCAAGCGATTACAGTGCCATTCTTGTCCATTGCGTCGTTGCTCTCGGTGTAAGCGGTGATTGGTTCAATTGTTTGATGCTGTCGTTTGATTGGCTATAATCTATTAGGTGGAGTGTAATGGGGGCGAGCCGGCGACATCGGTTCTCGAACTAATGGTCTTTGATGACCCTTCTAAACTCTTACTGTGTTCCGTGATCATCACCTTGCCGACCTGAACCTAATCCTCGACTCCGTGGAGCCCTAGAGATTATTTCCCTGAACGACGCCTCAATTTTTTCCAACACTCGCACCAATTGTACTGTAGGCTTGTGTTATGTGATACTAGAGTAACGGACATAATACATATACACATTAAAACATCTAAGATTGGTTAACAAATGCACGTATTCATCACACAAACATCTGCCCCCACCGGGATTCGTATTCGTAGCCGTCGTATAAACCACTTGCCCACGGAGGTCGTGTAACTTGATAATGCTTTGCAACAAAAATCAAAATTTCCGTTAAAGGAAGCAAATAAAATCTCTACTAGTAACATTCATCTTCTATACTTATAATAAATCTGTAGAGAGGTCAATTCTGTACATGAAATATATTTTCAAAATAACTATCAGGGGGTGATAAGTGATCGATACTGATGCCAAAAATGCAATCAGTAAATTTTTTGTCTGTCTGTCTGTCTGTGTGTATGTTCCTTATAGAAACAAAAACTTCTCGACGGATTTTAACGAAACTTGGTACAATTATTCTTCATACTCCTGGGCAGGTTATAGTATACTTTTCATCACGCTATAATCAATAGCAGCAGAGTAGTGAAGGGAAATGTTGGGAAAACGGGAGAAGTTACTCCATTCTTTAAGCTTCCGTCGCGTGTGCAGCCTTAATGGTTAAAGTTACATAGAAATCATGTATGAAGGAAATATTCTACATAAAATTGTCTAAAAATATTCTGCAATAGCATATGTCTATCTTTTATGGTTGACTCACAATAATACGGATAATTATATAAATAAAGTCATTATTTATAGCACAAGCCTGAGAACAAAAACTATAGTTTACACTACAGCTCTACACCGAAGCGAAGCGAGGGCGGGCCACTAGTATGGTATAAATTAAGTAAAATAATTATGATGGTCAAATTCTTAAAAAATACGATATCGGTACCTAATAAAAGTGTTTTGATATAAAAATGTGATTCAGTTATTTCGTGGTAATTTTTCGAATTGAGAATGCTAAGAAATATATCTTTCAAACATGAGAATTTTTCACTTTAATCGTTTCGCTGTTCCGTCAACTTGCAAGTATGCAACGAGTTTAAAAATATGCCTAAAATATTAAGCGAGGTTAAAATAAACTCGCATCACCGTTTTACATATTTGAATTTCCGGTGCAAAGCAACATTTATCTTATTCCTTGCCGTATAAAGTGTATATTCGAGAAACACGTAAGTTTTAGGGTTCCGCATCCAAAGGGAGCCAGTTGGGTGCCAATAAAACTTTATTGCTAAGCCCGTGCTGTCCGCCTTTCTGTCAGCGGGCCATGTCTGTAATGGGCTGGTAGATTACCCCACTAATATTATAAATGTGGAAGTTTTCATGTTTGTTACTCAATCACGCAGAAACTACTGAACGAATTTGGATGAAATTCGGTACGCATATAGTTTATAACCTGACTTGAGACGTAGGATACTTTCTATCCCGAAAAAATGTAAGGATAATGTGGGGGATTCTCAAAAAACTAAACATATATATATATAAAGTTTCAGTGTTTCTTTGTGTGTCACTGTTTCAAAAATATATATAGTGCTATAACAATAAAAAAAATAGAAAACATAGAAACAAACAAACAAACAGTCGTGAACTTTAAAACCTCTGACGACCTCCGTGACTGAGTGGTTTGTACGCCGGGTTTCGTGGTGTCGCCGACTCGAGAGGTCCCGGGTTTGAATCCCGGTGGGGGCAGATGTTTGTGTGATGAATACGAGCATTTGTACTCCAGTCATGGATGTTTAATATGTATTTCTATACAAATATACTTATATATGTACTGTATATGTATTCTATCCGTTCCCTAGTATCCCATAACACAAGCCTTACAGTTCTTACTTTGGGGCTAGGCTAATTGGTGTGAGTGTTGGAAATATTTATTTATTTAAAAACAGTACACATCTTTTTTGGCATGTCAAAATCAAGAAGTGTTACAAACCATTTCATGTTTTTTTTTTATTAATGGTATCGACTCTGGCATAACTCTCTTATCCAAAAAATAAATTCGAGAACTGTGTATCCCTGTCATTTTCTATAAAGAATGAAAAGGAGAGAATGATGTTAAATTTAGTCTTAAGTTTAGGGAAACACGCCAGTATCGTCACGATTGTCTTATTAATATTACTTCTTATTAATTCTTCTGGTATTGTGTGAAAGTTTGTGTGTGTGATTAAAGTTTACCCATCATAATGTTATTTCATACAGTCCATCGTTTTTAGAACGTTGCCATGGCGTTTTGCAAATCTAAATGGCTCCCTAATACCATTGGTGTGAGTCCGTCTCGAACTTAGCCAGTTTTTAGGGTTCCGCAGCAAAGTGGCAGACACAGAACCCTTATGGATTCGTCATATAAGTCTGTTTGTCTGGCCGTCCGTATGTCACAGCAACTTTTTTCTGAAACTATAAGAACTATAATTGAAACTTGGTAAGTAGATGTATTCTGTGAACAGTATTAAGATTTTCATACAAAAATAGAAAAAAACCAATAAATTTTGGTAGTTCCCCATATTTGGAACTGATATTCAAAAAATTTTTTTATCAAACCCATGTGTTTGAGTATCTGTGGAGAGGTCTTCAAAAATGATGTTGATGTTTCTAAAATATTTTTTTTTCTAAAGTGGTAAAATGTCCCCCCCCCCCCCTTGTAACTTCTAAAATAAGAGAATGTTAAAACTAAAAAAGTATATGATGTAAATTATCATGCAAACTTCTACCGAAAATTGGTATGAACGAGATCTAGTAAGTAGTTTTTTGTAAGTTTCTTGTAAATATGAATACGAATACGAATACGAATATGAATATGAATATGAATATGAATATGAATATGAATATGAATATGAATATGAATATGAATATGAATATGAATATGAATATGAATATGAATATGAATATGAATATGAATATGAATATGAATATGAATATGAATATGAATATGAATATGAATATGAATATGAATATGAATATGAATATGAATATGAATATGAATATGAATATGAATATGAATATGAATATGAATATGAATATGAATATGAATATGAATATGAATATGAATATGAATATGAATATGAATATGAATGTGAATATGAATGTGAATATGAATATGAATATGAATATGAATATGAATATGAATATGAATATGAATATGAATATGAATTACATTGATCAAATTTACAACGAACTACAAGAACTTTTATATTATGTTATTTGCTGCTACGGAACCCTTCATGGGCGAGTCCGACTCGCACTTGGCCGCTTTTTTTTAAAGATATTTTTATTATAATTCAGGTCACGTTCAAGGAACCTTCAATCTTTCTCGCAGCCTATCATTATAGATCGATGGATAATTATAATTATTGATACGAAATAATCATGTTTATCGTGCGGGCTATAAAAAAGCATCATACTTAATATTATTTTTAACTACCTAATACCTGGCTGCAAGAAAACAGGAAATACCTGCATGCTTTTAGGTTTAATCAGTTTAGTGCCCTTAGCACGAACCGATATCGAATTCGAATAGTTTACGAGTCCGAATTTTTATTGTCATGCTAGTGGCCCGCCCTCGCTTCGCTTCGGTGTAGAGCTGTAGTGTAAACTATAGTTTTTGTTCTCAGGCTTGTGCTATAAACAATGACTTTATTTATATAATTACACGTGTTATTGTGAGTCAACCATAAAAGATAGACATATGCTGTTGCGGGATATTTTTTAGACAATTTTATGTAGAATATTTTCGTCATACATGATTTCTATGTAACTTTAACCATTAAGGCTGCACACGCGACGGAAGCTTAAAAAATGGAGTAACTTCTCCCGTTTTCCCAACATTTCCATTCACTACTCTGCTCCTATTGATTGTAGCGTGATGAAAAGTATACTATAACCTGCCCAGGAGTATGAAGAATAATTGTACCAAGTTTCGTTAAAATCCGTCGAGTAGTTTTTGTTTCTATAAGGAACATACACACAGACAGACAGACAGACAAAAATTTTACTGATTGCATTTTTGGCATCAGTATCGATCACTAATCACCCCCTGATAGTTATTTTGAAAATATATTTCATGTACAGAATTGAGCTCTCTACAGATTTATTATAATTGTCATATATGTATTGATTTCTAGTTCTCGTTATGTTCTTTGTGGCACTGCTGTTCAAGTTTCCATACTATGAGGAGCCCGATGGCGCAAGTGGTTAGCGCGTTTGGTTGCGATCGTTGAAGTTAAGCAACTTGCGCAGTGGTCGGTCATTGGATGGGTAACCAAAAATCTTCTATCTCGAGTTCTTCCGTGCTTCGGAAGGCACGTTAAGTAGTTGGTCCCTGCTGTATCTGCAGTCGTTAGCAACCGCCAATCCGCACTGGGCCCGTGTGGTGGGTCATGGCCCAATCTCCCTATTCCATCCATAGGGAAGACCTGTGTAGCAGTGGGTACATTAATAGACTGATGATGATGATGATGAACGACGATGACTTTTTACGTCGACCAGCATAGGCATTCTGCAATCTCACTATCTCATTTATTCGGATTTCTGACAAATGTCAAATATCGTATACTGGCTGCTTCTACAGACATAGCGCATTTCTGACATATGTCAATTATCTAATACTGGCTGCTTCTACACACATAGCGGATTTCTGACAAATCTCAAATATCTAATACTGGCTGCTTCTACAGACATAGCAGATTTCTGACGAATGTCAATTATCTAATACTGGCTGCTTCTACAGCCATAGCGGATTTCTGACAAATGTCAAATATCTAATACTGGCTGCTTCCACAGACATAGCGGATTTCTGACAAATGTCAAATATCTAATACTGGCTGCTTCTACAGACATAGCGAATTTCTGACGAATGTCAATTATCTAATACTGGCTGCTTCTACAGACATAGCGGATTTCTGACGAATGTCAATTATCTAATATTGGCTGCTTCTACAGACATAGCGGATTTCTGACGAATGTCAAATGTCTAATACTGGCTGCTTCTACAGACATAGCGGATTTCTGACAAATGTCAAATATCTAATACTGGCTGCTGCTACAGACATAGCGGATTTCTGACAAATGTCAAATATCTAATACTGGCTGCTTCTACAGACATAGCAGATTTCTGACGAATGTCAATTATCTAATACTGGCTGCTTCTACAGACATAGCGGATTTCTGACGAATGTCAATTATCTAATACTGGCTGCTGCTACAGACAAAGCGGATTTCTGACAAATGTCAAATATCTAATACTGGCTGCTTCTACAGACATAGCAGATTTATGACAAATGTCAATTATCTAATACTGGCTGCTTCTACAGACATAGCGGATTTCTGACGAATGTCAAATATCTAATACTGGCTGCTTCTACAGACATAGCGGATTTCTGACAAATGTCAAATATCTAATACTGGCTGCTTCTACAGACATAGCGGATTTCTGACAAATGTCAAATATCTAATACTGGCTGCTTCTACGGACATAGCGACATTTTGCCGTGTAATGGCGTAATACATATCAAACAAATATTTAACACGGCAGCTACCGAAATCGGAAGTGAGGTTTTATTTTACAGAATCGCCTACTGTAGCAGGAGAAGTCATAGAGCAACGCGGAAGGGAGTCACCAAAGCGACTTATTACTTAAATCATTCTGCCATTTTTTGCGGGTAGGAATATGCACACAAATGCATTTTAACGTACACATGCGTAAAAATATTATTACTACAACACTCACACATAACACAAACAATGAGACAATACACCGCCAAATCCTACACACACATTTCGCGAGTATGCCCAATTTGTATGCCCAATGCGACAGAGGGGATAGCTGTGAAATAGATTTAAGGCATCAGCTCAAAACTGTCTATTGCAGATAAGGCTTAGTTCGGAAAATGTTATAAGCGATGGGATAGCAAAGTCATGCTATTGTTTCCGGGTGAAAATGAGATCCTAACTTATCGACTAGTCGGTAGACGAAACCATGTAAAAAAAATGGGTGCGTGTACTTATGTAGGCGCGTGAGAAGTTATCCTTCTTTGGCATCGTTTAAAATTAGTTTTTAATTGCATGCAAATAATTAATTACAATAAATTAATAAAAAGTCTGGAAAAGGACGAAGTCAATAAAGTTCAGTTTTAATTTGAAAAAATAAATAAAAAATGCGTGCGTGTACTTATGTAGGCGCGTGAGAAGTTATCCTTATTTGGCATCGTTTAAAACTAGTTTTTAATTGCATGCAAATAATTAATTACAATAAATTAATAAAAAGTCTGGAAAAGGACACAGTCAATAAAGTTCAGTTTTAATTTGAAAAAATAAATAAATAATCAAAATATTCAGTTAAAACCGCTACTGAATATAATTTATTAGAACATATGTGATTTGCACTTGTATGAAACTCAAACACGTATTCCGAATATACAAACTAGAAACATGTGGATAAATATTATAAATATGAATACCTATAACTGTTGCTTTATTACAAAAAATAAAAATGTGGTTTTTGGTTCTACTACACCAATGGTCAAGAGATGGCGCTGTAGTCTCCTGAATCGCGCTTTGGTTCCGTTGTTCCAGATTAATAAATACTTTTGATAGGCCTTCACAATGCAGTCGTTAGCACCCACTAAATAGAGATTTTATTTCTATTATGTTGGTAGATTTTCTTAATGTGCGGTAAACACAAAAGTAACAGCATGAAGTTGGTCGCTAAAGCGACCAACTTCATGCTGTTAAAATTTTGTGTTACAGTGATGCGCGCGCATCTTAAAATTTTACTCTCATCATTTTTTCATAACGCGCCTAAAGAAGTATAACTTCAATAATCAAAATATTCAATTAAAATCGCTACTGAATATAATTTATTACAACATATATGATTTGCACTTGTATGAAACTCAAACACGTATTCCGAATATACCAACTAGAAACATGTGGATAAATATTATAAATATGAATACCTATAACTGTTGCTTTATTACAAAAAATAAAAATGTGGTTTTTGGTTCTACTACACCAATGGTCAAGAGATGGCGCTGTAGTCTCCTGAATCGCGCTTTGGTTCCGTTGTTCCAGATTAATAAATACTTTTGATAGGCCTTCACAATACAGTCGTTAGCACCCACTAAATAGAGATTCTATTTTGTTGGTAGATTTTCTTAATGTGCGGTAAACAAAAATGCTGTTAAAATTTTGTGTTACAGTGATGCGCGCGCATCTTAAAATTTCACTCTCATAATTTTTTCATAACGTGCCTAAAGAAGTATAACTTCAAAAACTAATTATCGACTATTGCATCAATATCAGATCATTTAAGTAATTTCAAACACAGTAATAATTATTTAAAAATTTGGGAGTTCGATGACGCAAGTGGATAGCGCGTTCGGCTGCGGTCGTTAAGCAACTTTCGCAGTGGTCGGTCATTGGATGGGTGACCAAAAATTTACTATCTCGAGCTCCTCCGTGCTTCGGAAGGCACGTTAAGCCGTTTGACCCGGGCCTGCATCTGTAGTTGTTAGCACCCTCTAATGCCCACTGGGCCTGCTTGGTGGGTTACGGTCTAATTTTACTATTCCATTCATAGGGAAGGCCTGTCCCCCAGCAGTGGGGAAATTAATACGCCAATGATTATGAATCATCAAAAATATTCATCCTCGCATTAATACCTCACGCAAATCAGCTACTTACATCAACAAGCGCGTGTCACACGATTAATAACCCTGAACCAGCAGCACGCGCCATAAATTATCGTCGCACAATCCTATTCTCGATACATCGATACATTACCCGGTGGACGGATGACGGCGTCATTGCGGCGTCAACTGAGCCGGCAGTGCGCGTCGTGTGCGCCGTAAATCTCGGCGGTGGACGAAGATCGATTGTGACACATCGGCGCTGGGTGGAGGTGTCACACTCCGTCGGATTATGAAGATGCAGATTGCATAGATTTACATGCATATAACAGCTACTTACGGCCGCCCATTGAGAATCGTGATTTCAGGTGTGGTAGAAGGTAGTGCTATCTCTTTCTTTGCGATAAAGTTTTGCAAAACTATAGTATTGTTATATTTGTTTCTTAGGCTTTCACGCACATCACTCATTAAATAAAACTAGTTTTTACGGGTTAATGCACGAAACTTTATTTATTTATTGACGTTTCGCAGCCTTTTCAGGTCTGCATCGTCAGAATAATGATTTTTTATTTAAAACTGTCGAGCTACCTTCGAAAGACTTATATTGAGCGTTCGGTTATTTCATTGGAAGATTTTTAAAATTTTATTGTCTATGTATGAATTTATTATTTAATTTACTTAATAAAGTATTTTATTTAAAATTCTTGTTTGTAATTTTGAGTTTATTTATTTATTTGACCCTAACTACCGTAAACTACCACCGGTTCCAAAATTGGGAGACCTTCCTGAGAAGAACCGGCGAAACAAACTCAAGAGAGGCTTTCTATCTCCTTCTTATGTTAAATTATGCAAACAAAAAGAACTAATAGTATCTGATGGTCTTGCAGTGTGTGCTCGGGGTTGGGATTTTATCTCCTGTATAATAGGTTCCCATTGATCCCGTTGTATTGTTATTTGGACCATCTATCGCTGAGAACTTGATAGCAAACATTCTCTAGCAATAGATCAGGTCAGCTTCCACCTTGAGCTTATTATATGTACCATAATTTGGTTAGCAGCAGTTTTACAAATAAAACCACTACTAGCATTTTTAAAAAAGGGATTACACCTAGCAAAAGGTTGTTTTAAAAAGTCACCCAGGGAACTGAAAGCATTTTTAAATTTTTAGGTGGGATCCTTTTTCCTTTTTTTTTTGAAGTGAAAACTTCTTTAGCGGCGTTGTACACTTTTTTTTTGTATGCGTAAAAATGTTAAACTCGCGTCAGGTTAAACACGTGGGCTGATCGCATCATGACACACAATAAAATTGGAAAGGTTGTTGATTTTCAATATATTGGACGAAACATATTAATATTTTATTTTATCGTATTATAATACTGTCTCTATCTAGGACGTCCACGTGGCGTTCTATCAATTTCCTTGGATAACATTCCTCCTAACCCATATGAGAACACTACATTACAATACCCAATAGCTTGAATATTGGCGCGAAGGCGCATTGTAGGTTTTAGAACAATACGTTACAGGTGGACAATCATTATCACGTAAGGATATGAAATATAGATCGTAGCCGATTCTAAGACCTACGGAATATGCATATAAGATTTCATAAAAATCGGTCAGGCCGTTTCGGATGAGTATGGTAACTAACATTGTGACACGAGAACTTTATATATAAGATAATTGCGCGTGTGCCAGGAAACTTTATGTCCTAGCGAGAGACGCATTGGAAAAATGCCTTAAAATTATTGTGATTACAGAGTAGTTAGTAACAGCATCATAATTCTACTTCTTATAAAATCATTGCGGAGCTCCATGGTGCGGGTAGTTAGCGCGTTCGGTTGCGATCGTTAAAGTTAAGCAACTTTCGCGGTGGCCGGTCATGGGATGGGTGACCAAAAATTTTCTATCTCGAGTTCCTCCGTGCTTCGGAAGGCACGTTAAGCTGTTGGGCCCGGCTGCATCTACAGTCGTTAGCACCCGCCAATCCGCACTGGGCCCGCATGGTGGGTCATGGCCCAGTGTCCCTATTCCATCCATCGAGAAGGCCTGAGCCCCAGCAGGCGGAGACATCAATAGGCTGATGATGATCCTGGCGTCGTTAAATAACCTGAATGCCTATTTTTCCTTTGTAAAGCATAAATGTATCGTTTTATATAATTCACTAAGTATCAAAGTTGAGATCCAAACATTTAGGGAACAACACCGCCTTTGTTATTGAAAAAGGCAAACCATATTACTCGATTATTCGATGAAATGAAATAAACACCATAATAATAATAATACACCAACAACTTGCTTTGAAATACAATCTTTTAGCATCTGAGGTTCCTTACTACAGGTATGCTCCAGAACAGGTTCTTGAAAATAGCCATGCTACATTATATTGGGATCGATCTATCATTACAGACAGGACTATTGTGGTTAATTGACTCTTATTTAAATTTTTATTTAATTATTTTAATTGTGTTTGTTCGTGTTAAAGTTACAATAAACAGTGATATAATATTGTGTTACTTATGTGAAATTGAAATCACGAAGTTTCAATACAAGGATTTTGAATAAACAACACATCAAGTTCTCATCAAACTGTCAACGGATAGTTGAAGAAATAACGGCTCTGATAAGCAATATTAGCACCAAATATTGTGGAATGGCTATTGCTTAAACCTGGGGAGTATTGTTTTCATTATTTCATAAATAGAAAACAGTACAAAAAATTCAATAAGTATTATAATATGTAATTCTAAGACAATCACATCCAAAGTTGAACAGTTTTGTTTTTTGTTTTTATTCTATTTAATTCTATAAGCTATCACGAACATTTCATCAATTGTTTACCAAAATATATGATAATAAACAAATATTCAATATTTGATTTGGCAAAGATTGAATAATTAACTTAAATTTGACATCACTTACTTCTGTCACATTAAACTGGATACAAAGTTAAAATAAGTGTATTAAATTAAATCTGTTCTGCCTACCAACTTTGTTTGAGCTGTGAAAGCGTACATAGTTACTTTTTAAAGTATTTAATATAATAAATACTATTAGTTAATATTGAGTGCATTAACTTTTCCCATAGTTATCTACCCTCTTCATAAAAAAGTAATTTTGTTGTCCATATTATATTATATATAAAAAGAATTGCCTTTGTCTCTAAAATATATTAAAAGAAACTTATACAGTTTTAATTATTTCAGATTTTCATACAAACACCAAAAATGATGACCCGCAAAGCTACAGCTCAAAACACTGACCTTAAATTAAGGCAAACCCTGGAAGAATTGAAGTTAACAAAGGAAACTTGCAGTCAGCTCCTTCGTGAACGTGATGAGAGTGAAACTGAAATCAAGAAAATCATTGACAAGAATACCCAGCTCAAAAATGAGCTTTCCCAATTACACTCTCAGCATGTAGAAGTTGTTTTACAACGGGATGAACTGAATAGTACTATCAGTACTTATGACCAACAGTTTGGCACTTTTGAGAGGGCCCTACAGCGTATTACAGACCTAGAAAAAGAGCTTTGTGCAGCAAACAAGCAAATAGCTCATTATACAGAAGCTCAGCAACTACAAGAAACTGCACACATACAAAGCCTCTTTGAAGAACTAATGGCATCTCCCGGAGGACCCTTAAACTTGAATTTAAATTTAGAGCCTGTAGCTAGTATGAAGGTTTCACATAATAGTGTAAGTGCGAAAAAATTAAAAAATATATCCGAATCAGTAAATTCATAAAAAAAACTGAGAAACTTGTAAAAAAAAACAATTGTTTTTATAAAAATATATCCCTTAGAAAGGAAAAAATTAACCTCATGGACTCTCTTGACATATATAATACAAAATTACATGAAAGTAGGCAGATGTATGACCGAGATACAAAGAAATTACTATTAGAAATTCAAAATTTACATGAATCGTTAGAATCAATTAAACATAAATATGCTAGTGCACAAAGTCAAATAACGGAGCACATAAAATCTGCAACAGAATTAGTTGAACTGTGCAATTTCAACGCAGAACGTTATGACTCGTTGATTAAAAGTCAATTGATTGGTTCTTCAAATCAATCATCATTGTCATTAGCATTAGAAGAAAATGGTAATATAGATAATAATCAAGTTTCCCAAATTTCTGGTCATTCATCAGTCTATTTACAAAAAATTGGCACAACATATAATAATTCTCCTTTCAAGCCAGCGCTTTCTGAAAACTCAAAGTTGAATAAAAATAAAACAATTATATTCTCAGACAAGTTAGGTCAGGGGCTAGGACTATTAGTAAAAAATTACAGCGAGGAAAATATTATAAATATGTGTACTCCTGGAAAATCATTTAATGACATTGTTAATAATTTGACCTACCATAATGTGGATAGTTATACGAACCTCTTGTTTTTGTGTGGTGACAGTTCCAAATTATCAATACGGGACATTACAAAAAGTATTGAGCACTTATTAAAAATACAATCTAAATCAAATTGTAAAATAATAATTAGCGCTTTCCCATATGCACATAACTTATCTAGGGAACAGAACAAGCGCATCTTTAATTTAAATTTAAGTATTTATAATTTAATTAATAGTCATAGTGACATATGTTTATATTTTGATATAAATAAATATATTAGATATTTTAAGTTGACTACAGATACTATGTATCTCGCAAAGAGATTTAGGACCCAGATAGCTAATTTGTTAGCTTTTAATATACAAAATACGGTTATACATGGTATAACTAACCCTATTCAACAAAATAGTGTTAGTATTTCTAGTAAAAGAAATATTAACTCTATTAACAATTTAACCAGCCCAGTTTTAAACTGAGCTTAAAGACAACAGCCAAACCTAATAAAAGCATTATTAATATTATTCATCAAAATATACAAGGTTTGGCTGGCAAAGACCTAGAATTAGAATTGTATTCGAAAAGTGAGGACATACACATTATATGTTTAACGGAACACTGGCTCAAGCTTTGTGAAATGTCTTATCACATAAACAATTTTCAGTTGTTGAGTGCTTATGTTCGAAAGACAGCCATACACGGCGGCTCATTGATTTTTGTCAACAAAAATATAAGATGTAAGGATAGAAAGGATATAGCTGGCCTTTCAATTGAACGTTGCATTGAGCTATCTTGTGTGGAACTAAATAAGATGATAATAGTATGCGTATACCGACCCCCTGTAGGTAACTTTAACATTTTTGAATCTGTAATGGAGGATGTACTGAAAAAGTTAAAGTCAAAAAATAAGTTTTTGGTTGTTTGCGGTGACTTTAATATTAATATTCTTGAACAAAATTCAATGTCAGTACGTATAATATCACTATTTAAATGTTTTAATTTGATCCATCAATTTTTTGAGCCGACTAGGGTGACATCACATTCTGCAACTTGTTTGGATAATGTATTTACAGATAGTACTCCTGATAGTAAGTCTATTTTTAATAGTATTACATCTGACCATTACGGCTTAAAAATACAATATAAAATAGATGTAAAAAATGAAACCAAAGTAATTGAATTGAGACCAGTAACAGAAAACAGGTTAGAAAATTTTCAAAAAAACATTGATGATAGGATTTCTCATATCCCATGGACACATGATGATCCTGATATTCTTTTTGGGGATCTTTTTAATCTAATAAGGAATGAATTCGATAAGGCTTTTCCCTTAAAAACTTCGAAACTTACTCAGAAGTTTCAGTTCTGTGATTGGGCTACGACTGGTATCTATAAAAGTAGAAACAAACTTTATGAATTGTATCATCTGAGAAAATATAATCATTCACAAAGTTTTATTGATTACGTTAAATGTTATTCTAAAACCTTCAAAAAGGTATGTGCAACAGCCAAATCTAATTTTAGATAGATAGATAGATAGATAATACTTTATTGAACACACCACATTATAAACTACAAAGTTTGGACATTAATTTAAATAGGTGGACAATTGGCGGTCTTATGGCTATGTAGCCATTTCTTCCAGACAACCATAGGATGGAGAGACGAATTTTAATAAAAGAGGGGGTGTGCAAAATTACAAGACTAAAATAAACATTAATAAAAAAAAAAAGAAAACAAAATCTAACCATAATTAAAATTACTGTTCAAGTTATATAATAGAAACTGATAGAGATTAAAATAAACAAACAAGAACATACATCGGTACATACAATAAAATACACATGTTTAATAAACTTAATAATAATCATATGATGCAAGCAAAACAGGGAGAATGCATGGGAAACAAACAATTATTGTAAGAGGAAAAATTCCTTTATCTCACTTTTAAACTTTGCTATAGTCTGTGCACGTCTAATCTCAACAGGAAGAGAGTTCCAGAGGCGCACAGCTTCAACACAAAAAGAATATTTATAGAAGGAGGTATTGTGTACAGGAGTTTTAAGGCTCAGATTCTCTGATGAGCGTAACGTCTGGGTATGGGAACTGTGGAGAAAACTGAAAAGATCTTTGAGATAATTGGGGTAATAGGGATTAAACAAAACATTGTAAAGAAGGGAAAGTATATGAATATCCCGGCGACGACGAATTGGAAGCCACTTGAGTTGAGAACGATACTGGGAAACGTGATCATATTTTCTTAAACCAAATATGAACCTGATGCAGAAATTTTGAAGGCGCTCAAGTTTATTTAGCTGGTCCTCCGTAAGGTCAGGATAGCAGGCGTCAGCATAGTCTAGGACTGGACGTAACAAAGATTGAGATAGCATAATTTTAGTGGTAGTAGGTAAAAAGTTACGTAGTCTTCTTAATGAACCAGCAGACGCATACAGCTTCCGACTTACAGCTTGTAGCTGTGGCTCCCAGCTTAATGTACTGTCTAATATCACTCCCAGATTTTTCGCCGTAGTACTATAAGGTATATCAGTTCCTTCGAATTTTACTTTAGGAAGAGCAATCCAGTTAATTTGTGACAATAGTCTGGAGCTACCCACTACCATAACTTGAGTTTTAATAGGGTTAATATTAAGGCCAAAAGCTTTACTCCACTCCGCAATTCGACATAGATCAAGATTGGTTTTTAATACTGCTTCCTCAAGTTTTTCAAGTGGAGCCTGGCAATATATCTGTAAATCGTCTGCATAAAGGTGGTAGGATGAAGATAAATTTAAAGAGATTGAATTAATAAATATTGCAAAAAGAAGAGGAGATAATACGCCGCCTTGCGGAACGCCAGCAGACGTGTTGCACCATGACGAGAATTGGTCATCAAGGCGAACACGCTGCCTACGCCCATACAGATAACTGCGAAACCAGTCAATTACCGTTGGAGATATATTAAGAGAGCGTAACACGGATAGGAGAACATCAAAGTCGACGGTGTTAAAAGCGTTACTAAAGTCCAATAAAGTTAGCACAGTTAAGCGACTATTATCCATGCCAAGTCGGATATCATCAGTAACCTTGACTAAAGCAGTGACAGTGCTATGGCCAGGACGGAAGCCTGATTGGAGTGGATTAAGGAGATTATGGCGAGTAAGGAAATTATTGATCTGTTTATGAAGGAGACGTTCAAGCACTTTGGATAAAAAAGGAAGAATGGATATAGGACGAAACTCAGAGAGGACTTTAGGGTTCCGTACTTTAGGCAAAGGGGCAATCTGGGCGTCTTTCCAAGCAGAAGGAAATGTAGCTTTAGAGATTATACTGTTGAAAAGGAAAGTTAAGACCGGAAGGATAAAGTCAAGAACTGGTACTAACATATTACGACTTATGCCGTCGCTACCTATTGCATTTGAAGTAGCTGAGAGTAAGCTCGTCTTAACATCACAATCCGATAATTGAACAAAAACAAACGGAGGGAAGTCCGGTATTGGTAAGGTGGAAAGATGACGAAGAGTGTTAATTGTAACGGCTGTATCAAAGCCCGTAGAAGAGGAAAAATAATTATTGAGAGAATCCAAATTAATTTTAGGAGAACCCGTGTCTTCCTTTGATTTTCCAATACCAAGCGATCTAAGAAATTTCCAGACTTTAGGAGTATCTTCAATACTGACAGAATTATGAATGTGACGGCGTAATGCATCTCTACACACCTTATTGCAGCGATTACGAATTTTAATATAGGTATCTTTGTTATGGTCACTTGGCCGACTTTTATATCTACTCTTAGCAGAAGCCTTTCTATGCATCAATGATTTTATATCATCCGTAAGCCAGGGTGCAGGAAGATGTTTTAATTTAATGGCTCGAAAAGGTGCATGCTTGTCATATAACTTTATGACCAAAGCATTGAAATGTGCCACTTGCTCATCCACAGTCTCTGCAGAAAATACGGGCGACCAATCAATACTACATGCTTCCTGAAGAAATGCTTCACGATTCATACCACTAAAATTACGCTGAAGAATAATCCTAGGCTTAGGCTTAGGAGGACGAATTTTATAGGACATATAGATAAGATCATGGTAAGAAAAGGCATCAGCCGAACATTGACCATGCTTCGCAACATGCTGGGGTGAAGATACAATTATTAAATCGAGAAGAGTTGGGGTACAATTTGGAAAATGGTGAGTGGCACTAAGAGGAAGAGTATGCATGTTGCTAGCATTAACTATAGATTGGAGAGAGAAAGTACGGTGATCATTTTTGAGGAGACAAGTATTAAAGTCACCCATTATAATTGTATGACTGTAAGATGGAGCAAAGGTATCCAACAGGCTTTCAAAGGCAGTAAAATAATTAACATTTAATGATGGACTATAGTAAACTCCGAGAAGGATCTTGGTGTGCGAGAGAAGGATCTCTACCAGAAGATGTTCACCAGCATTGGAGGGAGGCGGTTGAGTCGAAGTGCTAATAAGAGTGTAGGGAATTTGTTCACGGAGGTAAATAGCTACTCCACCACCCCCAGATCCAATGCGGTCATTTCGTATAAGACGAAAGCCGGGCAATACATATGATGATGACGGTAGACATGGTTTCAACCAAGACTCGGAGATTAAAACCGCATGTAGGTTCAAATGATTAAGTGACGCCAGCATGTGAGAATAATGAGCCGGGATACTTTGTGCGTTAATATGTATGACATTGAAATTTTTTGCAACATCAGAGAACTGATTTTCAAGGAAATCAAAAAGGGACGGGCAACTACTAAAACTGTTATCGCTACCATTGCACTCATCAGATGATAATGAAAAATATAGTTCATTGTCACTGTTAGAGCATGCATCGGACATAATAATAAATTTTATTAAATGTATATTTAAACAAAATAAAATAAATACTTAAATAAACTAAATAGATAATAATAAGAGATAATAATACTACGATAAAACTGTTAACTAATTAGATTAGAACTCCACCTGCCGGTTGATAGAAGTATAACTAAACACTATTTCAAGTCTTACAAAGAAAAGAAAAAAAAGACACAAAAAAAAACATGTGAAACGAAACGCATTCACAAAAATACATTAAAATGTTAAAAGCAAAAAATGATTTATGTTACAAAAAAAAAAAAAAAGTTAAAAGAATTATTAATAAAAAACAATACCTAAAGATTTGGCTGTATGGCCTGGTACTTAGCCTTCTACACAATGACAATTATTTATGTTTAAAAAAAAAACTAATGTCAATTGTCAATAACTTTTTCCATGACAACAATTAATGTTTGTTCAAATTACCTTAAAAAGTGTATTTAGATTTGATAACAAAAAAAAACAGTGATTAAACGTGGGTAAACAAGATTAAAATGCAATTCTTAAACGACAATTATAAGATACCTGAAGACTGTTTGTTAAAAGAAAAACAATAGTCCAAACAAAGAAAACATACGTTTCGGTTTCAACGTTAGTAATTACAATACTACACTGCTACTTCTTGGACACAGCAGCTGCCCGTTTACCTCTTGTCGCCACCGAGGGTTCCTTTGATGTACCAGTATTTTGCACAACCGGCACAGGATTTTTTACTGGATCAGCAGATTGTGTGACCGGCACAGGAATCTTGTCCAGTTCAACAGCCGAAGTAATGCGAACTCGCTTGCCGTCTGCACCAACAACTATTATTACTCCATGTTGAGTAAAACACCGGCTAATACCGAATTTTGCACGAGCTGCCATAAAAGCCTCATGTCGTGTCTTCGTAAGGAATTCCGAAATGGTAACGCCAGAACCCTTCAATACTTTCTTGGCGTACCAAATTTTGTCGCGCATTCCGTATTCACGCAGCTCAAATAAAATAGGACGTGGTTTATCAGTACCAGGTGTACGGCCCATGCGATGACTGCGGCTAATATATTTAACACTGAAATCAGACACTTTCATCTGATTTACAACCCGAGCAACCAATGCTTCAGTGTCTTCATCCCTCTCCTCTGCTACGCCATGACACAGCAACATCCTCCGCCGACTCCGTATCTCAATTGTGTCAACTTGACGTGCAAGAAAGCTCATTTGCTGCTGAAGGCTTTGTAGTGCAGTCAATATAAATGCTCGGAAAGCCACAAAGTCATCCCTCAAGCTGTTAATGCTAACTGATGGGGTAGCCGCCTGCAATTCACACTGATAAGCATCCATGCGCTGAGTGAACAGATGTTGGAGATTTGAGATAGAATCCTGTAAGGCTTCCATGTTGAGATAATTTGAAGCAGTGAGTAGTGACGAATAACTGAAGGTGTCCAAAAATATGATGTTTCAGAGATAAACTGTGGATAACACTCACCGGCAGGTATTGTGAGTTACTTATTCATTTCCCATAAATAATATAAACTATTTCAACTTAAATATGTTTTAAATAAATTTAAATTTTAGAGCACTTAAACAGATGTTTTTATTTCACACCTACCCACCAAAAAAAAATGGTGTTTACATATTTTATTTTTATTAAAAATAAAATATGTAAATCGAATAATAAAATCAAAACAACGTGGAATGTTATAAATCGTGAAACAGGCAAAGAAAGGCCACGTGACGATATTATTGAAATTAAGTCCAATAATATTCTAATAAAATCTAAGGAACATATCGCTAATATTTTTGATGATTATTTCGTTAATGTTCCTTTGGTGACTACATCTAATTTGAGCTCTTCAACGGTGGCTGCCAAGACATTGCTCGAGAAATATGTACCTAAGTGTGATAACGTGTTTCAGTTTAGACATATTAGTTTTATTGATGTTATTAAGTGTTTTAAATCTCTTAAACAAAAAAATACAAGTGATTTATGGGGTATTTCTACTAAAGTTATTAAAAGTATAATACCCGTTATTGCCCCTTATCTAGTTGATATATTTAATAACTGCATTGATCAAGGCGTATTTCCGGATTTGATGAAATACAGTAAAGTTATACCTCTTTTTATTAAATCAGGAAATAGAAGTGAACCTGGAAATTATAGGCCTATATCAATATTACCGGTTCTAAGTAAAATATTTGAGAAAATTATTCTGGAACAATTAATGCCTCATTTCAACCTAAATAAACTTTTGCATAGGAAACAATTTGGTTTTACCAGAGGTAGATCTACTACTGACGCGGGTGTTGCACTTGTAAGGAGTATATTGGAGGCTTGGGAGAGGTCGCAGAATGTTCTTGGAGTGTTCTGTGACTTATCCAAAGCTTTTGATTGCGTTGATCATCACACGCTGTTATTGAAATTAAGTCATTATGGAGTCAAAGGTACTGCATATAAATTAATACAGTCGTATCTCAGTTCCAGAATTCAAACTGTAGAGGTAAATGGTGTTAGATCATCTGGATCTCATGTGGAAATGGGCGTTCCCCAGGGTTCAATTTTGGGTCCCTTTCTGTTTCTAGTATATATAAATGATTTGCCATTTTTTGTAGAAAATTTGTGTGAGATAGTATTATTTGATGATGACACATCTTTATTATTTAACGTTGACAGGCGCAAGAACAACTATGACGATGTTAATAATGCTCTCTCGCAAGTTTTGCAATGGTTTAATGTTAATAATCTAAAGCAAAATGCTAATAAAACCAAGTGTATTAAATTTTCTTTACCTAATGTAAAAGTCGAACATATTGAAATTAAAATAAATAATAATAAATTAGATTTAGTAGACTCAACTACATTCTTGGGTATAACTATAGACTCAAAACTGCAATGGAATCATCACATTACGCTTTTGGCTGGTAAACTTAGTTCAGCAGCTTATGCCATAAGAAAGATAAGACAACTTACTGATACAGAAACTGCCAGGACTGTATATATTAGTTACTTTCATAGTATCTTATCATACGGCATTATACTCTGGGGAACAGCAGCTGATATTGAAAGTATATTCATTCTACAAAAAAGAGCTGTGAGATCTATTTATCAATTGAGTAGCCGAACATCTCTTAGAGAAAAATTTAAAGAAATCGGCATTTTGACTGTTGCTTCTCAATTCATTTACAATTGTATACTCCTCGTTAAAAATAATATCAATTTGTATACCAAAAACAGTAACGTGCATAATTTTAACACAAGGAATAGAAATAAGCTTGCATTGCCACCCTACAGGTTACAGAAGGTTTACCGATCTTTTATGGGTCAAGGTATACATTTTTATAATAAAATTCCTGATGCCATTCTTGAGTTACCCATAAATGAGTTCAAGTGTCACATTAAAAATTGTTTACTTAAGAAAGGCTATTATACTATTAAAGAATACTTAAATGACAAAACTGCATGGCTGTAACTGTAAATTTGTTTTGTATTTGTTTGCAGTGTCGTACAGATAAATTACCTGAATTCTAAGTAACTATTTTACTTGGTTTGAGTGGTTATGGGTAGTCATGCTCTCTTAAAAATCTCTTCGGCGGTGTCGTGTGAGGCGGGTCGTTGCGTTCCCTACAATATGGTTGAGCGAAACGATGGCTGGTTCATGCGTCATGCTCGTGAACGGGTGCTGCCAGCGGAGATGAGTCTGCTGTATACTACTTTATTATTATTATAATGATAATTAATTATTTAAGTTAAATTTTATTTGTAATTGTATTTATACTGTATGGCACAGCAATCAGAAACAAAAAAATTAGGTGAACATTTATTATTTCTGAGATAAAGATTTAATGGTGGTGTGGATTCTGGCATGGTTCTCTAGACCTGAACTTTGGTTTTGCAGCGGTGTATCCTTGTCATTCTCTATACAGAGTGAAGGGGGGGCACTGATGTTGGGTTTGGTTTTGGGTTTGGAGGGTAGTGGCAGAGTCGACACTAGTGTTTAGGTAACCACATGCATGTGTCCTACAGTTGTGTTTATAGTTTTTTATAGTAATGTACACTGGTACTTAATTTTTCTTTTTTTTCCCTATTTTGCTATCTAGTATCCATATGTGGTTATGGGTAGTCATACTCTCTTAAAAATCTCTTCGGCGGTGTCGTGTGAGGCGGGTCGTTACGTTCCCTAAAAAATGGTTGAGCGAAGCGATGGCTGGTTCATGCGTCATGCTCGTGAACGGGTGCTGCCAGCGGAGATGAGTCTGCTCTTGCTACATTGGGTACTATTAATCGTTGTATTTAACTTTAATGGTACATTTGTTTTTATGCCTAAACAGTGGGACACGGCATTCCTAAACTTTTTTTCATTTTTAAATCTGTTTTTTATATTTTTATTTTATAGTCATAATTGTTTTATCATTTACATTTGTAATGGAAAGTGACTTCATGGGTTATCTCATATTGAACTCATTTTTCAAATTGACGACTCTGTATATAATACAGGGAGAAAAAAACAGCCCTTGCTGAGTTTCTTGCCGGTTCTTCTCAGTACAAGGTCTCCCGCCGTAGATTTGCGAACCGATGGCGTAGCTTTTCGACATTCACAAGTGCTTGTAACAGCCTAGACTGAATAAATGATATTGAATTTGAATTTGAATAAGCCCGATATTGTATTGATACATCGACACGAACGCCGTGCAGTAGTTGTTGATGTCGCTGTCCCCCATGACGACAACCTTGTAAAAGCTGAAAAAGATAAAGAAAACAAATATCTTGATTTAGCTCGCGAGATTGTTGACATATGGGACATCGATTCGGCAATTGTTGGGCCGATAATCATATCTGCCCATGGTTTCGATAGCCAAGAGCCTCGATAAACACCTTAAGAGGCTCGCGTTAGGTGGTTGGGTCAAGAGTCAGATGCAGAAGGCTGTACTTCTGGACACGGCCCGTATAGTGAGGAGGTTCCTGTCTATGGATCCTTAACCACCGGTAGCAGGGACCCTGACCTTGCTGCAGATGGGGAACTGCATTTTTGTATTTTTAAATGTTATTTTGGAACGAAGTTCCTTACGGCAGGCTTGGAGGGGATAGGGATTTTGCTGCGCGACCGAACTGAAAAAAATGTGATAGTAAAACCGTAAGAAAAAATCCGTGGAAAAAAGTGCGTGGAATAAAACCGTTAAATGAGACGTGCGCAGGCGCGACAGTCGCATACACAAGCGAGTAGTGTATAATACCTTTCTCTTTCTCCCTCTTTCTTTTCGTTCTCTCATCCCTTCTCTTTCTATTACCACTCCACCCCGCCAATGCATAATACCCATGAATTCATGGACAAGCACGTGGCGAATACTCACATTATAGATACACTAGCAAACCAGTGAACCAAATGTTCACCAAAACCTGATTTCTCGAAAACCGGAAGTGCTACGTTACTCAAATCCGGTATGTAGTCTTATCAGACTATTCTTAACTTATAACTTAAATATTCTCTTTATCTATCTCTTACGGTTTGGACGCTGAAACAGCACCACGGACAGACGGACTCGTCTAATAGATAAGAGACTAGCAAACCAGTGAACCAAATGTTCACCAAAAAAAAAATGTATTTAATTAATTGAGAACTTCGGAGATTTTGTGTGGTTTCGTTTGAAATAGAAATCACGTGATTTCTCGAAAACCGGAAGTGCTACATTACTCACATCCGGTTTGTAGTCTTGTCAGACTATTCTTAACTTATAACTTAAACATTCTCTATATCTATCTCTTACGGTTTGGCCGCTGAAACAGCACCA
The DNA here is from genome assembly GCA_902850365.2 of Chilo suppressalis. Taxonomy (NCBI): domain Eukaryota; kingdom Metazoa; phylum Arthropoda; class Insecta; order Lepidoptera; family Crambidae; genus Chilo; species Chilo suppressalis. The sequence goes on from OU963894.1 coordinate 2,407,135, forward strand.
CGGACGGACGGACGGACTTGTCTAATAGATAAGAGAATTTACTCGTGAGTAGCCACGTTTTTTTTTTGCAATTTGTGTCGATTCTACATTAGCCGAAGGAACTTCGTTCCTACCTGTTGTCCCACGACACTACATCATCATTTTTTTTTTAATGTTATACATTGTAAAAATTTACTATTTAGAAATATAATTTTGTATGTATTTTTAATGCAATAAAGGAAATAATAATAATAGCGCGAGATAAAAATGATTTTGTACCCTACCACAATCCACCGCCGCAATGCAACAAAGTTCAAGAAATACACGGTGTCTGCAAATAATTCTTACATTCCGAGTTATAACACTTTACACCGCGCCAGAGAGATATTAAAGCAAAACTGCTATTGCACGATTTTATTTCATTCTTAACCGACGAGAGAAAAGTCCAATTTTGTCTCTCATTGTACATTCGCTTCGGACTCAAATCATATTTTAGTTGTCGCTCCTGCAGAAGATTGGTGTTATAACAGTTTGTGTGAGCTTTTAAAGTAAAAGAATAACAAAAAAAAACTGGTTGTCATTTCAAGAAAATATAACTAGAAAAAAATCCACGCGGACCAGGCAGCAGACGGGACTCGAACTGACCAATTATGCTTCTAGCCATTCTTAAGCTGCAAGGCAGCGCCATCTCTTCGCATTATAGGTAACCCACAATGTCAAATGAATACTTTTACAAGTATTAAACATTTGAAAGAAGAAATAGCAATTATAGTTATAATTTTTATCATTTTTGAAGCATGTAACATCAAGCTGTTACATGCAGATGGCGCTGCCTTGCAGCTTAAGAATGGCTAGAAGAATTTCGACGCGGTCCGTGAGGGCGGTAGCATAATTGGTCAGCGCATTCGCCCGGATTGCGAAGGGTGCGGGTTCGAGTCCCGTCTGTTGCCTGGTCCGCGTGGAATTTTTTCTAGTTATATTTTCTTTAGATTTAAACATTAAGCAGTTACATGCTTTAAAAATAATAAAAATTATAACAGCTTGTTATTCCTGAATGCACAATACAATACTACTTTGGTGGTTTTGTGTTTCTGTGGGTGGATTAGGTCATTACGTGGGTTTCTTTTCAGTATGTATGCTGTTGGTCGCAGATGACCTTTACAGCGTCACCGGGTTTGAGGACGGCGAGATCCTAAGGGGACTTCAAGCCGAGAATTGGCGAGTGCCTCTAGAGGTATTCCAGGCGGATGGCATCTCCCCACGTGGCTCCTCTCCATCTGAAGCCTCTAGACCACTCGAACCTGAGGGGGTAAATTTTTCGTAGTAAGGGATTCAGTCAGGGTAGGCAACAGGGCTTGTAACCGGTTTCGAAAATACCGGTAAATAAAGGTTAATACCGGTTTTTCGTAAAGGTTTCGTTCGGAGCGCGTCCGAAATGAAAGTGGTACCTAAAACCTTAATAAACCGGTTTAATCCAGAGTGACACGTACACGCGTCGGCATCGCTTGAAGTTTGTCTTGTTTGAGCTAATCAAGTCACAACTTGTTAATGCTCAGAGATTGATGCATTTATTGACACGTTTGCTAGCGTCTAGTGAGTTAAGTATTCATTTTGTAGTTGTGTACTGACACACTACTTCACTCACTCGCTCTGTATTTGGAAAGAAACTGACATAAAATCATTATAAATTTGAATTGAAATGGCGAAGGCGATGCCGTCAGTAAGAGCGAAATGAAACCCTTTAAAAACCGCTAAATTGATTCAAAACCTATTTGACTTCGCTTTTTAGGAAAACCGGTTTTTCAAGGTTAAGGTAGAGTCAAACCCAAATAAAACGCTCCTAATGTACTTGACACTGATTACGGTTTGAAAATTAACCGGTAAACAAGCCCTGGTAGGCAACGGTGGGAGTGATATTTCTGGTACCGCGAGCGTCTATACCAGGGCTTGTTTACCGGTTAATTTTCAAACCTAAATCAGTGTCAAGTATATTAGGAGCGTTTTATTTAGGTTTGGCTCTACCTTAACCTTAAAAAAACGGTTTTCCTAAAAAGCGAAATCAAATAGGTTTTGAATCAATTTAGCGGTTTTGAAAGGGTTTCATTCCGCTCTTACTGACGGCTGAAATAAATACACAACTACAAAGGAATAACTTGACTCACTAGATACTAGCAAACGTGTCAATAAATGCATCAATCTCTGAGCATTAACAAGTTGTGACTTGATTAGTTCAAGCAAAACAAACTTGAAGCGATGCCGACGCGTGCACGTGTCGCTCTGGATTAAACCGGTTTATTAAGGTTTTAGGTACCACTTTCATTTCGGACGCGCTCCGAACGAAACCTTTACTAAAAACCGGTATTAACCCTTATTTACCGGTATTTTTGAAACCGATTTCAAGCCCTGGTCTATACGGTTATGGTGTCACAAACTTTACCTCAATACAATATTAGTATAGATTTTGCATTTACAATGTTTTAATATAAATCTATATATATAAAACTCAAAGGTGACTGACTGACATAGTGATCTATCAACGCACAGCCCAAACCACTGGACGGATCGGGCTGAAATTTGGCATGCAGGTAGATGTTATGACGTAGGCATCCGCTGAGAAAGGATTTTGATCAATTCTACCCCCAAGGGGATAAAATAAGGAATGAAAGTTTGTATGAAACTTTGTCAATTTCAAACCACTTTGCATGCAGGTATAAGAAGATTCATTGATGAATGTCATTGTGTTTAATACAAGCCTGAGAACAAAAACTGTAGTCTACACTTCAGCTCTACACCGAAGCAAAGCGAGGGCGGGCCGCTAGTAAATAATAAAGTGATGAAAAAAATATGAATAACATTATAATAACTAAGCAATTATGTATAACTCTTCGCTTTACCGCGAAATATCTCACCGGCTCTCAGGTTCGCATATTGTAATCTCCCGTCAAGTTTTTTTGTACTACAAACTCCATTATTGTTTAAACTCAAAAACACAAGTCGCGCCGCGCGTCGTTGCTCGTTTTGTGGTTCGCGTTGACCCGCGATGTCTTGCATAGATAATGCAACCCATTGTTCGTTTTGAGTAGAAGGATGCAAGGCTTAAGGCGTAGATGAACGCTGTAAGGTGAGTTTTTGGCTCGAATTTTAAACCGCTTATATTTAAAGTAATTTGTTTTAGATTTACAAATTAATACTTTTTCCGTCCATATTTCCTCCAGTAGCACCTATTCAAAAGACTGACGATTTGGACGCAACTAAAAGTCATGGAGGTTTGTTGATTTTGCTACATAGAGGACTCAGTAATTGTGGGTCCTTATGTTATTCTGCCGCTCGCCAGTAAATTCAAAAATTCATGAGGTATAATAATTTTGAAACATTTAAATAATTATGATTTTTTTTTTAAGCATTTAACTGCTAGATGTTTAAATCTAAAGAAAGGTTTACTAGAAAAAATCCACGCGGACCAGGCAACGGACGGGACTCGAACCTCGACATTGTGGGTTACCTACAATGCAAAGAGATGGCGCTGCCTTGCAGCTTAAGGCTAGGAAAATTTCGACGCGGCTAATAGGGCCGTGGTAGCATAATGGTCAGTGCATTCGCCCTGATAGCGAAGGATGCGGGTTCGAGTCCCGTCCACTGCCTGGTCCGCGTGGATTTTTTTTTCTAGTAAACTTTTCTTTAGATTTAAACATTTAAATAACACAAACTTAACAGCTATATAGCTTAACCTACTTACCTACTAAATAAATAAATATTAAGTAGGTAATTAAAAATGTGATCGCATCATGACACACAATAAAATTGGAAAGGTTGTTGACTTTCAATATATTGGCCGAAACATAGTAATATTTTATTTTATCGTATTATAATAATAAGTCTCTATCTAGGACGTCCACGTGGCAGCTTTATTGCGAAGAAGAAGATGCAATTTTTTTACAATAGATGTTGCAACTAGCAATTTATTCCCTAACCATTCCAAAATATCAAAAATGCACAACGTTAATATTCAAGTTTTCACTTCTGCCGGCACTCCCGGAGTGCAACTCGTCGTTTTTTTTTTGTACAGTCCGGAGGGTCCGGGCCTATTGAATTTGAATCTCAAATCATTTTCAATGAAAACCGCCTAAAACAGTGTTAAAATTACCAAATTTATAAATTAAAAACCATGCCAAAAGCTCACTGTGGGTATGTCATTTAGTTTTACACAGATCCTGTAAAATTTAATTTTATGTAATTATACCTTTTTTTTCGCCATCTTTAAACTGTAAAATATCGATTTCTAGTATATTTAAATTAACTATTACTGAAGTAATATAAGTTATTTACGGGATTATTACCATGTACCTTATTTTATAAGCGAGTTTCCGATATTTCAGCACTGTTGCAAACGCCATGATCACGGCATAACTTCGTGATCAAGGCCCTTTGCAACGGAGTAACTCCATGATCATGGCGCTTGCAACAGTGCCGAAATATCGGAAACTCGCTAAAAACAAGGTACATGGTAACAATAAAACTCCGTGATCAAGGCCCTTTGCAACGGAGTAACTCCGTGATCATGGCGCTTGCAACAGTGCCGAAATATCGGAAACTCGCTAAAAACAAGGTACATGGTTAAAATCCCGTAAATAACTTATATTACTATAACGTTAGTGACCATGAAAGTTTAAAACAATATATAACTATTACTTACTGGTTTAGATTATTTAATAATACAAAAAACTCTATAACATGTCTTCAGATAGTTCTTCCTCTTAACAACAATGGTTCATTGTAAAATAAATGCATTGATACTACACAAGCCAACCACGCCTCAAAGCGCGTCAGCAACACAACCTACTATGCATAAGTTGAAGTTACATGGACACTCAACACCACATAATTTTATCTTGAAGTGTCAAACTTGAAAATATATATATTGTTTTAAACGTTCACGGTCACTAACATTATAGCTATTAACGGGATTGTTACCATGTACCTTGTTTTTTATGAATCTCCGATATTTCGGCACTGTTGCAAGCGCCATGATCACGGAGACGGACCGAAATATCGGAGACTCATGAAAAACAAGGTACATGGTAACAGTCCCGTTAATAGCTATAATTGAAAATATATATACTGTAATTTTTATACTGTTTAGGCATTTCATTGCCTAGATGTTTAAATCTAAAAGGTGCGGGTTCTAGTCCCATCAGCTGCCTGGTCCGCGTATAGATTTAAACATCTAGCAGTTAAGTGCTTCAAAAAATAAAAAAAACGACGGGTTGCACTCCGAGAGTGCCGGCAGAAGTGAAAACTTGAATATTAACGTTGTGCATTTTTGATATTTTGGAATGGTTAGGAAATAATATTGCACGAATTGCTTTAATTATCAGCATAAAAGTACTATCATTTATGTGGTAGAATACAATATTTATTTATTGCGCTATCGTACACAAACATGACAATTTATATTACATTAGAAAAGTTTATCTCTCAGAAAAATCAACTTAGATGAATCACATTTAAGCGCACCTAGCGCAATTTTTTCTTTCAAATGATGTAATACTACTTGTGAAGGTATTAATTTGATATTGTGGGTTACCTACAATGCGAAGAGATGGCATTGACTTGCAGCCTAAGCGCCATCTCTTCGCATGTTCTAATGTTATTGAGAAATGTCGGTACCAATGATGCAAAAAACTAACCCATAAGATCAATAGATACATTCTGCTCCTATACTTTTAGCGAAAATTATGTACCTGAATCGGTCTGGTACCCATTGGACCCTCAAGATTCAACCCGAAAGCAGAAAGTGCCCATAGGACCTCTTCTATATGGCCCATTGGACCTTCTTGAAAATATTATATTCAATGTGCCAACTGGACCTTCAAGATTATATGGCCTCTACAAAAACAATAACAAAAAATAATTGATGATATGCGCTTATTTCCTTCGACTTGAAGTGCCTAGCGATTACCAAAGAAATGGCACGACGAACAAAATGCTACAATTTTCTTACTTACCTTAATAAAGAATAAACATTTCGCGTCCTCATTACTCATAATTGCAATTTGGAGATAACGTCTTTGTCTTGCCCTAAGAAATAAATTTGTACGGCCGGAATCGAGACTCTCGAGGACTTTCTAAGGACAATTCGTCCAAAAGTTGGTCCGAACAATAAATCAATGTGTCGAATAATTGCTACTCATCGGAGCTAAGGAAGTCAGAATCAAAAGTCACTAATCACCGGTCTTTATTAATAAGGCGGAGAGGGAAATATATTCTGCAGCGAACTTTGTCGAGTTTAAGAGTTGGACCCTTTTGGGACGTTCGTCGCGGTCTGCTGGTACACTGTGGACGTTTTGGGGTTTGGGGGAGATTTGTAAATTCAAATTGTTCTTTAGAATTAACTGCTTCGAAATTCAGTCACAAAGTGATTTTTTTTTTATTATTATTGTTCATTATCACATTATTTTTATGGTGATTACTTGAGTTGGAAATAACCTCACTTTATGGTCACAAAAATAATAATCAAAGCAGTCAGTTTTCAATGATTTGTTAGTATTAATATAAGTTACTAGCTGACCCAGCGAACTTCGTACCGCCATAAAAAATAGGGGTTGGTGGTAGAAGGGCGAAAATTTTGGGTTATATTTATTTTTTTATGATGTATCATAAAAAAAAATATCTAAAATTGAAAAAAAAATTTAGGGTTGTATTACCCTTAACATTTAGGGGGATAAAAAATAGATGTTGTCCGATTCTCAGACCTACTGAATATGCATATAAAATTTCACGAAAATCGGTCGAGCCGTTTCGGAGGAGTTTAACCACAAACAACGCGACACGAGAATTTTATATATTAGATTTACGGGATTGTTACCATGTACCTTGTTTTAGTGAGTTTTCGATATTTCGGCACTGTTGCAAGCGCCATGATAAAGAACAGTGCCGAAATATCGGAAACTCGCTAAAAACAAGGTACATGGTAACAATCCCGTAAATCTATATAAATAAAACGCAAAATCTATCAACGCACAGCCCAAACCACTGGACGGATCGGGCTGAAATTTGCCATGCAGGTAGATGTTATGACGTAGGCATCCGCTCAGAAAGAATTTTGATATACGTATATATTTATACTATATTTATAATATTTATACGTAAATATATTTTTAAGGATACACACACTCGTGGAACTCCGAAAATGCATATGTTATTCAGTGCAAGTTAATTTAACAATGTTTTCATAAAATGGGTACAGTTTTTGGTTAGTTGATTCTCTATAATTGAATTTCAGAGGTGTAGGTATAATTCTATTTTCTATATATATAAAACTCAAAGGTGACTGACTGACATAGTGATCTATCAACGCACAGCCCAAACCACTGGACGGATCGGGCTGAAATTCGGCATGCAGGTAGATGTTATGACGTAGGCATCCGCTCAGAAAGGATTTTGATCAATTCTACCCCCAAGGGGATAAAACAGGGAATGAAAGTTTGTATGAAACTTTGTCAATTTTAAACCAATCGGGTTGAGACTTTGCATGCAGGTATAAGAAGAATCATAGATGAATGTCATTGTGTAAAATACAAGCCTGAGAACAAAAACTGTAGTCTACACTTTAGCTCTACACCGAAGCGAAGCGTGGGCGGGCCGCTAGTAACTTATATTACTATGTATATTGTTAGTGACCATGAAAGTTTAAAGCAATATGATTTATTAGTTGTTTATTTATCTGCCAGCGAATAGGCGCATTCAATAAAACGAGAACACTTAAGAAAATAAAAATTGGAAAAATACATTACTACCTTTGAGTTCACCCTCTTTAAAATATTGCAAAAAGACACATAGCATCTATATTTATATGTATTAAACTCGTTTAGTGTAGTTATTTTTTATATATTTTTATTTTTGATGTAGTGATAAAATATATACAAAATATTACCAATTTCTTTATATATTTTTTTTAATTACTTTTTGTTGGTTAAAATATAGTTAAGCACAAGGATTATAGTGTTAAGTTTACTCTCACTGAATGTAACATCAGCAAGGCACTATTATTAATTAATTTGTGGATAATGTTGTGGGTTATAATATTACCTTAAATAAAATAAAATAAAATAAAACAGAACAGAACAAAACAAAACAAAACAAAACAAAACAAAACAAAACAAAACAAAACAAAACAATACAAACAAAACAAATCACAACAAAACAAAATAAAATAAATTTTACAAGTAGGTGGGATAACCGCCCCGGTTATCCCACCTTCATTGGTATAGGTATCTATTACTCAATATTTTCAGAAACTGTATTGATTGAATATTTTTTCACTATTTGCATAGGAAGAATTAAGCAGCAGGTGGCTTTATGTTACAAAGTGGTCCAGGCGTTAGCGACGCGATCCCTTACCCTCACGTCGCTTTGCTATTCAACTCTCGCTCAACAGTTGTAATGATACTTGTAAAAATAATTGAAGGTAACTAAGTAACCACCTTTTTTTTTATATAACGCAGGTAAAAAATCTTTTTACAGACGACGGCGCCTTTAAGAGGCACACCGCCGAACGGACCTCACACCTGGTTCCCGCAAGTCTTACGGGCCCCCCAGTGGCTGACCACCGAGGACCCCGCAATTCTTACGGGCGCTTTACGGCATAATATCCGCTAAAAAAGTCCTGCTTCTACACTGCTTTATGCGAAGCCTCGGGATCCCCGTTTAGGGATTCTTCAGCTTCCCGGCCTCGCCGGAGCTCCACGGCAGGGGTCTCCCGAGGTATTACGGGGACCCGCAGACGTGCGCAGGTAGGCCCGCGCGTGGGGGCTGGGTACGCGGCCTAGTGCCCACCGTACCGTCCGTTGCGGATGGCTATATGGGCGTACCCGTGTAGCTCTCCGCCACCCCTCTTTGCAGGACAGAACTACAAAAGTGGGGCCGCCGTTCCTGGGGGAGCGGGAGAGGGAGCGAAATTCTCCCCATCCTTCTCTCCTCTCCTGGTCGCCCGCTTCCCTCACCCCTTCTAGGAGAAGAGTGGGGAGACGCGGGTGAAACTAAGTAACCACCTTAATGTTATGCTAATATGACATTGAATCGTAATTGTACTTAGCACACCGGACAAATTCCTGCGGTTTATGGCGTGCTTTTTAGCTTTGTAATAGGGTATTTCACAGTATTAAAAATAAAGTGCCAATTATTAGCATCTGTGTTTAGAATGAATATTGGCAGGGATTTTCACCATATTTACAGAAAAAAATATTCATAATTTTACTAAAAACCCACGAAAAGGATAATAGTTTTCTTATCTATTGTCACGTGACCCAAAACGCTTGGGATTGGCGGAGCCTAAAATGACGTCACACGCACGTAAACTTCCGGTTAAAGTGACATTACATTGTATCGTTTGACGTTTTAATAACAGTCGTGTGACGTCACACACCAGTGAGACGCTATATTGTCCAGAGAAACGTTTTCGAGGCAACTTGAAAATGGAGTTTTAGATTTGGTTATTTCAACTGAAATACACAACAGAATGATGAACATCCATGATTTTTACGGACTCCATAAACATTAGTAAATAACGTGAGATCGTTTTCTAAAACTTGTCAAATACCCTATCGTTATTTTTGATATGAAATAAAAAAAAATAGTGTGTGTCAGCTCCGACGCACGACTGGAGTTTACTCCTTAAGTTCGATAGTCTAACCAGATGCAAAAAGAGTTTATTTAACTTAAAAAAGATTGATACTGTATGAAAGGGGAAATTAACAAATTAATGAAAATAATATACATATATAAATATATATTTATTCATTTCATATACATTTATTATAACTAATCGACGAAATATTTTACATTAAACTTTTTACAATAGTCAATTTAAGATGTGCATAAATATATCATTAGGAATGTTGATAATTTTTTATTAATGTCAATCCGTCATCTTTGTTTGTCAAAGTTGCGCGACATAGGATGCGCACCAAAAACGTAACGAGGTCATTCATCGATAGATTTTACTCCTCACATTTTTCTCATACCGGGCCCCTTATATATGCAAATCGATTCTTAAGGAGTAAACTCCAAAAACTATCTTCGCCTCAGCTGTCGTTTATTTCCACTCAATACATCATACCTAAAACCAAAACACACCAGGATTGGATTCGTTCATAATAACAAAACGCATATCTCAATGTTCGGCAATTCGTACGTTTCTTTCTCCCGGACTCGGAATTATTCGGAACGTGAGCGTTTTGCCAACTCGCCGGACGGACAACGGGTTATGAAGAATTCACAGGTGCGAATGACAACGATGTACTTATCGATGTTACGTTATGATGTATCATTTGACTGAGGCTTATTCTGAGCGTTTATTGGCTAATATAATATGCAGAGAATATAATAGAATAGAAAAAAAATATTGCCATGTACTATGTACAATTTTTCAGTTGATAATAAATACAATAATATTATAAAACTAGTTTTAAACGGGTTAATGCACGAACTTTATTTATTTATTGACGTTTCGCAGCCTTTTCAGGTCTGCGTCGTCAGAATTTAACATAAGAAGGAGATAGAAAGCCTCTCTGAGTTTGTTTTGCCGGTTCTTCTCAGAAAGGTCTCCCAATTTTGGAACCGGTGGTAGTTTACGGTAGTTAGGGTCAAACAAATAAACTCAAAATTACAAAAAAATATTTTAAATAAAGTACTTTATTAACTAAATTAACTAATAAATTCATACATAGACAATAAAGTTTTAAAAATCTTCCAATGAAATATCCGAACGCTCAATAAAAGTCTTTCGAAGGTAGCTCGACAAAGTAAATAAAAAATCATTATTCTGACGATGCAGACCTGCAAAGGCTGCGGAACGTCAATAAATAAATAAAGTTCGTGCATTAACCCGTTAAAACTAGTTTTATTTAATGAGTGATGTGCGTGAAAACCTAAGAAACAAATATACAATATTTTTTGAAGTTATACTTCTTTAGCCGCGTTATGAAAAAAATATGAGAGTGAAATTTTAAGATGCGCGCGCATTACTGTAACACAAAAGTAACATAATGAAGTTAGCCGTGGGCGCGTTATGAAAAAATGATGAGAGTGAAATTTTAAGATGCGCGCGCAACACTGTAACAGAAAAGTAACATGAAGTCGGCCACATTACTCGTAAGTCTCGAAAAAAAGCTTCCAACAAAATAGTAATAGGATCGCTTAGTCGCACATGTTGGGACGCTCGTCGCCTCTGATCACTGTTTTCATATTTATAATATTTATCCACATGTTTCTAGTTTCTATATTCTTAACACGTGTTATAATGTTATACAAATGCGAAATTTATATGTGCAAATAAATTTTATTCAGTAGTGATTTAAATTGAATATTTTGATTATTTATTAAATTTTTCAAATTAAAACTGAACTTTATTGACTGCGTTGACTATCCTTTTCCAATCCTTTTATTATCTTATTGTAATTAATTATCTGCATGCAATTAAAAACTATTTTTTAATAATTCCAAAAAGAAGTATAACTTCTCACGCGCGTACTTAAGTACACGCACCCATATTTTTTTTTGTAAGTTACAACAGTATAGCCATAACGGGTATACAATATAAAATATTCGGTGCGTTCCATGTAATCTGAGGGGATGTCCGTGTAAGTAACATTATTTTTGTGAAGATTTTGCTACATCGCCAAATTTTCAGTTGACCACGTCACAATTGTCTAGTTTTTCTCAATGACCAAATGTCATAAATATATCACAGTATCTTCATTGATAATGTACGTCCATAATATGTAAAATCTGTAGGTAAAAAACCATCATATTGACACCGTGCACAAAAAACCCCGTTATCATTAAACAAAATGAAATCCAAAAAGGCTCTTTTCAAAGTCAATGCCTCGAGCGCGTTCGGAAACTTGTTCGTTAGGTGGGCGAATGTTGAAAAAAAGCAATTTTTTTTTAATGTGCGGCTGTGGCCTCCAGGCTTTCAGGCTGGCTTTACAAACTCATGCGTTACAGTGTGTACTGCCGGAAAAACTGAAAACCTATCTACCTACGCATTTTCAAGCATTCATCCGTACTGAGGAAATGACTCCCACGGTACCGTGGTTAGTTTTAATTATTTCAGCTTTGAAATAAGTTTTTTTTTTACATTACGGTTTTTTTTTTACATTGCGGTTTTTTTTTTGAGTAGTTGAATGTAAACTATGAAGTTATAGAACCATCGATACATAAGCGACTATGTAAGCACCGGTAATTAAATAGGGGTGATGACAGGGTACAGTAAACGAAATTATGTTTAGTCCGTCAGTTAGATGATCAAAAAATAATGGACACGTATTTTTTCTTTGGGCAATCAACCAAAAAATGACAAAGTTATAGCGCGTCAAAGTTTGGGAGTAGGGGCTCGTGACGTCACTTTTGAGTGAATTTTCACTTATAAGTGTACTCAAACGTGACGTCATGCGGCTTTTCAAATCAATAATCTCTGCAATGTTTATATTATGTGAAAAAAGAAAAAGTACGTGTCCAATACTTTTTGATAATCTACCTGATAAACGAAGACAAAAAAATTAGTCATCATCCATATTGTATTGCCTTTTTTACCCGGCTGCGCAATGCAAGAGCGCGAAGCGCGACGCGCAGACAGGGTATAGTGTTTAACAGTCTATTATGTATGTTCGTTCCTTTGTGGCACACTAGAGACCAAACGCCTGGACCGATTTTGATAATTCATACATCAATCGATTCGTCTTAATCATGGGAGTGCTACTAAATACACACATCAAAAGTGTCTAGGGATCAAGCATTTTTATGCGGATTTCTTGAGATTGAGATGTGGCTTTGTAATAAATTTATGATTTTATAAATTTATATGGATCCTTTTTGGTGCATTTCATAATTTGAATCAGGAACTGTGAATCAAATTCGAGTAAAAGATGAAAATCAGCTGTCAATATTTTCCCTATAAAAACATACAACGCATTGAAGACATTATTAGTGCTACTGTTTCCCTACTACTGATTAAAACCAACGTTATTATGGAGCGGCGACGTCATTTAAGCAGGGAAGAAATGCTCAGAGCCGTGGGAATGATAGAAGCTGGTTCCCGGCAACGTACTGTGGCTTTAGCTCTGAATACAAGTCAGAGTGTTATCAGTCGACTTTGGACACGATACCGAAGCACTGGTACCGTGGCTGAGCGCCATGGAGGACGGTATCGCTGCACCACACGGAGACAAGACCGATACATTCAAATCTTAACTCGAAGAGCTCCAACAATAACCGCCATGATGTTAGCCGTGAGGCTTCATCACTCTTCAGGGAACTTAATTAGCGACCAAACAGTCAGAAACCGCTTGCATGAAGTGAACCTTCATTCCCGAAGACCGCTACGGGTACCACCTATAGCAATGCACAATCGTAGGATTCGATATCAATGGGCTCTTGAACACAGAAATTGGGCAGAAGAACAATGGCGTTTCGTGTGCTTTTCTGATGAGTCTCGTTTTGGTATGAGACCGGATACAAGACGTATACGACACTGGAGAACCCCTGGACGCCAACAGCGATTAAAATCCTGCCAGGAAGTCCATCCTTATAGTGGTGGAACCATCATGGTATGGGCGGGTATTTGGATCGGCGGAAGAACTGAGTTGATTTGGATCAGAGGCAACCTCAACGCTCAAATTTATGCTGAGACGATTGTATCAGACGTCATCGTTCCTCTACAAGTGCAAATCGGTCCCTTATTTCAGTTAATGCATGATAATGCACGACCGCACACCGCAAGAGTTGTAAGACAGACTCTCGCCGCAGCTAACATCAATGTCCTGCCCTGGCCTGCTCAGTCGCCAGACTTGAACCCGATTGAGCATGCATGGGATATGCTACAGAGAAGAGCTCTGCCGAATATGGAGGGTATCCAGTCGCAAGAAGACCTTTTTTTGTTGTTGCAACGAACATGGGCGGCCATTCCACAGCGTGATTTGGATGAACTCATTTTGAGTATGCCAAACCGATGTTCTTGTGTTGTTAGTGTTCGCGGTAGAAATACGGATTATTAATTGTTTAAGTTACCCAATAAAATTTTAGAGAAAACTGTTATTTCAGTCTTTTTTTCGAACTTTTGTGTTAGTGGTTCAAATGTCAAAAATCCCTTTATTAGGAAAATGGCAAATTTCTTTATTAATGCAAAGGTGACTTGGTTTATCGTTACTGTGACAAACGAAAACACTTTATTTGATGAATCCTTAAAGAAAATTTTAATTAATATCAATCAGGAGAAAAGTTATTGCAAAAATATATGTTGATCCCTAGACACATAATAATCAAAATTCAATATGGGGACAATTAGGCGCCATATTGTGACGAAGTAAAAAAAAATGAGTTGACGAAATATGTCGAGTGGGGTATCATTGCCTAGATAATCGAAAATCATGTTTAGACTCAGCACTATGACTATTTAGGATTTACTACGATTTTAAGATGTATTTTAACCGGAATCGAGACCCATTATTGAACATTTTTATCCATTCTTGAATATCTAATCTAATATGTCACGACTGTTAAAGTAGCTTTTTCCTTACTTAACAGAATTCTAGACTACTGGACTTGTTTTTTTATTTTCAGTTTTTATTTGAAGTAATATTTTAGCAGTCCGGTTTTTTGATTTTGTTAATTTATATTTTTTTAAAAAGAAGGTTCCATTAGCACCTTTAATTTCCGTGACTCAAAATTAAACTATTCGATTACTTTCTAATGATGTTACTTACGCTGCGATCATTGAAGTTAAGCAACTTTCGCAATGGTCGGTCATTGGATGGGTGACCAAAAATCTTCTATCTAGAGTTTCTCCATGCTTCGGTAGGCATGTTAAGCCGTTGGTCCCGGCTGCATCTGCAGTCGTTAGCACCCGCTCATCCGCACGGGGCCCGCGTGGTGGGTCATGGCCCAATCTCCCTATTTCATCCATAGGTAGGGTTGCCAACCGTACTTTATTATAAAGTATTGTACGTTATTTTAGGTAATTGTACTCTATACTTTATGCCAACAATAAAGTACGCAAAAATACTTTATTTAATGTGATTTGATTACTCGGGGATTACAAAAAGAGGTCGATAGGAAGATTTTTTCCGTAAAACGGACAGACAGTATGAAAATGTCGCCCTCAGCTCATTCCTGCAACATTTTCGTGGCTGTATGGCTTTGTGATATGACCTTTCCCATTGCGGATAAAAACTACAGATTTTTAGTAGCCACAAATTATTTATTTAAAGTTGCTAGTAGCAACGTAAAATATATTTATGTTTTTTATTTATTTTTAAGCATTTAACTGCTAGATGTTTATATCTAAAGAAAAGTTTACTAGAAAAAAAATATCCACGCGTACCAGGCAGCGAACGGGACTCGAACCCGCATCCTTCGCAATCCGGGCGAATGCACTGACCATTATGCTACCACGGCCCTATTCGCCGCGTCGAAATTTTCCTAGCCTTAGGCTGTAAGGCAGCGCCATCTCTTCGCATTGTAGGTAACCCACAATTGCATTTGCCCGGATTGCGAAGGGTGCGGGTTCGAGTCCCGTCCGCTGCCTGGTCCGCGTGGTTTTTTTTTTCTAGTAAACTTTTCTTTAGAGTAAAATATATTTTTAAGCTTACTAATAAAGAGGAAAAAGAAGTACTAATGTACTTTAGTACTTCTTTTTCCTCTTTATTAGTAAAGAGGAAAAAGAAGTACTAATGTACTTTTTTTTCTACCTTTAATATCCAATGTACTTTATTTGGACAAAAATAAGGTGGCAACCCTATCCATAGGCCCCTGATGGTGATGATGATGATGATGTTACTTATCCCTATCAGATAAATTTCTTCGGTATGTTAAAATTAACTACCAAACCAGTGAACCAAATGTTCACCAAAACCTGATTTCTCGAAAACCGGAAGTGCTACGTTACTCAAATCCGGTTTGTAGTCTTATCAGACTATTCTTAACTTATAACTTATACATACATTCTCTTTATCTATCTCTTACGGTTTGGCCGCTGAAACAGCACCACAGACAGACGGACGGACGGACGGACTTGTCTAATAGATAAGAGATAATTTTGAATATTTTTTTTTAGTTAAAATTGAGGAGCTCGATGGCGCAGGTGGTTAGCACGTCTGGCTGCGATCGTTAAAGTTAAGCAACTTTCGCAGTGGTCGGTCATTGGATGGGTGACCAAAAATTTACTATCTCGAGCTCCTCCGTGCTTCGGAAGGCACGTTAAGCCGTTGGTCCCGGTTGCATCTGCAGTCGTTAGCATCCACCAATCCGCACTGGGCCCGCGTGGTGGGTCATGGCTAAATCACCCTATTCCATCCATAGGGAAGGCCTGTGCCCCAGCAGTGGGGACATTAATATGCTGATGATGATGATGATGATACTTATCCCTATCAGACAAATTTCTTCGGTATGTTAAAATTATACAAGGTGGCGCAAAATTTTGTTTCTGTATAACTTTTTTAATGATGATAGAAAACATTTTTAAAACCTCTAAAATTTTTTCTATTATTATTGTGTGGTATTGTGGGTTACCTACAATGCGAAGAGACGACGCTACCTTGCAGCTTAATAATGGCTAGAAGAATTTCGACGCGGCCGTCAGGGCCGCGGTAGCATAATTGGTCAGTGCATTTCGAGCCCCGTCTGCTGCCTGGTCCACGTCGAATTTTTTCTAGTTATATTTTCTTTAGATTTAAACATCAAGCAGTTGTGGCGGCGACATCTACAGGCCCCACATATAACTAACAAAGAGGAAACAATCTTACGCCTCCTCAAGAGATGGCACTACCGGCGCTGCTTTCACAACGTAAGGAAGCCTACATCGCGCAAGTAAAATTCGGTAGCCAACAGTTCATATATACGATGCCCGACCAACATCAGTCGGGCCGCGGCCGAGCTAACATCACCCAGCTTGGAGGAAGATCTTCCCCTTTGGCCTTCCTACACAGTTACATGCTTAAAAATTACAAATATAAAATTATATCTGTCAAAATTGATACACATATTTGTGCTCGAATCATTGCATTTATCATGACTCCTCAAGATTTCCGGTAATAAATGTACGCGTACCTATCGAATATTCTCTTTAATTAAGGGATGTGTTTCATCACTAGCCGATTAATGTCCCCACTGCTGGGGCACAGACCGGGGAGTGGCCCACCACGCGGGCCCAGTGCGGATTTGTACGACTACATATGCAGCCGGGACCAACGGCTTAACTTGTCTTCCGAAGCACGGCGGAGCTCGAGTTAAGAAATTTTTGGTCACCCATCCAATGACCCACCACTGCGAAAGTTGCTTAACTTCAACGATCGCAGACGAACGCGCTATCCACTTGCGCCATCGAGCTCCTAAGGTTAAAAGGATTGTTGAACTGAAATTAATTACCATTCAACAAATCAAAACCTAATACTAACATAGCTCTGTACCCTTAGTACGAGACTAAGCTCACGAAAACTATCATAGTTTTCGTAATTGTAAATTATGTTTCTATGTCCATTTATTTAAAAAGTAACCAAATATACCTAAAATTTAAGAAGACGCAAATGATTTAATGATAGAATTTAAACACTGTTTTTTTTTTTGTTTTTGAAGTTATACTTCTTTAGGCGCGTTATGAAAAAATGATGAGAGTGAAATTTTAAGATGCGCGCGCATCACTGTAACACAAAATTTTAACAGCATGAAGTTGGTCGCTAAAGCTTCATGCGTTACTTTTGTGTTTACCGCACATTAAGAAAATCTACCAACAAGATAGAAATAGAATCTCTATTTAGTGGGTGCTAACTACTGCATTATGAAGGCCTATCAAAAGTATTTATTAATTTGGAACAACGGAACCAATGCGCGATTCAGGAGACTACAGCGCCATCTCTTGACCATTGGTGTAGTAGAACCAAAAACCACATTTTTATTTTTTGTAATAATAAAAAACTAAAATAACAGTAAAATAAAGTAACAGTTATAGGTATTCATATTTATAATATTTATCCACATGTTTCTAGTTTGTATATTCGGAATACGTGTTTGAGTTTCATACAAGTGCAAATCACATAATTATGTTCTAATAAATTAACGCATGAAGCTTTAGCGACCAACTTCATGCTGTTAAAATTTTGTGTTACAGTGATGCGCGCGCATCTAATAATTTCACTCTCATCATTTTTTCATAACGCGCTTAAAGAAGTATAACTTCAAAAAGGTTTAGTTATATTTAGAGGGGATAATAACGTTATAGTTTTATATGATATTTTTTAATATTTTTACATAAACAATAAAAGCCAGGCTTGTCAGAAACTGTTAAAATAGTGTTAAGGTTAACGGGACGTTGAGTTTTGGGCGGAAGTAGGGGATATAGAGACGGTTGTTTCTGACAGTTAAAGAAAATGTGGTCTATGGTGCCTTCTTCAAGACCTCATTCGCAGATAGAGTTATCTAAAATTCTTATCTTTGAGAGAAACACCGGAGAAGTGACATGTCCAAGACGGAGACGACTAATTGTTGAAATAACTCGTGGGGGAAAGTCGCGAAATTTGGCGAACCACGGTTTTCTCGGCATTGTTACCTGGAGGCGGCCATCTGAATGGGAGACGAGATGGAACCGCAACTCCAAACACTGTTTATTTTTATTGAAAAGAAAACAATAAAATCAGTACCCTTAGAACGAGTGCGAGCTCACGAAAACTATCATAGGTTTCGTAATTGTAAAACTCATACTAAGGGTACTGTCCTTTTTCGCTACATTTCGGTTACTCCGGTCAAAGTCTTCAACCGGCGTAGTCTCATTCGCATTTCAGCTTGAAATCCCATTTCTTTCGACGTCTCAGCACGGTACGGTTGGCGTAACCACTCCATTCGCCGCGTCTCAAATGACGCTCTCTGTCACCGTAAAGAGGCTGCTAGTGCCGAACCGGAGAAATGCATCCGTAACTGACAAACGGGGCGTTGCCGGAGATTTGTTTGAAGTTGCATCCGACGAAGCTAATGTTGTGTGTACTATTTTTGGAGTTTACTCCTTAAGAATCGATTTGCATATATAAGTGGCCCGGTATGAGAAAAATGTGAGGAGTAAAATCTACTGTACAAATGACCTCGTTACGTTTTTATGCGCAACCTCATCTGCGCACCTTTCACTTTTAGCCATGGTAACGGATAAAAAACATTAAGTAATTAAAATGTCAATAAAATGAAATAGGGGTGATGATGGAGTACAGTAAACGAAATTCTATTTAGTCCGTCGGTTAGATGATCAAAAAATAATGGACACGTATTTTTTCTTTGGGCAATCAACCAAAAAATTACAAAGTTATAGCGTGTCAAAGTTTGGGAGTAGGGGCTCGTGACGTCACTTTTGAGTGAATTTTCACTTATAAGTGTACTCAAACGTGACGTCATGCGACTTTTCAAATCAATATATCTCTGCAGTGTTTATATTATGTGAAAAAAGAAAAAATACGTGTCCAATACCATTTGATAATCTACCTGATACCCGAAGAAAAAAAAAGTCATCATCCCTGAAAATATTTATTTATTTTTAATTGTATCAAAGTGCGCATATACATGTTGTTATTATGAAAATATAATATACGCCGTTATCTCATTTCAACTCTACATAATCTCAATTAGTGCTAATCTCGTTAAGTCACAATACTGTGAGAAACAAAATTTTATCTGCGTCCCTCTCTAGCGAGGTGTCTTTGTCACTTACGATTGATTAAAAAGAAAATGGCTACCTTTGAGAGCGCGTTATTGGATTAGAAAGGTCAGATGCGTACATTATGTGCTACCAAATTTCAAAAGTGGAAGGGTAAAAGGTGCTCACTGGGTTGCCAGGTCAACGGATTTTTACAGGAGATCTCCTGTTTTTTTTTTTAATTAGATAGATAGATAGATAAATCATAATTTTTATTATTTTTTAAACATGTAACTGCTTGATGTTTAAATCTAAAGAAAATATAACTAGAAAAATTCCACGCGGACCAGGCAGCAGACGGGACTCGAACCCGCACCCTTCGCAATCCGGGCGAATGCACTGACCAATTATGCTTCCGCGGCCTTTACGAACCGTGACAAAATTCTTCTAGCCATTCTTAAGCTGCAAGGCAGCTGCTGCCTGGTCCGCGTGGAATTTTTTCTAGTTATATTTTCTTTAGTAACAAATGTGTTTCTGTGGCTTCTGCCGCCACTCAAAGCTTCGCAATCCGGGCAAATGCACTGACCAATTATGCTACCGCGGCCTTCACAGACCGCGTCGAAATTCTTCTAGCCATTCTTAAGCTGCAAGGCAGCGCCATCTCTTCGCATTATAGGTAACTGTATCTATAAATCTAAAGAAAATATAACTAGAAAAAAATCATTTGACATTGTGGGTTACCTATAATGCGAAGAGATGGCGCTGCCTTGCAGCTTAAGAATGGCTTGAAGAATTTCGACGCGGTCTGTGAAGGCCACGGTAGCATAATTGGTCAGTGCATTTGCCCGGATTGCGAAGGGCCTTCGCAATCCGGGCAAATGCACTTGTTCGAGTCCCGTCTGCTGCCTGGTCCGCGTGGATTTTTTTCTGATTATATTTTCTTTAGATTTAAACATCAAGCAGTTATTACATAAATTTTAATATTTAAAATAATAAAAATTATGACATTTGTTACTAGCTTATATCTTGATTATATTTATTTACCAATTGGAGGGTTGCAAATCGGAAAAAGTACGCCTCTGCTTGTTTGTACTGTTTTTCTAGTAGCTCTTTTCATACATTTACTGCTTCTTTCAGTAACATCTCCCGTTTTTTTAAAATCGGACCTGACAACACTGGGTGCTCATACATTTTCGAGTGATAATTACAGGCGCATTATGTATGCTCTTGCATGGAAACACGAGGTTTTTATGTTTCTGTGCCCTAAATGTGTGCACTTATACATAAATAAGTACGGAATAACTTAATAATTCAGGAAAGCCTTATGATTTATGAGTCCTAAAACGGTGACCTTGCTAGGCATCTAAAATCCAAAGTTATAGAGTAATGTGAAGGTTCAGTCATCAGTCAGTTACGAAAGATGGCGCGTCATGGTATTAATGCATTTTTGCGCTTTATGCCATCATCAGCCTATTAATGTCCCCACTGCTGGGACATAAGCCTTCCCTATGGATGGAATAGGGAGATTGGGTCATGACCTATCACTTGGGCCCAGTGCGGAATGGCGGGTGCTAACGACTGCAGATGCAGCCGGAAACTAGATAGGAGATTTTTGGTCTCCCATCCAATGCCCGACCACTGGGAAAGTTGCTTAACTTCAAAGACTGCACCCGAACGCGCTAACCACCTGCGCCTTCGAGCTCATCATTCATAACTCGTACGAAAATTGAAGTTTCTTTTTACTCGTCGAGTTCTGTTTTCAAAGAGTTTTAAAGAAAGGTACAGCATTTGTTTGTACTTGGTGCTGCAATCATCTATAGACGGCAGTGACACTTCCCATCTGTCAGCTCGTTTGCCTGCATGAACATAAAAAAGCGAACATCGTCAGTTTTAGTCATCGTCATCGAGTTGCACTAACTCCTCAACAAATATTTTTAAATATCGTCAAGGAGTTGCGCTAACTCCTCAACAAATATTTTAAATATCGTCAAGGAGTTACACTTACTCCTCAACAAATATTTTAATCTACATCAAGGAGTTGCACTTACTCCTCAACAAATATTTAAATTATCGTCAAGGAGTTCCACTAACGCCTCAACAAATATTTTAATCATCGTCAAGGAGTTGCACCTACTCCTCAACAAATATTTCAAATATCGTCAAGGAGTTGCACTAACTCCTCAACAAATATTTTAAATATCGTCAAGCACTAACTACTCAACAAATATTTTGAACAGCGTCAAGGAGTTGCATTTACTCTCAACAAATATTTTAATCCACATCAAGGAGTTGTACTTACTCCTCAACAAATATTTTAAATATCGTCAAGAAGTTGCACTTACTCCTCAACAAATATTTAAAACATTGTCAAGGAGTTGCACTAACTCCTCAACAAATATTTTAAATGAGTGCCTTCACATTTGGTGATACCATTGTTTTTCCTGTAAACTTTTGAAGAGGAATTTCTTTTCGGACGGGGTGTAAATGGATAAATCACGTGGAAAAGATGTAACGGAAATGCGTCACTCTCGTGTGTGTGTGTGTGTGTGTGTATGTGTGTGTGAGATGCGTGCACAACTCTTCCCGACGAGAATGAAAGTTGTGGAGGGTAACTCGGTGAAGGCTGAAACACTACGAGCGTCACACGCGACGATATACATATATTTCAGTGATGCGTGTGCGGCTTCATTCCTCTATGCCTTATGCACCGCCTAACGTTAGGTTATTAAAGAAAAGAAATTTCACTTCAGATGTGTGTTTTTTGGAGTGAAAACTTCTTTATAGACCAGGGTCGATAATTTCAAAAATGGTGAACAGTGAAAAAGAAATATAGTAGGATGAAACCCATTAGAAAAGGTAGAGAATATAACAAAAATGAAAGGAAAAATAAATTACGGGCGATCTGAGGTCGCGAAGGGGGAGGGGGTGAGTTTTTAAGGGTAAAAAATGGTTAATCTCGATTTCCGGTAAAACTGTAAGTCCTATGAAAAAAAGTTAAATGGCAAAGTTGTAGGTAATAAAAAGATCTACAACTTTTGTATCGACACTTTTTTCACATAACCTCAAAATTTATGTGAAAAATGCGAATTGGAGGATTGGAGTTTTTTTCATTATTAATTTGCAGTTTCTGAGAACATTTACCATAGTAGTGTATATTTTTTTTATACCACCAGAAAGTAGAGATTTCAACAAACAAAAAACACCCCAACTTTTTTAAAAAAGCAGATATTTTGACGTGAGAATTTTCGATTGAAAATAAGGGTGCTTTTTCGATATTAAGTCAAAATAAGGTGAAAAAATGATTATTTTAAATCAAAAAAATTATTGTATGTTTGGGATATACAAAGGTAAGATTTCACCAAATTTCGTGAAAAAATATTTTTTTTTGCAATAAATAAAAATCAAAAACCAAAAACTCGGTTATTCGCATTTTTCACATAAATTTTGAGGTTATGTGAAAAAAGTGTCAATACAAAAGTTGTAGATCTTTTTATTACCTACAACTTTGCCATTTAACTTTTTTTCATAGGACTTGCAGTTTTACCGGAAATCGAGATTAACCATTTTTTACCCTTAAAAACTCACCCCTTCCCCCTTCCCGACCTCAGATCGCCCGTAATTTATTTTTCCTTTCATTTTTGTTATATTCTCTACCTTTTCTAATGGGTTTCATCCTACTATAATTTTTTTTGGTCTCAAAAATTATCGACCCTGGTCTATTAGCACCGTTGTGATTTGAGATTCGATGAACAGAAGTACAGTATTTGACACAAGAAAGGTATCCGTAATTTTATCAATTACTAAAAAAGACAGATAACCGAACGGTTTTCGTCTTGGGGTCTAAATCAAAGGAACTGTGGTTCGATCCTGAGCTTAGTATTTTTTCTTCTTCTTTTATTATGCTATTATTTGTTTTAAGAAACAATGTAAGTGTAGAATATTTAATTTGCCCAGTATTTTACAATACCTGATTAGTGAAGTATTAAACATTTGAAATGTGTCTAAGTTGTTCATTAATACGGGCTTGGTTTTTATCGGCAATCCTTATCTTTCCAATATTTGCAAATTTTTACAGGATTTTTGTTATACATAAATATTTAGGAAAAAACCTAAGATAGGAAAAATATAACAAAAGATTTTTTTTTGACGTGACAACGTCTTAAATTAGGTTGCGGCTGGGAGTCACTTATGAAAAAGTGTAACGCTCGGTAACGTTACGATGAGTCTCTCGTGTTAAGTTTAAGTTTACATGTACAATGTTTTAGTAAACAAAATATATTTCTATAGTTAAAATTTGTGCAATTCTTATTTTCATTCAATTCCTTGTTCCTATTGTGCAATTTAATTATATTCATATCAATAAATATTCTACCGAGAAAAAGACGTTGTCACGTAAAATCTTCGCCCGTAAAACCGACTTTACAGGCAACCATTTTTTTTTTGTAGGTTTCACTTCTATCGCATGTGAACAGCACATGTCCGTTTTTTATTAAATATTGTCACAAACGCTCTCGAAACGTAACCGCGAAAGTGCTAGAGATCGAATTTGCCAGATCACCGCGGGTCGCGATAGAGGTCGAGTAATGCGGCTGATTCTAAAATGAGCCTTATGCAGTGCGGCGTAAGGGAGAAAGTGCAACGACATCTGCACTTGTTTACAAGTTAAGCGCGTTACCTGCGTAGGTATAAGTAGGTACTTCGTACTCGCGGGTGCTAGCTAATTCTCAATTTAACAGGTACTTTCTAGAATGCGTCGATCGGCGTATATAAGCGCGATTGGCGCGGGGGATGATCGCTTCAGATGAAGCTTGTAAGGCCCTTCTGGCCATAAGCATGATTAAAGGGTGTTTTTTAGTCAGTCAGAGTCTGACATAACCTTACAGCCGGCTGTAGGGTATCCATGAGGATTTCTCACCATCTCCCCCGCCTGGGAGGAAACAAAAAAAAACGCGCAGAGACAGTTGAGTTTCAGCAGCGATTACGGAGCGAATCCAAAGGCGATCAAAGTGCAACAAAAGTATTCCAGTGCGATAGTTTAGTGACTTGTATAGTGACATACAGTGTTTAGTGAGTGTTTTGTAATTAACATTGTGTGTTAATTGTGTGAACTGAGTGGGGAATAAAGAACTGTCAAGCGTGAACTGGCATATAATTTCGAACACCATCCCGACACGTAACAATATATTAATTATCGTGTTGCGAAATATTTAAACACATTTTCTATTTCACAGAAGACTACCAAGTCTTCCATAGGCTACTTTTTGGAGATGTTTAAAAGTAGGTTTTATACATAAAACCGGCAAAGAAAAATGCTATCGAGAATTAAGGTCGAGTCTTACTTGACTCATGCTTTGAGCAAGTTTTGTTTTTAACGTAATTAGTGTTGCTAAGCCAACTACAAGAGTCGCGCTCATGAAAAGGTAATAAACCTCCAACTTAACCTGACCTCGTTGGTCGTACTATAACATAATGGATAGAGGTCAACACTAATTGGCTTGATGGCTTGTTAACTTTTCTATCTCACTCTTAAGTTGAGAACAGAATCGTGCAGTTATATAGAATTAAAAGCTAAATTCATTCATTTCTTAGAGAAAAACATGCAATTAAACGTAAATATTGGAATACAAATATAATGCGATTCAAATAAGAATAGGAAAACCAATGACCTCCATCTGTCAAATGTCGTTTGAAAAGTACGGTTTGCAAAAAAATCTCGGAACACTTTTTTAGCATTCAGCTGATTCTAGAATAAAAACCAAACTTTTTTAAACAAACAATAACAATTGTTGATAATTAATATTAGTTATACTTTTTTTCATTTATTGAGCTTTGGCTATGAATGATTGATAACCAAAATCGTCAACCAAATGTCACTTTATGTTGCGTTCAAAAACTCGATTTAATACTTTCGTTTACATATAGGATGCATGTTCGTATGTGATCTGCATGATTATTCATAACGTCTCCGGCGGCAATGCAGAGATGAGCGAAATTGAAGAGCTAGATTGTGATTAATGTTTTTTTTCACACAGTCTTAATAAATAAATACTATTCTATCTCAACCTTAGTAAATTAATTTTATTAAAAAATCTGATGTTTTGTCTCACTTAATCTTAGTAAATAATTTTTATTAATTAGCAACATTTTTTTTGCTCACTCTACCTATTAGTTTTGAATTGACAGCTATGACGTCAAAATATGGCGCCCAGTTGGTCCTATTCTTAGTTGAATCGCATTGTATAGTTATTAATGATGTTAGTGCGGTAAGTTGGTTGGTTGTAATGTAAGCCCGACACGAAGTCGAGTGCTTACCGTACTCAAGAGTTTCTAAATACCAATTTCGCACTAATGTCACACAACACATTTGCGTGAAAACAGTACCGATACCTAATTTAAGTAATAACGAAAACTTTTTCTAATAAGAAAATGGTGCGTATTTCCCAAATGGCGCCACATGCGGATGGTGAAAATTAGTGTACGTACAAGAAAAGAAAATGGATTTTACAGAGATACCGCTTATTGTCACACGAAACTTATTTGACTAATCAAATAGTGTATGGAGTTTATGACAGGGCTTGATACCGGTTTCAAAAATACCGGTAAATAAAGGTTAACACCGGTTTTTAGTAAAGGTTTCGTTCGGAGCGCGTCCGAAATGAAAGCGGTACCTAAAACCTTAATAAACCGGTTATCCAGAGCGACACGTACACGAGTCGGCATCGCTTGAAGTTTGTTTTGTTTGAACTAATCAAGTCACAACTTGTTAATGCTCAGATATTGATGCATTTATTGACACGTTTGCTAGCGTCTAGTGAGTCAAGTTATTCGTTTTGTAGTTGTGTATTTATTTCAGCCGTCAGTAAGATCGAAATGAAACCATTTAAAAACCGCTAAATTGATTCAAAATCTATTTGATTTCGCTTTTTAGGAAAACCCGTTTTTTAAGGTTAAGGTAAAGCCAAAGCTGAATAAAACGCTCTTAAAGTACTTGACACTGATTAAGGTTCGAAAATTAACCGGTAAACAAGCCCTGGTTTATGAGTCGCAGTTGAAAAGTAGACTGATGTGTCGCGTTCTAGATTCGACACACTAAAGTAAAAATGCAATGCTGCAAAATATAAAATGTGAAATAATTATATTGTGACGACCTCCGTGGCCGAGTGGTTTGTACGCCGGGTTTCATGGTGTAGCCGACTCGAGAGGTCCCGGGTTCAAATCCCGGTGAGGGCAGATGTTTCTGTGATGAACACGAGCATTTGTATTCATGGATATTTAATATGTATTTCTATATAAATATACTTATAAATGTACTGTATATGTATTATATCCGTTACCCTAGCGCCCCATAACACAAGCCTTACAGTGCTTACTTTGGGCTAGGCTAATTGGTGTGAGCGTTGAAAATGTTTATTTATTTATTTATTTTATTATATTGTGCGGTTTCTTGAACCGTACAATTAGTAAGTTTATCTTTCGTCTCTTTTTCTATTTAGTACTCAAGTGCGCTTCGAAAATGAAACCGTAAAGAAAACGCACGAAGCCATGAATGGGAGCACGCGGTAAATTGTTTTACCTCAAGCTTGGCCCCCGTGAATGGCCCTCCCTCGCGCACCAGCCCAAAACGCCGTCGGAATAGAAAATACCGTTCGAGTTAGTCGACCGACACGACCGACTCGACCCCCGCCACCCCAACCAAAGAAGAGCCAAGCCAAAACACGCCGCCAGCCCAACAAGAAGACGCAATACAGAAGTTGCTCCAGTTCGCCGACCTGTTCACGGATTTTATCAAAAAATTGGGGCAGGTCGGCCCACCGAAGACAGAAACCAGCCCAGCTCAAGATCCTACCCCCTCGCGCTAAGTCCGTCGCCCGCTCGCTGGTCGCTCACTGGGCCTCCCTCATGGGTCTCACCCGGTGGGCTTGACCGCGCCGAGGGCGACGCGTAAAGACGCGGAGGGGGGTAGACCCACATTGACCGCCCCGTACGTATACGGGGCGCGAACCCGCGACATCTGAGGTGGGCATACGCCCAGGGCAGATTCCCCGCACTTGTATGGCCCGTAAATTTGAACTTTGAAAAAATGTATACAACCTCCGTAAGTGCATATTTTGAGCAAAGGGCCTCGAGTGACGGCTGCGTATTGTAACGCCCATAGCGTTACGGTCTCCTTGCTAGTATAAACTATTTGCTTATGTAATGCCAACTAAGGTGTAGGCAAGAAGTCGTTGGACCTAAGACAACTTTATAGTATTTTATCAAAACTTATCAGAAGTAACGTGAAAGAAAGGTAAACTACGAAGTCACCATTTCAAATTTGTGTATGCAGAAAAAATGCCTTCGGTTTATTTATTCAAACTCTGCCTAGAGAAATTTAATAATGCCAACGCAAGTTTGCGTGTTTGTCTCGCTCGAGGGATTGTTCCTAGCGCCATCTGTTGTTGCATTCCGAAAACTTGGTCGCAGACTTTATAATTTTCAGTTTCGAGTTTTGACTAGCGTCAGGCTGCTCTGTTATTTTTGTTTTACGACGGGAGTTTGTACAATAATAGAATTTCGGGTTTAATTTCATTCAGTCTTGTTTTCAAATTAATAATAATAAAAATAATAATTTATTGGAACCACTTTACATTTTCGTACATGATAATGTGAACCCTGTCCTCTGGAAAAGGTTACCCTGAGGACCAGAAGACAATGCTCTCCCCACTATTTTTACATTAGAGCTACAATAATTTAGAACTACTAAATAAAAATTATATAAAAATAATGTTAAAAAAAGTACCTATGTATAGCATTAACCGGTGTGTGTGCGTGTGTGTGTGTTAATCTAATATATAAAATTCTCGTGTCGCGGTGTTTGTTAAACTCCTCCGAAACGGCTTTCCCGATTCTCATGAAATTTTCTGTGCATATTGGGTAGGTCTGAGAATCGGACAACATCTATTTTTCATCCCCCTAAATGTTAAGGGTAATCCACCCCTAATTCTTTTTTTTCAATTTTAGATATTCCTTTTTTTTATTTTTTTTATGATACAGCATTAGTATGTATTTAACATATAACCCTGAATTTTCAACCCTTTACAATCAACCCCATTTTTTTATGGCGGTACAAGGTCGCTGGGTCAGCTAGTAATTATAAGATTCTTCAGAGGAGCTCGATGGCGCAAATGGTTAGTGCGTTCGTCATGATCGGTCATTGGGTTGGTTACCAAAAACTTATAATCATGTACTTGTGTACTTATGACCAACGGCTTAACATGCAGTCTTTCGAAACATCCTCCGTGTTACGAAAGGCTGAATGTTAAGCCGTTGGTCCCGGCTGTATGTGCAGCACCCACCAATCCAATCTCCCTATTCCATCCATTGGGAAAGTCCCAGCAGTGGAGACATTAATACGCTGATGATGATAATGATAATAGTTATTTATTATACAAGAGTGGAAAGTTCCTTTTTAACCGCGTGCTCGATTTGGATGACCGAGCAAGCGAAGGATTCTAAAGTTGAATCACGAGCGCAGCGAGTGATTCTAAATTAGAATCCTGAGCGTCAGCGAGGGAAACAAACGAGCACAAGGTGAAAAATCTTTCCACTCGAGTGCAATACGTAACTTTTCATCCCACCTCAGCGAGGAAATGACAAAATGAAAAAGAAAACAATTTATAATGACAAAATATTTAAGCAATAAAACGTGAAAAACTAGAATAGCGCGAAGCACGCAAATAAAACAAAGAAACCAAGAAGGTTCCAAATTTAAATTTTTTCACAATTTAAAAAGTTCTAATCATAAATTTGGCACCATAGAGGTTACATTAAATAGGTTTAATGACGTTTTGAATTTACAATTATATTGAGTACTCATTATATGTGATGTTCTAAATTCAAATCTACTTTGCCGCTCAAGCGAATAAAATAGAATTTTCCAGCCAGATTTCGAAGCGCAAAATTACACTTTCCGAGGTGGTGGGATGAAATAGTTATTTATTATACAAGAGTGGAAAGTTCCTTTTTAACCGCGTGCTCGATTTGGATGACCGAGCAAGCGAAGGATTCTAATGATTCTAAATTAGAATCCTGAGCGTCAGCGAGGGAAACAAACGAGCACAAGGTGAAAAATCTTTCCACTCGAGTGCAATACGTAACTTTTCATCCCACCTCAGCGAGGAAATGACAAAATGAAAAAGAAAACAATTTATAATGACAAAATATTTAAGCAATAAAACGTGAAAAACTAGAATGGCGCGAAGCACGCAAATAAAACAAAGAAACCAAGAAGGTTCCAAATTTAAATTTTTTCACAATTTAAAAAGTTCTAATCATAAATTTGGCACCATAGAGGTTACATTAAATAGGTTTAATGACGTTTTGAATTTACAATTATATTGAGTACTCATTATATGTGATGTTCTAAATTCAAATCTACTTTGCCGCTCAAGCGAATAAAATAGAATTTTCCAGCCAGATTTCGAAGCGCAAAATTACACTTTCCGAGGTGGTGGGATGAAAAGATCATTTATAATAGGGTATTTGACAGTATTAAAAATAAAGTGCCAATTGTTAGCATCTGTGTTTAGAATGAATATTGGCAGGGTTTTTACTATTTTTACAACCAAAATATTCATAATTTTACTAAAAACCCACGAAAAAGATAATAGTTTTCTTATCTATTGTCACGTGACCCAAAACGCTTGGGATTGGCGGAGCCTAAAATGACGTCACACGCAACTAAAGTTCCGGTTAAAGTGACATTACATTGTATCGTTCGACGTTTTAATATATCAGTCGTGTGACGTCACACACTAGTAACACGCCATATTGTCCAGAAAATCGTTTTAGCGGCAACTTGAAAATGGAGTTTTTGATTAGGTTATTTTTACTGAAATACACAACAGAATGATGAATATCCACTTTTACGGACTCCATAAACATTAGTCAATAACGTGAGATCGTTTTCTAAAACTTGTCAAATACCCTATTGTTGTTTGAATTTGTACCTACTTCAACGGCTCGTTAATAGTAGCAATTTTATTAAAAAGATGTTTTACTAAATATTATGTTCTCTGGAGATGTTGCCCCGTCATGCTCAGAATCTCATTAGCTTTCAGCAAGTACTTTTTCTCTGCGATTCAACCTAGTACCTACATCATCGTTAATTTTTATATCCGTTCTGGCTTATAAATATAACTAGCAAACCAGTGAACCAAATGTTCACCAAAACCTGATTTCTCGAAAATCGGAAGTGCTACGTTACTCAAATCCGGTTTGTAGTCTTATCAGACTATTCTTAACTTATAACTTAAATATTCTCTTTATCTATCTCTTACGGTTTGGCCGCTGAAACAGCACCACAGACAGACAGACGGACTTGTCTAATAGATGCTGATCTCTAGCTGCTTATTTCTTTATATCAGCATCATTAATTTCATTTTTGACTAATTCAACTTACTGAGAAAGTTTTCTTAAACTCAAATTTTTATTTTTTAACATTAGGGCCTCTGTTATTTATTGTTATGCATAAAAATTGTCTTTATTTAAAAGCGCTTATTTCACCTGACTAAATTCAGACGACCTAGTTAGGATCCTAAATAGAAGGCTAATTAGAAGATTCTGATTACACTTGACTAATTTAGTCAGTCAGTTACAAGCGCGCGGCGAATTCAGTCAGACTTCTTCGTAATGGCTCCAGTACTGTTAAAGCAACAAAAAATCTGTCTTCTCGAAGGCCTGGCCGTTGGCTCAATAAAAATAAAATAAAGTGAAAAACGAAAAACGTGGGTGAAAGAATATTATTAATATTATTTTTATTATTTTTGTTCCAAAGATACGGGATATGTTTATACAATTCGATTATGTTACTCATAACTTCTTTTCCTTTTACCGCCGACATCGCACACTTGCGTAATTCGTAATCGTAGACACAGCACGTCCTCACGCAGTGACACCTGCGGTGCGACTGAAGTAGTGTTGCCGATCGATAGCCAACCAATCGTATGACAATCGATCGGCTTATTGATAGTATCTATACCATCAATAGTATCGATACTATCGATAGCACAGAAAAAGCCAATACTATCGGATGAGTTAATAACAAACTATCGATAGTATCGATACTGTTGATTTTATTTGCAAACATACTATCGATAGTTTAACAATTTGCAATAGCATTGTTTACAATTTTCAGGTATTATAGTCAATCACAAACTTTAGTCCAAAACAATAGCTAGTATCGATAGTATTGTTGCAGATAAAATCAACAGTATCGATAGTATCGATACTATCAATAGTTTGTTATTAACGAACTACAACAGTATCGATAGTATCTATAGTATTGCATTCATTCGATAGTATTGCCTTGTTCTGAGCTATCGATAGTTTCGATACTATCGATTGTATCGATTCTATCGATAGGCCTATCGATAGGGTACATGATTTTCGATGTAAACTGTCGATAGTTTTAATATCGATAGTTCGGCAACACTAGACTGAAGCATCAAAACGCTATTACACCTTCCTAAATCGCGTTCTAATTAGGATACTAAATGATTTAGTCAGTCAGAAGCCACACTTCTTCCGATTTAGGATGCTAATTAGGATCCTAACTTCCTAAATGCTATTTCGCTTGATTGAATTAGTTACTGAATGATTTAGAACGTCAGAATTTAGTCAGGTGGAATAAGCGCCTAATTCCAATGACTTTGTAATAAAGAAAAGAGAGCACACTAAATTGTGAACGTAACTTGAATAACGCAATATGTAAATAACATACAAAACAAATTAATATGACAGTATTAAGTTACAATATTGCAGACAAGATAAATACAAAAGGTGCTCGGCAAACTTTGAAATACCCTATAATTTTAATTTTTTAAGCATGTAACAGCTTGATGTTTAAATCTAAAGAAAAGTTTACTAGAAAAAAATCCACGCGGACCAGGCAGCAGACGGGTTTCGAACCCGCACCCTTCGCTATCCGGGCGAATGCACTGACCATTATTCTCCTGCGCCCTGATGGCCATGCCCAATTTTCTGCAAGGCCAATGTACAATGCGAAAAGATGGCGCTGTCTTGCAGCATAAGAAATGCTAGAGAAAATTTGACAAAGCCATCTGGACCGCGGTAGCATAATGATGTTGAGAGCGAAGGGTGCGGGTACAAGTTCCGTCTGGTACCTGGTACGCGTGCAATTTTTTCTAGTATTTTTTTTTATTTAAGCTGTTCTTTAGTTATTTTGCTCCCTCTTTGGTCAGATTTACCAACCAACTATGCTACCGCGGCCCCGATGACCGCGTCGAAATTCCTCTAGCCTGCAAGGCAACGCCATCTCTTCACATTGTAGGTAACCCACAATATTTCAAACTAGCAAACCAGTGAACCAAATGTTCACCAAAAGCTGATTTAAAAAAAAAATTATTTAATTAATTGAGAACTTCGGAGAGTTTGTGTGGTTTCGTTTGAAATTCGTGATTTCTCGAAAACCGGAAGTGCTACGTTACTCAAATCCGGTTTGTAGTCTTATCAGACTATTCTTAACTTATAACTTAAACATTCTCTTTATCTATCTCTTACGGTTTGGCCGCTGAAACAGCACCACAGACGGACGGACGGACTTGTCTAATAGATAAGAGATACCCATTAAATTATGAACAACGCAATATGCATACACACAAAACAAATTAATATCACAATTTTAAGTTACAATATTGCAAACGAGATAAATACAAAAGACGCTCGGCAAACTTTAAAATACCTATTAATCTAGGCCGGGAGCTTATCTGATTCATCGGCCTTTTAGTCCCAACTACTCTTGTAATTAAGTGTAAAGTTAACCGCCACAAAAAGTGGCTCCAGCCTGAAAATCAACTGTAATTTCATTCGTATCTTAACCTCGGCATCGCTACTAATTCCATTATGCTAGTTGGTAGTCTGCCTCTCAGTAATTCAGTGGGAGAATCTTTTTATGTGGAGCTGGATTAAGATAATGAAGTACTGTTACAGTTTTGAAACTCGTGAAGTAGCCGGATTGGTCGCGTTCGGATTTTATCTTACTGAAGTTGTAATTGAAACGTCTGATGTACACCAGGATTATTTACGTAGCTTATCGTCTTTACGGCCTGGGGCAGAGATTAAGCTTTTAAGATTACTTTGTTAGTAGTAAACAATCAATCTCAGATCAAAAATACTCTTATGAATAAGGGCTATTATAAAGTTGATGATTATCTAAATGATCGTAATGCATGGACATAGTGTTTCTTATAATTTGATATTAAATGGGTATTACTCATTTTTCATAACAGTAATATTGTACCTATCTAATGCCGCTTCCTATATACTACTTAAAATGTTAACTATAACATTAATTGTAACTATATATTTATATTCTAGATGATGTAATAGAAAGTGACTTCAGACGTATTTCTGAAGTAATTTTTCAACTTGACGACACTGTATATAACAATACAGGGAGAAAAAAACAGCCCTTGCTGAGTTTCTTGCCGGTTCTTCTCAGTACAAGGTCTCCCGCCGTAGTTTTGCGAACCGATGGCGTAGCTTCTTGACCTTCACAAGTGCTTGTAACAGCCTAGACTGAATTAATGACATTTCATTTCATTTCATTTCATTTCATCATCAAAATAGTGAAATTGTGCTTACCTTAAATCTTGTTTTTGATACTCGTACATCCGTGAATCGTCGCTAAGAAGATTGAGTCAATGCGTCGCTCAAGTTTATGTGTTCTTAATAAATTTAAAACAAGCGTCCGTTTTTGTGACACATTTTACAACAGTTAAAATTTAAGATCAAAAATTTTCCAAGCTAAAGCAGGTATTTTAGCGATTAAATAATCAATCAATTAGTAACCTTTGGTCATTCCAATTGGTTATAACACACAATGTTAGGACAAATTCAAGAAGACTTCCCTTCTATGTTGCAAATGTAGTGGTTGCTTCGTGTCGTATTTAATAAAACTACAACGAGCATTGCTATTCAACAATATTTAATATACCTAGATACACCACGTCCGCTCAAAATATGTCCCAATCAAGAAGTGCTTAAGCACCACTCAAGCTCTTGGTTGGTTGGTTGGTCAAGTTGGTTCACAGTCACTCGCGGACCCTTAAAGAGTCAACATGCCGTAGAGCTCCAGAAAAAATGTAAAAAAAATACTTATAGTACCTACGTAGTGTGTCATTTTTTAGACAGGTTTCTAATCAATGTTCGTTAATTTAACGCATTTGAAGCAAATTTTGTTTTAATATTTACTATAGCTGATTTAATAGAAAATTATTTGTAATATTCAAATGCATGGTCGTTCTCTTTTCCTCGCACTCCGTACCTGCTATATTGCTATCAGCTCATTCAGAATTACGATATACAGTCATAGAAATAATATCTATATTCTCCCACCTATTACCAACCAATCCTTTATATATCAACAAGTCGTAAATTTTACTATATTGCAATTAGAACTGTCACAACTGTTTGAAGCATGCGTTTAAATTAAGATCTTTTTTAGTATGCAATAATGGTGACTGAATGTTCAAATAATGCCTTATATTGTTTTTGACTACACGATCATTTTATCGTTGAATGTACCTTTTGAACAGGATTCGGTCACAATTTAGTTCGTGATGTTGTAACTACTGTAAGAACAAACACACTTTTCACCACCGAATCCGCTGGTGTAATTAGAAATTGCTATTCTAATTTTAAATTACATTGGTGAAAATTGCAGAATTCTTACAGAAAAGCACTGCAGAACTTAGGCACTAGGAAATTACGTCGTTAGAGGAACTGGCGGCGCAAATATTCAGTAACAAATAAACGCACATTCAGACTTCGGAATCCTAGTTAAGCCTGCTTGGAAATTCATAGTATTTTCCAAGAGTTACATCAGCTTAAGTAACGTGGTCTAGTGGTGAAAATAAATTGGTGGAAGGATTTCTACTGGATAGCTTCCATCCATTTTAGCCTCTCATATGATGTAATCTAATGTCTAGAAATAAGAGCAACGAGGTTACTAAATTGAGCGTTCACATTTATAACTTGTGTGAGCGATCTCACTTACTGCCTAAAACGTAAGGCATATAGAATTCTTAAAAGGTCCAATATGTGATTATTTATAGCTATTGAGTCTGGTCCCAGATTTATTTGGCTTTTTGTCATTAAGTTTTAAGAGAGATGTACTTTATGCTTTTATTTTTATTTTTAAGCATGTAACAGCTTGATGTTTAAATCTAAAGAAAAGTTTACTAGAAAAAAATCCACGCGGACCAGGCAGCGGACAATCCGGGCGAATGCAATGTGTGTGGCAAATGCATTCGCCCGGATTGCGAAGGGTGCGGGTTCGAGTCCCGTCCGCTGCCTGGTCCGCGTGGATTTTTTTCTAGTAAACTTTTCTTTAGAGATGTACTTGTTATTGCTACTTTTGGTTGAAATGAGAATTGACGAGAAACTTAATGATTTTTTCATATTTTTTTTACGCAGAGATAGCAAGATAAAGGAAATCTGGATAAGCTGCTAGGTGCATTGGCTTACAGATATGAAATAGGGTATTTGACAAGTTTTAGAAAACGATCTCACGTTATTGACTAATGTTTATGGAGTCCGTAAAAAGTGGATATTCATCATTCTGTTGCGTGTTTCAGTAAATATAACCAAATCAAAAACTCCATTTTCAAGTTGCCGCGAAAACGTTTTTCTGGACAATATGGCGTCTTACTAGTGTGTGACGTCATACGACTGATATTCAAACGTCAAACGATACAATGTAATGTCACTTTAACCGGAAGTTTACTTGCGTGTGACGTCATTTTAGGCTCCGCCAATCCCAAGCGTTTTGGGTCACGTGACAATAGATAAGAAAACTATTGTCTTTTTCGTGGATTTTTAGTAAAATTATGAATATTTTTGTTGTAAAAATAGTAAAAACCTTTGCCAATATTCATTCTTAATACAGATGCTAACAATTAGAACTTTATTTTTAATACTGTCAAATACCCTATTATCACAGTCTTTGAGCAAGAGAGACGAACCATATGAGTTTTGGAATATTTAATTCTTCAATTGTACTCCTTTCAGTCTTAAGGTCGGAGGTGTATACTTATGCTTCAATTCTACCTTTCTCTTTATTGATGATGATGACCGATGCTAAAGGATGATAGAAGAGTCTACTTTGCAACCATTGGTCACAGAATTCTGTTTGAAAGCAATCATTTCGTTGCGTTTCTTCAAACTATAGTATCTACTATAATATTCCAATACAGTATAATAATAATAATTTGACAGTAGGGATGACGACTATTTTTTTTTCATTTATCAGGTAGATAAACTAAGTGTAGATCACCAAAAAGTATTGTAGACGTATTTTTTCTTGATTCACTCAATCAAAACTTAACTGAGATATATTGATTTGATATGTCGCATGATATCTAAAGAAAAGTTTTATTAGAAAAAAAAGTTGACATTGTGGGTTACCTACAATGCGAAGAGATGGCGCTGCCTTGCAACTTAAGGCTAGGAAAATTTCGACGTGGCCATCAGGGCCGTGGTAGCATAATTGGTCAGTGCATTCGCCCGGATTGCGAAGGGTGCGAGGATTCGAGTCCCGTTCGCTGCCTGGTCCGCGTGGATTTTTTTCTAGTAAGACTTTTCTTTAGATTTAAACATCTAGCAGTTAAATGCTTAAAAATAAATAAAAACATAATGTCGCATTATATTACTTTTTCGTGCAATTTTAACTTAAAAGAGCCTTTATCTTTTAATTTTTTTGGTTCATTGACGAAAGCTAAAACGAACTCCATTTTTTTTTAAATCTTACTGGACGGACTTATAAGAATTCCGTTTAATCCCCCGTCAAGGGCGGATCCAGCTTTGGCGCCAGGGGGAGGTCATATAGCCAGCTTTGGCGCCAGGGGGGGTCATATAGCCAGCTTTGGCGCCAGGGGGGGTCATATAGTCGTGGTAAATTAAATATTGAAAGTACTTAAATAAAATCCCCCTGGGTTTGGTCCATCTGTACCCAGCCCAGGGGGGGCCCAAAGAATAATTAGAATTAGAAGACCAACCTGCTGCTATAACAGTATAAACTCCTATTCTAGTGCAACATAAAAAAAATAAAATACCTTAATTAAATCTAATTAAATTGTAATAATAAGGAATTAATATTCAAATTATTAAAGATAAAATAAAGCTAACTACTGGAGGAAAATAATAAACTAAGTAATTAGAAAATCTAGGATAACTTTGCTGGGTCATGACCCCCATGACCCCCCCCCCCCCCCCTGGATCCGCCCTTGTCCCCCGTCATAATCCGTATTCGTTATCTCAAATACGAAAATAAACGGTCAATAACAACCTGGATCTTCATTACAAACCTCAAGTCTAAATAATGATATCCCACATAATACAAGCTGTTAGGCTTAAGCTCCTAAAAGTTCCGTCAGATTATCCCATGGTAATGAACTTGCCGGCCACTCTGTTTTCATTACTATAACGACTAGTTTTCTTGCTCTAATGGGCCATAAACATTACCGCAAATAGAGTAGAAGGCAATAATCTTTGGATACGTTATATCAGTCACATTATTTGACTAGATGTGGCATACATGGATAAAATTGAAGATTTTTTTGGGGTTTGTAAAACAGTGTAATGCCAATAGAAGATTTAGTTTATTCAAATGAAAGAATAGGTACAATTTATAAGTGAACGATAAATCAATATAACTTTACGTTCATAGAAATAAAACAACTTAAAATATTTATAATTTTTATTATTTTTAAAGCATGTAACTGCTTGATTTATAGATCTAAAGAAAATATAACTAGAAAAAATTCCACGCGGACCAGGCAGCAGACGGGACTCGAACCCGCACCCTTCGCAATCCGGGCGAATGCACTGACCAATTATGCTACCGCGGCCCTTTTTTTTTTTTTTTTTTTATTATTGGGAAAATGCGTGACGCATACCCCGCCCCTGGGTGAGAGACGGGGTTATGTGGGACTCCTCCTCCCCCCCAAATCCCGCCGATGCTACCGCGGCCCTCACAGACCGCGTCGAAATTCTTCTAGCCATTCTTAAGCTGCAAGGCAGCGCCATCTCTTCGCATTATAGGTAACTCACAATAAACTTAAAATATTTCATTGCTTTCGACAGATCGATATTGAAGTTTCTGTAAACGAAAGTAATGAAATATGTGATATTCATAAAACAGTTTTTATATTCCCTATAATCTTTTCAATATTCAGCGACTAGTTTATCAGCTTTTTTCCAAAATAAGAAGTAATTTTCCTTCAATTCAAATTAATGTGACGTCTCATTAAAATGTATGTTATTTACAAGTAAAGATCCCACAAATAAAATCATGTATTCAAGATTGAGGAAAAAATATCTAAATTAGTTCAGTAGAGGAACAGGCTCTGGACAAAGTAACGTTTCGATATAACTAACTGCTTATTTTTTATGTTTTTATTTATTTTTAAGCATTTGACTGCTAGATGTTTAAATCTAAAGAAAAGTTTTACTAGAAAAAAAAAAACACTCGGACCAGGCAGCGCACGGGACTCGAACCTGCACCCTTCGCAGTCCGGGCGAATGCACTGACCAATTATGCTACCACGGCTCTCATGGCCGCGTCGAAATTTTTCCTAGCCTTAAGCTGCAAGGCAGCGCCATTTCTTCGCATTGCAGGTAACCCACAATGTCAAATGAATACTTTTTCAAGTATTAAACATTTTAAAAGAAGAAATATCAATTATAGTTATGTTTTTATTTATTTTTAAGCATTTGGCTGGCTAGATGTTTAAATCTAAAGAAAAGTTTTACTAGAAAAAAAATATTTTATGTGCTTATTTTTTGTGAAGTACATGCACTGGAAGGAAGAAAAACGCACTTTGGTGGACAAAGCCACTAAAATTTGTCATTACCAAACGGTTTTCTCACTCTCTCTTTCTCACTCATGTGATACTCTTCGTTCCGTGAAATTCGTGAATCCGTTGTATTTTTGTCCTTTTCGGATACTGCGGGTACGCGCTCCGTTTCGACGGAGAGGTCATTGGAGTCCGTCCTTTCCTAGCCCATTTTCACCACCGCCCTCGGCGCGGTCCAGCCCACCGGGTGAGACCCGGGGGCCAATCGCCTAACTGGATTGCTTTGGAAAACGCTATCGCTTACGATTTCATTTTGTTATTTCTAGCCCCCTGAGGTTTTCAAATGCCTCGCGCTCTTTTTTTTTCTTTTGCATTGGTAATAACAATGTTAAAGAAAATGAGCGTGAGGTATTTCGGCGGTTAGAAATAACAAAATGAAATCATAAGCGATAGCGTTTTCCAAAGCAATCTGGTTAGGCGATTGGCCCACCGGTCTCATGTGATAGGAAAATGTTAATTTTACCATGTCCGTTCCAACCGTACTACATCTATGTGCGAAGATATAAAGTAAGTTTTCGTAGAGATTATCTCACAAATTTTACGTCTATTTGATTACTAGCACGCGTCCGCAATAGTTTAACTTTTTAATGTATCCACTTGGCTCAACTATTATTTGATGGCTATTATAAGAGTAACAACGATTGGATAGGAGTTGAAAGCTGTTTTGCTTAATGTGGAGAGATTAGATTAAGCAAATAATGTATAACTTAATAGCTTTTATACCTGTTTCAGTATCATAAGGGATTCCATTTCTCTAGATGTCAGGAGTTCCTATTGTTTTGGACACAATTACCGTAGTTAGAAAACATTAGAAATTTAGGAGCCTTATTGGAGTTTACTCCTTAAGAAACGATTTGCATATATAAGGGGCTCGGTATGAGAAAAATGTGAGCAGTAAAATCTACTGAACAAATGACCTCGTTACGTTTTTGTGCGCAACCTCATCTGCGCACCTTTCACTTTTAGCCATGGTAACGGATAAAAAACATTAAGTTGTCACAAATGTCAATAAAATAAATAAACTAAAAATAGATAAAATCGGAGCAAAATTATTGAAAACAAATAAATAACAGAATATAGAGAAATGCCGGTAAGTGTCCAGCACTCTGGAATAGTGATTTACAGTACAGATGGAATTATAATACATTTTTACAAAATGATGACTAGTGTGTGATATTTTTAAAAATTGTGTGTTTCCAGAAATACATAATAAAATATATGATGAATATCGATGATGTTAGATGATAAAATGTGTGACATGGAACCTATGATAGTCGAAACCATGGGACGATTCCTGGGGTATCTCTACTTGTAACCGACTTCTTCGAACTTGATTTTGTTTTGTGTCTGTTCAAAGACAATCGTTTTTAGAGTGTAAACTCCGGTCGTGCGTCGGAGCTGACAGACACAAATTCCAGTTTTTATAGAAGTAAATTATTTTCTTTTCTAATGATTAATAGATGTAGGGCACAGCGGTTTTCTTGCTTGATTTGAAGCATCTATCTGGAAGAATGAAGTTCCACATTACGGAAGAAAACAGGAAATAATACTACCTTTTGGCGCTGTTGTGCTTATGTCGATGAATTACTGGGTATTTTAGTGGGTCAAAAATCAGGGTAGGCAATGGCGTTTTGAAGCGGCACCTGGACGGACGCCCTCAGAGGGGGGGATGTCTGAGTAGCCTCGGCCGCTCGGACCCCCCCCACGAATGCTGTCGCCCGCGGTTCCCCCTCTTCTCCTAAGAGAAGACGCGAGCAGACGTGGGCGACCGGGAGGGGGGAGAGGGACGGGAACGACGGCCCCCCCACTTGTAGTTCTACCTTACAAAGCGGGGGCGGCGGAGGGTTCTTGGACGGGTACGCCCAGGAGTCCCCTCCGCAGCGGATGGGGGGCGATACGGTGGGCATTGGGCCGCGTACCCAGCCCCTACACGCAGACCTACCTGCGCACGTCTGCGGGGTCCCCGTAATACCTCGGGAGACCCCTGCCGTGGAGCACCGGCGAGGCCGGGAGACTGCTGGCTGCGGAGCCGTGGTAGAATCCAGCCCTTCAGCTGTCGGCCGCCATAATAGCGATGATACGTTATCTGTCATGGCCCCTATCGTAAGACAGGGAGGGAGCAGCATGACGGCACTCGGTGTCTTTAAAATCATATTTCTCGAGATTATTGTATGAAGCATATATAAAATTTGTTTAACTATTTAATCTTAAAGATATTTACTTGCTATTTATTGATATTTTGAACCAGTCATCACAACAAATAACCTTTGCGTCTTTGTAACGTAAACGAGAATGTGCAAACTTACCTCTGGTCCAAAATCAAAAGTTTCACCCAAAATCAAAAGTTTTGCACTTCACAGACTACATATCTGGTAATAATTATCTCACCCTTCAATAATTTCCTAGGAAATTTATCACAATTTTAACTTAAAGTTCCACAATTAAACGCAAAAGACGCGGCAGTGTTGACGACGAACCGTCGACTTACTTCATATGTAAATATTTTTGGTTTTGGCTATGGAATGCGACGTCAATCTTTAAACAAACCGTTAGGTTGGTTCTTCAATATTATTTTGAGCTCTAACCCAAGAAGCTTAAGTCCAATTTATTAATAATTCACTTATGTGAAGTTCCCAACCTTCCCAACCGTCCACTTGCCGTCTGGCGGTTAGTAGACAGATGTGTACATATTTTTTTTCACCGTCTGAATGTGACTCGACAGCCGAGGGGACCTCGCATTAAGCAGTATAGAAGGTATTCGCAGGACTAAGAGTAAGAGTTGCGGGGTTCTCGGTGGTCAGCCACTGGGGGGTCCGTCCGGCGGTGTGCCTCTTAAAGGAGGCGTCGTCTGTTAAAAGATTTTTTAACTGCGTATAAAAAAAAGGGTAGGCAATGGCGTGAGTGATAATTTTGGTATAGCTAACGGTATAGCAAGCGAGTCATTAGCTTGTTTACCACCTATATACTGCTGTTCTGGATATAAGCTAACACTATGTCCCCATTATCATGATTTTAAGTGAACTATAGCTACGGCGGAACTAAGTTTAAGTACAAAGCGGTTGGCTGCTGCTAATGGCCAATAAACGGGATCCGGTGTGGCTCAACGCCGATGCGGGATTGCGCGGGACCCCGGTTCTAATCCCGGGGTGGGGCAGTTAAGAATGTGCCCCGGCTTCTGATGTCAGTTTTAATTCCAGGATATTAGTGGCGATTTGGACTGTTTGTAACTTGTATGATAAATGGGTTATACGTTGCAATGTTTCTAGAAATGAGTTGCAATGAGAATTTGGGTACTAAATATTGTGTGTGCGAAATGGCCGAACCACTTATTTTGCCTAAGGTGAAGAGTTTGTGAAGTTAGGCTTTGTAGAGTCAGAAGCTTGGCTCTACATGAGATCTGATAACTTCTCGACAATGCGAGTCATTATAATTTTTACTTTTAAAGCATGTAACTGCTTGATGTTTAAATCTAAAGAAAATATAACTAGAAAAAATTTCGAGCCCCGTCTGCTGCCTGGTCCGCGAGGAATTTTTTCTAGTTATATTTTCAATGCGACGACAGTGGTCGTCGTGGTGGTAGACCTCCGTGGTCGAGTGGTTTGTACGCCGGGTTTCATGGTGTCACCGACTCTTGAGGTCCCGAGTTCTAATCCCGGTGGGGGCAGATGTTTGTGTGATGAATACGTGCATTTGTTCTCCAGTCATAGATGTTTAATATGTATTTCTATATAAATATCTCTTATCTATTAGACAAGTCCGTCCGTCTGTGGTGCTGTTTCAGCGGCCAAACCGTAAGAGATAGATAAAGAGAATATTTAAGTTATAAGTTAAGAATAGTCTGATAAGACTACAAACCGGATTTGAGTAACGTAGCACTTCCGGTTTTCGAGAAATCACGAATTTCAAATGAAACCACACAAAATCTCCGAAGTTCTCAATTAATTAAATACATTTTTTTTTCTAGTACTTATATATTTACAGTATATGTATTCTATCCGTTACCCTAGTATCCCATAACACAAGCTTACAATGCTTACTTTGGGGTTAGGCTAATTGGTGTGTGTGTGTGTTGGAAATGTTTATTATTTATTATCAATGCGAGAATGAAAATGTTTTGATGGGATTTCATATCACTTTCACGGAATATAAAGATCTGGTCCTGAATATTGTGTGATGATGGCGTAATTACAGTCAGTACGATTTATTAACGTTCAGACAAAAGGCAAGTCCTATTCTAAGCTAAGTAACAACATCGGCTCTTCAGATCATAGTAAAAACAATTAAAATAAAAACAAAAAAATTCTGCACCTGAGAAACAGGTCTCCTAGTTCAGGTGCAGATGTATTTTTATGCAGTTGGTTGATTGTTATATTATTAAAAAATATATATATATATATGAAACGTCCCCTAACAACAGCATTTCTAAATAAAGGCAGAGACAGGCGCAGGCCTGTGTCCCTCAAATAAGTAACACGAGTCCTCCATTTTAAGGTATAAAATCTCGGTACAAAATTAGCCATTAAATTGGGTAATATTATAATAAAACTAAATAACTATCATCATGAGGCTGACATAGTCGCTCAGCGACAAAAGCCTTTCTACTGAATAGAGATTAAAAAAAAAGGTCTCCCGCCGTAGATTTACGAACCTGAACTTTCACAAGAGCTTGTAACAGCCTAGACTGAATAAATGAGTTTGAGTTTGAGTTTGAGTTTGAGTTTAACTTACTAGCCAAATATTCCGGTATAGTAAATAAATAAATATTTCCAACACTCACACCAATTAGCCTAGCCCCAAAGTAAACACTGTAAGGCTTGTGTTATGGGATGCTAGGGTAACGGATAGAATACATATACTGTACATATATAAGTATATTTATATAGAAATATATATTAAACATCCATGACTGGAGTACAAATGCTCGTATTCTTCACACAAACATCTGCCCCACCGGGATTCGAACCCGGGACCTCTCGAGTCGGCGACACCATGAAACCAGGCGTACAAACCACTCGGCCAAGGAGGTCGTCAATATATCTTTATATATATAATTCTTCTGTGAGTGTGTATGTCACTGAACTTCTCTTAAACGACTGGACCGATTTTGATGAAATTTTTTGTGTGTGTTCAAGGGGATCTGAGAATGATTTAGATTCACAATTTTGTCCGCTGGACATTGTTTTTAATTAATTTTTAATTTATTAGTAGTTGTTGATTTTGGAATGTTTTACATTGGATCCGACAGACGGCGCTACCATCGCAGTGTCAAATTTTCAAATTAAAGACGTGTAGACAGGACAACGTCTGTCGGGTCCGCTAGTATATATATAGTATATTTATTTTAAGCAAGGAAATCTAGATGAATCGCAGATCTATACATATCCTTGCACCTTCTGCTAATCTTGCATTACGGTA
This sequence comes from Chilo suppressalis, assembly GCA_902850365.2. NCBI lineage: Eukaryota > Metazoa > Arthropoda > Insecta > Lepidoptera > Crambidae > Chilo > Chilo suppressalis. Next base: position 2,452,111 of record OU963894.1, read on the forward strand.
GTACTTGCCTGCAGTATTCGCTACATCTGGTAGCGCCTAATTTCCAGACCATCTGGTTGCAGTCGCGGGTCCTAAATATGAAGGTTCCTTCATAATGCCGGCTTCATTTGTCACGGCGCGAGTGCCAAGCGCGCGGCCACTGTTAATAACCCGCCCGCCGCACCGTGGCACCGTTCCAGGTTTCAGGTTGACGGGAGCCAGTGCAAGGGACAGGAGGAATGACTCACCTTATAATATCAACAAAATAATTGACATCTACCCCCTCCCATATAATGAATGTAAAAAGTTAATACATACTTGGTTAGAATCCCTGAATTATGAAAAAGTAGAATTATTTTTGCAACAGATAAAATAACACAGACAATTAAAACTCACTTCCTTTATTAAATTATAACACTCACGTTCACACATAAACAATCATGCGCACACAAAGACTTATTAAACACACACATATGTGCAAGATCAAACATACATGCATACATACATACACGTATTCATGCATAGGCAAACTTATATCTAAGTTCTAAATAGAATAAAAAAAAATTTGTTTAAATTTGTGAAATTTACATAAAAAATGGATGTGTAATGGAGGAGCGAAGTCGCCTGGCACAAGCATTGATTTGCTTAAAAGGGGACTCCTGTCACTAACTATTGTAAACCAAATCATTTATGAATAAATTATTATTATTATTATCTTATGATAAGAAATCTCTGTTTAATATGTGCCTTTTGTACAGTCCACGTTACTGTGACGACCTCCGTGGCCGAGTGGTTTGTACGCCGGGTTTCATGGCTATCGCCGACTCGAGAGGTCCCGGTTTCGAATCCCGGTGGGGGCAGATGTTTGTGTGATGAATACGAGCATTTGTACTCCAGTCATGGATGTTTAATATGTATTTCTATATAAATATACTTATATATGTACTGCATATGCAGTCTTTGCGTTACCCTAGGATCCCATAACACAAGCCTTACAGTGCTTACTTTGGGGCTAGGCTAATTGGTGTGGTTGTTGGAAATATTATTATTATTATTTGAAATCTACAAATCACATCAATGAACGAAATGTCAAGAGACAATTTTTATGTCTTAATTGGTCTTGATATTTTTGAAAAATAACCTGCTAGCAAAGTTATCTTTTTCTTTTTTTATAGTTTCTGCCGACTAAGGAAAATATATTGACGATCTAATAAGACAATTTCATCAAACACTTGTATTATAATATTTATAGTTGACATGTTGAATCAAATTCATTGGTGATTTAGCATGAATAAAAAACTGTATATTTGCTCAAGCAAGCAAAATTATACAAAACTAGTTTTTCACGGGTTAATGCACGAAACTTTATTTATTTATTGACGTTTCGCAGCCTTTACAGGCTGCTTCGTCGGAATCAATTTTTTATTTAATTTTGTCGAGCTACCGTCGAAAGACTTTTATTGAGCGTTCGGTTATTTCATTGTTCAATTTTTAAAGTTTTATTGTCTATGTATGAATTTATTACTTAATTTAGTTAATAAAGTACTGTATTTAAAATTCTTTTTTGTAATTTTGAGTTTATTTATTTGACCCTAACTACCGTAAACTACCACCGGTTCCAAAATTCGGAGACCTTTCTGAGAAGAACCGGCGAAACAAACTCAAGAGAGGCGTTCTATCTCCTTCTTATGTTAAATTATGCAAACAAAAAGAACTAATAGTATCTGTTGGTCTTGCAGTGTGTGCTCGGGGTTGCGATTTTATCTCCTGTATAATGGGTTCTCAAGCTGGTGGTATATACGAACCATCTTCCCTATTGAAATTTCGATATTATTTAATCTCAATAGCCTCGCGCATCATTCTAGGAATGAATCGTTGCTCAGTTGCAAGGATCTGTGGTTTATCAAATCTAATATAATGGTTTGGTCCCCCTAATGCATGTTCAAAAAGCAAAATTATTTCAAATATTTATAGCATATTTTGATGAACTTCCTACAAGTTTGTCGATTTGCAGACAGTACAATGATACCTTTTTATGAAGGTCCAAGTTTAAGATCTCACTTTTTCGAGTAGGTTTGTCTTCGTAACTGAAATTCTTGTTTTTGTCACTCGTTCAGGTTCTAGGGTGTAATGTATCATGTTGTCTCTCAAATCCTATACTTAGATGCCATTAAAGTGTCAGTAGCAGATGATCGATGAATTCAGTGTGTTTTTTTATATAAGTGTCCACTTTTATAAATACCAAGGTCGCGGGGTTAAACATTGCAACTCTTTAAAATACGCAAAAGTGAGTGAAAGAATATGAGTTTTTTGGTGTATTCATTATCCATAATAGAAAGTTAATATGCTTCAAATCTTTATATGATAAAGCTTCTATATATATAAAACTCAAAGGTGACTGACTGATATAGTGATCTATCAACGCACAGCCCAAACCACTAGACGGATCGGGCTGATATTTGGCATGCAGGTAGATGTTATGACGAAGGCAACTGCTAAGAAAGGATTTTGATCAATTCTACCCCCAAGGGGATAAAATAGGGAATGAAAGTTTATATGAAACTTTGTCAATTTTAAACCGATCGGGCTGAGACTTTGCATGCAGTTATAAGAAGAATCATAGATGAATGTCATTGTGTATAATACAAGCCTGAGAACAAAAACTATAGTCTGCACCTCAGCTCTACACCGAAGCGAAGCGAGGGCGGGCCGCTAGTTTACTTCATAAGTGTACGACTTAAATTTCTTGCGAGATTCATCATCATCATTATCTGCCTATAGATATCCCCACTGCTGGGGCACAGGCCTTCCCTATGGATGGAATAGGGAGATTGGGCCATGATCCACGACGTGGACCCTGCGGATTGGCGGGTGCTAACGACTGCAGATGCAGCCGGGACCAACGGCTTAACGTGCCTTCCGAAGCACGGAGGAACTCGAGAAAGAAGATTTTTGGTCACCCATCCAATGACCGATCACTGCGAAAGCTGCTTAACTTCAACGATCGCAGCCGAACGCGCTAACCACTTGCACCATCGAGCTCCTCGACGCGAGACTCTTTACGAGATTGACAGAGATTAGAACGCCGTCAAGGAAGCATACATCAACGAGTTCCTGTTTGCCATTGGTTGGGTCTAAGACATTAAATAAAACTAGTTTTTACGGGTTAATGCACGAAACTTTATTTATTTATTGTCGTTTCGAAGACATTGTCCAAAAATGCAGTGTTACCAACCCTTACCAAAATTTTACCCTAACTATTTTTTAAATTCCCCTAAAATCCCCTAAATATAGAAATTTATATGTACCTACTTATCTTATTACCTAAATTCTTTCGTTGCTCATAAATTAAAACGTTACATATTTAGTTACAGTAAATTATTTTATTGAATAAATACATTTTCCGAATGTAAAATCAAACGAAAATGAGCTGACATATAACAGGCTGTTAAATCTTATTTAGCTGTTTTGATTGGTGGAAGGCAAAGAACTTTAGTCCATACAGCTTTAGGAAACAACCTGCCACACAGTGAGTTCAGTCGTTTCATATCGTGGTGCGTTCCATTCTACGCACAAAACTGAAAGAAAACACACGCTTTGTTTTTCGATTTAATTGAAAGTTTTGTTTAAAGTCCCTAAAAGAACCCCCAAAAATTCCAGCCCCTAAAAAAGTCCGTTTTAACCCTTCTAGCTCCTAAATCTGGGGGCAAAACCCCTAAGTTGGGAACCGTGCAAAAATGTATTATGATCGGTAAATACAACATTCAGTCCCGTCTGCTGCCTGGTCCGCGTGGAATTTTTTCTAGTAATATTTTCTTTAGATTTAAATACAAAATTCAGTTTAACCAAACGCTCAGACGCCATGACTTGTGATGCCGACGCAAAGCGCAAGCGATGAGATTGCTATTTTGCTAAACGAGTACGCTGACGGCGGATAATTTCAATTTTAAGGCTTAGAGATTTTTAATTGGGTACTTAGTTCTCTTAGTTTCAATATTTATACTGCCGATATCTTCTATTCAATACTCAGTTCAACTCAGTGTTAATGGTTATACCGTTTCATTGCAATATAAAAGGAGCTTATCTTTGTTACATTGGCAATTTTATCAGAAACACGATTTGTATAAAAAGTGAACTTAAAAAATTGTGTGTGTCAGCTCCGACGCACGACTGGAGTTTACTCCTTAAGTTCGATAGTCTAACCAGACGCAAGTTTATTTAACTTAAAAAAGATTGATACTGTATGAAAGGGTAAATTAACAAATAAATGAAAATAATATACATATATAAATATATATTTATTCATTTCATATACATTTATTATAACTAATCGACGAAATATTTTACATTAAACTTTTTACAATAGTCAATTTCAGATGTGCATAAATATATATCATTAGGAATGTTGATAAATTATGTAATTATTATTATCAGACTATTATCATTTTTTTAAATATTAATTAAATCAACATTGTCTGCATTATTAATTACAGTGACAAGTGGTTTATGGTAACTAAAATAAGACACATGGACGTTCGTAGATACGTGGTTCACGAATCTTGAAAATACCGCATCAATGGTTGTGCCATACCTCGTTGTCCCCATTGCTCTATCAGAAACAATATCTAAATTCAGTTCAGATTTTAAAAAAAATATTAATGTCAATCCGTCATCTTTTTTTGTCAAAGTTGCGCGACATAGGATGCGCACCAAAAACGTAACGAGGTCATTCATCGATAGATTTTACTCCTCACATTTTTCTCATACCTGGCCCCTTATATATGCAAATCGATTCTTAAGGAGTAAACTCCAAAAATGGAACCTTTTATTTTGATTGGACGAGAGATTTATCTATGTTAGTTTTTAGCATTGCTAATTGGAGAGAATAAAACAGCCCACATATTTTTTCAACAAGCAGAAACGTGACCATTTAAGTCGTTAACAGTAGCTTAAACTTAGTATTCCCTAAGCCAAAGCTTAGTTCAGGAATTGTATTACATAAGGGAATAACAGCAAGGCATTTCCTAACATGACCCCGTCCTATACTCTATAGCGACAATGCTTGAATCAGAGTTGAAATTACCCGAGAAACTACCCGATTAAATAGTTAGTTTATGCGTGGCCCGTGTTTCTTATAATTACGTCAGTATCAATTCATCAAAAATAAACAGCTTTGAAGAAAATATAACTAGAAAAAATTTCAACGCCTACCAGGCAGCAGACGGGACTCGAACCCGCACCCTTCACTATCCGGGTGAATGCACTGACCAATTATGCTACCGCGGTCCTCACGGACCGCGTCGAAATTACTCTAGTCATTCTTAAGATGCAATGCAGCGCCATGTCTTCGCATTATAGGTAACCCACAATGTCAAATGAATACCTTTACAAGTATTAAACATTTGAAAGAAGAAATAGCAATTATAGTTATAATTTTTATTTTTTAAAGCCTGTAACTGCTTGATGTTTAAATCTAAAGAAAATATAACTAGAACTTTTTTTTTGTAAAAGTATTCATTTGACATTGTGGGTTACCTATAATGCGAAGAGATGGCGCTGCCTTGCAACTTAAGAATGACTAGAGGAATTTCGACGCGGTCCGTGAGGGCCGCGGTAGTATAATTGGTCAGTGCATTCACCCGGATAGTGAAGGGTGCGGGTTCGAGTCCCGTCTGCTGCCTGGCCCGCGTTGAAATTTTTTCTAGTTATATTTTCTTTAGATTTAAACATAAAGCAGTTACATGCTTTAAAAAATTAAAATTAATTACCTTTCAGTGATTCACAATCCGATTAACGGGTTACCGAAACGAGAATTTCGCGAAATCACGAAGAAACAATTACACATATTTTGAAAGGTAATTTTAATTTCGCCCCGTCTTCCTATCTAAACTAAGAAACAAGTATTCCGTCCCAAACCTGCCGCCCATACATATTCATGCGAGCTACCCCAAATTGAGGGGGACGAACTTTCGGAACCACACCGGCTGGAAAAACGGAGTTGGTCGAGATTAAGTTTTGATGGTGTCGTCAGATGAATCACCTGTGGAGCTACGGTTTAATGGCTCGCCGTTTTGGTGACCTGATTCTTGGGGATTGCCGAATCAAAAACTGCTTAGTGATGTCAGGTGCTTTGATGATATTATTTCATATTAACGCTGTTGCCGTGTATACGCATTTTTATTAACTTTGAACTGGGTGTCGATTCTGCTAAGCTAAAGTAATTATCGTGTTTCAGTAATTTAAATTTTTGACAGTTACATTTGCCGAAATCACATTCACATGGTCATAAGTTATTTTAGGTTTTAGTAACAAGAACTGTGTCAAAAAGCGATATCTTTGAATCACTATTTTTGACGCCATTTTTTCGTTAGCAATAGCAACACCCTGTTCGTATACAGGGTGTAAAAAAACCTATAATGAAGTCGAATGCCACGCATTTTCCACATTATGACGATCATTTTTTTCTGCTGGACCATACCTGGAAAATTTATGATTATGGAGATATTGAAGGTCAAAGCCAAAATATTTTTTTTCAAAATTTATACATTAATATTTTCAAAACGTTATTTAGAAACTTTTTTATCGACACACTTACACACACGCACACTCATACACACAGGCACAATGAAGCGCCGCGCTATACATTGTGTACTGAAAAAAAAATATTGGTGTTATAAATACAAAGAAACCAAAATACCTGTATGTCAAGCTGGTTTGGTTGCAAGAGCTTCTCAAATACCAAAGACGTGTATGCACACACGTCTTCTTGACGCCCCAGCATCTGTGGCTTTTAGGGGTTCTTTTAAATTTGCTGCCTCCCGATGCTGGAATGACCTTCCACCACCCATACGTGACCTAAAAACAAAGTATTCATTGAAAAAACACTTAAAGGCATACATAATGTCGTTGCAGGTGGGAATATAGTGACGCAATGACAGAATGTTCTTTTCGCCGCGCTATACATTGTGTACTGGAAAAAAAAATTTTTTTTAACTAAAAAAATTTTTTTTTACCACGTATAATATTTTTTAATATTACTTGTTTGGGTGTACAGAATTCGTAGTTTAAGTCTTTGTCATAGGTTTTTTTAAACCGTGTATAAGTGGTTCGCTTCAAAATATGTGAAATATTTTTTGACTACCGTATCGATACAGGCCAGGACATCCTAATACAGGTTGGCTTCTCAATACATGGTCGTTCATCGTAGATTTACGAACCGATGGCTTATCGTTAATTTGTTCACAAGAACTTGAACAACCTGCACTGAATAAGGAAATAATAACAAGAAATTCATTTTGAGTAAACTCATTTGTGAAATGATTTTAAGTTGAGTTAGGGTATCTACTTGAGCAAATATTTGGTATAAACTTGTGGTTCTGGTAACAAAATAATATCTATCGCTCCAATCTTAAACTACGTCTACTTAAAAATAATTGAGAATGTGTTTATACATTTGACTTATAAATAATTTGACTCTGTATATAACAATACAGGGAGAAAAAAAACAGCCCTTGCTGAGCTTCTTGCCGGTTCTTCTCAGTACAAGGTCTCCCGCCGTAGATTTGCGAACCGATGGCGTAGCTTCTGGACCTTCACATGTGCTTGTAACAGCCTAGACTGAATTAATGATTTTTGATTTTAAGACCTTAGTGTCATAAACGAACCTGGGTATTTATAATCACATTAATATTATAAAGGCGAAAGTTTGTGAGTGTGTATGTTTGTTACTTCTTCACGTTTAAACGGCTGTAGCGATTTTAATGAAATTTGGCATGGAGCTAGCTGACACCCTGGATTAACACATAGCCTACGTTATACAGCGGGAAAATATCCCTAATAACCGCGAGTGAAACGCGGGGCACAGCTAGTAAAGAATAATTGTACTTGGGCGCACTTGCGCCAAAGTTCCTAATTCAAAGGAGATTGCTCAGCTTCCATACATGTTTGGCCTAAAGACCAATAATCATGAAAAATTGTTTCCTAGATTCGAAACTATATAAAAATTACTGTAGAAACGAATATTATTGCCGGACACCCCTGAGAACTTCTAGAAACCATATACACTGAATGATTTTGAGGTTATGTTTGCAAATAGGTATATAGGCATTAAAGTAATAAAAAAGAAATAAGTTATAAAGTAAAAAGCTAAGTACCGAAATTATGTATTAGATGCAGGTATATAGAGCATGTAGATTAACAGATAGTTGCCTGTTTTTAAAGTTAATGCACAAGAGTAACTTTTCAAATTAGGTATCATCTATGCATTTCCGGTTATAATAAGGTACTCTGTGACAGAAACCCTGTCATGATTGTGAATGAGACACAGATTAGAGAGAATTTTGAAACTCTTGTTAACCAAAGAAAGCTAAAAGATTTAGGTTATATAGCCATATCTTCAGTAGTTTCATTATTTTTGTTATGTTTATATTATAACCATATTTTAGATTTCTAGTGCATCATAACTTATAATGTGTTTATGGAGGTGTTTGGCGAAAAATGTATCGCAATAGACTTTATGATGTCGCCTTCCATCTATAATAATTGTCTTAGCACATTTGCATGTAGTGAAAATGATATAAAAGTTGTAGATAATAATACCACAGTATAATTAAAAAATGATTTATTTTATCGATCTTTACAAAATAGATTTGTTTTGAAACAACTTCGATCAGTCTTTGGCTGAATGTTACTACACCCATAGCATATTAATGCCTTTAAATTCGATCTGAATTAAGAACTTTGGTGCAAGTAAAGAAATAAATACTTCCAACACTCACACCAATTAGCCTAGCCCCAAAGTAAGCACTGTAAGGCTTGTGTTATGGGATACTACGGTAACGGATAGAATACATATACAAGTATATTTAAATAGAAATACATATTTAACATCCATGACTGTACAACAACCTATATTTATTTACAATCTTACCTAAATCACGATATACCGGTAAAGTGTTATTAAGCAACAATATAACAGTTTCTGCTGTAGATTTATCTCGAGATCTGAAACAGTCGTCGATTATTCTGACAAACATAACCGAGAGAGAGAGCGGAACGTTACGACCGTGGACAGAAAACAATTACTAACTACCAACAAATCAAATCTGCGGCGAGTTATCGACCAGTTATATGACTTTGGGCTATGACTGCGTCATTAGCAGAACAAAGTTGGTGCCCTCGCAGTACACCCACAATAAACACCTGGGGTCTTAGCAATAGCTTTGTTGCAGTAGCAATCATTTTAAGACAGGTAGGTAGTAAGGAAGAGGCCGCCCTGGGCACAGCCAAGCAATATAAGGAGAGCCTAGTAACTCACCACGCAAGTAGTGAGAATTTATGGGAGTAAGCATCAGTTTGTGTGCATATCAAACTATGACAGATCCCGACATACCAAAAAAATGGAAACCCGTCAAACATCGCCTGTCTTATTTTGTGAAAATTGCTGAAACACTGCAATGAATAATGCATAGCGACTTCTAATTATGCTGCACCATAAATTATTATTATATATATATATTTTTTTTATGTTATAGGGGCATACGAGCAGACGGCTCACCTGATGGTAAGTGATCACCGTCGCCCATGGACACTTGCAACACCAGGAGTATCACAAATGCGATACCGGCCTTTAAGGAAGGAGTACGCTCTTTTTTTGAAGGTTTTTGGGTCGTATCGGTCCGGAAACACTGCTGGCGACAACATATTCCACAGTTTTGTCGTACGTGGTAAAAAATTTCGACAAAAACGCACGGTTGTGGATAGCTACGCATCAAGATGATGGGGATGAAATTTTTGTCGCGATGTACGATGGCGAAATGCAGCAGCTGGAATTAATCCGAACAATTCCTCAGAACCAATAAATTAACCAATGTCAACATCTCAAATGCTACTTTCACTTTAGAATCAACATGACCTCACACACAATCAATTCCAATATCATTAAAAGCATGTTTTGACACCCAACGACGTCAATTAATGTAATAAATCAAATCGAATGCAACACCCAATTCGGTAACATGACAAACAGATTCTGAAACAAGTTTTTAAACGCGCGCGCATCCCATGATTCCTTTCGCTGTTAATAAATTTCAAAAAGGGAAATAAACGTTTATTGATCCTGACAGATGGCGCTACTGTGCTAAGTGACAGATGCTGTTTAATAAATTCGAAACCGAGGCACTTTAAATTAAGCTCTATTTTCGGGTGGCCAGTTCTTAAAGCAGTTGAGTTAAATTGATTCGGTGTTGCTTTAAGCTGTGATGACGTTTTGATAGCAAGTTCGGTGACATTAAAGGTATCTTTCTTAGTGAAATGTTTATTAAACATTCATTACCAGTGATAAAAATAAAAAATAAAAATATTGAGAATGCAAAATTAAATAAGGAGTTGCATCGCATCTCAAGCTTTAGAAATTTTATTATTCGATATATTAGTACTGAAAATGATAATCTTTACGTTACTGTTACTGTTCAGCAATCAGCAGAGTTATTCTGTATGGACAAACTCACTTTTCACCTCAGAACCCGCTGAGTAATTTAAAATTTCAACACGAACAACAAATAAATTTTTAATTAAAGTGGCGAATTTGGAAGAGACAAGTGACTTTGTGCTTACAGAATAGCATTGCAGACCAAAAACTATTGTGATTATGAAATCTCAGAATTTTACCAAAGATCTCCTTTTATGATTTTAGTAAGCACTAAGAAGAAGAACTTTCTAAAGCCTCACAAGAAATGGAATCTCAGTTTGTCATGAATCGAAGATCCAGTTTTTAAAAGATGGAACGAAAAAGCACCAGCCTAATATTTATTATAAATTAGTTTTGTTCGCAAGCCAAAAAAGGAAATCTCATTTCGGAGGCGCCAAACACTTCAGGGTTATCTGTGTAGCGGAAAAAAAGCCAAGAAGCAGGCCAAAGATCCCGGAAAACAAATTGAGATCGACCGATATGTGCCGAGGCATAAATCCGGCGGTCTCCAACGAAATTATCTTGTTCTTGTTTTCTAATACAACGAGCTTAAATATAAACGAAAATGTGTGGAAGAGTTAGGTACGTAAATAAAATGTTATCCATTTCGTGTACAGCCATTTCGTTCGGAAGAGCAAAAGGTTAAGCGCGGCGAATTAGAAAATGATATTGTAATTCGTAACCTAAGCTTTTTGTGAAATAGCCTTAATTAAAATCAGAGAAGTGATGCGAATAATTATTTTTCTTGTATGTATGATTAATTTTTCGTTAATATAAAAGCATTTTACACTACATTATGTAGTATTAAAACCACTTGACGATCTCCGTAGCCGAGTGGTTTGTACGCCGGGTATCATGGCGTCGTCGACTCTAGAAGTCCCGGGTTTGAATCCTGGTGTGGGGTAGATGTTTGTGTGATGAATACGAGCATTTGCTCCAGTCATGGATGTTTAATATCTATTTCTATATAAATATGCTTATATATGTACAGTATATGTATTCTATCCGTTACCCTAGCATCCCATAATACAAGCCTTATAATGCTTACTTTGGGTCTAGGCTAATTGGTGTGAGTGTTGGAAATATTTATTTATTTATTACAATATAGTTAGTAATTTAAGTTAACTTTGAAATGATATGGGGGATACCTTATTCGTCAGACTATACAAGTAAATTTACTCCATTCGTTTGATTCGTGTCTATCACAGAAAATATCTAAATTAGGCTAAGTTATAATACACATTATTTCATTTAAGTTATAGAATGGTTTCGACTCTGACATATAATTCTCTAAAGCTAAAAATAATTTTAACATCAGTTTTTTTCTTTTTGTTCTTTATAGAGAATGACAAGAATACTCTGTTATCAAACTTAATTTTAGATTAAAAAAATCATGCCAGAATCAATACCAATAACAAGGTAAGTATTTTATCTTTGCCATTATCACAATGAAAATTTATGAGATAAAAATATAAAATTTAACAGAGCCGTATTCGTCTTGTAGATAACCCTCTTGGGCTGTGATTGCTTTATCGTCTCCGGCGCTATCGATATAATTACAAAACATCTGATCGAGGTATCGATGGTGCTGTGGTCATAACGTATTATCGTATCGATAACACGAGACTTGGCGATGCGGTGACAAGTTTAACGTATAATCCTAAAACCCGGACACTATTAGGCAAATCTCTTATCATTTAACAAGATGTGGTTGTTGGGCCATAAGAACTGCGAGTAATATGAATCAATTATACGAAGTGTAATGTTCTATAGTGCTTCGTTCTAGACATTAGGCTTCATCATCATCATCATCAACAGCCTATCCTAGTCCACTGCTGGACATAGGCCTCTCCAATTGCACGCCACGGAGCCGAAACGTGGACACTGACGGTACGGCTGGTCCACAAGTTCAAAGTCGCTCAGCGCGCTATGGAAAGGGCTATGCTCGGCGTTTCTCTGAAGGATCGCATCAGAAATGAGGTAATCCGACAGAGAACCAGAGTCATCGACATTAGCCCACCGGATTAGCAAGCTGTAGTGGCAGTGGGCTGGCCATATTTGCCGAAGAACCGATAACCGTTGGGGTAGACGAGTTCTGGAGTGGAGACCGCGTCTAGGCAAACGTAGTGTAGGACGTCCTCAGGCACGATGGGGTGACGATTTGCGCAAGGTGGCTGGCAGGAGCTGGATGCGAGTAGCCCAAGATCGATCTGAGTGGCGTGGAGAGGCCTATGACATTAGGCTTGAAGCGGAAGAATTGCCTACTACTGCTTACTTTATCGCAGTAATCTCAAGTACATGAAGAGGCAGGGTAGCCTTTTACTTGTTCGCTTCCGAGACCATTTTATCAAATACATAGCGTGCTATCTTAGAACAAGTCTTCAAAAAGTAATCGAATCTTCTATTAGATTTCAAAGGCTCGAATTAGGATTACGTATCAAATGATCTTGTTATAAGATTGTTTATTAGTAGGTAGGTTTAAGAAAGGTAGGCCATAGCGGAATTCCCGCTAGATTCAGTGCACCCGACTGGAGAAGTAACCTCCTTATCGAAGATGACAGTAAATTAACGCTACCTTTAGTTTATATTTTCGTTAACAGAAAATTCACACAACATTCGGACATTCTCAAACTATCAAACTATTCTTTGGAATCTTCCAATGCTAATTCCTTCAGGAGACAATTAGTAGCTCCTAGTTTATCTCTTCTATCAATCCATTTGCGTGCCCATAGCTTCTTTTTATTAATCACACAAATTTCCTCATTCACCTCTTCTAAAATCGCCGTTACCATTAGCTTAATCAGTTTATTTACTTTATTGCGTTCATCATCATCATCATCAGCCTATTAATGTCCCCACTGCTGGGGCACAGGCCTTCCCTATGGATGGAATAGGGAGATTGGGCCATGACCCACCACGCGGGCCCAGTGCAGATTGGTGGGTGCTAACGACTGCAAATGCAACCGGGACCAACGGCTTAACGTGCCTTCCAAAGCACGGAGGAACTCGAGATAGTAAATTTTTTGGTCACCCATCCAATGACCGACCACTGCGAAAGTTGCTTAACTTCAACGATCGCAGCCGAACGCGCTAGCCACCTGCGCCATCGAGCTATATTGCGTTGTAGGCTGTTAATTCACCTTGCAAAACATATTAACACTTATAAACTGTACTCGAGCAAAGTGCGAACGATTTTTGGACAGAAGCGAATGTTTTAGCTACTAAATTACTCGCTACTGGATTCTTAGGTGAAGTTTCCCTTAGTCACCTCTTACGACACCCACGGGATGAGAGGGGGTAGTGCTATTCTATTCTAGGCCGGCACTACACGGCTAACGCTGGATGCGGACAGCGCAGGACCGATCGTTGTGGAGATCCTTGGGGGAGGCCTATGTCCAGCAGTGGGCGTCGTACGGCTGATATCATGGACTATAATATTAGCATAATGCGAACTAGCCTTTAGGTTGTGTTTCTGTTGGTGAGTAAGGTTCCAGGGGAGCCCTGATACGAGGTAGTTGATTAAGTCAGGGTAGGCAACTAAGCTCTGGTGGCCGCTTACCATCAGGCGGGCCATACACTTGTTTTTTTTATGTTATAGCAGACGGCTCACCTGATGGTAAGTGATCACCGTCGCCCATGGACACTTGCAACACCAGGAGTATCACAAATGCGATGCCGGCCTTTAAGGAAGGAGTACGCTCTTTTTTTGAAGGTTTTTGGGTCGTATCGGTCCGGAAACACGGCTGGCGACAATATATTCCACAGTTTTGTCGTTCGTGGTAAAAAAATTCGACAAAAACGCACGGTTGTGGATAGCCACGCATCAAGATGATGGGGATGAAATTTTTGTCGCGATGTAGAAATGCAGCAGCTGGAATTAATCCGAACAATTAATAATTGTTTGCCACCGTTTAATATAATTGAAATACTGTTAGATACGTCAAAAACTAAAATTTAAACACGCTTACGCTGTGGCCACGCGAAACGTCTTTATATATTACTAGCAGCTAACACGGCGGGTATATCCGAAACGGCGGACGTTTACAAATGGTGCATCCGAAATTGCCAGGCGATGGATAGGCTGTGTATCGGCAATCATCGGCGCCGGTAATCAGTTGCACTGCCGCCATACATCAATGTAATTGCCCGTGTGAAACGCCTGTAATATTTGGAATGCTATGTTCGGCCTTTGTAGCACTGGCGTCGCGATTTATGGATACCTACAACTTTTTGGCCTTTAAAAATACAATGTTAGCAACTGCTATTTCTGAAGTGAAAAGTAGGCAAATAAGAAAATTAACCTCTTGATTGTATTAGTCCAAAGACGCAAAAAGAGATTATCGCAAAACATAACTTGACAATGAAAACAGTATGTGAATGTCTTCCAAAATCAGATTATATTGAACGCTCCGAAAGTTTAATAGAGCCGCCACATTGTTCGTTAAATTAAACTTTATTGGTGTAATAATAGCGCACGCTTGGTGCGTATTTATTTTAATCCTAGGCACGCGGTCGCAGGACCATTCCGATGGAATGGCGTATCACGGTATCGTCATTATGTGCCTGCCCTGTTCCCAATTTTCATTTGGAGTCGGTGCAATAAATACAAGTACTTGCTCGATGCTTTGGATAGGTTACCGCGGCACGCGATCCGCATCATAGGCGATGAGGAGGTGACTGAACACCTTGAGCCTCTTCAATTACGCCGTGACGTGGCGTCACTAAGCGCGTTCTATCATCTGTACCACGGCGAGTGTTCTGAGGAGTTATTCTCTCTTATCCCACTTTGCCCTTTCCTTCAGAGGACCACGCGCGCTGGCCTACGTTGCCACCGTGTAACTGTGGCCACAATTCCAACGCGTACAAAGAAATTTGGTGACTCATTTTTGTGTCGCACTATCCGTAAATGGAATGCTCTGCCCGCTCACGTGTTCCCTCCCTCTTACAACCTGGGATCCTTTAAAAGAGGCGTGAAGAAGCAACATGCAGGCCGGCAGGGTGAGGATGGCTGGTGTGGCATGTAGAACTGCTGTATCAGCTATCTTCGCGTCTGGACTTCACCTTCACTAAACATCAGGTGGGGTGGAGTCATTTGTCGGACTTATCTATAAAAAAAATCAATCCTTTCCAATGCTGTTCTGTCAGTCGTCATCTCAATATTCTTATTCACACTTATTATTAATGTCCCTACTGCTTGGGCACAGGCTTTCCCTTGCGAATGAAATAGGGAGATAAGGCCATGACTCACCACTCTGGCCCCGTGCGGATTGGTAGATGCTAACTTCTGCATATGCAGCCAGGACCAACAGCCATACGTGCCTTCCGAAGCACGGAATAGCTCGAGATAAAAAGTTTTTGGTCACCTATCCACTGACCGACCATTGCGATGGTTGCTTAACATCCACGATCGCAGGCCGAATACGCTTACCACCTACACCATCCAGCTCCTCATTACATTACAACAATAGTTTAATTATTTGCTCATAAGTAGTAATAAAGATTTTATGTATTTTTTTAGTATATCTACAGGAGCTTTTCCCAGATTGCCAAGACGTCCTACAATACTTGGCCAGGGACCGTTTTCAATGTAGAACCTTTTTAGCTCAAAGTTGTTCTATTTCCCAATAGATATGACCAGTCTACTGTCACTTATTTATCACCCTATAAGAAGGGATGTGTATGTCCTTCGTATTTTACCGAAACAACTTGATCGTTTCAATTCTCCTAATAGCGTGGGAGCATTGCCCGAAGTTGCGACGTTCGTAAGGCTGTAAAGAAATCGCGGTGAATATCGTCATGAGCTTCATAAAGGATAGTATTCACTGTCCCATCGGGCCGTGCCGGGCCTCACCCGGTTGTACGGAGAGCGGTCAAAATGCCGCAACAATGTTCCCTTATCTCTTTATGGCACTGTTGAGAGACCAATGTGTGAATACAGCGTGTGTTCTGGTTTATATTTTATATTGAGTGAAATATTACATTTTCGCGCAGTCGTGAGCATAGATATAATCTGATATTGACAAAATACATAGTAGTAATATAAGTCTTTTAGGTACTTATTCGTAGTTACAAATAATGTAGATTTTGCTAGTAAATCATTTTATGTATGAAAAAGAACTGAATAAAATAAAGTAAATTTTAATTTGATTGATATTTTGAAAAATATTCAAGTAGACAGTTAAGGCAAAAGGGGTGATGACTAATTTTTTTTTCTTCGTTTATCAGGTAGATTATCAATAAGTATTGAACACGTATTTTTTCTTTTTTCACATAATATAAACATTGCAGAAATATATTGCTTTGAAAAGTCACATGACGTCACGTTTGAGTACACTTATAAGTGAAAATTCACTCAAAAGTGACGTCACGAGCCCCTACTCCCAAACTTTGAAGTGCTATAACTTTGTCATTTTTTGGTTTATCGCCCAAAGAAAAAATACGTGTCCATTATTTTTTGATCATCTAACTGACGGACTAAATATAATTTCGTTTACTGTACCCCGTCATCACCCCTATTGTAGTTAATTAATAAAGAATAAAGTATAGTATAGAAGTATAATATAGAATAAGATTACGTACAATATCTTTCACTAACAATACACTTGTTCAAATTTGAGTTAAGCTATTTGTTTCTTAGGTTTTCACGCACATCACTCATTCAATAAAACAAGTTTCAACGGGTAAGATGCACTGATTTTATTTATTTATTGACGTTTCGCATCCTTTGCAGGAATGCATCGTCAGAATAATGTCGGAAACGCCAATTAATAAATAAAATCTTTTTTTTAACAGATCACACATACTTAAACTGAAAAACGTATCGACCTGTATACACAGCAGCTGTGTCTTCATATGGTAATGTCAACTGTTTCACGATTACGGAGCGGGTATGTCGCTAACGCCTGCCCAGAGCGTGTGTACGCACCTTTATGACAATAATAGTAAAGAGAACGGCTCTGGTGGCGGTGTTTATAAAATTAAACGACTACTGTTTTATATGTCTGTCACGCTTAGGGTTACCATTTAGGAATTTCAAAAGTTCTGACAAAAATCCTGTCATTTCGAAAAAAGTCCGAAAATGGTACCATTACTCAATTAGTTACAATGGTATGGTATTTAAATCAATTTGTACTTTTATTGTTCATATAAAAGATACAAATAGTCAAGTCTAAAAGTTTGGAAATGCCCGGACTATTCCAGACGGATGGTAACCCTAGTCGAGTTGAAGACATATAAATGCGAATTCTGTACGCTCATTGAAAATATTATTTCAGTGTGATTAGGAACTATCTTTTAAATATATTGTTTTAAACTTTCATGGTCACTTACATTATAGTAATATACACACATCAAAAGTGTCTAGGGATCAAGCATTTTTATGCGGATTTCTTGAGATTGAGATGTGGCTTTGTAATAAATTTATGATTTTATAAATTTATATGGATCCTTTTTGGTGCATTTCATAATTTGAATCAGGAACTGTGAATCAAATTCGAGTAAAAGATGAAAATCAGCTGTCAATATTTTCCCTATAAAAACATACAACGCATTGAAGACATTATTAGTGCTACTGTTTCCCTACTACTGATTAAAACCAACGTTATTATGGAGCGGCGACGTCATTTAAGCAGGGAAGAAATGCTCAGAGCCGTGGGAATGATAGAAGCTGGTTCCCGGCAACGTACTGTGGCTTTAGCTCTGAATACAAGTCAGAGTGTTATCAGTCGACTTTGGACACGATACCGAAGCACTGGTACCGTGGCTGAGCGCCATGGAGGACGGTATCGCTGCACCACACGGAGACAAGACCGATACATTCAAATCTTAACTCGAAGAGCTCCAACAATAACCGCCATGATGTTAGCCGTGAGGGTTCATCACTCTTCAGGGAACTTAATTAGCGATCAAACAGTCAGAAACCGCTTGCATGAAGTGAACCTTCATTCCCGAAGACCGCTACGGGTACCACCTATAGCAATGCACAATCGTAGGATTCGATATCAATGGGCTCTTGAACACAGAAATTGGGCAGAAGAACAATGGCGTTTCGTGTGCTTTTCTGATGAGTCTCGTTTTGGTATGAGACCGGATACAAGACGTATACGACACTGGAGAACCCCTGGACGCCAACAGCGATTAAAATCCTGCCAGGAAGTCCATCCTTATAGTGGTGGAACCATCATGGTATGGGCGGGTATTTGGATCGGCGGAAGAACTGAGTTGATTTGGATCAGAGGCAACCTCAACGCTCAAATTTATGCTGAGACGATTATATCAGACGTCATCGTTCCTCTACAAGTGCAAATCGGTCCCTTATTTCAGTTAATGCATGATAATGCACGACCGCACACCGCAAGAGTTGTAAGACAGACTCTCGCCGCAGCTAACATCAATGTCCTGCCCTGGCCTGCTCAGTCGCCAGACTTGAACCCGATTGAGCATGCATGGGATATGCTACAGAGAAGAGCTCTGCCGAATATGGAGGGTATCCAGTCGCAAGAAGACCTTTTTTTGTTGTTGCAACGAACATGGGCGGCCATTCCACAGCGTGATTTGGATGAACTCATTTTGAGTATGCCAAACCGATGTTCTTGTGTTGTTAGTGTTCGCGGTAGAAATACGGATTATTAATTGTTTAAGTTACCCAATAAAATTTTAGAGAAAACTGTTATTTCAGTCTTTTTTTCGAACTTTTGTGTTAGTGGTTCAAATGTCAAAAATCCCTTTATTAGGAAAATGGCAAATTTCTTTATTAATGCAAAGGTGACTTGGTTTATCGTTACTGTGACAAACGAAAACACTTTATTTGATGAATCCTTAAAGAAAATTTTAATTAATATCAATCAGGAGAAAAGTTATTGCAAAAATATATGTTGATCCCTAGACACTTTTGATGTGTGTAAGTTATTTACGGGATTGTTACCATGTACCTTGTTTTTAGCGAGTTTCCGATATTTCGGCACTGTTGCAAGCGCCATGATCACGGAGTACGGACCGCGTCGAAATTCTTCTAGCCATTCTTAACCTGCAAGGCAGCGCCATCTCTTCGGATTATAGGTAACCCACAATTGAAGAGATGGCGCTGCCTTGCAGCTTAAGAATGGCTAGAAGAATTCCGATGCAGTCCGTGAGGACCGCGGTAGCATAATTGGTCAGTGCATTCGCCCGGATTGCGAAGGGTGCGGGTTCGAGTTCCGTCCGCTGCCTGGTCCGCGTGGATTTTTTTTGTAGTAAACTTTTCTTTAGATAAATAATACTCTTTTTCACTTTTACATTTTTCTGTCAACACATCTCTTATCTAATAGACAAGTCCGTCCGTCTGTCTGTCTGTGGTACTGTTTCAGCGGCCAAACCGTAAGAGATAGATAAAGAGAATATTTAATTTATAAGTTAAGAATAGTCTGATAAGACTACAAACCGGATTTGAGTAACGTAGCACTTCCGGTTTTCGAGAAATCACGGAAATTCAAACGAAACCACACAAAATCTCCGAAGTTCGCAATTAATTAAATACATTTTTTTTTAATCAGGTTTTGGTGAACATTTGGTTCACTGGTTTGCTAGTAATAAATAATAAAACAACCTTAAATATCTAAACGTTACTTCCGATTATGCTAACTACAGGACGTCAACATTTCAACCGCACACCGTCTTCTATATATGCAGTCATCATTTTAATCCACTAACGAACCGGGACATTGCACCAGACTGCACTGTCACGCCTGACTCAGGTGTGCCATTGTCTTCATCGGCATTGTCCTCGGAACCTGAGAGAATGCAAAAATCCAAAGCATCATCCGATATAGGTAGCTACCTGAACTTTTTAATGATTTTAACCGATCGATCGGGTAGGATAGGTACCCATAACGAAAGAGATGTTTTGTTGGTTGGAGTTTGCAGTTGAGAGATAAATTCAAAGATAGTATAAAAAAAGAACTTATTAAAAAAATGGTTGCCTGTAAAGTCGGTTTTACGGGCGAAGATTTTACGTGACAACGTCTTTTTCTCGGTAGAATATTTATTGATATGAATATAATTAAATTGCACAATAGGAACAAGGAATTGAATGAAAATAAGAATTGCACAAATTTTAACTATAGAAATATATTTTGTTTACTAAAACATTGTACATGTAAACTTAAACTTAACACGAGAGACTCATCGTAACGTTACCGAGCGTTACACTTTTTCATAAGTGACTCCCAGCCGCAACCTAATTTAAGACGTTGTCACGTCAAAAAGCTTATTACAAAGTGTCTGATTATATTACAGACAAAAATGCTTGGGTTTGAACTGTTCCAATCATTCCAACATTTCTATATCAAATAAATCATGATTGTATTGACGTTGTAACAACATAATGATTTGTAAATGTTGTTACATTATGCTTTTAATGTTGTGGAGTTATTTCGCTCGTTTTTCTCCGCAGCTAAAAAATATGTCCAATAACGAGTGGTAAGGGACGATTCTAAAGTGTTGTACTATACATCCAATTTGAATAAAGATATATTGATTTCTGATTTCTGATGAGAGAAACTGTGGGCGTTGAAAGCGCTGGTTGAAAGTGAATTTACAAAATGATTTTATGGTGAAAGCGTAACACAATTGTATTCTCACCTTAAACCATACTACAAGAAACACTGCCCTCTTTAAAAACATTACACACACAAGATACCCTAGTCTCGAGTATATGCGTCTTTACAGTTATTATTATTTTATTTTATTCGGAAAACGTACAGTGTTTTTAACAGCAATTATAACTAATTGTAAATCTAGACACCATTAACACGTTTTCGCATATGACTAACAATACAAAGCTCGTCGTTGAAACTATACAAGCAGTGCCAAAGTGAAAAATACAGGAAAGTAATAAGACTAGAGATAATTGAAATATGCATTAATTAAGCTAGGCAGTTTGAGAATCAGCAAACCAAGAACTGACTAAGGTATTTTTAAGTATTTGTGGTTTAGTTATAAATAAGTCAAGTTGGGGTAAAGTTACTAGTTTGTTAATTTCTTTTGCAGACCTTACGAAAAAAGAGTTTTGTCTGTAATTAGTACCACATTGGGGAACATCTAAATGTACAAATCGTCTTACGGTTTTCTTAGGGATTTTTATACCTATTTTTGACAGTGAATCCGGCGAGTCAATGAGACTTTGTATTTTTATTAAAAGCATTTAATAGGGCTAGACGTTTTACTCTAAAATAAAACCCTAACCCCTTTATTAATAAACAAAGAATAAGCTTGTATAAGTACTGCATGTTTTGTCTCTGTTCATCGAATAACAAATGACATTTGAGTGATATGAACAAAACACTTCGTGTGGCGGCGACATCTACATGCCCCACTTATAATGAACATAGAGGAAATAGTCACTCGCCTCCTTAAGAGATGGCGCTACCGGCGCTGCGTTCACAACGTATAGAAGCCTACATCACGCATGAGAAATTCGGAGCCAAACACTCCATATATACGATGCCCGATCAACATCAGTCGGGCCGCGGCCCCCGAGCTACCATCACCCATCTCAGAGGAAGATCTTCCCCTTTGACCTTCCTACACAGTTATTATTATATTTTTATTAAAAGCATTTAATAGAGTTAGACGTTTTAATCTATATATATAAAACTCAAAGGTGACTGACATAGTGATCTATCAACGCACAGCCCAAACCACTGGACGGATCGGGCTGAAATTTGGCATGCAGGTAGATGTTATGACGTAGGCATCCGCTAAGAAAGGATTTTGATCAATTCCACCCCCAAGGGGATAAAATAGGGAATGAAAGTTTGTATGAAACTTTGTCAATTTTAAACCGATCGGCCTGGTTTTGTCTCTGTTCATCGAATGACAAATGACATTTGAGGGATATGAACAAAACCACGGCGTAACTAGTCTAAGCTTACTCCTCGTTTATTAATAAGGGGGGTAAGAGTCAGTTACCCATGGAGTTTCATCGTACGACTACGAGCAAAACAATTGCTCCAAGAAATCAACAAACAACTCCTCAACTCTTAATAATATTAATTAATGTAAAGTTTCCATCGAATTAGACAACCTTCCCTGAATAGCTGCGACCCTGATTCACAATCTCTCGGGGCGTAATTGACTAAACGAAATTAAGCTTGCAACAGATTATACCACGGCATTCTATAAATAAATGTAAACTAGGCTTGTTGAAAATATATCGATGTATCGATATATCGATATTTTTTGTTCGATATATCGATATTTTTTGCCGATATATTTCGATTCGATATATCGATACATCGATACAAAATAACTAATATCGAAATTCGTATCAAAAACGTTTTTTTTTTAATTATTAGCGGCATATCACTATCTAACTCAATTCGTATCTGGAAAAATCGTAACTGGATCTCAGATTAATGATATTCAACATATCTATGATCTGTGCTGTATTTAGTATTGTCTATGTCATCATTCGAAAATGGGGTCTTTTTTAGGGAGATAATTTTCGTTCCATTATTATTCCGCGTGTCATTTTTCGTGAGCTACTGTACGATATTTTTGGGAAAATTGGTCCGATATATCGATATATCGATGTTTTTTTCGCGATATATCGAAGCCGATATTGATATTTTTTAAAAGATCGATGTATCGATATATCGATATTTTTTTCAACTTTCGACATACCTAATGTAAACAGCCATCACTAATTTGGTTAACTAATTTTGGACCGACTAGAGTCTGTCCGATAATTTCGGTGGTGATTTTGTAACGCTAAGATTATCAGGATTGAAGTTGGAGTTATTAAAATTGCGGCGATGAAGTGAGAAACGTTGTTTCACTTTGTCACATTTCTATTTTCAAATTGCAATTAACCACTTAGTGGTTAATAATCCACCATTATTAGACATCTGTTCGAAAGGTACTTTGAACGATCCACGGACATCCATAAGATGATCGCGTTGTCAAAAACAATGTTGGCACGCTCGTCGCCTCTGATCACTGTTTTCATATTTATAATATTTATCCACATGTTTCTAGTTTCTATATAGACACAACGTGTTTTAGTTACTTACAAGTGCTAATTACATATGGACTAATAACTTAAATTCAGTAGTGATTTTAGTTGAATATTTTGAATATTTATTTAATTTTTCAAATTAAAACTGAACTTAATTGACTGTGTTAACTATCCTTTTCCAGTCCTTTTAATATTTTATTGTAATTATTAATTATTTGCATGCAATTAAAAAATATTTTTAATGATGCTAAAGAAGTATAACTTCTCACGCGCGTACATAAGTTACACGCATCCATTTTTTTATTAGATAGGATTATATAAATAAAAAAAATACGTATCAAATGATTTTTCATAGTGACATGTATCTGATACATAGACGCAGAAAAAAAAAGTTAGCCACTTTACCTTTGTCTGGCAACCTAAAGCAAGGAATACGATCGCGACAACATGAAACTACATCTACATACGTAATACAAAAATAATATCGAAGTCCTCCAAATCAACGCATGCAAAATAAAACGACATATCCCTCCCCATTCCGTTACGAAATCAGTGTTTGTAATCGAGGACCGTCGAAAAATGGCAAAGTCTAGTACCAAAATGAAAATTCAATTACAAAAACCGAACGTTAAAAGCGAATAGGGATGAAACGATACCATCTAGGTATCGATACTTTTACTCGATACTGTATCGGTCATAAAGTATCGATGCCTACTCGGTATCGAATGAAAAGTATCGATAAATTTTGACGAACGATATTACAATTACAAATTCAGTCACGATTTTAATTTGACGAAAACAAAATAACGTCTTACGCCGCGCGATGAAAGAATTGGACTGACTGAAAATTTGGAATAAATATAAATCATATGCATGGCTGCCAACTGAGCAGTAGAAAAGATGCGTTTGCGAAACAATAATTCGAACTAGGCACCTACCCATACAGTAAACAATCTGCCTATGGGTTTTTTTGATACTTCACCGTGAGTGACCGAACGAGTACCGATACAAGTAGGTACATACTTCACGATACTACTTGTTGCTCAGTTCTAAAGTAACGATGCCAAAAGGACCAGGTATCAAAAGAAAAATATCGAGTAGTTACTTGTATTTACTCGTATCGTTTCATCCCTAAAAGCGAATCGTACGGTGATTAAAAAGTGTCGAGTCGCCCATGATCGCGTCACCGCACTAAAAATGTAGATGTTTAGTATCATTGCTATAATATTTGAGCAAAGATAAAATTTTCCTGATGTTGCATTTTTTATGCTTGGAAAACGATATCTAACGATATCTACAACTTAAGGAAGCCTACATCACGCAAGTGAAATTCGGTTTTTTTTTTTTTTTTTTTTTTTTGTTTCCTCCCAGGCGGGGGAGAGGGTGAGAAATCCTCATGGATACCCTACAGCCGGCTGTAAGGTTATGTCAGACTCTTACTGACTAAAAAACACCCTTTATTCATGCTTATGGCCAGAAGGGCCTTACAAGCTTCATCTGAAGCGATCAACCCCCGAGAGGGGGAAGATGCGGCGCTGCGTTAGTTTAAACTAGTGCATAGTTTAAAATAACGCAAAATGCGCTTAGAGGACAAGTGCACTCAGATGTGCACTTGAAACGGGAGGGGACTGAGAGGAATCGAACCTCTCTGTGTCGGGGGGGCGGGGGGGGACTCACCGCGGGTGTTGGATCCTCAGCGGCCAAGAGGGCCGCGAGATCGCGCGTGAGTTTATTGTGTGTGGCTGTGAGTGCGTGTTTGGGCCTGCGGGGCCTGAATCGAGATGGAGTGTGTGGAGCGTATCCCGACGCCGATCTAATGAGTGTGTTAGAGTGCTCTTCTGCAGCTTTGAAGAACCGTTCCGAGCACTCTGTGAGGTGTGTTTGAATTGTGTCGAGTTGAAGGTCCCTGTGGAGGTCCGCGTTGCGGACGTACCACGGGGCCCCTGTGGCTATGCGGCAGAAGCGATTTTGAAGCACTTGAAGTTTGTTCAAAATCGCTTCGTCCGCGTGTGCGAACACTGGTGACGCGTAAGTGAGGACCGGGCGTATGCAAACTTTGTAAAGCGTTCGCTTGTTACGAAGTGACATTTTGCTGTATTTACCGAGCATCGGGTGGAGGCGGCTCATATAAAAGCGCGCGTTCGCGACTACGCGTGTGATGTGTGCACGGAAGGTGAGTTTTTTGTCTAGTGTGATCCCTAGGTATTTGACTGTGCGGTGCCACGGTATTGCTATGCCTTGCATTCGCAGAGACCGCGCACCGTGTTGTATGGTTTTGGTGCGGCGCTTGGGATCGAAGCAAATGGCCGAACTTTTGTCCGGATTTACGTCGATTCTCCAATCGCGGAACCAATTCCCAAGTGTTGTGATTGCCGGTTGGAGCTTGGCTATGATTTGATTGGTACTGGCTCCCCTAGAGTAGAGGGCCGTGTCGTCCGCGAAGAGAGCGAGCTCGACACCCTTGGTCTGAGGGATGTCATTGGTGTACGCTGTGTATAGCAGGGGGGAGAGAGCGGACCCCTGCGGTACACCGGCTCGTAGTGGGCGGGGCGTTGATAGTGAACCTTCGTATCTATAGCGGAAGGTGCGGTTTGATAGAAAAGAGGCTACTAACCTAACTAGGCGGTCAGGTAACTCTAATTGATATAATTTAAAGATTAATCCGTCGTGCCAAACCTTGTCGAAGGCTTTGGCGACGTCGAAGAAGACTGCAATAGTTTTATATTTATTAAGTTGGAAGCCGCTTAGGGCGTGCTCCACTATGCGATGGATCTGTTGGGGGCAGGAGTGTTTGGCTCTGAAGCCGAATTGGTGGTCAATGATAATAGGATCGGATGGTGATAGGAGGTGCTCTCTTAGTCTGGTCAGTATGGTTTTTTCGAAAAGTTTCGCCATTGCCTTGAGGAGGCTAATAGGGCGATGGCTACTGGGGAGGTGCGCGGGTTTTCCGGGTTTGGGGATGCCTATCACTATTGCTTCTTTCCAGGCGGCTGGGAAGTAGCACAGATCAAAACATGCGATAAAGAGAATTGCAAGCAAGGTTAGCATTTGGATGGGAAAGTGCTTGAGCGTCTTGTTAGAGATGCCGTCGGCGCCCGGGGCCTTGCGTTGCTTAAAGTTTCTAATGGTCTGTCTGAGTTCGTCTGTCGTGACGGGGTCTAGGGGGTTGTCAATGAGTGGAAGGGCGGCCCGCCGGCGGACCTCCTCCTCCACTCCGCGAATATGTTGCGGGTTAGTTTCCTGCGTACTAGGCGTGCATTGCGCCGCTATGCTGTCTGCAAAACACTCAGATTTTTCGTCGTCTTCGAAGGCGACGGTGCCGTCGGGGCGAGTGAGCGGGGGGGTGTGAGTGGTGACGTCGCTACGGAGCGCTTTCGCGATTCTATAGTACGCAAGATGGGATGGGGTAATGTCCGCCATGAGTTCCTCCCAACGGGAGTGTCTCAGAGCGGCTAATTGGGACCTAACTTGTCGCTGAAGGCGATTAGCTGTAGCCCTATACTCGGGGGTGGGGTATAATTTGGCTCTCCGGAGAGCGGCATTTTTGGCTTGGATTAGGTTCCGGATGGCCAGCGGGAGCTTGGGCTTTGGCAGCTCAACCTCCCGCGAGTTCTCCTTCGCCTTCTCGGTCACCAGTAAAGTTAAAGACTCTATAGTTTCGTCAATCTTGTCGGTGCTGTCGAGACTGTCCGGTGAGTTAGGGAACGGGGACTCGGGGGAGTCTAAAGCGGTCTCGAGAGCGGAGCGGTATCCGTCCCAGTTGGTGAATAGCCTCTTAGGGGGCGCGGGGGCGTCTAGTGGGTCTTGGGGACCTAGAACTAGAGACACCGGTCTGTGATCTGACCCCAGGTCGTCGAGTGTTTCGATCGAGCTGAGGCGAAGCGACACGTTTTTAAGGATCGCGAAGTCCAGGACGTCGGGTCGGTTTTGTACATTGTCTGGGTAGTGGGTGGGCGCGTAGGGACATATGACATCATAGCCAAGCTCCTCGGTGATGTGTAGTAATCTGCGGCCAGAGGTGGTGGTGGTCTCGCATGTCCAGTCGGTGTGTTTGGAGTTAAAGTCACCGAACATTATGACTGATGTACCTAGTGAAGTGAGTGTTTCGAAGTCTGCGCGGTGAGGGTGTGTACCTGATCTAATGTAGACTGAGGCGATGATTAAGGACTGGTGTCCTGTCATCGCCAGCCTACAGATGGTGGCTTCCATGTTTGTGAGCGCGGGAGTGGGTATAGGTGTGCAGTGTAAATTGCGTCTATAGTAAATTGCGGTGCCGCCGCGCGCGTTGGCACCGTCGTTCCGGATTAATTTATACTTAGGGATCGACAGCCCCTTCATTTGAGTTGGTTTGAGCCAAGTCTCCTGAAGGAGCAGAAAGTCGGGTTCCCTATCTTGCAAAAATAATTTAATTTCGTTAAGGTTGGACTTTAAGCTGCGCGTATTAAATGACACAAGCGAAGCGCCTTTCGGCTTGGTACGCCCGGGGTTTAGTTGAGTGATTGTTATGTTAGTGTTTTGCGCGGTCATAATTTAAACAACAGTGGTGTTTGTTTGAGTTATCACCGCGTGTTTTGTGTATAGTGTTTTTGTTTGTGTTCGGAGTCTGGTTATTTTCCAGTGTTATAATGATTGAAAAATTAATCGAACGCGGCAACGAGTTCGGGGTGTTCGGCTATAGCTATAGCCTTTTCAAGGGGTGTCTTTGCTAGCCGGAGCTTCGCGGCGAGAGTGTGGATCTCGGCGATATTCACCCTCTTGAGCGAGGAGCGAATAAGCGCCATGTCCTCGGCCAGAGAGACGTCTTGGGCTGGCTTAGCTTGTGTTGTTGGTGTGGTGTATTGTGGTGGGTGTGGTTTTGGGCGGGCCCTGGCTGGTCCCCAGGCTGTCGGGGGCGCCGGGCTGCGAGGGGCGGCCGCCTTGGGTAGCCCCGGGAAGTTTGTGGTGGTGTTATTAGGTGGTGGTGGGTGTATTTTTGTCGCCGTGGTTGGCTTTGTGTGTGTGTGAGTGTTGGGCCTGGGGCGTGGGGCCCGCGGGCAACCCCTGTAATTGGCCGGGTGGCCTTCTTGGCCACAGAGCACGCATGCGGGTGCCCCGGGTGCGTCACGAGTGCGGGTGCACTCCTTGGTGAGGTGGGGTACGAGGCACTTGACGCACCTCGGGGCCGCCGAGCAGTTGGCTGCTGCGTGGCCATATAATTGGCACCTGTGGCATTGCCCAGGGGTGCCTCGCCGGTGTGGGGCCTCGACTTTGATATTGTCGAGGCCACAGACTGTAATGGGACCTTTAAAAATATCCCTAGCTGCCGGGACCGAGGTCAAAATGACAAGGGCCAACGGGTATTGCTTCCCAGTCCGGCTGTGCAACTTGTGCACTGCCTCGGCTGGGAAGCCTTGGTCGGTTAGGTCGTTCAGAATGAGCTCGTTGGAGAGCTCGAAGGGGACTCCTCTGAGTACCGCGCGGACTTTGCGCTCCTCGGGGAGGGCGTATGTGTGGTAAGGGATTGAGTGTGTGGTTAGTAGCCTTGTGAGGCTCCTAAATGTGTCGATTGTGGGTGTGGTGATTTTAATGGCGTGACCAGTGTTCGACGCCTGTGTGTAATGTATATTCTGAGCTTTGCAAAGGTCCGCGACCTTTGCCCATTGCGCCTTATCGCGCAGAAAAACGGGCGGTGGCGGCTTTGCCTTGATAGGTGCGGCGGTGCACCTAGTGTGTGGTTTTGTGGTGTTGTGTGTCTGTGTTGGGTGGGTTTGGGTGGTCGGTTGGGCGACCGTGAGAGGGGTGAGAGGGCTGAGAGGGACAGAGGGCGCCGTTGGAGACGCGGTGTCTGCGCGGCGCTTGGAGCGCCGCTTCTTCTTGCTCACCACAGTGGTGAACACGGAGTCATCGGACGCCGACACAATGGTTGAGTCGGAGTCACACGTCGAGACCGGGCTCGAGGCGGGGCGCTTGCCCGCGCTCGAGGGCCCGGGGAGGCAGGGGGTGTCGGGGCGGGGGGGGTTCGGGGGAGGGGCTGGCGGGAGAGTCGCGCATGGGGCGCGCTCTCGCGACGAGCTCCCTGATGGCGGCCTCATCCAGGGTGAGGCCGAGGGCGGAGAAGAGGGACAGTACCTGTTGTGTAATGTCCATTGTGATGTGTTTGTGTGTAGGTCTGTGTAGGTAGTAGTGTAATGTGTGTGTAGGTGTGC
This sequence comes from Chilo suppressalis, assembly GCA_902850365.2. NCBI lineage: Eukaryota > Metazoa > Arthropoda > Insecta > Lepidoptera > Crambidae > Chilo > Chilo suppressalis. The sequence goes on from OU963894.1 coordinate 2,481,737, forward strand.
CCTGACTGTGGCGTGAAGCCACAGGTCCTAACACCCTATGCGACACCGATGGACTCCCCTGCCCGCGGCAGGGGGTCGGTTGAAGCTGTAAGAGATGTGTTCCGATATTCCTAGCGAATATGGGAACAACCGTCACCCTTGGGAAGGCCCAAGTGCAAATGGGATCGGGTCTTCCGGTTTCCGAGCTCAGGAGAGCTCGAGACGTACCGGGGCTACGCCGACCAGTTTCGTTAACACCGCTAGGTATCCACTGGTCCAATCTTGAGTCTCACGAATGAGTGCAGGCGCGTCGAGTCGACTCGAAGCAGGCAGCTGTGCGGCGGGGCGCACGGAGCAAGGAGGCGGCGGTGCGACGGGGCGCACGGTCCGCAGTCGGAGCGAGAATGCAGACACATACACCGTGCCAGTGAAATTCAGCAGCCAACAGTTCATATATACGATGCCCGACCAACATCAATCGGGCCGCGGCCCCCGAGCTAACATCACCCAGCTCGGAGGAAGATCTTCCCCTTTGGCCTTCCTTCAAGCCTATAGCTTTCCTCGATTAATGTAACGTTTGCCTCATCCTCATCTCAAGATACTACGTGACCGCGCAGCATCCATAAGCGGCAGGCTATAAGAGATCTTAGAGATAAAGATCTTAGAATACCCCCACGACGAAATCACCCTCGCCAACGCGCCTTCGACTCTATTAAACTGGGACACTAGCTTAGCATTAGGTAGACACCGCACCCGTAGGATAAGAGTATGTACCTGAGCGTTTTTCCCCGCTCCCCACGACAACGGCTAACTAGAGACGAGAGTTTTCGTCTTACGAATTTTCGATAAGGCCACGTGTCCTGACGCGATCAGGCCACGTGTCCTGACGCGAGTTTAACATTTTTACCCATTACAAAAAAGTGTACAACGCCGCTAAAGAAGTTTTCACTTCAAAAATAAAAAAAAAAATATCTTTTGGCCCAATCGCATCAATGTTCTTAATACAAATTTAAAAGCTAATCATTTTTAAGCTTCACTCTATCTCTATTTGATTTTAAAACAATAGACAATGATGGAATGATGTGTTGAACACGATTAATAGAACAGTCATTTGGTGAGAAATATAGTGGTTACCTGGAAAGTTAAACGGGAGTTTTGTAAATAAAACGTCACCTCGTATTTTTGCCTCGTATCTTTGCGGCACTCGTATGCCAAAACTATTGACTTTATGAAAAAAAAGGTAGATACATAAATTGTCGGCAATAGGGGTGATGACGGGGTACAGTAAACGAAATTCTATTTAGTCCGTCAGTTAGATGATCAAAAAATAATGGACACGTATTTTTTCTTTGGACAATCAACCAAAAAATGACAAAGTTATAGCGCGTCAAAGTTTGGGAGTAGGGGCTCGTGACGTCACTTTTGAGTGAATTTCCACTTATAAGTGTACTCAAACGTGACGTCATGCGACTTTTCATATCAATATATCTCTGCAATGTTTATATTATGTGAAAAATGAAAAAATACGTGTCCAATACTTTTTGATAATCTACCTGATAAACGAAGAAAAAAAAATAGTCATCATCCCTATTGTCTCTAGTTTCACTTTGTATATAACTATTTTTACGTAAAATGAGTCGGAAAGGAGATATTGTCAAAAAACTGCTTTTAGGCGCCATTTTTCCAATATGGCGGCGCGGGCGGCAAAAATACGAGGTGGCAAAGTCGAAATTCGGAAACAGCATCTTAAAATCTATAAAATTACCAATTTTAATACTCCCGGAAAACTTTCCAGGTAAAACTACCAAATGACTGTATTATAAGCTTTAATTCGAATTAAGAATTTTGGTACAATTATGCCTCAATGTTTGTATTGACAATGTAGAATGGCCAAATCGGGCTCAATCGAATTAATTCTACAAAACGCGTCCTAGTTACCGCTGTTTGTGCTGCAGCGTAATTTGCAAAAAGCTTAAAATAGTATGTAGCCCAGTATGGTTGTAAACAAGGCGACAGGTGGCGTGGATGCGGCAAAAACTGCGAGTGCGAACAGCGTTGCGGTCTGCGACGCGACGCGCACTTTGTCGGGGTCATGGTGAACCGCAATCACAAATAAAATGGCACAACACATCTAAAGAGTAGACCCGAAATAGGAAAATTTGCATCTGTAAGAAAGTTATTAGTAAATTAATTCTGGATAAACTATTCCAATTTTTGAATACTAAACTAGACAAAGTTGGAATGATTATTAAATTACTTATAATAAATTATTATGAACAATTTATCGGTTGTTACAACGAAATGATATCATTTTGTTTGTATATTATATAGATATCACATTAATAAGTTTTATCCAGGGATTAAAAAAACAGTTCTGTAATATAGTTACCATACTATGTTACTCAAATATATGCTTAGACATTATGTAAGCATATAACTGAATCAATCAAAATGTGTAAAGTAATGCCCGTCTCGGGAAGTAATTTCCAAAGTGGAAGTGTAGATCTAAATATTTTTTATATATATTACTAGCTGTCCCAGCGAAGTTAAAAGTAGGGTCGGTGGTAGTAGGGTGAAAATTTAGGGTTGTATGTATTTTTGTATGATGTATCATAAAAAAATAAAAACAAAAAATTTATGTCCAACAAAAAAATTTAGTGTGACCCTTAATATTTAGGGCGATGAAAAATAGATATCCGATTCTCAGACCTACTGAATATGCATAGAAAATTTCACGAAAATCGGTCGAGCCGTTTCTGGTTAGTAGTTCAATTACGCACACCGTGACACAAGAATTTTATATATTAGAAATGGGATGAAAAACATAAATTTCTATGTCAAAACAATTGCTTACCTATAACATTTAATGTGGTTAAGCTCGCTGATAAACAGACAGAGAAGGATTTTTTCAGCTAAAAATTTTTTGTCACAATTTCGACTCCACATATTTTCTTGCTTCGAGGACTCGACCGAGCGTCCGGTGCACGAACGGCAGTAGCCTCTCGTTATACTCCCTATGACCATAACTACGCAACAAGATCTAATTTTCCGTTTACAATGGCATTAGCATACTGTCCAGCTGCCATAGACTGCGAAAAGGAATAATCATCATCAGCCTATAAATGTCCCCAGTGCTGGGGCACAGGCCTTCCCTATGGATGGAATAGAGAGATCTGGCCATGACCCACCGCGCGGGCCCAGTGCGGATTGGTGGGTTCTAATGACTGCAGATGCAGCCATGACCAATGACTTAACGTGCCTTCCGAAGCACGGAGGAAATCGAGATAGAAGATTTTTGGTCACCCATCCAATGGCCGACTACTGCGAAAGTTGCTTAACTTCAACGATCACAATCGAACACGCTAACCACCCGCGCCATCGAGTTCCTCAACTTATGTAAGTGTATTTTATTATTATCTACAATAATTAGGTTTATCTGAATTGCGCCATCATGGTTATTTTAATCTCACAGTCTTACTAAACTACTGATATAGAATCTTTCGTTTCTTTATAGTTGTTTGTAAGTCATCTATATTGTATATATATAAAACTCAAAGGTGACTGATATAGTGATCTATCAACGCACAGCCCAAACCACTGGACGGAGCGGGCTGAAATTTGGCATGCAGGTAGATGTTATGATGTAGGCATCTGCTAGGATTTTGATCAGTTCTACCCCCAAGGGGATAAAATAGGGAATAAAAGTTTCTATGAAACTTTTTCAATTTTAAACCGATCGGGCTGATACTTTGCATGCAGGTATAAGAAGAATCATAGATGAATGTCATTGTGTATAATACAAGCCTGAGAACAAAAACTGTAGTCTAAGCTTCAGCTCTACACCGAAGCGAAGCGAGGGCGGGCCGCTAGAGCCTTAATTATGTAAAGCGATCATAGAGATATGTTACACACATAAAGAACAAATTTTATTATGGATTAAAATACAAAATGATTTTTGTCCCATTTTCATCATCTCTAATTTTTCAATTTTTATTTAAATTCTGCACATAGGACTTAATTTAACGACCTCCGTGGCCGAGTGGTTTGTACGCCGGGTTTCATGGTGTCGCCTACTCTAAAGGTTTGAATCCCGGTGGGGGCAGATGTTTGTGTGATTAAATATTTATTTCTATATACTTAAACTTATATATATATACTATAATTATTCTATCCGTTACCCTAGTATCCCATAACACAAGCCTTATACGCGCCATACACACTACGGGAAATCGTTACGATCAGACTGTACAGTTCGAACGGTACAGTTTATACGATTTCGTTTAGTATAGGAAACTGTGCAGTTTTATAACATACACGCTACGATTTATCGGTACCGTTCGGACTGTACAGTCTAATCGTAACGATTTATCGTAGTGTGTATGGCGGGTATTACAGTGCTTACTTTGGGGCTAGGCTAATTGGTGTGAGTGTCGGAAATATTTAATTGTTTCTTTAATTTCATTGCAATCTTTTATGGATACCATCGAAACGAACGGAACGTGATCACTCAATAATTTTCACATATTCCAATGAGAATAAGTGTCGCCGCACACCACAGCCACAAACGCCGCCACGAGAAGCTAGAAGCGGCTACTACAGTGGCCGAAGCGCGCGACAGCGGCCGGCTAAGGTAAAGGAGAGAGGGGTGGTGAATCGCGCGAGTGACGTGTGGCGGAGTTTTGTATCGGCGCATTAATAATAATAATAATAAATTATTTATATTTTTTATTATTTTTAAAGCATGTAACTGGTCCGCGTGGAATTTTTTCTAGTTATATTTTCTTTAGAAATAAATTATTTATTTGTTTCAACATACAATTGGTACAATACACAAATAGAATGACAGTAAATAATTGAAACAAAAAGGTATGTGGCTCAGCATATGACAGTCAAGTTTTGACTTGTCGCTGGTATTCTGCCACCACCTCACAATTATTATATTCCAAAAAACACATTAATAAGGACAATATCAGCAAGTCGAGACAATAATTTAGTTTTAATTACTACAATAATTAAACAGCATCATATTTTGTACTTGCCGCCTCGTGTTGTTGTTCAAGGAACCACCGTTTACACCTTTGCTTAAAACTGCTTTCGGATATTATAGGACTTAAGAATTAAGTGGCCGGTGCGGGCCACAAGAAGCGAGCAACGACGATTTGTAGCGTGTGGCGGCTACCGGCATACCGTGTGTGGCGAGTCCATATAAAACGTATGAAAACTACAAGATATATGTCGGTAGCGGTGTTTTGTGGTTGTGGTCGGTGGCCCGTGTGCGGCGACACTAAAACATGACGCAACGTGATCGCCTTTCATTTGCAAGGCGTTCATACACGAGTTAACGGGTGGTTACTGGTGACCCCGCCTTGATTAAGACAAACTACAGTTCGTTAACTGCGCGCGTAATTGGCTGTAAAATGTGAGATGCTTGCAGATATCGATGCTGAAAAAGTTAGTCACTGAATCACATTCTTGATTTGGGTCCGATTTACGCAGAGGGCTTACAACGCACTACGGGTCCAGTACAAAAATGGATGCGTGTAACTTATGTACGCGCGTGAGAAGTTATACTTCTTTAGCATCATTAAAAATATTTTTTTCATCCCACCACCTCGGAAAGTGTAATTTTGCGCTTCGAAATCTGGCTGGAAAATTCTATTTTATTCGCTTGAGCGGCAAAGTAGATTTGAATTTAGAACATCACATATAATGAGTACTCAATATAATTGTAAATTCAAAACGTCATTAAACCTATTTAATGTAACCTCTATGGTGCCAAATTTATGATTAGAACTTTTTAAATTGTGAAAAAATTTAAATTTGGAACCTTCTTGGTTTCTTTGTTTTATTTGCGTGCTTCGCGCCATTCTAGTTTTTCACGTTTTATTGCTTAAATATTTTGTCATTATAAATTGTTTTCTTTTTCATTTTGTCATTTCCTCGCTGAGGTGGGATGAAAAGTTACGTATTGCACTCGAGTGGAAAGATTTTTCACCTTGTGCTCGTTTGTTTCCCTCGCTGACGCTCAGGATTCTAATTTAGAATCACTCGCTGCGCTCGTGATTCAACTTTAGAATCCTTCGCTTGCTCGGTCATCCAAATCGAGCACGCGGTTAAAAAGGAACTTTCCACTCTTGTATAATAAATAACTATTAATTGCATGCAAATAATTAATAATTACAATAAAATATTAAAAGGACTGGAAAAGGATAGTTAACACAGTCAATTAAGTTCAGTTTTAATTTGAAAAATTAAATAAATATTCAAAATATTCAATTAAAATCACTACTGAATTTAAGTTATTAGTCCATATGTAATTAGCACTTGTAAGTAACTAAAACACGTTGTGTCTATATAGAAACTAGAAACATGTGGATAAATATTATAAATATGAAAACAGTGATCAGAGGCGACGAGCGTGCCAACATTGTTTTTGACAACGCGATCATCTTATGGAGCTCCGTGGATCGTTCAAAGTACCTTTCGAACAGATGTCTAATAATGGTGGATTATTAACCACTAAGTGGTTAATAATCCACCATTATTAGACACTAACATTCATAACGCGCCCGCGGCCAACTTCATGGTGTTACTATTGTGTTACAGTGATGCGCGCGCATCTCGAAATTTCACTCACATCATTTTTTCATAACGCGCCTAAAGAAGTATAACTTCAATAATGCTCTCAGGGTGCTGTTGGGGACTGTACTACGCCGTTGCACGGAACCTCCAGCATCCACAAGTCTCCGAGGTAAAAACTGAGCTTTTTCCCGATCGCGAGACTGCCCGGCGCCATTCCGCGCCGGCGGTGACTGCCGCGCCCACAGCCGCAGGCCTTGAGCGCGCCGCAAGGCTGCGCTCGGCCAAGGTTCGCGCAGGCGTAGCCCCCGACCCAACGCAACCATGGACGACGACGACGAACTGCCGCCGCCCATCTACCCCGAGCCATCGCTTCTGGACCCCAATGCGGCCCAAGCGGCGGCCGTTTTCAACGCCCAGTCGACCGGGGAATTGTCACTGCGGGTCCAATATGAATTGGACTTCGCGATGGTTTCCCGTCTCGCCGATTCCAGTCTGTTATCCGACAGGCTGACGGGCTGGCTGTGGACCTTCATCCGCCTGATGGAGTGCGAGGAGAGCGCATCAGACGACCACCAACCCGAGGACTGGGCAGCCGTCGAGTTGAGTAAGTCGCTGAACTTGCTGCCGCTCACGCTCCACCCGCCAACCGACATCAGCATGCTGCCAATTGAGCTAAAGAAACCGGACAAGACAGCGCGCCGCCGAACGCGCAGCTTTGGCGACACGCCCACCCCCAGACAGGCACCTTTACCAAAGGTAGAAAACCTCTTACCGCAGCGTTCCGAACAAGAAACCGCCCCCGCAACACTAGAACAGATGCCCATGACGCCGCCGACAACACCACCGACTGCTGTACCGACACAGCAGCCAACCTACGGGCAGGTCGTGAAAAGTTTCACACCTACCCCCACTTCGGAAGAAAAATCCGCACCCGCCGCCGTCTCACCCACCGCCATGCCGACCGCACAGCCGGCCCACAGCAGCGCTCCCACGTCCCAACGGGCTCACAAATGCCCGCCGATTGTGGTTGAGCAGCTGCCGGACTGGCCGTCGCACATGCGCGCCCTCCACGCCTTGCTCGGCCGACCACCAAGCGCGCGCCCGTTTGGCGCGGGCTTGCGCTTCCTGCCGTCGGACGACAACGAAAGCCACACCATACGGGACTACCTCACCAACCTCAAGGCGAGCGGGCTGAGCTGGTACTCGCACGCTCGCCCCGAAGACCGCAGTCTAAAGGTGGCCATTCGTGGGCTGCCCTTAGACACCTCACCACGAGACGTCGCCGAGGCCCTCGCCGAGAAAGGATTCTCGGTTGAGCACGCGAAGCAGATCCGGGCGCGAGCAGGCCGCCCCGGGTCCCTTTACTACGCAGCGCTTCGAAGAACCCCGAACCTTATCCCGGACATATACTCAGTGAGTGACCTCCTGAGTTTGTCCGGGATCACCATTGAAGCCTGGAGAGGGCGGAAGGGCCCCGCGCAGTGCCATCGCTGCCAGGGGTTCCGCCACTCCAGTCTCGGCTGCCACCGCGCGCTTGCCTGCGTGCGCTGCGGCGAGCCGCACGCTGCCGCCGACTGCCCCCGCCCGCTCACACAGCCCGCGACATGCGCGAACTGTAAGGGCGCGCACCCGGCCAATCACAGTACGTGCCCCGTGCTCCAACGCGAGGCACGCAACCGCCTCGCCACGACAGTGGCCCGCACAGGCCGCCCCACCACCACCGAGCCAGTACAACAGCCACGCGAGGTGAGCGAGCACGCGCCGGCCACTTTGATGGCCCCCGCGAACGCTCCTCCCTCGCACACCAAGCGCCCCAAGCGCCGCCGCCGAAAAATCCGTCGAGCGAGCCTATCGACGACGGACTCGACCACCGATGCCCCTTCACACAAAAGGAGTGAAGCCACCACCACGGCCGCGGACACACCGCCGCCCACACCACCTACGCCCACGCACGCCGAGACCACGCGCCTGCTGTTCCAGCTTTCGGACCTGCTCACGGGCTTTTTACAAAAGTTCGGGCAGGCCGAAAACAAAAGTTTGACATCTACCCCCGTTGAAGACATCACCCCCGCCCGCTGAAGTCCGTCGCCCGCTCGCTGGTCGCTCACTGGGCCTCCCTCATGGGTCTCACCCGGTGGGCTTGACCGCGCCGAGGGCGATGAGTGAAGAAGCGGAGGCGGGGGTACTCGACCCACACGACCGTCTCGTCCTGATGACGAGACGCGAGCCCGACACCTCCGAAGTGGCTCACGCCAGAATGGACTCCCCGCACGCCGCGGCGCCTCCGGCGCCGGCGACGCGCGAGATGAAGATACAAGAGGGTGCTGTTGGATTTGCCGTGGTGTTGTAGTGCCTCAATTATGTTCGCAGATGTGCATATTGTGATGTATTCTGACCAATTCTGACTGTTCTGACCTATAGTGTGATTTCTTTTCCATTTGTATTTAGGAGGTAATTAATTTGTATATATATACATTTATTTTTTAGTAATGTTTTCTGTGATGTCACTGCTCTGGGTGTGGCAGAATACCAGTGCAGCAGGTATTTTACCTGTTGTGTATGCTGAGCCATATCAAGTGTTGGCATCATATAAAATACACATTCTGTAGCTGTTTTTTATTGTTTGTTGATTTTACTTGTTCGTTTCGTTTTACTATAAGTTTAATGTATTTTTGTATTTTATGTGTATGTTATGTGCTGTCAACAATAAAAACAGTTTTCTTTCTTTCTTTCTTTCATATTGACGGCTTTCATGCCATAATCAGGAAACGCTGCGCGGCACTGCTGAGCAGAATACGTGGCAGTACCAACAGCATCCTGTCGGCACTGGTTCACAGATGGGATTCTCCACTGTTGGATCGCTGGTTGCATTTGCATGCGAAGCACCCGGCACAGCGGTGACACTCTCTGTACGTGAGAGTTCCAGCGTCAGTGACCTTGAGCAGGAGCGTGTATGCGCTAGGGTTGAACTTGGAATTTAGACTTGTGCCAATGAATATTTATGCATAGTAAGTTATTAAATGTAAACTGATTCAAGGATACTGGGGTAAATAATGAAGGATAGGTTTGATTTTAAAATCAATATTTAATCTTTTAATGTAGGTACTATAAGAAATTGCTAACTTTTATATATTTTCTCCTTTTTCGATTCGTTTTATAATTCTTATTATTATCTAAATAATAATAAGATTGCGTTGCGTAGTCAGTCTGTGCGTGCAATGCAGTGCAACGCTATTATTTTACTATATCGCTACTGCCATCCCTTCGGTCGAGGCAGTCGGCGACTGCCCTCTCCACGCCCCGCGCGCCGCGCAACGCCCCCGCGCACCTCCAGACACCCACACATAGCCGCGGCCGATTTTACGAGCACACATGCTAAGTGTCGCTTCTTTTCGCGTAGTGTATATATTCTGTGCCGGGCCGCACGTAGGGGGTGCCTTGTGTTCCAGCAGGCGATGATCATATTATTTTTATTTGTAATCTATTTTATACTTTACTTACATAGTTTTTAAGGCACATTGTTACTAACATTCTATGGACTGTGTAATATTGTCTGAGAATAAATTATTATTATTATCATTAGCCTTTTATTGCCCCCACTGCTGGGGCGCAGGCCTTCCCTATACATGGAATAGGGAGATTGAGGCATAACCCACCACGCGAGCCCAGTGCGGATTAGCGGGTGCTAACGACTGCAGATGCAGCCGGGACCAACGGCTTAACCTGCCTTCCGCAGCACGGAACTCGAGGCAGAAGATTTTTGGTCACCCATACAATGACCGACCACTGCGAAAGTTGCTTAACTTCAACGCTCGCAGCCGACCACTTGCCCCAGCAAGCTCCTCATCGAGCATCGATTTGGGTTACTTTTTTACAATATACCCTTTAATTTATAATATTCAAGGTGCCTTACCTCTATAGCGGATTTGCCGCTCCAATTGGAGCGTCGTTTGGGGTAGTCCATTACAGAAGATTACAGTAAATTCAACCTACCATTTGGTGGTATTGTGTTTCTATCGGTGAGTAAGATTCCAGGGCTCCACAAGGTCAGAGATATTTTTAACATCGCAAGCGTTTATACGGTATTTTGTTCAGGAAGAACTCGATGGCTCAGGTGGTTAGCGCGTTCGCCTGTGATCGTAGTAGTTATGCAACTTTCGAAGTGGTCGGTCATTGGATGGGTGACCAAAAATTTCTATCTCGAGTTTGTCCGTGCTTCGGAAGGCAGGTTAAGCCGTTGGTCCCGGTTTCATCGGCAGTCGTTAGCACCAATCCGCACTGGACCCGCGTGGTGGGACATGGCCCAATCTCTCTATTCCATCCATAGGGAAGACCTGTGCCCCAGCAGTGGGGACATTAAGAGGCTGATGATGATGATGATGATGAAGCGTTTATAGGCTAGGGTGCCGCTAACCATCAGGCGGATCATATGTTTGTTTTCCACCTCTTTTACATTAAAAAAACTGCTAAATTGTAATATCTCCACAAATAAAGAGAAAAAAAAAACTTCAGAAAATATTGACTACAAAAAATTAAGCTCTATTAAGTCTGGTGTAATTTATTATAATAGCATTGTTCCATCAGAGGCCGCAAAAGAAATATGGCAACACATATTTGATATAGATTTAACGGTAAAACTTACAAAAAAAATAAACAATGAATACATTCAATTACAACAACCGAAGATAAGAAAGATTCACCGTACATTAATATGTTATTTTTAGATTTGAAACAAACCTAAACTCTTGAATGATTTTTACAATTTCTCATAGAATAAGATTTGCTTTTATTCAAGACAACCTTCTCACATGAAAGCCTTAGAAATAAGTTAAATTATAGTTGTCGAGGCTGAAGTAACGTGTGCTGTGAGTTTTATGTGCCTACTCGCAGTAAATTGAAAACAAAATGGCAGGGCTTTATCATAGTGATTAAAAAGGCGGTAGAGGTTACATTATATATTTTTCTTTTTGGAGTTTACTCCTTAAGAATCGATTTTCATATATAAGGAGCCCAGTATGAGAAAAATGTGAGGAGTAAAATCTATCGATGAATGACCTCGTTACGTTTTTGGTGCGCATCCTATGTCGCGCAACTTTGACAAACAACGATGACGGATTGACATTAATAATTTTTTTAAAATCTGAACTGAATTTAGATATTGTTTCTGATAGACAACGAGGTATGGTACAACCATTGATGCGGTATTTACAAGATTCGTGAACCGCGTATCTACGAACGTCCATGTGTCTTATTTTAGTTACCATAAACCACTTGTCACTGTAATTAATAATGCAGACATGTTGATTTAATTAATATTTAAAAAAATGATAATAGTCTGATAATAATAATTTCATAATTTATCAACATTCCTAATGATATATTTACCTATGCACATCTGAAATTGACTATTTTAAAAAGTTTAATGTAAAATATTTCGTCGATTAGTTATAATAAATGTATATGAAATGAATAAATATATTATATTTATATATGTATATTATTTTCATTAATTTGTTAATTTACCCTTTCATACAGTATCAATCTTTTTTAAGTTAAATAAACTCTTTTTGCGTCTGGTTAGACTATCGAACTTAAGGAGTAAACTCCAGTCGTGCGTCGGAGCTAACACACACATTTTTTTTTTATTTAATATAATTTTCTTAAAATCACTTAATTATTACATATAATTTTAGCTACCATATTGCAAAGCACTCCAGCCTCCTCCGATAGAGGGTTAGCTAGGATGCCCTGCAATATGCCAGTCTCAAGCTTATTAATTTCGTTACTACAACTATTAAACAGCTTGAATTTTTGAAATAATTCCGACTCTGACCTTTTCGGACCAATATCCCAGAGTATTAATATTTTAAAATGCCATTTGCACCAATGTTCTTCAAATTAAGACTTCATCCTTTTCTAAATTTTAAATTCAAATAGAAAGGAGATTTAAACATTATCCCCTTTTTTGTTTCTTAGGTTTTCACGCACATCACTCATTAAATAAAACTAGTTTTTACGGGTTAATGCACGAAACACGAACATGTATTAGGGGGACCAAACCATTACATTAGATTTGATAGGCCACAGATCCTTGCAGCTGAGCGGTGGTTCGTTCCTCGAATGATGCGCGAGGCTATTAAGATTAAAAAATATCCAAATTTCAATAGGGAAGATGGTTGGTATATACCACCAGCTTGGGAACCTATTATACAGGAGATAAAATCCCAACCCCGAGCACACACTGCAAGACCATCAGATACTATTAGTTCTTTTTGTTTGCATAATTTAACATAAGAAGGAGATAGAAAGCCTCTCTTGAGTTTGTTTCGCCGGTTCTTCTCAGAAAGGTCTCCCAATTTTGGAACCGGTGGTAGTTTACGGTAGTTAGGGTCAAAGAAATAAACTCAAAATTACAAAAAAGAATTTTAAATAAAATACTTTATTAAGTAAATTAAATAATTAATTCATACATAGACAATAAAACTTTAAAAATCGAACAATGAAATAACCGAACGCTCAATAAAAGTCTTTCGAAGGTAGCTCGACAAATTAAATAAAAGTTGAATTCTGACGACGTAGCCTGTAAAGGCTACGAAACGTCAATAAATAAATAAAGTTTCGTGCATTAACCCGTAAAAACTAGTTTTATTTAATTATCCCCTTTATTAATTAGCGAAAAATAAGCTGAGATTAGTTACTTTACTATTTCATTTTATTTTAGAACATAATGTTCAAACGGCTTAATCCTTTTGTAGTAGGTTTTATTTCTTTTTTGACTAATTTAAGGTGAGGTTTCAGATATTACACATTATACGCGACTACCGTAAGTTTCGCCGCTCACGGGCCACCGCCACCAGCATATTTCTTATAATTTTATACATTTTATATAGACTCGCCACACACGGTACGCCGGTGGCCGCCACATGCTACAAATCGTCGTTGCCCGCTTTTTGTGGCCCGCACCGGCCACTTAATGCGCCGACACATAACGCCGCCACACGTCACTCGCGCGATTCCCCACCTCTCTCTCTTGCCTTAGTCGGCCGCTGTCGCGCGCTTCAGCCACTTTAATAGCCGCTTCTATACTAGCTTCTCGTGGCGGCGTTTGTGGCTGTGGCATGTGGCCCGTGTGCGGCGACACTAAGGCTCGCTCGTTTTTTTTTTTATTGAATGACATATGACACTTAAGCGCCATGAACAAAACACGGTGTAACTACACGATTAGCTTTTAAATTTGATTTAATAACTTTGGTACAATGAGGGCTATCGTTTTTTGTCTCACCAGATGGCGCCACTGTTGAGTGAGGTCCTGAAGTGTAACTTTTAAAGTTAGTAAACACGCTCGTGATATCAAAGTTTACATTTTAATACAAAAGAATCGTATCTTAAACATAATCGCCCATGCCACAGTGTTGCGCAGTCCCGTTTTGTTCGGAAAAAAGAAGGACAATATTTTTTCATAGCTCCGCTTTTAAATAACTGACAATCATTGACACGTAACTCATATTTGCCATAATAAGTCTGATTTATTAAAAAAACCGCGTAGTCAACCCGCAAGCTATAACATTTGACATTTGGGAGACCTCATGCAACACAAGCGCCTCTAGCGGCGGTTTCAGACACGATAGCCCTCATTGGCCTAGGAGTTGTCTTTAAAGACAATTACATTATTTCGGTTGGTGGCCCGTCAACCGCTAAATGCTGCCATCGTTTCACCGCCTGCTTCATGGCGTGACGCTGACGAGCGAAAGGACAATGGCGAACTCTCATACAAATTTTTGTTGAAATTTTTTTTTGCGTCTATAAATGAATTGCATGTTAAATTAGAGAGTTTAGATTCTCGATTTGATTCGTTTTATTTTTTGTTTTATAGGAAGTCTGGATTTATAGATATTCTACTTTGAAGTTTTGGAGGTTATGTCATACCAAGTAATACAAAAACGAATTATAAAAGTATTTTCAAGAGTATTTTTATATCAATATAAAAAAAAGTGGAACGGAACTATACAGGTCCCGTAGATTAGTGACTCCTTTATTTAAGTTTTTAATTCCAGACTTAGACAACCCTCCTCAATTGTTTAATATTTTTTTTGAGATTATTTTATTAACATTTCTGTTAATGTCTACAGACGCTATAGACGCTAAAGATTTACTTCAACAATTATTTCGCCATTGTCCTTTCAAGCTCGGACATGTCAAAATGACTGAGTTACTACGTGAATATTTTCCGGGCGCGATTCGGATTGCACAATTAGATATCGGCACAGCGCGTGTACTGTTTCTATATATTTTGAACGTTATTTGTTGTCATCATCAGCCTCCTAATGTCCCCACTGCTGGGGCACCGGCCTTCGCTATGGATGTAATAGGGAGATTAGGCCATGACCCACCACGCGGGCCCAGTGTGAATTAGCGGGTGCTAACGACTGCAGGTGCAATCGGGACAAACGGCTTAACGTGCCTTCCGAAGCACGGAGGCACTCGAGATAGAATTTTTTGGTCACCCATCTAATGACCGACCACTACGAAAGTTGCTTAACTACAACGATCGCAGCCGAACGCGCTAACCACCTGCGCCATCGAGCTCCTCTGTTTGTTGTATGTTCTAGTATAACTTGGCAACTTTCTATTCGTTCTTCGAGTTTTTTCCCTACGGAATTAGAAAGGGCACGACACGACGGTTTTCAGAAAAACTCTGAATGAATGTATTCTAGGTATTTTCTAATATCCTTCGAAAAGTATAGGGTTTCAACGATAAGGTCGTGTTTAAATATAATGGTCCGAGAATATCCTCGACCTTCGGAGTAATAGTCGCCCTTCCAAGAAGCTCTGAATTGTGAAAACATACATATATAGTAAGCGAATCTGTTGGCCTTAAGTGAACAAGTCAAATGTGGCAAGGGTCAACCCGATTCATAAAATTGCTGTTTACTTCGTTTTTCCCGTATACGTATACCTTAATGTAATAAGATTTGCTTAACTCATGCTAAACAATTTGTTGCCCGTATGTAGCTTGGTAGAAAATTTATCATCATCATCATCGGCCTATTAATGTCCCCACTGCTTGGGGCACAGGCCTACTCTATGGATGGAATAGGGAGATTGGCCCATGACCCACCACGCGGGCTGAGTGCGGATTTACGGGTGCTAACGACTGCAGATGCAGCCGGGACCAACGGCTTAACGTACTTTCCCAAGCACGGAGTAACTCGATATAGAAGAATTTTGGTCACCCATCCAATGACCGACCACTGCGAAAGTTGCTTACCTTTAACAATCGCAACCGACTTACCCGCGCCATCGAGCTCCTCTAAATAGAAATTTATTGGTTAAATAATTTACTGATTCTAGTGGCGACGACTAGGTCATGCAATGATGGAATGATCCAACTGAAGACCATAATATAGTCCATTGATATATGCATTATACACAGCTTCTATATTTTTATATCTTCAGCGATATTATGAAAGGTAAGGCACACCAGATTTCCCGCTCGAATTTAAGCACCCGTCTGGGGAAGCACTTCTACCTTACAGAAAACCGCATTAGGTTATGTTCAAAAACATAGTGTTTCTTGTAATTTCTTATTTGATGGGTATGAGTCAGTTTTGTAACAGTAGTATGGTACCTATCTAATGCCGCTTCCTATATATACTAAATATAAAATTTGTTGTAACTATATATCTATACCCTAAATAATGTAATGGAAGGTGACTTCAGAAGTATGTCTGAAGTCATTTTTCAACTTGACGACTCTGTATATATCAATACAGGGAGAAAAAAGCAGCCCTTGCTGAGTTTCTTGCCGGTTCTTCTCAGTACAAGGTCTCCCGCCGTAGTTTTGCGAACCGATGACGTAGCTTCTTGATTTTCACAAGTGCTTGTAACAGCCTAGACTGAATAAATGACTTTTCATTTCATTTCATTATAATCACCTTCTGATGGTGTTGGGTTTCTGCTGGTGCGAGGAGGACGCCCGGGTCGGCCCTCTCCGACGCCGACGCCGACGGTAGGAGGCGGCGGTACGACCGCCTCATTCCACCCTAGTCAGGCTAGCGGACGGCGGACAGGATGGTCCGTCGTCCGCATTGCACAGTCTCACCCGTCGAGGGGGGATGCCTAGGTGCTTCCGGGCACACCCCTGACCGCCAGGAAGAGGAGGAACCCCTGCCGGGGGTAACGTGGAGAGTTACCAGGATCCCACGAAACCCGTTCCGGCAGGCGAGGAAGCACTGTTGGGTTTTTAGTGGGTAGCCCCCCCCTCGTCTCGAGCAGCCGCTGAGCCAGTTTGGCTGAGCGGGTGGGCGGTATTTGGGGGGGGGGGAGGAGACCCACATAATAGGGTCCCAGGGCTCCACAGTGTAGGAGGTTGGGTTCAGGCCGGCAAGGTGAGAATGGCTGGAGCTGTACCCTATCTGCCGCATCCTCTTTCACACTATAATAAAATTTATTGCAGTCTGAAGTGTCCATAGTTTTGTTTTGTTAGTAACATTTTTCCTTTATCTATGCTAGCAATACATTTCAATTTAATTAATGTCTTATACGAAGCTCCACCTAATGTTGGAGTAGTGGCGACTCCCACCTATACGACAACACGCACAGGATGAAAAATTCAAAAATTCAAAATTCAATATCGTTTATTCAGTCTAGGCTGTTACAAGCACTTGTGAATGTCGAAAAGCTACGCCATCGGTTCGCAAATCTACGGCGGGAGACCTTGTACTGAGGAGAACCGGCAAGAAACTCAGCAAGGGCTGCTTTTTTCTCCCTGTTTTAATTCATACAGTGTCGTCCAATTGAAAGTTGACATCAAACTTGCAAACATGTGTTGAGGTCAACTTCCATCACATTATGTCAAATATGTAACAATAGACACTCAACGAATTTACTAACAATAAGTGCAAAGATAAGTCCCAAAATAGCAAGAAACAATTTTCAAAACAAAATGAACAAGTATATGGAAGGAAGTAAGTGCAAGGTTCTCTTCTTTCTAAGGCTGGGAGCCTTAATTTTAATATAACTTTTGAAAAATTATCTACAGGTAAAATTACAACCAGGCCGTTTTATCATTCAAATATTGATTGACAGTATAATATCCTTTCTTAAGTAAACAATTCTTAATGTGTATTTTTAATTTATGATGAGGCAAATCAAGGAAATCAATAGGAATCTTATTATAGAAATGTATACCTTGATCCATAAATGATTTATGAACCTTCTGTAACCTTTTGTAACCAGCTGTTGGGGCTGGCGCGCACCCGACTCAGTAGCGAGGCACATCGCTTTTGGATAATGGCATGGAATCCATCGGTCTTTGCCTCAGCGAACATGACAGAAGTACTAATGCGTCGCGGCAGCCCCATCAGCATCCGAAACGCGTTGTTGTACTGTACACGGAAAGCGTTGTAAGCCCTCTGCGTGCAGTCAACCCAGAGACCGCACGAGTAATAAGCAGTATGATTTAAATATAGTCAATTTGACATCTAAAGTACTTTGCGCAAATCTCCGAGCCAACAAAAAAACGGGGTTATTTCATAAGGCTAAAGATATATACCCCCGAAACACTAGAGATGGTGATAGATTTGTTTTGGACTTTGCACTAAAAACCTCGGTGTACCAGAAAAGCTCTTATAACATGTGTATTAAGGTATATAATAGAATTCCAAATCAATTCAAGCACGGACCTATAAAATTAATGGCAAAAAAGTTACGGGACTGGTTAATAAGTAAATGTTTTTATAGTACAAATGATTTTTTATTATGAATTAATAATTGTAATTTTGTTGACATAATGAAGAAATGGCTATATTGACTTAAAAAAAAATGACATGTATTGTATGATTATTTTGTGTAATATAATGTATAGTTATTATATTTATTAATTATTGTAATAGTGTTGACATAATATAGAAATGGCTATTGAATTAGAAAATTTGGCATGTATTAATTGAATAAATAAAAATAAAATAAATAATAATTTTGACATTTGGAATGCAACCATTACTCAATTTAAATTTAAAATTTTAGAGAATTTATTAGTATTTTGTATGCTATTTATATGGAACTTTTTATATTATTTACCAGCTGTAACAAACTATGTTTCATGCAAATAAACTTTCATTTAATTTCATTTCATTTCAACATGTTACATCGGACTGCCAGTGACCTCCTTTCCATCGCTACGTCCATGTTAGCACAAAATCCTCAGTGACCAGTGACCCAGATACTTGAATGAGATACCCTATTTAATGGTCTTCCATTGAGATGTACAGATGGTGTCACACTAAAATCTTTTCCTCGCTATTTGAAAACCATGATCTCACTCTTGGTGGTATTATATCTTGGTCCACCGCATTAGACTCAAACTTACTCAGTTATACTCTCAGCCTATTTATCGAAGGGCTCAGAAGCACCATGTCATCAGCGTAGCTTATATTGTTGACACTGACACCACCTATATGGCAACGACATTGGCACCACTGAGTTCGACTATAAGGCGGTTCATATATTATATTCATACTAGCTGACCCAGCGAACTTCGTACCGCCCTAAAAAAATAGGGGTTGTCCAGCGGACAAAATTGTGAATCTAAACCATTCTCAGATCCCCTTGAACACACACAAAAAATTTCATCAAAATCGGTCCAGTCATTTAAGAGAAGTTCAGTGACATACACACTCACAGAAGAATTATATATATAAAGATAGAGATAGATCACATATCAGATGTATCTCTCTGGGTATTTCTACGTCTACTTTACCGGTTAGCAGTAATTTCGATAACAAGATTATCACTCTTTCTACTTGTCTACTACATAGTGATAGTGTTCGATACTTCTCCGTAGACATAAGGTAAGGTCACTACCTTAGACTAACTAGTCTAATTTTACCTTGAGTTCAGAAGTATAGTTTCTTTAAAAATCGATGTTTTGACCAATGAATGCTCAGCATTTTACCTCCAACACGGTATTTACTATGTCGCGCAGCGTCAATAAAGAATCTTATCAAACATAATTAAATTAACTGCTAGATGTTCGCCCGGATTGCGAAGGGTGCGGGTTCGAGTCCCGTCTGCTGCCTGGTCCGCGTGGACTTTTTTCTATTAAAACTTTTCTTTAGAATTAAACATCTAGCAGTTAAATGCTTAAAAAATAAAAACACAACTAGAAATGCTATTTCTTCTTTCAAATGTTTAATACTTGAAAAAGTATTCATTTGACATTGTGGGTTACCTACAATGCGAAGAGATGGCACTGCCTTGCAGCTTAAGGATAGGAAAATTTCGACGCGGCCATCGGGGCATAATTGGTCAGTGCATTCGCCCGGATTGCGAAGGGTGCGGGTTCGAGTCCCATCTGCTGCCTGGTCCGCGTGGATTTTTTTCTATTAAAACTTTTCTTTAGATATAAATAAGTAAATTACTCAAGTTGTTTCACTTAAAGTGAAAAAGGACACTATCACAGAACGTGGCTCAGCTTTGAATCAAAACTGCGAACGACACAAACGAAACGGAACTCTAATTATTATTCCAGTAGTTGCAAAGTTCTAGAGTTTATGCTAATCTCAGGAGGTATTTGTTCGCTTTATCTGGGTGATGGATAGATGGCGCTGCCTGCACGCAAGCCACCAGGTAAAAATAAGCTAATAGATATACAGGCTTGGAGCAGGACGTATTTGGCTCACATTAATGATAATTAATCTAATGGTCACGCTAGTAATAAAGTTGAGTGTGAATTAGAGTTTTCACACCTTACTTAACTCAGCGTTTTTACTTAGTACGACCTAGATTTTTTCTAGACTCTGCTGGGTTAGCGGTTCGAATTTATTAGAGGGTTATAACTTTTATTATTTTGAAGCATGCAACTGCTTGATGTTTAAATCTAAAGTTTTGATGTTTAAATGCTTTAAAATAATAAAAATTATAACTATAAATGCTATTTCTTCTTTCAAATGTTTAATACTTGTAAAAGTATTCATTTGACATTGTGGGTTACCTATAATGCGAAGAGGTGGCGCTGCCTTGCAGCTTAAGAATGGCTAGAAGAATTTCGACGTGGCCGCGGTAGCATAATTGGTTAGTGCATTCGCCTCGGATTGCGAAGGGTGCGGGTTCGAGTACCGTCTGCTGCCTGGTCCGCGTGGAATTTTTTCTAGTTATATTTTCTTTAGATTTATTAGAGGGTTTCACGATTATGGAGTTTGCAAAGAATAAACAGTGTTAGTGGACTTGAAATTAAAATAGTGTGATACTAGCAAACCAGTGCACCAAATGTTCACCAAAACCTGATTTCAAAAAAAAAAATGTATTTAATTAATTGAGAACTTCGGAGATTTTGTGTGGTTTCGTTTGAAATTCGTGATTTCTCGAAAACCGGAAATGCTACGTCACTCAAATCCGGTTTGTAGTCTTATCAGACTATTCTTAGCTTATAACTTAAATATTCTCTATATCTATCTCTTACGGTTTGGCCGCTGAAACAGCACCACAGACAGACGGACGGACGGACTTGTCTAATAGATAAGAGATACTATTTCATAGACTAGCTCTGCAAGACCTCTCCCTCTTATTTTGAGTGACATGACCCAGGGTTGGTAGGTCTCCCGATTTTACAGATGTTCTCCTGTTTTTCTGAAATTTCTCCTGTTCTTCTGTTTTTGTACACGAATCTACTGTTTTGCTTAGAATACGATTTTCTTTTTTAAATTGCGTGTAGAGTTGCGTTTTCCGCCATTAAGGATGTAGGTAAAGTTAATTTAAAAAAAAGGAGATTTGAGGGGCGGCTGGCCTATATTTTGATTTGATTTACCAATTCTAGGAGGGGGGGGGGGGGGGGGGGGGGAGGTGCTGATCGGAAAAAGTGCGTCTGCATCTACTGTTTTTTCTTGAAGCTTTTTCCATACATCATCATCAGCCTATTAATGTCGCCACTGCTGGGGCACAGGCCTTCCCTGTGGATGGAATAGGGAGATTGGGCCATGAACCACCACGCGGGCCCAGTGCGGATTGGTGGGTGCAAACGACTGCAGATGCAGCCGGGACCAACGGCTTAACGTGCCTTCCGAAGCACGGAGGAAGTCGGGCTGGAAGATTTTTGGTCACCCATCCTATGACCGACCACTGCGAAAGTTGCTTAACCTCAATGATCGCAGCCGAACGCAAATATTGAAAACCATTAAATAAAACTAGTTTTTACGGGTTAATGCATCAAAAATCGAACAATGAAATAACCAAACGCTCAATAAAAGTCTTTCGAAGGTAGCTCGACAAATTAAATAAAAGTTTTACTCTGACGACGAAGCCTGTAAAGACTACGAAACGTCAATAAATAAATAAAGTTTCGTGCATTAACCCGTAAAAACTAGTTTTATTTAATGAGTGATGTGCGTGAAAACCTAAGAAACAAATATATTGAAAACCATCTTGTTTCCCATACATCTACTGCTTTTTTCTATAACGCTTCCCGATTTTTAAAAGTCGGACGTGACAACACTGCATCAGACTACCTTTTGGGTGTCTACAATGTTTACATTTACAAATGATGTAATTTTTTTTAAGTTTTATTGACGTTCCAGTTGCTTTTTGTCGACATGTTTTTTTTGTTGTTTATATAAATAAGATATTTCATGCATGTATTTACTTACGAATTTAAAATATTTACTTTATTTTTGAAAAAATATATTTGCCAAAATGTAACTAGCTTAAAACAAAAAATATACTATAATAATGAACCTAAAACTAAGAACCTTTAAAAAAAAATATAATAACTAAAATACATTATTAAAAGGAGTCCCTTTAGGCAAGGTTCCAAAGATACTGGCAGCGTCCCCCTTTGGATAGCTAGACTAATTCTTTGTCCGAGGTAGCTGCCAGCTCTTCGGTCTCCTGTGATGTCGACTAATCTTTTAAATATTAAATTAATATTTTAAATATTTTATACTTCAATCTTTTGTACTCCTATTTCTGTTTGGCTTTATTATGGTTTCGGCTAAAGGACTGAGTATCCAAAGCCAGAATAAATTAAAAAAAAAAACTACCTTTTGGTGATGTTTGGTGTTCTCGTCGATGGGTTACGTGTCTGAGCTCCACGGGGTAGGGCATGGTGTCATTGCAGTATAAGCAATGTTGCGAGTGATATTTACAATACAATACAATACAATACAATACAATACAATACAATACAATACAATACAATACAAAACACTTTATTGCACACCACAGAAAACATTACAATAAATACAGAGCCATTTAAATCAAGTGTTACAATGGGCGGCCTTATCGCTAAAAGCGATCTCTTCCAGACAAACTTTGTACGGTACGACGGACGGCGGCGTAAATTTCAATGTTATTTATTAATATATACATATACATACAAAAACAAATACACATATATTTTATATTTATGAATATATGCATATAAACATTTACATACAAATACATACACAAATCTAGTCCAGTCGGTGGAAATTACAAAATAGATTATAATACTTAATAATGGGACTTCACGGGATTCTTAAAAATTTGGATCGATTCCGCACGTCGCATCGAAACTGGGAGAGAATTCCACAGCTGAACGGCTCGAACTGCAAATGAGTGACTGTAAAAAGTTGTACTGTGTACAGGAGTGCACAGTACAACTTTTTACAGTCTTTACCTGCTACTAGGCTTCACAAAATCAATAATTCATTTAAAGGTCTTTGTGTTCGCTTATACAATAAAGTCCCAAGCAATATCCAAGAGTTAAGCATAAATAAATTCAAAGATAGTATAAAAAAGCACTTATTAAAAAAGCTTATTACAAAGTATCTGATTGTATTACAGACAAAAATGCTTGGGTTTGAACTGTTCCAATCATTCCAACAGGTTTTCTATATTAAATAAATCATGATTGTATTGACGTTGTAACAACATAATGATTTGTAAATGTTGTTACATTATGCTTTTAATGTTGTGGAGTTTTTTTCGCTCGTTTTTCTCCGCAGCTAAAAAATATGTCCAATAACGAGTGGTAGGGAAAAAAAATGTTTGGACGATTCAAAAGTGTTGTACTATGCATCCAATTTGAATAAAGATATATTGATTTCTGATTTCTGAGTCATGAGGGTAAGATTTTTAAAGGATATTTTTGGTATCGCAAACTTCTGCAGGCTATAGAGGTAGCTTACCATCAAGCTGGACATTTTATTAGGTCATATTTTACGAAAATTTTAACTGTGTATCTGTTGTATATGCTATCATAGTATAATTATAGACGAACGGTCGAACAAAGGGTTTCGATATCAACAGATCAACATTACCGTAGCTAGGTAAGTCATTTTTTTCGCAATTGAAAATTAAAATGGTTTTTATTTCCTAAAAAGTCATTTTACAGTACAAGGTACAGTAGGTAGGTAAGGTAGGTAGGTAGGTAAGTACTAGTGTTGGGATGCCTCGCTCTTAGCCTAGAGCAGTTAACAAATTTTGGGCACATAACAACAAATTTCTTAAAGTATCAAGTGTATTTGTATAAGTGTGTGTGTGAGTGTGTATTAATGTGTGTGTGTGTGTGTGTGTATTAATGTGTGTGTGTGTGTGTGTCTGTGTGAGATAGAGAGTAGGTGCGTGAATGTGTGTTCAGTTGTAATTTAATTTCCAGTACGACCATTATGTTATTCTTTTTAAAATTGATTCCGCAATTATGCACATAGATTTTGACATTTTAGTAATAAATATATAAAATGGTGTAGAAATGAGTTAACTACTGAGAGTCAAAGTCTTGTATTTGGGTGTTTGTTTTACCCACAGGAACTGACCATTGGTGGGATTAAAAAGTACTTACCCATGTCCTCAAGCAAGTAAGCTATTTAAGAGGAAAATTCTGTCAAATTCCATTCAGCATAACCGTGTTATCAATCTCAAAGAAATCAGACATTCAAAAATGACTAATTTGACAGATTAATAGAATGATACGCGTCCATTATTCATAGAAATATTGTCGGTACTTTAAATTTAAAAAATCAGTTTAAACATAATTAAGCAAATTACATTACAAATCAAACAGCCAATTCAAATGACTATTTAATGAAGAACTGTTGAGAATAACTAGATTAAGAATCTGATAATACTGTTACAGCTATTAACGGGATTGTTACCATGTACCTTGTTCTTTAAGAGTCTCCGATATTTCGGCACTGTTGCAAGCGCCATGATCACGGAGTAACTCAGAAGATCAGTTACTCCGTGATCATGGCGCTTGCAACAGTGCCGAAATATCGGAGACTCATAAAAAACAAGGTACATGGTAACAATCCCGTTAATAGCTATAATGTTAGTGACCACGAAAGTTTAAAACAACTTATAATACTGTTTCTAAGAATCAGCAATTCATGAATTATTGAAGAACAATTCTAGTAATTAATGAATATTAATATCTTATTCTATATCAGAATTGGCATATTTCCTGTTAAAATCTCTTATTCGCAATACGAGGCTGTTAGAACATTATACAGATAAATGTGTAATTGGATCTTTCATTAGTTTTCAGGCAAAAAATAATTGAAATGCTTCCCAATTATAGGCATACAAGTTTTCTTATTTGCCAAATCTCTGTAATCCCAAAATAAAAAGAATTTTTAGAAACATACAAAGATTACAGCAGATTTTTTGTAATTTCATTCTCAACACACGCCTAGCTTACACATCGCAAACTTCAAGGGAACAACTAAACTATTTCCAAACAAGCACAATTCAAACCCAACTTCGAGCATGCAACTGCTCACATCGCCATTAGCATAGATAATGTGAGCCGTCAAGGCTCGTACGCAATAATTACAAGAAAGCAACTTCTCGAACTCGGCAAACTGGAGATAAGAGCGGAAAGCCCCTGTAAAATTTTCAGCGTCGTGAAAATTTACGTTCAGTACGCGCTCAGACGCCACGGCGGGCGGCGGGCTGCCGGCTTTGTGCTGACGGATGACAAACAATACGTTGACTGTGCTCGCTAAACTCTCGTGCTTGGGGGTCAGTGACTGACGTTTGGACAGCTGATGAGCTTTGAGCTTGTGTTTTGTTTTACAGATTTTCGGATTTCGAATGTGGTGAGTTTCGGCTGTTTAGAAAGTAGCGATAGAGCTAATTGTATTAGGTGTAATACGAAAGTCTGTATTGCAACGAGAAATAATTTAGATTGCAATTGTTATGATTCGGTTTTGGGAAACGGCAATCGTGATTGTTATTCGAGTACTTATATAGAACTTTGTATGAATTTCAAAGAATATTGCTCAATATCTAAAAGTCAAAACCGCCTATTGAAATAAGAGAAAAACCAATGAAACTGACGGTTGTATTTTGCACTGCAATAATTGAAGTCTGGTTTATTTTCCTGCAAAGTTTATACATACATGCTTTCATTTAAAAAACACTGCATGTTTTAAATGGATTTACCGAAAAGCTTCTGTTCAGATGGTTTTCAATATTTTTAATAAAAAACAAAAACAACATTTCCAGCTTACAATCTGGATTAGAAGTGAAAGATAAATAAAAATATTTCTTTCTGCGTAGAGAGTAAATATCTATTATCGCATTATGTAGTTTCAGATTGTGTCGAAAGGCTGAAAATATGTACTGTTTACGGACAACGTCTTACCCAAACAATGCTGAACGTTATTAAGCGAAGTTACTATTTACATCATTTAAATTTATAATTAAGCATCTTAAGATATTGCCAATTTTATGTTCTACCAGCACGGTAAAGAACGCTATGCCAAAGTAAATGAAAAAGCCAAAAATCTAATAATAATATTATTGCTGGACGTTTGATATCAGGTAGGGTGAAGTGACTTCTGGGTCTTGTATAAAAATAATTAATTTGGCATTTGTATGTATATACTCTCTTTGACGACCTCCGTGGCCGAGTGGTCTGTACCGGAGCCGGGTTTCATGGTGTCTCCGACTCGAGAGGTCCCAGGTTCGAATCCCGGTAGGGGCAGATGATTGTGTGATGAACACGAGCATTTGTACTCCAGTCATGGATGTTTACTTATGTATTTCTAAATAAACATATTTATATAATTACAGTATATGTATTCTATCCGTTACCCTAGTATCCCATTACACAAGCCTTATAGTGTTTACTTTGGGGCTAGGCTAATTGGTGTGAGTGTTGGAAATACTTTATTTATTTATTCAATATTTTAATGTCATTTAAAGTCACGTACTGTCATATTCTATTTTCATTGCAAAAAAAGAGACAGGACTAACTTTATATATATACAAAATAATTTAATTCACTTTTTAGGGGCAATTGAAAATCTACAAAATAATTTAGGTCCCCGACCAAAATTGCCCTAACCCGATATTCTGTTATACTTAAGTACCTACATGACACGTGTCCAATACATTCTTTGTCTACCCGAATGACACTGACAAGAAGTCCACGGGATGAGTAATTTAATTATCGTGTCGCCAACAATTAATGGGCGCTGTGTTCTCATAACTCATGGGCGCGCTTGACAGTTGCTCGAATTTGACACTTATTGCCATACAGAATATGGGACATTGTCGGCTGTAATGTGTCTGGGATGTCCAAGTTGTATGTGTAGGCAGTCAAAGTATTTTAATATTTACTAAAATTATTTTCATTAAACATGACGCTTAGAATAATAAGCTGCCATGTTTTGCTTAGTACGTTAATTTTGAATGGACGTGAATCAAAAAACAATAATAATCCAGTGCGAGTCGTACTGACTAGTGATGTAACGAATATTTTGAAGTAGTTGTAGTTTTGCCTTTCCTTGAATATTCATTGTTACACAGTTTGAATTTAGCTCGTTCAGCATCGCAAAGTGTGAAATAAGTCCATGTTTCACTAGAATTCGATTTACTCATGTTAATAAATCACTATTACCACTCACAATCACTAACCTCAAAATTCACTTGTTTACGGAAAGACCGGCGCGAGCGGAATGACACTTCAGTAGGATGAGTTCATATCAACTCAGCAATTCGAACGAGACTGCCACCATGCCATAGACAATTGGCGCCAATTTAAAAAAAAAACTAAATATTCGCATTGATTATTTGAATTCGAATCTCGTCATTTTCACTGCAACAGGCAATCGATGTTGATGATATTTATATAGAAATATACAATACAATACAATATATAAAAACTCTTTATTAAACACCACGAAAACCATTGAACATTAAGTACAAAAACATTTAGTACAGGTGATGCAATAGGCGGCCTTATCGCTTAAAGCGATCTCTTCCAGGCAACCTATAGAAATATATATAAAAGTCCATGACTAGTGTGCAAATGCTCGTATTCATCATACAATATTTTTTATGGACTTTATTGACAGGACTTTATCACCAGATGGGATAGAGTCATTTGCCTACCTAGCTATAAAAAAATCATCTGTCCCCACTGGGATTTGAACCCGGGTCCTTCTGAGGAGGCGATGTAACCCGGCGTATATACCAATCGGCCTCGAAGGTCAGTCGGAATATCATCCGACACTTCTTTAAGCCAGACTGAATAGGCTTCTTTTGGGTAAGCTCGCTTCACCGTGGATTCCATTTCTGCTCTCGGACCGGATAAAGGATGAAAAGATTACCTCACCCAAAAAAAAAATATTATTTAATTTTAATTACAGTGTTCAATCTGAGGAGCTCGATGCCGCAGGTGGTTAGCGCGTTCGGCTGCGATCGTTGAAGTCAAGCAACTTTCGCAGTGGTTGGTCATTGGATGGGTGACCAAAATTCTTCTGCATTGGGCCCTGTCTGGTGGGTCATGGCCCAAACTCCCTATTTCATCTATAGGGAAGGCCTGTGCCCCAGCAGTGGGGACATTAATAGGCTGATGATGATGTTCTATCAGGAAACATTTATTTTCTTGCAACAAAATGCGTCTGGCTTAGTTACCGGCTGAAAGTTCCAAGAGCTGTAATGCAAACGAGTGAAACCTTATTACGAAGGTTCAGTGTTTGCATGCAGAAAAGAAATTGATAAAGTTAAAATTGCCGTTTTTTAATACTAATTGCTAGATTTAAAGATTTTTACCTTGTGTATGTTTGTTATTTTTTGTTAAATGCTTTTTCCATTACATACATACATAAAATTTATACATTTTATATACATTTATTATAACTAATCGACGAAATATTTTACATTAAACTTTTTACAATAGTCAATTTCAGATGTGCATAAATATATTATTTTAAGTTATTGTGCATCTTAGTGTTTTTATTTGTTTTGTTACCTTAAGTCATGGTGGGCGATAACAGAGTCATGTTGTTAAGTTAAATATTTGTAAGGACAGATCTCAGTTTGTCCTTGGTGGGCGATAATGTATACGCCATTTTGTGCATTTAAAATTTTAGTTCATATGTATCAAAATAGATGGCGCTGTAGTTCGTTGCATCATTCATCATTTCTCCACATTAGACGTCTTTAGTAATGATAAAAATTTGTTTAATTTGCCCTTTTTCGGGGGCTTCTAGTTTCTTTGAAACACAAACTATCGAAAAAGGTTAGACATAGAAGCATAGAATGAGTCAAATTATATTTTATGTATGAAAATCATTTCTTTTGTGATAAAAATCAAGAAGCAATCTGTTGAGAACGTTTATATGGAAAAAACATTGCCTACCTCACCTCTAATATAATTTTAAATTCATCCATGTTTTAAACATAGTCTACAGTACAGTCACACATAATTGATTACAACCTATTTGTAGAATCAATTTGTGTTGAACAAGGTACTGAAATGTCACATTCAAAGATTTCGATTCACTCTTACACGCATGACTTATATTACTGTCATGTTGACGACGAGAGAAAAAAAAAACTATTTGCAAATGGCCGCCGCCGGGTTAAATTTGCGCGCGTAAATCAAACAAGCAGCGTGTGTGATTCATTCGCACAGATTATTAAGATCGGTGCGCTCGCGTCGGGGCGTGTAAATGGTCTTTTTTTGGCGACAGTTGACATATTTGTCGACTAAACATGGCGATGTGTAGATTACTTGCTCGCTCTGTGTTATGATGGCTGAGTATTCATTTATATTTCAATCTGAATGTGATCGGTTATCCGGACACTATGGTTAAATGAATACGCAAGGGATATAGTCGCTCGCTACCCTGCGTTTGACACATACTAAATAGTTGTGGTCTTTTACAAAACGAATAAAGTTCCAAAAAAGATTCCCATATATATATACCTATACAGGGTGTTACAGAATTCCGAAATAAAATTTGTAGGTATGTATTCCGAAATAAAAATTTGTAGGTATCTGAGCGGGGCGCAGGGGCGCCTGGGGGAGAGAGGTGGGTCTGTTCAGGTAGTAGTAATCGTACGCATTTATAGGGTTGTCATAGGCAGGTGTAAAACGATATTTTTAATAATTTAATTAGAAAATAAAAGTGGTCTGAAAGGCGTCAAACTTAAGTAGGTAATTCTATACAAGGAACACAACCAAACCCTAAAGTTTTATTTCGGACTTTTGTCACACCCTGTATATATAAAAACACACATGAAAGCTAAAGCTACACGTCTGTTCAGGTAGTAGTAATCGTACGCATCGTAAGCGACTTCTTATATTAAAACCAAATGGCAAATCGTATTTTCCTACACATTATACTAACGAAGCTTCAAATCAAGAACTGTACCCCAAGCACGAACCAATATCGAATTCGAATATTTTGCGAGTCCGAAATGTCAGTGTCAAATTTTGCATGGAAACTTTAACAGGAGTGCCACAAAGACGTAACGAGAACTAAAAGTCAGAACACATTTGACAATGAAATTTCAGACTTGCAAACTATTCGAATTCGATTTTTCGATATTAGTTCGTGCTAAGGGTACAGCATGGAAGTAATACTATGACGTTTGAGCGTACACGCCCAAAGACAAAATATTTCCAAAGAAAATATTCGTGGCGAGTTGGCAGGTTATAGGTATTTGAGATTAGATCGCTTTTTGAATCGGTATCGCAAAGGTAACCAGTGTATCTACACTGATTTAAAAGCAACAAAGGTATCGAATTAGACGGTTTCATAGTGGTCACACGCTGTTCATAGCAACATATATTTGTCTCTCTTATACGTATATATGTAAAAAAAAGATTACTTAAGCCAGAAACATATTAACGTGTCGTGTCGTGTCGTGGCGCGCCAGAAGCACATCGGTTTCATACATTTACTATGGTTAGAGACATATTTACGTATCGTGTCGTGTCGACGCTTTAACGTCTCTATCTCTCTCTAACCCATAATAAATGTATGAAACCGATGCGCCACGTCACGCCACTACACGTTAATATGTTTCTGGCTTAATATCGATAATTGATATGTATTAGTGTTGTACTTAGTAATCGATTGCTTTGAGATTTACCTGTCTATCTGGATTGAGAGCGAATAAAAAAATATACAGATTACGACAATTTGCATACTTTCCCGCTAACTTGGTAAATGTAATACTTACAAATGAATCTTGGATGTTTCGCGTCCACCGTGCGCCTTTAATGGAGAAGTATACGCAAAGCTCAACATAGATGGCGCTGCAAACGCTTGACCCAAACCACAGTCGAATATTGCAGCTGTCAAATTTCAAACGAGTTTTATTTTGTTAAAAATATTAAATAAGTGGTGAAAATGTATTCAACATGGTCTGTAATACAGATGAAAACAGAGTTAAAAAGGAGAGGAGCATCTGTGCAAGGCAGAAAAGCTGATCTAGTAGAAAAGTACTGTTTTTATGATTAGGCTGCAATGTTCATTCTCGATACATAGATGCATTTTCCATGATTATTTTAATAGTTCATTGATCTCAGTAACTTTTAGCGGGCTCATTAGTCAAAGCTATCTTATTTTTGCATCAGTCAGACATCTCATAGAGTTAGGTTACCTCTGGCTAAAATGGGAACGCAATTTTAATTTTGGTGCAGTTATTTCTGATCAAAATGAAGACATCCAGATGCAATTACCTGCCCCAGATACATACCATGATGTAAACAGCAGTTCAGTTCTACCCCCCTTTTCAAAGCAGCATATAAAATTATATTTTAGTCGGTAAGCATGCAGTTTACTCACTACATCCAGTGTCGCACAATGCGGCATTTGTAATTTGTTTAATAAAAAGCTTAAAAATAAATATAAGCTAATAGGTATATATGTATGCATTTGATAGAAATTTTTGGTCAAGCGATTACAGCGTCCCTAGTGGACAAATTTTGCAGATTTCTAGTCCATAAAAACAATATGTTCTCCGAACCATAGCGCAATAGTCGGCCGTCACCGCACAAAAGTCGATTTCCTTAACCGGCGGCGGGCTAATTCCCATTCCACATTATCCCGTATTTGTATTCCCTTTTTTCCGGGACTCGTCGTAAATTATGGCAATAAATTGCCCGGGACACATACCCGTTGCGCTGGATTAATTAAACCCCATAGTATGGTTTATTATTTATTTAATCTGGTTAATTTTGAACGGCCGCTGGCCGCGGTGCGCAAATACTCGTACAAATGTATTTGTGGTTTTCCATTGGAAGAAATTGAATGGTATTAATATTTGACTGGCAGGAACTGAAAAAAAATGAGTGCAACAGCTCAAAATTTTGCTAGTGCGAATAGTTAAAGCCTATCCACGGATATATTTTTGGAGTTTACTCCTTAAGAATCGATTTGCATATATAAGGGGCCCGGTATGAGAAAAATGTGAGGAGTAAAATCTATTGATGAATGACCTTGTTACGTTTTCGGTGCGCATCCTATGTCGCGCAACTTTGACAAACAAAGATGACGGATTGACATTAATAAATTTTTTAAAATCTGAACTGAATTTAGATATTGTTTCTGATAGAGCAATGGGGACAACGAGGTATGGTACAACCATTGATGCGGTATTTTCAAGATTCGTGAACCACGTATCTACGAACGTCCATGTGTCTTATTATTGTACGTAAAAGATTTAGTGACATAATTATCTTTTT
Organism: Chilo suppressalis; assembly: GCA_902850365.2. Classification (NCBI taxonomy): domain Eukaryota; kingdom Metazoa; phylum Arthropoda; class Insecta; order Lepidoptera; family Crambidae; genus Chilo; species Chilo suppressalis. Next base: position 2,514,264 of record OU963894.1, read on the forward strand.
ATAACCATTTTTGTTAATTATTAAGATAATAATTATTATATTTAAAATAAAAAAATAATTATATGTAAACTCCAGTCGTGCGTCGGAGCTGACACACACAATTTTTTTATCTGAGGGCATGGTAGCGTCCCCGCCAAGACGACAAGACGAGACAGGCTAAGCGCAAGGGAACTTTCACTGTTGTTTTAAATTAGTTTGCTTGATTGCAATTGGTTGTATCTAAAATCGCGTGATTATTTTCGCCACACTTTACTATGGATATGCCAGTGACATTTAATCGCCTTGGTACAAAGTCTTTCCGCCTACCATTTTAATTATATGATATTATTTTTTATGGGCTTGCTGGAGGAGCTCGATGGCGCAGGTAGTTAGCGCGTTCGGCTGCGATCATTGAATTTAAGCAACTTTCACAGTGGTCGGTCATTGGATGGGTGACCAAAAATCTTCTATCTCGAGTTCCTCCGTGCTTCGGAAGGCACGTTAAGCCGTTGGTACCGGCTGCATCTGCAGTCGTTTGCACCCACCAATCCGCACTGGGCCCGCGTGGTGGGTCAAGGCCCAATCTCCCTATTCTATTCATAGGGAAGACCGGTGCCCAAGCAGTGGGGACATTAATAGGCTGATGATGGGCTTGCAATATAATATTTTGTTATATTCAAGCTTTTGCCGATCAGGTTAATTTTTTTATTACTTCCGTAGATTATTTTAATTAATTTAAAGATGCACATTAACCATCACATATTATCTGTAATGCCATTAATTTCAACTAGGCTTGTTGAAAATATATCGATGTATCGATATTTTTTGTTCGATATATCGATATTTTTTGCCGATATATTTTGATTCGATATATCGATATATCGATACAAAGTAACCAATATCGAAATTCGTATCAAAAACGATATTTTTTTAATTATTAGCGGCATATCACGATCTAACTAAATTCGTATCTGGAAAAATCGTAACTAGATCTCAGATTAATGATATTCAACATATCTATGATCTGTGCTGTATTTAGTATTGTCTATTATTTGTAAATCTGTTTCGCTGGTGAATTGGTTGTGCTGATTTCCATTATATTCTGTGGAAGTGTGTGACTGTCTAGTCTTGTTTACGAAAGATGGCACCTGAGAGGCCCTGGCATTGGCATTTTCGTCATTCGAAAATAGGGTCTATTTTTAGGGAGATAATTTTCGTTCCATTATTATTCCGCGTGTCATATTTCGTGAGATACTGTACTGTCATGTAGTGTAGCGGCAATTTGGTACTTTGATAATTCTTTCTTTAATTATAATTTGTATTGAACTATTATTACTATGCTAGGCTGACCTAAATATATTTTTGGAAAAATTGGCCCGATATATCGATATTTTTTTTCGCGATATATCGAAGCCGATATTGATATTTTTTTAAATATCGATGTATCGATATATCGATATTTTTTTCAACTTTCGACAATCCTAATTTCAACATTCAAACGACATTTTTATGTGGTACAAGTAGATAATAAATTAAATTTATATTTTTAATGAATTTGTACATGATTACGTATGGTGAGGTACAAGATTGCGCAGAGTTGTATGGAGGAAAGAATGGATTTTAATCGTTATGAAACGCACGTGCTGTAGCTCTTTGATAATAAAATTGTAAGTTTTATAATTTTTGAGAAAACCGAATCGGAGTTACTATGTACTAGCGGGTCACACGTTATATTTGGAGTTATTCTCCCTTATCCCTCCATCACCTTTTCTTCAGATGACCACGCGCGTTGGCATACGTTGTCATCCACTTCACTGAAAAAAGTTGTGAGTTACTAATAACAAAAACTTTTGTTACCTATTACTTACATAAAAATAGTGACTACATAACTATAGTCACTAGTAGACAAACTCGGTTTTGTTAAAATAGTTTTGTTGTTACAACAAAACAGTTATACCAAATCCACAAAACTGTTTTGTTAATTCTTACATTTGTTCATTAATTGGTCACAACAAAATGATTGCTTCAGTTTAGCTTCACTATACTGTTATTTGTAACTGAACTATTTTGTTATCAATAACATAATTTTCTGATGAATTATAGTTGTTTATTATTATCTTAATGCAAAAAGCACTTTTCTGTTTTAAAACCCTGTACGTACTACTTATTAACAAGTAAGTACTGGGGGTTAACAGGGGATTGGTGAAATCATAGTAACCTAGTTCCCAATTTAATTTCAAATACAAATCTTGTAAACTTACCTTATGTGTATGCACAAAAAAATCTCTATAGCGCGATTCAGCAGATGTACCGAACATTTAACAAAAGACGTACTTGCAATCTGTAACCAAACTTTTTGGCCAACAGTTACAACACTTTTCACTTATTCATAGCGGTTTTTGTGTTTGCTAATAAATAGCACAAAACAACTGTATGTGTGTTTGATTATAACAATACATTGGTGTCAATTTTGACACGATTCTCTAAACTTAAACTTAATTTTGACAACAGTGTATCCTTGTTACTCTCTATACGGAATGAAAAGGAGAGATTGATGTTAAATTTAGTTTTAAGTATAATGAATCACGCCAGAATCAACACCATTATTATGTTACAGATCATCGAAATCAAATTTTACAGCTTATACCAACATGGTTCAGTAGTTTTGAATAATATAAATAAATAAAATATATGATAATGTTAAATGCAACAGAACAATTGGTGTATGAGTGACTAAAATTTATTTATTAGTAAACAAACTTTGGCTATTCATCGCTTAACTAGTTTTGTATATTACTTTTTTCAGTGTTACTGTGGCTACTATACCTACACGAACAAAGAAATTTGGTGACTCATATCTTTGTCGTACTATTCGCAAGTGAATTTCTTAACCGCGCACGTGTCACCCGCTTTCTACAATCTGGGGTCCTTTAAGAGAGGCGTGAAGAAGCATTTTTGCAGGCCGGCAACGTGAGGATGGTTGGTGTGGCAGTTTATAACTGTTGTACCAGCGATTATCGCTTCTGGCCTTTATTACCACTTAACATCAGGTGGGGTAGAGTCATTTGGCTAGCTAGCTATAAGAAAAATGCAGTTCAGTGTAGTTTATGATTCTAGTTGAAAGAATTTGACAAATAAATGAGTAAGTTTAAGACAGAAATAAACACGATAAAAATGGAAGTTACGTTTTTTAGAATACTTATAATTTTTCTAGCAGTAAGAGAAAGCAACTTCCAATATTAATTTAAATGTAAAATTAGGTTTAGGATGTTGCTAAGATAAAAAACAAAAACTTAGATTAAAAGTTTACCATAAAAGCTTTGATTGTAACTTAGAATAAGTACCATAAAGTTAACTAGTGGCCCGCCCTCGCTTCGCTTCGGGGTAGAATTGATCAAAATCCTTTCTTAGCGGATGCCTACGTCATAACATCTACCTGCATGCCAAATTTCAGCCCGATCCGTTTAGTGGTTTGGGCTGTGCGTTGATAGATCACTATGTCAGTCAGTCACCTTTGAGTTTTATATATATACTAGCTGACCCAGTTGGTGGTGAAAAGGGTTAAATTTAGGGTAGTATGTATTTAGTAATGCTGTATCATAAAAAAATAAAAAAAAAAATCTTAAACTGAAAAAAAAATTGGGATGGACCTACCCAATATGCACACAAAATTTCATGAGAATCGGGAAAGCCGTTTCGGAGGAGTTTAACCACAAACACCGCGACACGAGAATTTTATATACCTTTTAGCTGTGCCCCGCGTTGTTACCCGCGGTTTATTAGGGATATTTTCCCGCAGTAAAACGTAGCTAATGTGTTAATCCAGGGTGTCAGCTACCTCCATACCAAATTTTATTAAAATCGCTCCAGCCGTTTAGGCGCAAAGAAGTAACAAACATACACACTCACAAACTTTCACCTTTATAATATTAGTGTGATTAGATATAGAAGTAAACATTATTGCAAGTATCTTCATTTGAAAAATGATAAATCAGATGTATTTACTCACAAACGATATATTATAAGGTTGTCAATAATTACAAAGATTGCATAACATTCTTGCTGTAAATCATCTTTAGACCGTCACAGCAGCATATAGCCAAAAATGTGCCATCGTAACTTTATCATCGTCACTCAAAAAAAAGAGCAAGAAGAAAGTTTTGAAATATGTAATATCAACGTCCAAGCATCCGGTACAGAAATGTCCCAGACGACATTTCATAATAAGTCCAGTTGTGAATTCGGAATTTCTCCGTTTCTGCACACGTCATACGTTTAGAGAGGGACAAGTGTATCCGACTGTCTAATACATGTGCGCGCTTTTGAAGCCAAAGTACAGTTGGAAAAGTATACATTTTTCAGTTTTAATCTAAGAGAATTAAAAGATTTGGAGTTTACTCCTTAAGAATCGATTTGCATATATAAGGGGCCCGGTATGAGAAAAATGTGAGGAGTAAAATCTTCTGAACAAATGACCTCATCTGCGCACCTTTCACTTTTAGCCATGGCAACGGATAAAAAACATTAAGTTGTCACAAATGTCAATAAAATAAATAAACTAAAAATAGATAAAATCGGAGCAAAATTAATGAAAACAAATAAATAACAGAATATAGAGAAATGCCGGTAAGTGTCCAGCACTCTGGAATGGTGATTTTCAGTACAGATGGAATTATAATACATTTTTACCTAATGATGACTAGTGTGTGATATTTTTGAAATTGTGTGTTTCCAGAAATACATAATAAAATATATGATGAATATCGATGATGTTAGATGATAAAATGTGTGACATGGAACCTATGATAGTCGAAACCACGGGACGATTCCTGAGGTATCTCTACTTGTAACCGTCTTCTTCGGACTTGATTTTGTTTTGTGTCTGTTCAAAGACAATCGTTTTTAGAGTGTAAACTCCGGTCGTGCGTCGGAGCTGACACACACAATTTTTTTTTTTAACAAGAAACACCTATAGCGGCTGTTGAGTGGCTGAGCTCAATGAAAACATTCAAGCTTGAGCAGCCATCTTTATGCATCGTATTTATTCAGCAATAGGCTGTTTGACAGTAAAAAAAATAAAGTACCAATTATTGGCATGTGTATTTAAGTTATAATTTTTATTATTTTAAAGCATGTAACTGCTTGATGTTTAAATCTAAAGAAAATATAACTAGAAAAAATTCCACGCGGACCAGGCAGCAGACGGGATTCCGACCCGCAACCTTCGCAATCCGGGCGAATGCACTGACCAATTATGCTACCGTGGCCCTGACGGCCGCGTCGAAATTCTTCTAGCCATTCTTAAGCTGCAAGGCAGCGCCATCTCTTCGCATTATAGGTAACCCACAATGTCAAATGAATACTTTTACAAGTATTAAACATTTGAAAGAAGAAATAGCAATTATAGTTATAATTTTTATTATTTTAAAGCATGTAACTGCTTGATGTTTAAATCTAAAGGAATGAAAACATGAATATTGGGAGATTTCACTATTCTGACAAAAAATAATTGGACAAAAAAATATTACTTAAAATTATGAAATAGAAAAATAGGTATTTTTGATCTATTGTTACAAGATCGAAAACCCCTAGGATTGGCGGAACTTAAAATGACGTCACTTGCTTGTAAACATGCTGTCGAAGTGGCATCGAGTGACGTTTTAAAGGGAGCCGTGTAACGTCACCTGCTTGTAAGACGCCATATTTGTTTTCTGCGGCATACTTGAAAACGGATTTTTTATATTTGGTTTTTTATTGCGCATACGCATCAGAAATATTATAAATATCTTTTTAAATCGCCTAATATTGTAAGAGCTCCCATTAGTTTAATGCTCACACAGAGAGAAAGCAGAAGCTAAAGATTTTGGTTCTAAGACATTTAGGCCAGTATTATACAAAGATTCTTAGTGATTGATCTAGTTTTGAGTATAGTTAGAAAAGGATGTCGCTATATACAGCACATAGCGACATCCCTTTCTAACTGTACTCAAGTAAAGATCAACACTTGGTTCATCACCATCATCATCATCATCAGCCTATTAATTTCCCCACTGCTGGGGCACAGGCCTTCCCTACGGATGGAATAGGGAGATTGGGCCATGACCACCACGCGGGCCCAGTGCGGATTGGTGGGTGCTAACGACTGAATGCAGCCGGGACCAACGGCTTAACGTGCCTTCCGAAGCAAGGAGGAACTCAAGATAGTAAATTTTTGGTCACCCATCCAATGACCGACCACTGCGAAAGTTGCTTAACTCAACGATCACAGCCGAATGCGCTAACCACTTGCGCCATCGAGCTCCTCAACAATCAGTTATCATTCTGTAATACGGGCCTTATAGTTATTTATTTTTCTAAATACTTCTTAAAATTGCTTTATTTCTATGGCAGCAACATCATTAAAAGAGATACCAAAAATTGTAAGTACATTTATATATTTGTCAATTACATTTTTTCTACGGATTTATTGAAATACGACTTCCAATCAATTAGAATATCGTCTCGAAGCTCCCGAGGGATGGAATCATGTGGCGGCATTGTGTTTACAAACGGGATACCTTACAAGCCCGAAATGGAACTCCCCTGTCTCTGTCTGTGATTAAATAATTCCATTTATATTTTTGGTTTATTATTTGTATTTTTTGGTTTATTAGAGGAGCTCGATGGCGCAAGTGGTTAGCGCGTTCGGCCGCGATCGTTGAACTTAAGCAACTTTCGCAGTGGCCGGTCATTGGATGGGCGACCAAAAATTACTATCTCGAGCTCCTCCGTGCTTCGGAAGGCACGTTAAGCCGTTGGTCCCGGCTGTATCTGCAGTCGTTAGCACTCACCAATCCGCACTGGGCCCGCGTGGTGGTGCATGTCCCAATCTCCCTATTCCATCCATAGGGAAGGCCTGTGCCCCAGCAGTGGGGACATTAATAGGCTGATGATGATGATGATTTGTATTTTAATGAAGGTGCTCGATGGCGCATGTGAATAGCGCGTGCAGACTGCAATCGTGGAGGTTCAGGTTTCGCAATGGACAGTCAGTCAGATGGGTGACCAAAATATATTATCTCGAGTCCCCGTGGTGGGGCATGGCCTAATCACCCTGTTCCATCCATAGGGAAGGTCTGTGTCCCATCAGTGGGGGCATCAATAGGCTAGTAATAATGTTGATTATTAGAAATACATTTTCAGTTATGTTGGACTTTTTGATGCCATTTGTTCTTTCTTAGAACCTACATGGCAACAACAGAGACCTATTTTAAAGCTCATATAATTTCTATTGCTGCTTTGATGACAAATTTTCTATTTAATATTAACAAAAATCGAAAGGGATTCCATTCAAAAATCGTGTGACAGTGATATCGTAATAAAGACGCGAGATTGACCATATTTCATTTAGCCAGGTTTTCTTATTATCAATAAACAGTATCGAATTAGCAGACAACTATTAATATGTGATTTCGGTGATTTCTTGTCTAGCATGACAAAAATAAGATAAATTAACTATTTTGTGTATAAAACCCTAACTAAATGATCACTAAAATTATGGAATAGAATATTATTTCAGTGATTTCTTGTCTAGCATGAGAAATATAAGATAAATTAACTATTTTGTGTATAAAAACCTAACTAAATGATCACTAAAATTATGGAAAAGAATATTAATTCAGTGATTTCTTGTCTAGCATGAGAAAAATATGATAAATTAACTATTTTGTGTATAAATAAAACCCTAACTAAATGATCACTAAAATTATGGAAAAGAATATTTGCGTTGACCGTACTAAACTTGATATGTCGCCAAAAGCAGCGGGCCTGCGAATGAAAATGGGGTGTCACAACTCAGCAGGTAGGTAGGTAACTAAAAAACTCTCAATATTTATCAATCCTTATCATTGAATAAATAAATCATTAACTATCATCAAAAAATCTTTTCAAAAAGAATTTTCTTATAAAAGTTTAACACAACCTGTGCAGACTAGGAGCTTTTGTCCACCGCGGACGAAAGTCCCTAAATCGCGAAAAACAATATCCGGCGGGAACTTGTCCCCCGTAAATTTGGAAAAGCGCACGCCATGAAAGTAAATATTCTCACATTACGTACGTGATGTGTTGTTATTAACATGAACTTTAAGAAAAAGAGATGACTTTTTTAAAGATAATACTGGACCTTTATAAATCGGATCGAAAGTAGAACTCGGACTTTTGTTCGCTGCGTGCTTTGCCATATGAGTTCTACTTTTAACATTAAAAATGTTTAAAAATTTTATTATTTAAAGCATGTAAGTGCTTGATGTTTAAATCTAAAGAAAATATAACTAGAAAAAACAAATAAATAAGAAATAGCAATTATAATTATAACTATAATTGCTATTTCTTCTTTCAAATGTTTAATACTTGTAAAAGTATTGATTTGACATTGTGGGTTACCTATAATGCGAAGAGATGGCGCTGCATTGCAGCTTAAGAATGGCTAGACGAATTTCGACGCGGTCCGTGAGGGCCGCGGTAGCATAATTGGTCAGTGCATTCGCCCGGATTTTTTTCCAGTTATATTTTCTTTAGAATTAAATATGTTTTTTCGTTCGCTCGCCCCAGTGGGGGCCCAATTTTCGCTGAAAGTTCGACTCGCCCGTAATACCCCGAGGTTTAGGGCCACGAGGACGTATGAGGACTCAAAACACGCGGAATTCGAAGGACTTTAAGAAGTAGTAAAAATATTTTGGAAAAGTTGTTATTTTTTATCTATATATATATATATATAAAACTCAAAGGTGACTGACTGACATAGTGATCTATCAACGCACAGCCCAAACCACTGGACGGATCGGGCTGAAATTTGGCATGCAGGTAGATGTTATGACGTAGGCATCCGCTAAGCAAGGATTTTGATCAATTCTACCACCAAGGGGACAAAATAGGGAATGAAAGTTTGTATGAAACTTTGTCAGTTTTAAACGGATCGGGCTGAGACTTTGCATGCAGGTATAAGAAGAATCATAGAAGAATGTCATTGTGTATATAATACAAGCCTGAGCACAAAAACTGTAGTCTACACTTCAGCTCTACACCGAAGCGAAGCGAGGGCGGGCCGCTAGTAATCTATAAAAGGTAGATTCATTTTTCAATGCCCTTTCAAGTCGCGTAGAACACGAGATCTGTGAATCGGGGTCTTTTTTGGGGCCTCTCGCGTTCTTTTGTACTGTCTGGTCCCTCAATATCCTCGGTCTCACGAGGGACTTTTTGAACGCGGGATTTTAAAACCACGTATGCGTTATTCTATGCAGTTATTTTGTCAGAAAAAAAAATTCGTGGATAAAAGTACTTCGTCTGCGCAGGCTGTAAGAGAACAAAAGTTTGAAGGTAAGCTTAATTACGCATAAATACGGCCTGTTTGACCGTATATTTATTTATAGGGCAACAGATTAAGGAGCATTTGTCACAGCAACACACATGCAAGCGACTGTGATGGATTACTCTAACGGTAGGTACCCACGGGTGATTCGCACTGCTGTTGAAACTGCATGTATTTTTGTTTCATATTTTTTAAATAAACTGGAAAATTAATGAAGGAAAATGATGGCGTATTGCTACGTTGGAGGTTTTAAAGTATTTTTTTTTTGTTTAGTACTTTTCTCAAATAATGCGCGGAGATTAATGCAATAACTTTTCAATGACGAATAATATAAGACTAGCAAACCAGTGAACCAAATGTTCACCAAAACCTGATTTAAAAAAAAAATGTATTTAATTAATTGAGAACTTCGGAGATTTTGTGTGGTTTCGTTTGAAATTCGTGATTTCTCGATAACCGGAATTGCTACGTTACTAAAATCCGGTTTGTAGTCTTATCAGACTATTCTTAACTTATAACTTAAACATTCTCTTTATCTATCTCTTACGGTTTGGCCGCTGAAACAGCACCACAGACGGACGGACGGACTTGTCTAATAGATAAGAGATAATAACAGTTTATTGCACAACAGTAACACAAAGAACACGAATAAAATACAAAAACGAGGCAAAACAATTACAGTTACACAAAGGGCGGTCTTATCGCTGATCAGCGATTTCTTCCAGTAACCCAATGAGCTGGAAATATATATATATATATGAAGCACGATAATTAGTTAGGGAGGTTGTGCGGAATACAAGACAAAAGTAGTATAAATAGTAAGTTGAAAATAAATTAAAATAAATGCAAACTAAACATATAGGCATACACAAACATTCAAACATTTCACAATATAAGGCAACAGCCAGCATTACTAACTTAGCAATATTTTTAAAGACGCTCATCTGACAAAAAGAGCTCCTCATATAATATTTTTTTATCATCATAATATATAATCATACTAGCTGACTCGGCGAACTTCGTACCGCCCAAAAGTAATATTTAGCAATAAATTAAAATTGCGACTATAATTTGAGATTTAAACTATCCTATCTCTCAAGTTGGATCGAACTGCACATGGTGTGCGAATTTTATTATAATCGGTTAAGTGGTTTAGGAGTCCATTGAGGACAAACATTGTGACACGAGATTTATATATATTAAGATTTTGTTCCACGTTTAAATTTTCATTTGTTTTATCTATTTGCAAGCAAGTTCGAAATTTAAATAAAAGCTTTAATACGTTACATATTTGGCTGTCATGTTTAGGAGTAAAAGATCGTTCCATTTTTAAATTACACGGTTGATAAGTGTTTAATTTAAAAACGGGAATAACTTTTCAATGACGAATAATATTTTATTCCACGTTTAAATTTTCATTTGTTTTATCTATTTGCAAGCAAGTTCGAAATTTAAATAAAAGCTTTAATACGTTACATCCTTGGCTGTCATGTTTGGGAGTAAAAGATCGTTCCATTTTTAAATTACACGGTGGATAAGTGTTTAATTTTATGTTTTTTTATTTTTTTACTAACCAACGATAGGTATGGATTTTCATACTATTTGGCCAGGCAAACAATTTCGATTTAGCTCGAAGAAGCTTATCAAAATAATGCTCAAAGGACATGGTAAAATTTTGTATGAGCGACTGCCCTAGCAATGTATAAATATTGTAATTAGTAATATTTAATGCTGAATGTTTATAATATCTATGAAAAAAGGCTCAGGATTTTTTTATAAAGTCACAATCTTGAAAATTATGAGAACTCTTACTATGTCATAACCTTGCTACATTTGATAAAAGATGTTGCGGATTATTTAAAGAACCATAAATTTCGCATTTTCTTAGGATCCTTCTTCTCATTTCTCTGATTAACACTTCACAAAAAGTGTTTTTAATGCAAAATAAATACAAATAGTTTGTTGTCATCGGCTTGACAGGAAGCTTGTGAAGTTTTATTTTGTTCATTTGCAAAAATCAAAGCATTATTTATCATACAGCCTTGTCTCAAGCATGATCTTCTGATCATCTAATAAAATCGACTATTTTAGGCTTTCAGTGATTTGTTATAATAAAAATTAGGGCCAAATATGTCATAGTTTAAACAAGTTTGCAATTAATATTGTTTATTTCGATAAACTTACACAAATATTTTTTGTCTACATTACAAGTCAATTTTCATACTTTTAAATATTTGATTATTTCACGAAAGTTGTATGAGAATAATAAACATGTCATAATTATAAAAAAATATATATGTTACGGGCTAGTGCGAAATAATTATACACGTTAAGGGCAGTTTCTTAGCCATGTCATTTCTAAGCATGTTTGAGAGAACAGTCTTATGTGACATTTCAATGTTCATTAGTAACAGCGTTCAATAAATTAATCTACAATGTGTCAACTCACGAATGTTGTTACAGCATAGACTGTTCTTATCTTACAATTAATACGTCGATATTGTATGGGGCCTGCAATAACACGAACATTTCCAATAGCTAGTTGGTATCGTGTGTTTGTGAACGCCGTCTGCGCAAACAGACATACCGTAATCTTTGTTTGTTTCGTATGTACTCCGGCGGTTGTATCAAATTTCATAAATAACTTATGATACCGACAGTGTTGCCAGGTCCGATTTTCAAAAATCGGGAGCCGTTATAGAAAAAAACAGTAGATGTATGGAAAGAGCTACAAGAAAAACAGTAGATGCAGAGGCGTACTTATTCCGATTTCTACCCCCACCCCTCCCCCCCCCCCTAGAATCGGTAAATCAAGTCAAGAGAAAGACCACTAACGAATGTGTTTCTGTGGCCCCTCAAAGCTATTTTCATTTGGACAATTACATTTATTTTATAATTATTAAGGTTATCTACATTATTAATGACGGAAAATGCAACTCAACATGCAATTTAAAAAAGAAAATCGTATTCTAAAAAACAGGAGATTCATGTAGAAAAACAGTAGAACAGGAGAAATTTCAGAAAAACAGGAGATCTGTAAAATCTGGAGACCTGGCAACACTGGATACCGAGGAGTTCGATGGCGCAAGTGGTAAGCGCGTGCGACTGCGATCGTTGAAGTTAAGCAACTTTCGCAGTGGTCGGTCATTGGATGGGTGACCAGAAATTTATTGTCTCGAGTTCCTCCGTGCTTCGGAAGGCACGTTAAGCCGGTCCTGGTTGCATCGGCGGTCGTTAGCACCCGCCAATCCGCACTGGGCCGGCGTGGTGGGTTATGGCCCAATTACCCTATTCCATCCAAAGGGAAAGCCTGTGCCCCAGCAGTGGGGACATTAATAGGCTGATGATGATGATGATACCGACTGATAAGCGGAGCAGTTGGTCTGATATGTACGACGTGTCTCATCAATCAGAAAGAGATTTTCTGTTTCCGAAATAGGTGTAAATAAATTACTGTAGATTTCTTTGGAGCTTCATGGCGTTGCTGGTTGCGTTCGGCCTGCGATCGTGGCAGTTAAGCAACTTTCGCAGTGGTCGGTCATTGGATGGGTGACCAAAAACTTTATAGTCGCGTGCTCCTCTGTGTTTCGGAAGGCACGTTCAGGGCTTGGTCCCGGCTGCATCTGCAATCGTTAGCACCCACAAATCCCCACTGGGCTCGCGTGGTAGGTCACGGCCCGATCTCCCTATGCCATCCATAGGGAAGGTCTGTGCCCCAGCAGGGGCATTCAAATTTAATAGATTTTCGAATTACTTAAAGCTCATAACTTGTCGAACACAGTAAAGGCTTAAAGTAATAAAATAAAATAAAACTGAACCGGTAATTTAATTTATTTTTGTTACAAGTTTTTTTTAACGAGTCTTGGTTATTTGTGTTCGTACTTTTTATTAAGTATAGCAAAAACAGTGCTTCCTTTGGGGGTAACAACTAGATTTGGAGTTGTCCAGAATTTATTATGATATATTTTGATTTTTAACTTAATACCTAGTTATTCATTCTGCTTTCTGCAAAGTTTCAGCAACCAATTTTGGGTCGACAGGAATCACGATAAATATATGATTGTAATCTAATTTCCCTTTTATGGAAATACACTGCATACCTACATATCAGAAATCAATATATCTTTATTCAAATTGGATGTATAGTACAACTCTTTTGAATCGTCCAAATTTTTTTTCCCTACCACTCGTTATGGACATATTTTTTAGCTGCGGAGAAAAACTCTACAACATTAAAAGTCTAATGTAACAACATTTACAAATCATTATGTTGTTACAAGGTCAATACAATTATGATTTATTTAATATAGAAAACCTGTTGGAATGATTGGAACAATTCAAACCCAAGCATTTTTGTCTGTAATATAATCAGACACTTTGTAATAAGCTTTTTTAATAAGTGCTTTTTTTATACTATCTTTAAATTTATTTAGGGTTAACTCTTGGTTATTGCTTGGGACTTTATTATATAAACGAACACAAAGACCTTTAAATGAATTATTAATTTTGTGAAGCCTAGTAGCAGGTAAAGTAAGTTTATTTTTGTTTCTTGTATTAAGTGTGTGAACATCACTGTTTTAAGAAACAAATTTATATTTTTCTTACAAGTAATAAATTTTCGTATATGTATTGTGATGCGACCGTCATTATTCCATATTCTTTAAACTTATCTCTTAACGGTTCTTTAACTTTATCCTATGGAAAAGATGAAACAGAAATGCGCCACGAGCGTCACTAGACTACATATATATATATATATGTGTGTGTGTGTGTGTCTTTGTGTGTGGGATGCGTGCGCAGCTTCCAAACGAGCATAAAAGTTGGAGGGTAACTCGGAGAAGGCTGAAACGTTACGAGCGTCACACGCGACTATATATCTATCTATATATATAAAACTCAAAGGTGACTGACTGACATAGTGATCTATCAACGCACAGCCCAAACCACTGGACGGATCGGGCTGAAATTTGGCATGCAGGTAGATGTTATGACGTAGGCATCCGCTAAAAAAGGATTTTGATCAATTCTACTCCCAAGGGGATAAAATAGGGAATAAAAGTTTGTATGAAACTTTGTCAATTTTAAACTGATCGGGCTGAGACTTTGCACGCAGGTATAATAAGAATCATAGATGAATGTCATTGTGTATAATACAAGTCTGAGAACAAAAACTGTAGTCTACACTTCAGCTCTACCCCGAAGCGAAGCGTGGGCGGGCCACTAGTATAGGTATATATATATGTATGACTGATGCGTGCGCTTCTCCATTCCTCTATGCCTTATGCACCGCCTAATGTAAGGTTATTTAAGAAAAGAAGTTTCGCTTCGGCAATTTCACACTATTTTTTTTATCTCCTGTATAAACACTGTATTACAAAAAAGTATCTACATTTACAATTTTTGTAAAATCGAAAAGATGTTATCCCACTGTACAGTTACTTAGCCCGTGCGCAGAATCTACGTCATTTCCAAAGTTTTATAACTCTATCACATTGTGAGTGGCGAACATTTTCCCATTTAACTCGGTTCGAAGTTCGCAAAGCTCGTTGGTGCTCGCCAAGTTAATTCTAGGTCTTAGATCATTTGTCATTTATCTAGTACCGCCTCACTTGTAATGAGTTTCAACTTGACGAGCGAACGGGCCGCTTGAAATAAAATTACGCTTTGATAATTATGACTCCGCAATAGATAATTCATGATTGAGATAGTTCCAGAACTACTTGCACCGAACTTCTTTAATCAAATATTAAAGCTAATTAGATTAAAACCTCAATCTATCTAGATTTGACTTTGAACCATTGATAAAGATGAAATGGCGTGTTATACAATATTAAGTTTCATTTTCTTTTTTTTTTAAACACACTTTAAATGAAGATATGCTAATTCTAAAATAACCAAAAAAATATCTTCTGTTCTCAAACCATAGTACTTTCGAGTAAAATAGTTCCCATCAGCGTTCATATTATATATGTATAAAACTCAAAGGTGACTGACTGACATAGTGATCTATCAATGCATAGCCCAAACCACTGGACCGATCGGGCTGAAATTTGGCATGCAGGGAGATGTTATGACGTAGGCATCCGCTAAGAAAGGATTTTGATCAATTCTACCCCCAAGGGGATAAAATAGGGAATGAAAGTTTGTATCAAACTTTGTCAATTTTCAACCGATCGGGCTGAGACTTTGCATGCAGGTATAAGAAGAATCATAGATGAATGTCATTGTGTATAATACAAGCCTGAGAAAAAAAAGCTGTAGTCTACACTTCAGCTCTACACCGAAGCGAAGCGAGGGCGGGCCGCTAGTTCGTAATAAATAGATGAAGCCAAAATCTTCTTTTGCTTCCATATGTGTAATTAACTAAAACAGCAGTGTAACAATCTTTTTGCGATTCATGTCACTATTACTAATAGGTATTTTCAACTGAACCAAAACTTTGCCGCACGAAATCGTATTGCAACAATTCGCATCGCAAGTTTTGTGTGGGAACCCTTACTGCAGGTGGACCTAAGCGAGTAACTCGGCGGTGTCTTGGGTGACTTGACACTACTCGGTATAAAGTCCCCACGACAACGGCTAACTAGAGCCGAGGTCCGAGTCTCAGAGACGCCCTCTAGTTGAGACGACCCCCTCAGGATCGAGTGGTCTGGAGGCTCCAGACGGAGAGGAGACTCCCCCCGTGGGGAGACGCCATCCGCCTGGAATATCTCCAGTGGCACTCGCCAATTCTCGGCTTGAGGTCCCCTTAGGATCTCGCCGTCCCCAAACCCGGTGACTCTGTAAAGGTCATCTGAGACCAACACTCAAAAAAAAATCGGTATAAAGTATTATACGTATGAATCCTCATTATAATTTAAAATAAAAATAAATGTTGTATCACAATAAATACTAATATTGCAAACAATGCAAAACTTCAAAGGTTTTGTTATAAAAAATATACTTAATACGATTTAACTTATTTTTCTTAGTGAATGGTGTATTGACACCCTCAGAGAAGCTTCATCCATTTGCTTGATTAATGTAACGGCTCCAGATTCTGTTAAATATATAGAGCAAGTAACACGGAAGGAAGTAGCCACAGCAAATCAAATCATTCTATCATTTTTTGCGTGGGGGGGGGGGGGGGGGGGTATTATAAATAATAATAATAATAAATAAATATTTCCGACAATCACACCAATTAGCCTAGCCCCAAAGTAAGCACTGTAAGGCTTGTGTTATGGGATGCTAGGGTAACGGATAGAATACTTATCAGTACATATATAAGTATATTTATATAGAAATACATATTAAACATCCATAACTGGAGTACAAATGCTCGTATTTATCATATAAACATCTGCCCCCACCGGGATTCGAACCCGAGACCCCTCGAGTCGGCGACACCACGAAACCCGGCGTACAAACCACTCGGCCACGGAGGATTATATGGTAACAAAACACTGTAAACATGTATAAATATGATTAAAGTATCCAATAGCTTCTCTCCTCGTCAAAACAGGGAAACAAAACAGCATCAGAAATAATGATAATAATAAATAAGAGAAAGGACACCCGGCATTTTGTGCCAAAGTTGTATACTTTTTTAATTTTTTTATCTGTGTTTCATAATTGGGTAACGTAGTCTGGCAATATTTGTCATCAGCAGCGTAACCTCTAAATACAAAGAAAATAAATGTAATTATCACTATCCTTCACAAAAGAATAGAATAGAATAATCATAATCAATTAATAATTGATTAAATCACTATTTAATCACTTGAGTAATATTTTGAAGTAAAATTCTGCCCCTTGAAGTGTTAGGGTTTCTATATCAAAAAATATTAATCATTAAATAACTTCTTTCCACGATTCACTAAAAATAAGGCAAAAGTAGTTTTATGTAGCAAATAATTTTGGCTTTATTTTGAGACCAAATTCAACTGTATACAAGTTTAGCATTTTTTCTATGAAAAGTGCCGGGTCTCCTTTAAGAAGATTATTAAAAAAGCTACAACACACATCAACAATGATGCATCGCTAAATACTGCATACATCCTTCGCGTATCGTGTGTATGCCCAATATTTCTAAAATAAATTATTTTAAGCAGAAAAACATACAGTGGAGAGACGGACATATTTATTATACAGGCTGTTACAAAAATACAAATTGAGCTTGAAGGAGGATGAATTACATCATATAAGGAGTCCTCTCTAATTTACTTAAAATATTTGCATGTAGTTTTAACTTTTTATAAAAACAGTTATTTTTAATGATCCTCGTACTAGTGACGTGTCTTAAAATGATCGTCATTTTTATAAATCATTAAAAATAACTGTTTTTATAAAAAGTTAAAACTTCATGCAAAAATTTTAAGAAAATTAGAGAAGACTCCTTATATGATGTACTTCAACGCCCTTCAAGCTTTATTTGTATTTTTGTAACACCCTGTATGTTAAAAATTGACAATAAGTAAAATAAATTTTAAAAACGGTCAAGTGTTTTCTATTGTACCAAAGACATTTTCTACATATATAAAAGAAGGGAAGACTTTCTTTGCCGACTTCATCCCCACAGTACATAAAAACTTTATGTTCATCCCACATGAAGTACAGTGCTGTCCAGTTACTAAATTAACCTACCTACATACCTATATCTGTAATTATATGCTCTTTACTTCAATCGACAATTCTATAGATAACGGGTTGCATACCAAATCAAAGCTAAAACCTGTCCGCGTATGTTTAAACTTATGCAGCTACATTCGATTTCCAATGAACTAAGATAAATGTTCTAAAACAGTTGAAGTTGAACCTAATAACAACTATCTCACAAAGTAATAAGGTATACTTACAAATAACATAATCTTATTTCGCACATACACAATACATACAAGAGCAGTACCGTAACTCAGCCGTTTTCTTGAAATAGATACCTACGAATGAGTGGAGCGCTAGGGTTAGTACTGAGGAGTTCTAGCCAGAGTGGATAGAACTCAGGGGACGTAGTTACTAATTAAAAGATACTGGTAGAGATAAGATATTTATTTCATTCAGGCGAATATAATTATTTTTATCTAAGCTACGAAAGGGTTGGTGCCTGAAGATCGTCTCTTGTATGGAACCTTCTATCAAAAGACAGACGATTCCTTATTTCAAATCTTAAAATCATGATATTAACTTTTTAATATAACTGCCAACCGTAGGCATTGCAAGAGCAAAGAGTTTACCTAAACAAGGAGGCAGTAACGTAACGAACGTTACATCCCTCCGGCACCGCTAAAAAACGTCATACTAGATGACCGAACAAAATTTTTTTTCCCTACCTACTACATCGAGAGGGTTCGACGGTCCTATCTAAAATCCCTACCTACTTAAGGACATAAATACAACTGGGAGGTGGCCTTTACTACAGACTAGCCCTCACAATAAGTTTGCAAAACTTGCAAAAAAAACTTTACGAGAAAAGAACCCTAACTGTTTGCAAAGTTTTATTGCAAAGACTTTACGGGAGCAAAACCTTAACAAAATCCCTCGTGCATCTCCCCCTTAACCTTAACTTTACTTTACATCGACATCAGTCGGCAAAAACAAAAAACAAAGCTATCCCTAGCTATTCCTTAAATTACCCAAGCTATTTTTATTTAACTTAACGGACATTACAGTACCTACAAAATGTAAAACACCTTTGTGTAGATTTTTATTATATGTATATAGTTACTATTGCCACGTTACGGAATCGAATCGGAGGCAGATGGTATGGGCGGCGCGGCGCAGCTAACTTAACTCGGCCAACGACCAGTCTTGGAGGCGCGCGACGTGGCACTGCGTAGATTTGTCTTGCCAAGATTGGTTAGCGGCCGTGTAAATGACGTTTGTCTGTGTGCGTGCGTCGATTCGGGCGCTAGTATGAAGTCGGAGTACTTGTATGTATTCTGGCACATACGACCTTTTATCTTATAAAACGAACTCTTGTTCCTTTTATAAAATATGTGATTCTTGAAAAAAAAAAGATATAGGTGAAAAAAGGAAAATGTGAAATCAACCACAAAATAAAATATTTTTACCAGTCATTGGCCAGCTTCGTTTTGTATTACCAGAACTAATTTAAAATAAGATCTGACGCCTCAAGTGAGGCTATATTTACCGAGACGGATTTTACGCGCTGACCCGTTATATATAGAATTGTTGAACGAAGGATCGGTCTCAATTGAATAAAGGAACCGACCATAATGTGAGTATACAGGGTGTGTTTTTTTTTCTTTTTATTGTTATAGAGGGTTTAATCAGATTGATTATGTCACCCTCGAAGATCAAAAGGGTGTGTTGTTGATGTATAAAATTTGAATTACTGGGATTCCAAATATTTTCGAAAGTTAGTGGCACGATTATGGTGTGCTAGGTATCCTTTTATTATTGTTACTGTAGGAGCTTAAATCTTAAATAAATTGTAAAACAATGAAAATTAAAAAAACTCAAAATTCAATATCGTTTATTCAGTCTAGGTTGTTACAAGCACTTGTGAATGTCGAAAAACTACGCCATCGGTTCGCAAATCTACGGCGGGAGACCTTGTACTGAGAAGAACCGGCAAGAAACTCAGCAAGGGCTGTTTTTTTCTCCCTGTATTATAAACAGAGTCGTCAAATTGAAAAATGACTTCAATATGAGGTGACTCATAAAGTCACTTTCCATTAGATTAGATTGAATATGTATACAATTTTGTTATTGACCAAAACATATATAACAAAGTATCGACTACTACTAACTAATCAAGTAAATATTAAATATTTAAAACTCTATGATCATTCAGGACTCTGTTGCTTTGGGATGGGTCGAGGGCATTGTTGGAGGATTGTAGACAACAACTTAGCAATGAAGATTTTAAAAAAAATCAATAAAGTTCATATTTATTACGTAGATGACGCCACCTTCCTTGTTTTTCTTGTTCGTTCGTACATACATAGCCATCCGATCCGATACCCCACGAGAATGGCTAACTATAGCCCAGGTCCATGTCACAGAGACGCCCTCTAGTTGAGCCGACCCTCTCAGATTCGAGAAGACTCCCCCCGTGGGGAGATGCCATCCGCCTGGAATACCCCTAGAGGCTCTCGCCAATTCTCGGCTTGAGGTCCCCTTAGGATCTCGCCGTCCCCAAACCCGGCGACGCTGTAAAGCATACACAATCAAAAAAAAAAAGTCAACATTATTTCATGGCACAAGTAGTCCCCGCCCCAGCTTCCCTTGGCAACAGCCGCCAATAGAGTGCACTAAAGTAGTCTCTTTCACTCTCATTCATAAAGGAGATACATCTCGCCCCATAGCCTCTATGTGTCAATGATCCTCAAGCCGAGGTCCCCTTAGGATCTCGCCGTCCCCAAACCCGGTGACGCTGTAAAGGTCATCTGCGACCAAAAACATACACACTAAAGAAAAACGCATTTTGTTACTAATAATCAAATAAAACCGTAATTTACTACTAAATAGTGTTTATTTCATCATGTACCAAGGTTCTAGTTAAAGATTGAGACTCATATTGGAAGCAACCTTCACCTCGCGGAAGACCACAAAGAAATATCACCATTTCTTGGTTTTGTATTTCTATCGGTGTTTAAAGTTCCCGGGCTCCCGGGGTAATGGATTGGGTATATTTACGGTTGAACTGTAGTTTATTATATTTTTATTTCAAGCATTCAAATGCTAGATGTTTTCAATTTTTGATGTCATCTTTCAATTGACGACACTGAAACAAAACAGGGAGAAAAAAAAATGGGTGCGTGTACTTATGTAGGCGCGTGAGAAGTTATCCTTCTTTGGCATCGTTTAAAATTAGTTTTTAATTGCATGCAAATAATTAATTACAATAAATTAATAAAAAGTCTGGAAAAGGACACAGTCAATAAACTTCAGTTTTAATTTGAAAAAATAAATAAATAATCAAAATATTCAATTAAAATCGCTACTGAATATAATTTATTAGAACATATGTGATTTGCACTTGTATGAAACTCAAAAACGTATTCCGAATATACAAACTAGAAACATGTGGATAAATATTATAAATATGAATACCTATAACTGTTACTTTATTACAAAACATAAAGATGTGGTTTTTGGTTCTACTACACCAATGGTCAAGAGATGGCGCTGTAGTCTCCTGAATCGCGCTTTGGTTCCGTTGTTCCAGATTAATAAATACTTTTGATAGGCCTTCACAATGCAGTCGTTAGTACCCACTAAATAGAGATTCTATTTCTATTTTGTTGGTAGATTTTCTTAATGTGCGGTAAACACAAAAGTAATAGCATGAAGTTGGTCGCTAAAGCGACTAACTTCATGCTGTTAAAATTGTGTGTTACAGTGATGCGCGCGCATCTTAAAATTTCACTCTCATCATTTTTCATAACGCGCCTAAAGAAGTATAACTTCAAAAATAGCCCTTGCTGAGTTTCTTGCCGGTTCTTCTCAGTACAAGGTAGATTTACGAATCGATGGCGTAGCGTTTGACTTTCACAAGAGCTTGTAACAGCCTAGACTGAATAAATGAGTTTGAGTTTGATGTTCAAATCTAAAGAAAAAAAATACTAGAGAAAATTACACTCGGTGCCGCTTTCAGACGGGATTCGAACCCGCTTCTTCCGCTGTTCGATTGAATTCTACTTACACTTAACATCAAATGGGGTGGGGCAATTTACTGCTACTCGTACCAAAATCTTGTGAGAAACAATTACATCCTATAATTGTTGAGACAATCGATATGTCACCGTTCCGAAACAGCAGCTCCCCTTAGATGAGATGTCGTGAGAGCCACTCGTGTTGTCACTCATAATGTTGTGACCAATTGGTTCGACTCGCCGCCGCGCCGCCGCATCGACATCGCGTTGATTATTTATGAACAACATATATAGTAATATCTTACGCGCGTTCGGCTGCGATCGTTGAAGTTAAGCAACTTTCGCAGTGGTCGGTCATTGGATGGGTGACCAAAAATTTACTATCTCGAGCTCCTCCGTGCTTCGGAAGGCACGTTAAGCCGTTGGTCCCGGCTGCATTTGCAGTCGTTAGCACCCACCAATCCGCACTGGGCCCGCGTGGTGGGTCATGGCCCAATCTCCCTATTCCATCCATAGGGAAGGCCTGTGCCCCAGCAGTGGGGACATTAATAGGCTGATGATGATGATGATGATGATGAATATCTTACTTGATTTGTACTTGCATGCTTGAATTCATCATTATCAGCATATTAATGTCCCCACTGCTGGGGCACAGGCCTTCCCTATGGATGGAATAGGGAGCCACGCGGGCCCAGTGCGCATTGGCGCGTGATAACGACTGCAGATGCAGCCGGGACCAACGGCTTAACGTGCCTTCCGAAGCACGAGACAGAAGATTTTTGGTCATCCATCTAATGACCGACCACTGCGAAAGTTACTTAACTTAAACGATGGCGGCCGAACGATCCCTGCGAAACTTGCTTAACTTCAACGATCGTAGTCGACCGATCCCAGACCAACCACTGCGAAACTTGCTTAACTTCAACGATCGCAGACGAACGCACTTACCATCGCCATCGAGTTCCTCAAAAATGTTGTGATAAAACATGTAGGAAGGCCAAAGGGGAAGATCTTCCTCCGAGCTAGATGATGGTAGTTCGGGGGCCGCGGCCCGACTGATGTTGGTCGGGCATCGTATATATAAAGAGTTAGCCTCCGAATTTCATTTGCACGATGTAGGCTTCCATACTATTATGATCGCAGTGCAGGTAACGCCATCTCTTGAGGATGGTGAGTAATGATTTCCTCCATTCGTTGTATATATGTGGGGCATATAGATGTCGCCGCCACAAACACATTATGTGAACTAATACTTTCTGTGCATATGTAATAATATGACTGCAACGTCGAGGTTGAACAGGGGAGAGTTCTCTCCACTCGACTCGTCAAAACAACTCTTTTTGCATTGTGCCACCAACAATGATATCGGTCTCCGATGCATACATGTTAACTGTAGTGATGTGTTGAAAATCACCGTTCCTTGGTACGAGTAAAAATTATGAGGATACACATTATTATCGCTAATAGCAAACTATTATTGCCATATTAGCGGTCGCCTGCTTCCTCCGCGCTAATTTCAGTTTTTTGAGAACCCACAGAAATGTATAATTTATCCGGGATAAAAAAAACCTTTCTTTATCTAGGTTATAAACTATATATGTGCCAAATTACATAGAATCCGTTTAGTAGTTTTTGCGTGACTGAATAACAAACTTTCACATTTATAATATTAGTAGGATTTTTTGGAAGATGAATTAAATTTTAATTGTTTATAATCTAGCTCTTAATGACACGTCCACTACCTACAATGGTATCTGAATAGTATGCGCGTAAAAGTTATCAGCCTTACAGTAGTCTCGTATGATGTGTAACATTTTAAACCTACCTTATATTAGTAAAAGAAGAAATAAAACATACTACAAAAGGAATAAGCCATTTGAACATTATGTTCTAAAATTATATCAAATAGCGCGCGCTTTCGCGACTTCCTGTTACACACTTCCGTTCCATTTCACGAAATCACTCCCAGAAATTGCAGGAAAGCGAGAGGAAAGATGTTACACATCAATAAGGATAATGAAAAAATCTAGGTCTGCGCTCCTCATAAATGACCCTGTGGCAGTGATGTCGACAAGCTAGGACATCACGGAATGTCATGCCAAAAAAGTGCAAGCTCTCGAAACATGCAGCACTTAACGATATCATACGCCGGTCTCTTGCCACCGTCAAAGTGCCAAGTCTACTTGAGCCGACTGGTATTGCAAGAGATGATGGCAAGAGACCGGAAGGTATGAGTTTGATTCCATGGAAGATGGGCCGGGTGCTAGTATGGGATGCAACCTGTGTAGACACGCTGTCCCCTTCCCATCTACATGGAACCAACAACAGAGCTGGTGCGGCTTGTGAAGCGGCTGAAAAAGCTAAGGCATGCAAATACAGTGGTCTAGGCTCCGAATATGATTTTATCCCGTTCGGTGTCGAGACCCTTAGTCCACGGGGTCCTAGCACTGTAAGGTTTTTTAAGGAAATAGCAAAAGGTTGGTCGACATCACAGGAGACCGAAGAGCTGGCAGCTACCTCGGACAAAGAATTAGTCTAGCTATTCAAAAGGGGAATGCTGCCAGTATCTTTGGAACTTTGCCTAAAGGCACTCCTTTCAATAATGTGTTTTAATTATTATATATAAGGTTTTTAATTATTATTAATTATCTTACTATTTTTTCTTTAGTTAAATGTACATACATGTATATATTATGAAAAAGTCGCTGTTACTTTGATATTTGAATACCAACGCCTCATCACTAGTTCTCATTCAACGGTACATCGATAGGCGACACAGTAACCTATATTGTTGTGTTGTGTCTCTATTGTTGTTCTGCACACTCCAACGGCCAGTGTTTGAAAAGTTCGTTTGCATTCCAAATGATGGAAAGCTTGCATATTCGAAAGCCAAGTTACGTATGCCGTTTTGCAACGTAAAGTTTTGCTCACCCATCTAACAACAAACCATTGGGAAACTTGCACACAGCCGGAATTCTGACTGTGGAAGTAAATCAAATGCGAGTTGTCTCGTACCGGTCGGTCATAGACCCATCAGACAACTGCCTAAAGTTTATTATTTCGTGCGTCCTTCATCTTTCGGAAGGCATTTAAGCCATTGTACAGAATTTATAGTACATACCTACTGCTCTGTCCAGCGGGTTATAGTCTTATTCTTTTCATAATATTCGCTGTGAAGCGGAGAGCTAGTGAAATGGAAAATGAAGAACAGGATTTTGGACGCAATGGTTTTATTTACACTATTTTAAAGTAATACAGAAAATAATATTAAAGCAGATGACAGACAAAGACTACGAGAACAGAATAACAATTTTGATAGCAAATATCATAAATATGTCATATTTAGTTTAAAAACACTTCAAAAAACTATAAAAACTAAATCTATCAAAAAAGGTCGGCAACACGCTGATATGCGACAACCAGTAGTGAAATTGAAACACCGTTGTTCCAGAATTTGATTATATTTTAATCAAAAATTTTGAATATATAAGTGTCAAAGATAGTATAAAAAAAGCACTTATTAAAATGCTTATTACAAAGTGTCTGATTATATTGCAGACAAAAATGCTTGGGTTTGAACTGTTTCAATAATTATAACAGGTTTTTTATATTAAATAAATCATGATTGTATTGTCGTTGTAACAACATAATGATTTGTAAATGTTGTTACATTATGCTTTTAATGTTGTGGAGTTTTTTTCGCTCGATTTTCTCCGCAGCTAAAAAATATGTCCAATAACGAGTGGTAGGGAAAAAAATGTTTGGACGATTCAAAAGTGTTGGACTATACATCCAATTTGAATAAAGATATATTGATTTCTGATTTCTGAGTGAAAACTTTTCAACTGAACGATGCGCTAACTGCTATGTTACTGATGCCTTAACTATAATAGTTGTTATTGTAATCAAAGCATGCGACAGCTACATTTTCAAGTATACAAAAATGTACTTAAAATTTTGCAGCAAGTTTAAAGATACTAGTTACGTAAATAACAAATAACTTACCTTCTACTGTATGCTATGTTTTCTTAAAGCTGGTAAATTATATTTTTTTTCTTTACTAATCATAGAGAGATAGATCATTCTGGGCATAGGAGATATCATTTCGTAAGAAACAAAAAACTTGTGTGTGTCAGCTCCGACGCACGACCGGAGTTTACACTCTAAAAACGATTGTCTTTGAACAGACACAAAACAAAATCAAGTACGAAGAAGTCGGTTACAAATACCTCAGGAATCGTCCCATGGTTTCGACTATCATAGGTTCCATGTCACACATTTTATCATCTAACATCAGCGATATTCATCATATATTTTATTATGTATTTCTGGAAACACACTATTTCAAAAATATCACACACTAGTCATCATTTTGTAAATATGTATTATAATTCCATCTGTACTGAAAATTACTATTCCAGAGTGCTGGACACTTACCGGCATTTCTCTATATTCTGTTATTTATTTGTTTTCATTAATTTTCCGATTTTATCTATTTTTAGTTTATTTATTTTATTGACATTTGTGACAAATAAATGTTTTTTATCCGTTGCCATGGCTAAAAGTGAAAGGTGCGCAGATGAGGTTGCGCACAAAAACGTAATAAGGTCATTAATGTCATTCATCGATAGATTTTGCTCCTCACATTTTTCTCATACCGGGCCCCTTAATATACAAATCGATTCTTAAGGAGTAAACTCCAAAAACCAAGTTTTTTATCTGTTTACAAATTGCCGCGTCACCCTTAGCTAGGACAAGCCGGTAGCTCCGAACAGAATTCATATTATTAAGACCATATATTCCGAAAAGGCCTCGCGAAATTCTATTATAGTAAAGTTATTCGTGCGTTTACACTTCTGCCCGCATTGTCGAGAAAGTGTCGCTGGCAAACGTTTCAACTGCGCGTTAGGCCGGCCGCACTTTGAACGTGTTTATCTACACACATCAAAAGTGTCTAGGGATCAACATATATTTTTGCAATAACTTTTCTCCTGATTGATATTAATTAAAATTTTCTTTAAGGATTCATCAAATAAAGTGTTTTCGTTTGTCACAGTAACGATAAACCAAGTCACCTTTGCATTAATAAAGAAATTTGCCATTTTCCTAATAAAGGGATTTTTGACATTTGAACCACTAACACAAAAGTTCGGAAAAAAGACTGAAATAACAGTTTTCTCTAAAATTTTATTGGGTAACTTAAACAATTAATAATCCGTATTTCTACCGCGAACACTAACAACACAAGAACATCGGTTTGGCATACTCAAAATGAGTTCATCCAAATCACGCTGTGGAATGGCCGCCCATGTTCGTTGCAACAACAAAAAAAGGTCTTCTTGCGACTGGATACCCTCCATATTCGGCAGAGCTCTTCTCTGTAGCATATCCCATGCATGCTCAATCGGGTTCAAGTCTGGCGACTGAGCAGGCCAGGGCAGGACATTGATGTTAGCTGCGGCGAGAGTCTGTCTTACAACTCTTGCGGTGTGCGGTCGTGCATTATCATGCATTAACCGATTTGCACTTGTAGAGGAACGATGACGTCTGATACAATCGTCTCAGCATAAATTTGAGCGTTGAGGTTGCCTCTGATCCAAATCAACTCAGTTCTTCCGCCGATCCAAATACCCGCCCATACCATGATGGTTCCACCACTATAAGGATGGACTTCCTGGCAGGATTTTAATCGCTGTTGGCGTCCAGGGGTTCTCCAGTGTCGTATACGTCTTGTATCCGGTCTCATACCAAAACGAGACTCATCAGAAAAGCACACGAAACGCCATTGTTCTTCTGCCCAATTTCTGTGTTCAAGAGCCCATTGATATCGAATCCTACGATTGTGCATTGCTATAGGTGGTACCCGTAGCGGTCTTCGGGAATGAAGGTTCACTTCATGCAAGCGGTTTCTGACTATTTGGTCGCTAATTAAGTTCCCTGAAGAGTGATGAACCCTCACGGCTAACATCATGGCGGTTATTGTTGGAGCTCTTCGAGTTAAGATTTGAATGTATCGGTCTTGTCTCCGTGTGGTGCAGCGATACCGTCCTCCATGGCGCTCAGCCACGGTACCAGTGCTTCGGTATCGTGTCCAAAGTCGACTGATAACACTCTGACTTGTATTCAGAGCTAAAGCCACAGTACGTTGCCGGGAACCAGCTTCTATCATTCCCACGGCTCTGAGCATTTCTTCCCTGCTTAAATGACGTCGCCGCTCCATAATAACGTTGGTTTTAATCAGTAGTAGGGAAACAGTAGCACTAATAATGTCTTCAATGCGTTGTATGTTTTTATAGGGAAAATATTGACAGCTGATTTTCATCTTTTACTCGAATTTGATTCACAGTTCCTGATTCAAATTATGAAATGCACCAAAAAGGATCCATATAAATTTATAAAATCATAAATTTATTACAAAGCCACATCTCAATCTCAAGAAATCCGCATAAAAATGCTTGATCCCTAGACACTTTTGATGTGTGTATTTAGTTTATT
Organism: Chilo suppressalis; assembly: GCA_902850365.2. Classification (NCBI taxonomy): domain Eukaryota; kingdom Metazoa; phylum Arthropoda; class Insecta; order Lepidoptera; family Crambidae; genus Chilo; species Chilo suppressalis. The sequence continues at coordinate 2,542,683 of OU963894.1, forward strand.
ACATTTTTACTAGCTGTCCCAGCGAACTTCGTACCGCCATAAAAATAGGGTTTGGTGGTAGAAGGGTGAAAATTTAGGGATGTATGTATTTACTAATGCTGTATCATAAAAAAATTAAAAATATTTAAATTTGAAAAAAAAAATAGGGGTGGATTACCCTTAACATTTAGGGGGATGAAAAATAGATGTTGTCCGATTCTCAGACCTACCCAATATGCACACAAAATTTCATGAGAATCGGGAAAGCTGTTTCGGAGGAGTTTAACCACAAACACCGCGACACGAGAATGTTATATATTAGATTTTAAGCATTTGACTGCTAGATGTTAAATCTTAAGAAAAGTTAATAAGAAAAATCTACGCGGCCTAGGCAGCTGCGGGACTCGAACCCGCACCCTCCGTTATTTAGTTTTTATTTACGTGCTGGTTCGAATTAGTTATTTCTAATACACCAGTCATGAACATAACAATATACTACGTATTTTTTTAATTACTTATACTATGCATTTCAATAAAGAAGCAAAGATTACTTGAAACATTTCACGAAAATCATTCAAATTACAGGTACATATATAAGTATATTTAATGAAAATACTATTATAATAGATGTTAATTTAATATAATATCTGAAAACTTAAATATTATCGTTGTGCATTTTTGATATTTTGGAATGGTTAGGGAATAATTTTGCACCAATTGCTTTAATTATCGGTAACACCATATAAACACGAATTTTACGAATACACCGCAGTGTGGCCACTACACAGACGGTTGAGCCATCAGCTGTCACCATCCATGGATGCGCGTGGTACGCTGTAACATAAACACACACGAACATTCGCGCAAGCGCCCTGTGCCGCCTAAACGAAGCAGCAGGCGCAGGCATACATTTTCGCCGCGCCGTAGAAAGAGAGGCATATACTTCCTCTCCTACGCCACGCCGGCTGCCTACTCTCCATCCGTCTTACGAATTTTCGATCAGGTCACGTGTCCTGACGCGAGTTTAACATTTTTTACCCATTACATAAAAAGTGTACAACGCCGCTAAAGAAGTTTTCACTTCAAAAAAAAACGCATTTAATATGCGTATCAAATCCGACCACAATGAAAACATACGTTTAAATAAAACTAGTTTTTACGGGTTAATGCACGAAACTTTATTTATTTATTGACGTTTCGTAGCCTTTACAGGCTACGTCGTCAGAATCAAACTTTTATTTAATTTGTCGAGCTACCTTCGAAAGACTTTTATTGAGCTTTCGGTTATTTCATTGTTCGATTTTTAAAGTTTTACTGTCTATGTATGAATTTATTATTTAATTTACTTAATAAAGTATTTTATTTAAAATTCTTTTTTGTAATTTTGAGTTTATTTATTTCACCCTAACTACTGTAAACTACCACCGGTTCCAAAATTGGGAGACCTTTCTGAGAAGAACCGGCGAAACAAACTCAAGAGAGGCTTTCTATCTCCTTCTTATGTTAAATTATGCAAACAAAAAGAACTAATAGTATCTGATGGTCTTGCAGTGTGTGCTCGGGGTTGGGATTTTATCTCCTGTATAATAGGTTCCCAAGCTGGTGGTATATACCAACCATCTTCCCTATTGATCATACGTTTATCTAGAACACAATGGTGTCGATTCTGGCGTGATTGTCTAAACTTAAAACTAAATTTATAATCTTTCTGTCCTTTTCATTCTGTATAGAGAATGACAAGGCTACACTGTTGTCAAATTTAAGTTTAGGTTTAGAGAACCGTGCCAGAATCGACACCAATATCGTACCAAAGTGCGGCCGGCCTTATGCCTCGAGCAGATCCGATCCCGAGAGTATCCGTTTGCAAATGTAAACCTTAAAGGTCGAAGGACACATAACCGACGATCTCTGTGGTCGAGTGGTTAATGTAATAGTTTTCATTGCGTTTGTTTGGTCCTGGATTCTAATTCTCATAGAAAAAAATGCGTGTGTACCATGGAGTCTCCAATCGAGTGTGATTAGAACGAAATTAAAAATATTTATATACCACCCATCAATATGCACTGGCCCCGCGTGACGACGCATGGCCCTATCTCCCTTTTCCATAAAAAAATGATCCTACCTACCAATCCGCACTAGGCCCAGTGTCCTCCCCTATCCATCTTAATATCTCCCTATTTAGAGGTGTTCTAAAAGTTCAATGTTCAAATCATTTATTGCTCCATGTTGTTACATTGATCTTAGATAGAAATTATAATTATAGATACAAACATGACCCTGCTAGGGCATTGCAAAATAGTAAATAAACCTAAAAAATTTCTTAACATCATGTACGTATTCTATTTATTATTATTTACATTATATATTACATTATTTATTGATTGTCACTATTTAAAAAATATCATTATTCAGTAATTAGTTTTTAATTATTAATAATTTATACAGATTATTCATTTAAAGAGGAGCTCGATGGCGCAAGTGGTTAGCGCGTTCGGCTGCGATCGTTGAAGTTAAGCAACTTTCGCAGTTCGGTCGGTCATTGGATGGGTGATCAAAAATTACTATCTCGAGCTCCTCCGTGCTTCGGAAGGCACGTTAAGCCGTTGGTCCCGGCTGCATCTGCAGTCGTTAGCACTCACCAATCCGCACTGGGCCCGCGTGGTGAGTCATGGCCCAATCTCCCTATTCCATCCATAGGGAAGGCCTGTGCCCCAGCAGTGAGGACATTAATAGACTGATGATGATGATGATGATTCATTTAAAAATTCTTGTAGCGAATAAAAACATTTTTTAACAAGATATTCCTTTAGCATTAATTTAAATTTATTTGTTTTGATCTCTTCTTTAATATTTCTAGGTTATTTGTTTTAAATTTTCACACAAATTGGGGGGGGGGGGGGGGGGTCAACACGCTTGCACAAGTCAACTCGTTCGTTTGCGACCGATCACCGATCATTTTAGCCGGACATACAATAAAAAGTCTAACTTCAAAATATATTTAATTTACAACAATATGGTGCAATATGAATAATTTTAAGAATAATTAAAACAAAAAATAAACTATAACAATGAACCTAAAACTAAAAACCTTAAAAAATAAAATATAATAACTAAAATACATTATTAAAAGGAGTCCCTTTAGGCAAGGTTCCGAAGATACTGGCAGCGTTCCCCCTTTGAATAGCCAGACTAATTCTTTGTCCGAGCTAGCTGCCAGCTCTTCGGTCTCCTGTGATGTCGACTAATCTTTTCGCTATTTCTTTAAAAAGCCTTACAGCGCTAGGAGATAGATTATATTATGATTATAGATGGGCCGGGTGCTAGTATGGGATGCAACCTGTTCAGACACGCTGGCCCCTTCCCATCTACATGGAACCAACAACAGAGCTAGTGCGGCTTGTGAAGCGGCTGAAAAAGCTAAGGCAGGCAAATACAGGGGTCTAGGCTCCGAATATGATTTTGTCCCATTCGGTGTCGAGACCCTTGGTCCGTGGGGTCCTAGCGCTATAAGGCTTTTTAAAGAAATAGCAAAAAGTCTAACTATATCCGGCTTTATCCTTATGCCTAGCAACGCTATACCTATTCCGTAAAAATAAGTATTGTACCCACCAATCTGCACTGGGGTCACGTATTAAACAAAACTTTAAACCATGTCCACAGCCACTGCTGTCAGTGGTCCTCCATCTCGCTATCCACGGGTGTGTTCCAAAACTTAAGCCAGTACGCTGACCAGGGGTAATGACGTCAAGATTTCGACGCCATATTGCTCTAGTGTGCCGCCAAATTATGCAGGTGAGAATACTGTGACGTATAATAGCTGGGTGTATACGCTCTGTAGTTAGTGACGGTCTTTTTCGTATTAAATTGATAATAATGGAATCTCAACAAACAGAAAAATTAGTTTTGATCGATGAAGGAAATAACAAGATTTACACACTTTATTATCTAATATATAAAATTCTCGTGTCGCGGTGTTTGTGGTTAAACTCCTCCGAAACGGCTTTCCCGATTCTCATGAAATTTTGTGTGCATATTGGGTAGGTCTGAGAATCGGACAACATCTATTTTTCATCCCCCTAAATGTTAAGGGTAATCCACCCCTAATTTTTTTTTTCAAATTTAAATATCTTTAATTTTTAATTTTTTTATGATACATCATACAAAAATACATACATCCCTAAATTTTCAACTTTCTACCACCAACTCCTATTTTTTATGGCGGTACGAAGTTCGCTGGGCCAGCTAGTAATTTATAATAATTTATGGAGCTTCATGCTTTGCATTGCACACAAACACGAGACTGCTTGAATATAGCGCCAGTTCATGACGTCACCGTGCTGATCAGTGTATTTGGAAATTTTGGAACGATTCAACAGCATGGCGTCGATTCTTGACGTCATTAGCACTGGCCAAGTATACTGGTTTATATTACGGACCACACCCCACCTAGCTGCCTAGCTAGCTACCTCGCTAGGTTGTGACCGAAAAAATCTTCAATTTTTTCGCCTAGCCCCTTATCGTACGAAAAGATCTAATTTCCATTACTAAAATGCTGTGGTTTTGAAGCCAAAACAATTAGTTTGATATTTTCCAATAAACCTAATTGAATCTAAAGAAAAGTTTTACTAGAAAAAAATCCATGCGGACCAGGCAGCGGACGGGACTCGAACCCGCCCCCTTCGCAATCCGGGCGAATGCACTGACCAATTATGCTACCACGGCCCTATTGGCCGCGTCGAAATTTTTCTAGCCTTAAGCTGCAAGGCAGCGCCATCTCTTCGCATTGTAGGTAACCCACAATTATAGATTTAAACATCTAGGACTCAAATGCTTAAAAATAAATCAAAACAGCTATTTCTTCTTTCAAATGTTTAATACTTGAAAAAGTATTCATTTGACATTGTGGGTTACCTACAATGCGAAGAGATGGCGCTGCCTTGCAGCTTAAGGCTTGGATAATTTCGACGCAGCCAATAGGGCCGTGGTAGTATAATTGGTCAGTGCATTCGCCCGGATTGCGAAGGGTGCGGGTTCGAGTCCCGTCCGCTGCCTGGTCCGCGTGGATTTTTTCCTAGTAAAACTTTTCTTTAGATATAACATCTAGCAGTTAAATGCTTAAAAATAAATAAAAACAAAACCTAATTGAAATTATATTAAACATCAAATATACTTAATAATTTTTTATCGCTGTTGATATAATGATGTTCTGAATAGTTTTATATTAAGTACTATTGACCGGAGATTTATTACTTCCATGAAAAATATCCAAGTAATGGTGGCAAGGAGGAGCTCGATAGCTCAGGAGGTTAGTGTGTTCTGCCTGCGATCGTGAAAGTAAAGCAACTTTCGCAATGGTCGGTCATGGGATGGGTGACCAAAAACTTATTACCTCGAGCTCGTCCGGGTCTGGGGAGGACACTTTCAGCGGCCCTGGCTGCATCAGCAGTCGTTAGCGCCCGCGTGGTCACTGCCCCAATCTCGCTTATCCATCCATAGGGAAGGCCTATGCCACAGCAGCAATAGAATGGTGAAAACTACATCAAAAAATGGCTGACGCAGCGAAAATACTGATTTTTTTACAATGTATATGAACATGCATTAGGGGGACCAAACCAGTACATTAGATTTGATAAACCACAGATCCTTGCAACTGAGCAACGATTCATTCCTAGAATGATGCGCGAGGCTATTGAGATTAAAAAATATCCAAATTTCAATAGGGAAGATGGTTAGTATATACCACCAGCTTGGGAACCCATTATACAGGAGATAAAATCCCAACCCCGAGCACACACTGCAAGGCCAACAGATACTATTAGTTCTTTTTGTTTGCATAATTTAACATAAGAAGGAGATAGAAAGCCTCTCTTGAGTTTGTTTCGCCGGTTCTTCTCAGAAAGGTCTCCCAATTTTGGAACCGGTGGTAGTTTACGGTAGTTAGGGTCAAATAAATAAACTCAAAATTACAAAAAAGATTTTTAAATAAAATACTTTATTAACTAAATTAAGTAATAAATTCATACATAGACAATAAAACTTTAAAAATTGAACAATGAAATAACCGAAAATTCAATAAAAGTCTTTCGAAGGTAGCTCGACAAAATTAAATAAAATTTTATTCCGACGACGTAGCCTGTAAAGGCTACGAAACGTCAATAGATAAATAAAGTTTCGTGCATTAACCCATAAAAAAACTAGTTTTATTTAATGTATATATATAATATAAATACATAAGAATAATCATCATCATTAAGGAAAAGTGCGCATCGCCAGAGGCCGGAAGCTCACAAAAAACAATAATCTCACAACGGGAATGTTGCTCAAATTTCAAACTGATTACATGCAATTACGCGCAGCTAGAATATTATTTACGAAACTTAAACGGTATCGCTTAAAAAAGCGCCCCGAGCGACGACGCACTGCTCGCTCGCGATCCACGGGGGAGCGAACGAGTGGAGTGACGTCATCCATCATGATATTACGTAGAATGTCGACTTAGTCGGCGGATGATTCTACTAGGCAAATATTTGCAGACGGCTCGTTGGGTGCGCGCGTTTCCATTATTCGAATACGGCACGATTTTTTTCTAAGTAATAGTAGTTTTCTTTTTCGTGAAATTGATACAATTTGCAAACCTACACAAAGTATTCCTTATAGGATTTGCTTAGCATCAAAGTTGTAACAATATAAAACATATAAAAACATTTTCTCGGTTATCCATCCTACCGATCGTTACAGTTTGTGAATATACTGTGCTTGTGGATTATATAAATAAGGATTTTGAAAATGTGTACGCAAAAATAAGCAAGCAGCCAGGGATTGCTATGTTTTTTAATAGACATAGTTTATTCTCCATACAAACGATCATTTGGCTCCCTTCAAGTTTATATTTTTGGAAAATATGATGTTTATTTAGTTCTTCCTTTGATGACTTAAATTTATCAAAGTCGGTTTAGCTATTAACGACTTTGATTATTTTGGATTTTTGATTATTGTATAACAGATTATTGAAATCAGGCAGAACTACTTTCGAATTAATTATTTCTATACATTTATATTTTGCGTAAATTGTATCAAAACAGACCTTGTAAACAAAAAACATACAACAGCAACTGTTGGGTTCCTTGGATAAAATGGAAAGGATGCTACAATCTTGTATATATAAAACGCAAAGGTGACCGACTGACTGACATAGTGATCTATCAACGAACAGCCCAAACCACTGGACGGATCGATCTAAAATTCGGCATGCAGGTAGATGTTATGACGTAGGCATCCGCTAAGAAAGGATTTTGATCAATTCTACCCCCAAGGAGATAAAATAGGGAATGAAAGTTTGAATGAAACTTTGTCAATTTTAAACCGATCGGGCTGAGACTTTGCATGCAAGTATAAGAAGAATCATAGATCTTTGTGTATAATATAAGCCTGAGAACAAAAACTATAGTCTACACTTCAGCTCTACACCGAAGCGAAGCGAGGGCGGGCCGCTAGTGATATAATAAAATTCTACAATAGTACAGTAGTAAGAGTACAGTTTTACAATTAATATAAAATCGCTGTGCGTTCACGCGATCATCATGGAAGGCAAGTGGGGGCAAGCTCGATAATTATTTATTTTTTAATATATATAAAACATTCGTACATAGATCTGTATAAATCATTAATATTAAATAATGTTTAAAAAACGCTCTAATCCCCGTGCCTAGTACGAAATGGTTCCAAATTTTTATTCACCAGCTTCGTATTTGCAGGTTCAATTTAGCGAAATTGCAGAAAATATTCTAAATTAGCAAAGTTCTTAAAGGCGCAACTTTTATTACCACTTTTATAGGCGTAATTCTGTACGGAGTAACTTTTCGACCGTCGTGTATGTGTTTTAACAGTTTCATATATATTGTTTAGTCCGTATTCGGGAACAACAATGGAAACGCACTCGCCGCCGCCGTTAGTACAGTCAACGAAGTTCGGGTATCCCCTTTCTTAAGTAATGTTATGTTAAGCCCGTTTGTGTTTTATGCGTAAATGTTTAAATAAGTGTATGTTTTCTTTAATCTATCAAATTATTTTGCGGCTGAGTCGAATGACAATCCTCACATATACCATACAGGGTGTTACAAAAATACAAATAAAGCTTGAAGGGAGTTGAAGTACATCATATAAGGAGTCTTCTCTAATTTTCTTAAAATATTTGCATGAAGTTTTAACTTTTTATAAAAACAGTTATTTTTAATGATTAATAAAAATATCGATCATTTTAAGACACGTCACTATTGCGAGGATATAACTAGGTAGGCAAATGACTCTACCCCACCTGATGTTAAGTGGTGATAAAGTCCAAACGCGAAGATAGCTGGTACAGCAGTTATAAACTGCTACACCAACCATCCTCACCTTGCCGGCCTGCAAAAATGCTTCTTTACGCCTCTCTTAAAGGACCCCAGATTATAGGAAGGAGGGAACACGTGCACGGGTAAAGAATTCCACTTACGAATATTACGACAAAGAAATGAGTCGCCAAATTTCTTTGTTCGTGTAGGAATAGTGGCCACAGTAAGTCGATAGCAACGTAGGCCAGCGCGCGTGGTCCTCTGAAGAAAAGGTGATGGAAGGATAAGCGAGAATAGCTCCTCAGAACACTCGACGTGGTATAGTCGGTAGAATGCGCTTAATGATACCACATAATAATAATAATAATTTACAATTACGAAAACAATGATAGTTTTCGTGAACCCAAACCTCTCTACTCCGCGGAGCCCTAGAACGTACTCACCCTATCAAAAGATAGTGTTATTTTACCGCGGTCTCCTATATCGTGGCACTATTTCGTTGTTTTCATTATGGACGCTCCAATTCTAGCGAGAAATCTGCCATATCTTACCTTGACATACTTACTTAATGTACTTTCGCGGAATTTTGCGCTCTGTCACTTGGCGAACAAAATGCTTCGAACGGTTTTCTACAGTAGTTTTACTACGCCCCGCCTTCGCGTCGGACGCGCCAATCCGGGCCGCCGCACAAAAGTAAGACAGAGAGCATTTCATTGATTGAATATTGAATTGGATTGCATTTGTTTTAGTTGCAATTTGTCATCCGCATCGTGATCGCGACAGCGCTATACGAAAAAGTAAGACAGCGATAATTACATGTCTATGAATGATTTTTTACTACGCCGCTACCGCAGGCGGTTATGGCATTATGGGTGACAGAGCGGGTCTTTCAGTGTACTAATATCGTTGATTAAATCCATTATTTTGGTATCCATAATTATGAATAAGGTCTGCTAAATTTGGAATGGCGTGTCTGGATTCTTTTTTTATTTACTCAACTCGCGATCGCGGAGCACTTCCGACATTTTATAAATAAAACTCAATTCAAACCGAAGTGGTCACCATTTTGTTATTTTTCTCGCTCTCTTTCTCTCTCCAAATTATTAGAAATATCTGGGGAATGGTAAAAGCTTTACGGATGTCTTTGATAAGCTAATTGGGTGATGGTTAAATATTATTTTTTGTAGCACCGAAAATAGAGAAATCCCTTGAGGCTTGCAAGTATTTCATTTTGATGCTTTCATAATAAATTACTAAATGTTCAGAATTTCGGTTGATCCATTAGCTAACCTAATATTTGACTAAATTCGGCTTTTAAATGTAATACTATTCGGCTGAATGATGATTATTGGATTTATAATGTTTAATAGGTTAAAATAGACAAAGACTTCAAAATTTCCGCCTAAGGAATAATCGAGTCGATTTAGTTTTATTTATTTTTTAATTATATTATATATAATTGCTTTGTTATTTACATAAGAATAACATTGTGAATGCTCATAAGATCAAATAACTTACTATTATTAACACTGGGCTTTGAACAGTTAAGTCATAAAACAAGAAAGACATAAGTGAATACTACTTTTCAAGGGTGTTGAACTTAAGTATTAGTATCAAATTTGTAACTGTAATATCCGATGTTCCAAAAGGAGCAATAAGTAATACACAATTGCATGTTATTTTTATATTCTCATTTTAAGTGGACTGTATGTCTTTATGGGAAATAAATTATCTTTGAACCTAAAGTGACGACCTCCGTTGCCGAGTGGTTTGTACGCCGGGTTTCATGGTATTGCCAACTCGAGAGGTCCTGGTTTTGAATCCCGGTGGGTGTAGGTGTTTGTGTGATGAATACGAGCATTTTTACTCCAGTCATAGATGTTTAATATGTATTTCTATATAAATATACTTATATATGTAAAGTATATGTATTCTATCCGTTACCCTAGCATCCCATAACACAAGCCTTACAGTGCTTACTTTGGGGCTTGGCTAATTGGTACGAACATTTGTACTCCAGTCATGGACGTTTAATACGTATTTCCTATATAAATATACTTATATAATATGTATTCTATCTGTTATCCCAGTATTCCATTATACAAGCCTTAGTGCTTACTTTGGGGCTAGGCTAATTGGTGTGTGTTTAAAAAAAACAACAGCATAAAAACGACGAGGTTTATAAAATCAAATTGAATTCTTTAACAGTTAAATATTTATTTTTGTTTTTACACAACCCAGCGCTGCTACATACAAAACCAAACACATATTTACAATTTGAAAGTGAAACACTAACAAATGAAAAGCAAATCGAACGCTTATAAAGCAACTCGGGAGAAAAAATGTTGGGAAGCAAAAATTATCATACAAAATTACCCTTTCAACGAAGCCGTTCACCCGGTGTAAAATCAACAAATCCCCATTAGATTGCAACCGAACGCCCTTTAGAAAAAAAAAACTACCCACATAATAATATTTAATACGGGAAAAAATCGGGCTCGCGTCGAATTAGCTCGATTTGGGGGTTTTAGCTTTTGTTACTGTACCTATCACTGGAGAACGCCGATTTTGTTACACCCCTAAAACTATTGCTGTGTGTCTGAGCGCATTTTTTTTAGAAACGAGATTAAACAATATCGATAAATAAAAAAGTAACAATAAACTTTATAATAAACACGGCATAGCGCTTTGAATGGAACTACGTACTAAAAAATATTAAAATCTTAATAATGTAATGTTCGTCATAGTCTTTATGGCAATATCAAAGAACTAAATCTTGTTATAATAGATGTAATAAAATTGCCTTGCTGAGAAATTTATGTAAAGGAACTTAAAATTCGGAATAAGAAACTTAACAAACAATGGACAACAATCTATTTATATTATTCTAAAATTTTATAGTATTATTTTATGTACAGAAAACGCTTGATAATACAACAAGTTTACTCTTTAAGGGCCTCGGTAGACTCAAAAGATTCGCCTGGACAGCTAGAGGTGCAGATTCGAGTCCAGTAAGCTTGTTGCTTTTCGCTTCCAGTTGTTTCTATGAGTACTTAATCTTTCACAGGAAAAATACCATATTTTCTTCTCCGCTGCTAATAATACAAAAATACAAAATTACTCCATAAGAAAGGACGAAAACCCATTACAAATTTATTCACGAAACGTTGACACCGCGTAAACACACACGCATACATAGTTATCGATATCAGTGCGCACCACTAGCCGTACGTGCTGGGGATGAGCCAAATTGATTTTAACACAATAACGAGCGGCGTTGAATGGGCGACCCCTATTTGTAACTGCGATGACACGCCGCGCCGGGCGATCCATCATCCGCGCTTTTGTACCGTATCAGCCGGCCTTAAGTCTAGGACGCAATTTGAGCGAACCGCGCAATTATCGCACGTACACATCGACTACGCACAATACTAAAAGGTACGGCTTTTATAGTAAATAATTAACGATAGCTAGGTGGTTTATATAAATTTATATAACCTTTACCGGGAATCAGTTTAGTCCGTCTCACAATAATATAAAAGGAAGCGAGATTATTTTATAACTTAAATTATTTATAGTAGCTCACCTAATAAACGGGTTTTATTCTTAACAGATTTATAACCACCCCAAGCGAGTCTAGTGGAGTAGCTTACCATTTTTTTTTTTTAACAAAATTGACATTGCAATCGTTGTTCAAGATCTGAGCAATGGTCTATAATATTGCACACTATCATTTAATATCTATTAAATTACTAGCTGACTCGGCGAACTTCGTACCGCCCAAAAGTAATAATTTACAATAAAATAAAATTGCGACTATAATTTGAGATTTAAACTATCCTATCTCTCAAGTTGGATCGAACTGCACATGGTGTGCGAATTTTATTATAATCGGTTAAGTGATTTAGGAGTCCATTGAGGACAAACATTGTGACACGAGATTTATATATATTAAGACAGTGTGCAATATTATAGACCATATATAATTCAATTTATCTTTCGTGGAAAATCATGGTTACTTACAATTACAAAAGTCTTTTTGGAGGCTTAACGTCTTACAGCAAGTAATGGAGAGAGCGATGCTCGATATTTCCCTATGTTTAAAAGTCACAAATATAAAAGTAAATAACCAGTTATTTTAAATATTCTGTAATATAAATGGAAATAAAAATTCTACCCAAGACTGCTCAGCTAAAACAGCAATGACAAGAAGATTCTCGAATGGTGACCATGCACTGAATGAAACTTAGAGCAAGCGTAAATTGAGCCACTAAACGCGGCCACTAGTGGCTCAGTCAAGACACTTCACCAATCGAATTAGGAGTGGCTTATTGCCACGTTTATTGCCAGCATAGTGTGTATGCTGTTGGTCGCAGATGACGGGACGGCGAGATCCTAAGGGTACCTCTAGCTGAGAATTGGCTCAATAAGTATTCCAGGCGGATGGCATCTTCCCATGGGGGAGTCTCCTCTCCGTCTGGAGCCTTTAACCACTCGAACCTGAGGGTCAACTAGAGGGCGTCTCCGAGACTCGGACCTCTGCTCTAGTTAGCCGTTGTCGTGGGGGCTTGCTCTTAGTTGATGAACTGACGATGTAGTGTCGCGAGATGTCACTGGATACTGGCAAATCCAAACCGATCGATATGAATAATTGAACATCATTGGGGGAGGCCTGTGCTCAGCACTAGGCGTCGTATGGCAGAATGATGTTAATAATGATAAAAAAAAAGTGTCAATCTTTCGAAAATAACAATAATGAATTATTTCTGGAGGATATTCAATTTATATACAAACCAAAAGGAAACAATAGTGATATTGCCCACCTGCCACTGAATAGTTTCAAAAGCTATAACATTTGGATCTTGTTGGTTGATTAACTTCCAAGTGAATTTTGTTTTTTGCTAGATCTACACGGAAAAGGGAGCAACTGCATTCGACCAGTTTAGATTCTATTTTTCTGTACATGGTTGCGTTTGTCTTATTCAATTCAATTCAATTCTTTATTGTCTCCATGGTTTAAAAGGTCTTAAAATATAAATACATTAGGTACAAACATGGAACCCCGTTGGGGCACTACAATATAATACAATAATTTACTTTAAAGTAAATTAAAATCAAATAATATTATTAACATGTCAACGTGGCTTAATTACAATTGGGTACTAATTGAAATAAATATCATTCAATTTATTAATAGGTGCTCATTAAAATAAAATTTCAATAAAGTATTTTACAATGTCAATTTAGTATAATAATGTCATTCTGTTACTTTAAAAACTCTTCCAAACTATAAAATGCTTTACCTATTAAATAATCTTTTAAAGCTCTTAGATATGATTACTGTCTTATTTCTTACTCGTGAATGGAAATATTGCTTTTCATTTTACATGGCATATTTTTGAACTGAAAACTTATTTAGCGGCGTTGTACACTTTTTTTTTGTATGCGTAAAAAATGTTAAACTCGCGTCAGGTTAAACACGTGGGCTGATCGCATCATGACACACAATTAAATTGGAAAGGTTGTTGACTTTCAATATATTGGACGAAACAAAGTAATATTTTATTTTACCGTATTATAATAATAAGTCTCTATCTAGGACGTCCACGTGGCACCTTTATTGCGAAGAAAATGCATTTTTTTTTACAATAGATGACGCTAGGTGCGCTTAAACGTGATTCATGTAAGTTGATTTTTCTAAGAGATAAACTTTTTTAATGTAACATGAATTGTCATGTTTGTGTACGATAGCGCAATAAATAAATATTGTATTCTACCACATACATGATAGTACTTTTAAACTGATAATTAAAGCAATTCGTGCAGAATTATTACCTTACCATTGCAAAATATCAAAAATGCACAACGTTAATATTCAAGTTTTCACTTCTACCAGCACTCCCGGAGTGCAACCCGTCGTTATTTTTATTCTACGGACATTGGTGCAAGAACCAAAGCTGATATACAGACCTTAATATAACATCACGTTGTAACCTCATTCTATTTCTATTGATTTCATGCAGTTCAGAAACATAGATTGATGATTTGAACAGTTTTAACTGAATGTTGGTGCAAATGACCGTTGTATATTATCATATTATTGTTTTAGACTTTCATGGTCACTAACATTATAGATATTAACGGGATTGTTACTATGTACCTTGTTTTTTATGAGTCTCCGATATTTCGGCACTGTTGCAAGCGCCATGATCACGGAGTAACTGAAGTAATTGCGGGTAGATGTTATTGGCAGGCATATCGGTCTACCCTCTGACGTCGTCTTTTACTGCGCTCGATACCCGTACCACTGGTCACATTCTCACTATTCACTCGCATTTGTTCCCCGCACACAATACTCACAGTATCAGATCGCGGAACGACACTTTATTCGTTGTATAAATATTTATATATAATCCACAAATTATCTCGACAGAACGCCACTACATACCAAGATTGGTCAGGGAAGCGATTGAAATAACCAAACACAAGAATTTCAATCGTGAGGATGGGTTTAAATTGTCTAGTGTGTGGAATACAGTGGTTCGTATGTGTAAAAACCGTAAAAATCAAAAAAGTGTCGTTCCGCGATCTGATACTGTGAGTATTGTGTGCCGGGAACAAATGCGAGTGAATAGTGAGAATGTGACCAATAGTAGGGGTAGTATCGAACGCAGTAAAAGACGACGTCAGAGGGTAGACCGATATGTCTGCCAATAACATCTACCCGCAATTACTTCAGTTACTCCGTGATCATGGCGCTTGCAACAGTGCCGAAATATCGGAGACTCATAAAAAACAAGGTACATGGTAACAATCCCGTTAATATCTATAATATCATATTATTATTATAAAACCCAGTACCATGTTGCGAAAATGCTATTTAAATCCTAATCAACTCCTGTTAGGGAATGTTCTGATAGGGAAAATGAAAACGGAAAACGTAAAGATTCTCACCCTATATTCCAGTGTGTAGGTAAAAGAAAATAATTTAATCTTGTGATCAAAGCTTTCTTGCACATAGAGGGAAAAAATATATAAATTAATTACATTCAACAACATTTAATAGAGCCATTTGTTAGAAACTCTGGCCTTGACAGTACGAAATTACGATTTTCAACGTGCCACGTCGGCCCTTTTGTAAACTATATGCCGAATCATAATAATTTGTTGGCAACAATGAAATGTAACTATTTATGTCATGGGCCCCACGATATGACGTAATTACCCAACTGCGCCCTGAATGGGACCCCGGCGCGTCATACGAGAACTATTATAAACACCCCTTGTAATGTTACGATTTTAATGATATATTTTTTTTTGTCTGCGCACATGAAATGTACGGACGGTTAAATGTATCGAGTTTAGATGAACGATCTGTCGTCTGTAGTTCGACACCGACGAAGGGTTACCCCCGACCTATTTAATGCGGTAGCAAAATAAGGGAATTCGTTGAAAAGAATAACACGTTTTTTTAAATAACTATTTTACAATTAAATCAAAACAATACCCTTTTTTAGACAGGGATTTCATAATCAATAATAATTTAGTTACCACCAAATCATAATATATTGCTGCTTTATTGCTACTAAATAAAATTTATTGTAACTATATATTTATATTCTAAATGATGTAATGGAAGGTGACTTCAGACGTATCTCTGAAGTCATTTTTCAACTTGACGACTCTGTATATAACAATGCAGGGAGAAAAAACAGCCCTTGCTGAGTTTCTTGCCGGTTCTTCTCAGTACAAGTTCTCCCGCCGTAGTTTTGCGAACCGATGACGTAGCTTCTTGACCTTCACAAGTGCTTGTAACAGCCCAGACTGAATAAATGACATTTCATTTCATTGTTTTTCGTTTGAACTAATTCTATACAATTTTTTTTTTATTTAATGAAAAACTTTACAAAATTACGGGAATTAAATGGCGAACCAGTCTGATTTTATAATGGATTTATTAAAATGGAAATATGAGGCCTAATGTTGATAGAATGGAACGCATGCGTTCTATGCTATCTAAGATCATTGGTATATCAGTGACGAAAATTGTAAAATGTTAACTGTCCAATAATTTTCTATTAATGAATAAAATTTATACCTAAACTCTATGATAGAAGAATCTCTAATATATATATATATATATATATATATATATATATATATATATATATATATATATTTAAAGCATGTAACTGCTTGATTTTTAAATCTAAAGAAAATATAACTAGAAAAAATCCACGCGGACCAGGCAGCAGACGGGACTCGAACCCCGAACCTGCACCCTTCGCTATCCGAGCGAATGCACTGACCAATTATGCTACCGCGGCCCTCACGGATTGCGTCGAAATTCTCCTAGCCATTCTTAAGCTGCAAGGCAGCGCCATCTCTTCACATTATAGGTAACTCATAATGTCATATGAATACTTTTACAATTATTAAACATTTGAAAGAAGAAATAGTAATATAGTTATATATAGTTAGTTTAGTTAGTTTTTAGGGAAATATCAAAGAGACTCACCGAAGTTACTGGTGATCAAAAGGCTGGCAGCTATCTTGGTCAACGGATCAGCCTTGCCATTCAACGTGGCAATGCTGCCAGCCTATTGGGCACCATCCCTGACGGCGGCGATGGGGGTGACTTATTTTTTATTTTGTAAATAGGATGTTATTTATAAATAGGTTTAGGAAATTTGTATTTAAATATTATTTATTTCTGTACATATATAATTAAAAAGTTTGTTATATATATATATACTAGCTGACCCAGCGAACTTCGTACCGCCCTAAAAAAATAGGGGTTGTCCAGCGGACAAAATTGTGAATCTAAACCATTCTCAGATCCCCTTGAACACACACAAAAAATTTCATCAAAATCGGTCCAGTCGTTTAAGAGAAGTTCAGTGACATACACACTCACAGAAGAATTATATATATAAAGATTTTTAAAGCATGTAGCAGAATCTCGATGACTTTCAAAACTGTGAAGGCTGAATTTGTTAGGCGACCACTGGTAGATAAAATAAAGAACGAACATAAATTTTATGGTAAGCACGTAATTAGACTTGAGTTAATAATACACAATTGAATGATTGATGCAATTGAGGCGCTCATTTCAATAACAAAGGTGTCCTTCAAGAAAATTTCAATAATTGTGTTCGCCAAAGTGGCAATTTTAGGACAATCTTCTCTTGAGGATTATTACCTAGTAATAGATTTTTTATAAACTAACCACACTTATTTTATTTGGTTAAATAAAATGAATAAAAAATTTAATGTTTTATGAAATAACTACTAGAATTATAAAGAAAAGTGTACTAGAAAACAAAAAATCCACGCAGACCAGGGGGCCAATCGCCTAACGGAAATGCTTTGGGAAAAGCTAACGCTTACGATTTTATATTGTTATTTCTAGCCGCCTGAGGTTTTCGAATACCTCACGCAATTTTTGAAGTTATACTTCTTTAGGCGCGTTATGAAAAAATTATGAGAGTGAAATTTTAAGATGCGCGCGCATCACTGTAACACAAAATTTTAACAGCATGAAGTTGGTCGCTAAAGCGACCAACTTCATGCTGTTACTTTTGTGTTTACCGCACATTAAGAAAATCTACCAACAAAATAGAAATAGAATCTCTATTTTGTGGGTGCTAACGACTGCATTGTGAAGGCCTATCAAAAGTATTTATTAATCTGGAACAACGGAACCAAAGCGCGATTCAGGAGACTACAGCGCCATCTCTTGACCATTGGTGTAGTAGAACCAAAAACCACTTCTTTATTTTATGTAATAAAGTAACAGTTATAGGTATTCATATTTATAATATTTATCCACATGTTTCTAGTTTGTATATTCGGAATACGTGTTTGAGTTTCATACAAGTGCAAATCACATATGTTCTAATAAATTATATTCAGTAGCGATTTTAATTGAATATTTTAATTATTTATTTATTTTTTCAAATTAAAACTGAACTTTATTGACTGTGTCCTTTTCCAGACTTTTTATTAATTTAGTGTAATTAATTATTTGCATGCAATTAAAAACTAATTTTAAACGATGCCAAAGAAGGATAACTTCTCACGCGCCTACATAAGTACACGCACCCATTTTTTTTTAATATTGTTATTACCAATGCAAAAGAAAAAGAAAGAGCGCGAGTCATTTGGATACCTCAGGCGGCTAGAAATAACAAAATAAAATCGTAAGCGTTAGCGTTTTCCAAAGCATTTCCGTTAGGCAATTGGCCCCCAGGCAGCAGACGGGACTCGAACCCTTCGCAATCCGGGCGAATGCACTGACCATTATGCTACCACGGCCCTATTGGCCGCGCCATCTCTTCGCATTGTAGGTAACCCACATTTTTTTTCTAGTAAACTTTTCTTTAGATTTAAACATCTAGCAGTTAAATGCTTAAAAATAAAAAAAATACTAGAATTATATTTAGATCTCTTTTTTGGCGTAGGGTTCTTGATTTGTGGCATTATGAAGTTTCTAAATTTTAATTATTTGCCCGCGCAAGTGTTCCCTCCTTCCCTCAATCTGGGGTCCTTTAAGAGAGGCGAGAAGAAGCATTTTTGCAGGCCGGCAAGTAAAGGATGGTTGGTGTGGCAGTTTATAACTGCTGTACCAGCTATCTTCGCGTTTGGATTTTATCACCACTTAACATAAAATGGGGTAGAGTCATTTGCCTACCTGACTATAAAAAAACAATTAAAGGCCTATTATTGAATTTACAAAATTCTTAAACATATAAATTTATAACATGAACATGGACAGTATCGGTAGGTAACTACAGTTTGAAGTTAACAGTTACTTATTACCTCTAATTAGTTACTTATTAATGACGACGTCCTTGGCCGAGTGGTTTGTTCGCCGGATTTCATGTTGTCGCCGACTCGAGAGGTCTCCCGGGTTCGAATCCCGGTGGGGGCGCAGATATTTGTGTGATGAATACGAGCATTTGTACTCCAGTCATGGATATTTAATATATATTTCTATATAAATATACTTATATACACTTCTGGACACATCTATTGGCCCACCTTGTGTTTTCAGTTTCGTTTGGTCCTAGCTAAAATTTTATATTAGGTCGAGCAAAAAGTTTTTATGCAGTTTTGAACCTGGCACATTCACAATTTCATTCAATAGTCTTTTTTTGAATTTCGAACACAGAATTTAAAGAAACAAAAGACAATTTGGAGCCTGTTTGTTGATATCAAACAATCGAATACTAAGAAAACTTGGTTTTATTGGTTTACTTGGGTTTAATTCTTGAAAAAGTGATTGATATCTTTGGTTTTGAAACAAACGTTACTTATTCTTAACATTCAGGTGAGGTTCTATCAATAATCTATGGATACTTCACCTGAAGTCGCCGCCCAAGCTGTGGCACTTATTCAGGCCAGACACAGCCAAAGAAACGTGAGTGCTCAACTTAATTTAAGTCGATCTGCGGTCCGAAATGTTTATCGGAGGTACCTAGAGACTGGCGGCTTTGTTCATCGCCAAGGAAGGCCACGATCTCGGGTCACAACTGAAAACCAGGATCGATTCATCGTGACGACCAGCTTGAGAAATCGTCACCTTACTTACCTCCATTGAGATACAAAAACAAATTCGCGACTTCCACGGAGTATCTGTGAGCGCTCGAACTGTTCGGAGAAGGTTAAAAAAACGCGATATGGTACCACACAAGCCAGCTAATAGGCCCAAACTAACGCGAGCCCACCGAACAGCGCGCCTTCATTTCGCACGCAGTCATTTAAATTGGACACAGCAAGATTGGAGCCGTGTACTCTTTTCTGATGAGTCTAAAATTGTGTTACATGGCAATGATGGAAGGAAGAAGGTCTACCGACGTAAGGGAGAGCGTTTCGCACAATGCTGCTTTGAAGAGAGGGTTGCTTATGGCGGTGGCTCATGGACTGTCTGGGGCGGTATATCCGCGAGCGGCAAAACTCAACTTGAGGTTGTTACAGGACCACGGCTGCCAACATTAAATGCTGAAAGGTACATTCGTGAGTGCTTAAAACCTCACGTGATACCATACTCGGACTATGTGGGCCCAAATTTCCTTTTTATGCATGATAATGCAAGAGCCCATGCGGCCGGCATCGTCAGGGAATATCTTCGGGATGTGAACATCACAGTTATGGACTGGCCAGCCAGAAGCCCAGACATGAACCCCATTGAGCACATGGGGGACGAGTTAAAAAGACGTGTTAGGGCTCGTCAGCCAGTTGCCCAGACGATGCAGGAGTTGAAAACTGCCATAGAAGAGAAATGGGAGATGATCCCTCAAAATTTCATAGAGCGGTTGATAAAGTCTATGCCGAATCGTATGAGAGCTGTGGTAGATGCCCATGGAGGCAACACGCGTTATTAAATTAAACCTAACAAGGCGCATATCCGACTTGTTAGGCGTAGCTCCATGTCGTATGGTATTCTGAATTCAAACTTAAATCAATACGATCGAAAAAGATGGTAAAATGTATCAGGTTTAAAACTGCATCAACAGTTTTTGTTCAATCTAGCAATCATATTTCGGTAGGGGCCATCGAAACCTAAACTCTAAGGTGGGCCAATAGATGTGTCCAGAAGTGTATGTACAGTACCTATATGTATTCTATCCGTTACCCTAGTATCCCATAATACAAACCTTATAGTGCTTAGCTTGGGGCTAGGCTATTTGGTGTAAGTGTTGGAAATATTTATTTATTTATTACGTTACTTATCACGTCACAAATTAAAGTACAGTCGTAGTGAAAACTGTACCTATTCATTGCCTTATTGCCATTAAAACGCAACTCGCTCTCAAACAATTGAAAGCCGACCGCGTTGCGCCCGAGTTCATATCCTGATTAAATTCTGCGTCATCCCCGGGTGCGGACGTGACGCCCCGTAAGATTATTGTCACCCCATTAATCCCATGTCCGTTTGATTACATTAGCACAGTTTGTTTTCATAGTTATGAGATGGACCGGGCGACTCTGAAATTATGCGAGATTGACGTGCCCGACCGAGTTACGCGTGTGGCGGCGACCCAGTTGTTTTATTGGGCTTATTAAAAGTTGTAATGTCTACCACTGAATGATAAAATTAACTGTAAAAAAAACATGATTTTATTTTAGGTTTTAAAAAAATTTTTGAAATTATACTTCTTTAGGCGCGTTATGAAAAAATGATGAGAGTGAAATTTTTAGATGCGCGCGCATCACTGTAACCCGAAAGTAACAGCATGAAGTTGGCCGCGGGCGCGTTATGAAAATATCATGTGAGTGAAATTTCGAGATGCGCGCGCATCACTGTAACACAATAGTAACACCATGAAGTTGGCCGCAGGCGCGTTATGAATGTTAGTGTCTAATAATGGTGGATTATTTACCACTTAGTGGTTAATAATCCACCATTATAAGGCATATGTTCGAAAGGTACTTTGAACGATCCACGGAGCTCCATAAAATGATCGCGTTGTCAAAAACAATGTTGGCACGCTCGTCGCCTCTGATCATTGTTTTCATATTTATAATATTTATCCACATGTTTCTAGTTTCTATATAGACACAACGTGTTTTAGTTACTTACAAGTGCTAATTACATTATGGACTAATAACTTAAATTCAGTAGTGATTTTAATTGAATATTTTGAATATTTATTTAATTTTTCAAATTAAAACTGAACTTAATTGACTGTGTTAACTATCCTTTTCCAGTCCTTTTATTATTTTATTGTAATTATTAATTATTTGCATGCAATTAAAAAAAATTTTTAATGATGCTAAAGAAGCATAACTTCTCACGCGCGTACATAAGTTACACGCATCCATTTTTTTTTTATATATTTTATATCTACACACTTTGACATTTAATCGACCGGACACAATCAAGTCAAGATTCACGAGGCTTTGAGTTTTAAATATATTTTTCAAAAATCAAATATGTTTAGATAGTTCAGTCATCGTTATAGTTCTGATAAGATGTCAGGTTTATAAATGTGTGTAATACTTACTTTTATTGGAGTTTACTCCTTAAGAATCGATTTGCATATATAAGGGGCCCGGTATGAGAAAAATGTGAGGAGTAAAATCTATCGATGAATGACCTCGTTACGTTTTTGGTGCGCATCCTATGTCGCGCAACTTTGACAAACAAAGATGACGGATTGACATTAATATTTTTTTTAAAATCTGAACTGAATTTAGATATTGTTTCTGATAGAGCAATGGGGCAACGAGGTATGGTACAACCATTGATGCGGTATTTTCAAGATTCGTGAACCACGTATCTACGAACGTCCATGTGTCTTATATTTTAGTTACCATAAACCACTTGTCACTGTAATTAATAATGCAGACAATGTTAATTTAATTAATATTTAAAAAAATGATAATAGTCTGATAATAATAATTACATAATTTATCATCATTCCTAATGATATATTTATGCACATCTGAAATTGACTATTGTAAAAAGTTTAATGTAAAATATTTCGTCGATTATAATAAATGTATATGAAATGAATAAATATATATTTATATATGTATATTATTTTCATTAACTTGTTAATTTACCCTTTCATACAGTATCAATCTTTTTTAAGTTAAATAAACTCTTTTTGCGTCTAGTTAGACTATCTAACTTAAGGAGTAAACTCCAGTCGTGTTTTAGCAGTTTAGAATTATATGTTTGGGTGTTATTGGTCAATAAAATGGTTCTCTCTTTCTCTTTCTCTCCCCCCCCCTCTCTCTTTCTCTCACTCTCAGTTATAAAGTTTGCCAATGGGTTTGGCAACAATAAGGCTTAAAGAAATATCTTAAAATCACTACAAATAACCAACTTTTCTTTTGATATTAAAGTAAATTCAATTTAGAATTACGTCACCCTGAACTGACGTATCAATACATAATCGTATCAAATATCCACTTTTGATTAAATGAGACGTCCAAGGATAATACGGAAAGCCAGAGGGTAGATTCGAAGAAATTAACGGTCCCCTAAAGATTAGGGAATTAATAAAGGAACCAATATGGGGAATGCAACGGTGAAAGGACGACATATGATTGGATGAGCCGTAGGTATCAATTTGTAGAAATTGACAAGATCCCTCTTTATTATGAATAAAGAAGTAGGACCAGTTGTATAATTACAGAGGTTGCTGATGCACTTGAGCAACTTCCTAAGTATATATATTTTTTAACCGTTGACAATGGGAAGCATTGAAAAAACATAACTTCATTTGTATAACATTATTATCTACTTGTTATTACTTTCATCAATTTCAAGTTCAGTTTCATTTAAATAATAGGAGTAATGGCGGGGTACAGTAAATGAAATTCTATTTAGTCCGTCAGTTAGATAATCAAAAAAGAATGGACACGTATTTTTTCTTTGGGCAATCAACCAAAAAATGACAAAGTTATGCACGTCAAAGTTTGGGAGTAGGGGCTCGTGACGTCACTTTTTAGTAAATATTCACTTAAAAGTGTACTCAAACGTGACGTCATGTGACTTTTCAAATCAATATATCTCCGCAATGTTTATATTATGTGAAAAAAGAAAAAATACGTGTCCAATACTTTTTGATAATCTACCTGATAAACGAAGAAAAAAAAAATAGTCATCATCTCTATTCAAAGAAGATTGTACTACTTAAAAAAGTAAATATGGTAAAGTTTACAGTGATATCAAATAAGTCTCCAAAATGTAGATAAACTTGTGTACATCAATATTTGTTTCTTAGGTTTTCACGCACATCACTCATTAAATAAAACTAGTTTTTACGGGTTAATGCACGAAACTTTATTTATATTTTATGCTTTATACTATTTATACTTTAATAAATAAAGTTTCGTGCATTAACCCGTAAAAACTAGTTTTATTTGTGTACATCAACTTTAGATAAACAAAATTTACAACCCGTTATATTTTGATTTGAATGATTTGGTTCATTTAGTTACGAACCTTTTTATTTTTTGTTGTTATAATACGAGCAAATTAACTCATCCGATCTGCCGTTATATGTATCCAAGTGGAGTTTAGTCGCTATAATCGCTGATGTGGCAGAATAATATACACCTACAGCTATCTTCACCTTGGTGTTATGAACTGGGGTATCACGACCAAAAAGTAGGTAATAATATTTCACTATAATCTTTTTCTTTATGGTAGACTAGCGGGCCGCCCTCGCTTCGCTTCGGTGTAGAACTGAAGTGTAGACCAGAGTTTTTGTTCTCAAGCTTGTATTATACACAATGACATTCATCTATGATTCTTCTTATGCCTGCATGCACAATCTCGGCCTGATCGGTTTAAAATTGACAAAGTTTCATACAAACTTTCATTCCCTATTATATCCCCTTGGGGGTAGAATTGATCAAAATCCTTTCTTAGCGGATGCCTACGTCATAACATCTACTTGCATGCCAAATTTCAGCCCGATCCGTCTAGTGGTTTGGGCTGTGCGTTGATAGATCACTATGTCAGTCAGTCACCTTTGAGTTTTATATATATAGATACTGGTTTCTCATCCAGACACTTCAAGTCGTGTGAAAATCCACTATTCCTGTCCCCTTTATCGTGTTTGTATCGCTATAATAAAAGGGTGTTAGCGTTAATATTATAATTACAATTTTAGCAGAATTGAGCATCTCAATTCGAGGGTCACTTATAGTAATGTTTGAAATGCAGACCTTTTTCTCTAGACAAGCTCAAACTCCAACTCTTATTTCGTGTTCAAAGTACGAAATGATAAAATTCCAGTAATTGAGCGTACCTTCGTGCACCAAACAAACTTCGGCCTTTCCACATGTAAGTGGAAGAAGTGTCATGACAATAGTAGTAAAAGAGGACCTTCTATCGCTCGGAGGGTGCAATCAAAAGGCAGTGTTTGAGCACCCGACGCGTCCTCACGACCAATTAGCCCCAGCATCGCGCCACATAAATTGTTTGAAATAGCATCGTTCTACACTGTTACGTTTTGTTATGAAGTCCGTGATCTAGATGCGACAAATTCACTTTTAAGTTTAAAAATATCAGTAGAAATAAAATTTTCGAAATTTGATTGATAAAACTAATCCGTGACTATCAGGAAAGGTCTTGTCGACTCTTATGGTGCTGCCGATGCAGCAACAAAAACAATTAAGCTTATCAATGACTTTTTAATATTTGTAAATGAAATCGTCACAATTGAATAGCCCAAAGCTTTCTACCTACTTACGAAAGTAATTTAGGGTTTTAATGTTACTCAGGTACAGTCGAATTGAGAAGATCGTTGGTGCAAAGGCTAGGTCTGCGATTGCGGAAGTAAAACTTTCAAAATGGCCTGTCAGAGGATAGGGGACCGAAAAATTACTATATCAAGCTCCTGCGTGCTTCGAAACTATGAATTTTAGTACCCACTAATCCAAAAGGAACCTCGTGATCATGATCCATTCTCCTTATTTTATCTATAGGAAAGTGCTTTAGCATTGGAGACATTAAAAGGCTGATGATGAAAGTGAAATTTGATGAAAATTTTGAAATTGTACTGTAAAATACTGTTCTTAATTTCATTTACATAATTAAATACAGACTTTAATGGTTTTCCTGGCAAAGACAATATCATCCTACCAAATATTTGTAAGAATAGTGAATATATATACACATGAGAGACGAAAATCTTACCTAACACCTGTTAAAAATCTTAATTATTCCACTAATAGTTTGCCAGTTCCAGAAACTCTTTCACCTCATTTCTCCAAGCCTCTGCCCGCCTCCACTTTTACAGAGAGTTCATTATCACAAATAAACCGAAGAGCTTTTCCGTTTTTACTGCAGCTGAATGTTCAACAGCGATCTGCTAGTGAATTACCCTTGAAACTGTGTCAAGTGTTCCAAGTATGGGTGTCTAGATGTCAGACTGTGGAATCGGTGCCAAATTTTTCGCTGTGGAGCTCCGATTGCCAGTTTTGGGAATTTGTAATGGAACTCTTGTTTCCGTTTAATGAGGTGTCAATAAAAATTTGCTGGCAACCCGAAACAAGTATGTCCTAGATTTCCTGTACTTTTGTTTTAAGAGAAAAATACGAATATTTTTATATAGCATGGTATTCTAGCCTGTTCTGTTTGACGCAAAATACTTTGCACTATATGAACACTGGCCAGGAATTTTGCTTTAATTCTGGAATTTGTCTCTGGTGAATCTATTTTTTTAAATAGCGCTTTCATTTTCTTTAGTAGTGCTTTAAATTTTTAGGTTTTTTGATACTAAACTTCCATTTCTTCCAATCATATCATTCATCATTACTCTATATCTATATTTATGATTTTATTTATTTTTTAAGCATTTAACTGCTAGATGTTTAAATCTAAAGAAAAGTTTACTAGAAAATAAATCCACGCGGACCAGGCAGCGGACGGGACTCGAACCCGCATCCTTCGCTATCCGGGCGAATGCACTGACCATTATGCTACCACGGCCCTATTTGCCGCGTCGAAATTTTCCTAGCCTTAAGCTGCAAGGCAGCGCCATCTCTTCGCATTGTAGGCAACCCACTTTTTTCTAGTAAACTTTTCTTTAGATCTATATCTATATTCTTAATACACGATTAGTTCTATGTTGAATCTGTTTAATAAAAAGGTATCAAAATGAAATTAAATTCTACTCAATTACACTTTAAGTTTACAATCGCACGAAACAGTTGAAACCCTATCTTCATTCGCTTGTTGCCTCCAACCTCCTTTTAATCCGTAAGCCAAGTTTCTAACTCAGTAAAGAGGCGAATTAACATCCGACTCAATGGGTTAATCCTTCTCCCACTCACATGGGGCTGCGGTTAGTAACAACTGTATTCCTCAACTCACCTGACATGACTTCATATTGTTAACTTGTTTTGAATGCTGATGTTCTGCGAAGCGGACTAGAGATCACTGATTATTATGAAATGAAGTCCTCCGTGGTTTGTATTAAGGTCTACTTTTGAATGCTGTTAAAACAAAATTTGTCATTTTGTTTCTATAAGTTTTATTATTGGCTGTAAAGAGATCTCTTCTCAAAGAAAGATGGCGGCAAGAACTATGAGGTCAAAGAACGAATCCTTGTCTAGTGAATTTGAAAATGAACTTAATGATGAAATTCCAGAACTATAACTTTTGTCTCGCTATTGGGTGTTTGCAATAACAAACATTTATAATAATGTACGTACTTTTCTGTTATTTCCTAAATTTTGTTTTCATTACTTTGTTATTTCATTGTGAAATCAATATGTGCAACAACTTGGAAGAATGTGAGTCAAAGCAGTGATTTTATAGACAAGGAGATATTTTATTCCACCTTTCGCTTTTCTATGTTGTCGAAGACAGACTCTTTGATTATAAATATCTATATTTTATCTATGCCACGCCGTCCTAACTCTATTCTTGTCAACTCTCTCTTGTTCTGCTTTCTTCTATAACTGTTATACTTACTGTCTTTTCCTTGTATTTCTGCAATAGTGTATTTAATAATATAACCCTTTCCCCTAACCGCCGTTTCCTTTGCTGTCCTCGTCATATGTAATATTGTTACGTGTCGGGATGGGGTTCGAAATTATATGCCAGTTCACGCTTGACAGTTCTTTATTCACCACTCAGTTCACACGATTAACACACAATGTTAATTACAAAACACTCACTAAACACTTTATTTCACTATACAAGTCACTACACTATCGCAATTGAACACTTTTGTTGCACTTTGATCGCCTTTGGATTCGCTCTGAAATCGCTGTTGAAACTCAACTGTCTCTGCGCGGCGCCAATCGCACTTATATACGCCGATCGACGCATTCTAGAAAGTACCTGTTAAATTGAGAATTAGCTAGCACCCGCGAGTACCAAGTACCTACTTATACCTACGCAGGTAACGCGCATAACTTGTAAATAGGTGCAGATGTCGTTCCACTTTCTCCCTTACGCCGAACTGCATAAGGCTCATTTTAGAATGAGCCGCATTGCTCGACATCTATCGCGACCCGCGGTGCTCTGGCACATTCGATCTCTAGCACTTTCGCGGTTACGTTTCGAGAGCGTTTGTGACAATATTAAGGGTTTCACCTTATGGGTAAATATTTTTGAAAAATACCTGTTTCTCATATTTTTACGCACGCCAATTATTCAGTAAAACATATTTAACAAGTTTGCAGTCCAATTTATTGATTATTCTAGCCTTGTCTTTCCTTCTACTTGTCTTTTTCCTTGCTGTCTTGTCAGTATTTACAAAGCACTTTCATTGTGAAAAATATTATATTAATTATGAAAACATACTAACTCCTTAAGCACTTCAAAGGCGAAGAGCTTATTTCCCAGACGTTTTCTGTCAAAATAATAAATAATAATAATAATAAATATCTCCAACACTCACACCAATTAGCTTAGCCCCAAAGTAAGCACTGTAAGGCTTATGTTAACTGATACTAGGGTTACGGATGGAATACATATACAGTATATATATACATATTAAACATCCATGACTGGAGCGCAAATGCTCGTATTCATTACACAAACATCTGCCCCCACCGGGATTCGAACCCGGGACCTCTCGAGTCGGCGACACCATGAAACCCGGCGTACAAACCACTCGGCCACGGAGGTCGTCAAATAAATAACGCGACGTTTACAGCTTCCTAAAACTTTTAAGGCAACAAGTGTAATATGTGTTAATGTGTTACTAAATTGTTCTAAGAAATTTGAACGCACGCGACATAATGTGAATCGTTTTTAGTACAGTCAATCTGTCGAAAAAAATATCGTTACAGTGAAAAAAAAAACCTAAAGGGTGTCTTGTTTTTTCTGTTGCCAAATGACGTCAGTAAGCCACCTTGGCGATGGGCATGTTCAACTCGTAGGCGTTTTTTGAAAAACTCAAAAAAACCGCCAAAATTTTTTTGAAACGCATTTTTCTTGTTTTGTATGCATTTTAGAAACTTTTTTTTCGACCATTATTGTAGAGGGCGTTGAGTGCTACAATTTATGTCATTGTTGCAATCTCGCACAACAAAAAATGCGCATTGTAGGTGGCGTTAAAGTCTCAAAAAGTGTTTTTTCACTTTTTCACCCTGAAAATATCATTTTAATGGAAAACTTTAAATGGCAAAGTTGTATCGTACATAATTACCAACAACTTTTGTATAAACATTTTTTTTGTATTACTTACCGTTTTCAAGTTATAAATTGCGCAGGTATGAAAAATCCAATAGAGCGGTTTTGGGCAGTTCAAGTACACATTTGCAGTGCACATTTCAATGTACGTTTTTTTTTTTTTTTTTTCATTTTTTTTTTGTTTTTCAATCATGAAAAAAAATAAAAAATAGTAAAACGTACATTGAAATGTGCACTGCAAATGTGTACGTGAACTGCCCAAAACCGCTCTATTGGATTTTTCATACCTGCGCAATTTATAACTTGAAAACGGTAAGTAATACAAAAAAATTGTTTATACAAAAGTTGTTGGTAATTATGTACGAAACAACTTTGCCATTTAAAGTTTTCCATTAAAATGATATTTTCAGGGTGAAAAAGTGAAAAAACACTTTTTTGTGACTTTAGCGCCACCTACAATGCGCATTTTTTGTTGTACGAGATTGCAACAACGACATAAATTGTAGCACTCAACGCCCTCTACAATTATGGTCGAAAAAAAGTTTCTAAAATGCATACAAAATAAGAAAAATGCGTTTCAAAATATTTTTGATTGCTTTTTGAGTTTTTCAAAAAACGCCTACGAGTTGAACATGCCCATCGCCAAGGTGGCTTACTGATGTCATTTGGCAACAGGAAAAACAAGACTTACCCTTTAGGTTTTTTTTTCACCACTCAACCTACAGATTGACTGTACTATTTCTATGAATCGAATATATCAATTATGGGTTTTTTTTTAACATATTACTATTTGAAAAGAAAACCGGCCTTCTTTTTTTATTTGTATCGTTTCCACACAAAAGAAAGAAATGCCTGTTCCAAAACATTCATGGAAATCTAAGTCGGTTTTCCAAATAGGTACCCGTTTGTGTTGGCAACAGTAATTCAGTGAAATAACTTATCTTGTGGTAGTTTTCTTATGGTTATTAAGACATTGTTAGAGACCTACAAAACGGAAAAGTAAAATATATATTGCCTTGTAGCTTAAGAATGGCTAGAGGAATTTCTACGCGGTCCGTGAGGGCTGCGGTAGCATAATTGGTCAGTGCATTCGCCCGGATTGCGAAGGATGCGGGTTCACCCTTCACAATTTGGGAATTTTTTCTAGTTATATTTTCTATAGATTATAACATCAAGCAGTTACATGCTTTAAAAAAATAAAAATTATAAAATATATATTGTCAATTTACACGTGAGGCTGTTCTTAGAATGATTTTTCAGGTTTGTTAAATATCTACTAGTCACTTACTAAACAAAACAGATAAAAATCTAATAATGAAATATAATACATCCAAAAGAAAATATTACTAGAAAAAAATCCACGTGGACCAGGAAACAGACGGGACTCGAACCTGGGGCCCAATTCTCGCGGCATAGATATTATATCACCTTCGATATATATCCAATGATCTGGCT
Source organism: Chilo suppressalis (assembly GCA_902850365.2). Lineage (NCBI taxonomy): Eukaryota > Metazoa > Arthropoda > Insecta > Lepidoptera > Crambidae > Chilo > Chilo suppressalis. The sequence goes on from OU963894.1 coordinate 2,573,562, forward strand.
TTTATCGAAGGAAAACCTTTTTGCCCTATTCTCACCATGTCGCAATAGATATTTATCTACGGATGATCAGTAGACATACATCGACTGGTAAAGAGCCTTCGATATATAAATATCTATGGATCTTGGCATGTCAATCTTGTTATTTCCACTTTTTTTACCTATTATTTGTTGTGTTGTCGTGTGCCATTTTGCCAATTATTGTTACCTTAAGATGTTGTTAACTGCCTTCATAAATAATTAGTAAATAAAGAAGTAGGTAAACAATGGTGTCGATTGTGGCGTGATTCTCTAAACTTCTTTTTCTTTTTTTATGGCATGCACGGTTTGTGCGTTCAGCTTCTCTAAACTTAATCCTAAATTTAACATCAGTCTCTCTTTTTAATTCTGTATAGAGAATGACAAGGAAACAGTGGTGTCGATTCTAGCATGATTCTCTAAACCTAAACTTAAATTATACAGCAGTATATCCTTGTCATTCTCAATACAGAATGAAAAGGAGGGACTGATGTTAAATTTAGATTTAAGTTTAGAGAATCACGCCAGAATTGGCACCACTGTTGTCAAGTTTAAGTTTAGATTTAGAGAATCGTGCCTGAATCGACACCAGTTTATATTAACGATGGATGAGTTGATTCATGTTTTCGTAAATGATTTAGTAAATGACGTGATTGCTGCTGCTGTGCTAAGGCGCCGCCCGTTGTGAGAGCAAGAGGGTCCATTTGAAATGAGGGACGCCGACTTCATAAAAAAATTACGTTTAAACAAAAATTTGGTTAGAAATCTATAAAGTTATGAATGACATTGGTATCGATTCTGGCACGATTCTCTAAACTTAAAACTAAATTTAACATCAGTCTCTCCTTTTCATTCTGTATGGAGAATGACAAGGATACACTGTTGTCAAATTTACGTTTAGGTTTTAAAGAATCATGCCAGAATCGACACCATTTTCTTATTGACGATACGGAGTTTTTGGCGGGATTTCTGCGAGTGCGGTTGGCGTCTTATTTTAATTATTCTAAAATTCGTTCATAGTGGATATTGTGAAATAAAATTGGTGTGATTTGGTGTTACAACCGTCTGCGCAACTGAAGAATTAGTGGAATCTTTAATATATACGCGGTCAAGTGGACGCGAGAACTTTATTGTAGTGTTGACTACCTCACAGAAGCTTAGAGAAAAAGCCAACTCCATAAATTTCGTGCCAAACACTCCAAGAAACATTAGAATGCGTCACACCGACATTCTAATGTAAAAAAAGAAGATTAATATAACTAAAGGCTAGGCTGTATGGGCATTGTTCCCTTTGCCTTCCCTAAAAAGGGAGAATCTTAAATAATATTGACGTTTCATTATACATAACGTTGAAATTATACACGCATACAATTTAGGTAAAGTTGAGATTTCTTATACTCAAAAAATGTATACTCATATTTAATATGAATGGAATTCATAAAATATCATTTTGTTGCTTGTAAAATTCTGCTCTAATTTATTATTATTTTATATAGACTATGATGTTAACTTAATCGAGAAAAACGGAACGCATTCGGCAGTGACAGAATATCTACGATCATTGGAATATCGAAAATCCACGAGAATAGCATTTTTTACCATCAGTAGATATTTTCAATAGATATCCCTCCTTTCGATATTATCTCGAAGCCGATATAATATCTACGCCGCGAGAATTGGGCCCCTGCACCCTTCACTCTTCTAAGATTTTAACATCAAGCAGTTACTTGCTTAAAAAATTAAAAAAATAACTATAATTTCTATTTCTTCTTTCAAATGTTTAATGCTTGTAAAGGTATTCATTTGACATTGTGGGTTACTACAATGCGAAGAGATGGCGCTGCCTTGCAGCTTAAGAGAGGCTAGAAAGAATTAGACACGTTTGTCAGGGCCGCGGTAGCATAATCGGTCAGTGCATTCGCCCGGATAGCAAAGGGTGCGGGTTTGGGTCCCGTCTGCTGCCTGGTTTACATTTAATTTAGATTTAAACATCAAGCAGTTAAATGCTTAAAAAATAAAAAATAAATATCTATAGTATATTCAATTTACTAGTTATAAGAAGTCTACTTATATCTATGTATATATATAAAACTCAAAGGTGACTGACGGACATAGTGATCTATCAACGCATAGCCCAAACCACTGGACGGATCGGGCTGAAATTTGGCATGCAGGTAGATGTTATGACGTAGGCAACCGCTAAGAAAAGATTTTGTTCAATTCTACCCCCAAGGGGATAAAATAGGGAATGAAAGTTTGTACAAAACTTTGTCAATTTTAAACCGATCGGGCTGAGACTTTACAAGCAGGTATAAGAAGAATCATATATGAATGTCGTTGTGTATAATACAAGCCTGAAAACAAAAACTGTAGTCTACACTTCAGCTCTACACCGAAGCGAAGCAAGGGCGGCCCGCTAGTAATATATTAGTTCCCGTGTAAGATTCCATTCATATAAAAGATGCACAACCGACAGCAACAGAATAGATGAAAGTTCAGTAAAACATTAATTCTTTTCAAATGTTTGAACCACAAAAACGGCCATTGTTTTTTAGTATGTGTTGCTACATTTAGATATTTTCGGGGAGCAATGTATTAGTCCCGAATGATAAAGAAGGTAAAGTAGTTTCCCTAGATTTATGCGTTTCGGAACGGAGGTTAATTAGTGTAGAGGTTGGCCACACACGGTAATACACATAAAAGTAATGCGCACCGAAATAGCAAGTACGACTTTTAGAGCTCTGCGTTAGAGTGTGCTCGCCATTGGATGTTGTCGGGTTTTCTTTTCCGTTACTATAGCATAAAAACCGACCAAATGCGAGTTCCGACTCAACGTTTAGCGTTTCATCGCACTATGTTAATAAGCTAGTTGACTCATGTCAAATTGCTATACAAATGTTTATTTCTTATAATTTTTGGTATGAGGAACCTAAATACATCGATTTCACTTCATAAAATTAGAAGATGGCTGTAGTAATTTAATTTGAAAAATAGTTTTTTAGTCTATCCTTTTTAAACACTAAAAACGCTGTCCACCATGATTGTGACGTCAACATAATAGCAAAACAACTAAACGCCATTCTCGTGTTACCGTGGTTTCTGTCGTCCGACTAAATATATATCTAAAAACTCTTATATCTTGAAGAAAAGTTTCCGTTTATTGGTTTTCTTGACTAATTTAATGCTGGACGCCGGATTTCTGAAAGCAGAAACGACAAAACTCTTTGACTTGGCAGATACATTCATAACTTTAAAAATTTAAACCACAACATTTCTGGAGTTTTAACGATGTGTTTCTTTATTCTCGTATAATACAATCTTGATAATTACTATATTTATCATGAAATATATTAGAAATCATGGTTTTGTAATGTAAATTCAGATAGGTTATATCCTGCGAGTGTTTGTTTACTATGGTTCCCGTCATACCATAGATAATCTATAGTCTAAAATGGCCGACAGCGTTTTTGTATGTCCGTGAAAAATCTATTTTAAAATTTAAGTTTTGTAGCTTTCTAGGTAAAAAAAAAATACAATACATTTTTTTCGGTCTAATTGAACAATTATTAATAAATATAACTAGAAAAAATTCCACGCGGACCAGGCAGCAGACGGGACTCGAACCCGCACCCTTCGCAATCCGGGCGAATGCACTGACCAATTATGCTACCGCGGCCCTCACGGACCGCGTCGAAATTCCTTCTAGCTATTCTTAAGCTGCAAGGCAGCGCCATCTCTTCGCATTATAGGTAAACCCACAAGGGTGCGGGTTCGAGTCCCGTCTGCTGCCTGGTCCGCGTGGAATTTTTTCTAGTTATATTTTCTTTAGATTTAAACATCAAGCAGTTACATGCTTTAAAAATAATAAAAATTATAATTATTAATAATTTAAAACATATTTCCAAAAAGTGTCAACTAGCCTATTATATTTTAAATCCTGTTGTTTTTTTTATTTTTTACTAAGCCATGCACCTTAAAGGATAAGCCGGCTACATAGCCATAACTTTAATTTATATCACAATTCGATAAGGACAATGAAAGAAACTTATGAATTCTGTCGCTGTTATTACAACTAAAGTTGGAACTAAAACATTGATGAAATTTAAAAAATAAATCTTGTCTACTACATTTAGTACTATTATTAAGACCAATTCTGTGTGTATCGTTCTGCGAACACTCCATCAGTATGTGCATCAAATCTTCTTTAGTATTTTGACAACTGTCACAATAGGGATTATTTCTTTTGCCCATTAAATTTGAATGTATTCAGTGGAACATGCCCAGAACGAACTCTCAAGCAAAAAGCAAGCAATTTACGATTAAAATTACTTTAGTGGAACAACGGGACATGAGGTGGCTAAATCCTGTGATTGTTAAGATCAAATATTGCACGATGATAAAATCGCGTTTTTGTGTAACCACCTAAACATTTTTGCTCTTGATTTACAAACAGACTACGTGTACTTTATGAGACAGTCCAAAAAAGATGTGTTATGTAGTTATTAGTAGATCATGCTATGTTATTCCCTAAATAATAATGTGTTTTTTTGTATTATTTTATTGTATTTTTGTATTATTTTATTGTGTACTCTTCCCCTTTATTACTAGAGATATTCTTAAAATAACTTCTGAAGGCAATTTGTTGATGGGGATAATTTTATAGGCATAAAAGTCCAATAAACCAATAAAATTAAATGAATAAATTCTTTCCAACACTCACACCAATTAGCCAAGCTCCAAAGTAAGTACTGTAAGGCTTGTGTTTTGGAGGTACTAGGGTAACGGATATATTAAACATCCATGATTGGAGTACAAATGCTCGTATTCATGATACAAACATCTGCCCCTACCGGGACTCGAACCCGGGACCTCTCGAGTCGGCGACACCATGAAACCCGGCGTACAAACCACTCGGCCATCTATTCATATACAGGGCGTCCCACGGCTACCTCACACGGAGGGAAAGTATATTAAATATTGAAGATAGATTAAATATCGATTTAATATTATTGTTTTTATTTTTTATTTTACAGTTTTTCTTAATATCGCCTGCTACAACTGGGATTCAAAATCAGATTTTAAAAAAATCTGTGAAAGCAGTTCTTGTTATTATTAAAAATAAAATGATGTGTTCTTTCAGTAAAATATCCTATCTTCAATATTTAATATACTTTCCATCCGTGTGAGGTAGCCGTGGGACGCCCCTCAAAAACACTTCAAAAGCAGCAAGTACAATAACAAAACATATTCGCTCCAAGTATAAAAACATGATGTGCGGCGCTTAATATGTCGTGACAAATAAATGCAGAATAAAGTTGTCTCGCGAACGGCCGGCCTTACACTCGACGTCGCTCGCGCGGTTTTTGCCCGAGCGTTTTAACAAAATTTATGGTTCTTCTTTTTGTAAGGTCGGTCGGTACCTACCGGTCCTACGTTCCGGAGCTATATTTTTGAATCACTCGCCTAGCGTCGAACACTCGATTTCTAGTAATTTTCATTCGACATAATTAATTCCGTATTTTTGAATCGCTCGACGTCAACGAGCGGTCTCGACCATTCGTTGCGCGTTGGCGAAAATGGAGGCGAATGGTAGAATAATTTTCAAAATGTCAGATATATTAAAGATTTTTTCTCAATCTTTTTAAAATACAGATAAGATGACTATTTGTTGCGACGTTTTGATCTTTTTTTTACAAAAAAGGCAAAAGAATAAATAACCAGTTATTGAGAATTATACGTCTATTTTTCACAGCGGCAATGACTGCTCATTATCTTTTTAAACGTCTTTTTTTCCGTGTTAATAAAAATAAAAATGTTGTTTTAAACTGGTAACTGTAGATAAACGATTCAAAAATACGGAAAATCAGTATCTTAAGGTAACTTAAGGTGACTTATGTCGCATTCGACGATACCATGTCAGCGAGTGATTCAAAAATACAGCTCCCGGTCGCTCGTTCGTTTCTTACGGACCGTAGGTCAGTGCATTTGCGTTGGGCGGGCTAATGTGGAACTTTTTCTCTTTCCAGGTATGTACCTGTAACCTTTTTTTGGCGTTGCTGTGACGCTTCTACGGCCGCAGAAGTGGGTGTGTATTAGTCTTTTGTTGATGTCCAGTGTATTTTTTTGTAGATGGTAATTAATTGTATCCCTACCATTTGTAGGGATATCGTGATATACAAGGTGTAAAAAAACCTATGACAAAGACTAAAACTACGCATTCTGTACACCCAAACAAGTAATATTACAAAATATTGTTCGTGGGAAACATTTGTATTTTTAAAGTTAAAAAAGTACTTTTTCATCCCACCACCTCGGAAAGTGTAATTTTGCGCTTCGAAATCTGGCTGGAAAATTCTATTTTATTCGCTTGAGCGGCAAAGTAGATTTGAATTTAGAACATCACATATAATGAGTACTCAATATAATTGTAAATTCAAAACGTCATTAAACCTATTTAATGTAACCTCTATGGTGCCAAATTTATGATTAGAACTTTTTAAATTGTGAAAAAATTTAAATTTGGAACCTTCTTGGTTTCTTTGTTTTATTTGCGTGCTTCGCGCCATTCTAGTTTTTCACGTTTTATTGCTTAAATATTTTGTCATTATAAATTGTTTTCTTTTTCATTTTGTCATTTCCTCGCTGAGGTGGGATGAAAAGTTACGTATTGCACTCGAGTGGAAAGATTTTTCACCTTGTGCTCGTTTGTTTCCCTCGCTGACGCTCAGGATTCTAATTTAGAATCACTCGCTGCGCTCGTGATTCAACTTTAGAATCCTTCGCTTGCTCGGTCATCCAAATCGAGCACGCGGTTAAAAAGGAACTTTCCACTCTTGTATAATAAATAACTATTTTTTTTCAGTACGTAATGTATAGCGCGGCGCGCTACTGTGGCGCTACGCAAACAATGTGCCTGTGTGTATGTGTAAGTGGGTCAATAAAAAAGTTTTTAAATAACGTTTTTGTAAAAAACTTGTAAAAAAAAATGCGAATTTGACCTTCAATATCTCCATAACTATCAATTTCCCAGGTATGGTCGAGAAGAAAAAAATGATCGCCATGATGTGGAAAATACGTGGTTTTCGACTTCGTTAAAGGTTTTTTTAACACTCTGTATTGAGCTTTTCTTACAGTTTTATATTGCAAGAAGAGAAGCTTTCAAAAGGTATATGATTTTTTTTTTTTTTTTTATTTATTTGTATTTAAAAAAAAAAGTTACAAATTTTATGCTAAGTCTGCCAAACTGCAACACAGTTTGTCGGCAGCAGTTCCCTTACAACTTAAAAAATAAAATAACCTATATATATATTTATTTTCTAACACTAAGCTAGTAGTTGATTATACTGTAATATGCAATTATGCAACACATACATTGCGTTCTATATTGCGACTGTGACTGCATTGCACTGCACTATAAATGGGCCCGTAGTAATTTAACCTACCACCTGATTGATAGATGAACATAGCAGTTGCTGCGCGTTGATAGAATAATCCAAAAGTCAAAATATCTGTATTCAAAGTGAATGTGCAATACAACTGATAACTTTTTGACGACCTCCGTGGCCGAGTGGTTTGTACGCCGGGTTTCATGGCGTCGCCGACTCGAGAGGTCCCGGGTTCGAATCCCGGTGGGGGCAGATGTTTGTGTGATGAACACGAGCATTTGTACTCCAGTCATGGATGTTTAATATTTATTTCTATATAAATATACTTGTATAAGTAAAGTATATGTATTCTATCCGTTACCCTAGTATCCCATAACACAAGCCTTATAGTGCTTACTTTGGGGCTAGGCTAATTGGTGCGTGTGTTTGTAATATTTATTTATTAAAAACACTATTTAATAAATAAATCATCTAAACAGTGTTCCAAGATTCAATAATCTAAATCGAAAAAAACCCGTTGAAATCGGTCATTAGCTCTGTCCGCAGAAATATCCTCGCATTGAGTGAGATAGCCGCTTGTACCCAAAACGGATTAAGGTTTCGACGTGGGCCAGTGCCCTGGGCCACACCGTGTCCCAATACGGTCCCTAATTCCGGACCGGGGCCGGGGCTTAATTTAAAACATTCTAGCTGCCAAGTGATTGATGGCTCACGATGATTCGGCTGCGGCCGTCGAGCAGCGATCAGATTCGCGCATATGAAACAAAATAATACAAAAACGGTGGTTGAACAATTCCATTTGTACCGTAAAAATTAGTTACTTGTTTTTAAAGGACACTTTAAAGAGAATAGTGAAAGAAATTAATGAAATAATTATTAAGTACATCATCATCATCAGCCTATTAATATCCCCACTGCTGGGGCACAGGCCTTCCTTATGGATGGAATAGGGAGATTGGGCCATGTCCCACCACGCGCGCCCAGTGCGGATTGGTGGGTGCTAACGACTGCAGATGCAGCCGGGACCAACGGATTAACGTGCCTTCCGAAGCACGGAGAAGCTCGAGATAGTAAATTTTTGGTCACCCATCCAATGACCGACCACTGCGAAAGTTGCTTAACTTCAACGATCGCAGCCGAACGAGCTAACCAGTTGCGCCATCGAGCTCCTCATTTTTAGTTCAATTTTTAGGATAATTTCGACTTATAAATCGCTAGTTTCATAGACCCGTCTTTAGCTGCAGCCGATGCTATGGTGTAGTCGCGCGACAAATCATGAATAATGCGATTATGTGAATTCGTGTATCGCACTATCGGATATGATGGATGAGACAATACCGGGAGGGGTGCAATATTATTTTTTGCGCCAAAAACTAATATTATGTATCAATTTTGTAATGCTGTGTTTATCGAAAATGTTACTGCTGGCGACTTTGCCTTGTCTTACATTAATTACAAGTCATTTATAGGAGCAACGTACATAGTCTTTAAAACTATTTAATTTCAAAATCGACTTCCATCAATGGTGAGTTTAGGAATTGGCTTTTCTCTACTTTTAAACTATGTAGCTACAAGATTACATTAAAAAAAAAATTGTGTGTGTCAGCTCCGACGCACGACTGGAGTTTACTCCTTAAGTTCGATAGTCTAACCAGACGCAAAAAGAGTTTATTTAACTTAAAAAAGATTGATACTGTATGAAAGGGTAAATTAACAAATTAATGAAAATAATATACATATATAAATATATATTTATTCATTTCATATACATTTCTTATAACTAATCGACGAAATATTTTACATTAAACTTTTTACAATAGTCAATTTCAGATGTGCATAAATATATCATTAGGAATGTTGATAAATATTATTATTATTAGACTATTATATTTTTTTTAAATATCAATTAAATCAACATTGTCTGCATTATTAATTACAATGACAAGTGGTTTACGGTTATTAATCTCAATCCGTCATCTTTGTTTGTCAAAGTTGCGCGACATAGGATGCGCACCAAAAACGTAACGAGTTCATTCATCGATAGATTTTACTCCTCACATGTTTCTCATACCGGGCCCCTTATATATGCAAATCGATTCTTAAGGACTAAACTCCAAAAACTAGTGAAATATGTTTTAGTATTGTTATTTTATTTATATTGAAAAATCTAGCAGTTTCATCCGTAAATAAAAAAAACGTAATGAAATCATAGATATAAAACGCTTTTAAACATTTCATCTACTCAAAGCCCCTAAACGATGATGATTAAGTTACGGAAGGAATTGTGTACACAGTAGCTTGAAACAAATGCGCATCAATGTAAAAATGGAACATGTCACTTGTCATGTCAGGATTGTAACGGCAGGTAGTGTCACGCGGCGCGACGTGATGTCACACGCTGTGACCGGCATCCGTCCGCCGTGATTGGTGATCGCCAGTCATGAGCCTTTTGTTTGTCGACTTTGATTGGTGGATTTGATCGGTGGCAGTTTGTGTTGCACACTTTGACATTCAGAGCAAAATTAAACTGGATTTTCGGTAGCTTTTGGTAAAAGTAGACAGGTTTTATTTGTTTTCATCATTGGTCAATTAATATACATAGTTTATTAGGGCCTCAACAAAGGCTATTATACTTAATGGAAATTATTTCTAATAACTACTATGGTGATAGACGCTTATGCTGTAACATTTCAGGAATATCAAATAGTACATTAAATTTAACAAAAGAAAATAGTGAAAAAGACTACAAATTGAAGTTGAATAATATTTTTTCGAGATAAAAATCCAAGCTTAAATTAAAGCAACATATCAGTTGTCCATGTGTTATATGTGAATAATATTAATATTTAATTACATACTTACGTATAAATTTGCTATGACACCTTACGAGTCGAAAATCAATATTCTCCAATCATCCTGTCGCATCGCATAAGCAAAAACCTTGTTATAAATAAGTACTCGGATGAGAGGAGACAGTGTGTATATCTCAAGTGCATTTAAGGGTATCGTAGTACTAGACGTGTCGTGTGCATTGTGCATTGTGATGTTGATCGAAAATACGAATGTTTTAGAAGCACTTCATGCTTCTAAAGGTATCGTAGTACTAGGCGTGTCGTGTGCATTGTGATGTTGGTCGAAAATACGAATGTTTTAGAAAGCACTTGATGCTTCTAAAGGGATCGTAGTACTAGGCGTGTCGTGTGTATTGTGCATTGTGATGTTGGTCGAAAATACGAATGTTTTAGAAAGCACTTGATGCTTCTAAAGGGATCGTAGTACTAGACGTATCGTGTGCATTGTGCATTATGATGTTGATCGAAAATACGAATGTTTTAGAAGCACTTGATGCTTCTAAAGGTATCGTAGTACTGGACGTGTCGTGTGCATTGTGCATTGTGATGTTGATCGAAAATACGAATAAATTTAAGTTAAATTTTATTTGTAATTGTATTTATACTGTATGGCACAGCAATCAGAAACAAAAAATTTAGGTGAACATTTATTATTTCTGAGATAAAGATTTAATGGTGGTGTGGATTCTGGCATGGTTCTCTAGACCTGAACTTTGGTTTTGCAGCGGTGTATCCTTGTCATTCTCTATACAGAGTGAAGGGGGGGCACTGATGTTGGGTTTGGTTTTGGGTTTGGAGGGTAGTGGCAGAGTCGACACTAGTGTTTAGGTAACCACATGCATGTGTCCTACAGTTGTGTTTATAGTTTTTTATAGTAATGTACACTGGTACTTAATTTTTTTTTTCCCCCTATTTTGCTATCTAGTATCCATATGTGGTTATGGATAGTCATACTCTCTTAAAAATCTCTTCGGCGGTGTCGTGTGAGGCGGGTCGTTACGTTCCCTAAAAAATGGTTGAGCGAAGCGATGGCTGGTTCATGCGTCATGCTCGTGAACGGGTGCTGCCAGCGGAGATGAGTCTGCTCTTGCTACATTGGGTACTATTAATCGTTGTATTTAACTTTAATGGTACATTTGTTTTTATGCCTAAACAGTGGGACACGGCATTCCTAAACTTTTTTCATTTTTAAATCTGTTTTTTATATTTTTTATTTTATAGTCATAATTGTTTTATCATTTACATTTGTAATGGAAAGTGACTTCATGGGTTATCTCATATTGAACTCATTTTTCAAATTGACGACTCTGTATATAATACAGGGAGAAAAAAACAGCCCTTGCTGAGTTTCTTGCCGGTTCTTCTCAGTACAAGGTCTCCCGCCGTAGATTTGCGAACCGATGGCGTAGCTTTTCGACATTCACAAGTGCTTGTAACAGCCTAGACTGAATAAATGATATTGAATTTTGATTTTTTTTTTGAATTTTTACGAATGTTTTAGAAGCACTTGATGCTTCTAAAGGTATCGTAGTACTAGACGTGTCGTGTGAATTGTGCATTGTGATGTTGGTCGAAAATACGAATGTTTTAGAAGCAGTTCATGCTTCTAAAGGTATCGTAGTACTAGGCGTGTCGTGTGCATTGTGATGTTGGTCGAAAATACGAATGTTTTAGAAAGCACTTGATGCTTCTAAAGGGATCGTAGTACTAGGCGTGTCGTGTGTATTGTGCATTGTGATGTTGGTCAAAAATACGAATGTTTTAGAAAGCACTTGATGCTTCTAAAGGTATCGTAGTACTAGACGTGTCGTGTGCATTGTGATGTTGGTCGAAAATACGAATGTTTTAGAAGCAGTTCATGCTTCTAAAGGTATCGTAGTAATAGACGTATCGTGTGCACTGTGCATTGTGATGTTGGTCGAAAATACGAATGTTTTAGAAGTACTTGATGCTTCTAAAGGTATCGTAGTACTAGGCGAGTCGTGTGCATTGTGCATTGTGATGTTGGTCGTAAATACGAATGTTTTAGAAGCACTTGATGCTTCTAAAGGTATCGTAGTACTAGACGTGTCGTGTGCATTGTGCATTGTGATGTTGGCCGTAAATACGAATGTTTTTGAGAACGCGATTTTTTTTAAGTAATATTGCACATTGCAAATAATATAAGTATGTGTCTATGTGTGCTACGTCTAGTCATACCTTTTAGGGTTTTAAGGCGTCAAGTTCTTTAAATAAAAACTGTATTGTTTATCATATAAATAAAATAATAAATAAATAAAAATTGCGTAAGTCAATTAATAGTTAGATTCTTGCACTCACAGAACTAGTACAAAGCAATGAATCTTGAATTCGAAGCCCATTAGAGTCAATACACGTGTAAAAATTGTCTTATATTCTTAGTAACGTTATCTTTTTTTAATTTATCGTCCTTATGGAGGCCATACACGTTAGGTTTTGCATGATGGTTTTAACCGTGCATTCATAACCGACATGCATAACCGAGTTACATGCACCGAAAACTGTACAGTTTTATCACATACACGCTAGGGCTTGCCTGTCGGTTATGCATGAAGGGCTAGAACCATCATGCAAAACCTAATGTGTATGGCCTCCATTACAGTCCCCGTTTAGGTAGAATTCTTTACTTTACCTCATTCGGGTTTGTCAAAGAAAAAAAAAAGATGGCGGTAAAATAAAAACACCGTTTCTGTTTTCGTTTTACAAATCGGCGTTGCTGTCGTGTCCAACAGAGTTACCGCAGAAATATTTTTCAAAGTTTAGTTGCGAGGAAAAACCAGAAATGCCAAAACAAGGGTCCAAAGGCTCGGTCGTCAACGAAGGGTTTCAGGGAGGATCATTTATTACCCGCGTTGACGGGATAAGGAATTCCTGCCTGTTTTATCCTATCTAAGTGTTGCGTACTTGACGCAAACTTGGGCTTCACACTTCCGAGTTGAACAGTGAGGGAAAGGGTGCTTTAATATATGGAAGATTAAGTCCAAATTTTGATATACGACCGCCGGTGTGTACACACGAAAATGCTTAAACGTTGAATATTTTCTACATCTGTATAGACAAGCACTAATAAGGGAAGGAATAATCCATCAAGTCGAGGTTTTTTCTTCCCGGGCGGGGTCTCGTGGATTCGGGACGTGTTCCGCTTCGCAAATTCTTCGACTCTGTTTGCCTGTACGGGTTTCTTTTGCGAGCTTCTTTTGTTTGTCACGATTTTACCGTTTTGCTTTTACTTGTCCGCCAAATAACATAATTGTTTAGTATTTGTCCTTAGTTCGACTCCAAGTTGCAATCAATCTTTAAAAGGTCTTTGTTAAATGTTGAGCTCGATGGCGCAGGTGCGATGGTTGAAGTTAAGCAACTTTCGCAGTGGTCGGTCATTGGATGGGTGACCGAAAACTTCTATCTCGAGTTCCTCCGTGCTTCGGAAGGCGCGTTAAGCCGTTGGTCCCGGCTGCATCTGCAGTCGTTAGCACCCGCCAATCTGAGCCCGCGTGGCGGGTCATGGCCCAATTTCCCTATTCCATCCATAGGGAAGGCCTGTGCCGCAGCAGTGGGGACATAGGCTGATGATGATGGTAAATGTTACTTCTCATTATCAGTCATATGAAATTCAAAATTCAATATCGTTTATTCAGTCTAGGCTGTTACAAGCACTTGTGAATGTCGAAAAGCTACGCCATCGGTTCGCAAATCTACGGCGGGAGACCTTGTACTGAGAAGAACCGGCAAGAAACTCAGCAAGGGCTGTTTTTTTCTCCCTGTATTATATACAGAGTCGTCAATTATGTGTCATGTCAGCCGATCTCCACACCGATCGGTCCTGCGCCACTCGCTTCCATCGGCTTCCCGCGACCTTGACAAGATTGTAGGTCCACCTTGTAGGGGACCTGCCCACGGAGCGTCGTCCGTTGCGTGGTCGCCATTCTAGAACCATTCCGCCACTATTAAAAATGGAGCTCATTTTTTTGACTAAGATTATGTATAATGTATGTATGAATTCGAATAAAAATACAATGGATTTTCCTTCAAAGCACCCGTCTACCCGCAGCCAAATTACAATACTATTTTATGTTGTGCTTATGTCCTTGACATGAGTAAGGTTTCCTTAGCTACACAGGGTTGAGTATGTTGTCAGGCACAAGTGATGCAGTTCGACCATCGTAAGTGCCTTTAGAGGCTGCATGCAACGATATTAAATACCCCAGATACACCAACACGAACTAAAATCGTGGCCGAAACGTGTCCTAAATGTACATTGTACGATAACGAAGCTCCGTAAGATGATCGCGTGGTCAAAAACGATATAAGGCATTATTTAAACATTGAAAGTCACCCTTAATTCATACTGTATAAGGTCCTCATTAAAACGCATGCGTCAAAGACTTCTTACAGTCCCAAATGCGAGCTCGTAAAATTTTACGACTTATTGCTATATGCGGAAGAATATAGACCTTATTCTTTTGACTCTACGTGCAATTCTGAATGCGCTGTTAGCAATATAGCAAGTACTAACCGCGAGGAAAAAAGACGGCTATACGGTGACGTATAACCGACCACGCATTTGAATATCACAAATATTTTATATTAAATTAGTTTATAGTAAGTATTAGAACAAAATTTGCTTCAAATGCGTTAAATTAACAAACGTTGATTAGATACCTATCGAAAAAACGACACTTTTCGTACTCTAAGTATTATTTTCTAATTTTTTTACGGAGCTTTGTGGCATCTGACTTTGTAACGGTCCGCGCGTGACTGTGAACCAAGAAGTGCTTGGGTGGAGTTCAAGCACTTCTTGATTGGGACACATTTTGAGCGCTGGTGATATCTAGCGTATTTAATATCGTTGGCTGCATACCGTCCAGTCAGACTTTAAACTTATTTGTCACCCTTTTCATGTAGAATAACTGTATTAGGCAACACACAAATTCATGCTGCTGGGACGCCACCCCATTACTATCAGAATCTGAAAGCAACAGTTTTTATAAAAATAATAAAATCCGTTTTTCAATAGGTATATACCTATATTCCCATTGAGACTCTTCCAACCATATTTGTGTTCGTATCTTTTTCTCACACATGTGAAACAGTAAGTATCCTCAATTTAGATCTAATTCACTTTACTTTGTAAAGGATGAAATGGCCATCAACTCATCCCCGGTATTCGCGAATATTCCGACATTGTAGATTTGAGTAGATGAAAACATGCGCCCAACAAAAGAAAATTTGATATATTAAATCTTGTACATTCGCACATCAGAACAATAGATGGAATAGGGCGGAGGGTTTGGAGATATTCATATCCGGAGTATCCGATTGTATACCGCGCGTATATGTGACTGTATTGATTACAGTGTTAACATCACAGTGCTCATATTGAGTAATAATTTGTTTTCTTGTAATTACGATGAGAACTGTAATAATAACAGTTTAATTTCCTATATATTCGAAATTATGCAACGTGTATCATTATGTAGGCCATGAATAAACACATAATTTTGCTCTTTAAAATCACTATCAAAATGCAAAACCGCCTTTGGGATCTAATTAAATTATACAGATTTATTGAATTTATGTTTTTAAAATAGTTACAATGATAAGCGAATCAATCACCTTACTAATAACAGCACTTGTTAAAAAAATAGTTAATATATTTTATAAAACCAATTTTAATAGTTTTTGAAAAAAAAACCAGCTATTAAAGTAAAAAATACCAATCTACACGGTTGATGTTAATAAAGAAACAATTTATCTTCTGTTTAAATTTTGATTAATTTTGACAAAGGAGTAGGTAACGGATACAACAATTAAAAAAGCACACATATTTTATCCGTAGCGTTCGTATATCTCGTATGCCTGGCACAGCACTAATCCAAATATGGAGGAAGAGATAAATCATCCCACGTTGCCAGGGCTACCGCGACAATTGGGGGGTGAAATTAGAAATAAATTTCATTCGATATGCAGGGGTTGACGATGTTTTATTGGTATCTGCACTTGAGCGCGCATCAGGTGTGATCAATGGTGCTGGTTTTCGCTTGATGAGTTTCGCAAGCCATTTTTAATACTTCGCTGTAAAATGGTTTTGAAAATACTGTTTCCTAACATTTATTTATACATTCATATAGTAAATCATGATCTTTAATAACATCGCTCTCTATGAGACATATAAGTTTTCTACATAATAATATAACTACTATGCTAGGTTATGGATTTATGGAGTAAACTCTAAGAATCAAATTTAAAATATTCTTATAATACCATGTAGGTATAACTGTATACTATTACTTGTACGTACTTGTGCTTAGAAAAATAACTCATCTATCATGAAAGTTTGCGTTTACAGATCAGAACGTTCCTACAATGAAATAGCTTAAGTGTAATACATACTTCATAATTAAACAAAATTATGATTACCTAAAGCATATATTGTAAACTTTCGTTTTCTACAAATTTCATAAAAAAAAATCGCAATTAAATCTCGTTCGAAACCAAAGGAAGACCGTCAAAACCGCAGTCAATTTGTAAAAATAACAACAGCTTTCCCAAATGAGGGTTGGAAATCTGAGAATTTGTTTTGAGAAGGTCACGCTTGCAATCGCGGTGTCAACTTTGGCTCTCATTTGGAGCCTTAGGCAAAGTATCTTATTACTAGAGACACGCCAGTACAAAAAGTCCTTAATTCCACTCCGAGGTATCCCAATAATCAACCTAATATCGATAACGATAAAGCTGAAAATGTTAGACCAGCTAGTGTAGGCAAATGTTTTGTAGAACATTTTGCAGCTCTGAGAACGGAAGCATGTGACGAGGACAATGTCACCAACGCTGCTGATTATAACAGCTGTACTTTGTTCTATTTTCGTAATAATGGTTAATTATTTTTAAAACAGCACTGTAATGAGAAATCTAGATTTAATTTTTAAAGTTTCAGTAATAATAAGAAAGAAATTTCACGTAATATACCTTTCTCTTAATAATACTACTAAATCAAATAAGTGTGTGTTTAAAACTTTGAATATTTATTCTAGTTTAAAACATCTTAGTCCAAAATTTTTATTATAAAATGTGAAACTCTATATTGATAATAAATATTTCCCAAGAGTTTTCATCGGCATGACAGATTTAATTCCACAAGAGAATCCAAAAAATATCCGATATTAAATTTGACAAATATATTCGAAACAGGATTAAAAAAATTTGTTCGAGCGAAACATAAAAATGCAAAAGTTCCATTGAAAATCATCGTAAAAATTTCCCAATGGAAATCCCTGTCGACTCAATATATTAATGGCTTCACCACGCAATGCAGCTCTGCGTAAACAATAGTGATATCACTCTCTAAAGCAAAACTTCGTTGAAGAAACAAACCTCTCACGTAATATTTGCTTGGTGGGCCGAATGTGACAATGTGCTTGTCCGAAGCTGACTTTGTGCATTGGACACGAACTAACGTCATCAAAGGGGGCCAGGGGACAATGAATAGGACAACACCCCTATTGACAAAACCGGTCACCCCAAACCTGGCGCGGCATTTATTTTGCCGTTCGCCCCTACTACGGTAAACCTAATAAGGATCAAGGCTAGTCAACATCAGAATGCCGGTTAAGAACTGCGAATCCTTACTTGTAAATTCTTGCCCTCGCTTTGCGAAATCTTAATTTAATTTGCGACAAAATAAAGGGAACCCCGGGACGAGATGAAGAATTTGTAAACGTAAACAATTCCGATAGACCTCGCAGATTTTTTGTCCCTCTAAATATTGAGGAGCGTCTTTTTTGTTTGTACAAAGAATTACATTCGTAATACTTCTTTTTTTTATTATTATGTAATAAAGTTCATTATTATTACATATTTGAGTTAATATTACGTATGTATTACCTCCAATATGCGCTACATTGTTGTAGTATAAAAGTTGTATCGTAACTTTATTGCTGCGTGGGCATATTTTTCTGGGTTATTTAAATTTATAAGTTTTATCTTACTCGTTGTATCTTTTGGATAAAATAAAAATGCTTTTACTCGCAGTAGTAGCACTGTTATTCAAGAATTCATTTTTATTTAGTCACAAGGCTGTTCCTTAAGTCATATTTCAATGTACGACGGCAATACCTCTGCCATATGCTCCTTGTTGAGAACAACATGGAAAGACAAAATGATGAAGGTTTAGTCTTCGGTTTTTATTTCCTTTATCTGGTTCGATTACTTGGTAGAAGAAAACTCGTGTACAATCTTATTGAAATGTGAAAATAATAAAGTGCATTATATAATGACATTCTTTAATTTACAAACAAAACACTTATAGGTTTGAATCTTGAATGTGTCATTTTTTTGCGTGGTGGACACATAATATTTGTTACTGAGTCATGGTTATTAACATATACCTATAATAATATCTGGTTTCTATACGAATTCTGTTTTATTTGGGACTAAAGTTCAGTTTCATCTATACTGAAAAACTTATCTGTTATCAAAATAAATACATATTAATTTCTACTTTTTCTTTGCGTCTTGTTATTGAAACCTAAATAGCTAAGCCGCGACATAGCTATGTGATTATATATTTGTGGTAGTATGTATTTACCGTACATAATTATTATATCTACTTCTGCAAACAAACGCTGTACCATAAGGGTGTAGTATGCCACCAAACGGCTCTTTAAAATTTCAAATTTCCTGTGAACACGTTTCCCCAAACCCCTGAGGGCACAGGAGATTATGTCATAAACGAATCAGTATCGCTTTTAGAGCGTACACAAACGTGAAAGGAAAAAAGCGAGTCATCATTTAACGTTGGTCGATTAAAACAAATTCAATGCTAAACCCCAAAGACCGTTAGGCCTCAAAAGGGTCAATACATCAAGCGAAAAGTAAATAATGAACGTACGGCTTTCTCGGCCAATAGCAGACAAACTTAAAAAGCTCCGATGAAGCGTGTCTAAGTTGACGATATTTCTCTATCATAAAAGTGAGCGTTTGACACTTGGCAGCTAAATCCCCAATCTGCACCGCCATATGTTACCTGGCGTAGCTTGATCGAATTTGGACTCTATTCATAAGAGCTTGGTGTTAAATGTGAGGTTTTTGTACGTTGGTTGTTGTATTCTTTTTCTATGGATAAAAAGGCCAGGTTATGGATGACTGTGGCTCGTGCAACATTCTAAAGGCCGATGACAAAGACGGGTAATTGTTACTAGCACGCATTTCGGTAACAAATGAATCTATATTACTATCCGAAGGCGATTGTTAGCACGGTGGTGTTAAAATTCCAAAGCTACTTAAGTAACATTGACGCTTTGTTAAGCAATTAACAAGTTCCCAAAAACCCTACAATTAATTACAAATTAGATGGGATTTTATTTATAATTCACGCTTTTTTTAAAGTTTGTAGTATGACAAAATACAATGACAAAATACATCCTTGATTAGTTTGTGTGCTGATGATTTTATGGCTTACAACTCGTCTTTCGAGTATATTGTATACAAATCTGAATTGATCTATTTCATTTTTTTTTAATGGAATGGCTCGTTACAGTGCATATATTGGGATTTGCGTTTTGTTTGAATAAGTTAAAATGTGAAGCAAAAAGTGACTATAAATATTAGCACTGACAATTACTCGAAATAATCGTGTAATTTGGATATTACGAATGCGTTACCTACATTCAATAATTCTTAATCGGTTTGAGACATCAAACTGATAATAACATCATCATCATCATCTCTTAATGTCCCCACTGCTGGGGCACAGGCCTTCCCTATGGATGGAATAGTGAGATTGGGCCATGACCCACCACGCAAGCCCAGTGTGGATTGGCGGGTCCTAACGACTGCAGATGCAACCGTTACCAACAGCTTAACGTGCCTTCCGAAGCACGCAGGAACTCGAGATAGAAATTTTTGGTCACCCATCCAATGACCGACCACTGCGAAAGTTGCTTAACTACAACGATCGCGGCCGAACGCGCTAACCACTTGCACCATCGAGCTCCTCCTAACATGTTATGTTATCATGCACATATCCGTTTAGTTCTGAGGGTTAACTGAAATAATAAATAATCTGTTAAAAACAAAATCTACCACAGCACAGATGATCTTACAGTTACAAAAGTGAATCTAAATAGCGCACTCGGTCACCTAATATTAGCATAAAGTATATCAATGTCCCACGCCTCCTTCCGTTGGTATAAAATAATTTTCCCTTGTACCAGTAATGTTAATATTCTTCAACCTGTAGCGTAACAAGATGTCGGTCGTGATAAGAATATTATCGTTGACATAATAAATCATAATGCCATCATAGCTGCTTTGAAAAGAATTCTTTGTGTCTATCGTACATAATTTAGTGACAATTAACATAAACTGTCAGTTGCGTTTTTAATTGATTGATTAGTGTATTATTTGGATAAAAGATGAATAATAATAAAGCGGTGGATAGGAAAATTATATTCGCTTCGGTGTAGAGGTGAAGTGTAGACTACAGTTTTTGTTCTCAGGCTTGTATTATACACAATGACATTCATCAATGATTCCTCTTATACCTGCATGCAAAGTCTCAGCTCGATCGGTTTAAAATTGACAAAGTTTCATACAAAGTTTCATTTCCTATTTTATCCCCTTGGGGGTAGAATTGATATAAATCCTTTCATAACATCTACCTGCATGCTAAATTTCAGCCCGATCCATCCAGTGGTGTGGGCTGTGCGTTGATAGATCACACTATGTCAGGCAGTCACCTTTGAGTTTTATATATATGGAAGATTTGATCTTCGTTTTAATGGAATCGATAAGCTTTATATAAAGGTCTTAATCAACTATAATTGAAAAACTCTTTTGTTTTTTATGTAGTATAAAAAAACTTTTACTGAATTTATATCATTATTTTTTTTTCAAGTTTCCTACTCTTATTCCAGTCAAATCACTAAAAGCTGCAATAACGGACGTAAATCAATTTAAATGCTTGTCAAATTGACATGTCGTCTTATTCCATCCATCCAGTCCCGTCCAGTACCCAGCACGAACCATTATCGAATTCGAATAGTTTGCAAACCGAAATATCAATGTCAAATTTTGTACGGAAACTTGAACAGCAGCGGCACAAAGTACGTAACGAGAACTAAAAATCAGTACACATTTGACAATGACATTTCGGACTCGCAAACGTTACGAATTCGATATTGGTTCGTACTAACTGATGTCCATTTCCAACGCAAAAAAATACAGCATTTTCAATCCAACTTTGATGTATGGGTGGGTGCAGCTTTTAGAACTCTTTCAGAAACAACATTAAGCTTTAATATAAGGTATTGCATCAGTTAATGTTAAACAAACTATTATGTTGTTAATTTAATTAGTTTGCCTCTCTGTGGTCTGTTTTTCGTGGAGTCAGTTTTTTGGAGTTTACTCCTTAAGAATCGATTTGCATATATAAGAGACCCGGTATGAGAAAAATGAGAGGAGTAAAATCTATCAATGAATGACATTAAGGACCTCGTTACGTTTATGTGCGCAACCTCATCTGCGCACCTTTCACTTTTAGCCATGGCAACGGATAAAAAACATTAAGTGGTCACAAATGTCAATAAAATAAATAAACTAAAAATAGATTTGGTTTTGTGTCTGTTCAAAAACAATCGTTTTTAGAGTGTAAACTCCGGTCGTGCTTCGGAGCTGACACACACATTTTTTTTTATAGTGAGGTTCGACAAATGACTCCACCCCCACCTGATGTTAAGTGACGGTGAAGTCTAGACGTGAAGATAGCTGGTACAGCAGTTCAACCTGCCACACCAACCATCCTCACCTTGCCAGCCTGCATGTTGCTTCTTCACGCCTCTAAGGATCCCAGGTTGTAAGTAGATTCTTTTTCATCCATTTTTAGACTAGCATAGTAAGACAACAGTGATTTTCAAATGTTTTATTCTTTGTATTACAATTTTGCTTATATCAATATGTTGTTTTAAACTTTCATGGTTTCATTTCATTGGCTAGAAAAAAACATGATATTACTATAATAGGGATGATGACTATATTTTTTCTTTTTTCACATAATATAAATATTGCAGAGATATATTGATTTGAAAAGTCGCATGACGTCACGTTTTGGTACAATTTTCACATAAAAGTGACGTCACCCAAACTTTGACGGGCTATAACTTTGTCAATTTTTTGGTTGATTGCCCAAAGAAAAGATACGTGTCCATTATTTTTTGATCATCTAACTGATGGACTAAATAGAATTTCGTTTACTGTACGTCGTACATCACCCCTATTGTTTGTAACAGATAATTTGCATCGTAGGTACTTACTTAAATGGCATGATATCCAAAGGAGCCAATTGCGCTTATTCACAAATCTTACGTCACATAATGGCGTCCCGTTTCCCGTGAAGACATAATCCCGCAGCCGCACCTATAGCACACTAACGGAATTAATTTAAATTAATCGAATGCCACCAGGTCGGATTACACGCGTCAACTCTAATGAATTCATTAATAATGACATCGCAGCCAACTTTGCTCGGAGCCTGCGTACATTCATAATTTTGATTGTGGATTCTAGGAAAGCAGTAATAAAGGTACATTAAAAAGCTTTTGTCATTCGATAGTATTATGTTTGTATATGTATATTATATACTATAGTGTTCGCGAAAATGTAAATGTCAAATGGCAATATTTGCCTGCAAAATATTTGACAAATTGAGATTATTTTTAATCAACAAGCTTCCTGGACTTTTTGAGTTGTAGTAATGATAAAGTTTTGTTTTATATTCCACTAACGGCCCGCCCTCGCTTCGCTTCGGTGTAGAGCTGAAGTGTAGACTACAGTTTTTGTGCTCAGGCTTGTACCATACACAATGACATTTATCTATGATTCTTCTTATACCTGCATGCAAATTCTCAGCCCGATCGGTTTAAAATTGACAAAGTTTCATACAATCTTTCATTCCCTATTTTATACCCTTTGAGGGTAGAATTGATCAAAATCCTTTCTTAGCGGATGCCTACGTCATAACATCTACCTGCATGCCAAATTTCAGTCCGATCCGTCCAGTGATTTGGGCTGTGCGTTGATAGATCACTATGTCAGTCAGTCACCTTTGAGTTTTATATATATAGATAAAAGTAGCATTTATGTTAAAAATTTACAGATACTCTTGAAACGCTAATTAAATTTAATGAATATAAAATCAATGTGTTATCTTATTCTATTGATATCAGTAAGAGATTAAAAGGGTATAATTTGATAAATCTTAAAAAAAAAAAATCCGTTTCTACATGCGCCCATTAGACAACGACTTCACCTTACCTCGTGTTATCTGTAATAGTTCAGATTAACCTTTTCGAAATAAAAGGAATGAACAATCATTTTTCAAGCCATATTTTTCTTATTTAATTATTTTATATGCAATGATCCAATCAAAGATATTGCTGTTAAACAAGATTTCATTGTGAATTATATTTTTTTTTATTATTATTATTTCAATGCGTCTTTTGCTACTAACTTGTTTTTAGGTTTTACGAGAAATAATCAGGCGAGGTGACTAAATGAAGAGAGCTGGAAACCGCGCTCAATGGTGGGGCATGGGAAATGCCTATGTCCAGCAGTGGATTAATGCGGGTTAATAAAGATGATGAACCTAACTATTAAATAGTTTGATAAGCTATTACATATACAAATATACTGGACCGATCTACCGAAAAGTCAATCAAAAATTCGAGTCACAGCAAAAAATGCTTGGAAAACCGCCATCCACAAAGCAAAGCAACAAAACAGCGATTATTGAATCGAGTCGCCCCTCTGTCGCGCAGTCACGTCTGTGCCGCGGTGTACGTTAATATGTCGCACGTGCACCGCCTGCCTAATGCTCGCTCTGCTCGCTTATAAAACGTGTAGCGCTGACTTTATTCTCCTTTTGATTGTGACGACGTGCGTGGCGCGACGTCACGTGTGTGCAAGGCTTTACTTTTGATTTTCCAGGTTCGTTTATCGTTGAATCTTCCTATATGATTATAATATATGGTCCACAACGACTTCTTTCTATTGTGGCGGCGACATCTACATGCCTCACATACAATTACCGGAGCAAAACTTGACACTACATAATAACAGATGGCGTTACCAGCGCTGCACTCAATAAATATCCAAATTACATGTCGCTAGAGTAATTTGGGGGCTAACACATCTATATATATAAAACTCAAAGGTGACTGACTGACATAGTGATCTATCAACGCACAGCCCAAACCACTGGACGGATCGGGCTGAAATTTGGCATACAGGTAGATGTTATGACGTAGGTATCCGCTAAGAAAGGATTTTGATCAATTCTACCCCCAAGGGGTTAAAATAGGGAATGAAAGTTTGTATGAAACTTTGTCAATTTTAAACCGATCGGGCTGAGACTTTGCATGCAGGTATAAGAGGAATCATAGATAAATGACATTGTGTATAATACAAGCCTGAGAACAAAAACTGTAGTCTATACTTCAGCTCTACACCGAAGCGAAGCGAGGGCGGGAAAAAGTGGAAAAGCCCGCTATTGACAACATATCTCAAGAATTTTGTTTATCTAATAAATTCCAAACCCAAGTTATAAGGGTTCAAAAAACGAACTGGCGCTACGAGAAAAGGTAGGTAGTGAGTGCTCTTGCGCTTCGCTTGACTCGTCTTGGCTGGGGCACTGCCGTACCCCCAGATCTTGATAAATCCCTTTTCTACCTCTATTGACTTTATAAATATTACAAACATTAGGCATATTTAAACATTTTTTATTTTAGATTATCGGTACAAGTGGCTCTAAGAGCTATTATATATTTATAAATATAACCTTCTTACGACAAATATGCCCGTTATATCCACATAATGAAAACACGAAGCTTAATTACAGAATTGAATGTCTGCTACAAGTCTGTGACTGTAACCACCTGAATTTCTTTGTAACTTTTGGGTAATGTTCTTAGAAATGGTTACCCTAATCATGTAGAATATTAATCAAAAAAAATGGTTGCCTGTAAAGTCGGTTTTACGGGCGAAGATTTTACGTGACAACGTCTTTTTCTCGGTAGAATATTTATTGATATGAATATAATTAAATTGCACAATAGGAACAAGGAATTGAATGAAAATAAGAATTGCACAAATTTTAACTATAGAAATATATTTTGTTTACTAAAACATTGTACATGTAAACTTAAACTTAACACGAGAGACTCATCGTAACGTTACCGAGCGTTACACTTTTTCATAAGTGACTCCCAGCCGCAACCTAATTTAAGACGTTGTCACGTCAAAAACGTAAAGATGTAGAATAGATATTCTACATGTATGGTCAATAAATATATTCCCTAAAACGTCATTGTTAAATTCGTTCTTATAATCTATCATTTCGTATTCTAATCTATGCCGCACCGTCTTGTGCGGTGGCCGGAAACGGATGTCAAACCACTTTTATCGACCGTGCCGTTGTTTTAGGTGCGCGGCGACAAATGACATGCCACCGAATGACGTGAGCGTCGATCTTGTGACAAATTTGTCTTTGTCCAGATAAAGGATGCTTTTTTTGGGGTACCGTGGTCGACAAGGAACCCTTTATAGTTTCGCTTGCGTCAGTTCGCGTAAGCTATTAATTCTTTTAAATAGTAATTATAGCATAGTTTTTTACGAAACCCTACATTGCTCGTGGCTTGATAGTAGACACGGGAACAGCTCGATTACAAGAGTTTTTATACTAAATGTTTTTTTGTAACTTCTATAAAGCAGCTATAAAACTTATGTGCACATTATATATACAGGGTGTAAAAAAACCTATGACAAAGACTTAAACTACTCATTCTGTACACCCAAAGAAGTCATATTACAAAATATTATTACATTTTTTTTCAGTACGCAATGTTTAGCGCGGTGCGCTACTGTGGTAGAATGTGCCTGTGTGTATGTGTGTGTGTGTAAGTGCGTCAATAAAAAAGTTTCTAAATAACGTTTTGAAAATATCAATGTATAAAACTTGAAAAAGAAAATTTGACTTTGACCTTCAATATCTCCATAACCATAAATTTACCAGGTATGGTTCAGAAGAAAAAAATGATCGTCATGATGTGGAAAATGCGTGGCCTCCGACTTTTTTTTTTATTCATAATAGGCAATGCGTTTGACCACAATCTCACCTGATGGAAAGTGATGATGAGGCCTAGGATGGTACACGCCTGCCTAGAAGATGCCTGTTCACTCTGGCCTTGAAGATGTCCACATTATATTGGTCCGGGAAAACAGACCTCGGCAAGGAGTTCCACTCCCTAGCCGTTCGCATAATGAAGGCCGAAGCAAATCGCTTCGTGCGAATGGGAGGAACTTCGACAACATAAGGGTGGAAGCACTCGCCGCGCCTGGTCGGCCGGTGGTGGAAAGGGGAAAGGGGGATCAAATTATGTAATACTTCGTTATAGTTTATGACTTCGTTATAGGTTTTTTTACACCCTATATGTAAATTTTAAACTCTCAATCTCTCTCTCATTTACAGACACAATTGATTCCGCCGTTTAATTTTCTAAGTATTAAGTTGCATTAAATACAACCCACTGAGAGACGCTCGCTCGCAGAAACCCTGACAGCCTAGAGAAGCTTATAGTGGTTGACCAGGTTGACGGAAGAAGATCACGCGGTCGATCACTTACCCGCTGGTCAGACCTTTTTTTTTTATGACGGGGAGAAAAAATATATTATATCCACAACAATGACCAACGCCAGGTTGGTTTGCTGTTAACAAACCCTCGCGCCGCCGATAATTGCGTGGTGCATTCGGCAAGCGGCGAGCCGCCCGAGGGCCGCTAGTCGGTGCGGGTATACTTTGACGTACACTCACGCAAGCGTGGCATACGTCAAACCACCCCGCCCCCGAACAGCAGCCCGGTCCGCACCCGCTTTAGCCGATCCTGGGCTTTTCCGTTCACAGCGTCGCCTGGCTAGTCTCACGGACCGCAGTCCGAGCGGCTAGCCAGCCGACCAGCTCCCGTACCTACCAGGTAAACCAACTCCCCGATCTACCCCTCACCCTCCAGGCGTAACTGCGGGGTCCAGTTATGAGTCGCCGCTTACCCGCTGGTCAGACCTAGTAAAGTCGCTCACTGGCCTATCAATAACCAAGGCTATAAAGACTGCCGACAGGAATACGTGGAGAAGAATGCTTCCACTGACTAAATTTAAATCTCAGATCAAAAATACTCTTATGAATAAGGGGTATTATAAAGTTGATGATTTATCTAAATGATCGTAATGCATGGACATAGTGTTTCTTGTAATTTGTTATTTGATGGGTATTAGTCATTTTTCATAACAGTAATATTGTACCTACCTAATGCCGCTTCCTATATACTAAATATAATGTTAACTATAAAATTTATTGTAACTATATATTTATATTCTAAATGATGTAATGGAAGGTGACAACAGATGTATCTTTGAAGTCATTTTTCAACTTGACGACTCTGTATATAACAATACAGGGAGAAAAAAACAGCCCTTGCTGAGTTCCTTGCCGGTTCTTCTCAGTACATGGTCTCCCGTCGTAGTTTTGCGGACAGATGGTGTAGCTTCTTGACCTTCGCAAGTGCTTGTAACAGCCTAAACTGAATAAATGACTTTTCATTTCATTTCATATTTTCATTTCAATGATTTCTTTCTAGATGAATATCGCTTCTTAAGTCGCTGTCTTTTCGTATGTAGGACGGCGTCTCAGTGATGTCGTCTGAGTTGCCCGAACTTGCTCGAATCAGCTCCATAGCGTTTTCAACATTCTAATTAAGTTCAGAGACAGTTCAGTCAACATTTGGAGACGTTGATTAGAGCTGTGAACTGAGTCGCATTTTATTGCGGTAGCCATCACAAGCTTTACCACTGCTTTCAACATCAGAATATTTTAAAACAAGAATTTAAAAAATCTGAACTTAAACAAATACCGCCTTATTAACAAACGTGATCTAAAGTTAAACCTTGATATTTGTTTCTTAGGTTTTCACGCACATCACTCATTAAATAATATTATAATTTAACATAAGAAGGAGATAGAAAGCCTCTCTTGAGTTTGTTTCGCCGGTTCTTCTCAGAAAGGTCTCCCAATTTTGGAACCGATGGTAGTTTACGGTAGTAAGGGTCAAATGAATAAACTCAAAATTACAAAAAAGAATTTTAAATAAAATACTTTAATAAGTAAATTAAATAATAAATTCATACATAGACAATAAAACTTTAAAAATCGTACAATGAAATAATCGAACGCTCAATAAAAGTCTTTCGAAGGTAGCTCGACAAATTAAATAAAAGTTTGATTCTGACGACGTAGCCTGTAAAGGCTACGAAATGTCAATAAATAAATAAATTACCCGCAATTACTTCAGTTACTCCGTGATCATGGCGCTTGCAACAGTGCCAAAATATCGGAAACTCGCTAAAAACAAGGTACATGGTAACAATCCCGTAAATAACTTATATTACTATAATGTTAGTGACCATGAAAGTTTAAAACAATATATAAATATAAATGTTTCGTATAAGCAATCCGGATGCCGATGATTTTCTTAAAATAGCCATTTTAGATAAAACAATCTCATGTTTTTCTATTTCCATATCTGACCGTAAGCAATTGGTAGGAGTTCGATGTGCTCCCCCGACTCTCTCCATAAATCCGCGTCGCTCTCACTGAAGGCTGATTTCCCAGCGGAAGGCAACTTTTGAATTAGCTCTTGTCTGACTTGTCCTTGAACTGGGCCATTCCAGTTGTCTCATGTTTGTTGTTTACTCACATCTTTTTTGTGCTTCATCACGAATTGTCGCGTTTTTTTTTTTGTTTTTTTTCTGTCCCTTTCACGTTAGAACGTCGACAAGTCGATTCTATTTTTAAGAACGACGCCCAATAATATTCGTCATATCTTTTTTTTATACAGGGTGTTACAAAAATACAATTAAAGCTTGAAGGGCGTTGAAGTACATCATATAAGGAGTCTTCTCTAATTTTCTTAAAATATTTGCAAGAAGTTTGAACTTTTTATAAAAACAGTTGTTTTTAATGATTAATAAAAATGTCGATCATTTTAAGACACGTCACTAGTTCGGGGTTATGCACCTTACCCGGATTAGTAATAAATCTGCTGTAATAAAGAAAATTAGAGAAGATTCCTTATATGATGTACTTCAACGCCCTTCAAGATTTATTTGTATTTTTGTAACAGCCTGTATATGAAGCAACACGTGTAACTCAAATTTTTTCTTACTAAAACGGCACAATAACACCTTGCATTTGAATAACTTTCTTTCTCCTTTTTTGGTTTGTTGTGTAAGCAGGTTTATTTAATATCGTGTTGACACGAGGCTAATGGATTGCTAGATGTTTATTTTAATTCTTCGTACAACCATACTTAGAGACATCAGTTAACTTTAATGCTTTTCAAAGTGACGTATTATCTTATTCTTTAACTAGTGGCCCGCCCTCGCTTCGCTTCGGGGTAGAATTGATCAAAATGCTTTCTTAGCGGATGCCTACGTCATAACACCTCCCTGCATGCCAAATTTCAGCCCGATCTGTCCAGTGGTTTGGGCTGTGCGTTGATAGATCACTATGTCCGTCAGTTACCTAAGAGTTTTATATATATATAGATTTGCATATAAACTGAATAAACTCAAGTCTGATCAATCTAGATAAGTTTATGTTTCCGAGGGTGACCATAAGTCACTCGCTTTTCACTCTTGTTCAGTGAGAGTTAATTTTAATTGATATTTTCACTGCTTTCAGCGTAACTGTAGTTTATATGTGTTTACACAAAGACAATTTTAGTGTCTTTATATTTCTAACCAATGGATTGGATTACTGATGCTGATGAGGGCCTAAGGAATGCAATAGAACATTTGTAAAAGTATTTTTTTCAGCTTCAGACATCACTGTTACTTTTTCGTTTAGGTGTAATATGTTTTTTTAACTATCAATAGCTGGTCCTATCAATTCCAATAAGGTATTTGACAGTATTAAAAGTAAAGTGCCAATTGTTAGCATCTGTGTTTAGAATGAATATTGGCAGGGATTTTTACTATTTTTTACAAAAAAATATATTCATAATTTTACTAAAAACCCACGAAAAAGCTAATAGTTTTCATATCTATTGTCACGTGACCCAAAACGCTTGGGATTGGCGGAGCCTAAAATGACGTCACACGCAAGTAAACTTCCGGTTAAAGTGACATTACATTGTATCGTTTGACGTTTTAATAACAGTCGTGTGACGTGACTTACTAGTAAGACGCCATATTGTCCAGAAAAACGTTTTCGCGGCAACTTGAAATGGAGTTTTTGATTTGGTTATTTTTACTGAAATACACAACAGAATGATGAAATTTTTACGGACTCCATAAACATTAGTCAATAACGTGACATCGTTTTCTAACAGTAGGGAACTTCTATAAAGTAGGGAATTGCGAGTTCAAAATCAAACAGGCAAATTTGCCCTTCCTCGCTTCTAAATTCAGTATAACAAATAGATTATCTAACCCAAAGCTAATTAATTCAAAACAAGCTCTGTTTGTAAGCTTTTATTTACTTGACCAAGAAAGAAAAATGTCGGATTTAATGTCTTAAAGGAATCTCGCGAGTGCTGTCTTCAACAAGTCTCTTGGGACGCCAGCACTTCAAGGACGACATTCATCCGCGAACAGTCTACGCTGAATCAAAATGAGAATTATGTTCCAGTTTCGGAATACGATGGAAAAACTGCCTTGTGGAAATTAAACAAAAACCGAAAGAAACTTGTTCAGGACGACTGAATGAGTTTGGCTGTAAAAGGTTCATTTTCAAATAAATACGGTATTTGACAAGTTTTAGAAAACGATCTCAAATTATAGACTAATGTTTATGGAGTCCATAAAAAGTGTGTGGATATTCATCATTCTGTTGTGTATTTCAGTAAAAATAACCAAATCAAAAACTCCATTTTCAAGTTGCCGCGAAAACGTTTCTCTGGACAATATGGCGTCTTACTAGTGTGTGACGTCACACGACTGTTATTAAAACGTCAAACGATACAATGTAATGTCACTTTAACCGAAAGTTTACTTGCGTGTGACGTCATTTTAGGCTCCGCCAATCGCAAGCGTTTTGGGTCACGTGACAATAGATAAGAAAACTATTATCTTTTTCGTAGGTTTTTAGTAAGATTATGAATATTTTTGTTGTACAAATAGTAAAATCTCCTGCCAATATTCATTCTGAACACAGGTGCTAACAATTGGCACTTTATTTTTAATACTGTCAAATGCCCTTGAAGCTATTCGTTGAGAACGTATAGGTGTCGATTCTGGCATGATTGTCAAAACTTAATACTCAATTTTATGTCAGTCTCTCATTTTCGTTCTTTATAGAGAATAACAAGATACGCTGTTGTCAAAGGACATCGACGAAATCGGTCCTAGCATTCCCAAAATAATGTCCTTCACTATTAGTTTTCTATTATTTTTTTAACTTATTAGCATTCATAGTAAACTGACAATCTGTTTAAAAAAATAAAGTTCTGTTACTAGATACTTCACTCTGTTCATCCAACTTGTCCTATTTGGTAAACAATCTTGGCACTCCTTTTTATTGAAAATACAGCATTAAAAATCAACTGATAACTGGATACAATAGGTTTCAGTCTATAATAACGTTTTTTTTTAATAGTTTATTGGCTTCGTTAATATTTTATTATTAAATGGGTGATTTTGTTAAAAAGTTGTGCCAAGATTGTTTACCTTAATAAATGCAATATAAGCGCCCATAGGCATTTATCAACATAAAAATAGAACTAGGCGCCAACTGCCAACACTCATAAATCAATATGAATATAAGCATTTATTATTTTTATTATTAATTGCATTTTGTGTTCATTTAATGCATATTATTTAAGTGCTTACATAGAGGTTAACACTAAATCTATTCAGAATATATAAAGTGTACATCTTTTACGATTAAGTATAATAATTATAACCTCAAAATCTAATACATTCTGTAGAAGGCCATTGTTCCTCAAGTTGCCCGTATCTCAACAAATGCCTAATTTGAGTTTATGAATGATTCCGAACACAACTAGCATTTACTCATTGCTGGGCGTTCTATGTATGGGGAACGAGCAATGTCCTTTAAGTTTTCGAAACCATTATTAGGAATTGACCAATAAGATCGGACTGTTTATACTCTTTTATAGTGTTGTATAATTTTTCTGTGGTATATTTGTTATGTTCTTTGGATCTTTGATATGCTCTTTGGTATCTCTATATACATCTGACGACCTCCGTGGCCGAGTGGTTTGTATGCCGGGTTTCATTGTGTCGCTGACTGGAGAGGTACCGGGTTCAAATCCCGGTGGGGGCAGATGTTTGTGTGATGAAAACGAGCATTTCTGCTACATTCATGGATGTTTAATATGCATTTCTATAAATATACTTATATGCGTACAGTATATGTATTCTATCCGTTACCTATGCTTGTGTTATGGGATGCTAGTCCCATAACACAAGCCTTACAGTGCTTACTTTGGGGCTAGGCTAATTGGTGTGAGTGTTGGAAATACTTATTTATCATTATTATTATCTGCATATTAATTTAGTTAATTATTTATAACGTTGTTAAAAAAAGTTGCTAAGATTACAAGATCAAATGCGCTGACAAACTGTGCCATCGAGCTCCTCTTTCTTATAGGTCAGTAAAATCAGACTGAGATTCTGGCGATGACGTCCAATCTTTTTGACCATACGAAGAAACCACAGAGCTCACCCGATATTCAGTACAACTAAAGTTCACAAAGCAAACACCTCCAGAAATGAGAGCCTCATTTTGCAAATTCAAAGAAAGAGCCATTGACAAAACTCCCACGAACTGCCTAAAAACCGCTAGCGCCTGCCACCATACAATATTCAAGAGATCGCATTATGCATTGCGTTTGTAAGTAGAAGAATCAATATGGCTTCTGTGGTACCGAAGATTTTCTTACCGCGAACTGATAAATATTTAAGTGCGTGTCGAATCCACTGTGCATGCACGACCGACGGGGAAAACATTATTTTTGTATGACGCGTGTTATTTTTTTTTCACAATACCGGATTATGTCGGGTCAACTGATGAAGAGTTCACTCTTTAAATGTACTTACGAGGGACAAGCAGGAAGTTTCATGTCTCATTTTAGTTTAGTATGTTTTCCTGTACGCGGCTTTGTGACTACTTGATACATTGTTTGTTTATTTTGTCCTTTTATTCTTTTAGTTTGTGAAAAATATTATCCATTTATGTTGATTTTAGAAACATTATGGACTCATTCAATCCAAATAATACTGATCATATTAAACAAAAATATAATCTTATTGTTTTATACAAATTTTAATTTCTAAATTAAAATTTGTAAATTTTAATAAATCTTGTAGTTATATGGTTGAACTAAAATCTAATAAGATGAAATCTAGTTTACATATATTAGTAAGTATTTGTACAAATACATTGATGGATGATTCCAATATAAGAATGATAGAATTAGGTACAGGATATGCCAGTTGCTTACTTGCACATTTATTGGAGACTAGCGGCCCGCCCTCGCTTCGCTTCGGTGTAGAGCTGAAGTGTAGACCACAGTTTTTGTTCTCAGGCTTGTATTATACACAATGACATTCATCTATGATTCTTCTTATACCTGCATGCAAAGTCTCAGCCCGATCGGTATAGAATTGACAAAGTTTCATTCAAACTTTCATTCCCTATTTTATCTTCTTGGGGGTAGAATTGATCAAAATCCTTTCTCAGCGGATGCCTACGTCATAACACCTACCTGCATGCCAAATTTCAGTCCGATCCGTCCAGTGGTTTGGGCTGTGCGTTGATAGATCGCTATGTCAGTCAGTCACCTTTGAGTTTTATATATATATATATATATATATAGATATAGATAGATAGACCTTTTTACAATGTCCAAAAAGAGCCTTACTTGATTTCTCAACAAATTTCCAGCTCGAGCAAAGAATTTTCCAGGTTTATTCTAAAAAGGAAACCTACATCAGTTGTCTGCGTGGCTTAGCGTTATATTCCGCGAGTGAACCGCTGTGAAACCGTAGTAGGGCGGTTATGGCATTTCTGTAAGAATTTCTGTACATTAAAATGTTGTAGACTTATTTTTTGTAACCTAAACGTTTCTTTGTTATGGTTATGGAAACATTTTTATGTGTGAATATACGCGACGTAGTATATAAGCAAGGTCTTCCTAAATAAAACTAGTTTTTTACGGGTTAATGCACGGAACTTTATTTATTTATTGACGTTTCGTAGCCTTTACAGGCTACTTCGTCGGAATCAAATTTTTATTTAATTTTGTCGAACTACCTTCGAAAGACTTTTATTGATTTTTAAGGCTCAATCAAGTTTTTAAAAATCTTCCAATGAAATATCCGAACTCTCAATAAAAGTCTTTCGAAGGTAGCTCAACAAAGCAAATTAAAAAATCATTATTCTGACGATGCAGACCTGAAAAGGCTGCGAAACGTCAATTAATAAATAAAGTTTCGTGCATTAACCCGTAAAAAACTAGTTTTATTTAATGAGTGATATGCGTGAAAACCTAAGAAACAAATAAGGTCTTCCTAGTATGATTACTTTATTATTTTTGTACTAATTATTTGGAATCGAAATTGAGATAGGAACTCATGTCTTAAGAGATATTTATGTAAACTCTATATTGTTAAGCGGTTTTAATGTTATCCATAGCCGCCCCCATATTTTTGGCATTCTTTCTCCTCAACAACAAGTTTATGATCTAAGTAATCTAAGACTTTCATTTTGTCGATCTAAAAAGTGAACCTTTTGAAATTGGAGCTAAACCATGCTCATGGTCTAATAATATTTCAAAAGCTCCAAAAGATCGTCTTCAGCTATACTTATAATAAATCTGTAGAGAGGTCCATTCTGTACATGAAATATATTTTCAAAATAACTATCAGGGGGTGATTAGTGATCGATACTGATGCCAAAAATGCATTCAGTAAATTTTTTGTCTGTCTGTCTGTCTGTGTGTATGTTCCTTATGAAAACAAAAACTACTCGACGGATTTTAACGAAACTTGGTACAATTATTCTTCATACTCCTGGTCAGGTTATAGTATACTTTTCATCACGCTACAATCAATAGCAGCGGAGTAGTGAAGGGAAATGTTGGGAAAACGGGAGAAGTTACTCCATTTTTTAAGCTTCCGTCGCGTGTGCAGCCTGAATGGTTAAAGTTACATAGAAATCATGTGTGATGGAAATTAATAACATTATTCTACATAAAATTGTCTAAAAAATATCCCGCAACAGCATATGTCTATCTTTTGTGGTTGACTCACAATAACACGTGTAATTATATAAATAAAGTCATTGTTTATAGCACTAGCCTGAGAACAAAAACTATAGTTTACACTACAGCTCTATACCGAAGCGTAGCGAGGGCGGGCCACTAGTTTTTTACATAAAACCTTTATGTATAAAGTACTCCGTGCTTGAGACAGTATAAAAACTTGAATATAAGTAGGTGAATCACCACGTTAAAGTTTGTTGAGCACACGCCAGCCTTACATAAGGAGTTTAAATGTGTGGTATTAAAAAGAAATCCGAGCTGTGTAAGGAAGTGCCGAGTCTTGCTTTGGATAAGGATGGGAGTGCGTCGATGAAAGAATGGACGAAACAGACAAAAAAGTTGTAAATATTCGAACCTTGAGCTAGGCAAAGATTCAGCCTATAGTACTGATTAGATAATTCTATTTTTGTTTCAAACTTGTTGAAACCATAAATAGGTAATAGTTTGAAGTATTCTCCTGTATGAAAGTGTAAAGTCTAAGTTTAGTTGATAACGACATAGTCAAGTTAAATGACAAAGTTAATATACGTTCACATGCAATGGATTATAGGTTTATTTTTTGTTATATATAATACGTGATTTACATATAATCAAATGAAAGGGACACATTATAACACATTCAGGAGAAAGTAAATCTAATTTTAGAAATTAAGAAGCAAATTTATGGCACTGCTAATATAGCAGACTACGTTATAACCAAACAAGATTAACAAAACTTAACAAAGAAGTTCTAATCATAATCAAAATCATTTATTCAGTTTAGGCTGTTACAAGCACTCATGAATGTCTAGAAGCTACGCCATCGGTTCGTAAATCTACGGCAGAAGACCTTGTACTGAGAAGAACCGGTGAGAAATCAGCAAGGGCTGTTTTTTCTCCCTGTTTTATTATTTACAGAGTCGTCCAGTTGAAAAATGACTTCAGAGATAATTCATGTAGTCACCTTTCATTACATAATGTGAAATTATACATTAACTAGCAAACCAGTGATTCAAATGTTCACCAAAACCTGATTAAAAAAAAATGTATTTAATTAATTGAGAACTTCGGAGATTTTGTGTGGTTTCGTTTGAAATTCGTGATTTCTCGAAAACCGGAAGTGCTACGTTACTCAAATCCGGTTTGTAGTCTTATCAGAGTATTCTTAACTAATAACTTGAATATTCTCTTTATCTATCTCTTACGGTTTGGCCGCTGAAACAGCACCACAGACGGACGGACGGACTTGTCTAATAGATAAGAGATTGTTCACCTGCATTTTAATTGCTGTGTCATACAGTATACATACAAATAGTGTTATTTATATTAGATGTAACTAGACATTCTAAAGCAATGGTTCCCAACCAGTGGTCCATGGACCACCAGTGGTCTGCAGAAGCCAAAATATGGTCCGCGAATGATTTTAAATTGTTATTATTTCAATAAAAAAGTGTTATTATTTATTTTTATTTAATTTCATATTAGATTTTTAATTAAAGTATCAGTTTGATTATTACAGTTTATTTTTATTACACTAAAATTTAGCTATTTAGTGAAATAGTGGTTCGTGCCAAAAAAAATATAATGTAAAAGTGGTCGCTGACCAAGAAAACGTTGGAACCCCAGTTCTAAAGCGAAACATCGATAAGTATGTAACACAGCTACATCACAAAGACGATAAAGAGGGACGGATATAATGTAGTGCTTTCAAACACTGAGACGAAGTTTGCCTACGGAGCAGTAGCAGACAAATGACAACGGGCCTTGAGGCGGGGAACTGCGATATTAGAAGCCTTTAAGATGGGAAAAATAGCAACTTTTACTTAAAGTACCTAAGTTGACACCCAAGTGTATAGAAGAAAGCGTTTATATAGAAGGCAAATTACTTACATAGGTTCTCAACACAAACATCTATATTATGTATAATTTAAGTATCTGAGGCGGGGAACTGCGATATTAGAAGCCTTTAAGATGGGCAAAATAGCAACTTTTACTTGAAGTACCTTAGTTGACACCCAAG
Source organism: Chilo suppressalis (assembly GCA_902850365.2). NCBI lineage: Eukaryota > Metazoa > Arthropoda > Insecta > Lepidoptera > Crambidae > Chilo > Chilo suppressalis. The sequence continues at coordinate 2,611,219 of OU963894.1, forward strand.
TGTATAGAAGAAAGCGTTTATATACAACGCAAATTACTTACATACTTAACCCAAACATCTATATTATGGTTATAATTTTAATTATTTTAAAGCATGTAACTGCTTGATGTTTAAATCTAAAGAAAATATAACTAGAAAAAAATCCTATAATTGCTATTTCTTCTTTCAAATGTTTAATACTTTTAAAAGTATTCATTTGACATTGTGGGTTGCATATAATGCGAAGAAATGGCGCTGCCTTGCAGCTTAAGAATGGCTAGAAGAATTTGAGGTCAGTGCATTCGCCCGGATTGCGAAGGGTGCGGGTTCGAGTCCCGTCTGCTGCCTGGTCCGCGTGGATTTTTTCTAGTTATAGTTTCTTTAGATCTATATTACGTATAATTTAAGTATATATCAGAATTTAGAATGAGTAGGCAGGGATAAGTATAGATACATAGAGTGAGGTATAATTAAATAAAACTAGTTTTAACGGGTAAATGCACGAAATTTATTTATTTATTAACGTTTCGCAGCCTTTTCAGGTCTGCATCGTCGGAATAATGATTTTTTTTATTAACTTTGTTGAGCTACCTTCGAAAGACTTCTATTGAGCGTTCGGATATTTCATTTCAACTTGAGTGTCTATGTATGAATTTATTAGTTTATTTAGTTAATACAGTACTTTATTTTAAATTCTTTTTTGTAATATTGAGTTCATTTTTTTTTATTTATTTGACCCTAACTACCGTAAACTTTATTTATTTATTGACGTTTCGTAGCCTTTACAGGCTACGTCGTCTTAATCAAATTTTATTTAATTTTGTCGAGCTACCTTCGAAAGACTTTTATTGAGCGTTCGGTTATTTCATTGTTCAATTTTTAAAGATTTATTGTCTATATTTAGATCATTAAGTATTTTATTTAAAAATCTTTTTTGTAATTTTGAGTTTATTTATTTGACCCTAACTACCGTAAACTACCACCGGTTTCAAAATTCGGAGACCTTTCTGAGAAGAACCGGCGAAACAAACTCAGAGAGGCTTTCTATATCCTTCTTATGTTAAATCATGCAAACAACAAGAACTAATAGTATCTGTTGGTCTTGCCGTGTGTGCTCGTGGTTGGGATTTTATCTCTTGTATAATGGGTTCCCAAGCTGGTGGTATATACCAATGCATGTATATCATTATTGTTGTTGTTGTTTTAATTGTTGAAATTCGATTTAAATATTTTTCTTTTCTGTAAACTTCAGCCCATAAAATTTTATCATGTTATGTCCACATATTTAGAGTTACATTTTGGTTTTATATTATTGTAATCGCTTTGTTTATTATTTTAATATTTAATTGTAACTTGTTTTGTGAGCTAATAAATAAATAAAAAATTGTGTGTGTCAGCTCTGACGCACGACTGGAGTTTACTCCTTAAGTTCGATCGACGAAATATTTTACATTAAACTTTTTAGTAATAGTCAATTTCAGATGTGCATAAATATATCATTAGGAATGTTGATAAGTTATGTAATTATTATTATCAGACTATTATCATTTTTTTTAAATATTAATTAAATCAACATTGTCTGCATTATTAATTACAGTGGCAAGTGGTTTATGGTTATTAATGTCAATCCGTCGTCTTTGTTTGTCAAAGTTGCGCGACATAGGATGCGCACCAAAAACGTAACGAGGTCATTCGTCGATAGATTTTACTCCTCACATTTTTCTCATGCCGGGCCCCTTATATATGCAAATCGATTCTTAAGGAGTAAACTCCAAAAAAAAAGCGTTAGAGACTGCCTCCTATGCCTCTTGTACCACAGCCTGTGTATGAGACGACTGGAGCTCTTTGGATACCGTGAGAAAGAATTGCCGGCGACATTTGTTGCATGAGCATTTTGAGATCCGCTAGTACTCCTTGTTCCGCGTTAAAATACTATCGGCATTACGGAAGATGCTTCCGACAACGGAACGCAATAAAATTATGAGGAATCCTTCTCTTTCGTATACTCCCAGATGTATTCAATAATATGTGAGCATTTTCAGCCTTTGTGTATTGTAACATTTTTATTATGAACCGAAGGAAATGTTTGATATTTCTCTGTCATATAATCGAAAAGTGTTCACATGTTATCGATCATAGATATAAATGAATAAATATCTCTAAACAATAGGGTATTTGACAGTATTAAAAATAAAGTGCCACTTGTTAGCATCAGTATTTAGGATGAATATTGGCAGTTTTTACTATTTTTACAGAAAAAATATTCATAATTTTTCTAGTCTATTGTCATGTGACCCAAAACACTTTGGATTGGTGGAGCCTAAAATGACGTCACACGCAAGTAAACTTCCTTTTAAAGTGACATTAGATTGTATAGTTTGGCGTTTTAATGACAGCCGTGTGACGTCACACACCAGTGAGACGCCATATTGTCCAGAGATACGTTTTTCGCGGCAACTTGAAAATAGAGTTTTTGATTTAGTTTTTTTACCGAAATACACAACATAATGATGAATATCCTTTTTGTGGACCCCTTAAACATAAGTAAAAACGTGAGATCTTTTTCTAAAACTTGTCAAATACCCTATTATTATGGCCCCGAAGTAAACACTGTAAGTTTTGCGTTATGGGATACTAGAGTAACTGATACAATACATTATACTAAAAAATCATGACGAATATTTTTGTAAAAAAAAAACTGCCTAAAGCTAATATACGAGCCCAATTTAAAAATGACATGAATACTGCATTATCGACTTGACAAAAGCTCTTATATAAGTGGAATTAAAATATTCAACAATTTGCCCAATGACATTAAAGATTTAAATTTATTGTAATTTTAAATTAAATTAAAGAAACTGTTAATAGATAAATGTTTTTATAATTTAAAAGAGTATTTTCGAAATTTTTAATAGCGTTTACCACCTATAATGAATATTGTACCTCCAAAACGGGCAGCTGTCTAGAACTAAGAAATACTTGTAACACCACTGTACTCAGCATGACAATAAAGCTTTCTATTCTTTTCATAAATAAATATACTTATATCGAAATATATGTGTAAACATCCATGACTATTAGTACTTATATTTGTATCTAACAAATGCTCGTATTCATTAAACTAACAATAATAACAATAATAATAAATAATAATAACATTTTTTACCACGTACGACAAAACTGTGGAATATGTTGTCGCCAGCAGTGTTTCCGGACCGATACGAGCCAAAAACCTTCAAAAAAAGAGCGTACTCCTTCCTTAAGGGCCGGCATCGCATTTGTGATACTCCTGGTGTTGCTAGTGTCGAATAACATAAAAAAAAAATGGGTGCGTGTACTTATGTACGCGCGTGAGAAGTTATCCTTTTTTGTCATCGTTTAAAATTAGTTTTAATTGCATGCAAATAATTAATTACAATAAATTAATAAAAAGTCTGGAAAAGGACACAGTCAATAAAGTTCAGTTTTAATTTGAAAAAATAAATAAATAATCAAAATATACAATTAAAATCGCTACTGAATATAATTTATTAGAACATATGTGATTTGCACTTGTATGAAACTCAAACACGTATTCCGAATATACAAACTAGAAACATGTGGATAAATATTATAAATATGAATACCTATAACTGTTACTTTATTACAAAAAATAAAGATGTGATTTTTGGTTCTACTACACCAATGGTCAAGAGATGGCGCTGTAGTCTCCTGAATCGCGCTTTGGTTCCGTTGTTCCAGATTAATAAATACTTTTGATAGACCTTCACAATGCAGTCTTTAGCACCCACTAAATAGAGATTCTATTTCTATTTTGTTGGTAGATTTTCTTAATGTGCGGTAAACACAAAAGTAAGCTGTTAAAATTTTGTGTTACAGTGATGCGCGCGCATCTTAAAATTTCACTCTCATCATTTTTTCATAACGCGCCTAAAGAAGTATAACTTCAAAAACTAACATTTGCTCCACTGGGATTCTAACCCAGACCCACCTCTGGGCAAGCGACATATTGAAACCCGGCGTTCAAAAAATTCAGCCACGGAGGTCGTCATATTAAGCTTTCCCAGCGGGCTCTCAATATTAGGACACTACCTATTTTTTTTTGTGTCTGGGAAATGCTTTACGCATCCTTCAACCACTGGGGGAGCGAGAAGAAGGTACGTGGGACTCCTCCCTGTTCATTTCAGCCAGCTCTGTGTGGTCGGGTGAAATAAACAGGACCCTACCTAACGCCCTGAACAGGGCCACTAAAATCCAGACAATACTCCTGCACCGTCAGTGCATGCCGAGAGGGCGGGTGTGGTCGCGGCTCCCGTTTCCGAATGGCCGCGCACTCGCCGACACTACCTATCCCTGTGGATGAAATAGCTACCTATCCCTGTGGATGAAATAGCTACCTATCCCTGTGGATGTAATAGCTACCTATCCCTGTGGATGAAATAGAGAATCAGAATCCATTTCGCATCCAAGGTGGATTGCGACTAAAGATGCACTAGGAATCAATAGCTTAAAGTACCTCCTATAGCGAGCAGAATATCCACATACGAAATTTTGGTCACCCATCCTAAAACAGACTTTTACGAACGTTCTTTAGTTTCCACGTCATTCCAATCAAAACCTATTTCTCCGTATGCTACATTATAATCATGAGGAGTTTGATGGTGCGTTCATTTCGCAAAATGATGCACTCTATTTGAAATTACTTGATTTTAAGTTATTTCGGAAAATCAATGGATTGTTAGCCAATCACAGCATAGACTTTCCGAAACCATAATGTCAGTAATAGATTAAATACTCAATCAATACTATCTTCTATATATATATAACTCAAAGGTGACTGACTGACTGACATGGTGATCTATCAACGCACAGCCCAAACCACTGGACGGATCAAGTTGAAATTTGGCATGCAGGTAGATGTTTCAAAAGAAAGGATTTTGATCAATTCTACCCCCAAGGGGATAAAATAGGGTATGAAAGTTTGTATGAAACTTTGTCAATTTTAATCCGATCGGGCTGAGACTTTGCATGCAGGTATAAGGAGAATCATAGATGAATGTCATTGTGTATAATACAAGCCTGAGAACAAAAACTGTAGTCTACACTTCAGCTCTACCCCGAAGCGAAGCGAGGGCGGGCCGCTAGTCTCCAATAAATGTGCAAGTAAGCAGCTGGCATATCCTGTACCTAATTCTATCATTCTTATATTGGAATCATCCATCAATGTATTTGTACAAATACTTACTAATATATGTAAACTAGATTTCATCTTATTAGATTTTAGTTCAACCATATAACTACAAGATTTATTAAAATTTACAAATTTTAATTTAGAAATTAAATTTTGTATAAAACAAAATTAAGTATAAAAAAATATGGTCATGCGAATACTTCAAGGGAACTAAATTACCTGCAATGAAGGCAGCCGATATTCATCGCTCCATGCAAACGATCAGCTAAGACAACAAGCAGTGACGAGCACGCAAACATGGCCCACAAAGTGAATGTTCTTTGCAAACTCTCCAAACTAACGGGTGGGTATGCGCTCACACCGTAACGAACGAGCAATGTGGTCAGTAAAAGAAGAAAAAGAATATCAACCAAAAAATAATAATAATAATATGGCCCCTTCCCATGGAAATCTACATGGAACCAACAACAGAGCTGGTGAGGCTTGTGAAGCGGCTGAAAAAGCAAATGCATTCAAATACAGGGGTCTAGGTTCCGAATATTTTTTGTCCCATTCGGTGTCGACACCCTTGGTCCGTGGGTACCTAGCGCTATGAGGTTTTTTAAGGAAATATCAAAAAGGTTAGTCGACATCACTGGAGACCGAAGAGCTGGCAGCTACCTCGGACAACGAATTAGTCTAGCTATTCAAAGGGGGAACGCTGCCAGTATCTTTGGAACCTTGCCTAAAGGGACTCCTTTTAGTAATACTTTAGTTATTATAGTATATTTTTCAAGGTTTTTAGTTTAAGGTTCATTGTTCCTGTATGTATTAATGTATATATAATAAAAAAATAAATCATTAACTCGCAATTTATTCGTTCGATTGTAACGTTACGTAGATGGAGTTTTTTGTTAGTCTTAAACACAATAATATTTACATAAATAAAACAAAGCAAGTTAGGCCAACTAAGTCTTTGCCTCAGCTTAATACTACAGCAATACCAGGGTTGCTGCAGCGCTGACAATTTTAGCAGGGCTTAAGGTAAGGTAATAATAATATCTTATGTATAAAATTCTCGTGTCGCGGTGTTTGTGGTTAAACTCCTCCGAAACGGCTTTCCCGATTCTCATAAAACTTTGTGTGCATTTTGGGTAGGTCTGAGAATCGGACAACATCTATTTTTCATCCCCCTAAATTTTTATTTTCAATTTCAGACATTTTTTTTTTATTTTTTTATGATACATCATATAAAAATACATACATCCCTAAATTTTCAACTTTCTACCACCAACCCCTATTTTTTTATGGCGGTACGAAGTTCGCTGGGTCAGCTAGATATATATAGCAAACAACCATACCAATTAAAATTTATTAAAAAAAACACACACACAAAGAAGTTTTAGAATAACATCTCACGCTCATTTTTTTTAATATTGTTATTACCAATGCAAAAGAAAAAGAAAGAGCGCGAGGCATTTGAATACCTCAGGCGGCTAGAAATAACAAAATAAAATCGTAAGCGTTAGCGTTTTCCAAAGCATTTCCATTAGGCGATTGCCCCCCAGGTCGCTGTCTCAGCTATGCTTCTGTGGTAGTACTTTCGCAATACCACAGCAGCGCTGGTTTTCAAGCGCTTATTCCACCTGACTAAATTCAGACGTCCTAGTTAGGATCCTAAAAAGAAGGCTAGTTAGAAGCTTCTGATTATACTTGATTAATTTAGTTACTGATTCAGTCAGTTACAAGCGCGCGGTGAATTCAGTCGGACTTTTTCGTAATGGCTCCAGTCCTGCCAAAGCAATAAAAAAATTGTCTTGTCATAGGCCTGGCCGTTGGCTCAATAAAAATAAAATTAAGTAAAAGACGAAAAAAGTGGGTGAAAGAATATTAATATTATTAATGTTATTTTTATCGTTTTTTTTCCAAAGATACGGCGTATGTTTATACAATTCGATTATGTTACTCGTAACTTCTTTTTCTTTTACCGCCGAAATGGCACACTTGCGTAATTCGTAATCGTAGACACAACAAGCCCTCACGCAGTGACAGCTGCGGTGCGACTGAAGCATCTAAACGCTATTACACCTTCCTAAATCGCGTTCTAATTAAGTTACTAAATGATTTAGTCAGTCAGAAGCTTAGATTAAAACAAAATCCGCATGAATTGTGGCCCAAGACCCTAATCGCTTTAGTCACAACTTGATATGCAAACGACGTACATGTGAACGCCAAAAAGAAATATTGCTAATATTTTGTGTTTATATGATAAAAAAAAATGCCTAAGTGTGTTTTTAAAAAGTGCTCAAATTGCTCAAGAACTAGAAATAACACCCACGGCATCACTTTTCATTCGTAAGTTAAAAATTTGCTGTTTGTTTTGAATCTTATTCGGTAGTGACGTCGAGTACTGGTCGCGTGATTGGTCGGTAGTGCAGTGAGGCGTATCTCGCCGTCTCGTTCGCGCTCCAGTTGAAACTTAACGTGCTGTTTCGTTCGGGTCGGTAATGCAGTGACGCGGGTCTCGCCGTACCGTTCGCGCTGCCGTGGGTTCAGTTTTTGTTTGATGCAAGTATGAGCGTACCGTATCTACCCTTTTTGTTTTAATCTAAGGTCAGAAGCCACACTTCTTCCGATTTAGGATGCTAATTAGGATCCTAACTTCCTAAATGCTATTTCACTTGACTAAATTAGTTACTGAATGATTTAGAACGTCTGAATTTAGACAGGTGGAATAAGACCTTCAGCCAGTGACTAGCGACGTGCGAACGCCTGACTGTGTAAGAGTCATCCTAGTCTTAGACTTCGAACAAAGCCTAACTAAAGTGGCTGCCTGTAATGATAGGCTAGATGAAGTAAAAACAACCGCCATTGACGGACGCATGACTGACGTCGTAAGTGGCGCGGTAATGACGGTGGCGACCGCGATACGGTCCCCGTGTGCCACCTGAAAGACTTTGTTATTGGTTAACTGCTGTTTGTTTTTCATAAGTGGTGTTTTAGAATGACATTTTAGAACAAAACAGTCTACGTAATAGCTAGGATTAGGTCTTGTAGTCATTAATCGTGATTTATGAGGATACGCAAAGTAAAAGTCAATTTGCTGATGTTTACCGAAATGAAGATTACCTAGGTATATTATGTACGCTTTTATCCAATTAATAGTTTGCTGCAAAAATATGTTGGTTGCGCCCGACTCGACCCGTCATAGACGTAGTCACGTGTAATTCGTTCTTTAATGTCTGTAAAAATAGTCATCATCATCATCAGCCTATTAATGTCTCCACTGCTGGGGCACAGGCCTTCCCTATGGATGGAATAGGGAGATTGGGCCATGACCCGCCACGCCGCCACGGATTGGCGGGTGCTAACGACTGCAGATGCAGCCGGGACCAACGGCTTAACGTGCCTTCCGAAGCACGAAGGAACTCCAGATAGAAGTTTTTGGTCACCAATCCAATGACCGACCACTGCGAAAGTTGCTTAACTTCAACCATCGCAGCCGAACGCGCTAACCACCTGCACCATCGAGCTCCTCAAAAAAAATAGTAGATTTTTTTATTACTCACAACAATTAGCCTAGCCCCAAAGTAAGCACTGTAAGGCTTGTGTTATGGGATAATAATAGGGTAACTTAAAGAATACGTAGACAGTACATATATAAGTATATTTATGTAGAAATACATATAAAAGAAGAAAATAATGACTGGAGTACAATTGCTCGTATTCATCACACAAACATCTGCCACCACCGGGATTCGAACCCGGCACCTCTCGAGTCGGCGGCACTATGAAACCCGGCGTACAAACCTCTCGGGCAATGAGATCGTCAATTATTTGTTATTTTACATGACGTAACGATTAGTTCCAGTAACGTACAAACCGCACGAAATATAATGTCGTAATTATTACAGAAGTGATTAAAATTCAACATTTCGAGTAAAAGAATAAAAAGAGTGATTCGCTCCGCAGAAGCCTCACAAGCGTTTGACAGAGGTAATGACAAGAATTCACTTACATTTCTATAGCTGAATGTGCAGCCGATCCAAATGCGTCTCTAGAAGTGATCTGTATTTCGTTAAACTTGAATTAAGATTTTCATTCATCTATACTAATATAATATTATAAGGAGGAAAGGTTTGTATGTAAGTATGTTTGTAACGATTTGGCTCAAAAAGTACTGGACCGATTTTAAAAATTCTTTCTCCTTTAGTATGCTACATTATCACTGATTAATATAGGCTATAGTGTATATTCAAAAAAGTTACGGTTCTGTATGAAAACTTCGATAATGTAAGTCATTGATAATAGAGCGAAGTGATGTACTAAAGTTTTATAGATGATACCAATATCTACAAAAAAGTCCGATGAGTATGAGTCTAACTATTACGGTTATGTCACAACTAAAGGTCCCCTGCGGTTTTACCAGTGTTAATTTGAAGAAAATGGTTTATAGTAAGTCAAACTGAAAATATGGACATAGGCTGTCCTGGACTTTCTTCGTACATTGAAATGTGCACTGCAAATGTGTACTTGAACTGCCCAAAACCGCTCTATTGGATTTTTCATAACTGCGCAATTTATAACTTGAAAACGGTAAGTAATACAAAAAAATTGTTTATACAAAAGTTGTTGGTAATTATGTACGGAACAACTTTTCTATTTAAAGTTTTCCATTAAAATGATATTCTCAGGGTGAAAAAGTGAAAAAACCCTTTTTTTGAGACTTTAGCGCCACCTACAATGCGCATTTTTTGTTGTACGAGATTGCAACAATGACATAAATTGTATTACTCAACGCCCTATACAATTATGGTCGAAAAAAAAGTTTCTAAAATGCATACAAAACAAGAAAAATGCGCTCCAAAAAATTTTTGACGGTTTTTTTGAGTTTTTGTAAAAACGCCTACGAGTTGAACATGCCCATCGCCAAGGTGGGTTACTGACGTCATTTGGCAACAGAAAAAATAAGACTTTTAGGTTTTTTTTCACTAAAACGAAATTTTTTTCGACAGATTGACTGTACTATCATACATTATTTTTGTGTAACATTAACCGTTTACCCAGCGCAAGCAACAGAATCTCACAATTGGGATATTTTTACCCGTTTTTACAACATTTTTCATCGATGCTCCGCTGCTACTGGTCGTAGACTGGTAATATATAGCCTATAGCCTTCCTCGATAAATGCACTGTCCAATACAAAAATATTTTTTCAAATCGGAACAGCAGAGCAATATTGCATTCGGTACAACGGGTCCTAAACTACGCAACGAATTTTTTACTTGGAATGAAAGTTTTAAAATTATTATGAAAAAAGTCATTGTGTATATATAATACAAGCCTTTGAACAAAAACTATAGTCTACACTATAGCTCTACACCTAAGCAAAGCGAGGGCGGGCCACTAGTATTGTTATAATGATTTTTAAATTAAAACGATGAAATAATTTGAAAAAAATATGACATTCTTAAAATAGGGCACTTGGAGATGCGTGCCAAAAAAGTGTTTTCATACTAACGTAGGTATAACTGTTCCATTAAGTTTCACTTTTGTTGCTTTCAATCTCTCACATAATAACATATTAGTAACAAGAATTAAAAAAAAATGTGTATGTCAGCTCCGACGCACGACCGGAGTTTACACTCTAAAAACGATTGTCTTCGAACAGACACAAAACAAAGTCATCATTTGTAAATATGTATTATAATTCCATCTGTACTGAAAAATCACTATTCCAGAGTGCTGGACACTTACCGGCATTTCTCTATATTCTGTTATTTATTTGTTTTCATTAATTTTGCTCCGATTTTATCTATTTTTAGTTTATTTATTTTATTGACATTTGTGACAACTTAATGTTTTTTATCCGTTGCCATGGCTAAAAGTGAAAGGTGCGCAGATGAGGTTGCGCACAAAAACGTAACGAGGTCATTAATGTCATTCATCGATAGATTTTACTCCTCACATTTTTCTCATACCGGGCCCCTTATATATGCAAATCGATTCTTAAGGAGTAAACTCCAAATATATACTTAATTAACTTAATGGTTTCATTAGAACTAATTATATTTAAAGAAAATACAATCGTATTTGTAAGAACTCTTCTCTTAACATCATGTTTTTTTGATTATTTATTGTTGGGTGAAATGAATGGGACGACATTACTCACATAGTGTCCTGGTTGTAACTACCGTAGGCGTTACGCCTCCCATGTCCTTAAGAGCCCTTTTACAAAATTACGCCACTGCCGTACTGATCGGCGCGTAGGTAGATTTGCACTAGTAATATTGCATTTTACGGGTTATGTTTCGAGTCTTATAAAATAATTGTTAATGAACTAACTATAAAAATTTATAAATATTTCAGTAGCTCAATAATGGTAAATTAGTTTAATGAACGTTTTTGACAGTAATTCTATTTAATTCAATATCAAAATACGGGTAAACCTGCATTGTTTTTTGGGAAAACTCCCGGAGGTTAGATGTTTTTTTTTGATAATTAATGAGATGGAAAATCAAAATTCTAATACATTATGTTACAACAAAAACATATTTCTGATGTCATAGTAATCAATTTGATCTAATTTATTGATCATTATTTAGAGATTCAGGCGTTTGAAGTTGTGCATATTATCGTATTTTTCGTAAACTAGCTGCGGTAGAACGATCAGTACAAAAAAAATGAAAATAGTATTTGCAAATATTCTACATTAACTTACATTGGGAAGAATAAATCTACTGTTTACTTCTATTGGTAATAGTCAAAATCTTTTTTAAAGGGGGTAAACAAGGCGCTCAAAAATCACGATATATTGCAAAAAAAATGGGTGCGTGTACTTATGTAGGCGCGTGAGAAGTTATCCTTCTTTGGCATCGTTTAAAATTAGTTTTTAATTGCATGCAAATAATTAATAACAATAAATTAATAAAAAGTCTGGAAAAGGACACAGTCAAAAAAATAAATAAATAATCAAAATATTCAATTAAAATCGCTACTGAATATAATTTATTAAAACATATGTGATTTGCACTTGTATGAAACTCAAACACGTATTCCGAATATACAAACTAGAAACATGTGGATAAATATTATAAATATGAATACCTATAACTGTTACTTTATTACAAAAAATAAAGATGTGGTTTTTGGTTCTACTACACCAATGGTCAAGAGATGGCGCTGTAGTCTCCTGAATCTCGCTTTGGTTCCGTTGTTCCAGATTAATAAATACTTTTGATAGGCCTTCACAATGCAGTCGTTAGCACCCACTAAATAGAGATTCTATTTCTATTTTGTTGGTAGATTTTCTTAATGTGCGGTAAACACAAAAGTAACAGCATGAACTTGGACCAACTTCATGCTGTTAATTTTTTGTGTTACAGTGATGCGCGCGCATCTTAAAATTTCACTCTCATCATTTTTTCATAACGCGCCTAAAGAAGTATAACTTCAAAAATGTGAAAGGGCTCTTAAAAAGGCCACATCTAGCCATTATGAGCGTTACATTATAGATAGAGACGAAATAAAAGTTGCGTCAGAGGCGTCTGGCTCCGGCTTAGAGTTGAGGGGCTTCGGCGAGACACGGCTAATTGTCTACCGCTATTGTCGCCATTGCGATGAGTGCGTCTACATGTGTCGTACTTCTGGTGAACTTGAAAGTTTCATACAGTGTTACCAACCCTAAACAAAATTTTACCCTAAGTATTTTTTAAATTACCCTAAAATCCCCTTAATAAAGAAATTTATATATACCTACTTATCTTATTACCTAAATTCTTTCGTTGCTCATAAATTAAAACGTTACATATTTAGTTACAGTAAATTATTTTATTGAATAAATACATTTTCCGAATGGAAAATCAAACGAAAATGAGCTGACATATAACAGGCTGTTAAATCTTATTTAGCTGTTTTGATTGATGGAAGGCAAAGAACTTTAGTCCATACAGCTTTAGGAAACAACCTGCCACACAGTGAGTTCAGTCGTTTCATATCGTGGTGCGTTCCATTCTACGCACAAAACTGAAAGAAAACACACGCTTTGTTTTTCAATTTAATTGAAAGTTTTGTTAAAAACCCCTAAAAGAACCCCCAAAAATTCCAGCCCCTAAAAAGTCCGTTTTGACCCTTCTAGCCCCTAAATCTGGGGGCAAAACCCCTAAGTTGGGAACCGTGGTTTCATACAACTCTTTCTAGTCTTGGCTGAATTAAATTATTCTTAATGCCATCTTAAGGAAATATACGCGGTGAAAACAAATGCGCTGACATTGATTTTGACAAACGTCTAGTCAATTAAAATCTATATATATAAAACTCAAAGGTGACTGACTGACATAGTGATCTATCAACGCACAGCCCAAACCACTGGACGGATCGGGCTGAAATTTGGCATGCAGGTAGATGTTATGACGTAGGCATCCGCTAAGAAAGGATTTTGATCAATTCTACCTTCAAGGGGATAAAATAGGGAATGAAAGTTTGTATGAAACTTTGTCAATTTTAAACCGATCGGGCTGAGACTTTGCATGCAGGTATAAGGAGAATCATAGATGAATGTCATTGTGTATAATACAAGCCTGAGAACAAAAACTGTAGTCTACCGAAGCGAGGGTGGCCCGCTAGTTTTAGTATAAAATATTCCACTAGGTCCAGGTTTCAGACGGCATCCGCATCTAACGCTGTCCGGGCAGGATAGTCTTTAACATCCAACAGTTAAATGATTAAACAAAAAAAAATATACTAGCTGAAATGGCGAACTTCGTACCGCCCAAAAGTAATAATTTGCAATAAAATAATATTGCGACTAATAAATTGATTAATTGAGATGAGGAGCTCGATGGCTTGGGTGGTAAGCGCCTTCGGCTGCGATCGTTGAAGTTAAGCAACTTTCACAGTGGTCGGTCATTGGATGGGTGATCAAAAATCTTCTATCTCGAGTTCCTCCGTGCTTCGGAAGGCACGTTAAGCCGTTGATCGTAGCTGTATCTGCAGTCGTTAGGGTGCTAATGCCAATCCGCACTGGGCCCGCGCGGTGGGTCATGGCCCGATCTCCCTATTCCAACCAAAGAGAAGGCCTGTGCCCCAGCAGTGGGGACATTAATAGGCTAATAATGATGGAATTGAGATGTAAGCTATCCTATCTTTAAAGTTGGGTCAAATTGCAAACGGTGTGCAAAGGAGATTGCTCAAATTGGCCCAAATGCACAAAAAATATTGACATACACGGTAATTCTTAGCGTAATTTATAATTTAATTTACAGTCATTAGATTTCAACGGACACCTTTGTTTAATATATTTACTTTAAAAAGGACTATTAATTTTACCGGTTTGGAAAACATACGAATCATTTTTAATGGCTATGGGTGTAGTAACATTCAGCCAAAGACTGATCGAAAATCGAAATTGTTTATATAACATAAAAACAAATCTATTTTGTAAAGATCGATAAAATAAATCATTTTTTTATTACACTATGGTATTAATATCCACAACTATATTATCATTTTCACTACATGCAAATGTGCATAGACAATTATTTTATATAGTAGGCGACATCATAAAGTCTATTGCCATACATTTTTCTTTTGGTTTATAGAAGTTCTTAGGGGTGTCCGTCAATAATATTCGTTTCTACAGTAATTTATATATAATTTCGAATCTAGGAAACTATTTTTCATGATTATTGGTCTTTAGGCCAAACATGTATGGAAGCTGAGCAATCTCCTTTGATTAAAATCGTTTAAGGAGTTTAAGAGTCCATCCCGGACAAACAACACGACGCGTAATTTATACATGTTAAGATAGACGAAGTATTTCTACTTGAGCCGACTGGTATTGCAAGAGGCGATGGCAAGAGACCGGATGGTATGAGTTTGATTCCATGAAAGATAGGCCGGGTACTGGTATGGGATGCAACCTGTTCAGACACGCTAGCCCCTTGCCATCTACATGGAACAAACAACAGAGCTGGTGCGTCTTGTGAAGCGGCTGAAAAAGCGAAAGCATGCAAATACAGGGGTCTAGGCTCCGAATACGATTTTATCCCATTCGGTGTCGAGACCCTTGGTTCGTGGGGTCCTAGCGCTATGGGGTTTTTTAAGGAAATATCAAAAAGGTTAGTCGACATCACTGGAGATCGAAGAGCTGGCAGCTACCTCGGACAACGAATTAGTCTAGCTATTCAAAGGGAGAATGCCAGTATCTTCGGAACCTTGCCTAAAGGGACTCCTTTTAGTAATATATTTTAGTTATTATAATATATTTATTAAGGTTCATTGTTTCTGTATATATTAATGTGCTTTAAATATAGATCACTTAATAAATACATAATTAAAAATAATATCATTAATCCTAAGCAATATGGATTTCATACGTAGAACGAAATTCATTAGAAAAAAACGTTAGAAAAATTGAAACTTTCACTATATTGTTTATTTAACTTTACCAACTTGACTATTATTGAGCGTGGTAAAGTTCCAAACATTTTAATAAGCGGAGCGCACTGAATCATTATTAATTTTGAACTAACGCAAGTTGTAGCATAATTTAAAGACAGAGACAAAACAAACGTTTCAGCCATTCGGTCGGTCGTATTCCTACAGGGGTGATTTACATGATTGATCGTCACAGCATGGATTGTTTCAGGCTGCCTTGAGAGATTTGATTTTTGACTAATGATTTACACAAATTATTCAATGTTGAATCTGATAAAGTCGAAGCAGGCGGTACATTAGTATATCGTTTGCTGAATTTCCTGAGGTTTGAATACTATGGATTTTAGGCCTCGACTTTAAGAAACCCTAAGGTAATTTTTAAAGGAAATGAGGAGCTCGATGGCGCAAGTGGTTAGCGCGTTCGGCTGCGATCGTTGAACTTAAGCAACTTTCGCAGTGGTCGGTCATTGGATGGGTGACCAATTATTACTATCTCGAGCTACGCCGTGCTTCGGAAGGCACGTTGAGCCGTTGGTCCTGACTGCATCTGCAGTAGTTAGCACCCACCAACCCGCACTGGGCCCGCGTGGTGGGTCATGGCCCAATCTCCCTATTCCATCCATAGGGAAGGCCTGTACCCCAGCAGTGGGGACATTAATAGGCTGATGATGATGAAGGTAATTTTATGTTTTAAATACCTGTACCGGTACCTGCGACAACACAACGAATACTGGGCTGGACTTGCAGACTGCAGGCACGCCAGGGAGGCCATACCTAAGGTAGGCCCACGTCTAGCAAGTAAGTTTTGCAAGCTACCAAGACATACTTTGAAACAAATAGTGAGCATTCTCACAGGACACGGACACTTTAATAAACATCTGTTTAAAACAGGTGTCTTGGACAGTCCTCTGTTCAGAGCCTGCATGGAGGAAGAGGAGACGAGAACTCACGTCCTGCTACAGTGCAGAGGCGTGACCAGACACCGGATGACACACCTGGGCAGCCCGCAGACGCAACTGGAGGCCTGTGGCGACACCAAGAGACTGCTGAGCTTCTTGGGGGAGTTGGGATGACACGACTAAAGCCATCCTCTCACGCAAAATAGACACCTGGTGTCGAGTTGCGAAAAACACCCACCGTCAAGAAGAAGAAAGAAGAAGATGTTTTAAATAGACTTTACATTTTTGATCAGGTGTTAACAATACATTTTTTAAAGTAAATATTTTGTACCAAAATGACATTTTAATAATGAAACACGATTTGTTCGTAGATAATATATTTTTGTATTAATATTTTTGTTATGTTATAAATTATAGCAAATATTTAGTTTTATACTAGTAGCATCGAATAACGACGATCTTACACTGAAAACACAAAATTAAGTGAATATAAATTGATAATCATCATCATCAGCCTATTAATGTCCCCAATGCTGGGGCACAGGCCTTCCCTATGGATGGAATAGGGAGATTGAGCCGTGGCGCACCACGCGGGCCCAGTGCGGATTGGCGGGTGCTAACGACTGCAGATACAGCCGGGACCAACGGCTTAACGTGCCTTCCGAAGCACGGAGGAACTCGAGATATATGTTTTTGGTCACCCATCCAATGACCGACCACTGCGAAAGTTGCTTAACTTCAACCATCGCAGCCGACAGCGCTAACCACCTGTGCCATCGAGCTCCTCATTATAAAATTATTCGTCGTCAACGTAGTCGTCATATGACACAATTTTATTTTAAATGAAAGACATTTTTTAATCTCCAATTTTTCAGAACTTTTTCTTTCAACTGTTCAATTTCAGATTAATTAATGTATAGTTAGGAAATACCTATTTGTTTATATCACATATGACTGAAATCTTTACGTCAAAGTACTAAGATTGAAGTACAAGACAGTACAAATTACCTGTATTGTTAAACAGCTGAGTCGTCTAAAGAAAATGTAACTAGAAAAAATTCCACGCGGACCGGGCAGCAGACGGGACTCGAACCCACATCCTTCGCTATCCGGGTAAATGCACTGACCAATTATGCTACCGCGGCCCTGATGTTGTACTCGTTCGAGTCCCATCTACTGCCCGGTCCGCGTGGATTTTATTTCTAGTAACATTTTCTTTAGATTTAAACATCAAGCCGTTACATGCTTAAAAAATAAAAATTATAGCTGAGTCATCGTCAAACATACGCTGATATCCACCAATGACTACAAATCAAACACACACCAACACTTAAAAGCATTCAGATTGTATTCAGATTCCATGCCACTGTATCGATTAACGATACAAAACGCATACTGTGCACTGGGCCTGTCATGGTGTCATTATTGCAAAACCAAACTCGATGCGGGCTTAGTGGAATATTGCCAATAAAACGCCGATCCGTTTAACTCTGTAATTCGAAGAGATATGGTCTCTAATTGCGTGGCGGTTGCGATGGTTAGGTCTTTTCGCTAGTGCTGTACCCGATAGTCAATAAAAGCGGCTTAGCGGCATCGATAACTTTGTGTTTTGCTATATTTATGCGTTCTACTTGGCTCTGGCGCACCTGTGCAAGTGTGTGTGTCAGTGGAGTATTTTGTACGTGCATACGATATGCAGTAACTCAGATTTGCAGCCTGCAAAATTTCGTATTTCAAGATGTTTTAAGGAGATGCTATTGTTTTAAAATAATGATTTATGATTCGAAAATGTTGGTTACCTACCTATAACTGTACTCTTGAAGGTACTGTCATTATTTTATTTCACGGGGCTTAATCCTATAAAAAATGTAAGTTTGTTTCTTCTACTCTTTTGGTTATACCATTACAGTGCATCACGGTTTAGTCAATAAAATGGCAATTGGGATATAATTGGGACAAGAATACATATATGTATATATAAATATTCTCAATCAGATTTCCGACGAAGTAATTATTATATGACTTTACAATTCTACATCTCTACAGGTAATCAACTTAAAATTTTTTTTAAAGGACCTACTGATTTTATAATCAAAGTTTTTATAAACTGTATCTGGCAAAAAAAATTTGATCAACCACTTATTCCTAAAAACAACTTTTACAAATTGTTATACAGTCACAACGTATTAAGCATGATCTATTTTTTTTTCGATGTTTGGTAACTTTCAAAAATAGCAATGGATCTATATCTATGTAACTTTCTGATTTTGTATTTGCCATGTCTTTGATTGCGGAGTTTGTCTCGTCATATGTTGTTGCGAGCCAAAAGGCATCTGTAATGTTTACATGGGGTAGCAAACTGGGTACTAGTACTTACATAGTAAGATAGAACAACACAACGTTTTTTTATCACAACTGACATATTTAATGAAAATGAATTCACAAAGCTGCTAATTCTTGTTATTTGTACAATAAAAAGGACAGGCAGTACAATTTTTAGAACAAGTCAAAAATATAGAGCTCGTGCGAGCAAATAGTGTAATTATATTTAAACATGTTAAAAATGTTATAGAGGTTTTTAAAGGATACAAGCCTCCTTGGGCGACCTCTAGTTAACCAACATTCATAAAGTGATAATCTTTTTTTTTAAATCTAAAGAAAAGTTTACTAGAAAAAAATCCACGCGGACCAGGCAGCGGACGGGACTCGAACCCGCCCCTTAGCAATCCGGGCGAATGCACGGACCATTATGCTACCACGGCCCTATTCGTCGCGTCGAAATTTTCCTAGCCTTAAGCTGCAAGGCAGCGCCATCTCTTCGCATTGTAGGTAACCCACAATGTCAAATGAATACTTTTTCAAGTATTAAACATTTGAAAGAAGAAATAGCAATTATAGTTTTTTTTTTCAGTCCCGTCCGCTGCCTGGTCCGCGTGGATTTTTTTCTAATAAACTTTTCTTTAGATTTAAACTTATAGCAGTTTAACTGCTTGCTTAAAAAAAAAACAATCTTTTTTTTGTTTAAATAATAATTTAGAGTAACAACAAAGTTAAGGACCACAATTACATAAACTCAAGCAGTTATGATGTGACTTTTCTATCATTCAAAATTTAAAATATCTTACTTCAAATAGGAAGTATTATTATTCCTGTTAAATATTTTTTTTGCTGTTGGGACGAAAAATATTTACAACGTCAAATCTTGTGACAATATTTACAAAATATTATATTGTTACAGTGTCAATTATAAAATTAGGTTATCTTTATAATAATTATAGAAACTGCCTGTTGGAACGTTTGGAATAGTTTAATCTCAAGCATTATAAGAAAGTAGTTTTGGATATAACCTATAGACTGGGTTATAACAGTGGTGATGACGGGGTATAGTTAACGAAATTCTATTTAGTCCGTCAGTTACATGATCAAAAAAATGGTTGCCTGTAAAGTCGGTTTTACGGGCGAAGATTTTACGTGACAACGTCTTTTTCTCGGTAGAATATTTATTGATATGAATATAATTAAATTGCACAATAGGAACAAGGAATTGAATGAAAATAAGAATTGCACAAATTTTAACTATAGAAATATATTTTGTTTACTAAAACATTGTACATGTAAACTTAAACTTAACACGAGAGACTCATCGTAACGTTACCGAGCGTTACACTTTTTCATAAGTGACTCCCAGCCGCAACCTAATTTAAGACGTTGTCACGTCAAAAATAACGGACACGTATTTTTTCTTTGGGCAATCAACCAAAAAATGATAAAGTTATAGCGCGTCAAAGTTTGAGAGTAGGGGCTCGTGACGTCATTTTTGAGTGAATTTTCACTTATAAGTGTACTCAAATGTGACGTCATGCGACTTTTCAAATCAATATATCTCTGTAATGTTTATATTATGTGATAAAAGAAAAATACGTGTCCAATACTTTTTGATAATCAACCTGATAAACGAGGAAAAAAAAGTTAGTCATCATCCCTATTTTGTGTTAGCATGTAACTGTTCGATGCTTAAATCTAAAGAAAATATGACTAGAAAAAATCCACGCCCACCAGGCAGTAGACGGGACTCAAACCTGCACCCTACGCTATCCGGGCGAAAGCACTGACCATTATGCTACGCCCTGACGGCCGTGTCGAATTCTTTCTAGCCTATCTTAAGCTGCAAGACATCGCTATCTCTTCGTATTGTAGGTAACCCACAATGTCAAATAAATACCTTTACAAGTATTAAACATTTGATAGAAGAAATAGCAAATGTGTGAATCTACATTGTATTGCCTATATAATTAATAGTGAGTATATTATGAAAAAAGTGACGTAGGAAAGATAAAAATAAATATAAATAAATATTACCAACACTCACACCAATTAGCCTAGCCCCAAAGTAAGCACTGTAAGGCTTGTGTTATGGGATGCTAGGGTAACGGATAGAATACATATATAGTACATATATAATTATATTTATATAGAAATGCATATTCAACATCCATGACTGGAGTACAAATGCTCGTGTTCATCACACAAACATCTGCCCCCACCGGGATTTGAACCCGGGACCTCTCGAGTCGGCGACACCATGAAACCCGGCGTACAAACCACTCGGCCACGGAGGTCGTCGGTATATACTTTCATTCCCTATTTTATCCCCTTGGGGGTAGAATTAATCAGTCAGTCACCTTTGAGTTTTATATATATATATATATAAAACTCTAACTAGATAGTGAAACTCTAAACACTAGATAGTGAATATTTCCTGAAAAAAGTGACGTAGGCAAGATAAAAATAAAAATGTAAATTTTAAACACATTATCGATAAAGAATTCATCGCACCTCCCTATGCTTTCGTAGTGCAACATCAACAAACTGAAGCTTACCAAGTAATGACCGTTCCTACCTAATATTTTGCGCAGGATACTCTAGGATACTCTGGGTTTTCCGATTCCATAAGGTTTAAATGCAATTTTAAATTGATGCAGTAAACATTGCCGGATGGTGGCAGTGCGGCAAGCGGCAATGGGGTAAAACGATTATGTTTCACTTAGAGGTAAAGTTATGTTAAGAATATTCCGTGTGCATTTACTTTGATCCTTTAGTTAAGGGGTAGTGGAACGGTAGCGCTTCAACCATTAGGTTTAAAGATCCTGGGTTCAAAAACTCCGTATTTATAACTGCTGTACTAGCTATTTTTGCGTTTGGACTCCATCACCACTTAATATCAGGATATCAGGTGGGGTAGTCATTTGTCTACCTGGCTATATACACTCATATATAAAAAAAGTTGAATTTTTAGTAATAATTTTAATTTTTTTAAAGCTTGATGTTTAAAATATAACCAGAAAAAATTCCACGCGGACCAGGCAGCAGACGGGACTCGAACCCGCATCCTTTGCAATCCGGGCGAATGCACTGACCAATTATGCTACCCTCACGGACCGCGTCGAAATTCCTCTAGCCATTCTTAATGCGAAGAGATGGCGCTATCTTGCAGCTTAGCGGTCCGTGAGGGCCGCGGTAGCATAATTGGTCAGTGCAGTCGTCTTTTTTCTAGTAAACTTTACTTATTTTGATTTTATAAAACTGTTAAAATAAAAATTGTGAAAGTGAATGACCTCTCTGAAAATGAATTTGTTTGTTGCAGGTTTGTGATGTTATTGGTTGTGGTGACAAACGAAGAATCCATAGTGTCGCGTGATTAATAGTATGCACTACACACAAGGTGAGTTCACAAAGTTGAAAATAGTCCTGTCTCTCATTACGAAAATTCTGAGCAGCTGCATTAACTTTGTCGTTGCCTAAATAGAGCCCGTAAAGAGTTCTTATACTGGATCTGCTCCGCTCTCAGTCAAAATCAAGGAATTAATCAGAATAGTGTAAATAATAAACAAATAAATCCTCATTTTTACACAAAGGAGATTGCTCAAATTAACCCAAATGCACAAAAATATTGACATATACGGTAATTCTTGGTGTAATTTATACTTTATTTTACAGTCATCAGATTTTAACGGACACCTTTGTATAATATATACATTTTAAAAAGGACTTTTATTTTACCGGTTTGAAAAACATACGAATCATTTTTAATGGCTATGGGTGTAGTAACATTCAGCCAAAGACTGATCGAAGTTGTTTCATCATCATCATCATCATCATCAGCCTATTAATGTCCCCACTGCTGGGGCAGAAGTTGTTTATATAACATAAAATCAAATCTATTTTGTAAAGGTCGATAAAATAAAATATTTTTTATTACACTGTGTTATTAATATGAACAACTATATTATCATTTTCACTACATGCAAATGTGCTAAGACAATTATTATTGATGGTAGGCGACAACATAAAGTCTATTGCCATTCATTTTTAGCCAAATACCTCCATAAACACAGTATAAGGTGTGATACACTAAAAATCTAAAATATGGTTACAATGTAAACATGACAAAACTAATGAAGGTACTGAAGATATGGCTGTATAACCTAAATGTCTTAGCTTTCTTTGGTTAACGAGAGTTTAACAAATCGCTCTAATCTGTGGCTCATTCACAATTATCACACAGTTTCTGTCACAGAGTACCTTCCTTATTATAACCGGAAATGCATAAATAATACCTGCTTTTAAAAGTTACTCTTGTGCATTAACTTTAAAAACAGGCAACTATCTTTTAATCTAGATGCTCTATATACCTGAATCTTATACATAATTTCGGTACTGGGCTTGATTTCCCCAGTTTCCTATAAAAATTAATTGTTTTTTTATTATTTTAATACCCATGTACCTATTTGCAAACATAACTTCAAAATCGTTCAATGTATATGGTTTATAGAAGTTCTTAGGGGTGTCCGTCAATAATATTCGTTTCTACAGTAATTTATATATAATTTCTAATCTAGGAAACAAATTTTCGTGATTATTGGTCTTTAGACCAAACATGTACGGAAGCTGAGCAATCTCCTTTGTAAAAATATTATTGCTTTATAAATGGCGCAGCAAATTACTTCACTCCATCTGATTTTGAATGTAAGTGCATACCAAGTGCGAAGCTGACCAATAGCCGATAGAAATACATCTGCTGTAGACCCCCCAGGTTCGAGTGGTTTAGAGGTTCTAGACGGGAAGAGACTCACCCCGTGGAGAGATGCCTTCCGCCGGGAATACCTATAGAGGCACTCGCCAATTCTCGGCTTGTCCCCTTAGGATCTCGCCGTACCCAAATCCGGTGGCGCTGTAAATATCATTCGCGACCAACAGCATAAATACTCAAAAAAAAACTGTTGTAGATAAAAGTAAGCGTAGGAAAGAGCGGCAGACCGTTGCAAAAATATCTAATGTGTCTGCACTGTAAGAAACATTTCTTTCAGTTTTTTGCGCATTTTTTTGAGTCCAAGCTATAGAGCAACACAGACACAACGTCTAATTCTATGAGGCTTAGGCCGTATACAGAAAGAAAGCCGAAAGCCGATCAGCGCCGATCAGCGCTTATCGGCGCTGATCTTTTTTCTATGGACCAGCGCCGATAAGCGCCGACACGCGCTGGTCACCTGGTCATTATGATCTATGTTTTCCGAATAATAAATAATTTGTATTTGAATTATTATCTAAGTTATAATCTTTTTATAAATCTAATAACTTTATCTTTTATAAACTAAGCGCTAAAATTATTTGTTTGTGGCATGAAATACAGGCCAGTTTTTGAAATGAGTTAAAAAAATTCAATAATCCTAGCCCACGTAATCGTAACCGAACCACAGATTCGTTTTAATTTTTTTTTACCCGGCTGCGCAATGCAAGAGCGCGAAGCGCGACGCGCAGACAGGGTTATGTGTTTAACAGTCTATATATGTATGTTTGTTCCTTTGTGGCACACTAGAGACCAAACGCCTGGACCGATTTTGATGATTCATACATCAATCGATTCGTCTCAATCATGGGAGTGCTACTAAAGATATGATAGTAATCAAAATTCAATATGGGCAAAATTAGGCGCCATATTGTGACGAAGTAAAAAAAATAAGTTGACAAAATATGTCGAGTGGGGTATCACTGTCTAGATAATCAAAAATCATATTTAGGTTCCTAACACCATTTTTCATTTTACATGATTGTTTAGGATCTACAACGCTTTAAAGTTGTATATTAACCACTGACGCTTTTAATTTCAATCTTACATTTGTATGGATCTTTGTTACTCTTTCACCTAAAAAATACTGAATGGATTTTAATGAAACTTAACAGTAATATAGCTCATATATAATAATTACATATATATAATAATTTATGTAGTTATTGAGTGAATTGGCCAATATATAACAATAAGTGTCACATAAGACGGAAAAACATCTCCCATCTGCGAGCTATTTTGGCCTGCACTGCGAAAACAATAAAAGTTACATGAATGTAATGTAGAGTGAAAATGTATCTCTTAAATAGTTCTAAAAAAAAGTCCGTGACACCATATATCTATTTTTAATGTGTAAGTCATTACCGCTAAAATAGTGAATCAAAACTAAAATATTATTTGATATCTATTTCCAAAATGCACATTTATATTAACAAATCATTTTTTATCCAAACAAATACTTTTATCGCTTTTGATATTTAAAGACGATAAACTTTGCTTTTTACACTATGTCATTTCGACAAATATTTAAAAAGTTACAACGATGACAAAGTGATAGCGCGGTGTTCTATGTAAAAGAAAAAAATGGGCTATTCGCAGTATATGATCCTATACGAAGCACTAACAATAAAATTGTGATACAGTTCCTTCTTATTAAATGATGAAAAATATATTATCATAACAGGTATTTATGACTATTGAATTTTAATGAAAAACTCTGAATTTTACTGTTTTTAATTTTTTTAACGATATTACTTAATGTTACAAAAAAGGTTTACATAATATAATGACAAATAACCCATTTCTCGCTAGTAAGAACATACTTATTGGAATCCCTGTATTATTAATCAGCTCGCGATAATTTTAGTTTTGTAATAATTCTACAAAATTCAAAGTAAATAATGTAGATTTTTATAGGTAAATCACCCCTTTCATCACCCTACGCCAATAAGTATTGCGATGTTGTAGCTAAGAACCAAGTTCCCATCTACTTCTATATGGGAATTCATTATATTCGATTTAGTTATTAGGGCACGGAAGCGCAACAAACAAACTCACTTACACATCTATAATATTATATTATACTTACTAGTGATCCACCCGGGCATTGTACGGGCGAAATTTATTTATCGGGATGAAATATAGGCTATGTCACTCGGACAAAATGTATTTAAATAAAGAAAAATGTAATAATAAATAATGTAGCTACCTTATGATGAATTAATATTTGAAACCGGTTCAGTAGTTTGACAGATTATTTGTTATAAACATACAAATCTTGCCTCTTTATAATATTATTTTATATAGTTAGGATATGATAAGTATTTAATTGATGAAAAAGATTTAAAAATAAAGTAAGTAATAGGTTTATTTGATTATAATTGTAAAAGTTACTTAGCATTTGTGCTTAACAGTGATACGTTACTCGGTATTTTTTTAAACAAAAAAAAAATTTGGAAAATAATTGCCATTGCTTTGGTGATTACATAATTATTTAATTTAGTGATCTAAGGCAGTTGCCACCATTGTCCAAAACAACAAACGGGAATTACTGATTTCTTCAACCTGCGACATAAACGTCATTGATTGGTATTATAGGGTGATTAAAAACATTTGAAGTTAACTTCTGGCATCTACATATTGGGTTTCTGTGAATTATGTGGGCATATCAAATTATAAGACTAGGGACTGACACTGCATTTGTGTATATCACAATCTTAGACGTCCGGCATTGACATGACAATGCAGCCACTGCCAATTTTAAATAGTCGACGAATAAAAGGAAATGAATTTTATATTTACTGCTAAACTATTAAAAAAAACATAAACAAAAGATGACTTTTTGAGTAAGTGCTAGTTTACTATAAAATTTACATACATTAGAGATATTTATGTAACGACTTGATTTAACTTCACACATTTTTGCGAAAATTGAGGCTCATCTGTAGCCTTGACCCCGCTGGTAAAGTCTTTATATGTCTTAATAAATCAATCTTTTAGACCGACGCAAGGTATTTAATAATTCCCGCGATATTAATTCCCTTACTGAAGTAACAAGACTACGGTATATACCGTCTTAAAATACTAACTAACTAAAAAGTGTGAAATAAAAAAGGTAAATTTAAAAAATCAAAAAACCCGACTGCTTAGTTATACTTCAAATAAAAACTGAAAAGAAAAAAACAAGTCCAGTAGTCTATAATTCTGTTAATAAGGAACAAAGCTACTTTAACAGCCGGGACCCACTGTTGAAAAATATTATGTATTCTTGAATATCTAATGGGTCCCGACTGTTAAAGTAGCTTTGTTCCTTATTAACAGAATTATAGACTACTGGACTTGTTTTTTTCTTTTCAGTTTTTATTTGAAGTATAACTAAGCAGTCGGGTTTTTTGATTTTTTAAATTTACCTTTTTTTTAAGTGTGTATGCTGTTGGTCGCAGATGTCCTTTACCGGGTAGTCACCGGGTTTGAGGACGGCGAGATCCTAAGGGGACCTCAAGCCGAGAATTGGCGAGTGCCTCTAGAGGTATTCCAGGCGGATGGCATCTCCTCACGGGGGAAGTCTCCTCTCCATCTGGAGCCTCTAAACCACTCGAACCTGAGGCGGTCGGCTCCACTAGAGGGCGTCTCTGAGACTCGGAAATCGGCTCTACTTAGCGGTTGTCGTGGGGGGCGGAGAAATTTTTATAATACATATGAACAGATGTTTATATTTTTAAATACCTACGTACTCAATTTTTACGAGAAATTGTAAAACAAAATGGGAGATGTTTTATTCTTGTAGAACCTTTAAGATGCTTCTCATCAGAATTTTATTGTTCTGACGGCGACTATAGACTTTTCCATCTATTAATGTGAACTATGTATTAAAGTGAAGTTGGAGCGAGTAATCGGCGAGTGTCACGGTCGGCCGGCGGCAGACGAGCGGCGCTCTGGTTGATTTCACACAATTCACGCCGATATATTGTCACAATTAGAGGGTGACTTTAGACTTTGGAACACCGGACGATAAGCTATGGTTTACTATGTAAATTAGTAGCTTTCGTCGTCGTGGCCGAATTTGTGATTTAATAGTGAATATGCATCATTGCATGAGGAGCTCGATGGCGCAAGTGGTTAGCGTGTTGATAATTAACCATATCACGACAGACAGGTTGTAACTTGTCGGTGTCGGCTCGGGTGCAAAGACGCATTGAAACATCAGTTTTATTCATTTCTTTTCTGTTTATGAGAGTGAATTTTAATGTCAGCGCTAAATATGTCGAATAAAAAAGAAGTGTTTTACGATAAATTAATTGGTTGAAACAATGAATGCTCAGAACGCGTCATGGCTTTTCTTCATTGCCACAACGCGTTGAGATCGAATAGCATGTCAGCCACGACACGAATTTCGCTATTTGGTCTTTCTGTGATTGCCACAACGCGTCGTGCGCGTTTTCATTAGAGCCATAACACGAATTTCGCGATGTGGATGTTTTACTGTGTCCACAACGCGTTGTGAGCTATTTCTCCGCTCACTGAGCTTTTTCGATCTTTGAGCGTAACATATATATATAGGTATACTTGTGGTAGAAATTCCCGCTCTCCGTGCTAAAGATTACAAGTTATATTGATAAAACTTTAAAAATCAGGCGTTGATCACGTCCTAAACAACCCCAGCGGTGGGGTAAGCGCACGGAAGCAAGCCCTTTTGTGACGTGCCTAGTCGGAAATCTCTAATACCTACCTACCTGCAGATTTTCTACCTGGATTGGATTAAGTTGTAGAATTGATTTGCTCAGTGTCACTATGAGGGGTGAATTTTTTGTGCGATTAAATGAGGCGTGGATAAGTAGCCTTGCAGTTAAATTGTAAATCATTAATTTTCTAGTCAAACACAATGTGTATTTTGCACTTATAATAAGTCATACTTTAAAGAAAATATCACTAGAAAAAATTCCACGCGAACCAAATATCGGGCTGTTACCTAAAAAACATTTATTATATTATACTAGATATTCCTTTGTGCTGTGATATTTGATGTTCGCCGTGACGGGAGTTATATTTACTGTAAACGATTAGTAAAGTAAATGCTGCAAAATAAGTCGACTCATGTTAATTCATATGAATTAACGATGTTTTGAATTGAATTTTGAATCTAAATGATGTAATGGATATGAGGCACGATGGAGTGACGATTTATTCAAGGTGGCTGGTAGGACCTGGTTGCGAGTAGCCCAAGATCGATCTGAGTGGCGTGCAATTGGAGAGGCCTATGTCCAGCAGTGGACTAGGATAGGCTGTTGATGATGATGATGTAATGGATGGTGACTACAGAAATCTTTGAAGTCATTTTTAAACTTGACGACTCTGTATATAACAATACAGGAGAAAAAAACAGCCCTTGTTGAGTTTCTTGCCGGTTCTTCTCAGCCGCAACAACAAGGTCACACAAGGTCTCCCGCCGTAGTTTTGCGAACCGATGGCGAGATGACGTAGCTTTTTGACCAGTGCTTGTAACAGCCTAGACTGAATAAACAATTTTTGATTTTGAGTAGTTACGAAAAAATATTTTTCGTTTTTCAATTTGCATTTGGCATAGTTCTAAGACAATCAATCAATCTTTTTTATCTATCATGGTAATTTTAAGTCAGGAACTCAAAATATTGTATTGCCTATTTGCTTAAGCACTTGGCGTTTTGCTTACTAACTTAGCTTACGAAAATGCAACCTTTAATAAAACAGTTTTTAGTGAGTGCGGTGCAGTGCTTTCGAATAGTCTGCGCTGCGGCCCCTCACGCCAGACCACTCGAGACTTGAGGGTGGGTGTTAAAAGTACCTACCTGGAGAGGTTCAAGGTTGTGAAGGTAAAAAATGGTCGATACCTGACGACATTAATTTCATTGTAAATACAGAATAATCTTTATATATATAACTCAAAGGTGACTGACTGACATAGTGTATCAGCGCACAGCCCAAACCACTAGACAGATCGGGCTGAAATTTGGCATGCAGGTAGATGTTATG
The DNA here is from genome assembly GCA_902850365.2 of Chilo suppressalis. Taxonomy (NCBI): domain Eukaryota; kingdom Metazoa; phylum Arthropoda; class Insecta; order Lepidoptera; family Crambidae; genus Chilo; species Chilo suppressalis. Next base: position 2,640,839 of record OU963894.1, read on the forward strand.
ACGTAGGCATCCGCCAAGAAAGGATTTTGATAAATTCTACCCCCAAGGGGATAAAATAGGGAATAGAAGTTTGTATGAAACTTTGACAATTTTAAACCGATCGGGCTGAGACTTTGCATGCAGGTATAAGAAGAATCATAGATGAATGTCATTGTGTATAATACAAGCCTGAGAACAAAAACTGTAGTCTTCGCCCGGATTGCGAAGGGTGCGGGTTCGAGTCCCGTCTGCTGCCTGGTCCTCGTGGAATTTTTTCTAGTTATATTTTCTTTAGATTTAAACATCAAGTAGTTACATGCTTTTAAAATAATAAAAATTATAACTATAATTGCTATTTCTTCTTTCAAATGTTTAATACTTGTAAAAGTATTCATTTGACATTGTGGGTTACCTATAATGCGAAGTGATGGTGCTGCCTTGCAGCTTAAGAATGGCTAGAAGAATTTCGACGCGGTCCGTGAGGGCCGCGGTAGCATAATTGGTCAGTGCATTCGCCCGGATTGCGAAGGGTGCGGGTGCGAGTCCCGTCTGCTGCCTGTTCCGCGTGGAATTTTTTCTAGTTATATTTTCTTTAGATGTAATTATAAAGCAGTTACATGCTTTAAAAATATTAAAAATTATAAAAACACTTTTGTTAAATTCTAAGTAAGAGTTAACTGTCCATTTTTTTCAAAGATCATGTTATTTCTCGCATTCCAAAATCCTGACCCACTCCATAGATACTTATAAGAGCTATATCGACACCAAGTTCACAATATTCCAAAAAAGTCACTCCAGTCAGAGTTCACATTGAAACGAACGAACGATATCTGCGAACATAATCTACAAATCAATTCGACAGTACACAAATGAATGACCGCCGGCAAAGCCACAAACATCCAGGCATTCGCTCCACAGCTCCACATTCAGTCGGGGCTGCATTTTTTCCTGGAACCATGAAAGCAGATCGTAGGCCGTGGCTCAGCCCCGTATGCATTATTGAGTGCCACTGAGTGACGAGACGCGGCTGCGTGCTGCGTTCGAACAGGCAAGCTTGCTTGAACGATGCTGTAACGTTTACCTTTACTTGTACAAGTACAGTTTATTTGAATATTGACGCAATATAACTTAAATAAAATAATAATATAAATATAAAGAAAAGTTTACTAGGAAAAAATTGTGGGTTACCTACAATGCGGAGAGATGGCGCTGCCTTGCAGCTTAAGGCTAGGAAAATTTCGACGCGGCTAATAGGGCCGTGGTAGCATAATGGTCAGTGCATTCGCCCGGATAGCGAAGGATGCGGGTTCGAGTCCCGTCCGCTGGTTCGCGTGGATTTTTTTGTAGTAAACTTTTCTTTAGATTTAAACATCTAGCAGTTAAATGCTTAAAAAATAAATAAAATCATAATATAAATATCATAAGAACTTATCTTTTGTTATATTAACACTCATAAATATTAGAGAAAAGTTTTAAAGAAAAAATTTAGCAAGCATCAAATTTTTAATTTCTCATACATCAAGTTATTAATCTTTAGAGAAATTTATTATTGTCCTATATTTACAGAGAAATGCAATTTATCTTACAAAAAAAACTGCAGGCCAAGATATTTTATTAAGTCGCAACAATTTTTTGCATTCATCTTTAGCATTACAGTTTTTTTGTTATTAAAAAATCAAACCTTATCGATAAGCGTCCGTAACGCAGTAGTATAAAGTACGCCTGCTACTCGGGCGGTCTGGGTTTGATTCTCAGCCAAGTAAGGACTCTTTTTATTAATGATATTGAAAAAAGACACTTGCGTCATGGTTTTTTAGTGTTTCATTAGTACAAGTCAGGTAGAGAGATAGTGCATCGGCATGCTTCACAACTGGATTCAATCCATGCAATCTAAAAATAAAGTTGTGGAAGTAAAGGATTCAATCCAAATTAAGTTTTAAAAAGCCTTCTAAAAACTGTTTGAAAGAAGACTAAGTGAAAGTGGTCCAGGAACTAATACCGACCATCATCATCATCATCATCATCAGCCTATTAATGTCCCCACTGTTGGGGCATAGGCCTTCCCTATGGATGGAATAGGGAGAATACCGATACCGTTGTGGTATTAACGCAGGGGTACCTCAACTAGACTTTATACGGGTAAAAAAGGGGAATCAAAATCTGACCTGACATTTAAATAAAATAGCACTTCACGATACATATATTTTACTAGGTGCATTTTTTGTTTAATTTGGCCATGTTTGCCTTCTGTGATATTTTTGTGCTAATTAACAGTCATATAATAACTCAGAAAGGTCTAATACTAATAGCAAAGCACAAAAATTGTATATCAAGGCCACTAAATTCACTAAGGCTAAACTTTGCACTTAGACATCACGGTATTGTAGGTTCAATCTACTACTAAAAGTCAAAATGCAGTTAAGGCTTGCCCATGTACGAATACTTTCACAATTGTTATATTTAAGTAGATGAAAGCGGGCGTGAGCTGGATTCGCTAAAACATTACTTTTTTTATAGATAGGTCCGACAAACGATTCCACCCCACCTGATGTTAAGTGACGCTGAAGTCCAGTCGCGAAGATAACTGATACAATAGTTCTATCTGCCACACCAGCCATCCTCACCCTTTTTTTATACGCAGGCAAAAAATACTATTTACAGATGACGGCGCCTTTAAGAGGCACACCGCCGAACGGACCTCACACCTGGCTCCCGCAAGCCTTACGAGCCCCAGCAGTGGCTGCCCACTGAGGACCCCGTAACCCTTACGGGCACTTTACGGCATAATATCCGCTAAAAACCCTGCGAACACCCTCTAAGCTGCTTAACGCGAAGCCGCGGGATCCCCGATTAGGGATTTTTCCGCGTCTCCGCACCTAGCAGCCTCCCAGCCTTGCCGAGGCTCCGCGGCAGGGGTCTCCCAGGGTATCGCGGGGACCCCGCAGACGTGCGTAGGATGGCCCGCGCGTGGGGGCTGAGTACGCGGCCTAGTGTCCACCATACTGCCCCCCGTCCGACCAGCCATCCTCACCCTGCCGGCTGCATGTTGCTTCTTCACGCCTCTTTTAAAGGATCACAGATTCTAAGAGGAAGCACTTTTTATTATAACATCCTTAAGAAAATATACGAAGAAACCATTTTTCTTTTAGCTGTATTTTTAGATTCTATTATCATTGATGAATAAAATTAAAAATTGTACTATATCCTTCATATAAAATATCCTAATACATAACTACTAGAAGTATACTGACTAGTGAAGTCATCCACTCTTTGCGCGTGCAAGAACAGTTAACTCACTAGGTTTCTGTTAAGAGTAATATAAGATTATTAAAAAACATAGTGTGCACGGACCACACATCTGAAGTGAAACTTCTTTTCTTAAATAACCTAACATGAGACGGTGCATAAGGCATAGGGGAATGGAGCAGCGCACTTATTACTCATATGTGTAATGTATATATAAATATATATTGTTGCGTGTGACGCTTGTAGTGTTTCAGCCATCGCCGAGTTACCCTCCAACAATCATGTTCGTCGGGAAGAGCTACTCACGCATCCCACACACACAAAAACACATATATTGTATATATATATATAGTTGTGTGACGCTCGTAACACGTTTCCGTTTCACCTTTTTATAGGATTTTTCTAGAGTCCGACCGAAACTGGTTTTCCGGCCGAAACCGAAACCGAAACTCACATGGTCAAGATTAAAATTCCTTAAAATACTGTTTTGCCAATTATTCAGCATTAATTACGACATGAAATGGAAACACAGTATATTAATTTTGTCGTAGGTAATCATTTATTAAATATAATATAAAAAATATATTAATATTTTTATTATTTTTTCAAAGTAAGTTCTCATAGCAAAATTTTTATCAGTTATCAATTCACTATTTATTGTTTCAATAAATGTCAATTGGTATTTTGAAATCTTATTAATTAATACTTTGGTTTGTATTTGTACTTAGAAGAATCATCAATGTCTTTTATCTCAATATAGGAAACTGCACTTCTCAATATAGGATACTGACTGCTGTGCGAGAAACGAAGTAAGGCGAGCGTGCACGACAACTTCCGAAACCAGTGTCGGTTTCGGCAAAAGTTTCGGCCAATTTTGGCCGAAACCGAAACTGCCGCTGAAACTTAATTTTTGGCCGAAACTCGGCCGAAACCGATACCGATACCGAACTTTCGGTCGGACACTAGATCTTTCCTATTACACCCCGTCCACAAAGAAGTTTTACTTTAGAAAGCAAGTGATTAAAACGAGGCTCCAGCGAGTGCTCGACGTTGTGCCAGACGCCACACAGGTGGTATAGCGGTGTAGATGTATACGCCATGACTACCGCCGCGCCGCCCGTGCAGTCTCACTATCTGAAAATCTGGAAGGGTTCGTACGGTGCACCGAATTAATACACTCACTATGGCCACTACAGATACTTAGTTCATGAATCGTTTTCTGTAAGAGTTGAGTGTTGTCTTTAACGTTAATGTTTGTGGGTTCGTACGGTGCACCGAATTAATGCACTCACTATGACCACTACAGATACTTAGTTCATGAATCGTTTTCTGTAACAGTTGAGTGTTGTCTTTAACGTTAATGTTTGTGTGTTTGTGAGTTCGTTCGGTGCACCGAATTAATACACTCACTATGACCACAACAGATACTTAGTTCATGAATCGTTTTCTGTAACAGTTGAGTGTTGTCTTGAACGTTAATGTTTGTGTGTTTGTGAATTCGTTCGGTGCAAAGAATTAATACACTCACTATGGCCACTACAGATACTTAGTTCATGAATCGTTTTCTGTAAGAGTTGAGTGTTGTCTTGAACGTTAATGTTTGTGAATTCGTTCGGTGCACCGAATTAATACACTCACCATGACCACTACAGATACTTAGTTCATGAATAGTTTTCTGTAAGAGTTGAGTGTTGTCTTGAACGTTAATGTTTGTGTGTTTGTGAATTCATACGGTGCACCGAATTAATACACTCACTATGACCACTACAGATACTTAGTTCATGAATCGTTTTCTGTAAGAGTTGAGTGTTGTCTTTAACGCTAATGTTTGAGCTGAAATAGGTTAACATAGAACTGGTGGTAATATCAAAAGTTAAGTCAACGCTGTAATATTCAAAATATTTTCGATAAAAACCTTAAACATTAATAGACGAATACTTTATTAAACATTTACCTACTCACAGTGAGAAAACGATCTAGTAACTTATGACAACTAGATTATAATACATACTTACATGATTCCAAATTATAATAACTTTTATGCAACAAGGGTATGGCAATATATATTACCAAAAAATTAACGAACTTCCTACAGAACTACAATTATTATAGTATACATTACAACTCTACTATAATACCCGATTAATATAAAATATCCGAGTATAAACAATTCTTTGAGTCTGTTTTTAAAAATCCCACAGGATACCAAGTGTTTTTTGGTAAAACATGTGTTATTGCTCTTAATCCGGGTATACAATTTATAATAATAACTTTTCCATGTCCTAATCTTAAACGCGTTCTGGTGTTTCTGCAATTGAAGTCCAAAATGTCCAAAATCATTTCTTTTACGTTTTAGAAAGTATACATAAAGTGAGGAAAGTCAAAACTGTACATTGAATATTTTTTTAAAAGAATAATTGGGGTGTGATCTACAATCGATACCGAAGCCAAATATATAGTTTTTAGAATTTTTGTCTGTTTGTCTGTATGTATGTCCGGGATAAACTCCAAAAGTATTGCATGGATTTACTTCCAATTAGGCACGAATATTATTAAGAAGTCGGGTCAACATATAGGCTGCATATTATCACGCTATCACCTACGGGGAACGAGCAGTGAACCTTTATTTCTAAGGAACTCCATGCGTACGAAGTCGCGGGTGGCCGCTAGTATTAAGATAAGTAGGGATGAACCATTTTCATTGGCACATTTATGGAAATCATATACCTACCGAAGTACATCTTTTTTAGCCTTACAAATAATTCACTCGTGGTTGCTTTTATTATATATAAATAATAGGCCCTAAGTACGCCTATTGTAGCACCGAACAATGGAAAAACATTATTTATAGACCGACCGACCAGCTTTATTTCATTATACACACAACATCTGTAATCTTCAATATTATACAAAAGTAAATGTTGTCTTATAATGATAAGAAATATTTTACGGTGAAACTTTCATTGCATCGCCACATAATTTTCCGTGAGGAACTCGATGGCGCAAGTGGTTAGCGCGTTCGGCTGCGATCGTTGAACTTAAGCAACTTTCGCAGTGGTCGGTCATTGGATGGGTGACCAAAAATTTACTATCTCGAGCTCCTCCGTGCTTCGGAAGGTACGTTAAGCCGCTGGTCCCAGCTGCATCTGCAGTCGTTAGCACCCACCAATCCGCACTGGGCCCGCGTGGTGGGTCATGGCCCAATCTCCCTATTCCATCTATAGGAAAGGGCTGTGCCCCAGCAGTGGGGACATTAATAGGCTGATAATGATGAATGATGATGATAATTTTCCGTAAAGTTTCAATTGAATGTCTACTATCCGAAGAAAGATCGAAAAATATTGAGGCGATGACACTTAAACACTTAGAAAGATTCACTCGCATCGTGTTTTCATAAAACTACACCATTTTTATCTTTTGTACTGTACTGAAAGATAACCTTCATTTGCGAAGAAGTTGTGAGCAATTTGCATGCAAAGTTTTTTTTTTATAGATAGATCCGACAAATGACTCCACCCCACCTGATGTTAAGTGAAGGTGAAGTCCAGACGCGAAGATAGCTGATACAGCAGTTCTAACTGCCACACCAGCCATCCTCACCCTGCCGGCCTGCAAGTTGCTTCTTCACGCCTCTTTTAAAGGATCCCAGGTTGTAAGAGGGAGGGAACACGTGAACGGGCAGAGCATTCCATTTACGGATAGTACGACAAAGAAATGAGTCACCAAATTTCTTTGTACGCGTTGGAATTGTAGCCACAGTTAGACGGTGACAACGTAAGCCAGCGCGCGTGGTCCTCTGAAGGAAAGGGGAAGGTGGATAAAGAGAAAATAACTCCTCAGAACACTCGCCGTGGTGCAGGCGATAGAACGCGCTTAGTAACGCCACGTCACGGCGTAATTGAAGAGGCTCGAGGTGTTTAGTCACCTCCTCATCGCCTATGATGCGGATTGCGCGCCGCTGTAACCTATCCAAAGCATCGAGCAAGTACTTAGCGGAGCCATCCCAGAGGTGCGAGCAATATTCCACGCAAGACCGCACCTGCGTCTTATACAAGTCCAACAATGAACCAATATGATATGACTATTTATTCTTTACAAACTAAGCAATTCTTTTGAATTGGCAATTTTATTTATTTATTTGATCGCTTTTATGATCCATTAGCTCCTTTAGATTTAGAAAAGACAATTTCAAGAAATATTTAACAAGCAGTTTGATATTTCAAAAGGAACTTCACAAGTTTATTTTATGCATAATAATTTCAGTTATCATCTTCATCAGCCTATTAATGTCCCCACTGCTGGGACAGAGGCCTTCCCTATGGATGGAAAGAGGAGATAGGGCCATGACCCACCACGCGGGCCCAGTGTGCATTTATGGTTTCTAACGACTGCAGATGTAGCCGGGAACAACTACTTAACGTACCTTCCGAAGCACGGAGGAGCTCGAGATTTTTTGTCACTCATCTAATGACCGACCACTGCTAAAGTTGTTTAACTTCAACGAGCGCAGCTCTATCGAAACTCCTCACTCCTTCAATATCAGTAAATTTAGTATTAAATATCTATTTAGTTTGTTAGCAGGAACGCGCGCAGAAGCAAGCCAAGTACCATTTATGTCCTTACTATCTTCGCAAAGATATTCATATAAGTATGAGGGTTTAACTCGCAGCTTAATGTTTGTCACAACTGACCTCATACGTTGGCCACACTACCAGCTCGCCAAAGCTGTTCTGGCAACTGGCCTATCAGATGATAGCCCGGCGCATTCAGTAACGTTATGCCCTAATTTCGCGCAGAAAATGTTTTGTACGCATTCATTTCAAGATAACAATGTGTGGGGTATCCGTAACTAGGTTTCGAGGTTGATCCGATTGTTATTGTCATCTCTAAGGATCTTATATCTTATCTTCAACAATGAAATAACAATATTAAAGAATTTCAGTCATCTTTTGAGGGACGAAGATAAATAGAAAAAGTTCCATATTTTTAGGAGGGAAGTCCTTAGCATTGATCCAGTATTATTGTGAGAACAGAATGTCTGTTTTTCATATTTTTTTTCTTAGTTTGGGTACTCTGCTTCAAAGTTAAATAGTAACTGTCGTGTTTGCGAGTAAATATATTCTGAGTGGCCTTATTATTTACAAAAAAAAGGAAGTTCTCAATCGTGTCGTCGTAGATTTTTTTTTATTTTATTCTTCGAATACTCGTAGACTCCTCGATTGATTTGAAAAATCCTGTTTTCATTTGAAGGCTATACCTTTCAGGCAATCTCCTGGTTATCAAATTTAGTACTGATATATGATAAATTTCGAACGGTTCTTCTTCATAAAAATAGCCAAATGTTCGGACTATACTATCACCACACATGAATATAAGAAATCACATTGTTGCAGGACTCCAACCATGCTGCTGTCAGTGAGAATCTGCTCTAATGCGCAGGTACTCTACGACCTATTCGTAGAGTATGCTTTCATAGAGTAATGCAGCTGGATTATGTACCAGAGCGTCTTAAGCTTCTTCTTCTTTCTTACCTTCTTTCTTTATAACCTTTTTATACTCTGTTCCTCACAATATTAAGATTTTACTTTATTTTAAATCGAATGACTTATTAAAAATCCAATTCTATTCGTTGTTCATCTTTCAACTTTTTGTTCAGTGGTATTATAATTTTGACGAGATATAACATATGAGCTAACACAACGGTTTATACTAAAGTACATAACTAAAACTTACTTTTCACTTTCGCTTACAGAGCAAATGTTAACAATAACTCCACATTATTTCTGTCAAAATTACAATTATATTATTTGGCACATAGTATCCAAACTCAACCTAAATCATATCTTTTATTTCCCTTACCAAATAGAAAGTGCTCCGATGCCTATCCATCTGCTAAAACAAACGTTCAACTCGCATAAATCACCAACATATCTCGCAGCAAATTTTTCCCGCAAATAAAATACATAATTCATAGACAGCCTTGATAATCAGAGCTACCGGGTCCATTTTCCTTGCAAACGCCTCAAGCTAAGCAGATAGGGGGGCTGGCAGAAATAATAGTTCAACTTTTATCGGACCAGCGACAGAAGCGAATGAGGCTTTATCGCGAAATTCTCTTCAAATTACAGAGTTAGTGTAAGTTTTTATCTTTGCCCTGAAGCTGTGGACCTTCGCAATCAATAAGACTGCTATCTAACGGGACAAGGGGTAGAGCAGCGGAGTGGGACATCTATTACTTATTATCATTACTAGGTACGGTAATGTTTACAAAGGACGTTGGTGCTACATTAAAAAAGGTATAGAAGTTAAGAAATATGCATGAATAACGAGCCGATATGTTCTGGAACATCAAAATTTATAGGAAACTACTGTTTTTGAATAAAAGAACTTCTTAACTTGAAGCTGAAAACTTTAAAGTCAATAGTTTGAGCACCTCTTAACTTTCGGTTATTCTATCGGTGTATTTGGTAAAGAAAAACAAACTATAGGTGCTAATTTTTTCATTGCAGACTCTGTAAATGATAATTGGTGTGAAAAGGTCAATACTGATTGTTAGTTGAACAAAATTTTCTATAATTTTGAGGAATGCCAATCTTACTGGTGATATTGCAATTTTGTTTGTTAGATAAATGCCATCCATCAATTAAGTGAAGTCAAAACAGATACCTAAGCTTCTCGGAGCCAAGCCTTATGTCTATTGTTTTTCCTTAAGAGCTGATTGCTGTAGCACAATTTTATATGTTCAGAAACAGCAGTAACATACTGTCAGACCATCATAACGCCAACCTAAAACAGTTTCTGAAAGTACACTGCCCTTTAATTGGCTTCTCCATTAAAGAGAGTCTTAACAACTGACACATACTATTTTGAAATTCCCATCCAAAAGAAAGATATTAATATAACATTTTAAAACTTTTGATACTGATACCCTCGTGTCCATTCACTGGTCACTAATAAATCTAGCATCGTTTTTGAATAAATATATTGCGTGTCATCATAACACGCCACCCAATTACCGGGTCGTTCACTACTCTCGTAACACGACGTTAAACGGGTAATAACTGTTTTTACATCGATCGCCAGGTTTATTTAACGAGGCGTGTTTAGTTGTCAGTCGGCGGTAATGTCGCCTTTGTTTCGTTGCCTTTTCGTGGTCCTTTAGCTTATTGCTGTAAGGTCGCTTTTTGATTGCACCCAACCGGTGATTGTTTGTTTGTCCTGTAATTACATTGTGTTGTCACGCATTCTGATGGGTTAAAAGGTAAGAGTGGTTTGAACTTTTTAATGGATGTGTCTTGCGGTTAATTTGGTTTATCGTTGGCACTGATGGGATTTGCTTACAGTTTGGCGTTCTGAATTTTGATTGTGTTGTTGGTGATATGATTTTCTCATGGGTTATTGTTTGTTTTGTTTCACATTTACTTGCCATAACCAAGGTTTGTTTCAAAGAAATTTGAACTAAAGTTCTTGATACATCAGAAACACAAGATCAGTGGCTATCTTTTTAGTCTATTGATGCACCTAGACTTTGATTGAAAGTCAGATGGAACTCAAATTATTTGATGAGAAATAACAATTCGTATTGACAGCCTACGTACTCGAGTGGTTATAGATTTCATGGTATAACTACTCCCTAAGTTTTGGACCCATAATCCTAATTGGATCTATCTATGCAGCAAGCCTTTAAGAAGCCTTTTCTACATAACCTTATATCTGAATATCAACCTTTGATGTATACTTTAATAAAACAATTGATAACCTCCGTAGCATGAGTGATTAGAAACTGGGTTTTAAAGTGTCACCTACTCATAGGTTCCGAGTTCGAATCCCTTTGAAGAAAAAGTTTGTATAAGCATTTGTACGTAAGATACAAAACATAAATGCAAAGGAGGGCTTATCTCTAAGAGAGATCTCTTCCAGCCAACCAAGGTTTAGTGAGAGGAAAAAGTAAGCGGGTGCAGAGATGTGCACTAAGTACTTACTTGCAGATTAAATACCTATCTAAGACTACATCATCATCATCATCATCATCATCAGCCTATTAATGTCCCCACTGCTGGGGCAGAGGCCTTCCCTATGGATAAAATAGGGAGATTGGGCCATGACCCACCACGCGGGCCCAGTGCGGATTGGTGGGTGCTAACGACTGCAGATGCAGCCGGGACCAACGGCTTAACGTGCCTTCCGAAGCACGGAGGAGCTCGAGATAGTAATTTTTGGTCACCCATCCAATGACCGACCACTGCGAAAGTTGCTTAAGTTCAACGATCGCAGCCGAACGCGCTAACCATTTGCGCCATCGAGCTCCTCCTAAGACTACATACATTAATATATATTCATATGTATATACACAAATACTTACAATAATTACATACATGCAGACATACATACAAATATATATACGTACATACATACGTTATACGTTTATATGTGTTTGTAAATAAATATACTTATATATATTATATCCGTTACCCTAGTATGCCATAATATAAGCCTTACAGTGCTTACTTTGGGATCGAGGTTGATAAGCGTGATAAAAAACACTTTGAGTATCGGTGCATGTGTCTATGTGATGTCCAATATTGAACCACCACGCGGCCCAAACGTGGATCGTATGTAGTCATCATCATCATCATCAGCCTATTAATGTCCCCTCTGCTGGGGCACAGGCCTTCCCTATGGATGGAATAGGGAGATTGGGCCATGACCCACCACGCGGGCCCAGTGCGGATTGGTGGGTGCTAACGACTGCAGATGCAGCCGGGACCAACGGCTTAACGTGCCTTCCGAAGCACGGAGGAACTCGAGATAGTAAATTTTTGGTCACCCATCCAATAACCGACCACTGCGAAAGTTGCTTAACTTCAACGATCGCAGCCGAACGCGCTAACCACTTGCGCCATCGTATGTAGTAATGACTATAAATGTAGCTTAAACGTATCGTTTAAAGCATGAAGGAGCTTAAGATCATAAAGTTTAAATCTGTAATCTGTTCACCGATCATTGAGAAAGTCGCTTATCGTACACAGTCGGAACATTCGTTCTGACTGTGTACGATAAGCATCTTTATTTATATATTTTTTTTATTTATTTTAATTTTATTGCCAAACATAAGCAAACGGCGGACTTAATGCCATAGGCGTTCTCTACCAGTCAACCAGTATGATTGTTGGAGACAAATAGTATGGCGATAGAGCAAAGTTGCTAAAAATTAAATAAAATGAACAATATCAAAATAACAGCATTAAAATAATAATACTTAAATACAAATTGATGCACATATATAAAATACTCATATAACCATACATAAACATACACATATATATATGCATAACATACATAAAATACAATAAATATAATATATATCGATGCAAACTATAGGGAAAAATCACGTAGTCAGGTAGTGTTCACGCACAAGCTTTTTGAACTCAAACTTAATATAATACGACCAAAGTATATTTTATCGTAGCTACTATATCTACTTTAAAACCGTTTGTCCACAAGAGTGACATTCAAAACGTGAAGCGTGTAACGAGGCGAGAGACTCCAGTCAAGCCGGGATGGCGCGAGCGACTCTGTCTTTGGCACTTTGATAAAGTACTGATTGACAAAAAATAATAATACATAGATTGATATTAATTGGTTTTAATCTAAACAAAAGTTTACTAGAAAAAAAATCCACGCGGACCAGGCAGCGGACGGGACTCGAACCCGCATCCTTCGCTATCCGGGCGAATGCACTGACCATTATGCTATATGCTACCACGGCCCTATTAGCCGCGTCGAAATTTTCCTAGCAGCTTAACTGCAAGGCAGCGCCATCTCTTCGCATTGTAGGTAACCCACAATGTCAAATGAATACTTTTTCAAGTATTAAACATTTGAAAGATAATTGGTTTTTCTAATTTCCGATATATAAAATAAAGACTCTTGCTCAAATACATTGTGGTACTACAGGCAACTATGGAACTCTACGCTGCGCGGCACGACACGCACTTGGCCTTTAATTCATTTAGTATTTTTTCAAAGTCTGCATCTTTATCTATAATTATTTTATATTATTATCTATAATTATTTATTTGATCATATATTCGTCCGAAAACATTACTAGGAAAAATACCACTCGGTTAAGATTTCAGACGGGATTCGAATTTGCATAATCCGCTATTCGTCCGAATTTTTTTGTGTAGTACATTTTTCTTTAAATTCAAACATCTAGCAGATAAATGCTAAAAAATATAATAAATATACACATGAATTTACGGTATTGCTACTGCGGGTTATTGTAAACATGAAAAATAAAATTTCTGTAACTTTAAAGAAAATATAACTAGAAAAAATTCCATGCAGGACCAGGCAGCAGACGGGATTCGAACCCGCACCCTTCGGAATCCGGGCGAATGCACTGACCAATTATGCTACCGCGGCCCTCACGGACCGCGTCGAAATTCTTCTAGCCATTCTTAAGCTGCAAGGCAGCGCCATCTCTTCGCATTATAGGTAACCCACAATGTCAAATGAATACTTTTACAAGTATTAAACATTTGAAAGAAGAAATAGCAATTATAGTTATAATTTTTAATATTTTAAAGCATGTATCTGCTTGATGTTTAAATCTAAAGAAAATATAACTAGAAAAAAATCAACGCGGACCAGGCAGCAGACGGGATTCGAACCCGCACCCTTCGCAATCCGGGCGAATGCACTGACCAATTATAGCATAATTGGTTTTTATTTTCTTTAAATTTAAACATCAAGCAGTTACATGCTTTAAAAAATAAAAATTATAATTCTATAACTTTGTTTTCTGTCCGTACTTGCGATGTGACAACTGCGCGCCGGACGTCCGGCGCTGTCCCGCGCGCCGTCCGAAACTTATTAATTGCACAGAGCAAAGCACTGAGGCCACTTTCCCGCGTTTTGCTCCACCAAACACTTTTGTACTGGCAATACTGGCATCTACTCCTGGAACAGGGTACATTGGATCACACACACATACATCATAATTAACAATGCTTTTTTGTAATGCTGGGCCACGATTTAAAATGGTCCGATGACGTGGTTTCATTACATGTAGTCTTGGCTCCATTTTGTTTAATTTATTCCCTAAAATTTATAACACAAGTAATGTTTTTTTTTTCCCCCTCTTCTTATTGTGTGTCCGAAGGCAAAGAGCTATGCCTACACAGCCTCTTAGATTAAGTTTTTTGTTTTAATATTAATAACTTCTCTTATTTGTATATTAAGTGATTGTCTTGTGTCTCCGTCCTTTGATGTCCAAATTAGGTCCCTCCAGAATATCAGCGTTGCAGCGGCAATCCATTTTTGCCGTTGCAACATTATGCTGAGGTAGGGCCTAGTTGACGATAGACATTTTGTTTTATGTTTTATGTGTATTTATTGTAACTGTTAATGTATGTCGTCAATAAATGTTTTTCTTTATTTCTTAATAGTCGGAGAGCCGGCTGTATAAAAGTCCTGTGGATCAGATACATGAATCATTTTTGATGACAGTCAGATCCGGGCAAATAAAAGGCGTCGACAAATTTTTTTTAGTCATTTGGCAGTTTCTAGTTTCAGAAGATCGTAAAGAAATCCATATATTCTATGGCTTAAGATAAATAAAAAAAAATGGTGGTCGACTGAGGGTAGCGAATAAATAGAGCTTGTCAACCCTTGATATTGCTATTCTACTCATCAAAATCTTTCGTTTGACCATGCATTTTCTTGATATATTTGATAAATTACAATTACACCTATAAAATGAAAACTGGAAGTGACGTCATAATTTTGCTTGCGGGCAAAATCAAGCAACTTCAGGGCCGTCGACCTTATTGTTCATTCCCCAAAAATTATCCATGTATCTGATCCCTAGGTATATAAATACAGCCGTCTCTCGGACTATAAGCTTGTTCAGTTCATACGGTTGTTGTACTACAAAATTATTTAGGCATAATTTTAAGCTATGTTTAGGAAAAATATTTGTTGAGTTTTTCTCCTAAGCTCGTGTTGAACACAAGGCCATCTTTTTTGGAGATTTTTTTATTTTGTGCTTGTGTTGGGGGAAAGTCTTTCACACTAAGAAATACTATAAGAAATACGACAAAACCATCAACTTCTCGGTAGCATAATTGGTAAGTGCGTCCTCTCGGATAACGGAAGGTGCAAATTCGAATCCTGTCTGATGCCTGGACCAAGTGATTTTTTTCCAGCAAAAGTGTCTTTATATTTTAGCTAATTAAATATTAAGTCAAATTAAGCATGTTTATGTAAGCTTTAAGGTATGCTTGTGTTGGATTAATATGTGTCATGATTTAATTAAGTTATTCTATACTAATGGAGTGGCAAAAGTTCGATAATAACACATTAAATCTGCTGTAACTAAAGTTAAACAATTTTACTATTGGCATTGCATGAATCGTTCTTATAATTGAAACACAATCGACAATTCTGCGTGAAAAACTTCACATTTATCCAACTAATATTTTTATGTGATAGATTGTATGTTTGTTACCCAATTACCCAAAAATTACTGAACGGTTTTGGATGCTTAGTATTCATATATTTGTCCTGACCACTTTTTATCCTAGAAAAATGTAAGGTTCTTTTGGGATTCTCTAAAAATCAAAGTTAACCCGGACAAAGTCGCGGGCCTCCCCTAGTAACAAATAAAACTTTGCAGTCTATATAAGTAACTGTGAATCTTACGAAAATACTTCTGGCATTCATAATTAGGTACGTCGCACAGTATGCGCGCGCGCATATGTCAAAACATCACACTGCTATAACAAGAACATACATCATGAGATGGAAGCAATTCTTAACGAACACGCACATTCGCTTCAAATTAATGACGGCGATACAGCAACTTCCGAAAGACAAAAGTATTCCGTAACATCGACCATTTTAAATTAGTGAGCTCAGTTCTTTAAGTTTTGAAAAAGAAATAGAATGTGTTGTTTTAAACTTTCATAGTCAATAACATTATATAGTAATATAAGTTATTTACGGGATTGTTACCATGTACCTTATGTATGTTACTCCGTGATCATGGCGCTTGCAACAGTGCCGAAATATCGGAAACTCGCTAAAAACAAGGTACATGGTAACAATCCCGTAAATAACTTATATTACTAGAAATAGAATGCCTTTGATTTTCTCGCGAAACAATGGTTGTTGTCAAAATTCAAAATATTAGTAAATATTGAAACATTAGTTGGAATAATAGTGGAGGCTTGAGATTATTTAAAAAGCTGATAAATATGTATTACTTACTTCAAACATCGATTTAGTCAATAAAACAGAGGCCATTGAGTAAAGCGGTTTTAGAATAGATACAGGTCTTTTTTGTTCTTGTGAAATAATGATTTTTTGAAGTCTTTTTAGCTTTTGCTGATTTACGTAGAAATAGGCTGAATGTTTATATTTACATATATGTGTGGAGGCAACAACAAAATCCTTATTAGTCACCTGTAATATAAGTACATGGTATGGAAATTACTGCAGGCAATGGGCGATATAAAGCTGTCAGGCGGATGGAATCAGCAGTAGGAAACAGGCATACAATTATTATTATCCCTACCGACAATACACCTGTAGGTGTACTCTATTTTAACGAAAAATGAAATTTCGATCGAAATTTCGCACGTTCCTTACTTTGTTTCCTTTTCATTTCAGAAATTCATCTTTCCGAAAATAGTTCGACAATTAAATTCTCCAAACCTACTCTAATTCACAAAACTTTCGAAATGTTTATTTTAATTAAGCCTAAAATGTTTGTAAGAGTATTTTAAATCAAGGCATCTTAGCTCGAGAATCATTTTTAGTAATGTAAAATTAACAAATAAACCATTTTTTTATTATTTATTGTAATTTCGATACTTCAAAGTATTAAAAGACAAATTTAGGTTGCCATACAATAGATTGTATCAACTCTACAAATTAGTCGGCTAACACTGTCAAAGCAGGTTCTTTAAATGTCATCAACAAATTTACCGTAAACTACCTATATTATTTCCAAGTAAAAAAACGCAATCTTAAAAGTAGAGAAAAAAACAACTCAGAAACATGACTCATTCCATTCGTTCACGAAAACTGTTTGTGGTTCCGAAGTTTATGTGCCTGTTCGAAAATGAAATAGAGTAGAGTCAATGGCGAAATTTCGTTTCAAATTCGTTCGTTACCGAAATTTCGTTTCGGAGAAAGAGAGTTAAGCTCCTGAACCCACAATATGAATTGGACAGCTTAGTTAAGTTTGATCTAAAGTAAGCTAATGGTTTCATATTTTTTCTTAATCACAATAAAATTACACTACTTTTTGGTGGTCTTGTGTTTCTGTGGGTGATTAATTTTCTAGGGTTCGAGGGCTTGACGCGGAAGAATCCCTAAACGGGGATCCCGCGGTTTCGCACTAAGCAGCTTAGAGGGTATTCGCAGGGTTTTTTACCGGATATTATGCCGTAAAGCGCCTCCGCAGCAGAGCAGCGGGGTCCTCAGTGGGCAGCCACTGTGGGGGCTCGTAAGGTTTGCGGGAGCCAGGTGTGAGGTCCGTTCGGCGGTGTGCCTCTTTAAGGCGCCGTCGTCTGTAAACAGAGTTTTTGCCTACGTCACAAAAAAAAGGGTTCGAGGGCTTGCGCGGTCAGTCAAACAGGATACCGCACCTCACCTGCACTGCGTATTGAGGGGTC
Source organism: Chilo suppressalis (assembly GCA_902850365.2). NCBI lineage: Eukaryota > Metazoa > Arthropoda > Insecta > Lepidoptera > Crambidae > Chilo > Chilo suppressalis. The sequence goes on from OU963894.1 coordinate 2,658,751, forward strand.
TGCGGTCCTCAGAATGCGCGCCGGGTGACCAGTGCAGGAGTATTGTTTGGCTTTTAGTGGTCCTGTTCAGGGCGAAGATAGGGCCCTGTTCATTTCAACAAGCCCCAGGGCTGACTGAAATGAGCAGGAAGGAGTCCCAAATACCTTTTTCTCGCTCCTCCAGTGGTTGAGGGAACTGCGGCCCTCAGAGTGCGTGCCGGGTGACCGGTACAGGAGTATTGTCTGGCTTTTAGTGGCCCTGTTCAGGGCGAAGGTAGGGCCCTGTTCATTTCAACGAGCCTCAGGGCTGGCTGAAATGAGCAGGAAGGAGTCCCAAGTACCTGCTTCTCGCTCCTCCAGTGGTTGAGGGAACTGCGGCCCTCAGAATGCGTGCCGGGTGACCGGTGAAGGAGTATTGTCTGGCTTTTAGTGGTCCTGTTCAGGGCGAAGGTAGGGCCCTGTTCATTTCAACGAGCCCCAGGGCTGGCTGAAATGCGCAGGGAGGAGTCCCACATACTTTCTTCTCGCTCCTCCAGTGGTTGAGGGAACTGCGGTCCTCAGAATGCGTGCCGGGTGACCGGTGAAGGAGTATTGTCTGGCTTTTAGTGGCCCTGTTCAGGGCGAAGGTAGGGCCCTTTTCATTTCAACGAGCCCCAGGGCTGGCTGAAATAAGCAGGGAGGAGTCCCACATACCTTCTTCTCGCTCCTCCAGTGGTTGAGGGAACTGCGGTCCTCAGAATGCGTGCCGGGTGACCGGTGAAGAAGTATTGTCTGGCTTTTAGTGGTCCTGTTCAGGGCGAAGGTAGGGCCCTGTTCATTTCAACGAGCCCAAGGGCTGGCTAAAATGAGCAGAGAGGAGTCCCACATACTTTCTTCTCGCTCCTCCAGTGGTTGAGGGAACTGCGGTCCTCAGAATGCGTGCCGGGTGACCGGTGAAGGAGTATTGTCTGCTTTTAGTGGCCCTGTTCAGGGCGAAGGTAGGGCCCTGTTCATGTCAACGAGCCCCAGGGAACTTTGCTAAATCAAAGGTTACTTCGTCAGGTAGACAGATACTCCGATTGAGGTAGAATATCTACTGCGTCCTTCCCAAAACGTATAAGCATTTTGGCAACCTTACGGCAGGAACACAATTTAACAAAACAATGTCATTTGGTTTCAGATCTTAGATTACTTCCCTATACAGCCACAAATTTTAAGGACAGTCAATCTTTTAAACCTAGGATCTCGCGTTTGCTAAACACACACTTTAAGTTACGCGTTACATAAATTATCATTTCCGCGCTTCAAATGAAAACAATAACCTCGGTACACAAATAAACACAGCCAGCGAGAGAATATTTATAGGTCACATTCGTGGTATTATGAGCTCAGTATTGTTGGTGTTTATTGCGAATAAATTCCTGCGTGAAGAAGAAAAGTAATTGAACAAGGGGGGCCTGTGTATAAATCAGCCCTCCTCGTTTGATACAGTCAGCGGAGGCAATTTCACTCAATAGTGAACTCTGCGAATCGCGCGCCAATATTATACGTGTAAGTAGTGTTTCCGTCAAATTGTCCCGATTTGAGCATTTCAGCGCGTAAACTGAGCGGAAGTAGAGCAATTTGTTCAATATTACGAAGTGATATAAGTTTCACGTCAATCATAATTATACTTGCTTGGAACTGATGGATCGATTGTATTAGGTCTCTGATAGCTGATTTTTTTTTGTGTGTGTATGACTGTTGTTCGCTGATGACCTTTACAGCGTCACTGGGTTTGGGGACGGCGAGATCCTACGGGGACCTCAAGCCGAGAATTGGCGAGTGCCTCTAGAGGTATTCCAGGCGGATGGCATCTCCCCACGGGGGGAGGTCTCCTATCCGTCTGGAGCCTCTAGACCACTCGAACCAGGGGGTTCAGCACAGCTAGAAGTTTAACCTGTGCTAGTACTTCACAGGAGCAGGACATCCTATTGTCTGACTTGGTTTCGAGCACCGCCATGCTTTGGAAGGCAAGGAACCCTCTACCACTTTATATCCACAAGGAAAGACTGTGCTCTCATAGGCTAATCATATTGTTTCTTTGAAGAAATCGACCGCCGTATTGGACTAGGTTGGGCAGCATTCGGCAAATAATCCGACATCTTCAAAAGTAAAATGTTCGACAAACATCGACAATCCCTGACTTATAGAGCTGAAACCTGGACAATGACAAAGCAACATGTCCACACCATGCAAGTCACTCAGAGAAAAATGGAGCATGCCATGCTCGGTATATCCCAGAGATCGTGGACGCAATGAGGACATACGGAAAAGAACAAAACTACCCGACATTGCTCGCCAGTACGCAGGGAAGAAATGGAGGCAGGCTCTATATTACCTTTTAGGGAATACGAATTAGATTTAGTTGGTAAAGTTGCAGTAGGGTCTAACCTTGAAGGTCCGGTAGGCACCAAAAAGAGGTCCGAAGGGCACATTGAATATAAAATTTTTAATAAGGTCAAACGAGCCCTGTAAATGAGGTCCGATAGGTATTGTTAGCTTTCTGGTCGAATTCTAAAGGTCCGATGGGTCACATGGCTCGCAGAGCACAGCACACTCGCGACTCGTTACTACACCAAAGTTTCCATAGAAACTACGACGATGGCGATACGAATACTTTCTCGCTCGATTTGCATAGGTTGGTTATAAACTTATTTGCTGTGCCTTAAAAAAAAATGGATGCGTGTAACTTATGTACGCGCGTGAGAAGTTATACTTCTTTAGCATCATTAAAAATATTTTTTAATTGCATGCAAATAATTAATAATTACAATAAAATAATAAAAGGACTGGAAAAGGATAGTTAACACAGTCAATTAAGTTCAGTTTTAATTTGAAAAATTAAATAAATATTCAAAATATTCAATTAAAATCACTACTGAATTTAAGTTATTAGTCCATATGTAATTAGCATTTGTAAGTAACTAAAACACGTTGTGTCTATATAGAAACTAGAAACATGTGGATAAATATTATAAATATGAAAACAGTGATCAGAGGCGACGAGCGTGCCAACATTGTTTTTGACAACGCGATCATCTTATGGAGCTCCGTGGATCGTTCAAAGTACCTTTCGAACAGATGTTTATAACCACTTAGTGGTTAATAATCCACCATTATTAGACACTAACATTCATAACGCGCCCGCGGCCAACTTCATGGTGTTACTATTGTGTTACAGTGATGCGCGCGCATCTCGAAATTTCACTCTCATCATTTTTTCATAACGCGCCCGCGGCTAACTTCATTATGTTACTTTTGTGTTACAGTGATGCGCGCGCATCTTAAAATTTCACTCTCATATTTTTTTCATAACGCGGCTAAAGAAGTATAACTTCAAAAATGAATACCTTACCCCTTCTACCCTTACTCCGCTCGCTACTTTTTAATAAAATACTGAGTATTTTAGTGAAAGCCTCTCCATTGATGAGTTTGTTTGGAAGCTTTCCCATTCGCAATATAGGAGCACTTTTAGGCACGAAAACACATCAAGCAATTAACTAATATCAGCTAGCCGCAACGTCGAATCCACATATTCAACGCTCGTTCGGTTCCACCGCAGTCGACCGATGGAATACATCCATCAATACCATTATGGGATGTTATTAAAAGGAGCTCGATGGCGCAGGTGGTTAGCGCGTTCGGCTACGATCGTTGAAGTTAAGCAACTTTCGCAGTGGTCGGTTATTGGATGGGTGGCCAAAAATCTTCTATCTCGAGTTCCTCCGTGCTTCGGAAGGTACGTTAAGCCGTTGGTCCCGGCTGCATCTGCAGTCGTTAGCACCCGCCAATCCGCACTGGGCACGCGTGGTGGGTCATGGCCCAATCTTCCTATTCCATCCATAGGGAAGGCCTGTGCCCCAGCAGTGGGGACATTAATAGGCTGATGATGATGATGATGATGATTAAGCTTAGGCACTTTATATAAGACTTTTGTGTATTTTTTTTAAAGGTTGCGAACAAGCAAATGGGCTGCTTGATGGTAAGCGGCCACCATAACCTAAAGGCGCTTACGATACAAAAAATATCACTCGTTTTGTTGTCTCTTCTTCTTCTCAGCATTATGAGGTCGACTGCTGGACATATGCCTCTTGCATGACTCTCCAAGAAGTTCTTGATGCGGCGGTTCTGGTCCAGGTCGGCCCTGCCGTCTTTTTAATGTCGTCCGACCATCGGGCAGGTGGTCTGCCGGCACTTCTGCTTCCTGTGCGAGGTCTCCAAAGTAGGGTTCTGTACGACCACCTGTTGTCGTCTCTTCGAGATAGATGACCAGCCCATTGCCATTTAAGTCGAGCAACCCGTTTACCTATGTCGATAAATCGGGTGCGTTGGCGAATGTCTTCGTTTCGTATTCAGTCCCTCAAAGAGACGCCAAGCATTGCACATTCCATTGCCCTTTGCGCTACTTTCAGGCGGTGGAGTATCCCGACAGTCAGCGTCCACGTCTCACAAGCATACAACATTACTGGGAGAACGCATTGATTATAGACGCGTGTTTTCAGTGATTGTGGGATTTTGGACTTGAATACATCTTCGAGTTTTCCGAAGGCTCCCCAACCTAGCTGTATTCGTCTGTTAACTTTGTTTTCCATCGAGTCTTTACTTAGCACGATGTTTTATTGTCTACCCTTACCCAATCCGCTACCTCGTGGAGCCCTTTTTTTTATAAGCAGGCAATACTATTTACAGACGACGGCGCCTTTAAGAGGCACACCGCCGAACGGACCTCACACCTGGCTCCCGCAAACCTTACGAGCCCCAGCAGTGGCTGCCCACAGGGAACCCCGCAACCCATACAGGCGCTTTATGGCATAATAACCGCTAAAAAACCCTGCGAATACCCTCGAAGCTGCTTAGCGGGAAGCCGCAAGATCCCCGTTTAGGGATTCTTCCGCGTCTCCGCAGCTAGCAGCCTCTCCGGCCTTGCCGGGGTTCCGCGGCAGGGGTCTCCCGGGGTATCGCGGGGACTCCGCAGGATGGCCCGCGCGTGGGGGCTGAGTACGCGACCTAGTGCCCACCGTTCAATGTTCATTCTACATTAACATAACTATAAAATTATTATACGTTACAACCATAGATTAAAACGAAAAGGGAAGATACGGCACTTGCGGCTCAAAAGTGATCCACTTGAATTGTGGTGCATGACCACAATTTGCTTGAGTCACAATTAGACATTCAAACACGCTGCATGTGCACTCAATATAACAACATTGCGTATATTCTGTGTTATAAAGATAAAACAATGCCTTCGATGTTTTTATAAATAATACAAATACCTAGTTTAAAATCAAATAACAAAAGCCTCGGCGACACTTTTCATTCATAAAACTGTAAAAACATTTTTTTTACCTAATCGCCATTATGTTATCAGGAAAACGACAACAATACAGCTCAGCCGTACAGACTCGGATGCGGACTCGCCGTTTCGCTCGCGCTGCGTTGAAGCGTACAGTTCTCTTTAGCTCGCTCGATTGAATGTTTATATACAGATGTGTGCTTATGTGAGAGTTGCTTATGTAGTTGAGTCGGATCATGTTTTATTTGATGCTAGTATCAGCGTACCGCATCTTCCCTTTTTGTCTTAATCTAATATTACAACATAACATGCATAACATGTATATAACCATACAGGGAGAAAAAAACAGCCCTTGCTGAGTTTCTTGCCGGTTCTTCTCAGTACAAGGTCTCCCGCCGTAGTTTTGCGAACCGATGGCGTAGCTTCATGACCTTCACAAGTGCTTGTAACAGCCTAGACTGAATAAATGACTTTTCATTTCATTTCATAAACACTCTGTTACTAAAGGTCACCAAGTGACTTGTCAATTTTAATCATCAACCTGGTTGGTAGTTACATAATTCGCTTTACAGTTTGTATTCAATTAGACGACAACTCGCCTATTCAACTAGCAGTTTGGAACCAAATTCCGGTACCCTTCTGGTATGAATAAATGAATGGTTGGACCGCGTAGGGCCGTGACGCGAATCCCACACAAATTCACGGGGCGACAATACGTCTAGGTGTGAATGGTGGTTAAGCTAAGTTGTACATATCATAGGTAAAAAAACAGATGAAAAGGATCCATTTCCAAACAACACTGTCCAATCATGTACCTCAAGTGTTACCATGAATTCATGAAAAAAATGGAATTTATTATCCACTTCTACTACACAAAAATATCCTTTGAACATTTAAAGTAATAGCAACACAGGTAATGTATTATGGTTATGCGCATCTTTAAATTAATTGCAATTGTCTTCGGAAATGATCAAAAATAAATCTGTGGGCCAATCGCCTAACCAGATTGCTTTGGAAAACGCTATCGCTTACGATTTCATTTTGTTATTTCTAACCGCCGAAATACCTCACGCTCATTTTCTTTAACATTGTTATTACCAATGCAAAAGAAAAAAAAAGAGCGCGAGGCATTTGAAAACCTCAGGGGGTTAGAAATAACAAAATGAAATCGTAAGCGATAGCGTTTTCCAAAGCAATCCAGTTAGGCGATTGGCCCCCTGATCGGCAAAATCTTGAATGTAACAAGGTATTTATGTTGAGAGCCCATCAAAATACTAATGAAATAACTAAAAGTGTTAGCTAAACCGAGACGATTAAATGTCACTGTCATATCCAAAATCACAATATCGCTGTCATATCCATAGTCTCAATGTCACGTGATCTTTGATAAAACCAATCAATATTGTTATTTATTTTATCAGTCAATATCAAATTGCATCTTTTTGATGATGATTACATAAACGCACATTCTCATTTTATATTGAATTTATTTCTGCATACTCTTTTTAGGTGTAATTTTTTTTTGACATAATTTGTACCTAGGTACACAATTGGGCACAAATAGAAGGTCTCCATAACGCATAAATAGAGAAAAACACCGCCATGTAAAACACACACTAATATTATAAAGGCGAAAGTTTGTGAGTGTGTATGTTTGTTACTTCTTCACGTCTAAACGGCTGGAGCGATTTTAATAAAATTTGGTATGGAGTTAGCTGACACCCTGGATTAACACATAGGCTACGTTTTACTGCGGGAAAATATCCTTAATAAACCACGGGTAACACCGCGGGCCACAGCTAGTATCAGATATATTGAACACTTAAGACTAAACATACAAAATGTAAAAATCGTTATATATTTGTAACCAATATGGTATTAAAGTAATATAGGTTACTAGCTGACCCAGCGAACTTCGTACCGCCCTAAAAAAAATAGGGGTTGTCCAGCGGACAAAATTGTGAATCTAAACCATTCTCAGATCCCCTTGAACACACACAAAAAATTTCATCAAAATCGGTCCAGTCGTTTAAGAGAAGTTCAGTGACATACACACTCACAGAAGAATTATATATATAAAGATTTACGAGATTGTTACCATGTACCTTGTTTTTAGCGAGTTTCCGATATTGATCGCTGATCATGGCGCTTGCAACAGTGCCGAAATATCGGAAACTCGCTAAAAACAAGGTACATGGTAACAAAAGACAGCAGATACAAGATTTTGAGAACAAAAACTAACAAGAAAAAGAAAAATTAACGTAAACAAACAACACAAAAAAGTAACACACACTAATAACTAATAATAACTGTCGTTACAACTATGATTTATTCTGCGCTGCGCCAAAACAGGTTGTCAATTCTGCATGTTGTCAGGTTTGTGAAACCTGACGCTGATTTTCAATTGACACCTATAGTTCTCTTGACAACTGACTATCGGCATAACAATATAAGAGAAAAAAAAAAAAAAAACAGAAACACATACTCGCAAAATTATTTAGAAACAATTTATCATCTATATCTATATCTATGTAAATGTGTAATATCTGTAATATGTAGGTTAATAAAATTATATTCTATTCTATTCTATTTTATATCTTAACAAATACACTTTGTTTAATTGTTCTCAATCAGTGTGCTTAAATTCGTTTTCCATCCATTTTAGGTTCAATAAAAAGATACTCACTTAATAATCAATTAGAGTTAAATTTCGTGCACAAGTGTTCTTCATTGGAGGAGTTGCCTTAACCCTCCCTATGTCTAGCTTAACAGAGCTATAGTCTGATCTTAAAACGGTTAGAAGGGCCCATATTGAGTTATACATCGGTTAAACGTTAGTAATAATGTATGGCGGGGGTGTGGATGTTGTGGGTACTTTCGACCCGGGCGGTGTGAGTTCGATCGAGATTGGAGGACGCACCGAAGGGTTAGACGTAGCTTGTAGTGGTAACAAAACAGTCTCGTAAATTTTATATATTTATTCTTTATTGCGACAACAGGTTCAAAATAGAAAGCCAAATACATGGCTAGCAAAGGTGGGCTTATCTCTAAAAGAGATCTCTTCCAGCCAATCTAGGTGATGTCGGAGATTCCAGCTTAGCGGTAAACAGAGAATGCAATAAAAAATAAACTACAAATAACTTACAGCTACTGTTATAAGTGTGCCGGATAGCGCACCTTTTATATCACTATTTTAATGTCATAAAGTATCAAAAACTTTGATACTTTTTTATTGAGTTTGTTATTCTATCCGGCACAATAAGAAGAAATCTTAATAAATAATAGTTAGGTATGTATATGACGATTTGGATTTAGGAGCTAAATGGCGCAAGTGGTAAGCGCGTTCGGCTGCGATCGTTGAAGTTAAACAACTTTCGCAGTGATCGGTCATTGGATGGGTGACCAAAAATTTACTATCTCGAACTCCTCCGTGCATCGGAAGGCACATTAAACCGTTGGTCTCGTCTGCATCTGCAGTCCGTACCCACCAATCCGCACTGGGTCCGCGTGGTCCTGGCCTAATCTCCCTATTCCATCCATAGGGAGGGCCTGTGCGCCAGCAGTGGGGACATTCATAAGCTGATGATGATGTATATTACATAATACATATTTTTTTACCACGTACGACAAAACTGTGGAATATGTTGTCGCCAGCAGTGTTTCCTTACCAATACGACCCAAAAACCTTTCAATAAAAGAGCGTACTCCTTTACTTAAAGGCCGGCATCGCATTTGTGATACTCCTGGTGTTGCAAGTGTCCATGGGCGACGGTGGTCACTTACCATTAGGTGAGCCGTCTGCTCGTATGCCCCCTATAACATAAAAAAAAACATATACCTACATAAATAAACTTGCATCAATATACATAGATAAGTACAATATTGATGGATAAACAATTTCATTTTTATATTTTGCTTATTATGAATTTAACTGCTAGATATTTAAATCTAAATATCCCGTCTGCTAGTCTGCGTAGAATTTTTTCTAGTAAAATTTTCTTTTCTATTTACATAAATAAATATTGTACATATTTTTGGTAAGATAAAAACTAGGTTGAAAGTATTTAATTATCTTCAATTAGCTGAAATTTATTATGAGAAAAAAATGTATCCAATTCCAGAACTAATTCAAATCGACTTAACTGGTACCTTTTAGGACACCCTAATGTTGTATTACAAAGGACGCGTTATTTTATTCATAATTAAATTCATTATCATCATCAACATCAACTGCCTATCCTCGTCCACTGCTGGACATAGGCCTCTCCAATCGCACGCTACTAAAGTCCTCTACGCACTATCCATCTTGTCCCGCATGCTGGATCCAGCAAGATGGATAGTGCGTAGAGGACTTTAGGTAGACCTTGTGCTACTTGCATCCAGCTCCTGTCAGCCACCTTGCGCAAATCGTCACTCCAATTAATTAGTTAAATTCAACTCTAGTTAAAATACTAGAGAAAAAAACCAATAATGTCAAAATTTGACACATTTACTATGTATTTGAAGTGTCATTAAGTAGATTTTAATTTGACTATTAATGAAGCAACACGGCCTAAGGTATTATAAAGCGAAGGTGGTATACCTTAGCTTCCTCAGGCATTATATAAAATAGGTTTAATGCCTAGTGTAATTTGTTAAAAAACGGGAATTAATATTTACCATCTACGAAAGGTAATCCAAAATTAATATTTTCTGCTGACGGTCATTTTGAAACTACACCATGAGCTAGGGCACATATCTGGAGTTATCGAAAGACGCGTTACAGACTCGTCTGAGTAATTTATAATTATACTCTCTAAGCAGTGAGGGTTAATTGTATGAGTGTGCCACAAATAAGTTAGGGCCAAGTAATCGATTGACAACCAAATTGAATCAATAATTTATTTCTTTGAAATCTTAGGGGGCGTCCATAAATTACGTGAGGTGTATTTTTGAATTTTCTGTCCCTCCCTCCGCCCCTGGTGAGATGTCGTGAGATTTTATTCAACCCCCTCCCCCATCCCCCGATCTCACGTGAGATTTTTCAAAATGTGGGTTTTTATGTAAACGCGTTGGTTTGTTACAAATATGGTGGTTTGACAGTCATGTATAACGTCGAAGTATGAATGAAATTATTTTCTTTCGAACGAATTAGAGAATGATCTTTAATCGTATTACGATTACGTTTAAGATTAAATCTTGAGCATGTACAATCTGGAATAAATGGACCAAAATAGTATATATTTTTTTTTTGTTTCAATCAGAAAAAAAATGCGTGATATTTGCCGAGACCTCCCCTCTCTCCAACGTAAGATTAGATGAGATTTGACTCGACCCCCTCCCCCCCTTAAACATCTCTCGTAATTTATGGACGCTCTTTTACTCGATGCCTTGGATAGGTTGCAGCGGCGCGCTGTCCTCATCATTGGCGATGAAGAGGTAACCAAGAAACTCAATTTCTACAATTACGCCGCGATGTGGCATCATTAAGCGTATTCTACCAACTATACCACGGCGAGTGTTCTGAGGAGTTATTTTCCCTTATCCCTCCATCACCTTTTCTTCAGAGGACCACGCGCACTGGCCTACGTTGCCACCGACTTACTGTGGCCACTATTCCTACACGAACAAAGAAATTTGGTGACTCATTTCTTTGTCGTACTATTTGTAAGTGGAATTCTTTACCCGCGCAAGTGTTCCCTCCTTCCTTTAATCTGGGGTCCTTTAAGAGAGACGTGAAGAAGCATTTTTGCAGGCCGGCAAGGTGAGGATGATTGGTGTAGCAGTTTATAACTGCTGTACCAGCTATCTTCGCGTTTGGACTTTATTACCACTTAACATCATGTGGGGTAGAGTCATTTGCCTTCCTCTATATATAAAAAAAAACTTATAAAAGATTTGACGACCTCCGTGGCCGAGTGGTTTGTACGCCGGGTTTCATGGTGTCGCCAACTCGAGAGGTCCCGGGTTCAAATCCCGGTGGGGGCAGATGTTTGTGTGATGAATACGAATATTTGTACTCCAGTCATGGATGTTCAATATGTATTTCTATAAAAATATACTTATATATGTACAGTATATGTATTCTATCCGTTACCCTAGTATCCCATAACACAAGCCTTACAGTGCTTACTTTGGGCCTAGGCTAATTGGTGTGAGTGTTGGAAATATTTATTTATTTATTTATTACTGAAGTTTCCTTAAGTACTATTCTCCAAACAATAATTTCAGCCTCCAAGCAGGCACGCAAACTCATATTATTAATTAATAATATTAAATTATAATATAGCTATGACATTATTAGTTATTAATGTCCAAATCATGCAAAGTCAAAATTATGAAAATGAAATTACAATTATAATTTTTATTTTTTAAGCATGTAAAGCCTCGATGTTTTAATCTAAAGAAAATATTACCGGGAATAAAATTACCGGTCGTATTAGCATAATGGTCAGTGCATTCGCCCGGATAGCGAAGGGTGCGGGTTCGAGTCCCGTCTGCTGCCTAGTCCGCGTGAAATTTTTTCTTATCAAATTACAAATTGATGAATGTCACAAATTACAATATTACTATAAAGACCTAGAAAATTTAAAACAATACAAAAATAATGTAACTTCGTCATTTCAATAGATAGTATTTTTAATGGTGCTGACGTTCGAATTCCATGTATTCTTTGAAGGTGTAAAAACACTTATCCATTAACCACTTGGTCACAATACACAAATAAGTTATGGCCAAGTTATCGATAGACAACGAATTTTACTATTTTTAGAAGATTTTTGGTCACCCATCCAATAACCGACCACTGGGAAAGTTACTTAACTTTAACGATCGTAGCCGAACGCAGTAACCACCTACGCCATCGAGCTCCTCCATGATTCTATTGCACCTTTGATACTCTGGCAACACCAGTATTTCATCAACATGATGTCCATCGTGTACTTTGCTAAGGTGAACTCTACAGTAATTATGATATACTAGCGGCCCGCCCTCGCTTCGCTTCGGTGTAGAGCTGAAGTGTAGACTACATTTTTTGTTCTCAGGCTTGTATTATACACAATGGCATTAATCTATGATTCTTCTTATACTTGCACGCAAAGTCTCAGCCCGATCGGTTTAAAATTGACAAAGTTTCATACAAACTTTCATTTCCTATTTTATCCCCTTGGGGGTAGAATTAATCAAAATCCTTTCTTAGCGGATGCCTACGTCATAACATCTACCTGCATGCCAAATTTCAGCCCGATCCGTCCAGTGGTTTGGGCTGTGCGTTGATAGATCACTATGTCAGTCAGTCACCTTTGAGTTTTATATATATACTAGCTGACCCAGCGAACTTCGTACCGCCCTAAAAAAATAGGGGTTGTCCAGCGGAACTTTAAAACCATTTATACCGTTAAGTTGAACAACCACAATGAAAAAATTAAACCAAAATCCAAAAACTTGATTGTAGTTAATGGAAAAATATGCAATGCCGGTAATATTCATGAATTAAATGGATTATAGTATAATAAATAATGTCTCGCCAATTCGGAATAACATAATAACATATTCAGGTGACAAAGCTACAAAATGCATTTCCCCACGTCATTTGAGCCAAGGGTGGACGCAGAATCACCATAAAAGGATACGAAAGGATTTTCAAAATTGTTCCATGAATAAAAATGCGGCAATAATTCTTAATACCGGGCCAAATATGACCGGATGCGTTTCTCCGTACTAACGCATATTAACCCTAAAGACCGTTGTACACTTGCGAAATACCTGACGCGGTATTAGGAATTTTGTAATTTTCCGAGCAGATATTTTAACTTTATTTGTGAACTACAACTTAAGATTTAGAACCGGGTGGATGAGCACATCCACCCGGTTCTAAATCTTAAGTTCTAAATCTTAAGTAGCGAGCACGCTATGCAGAATTTTGACAACATGTCAACCTTGTAACAAATCATAGGTATTAATCACCCCACAGTGAGTCTGATCATTGCGATTGGCGGTAGATGCTGAAAAGGCCCTTCTTAGGGCCAAGGGGGGCGGGAGAGGGACGGAGAGAACTACGCTGTCCCTCCCACTCCTGTGAGAGCCGCGGGTCTGCCCTGGGGGGGGGGGGCTGCATTGCACAAGCTCTCTTGATGCTGGTGCCCCTGATACTCCGGAGCACCTTCATCAGGGTGGGTCCGTTCGCGGACAATCACCTTGCGGGTGCGCGGACAGTCGGCAACGGTTGCCGCGACCACACCCGCACTCCCGGCGTGCTGCGGGGGGACTGCGGTCCTCAGAATGTACGCCGGGTGACCGGTGCAGGAGTATTGTCTGATAGTTTTATAAATCTTGTTCAATATATTTTTCGTTTACCGTTAAATATATGGTTACTAGATTCCATGTTTAGTAATAAGATACGATGATTACGTCTTCTACTCCAGGAGCTTATATTCTAAAATTCTAAGTTTGATCGTATTATTTTTTTTAATTACCATTTTCTTAAAAAATATATCAGGAAGAAAATACCTAATACTTGTTTGACTTACAGAATTGTACGTTCTTGTCTTTATTTGAAATATTTTAACAATATAGGAGATTGTCAAGCGTCTCGTGAACTGACAGAATCGTTCCTGTTAATCCGCTGTCGAATGGGTAAACTAAATTATCTGAATTCGTCGCGGATCGTGCAGTGCCGAATGCCGAGCCGCGTCGCATCGGACGGACAGTGTGCACTCTCCCTAACGTCGGACATTCACCGCGATGATCCCTCATGCATATTGCATGAGTATGCAACTTATTTACCCATACCCATACTTTGTGAGCATAGACTGGAGTGATGGATGTAGTAGGGTCATCAGCGGAGAGACAATTTTAGCGTTTTATTTTATTCATAATAATTATTTAAACTTCATTGCACTTGCATTGCAAAATGTAGTAAATAATAATGCAGTGACTCGTTGGTATTACCAACTAGCAATTACAAGATAGACATCATTTTTATAAATTGTAGGTATTGATAAAATATTCGTGGTTTATATTATAGGTGGTGTCTAAGATATTGTAGAATAGAAGCTTAGAATAATAAAGTCCAATGTCACTATAAACTGTAGCCTGTGTTTGAAGAATAAACATGTTTTTTCATTGCTGATACTAAATATTTTTATATCAATCGATGGGGTTTTAAAAAAATACCAGCTATTGGTCTAAACAAAATATTATTTTAACATTTCTTCCTTAATGCTATGTGGAATAGAATCCGTTTCTCAAATTTCATTTTCCTGTTATGAACTTGGCATTACTCATTACCATTTCATAGAATTCATTGGCATATGAATCTCGGTATCTATTTATTGGATTTTCAACATTATTTGGAAATATTTGTACAGTTTTTGATGATTAATAGATGTTATGCTAAAGACATTTTTGTTTAAAATTCAGGGTACTCCTAAATACTGTATTATTTTAGTCATGTTATGTCATGAGTTCCGTTGCTGAACAAATTTGTAATATGGTATCTTTCTTATTGCTATAACAACGGATACCAAATCACATTTACAAATATTATGTACAAAAATCCTTGATCTTGTTGTGGCTGAACTTGCGACAGAAATTTTTACCGTTACTAAACGGAAGCACAAATCAACAAAATGTATATAGTCAACTAGCGGCCCGCCCTCGCTTCGCTTCGGTGTAGAGCTGAAGTGTAGACTACAGTTTTTGTTCTCAGGCTTGTATTATACACAATGACATTCATCTATGATTCTTCTTATACCTGCATGCTAAGTCTCAGCCCGATCGGTTTAAAATTGACAAAGTTTCATACAAACTTTCATTCCCTATTTTATCCCCTTGGGGGTAGAATTGATCAAAATCCTTTCGTAGCAGATGCCAACGTCATAACATCTACCTGCATGCCAAATTTCAGCCCGATCCGTCCAGTAGTTTTGGCTGTGCGTTGATAGATCACTATGTCAGTCAGTCACCTTTGAGTTTTATATAGATTCATTGTGGTATTTCACAAGGTGGGTGTTACCCCAGACGAGCGCACCATTTCATTTTTTCTTCATCATCAGCAGTCTACTGCTAGGGCACAAGCCTTGCCTATTGAAGGAATAGGGAGATTAGGCCATTAACTACCACGCCACTACCAGCCCAGTGCAGATTGGTGGGTGCTAACGACTGCAGATGCAGCCCCGAACTAAGGCTTAATGTGCCTTCCTAAGCAAGAAGCAGCTCAAGATAGTAAACCTTTAGTCACCCATCCAATGAGCGACCACTGCGAATGTTGCTTAACCTAAACTATTGCAGCCGAACGCGCTAACCATTTGGGTCATCGAGCCCCTACCACTCTTAGTATATTAATCTCGTAGCCATTTAAAAGTTACATTTCCGAAGAGTTAATTAATTTACAGATACTGATTAAGTTTAATGAAACATTAACATAAAATCGGTATTATATGCCGCATTGTTACAAAATAGCTTACCAATAATACAAAATGTTCGGTATATTGCCGGTCGGACGACCAACAGAAGTTAACCCTTCACAGGCAGCGTTTCCCGAAATGCCACTTCCGTAGCGAGAGGGGTCGTAATGACCCGAACGGGGCCGCGATGGACTGGTCGCCTGCCACGAGGCCTATTGGTCCCAATCGGATTGAATATTGATGCGGCAGATGGCGGTACATTCGGCACATAATTAATTTCTCAATCGGCTATGTCCGGGCCTTAACTGACCCAATATGGGTCTTATTTGCATATTTGCTGCCGTTAGGGTAATTGTTTTGTTGTTGTTGATATTTTTGGATGGAGTTCTTTTGATTTGATACTGTTTCTGAAACCGACTTTGGTATCAGTGAAATTTAAGACAATACAAGTGCAGTGTAATATAAGTTATTTACGGGATTGTTACCATGTACCTTGTTTTTAGCGAGTTTCCGATATTTCGGCACGGTTGCAAGCGCCATGATCACGGAGTAACTCGATCACGGAGCTAAAAACAAGGTACATGGTAACAATACAAGCCTGAGAACAAAAACTGTAGTCTACACTTCAGCTCTACACCGAAGCGAAGCGAGGGCGGGCCGCTAGTTGACTATATACATTTTGTTGATTTGTGCTTCCGTTTAGTAACGGTAAAAATTTCTGTCGCAAGTTCAGCCACAACAAGATCAAGGATTTTTGTACATAATATTTGTAAATGTGATTTGGTATCCGTTGTTATAGCAATAAGAAAGATACCATATTACAAATTTGTTCAGCAACGGAACTCATGACATGACTAAAATAATACAGTATTTAGGAGTACCCTGAATTTTAAACAAAAATGTCTTTAGCATAACATCTATTAATCATCAAAAAACTGTACAAATATTTCGATCAAATTCAAATTAACTCGATCACGGAGCTAAAAACAAGGTACATGGTAACAATCCCGTAAATAACTTATATTACTATAATGTTAGTGACCATGAAAGTTTAAAACAAAATGTAAGTGCAGTGTACCATCAGATTCGGTAAGTTTGGAAAATATCTTAAAATATTAGCGTCTGTTGGAGTTGATTTATTTTATATTAAATTTCTATTTATTTAAATATCTGAAAGATTATATTTAACGTATGTTTGCATGAGGTACTTTGTATAACCATCCTCCATGGTATAGTTTATGTTAAATTTACAAACCATTAAAAACTCCTCAATGTCGTCGTTTCTCTAGTTACGTTGTTGTTAGTTGTCAGTTCCTTGGAAAATACATAGTTTCGGTTAAAGTAGTGGTTTCATTAAAATAACAGGGTTATCCCAGCAAGTTGCTAAATTTGTAACTGATCCTACTCACATTAAATATTAAATTGATTTTTCATGGTATTTGACAAAAAGGGAAAAGTTCAGTAACATTCAGAAAAACAAACTTATCAAAGCAAGTTTACAAATTAAATTTAATATTATAAAATTACATTTTAAAATTTCACGAAATATATTTAGTACAATTCGCTCGAAGTGTCCATCAATATAGAAGCAGACATAAGTTATTTCGAATAACACCTGCTCTTCACCGATACTATTGACCTCGAACTGTGCAATGCATGTTAATATAGGATCAAAACAATGAGTAACCATCTCACTGACTAACCGTCGGGTGAAACCGTGCGGTCTGACAGACCAACACATGTCTTGCAATAAGATCCGTGTTTACTTAGGTCATGTGAATCATCGTGTGATACGATATTTGATTATTAAAAAGTTTCGAGGAATTCTAGAAGAACACTTTTGAAATGCCGGTGACACAGAGAGGTACAAAATAATCTACTGTTGCGATATTTTCGTCTTCCTCTTGTGATCAAAAATGTATTCATCTTGTTCCTCGTTACGACTTGGAAGGCATGTCAAGGCATTGGTCGCGACTGCTTCTGCAGTCGTCAGGACCATCTGGATTAAGGCCTCTGTAATGGTTCATGGATCGTTCTCCCCTTTTCATCCATAAGGAAGGCCTGACCCAACAGTTAACTAGGCATACAAATATCTCTTATCTATTAGACAAGTCCGTCCGTCTGTCTGTCTGTGGTGCTGTTTCAGCGGCCAAACCGTAAGAGATAGATAAAGAGAATATTTAAGTTATAAGTCAAGAATAGTCTGATAAGACTACAAACCGGATTTGAGTAACGTAGCACTTCCGGTTTTCGAGAAATCACGAATTTCAAACGAAACCACACAAAATCTCCGAAGTTCTCAATTATTTAATTTTTTTTTTATTTTAATTTTTTTTAAATCAGGTTTTGGTGAACATTTGGTTCACTGGTTTGCTACTTTTGCACTAATTGCATTTGCGTGGGTAACACTTGCGGCCATAATATTATTAAATTAAAATCATTACGAATTTAATAAACTATATTTATTTATTTAACTCAATTCATGTCTTCTATTATAACTATATATATTTTAATACCATTTTGTAATTTTAGCTTTTATACTCTAGCAATCTCGTACAGGCCCTGCCAGAATACCAGCGCTGTTACGGTGGGAATATTCCCGTCCCATTGTAACATCATTAAGCTGAGGCAGGTTCCTAATTGGCCTTTCTTCTTTCTGCATATTGTTTGTTTGTTTTTATTTTTATCGGTATATATTTTCTTATTGTTACATACTTGTGTTTTAAGGCCAATAAATGATTTTTCTTTCTTTCACTTTTAAAGTATCTATATAAAGCAAACTTACGTACGTCAAAACTGGAATATATTGTGGCCAGAAGTGTTTCCGGGCCAATACGACCCGAAAACCTTCAGAAAAAGAAATTGTGCCTTCCATAAAGTCTCGCATCGCATTTGTGATACTCTTGGTGTTGCAGATGTCTATGGGCGACGGTGTTCTCTTACCATCAGGTGAGCCGTCTACTCATATACTACGTATTAAAAAAAAAGTGTGTGTCAGCTCCGACGCACGACTGGAGTTTACTCCTTAAGTTCGATAGTCTAACCAGACGCAAAAAGAGTTTGTTTAACTTAAAAAAGATTGATACTGTATGAAAGGGTAAATTAAAAAATTAATGATAATAATATACATATATAAATATATATTTATTCATTTTATTTACATTTAATTTAACTAATCGACGAAATATTTTACATTAAACTTTTTACAATAGTCAATTTCAGATGTGCATAAATATATCATTAGGAATGTTGATAAATTATGAAATTATTATTATCAGACTATTATCATTTTTTTAAATATTTATTAAATCAACATTTTCTGCATTATTAATTACAGTGACAAGTGGTTTATGGTTATTAATGTCAATCCGTCATCTTTGTTTGTCAAAGTTGCGCGACATAGGATGCGCACCAAAAACGTAACGAGGTCATTCATCGATAGATTTTACTCCTCACATTTTTCTCATACCGGGCCCCTTATACATGCAAATCGATTCTTAAGGAGTAAACTCCAAAACCTCACTCTGAAAGTAGATCTGGTGAAAAGCCAGAAGCGCTTACAATATTCATCAATCTGTAAATCATTGGAAGTGGCAATCGGGCCGATGGTAATGTGACAGTGGCGTCGTCATTACCGCAAATTATGGCATAGTCGATCAAGGTCGCGGATTCGATGCCTACCACTCCACGTCGGGGCACGCAAGATTGATAGCTCCCGTTAATAGCATAGTTGGATTATTTCGTTGGAGACGCTTTTGAGTACCCCACATAGTTTCACCGTGAAATAGAACAGAAATTATTGAGAATTCATAATTATTACGTCTACATACTTAAGCCTATTAAAGCTTGATAATTAAGTACTCAGTATTTATTATTTTTCTGTTTTCTACAATAGGAACTGTTTTGACGTGACAACGTCTTAAATTAGGTTGCGGCTGGGAGTCACTTATGAAAAAGTGTAACGCTCGGTAACGTTACGATGAGTTTAAGTTTACATGTACAATGTTTTAGTAAACAAAATATATTTCTATAGTTAAAATTTGTGCAATTCTTATTTTCATTCAATTCCTTGTTCCTATTGTGCAATTTAATTATATTCATATCAATAAATATTCTACCGAGAAAAAGACGTTGTCACGTAAAATCTTCGCCCGCAAAACCGACTTTACAGGCAACCATTTTTTATTTAGATTGTAAAGGATGACAAATAAACATATTATTAATCATCATCAGCCTATTAATGTCCCCAATGCTGTGGCACAAGCCTTCCCTATGGATGGAATAGGGAGATTGGGCCATAACCCACCGTGCGAACCCAGTGCGGATTGGCTAACGACGGCAGATGCAGCCGGGACCAACTGTTTAACGTACCTTCGGAAGCACGGAGGAACTTGAGATAGAAGATTTTTGGTCACCCATCCCAATGACCAACCACTGCGAAAGTTGCTTAACTTCAACTGATGGTAATTTAGCTGCCATCATAGCATTTTCTATACCTGAGTACCACTGGTGCTTTGTCAATCCTGACCCTAATAAACTCCACAGGCTGTGGAAATTTTAGTTCACGACGAAAACCAGAAACTCAACGCCATCAAAAGAGATTGATATTTTTATTGCACTGCAGTCTTCTGACGTGCTTGTTACTTCTTCTGACAGGCGGTACAATTCAAGCGAAAATATCCGCTAAGTCATACCTCTATTAAGTCCTACGTTGACGAATACTTTTATCTATGGTGAGAATAAAAAATCGCTTCATCGTGAAAAAAATGTCCGCCGAAGACTTGTCACGGACTCAACGTACACGATGTCGCCCGAAAATTTAGAAAAATGCACTCAGTAAATTAATCTTAGATGTTGATGATTGTTGTAATTAACATGAAGTTTTAAAAAAAGGGAAGACTTTTTATATGTGTATGTATATATCATCAGCCTATTAATGTCCCCACTGCTGGGGCACAGGCCTTCCATATGGATGGAATAGGGAGATTGGGCCATGACCCACCACGCGGGCCCAGTGCGGATTGGTGGGTGCTAATGACTGCAGATGCAACCGGGACCAACGGCTTAACGTGCCTTCCGAAGCACGGAGGACGGCTCGACATTGATAATTTTTGGTCACCCATCCAATGACCGACCACTGCGAAAGTTGCTTAGCTTCAACGATCGCAGCCGAACGCGCTAACCAGTTGCGCCATGGAGCTCATATGTGTATACTAGGTCCATTTCTTTAAATCGGATCGAGCATGCGACACGGACTAAATGAGTTCTAATTTTTTTTTTGATAATTATTAGCCTTCAATAATAAGATTACTTTACACAAAAAAGCAATAACAGAAAAAGAAGGCCAACTAGGTCCCTGCCTCAGCATAGTGCCACAGCTATGCCAGGGCATTTTTCGGGGACTCCCGCGTAAGTCTCGCTTGCCTCGGTTGTTAGGGGGACTTTTTTTTTTTATTCCTCCAAGGCGGGGGAGCGGGTGTGAAATCCTCATGGATACCCTACAGCCGGCTGCAAGGTTATGTCAGAGACTCCTACTGACTAAAACACACCCGTAGTATGCTTATGGCCTGAAGGGCCTTACAAGCTTCATCTGAAGCGATTATTCCCTGAGAGGGGGATAATGCAGCGGGGACTTTTTGAACGCGGTACTTATAATCCGTCGTCTGCGTTGTAAGCGATCTATTTAGGCCAACAAAAGTCCTTCGTCTGCGCAGACTATTATTGTCAAGTGACTAGAGATGAGCGTTTTAAGATATTTGTGAAATCGATGCACATCGGTATCAAATAAATCGCATCCGATGCGCTCATCGATGCCTGCATCGATACCAATTGAATGTCACTATCGTAGTATCACAGGATACGATACGTTATGAATTGACGACCTCCGTGGCCGAGTGGTTTGTACGCCAGGTTTCATGGTGTCACCGACTCGAGAGGTCCCGGGTTCGAATCCCGGTGGGGACAGATGTTTGTGTGATGAATACGAGCATTTGTACTCCAGTCATGGAATTTTAATATTTATTTCTATATAAATATACTTATATATGTACAGTATATGTATTCTATCTGTTACCCTAGCATCCCACAACACAAGCCTTACAGTGCTTACTTTGGGGTTAGGCTAATTGGTGTGAGTGTTGGAAATATTTATTTATTTAATTACGACAAATGCGTGTTTTGTTTGTGTGTCTCTTCGATTTCATGAATCATGACTTGAAAATTCATCGAAACCATTTATTTACTTTTCCGTATGGTTACTGAAAATATTGAATGCTGGCTGCGCCCGTGGCAAAAATTCGAACTACAATTTATCTATAGAATTTTGTCATATTTATGACATATTTGTTTACCGCTAGCGACATCTCTACCGGCACAGACAAGTTTGGGGCATTGTTGCTATAGTTACGTTGTCAAAAACTAGATGGCTTCGGCATCCAGTAACGGCATCCAGTCGGTCTAGTACCCGTTGGAACTTCTAGATTCGACCCAAAAGCAAAAAGTGCCCATTGGACCTTTTTAAAAATTTTATATTCAATGTGCCCATTGGACCTCTTTTTTGGTGTCCATTGGACCTTCAAGATACATCCCTACCCTACTGCCAGTTGGACCTTATTGACAGTTTTGTTAAGCACAGTTCGCATCGGATGCGCGCATCCAAAACTGGCATGGTTATCGTGAATCGTTATTCTAAAAACGTCCACCCCTACTAAAATGGCTCAATGTCAATTTTTCCATTAAAGGGTTGTTTATACCCCTTAAAAATAATAGGCGGAGTTCAGATCATTTTCACTTTTGAAGTTAAGGGTAAGATGAGCCTAATTCCAAAATTTCATGCAAATCGGTTCACAGTAAAAAAATTCGCAGGTAAGACCGTATTTTTCGCTTCAATGACTGCACTATACATGCAGTGTTGCCAGGTCTCCAGATTTTACAGGAGATCTCCTGTTTTTCTGAAAGTTCTCCTGTTCTACTGTTTTTCAACATGAATCTCCTGTTTTTCTTAAAATACGATTTTCTTTTTTAAATTGCATGTTAAGTTGCATTTTCGGCCATTAATAATATACGTAACCTTATTAATTTTAAAATAAATGTTATTGTCTAAAAAAAACTAGCTTTATGGGGCGGCAGAAGCCACAGAAACATAGTCGTTGTCGTTACTGGTCTTAAGTTTATCTTGATTTGATTTACCAATTCTAGGGGGGGGGGGGGGGGGGGAACAAAAAATACGCCTCAGCATCTACTGTTTTTCTTGTAGCTCCTTCCATACATCTACTGTTTTTTTCTATAACGCCTCCCGATTTTTAAAAATTGGACCTGGCAACAATGTATACATGTGACACATTTTTTCGTTCACTATAACGGTCGTAATCATTTTTACTGAGTGATTCATTTGTTTTTGCCAAGCTATCAATCTAGTTTGTACTAATTCAACATACCCCACGTAATTGGCCAGCCTCCGAGCTAACACCTGTCACTGGCGGTACGCATACAGTTCATCTTCGGTCGGACGTCGGTCGTCGGCGAGTAGAAAAATGTTATGGATGGCGTTTTTAATTATTCTTGATGGATAGTGGTGGGGTTTTGGTGGGCAATATTACACTAAAGTATAAATAAATAAATATTTCCAACACTCACACCAATTAGCCTAGCCCTAAAGTAAGCACTATAAGACTTGTGTTATGGGATACTAGGGTAACGGATAGAATACATATACTTTGCATATATAAGTATATTTATATAGAAATACATATTAAACATCCATGAGTACAAATGCTCGTGTTCATCACACAAACATCTGCCCCCACCGGGATTCGAACCCGGGACCTCTCGAGTCGGCGACATCATGAAACCCGGCGTACAAACCACTCGGCCACGGAGGTCGCCAGTATATACACTAGGAGCTCGATGGCAAAAGTGGTTAGCGCGTTCGGCTGCGATCGTTGAAGATAATCAACTTTCGCAGTGGGCGGTCATTGGATGGGTGACTAAAAATTTACCATCTCGAGCTTCTCCGTGCTTCGGAAGGCACGTTAAGCTGTTGGTCCCGGATGCATCTGCAGTCGTTAGCATCCACCAATCCGCACTGGGCCCGCGTGGTGGGTCATGGCCCAATCTCCCTATTCCATCCATAAGGAAGGCCTGTGCCCCAGTAGTGGGGACATTAATAGGCTGGTGACTGATTGATTGAATATTATCTTTTCCGGCTAATGCGGCTATACTATACTCTGTTGTAGAAAACGAGTTTTGGCTTAACGTGCCTTCCGAAGCACGGAGGAGCTCGAGATAGAAAATTTTTGGTCACCCATCCATTGACCGACCACTGCGAAAGTTGCTTAACTTCAACGATCGCAGCCGAACGATCTAACCACTCGAGCCTTAACGTGCCTTCTGAAGCACGGAGGAGCTCGAGTTAGAAAATTTTTGGTCACCCATCCATTGACTGACCACTGGGAAAGTTGCTTAACTTCAACGATCGCAGCCGAACGCGCTAACCACTTGCGCCATTGAGCTCCTCAAAGATAATATTATGGAAAATAAATTATTATTAAGCACCCTTCTACGAATTTGTTGGTAGGTTTAAATGTAAGCATCCCGCATATACATATACCAGGAACTTGCGTATTCATTATTCATACTATCGCAGCTTGTATATTCAGGTTTCACCGATCTCATACATACAGCGCGTCTCGTAGGGAAAAATGGCGGAGCAACTATCAAACTTTCGAACGCATCTACAGGAGCAAAACGAAACATCTATTCCGAAGCAAAACGAAGTTTGAGGCGGGTGAAGTTCGAAATTGAACCTTGTTGCTGCGATGTTAAGAGCTGGTGCGGTGTTGCATATAAAAGTTTACGCAGCACGCGATTGGTATTTGATACAGAAAGGTCTTCCAGATCGAGTTCCTTGTGTGTGCCTTGATAAAGCTCCGTTATACTAGCTCTTTTAGAATTAATATTTTTTTGTATAATGAACTCGTATGTCTTTAAAATCTCGATGGAGGAGCTCGATGGCGCAACTGGTTAGCGCGTTCGGCTGCGATCGTTGAAGTTAAGCAACTTTCACAGTGGTCGGTCATTGGATGGGTGACCAAAAATTTACTATCCCGAGCTCCTCCATGCTTCGGAAGGAACGTTAAGCCGTTGGTCCCGGTTGCATCTGCAGTCGTTAGCACACCCACCAATCCGCACTGGGCCCACGTGGTGGGTCATGGCCCAATCTCCCTATTCCATCCATAGGGAAGGCCTGTGCCCCAGCAGTGGGGTCATTAATAGGCTGATGATGATGTCTTTAAAATGCATGAGTCCAGACTTGCGTCAACTTAGATTTTTTTTGTTGAAGTTCTCCCGTTTTAGGGAAGTCAAAGGGAACAATGCCCATACAGCCTAGTCTTTAATTAAATTAATCTTCTTTTTGTTTTTACATTAGAATGTCGGTGTGACGCACTCTAATGTTTCTTGGAGTGTTTGGCACGAAATGTATCGAGTTGGCTTTTTCGATAAGCTTCTGTGAGGTAGTTAATACTACAATAAAATTCTCACGTCCACTTGACCGGAATAGCGTATATTTTAACGATTCCACTAATTCTTCAGTTACGCAGACGGTTGTTACACAAAACCACACCAATTTTATTTCACAATATCCACTATGAACGAATTTAAGAATAATTAAAGTAAGACGCCAACCGCACGCGATGAAATCCCGCCAAAAAACCGCGTCAACTTAAAAATGCCAATATGTAGCTACACTTAAATGATTTATTTATCCTACAAATATTATAAATTAGTTATAAGCCTTTTTCGTTGTAACGATAAGTATGATGAAGGGGTAAATATAACGAATTTTTTTTGTCCGTCAGTTAGATAATCAAAAAATAAAAGACACCTATCTTTTTTTGTCAATCAACAAAAAAATACAAAGTTAAAGCGCGCCAAAGTTTGGGAGCAAGGGCTCGTCACTCGCTCACTACGTAAAAATTGTACCAAGACATGACCTCATGCGACATTTCAAATCAATTTATCTCCATTATGTTTTAATTACGTGAAAAAAGAAAAAATACGTGTTCTATGCCTTTTGATATCGCACCTAAGGTTGCCAACCCTACTATATGATATAGTATCTTACTATATAAGGGGATTAAATACTGTATTTCTAAATATATATATAGTAGGCGAAACTGCTATATATTTTGCTTAAAGCAGATGTTTTCCAGTAAAAGCTTTCTTAAAAATAAGAATTTATTTTTTAAGGCGTAGAGTAATAAAAATATATTCATTTCAAAAATAAAGTAAATGTTTTAACCACATACTCTATTTTTTCATTTTTTTGGCATCTGCTATATTTTTAGAGGCAACAGCTTCGAAAATACTATATTTGATGGAAAAAGTTGGTAATTCTAATCCTACTTTTAAAATACTATATTTGATGGAATAAGTTGGTAATTCTAATCCAACTTCGAATACTATATTTGATGGAAAAAGTTGGTAATTCTAATCCTACTTTTGAAATACTATATTTGATGGAAAAAGTTGGTAATTCTAATCCTACTTCGAAAATACTATATTTGATGGAATAAGTTGGTAATTCTAATCCTACTTCGGAAATACTATATTTGATGGAAAAAGTTGGTAATTCTCCTTTGCACGTGGACAAGTGTGGACGTGTCTCAACATTACTATAACAGAATTAGAGCCATAAAACGACTGGAAAGGGTTCGGAGATGTATCTGTAGCGTAAATCTTTGGTAAACGGGCGTCGCGTCGCGCGAGCCCGGATTGACTCCGGCGGTTCCGTACTTTTACGAGCACTTTTATTGGGATTTTTGCTTATCTGATGCTTTTGAAGTGAAGAAGACGAGAGATGTTGATCTGTGTCACTGTGACGGAGTAATTGTGTTTTTGTTTTGTTCTTTTCTACATATTAATTTAGTTGAAGGGTTATTTGTTTGTTTGAGGAGCTCGATGGGGCAGGTGGTTAGCGCTTTCGGCTGCGATCGTTGAAGTTAGGCAACTTTCGCAGTGGTCGGTCATTGGATGGGTGACCAAAAAGCTTCTATCTCGAGTTCCTCCGTGCTTCGGAAGGCACGTTAAGCCGTTGGTCCTGGCTGCATCTGCAGTCGTTAGTACCCACCAATCCGCACTGGGCCTGCGTGGTGGTTCATGGCCCAATCTCTCTATTCCATCCATAGGGAAGGCCTGTGCCCCAGCAGTGGGGACATTAATAGGCTGATGATGATGATGAAGGTTTATTCATTGCTATACATATTTTTCGCCATTGCATACAAGTAGTTTTTGGAGTTGAGCATTTTATGAAGCGTCGACGCATTCCTGAAAAGCATGTAAAACGTCAATAAATAAGTAAAATCAGTGCATCTAACCCTTTGAAACTTGTTTTATTTGATGAGTTATGTGCGCGAAAACCTAAGAAACGAATAGGTTTATTCATTGCCATAGATATTATTGCCATTGGAAGTAGTTTTTGGAATTGAGCCTGATGAAGCTGTGAACAAACAAACATAGATGAAACGAAGGATAGAAAAGATACATTTTGCTCCATTTGCAGCTTGCCTACATTTTGTGGCTTTTCAGTTTTTTGACTTACTAAGTTAAACATCATATAATATAAAATTTGGTTTAATAGTGGAAAGGTGAGACAAAAAATTGAAAATCTAGTAAATAGAGAAGAAAGGAGATTGCTCAGCTTCCATACATGTTTGGCCTAAAAACCAATAACCATGAAAAATTGTTTCCTAGATACGAAATTATATATAAATTACCGTAGAAACGAATATTATCGACGGCCACTCCTGAGAACTTCTATAAACCATATACACTGAATGATTTTGAGGTTATGTTTGCAAATAGGCACATAGGTATTAGAATAATAAAAACCAAATAACTTATATAGGAAAATAGGGCAATCAAGCCAAGTACCGATATTATGTATTAGATTCAGGTATATAGAGCATGTAAAATAACAGATAATTGCCTGTTTTTAAAATTAATGCACAAGAGTAAGTTTTAAAATCATGATTATACCATTGCGACTTTCAGAAGCAATCTTGTTTCATTTGACAAGTGTCTAACACTAATTACACTAACAAAATGCATGTCAAGGAACTGGTACCTGCTTACCTTTGTTATGAGAAACATGGAACTGTTATCATAATTTTATAAAAACCAATAGGATATTTTCTTAGTAATAATTAGGTTTGTAATGGTAAAAGGTAATTCTAATGTAATAATATATTGCGTAGGTTCATGATAGTTCTGATCAATGTGTGAAATATGTATATTCCTGACATAGCTTAAATATTCTGATAAGGTAAATTAATGAAATAAAACAACTTAAGTACTTTTATGTTGCGTTTAATATTACATATCATCTACATTTTGAATTAAAATATCATCGAAATATTTTATCAATCTTTACAAAATACATTTGTTTTAATGTTATATAAACAACCTCGATCAGTCTTTGTGAATGTTACTACACCCATAGCCAATAAAAATGATTCGTATGTTTTCCAAACCGGTAAAAATAGAAGTCCTTTTTTAAAATTAATATATTATTTAAAGGTGGCCGTTAAAATCTAATGACTGTAAAATAAAGTATAAATTACGCCAAGAATTATTGTATATGTCAATATTTTATTTGCATTTAGGCCAATTTGACCAATCTCCTTTAGTGATTGTATAGTGGTCAATATAACTATATTCCTTACTAACAAACTCTAGTAGGTCAATTTTGTAAAATAAAATCTCACTTCCGATTTCGGTAGCTGCCACTTTAGACATAAGTTTGATAAGCATTACTCCATTACACGGCAAAATGTCGATATGTCTCTAGAAGCAGCCAGTATTAGATGTTTGACATTTGTCAGAAATCCGAATAACTGAGATCGTAAATGAGATTGCATCTTACAGAATACCTATGCTGTTCGTTTTACAAAACTTTTATAAATAAAGCAAAGATAATAGTGTCTCGTACGGGATCTACGCATTTGAACTAAACCAAAACATACCGATGTGAAACAAAATCAATGAAACAAATACTACTTATTGCTTCAGATTGAGGAGCTCGAAGACGCAAGTGGTAAGCGCGTTCGGCTGCGATCGTTGAAGTTAAGCAACTTTCGCAGTGGTCGGTCATTGGATGGGTGACCAAAAATTACTATCTCGAGCTCCTCCGTGCTTCGGAAGGCACGTTAAGCCGTTGGTCCCGACTGCATTTGCAGTCGTTAGCACCCACCAATCCGCACTGGGCACGCGTGGTGGGTCATGGCCCAATCTTCCTATGCCATCCGTAGTGAAGGCCTGTGCGCCAGCAGTGGGGACATTAGTGATGATGATGATGATGATGATTGCTTCAGAAAAATAAAGCTGCAACT
This sequence comes from Chilo suppressalis, assembly GCA_902850365.2. Taxonomy (NCBI): domain Eukaryota; kingdom Metazoa; phylum Arthropoda; class Insecta; order Lepidoptera; family Crambidae; genus Chilo; species Chilo suppressalis. The sequence continues at coordinate 2,687,820 of OU963894.1, forward strand.
CTTTTTCACATTATTCAATACAATATCTATATTAAATTAAACAAATAAAATTTGTATCCTGATAATGCCAAAATAATAATAAATATAATACTTCACATACATTTAAATGAGCTAACCGATATATAAAGACAGATGTAAAATATATATTATATATCTAAAATATTCTCCAAACCAACCAAATCCTTACTAATATTATAAAGGCGAAAGTTTGTTTGGATGGATGTATGGATGGATGTTTGTTCCTCTTTCACGCAAAAACTACTAAACGGATTTTAATGAAACTTTACAGTAATGTAGCTTATAGATCAGAATAACACATAGGCTACTTTTATCCCGAAAAAAATGTTAGGTTCCAGAGGGATTTCCAAGAAACTTAGTTAACGCAGACGAAGTCGCGGGCGACCTCTAGTATAAAATAATCCTCATCCTATACCATTTCTAAAACTCAACAACTTAATCTCGCATTTCTTAAAACGTTCTATCTCAAAACCAAAGAGAGTCTCACCGCAAATAAAAATAACAACTAGTCAACACACATTATCCGGGACAAATACAGATACTAAGTATTATAAAAGATAACAAGATGTTTCTCATGGTGTCTCGGGTCTAATAAGCCTGCCACAGAGATTAGAACTTAAATAAATATTTATGCAGCCGAGAGATAATGACGTGCACCAGAGATATGTAACGACGTAAGTGAAGAAATCACTTTTTGACGTGACAACGTCTTAAATTAGGTTGCGGCTGGGAGTCACTTATGAAAAAGTGTAACGCTCGGTAACGTTACGATGAGTTTAAGTTTACATGTACAATGTTTTAGTAAACAAAATATATTTCTATAGTTAAAATTTGTGCAATTCTTATTTTCATTCAATTCCTTGTTCCTATTGTGCAATTTAATTATATTCATATCAATAAATATTCTACCGAGAAAAAGACGTTGTCACGTAAAATCTTCGCCCGTAAAACCGACTTTACAGGCAACCATTTTTTATATCTTCCAAATACTAATGAAAATATCTTGTGAGATTAAATTCAATCAGTTGAATATTATATAGGTACTGATATAAATACTTATAAGGCGATTCAACTAAGAATAGGTTCGACTGCGCGCCATTTTGTGATGTCAAAGCTGTCAATTGAAACAAAATAGGTAGAGTGAGCAATAAAAGTTCTTTTTCGATAAAACTTATTTACTAAGATTAAGTGAGAAAAAACATCAGGTTTTATTATTAACATTTATTTACTAAGATTGAGAAAAAAAAACACCGATTTTTAATAACATTTATGATTGTGTTTGTTTACAAATATTTGGTTTTTTTATTCTAGAATTAGCCGAGTGCTAAAAAAGAGTTCCAAGATTTTTTGCAAACCGTACTTTTGAAACGTTATTTGACAGATGGAGGTCATTGGCTTTCCTATTCTTATTTGAATCGCATTATATTCAATTTTGAAACGGAGAGCTAGTGGGGTGGAAAAATAATTTCAGACGCAATGAGTTTGTTTACACTATTTTTAAGTTATTTACAAAATAGTATAAAGAGCATCTGCTATCTGCTGTTCTCTGCTCTGCTATTATCTAATAGACCCAAAGAAAACAAAAACACAATAACAATTTTAATGGGAAACATCATAGGACGACCTCCGTGACCGAGTGGTTTGTACGCCGGGTTTCATGGTGTCGCCGAATCGAGAGGTCCCGGGTTCGAATCCCGGGGGGGGGGGCAGATGTTTGTGTGATGAATACGAGCATTTGTACTCCAGTCATGGATGTTTAATATGTACTTCTATATAAATATACTTATATGTGTACAGTATATGTATTCTATCCGTTACCCTAGCATCCCATTACACAAGCGTTACAGTGCTTACTTTGGGGCTAGGCTAATTGGTGTGAGTGTTGGAAATATTTATTTATTTATTATTTATAGTAACAGTTCCTAATTCATTGTTGTCTATAGAAAATGTTATAGAAATGTTATAAATATGGCAATACTTTACAAACACTTAAAAAACTATAATAACTTTTTTGATAAATTTACTACAAAATAGGTCGGCAACATCCCCATCCCTTGCATAAGAATGTGCACAACAATCTAGCCAAGGTTCAGTCTTATTACTTTTCGGCTAGGGCGACGAACGGCACCACTTGCTATCGTCGACGACCAGGACCTTTCCGATCAGCTTGATCCTTTGACTTTGCGTAGTGATGTAGCTTCGCTCTGCATTTTCTATCTCATTTATCACGGGGAGTGTTCTGAGAAATTGTTCGGATTAATTCCAGCTGCTGCATTTCGCCATCGTACATCGCGACAAAAATTTCATCCCCATCATCTTGATGCGTGGCTATCCACAACCGTGCATTTTTGTCGAAATTTTTTACCACGTACGACAAAACTGTGGAATATGTTGTCGCCAGCAGTATTTCCGGACCAATACGACCCAAGAACCTTCAAAAAAAGAGCGTACTCCTTCCTTAAAGGCCGGCATCGCATTTGTGATACTCCTGGTGTTGCAAGTGTCCATGGGCGACGGTGATCACTTACCATCAGGTGAGCCGTCTGCTCGTATGCCTATAACATAAAAAAAAATGTCCACTACTCTCACTACCCCGTACTTGCTAGGGTGTAATGCAGAGACACTTCCCCGCGGCTATGTTCCTCACGGTAGCGTCTCGTCGATGATCAGCACCAAGTGACTTTACTCGAACCGTGTCGTAGGATTTCCTGGTTCGCGAGGTTTCAAGGTTGGTAGGATTTTACGTATCTAACAGACCCAGAACATGTTTCCCAATCTCAACACCTTTCGGTATTCTGACCGTCCATACAGGTCTGTGTTAGTTAAAGAGGCTAGTAGGATCTGCGGAGATGATGTGCCAATTAAAAAGTGGAATGGCGTCAGCAATTCTTTATCATCAGGGTTGACGGATATGTGGGTCAAAGGTCGGGAGTTCACCATGGCTTCCGCCTTCAGTAAGAGTGTGATCAAAATAATTCCTCATTCATGCTGCAGCCTTAGCCACTGCGCTATTCTCCCACGACGATTGTGTGTGTTGATATTATTCTAGTAAAAATATCTTACGAAATAAAATAAACTAAATAGTAGCCGCGTTTTAGTTTTCTCATAGATTTCAATTCGTAAATAATAGTTGAAAATTATCCCATGTCAGTACTTGAATGTACACAACAACAGACAGACAATTAAGCAAATAAAATTATCGACTATCATGTAATAAAACGAAATCAACACAGAAATGATGAGTATGTAGTAATATGAAAACAGGCTATATAATTTTTGGTGTAATAACTTTAAATCTAAAGAAAAGTTTACTAGAAAAAAAAACTATAATTGCTATTTCTTCTTTCAAATGTTTAATACATGAAAAAGTATTCATTTGACATTGTGGGTTACCTACAATGCGAAGAGATGGCGCTGCCTTGCAGCTTAAGGCTAGGAAAATTTCGACGCGGCGAATAGGGCCGTGGTAGCATAATGGTCAGTGCATTCGCTGACTGGTCCGCGTGGATTTTTTTTCTAGTAAACTTTTCTTTAGATTTAAACATCTAGAAGTTAAATGCTTAAAAATAAATAAAAACATAACTTTAATAACTTTAAGTTTAACTATTATTCACTATGCTTCATTGGCTTTATTTCATTAATTGCTATTGATATTCATATGAAACGTTGCATTTACTAAAACAAATGAGTATGATTCAATGGCTTATGTGGCAACTTGCCATATAAAATACTCATCCTGTAATGCTAAGTCACTTCATAAATAGATGCGTTCGTACAAGTCGAATCTGCTTTACAGTTTGCTTTCTCTTTCGTAACTAAAAGTTTATTAATCAATCAAATCACAAAAAAAGATATTTCATCGGTTACGCCCTTCTGTTTTAACATGTCCGTAAAGTTTACCCACACAGATGCTTCGCTATGACAGATCTCATGACAAATTATTCTTACAAGTCACATGAGCATTCCACTAAATCACTTTTTAATGAAAAAAATATATGGTGTTTTTGACATGTCAGGACTTTGTGTTTACTTTAATGGATTTATAAACGGTGCATGCGGTAGGTGCATTTAAGTATAATTGTTACAAATTATTATTCTCATCCCTTAATACAGGAAACGATGAACATTTGGCCGTTGATTCAAAAGCTCCTTTCGTTTGTCAAAACATAATATTTAATATATAATAATAATTATAATTTATAATAGTAATTTGTTAACAAAAGCAACTGAATAATTTAGTGAGATATGTTGATTATTAACAAAGATATGTCGCAGTGTATAAACATGATATTTACTAATTCAAAAGAGCTCTATGATAGACAAACGTTTGAAAACCGTTTATAACGAAACATAATGCAGTTTGTCCAAACGCGCATACAAAATGTAGGTACCTAGTTACGCACCTTAAAAGCAATGTTGGACACCAATCGATATATCCCCAAAAACAAAAGAAATATCGCCCATAAATCTCACCGCAATGCAATATACGTCTATTAGCCGGGCACTTGAAAACCTGTAAATCTTTGAGCACCCCAAAACAGGAGTGTTTTAGCAGCCTAACCTATATCTATTTCCGGAGTTAATTTTAGACTTGGGGATCGACCGCATTTCCATAATGTTTTCTTAGAAAGCAATATATAATTTTAAAGCTGCGCACTTATTTAGTCAATATTGTGGTAATTTTGATATCGCAAATGATTTCAAACCCTTGTGATGTTAAACGTGGATTGGATTCTATAAAATCCGAAGATGCGATAAAGATACTTAGTGTAAGCCAATACTAGACTTTCACTGTCGACGGGTACTTATTCATACCTTTAAATAATATCTAAGTTGTAAACAATTTCAAAATTGTATTTTAATTTAATTTAAACTGAACTCCGAGAAATTATAAAGTAATGTTTCAATTCTTTATGATAGTATCCATTCTTTTCTGCATATCATTTTCTGACCAATTTGGTACCTGAAGTATTATGATGCATTTATGTGTAGAAAAATACGAAGAATTCATCAAAAATATATATGGAATTTAATATCTACCTTTACCACTTTAAAATGTCGTTTGAAACATTCAAATTAATGACAACACAGATAATATATTATGGTGAATATGCATCTTTAAGTTAAGAACAATTAGCTACGGAAATCATGTTATTTTTAATAAAAACAAACACAATCAAGGAAATAAATTTAAGCCGATGGTATTAGATGTCGTATGTCAGTCAATGTTAAATGGCATCTAAGATAACGTTTCTTAATACGCAGATTCCCTATTTTATTTCATATCTTCAGCAATGTTTACTGAATTTGTTTGGGATTTTGATATGTGTCTTTTTAAGTATCATTTAGGCGTTTTTTGAGATAATTCGTACCAAGGTACAAAATTGGACAAAAATCGAAGATCTCCTTTCTTAACTTACTATTCGTATAGTTACACAATTACTATAAATTATGTAACTCATTGTTTCGAGGTATAAAAATATTTGGTTTATTATTCGAAATATCAGATTTGAAAAGTTGTTGGTAATAATAATGCTGTGCAGTATATTGACAAAATCATATGCGAATATATCAAGAGACGGTCTCTAAGCCTAAAAACTGGATGCCTCCTTTGCCGCTACATTGATAAATTTTTAAATCGTCCAAAATTGGCCCCGCGGGCGTTGCAAGAGTACGCATCACTGCATTCTTTTCAACCCCGTAAACCTTATTTGTTAGACGATAAAGCACAGTATTCGATAAAACTGAACTGAATCTCAAAATATATAAACTGAGAAGAAGCATAAGGATTCGCCACGGGTGTAGAATGTTTATCTCATAGGTTGTAACTGCAACTCTGCTTAGAAATGAGGCTGATTTCAAAAGGTATCGATTCCTTTACATAAAAAAGTACAGAGATACTTTCATGTAAAAATAATATGGGTACAGTCCAAAATTTGTAATCCAACGCACTCTTCGGTATTTCCATTATTATATATATAACTATTCAACTAAATCGCGGAGAATTATTGCCGGAAGCTTTTAGTGAACCAACTTCTTTGACTGCTCTGCACATTAATATATAGTACTAGCGGCCCGCCCTCGCTTCGCTTCGGTGTAGAGCTGAAGTGTAGACTACAGTTATTGTTCTCAGGCTTGTATTATATACAATGACATTCATCTATGATTCTTCTTATACCTGCAAAGTCTCAGCCCGATCGGTTTAAATTTGACAAAGTTTCATACAAACTTTCATTCCTTATTTTATCCTTATAAAACTCAAAGGTGAGTGACTGACATAGTGATCTATCAATGCACAGCCCAAACCACTGGACAGATCGGGCTGAAATTTGGCATGCAGGTAGATATTATGACGTAGGCATCCGCTAAGAAAGGATTTTGACCAATTTTACCCCCAAGGGGATAAAATAGGGAATGAAAGTTTGTATGGAACTTTGTCAATTTTTTAACAGATCGGGCTGAGACTTTGCATGCAGGTATAAGAAGAATCATAAATAAATGTCATTGTGTATAATACATGCCTGAGAACAAAAACTGTAGTCTACACTTCAGCTCTACACCGAAGCGAAGCGAGGTAACTTATATTACTATAAAGTCTTACTAATCTTCAACTGATTTGACTTCAAGAGCCTCATTAATAATCAGACTTAGCACAAGCCAAGTAGATAGCACAAAGGCCGCAGAGGTCAGGGCACAAGTATAAATTCAACACATCAATCGGGCGCAGTCGGTTTCCGTTCCCAGTTCGAAGCCCCGCCGAGCCTCGGGCGGGTTTCGGCCTAGGAGTGTGCAGATTTATGCGTTCCAAATGTCTGCGCTTTGTTTCTCAGCTGCAGAACGAGTTAGGAAATTTGTGAGGAGAAGGTAACACCATTGGTAACATAATATTCTTAAAGTGTTTAGGAAAAGTGTTTAGAGGATCTCGATGGCGCAGGTGGTTAGCGCGTTCGGCGATGGTTGAAGTTAAGCAACTTTCGCAGTGGTCGGTCATTGGATGGGTGACCAAAAATTTCTATCTCGATTTCCTCCGTGCTTCGGAAGGCACGTTAAGCCGTTGGTCCCGGCTGCAGCTGCAGTCGTTAGCACCCGCCAATCCAATGGCCCAATCTCCCTATTTCATCCATAGGGAAGGCCTGTGCCCCAGCAGTGGGGACATTAATAGGCTGATGATGATGATGATGATGAATTTTATAAAAAAAAACTTTATTTATCAATTTATATTCAATTAATTTTGTGTTTTCAGTGTAAGGTCGTCGTTATTAGATGCTACTAGTGTGAAACTAAATATTTGCTATAATTTATAACTTAACGAAAATATTAATATAAAAAAATATTATCTACGAACAAATCGTGTTTTATTATTAAAATGTCATTAATAGGCTGATGATGATGATGTTTAGGAAGAAGAGAAACGCGGCACAGTAATTTTCACAATGTACGAGTAACATTGGACCAAGATATCCAAATATACACAATAGTAAACGAAATCTCAAAAAAAAAACGTTTTGATGTTTTCATTGACTCTGAAAAAAAAGGCAATGTCTACCTACTCAATGCCAAACATTTTATCATGAAAAGAATTCCTGCAACAATTGTTGACAATTATTCGATTTCATCTATTGAAAATACCTGTGCACAAAGAATAATGATAATCATAGTGATGTTATCAAAGATTATCAAGCAGTCTTAATTAAATTCAAATAAAGAAACGTGCCAATTGAAATCAAAGTCGTCTACATCGCCAGCTAAGCAATATCCCCAGTGATAGGGAACAGACCATCTCTCCGAATGAAATAGGGAGTTACTATAGATGCAACCAGGAACAACGACTAACTTGCCTCCCGGAGGAGCTCGCGATAGCAAAGTTGCTTAACATCCACGATCGCAGACCATATACACTAACATACTACGTTATCAAGCTCTTCAATCCGATTAACAATAAGTAACATACATATTTACCTCAACAATAGGCTATTTGAAATGTGTCAGAAATAAATTAACAAATTGTTAACAGCTGTATATATGAACACTGGCAGCGATTTAAATATTCTGAGATAACAAATAATTAATGACTTTCTTAAAAATCATAAAATAGAAATGATTCTTTTGTTCTATGGTCATTTGATCAATCGGGATTGGCAAAGACTAAAATAACGTCACACGTCAGTAGTAAACTTCTGTTCAAAGCATGGTCATATTGATATTACGTTGTATCGTTTGAAGATTTCGTGACCAGGTCGTCCAGGCAAACGTTTTCGCAGCAACTTGAAAATGGAATTCTTGATTTAGTTTTTTTTACTGAAAAATATAACAGAATTATTAATATCTATCTATGATATTAGTAAATAGTGTGAGATCGTTTTCTAAAATTTGTAAAATAGCCAAATCAGTCAGTTGAACATGCATGGACACAATATTATTACAGCTCCATGTTTCAACAGGGCACTCGCACTCCGCCAGATAGGCGAGGCAGATGTAATTTACAACTCATGCGCGACCCTTCGCCTGTGGACGTCGAACGCTGATCCATCTGCTCTGTACAGTTACAGTGGAACAGCGCTAAAAGCGCTAAAATCTTTCACGTCATCTTCTGGTACTAATACATGTAGTGATGATGATTTAAATTTTGAAGTACAGCTTTTGTCAGGTAGCTCAAAAAAACGCCAAACGCGCAAATATGTTATCATAGCAGCAATAGTAATAATACACCACGAAAAATGTTACTTGTTATAGCGGCAAAACATTGTTAAATGTTTTGTAAAAAAGACATGAATGTCGTGCGAATCTGGGGTATTTGATAGTTTTTTTCTAGTAAACTTTTCTTTAGATTTAAACATCTAGCAGTTAAATGCTTAAAAAATAAATAAAATTATAAGTTTATGATATCTTAACATTTAACAACAAAATTAGAAGTTCTTAGTTTTTGTTAATATTTAGATAACCCTGACTGAGAGGCTCAGACTCGCCTTGTACCTGAAATATTTAAAAAAATGGATCTGATACTAAATTTGGATTCCGGGAAAAAAAACTTAACCCTGACCCTCTGTGTCCCCTGTGTGGACTGCCATCCCAAATCTGACCCCAGATTTGGATTGAGCGACCACAAATTACTACATGACCAAGTTTCTTCTAGGCTTGGATCAGAAGAGAAAAAAAACAAAATTTGAGGACATCTCCGTGCAGACATACCTAGAGACAGACACGAACCACGTTATAGATTCCAAAGGTGTCTGGAAACAGGCACTTTAGATTTTTTTCTCTACTTCAATGAATATTACAAAAAAGAGTTTTTATAATTTGACGATATATTGGCATGCTAGTTGCAGCATCCTCCATCCATGATTCTATACGTTGTAATCCAGATGGACACAAACCACGTTATAAACTCAAAGGTGTATGATAGTAAACTATCAAACATAAAAATCAGCTATCTATTGCTGTTCCTGAGAAACAACCCGCTGACGAACAACTGTCTATCACCCTTTGGAGACGGAATCATAAAGATCTTAAAATTTTTGATTGTCAAATTACAAGTAAAAACATTAGATCATATTATGTTAATGTGATTGGTACACCATCTCATTTATAAAAGAAATAGATTTATTAAACCTCACGAATTTTATATAGGTACCCGTCTGGATCTGGGATATTTTCTGTTGAGTTGAATTATATTTAGAAGAAGTACAACTTTTCATTAGCAATTTTATTAAGACATTCTAACATCTGGACATCCAAATAGAATTTCATATAAGCAGAATGTACATTGGTGCTGCACCATAATTTATTACTAGTGCCCACCACAAAGTCGTAGATTAGTTTGTAGGTGTCTTGCTTGACCCAGTTCCCTGGACCGGGAGCTATTATTTATTACATAGATCTTGATCTCGCTTCTGTTCTTAGCTGCATTAATAACGGCTCCGTATTTTCATTAAGCTTTTTATTGAAAGTGTATTCGAGGCAAATAGTGCAAACTTTAAATGTACTAAGAGTAAAATATCAATTAAGTTTCAAAAACAAATGAAATTCATGCAGAGTCTTCGCTGGATTGAAAATAAAATCCATTTGAACAAAACTAACAGTGGAACATTCCTCCTGAAAGGACGGTATTAACTTAAAACAATGCGACTCTGAACTGTAATAATGTTTGCCAACCGTCCAATAACGTCCGAACTACTAAATCTTTAAAAATATATTTCATTGCTGCAGTATTGTGCAACGGAGAGTTTTTCTTTACGAACAAGCAGCAATGGATGGCAGTAGTAATGAAAAAGATAGCGAAAATGTAGCGAATGGTGAGAGCGGCGAAGATTAAGTCGCAGCGAAGCAAGAACGCGGGGGTAAACGATAAGATATCATATAAGACGGATGTTTCGGACTTAATAAAGACATTACTTGTATAATAAAAGGTGGTGAGACGTTACGGCGAACTTATGGCAGTCATAACACGAGAACGGGGACGGAATTACTCATAACGATAACAATGTCGCGGAGGTGGAGGAAATCATAGCCGCAGATATAATTTGTGATAAAAACAGTTTTTCTTGATGAAACTGCGGATTTGTTGCTCGAGTTGTGATGAATGTGGAAAGTTTTGAAAGTGCCCCTGAGAGCGTGTATTTGTGCTAAGCATGACTGCTTTATTAAGATGACTAACTATTTATCTCGGCTTATTGTACACATAACCTTTCTGCATGATATATTTTTGTGTATGAAAGTCTAAATATACCCTTTTTGTTTCAGGTAGAATATTATTGAATAAAGGGTGTACGTAAAGGTAAGAAAGGTGGTGGTTTGTGAGAATTTATCGAAATTTATAAAGACCTTAATAAGAAATTAAAACTATACAACATTAAGATCGAAAAGCTTTCTTAAATTTGCATATTTACATATAACAATTTAACATACAAAGTTCAAATAATACCATAAATAAGAAAAACATTCTCAAGTAATTCTTTAGCGTAGTCATTTTCAATTTACCTAAAACGAAACAGTTTTATTCTCTATAATCGTATTACGAATGCCGAGACCTGAACAACCCAAATATCGTTCATAGCAATCCTATTTCATGCCAAAAGTATCCATGAAATGTAAAATCCAAATATTAGCTTGGATTCATGAAAGCACTAAAGCACAACTCGGCTTGGCAAAAAGCCGTGAAGTCGAATATAAAAAATATAAGATCGAAAAATGCAATGATCCTTTTGAACCTTGATGCTTTAGGTAGAAGGAATTCCACATGGCAGAGTGCTAGGGCCGCTATTTCTAAATTTGAACGGCACTCCGGGCATTCCGATTCGGTTTTGAAAAGGCAAGTGGCACTTTAAATTTACGGCTGATTCGCCTACGGGATTGCAGGGCACAATCGCATCTAATTCGTAAGGAGTGAAGTCCAATATTAATTGATGCCTGGTGTAGTATTTTTGTTTTTGTTTATACATAACGTGAAAATGTCATGGAAAGTTAATGTAATTTGGTGGCTTCACTTGACTACTGTACTATTGTTGACTTTTCCTTCAAAATTATATCTTTTTAGTAATAAAGGAGGTAATGTACTAAAGGAAAGTAACGTATTTCTATTTTTAAGTGCCTCTGATGCCTGACAATAAAAATATGATACCATAACTTTATTTTCCGAATGCTCGAAACATTTCATATTCTATTTTCATTTAAGCTCTCATATTATAGGAAGCTTGTTATTTTACTAGAATGTCTTAACAGCGAAGAGAAAACGTTGTCTCCTTTCCTTCATATTTCCTATTCCTTATTATAGATTAGTAATGCTTATTTATAATAACTCATGATATGTGTTTTTGTATCGCAAATAATAACAAATGATTCCACCGTTATGAAATGTTAAAAGTTTGCTCCATATAGTTCGGATCTATTTTAATCGTGGCTCGGTCTTACAAAGCGCACGGTGAATGGTGAATGGAATGCGAATGAGTGAATGAAAGAGCTGAACATATGCGCCCATTAGTCAACTACAGCCGACCATTATCCTAATGGGATCTCAAACCGCTCGCCCATTTGATGACAGATCAGTAATACACACAGGAATGTTTTAAATAAAGACAGAGTTTTATCGGTATCGTTCCGCGTGAATTAATATGACCACCACATTTGAGGAACTTAAGTAATGTAGCCCTAATATAAAAAAAAACATATGAGTAGCGTTTGAGGTGGTTCGGCTATGTAAAAAGACGTTCTGATCTGATTCCAAAGACGAAACGTGGTAGTGGAAGTCCACCTTCGTCCTGGCTTACGACTGGTCCAGAAAGACCTGAACCAACTAAATTTAGATCCTGACTTTGCATTCAATCGTGGACAGTGGAAGAAAAGGACAGGGAAGGCTGACCGTAAATGGGAAAAAGGACTAGCGAGAAGAAGTACATATGAGGACATATCACACAAATATAAAAAATATATATAAATAAAGGAAACATAAAACGCACATTAAAAAGTCACTGTATCAATAGCTTAAAAATAATTCATTTAAAATAACCGTTACGACGAACTTAAAATAAAAACATTAAAAAAAGTCATAGGTATTTATCATTACTATTGGAGCATCCTTTATCTAGGATAACTGCATTTCGACTTGTATGCTAGCATGAATAAAAAACTTACCCAATCGGTATAGGTGCGTGCGTCTTTTGTGACCTGCATGTACAGGCGTAAATTAATTATCATGCCGCTCAATGTTTGCTATTTCCAACATATCCACTTATTTCTATAAAATATTGTTATTTAATTATAGTTACTACAGTGTGAAAACTTATAATCATTTATTGTAACTAGATGTACAGTGGTGATTGTAGTGCACGAATAAACCTTTCTGGTTTTTGTTTGCACTATAATATGTATAATAACTGTAATATTGCTTGATTAAATAAATAAAAAAATAAAGTAATAAATTATTGCTGTTTGTAGTATTCAAAATTCAATACGTTGCGGTAATAATTGATCTAAATTATTTTTCGAAAATTTAAACATATTGTAAATCTAGGTAATATTTATTTATTGTTGAAAATTGCCTATCGTTTATTTGGTCCTAATTATTAAGTAAGTACCTGTGCTAGTCAGAAAGTAGTGCAAGATCGTAAATCTATATAAAATGTAGATCATAACTTTTTTTTATAGATACGTTGCGCAGTAAATTACCTCACTACACCTGATGTTGTGTCAGTTAAGCGTAGTACCGAAAATTACTAATGTGACAAAAAAATGACGTATCTGACTAAAATGACGAACTATGATTACTGATAGAAGCACAACACCACCAAAAGGATGTATTATTGTACAGTAGTATTTTGTAAAGCGGAGGTTAGTTCCACAGACTAGCCCTCAAATTCGAGAGTTGAAAATTCCTATTGCCCCTTCTTTTTTGCACTGGAAAAAACCTTAGTATTTTATTTATGGTATGTTCATTAAGTAGCTGTTTTTATATTTAACCTTCCGTGAAATATTACCTACCTGATGGCAAAAACTCACGAAAATTAGCTTGTAGTTTTTCAGATTTTGCAAACATACAAGCCTAATTTTTTTCTTGAACGTGTTCTTTCAGCGTACCTGGTCTAATTTTTATAGCTTACCTTTTTGTCTCCCCCAGGTACATTTATGTAGCTGAATGAATCATTTAAGACTGAAGGTGATAGACTATTTAATACAAAAACGTTCACACCGCAAGTAGAGCAAAGTAGGGCAACACAAGAACCACCAGCTTTAGTATAACAAACAATTAACACGAAAGCTAATTTATATCGTTCGCGCGGCAGAAGCCACCGGATTAGGTTACAAACAGACGCTGCGGTTGTGCAGAATAAGAGGCCGTGGTCACCCACTCGGTTAGTCTCCAGAGATTAATGTTGCAGGAGCTGTTTACACTGTTGAAATGAACGCAGAGATTCTTAAAGTTATGCTCATATTTCTCATTAAAATATTAACTGTGCTTACTTATTGTTCCAACTCATCGCTCTGATACGATTCACTCGTCCTTGTTCGTCGAAACTATACTTCTGTGGAACGAACTCCCCCTAGATATTAGAACGTTCACCAACAAAATTAGCTTCAAAAACAAGCTACGAAGCTTTTATGGGTTAATGCACGAAACTTTATTTATTTATTGACGTTTCGTAGCCTTTACAGGCTACGTCGTCAGAATTAAACTTTTATTTAATTTGTCGAGCTACCTTCGAAAGAATTTTATTGAGGGTTCGGTTATTTCATAGTTCAATTTTTAAAAAAATATTGTCTATGTATGAATTCATTATTTAATTTACTTAATAAAGTATTTTATTTAAAATTCTTTTTTGTAATTTTGAGTTTATTTATTTGACCCTAACTACCGTAAACTACCACCGGTTCCAAAATTGGGAGAGCTTTCTGAGAAGAACCGGCGAAACAAACTCAAGAGAGGGTTTCTATCTCCTTCTTATGTTAAATTATGCAAACAAAAAGAACTAATAGTATCTGATGGTCTTGCAGTGTGTGCTCGGGGTTGGGATTTTAACTTCTGTATAATAGGTTCCCAATCTTCCCCATTGAAATTTGGATATTTTTTAATCTCAATAGCCTCGCGCATCATTCGAGGAACGAACCGCCGCTCAGCTGCAAGAATCTGTGGTTTATCAAATCTAATGTAATGGTTTGGTCCCCCTAATGCATGTTCGTGCATTAACCCGTAAAAACTAGTTTTATTTAATGAGTGATGTGCGTGAAGGCCTAAGAAACAAATATATTGATATATGTAACAGTATATGTATTCTATGGGTTACCCTAGTATCCTATAACCGTACAAGCCTTACAGTGCTAAATTTGGGGCTAGACTAATTGGCATGAGTGTTGGAAATATTTATTATTTATTTATAATAATAAAACTAGTTTTTACGGGTTAATGCACGAAACTTTATTTATTTATGACGTTTCGCAGCCTTTTCAGGTCTGCATCGATTTATTATTCTGACGATGCAGACCTGAAAAGGCTGCGAAACGTCATAAATAAATAAAGTTTCGTGCATTAACCCGTAAAAACTAGTTTTGTTTAATGAGTGATGTGCGTGAAAACCTAAGAAACAAATATATTTATAATAATGGTAACATTTACTTAAATTGATGATGGGTGGATGAATATAACCTAAGGTTTTTATTGAATTGGCTATGTGTTTTTCATTTTGGATTATTATTTTGGATTTTTTGAGCTATGCAGTCCTAATCGAAATTGTAGTCACTGCGACCTATAAAATCTATTGTGAATCTGAAGTTAAAGTATCTCTTATCTAATAGACAAGTCCGTCCGTTCGTTCGTGGTGCTGTTTCAGCGGCCAAACCGTAAGAGATTGATATAGAGAATGTTTAAGTTATAAGTTAAGAATAGTCTGATAACACTACAAACCGGATGTGAGTGACGTAGCACTTCCGGTTTTCGAGAAATCACGTGATTTCTATTTCAAACGAAACCACACAAAATCTCCGAAGTTCTCAATTTTTTTTTTGGTGAACATTTGGTTCACTGGTTTGCTAGTCTCTTTTAACCCGACAGCTTCCAAGAAGATTCTTTTTGGATAGTTACTTATATAGCAGATACTAATTAGTTTATTCATGAATTGGTTATCATTATATGATTCAAAAGAGTACTTAGATCATATTGTTTTTTTTTTATAACTATTTAAAAGAATCTAAAGAAAATATAACTAGAAAATAATCCACGCGGACCAGGCAGCAGACGGGACTCCAACCCGCACCCTTCGTAATCCGGGCGAATGCACTGACCAATTATGCTACTGCGGCCCTCACGGACCGCGTCGAAATTCTTCTAGCCATTCTTAAGCTGCAAGGCAGCGCCATCTCTTCGCATTATAGGTAACCCACAATTATCTATAGATAATTGCTATTTCTTCTTTCAAATGTTTAATACTTGTAAAAGTATTCATTTGACATTGTGTGTTGCCTTGCAGCTTAAGAATGGCTAGAAGAATTTCGACGCGGTCTGTGAGAGCTGCAGTAGCATAATTGGTCAGTGCATTCGCCCGGATTGCGAAGGGTGCGGATTCGAGTCCCGTCTGCTGCCTGGTCCGCGTGGATTTTTTTCTAGTTATATTTTCTTTAGATTTAAACATCAAGCAGTTACATGCTTTAAAATAATAAAAATTATAACTATTTAAAAGAAATATGAAGAAAAAGTTCAGCATGTAAAAAGAGTTTTCTAATTTCGGCATAACAAAAATCATCCATTAACAGAATCGAGCAATCGAATAAGACAGTTACCAATAGTTACAATCAGTACCAATTCGAATCGTTTGCGAGTGCGAAATTTCATTGTCAAATTTTGTATGGAAACTTGAACAGCAGCGCCATAACGGACGTAACGAGAACTGAAAATCAATACACATTTGACAATGACATTTCGCATTCGCAAACTATTCGATTTCGATATTGTTCGTGCTAAGGGTACTGATAGTACAACTCATTCGGCTAAACAATTCAGACTCAATTCACGTCAGCATTCAGTCGGCTCTTGTCGTTGCCTGTTGTCCGTTGCGCATTCGGAATTTTAATTTGAAAAGAACTAGATTATGGAACTCTTTCAATAAGGATGATGACTATTTTTCTTCTTCGTTTATCAGGTAGATTATCAAAAAGTATTGGACACGTATTTTTTCTTTTTTCACATAATATAAACATTGCGGAGATACATTGATTTGAAAGTTCGCATGACGTCACGTTTGAGTACACTTATTAGTGAAAATTCACTCAAAAGTGACGTCAAGAGCCCCTACTACCAAACTTTGACGCGCTATAACTTTGTCATTTTTTTGGTTGATTGCCCAAAGAAAAAATACGTGTCCATTATTTTTTGATCATCTAACTGACGGACTAAATAGAATTTCGTTTACTGTACCCCGTCATCACCCCTATTGGAAAGTCCAATGAAAACGCACGAAGAACGTCGAAAGAGTTTTCTATTTCTCTTTAAATAACCTTTGTCTTTTAATCTTAACGATCAAATATATTAAAAACGTACAATAAAATTCATTACCTTGTTTTTCACATAATATATCTTGAGCAAACTTTCGGAAAATTCAGTTTCAACTTGTCAGTTGTCGCATGCTCCAGGCTTAAAACTAAAGTTTATAACAGTCTCTCCTCTTTCTTCTCTATAGAAACGATAAGGATAAAACCTAAAACTATGTTAAGATTTACAGCATCATGCCAGGGTCACCTTATAGCTATAATATCCTTAACTTGTGGCTAGGTGCTAGGAAGTTGATATTTGATATTCATCGTGCCGTCATTGTCGTCAATCTTTCTCTAAGTTAGATATTTTGACGACCTCCGTAGCCGAGTGGTTTGTACGCCTGGTTTCATGGTGTCGCCGACTCCAGAGGTCCCGGGTTCGAATCCCGGTGGGGGCAGATGTTTGTGTGATGAATACGTGCATTTGTACTCCAGTCATTCAAATTCAAATTCAAACTCATTTATTCAGTCTAGGCTGTTACAAGCTCTTGTGAAAGTCAAACGCTACGCCATCGGTTCGTAAATCTACGGCGGGAGACCTTGTACTGAGAAGAACCGGCAAGAAACTCAGCAAGGGCTATTTTTTTCTCCCTGTTTTGTTTCACACAGTGTCGTCAATTGAAAGATGACATCAAAAATTGAATACATGTGTTGATGTCAACTTCCATCACATTAATATTATTAATTAACAAAAGTTAAGTATAACTAGGTACTATTTTTAAATTTAGAAGTGGCGATTAAACAATTTTCAACCAAATTAGCAAAGTAAAACGACAGTCTATTATGTTAAGCCCAAGGTGGCTTATCTTTTATGAAATCTTTTACAGTATAGTAACCTTTCTTAAGGAGACATGTTTTTATACACACTTCATGGATGTTTAATATGTATTTCTTTATAAATATACTTATATATGTACAATATGTATTCCATCCGTTACCCTAGTATCCCATAACACAAGCCTTATAGTGCTTACTTTGGGGCTAGGCTAATTGGTGTGAGTGTTGGAAATATTTATCATTTATTTGTTAACTGATTTCAAAAAGGAGAAAGTTTTCAATTTAACACCCAAAAACAAATACAAACCAAATGGTTTGTATTTGTTTCATTAACATCATCAGCCTATTAATTTCCCCACTGCTGGAGCACAGGCCTTCCCTATGGATGAAATAGGGAGATTGGTCCATGACCCCAATGTATTTATATAATAAGACACGATTCGACTAAGTTACATTAAAGACAATATACGTATGTACTTACTTAAATCTGTTTTCAATGACATCTTAGTTTACTTGGAGGATTATTCCCTTACTCGCAAACCAGTGAACCAAATGTTCACCAAAACTTGATAAAAAAAAGATGTATTTAATTAATTGAGAACTTCGGAGATTTTGTGTGGTTTCGTTTGAAATTCGTGATTTCTCGAAAACCGGAAGTGCTACGTTACTCAAATCCGGTTTGTAGTCTTATCAGACTATTCTTAACTTATAACTTAAATATTCTCTTTATCTATCTCTTACGGTTAGGCCGCTGAAACAGCACCACAGACGGACGGACGGACTTGTCTAATAGATAAGAGATACGGAGCAAACGCACATTAAAAGACTTCAAAGTATAATAAATTCTAACTTCGATTTTCTAACAGGTAAAGAGCATCGCGATGCATTACTATAAAACCTCTTTCGTCGAGCTATCGCTTAGTACTCGTTTATATAAAACATCTTGTGCTATGCAAACATCGACTCTATACTGTAAGCTTGGAGCACAGAATGCTGTCCGTGATATTGCGTACAGTGTACTACAATTACAGTATGAAAACGCATAAATGTGGCGTTGGTAGGCCGTCACGCGAGTGAAGCACGCGAAAAGTATGCGGGCTCATAGCGACGAATTGGAAATTATTTTTTAAAATCGTTTATTATTAAAAAAAGTGATTTATGTAATATGGTGGTTGTTTCGGAAACATTAAAATAATTTATTTATATTCATCAGGTATTATCATTACCAGCTCATTTATAACATTATTTTAAAATTTTCTCATTTGTTTGTTTATTTTGTGCTAACTAAGAATGAACAAAGAACTAAGTTCTGGAACTTCTTTTATTGTTGATACTATACTCTCGATTCGATACTCTAACTAAACCGAAGTTAAGCAGTGTTCTAATAGAAAATTTGAAGAATCTCAACATCATCTATACCGCTGAAACTTGTATTATTTAATGAGTGGTGTGCGTAAAAACCTAAGAAACAAATAAATTAGTAGAAGTCTAATTTTATTGAAATATTATTAGATGTTTTGCATTGCAACAAGGAAGCACGGAGGCAGGTATCTAATAAATGTTTTATACATAGGTATTCTTTAACTTAAAGTCGATGTATTTTTACTTTGTCATATACAGTGAAGCACAAATTAATTTATGAGAAATATTCACAATAACGCACTATACTGCAGTATGACTTGTTTAGTTATTTTTATGAATATATGATTTCGATTTACTGAATTCGGCGTAAATAAACCGCACCCATAGCAAGCTCTTACAGACATAATGAAAGCCTGGCTGGCACATATTTTCCATGCAATTATAACCCGTTGCACACAAGATACTCCATTTCCTTGCGGAATTGCTTAAAATTAATTATTTTCGTTGTTAAGTCGCGCTTTTGTTCATTTAAGTTAGAGAAGTATGCTTTCCGTGGTGGTTAAAGCTATTTTTGTTTGCTATTTTTTGGAGTTTCAACCATGATAAGATTGCTTCTTTCCCTGTATCTATTATTTCAACACATATTTTTAACAAAATTGGTCTAACCAGAACGAAAATAATGTCTATAATAAACGAGTTGCTATCTTTTGTGTGTCTATGAAATTGCGATTTTTTATGAAATGAGTTACTGCCCTTTTTCCTAAACTTTTTAATTTTATTATTAAATAATTATCCGTGCAATCAATGCATTTTTGCCAACTTAGTGGTAGCTTATTGATGCCCTTTTAAAAAAAGTTGCTGGACGGGAGGCAACAAATTGATCAGAGGCGTTTTGAACTGCCTGTCGGTTATTGAATTTTTACTCCGCTAAGAAATTATCCAAATTCTGGAAAAAGTAGAAGTATGTAGGGGCAATGTCTGGTGAGTACGGTGGATGTCAGAAAAATTCAGATCCCAGGTCTTTTAACTTGGAGACCGTCTGCTGTGCACTATGAGGTCGCGTGTTGTCTTGCAGGAGCAGCGGAGCCGAACGATTGACCGAAGCTGGTTGGAGATCCATAATTGTGTTCAATTCTTCACAGTACATATCTGCAGTAATACTCATCAGGTTTGGTAAGAAGTTGCGATGAATGACACCAGCGCTAGACCACCAAATAGTGACCGTCACTTTTTTAGGACTCAGTTTTCGTTTGGGGCATTGTATAGGTCCAGAACCAGGGTCTAACCAACTTGCTGAGCGCTTGCGATTGTCGAACAGAATTCATTTATCGTCGCAAGTAACAATGCAAATGCAAAGAAAATATAATAAGAAAAAATTCCACGCGGACCAGGCATTCGCCCGGATTGCGAAGGGTGCGGGTTCGAGTCCCGTCTGCTGCCTGGTCCGCGTGGATTTTTTTCTAGTTATATTTTCTTTAGATTTAAACATCAAGCAGTTACATGCTTTGAAAAAAAATGCAATCAATATGCCTTCAATAAGCTTTTTTACCCTTTCAATTTGACGCAAATAGACCAATATTATTTTGATTGAGATATTATTAAAAATATAAAAATAAATAATATTATTAATATAAAAAATATTAATAAATAATAACAAAAAATAAAATAATAATAAATAAATAATAATAATAATTTCCAATTTTTTTTTAAGTAGTAGATTAGTAGAAGTAGTTTGAGAATTATCAATTAGCACAATCGCCTTTAATTCGTCATTGGTGTGGATTCTGGCACGATTCTCTAAATCTAAACTTAAATTTGACAACAGTGTATCCTTGTCATTCTCTATACAGAATGAAATGGAGAGACTGATGTTATATTAAGGTTTAAATTTAGAGAATCACGCCAGAATCGACACCATTGTCGACCAACGGGGTACATTTCTCAGGTCGAAATTTCCAGAACGGAACTTAGATTAAAACAAAAAGGGTAGATACGGCACTAGCCTCACAAAAGTGATCCGCATCAATTGTGGTCCACGACCCTAATCGCTTCAGTCACAACTTGACATGCAAACAATGTACATGTGAACGTCAAAAAGAAATATTGCTAATATTTTGTGTTTATATGATAAAACAATGCCTAAGTGTGTTTTAAAAAAGTGCTCAAATTGCTCAAGAACTAAAAATAACACCCACAGCATCACTTTTCATTAGTAAGTACCTACTATAAAATATTTTTTTTCATAAAAATTGCTGTTTGATTTGAATCTTATTCGGTAGTGACGTCGAGTACTGGTCGCGTGATTGGTCGGTAGTGCAGTGACGCGGATCTCGCCGTCTCGTTCGCGCTGCCGTTGAAACTTAACGTGCTGTTTCGTTCGGGTCGGTAATGCAGTGACGCGGATCTCGCCGTCCCGTTCGCGCTGCCGTGGGATCAGTTTTTGTTTGATGCAAGTATGAGCATACCGTATCTTCCCTTTTTGTTTTAATCTAAGATAATAAAGATAAAGACCAATAGAGGGTGGTGCAATCGCTAGTTGTGTTCGCTCCGTATACGTCGTTGTTGTTGCGTGCCGCTTCAGCTGTTTTGCTTCCACGACGGTACTCATACTCGCATTTTTAATTAATTGAATATTCCATGATGACGAAAAAACGTACTAATGCAAACTGAAAACAGAAAGCTAAACATTCAACAAATTACAAATTTTCAAAAACGAATTCCATATTTTAATATTAATAATAAATCAAACTTAGAATTCTTATCGAATAAAGAAAAAAATCGACTTGAAATAGCCATTATGACGAAACGGCAATTTCATAGGTGCAATATATTGTTTTAAACTTTCATGGTCACTAACAAAATTGGTCAATAGGTTTGGTCATAGGTGCAGGTTCAAATGATCTATTATTCGAAATCTTCTAATTACTTTATTATTTCTACTAGTCCGATGCTGGACCGCAAATAAATAAAAAAACCAGATAATGCCAACTTTCTGGCAACTTGTTCAGCGCAAACACAAGAAAGAAGCTTACAGGGCATGTTCGGTAAAATTTTATTGAGCATAGGCTGGCAACTTGGCACTAATGTTTCCGGCAATATTAATTTTGTTCGTAATCTGAGACTACGAACATCAAAATTAAACTGAATATAATGGGCCTTCTTCTTTGATTCTCTGTCCCAATATAAGGATATGGTGTGATAGTTTGTATGAACAAATTTAAAATCCACAAATAAGAAGAAAAAACGTGTGTGGATCGGTTCTTTTTATATGTAAACTTAATTCGGAACACGCCTATAAGATAATGTCATATTATCAGTGAAGACCGGTTGATTAAGTCCTCGAAATTGTTTCGGGTGAACCATATTTATGGAACATTACATAACCACATTTTGGCTCCGCAATAAATACATACCTCGAACGCTGCCCGTGAAATTGCAGTATTGGAGGACACATGAATTGGCATGCAACTATAGTTTTACGGTAAAGGATTGGACACCTGGCATTATGGCGTATTGATTATTGGGTATTTTAGGTTTCCGTGTAATTACGTTAATAGGTACATTGTTGCATACTTAATTATACTTGCAGGGTGAAGCAAATTACCTTTCGTCGCCTGATGTTAAGTTGTGTAGGTAGCTGATGTGATAAGAAAATATAAATGCCATTTTCGCCTTGTCGTTCTGAACCCCACGACAACGGCTAACTAGAGCCGAGGTCCGAGTCTCAGAGACGCCTTCTAGTTGAGCCGACCCCCTCAGGTTCGAGTGGTCTAGAGGCTCCAGACGGTGAGGAGACTCCTCCCGTGGGGAGATACCATCCGCCTGGAATACCTCTAGAGGCACTCGCCAATTCTCGGCTTGAGATCCAGTATGGGTCTCGCCGTCCCCAAACCCGGTGACGCTGTAAAGGTCATCTGCGACCAACAGCGTACACACTAGAAAATTATGTCAGTGTGATGTTAAACCGATGAGATATATGAACGAAGATTTAATTTTCATAATCAAATATGTGGAATAATGTTGGATATAAAGCGGTATTTGAACTAAAAAGTACCTTATCTATACTTATAATAAATCTGTAGAGAGGTCAATTCTGTACATGAAATATATTTTCAAAATAACTATCAGGGGGTGATTAGTAATCGATACTGATGCCAAAAATGCAATCAGTAAAATTTTTGTCTGTCTGTCTGTGTGTGTGTATGTTCCTTATAGAAACAAAAACTACTCGACGGATTTTAACGAAACTTGGTACAATTATTCTTCATACTCCTGGGCAGGTTATAGTATACTTTTCATCATACTACAATCAATAGCAGCAGAGTAGTGAAGGGAAATGTTGGGAAAACGGGAGAAGTTACTACATTTTTTAAGCTTCCATCGCGTGTGCAGCCTTAATGGTAAAAGTAACATAGAAATTATGTATGACGGAAATATTCTACATAAAATTGTCTAAAAAATATTATTCAACAGCATATGTATATCTTTTATAGTTAACTCACAATAACACGTGTAATTATATAAATAAAGTCATTGTTTATAGCACAAGCCAGAGAACAAAAACTATAGTTTACACTACAGCTCTACACCGAAGCGAAGCGAGGGCGGACCACTAGTAGTTAGTAAAGGGATTATTACCATGTACCTTGTTTTCTATGAGTCTCCGATATTTCGGCACCATTGCAAGCGCCATGATCATGGAGTAACTCCATGATCTTTGAATAAAAAACAAGGTTAATAGTTATAATGTTAGTGACCATGAAAGTTTCATCAACATCATCATCAGCCTATTAATGTCCCCACTGCTGGGGCACAGGCCTTTCCTATGGATGGAATAGGGAGATTGGGCAATGACCTACCACGAGTGCCCAGTGCGGATTGGTGGATCAAAGTTTAAAACAACATAAATAAGTACTTTATTTTTTTTATTTTTATTTATTTAGGATAACAAACAACTGTGCAATATTATACGTAATGTAGTAACACTAATAAATACATTGATGTCATTACACAAACAACACCGTTATCCACTAAAAATATATCATAACACAGAGATTATATTGACGTGACAACGTCTTAAATTAGGTTGCGGCTGGGAGTCACTTATGAAAAAGTGTAACGCTCGGTAACGTTACGATGAGTTTAAGTTTACATGTACAATGTTTTAGTAAACAAAATATATTTCTATAGTTAAAATTTGTGCAATTCTTATTTTCATTCAATTCCTTGTTCCTATTGTGCAATTTAATTATATTCATATCAATAAATATTCTACCGAGAAAAAGACGTTGTCACGTAAAATCTTCGCCCGTAAAACCGACTTTACAGGCAACCATTTTTTTTATAAAACATGATAAGTTTGCAATATCTATTCTACTTGCAAATCCAAAGCAAAAAAAAAAAGTTACAAAACACAATTTTTAAATGTTTGGTAAACAATCAGTAATGGCCTTTTTATCTATCTATACTTATAATAAATCTGTAGAGGGGTCAATTCTGTACATGAAATATATTTTCAAAATAACTATCAGGGGGTGATTAGTGATCAATACTGATGCCAAAAATGCAATCAGTAAAATTTTTGTCTGTCTGTCTGTCTGTATGTCTGTGTGTATGATCCTTATAGAAACAAAAACTACTCAACGGATTGTAACGAAACTTGGTATAATTATTCTTCATACTCCTGGACAGGTTATAGTATACTTTTCATCACGCTACAATCAATAGGAGCAGAGCAGTGAAGGGAAATATTGGGAAAACGGGAAAAGTTACTCCATTTTTTAAGCTACCGTCGCGTGTGCAGCCTTAATGGTTAAAGTTACATAGAAGTCATGTATGACGGAAATATTCTACATAAAATTGACTAAAAAATATCCCGCAACAGCATATGTCTATCTTTTATGGTTGACTCACAATAACACGTGTAACTCCTGATAACTTAGCAGATCTGATTATATTTGATACGATTTTAAGTTTTTTTTTTATTATTATATGAAGAGTCATTTTAGTCTACACTACAGCTCAACACCGCAGCGAAGCGAGGGCTGGACACTAGTATTGAATAAAAGACATTGTAAACAAGTCCAAATCGAAATCAGATAGGTTGTCATTAAAAAAGTTCATCATTCGACGTAGGGGTCCGCGTTCACCTGCATTCGCTCTGCACTGTTTGGGGAAAAATAGTTTATGAGCATAGGTATCTCTTATACGCTTTGAACTACTGTACCTTTAAATAAAACCAACGAAGGCGTTCTTCCCTTGCGGGGAGAGCGCCTTCGGTGTCGTAAGAAAGATAGAAATTGATAGGATAGCTGCACAGTTCTTCACCGGGCATGGAGGTTTCTCCGCCTACCTCCATAGGTTTAAAAAGAAGGACACCCCAAGTTGCGTATGCGATCCCGACACCGAAGAGGACATCTTCCATGTCCTCTTAGAATGCCCCCTTTACAACAGAGAAAGACACGACGCACAAACAGCACTAGACACACAACTTAGAAAGGATAACCCGAAGGAAATTATAACAAACAAAAGAGATAGAAAGATCTTTCTTAAATATAGCAAAGGCATAGTAACAAAAGTCATAGAAAGAAATAAGGATGATTAGTATAGGTATTAACCTATGTATTATACAATTGTAAATTTTAGATTTAGGCAAGGAGCCATATGGGCCGATAATGGAATAAAAATCGGATTATGAAATGTGTACAATAGAGAAATGGTAGTAAATAAGAAATATAGAGAGTGAGGAAACAAGTGTGTGTAAATATAAGGAAATGTAAAATGTAAATAGAGAAAATAGAAATTATAAGAAATGTAATAGGAATTAAGATAATTGTAAAAGATGAAAAGAAAAAGAAAGATGTGCAAAAGAAAAAGCACAACGAAACATGCAAAAGAGCAGGCTTGATTAAAAACAAAATAATAGTAACAAAAAAAAAACAAAAGAAAGAAAAAGACCTGATACAAATTGGGGATAACCGCAAAAAAAAAAAAAAAAAACAGTGAGTCCGTTAACGAGTAACGTTAGTTTGGTAAAATAACTGGAGCGATACGTATCACCGGACGTGCTTTTATGCAAAGGGTATCGAACGCCTTAATTTAAGCAGTTCACGAACCCTTCACCAAGACGAAAGACGACAGACGTCACGCGTGCTCAACCGTCACTCTAAACCTGACGGTTCTGCTAATTCATGTGTCGAATGATTCTTTAATAAAGGACATGGCCACGGTAATATTATCTATACAGTATTGTGACTCCGCCCTGTCCTTGGAAATAAATGCCTACACCGAACGCTGCGTTGGCACGCGGTAGGGTCGCCAGCCTACAGTATTTTATGTAGTTTTGTTTTTAACGCGAGTGTAGGTAGATTACTCGTTTGTCTCTTTTTTCATCCTAACCACTTATTTATATATTATTCCAGATATTTTGCCCGATTGAAAAACCGAAATACCTAAATATTAGAAACAAATAACGTACTAGTAGATAGGTATATAAAAAAATATTCTATAAAGGTAAGACACCTTTCCAATATTTCAGGTAATTTAAAAAATGATATCTCTGGGTGTGTTTTTGAAGAGTTCAAGCAACCAAATACAGCAATTGTGCTGTTGTACTATATTGATCGTCGTTTGTTCTTTTCCATACTAAATTATGTAGGTATCTACTTAATTAAATCAAATATTTACAATACAAAACGCATGTTTAAGCACGGCTAACTGCATAAAAAACAATTCAGACCGTTCGGTTGTCGTTGCAGCGCGGCGCATTCGCGACTGGGTGCCCGCCGAGAGCACATCGAACTCGAGTGGCGTAGGTATGACTCGCTTTCCGACCGTTTGTATGAAGATAGAATACTGTATGATATTATTACCGTGACATGGCTAAGAAACTGCCCGTAAGTGCTAGGCCGCACTACGGCGAAACCGCCGCGGTTTTATACCGCGTAGTTTTGTGAATCATGGAAACTAATGCAAGCGACCGCACCAGCGGTTTTTTACCGCGACTGATTTTAAAACCGTGATTTGTTACAGAATGGCTCGCGGGTAAAAACCGCGCCAAAATTTGTAGTCCATACAATATTTTTACGAAATTTGTGACGAC
Organism: Chilo suppressalis; assembly: GCA_902850365.2. Lineage (NCBI taxonomy): Eukaryota > Metazoa > Arthropoda > Insecta > Lepidoptera > Crambidae > Chilo > Chilo suppressalis. The sequence continues at coordinate 2,715,091 of OU963894.1, forward strand.
GTTTTCTTTTTCTATTTCTTAGTACTAAAGCAACAATACATGCAGCTCTCTTGAAATCCATCCTCCAAACTGAGATAAATCGTGTCTAGTTTCGCGGTTTTTAATCGTAGTGTGTGTGCTTCGGGCGGTTTCGCGGTTTTGCGGTTTACCGCTTGCGGGAAAAAACCGTAGTGCGGCTTTCAATATTTTTTTATTAACTATTACGTGTTTATTATTCTCATACAACTTTCGTGAAATAATCAAATCAATTTAAAAGTATAAATATTTACTTCATGCCTGTTTTGTTTGTGTTCATGCATGAACAATAAATGTCTATAAAAAATATTTTTGTAAGTATATCGAAATAAACAATATTATTTCTATACTCTTTCCAACTATGACATATTTGGCCCTCATTTTTATTATAATAAATCACTGAATTCCTAAAATAATAGATTTTATTATTCTGATCAGGCTTGAGACAAGGCTGTATGATAATTAATCCTTTAATTTTTGTAAATGAACAAAATAAAACTCCACAGTTTTACTGTTAGGCCGACTATGATAAATTATTTGTATTTATTTTTGATTTAAAAAAACTTTTGTGTTAAGAGTTAATCAAAGAAACGGGTAGAAAGATTCTAAGAAAATGCGAAATTGATGACTCTGTAAATAATTGGCAACATCTTTTATCAATTATAGTAGGTAATGACATATTAGGAATTCTCATAATTTTCAAGATTCTGATTTTATCAAAAGTTCCTGAGTCTTTTTTCATAGAAATTATGAATATTCAGCCGTTTACCATTAAATATTACTAAGTACGGTATTTATACATTGTCAGGGCCGTCGCCCATACAAAACTTTACCATGTCCTTTACACATATAAATAGTAGTGGAGAGCTCAATGGTGCAGCTGGTTAGCGCATTTGGTGCCAATGATCAAGGTTAAGCAATTTTCGCAATGGTCGCACATTTGATGGGTGACCAAAAACTTATTATGTCTAGCTCCTCCGTGCTTCAGAAGGCACGTTAGGTCGTTAGCAATCAACAATCCTAACTGGGCCTGCGTGGTGGATAAAGGCCTTAATCTCTTTATTCCATCCATAGGGAAGGCCTGTGTCCCAGCAGTGGGGCACATACAGGCTGATGATGATTATGATATAGATACATATTTATTTTGGTGACGTTTACACATATATAAGATAGATAAATACAAATCTCAACTATTTACGAAAAACGATTTAATCTTATCACTTACTCTAGTTATAAAAAAGTCATTCTCAGTCAGTCTTAGTCTATAAAATCAGATCATTTAATTAACATTAATGGGGTGTTCAGTAAATAAAGTAGTACGTAGAACATTTTGTACCCATTCTTCTTATCAGCTAAGATGTACTGAATGAGTAGTATGTAAAATATTGGACGATTCAAAAGAGCTCTCAATGTCAATTTCAATAAAGTATATTTATCATTTCATTTCATTTTAGTGTTCTTGTAACCAATAAAATTGTTAAGATTTAACAATGACGAGCATTGTCACTCCAGTCATGGATGTTTAATATGTATTTCTATATAAATATACTTATATATATGTACAGTATATGTATTCTATCCGTTACCCTAGTATCCCATAACACAAGCCTTATAGCGCTTACTTTGGGGCTAGGCTAATTGGTGTAAGTGTTTTTATTATTATTATTATCGTTGCGGGCTCATTATGATTTTGCTTCTTTACAGAATCTGTACCAATTTTTACCTGATGTCTATCTTTATCAAATGCATGTTATAAAATGAGAGCCTTGAGTAGGTTCGGTAAAAATTCTTTACCGAGCGGATACATAGCTCTCTGTACCGAGTTCTGCCGAGTGCTACGGAACCATTTGACACGCCCGTCCCGACACTCCCACAAACAAAATCGTAGCATATAAGACCAAAACCAAAAGAATCTGCGCAGAATCGGTAATCTTCTCGATCTCTTTTAAACTTTCACAATAATGAAACAAGAAGAGTCCCATAGTCAAAGGACATGGTAAAGTTTTGTATGAGCGACTGCCCTGGCAATGTATAAATAATGTACTTAGTAATATTTAATGGTAAATGACTGAATATTTATAATTTCTATGAAAAAAGGCTCAGGAACTTTTGATAAAGTCACAATCTTGAAAATTATGAGAACTCCTACTATGTCATTACCTTACTAAAGTTGATAAAAGATGTTGCCAATTATTTACAGAGTCATCAATTTCGCATTTTCTTAGAATCTTGCTTCCTATTTCTCTGATTAGTTAATCAGAGATCACAAAAATTTTTTTTAAAGCCAAAATAAATACAAATAATTTTTTATCGTCGGCCTGACAGGAAATCTATGAAGTTTTATTTTGACCATTTGCAGAAATTAAAGGATTAAATTATCATACAGCCTTGTCTCAAGCCTACTCAGAATAATAAAATCTATTATTTTAGGCCTTCGGTGATTTGTTATAATAAAAATTAGGGTCAAATATGTCATTGGTTGAAGGAGTTTAGAAATAATATTGTTTATTTCGATATTCTTACACAAATATTTTTTGTGTACATTTATTTGTTCATTCATTTTGTAAAATGGAACACTTTGCTTCTTAAACAGACATGAAGTAAATTTTTATACTTTTAAATATTTGATTATTTCACGAAAGTTGTATGAGAATTATAAACAAGTAATAATTAATAAAAAAATATTGTAAAGTTACGGTCTAGTGCGAAATATTTATACACGTTAAAGGCAGTTTCTTGGCCATGTCCTTTGAGCGAATCGCGGAATTCATTCAACAGAAACAAAACAACAACAAAATTAACGTAACGCAATATTTATCACTGGCGAAACTAAGGGGTCGAATGGTATCATCGCCGCTCGATTACTCAGTTCAAGGTCCCTCATCAATCATGCGTCCGGAATGATTGGCGTGATTACCTAATGAATAACTTGAGATCATCTGGATTCATTAGCGTCGATGATGTCCCAAATTAGTTGGGATGATGGATGGTCTGACTGACGCTAAAAAGTTTCCAAGTTCTAGTTGAGAATCTGATAGTGTTTGTTGGGAAACTTGCAGTTGATGTTTAATGTTTGAGTTAAGCAATGGTAGTGAATCCTGTCTTACTAATATTGGAGATGTCAAAAGTTGATAAATAGAATCGTTCATTTTTTGGAGTTTACTCCTTTAGAATCGATTTGCATATATAAGGGGCCCGGTATGTGAAAAATGTGAGGAGTAAAATCTACTGAACAAATGACTTCGTTACGTTTTTGTGCGCACCTTTCACTTTTAGCCATGGCAACGGATAAAAAACATTAAGTTGTCACAAATGTCAATAAAATAAATAAACTAAAAATAGATTGAATCGGAGCAAAATTAATGAAAACAAATAAATAACAGAATATAGAGAAATGCCGGTAAGTGTCCAGCACTCTGGAATAGTGATTTTCAGTACAGATGGAATTATAATACATATTTACAAAATGATTCTAGTAATCATATCAGTATGTGTGATATTTTTGAAATTGTGTGTTTCCAGAAATACATAATATAATATATGATGAATATCGATGATGTTAGATGATAAAATGTGTGACATGGAACCTATGATAGTCGAAACCATGGGACGATTCCTGAGGTATCTCTACTTGTAACCGACTTCTTCGGACTTGATTTTGTTTTGTGTCTGTTCAAAGACAATCGTTTTTAGAGTGTAAACTCCGGTCGTGCGTCGGAGCTGACACACACAATTTTTTTTTGCCTAAACAGTAGGACACGGCATTCCTAAACTTTGTTAAGCCAGTTTTTTATATAGTCATAATTTTTATATTTTTGGCATTTGTAATGGAAAGTGACTTTATGATTTACCTCATATTGAAGTCATTTTTCAATTTGACGGCTCTGTATATAATACAGGGAGAAGAAAAACGGCCCTTGCTGAGTTTCTTGCCGGTTCTTCTCAGTACAACATCTCCCGCCGTAGATTTGCGAACCGATGGCGTAGCTTTTCGACATTCACAAGTGCTGGTAACAGCCTAGACTGAATAAACGATATTGAATTTTGTTTTTTTTTTAATTAATATTTTTTTTTACAAACTAGCTTATGGCACTGTGAAATCCCGCCCTGTCAGTCATCTCCGTGGAAGCTAAATTAAATGTATTCAAGTTATAAATGAGGCTTTCTTTCGTACCTTTAAGCTAAAAAGAAGCTTAAAAACAAAAGCAGAACAGGGCGCCAATCGCCTAAAGGGTGTGCTATGGTTATCGCCATTGTTCACGATTTCATTTAATTATTTCTGACCGCTGAAAGTTTTCAAATACCTCACGCACATTTTCTTCTATATTGTTATTACCAATGCAAATGGAAATAAACGCAAGGCATTTGAAAACCTTCGGCGGTCTGAAATAACAAAATGAAATCTTAAGCGATAGCTCTAGCCGTAGCTATCCCGTTAGGCGATTGGTCCCGGGAGTACTTTAAATATTTATGTGTGTGTTACTAGCGGCCACCCGCGACTTCATCTGCATTAACTTTAAGTTTTTGAAGTTATACTTCTTTAGGCGCGTTATGAAAAAATGATGAGAGTGAAATTTTAAGATGCGCGCGCATCACTGTAACACAAAAAAATTTGTGTTCACCGCACATTAAGAAAATCTACCAACAAAATAGAAATAGAATCTCTATTTAGTGGGTGCTAACGACTGCATTGTGAAGGCCTATCAAAAGTATTTATTAATCTGGAACAACGGAACCAAAGCGCGATTCAGGAGACTACAGCGCCATCTCTTGACCATTGGTGTAGTAGAACCAAAAACCACATCTTTATTTTTTGTAATAAAGTTATAATATTTATCCACATGTTTCTAGTTTGTATATTCGGAATACGTGTTTGAGTTTCATACAAGTGCAAATCACATATGTTCTAATAAATTATATTCAGTAGCGATTTTAATTGAATATTTTGATTATTTATTTATTTTTTCAAATTAAAACTGAACTTTATTGACTGTGTCCTTTTCCAGACTTTTTATTAATTTATTGTAATTAATTATTTGCATGCAATTAAAAACTAATTTTAAACGATGCCAAAGAAGGATAACTTCTCACGCGCCTGCATAAGTACACGCACCCATTTTTTAAATTCCTCAGGAACCAAAAATTTTTTCGGGATAAAGAAGTACCCATTTTTTCAATCCAGGTAATGAACTAGTTATATTCGGTCCTTAGGATGCGTGTCAGGCGACTGATCCAGGTCTTAGATTGATGCCGGAGTATAGTCTGATTTTTACTGGGTCCTTACCCGGTAAAAACCTGCCCATTTCATTGAGCTCTTTGGCTAGCTGGGTGAAGTGGTCAGGGAGGAGCAGATAACTTCTTGCTCTTTCGGTGGCTGAAGGATACGTTAAGATATTTCCAAGGCATTAAAAATCAGTAATAAACTATATGTGTGCCAAATTTATCCCAAAGCGTTCAGCCGTTATTTGCGTGTTTGAGTCACCATACAACTCTTTTGAATAGTCCATATTTTATTGGCCTACCATCAGTTAATGACATTTTCTTTGCTGTGGAGAAAAACTGGCGAAAAAAACTTCACAGCATTATATAATTATCTCATTCAATATTGCTCGATCACAATGAAGCGAAAGAATATCGAACGACGCGAGGTTGTACATGCAAAAGGAAAAATGTTTTTTGTACAATTGTACAAAATAACAGTTGAACTGTTAAATTTAGCACGGTCCGCGGTTTAACTGATTAATGCGACTGTTTAAACAGAGCGGGAACACAATTAATCATTTATTTAAACGTTTCATTCAGCTACCATTGTGGCCTCACCGAATAATTCGTTGTGACATGCATGCGTTTTGCATTAAATACAGTATAAAATAAATAGTTTAGGTACATACTAATTAGATTCGTGGTTAGGTTGAGAATTCACGAAACGGTTTCGTAAGGTGCTGTACCACGATCTGTCTGTCACCGGCGAGGCCGCGCCGCGCAGATTTAGCTGTACCTATACATTCATCATCATCATCATCATCAGCCTGTTAATGTCCCCACTGCTGGGGCAAAGGCCTTCCCTATGGATGGAATAGGGAGATTGGGCCATGACCCACTACGCGGGCCCAGTGCGGATTGGTGGGTGCTAACGACTGCAGATGCAACCGGGACCAACGGCTTAACGTGCCTTCCGAAGCACGGAGGAACTCGAGATAGAAATTTTTGATCACCCATCCAATGACCGACCACTGCGAAAGTTGCTTAATTACAACGATCGCCGCCGAACGCGCTAACCACCTGCGCCATCGAGCTCCTCACCTATACATTATACGAGGTAAATACATATCTCGTACAATTTGATATGAGATTTGAACAATGTTGACTGTTTATGCGATGTACACAAACCAAAAATATTATCAGAAATATTTGTTTCTTAGGTTTTCACGCACATCACTCATTAAATAAAACTAGTTTTTTTATGGGTTAATGCATGAAACTTTATTTATTTATTGACGTTTCGCAGCCTTTACAGTCTGCGTCGTTAGAATCAGCTACCTTCGACAGGCTTTTATTGAGCGTTCGATAAATATTCGTGCATTAACCCGTAAAAAACTAGTTTTATTTAATATTATCAGAAAGAAAATGAATGCCCAGACTTCAAAAAATCGCGTCTCAGTAAACACAGATTCGAAATGCCATCACTAAATGCACCCTTTTTTTTATTTTTTTACACATACCAATTAAAGGCGTTACTTTGGCTACGAATACACTAATGGTAGCCATACACACTACGAGAAATCGTTACGATTAGACTGTACCGTCTGAACGGTACCGATAAATCGTAACGTGTATGTTATGAAACTTCACAGTTTCCTATACGTACGCCACGTACGATAAACTGTAATGGCCGGTATTATGGTAGCCATACACACTACGAGAAATTGTTACGATTAGACTGTACTGTCCGAATGGTACCGATAAATCGTAGCGTGTATGTTATAAAACTGCACAGTTTCCTATACGTACGCCACGTACGATAAACTGTTCCGTTCGAACTGTACAGTCTGATCGTAACGATTTCTCGTAGTGTGTATGGCTACCATAAGGCCCGTATTACAGAATGACAAGTAAGTGTTGATCTTTACTTGATTACAGTTAGAAAGGGATGTCGCTATGTGCTCTATATAGCGACATCCCTTTCTAACTATGCTCAAGACTAGATCAATCACTGAGAATATTTCTATAATACGGTACTAAAAGTACCGAGTTGACACTTTGGCATATACTACGTGACGTGATAATGTGGCGGCTACCGCGTCTACTATTTCATCGTGTTTGAAAATAGATAAGAAAGACTGAAAGATTTGAATATTTTTTTTAAATGCATTTTGTTATTTTAATTTAATTTACTGAAACTAAGACTTTCCGCCTCTTTTTTGCCTAAACTATGACAATAATACATTTAAAGATTTTTTCTACATATACCCTATTGCATAAATAAATAAATTTCTCACTTCATTCTTCGTAATATTCCAACATATTTTTCTAACTCCATTAGAATTAGAATTCCAATAATCGCCTATAAACCTTTAATTATAATGTATGCTTAAAATTTATCTCTAATCTCGAACATACAAAATGATATTTAATTTTACCGGTATGTACCGGCTTGTCTGAGCACAGAATCAATTTAACGGACAAAATTGATTTCACGCTTGCTGTTGCAAAACACCGCGTTGGCTCATGAGCTTAATCATTGTAGTATAACATTCGAAGCTACGTTGATGAAAACAATTTACTTTTTAATTCAGGATACGATCATTTTATTCTTATTGACGACCTCCGTGGCCGAGTGGTTTGTACGCCGGGTTTCATGGTGTCGCCGACTCGAGAGGTCCCGGGTTCGAATCCCGGTGGGGGCAGATGTTTGTGTGATGAATACGAGCATTTGTACTCCAGTCATGGATGTTTAATATGTATTTCTATATAAATATACTTATATATGTACAGTTTATGTATTCTATCCATTACCCTAGCATTCCATAACACAAGCCTTACAGTGCTTACTTTGGGGCTATCCTAATTGGTGTGAGTGTTGGAAATATTTATTTATTTATTATTATTATTTATTAATATACTAGTGGCCCGCCCTCGCTTGACTTCGGTGTAGAGCTGTAGTGTTGATTTAAATGACTCTTCATATAAGTAATTATAAAAAAAACTGAAAATGATATATTGGCCTTCTCCAAACTTCTATTGACATCACGTCTCTCAATTGTTTTGCCTTCCCAGAATCTCTCCATCAACATTTGAAATTTATGGTATGGTATTAAAGTTCAAATTGACTTTTAAGTATTATTACGAATCGTTTGTATGGGAGTATAGAAAAGTGTTGTATTTGGACATTTTCAGGCATTTTTTTTTAAATTTTTGTCTGCGTAAGAACCAGCCTCGTACTTGAAGGAATATTCTAAAAAAAGAATTATCGAAATCGGTTCAGCTGTGCTCGAGATTTGCGCTGAGCAACACATTCAGCGATTCATTTTTATATTATAGATAGTCAATAGCTTATACAATTTTATTTAGTTCCAAATCAAACAACATAAATATACTAATCATCAGATACTTAATGGTCCACTTTAAATGTTTTTCAAACTTATAATATTTTGTTTAGAATAACCAATTTTATTTATTAGTGACTAAAGCAATAAACCTTGGAATAAATTATACATTTCATATCATAACGATAATATAAAATATGAACTGATTACACTTGCGGTTTGCATAAATGATGCATATTGCTTAGACTTCTTTGATGTGTTTATAAGAAAAAGATCTGCCAAAAATGTGAATGCACATACATACATTGTAATTCATGGACACTTTGTATCATACCGCGTTACAACGCATTACCGATGCTACATATTTCCAATAAATAAATATTTCCAACACTCACACCAATTATCCTAACCCCAAAGTAAGTACTGTAAGGCTTGTGTTATGGGATACTAGGGTAACGGATAGAATACATATACTGTACATATATAAGTATATTTATATAGAAATACATATTAAACATCCATGACTGGAGTACAAATGCTCGTGTTCATCACACAAACATCTGCCCCCACCGGGATTCGAACCCGGGACCTCTCGAATCGGCGACATCATGAAACCCGGCGTACAAACCACTCGGCCACGGAGGTCGTCATTGTTACTGTATTGTGACTGTATGATTCTTATTAGATATAAACCTAAATCTAAATTATTGTCTCGTACCTCAACAGACATAAAGCACATTTTCCAATGTCAACTGACTTAATCCGGAGCTGTCTACGTGAACGAAATTATGAATTATGGTGACTTGTTTCTTTAAGAGTGTTCTTAAAATGTTTATAAACTTCGTTGTAATGCTGCCACGGTGTAGATCGTGTTTGACGTGTCAAGATCTTAAATGAGATAGCAGTGCGTCATAACAAACTGATGAGCACCTACCTTTGTAGAGAAGGAACGTTAGCAGAAAAAGTTTTAGTTTAATTTTCATGTTTGTGATAACTAATTGCAAGATTATTTTTTTTCTAGTAAACTTTTCTTTAGATTTAAACATCTAGCAGTTAAATGCTTAAAAATAAATAAAATCATAACTACAATTGCTATTTCTTCTTTCAAATGTTTAATACTTGAAAAAGTATTCATTTGACATTGTGGGTTACCTACGATGCGAAGAGATGGCGCTGCCTTGCAGCTTAAGGCTAGGAAAATTTCGACGCGGCCATCAGGGCCGTGGTAGCATAATTGGTCAGTGCATTCGCCCGGATTGCGAAGGGTGCGGGTTCGAGTCCCGTCCGCTGCCTGGTCCGCGTGGATTTTTTCTAGTAAAACGTTTTTTTAGATTTAAACATCTAGCAGTTAAATGCTTAAAAATAAATAAAATCATAATCGCAAGATGTCCAATATCGTTTTTCAGTCTAGGTTGTTACAAGCACTTGTGAATGTTGAAAAGCTACGCCATCGGTTCGCAAATCTGCGGCGGGAGACCTTGTACTGAGCAGAACCGGCAAGAAACTCAGCAAGGGCTGTTTTTTTCTCCCTGTATATAATACAGGAGGAGCTCGATGGTGCAAGCGGTTATTGCATTCGGCTGCAATCGTTTCAGTTAAGCAACTTTCGCAATGGTCGGTCATTGGATGGGTGACCAAAAATTTACCATATCGAGCTCCTCTGTGCTTCAGAAGGCACGTTAAGCCGTTGGTCCCGGCTGCATCTGCAGTCGTTAGCACCTACCAATCCGCACTGGGCCCGCGTGGTGGGTCATAGCCCAATCTCCCTATTCCATCCATAGGGAAGGCCTGTGGCCCAGCAGTGGGGACATTAATAGGCTGATGATTTTGAATTGAAAAATAACTTCAATGCGAGATAACTCATGAAGTTACTTTCCACATAGTCATTCTATCTCCTATCCTAATGCACAATTTTTATTCAAGCAAACCTAAGTAGGCAATAATAAGCAAGTATCGTGCACCAAATACTATTGAAAGATATCGACAAGACAAATTTTCCCAAAGGTGATTTTAAAATTTGACTACTTAGATAACAAGTTCTGTCCATTTCACGGCTTTCAATGTTAGTAAAGATTTTTTCAAATAATTTATCTCAATTTTAAGAAATATGATCTAGAAAATAATGACATTGTTCACCATCAGGAAGCACTTAACAATAAGAAACATAAAAAAAATATGGGTGCGTGTACTTAAGTACGCGCGTGAGAAGTTATACTTCTTTTTGGAATTATTAAATAATAGTTTTTAATTGCATGCAGATAATTAATTCCAATAAGATAATAAAAGGGTTGGAAAAGGATAGTCAACGCAGTCAATAAAGTTCATTTTTAATTTGAAAAATTTAATAAATAATCAAAATATTCAATTTAAATCACTACTGAATTTAAGTTATTAGTCCATATGTAATTAGCACTTGTAAGTAACTAAAACACGTTGTGTCTATATAGAAACTAGAAACATGTGGATAAATATTATAAATATGAAAACAGTGATCAGAGGCGACGAGCGTGCCAACATTGTTTTTGACAACGCGATCATCTTATGGAGCTCCGTGGATCGTTCAAAGTACCTTTCGAACAGATGTCTAATAATGGTGGATTATTAACCACTAAGTGGTTAATAATCCACCATTATTAGACACTAACATTCATAACGCGCCCGCGGGCAACTTCATGGTGTTACTATTGTGTTACAGTGATGCGCGCGCATCTCGAAATTTCACTCACATGATTTTTTCATAACGCGCCCGCGGCTAACTTCATAATGTTACTTTTGTGTTACAGTGATGCGCGCGCATCTTAAAATTTCACTCTCATAATTTTTTCATAACGCGGCTAAAGAAGTATAACTTGAAAAAGTTGATTGACCTTTTCCTTGCTGACCGTACGTAGGTCAAGGCGACTCCATACTTTTTTCGTCTCGCCCATTAGTTTCTTAATTAATATCCGGCGCATCGCAGCGCAGGCGTCGAACCGCCCGAATCAATCATAATCAGCCGCTTCAAATTGTTTTATTTTAAAAGCCTTTCTCGATTAGAAAGATCTTGATTTTCGTCCCTTGAAACTTCGAAGCTGTTACGAATTTTTAATGATTCAATTTTGTTTTGATCTTAGTTTCGTTGCTGTCTGCTTCGTTGTGTTGTCAAATTGTTAACTCTTAATTAATATTAATTTTCAACACAAAAGCCAACTTATGTTAAAAATAATTATAATCTGTATTTCTAAACTCTACGTAGTCCTTAATTATTACTATGTCTGTTTAGTCTTGCAGTTAGTAATCCTGACTGGAAATCCATTGGCCATGGGTTTGATTCCCAAAAGGAGCAAATGTTTGTGTGATGAATACGTACATTTTCCTACCTGTCATGGATATAGGTATGTTTGTTTATGCGTGGTCCAGAAAATGGACTAACTTTATATCTATACTTATAATAAATCTGTAGAGAGGTCAATTCTGTACATGAAATATATTTTCAAAATAACTATCAGGGGGTGATTAGTGATCGATACTGATGCCAAAAATGCAATCAGTAAAATTTTTGTCTGTCTGTCTGTGTGTATGTTCCTTATAGCAACAAAAACTACTCAACGGATTTTAACGAAACTTGGTACAATTATTTTTCATACTCCTGGGCAGGTTATAGTATACTTTTCATCACGCTACAATCAATAGCAGCAGAGTAGTGAAGGGAAATGTTGGGAAAACGGGAGAAGTTACTCCATTTTTAAGCTTCCGTCGCGGGTGCAGCCTTAATGGTTAAAGTTACATAGAAATCATGTATGACGGAAATATTCTACATAAAATTGTCTAAAAAATATCCCGCAACAGCATATGTCTATCTTTTATGGTTGACTCACAATAACACGTGTAATTATATAAATAAAGTCATTCTTTATAGCACAAGCCTGAGAACAAAAAGTATAGTTTACACTACAGCTCTACACCGAAGCGAAGCGAGGGCGGGCCACTAGTACTACATATAATTATATAATATACTGGCGTCACTAAGCGCTTTCTATCGTCTGTACCACGGCGAGTGCTCTGAGGAATTATTCTCTCTTATCCCACCTTCCTCTTTCCTTCAGTGGACCACGCACGCTGGCCTACGTTGTCACCGTCTAACTGTGGCCAAAATCCAACACCTACAAAGAAATAGGGTGACTCATTTCTTTGTCGCACTATCCGCAAATGGAATGCTCTGCCCACTCACGTGTTCCCTCCATTTTACAACTTGGGATCATTTAAAAGAGGCGTGAAGAAGCAACATGCAGGCCGGCAGGGTGAGGCTGGCTGGTGTGGCAGGTAGAACTGCTGTATCAACTATTTTCGCGCTTGGATTTGAAATGAAATGAAACGAAAAACATTTATTCGGAACAGACGTGGATACATACGAAAGGCTAAATTTATACACACACACACATACATATATGGACATCTGTATATATATAATTCTTCTGTGAGTGTGTATGTCACTGAACTTCTCTTAAACGACTGGACTGATTTTGATGAAATTTTTTGTGTGTGTTCAAGGGGATCTGAGAATGGTTTAGATTCACAATTTTGTCCGCTGGACAACCCCTATTTTTTTAGGGCGGCACGAAGTTCGCTGGGTCAGCTAGTATATATATATATATATATATATATACACACACATATATACACTAAATTACGGACATTAAAAAACATACATTATATATATCTACAGCTGGACCGAAAAGGATCCAGTTCAGCATGAGTCAGTTTGCACTGACGCTGGTTTTCAACTGGTTCCCTTCCTGATTTGTGGATGCCAGACACTATGATACTAGATTAAAGGATTTTATATTAAATAAAAATAAAATATTACAAATTGTACCAGTGAACAAAAGAAAAAGTTATGTGAGTAACATATTCAGTAATCTCATCTAAACAGTAAATAACACAATAACACATTTTCAAGGTAAAAAAACCATGAAACACTGACATAAATGACTTATTTTTTGTTTTTTTATTTTGCAGACTGGACCCAGTTAAAAACTGCACTTTCATTTAACAACAGGTGGGGTGGAGTCATTTGACGGACTATATATATAAAGATGTCGGCGGATGGCGTCTCACTCGCTCCTGCGAAACGTAAAACCTACAACGAATGTCATCAGTCATTGTACCATTGCTTTGTGAAACGTCAAGTTATGACAGTGACAGCTGTCATTACTTGGGAGTGGTCTATGCTAAGGGTAGTATTTAAGGGGGTAACGCTTCATTGGAAGGGGCATTCGGCATTCGGCATTCAGACGTGAGCCGCCATAGTGAACGGACGTTAGCACAGAACTCTCCGCGCTTCACAAAGCAATCCGTTTGTACCTTGGCAATCATAACTGATTTTGTAAAGTAATAAGAAGATTCAAATTAAACGTTAGCTGGGTCACTAGACTACAGTTTTATTTTCGGGAAATATCATTGAATAACCAAGATGGCGGATCAAGAAAAACCACGTGGCCAACCGCCTATATCCCGCTCACCCATCCGACATCTTTATATATATAATTCTTCTGTGAGTGTGTATGTCACTGAACTTCTCTTAAACGACTGGACCGATTTTGATGAAATTTTTTGTGTGTGTTCAAGGGGATCTGAGAATGGTTTAGATTTACAATTTTGTCCGCTGGACAACCCCTATTTTTTTAGGGCGGTACGAAGTTCGCTGGGTCAGCTAGTATATATATAAAACATTCAAATAATCGTAATAACTAAAGTTCGTGTTGTACCACAAAGTATTAATAGGTTTTTGTTTTTATAGCGAACATCATAACTAATGGTCTTACAGATAAACACGATTATGAAGACGGCGCATGATTTTTTTGTGTGCATTCGGCACAGGTTTCGCGGCCACCATCAATGACTGATTCACCATCTATCTATTCATTAACCGACAACTGTCAAGTGCAACCATCCATCAAACGCGTACAGACAGACAGCCGTCAGATCGCACGGTGTACGTGCGCTGTGCATATTAATTAATACTGATTCACGTGAAACAAGTATGAGTAAAACAAATTTCTGAGAATTTGGATTTGCAATGTTGATTAACTTCCTTTAAATAAAACTAGTTTTTCTATGCGAGATGCGGTCCCGCAGCCGCATCGGGCGCGGGAGAAAACGAATTAACTGTCGCAATGACCAGGACGGGTGATCAAATAAGTATTAATCACTGCTGTGCTTTAGAAGGCACGTAAGGGAGTTGGTCAGGACCAGACTACGTATGCAGATGTTAAGTCGACAACGTAGTGTAGGACGCCCTGAGACAAGATGGCATGATGATATTCGTAGGCTGGCTGGAGTGGGCTGGATGAGAGTAGCACAAAATCGGGAGCAGTGGCGTGCATTAGGGGAGACCTATGTCCAGCAGTGGACGAACATGGGTTGATGATGATGTGAGCAACGATGCGAGAGAAATTATTTTATCGTAAGCGTCTATTGGCTATGGTGGCTATAGCTCACCATCAGACTGTCCATTTGCTTGTTCGCTACCTTTTTACAGTAGAAAACATATTAAAATAATTGTAAAGAAAATATAACTAGAAAAAATTCCACGCGGACCAGGCAGCAGACAGGACTCGAACCCGCACCCTTCGCAATCCGGGCGAATGCACTGACCAATTATGCTACCGCGGCCCTCACGGACCGCGTCGAAATTCTTTCTAGCTATTCTTAATTGTGGGTTTACCTATAATGCGAAGAGATGGCGCTGCCCTGCAGCTTAAGAATAGCTAGAAAGAATTTCGACGCGGTCCGTGAGGGCCGCGGTAGCATAATTGGTCAGTGCATTCGCCCGGATTGCGAAGGGTGCGGGTTCGAGTCCTGTCTGCTGCCTGGTCCGCGTGGAATTTTTTCTAGTTATATTTTCTTTAGATTTAAACATCAAGCAGTTACATGCTTTAAAAATAATAAAAATTATTATTAAAATAATTGGTTTCTCAAGTAAAGGAAGTTAACATATTTGTCCCTTAGGTTTTCACGCACATCACTCATTAAATAAAACTAGTTTTTACGGGTTAATGCACGAAACTTTATTTATTTATTGACGTTTTGTAGCCTTTACAGGCTTCGTCGTCAGAATAAAACTTTTATTTAAAATAAAAGTATAATAAAAGTTTTATTCTGACAACGAAGCCTGTAAAGGCTACAAAACCTCAATAAATAAATAAAGTTTCGTGCATTAACCCGTAAAAACTAGTTTTATACATCGATATGATTACGCATATATTCAAAATAGTTCTTTTTATACTCCGATGATTTAGGGCTTGCTGAATTTAAATTTTAACTCCTTTTCAATTGAAACCGCCTAAAATAGTGTCAAAATTAATAAATTAAAAACCACGCCAATAGCTCACTGTATGTATGTAATTCAGTTTTTTACTGCTCTTGTAACAATTTCATCATCATCATCATCACCATCATCAGCCTATTAATGTCCCCACTGCTGGGGCACAGGCCTTCCCTATGGATGGAATAGGGAGATTGGGCGATGACCCACCACGCGGGCCCAGTGCGGAATGGTGGGTGTTAACGACTGCAGTTGCAGCCGGGACCGACGGCTTAGCGTGCCTTCCGAAGCACGGAGGAGCTCGAGATAGTAAATTTTTGGTCACCCATCCAATGACCGACCACTGCGGAAGTTGCTTAACTTCGACGATCGCAGCCGAACGCGCTAACCACTTGCGCCATCGAGCTCCTCATAATGTAACAATTTAATTAAATGTAATTATACCCTTTTGTTCGCCAGTTCCTCATAAATGTGTGCTGCATAATTCTATGAATCTATTTCTTTATCATAATGCTTATAATTATACAAACGCTAAGTTTTAACGGATATTTTAGATGTAGTCTCAGTTTATGTCGTGAACAAGGAATAGCCCGCCATAGCTTTCCCATCATTATCCTTACTTCGTCATAGTTCGCTTTCACTGACTTGGATTAACTAAATCGACAACTACATTGGATAAGGCATATTCTTTTTTTTTTTGAAGTGAAACCTTTTGGGGCAGGATGTAAATGAACCCGCACCCTTCGCTATCCGAAGTGAATACACTGACCAATTATGCTACCCTGGCCCGTGATGGCCGTGTCGAATTCTTTCTAGCTTTTTTTAAGCTGTAAGGCAGCGCCATCTCTTCGCATTATATGCAACCTTCGGGTTCGAGTCCCGTCTGCTGCCTGTTGAGCTTAGTATTTTTTATAAATACATTTATTTAGATTTAAACATCGAGCAGTTAAATGCTTAAAAAAATAATGATAAATTAAAACTAGTTACCAAATTCAAAAACTATGACTGATACACAGCCTTATCCACATTTTGTACATGAATGACGAGTTTGCATCTGACCCTTGCCTCGCTTTCTGGCAATGAATGCCCATTGGCTGTAATTCCGGCCACTTTAGCCGACATTATGCATTATGCAGACAATACTCTAACGGTTCTAACTGCTGCAAGGCTAAATAGTAAAGTACCAGTTTAGCTAAACCCGTTGGTTTTAAATTAGTCGCAAATAAAAGCGGGATTCAGGACTCATTTACTTGAAGCACTTTTTGGAAATGGAATTCATTGGATTATGGAAACTACTATGGAAATGTACCTTTGAAAATCTAACTTAAAAAAACATTCTAAGGTTTTATGCTCTTAAGCGTTATGCCATCGGTTGTCAAATTAATAATTACAAAATCTTCTTCATCTTCTTCTTCATCGTCGTTTCCACATGGATGAGGCACGTGACCTTTCAGGACAGTACCTTTCACCAAAGTTCTCCAGGCCGTTCTGTATTCTGCAAGGCGAATGGATGCCTGTAAGTTGCCATTCGTAGTTTCCTTAACTATATCCAATAACCGGTATGGACACCTGCCCCTACTCCTTTTGCCTTATACGTTTCCCACGACCAGAAGCTTTTCAAAATTATCTGGGCTTCTCGTTGCCTCGTGAAGTATTTTAGGAAGCTCTGCATGCAGATTACAAAAAATTTGAAATAAATAATTGTTTATTTGTAGTAATAGGTTTAGGTTCCATTTTACAGAAACCTACTTAGCGAAGGTACTTATTAATTTTTTTTGCTACAGTAACTCATTTCGCATTTCAGAAGTAAGTACGTGGAAAACGAACGCCATAATGGACATTTTCTCGCTACAAGATAATCGCCAACGCAAAATGCTGTCGCTCCATTGAAAAAAAGATCTCTCGTCTATTATAACTATTTCATCTTAAAAGCAACCGCATTTGTATTTCCGACTATAAAAACGTTTGTTCCGTCAGTTCTGTCGTTTCATAATATACTGACAAAGAAGTGCATAGCAAGATTATTCTAAACCTTTATATTCATCAGCCTAATAATATCTCCATTGCTGGGGCACATGAATTCGCTATAGACGGAATCCCAGAACATGCCATAATCCGTCATGCAACCCCATTGCAGATTGATCTCTGCTAACGATTGGCAGCCGGAAACAGCAGCTGAAGGTGGATCCTAAGGCATTTTTATGGGTGTGTATGCTGTTGGTTGCAGATGAACTTTACAGCATCACCGGGATTGGATATGGCGAGATTCTAAAGGGATCCCAAGCCGAGAATGGCGAGTGCCTCTAGTGGCAATTCTTGCGGATGGCAACCCCGCACGGGGGGAGTCTCCTCTTCGTCTGCAGCCTCTAGTCCACTCGAACCTGAGGGGGTCGGCTCAATTAGAGGGCTTCTCCGACACTCTGACCTAGGCTCTAGTTAGCCGTTTTTGTGGGGAGATCTAAGGCAAGGAGACAATAAGTGTTTGCTCACCTATCCTATGACGGACCAATGGGAAAGTTACTTAACTTTCACAATCGCAGACCGAAGTCACTAGCCAGTGCGCCATCGAGTTCGCACGTTAAGCCTGTGGGAAGGCCAAAGGGGAAGATCTTCCTCCCAGCTGGGTGATGGTAGATCGGGGGCCGCGGCCCGACTGATGTTGGTCGGGCATCGTATATATGGAGTGTTTGGCTCCGAATTTCTCTTGCGCGATGTTGGCTTCCATACGTTGTAAACGCAGCGCCGGCAACGCCATCTCTTAAGGAGGCGAATGACTATTTCCTCTATGTTCATTATATGATGGGCATGTAGATGTCGCCGCCACAAGCCGTTATCAAACACCAATCCGCAATGGTCCCACGTTGTGGTGCATGGCTTCTTCTTATTTCATCCATAGGGATATCTGTGCCCCAGCATTAGAACATTAAGCTTATAATGATGAAGATAATAATAGTGACATTAGATTGTATGCTATTTTTAACTATCCCCTCTGCTATGGTTCATGTTGATTGATAGTGTGTAAACACTATAAGCACAGTCAACTGACTATCTCACCTAAAGACTACCATATATAAAACCATTATTTATAAAATAGAAAAATAATATTACTTTTCCACGTAAGTTAATGTAAGCAGCATATCTAATTTAGCGAGTCCGGGTCACAAATCAGGTGCCTAAGCTTCCGTACCAAAGGTTTAAATTAGGGATTACTCCCTTTGGGCCGCCCCAGATAGCTTCCACTGGTTGCCCTACCGGTTTGATGATTGAAATATAATGCTTGCGCCCCGTGTCAATGCGTTGCTATTAATATGTTTTCTTTGCTTTTCTAATTACATAGTAATGAAATAACTAAGTTCCGGTTTAAAAGGGTATGATATATTTAATACATACCTTTTAAACCCGCAACACGTTATGGGGTTTCGTAGTCTTGACAAGGAACACTTTTAGTTTCGTCATGTCCGTCTGTCCGTCCCCGGTTTTGTTTGAAGACTGTTAGCACCAGAGAGCTGTAATTTTGTGGAGATATGTATATCGTTTATATTTATATTTAATGTTTAGATGAGATTACTGAATATGTTATGTGAGTAACATATTCAGTAATCTCATCTAAACATTAAATAACACAATAACACATTTTCAAGGTAAAAAAACCATGAAACACTGATTAAATGACTTATTTTTTGTTTTTTTATTTTGCAGACTGGACCCAGTTAAAAACTGCACTTTCATTTAACAACAGGTGGGGTGGAGTCATTTGACGGACTATATATATAAAGATGTCGGCGGATGGCGTCTCACTCGCTCCTGCGAAACGTAAAACCTACAACGAATGTCATCAGTCATTGTACCATTGCTTTGTGAAACGTCAAGTTATGACAGTGACAGCTGTCATTACTTGGGAGTGGTTTATGCTAAGGGTAGTATTTAAGGGGGTAACGCTTCATTGGAAGGGGCATTCGGCATTCGGCATTCAGACGTGAGCCGCGATAGTGAACGGACGTTAGCACAGAACTCTCCGCGCTTCACAAAGCAATCCGTTTGTACCTTGGCAATCATAACTGATTTTGTAAAGTAATAAGAATATTCAAATTAAACGTTAGCTGGGTCACTAGACTACAGTTTTATTTTCGGGAAATATCATTGAATAACCAAGATGGCGGATCAAGAAAAACCACGTGGCCAACCGCCTATATCCCGCTCGCCCATCCGACATCTTTATATATATAATTCTTCTGTGAGTGTGTATGTCACTGAACTTCTCTTAAACGACTGGACCGATTTTGATGAAATTTTTTGTGTGTGTTCAAGGGGATCTGAGAATGGTTTAGATTTACAATTTTGTCCGCTGGACAACCCCTATTTTTTTAGGGCGGTACGAAGTTCGCTGGGTCAGCTAGTATATATATAAAACATTCAAATAATCGTAATAACTAAAGTTCGTGTTGTACCACAAAGTATTAATAGTTTTTTTTTTATAGCGAACATCATAACTAATGGTCTTACAGATAAACACGATTATGAAGACGCGGCATGATTTTTTTGTGTGCATTCGGCACAGGTTTCGCGGCCACCATCAATGACTGATTCACCATCTATCTATTCATTAACCGACAACTGTCAAGTGCAACCATCCATCAAACGCGTACAGACAGACAGCCGTCAGATCGCACGATGTACGTGCGCTGTGCATATTAATTAATACTGATTCACGTGAAACAAGTATGAGTAAAACTTTCTGAGAATTTGGATTTGCAATGTTGATTAACTTCCTTTAAATAAAACTAGTTTTTACGGGTTAATGCACGAAACTTTATTTATTTATTGACGTTTCGTAGCCTTTACAGGCTTCGTCGTCAGAATGTTTTCTTTCTTTGTTTCTGACGACGAAGCCTGTAAAGGCTACGAAACGTCAATAAATAAATAAAGTTTCGTGCATTAACCCGTAAAAACTAGTTTTATTTAATGAGTGATGTGCGTGAAAACCTAAGAAACAAATATGTTAACTTCCTTTACTTGAGAAATCAATTATTTTAATATGTTTTCTACTGTAAAAAGGTAGCGAACAAGCAAATGGACAGTCTGATGGTGAGCTATAGCCACCGTAGCCAATAGACGCTTACGATAAAATAATTTCTCTCGCACCGTTGCTTCATCATCATCATCAACCCATGTTCGTCCACTGCTGGACATAGGTCTCCCCTAATGCATACCACTGCTCCCGCTTTTGTGCTACTCTCATCCAGCCCACTCCAGCCAGCCTACGAATATCATCATCCCATCTTGTCTCAGGGCGTCCTACACTACGTTGCCGACTTAACATCTGCATACGTAGTCTGGTCCTGACCAACTCCCTTACGTGCCTTCTAAAGCACAGCAGTAGTGTTGCCGATCGATAGTCTATCGATAGCCAACCAATCGTATGACAATCGATCGGCTTATCGATAGTATTGATACTGCTATCGATAGTATCGATACTATCAATAGTATCGATACTATCGATAGCACAGAAAAAGCCAATACTATCGGATGAGTTAAATACTATCGATACTATCGATAGTATTGTAGTTCGTTAATAACAAACTATCGATAGTATCGATACTGTCGATTTTATTTGCAACCATACTATCGATAGTTTAACAATTTGCAATAGTATTGTTTACAATTTTCAGGTATTATAGTCAATCACAAACTGTAGTCTAGAACAATCGCTAGTGTCGATACTATCGATAGTATTGTTGCAGATTAAATCAACACTATCGATAGTATCGATACTATCAATAGTTTGTCATTAACGAAGTACAATAGTATCGATAGTATCGATAGTATTGCACTCATTCGATAGTATTGCCTTGTTCTGAGCTATCGATGATATCGATACTATCGGTAGTATCGATTCTATCGATAGGCCTATCGATAGGGTACATGATTTTCGATGTAAACTGTCGATAGTTTTAATATCGATAGTTCGGCAACACTACACAACAGTGATTAATACTTATTTGATCACCTAGTCATTGCGACAGTTAATTCGTTTTCTCCCGCGCCCGATGCGGCTGCGGGACCGCATCTCGCATAGAATATGAAATTGTGGGTAAAACGAAGATGAAAATTTTACAGCGCGATTTGCACCCGCAGAGCGTGCGGGTGTTTACGATACACCTTACGGGACCGCAGAAAACTCAAGCCCGGGACTTTTTACATAAAACTACGATACTCTGCGGTTACCTTGCGGGTGCGTTTAAAGGCGCTGTTCCACGATCTGTGTTGTCGAGGGCGAGGCTGCGCCGCGCAGGGTTGCTATATCTATGAGAACTCTAACAATCGAGATTGAGCAGTAATCTATACATGATACGAGGTGATGATACGATGATACGAATAAGGACGACCTCCGTGGCCGAGTGGTTTGTGCGCCGGGTTTCATGGTGCCGCCGACTCGAGAGGTCCTGGGTTCAAATCCCGGTGGGGGCAGATGTTTGTGTGATGAATACGAGCATTTGTACTCCAGTCATGGATGTTTAATATGTATTTTCTATATAAATATACCTTATATATGTACAGTATATGTATTCTATCCGTTACCCTAGTATCCCATAACACAAGCCTTATAGTGCTTACTTTGGGGCTAGGCTAAATTACAGTACTACTAATAAAGTCAACTCCGCAGAGCAATATGGCGTGCGAAATTTGAATATGTTAAATTAAAATGATTTTTTTAAGGCATTTAATGATTGAATATAAATTGAGTGTTTTCTATAGTAGCATAATAGCTCTTTGAATTTAATTGAGACACTTTTCAATCATTTTTTGTAATACCCTATTGAGGCACTGACTCCCAAACTAGTAAGAATAACTTTTTAGGAGCCAGTGTCTTTTCCCATTGATAGAGTAACATTCAGTGTAAATATACTGAAAATACATCGATATTTGTTTCTTAGGTTTTCACGCACATCACTCATTAAATAAAACTTGTTTTTACGGGTTAATGCACAAAACTTTATTTATTTATTGACGTTGCGTAGACTTTACAGGCTTCGTCGTCAGAATAAAACTTTTATTATACTTTTATTTTAAATAAAAGTTTTATTCTGACAACGAAGCCTGTAAAGGCTACAAAACCTCAATAAATAAATAAAGTTTCGTGCATTAACCCGTAAAAACTAGTTTTATACATCGATATGATTACGCATATAGTCAAAATAGTTCTTTTTATACTCCGATGATTTAGGGCTTGCTGAATTTAAATTTTAACTCCTTTTCAATTGAAACCGCCTAAAATAGTGTCAAAATTAATAAATTAAAAACCACGCCAATAGCTCACTGTATGTATGTGATTCAGTTTTTTACTGCTCTTGTAACAATTTCATCATCATCATCAACCTATTAATGTCCCCACTGCTGGGGCACAGGCCTTCCCTATGGATGGAATAGCGAGATTGGGCGATGACCCACCACGCGGGCCCAGTGCAGAATGGTGGGTGTTAACGACTGCAGTTGCAGCCGGGACCGACGGCTTAGCGTGCCTTCCGAAGCACGGAGGAGCTCGAGATAGTAAATTTTTGGTCACCCATCCAATGACTGACCACTGCGAAAGTTGCTTAACTTCGACGATCGCAGCCGAACGCGCTAACCACTTGCGCCATCGAGCTCCTCACAATGTAACAATTTAATTAAATGTAATTATACCGTTTTGTTCGCCAGTTCCTCATAAATGTGTGTTGCATTTCTATGAAACTATTTCGTTTATTTCGTAATAATTATAATTATACAAACGCTAAGTTTTAACGGATATTTTAGATGTAGTCTCAGTTTATGTCGTGAACAAGGAATAGCCCGCCATAGCTTTCCCATCATTATCCTTACTTCGTCATAGTTCGCTTTCACTGACTTGGATTAACTAAATCGACAACTACATTGGATAAGGCATATTCTTTTTTTGAAGTGAAACCTTTTGGGGCAGGATGTAAATGGAAAAATTTTATGGAAAAGATGAAATGGAAATGCATCATGTGAGTCACACGACTATATACATATCTAAGTGTGCATGTGTGTGGGGTGTCTCGGTGAAGGCTGAAACGCTACGAGCGTCACACGCGTCAATAAATATATATATATATATATATTTATATATTGACGCGTGTAAATATATATATACCTCACGCTCCTTTTCTTTAATATTGTTATTACCAATGCAAAAGAGAAAAAAGAGCGCGAGGCATTTGGAAACCTCAAGCGGCTAGAAATATCAAAATGAAATCGTAAGCGATAGCGTTTTCCAAAGCAATCCCGTTAGGCGAATGGCCCCCTGGTAAGCGGCACCATAGCCTATAAACGCTTACGATACCAAAAATATCACTCGTGCTGTGGACTAAACTCTGACCAAATATCCTATCTCGTGGAGTCCATTTTTTTTTATAACGCAGGTAAAAAATGCTATTTACAGACGACGGCGCCTTTAAGAGGCACACCGCCAAACGGACCTCACACCTGGCTCCCGCAAGTCTTACGGACCCCCCAGTGGCTGTCCACCGAGGACCCCGCAACTCTTACGGGCGCTTTACGGTATAATATCCGCTAAAAAGTCCTGCGAATACTTTTAGGGATTCTTCCGCGTCTCCGCACCTAGCAGCCTCCCGGATCCCGTGGAGTCCTGGAACCTTAATCACTGACAGAAACACAACAGTTCCAATAGGTAGTGTAATTTCCTGTGTCTTCTTAGATTTTATCTTCTGTAAGGTGGAGTTTACTTTCCCAGACGGATGCTCCAATTTGAGCGGGAAATCCCTATATCTCTTATTTCAGCTTATAATTTCTATAATTTTTATTTTTTAAGGATGTAGCTCTATGATGTTTTAATCTAAAGAAACTATAACTGTTAAAGAATTCCTCGTAGACCAGGCAGCATACGGGACTCGAATCCGCACCCTTCGCTATCCGGGTGAATACACTGATCAATTATGCTACCGTGGCCCGTGATGGCCGTGTTGAATTCTTTCTAGCTTTTTTTAAGCTGTAAGGCAGCGCCATTTCTTCGCATTGTAGGCAACCCTCGAGTTCGAGTCCCGTCTGCGGCCTGGTCAGCTTGGTATTTTTTATAATAATATTTCTTTAGATTTAAACATCGCAGCAGTTAAATGCATAAAAAAATAATTTTTAAAATTAAAACTAGTTACCAAATTCTAAAACTATGACTGATAAACAGCCTTATCCACATTTTGTACATGAATGACGAGTTTGCATCTGACCCTTGCCTCGCTTTCTGGCAATGAATGCCCATTGGCTGTAATTCCGGCCACTTTAGCCGGCATTATGCATTATGCAGACAATACTCTAACGGTTCTAACTGCTGCAAGGCTAAATAGAAAAGTACCAGTTTAGATAAACCCGTTGGTTTTAAATTAGTCGCAAATAAAAGCGGGATTCAGGACTCATTTACTTGAAGCACTTTTTGGAAATGGAATTCATTGGATTATGAAAACTACTATGGAAATGTACCTTTGAAAATCTAACTTAAAAAAAAACATTCTAAGGTTTTATGCTCTTAAGCGTTATGCCATCGGTTGTCAAATTAATAATTACAAAATCTTCCTCATCTTCTTGTTCATCGTCGTTTCCACACGGATGAGGGTCGTGACCTTTCAGGACAGTACCTTTCACCAAAGTTCTCCAGGCCGTTCTGTATTCTGCACGGCGGATGGATGCCTGGAACTTGCTATTCGTAGTTTCCTTAACTATATCCAATAACCGGTATGGACACCTGCCCCTACTCCTTTTGCCTTATACGTTTCCCACGACCAGAAGCTTTTCAAAATTATCTGGGCTTCTCGTTGCCTCGTGAAGTATTTTAGGAAGCTCTGCATGCAGATTACAAAAAATTTGAAATAAATAAATGTTTATTTGTAGTAATAGGTTTAGGTTCCATTTTACAGAAACCTACTTAGCGAAGGTACTTATTAATTTTTTTTGCTACAGTAACTCATTTCGCATTTCAGAAGTAAGTACGTGGAAAACGAACGCCATAATGGACATTTTCTCGCTACAAGATAATCGCCAACGCAAAATGCTGTCGCTCCATTGAAAAAAAGATCTCTCGTCTATTATAACTATTTCATCTTAAAAGCATCCGCATTTGTATTTCCGACTATAAAAACGTTTGTTCCGTCAGTTCTGTCGTTTCATAATATACTGACAAAGAAGTGCATATCAAGATTATTCTAAACCTTTATATTCATCAGCCTAATAATATCTCCATTGCTGGGGCACATGAATTCGCTATAGACGGAATCCCAGAACATGCCATAATCCGTCATGCAACCCCATTGCAGATTGATCTCTGCTAACGATTGGCAGCCGGAAACAGCAGCTGAAGGTGGATCCTAAGGCATTTTTATGGGTGTGTATGCTGTTGGTTGCAGATGAACTTTACAGCATCACCGGGATTGGATATGGCGAGATTCTAAAGGGATCCCAAGCCGAGAATGGCGAGTGCCTCTAGTGGCAATTCTTGCGGATGGCAACCCCGCACGGGGGGAGTCTCCTCTTCGTCTGCAGCCTCTAGTCCACTCGAACCTGAGGGGGGTCGGCTCAACTAGAGGGCGTCTCCGATACTCTGACTTCGGCTCTAGTTAGCCGTTTTCGTGGGGAGATCTAAGGCAAGGAGACAATAAGTGTTTGCTCATCTATCCTATGACGGATCAATGGGAAAGTTACTTTACTTCACAATCGCAGACCGAAGTTCACTAGCCAGTGCGCCATCGAGTTCGCACGTTAAGCCTGTGGGAAGGCCAAAGGGGAAGATCTTCTTCCGAGCTGGGTGATGGTAGATAGGGGGCCGCGGCCCGACTGATGTTGGTCAGGCATCGTATATATAGAGTGTTTGGCTCCGAATTTCTCTTGCGCGATGTAGGCTTCCATACGTTGTGAACGCAGCGCCGGTAGCGCCATCTCTTAAGGAGGTGAGTGACTAATTTCCTCTATGTTCATTATATGTGGGGCATGTAGATGTCGCCGCCACAAGCCGTTATCAAACACCAATCCGCAATGGTCCCACGTTGTGGTGCATGGCTTCTTCTTATTTCATCCATAGGGATATCTGTGCCCCAGCATTAGAACATTAAGGTTATAATGATGAAGATAATAATAGTGACATTAGATTGTATGCTATTTTTAACTATCCCCTCTGCTATGGTTCATGTTGATTGATAGTGTGTAAACACTATAAGCACAGTCAACTGACTATCTCACCTAAAGACTACCATATATAAAACCATTATTTATAAAATAGAAAAATAATATTACTTTTCCACGTAAGTTAATGTAAGCAGCATATCTAATTTAGCGAGTCCGGGTCACAAATCAGGTGCCTAAGCTTCCGTACCAAAGGTTTAAATTAGGGATTACTCCCTTTGGGCCGCCCCAGATAGCTTCCACTGGTTGCCCTACCGGTTTGATGATTGAAATATAATGCTTGCGCCCCGTGTCAATGCGTTGCTATTAATATGTTTTCTTTGCTTTTCTAATTACATAGTAATAAAACAACTAAGTTCCAGTTTAAAAGGGTATGATATATTTAATACATACCTTTTAAACCCGCAACACGTTATGGGGTTTCGTAGTCTTGACAAGGAACACTTTTAGTTTCGTCATGTCCGTCTGTCCGTCCCGGTTTTGCTTGAAGCCTGTTAGCACCAGAGAGCTGTAATTTTGTGGAGATATGTATATCGATTACGCCGACAAAACAGTAGAATAAAATTTTGTTTGTTTTTTTAGGGCAGCTTCCATCCATGTAACCTGGAAATGTTTTTTTTGCATCGTCTACCCCATCGAGTACGACATCATTGAATAGATCCTTTAATATTATTTAGGGCTTCCTAAAACTATTTTTCGATATAGCTATCCATTTGCGAAATATTGAACTTGAAAGTGCTAATTTTTGTTCGTGTAGAGCGTCCCCCTCCCTCTAAAAGCTAAACTATTGGTTTGAAAAACCTGCAAACAGTCATGAAAGTAGTGCTTTTCATGAGCTTTTAAGGAAAATTATAATGGTTAAAATAAATTTGTTAATTTAAGAGTAATAATAGTCGTTCAACTTTTGTTTGAGAAAATTTCTGACCTTATAAAATAATTAGAAGAAAACATTAAAAGTGACTTAGACGAAGTAATTGCTTTAAACATATACTCTTTCCAAAATACATTATGGTGACGACGAAAAACTACGGAAAAACAATTAAATGAATGAAGTAAGAGTAGATGTGGAAAAAATCTATAGTTTATTTTAAAAATTATATTATTTCACTAAGTTTGATTTTGAAGTGATAACTTCTTATTGGAGGGTAAACCGCTTCGTTACGTAACGCGTTACGGAGCCAGTCTGTCTCGCATTCCTTCCTCTCATGCAAACGGCGGCGGTAGGTAGACTCTTCCTCTCTCAGTTTAACCGCCGGCGGCGCTTAGATTAGTTTATGTTATAACTTCTGTTGTGCGTCTGGAGACGTGCACGCTTTTACTCATTCTGATACGTACAAATGTCGGACATAGGTTTTAGTGTTAGTTATGTACGAATGTTAAAAAAAATATTCAAGTTTCTGCATTAGTCTATATATATTTATATAAAACTCAAAGGTGACTGATTGACATAGTGATCTATCAACGCACAGCCCAAACTACTGGACGGATCGGGCTGAAATTTGGCATGCAGGTAGATGTTATGACGTATACATCCGCTAAGATTTTGATCAATTCTACCCCCATGGGGATAAAATAGGGAATGAAAGTTTGTATGAAACTTTGTCAATTTAAACCGATCGGGCTGAGACATTGCATGCAGCTATAAGAAGAATCATAGATGAATGTCATTGTGTATAATACAAGCCTGAGAACAAAAACTGTAGTCTACACTTCAGCTCTACACCGAAGCGAAGCGAGGGCGGGCCGCTAGTAATTTATAAAACAGTTCAAGCATGAAGTTTAACTACCTTTTATTATATTTATTCATTATTGGAATATTCTTAGCCTGATCACAACAAAGAGGCTACAACCAGCCTCCAACACTAAAAAAAGACAGCGTTTTGTATAGCTTGCTATAGCATATCTTCCATACTGCCCCAACTTTAAAGCCGTACTTTTTCGTAATTTTTAACGTAATTTACGACCGACGGACGGACGGAGCGATCGTGACTGCGTACTTTTTCGGCGGAAAATTTTTAATTTTCTGAAAGAGGGCTCTCGTACGGCTCCGCTGCCTGGTGTGAAAATGTATGTAGAGCAGAATTAAGCTGACGTCACTAAAGTCGATCGTGTGAGATTCATTATAGGGATTTCTTCAACGAACGTTGCGCGGTTTGCTTTTTACGTTGACATGTTAATTAATCGTCGCGATGGCTATTAATATGGAAAACTCGCTTTTCGGGCCGCGTTCCCTTTAAAGTGTTTCTTAATGAGAGAAGGTATTAAAATTGTACCTGTATTGTGTACTATGTAATAGGGATGATGACTAATTTTTTGAAGTTATACTTCTTTAGGCGCGTTATGAAAAAATGATGAGAGTGAAATTTTAAGATGCGCGCGCATCACTGTAACACAAAAATTAACAGCATGAAGTTTCAGCAACTTCATGCTGTTACTTTTGTGTTTACCGCACATTAAGAAAATCTACCAACAAAATAGAAATAGAATCTCTATTTAGTGGGTGCTAACGACTGCATTATGAAGGCCTATCAAAAGTATTTATTAATCTGGAACAACGGAACCAAAGCGCGATTCAGGAGACTACAGCGCCATCTCTTGACCATTGTTGTAGTAGAACCAAAAACCACATCTTTATTTTTTGTAATAAAGTAACAGTTATAGGTATTCATATTTATAATATATATCCACATGTTTCTAGTTTGTATATTCGGAATACGTGTTTGAGTTTCATACAAGTGCAAATCACATATGTTCTAATAAATTATATTCAGTAGCGATTTTAATTGAATATTTTGATTATTTATTTATTTTTTCAAATTAAAACTGAACTTTATTGACTGTGTCCTTTTCCAGACTTTTTATTAATTTATTGTAATTAATTATTTGCATGCAATTAAAAACTAATTTTAAACGATGCCAAAGAAGGATAACTTCTCACGCGCCTACATAAGTACACGCACCCATTTTTTTTCTTTGTTTATCAGGTAGATTATCCAAAATTATTGGACACGTGTTTTTTCTTTTTTCACATAATATAAACATTGCAGAGATATATTGATTTGAAAAGTCGCATGACGTCACGTTTGAGTACACTTATAAGTGAAAATTCACTCAAGAGTGACGTCACGAGCCCCTACTCCCAAACTTTGACGCGCTATAACTTTGTCATTTTTTGGTTGATTGTCCAAAGAAAAAATACGTCTCCATTATTTTTTGATCATCTAACTGACGGACTAAATAGAATTTCGTTTACTGTATCCCGTCATCACCCCTATTGGAACGAAGTTTTGCCTAAAATTTCATTATTGCACGGTGCCGACTAAGCGGTTATAGAGGCTAGGCGAAAACAGTGTAAGATATTTTCGTCACGATTTTCCGTCACGACCGTCAGCTGTTTCGTAGCGTATTGTTTGTAGTTGTGCATTTATGTTTATCTCAAAGTCCATTCCAATCCCAACCGAGTGTTCTACAACACTCACGCATTTTTGAAGTAAAATTTCTTCTCGGGCGGAGTGTAAATGGAAAAATCCTATGAAAAGATTAAATATGTGTGTGTAAGTGTGTGTGTGTGTGTGTGTGTGTGTGTGTGAGTGTGTGTATGTGTCAATGTCTGTGTGTGTTTGTCAATGTGTATGTATGTGTGTGTATGTGTGTCAATGTGTGTGTGTGTGTGTGTGTGTGTGTGTATGTGTGTCAATGTGTGTGTGTGTATGTGTGTCAATGTGTGTGTGTGTGTGTGTGTGTGTGTCAATGTGTGTGTGTGAGTGTGTGTATGTGTCAATGTGTGTGGGTGTGTGTGTGTGTGTGTGTGTCAATGTGTGTGTGTGTGTGTGTGTGTGTGTGTGTGTGGGATGTATGTGCAGCTCTCCCCAACGAGCATTGAAGTTGGAGGGTAACTCGGCGAAAACTGAAACGCTACGAGCGTCACGAGCACAGAATAGCTCCGCTGCTGGTGGTCCTCTAGGTTAAGTTTTTTTTACTATATTTATTTTTGTATTTACGTTTTTGTATTTTAATTTTATATCTATTTTATAAAAAACCCTAACTATGAAATGAAATAAATAAGATAATAATAATAATAATAATATAAAAAAATGGTACTAAAAGGCCTTTTCGCTGGCTTTGGCCCCATAAACGCCTCAAAGGACTATGTCTCCGTAAACCCGTGGCCGAAAAGCAGAGCAACATAATAATTATATTCTTTATTGACATACAATTTCACAGGCCATTTAATAAATAAAACATGAGAGTGAAAACATACACAACACACGGCGGCTTTATTGCTAAACGGCGATCTCTTCCAGGCAACCCATGACAATGAAATAAAGTACTGAAAAACAATAAATTATGTCTGTTTTAAAAATAAATATCTCATTTATTGTGTGTTTTTACTCGGCTGCGCAATGCAAGAGCGCGAAGCGCGACGCGCAGACAGGGTTATGTGTTTAACAGTCTATATATGTATGTTTGTTCCTTTGTGGCACACTAGAGACCAAACGCCTGGACCGATTTTGATGATTCATACATCAATCGATTCGTCTCAATCATGGAAGTGCTACTAAAGATATGATAGTAATCAAAATTCAATATGGGCAAAATTAGGCGCCATATTGTGACGAAGTAAAAAAATAAGTTTCCAAAATATGTCGAGTGGGGTATTACTGTCTAGATAATCAAAAATCATATTTAGGTTCCTAACACCATTTTTCATTTTATATAATTGTTTAGCATCTATAACGCTTTAAAGTTGTATATTAACCACTTACGCTTTTAATTTCAATCTAACGTTTATATGGATCTTTGTTACTCTTTCACCTAAAAAATACTGATTGGATTTTAATGAAGCTTAACAGTAATATAGCTCATATATGATAATTACATATATATAATAATTTATGTAGTTATTGAGTGAATTGGCCAATATAATAACAATAAGTGTCACATAAGACGGAAAAAAATCTTCCATATGCGAGCCATTTTGGCCTGCACTGCAAAAACAATAAAAGTTACATGAATGTAATGTAGAGTGAAAATGTATCTCTTAAATAGTTCTAAAAAAAAGTCCGTGACACCATATATCTATTTTAAATGAGTAAGTCATTACCGCTAAAATAGTGAATCAAAACTAAAATATTATTTGATATCTATTTCCAAAATGCACATTTTGTATTAAGAAATCATTTTTATTGGTTATTAAAATGGTTCTCTCTCTCTCTCTCTCTCATTTATTATTTAACTAATTAAAAGTTAATTTTACTTTAGACACAATAACAACTCAAGAACTTTTATAAATATTAAAATAGAATCATGTTTAATTCAAAGGCTAAGTTAAATTAACATAATAAATTAAACAAGTTCAATTGCTTTTTATTCGGTATTATGACCACTTTTTAATCTAAGCTTTAAATCATATAAGCCAGTGGAGCTACTAAATTGAAATGACTCATACTCATTTGAATTTAACATTTTTTACGACCAATAAAAAAACAAACTACCATTTATACTCAGGAAATGTGAAAATAAACCTTACATTTTTTCTTGTACCTACCCTCAATGCCGTTTTAGACGCACGCCTAGATTAGCTTTTAAATTCGTTGTGATATTTTGATATTCTAGACACTGAGCTTGATACTATGATCTACTATATAAAAATAAGTCGGGTTTTCCTTCCTGACGCTATAACTCCAGAACGCACGAACCGATTTCCACGGTTTTGCATTCGTTGGAAAGGTCTCGGGCTCCGTGAGGTTTGTAGCAAAGAAAATTCAGAAAAAAAAAATCAAAAAAAATCTTCTTTTAATCACCAAACGAAATGTTATATAAAACGAAGCCATCTGATGGCGAAACGGAGTTCGCCTGGTTTGCTAGTTAAATCTAAAGAAAAGTTTACTAGAAAAAAATCCACGCGGACCAGGCAGCGGACGGGACCCGAACCTGCATCCTTCGCTATCGGGGCGAATGCACTGACCATTATGCTACCACGGCCCTATTAGCCGCGTCGAAATTTTTCCTAGCCTTAAGCTGCAAGGCAGCGCCATCTCTTCGCATTGTAGGTAACCCACAATGTCAAATGAATACTTTTTCAAATATTAAACATTTGAAAGAAGAAATAGCAATTATAGTTATGATTTTATTTATTTTTTAAGCATTTAACTGCTAGATGTTTAAATCTAACCTGGTCCGCGTGGATTTTTTTTCTAGTAAACTTTTCTTTAGATTTAAACATCTAGCAGTTAAATGCTTAAAAAATAAATAAAATCATAGATACTATGATATTTGAATCAACTAATAATCATAATCATAATCAAAATCATTTATTCCGTTTAGGCTGTTACAAGCACATATGGATGTCTAGAAGCTACGCCATCGGTTCGTAAATCTACGGCGGGAGACCTTGTACTGCGAAGAACCGGCAAGAAACTCAGCAAGGGCTGTTTTTTTTCTCCCTGTTTTATCATTTACAGTGTCGTCAAGTTGAAAAATTACTTCAGGTTAAGAATAAATTACTTAGATAAAGATGAGATACTACGTTCGCTTAGATATTTTATCAGCCTATTAATGTCCCCACTGCTGGGGCACACGCCTTCCCTATGGATGGAATAGGGAGATTAGGCCATGACCCACCACGTATGCCCATTGCGGATTGGTGGGTGCTAACGGCTGCAGATGCAGGCGGGACCAACAGCTTAACGTGCCTTCCGAAGCACGGAGGAGCTCGAGATAGTAAATTTTTGGTCACCCATCCAATGACCGACCACTGCGACAGTTGCTTAACTTCAACGATCGCAGCCGAACGCGCTAACCACCTGCGCCATCGAGCTCCTCTCAACGATCGCAGCCGAACGTATTTTAGTATTATTCTAAAGAAAAAATAATTTTGTAAGTAGATTGAGATGAGCATAAGTGAATATATTTTGCTTGTATGTACCATAATATGGCGTCTGCAAGCAATATATTTTCACGCGGGTTTTTCTGTGCGGCCTGAGTGGCGTCGCCAATTAACCTCGTATTAGACTGACACACTAATGATATTTTAAATGAAAACACTATTCGAGTACGGTCAGAAAAAAAAGATATATTTATTAACTCATTGTTTTATCAATACAAAATTTTAAGTGTTATTTTTTCACTCATCAAAATTCATTGACATAAATTTTAAACTTACGCAATATCTAAAATTTATGATTTTTATAGTAAACTTTTATTAACGATATACTAATGGCCTCCCACAACTTCGCCCGCCTTAACATTACTTATTTGAGAATCTCTCAGGAACCTAACACTTTCCGGAACGGTGATTCGTATGTCTCAAATCAGGTAATGAGCTATATGTGAGTCAAATTTCATCCATTTCTGTACACCCGTTTTGCGTGATTGAGTAACAAAACATTCAAACTTTTACATTAAAAATATTAGTGGGATGGGATTAAAGGAGTAAATTTCTTTATTTCTGCAAAATATCTACCTATTAATGACTAGAAGTTGAAACTTTAATTGCAAAGGTCTTGCGTTCGAATCTAAGTAACCTCACTTTAATCTAGTAAAAAATCAAATATAACTATAAACTATAATGTTTAATATGTATTTGTAAAGCTATTCATTTGCCATTGTGGGTTACCTACAATGCGAAGAGATAGCGCTGCCTTGCAGCTTAAGAGCGGCTAGAGAAAATTCGACACGACCATCAGGGTCGGGGTTGCATAATGGTCCGTGCATTCGCCCGGATAACGAAGGGTGCAGGTTCGAGTCTCGTCTGCTGCCTGGTCCGCGTGGAATTTTTTCTAGTAAAATTTTCTTTAGATTATAACATCACTTTTTCAGTTCGAGGAGCTCAATGGTGCAAGTGGTAAGCGCGTTCGGTTGCAATCGTTGAAGCTAAGCAACTTTCGCAGTGGCCGGTCATTGGATGGGTGACCACAAATTTACTATCTCGAGTTCCACCGTGCTTCGAAAGGTACGTTAAGCCGTTGGTCCTGGCTGCATCTGCAGTCGTCAGCACTCACCAATCCGCATTGGACCCGCGTGGTGGGTCATGACCCAATCTCCCTATTCCATCCATAGGGAAGGCCTATGCCCCAGGGCAGTGAGGACATTAATAGGCTAATGATGATGATGATGGTGTATTAGTTCAAATAGCGAAAGGCTATGATAAATTCAAGATCATATTGAACGTTTAATTTTTTTCTTCTTCTTTAGATATAGGCAACAATCTTGCAGTATCAATGAGGGCTATCGCGTATGAATCCGCCGCTAGAGGCGCTAGTGTAGCGTGAGGTCTCCGAAATGTCAAATGTTATTAATGCTTGTTGGTTGACTACGCGGGTTTATTTCTTATTAGAATAATGTTGTGAATAATTGGTAACAATTCGGCTTAATTATGGCAAATATGAGTTTTGTGGCAATGAATGTCAGTTATTAAAAATTTGAGCTTAGAAAAATGATTATGTTCCCATTTATTTCCGAATAAAACGGAACTGGGCGTCACTGTGGCATGGCCTATTATGTTTAGGATATGGTTCTTTTGTGTTAAAATACCATCTAAATGTAACCTTTGATTTCATGTGCGTACCTATTAATAAACTTTAAAAGTTACAATTTAGGACCTCACTCAACAGTGGCGCCATCTGGTGAGACAGAAAACGGTAGCCCTCATTGTACGAGCTCAGCTTAGTTTGAAACAACGTAATTGGTGTGAGTTGTCGGGAATTTTTCATTGTTAGCATCATAATTTTGTCTAGCTCACGATTTATTTGCTAACCGTACCTCACATCTGGAGTTGCTATCTCGAAATTTTCAGCTCTCGGCGGGAGTTTTTGCCGATGTTCGGTAATTACTAAACTGCTGAGAGAGCGGAGAGGAGGAGATTACCGTCACTTTCTCAAGTTAATATTATTTCTTTTTAATAGGTACTTGCGTTACGTTTACTTAGACCAGGCTATTAAGTAAGCTTGTTTAGGTGTTGTAGTTTCATTGTTTGTGAAGCGTTCTCGGTGCTAACATAAATGCTACCATCTAAAGAAAATATAACTAGAAAAAAATCCACGCGGACTATATACGATTGTGCCTGCTTAAGAAAGTTATTTTAGGTAGCATTTATAGTTATAATTTTTATTATTTTTAAAGCATGTAACTGCTTGATGTTTAAATCTAAAGAAAATATAACTAGAAAAAATTCACTGACCAATTATGCTACCGCGGCTCTCGCGGACCGCGTCGAAATTCTTCTAGCCATTCTTAAGCTGCAAGCATAATTGGTCAGTGCATTCGCCCGGATTGCGAAGGGTGCGGGTTCGAGTCCCGTCTGCTGCCTGGTCCGCGTGGAATTTTTTCTAGTTATATTTTCTTTAGATTTAAACATCAAGCAGTTAATGCTTTAAAAATTATAAAAATTATAACTATAAATGCTAACTAAAATAACTTTCTTAAGCAGGCACAATTCCCCTCACACTCTTCTCATTTTCATGTAATTTACGCGTTTGGCTGCGATCGTTGAAGTTAAGCAGCTTTCGCAGTGGTCGGCCATTGGATGGGTGACCAAAAGTTTACTATCTCGAGCTCCTTCGTACTTCGTAAGGCGCGTTAAGCCGTTGGTCCCGGCTGCATTTGCAGTCGTTAGCACCCACCAATCCGCACTGGGCCCGCGTGGTGGGTCATGGCCCAATCTCCCTATTCCATCCATAGGGAAGGCCTGTGCCCCAGCAGTGGGGACATTAATAGGCTGATGATGTTAAGCCGTTGTTACAGCCTAGAGCCAGTTTAGCACCCATCAATCCATACTGGGCTCGCGTGGTGGGGCCTTTGGCCCCTTTCCAATCCATAGGAAAAACCTATGCCTCAGCAGTGGGGACATTAATAAGATCCCAATTTATGTGATTTTTTATCCGATGCAACTGTTTCATTTGCCCTATCCCATTTAAAATTTTTATTAAGTTTGACCCAGTAGTTTTCATTTTGTGATCATTTTTGTTTACTTGGACGATGTAATTTTCACATTACTCTGTTTACAGACGAGTAATCATTGTGTAAGTGGACGAAATAAAAATTATATTTAAACATAAAATAAAAATCAACTTCGTAATCGAAAATGGAATTAAAAAGTTAAAAATATATCAGGTTCATTATTTGGAAGTCGAGTGGGATCAAAATTGAAACACGTACCAATACAGATTAGAAATGGTAACGACGCAATAGAAGTATGACGAAATATCGCAATAGCAATAAGCCGTTTAGACATGAAGAAGTAACAAACATACACACTCACAAACTTTCTCCTTTATAATATTAGTGTCATTAGTATATAAGCTGGGCACTAGCGGTTGCCATAGTATGCAAAATTATATTTAAACAAAAAAATAAAAATCGACTTCATAATAGAAAATGGAACTAAAAAGTTAAAATAAATATATCAAGTTCGTGATTTGGAATATACAGGGACCAAGATTGAAATTAACATGTAATATATTTTCATTTCAATTATATGGATTTGACGGCAGTGTATACTTGTCATTCTCTATACAAAGTGATAGGGAGGGACTGGTGTTGGGTTTGGTCTTGGGTTAGGAGAGTCATGACGGAGTCTGCACCATTATCGGATGCGGTGCGGGTGCGTTCGGAGTGCTGCGCTGCGTTTCTTTATTTTATTTAGGATTATGTCATTATATGTATTTAATGTATATATATACAGGGTGTTACAAAAATACAAATAAAGCTTGAAGGGCATTGAAGTACATCATATAAGGAGTCTTCTCTAATTTTCTTAAAATATTTGCAAGAAGTTTGAACTTTTTATAAAAACAGTTATTTTTAATGATTAATAAAAATATCGATCATTTTAAGACA
Source organism: Chilo suppressalis (assembly GCA_902850365.2). Classification (NCBI taxonomy): domain Eukaryota; kingdom Metazoa; phylum Arthropoda; class Insecta; order Lepidoptera; family Crambidae; genus Chilo; species Chilo suppressalis. The sequence goes on from OU963894.1 coordinate 2,752,981, forward strand.
CGCCATTAGTTCGGGGTCATGCACCTTACCAGGAATAGTAATAAATCTGCTGTAATAAAGAAAATTAGAGAAGATTCCTTATATGATGTTCTTCAACGCCCTTCAAGATTTATTTGTATTTTTGTAACACACTGTATATATATATATATAAATGTTGTGAATATATATATTTATATCAGCGTGTGTGTGTATGTATGTGTGTATGCGCAATAAAATAAAATATGATTAGTTAAGCATAAATGTAGTGTTTTGTTACTTGTTAGCGCCTAATACGTCCTCGCACAGGCCCTGCCAGAATACCAGCGCTGATACAGTGTGAGAGTATTCTCCCACTGTGTCAGCATAAGCTGAGGCAGGGTCCTGATTGGCCGTCTATATATGTATACTAGCAAACCAGGCGAACTCCGTTTCGCCATCAGATGGCTTCGTTTTATGTAACATTTCGTTTGGTGATTAAACGAAGAATTTTTTTTTTGAAATTTTTCCTGAATTTTCTTTGCTATAAACCTCACGGAGCCCGAGGCCTTTCCAACGAATGCAAAACCGTGGAAATCGATTCGTGCGTTCTGGAGTTATAGCGTCAGGAAGGAAAACCCGACTTATTTTTATATATATGTATATATATATGTTGTTATTTTTTGTTTTTAGGTTAAGTTCTTCTTTTATTTTTTTGTTTATATTTATAGTATTTTTATTATGTAACTTGGCCAATAAAGGTTTTCATTTCATTTCATTTCTAATCTGTATTGGTTCGTGTTTCAATCTTGATCCCACTCGACTTCCAAATCACGAAGCAGACATTATTTTTAACTTTTTAATTTCATTTTCGATCATAAATTCGATTTTTATTTTTTGTTTATATATAATTTTGCATACTATGGGTAGACGAGTTCTGGAGTGGAGACCGCGTCAAGGCAAACGTAGTGTAGGACGTCCTCAGGCGCGATGGAGAGACGATTTGCGCAAGGTGGCTGGCAGGAGCTGGATGCGAGTAGCCCAAGATCGATCTAAGCGGCGTGCATTTGGAGAGGCCTATGTCCAGCAGTGGACTAAGATAGGCTTTTGATGATGATGATGATGATGATACTATGTCAACCGCTAGTGCTCAGCTTATGTACTAATCACACCACTATTATAAAGGAGAAAGTTTGTGAGTGTGTACTGTTTGTTACTTCTTCATGTCTAAACGGCTGGAGTGATTTTAATAAAATTTGGTATGGAGTTAGCTGACATCCTGGATAAACACACAGGCTACGTTATACTGCGGGAAAATATCCCTAATAATCCGCGGGTAACACCACGGGGCACAGCTAGTACTGCATAAAGCGTATGATACACTACCAGAGGTCGCGATACAAGGTGCAATTTTTTTATTTATTTAATTAATGTTGCGGCTGTAACGTCTCATAGGCATGACCAATGAAAACACGACATGACCTCTCCGCACGTCACCAAATTTTCTCGATTTCGATTTCACAGTAAATATGAGTAAGGCAGACTTTAGCGGTGTTCTGTGTAAGAGAAGTACTTTATTTTCAACAAGCGGCCCGCTCTCGCTTCGCTTCGGTGTAGAGCTGAAGTGTAGACTACAGTTTTTGTTCTCAGGCTTATATTATACACAATGACATTCATCTATGATTCTTCTTTTACCTGCATGCAAAGTCTCAGCCCGATCGGTTTAAAATTGACAAAGTTTCATACAAACTTTCATTCCCTATTTTATCCCGGGGGGGGGGGGGGGGGGGGGGGGTAGAATTGATCAAAACTCTTTCTTAGCGGATGCCTACGTCATAACATCTACCTGCATGCCAAACTTCAGCCCGATCCGTCCAGTGGTTTGGGCTGTGCGTTGATAGATCACTATGTCAGTCAGTCACCTTTGAGTTTTATATGTAAGTATAGATATTCTCAAAGAATCCATTCCTCCGTGCATTTCAAAATATGGCAAAGGCTATTAATCTGCGCGCACCAAACAGCAGCTTGAGTAGAACGGTGTGCCCACATTAAAAAATTCAAACTCCCCGGGCGGACTATAATTGAAATGAAGTGTTGCGTGAAATGTATACAATATAGGGAGTCATCTATAAAGATCATCGCCCGAAGGTTTTGCCGTTGTCGATGAGACAGTTAAACGAATCAAGGGTTGACAGCTATTAATAGAGAATACAATTATTTTTTTGTAATGGATATGATTATGATCTTTTAGTATTTTTGTTTCTTAGATTTTCACGCACATCACACATTAAATAATTAATCATTATTAGTCAGAATCCTTATTCTGACTAATAATGTTTAAATGAAACGTCAATGAATAAATAAAATCATCCATTGAAACTTGTTTTGTATTTTTAGTACAGTCAATCTGTAGGTTGAGTGGTGAAAAAAAAAACCTAAAGGGTAAGTCTGGTTTTTTCTGTTGCCAAATGACGTCAGTAAACCACCTTGGCGATGGGCATGTTCAACTCGTAGGTGTTTTTTAAAAAACTCAAAAAAACCCTCAAAAATTTTTTGAAACGCATTTTTCTTGTTTTGTATGCTTGTTTTTTTTATGATTAAAAAAAAATATTAAAAACGTACATTGAAATGTGCACTGCAAATGTGTACTTGAACTGCCCAAAACCGCTCTATTGGATTTTTCATACTTGCGCAATTTATAACTTGAAAAGTAATACAAAAAAAAAATTATACAAAAGTTGTTGATAATTATGTACGGAACAACTTTTCTATTTAAAGTTTTCCATTAAAATGATATTTTCGTTTTGATGATAAGACGATATTTTGAGGGGCGGGAGGGCATTTTTTTTTTATTTCCAACACACACCAATTAGCCTAGCCCCAAAGTAAGCACTGTAAGGCTTGTGTTATGGGATGCTAGGGTAACGGATAGAATGCATATACTTTACATAATATAAGTATATTAATATAGAAATACATATTGAACATCCATGACTGGAGTACAAATGCTCGTATTCATCACACAAACATCTGCCCCCGGGATTCGAACATGGGACCTCTCGATTGGGCGACACCATGAAACCCGGCGTACAAATCACTCGGTCACGGAGGTCGTCAAACTTTATTATCGGCCGATAATATTTGGATGCGTTTTTGCGATATTATTTATTGGAAATAAACATTATTATTATTATTATTGTTTTTAGTACATGATATATGAGAACGGCTACTAAGTCACACACGGCTATTGGGCGGGAAGCTTGCACTACTTTTTATAGGTTTTTTGGAGGTTTTTTTTGCAAGACGGTTACTAAAATACTTATTTAATTATTGTTCTGAATTTTTATGGGTTAATTAAATTCCTAAACAGCAGAATTTTTATTAAGCAGTTTGATTTTAAGTGTAGTTTTAATCGCAGTGAAGTAGGTAATAGTGTATTTGACATGTTTAAGAAAACGATCTCACGTTATTGACATTAACATTATGGAGTCCGTAAAAAGATCATTCTGTAGTGTATTTCAGTAAAAATAATCAAATCAAAAACTCCATTTTTAAGTTGCCGCGAAAACGTTTTTCTGGACAATATGGCGTCTTACTAGTGTGTGACGTCACACGACTGTTATTAAAACGTCAAACGATACAATGCAATGTCACTTTAAACTGAAGTTTACTTGCGTGTGACGTCATTTTAGGCTCCGCCAATCCCAAGCGTTTTGGGTCACGTGACAATAGATAAGAAAACCATTATCTTTTTCGTGGGTTTTTAGTAAAATTATGAATATTATTTTTGTAAAAATAGTAAAAACCGCTGCCAATATTCATTCTAAACACAGATGATAACAATTGGCACTTTACTTTTAATACTGTCAAATATCCTATTGGACGATCTCCGTAGCCGAATAGTTTGTACTCCGGGTTTCAAGGTGTTGCCAACTCGAGAGGTCCCGGGTTCGAATCCCGATGGGGGCAGATGTTTGTTTGACGATCACGAGCATTAGTACTCTAATCATGTATATTTATAAATATACTAATATATGTATATGTATTCTATCCGTTTATTAAAGTGCTTACTTTGGGAATAGGCTAATTGGTGTGAGTGTTTAAAAATTATAGTAATAAAATTTATGCCACTATTCGTTGTAATATAATTCTTTCGTTTATTCGAGTTGTCATGCGTGTGTTAGCCCTACATCAAAATTATTGACTGGCAGCGTTTTGTCAAGGGATTTTAGAAGTTCCTAACATGTCCTTGCTCCACAGTCCCTTTTATTAATGAAGTATAAGACGTTTCCATTTTGTCAACCCGGCTTATAAAAAAGCCAAAATATGTTTACTATTGTCAGACTTGACGGGCAAAGGAATTTCGAATCTATTTCAAATGTTGTTGAGCTGTTCTTTCTTTTATCTGATAACGGCCGCGTTCTGTCTCTCTCGAAGATCACTGATCCGATTACTTTAGCTTGATTATGTTTTAAATTCTCAAGGACATAAATATATTATTTGTGGGCTTCTTTGTCATCTCGAAGATCATTGTTACTTATAAGGATAATGGGTATGATAAAGTGTCGGATGGGAAAAATAATAATGTTTAGAAGGTAGTAAGTCTTATGATACCAAGGCAGGTCATTTAAGTGTTAAATATAAAATCTATATATATAAAATGAAACCCGTTTTCCGTTGTCACGACATAACATGAAAACGGCTTGACCGATTTGGCTGATTTTTTTTTGCAGTTTTCTAATACTCTGTACAAGGTTCTTACGGAAAAAAATATAAAGAAAATCTCTCAGAAAGATTGAAAAATATAACGTAACGAATGTCAACGTCATTCAATTTAAAACAAAAAATCTGTGGTAATATGTGACACCACATCGATAACCGCGCTGACAAAATGACGGTTCAAATTGAATAGGTACTCATACATAAGATAGGTCAGCTATACAAAATAAAGTAGTGCATCAAAGCTACGCTAAGGCGGTACGAAGTTCGCCGGGTCAGCTAGTAAATAAATATTTCCAACACTCATACCAATTAGTCCAAAGTAAGCACTGTAAGGCTTTCATTATGGGATGCTACGGTAACGGATAGAATACATGTACTGTAGATATACCTAGTCAGGTCATAAATTCTGTCACATGTTTAATATAAAATAATTAAAACAAGTTTATTCATTATGTAACCATTTATATACCAAAATGAACTTAAGAAAACATAGATTCTTATGACAATAAAATTTATTCTAAATGACCCCCGTGATTTTGAATACAGGCCTTCAATCTGCGCGGCCAGTCGTCTATCGCAGCACGAACGAGGTCCATGTCAATATCGGAGGCTGGCTTAATCAAGAATGTCTTGAGTGACTCCAAATTGGGATGAGGCTTTGAGCACGCCTTTTCCTCCAAGTGTTGCCATATCTTGTAATCTAACGGACTCAAATCTGGTCTGGAGGAGGGCCAGTCTTCGTGCCGGAAGAAGTCGATTTCACGCGCCGCCAGCCAGTCTTGTGTGCTCTTCGCTCTATGAGCTGGCGCCGAATCTTGTTGGAATACCCAGTGCCTGACATTGAACATGGTATGAGGAACAGGTTCCACAAGGTTCGTCAGGACTGTATTTTGATACATAACTGCATTCGTTTTACACCTTTCTCACAAAAATGTGTGTATAAGTATATTTATATAGAAATACTAGCTTTCCCAGCGAACTTTGTACCGCTATAAAAAAATAAGGGTTGGTGGTAGAAGGGTGAAAATTTAGGGTTGTATGTATTTTTGTATGATGTATCATAAAAAAGAACTAAAATTGAAAAAAAAAATTTAAGGGTGTATTACACTTAACATTTAGGGGGATGAAAAATAGATGTCCGATTCTCAGACCTACCCAATATGCACACAAAATTTCATGAGAATCGGGAAAGCCGTTTCGGAGGAGTTTAACCACAAACACCGCGACACGAGAATTTTATATATTAGATATATTAAACATTCATGACTGGAGTACAAATGTTTGCATTCATAAGACAAACATGGGCCCCCACCGGGATTCGAACCCGTGACCTCTCGAGAAAGCGACATCATGAAACCCGGCGTACAAACCGCTCGACCACGCCGTTCGTTAAAGCTGTCCAAGTGAGAACATCAAGACCCTAGAAGGGAGAGTTAGGCAATCTGTCTAATATAAAAGCTCGTTGACGCAGTAGCTGGTATATTCAATCATATTCAATCTGCGATCGTAGAAGTTAACCTAAAATGTATACATTATCTAAATCTCAATCGTCCATAGTAAAGTCCTGTACGCACTATGTATCTTACTCAATCCAGCATTCGGGACAGCGTTAAAACTGTTCTTTCGTTTGCAGTATTTTTTTTGCGTGTGTATGCTGTCGGTCGCAGATGACCTTTACAGCGTCAATGGGTTTGGGGACGGCGAGATCCTAAGGGGACCTTAAGCCGAGAATTGGCGAGAGCCTCAAGAGGTATTCCAGGCGGATGGCATCTTCCCACGGGAGGAGTCTTCCCTCTGTCTGGAGCCTCTAGACCAGTCGAACTAGAGGGCGTCTCAGAGACTCGGATCTCGGCTCTAGTTAGCCGTTGTCGTGGGGGGCGGGGTAAAAAGCCCAGGAGGCCTACTCTATTTCAACGGAAAACGAAATTTCGATTGAAATTTCGCACGTTCCTTACTCTGTTTCCTTTTCATTTCGAAAATTCGTTCGTCCGAAATATTTTGACAATTAAATTCTCCAAGCTTACTCTAATTCACAAAACTTTCGAAGGAAAATTTGAATTTGACAGATAATTGCTCGAAATTTTAACCTCAAATCGACGAAATGAAAAGTGTTACCTTTTCATTTTCGTTTTGAGATTTTTGTTTTAATTGAGCCTAAAATACTTGCAAGAGTATTTTTAATAATAGCTGCTTAGCTCGAGTAACATTTTTAGCATGTAAAATTAACAAATAAACCATTTTTTTATTATTTTTTGTAATTTCGATACTTCAAAGTATTAAACGACAAATTGAGGTTGACATACAGTAGATTGTATCGACTCTACAAATTAGTCAGCTAACACTGTCAAAGAAGGTTCTTTTAATGTCATCAAAAATTTTGCCGTAAACTACCTATATTGTTTCCAAGTAAAAAAAACGTTTTCTTAAAAGTAGAGATAAAAAGAACTCACAAACATGACTCATTCCATTCGTTCACGAAAACTGTTTATGGTTCCGAAGTTAATGTGCCTGTTCGAAAATGAAATAGAGTAGAGACACTGGCGAAATTTCGTTTCCGAGAAAGAGAGTAGAGCTCCTGACTGTACCTGGTAAAGCGTGTTGTGTGTAGACCGGGTCTTCGCACTCTTATCCTACGGGTGCGGTGTCTGCCTAATGCTAAGCTAGTGTGCTAGTATGGTAGCTGTGTAGTGTTGGTGTTTGTGACCTGGAGGAGTCGGAGGCGCGGGTGATTTCTTCGTCGGGGTACTAGACGTGCATAGGCCGACGGAATCGGAGGGGTTTGCGGTATGCGTGTACTCCCAGCTTTAGCCACGTCTTATCTCTGAGCTGCAATAGACCGGCAGTGCAAACCATATATTATTATTAAAGTTGAATTCTCGATAGTATTGTCGCTGCGTGTCGCCGCTGTCATGTTTTATATCGCTGAAATATATTGTTATTGTATTTCCGATCTAATATATTCTTTGTTAGTCCTTGTAATGTTGTTTTAGGTGTCACATTTGCGTGGATTCTATTTTCTGTTCAATATTCAATAGTTTATCGAGGTGACATACTGTATATATGTATGCCTACAATGCCAGATATATAAACTAATGGAGATGTTTATTGGGCTAGGTCTATGTACACATAAAAAATGGGATAATTAATAAACATTCCCAGAAAAATAGTAATAATTTCTTTACCTAATTTATTGGTACAATGAAGCATAAGCGCCGCTTTTGCCGATGTCTTTATTCAGTTTGTGGTAATATTAGTATAATGGCAACATTGTAAGTTTAAAAATGTAATGCGTAAGAAAACTAAAGCATTAACTTTATTTATTTATTTTGTTTTATTAAGAAAACCAACAGCGTATACCAGATAGTATTTATTACAGGTAAGTATGGCCAATTACAGGTTTTCCTTAATTTTAAAATATTAAGTGTACATCGGAGATGATTAATTATATGACAACGACCAAAATAAGTAACTGCCATGAGAAAAAAAATACAATATACAAACAATGAACAAACAAGCAACTCCAAGGAGTTTTTAAAGGTAGAAAGACATTAATACACATACACACTCACATACCTATATATACAATACACATTCACATAATTATACATAGACACAGACACACACACATACACTCCAAAAAAAAAACAAAAAAAAATACAATTCCTTCACATTTCTACACTAACGCATTCACTGATCAGACTCCTTTTAGCGTTTCAACAACTTTCATTTTAATTTTTTTCTTGCTATTTGAAAAGACGTCGATGCTATTAAAATATTGGTTAAATTTGAGCGAGTCGCAGCAGAACTGAGTTCTGTAGATAGTTCGTGCGGCACGGTGGAACCAGAAAAACGGTTGTATTGCAGGTTCGGTATTTAGGTATACGATAATATATTTTAGCTATCAGATGTGGACAATCAACTTTACTATTAATTATGTCATGCAGTAGACACATATCCAATACAGTATGCCTCTGTTCTAATGAAAGAAGACTATGCTCAGAACAACCTTCCTTGTAATTGTTACACAGAGCGTATGATCAACAAGTCAAAAACGTCTGAAGAAACTATAGGAGCTTAAAAAATATTTTTTATTTACATATTAGGTAAAACAGTACTAAGAAAGATTTTGTTGAGTACTGTGCTGTTATTGTTTTTCTGAACTGTTGACACTTGACCATAGTTGACTGACAGTGTCGTTAAGATTTTTAGACTTGACATACGCCAATCTGATATTGACAACTACGTAGATTTTGAATGTCATAAATTAATTTTAAAAAATTCTGAACCGCGTAATGAAGCATAATATGGAAATTTTAATGGTCGGACTCGACTATGTTCTTGATTTCTTTTATTTGTACATTATGTACAAGACCTAGCCCAAGTCCCATATAAATATAAAACTTCTCATTTAAAAAGAAAATGGTCAAAAACACAAAAATGAAACAATTCTGACTTATTTCCTCTTACTATTCTGTACCGCGTATACACAAGTTTTGCTCGCAATCAGTACATTCACATCTCCTCCATCGTCTATGACCATATTAACAAAATCTTAAATATTTATCCTCTAACTTACCGGGAGTGCAAGCTCAAACTGATGGCATGGTTCAAGACCATGGATTATGATGACACTGAGAGCCTTCTTAATCTTACTTACTAGCGGATAAAAAGAGCATTTGTACACACATACACACGTACACTCGTCACACTCACGCACATGCACACACACGAACACGCACACACACATACACACGCATACAGACACACACTTAACCACTTATATAAATTATAATTTAATCTCTTATCTATTAGACGAGTCCGTCTGTCCGTGGTGCTGTTTCAGCGGCCAAACCGTAAGAGATAGATAAAGAGAATATTTAAGTTATAAGTTAAGAATAGTCTGATAAGACTACAAACCGGATTTGAGTAACGTAGCACTTCCGGTTTTCGAGAAATCACGAATTTCAAACGAAACCACACAAAATCTCCGAAGTTCTCAATTAATTAAATACATTTTTTTTAATTCAGGTTTTGGTGAACATTTGGTTCACTGGTTTGCTAGTATTTTATAATGTTTTAAAAATCCAATGAAATAAAATTAAGACCTTACCTTATATTAATGATGCTATGAAAGAGTGGTTCCTTCTGGTACAGGTGTTAAACATTTAATAGAAGGAACCCACCCTGGTTTGGTGTACAACAAATGTGGTATCGTAATAAACTTTTTTAATTTTTTGTTTTTTTTTTGACTATTGAAACTGAATGACCTCCGTTGTTGTGTGTTTCAAGGTGTCGCCTACTGAGGTCTATCTACTCGTATGTGGGGTTCGAATCCCGGTAAGGGTAAATGTTCAATAAATATCAATAATATTGAATTATAAGTTAAGTCAATATAATTAATGTTGCTGTCCCGTTAGCCATTAGAATGTCCACCAGCAAATTCAGCTTCAAAACCAAGCTGCGATGCTTTTTTCCGGAACAGACAATTTCGTTTAATAGCCAGTCGTCATTATAACGTATTAAATTTATTTAATGAAGCACATACGTATTTATGTGAAGGATTATTGTGTATTTTAATTAATACTAGATTTCCAGCTCATTTGTGCACTCTACGGCATCAAGTCCGCCATTGTACAATTGTGCATGAAGAATTAAATAATAATGAATACGAGCATTTTTCCTTAAGCTTTTAAAGTAGAGGAATGTGTAAGCCAGCAAGGTAAGGATAGCATAGCAGGTAGAACTGCTGTACTATTTAGCTATCTTCACCTTAGATTAAAACAAAAAGGGTAGATACGGCACTAGCCTCACAAAAGTGATTCGCATGAATTGTGGTCCTAAGGACGAAATCATTTATAGTTTATTGAATTTTGCCGCAAAAGAAAAATTCTTAAAGTAACTTACTTATCTTATCAAAAAAGATCCAAAGTACCTCTCGAAATCTGTAAAATCCAAATATGATTATTTGTTTCTTAGGTTTTCACGCACATCTCTCATTAAATAAAACTAGTTTTTTTACGGGTTAATGCACGAAACTTTATTTATTTATTGACGTTTCGTGGACCCTAATCGCTTTAGTCACAACTTGACATGCAAACGACATACTTGTGAACGCCAAAAAGAAATATTTCTAATATTTTGTGTTTATATGATAAAACAATGCCTAAGTGTGTTTTTGTGTGCTCAAATTGCTCAAGAACTAAAAATAAAATCCACGGCATCACTTTTCATTCGTAAGTACTATAAAATATATTTTTTCATAAAAATTGCTGTTTGTTTTGAATCTTATTCGGTAGTGACGTCGAGTACTGGTCGCGTGATTGGTCGGTAGTGCAGTGACGCGGATCTCGCCGTCTCGTTCGCGCTGCCGTTGAAACTTAACGTGCTGTTTCGTTCGGGTCGGTAATGCAGTGACGCGGATCTCGCCGTCCCGTTCGCGCTGCCGTGGGATCAGTTTTTGTTTGATGCAAGTATGAGCGTACCGTATCTACCCTGTTTGTTTTAATGTAAGATCTTCACATCTCGACTCTACTTTCACATCAGGTGAGGTGTAGTCATCTGTCGGACTTATTTACAAAATAAAAGTCTATTTATTTCTATAAAATATACTCAATTTATAAGCTTCGTTCCGCAGAAAAACTTTCATTCAAACTCATAATACTGTCAAGAGCTTTCAGCGCACCTGTAGGTAGGTACCTACCTACTCGCGCTGCAATATTTCATAACACCTCGTTTCCGACAATATTTTTAAACACCACGTGGTGAATTTGTTCGAAGGACGGGGAGCTTCATCCCACCTGCGTATTATTTCAAGAGGGACGACTTTATTTCAAACTGACGCGCTCAAGATACCCTCTCATCCCGAATTTATTGCTCTCCTTCCATCCCCCTTTTAGAGCGCTCCCGCCAAAAATGGACAACGTATTTATGGCGGCCATATTGTTATATTTTGACATCGAGCGAGGTTTTATTGCAGCAGCTCACGCTTTTTTTAAGGATCGACTTTGGGTCCCCAAGTCTAGCTTTCAGGTAATCCGGTTCGGTACAGTTTTGGCAATCAGTAAGGTTGAGCCCTTCTGTCTGGATTGCTAAATCGACTTCGAATTGGTTGTGTAGAAATCACATTTTGATAAAACTAGTTTTTACGGGTTAATGCACGAAACTTTATTTATTTATACCTTTATACCTTCGAAAGACTTTTATTCCTTATATTCCTTATAAAAGTCTTTCGAAGGTAGCTCGACAAAATTAAATAAAAATTTGATTCTGACGACGTAGCCTGTAAAGGCTGCGAAACGTCAATAAATAAATAAAGTTTCGTGCATTAACCCGTAAAAAAACTAGTTTTATTTAATGAGAGATGTGCGTGAAAACCTAAGAAACAAATAATCACATTTTGATTTTACAGATTTCGAGAAGTACTTTGGATCTTTTTTGATAAGATAAGTAAGTTACTTTAAGAATTTTTCTTTTGCGGCAAAATTCAATAAACTAATAATGATTTTGAACTTAGATTTTTGTAGTCTCTAAAATACCTCTTGATAAAGGCATAGTTATTATTATTAAATTTTGTTTTGGGTTAAGAGAATCGTAATAAATTTTGGAACAATAATTTATTAAATTATGGAACCAATGGTTACATTAAGCATCAGTCTCATTCGCATTATGGATTTCGGCACAATCAAGCCATTTTTTTGAAACATTTTTTTTTTTTTAAATTCCATAACAACCTAACATTTCCCCGGGATAAAAAGAATGCTATGTCTCAATCCAGGTCATAAACTATATGCATATCAAACATATAAATATACACTTTTTTAATAATAATAATAATATTTAGAACACTCACACCAATTAGCCTAGCCCCAAAGTAAGCACTATAAGGCTCGTGTTATGGGATACTAGGGTAACGGATAGAATACATATACTGTACATACATAAGTATATTTATATAGAATTACATATTAAACATCCATGACTGGAGTACAAATGCTCATATTCATCACACAAACATCTGCCCCCACCGAAATTCGAACCCGGGACCTCTCGAGTCGGCGACACCATGAAACCCGGCGTACAAACCACTCGGCCACAGAGGTCGTCATATTAGAAGGAGTTGGTCAAGAAAAAGATCATACAATTCAACTATAACAGTGACAATCAAATATGTAAATTGATGTATATAGTATTCCATTCAAATCGCTTACGAGAAATTACATTTTTTTCAGTTTTATCACGAAAATCTTGAGAGAGCTCACAAAAGTCCTTACCTTAATTACTATTACATAGAATACCTTTAGAATTTCGACCTAATACCAAATTGGGCCTCAGACATCTTATTCACATTCTAAGAAGCAAGGTTAATGAAAATAAGTTCAGGGACATATGAATGCGTCCATATAAATGAAGCCCGTAAATTCTATTTCTTCAGCGCGACCCCCCTAATGATTCCATTCAATCCTCATTCAAATTCGTAGAAAAAAAAAACATGTTATTACGAGCAACAATTTCACGAGTCGAGACAACATGCGACGACTGTTTCGCGAAGATGAAAATAAAAAGTGTTTAACTTTTCGTAATTTTAGCGGGAGATAAGCAAACAGAGGAGTTGTCCTCACCTACGTTTGCTACTGCCAAAGTTTAATCAAATTCCACCGCAATAATAGATTTTATCATCTAGCCCAGAGTTCCCCAAACTTTTTTGTGTCGTAGACCCCTTGCCATGTTTTTCCGTGTTGGGTAGACCCCCTACTTATTTATTTATTTATTTATTCATGGAAAACAAACAGCATGTTAAAACTAAGGATAAAACGAGATGATGTAGCATTGATATGCCTTATACAGTTTTCACAAATACAACTCAAATAAAATATACTTAATCCAATCGAGGCCGTAGATTAATTTAAAACTATATAAAAATAAAAACACAGAAGTAAAAAATTAAGCATAAAGCCATAAAGCCATACCCACAAAGAAAATGGTGATAGAAATATAAAGTAATTTAAATTAGGTTTTATTATTATTATTAAAAAATTTACTATTCACAATCTTTTTGAAATAATTTTGTTACTTACCTGATATTGATTTTTTTTCGCTGACGTAGACCCCTTGCATGTTGTCATAGACCCCTAGGGGTCGATATAGACCACTTTGGGAATCACTGATCTAGCCAAAAGGGAATTCTATTTAAAGTTTGAACCTGCTCAAAATGCATAAAAGGCAAACGAAAGAGCGTCATCTCGCCACATTCTTATTACAATGAGCATACATGGAGTTTGCGCCAGACTTCAAAAATAACTGACTGATACTGTCAGTATTGTGTGTCGGGAACAAGTGCGAGTAAATAGTGAGAATGTGACCAGTGGTACGGGTATCGAGCGCAGTAAAAGACGACGTCAGAGGGTAGACCGATATGTCTGCCAATAACATCTACCCGCAATTACTTCAGTTACTCCGTGATCATGGCGCTTGCAACAGTGCCGAAATATCGGAGGCTCATAAAAAACAAGGTACATGGTAACAATCCCGTTAATAACTATAATGTTAGTGACCATGAAAGTTTAAAACAATATAGACTTCAAAAAACTTCTAATGTTGTCTTTATCACTTTACAAAAAAACATTTAAATCGATCCTGCGGCTTAGGTCTTCAGACTTTACAGACAGAATGACATACAGAGCCTCTTCTGAATGTGAAGTGTCTTAGATTATCCTTTATCTGAGCGGAAATCGTGATAAACCGACATGACCTCGTGGTAGGTACGCTGGGTTTCAAGAGCTCGCAGGTTCGAATCCTGTTGGGGGAAAAGTTAGTATGAGGAATAAAAGTCGAACAAGTCTTACAGTGCTTATTTTGGGGCTAGGCTAATTAGCGTGAGTGTAAAATACCCCTGTACCTTATGATAATTATACAAAATTAACCATTAAAATAGATGAAAGCGACAAACATTATGCAAACAACCAATGTCATGAAATCACGGAAATGCTCCACGAAAAATTCGGCACCACGTCCCCCGAAAACGAATCTTCGGAATTAAAAAGCCAATCTAACTTATCCCATATAATTAGGGGTACTTAACACACCCCCCGAGTTAGGGGCGGTAATAATAAAAACGACGGTGAAGACGGCACGTCCCTTGCAAGTGGCCAGTCCTTAGGGATGGCGGGACTGCAAGATGCATCTACGAGCTCTGTTAATGGCAATCCTGGGTGAATTAAGGCGTGCCGGGGCAGCCGAGACATGTGAGGCAGGAGGTAACATAACGATTTACATGTGATTCCGTAGCGTATCTACCAACTGTGAAAATCTAGTTTTTTACTACACTGTATCAACTGTATTTGCAAATAAATGATTGATACTACTGTGTTGCGTGAGGATTAATAAAATATTTATAAATTGAGTTGAATCACTTTTATTTTATAATCAAATACAAAGGCTCCTTACTTTGTAAAAAACGGTAGACAAGCGAGAGAGCGGCCCAGTGTTGCCAACTACCATAGACAATACATCACAGATACTAGAAGAAAATGAGTTGGGAAACCTATTTATATGTTTTATAGTTATGTTTTCAAATAACTGTGTCAAAATTGATTAGTTTAGACGACTTCCGTGGTCGAGTGGTTTGTACGCCGGGTTTCATGGTGTCGCCGACTCGAGAGGTCCGGGTTCAAATGCTGGTGGGGGCAGATGTTTCTGTGATGGATACGAGCATTTGTACTCCAGTTATGGATGTTTCATATGTATTTAATACGTATTTCTATAGAAATATACTTATATATATACTGTATATGTATTCTATCCGTTACCCTAGTATCCCATAACACAAGCCTTACAGTGCTTACTTTGGGGCTAGACTAATTGGTGCGAGTGTTGGAAATATTTATATTTATTTATTTATTTTACTTATAGTTAGTATTGTAACACCCGCAGTGTTACCATCCTTGCTTATTTATTTTCTAAGGCTAACGGTTGGCAGCTAAGAATACATAATTATTTAAAAGTTTGACAATTAATATAAAAAGAGGACAATTTCGTATCTAGCCAGGCGGCTGTCAAGCCAACGATCGCTATTAATTTAAGCTGTGTTTATATTTTATTTATTTATTTTCATTTGGGAAACACACAGTTTTACACAATTCAATTAAGTAACACTTATTACTTTTTCATAAACCAGTTAAGTTTCCACAGACTGAAACATTCATACACTTACATAATTTACTTAAGATTACGTACAATATTTAGTTATGCGAATAAAAAAAATTACTAAGTGTTAGAGTAAAACGACCTTATAGCATTCATTTCTAAATTGATTATAAGAAAGGCAAAATATATCCAATCCCCTGAAGTATTTATTATAGCTGTGACATGCTCTAGAAATGAAACTATTTGCAGCAAACTTGGTCCTGCTGAATTGTATTACAAACGTGTTGTCAGAACGGAAACCAATCCTCTGCAAAAGGAACGGCGAATTTACAAAGTCATTAATAAGTTTGTAAAGAAATAATTGATCTCTAACAGTTCTGCGATGTTGCAAAGATGTAACCTGTAACTTTATATTTTGCCTTAATACTATCTCAAGAATAAAATTACTCTATAGAGCAACTGCGTCTTTCAATCTAATGTCAATGAGCTACTATCAGTGAAGCTACAGTCCCCAGGCTCTCCGCATGAGGAGAGAACCCCAGAATGCCTATCTAGAGTTATATGAATCTGCGGAAGACCAGCGTCGAAGCATCGTTAGATGCTCCGACATTATGCTGAGTAGATACCTTTTCAGCACCGTGTATATTACTTGTGTATGTATTGTGTATGTTATCAAAATGCTCATGGTACTGCATAAATATTTTTTCTTTCTTTCTTTCTTCCTTTCTTTCTTTCTTTCTTTCTTTCTTTCTTTCTTTCTTTCTTTCTTCCTTTCTTTCTTTATTTCTTTCTTTCTTTCTATGAGTAGTTAGTATTGTTGAACTGAAAGAAACAAGGTAGTGAGTCAATACGCATAAATCGGCTATTTAAAATGTCACTGTAGCGACTTTCATAATAAGATTGGGTGTAAAATACCCAATCTAATGTGAAAGTCACCAGCTGTAGTGGTGGGGTCGTCGTAAAGTGCTCGATATATCGCTATGTCGACGAATCGATTCTCGTTCGCCGTATAAATTAACTTGTTGCAATAACAACGGCGCATCGCACTCGCAATGTCGATTTAATGTAGCATTGACAAAAAAAATATTACAATATTATTAAATTTTAAATTTCATGTTTTTTTATGTGGTAACAATATCAAATACAATAATTGTGGAAACAGTGTCTTATCTTATTTCCATTCGATTAATCCTCTTCCTTAAACGGAAGCACTCAAACACGTCAATTAACATTAATTTTATAACGCTTGTTAAAGCGAGCGCAAACGCAATAACAGTGCTAATATGTAAAAACTAGCGGCCCTCCCTCGCTTGGCTTCGGTGTAGAGCTGAAGTGTAGACTACAGTTTTTGTTCTCAGGCTTGCATTATACACAATGACATTCATCTATGATTCTTCTTATACCTGCATGCAAAGTCTCACCCCTATCGGTTTAAAATTGACAAAGTTTCATACAAACTGTCATTCCCTATTTTATCCCCTTGGGGGTAGAATTAATCAAAATCCTTTCTTAGCGGATGCCTACGTCATAACATCTACCTGCATGCATAGATCACTATGTTAGTCAGTCAGTCACCTTTGAGTTTTATATATATAGATTTTCATTTTAGTAAAAATTTTACGGAATAGAAAGAAAGAAAAGAAGAAAGAAAAAGCATTTATTGGCCTTAACACACAATGTAACAATAAGAAATTATAAAAGCACCGATATAAATAAAAACAAACAGACAACAACAATATACAGAAATAAGAAAGGCCAATTAGGACCCTGCCTCAGCTTAATGCAGTTACAATGGGACGGGAATATTCCCACCGTAACAGCGCTGGTATTCTGGCAGGGCCTATAATAATAGCCACTGTTAAAGTCTCAAGGTCTCAGGGTCGTAATCCTTCTTTAGTATATGTTTTTCTTCAGTAAGTAAAATTGCCCGAACCTTCTGTGTGACATAGCGGAACAATCTCCACCTTACAGAAGACCACAATAAAATAAGACTACCTTTTGATTGTTGTGTTCCCTGCGATGAGTAAGGTTTCAAGGCTCCACGGGGTATTAAACTTTTTTTTTTTGCCTAAACAGCAGGACACGGCATTCCTAAACTCTGTTAAACCAGTTTTTTATATGGTCATAATTTTTATATTAATTGCATTTGTAATGGAAAGTGACTTTATGAGTTACCTCATATTGAAGTCATTTTTCAATTTGACGACTCTGTATACAATACAGTGAGAAAAAAACAGCCCTTGCTGAGTTTCTTGCCGCTTCTTCTCAGTACAAGGTCTCCCGCCGTAGATTTGCGAACCGATGGCGTAGCTTTTCGACATTCACAAGTGCTTGTAACAGCCTAGACTGAATAAACGATATTGTTTTTTTTTTGAAAATATTTTGTAGATGAAAACTCCTATTCGAGAGGGCAACTAACTTTGCCTCTTTTAAAGTGTTATGTTAAAAGAATGCGCAGAAATAGGAGCAATAGTAAAAAATATTTATTGCAGTTAAGTTTTTCTCTGTTAAAGTTGATTTTGTCAAGTATTTTGAATATTTCTCGTTAAAATATAAACTTAAAATTTGGAGCAGAACCTATGATTATTTCTGTTAGAACTCATTTTTTTAATAATAACTAACTAGCAAACTAGTGAACCAAATGTTCACCAAAACCTGAATTAAAAAAAATGTATTTAATTAATTGAGAACTTCGGAGATTTTGTGTGGTTTCGTTTGAAATTCGTGATTTCTCGAAAACCGGAAGTGCTACGTTACTCAAATCCGGTTTGTAGTCTTATCAGACTATTCTTAACTTATAACTTAAATATTCTCTTTATCTATCTCTTACGGTTTGGCCGCTGAAACAGCACCACAGACGGACGGACTTGTCTAGTAGATAAGAGATTCCTCAATTATGCGCTATTAGGATTAATTTACATAGCCACTGGGGATTTCTGGAAAAAGAGTAAGAATCCCCAGTGGTGGTGATATATCGTTTCTGGAAAAAGAGTAAGAATCCCCAGTGGTGGTGATATATCAGTAGGGATTTCTTCATTTAAGTAGGAATATATGCTTTTTTTTCAGTCAGTACTTGGCGCGTTATCAATGCGCGGGAGTGCATCAACCCCGCAGCGCCTTGACCTATGATTCGATCAGGTTCACATCGCATTGTACTCACATTGGTACATCGTAATATTATTCGAATTAAAATTTTGTTTTTTAATAAAAAATATTGGCTTTTATAGTAGGACGAGGAAGAAAATATTTTTGGTCTAATTTCACTGTAAATCTAACTAATGAATACACGGTTGTAAAATCGTTTCGTCTTTCAATCTTAAGACACCCACATCTGAGCATAGGCCTATTCCAATTTTATTCAGTACAAAATCATTTTCTATAACAATTTTTTAGTCATATTCCTATCGAGAGATAGTATCCATGCTTAATTAACGCTGTTAAGTTAAAATTCTGCCGTCCCGAAGTTAAAACGCACCAAAATGACAAAACCAACTTTTGAGACATGACCAAAAAACGTCGCCTAAAATTTAAATCATTGCTATTTTATAACCATTCATATAGATTTATAAAAAACCTTCATGTGATGGATTTTTAGACTAAAACTGTAAAAGATACCAATACTTGTGAATGAAAGATCGATAGAGAATTAAAAACAGATGCAATTTAAGACTGAAAATCGATCTTATGTCGCCTAGCCGCACTTTGCTTTGTCCTCAAAGAATTGTAATCACCAAAATTCTTAAATTTTTAGGATATAAAACACAACTCTTATACAGAATGTTACAAAAATAAAAATAAAGCTTGAATGGCGTTGAAATACATCATATAAGGAGTCTTCTCTAATTATCTTAAAATATTTGCATGGAGTTTTAACTTTTTATAAAAACAGTTATTTTTAAATAATATATATATAATAATAATATAAAATAACTGTTTTTATAAAAAGTTAAAACTTCATGCAAATATGTTAAGAAAATTAGAGAACACTCCTTATATGATGTACTTCAAGCTTTATTTTTATTTTTGTAACACCCTGTATAAGAAATTAAAAATTTAAGAATTTTGGTGATTACAATTCTGCCGTCCTCAAAGCAAAGTGCGGCTAAGCGACATATTATGGTCGATTTTCAGTCTTGAATTGCATCTTAAACAGTTTTTAATTCTCTATCGATCTTTCATTAACGTACGTAAATGATGTACTTCAACGCCCTTCAAGCTTTATTTGTATTTTTGTAGCACCCTGTATTAATAAACACCTCTTTTGTTCCAGGTAAGCTAAGAAGGAGCTCAAGAGCGACATAAATATCAGAGAGGCGCACAACACCGCTGGCCTATCCGTCTTAAATTTGTAAATACAACAGCGCCATCGTCAGACTTAAAACCCCCAAACAAATGGGCCGCCCCCTCCAAAATGTAACGGCGGCGATCCTTCAGGCCGTCAACAGTTCGAATACGGGATCTCTGAGGGACAAATAGGCCGAATGGTTAATGCCTGCAAAGCTTCAATTTGTTCTTGTTAATTGCAGCCGCTTATTATTTCAGCAGTCTCATTTTTAGGTGAAAGTTTGAGGAATCCCCGTATCTGTTTTCTGTACGATTTCTCATAAGTAAAGGTAAATAAATTCATGCATTGTTTCAATTTGAACTTTTCAAGACCTATAATGTTATACTTAAGTATATTCTTAAGTATTTCGGACACATCGCTCGCAGAAACCCTGACAGCCTAGAGAAGTTGATGGTGGTTGGCTAGGTCGACGGGAGAAGATTACGCGGTCGGTCGCTTACCCGCTGGTCAGACCTAGTAAAGTCGCTCACTGGTCTATCAATAACCAAGGCTATAAAGACTGCCGAGGACAGGAATGCGTGGAGAGGCATAGTACATCAGGTGATCAACATTTCGAGTTAGACACGACCTTAAGCAATGAAGATAGCGACTAAGAAGAAGATAATGTTATAATTTTTTCGTAGGTTGTTTTGATAAATCGAATTTTCGGGAGAATCCTGGGGATTTTGCGAAAGTACGGATGATTAAATAAAGGCGATGCCATTTCTCAATATCAATGAGAAAATATAGGATTTCACTACATTGTATATTTTTTTTGAGCTTAGCAGAGCATCAAAGATGCCGCAGAACAAGACAGATTTATTTATTTGGCATGCCAACATTTTTACACCCAACATAATAAAGAAAACATACATTATACATAAAGTTGTGCAATATCAGTTACAGGCATACACAACTCTTATTTCTATCAAAATTAATGATAAAAACTAAACTAGAAAAACTACATAAAACTAAACTATAATCAAGTTTCACAGTCAATGCTCGGTAGTTTGCTATCGAGCCCTCTTAAATGCAATCAATGACGCAGCGAACAAATCGACGCCTACCAAGGACCCAGTACAGATTTTATTATGTTCTTCACAAATCCTATTTAAAACCGATCATAATCTTCAACATCAGCATATTGATGAATCCAGTGCATGGACACAGGTCTTCAATATGGATGGAATAGGGAGCTCGACAGCGCAACTGGTTAGCGCGTTCGGCTGCGATCGTTGAAGTTAAGCAACTTTCGCAGTGGTCGGTCATTGGATGGGTGACCAAAAATTTTCTATCTCGAGCTCCTCCGTGCTTCGGAATGCACGTTATGCCGTTGGTCCCGGTTGCATCTGCAGTCGTTAGCACCCACCAATCCGCACTGGGCCCGCGTGGTGGGTCATCGCCCAATCTCTCTATACTATCCATAGGGAAGGCCTGTGCCCCAGCAGTGGGGACATTAATAGGCTGATGATGATGATGAGGGAGCCACACGGGTTCATTGCATTTTGTCGTGATTGCACTGCCCTACCGAGTTCCTTAATAGAGAGATATATTTGTGTGAACATCACTCCAATGGCCATAACTGGACCTAGTATGAAATATAAAGTACTTTTCACTTCCGGTCCAATACGGAAGTAGTTTATTTAAAAACGGGTCAAGAGTAATTCCTTAAATTGCAGCGGCATAATGAAATAAGATTCTTAATGTTTCGATCTCAAGAAAAAAAAATGTTAGTATTTGATCAATTTTGTGTATTAGACTCGCTGTGCAATGTCCAACTATGGCTCTCTCAAAAAATGTTCATTCAGATTTAAATAAGATGTCTCGTAGTCTGCTGGAAACCAATGGGGCCATTAGACCAGATGTTTTACAAGCGAATAAATTTGCTTGAACTTCATCCTCAAAACCGCTGTTGTAGTCGCTGTTCTTCAAATTCCACCTGGTTTTTTGAGAGAGAGCTGGACGCTTGGCGTTTTGACAGCAAGCGTCCAAGCGTGCTTTCTTGCATACCAGCAAGATCTAGAACGAACTCACCCCAGCGGTGTTTTCCCATAACTATAGTAAAATTTTATAAAGACGGCTAAATCTTTTCTTTTAGAAACCGGTAACCATGAGTACCGTTAGCTTAGTGTTGCAAGTATACATGGGCAGTAGTAACTACTTAGCATTAGGTGGACTGCCCGCTCGTTTGCCTGCATAAACATGAAAAAAATATTGCTTTTTCCAGCGATCTCCAAATCGCTTCCCTTTGCTCCCCACGCATTCTTCCCCCGCACAATGCAGACGAGAGATCAGTATCCCTAGCACGAAGCAAGTTTCCATACAAAATTTGACATTGACATTTCGGTTTGCAAACTATTCGAATACGATAGTGGTTTGTACTAGGGGTACAGAAAGCAGATTCCCCGCGCATTCTTCCCCCGCACAATGCAGACGAGAGATCAGAAAGCAGATTCCCCGCGTGTCCTCATTGTTCGCGCCAACAATGACTGCTCAGCCGGCCCGGTCAGGTGGAGCGCCGGAGTGCCGGAGCGCCCGCCCGCGATACGGCACGCAGCCGGCATCAACACAGACTCAGATCTTCATCTGACTGCGTGCTGTGCATGGTGATGGTGTAGGCGCTAGTTAGGACACCGAATTATGCCGAGTTAAAAGTTTTTTTCGTCTTTAAAAAGTCGTCTTTAAAGACGAAAGTCTTCAATCAGTGCGTCCTACCTGTGATGACATACGGAGCCGAGACGTGGACACTGACGGCACGGCTGGTCCACAGGTTCAAAGTCGCTCAGCGAACTATGGAAAGGGCTATGCTCGACGTTTCTCTAAAAGATCGCGTCAGAAATGAGGTAATCCGACAGAGAACCAGAGTTATCGACATAGCTCACCGGATTAGCGAATTGAAGTGGCAGTGGGCTGGCCATATTTGCCGAAGTACCGATAACCGTTGGGGTAGACGAGTTTTGGAGTGGAGACCGCGTCTAGGCAAACGTAGTGTAGGACGTCCTCAGGCACGATGGAGTGACGATTTGCGCAAGGTGGCTGGCAGGAGTTGTATGCGAGTAGCGCAAAATCGATCTGAGTGGCGTGCATTTGGAGAGGCCTATGTCCAGCAGTGGACTATGATAGGCTGTTGATGATGATGATGAGGAAAAGTTTTTTTGTTATTTACAGCGATCTTCGAATCGCTTTTCTTAGCGCCCCACGCATTCTTCCCCCGCACAATGCAGACGAGAGATCAGAAAGCAGATTCCCCGCGTGTCCTCATTGTTCGCGCCAACAATGACTGCTCAGCCGGCCCGGTCAGGTGGAGCGCCAGAGTGCCGGAGCGCCCGCCCGCGATACGGCACGCAGCCGGAATCAACACAGACTTTGATCTTAATCTGACTGTGCTGTGCATATATGGTATATGCGCTAGTTAGGACAACGAATTGCGCTGAATATTTTGTCGAGTCACCAACAAGTTTTGTTGTAATTTACTAAGTGTCTGAGCTACAATCATATGAATATATGATGATATGATGATGAGCTCGATGGCGCAACTGGTTAGCGCGTTCGGCTGCGATCGTTGAAGTTAAGCAACTTTCGCAGTGGTCGGTCGTTGGATGGGTGACCAAAAATTGACTATCTCGAGCTCCTCCGTGCTTCGGAAGGCACGTTAAGCAGTTGGTCCCGGTTGTATCTGCAGTCGTTAGCACCCACCAATCCGCACTGGACCCGCGTGGTGAGTCATGGCCCAATCTCCCTATTCCATCCATAGGGAAGCCCTGTGCCCCAGCAGTGGGGACATTAATAGGCTGATGATGATGATGAAGTGTCTGAGCTACAATTGTACTTGATGCAGTGAGAGCAGTTAGCTGGACAATCAAAACTCAGCAGCTGTAGATGAAAAGGTTATATCAAAAAGCCGATTTAGATCAATGTGGTAGTGAATTGGTTCAAGCCAATAAGATATCGTGAATCATTATCAATAGAACAATATATCGAGCAAAAAACGGCCAAAACATCACTTTTGTTGTATATTTTTTTTTATATTTTATTTTAATTTTTTATTTTTAAAAATATACAACTTAAATATTCTGTGGACATTTCAAGCGTCTACCTATTTCAGCTATTAATATCGAGCAAAAACGGTAAAAACATCATCATACTTGTTGTATGGGAGCCTCCCTTGAATATATATTTTATTCTGTTTTTAGTTATACCAGCAACAGAAATATATCTGTAAAAAGCGTATTAAAATGGTGACAAACAGACAGATGGACAGTGGAGTATTATTATATTGTCCGTTTTTACCCTTTGAGTGCGGAACCCTGAAGGGGGAATAAAGCGCCGCAGGCAAGGTTCTTACACACATCCTAAAAACGCCGTAATTCAACCTGGATCTGTTCAAGAATTAACACTAGGTCCAAGAATTAGAACTTACACAAAACCCTTGGCGTCGCAATGAATATAAAAATTACATCTATATATATATATATATATATATATATAACTCAAAGGTGACTGACTGACATAGTGATCTATCAACGCACAGCCCAAACCACTAGACAGAGCTGGCTGAAATTTGGCATGCAGGTAGATGTTATGACGTAGGCATCCGCTAAGAAAGGATTTTGATCAATTCTACCCCCAAGAGGATAACATAGGGAATGAAACTTTGCATGCAGGTATAAGAAGAATCTTAGATCAATGTCATTGTGTATAATACAAGCCTGAGAACAAAAACTGTAGTCTACACTTCAGCTCTACACCGAAGCGAAGCGAGGGCGGGCCGCTAGTGTTTTATAAAGGACAACTTACAACGAGTTAGTTACGACAATTGTGCTTAATTTGATACTCAAAAAACGTTAACGCAACTTGGTTGCCTACTAGTTGAAGAAAACTGAACATCATAAAGATTTTCGTCTTTACTTTTGTTAATTTGTTTTCCCAAACATCTCATTCAAGTTTTCCACAAGAAACGAGCGCCAGGTTTTCTTCTCTCATTCCCGCTTGTAGCGGATCATCAAATTGATTACGTTTTTAATAGAACGTCCTCATTAGTCGCGCCCTGTAGCTTTTTATGACGGATTCATTAAAGCTGGTACCTATTTGCGATATTTTAATGAATTTTATAAAGCGTCAAATTAAAAAAACAAGTCTCGAGGTTCAGCGTTCGTGGAATGAGAAATATATTTCGTTTTTACCTAATTAGTTTAGAGGCAGCCCATGCAGACAAAAATGCGACAGTAAAACATGTCGTAATATCTAGCGAGCGACAAAATACAATCTGTTATTAATATAAATGAAATAATTTGTAAAAGGACATTACTCAAATTATATTAAATATCACAATTACGATTGAAATACAGTAGGTATTATACTCTATAAATGTTTGTAAAATTAAAATGGTGTAAATTTCGGGTAAACAAGTTTTTTTATCCTTTATAGAAATAATAAAAAAATATTTTTATTTGAAGGTTATCGTGTCTATTTATAACAGATCATTACTATATTAATTTAGAACGAATTACAACAAAAAATATAGTTATAGTAATATAAGTTATTGACGGGATTGTTACCAATGTACCTTGTTTTTAGCGAGTTTCCGATATTTCGGCACTGTTGCAAGCGCCATGATCACGGAGTAACAGTTACTAATGAGCACGTGCTCATGGCGCTTGCAACAGTGCCGAAATATCGGAAACTCGCTAAAAACAAGGTACATGGTAACAAACCCGTAAAAAACTTATATTACTATAATGTTAGTGACCATGAAAGTTTAAAACAATAAAAATATAGTTAATGATTAAATGAAGGTAAACATTTTAATGTGATTAGAATTTTATGATTTATTTTATGTTGGCATGAATTACAGAGCAAATCAGCTAACACTTTCTTGTTATATCAAATTTCCTCTACAATATTATTTTACTGGTCTGCTAACTACACTATGCACTCGAGGTCACTTTTACAGAATTCATTTTGTTTGTCCTACTAATAAGAAAGTACCGGCCAAATTGTATTGTACTCTTACTAATACCGAATTGAATTAAGCGCAGTTACAAAATAAGAGATTTTACAATTTCAACGCTCGAACAATTTTTGGTGAGTAAATTGGATATAATTTAATTCAATCTCATTATAACACAAAAGTTTGTGGTATTCTTCTACTTTTAGGCTTTAATGATTATATTTTTACGTACCGTACATAATAGGTTTTTTTCATTGTAACTGTGAAGTTCACACATAATTTAAGATAGATGCTAAGTCTAATTGTTGAGACATACATTTACAGCGAAGCTCTTGATAAAGTGCCTGGGTTGCGGCGTCCGCCATCTCGTTACCAGGCATAGCATTGCAGCTGCATGGACACACACATACACACACAAACACACACACACACACACACACACACACACACACACACACACAAACACACATACATACGCTCACACACACCCACTCACACTTCATAATGTTATCATGTGACAATCTCTTGAAAACCCTTTTATATGGGTATTCAGTGTTTGTTTTTCTTCTTTTTTGTCTTTTTGTTATGTTTTTGTCCAATCTTAAATTTATTTTATTTTTTATGTTAGTGAATTATATGATTTATATACAATTTTTAAAATTAAATGTAATAATTACTGACATATAATAACGCCGTTAATATCTAATGTGTACGTAATGAGTTTCTGTAATTGGCCTTAACTTTGTTAAAGATAAATAAATAAATAAAATATGGAAGCATTATTAAAATTACGAAACTGACAGTTATGCATTCCTTTCCCTATCACCGAATTCCTTAAAGTAGTCGTTTAACGAATAAACAAACATACATTCATTTACATTGTCAGATTGTATTATCGCACCGATTTAAAAGTCCAAGTACAGTCAAAGCCATAAAGTTATTGTCAAGAGGCTAACTATAAAAATGACAGCAATATGTTGAGTGTAACACATCAATTAGTTTTATGGGGAACCGTAAACCGTAAACCCCAATACTGCGTGGTACGAAGACGGATTGTCCATAAAAACATCCGTTTTAAAGTACAGTGACTTAACAAACTTGGATAAAAGATGAGTTTTTTTTTGAACGAAGTTCCTTACGGCAGGCTTGGAGGGGATAGGGATTTTGCTGCGCGACCGAACTGAAAAAAATGTGATAGTAAAACCGTAAGAAAAAATCCGTGGAAAAAAGTGCGTGGAATAAAACCGTTAAATGAGACGTGCGCAGGCGCGACAGTCGCAATAGTTTTAGCAATAGAATTTGATTACGAGACTGATTAATAAGAATTATTTATATTAATAATAATAATAAACTTTTTTTGTAATTATTTTTATTTCTATTTCTATGTAATTTTATGTTGACAAACAAAAATAAAGAGACATATTTTGTTATTTTAGTTGATAATTTGAATTACGATGTTTTTTTTATTTTAAGTAATTTATTATTTCCTAAAATACTGAATTTCCTAAATGCTTTCTTGTACTTAAATAAAAACTAATCAGCAAAATTTAAGAGAAAAATCAAGAAAATCTACATAAAATAGAGCACGATTTTTTTTGCAATTTGTGTCGATTCTACATTAGCCGAAGGAACTTCGTTCCCACGCTACGCTAATTTCAATCTTCATTAATAAGTCTCTAAAGTCTCTTTTAAAATTATGTCACAGATAATTACTATTTGACAACAAATATTTATATTGTCATTTTAATTATGTAACAAAATATTTTGCACAAAAATTATAACATAAATATTTTTTTAAATCTTTAGGTTTATTAATAAAAATCACAATTTATCACTTATTAAACAGTGTTTTATTAAATAATTATAAAGTTACGTTTAGGTATATTTTGATTTTCAATATGACAAATTATTGTCACAGAGCTAAATTAAATGTTCTATACCTAAGTAAGGACCTATGTTCTTTAACAGAATGAGCAACATTAAAAATCATGAAAAATTCCGTTGTGGTACATGTTCGCAACGTGGTTGATTTAAATGAGTCCTATAAAATATCATGACGACCTCCGTGGCCGAGTGTCGCCGACTCCAGAGGTCCCGAGTTCAAATCCCGGTGGGGGCAGATGTTTGTGTGATGAATACGAGCATTTTTACTGCAGTCATGGATGTTTAATATGTATTTCTATAAAAAAAATACTTATATATGTACCGTATATGTATTCTATCCGTTACCCTAGCATTCCATAAAACAAGCCGTATAGTGCTTACTTAGGGGCTAGGCTAATTGGCGTGAGTGTTGGAAATATTTATTATTTATTATTATTATTATAAAAATGCACTGATAAGTAATTTACATATTTTATTTAACTCTTTTAAACGTCTAAGCACTTATATCATCGACTGTCCTAGTACATCGATTTATTGCACCTCAGATATATTAATCAAATTATGCTTTATTACTCTAAGAGTCTTGTCAGTGCGTATCTAATTAATTTCTAAAAACTTTTTAACATCCCTAATATTTTACTTTGTGGCCAACATTAATTTTAAGGCTGTTAACACAAGATTCATTGTAACAGCTTATGTTAACAACCTATCATATACATAAGTTACACAAATTACTAAACGAGCCATTAAAATAGCTAAAATGATACATAAATAAAATCCTGAGATAGGTTTATAGAAAATATAACATATGTATGCTACATTAAATAAAAATTAAATAATAATCTGTGCCTTATTCATCGGGATCCGTTCGACATTTCTGAAATACGAAATCTTTGTGTTGCCGCACACGGGCCACCGATCACAACCATAAAACGCCGCCACCGGCATATTTCTTGTAGTTTTCATACATTTTTTAAGGACTCGCCATACACGGTACGCCGGTGGCCGCCACACGCTACAAATCGTCGTTGCTCGCTTCTTGTGACCCCGCACCGGCACTTAATGCGCCGATACAAAACGCCGCCACACGTCACTCGCGCGATTCCCCACCTCTCCCTTACCTTAGGCGGCCGCTGTCGCGCGCTTCAGCCACTTTAGTAGCCGCTTCTAGCTTCTCGTGGCGGCGTTTGTGGCTGTGGCGTGTGGCTATTGTATTGTGTAAAAGAATCAGAGACAAACAAACGAGCTTTAAACGCTTGCGCAGCGTAAAAATTGCGCAGGGCCAAAATTAGTATGAAAGACTACACACTTAAGTCGGAGCAGTGGCTAGGCGGCCAGGCGTGCTGGAGCGAAGGCGGGGCGGTCGCGTCGCGTAGGCGTTTGTGTGCTTCCTGTGTGTTAGCGTCGCTTCATCGCGTGTTTTGTGGGGAAAGTTAACAAAAATGGCTAATGGGTCCAAAATCCATTGTAAACATCACTATTCGATGATCAATTTTGTGAAAAATTTACTTACAACGTGCTTACAACTGGATAAATCGCTAGTAGCACGCCTCCGTATCGCAACTCTGTGCGAAGTTACTCCATAGACTTTAAGGTGTTGAGCAGACGACGGGGCGGGGCGGGCATTTTGTCCGCGAAGCAATAAAGACCGCGTCTGCCCGTCGATGTCTGCGGCTGCCCGCGCCGCATACACAAAGCACACGACGGGCAGAGGCGGTCAGTTCAGAACGTTCGTTCTAGTGAATAGTCCATCACTAATAAGCGCGTGGCGCGGACTGAGCTGACCGCCCCGCGCCGCCGTCTGCGTTACTGCATATAAACTGGTTTGTATGATCCACGGCGGGCAGCCGCGGGCATGCCGCGCCGCCACTGCCCGCCGGGCACCCCAGGCGTGGTCTTTTTGCCCCCTGTGCGTTTGAAGTATAGGATTCACTTTGTGCTATTATTCGCGGCGAAATTGACCGGCCCGCCCCGCCCCTTCGTCTGTAAAGCGCCTAAGGAATACAACGATTACGGCGCACGCCTCCGCCGCGCCTCCGCAACGCGCTGCGCACGTCGCTTGTTTGTGTGGCCAGTATGACCCGCTCCGCCACTGCGCCGCCTAGTCACCGCTCAAGTTTGCGTGTGTGGTCTGTCATACTTATTCGAACTATACAAAAAGAAGTTGCAGGACCCGCGAGAGGCCAGTGCCTCTCGCAAGGCTAAGGAGGTAATCTTTATATATATAATTCTTCTGTGAGTGTGTATGTCACTGAACTTCTCTTAAACGACTGGACCGATTTTGATGAAATTTTTTGTGAGTGTTCAAGGGGATCTGAGAATGGTTTAGATTCACAATTTTGTCTGCTGGACAACCCCTATTTTTTTAGGGCGGTACGAAGTTCGCTGGGTCAGCTAGTTTTTACATATATTTATATATCTCTCAAGCTTCCGCGCTTTGAGCTCTCTTTTGAATCACAAGGGATTTGTAACGTGTTATATTCAACGGAATTTTATTGGCGACATGACCTTAGCTTAAATTACGCTTTAATTACGTCACTTAGGCTACGTTGTTTCCTCTATAGTTGAATTAGACTATGTAGCTGAAATACTAGAGAAAAAAAATACCATTTGTCAAAATGTTACTCATTTACTAGATATGTATTTGACGTGAAATTCACAATGTCAAATTTAACAATGGATGAACCAAACGCGGCCTTAAACAACAAAATCATCAATTGGTAAGTTACAACATCTCATGCACAATGCGAATAATTCCATTCTGCTATTCCATATCCTTATTAACATAAGAATTCAGTTTGATCCTGGCGGTGGGCGAGTTGATCCCGGTGGCCCGTACAAATGTCCCGGTCACGTCGCGGCCTTATTCCCGGCCGGGACTAATGCGGCCCATAGAACCCTAATGGCTACCGTTTAGTGCCCACTACGACATTCTCTCCGCTCCTAGTACGTCACTGTACGTTAGCGATTCAGTGTTACCAACCCCTACCAAAATTTTCCCCTAAGTATTTTTTAAATTCCCTTAAAATCCCCTAATTATAGAATTTTATATGTACCTACTTATTATCTAAATTCTTTCGTTGCTCATAAATTGAAACGTTACATGTATATGTTACAGTATATTATTTTATTGAATGAATGACTAAAATGAATGGTGACACGTGAGTATGACGTGAACGAATGAAAGACCGAAATGTTGTTGATTTATTATTTTATCCATTGGTGATAGACAAAGAACTTTACTCTATACAGCCTTAGGAAACAACCCGCCACACAGTCAGTTCATATCGTTGCGTTCTACGCACAAACCTAAAAGTTAAGACTCTGTTTTTCGATTTAATTGCAAGTTTGTTAAAAGCCCCTATAAGAATCCCCAAAAAATTCCAGCCCCTAAAAAAGTCCATTTTAACACTTCTAGCCCCTAAATCTGGGGGCAAAACCCCTAAGTTGGGAACCGTGTTAAGCGATATTAAGGCCCCGTACTGTGCTGGTTTCCTGGTAAGAACACTAGTGGTATGGAGTGAAATAATATTTTTAATAAATATTTATGAAATTTATTAATACACTAGCTGACCCAGCGAACTTCGTATCGCCATAAAAATATGGGTGGTAGAGGGGTGAAAATTAAGGGTTGTTTGTGTTTTTAATATTACGATACATATTTAACGTAGTTTTTTTTTCTTCAGACGATTTAATAAATATTTTGAACACAAAATCAGTTATTGTGATTAAACCATGATAGCTAGGTATATGTTCTCGCAGACTTTTTTGTAGGTCTTAATGGGATCTACAAACCCGTAGTACATCATTTTGTTCTATTGTCAATAGTTTTTGCAGCGCACGCAAAAATAAGTATTCGATTTTACACCTTGTGTTACAAAATAGCAATTTTATTACGGATCCCTAATTTTGAAAAAAATAGCCTATAGCCTTCCTCGATAAATGGACTACCCAACACTGAAAGAATCATTGAAATCGGACCAGTAGTTCCAGAGATTAGCGCGTTCAAACAACCAAACATACTCTGCAGCTGTAATAATAGATATAAGTATTTGATATAAATAAATAAATAATATTAGTATAGATTCACTGGTGGCTACCCTGACCCAATACCGCGAAAAACTGGAAAACTGACAGAAACACAACACCAACAAAGTAGTGTTATTTGACGACCTCCGTGGCCGAGTGGTTTGTACGCTGGATTTCAAGGTGTCGCCTACTCGAGAGGTCCCGGGTTCGAATCCCGGTGGGGGCAGATGTTTGTGTGATGAATACGAGCATTTGTACTCCAGTCATGGATGTTTAATATGTATTTCTATATAAATATACCTATATATGTATTATAGCCGTCACCCTAGTATAACACAAGCCTACAGTGCTTACTTTAGGGCTAGGCTAATTGGTGTGAGTGTTGGAAATATTTATTTATTCGCCCGGATAGCGAGGAGTCCGGGTTCGAATCCCGGTGGGGGCAGATGTTTGTGTGATGAATACACGAGCATTTGTACTTATATATGTACAATATATGTAATCTATCCATTAACCTAGCATCCCATAACACAAGCCTTACAGTGCTTACTTTGGGGCTAGACTAATTATAGAGTTTAAAAAAAATAAAAATTAACTGAGACTGTACGGTGGAGATAACTTCCCCAGACGGTTGCTGAAAATGTTCTCACTGCTCATTTTATCCGTTTCTAGTTCAGCGTGGAATATTTAATAGTAATTACAAAGCGTGTTAACGCCATCCATCCTTCGACGAGAGAAGCTGCAATCGCTCTATCATCATCGACGGTTCATACATTCATCCCTCACTCATTAGTTTTATATACATTCACTCTCCCTCTTGCAATTCGAATTCAAAAAAGACAACGTACGCACATAATTTCAATAAGCTCTGTATTTTACTATGAATAATATTCTACAATCTGAATATCCGATATTTATTGAGAAATCCACATATAAATAAAGTAAATAAAAAATGGGTGCGTGTACTTATGTAGGCGCGTGAGAAGTTATCCTTCTTTGGCATCGTTTAAAATTAGTTTTTAATTGCATGCAAATAATTAATTACAATAAATTAACAAAAGTCTGGAAAAGGACACAGTCAATAAAGTTCAGTTTTAATTTGAAAAAACAAATAAATAATCAAAATATTCAATTAAAATCGCTACTGAATATAATTTATTAGAACATACACACATCAAAAGTGTCTAGGGATCAAGCATTTTTATGCGGATTTCTTGAGATTGAGATGTGGCTTTGTAATAAATTTATGATTTTATAAATTTATATGGATCCTTTTTGGTGCATTTCATAATTTGAATCAGGAACTGTGAATCAAATTCGAGTAAAAGATGAAAATCAGCTGTCAATATTTTCCCTATAAAAACATACAACGCATTGAAGACATTATTAGTGCTACTGTTTCCCTACTACTGATTAAAACCAACGTTATTATGGAGCGGCGACGTCATTTAAGCAGGGAAGAAATGCTCAGAGCCGTGGGAATGATAGAAGCTGGTTCCCGGCAACGTACTGTGGCTTTAGCTCTGAATACAAGTCAGAGTGTTATCAGTCGACTTTGGACACGATACCGAAGCACTGGTACCGTGGCTGAGCGCCATGGAGGACGGTATCGCTGCACCACACGGAGACAAGACCGATACATTCAAATCTTAACTCGAAGAGCTCCAACAATAACCGCCATGATGTTAGCCGTGAGGCTTCATCACTCTTCAGGGAACTTAATTAGCGACCAAACAGTCAGAAACCGCTTGCATGAAGTGAACCTTCATTCCCGAAGACCGCTACGGGTACCACCTATAGCAATGCACAATCGTAGGATTCGATATCAATGGGCTCTTGAACACAGAAATTGGGCAGAAGAACAATGGCGTTTCGTGTGCTTTTCTGATGAGTCTCGTTTTGGTATGAGACCGGATACAAGACGTATACGACACTGGAGAACCCCTGGACGCCAACAGCGATTAAAATCCTGCCAGGAAGTCCATCCTTATAGTGGTGGAACCATCATGGTATGGGCGGGTATTTGGATCGGCGGAAGAACTGAGTTGATTTGGATCAGAGGCAACCTCAACGCTCAAATTTATGCTGAGACGATTGTATCAGACGTCATCGTTCCTTTACAAGTGCAAATCGGTCCCTTATTTCAGTTAATGCATGATAATGCACGACCGCACACCGCAAGAGTTGTAAGACAGACTCTCGCCGCAGCTAACATCAATGTCCTGCCCTGGCCTGCTCAGTCGCCAGACTTGAACCCGATTGAGCATGCATGGGATATGCTACAGAGAAGAGCTCTGCCGAATATGGAGGGTATCCAGTCGCAAGAAGACCTTTTTTTGTTGTTGCAACGAACATGGGCGGCCATTCCACAGCGTGATTTGGATGAACTCATTTTGAGTATGCCAAACCGATGTTCTTGTGTTGTTAGTGTTCGCGGTAGAAATACGGATTATTAATTGTTTAAGTTACCCAATAAAATTTTAGAGAAAACTGTTATTTCAGTCTTTTTTTCGAACTTTTGTGTTAGTGGTTCAAATGTCAAAAATCCCTTTATTAGGAAAATGGCAAATTTCTTTATTAATGCAAAGGTGACTTGGTTTATCGTTACTGTGACAAACGAAAACACTTTATTTGATGAATCCTTAAAGAAAATTTTAATTAATATCAATCAGGAGAAAAGTTATTGCAAAAATATATGTTGATCCCTAGACACTTTTGATGTGTGTATGTGATTTGCACTTGTATGAAACTCAAACACGTATTCCGAATATACAAACTAGAAACATGTGGATAAATATTATAAATATGAATACCTATAACTGTTACTTTATTACAAAAAATAAAGATGTGGTTTTTGGTTCTACTACACCAATGGTCAAGAGATGGCGCTGTAGTCTCCTGAATCGCGCTTTGGTTCCGTTGTTCCAGATTAATAAATACTTTTGGTAGGCCTTGACAATGCAGTCGTTAGCACCCACTAAATAGAGATTCTATTTCTATTTTGTTGGTAGATTTTCTTAATGTGCGGTAAACACAAAAGTAACGCATGAAGATGACTAACTTCATGCTGTTAAAATTTTGTGTTACAGTGATGCGCGCGCATCTTAAAATTTCACTCTCATCATTTTTTCATAACGCGCCTAAAGAAGTATAACTTCAATAAATAAATATTTCCAACACTCACACCAATTAGCCTAGCCCCAAAGTAAGCCACTGTAAGGCTTGTGTTATGGGATACTAGGGTAACGGATAGAATACATATACTGTACATATATATGTATATTTATATAGAAATACATATTTAACATCCATGACTGGAGTACAAATGCTCGTATTCATCACACAAACATCTGCCCCCACCGGGATTCGAACCCGGGACCTCTCGAGTCGGCGACACCATGAAATCCGGCGTACAAACCACTCGGCCACGGAGGTCGTCAGAGGTAGTCGGATATACAAGACACTAAGCTATCGTACAAAGCGATTTCAAATAATTTTCTAATTTATCAGAAGCCGTGGTAAGGCTCGTTAAAACTGTTCAAAATACCCAATAGGCTTGTTGAAAATATATCGATGTATCGATATTTTTTGTTCGATATATCGATATTTTTTGCCGATATATTTTGATTCGATATATCGATACAGTGATACAAAATAACCAATATCGAAATTCGTATCAAAAACGATATTTTTTTTATTATTAGCGGCATATCACGATCTAACTAAATTCGTATCTGGAAAAATCGTAACTGGATCTTCAACATATCTATGATCTGTGCTGTATTTAGTATTGTCTATGTCATCATTCGAAAATAGGGTCTATTTTTAGGGAGATAATTTTCGTTCCATTATTATTCCGCGTGTCATATTTCGTGAGCTACTGTACGATATTTTTGGGAAAATTGGTCCGATATATCGATGTTTTTTCGCGATATATCGAAGCCGATATTGATATTTTTTAAAATATCGATGTATCGATATATCGATATTTTTTTCAACTTTCGACATCCCTAATACCCAAACGACTACAGGAACAACCTTATGTAAACACGGTAAGTATTTCAGCCCTCAGTGTTTGCAGATTTAAAGTTGTTAATGAACGCTGTCCATTTAATTTAAAACGCCGAAAGTAAACATGTCGCAGACGTAATCACGAAGGCAATTAAGGGAGGTGGGACATGGAAGGTTCTCCACTCGAATTGGAGCGGGGTTATACCATCTACCTTACAAAAGACCACAGAAAATGTAAATTTCAAACAAAACATTAATAAAAAAATATTACTAGAAAAAGAAAGAAACTTAAGACAGGCTAGAAAGAATTCGACACGGTCATCAGGGCCGCCGCGGGAGGGAAGAACTAGCCCCGCATTATAAATGGCTTCCCATCGAGTTAGGGCATACTATCCAGGCCAATCTGCCTGATGATGCCCCCAGAGAGAGACGGACAGATTCCAGACGTCCAGCGGTTCGTGCCAATGCACACAAGGGGAGTTAGTGCAAAGAGGAGGGTCCGAGAGGGCGCTTTCACGGTTGGGGTCTGGGGCAAAGGCTTGCTGATACCCTTCCCCCATCGTGTGAAGATGGAACCGCAGGAGGTGTTTTTAGTGCGTAGTCGCGGCGCGGCGTGAAGTATGCCCTGTGGAGTCCCACATACCCCCACGGCAGGGCAGGGTCGTCGGAAGTGCGTAAATGCATTTTCACCTTCCCCAAAAATTAAAACGGTCATCAGGGCCGCGGTAGCATAATGATCAATACATTCGCCCGGATAGCGTTCAAGTCCCGTCTGCTGCATGTTCTGCGTGGATTTTTTTCTTCTAATACTTTCCTTAGATTTAAGTGTAAGTATTTGTTTCTTAGGTTTTCACGCACATCACTCATTAAATAAAACTAGTTTTAAC
Source organism: Chilo suppressalis (assembly GCA_902850365.2). Classification (NCBI taxonomy): domain Eukaryota; kingdom Metazoa; phylum Arthropoda; class Insecta; order Lepidoptera; family Crambidae; genus Chilo; species Chilo suppressalis. The sequence continues at coordinate 2,789,885 of OU963894.1, forward strand.
GGGTTAATGCACGAGATTTTATTTATTTATTGACGTTTCGCAGCCTTTTCAGGTCTGCTTCGTCAGAATACTGATTTTTTATTCAATTTTGTCGAGCTACCTTCGAAAGACTTTTATTGAGCGGGTCGGTTATTTCATTGGAAGATTTTTATTTTTTATTGTCTATGTATGAATTTATTAGTAAATTTAGTTAATAAAGTACGTTATTTAAAATTCTTTTTTGTAATTTTGAGTTTATTTATTTGACCCTAACTACCGTAAACTACCACCGGTTCCAAAATTTTGAGACCTTTCTGAGAAGAACCAGCGAAACAAACTCAGAGAGGTTTTAAGGCATAAATAAATAAAGTTTCGTGCATTAACCCGTTAAAACTAGTTTTATTTAATTAAATGTAAGTAGTTAACACGTTGAAGTTGTGTTTCTGTTGATGAGTCAAGGTTCTGAAGCTCCACAGAGACGCAAAAACCTCTTTTCTGCACGAATACAGAATACAGGATTATTAAGCAGATTTATTTGTTTCTTAGGTTTTCACGCACATCACTCATTAAATAAAACTAGTTTTAATACGGTTTACGGTAGTTAGGGTCAAATAAATAAACTCAAAATTACAAAAAAGAATTTTAAATAAAGTACTTTATTAACTAAAGTAATAAATTATAATAAATAATAATAATAATAAATATTTCCGACACTCACTCCAATTAGCCTAGCCCCAAAGTAAGCACTATAAGGCTTGTGTTATGGGATGCTAGGGTAACGGATAGAATACACATACTGTACATATATAAGTATATTTATATAAATACATATTAAACATCCATGACTGGAGTACAAATGCTCGTATTCATCACACAAACATCTGCCCCCACCGGGATTCGAACCCGGGACCTCTCGAGTCGGCGACAGCCATGAAACCCGGCGTACAAACCACTCGGCTACGGAGGTCGTCATTATTAAGTAAAATGTATGAATACATAGACAATAAAAAATGATGTGGTGTCGTGGGACACCAGGTGGGAACGACGTTGAGTATATACTATGCATTGGCGGGGTGGAGTGGTAATAGAAAGAGAAGGGATGAGAGAACGAAAAGAAAGAGGGAGAAAGAGAAAGGTATCATACACTACTCGCTTGTGTATGCGACTGTCGCGCCTGCGCACGTCTCATTTAACGCTTTTATTCCACGCACTTTTTTTCACGGATTTTTTCTTACGGTTTTACTATCACATATTTTTCATTTCGGTCGCGCAGCAAAATCCCTATCCCCTCTCATTTAACGGTTTTTTTCCACGCACTTTTTTCCACGGATTTTTTCTTATGGTTTTACTATCACATTTTTTCCAGTTCGGTCGCGCAGCAAAATCCCTATCCCCTCCAAGCCTGCCGTAAGGAACTTCGTTCCAAAAAACTTTAAAAATCTTACAATGAAATAACCGAACGAAGGTAGCTCGACAAAATTAAATAAATAATCGATTCCGACGAAGCAACCTGTAAAGGCTGCGAAACGTCAATAAATAAATAAAGTTTCGTGCATTAACCCGTGAAAAACTAGTTTTATTTAATAAGTGGTCAGCGCGTAACTTTCGCAGTAGTCGGTCCTTGGATGGGTGACCAAAAACAAATACTACCACAATCGTTCTTATATTATTTACATTCTGAACTGTAGACATAAATAACAGCCTTACTTGTACGCTCATTAAAGCTTACAAGAACAGAACTGTACACTTACAAAGGGATATGCAACCAAACAAAAGTATACGCATCGTTGTATAAGAGTTGAGAAACAATCAATTACGGCCAATTACGGGTAGCTGGTGTTGTCTCTGTCTCACCAATCTAAGATCTCTAGATCAGGAGATAGTGAGACATGTGGCCACAATTAAAATGATTTTGAGGTAAAAAAAAGTGAAGCGCGCCGTTTAAATGGCTCTCGTTATGCGCTCGTGTGAAACAGCTTTCTTGTTAAGGCCAAGTTTAGTTTTATAAGAATTTAACTGCTAGATGTTTAAATGTAAAGAAAAGATAATTTTCTAAGATTTCTTTAGATTGAAACATCTAGCAGTTAAATGCTTAAAAAATTAAAACATAGCTATAATTCCTATTTCTTCTTTCAAATGTTTAATACTTGTAAAGGAGTTTCATTTGACATCGTGGATTAAGGCTAGAGAAAATTCGACACGGCCGTCAGGGCCGCGGTAGCATAATGGTGCATTCGCCTGGATAGCGAAGTGTGCGGGTTCGAGTCTCGTCTGCTGCCTGGTCCGGGTGAAATTTTTTCTAGTAAACTTTTCTTTAGATTTAAAGGCCAAGTTTGTCATTAATCAGGAAACAGATAAGCAATACATGATAAAAAATATATTTATTGTTTAAGTTCCTTAGTTTTTTTTATGGATATCATTGGTTTTTTGTATTTTTATTATGAAATATATAAGCGAATTCTTCTTTTCTTTTTTCATTTTATGATACATAAATCTGTGTGATAAATTTCGAGGGACTCGTATTAAAGAATCAGTCACTGATTTACATTTACATAAGACGGGGTATTTTTATGGATCCGTAGTCCTAACGAGGAACCCTTATAGTTTCGTCATGTCCGTCTGTCTGTCCGTCTTCGGTTTTACTTGGAGACTGTAAGCACTAGACAGCTATAATTTTGTGGACAAATGTATATCAACCCCGCCGACAAAACAATAAAATAAAATTTTAAAAAAACTAACCTGATTGGGATAAATTTTTTCATCATCTTCCCCATCGTGTAGGGTATTGTTGAACAGGTCCTTTAAAATTATTTTTGATTTAGGGGTCCGTTTGTGAAATATTGAACTTTAAAGTGCTAAAAGAAAAACATGAAAAATCATGATAATAGTTAATATTCATGAACTTTTAAGAAAAATTGTAACGGTTAAGATAGCTTTGTTAGTTTAACCGTAATAGTCGTTCAACTTTGCTACTAGCAGCTAAAATTTCTTACCTATTGAAAATTCTGTAGAAAAACAATATTTAGTGATATAGAAGAAGTTATGCAGCGTATAACCCTGCATTGAAAAACAAAATCTAAAAGAAAACTATCCAAAAACCACAATAAAAAATCATTAGTTCCACAAAGCAGTTTAAAAAGACAAATAGTGGTTGATAACGAGATTTTTGAAAATATGAATAGATTGTGCTTGCCGTACGGATACTGGGAGAGAATTCAATGGCGGACTGCTTGGACAGCAAAAGGACGGCCACTATGATATATATATATTACTTATAAATATTTATATAAGTAATATATTTAAATGTATTCTATGCATGTATATTTAGGTTTATTTTTAAATAAATATTTATGTAGTTACTTTTACTGGTGTATGTTTAAAGTAAATCACTTTTTTTTATTATTATTATAGCCGCATTCGTGAATTTCTTTATGCCTGAAGGTTGACTGGCAGAGAATGCTTGTAGCGTTAAGTCCGCCTTTTGTCTATTTTTGTAATTGTGGCAATAAAGTTTAAGTAAATAAATAAATAAATATGATCTTAGGGAATGAAAGCAAAATAAACTTCCAGTCACAGTAAAATCCACACCAATACTCCAAATAACTTCTCCTTAATTTAAACTAACGCTAATTAACTATGACACGACATAACTTAACATTGCACCTATCTTCTCAGTCTGGCTACGAATGAAAGGGACGGAAGATAGTCCAAATAAATAGCTTCCTATTTCTAAATCAGTCCACATTAAGAAACCACTCAATAACGAAAATGCAGTTAAACAATTTAAAGATTTAAATTCAATAAAGTCCTTATGGCATGTGATCTAAAGTCGATTATCATGTGACTTAACGCACGTTTTCAAAAAAACTATTGTTGATGATTGTGCCTACATTAAAATTCATATCGATGCTATCTGAAATAATTCATAGTAATTTAATTAATGATTTCACGGTCTGTCATGGATCTTTAAGAGCGTTACAAGTTTAAGTACTTTTTTAATATATTTTTTATTACGGAATGATTGTGTATGTTTTTTTTCGAGTGTTTCGTTACCCTAAACATTGTGTTTGGGGTAACGGATTTGTAGAAAACTCTGTAAACATATAAGCCAATATAATTATGTCTTTGGTTCAACTATGTAGAATACTAGACTCGCATCGCATGGCAGCGTAAGAAAAACATAATATGTGTGAACTCTTACATTTTCCGAGCATTAACATAGAATATCACGCTCAAAGAATACATACTTTCGGAAACCACTGCGACTGTGTAGAAAACGGTCAATATGAATGCCAACAACTCGGACAATTCCTAAAAAGTGAAAGAACAAAAACAAAAACGGACAATATATAAAAAAGAGCTTTTTAATAAATTTTAACCAATTTATTAAGAATTCGTAAATGATTTATGCAGGCGTTATAATATCATAAAATGTAAAATGAAATATTTTCGGTTCATACAGTTTAGATCTGAAAAAAAAACTAATTATGAGGTCAATTCTGGCTATTGCTTTGAATTTGGTCATTTGAATTTCGTGCTTACCTCATTTACAATAGCTATATGTTTATGAAATGAAATGAAAAGTCATTTATTCAGTCTAGGCTGTTACAAGCACTTGTGAATGTCGAAAAGCTACGCCATCGGTTCGCAAATCTACGGCGGGAGACCTTGTTGAGAAGAGCCGGCAAGAAACGCAGCAAAGGCTGTATTATACACACACAGGGAAGCATTTTTGCAGGCCGGCAAGATGAGGACGGTTGGTGTAGCAGTTTATAACTGCTGCGTTTGAATTTTATCACCACTTAACATCAGATGGGGTAAGGTCATTTGCCTACCTTGCTATAAAAAAATAACACAGATTCGACTATTAAAATGACATATCGCACCTTTAGAATTGAAGTGACCTAATCCAAAATTCTTGTTTTTTGGTAAACGCTATAAATGTGATTGACAAGTTGGCCATTGTTTTGTTTTTCTGTTATAATACTACGAGTTGTACGTTTATTATCCTATTTTTTATTGTTAATGGTAGGATAGGATTTTGTTTTCACGATTATTTACTTAACCAGTCTGTATAACTAACTATAACCTTTGTTAATTAATCATCAAAAAAAAAACATGTCACTTATTTTCCAAAAACAGTTTATTACAATTGGCTTATTTCACTTTGTGCCCATTTTTTACTAAACAACGTAAAACAAAAACGTAAATATTTAGTATAGAGGTGATTCATTTCTGATGTTATATATTTGATAGATGACATATTTTGTAATATGCTAGTTTAATAATTAATGATTTTCTAAATTAAAGGAAAATTAAATAAATGTCCACGCAACACTGAATGGGGTACTTCAATACTGAGGGAGGCGCGGTATACGTGTCATTTGAAAGAGACGGAAATAGTACGTTTGTCTTCTTCTGGCCTAAAAGAGCCTGTTTATTATTAATAAACTGATAGAATACATGTTTTTATGTCGTTTCACGTTTAAAAGTCATTTTGCTATTTTTTTTTATTTAAGTCACTTCAATTCTAAAGGTGCGATATACTCTGTGGCACCACTTACAATATTAACGTTACTCTATCCACAAAAAACTTTTAAACTCTTAATTTAACGTTCAGTGTAAGAGAGAGAGAGGGGTGGGGGGGGGGGGGGAACAAATAAAAACAAAAACGTAAAAAGTAAAGTTTACTCCCTGCGAGAAAACTTAACACGGTTTTTCACGGCTTGCATGCGAAATCCGCGATATTTATGGCCCTTGGTTCCTAGAACTTTGGTAGCAAAGTAGCAACTTTTGTAAGCTACAGTTAGTTACCTGTACAGTAAAATGGCGGATCGTGTGAGAAGCTGGGACTTCGCTCTTAGCATTTTTGCTTTGTATTCCTATTTATATTTACATTAATACACCCACGCGCACACGAGTTTCGCTCACAAATCTTTATCTTGTGCTGTTATAGACTCGAACTTTGTTCTTAAAATTTTGCAGCTTTTTTAGTGCTACATTGTAAAATTCATCAGAAATTGGCGAAAATTAATGTGCTGGTGTTAGGATAGTGACAGAAAATATTAAATGCGGTTTTTCTTTATTAAAGACTTAATTTTCATTTATATTTTATTATAAATATTTTACTTTATAGCACAACACACCATTTTCAAGTACAGCAAAAACCAGAAGAAAAATACTTTTTTATAACATAGATTACAAAACAAAGAGGCAAAGGGATTCAACTATTAAACTGCCAAGTATTAAATCACATATTCTTAATAGCTGTCAATAGGTATGACGACTTACTTTTTTTTCTTCATTTCTTAGGTTGATGATCAAAAATTAATTGACAAGAATTTTAAAAACGTTCATATAATTCATTCATTACAGATATATCATCATCAGCCTATTAATGTCCCCCATGTTGGGGCACAGGCATCCCCAATGGATGGAATGGGGAGATTGGGCCATGACCCACCACGCCCAGTGCGGGTTGGCGGGTGCTAACGACTGTAGATGCAGCCGGGACCAACGGCTTAACGTGCCTTCCGAAGCACGGAGGAACTCGACGTTGCTTAACTTCAATGATCGCAGCCGAACGCACTAACCCCTGCGCCATCGTGCCCTTTGCCATTTTTTGGATGAGAAAAGAAAAAAATAATTGTTCATAATTTTAATAATCTGACTAATTAGAATTTCGTTCACTTTTCCCCGTCATCATCGATATTTCTTCAAGTTATTGTTTATGCACAAAATTTTGACTCCAACAATAGTAAAAAATATTGTGTCATTGAGGAGTGATCTTATAAAATTTATCTTAAGACACACCTTAACCTAACCTTGTAAAGGTGTGATCCCACGATGTGTGTTGTCGCGCGGACGCGCCGCGCATCGTTGCCAAACGTATGATAAATCTAACGTTCGAGGTTTTAGCAATATCTATACATGATACGAGTTAAATTGAAATCTCGTACATTTTGATATGAGATTTGAGCAATGTACACAATCCAAAAATATTATCAGAAAGTAAATAAATGTCCAGTCCACAAAGGGTCGTCTCATTAAGTACAGATTCATTATGCCATTATTGCTTGTGCTGGCACGTCATGTGGCTAATCGTGTTTGCTATTTGGTAGATGTGTATCCACAACGGACAGTGAGAGGAAGGGACTGCTATCGAGGCAGATGCGATTGGCCATGTGAAGTTCCGGCATAACAGGCCCTGCCAGAAAACCAGCGCTACTGTGACACGTTTTGTAGCGTGTTGCGGCAGCATTACGCTAGACAGGGTCCTGATTGACCACAAATGGTGTATTTTTTTTTCTTTTCTCCATTGTATATTTTCATATTTTTTTTTGTATGTTGTTTTTTAAATTTATTAATGTGGTCAATAAAAATGATTCTCTCTCTCTCTCTCTCACTCTCTCAAACGTTGGAGTTCTCATACGTATGGCAACCCTGCGCGGTGCATCCTCGCGCGCGACAACACCCATCGTGGGATCGCACCTTAAGAGATAAACATACATCATGAACGAACGTGTCTAAACATACTATTTTCGTCGAAATTCTATTTTTTATGTGACCTTCGTTTTAAAAATAGCAGATGAGTGTGTACTCCGCTACCCCCAAACAGAATGGACAGTTCAAATGTTATCATATCACGAACCATTTATATGCCTGGATATGGTTTAAATAATAACTATTTTATAGGTGGATTATATCGTAGATAATTAAGAAACCATATATTTTTAGAACGGTTAAAGTTAGTTTAATAGAATAATACAATATCAGAAATACAATAAAAACTTAAAAAATGTTCGTTGTTTATTTAAACAGCTCAATTTTTGGGATAGATTTGAAAATGTTGCTTGTATTATCTTGCCAGGTTGACTTAGTATCTAAATTAATAAAACAAGTTTTAACGGTAAAAATGCACTGATAATTAATTATTTATGACGTTTCGCATGCTTTTCAGGCTGCGTCGTCAGAATTATTATTATAATTCTATAGTAATAATAATTTATAATAAAAATATAATTAATTTTTTTTTATTATTATTATTATTTTTTTATAATAATAATTCTGAAGACACAGCCTAAAAAGGATGGACGCAAAACGTCATAAATAAATAAATCAGTGCATTTATACCGTTGAAACTTGTTTTATTTAATGAGCGGTGTGCGTGAAAACCTAAGAAAACAATTAGTATCTAAATTGTTTTTTTTAATGTTTTGTTTAGACTCAAGTGTCTGCTTCTGTAAACTTACCAATTTACCAGTGCAGAAAACGTCCTCTTTATAAATACAAAAAAAAACGGAAATAAAGATGTGGTAGAAAACTTAAATGGTAGTACCTATTAAAATAGTAAATCTGGTCACACTGTTACCAACACAGGATTAGTGAGGAGTTAAATGTTCCGCTTAATGCACTGTCGCATTGCAGACCAGGTCACTCCTTAAATTAAACCCGGCAAAATTAATAGCCCTGACCGTGTCAGTTTATTAAACTATTTGTCTGTGACTTTTACAGAAATACTTACCCTATTGTTGACTGCTTTTATAGACGACGATTCGACGACCTCCGTGGCCGAGTGGTTTGTACGCCGGGTTTCATGGTGTCACCGACTCGAGAGGTCCTGGGTCCAAATCCCGGTGGGGGCAGATGTTTGTGTGATGAATACGAGCATTTGTACTCCAGTCATGGATGTTTAATATGTATTTTCTACATAAATCTTTATATATATAATTCTTCTGTGAGTGTGTATGTCACTGAACTTCTCTTAAACGACTGGACCGATTTTGATGAAATTTTTTGTGCGTGTTCAAGGGGATCTGAGAATGGTTTAGATTCACAATTTTGTCCGCAGGACAACCCCTATTTATTTAGGACGGTACGAAATTCGCTGGGTCAGCTAGTATACTTATATATGTACAGTATATGTATTCTATCCGTTACCCTAGCATCCCATAACACAAGCCTTATAGTGCTTACTTTGGGGCTAGGCTACTTGGTGTGAGTGTTAAAAAATAAAAATAAATAAAAAAAGTCATAAAAGCCTGTAAAATTTCCTGCCTCACATCTTAATCCACCCTGACGTATTCCATTCGGTCGCTTAACTGCCAAATCCACTGTGATTCCATAGTCCTCACTCTCGACATCATCAACATCATCATCAGCCCATTAATGTCCCCACTGCTGGCACACAGGCCTACGCTACGGATGGAATAGGGAGATTGGGCCTTGTCCCACCACGCGGGCCTAGTGCAAATTGGCGGGTGCTAACGACTGCAGCTGCAGCCGGGACCAACGGCTTAACGTGCCTTCCGAAGCACGGAGGAACTCGAGATAGAAGATTTTTAGTGACCGCTGCGAAAGTTGCTTTGCTCCAACGATCGCAGCCGAACGCGCTAACCACCTGCGTCATCGAGCTCCTCCACTGTAGACAATTAAAGGATTATTTCATAAAATAAACAGTCAATTAAAATCTTCCAACAAGACGGAGTGCACAGTAAAAGGCGTAAGCTCTGAGATAGCACAAATTCATAGACGAATAAAATTGAAAACGTAACATAAATTTCATTTTATAGTGGCCGCTATTAACTGTAGGACGGCTGCTAATTTTGAAATGTGGCGAAATAAGAACCAACATCTCCAACGCCGATACAATTTATGGCATCCATACAGATTTCGTTTTAGGTTTATTGAATTTTTGAGCAGCTATAAACGGAATGAATGATAAATAAATAAGGTTGAGTTACGAGCTTTGGAATGGTTGAAGATCGGATGATATCGGAGATAACATTTTTATGTGTGATAGAAATCAATGCGGAGCTAACGCAAAAGTCGATCGAGTGTTGCTTAAAACCGATGTCGTGGCTTATTCCTTGTTAAATTCGTCGTGCCCTACTTGTTTTGTCATGCGTATTTAACCTAAAATTGCCACGGAGCGGGATGGCAGATTCTGTGTTATTATTATTATTATTATTACAGCCTTTTAATTCCTTAAAAATTTATACATGTCATTCATTCAATACAATTTAATTATCAGGTCAATTAATTTATTTGACTACAAACATGTCAATTACGATTTAAAAATATGGTCAATAACCATTTTTGTAGTTCTTCAACGAGTAAAGACCTCCTCCATTTTGCTCCAAGTTTTTCTATCTTTGGCCTTGGTGTTCCAGTCTCTACCAACCTCGTCGTTAATTCCATCTATAAGATGCTGTATAAAGACATTCAATTCAAATCTTAAGAGTCCCGGAGTGCCAACTTTAAAATTATACCCCTGTCGATGATAAAACTGTATGGGAGTTTTTTTCCGAATTGTAAGATTACGGAGTCAGATTTTTGTAACTGGGTGTTTAAGGTCTTGCAATTGTATAAGGTAATATATTGTTTTATCTTAAAAGTGTGTCAAGCAAGCATATGCCTACCTAATAGTAAGCGGCCGCCTGGGCTATCTGGCGTCTTTAGCCATACCAAAAATATCATTCGCGCCATTACCTTCTCTCAGTTCATCTCCTACCCCGTGGAACCCTGGAATTTTACTCACCAACAGAAACACAACACCATCAATAATCATAATCAAAATCATTTATCCAGTTTAGGCTGTTACAAACACTCATGAATGTCTAGAAGCTACGCCATCGGTTCGTAAATCTACAGCGAGAGACCTTGCACTGAAAAGAACCGGCAAGAAACTCAGCAAGGACTATTTTTGCTCCCTGTTTTATTATTTACAGAGTTGTCAAGTTGAAAAATGACTTCAGACATGAAGTCACCTTTCATTTCATAATGATCAAATACACTAATTGCGTATCTGCATTTTGATTGCTGTGTCATACAGTTTATAATATGCATACAGTATAAATACACTAGGTGCAATATTGCACTGTGGTATTTTCTAAGGTGGAGGTTATTTCCGCTGATGCACGTCTTGATTCTATCGGCAAAGTTAAAGAATATACGATGTTAAAAATAGTTATCCCAACGTTAGTTAAGAAGGCGTGCCATCTCAAACAATGTCAGAATTTGTTTTCTTACAACATTCGTCGAGACGGAACTGTCGGTGCATGGCTAACCCAAATTTTTTGTCCGAAAATAAACATCGAAAACGAGATACCAGATATATTTATTTGGCGGTACTGTCACCATAATGTAAAGAGTAACATAACTGAACTTAACACGATTTGAAATAAACCTTTTTTTATGACCTTATTTCTTCAGATGTGATTCGTGATCTTTATTGTTTGAAGTACCAAATTTGAATGAACAATTACAATATATTTTACAAACAATAATTACAATTCTAAAAATAATTTCACTGGTAACTGTGCTTATGAAATTGTGATCTCAACATTCTAAGAACTGTGGCTGTGTATATTTTAAATAAAAACTCTTAATTTACATCAAATTTTATGATCCGTTCAATGTAAAGATAAACGATATTCGTGAAATTCATTATCAGATCGGTTCTGCGAACAAAATGTACTTTTTATACTTCTTTACGTTTAGTCTGTTCATCCATACCAAGTTGTCCATATTGGTATGACAGAACGGAGTATTAATTATTCCATTTATTCTGACTAGAATGGATACTTTCGAATGTTTCAAAGAAATCGCAAAAAGATTGGTGGAGACCACTGGAGACCGCAGAGCTGGCGGCTATTTCGCCCAGCGCATAAGCCTCGCCATTCAGCGGGGAAATGCCGCCAGCGTCCTGGGAACCTTTGCCGACGGGTACGATCTAGGGCAGCTTAATTTTTAATATTTTTAATATTTGTATAGTTTTAGTGTAGTTTTATTTTAATATTTGCCATGTTAAACATTGAAAACCATTTTCCCCAACTAATTTATTTTATGATTCCCCAACTAAACCCATGTTACATTGTCCTCGTCTTATTTATTCTGTTAAAAATAGTGATGTAATCTGTTCTCGGTATTTAAGGTGACTTAATATTTTGTTTGGGCCCAGGTGCTGCATGTGCCAAAATTGGCGAAACGGACAATGTCGGTGTTAGGGGATATCAGACTAGCATTTTATATACTTGTAAAAGCTCGTTTTTGTATGCTCATATAGGCGGGAAAGGCGCTCCTTTTGGTACACGCGCAACTCGTATGTGCGTTGACGCGCTTCTCAACTCGTATAAGCGCAATTTGCGAGAGACATCTCCCCACGCGTCATCTTCTGACCACTATCAGTGACAACCAGCATCTTTTTCGTCTTCTCAGTCGACGGCAAGTGACGCAAATAGCAATGGTTCGTGGTCAAAATCCATGTTGATAATGACACGACACCACTATCGGTTCAAAATTCCGAAAAATCAAAATTCAACATCTTTTATTCAGTCTAGACTGTTACAAGCATTTGTGAATGTCGAAAAGCTACGCCATCGGTTCGCAAATCTACGGCGGGAGACCTTTTATTGAGAAGAACCGGCAAGAAACTCAGCAAGGGCTGTTTTTTCTCACTGTATTATATACAGAGTAGAGTTCAAGCGAACACGCCGAAATATGCCCTTTTACGCGAGTCCGGTGTTTTGAAGCGCGTAATATGGCGCGCGTGTGAAAGCGTATGCCGAAACGACCGTATACGCGCCGAAAAATACGCTTATCTGAAACCGCTCTTTCCCAATACAATTGAAAAAAAGTAGGACAACGAAAAACAAAAGATTAATAAACATTTGAAATTCATTCCCCGTCGGAATCAAACCGTAACGTCTTAGATTTCGGTTTCGGTGGACGCTAATGGAACCAGAAGTGTGGCTATCTCTTTCAACTTGATACAATTTCTGTATTTCAAATCGGCTGTCCCACTCCACCTGTCAAGTATCTGTTACCGGAACGACATGGACGGAATCCTAACGAGTGCAACTTGATAGTTGATAGTGGTTTTTTTCTTCTGTTTCGCTTAATTTTTTTTCTCTCTGACATTGATATGACCAGTTGTGGCTTTGATGTCTCGGTTGGATTTCTTATACCTACGGAGTATCTTTGGACGTCGCCAGGTAGAGCTGTAGAATAAATTTAAATGTGTTGACAGGCGCATTGTGTTTTGTTGTTTGTTTGACTGATTTAGTTTTTTGGTGTCTCGCATGGAAGGCCAATTTATTTTTTTACCTTTATTTAGGACTAGCTGTGCCCCACGGTGTTACCCGCGGTTCATTAGGAATATTTCCCCGCAGTAAAACGTAGCCTATGTGTTAATCCAGGGTGTCAGCTAACTTCATATTAAAATCACTTTAGCCGTTTAGATGGGAAGAAGTAACAAACATACATACTCACAAACTTTCGCCTTTATAATATTAGTGTCATTATTGTGTGGGTAGTGATTAATAAGAAGAAATGAATTTTACTTGAGATAATAAAATAATAAAAGTTTCTTAAAAATATGAATGAGTTTTGTGTGCTCATTACTATACGCATTAGATAAAACAAGTTTCAACGGTATAGATGATTTATTTATTTATTGACGTGTCGTATCCTCTTCTAGCTGAATTTTGAATCAAATGGAATTCAACTACAAATCAAAATTTTGAAAATATTATTTTGTTAAAGAAAAATCACCCGCCTACATCTAAATGATGTTAAAAGATTGGTTTATGAGAGGGTAAACTTTTCTGTAGATCTTTAAAACAAATGTTGAAACTAACATGCTACTTTCAACATTATTTGAATCTATTTTTAACAATTTGTTGGCAATGTAAGCGATATAATTGGCCTAAAATCTTTATTTACAAAATAAATTTTCTAAAAATCTCGGGTAAGATTACTCTCTACCATATACTGAAATATTCAGGAATAATTTATTTTACAAATGGTGGCCATCATGTTTGAATTATCACCTTTTGTTATTATTAAACATCTACGCTAGTCATCACGATGTTACGTGTCATCTACATTAATGTTAATCTAATCATATAAATCAAACTTAATAGCTCCACCACTGGTTCGAAGTATAAACATGTGTTAAAATTCAAAACTAACAGTTCTGCTGACAGCGTTTTATTAACCCGTAAGGCGCTTTGCAGACGGCGGGGCAGCGCGGGCCGGTCAATTTCGCTGCGAACGATAGCACAAAGTGAATCCTATACTACAAACGCACACAGAGGGCAAGAAGACCGCGCCGCAGGTGCCCGGCGGGCTCTGGCAGCGCGGCATGTCCAGTTTATATGCAGTAACGCAGACGGCGGCGCGAGGCGGCTAGCTCAGTCCGCGCCACGCCCTTTTTAGTGATGGACTATTCACTAGAACGAACGTCCTGAACTGACTGCCTCTGCCCGTCGTGTGCTTTGTGTACGCGGCGAGGGCAGCCGCAGACATCGACGGGCAGACGCGGTTTTTATTGCTTCGCGGACAAAAAGCCCGCCCCGCCCCGTCGTTTGCATAGCCCCTAAACTGAGTGTCCCATATTTTTCGTGACGTCATATTCGGATTAACACGTGGTCGTCGGTGGCTGCGCTTCGCTCGTAAATCAGGATCTGTTTAGCTTCATTTAATCCCACGACCTTGAACTGTTTCTGAGTCAGTTAAGCCGGGAGCTAAGTTTCGTGGTAAAAGTTTGGGATCAATTTAGCAACCTATCTTCGGTAGCTGGCGGCAGGCAAAAGTGTAACATTCTGTTTTAATTAATCTAAACGGACTTTCGAAACCAGCTCAGGTTGTAACAAATTTTCTCAATCTTATAAGATTCAATATTGATTATGTATCAAATAATTTATAGTAAGATAAAACTTAACTGCGGATTTTTTTGAAGTAATGATGTCCATAATATACCCTTCTGTTTACTACGCCAAAATATAGGTAAAAATTACTAGAAATTTCTTTGTATCTTTAAAAATGAGAAAGAAAGAGGAGCCTGATGGCGCGGGTGGTTAGCGAGTTCGGCTGCGATCGTTGAAGTTAAGCAACTTTCGCAGTGGTCGGTCATTGGATGGGTGACCAAAAATTATCTATGCCGAGTTCCTCCGTGCTTCGGAAGGCACCTGCACCTGCAGTCGTTAGTACTCGCCAATCCGCACAGGGCCCGCGTGGTGGGTGGCCCAATCTTCCTATTCCATCCATAGGCAAGGCCTATGCTCCAACAGTGGGGACATTAATAGGCTGATGATGATTCTGAATGGCACATATTTTTTTAAGATGATCATGAAACAATTTTAGTCAAAAAATGCAATACGCAACCTAACCTTACCTGTAGGTTACCAATTGTATTTATTAGGTTTTTTAAAGAACCATTTTAATATTTCCATTTTAAAATTAGTTAGAAGTCCGCTCCTTAGATGACCTTTACATCGTCACCGTGTTTGGGGACGGCGAGAACCTAAGGGGACCTCAAGCCGAGAATTGGCGAGTGCCTCTAGAGGTATTCCAGGCTGATGGCGTCTCCCCACGGGGGGAGTCTCCTCTCCGTCTGGAGCCACTAGAGAACTCGAACCTGAGGGGGTCCGCTCAACTAGAGGGCGTCTCTGAGACTCGGACCTCGGCTCTAGTTAGCCGTTGTCGTGTGGGCGGCGACTGAGCTCGCCTTAGAGCCACAGAGCGGAGTAGTCGCGCACTGGACCTCAAGCCGAAAATTGGCGAGTGCCTCTAGAAATATTCCAGGCGGATGGCATCTCCCCACGGGGACAGTCTCCTCTCCGTCTGGGGGAAACTTCGGCTATTCTTTGTACTCTCAGCTGTTTATGAGAATTTGAACGCTAAACATTCCGATTAAGAAGAATTTTAAATTCACTATTTCTTTACTGGGAGGTGACGAGACAAAGAGAATATAAATTCATGAAATAAGGTCAAGCCAGGAATGCAGTAGTTAATTAAATTAAACTAGATTCCGGATCGTGTAGACAGTTTATTACGGAATTATTTAAACCCTTTAAATTTCAATTGAACTAAACCATACCGTGAGTACAAATTTAAACAGCTCCATCTATGGGACAAATGGAGAAAGCATTTAATATAAGGTACCACATTGGACAATGCCCAAAGACGTCAACGAGCGTATACTAAAAGTATAGTGCAATACTGCAGCAGCCATCAAGAAGCATTGAAGGACGAAAGTTTAAAATATGTAAGTCCATCAATGCCTAGTTGTGACCAAGGCTTGTATAATTTTCTCTCTTAATTTTCTCAAATAACTAGAGTGAATTAAAAATTACTTTTCAAAAACAATGACGAAGAACAACAATTTTCATTTGTTTTTTGTTTTTCACTATACCGCTCTCTATTACCATGCCACATTCGAAATTGAAATAAAACTTTTGTTATGTCGCCTCCTTGGTTGCCTTGTTTCGGAGTAAAAGATCATTCCATTTTTTAATTACGTGACAGTTAAGATTTATTTGGCCGCTTAACAACTACAGATATGGCTTATTATACAACTTTTACCGGCCAGACGTATTTCTGAAGTAATTTTTCAACTTGACGACACTGTATATAACAATACAGGGAGAAAAAAACAGCTCTTGCTGAGTTTCTTGCCGGTTTTTCTCAGTACAAGGTCTCCCGCCGTAGTTTTGCGAACCGATGGCGTAGCTTCTTGACCTTCACAAGTGCTTGTAACAGCCTAGACTGAATAAAAATGACATTTCATTTCATTTCATTTAAATTTAACTTAATGTCAATCTGACACCAATCGTTTTAAGATTACTTTGGCGTATCGTATTTAAGAAAAAAAAAACTTAAAGACAGAAAGAGATAGAATATACTGTATCCTGTACAACATATTATCTGGATAATCACTCCACTGTCTGGATATGTTATAAACATCTGTTTTCCATCATGCTGTTGTGATAAAAAATCTTTGGAAGGGGGTGGGTCGAGAATGCTCCCGTTGTCTCATTGGATGTTTTAAAAATAAACTTACAAAACAAATTGACATTTTGTGTGTTTCACTTCGTTTGTTTAATGTGTTCAAACAGTTGAGGGGATTGTTAAGAATGATAAAATATGCGTTGCTTTTTATTTCTTTTTAAAAATAGCACTTGAATGAAGAGAACGCATCAAATACATACTTATAAGATAATGTCACAGTCCTAAAAAGTGGCGGTAAATAGGAATATATGAGAAACAGAAGATATATTAAGGCATTGGGATTTAACGTGAAAAAATACATTTAGTTGTTATAAATTTTGGGAAAAAAAAGCAGCTTATTAAATCCCTACGCTTTAGTTTATTTTTTCAATAAGTGTAAACTGTTAAAATTCAAAATGCATGGGATAAGTGAAGCCTACAGTTTCTTTCATGCGGGTGTTCACTATTTTAAAATCAAAATAATTATGTAGTATTATTTAACGAAACACTTTTTCGATAGCGTCATCGTATCAAGAGCAGTTTATTAAAGTTTTATCTTATTCTTGAAGTTTCGGATCTTTTACAGGCTCTGTGGTCACACGGACGGGTATAAATCGTGCTTTATTTGGAAAATTTTGTTTTATTAAGTACCCCACAAGGTTCGAGTGGTCTAGTGGCTCCAGACGGAGAGGGGACTCCCCCTGTGGGGAGATGGCATCCGCCTGGAATACTTCTAGAGGCATTCGCCAATTCTCGGCTTGAGGTGTCCTTAGGATGTCGCCGCCCGAAACCCAGTGACGCTGTAAAGGTCATCTGCGACTAACAGCATACACACTCAAAAAATAAAAGTTATTGATGTGAGTGAAAACCTACCAAATAAATAGTGTGATATTAATTGCCTCGACAGACGCTTAAACGCACAGAATTCGTAAAAAGAGTCCGTCTTTCTACTTCGAATTAATTTCTTCCATTAAATTACAAACAATTCAAGTTGTCCCAAAGAGACAGATTCATAGCTTGGTAATTCACAATTAAAGCGGTGTATTAAACCGACCGATAAATATCAGCGCATAAACGCCCAGTATCGTAAACAAGACGCGAGTTAATGTGACTCACGCGGATAAAACACAAAGGCTAATTGTGCACGCGTCCTTAACAGTTTCCGTATGATGAAATATTTACGCAAGTACGTTTGTGCGAGAGGATTTATTTTGGACTCTTACTTGTGTTCGAAGTGACTTCAATTCTTTTTTATGTAGATGAACAGAAGCTAATGAAAGTAGATGAAAGTAAAGATGGTAAAGAAGCTACTGTGTCCGATTTGTCGTAAGTCTGGACGTCACCATCACTTAACATCAGGTGGGGTGGAGTCATATGTCGGACCTATCTATAAATAAAAAATGGATGCGTGTTACTTATGTCCGCGCGTGAGAAGTTATACTTCTTTAGCATCATTAAAAATATTTTTTAATTGCATGCAAATAATTAATAATTACAATAAAATAATAAAAGGACTGGAAAAGGATAGTTAACACAGTCAATTAAGTTCAGTTTTAATTTGAAAAATTAAATAAATATTCAAAATATTCAATTAAAATCACTACTGAATTTAAGTTATTAGTCCATATGTAATTAGCACTTGTAAGTAACTAAAACACGTTGTGTCTATATAGAAACTAGAAACATGTGGATAAATATTATAAATATGAAAACAGTGATCAGAGGCGACGAGCGTGCCAACATTGTTTTTGACAACGCGATCATCTTATGGAGCTCCGGGGATCGTTCAAAGTACCTTTCGAACAGATTAGATTAGACACTAACATTCATAACGCGCCCGCGGCCAACTTCATGGTGTTACTATTGTGTTACAGTGATGCGCGCGCATCTCGAAACTTCACTCATATGATTTTTTCCTAACGCGCCCGCGGCCAACTTCATGCTGTTACTTTTGGGTTACAGTGATGCGCGCGCATCTAAAAATTTCACTCTCATCATTTTTTCATAACGCGCCTAAAGAAGTATAACTTCAAAAAGTTTAGCATAGCCTATATATATGCCGTACTATGAATCACCCGTCCCTGTTAGGATAAGAGTGCGAAGACCCGTTCTACACACGACACGCTATACCAGGTACAGCTACGTCCCTCGGCGTTTTTCCCGCCCCCACAACAACGGCTAACTAGAACCAAGGTCCAAGTCTCAGAAACGCCCTCTAGTTGAGCCGACCCCCTCAGGTTCGAGTGGTCTAGAGGCTCCACACGGAGAGGAGACTCCCCCCGTGAAGAGATGCCATTCGCCTGGAATAACTCTAGAGGCACTCGCCAATTCTCGGCCTGAGGTCCCCTTAGGATCTCGCCGTCCCCAAACCCGGTGACGCTGTAAAGGTCATCTGCGACCAACTGCATACACACTCAAAAAAAAAAACCGGTCCTTGAGGCCGTCTGTTCACCGCGGCCATTGGAACTTCAACGAAAACGAGTGCAAGACGACGTAACGGACTTGCGGCGGATAAGCGGCTAATGTAGAATGTATGTGTCGCTACCTCGACGCCGTCATGTCATTCTCGTTGACATCCCGCTGCTATACTGACAAAACACCGCGAAAAGTAGGTGTTGTTTCACAGTGGTCTTCTGTAAGATAGAGGTCACTACCCCAGATGGACACTTAAATTCGAACTCAAAATCTGACCAAAAAAGTTATTTATGACTAGTGGCCCGCCCTCGCTTCGCTTCGGTGTAGAGCTGTAGTGTAAACTATAGTTTTTGTTCTCAGGCTTGTGCTATAAACAATGACTTTATTTATATAATTACACGTGTTATTGTGAGTCAACCATAAAAGATAGACATATGCTGTTGCAGGATATTTTTTAGATAATTTTATGTAGAATATTTCCGTTATACATGATTTCTATGTAACTTTAACCATTAAGGCTGCACACGCGACGGAAGCTTAAAAATGAAGTAACTTCTCCCGTTTTCCCAACATTTCCCTTCACTACTCTGCTGCTATTGATTGTAGCGTGATGAAAAGTATACTATAACCTGCCCAGGAGTATGAAGAATAATTGTACCAAGTTTCGTTAAAATCCGTCGAGTAGTTTTTGTTTCTATAAGGAACATACACACAGACAGACAGACAGACAAAAATTTTACTGATTGCATTTTTGGCATCAGTATCGATCACTAATCACCCCCTGCTAGTTATTTTGAAAATATATTTCATGTACAGAATTGACCTCTCTACAGATTTATTATAAGTATAGATATAGATAATAGTGCGATAATTTGGTTATTACAAACGAGTAAAAGAATGTAAGTAAATGTAATTTTGTTACACACGTTCTACTAATGAGTACTTGCTCAATAAAAGCATGCTTTCGTACTAGTAATGAGCACGTCTGTCCGTACCTTAAAAGATACGCACGGAGCCATGTATGAGAAATGTTTTATCGTACGCTTCGTTGTATGGCTCGTAATTTTGAACTTTCGAACAATGTAAACAACATACGTAATTATGTAGTGTATTATTCTTGAAACAGATTTTTAATTGGTGACAAATCACCGTTACTCATGGACATCAGTAGCATCAGGAGCGTCACGAATGAGTTGCCGGCAGTGTTGCCAGGTCTCCAGATTTTACAGGAGATCTCCTGTTTTTCTGAAATTTCTCCTGTTCTACTGTTTTTCTACATGAATCTCCTGTTTTTTTAGAAAACGATTTTCTTTTTTAAATTGCATGTTGAGTTGCATTTTTCGTCATTAAAAATGTAGATAACCTTAAAAATTATAAAATAAATGTAATTGTCTAAATGTAATAGCTTTGAGGGGCGGCAGAAGCTACAGAAACACATTCGTTACTGATCTTTATCTTGATTTGATTTACCATTTCTAGGGGGGGGGGGGGGTGCAAACCGGAAAAAGTACACCCCTGCATCTACTGTTTTTCTTGTAGCTGTTTCCATACATCTACTGTTTTTTTCTGTAACGCCTCCCGATTTTTAAAAATCGGACCTGGCAACACTGGTTGCCGGTATTTATTATGAAGGATTCCAAAAACACCGATAGCAACAATAAATTACATAGTTAGCTTTTCAGATAGTTAACGTAAATTTCTCTAATCTAATCTAATTTTATTATTAAACTATCGTTAAATTTTCGATGACTAAAAATAAACACCATAGTTTTCGATAGTTTGTTAAATTACGATTTAGTAATTATTGCGATTTCAAAATCGTAATATATACGTGTATTAATCGTATCTTAAAACCGCTACTTTATGAAAGACAAGAAAGAAAGAAATATTCTAAGTAAGCTTTACCTTTAAGCGATGATAAAACGCAAGCAAAGCCAGGTGTCAAGCTAGAGTTGAAATAAATAACTTGGCGCCTACGCAATGCGCGTGTGGCCGGCCGGCCGCTCAAAAGCCCTCGATTTATAGCTCGGCTAACTTGACAAAAATCACATGACAGTACAGACAAAACTTCCTACAATTGCGCGTGTATGAGCACTGGCGATCTAGAATAAGAACTAAGGCTCACCTGCAGCACATTTGCTAAATCTCGATTTAACTAGAGCTGGATTACTGAATTACACTCATACAGAAACGTCAAAACTTCAAAATGAAATTGACATTATTATATGGGATATATCTTGTGCTAATTAAAATGAGATTTAGCAGCTGCAAGTGCATAGAAGTGATGCAAGGATGCTAGAGCGTATACTTTCGCATAGACTATACGTATTACCCAACCAAAAAGTATTAGTGGAGTTTTGCCAGGTTGTATTTGACATTAGATCGCTTTTTGATTCGGTATCGTTAATGTAAATGAGGTAAGTACTACAAGGTGTACCAATGCCATAGAAATATGGTGACTCCTTTATTTGTCATACTATTCGTAAGTGGAATTCTTTGCCCGCGCAAGTGTTTCCACTCTCTTACAATCTGAGGTCCTTTAAGAGAGGCGTGAAGAAGCATTTTTGCAGGCCGGAAAAGTGAGGATGGTTGGTGTGGCAGTTTATAGCTGCTGTACCAGCTATCTTCGCGTTTGGACTTTATCACCACTTAACATCAGGCGGGGAAGAGTTGTTTGCCTACCTGGCTATATAAAAAAAAAATATCCTATTGGACGTTTGTAAAGCGGTACGCTTGCACGCTATTCATAGTACGGTTCATTGCAAAGTATATTTGTCCCTTTCTTGGTCCATATGTAAGAATAGAGGAGCTCGATGGCGCAGGTGGTTAGCGCGTTCGGCTGCGATCGTTGAAGTTAAACAACTTTCGCAGTGGTCGGTCCATTGGATGGGTGGCCAAAAATTTACTATCTCGAGCTCCTCCGTGCTTCGGAAGGCACGTTAAGCCGTTGGTCCCGGCTGCATCTGCAGTCGTTAGCACCCACCAATCCGCACTGGGCCCGCGTGGTGGGTCATGGCCCAATCTCCCTATTCCATCCATAGGGAAGGCCTCTGCCTCAGCACTGGGGACATTAATAGGCTGATGATGATGATGATGTAAAAATAACATAAGAACATTTACGACCTCCGTGGCCGAGTGGTTCGTACGCCGGGTTTCATGGCTTTCGCCGACTCGAGAGGTCCCGGGTTCGAATCCCGGTGGGGGCAGATGTTTGTGTGATGAATACGAACATTTGTACTCCAGTCTGGATGTTTAATATGTATTTATATAAATATACTTATATATGTACAGTATATGTATTCTATCCGTTACCCTAGCATCCCATAACACAAGCCTTATAGTGCTTACTTTGGGGCTAGGCTAATTGGTGTGAGTGTCGGAAATATTTATTTATATTTATTATTTTATTATTTTATTTAACCATATGAATCGACTTTATGATTTCAGTTTTACACTCCTACGGCTTTAGTTCTTGTTCTGAGACGTTCTCTATTGGCGGCGACAGGCTGCCAGTGCACACCCACAGCGTTAATACCTGCATGGAGTTTTGCTTCTGCGGTTTCTTTGCTCAAGTGACAAAAACTGCGCGTGCTCAACCACATAAAACCACAACAAAAGGCTGTCAGAGGAATGGCGCTTGCGAATTTATTTATTACCCACTTATATTATAAAGACGGGCTAACTTAATTATATATATGTATGAGGCATGAATAGTGTAATATTTAAACGAGGTAATGATAAATAATGGAGTTTGTTGATTTTATAGCTATTAACAGGATTGTTACCGAGTACCTTGTTTTTTATGGGTCTCCGATGTTTCGGCACTGTTGCAAGCGCCATGGTCACGGATAAACTGTTACTCCGTGATCATGGCGCTTCTTGACAGAGTCGTCGTGTTCGTCACATCAGGATTGGTGGCTCGCTTCACAATACGCCGCCATTCGTCCCGCACTGCGGCCTTTCTAGTGCACTCGTGAAGTGGACCGTTCAGTGCCGCTTTTATCTGGTCAGTCCAGCGCATTGGTGATCTGCCGCGCGCCCTTACGCCTTCGACTTTGCCCTGCACTACCAGTCGTTCCACTGACGCATCATCTCGGCGTGAGATGTGGCCAAAGAAAGTTAGAATACAACCTTGTACGGTGGAAGACAGACGTTGTTTGATGGACAGTTCCTGGAGGATGGATGCATTGGTTCGGAATTGTGTCCACTGTATGCCAAGCATTTTCCTCCAGCACCACATTTCTAGGGCGTCTATCTTCTTTTTCTCACTCTCTCGCAATGTCCACGTCTCAGCACCATAGAGGAATATGGGAAACACTAATGCCCTGACGAGTCGTGTTTTCGTGGCTTTTGTGATGTTCCTGTTTCTCCATATTTTTTTTGAAGTTTGTCCATAGCTGACCTCGTGATTCAGTCGAATGATTAGTATCTCTTAGACAAGTCCGTCCGTCCGTCCGTCCGTCCGTGGTGCTGTTTCAGCGGCCAAACCGTAAGAGATAGATATAGAGAATGTTTAAGTTATAAGTTAAGAATAGTCTGATAAGACTACAAACCGGATGTGAGTAACGTAGCAGTAGCACTTCCGGTTTTCGAGAAATCACGTGATTTCTATTTCAAACGAAACCACACAAAATCTCCGAAGTTCTCAATAAATTAAATACTTTTTTTTTTTGGTGAACATTTGGTTCACATGTTTGCTAGTTAGTATTATTCGAAGTTGTGCATCGCTAATGTACATACTAACTCCTGATATTGAAGTTTTGTGGTAACGACGGGCAACTACGGAACTTACACAGGGCGTGGCACGACGCGCACTTGGCCTATTTTCATTTCATAATTAACAAATTTAACAAAGTACGAACTGTCAAAGATAACATATCAATAGAAACTTCAGTCACAATATAACACACTATCACGTACGCTGGCCGCTTCATCCAAACACAGTGATATAGACATGTCTTCTTCTGTTCGCAAATTTAGGTCTGCTCTTTTAGACTCTTTTATACCCACATAGATCAAATCATATTATTGTTAAGCATACCACCACAACGGCGTCGATTCTGACAGCGTTCTATAGGCCTAGACTTGGATTAGGCGGCAGTGTATCCTTGTCATTCTCAATACAGAGTACAAGTGAGGGACTGGTGTTGGATTTGTTTTTGGGTCTGGAGAATGATGTCAGAATGGATATGAATATGTACCTAATATTTAGTTCTGTATTTTTGAAGTGTTTGCACTAGATTCCCTTATTTTGTTTATCGTAAGTCTACTTCGTAAGTATTTTTTTTACGCATGCAGTGGCAGCCTTTAAGTAAGGCAGCACTAAGAATTGTTTTCTTTGTTTCTTTGTCAGTTTGTACTTTTATTTGGTGTTTGTTTTGTTGGCTGTCCTTAATAAATAAATAAAAATAAACCATTTTCGTTGCTAAGTAACCATTTGCTTTATTGAAGAATTGTAGCGTAAGGAACGATTTAGTTACTTAGCAAATAAGTAATTACTTTTCAAAAAGCAACTAAGTGTTTAAAAATACGAGTGTTAGTCTTAGTATAATCAAATCAATCAATCAAATCGTTTATTCGTTGTCATCGGTAACAATAAGTTTTTAAAATTTATATAAATGTGCCTCCATGACATGCTCAACAGCATACGAAAATTTGTTATCATTTTAAATTAAAAAAATCATAATTATAAAAGAATCAATACATTAATCTATACACCAATATGAAAATAAAAAAAAAACGAAATATCAGTATCCATTAAAAATTTATTTACATTATAATAATATTTATCCACTAAAAATTTCGTCAGTATTTTTTTAAATGTATTTGTATTATAATAGAAATAATTTGACATACTTTCTCTCAACGAACCTTAAAAAAACCATACCAAAAAAATTGCAGAGCACATCAAACCCGCAATTTATTAATTAATACCATTGGCTTGAAACTTTCTTATTATTAACACACGAGTTAGAATAAATAAAGAGCGTCTCATAAGATTTGCTCTCATGTGATATCAAGAACAGCTGTTATTTCAACTATAAGAAACGATCTATTGATCTTTCTTGAATCGACCTGAAGTAACAGTATGTAGGTATGTGTAAGCATAATAAAATGAAAGTTAGTTTTTGAGTTTAAAGTTACAAGCTATTAAATAAATAAATATATCCAACACTCATACCAATTAGCCTAGCCCAAAGTAAGCACTGTAAGGCTTGTGTTATGGGATGCTAGGGTAACGGATAGAATACATATACAGTACATGTATAAGTATATTTATATAGAAATACATATTAAACATCCATGACTGGAGTACAAATGCTCGTGTTCATCACACAAACATCTGCCTCCACCGGGACTTGAACCCGGCGTGCAAACCTCTTGGCCACGGAGGTCGTCTTTTATTTATTTTTTGAAGTTATACTTCTTTAGGCGCGTTATGAAAAAATGATGAGAGTGAAATTTTAAGATGCGCGGTCGCTTTAGCGACCAACTTCATGCGTTACTTTTGTGTTTTCCGCACATTAAGACAATCTACCAACTAAATAGAAATAGAATCTCTATTTAGTGGGTACTAACGATTGCATTGTGAAGGCCTATCAAAAGTATTTATTAACGAAACCAAAGCGCGATTCAGGAGACTACAGCGCCATCTCTTGACCATTGGTGTAGTAGAACCAAAAACCACATCTTTATTAATGTTAAAAGGGTGGCAAAAAAGCATATGGCCCTCCTGATGATAAGCGACCACCATAGCCTGTAAACGCTTCATCATCATCATCATCATCAACAGCCTATCTTAGTCCACTTTTGGACATAAGCCTCTCCAATAGACGTATAGACGCTTGCGAAACCACAATAATCACTCTCATCTTTGCTTACCCTGACGCGATCCCCTACCCGATGCAGCCCTTTTATTATAACGCAGGTAGATAATCTTTTTACAGACGACGGCGCCTTTAAGAGGCACACCGTCGAACGGACCTCACACCGAGGACCCCGCAACTCTTACGGGCGCTTTACAGCATAATATCCGCTAAAACCTGCTAATACCTTCTACACTGCTTAATGCGAAGCCGCGGGGTCCCCGTTAGGGATTCTACCACGACTCCGCACCCAGCAGTATCCCGGCCTCGCCGGGGTTCCACGGCAGGGTCTCCTGAGGTATTGCGGGGACCCCGCAGACGTGCGCAGGTAGGCCCGCGTGTGGGGGCTGGGTACGCGGCCTAGTGCCCACCATACCGCCCCCCATCCGCTGCGGAAGGGCTTCTTGGGCGTACCCGTCCAAGAACCCTCCGCCGCTGCCCCTTCGTAGGACAAAACTACAAGAGGTACTCGTTGGAGCCCTTTTTTTTCTCTTCTCGCCGGCACGGGAAACAGTGCCTGCCCTACTCAAGCAGGACCAGTGCGGAAGGCCACACTGATCCTACTCCACTAAAATCCCCCGGTACCCTCCTACGCCCTAATGGGGGCGTCTCGGGGCCGGCGCACCTGCGTGCGTCACATCTCCGAGCACGCCCCCGGGCAGGCCCGGCCCCGGTCTGGGCGACGCGCCTCAGGGGGACTGCGCTAGGGTACTAGGCAGTCCCCAGACGTGGTGTCCTATACCGGAGCGGCACTTAGGACGCGCGGCTGGTCAGCCCGCGCCCAGACCACCTTAGGGCCATCGAAGACCGGCAGTCACCGCTGCCTGCCTTCTTCGGCCCACCCGTCTACGCCGGAGAGGGGAGACTAGAGCGTCCTCCTCCCGCTCCCTCTCCGCTGCCTCCTTCTGCGCCATCACAGATTCGCAGAAGGAGGCGGCAGCCCTCCAGGCTCTCTCGCTACCAAGCATGACTCTTACCATATTTGGCAGCGTGAGGCCTCCTCCGCCGAGCGCCGCGATCTGATCGCGGCGCTTATTTCGCCAGGCCGGACACACGATCAACGTGTGCGCGGCCGTGTCGTCGGGAGAGGCGCAGTGATGACACCGCGGCGTCTCCTCCCGACGGGCGACTCGGTCCAGGTAGTGACCGAAGCACCCATTTCCGCTCAGTACCTGCACCAGGCGGTGGGTGAGGGTGCCCCGCTGGCGCCCTACCCACTCCTCCAACACGAAACCGGACGAATCGCCTCGATCGTCCGGTGGCCAGCGGCTGGGTTGGCGAGTGCCTCCACCCATCGGCGCAGAGCCTCCCTCTGCGCCTCGGTGCGGACCCGTTCTAGAACCTTACTCACTGACAGCAACACACCACTAAAAGCTAGTGTTATTTTTACTGTGATTTTCTGTAAGGTGGAGGTTACTTCCCCAGACGGGCGCTCCAATTCGAGCGGGAAATCCTTACTTCCCCAGGGGGGTCCTTTAACTCGATCGGCAAATCCAATGTGCTCTACCACTCTTATACTAATAGAAAGAACCCCATTTGCCTAAACCCGCAATAGTATTTTGTTTATTTTATTCTCAGATTTATAATAATAACTTCATTGGAACTACTTTACATTTTGGTTCATTATAATCTGAACCCTACCCCCTGGAAAAGGTTGCCCTGAGGACCAGAACACAGTGCTCTCTACTATTGTTAAGTTTACAAAGTATTGTAGTAAGTTGATACCTTTATATGTACTTTAAAGGTACAATAATTCAAAAATCTATATTATATAAAACTCAAAGGTGACTGACTGACATAGTGATCTATCAACGCACAGCCCAAACCACTGAACGGATCGGGCTGAAATTTGGCAAGCAGGTAGATGTTATGACGTAGGCATCCGCTAAGAAAGGGTTTTGATCAATTCTACCCCCAAGGGGATAAAATAGGGAATGAAAGTTTGTATGAAACTTTGTCAATTTTAAACCGATCGGGATGAGACTTTGCATGCAGGTATAGGAAGAATCATAGATGAATGTCATTGTGTATAATACAAGCCTGAGAACAAAAACTGTAGACTACACTTCAGCTCTACACCAAAGCGAAGCGAGGGCGGGCCTCTAGTACTAAATAAAAATTTAATATCCATAGATGGCGTTACTGTTATGTTTAATATTTTTCTATGCAAGTTCTGAATCACGATATTTAGTTTGTATTTTGAATACACTTAAGTTCAATATTATTTTGATATAGACAACCTTTGCCACAGATTTCGGTGTTTTATTTACTTAAATAGCTCACAGACAATTTGAGATTTGAACATAGTCCTTCGAGCCGGATTACTTTTGTTCTGTAGTCTGAGATTTAACTTATTGTTTTAAGGTCATTTTGGACCAAACTGTCCATCAGCAGTCAATACTCTTGTGAAGGAATCAATGTCCCCAAAACCGACATAAAATACCCGCATTCCGGGGAAAAGACAACATTTTTAATTTGCAAACTTTTTCGTTTGACAAAAGGCCGATGGCATGGCGCATGGCGGGTGTGGAGTGGCGCCCTCCTTATTTCACGGTTATTAGTTAAACTTGTTACGTACGCCGCTCTCTATTAAAATGCAAATGCAACACGCCTGAAAAAGTTAATGTAATTTTTTTTACATGTTGTAGGTACATACTCACCTCCTTGTTTGTCTTTGGGTATTTGTCTTTTGTTTTTAAATAAACAAACCTTTTTTTTTTCGAAAAAGAAATTAGAGTTTACTCATTTGAATGAATGTGCTTACCGCGTGAAAATTTGTTTAGATTTTTTTGAAGTTATACTTCTTTAGCCGCGTTATGAAAAAATTATGAGAGTGAAATTTTAAGATGCGCGCGCATCACTGTAACACAATAGTAACACCATGAAGTTGGCCGCGGGCGCGTTATGAATGTTAGTGTCTAATAATGGTGGATTATTAACCACTTAATGGTTAATAATCCACCATTATTAGACATCTGTTCGAAAGGTACTTTGAACGATCCACGGAGCTCCATAAGATGATCGCGTTGTCAAAAACAATGTTGGCACGCTCGTCGCCTCTGATCACTGTTTTCATATTTATAATATTTATCCACATGTTTCTAGTTTCTATATAGTCACAACGTGTTTTAGTTACTTACAAGTGCTAATTATATATGGACTAATAACTTAAATTCAGTAGTGATTTAAATTGAATATTTTGATTATTTATTAAATTTTTCAAATTAAAACTGAACTTTATTGACTGCGTTGACTATCCTTTTCCAATCCTTTTATTATCTTATTGTAATTAATTATCTGCATGCAATTAAGAACTATTTTTGAATAATTCCAAAAAGAAGTATAACTTCTCACGCGCGTACTTAAGTACACGCACCCATATTTCTTTAAATTATCGTAAACATACGCACGTACAGACGAGGCGAAGGACTTTATTTTTATTAAGTAGTATGATTTCGGCTGTAAACTATCTTGCCTTTTTTAGTTAAATTACCGGTATCAAATACGTTTAAATACTGGTGTGGTTTCATGAAACAACGATGCAAATGAAACTAAAAATATTTTTTAAAAGTCCTCTCTTGGACTGGGAATCGAATCCGGGCCGACCGCGTGGCAGGCGAGCTTTCCACCACTGAACCACGGGTGCTTGTTGATAAGGTCTCAATTTTTTAATAAGAATCTTTAGTTATAGATACGTCATAAACGCATCCAGTTTGGCAACACAAAAGTCAGGTAATTGCCCGACTTGCATTCAGTCGGGCACGCTCTCTCGCCGCGACTACACTTTGCTACAACGTGCAAATATATTACGTGTTTCGGTACTCTTAGAGATAAGAAAAATGCGTTTTTTTCATTCGTAAGTACAGTTTTAAAGCAATTAATGTTAAACTAGCAAACCAGTGAACCAAATGTTCACAAAAAAAAAGTATTTAATCAATTGAGAACTTCGGAGATTTTGTGTGGTTTCGTTTGAAATAGAAATCACGTGATTTCTCGAAAACCGGAAGTGCTACGTTACTCACATCCGGTTTGTAGTCTTATCAGACTATTCTCAACTTATAACTTAAACATTCTCTTTATCTATCTCTTACGGTTTGGCCGCTGAAACAGCACCACGGACGGACGGACGGACTTGTCTATTAGATAAGAGATATTTAGTGATTACTTATTTTGACAGTTGCTGACACCATTGACACTTAGAGTCTAAAGGACGAGATGTAATCTTCTTTATGAATGAGAGTGAAAGACTTTGAAAGACTTCTTTATTGCACTCTTTTGGCGGCTGTTGCCAAGGGAAGTTGGGGCGGGGACTACCTGTGCCATAAAATCCAGTCTATATTATAGAGGAGCGCGGGTGGTTAGCGCGTTCGGCTACGATCGCTGCGCCGCGTGGTGGGTCATGGCCCAATCTCCCTATTCCATCCATAGGGAAGGCCTGTACCCCAGCAGTGGGGACTTTCATAGGCTGATGATGATGATGAAAATAACACAAATGCATAATTTCATCATGTCAGCCGTACGACGCCCACTGCTGAGCATAGACCCCCCCCCCCCCCCCCCCCCAAGGATAAATAAATAAATATTTCCAACACTCACACCAATTAGCCTAGCCCCAAAGTAAGCACTGTAAGGCTTGTGTTATGGGATGCTAGGGTAACGGATAGAATACATATACTTTACATATACAGGGTGTTACAAAAATACAAATAAAGCTTGAAGGGCGTTGAAGTACATCATGTAAGGAGTCTTCTCTAATTTTCTTAAAATATTTGCAAGAAGTTTGAACTTTTTATAAAAACAGTTATTTTTAATGATAAATAATAATATCGATCATTTTAAGACACGTCACTAGTTCGAGGTCATGCTCCTTACCAGGAGTAGTAATAAATCTGCTGTAATAAAGAAAATTAGAGAATATTCCTTATATGATGTACTTCAACGCCCTTCCAGATTTATTTGTATTTTTGTAACACCCTGTATAAGTATATTTATATAGAAATTCATATTAAACATCCATGACTGGAGTACAAATGCTCGTGTTCATCACACAAACATCTGCCCCCACCGGGATTCGAACCCGGGACCTCTCGAGTCGGCGACGCCATGAAACCCGGCGTACAAACCACTCGGCCACGGAGGTCGATCTCCACACCGATCGGTCTTGGCTGCGCCACATAATTTACGTACATAATAAAATGTACATTTCATATTATCGCAAACTCAGACGGGCCGCAATAGGTCAAATATAAAAAAAAAATGTGTGTGTCAGCTCCGACGCACGACTGGAGTTTACTCCTTAAGTTCGATAGTCTAACCAGACGCAAAAATAGTTTATTTAACTTAAAAAAGATTGATATTGTATGAAAGGGTAAATTAACAAATTAATGAAAATAATATACATATATAAATATATATTTATTCATTTCATATACATTTATTATAACTAATCGACGAAATATTTTACATTAAACATTTTAAAATAGACAATTTCAGATGTGCATAAATATATCATTAGGAATGTTGATAAATTATGTAATTATTATTATCAGACTATTATCATTTTTTAAATATTAATTAAATCAACATTGTCTGCATTATTAATTACAGTGACAAGTGGTTTATGGTAACTAAAATAAGACACATGGACGTTCGTAGATACGTGGTTCACGAATCTTGAAAATACCGCATCAATGGTTGTACCATACCTCGTTGTCCCCATTGCTCTATCAGAAACAACATCTAAATTGAGTTCAGATTTCAAAAATTTTATTGATGTCAATCCGTCATCTTTGTTTGTCAAAGTTGCGCGACATAGGATGCGCACCAAAAACGTAACGAGGTCATTCATCGATAGATTTTACTCCTCACATTTTTCACACACCGGGCCCCTTATATATGCAAATCGATTCTTAAGGAGTAAACTCCAATTATAATAAAATCACGTGTACACTTATTTATTAACGCTGAATGTAAGCATCAGCGAGTGAATGAATGGACGAGTGTGTCCGTTCACTGAACAATATAGGTTGATTACTCGTTCAGCCGTGTCGCCGAGAACCGTTCGAGTATACCCCTCCCCCTCTCCGCTCTATCGGTCCCCCCTCCACACCGGAAGCGTGGAATACTCTGGGCGGAAATGGAAAAGCCCCGCACCGGATGTGACCGGCACAGGTGTAGATTATTTTCGCTCCGAATAAATATGGCCGACTGACGTATAGGTTAGTTGAGGTGACGCTGTCATATTAACAAATTCACGACGTTATTATGTCGGGTCCGTTGTAATGACTGCTTGGTTGCAATGTTCGATTTGCATATTAATTAGTCATCATCAGCCTATTAATGTCCCCACTGCTGGGGCACAGGCCTTCCCTATGGACGGGTTAGGGAGATTGGGCCATGACCCACCACGCGGGCCTAGTGCGTGTTGGTGGGTGCTAACGACTGTAGATGCGGCCGGGACCAATAGCTTAACGTGCCTTCCGAAGCACGGAGGAGCTCGAGATAGTAAATTATTGGTCACCCATCCAATGACCGACCACTGCGAAAGTTGCTTAACATCAACTATCGCAGCCGAACTCGCTAACCAATCGCGCCAGCAAGCTCCGCTGTACATTTATAGAACATTATAATTTACAGAATCCAATTCATTTTACTAAGATCAAGTCGCATCTACTATTTATGTTTAAAACAGTTCTTCTCAAATGTATCTTTTATACCAGAAGAAAAAATGTGCAGTAAAAAAAAAATGGTTGCCTGTAAAGTCGGTTTTACGGGCGAAGATTTTACGTGACAACGTCTTTTTCTCGGTAGAATATTTATTGATATGAATATAATTAAATTGCACAATAGGAACAAGGAATTGAATGAAAATAAGAATTGCACAAATTTTAACTATAGAAATATATTTTGTTTACTAAAACATTGTACATGTAAACTTAAACTTAACACGAGAGACTCATCGTAACGTTACCGAGCGTTACACTTTTTCATAAGTGGCTCCCAGCCGCAACCTAATTTAAGACGTTGTCACGTCAAAAATATTTAACAATGCAATCCAAAGGCACAAATTGCAAAGGTAATCGCCAAATAATGTCTTACACTCGATATTACGAATATAACTTTGACTATATGAAATTATAGTGTCACATAATGCAAGTAAAAATAGAAAATAACTTACATGTCCTTACACTTTAAGCTCTTTAACTGCTTTTATTCCAAGATATTGACCTCATATGGTCGGATTTAGCCTGGGAGATCAACAATAACGCATTGTACAAGCAACGCAATCTCACGTTTGACCTACAAAGAATTTTCATCATTATATAGAACCGCGAAAGGTTTAAAATCGTATGCATTCCTTACAATGGCGCCTACGCAGGAATGAAGCGCTTGTATATTTTTAGCGTCTCTGAATCGGATTATTTCGTAGATGTGGATTATTTTCTGTTGCCTTTCATGGACGGGCGGACAGTGGAATTCCATACGCGGATCCTTATAAAGGATTTATAAAACTATCGGTTTCCAATAATAAATTTCTAGCCTATTCATTTTTTCTCTTTAACCAAAGATATCAGAATCGTACAATAAAATGCTTTACTTAAAATAAAAATATATTTAAATCTAAAGAAAAGTTTACTAGAAAAGATCCACGCGGACCAGGCAGCGGACGGGACTCGAACCCGCATCCTTCGCAATCCGGGCGAATGCACTGACCATTATGCTACCACGGCCCTATTAGCCGCGTCGAAATTTTCCTAGCCTTAAGCTGCAAGGCAGCGCCATCTCTTCGCATTGTAGATAACCCACAATATATAAAAATATATTGACACAGTAAGGGAAAACAGTCTGTAACTTCTAAAATAGCTTTTATAAAAACCATTTTTTTATATATTTTTATAGTCACGTTGGTATTACACAATCTAACAAGATGTAGTACATTGACAGATGTATCTTGGTTTTGACATTACCACGAAGTCGAAGGAAACAGCCGAATAGACGAGTAATCATATTTCCGAATACGTCATCCCGGAGAAATAATCAGCTTCATTCCTCCAAATGAAAACGACTTGGATTTATATATATTACTAGTGGCCCGCCCTCGCTTCGCTTCGGTGTAGAGCTGTAGTGTAAACTATAGTTTTTGTTCTCAGGCTTGTGCTATAAACAATGACTTTATTTATATAATTACACGTGTTATTGTGAGTCAACCATAAAAGATAGACATATACTGTTGCGGGATATTTTTAGACAATTTTATGTAGAAAATTTCCGTCATACATGATTTCTATGTAACTTTAACCATTAAGGCTGCACACGCGACGGAAGCTTAAAAAATGGAGTAACTTCTCCCGTTTTCCCAACATTTCCCTTCACTACTCTGCTCCTATTGATTGTAGCGTGATGAAAAGTAAACAATAACCTGTCCAGGAGTATGAAGAATAATTGTACCAAGTTTCGTTAAAATCCGTCGAGTAGTTTTTGTTTCTATAAGGAACATACACACAGACAGACAGACAGACAAAAATTTTACTGATTGCATTTTTGGCATCAGTATCGATCACTAATCACCATCTGATAGTTATTTTGAAAATATATTTCATGTACAGAATTAACCTCTCTACAGATTTGTTATAAGTATAGATGATTCCTTTGCATTCATTCTTTGCTTTAGTATCACTTCGAGGTCCCCACTGTACGGTTTATAAACCAATAGAGCTATTGCACCTTGATGTGTTTTCTTATTTTCCAAATCCTTCTGAATACGGACTATATTATATAATAATATATTATTATAATATATTATTGCATTACCAAAAGTCCGTATATTTACAGAATAACAACCAAGTGTTGATCTTTACTTGAGAACAGTTAGAAAGGGATGTCGCTATGTGCTCTATATAGCGACATCCCTTTCTATCTATGCTCAAGACTAGATTCATTACTAAGAATCTTTCTATAAAACGGGCCAGACGGCTAACAGCAGAATCCTCCCTGTCAACTCTCACTGACCCGCCATGAATTAGTCTGCCATACATCTTTCGCGGCATTTGACACTTCCTGTGTTAATTAATTTTAATACGATGATCATAAAACTACATACTTTTAAACTTATAAAAATATGTTTTTGAAGTTATACTTCTTTGGGCGCGTTATGAAAAAATGATGAGAGTGAAATTTTAAGATGCGCGCGCATCATTGCAACACAAAATATTAACATGCTGTTACTTTTGTGTTTACCGCACATTAAGAAAATCTACCAACAAAATAGAAATAGAAATTTAGTGGGTGCTAACGACTGCATTGTGAAGGCCTATCAAAAGTATTTATTAATCTGAAACAACGGAACCAAAGCGCGATTCAGGAGACTACAGCTGACCATTGGTGTAGTAGAACCTAAAACCACATCTTTATTTTTTGTAATAAAGTAACAGTTATAGGTATTCATATTTATAATATTTATCCACATGTTCTAGTTTGTATATTCGGAATACGTGTTTGAGTTTCATACAAGTGCAAATCACATATGTTGTTAAAATGAAACAACACGTTTTATAGTTCCAAAATGACTGGCTTTATTCGTAAGTATTGCCAACATAAAGCGGCAAGGGTGCGTTTTGATACACACTCCTAACACCCGGACTTATCAAAACAAAGTTACAAACTAACCATCATATGTAATGAAATAATACAAACGTTTTTCTTACATAATTAAAGATTATAGAAAATATTCTAAGTATAATTATAAGTTACAATTTTTACACCTAACATTTCCATAAACATTTAATGTTTAACACATCCTAAACTTTTAGTTAACAAATCAGCTGGCATTCTTGCTGTCTCCAAATACTGTAAGTTTACAATTTTATTGTTCACACAATCACGACAAAAATGATAGCGCACATCAATGTGTTTAGTGCGGTTGTGGAAAAAATTATTGGCAGACAGTTTCAGTGCTCCCTGATTATCATTAAAAATTTTAACACTACATACATTATCAGATATTTCTAATAAAATATTACGCAAGTAAATTGCTTCAGTGCATGCCTCTGTGATAGCCATGTACTCTGCTTCTGTGCTTGATAAAGCAACAGATTTTTGTTTTTTGGAAGACCATGAAATGGCACCACCACAGAGTACAAAGCACACGCCTGAGTATGACCTTCTGTCAACAATGTTGTTTCCCCAGTCAGCATCAACATATCCCACAAGTTCAGAGTTACCTTCCCTAGTGTATGTTAAACCAAAGCTTTTTGTTTTTTTTAAATATTTTAAAATCCTTTTGGCATATATCCAGTGTTTATTATTAAAACTATTGTTAAACTGACTAAGGAAACTCACAGAATACATAATATCAGGTCTTGTTAACACAGCTAGATACATTAGACTACCAATTAAGTTTTGATAAGGAACTTGCAAGTTACAATTTTCTTCTTTAGTAATATGAAGCTTATCCTCCATTGGAGTATCAAATGTTTTACTCTCAGTCATACTAAATTTTATTAACAATTGGTTTATATAATTTTCTTGGCTTAGTGTGATAACACCCTTATTTTTATCTACATTTACACTCATACCTAGACATTGCTTTACAACTCCCGTGTCTTTGAGTTTGAAATTAGAAGATAAAACCTGTTTTAATTTTTTTGTTTCTAAGACATTATTAGAAAATACAAAAAAATCATCGACATACAGTGTAACAATTGTTTTACATCCATTATAATTTTTTGTATATAAACAAGACTTAATTTTAGAACGTTTGTAACCCATACCTAATAAACAGTCATCAACCTTTTCGTACCAGGCCCTTGAGGATTGCTTGAGGCCATAAATTGCCTTTTTAAGCTTTAAAACTTTACCATTTGCTTGAGAATCAGGGAAACCTTCTGGTTTTTGCATAAATATAGTTTCCTCAAGGTCCCCATTCAAAAAGGCAGTTGTGACATCAAGATGTGTTATATCTAAATTTAATTTTACAGCCAACGCAAACAAAAGTCTAAGTGTAGCATGACGCACTACTGGCGAAAAAGTTTCATCGTAATCTACACCCTTTTTTTGCATAAACCCTTTGGCAACAAGCCTTGCACGGTAACGCACATTATTTTCACTGTCAAATTTCTTTTTTAGTACCCATTTACACTTCACTACTGTACCACTCACTGGAATGTCGACTAATTCCCACGCATTACTATCTTCAAAACACTGAATTTCCTCACTCACAGCCTTCAACCACTGCTCCTTTTCAGGTCCTTTCAAAGCTTCTTCTAAACTCAGTCCACTGGCATCATCTAGGATTTCTTCAGTAATACACATGTTTGAGTACCCATACCGATCTGGCTTCTTTGTCTCTCTAACAGGTTTAAGATATCTGTCTTTCAAAACCGTCTCATCTTCACACTCCTCATACTCACTTGGTACAAATGTTGTATCAGCATCGTTTAGTTGTGAAGAAGATGTATAAGTCTCTGTATCGCTGCTTTCCTCGATATCCTCCTCAGTATCTGACTGTCTTTGAAATGATTCTTGAACTGAAATAGTAACTTTAGTGTTTTGTTCATGTTCCATAATTATAACATTCCTGCTGGTTGTCACAGTTTTATTCCTTGGATTATAAATCCTATATCCTTTAACATTATCTGGGTATCCAACCAAAATATGTTTCTCAGACTTCCGGTCCCATTTTTTTCTTTTTTCTTTTGGGACGTGAACCATTACATTACTGCCAAATACCCTCAAATGGCTTATATCTGGTTTTATTCCCGTCCACATTTCAAATGGTGTTTTTCCTGACAACCCCGATGCCACTGTGCGGTTTTGAAGATATACAGCTGTATTTGTTGCTTCGCCCCAGAACTCCTTTCCAAGACCTGAATCAAATAATAAACATCTTGCCTTTTCTACGACGGTTCGGTTTGTACTTTCGCATAAACCATTTTGCTCGGGGGTGTAGAGATTGGTTTTCTGATGATTAATACCCTCATTCTGTAAATATATATCAAATTTTCTGTTACAAAATTCAAGCCCATTATCACTTCTTAAGTTTTTAATTTTTTTATTTGTCTGGTTCTCTACAAGAGCTTTGAAGTTCTTAAAACACTTTAATGCTTGATTTT
Source organism: Chilo suppressalis (assembly GCA_902850365.2). Taxonomy (NCBI): domain Eukaryota; kingdom Metazoa; phylum Arthropoda; class Insecta; order Lepidoptera; family Crambidae; genus Chilo; species Chilo suppressalis. The sequence goes on from OU963894.1 coordinate 2,828,028, forward strand.
TATTTTGAAGAAAATAGACAAAAATGTATCATGTATAATCATCAACGAAAAGTAGAAAATATCTTGATCCACCCATTGACATAACCTCCATGGGTCCACAGATGTCTGTGTGCACCAATGCTAGTTTTTCTGTACTTCTAGTACCAACATGACTAAACGGTAATCTGCTCTGCTTACCTTCGCAACAGGAACTACTGAACTGAACAGGAAGACTTAGATGTGTCACTCCTTTCTGATAGTTTGATGCCTTCCACAGCAGATGTCATTTGGTTCAAATATTTGCTATTAACATGACCCAATCTGCGGTGCCATAACTCACTTGACACTGCCCATGCTGATAAAACATTGTCAGGCATTATCAACTTATACACTCCATTGGTTATAACAGCTTGAGCTACCAATTGCCCATCCTTGTTGTAAACACTGCAACCATTTTCACTAAATGAAACTTGATTATTGTTTTTAATCAATTGGCTAACAGACAACAAGTTTGTTGTCAACTCTGGAACACAGAGCACATCCTTGACAGGTACATCAAATTCACAGTCATCAGTCTTTGTAACAATATTAACATCTCCTTTGCAAGAAATTTTCAACTTATTGTTATTTGCAACGATAATTTCTTTTTCTTTTACACTTTGTCGATTTATAACCCAACTTTCCATGGCTGTTAAATGAGTACTGGCTCCTGAGTCAATATACCACTCAGTTTTATTAAAATTACCACTTAGGAAAACAGCACTGAATGCATTTGTTTGTTTTCTTGCATTTTTGTTATAACTAGACTGATTTTTATCATTATTCGTGCATTGGTTCTTGTAATGTCCCGTTTGTTTACACTTATAGCATCTGACATTTGTTTTCTTCGATGCGCCATCTTGATTTCCGGTCATAGACTGCATAGACTTTTTGTTTTTAGGTTGCCACTTCTGCGAGTATGAACTTGCAAAAGCATAGCTAACTTCGTGATTTCCGGTGTCGGTTTCCATGTCTAATAATTTTACCGTCCGTGGCGTGTCATGGCGTCCGATGTGATGGGAACGCCAGAATGCTCAATAGCCATAATCATGGGCGAATATTTTTCTGTCAATCCAGCTAGTAGTAAACATCCAATCCAACAGTCATCAATATTGAAACCAGTGCCGCTTAGTTTTTGTCCAGTTTCAATTATTTCTGTTACGTACGACGTCATCGAGCTGCTACTCTCCAAACGAATTGATATTAAATGGCGCAATAAACTGATTCTTCTAGAAAATCAAATAATTCTTTTAGCTTCTGCCACAATTCTTTTGTTGTAGTCACGTTTTTGATATGTACATATAACGATGAGTCAATTGTCATAATCAGTTTTGCTTTCGTTTTCGCGTCATCTGCGGCTGATAATGTAGTTCCTGCTACTGGCTCGATACAATGCGTCATGCCCTCGAGCACGAGGAAATTTTCCGCGGCGAACGTCCATTCTGTATAATTTTCACGTCCTTTCAACTTAGGCACGTTGATGAGATAGTTCGTACTACTCATTTTCATTAAATGATTTTACTGTAGCACGACACACTGACTCTAACTACACAGTTTTAGACCGAATAACTGATTATCTTTTAATATTTTACTACTATAAAGCGATTAGCTGAGCACATAACCTAAAATGAAACAACACGTTTTATAGTTCCAAAATGACTGGCTTTATTCGTAAGTATTGCCAACATAAAGCGGCAAGGGTGCGTTTTGATACAGTTGTAATAAATTATATTCAGTAGCGATTTCAATTGAATATTTTGATTATTTATTTATTTTTTCAAATTAAAACTGAACTTTATTGACTGCGTCCTTTTCCAGACTTTTTATTAATTTAATGTAATTAATTATTTGCATGCAATTAAAAACTAATTTTAAACGATGCCAAAGAAGGATAACTTCTCACGCGCCTACATAAGTACACGCACCCATTTTATTTTTTATAGATAGGTCCGACAAATGACTCCACCCCACCTGATGTTAAGTGAAGGTGAAGTCCAAACGCGAAGATAGCTGATACAGCAGTTCTACCTGCCACACCAGCCATCCTCACCCTGCCGGCCTGCATGTTGCTTCTAAACGCCTCTTTTAAAGGATCCCGGAACACGTGAGCGGGCAGAGCATTCCATTTACGGATAGTACAACAAAGAAATGAGTCACCAAATTTCTTTGTACGCGTTGGAATTGTAGCCACAGTTAGACGGTGACAACGTAGGCCAGCGCGCGTGGTCCTCTGAAGGAAAGGGGAAGGTGGAATAAGAGAGAATAACTCCTCAGAACACTCGCCGTGGTACAGACGATAGAACGCACATAGTGACGTTATAATTTCATTATTAATTTAGACAAAATTAATTTGAACCTAATATTACGAATTTCAAACCATTAAATTTCAACTATTGGCCAAACTGAACAGTCATGGACTGCATTCCATGGCTATATTCCGAATTCATATTGAAGCGGAGAGCTAGTGGAATGAAAAATGTAGGCTACGATTTGAACGCAAGGGGTTTATTAACACGATTTTATAGTTAAACATAAACTAACTTAACTTAAGATATTATATCAGATGACAAGCAAAGACAAAGACACACAATAACAATTTTGAAATAAAAAATCATAATAATGTCAGTATTTAAAAACACTTCTAAAAACCATAAAAACTATATCTATAAAAGAGGTCCGCAACACATATTTTATAAAAACCCCTAACCACTAAGAGCAGCATTTCAGGCTGTGATTCCAAATTTAAAAAAGTCCCCTAACAAAGTTACTCGAAGTCCGTCCGAATTACTTTCTAACGCGAGTGTGAGTAATCGAATTGCGAGCGAGTGCCCGACGTCACACTAATTGCTCTGTACAGCGGTTGCGGCCTCGGCTCGACCTGTGTCATTAGTCTAGTTTTGTGTCTTCGATTTGTAGCACTTGGATAATACAATTTTTAGTAATTCATTAGAAGGATATCGAGGTGAACGCAATGTTAAATAAAATGTGTTTTTAATTTTTCAAATTACTGTGTATACACTTATATAAACCACCTATTGAGTTTTTTTTGTAACTGAATTTTATTCACATTGGACGTGGAATGAACTGAACCCAAAACTAGGAGTCGTAGTTTCGAAGATGACCAGGAGGGGGGGAGGTTTAATTGATTCAAATTCATTGGCCCACTGACCGAGCAAATCGGCTGTGGCAGACAGACAGACAAGTGATCCGTGGGTGAAAGGTTCTGTTTCGTTTTGCCGATTGATATACGGGATCCCAAACTTAATTTTACACCAATTTCTACTAACTTTCAATACCATAATCGCTCTACGAAGATCTTTCTCTAAAAGGAAAAGAAAAAGGATATCTCCGGAAGCAAATGATTACTCTAACACGAGGCTAATTGGTGGGTGGATGCAGGCGTAATCCGATTCAAATAAAACGAAGCAAACCACGCACAATGGTGTACTAATAACCTTAATACTGATTCATCCCTTAACTTGACCGCAGGAAGTGAGGACTGGGGAACCGCAAGTCATCACACATACGGCGTTCGCGCAGTGAAATGCTTGTGAGAGAGAATAATTGGTAGTGGCATTAGTCTCGTTGTTAAGAGCCCTTTCACATTTTTTGCAAAAAATCGTAATTTTTGAACGCCTCGTTTACCCCCTTAGAAAAGATTTAGACTATTTCCAATAGAACAACACAGTAGCTTTATTATTCCTGTTGTAATTTAATTTAGAATATTTGCAAATACTATTTTCCTTTTTTTGTACTGATCGTTTTAGTGCAGCTAGTTTACGGAAAAAACGATAATAAGCACAACTTCAAACGCCTCAATCCCTCAATAATGTTCAATAATTAGATCAAATTAATCACTACGACATCAGAAATATGTTTTTGTTGTAACATAATGTATTACAATTTTGATTTTCCATCTCATAAATTATCAGAAAAACATCTAACCTCCGTGAGTTTTCCCAAAAAAATAATTCAGGTTTACCTCGTATTTTGATATTGAATTTAATAGAATTACTATCAAAAACTTTCATAAAACTAATCTACCATCATTGAACTACTGAAATATGTATATTTTTTTTATAATAAGTTCATTAATAACTATTTTATATGACTCGAAACATCACCCGTAAAATGCAATTTTTACTAGTGCAAAACTACCTACGCGCCGATCAGTACGGCAGCGGCGCAATTTTGTAAAAGGGCTCTTAAGGAGTTTCGAAAAAGTTTTTACTGGAATATTTAAAACTTTTTCGTAGCGACCTCAATTTAGCGATTTGACTGCTCGATTTTTATTTATTACATTTTTTATTTGCTAGTTACAGAATTTATCAATTAAAATATAATATATTATAAATTTAAAAATAAAAAAGTGTACATTTTATTCTTAAGACATAAAGTAGCACGCTCTTGTTTTATATCTTATGTATAAAATTCTCGTGTCACGGTGTGCGTAATTGAGGGGTGCTAGTTCGGACAACCTCCTCGTGGTGCACCCTGGGCAACGTCGGCTTGAGCGGAATCCATGCTCGCCGGCGGCTGATGGTCTGACGAGCGGCCCCCATGGAGAGGGGGCGTGGTATGGCTGGATTATATTCGGCGGCCGCATTTCGTGGCTTGTGGGGGCGATTTTCGCCATGGCGCTTGCGCCTGTCGGTTACCATGGCTGGCATCCTGGGGAGCCTGGGCCGCGGCAGTCGTGGTGTGTCCTTTCATGGACGGGGCGGTTGTGGCGCGAACTCCGCGTCGCCTCCGGCCGACCCGTAACCCCGCACATGGTGCGGGACCGGGGGCTACCACCTTTCGAGGTGGGGGCCGCAAGGAGATAACCTTTTCAAAAATCACTTGATGAGGCCAGGTAGGGTTCCCCTCGCCCGGAAGAGGGGAAATACAACATGATGATAGGTTCGAAGAAAAATAGTAATACCCCAGGGGGTACTAATCCCCCCCGTAGGACCGCGGAAGGCGGCTGCGGGCAACCGGTGTATTCTGGGGCCGGTCGAACAGATTCGTCGTGTTCCTCATGCGATCCCGTCGAGAGGAGCGGGCGCCAGTCGGTATCCGGGCCGGCTGGTGTTAAATCTGTAACCGAGGCGTTGGTGGGAGACCCATGTGACCCCGTTGGGACCGGGCGCTCGTCGATATCCGGGTCGAGAGTGTGAAATCTGCTACCGAGGCAGTGTGTGAGGTGGTGCCTGAAAAAGGCCCTTTTCAGGGCCAAACCAAAGGTCTTCTCAGGGCCAACCCAAAGACCCTTCTCAGGGCCAACCCAAAAGCCCTTCTCAGGGCCAATCGCATGATGGTACGCTCCAAAATGTGAGCGCTGAGGACACGCCTAGAGCCGCGCGGTCGCGGTCTGGCTCGGCGTCTTCCTCGAGATCTCTAAACAACCGTGTCGATTCAAGATCCGGTGTAAAGGTAACAGAGTCGGCTGTTGCGACTCCTTCTAGAAAGCGTCAGGCTGACGAGACTGATTCATCGTCATCTAAGTCGGCCCAGTCCGTTATTTCTGCCACGGACTCGGTTCTAAATACTGAGGGTGCTTCCGACGTTGCATCCAACACCTCGCGGCGTCGGAAAAAGATTAAAAAGAAAAGTTCGGTAGATCATTCGGTGGGTTCTGCGTCGGATACTGATGCTCCGGTCCCCGGTTCGCCGAAAAAGGTTGCAGGGCGAGGGCGCGGTCGTGGCCGCCCTCCTACTACTGGGGAATATGTTGGGCTCGCCAGAGCCAAACAGGAGGCGGCGGAGGCTGAGCGAGCTCAGCAACAGGTCCGCCTTGATAGAGAGATAGCCGAGGCGGAGAAACGGGCCTACGACACCAGGGCGAAGTACATGGCGAGCAGGATAGACGACAGCGCATCAAAGCTGACGGGTTCCGCCCCTAAAACCTCCCTCGACATCGAGGAGGTTATAAAGTCTGACTGCTCAGTTATTCTTGAGGTTGCTAAGAAGTCATCCCATCTTAGTGGGCCATTTCAAAAGGCCCTTAAAAAGGCGGCCCAGTCAATACAAGATTGCTTTGAGGAGGTAGCACAAAAAACAATCTCCGATGATATGAGGGCGCTCAAGGCGGAGAACTCTGCCATGAGCAAGGAGCTTGCCGAGCTTCGGCAAAGCGTCTCCGAGCTGACAGGGGAGCTCAAATCCCTGAAGAAAAAGAGTCATTTGAGCTCTCCTGTGCCTATGAGCTGCGAGGAGGTTGAGATGGTCGAAGAAGCTCCCCCTACTCCCTCCACTCCAGCTGCCCAGGTGCCGTTACGCCCTCCGACTGCCGGTTCTGGTCCGGCAGTCGTCCCAGATGAGACAGAGCTCGGCCTGCAAGGCTTTGAGGCCCGGATCATGCGGGCAGTAGGCACTATGTTGGAGGCCCGCTTCGAGGGCCTACAGGAGCGCCTCCTTCCCGAGAGGCGCTACCGTCCTCCTCTGGCCGCAGATAAGAGGACTCAGCCGGTCCAGTTAGAACAGGCTGCTGCCTCCTCCAAGGGTGTAAATCCTCTGACTGTCAATCAGGCCAAGGCGAAAGGAAAGGCTTCAGGCAAGGCCAAACCTGTAGCAGACAAGTCTGTCAAGTTGAGTCCCCCGGTGCCGCCATCCGCGCCCACGCCCGGGAAAAAGGTGTCCCCTCCTGCAAAGGAGGACCCAGCCCCACCTGTCGAGTCTGAATGGACAACTGTGGGGAAAAAGAAGAGGAGAAGAAGAAGAAAAGGCGCCACTGCAGAGGAGGCAGTGGTGGCGAGCTCCACGAAGCCCACCTACTCCGGGGCAGCGAAGTCGCAGCCGGTGCGCCAAGGCGCCCCAGCCCAGAGACAGCCCACCAAGTCAGCCACGACCAAAAAACCGAAGCTGGCTGCTCCGAAATCGGCCGCTGTGATCGTCACGCTTGACGCTGCAGCGGTCGAAAAGGGACTTACGTACGGGGAGGCCCTGGGCAAAGCCCGCACCGCCCATAACTTTGACGAGATGGACCTCGGCAGACTGAGGTGTCGACACACGGCCACTGGGGCCCGTATTATTGAGGTCTTTGGCACTCAGTCTGCGGAGAAAGCAGGTCTGCTCGCCGACAAATTACGGGAGACCTTGTCGGATGTGGCAAAAGTCGTCCAGCCGGTCAAGTGTGCGGACCTTCGCGTCTCCGGCTTGGACGACTCAATAACCAAGGACGAGCTGGTCGCGGTGATTGCCAGAAAAGGCGAATGCCAACAGGACCAAGTAAAGGTCGGAGAAATTCGGACCAGACCTGGAGGCTCTGGCTCGACACTTGTCAAGTGCCCAATCACCGCGGCCAAAAAAGTAACTACAGGGCGTCTGCTCATCGGATTTAGCTCGGCGAGCGTGACAGTTCTGGAAGCCCGGCCCATGCGCTGCTACAAGTGCTATGGGACGGGTCATTCCAGACAGTGCTGCCCCTCCTCTATCGACAGGAGTGGGCTTTGTTTCCGATGTGGTGAGGATGGCCATAAAAGCTCCACATGCAGCGTGGAGCCGCATTGTGCTGTCTGTTCGGCTATGAAAAAGTCGGCGGGTCATGTCATGGGGGGGAAAAAGTGTAATCCTCCCCAGACAAGGGGAAAGATCCTGGCGTCTCAGCCAAGGCCTCCTCCCACTGAAGGTACGTCCAGCGTAGCTGGACTGGAGGAAGCAATGGAGTCTTAATCTTTATGGATTTAAGACGACCATTAAGCTTCCTCCAGTGTAACTTGAACCACGCCACCAGGGCCCAAGACCTGCTGCTGCAAGCCCTGGCGGAGTGGTCTATTGACGTGGCCGTCGCTGCGGAGCCATATTTCGTCCCCGACCGACCCAATTGGGTTGGTGATCGGGATGGTTCCGTAGCCATCGTTGTTCGCTCAGCGCCGGGTTTCACACCCCCCTCTGTGGTGGAAAGGGGCCACGGATTCGTCGTGGCTTTCTGGGAGAGTATCACCTTGGTCGGGGTATACTTCTCCCCTAACAGGCCGCTTGTCGACCTTGAGGCCTACCTCGTTGCCGTCGGAAGTGCTGTTCGGCGCGCTGCTCCGCGTCAGGTTCTCCTCTTGGGGGATCTGAACGCCAAATCGGTAGTTTGGGGCAATCCTGCCACTAATGCGCGCGGTGAGGCCGTGGAACTTTGGGCCGCCGCCTCTGGTCTCTCCCTTCTTAACAGGGGGAGTACCCACACCTGTGTGCGCCGTCTGGGCGGGTCAATCGTGGACGTCTCGTTCGCCACCCCTGCCCTAGCGCAAAGGGTCCACGACTGGAGGGTGATGACGCGGGTGGAGAGTCTCTCGGATCATCGTTACATCCGATTCGAGATTCCCACCCAGCGCTCCCCACCACCCCATGTCCCACAAAGAGACCGTCACCCACGTTGGGCTTTGAATCGCCTTGACCGAGAGATGGCAGAGGAGGCGGCCATAGTTCAAAGGTGGTGTCTGCCGCCCATGAACGGTCCCAACGTAGAGGATGGAGCTACCCACATCCGGGAAGCACTCACGGAGGTGTGCGAGGCTTCCATGCCTCGATCGCGCCCTCCAAAAGACCGTCGAGCGGCATACTGGTGGTCCCAGGACCTAGCGGACCTCAGAACGGCCTGCACCGCGGCCCGTCGGTCCTACACTCGCTACCGTAGGCGGCGCGTTCGGGACCCGCAGGTGGAGGAGGGCCTATACGGTCAATATAGGGAGGCCAAGACAGCCCTGCAAGTAGCCATCTCCCGCTCCAAAGAGGAGGCATGGAAAGAGTTGCTGCAGGGTCTCAACCAGGATCCATGGGGGCGTCCTTTCAAAACTGCTCGCAACCAGTTGCGCGCACGTGGCACCCCCCTAACTGAGACCATGGACCCCGGACTTCTATCTTCGGTGGTTCAAGAGCTTTTCCCGGCGTCCGACAGCCATTCGCCGCCAAGCATGGCTCCGCCGCCTGTGGCGAGTGCGTCGTCCTCTCTTGAGGGTCACCCTCCTCCAATCGATGACGAAGAGTTTGGGACTGCAATCGCGAAGTTGAAGGGGAAGCGGACTGCTCCTGGTCCTGACGGGGTCCCGGGTAAAGTCCTGGCGCTCTCCTTGCGGCACTTTGGGGATCGTCTCAGGGAACTGTTCGATGCGTGTCTTCACACTGGGCAATTCCCTAAGGTCTGGAAAGACGGAAACCTATGCCTTCTGCGCAAGGAGAACCGTCCCGCTGATGATCCATCGGGCTATCGCCCCATTGTACTGTTGGATGAGGTCGGTAAGGTGTTTGAGAGGGTTGTTGCCTCTCGCCTCATCCAGCATCTTTCCGGAGTGGGCCCAAATTTGTCCCACAATCAGTTTGGGTTTCGCGTGGGACGCTCTACCATAGACGCGCTCACGGGTCTGAGGGAGCTAGTGGAGGACGCCACTAGCAGAGGGGAGACAGTGCTGGCGGTGTCATTAGATATCGCCAACGCTTTCAACAGCCTCCCCTTTCATACTATTCTGGAGGCGCTCCAATATCACAGGGTGCCCCAATACTTGATGCGGGTCCTTAGTTCCTACCTGGAAGGGAGGGACGTTGTTTTTACCGGCCAGAGTGGAGTGGCCGACCGTCACCCGATGTCCCGCGGCGTTCCACAGGGTTCCGTTCTGGGACCCCTCTTATGGAACGTCGGTTACGACTGGGTTCTGCGTGCCGCCCTCCCCTCGCGAGTGAACTTATTCTGCTACGCCGACGACACTCTCGTCACCGCGAGAGGGGGGGACTTGGAGCAGACACTAAGCCTAGCCTCAGCGTACACCACCCTGGTCGTAAGGCGCATAGAGGCGCTGGGCTTGAAGGTAGCCCTGCATAAGAGCGAGGCCCTTCTGTTTCACGGGCCTCGCAGGGGAGCACCACCAGGCCACGAGATAAAAGTGGCCGGTATTAAAGTACCTTTGAAGCGACACATGAAGTATCTGGGTCTAGTGATAGATGGCAGGTGGGGGTTCGACGAGCATTTCCGACGTCTCGAACCCCGCCTTTTGAGTGCTGCCGATGCGCTTGCGCGTCTTCTCCCTAATGTTGGGGGCCCGAGTGCAAGAGTCCGGCGTCTTTATGCAGGTATAGTGCGCAGCATGGCGCTGTATGGCGCCCCGGTGTGGGCAGATGCTCTCAGTTCTCGGGCCATTGCTTCCCTCCACAGGGCGCAACGTGCTATGGCCTTGAGAGCCATAAGAGCATACAGGTCGGTGTCCCACACCGCAGCGTGCATTATTGCTGGCACTCCCCCTTGGGAAATTTCAGCCCACGTTCTGGCGGCTGCCTACCGCGTCAGAACAGACGCACAGGATAATGACCGGCGCCTGGCGCCGAGGGAGAGGGCCTCAGCTTTGGAGGAGGCGAAAATTGAGGCATTCCGCACGTGGTTCGAGGAGCTCGTAGAGCAAAGGGGCTCGGCCTCGGTCTCTGGCACTTTGTCCAGGACCTTGGAGGCCATGCAAGCCTTTCTCACCACATGGGCGGATCGGCGCCACGGTTCGCTCTCCTACCATCTGGTCCAGGTTCTTAGCGGCCACGGTTCTTTCGGCCGCTACCTGCATCGCATCGGCAGGGAGCCGACCCCCGAGTGCCACCATTGTGACGCCGCTGAGGACACCGCACAGCACACTTTAGAGGTGTGCCCAGGCTTTTCCCATCGGCGGCAAGAGTTAACCACCATCATAGGCGAGGACCTCTCTCTTCGAAACGTGGTCTGCGTCATGTTGGAGGGGGAGGAAATGTGGAATGCGGTGAACTCATTCTGCGTCGACGTTATGACGCAGAAGGAGGACGCGGAGAGGGCCCGGGAAGAAGACCCAGAGGCCGCTCCTTGCCGCCGCTTAAGGTTGGGGCGGAGGAGGCGGACGTACGCCCGCCTACTTCCTCTTGACGGTAACCAGCGGGGTCCAGGCCCGGGAAGCCCGGGCCCTGCATTGCACCGGTTGCCGCCAGTCGCTGATCCCCTGGATGCCCCTGGGGATCACCGGCCCTCCCTTTTTGGGGGGGTGAGTGGGGCTCGCCATAGGCGAGCAGACGCCGACGAGGTCGTGGATGTGTTCTCGCGAGTTCCCATGACTTTGTCCGGCAGCGACGCATCCCTCCCCGGCGTGTCCTCATCGTCAGAAGACGATGAGGATGCGTTGGTGACGGACATGCTCGCGCCAAGGCGTATGTAAGGGGCATCGGTGGGTTTTAGTCGGTAGGCCGCGGTACGGCATATTCTGGGGACATTCTGTCTGTTCCCAGGAGCTGCGGAGAGTCCGACATAACCCCGTGCACCCCAAAGCACGGGGTATGCGTAATGCATTTCCCACCGTTAAAAAAAAAAAAAAAAAAAAAAAACGGTGTGCGTAATTGAACTACTTCGTAACGGCTCGACCGATTTTCGTGAAAATTTATATGCATATTCAGGTCTGAAGTAGTAGGTGAGAATCGGACAACATCTATTTTTCATCCCCCTAAATGTTATAAATCCTTATTTTTTTTTTTTTTTTTTTAATGATACATCATGAAAAAATACATAAAATCCTAAATTTTCACCCTTCTACCACCAGCAACTATTTTATGGCGGTACGAAGTTCGCTAGGACAGCTAGTTGCGTATAAAAATTACTATCCATCATATGCCTAAATGTAACGAAATTTCCATACTGAAAATAAATGTATACTGTGATAAGAGTTTTGGTAACAACAAGACCCATTGTAAATCGGACAATAGTGGGGAGTGAACAAATATTTCTTGCAAGTAACGTTGCTTTTTGACGACCCAGTAGATTGTGTTAAGTAAACGTATCCCATTATTCATTACAACACACACAGGTGCCTACTTAAAGTGATGCCTCCTTTTAGCGATCCTCAAAACATAATGAGTATTAAAAATAACGGTAAAACTGTACTTCCAGGGCCCAAGAGGTAATACTCGAACTCACAACACTAACCTAACCTAACCTATTGATATTTTATTTTTATTTTATTTATTACTAGTGGCCCGCCCTCGCTTCGCTTCGGTATAGAGCTGTAGTGTAAACTATAGTTTTTGTTCTCAGGCTTGTGCTATAAAGAATGACTTTATTTATATAAATACACGTGTTATTGTGAGTCAACCATAAAAGATAGACATATGCTGTTGCGGGATATTTTTAGACAATTTTATGTAGAATATTTCCGTCATACATGATTTCTTTGTAACTTTAACCATTAAGGCTGCACACACGACGGAAGCTTAAAAAATGGAGTAACTTCTCCCGTTTTCCCAACATTTCCCTTCACTACTCTGCTCCTTTTGATTGTTGCGTGATGAGAAGTATACTATAACCTGCCCAGGAGTATGAAGAATAATTGTACCAAGTTTCGTTAAAATCCGTTGAGTAGTTTTTGTTTCTATAAGGAACATACACACAGACAGACAAAAATTTTACTGATTGCATTTTTGGCATCAGTATGGATCACTAATCACCCCCTGATAGTTATTTTAAAAATATATTTCATGTACAGAATTGACATCTCTACAGATTTATTATAAGTATAGATTTTTATCAGATTATGCATCCTTAAAGAAATTTATAGATAAAGTTCCACCAAATTTCGCTGTAACACAATTTCTCTCAGGACATGGTTACCATAAAGCTTACTTACACAGATTTCATATAACACAAGATCCTTTTTGTCCCTGTGATTCAAACACCATTCAAACGATGGAACATTTATTATACTATTGTCCAAAATATTTCAATACAAGGTATGAATTTGAGACCATATGTCGAATAAATAACATAGACTTTAAAGATTGCAATGAAATTATAAAAAAAGAGGAAACACTGAATAAATTTATGATACATTTAAATGAAATTATATTATATAATTATATTAATATACAATTTTTTACATCATTTATATTCTATTTATAATTATACAAAACATTATATTTACAAATTTACAATTTTACCACTTATACACATGACATCTTATTTGCATTCATTTACAATTATCAAGTTATACTAATATTTATATACTGTTCTACCCAAAACCCCCTTATCATATATAATTTTACTTCTCATTATAATAATTATTTTCAAATATTTCAATATGCATCTTGTTAAATTTCGATGTAGTCAATAGTAGAAATTTAATAAAAGTAGTATCTATTTGCTTTTATTTTCAAAAAAAAAACCTAACCTATTGTGAAGTATCACCACTTGGGCCCTGGAAGTACAGTTTAGCCAAAATGGTGGTTCGTAATCACACTCATTTAGAATAAAAACTATCGAATAATACCATAGGGCCCATAAGTTTTCTGTTGATGATTTTGGAGTTTACTCTTTAAGAATCAATTTGTATATATAAGGGGCCCGGTATGAGAAAAATGTGAGGAGTAAAATCTATCGATGAATGACCTCGTTACCTTGTTGGTGCGCATCCTATGTCGCGCAACTTTGACAAACAAAGATGACGGATTGACATTCACAATTTTTTAAAAATCTGAACTGAATTTAGATATTGTTTCTGATAGAGCAATGGGGACAACGAGGTATGGTACAACCATTGATGCAGTATTTTCAAGATTCGTGAACCACGTATCTAAGAATGTCCATGTGTCTTATTCCATTATAATAAATGTATATGAAATGAATAAATATATATTTATATATGTATATTATTTTCATTAATTTGTTAATTTACCCTTTCATACAGTATCAATCTTTTTTAAGTTAAATAAACTCTTTTTGCGTCTGTCTCTCTGACTATCGAACTTAAGGAGTAAACTCCAGTCGTGCGTCGGAGCTGACACACACAATTTTTTTTTGCCATGGCCTAAGTTGCCTGCGAGTTGGGTCAGCGATCTCGGAAGTTAATTTTGGTGATCGATGTTCAACGACTACCTGCATCTAAAAATAACGATTGTAATATTCCTATTCCTGGGTAAACAGAGACTGAAAAATTTTTTGGCCTGTGCCTCATGAGTGGGAATGATAGTAAGCTAATGATGAAGACGCATGATGATGATATCAAGAATTGTATCATCATCAGCCTATTAATGTCCCCACTGCTGGGGCACAGGCCTTCCCTATGGATGGAATAGGGAGATTGGGCCATGACCCACCACGCGGACCCAGTGCGGATTGGTGGGTGCTAACGACTGCAAATGCAGCCGGGACCAACGGCTTAACGTGCCTTCCGAAGCACGGAGGAGCTCGAGATAGTAAATTTTTGGTCACCCATCCAATGACCGACCACTGCGAAAGTTGCTTAACTTCAACGATCGCAGCCGAACGCGCTAGCCATCTGCGCCATCGAGCTCCTCAAGAATTGTATAGGTTGGCTTTTTATATTATTCTCCCAGTTCAGCATGGGATTTGAAGAGTTGATAGGTTATAATATCATTACAGTAGACCCGCGGTAATTCGACAAACGTTTTGCAGGGCGATGTCGGTACATCGAATTTGACGGATTACAGAGTACTGTCTCAGCCCACTCTATAGTCTCTATAGTCCGGAATTTTTGGAATAAGAGTAGGGGAAACCACCCAATCATTGGCATTCGTCCTATTATTGGTACTTTGAGTTTAATTCGAAAAAACAAGGAGACAATAGATTATTCAACGTCGTTATATATTAAAAAGAAAAACCTAGTATGGTTACGAAATTTGAAAATTGGCAGCATCTCTTATCTATTAGACAAGTCCGTCCGTCCGTCCGTCCGTCCGTCCGTGGTGCTGTTTCAGCGGCCAAACCGTAAGAGATAGATATAGAGAATGTTTAAGTTATAAGTTAAGAATAGTCTGAAAAGACTACAAACCGGATGTGAGTAACGTAGCACTTCCGGTTTTCGAGAAATCACGTGATTTCTATTTCAAATTTTTTTGGTGAACATTTGGTTCACAGGTTTGCTAGTTATTCCTATAATCTATTGTTTCCTGTTTTTTTCGAACTAAAAGTGCCAATAATAGGAAGAGTGCCAATGATTGGGTAGTTTCTCCTACCTTGTGATCCCACAAATTACAAATCTAAAAATCTATTTATATTGATTTTATATGCAAATCAACAGTGACAAGCGTGTCGGATTATAAGGGCGCCAGAGTAGACGGGTCTACTGTACTTGTTTCAATTCATACAAGAAAATCTGTTTCTCTACCAAAGACTACTTTTGTTTCGGCTTCCGCATAGTAGTGTGGTATTTGGTATATAAGTTTATCGATATCGGCACGGGCCGGGCGTAGACGTAGATCCATCTGCATGCTCGTAAGTCGCCAGATATTGCGGTGTACCGCCCGCCTTATTGACGCGGTACTGCCAGCAGATTCAACGTTATTTAATTTCTTTTTTATATTTCCAACACTTACACCATTTTGCCTAGCCCTAAAGTAAGGAATGTAAGGCTTGTGTTATGGGATACTAGGATAACGAATAAAATATATATACTGATATAGGTATATTTATATAGAAATACATATTAAACATCGACGACTGGAGTACAAATGCTCATATTCATCACACAAACATCGGCCACCATCGGGACTCGAACCATCTCGAGTAGACGACACCTTGAAACCCGGCGTCCATACCACTAGGCCACGGAGGTCGTCAAATTATAATATTTATTATTTTGGAATTTTAATTTGGGAAATATTTCAAAAAATCCTCAAAAAAATATGTAAATGAGTAATGATGAACAATATCATTTTTGTATGATCTTTTTTTTTTTCAGCACACCAATTAGCCTAGCCCCAAAGTAAGCACTATAAGGCTTGTGTTATGGGATGCTCGGGTAACGGATAGAATACATATACTGTACATATATAAGTATATTTATATAAATACATATTAAACATCCATGACTGGAGTACAAATGCTCGTATTCATCACACAAACATCTGCCCCCACCGGGATTCGAACCCGGGACCTCTCGAGTCGGCAACAGCCATGAAACCCGGCGTACAAACCACTCGGCCACGGAGGTCGTCGGTTTTTAATAATATGTCTTAATTTTATTATCAACCTTGATGAAATATATATTTATACCCACTATGCGATGTGACACAACTGCTTCTATAAATACAGAGATAAAATTTTTTGGTCGTCGATAAAGAGCCATCGAGCTTACTCTTATAAGAATCATTCTGACTAAATTGATTTGGATTTATAAATGGAAAAGAGTTGCAATAGTAGTAGTTTTTACATATAAGCTCTGATGAGTAAATTTTCGATGACTTTCGATTCTAATTAATTTAGAAACAAATTTATTAAAGACGTGTAGCTAAAATATTGTGTTTTTTATCTCTCAAGCTGTTTATGTTTAGTGATCCACCGATCTCACCGAGGGTACATCTCTTAGTTATACATACATATAAATATGTTGATTAAATACTTAGATTTATAACCTTTGTGTTTTTATGTCTTTTACAATGTTACTTTACTACACGACTGTACTTTACCGTTCCAAAAGAATTAGCCAAATAGTTAAGAGCTCCAATAGCTCCCATTGTGTCGTTAAGTACGTCTTTGAGGGTCCAATGGGCACCATGTTCTTGATAGGAGGTCGAACGGGCACTTTTTTGTAGGTAAGGTCCAATTAGGAGGGTCCAATGGGTACTAGACCCATGTAACTAGTGACCCGCCATATGTAATGGTTCTTTTAACGCGACAAAATACAGGTAATGTTACTTAACAATAATATAGCATTTTATTGTGCGAACGGCTAGGGAGTGGAGGACCTGCTTGCCGAGGTCTGTTTTCCTGGACCAATACAATCTGGACATCTTCAAGGCCAAAGTGAACAGGCATCTTTTAGGCAGGCGTGTACCATCTTAGGCCTCATTATCGCTTTCCATCAGGCGAGTTTGTGGTCAAACGCATTGCCTATTAAGCATTAAAAAAAATCTAATGATGAAAAGTTCTTTCGAAATCTATTCAGTAGATCCAGAAATCCTGCAAACAAACTTACAAACTGTATCTCTCGCCTTTATGTTGTAATACTAATAGCATATTTTTTAAACAAACATATCACATCAATTGGAGACATACTATTAGATGAGATTAACATTTATTGTTTTAATAGAAAATGCTTTCACATCTATACCTTTTTGAAACATATATACAAATCTGTTATTACAATCAGAATGTAAAATGGATATTATAGAGACTCAACACTTTTAAATAAATCTTGTCCCTTTAAAAGGCGAGTAAATGGTACCTGGAAAAACAACCAAGCCATTATTCACGTACAGATAAGCATAACTTTTTTGCTGTCCGTACCATACCTGAGTACCTACGCGCGTTGTGGCGCAATTCAAGCTGCCTCGATTAAGGTTATCGCTTCTCTATATGGCCAATGGAATATAGTCGGCACCTTATAGATCTGATCTATAGATCCACAGCTTGATCCGAAAACTACGAATAGTTTAGCCGGCTGCACATTAGTTAGGTTCTAATGTGGAAAAATATTTAAAGGTTCTCGTCTCATAAAACCGTGTTTTTTAGTTTTTTAAACTATTAATTTATTTTTCTCTCTTTAGTTTATCACAAAACATAGATTGAGTTTATTGCGATATTAAGACGAATGTAATGAGCCCAAACTCGATAGAAGAAGAAAGAAAGAAAGAAAAATCATTTATTGGTTACACAGCATTATGTAGGTACATTAAAACAAAACAGAAAATATAAAATAAAAAAAAAGAATAACAACACAAATAAAAACAAGAAAACTAAATTCAGGTGCTGCTGTGCAGGGCCAACAGGTCGCTGTCTCAGCTATGCTACTGTGGTAGTACTTTCGCAATACCACAGCAGCGCTGATTTTCAGCCAGCGCCTAGTGATGCCCGAAACGCCAAACAAATTGCAACTACACATACCTACTCGCATCTTGTACGAACTACAAAATGCGAGTGATTTTAAATATATGTTTACTTGTAAGCAGTCCAGGGTTCGTCAGCCATCTTCAGGTCCTCGTCATCAGGAAAATGAACAGAATATGTCAAAACGAATCTAATGAACCCAAACTCGATATGTTTACTAGTAGGCAGTCCAAGATCCCAACAGCCACCTTCTAGTCCCATCATCAGACCAGCTCGGTGGTACCATAATATTGTATTGTCATCTAATCTACGTACAGCTGCCGAATTTCATTACGCTACGATCCCTGAAAGATGGTTACTTATATTACTTACCTTATATTCCATTCATCATCATCATCATCATCAGCCTATTAATGTCCCCACTGCTGGGGCACAGGCCTTCCCTATGGATGGAATAGGGAGATTGGGCCATGACCCACCACGCGGGTCCAGTGCGGATTAGTGGATGCTAACGACTGCAGATGCAGCCGGGACCAACGGCTTAACGTGCCTTCCGAAGCACGGAGGAACTCGAGATAATAAAATTTTGGTCACCCATCCAATAACCGACCACTGCGAAAGTTGCTTAACTTCAACGATCGCAGCCGAACGCGCTAACCACTTGCGCCATCGAGCTTCTCGATAGACGCTTGCGATACCAAAAATATCACTAACCATAACCAATCCTTTACTCTGTCGATCCCTTGGGCCTTACTTGCCGACAATAATACAACATCACCAAAAGCTAGTCTTATTTTACTGTGGTTTTCCATAAGGTGGAAGTTATTTCACCAGACCGGCGCTTCTATTTCAGAGGAAAGTCCGCTATGCTCTACCTCTCATTCAAAAAATGTAAATGCTGATTTTTTCAACAAAACCGTCGCCAGTCTCCGTAATTGAATTAAGAGTTCCAATCTATATCTTTATATATATAATTCTTCTGTGAGTGTGTATGTTACTGAACTTCTCTTAAACGACTGGACCGATTTTGATGAAATTTTTTGTGTGTGTTCAAGGGGATCTGAGAATGGTTTAGATTCACAATTTTGTCCGCTGGACAACCCCTATTTTTTTAGGGCGGTACGAAGTTCGCTGGGTCAGCTAGTAAATATATAAAACTCTAAGGTGACAGACTGACATAGTGATCTATCAACGCACAGCCCAAACCACTTTACGGTTCGGGCTGAAATTTGGCATGCAGGTAGATGTTATGACGTAAGCATCCGCTAAGAAAGGATTTTGATCAATTCTACCCCGAAGCGAAGCGAGGGCTGGCTAATAGGCGCCAATAAACTCAGGTGACTACAAAGGCAAGGCAGCCGGCACTACGCATTCCTATTGACATTTCAAAACACGTGTACAATTCAATTTGTTTACACGAGTCAGAAAACGAAATATTGAGTTTTCACCATTTTTAACCGACTCGTCCACACGAAGATCAATACAGACATCAAAAGATGTCGGATGTTGCAGAGCGAATTGACTCTTATGGTAAACGTGGTAAAGTTTCGGACTTAGGCCATTATGCGTGGAGGTTAACTAAACCTCGTTCACAAATAAACTCGATCTGTTTACCACAGTTAACGCGTCAGGTGGTCGTTTAGTTGATGTGCGGTTACAAGGATTTAGAGGAATGTCAATGTTTTCAGTTTTACTCTGACCGCTTGGGTGGGATCTGGAATTGGGTAACAGTACGGTAATAGACATTATAATTTATGTAATTTTAGTTATAAGTTTTGGATAATTTACAACAATTGTTTATTCTCAGAGAGTCTCGATGGCGCAGGTGGTTAGCGCGTTCGGCCGCGATCGTTGAAGTTAAGTAGCTTTCGCAGTGGTCGGTCATTGGATGGGTGACCAAAAATCTTCTACCTCGACTTCCTCCGTGCGTCGGAAAGCACGTTAAGCCGTTGGTCCCTGCTGCATCTGCAGTCATTAGCACCCGCCAATAGGGGTGATGACGGGGTACAGTAAACGAAATTCTATTTAGTCCGTCAGTTAGATGATCAAAAAATAATGGACACGTATTTTTTCTTTGGGCAATCAACCAAAAAATGACAAGGTTATAGCGCTTCAAAGTTTGGGAGTAGGGGCTCGTGACGTCACTTTTGAGTGAATTTTCACTTATAAGTGTACTCAAACGTGACGTCATGCGACTTTTCAAATCAATATGTCTCTGCAATGTTTATATTATGTGAAAAAAGAAAAAATACGTGTCCAATACTTTTTGACAATCTACCTGATAAACGAAGAAAAAATTAGTCATCATCCCTATTGCTTATTCTCCGAGAGTCTCGATGGCGCAGATGGTTAGCGCGTTCGGCCGCGATCGTTGAAGTTAAGCAGCTTTCGCAGTGGTCGGTCATTGGATGGGTGACCAAAAATCTTCTATCTCGACTTCCTCCGTGCGTCAGAAGGCGCGTTAAGCCATTGGTCCCTACTGCATCTGCAGTCGTTAGCACCCGCCAATCCGCACTGGGCCCGCGTGGTGGTTCATGGATCAATCACCCTATTCCATCCATAGGGAAGGCCTGTGCCCCAGCAGTGGGGGCATTAATGGCTGATGATGATGATGATGTTTATTTTCAAGCTAAACTGATCTTGCACTGAGTTGTAGCTATGGAGGCTAGCGTGACTCAAGAACTAATATTTTGTCTTCACACAAAAAATAATGTTCTTTTTTGTAAACTACATTCTTTAGAGAAGATATGATTAATCACACTATAATATTATAAAGGCGAAAGTTTGTGAGTGTGTATGTCTGTTACTTCTTCACGTCTAAACGGCTGGAGTGATTTTAACAAAATTTGGTATGGAGTTAGCTGACACCCTTGTTTTTTATTACGCAGGTAAAAAATCTTTTTACAGACGACGGCGCCTTTAAGAGGCACACCGCCGAACAGACCTCACACCTGGCTCCCGCAAGTCTTACGGAACCCCTAGTGGCTACCGAGGACCCCGCAACTCTTACGGGCGCTTTACAGCATAATATCCGCTAAAAAAGTCCTGCGAATACCTTCTACACTGCTTAATGCGAAGCCGCGGGGTCCCTGTTAGGGATTCAACCACGGCTACGCATCCAGCAGCTTCCCGGCCTCGCCGGGGCTCCACGGCAGGGGTCTCCCGAGGTATTGCGGGGGACCCCGCAGACGTGCGCAGGTAGGCCCGCGCGTGGGGGCTAAGTACGCGGCCTAGTGCCCACCGTACCGCCCCCCAGTTAGCTGACACCCTGGATTAACACATAGGCTACGTTTTACTGCGGGAAAACATCCCTAATAAACCGCTGGTAACGCCGCGGGGCACAGCTAGTGTAATATATTTCTCATCAGTCAGTAAGCATAAACGTACTTCCTAAAATGTTGCGTCTATTACTAACACTATCTTTCAGAACCTATCATATAGAAAAATAACGTTTGTTTTTTGGAGTTTACTCCTTAAGAATCGATTTGCATATAAGGGGCCCGGTATGACAAAAATGTGAGGAGTAAAATCTATCGATGAATGACCTCGTTACGTTTTTGGTGCGCATCCTGTGTCGCGCAACTTTAATCTTTTTTTAAGTAAAATAAACTCTTTTTGCGTCTGGTTAGACTATCGAATTTAAGGAGTAAACTCCAGTCGTGCGTCGGAGCTGACACACACAATTTTTTTATTAAAACCGATAATGTCGAAAGTCACTTCTAAAACCAATAACTTCACTCTCTTGTAAGCTGTTTTATGGAAGAATACAGCAAGCACTACCATAAAATGAAGACATAAATAAAAACTTAACAGCAATAAAAATCTATAACTCCAACCGAAACATCGACATTACCCAAACTGGATGTTCCAAGAGTACAAACAAAGTTTACAACTTTATTCAGCTTATCTCGTTCATTACCCAAGTTACTTTACTTAATGCAACCACACTCAAAAACGGCATATCTAATTTGTACGTTTACGCCTATTAATACTTTATTAGGTGCACGATCTTTGATAACGCAACTCGTAAAAGCACCAACAAACTTCGTGTTTCTGTGTACCCACTTTATCTAACTGAGATAAGGGAGTAAAGCCAAGGCGACTTTGATACATAGTTAATTATTCTGGCTGTCGATCTTGGTAGTATTGAGGAGTCGAATAATATGGGCGCGTATGCGTGTGCGGTCCACGCCGGTCGAATAGGGGTGACGACGGGGTACAGTAAACGAAATCCTATTTAGTCCGTCAGTTAGATGATCAATAAATAATGGACACGTATTTTTGGAGTTTACTCCTTAAGAATCGATTTGCATATATAAGGGGCCCGGTATGAGAAAAATGTGAGGAGTAAAATCTATCGATGAATGACCTCGTTACGTTTTTGGTGCGCATCCTATGTCGCGCAACTTTGACAAACAAAGATGACGGATTGACATTAATATTTTTTTTTAAATCTCAACTGAATTTAGATATTATTTCTGATAGAGCAATAGGGACAACGAGGTATGGTACAACCATCGATGCGGTATTTTCAAGATTCGTGAACCACGTATCTACGAACGTCCATGTGTCTTATTTTAGTTACCATAAACCACTTGTCACTGTAATTAATAATGCAGACAATGTTGATTTAATTAATATTTAAAAAAATGATAATAGTCTGATAATAATAATTACATAATTTATCAACATTCCTAATGATATATTTATGCACATCTGAAATTGACTATTGCATAAAGTTTAATGTAAAATATTTCGTCGATTAGTTATAATAAATGTATATGAAATGAATAAATATATATTTATATAAAATGTATAATACAATAAAATTAATTACTTATAAAATACAAACTAGTAAAAATAACTTATATTATTTTCATTAATTTGTTAATTTATCCTTTCATACAGTATCAATCTTTTTTAAGTTAAATAAACTCTTTTTGCGTCTGGTTAGACTATCGAACTTAAGGAGTAAACTCCACACACACTCGCCTCGGAGCTGACACACACATTTATTTCTTTGGGCAATCAACCAAAAAAATGACAAAGTTATAGCGCGTCAAAGTTTGGGAGTAGGGGCTCGTGACGTCACTTTTAAGTGAAAATTGTACAAAAACGTGACGTCATGCGACTTTTCAAATCAATATATCTCCGCAATGTTTATGTTATGTGAGAAAAGAAAAAATACATGTCCAATACTTTTTGATAATCTACCTGATAAACGAAGAAAAAAAAATTAGTCATCATCCCTAGTCTGTTGCTGAGAACGAATGCACTTTATCTGGTAAAATATACAGGCGCTTTTTGAAAAGCTTACGACTGGTTTTGTCACTCTTGGATTCGCGACTTCCCTGCGAGGATGATTTGGACTGTATTGTTTGGCGTTTAGAGTGTATTCGAGGTTGGTGTCTCGAGATTTATACTATTAAAATAATGAGAGCTCCTGAGGGCATCTTGGCGGATTCTCGTATGTTTGCTTTTATTTATTGTGTTGCTACCGTATACAGTAACTTTAGTGGGATGGCGCACTGTGGCATAGACTTGCAACTTGTGATTGTTGTCTTGACGTCAAACAAGTATACTGAGAATACCACATTATAATATTTGAAATGTCTGTCTTGTTTATAAGAATGGCCGCGTTACTAAGCTAAACCAAAATTAAGTTAGGTATGCGGTAGGTGGGCTGTAGGGCAATCCTGTAAAATAAAATCTCTCTACCGATTTCGGTAGCTGCCATTTTGGACATTAGTTTGATACGCATTACGCCATTACATGGCTAAATGTCGACATGTCTGTAGAAGCAGCCAGTATTAGATATTTGACATTTGTCAGAAATCCGAATAAATGAGATCGCAAATAAGATGGCATCTTACAGAATGTCTATGCTAGTACGGTAGATATAGATTTTTGAAAACTTTTACATTTTTATAAAAAATACCTTGCAATTGCTTTATATGTATATATATTTTTTTATTCTGTTGCTGTTTCCGTTTTACGCAGAAATTTCGCCAATGTCCCGTAGTAAGAGAGACACGATAAGAAAGAAGTTGCTCGGTATTTATAGAAAACTTGCACATATTACCGCTATGTACAACTTGTTATTGAACAATACAAAAGGGTCACTCGAGAAACAACTTGATAAACTCAAAACTGCACAATCAAGACAGCGCCGAATGCAAATCGAACAATTGATACATAACCGGTATTACGTCACCGAAAAACGGCCCGAACCGGTTCGAACCGGTGCATTGCGGTGGTGGCCAGTAACGGAATGACTCGTGCCACTAAATAGAAAGTACAGAAGGTAATCTCATCCATGTACTTCACTTTGCATACAACATTAGCTTATGCGCAAAGAACTATCGCGATAGTGGCACTCATATTTAGTTTGATTTATTGTCGAGCATAAAACATAAAGACGGGATATTCAATATAAAGCAATAATAACTTAAATATTACATTTTGAATGTTATTAGAATATTAAAAGTTAAAAATAAAACGACAATTCTACGTTTGATATTGAATTAAAAGAACCGTCTACTGAACAAATATAATAACTTTTTTTTGTTGCTCATTTTCGCACAAAACATTTCACTGACGCATGCCTCAAGCGGATGAAACGCATGCCTCAAGCGGATGAAACTCATGCTCGCAGTGAGCTCAACTGGTTCGAGATATCGTATCCGTGGCCGGTTTTTTTTGGGTGTACATGCCGTTGGTCGCAGATGACCTTAACAGCGTCATCGGGTTTGTGGACCGTGTGATCCTAAGGGGACTTCAAGCTGAGTGCCTCTAGAGGTATTCCAAGCGGATGGCATTTCCCCAAGGGGGGAGTTTTCTCTACGTCTGGAGGCTACCACTCGAACCTGAGGAGGTTGGCTCAACTAGACTCTCTAAGACTCGAACCTCGGCTCTAGTTAGCCGTTGTCGTGAGGGTGGGGGGGGGGGGGGGGGGGACGCCCGGGTACGTACCTGATACGTGTAGACTAGGTCTTTGCACTCTTGGCATGGTTGATTCCCAGTAAGGACCCCACGCCGCCACCGCTGGCAAGGAGGGCAGATCCCGGAGTTTTAGTGAGTAGGGCCCCCCCATCCCGAGCAACCACTGAGCCAGCCCTAGGGTTGGCTGAGTGGGTGGGCGGGAGGTGGGGGGAGGAGTCCCACATAACCCCGTCGCCTACCCAGCGGCGGGGTATGCGTAACGCATTTCTCCGGGTCAAAAAAAAGGGTCTTTCCACTCTTATCCTACGGGTGCGGTGTCCGCCGAAAGCAGAGCTAGTGTGCAGATATGCTAGCTGTGTAGTGTTGGTGTTTGTGGCCTTTTGAGGGTGATTTCGTCGTCGGGTGCTCTAAAACGTCCCTGGGCAGACGAAATCGAAGGCACCCGTGACCGGTGTGTACGTGCGTTGCTTCAACGCACTTTGTGTGTAGATTACCTTCTGTACTGCCTATTTTGTGCTTGTGCGCGGTGCGCCGAGTCATCCAGATACTTGCTAACAGGTGAATTGCGGAGGCCCGTTTGGACTTGGATGATGAATGGATTAACAGCTTGCTTGCATGTTTAATGATGGATGAGAACAGCAACTGTGGCTTACTCCGTAGGTGGGTCATGTAGGCGATCTCATTCTGTTGTAACGTATAGTAATAGGTGCTGAAATATTCTCCTAGAGAAACCTAAGGGATTATTTTCCTCAATACGCAATAATTTTGTATTTCCTGATTTAGCAAAAAAAAATCATCAATAACTTTGAAGTTACATAGTCTATTAAAATTAAAAGTCACTCATTTATCATTAAAAGATATTTTTGTCTTTACCTTTTCTTTAATTTTAATTTGTCATCATCAATATCATCGTCAGCCTCTTAATGTCCCCACTGCTGGGGCACAGGCCTTCCCTATGGATGGAATAGGGAAGGCCTGTGCCCCAGCAGTGGGGACATTAAGCGGGCCCAGTGCGGATTGGCGGGTGCTAACGACTGCAGATGCAACCGGGACCAACGGCTTAACGTGCCTTCCGAAGCACGGAGGAACTCGAGATAGAAATTTTTGGTCACCCATCCAATGACCGACCACTGCGAAAGTTGCTTAACTACAACGATCGCAGCCGAACGCGCTAACCGCCTGCGCCATCGAGCTCCTCCTCATATTAATTTGTAATTTTTGACAAATATTACCATTAACAGTGCTTTAATTTACATCACCTCACACTATTGTTGCACTTGAAACAACAAAGTTCGTTAACGCAACATTGTAGCATCGTATGTTTCCGAACATTAGGTAAATTAACCTGAAAGTAGCACTGCAGTACACGATTATTGACAGTCTGTTCGATCGTACCGGCCGTCAGCAAACATGATTTGTAGGAAGGACGAGCGGGCGTCGTGTCGCGCCTACTGACGACCGTCGTCAGTGGGACCCCCCGTCATGATTGATCGCATTGATGATTTTGTCTATGCGCGCCGTTGCCGGTTTGTTGATTCAAATGACCGGTGTGATTTATGAACATCGGGGATTTATTCGGATTTCGAACGATTAGCTTTGTGGTTTTGTTTTTTTTTTATAATCTCTCCTTGGTTTTGAATCATATGAATAACATGACTGTGGTTTGAATGCATGGGACTTTTTTAAACTTTAGTCACTGTTGTGTTGGTAATTATTTGATTAGTCATTTAAACAAGCACCTACTACAGCTTTTTTGATGTTGTTACAGTTTATACTAGTAGCCCGCCCTCGCTTCGCTTCGGTGTAGAGCTGTACTGTAAACTATAGTTTTTGTTCTCAGGCTTGTGTTATAAACAATGACTTTATTTATATAATTTCACGTGTTATTGTGAGTCAACCATAAAAGATAGACATATGCTGTTACGGGATATTTTTTAGACAATTTTATGTAGAATATTTTCGTCATACATGATTTCTATGTAACTTTAACCATTAACGCTGCACACGCGACGGAAGCTTAAAAAATGGAGTAACTTCTCCCGTTTTTACAACATTTCCCTTCACTACTCTGCTCCTATTGATTGTAGCGCGATGAAAAGTATACTATAACCTGCCCAGGAGTATGAAAAATAATTGTACCAAATTTCGTTAAAATCCGTCGAGTAGTTTTTGTTTCTATAAGGAACATACATACAGGCAGACAGACAGACAAAAATTTTACTGATTGCATTTTTGGCATCAGTATTGATCACTAATCACCCCCTGATAGTCATTTTGAAAATATATTTCATGTACAGAATTGACCTCTCTACAGATTTATTATAAGTATAGATTGTTGACGACCTCCGTAGCCGGGTGGTTTGTACACCGGGTTTCATGGTGCCGCCGACTCGAGAGGCCCCAGGTTCGAATCCCGGTGGGGGCAGATGATTGTGTGATGAATACGAGCATTTGTACTCTAGTCATGAACGTTTGATATGTATTTCAATAAAAATATATTTATTTAAGAACACTATATTTATTCTATCCGTTACCCTAGTATCCCATAACACAAGTCTTACAGTGCTTACTTTGGGGCTAGGCTAATTGGTGTGAATGTTGGAAATATTTATTTATTAATTATAATTGTACTGCTACGTATGTGGACAAATTAAAGTGCATAAATGAAAAAAATGCAAATCAAATGTGATTGAGAAATAATACTTTTTCTTTCCGTTGATAACTTAGTTTTAGTTAAAACCAAATACGGTATCATTGAATTGTGGCTATGAACTATATTAGCAGTTATTAATAAGTACAATTTACTGCTAATGTAGTTGCAAATATAGCTAAAGTTGCAAATAAAAGTACAGTAAACTTTTTGTTGGAAAATCGGTATAATATCGGTAAATCTAGCGGTCTTCAAAACAAGAGTGTACCGGTTTATATTAGGTAAGCGCGCTCCATCGTAGACCATAATATTGCTTTCCATCAGGCGAATTATGGTCAAGCGCTTACCTATTACCGAATAAATAAAAAAAAGGTAATCTATGAACGCGTATTTTTTATACATAGCATTAAAAGTATCTAAAAAAATAATACCACCCACTTAAAAAATAATATGTTAATAGATTTAACAGCATTCCCATTGTAAAGGTACAATGAACATTTTCTTTAAACACGCTAAAGGCCGTGAAATCGAATTGTTCCGAACAAACATCTTCGGTAACATTATCTCTTGGTTCAGATCTGACTATTTGTAACTATAACACAACGGGACTGAGTCGGAGACCACAAATATTCTATACAAAAGTCCTATCAATTACTTACGCCGCTTTGACCTTTTCTTAAGGGTATGTGTTTGTTTTGTTAAAATATAGTTTATAGAAGTGACAAAAATAATAACTGCGTTTGGGAATAATAGACTTATGTTTTTATTTTTTTAAGCATTTAACTGCTAGACGTTTGAATCTAAAGAAAAGTTTTAATAGAAAAAAATCCACGCGGACCAGGCAGCAGACGGGACTCAAACCAGCACCCTTCGCAATCCGGGCGAATGCACTGACCAATTATGATGACCGCGTCGAAATTTTCCTTTCCTTAAGCTACAAGGCAGCGCCATCTCTTCGCATTGTAGGTAACCCACAATGTCAAATGAATACTATTCCAAGTATTAAACATTTGAAAGAAGAAATAGCATTTTATAGTTATGTTTTTATTTTTTTAAGCATTTAACTGCTAGATGTTCAAAGATAATAGACTTTTTGGCAGTATGGAAAATTAAGTACATACCCATTATTGGCATTGGCGATTTCAGTATTCTGACAAACAAAAAGTTATTGACAATATTACTTAAATTAATGATATAGAAAAGTATTTTTGATCTCTTGTCACGTGACCGAAACCGCCTTGGATTGGTAGAGCTTAAAATGACACCACTTGCTTGTAAACATGCTTGATGTTTTAATTGGAGCCGTGTGACGTCACCTGCCTGTACATATGCCATATTTGCTAGAGTAACGTTCCCGCTATATATTTGAATACAAAATTATTATAATCGTTATTTTTACTGATGTACGCAAAATAATTATAAATATTAACTTTTTATCAGTCACTATCCGCAAATAAATAACGTATGAACGTTTTCAAAACCTTGTCAAATAGCTTATTGCATCGCGGTTTAGATGAAAGATTTTTTTGGGTTATTTTTTAATGCTATTCAGGAGGCTATTATAAATTATTTGGAAATCAATGACTGGATTATGTTAAAATGATTTTGTTTTAAAAAGTCTACACTTTCAATTTTACTTATTTGCTAAATGGCCCACATATTTACCGATTAAATTGTGTTTTGCCAAAACTATGACTGAATGTATATATGTTCTATTCTATCCTATCTATCCTATGTTCATACGGAACAAAGTATAATAATTGTGTTTACTTCCACCTCAAAATCTTCATTCTAATCTTCAACGCTAATCTGGCATGTAATTACTATATCTTATGAAGAAGGTACAGTATTGCCTGTAATAAAAACTTCTTCAAAGACCAGAAACTTGTATATTTGCTCCCGAATAAGCAGTTCTTCTAATAATAACACGTCATGCCTGCATGACAGCTATGAGCAAAATGCCCCTCTCCACTCTCATCTCCCGCCATAATTCAGTCGGCCATACTTATTTCGCGCCATTTGACACTTCCGGTTTTAATTAATTCTAATACAATAATCTTATATTTTTAAAATTAAAGAAATGAATAGGAATACAATGTCATAAAAAACCTTGTGGTTTATTAAACAAAAAAAAGGGTTAGTCGAATTATAAAACAAAGTGTGAAAAAAACATTTTAAACTTCGCCTTAACTCAGATTTGAGATGTAACATAATCTGTGGGTGGGTTATACAAAGCGAGATTCTCACGAAATTAATACTATGCCACTGATGGCTTTCCGTGTTATAGAAAATGACGGACATGATTTCATTATGATTTTTTGTATTATGTGTAAATTTATAAAATGTTCATTGCAACGAACATACGACTTTGATTAAACCGAGTACGTGAGAGAAATAAGAAATAAACTTTTTTATCACAGCTTATTGTCAACATACTAAAGTTTGGCAAACGTGATTGAAATTTCATTTTATGCGATGTTGTCCAAATTTAATTCTTCATAATTTTGAAGTGAAACTTCTTTATCGGCGTTGGAAAAAAATTTACCGTCACATTTTTCGGTTACGCGTCACATTTTTCCGTTACGCGCCATCTTTTTTTATATTAATAGTTGATAGCTGAATGATCACACTGTCGCCGGCGAGAACTCTCTCTACTCGTTTGTAGCTGAGTGACAATAGTTATTAAAGATAAGACTCGCTCAGCCAAACCCGCATAGCGATACTCGCTCAGCGATACTCGCTCAGCGGTACTCGCTCAGCGATACTCGCTCAGCGGTACTCGCTCAGCGATACTCGCTCAGCGATACTCGCTCAGCGATACTCGCCCAGCTATACTCGCTCGGTTAAGCTGGCTTGGCTGTCAAAAGCCGTGCGCGTGCATTTTAACTCAGGACTGCCAATTCGTTTCTAGTTTCTACTCGCTTATCGTTCATCGTCGGAGGTGGAACATGTGCCTTAGATTACTGAGCCGTGTAATCATAACAGTTTCATAGGCAGTAATTTGTATTCATGTCTATGATAATAAAATCCTTTTGTTTAAACTTTATCTAATTGAACTTTATTTAACCAATTTCTGGAAAGTTGCATGTAGATCATTTTTCGAAAAATAAGGCCATAAAGAAGTTTCACTTCTTACGTGTGTACACTAGTACACGCACACATTTTTTTTAATAGTGGCAGATAGACATTGAAACTGCTAGCTACAGCTTACAATTTACTATTTTTTTAAGATCGGATCAATTTATAAATTTGTCATTAATTATTTATTAGTATCAGCATTTAGAATATATAATATACAATATCAGAATTCAAACCAAAAATTTACTATCTCGAGCTCCTCCGTGCTTCGAAAGGCACGTTAAGCCGTTGGTCCCGGCTGCATCTGCAGTCGTTGCACCCACCAATTCGCACTGGGCCCGCGCGGTGGGTCATGGCCCTATCTCCCTATTCCATCCATAGGGAAGGTCTGTGCTCCAGCAGTGGGGACATTAATAGGCTGATGATAATGATGATGATGATCAGCATTCAGTCATACGGCGCCTACTGCTAACCATAGTTCTCCCCCAAAGATGTCCATGCAATTCGATCCTGAGCGATCCGCGTT
Organism: Chilo suppressalis; assembly: GCA_902850365.2. Classification (NCBI taxonomy): domain Eukaryota; kingdom Metazoa; phylum Arthropoda; class Insecta; order Lepidoptera; family Crambidae; genus Chilo; species Chilo suppressalis. The sequence goes on from OU963894.1 coordinate 2,858,985, forward strand.
CAGTGACTTTCCGTGATCTTTAGTAGATCGTCAGTCTATCTGGTGGGAGAACTGCCCACTGAACATCATCCAATGCGCGGTCAACACTCATAAAGCTTTCCGCCCAACGACCATCGGTTCTCATCGCTATGTGTCTCGCCACTGCCATTTCAGCTGAGCAATCCTTTGAGCGATGTTTGTTGCTTTACTTCACAAGCGGATTATTTCTTTGATTATTAAGTGATAAACTGCCTTGCATATTAGATCTACATTTTTATATAGTTTAAAATAAAATTATCAAAAAATATAAAAATATATATTAACTAGCGGCCCGCCCTCGCTTCGCTTCGGTGTAGAGCTGAAGTGTAGACAACAGTTTTTTTTTCAGGCTTGTATTATACACAATTACATTCATCTATGATTCTTCTTATACCTGCATGCAAAGTCTCAGCCCGATCGGTTTAAAATTGACAAAGTTTCATACAAACTTTCATTCCCTATTTTATCCCCTTGGGGGTAGAATTGATCAAAATCCTATCGATCGGCAACACTAGTGGACGCCTACCATCAGGCTTGTTTGTCACCCTATTGACTCAAAAAAAAACGCTTTTCCCTGTCAAATTTTTATTTTCTTCACTTCCTACGCACCTCGATTTAGTTAAGTTTTATTTTTTCATAAGCTACACGCATTCTCTTGTAAATGACGAGACAAACTTTTCACCAATAAAACATTTTCAAGCCCAACTTTCGGGCTTACGAAAAATTCGCCACAATAAGGACATTTACGCTCTAATAGAGCGCATTTGTTGCGATTGAAAACACCCCACCCCAGGTGGGTTCAAGGAGAAATCCTTTAAAACTTGTGTGTAAATAACTCTACATGTATTTAAGGAGGGGAGCTCTTGCTGTGCGGATTGTCGACGCTGCGGGTTCGGCATATCAAACATTCTGTACTTTCACAAAAAAAATATGTAATTTTAAACTATATCTATCTATATTATATAAAACTCAAAGGTGACTGACTGACATAGTGATCTACAACGCACAGCCTAAACCACTGGACGGATCGGGCTGAAATTTGGCATGCAGGTAGATGTTATGACGTAGGCATCCGCTATGAAAGGATTTTGATCAATTCTACCCCCAAGGGGATAAAATAGGGAATGAAAGTTTGTATGAAACTTTGTCAATTTTAAACCGATCGGGCTGAGACTTTGCATGCAGGTATAAGAAGAATCATAGATGAATGTAATTGTGTATAATACAAACCTGAGAACAGAAACTGTAGTCTATACTTCAGCTCTACACCGAAGCGAAGCGAGGGCAGGCCGCTAGTATTACAATATAATTCAGACGACGCAGCCTGAAGAGGATGCGAAACGTCATAAATAAATAAGCCAGTGCATCTATACCGTTGAAACTTGTTTTATTTAATGAGTGGCGTGCGTGAAAACCCAGAAACAAATGTAATACTGTTCCAATTTAAAACAGATAAATAGGAATATTCTTAAGTAAAACAAAACAATAGTGCGTTTTAATAATATTTCCCGGCCATGTGGGTGTATCACATATATAAAATCAGAAGTAATTCTAAAGAAATACGAAAGTAACTTTATTTATCCGTCTGTGTAATATGATTTTAAGCCAAAGCCGCTGAAGCACTTTTATTAAACTTTGTTGTGGAGACCTTGAATACGGTTGCTGTTTTTGTCGCGAAAACCAAACTTAGAGTTAAACTATAAAACCAGAGTTTCACCTGGAAACCACAGGTGGAGGTGGTCAGAAAAACGGTGTCTGCTGCTTATGGTGGTTTCCCTTATGGTTCCCTTAGTCCGTTGCGGAACTTTTTGCCGATCAGCACCAAAATCAACTTGGCAAATTCTCTGTTGTTGTCCATCATCGACTCCTCTGACGTTTGCTACACCGATCTGTCGGAGGAACTCCTCAATAAATTAGAGTGACTGCAGAATATTTGTATCAGGTTCATTTATAATCTCCGTAAATTCGGCCACGTGTCTCACTTCCGTAATAAACTTAATTGGCTTCCTATTCGCCGGCGCTGAGATCTACACACTCTAACGGTTCTCTATTCTATACTTTTCCTGCCATCTTCCCCACCTCTCCCAGAGGATCTCATCCTCTTCTAACCTACTTCTTGAGATTCCCTGTCACTCTTCTGACTTCTTTTCTTACTCTTTTTCTATGCACGCTGCTCGACTTTGGAATTTACTTCCAGAAGGTAACAGAAAGGCTCGTTCGCTTAATCCCTTTAGCGATCAAGTTAAAAACTATTTCCTTTCTTTATCTTAAATTCATTTAATATCATATTTCTTTGCTTCTCTTATATTTATGTAAGTATAACTCCTGTATCTACTTTTGCACCCTTCTATATTTCTCTATTATTATTCCATTTCTACCATAGGTTGCCTGGAAGAGATTGCTGTTTAGCAATAAGGCCGCCTATTGTACTCTTTCTTCTGTTTTATTTGTTTTTTATCTTGTGTCCTTTGTTGTGTGCAATAAAGAATATTTATTATTATTATTACTTAAATGGGTTTTTTAGGGTATCAGTTTTTAATATGAATCTACATACGAAGTCACGGGCACAGCTAGTATCGAATAAAGCCACCCCAACGACATAAAACACATTCATTCATTCGTATAACACTCGTGCGCATATTCATCCGACCATCTCCGGAGGTGATTTGTCGCTATAAAAATTTATGAATTTACGACACGTCGTAAACAATATTTTGAAGTGTCCAGGCGCCATGTCGAGTTAACTGGAATTGCGTTGACTGCTTTTTTTTGTTTCTTTTTTATGCTCACTAAAGATAATATAATAAAAACTTATTAAACTCTTCGTAATTAAGTTTGTTTATACTTAAATTATTGCTATTCAATTTATAACGTAGGTATTGATTGATGTGTTTTCAAGTTATTACTAGTGTGAAATTAGTTTGATGAGATTAAAAAACTCTTTATTTGACTAGGCCGTTTCTCCTTTCTTCTTCTCCTTTCTTCTCTCTTCTTCTCCATTATTTTTCGGTCATCATATTTCTAGAATACGCTAGTGCCACTATTTAATCGTATCGTATGACCATTTTAACCTTTTTTTTTTGTCGATGGGAAATGCATTTACGCACCGTACCGCGCGCTGGCTGGGCGCGCGGCGTGTGCGGGACTCCCCGGTGCGGAACAACGCCGGTCCAACCCACTAAAAACCACCGGTACCCTCCTACGCCCATATGGGAGCGTTTCAGGATCGGTGTACCTGTTTGCGCCGATCCCGGCCCGAACGCTCCCGGGCCGGCCCGGTCCAACGAGTGGACCGGGCGACACGCCTCTGGGGGATTGCGCTAGGGTACTAGGCAATCCCGAGACGGGGTGGCCTATGCCAAATGGCACCAAAGGCACGCGGCGGCCAAGCCGCGCCCAGACCACCTTAGGGCCGACGAAGACTGGCAGTCACGGCTGCCTGCCTTCTTCGGAGGGTGTGCACACGGCCGCTTATTTCATCTCCACGGTGATGTTAAATAAAAATAAGTTTGGCCAAACACCTGTTTGATATAAATTAATAGATATAACTAAGCTACCTTAAAATTACCAAAACCATAATTTTAAAATTGACTTTTTAAATAATGACTATTTATTCATTAGCGATGGTTGTGTTTTGCATAATCTTATATATAATATTCACGTGTCACAATGTTGGTTACCGTACTCCTCCGAAACGGCCTCACCGATTTTTATGAAATTTAATATTCACATTCCGTGGGTCTGAGAATCAGCTTCTATCTATTTTTCATATCCTTAAGTGATAATGGTTGTCCACCTGTAACCTAGTATTCTGAAACCTACAATGCACCTTCGCGCCAAAATTCAAACTATTGGGTATTGTAACGTAGTGTTCTCATATGGGTTAGGAGGAATGTTATCCCAGGAAATTGATAGAACACTACGTTACACAACCCTAAAATTTGTTTGGACAATATTTTTTTTTTGTAATGTGGTTTTAATTAAAAAATACATACAACCCTAAATTTTTTCTTTTACCTGCCCCTATTTTTCTGGCGGTACGAAGTTCGTTGGGTCAGCTAGTCTTTAAGTAAAAATTTCGTGTCACAATGTTAGTTACCATACTCCTCTGAAACGGCTTGACCGATTTTTATGAAATTTTATATGCATATTCATTAGGTCTGAGAATCGGTTACTATCTATTTTTCATACCCCTAAGTGATAAGGGTTGTCCACCCCTAATATTGTTTTATTTTTTGGACATTTTTTTTATAACGTGGTATTAAAAAATACATACAACCCTAAATTTTGTCCCTTCTACCACCCATATTTTTATGGAGATATTTAGTACGCTGGGTCAGCTAGTATATTAAGGTATTCTGCGACAGAGGTTTAAGGCATTAATGAGGGAATATTTTTGCTACTCCTCTAGAGTAAGACATATTTGTCTATCCTACATAGCAAGAATAAAGATATAGTTTTGATTTTTTTTGTTTCCTCCCAGGCGCAGAAGCTGGTGAGAAATCCTCATGAATACCCTACAGCCGGCTGCAAGGTTATGTCAGACTTGTACTGACTAAAAAACACCCGTAGTGGCTGCCATCTGGCCGGAAAGGCCTCTAAGGCTACATACGAAGCGATCGTACCCCAACGGGAGGAGCGACGCAGAATAGCTTTGGTTGAATAACCATTTATAATAATAATAATAATCTTTATTGTGTAACACCACAAAGGACATAACAGTAAGATTACACTGACAGAGAGACGTTACACAATGGGCGGCCTTATTGCTTAATAGCAATCTCTTCCAGGCAACCCATGACGGAAAATTAAATAAGTATAAAGAACAAAAAAAGGGGGAAGGGTGTAAGAACAATATTATAAAATAAAATAAAATAAAAACGGTAATAATAATATAGATGCATATTTATATGAAAAAAAAACAAATAAATAAAGGAAAGAGGTATTTTCAAAGTAAAGATAGGAAATGACGCTTAACTTGCTCCGGTAATGAATTCCACAAGCGAACAGAATGCACAGAGTAGGAGTAAGAAAGGAAATCAGTCGAATGGCAAGGTATTTCTAGAGTGAGATTAGAAGAGGAGCGTAGAATGCATTGCGAAGAGGATGATCGAAAAGAGAAGCATTGTTTTAGATAAGGTGGAGAAGTAGGTAGGAAAAGTACAGAAATGAGGTCTTCTTCAGTTAGAAGCTCGAGTGTATGCAAGTTTGGTAAACACAAATTTGAATGTGTCCATTTTATGTTATGGGATAGATAAAACGCATGCATTTCTGATAAATACCCGTATGTACACGCTCCAATGGAATTCTGTAGAAAAAAAATGTATATATTTTGATCTATTCCGAGGGCGTGGGTATGTCGTAAATGCGAATGGGAGGGTTAAATCTCATTACTTTATGGCAGATGTAAAGCGATTTATGAAGGTGCGGCCTGCGGTCATATTTTGTTATGTTCCAATAATTCGAACGGATCACCCCGCTCTTTGGAGCTTTGTGATGCTTTTGATGAAATGGAACTGGGTAATGAGGTTATTAGGGTACCTCAGGGGTCATTGTTGGGACCTCTTGAATTCAGAGACAGCGTCAGTAGGTCAAGCGTTGATCCTCAATCCTCAGTGTATTTAGGATCAAATACGAGTTGTGGTCAGATTTAATTTTATTTACGTCATGTTATTTTGATACGGAATCTTATTAAATTCAGCTAAGTCCAATTCAAAGTAAATTATAAAAAAAACCAAAACTTTTACCTCCGTACGCCAAAAGGCGGATTAAAGGTCTTGGTTTTATCCTAATATTGGTGTCTGACACGATTCTGTTAACCTAAACTTGACAACAGTGTATCCTTGTCATTCTCTATACAGAATGAAAAGGAGAGACTGATGTTAAATTTAGTTTTAAGTTTAGAGGATCACACCGGAGTCGACACCATTGTCTCTGTCTTCTTTTTAGCAAACAAAGTGACAACATCAGTTTTAGACGAAAATTTTACTTCAGTCTTTAGTCATTTTGAAATAAGGCGGAATTAGTCAGGACTATTTTAAAAAATAACGGCTAAACTATTTATTATGTTGCGAACAACAGAATTTGGTCTTGGTTTTACCAAGTTGGAAATCAAAAACCATACATTTTGCTATCACTACTTCCAACTACTTCAACTACTAATGCTAATAACGACAAATTTACTCATACACATTTATTCTTATATTTCAGCCCAGAACTCTGAATATGCATTTTCATTTCCGCATTTACTTTATCACACACACATACACACACATATTCACGTGGAAAGAATCAGGTCATCAGCTGTTACCTCGCAAAAAGAAGTTTTAATATTCACGAAAACCCGTACGTTTACCGCACATCTGCGCAAACATTCATAACTGAACTTCTGCAGACGCAAACACACGAATTAATAAAAGCGCACGTGTCGGAAGAAAAATTAAAATAAAAGAACAATAAGTCTGGCGAACTGCAGGCGGTGCGTGCAAGCGAGGTGCATTTGAATGTAGTGGACGGGCGGGCGAAACGTGGCGGCTGAAACGCCTTTGGATAAATTGTTACCAGAGTAAACTGTAGCGGTTAGAGCAGATCAATATCCAAGCCAGGCACGCAAATAATGTCGGTGAGTTTTGAAATACCGTAAACCGTTTAATAATAATTGATATCAAGAGTTTTAACATAACATCATCATATAAGACTGGTGCCTTATAATGTCCCCACTGTTGGAGCACAGGCCTTCCCTATAGATGGAATGAGTTTGGGCCATGACCCACCACGCAGGTCCAGTGCGGATTAGTGGGTGCTAACGACTGCAGATGCAGCCGGGACCAACGGCTTAACGTGCCTTCCGAAGCAATGAAGGAGCTCGAGATAGTAAATTTTTGATCACCGATCCAATGACCGACCATTAGGAAAGTTTCTTAACTTCAGCAATCGCAGCCGAACGCGCTAACCACTTGCGCCATCGAGCTCCTCTTTTTAGTTCGAGTTTTAACATGTAGATAAACATATAATCGAAAAGTAAAATTGATTTACCGGTTCAGTTTCATTCATATGTGTAATGATAAAAGATAACTCCTCAGATAGGTATCTGATGTGATTTTTTTTTATTTCAGATATGTATCTGAGGAGATGTCTTTCATCATCACAGAAAGCTGGAGCCAAAATATTCAGTATTCCGGCTCGAAGGACCAATGTTCGGGTTGGAACTAATAAATGATAAACTGATATTGTAGTATAAAACTGTATATTTGGAAAAAGGACTAAAGATAACTATAAAATAATAATTGCTATGAGTACGCGTGACTTGATGAGTTGATGATTGCGAACTGATTCTGTGCAATAAAATTAATTGTGAATAGGTAATTTAGCCAACGAAATGTGCTGATGTGAAGATGTACGCGCTTGCTCGTACAATCATTCTGCATTGAGTATTGTAACCAGAGTTTCATAAAGTAAGAATTGTGGTTGGCAAATCGAAAATTCCCGTTGACATCGCAACAAGTTCCCACACAGATTTAGCTTCGTACCCAGACTTCTAGATTCAGATATTCAATATGTAAACAATAAAAGGTACCTACTTGCTATTGAAATAATTAATTTTCAATTAACATTGCATTGACTAGTTAATAAAAAATATTAATCTCGCAACAAGACAAAAAACGCCCGTCTGAGCGAAACCGTAATCTGTTTACCATCCTGCACATGGCGCCGAAGTTGTTTCTAATTAAATTTAAAAGTCGTCCGTGACATCACGCGGCGTCAATGCGTGCACTTTCTTCAACTTGACACGATGGTTGGGGGTATTAATAAAAGTCTAAGATTCACTGCCTGAAATAACATATATATATTAGGAAATACTAGCAAACCAGTGAACCAAATGTTCACCAAAACCTGATTTAAAAAATGTATTTAATTAATTGAGAACTTCGGAGATTTTGTGTGGTTTCGTTTGAAATTATTTAGTTAAAAAAAAATAACCTTTAAATAGTTAATTGTAATTGTGATAATTACAAAATAGAAATCACGTGATTTCTCGAAAACCGGAAGTGCTACGTTACTCAAATCCGGTTTGTAGTCTTATCAGACTATTCTTAACTTATAACTTAAACATTCTCTTTATCTATCTCTTACTGTTTGGCCGCTGAAACAGCACCACAGACAGACGGACGGACGGACGGACTTGTCTAATAGATAAGAGATACATAATTCAAATAAACCTCATTTATATACATATCATAATGTACTCTATTATATAGGTACTAGCGGCCCGCCCTCACTTCGCTTCGGTGTAGAGCTGGCGTGTAGACTGCAGTTTTTGTTCTCAGGCTTGTATTATACACAATGACATTCATCTATGATTCTTCTTATACCTGCATGCAAAGTCTCAGCCCGATCGGTTTTGAAATTGACAAAGTTTATGAAACTTTCATTCCCTATTTTATCCCCTTGGGGGTAGAATTGATCAAAATCCTTTAGCGGATGCCTACGTCATATCATCTACCTGCATGCCAAATTTCAGCCCGATCCGTCCAGTGGTTTAGGCTGTGCGTTGATAGATCACTATATCAGTCAGTCACCTTTGAGTTTTATATATATAGATAGATATACAAGTTCTCCCGCCGTAGATTTACGAACCGATGGCGTAGCGTTTGACTTTCACAAGAGCTTGTAACAGCCTAGACTGAATAAATGAGTTTCAGTTTATTACCTTCTTTAAGTTGTCCCTGAATCAATATTTGTTAATAAAATTTATTTTCTAGCAAGAAACTAATGATATTATAGTGCAAAAAACTTACAGGAAATTCAAATATTTAAATCGTGACGTGACCTAAAAATGTAGAACAATAAACAAACGTGTCCGTGCAAACATGATGTTCACAGAATATGCTAATGTCAACGAGATTATAGTGCGTCATGGCCGCTTTCCACAGCTCGACACTTAACGCAACTTTTAACTGTGACATTTAAATTTTTATCAAAAATTTATGAATCATAATGACCAACCATATTTTTAAGCATTTAACTGCTATATGTTAAAATCTATAGAAAATGTTCATATTAAAAAAATCCACGCGGATCAGGCAGCAGACGGGACTCGAACCCGCACCCTTTGATATCCGGGCGAATGCACTGACCATTATACTACCGCGGCCCTGATGGCCGTGTCGAATTTTTTCTAATATTTCTTAGGCCACAAGGCTATGCCATCTCTTCGCATTTTTGGTAACCCACAATGTCAAATGAATACCTTTACAAGTTTTAAACATTTGAAAGAAGAATTAACTAGCTACAAGATAACAGTATCCTGTGTCTCGATCCAGGTCATAAACTATATGCATACCAAATTTCATCCAAATCCGTTTAGTAGTTTTTGCGTGATCGGGTAACAAACATACACACATTCTTATTAATAATAATGGTAGGAAGCAGGATTATAGGATCGTTGAAGTTAAGCAACTTTCGCAGTGGTCGGTCATTGGATGGGTGACCAAAAATTTACTATCTCTAGCTCCTCCGTGCTTCGGAAGGCACGTTAAGCCGTTGGTCCCAGCTGCATCTGCAGTCGTTAGCACCCACCAATCCGCACTGCGCCCACGTGGTGGGTCATGGCCCAATCTCCCTACTCCATCCATAGGGAAGGCCTGTGCCCCAGCAGTGGGGACATTAATAGGCTGATGATGATGATGATGACGATGAGGACTATAGGCCTCCTATTTCGTAAATCGTTCTCTTTCAAGCTTAGGTAATATACATTGAAAACTGAACCAGATAATCTGCTGTGGCTACTGCTCTCGGCGAGACGTAAGCTTCAAAAATCTCCGCAAACTTACAACGAAATTAAACTAATTGGAAAACTTTTGTAATTATCGTCTTAACAGATACTTGAGCAAATCGCCTTAAGGGTAAACAACACCTCAAGTATTCGGGCCGGTGCGTTCCCGATAATAACGCGGGTCAAGTAATGAGTTCGGAGCGATTTTTTCCTACGCTGTAAATTTTAATTTAATTTATTTTATGTTTTTTATTTATTTTTTAAGCATTTAACTGCTAGATGTTTAAATCTAAAGAAAAGTTTTACTAGAAAAAAATCCACTTTACTATCTCGAGTATACTATTTACAAAAACTTTTCTTTAGATTTAAACATCTAGCAGTTAAATGCTTAAAAAATAAATAAAAAACATAACTTATAATTGCTATTTCTTCTTTCAAATGTTTAATACTTGAAAAAGTATTCATTTGACATTGTGGGTTACCTACAATGCGAATAGATGGCGCTGCCTTGCAGCTTAAGGCTAGGAAAATTTCGACGCGGCGAATAGGGCCGTGGTAGCATAATGGTCAGTGCATTCGCCCGGATTGCGAAAGGTGCGGATTCGAGTCCCGTCCGCTGCCTGGTCCGCGTGGATTTTTTTTCTAGTAAAACTTTTCTTTAGAATTAATTTATTTTTTTTGGCTTTCATTTTGTTTCACAATATTTATCCAATTGATTTCAGTAATTTGACATTTGTATTTAAATCTTTTATTCTTAATTTTTATTTAAATTATTATCGATGACCTTAAATGTCATTTAAGTAGGCTGCTGCTGAAAATCAGTGTCGTGGCACATGTTGCCTCGACATATACTGAGCAGTGGCCTGTTTGGTACACAACCTATATGTAACACAATAAGTTATTTTTGTAATTTGTGCCAAATGAACTTTTTTATTATCTATTATTATTATTTTGCTGTCAGACCTTATTGATTTTCATTCGTAGTTTTTGCAAAAGCTAAAGAGCTTCTTTTATGAAATCCCATCTATCCGATATTTCGGCATAGTTGCAAACTTTCATGGACACTGACATTGTAGTAATTTATTTTATTCACCTACACTAAAAACATTAACAAAAAATATAAAATAAATGCATTTCAACCATATAAATAAAAATATGTAAACAATATTTAATAAATACATAAACATATACAAATAAATATATAAATGAACACAAAAGAAGTTTCGATAGCAAAACAAATCAACTGAGAGAAAAAAAAATATTATGTCAAGGACAGGTAATATTCCTTAACTGTTTTTTTAAAAAGCGGAAGTGTTGTGATGTCTCTTATATCTGACGGCAGGGAACTCCACAACTTCACTGAATCAACAGTGAAGGAGTCGCTGTAGAAGTCGGTAAGGCAATGGTTGGATGGTACATTAAGCAGAGTCCGAACGTGTGATCTGCAGAGCACGCCCGGAGATCGCGCAAACTGGAAGCGGTCACGAAGTTACGCAGGATACGCTGGGTTATGCAAAATGTTAAATAACAGAAAAAAAATACAGGAATTCCTACGCAGACGGATAAGAAGCCATTTGAGTTGTGATCTGAATTTGGAAACATGGTCATATTTACGCAGTCCAAAAATAAAACGTATGCACAAATTTTGTAGACGTTCGAGCTAAGTCAAAAGTTCCTCTGTTATGTCCAGATTTCGGCACTGTTGCAAACTTTCATGGACGCTGACATTGTAGTAATTTATTTTATTTACGGGTCTAGTCAGTTACACCGTGATCATGGCGCTTGCAACAGTGCCGAAATATCGGACACTCGCTTAAAACAAAGGTAAATGGTAACAATCCCGTAAATAACATAAATTACTATATAATGTTAGTGACCATGAAAGTTTCAAACAGTATATTTTGTTACTAACTTCGATTTTTTAAACATTATGACATGCACTATATTTTTTACAAAGAATGATTTTATTCGATATTTCATAAACATTTTTAATATAGATTTGATCCGCTTTGTAATACCAGAGCTGCAATCGCTCACGGTCTGATCTGACTGTTATCTAATCATGTCCTTCCCCGAACTCTGGAAAGCTACTTACGGACAGAAACACAATACGTATACCTTTAAGAGACAGTTGTTTTATTATAGTCTTCTGTAAGGACATTTCAAGCGAGCAACTAATCTCTTATCTATTAGACAAGTCCTTCTGTCTGTGGTGATGTTTCAGCGGCCAAACCGTAAGAGATAGATAAAGAGAATATTTAAGTTATAAGTTAAGAATAGTCTGATAAGACTACAAACCGGATTTGAGTAACGTAGCACTTCCGGTTTTCGAGAAATCAGGTTTTGGTGAACATTTGGTTCACTGGTTTGCTAGTACTATCTAATAATAATAACTCTTAAGCACAATAAATCATTTTAATTACATATTAGTAATGAAGCCATACAGGGCATCTATGGTTTCATGGGGTTACAATGTATCCTATTGATTTTAGAAATGTGCAAGTTTGTATGTCTGTTAGTTACTTAATCATGCAAAAATTGCTGCACGAATTTTGATGACATATAGTTTATAACCTAGGTTGAGATTTAGGAGGCTTTGTATCCAGATAATTAATGAAGAATTTTAGATTTCTGAGGGGTACTCAGTGACTAAAGTTAACAAGGACGAAATAATAAAATCCTGCGCTCGCTACCGCTTATGCATCAAGACACACCCAAATCTCTTAAGTCTCCACGAATTAGCGCGGGTGCACCTTAAATTTGAATTGAATAAAAATCACATTACGACCCCATGGAAACAATAAGACAACATACCCTATGAAAACGGTAAAAATCGAGGGTACGAAACTCAATGGAGGAACTTTTATGGGGTAAAATTGTAAATTTTATTATGAACAACAAAAGATAGTAAAAATGTATATAAAAATAGCTGGCATTTCAGGTACTAACGCAATTTACGAAGCGTAATAAATATTGTGTATGGAACTTTCGCAGTGGTCGGTCATTGGATGGGTGATCAAAAATCTTTTAGCCTGACTTCTACCGTGCTTCGGAAGGCACGTTAAGCCGTTGGTCCCTGCTGCATCTGCAGTCGTTAGCACCCGCCAATCTGCACTGGGCCCGCGTGGTAGGTCATGGCCCAATCGCCCTATTCCAACCATAGGGAAGCCCTGTGCCCCAGTGATGAATAAATATTGTAATAAAAAGCATTTTTTAAATCTATTTTGTGGATTTTGAGGTGGAATAGCAATGTAGACGTATGTAAAAAAAACATATTTTTTTTGAAACGTTGGACAATTATATTTTCATTAGATACTACTAAGCCAAAACTCGTACTTAAAAATATAACAAAAACTTATATCTAAACCTCTTATTTTCCTTTCGCAGTAATGTCATTTATTCTGTCATCACTAAGAGCTTTATTTTAAGCCAAAAAATGGAGAGGTCTGTTAAATAATAATCCAAGCTTACTTACCTAAGCTTTCTAAATAAATTGAAGGCAAGTCAAGTATATTATCTAAGTTCATTCACTATTCTAATAAATGTGAAAACATTCAAAACAATAAAAGATAATAATCAGTGCAATGTAGGCATTTGACTCAAACAAAAATGAAAGACACGCACAGAATACAAAACATCGTGTACAAATAAATATTGTTCAGAAGTAGGTACAGACAATTTATATAAGTTCGGTTCTCCGAGAAGTAACGTATCCGCAATTTAATTTTCCGAGCGATATACCCTAAAAGCTGAAACGCCAAAAATCTCATACGCCATTCTCATTCGTTATTCATCGAAATGGCGGCGAGTCATCCAAAAACTGTACTAAGAACATCGTTAAGTAAATTAATACGTGTATAAAACATGATTAAAAAAATTACGCCGACAGCCGAATGAGGGAGCGGGAAGGGGCCATCCCCTGTATATGAATGGATGCTTTCTTCATCCGAACAAATTTAACGGTACATCTATCACTGTTGCGCCCGCATAACATTTCGCTTTTAAGCCGAACGACATAAGACACACATTCCAACGCCGGCGCTACGCGCGTTACTTTGTAATTGTATATGCCAAGTTTACCTTCAAGTGCTATAAGTTCTAATGTGCCTCAACGGTTTAATATAACTTGCCTGGGGGTGAAACAATGAAAATGTTAATGTACAACATACTAGACGCAATATTCATTTTTTTAAGTCAAACCTCTCTCAAGTAAGGTAGTTTTATTTACTCCCGGCCAGTGGCGGTCTTAGGGGGTGGCGAACAGGGCAATCGCCCGGGGCCTCGCTCCTACAGGGGCCTCGCGCAACAACCCAAGCAAATTTTAAAAATATAAAAAAAAATACTATTTTTTCAATGACACAAGATCGGCTTTCAGCCCTCGCTATTCTTTCAATCGAAAATGACGTAGCTTATTCGTTAGATTATTGTGCTTTAATTAAAGATTTTAGTCTTAGGAAAAGCCGCAAACATCAATTTTAAAATTTATCATCTCTGTATTTGTTAATTTTGTGAATCTTTCAATGTAAAATATTTTAAAATTGAAATTTGATTTATTTGTACAATTTAAGCATTTTTCCTTAAACATGACAAATACCTAAACCAAACAACCAGACCTACTTTCGCATCACATACTTTTCACGAAGGACAAAGGGCCTCGCAAAGACCTGCCGCCCGGAGCCTCGCAATCGGTAAGGCCGCCTCTGCTCCCGGCTCAAACTTGCGAGCAACTCCATGATAATTTATTGCTCCTTCCGCTTGAATGAGACGCAAAAACAACTGAATGTAAAGAAAATAAAAAGTCAGATTGGCACTGTCTAGATGTTACTCGTAAATGACTTTTGTCGAGGACCGACGCGAAGATTTCGTTGCGTCTATTTGTGTAATGCGCTCGTGAACGGGTTTATTACACCGGGTGTGAAATTGCGAAGCCGCCCTTAAATATTCGTATAAAATTTTTACGGGCATAAAATTTCAATCAGCCACTTATACATATGCAAAACGCTCGCTCCCTCGAACGCTTTACGCATCCGAGCCGGTTGGGCTTTACGCAAACGAATTCTTCAAAACTGAAAATCGTAAGCAATGAGTCACTAGGGAATATGCATGTAGTTTAAATAAGGCTCAATTTTTTTTTATATATACTCTATTACTTTTGAACTGTCCCTCTTGATACTTAATAATAAATAAAGGTTAAAAACCTTTTTAAAAACAAGTTTTTATTAAAATGCGCTAAAAAGAAAAAAAAATATCCGCCTTTTTGGGTGTTCCGCCATCTAGGATTTAGAATGACGTCACACAATTAACTATGCATTGTCAAACAAACTGAACGCGTTTAAAAAATTTCAACTAAATTAGTAAAAGATGTCTGATTCTAAATAGATTTTCAAATTTTAGAAGTCCGCCATATTGGATTGAGAGTGACCTCACATTTTCTTCGAGTTATTCTCAGCAAGCCCTTTAATTTGATACCCATATTGTAGGAATGCATTAAAAATGATTGGTCCGCCATTTTGGGTATGCCGCCATATTGGATTTAGAATAACGTCACACTGTTAATCATGCATTGTCATCCGAACTGAACGAGCATACCAAATTTCAGCTTAATCGGTTGAGGGCAAGTGCTTTAAAATTGAGTTGTAAGATTTGACCGTAACAAACATACATAGCAAGTTAAATAAAAGCTTGTAAAAAGCTTGTAATAATAAAAAATTTGGTTACTGCGAGAATTTCTAAAAATTGAAGTTAACGCAGACCAAGTCGCGGGCGGCAGCTTGTATTTTATATACCTAGTCAATGGCAAAACAACAAAAAAAAATGAAAACAGACAATGACCTCCAATATGGGTAGTATTGTCTTTCACAACGTTTGTTTGTAGCTTAATCGGGAGCGTAAATATGAGGAAATATGTGACACGATATTTTTTCTGATTAAATTTCCGAGAATTTCTTCATCCTATCTCGAGTCTGATTTGCATGAAAATATGATATTGTATGTGACAATAAACGCATGGCGAGTGTTTGTATGCAATGTTAGCAATTGGTACAAACGTCATTGTAGAAGTGAATGTGAAATGGAAAATTGAAGTTGGATAGTATACGAATACAAATTCTTTATTTGATACAATAATTTCCGATACAGTATTGAGATTGGGAATTTGTTTTAATTAAATATATACTTGTATAAGAAATTCCCGCTCTCCGTGCTATAAGACACGGTACATTGAATTATTGATCACCTTAATATTTTAATAATAATGAAAAAAAAATAAGTTCATTTTTTTTACAATATTTCTTTAAGTCGATATGTTTGTCTGTGCTTATGCATGCTTGTATGTGGGTGTATGAGTGTGTGAACAAAGAGTGTATTGTTGACAGTGGTTCCACTGAGATACCTATAAAACAGTGTGAACAGTAGAAACATAGTGAGAACAGCAAAGTAATATAAATCATTTTTTTTATATGAGTTGATTTATTGCTTTTTGTGTTCAGCAAGGCTTATGAGTAACAAGTACTTAAAGGTAATATAAATATTGAAACTTTCATCTAAAACAATATTTCAGTAATAATGTAAGTTGCTGTAAGACGATGATGATATATTAGGTTGGGTAAAGAGTTGCTTCGTATTTTATATGAAAATTCAGAACATTTTTTAATACAGTTCATTAAATAAATTTAACTTAAGTACGTAGGTATCATTTTATTCGATAACTTTCGCCATCTTGTAGGCAGGGACATGATCCTATTGCTATAGAAATTTTGGGACTTCTGATCAAATCGAATTCTGGAAATTTGAAGGTGCAAGGTCAGGACTATACGTCAGATGCATTAACACCACCCAGTCAAACTCTTCATTTTTGCTGAGTGGCTTAAGTAGTCATGTGTGAAGGTCTACAGCGTTATCTCGATGATAAACCACACCATTTCTCTCAACTTCTTGCTTTAATTTCACCAGTTGTTCGCAGTATAGTTCAAAATCGATGGTCCTGTCTGGCGGTAACAGCTCATAACGAATAATGCCCTTTCAATCCCACCATATACACACAGCACCAGCTTGCCGCGAGTTAACCCGGGTTTCACCAGAGTCTGTAAAGCCTGACCGGCTTTTGCCCACGACCTTTATCGCACCTTCTTGCCATACGTGATCTAAATTTATCAGCAGCAATTATAAACTTCATCAAAAATGGTTCGGTTTCATTACATAGTAATAAAGAATCACAAATGAGTAAACAGTTCATTTGGTTTCTTTCAGTGAGCTCGTGAGACACCCAAATATCTAGCTTTTTTGTGTACCCAGCGTTTTTCAAATGCACCAAAACCCTTTTGTGGTCAATTCCCAATTCTTCGGCTACGTCGAAACTACAGATATGCCGATCTTATTTCACATTCAAAAAAATGGCATCTATTTTATCCGTAACAGGGCGGCCAGAGCGACGTGCATCTTTGACATCAAAATTTCCCGATTGAAAACTCTTAAAGCAAATTTGGGCTACTTTCACAGACACTGCACTAGGTCCATAAATATCAAAAAAAAAATCGCGGCCTGCGTTTCATTTTTACCTCTTTTGTGGTAATTTTTTTAAATGTGTTGAATTTTTTTTTCCTCAATGGCTTCGCACGGCTTGTGCATTTAGCCAATGTCAAGTGTTAAAAATGTTAACAAATTCTATAGCACTCGTGGTCAAAGTATTATATCAAGTCAAAGTAAGTGGCAGTCAAGTCAATCCCCCTTTCCCTGTGTTTCAATAAATGTGTGGGGATTTACTGGAACCTCCCCGTGGACTTTTTGAGGGAACGTCGAAAGACACTTTCCGCTATTTTGTTTCACTTGCCAACACTTTTGCATGTTCCCGAACACTTAGTGGTTAATAATCCATCATTATTAGACACTAACATCCGCCACAACACAATTTTTAACAAGAAAAACAAAACTGCTAAAGTGACGCTTTCCGATCCCGCCAAAAAGTCCATGTGTTGAATTTCTTCCTTAGATTCATTCATCTTAACAGTAAAAAAAACGAATGAAAATCACACTGGATTATCTTCTTAAAAAATTTAAGCTTTATAATGATACCAAAACCAGCCAGATACAAATGATACATACTATAATGCGAAAAGACTTTTTCGCCAACCAATTATACACAACTCACATTTTTTTCATGTATACTTACCGCAAAGGTAAAGGTATTTTCTCCTTTGAAAGATAGAACTATTCTTCATACAATAAAAGATAGAACATATCAAAATTCAAACAAAGCCAAAGCTAAGGTCACTACATGGAAAACCTATCTAGGTCAGTGGCACAGTGATCCTTCGCTGACCAGCTGGCAGCGAGCGGTTTTTATATTCCCCGTTTTTGCCAAAAAAAGTTGCACTCTGGCGCAAGTGGCATAGAGCAAATGACCGATGCCTTTGCAACAAACTTTATACAGCCACTGATGCAGCCAGAGATTAGTAATGTGCATCGCTTGACTTGAAAACTGCAATTCTTTTTGTGAAAACACGGTTTACGCGGTAACTAGATAGGTAAGCTTACGAGCTTAAAGTTAATATAGAATTTATTTATTTTGCATTATAAATGCGAAAGTGAGTTTGTTTGTTGCGATTCAATTACGGAAAAATGGATGTACGGATTTGGATGAAATTTGGCACACACATCGTTTTTTATCTGGTATGAGACATAGGATAACTGGACTATCTTTTTAGCCTACGTAAAAAAACGGAGCAGGATCTCAAGTCGACGCGTATATTTTTTTTTTATTTATGTACTAGCGGCCCGCCCTCGCTTCGCTTCGGTGTAGAGCTGAAGTGTAGACTACAGTTTTTGTTCTCAGGCTTGTATTATACACAATGACATTCATCTATGATTCTTCTTATACCTGCATGCAAAGTCTCAGCCCGATCGGTTTAAAATTGATAAAGTTTCATACAAACTTTCATTCCTTATTTTATCCCCTTGGGATTTTCTTTATATTTTTTTCCGTAAGAACCTTGTACAGAGTATTAGAAAACTACAAAAAAAAAACAGCCAAATCGGTCAAGCCGTTTTCATGTTATGTCGTGACAACGGAAAACGGGTTTCATTTTTATATATATAGATGATCACGCATAATTTTTTACAGAGTAGTCCGATTTTGATAGATCTTTTTTTATAATTTTTATTTTTTAAGCATGTAACTGCTTGATGTTTCAATCTAAAGAAAATATAACTAGAATCCATCAAGGCCGCGGTAGCATAATTGGTCAGTGCATTCGCTCGGATAGCGAAGGGTGCGGGTTCGAGTCCCGTCTGCTGCCTGGTCAGCGCGGATTTTTTTCCAAATTAAATAAATAAGATAGAAAGTCTCGTAAATTCATTGTCCTACCTTTTTCCGTCGTATAAGTGTATTTCTTTAATTTTACGTCCCTTCGTCACTTCTCACGGACAGTCACGACTGCATTTTTTACTTGAATATTGGTAATACCGTTATTTTATTACTTTTATTTTTATAATGGTGGCACAAGTGGTTAGCGCGTTCGGCTGCGATCGTTGTAGTTAAGCAACTTTCACAGTGGTCGGTCATTGGATGGGTGACCAAAAATTTCTATCTCGAATTCCTACATGCTTCGGAAGGCACGCTAAGCCGTTGGTCCCGGCTGCATCTGCAGTCGTTAGCACCCGCCAATCCGCACTGGGCCCGCGTGGTGTGTCATGGCCCAATCTCCCTATTCCATCCATAGGGAAGGCCTGTGCCCCAGCAGTGGGGACATTAAGACGCTGATGATGATGATGATTATTTTTATTTGTTCACAGGTATGAGTTTTCCGAGGTGCTGATATGAGTAAGCTGCATTGTATAATGTTTTTAATTATTTTTCACGTAGATATCAAGACTGTAGTTAAAAGAAGTTATTTACATCTATCACACTTTCCATATTTCCAAAAAAAATTAAAATACCAGAAGGACAGCTTCCGTCATTCCCGAAATTCACCTTGACTTACCGCTATTGATTTTGACAACACGTCGCAAGTCAATAATAAATTCAGCTTGAAACTGCGTGAAAATGCCTGTAAATGTGACGTAAATGTGTGTGTGATAGAAATGACAATATGTGTTGCGTGGACTTTCTGCATGAAGGTCGCGGCGGCTACGTACTTACTCTGTGGTATTGCCTCAGAGTCGCCACGACATTGCTTCAGTTTATGGAACTATTATGCAATCAACGATCACCCACCATAAGCCTGGATGGATAGGAGATAATTACTTCAGATGAAGTCTGGACATACGACCTTCTTAAACTAGTTTTCATAATAAGTCCTAGTTAATATGAATCTGATAATTATCGCCATTTGCAAAAAAGCATCGCCAAGAGCGGTTGTGAAACTAACGATGTCAGATTATATTTGATATTCTTCTTTGAACATGAACATTAATAATAACTCTGCTAATTAATATGTTCATTAAGAATGTATGAAAATAGAATTTTGATTGATGTTTGGTTTGACTTCGCCCTTATCTGTTAGATGTAATCTTAAGATACGAGAACGCTAATATTATTTAATGCGACCTGTGTGGTCTTGTTATATTCACCTGTTATAAATAAAGATGGGTGGGCAAAGGGGATTTTCCGCTCGAATGGAGCGCCTGTCTGAGGAAGCTACCTCCACCTTACAGAAGACCACATTAATATAACACTACTTTTTGGTAGTGTTGTGTTTCTGCTAGTTCAAGGGCTCCACGGGGTCTGCAGCGAACGGGGGGTGGTATGGTGGGCACTAGGCCGCGTACCCAGCCCCCATGCGCGGGGCTACCTTCGCACGTCTGCGGAGTACCCGCAATACCTCGGGAGACCCCTGCCGTAGAGCCGGCAGGTCGGGAAGCTGTTGCTAGGAGAAATCCCACCAAGGGGATCCCGCCGCTCCGCATCAGGCAGTGGTGAAGGTATTCGCAGGACTTTTTTAGCGGATATTATGCCGTAAAGCGCCCGTAAGGGTTGCGGGGTCCTCGGTGGGCAGCAACTGGGGGGTCAGTAAGACTTGCGGGAGCCAGGTGTGAGGTCCGTTCGGCGGTGTGCCTCTTACAGGCGCCGTCGTCTGTAAAAAGATTTTTTACCTGCGTAATAAAAAAAAGGGGCTCCACGGGGTAAAGGATTGGGTTCAAGCCGGCAAGGTGGGGATGGCTAGAGTAGCACACCTTCTGCCGCATCATATTTCTTCGTGACTGTACTCCTCTTATTTATTTATTTATTTAATCTTTATTGCCTTTACATTGCATATGGCTGACTTAATGCCAGCATGGCATTCTCTACCATCCAACCGGAAAGAACGTGCAGAGTCAATAAAACGGTAGACAATCATAGGAAAGAGCAAACATCAAACAATGAGAAAACAAAATTATATAGCGTTTAATACATACACATATACATACATACAAACATAAATAAACATAGATACATGCACATATATACATAATATACCTATAATATAGTGTCCGATTTTATTATCCTCATTCAACTTCTTACGCTTAAAATCATGTGGGGTGGAGTAATATGTTGCGCCTCGTCTATGCTCTATGTAAAAAATGAAGTAAATTTATTTACACCAAAGCAAAAATAAAAACGTTTGATAGAAACACTTCATGATTGTTACTTTTTAAACTTAAAAAATAATCTTATAAACTACAAAACACAAGCTAGTTTCGTACAAGAATTTCGTTAAGTTTCGTTCGGATGAAAATTATTGAAAAGTATTACTTATATTAAAATATCGGGACTTATTTAGAATAAAAATTAAATAAAAAATAAATACTCAAACATTGTGTTAAAGAAATAGAATACTTTCGCTTTTTATATAATAGCTATTATTAAATGAAAAGATCAAAAATGACTGGAAATGGTTTTACTATTACATAGTCAAAACCGGCATCAGTAACTCTAGTTAAACATTAGTTCTATAGCAGAAATATTTCAAACAAAATGTGAGAATATATTCTATATCATCAATGAAATACCAAATTTCAAAGAAAATTACAGCAAAATTTTATAGAAAAAAATCGGTCTAGGTAGCCTCATTATTCTTATCTTGATATCTATACTAATATTATAAAGAAGAAAGGTTTGTATGTAAGTATGTTTGTAACAAACTGACTCAAAAAGTACTGGCCGATTTTAAAAATTCCTTTACCCATTTGAATGCTACTTTATCACTGATTAATATAGGCTATAATGTATTTTCAAAAAATTTAGGGTTCCGTATGAAAACTTCGATAATGTAACCCAACGTGTGTAAAAAATACCAAAAATAGCCTCATATCGCGTACGCTGTGGAAGTCATTGACAATAGAGCAAAGTGACGTGCCAATGTTTTGTAGAGTATACCAAATCTACAAAATAGTCAGCGAACCACATGTCTAACTATTACGGTTATGTCCCAACTAGAGGAATAAAGACACTACAGCTCTACACCGAAGCAAAGCGAGGGCGGGCCACTAGTATATCATAAAGTGACTCCAAATCTAATTTCGTTGAATATTACAATAAAATACATGCATATGATTCACTTGAACTCATTATAAAGCTTGAGTTGTTGGTCAGCACCGAGTTTTATATTTAACATTTTGAACCGTAGTTAATATTTATTATACTCTTTATTGTACACAAAAATTGTAAGATACAAAACATAAATATGTGAGCAAAGGGGGGCCTATCTCTAAGAGAGATCTCTTCCAGCCAACCAAGGTTTAGTGAGAGAAAAATGTAAGCGGGTGTAGAGATAACTAAGTACTTACTTGCAGATTATATACCTATCTAAGACTACATACATAAATATATATTAATATAATATTGCAATTTTAAGTATGAACTCTGCGAGATTTATAGCGGAGGGAGGTTCAAGCCCTCTCTGCGACCCAGTGAAATATTTTCTAGTAAAAAATAACTAGATGTTATTGTTTTAATCTTCAATAGTCACTAATATCATAGTAATTTATGATATTAACGATATTGCTACTATGTACCTTGTTTTTTACGAGTCTCCGATAAATCGGCACTGTTGCAAGCGCCATGATCACGGAGTTACTCCGTAATCTCTTCTTCTAATATAAAATTCTCGTGTCGCGGCATTTGTGGTTAAACTCCTCCGAAACGCCTACCCGATTCTCATGAAATTTTGTGTGCATATTGGGTAGGTCTGAGAATCGGACAACATCTATTTTTCATCCTCCTAAATGTTAAGGGTTATACCCCTAATTTTTTTTCAATTTTAGATATTTATTTTTTATTTTTTTATGATACAGCATTAGTGAATACATACAACCCTAAAGTTTCACCTTTCTACCACCAACCCCTATTTTTTTATGGCGGTACGAAGTTCGCTGGGAGAGCTAGTAATTTTCTAGATTTCGAACCGTAGATCACCTACTGCTCACTTCTCTATAAGACACGCTATCTGTTGTGTCCAGTCCATCGAGTCCCTAATTCCCGCCCGGGGCCCTAGAGGTCAATGCACCCGGGCCCTTTCCCTCCGCGTCCGTTGATTTCGCGCGTTTTATTTTCCGTTTTAACACCTGATTACGTGGGCACGTCAAATTATGATTTTAGGGTTAACTTTGGGGACTTTGGGGCCTGCGTGCGTATGAAGGGATGCTCTAATTGATGCGGCGATCGTCATTTACTTTTTCAAATAATTCTGCCTGTTTAATTGAGTAAAAGGGGTCAGGAGTCTGGCAAACATACTCATACCTTCACGCAATTATACGACGATAGGTGTTAAAGGCTTACCCATTACCGAAATCTTTATATATAAAACTCAAAGGTGGCTGACTGACATAGTGATCTATCAACGCACAGCCCAAACCACTGGACGGATGGGGCTGAAATTTGGCATGCAGGTAGATGTTATGACGTAGGCAGCCGCTAAGAAAGGATTTTGATCAATTCTACCTCCAAGCGGATAAAATAGGGAATGAAAGTTTGTATGAAACTTTGACAATTTTACACTCATCGGGCTGAGACTTTGCATGCAGGTATAAGAAGAATCATAGATGAATGTCGTGTATAATACAAGCCTGAGAAAAACTGTAGTCTATACTTCAGCTCTACACCGAAGCGAAGCGAGGGCGGGCCGCTAGTATCTTTATAAATTGGTATAGGTAAATGTCACTCACAGAGCTGCGTATTATTGTCGCTGTATTTGAAAGTGTTAGATAAAGTTCAATTAAGAGTAACGTGCAATTAGTAACCCTTTTGGCATTTCGTGATGGAAGGGGATTGAAATACCCCAAAATAACTCAACAAATTATTACTGGTTAACGATTTAAAACGCTTACTAAAATTGAATAGATTTAAATTAAACACGTTAATTATATACTAGCAAACCAGTGAACCAAATGTTTACCAAAACCTGATTTAAAAAAAAATATGTATTAAATTAATTGAGAACTTCGGAGATTTTGTGTGGTTTCGTTTGAAATTCGTGATTTCTCGAAAACCGGAAGTGCTACGTTACTCAAATCCAGTTTGTAGTCTTATCAGACTATTCTGAACTTCTCTTTATCTATCTTTTACGGTTTGGCCGCTGAAACAGCACCACAGACAGACGGACGGACGGACTTGTCTAATAGATAAGATATACCTAAATTGGTGACACTTAAAATAAAAAGAAAAAACAAAGTCTCAGCGAGTTACTACTGAATATAAATAACATAAATAAATATTTCCAACACTCACGCCGATTAGCCTAGCCCCAAAGTAAGCACTGTAAGGCTTGTGTTATGGGATACTAGGGTAACGGATAGAATATTTAAACTGTACATATATAAGCATATTTCTATATAGAAATACATATTAATTAGAATTTGTAAACATTTTAACACTTGACATTGGCTAAATGCACAACCCGTGCGAAGCCATTCAGAAAAAAAAGAAAAAAATATGCCCTTGTTTGCGGTGCGTTCTTCACATACAAAAGTTTCCTGTAAAAGTCAAAAATTCAATACCCTTTATTCTGTCTTATAAGCACTTGTGAATGTCGAAAAGCCACGCCATCGGTTCGCAAATCTACGGCGGGAGACCTTGTACTGAGAACAAGGAAAAGAAACTCAGCAAAGTCTGTTTTTCTCTCTCCCTGTATTATAAACTTGAAGAGTTGTCAAATTGAAAAATGAATTCAATTATATGATAATTCATGAAGACACCAATTATAAATAGAGCATCGATACACTTAGGCCCGTATTACAGAATGACAACTAAGTTTTGATCTTTACTTGAGTACAGTTAGAAAGGGATGTCGCTATGTGCTATATATATATAGTGACATCCCTTTCTAAATATGCTCAAGACTAGATCAATCACTGAGAATCTTTCTATAATACGGACCTTAAACTGTACAGATAAGTTGACGTATGATGTACTAAAATTTCGTACGATAGCCTGGAGAATTCTTTATAGGGTTTGTAGTGCTCAAGAAATACATGAGAACTGACTAGCATTTTAGTTTTAAAAAGCTCGTATGTGAAAGTGCTTGCGTCCGCTTCTCTGAGATACAGTTTCCGTTCTTTGCGCAAATTATCTTTAGCATGAAACTTTGGCACGAATTTGGTAAAGCTAAAATTAAAATAAATAAGAATTGGTCCCGAAATGAAGAATTGTTTTTGGTTTAAAATGGTTTTGGTATATTGCTATAGAGTATGTGCGGAAAGAGAATGGGCGTGGCAAAAAACGGAACTAACATTAAGATTTTTATTTGGCAATCAAACCCAGCAATCTGTAAAACGTCAAAGTTTTGTATTGATACGGATTTGTTTGTTGTTGTGATTTCTTGCGGTTTTTTGTATTTAATCATGTCTAAAAGGGGTAAAACCTTGCAAATACGGTAGAACTACAGCGCCCTCCAATCTAAATCCCATTCTCTTTCCGCACAGACTCTATTTTATTTTAACTATTGAACTAAACTAAAAAAAAAAGTAAAGGTTTAATCCTGCCGGATGTTTGGACCGCGTGGAATATTTTCTAGATTATTTTACACTATGTCAGTCAGTCACCTTTGAGTTTTATATATATAGATTTAACAATTTTCCTATTTAGATCGAGTTTCAAAGATGATCTAAATGAAAAATTAACTTCCCGTATAGTGCTAAAATTTCATTAAAATATTTTTTAAGTTAACAACCAAACACAATCCCCATTTATCCCGTTGAGATTTATTGAAGATAAGTTTTAAAGGTTTTGTATTTTATTTTCTGTATATAAATCCGATGAAATGGCGCCCTAGAGAATACCTAATCACTCCTGAAAGGAAGTAATTTACTTCCTCTATATTTAATGGCGAAACATAATGGCATGACATTCAAAACAATTGTTTTGTGAAGGTTATGTGATTTTATTGTTCTCTGTGCTTCCCCCAGAGTTAACTTTATTGGGATTTGATACGCTCTAATGAAGTTCTGTTTGTTTGTTTATATTAGAATAATGAACAATATTAGGTAGGTACAATTGAAAGTGAAGATGTGAAGCGGTCTCAGAATTTTAGGAAATTTGAAATATTAAGACAATCTATATATATAAAACTCAAAGGTGACTGACTGACATAGTGATCTATCAACGCACAGCCCAAACCACTGGACGGATCGGGCTGAAATTTGGCATGCAGGTAGATGTTATGACGTAGGCATCCGCTAAGAAAGGATTTTTATCAATTCTACCCCCAAGGGAATAAAATGAAACTTTGTCAATTTTAAACCGATAGGGCTGAGAGTATGCAGGTATAAGAAGAATCATAGATGAATGTCATTGTGTATAATACAAGCCTGAGAACAAAAACTGTAGTCTACACTTCAGCTCTACACCGAAGCGAAGCGAGGGCGGGCCGCTAGTAAATTATAATAATGTTGATCACCACCATGGTAGAGTGCTAGTGCACCGGTTTTCAAGGCGGGCATAGTCTACTCTGAGATCCTAGGTTTGATTCCTAGGAGAAGGAAATGTTTGTAAGTTTAATATTATGGAAGAGATCTGTCAAGGATATTAAGGACGCGGTAGCATAATTGATCAGTCCATCCGCCCGGATAGCGGAGGGAGCGGGTTCGATTCCTTTCTGCTGCCTTTACCGCATGGTTTTTATTAGTAACTTTGCCTTTAGATTTAAACATCTAACAGTTAAAAGCTTAAAACAAAATTGATACGTTGAAATAAAGTCAAATATTACAGTAGGCCCTCACAGAAGGAAAATGATTATACAGCGTTACTGCTCCATTGTAACATATAACTAAATTTTGTATATTGTTCGGAACTGTTATGTGTCGGCCCGGGGAACGAACCGAAGACTTATTGACTTCGAACTCAGGATTGTAAATTATATTACAATTGTTGTGCCCTCATACTGAAACTGTTAAGCTCTTGGTACACTCGCGGAAAGACCCGCTCTGTCACCCATAATACCATAATTGCTTGCGGTAGCGGCGTAGTAAAAATACATTCATAGACATATAATTATCGCTGTCTTACTTTTTCGTATAGCGCTGTCGCGATCACGATGCGGATGACAAATTGCAACTAAAACAAATGCAATCCAATTCATTATTCAATCAAAGAAATGCTCTCTGTCTTACTTTTGTGCGGCGCCCCGGATTGGCGCGTCCGACGCGAAGGCGGGGCGTAGTAAAAACTACTGTAGAAAACCGTTCAAAGCAGAGTATTGTTGCCAAGTGACAGAGCGCAAAATTCCGCGATAGTACACAACTCATACAGCCACAACAATTTGAATATCGTTGAGTTGACAAGGCATAAAGGGTAGCAGGAGATTCACGTATATTTTAAAGCGATCTCATCTCCAACTAATAAGCTGCACTAACTATAGATTTTCACCCCTTGTATAAGTATGTATTGACAGGGCAAAATCAACAATAACCCGGTGGTGTTTCGTGCACAAACAGCCCTGAGAGGGCGTAGCGCCAGGCCCTTTGGAACAACTTGCAACTACTCTCATCCGTGGAGCATCCAACGAATTCTTATATAATCAAGTGCTCCTTCAGAGCTGATTCGGGTGCGCCCTCCATGGTGAGAGGAGCGATTTTGTTTTAGCCATGCCAATGGCATTTAAAAGAAATATGGCTAGAAAAATCGCCTGATTTTATAAGCTTTAAAAATAATGTGTGTGAAACAACATCTAAATATAATGCATTTTTTTATTCGATTACCAGTCGTTAGTAAAATGAGCGTTTCATTATTGTCAATACGAGCCTTGTTTGTTGTGATAAATACTTTTGCATTTCACCGTTTCAATAACTGCTCAAACTTTGTCGGTAACTGAGACGATAAAATACTATTTCTTATTAATAGTGTCAATACCCACCTTATAGCGATCTAACGTATTTATAATCCTATGCTTTGTAATTAATTTATTCTGAATAGTTTAAGTGTTTAAGAGATGTATCTACACATATATGTATATACATATATATGGTGAGGATGGCTGGTGTGGCAGGTAGAACTGCTGTATCAGATATCTTCACGTCTGGACTTCAGCTTCATTTAACATCAGGTGGAGTGGAGTCATTTGTCGGACCTATCTATAAAAAAAAAAAACAAAAACAAATTACATAGGCAGTTAATTTATCTCTGGAATAATAGCAACCATCTGGGCTAATATTATTACTTTAATATTTTTAGATAACGTTGTTTGATTATGTCGTAAGTATGTAGTTTGGCATATTACTAAATAAACCAGAGCTCCAATTGAAAAGAGAAAGTTGTGATAAAGACTACAGAATGACTTTCTGTTGCAATATTTAAATTCTCATCAGAACTAAAGACATACCTACTAAAGATCAGATACATTGTATTTTTAGTACGAAAACCAGTTTCTTTTCATACCCTCTGCCGCCTGTTACTGTGTGCACACGCTCTCTCAAGGAGGGAACGAAGGTTGTATAAATATTGGCGCCTCGCTTTGGAAGCTAAGTGCTGCCTTTGTCTCGACAATAAAAGAATAACACTCATTTACGAACAATGAAACCTTTGGCCGCTGCAAGCCCAAACCCAGAACCGAGTTTGAACCAGAACTAAACCCGAGGAAATATTACGGTTTTCCTACTAACGGCGATGTGTTTTTCCATTAATCTTATTGCTTAGTTTTAATGTTAACCTATCGTATTATGGATGGAATAGGGAGATTGGGCCATGACCCACCATGGCCCAGTGCGGATTGGTGGGTGCTAACGACTGCAGATGCAGCCGGGACCAACGGCTTAACGTGCCTTCCGAAGCACGGAGGAGATCGAGATAGTAAATTTTTGGTCACCCATCCAATGACCGACCACTGCGAAAGTTGCTTAACTTCAACGATCGCAGCCGAACGCGCTAACCACTTGTGCCATCGAGCTCCCCCGTCCATAGGGAAGGCCTGTGCCCCAGCAGTGGGGACATTAATAGGCTGATGATGATGATGATTATCGTATTATTTGAAACCTCCCCTCCAAGTTTAGATTTACTTAAAATACAAAATTTACCGGTCATTAAACATTTTCTAATTGAATAACGTAGATACATTAACTTGATATACAAACAATTTAAATTTCAAGAATGTTCCCTTTAAAAAAATTACACTCTTACTTGCTCCCCCCCCCCCCCTTTTTTTTTAATAAACGAAAACTAAGCTTGGATTACTTACTCCATGTTTTGTATCTGTTCATTGATTGACAAATGGTAATTGAGTGACATGGACAAAACACGGCGTAACTAGTCTAAGTTTATTCCTAGTTCATTAATAAGAGGGTTACAGTATATTAACTTTGATCTGCAAAGATGTCAATAGTAAAATTTCTTTATACTAATAGGGGTGATGACGGGGTACAGTAATATATACGAAATTCTATTTAGTCCGTCAGTTAGATGATCAAAAAATAATGGACGCGTATTTTTTCTTTGGGCAATCAACCAAAAAATGACGAAGTTATAGCGCGCCAAAGTTTGGGAGTAGGGGCTCGTGACGTCACTTTTGAGTGAAAATTGTAAAACGTGACGTCATGCGAATTTTCAAATCAATATATCTCTGCAATGTTTTTATTATGGGAAAAAAGAAAAAATACGTGTCCAATACTTTTTGATAATCTACCTGATAAACGAAGAAAAAAAAATAGTCATCATCCCTATTGGAAGCGGAATACTACTGTTTTAAATTGTCCAAATTTTTCGCCTGTTATGGACATTTTAGCTGTGGCAAAAGCAGGCGAAAGAACTTCACAGCATTAAATAATTATGTATCAATATTTACAAAACATTATATTGTTACATTGTCAATACAAAATCAATTAATAAGATACATTAATTCAACTTCAATATCGACGACTAGCATTTTGATTGCTGTATCATACAGTTTATATACAAATAACTTAGTGTTTATCAATATCAGGTATAACCATATAATATTTTGATAGTAAAGTAGTATAAAGTAGATTCATCTTCGCGGGCAGGATCCGTTCACGAGCATGACGCATGAACAAGCCATCACATCGCTCAACCATATTTTAGGGAACGTAAATGAAATGTAATTTATTCAGTCTAGGCTGTTACAACCTCTTGATTTTTGGAGTCTGAAACATGGAATGGCAAGCTTGTTCTTAAATCTCGTGTTAAAGTTATGGGTTTGACTTTTTTTTGCAAATTCGTCATAGTTTTTTCTTACATATATTAAATTTTCATAAATGTATTGCGACGCCAGTGTTAAAATATTAATTTCTTTTAATTTTTCTCTAAGGGATTCTCTTGCCTTTAAATTGTATATGGCGCCAACTCACACGACCACCAAAGAGATTTTTAAGAGAGTATGACTACCCATAACCACCTACATAACTACATAACCATAAATTTAATAATATATTCAATTTATACTTTATGATTACTTAAATTTAAAAACAGTTTGACAACTACAATTCTTAGGATAAACCACGTCATCCCTCATCAAAAAGTGTAACCTGAGAAAAAATACTCAACAGCATATAGCAATTATCATAAAAATTCACGAGCAAAAATAAAATAGGTTGAGGCGGCAGCTTAAAAAACTCCGTAAACGATAAGCGATACCAGCCATTTTTCTCATCAACATATTTCTCAATTGACTCATGCACCTTAAACATGGTGCTAGGTAAAAACGCGAAGAGCCGATAATGAGATAGGTTCATAATTTAGAGACTTAACTTCTTTGTCTTGGCAACTTTGCGAAGTCGCAGAGTCGATTATTCCATAGAATATGAAACAGAGGCGGCACTATGAGTAATCGTTATGCAATGAACCCAAAAGTTTTTGGATATGAAAATTATAATATTAAATCTAAAGAAAATATAACCAGAAAAAAATCCACATGGACCAGGCAGCAGACGGGACTCTAGTTATATTTTCTTTAGATTTAAACATCAAGCAGTTACATGCTTTAAAAAAAAAAAATTATAACTATAATTGCTATTTCTTCTTTCAAATGTTTAATACTTGTAAAAGTATTCATTTGACATAGTGGATTACCTATAATGGCGCTGCCTTGCAGCTTAAGAATGGCTAGAGGAATGTCGACGCGGTCCGTGAGGGCCGCGGTAGCATAATTGGTCAGTGCATTCGCCCGGATTGCGAAGGGTGCGGGTTCGAGTCCCGTCTGCTGCCTGGTCCGCGTGGAATTTTTTCTAGTTATATTTTCTTTAGATTTAAAAATCAAGCAGTTACATGCTTTAAAAAAAATATATATAATTATAATATTAGTGTATTATGAAACAAGTACAGAATAGCTAGGCCGAACACCAGCCTAGGGTAGTAACCTTCACCTTTCAGAATCACAGTGAAACAACAATACTTTTTGGGTTGAATTATGCTTCTGTCAGTAAGATTCCAGAAATTCTGGGGGTCGGGTCCAGAAATTTGGGCAGGCTTCGTGGGGTCTAAACGCTTTGGCGGCCGCTTTCCGATTTTTGCCATCTTTTTTACAAAAAAAAAATCCTGTTAATCAACAACGTATGAAACCTAGTGTCGCTTCTAATATTAAATGATATAGTAGTCTATGGCGCAGTTCCAACTTCCAAGAAATTGTAGTCACATCACATTGTAGGTGTGATCCGCTCTGCCCCATATGATTTTAGGGCACATTTAAAGCTAACTGTTCAATAAAGTTCATATGTTTACGAGACAGTCCTGATATAAAAACTTTTGCGGCGTTTAATTCTGTGGTGAATACACCATCGTAACGTATGTCGGGCTACAATATTTGATGCTTCGCGGAAAACGATTGTGTGTGGTTTGTAATAAAAAAAAGAAACAGATAGAATTATTTCGGGCTCAACCTTAAATTTCCAAGGAATTGAGATTTCATTAAGTTTTTGTTATAATATGCATTATATACTTGTTCGTCACCAACAATAATTTAGGTTTATTTTAGATTCTAGTCACCGACAGGGTTAAATTAGTCCAACCATGTGATAAAAATATAATTTTCATATCTGCATTCAACTTAATAAAACAAAAAGTAAATATTTTTATCATGGTAACGGAAATTCCATCAAACTTCCTCTAATAAAATAATAGCACTTCAGGAGATCCTCTTAGAGTTCTGTTTATTATTTCAACTACTTATAACAATAAATTCGAACCCCTTAGCAAAAACAGACGATAGAACGCTTGGTTACCTAATGCCACTATACTAAAGGGCCATCAGTTCTCAAGTGGGGGCTAAAAGTGGAGGGGAGTCTTAAGGGGTAGTTAAAACAAAACAACCCTTACAGTGTTCGAATAATTATTGGTTTTGCAGCTTATTTATAAAATAAAGGGGTGAGCACTGTCTTTTTGACGCTCAATTGGTACGGACTGAAAGGATATTGTTCCTTCGTTCATATTTTTTGTGTCAATTGTTACGGAAAATTTGAATAGGAGCGCTTTAGCAAATTGCGCGAGGTTAATAACTTAAAATAGAAATCATATTATGTAACAATTAAAATACTTACTGCGCAATTCAAACGGAGCTTCTAAGAAATTTACTGATGTATAGAATATCGTATTTAACCAGCAATGTTAAGAATACAATTTTAATGGTTTCTAACTAAAGTAGGACGGAAGTTATTACTGAGAGAAGAATAAGTCAGGAAACAACAACAATGGTATAAAACAAACTTACGAACAAACCTACTAGTACTGTAAGAGATAACATGCCTTTAATTTATATTGTTGAACAAATCGCGAACAAAATACTCGCTTGTAATTTTGATATTGTCCAGTATATGGGATACGATAAAAATAATTGAACAGTATTTCTCGAGGGACCTACGAGTATAAAGAGATTAAACTATTTATTTAAATCTAAAGCTATATTATTTTCCTCCCACGTCTAGATAATGTTAAGGCAAAGCAACACTTAAGTTGTGCGTCAAAAATATTGAGACTCGCGATGAATACTTGAAAGCCTTTTATGTAAAGGTCGAGCAACAATTCAATATGGTCATTACAGTGGTATATGATTATGGAACATCATTTCCATTGGCGAAATGAAACGCTCATAATGCCAACACGATGTGCTGTATTATAAAATATTCATGAGCTTCAATAAAGGTTGATATAAGAATTCAATAGCCTCAAACTTTTTAATTTTGTTTGTCAAATCCTTACTACATTATCATATCAAGATTTATCTTAATCATTTAATCTGTAAATAATATTTAAGTGACTTTACCCATATCAAATTATTACAGATTTATTTAGAAATCATAGCCTAACATACACTATCAATTAATGTTGATCGATGACTGTACCCTTCCGATACTCCACGGACCGAAGCCGAAGAACACAGCAATTACTTATTAATTAACTGTATCAGTAACAACCGATGAGCCGTCCGTAATTGAACTATAAATCATAACCTTACGCCCCGGCACTTTGTGCAAGTTTGGTATATTAGAAGCACCTAGATGCTGATTCAGGACTTGCTAGCTTTCGACTACGTTTGCAAGTTCTCTCATACATCGTAAACGAGTGAAAATTTTAGAGAAATCAGCTTCAAAGGAAACTATAACATAAAGCGGTAAGGTCTAGTATTGCTGGGCTACCACAAGGTGCTTACTTGGTTACAACACTGTATATTCCGCTGTAACTGAACCATAATCTTAAGATGATTTATGATATGTTGTACTCTTGACGTTTACGAGTTAACAAGCGTGCTGGGGAGGCCTTTTAATCAACTATGCTAATGTTAGGTGTTGATCCTTCGGTTGCAGCAGTGGGCCACGCTAAGCCTAATGTCAATATTAGGTCCTAATTGAATCTCTGACTGTAAAGTTTAATTAAGATCCCATGTCGTGTTATATTTTGGAGTGTTAATTATTCTGCGTGTCGTACATGGAGGATTTTAATTGAGGTTGATGTATTTCATTGAAGGAGGTTTCCCTTCAATCCTAGATTTGCTTTTAAATTGAGTTTTAGACAAGTTGTTAAAGTTTCGAAATGGGATATCTCCTATTAGGTATTTGACAAGTCTAAAACATCACTTGATTACATTTAACTTTTGATACTAATATCATTTTATTCATGTTTACTTTATTGCTAAACTTAAGCAACTTGCAAATACCTGACTTATATTAAATATAGCAATTAAGATTATACCATCGGCTTCATAAATTGAAAGATGATTTCAAATGAAGCAACAGAAAACCGGTTTTAAATTTCAGCTATAAATTTAATATTGGATTCGAAACATCTCACGTACGATCTGAATTACCATTTCTGGGTAAGTGAACGAACTTCAGGAATTATATGACGGTAAGAAAAAATGCCGAGATAACACTAAATAGGTATTTTATTGGTATACATTTGCGTGTGCATGAAGTTTTGAGATTGGCAAAGCGTGCTAATCTATAAATATAATAGTATTTCTTAAATCTGAATTTAAAAAATATGCACTTGGAGACATAAAAATAGTAGAAATCAATTTTTGCTACACAAAATAAATATTTGTCGTCTCCCCTTCCAATTATTAGAATAGTCATCAAAATACAAGACAGATGGCAAATCTGGTAATAGTGTAAGGGTCCGTGGTCGACAGGGCATACTAATAGGGGTTCCTATTAATTTTGTCACGGAAAATTTCAAGACAAGAAATCCAGGCCATCAAGACTAATACGGAATGAAGTGGGTTCGGACCGTCCTATTGGAACGTGTTACAAGCGGTAGGAGGATATTGTTGGTGCAAGTGGTTAGCGCCTTCGGCTGCGATCGTTGAAGTTAAGCAACTTTCGCAGTGGTCGGCCATTGGATATGTAATCAAAATTATACTATATCGAGCTTCTTTATGCTTCGGAAGACACGATAAGCTGTTGGTTCCGGCTGTATCTGCAATCGTTAGCAAATCCGCACTGTGTCCGCGTGACTCATGGCCCAATCTTCCTTTTTCATCCATAGGGAAGGCCTGTGCCCCTGCAGTAGGGACATTAGTATGCTGATAGTGGCGAAGATGATAAGAAGTTAGGTAATTTACAATCATCAACATAAAATCGCAGGTTTGTTTTATTTCACTGAATATTTTTTTCCTTTTAAGAATGGATATATAAAAGTAGACCCTAGTGAAGGTTTTATCATTTCAAGTTACACATGCATTGCAATTTTAATAATAGTTTATATCGTCAATTTCTTAATAAACTTACGAATTTGAATTTCATAAAACCTTCTACGCCAAAATATTGTATATGTATTAATTTAGTAAGTTTACTTTGGGTGTATAAACATAAAATGCAGATTCAAACAATCAGACTTTTGGAACCGTCATTGATACAATTCTGTGACTTTGCCCTGGTGTTAAGTACCCCATTATGTGCAGTTTATTATAGATTTTTACTAAAAAAGCAGATTCGTAAGCCGTAGATGTGACAATATGATTAATTATGCTTTAATACAAATAGTATGGAAATGTTTGTACTCCTGTGATTTGCACCATCGCCGCGGACGCTTCGGGGATTAGTGTTCGAGGTGACCGTCCAAATCTGGGGCATGCAGCGTTGTCAAAGAATCTCTGATTGGATTAGAATTGGTTCAAGTGTATTAACGTCAACGTTTCCACCTCGAACTACGGTGGCATTGTTAGTTTCTAAATTACGTTGTGACTCAGTGACGTAATCTGTTTGTCCAACAGAAACCTTTTTTAAAGAGAATTTCAGTAAATCTGCTTTAACGTATACGAGCATTTCGGCTACTACTAAGATTGGAGTACCAGTTTCCATAACAAACTGAATGGTTTTGCCATTTCAATTAGAGAACTGTCTATAATTTGACTCAATATGTACCATATAAAGGAAAATAACAATAGCAATTACTATCAAATGGTAGCAAAGCAATTGTCGTACGTCATAACGCAACTCATAAATCAGAGAATAAACATGGCAATAGTTCGCGAAATCAGATATAACAAAACAACTTAATACAATGGACACAAAAGAAAATTGAAACAGGAAAAACTAGAAGAGTAAATAGTTAGAGGACAATCGGGTGACCCACTTGCACAATTGGACGCGCGGGAGATTTATCACCGAGTGTATGTATGAGGCGATATCTGAGTGATCTGAGGCGACAAAAGGATACCCTGTTTATTATTGTTGTTTCTATAGTAGAGATCTCATTTATTTTTATGAAAAAAGATTTTCTCGAGAACGCCTCAGGCTCAGGATCTCCCAGCGTGTATTAATCCCATTACAGTAAGGTTTGTGTTACGGGATACTAGTGACTAGAATATATATACAAATAGAAATGAAATATTTATCCACAAATACTTATAAAATCCGTGACTTAGGTTTAATGCTCGTATTCATCGTACAAACATGGCAACACAGTGAAACCCGGCGTACATAATATCATACCACCAAAGTTGTCAATTTAGCATCAATACTACCAAAGGATTAAAGTTCCTGTTTCTTTGCTTGATTTTAAACAACTAAATATCAAACAATTAAATCTAAAGAAAGTATAACTAGAAATACATACATACATACATAGCATAATTGGTCAGTGCATTCGCCCGGATTGCGAAGGGTGTGGGTTCGAGTCCCGTCTGCTGCCTGGTCCGCGTGGAAGTTTTTCTATTTATATTTTCTTTAAAAAAAAATTCAAAATTCAATATCATTTATTCAGTCTAGGCTGTTACAAGCACTTGTGAATGTCGAAAAGCTACGCCATCGGTTCGCAAATCTACGGCGGGAGACCTTGTACTGAGAAGATTTTTTTTTTAGATTTAAACAACAAGCAGTTACATGCTTTAAAAAATAAAAATTATAACTAAAATTGCTATTTCTTCTTTCAAATGTTTAATACTTGTAAAAGTATTCATTTGACATTGTGAGTTACTTACAATGCGAAGAGATGGCGCTGCCTTGCAGCTTAAGAATGGCTAGAGGAATTTCGACGCGGTCCGTGAGGGCCGCGGTAGCATAATTGGTCAGTGCATTTGCCCGGATTGCGAAGGGTGCGGGTTCTGCCTGGTCCGCGTGGAATTTTTACTAGTTATATTTTCTTTAGATCTAAATATCATTTCCATGAAAACGTCTAAAATCAATATCTAAGAATACATAAATCAATAAAACTAATGTTTTTAATAAAGCAAGGCCATATTTTAGCGGAAGTCAATATAACTCGATTAATAGTATTTAATTACTAGCGGCTGCCCGCGACTTCGTACGCGTGGAGTTAGTTATTTGCACATACTTTTTTACCCCAAAAGGGGGGTTATTTCTAAAGATGCATTAATAGTACACCTCTACACCATCTATAGAGCATACATGTCAAATTTCAAGTCTCTTACTTCAAAAACATAGGACTTTCATACAAACTTCCAACCCCCGTATTACCCCCTTACGGGGTGGAATTTCGTGAAATTTATGTAGCCTTTATGTTGACTCGACTTCTTAATAATATTCGTGCCAAATTTGAAGTAAATCCATGCAGTACTTTTTGAGTTTATCCCGGACATACATACAGACAAACAAACAAAAATTCAAAAACCTATATATTTTGGCTTCGTTGTATTGATTCGATTCGATATTCGATTGTAGATTACACCCCAAATATTCTTTTAAAAAGATATTCAATGTACAGTTTTGACTTTCGAATCCCGGTGGGGGCAGAAGTTTGTGTAATAAATATGAGCATTTCTATTCCAGTCATGGATGTTTAATATGTATTTCTATATAAATATACTTTTATTATATATGTATAGTATATGTATTCATCCGTTACCCTAGCATCCCTTATCACAAGCCTTACAGTGCTTACTTTGGGGCTGGGCTAATTGGTGTGAGTGTTGGAAATATTTATTTATTTATTATTTATTTATTTATCCGTTCGACAGAAACACAGCTGTTACCATAGTTAGCAATTAATTGGAGGAATCCTCTGTAAATTGATCGTTCAGCACCGTAACTCTCATATTTATTGCCAGCTGAAAATTCATTAATTCATTATTTCATTGACTGTAGTCGATCTTGAAATAACTGTCACTGTTTGGCGGAAATCTTTTGATACTAAAATCATGCCCTCGGAACACCTTAATATCTATCTATCCCCATTTTTTTAACAATATGGCCCTTATACCAGCAGAAGTAATTGCAAAGTCAGATTTCTCATGAACTGTGGCCAAATTCAACGATATTAATGAGCCGCGAAGCAATTAATACCGACGAACATTTATGTCATCGCTACTTGCTTATGTTCATAATGACGCAGACTACCATAATTATATTATTATATTACATATATAGATTCTTAGTTGACCCTTACAACTTACTGTGAAATTCAGAGAGGAAATTGAAAATTTAAGGTTTTATGTATATTTAAGGCCACATTACAAAAAAAAGTCCAAAAAATAGAATAA
Source organism: Chilo suppressalis (assembly GCA_902850365.2). NCBI lineage: Eukaryota > Metazoa > Arthropoda > Insecta > Lepidoptera > Crambidae > Chilo > Chilo suppressalis. The sequence goes on from OU963894.1 coordinate 2,897,625, forward strand.
AAATTTTAGGGGTGAACAACCCTTACCACTTAGGGATATGAAAAATAGATAGTAGCTGATTCTCAGACTTACTAAATCTATATATATAAAACTCAAAGGTGACTGACTGACTGACATATTGATCTATCAACGCACAGCCCAAACCACTGGACGGATCGGGCTGAAATTTGGCATGCAGGTAGATGTTATGACGTAGGCATCCGCTACGAATGATGCGAAGAATGCATAAGGATTTTGATCAATTCTAGCCCCAAGGGGATAAAATAGGGAATGAAAGTTTGTATGAAACTTTGTCAATTTTAAACCGATCGGGCTGGGACTTTGCATGCAGGTATAAGAAGAATCATAGATGAATGTCATTGTGTATAATACAAGCCTGAGAACAAAAACTGTAGTCTACACTTCAGCTCTACACCAAAACGAAGCGAGGGCGGGCCGCTAGTTCGCATATAAAATTTCATAAAAATCGGTCAAGCCCTTTAGGAGGAGTATGGTAACTAACATTGTGACACGAGAATTTTATATATAACTAGCTGTCCCAGCGAACTTCGTATCGCCATAAAAAATAGGGGTTGGTGGTAGAAGGGTGAAAATTTAGGGTTGTATGTATTTTTGTATGATGTATCATAAAAAAAATAAATCTAAAATTGAAAAAAAAAATTTAGTGGTGGATTACCCTTAACATTTAGGGGGATGAAAAATAGATGTTGTCCGATTCTCAGACCTACCCAATATGCACACAAAATTTCATGAGAATCGGGAAAGCCGTTTCGGAGGATTTTAGCCACAAACACCGCGACACAAGAATTTTATATATTAGATATAGGTATATAGATAATAATCGGTTGTTACATATGTTAATGACTTTGTGTATATGTATGTTAATATGTTTCTCTTATGCTACTAGTCTAGCAGAAGTTATTTTTATGAATCACTCAACTAAAGTGGCTTACTTCAAAGTACGATAATGAAAACCATTAGGTTCAAAATACTTCTACTAGCCATATTATCAATTGAGGTTTTTAAAATAACTTGTTGTCTTATCTTTGGTATTTTAAGGACTCATTCGAGAGGTTTTAGATATAAGCTAATTGATATTTGTCTGCACCAGTATGATATTTTAAACCTCGCGGACCAGGCAGCAAACGGGACTCGATCCCGCACCCTTCGCAATCCGGGCGAATGCACTGACCAATTATGCTACCGCGGCCTTCACGGACCGCGTCGAAATTCTTCACGCCATCTCTTCGCATTATAGGTAACCCACAAGTTAGGTTTGGGTCCCGTCTGCTGCCTGGTCCGCGTGGAATTTTTTCTAGTTATATTTTCTTTAGATTTAAACATCAAGCAGTTACATGCTTTCAAATAATAAAAATTATAACTACTTTAAACCTGTTTGAAACTAAATCTTGGTTAAAGCCATCTTTTTTATTGGTCAATAAATAATTACAAAAAGTAGTGTTTCTTTCATTTACAGAAAACTATGTATAACTTTCGGAATAAACCACACTTAAATAGTAATTAGTTAACCTTACTGTTGAATAAAATGTTATTTTTTAAATATTAACATTAATTTAAATATTCGGTAATTATTTGGCATTCGGAGGAATACGAAAATAAAAAATATATATATTATAAAAAATATATATAGTTTTATTTATAAACTCAAATGAAACAAGGTCAATTTAGCAGACAGTTAAATACAGACACTATTTAAATACAAACTCAATGCTATAGCTTACTTTATATTTCATCGATATGGAGGTTAAAAGCATTGTTGACGGTTTTGAAACCCACACTTGCATTAACAATATTATGTGGCTTATGTGGACAGAATAATCAATCTGAGATGGTGGTCCAGGTCTAAGAGACGAAGCAAACAATGGATTGCGACATTGTACGACCGAATTGATGATCATTGAGCATTTCCTCTCGCATCTCGAAGGTCAAGCATATCTTACAGTCATTTGGTAATAAAATTATACTAACAGCATCACAAAGGGGTTCAGTAGGACAAGATAATATGTCTGCGATGCTATGTGGGCGCAGGAAAAACTACGGCGAAAATTCTCATAGAGGAAATTGTGCTTTTATAGGAAAAAGAAATTTGTTTTGATATTAGCTTGCGTTTATTGCTATGTCTTTGATGTTTTATAATAAAATGAGTTTGTTGGCAATATAGAAAACTTTTTTTGTCTAAAGAAAAGTTTACTAGAAAAAATCCACGCGGACCAGGCAGCGGACGGGACTCGAACCCGCATCCTTCGCTATCCGGGCGAATGCACTGACCATTATGCTACCACGGCCCTATTAGCCGCGTCGAAATTTTCCTAGCCTTAAGCTGCCTGGTCCGCGTGGACTTTTTCTAGTAAACTTTTCTTTAGATTTAAACATCTAGCAGTTAAATGCTTAAAAAATGAATAAAACTTTTTTTGCTTTGGAGGAGCTCAATGGCGCAACTGGTTAGCGCGTTCGGCTGCGATCGTTGAAGTAAAGCAACTTTCGCAGTGGTCGGTCATTGGATGAGTGACCAGAAAAATTACTCTCTCGAGCTCCTCCGTGCTTCGGAAGGCACGTTAAGCCGTTGGTTCCGGTTGCATCTGCAGTCGTTAGCACCCACCAATCCGCACTGGGCCCGCGTGGGGGGTCATGGCCCAATCTCCCTATTCCATCCATAGAGAAGGCCTGTGCCCCAGCAGTGGGGACATTAATAGGCTGATGATGATGATAGCAATCTTTTTATGGATATGGTTTTGTTTCATTTTAATATTTAGTTATTGCAATATATAGTTTCTTAGATCTGTATTTATGGTAAAAATAATATTAAATAATTCACGGGTTCTAGTGAAATAAACCTGAAACATTACAAATAAAGGTTCTTTGTAAACAAATTGTATGATACAAAACCACCAGTACAAACAACAAAAGATAATCTAGTACCTAAAATGTTGGATGAACAAAAAATTCCAATGGTTACACGTAAAAGAGATAAGAATGAGTTTTATCTAAGGAATAAATAATATTGCCGAAAACCTGAGACGCGATTTCATTTCAAAAGTTCTCTCAGTTGATGTGAGAAAAAGAGAGAAATGGTTTATTCCAGCACACAAAAAAACTAACTCAAAAAAATGTTGGCAGCGCAATTTCTCAAACACTCGAGCCAGTCAAAGAATCTCTTGGACCACATTCAGATGTCACGTACAGGCGAAGTCACGGGATCCACTTGTCTCACGACACCGCAACTTAAGGCTATAAATCAGGCCTACTTAAAACTCAATCCTGTCTAATAGAAGGTTGTTTACAAGAACCGATCTATGAAAAGTCTGTGAACAATGTTCAATGTCAATGTAGTAAAATTTATTAATTAGAAAATTTTGGTTGTATCACGGAGCCTCGTATTTCTCGTAAATGATCTCTTATCTATTAGACAAGTCCGTCCGTCCGTCTGTCTGTGGTGCTGTTTCAGCGGCCAAACCGTAAGAGATAGATAAAGAGAATATTTAAGTTATAAGTTAAGAATAGTCTGATAAGACTACAAACCGGATTTGAGTAACGTAGCACTTCCGGTTTTCGAGAAATCACGTGATTTCTATTTTGTAATTATCACAATTTTAATTAACTATTTAAAGGTATTTTTTTTTAACTAAATAATTTCAAACGACACCACACAAAATCTCCGAAGTTCTCAATTAATTAAATACATTTTTTAAATCAGGTTTTGGTGAACATTTGGTTCACTGGTTTGCTAGTTTTTCACTATTCCTTTAATTAGTTTATTTAGTTTATCATTATTAGCTTATTTACTATAATTAATGGCTTTGACTTGATACGAAATTCTTTATGACGACCTCCTCATTCATTCTGACGACCTCCGTGGCCGAGTGGTTTGTACGCCGGGTTTCATGGTGTCGCCGACTCGAGAGGTCCCGGGTTCGAATCTTGGTGGGGGCAGATGTTTGTGTGATGAATACGAGCATTTGTACTCCAGTCATGGATGTTTAATATGTATTTCTACATAAAATTATACTTATATATGTACAGTATATGTATTCTATCCGTTACCCTGGCATCCTATAACACAAGCTTTACAGTGCTTACTTTGGGGCTAGGCTAATTGGAGTGAGTGTTGGAAATATTTATTTATTTATGGATGCAATGTAATTATAACACGAGAAGTAGCCTTGATGTCACCACATAGGACCAATGAGGATTGGTATATGCTACTTATAACTCTAAGTGCAGTTTGCCTTTTAAAATATGGCACTTCAAACTTTGTGTTATCAATCAGATGAATGGAGATGCAAAGATTCCTGACAGAAATTATTTATTTGCTGACAAGGTTTTTTTTATACACTCACACCAATTAACCTAGCCCCAAAGTAAGCGCTGTAAGTCTTGTGTTATGGGATACTAGGGTAACGGATAGAATACATTATACAGTACATATATAAGTATATTTAAATAGAAATATATATTAGACATCTATGACAGGAGTACAAATGCTCGTATTCATCACACAAACATCTGCTGCTCCCACCGGGATTCGAACCCGGGACCTCTCGAGTCGGCGACACCATGAAACCCGGCGTACAAACCACTCGACCACGGAGGTCGTCGATCGTCGATTATTATACTATCATTGTCCTCCTAAACATGTAATAAAATCTTAAATTAAAGTAATTTAAAAACCTCTATAGATGCCGTCAGTCAAACGTAGTTGTAATTGAAATTACAACTCATACGACATCGGATCGAAATCGTATCGGGTAAGCTAAATTTCCTACTTATCTGCAAACACATGTTGGGTGAATTCGTAAAAAAAATACATTTAGTATGCACCGGGGTGGTCTGCACTGACACGTGTGACAGACAGACAATACTCCAAATGACTTTAAACTAATCTGCGTTTTACGACAGTGACATCTTTTTATGACTGAACTTATTTTGGAAACTGACTTCACTTGACTTAATGAAGTACTTGCAGTCAGGATTGTATTTGGGAGGTGCAGAAACAGTCACATTTCAGGACCACTAGTTTATGCCCGCGATTTTACCTGCATAGAAAGATGGTTGAGAAGTTCGATGGCGCAGGTGGTTAGCGCGTTCGGCTGCGATCGTTGAAGTTAAGTAACTTTCGCAGTGGTCGGTCATTGGATGGGTGACCAAAAATCTTCTATCTCGAGTTCCTCCGTGCTTCGGAAGGCATGTTAAGCCGTTGGTCCCGGCTGCATCTGCAGTGGTTAGCACCCGCCAATCCGCACAGCGCCAGCGTGGTGGGTCATGGCCCAATCTCCCTATTCCATCCATATGGAAGGCCTGTGCCCCAGCAGTAAGGACATTAATAGGCTGATGATGATGAGAAAGATGGTTTCCTATGCATCACTACTTTACCCCTATTGAGTTTTATTTTATGAAGTATAGACAATATCCTTCTCAAAATACTTTTTTGTCCCCATACCAAAATTCACCAATATTAGTTTAGCGGTTAAGTGTGAAAACGTAACATAGGACCAGAAATTTAATACTACTATTATAAATACATTTACTTATTTGTTTCTTAGGTTTTCACGCACATCACTCATTAAATAAAACTAGTTTTTATTGAGCTCAATATAAGTCTTTCGAAGGTAGCTCGACAATTTTAAATAAAAAATCATTATTCTGACGATGCAGACCTGAAAAGGCTGCGAAACGTCAATAAATAAATAAAGTTTCATGCATTAACCCGTAAAAACTAGTTTTATTTAATACATTTACTTTTGACAAAAATATTTTCGATTCGGATTCGGAAGCTATTGTATGTAGTGAGCGAGCTATTTATATCGTCTAATAAACATTTTTATACTATCAAGCAAGCAATATCTTCTTTTACTAGCCTTAATTAGCTTATAGAGTAGCCTACTCTAAGGCTTAGAGAATTTAATTGTCAAACTATTTTCGGACGAACGAATTTTCAAAATGAAATAGAAACAGAGTAAGGAACGTGCGAAATTTCGATCGAAATTTCGTTTTTCGTTAAAATAGTGTAGGCCTCCTGATGTGAAACAACGATGTAGTCGAGCTGGCAGACTAAAATAATAACACTATTTACTCTCGCCTTTAAGATATAATATCCGCCCTATATAAATTATTTATGTATCGAGGTATAATGAAAGATACCGCACAATCAAAGATCATAGGACCTAAGTAACAAATAAAGAGGATACCAATAGACTGCAAGCAACATTTTAGCTGAACATAATCATAATCAAAATCATTTATTCAGTTTAGGCTGTTTCAAGCACATATGAATGTCTAGAAGCTACGCCATGGGTTCGTAAATCTATGGTCTCCTTGTATTGAGAAGAACCGGCAAGAAACTCAGCAAGGGCTGTTTTTTTCTCCCTGTTTCATCATTTACAGAGTCGTCAAGTTGAAAATTGACTTCAGAGATGATTCATGAAGTCAGCTTTCATTACATAATGTGAAATTATACATTAACTAGCAAACCAGTGAACAAATCGAGCCCTTACCGCCAAATTATTGTAAGCGACACTCGCCAAATTATCGTAAGCGACACTTTTGTCGAAATGCGTTTTTTGTGGAAACTAATATTTTAAACCGTAACGGACCCATCTCTGTTGATATTTCCCTCCAAAAGAACACCGTTATAATATAATAGAGGGAAGAATAGAGGGAAATATCAACAGAGATGGGTCCGTTACGGTTAAAAATATTAGTTTCCACAAAAAACGCATTTTGACAAAAGTGTCGCTTACGATAATTTGGCGGTAAGGGCTCGAAATGTTCACCAAAAAAAAAAAAAAAAGTATTTAATTAATTGAGAACTTCGGAGATTTTGTGTGGTTTCGTTTGAAATAGAAATCACGTGATTTCTCAAAAACCGGAAGTGCTACATTACTCACATCCGGTTTGTAGTCTTATCAGACTATTCTTAACTTATAACTTAAACATTCTCTATATCTATCTCTTACGGTTTGGCCGCTGAAACAGCACCACGGACGGACGGACGGACGGACTTGTCTAATAGATAAGAAATTGTTCACCTGCATTTTGATTGCTGTGTCACACAGTATAAATAAAAACATACCAATAGCAACACTCCTATTTACAACAAAAGAACTTATGCTATAGCATTTTAAAGATTTTCATTAAAAATCCCCTCCTCACCCCAGGCTTGATGCCGCAGGGAAACCTAATAGGAATTAATTGGGCAATTTCAGAAGATTACGATCTAATATAAACAGTGGTGCGACGCATCGGGGCTACACAAAAGTTTGGTGCTAAAAATTTACAAACGGACACCGTAGTCTCACAACGACCACCCCTCCCTCGCCACCCGGCAGACAGTCAGTTTATTGTATTTCAACCCTTTTGGTTGTATGAACGGTCACTTTGCTTGCAGGCATCCCTACAAGGAGAGACTTGATTTTTTCCAAGTTACTTCATTAAAAAATCGACGTACGATAACGGATTTACTGTTTCTACATAAAATTCTTATGACATCAACAGTATTAATTCTTCTTGGTGAAATTGGAATTGCAGTACCCTGTAGATACCCGCGCTATAAAGTACGTAAAATTTGAAGTGAAACTTCTTTATCGGCGTTGGAAAAAATTTACCGTCACATTTTTCGGTTACGCGTCACATTTTTCCGTTACGCGCCATCTTTTTTTATATTAATAGTTGATAGCTGAATGATCACACTGTCGCCGGCGAGAACTCTCTCTACTCGTTTGTAGCTGAGTGACAATAGTTATTAAAGATAAGACTCGCTCAGCCAAACTCGCATAGCGATCCTCGCTCAGCGATACTCGCTCAGCGATACTCGCTCAGCGATACTCGCTCAGCGATACTCGCTCAGCGGTACTCGCTCAGCGATACTCGCTCAGCGATACTCGCTCAGCGATACTTGCATGTAGATCATTTTTCGAAAAATAAGGCCATAAAGAAGTTTCACTTCTTACGTGTGTACACTAGTACACGCACACATTTTTTTTAATATACCGAGACACGAAACAAACTTGGGTATTCATTATCCCATAGCTAGGTTATGCAACGCGTATAACGAAATGTTAATGAAGGAACCCAGAATTGACATTTTCAACGATTCTATTCGAATTTTCAGAAACAAACTATTGCATCACTTTCAACCTCCCAATGTGTATTCGACGTAGTTATCATTTTTTTTTGTGTGTTCTTGATAAAAATAACCTTAATTAATCAATAATAGCAGTATTTGTTAAAGTTAATGTTCTTGTTCTCCTTTCATTTTAATTAATGTTAAACGATATGATATAAATGTTGTTGTAACTATCTTTAATTGGCAAACAGGTAGGTAATTTTAATAGATTTGTATTATCTGTGTTTACCTATCTTCTAATGTGAGCATAAAAATTCAAATGTTTTATTTTAGTCCTTATTTTCATTTTTTGGTAAAATTTTGTATTGGTTTCTTATAATATTGATAAAAATGCACTCGGACATATTTTTTGTTTTGAAATTACCTGCGATGGATTTTAAATTGTGGATATTTTTGTCTCATTTTAATTTTCTCTCTATACAGATTGTTTTAATTAATTTTATACATTGATAGGAACACTGTTTCATATTATACGGGAATGGGCGTTAATTCTGCAACACAGTTTTTGTAAAACTAAAGCAGTTTTAACGATTCATAATTTTATGTACATTGCACTTGTTCCAAATAAAGTTATTATTATTATTATATTATTATTATTACATATGTAAACAGTAAAATCATCCTCTATATATTACGAATGTCTTGTATGTTATGCTGTTGATGTACCTATAAATAAATAATCGCACTAAATTTTCTATACAGAAAATATTTCGTTTTCTGTTCTATTAGTAGTAAAGCTTTATAACATATCATCGTCATCATAGCCTATTAATTCCTATTCCCAACGGTGGGGATTGACACTCAAACTCGAACTATATTTTTTAAATTGGACGTATATTCAACTAGCGGCCCGCCCTCGCTTCACTTCGGTGTAGAGCTGAAGTGTAGACTACAGTTTTTGTTCTCAGACTTGTATTATACACAATGCATTCATCTATGATTCTTCTTATACCTGCATGCAAAGTCACAGCCCGATCTGTTTAAAATTGACAAAGTTTCATACAAACTTTCATTCCCTATTTTATCCCCTTGCGGGTAGAATTGATCAAAATCCTTTCTTAGCGGATGCCTACGTCATAACATCTACCTGCATGCCAAATTTCAGCCTGCTCCGTCTAGTGGTTTGGGTCGTGCATTGATAGATCACTGTCAGTCAGTCACCTTTGAGTTTTATATATATAGATTCAATTCAAAATTAATTTATTCAGTTTAGGCTTTTACAAGCACACGTGAAAGTCGAAAACTACGCCATCGGTTCGCAAAACTACGGCGGGAAACCTCATACTGAGAAGAACCGGCAAGAAACTCAGCAAGGGCTGATTTTTTCTCCCTGTTTTGTTTGGTACAGTATCGTCAAATTGAAAGCTGTCATCAAACTTGCAAACATGTGTTTAGGTCAACTTCCATCACATAATGTCAAATAGTATATAAGTATAGAATATAAGTGTAATGAAGAGTCTACAAATAGTAAAAAGCAATTTTCAAAACAAATTGAGCAAGTACAACTAGTACAAATCTTTGAATCGTCCAAAATCGATGGATGCGGGCAGCGCAAGATCATCTGGAATTTCTTGGGCAGCGGGCTATGCCCAGCAATGGGCTTCTCTTGGCCAATATGATGAATCATCATATTGGTGGATTGATAATAATGTTTAAATCTAAAGAAAATATAACTAGAAAAAAATACTCAATCATCAATTCATTTGACATTGTGGGTTACCTATAATGCGAAGAGATGGCGCTGCTTTGCAGCTTAAGAATGGCTAGAAGAATTTCGACGCGGTCCGTGAGGGCCGCGGTAGCATAATTGGTCAGTGCATTCGCCCGGATTGCGAAGGGTGCGGGTTCGAGTCCCGTCTGCTGTCTAGTCCGCGTGGAATTTTTTCTGTTTATATTTTCTTTAGATTTAAACATCAAGCGGTTACATGCTTTAAAAATAATAAAAATTATAATGATAATAATGTTCCTGTTAATGAGAGAAAGTTTCAAGGCTTCATAAAGCAGGCGATTGAGTTCGACTAGCAAGGTGGGCATGGTTTTATGGGGCATAATTATCTACTATGCTGACGTTTTCTTGGTCTGTCATGATGGCGTAGTAGAAGCAAAGTTGTTAGTAGTTATGAGTATTCACGCTAATTTAGATATTCATTATTCACTACACGTACTAATTAAAAGACTACCAAGGAAGTAAAACATTAAACACAAGAGAAACCTTGACATATGCTAATAATAAATCATCCATAAATTATTCTTGGTAGAAAATACGTACCGGCTACCATATTTGATGTTACGTAGATATATAATTAACTTAACTCAAAGCATTGATGTTTTCATTAAAATTTCCATTTATTCAGAACGTTTGAAAGGTGATGGTGTATTATCAATGAAAGGAGTTAATTTTCAAATGTCAACTGATCGAGAAGTATGGAGGAGGCAAAACGTATTTTGCCGAATCCGAAGAAAATTGGGAGCTGCCTACTTGGTATTGAAACGCCCGGAATCGGAATTGCATTGAAATTGGGCTCGTATTCGTGTTAACAAACAAATTACACGTGAACTCAGGATTCGAAAAAAATCTGTTCAACATCGATCTAAAGAGCGAAAATCGAAAAAAACAGACAAATGCGTAAAAGGATTTTGTGCCATCATCTATATCTTCTATACTTATAATAAATCTGTAGAGATGTCAATTCTGTACATGAAATATATTTTTAAAATAACTATCAGGGGGTGATTAGTGATCGATACTGATGCCAAAAATGCAATCAGTAAAATTTTTGTCTGTCTGTCTGTCTGTGTGTATGTTCCTTATAGAAACAAAAACTACTCAACGGATTTTAACGAAACTTGGTACAATTATTCTTCATACTCCTGGGCAGGTTATAGTATACTTTTCATCACGCTACAATCAATAGCAGCAGAGTAGTGAAGGAAAATGTTGGGAAAACGGGAGAAGTTACTCCATTTTTTAAGCTTCTGTCGCGGGTGCAGCCTTAATGGTTAAAGTTACATAGAAATCATGTATGACGGAAATATTCTACATAAAATTGTCTAAAAAATATCCCGCAACAGCATATGTCTATCTTTTATGGTTGACTCACAATAACACGTGTAATTATATAAATAAATTCATTGTTTATAGCACAAGCCTGAGAACAAAAACTATAGTTTACACACAGCTCTACACCGAAGCGAAGCGAGGGCGGGCCACTAGTCTATACTAATTTTATAAAGCTGCAGAGTTTGTTTGTTTGTTTGTTTGAACGCGCTAATCTCTGGAACTACTGGTCCGATTTGAATGATTCTTTCAGTGTTGGGTAGTCCGTTTATCGAGGAAGGCTATAGGCTATATTTTTTTTTCAAAATTAGGGATCCGTGATAAAATTGCTATTTTGTAACACAAGGTGTAAAATCGAAAACCTATTTTTCCGTGCGCTGCAAAAACTTGACAATAGAACAAAATAATGTAGTACGGGTTTGTAGATCCTATTAAGACCTACAAAAAAGTCCGCGAGAACATATATCTAGTTATCATGGTTTAATCACAATAACCGATTTTGTGTTCAAAATAATTATTAAATCGTCTGAAGAAAAAAAATATTACGTTAAATATGTATCGTTATATTAAAAACACAAACAACCCTTAATTTTCACCCCTCTACCACCCATATTTTTATGGCGATACGAAGTTCGCTGGGTCAGCTAGTATATATATATACATATATATATACGCATACAGATGTGTGGGCTATATATATATAGCCCACACATCTGTCGGCCCACCTAGCATTTTAGTTTTGAGGCCTAAGTCTTTGCCGGTCCCTAGCTAAAAATAAATGTTAAATTGAACAAAAAGTTTTTACGCAGTCTTAAACCTGATTATTGACTATCTTTTTTGTTGTGTTTGAAAATATATTGTTATTGTTCAACCTAACTTAATTAATAGGAACCTACTGTCCAAACTTCATAATTCTAGGTCCAGCCGTTTGGCCTATGCGTTGACGAGTCAGTCTGTCAGTGTATCCTTTTCTCTCTTTATATAATAGTAAAGATAAAGCATTTGTCATTTATTTCCAAGAGTTACATTTCAATGAAATGTCTAAGATTGTTTTCAACTAAAAACTTAAGAGCAATTCGTTTATGCCAAGTTCACCTTAAAGAGTTTTTGATTATATAAAGTGTAAACTGAGAGTTAGAATAAATCTTGTCCCATTTATATTATATCTCAGTCGATTGCTCTTATTAACGTTCTATTGTATATTTGAGTAACTAAATATCGGTTAACAAGAGAATACACAACGATCTATTTCTTAAAATAGATACTTGAAGAAAGGGAACAAATTCATCTAGGGTCCCTTATTTGGAAGGTAAATCAATGGTAAAGCAAACATGGTTACAATAATCATACCAAATTTTCGCCGAGAAACTATACTCGCCGACAAAAATAAAGGGTCACCTTTACATAAAACAGACACCACAGACAGAACCTAGACAAAAAAATGTGTGTGTCAGCTCCGACGCACGACTGGAGTTTACTCCTTAAGTTTGATAGTCTAACCAGACGCAAAAAAGAGTTTATTTAACTTAAATAAGATTGATACTGTATGAAAGGGTAAATTAACAAGGTAATGAAAATAATAATAAGGCTTGTGTTATGGGATACTAGGGTAATGGATAGAATACATATACTGTACATATATTAGTATAATTTTATTTAGAAATACATATGAAACATCCATGACTGCAGTTCAAATGCTCGTATTCATCACACAAACATCTGCCACCACCGGGAATCGAACCCGGGACCTCTCGAGTCGGCGACACCATGAAACCTGGCGTACAAACCACTCGACCACGGAGGTCGAGGAAGATGATGATGAAGCTTTATAATTGTTGATACATTTTCATTGTCAAATGATTAAGTGTATTTCTTAATTTTTTGGAGACATGTGTAATCTATCGCTGCTTAAGCATAGACATCGGGTGCGTTCCAAAAATTTAAAGTTACATCCAGCAATTTTGGGGTGGGTAAGGTTATTCTTTCTCTTTTTTTTTTGGTCAAGTTCTCTCTTTTCAGGTAAGGCAAGGGGAACAATGCCCATACAGCCTAGTCTTAAGTTAAATTATTCTGTTTTTCTTTTTACATTAGAATGTTGGTGTGACGCATTCTAATGTTTCTTGAAATGTTTGGCACGAAATGTATCGAGCTGGCTTTTTCGATAAACTTCTGTGAGATAGTCAATACTACAATAAAATTCTCACGTCCACTTGACCGGAATAGCGTATATTTTGACGATTCTACTAATTCTTCAGTTACGCAGACAGTTGTCACACAAAATCACAACAATTTTATTTCTCAATATCCACTATGAACGAATTTAAGAATAATTAAAATAAGACGCCAACCACACTCGATGAAATCCCGCCAAAAACTCCACTCTTTCTCTAACTGCCGACTTTGTTTTTGTCATGTTTTTCTTGGGGATTGGTTTTTTGCGCTGTAAAACGAGATGACCATTTAAAGAGCTCGAGAAGTGACGGGTGACGTTTGTTTTAATAAGCTGTCTTTTTGTTTTTTATCATCCTTTCGCTTTTTCTGTTGCACTTGGCGAGGGATCATATTTAGTGCGACGGGAGCGGGTTTGTTCAGCCAGCGAAATATGTCAGACTGCTTATTTGGATGATTTAATTAGGGATATATTAACAGGTGCGTTGTATTCCGAAGGTTCTGTTACCAAAAACATTTGTTCATACACAAGTTTTGTGATGCGAAAATTCGGCTGTTTAACATTTAAAATTGACAATTTCCATTATATTTGTTCAATCTAATATATAAAATTCTCGTGTCGCGGTGTTTGTGGTTAAACTCCTCCGAAACGGCTTTCCCGATTCTCATGAAATTTTGTGTGCATATTGGGTAGGTCTGCGAATAGGACAACATCTATTTTTCGTCCCCCTAAATATTAAGGGTAATCCAGCCCTAAATTTTTTTTTTTCAATTTTAGATATTTCTTTTTTAATTTTTTTATGATACATCATACAAAAATACATACAACCCTAAATTTTCACCTTTGTACCACCAACCCCTATTCTTTTATGGCAGTATGAAGTTCGCTGGGTCAGCTAGTTATTTCATAAAATATGTACAATTTATACCTAATCATGCAAGGTAAGGTATTTTATATTTTTTCAGCTGCAATTTAAGGATTACGAATAAGTTTACTGTGGCACACGCTGTGAAAATTTACAAAGCAGATTTCGTTGCATGGTTTCATTTGTTTTACAAAATGTATTCGTTGCCACTGCAGCACACGATAAACATGTATAAGCCCACGACTACATATAACTGAGGAGCTCATTGTCGCAAGTGGTTAGGTTAGGTTAGGTTAGATCGTTGAAGTTAAACAACTTTCGCAGTGGTCGGTCATTGGATAGTTGACCAAATATTTACCATCTCGAGCGATTAACGTGCCTTCCGAAGCACGAAAGGCCGTGCTACGGCAGGCACGTTAAGCCATTGGTCCAAAAACAAAAACAAAAAAATCGATGGTAATCATTCGTATTTAAAAAAAATCGAATTGATTTTAAGTTTGAGACGCAGTTTGATTTTGATTTAGGTATTTTGGTTGAGAATCATAGATTGATTTTAATTACTTTTTCTAATTTCCGATATAGAAAATAAAGACTCCTGCTCAAATATATTGTGATAACTACAGGCAACTACACGCTACACTGCGCGTGGCACGACATGCACTTGATTTATTTCATACAGTGTCGTAAAGCTGACATCAAACTTGCAAACTTTGCCGTTTTTTTAAGGAATGGATCTAATTTAATTTGAAATAAAATATTATTTCTATGATAATCAGTGCAAAAGAAAAAATAAATAGAATGATCTTCGTAATTTAAAAAGTAGTAGTAAAAAAGGTACCGTGATAAATTGTGTGGGAATCAAATTCAAGAAGTTATATTTAAGTTTAAAAAATAAATTTAGAAGATTTTGTAAAAAAAAAATGTTTCCAATATTTGTATTCAATACGCACGTCCTATTTACTGAATCCGTTGTGAAGTTAGAAGCAATGAAGCGATTGGCAACTTCGGATTGGATCTACGAGGCAATAATAACGATCAAACACTTAAATACATCGTTAGCCCAATCGACACGGTCACTGGCCAATTAATCCTAAGATATTCAACACACAAATTGAACCTTACAATTTGCTAGTTATAAATTCAAAATGCATTCGGGCAGAAAATTGGGAAGGACCCGACTGTAAACGGTTAAGTTGTGTTGGAGGGACGCCGGGTGATATGGATAGGGGGATGTGTGCTCCCGAAATTGGTAGTGTAGTACCGGGTAAAGACGGCTTTGTCCGGCTCTGCGGATAGATAGGGTCAGCGCTGGGGACTCTGTAATTTCGCATCCCTGACATTGGGCGCTCTGAGCGTTGTAACGAAACTAATTAAACGAGTAATACGTGATACGCGGAATGGTTAAGAATGTAATATTTATTTAATCGTCTGCCATTTCGGGGCCTCGTTTTGAAACTCGCCGAAAATCTTTCTGATGGTTTACAACTTAATAATTTAGCAGATCACCTACAAGGAGACGATGTTTTGCATTGCTTTGCTTGCTGTTTTAATGTTGTGTTTTTGACGTGACAACGTCTTAAATTAGGTTGCGGCTGGGAGTCACTTATGAAAAAGTGTAACGCTCGGTAACGTTACGATGAGTTTAAGTTTACATGTACAATGTTTTAGTAAACAAAATATATTTCTATAGTTAAAATTTGTGCAATTCTTATTTTCATTCAATTCCTTGTTCCTATTGTGCAATTTAATTATATTCATATCAATAAATATTCTACCGAGAAAAAGACGTTGTCACGTAAAATCTTCGCCCGTAAAACCGACTTTACAGGCAACCATTTTTTGATTGACTTTTTTTATCTTAATTTTTTGTTACTTGAAAGCAAAGGATGTTAAGTCCATACATCCTTTCAAGTAATATTTTTTTAATGTCTTTTTTTGTGTCACTAAACAGGCCCTGCCAAAATAACAGCGCTGGTGCGACACAATGTCGCATTCGCCCGGATTGCGAAGGGTGCGGGTTCGAGTCCCGTCCGCGGCCTGGTCCGCGGGGATTTCTAGTAAACTTTTCTTTACATTTAAACATCTAGCAGTCAAAAGTTAAAAAATAAATAAAAACATAACCTTCAGATATTGTATTCGTTGCCGCTTACGCAGCACGCAATGTACAATTATGCCTCGTACCACGAGCTCATCACATCCACCCCGACGATTACGCAGGTCTATAAAAACTAAGCGCAGGTAAGTACCGACGCACTCTAAAATCTGAATTTCTAATAACACCTCTGGAGCGAAATGAACATGCAAATATACCCGTACACATTAATTTTTGTAGAAGTATATCGTGACTAGATGTGACTTTGTTTGAGACGCTTTCTTTGGGACCATTGCTGATATTCTGAACAGAGATAACCAACAAAACAGACCTTGCAGCGAAGTAAGAAACAAATATCGGTATCTTGTAGATTAAAATTGTTCAAAAATTGTAATGTTCTACCAAGCAATCAGTTATTTATTTATTTATTTAGGTGTACTTACAGCTAAACATATAAAAACATTAAAAAATTACAATAATACTTATTCTGAGACATATATGCAAGCCTTTACAAGCACACACAACATTCAATTAAGAAAAGTACAATGTAATTAATAATCAATAATAATAAATGGAATTAATAATCAATGAATAAATCAATACAAAATAGTGCAATTAATAATCAATGCTTGATTTAAAATTAATAATGTATGTCAAATTGATGCAAAAAATAATAATGTAATGTCAAATTGATATAAAAAATAATAATAATAACTATAGTAATGCGGAATTAATGAGAATCGAGCAGCTCAAACAATGTTGCTTTAAAGTTTTTCTGCGGGACGTCAAAAATGTTCAAGTTGGGTGATCAAGTAGTTACAGCAAGCGTTCCACAATACGCTGAAACGGTAATGCCGAAAATGTCAAGATTCGAATATTTCCATTGGTATATTTACATTGTTATACACGCTCAACTTAAGCGCTTCAGGCTAAATTCACACGAAGCAGAAGGGATGATTTTAAAACAATAATTGTACGATTCTGAGTACTCCATTGTAAAATAATATTATTGCTCTTACAAATCATGGCACTCGAGCGTTTCGAAACCATTGTTTTGACACATCCAGTTCGACTTTATGTCTACACTTTGGCGTTAAGAACATCGTACACGTAACCCGTTAGAGTCCCGAAATGTGTTTAATTTTGTCCCCTCCCCGTTGCGCGGAGGTACCCAAATGAGGTATCTACACCTAAAGTCACCCCCACCACTTGCGATGTAACGTATGATGGGTATAGTGCACCTTAATCACTTATTTAATTGCTACATTTATTTTGTTGATTAAAATACTTGTTTAGTGAGTACCGTTGGTAAAGACACGCATATTTAATCGTTTAGTGTTTGTTAAAGAAGTTACCGGTATTTTCGAAATGTTAAGTATAAAAGACGACATATTGTATGGACTGTGTTGATTGAGTTAAAACACCATGACCAGAAACAGTGGAGAAATAATTAATATCCTTATGTGACCCAAATTTTACACTCTTTAAAATTATTATACCGTTTTCAACGTAGTAAACACACAATTCTTTAAGTTAAGCCAACAAAGCGCAAACGACTATACTGTACTCTTTCAAAACAAATGAATTATTTTATTTGAACTTAAATTCTCTAGACGAAAATAAAATTTTAAATTAAAAGTGTACATTCAGTACGAACACCACAATATTCATAAAAATAAACATAATTCCTAGTACTTACTCGTGGCGTACGGGCACTTTTTTTCTAACGGTACCAACCGTAAGAAGAATGTACGGTTAGCAGCGTCGAGCGTCGACAATTTAAATGCTCTCACTCTTCACGAGACGCAAAGTTTATCGTCGGTCGTAACTAGGACCCCCTGTATAACACCACCAGTTTAACTCGACTTACCGTCCCCCTTCTTGTTGTATGTGAAATGGGTGATTTCGGGAGTACGCATGGAGTGGCCGGGGGTCAACGCAAATTGGATGTGATCACAAGGAATTCAAGATATTAAGCATTTGGCCAAGCGTTCTACTCTCTTGTTAGCACTAACGGCGGGTCCAAAGAAAATTTTGGTACTCTAACTACTGTCGTTTGAAAAGTTTATTTCTTCAATTCGAAAATTACTTTGTTGAATTTAATTTTACTGGAACATTTTGTTCGTTTACCTTCAACGTGGTACTGGGAACTTTTCGAAATTCCTAAGTGAAAGGTGACCATCACTTGTCCGAGTTATATCGAATCATACGCATGAGTTTAAACTTCACATATATCAACACTACAGAACCATTCGCAAAACAAACATTTGGCTAAGTACAAGGGGTGAGAGGGAACACGTTTTATAGACCATCCATCATTATAAATGCTAAATGTAGCGTCATAATGCAGCTATAGATTAAACATGACACTTATATATGTAGTTGTATCTAATTTTGTTAATCTGCAAGGAATACGATGTAAATACATGTTATGAAATGAAATAAAATAAAATGAAATATCATTTATTCAGTCTAGACTGTTGCAAGCACTTGTGAAGGTCAAGAAGCTACGCCATCGGTCGCAAAACTACGGCTAGAGACCTTGTACTGAGAAGAACCGGCAAGAAACTCAGCAAGGGCTGCTTTTTACTCCCTGTATTGATATATACAGAGTCGTCAAGTTGAAAAATAACTTCAGACATACTTCTGAATATAGATATATAGTTACAATAAATTTTATATTTAGTATATAGGAAGCGGCATTAGATAGGTACCATATTACTGCTACAAAAACTGACTAATACCCATCAAATAACAAATTACAAGAAACACTATGTCCATGCATTATGATCATTTAGATAATCATTAACTTTATAATAGCCCTTATTCATGAGAGTATTCTTGATCTGAGATATAAATTTGGTTAAAAATATATATTAGTGTACATGAGGTAAAATTACGTATTCATATTCAAACAACATTGTAAACATTGTATTCATATTTAGACAATATGCGTAAACAAGGATCACAATCCGCAATACCGAATAGAAGCCTGGAATGAAGCTTAAAATCACCTAAAAACCGTAAAATTGAACTGCCCGAATTCAATACAAACAAAACAACGTCTACACAATGGGAAATTTTCGGGAAATCTTCGTCCAGCCTCAAAGTTGGCCGCACAAATGGTCAGCAATGAGGCGAAATCAAATATGAACATTCACACGAAACGAATAAGACAAACACGGGAACACAATAAGCGGGCCCAACATTCTTGGCCCTTTTTACGTAAGAACGGCGAACAATGCGTGGTTATGGCTATTACATATTCTGATGCAAATACTGCTGGCTCCACGAGCGAGAATTAATTGAAAAGGTCTCCCGTCACTTTGATTTATGGACCCCCGAGCACGGACAGGATCCCGCGGATACAGTTTACGTATTTGACGATAAGGCTTTTGGATAAATTGTTGGCTAAATAGAGAATGAGCGATGCAAGTTTTTTAAGGAGAACGTAACAAAGAACGTTATCTCTGAATGCTTCTTTTGTATAAATACAAATTTTACATTACCGCTTTGGATTTAATCATATGATTGGTCTGCGTGAAACATAGAAAATACGTATGTTAAGAGACAATAAAAAAAATGATAGGAGAAAAATCCGAAAAACTTCATAAAAATGAAATGGACAACGGATCATCGTAGAAAGAAAGAGAAAAAAATATATTTATTACACTGACCCCAAAAGAAGCTCAGATTTTTCATAGTGAACTATGTTTATTAAATTCGTTAAGTAATGCTGGTAGATGTAGACATAGAATATTGGCCATGTTTTGTCAATTCCATTACAATGGATACACTTGCTGTATGAATTCCCCCTAATAGAACATTATTTTATTGTTTTCCGAGAATAACACTATTTTTACTAGGTTTTCCTGTTTAGTGGTTTTGATCTACTAAAAATGCGTAAATGTTGTTTATCACAAAAATAAGAATATATACATTGACAGAAACAATCCCGTTACAAATTAACAAACTTTTGACAACTGCCATGATTGAATTTATTATGAAAGAAAGAAAGAAAGAAATAATTTTATTTGAGACAGCAAAAAAAACATAATAATATAAAAAATAAAATAAAACAATTAAATTTAGTCTCAAAACGGTCCCAACTCAGCATAGTGCTAATGTTGCCATTAGCGCTGGTCTTCTGTTGGAACCGGTTTGGTGTCGCACGAATCAATAACAACAAAAACAACAAATAACATAAAAAAATAGAAAACAAAATAAAAAACCAGGAATAAAAATAAAAAAAACATAACATGCTTGGCTGAACGTATCAAAATAAACTTTGCCACAGCCATTTAAAAAGAGAGAAGAGAAAAAAAAATGCACAGCTGTTTTCATGGTTCTTGCTGTAGAGAAAAATCTTCTATATATTGCCTCACACCGGGAAATGTATGTGATGAATCAAGTAAACATTTTGATATTATGACTAGTGTTATTTTATATAGAAAGCCAAACCAAAATTATGTTTCTCATAACAATTGGTACAAACTAACTTTGTCTTCACAAACAGCATTTCAAATTTAAATGCATATTAAAAGTCGAGATGATTATCCTAAATCCAGAATTACACTTATTATAATCTAGATGACTATTCAGTTTCTCCAATTAACTCTTGCTAAAGGCTAAAGTATCCAAATTTCTCCTAAACTATAACAAAGATTGAATAATTCTCGAAGTACCCAAAAAGTCAGAAGCCCTATTTAAAAGAGATGTTGTGGAGCCGCGTACAATAGAATATCTATTACAGAACTATTTAGGTGCTTGTTCGTTGTAATTGAATCGTTGGCTGCTATATCAAGGGGAAACACTGGTCGCTCCGAATGTTCAACGTTGCAATTAAAGATATTATTTTAATACATCAATATTGTAGCTTCCAAAATACCTACATTCATTTTTGTTATAATACTTGTCTATTGGTCAACGAAATATTATTCATTTATTTAACCAGAATAGTTATATGATTTTTTAGCATTTTGGCTACATCACATACATACAAAGGGAACATAAAAATCCGTTTTCTGAGTGAAATGAAATGAAATGAAAAGTCATTTATTCAGTCTAGGCTGTTACAAGCACTTGTGAAGGTCAAAAAGCTACGCCATCGGTTCGCAAAACTACGGCGGGAGACCTTGTACTGAGAAGAACCGGCAAGAAACTCAGCAAGGGCTGCTTTTTTCTCCCTGTATTGATATATACAGAGTCGTCAAGTTGAAAAATGACTTCAGAGATACTTCTGAAGTCACCTTCCATTACATATATAGATATATAGTAACAATAAATTTTATATTTAGTATATAGGAAGCGGCATTAGATAGGTACCATATTACTGTTACAAAAACTGACTCATACCCATCAAATAACAAATTACAAGAAATATTATGTCCATGCATTACGATCATTTAGATAATCATTTACTTTATAAAAGCCCTTATTCATAAAAGTATTCTTAATCTGAGATAAGGTAATTTCACAGTTTGAGCAAATTAGCATCGGAAGATTTTTTCGAAATCCATAGATATACTCGTAAGCTTATAATTTGCTCTGCAAATGAAACTAGGGAACTAAAGAAAACTAGTATGTTAAGCACAACTCGTTTTACCAATTTAGCTTTAGCTAAATTATTAATTATACCTTTAACGAAGTGACCCTAAACTACTTATAATATTATTGATTGTAAATATTATTATTTCAAAAAGAATTGTAGTCAATGTTTGATGGCCACAAGTTATTGAGTGCTTGGAAATGGAGCTAAATTTGCAATTATCCGAGGTCTATACCGAAATCACGGTTGGCCATTACTGTTTGTGTATTTCTCACGGGGAAACTGTCTGCTTTGGTTCAACGCGGATGTATGAATACTGAGGACGAGGTAAATGGGTTACTTTTTGTCCGAGTCTTGAGTTCTTTTTGAAGAGCAACTCCAATAAACATTTTTAAATGCCACGTGACATGGTAACGTGTATTGACATTTCATCAAATGTAACGGTTTAATTTCAAGAATCGGTTAAAATGGCTATTCAAAGTATTTACGGCCCGCCCTCGCTTCGCTTCGGTGTAGAGCTGAAGTGTAGACTACAGTTTTTGTTCTCAGGCTTGTATTATACACAATGACATTCATCTATGATTCTTCTTATACCTGCATGCAAAGTCTCAGCCCGATCGGTATAAAATTGACAAAGTTTCATACAAAGTTTCATTCCCTATTTTATCCTCTTGGGGGTAGAATTGATCAAAGTCCTTTCTTAGCGGATGCCCACGTTATAACTTGTCTGCATGCAAAATTTCAGCCCGATCCGTCCAGTGGTTTGGGCTGTGCGTTGATAGATCACTATGTCAGTCAGTCACCTTTGAGTTTTATATATATAGATTTGGGCTTACGTGGCGTATTTCATGTGATCATAAACATAATAGGTTAACCTACAATTATAGTAGAAATGGAATTATAGTAGAAACCAACTAGGAACTTATTCACTCTGGCTTTAAAAAGAGTAGAGTTAATATTTTGAAAATCCAAAACTCGAGCTTCCCACTAAGCAAGTTTTGTTCGGTTGTATGGATCTGCGCTTTTGTTTCATATTCTATGTGGCCTCATTGTAAACATAGAATCTCGGAAGACAAGTGTTCCCACAGAGATTGCAAATAATATTCCGACGAATGATTAGATAAATAAAATTATTCATCGATCCAAGTAAAAAACTATTAATATTTTGAATTTTGTCTTGTCAATGTTTCTTCTCTATTCTCTTTGCCTCCTCCGCATTAAAATGACAAATATTTCGATTAGTTCAAAAATAGTTATGGCACCAATCTTACTTTTAGTTTTATTGCATACATATTTATCAATTATTGCTCAAAAAACACCAGTCGCAAAAGCTAATTATTAGATGTGAAACAATAGACCCCAGGTATGAGTGTACCACCTCCAATGAACCGTGTTCTTCGCAGAATCACCAAAGGTAGTAAATTCTAGCCCGAGGCTCGTAGAAAAAGTATATTTACCCCGGGAGAGGCGCGTGATCCGACAATTTACAGGCCAGCGGCTGTTTTACTGCAATTTCACTTGGTATTTTGACCAGTTTATCGGTTTTATTGGCTATTTTTAAAGTCGCATAAAATTCTACGGGGAATAAAGCGTGATAAACCACCGGTTGTAAGTTTAATTTCAGTTATACAGAGAAGTGAAGTTTGTCTGCATAATATAGGATGTAGTTAATGTAGCAGAACAATCTGATAGTAAAAACTTACAGTTTTATCATTGGTAAATTTTATTTTTTTCTTTGCAATGATTGCGGAGAAGAGAATTCTTTTAATAGATGTTTTATAGTATTACGTAAAGAAGTAGTAAGTTTACTTAAAACTTACATTGAAGTTATTAAAGCATTGCGCCGTATAGTTATCCCATTTGTCATTCAAATATAGTTTTGCTACAATAATAGATAGCATGGTCATGAGTGCATCAACTATTTTATTCACAAGCTAAGTGTTTTAGTTCCTCAATTAGATCTTTGCGCGAAGTCAGAATTACTAACAGACGGACAAACGACAGCGTAATTGTTACAGTTGGAAACTTCTGTAATGACGCCAATTTCTATGGCAGTTCCCTCGGGCGGTTCGTGTGTGCCACTCGGTACTGAACTTATTGTTTCCAATAAAATTCCGCTAACAATATCCCGGTACATGCGATTAGTATCAAATCCATTTTCTATTCCGAAGTGACAATCGGCAACTGCAATTTAGGTAATGAAGCGATAGTTTATTTTCTTACGTTCTATGCCGTATTGGTAGTTATGGAAAAAGAGTAGAATGCGACAAGTATTTACTTTTCCGTCTAAATCTCTAAAATAAACCCAAAGTCGCCATTATCATCAACCCGTCAATGTTCTCACAGCTTCCCTTCTTCTTCACAATACCAATGAAACAGCATTGTGTCTGTGTGTATATGTGTTCTATATGTATTTCATATGGATGGGAGTTATTCTCCCTTATCCCTCCATCTACTTTTCTTCAGAGGACCATGCGCGCTGTCACCGCCTAACTGTGGCCACTTTACCTACACACACAAAGAAATTTGGTGAATCATTTCTTTGTCGTAGTATTCACCAGTGGAATTCTTTGCCCGCGCACATGTTCCCCCTTTCTACTATCTGGAGTCCTTTAAGAGAGGCGTTAAGAAGCATTTCTGCAGGCCGGCAAGGTGAGGATGGGAAGTGTGGCAGTTTATAACTGCTGTACCAGCTATCTTCGCGCCTGCACTTTATCACCACTTAACATCAGGTGGGGTAGAGTCATTTGCCTAACTGGCTATATATAGTGTAGGTTAGAGACTGTTAATGATTGCAGAAGTGACCAATGGTTTTAAGTGTCTTACGGAGGTGTTAGATATAAAAGAAAAATCATAAGTATTCATTCTCATTGGGAAATTTGTTTAACTCTCTTGATTTAAAACCGAAAGTGCATATCCGCTTCGCCATGATGCTTATTATTATTATTAATGTAGAATTATTTGATTCCTAACTTAGTCTGGCTAAAGAGTTCATCAACGGTATATAGATATTAGATCGGTACTAATTGTGTTCTGTTCTCTTATACTGGGTGTAAAAAATCCTATGACAAAGACTCAAACTATGCATTCTGTACACCCAAACAAGTAATATTACAAAATCTTATACGTGACAATTTTTTCCAGTACGTAATGTACTCGCTACGCAAAGAATGTGCCTGTGTGTAAGTGCGTCGATAAAAAAGTTTCTAAATAACACTTTGAAAATATTAATGTAAAAATGTTGAAAAAAAAAATTTTGATTTTGACCTTCAATATCTTTATATCCCGAAATTTCCCAGATATGATCCACAAGAAAAAAATGATCGTCATGATGAGGAAAATACGTGGCCTTCGATTTCGTTTAAGGTTTTTTTACAGCCTGTATTCATCTAACCGAAACTAATTGTATGTGCTATTACTGGCAGTACGGGCACGGTAATATTATCTATACAGTATTGTGACTCGGCCCTGTCCTTGAAATAAATGCCTACGGCCGAGCGCTGCGTTACACGCGGTAGGGGGCGGCCCTACGGCCTACAGTATTTTAATTTCATCTACATAATTGAGTTTCTTTCTAGTTTTGTGATTGTAAATATTTTATTTTATATGAGATTCTCCGCAAGCCCATATACCCATATCTTAGGAATGCATTAAAAATAATTAAATTATGTAGGTATCTACTTAATTCAATCAAATATTTACAATACAAAACGCACGTTTAAGCACGGCTGACTGTATAAAAAACAATTCACACCGTTCGGTCGTCGCTGCGGCGTATTCGCGACTGGGTGTCCCCCGAGATTCCGCCGAACTCGAGTGGCGTAGGTATGATTCGCTTTCCGACCGTTTGTATGAAGATAGAATACTGTATATATTATTACCGGGGTACGGGTGGCAGAGCGTCAAATGTTCGATAGTGAAGTAAATCTAATGAGACAGATAAATACGTTTACTTTTACGTTTCCCTATCGCTTCCAGTCTCGAGGAGAGACACGAGCTGAACGAAGAAGGAACCGCTATTTTGACCAAAAAAAAAATATCAAATAATTTTGTAAAACATCTGCGCGGCCAGTCCGTGTAAACATTCCGTACATTAAAAGCTTGCAAACATCAACTGGTGTTGTATGAACCGTTCATACAATATTAATTCTTGGCGTGCGTGAATTACGCCTTGTTTATTTTCAATTACTGAGCGGGTGGGACGGCCGTGCCGCGGCGTTGTACGCACTGACAGATTAGTGAATTATTGCCATTATAGTCCAGTGCATTAATTAAAAAAAACTGAATACAAATAACGCCCACGTGACTTGTATGAAATTCGTGTTGGTTGCAAAATGTTTATACTTACAACTGTTCTGAAATGTATAAACTGGAATTCATTATCTTCCTTAACAAACTAGTTTTGTTATTTATACCTATAGCACCTGGTTTGGTTCTCAATGAAATAAGGCTTACTTATTCAGGAACTAAAGACAAGTAGAATGCCTGAATCGTCGTCCAGCAATTAATTCGAATATCATATTGTTGATAACAATCTAGGCAATTTCAGTAAAAACAGTGAATTAAACGAAAGCTCTTTGACACTTTAAAGATTTGTACTTCGCGCAAAATCAATTAAACATTAAACAGAACACCAACTGCGAAACCTCAAAATTCAGCTAACTATAAAGAAACTATAATTTTGAGATATCGAAGAAAATAAACAAATAACAGTTGCTACTATTTGTTACAATAACAATGCGAATGAAAATGCTTTGCAACAACAGTATAAGCGAGACATAAGCGACAGTGAAATAACTCAGACTTCCAAGCAGATAAGAGCTCTCAGCGAACTTAAGATGCCACATTTAAATGTGAAACGCAACTGATTCTCCAGAGCCCTGCGCTGAATGTCTTAACCCAGGGCGATGCATTATGTAGTGGCCAACTACTGAATTAACATTTGCCCATTGAGGTTCAATTATTGTGGCTATAATCGGAGCAAGCGTCGTAAGTATACGCTTATGCTTGTGACATACAGTTCGGGAGAATGGAGAATGTCTACGTTAAAGTCATACTTTTTACAGTATAGTTTTGAGATGAATACATCACATTGTATGACTGAGATTTTTGACGCAACA
Organism: Chilo suppressalis; assembly: GCA_902850365.2. NCBI lineage: Eukaryota > Metazoa > Arthropoda > Insecta > Lepidoptera > Crambidae > Chilo > Chilo suppressalis. The sequence goes on from OU963894.1 coordinate 2,924,621, forward strand.
GTTAATAGGTATTCTATATGCAAACAAGAAACTGAACATATCTATATATATATAACTCAAAGGTGACTGACTGACATAGTGATCTATCAACGCACACCCCAAACCGCTGGACGGATCGAGCTGAAATTTGGCATGCAGGTAGATGTTATGACGTAGGCATCCGCTAAGAAAGTATTTTTGATCAATTCTACCCCCAAGGGGATCAAATAGGGAATGACAGTTTATATGAAACTTTGTCAATTTTAAACCGATCTGGGCTGAGACTTTGCATGCAGGTATAAGAAGAATCATAGATGAATGTCATTGTGTATAATACAAGCCTGAGAACAAAAACTGTAGTTTACACTTCAGCTCTACTCCGAAGCGAAGCGAGGGCAGGCCGCTAGTTTTAAAATAAACACCATCCACTACGATGATATATTATTATCATCATCAAAATGATATAAGTAGGAATATGAAGAAAAACATAATTTTCAAAAGGACTTTCAGTCCTTTTGAAAATTATGTTTTTCAGAGTTTTTTCGGACTTGTTCAGAGAACAGTGTTTTACCTTGCGGGTATTTTACCTATTATAATCATATTTATTTTGTAGTGTTTGTATATACATGTATGTAGTGTATGGGGTGATATGGGATACAAACTTGAGTAAAAATTTTAGATTCACTTGCTCCAATCAAATTTAAAAGCTAATTATCTTCAAGTCCCATTATATCCCTATGCGATTTAAAATTACAAAGATGAAATTATATACTAAACAGAATTTAGTTTTCTTTTAAAAAACAACTTTTAGGGCTATTGGTTGATTGGTAATATACAAAAAAAAATGAAACACTAAGATAAATTATATTGTAAAACCTGTATTATATTAAGAAAATGCTGTGGATTTTAGCCTAGAATTAAAAAAATAAATAAAAAATAAAAATAAAATTGAATTAAGAATTTTTGTGCAAGTGACCCTCAAAAAGTTACGATATCAAATCCAGATGATCATGCAAAAATGTTATTTATTTATTTTTCTTGTAACTACACTGAATATTCGCTGTTCCTCGGATCAATGTGTCCCACGATCGACTTAACCGCTTCTAGGCTTAAAACCAAGTACAACTTGTGCTTACAAATCAACGGGGCTATTATTATAATACACCTCGCATCTCATTACACGTAACTTTCTAAGGATAAACATATTATTTATCGCGCCCCGAAACCAACTGGAGCTTTAATGGACCATTAAAAATAGGCCCATTTATGATTATCTGCTGATTTATCTTTAGTGCTCGTAAGTTCGGCTTTACTCCTCCACATTTTAGCTGATATTTTAGAATTGGTGGAAAGGAGATTGCTCAGCTTCCATACATGTTTGGCCTAAAGACCAATAATCATAAAAAAATGTTTCCTAGCTTCGAAATTATATATAAATTACTGTAGAAACGTATATTATTGACGGACACCCCTGAGAACTTCTATAAACCGTATACACTGAATGATTTTGAGGCTATTTTGCAAATAGGTACATTGGTATTAAAATAATAAAAAGCAAATAGGTTATATTGTAAACTATGGAAATCAAGCCAAGTACCGAAATTACGTATTAGATTCAGGTATATAGAGCAGGTACATTAACAGATAGTTGCCTGTTTATAAAGTTAATGCATAAGAGTAACAATTTATAGTTTTAATAAGGTACTCTGTGACAGAAACTGTGCAATGATTGTGAATGAGCCACGGGTTAGAGAGAATTTTTAAACTCTCGTTAATTTTGTTAGTTAAGCTTCATTATTTTTGTAATGTTTATATTATAACCATACTTTAGATTTTTAGTGTATCACACCTTATAATGTGTTATGGAGGTGTTTGGCGAAAAATGTATGGCAATAGACTTTATGATGTCGCCTACCATCTATAATAATTGTCTTAGCACATTTGCATCTAGTGAAAATGATAATATAGTTGTGGATATTAATACCACAGTGTGATAAAAAAATGTTTTATTTCATCCATCTTTACAAAATAGATTTGTTTTGATGTTATTTAAACAACTTCGATCAGTCTTTGGCTGAATGTTACTACACCCATAGCCATTTAAAAAAGTCCTTTTTAAAATGAATATATTATACAAAGGTGTCCGTTAAAATCTAATGACTGTAAAATAAAGTATAAACTACGCCAAGAATTACCGTATATGTCAATATTTTTTGTACATTTGGGCCAATTTGAGCAATCTCCTTTCATAAAGTTTCTCTATTAGATCATTGCTGAACTAATAAACTTTGAGATTGCCTCAGGATTTAAATTGTTGTGGTTGGGGATGTGAGATACGAGTATATCACATAATGATAAGTGATATTTCTTCGCTTAAACTAATGTTGTATTGTTTAGTAATTAAATATGAAATACATATCTCATTTATATGTTCAGTACAGATAAACTTTAAACTTTATCGATTTGCAATCTAGAGAGGCGCTCATAATATCTTTACCATCTGTTTCATCAGGTTTTTGAAAACCTAATGTTGTTTTATGGTCTCGTAAAGACATTGAATGGACTATTTTGATCTAGACAGTGTTTCATTTTTGATTGCTTTTGTTGGAACATGTTTTCTTTTAAGATCATTATCATCATCATCATCAGCCTCTTAATGTCCCCAGTGCTGGGGCATAGGCCTTCCCTATGGATGGAATACGGAGATTGGGCCATGACCCACCGCGCGGGCCCGGTGCGGATTGGCGGGTGCTGCCGACTGCAGGTGCAACTGGGACCAACGGCTTAGCGTGCCTTCCGAAGCACGGAAGAGCTCGAGATAGAAATTTTTGGCCACCCATCCAATGACCGACCACTGCGAAAGTTGCTTAACTACAACGATCGCAGCCGAACGCGCTAACCACCTGCGCCATCGAGCTCCTCTTTTAAGATAGTGCCATCCAAAATTAGTGTAGATATGGGAAATTTTCAGGGGCAGCCAAAATGGACAAGATGACTCTTCCTGACAAACAGTTTAGGTTTTACCCAGTCATCTAGACAAAAAGATTGTATGAAACCATAATTCAGTCAATTATTTAGTTTCGTAACTACTAAATTGCCTCAAGATCTAATATATAAAATTCTCGTGTCGCGGTGTTTGTGGTTAACCTCCGAAACGGCTCGACCGATTTTCGTGAAATTTTATATGCATATTCAGTAGGTCTGAGAATCGGATGTAATCTATTTTTCATCCCCTTAAATATTAAGGGTACACCCCCCCCCCCCATTTTTTTTAATTTTAGATTTTTTTTTTAATTTTTTTATGATACAAAAATACATACAACCCTAAATTTTCACTTTTCTACCACCAACCCCTATTTTTTTATGGCGGTACGAAATTCGCTGGGACAGCTAGTAAAAGTATAAATTTCTATCGAAGATTATCTCAAAAGAAAAAGTCACTTTAACGATTACACGTTTATAATATTCTTGAAGTAATAAGCCTCAGAGATTAATAAAACTTTAGAAGTATTTAAATAATCTCAGATACATTTTGTATCATTTTTAAAGTAATAACACTATTTATGGCATTTATCTAAAACAATGTGGCATATATATTATAATGGAGGAGCTCGATGGCGCAAGTGGTTAGCGCTTTCGGCTGCGATCGTAGATCTTAAGCAACTTTCGCAGTGGTCGGTCATTGGATGGGTGACCAAAAATTACTATCTCGAGCTCCTCCGTGCTTCGGAAGGCACGTTAAGCCGTTGGCCCCGGCTGCATCTGCAGTCGTTAGCACCCACCAATCCGCTCTGGGCTCGCGTGGTGGGTCATGGCCCAATCTCCCTATTCCATCCATAGGGAAGGCCTGTGCCCCAGCATTGGGGACATTAATAGGCTGATGATGATTTAAATAATCTCAGGTACATTTTGTAACATTTTTAAAGTAATAATACTATTTATAGCATTTATCTAAAAAAACGTGGAATATATTTTCTTTTAATAAAATCTTCAATAATCTTAGTAGCTTATGTTATGTTTTTAAATCTCACTACATACTTATTTCGGCTTAAGTAGAATAAACTTACCTGGTAGAAGGTTTTGGTAAACTAGACTTATGAAATACTTTTTTCTTATAAAAAAGGCAAAGGATTACTCCATTACATTTGATATTATTAGTAAGACATTAAAAGATTAATTTGCCTGCCTTAACCTGATCTGTTTGCTTGTTATTCAATCACAAGTATTATCTTAAAGTTATAGTAATATATGTTATTAACGGGATTGTTACCATGTACCTTGTTTTTAGCGAGTTTCCGATATTTCGGCACTGTTGCAAGCGCCATGATCATGGAGTAACTGAAGTAATTGCGGGTAGGCTGTTATTGGCAGACATATCGGTCTACCCTCCGACGAAGTCTTTTATTGCGTTCGATACCCGTACCGAAATATCGGAAAACCCGTTCCCATTAATAACATAATATATTACTATAATGTTAGTGACCATGAAATTTTAAAACAATGTATCTTAAAGTTATATCTGCTACGTATTCTTCTTAGTAATTCATTTATACTTGTCTCCTATTCTGGAAGAAAATAACGCTGATTTTGCTCTTGTTATAAATTCAAGAAGTGGGTTTAGCGTCCAGTATTATTTATTTTTATTTATTTAAACTTTATTGCAATAAAAGACAACAAATGGCGGACATTATTACATAAAGCATTCTCTAACAGTCGACCAGTAAGAGCGTGAGAAAAAACTAATATGACATAAACCAAGGATACAAATACTCTTAACAGAATACACACATACACACACACACACACACACACACACATATACATACATATAATACATACATAAGTATACGATTATGTCAGTCATTTAAGAGAACGCTGTTTAATGCTATTGATATAGTGCTTTACGTATATTGGAGGGCAAGTCATTTCAGAGTCGTACCGCCGTGACAGTGAAAGAGTAGGAGACGAAGCCAACAGAATGGACGGAAGTATGCAGAAGAAGATTGTCCGTTGAACGGTATTAAACGAAATAGAAGACAAATATATATACATATATGAAATACGATAACAAACAAATTGGAATTTAAAACATCGTGTTAGTAATTCTAGCATTTGAACCTAACGCATGTCAAATGATAATAGAGCTGATTGTGATGATAATACAAAAGTCTCAGATATTTGACTGGAAACAAAACAAAGAGAATCCTGGACGCTTTCCATTCTTCGGATCAGATCTAATGTTGCTGTGGAACTATGAATGATTTTTTTTTATTTGAAAAGGGTGACAGTCAAACATATGGGCCGCCTTATGGTGAGTGGCTACCGTAACGAATAGACACTTGTGATGCCAAAGTATTACTTGCTGTTGCATATCATGATCCGCAATGTTATTGACAGAAACACAATATCACCAAAGATTGCAATCTGGTATACTGTGAGAGAGTGATAACTTCCTCAAACCGGCGCTCGGATTCATGCAGAAGATCCGCTAAACTAACCAACCAAAATAAACCAATAGAAGCAAAAATTCTATACTACATAATAGCAGAAAATTATAAAATATCCCTAGATATATATTATGGAAGCGATGAAAATTGAGTCGCGCAAAGCTAATGTTGTCTTATTCACCATGTTTGTAGTCTTTGGCTCGCTAACAACATTCTGAACGAAAGTCAACATTACATTTTTTAAGTAATACTCTTTCGATGTCAAGTTTGTACAGCTGTACATTCTGTTTATTTCAAAAACTAATGTGAAACGCGAACACCTGTATAACTCACTGTGCATGGTGAAATTATGATTCCTCACAGGCTACCGTTTTTGAGTCGTATGTTCAATATCTAAATCTTCACTTATAAACTGTGTGGCAACAAGTTTAAGGTTCAAATTCAAGCAAAGTTCGTTCAGATTATGACATTAGTTATCAGTCACGTTGCTCGCGACACTGCGACACATTTTTCTCGTTCCGAATGCATATTTTATGGTGCACGAAGGCGTAATGAAAGAAATCTCATACAGAACAAATAAACTACAATATATGGAGCAATATTAGAATGCTGTGCTTTAAAAATTAAAGATCTTGATGGACTAACTTTATGATGACAATATATTTTCTAATGTAAAAAAACTTTAACAGTGGTAATTCAGAAGCACGAAATGCATTTCTCAAGGTCCCGAGTCCAAATTGGCACTAGTAATATTGGGGGTAGACTTAGTTATATAATAATGACTTCGTACGAGTATGTTACATTTGGAAAAGATGGAATGAAGCTCTACAACGTTTATAAAAAACGAAACATAAAAAACGATATACACTACAGCGTACATTTACGTTTTGCTATGTTGATATTTAGAACATTAACTATGAAGAAATATAATATGATGTATGAACAACAAGTATTTGTAAAGAAACAGAACTAAATGTTCTGTAAAAAATAGTAAACAACAAAACAAATAAACCCCATACGTTTTTCGATCTGTGACAACGCTTCTAACAGTCGTTATAGGAACACATACAAAACAACGCATTACGAGTTCACATCATGCAATTCAAATCGAATAACAATATTATTTCTGTCTTAGTTCTTCGTGGTGAGATGGGTAGAGTACGCATCTTCATTCAAACGGTCCTTTGCGTTATGACTATACGTCCGTTGAGACTTTTCATTATGTAGCAAGATTTATGTCTCTGCTTTGTAACGATTAGTATTGGTTAGCGTGTCAGCCCTTTTTTCTGAGACACAATGGGTAACGTCGGTAAAGATGTTCATATTATGTTTGCTGGATATTGTGACATTTGCTTCCTTAGCTGACTTTTCAAATTTCCCTTCTTGTCCCACTGTCAGCAATTGTGCTAAATATAGATTTAACTTAAACCAGATTTAGGCCATAATTAGAATGTCAAATTGACACTTACGTTTAACATTTTCGTATGAGCTAAATCCAATTCTAGTTAAATCGAAATATAGCAAATTTGCTGCAAGTTGGCCTTAAACTTTTATTAAGGTTAAATTTACAAATGTAGTTAATTTTTATCATCGCAAATAGTCATTTTGTTACCAAACAAAATCTAGGATCTCTGTTACCAAATCAAATATTCATGAATGTACTGGTTGAAAAAATTCAATAGATATATATCTATACCGTCGATCTAATCGTTGACGCAAAATCGTTTTACAAATAATCGTATTAAGCTGAGCGTTTACTTATACAATCATTGTGTTAGACAGACAAAGCCAAGCACAGGCTAACAGGAGATAGGAAAACATATTATACATGCGGACATGTATCGCGGGCCGCGTGGGACGGCCGCTCCGGGCCTTATCTACGGAATAATCACTTTGAACAACCGAGTGGCCCGAGATTAGAATCTTAAATCCCCCGTAAATTTTCTATTCCGAAGGCCCATTATAATGGAATAACCTCACCGACTGAGGGCAAAAAATATACACGAATAATTTCATCATACCACTCCCCCTGTTGATTGCAAAATTTCAATCAAGCTCGTAAATGGTGTACAGTTTCGTATCGACACTCGAAACGAACTTTTTGGGGTTGGAATACCAGTGTATGCAGAAAAGTGCGTCAGCTGAGGGTGGACGTTGTTCGACAGTGTGCTAGAACACAAATTCGAATGAACGTCCGTGGGTAACCGATGCATATATGCTTTGGCGACAAATGCATAGCTCCTGACACAGATTTATTCACACTATTCAAACGGCAATTGTAGCTGGCGCAGATTTATTTATCACATAGACTGGGCTGCACTAATTATGTAGGGATAAAAGGGCTTAAGCTGAAGAGAGTAAAGCCATCTGGCCTGTCGCAAGCCGTGCTTGCTTCGTGACCGTCAATGGAATTCTTCGTTTGATGTCGGATATTTTGAAACACGTTTATGGAACTTTTATTAGTGGATGCACTTTGCATTTCTGTTTAGCTTTCTAAGATATGGTTGGTGTTAAAAACTAGGCGGCGCTTAAATTTGCTTTCAAATAATTTCAAACAACGCATTGAATTTTGGTGAACGTGCGCTCCACCCCTTTTCATTAATATCACATCCAAGTACTTGCGTAGGTACTCGTATTCGATAATAATCACGTAACTTTAATATGACTTGAAATAGTGCACCCCTCTAGTTTCTTTATTAAAATTATCATCTCACCGAGAGGTCAAAGAACACATTACTAAATTTTAACAACGAACTTTCGGCACATTACTTCGCAAAACTCCTTTACAGTGATCAAAACTTGAACAGGAATCGTTTTAAGTAGTGATTTTGCTTATGTAATTTGTACCTTCCTACGTTGTCTTAGTAGTCAAATTAGTGTAATAGTTGCCTACATTACCTTATTCGATATTGAATCAGGTTATGTTTTACAAAATTGACTGGTATCTCATTTGTATTAGAGTTGAATTTGCTTTGCGAGAACACTGAGACTTGAATCGTTTCGCCCGACGACAACAGAAGCACGCGTAAGCACGTGCCGTCTACTCCCCGCTGCTACGCACTCCTTGTTACAACGAGAACTGTACCGTCCTGTAATTACACACAAATTAGACGAGATTTATTGAGGGGTGGGAACACCTTGGCAACTACAGAAGGTACTAATAACGGTTGGCCAGTCCCGATATTACGATTAATTCACAGCACTCGCTTGACATCAGCGAAGTATTACTGATCGTAAATTCCAGCTCTCACGATTTAGTAACATGTCAACGGTGAAATATTATGGTTTTAATACTCATAAGAGGGAACATAAAGCTCGCGAGCCGAACAACGATGTAATTAGCATGTCTGTCTGCGTTTATAAAACCCAAGCAAGCCACGTATAAAATCCGTCGATTTTAACAGCGTCGTAAAAGAATTACGACGATGATGCTGTGGTAACCCTTCGCTCTGTGCGTACGGGAAATATTTGACAGCTTCATTTAACAAAAGGTGGACATTTAGCAAACAATAATGGCATTTTTAGTGCGTCCTTTTCATATTTTATGGGCTGTTTATTGGCCATTGTAGGAAGTTTCGCGGTCGGCGCCGACGTTCTGCGCCACACTAAAAATGATTCATCCCCGCAGGTACGAATTATCTGACGTCCTCCACGTCCTTTCAGCTTAATGAGCGAGAAGAATGGATCGTTCTCGCTTGCTTGTGGACATGACAGATTGTCCTTGACTACATGCTTTTTTGAAGGCAACAAGGGATTATTAAAGCATTCTACGTAGGTACTGAGGAGCTCTAGCCAGAGTGGATAGAACCTGGGGACGTAGCGATTAATTGAAACAACTTGACGATGGTTATTATTTTATATTAGATTTCAGGCGAATATAATTATTTTTATCTAAGCTACGAAAGGGTTGGTGCCTGAAGATCTTCTCTTGTATGGAACCTTCTATCAAAAGACAGATGATTCCTTATTTCAAATCTTAAAATCATGACATTAACTTTTTAATATAACTGCCAACCGTAGGCATTGCAAAAGCAAAGAGTTTACCTAAACAAGGAGGCTGCAACGTCACGGACGTTACAGTACCTACTTGTACTTTGTGTATGACAGATATACCTATAATTATAGGAGATCATTTTCAAATTGGATATGGTTTTGCGATTAAGTGGGAAATAATATTACTAATGAGTTTAAGAGACTAAAAATAATTCATATATTGTTTTAAACTTTCATGGTCACTAACATTATAATAGCTATTAACGGGATTGTGATCATGGCGCTTGCAACAGTGCCGAAATATTGGAGACTCATAAAAAACAAGGTACACGGTAACAATCCCGTTATTAGCTATAAAAAGAAATCAGTCTATTTTATACTACCACACTACCTAATGGAAGTTTAAGACTTAGTTTCAGTCATTCAATTTTATGATTAGCTATTTTGCAGTGTACTTTCTCAATATGACATTTACATAATAAATTGTTTTCGTATTTGTCTCCAATAAAGCGGATATTGTATCGGCACGGTCAAATTTCCGATGAATTCAATTTCAATTCAAGTTAGAATGTCGCCTAAACTAATACAGATTACGCCATCCGTATCGAATGCCTTACCTGCACCCTCCCCTAAGGAAATAAAAACTTATCAACGAACTTTGTTCTCTGTTATCTTCGGGGCAAGCAAACACTTTTTATTTTATGACCGCCCGCAGTTTTACAGCCAAGTCCGGGCTTTGCTGTTTGTGAACTCTGGGATTGGTAGTGTTAAGTTTTGTTTGCACGAATTTCAGCTCCAAAGGTCTTGTTAGCTCATTCCGCTACTCTAAACCGTTGTTTTGACATGAAATTATTTGTAGGAACTGTATCAGAACCGGGCTAACTTCTTTTAGCAACTTCTAGATAGTAAACCATTTTATTACTATACTGCAGTTTGGCGATTTTTTTTGTGTAAACCATTATTGTGTTTTTATTAAATATAGGTAGCATAAGCAAATTACTAAGTTCGCACTATTTCCTATTTTATTGTTCTAAGACTTTGAACATTTGTAATCCACTATAAATTTAAAAAAGTGTGTTGTTATTGAATACTAGCTGCCCGCCCTTGCTTCGCTTCGGTGTTCCCTATTTTATCCCCTTGGAGATAAAATTGATCAAAATCCTTTTTAGCGATTGCCTACGTCATAAATTCTACTTGCATGCCAAATTTCAGCCTGATCCGTCCAGTGGTTTGGGCTGTGCGTTGATAGATCACTATGTCAGTCAGTCACCTTTGAGTTTTATATATATAGATAGTATAAGCAAATTATAGTTCGCACTATTTCCTATTTTTATTGTTAAAGATTTTAAACATTTGTAATCCACTCTAAATTTTAAAAAAGCCATAGTTTTCTTAATTCACTTCTGTGATTATTACTCAGCTTATGAATATTCAACTCTAAACTATTACTGCATTTCATAGTCGACTTCTTTTATTGCCTATAAAAAGGAAAATGCAATCAAGTGTATCCCTGATCGGCTTAAAGAACTTACCCAATCCAATTACTTAACTAATTCATGGCATAAGGACTTATTGATTCCAGCGGCGTATCATCCCCATCGCATGATTACTCCACATTTTCAGAACTCCCCTTTGGAAACAACACTAAAAAGCCTATTATAGCTTCCTGCCTCTAGTATCGTCTTATCATGTTTTATATGATTCAACCCTGATTTTAGAGGCAAGAAACACGACAAAGGCATCGTCCTGCCCCTGCAAAAAAATAAATCCTTAGAAGGCTATCAGGTCGTGATAAGGAAAGATTCATCACATTGTCAAGGTGGGTTTTTATAAGCGGATGGGCATGTAAGTACCGGAAGGGAGGTGAGGCTTTCTAGGGTTGATAGCACATAAGGTAGGGCTTCGTACGTGGCTACATACTTATGAAGTACTCGGGGTAGTTTATGGGCTTTTGCTTATTTAGTGGATTAAGGATTTACGTGGTGTAGCAACACAAGATTCTTCCTGCGATTCAAACGAAATATTACTTGTAACTACAACGGTGTAATTAAATATAAGCGCTAAATCGTTGCAATTTGATTTTTCGGCAGTAAACTTACAAAATAGTTCTACATTCATTTTGACTTCTTTTCTTCTATTAATTTACTTTGTCATTTACATCAATGATTGATGAAAGTCCAATATTTACGCAATCGTTTTTAAATCTTTGTAGATGAATCAATGATGTATGAATTTTACTTTAATTCTGAAATTATATAAAAAACTCCTTATTTTAAATTTGATGTTATGTTTCATGTACGCAGCTGGTGTTTGTAAATTTAGATATTTTTCAAAATAATAATTTTATAATATACTAGCGGCCCGCCCCCGCTTCGCTTCGGTGTAGAGCTAAAGTGTAGACTACAGTTTTTGTTCTCAGGCTTGTATTATACACAATGACATTCATTTATGATTCTTCTTATACCTGCATGCAAAGTCTCAGCCCGATCGGTTTAAAATTGACAAAGTTTCATACAAACTTTCATTCTCTATTTTAAACCCTTGGGGGTAGAATTGATCAAAATCCTTTCTTAGCGGACGCCTACGTCATAACATCTACCTGCATGCCAAATTTCAGCCCGATCCGTCAAGTGGTTTGGGCTGTGCTTTGATAGATCACTATGTCAGTCAGTCACCTTTGAGTTTTATATTATATGAATAGATGTAACTGAATTACGTCAATAGTATTCTAAGTAAATCTAATAAGCAATTACATAAAACCGAGTATCGAATCAATTCATTAGCTAACCACTGTCTTAGCACTATCTGACAATCGATACTAGGGTAGTACCGTAGGTGTTCATTTAAGTCAAGATTGGACTGGAGATTAAACAGTAGATGGTTTGCCCCCTTTTGTTGTATGGTATGAGTCCTGGGAAAAAGCGATCTCTGTAAAAATTGTTCTCCTAAATGCTAGTAACGATATTAATGTACGGAACATGATTTCTATTTCGTTTACCGATTGTATAAATGTTTTCTAAGTATATAAGTTTGTTACCTTACAATCAAGAATTGTATTTAAATTAGAAAAAAAAAGCTGGACCGCGGGGATTTCTTCTAGCAAAAATAAAAATTTAACATTAAATATTATGTTCGACTCTTCAATTATTCATTCGTGAACGACTAGCACTTGTTTGTAATATAATAGTTTAATTACTTTGATATATAACTTAGTAATTCTACTATTATGTATTGAATAGGAGACTCATTATCTAAATGTAACTACATACTTCCGTGATCCGTTTCAAATGTAAGGAAACTTATCTCTTTCCCCAACTACTAAATGAAAGCAACAGCGGAAAATCATAACTAAATAACACCCAGCACAATAACTACAATATTCTTTAATCTAAAGATTTTTCTTACTCGAAAATGCAGTTTGACGGTCAGTAATTTCTTGATTTTAAAATTTTTCTTGATTTCACATTTCAGTTTGAGGATATGGAATGTGATATTGTAATGGCAATTGTTATTTATCAATTGTGGATTGTGGACTGCGAAGTCTTGCGTCCGCTCACTTCTCTCCCTAGTATCGATCTCTGTTGAGGGGTATTACGCGTCCTTATCGGCACTCGTTAGTCGCCCCTAATAAAACCTTTCCCCTCTAATCTCAAGGGTTGTAGCTCTCTTAAATTTAATCAGAGCAAATTTAAAAAGAGAAACAATAACTCCTCGGCTTTGTTTATGTTTGATTGCATCTCTAGTGGTTGTAATGGCTTTTTGAGAAATTCCTTCTCTTTTTTTTAGAAGGATGATAATAACTTTTCTACCGGGAGATTTAGTCTCAGAAATTGCAACGGTACAAGTTTGGACATTTTTTTTATTATCGGTACTATTTATATTTGTCATGGTTGCTTTATACAATTAATCATTAGTTTGCTTCGGGTTAAGTTGTTAAGTATTATTAAATAAAACATGTTTATTAAGTTTGAGTTTTAATACATTTCTTATGTGTTTCTCGAACCCAGCAAAGAGTTGAAGAATGTAAAGGATATACGTATTCTCTACTCGCAATACATTTCACAAAACCTTACAAAACTGCTATAAGTTTACGAGACGAACTTTCTCCTTTACAGCAGAACACATTCAACAACTAGACGATAACTGTACCTAATAGCGAATGTTTTCCATTCTGCAGAACTGAATCACATTAAAACTATGCAAAACTAACAATAATATATTATTGTCTATAATTGTTTTATTTATGGTGCCATCGATTGATTTATTGAATTGTATATCATTCTATTTTAATTTTGTAGAAATTTCTTTATCGTCTGCCATAAGATGGGTTATCATATTTTTACTATCTAGAGCTTTTGCGTTCGTCGGAAGTTTCATTTGGCTGTCACCCGCCAATCGCCTTTCCTCAAGCTAAGGGAACATTAATAGGCTGATGATCATGATTGCTGTATTTATACAGCTAACCTATATATTAGAATTAAAATAAATTACTTTTTAATAATAATAATACTTTATTTATTACGACCACAAAGATCATAGCATGGCAATGATAAAAACAATAATAAATAGTAATAATTATTAACAAATTAAATTACATCTCAAGATTCAATTATAATTAAAACAGAATAAATTAGAAATTCAATCAATTCAAAATAATAATTTTAAATTCAATCAGTTTCAAACCTAACAATAGTTTCAAAATGTCAAAAAATTAAATATAAAAAAAGACATATTATAATTAAAAATAAAGTGCCAGAGTTTAAAATTAAAATATTATTAATTTGGAACATTATACTCAATATAAATTAATGTTTATTATATATACATGATCGTATATCAACTTCTATGACGTCACCATCATAGTTGCATGGTTCTACTAGAAAAGAGTTTAGGATTGTGTTAGTTAATCCATCGGTAACTTACAGATCTGTGTAGACTAGACAAAATCCAAGCACTAGATAAGGGTAAATACAAAAGCAGATATAGGTATTCAATGGACTTTGCCAAATGAGGTTTTGTAGAGAAGTGGCTATTGTAATGCTGTTTATATCAATGTTTTATTATTTTCCGTTTGCTGATAAATTCCGTGTGTGGCTAACCCTCGCAAGGCGCATACAGTACTATTAATGTATGTAAAATTTCACATCATAGACCCTTTAGACAAAAGGTTTCGTTTTGTGCTTACTCAGCATTGAAATCGTATGTACGGTTAACGAGATTCGCAAGTAATCTTTAATCATAATGCTATTATACATCTTAGGGCCATTAAAAAACCTTTTAACTGCAGTATTTATTCATTCTTTGTAAATCCTAAACCTTTCTCAGTATATGGCGACGATATTCAGGATTGTTGAATGTCACACGTTTATTTTTAGTCAGGCATGTAACCAAAGTTTCAAGGTTAATTAGAAAAGTATGGTTTCCAATCAGAAATACAAGTTACGCAGTCATTTTAATGCGATTAATTTATTAATCTCTTAATTGGGTTTTTAGCAGCCAAGTCAGCAAAAAGCAGTCATTAATCAGGGCTAATAAACCATACAATAAATAATGTTTATACAAATTACTAACGTATAACGACTTTTAGAAAGTTTTGTATGAAGATTTGAAATATTCTGAAATCAAAAAGTGGATGCTCAAAACTGACTTCAAACACTCAACCTAAAAAAATTCAAATAATCGCACAATTTATCGTTGGTAGAAAATTTTCGATTCGACAGTTCTTAAACCTCAAAAATGTTATGAAACACGCTTAAATGCAGTGTGTCACAAGTTCATTAATGGAGGGATGGTGTTAAAGCCCCTGATTCTAAAATGATAGTTCTGCGAGGACCCGACGAATTGATTTAATGTGCAAGAGCTTTCTAATTTGAGAGTCATTCGCCATTATCATATCCCCATAATGTAGTGTGATTCATACTAATGTCGCAGTATTGTGATAATGACGTGCGTCATGTTACAATTCATGTGTTCACAAAATGCCCTTGAATTGTTATTGATATTTCCAATGTAACATAATTCAATGAATCTATTATTTACATAGTGACTAGAATAGCTATTCGCTGTAGCTTGCGGTTTAGCATGTACCTATATTGTTTCATATGTTATATCAATATTTATCTTTTAAACCGTTTTATTAGCAATGCCATTATGAACATTGAAAAAAAACTTAGAAAAACTTAATTTGAAAAATATAGAATTCACCCGAAATATCGTTTTCTTATTAATTTCTCTCATCGAAGTCGTGATTAAGCATCAGTTTAAAGAATCACCAAAGTTGATAATTTAAAGACGAAGGACTCTAATCAGTGTGTTATGAGAGATGACTACAAGGATAAATAAGGCAACATTAGAACACACTAGAATGTCAAATTAAACTCAGCTAACTTTGCAAATTATTGGTTAACTAGTGGCCCGCCCTCGCTTCGCTTCGGTATTTTATCCCCTTGGGGGTAGAAGTGATCAAAATCCTTTCTTAGCGGATGCCTACGTCATAACATCTACCTGCATGCCAAAGGAGATTGCTCAAATTGGCCTAAATGCACAAAAAATATTGACATACACGGTAATTCTTGGCGTAATTTATAATTTAATTAACAGTCATTAGATTTCAACGGACACCTTTGTATAATATATTTACTTTAAAAAGTACTTTTAATTTTACCGGTTTGGAAAACATACGAATCATTTTTAATGGCTATGGGTGTAGTAACATTCAGCCAAAGACAGATCTAAGTTGTTTATATAACATAAAAACAAATCTATTTTGTAAAGATCGATAAAATAAATCATTTTTTTTATTACCCTGTGGTATTAATACTATATTATCGTTTTCACTAGATGCAAATGTGCTCAGACAATTATTATAGATGGTAGGCGACATCATAAAGTCTATTGCCATACATTTTTCGCCAAAAACCTCCATAAACACATTATAATCTGTATACCTATATATTAGACTTTAAGGTATCTATCTATGGGCCTACGTTCCCTGACTATAAATTAATTAATAAATAAAATTATAAGGTGTGATACACTAAAAATCTAAAATATGGTTATCTTAAAAACATAACAAAAATAATGAAGCTACTGAATATATGGCTATAGAACCTAAATCTCTTAGCTTTCTTTGGTTGACGAGAGTTTGAAAATTCTCTCTAATCTGTGGCTCATTCACAATCATCACACAGTTTCTGTCACAGAGTACCTTATTATAACCGGAAATGACACCTGATTTTAAAAGTTACTCTTATGCATTAACTTTAAAAACAGGCAACTATCTGTTAATCTACATGCTCTATATACCTGAATCTAATCCATAATTTCGGTACTTGGCTTGATTTCCATAGTTTACTATATAACTTATTTGTTTTTTATTATTTTAATATGTTCAATGTATATTGTTTATAGAAGTTCTCAGGGGTGTCCGTCAATAATATTCGTTTCTACAGTAATTTATATATAATTTCGAATCTAGGAAACAATTTTTCATGATTGGTCTTTAGGCCAAACATGTATGGAAGCTGAGCAATCTCCTTTCAGCCCGATCCGTCCAGTGGTTTGGGCTGTGCGTTGATAGATAGAGTTTTATATAATGCTAGCTGATCCAGCGAACTTCATACCGCCATAAAAAAAATTAATTAAAAAAACATTGTCCAGCGGACAAAATTGTGAATCTAAACCATTCTCAGATCCCCTTGAACACACACAAAAAATTTCATCAAAATCGGTCCAGTCGTTTAAGAGAAGTTCAGTGACATACACACTCACAGAAGAATTATATATATAAAGATAGAAGATAAAAGTTGGTGACTTTGAAAATGTTAAACTTTACAATAATGCAAAGACAAAACCAAAGAGATTCAATCTGCAGTGTGTGAACATGCATTAGGGGGACCAAACCACTACATTAGATTTGATAGACCACAGATCCTTGCAGCTGAGCGGCGTTTCGTTCCTCGAATGATGCGCGAGGCTATTGAGATTAAAAAATATCCAAATTTCAATAGGGAAGATGGTTGGTATATACCACCAGCTTGGGAACCTATTATACAGGAGATAAAATCCCAACCCCGAGCACATACTGCAAGACCATCAGATACTATTAGTTCTTTTTGTTTGCATAATTTAACATAAGAAGGAGATAGAAAGCCTCTCTTGAGTTTGTTTCGCCGGTTCTTCTCAGGAAGGTCTCCCAATTTTGGAACCGGTGGTAGTTTACGGTAGTTAGGGTCAAATAAATAAACGCAAAATTACAAACAAGAATTTTAAATAAAATACTTTATTAAGTAAATTAAATAATAAATTCATACATAGACAATAAAACTTAAAAATCGAACGATGAAATAACCAAACGCTCAATAAAAGTCTTTCGAAGGTAGCTCGACAAATTAAACAAAAGTTTTATTCTGACGACGAAGCCTGGAAAGGCTACGAAACGTCAATAAATAAATAAAGTTTCGTGCATTATCCCGTTTAAACTAGTTTTATTTAAAGAGATTCAAAATAAAAAAAAAGAACAAGATTGGTAAGTCGCAAGAAAGGTATGCATTACCAACGGCTCAGTGTACCTACCCTATCATTATGAAACAAAGCTACAAGTAAGTACGTATTTACAATCACATCCGACGCTGTATCTGGGACGTCATCGAGCCCCATTGGTAAAAGCATTTATCTGATGCGTACTTATTCATGTTTTAACTCAGAGACAATAGTGTTCGTGTAGGCAATGGTCTATTGTTCGCGGGTCGTGATTCAGTGCCCAGAATAACTGTTACAATCGACGTAAGTACGTACAGTGATAACATTTGACCCGTCGATATGGTACGGAGGTCCTTTAATTGGCGCGGTTCCTGGAAATATTATCAGTGTTTATGCTAAGCCAAATGGTTTAGGAAGTATGTTTTTATTGATAATTATGTTTTATAATGGGCCTTGCAGAGATATGGGGTCGTTAATATTTAGGTTATTTAGTGAAATATTAAGCTTGACTTTTCAGTTAACCTCATGTGAATTGAAATTTTAAATGTTGTATTTGTATATACAAGGGCAGCCTTTAAAATTTACGGTGAATGAGTTATTTCTTACTTGATTTGGTAAAAAGCTTCTCTTTGTGAATATATGTTTTTTTAAATCTAGATTATGTCATCAACATTTCAGTGGAAATGTGTCCTGATTTTTTTATTTACATAACAGATTCGCTAGAAGGGTTTCAATAGATAACAAGCATTTACATGGCTTCTAAAGTGCCATGTCAAAGTTGGGAGATTATACATTTTAGAAATATTTTTTTGAAAAGAAAAGTGAAATAAAAATAGTTGTTATATTATTCATACTGTTTCCTTCCATCAAATCTACTAACTGAAAGAGGTCCTTCAAATTGCCGTCATTCATACCGATTCACTTGTCACCTTGTTCAAATTCACAAAACAAGTTGGTGGCCCAGGGGTCATCCGGCCAACTTTCCCTAAGTATTGGGTTTCAAAGGTTGCGACTTTTCTGTTTACCGAACAAAGGCGCAACTCGCTATCGTGTCAAATTAATGTTTCTCCCTGAGCTGTTGCTTGTATAAAATACATTGTAATAATACCGTTAAGTATCTAGATATTTTATGCTTAATATTTGGTTGAAAATTGCTGATTTCGTTGAAAATTGTTTAATCGCCACTTGTAAATTTAAAAATAGCACTTAGCTATATCTAGGATATAGCTAGGTACTATTTTAAATATAGGTATAGGAGCTCGATGGCGCAAGTGGTTAGCGCGTTCGGCTGCGATCGTTGAAGTTAAGCAACTTTCGCAGTGGTCGGTCATTGGAAAGGCGACCAAAAATATTCTATCTCGAGTTTCTCCGTGCTTCGGAAGGCACGTTAAGCCATTGGTACCGGCTCAGTACCGGCTACATCTGCAGTCGTTAGCACCCGCTAATCCGGACTGGGCCCGCGTGGTGGGTCATGGTCATGGCCCAATCTCCCTATTCCATCCATAGGAAAGGCCTGTGCCCCAGCAGTGGGGGCATTAATAGACTGATGATAATGATTGTTTAATTGTATCCTCGACATTGTCATCGGCCTATAAAATTTTCTCACCGCTGTGGCACAAGTATTTTTTATGTGGTTAGCATTGGATTGACCCATCTATCCGCCCATATGGTATCATATACCACATGGGCGGATTGATGGGTGATTGCGAATCCAGTTGCAAATGGAACCAACCAGGGCTTGAAACCGGTTTCGAAAATACCGGTAAATAAAGGTTAATACCGGTTTTTAGTAAAGGTTTTGTTCGGAGCGCGTCCGAAATGAAAGCGGTACCTAAAAGCTTAATAAACCGGTTTAATCCAGAGCGCCACGTGCACGCGTCGGCATCGCTTAAAGTTTGTTTTGTTTGAACTAATCAAGTCACAACTTCTTAATGCTCAGAGATTGATGCATTTATTGACACGATTGCTAGCATCTAGTGAGTCAAGTTGTTCATTTATTATCGATGCCGTCAGAAAGAGCGAAATGAAACCCTTTAAAAACCGCTAAATTGATTCAAAACCTATTTGATTTCGCTCTTTAGGAAAACCGGTTTTTTAAGGTTAAGGTAGAGCCAAACCTAAATAAAACACTCCCAATGTACTTGACACTGATTTGAAAATTAACCGGTAAACAAGCCCTGGAACCAACAGCTTAATGTATACCTTTCAAAGCAGAAACTCAAGAAAATATTTGATTATCCATCCCCGCCCATATAACCGGCCATTCGGAAAGTTGATCAAAACACCAAAAACCTTTTTGAAACTAGATTTTTAAATGCATTTTTTTTGTTACAGGTAACTACGAAGTCCGTATATGACGCAGAATTCAAGGATAATAAGATAACACAAGAGTGGTACATAGTTCTATATTTTATTATTTATTGAAGCTTGTAACTGCTCAATGTTTATATCTAAAGAAAATATTACTTAAAAAAAATCCACGCGGAACAGGCAGCAGACGGGACCCGAACCCGCACCCTTCGCTATCCGCACGAATGCATTGACCGTTATGCTACCGCGGCCCTGATGGTCGTGTCGAATTCTTTCTAGTCTTTCTTGAGCTGCAAGGCAGCGCCATCTCTCCGCATTTTAGGTAACCCACAATAAAATTATTAACAACGCAACATATTCATCATATAATTACCTTTGATTATTCATGTTTATAAAGAGAATTGTTCCATTATTTCCATTATCTGTACCATTACGTCGAAACCTTTATAGATTTATTCCACCGATCAATAATGATATGACCCATCGATCATTATTATTTAAATTTAATCTGTTAAAATAATCATTCGAGTATATATTGCAAGTCATAAAGACTAAAAGGTTTTACCAATTGTTATCTTGAAGACAAATAATGTTACTTTTACCCTTTTCGCGATCAAGATCAATGGAAAGAGAATATCATAAATAAATAAGTAAATTAAATAAATATTTCCAACACTCACACCAATTAGCCTAGTCCCAAAGTAAGCACTGTAAGGCTTCGAACCCGGGACCTCTCAAGTCAGCGACACCATGAAACCCGGCGTACAAACCACTCGGCCACGGAGGTCGTCATAAATTACATTAACACTTGCTTTAAGTTTGAATGAGTTAGATTCAGATATTGAGTCTCGGTTTTAAGTCATGATACATCAGTCATGATCATAAAATAACTAGCGATACAATTTAGAAAGGAGACCAAACGCCCTAAATATGTTTCGTCAGTCATTCTCAGAGACACTCCCAAAATAGGAAGAGGGGATACTATACGGTAGCTAAGGTCAAAGGCAGAAACAATAAATAACTAAATATTTTAAATATGAACTAAATAGTTATGCACAGACAACCATAAATATTTCCAATATTTCCAAAAATAATAAAACTCCAATCCTGCAACCGACAGAGCCTGGATTGGAAATATAGAAATAATATCTGGAGTTTTTAAATGTCAAAAGAGTGGCATACAAGCATATGGCGCGCCGGATCAACTCAGAAATTACACTTGACTGAGTGGAAAACAGGTGAAGGATGCCGGCAAACGAAAAACGCAGTTCCGGTGGCAAACAAGAGACTAGCCCGCACCCTTACCAGACTTAGTAGAGACAAACTCCGCATAATTATAGGAACCCTAACTGGTCATTGTCCCCTAAACAAACACTTATATACAATAGGAGTAACAGACAGCACCCTATACAGAGGATTCATGGAGGCAGAAGAAACGCCACAGCATGTCATCATGGAATGCAGGAGTGTGGCCGACCAACGGGCACGACTTCTCCAGTCACCAGCATCGCTTCTGGAAGCTTGCAGCAGTCTACTGAGGCTGCTTTCCTTCTGGACTAACCTAGGCTGGTTGGAGTAAACGGGAATGTTTCAAGACACGCACAATGGTCCAATGATTAGGACTAAATGCGGAAAACGCCCCAAAAATCTAAAACTATGGCCCGCCGGATGCTACCTGACCATACAACCTATAGACGCTTGTAATACTAAAAATATCACCTAGCACCATTGTTTAAACTGACCCAGGCCCTACACCGTGGAGCCCCTTTTTTCTTTTTACGCAGGCAAAACCTATATTTACAGACGTACCTCACACCTAGCCTCTCGCAAATGTCACGGGTGCTAAATGGAGAAGGCATTAAGCAGTCAGCGCCGCTTACGAGCATTTACAGCACGCACGATGAAAAAACCTTGTAAATATCGTTTTAAACTTTCATGGTCACTAACATTATAGATATTCACGGGACCTTAGATATTACCATGTACCTTGTTTTTTATGATTCTCCGATATTTCGGCACTGTTGTAAGCGCCATGATCACGGAGTAACTGAAGTAATTGCGGATAAATATTATTGGCAGACATATCGGTCTACCCTCTGGCGTAGTCTTTTACTGCGTTCAATACCCCTACCACTGGTCACATTCTCACTATTCACTCGCATTTGTTCCCGGCACACAATATAGTGATCATGGCGCTTGCAACAGTGCCGAAATATCGGAGACTCATGAAAAAACAAACATGGTAACAATCCCGTTAATATCTATAACGCTGTAAAGTGAGGGACCTTGAGATCCCCGTTGAGGGACTTCACCACGCCTCCGCACCCAATAGCCTTCAGGCTTAGCCGGGGCTCAAAGAAAGGGATATTGCCCACCACACTGCTCCCCGTCCTGCGGAAGGACTGCCTCCTAGGTCTTCCCCTCGCAGGCCCTTTCGGGGCTCTCTCATGTAGGGCAGAACTACAGGAGAGCGCTGCCGCTCACGAAATCCGTCTGAGATCGGCAAGCATATCGGGCAGCAGGGGGATCCCTCAGGTAGAGGGTACACTGGCACCGGGCCCCCCCCCCCCCCCCGCCCCGTGGCTACACAACAAAAGGTAGAGCTATTTTACTGTGATCTTCTGTAAGGGGGATATTACTTCCCCAGACAGGCGTTCTAATTTCGATAATCCGCTTTGCCCCAGCTCTTATATATATATATATATAGAACTAAAAGGTGACTGACTGACTGACATAGTGATCTATCAACGCTCAGCCCAAACCACTGGACGGATCGGGCTGAAATTTGGCATGCAGGTAGATGTTATGACGTAGGCTTTCTCTTAGAAAGGATTTTGATCAATTCTACCCCCAAGGGGATAAAATAGGGAATGAAAGTTTGTATGAAACTTTGTCAATTTTAAACCGATCGGGCTGAGACTTTGCATGCAGGTATAAGAAGAATCATAGATGAATGTCATTGTGTATAATACAAGCCTGAGAACAAAAACTGTAGTCTACACTTCAGCTCTACACCGAAGCGAAGCGAGGGTGCGTCGCTAGTAATGAATAAGTTAGTAAATTACTTTTTGTACCCGCTCAAAAAGTGTGCCCAAATATATGTACCTATGTCCATGCCGAAATTTGAACTCATGACTTCAGAGTAGACGACACCTTGAAAATCGATATACATTTCTACCAAGAAGTTAGTGAGTTACATAATATTAAAGGTTCATAACATTATCCTCATAATAAAGCAAGATTTAATTAAACATAAGTTAGTAATCTAAGAATGAAGTATCTCAAAATGATGTGGCAGGTAATTTAAAGCGTTTTAGACTTCAGTTAATTACGTAACATAATGTTTTCAGTAACATGAGCAATTTGCGCGAGTTATAACAATTAATGTCGCTCATACTGTAACTAAATCTTCGGATATGGATTCGTGGGGTGATTTACGCAATTCGTGAGGGAGTTTAAAGATCGGGTGATTTCGTTTTAACGTCTTGACTTTGCTCCTTACAGTTTTATGGAGGCTAATAAAATCGATCGTCATTTCTTTTAGATGCAGGCCAGAGCTTACTAGAAGTCCTCAGAATAGAAACTAAAGCATTGAATTAATGCTACGACATTTGAGCGTGCACTCCCATAGATAATAAATTTACGAATAGATTTCCAAACAAAGTATTATCCAACCAACAAGTATTAGAGGTATGTTGGCAGGTTGCATTTGACATAAGTACGCTTTTTGATTCGGTATCGTAATTTAACGTTTGTATAGTGGTACGCACGTAAATTAACTCACTGCCAGCTTAAAAACAAGAAGTAAGAAGTCAGAAAAAAAAGAAACAAAGAATAAGCAACAACTATGCTTACTCAATACTTGAAGAAAAGAAGTTGTCATATATTTGTTGAAATTGTTGAAGATAGTCGAAGAAACCAAAAGATAAAAGTTAATATAATAGAGAATTATAACCTCTGAAGACAATGGCTGTATGGGCTTAGATCCCCTTGTCTTCCCTGAGTAGGGAAAAACAAACCAAAAAAAATGTTCATAGTATGGTTCATAGCAACATATTTGTTCCTTTTTGGTCCATAAGTAATGATATGATTTTACAAGTTGAATTTGAACTCTTTCTATGCTTTAGATCTTGTTATGAATAGAAGTAATTTTATGAAATATTATAGTATTTGATGGAAAGCATGGTGTAAGCAGTTAAATTCACAGTTGAAGACCAATTTAAACCTTTACACCCAGTCCGGCACACCATGCATCTTCCAACAGTATTTAATTGATGATTATCAGATTTATGGTTTTGGCGAAAACAAATCTCTAATAATTCGTACTTATTTCTTATTTTAATGATTTGTAGATTTGTATGTAAATATACAATAATAAGGAATGAAATGTTCGAACTCTGAAATGTTTCAGTATGAACTTTACCTGTTGGTGTAGCCATTGATATATATCCAACTGTCAGTAAAATTTTGTAATAATGGAAAACTTTCGAACATCATGCAAAGTTTCAAGATGTTTTGACATGTTCAATGTAGGTAAATGTAACTTCTGCGGATGACTTTGGAGCCAAATTGCTATATGAAAGTGATCCCTTTGATCTGAACAGATCGATTTAATCCGAGAAAGTCAATTAACATGTGACACGCATCATGTTCGCAAATATCCAATATGTGGTGCGCGTTTTGAAGAACTTTATGGTATAGCATTAAAAACAATTTGCCGCATTTCAAAAAGCAGGAAATTAATATCATCCAATAACTTATTACAAGATTAACATATATATTAATATTTCATGTCTTTTGATGAGGATATCAATTTATAAATAAAATTATTTCGTTATATGACTTTTGACATGAAGTAAATAAAGTAGATCTCCAAAATAACGATCGCAATTTACATGAGGGCTCTTCGGGCGTTTTAATTTCTAACATATTTTTTTTATATCAACATACCTGTTTTCACACAACAGAGAAATCATTATTTTTACATTAATAAGTCTCAGCATGCAGGATTTGGAAACACGTTCTCAGGATTACAATACATTCATAATCATCATCAGCCTACGTCCCCACTGTTGGGGTACAAGTATTCCTTATGGATGACATTAAGGAGATAGGGCCAGGAGCTACCACGCAGGCTAAGTGCGGATTCGTAGGTGCTAAAATCCTCAGATGCAGTGGGACCAACGGCTTAACTTATATTCTGAAGCACGTAGGAGATTGAGATAATAAACTTTTAGACACCTATCCAATGACAATCTTCATGATTGCACAGCCAACGCACTAGCCAACTAGCCACTTGCGTTATCAAGGTCACACTATAATACATTCAATACAAACACTTTTATAACAAACTAGGAGCCCGCCCTCGCTTCGCTTCGGTGTAGAACTGAAGTGTAGACTACAGTTTTTGTTCTGAGGCTTGTATTATACACAACGACATTCATCTATGATTCTTCTTATACCTGCATGCAAAGTCTCAGCCCGATCGGTTTATAATTGACAAAGTTTCATACAAACTTTCATTCCCTATTTTATCCCCTTGGGGGTAGAATTGATCAAAATCCTTTCTTGGCGGACGCCTACGTCATAACATCTACCTGCATGCCAATTTTTAGCCCGATCCTTCCAGTGGTTAGGGCTGTGTGTTGATAGATCACTATGTCAGTCAGTCACCTTTGAGTTTTATATATATAGATAATTATTAGAGTATTAAGACGGTTGCAATGAATAAGTACGCTTTTAACTTTTCGTGCATCATCCCAATGATAAAATCCATAAAAAAAAATTAAATAGAAAGACTTAATCTTATTAAACCGTTCATACTATATCCTATTTGGAATCCCGATCCGGTGCTCTGCGCACACGCCTCCCCCACATAGCTCAGGACACAAAACTCATGGCCATTAAAATTGTTAATTCGATCATCAATTCTTATTCGACATTCGATCTGATAGCGTACGAGTCACGAGCGAACAGCGTATTACTTATAAATAAGATATAGAGATAGATAAAACTTTATTCACACCAACATGCACACATACAAAACTGAAGACAAATTTTACAATTAAATAAATCCTTTAAAACAAACAACAAATTATATTTATATAACTATACTCATATTTTCGTGTGCAGCAGCGATGCGAATGGGAGAAAACTCAGCGTAACATTTACTCCGAGAGTAAATCGCTGATTTAATAACCTTGTTAAAATATCGAATCTTTTCAACACTCGTTCTAAGTTAAGGCAAATTAAAGGTTCGGTCAACTTTCAATAACTGATTATGTTTAATTACATTATACTCGATGGCGCAAGTGGTTAGCGCGTTCGGCTGCGATCGTTGAAGTTAAGCAACTTTCGCAGTGGTCGGTCATTGGATGGGTGACCAAAACTTTACTATCTCGAGCTCCTCCGTGCTTCGGAAGGCACGTTAAGTCGTTGGTCCCGGCTGCATCTGCAGTCGTTAGCACCCAGCAACGTGGGTGGGTCACGGCTCTATCTCCCTATTCCATCCATAGGGAAGGCCCCAGCAGTGGGGACATTAATAGGCCTGATGATGATGATGAAATTATGCTTCTTCGTGGAATAAAATTAATGCAGATATTTACCAACAAAAGGATATCAAGAGAGAAATCCTTTTGCAAACAATTAAATAAATATGTCTAACGTTATTTTTAATGCTGTATTCTTTAAGTATTCTTCAACGTTATGAATCAAATTTCTTTCAGTACTACTTTATTTTCAATCATCTTTTATCCAATTAAACATTTTTTCTGAATTTGTACAGCGAATGGCATCAACTTCATTTGGCATTTATCATTTATCAGGCATACAAAACTCACAATTTTGTGTGCCAGAAACATCTGCTGGCATAAATTATAAATTCAAAAAGCAGAAACAATTCAATTTTATCGCAGAAAGTTTACAATCAGGATCGTCTTTTAGCAAACAAATATTACACTTTTCCTAATTCATGTATCTAGACATTACTAGCATCCGCCCGCGACTTAATCCGCGTTAACTTTAGTTTTTTGAAAATCCCTCATGAACCTAACACTTTTCTGGGGAAAAAGTATTCTTTGTCTCAATCCAGTTCATAAACTAAAACTTACCAAATTTCATCCAAATCCATTCAGAAGTTTATTTACAATATTGATAGGATATATCTATGGTGTCTGGCTAAGATGAGGTCACCACATACACCTCACCTAATCCACTGACCACTGAAACCGATTTCTGCTTACCTAAATTATGCAAATGCAAAAATTATGCCTTATAAAAATCTGCCATGTTATTAATGGAAACCATGAAACGTGTGTGGTAACATCTCTTATCTATTAGACAAGTCCGTCCGTCCGTCCGTCCGTCCGTCTGTCTGTGGTGCTGTTTCAGCGGCCAAACCGTAAGAGATAGATAAAGAGAATATTTAAGTTATAAGTTAAGAATAGTCTGATACGACTACAAACCGGATTTGAGTAACGTAGCACTTCCGGTTTTCGAGAAATCACGAATTTCAAACGAAACCACACAAAATCTCCGAAGTTCTCATTTAATTAAATACATTTTTTTTTAAATCAGGTTTTGGTGAACATTTGGTTCACTGGTTTGCTAGTATAAAATAAGTAGAGTCTCTTACCGATTATAACTTGCGCCGAAGCGGAAAGAAGACATTCGGCCTACGTAACAGACGCACGAACTGGCAAACAAAAGGAATGTAAATGTTCGTCCACACTGGACACTTTGGTGCCCCACGCGATGCATTCGACTGTTACTGTTCAACAAAGAATTGGGACCATTACAGTATTTCGAGTTCTTCAGTTCTTCCTCTTTTGAAGTTATACTTCTTTAGGCGCGCTATGAAAAAATGATGAGAGTGAAATTTTTAGATGCGCGCGCATCACTGTAACACAATAGTAACACCATGAAGTTGGCCGCAGGCGCGTTATGAAAAAATCATGTGAGTGAAATTTCGAGATGCGCGCGCATCACTGTAACACAATAGTAACACCATGAAGTTGGCCGCAGGCGCGTTATGAATGTTAGTGTCTAATAATAACCACTAAGTGGTTAATAATCCACCATTATTAGACATCTGTTCGAAAGGTACTTTGAACGATCCACGGAGCTCCATAAGATGATCGCGTTGTAAAAAACAATGTTGGCACGCTCGTCGCCTCTGATCACTGTTTTCATATTTATAATATTTATCCACATGTTTCTAGTTTCTATATAGACACAACGTGTTTTAGTTACTTACAAGTGCTAATTACATATGGACTAATAACTTAAATTCAGTAGTGATTTTAATTGAATATTTTGAATATTTATTTAATTTTTCAAATTAAAACTGAACTTAATTGACTGTGTTAACTATCCTTTTCCAGTCCTTTTATTATTTTATTGTAATTATTGATCATTTGCATGCAATTAAAAAATATTTTTAATGATGCTAAAGAAGTATAACTTCTCACGCGCGTACATAAGTTACACGCATCCATTTTTTTATTTTGTCAGTATTAGAAAGCAATTGTACAACAATATGAATCTTTTATCAGTAAATAAAAAAATAAACAATTTAAAAAAAAAAAACGTTACCGATTCGCAAGCCAAGTATTGGATTTACTTTCACTCAACCAGCTTTTGCGTTGTCTGTATAAAAAAAATATGGTGCGTATGAAGTTAAACAAGGTCCGAGTAGGTATATGTAGTATGTTATGGTGTTTGTAATATTAATTAAGGAAGCACTTACCAGACTGATTTCCTGACGCATCTGGATGTGCATAAATCCCTGGATTTATATAACTCGATGGAAAGTACGATGCAGCGATACAATTCAATTATTTAGGGAGATGATGATGAGAGAATGATCAACGACGAATTAACTAACGTGAACGTCGTCGGAAGCTGCGGCAGCGCGCTCGATCGCTAATGCGCTAACTTCGCGCAGGTATCCAAACCCAAGAAGCAAACAGGACTTCAAAGCGGTTTCAGCGCACCTGATTAATATGACGAACACAATTATGAAAATAAAACGATAAGTCGTAGAGCCGCAAAAGTGGCATAACCAAATAATGTGTTTTAAAACTACGAGCCTAGTAAGAGTTTGATTTCCAAGCTTTATTTATAGACCAAAAATACAATACTAAAGAGTGAAGTGAATGCTTCAGTTTTTTTCAATAGGCAAATAGCAATATCAAAAGGCATTTATTAATCATTGAAATAACTTTGAATAGCTTCTTGTTTTACAATTTTGTATTTATTATGCTAACACGTTATCTGCGCAATAGAATTAGTTACTATAACTGTCCATTATTTCATTTACCTATATTAATTTTAGGTCACAAAAGTAATTTCCAAATTTGATAGTTTGTCGGCAACAATACTAAAACTATTATCCGATCGTCGGTCCGTCCCACGTAAATGCATGTTATGCATTATCTCGATACATTCTGTTACAGATCTCGAAAGATGTTCCCAAACGCACCTCTTCATTAAAATATTCGAGTTGTTATACAATTCAAGTATCATTTACTCTTTTGAGTAAAATTTTATAAAAATATATATAGTCGATTCGATGTCGAGGTAGCGTGATGAAGTACATTTTTGTTGATACATGCTATAATTACTATGTTTACCTTAGTAACACTATATTTTGCAACATTTTGCATCTCCGCTCAGGAACAGAAATTTATAAAGAGCAAGTTTATAAAGACTCCTGTAGAGACAAAACACGTGTCATGATAGGAAAATAGTTGTATTTTAAACAGCGTGCATTTTTAACAGCCAGCATTTTGATGTGTAATTTTACTATAATATTTGACTGTAATTTTTTGTTTACTTTCATTTCATTTCATATCAAAATATTCTAGGTGGGTTTTGATATAATAAGTTAATATTTACTGACAAGCTGACCTTTTTAATCAAAACTTTTCAATACTTTTCGTGGATGTACGGACGGTTTTTATAGATTTCCTTTATAATTCAAATGAGAATATTAAGCTTCTTATTTTAAAAGCAAATGGTAAACAAAGCTTTTAAATGCTTGTAGGTCGTCTTATCGATTGTGATAATATATACGTTAGCATTGTTAATAATATCCTCATTCGTCATTGTCGACAGCCCGTAATAGATAGCCCGATCGCATGCATCTCAGAATTGACAGAACCGTTCAAACTAACATACATACACGTACATGCTGCGACGACGCCCTTAACAATGTCAACTGTTCCTTTCTCTTCGGAATTAAAATTTATTGTTATTGTAATTTAGTAACACGCACTCAACTTTACTTGATTCACTCGAGCAATGTCTATTGAACCGTCCGATATGAATAAACAGTAAAATTATGTATAGGGACATTTAGTTGGACAAAGTTTATCGGGAGCTCGATGGCGCAAGTGGTTAGCGCGTTCGGCTGCGGTCGTTGAAGTTAAGCAACTTTCGCAGTGGTCGGTCATTGGATGGGTGATCAAAAATTTATCATCTCGAGCTCCTCCGTGCTTCGGAAGGCACGTTAAGCCGTTGGTCCCGGCTGCATCTGCAGTCGTTAGCACCCACCAATCCGCACTGAGCCCGCGTGGTGGGTCATGGCCCAGTCTCCCTATTCCATCCATAGGGAAGGCCTGTGCCCCAGCAGTGGGGACATCAATAGGCTGATGATGATGATGAAAGTTTATCGTAATATCATTAATTGCAGCATTAATTTAAAGTATAAATTTATTTGAAAAATACAATATATCAAAATTAAAGTAACGTGTTTGTATAATGTATAATATAGACTTCTGAATCGTCGTCCATATACAGAATTTGTCCCAAATAAACTTGACCGACACAGACGGAATACAAAAGTAGTATCTACATCAAAATACGACGTAATTTTAAATCCCAAATCGATCCATCGATCAAAATGACGAGAGGTCTTGATAAAGATCGATTTCACAAACAAGACATCACATAAGCGTGCGCCAGCGCCGTTGAGTCACGTAATTTGCATTGAATGGTCGATTACAATTAGCAAGTAAGTAACCGATTCTCTATATGAAATGCGATGTATCTGTTGCGAAAACGTCTGGTTTTTTATACACATCATATGTTTTGAAGAAGAATGAGAAAATAGCAAGAGAGGTATGTGACAAAGAGAATGAAAGTGATGAATATGAATTTGAATAAATGTACAAGGAGAGTAAAGTTGGTTCTACCGTGATAAAAGGTAATAATTTAGGAATGGAGTAAATGTTGATATATGCCTTCTGATCTCAAAGAATGCAAGAGATGAACTTATTTCGCCGACCTGGAATAAATTCGAAAGGACAGGCGACGATAAAAATGTTTTTAAACAAGAATTATCAAAAATATGAAAAAGTATACAACTGTCGTTTAAATAACTAATCGGCGGCCAAAGAGAAGAAACAAGAGTGAATAAGTTATTAACAAAAAAGAAATAAGTTCCAACTAAATACGTTGTCTATTCAAGTTAATTACGAAATAATGTTTTTCAACTCCGTATAGTATCGACTAAACTTGAATCATTTTGTTACAGATTTCATAAGACAATATTGGTGGGATATTTGTTTCTTAGGTTTTCACGCACATCACTCATTAAATAAAACTAGTTTTTACGGGTTAATGCACGAAAACTTTATTTATTTATTGACGTTTCGCAGCCTTTTCAGGTCTATTATAAAAAATATAAAATAAAATCATTATTCTGACGATGCAGACCTGAAAAGGCTGCGAAACTTCAATAAATAAATAAAGTTTTCGTGCATTAACCCGTAAAAACTAGTTTTATTTAATATTGGTGAGATTAACATTTTACCATCGAGCCTAAATTTAATCTGCGATTGTAACATTCTCATTAGACTGTATGATTTTATTTATCTGTCTCTTTATTGTATTACTGGTTTTAAGAACATTTCAGTTGATTACAATCGAATTATGTAACAAACAATAAAAACATGTTAACTTGATACTCGCTTGCTAGGGCAACGGCTGATGTAATTACCAGATAGGTACCTTATTTAAATATGATGTAACGTATAATTTGTAATGGGGAGTTGAAAGAGGTAAGTTCGCTTGATCAATAAGTTGCAATAATTAAGCAACTTTCACCGGTTATAAGATGAGGTACGAAATCTTAATATAACGTCTGTTATACTTGTAAAACATTTAAAGCCTTTAATCTTGGCTGGTTCGAAGTCGTGAGTTACACGACTAGTCACGTTAGTTATATTAACGACAGTTGTATACTTTAACATATTTTTGATAATTCTTGTTTAAAAACATTTTTATCGTCGCCTGTCGTTTCGAATTTATTCCAGGTCGGCGAAATAAGTTAATCTCTTGCATTCTTTGAGATCAGTAGGCATATCAACATTTACTTTATTCCTAAATTATTACCTTTTATCACGGTAGAACCAACTTTACTCTCCTTGTACATTTATTCAAATTCATATTCATCACTTTCATTCTCTTTGTCACATACCTCTCTCTCTATTTTCTCATTCTTCTTCAAAACATATGATGTGTATAAAAAACGAGACGTTTTCGCAACAGATACATCGCATTTCATATAGAGAATCGGTTACTTACTTGCTAATTGTTACATACCGTTTCATTAAAATATTAATATTACTTTCTCTGCGTATTTAAGCGCTTAGGAACTTGATATGCTGCTCAGACATCTGTCTGCTCCAAGCACAAACAACTTACAATAAAGTATTCGTATCGCCAAGTCAAAGTTTTTGTGGGAAAAGCTAGATTGTGCTTAAGTCCAGTAGGAGCGTTGCTAAGTTTCCATAGAAATATTGACGTTGGCGATAAGAATAAAGATCTGTCAAGGTTCGTGCTTGGGGTACTGATCAAAACACTCTAAACTTTGTAGCTATTCACTTTAAACACCAACATCGCTCTCTTTTCGTTAATATAATTTCGGAGATACCAAAATCGTTGCTGGAGAATGTACGACCAAAATTTCGGTCATA
The DNA here is from genome assembly GCA_902850365.2 of Chilo suppressalis. Classification (NCBI taxonomy): domain Eukaryota; kingdom Metazoa; phylum Arthropoda; class Insecta; order Lepidoptera; family Crambidae; genus Chilo; species Chilo suppressalis. The sequence continues at coordinate 2,957,811 of OU963894.1, forward strand.
ATATTGAATTTGAAGTTCGGTCGCTTTCTTAACACACCCCAAGAAGCCCATATTAATTGGTTCCGATGAAATATTGTTAGGGAGGCATCTGTGGGATAAATCATAAGCGGGTTGCTTTAACAAAATCATACATCGTATTATGACGTATACATATTATAGCGATGTCAATATAAATGTTGATGTTTAGCCACTTTTGAAAAAAACTTATGGTCATAGAATAATTGACCAAAAATTTAGTTATCTGAAGCTCTAGAGCTTTCAAAAGTACGTTAAGCGACTGGTTAGGCTACTTCTGCAATTGGAAGATTCGAAAGGGCTTTCTATAAGTAAATTGGAATAAAGTATAATTTCATTTCAGTTGTCAGCGAAGCTCGATGGCGCAGGTGGCTAGCGCGTTCGGCTGCGATCGTTGAAGTTAAGCAACTTTCGCAGTGGTCGGTCATTGGATGGGTGACCAAAAATTTACTATCTCGAGCTCCTCCGTGCTTCGGAAGGCACGATAAGCCGTTGGTCCCGGCTGCATTTGCAGTCGTTAGCACCCACCAATCCGCACTGGGCCCGCGTGGTGGGTCATGGCCCAATCTCCCTATTCCATCCATAGGGAAGGCCTGTGCCCCAGCAGTGGGGACATTATTAGGCTGATGAAGATGATGAGGATGATGTCAGCAATCTATACTGATCTGCGAGGGTCAGAACTCATGACCACCCCTGTTTTGAATTACTTTACCATGAAGGCCTGTTTGCCATCTGTGGGAATATTAATAATTATGATGATGATGACACAAGGACTAGCATATTACTACACCCAACTTGATGCTACTTAAAATTGGAGACTTTATGCGAAGATCGGATTTGAGGATTGCTCTGCTGAAGTGGAAGTGAGCGGGACACGTATCAAGGGGAACCAATGGGAAGATTCTTGCATGGCAACCATGCAACAGACGATGCTCAGTGGGCAGGCTCTCTACGAGATAGACCGACGATCTTGTGAAGGTCGCGGGAAGCCGATGGATGCGAGTGGCGCAGCACCGATCTGTGTGGAGATCATTGGGCGAGGCTTCTGCTCAACAGTAGCCGTCGTATGAATGATATTCAAAATTCAATATCGTTTATTCAGTCTAGGCTGTTACAAGCACTTGTGAATGTCGAAAAGCTACGCCATCGGTTCGCAAATCTACGGCGGGAGACCTTGTACTGAGAAGAACCAGCAAGAAACTCAGCAAGGGCTGTTTTGTTTCCCTGTATTATATACAGAGTCGTCAAATTGAAAAATGACTTCAATATGAGGTAGCTCATAAAGTCACTTTCCATTACAAATGCAAATAATATAAAAAATATGACCATATAAAAAACTGGTTTAACGAAGTTTAGGAATGCCGTGTCCTACTGTTTAGGCAAAAAAATGAACGATTAAAGTTTAGTAAAACGATTTATAGTATCCAATGAAGCAAGAGCACACTCATCTCCGCTGGCAGCACCCGTTCACGAGCATGACGCATGAACCAGCCATTGCTTCGCTCAACCATTTTTTAGGGAACGCAACGACCCGACCACCCGCCACGACACCACCGAAGAGATTTATAAGACAGCATGACTATTATATGATGATGATGATGCGAAGATCTGTACACAAACATTTATGTCGCTTATGAATTGTACCACGCGCGTGCACTCGCAGTACCCGGCGTGTGTGTATACACCCAGAGTCCCGGCTCCCATAAGTTTCCGACCGAGTGACCGCACCGATTAATTTCCAAGTTACTTTAAAACTATGGTTAGAGAACTTCCTAACGTCTCGGATTGGGTTATAAAATCGGTCGCTCCATGCAAATTATATATTTTAATCAAGTATCACGCTTTATTGGCTTAATGTTGGAACTTTGCGCACTTAGAATTTAATTTACTGTGGTTTGGAATTCGAAAGAGGATTCCGATTTGTAGCTCTGATAATGGTAAATGTTTAGTAACTGTCCCTCTTACCTGATTATTTAGCGTATACAGATCGACTCTTCCCGTTTGGATCATTGCGTGTCATCGTTCTTTTTTGGATCTCAAATCAAATCAGTTCCAAAGACTCGCACTAAGCGATTCGCTTCTAGCTTCATCGTGCGGACTGCCAAACTGTGGAATTCCTTGCCTGAGCCCTTGTTCCCCGAGCACTACAATCTAGCGGTCTTCAAAGCAAGAATGAACCGGTTTTTATTAGGTAAGCGCGCTCCATCGTAGACCATAATATTGCTTTCCATCAGGCGAATTATGGGCAAGCGCTTACCTATTACCGAATAAAAAAAAAATCTTCACGAAAGCTTTTTTTTTAGAAAGAAAGAAAGAAAGAAATAAATTTTATTGACCTTAACTAACTAATATTAACAGTATTGTTAACCTAAATAAAAACAATAAAAAAAATTTTTTTTTTGGCCAACTACGTCCCGCCTCAGCTTGATACTGCAGCAACACCAGGGCTGCTGCAGCGCTGGTGATTCTGGCAGGGCCTAAGGTTGATTACACAGATTATTATTATACAATCATACCAATGTACACTTAAAAAAAAAAGATAATAACAACGTAGGCTGAATGTTTTTAAAATCCTTAGCCTTACAGAAAAAGTACAAAAAGTTTAAAAGAAATAAAAAATAAGAATGATTTATCTGTGGGACAGACTACAGACTGGAACCTAAAAAAACAAAAGAAAGAAAACTAATATATAAAACTAATAATTAAACACACATTTTAAACACTCACCAATTAGCCTAGCCCCAAAGTAAGCACTGTAAGGCTTGTGTTATGGGATACTAGGGTAACGGATAGAATACATATATTTTACATCCATGACTGGAGTACAAATGCTCGTATTCATCACACAAACATTTGCCGCCACCGGGATTCGAACCCGGGACCTCTCGAGTCGGCGACACCATGAAACCCGGCGTACAAACCACTCGGCCACGGAGGCTTTGCTTGTGGGAAGTAATAACAGGAACTAGCTCCTGAACTAATTTTGTAAATTCCTTAATCAGTAGAAAGCTGCACTGGTCTTGAGTGGCATTGGCTATATTTCATCATCATCATCATCATCATCAGCCTATTAATGTCCCCACTGCTGGGGCACAGGCCTTGCCTATGGATGGAATAGGGAGATTGGGCCATGACCCACCACGCTGGCCCAGTGCGGATTGGTGGGTGCTAACGACTGCAAATGCAGCCGGGACCAACGGCTTAACGTGCCTTCCGAAGCACGGAGGAGCTCGAGATAGTAAATTTTTGGTCACCCATCCAATGACCGACCACTGCGAAAGTTGCTTAACTTCAACGATCGCAGCCGAACGCGCTAGCCACCTGCGCCATCGAGCTCCATGGCTATATTAGTTTGGCTATATTTGACCTTGTTTAAATAAATTTTAGCTGTCCAATGCCGAGGTGGGTTGCTTACTTGTATTATTTACCGTGGATGCTCGGTTGGTGCAATGGTAGTGCTCCTAAGGTCCTAGGTTCAAAGATAAATTTTATTTGTGTGATGAACGAGATAAATATATTTGTTTCTGATCCATAATCTTGTACATAATTATATATGCAGGTATTGTATAAATTATTTAGCCGCACGAGCCTGCTGAGTTTCGGACTAAATATGTATATTGCGTTGTGCGGAAGTTCTCTGTTATCAAAAATCTTAGTGTCGCTGCACACGGGCCACACGCCATAGCCACAAACGCCACGAGAAGCTAGAAGCGGCTACTAAACTGGCTGAAGCACGCGACAGCGGCCGACTAAGGTAAGGGAGAGAGGGGTGGGGAATCGCGCGAGTAACGTGTGGCGGCGTTTTGTATCGGCACAAGAAGCGAGCAACGACGATTTGTAGCGTGTGGCGGCCACCGGCGTACCGTGTGTGGTGAGTCCATATAAAATGTATGAAAACTACAAGAAATATGCCGGTGGCGGCGTTTTGTGGTTGTGGTCGGTGGCCCGTGTGCGGCGACACTTAGACAGCAAAAACATAATATATTACTTTATGTCACACACAGGATGTATTTATGTAGTGGCGAATCAAGAGTCCATTGATGTATCTCATTTATCTATAAGTGAGTCATTCTGTTGTACGAACAGAAGCCGGTTGGAATGTCTTATCTTAATTACTTGAGACAAAGAAGCACTTTAAAAAACGAAGTACCAATTTAAATCGTGGATTTTGCTTGTGAGATGAGTAAATTATATTTGGATACTACGCCGTATGTACTTTTAACTTTTTAAACTTAATTTTTATAACTTGGGACAAAGGTGTAATTGGAGAAGGACGGACAAATGAGGGACTACTGTTATGGCGTGAAATAAACTTAAAGTGGTTTTATGAGATTGTATATTGACGACCTCCGTTGCCGAGTGGTTTGTACGCCAGGTTTCATGGCGTCGCCGACTCGAGAGGTTCCGGGTTCGAATCCCGGTCGGGGTAGATGTTTGTGTGATGAACACGAGCATTTATACTCTAGTCATGGATGTTTAATATGTATTTCTATATAAATATACTTATATATGTAAAGTGTATGTATTCTATCCGTTACCCTAGTATCCCATAACACAAGCCTTATAGTGCTTACTTTGGGGCTAGGCTAATTGGTGTGAGTGTTGGAAATATTTATTATTTATTTATATTGATTAAACTCAAACTCTTTATTTGCAAACTAAGTGTTACATACGGTTCTTAAACATGATACATAGCATCTTATGACTTAGTCACCTTGTACAGATATAACAAATAATCTATACTAATATTATAAAGCTGCAGAGTTTGTTTGTTTATTTGTTTGAACGCGCTAATCTCTGGAACTAGTGGTCCGATTTGAATGATTCTTTCAGTGTTGGGTAATCCATTTATCGTGAAAGGCTATAGGCTATATTTTTTTTTCAAATTTAGGGATCCATAATAAAATTGCTATTTTGTAACACAAGGTGTAAAATCGAAAACCTATTTTTGCGTGCGCTACAAAAACTATTGACAATAGAACAAAATGATGTAGTACGGGTTTGTAGATCCCATTAAGACCTACAAAAAAGTCCGCGAGAACATATATCTAGCTATCATGGTTTAATCACAATAACCGATTTTGTGTTTAAAATAATTATTAAATCATCTGAAGAAAAAGAACTACGTTAAATATGTATCGTAATATTAGAAAACACAAACAACCCTTAATTTTCACCATTCTACCACCCATATTTTTATGGCGATACGAAGTTCGCTGGGTCAGCTAGTAGATAGATAATTATAAACATAATAATTACCAATAATTCAACACAGACGAAGTCTCACACACAAGATAGTTACACCATAATAAATTTTATTGTTCTCATGAACGTAAAGAGGTAAATTAAACAATGGTGATAAGTCTACTTCTGCAAAAGTTTCCCAAAGAGCGCCATCGATTGATAGTATTTCTATCATCTCTTGTAAGACAAGACTCGGGAATCGCTCTCCTCTTTATAGAATATTGTCAACCTATAATGCTATTCGAAATGATTTCGACATATTTAAAGGTTCTAAAGCCTCAACCAGAAAATGTTTCAATTCAATATTCTCTGATTAGGTTTTATTAGTTTTTAGTTTTAACTTTCACTTAATTTTTTTAGTTAGAGTTTAACCTATATGTGCTATATTTATCCTTTAGTATATATCCTTAGTAGTTAGGTAGTTTTAGAAATGCATGTTGTGCTTGCATCTAGTAGGTTGCAAAGTAGTTGATGTTTTTTTGTATGCATATATTTATATGGATAATCTTTGTAACCAGTAAGCCAAATAAAAAAAAAACATCTCAGAGTAGCCAGCAGATATATTTATTATTGTCCTTACCTTTCCTGTCCAGCGTAGGAGTAATATTTATTGTTAGAAACGCCAAAGCGACCGGCCAATGTAACTGTACTAATTAAAATTCTAGACGTGTACAACGCATAAAAAACATACAAGTAAAGAATTGGTAATGAACGCCCGCAGGGATAACTTTCTGACAAATCGATTATCGGGAATGGTACCAAAGAACAATGCGGTCCGACTTTCGATATTTCGATGTAGAATCTTAAATGATGAACAGTAATAATGTAAGGTGAAATATTCTCTAGATGTGGACGGAATCATGTGAGTGAACTCAGCATATCATTTCCCAGCAGATCAAAATTAAATGTGAGTTTTTTTCGCATGCAGTAGAGTTCAATAGTTCCTCATACTTTTTAGAAATTGTTCTGGCTTTTTTACCCGAAAAATAACAATTGACAAAAGGTCTGATTTCTATTCGCACGCAGGCGTATGTGGAAAGAACTCATATTTGTTTTCGATCTGAAGCTAACTGATCGGCTACGGGAAGTTATCTGGCCAGTTTGTTAATTGTCATTTTTCGGATAAAAACGCCAGAAATATTTCTAAAAAGTATCAGGAACAATAGAACTCAGCTGCATACGAAAAAAACCTTATATTTGTTTTCGATTTGCTGCAAAATGATATGCTACGGGAAGTTAGAAGACCATCTTGTTAATTGTCATTTTTCGCATAAAAACGCCAGAACTATTTCTAAATAGTATCAAGAACTATAGGACTCTGCTGCATGCGAAAATATTTCACATTTAAATTTGATCTACAGAGAAATGATTTGCTAAGATGTGTGAACTCACATGACAAAATCTTTAGATATACACGGTAAAAGGTTAAAGATGATGACTATGAACTTCACAGAGTACTTCTTATATATAAAATACAAATATAATAAAATTAATTAAATACCATCTCTGGTGTCTAGTGAACAAGTCCTTTTTTGGAATATAAAATATACAACTGCAGTATTTATGATTAGTTTTTACTTTAATTCCTATGGATAAATAAAACCAAATAACATTTGAAAGAAATATTTGAAGTTTTTTGTAAAATAAATGAAATCAGTTTTTGTTGTGTAAAGATGCTTAATTATATGGCACACAGAAAGGAAGGAATCTATAAAGATATGCCAGTGTGAATAATATCACCGGGTGCGTGGCCACTCTTTTGTAAGCTGCCATGTCTATGGGGCACCAGTCCGCATGACACGGTTCCTGTGTTGAGTGGTGCCTTTGATCCTCCGGGGCACTACACATCGAGGTGGGTCCAGCTACGGACAATCACTAGTGGGGCCGTGGAGTACTTCGTTCCCGCGGTTTCTACCTGCGCTCCCGACAGGTACTAGAGGGACCTCGGTCCTGAGAGTGCATATAGGGTGACCGGTGTATGAGTATTGTTTGGTTTTCCTGCGTAGGGGCCTGCTCATTAAATCGAGCCTTCGGGCCCTGATGAAATGAATGGGGAGGATTCAGATACCCTCATTTGGCTACTCCCGGTTGGCGAAGGAGGCGTAATGCCTTTTCGAATCATGAAAAAAGTTGTGCCATGTCTATACCCGCCCTCTTGGCACATGGACACAGCTTCGTTCCTCTGGATATATTTCAGGAGAAAAGCAGGAGTATTTTCTCATTTTTACTGGTAAGGATCACCGCGCCTTGGGAGGAGTCTTCAGATAATCTGTTCGCTCTGTTCTTTGTTGTTCAAGGAGCCGTAGGCTGAAAAAAAGGAAAATTACATAAATATATGTAAACATCGACATAGGAGGAGCGCGATGGCGCAAGTGGTTAGCGCGTTCGGCTGCTATCGTTGAACTTAAGCAACTTTCGCAGTATTCGATCATTGGATGGGAGACCAAAAATTACTATCTTGAGCTCCTCCGTGCTTCGGAAGGCACGTTAAGCCGTTGGTCCCAGCTTCATCTACAGTCGTTAGCACCCACCAATCCGCACAGGGCCCGCGTGGTGGGTCATAACCCAATCTCCCTATTCCATCCCTAGGGAAGGCCTGTGCCCCAGCAGTGGGGACATTAATAGGCTGATGATGATGATTTAAACATCACTTATAATATGTAATAAGATAATCTTATAAACAGCCCATTTAGAAGCAAAACTGTAATTTTAGGTAAAACATATTGATCAATAATTAGGTATTTCAATAGCTAGTTTTGTCAATCCATTTCTACCCATTGTTTAAACAACCATGCTCACTGTTTGTACACCAATCTCTTATCTATTAGACAAGTCCGTCCGTCCGTCCGTCCGTCCGTCTGTCTGTGGTGCTGTTTCAGCGGCCAAACCGTAAGAGATAGATAAAGAGAATGTTTAAGTTATAAGTTAAGAATAGTCTGATAAGACTACAAACCGGATTTGAGTAACGTAGCACTTCCGGTTTTCGAGAAATCACGAATTTCAAACGAAACCACACAAAATCTCTGAAGTTCTCAATTAATTAAATACATTTTTTTTTAAATCAGGTTTTGGTGAACATTTGGTTCACTGGTTTGCTAGTAATTGTTATAAAAGGACAAATAGGTAGCCCTACTTTGTGTCTCTTCCAGACTGTAGGCCTCACAAAACTAATTAGTATGCAGATCAGAATATGTCTCTGTTGGACAATGCGCGGCGACGACGCAACGACGACGCGACGACGATACACGACTGCTTTACGGCCGATTGAATTATTGAACATTTATTGTAATCAAGTGATTGATATCGCGATATTTTGTTAGTAAATATCAATCAGCCTCAAAGTTTTACTGATTATGTCGACCTATGCATATAATAAAGTGACATAATTGAAAATGTTACCAAATTGCTTTTATTGTACTTTTAGGCGAAACGGACGCATATGTTTTACTGGTAAAAACATTTATTCTAAAACTTATATAACTTTGAAGATAGCAATTGAATAAAGGTACATGTGTGATTTTTGTTTCCGATGAATATAGAGCCAAGAGCACAAGAACCTTTTGGATAGGCTAGAACGCAGCCTGCACGGCTTCAATTTTGTTATAAACTAAGAATTTTTACTATATGTTTGATTCTTTTTTTCTTGTTTAATCGATTTTGCCCAATCTTTGCAATATTGTCATAATGTGACGCGACAGAAAATATAAATTACGTAAAACAAAGTTATATCTACACATAATCCAAGCATAAGTTCTGATATGCATATGTAACATAAAGATGTCCGTAGTAAATTGTCACATGAGCACATAAGACACTATTTAATAACTAAATAAAAGCCGTAAATGTAGTTTTATTTAAACAATAAATGCGTCATAATTTGCTTCTTAATGCTTTGTATGATTAGTAAAAAAATTCAAATGATAGAAAAATACCAATACAAGTTACAGCATATTTTACATTTTACAAACTTAAAATCGCTCTGTAAAGTTGTGATTATGCAGAAATAGCTTTATTCTATGGATAGGTCGATGTATTATACAAATACAAGTGCTTTATTTCCATACCTTATTATTACATTATATATAACTAATAAATATGAATTGGACATAGGATAGAATAGGCATAGCGCAGCTGGTTTTAAGTCTACCCATCGTCAATTTTTTTTTTAATTATAAAAATTTCAATTCAATTATTAATAGCCAATTAAATTTTAAATATATTAATTACAATGTCAATTTATTTAGTTGTCATTCAAAGCTTAGTCAATTTAATGTTATGTTACATTTAAAATGTCATTTTTTTTTATAAAAGAATTCTCAGGAATTTATACAGCCAATTAAGTAACTAGAATTATATTTTTATTTTTATGTTATAGGAGGCATACGAGCAGACGGCTCACTTGATGGTAAGTGATCACCCATGGACACTTGCAACACCAGGAGTATCACAAATGCGATGCCGGCCTTTAAGGAAGGAGTACGCTCTTTTTTTGAAGGTTTTTGGGTCGTATTGGTCCGGAAACACTGCTGGCGACAATATATTTCACAGTTTTGTCGTACGTGGTACATTTTTTTTTTAATTTAGTAGCCCAAGAGTCCATGGGCTCCGTTGAACTTACCAAACGGGTTACAATATGTCTTATTAGTTTAGTCATATTATGACTATTTGGATCAGCATGCACGCTCAGTCACTTTGTAACTAAAAATTAGAAACAACAACTGTAAATTATGACAGCAGACAATAAGGTACTTAAATTAAAGTTAAAATGGAATATTAAAATAAGGAGTTTTCAGATAATGTATTGTAGGTTTATTATATAATAGATGGCTATGGATGTATGTCGTGAGGCGCTCAATGGCGCAAGTGGTAAGCGCGTTCGTCTGCGATCGTTGAAGTCGAGCAACTTTCACAGGTGGTCGGTCATTGGATGGGTGACCAAAAGTTTACTATCTCGAGCTCCTCCGTGCTTCGGAAGGCACGTTAAGCCGTTGGTCCCGGCTGCATCTGCAATCGTTAGCACCCACCAATCCGCACTGGGCACGCGTGGTGGGTCATGGCCCAATCTCCCTATTCCATCCATAGGGAAGGCCTGTACCCCAGCAGTGGGGACATAATAAGCTGATGTGCCCCAGCAGTTAAAGATGTACTGATTTCATCTGGAGCACTGCCAAGGGCGGATCCAGGGGGGGGGGTCATGAGGGTCATGACCCCCCCCGCCTGGGCTGAGTACAGATGGACCAAACACAGGGGAATTTTATTTAAGTACTTACAATATTTAATATACCACGACTATATACCCTCCCCTGGCGCCAAAGCTGGCTATATGACCCCCCCTGGCGCCAAAGCTGGCTATATGACCCCCCCTGGCGCCAAAGCTGGCTATATGACCCCCCCACCTGGCGCCAAAGCTGGCTATATGACCCCCCCCTGGCGCCAAAGCTGGATCCGCCCTTGAGCACTGCTTTATGCCCTCGTTCAAAAGGTTCAATTTCAAACATTCAATGTACTAGGTATTTAAATATTATCACCCTTCAGTAGACGCTCAGTGACCTCTGTGTTAATCATATTACATTACTTGGAGGCCTCGAGCGAGGTCTACTCATATTTACTTGGCGTACATGTTTATGATTCATAATTTGGTGTTTGCACAGCAAAAGCCGCGGGCTGTTTAGACCATACCAGATCGAGTCAACACTGCGACAGAGAGAACTTATTGGGCGAAGCGGTTGAAGGGTTGAGTGGGTGCTGCCGACTTGACGTTTTGTGTGCTTTTTAGGCACTTTAACACAACCCTGTTGTGTTTGAACTGTGAAAATGATTTATGAATTTTTCAGTACTTCTCTTGATTGTATACACGATGGATATTGAGGCTTTGCGCCGTTTTTTATACCTACCTTTTATACTACTAGCGGCCCGCCCTCGCTTCGCTTCCGTGTAGAGCTGAAGTGTAGACTACAGTTTTTGTTCTCAGGCTTGTATTATACACAATGACATTCATCTATGATTCTTCTTATACCTGCATGCAAAGTCTCAGCCTGATCGGTTTAAAATTGACAAAGTTTCATACAAACTTTCATTCCCTATTTTATCCCCTTGGGGGTAGAATTGATCGAAATCCTTTCTTAGCGGATGCCTACGTCATAACATCCGTCCAGTGGTTTGGGCTGTGCGTTGATAGATCACTATGTCAGTCACTCACCTTTGAGATTTATATATATAGACAATCATAAATGAAACAGTTGACTTAAACCAGCACTCAGAAAATTGATTTAGTTCAAAAAATATATATAATGTTTATTATCATCTTAATATTGTGAATGTGAAAATTTATTTAACGCTCTCCATCCTCGCTATAAAGTTTTTATTTAATAAATTCGTCGAATTTAAGTTTAATAGGTATAAGATACAGTATAATATAATCAGTCTAGACTTAATTTAAAGCACTTGCTCGAGTTTGAACAACTTATTTCATAATTATCCTTAGCAACGTTGATAACTTCGTACTAAGTGCAATTCAAAATTTTCAAAGCCGAAGAATTTCAAGTCTTGTAACATAATTTCGTTGATCTTGTATTTTGGAGTAGGTAAAGCATGTTCGATATTTGTGGCTAAACTATTAATAAATTATAAACAAAACTTACAATCGCATAATGAATGATATTATTATTAAAAAGTTTGAAAGGATACTTAATTTTACCAAATTTGTCGTTTAGTTGATCATAAAAACGATTATAAAAATAACATTGAATTTGAAACAAATACTTTTTATGAGTTATTATCACGACTTGGCTAGAGTTAACATGCCGCTCTGCCAACTATCGACGCTACGAAACACGTAGCGGCGCCTCCACCCATAATACTTTACAGATAAAACCGACAGCACCGGATTTACTCGCCGACGAAAACCAACAAATTATATCGTCATGTTCGAACAACCCATCCCGCAAGCGATCGCTCACGAAAGCCGAATGACAGACTGCCATTAACACTGTTACCCTTGCACTAATCCACGGCTTATCTAAAAACAATAAATTTCACGACAACTCGCAACTTTCAACCCTCAAAATATCGCGTCTGCTAGAATCACACCCTCACCGGTCCCGCGGACCCGCCCACCGCAAGCCGTTAAGATACAGAAAACAAAGACAAACTTTATAGTCTGTCATTGTTCAGTATTTTCCTTAATTGTTTTTCCATGTACGCTCGTAATCGGGGTCGGTTTAATCTCCCGGTTGGCTTAATCGAATCTTCATAAGTCCGGGGGCCTTCTGACCGATAACAGAGGCAGACAATACTGCCAGTCGTAGATATATAGACGCAATTATAGTGTTAGCAGCATCCTTTGTAATTTAATGCTGATTGGATACAATTTTACCCGAAGTTAGTGTAGGATCTTAAAGTCAATTTTCGCTGTGTACGAGCAGATCTTCGTAGATCCAATTTCTGGCATATCAATTTAATGGACTTGCGAGCGACTCCCGTAAACACGAAAATGAGATTGTGTTGCGTAAAACTGGTGTTTGTTGATATCACGGCTCCCGGAGCACTTTAGCGTTTGCCAAGGGCGACGCACGAATATATCTCACGAGGCAATAGCCTGTCATTTTTACCACTTGACGGCAAACTCCGTCTGAGAGTCTCGTCGGTATCGTCTGATTTATCTCTGCGTCGGGTCGGCTAATGCAATTATTGCAATTTATTATGAAATTAAATAAGGTCGACGCGACACTCCCTCTCCTTGCGCTCGAAATTTATACCCCTTTGTAGAAAACTATGTTGCATGCGGGGTTAAAAAGGCCCTACTGCGGTGGCGGAATGGTTGATTTTTGAGTTTGCTTCCTGGCGCGAAGGTTTCCTTTCGCTAGTGCGCGGTCTTGGAAGACTGTTACGTCTTTTTAAGTGGGTAGTTTGCTTATTTTTCTCGCAGCTTATGTTGTCTGTGGCCGTGGAAGGTAATAAATTATTTGTGCCCCCAACACCTTGTCGGAGGGACGCTCTCTGTGATAGCGTCATTTTTATGAAAGTGTAATGCGGTTTTCTTGTTGTGATTGCGTCGAGCGTCTAGTAGCTCTCGAGTATGCTCTCTCTGTGTGATTTGTTTGTGGAACTTTATTTGGGTCTTTTGTCGGTGCTATATCCTATTTAGGATGGCGCGATGTGATGTCTTGTTATTTCGCCCAGAGCTATAGGTCGAAATAAAGATGTGAGAGGATTTTCGCAACGACTTTTCTTGTCCTTGGGCCTTTCAAACATTGGACAGTCTGAAGGATACAGTGTATCAACGTCCGAATCGGGTATGTGTTACATAGGATTGTTTCGACTTTATTTCTGTTACTATCTGAACTAGGCAAATAGCTCCAATTCTTTAGATAAAGACATGTTATTAATAGGTATTATAAGGGGGTTAGCAACCAACTCCCACATAGGTACAAGAGCAAATAAACCCTTTTGACTGCAATTTAATTCAACATCCTATCTTTTTGTTTTAAAAGCAGATATTATGTGCTTTTGGTGGCGTTTTCACTGGCAAACTGCCCGCAATAGGACGCATTACAACGTTAAAGGGCTCCGTACGTACAACAACGGTTCGCTGCAGAAAGTTTTATTTATAGTACTGTTCGAATCACTTGTTGATCTACGGATTTGTTCTAATACCTAAATAACAACCAATTCCTATTAAAAACAAATGATTATTGTTCCAAGTGGCAAGGTATCAAAATTTTGGTTTGAAAGTAAAAGATTTAAAATGATCCTTTGGAGGTTCGTCATCTCTCTCTTGAGCTGTATCAAATACTCCAGATTTTATATGGGTGGATATAAAATGTTCTCAAGAGACGATAGATAGATATATAGATTGACATACTATAGCCTACAAGTTTCCGATTCTGCCTTTTCCATTCGCATACTTTTACTATTTGCATTGGAAAATTTGACAGCCACGAAGTAGCCAAATCAGGTATTTTCACAACCAGGATCCATTTACAATTAACAACAATAATAATTCATTTGTATGCCGGTATTGGCACGACACGTTATATATGTATATCACTGAACATCTTTCTTACACATGTTGTTACAAATAAAAATTCTTTCTTCTTCCAGCAGGTGATACAAAATTTGTTGCATCTTGTAAAAAAAATCCTATGTAGCAACAATTATAACTTTAATGGTAGCACAGGCTGTGTCTCTGAAAAAAAAATGTGAATTCTCAAAGAAGTCTACATTTCTTAACAATTCTTTTTTTAGAATAATTTAACCGAATTCGTTCTAAACTGACTAAGAAGAAAATTATAAGAACAAAGAATTCACAATATCTTAAAAATAATACCGAAATTATAAAAACCTTTAACAAAGCTTTTGTCTTTCACATATTTTCACTATTGAAAGTATAGCACCATCGTTATGCGTTTTAATTCCGTCAATATCAAAGCTGAAAAAGCTTTTGATAATAAGGATTTCGTCATTGAATCAGATGCTCATGTTGCCATCATGTCAACTTGGCGTAATGTATTAGAGATTGCAGCGATACACAAAGCATAGGACGTTTCAATCCAGGCTGTAATTAACTCAGTTAAGCCGATAGTGCATCCTGCCGAGCACCAATGTATGCCCTGATGGTTACATCAATGACCCAAACTTATGTTGATATGGTATTTAAGAGAGATAGGACATAGTAGATAAAATGGAATATTAAAATAAGGAGTTTTCAGATAATGTATTGTAGGTTTATTATATAATAGACGGCTATGGATGTATATCGTGAGGAGCTCGATGGCGCAAGTGGTTAGCGCGTTCGACTGCGATCGTTGAAGTTAAGCAACTTTCGCAGTGGTCGGTCATTGGATTTGGATGGGTGAGGAAAAATTTATAATCTCGAGCTCCTCCGTGCTTCGGAAGGCACGTTAAGCCGTTGGTCCCGGTTGCATCTGCAGTCGTTAGCACCCACCAATCTCCCTATTCCATCCATAGGGAAGGCCTGTGCCCCAGCAGTGGGGACATTAATAGGCTGATGATGATGATGAAGAGTGCCCGTCTGAGGAAGTATTCCCTACCTTAGAGAAGATCACAGTAAAATAACACTACCTTTTTGTGGTGCTTACATCGATGACCCAAACTTTTGTTGATATGGTATTTAAGAGACATATGGTATTTAAGAAAGATATATATATGTTATATAATTATATATATGTTTTCAACACTCACACCAATTATCCTAGCCCCAAAGTAAACACTGTAAGGCTTGTGTTATGGGATATGTTAGGGTAACGGATAGAATACATATACTGTACATATATAAGTATATTTATATAGAAATACATATTAAACATCCATGACTGGAGTACAAATGCTCGTATTCATCACACAAACATCTGCTCCCACCGGAATTCGAACCCGGGACCTCTCGAGTCGGCGACACCATGAAACCCGGCGTGCAAACCACTCGGCCACGGAGGTCGTAATTAAAACATTGATAATGACAATGTACATTATTTCTCGTTATTTCTTTCTCATTATTGAGGAGCTCGATGGCGCAGGTGGCTAGCGCGTTCGGCTGCGATCGTTGAAGTTAAGCAACTTTCGCAGTGGTCGGTCATTGGATAGGTGACCAAAAATTTACTATCTCGAGCTCCTCCGTGCTTCGGAAGGTACGTTAAGCCGTTGGTCCCGGCTGCATTTGCAGTCGTTAGCACCCACCAATCCGCACTGGGCCCGCGTGGTGGGTCATGGCCCAATCTCCCTATTCCATCCATAGGGAAGGCCTGTGCCCCAGCAGTGGGGACATTAATAGACTGATGACGATGATGACATTATTTCATTTTATAATACATTAAGATAAACGAATTGACAATATAATAAAATGCACCATTTTCACGTAACATGAAGCAAGGGAAATTTAAATCCACACCCTAATTAACACAGTTAAGCTAATAGTGTGTCCTACCGCGCGCTAATGTTCTTTTAACTACAGCGATGTTAAATTTTAATATTGATGTGGTATTTAATAAAACCCTGTTTAATTGTAATCCGAATTGGATAAATGACAATTTTTAAAATTTCTGAGTTCCAGGGCTCGTGGGGGTCACCAAATAATCAAAAACAAAAAAAACTAAATTGATAAACAAAAAAAAAATTGTCACTTTTTTCTTATAATAAAAGTATATATCTCTTATCTATTAGACAAGTCCGTCCGTCTGTCTGTCTGTGGTGCTGTTTCAGCGGCCAAACCGTAAGAGATAGATAAAGAGAATGTTTAAGTTATAAGTTGAGAATAGTCTGATAAGACTACAAACCGGATGTGAGTAACGTAGCACTTCCGGTTTTCGAGAAATCACGAATTTCAAACGAAACCACACAAAATCTCCGAAGTTCTCAATTAATTAAATACATTTTTTGTTTTTTTTTTTTTTTTTTGGTGAACATTTGGTTCACTGGTTTGCTAGTTTGATATAAATTGCAATTTTTATAATTTCAGAGTTCCAGGGCTCGTGAGGGTCACCTAATAATCAAAAACAAAAAAACTAAATTTTCAAAAACAAAAAAGTTACTTTTTTTATTATAATAAATGTATATATTATAATAAATGTAATGCAATAAATTTCGCAAACTCATTCTTCTGCTATTGTATACGTTTGAGACTAAGTAGTTGTTGTAAATTTATAATTTACTAGTGGCCCGCCCTCGCTTCGCTTCGGTGTAGAGCTGTAGTGTAGACTAAAATGACAAAAAAAAACTGAAAGTGGTATATATGCCTTTCCCAAACTTCTATTGAATCATCACGTCACTGACTTGTTTTGCCTTCCCGGAACCTCTCCACTGACATTTGAAATTTATGGTATGGTATTAAAGTTCAAATTGACTTTTAAGTATTATTACGAATCGTTTGTATGGGAGTATAGAAAAGTGTTGCTTTTGGACTTTTTAGGCAATCTTTTTTAATTTTTCTCTGCGTAAGAACCATCCTCGTACTTCAAGGAATATTCTAAAAAAAGAATTATCGACATCGGTTCAGCTGTTCTCGAGATTTGCTCTTAGCAACCAATTCAGCGATTCATTTTTTTTTATATTATAGAAGATTAGTACATATTTATGCCTATTAATTATCTTAACTTTGTTTATGCACTCATGGTGTGTAGTAACGTAACGATTAAACTAACCTCCAAGAAAGTAACTATATCGCAAAACTTACAAGACAGTCACGCCTGTATGACAGGAGTCAGGCCTTGAGTTTGGGCCATCACGCGGGCCCATTGCGGATTGGCAGGTGCTAACGACTGCAGATGCAGGCAGGACCGACGGCTTAACGTGCCTTCTGAAGCACGGAGGAGCTCTAAATTTTTGGTCACCCATCCAATGACCGACCACTGCGAAAGTTGCTTGACTTCAACGGTCGCAGCCGCACGCGCTAACCACTTGCGCCATAGAGTCACGCCTGTATAGTAATCTTTAAACGAGTTTAAACCATAGGGAAGGTATTTGCTTCAGCAGTGGCGACATTAATCGGCTGATGATAGTGATGTGACGACCGGTTGCTGCAATGGCGGGGTTCCTGCTTTATGTTCTAAAGATCAAGGGCTCGAACCTCTAAGCATATTTTGACGTGACAACGTCTTAAATTAGGTTGCGGCTGGGAGTCACTTATGAAAAAGTGTAACGCTCGGTAACGTTACGATGAGTCTCTCGTGTTAAGTTTAAGTTTACATGTACAATGTTTTAGTAAACAAAATATATTTCTATAGTTAAAATTTGTGCAATTCTTATTTTCATTCAATTCCTTGTTCCTATTGTGCAATTTAATTATATTCATATCAATAAATATTCTACCGAGAAAAAGACGTTGTCACGTAAAATCTTCGCCCGTAAAACCGACTTTACAGGCAACCATTTTTTTTGTTTGTACAAAATTAGAACTGCTCTCATATAAGGTTACCCTGTATTATGAGAGGCAGGCAGTTGGAAGACAAAACCTATTGCTAACGCCTGTCCATCCAAGAATCTTCAGCCCAAGAGTTTACCTGACATGACAACACAAACAAATGACTATTTTTCTATTAAATCTAACGCAAAAAAATTGCTTTATAAAGTTTAAAAATAAACTATGAATCTTAAAATTATAAAGCCAGAAGCCCATAAACTACGTGTTTACGATAAAAATTAAAAAAAAAAACTGTGAAAGATAGCCACTTTTCCTGTTTTTAATCATTTCGTTAAAAGTCATCTACAACATCAATACTTGTTCAGAATTAAACTCAATAGTGTATTTCTCGAAATTTCTTTATGAATTTACCGCATCCGATATTGCTCGCCTGGTTTGTTGTGTGCTTGTATATTCGTGTTGCGTGGCACAGCAGCTCCCAGCGGCCAGTAATTAGGAGTAAATTAAATGATGTTGCGTATCATGCCAAAATGGCGGCCGCGACCGCCGATACGCCGATGCACTGTCGCTCACTTCTTGACAAACTTTTTGGGCCATTGGACGCTGTGCATTTGCACAGCGCTTCGGATTATTACAACGTTCAGCGTTCATGAATAACACGTATTGATTTTTGATTAAATATAAAATTAATAGTTATAATTTTTATTATTTTAAAGCATGTAAGCATGGCAGCAGACGGGACTCGAACGCGCACCCTTCGCAATCCGGGCGAATACACTGACCAATTATGCTACCGCGGCCGACGCGGTCCGTGAGGGCCGCGGTAGCATAATTGGTCAGTGTATTCGCCCGGATTGCGAAGGGTGCGCGTTCGAGTCCCGTCTGCTGCCTGGTCCGCGTGGAATTATTTCTAGTTATATTTTCTTTAGATAAAATTAATAAATAAATATTTCCAACACTCACACCAATTAGCTTAGCCACAGATTAAGTACTGTAAGGCCTGTGTTATGAGATACTAGGTTAACGGATAGAATACATATACTGATACATATATATGTATATTTGTATAGAAATACAAATTATAGTCAGTGATTATATCATATTTATAGCTATAAATCAATAACTTTTGTTTGTGATTGTGAGTGAGTGTACGATTGGATTGTGATTTGATGAAATGCCTTGTGTTTCCAATCTTTCTTTATGGAGCCGAAACTTGGTCTTTGAGACTGCAGGATCGCCGTAAAATCGATGCATTGGAGATGTGGTGTTGGAGACGCCTCCTAAAGATCCCATGGACGGCATTTCGTACCAATATATCCATCCTCAAAGAGCTTCGTGTTAAAGACACTCTCGTCAACTGTGCAACTACGAATACTGAAGTTCTTTGGTCACATCTCTAGAAATGAGAATTCGATGGAAAGGCTGGTAGTTCAAGGCCAGGTGGAAGGCAAGAGAGCACGCGGTCGATCACCAACCCGCTGGATAGACACCATCACAAAGGCTACTGAGTCTACCATGGTCCAGTGTACTCGCAACGCCTCGAACCGTCAGAAATGGAAGCACATCGCCAGGAGAGCTACCCTCGGAATTGATAGCGACCCAAAGAACACCCCACCATGTACCTCATCAGTGCAACCACGACCACTCTGACAAGAGTGCCCGACTAAGAAGTACGATTGGAGCTCGATGGCGCACGTTGTAAGCACTCTCGGCTATAATCGTTGAAGATATGCAACTTTCGTATTGGTCCGTCATTGGATGGATGACCAAAAATTTAGTCTCCGTTCTTCTGAAGGTTCGTTAAACCTTTGGTGGGTCATAGCCCAATCTCCCTATTCCGTTCATACGGAAGGCCTGTGCCCTTGCAGTGGGGACATTAATAGGCTTGATGATGATGACATAGTCTATGAGGAGGAGCTCCTGCCATCGTAGAAGTTAAGCAAGTTTCTTAATTGGCAGTCATAGGATAGGTGACCAAAAATTAAACATCTGTAACCCCATATTGTTTTAAACTTTCATGGTCACTAACATTATAGTAATATAAGTTATTTACGGGATTGTTACCATGTACCTTGTTTTTAGTTACTCCGTGATCATGGCGCTTGCAACAGTGCCGAAATATCGAAAACTCGTTTAAAACAAGGTACATGGTAACAATCTCGTAAATAACTTATATTACTATAATCTCAAACCCCTCCGTTCTTTGGAAAGAATGGTAAATTTAGAGCTGAATGCATCTGTAGTCGTAAGCACCTACAAAAACACACTGGGACGGCATGGTGGGTGACCTTTTTTTTTTACTGTAACTCAATTATAATAAGAAGTGACCATAAAACTCAAAATATCTTTATTAAAATGGACTTTGCTAAGTACTTTTAAATCGTTTTAAACTTTCATGGTCACTAACATTATAGTAATATAATTTATTGACGGGATTGTTACCATGTACCTTGTTTTTAGCGAGTTTCCGATATTGCGGCACTGTTGCAAGCGCCATGATCACGGAGTTACTTCGTGTATTATACTTACTATAATACTTTTAAATCGTCATTTTCCTACCACGGTTTCGAGACGAAATAATTATTTCACTTAAATACCTAATTATTAAGCTAGTTTGTCGGAGAAGAAGCGGCGAAAGAAACTCTACAGCTTACAATTTCGTACTGATGTTACAACAACATTACAGGTCAATAGTTTATTCATCATCATCAGCCTATTAATGTCCCCACTGCTGGGGCACAGGCCTTCCCTATGGATGGGATAGGGAGATTAGGCCATGACCCACGACGCGGGCCCAGTGCGGATTGGTGGGTGCTAACGACTGCAGATGCAACCGGGACCAACGGCTTAACGTGCCCTCCGAAGCACGGAGGAGCTCGAGATAGTAAATTTTTGGTCACCCATCCAATGACCGACCACTGCGAAAGCTGCTTAACTTCAACGATCGCAGCCGAACGCGCTAACCAGTTGCGCCATCGAGCTCCTCCAGAGAGATAGTTTATTAGTTAATCGTATTTTATCTGTTGCCAAATCTTCATGGCCTTCAGGCTTTTGTAACTTTTCATGGTTTTCCCTGAATTTTAAGGTTTATGGAAATCCGTTCAGGGGTTTGTTTCAGCTTGATTAAATCACAAATGTCCAAACATATAATCTCTCATCTATTAGACAAGTCCGTCTGTCTGTGGTGCTGTTTCAGCGGCCAAACCGTAAGAGATAGATAAAAAGAATATTTAAGTTATAAGTTAAGAATAGTCTGATAAGACTACAAACCGGATTTGAGTAACGTAGCACTTCCGGTTTTCGAGAAATCAGGTTTTGGTGAACATTTGGTTCACTGGTTTGCTAGTATTTTATAATTCGTAGGATACTAGCAAACCAGTGAACCAAATGTTCATCAAAAAAAAAATTGATAACTTCGGAGATTTTGTGTGGTTTCGTTTTAAATTCGTGATTTCTCGAAAACCGGAAGTGCTACGTTACTCAAATCCGGTTTGTAGTTTTATCAGACTATTCTTAACTTATAACTTAAACATTCTCTTTATCTATCTCTTACGGTTTGGCCGCTGAAACAGCACCACAGACAGACGGACGGACGGACTTGTCTAATAGATAAGAGATTATAAATACGTCAAGCAGTAAAGTGGGTAAAAAGAATCACTATGGCCGCCACACACAATACAACGCTGTGCTGTATCTCATTATCGCAATTGCAACAGTGCAATGTTAATATTAAAACGGCACTTTAATTCCATTATTGACAGTGCAAAGACCAATTAACTGTTGCACCCGGGAAGGCTCTTAATGCCGCAGCTTTAAGCTCGAAACTTGATTGGATCGGCGGTTTTCGAATTTGCACACAATTTATTTGGTCTCATCTCGGATAACGGATGCATTGTTAAAAGTCGTTCGATGTTTAACCGATTTGGTTGACACTCGAACACACAGAATGATGTTTGACGATTAGTTATTGTCAATCAAATTATGGCGTTCAATCAAACTAAATTGATAAACAGACAAATCACGGTTGTTAATTGATTGTTTTGTTCGTAAAACGTGTATCTACCTTGTTAATGTTTACGCTTAGCTGATTTCCAATCTGTTAATTGTTGCTCTTCATGTATATTGTTAGAACATAAATATTTGAAGTCCATCTTTCGATGCTTTCGATTAAAATCAACTCTATAGGCTTATACTACTTAATTGTTACAAATGTAACAATGTACTGCTAAGCTTCGCAAATAAACTTAAAAGATAGAGTGAAATTACTCAAATTAATTTAACATAATCAATGCCCTCATTAGCACATTGTCACATTAGCCGCAGAACTGACGGCCGTTGGAGCCGGAAAGTTCTTGAGTGGAGACCACGACTCGGTAAACGTA
The DNA here is from genome assembly GCA_902850365.2 of Chilo suppressalis. NCBI lineage: Eukaryota > Metazoa > Arthropoda > Insecta > Lepidoptera > Crambidae > Chilo > Chilo suppressalis. Next base: position 2,980,326 of record OU963894.1, read on the forward strand.
GTGTAGGACGCCCTGAGACAAGATGGGATGATGACATTCGTAGGCTGGACTGGGCTGGATGAGAGTAGCAGAAGATCGGGAGCAGTGGCGTGCATTAGGGGAGACCTATGTCCAGCAGTGGACGAGCTTGGGTTGATGATGAATGCGCTCATAGTCATCACTACAATGTATAAAACAAAGTCGCTTTCTCTGTCCCTATGTCCCTTTGTATGCTTAAATCTTTGAAAATACGCAACGGATTTTGATGCGGTTTTTTTTTAATAGATAGAGTGATTCAAGAGGAAGGTTTATATGTACAATACATGCATAATATAGTAGAGAAACACTGATAATTTTAGAGGTTTTTAATGTAAGGTCGTAAATAAACACATTTTTTTGCGCTTACATTGCAAACGCTGGCTGAACCCAACAAGATAGATCAGAATAATGTACTACAGTATTGTACACCTTAAAAAGGTCTACAAAAAAGTCCGCGATGGTATATGCCTATCTCTTTGGTATAACCCACAATAACCATTTTTTAATTACTTATTACGAGAAAATAATGGTTTATTTACGAACAAGCGATTTTAAGCAATACAGCATTAATCCTTATCCAATTAAGTACCTTAAATACATTGTGCGTGTAATATAGATCAATATGGCCCTTTACAGCATGTAATTTAAATGAATATTTTCGAAGATATTACAGATTTAAAATGCAGGAACATACCGGTTCGGGCGGTAATGGCCGTGTCTTTAGTAATTAGGTATTTAAAGAAAGTCATTGTGTTTAATAGAAGCCTGAGAACAAACATATAGTCTAAACTACAGCTCTACACCGAAGCGAAGCGAGGGCGGGCCACTAGTAATAATAATAAAACTAGAAAATGTTTATAATTATGTAGGTACATATGGTATTAACATTTAAGCTCATAATTTATGACTCAAAGCGAAAACGCTGAAATGAATTATAAAATTCTCACCTCTAAACCGACTCGACCATTACCATATTACCATACAGCGAATTAAACGCCCGCGCCGCGTTTGGTCGAAACTGTACGGTTTTTTTTTTATTATTTTATCGTAAACATCTGATGCGATAACAGACACTCGGACAGAATAATTATAGGGTAGGGCCCGACACGGGCGTAATGGGCGCAATTACAACACAATTTATGCGCTTGCATTGCACGGACAGTTTCGCCTAATTTGATTTGATTGTCACTCTTGCTGACGTTTATTTAAATATCGAATCGGCTTTTCGCTTTTTAAAGTTGACAAGGAAACAGTTTTGTTGGGATATATTGTTTTAAACTTTCATTGTCACTAACATTATAGTTATTAACGGGATTGTTACCATGTACCTTGTTTTTTATGAGTCTCCGATATTTCGGCACTGTTGCAAGCGCCATGATCACGGTGTAACTGAAGTAATTGCGGGTAGATGTTATTGGCAGACATATCGGTCTACCCTCTGACGTCATCTTTTACTGCGCTCGATACCCGTACCACTGGTCACATTCTCACTATTCACTCGCACTTGTTCCCGACAAACAAGACTCATAAAAAACAAGGTACATGGTAGCAATCCCGTTAATAACTATAAAGTTTTGTTGGGAGTTTACGTATGCGATGCACTATAAGGTACAAGTCCGAATTGAACTGCAGACCACAGGCCGCAGCTGCAGACTACAAGCGACACTACTAGTTTCTTTGAATCTCTATCAAATTGATTCCGAGCGCGGCGACATGCCGCGGCTGCACAATGCATATAATGCCCGGTCAACCTCAGGCGCTAGCTGCATTGTCGCCTGCGGTTGTCGCCTGCGGTTGTCGCCTGCGGTTGTCGCCTGCGGTTGTCGCCTGCAGCCCATTGCGGAATTGTAGCTTTATCATGATTTTTCTTTACACGCAGTTATTCTAACCCAGGACGTCCTCAGGCACGATGGAGTTTTGCGCAAGGTAGCTGGCAGGAGCTGGATGCGAGTAGCCCAAGATCGATCTGAGTGACGTGCATTTGGAGAGGCCTATGTCCAGCAGTGGACTAAGATAGGCTGTTGATGATGATTCTAACCCAGTTTGGAAACAATTCAAGTTGGGACACCATAAGACTAACTAAAACATATATTTAAATAAAACTGAACTGATAAAAAGTTATATTGTTTCCGATAGATTGTACTATTGCTATACTATTGGCTGTAACTGAATAATTCTTTTTTTTTGTGTTCTTCATTAGCAGGATAAGGATTGTGTGAAAATGTGGCGGTAGGAAGTTCGCTGGGTCAGCTTTCTAGTATGACCTATCTTTTATTATAGGCATCTCAACAACTCTACTTATCATATTTATTGAATTCAAATTATTGTATGGATAATTTTACTGTATGAATCAATTAGTGACATCTTGCTTACACCTCTATCAACTACAAGAGGTAAGCAAAAAGGTTAGTCGACATCACAGGAGACCGAAGAGCTGGCAGCTACCTCGTAGAAAGAATTAGTCTAGCCATTCAAAGGGGTAACGCTGCCAGTATCTTCGGATCCTTGCCTAAAGGGACTCCGTTTAACAATACATATATATTTTAGTTACTAATTTTATTTTTTAAGGTTTTTAGTTTTAGTTTTATTGTTCTCGTATATACTATACATATAGAGTAATTATGTAATTAGATTGTTATTTTAATGAAATATTGTGTAAATATAGAATACTGTAATTTTACTACAAGAGAAGATAGATTTTAACAGAGATAGGGCCTTCAGAATGTTTCAGCTAGAATTGGAGCGCTCGTCTTGGGGGAAGGAAACTCCACCTTACTGAAGACCACAGTGCAATTGTACCACACACAATGGTCCACTTAAGGGACTAAGTGCGGAAACCAAAACCCCTAACATAGTGCAATTGCACTAACTTTGGGTGGTGCAGTGTTTCTGTCTTTGGGAATAGTTCTACGGCTTCACGGGGTAGTGGTGGGATGAAAGTGATATTCTGCCACTAAGTACCATCCTAAAAAATCTGCAATAGCTTCCTTAACTATCACGTCCGTTATTAGGAAATATAGCAGATAGTCTATCCTGTGTGTCTGTTTTGCTTCTGTGTGATTAGTCAACTGAAACAACATGATTTTTTTTTGATACGTGGCCTAACAGATTAACCCCACTTCACCTGATGTTTAGTGTAGGTGGATTCAAGTCGCGAAAATAGTGCGGTAGAATGTGTGCCACCCAGCCATCCTCACCTTATCGGCCTGAACCTAATCCTCTACTCCGTGAGGCCCTGAAACTCTACATAGACCTACTACTATCCCATAGGCCAAATCCGCATAATATTTCGAACCAACACCTAGGCTTGTTGAAAATATATCGATGTATCGATATATCGATATTTTTTGTTCGATATATCGATATTTTTTGCCGGTATATTTTGATTCGATATATCGATACATCGATACAAAATGACCAATATCGAAATTCGTATCAAAAACGATATTTTTTTAATTATTAGCGGCATATCACGATCTAACTAAATTCGTATCTGGAAAAATCGTAACTGGATCTCAGATTAATGATATTCAACATATCTATGATCTGTGCTGTATTTAGTATTGTCTATGTCATCATTCGAAAATAGGGTCTATTTTTAGGGATATAATTTTCGTTCCATCATTATTCTGCGTGTCATATTTCGTGAGCTACTGTCCGATATTTTTGGGAAAATTGGTCCGATATATCGATGTTTTTTTCGCGATATATCGAAGCCGATATTGATATTTTTTAAAAGATCGATGTATCGATATATCGATATTTTTTTCAACTTTCGACATCCCAACCAACACCTACAGACCACTCTCCGGGGTTTCGACCCAACCAGTTATCATTTTACCGCATTCGGCTTCACCACTAGTGTTTTGACTATGAGTTAGATAAAATGGTTACATTTCAACATATTACCCTTTGATATTGAATGTGTTGACAACGACACAAACATTTCACTGTATAATCAGTCTTCGTGGAATCAAAAGCGAGTAAACTTCACTTTCCAATATTTCAATGGAAAATTTAATTTGTGTATCAATGAATCCAATCATTTTATTTTAATAGCAGGTTTCCAAAATATTCCTTTGATTATATTACAGTTTAAATAATTCATGGAAACTATGAAGCTACTTTAAATGTTCAAGTATTGGAATTTCCAATTTCACCCGTTAACTTAAAAAACTAAATAAAACTAGTTTTTACGGGTTAATGCACGAAACTTTATTTATTTATTGACGTTTCGCAGCCTTTTCAGGTCTGGATCGTCAGAATAATGATTTTTTATTTAAAATTGTCGAGCTACCTTCGAAAGACTTATATTGAGCGTTCGGTTATTTCATTGGAAGATTTTTAAAATTTTATTGTCTATGTATGAATTTATTATTTAATTTACTTAATAAAGTATTTTTATTTAAAATTCTTGTTTGTAATTTTGAGTTTATTTATTTGACCCTAACTACCGTAAACTACCACCGGTTCCAAAATTGGGAGACCTTCCTGAGAAGAACCGGCGAAACAAACTCAAGAGAGGCTTTCTATCTCCTTCTTATGTTAAATTATGCAAACAAAAAGAACTAATAGTATCTGATGGTCTTGCAGTGTGTGCTCGGGGTTGGGATTTTATCTCCTGTATAATAGGTTCCCAAGCTGGTGGTATTACCAACCATCTTCCCTATTGAAATTTGGATATTTTTTAATCTCAATAGCCTCGCGCATCATTCGAGGAACGAACCGCCGCTCAGCTGCAAGGATCTGTGGTCTATCAAATCTAATGTAGTGGTTTGGTCCCCCTAATGCATGTTCAATAAAGTTTCGTGCATTAACCCGTAAAAACTAGTTTTATTTAATGAGTGATGTGCGTGAAAACCTAAGAAACAAATATATTAAAAAATGGTTGCCTGTAAAGTCGGTTTTACGGGCGAAGATTTTACGTGACAACGTCTTTTTCTCGGTAGAATATTTATTGATATGAATATAATTAAATTGCACAATAGGAACAAGGAATTGAATGAAAATAAGAATTGCACAAATTTTAACTATAGAAATATATTTTGTTTACTAAAACATTGTACATGTAAACTTAAACTTAACACGAGAGACTCATCGTAACGTTACCGAGCGTTACACTTTTTCATAAGTGACTCCCAGCCGCAACCTAATTTAAGACGTTGTCACGTCAAAAACTAATTTTAAATAACGCTTTTTGAAACACAGTTAACATTTAAATTGTCAAACAAAATTTGTAAACGCCATAAAGTGGTTGCGGTAATTCATGGAAATATGGAAATGTTGTATTAAAAAATCATATTCGTCTTTCTTTTTTTTTTTTTTTTTAATTTTAAAAAGGATATTGGAAACTTTTGTGCTGGAAGTCTGCTAGATTAAGTACATAAATAAATAAATATTTCCGACACTCACACCAATTAGCCTAGCCCCAAAGTAAGCACTATAAGGCTTGTGTTATGGGATGCTAGGATAACGGATAGAATACATATATTGTACATATATAAGTATATTTATATAAATACATATTAAACATCCATGACTGGAGTACAAATGCTTGTATTCATCACACAAACATCTGCCCCCACCGGGATTCGAACCCGGGACCTCTCGAGTCGGCGACAGCCATGAAACCCGGCGTACAAACCACTCGGCCACGGAGGTCGTCACATAGATACAAACCAATGTAAATTTTCATATTTCAAAGCCTTTTTTTCGTACCTATAAACTAAATTATAATGATCATATACAACGTATCATAATTATCGAACTTTGGCTAGTTTCTTGCAGTGTCTTCAGAAAATATTTCAAAATTAAAATGAAATGAAAAGTCTTTTATTCAGTCTAGGCTGTTACAAGCACTTGTGAAGGTCAAGAAGCTACGCCATCGGTTCGCAAAACTACGGCGGGAGACCTTGCACTGAGAAGAACCGGCAAGAAACTCAGCAAGGGCTGTTTTTTTCTCCCCGTATTATTAAATACAGATTCGTCAAGTTGAAAAATGACTTCAGAGATAAATAACTACAAAATAGCCTCTTGTCCGGAATTTTGAATACTTCTAGACAGATATTGTTTAATTTTCTAAATGAATTGACATTGTAATTAATATATTTGACATTTAATTGGCTATTAATAATTGAATTTAAATTGAATTATAACTAACCACAAAAATTTGACGATGGGTAGGCTTAAAACCAGCTGCGCTGTGCCTACTCCTTTTTCCAACTCATATTTAATACGCATATATAATGTAATAATACGGTATGGAAATAAAGTACTTGTATTTGTATATTGCTATCGCAACCCAACAAATAATATAATGACGGGAGAATCGTACCCAAATATTCCAAAATAACATCACCATCAGTTAATATCTCACCCGAAGCACAATACAGCAAAATATGAGCGCGCGTCCAGATTTTATTACCAACTTGCACTTTACAATCAACATAAGTCATGGCGGGCACAACAGACGGCGTTTTTTTATTACTTTTAAGGTGTGTAAGGGCGTTTACGCACGATGGTAGATATTGTCACATATTGTTATGGTAGATATTGTCACATATTGTGTGGATTCTGGTATGGTTTTCTAGACCTGAACTTGGTTTTGCAGCGGTGTATCCTTGTCATTCTTTATACTGACTGAAAAGGGGGGACTGATGTTGTATTTGGTTTTGGGTTGGGAGAGTAGTGCCAGAATCGACAACAGTGTTTGGGTAATCACATGCATGTGTCCTGCAGTTATGTTTATAATTTGTTATAATAATGTACTCTGGTACTTATATATTTTTTTTTCTATCTTTGTAACATAGTATCCATGTGTGGTTATGAGTAGTCATGCTCTCTTAAAAATCTCTTCGGTGGTGTCGTGTGAGGCGGGTAGTTACGTTCCCTAAAAAATGGTTGAGCGAAGCGATGGCTGGTTCATGCGTCATGCTCGTGAACGGATGCTGCCAGCGGAGATGAGTCTGCTCTTGCTTCATTGGATACTATTAATCGTTGTACTAAACTTTAATCGTTCATTTTTTTTTGCCTAAACAGCAGGACACGGCATTCCCAAACTTTGTTAAACCAGTTTTTTATATAGTCATAATTTTTATTATATTAGCATTTGCAATGGAAAGTGACTTTATGAGTTACTTCATATTGAAGTCATTTTTCAATTTGACGACTCTGTATACAATACAGGGAGAAAAAAACAGCCCTTGCTGAGTTTCTTGCCGGTTCTTCTCAGTACAAGGTCTCCCGCCGTAGATTTGCGAACCGATGGCGTAGCTTTTCGACATTCACAAGTGCTTGTAACAGCCTAGACTAAATAAACGATATTGAATTTTGATTTTTTTTGAATTTTGTATCGTTCGTTAGAGGAGCACGATGGCGCAAGTGGTTAGCGCGTTCGGCTGCGATCGTTGAAGTTAAGCAACTTTCGCAGTGGTCGGTCATTAGATGAGTGACCAAAAGTTGATAAACTTGCTTAACTTTCACGATCTCAGATCCGACACGCTAACCGCAAGGCTGCGTTCCAAATCTACGCTCTAAGTGCAACAAATGTCAATTTTGTCATAAGCTTCATACATTATACTATCATTCTTCTTCTTCTTCTTCTTGCTACGGGCGTTTCCGCAACTCGACGTCCTTATGGCGCCTGTTTTGCGTGAGGAGGGTGTGTGGCCGGAATCACTCCAGCCAGCCCAGCTCCCCCAGGAACGCCCCCAGGGCCTTCACATTGGTGACTGCCTCTTGAAGGTTTCCCGGTGAGCCGAGGTATTTCGCCCGGTATTCGGCCACTCCGTTGCATTCCAGCAGAACGTGAGTAGCTGTTTCTTCTGCCTCCATGCATCCTCTGCATAGGGGGCTGTCCGTGACACCTAAGTTAAAAAGATGTCTGTTAAAATGTGCATGTCCAGTGATAGCACCCGTTACCATGCGCAATGTAGGTTTGCTTAGCTGTAGGAGAGTTTTGGAGAAGGCAGCGTTCACCCGTGGCAAAGCGAGCTTGGTCTGCCTGCACGTCTCCAGGTCGAGCCAGTATTGTTGGTGTAGTTCGGCAGTGTGCTCGCGGATTTTATTGACGAGACAGCTTACCGGTATTGGGACGATTGGTTCAGGACCTGTTGGGGTCGTGTCAGATCCCTTCCGGGCCAGCTCATCCGCAGCGTCGTTTCCGCGTGATCCACTGTGTCCCTTGATCCATTGGATGGTGATGGAATTGCTTGACCCTACCTTGTTTAAGGTTTGGTGGCATTCCTGTAGGAGGCTCGATCTGGCTAAGCAGGCATCTAGAGCTTGTAGGACTGATTTACTGTCGGACAGTATTCGTATTTCCTGACCTGTTACCTTTCTTGAAAGGATCGCTGTTGCCGCCAGTGTGATGCCCATACATTCAGCTTGGAAAACTGTGTTGTATGGGCTTAAGGGGAACGCGATGTGTATGTTGAGGTCCTCAGAGAAAACACCCGCGCCCGTGCTCGATGAGGTTTTAGAGCCGTCGGTGTAGATCATGAGAGCCTTGTGTGTTACCTTTGGATCGTTGTCATCCAGTAGATGTATTCTATACTTTTTGTCAAATATGAAGGCGGGTATTATTTTGTCACATGCAGCATCTATGAGCGGAGTGTTTACCCATTCCTTCAGTATACCGTTGAGATGCTTTGCTCTTTCGAACCTTACCAGTCCAAACTTTTGTAGTCTCAACGCTGTTTTAGCCGCTTCCTGTCTTATGTAGATATGGAGCGGTGTGATGTTTAAAATAACTTCCAGTGCTGCGGTTGGAGCTGTACTCATGCACCCGGTCACCGCGCTGCATATCTGCCGCTGGAAGCTTTGTAGTTTGTTGACACAAGTAGTCTGGATAGATCTCGGCCACCATATGATGGCGCCATAACTTACCATTGGTCGTATGACTGTGTAGTATAACCATAGGAACAGTTTTGGTGCAAGACCCCAGCGCTTCCCTAACATTTGACGACATTGCCAAAGTGTTACGCTGGCTGTCTTGATTTTGTGTTCCACATGGTTACTCCAGTTTAGCTTACTGTCAAGTATAAGGCCTAGATACTTTACCTCCTTCGACAGTTGTAGTGTGATACCAAACAGCTTCGGCAAGTTGAAAGCACCTACGTCACGTTTGGTTGTAAACATTACCAGCTCTGTTTTTGTTGGATTAACTGCGAGGTCGTATTTCCTGCACCAGCATTCAATCATTTTCAGAGCACCTTGCATGGTGTTACAGGTAATGCTGGCGTGGGTGCCTAGGGTAAGTATAGTAATGTCATCTGCATACCCTATGGTGTAGTAGTGGTTCGAGTTTAGCTTGGTCAGCAGGTCGTCAACTACGAGGTTCCACAGAAGTGGCGAGAGGACCCCTCCTTGCGGACATCCTCGTGCCACCACTGCTCCTCTGCTGTCATCACCTTTTACCCGAACTATTCTATTGCGAAGCATGTTAACTGTCCAGTCAATGATTTGTTGCTCTACTCCGTGTCTCCTGAGGGCAGATTCAATGCTGGTGAAGTTGGTCTTATCGAAAGCACCCTCTATATCGATGAAGGTTCCGAGGCAGATAAGTTTATTTTGAAGGGCTTCTTCTATCTTACCGACTAACTGATGGAGAGCCGATTCAGTAGATTTACCTGAACTGTAGGCATGTTGATGTTTGTGTAGTGGGGCATTGATTAATGCTCCACTGCGTAGGTATCTGTCACATAGCCTTTCCATTGTCTTAAGTAAGAAGGTTGTTAGGCTAATGGGCCTGAAGGATTTAGGGTTAGTATAGTCGGTTTTACCCGGTTTGGGTATGAATACTACCTTGACCTCCCTCCACAGATGTGGAGTGTACCGATGAGCCAGACATGATCTTAGTATACGAGTAGCCGCATCGACCACGTCCTGTCCGCCCCATTGTAGTAGTGCTGGAAAGATGCCGTCAGAGCCAGCAGATTTGAAAGGCGCAAAGCAGTTGATAGCCCACTTTACTCCCTCAGGCGTAATTACCGTCTCTGCTAGTCTCCAGCATCCTTCTGTTGTACTTGGAGGTTCATCTTGCCAAGTCACCTGCTCTGTAAGCTGGCAGTCCGGAAAGTGGGTTTCTAGGAGGATAGCGTCGCAGTCAGCACGATTGTGGGACAATGTGCCGTCAGGTCGACGCAGGCTTCCCAGCACGCCAGGGCCTTGCTTGGCCAGCAATTTCCTTACCCGGTTTGCCTGGTTGGTGGAGCTTATCTCCTCGGTGAAGTTCCTCCAGGAGGCTGTTCTCCAGTATCTAATACGTTTTTTGTACTTAGCTTTGGTAGCTTTGTAGTTGTCCCAGTCTGTGTCGCTGCATGTATTCATTGCTCTGTTAAGGCACTTCCTCACCTTTCCTCTCAATCTCTCGAGCTCCGGCCCCCACCAGTGGTGTTTTCCGGATACTCTCGAGTTCGGGAGTCTAAGGGGGCAGGCCTCTTCGTAGCAACGCGTTATGCTGTCCGACAAGTGTTTTACCTGTTGTTCTAGCTGCTCCGTGGTTTCAATTCTGCCCTTACCGGAGTTGTTTCTTAGAAGGTCCGCCAGTAGTTGTGCGTAGCGGTGTTTATCGGTTTTCCGAGGGTACCTTTGGGGTGTAGGAGGTAGAGTTCCTACCTGTAGTGTAAAACGGATCCAGCGATGATCTGAGCATGATGCCTCATTGGAGACATGCCAGCCAGATATAGCTGTTGCCGCTCTTGGTGTCGCGAGGGTCAGGTCTATGATGGTCTTGCACCGTCTGCCTACGAAGGTAGGTTCATTGCCTGTGTTGATTAACTCTAGGTTAGTAGTCAGAAGGAATTCAAATAATTGGTTACCTCTGTTGTTGCTTTGTTCCATTCCCCACACAGGGTGATGGGCATTGGAGTCTGTCGCGATGATCAGATCTACGTTTTCCCGAGCACAGAAGCGGACCAGAGACGCAACGTTTTCTGGTGGGGCCCGCTCGCTGTCAGGCATATATGCAGAGGCTATGATCACGTCACAACTGTTATTATCTTGGTTTAGGGTCAGTTTTACAGCGCAGAGATCTCTGGAACAGAAATTCATTAAGGGCTGTGTTCTGATGTTTTTGGAAATGTATATGCAGGACCTTACGTCGCTAGTAGTGGCTTGAACGAGCTTACCTCCTATACTGGAGAGTCCTCGCACCGTGCCACTCCTAATCCACGGCTCCTGGATTAGTGCGACTGCTGTGTTGTTGGTCTCCAACCACCGCCGAAGCTGAGCCGTTGCGGTTACGCTGTGGTGGAGATTTATTTGCAGTATGTTTGCACTACTGCAGAGGGACGCCATCGTCCTGGCAGTCGACGTCCTCAAGTCCCAGCCCGTCGAGCTCCAGGAGACACTCCTCACTGAGCGGCGAAGACGCCACCTGCGAGGGTCCCGGAATTTCGACAGCCGGTGACGAGGCACGTAGAACAACGGCGTCCGTGGGGCCAGCGCTGGATGTGGATGGTGTTGGGGGCGCTGGTGTAGGTTTCGCTGTGGTTTGAGCCCCGAGTGGTGCTGAGGGGTTGGACGTCGGCAGAGTGTCGACGTACTTCCCCTTGGCGTCCCTGAACTTCAGGTACACCGACCCAAACATAAAGCTGAGTCGGCGTCCCCTAGCCAGGATCGCAGGCACAACGTCCTCAGGGATCGAAACCACAACGAATGTGGCCCCGATGGAAGGCTGCTGTTGGATGCCGTTAAGCAGCCAACGTTCGGGTGTCAGGTCTGGATTCCCGATCTGTAGGCATTTGCCTAGCAACGCCTGATCGTGTTTCCAGAGCTTAGGCAGCACAAAACCACACCTGACTCTCTTGGGGATCTCGTCGTCCCGGAGGACAACAAGCTCTCCCAGGTCCGAGTCGTGGAGGTCTCGTACCACCTGTTGGAACCACCCAAACGTTGCGGTGTTGGTGCAAGTGAAGCGAAGGCACCCGTCCGCGTAGAGGGGTTTCCCGCTAAATGCAAGACCCTCCCTCATACAGGCCGGACGCTCCGTGCTCATCGCTGCCTGTAAAAAGGCTTCCTCGAGCTTCTCCTCAATTAGCTCCGCCGTCGGTCTCGAGATAAACCCGGTCTTCGACGTAACGGCGCACCTGATGAGAGCCGAGGAGGCCGCTGCAGCTGCGTAGGATTTTGGGGCGGTCTCGGTCGCCGTCGTCTTAGGCCGTTTGGATTCGCCTCGAGGAGACACTGTCTCATCGAGCCTAGCCCGCTTGGCCCCAGACTTCGTCTTCGCGGGTCCTTTCCCCTTTTGCTTTGGGCGGTCCAGCTTCCGACTCGGGCCCGGCATCACCTGGGGTTGCTTGGGCAGCTGGCTGCCTTTCGCTCCCCCTGGAGTTCCAGAGCCCTTGTCTTCTGACTGGGCAATACGGTCGCTAGCAGAGGCCGTCAAACGGGCGGCCCGTTTGAGCTGCCGTCTCCTTCGCGTCCGCTCCCTCTGCTTCTCCAAACGCCTCGAGGTCTGACCGGATGGTGCAGGGGTCTGAGTTTCCTCTACCTTCCTAGCTCCTTTCCTGGTCACGACCGTCCAGTTCTGCTCTAGCAGATGTAGGGTGTCCTCAATTTGAGGTGTGGTGGTGCTTTTCTCAAGCACGCATTCCGATTTCTCGGTCTGCATGCGAGTAGCATTGCCCTCTGGTTTCCCATCGGGTGTTGGCGGAACGTTGAACCTGTTGGTGTCCATAGTTCTTGTGTTTAATCTTCATCCAGTCAGCTTCCCACCCTCCTTGGAGCCCGCACATTTGGGAGTGCCCATAGTGGTGCACTAGGATTACCGACTGGATATAGGAGCAGAGAGTTGGTGTCAGGTGCGACATCGGAAGCTCGAAATGTGTGGCTGGTTTACCGGTTCAGAGTACCCCAGTTGTTCCACACACCCTTGCCTCGTCAGCATGACCCTAACCATCCAGAACGGCAAGCCGCCCCGGACCCCTCCACTCCTCGCTGCGGCCCTCTGACGGGACGCGTGACCGTTTCCTCTCTGGCGCTACCCAAAGAGGCTACCGTTTCGGTTGAAATCCGGACCAAAGAGGGCGTGTTGTGTCGCGAAGGTACTACCGCCGACCTCGCTTCACTCAACCCTCCAGGACTCCTTCATCCCCCCTTACGGCGCTCAACTGCGCAGGCCATAGCGCAGGAGAGGCTAATAGTCTACCGGGCCGCCTCCCATTTTCCCGGTAGAGCCGAAGGCCTTTGTTAGGGTCGGCCTTAAGGAGTGACAGGATTCAGGATAAGGGAGGGGTTGACGATTAATTGGAGTTGGAGAGAAGGGAGTGCGGGTCACGGGAAATGTCTCCCTTGATGTTGGAGTGCATCAGTGGGATAGCATCACTAAATTCAGCTACGAGGATCCCAGGGTAGGTGTTAGTGTACGTTGCCTGTTAGCAGATCCAAGTATTACCGGGGTGAACGACGTGGACGTAAGAGTGACACTTGACGGTAGACGTGAATTGCCCAACAACGTACACTTGGGCTCACATCAGCCGCCCCTCCCCCCAATAATAATTATACTATCATAATATAATATTTTATATCAAATTCAAATGTCAGGTAAAAAAGTTGTACTACACACACATACTGCACACAAGCGTAGGTTTGGAACGGAGCCCAGATCATAGAACTTACCGATAATGTAATGTCTATCCTTAATATCTTTAAATGCTGTGACTTTCGTAAACACTATGTAAAACATATTACCTATAATAATATTTATTAAATTTCATAAATAAATCTTTTCAAAGTGGGCCTACAATTAAATTATTTAATTTGTATTATTTTTACTTTCACTTAATTTTTATTTTATTTTTACATTGCATTCTCATCGTGTACGCACAGCTTAACATTGACAGATATATTCCCGTAATGGCGGGCCGGTGGATCATAAAAATTATATCAGGCCAAACTGAAATTGATTTCGGCGACGGATTGAATAATAAATTCCCACTGTGCAGATGCAAATTTTATTTGTTTACTTACCCGCTTTTTAATAACATCATGACGCGAAGTGAACGGTTCAAAGTGTTCGAATTGTTTAAATATATAGGCCTATGCTATGCACCAGCAGTTACACATTATTAAGCAGATGATGATAATGATTCGTATTGATTGACAAATTATGAAATTGTAAACATAATCATTATCTATTTATTGTTCCTTATGAGCTAAATTTATAAACACTATTATGAAGATATTGCATTTGTTGTTGTCGTAGGAGACGCCAGGAGATATTTTAGGTATCTCCGAAGTTTCAAACCGTATAGTTCCACCTATTTGGAAGTTAACGGACCAAATTGGAACTGTCCGGCTAGCAACTGTTTTAGGGATGTTAGGTAGGGACTTTTAAAGGGAATTCAATTTTAAGTGTTTAAAATATAACATTTTTTGGTTCTGTGAAAAGAGCGGTGAAAAAGAAATTGAGCCTGATGGCGAGTGGTAAACGGTGACTACCAAGTCCATGGGTCTTTTATAATTTTACTGGAGTACTTAACACAATATAACGGATTTGTTGTTTAGCCACTTCTTCCCATCCAATCATCACAAGTCAAACAAAACTTCTCCATGCAAAAGCTACGATTTGAGAGGACAGCCGATGACGACCCCTCTTAAAATGGATGACCATTTTTATCTGAAAGATATCTTGTCAGTTCCAAACGTTATTAAACATCGCCTTATTTTATATCGGTCTGGGACCCTGAAATCTATCTTTAGTATGATTAGTTTTGGCGTTTGTGAAGTCAGCATTGAGTGAGCAGCACTATGATCAGGTTTCAGTCAGTGAAACAACGCGCTTTTTTTATTCCTACCTAGCGGTGGAAAGAATTAGTTGGACAGAGAAACTAACAAATGAAAGGGTATTGGACATTGTGGATGAACGGAGAACTTTGATCGACACACTAGAGAACAGAAGGGGAAGAATGTTCGGCCACCTTGTGCGACACGACGAATTCATAAAAACCTTCATTGAGGGAAAAGTGGAAGCAAAGAGAGGAAGGGGAAGACCGAGGATAGCCAACATAAAGCAAATCAAGGAAAAGGTTGGCGTCGAGTCGTTCAAGGGGCTCAAAGAGTTGGCGGAGGATAAAGGGAGATAGAGGTGGATTCATAGTCTGCACCGACAAGAGCATAGCTCTTAAATTTAGAGAGAGAGAGGGGGAGAGGGTGAAAAGTCCTCATGGATATCCCAGCCGGCTGTAAGGTTATGTCAGACTCTTACTGACGAAAAAAACCCTGATAGGCCTCTGGCCAGGAAGTCCTCTCATCGGAAGCAATCGCAAGGTGGGGATGACACAGTATCTCCGCGCGTACCTACAATTCGTTTACAGTTCCTTCACCGCACCATATGTCGCAGAGAGTATCACCACTGCCATCTTGATGCTTGGCATTCTAGCACCTTACTGACAAAAAACCACCCGTAGGCCTTTGGCCGGGAAGGCCTCTAAGGCTACATCGGAAGCAATCGTCCTCCAATGTGGGGACAACGCAGTATCTCCGTGCGTACCTACAATTCGTTTACAGTTCCTTCACCGGACCATATGTCGCAGAGAGGAGTATCAACACTGCCATCTTGATGCTTGGCATTCTAGCACCTTACTGACAAAAAACCACCCGTAGGCCTCTGGTCGGGAAGGCCTCTAACGCTACATCGGAAGCAATCGTCCTCCAAATGGTAATGACACAGTATCTCCGCGCGTACCTACAATTCGTTTACAGTTCCTTCATCGCACCATATGCCGCAGAGAGAAGTTTCACCCCTGCCATCTGGATGCTTAGCTAGCACCATGCCTTACGTATGTTCTTGGGTGCCAGCAAGATCTGCAACGAACTATCCTCAGCTGTCTTCTCTCTTAGCTATTACAATGGCGGTCTACAAAAGGCGGGTAAACCTTTTCCTTCAGTGACGGCAACGCATGATTGGTAATATTGGTAATGTTGCAAGTGTCCATGGACAGCAGTGACCACTTACCATCAGGTGAACTGATAGCTCGTCGCCTGCGTAAACATAAAAAAGGTAAATTCAAAAAGTCAAAGTACCCGACTGCTTAAATATTACTTTAAATGAAAACTGAAAAGAGAAGAACAAGACCAGTAGTCTATAATTCTGTTAAGTAAGGAACAAAGCTACTTTAACAGTCGGGACCCATTAGATATTCAAGATTGGATAATTTTTTTTTCACAGCGCCTTGTCTTGCAATAACACAGCTGTTACTAAGTTTTATTCACGCTATACTAGTACCATATTTATTATGTTTAGTTACACTGATGTTTATGTTTTTTCCTCACAATGCCACTATGTCAGTAATTAATCAACGATTGTTGATTGTGCTAAACAAAAAATTATATGCCATTATAATTCGTAGTGTTGTCTCGTCTGAGAACTTGTCGGATATCTCTTGATGTATGAGGTAGCTGTACAATATTGACGGATTACGTAAGCCGATCAATGCGGACGGGCATCACTACAAGAAGTATCGGTCTTCGTTAAACCAGCCCGGATCGGATGGAAGTATGTACTAAAAATACCAGAATACATAGATACCATCACACGTGAACTGTATAACCTCTTCGGATCGCGGTGGCTGCGTTTACACCAAAGTGTATGTTAAGCCGTTAGATCCACTTAAAAAAGTGAAACGGGGAGATTAGTTTTAAATGCAAAACTACAAAACTGTGCCTGTCGTCGCCTTGTATTGAATTTTCTGCCGACATAAAATAGTGTTTAAATAATTGAACATTAATTTGAAATTTAAAATAATAATACAATTACCAAACTGCACCTATCAAAACGCTGCTAAATACATATATTTGACGATATTAATAAAGCTGTTGTAATGCACTACGTAGTCCACTTAAAAATATGTACTTTAAAAAAGCTTCACTTTAATTTCACACTCATGAAAATGCAAAACAAACTGACAAATCTGTCAAAAATGTAGGCATAAACATAGGCATTCCTATGTTAATTCAAACTCATGTAACTTCTTCGAGCTCAGTGAAGACCAGCATCAATTTCTGCATCTACCTTCCTATTCCCGACTGTGCTGCTGACATGATATTATTTTTATGTAGATAAATACTTTGTATTTACTAGTGGGTTACGACAAGAAACATAGACTTTATGTGTATGAAACATTTGATTTATTGTATATTAATTCATAAGCTTGCGACATAGGATGTCAAAATTTTACTACTTATATATATACCTATATATATTTTTTTAAGCATGTAACTGCTAGATGTTATAATCTAAAGAAAATTTTACTAGAAAAAAGAACCACGCGCCATGGATGCAGACGGGTCTCGAACCTGCACCTTTCGCTATCCGGGCAAATTATGACGACGGCCCTGATGGCGGTGTCGAATTTTCTCAAGTACTTCTTAGGCTGCACGGCAGCGCCATCCCTTCGCATTGTAGGTATACCCACAATGTAAAATTTCGAATAATATCGAAATTTACTACTAATTTAGATTTTAAAGTGTTCCCTCAAGGCAAGAGAGCCTTATATGCGACGCTGACAACAGGTGATCTTCATGTGTCGCGTTGCACTACCGTGTAACCGTCATCCCGGATGCTAACCAACGAAACGGTACCGAATCGGTCCGTCTAATGGCTTCTAATTGTTTAGCTCGGGCTCGCGTATCGAACGATCGCGGCCGTCGAGATCATATCGCGAGAGATAACCTCTCTGACAGCAGTTTCGTGTTTTTTTTTCCCCCTATCTATCTCCAGAATACGTATGCCAACGGTAATTTTGTTCCGAGATGATACTCGTGGGTGTCTATAATATGCTTTATGGAGTTAATGAGCCAGAAATTCCGATACATACTTATTTCTTTTTAAGTAAAGAATGAATGGAACCTAGATGCTCAAAGTTTATTTCATTGAATGTAAGAGATTTTTTTTCTCTGTTTTCAATTTAGTATAAATTCTAGATTACTATTTTTTTTTATTTTCTATATGGCTTCGCACGGTTTGTGCATTTAGCCAATGTCAAGTGTAAAATGTTTACATATTCTATAGCACTCGTGGTCAAAATATTAGTCAAGTCAAAGTAAGTGGCAATCAAGTCAATCCCTCTTTCCCCATGTTTCAGTAAAAGTGTGGGGATATACTGGAACCTTCCCGTGGACTTCTTGAGGGAACGTCGAAAGACACTTTCCGCTATTTTGTTTCACCTGCCAACACTTGTGCATGTTCCCGAACACTTAGTGGTTAATAATCCACCATTATTACACACTAACATCCGCCACAACACAATTTTTAACAAGAAAAACAAAACTGCTAAAGTGACGCTTTCCGATCCCGCCAAAAAGTCGTATTGAAGGTTCTAGATCAGCGAAGTACGCATCTGATGGAGTCGCCGTCAATTCGAAGACGAACAATACAGCAGTATGTCAAACGGTCGCTTTTAAAACAAGAAGTGGGTAATTTCCAAATTTGAAATGAATGCAAAAGTTGGCATGGACGTATGAATGCAATGTTGGCATAGACAAAAAGACACCATGATTTGTGAATATTCAACATAGCGATGCGCGACTACAAATGATTTTACCTTCCGACTAATACGTAATTACTAATTTGGCTATTCGAAAGGCAAATTAGTAGTATGTCAATGTTATTATTCGAATAACGATTACTAATTAGTAATAATAATATGTCAAATGTCGCTGCGTGCGACGCGCACCGCCCGATACCTTCGACTCCAGTCGAATGATATAAAGCGCAGTCGACTTAGTCGAATGATTAGTATTAGTATTATCCGAAGTCACGCATATCTAATTCAACAAATAAATAAGCAAATTTAGAAAGTGCTACTTATTTTTTATCTATACTTATAATAAATCTGTAGAGATGTCAATTCTGTACATGAAATATATTTTTAAAATAACTATCAGGGGGTGATTAGTGATCGATACTGATGCCAAAAATGCAATCAGTAAAATTTTTGTCTGTCTGTCTGTCTGTGTGTGTGTGTGTATGTTCCTTATAGAAACAAAAACTACTCGACGGATTTTAACCAAACTTGGTACAACTATTCTTCATAATCCTGGGCAGGTTATAGTATACTTTTCATCACGCTACAATCAATAGCAGCAGAGTAGTGAAGGGAAATGTTGGGATAACGGGAGAAGTTACTCCATTTTTTAAGCTTCCGTCGCGGGTGCAGCCTTAATGGTTAAAGTTACATAGAAATCATGTATGACGGAAATATTCTACATAAAATTGTCTAAAAAATATCCCGCAATAGCATATGTCTATCTTTTATGGTTGACTCACAATAACACGTGTATATATAAATAAAGTCATTCTTTATAGCACAAGCCTGAGAACAAAAACTATAGTTTACACTACAGCTCTACACCGAAGCGGAGCGAGGGCGGGCCACTAGTATATTAATAAGAGAGAAGTTTGTAGAGTGAGATCTATGTTGTTAAATTCACTAGGATAAAATTTAAGAAAATATTATTTTTCTTATTTACGTGTACTTAATTGAGACTGTTTAACTGCTGCGTGTACATTTAAAAGATTGCGCCTTTGTTTTTTCATAGAATATCAAAAAGAGAGTGTTTCTTAGTTATCCACAATCGTTTTCCATTATAGGTACTATTTATAATTAACAAAAGATAATGTTTCTCTTTGATCTGTTATTCTTATTTGGTATATCATCTTTGAGAAAATATGTTTCCGTTATTACGGAAATTAACTCTCGTTCTGTATAAATAGCAATTCCTTTGCAATACCTTGATCAAATATTTTAATTATAATGAAGGAAGATTTATTTATGGTTATAATTGGATTATAAACCTGAACAAGCGTACACAAAACCGATAGCTCCGAATTTATTAACAATTATATACTCATACAAATACCATATTAAACCTCATTGTATTCTTGTAGTTCTTAAATTGTATTAGTGTACATTTGCAAAACATTGTTTGCATATAAAAAATCATTATTCTGACGAGACCAGAAAAGGCTGCAAAACGTCAACAAATAAATAAATTTCGTGCAGTAATCCGTTAAAACTAGTTTTATTTATTACAATTAAATTAAATTGACATTCACATGCCCTGTCGTTGGCAAAAAAGATGAACTAAATCGAAATTACCATCAAAATGTATCTTGTCCGTTTCGTATGAATAAATAAATTTCTTTCTAAAAAACAGGATAAAAAGATCAGATTCCATTTAACGCTTCGATAAGATCAGCTGGTGGATAATCCCTATGCATCCCTGTGGGCTCCGCACGCCCACTCTTCAAAGAACACGGCATCTAATTAAAGACTATTCCACAATAACCCGGCTTGGAACTACAATAATTAATGCGACCTTATTTTGTTTCACTATATTTTTGAAGTTATACTTCTTTAGGCGCGTTATGAAAAAATGATGAGAGTGAAATTTTAAGATGCGCGCGCATCACTGTAACACAAAATTTTAACAGCATTTTTGTTTACCGCACATTAAGAAAATCTACCAACAAAATAGAATCTCTATTTAGTGGGTGCTAACGACTGTATTGTGAAGGCCTATCAAAAGTATTTATTAATCTGGAACAACGGAACCAAAGCGCGATTCAGGAGACTACAGCGCCATCTCTTGACCATTGGTGTAGTAGAACCAAAAACCACATCTTTATTTTTGTAATAAAGTAACAGTTATAGGTATTCATATTTATAATATTTATGCACATGTTTCTAGTTTGTATATTCGGAATACGTGTTTGAGTTTCATACAAGTGCAAATCACATATGTTCTAATAAATTATATTCAGTAGCGATTTTAATTGAATATTTTGATTATTTATTTATTTTTTCAAATTAAAACTAAACTTTATTGACTGTGTCCTTTTCCAGACTTTTTATTAATTTATTGTAATTAATTATTTGCATGCAATTAAAAACTAATTTTAAACAATGCCAAAGAAGGATAACTTCTCACGCGCCTACATAAGTACACGCACCCATTTTTTTTACCAGCGTTTTAGTGCGTTGCACTTTCGTTTAACGTTGAAATTATGCAATATTTATTTATTTGACGACCTCTGTGGCCGAGTGGTTTGTACGCCGGGTTTCATGGTGTCGCCGACTCGAGAGGTTCCGGGTTCGAATCTCGGTGGGGGTAGATGTTTGTGTGATGAATACGAGCATTTGTACTCCCGTCATGGATGTTTAATATGTATTTCTATATAAATATACTTATATATATACAATATATGTATTCTATCCGTTACCCTAGCATCCCATAATACAAGCCTTACAGTGCTTACTTTGGGGCTAGGCTAATTGGTGTGTTAAAAAAATGCATCCAGGTGATTTTAATAAATAAATAAATATTTCTTACATTCCCACCAATGAGTACAGTCCCAAAACAAGCATGTGAGGCTTGTGTTATGGGGTACTAGGGTAACGGAGAGATATAAGTTTAAACACACTAATATTTTAAAGGCGAAAGTTTATGAGTGTGTATGTTTGTTATGGAGGCCATACACATTAGGTTTTGCGTGATGGTTTTAACCGTGCATTCATAACCGACATGCATAACCGAGTTACATGTACCGAAAACTGTAGAGTTTTATCACATACATGCTAGGGCATGCTTGTCGGTTATGCATGTACGGCTAAAACCATCATGCAAAACCTAATGTGTATGGCTTCCATTACTTCTGCACGTCTAAACGGCTGGCGCGATTTTAATAAAATTTGGTGTGGAGTTAGCTGACACCCTAGATTAACACATAGGCTACGTTTTACTACAGGAAAACATCCCTAATAAACCGCGGATAACACCGCGGGGCACAGCTAGTCTATATATATTAAACTCAAAGGTGACTGACATAGTGATCTATCAACGCACAGCCCAAACAACTGGACGGATCGGACTGAAATTTGGCATGCAGGTAGATTTTATGACGTAGACATCCGCTAAGAAAGGATTTTGATCGATTCAACCCCCAAGGGGATAAAATAGGGAATGAAAGTTTGTATGAAACTTTGTCAATTTTAAACCGATCGGGCTGAGACTTTGCATGCAGGTATAAGAAGAATCATAGATGAATGTCATTGTGTATAATACAAGCCTGAGAACAAAAACTGTAGTCTGAACTTCAGCTCTACACCGAAGCGAAGCGAGGGCGGGCCGCTAGTAATACATGAAAGCAGGGATAAATTAGCACCTTGCCTTTTTGTTTCTGTTGGTGGGTAAGGTTACAGGATTCAGGGTAGAGGATGAAAACCATGGGTTGACAACGCAAAGTGAATAAAAGTTTGAAGTAGGTAGTTAGTACATTGAAAACCTCAGCTGGATTAAGGAAGCTGGTATCCTGGTATTGTAGAGGTCATAGTTAGAGAGGTCATAGACTGAGAATAAGAGGAAGAAAATAAATAAAAAAAGAAGGAATTGTCTAAGAGACTCACCGAGGTGACCGGTGATTAAAAGGTTGCAGCTACCTAGGTCAACGGTTCAACCTTGCTATCCAACGTGGAAATGTTGCTAGCCTATTGGGCACCATTTCTGACAGCGGCGCTGGGGGTGATATATTTTTTAATTTTTAAATAGGGATGATGACTAATTTTTTTTTCTTCGTTTATCAGGTAGATTATCAAAGAGTATTGGACACGTATTTTTTTCTTTTTTCACATAATATAAACATTGCAGAGATATATTGATTTGAAAAGTCACCTGACGTCACTAAAAAGTGACGTCACGAGCCCCTACTCCCAAACTTTGACGTGCTATAACTTTGTCATTTTTAGTTGATTGCCCAAAGAAAAAATACGTGTCCATTATTTTTTGATCATCTAACTGACGGACTAAATAGAATTTCGTTTACTGTACCCCGTCATCACCCCTATTGTATTTTATTTAAGTACTTAGTTATTTCTGGTTTTTAAATTTTTAGACATTAAGTAGTTTTAAGCTTTTGTAATTTTAAATATTTCAATGTAAATATAAATAAATTAATACCAGATATAGGATGATACGATTCCTGTTACTAAATTCTTTGGTCAAACAAACTAATTTGTAATCTATCTGCAATCCAAGTTGGTTATTCTTTTGTTTTATAGCTCTTAAATGACCATTCAATGGTAAACAGCCGAGTTCTGGGACAAGTGGGTTTGCCAGTACACAGTGCAGCGTTGTTCTGTATTCTTTAGTTGTTTGGTGTCATGTATGACGCATAAATATGTATAGAGAATCATTGTGCTAAAAACACTATTTGTGCGTGCCTCGTTCTGTTTGTTATTGGTACATTCGTAGACATGAAGTTTCGTATGTTAAAGCCTGTTATTGTACTTTTGTATAATTTATTGTTTTAAAAACGACTACTGTTTTTAAACTGTGGAATATATTGTCGCCAGCAGTGTTTCCGGACCAATCCGACCGAAAAACCTTAAAAAAAGAGCGTACTCCTTCCTTAAAGGCCGGCATCGCATTTGTGATACTCCTGGTGTCGCAATTGTCCATGGGCGACGGTGATCACTTACCATCATGTTAGCTGACAGCTCGTATGCCCCCTATAACATAAAAAAGGGATATTCAAAGTTAAAACGGATTTAGGCACTTGTAATATTGGGGGTATTATTTGCTAATTGCCTTGCATCCTATTGCATCACATCAGCAGATGCATGTTTTGGCCATCTTTTTCACTCTCTCTCTAAATTTAAGAGCTATGCTCTTGTCGGTGCAGACTATGTATCCATCTCCCTCTATCCTCCGCCAACCCTTTGAGCCCCCTGTACGGCTCGACGCCAACCTTTTCCTTTATTTGCTTTATGTAGGCTATCCTCGGTCTTCCCCTTCCTCTCTTTCCTTCCACTTTTCCCTCAATGATGGTTTTTATGAATTCGTCGTGTCGCACAAGGTGGCCAAACATTCTTCCCCTTCTATTCTCTAGTGTGTCGAGCAAAGTTCTCCGTTCATCCACAATGTCCAATACCCTTTCTTTTTCACTAGAGTAAAGAAACTGAGGACTCTTTTTAATATTAAAAGCGTGGCAAAGAAGCATATTATAGCCCGCCTGATGTAAGAGCCACGACAGCCTATAGACGTTTGCGATACAAACAATATTACTCGCTCCGTTGCTTACCCTGATCCAATCTCCTACCTCCGTGGAGCCCTGGGGACTTACATACCGACAGAAAAATGAAAGGTTATTTTGCTGTGATCTTCTGTAAGGTCCCACCTTACCCCAGATGGGCGCTCCATTAAAGCGACAAGTCTGTTAAGCCGTGCCTCCCTTAAAACCCTCTTATATATATAAAATTCAAAGGTGACTGACTGACATAGTGATCTATCAAGGCACAGCCCAAACCACTGGACGGATCGGGCTGAAATTTGGCATGCAGGTAGATGTTATGACGTAGGCATCCGCTAAGAAAGGATTTTGATCAATTCTACCCCCAAGGGGATAAAATAGGGAATGAAAGTTTGTATGAAACTTTGTCAATTTTAAACCGATCGGGCTGAGACTTTGCATGCAGGTATAAAAAGCCTGAGATCAAAAACTGTAGTCTACACTTCAGCTCTACACCGAAGCGAAGCGAGGGCGGGCCGCTAGTTTTGCAATAAAGCTTCAAACATATTTGTCACCCGGTTGGTGCACAACTACAATCCTGCCTGCTATGAATTATGATGTGGTGATCATACATTTATGTTCCCGAGTCGAAGTTATTAAAATTCATTAAGGTATCATATATCAGCTCCGCTCAGTTAAAGAATAAATTTTTGCTGTGAGTTGTCTAGAATCATGGAAAAAATGCAACATAGACCAATTTATATTGATCAACTATTTGCTATTAAACTAGGACTTATACTATAAAAATTAGAAAGAATCAGAAACATACAGAGAAGAGACGAGGGTAAAAACTCTACCGAAGATCAAATCAGAGATCTCATGCCTTGATCACACGTACCCAATAAACGGGCGAGACAGTAAAATGTTTCTCGGCCGAGACAGTGATGGAAGCTAAAAACTCATTTAAGAGCGTTCGGCCGCGTTCTCTCGGCGCTATGTTTATACGTACTGAGAACTCGGCCGGTCGGAGGCCAAACTGTCTCACTCGTTTGCTCAGTACGTGTAATCAATGCATCAGAGTCAATAATTATTGTGATTGTCTCTCTACCGTAGAACGATTATTTTCATATAAAATATTAATTTCCAAAATGAATCTTAATCAATGTCACAAACTAAACTCTAGTTCACCTTAAACGTCATTAACAAGTGAATGTAACAATTTTCCGTTCCAATTTACGCAAACCACCAACTAAAACAGCTATTAAGATGGCGCAAACAAAAGACGGGGACGCTCCATTGTTAAAAACATCAGATAAGTTAGTTTTGAACTGATAAAAGGCACGAGTTTGGCTAGTTCAGTTATGCACGGAGATTCCACGAGTAGTTTTAAATCACCGAGAAGTCGGTTTTGCGATCATAAATTTTATTTGGGCATAAACTGGACACTGGAAAAGATAAAACATCATTAAGACATTTGTAAACAATGTGGTAGTATACATCACAGTAATATCATAAAATTTGATCACTTCATGATAATATTCCACTTTTCATGAAATATTTATATTTGATAATATCGCTAGCAGAAACTGACCATACCGTATTAACGCCGTTAGCTCTATACTATTATACGTCAATCTACGTTTTGTGATCGATTTTAATATTTGGGCAAGACATAACACTTTCATAGTTTTGATCATATATCCGGATTCATATTATAATGGTATGAGAGATCAAAAGTTCAAGTTTATTCCCAGATATGCAGAAATAATTACTTTACATGCTAAGATTTTTAGGACAAATCTTTAGCTTCGCAATTTCAAAATTCATCAATGCATGTCTAATCAAGAGAAGGTCAGTGATTTGATCATAGCTAGTTTATTATAAATATCTTAAAAGAACTTTATACGAAACATACTTCCAACAAAATCACACACCTTAACATATTTGGCATTAGTTGGGCCTCAAATGCTGTTCTAATTTGAGTTATCTCTAAAACTTAAACCCATAGTGCGCGTGCGGCATTCACTGATACATTTCCTATAGAATTTAGAGTATGTGGAAATATTAGCACTACCAAACTCAGATGCAGCAAAGTCGATGTTTTATATGGTTTCGCTAGTAAGAAAAGCCCTCTGCAATATTTTAAATTAAATTAGTTGTGTATGTTTTGGATAGGATACGATGAGGCTGGCATATTCTTAGAATGAAAGCCTCTAAATAAATAAAAAAAAAATGAATTCAGAGAGTCGGCGTATAGATAAAATGTTTGTGCAATTCAAACCCAAATTAACCTAAGTGCCCTAGCAGCATCTTGTTACATTTTCCTCCATCTAATTGCATCGGTAAATCGTTAACACTGTTAGTATGGCTGATTCAAATTTCCACTATAGCATATTCACATTCTGGGTCATCGTTAATGACCACCAGTGGACGCTAAATGAAATGATTTATATTTGTGTGTGAACGTTTACTTTTGGCGTTTGGTTGGTATGTGGGCGAGAGGTAGCAGCCATTTGACATAATTGAAGGCCCGCGGGTATTGAATGAGTCAAAAATAAACTCTGCAATATTTACCATAGCGTATAAAATCTTTATAGATAATTTTGTTCTGCATGACATGAAATAACTAAAAATATAATAAACGAAATCAAAGTAAAACTACGATGTTTAGACTTCGACAAGTAAGTGATTTGGTATTCATCAGAACGAAAATCAATATTATTTTTAATTCTACTCCCTATTGTAATAAACCCAAAATATTTTTATCTACTTCATTATGTATCTACTCTGAGTTAAAACTCAATGATAAATTTGGTCCTGGTTTTGATTACCGTACAAATTCGATTATTATTTTTTACCTTCAACACGCATGGTTGCGTGTTATCAATTACACGAGCGATTCAGATACTTGATTCGAAGAAGGCAATGTCATAGACCAGTAAATCACATAATTACAATGCATCCAACGCATTAGCTCCCAAAAGCAACGTTACAACTAAATCTATGTAAGATAAAAAGTATCAACAATGGGTTCTTCAACTAACATCTATAAATCAAAATGACGGATCGGCTAGTACAGGAATAGGTGCACTCATTTATTCTGAATCGAACTTGGACGTGTGGGATGGTTGCTCCGTCTAAACACAAGTAATGGTCCTTAGATTCTTTTCATTATTAACTATTACATACGTTAATACCATAACTTCACCACCACCGATGATTAGCAACTCTACGACATTGTCATAAGGTATTATTTTAGTTTCATACGGTTCATCGGCGGCATCGTTAACGTTGCAATGGATATACGTAAGTTATTAATAATATTTCTCTTTGTTAGGAACCGTTATCCTGGTGCGTCCTTTGTTCTACAGTGATCGTTTCGTTACAGTAGATTCGTCGTGTTTTTTTTCACCTTGTATTTGTACCTCATAACAGCTTTATTATTGTCCTGTTGTGTTGGAAACATGTTCTCTGTTGTTTTGTAAGAGATGTGGATAAGAATCCAATTGATCTACAATCCCGTATCGTCTTACAAGAACCTGTCGCAGTCCCTTATATTAAAATTTAACTTAATATCAATGACTGGTCTTGACTTAAACTATGCAAATATTAGCTATTTCTATAGCTAGTTTAGATATCAATTGTGAGAAGAAGATATTTTCTATAGTTAAAATATTAACTTTTGTCGAGTTGTTTTTTTTTTATCTTATTTTTGGACCAAGGCTTTAGAGAATATAAGAGTAAATTTGTTGTTTTATATTTAAAATTAAATATCAGTATACTAAGAAATCTTCCAACTTTTACTTCAACTAGCATAAGTGTCTCTTTTATTAAGCCGAAAAGATTATTTATGTCACTCGACACAGATTTGTATTCATATTTTAAATCGAAACTAGAATAATGCTTTCTTCTAGATTTGATGTAAAATATGAATGCAAATGTATCTAAATAGAGAGAAATCTAATAATTGTGACGAGTTGGATTCGGGCAAGTTTCCAACTAACCCCACCGTTCATATTTATGTGCTTCCGTCCACCGTCATAACTTCCCATGAGGTATTAATAGATGAAAAGGAACAAGCTAGTGATTATTATAATTAATCGCCTTCATCCTATTAATTAATACTACCTTTAAATTATGGAACTAAAATATAATCAGCCGACTGCGTGTTGTTATTACTGGGCGGGGCTCTATTTAGTAAAATCATGTACCCATACCTATTATTCTTTTCAACTTTGATATTAACATTCAAAACATAAATGTACATACTTAGTATGACGACGTGTCTTCTTGAAATTATATGATTGATTTGATTGTCAAATTAAGTCGTAATATTTAGTTTTAAAAAATGTTTGCCGCTGGTGTTGCAATTGAGGAAATGGTATCAAAACATTTCATCGTTTTATCATGAAATCTTCAAAAGATATAAAAGTTCAAAAGATATAAAAACGCCATCTTTGTTCGTAATATAGTTAAAGTCGGAGCAATATGATTTTCTGTTCCACTTTTTGCGATCAGACGTAAGCTCAAAATTCATTCCTTACTTTCTAAAACTTAAATAGTTAATCTTATTAATAATCTGTACAAAAACATCATCATCATCATTAATTAGGTGGTCATTAACACCAAGTATTTTTTTTATTTCCAATCTTCCTCATATTATAAAACATACTGATTCGCACAACACAATAAATTTAATCATAATTATCTGTTCGTAATAAATGACAGACCGTAGAAAAAAATCATTAAAAGACCGTTGGATACCAACAATGGAGAACCGAAGGAATGACAAGTACAATTAAACAGTACGCAAAAAAACAATACGACGCGAAGACTTAATTAGAAAAATTGTATGAGCACGTCGAGTATTACGAGACCTATGCACCTCTTGGAGATCCAACTGACAGTGTAAAAATAGAAGCTTCTTGAGTGGATGTCTGTTACACCGACAAACCATTATTCACTCTTCCGAACATGTATTCATTTTCGGAAGAGTTAAAACAAACTTTCAAACTTTTACAAAAAGCAGATAAGCAGATACGAAGCGAGGTAGGCAAAGAGGAAGCTACGAGGCAAGGTCCATACACACATAGTTCCCTCTCTTATAACCACGTCATTTTCATAAACGGTCTTTGTTTTTTGCTTGCACAGTTGAAACAATTAATAGAAATACTTAAATATAATTTAATGTTCAATCGTTTACTAAGAAACATAATTTGTAAAAGAAGTTTTATTGGCATCTAGGTGACACAAAACAGCAATAAGGTTTCTTTGTTGTTAACCACAATTGTCACTACCTTTAAACCCACAATCCTATAGTAAAACTTAGTCAAAACACAATTTTACTGGTCGTTTGGCTTCTACATCGCCTTTCATGATAACAGTATGTCTAATATCCTGGATTCGATCCTCGGAAGTATCAATATAGAAAAAATAGTTTTTCTTCTTTCTGGATGATCGCTTTCTTCGTTTCTGATTTCAATAAAACAAAAGAAAGATGTTACGTGACTGTGTATTGACGGCCGGCTAAGTGCTCTCGCGGCGACTTCAAACGGTCGGTCGGTTCAGCCGCGATTGCCCGCTGTCCTCTGATTACATCGCGCCCCCATACCTCACCAGAGTTATTGCATTACATTCATTGGTTGATCGGAAGAAACGGGATTTTAGCCGGTGTTATTCTCAACACTACTTGGTAAACATTACCTATTTGTCTTACGACTTCATTTGATTTTTTTTAATGAAGCTACTGCATGAAATAGAGAAGGCTACGAATTTGTGCACCCAGAAAGCCCCAACGGGATCTTGCACTTACATCAAATAATAGAAGGGTAGTGCTGATGATAGTCAGCTGCCCTTAGTAGCTGTCTATCCTTCTGAACTACATTTGAAACCCAGCCGAAATTTAGTTGCTGTTCAGAAAGCCTATGATGGACCTGAGGTCGAAAACTCCACGCAGGAGGAACTTAGAAGAAGAGGTTTTTTAGCCAATTTGGTTACAGTCTATCATGCTGTTAAGGAGAAACTTATTTATTCTCGTCTTTATAGAAAAAAAAATAATATCTGCTTGCCTTTCTGCAATGAGTACGACTAAGGTGATTGGAGCTCCAAACAGTAAGACAATAAGAATGGTTGATATTTTTGATATATATCGCATCTTTCATGTGGTTTTAGCTTTGCTAAATCTATATCAGCAACGGGACTACGATCACACTTAACATCAGGTGGGGTAGACCAATTTCCGGGACCTCATAAAGATTAAAGTGCATCATCAGTTAACATGGAGTCAATTGCTCGACCACCTAAAATACGTTTTCTAACTTCCCTCCCATTTATTCAGCTTTTACAGTAAGATGTCACAAAAAAATAGCTTTAATTGATTCTGCGTCTCTTTCGAACCAAGCAATTATTTGACCTAGAAAACGAGAGAGAATAAAAAAAATTATCAGCACAGGAAACGCGCGTTGCATTGTTAATCCACAGTTAACAACTCGTAAAACCGCTACAAAAGTGGCCACCAGTTTTATGGTCCTGGCGGCGACCAACGCGCCCATTGATATGGGTCCAGACGAACATTGAAGCTCCCTCTCAGTGCTTTTTAATAGGCAATATAAATGTTTAACAGCTCATTGCGTCAATGTTTAATACACTAAAACAATGAGATCATATAAATTTTCGTAGTATATTGAAGAAAGGAATCACAATTTGACTTTTTTTAATATAAGAAAAGCTTTCGTACCAAAAGTCTGAAATTACGACTTTTAGTCCTTTGTGGAACGTATAAAATATGTATATAATCAAATTCAGGTTATTAAAGTCAAAGAATTAAATGCGTATCATTTATGTGAAAAGCTTTTCATGTCATTTAAGTATCAATAAACTTTTGCGAAGTTAAAAATTATCCAAATGAACAAAATAAGCATGATTTTCAGAGGCAAGACAAAAACTTGAAATCCAGTAACAAAACAGCAGCAGCTTTCTAGGTAATGCTCAAAAAGTGGAACTCCGGTATTGTCAAAAGCGTTACTAAGACAAGCTGCAGTTAGGATGTTCCGGACGCAGCGTGCTTTAGTTTCGCGAAGAAAAGAGATGTTGGTCTAAGATAAGAACACTGTGCACGAGCGAGCGATGTAAAATTTTTATCCGTCTGTCTATTTATCACTCTGTTTGCATTTACAAAAACGATTGTCTACACGAGTTGCTTCAATCCCAAAATTAACAGTTAGTAATCAGATTTTTGTTTTCTTTACCTATATATTTCTAGAGACTAGAAATATTTAGGTAAAGTATTATTGATCAAAGTAATGCTTATTCACAAGGAATTCGATACCAGAAGAGTCCACAATTCAAACTTCACTAGCAATGACGACCTCCGTGGCTAAGTGGTTTGTACGCCGGGTTTCATGGTGTCGCCGAATCGAGAGGTCCCGGGTTCAAATCCCGGTGGGGGCAGATGTTTGTGTGATGAATACGAGCATTTGTACTCTAGCCATGGATGTTTAATATGTATTTCTATATAAATATACTTATATATGTACTGTATATGTATTCTATACGTTACCTTAGCATCCCATAACACAAGCCTTACAGTGATTACTTGGGGCTAGGCTAATTGGTGTGTTAAAAAAAAAATGACAGCCACGCTTACTTTGTTTGGTAGCCATTTGAAATTCAGAATTCACACAACCGGCTAACCGCAGCGGATGGCGGTCGCATGGATGTTAATTCGTTAAGGCATATATAAGTACATACCTGGGTCATGTGCTGAGACACGAACGAAACGACTTATTGCAATTGATAATGATGGGTAAAATTGAAGGGAAACGACGCGTTGGAAGGCGTAAAAAGTCATGGCTCCGAAACATCCGAGAGTGGACTGGGATCGCCAATGCAGGGGAGCTCTTCCGTTTGGCGCAGAACCGAGAGGAGTACACAAAGTTAACGACCAACCTCCGGCAACGGAGAGGCACCAGAAGAAGAATATATAAGTACGACAACGCAGTGGCATCCACGTAACCGCTCAGATGAGCCATTCAAATTAATATCCGCGCGACCGCCGTTTGTTCACCTAATAATCGATTTAAATGATGGTCTTGTTCCGAACTTGAGCAAACTTATCAGTGACAACAAAAATGATAGATATGAAAAACGAGAAAGAAGAATATCAACCCGCTATCTTACACAATAAGCTCTCGCTCTTTCGCTCGCAACATGCAACTCGCGAAGTTGCGTCCGTACAAGTAATATACATTTTCCTACTTCGAACAACACCGGGACTCGGGCGCCGATTTCACTCAACCCGCCGCGTAAATACGGGGCGAAAACTTACTTTTTAAATGTAAACTGCGAAATTACTTTCCGAATTTAAGTGGAATACTAAAGCAGTCGCCTGCCGCTGGATTGAAATAGTTAGCTTTGAGAATTTACGTATATTTCCTTAGGAATGAAAGTTCTACGTGTTCGATATGTCTGTATTATTGTGCAAATGAAGAATGTAACTGACTTACTGTGACCACTATTCCTACACGAACAAAGAAATTTGGTGACTCATTTCTTTGTCGTACTATTCGTAAGTGGAATTCTTTACCCGCGCAAGTGTTCCCTCCTTCCTATAATCTGGGGTCCTTTAAGAGAGGCGTGAAGAAGCATTTTTGCGGGCCGGCAAGGTGAGGATGATTGGTGTAGCAGTTTATAACTGCTGTACCAGCTATCTTCGCGTTTGGACTTTATTACCACTTAACATTAGGTGGGGTAGAGTAATTTGCCTACCTTAATGTAAAAAAAATTGTAAACAGCGTGCTGTTGTGTTAATATTTAACGATGTACAAGAAAGTAATATTTGTATTTTTAATATTTTTTATATGTGGAGGCGAATAAAAAAGCATAAAATTTATCAGCTGATCAAATACTATCCTAGTAAAATTATCTCCAATGGTCATTTTTGTATCCTTGCTTGGGGATAAGCTGGCAACTTGCCGTTTCTTTTATAAATGGCTCCGTACATAAAGATTTAAGATTATAGTCGCGTTGTTTCAGTCAAAATTTCAGTTTTATTAAATTTGACTTATTTACTACTAGCTGTTCCCCGCGGTGTTACCCGCGGTTTATCACTGATATTTTCCCGCGGTAAAACGTTGCCTATATGTTAATCCAGGGTGTCAGGTAACTCCGTACCAAATTTTATTTAAATCGCTCCAGCCGTTTAGACGTGAAGAAAAAACAAACATACATACTCACACACAAACTTTCGCCCGTATAATATCAGTGGGATGGTTATTTATTTCTATATGATTTAACTAACATAGTATTAAGTATTGTATACTAACACATGGATCTATGTTGTCCGAATAATATATGAATTTGAAATTAACTAATAGTCTGAGGTTGTAAAGAAAGTGAATCAACAGATTTTGCGTTAGCTAAAAATGTATCACTTGTGAACCTACCCTATAAAATGATTTTAAAGAATGTCAACAAAAGGTAAAACAACAATTACAAATTAAATATGTCATTGAGTTCGCCTGTCGGTCGGGCACGGTCCTCAGAAGACTGGCAGCGTTGCCTCGCTGTATCGCCAAACTAATTCTTTGAGTAAAAAAAATGGTTGCCTGTAAAGTCGGTTTTACGGGCGAAGATTTTACGTGACAACGTCTTTTTCTCGGTAGAATATTTATTGATATGAATATAATTAAATTGCACAATAGGAACAAGGAATTGAATGAAAATAAGAATTGCACAAATAAGTGACTCCCAGCCGCAACCTAATTTAAGACGTTGTCACGTCAAAAAGCTACCAGATCTTGGGTCCCTCGTAGCCTCGCACAGGCGAGCAGTCATGTCCTTAAGAAATACTTAAATCATAAATCATAATCTTTATTTGCTAAAAACACGGTATATAGGTATTACACAACGGTTTGAGCACGTGTTTTGCCATTTTAAAAATAGCATGCAAATACATAATATGGAACCAATAAAAAAAAGAGATTAATTAACTATAACATTTTTCTGTAGAATTATGAATGTCAGAGTTACCTAATATTATGTCAATAAAATATACAATGTCAACATATTAATATTACAAGATTTCTAAATGTCAGATATAAAAAAAAAAAAAATTAAAAAGATACATTTATCATAATTATTATAGGATAAGTTAAAACATGTCATTAATTTTTATAATTGAAAAAACTTTTTAGGTCATAAAAATTGTTTTCATTCAGCCATTTATATAATTTATTTTTAAACATGTTCGTATTTAGCATTTTTATGTCGGGAGGGATTTTATTATAGATCTTGAAATTAACTATAGTCAAATTAACTCAGCTAGATTAGTTATAATTTTTATTATTTTTAAAGCATGTAACTGCTTGATGTTTAAATCTAAAGAAAATATAACTAGAAAAAATTCCACGCGGACCAGGCAGCAGACGGGACTCGAACCCGCACCCTGCGGGCGGCGGGCGGCGGGCGGCGGGCCGCGGTAGCATAATTGGTCAGTGCATTCGCCCGGATTGCGAAGGGTGCGGGTTCGAGTCCCGTCTGCTGCCTGGTCCGCGTGAAATTTTTTCTAG
The DNA here is from genome assembly GCA_902850365.2 of Chilo suppressalis. Taxonomy (NCBI): domain Eukaryota; kingdom Metazoa; phylum Arthropoda; class Insecta; order Lepidoptera; family Crambidae; genus Chilo; species Chilo suppressalis. Next base: position 3,014,922 of record OU963894.1, read on the forward strand.
TTATATTTTCTTCAGCTAGATTATGTAATTTCCATCCATTCCATATCGATTTTAGAAAGAATAAATATGGCGGCTTATCTCCTCTCTGTACAATGATGACTTATTATAATGAATTATCAGAAAACTGTGATATTGATACTATTCAACGATAGTGTAGGTGCTTAAAAATACATTTACCTTCATTACACAAAAAGCTTATAAGTGGCCTTTTTCAAGTATCTGTTTATCAAAATTATTCATTAAATAAAACTAGTTTTTACGGAAACCTAAGAAACAAATAAAATTATTCATATTTCCTACTAGATGTTTAAGTATGTTATTTGTTGATAAAATTTATAGTTTTGAATGTTGTGCATACCTATAATTTAGACACATATAATAACTAATGATTGTATTTCATAACATATGAATGCCGTGCATGTGTTTAGTTGGTAAGTCTTCATTAAATAAATTGTTATTTAACGAAAACTTTAATAACATAGCTACACTGTGTTTCACAATACAACCTCTATACGCCATCATTACTAAAGGAAATTCTCAAAATGCTTTTTAAACCTTTTTTGGATAGTTCATATAGGGAACAGCAATTACGAATATCAGGTCTCGAAACCGGTTTCGAAAAAACCGGTAAATAAAGGTTAATACCGGTTTTTAGTAAAGATTTCGTTCCGAGCGCATCCGATATGAAAGCGGTACCTAAAACCTTAATAAACCGGTTTAATCCAGAGCGACACGTGCACGCGTCGGCATCGCTTGAAGTTTGTTTTGTTTGAAGTAATCAAGTCATAACTTATTAATGCTCAGGTCTAGTGAGTCAAGTTATTCATTTATTATCTATGCCGTCAGTAAGAGCGAAATGAAACCCTTTAAAAACCGCTAAATTGATTCGAAACCTATTTGATTTCGCTTTTTAGGAAAACCGGTTTTTTTAAGTTAAGGTAGAGTCAAACCTAAATAAAACGCTCCTAATGTACTTGACACTGATTTAGGTTTGAAAATTTACCGTTAAACAAGCCCTGACGAATATATATCAACAACGAGATGGACAGACGGATGCACGAGCGAATAATGTATCGGAACAAACACGGAAAGCCACGCATGATAAATTATCAGTTAGCTCTGACGTCATTCATTATTCAGTGCGACAATTTTACTGTTGTTTGTTGTTACAGTGAACTAGTTAGTGTACAAGCAATAGGGTATTAGACAAGTTTTATAAAACGATCTAACGTTATTTACTAATGTTTACAGAGTCCATAACAAGTAGATATTCATAATTCTGTTGCGTATTTCAGTAAAAATAACTAAATCAAAAACTGAATTTTCGAGTTGCCACGAAAACGTTTCTCTGGACAATATGGCGACTCACTGGTATGTGACGTCACACGACTGTCATTAAAAACGTGAAACGATACAAACGAAGTGTGAACAGGAGAAGCAATACAGTTCGGAAACAGTCATTCAAGAGGATAAATATTGTTCCTTCAACTTAATTTAAATTAAATAAAACTAGTTTTTACGGGTTAACGCACGAAATTTTATTTATTTATTGACGTTTCGTAGCCTTTACAGGTTACGTCGTCAGAATAAAACTTTTATTTAATTTGTCGAGCTACCTTCGAAAGACTTTTATTGAGCTTTTGGTTATTTCATTGTTCGATTTTTAAGTTTTATTGTCTATGTATGAATTTATTATTTAATTTACTTAATAAAGTATTTTATTTCAAATTCTTTTTTGTAATTTTGAGTTTATTTATTTGACCCTAACTACCGTAAACTACCACCGGTTCCAAAATTGGGAGACCTTTCTGAGAAGAACCGGCGAAACAAACTCAAGAGAGGCTTTCTATCTCCTTCTTATGTTAAATTATGTAAAGGCTACGAAACGTCAATAAATAAATAAAATTTCGTGCATTAACCCGTAAAAACTAGTTTTATTTAATGAGTGATATGCGTGAAAACCTAAGAAACAAATATTAATTTAAATTTATTCTTTTTTTTACAGGTAAAGCTTTGTTGCTGTTTATACATCTCTGACGTAAGTTAAGTTTTATTTCATCGATGGCAGTAATTATAATATTTTAATATCATTACCATATTATATATTGAGGAGTTCAATGGGGCAAGTGGTTAGCGCGTTCGGCTGCGATCGTTGAATTTAAGCAACTTTCGCAGTGGTCGGTCATTGGATGGGTGACCAAAAATCTTCTATCTCGAGTTCCTCCGTGCTTCGGAAGGCACGTTAAGCCGTTGGTCCCGGCTGCATCTACAGTCGTTAGCACCCGCCAATCCGCACTGGGCCCGCGTGGTGGGTCATGGCCCAATCTCCCTATTCCATCCATAGGGAAGGTGTTGATGTTTGATGATGTTTGTTTGATGAATACGAGCATTTGTACTCCAGTCATGGATGTTTAATATATATTTGTAAATGCTTATATATGTATTCTATCCGTAACCCGAGTATCCCATAACACAAGGCTACAATACTTACTTTTGGGCTAGGCTAATAAATGTGTGTCCAAAAAAAAGTGACAGAATTTACTTTGAATTATATATATATAATTCAAAGTAAATTCTGATACTTATATATATATAATTCAAAGTAAATTCTGATACTTATATATATATATAATTCAAAGTAAATTCTGATACTTTGAATTGTTATGTGTTTATTAAATAAAAATTTAAATATAAAGTAAAATTCAAGTGTCGATGCGGTTGTTAATAATGTTTTGTTTTAAGGATTACGATTCTAACCGGAGAGTAAACGTTGTATCTTCTATCTATAATCTAAGAAGATATGATCTGTAGTCTTAACGGTCAATAGTTGTTTAGCTTAATATTAATAAAATACGGTTTTTATTTAATTTTTTTGTATAATTTCCAAATGGATCCTGGGATTAAAGAGCATAAAATTGCATTGCAATTTTTCATAGTTTTTTTTTTTTTTTCAAAAAATTATATCTAACTGCGCTCTGCTCCATCTGAGAAACATAGTATAAATCCTTCAATTTATAAGTACTTGATTTAATCATCTACAAACTTTTTGAAGTGTTTGGTAATTCTAAATTTAAGTTTTACAAAATGCTTCCAAACAGGAGGAAATGAGTTTAAAAATAATACAGGTAACACTCGCACACGCCAGCACAGCAGCAAGCAACCGAATAATCTCGCCCGGGGAACATTTTAAAAATTCAATTTTCCAAAATATAAAAATCCAATAAGTAAAATACATGACACGGTCGCAAAGCTGACGGTACAGAATACTCGATCGTGGGAGACGTTGGGAAATTTTTGCAATTTTTACGAGCGGCAATACAATCAGCGAGGTGTCAGACGCACGTCGCGCGCTCACAATGAGCCGACCTCCTTGGGAGAATTTCTGTTGCCTTTGGTAGCTTTTTGCTACCATCGTGTTTGCATGTGATTTCCTCTGAGAAATTATGTTTCCTTTTAATCGCCTTCGATTCGTCAAATGAATGAATGGTAGCCAGTTTATATATGTAGGTGCCTATATGTTTTATGTGATTTTCGATATACAGGGTGTTACAAAAGTACAAATAAAGCTTGATGGACGTTGAAGTACATGGAGTCTTCTCTGATTTCCTTAAAATATTTGCATAAAGTTTTAACTTTTTATTAAAACAGTTATTTTTAATGATTATTAAAAATTTCGATAATTTTAAGACACGTCACTAGTTCGAGGATCATTAAAAATAACTGTTTTTATAAAATTAGAGAAGACTCCTTATATGATGTACTTCAACGCCCTTCAAGCTTTATTTGTATTTTTGTAACACCCTGTACATATATAAATAGGTAAATATCTCAAATCCAAACAGTGCCTCTTTGGCATAGTAGTGCGTGCCATTGGTGTGGTTAAGGGTCATTTGTACCAAATGACAATCAATTCTAAAGGTAATCTCTGGGGCATTGACTACCAACTCATAAAACAAGGTCTGATTCAACGAGCCAGTTTTATTGTGTTTTGACATTTCTAAAAGTGATATTGTATTTTTTGCGTCATGTAGTTGCTTTTCCAACATGTGAATACGCTGCAATATTTGGTCATACACTTCACTTCTACATTGATTAGGGGTGATGACGGGGTACAGTAAAAAAAATGGACACGTGTTTTTTACTTTGGGAAATCAACCAAAAAATGAGAAAGTCACGCGCTATAGCGTGTCAAAGTTTAGGAGTAGGGGCTCGTGACGTCACTTTTGAGTGAATTTTCACTTATAAGTGTACTTAAACGTGACGTCATGCGACTTTTTAAATCAATATATCTCTGCAATGTTTATATTATATGAAAAAAGAAAAAAATACGTGTCCAATACTTTTTTGAAAAGATGGTGGGTACCGGGGCCCTAGGGTCCCTGAGTCTCGACTATATTTTTTATATGTGTATGTTTGTGATTTAAAAACGCAAAAATGCCTGAGCGGATTTGGCTGAAAAATGTGATAGGTTTCTGTAGGACTCTCAAAAAACTAACTTTAACGCGGACAAAGTCGCGGGTGGAAGCTAGTGCAACAGTAATGAAATATAAGTTCGGAAAATCACATGCAAATGGCTTGACTACGGCGATTCTAGTAACAATTTAGATTTTTTTATGCTTTTCTCTCTATCCTAGTCCAGCAATAACTTTTTTCATCATTATCTATAACTTTTTATCATTTTAACAAGGCATACGTCTAATGAAGTATCAATTACATTGATATAAACGACTTTAAGATAACAACAACTGCTGCAATACATCAAAATTTTAGTGTTCCGTAAGCAACTAAAATAAATGCTAAACTAGTTAAAAACCATATTATAAAAATCAATATTAAACTAATTAATGCCTGTGATTATAATAAGTTGATTTTAAATTAGGGCTGTATAATTCTAGCAGGGCATCAAATACCTATGGCATTTTAATACGCCATAAGAATGGCGTCACCACTCACAATGTCATTTAGTTTCTAAGGTCTGTTCCAGATGTATTAGGGACATCTAGTCAAGCAACTCATTTTTTTCCAAAGTTCGTTCTGTTCATTGATAGCAACGCAAATGAAGTCATACATACTCTTACAACCTGGGATCCTTTAAAAGAGGCGTGAAGAAGCAACATGCAGGCCGGCAGGGTGAGGATGGCTGGTGTGGCAAGTAGAACTGCTGTATCAGTTATCTTCGCATCTGGACCTCACCTCCACTTAACATCAGGTGGGGTGGAGTCATATGCAATGATGCGTTTGACCGTGGGACAACTGCCGACACAACTATAGGGCGGACATTGCGCACTGCGGGTTACTATTTCTTTCTGCAATAGTATAGTTGAACATTTGTATGATTCCAATGTTTTCAAGTAAAAGTTGAATTCTGTCACACAGCTGATGTAGCGGAAAAAAGTGCTCACAATCATCTCACAATTTAGTTTTAGGTTCATTGTTCTAGTATATTATTTTTATTTCTTTAACTAGCGGCCCGCCCTCGCTTCGCTTCGGTGTAGAGAAGAAGTGTAGACTACAGTTTTTGTTCCCAGGCTTGTATTAAACACAATGACATTCATCTATGATTCTTCTTATACCTGCATGCAAAGTCTCAGCCCGATCGGTTTAAAATTGATAAAGTTTCATACAAACTTTCATTCCCTATTTTATCCCCTTGGGGGTAGAATTGATCAAAATCCTTTCTTAGCGGATGCCTACGTCATAACATCTACCTGCATGCCAAATTTCAGCCCGATCCGTCCAGTGGTTTGGGCTGTGCGTTGATAGATCACTATGTCAGTCAGTCACCTTTGAGTATTATATATATATAGATTAAGGCAAATATTGTAAACACGAAGAGTTTGAAAAATTATAAACTACTAATCTTTTGACCCATTATCTCATCTACTACTCATGTTCTTACCTGATGGAGTCCTATAAACCTTTATAATAATATTAATAATTTATTTATTTGCAAGAAAAGTGGTACAAAAGGTTATTACATTATTTGTTGAGTCACGCACAATTCACCAGAATCTGGCATACAAATTTTATAAAATATCTAAAAATAAATGTGCACTATCTATAAGCGGTCCAATCCCAGGGGTAAAAAAAATAGAAGATTACTGTCGTCTTTTACATAAACCCATAAACTCCTCAACAGAATAAAAACAGTTCCCAATCAACTTTACTACAAACAACACCACCAAAAGTTTATGTTATTTCACTGTGGAGCGGGTCTAATTCCTCATGGACACCCAGATTCGTACTGACTGGAACACATCCATGGGGGGACGCATATGGTCATAAGGGCCTTACAGGCTTCAACTGATGCGATCATCCCCTGAGAAGGGGGTGCTGCAGCGCTGCCTTAGTTAAAACCTCTGAATAGTGCTCTAGAGGATAGGTGCATTGTGATGTGCTCATGTATCGCATTGAGACTGAGTGACTGAAGACCTTACCAGGACAGACCAGGATCGGGGAGGCGGGACTGTGTCTATGTCTTCTGTAAGATAGGCACTTCCCCACAGACAGGCGCAAGGTTAATTTTTTTAAATTTTTTGTTTATGTTATAGGCGGCATACGAGCAGACGGCTCACCTGATGGTAAGTGATCACCGTCGCCCATAGACACTAGCAACACCAGGAGTATCACAAATGCGATGCCGGCCTTTAAGGAAGGAGTACGCTCTTTTTTTGAAGGTTTTTGGTTCGTATTGGTCCGGAAACACTGCTGGAGACAATATATTCCACAATTTTGTCGTACGTGGTAAAAAATTCGACAAAAACGCACGGTTGTGGAAAGCCACGCATCAAGATAATGGGGATGAAATTTTTGTCGCGATGTACGATACCGAAATGCAGCAGCTGGAATCATCAAATCATTCTTAAATCAAATCAATCTGGAATCATTCTTACCTCCCATAACAATTTTATGTATGGAACCTTCACAGTGTTAATTCGACCGAGCACTATCTAGAAAAGTTTACGAGAGGTTTATCTGTTACGATAATTAATACGATCTTCATCTTATCGCGGGCAGCATCTAAGCTCACGGCTGGAGCGAGTACCGTGGGCGTCTGGATTGATAACGTATTTCGAGACTTTAATTATGGTATTTAGTTTATTTACGTTTCTCAGTACCGACCGATACTGTAGAGTATAATTATCTTTTTGAGTTAGCACTATTCGTCAGAAAATTGTTTGGTCAATGTTTTCGGTCAGAGCCAGGAGAGAGAATCTGTAAATTTTTGTTAACTTATAAATCAAATGGTTTTGTAACACTTTATTTCTTATGTATTTATGTTTTTTTAAGCATTTAACTGCTAGATGTATAAATTTAAAGCGCTGCCTTGCAGCCTAAGGCTAGTGAAAATTCGACACGGCCGTCAGGGCCGCGGTAGCATAATGGTCAGTGAATTCGCCCGGATAGCGAAGGGTGCAGGTTCGAGTCCCATCTGCTGCCTGGTCCGCGTGGAATTTTTTCTAGTAAACTTTGTTTCTTGTTAACTTTTTCAATGCAAGTCCGTATAGGTATTATACAAAACAGCAATCGATAGCCTTATTCTTTCGGATAAAGAGTTTATGAATACCTGTTTACCTATTACATTTATGTATATCTAATTTGTTTAATTTTAAATTAACAATTGTTGTCACTGTGCAACTCAGGTGAATAGGTGTATTTCTTTTAACATTATTTTGTACATTTTGGTTACAGGGTAAATTGACAAAAGACTTGAAAGAAAATACCAAAAACATCAAGAATAATAAAAAAGATGATAAATCGTGCAAACTATCATTATCATTGCAATTTTTATTTTTTAAGCATGTAACTGCTCGATGTATACGTAAATCTAAACAAAATAATACTAGAAATGTAGACATTGTGGGTTACCTACAATACGAAGAGATGGCGCTGCCTTGCAGCTTAAGAAAGGTTAGAAAGAATTCGATACGGTTATCAGGGCAGCGGTAGCATAATGTTCAATGCATTCGCCCGGATAGCGAAGGGCGCGGGTTCGAGTCTCGTCTGCTGCCTGGTCCGCGTATCATTATCGTTCTCTGATAACAAAATTTTCCCAACCGGTGCCAAATATTTGAGGTAAAAATATTTGCACTGACATGAAAATATTTATAATTTTCATTATCATAAAGCATGTAACTGCTTGATTTTTAAATCTAAAGAAAATGTAACTAAAAAAAAATCATTTGACAGTGTGGGTTACCTATAATGCGAAGAGATGGCGCTGCCTTCCTGCTTAAGAATGGCTAGAAGAATTTCGACGCGGTCCGTGAGGGCCGCGGTAGCATAATTGGTCAGTACATTCTCCCGGATTGCGAAGGGTACGAGTTCGAGTCCCGTCTGCTGCCTGGTCCTCGTAGAATTTTTCTAGTTATATTTTCTTTATGAAAATATTTATCAGTTGGTCCCTGTGATGCTGTACGAAGCTTCTTCAATTCTTAATAGACAATGCCAACAATTTTGTCTGCACCTTCTAATTAGTGCAAAACAATACATTTAACGGCAGATGTTCTGGAGTTCTCAAATTTCTGTCAACCCCATCGATCGCTCTAATTATATTAAACTAGGGGCTATTGTCGCCGTCTCGGGGGTCTCCGGGACCCCAGAATTGAGTTATTGTCAAGTTCACTGCAGTAATGTGTGGGGTTAAGATAGTGCGTGATGCTTAGCACCGTTTACTCCTTCAATTAGACGGGATGAAAGTTGATCTACAGTCTTAGTCTTAGTCTTAGTAGAACGGCGGGCTGTTTCCGCAACTCGACATCTGGTGCCTATTTTGCGTGGGGATTGGCATCAGTCCTGCCATCCCAGCTCCTCCAGAAAGCTCAGCAGTCCCCGAACGTTACTGCAGGCCTCTACTATAGTCTTCGGGCTTCCCATTAGAGAAATCCTTTGTCTTGCAACGCCCGTGCACTCCAGCAGCACATGGGCGCTCGTCTCCTCGTCCTCCAGGCAGGCTCTGCACAGAGGGCTGTCAGAAATACCTATATTACAAAGGTGTTTGTTGAAATAGCCGTGACCCGTGAGTATACCCACGATTTGTTTTAAGGCTGATCTACATCAGTTATTTCTGTAAAAAAAAACAGAAAGATTCGTACACCATAGTTATATATCATACTAGCTGACCCAGCGAACTTCGTATCGCCATAAAAATATGGGTGGTAGAGTGATGAAAATTAAGGGTTGTTTGTGTTTTTAATATTACGATACATATTTAACGTAGTTTTTTTTTCTTCAGACGATTTAATAATTATTTTGAACACAAAATCGGTTATTGCGATTAAACCATGATAGCTAGATATATGTTCTCGCGGACTTTTTTGTTGGTCTCTTAATGGGATCTACAAACCCGTAGTACATCATTTTGTTCTATTGTCAATAGTTTTTGCAGCGCACGCAAAAATAGGTTTTCGATTTTACACCTTGTGTTACAAAATAGCAATTTTATTACGGATCCCTAATTTTGAAAAAAAAAATAGCCTATAGCCTTTCTCGATAAATGGACTACCCAACACTGAAAGAATCATTCAAATCGGTCCAGTAGTTCCAGATATTAGCGCGTTCAAACAAACAAACTCTGCAGCTTTATAATATTAGTATAGATTAGTGATTTAAGTTGGTTATTATGAACGAGTAGTCGCAAGTTCGTAAATACTAACTTCGCACGAATGTCATTCAACGTTTTTCATCAAATTTGCGAGAAAACGTGAGGGAGATCAGGTAATTACGTAAAATAAATAAAATTTACTAATATTAGGTAAACAAATTTGATGAAAACGTATTTACGAGTGAGGCAATGATAAGTATCAAAAAAAAGTAGAAAATTAAAGACTATCAAAAACGAATTACATTTAAATCTAAAGAAAAGATTTACTAGAAAAAAATCCACGCGGACCAGTCAGCGGACGGGACTCGAACCCGCACAGTATTAAACATTTGAAAGAAGAAATAGCAACTATAGTTACGTTTTTATTTATTTTTAAGCATTTAACTGGTAGATGTTTAAATCTAAAGAAAATTCTAAAATTCTTTCAAATGCTTAATACTTGAAAAAGTCTTCATTTGACAATGTGGGTTACCTACAACGCGAAGAGATGGTCGCTGCCTTACAGCTTAAGGCTAGGAAAATTTCGACGCGGCCATCAGGGCATAATTGGTCAGTGCATTCGCCCGGATTGCGAAGGTTCGAGTCCCGTCCGCTGCCTGGTCCGCGTGGATTATTTTTTCTAGCAAAACTTTTCTTTAGATTTAAACATCTAGCAGTCAAATGCTTAAAAATAAATAAAACCATAACGCTTTATATTGTAATAAGTATACATAAGGAGGTCGGTTCGCACCTATACCTAATTTAGCACGTGCTCGTGGTGAAAATTAGATCTATATCTTTTGTCTCTTTTTCTTTTTATTATAAAAGTGAAACAAAGCTATAGATTAAAAGCGTTTCCATTACAGAGGAGCTCGATAGCGCAGGTGGTTAGTGCGTTCGGCTGCGATGGTTGAAGTTAAGCAACTTTCGCAGTGGCCGGTCATTGGATGGGTAACCAAAAGAGTTCCTCCGTGCTTCGGAAGGCACGTTAAGCAATTGGTCCCGGCTGCATCTGCAGTCGTTAGCACCCGACAATCCGCATTGGGCCCGCGTGGCGGGTCATGGCCCAATCTCCTTATTCCATCCATAGGGAAAGCCTGTGCCCCAGCAGTGGGGACATTAATAGGCTGATGATGAAAAGCGTTTCCAAGGAGGTTCCACCGAAATTTAAAATAAACTGTAAGGTTACGCACGGTGTTGTATGGCCCGAAATTTTGAACTTTCTAACAATGTATACAACGTGCGTAATCATTTTTGAGCAAATGTGTTGAAAAGAATAATATTTATAATTTTTATTTTCCAAGCATGTAACTGCTTGATGTTTAAATCTAAAGAAAATATAACTAGAAAAAATTCCACCCGGACCAGGCAGCAGACGGAATTCGAACCCGCACCCTTCGCTATCCGGGCGAATGCACTTACCAATTATGCTACCGCGGCCCTGACAGACGCGTCGAAATTCTTCTATCCATTTTTAAGCTGCAAGGCAGCGCCATCTCTTCGCATTATAGGTAACCTACAATGTCAAATGAATACTTTTACAAGTATTAAACATTTGAAAGAAGAAATAGCAATTATAGTTTTAATTTTAATTTTTAAGCATGAAACTGCTTGATGTTTAAATCTAAAGAAAATATAACTAGAAAAAAATCCAGGTGGACCAGGCAGCAGACTACAGAATAATTTTATCATAAAAGATTTAACAATGAAAATGTTGATAAGCTACTCTCAATGTTTCAAATTTTATTAACAATATCACCGATAAGCCATAGGCCTTGCCTAGCCCTAAAGTAAGCACTGGCGTAGGCTGCGCATTCGGCCTGCGATCGTGGTAGTTAAGCAACATTCGCAATGGTCGGTCATTGGATTGGTGACTAAACAACTATTATCTCGATCTCTATACGTTAAGCCATTGGTCCCGGCTGCATCAGCAGTGTTAGCACCCACCAATCCATACTGGGCCCGCGTCGAATTGTTACCATGTACCTTGTTTTGTATCGAGCGCAGTAAAACACGACGTCAGAGGGTAGACCGATATGTCTGCCAATATCGTCTACAAGCAATAGGAATGATGACTATTTTTTTTCTTCGTTTATCAGGTAGATTATCAAAAAGTATTGAACACGTATTTTTTCTTTTTTCACATAATATAAACATTGCAGAGATATATTGATTTGAAAAGTCGCATGACGTCACGTTTGAGCACACTTATAAGTGACGTCACGAGCCCCTACTCCCAAACTTTGACGCGCTATAACTTTGTCATTTTTTGGTTGATTGCCCAAAGAAAAAATACGTGTCCATTATTTTTTGATCATCTAACTGACGGACTAAATAGAATTTCGTTTACCCCGTCATCACCCCTATTACTTCAGTTACTCCGTGATCATGGCGCTTTCAACATTGCCGATATATCGGAGACTCATAAAAAACAAGGTACACGGTGACAATCCCGTTAATAGTTATAATACTAAGCACGTGTCTATGTATGTGTCTAAACGAGGTAGCTTAACTTAATTACCAGTTGCTCAAGTTATTGTCAAGTTTATTGCACTACTGCGAGGGGGTTAAATTCGACACGTGCCTTTCGTTTCGACACCAACGCTACATTATTACGTTATTAGTGTTCATATGAGACGTCTATTTTCGATAATTAACTAAATCCTTAGAGTATATAAATGAATTAATTAATGTACGCATGTGATTATCTCTTGTTTCATTCAATGTAAACAATTATGGACTCATAAGATGTTGATGAGTTTCTGGCGCCCAATCTTCTCATCAGCTAAAATATGTCCTGAATGAGTGGTAAGAAAAAATATTGGACGATTCAGAAGAGCGCTCAATTAGTCAAATTTCATTACATTTTTTATTTCAACAATAGGGGTGATGATTAACTGTCTTTTCTTCGTCTATAAACGACGGGTTGCACTCCGGGAGTGCCGGCAGAAGTGAAAACTTGAATATTAAAATTGTACATTTTTGATATTTTGGAATGGTTAGGGATTAATTTTGCACGAATTGCTTAAATTATCAGTATAAAAGTACTATGATGTATGTGGTAGAATACAATATTTATTTATTGCGCTATCGTACACAAACATGACAATTTATATTACATTAAAAAAGTTTATCTCTCAGAAAAATCAACTTACGTGAATCACGTTTAAGCGCACTTAGCGACATCTATTGTATAGAAATCAACTTACATGAATCACATTTAAGCGCACCTAGCGACATCTATTGTAAAAAATGCATTTTCTTCGCAATAAAGCTGCCACGTGGACGTCCTAGATAGAGACTTATTATTATAATACGATAAAATAAAATATTACTATGTTTCGTCCCATATATTGAAAGTCCTTTCCAATTTTATTGTATGTCACGATGCGATCAGCCCACGTTTAACCTGACGCGAGTTTAACATTTTTTAAAAGCTAAAGCAGTTTTCACTTCAAAAAATATATGTAAACTAAATAACGTATACGATACAACTTTTCATTACTTCACTACCCCAATATTAAACACAAGTCAATTCCTTATACTGACTAGTACAGTTCCCCTTATTATTAGCTTTGTCAACGATTCGAACGGAACTGACAGATTTTCCAAGCGTTTGTCTTTTAAAAGGTGCTCACGATCCCCTTTCCTAGCACTAATCACTTTTTTTTAAATATTCATGACCATGCATACAAGTCATTCAGTCGTATACATAAATACAAATCTTAATCTTCTTTTTGACGTGACAACGTCTTAAATTAGGTTGCGGCTGGGAGTCACTTATGAAAAAGTGTAACGCTCGGTAACGTTACGATGAGTTTAAGTTTACATGTACAATGTTTTAGTAAACAAAATATATTTCTATAGTTAAAATTTGTGCAATTCTTATTTTCATTCAATTCCTTGTTCCTATTGTGCAATTTAATTATATTCATATCAATAAATATTCTACCGAGAAAAAGACGTTGTCACGTAAAATCTTCGCCCGTAAAACCGACTTTACAGGCAACCATTATTTTTTTTTTTTTTATTTGCATTAGTATGTCGGTGTGACGCATTCTAATGTTTCTTGAAGTGTTTGTCACGTAATGTATCGAGTTGGTTTTTTCGATATGCTTCTGTGAGGTAGTCAACACTACAATAAAGTTCTCACGTCCACTTGACCGGAAAAGATTCCACTAATTCTTCAGTTGCGCAGATGTAACACAAAATCACACCAATTTTATTTCATAACTAGTGGCCCGCCCTCGCTTCGCTTCGGTGTAGAGCTGTAGTGTAAACTATAGTTTTTGTTCTCAGGCTTGTGCTATAAAGAATGACTTTATTTATATAATTACACGTGTTATTCTGAGTCAACCATAAAAGATAGACATATGCTGTTGCGTGATATTTTTTAGACAATTTTATGTAGAATATTTCCGTCATACATGATTTCTATGTAACTTTAACCATTAAGGCTGCACCCGCGACGGAAGCTTAAAAAATGGAGTAACTTCTCCCGTTTTCCTAACATTTCCCTTCACTACTCTGCTCCTATTGATTGTAGCGTGATGAAAAGTATACTTTAACCTGCCCAGGAGTATGAAGAATAATAGTACCAAGTTTCGTTAAAATCCGTTGAGTAGTTTTTGTTTCTATAAGGAACATACACACAGACAGACAGACAGACAGACAAAAATTTTACTGATTGCATTTTTGGCATCAGTATCGATCACTAATCACCCCCTGATAGTTATTTTAAAAATATATTTCATGTACAGATATGACATCTCTACAGATTTATTATAAGTATACAGATATCCACTATGAACGAATTTAGGAATCATTAAAATAAGACGCCAACCGCACTCGATGAAATCTCGCCTAAAACTCAGCACTAATCATTAATGCATGGTGCTGCCATTATAAGTACTTTAAAAATACCAATATCAAAAATATTAGAAAGCTGATGTATTTTTTTGTTTGATTGGTTGATCTCGCTAATCTACTGTTCCGATTTGAAAAAGGATTACATAGAAACAAAAGTTAAAGTCTACACCGAAGCGAAGCCTAGTAATTGTTATAGAGGCTGTGCGGAAAGAGAATGGGTGTTAAATTGGAGGGCGCTATAGTGCTTTTCTACCGTATTTGTAAGGTTTTACCCCTTTTAAACATGATTAAATACAAAAAACCGCAAGAAATCACAACAACAAACAAATCCGTATCAATACAAAACTTTGACGTTTCACAGATTGCTGGGTTTGATTGCCAAATAAAAATCTTAGTGTTAGTTCCGTTTTTCGCCACGCCCATTTTTTTTCCGAACAGACTCTACATAATACGTCTTCTTTCGAATGTTTGAGACTTGCAAAAATATCTCATTTGACATTGTAGTTACCCGCAAACTAAAGAAGTGGCATTGCCTTGAAGCCCAAGTTTTTTTTTTAAGGGACAGTATACAGCTTATGTAAATATTGGAATAACAATCAATGATGTACAATTTGAAAGCCAATTACAACTATCCACATATTACAATAAGGTTTAAAAACGAACAGACGTGGTTACAAAAGAAAATATGAGATGCTGACAATTACTAACACACTGAAACAATATATTATTTTAAACTTTCATGGTCACTAACATTATAGTAATATATGTTATTAACGCTAAAAAAATGGTTGCCTGTAAAGTCGGTTTTACGGGCGAAGATTTTACGTGACAACGTCTTTTTCTCGGTAGAATATTTATTGATATGAATATAATTAAATTGCACAATAGGAACAAGGAATTGAATGAAAATAAGAATTGCACAAATGTTAACTATAGAAATATATTTTGTTTACTAAAACATTGTACATGTAAACTTAAACTCATCGTAACGTTACCGAGCGTTACACTTTTTCATAAGTGACTCCCAGCCGCAACCTAATTTAAGACGTTGTCACGTCAACAAGGTACATGGTAACAATCCCGTTAATAACAAATATTACCATAAAAATACAGACCTTATCTGTTCTCAGGAGAATATATAGGTGTACATTCAGTACCTAATTTCTTTTTCCGTAAATGTACCTATATATATATATATTAGAAGAAATCCGATAGTGCGATTTGGGCTGAGTGAATTATTCCACATCTTCAATTACGACATCACGCGTTGAATCAATAGCAGTAACATACTACATCAAAGCACTAAATAATAATGTCTCTTTGAAAGTTACTCCAATCTCGCGTTCCAATCGAGCCGTCAATTGTTTTCGGCGTTCCAAAAATGAATGATGAACGTAACTGATGCGTTCAAAAATTAATTTAAAGTGGCAACCCCGCCGGTCGGACACGGTTCACTCGCTTCCCATAATTTGTACGTACGTGGCTCGTACGAAAAGTGTTTTGCCTTGAAGCCCAAGATTATATTAAAAGAAATCCGACAGTGTAATCTGGGCTGGCAGGATTTTATTCTTATAGGTAACGTTGTTTGCTTTATACATCTTCAATGACGACATCACGCGTAGTTGAAGCAATAGCATACTACATCAAAGCACACCCAATAATTGTGTCTTTTTGACGTGACAACGTCTTAAATTAGGTTGCGGCTGGGAGTCACTTATGAAAAAGTGTAACGCTCGGTAACGTTACGATGAGTCTCTCGTGTTAAGTTTAAGTTTACATGTACAATGTTTTAGTAAACAAAATATATTTCTATAGTTAAAATTTGTGCAATTCTTATTTTCATTCAATTCCTTGTTCCTATTGTGCAATTTAATTATATTCATATCAATAAATATTCTACCGAGAAAAAGACGTTGTCACGTAAAATCTTCGCCCGTAAAACCGACTTTACAGGCAACCATTTTTTGAAATTTACTCCAATCGCGCGTTCCAATCGAGTCATCAATTGTTTTCGTCGTTCCAAAAATGAACGAACGAACTCCAATATTTACATAATAAGCTGTATACTGTCCCTTTAAAAACATTAAAATAAAAGTTATGAATTTATTTATTATTTAAGCATTTAACTGCTAGATGTTTAAATCTAAAGAAAAGTTTACTAGAAAAGAATCCACGCGGACCAGGCAACTTTTTTCTAGTAAACTTTTCTTTAGACTTAACAAATAAATAAAATCATAACTATAATTGCTATTTATTCTTTCAAATGCTTAATACTTGAAAAAGTATTCATTTGACATTGTGGGTTACCTACAATGCGAAGAGATGGCGCTGCCTTGCATCTTAAGGCTAGGAAAATTTCGACGCGGCTAATAGGGCCGTGGTAGCATAATGGTCAGTGCATTCGCCCGGATAGCGAAGTATGAGGGTTCGAGTCCCGTCCGCTACCTGGTCCGCGTGGATTTTTTTCTATTAAAATAAAACTTGGATTTCAAGGCAATGCCACTTCTTTAGTTTGCGGGTAACTACAATATCAAATGAGATATTTTAACAAGTATCAAACAATCGGAAGAAGACGAATTATGTATAACAATTACTAGGTTTCGCTTCGGTGTAGACTTTAGCTTTTGTTTTTATGTATTTTTTTTTTAAATTGGAATAGTAGATAAGGGCGAATAATAAATCAAAAAAATGATGTGGTGTCGTGGGACACCAGGTAGGAACGAAGTTCCTTCGGCTAATGTAGAATCGACACAAATTGCAAACTCGCTTGTGTATGCGACTGTCGCGCCTGCGCACGTCTCATTTGACGGTTTTATTCCACGCACTTTTTTCCACGGATTTTTTCTTACGGTTTTACTATCACATTTTTTTCAGTTCGGTCGCACGTCTCATTTAACGGTTTTATTCCACGCACTTTTTTCCACGGATTTTTTCTTACGGTTTTACTATCACATTTTTTTCAGTTCGCAGCAACATCCCTATCCCCTCCAAGCCTGGAACTTCGTTCCAACAAAAAAATACATCAATAATTGTGTCTTTTTGAAATTTACTCCAATCTCGCGTTCCAATCGAGCCATCAATTGTTTTCGTCATTCAAAAAATGAACGATGAACGTAACTGATGCGTACAAAAATTAATTTAAAATGGCAACCCGGCCGGCGGGACACGGTTCACTCGCTTCCCATAATTTGTACGTACGTGGTACCAATAGTGTTTTGCCGCCCTTCTGTAATATAGCCCTCGACACGGTAGATTTAGCTGCAAATTTGTGTGATCTGTCCTATAGAAACGTCAACTGTGCTGTTAGTTGGGAATGCAGAAAGACGCTTTCGAGAGGGGATCGAAATATATTAGGATTTTGCTATATCGGATTGGATTGTGGATGGAAAATATTTGCCAGGGAGAAGTTCCAATGTTGGCACTTAAAACTGCGTATCAGCAGAAATACTAGAAAAATAGAAGTAGCTTGTAATTCAACAAAGTGTCATTATCATAAAAAAAAAACTTTTTGGTTGGACTATAGACGTGCCTTGTACATATACCTACTTATTGTAGTTTTCAAGTAAGTACTTATATATACTTCTAGGTAATCACTGGACAACTGTACTTACAGATTTTAATAAAATTAAATAATATAATAATGTATTAATTTATAATTCTATTAATTTAATTTTGTATTTATTTTAATTTATTATGTAGTTTTTATTTGTTATTGTTTTTTTGTAATTGATATTCTTGTTATTGTTTCTTTGTAATTGATATGGCTAAATGGCTGAAATAAATTAAATGAATTGAATTTAACTTATTAATTTTTAGTCCTATGGTCATTTGAGATATAAAGTCTTAAATACAAGTAAGTTAAGAGATCCTGATTCAGAACTGAGCGGTCGCTTAAACCTAACTTATTTTTATAAGCGTGAACTGGACGCGTCCGTCGGATAAAGTTGCGGTGTCTCGCGCTAAGTACATAACATTAGCCTCTAAGTTATGTTGTTAGAACACTTGCTCGCTTCCTACAACTTATTTAAGTTGGAAATTTTCAGAATGTCTTTTTTCCAGAGATATAACGGAATCATACGAAATGGGGTTTACTCGTATTTTAGTTTGTACATCAAAGACTAGTTAAAGAAGATTTTTTTTTTTGCTTAGGTTTACATATGTAAAATAAAATGCTCAATCTATCTCTTACCTATTAGACAAGTCCGTCCGTCCGTCTGTCTGTGGTGCTGTTTCAGCGGCCAAACCGTAAGAGATAGAAAAAGAGAATATTTAAGTTATAAGTTAAGAATAGTCTGATAAGACTACAAACCGGATTTGAGTAACGTAGCACTTCCGGTTTTCGAGAAATCACGAATTTCAAACGGAACCACACAAAATCTCCGAAGTTCTCAATTAATTAAATACATTTTTTTTAAATCAAGTTTTGGTGAACATTTGGTTCACTGGTTTGCTAGTTTTTTTTAATAGAGTTACTGTTATATAGTTTAATTGTTACATTTAAAACCCTTTTTTCTTTTTCTGCTCGAAATTTAATGAATATATCTATATCATCATCAGCCTATTAATGTCCCCACTGCTGGGGCACAGGCCTTCCCTATGGATGGAATAGGGAGATTGGGCCATGACTCACCACGCGGGCCCAATGTGGATTGGCGGGTGCTAACGACTGCAGATGCAGCCGGGACCAACGGCTTAACGTGCCTTCCAAAGCACGGAAGAACTCGAGATAGAAGATTTTTGGTCACCCATCCAATGACCGACCACTGCAAAAGTTGCTTAAATTCAACGATCGCAGCCGAACGCGCTAACCACTTGCGCCATCGAGCTCCTCCGACCGATCTGTATAGATAAAATCAATTATATCTTTAATAAAAATACTAAAAAAGATCTACATATTCGAGTAAAAAACTCGGATATTAAGCATATTTTGTAACGACGGCACATCTGTTTATGAACTCACAAAAACGAAATTAATGGGTGCACCGCTCGCTAACAATCCGTACGATAATATTTCAAAGCTGTCACTATTCGCGATAGAGAAAAAAAAATTACGAAACAATCTAAAGAGCAGTTATGAAGAAAAAAAATACACCTTTTTTCTTTCTATCAGTTCTTTTTTTAAAGTCGTAAATCAAAATAACGTGTAAAATGCAGCAGGGAGACTTTTCAACAATGAGTCAACGAGCTTCTAAATTTGGAATGGTGAAAAAAAAAAAAATCTTAGAGAAGCAATCCTAAAACGTGCTGTCGAGTGACAGGGTGATAAGACAAGTGAGCGACCACCGAAATAGCGTTTTAAGAAACACATTAACTTTTTTTTTCCTACTACGTACTCGCCTACCACCCTTTTGTCTTGCATATTATTATGATGGAAATTTATCTGTCTTCGATGTTTTTAAAATAAGTAAGTTCAAGTTGCGTTCTTTCTGCCAGCGGGTAATTGAGTTTGTCGTTTCTTTATTACAGTGTAAAATGTGGGCGTTAATGTCATCCAGATTCCTTAATACAATTTTATCTGCTTAACCTCGTTTTAGAAGCGAATTGCAGTTAAACTTATTTTCCTTTAAAAAGAAAAGGACTTGCTAAGTTCTTAAAAAAGTATCAACTTTCGAGAAACATTTATTAATAAGTAGGACAACTAAGCTGTTATGAAAGTTTACGTAGCCAACCGGAAAGGGGCGCGATGAACGCGCGCATTGGAAACTGAAAACAAACATCCCAACTTAACTCACCACTTAACTGTAACATACAATAAAAACAGTACAACAACAAACGCGCACTTGAAGTGTTATTCGCGTGTTTATTATTAGCTGCAGTGCATATAAACAAGGTTACAGTGAAACGTCGCCCCCGGCGTAAGTATCGATGCGTCGACGCGAGCGACGGCCGAGCTTTTAAAAAGCTAACCCGTCCTGTAAGAAAGGGACGGGTGGTGAGCACGTGGGAAGCGGATTCCGAACGCACGCACCCCCTCCCGCTCCGATACACCCCTCCCCCGTTCCTTGCGCCGCGCGCACTCCAGTCGCGCGCCGACCGCCGTGCAGGCAACACGCCTAAGTAGAACACGCTAATGTCCTCTAGCACCCGCCCTGACGTTGTGCAGTGACCGAGTGGGAACGACGCTGTGATTTGTTTTGAGTGTGACGTCACTGTGTGCAAGTTGTGAACGTTACATAATTGTGTGTTGAGTGCACTATGCGGTTGTTTGCAACGTTATGAATGGTCTGGATCGCTGCTTCTTCGATCAACGTAAGTTTGTGTTTTGGCTATACGGATTATGCGGAAATGGTAAATTCGTTCGCACTGCGGTTAGTGGAGGCTTTATTTGAG
Organism: Chilo suppressalis; assembly: GCA_902850365.2. Lineage (NCBI taxonomy): Eukaryota > Metazoa > Arthropoda > Insecta > Lepidoptera > Crambidae > Chilo > Chilo suppressalis. The sequence continues at coordinate 3,035,704 of OU963894.1, forward strand.
TTTAATGGGACACGGTTGCGGCATATCAATATTTTCAGCGGTCGCATGTGTAGTGTTCATCGCGTTAATTATTTTCGGGATTAATGCGTTTGCAATGACAGGACACAAAACATAGTGTTTTTCTATGAAACATTTTATTTAATGGAACTTTTAAACCTACTATTTTAGCGGTTCAAACATAAATTAAAAACATCAACATTAATAAGTGAAGCATACTTGGCACGTCGTTGATCAAAGAAAAAAATGAAGGAAATTTTAATTTTAAACACGATAAATGAAAGAGTACTTCTTTCATTTATCGTGTTTAAAATTTAAACTTTAAAATAAAAAAATCGAATTGTATATAAAGCCTTTAAGAAGTATAATTTTTCTAAAAGCTCCGCCAGTAAGATAGGAGAAAAAATAAACAAAATAAATCGAAACGAGGAAGAAAGAAGAAAGTGACAATGTTGAGTGAAAGAATGAAATCACTGGGAGTACAAACCAATCCGCAATAATAATTCGAGTCACTGAACTTGACACTTTGAGAATCCACATAATAGCTCTTTTGAAACAGACATCTCTATTGAAAATTTGTTACAAACATCTAAGGATGTCTCAGATAAGCAAGTCAAAATAGATGTTAACGACTTTAATGAGGCAAACGGCTTTATTGAAGATAACTGGGATACGAACGAGTCGGATAAATAAATTGATGATGATTTGTTCTATTAAGACTGTAAAGGGCCAGTCGTGCAACGATTTGTTGGAGAATCATTGAAATTGATTGGTTAATGTGGGTGAGAAATAGTAAATATTTGGTTTAAGTGATTATCGTTTCATGCGTTGAGGCTCTAACAAATAATTAGACTGTGGAATTGAAATATTGAACATCAGTCAACTACGTTTATTATTAGACGATTTTATTTCTAGAATTAGTTTCATTTACAATTCTGTAGTTTGGTTTAATTAACATTGTGTTCTACAGTGCGCGTATCATGTGATAAAAATTGTGATTTTTCTAACGGAATCACGATTTTAGTTCGTGACTTAGTGAAATTAAATTGTATGGGTGTACCATACAATTTAATTTCACTAAGTCAAATCACTAAAAATTCAACTAAAAACACTCAATCCAATAAACCTATATAATTGAAGCTTGTAGAGTGCAACAACCTATAACTTTCGTCTTAATTTATCCAAGTCACGTATTTTATCTCTGAACAAATTATGTGCTTTAATAATCTTCTTATTAGATTCATGAATCATGACAACTGTTATTTTCATATTTTGCATAAACGTTTTCCTTATTTGTAAATATAATTAAACATTAGCAGCTTATTCTCCGTTTGTCAAATATTGGTGTTTGTAAACATTATGACATTATTCAAGTAAATTCAAAAGTAATGTGTCCGAATTGAAAATTTATTGACCATATAAACTTTTTGAAATAATGCGGCACCATTTTACGACACAGGATATATGTGACCGTAATCGATAGCCTATAAAAAGTCAACAAATCACACCTTGTTGTCCCAACACCTCCGTGTTAAACAAACATAAATCTCAAAATTGTGAGCAAATAATAAGAGTAAAAAAATAATATTTAAATAGTCCAACCGCATCGGACCACCCGTGCGATCCGGCCGAGTCCGTACGAAGCACGCACGTTCCCATTATACAGTGAAAAGATCCACGGACCCGCCCATTTTATTCAGTTTTTACGTAATTTACATCTCTACTATCCTCTCCACTTGTCGTTTTGTGATCACGTTCTGTTTGGACCGAATCTTGACAAATAAAAATGCCGTGTCACACAGCCTTTTGTTGTTGCACTATCCTGTTTTCAATACAATCCATGCCCTTATCGATTGCATTATCTGCTACCGGTTACAAAAGAAAAATGTTTTTGTCCATTGTGTTCGTCTATGACTGGTTAGATGCTGTCAATCAGTTGTGTAACCGCACATGTATTGTTTATTATTTGTAACAAAATCCAATAAGAATGAATGAATGAATGTTTCTCGTTTCTTGATTCCAAATCAGAACGCACTTTGCGGTCCTCTTCAAATCTAACCCTTGCAGTCCCACTCCATTCAACTGATTTTTTTTCATATTCCTTCTCTGTGCATTCTGTTCGCTTGTGGAACTCACTACCTGAAACAATCCGAAAGGCTCGCACTCTAAGCTCGTTTAGTGATCAAGTTAGAGGTTATTTCCTTTCCCAACTTTAAGTCTTACCTCTCTCTTGTCTCTCTCTTTGTATATATCTATTACATCTATTATTCATTATTTATTTTACCATACCTGCTACACCTCCCCCCCTTCTTGTTCCTCTTATTTATTTATTTCACTGTCATGGGTTGCCTGGAAGAGATTGCTGTTTAGCAATAAGGCCGCCTATTGTGTACGTTTTCACTGTCATGTTTAATGTCTTGTATGTCCTGTGAGGTGTATGTCAATAAAGAATATTATTATTATTATTATTATTATTAAGACTAACCATTTTTAGAAAATCGTGAAGCACCACCTTTTACAAGTAGTTCAACGTTAAGTGTAAAATTAAATCTCATTACAGGATTTTCGCACACTTTACACTCGAACGCAAACCGAAGTGCCATCGCTTAGATTCCTGTAGTGATACTGTTTGTAACGCCAGGGGTGGCGTGTTTAACTTTCTGAGTGACTGCTACAGACCTGCACTGAATCTTAACTATTTCCCCTTAAAGTTTCCGGTTAATTTAACCCGAGGCCGACGTATGCATTCGAACGGCATTCTAAAGACAACACGACGGAACTCCCACGTGTACCAAACAAATAGACATTCCCAGAAAACATTGTCATCAAGAACAAAACATAGGCCCTAATTGCCTACACGATTACAACATGTTCTATTCTCTCCTACAGTAATTACATAACCTGATGTTATGTTCCGAGACGCAATGGGAACCAATAATTAAAGGGCTTTCGATACGGTCGGTGGAATCGAAAAAACGATCACCGAGGATACTTTTACGGCGGCCAATAAAAGAGTTATGGTTAGGTAAACGATCAAACTTGAATGGTATAAAAAACAAAATACTTTCGCTCATTGTTTGATGCGTTAACTGTGGTCGTAAACCGGAGACAAATTGGTTTTAAAGGACCCCCGGCTGGGCTTATGGCGTTTTTTGTGAAGTTTATTGCAACACCCTCTTGCGCGATTGTTGTAAATATATGTGTATGTGTATATTTAAAGTGCCATATTCGGTGGTGATGCGTTTCCTATTATGGATCGAGGCCTGTTTTTAGTGACCGGTCGCAGACACGCTGTTGCAATTGTGAAACTGAATGTCATGTGCTCATCTGAATTTAAATCTGCAAGTGAAATTTGCTTGTCGATTTAATGAATCTGAAGTTATGTATTTACAAACTGATATGTCCAAAGCTTAAAGTTGAAACAGTACTGCATATCTTTAAAATAAACTTGAAAAATCATATAACTCAAATAACGCAAACCAAACTTCATAATCTTAAAGGTAGTCTGAATAAGCAACTCGAGTCTATATTGCATGGGCACTGTTGTGAATACAAAAGCGATCTAAGATTTCTTTAAGTCTTTTCAAAACTTTAACTTTCTCGTAATTAAGTAAATACGAAATTCGATAACATTGAGAAACTAAGTACTTTTAAGTACTTAATATTAAATTTCTAGTATAATTTATCGTTATTATAGGCTATGGTTACGGATTACTATAAAGCTGACAAAATGTCTTTTTACATAAATTCCAATTTTGTTATGATAATTGATTGAGCATTCATTACATCAGTCAACACGAATTTTGAGTCCGAGTTCTTTGTACCAGATTTTGATTACTTACGCCTAATAAATGTAAGAAATAACATTTTTTATTTTTTCTCAAGTTTGTTTTTTTGTAGCTATCATAATGAAATTTTAAATGACATATAGAAAATTGCAAAATTTTTTCTTTGAGTTGTTTATAACAAAAAAAACATTAAGTTATTTATTGTAATCGCTTTTATTTACTTCGGACAATAAAACCAAGTCTTTGAATATAAAGTATATTGATTTAGTTTTCAAAATTGATCCTATTCAGCATTTCTTATATTTTTTTCTAAATTCAGGGAAAAACTTCTTCAGAATTATGACGTTGAGCCTGAATATTTTTTTTCAATACAATTAGTAGATAAGGGTCCATAAGGAATACGAATATGTTATACTAAAATTTTGATATGTCATTTCTTTTTCTGACACTCTGAATGTGCTGCTGTTGGTAGGATAAACCAAAAACAACATGTAATTTTTTTATATCCTCATGTGACACCCATATTTTATCCTGACTTCGAAAAGAAAGTTATACTTAAGCTCCATCTGCTTGATTAAGTCTTTTACTACTGGATAAACTAAAATATTAAAAAGACCATAATTAAAAAAAATACTTTGCTAATAAAGCAAACAGAGACCACGTAATTTTTACTCATTTTGGGAGGAAGGCACTTACCCGCTCAAAATTCACAAAAAACGTCGTTTCTCTAATATGTGTGTACACACTCTGCTGCTTCCTGTTCCGTATCCGATATACTTCTGCACTTCTTTCTTTTGCTTATTAAAAGCTATAGAGTTCCTTAGCCTTTTACAAAAATCATTTATTTTTCTTATATTATATAAAGTACTAAAGCAAACCTTTTAGAGTAAAGATGTCTGATTTATTTTCGATGTAAGTTATTTTTATCATTATGACTTGTTACCTTAAGTTTGTAAAGACTAATATTGAACACTATAAACTCGGGTTAGTTTACACAGACGACTGAAGTGATAATACAAAGAGCATTAACGTAGCATTATGCAGCATCCAATGGATTAATACGTGCCTAATTAAGTATTGCGATGCGGCGTTAATAGGCAATAATTATGAGCTAGATAACGTTATTACTAAATAAGGAAAGTGCGTTGAGCAATCTTGTGAAATTGGGCTAAACACCAATCAGCTCCTTTAATATGTAAATAGTCATAACGATGGAATGGTTTATGACATAATTAGACAATTACACTGGATCCCCGGTAGTCCGACAAACATTTTGCAGGGCAGTGTCGAACTATCGAATTTGTCGGATTATAGAGTACTGCCTAAGACCCCCCTCTATAGTCCGAATTTTTTTACAAAAGAATACCTTGTACAGATCCAATGACAAGATTACAAATCATACTTCTTTATGTATGTCAAATTTAGTAAATTAAACAACACACTAGAAATATTGCGTTTTATTATAACAGTAATAATAATAAATAGTGATGGTGCAAGTTGTCGGTTGGTGTTGTGCAAGCACGATGTCGGATTAAAGGGGGTGCCGCATTAGCCAGGAGCCGGATTACCGGGGGGGGGGCTCCACTGTATATGATTTCAATGATAAATTATACAAAAATCAATACGGACCGAAAGAAATTACGATTAATACAATAGATGATAGTATTGAAAATAACGACTTATTTTGTAAGGTGATTGACTTTTCTAGTAAGAACGAAGCAAAAACAAATATGATTAATGCTTCAAATAGTGATAGAAGAGATTGACAATTGTAAATATTATTTCCGAATGAGACATCTCAATGTTGCAATGTCGTTGAAGTGTAATTATGCTGAATTTGCTATATGAAATGTCATCCAGTAAGGTGAAATGATATATAAACAGTAGTTTCCGTTAGTTTTAAACTCTGTCGAGTTTTATTTTGCGCTTCTAATCTGGTTGTGAGTTGTGACGTGATTATGTAAATAATTAAACATGTTAATGAAGCTTATCGTTGTTTGTAATACAAATATGTAAAATTCATTAGGATCATTAAAGTTTGTATCTAAGTTAACTCTTATGGGAATGTATAACGATGGTATGATGTTAATGAATGAATTTTGTCAACTACAATAATTTTAATGTTTAGGATCGTTTTTAGGCTTTGCAATCGAGATTCTTGTAAACCTGGTGAAAATGTTTAAATAAATATAATCTTTATCCGATAAATATTTCAATTTCAATTTATTTATTTCGACCAAACAAGGATCATAATCATAATCATTACATTAAATAACCCATCACATAAATATTACACTAATCATAATAATAATATAATATAAAAAAATAATTAAAATAATTCGAATGTACACTAATTAATTAAATTATAATACAATAATAATACAAACAATTAAATACAAAAAATATGAATGGATGTATTTTTTTTATATTTTATTAGATCTAACAGATAAGGTTTATTTTGGGAATCAGATTGATTGAGAGATTGGGCCATGACCCAACACGTTAGCCCAGTGCGGATTGGCGTGTGCTAACGACTGCAGATGCAGCCGGGACCATTGGTCCCGGCTTAACGTGCAAGAACGTGCTTCCGAAGCACGGAGGAACTCGAGATTGAAGATGTTTAGTTACCCATCGACCGACCAGTACGAAAGTTGCTTTACTTCATCGAGCTCCTGGTTGTTGACAGATTGTTTTAAGTTATTTAATGTATTTCTTATCATAAGCTTTCTTAACTCTTTTTTCAAATAAACTGTAACGAAATATGCAATTGTGCAAAATACCTCACACTCCTCAAAAGATCACCTAAAAATGTTATTAAAAAGGGGATCAAATGTTTTCATTAACATATTGTAATATTACTATGAATGATGTTTTACGTGTTTTATCGCCGAGAAATAATAGCTTACATTACACAAGTATGGCTTTGATCGACAAACAATCGAACTATAATGACGTATTTTAATTAAATTCACTTCTAAACATATAGATTCTACACGTAAAAAGGTATCAAGAACACGCAACTGCTACCCCAACGCGGCGGCTTATTAAATTACCACAGGAATAATCCGTACATTTTTTATGCGTCACATTTTCCAACGAAAATACCAAGGTGCTATTCTACATTGTTAACGTATGCCTCAATGAATATATGAATAGTGTATATAATATTATATGTATGTTTCAATTTTCCGCTACAATAGCCCTTTGAATCGCTAATGCCGCGTTTAACATATTGTTACTCCTGCAGATAGACGAACTAGAAGCAAGGAAAAGATTGATGAGACTGTAAACATTAAGCCGATTAAGTTGGAAGATTTTGATAATAAATAAATGTTTTATAAAGGATACCGGTTTGATTAATGTCGAGATTTTAGATTGCCGGTGTTTTTTGAGGTTTTTTTTTTGTTTTTAACGTTAAGATGGGATAATATTAAACGTGCCATCTGTTACCTTTTTCTAGAGATCTATCGACAGCAGTGTAGAATTGGAGAAAATTCTAAATGCCTGACGGCGTGTCACTATTTTCTCCGGATATCAGCAGTTGATGTTCGGATAGAATAGTGACTTGTGGCGTTGCTAGTGTGCTATTTATATAACGCTTATTTATTTAACTTATACTGTCGCTTCTCTTATTCAAGATTAAATCAATTTAATCTAAGAATGACACTAAGCCACACATGTAACGCAAAGTACCAGTATATGGATTCTGTTTCCCTAGCGTCCCATAACACAAGCATACAGTGCTTACTTTGGGGCTAGGTAAATAAATGAATTATACTGTCTTATAAAAATGTAAAATAAAAACTTCTATGACGTGTTCTATAAACAGTGTAAGCGTAAAAGTCTATAACAAGTAACTTCATTTTATGATAAATCAGCTTAATAATATATATATAACTCTATAAAATAGTGGGATTACGCCATAAACATTTTCCATCGAAAAACATCCATAAAATTTCAAACTGCTTTCGTTTAACGGTACCCAAAACAAGATATCGACCTATTTTCACACGTACTCCGTAATTCAATACGATGAAAAACAAGCATTGTAACGCGTCAAGAGTCGATAAAATAGCTGTAAAGTAGTATATTTTTTTAGAGATTCGAAATAACGACTTCAGTGTGTAAGCAACCGGGCCCTTTGACGATTATTCTCGGATATAACAACGGAATTGGGTTGGGCGAACAAAAAAAAGGGAAGAAATGAAATGAATGGGCTCCGATTGGTCACGCGTGCGCCTGCGCTGCCGTCCGCCGAGAACACTCGCGATCGGTACTACTAACGCCATCTGTAGTGGGAACGGGAACTACGTATATTATAACATCGATATATATATAAAACTCAAAGCTGACTGACTGATATAGTGATCTATCAACGCACAGCCCAAACCACTGGACGGATCGGGCTGAAATTTGGCATGCAGGTAGATGTTATGAGGTAGGCATCCGCTAAGAAAGGATTTTGATCAATTCTACCCCCAAAGGGATTAAATAGGGAATGAAAGTTTGTATGAAACTTTTGTCAATTTTCAATCGATCAGGCTGAGACTTTGCATGCAGGTATAAGAAAAATCATAGATGAATGTCATTGTGTATAATACAAGCCTGAGAACAAGAACTGTAGTCTACACTTCAGCTCTACACCGAATCGAAGCGAGGGCGGGCCGCTAGTTCCATATAAAATAATAATCATTTATTTTCTTCCATTACAAGCTAATTGATAACAAAAATAATGCATGAAACGAAAAGTACATATACTAACTATTCAGGAATGGAAGACAAGAATCCAAAATAGATAGACCTCATTCTATGGAATCTCTTGGCTTTCACCTCACGAGGCTTAACACATTTTCGCAAAGATGTTTTTTAATTTGGAATGTAGTAAATACCTACGATGACACATAATATACAACTACCAAGCGTTAAGGGAATTTAAATACTTAAAACTTGTCCTGTGTTAATGTTAAAAATAATATTGTTATTCGTAAAATTGAAGTTCATACAAGCTACTCTATTACTGAACCAATAGTGAGAGACAGATAAATATTAGGATTTGGGTTATAGGCAATGTGTTGACAAGCAAGCGGTTACTATAGTTTCAATATAATGGTTAGATAGGACTAAGAAAAAATTATGAAAGTAAAATTCATACTGCTGTTTAAAGAAGTATCTGTAGATAAATAAATATTTCCAACTCTCACACCAATTAGCCTAGCCCCAAAGTAAGCTGTAAAGCTTGTGTTATGGGAAACTAGGGTAACGGATAGAATACATATCTTGTACATATATGAGTATATTTTTATAGAAATACATGTAAAACATCCATGACTGGAGTACAAATGCTTGTATTCATCACATAAACATCTGCCACTGGGATTTGAACCCGAGACTTCTCAAGTCGGCGACACCATGAAATCCGGCGTAAAAACCACTCAGCCACGGAGGTCGTCAAAATCAAAAACTTCTTAATAAATAGGCAAAGCATGATTGTATCATGGAGGATATGGAGGAGCTCGATGGCGCAGGTGGTTAGCGCGATCGTTGTAGTTAAGCAACTTCCGCAGTGGTCGGTCATTGGATGGGTGACCAAAAAATTTCTATCTCGAGTTCCGTGCTTCGGAAGGCACGTTAAGCCGTTGGTCCCGGTTGCATCTGCAGTCGTTAGCACCCGCCAATCCGCACTGGGCCCGCGTGGTGGGTCATGGCCCAATCTCCCTATTCCATCCATAGGGAAGGCCTGTGCCCCAGCAGTGGGGACATTAAGAGGCTGATGATGATGATGATGATGATGATGATTTTATTGAAAAATTATTCAGCACGCATTTATACTGAGTAGAACTTTATTAGTGTTGGATTATGTAAGTACTTACTTATACAAGTGAGTGAATGAGAACAGAAAATAAGTAGGTGCTATAAAAAAAGTTTCGCCGGAGCTTTCTCCAAGTTGCTTTCCAAGTTTTACATGAAACATTACTAACGAGTAACTTCAAAACGAAAGACATTAAGGGCATACACATTTCGTCCGGAATCGGCGCTACATATTCACGCCTAAGGCTAAGTTTTCACCAGGAACCGTGCGAGGAAGCTAAGCAGTACACGCGCATAAAATCCACCAATAGGATTTGTCGAGCTGAGCCAGTTTACGAAAATGAAGTAATCCCATTGGCGGATTTATTCCTCGCGCTTCTCTTAGGCTTGTTGAAATTATATCGATGTCTCGATATATCGATATTTTTTGTTCGATATATCAATATTTTTAGCCGATATATTTTGATTCGATATATCATTACATCGATACAAAATAACCAATATCGAAATTCTTATCAAAAACGATATTTTTTTAATTATTAGCGGCATATCACGATCTTACTAAATTCGTATCTGGAAAAATCGTAACTGGATCTCAGATTAATTATATTTAACATATCTGTGATCTGTGCTGTGTTTAGTATTGTCTATGATTTGTAAATCTGTTTCGCCAGTGAATTGGTTGTGCTGAATTCCATTATATTCTGTGGAAGTGTGTGACTGTCTGATCTTGTTTACGAAAGATGGCACCTAAGAGGCCCTGCAATCATTTTCATCATTCGAAAATAGGGTCTATTTTTAGGGAGATAATTTTCGTTCCATTATTATTCCACGTGTCATCTTTCGTGAGATACTGTACTGTCATGTAGTGTAGCGGTACTTTGTACTTTGATAATTCTTTCTTTAATTATAATTTGTATTGTTATTATTACTGTGCTAGGCTGACCTAATTATATTTTTGGAAAAATTGGTCCGATATATCGATGTTTTTTTCGCGATATATCGAAGCCGATATTGATATTTTTTTAAATATCGATGCATCGATTTATCGATATTTTTTTCAACTCTCGACATCCCTAGCTTCTCTTAGCTTCGTGGGAACTCGGCCTAACAAGTTGGGACCGCGGTCTCCGTTGGAGTCCTTGATTGATGTGCCCCTATTTGCCTTTACGTCTTCAGATAGATTTAAAGTGTCCACGGATGGATCTCAAGATTATCCTTCCAAGATAAAACTTTCTCATTGTTGTTGCTTATCTTGATGTTCGGATCGTTTGCGAAGTTTCATTTATCTTTTTCAGTGATTTTTGTAATAGGTTCTTTTTGGCTAGGGACCCAATTTTAAATACCCACTTAAATGATTGAATAGTTTCATGTCGACTTAGCAACTTAAATGATTGAATAGTTTCATGTCGACTTAGCAACTTAAATGATTGAATAGTTCCATATCGACTAAGCAACACTAAAAGCAGAGATAGCACTGATATATGTAAGGTACTTAATGCATTTTGTAATCATTTAAGTAACCAAATGAGTGCGATAAAATATTTGATTTCATATAAAATGTACAAACTTATCGATATACTAAACGATATATTAGTTATTAGTACGCGTTCAACTTACTTCTTGAGAAGCTCGATGGCGTGGGTGGTTAGCGTTTTCGGCTGCGATCGTTGAAGTTAAGCAACTCGGAGTAGCCGTTCATTGGATGGGTGACCAAAAATCTTGAGTTTCTCCATGCTTCGGAAAGCACGTTAAGCCGTTGGTCCAGGCTGCATCTGCAGTCGTTAGCACCCACCAAACTGCACTGGATTCGCGGGTTAGGTCATGGCCCAATCTCCCTATTCAATCCAAAGGGAAGGCCTAAGCCCTAGCAGTGGGGACATTACTGGGCTGATCATGATGCGTTCTACCAAATCCAAAACATGGACTAATACCAAAACATGCTATCAATGTTCATAATCAAACTTATGAAATATGTAGTTTATAGATTTTTTTTTCTATATGGCTTCGCACGGTTTGTGCATTTAGTCAATGTCAAGTGTAAAATGTTTACATATTTTGTAGCACTCGTGGTCAAAATATTAGTCAAGTCAAAGTAAGTGGCAGTCAAGTCAATACCCCTTTCCCTATGTTTCAGTAAATGTGTGGGGATTTACTGGAACCTCCCCGTGGAATTCTTGAGGGAACGCCGAAAGACACTTTCCGCTATTTTGTTTCACTTGCCACACTTGTGCATGTTTCCGAACACTTGTGGTTAATAATCCACCATTATTAGATACTAACATCCGCCACAACGCAATTTTTAACAATAAAAACAAAACTGCTAAAGTGACGCTTCCCGATCCCGCCAAAAAGTCCACAGAATATATATGCAGTCTGAATTGGCATAGAAAAACACAAATATCGGTCAAAAACACAATAATCTTACTAAATTTCATTCATAAAGCTATTACGAATACTTATAATATGGTATTTGTATTACAAAAGGGACAAATTGAAGGTTTGAGTTAATTTCATTGATTAATAAATTTTCTGATGTGTTAAATGTAATATCTGCAAGAGAAATGAACATCAATAGGAATCTATGAATTTCCGTTAAACCATTATTCTGTGGATTTATCTGTGTATTCTGATAGTTACCGATATTAGTTGATAACCGTAAATTCAAACGTGAATTCGTTATTTCGATAGCATTCAAAGCTTTGACTAGAAATGTTGAGCTTTGACTAGCAATGTTGAAAGTGATATTTTTATATTTATTTCCTTTTTATTAAAACAGATCCTCTTCATATCATTTAAATTTTATTTTTTAAGCAAAAAAATAAAAACATAACTATAATTGCTATTTCTTCTTTCAAATGTTTAATACTTGTAAAAGTATTCGTTTGACATTGTGGGTTACCTATAAAGCGAAGAGATGGCGCTGCCTTGCAGCTTAAGGCTAGGAAAATTTCGACGCGGCCATCAGGGCCGTGGTAGCATAATTGGTCAGTGCATTCGCCCGGATTGCGAAGGGTGCGGGATCGAGTCCCGTCCGCTGCCTGGTCCGCGTGGATTTTTTTTCTAGTAAAACTTTTCTTTAGATTTAAACATCTAGCAGTTAAATGCTGAAAAAATAAAGACATAATCTTCGTAAAGCTCATAAATTCAGAATACTCTGTGAATAGGATGGCTGGTATGGCAGGTAAAACTGCTGTATTAGCTATCTTCGCGTGTGGACTTCACCGTCACTTAACATCAGGTGGGGTGGAGTCATTTATCAGACCTATCTATAAAAAAAAAAACTTTATATTAGTGTTAAAAACTATGATAGTACCAAATATTGAAACAATCAATTTACTAAACGCAGATTCCTTTGTCTAAATTCCAGTAAACTCGTAGTGTAGACTCTGAAAGCAGTTCATCATCATCATCATCATCATCAGCTTATTAATGTCCCCACTGCTGGGGCACAGGCCTTCCCTATGGATGGAATAGGGAAATTGGGCCATGACCCACCACGCGGGCCCAGTGCGGATTGGTGAGTGCTAACCACTGCAGATGCAACCGGGACCAACGGCTTAACGTGCCTTCCGAAGTACGGAGGAGCTCAAGATAGTAATTTTTGGTCACCCATCCAATGACCGACCACTGCGAAAGTTACTTAAGTTCAACGATCGCGGCCGAACGCGCTACCCACTTGCGCCATCGAGCTCCTCTGAAAGCAGTTATTTTTGGTATTTTCAATGAAGAAATGCCTTTAGCCTACAAACTGTTCACCCTTAGCATGTTGGAACACGAAGGGCGCGAGAGTTCAGCTTAAGTGTCTTAGTGCTTGTAAGGTAAACTTGTCGGTTATCTCCACTCTGTGACACTAGAGATTAGTCGGGAACTGCGCTGTCGATCACTGTCGTAGTTACCCTAAAGTTTAGGGCGCATTCACACTATCCCGTCCGGTTGTGGAATCACTCGGGTACGGAATCCGGTCAGAATGCCGCCGGCCGACCGCGGTGCGTGTGATCGAGTAAATATTTGATGGCCGCCGAATAACCCAAAATAGTTTTGGTACGCTTTCAATTCGAATTCTTTTTATGCGTCGGCAATTTTTTATGAACATTCCGTTTTTTGGGAGTAGTTTTTAGGGGCAATCTAAAAACTTTTACGATATATCTGCTAATAGCAAAATAAGCTGTGTTAGTAGTAAATAAAAGCACAGCTCCTAAAACTCTTTTATGGTAATTGAAATAAAAATATATTTATTAGTAATATAAATTCAATTCAGCTTTTTATTCATTAGCTAACTCACCAACGCAAATAATAAAACTCATCATATATATAACGTAACCTTTACATTTCTATACACTAAAGCAAATTAATTAAGCCAATTAAATTTCCTGAAAGTTCAATCATCACAATTAAAACCGATTAAAACTTCGCACAAACGGACATAAAAGTCGAATCAAACAAGTCCTTTTAAGTCAAAGTGAAATACGTAGCGCAGATTGCTTCAGTAAAAAAACAAGTGTATGTTCATCGTAAATCGTTGCGTCACACCCGTTACATTTCAGTAAGGAATTATGTAAAGTGTATGCGTAAGCTTTAAAGCGTAGACGACCAAATCTGGAGACAGATACAAATGTAAAATATGCCGAGGCATTGAGTAACCGGCCGTTTTAAGTCGTCATTGGACGCGTAGAAGTAATACCGGATAAATGGACTGCGCATTCCGTCGGGGCCGGCCCAAATCTGAGCTATTGTCGCAGACGTTGATCAAGACTAATGACCGGCCGGCGTTGAATAGGTAATCGCAGTGTAAACTCCCCTTTATAAGGCGAGGGTTTAAGAAGGTGAATGTATTAAAATTATTATTTCGTGCGCTGCACTCGTGGTCAAAATATTAGTCAAGTCAAAGTAAGTGGCAGTCAAGTCAATACCCCTTTCCCTATGTTTCAGTAAATGTGTGGGGATTTACTGGAACCTCCCCGTGGAATTCTTGAGGGAACGCCGAAAGACACTTTCCGCTATTTTGTTTCACTTGCCACACTTGTGCATGTTTCCGAACACTTGTGGTTAATAATCCACCATTATTAGATACTAACATCCGCCACAACGCAATTTTTAACAATAAAAACAAAACTGCTAAAGTGACGCTTCCCGATCCCGCCAAAAAGTCCACAGAATATATATGCAGTCTGAATTGGCATAGAAAAACACAAATATCGGTCAAAAACACAATAATCTTACTAAATTTCATTCATAAAGCTATTACGAATACTTATAATATGGTATTTGTATTACAAAAGGGACAAATTGAAGGTTTGAGTTAATTTCATTGATTAATAAATTTTCTGATGTGTTAAATGTAATATCTGCAAGAGAAATGAACATCAATAGGAATCTATGAATTTCCGTTAAACCATTATTCTGTGGATTTATCTGTGTATTCTGATAGTTACCGATATTAGTTGATAACCGTAAATTCAAACGTGAATTCGTTATTTCGATAGCATTCAAAGCTTTGACTAGAAATGTTGAGCTTTGACTAGCAATGTTGAAAGTGATATTTTTATATTTATTTCCTTTTTATTAAAACAGATCCTCTTCATATCATTTAAATTTTATTTTTTAAGCAAAAAAATAAAAACATAACTATAATTGCTATTTCTTCTTTCAAATGTTTAATACTTGTAAAAGTATTCGTTTGACATTGTGGGTTACCTATAAAGCGAAGAGATGGCGCTGCCTTGCAGCTTAAGGCTAGGAAAATTTCGACGCGGCCATCAGGGCCGTGGTAGCATAATTGGTCAGTGCATTCGCCCGGATTGCGAAGGGTGCGGGATCGAGTCCCGTCCGCTGCCTGGTCCGCGTGGATTTTTTTTCTAGTAAAACTTTTCTTTAGATTTAAACATCTAGCAGTTAAATGCTGAAAAAATAAAGACATAATCTTCGTAAAGCTCATAAATTCAGAATACTCTGTGAATAGGATGGCTGGTATGGCAGGTAAAACTGCTGTATTAGCTATCTTCGCGTGTGGACTTCACCGTCACTTAACATCAGGTGGGGTGGAGTCATTTATCAGACCTATCTATAAAAAAAAAAACTTTATATTAGTGTTAAAAACTATGATAGTACCAAATATTGAAACAATCAATTTACTAAACGCAGATTCCTTTGTCTAAATTCCAGTAAACTCGTAGTGTAGACTCTGAAAGCAGTTCATCATCATCATCATCATCATCAGCTTATTAATGTCCCCACTGCTGGGGCACAGGCCTTCCCTATGGATGGAATAGGGAAATTGGGCCATGACCCACCACGCGGGCCCAGTGCGGATTGGTGAGTGCTAACCACTGCAGATGCAACCGGGACCAACGGCTTAACGTGCCTTCCGAAGTACGGAGGAGCTCAAGATAGTAATTTTTGGTCACCCATCCAATGACCGACCACTGCGAAAGTTACTTAAGTTCAACGATCGCGGCCGAACGCGCTACCCACTTGCGCCATCGAGCTCCTCTGAAAGCAGTTATTTTTGGTATTTTCAATGAAGAAATGCCTTTAGCCTACAAACTGTTCACCCTTAGCATGTTGGAACACGAAGGGCGCGAGAGTTCAGCTTAAGTGTCTTAGTGCTTGTAAGGTAAACTTGTCGGTTATCTCCACTCTGTGACACTAGAGATTAGTCGGGAACTGCGCTGTCGATCACTGTCGTAGTTACCCTAAAGTTTAGGGCGCATTCACACTATCCCGTCCGGTTGTGGAATCACTCGGGTACGGAATCCGGTCAGAATGCCGCCGGCCGACCGCGGTGCGTGTGATCGAGTAAATATTTGATGGCCGCCGAATAACCCAAAATAGTTTTGGTACGCTTTCAATTCGAATTCTTTTTATGCGTCGGCAATTTTTTATGAACATTCCGTTTTTTGGGAGTAGTTTTTAGGGGCAATCTAAAAACTTTTACGATATATCTGCTAATAGCAAAATAAGCTGTGTTAGTAGTAAATAAAAGCACAGCTCCTAAAACTCTTTTATGGTAATTGAAATAAAAATATATTTATTAGTAATATAAATTCAATTCAGCTTTTTATTCATTAGCTAACTCACCAACGCAAATAATAAAACTCATCATATATATAACGTAACCTTTACATTTCTATACACTAAAGCAAATTAATTAAGCCAATTAAATTTCCTGAAAGTTCAATCATCACAATTAAAACCGATTAAAACTTCGCACAAACGGACATAAAAGTCGAATCAAACAAGTCCTTTTAAGTCAAAGTGAAATACGTAGCGCAGATTGCTTCAGTAAAAAAACAAGTGTATGTTCATCGTAAATCGTTGCGTCACACCCGTTACATTTCAGTAAGGAATTATGTAAAGTGTATGCGTAAGCTTTAAAGCGTAGACGACCAAATCTGGAGACAGATACAAATGTAAAATATGCCGAGGCATTGAGTAACCGGCCGTTTTAAGTCGTCATTGGACGCGTAGAAGTAATACCGGATAAATGGACTGCGCATTCCGTCGGGGCCGGCCCAAATCTGAGCTATTGTCGCAGACGTTGATCAAGACTAATGACCGGCCGGCGTTGAATAGGTAATCGCAGTGTAAACTCCCCTTTATAAGGCGAGGGTTTAAGAAGGTGAATGTATTAAAATTATTATTTCGTGCGCTTACCATCTAACATGTGTATTCTTTAAAATAGACACTTGCATCGTTAAGACATGCCGTGTTGCTTTATTAAAATTTACTCGTTTCAAACGATCCGTGGTTGACAGGTTAAGCTTCGATCTCCGGATGCGGTCGTTTCATTGTAGGAAAACAAAATGAACTTTTCTATATATTGACGAAAAAATAGGTTAGGTAAATAAACATGACATAAACCCATAATATTAATGTAAATTGTAAAGCTATTTTTGTATTTAAATGTCACTATTAATTTATAAATAATACTAGCTGGCCCAGCGAACTTCGTACCGCCATAAAAAAATAGATGTTGGTGGTAGAAGGGTGAAAATTTAGGGTTATATGTATTTTTGTATGATGTATCATAAAAAAAAATAAAAAAAGATATCTAAAATTAAAAAAAAAATTAGGGGTGGATTAAACCTTAACATTTAAGGGGATGAAAAATACAAAGGTCAGTGCATTCGCCCAGATTTCGAAGGGTGCGGGTTCGAGTCTCGTCTGCTGCCTGGTCCGCGTGGAAATTTTTCTAGTTATATTTTCTTTAGATTTAAACATCAAATAGTTACATGTTTTTTTTTTTTTTTAAGTTAATAAGGTGGGTATATGAGAATTAAATTTCCACTATGTATCTGTTGGCTTAGTAAACAAAATCAAAAAATCGTTTATTCAGTCTAGGCACGTTAGTTAGAAGAAGTCGAGAAGCTGCGCCATCCATCGGTTCGCAAAACTACGGCGGGAGACATTGTACTGAGAAGAGCCGGCAGGAAACTCAGCAAGGGATTTTGCCCTATGTTATAACATAGAGACGTCAAGTTGAAAAATGACTACAGACATGATTCATGAAGTCGCCTTTCATTACATATACTTGCAATGCCAGGAGTATCAGAAATTAAGGAGTCGGCCTTATGGGGAGTACTCCCTAGCGAAGCGCGACTACGAATGATTTTACCTTTCGACTAATTGGTAACTACTAATTTGGCTATTCGAAAGGCAAAATAGTAGTATGCTAATGTAATACTAATGCCAAATGTCGCTGCGTGCGATGAGCGCAGCACGATACCTTAGACTAAAGTCGAATGATTCGTGTAGTCGAATGATTAGTATTAGTATTATTCTAAGTCGCGCATCGCTAGTACTCCCTACGCTCCATATTTGAAGGGTTTCGGATCATATTGGTCTGGCAACACTGCTGGTGACAATGTATTCCAGGGAGTTTTTGGCGGGATTTCATCGAGTGCGGTTGGCGTCTTATTTTAGTTATTCTTAAATTCGTTCATAGTGGATATTGTGAAATAAAATTGGTGTGGTTTTGTGTAACAACCGTCTGCGTAACTGAAGAATTAGTGGAATCGTTAAAATATACGCTATTCCGGTCAAGTGGACGTGAGAATTTTATTGTAGTGTTGACTACCTCACAGAAGCTTATCGAAAAAGCCAACTCGATACGTTTCGTGCCAAACACTCCAAGAAACATTAGAATGCGTCACACCGACATTCTAATGTAAAAACAAAAAGAAGATTAATTTAATTAAAGACCAGGCTGTATGGGCATTGTTCCCTTTGCCTTCCCTAAAACGGGAGAATTTCAACAACAATGTATTCCACAGTTTTGTCGTTCAACCAATAAAGCTCCATCATAGACAGTAGCAGTAGGCAATTCTGAAGTCACCTTCCATTAATGTTCCTTGACTTCACAGAGTAGGATATTTAGTTCAGGATGGCTGGAACAGTACATTTTGTCTCAGGACGCACTGACTATTACACGACTTCTTTAATTTACAACGTCTTGCATAAAAACGTATTGTTGACGTAAATACTGACGAATAAGGAATCCTCTTCCGTATTAAAGTTGCTTAAAAACGCCAAATAAACTCATTTTTTTCAATAGGGGTGATGTCTACCCGTCAAACGAAATTCTATTTAGTCCGTCAGTTAGATGATTAAAAAATAAGGGACACGTATTGTTTCTTTGGGCAATCAACCAAAAAATGACAAAGTTTGGGAGTAGGGGCTCGTGACGTCATTTTTGAGTGAATTTTCACTTATAAGTGTACTCAAACGTGACGTCATGCGACTTTTCAAATCAATATATCTCTGCAATGTTTATTAATATAAAAAAAGAAAAAATACGTGTCCAATACTTTTTGATAATCTACCTGATAAACGAAGAAAAAAAAATTAGTCATCATCCCTATTGGTGCATGTTCTTGTAAGCGATATGTGCAAAATCTTAATTACGCTGCTGTAATAAGCTGATGTCGCGAAAATTTCCAGTAAAATCATGTCTCAAAGCTTTATGATGGCTTACCGGCTGTCGCGCTCCGAAGGCATGACAAGATGACAAATTATTGTGTCTAAAGATACCGTACGGTAAGAAATCTTTCCAAAAAAATGTTTGTTATTTGCTCATATGATACACGCGAAGTAACGCAAAAAGAAAACGTTAAATTTTCATAGCTAGCTAGTAACAAAACTGTTATTTATCTTAACAAAAATTCAACTTATCAAAACATGTTAAGCCAATATTAATGTTAATTTAAATTAATCTTGTATCCCATATTTAGCCATGTTCATAATCATAAAAAAGGTTATAATATATATGAATATCTATAAAAGTCCATCTGTTCATGTCTCAAAAAGTCTGTGAGCTATTTAAGTAAATAAAACACCGAAATCTGTGGTAAAATAATATTGAACTTAAGTTCATTCAATAAACAAAGTAAATACCGTGATTCAGAACTTGCATAGGAAAATATTAAACATCACAGTAACGCCATCTATGGATGACTTTGAAAATTAAATAATATTACTACAAACAACATTACCAATTATTATCATTTTGCGAGTTTTGTAAGTTTATATTTTTTCTTTTATGTTACTTTATGTCGTATCGTAGTTATATTTTTGTGTTAATGATATTGTGTACGTTTATCTTCCTTTTAATTAATACATACTCATAGTAGTGAACATATATAAAGCTATATATTTTCAGTAAGTTTCAATGAAATTTTTAATAAACCATCACTATAGCACTTCACCTAATTCTTTGCGGGGATAGTACATTTAGCTGGAAGAAAGCATTAAGATGGATTGAAACATATCTCCAATCTTCACAATTATACCTGCAATCACACAGTCTGTCATTAGACTTTTACTAGCGTATTCAAGATTATACTCTCGCCCCCAGCCCATCATTGGAGAAGGATTCATTTAGTAAAACTTAATGCCCACATCAAAATATTTGAAATTAAAAACTGGGGACAAAAATAGTCCACTTCCCGAAAAATAATACCAAACAATCCGGGAGACTTTTGCACAGCGGCAACACAGAGGATTTCGCAACACAAAAACGGGTCACCCCGCGGGCTGTTTATCACGGTTGACATATCGCCGTATGTCGGACACCTTGCTTCCGAAAAATTTACTCGGAAAATTTTAGTTCAAACAGTGACCGTGATAACGTCGCTTCGTGTCCGAATTAAAATCTACCCTCGGGCTGTGGGAACGCTAGCGATCTGGCTATCCAAATGTAGGTACTACCGCTGGTTACGTTCCCAAAAGAAGGTTTATATAGCAACTAGCGGCTGCCCTCGCTTCGCTTCGGTGTAGAGCTGAAGTGTAGACTACAGTTTATGTTCTCAAGCTTGTATTATACACAATGACATTCATCTATGATTCTTCTTATACCTGCATGCAAAGTCTCAGCCCGATCGGTTTAAAATTGACAAAGTTTCATGCAAACTTTAATTCCCTATTTTATCCCCTTGGGGGTAGAATTGATCAAAATCCTTTCTTAGCGGTTGCCTACGTCATAACATCTACCTGGATGCCAAATTTCAGCCCGATCCGTCCAGTGGTTTGGGATGTGCGTTGATCTATGTCAGTCACCTTTGAGTTTTATATATATAGATTAGCCGTTATCATTAATACCCAATGCAATAACCACTAAAAAGCTAACAGTTCAAATCCTAACAATTGTTTTAAAATAAAAAATAGTTACTTATTTCTAATTCTTGGATTAACTTCACGTGAAAATGCATAAAGCTTTATTAGGTACGCGAAAAGCAACTCTGTTGCAATTTCGATAAAAAAGTCGTCTTATAATAAGTTAGATGTCATCATTATAACACACTTGAACATATAATATGTCTGAAACTTTTACCATTACTTTTATTACACAATATTGCAAAATTACCAGTTATCAAATAAAATAAATAAATAAATATTTCCGACACTCACACCAATTAGCCTAGCCCCAAAGTAAGCACTATAAGGCTTGTGTTATGGGATGCTAGGGTAACGGATAGAATACATATACTGTACATATATAAGTATATTTATATAAATACAAATTAGACATCCATGACTGGAGTACAAATGCTCGTATTCATCACACAAACATCTGCCCCCACCGGGATTCGAACCCGGGACCTCTCGAGTCAGCGACAGCCATGAAACCCGGCGTACAAACCACTCGGCTACGGAGGTCGTAAAAAATTGCATATTACGTTTTTTGTTTTGTGTTCATTGTAATTGACAGTACAAAGTTTGATATTTTTTTTAACTCTCTAAAACTTAAACGAGCGACGAAGTAAGTACATTTTTTTTTACTAAAATCATATCACTCTTCACATTAAACATAATTCTGAAATCTTCACCATTAAAGAAGTGACAACAAAAAAAAAACAATCGCATTGAAACAATAAAATTTTATCGTATCGCATCTCAAAAATCTATTTCGGTTTATATGTATATCTCAATGAGTTATTTACGAGGATCCAAGCTAAACCTGGTAGCTTCCTTGACGTATCGGAGCTGGATTAAGTGGTTTTCTGAGCGAAGCGGGCGGCTGTCCCCGCTTGTCAAGCATTCGTAAGATTCTACCGAGAATTTCTAAACTGGGAATTGGAAACGAAATATTATCCATGTATTGTTAGTTTCAGCTGTTGCTAAACGTGTCTCGTGATTGCAGTAGAACTATTTGGATTATCATATCTTATAATGGTGTACAATATATGTATTTATCTATAGATACTCGTGTATAAAACTCAAAGGTGACTGACTGACATAGTGATCTATCAATGCACAACCCAAACCACTGGACGGATCGGGCTAAAATTTGGCATGCATGTAGATGTTATCACATAGGCAACCGCTAAGAAAGGATTTTGGATCAATTCTACTCTCAAGGGGATAAAATAGGGAATGAAAGTGTGTATGAAACTTTGTCAATTTTAAACTGATCGGGCTGAGACTTTGCATACAGGTATAAGAAGAATCATAGATGAATGTCATTGTTTATAATACGAGCCTGAGAACAAAAACTGTAGTCTACACTACAGCTCTACACCGAAGCGAAGCGAGGGCGGGCCGCTAGTAATATATATATTCCGTATGTAGGTGAAATAAAGGAATGTAATGAATATATCAATCATGAAAAGAAAGCGACGTCTAACTGCTAATACCGAATCAATGTCGAGAAAATCGAAAAACAAATTTAAAACCTATCAACTTTTATTAGTGACCACGAAATTCGTTTCACAAAATGAAGCACTGAAGGTAGATAACGTTACGACACATCACCTCACTTCATGTTCATCAAAGAACTAATTAACACAATTAAGTAAAAAGGGGCAATTACAATCTCGACGGAAAAAAAAGTTATATTTGATAGTTTTATTTCGTAGGGTGATTAACGTCCACTCGAGTCGGCGGGAGCGGCGCGCTTGAAGCTAGGCTTGTTGAAAATATATCGATACATCGATACAAAATAACCAATATCGAAATTCGTATCAAAAACGATATTTACGGCATATCACGATCTAACTAAATTCGTATCTGGAAAAATCGTAACTGGATCTCAGATTAATGATATTCAACCTATCTATGATCTGTGCTGTATTTAATATTGTCTATCTTTATATATATAATTCTTCTGTGAGTGTGTATGTCACTGAACTTCTCTTAAACGACTGGACCGATTTTGATGAATTTTTTTGTGTGTGTTCAAGGGGATCTGAGAATGGTTTAGATTCACAATTTTGTCCGCTGGACAACCCTATTTTTTTAGGGCGGTACGAAGTTCGCTGGGTCAGCTAGTTATTTGTAAATCTGTTTCGCTGGTGAATTGGTTATGCTGATTTCCATTATATTCTGTGAAGTGTGTGACTGTCTAGTCTTGTTAACGAAAGAGACCCTGCAATCATTTACCTGAGAGGCCCTGCAATCATTTTCATCATTCGAAAATAGGGTCTATTCTGCGTGTCATATTTCGTGAGCTACTGTACGATATTTTTGGGAAATTGGTCCGGTATATCGATATGTCGATGTTTTTTTCGCGATATATCGAACCCGATATTGATATTTTTTTAAAAGATCGATGTATCGATATATCGATATTTTTTTCAACTTTCGACATCCCTACTTGAAGCGTGATTGGTCTAAGACGCATTTGAAGTCAAATCAATTTGTACTGCTTGTGTGTCTGTACGTCCGTCTCTTTCCTTGATTATTATTTTCCTATGGTATTACCATGTACTCTGGCTGGCGGTTACCGCTTATACTTACTTAATTGTTGTACATTTATGGTCAGCAATTAGGGAATTAGTTAACGTAGAGCATTAATGACATATATTGATTTTTTGGATGGGCGTTTTAATGTAATTTAATAAGATTGTTTTGAAATTGTTCTAGCTTAACTGTTTGAGTTCGAATGTTAAATTACTTATGGTACTATAGGTATTTCAAATAGACATAGGAAATATAATCTAGATATCTCGTTTGCAATGCAATGAATTTCTTTTATGTTTAAATTGAAATTTAAATGAACATCGGTAGTTTTCAACTTATAGGTACATTACTGGACATTTTTGTCAAAATAAAATATTTTAAACAACAAATTAAAAAGTCATTATGAGACCTGCAAATTGCCTAGAGGAGGAGCTTGATGGCGTAAGTGGTTAGCGCGTTCGGCTGAGATCCTTAAAGTTAAGCAACTATCGCAGTGGTCGGTCATTGGATGCGTGGCCAAAAATTTACTATCTCGAGCTCCTTCGTGCTTCGAAAGGCACGTTAAGCCGTTGGTCTCAACTGCATCTGCAGTCGTTAGCACCCACCAATCCGCACTGGGCCCGCGTGGTGGATCATGGCCCAATCACCCTATTCCATCCATAGGGAAGGCCTGTGCCCAAGCAGTGTGGACATTAATAGACTGATGATGATGAAATTACCTAGTGACAATAGTAATGCATTTTCTTAAGGAATTAACATAAATTTCTAAATCTAAGTTTTGTTTCAACTCTTAACCCATCATCACCGTTCATCCATGCAACTGCCCCGCCGACTACAGGCGAAGCGCACGCAACTCCCGACCAGTATTTCCAGGTGTCCAGATTTTACAGGAGATCTCCTGTTTTTCTGAAATTTCTCCTGTTCTACTGTTTTTGTACATGAATCTCCTGTTTTTCTTAAAATACGATTTTCTTTATCAAATTGCATGTTCAGTCGCATTGTCACCATTAATAATGTAGGTAACCTTATTAATTTTAAAATAAATGCTATTGTCTAAAAAAACACTAGCTATATGGGGCGGCCGAAGCTACAGAAACACAGTCGTAACTGGTCTTAAGTTTATCTTCATTTGATTTACCAATTCTAGGGGGGAGATGCACTTCGGAAGAAGTACGCCTCTGCATCTACTGTTTTTCTTGTAGCTCTTTCCATACATCTACTGTTTTTAACGCCTTCCGATTTTTAAAATCGGACCTGGCAAGACTGCTCCCGACCCACCATCCACGCCCGTAATGGCCCAAACTCCGATAGCGGCGAATCCCCTAACCAACTTAGATTAAAACAAAAAGGGTAGATACGGCACTAGCCTCACAAAAGTGATCCGCATGAATTGTGGTCCACGACCCTAATCGCTTCAGTCACAACTTGACATGCAAACGACGTATATGTGAACGCCAAAAAGAAAAATATTGCGAATATTTTGTGTTTATATGATAAAACAATGCCTAAGTGTGTTTTTAAATAGTGCTCAAATTGCTCAAGAACTAAAAATGAAACCCGTGGCATCACTTTTAATTCGTAAGTACTATAAAATATATTTTTTCATAAATATTGCTGTTTGTTTTGAATCTTATTCGGTAGTGACGTCGAGTACTGGTCGCGTGATTGGTCGGTAGTGCAGTGACGCGGATCTCGCCGTCTCGTTCGCGCTGCCGTTGAAACTTAACGTGTTGTTTCGTTCGGGTCGGTAATGCAGTGACGCGGATCTCGCCGTCCCGTTCGCGCTGCCGTGGGATCAGTTTTTGTTTGATGCAAGTATGAGCGTACCGTATCTACCCTTTTTGTTTTAATCTAAACTAACCAATTGGTTGAGGTCCGATATGAATCGGACGCCATAATAGTGTAGCTAAGGCTAGGTTGGCCCAAACTGGCTGTTTGTCAAAAGGCCTAATCCGTGTTTAATATTTTGTTCCTATTCAAAGCAAGTTGCTTACTTAGTACCCATCTGATGTTCAAGCTTAACGGAGTGTAATTAATTTTGTTAAACCAGTGACAACCTGGTGCCACATAATAATATTGCTGCTCGGTTATTTTTGTTTTTGCTTTGATATTAAGAGCCCTTTTACAAAATTGCGCTGCTCTGCCCTATTGATCGGCGCGTAGGTAGATTTGCACTAGTATATATTGCATTTTGCGGGTGATGTTTCGAGTCTTATAAAATAATTATTAATGAACTAATTATAAAAATAGATACATATTTCAGTAGTTCAATGATGGTAGATTAGTTTTATGAAAGTTTTTGATAGTAATTCTGTTTAATTCAATATCAAAATACGAGGTAAACCTGCATTATTTTTTTGCAAAAACTCACGGAGGGTAGATGTTTCTTTTTAGAAAATTAATGAGATGGAAAATCATCAATCAATCATATTGAGGAGCTCGATGGCGCAAGTGGTTAGCGCGTTCAGCTGCGATCGTGGAAGTTAAGCAACTTTCGCAATGGACGGTCATTGGATGGGTGACAAAAAATTTACTATCTCGAGCTCCTCCGTGCTTCGGAAGGCACGTTAAGCCGTTGGTTCCGGCTGCATCTGCAGTCGTTAGTACCCACCCATCCGCACTGGGCCCGCGTGGTGGGTCATGGCCCAATCTCCCTATTCCATCCATAGGGAAGGCCTGTGCCCCAGCAGTGAGGACATTAATAGGCTGATGATGATGATACATATTTATGTTCTTTTTTATGCATTTAATTGCTAGATGTTTAAACCTAAAGAAAAGTTTTACTAGAAAAATAAAATCCACGCGTACCACACAACAGACGGGAGCAACACATATTTTATATTTAAACCTTATAGACAAGATATACAGTTTTTTTTGTTGGCAGCAATGCTTAATAAATCCGCAGCAGTTAAAGATGTATCTACATCACTCTTATATCATAGTACACAAACCTTGTACAAAGAATCTTGCTTTTATATCCTTTACTAGTGGCCCGCCCTCGCTTCGCTTCGGTGTAGAGCTGAAGTGTAGACTACAGTTTATGTTCTCAGGCTTGTATTATACACAATGACATTCATCTATGATTCTTCTTATACCTGCATGCAAAGTCTCAGCCCGATCGGTTTAAAATTGACAAAGTTTCATACAAACTTTCATTCCCTATTTTATCCCCTTGGGGGTTGAATTGATCAAAATTCTTTCTTAGCCGATGCCTGCGTCATAACATCTATCTGCATGCCAAATTTTAGCCCGATCCGTCCAGTGGTTTGGGCTTGTGTTGATAGATCACTATGTCAGTCAGTCAGTCCCCTTTGAGTTTTATATATATAGAAGATTTAAGCGTGAATCTAAAGACACCATATTTGGCATCTTGTCCTCCGGAAACAATCAGTATTAAAATAAATATTCATTTAAACCTTCATAACATTCCACAATGGTTGTAATAACAGACATTTGTAAAAATAATCTCTTCTGCTGGCTCCGAAATCGATCTGTTTGTGGGTCGTCTCGACATATGGTTCGGTCACAAAAAATCGGGTGGCGCGGCAAAAACTGCCTGGGATACATTACGTAGTGCACGGGACATGCCTATTGACGGGATATATGGTTTTTGCATAATGTTGGTATTAGTGTTAAAAAAAATATGCGGAAGCTGAGAGGAAGAACTGCTTTTTTGCATGCAAAAAGTACATGATGAACCTGAGGATTGAGGCACTCTGTATGCTGAAATATAGGATGAAAATACTAGTTCGGCAGCAGATGCTAAAGATTGTCTTTTATATTCTTAAGCTCATATATGGTGTCCATCCATATATACAAAACTCAAAGGTGACTGACTGACATATTGATCTATCAATGATGCGAAGATAGCTGGTACAGCAGTTATAAACTGCCACACCAACCATCCTCACCTTGCCGGCCTGCAAAAAGGCTTGTTCACGCCTCTCTTTAAAGATCCCAGATTTTAGGAAGAAGGGAACACTAAATATTTTTTTATTTTAACCGTAATCTAGGTATCTGTCAATAATTTATGATTAAGTAAAAATATCTGAACAGTGCTCTTTCTTGGATAACAATTTTAAGAAAAACACTGCATTAAATTCTGAAGTGCATTAAATTTAATTGACGCCTCTCAGTTCGGCCTTTAAATATTCACCAATTGGCAAATGTATTCACGATGGTACCAGAAAACAAATTGGAACTATTTACTTAATAGATTTCGAAATAGAAGCCTTTAGAAACACTCATGAAATATTCAGTCGTACGTTTTAAAGTAACTTATTATATTTAGAATATGTATTTATATTTTATCGGTACAAAAATCGTTATGAAAAATAGTTATTTATTCAGTGAAACTTGTTGGTTTAATTTAGAACTTCACGATGAACACTACTATGATGGTGTTATATTTTTAATTTATATTTTCAGGCAAAATTCTTGGGTTTAAACTGTGCCAAATTTGCTGTTTCTATAATTATGATAAAGATGATGTAATTTTGTAATGGACACCATAACAATATATATATATATATATATATTATATAAATTTGTCGCTTTAAAGTGTTTCTCTACAAATAAAACTGTCCTTAACGGGTGGTCGGGAAAAATATAGACGATTTGAAAGAGTTCTATTATGCTTCCAAAGTGAATAAAGAAATTTTGATTTTTGAATAATTGATGAATAACCACCACTGGGTAAGGTATTGGGATCCGGACTTGGAGGCCATTCGCCTAACGGAAATGCTTTGGAAAACGCTAACGCTTTCGATTTTATTTTGTTATTTCTGACCTCCGAAGGTTTTCAAATACCTCACGCTCATTTTTTTTAATATTGTTATTACCAAAGTAAAAGAAAAAAAAAATAGCGCGAGGCATTTGAAAACCTCAGGCGGCTAGAAATAACAAAATGAAATCGTAAGCGTTTTCCAAAGCATTTCCGTTAGGTGAATGGCCCCCTAACTGGATTAGCTCACATTTCTTTGTACTCCATTTATATATCCTCTATCAAATTAACAGCAAGTGAAATCGGTATATTTGCTGTGCCTCGCGTTTTAAAAAAGTTTATCCCATCACCTACCGAAATAGCGAGACTCAAATACTTAGCCACCGCATATGGAACAAGACCTTTATGTTTGGGCATATTAACGTTTACTTATGCTTGTACTTAGACACGAGGTTATACGCTCAGTGTATCTTAGGAGACACGATCGTTTTCGGTTCAGGACCGTTCTTAGCCGAAGTGAATTGTGCTAGTCTGAGCTCGGCGGAAAGGAGTTTACGTTAGTGTATGGCCCAAAGTAAAAGTTTAACGCGTTTTATTTTTATTTTATTAAAACTCATTGTTTATTTATTGGTTTTATTTATACTATTATTTCTACTCATTAAATAAAACATTCTTTTGGTGGGTTTCATATACGTTTTTTTAATACATGCTTTTATACATATTTTAACAAAAACGCATTTTAAACCAGTTGAAATAACGGTTTTATTTAATGAGTGATATGCGTGAAAAATAGGAAATAAATATATTAATTCTACTACCGACTCATTTTTTTTTCGCAAGGTAATGACACTTTACCATTGGTCAATTTAGATAAGGCAACATCACATAATGGTACGCTTAAGGCCAGTACAAGCAATTTTTTAAAAACTTATAAGAAAAACATGCTTAATTTCATTCATTACTTCGAAATTAGTTTAAAATAAGATTTCATTTTAATTACTTTTTGCTTATTTGTTGTTTCTATAGTAAGTACAGTTATCTTATTTTTTATTTTGGCATAATTATAGTAGGCAAATCTAGACATGTAAAATCATTTTAGCAATAGAGGGTAAATAAATTTTAAAAAGGGGGCTAATTATTAAATGTTGTTGAAGATTAGTGACAAAAAAGAAAAAACTTCCTTCATAAAAGGCACTAAGTAGTAAGATATCGCACATTCTATTCATTTTTAATAATTGTAATTATATTGGTATGCACGGTACATCATATAAAATATATGGCTATATATAAAAAAAATGAATATTATTGGTTGGCCGTTCACTTGAGTAGAGTCTTTACCGTTAGCAGCTGTATTACATTCTAAAACGATTGCACCTATTAATATTTTGGGCATTCTAAAGAAAAAATAAGGTCACTTGTGCTACCGCACGAAAGTGAATTAGGATGCCCAATAATTCACCACTACACTGTCTCATGACTTAAACCAAGCACCCAACCAGGCGCACTCATAGTACACAACTAACCCTCCGGTGTGCCGTAAATTTACGATGCACGCGCCACGGGAATTTCGTTACGCCTTAACCGGGTGCGAATTTTCAACGCCGATTTTTACTGCCGCCAATACGCTGTGATAACATAGCTACTGAGGATTTTCACAAAACATCACCGACAAATATGTGTTTTTGAAAAAGTACCTTATGTACATAGCATTAGGAGCTCGATAGCGCTGGTGTATAGCGCGTTAGGCCTGCGATCGTGGAAGTTAAGCAACTTTCGCAATGGTCGGTCATTGGATGGATGACCGAAAATGTATTTTATCGAGCTCCTCCGTGCTTCGGAAGGAACGTTAAGCGAGCATCTGCAGACAATAGCACTCACCACTCTGCACTGGGCTCTCATGGTGGGTCGTAGCCTAATCTTCATATTCCATCCATAGGAAGGCCTGTGGCACAGCAGTGGGGACATTAACAGTCTACTGATGGTGATAAACAATATTTAACTCATATTAGTGAAATTATACGTTTTATTATACTCTGTTTTATTTTATAGTTACTAGATGGCGTTGTTAATAAATAGTTGCATCGCAAAAGTGTAAACAATTGAAGGTGATAGAGGTAATTTCTTTTGTAATAAAAAATGTAAGAGAGGGAAGTTTGTAGTAATTGAATATTATTAACATTGGTTGGTATTTAATAATATGCTTTAATATATTGTGAAATATTAACTCAGTGATGTAATCAAATTAAAACAATATAAGCCCGAAACCACGTGAGTCTAGATTAAATTATTATTTGACTAAGTCAAGCATAACTTTACCTACGTTAATACCAAGTCAAATCTCACTTAATCCAATGTAACACTTAGTTACAGTGCGTTATTAAGCCAAGTTTCACTATTAAACGTTGGTCTTAATGTTATATTAAATTATGTTTACCGGATAAGTGGGTTTGTTTAAAACTGTACTAAAGGATTACAGTTGTACTAATTGCCCATGTTTAACACTAATCGCAGTGTTGTTTACAAAAGATAAGTGAGTTGTTGTGATACGTCATCATCATCATTATTAGTCTATTAATTTCATCCATCATCAGGTCCTCGTCATCAGGAAAAACGAACAAAATATTTTAAGACGAATCTAATGAGCTCAAACTCGATATGATTACAAGTAGGCAATCCAAGGTTCCATCAGCCACCTTCCAGTTCCATCATCAGGCCAGCTCGGTGGTACCATAATATTGTATTGTCATCTAATCTTCATATATTTGCCAAGTTTAAAGTATATCTGATCGCTTATAGTTGGGCAAAATCGAGTCCAAATGAGTCAGTTACATATACATAGAAACATATCAGTGAAACTAACAAAAGCATTTTTAAAAGATAGCGCGCCTCCCCTCTTATAAGTTTTATATAATATTATCATCATCATCATCATCAGCCTGTTAATGTCCCCACTGCTGGGGCACAGGCCTTCCCTATGGATGGAATAGGGAGATTGGGTTATGACCCACCACGCAAGCCCAGTGCGGATTGGCGGGTGCTAACGACTGCAACGTGCTTTCCGAAGCACGGAGGAATTCGAGATAGAAGATTTTTAGCCACCCATCCAAAAAAACGAATGTGCTTAGACCAGACGACTGAAGTGAAACTTCTTTAGCTCCATCCGTATATATATATATATATGTGTGTACAAAATCTACATGTATGTACATATATACATACATATCTCATTCAAAAAATGTTTTCTTATCGGTCACCACGCTCAAAAAGTCAACATAAAAAAACTGCATAAATAAATAATTATAATTGCATAAATTGATAAAAAAGTTTTTACCGCGGCAGTTCCCGAGTGCCACGCGTATATTTTTTTTAATTTTTACTTGTTTTTAGGTATTTATGATGATAACATCATATATAAATATAGCTATTCATATTTCATTTTACATATTACCTTCAGACCATATATTATTCTTTTCAACTTTCTCACAAACTCACAACTCGCAACGAACAGCTGAAATCTATATAAAAAGCTTTCACTCGCAAATGTTATTCAAATCAGTTAAATTGTTTCTTTAAACAGATTTCAGATTGCGTTCCCGAGGAATGAGCTTAATAAAGAAAAAACGAAAATTCTTCTCATGAAACGGGACCACATTCAATGTAGAATGTTGCCAATATTAATAAAGCTATTTTTTATTTACAAACTCTTGTGAAAAGACTACGTAGAAAATTACTCCGGCACAGAGGTAATAAGTATAATACAACAGCAATGTTCAACAGCAGTTATTTTTTTTTATACTTGTACATCTTGCTTTTATTCAGACTATGATGGATGGATGGATTGATGAAAATCTACATTACTATAAATGTAATTTTCATACATTCACTTTGAAATGAAATGAAATATTCTTTATTGGCATCATAAACATGGAAAATGACAAAAATAAAATAAATTTCAATCTATAGACGGCCAACCTGGACCCTGCCTCAGCATAAGCTGACATAGTGAGAAAACAAAAAACTTCTCTTACCACGTCGGCGGTGGTATTCTGGCAGGGCCTGTGCAAGGTCACTTTAATGGTTCGTAAAACATTCAAAAATAAAGTAAACACTAAAAACAGAACAATAAAAAACACACATCACCATAGAGTACATATATAATATATATTAATACAAAGAAAATTATAGTTAGTTGTATATTGGTGTCGATTCTGGCGTGATTCTCCAAACTCAAAACCAAACCTAACATCAGTCTCTCCTCTTCATTCTGTATAGAGAATGACAAGGAAACACCGCTGTCAAATTGAAACTTTACTTATTTTGAGATTTTCTTCTTGATAATTATTTAACTTGTCCTGGAATCATTCAGGACAAGTTTGGACACCCAGCACTCTTTGATATTCAGACAAATGTACTAAACAGTATTCTAGCGAGACTCGTCGAATTTCTGTAAGTTTTATTATTATTTTAGGCAACAAGGCAGAGACATTTTTATTCTCTTCACACTGTTGGTAACTACAATGTCAGTGTTTCGGTAAGCGAAGGGTGCTAGTTAGATTCTAGTTTGATACAAAGTAAGTAAAAATATATTTTTATATGTAAAACAAAAATCTTTAGATATCTATTTTATTTTACTTACGAAATCATCCTTACCAACTAGCAAGAAATTTGATGGAAAAGCAAGATCCTCAATGCTCCTCAAGATCTTTTCTAACGCAAAACACAGAAAAGTCAACATAGATGGGCACATCAATGGATCATGTACCACGCACGACATTCTTTTTTTCAAATTCCTAAAATCCAGGAGGAAAAAGAAGGAGATAGAAAGCCTCTCTGAGTTTGTTTCGCCGGTTCTTCTCAGAAAGGTCTCCCATTTTTGGTTTACGGTAGTTAGGGTTAGTTAATTAAATAAACTCAAAATTACAAAAAAGAATTTTAAATAAAGTACTTTATTAACTAAATTAACTAATAAATTCATAGATAGACAATAAAATTTTTAAAATCTTCCAATGAAATAACCGAACGCTCAATAAAAGTCTTTCGAAGGTAGTTCGACAAAATTAAATAAAAAATCAGTATTCTGACGATACAAACCTGAAAAGGCTGCGAACCGTCAAGAAAAAAATAAGGTTTCGTGCATTAACCCGTTAAAACTAGTTTTATTTAATGAGTGATGTGCGTGATAACCTAAGAAAAAAATAGCCTAAAATCTAGCTTAATGTTGACAAGACAGATCGCAGGAAAAATGGAAACTTAAAAGAAAATATATAATATATACCTACAAACTGTAGTAGCTACCAAAAATCCTCCTAATTCACAAGGAAGTGAAAATTTTCGCCTATTTTGAGGAAAAAGAAATACAAGTATGATATTTTTTTCTTCTTTCTTACTTACTTACTCTCCACCGAATTCAAATCCGCGAATAATGACGTCCTTATTTGGAGGACCCTAGTTTTGCCTACAGCGATATTTTAATTTCGCAATCCGCGGCCTCGGAGGGTGGAGTATTGTGTGTTTTATTTTATTTTCTCTCTCTCTTATTTCACCTTCATTTGGAATGCCCGACCGTGACCCACTTCGTTGGCGTTCTTAAAAAAGTTCCTCGGGCCTCGTTAATAAATAAGGTTATTGATATTGATTGTTTCGTCGGAATGCCGCGGAGCATTCTGAATCGATTCTCAAATCTACTGCGTCATACTAATGGTCTCCTATTCGGTTAGCTTAAAGCGAGCTTTCGTTGTTATTGATCTTTTGGAATTTTTCAATCCACAATTGGGAATTTTATCACTTTCAAAATTTTGTAATTTAAAAAAAAGAGTATGGATAAAAAAGTTTATTGTCAAATGTTGAAAACGAAACAAGCATTCTAAATTTAAAATCTCTAAATAAGATTTTAAGTAGAAGGAGGTCTTACAACATTTCCCTTACCAAATTCAAATTGGGTACAGTTATTCGCTGACGCGATATTCTGATATAGAGATACCTCCAGTCGCCTCACTCTGCCTTCGTGACCTATTTATCAGGGGACCAACAATTTTATCTCGACATTTCTATGAACATCCTGAGTTCCCGGCCGTATTTACAATGTGCATTGTAAACATATCAGCAGTTTCGTAATATACAGCTATCTGTAGTCATGTAAATAGAATTTCTTGTTTATTTTCTGTAGATTCGACAGTTCTGTTTATTATTTTGTGTGTGTTGTTGTTCATAGAGCTTATATTTAATTAAAAGTTCACATGTCTCGAAACGAGTAGTATTTTATACGATACTGATATTACAAAGAGGAATGATTTGTATTTTTGGTTCTTCGCGAGAACTATTGTACCGCTTTCAAAAATTCTTTCATCATTATAAAGTTACATCGTTCCTAATAGCTCAATTACTTTTGGTCGTTCAATTCGGGCACCAGAAACAATATTAAACTGGAAGACGGCATCGAGTAACTAAAACGAAAACTACCCGAATACTATGGTATTAGTATTCGGGCTAAAGATCGGGTAATCGCGCCATAAGTGACAGGTTATTTTTTTCAGACCTGTTAAAATTAGTTTCGCCGTTGCAAACCCAGGGAAGCGAGTATTACAATATAACGTTGTAAATCTTATTACGTCTATTTAGTTAAAAGAAATCTTATCTTTTTCCATCAAATTAGCATCATCATCGTTGAGAAAAAAAACTATCGCAACTAAAAAAAATAGTTAAGAAAACTCGGGCTAACGGAGCGTTCAGAGATTCTGCATTAGTTGTAACGGGCTCGTTAACCCGTTTGCAGCGCACGCACTCACTCAATCGGGCCCTGGCGCGGCTGACCGGCCGAAATCGACGGCTATCCCGAAAGCGTGACTTTTGCCCCGGAATTGACGCGCGTCGGGCGCCCACCGGGCCGTATTGATCGCGGCCACTTCGCCTCCGCTCGGCGGCCGTCGGGCGACTTCGGCAAACTTCGGCGCGAACTTGAGATCCGTCGCGGCACCGCGCTGAGCCGTGCCGTGGCAGTCTACCCGCTCGGTCAGTTGCAACTTTAAACGTGTCAACTTTAGTGGCAAAGAGATGATTCTGAACTTTAATTGGGGCAAGGTTGGACAAATGTTGGCTTTACTTGCCTTATTTTGATTACATCAGTAATTATTACCTCCGTGACCGAGTGGTATGTACGCCGGGTTACTAGGTGTCCACTACTATCAAGATCCCAGGATCGAATTCCGGTGGGGGCAGATGTTTGTGTGATGCGTACGACGAGCATTTGTAATCCAGTTATGGATTTTCAATATGTATTCCTATATGAATATACTCATCTATGTATTAGTATAATGTATTCTTTCCGTTACCCTAGTATCCCATATCACAAGCCTACAGTGCTTACTTTGGGGCTAGGCTTGGAAATATTTATTATTACACTGGACCCAATACATTTAATCACTACCAAATACACACTTTGACCCAACCGAACCAATAACTAAAGTGCGATGAATCCCAAGTTTTTTTATGTGTTACTTATACAGATAAAGTTTATCTGTCTCATACTTTAACCTTTGCTTGCGCTTGAATGTATGTATTTCACTATCGTCGGTAAATAAGGAACGCTGCATTCGTACTGTGATAGGTAGCTACATTTTGTTTTGTACCGAGTCATCCTTCTTGCTGCCAAAGTTTCGCTTATCTGGCCCTCCAAGGACATCTCGGAAATACAATTTCGGACCGAACGACACACGAAGTATTGTGAGTTGATAAGCTCAAATATAAGAAGATTGCGATGTCAACTCATGCAAATATATTTACGCGCGCGTAGCAGGGTTGGCGAGCAGACAATTCGATCTTAGCTGGTTCGGATCCCAATTGACGTTTGACTGGGCCCTTTTTTTTATTGGTTATGTGTATGAGGAAAGACGCGGAGTCTGCCAGTGTATTTGTCAGTAGTGTGTTTGTTGACACAATCTGATTCCTGATTGATACAAAGTAAGTAAAATATATTTTTATATGTAAAAAAAATCTTTAGATATCTATTTTATTTTACTTACGAAATCATCCTTACTAAATAGCAAGAAATTTGATGGAAAAGCAAGATGCTCAATGCTCCTCAAGATCTTCTCTAACGCAAAACACAGAAAAGTCAACATAGATGGGCTGGATAGTCAATGGATCAAGTACCACGCACGACATCTTTTTTCCAAATTCCTAAAATCCAGCCTAATGTTGATAAGACAGATCGCAGGAAAAATGGAAACTTAAAAGAAATTACATAATATATACCTACAAACTGTAGTAGCTACCAAATATCCCCCTAATTCACAAGGAAGTGAAAATTTTCACCTATTTTGAGAAAAAAAAGTACAAGTAGGGGAAACTGCCCAATCATTGGCACTCTTCCTATTATAGGCACTTTTGAGTTTAGTTCGAAAAGAAACAGGAAAAAATAGATTGTAGGAATAATGCTGCCAATTTTCAAATTTCGTAACCATACTAGGTTTTTCTTTTTAGTATGTAACGACCTTGAATAATTTATTGTCTCCTTGTTTTTTTCGAATTAACCTCACAGTGCTAATAATAGGACGAGTGCCAATGATTGGGTGGTTTCCCCTATGATATTTTTTTCTTCTTTCTTACTTACTTACTCTCCACCGAATTCAAATCCGCGAATTTTGGCGGTTCGGATCCAAATTGACGTTTGACTCGGCCCTTTTTTTATTGGTTATGTGTATGAGGAAAGACGCGGAGTCTGCTAGTGTTTGTCAGTAGTGTGTTTGTTGACACAATCTCCCTACAGTTCGTTCGTCCGACTACTTTGTACAGGCCGGTTCCTTGTTATGGGGGTGGACTAATAAAAATGCTTTATTGCTATCATCGCTGTTACGTTGATTGAAGATTCTAATAACATCTTGTTTGGTAGTCGTGTAATGCGAACGAGGAAAATAAACGAATTGTGCTCTTTTCTGGTGAGATGCCAAAATTAAACATTGATATTGTTATCTTGAGGCACATTTTATCGGATGGAATAGTAATCAATTATAGCTTATTTATATATTAGACTCTTACTGGAACTCTTAGTTATACGGGAAAGTTATCAGGTGACACGTTTTTTGTATTTTTTTTTTCGATTCTAGTCCAGTATGTAAGAAAATTACTGTTGGTTAAACAAAACACTATTATAAACTGGTTTAGGATGTGTAGAACAGTGTTTCATTTAACGAGTGGTGTGCAAGAAAACATAATAAATACATAAATGTATTCATTTCCAGATCGGTCTAGAAAACAACCTGTCATATCCAAGTCTTCTTGCAGTTGCAGTTTTTAATTATAAGTCCATATAAAAGTGAAGTAGCGGAGCTCGATGGCGCGGATGGTTAGCGCGTTGGACTGCGATCGTTGAAGTTAAGCAACTTTCGCAGTGGTCGGTCGTTGGATGGGTGACCAAAATCTTCTATCATGAGTTCCTCCGTGCTTCGGAAGGCACGTTAAGCTTTTGGTCCCGGCTGCATTTGCAGTCGTTAGCACGCGCCAATCCACACTGGGCCCGCGTGGTGGGTCATGGCCCAATCTCCCTATTCTATCCATAGGGAAGGCCTGTCCCCCAGCAGTGGGGACATTAATAGGCTGATGATGATAAAAGTGAAGAAAAACCAGACAACGTAAACTTCAATTACTAGATTTCGTGAAATTACTAGTAACTTTTTTGTAATAACTACGTAATATGATGTCCTATGAGAAATTTCAGTATTTTTGGGTTCCTTTACATTACCCAATTTTTCCAAACCACAGACGTACTCATACACAAAACTACATACGAACGCGAGCATAATAATGGCAATTGAAAATTTTCATTTTCATTTTGGGGAACGCACCGAATCGACCCGGTCCAATCGGGACGGGACGGTACGGTCCGGTCGTCCGGTCATCCGGTCCGCATCCGCGCCGGTGGCCGAGCGCTAATTGAAAAAGTTAAAGTCTACCATTATCTTAACTCCCAGTTTTTCTTACGTATATTAGTTGAGGAGCTCGATGAAGAACTGCCCAACAATTCGCATACTATTGTTTTAAACTTTCATGGTCACTAACATTATAGTAATATAAGTTATTTATGGGATTGTTACCATGTACCTTGTTTTTAGCGATCCGATACTGTAAGTGTTGTGTGTCGAGAATAGTGAGAATGTGAACAGTGGTACGGGTATCGAACGCAATAAAAGACTTCGTCGGAGGGTAGACCGATGTCTGCCAATAAACAGCCTACCCGCAATTACTTCAGTTACTCCGTGGTCATGGCGCTTGCAACAGTGCCGAAATATCGGAAACTCGCTAAAAACAAGGTACATGGTAACAATCCCGTAAATAACTTATATTACTATAATTCGCATACTATGTCATAGTCATGGCACAATCTTCCTATTATATCCATAGGAACAGTGGTGACATTAAAACCCTAATGATGATGATGATATTATTTGGTACAACCTAGCTTCAAATTACGGTAAGATTGTACGTACATTTTTTTTACTTTCGCACCTAATTACCTGTAGTGGCTTCAGTAAAGGTACTATAAAGAACGAAACTCGAGAGAATAAAGTAAAAAATATGCTCTTCGTAACGTGACAAGAATTAATGTAGACAATATTGTTTTGTTTGATTAAAAATTACCCTTTTTTCGTTACGACTGATAAACTCAAATAAGTTACCTTCAAGAAGCAGGCGCGGTCGCAGCCTGAACTTTTGGAAGGGTCACTCAGTA
This sequence comes from Chilo suppressalis, assembly GCA_902850365.2. Lineage (NCBI taxonomy): Eukaryota > Metazoa > Arthropoda > Insecta > Lepidoptera > Crambidae > Chilo > Chilo suppressalis. Next base: position 3,074,921 of record OU963894.1, read on the forward strand.
CACTAATAAAAAATAGGTATCTGGAATAAAATAAACATTATTGCACAAGACATAATTTTATTGCATAAATTACTTACAAAATATGTTATACAATCTTTATCATAACGACGCATATCGATTTTGCTAGGATTACCAAAACTACGTAGTTTGGTCCCTTGTTTCTAAACTAGTACTAGATGTCATTTCCAAGTTATTTTGGCCATCGGACGTAGTTCATAAAAACACCACTAGATGTCAACAAACTATAAATTTGTCGCTGTTAGGGGGTAGGTAGAAATTTCCTTTTATTATTTGCCAAATTTTTGAGAAATTTCAATTTAACCTTAGATTTAGGTGGGGGGGGGTCATAGAAGTATCCTAGTTCTACAAAGAACCACAACCAAAATAGCAGATCATGTCTGTATTACTAAATCATTTTTACTCAGCGAACCCTATAAAAACCGCAATACAGCATAGGTAGTTCCAGCGTAGTCCGCTAATGGCGGACTGTCGCAAAAACTTTACGACTATTGTTATTAGATGAGACTGCGGCAAACAGTACCTAAATAACCGATAAATCCGACTGGCGTAGTCCATATCGCATCGTATCCCTCAATACTTTTTTTTATGTTATTGGGGGGATACGAGCAGACGGCTCACCTGATGGTAAGTGATCACCGTCGCCCATGGACACTTGCAACACCAGGAGTATCACAAATGCGATGCCGGCCTTTAAGGAAGAAGTACGCTCTTTTTTTGAAGGTTTTTGGGTCGTATAGGTCCGGAAACACTGCTGGCGACAGTCAATTCCACAGTTTTGTCGTACGTGGTAAAAAATTTCGACAAAAACTCACTTTAAACGACCAAAAATTTACTATCTCGAGCTCGTCCGTGCTTCGGAAGGCACGTTGAGCCGTTGGTCCCGGCTACATCCGCAGTCGTTAGCACCCACCAATCCGCACTGGGCCCGCGTGATGGGTCATGGCCCAATCTCCCTATTCCATCCATAGGGAAGGCCTGCGCCCCAGCAGTGGGGACATTAATAGGCTGACGATGATGATGAATGGCGACCTCCGTGGCCGAGTGGTTTATACGCCGGGTTTTATGGTGTAAAAAAAAAATTGTGAACAGAAAAATTCCAACGAACTTTTATGGTGGAATTGGACACAACTGGATTTATTAATTTGCATTCCCGATTAAACCACCTTTTCTCATCCCACTCCAGTTTAAATATTGTTTCAGTACGGTTTATTTTAATTATCTGTTTGTAGTTACTATTTTAATAAGAGGTGAAATTTCATTTGTGTTTAACCATTATACGAGTTGTTTAAGCTTTATTGGTTACTAGCTGTGTCGCGCGATGTTACCCGCGCTTTAATATGGATATTTTTTCGCAGTAAAACGTAGCTTATGTGTTAATCCAGGATGTCAGCTAACTCCATACCAAATTTTATTAAAATCGCTTCAGCCGTTTAGACGTGAAGAAGTACAAATGCAGGGTATTGTAAGAACCGGTATTTGCATCAACAAGGTACAAGGTTTTAGAGCTTAACCTTGTAGCTGCAAACACCGGTAAATAACACAATAGTTTCAAAGGAGCAACATTCAAATTCATGACAACTTATTACCGGATCATAAAGGCGTGGAAAGGGGCCATCCGTCATGAAACTTTTACAATTGGACACCCGAATAACCCGAATTGTCAAGCCGCAGATTTTACAACATCGTAAAGCAATCATAGCGTTATAACTCCCCGGTTAATATAATCGCTGTTACAGGACCTCATGTGTTGTTGGGCAGTAAAGATAAAATGTAACAGTTATTTTTCTATTAGTACACTGTTGCGGATGATAAATAAAACATGACCTCTGTATGTAGTGGAGATTTCATAAAACGTTAATTTCGAGGAATACGTTATACGTTGAGAAGGTTTGGCTTAATATTTGATGCTTTATTTACTGTCGTGCTTGTTTTCTTTCCGAATAATAATAAAAAGAGTCATCATCATCATCATCAGCCTATTAATGGATGGATGGAATAGGGAGATTGGGCCATGACCCACCACGCGGGCCCAGTGCGGATTGGTGGGTGCTAACGACTGCAGATGCGGCCGGGACCAACGGCTTAACGTGCCTTCTGAAGCACGGAGGAGCTCGAGATAGTAATTTTTGGTCACCCATCCAATGACTGACCACTGCGAAAGTTGCTTAAGTTCAACGATCGCAGCCGAAATCGCTAACCACATGCGCCATCGAGCTCCTCTAAAAGAAAAAGAGTAATAATGATATTTGATAATATAATTATATAATGATAATGATATAATAATGATATTTATAATAAGCATATTTGAAGGCTGTAATGAAATAGAAGAAATCTCAATGAAATATTGCATTTAGACTTTTGAAGACCCATTAATAGAGCTATTCTTATAAATAAAAACAGTGATGGTTCTAATAACACAAATTCACAATAGTACATTATTTAAATGACACGCTCAACGGATTACACGAGCGACATAATACTAAAATTAATATTAAAAAAAAAAACATTCGATAACCTGCGAAAATATCATGTACCTGTATAAAAGCGGCCTTTGGGCAAATTTTAATCATCGGATTTCCTTTATAATAAATCCAGTTGTGTATTCAATAAAACGGCGATTATTGAAAAATTCTTTCGCTGGAACCTTTTCAACCGCGACTCGCTTATGAAAAAGTAAATTTGAATATTAAGTAATGAACGGAACAAATAAATGAACCAGTCGAGAATTTTCTTTCATGAACTCCTTTTAAGGCTGTAGGACTTTTAACGAGTCCCATTCAAGTGCTTTCCGAACTCTAATAAAAAGATCATAAAAAAGAATTAACAAAGTTCTGAGGGTGTATTCTGAGTTTAGAGGGGCACCGGCCCACCGTTGGTCGCTGTTCTAATTGTATGATAATACCTACTTAATATTCTATGAATGCGTCATCCATTTTGTCTTGAACCTGCCCTGTCTATAATAGTGAACTACATTAAGGTAGCGATAAATTTGTCCCATAAAATAGTAATTTCGAAATATCATCAGAAATAGTTTGTATAATAAGCAAGTTTAAATTGAAAACGAAACGGTTGAATGAGGTTATGAAACAATTTGTGATAGGCACAACCTACGTTTTTGATATCGCTATATCTTTAAAGGTAATGCTCACCGAGTCACCGACTTTATTCGCGTAGCGAAATCACTAACAGGAAATAGATTCAAGACTTGATTTACGTACTTACATCTCTGTTCGGAGCAACATTGAAAGGGCTTTAGTGCGGGAGCTTCGTTGAAAAATCACCGAGGAGAGCGGCTTACACCGTCTAAACAAACGTTATTTGAATAATGCGAAATGTTCGTGTTTATTTCTACCAATGAATCCCCTTCAGAGGCAGCGCTTGTCGAACGCACAAAATCGTTCGCTTTTTTTCGTTCTTCCGCCGCGCAAAAACCTTGCTGAGTATTTGACAGGTCAAAATATGGGGTCGGGCTAGGCGGGAACCGGGGTATATTTTCGGTACATATTTCAATGGAAAGGTCGCGTAAAATATTGTGTTACTAACCTTTAAAGTTAATTACGTTGTTGATTTGTGAGTTGAGCGCTGGTTCTAACGTTGCTCGGCCTTTTTTCCATTATTTAGTGGTACAGTGCGTTTGTTTTTAGGTATTTTTTTTATTTTTATTTATAGATAGGTCCGACAAATGACTTCAACCCCACCTGATGTTAAGTGAAGGTGAAGTCCAGACGCAAAGATAGCTGATACAGCAGTTCTACCTGCCACACCAGCCATCCTGATCCTGCCGGCATGCATGTTGCTTCTTCACGCCTCGTTTAAAGGATCCCAGGTTGTAAGAGGGAGGGAACACGTGAGCGGGCAGAGCATTCCATATACGGATAGTGCGACAAAGAAATGAGTCTCCAAATTTCTTTGTACGCGTTGGAATTGTGGCCACAGTTAGACGGTGACAACGTAGGCCAGCGCGCGTAGTCCTCTGAAGGAAAGTGGAAGGTGGGATAAGAGAGAATAATACAGTTTGAAATTCTGTGAGCTACATGAAATTTATAAAAGTTATCAAACTTTATTATCTATCAAGATTTGACATCGATATAACGTAGTATTTAAAATTTCTTAATAATGAATTGTTCGAATATTTTTAAACATATTTCAACTTAGTCTTATTTTGACTCGAAAAGTTTTCAAAATTTAGTATTTCATTGTTTAATATTTCGTGTAACCAATTTTCCCAAATTATTCAAATGTAATAAAAGGTAGCTAACGTAACACTCAACATTCTTCTTGAAAATTGTAATTATTCCCCTCTTCCTATTGGAAACAGCCAAAATTCGGAGTAAATCGAAACCGCAGCCATTTAAATTAAATTCAACGAACACGTGTATACATTTAGCATTTCCAATGTTTATTAGTGCCTGGAGACATACAATATTCAACAGGCGACCTTCTAGCGACTTCATCCACGTTGACTTTAGTTTTTTGAGAATGCGACAGAAACCTATTTTTTTCCGGGATAAAAAGTATCCTTCATCTTGGTCCAGGTCATAATTAGAAGAGCTGGCGAACAAAACGGCGTAGGAAGGCCAAAGGGGAAGATCTTCCTCCGAGCTGGGTGATGGTAGCTCGGGGGCCGCGACCCGACTGATGTTGGTCGGGCATCGTATATATGAAGAGTTAGCCTCCGAATTTCATTTGCGCGATGTAGGCTTCCATACTATTATGATCGCAGTGCAGGTAACGCCATTTCTTGAGGATGGAGAGTAATGATTTCCTCCATCCGTTGTATATATGTGGGGCATATAGATATCGCCGCCACAACGGTATAATTACATAAAATAATTTTTTTCAGGATCTGTATAAAACTGAATGACATACCTGAGCTGAATGATATATTTTAGGTTTTGGCATGGTTTTTAATTTATAAATTTAGTAATTTTAACACTGTTTCAGGCGATTGTGATTGAAATGTATTTAAGATTCAAATTCGACTGAAAAAATAAATGTAGTTTGACCACATACGTAATTATACAGTTTTGGTCGCCAGCTCCTCAATTATATGCGTACCTACTAAATTTAATTCCAATCTGTACCCCTAGCACGAACCATTATCGAATTCGAATAGTTTGCAAACCGAAATGTCAATGTCAAAATTTGTATTGAAACTTGAATAGCAGCGGCACAAAGTACGTAACGAGAACTAAAAATCAGTAGACATTTGACAATGACATTTCGGACTCGCAAACGATACGAATTCGATATTGGCTCGTGCTGGGTGTACTGTTCAGTTGTTTTTGTGTGATTGAGTAACGAACATACAAACTTTCACATTTTTAATATTAGTAGGATAACTATGTTGAAAACAGTTTAAAATCTATATATATTTAAAACTCAAAGGTGACTGACTGTCATAGTGATCTATCAACGCACAGCCCAAACCACTGGACGGATCGGGCTGAAATTTGGCATGCAGGTAGATGTTATGACGTAGGCATCCGCTAAGAAAGGATTTCTACCCCCAAGGGGATAAAATAGGGAATGAAAGTTTTATATGAAACTTTGTCAATTTTAAACCGTTCGGGCTGAGACTTTGCATGCAGGTATAAGAAGAATCATAGATGAATGTCATTGTGTATATTACAAGCCTGAGAACAAAAACTGTTGTCTACACTTCAGCTCTACACCGAAACGAAGCGAGGGCGGGTCGCTAGTCGAAAATAAAACAGGTTGATTGCTGCCCACAGTTGTAGAGTGAACGGACGGAATGAAATATCAATCTGTTTCGATCGTCCAGTTCATTCATCAGTCAGGGTCAAATAAAACATACTGCAGACGCTTAGCCTTAAAGATGTGAGTGAAGCCTTTTAAGAAATTACGAATTTAGTCCTATATAGTCCGATATGGATGGATAGAATAGAAAGCCATATATTTTTCTGAGCTACGAACATAGTATCGTTTGAGAAAAATATTTTAGTTTACTAAAGATATCAATTCTGTGGAGTACTTGCTTTGTGTGTAGGTTGATTTGGCTGGGTTAAAAAGCCATATCCTGTTTATTAATAAACGATGTATAAGCTTGGATTAGTTACTGCCTGTTTTGTCTCTGTCCATTGAATGACAAATGGCATTTGAGTTATATGAATAAAACACGGCCTAACTAGTCTTTAGTTTTTTTTTCTCGTTTAGGGGGCAGTAAGGGGGCAAGGGTATTGATTACTTTATAAACAATAATTTTATTGTTTCCGAGGAGGTTTTTAGTTAGATAAAAAAACCTACAATGCGAAGAGATGGCTAGAGAAAATTCGACACGGCCGTCAGGGCCGCGGTAGCATAGTGTTCAGTGCATTCGCCGGGATAGCGAAGGGTGCGGGTTCGAGTCCCGTCTGCTGCCTGTTCCGTGTGGATTTTTTTCTAGTAAACTTATTAAAATATTATTGATGCGATGCACCAGTCATACCTACAATGAAAGCCGAATTTCCAACCAATGTAGTTACCGGGAAACCGAAATAAATGTTAATTATAAACGCAAAGCATTTACTTCTTTGAATGTTGTTTGTTCAAGTTTATTCAAGTATCCCTAGTTCTCCAACAAGATATCACCTGATGGTACGTACACCTTGTTTGTTCGTATTTATTACTGGAATAAATCTAAGATTTAATTTAATTTTAGAATGAAAATCATTCTATTAAAATTTTGAGATGAACTGCGCAGTTCACTGGGTACAATTTAATGAATCATCAGTTTTGAACTTCACTTAAAACATTGTGGATTCTCAGAATCTTCCAAATTCAAAATTAAACTCGAAACTCTGAACTTGCAAAAAACAGGAGAATTATTTTTTTAATTTCGACAAAGAATCAGTATTGATTCTTGCTGTAGAAAACTATGTTCAAGTGAAGTTATATCTATACTAATATTATAAAGCTGCAGAGTTTGTTTGTTTGAACGCGCTAATAGCTGGAACTACTGGTCCGATTTGAATGATTCTTTCAGTGTTGGGTAGTCCATTTATCGAGAAAGGCTATAGGCTATATTTTTTATTCAAAATTAGGAATCCGTAATAAAATTGCTATTTTGTAACACAAGGTGTAAAATCGAAAAGCTATTTTTGCGTGCGCTGCAAAAACTATTGACAATAGAACAAAATGATGTACTACGGGTTTGTAGATCCCATTAAGACCTACAAAAAAGTCCGCGAGAACATATATCTAGCTATCTATCATGGTTTAATCACAATAACCGAATTTATGTTCAAAATAATGTTTAAATCTTCTGAAGAAAAAAAAACTACGTTAAATATGTATCGTAATATTAAAAACACAAACAACCCTTAATTTTCACGCCTCTACCACCCATATTTTTATGGCGATACGAAGTTCGCTGGGTCAGCTAGTTTTCTATACATGGCTATGTATAGAATGTACCTGTAAGGAATTGTACAAAGGAGATTTAATATTTGGCAACGTAAAGCCACCGTGTCGCGCCCAGCTACCGTTCACCACAACTGACAGAAACACTTCCTAATTTGCGGCTGAAACATCTTTAGCATGCGTGAAACAGTTAAGGCTGCGTTTCCACCAGAGATGTGCGATGGAAATGTGTCGTGCGAGGATGTCCAGCTGTGCTGTGAAAATGTGTGGGGATTTCCACCAAAGCTGTGCGATGAAAATGTGCCTACGAGGATGTCCTGGTAGAGATTGCTACCTTAGCAATAAGGCCACCTTTTGTGTTTGTGTTCCTTGAGTTTTATGTTGTATATGTTTTGTTAAATAGTGCAATAAAGAATATTCATTCATTCATTCATTCATGTGTAGCGGAGCTGTGAAAATGCGCATTAGTGTGTGGTGCGAGGATGCGCTGCTTTATATTCTGCTTCCATTTCTTCATCGCAAATTGTTAAATATAAAAGTATCTTCTTTTTCCAATTATCCATATCTATTTTGTGCACTTCTACTTCCAACAAACTCCGTCTATGGACTGGCTGGTACAGTATGCGCAAACCTCGCAACACATCCTTCTCAACACACATTCCTTGCAACACATCCCTCGCACACATCCCTCGCTTGTTTTGTATGCGCAAAAATCTAGCTCCGCTGAGCCGTTTCCACCGGAGCTGTGATGACCGAGGCGAGGTAAATGAACTGATTCTATTGGTTCTTTACAAACACATCCTTCGCTATGCATCCTCGCACATCTCTGGTGGAAACGCAGCCTAACGCAGCACTTGTTTGAATGAATGAATGAATGAATGAATGAATGAATGAATGAATGAGTGAATGAATGAATGAATGAATGATTTATTTATTTTCTCTCACAAAGTCACAAAGTAACATTATAATTAATTAAAGGGTATTGAATGACAAAACAGTAATATCTAATGAAAAGTTTACTAGAAAAAAATCCTTGTTTAGGTATCGCACGATACAATCTTACTTAATAAATGTAGATCAGTGATGGGATAAGCGCTCTTTTATCACAGCTTCATATTTCAGAAGCTGATGTTTATTGAAGTGAAAACTTCTTTAGCGGCGTTGTGCACTTTTTTATGTATGGGTAAAATATGTTAAACTCGCGTCATGACACGTGGCCTGATCGCATCACAGGCCACGTGTCCTGATCGTACGGCGAAAACAATAACATTGGAAAGGTTGTTGACTTTCAATACATTGGATGAAGCAAAGTAATATATTATTTTATCGTATTATAATGTATCTAGGAAGTCCAGGTGGCAGCTTTATTGTGAAGAATCCCCTTTTTTCAACTAGAACAACTAACTCATTACTTCTCTTGCTCAGAGCTGCAATTGCAATCTGATTTAACAATTCATAAATTTTGGCACTCAAAAAATTTTTTTTTTATTATATCTTTATTTCTTTTAATTTGATTACACTTTTGAGATCGATATCCAAAACATACCGGAAAGTGTTTCATTATTAAAGTATCTTCTTTTTCAATATCTTCATTCCATCCGCTACCTTATAAACACTTTTCCCATTAAAAGCAAATCCTCTCAATCTATAATTGTAGAAGTTGCTATTAACGATTCCAAGTCTTTATCTATTAGGGATTTTCTCTCGGAAACTATTTGTTATTGTGCCCCCTCGCTAGCAGTGGAGAATTAGTAGAGTCCCACCCCTCCTGTTACTCTGCTCTGCGCGTTTTGTTCCAACCAGTAGATTATTGTCTTTTGATTTCTTGGAGTAATTGCTACATTTGTTGTGTTCTTATACGTTGTAACTATATTTTGACGTGTTTCATTGTAAATCTTAAACTTATCTTTATTAAATGTTTCTTTGCTTTCATCTTGTGTTTCAGGTTTAATTTTTTTAGAACACGTACCTGATTGCCTCACTATATCTAATATAAAGTGTGAATGGAGTCGTGTTACGTAATAATATACTATTTCGTTTATACGTCATTTAGTCTGAATATGACATTGAATAGGATTTAATTGAAATGATGATGGAGTGGATTCAAATAATTTTGCATGGAGATACAACTAACCACTATCCCATACAACTTTAATTTGAATTTTAGCTCACATTCTTGTACTGCTGTGCGGTGATAGCTTTCATGAGAGAGAATAAACGTCAGAAGCGTGCATTAAGCTGCTATATAACACGTCGCGTAAGTTAAGCTTAATAATTTTAGCTTGAAAGCTCGTTCCACTATCGCTTTCATGTGAATGGCTTAGGAAGTTCGCTGCACTTGCTTTTTAAGCCAATTTTAGGTAATAAGTTGAACTTTTAAGTTAGCTAAGTGTATTTAATCATTTAATAGACTTCTGGCTTCTCTTAGAATTTCAAGCTACTTGTTATGTAAATGAATCAAAGTACTGCTAATAATACTACTACTGCTAATCTAAGTATTGGTTTTTTATTTAACTTATGCATTATAGATTTAACAACAGCCTTTAAATAAGATGTAAATGGTTTTATTTTAGGACCAAGTAGAAATAATTCAAATAATTTATTTTAGAGAAACCTACGCCTTACAGAAGACTTAGTGAAATAATATTACTTTTGACGCTTTTGTGTCTGTCAGGTAATAATAATCTGTACCCTTAGCATGAACCAATATCGTAATCGAATAGTTTGCCAGTGCGAAATGTCATTGTCAAATATGTACTGATTTTTAGTATTCGTTACGTGCGGTACGGCGCTTTTTAAGTTTCCACATAAAAAATTTACGATGACACTTGATTTCTTTCTGATTTTTTTTAATGATTTCGCACTCGCAAACTATTCGATAACGATATTTGTTCGTGCTAAGGTACAGTACCCCTAGCACGAACCAATATCGAATGTGTACTAATTTTAAGTTCTCGTTACGTCCGTTATGGCGCTGCTGTTTAAGTTTCCATACAAAATTTAACAATGACATTTGGCACTTGCAAACTATTCGAATTCGATATTGTTTCGTGGTAAGGGTTCTCACATACGGTATAACTCGATAGTTTTAGCGAGTAGAAATCAACGCATCGCGTCCTACCAACGATTCTTCGAGGTATGATTTATGCGGTCCACAAGTCGATTTTTATTCGCTTTAGAATAAAACTATCGAATAATACCATATGTGAGTGCGGACCATAAGAATTCCGAGCTCCACGGAGAAGGGAATGTGGAGCTCGCCAGTGACACATTAGAATTTGTAATTCATTTCACATAAAAAAAATATTATTCTCGGTAACATTTATACTTTTTACTTTTTCCACCAAAATAGAATGTAGTTAGAATAGCATGACTATTATGATAATAATTCGCTTCTAACGAGTCTGGAGCTTTCAAAGAAAACCTCATTACAATTCTGATTTGTCATCAAGTTGCATTTAGATGCTTAAATTGCGATTTCCCAAAGCCAAACCCAAATGTTTTTCCTTTCATGAATGGAAAAAACCCCATCGAATTACCCAACACTAGCTATACAAAGGCGATTCCTGATACTATCCCAAAAGAACCAATACAAAGTAACAGAAGTTAATTTAGGGGGACTAGGGTGATTTTCTAAGGAGCCGGAAAACTATTGTGAGTGCAATATTTAAGGGTGTGCCATGGAGACATGGCGGAAGGAAGCCCATTGTATATGTTTATGGTTTTGACCAGTAGTTACGTACACGTGCACAGTAAAATTGGAAAATAAATCCCAATCTAAATAGAGTTCCAAACTAGAAATCGCCAGCATTATTACTCAAGTATTGAATCACAAAACAGCTAACGCAAATTTAACGTCGAAGACAACTCATAAATAATCGAAAAAGGGCCCAGAATACAAAATCTTCTGACATCAGCGAATGTTTACCCGCGCCCACTCCATAAACATGTAAACGAAAACGGATATATCGCATAAGCGGCGGAGTCCGCGCCGGAACGTCGCACAGTAAATCACAGGTCGCCTCTGCCGATGTATAATTCAGGAGGTCCAAAGCGACACCCGACATACACACATAATTCGGGCAAACACCGAAGAAGATACCGAATCGCCCGCCACTGACCGTGCCGCCCAATTTTACGGTCTGCCGGCGCAGACCGGCCGATTCAATTTCGGTGAAATTTTATTCGGTACGATTCGACCGTGCAAGTGAAATTCTATCGATGGCCAAATGCGCGATACGAGTGCCTTTTGAGACTCGCCGGACAATACCGATGTCGTTTATAAACGCAAACCCGAGCAACATCACGAACCGATCGATTAATAAATCTGTCAGCGCACATAATAGACACCGATGAAATCTTAATAATTTATATCAATTTAATTTACATTATTTATTTAAATGGTGCTCTCGTAATGGTTAAGTGCCATCAACGATGACAAGAATGGCGCACGGCTTTATTTCAATATAATCATCAATTTTAATAAATCTGACTTGAAGAGTTCCTCATCAAGGAGAACTTAGAAATCATCTATCATGCATCCAAAACGCCATTAGATGACAAAAGGAGCGCCAGAGGGTAACTCAAAAGAAGACAGTATCGATGCATGTTTTAATGAGAAGAAAAGATAGGGGAGTCATCTAGATATATGCAATAATTCGATTCCCCGTTTCTGTGCCATTAATCAATGTCTACGCCTATAAAAATAGGGTGGTGAAAACTGTACACCCGTGGGCGACCATCCGAACCGAACTTTATTTATGGTGACGACATCTGTAATAAGCACAGTTTCTTGCTAAGGGGTCGAAATGTGATAGTTTCCTATCCCTCCATTAATTGGAAACTAATATCTGTGACCTTCATTATTTGTATTTTAGTGTAGTCGATTTGAAACTTGTGAAATATTTTACTGTTTAACTTACAGTTTTTGCTATTACATTATATTTGGTGAACACATAATGTAATACTAGAAAATAATGCTGACTATACAGATTTCTTTGAAACTACTTAAGATACATACATATTAAATCCTACGCACAATTTGAACTACTAAATTTAATAGCAATGAGTAATGGTACACGGCAAAATGCTAGGTCGTTAAAAGCATCCGCTACAGAAGACATTCAGACCACACCCACACCGATCCGACTACGTCACCTTTATAACCAAGGTTTTAGAGTCGAAAATAAAAATCTTTGACATTTCAATCACCGGTTGACAGTCCAATATGTTCAAACTACGAGGTAAATGTTCCGTATCTGATGTTGTTCAGTCTATTTCTGCTCTTATTCAATGGCAATAAATACTGAAATGCCAAAATACACTTGAGACGGAATGAAGCCGAGGGCTATATTGGCTTAGGACTCAACTTAAACACGATTCAGTATATTCATTATCATAATATTATTGTAGGTGAATTGCAATATTTAGAGGGTAGGACTGAGCGGTATCATGAATGTTTGTACAAAATAGCATTCGCTGTAAAAATCGTAACCTTTATTAGCATGATTCTCGGAGTTTCTGGCATTAAGAACGATTCTTTTCCTTTTGTAGAATACCAATACATCTCGGCCTTTCCATAGGGAGTTTTAAGTCGACGCTTTATGTATTACCCTCGTTTATATTACGCGAATGATCCCCTGTTTAAATAAGGATGGTTCAAAACACTTTTTAATATCTTTCCCCAATCTTTGCTTTCGGAAATATGCCTAGTTATTTCTATACCTTTTAAAAGAATAAGTAGGTTTAGAAGCAATATGGTAAAGACTGTTTATTCTTTTATGTTTATATGGCCACATAATTATTATCATTAATTACAAGAAATAAGGCTCTCCTAAGATTATTCAATTTTCTATTCGATATTAAAATTTCCTTACACGAGGCACGATTTTAATTACATCCGGCCATGATGTGCCCACAAAATGTAACATTGTTTTCAAGATTTTCTTATTTAATATACCTCGGCGGTACATAATCCATGACCGCCCTAAGGTCATAATTCCTCATGAACGGACAAGGGCTGCAAGGGTTAGGGCAGTTATTTATAAACCAATTAAAATATCCACTGTTCACTCCAGATAACGCGTCCGGTGATTTGGAAGCGGCCATTGTTCGACTTTTGATTCTGCCAAAAGGTTAACGAGAATCATGGGAGAAATAAGTTTAGTTACGCATGTTTAGCTTAAACGGTTTTCTAGTCAGTAACTGGGATGTTATTGACTAATTAAAAAGAAGTCTCTGTAAAACAATTTTTCTGAACTATGGTGCCTGAAAGGGATCTTAACTAATAAATGGTGTGTGTGCAGCAAACTATAGGTAAATAAGAAGCTATAGTAAAAGAGTTAATTCAAAATTTTAACACTGTTCACATATGTAAATTGGCTAAGCTTTTCCATGATTATTATTAGCGGTGTTCAAGGCATGAGTAACTTCAATTAAGGCGGTAACCTTATCTTTATTGCTTACTTTATCGTTTTGAGGCAGCCAACGCCAAGAAAGTTTCACAAGTGCACGGTAGGCGATTTTACACGTAGCAAGTCTACGCTCTTTATATGAAATTTGTATGTCTGCAACGATTCGCATGTTCTTGTTCTTTATTCAAATAACATTATTAATACTACGAAGTACCTAAGTTAGGTGGTGGCAGGCGTTAACATAAAATTTGTATGCATAAAAGGTAAATGAAAGGTTAAGTAGGTATATGGATTTTTTAAAAACGTTCGTCCAAAGGGAGCATTGAAATCTCTCTTGAGCAGTATTTCTCGTATGGGAATCTTCTTAAGTCTACCGTTAGCCTGTTTGTCAATTTGGTACAATCGGTAATAAAATAATGACTTTCATGTCGATTTCATATAATTTAATAATGAAATATAAATTTTCGAGCAGTTTAACGATAAATGTACGAGTAGGAAGTTCCGAAAGCCTTTCTCGACATCCGTGAGCATCAACATGGCCGATTAGCGAGGCGCAGGACAAAAACATTACCCCTAAATGATGGTCACCATCGCTCATACGTAACGTGATTAAGTGAACAATTTGTCCTGGATAAGCGATTCAAAGGGTTTGCCTGTGTTTAGGGCATGGCTCCTGATTTATAATTCACGCTGGACTAAGTAAGCCTCCATTTGTAACGGAAAAACAGAATTCAGGTGGATTTTGCAAAGTTTCCAGTTTGAAACAAATGAAATTCATTATAATCTATACATTCATCATAAACATTTTTGCTGATGTATAGTTTTGCTGGGTCAGAGATGCGAAGGATTTAATTTTAATCTCAGAGTCGCACATTAACGATGCCACAATTTATTAGTGTAGCTTTGCTGTGATACATCTACCTGAAAATTATGAAATAGTACACATTTTCCGCACAGAACTATCTATATAATAGGAAAAGATAGATTGAAAATGCTAAAAAGACAAAGCCATAAGAAATTACACATATGATCAATCGTATTGACAATTCGACCTCTGAGTTTCGTCTTAACTGGTTTTGTTTGTTAATTTAAAAAGATTTATGTAAAAATGTGACACTTAAGCATATTTGAACAATTTATGTAAGAATGTGACACTTAAGCATATTTGAACAATTTATGTAAAAATTTAACACTTAAGCATATTTGTTGTAGCAATCAATTTCCTATAATGTAAAACCTCGACTAAAAAAGCGTTTTGTAACTTGGGAAAAATATTTTCCGAATGAATACTTCCAATATTATTATCATCATCTGAATTTTGCAAATGTTAGATTGAAAATGCTACGAACCGTCCAACAGATAAGTTCAAAGAAACCCCGTTTTCAATTTTAGCCGAAACCAAAGCGGATTTTCGTCCTCTGGACTCCCTAGAGTACGGAACGAGGATATAGCACAGACGCCGAATGCGTGTAAGCCTTACGCGGTGGGCTTAAAGTTCAAATTTGCGTGTTACAAATTAATAACGCCAGTATTTATAACACCTGACCCCGGATTCGTTTAGCGATAGTGTGAACTGTTCATTATACAGTCGGCTAAATGCTCAGAAAGGGGTTTCGAGATTCTACTATAAAGTTAACATTTGATTTTCAGTGACATATTAATGATAAATTATCATCACATTCGAATTCTGTCTTTCCATTATGAAGTCAAGATTTTTTTTTAGAGGAGATAAAAGTCGTTCATTTTTAATGAGACGATAAATACGCAGATGAAGTTACTGTTACGGTTTTAGTATATTTTATTCCAATATATATGTAATATGTTATATATTTTAAGTAGTCAACTTTTTACTATCTAGTAATGGGACCTAACTCTCTGTCTAGACTAAAGGTGAAAAAAAAATCTAATACGCCAGCTACTAATTTAATTAATAACCTATGATGATTATAATAGCCAATCAATGAAAAGGGAATCGGATTTTTCGTTTTTTATCACACTAATTAGCCTAGCCCCAAAGTAAGCACTGTAAAGCTTGTGTTATGGGATACTAGGGTAACGGAGAGAATACATATACTGTACATATATAAGTATATTTATATAGAAATACATATTTAACATCCATGACTGAAGG
The DNA here is from genome assembly GCA_902850365.2 of Chilo suppressalis. NCBI lineage: Eukaryota > Metazoa > Arthropoda > Insecta > Lepidoptera > Crambidae > Chilo > Chilo suppressalis. The sequence goes on from OU963894.1 coordinate 3,090,848, forward strand.
ACAAATGCTCGTATTCATCACACAAACATTTGCCCCCCCACCGGGATTCGAACCTGGGACCTCTCGAGTCGGCTGCACCATGAAACCCGGCGTACAAACCACTCGGCCACGGAGGTCAACAGATTTATAGACGATGGGTTGGAAGCGGATAGGAAATCTTCTGTAACTCTTGTATCTGATGGGTTGGCAGAATATAACCATTATTTCCGTATAAAATCAATCGCTCAATCACTAAAAATGATGTCATTTAATTACGCTATTGAGACGAGACACTCCAAAGTGATTTAAATTTAAATAAAAACGAAATATGTATCAGTAAAAAACTAAGTTGAAGTTAACATTAACAATATTAGCACACGAAACAATCAGTAATATTATTTTATGTTGACTTTTATGAAACCCAATACATAAAATTCTCGCACAGTGTTTGTAACAAAACTTTGATCGATTCTTATGAAAATTTTATGTGTAATAGTAGGTCTGAAAATGGGATCCCACGAATAAGATTTTTTTTTATATTTAGGCATTAAAAATACATATAACCCTAAATTGTACGACCTCCTTGGCCGAGTGGTTTGTACGCCGGGTTTCATGGTGTCGCCGACTCGAGAGGTCCCGGGTTCGAATCCCGGTGGGAGCAGATGTTTGTGTGATGAATACGAGCATTTGTACTCCAGTCATGGATGTTGAATATGTGTTTCTATATACTTATATATGTATTCTATCCGTTACCCTAGTATCCCATAACACAAGCCCTATAGTGCTTAGCTTGGGGCTAGGCTAATTGGTGTGGGTTTATAAAAAAAAAATTACATCCTTCTACCACTAACCCCTATTTGTATGGCGGTACGAAATTCGCTGGGACTGGGGCTAGTATGATACAAAATGAGTTGATTAACGAAACAGTTTTTGGCAATCGTGTTTGAAACATGGCTGTCTTACCGCTTCATAATAATCGCCTACGGCGTAGCGTCGTAGTTCGTAGCACGTAGTACGGTCAAATCGCCTACAGTACCTACTACAATAAGACTATTAAACTAAGTTAAGCTTGACTTACGAGTTTTCGTATGCATTTCGTTTGCCGTTACTGTGTTTATCTGTTTTATGCTTTCAGTATAGAATAAAAAAGGCAAATTTACAAAAGCAAAAAATATTTTTTTCTAGGTCTCGTAGGCATTGTATCAAAATTTACTTTGATTTTTTTCGTAGAAACTTTTTGAACCTAAGCAGGTACCTAGTTAGAGGTTCTCATATGAATCACTTTAAATTTTGAATAAGAAATTAATTTGATTTTTTTTTCAAAACACGCTTAGCACATAATGCATGCTCCTTAATTGACATAAATTTTAAGTTTATTTGAATGTATTTGTTTCTTAGGTTTTCACGCACATCACTCATTAAATAAAACTAGTTTTTACGAGTTAGTGCACGAAACTTTATTTATTTATGGCGTTTCGTAGCCATTACAGTACTACCTTCGTAAGACTTTCGAAGGTAGCTCGACAAATTAAATGAAAGTTTTATTCTGACGACGAAGCCTGTAAAGGCTACGAAACGTCATAAATAAATAAAGTTTCGTGCATTAACCCGTAAAAACTAGTTTTATTTATTTGAATGGCAAAGAAATGGCTTCCATTGGCTTAGATTATGAAAAATACCAATTTAGATATAAAAACTAATAGAAAAGTTTAAAAAAAACCAACCATTGTATTGTTTGTATCGATTTGTAGCACGCATTAAATAAAAAAAATGTATGGCATATAATGGAGCTGCCTTGCAGCTTAAGGCTAGGAAAATTTCGACGCGGCCATCAGGAACGTGGTAGCATAATTGGTCAGTGTTAGCCAGCAGTTAAATGCTTAAAAATAAATAAAAACATAATAAAATATTTACTTAGAACTGAAGCTAAACAATTTACCTTTCTTAACACATCTTTCAATCGTCAAGCACGTTTTCTCAGTAAAAGTCTATAAAACATGGCGGATTCATTAACAAGTTAACTACATATAATAACAGCAAGTCAAATGGAAGCGCCCTACGTGTAGTTTGTGAAGGCCCTACTGTTTACACTAACGGATTAAACAGTTCGTCTGGTTGTTTGCAATACGTGCCGCGTTTGTGCCGCTCTGAACGAACAGTTATATCATTACGGGAACGATAAATCATTGTTTTAAACTTTCATGGTCACTAACATTATGGATATTAACGGGATTGTTACCATGTACCTTGGTCACTAACATTATAGATACTAACGGGATTGTTACCATGTACCTTGGTCACTAACATTATAGATACTAACGGGATTGTTACCATGTACCTTGGTCACTAACATTATAGATACTAACGGGATTGTTACCATGTACCTTGGTCAGTAATATTATAGATATTAACGGGATTGTTACTCCGTGATCATGGCGCTTGCAACAGTGCCGAAATATCGGAGACTCGTAAAAAACAAGGTACAAAGTAACAATCCCGTTAATATCTATAATATAAAAAGAAATCATTGGCCTTTTAACGAAAGAAATGTGTTTTGTTAAAATATTTCTATTCTGAAGAAAACATTTCATCATCATCATCATCATCAGCCTATTAATGTCCCCACTGCTGGGGCACAGGCCTTCCCTATGGATGGAATAGGGAGATTGGGCCATGGCCCAGTGCGGATTGGCGGGTGCTAACGACTGCAGATGCAGCCGGGACCAGCGGATTAACGTGCCTTCCGAAGCACGGAGGAACTCGAAATAGAAGATTTTTGGTCACCCATCCAATGACCGACCACTGCGGTAGTTGCTTAACTTCAAAGATCGCAGCCGAAACCTCTAACCACCTGCGCTATCGAGCTCCTCCATAAAGGCCTATGTATCTATATACGAGTAGGCCCATATATACACATATACGGTAAACTCAAACTCAAAAATATTTATTCAGTCTAGGCTGTTACAAAGCTCTTGTGAACGTCAACTCTATGTCATCGGTTCGTAAATCTACGGTGGGAGACCTTGTACTGAGAAGAACCGACAAGAAACTCAGCAAGGGCTATTTTTTTTCTGATGAAATAAGGCTGAAACCATGATAAGCTTTTAAATTGGAAGAATTTTGGTGTATGTACCTACGGAATAATTCGTCTAGCCTAGGGGAATAAAACGCGATGTACGTGAAAAACTTTTCTTTTTGCAAAAATAGTTTCAAACCAATATAAACCTTAATGTGTTTTCTTCATAACTTGCTTTTCTATATCGCAAAAGTTTCTAAACTTGTCCACTTCTAATGTAATTATGGAATAAGACATAAATTTTTGAGGTATATTGTATGGACCGATAAAATCTTTTATTGCGACTCCTTACTTTGAAGATACTAACAGTTTAATGTTAAAAGAATACAACTATTATTAACCTTAATGTTATTATGAAAGGTTATTATGAAAAATTATGGTTTTGTCTAAGAATCGTCATACTCTGGTATTTCGACACTTAAAATAAATTGTGTAACAAAACAATCATTTACATTACATATAGCGGACTGACAGACAGACAGACTTACAACATAGACATTACTTTATATTCCATCGATATAGGTAGATTACATAAAGGAACTACATACTCTAGCGAAAATTTTCAGTTCATCATCAGCCTATTAATATCCCCACTGCTGGGGCACAGGCCTTCCCTATGGATGGAATAGCGAGATTGGACCATGACCCACCACGCAGGCCCAGTGTGGATTGGTGGGTGCTAACGACTGCAGATGCAGCCAGGACCAACGGCTTAACGTGCCTTCCGAAGCACGGAGGAGCTCGAGATAGTAATTTTTGATCACCCATCCAATGACCGACCACTGCGAAAGTTGCTTAAGTTCAACGATCGCATCCGAACGCGCTAACCATTTGCGCCATCGAGCTCCTAGGTAGATCAAATAAAGGAACTTCATGCTCTAATTAAATTTTTCAGTTAAACACCATCATATACACTACATAGTTAGTCTTTTCACGAGCCTTAATATATCTGTAACTAGCACTCTTTCAACACACAAGCATACAACATCCGAATTCATAGAGTGCAGTCTGTTATCAACAGAACGAGCTCTTCTATTCCACTTTAACACCAACCAATAGAGTCTATAATAGCGCGCTCGAAAGCTACAGTGCGTCTGGATTTCACAGCGTAGTTTTTGTACCGACTAACAAGTGCACCTCTCATCGTCTTTACTTAACGGATTTAAGGTTGACTTTCGCTTGCTCCAGCCGCTAATCCCACCCGGCCTCGAATGTAACTTACGTACGGTTGCCTTCACAAAAATAACGAACCGTCCCGTCGAGATGGCTATAGTAATAACGCCATGAATGGGTGCCTAGACTATATTATGTAAAAGATCTTTTCAGACCTTCAAAGGGATCCTGGAACGTTTCTGGCCGGCTAATTATTATACGACGAAGTGTCGGCGATGTCCCTTGAAACTGGAGACTTGAGTTCCACGCTGTCTTGAGACTGCCTCTGGTAATCTGAGTTTCGAACTATGTAAATATGTCTTTCCCACTCATTCGACCTCCATGGCTGCATCTCGACGCGGCCTCGGATTCTGATGGGGCTACTCTACCAAATATCGAATCCCTTATACATCACAATTATGTTATATTCAGCACCTTAAAATGTAATAAATAAATGAGTTTAAAAAAAAAAAAAAGAACTATGTAAATATTTGAAGGGCTTCGAGTACGAGAGAGACATACGAGTATACATAGTTATTTATTTATTTATTTAATAGGTGTACTTACAGCTAAACATATAAAAACATTAAAAAAAAAAACTTATTCTAAGACATATATATGCAAGCCTTTACAAGCACACACAACATTCAATTCAGAAAAGTACAATGTAATTAATAATCAATAATAATAAATGGAATCAATAATCAATAAATCAATGAATAATCAATACAAAATAGTGCTATTAATAATCAATGTTTGATTTAAAATTAAAAATGTATGTCAAATTGACGCAAATCATAATAATGTAATGTCGAATTGATACAAAAAATAATAATAATAACTATAATAATGCGGAATTAATGATAATTAATGAGAATCAATGAGAATCGAGCAGCTCAAACAATGTTGCCTTAAAGTTTTTCTGCGAAACGTCAAAAATGTCCAAGTTGGGTGATCTTGTGTTAATATCGTTATAGGTATTGCAGATTCATAGTTGAAAAAATTTGAATCAAATTTCATTTGAATTGTAACTATATTGTGGTTTTGGCATAATTATCTTCGCGGAAATTCTGTTTAGACATTAATAGGGATGATGACTATCTTTTTTCTTCGCTTATCAGGTAGATTTACAAAAAGTATTGGACACGTATTTTTTCTTTTTTCACATAACACAAACATTGCAGAGATATATTGATTCGAAAACTCGCATGACGTCACGTTTTGGTACAATTTTCACTTGAAAGTGACGTCACGAGCCCCTACTCCCAAACTTTGAAGCGCTCGAACTTTGTCATTTTTTGGTTGATCGCCCGAAGAAAAAATACGTGTCCATTATTTTTTGATTATCCAACTGACGAACTAAATAGAATTTCGTTTATTTTGCGGTCGTAGAAATAAACAAATGAACATCTTTCAATTACCTAACAAACAATCTTATCCCCGCACTCATTATGTGACAAGCGAACGTTGCCAGGGATTTAAGCACACCTGCAGGTAACCGCAGCACTGTATTCCAGTTGAATAAATAACATCAGTCATGAGGACTGCATTGCGACGCCAACAAAGAGCATGGCTACATTAGGAGTACAACGTGTCGCTTGCTACGCTGCTGATAGTGGTGGCCACTAAATACTCGAGTTGCGATCTTCACATGTTTTAGGTGCCAAGCAACAAGCGTTGTTGGGAGATAGTTGGCGTTGCAGTGATAACGTGGCAGAGGTCAGAAGTTACGTTGTTGGCGTTGCAGTGATAACGTGGCAGAGGTCAGAAGTTACGTTAGTGTCTTACATTAACTCGACGTACAGTAGTAAGAAAATTATTATTGAGCGTGTTGTTTTGTAATGAGAGAAAATATCGCACCTTTAGAATTGAAGTGACCTAATCCAAAATTCTTGCTTTTTGGTAAACGCTAAGACTGTGATTGACAAGTTGGCCATTTTTTTGTTTTTCTATTATAATGCTATAAGTTATACGTTTCATATTTTTATTATTAATGGTAGGATAGGAATTGTTTTCACGATTGTTTACTAAACCAGTCTGTATAACTAATTAGAACCTTTGTTAATTAATCATCAAAAAAAAACATGTCACTTATTTTCCGAAAACAGTTTATTATAATCGGCTTATTTCACTTAGTGCCCATTTTCTACTAAACAACATAAAACAAAAATGTAACTATTTAATATAGAGGCGATTCATTTCTAATGTTATATATTTGATAGATGACCAATTTTGTATTAAGCTAGTTAAATAATTAATGATTTTCTAAATTAAAGGAAAATGAAATAAATGCTACACTGAATGGGGTACTTCAAAACTGAGAGAGGCACGGTATGCCTGTCATTTAAAAGAGACGGAAATAGTACGTTTGTCTTCTTCTGGCCTAAAAGAGCTTGTTTATTATTAATAAACTGATAGAATACATGTTATTATGTCGTTTCACGTTTAACTTCAATTCTAAAAGTGCGATATCATTAACTTTAGTGTTGACATTAATTATGGAAATTGTGGAAGTGGGACAAGGACAAATCTTTATTGCTACTTACTTTTTAACTTTTATATCATCTAGCTTAAGCTAAAGAAAATATTACTAGAAAAATCTCCACGCGAACCCAGCAGCAGACGGGATTCGAACCCGCAGCCTTCGCCATCCAGGCGAATGCACTGACCATACCGCGTCCCTGGCGGCCGTGTCGAACTCCCTCTAGTCTTTCTTAAGCTGCAAGGCAGCGCTATCTCTTCGCATTGTAGGTAACTCACAATGTCAAATGAATACCTTCACAAGTATTAAACATATGAAAGAAGAAATGGTGCGGATTAGAGTCCCGGCTGCTGCCTGGTCGCGTGAATTTTTTTCTAGTAAAAGATATTGTCTTTTAGAATTATATAGTATAGATAGGTCCGACAAATGACTCCACCCCACCTGATGTTACGCGAAGGTGAAGTCCAGATGCGAAGATAGCTGGTACAGCAGTTCTACCTGCCACACCAGCCATCCTCACCCTACCGGCCTGCATGTTGCTTCTTCACGCCTCTTTTAAAGGATCCCAGGTTGTAAGAGGGAGGGAACACGTGGACGGGCAGAGCATTCCATTTACGGATAGTACTACAAAGAAATGAGTCACCAAATTTCTTTGTAGAATTAAACATCTAGCAGTTCGCTGGCCCACCGATTGCAGCTTTATAAGGCACAGGTTCGGCCTCACATGGAGTACTGCTCTCATCTTTGGGCGGGGGCACCCCAGTACTAGCTTCTCCCTTTGGATCGCATCCAGCGCCGAGCGGCTCGAATCGTCGACGACCAGGACCTTTCCGATCAGCTTGATCCTTTGGCTTTGCGTAGGGATGTAGCTTCGCTCTGCATCTTCTATATCATTTATCACGGGGAGTGTTCTGAGGAATTGTTTGAATTAATTCCAGCTGCTGTATTTCGCCATCGTACATCGCGACAAAAATTTCATCCCCATCATCTTGATGCGTGGCTATCCACAACCATACGTTTTTGTCGAAATTTTTTACCGCATACGACAAAACTGTGGAATATATTGTCGCCAGCAGTGTTTCCGGACCGATACGACCCAAAAACCTTCAAAAAAAGAGCGTACTCCTTCCTTAAAGGCCGGCATCGCATTTGTGATACTTCTGGTATTGCAAGTGTCCATGGGCGACGGTGATCACTTACCACCAGGTGAGCCGTCTGCTCGTATGCCCCCTATAACATAAAAAAAAAAGTTACATGCTAAAATATATAACTTAAGCTAGTTTATAGTACTCGTACCATATTTCCGCTCACTTCATAGCTTCATCCGAATATATTGGGCCGGCAACGCATCGGGCGGTGACCGTTCGATTTATGCCCGATCCGAATAGCCCAGTGACCGGAGTCGAGGCTATCTATTGTGCCTATTGGACAATAAAATTAACATTCGAGCACACACGGGTGCCGGACTCCGGTGCAGTTACGAATAATTCAGACGCAGCTGGCAGATTGACCTCAATTGATTAAAACAAAAACGAAAGCTAGAACTCATTCGATTGAGAATGAAAACAAAATATTCGCATTACATATTTGTTTCTTAGGTGAATAAACTCGTGAAATAAAAAAAGGTTCAACGATGAATTCTGGCGACGCAGATATATGATGCTTGTTTGATGCTTTGGATAGATTACAGCGGCGCGCGATCCGCATCATAGGCGATGAGGAGGTGACTAAACACCTCAATTACGCCGTGACGTGGCGTCACTAAGCGCGTTCTATCGTCTGTACCACGGCGAGTGTTCTGAGGAGTTATTCTCTCGTATCCCACCTTCTCCTTTCCTTCAGAGGACCACGCGCGCTGGCCTACGTCGTCACCGTCTAACTGTGGCCACAATTCCAACGCGTACAAAGAAATTAGGTGACTCATTTCTTTGTCGCACTATCCGTAAATGGAATGCTCTGCCCGCTCACGTGTTCCCTCCCTCTTACAGCCTGGGATCCTTTAAAAGAGACGTGAACAAGCAACATGCAGGTCGGCAGGGTGATGATGGCTGGTGTGGCAGGTAGAACTGCTGTATCAACTATCTTCATGTCTGGACTTCACCTTCACTTAACATCAGGGGAGTCATTTGTTGGACTTATCTATAAAAAAAAATGATCGTTTTTGACTTGACGATTCTGAAAAGGACGCGAAACGTCAATAAATAAATAAATCAGTGCATCTATACCATTGAAACTTGTTTTATTCGCATTACAATATCTATGGCGGTAGTGGTTAGCGCGTTCGGCTGCGGTCGTTGAAGTTGAGCAACTTTCGCAGTGGTCGGTCATTGGATGGGTGACCAAAAATTTACTATCTCGAGCTCCTCCGTGCTTCGGAAGGCACGTTAAGCTGTTGGTCCCGGCTGCATGTGCAGTCGTTCGCACCCACCAACCTGTACTGCGTTGTGGGTCATGGCCGAATCTTCCTAATCCATCCATAGGGAAGGCCTGTGCCCCAGCAGTGGGGACATTAATATAGCCCTTGCTGAGTTTCTTGTCGGTTCTTCTCAGTACAAGGTCTCCCGCCGTAGATTTACGAACCGATGGCGTAGCGTTTGACTTTCACAAGAGCTTGTAACAGCCTAGACTGAATAAATGGGTTTGAGTTTGAGTTTATTAGACATAACACATACAAATACACCACACAAACATCATTAGGGATGATGACTAATTTTTTTTTCTTCGTTTATCGGGTAGATTATCAAAAACTATTGGACACGTATTTTTTCTTTTTTCACATAATATAAGCATTGCAGAGATATATTGATTTGAAAAGTCACATGACGTCACGTTTGAGTACACTTATAAGGGAAAATTCACTCAAAAGTGACGTCATGAGCCCCTACTCCTAAACTTTGACGCGCTATAACTTTCTCATTTTATGGTTGATTGCCCAAAGAAGAAATACGTGTCCATTATTTTTTGATCATCTAACTGACGGACTAAATAGAATTTCGTTTACTGTACCCCGTCATCAAAATGTCACAAAAGAACGACATTTCAATCATACACTTACATATACCTACGTTGATTTGCAAACACGACTTATTATTCACTAAATATGTAATGGGCACGATCAGTTGATTAATATAATAAATTAATTACCTGCCCGAACTATAGGTTTGAGTTACTGCTGCGTACCTACATACGTCATATAAGTAATAATGAATTAATCTCACCATATTATTAATTCAGGAAAGGCTAAAATATACACTGCACAGTGGTGTTAAGGTTCACTCCTTTTGTTAATGTTTCGGTTTGCTGTGTACAATAGCTGGCTCTAACTTAGGTTTGCATATAGAATGTACAGTTTTGAATAACCATAAAAGGTTAATTATGGTATTTATAATATTACAGACAAAAATGTTGATGTTGTTACCTTATACTTTAACTAGTGACCCGTCCTCGCTTCGCTTCGGTGTAGAGCTGAAGTGTATACTACAGTTTTTGTTCTCAGGCTTGACATTCATCTATGATTCTTCTTATACCTGCATGCAAAGTCTCAGCCCGATCGGTTTAAAATTGACAAAACTTCATACAAACTTTCATCCCCTATTTTATCCCCTTGGGGGTAGAATTGATCAAAATCCTTTCTTAGCGGATGCCTACGTCATAACATCTACCTGCATGCCAAATTTCAGCCCGATATGTCCAGTAGTTTGGGCTGTGCGTTGAAAGATCACTATGTCAATCAGTCACCTTTGAGTTTTATATATATAGATGTTGTGGAGTTCTTTTCGATTGTTTTTCTCCGAGTCTAAAAAATATGTCCAATAAGGTAAGTAGTTGTTAAAAAAACTTTTTTGACGATTCAAAAGAGTTGTACTATACATCCAATTTGAATAAAAATATATATTGTCTGATCTGATTCTCATCTGATTTCTAATGTGTCGCAATTGTCCTTTTTTCAATGCAAAATTAATTTTTCGTCAACTTTATGTTACAAAATAACAGCGAAGCCGATCCGCTTCACATGCTAACAACCTTTGTTGTCTATGTTTTAAATTCGAGTAGGAAAAGGCGATTTCATGCGCCTATCCATCGGAGCGTAGCATGCTAAATTTTGAATGAGCTATCGTCACTAACGAAGAGAGCTCTGAACTCAAGGTTGAATGAAGAAACGCAAATATGTCGCAATATGTAACGTACTTTTTGAGTATTATAATCTACTTGATTTAAAGGTTTCAAAAATAATTTATGGAATGAGCTCCCCTCCACGGTTTTCGCTCAGTACTACATGTTCGTCTCCAAGAGAGGCTTAAAAACAGTTCCCCACGAAAGGCAGTGGCTGCCACTGGCATTGCTGATGCCCATGGGCAACGGCGACTACCCTATGATCCGTACTGACATATGGTATTACTCCAAAAGCAGTAAAAATCAGCGTTTTTTGAGTTTTTTTTGAGTGTGTATGCTGTAGGTCGCAGATGACCTTTACAGCGTCACCGGGTTTGGGGACGGCTAGATCCTAAGGGGACCTCAAGCCGAGAATTGGCGAGTGCCTAGAGGTATTCCAGGCGGATGGCGTCTCCCCACGGGGGGAGTCTCCTCTCCGTCTGGAGCCTCTAGACCACTCGAACCTGAGGGGGTCGGCTCAACTAGAGGGCGTCTCTGAGACTCGGACCTCGGCTCTAGTTAGCCGTTGAAAAATCAACGTGTGTGTAGGACACAGGAACGAACCTTCAAGTTGTACGTTTTGCGGTCCACACGTTGTTGTTTAGTCGCTTTGAAATAACACTATCAAGTAATATCGTATCACTTGCTTGCCTTCGAAGGCAATAAAAAAAACCCTGAAAGAATTCAACTCCGTCCAACCTGTTGTCAACTGCATCTCAACCAACGGCTTTCGTTAAATTAAAATAAAAAATCATTTATTCAGTCTAGGCTGTAACAAGCACTTGTGAAGGTCAAGAAGCTACGCCATCGGTTCGCAAAACTGCGGCGGAGGACCTTGTATTGAGAAGTACCGGCAAGAATCTCAGCAAGGGCTGTTTTTTTCACCTTTCATTGTTATATTCAGAGTCGTCAAGTTGAAAAATTACTTCAGAGATACTTCTGAAGTCACCTTCCATTAGAATAAAGATATATAGTTACAATAAATTTTATAGTACCAAGACCTTAGCAGGCGTGTCAATTTTTTTCCAATGTGAGAATCCATGAATATATCCTATACATTATTTAATATGCCCAATAGTCTAATGATAGTGTGGACTATGCAGCTACAAATGTACCGGCATACGGTAATTACACGGTTTCTTATTATTTAATGCAATAACCGTGTAATAATTACACTGTAATTAAGGTTATACGAGTAAGGTAATATCGTTGAGTTATTTGTATCTAGATCGTGATTTATTAGGTAGGATAAAGCAAGTTCAGGTGAAGAGCTCGATGGCGCGGGTGGTTAGCGCGTTTAGCTGCGATCGTTGATGTTAAGCAACTTTCGCAGTGGTCGTTCAAAGGATGGGTGACCAAAATTTACTATCTTGAGCTCCTCCGTGCTTTGGAAGGCATGTTGAGCCGTTAGTTCCGGATCCATCTGTAGTCACAAGCACCCACTAATCCGTATTGGACCCGCGTGAGGGATCACAGCCCAAGTCTCCCTATTCCATCCGTTTCCTTTCCAAAGGAAAGGTCTGTATGCTCCAGCAGTGGGGGCATTAATAGGCTGACGATAAATAGCAGCTGGACGAGACGTGGACACTCACGGCTGGACGAGTCCACCAGTTTAAAGTCGCTCAGAGAGCTATGGAAAGGGCTATGCTCGGCGTATCCCTGAAGGACCGCACCAGAAATGATGTAATCCGACAGAGAACCAAAGTCACCGACATACCCCACCGAATTAGCAAACTGAAGTGGCAGTGGGCTTGTCACATTAGCCGCAGAACTGATGGACGTTAGAGCCGGAAAGTTCTTGAGTGGAGACTGCGACTCGGTAAACGTAGTGTAGGACGCCCTGAGACAAGATGGGATGATGATATTCGTAGGCTGGCTGGAGTGGGCTGGATGAGAGTAGCACAAAATCGGGAGCAGTGGCGTGCATTAGGGGAGACCTATGTCCAGCAGTGGACGAGCATGGGTCGATGATGATGTTGATGAAATAGCAGGTTTGACATTCGGATTGGAGTACCTGTCTGAAGTAGTGATTCTCATTATGTTGTGTTTCTGACATTGGGTAAGGTAATTTATAATAATATTGGAATTGTTACCAATTACCTTGTTTTTAGCAAGTTTCCGATATAAGTTGCATGTCAAATATCCTGATAATAACACAAATTACTATAATGTTAGTGACGATCGAAATGCAGTTAAACATTTATTGTATATTTAATCATTACGTAATGAAGGGTGACTTCATGAATCATCTCTGAAGTCATTTTTCAATTTGACGACTCTGTAAATAATAAAACAGGGAGAAAAAAACAGCCCTTGCTGAGTTTCTTGCCGGTTCTTCTCAGTACAAGGTCTCCCGCCGTAGATTTACGAACCGATGGCGTAGCTTCTAGACATTCATGAGTGCTTGTAACAGCCTAAAGTGAATAAATGATTTTGATTATGATGAATGATTAAAACAAGAAGTTTTTTTTAGAAGTCCACGAGGTAGGGTGTGGGTGCGAAGTAGGATTAAAACCAAGTGTTACTTTGGTAATACTAGTTGTATACATATACAATACTAGTAAAATTCATAAACCAAATGTAACTATGGTAATAAAACTATCTTTAGGTTATGGTGGCGATTTATTTCTATTCATCAGTGCATAAGCTTATTTGGCAACTTTTTGACATAAAAATATGACGAAATATTTAAAGATTTTTGTAGACTTATTGAACTTGAAGAGTTTTTTCAACCACTTATATCCGTGTGAATGAATGTAGAGTGGAGGTTTGACTTGTGCTGAAATAAATTCTCAATGGGGTAGAAAGCATTAGAAGTATTGATCAAAAATATCATGTTGATTTCAATGATTTTTTTCTGTTTTATACTAGCAAATATTTTATGATTTCAAAACGCGCTCCAGTTATTAAATTGAATACCATGTCTTCATGGTGTTTTCTTGGATTTTCTCAAGAGTTTGCCCGCTTTCGAATCCATTTCATAGTGTTTAGTTTAATCCACAAAAGTAATAAAAGTATATCGAAACTACGTTTGGTTCAAAACACCCAAAGCAATCATGGCAAAGACCGCAAGTTGGCTCTGTGGCACCGACCCAGCCGTGCGTGTCGCGACATCGCACTATCTAATTGGACAAAACACTGCACTTAAATCGACGATGGATTTCCATATTATATTTTTTATTTTTGATACTTGAAAGCAAAGGATGCTAGGCCCATACATTCTTTCAAGTAATAAAAATATTAACGTTTTTTTTGTGTCATTAGTGAGACAAAAAAAAAAACAACTAAACAGGCCCAGCTAGAATAACACAATGTCGCATCAGCTAATGCTGAGGCAGGGTCCTGGTTAGCCCTGAGATTTTTGAATATGTATCTGGAAATGTGTAAATGAGGGTTAATAAAATATTTGTATTCTATTCTTTATAAACCGCTGTGCGTATATTCTATGTTATATCAGTTTGATTTTCTTGTCATGGTTCATGATCAGCAGCCTACCAACGTCTCTATTGCTCTCTCCCTCTCTCATCCAGCATGGAGAGACAGTTTTTTTGAGGTATTGACTATTGAGTTGGATATATGATGTAATGTATGTTTTTCAATGTCCGTCATTTAATGTCCTTGTATATATATATATACTTAATAAATGTTATGTCTCAATCTAGGTCATACACAATAAAAAAAAAAAATATTAAAAAATATAATATAATAAGTAAAATATATTACTAAAAGGAGCCCCGTTAGGCAAGGTTCCGAAGATACTGTACAAAGAAATTTGGTGACTCATTTCTTTGTCGCACTATCCGCAAATGGAATGCTCTGCCTGCTCACGTGTTCCCTCCTTCTTACAACCTGGGATCCTTTAAAAGAGGCGTGAAGAAGCAACATGCAGGCCGGTAAGGTGAGGATGGCTGGTGTGGCAGGTAGAACTGCTGTACCAGCTATCTTCACGTCTGAACTTCACCATCACTTACTATCAGGTGGGGTGGAGTCATTTGTCGGACCTATCTATAAAAAAAAACAAAAGAGTTATGTTGACTTTGACGTTGACAGGAAACTTATGCTAGCTTTTTAAATAAAAATAGCTTTTGCTATTTTTTTCTAGTAAACTTTTCTTTAGATTTAAACATCTAGCAGGTAAATTCTTAAAAATAAATAAAAACATAACTATAATTGCTATTTCTTCTTTGAAATGTTTAAATACTTGAAAAAGTATTCATTTGACATTGTGGGTTACCTACAATGCGAAGAGATGGCGCTGCCTTGAAGCTTAAGGCTAGGAAAATTTCGACGCGGCTAATAGGGCCGTGGTAGGATAATGGTCAGTGCATTCGCCCGGATTGTGAAGGGTGCGGGTTCGAGTCCCGTCCGCTGCCTGGTCCGCGTGGATTTTTTTCCAGTAAACTTTTCTTTAGATTTAAACATCTAGCAGTTAAATACTTATTAATAAACAAAAACATGATTATGCTAGCTTTTAAACGCTTTTCCAAAACAGCTTCCCTATTCTCTACTGAGCAGATTAGCTTATCTATAAAACTATACACAGCGATTGTGAAACAGACCCTAAGACACATATAAGCGAGTAGCTAATCAGTACGTCATATCAGTCGACGATTTAGCAAGATTTAGCACACAACCTACCGATTGGCAGCAACGCATTAGAAGAGGCCTTTCAACAGTACCTCCCTTCTGCCCCCCTCCCCCGCCCCCGCGAAAAGGGGGTTTTTGATAGTTAATTAAACGTCAGGCGGGAAATATTCGCGTCATTAGGAAAACTCGAGACGGCTGCAGTCGCGGCCGGATGTACCGACGCCGCCATGCTCAGAGGGCAGGGGCTGGGGGGGGGGGGGGTAACTTCCGCCCCAGCTGACTACTGAAGGTTCTCGCCATGAGGAGTTTTAGTGTGAAAGTAATTGGTGGTAATTGTTCGAAGAAGTGTTTTGGTACTCATTTGCGCACGGTTGACTTTTGTTAACGTGTGTTTTTTTTTAAATATTGCAGTTATAAGCCCTTTTGAAGTTAAGTTATCAAAGTAAATGAAAAAAAACGATAAACCTTTTTTATCTTTAACCAAATTGATATTTGGATTCGGTGCCAGTGACAGGTCAACACAAGTAGTAAATCAAGGAACTTTGATCCACAAGGACTGCTGCCATGCAGGGCAGCCATTCCAAATATTAAATTGACTTAAGATAAAAATGGATTATTATTTTGTACATTTTGACGATTTAAGTTTTTTGTTAAAAAGTATTTATTTTACAATTATTGTGGCTATAACTTTTGTAATGTACAACTTGGCATCAAAATCTGTGAGTGAACAATCACCCCTATTTTTCAACCCTAAGGGTAGCTTTTTTTTCTCTAAATTTATGTGCGAACCACTTACATGTATCTCCTTTCCAAAAGAAGAATTATCACTCTGTAATAAGTTATGTGTGGTCATAATATATATATAGACATATATTGATAGAACTTGGTAAGAATGAGGTTTAAACACGAATAACTTTTAAATTTTAAACTGATCAAAAAAAAACAGAGGAGGTTTTTTATATATATATATATATATATATGCGTCGACTTAAAAACCTCCTCTGTTTTTTTTTGATAAAACAATTGACAAAGATGGAATGATATTATATTTATATTTTTTTATTATTTTAAAGCATGTAACTGCTTGATGTTTGAATGTTCAATTCATTCACAAATTCTTTTGACATTGTGGGTTACCTATAATGCGAAAAGATGGCGCAGCCTTGCAGCTTAAGAATGGCTAGAAGAATATCGACGCGGTCCGTGAGGGCCGCAGTAGCATAATTGGTCAGTGCATTTGCCCGGATTGCGAAGGGTGCGGGTTCGAGTCCCGTCTGCTGCCTGGTCCGCGTGGATTTTTTTCTAGTTATATGATATTATATGTTAAACAGAATCAAGTCCTTGATTGACATCAGAATGTTGGTGAAAGTAACCCTTTAAGGTGATAGTTTCAATATGTCACTGTAACTCCGTATCAGACGCATAACTGCTGTACCAGCTATCTTCGCGTTTGGACTTTATCACTACTTAACATCAGGTGGGGTAGAGACATTTGCCTACCTGGCTATATATATATATAAAAAGAAGTTGTGTCTAAAAGTTATTTAGAAGTTGAAATTATTTTTAACTGACCTTTAACTTTGATCGAGTTATCTTAGTACCTACGTGATCCAGTTGGAACAACTCATGAATTAATATTTAGCGTTACGACAGCACCAATGTTTGGATTTCATGTGACGTCACTCATACTTATAACTAAAGGGACATGCCATTTCACTGAACAATCAACTAAGCTGTATAGTAATCCGAACTAATGATATAACGATAGTAGCTCTGTCTGTTACGCGTCCACACCTAAACCGTTGAACCAATTTTGATTATATGTTGCTAGCTAAAAATAAATGTTACGTTGAGCAAGAAGTTATTACCTACGCAGTTTTGAAGCTGATTTATTAATGAACTTTTCGTTTGTTTTTTTTTTTTTTTTACTTAACCATATACATCTATTTTTGCTACAGACTATTGAAACTTATAACGTATTATAGAAAGATTCTTAGTAATGAATCCAGGGCTTGTTTAACGGTTAATTTTCAGACCTAAATCAGTGTCAAGTACATTAGGAGCGTTTTATTTAGGTTTGACTCTACCTTAACCTTAAAAAACCGGTTTTCCTAAAAAGCGAAATCAAATAGGTTTCGAATCAATTTAGCGGTTTTTAAAGGGTTTCATTTCGTTCTTACTGACGGCATCGATAATAAATGAATAACTTGACTCACTAGACGCTAGCAAACGTATCAATAAATGCACCAATCTCTGAGCATTAACAAGTTGTGACTTGATTAGTTCAAACAAAACAAACTTCAAGCGATGCCGACGCGTGCACGTGTCACTCTGGATTAAACCGATTTATTAAGGTTTTAGGTACCGCTTTCATTCCGGACGCGCTCCCAACGAAACCTTTACTAAAAACCGGTATAAACCTTTATTTACCGGTATTTTCGAAACCGGTTTCAAGCCCTGAATGAATCTAGTCTTGAGCATAGATAGAAAGGGATGTCGCTATATATAGCACATAGCGACATCCCTTTCTAACTGTACTCAAGTAAAGATCAACACTTAGTTGTGATTCTGTAAACCGGCCTTAGTGAGCCGATTGGTGTATATGGAAGTATCTCTTATCTATTAGACAAGTCCGTCCGTCCGTCCGTCCGTGGTGCTGTTTCAGCGGCCAAACCGTAAGAGATAGATATAGAGAATGTTTAAGTTATAAGTTAAGAATAGTCTGATAAGACTACAAACCGGATGTGAGTAACGTAGCACTTCCGGTTTTCGAGAAATCACGTGATTTCTATTTCAAACGAAACCACACAAAATCTCCGAAGTTCTCAATTAATTAAATACATTTTTTTTTTGTGAACATTTGGTTCACTGGTTTGCTAGTATATTGTATTAAGATAGCCTTCAAGAAGGAAATGACCTTTAAGTTGCAGATATAGATTGTTTGCAGTAGTGACTAGGACAAGGTCCGAAAAACACACATCTATTCAACTTCACTTTGACAACTGTTAACACAGGCGCCGGAGGCCTTGTAATATGCGACAGCTACTCTGGATACTTAGACTTTCAACAGCTAAAAGGTCAGTCATCATATGAAGTCATTGAACAACTTAAAAGATGGTTTTCTACTCATGGTGTACCAGAAGAGTTACAAACTGACAATGGAACACAATATATGTCTAGAGAATTCAAGATCTTTCAAAAAGAATGGAGATTCAACCATGACACGTCTAGCTCTCATCACCACCAAGGCAATGGACTTGCTGAAAGAGCAGTACAAACAGCTAAAAACATACTGAAAAATGTAGCATTGACAAGTCAGTTTCCTCTCACAAATGCCACAAACACCAACACTACACAGCTAGCAAACGTGCAAACTAGCTTAGCATTAGGCAGACACTGCACCCGTAGGATAAGAGTGCGAAGACCCGGTCTACACACGCTATACCAGGCGTTTTTCCCCGCCCCCCACGACAACGGCTAACTAGAGCCGAGGTCCGAGTCTCAGAGACGCCCTCTAGTTGAGCCGACCCCCTCAGGTTCGAGTGGTCTAGAGGCTCCACACGGAGAGGAGACTCCCCCCGTGGGGAGACGCCATCCGCCTGGAATACCTCTAGAGGCACTCGCCAATTCTCGGCTTGAGGTCGCCTCAGGATTTTGCCGTCCTCAAACCCGGTGACGCTGTGAAGGTCACCTGCGACCAACAGCATACACACGTAAAAAAATGGATGCGTGTAACTTATGTACGCGCGTGAGAAGTTATACTTCTTTAGCATCATTAAAAATATTTTTTAATTGCATGCAAATAATTAATAATTACAATAAAATAATAAAAGGACTGGAAAAGGATAGTTGACACAGTCAATTAAGTTCAGTTTTAATTTGAAAAATTAAATAAATATTCAAAATATTCAATTAAAATCACTACTGAATTTAAGTTAGTAGTCCATATGTAATTAGCACTTGTA
This sequence comes from Chilo suppressalis, assembly GCA_902850365.2. Classification (NCBI taxonomy): domain Eukaryota; kingdom Metazoa; phylum Arthropoda; class Insecta; order Lepidoptera; family Crambidae; genus Chilo; species Chilo suppressalis. The sequence continues at coordinate 3,110,241 of OU963894.1, forward strand.
AGTAACTAAAACACGTTGTGTCTATATAGAAACTAGAAACATGTGGATAAATATTATAAATATGAAAACAGTGATCAGAGGCGACGAGCGTGCCAACATTGTTTTTGACAACGCGATCATCTTATGGAGCTTCGTGGATCGTTCAAAGTACCTTTCGAACAGATGTCTAATAATGGTAGATTATTAACCACTAAGTGGTTAATAATCCACCATTATTAGACACTAACATTCATAACGCGCCCGCGGCCAACTTCATGGTGTTACTATTGTGTTGCAGTGATGCGCGCGCATCTCGAAATTTCACTCACATGATTTTTTCATAACGCGCCCGCGGCCAACTTTATGCTGTTACTTTTGGGTTACAGTGATGCGCGCGCATCTAAAAATTTCACTCTCATCATTTTTTCATAACGCGCCTAAAGAAGTATTACTTCAAAAAAATTAACACAGTAAGAAAGAGGTATTTCGGTCTAAGTAATTAATAAAAATGCTTTCAAAGGATTAGTGCTTGTCGTGGCAGTTTGTAACTATGGCCGCACTATACATATTTTTATTGAACAACCATGGGAATTTTAGCATGCTCTAGTGTGGGTGTCTTGCAAACTGTCCTTAAATAAATCAAATCATCATCAGCCTATTAATGTCGACTAGCAAACCAGTGAACCAAATGTTCACCAAAACCTGATTTCTCAAAAACCGGAAGTGCTACGTTACTCAAATCCGGTTTGTAGTCTTATCAGACTATTCTTAACTTATAACTTAAATATTCTCTTTATCTATCTCTTACGGTTTGGCCGCTGAAACAGCGCCACAGACAGACGGACTTGTCTAATAGATAAGAGATACTGCTGGGGCACAGGCCTTCCCTATAGATGTAATAGGGAGTTTGGGCCATGACCCACCACGCGGGCCCAGTGCGGATTGGTGGGAGCTAACGACTACTATGCAGGCTTAACGTACCTTCCAAAGCACGGAGGAGCTCGAGATCGTGAATATTTGGTCACCCATCCAATAACCGACCACTGCGAAAGTTGCTCAACTTCAACGATCGCACCCGACCGCGCTAACCACTTGCGCCATCGAACTCCTCTTAAATAAACAAATGAACTCAAACCATGACGTCATCTAAAAATAGTCCCATTAATAATGTGCGTTGACTTATTTAAGAAAGCATCATGCATTCGCACCCTATTCTTTACGTTATCTTCACATCAATGTACCCGCATGTTGCTCAGGCGCATCCGTTCACCTTGTTTAATGGCCCTTGTGTCATACTAAACAATGGTTCCAATGTTCTCTTTTTTGGCAATTTCGGGAAGGGTTGAAAGTTCCCGTTGAGTCACATTTGCATTATTCTATCAACTTCAATAGAGGGTATATGATGTTATTCGTTAGTACCTTTATATATAGTATTTTAGTTGTCCTCGATTAGTTATTCGATAAAATTTTGTTTTTTAGTAAAACAAATCTAAATATAAAAGAGACACGGTCATGGACTAAAATCCCCATTCAGTACTAATTAAATAATTCTTCACCAATGATTCCCCTTGAGTCGTCTTTGCTACATTGAATTCCACTTTTTTCATATGTTATAACTAGCGGCCCGCCCTCGCTTCGCTTCGGTGTAGAGCTGTAGTGTAGACTACAGTTTTTGTTCTCAGGCTTGTATTATACACAAGGACATTCATCTATGAATCTTCTTATACCTGCATGCACAGTCTCAGCCCGATCGGTTTAAAATTGGCAAAGTTTCATACAAACTTTCATTCCCTATTTTATCCCCTTGGGGGTAGAATTGATCAAAATCCTTTCTTAGCGGATGCCTACGTCATAACATCTACCTGCATGCCAAATTTTAGCCCGATCCGTCCAGTGGTTTGGGCTGTGCGTTGATAGATCACTATGTCAGTCAGTCACCTTTGAGTTTTATATATATAGATATTGTCAGCATCAGTCAGTCATACACAATTATTTCCTTCAACCAAAACCCGAGGATACAAATTTTCAATTGTCAAACCACCTCCATCTTTGTATTTTCCTATCAGCTTTCTAACATTACATCTAAATTAAACATTACCAGGAAACATAAAGAATTATAGATAAGCATAATTCCTTTGTTAAAACAACCTCCATGATTATTAACACGCTGCTCACGTCTAAAGCCCATATACTAACGTAAAATATCACTAAGGACGTCAAATAAAGCAATCCTATATACTCACATCTAAACGGGCCAGATGACCAATATGATAAAAGTGAGGTTCGCCGGAAAAATTCAAAATGGTATCACCAGACTACACCGACGCGTGACCTCTTTACGACATATTAGACGGACCTTTCATTTAATATGCGTACGTGCTAACACCCACTATGTCCATGCTAAAGAAGCACCCCCCCCCCCCTAAAAGGGGACCAGGGCCCGAGGGTGTCCTTGGTCAAAAATATAAAGGGCCTAAATTAAATTCCGCGCGGCCCATAAAGTATAGAATTACGTCATTATACAGAAATGGCGCCTGAAATTTTTCCGTTTTCAACGCATTCGAGCGAGCGACGCCTTTTCGCGGTGGTTTGTTTGTAGCGCTTTGTCACCTGATCTTTTTTTTTCATTATTATTATCAATCAAATTGAGATCCGGTTTCGATGTTTGAAGTCAATTTTGTGTTGATATGTAGTAGGTATTATAATAGACTCATTATTCCCAAATATATTTTTTTTAATTATACGATCTCGGCTTATGTTATATTTTTAACTAGCATCCCTCGCTTTGTCCTCATGTTTTATAAATTATAAACATTCCTCTTGAATCGTTGTACCGTTTGGTTAAAAATTGCATCAAAGTCCGCTGCAAAGTTTAAAAGATCTAAACAAAAAGCGAGTTTTACTTGTTTCAAACTATGTAAAGATTCAAGCAAAATTACAGTAAAACTAGAGTATGTTGAACACATTGTACAACATCCTTTGATAATGTAAACAATGGGCGACATCGTGGGTGACGTAATTACCCCATTCTAAGGAGTACCAGATTCAAATCAAACGTTGCGTGGCGATGGCGCGCGATGCTCCGTGACGAGTCCTGACGTATTCGCCCGTTACCATAACACTGCACGCAAATCTTTACTTTAACCACACACTAACACGAACTAAAATCCTCCGATAGACAAACACACGTGTTCTCACGGTGGACTCGTGAGACTAATGGGACAATTTAAAGTTGCATTCGACTACGAAACCCTGTTAACAAAGAAGTAACAACCTTATTGATGTACACTTAAAGATGTAGCTTCTTCATCGAGACTGCATTGTTGTTGTTGACAAATGAAATTAACTGTCGCACAAGTTGTAGTTTTACGTTTCTGTGCAATGATTTCACCGCTGTCTAAAGATATCCGTTTCGGCTATCCTTACGGCGCTGATGTCACGACTTTGTGAATGAATGTTTCTGATTCCATTGTTAAGAGAGTTGCGATGGTATCTCGAATGAATGAGAATCCCAAAAAAGGATTAAGCCATTCAAGTCGAAATTATACGATGGTAATCTGTTTTTTTCTTCTATTTACAGGTGAGTCGCAACAGAATCGGGATGACTGCAGTTATAGTTATATAAGTAAGTAAATTAGAAGTTCATTAATATTTATCGCTTTAATTTAAAATAAAAATACCTCAGGATTAGGTTAAGGATAGCTCAGAAGTAGGTACGAAATTAACACAAAAAAGTTTGTTTCCTATTTCAAATAAAGTTCCAGAATGTATTTATTCAAAAGACTTCAGCAAATATTATAAAAAAATAAACTGTTCTCGAATAAAATCAGAGCCAGCTTGGAACTGGTGACTAATAAAAAGAAAGTGTCGGCACAAAGTTTCAGTAATAGCCACTACAATTAAAAAATATCTCTGAGAGGCAGCACCTAGCTAAGTTGACAAACAATAATAAGATTGCGAGCCCAGCTCCGCACCTTCGGAAATATTTCTTTAGTTTGATTAAGACCCAGCGTAAAAATTATCTACCTAGTTCGAATCTCAAAGTTTGTTAGACACTTTGGCAACTCAATTAGTGTAGTTTATTATGCAGAGGGTCTCTGCTATAGTTATCGATAACTAAGCTCTTAGGGATGTTTGTTCACACCATCTATGGCACTTGACTTTTGTTTTAAATAAATCCTTTTCTTTGCAATTTTGTTTATCTCAAATTTATAACCTCTGAAGAAAGCACGGTGATCAGTGTTTCTAATCATAACAATTATTTTATTTAGCAATTGTATAAAATCAAATAGTAAATATATATTCGATATTTTATTGTATCATTTCCCAGTAGGCAACTAATATCACTGTGACCTCAATCCTTATTGTGTATATTTTTGTTACAATGAGTAAGGACAATATTTATTCAGTTTTTTTTTTGATCCTAAGAGTGTTTTTGTGAATGTAATACATTCAATGATTTGTATCGTTAGTCTTCGAGATGTTTTCTAGAACAGGAATAATTTTCTTTTCAATAAATATTTCTAATCATTACGTCTCTGTTTGATCAAGCGTTTATAATAGAGCTTTATCGGGACCTGTGCTAGACAGAAACTGATTCGTTTCATTAATTCTGTAGCAAACTTCGGTGGCATCCAATATTCTGCCGAGCAGCCAAATTTCTTGCACAATGCTTAACACACGAGAGAAAAGAGGGCTCAAAGTTCTTCCATCGTATTTGCAATTCTATCCGCGTCGGACTGTCCGCATTGTGCCCATCCCTCTCCAACCCCACCATTTCTTATACATGCGTCCTGCTCTCTGCATTCGATTCTAGCAAGCCGATTTTGAAGAAAGCATTTGTTTCGTTCGGTGCGCGCCTGATTTCGTATTCGGAAGCGTGGAGTCTTCACTCGATTTTTGGATTCCCCGCATTGTTACTAGCCTGCGGATTTTCCTTGAAGAGTTTCACCTTTAAATCTGTATATAATGACGATCCGAAACGAACGCCGGTAGCCTTTTGTTTGTTTTTTGAAAGATACTTAAAATTGCGATACTGAATAAAATGGCTCTTTGAATTTTTCTAAGTACTGTGTGTGGGTCTTGAGACTTACAGCAACGACGCAAGTTGGAACTTGTTTTCTTGCTTGGAGATAGCTTATTTTCACTATATGGTATGTATAATAGGATATCATCCATATATATATATAAAACTCAAATGTGACTGACTGACATAGTGATCTATCAACGCACAGCCCAAACCACTGGACGGATCGGGCTGAAATTTGGCATGCAGGTAGATGTTATGGCGTAGGCATCCGCTAAGAAAGGATTTTGATCAATTCTAGAATAAAATAGGGAATGAAAGTTTGTATAAAACTTTGTCAGTTTTAAACCTGGGCTGAGACTTTGCATGCAGGTATAAGAAGAATCATAGTTGAATGTCATTGTGTATAATACAAGCCTGAGAACAAAAACTGCAGTCTACACTTCAGCTCTACACCGAAGCGAAGCGAGGGCGGGCCGCTAGTGTATCATAAATTACGTATGTTTTAATTTCTAAGGTTGATTCGATCAAATAAACGAAAGCACATGCAAATGTCTAACATTATATCCTCAATTAGGATTACGATTATTTTGTGTCAGTAAAAATAAAATCACCTTTATAGTACAAAGGTTTATTAACGGTGCACAGTAATGTCGTTATCATTAAACATTCATCGTTGTCCCTCTGTTCACCGCAACAAGTAATCATTCAATCATGTGTTATTTATCACACTCCATAATTCAATGGTTATTTAAGGATTCAAATAACCATTTGAATCCTCAAATAACCATTGACGGAGGACGCTTCCGTATTCTTGTACTACTGATGAAATTTAAATCACTTTTTAACCTTGCTTAATAGCTGTTGATACTGGATCATCATCATCACAGACTATTAATGTCCTTACTTCGGGGGCACAGGCCTTTCCTATGGATGGAATAGGGAGATTGTGCCATGACGCACCACGCTGGCCCAGTGCGGATTGACGGGTGCTAACGACTGCAGATGCAGCCAAGACCAACGGCTTAACGTGCCTTACGGAGCACGAAGGAACTCAAGATAGTAAATTTTTGGTCACCCATCAAATGACCGACCACTGCGAAAAATGCTTAACTTCAACGATCGCAGCCGAACGCGCTAACCACTTGCGCCATCGAGCTCCTCATCAATTATGTTTTATAATAATTATCATTATCATCATCAGCCTTTTAATGTCCACACTGCTGGGGCACAGGCCTTCTATATGGATGTAATAGGGAGATTGCACCATGACCCGCCATGAGGGCCAAGTGCAGATTGGTGGTTGCTAACGAAAGATGTAGGGGGCTAGCGCGTTCAGCTACGATTGAAGTTAAACAACTTTCGCAATGCTCGGACATTGGATGGGTGACCAAAAATCTTCTGTCTCGAGTTCCTCCATGCTTCAGAGGGCACGTTAAGCCGTTGGTCCCGGCTGCATCTGCAGTCATTAGCACCCGCCAATCCGCACTTGGCCCGCGTCGTGAGTCATAGCCCTGTCTCCCTATTCCATCCATAGGGAAGGCCTTTTGAGATTTTGTTTAGTTTAGTTTCGTTACGTTACATTCATTCGACCGTCGCGTCGCGTGTCATTTCGTTGCGTCACCCAGCAGCAACCAAAACCAGTTGCGAACGAGAACCGTTTCGAGGACTACGTTAGAATCCTCCAATCCGCACTGGGCCCGCGTGGTGGGTCATGGCCCAGTCTCTCTTATTTCATCCATAAGAAAGGCCTGTGTCCCAGCAGTGGGGACATTAATAGGCTGATGATTATAAAGGATTTTACTGTGTGTTACAAACGATACAGCATGGAAGGTGACTTCAGAAGTATCTCTGAAGTCATTTTTCAACTTGACGACTCTGTATATATGAACACAGAGAGAAAAAAACAAGCCCTTGCTGAATTTCTTGCCGGTTCTTCTCAGTACAAGGTCTCCCGTCGTAGTTTTGCGAACCGATGGCGTGGCTTCTTGTCTTTCATAAGTGCTTGTAACAGCCTAGACTGAATAATAGACTTTTCATTTCATTTTATTTCATTTCTTGCATTCATTACTTTTTTTAGCGTCATCCACTATTTCCTTTCTCGACATACTTAACAAAATGAGCTACCTCTTTGCAGATATAAGGATAGGATTTCTAAAATAACCTCCTTAACGTGGTAGCATAATGGTCAGTGCATTCGCCCGGATTGCGAAAGGTGCGGGTTCGAGTCCCGTCCGCTGCCTGGTCCGCGTGGATTTTTTTCTAGTAAACTTTTCTTTAGATTTAAACATCTAGCAGGTAATAAAACTAGTTTTTACGGGTTAATGCACGAAACTTTATTTATTTATTGACGTTTCGCAGCCTTTTCAGGTCTGCATCGTCAGAATAAATGATTATTAACCCGTAAAAACTAGTTTTATTTAATGAGTGATGTGCGTGAAAACCTAAGAAACAAATATCTAGCAGGTAAATTCTTAAAAATAAATAAAAAAATAACTATAATTGCTATTTCTTCTTTCAAATGTTTAATACTTGAAAAAGTATTCATTTGACATTGTGGGTTACCTACAATGCTAAGAGATGGCGCTGCCTTGCAGCTTAAGGCTAGGAAAATTTCGACCCGGCCAATAGGGCCGTGGTAGCATAATGATCAGAGCATTCGCCCGGATTGCGAAGGGTGCGGGTTCGAGTCCCGTCCGCTGCCTGGTCCGCGTGGATTTTTTTTTTCTAGTAAACTTTTCTTTAGATTTAAACATCTAGCAGTTAAATGCCAAATAATAAATAAAAACATAATTATAACCTACTTAGTTAACCATTGTTTCATCCACAGTAAATTAGACTATAGTTAAAATCATGTCATATACAGTATGCCAAATGTGAAAAAGTATGCCAAATGGCTATTTTGAAGTGTAACTCCTTTACGCACGCTTGTCTTGGGAGGTAAGCTGGCGAATGCGTTACGCGTTACGAAAACTGTGTTCGGGAGAGGTGAACGGGAGTTGAGTGGGGCTTATCGCTAGTCAATGAAATATGTATATGTTCATACATGTATATATTGTAGACACACACACACACATATATATATATATATATATATATATATATATATATATATATATATATATATATATATATATATATATATATATATATATATATATATTGCTCCGTATTTTCCCACACGAATACCCCGTAACATTCTAATCTCGAAGAAAAATATTCAAGTAGGTAACACACTTTACTTACTTCACAGCGTTGGGCGAAAAAAATACCATTGCCAATAAAAAGCCCGAGAAAGGGGCCACGTAATACGTAGCCATAATAATTATTCATTTTGCTCAGCTCTCGAAGGTAAGAATCGCTTTCGCGGCGCACCTCTGCAAAATATGGTCTTTCATAACTCCAGCCGAAAAAATCCCCCCCGTAATTTAATGCTGCCCCCGAAAATAATATGTAAAAATACGGGCAGCGGCACACCACCACTTTTGGCCGTTCCCGTGAGCGTTCAGGTCCATTCTGGCCATTATGGCCCATCTCGGTGCCGTTATCTGGCCCAAAAGAATAAATCATGATATTATTTTACCCCGCAAAGTATTACTTTCCATATCTAATCAGTGATCCGAGAAATATGGGCGCGATGCTCCGTGTGAATCTCACGCGCTCGCGTTTTCTACGTGACTACTCAGCGATTTTATTTCAACCCCGACCGACGAATCCCCGAAATTAATCTGAATAATTCCGATTATTTGTCTGAGAGCTTCTGAAATCGCTTGGTTCATTTGCGTGCTCCTGTCTTTGCTTCTTTAACTAGGTATTCTTCTTAAACCTGTGAACTAGCAGTAAAGAATGCACTAAACTTAAAATAAATATACCGGAATATTTGGCTAGTAAGTTAAAATGGAGGACTCGTGGTAGTAATTTGAGGGACACTGGCCTGCGCCTGTCTCTGCCTTTATTTAGAAATGCTGTTGCTAGGAGACGTTTTGTATTTGCCGCTTCAAAAATATGGAATGACTTGCCTCCTCCTTTGCGGCAAAGTCTTATAATATCCGAAAGCAGTTTTAAGCAAAGGTGTAAACGGTGGTTCCTTGAACAACACGAGGCGGCAAGTACAAAATATGATGCTGTTTAATTGTTGTAGTAATTAAAAAACTAAATTATTGTTTCGACTTGCTGATATTGTCCTTATTAATGTGTTTTTTAGAATATAATAATTGTGAGGTGGTGGCAGAATACCAGCGACAAGTCAAAACTTGACTGTCAGATGCTGAGCCACATACCTTTTTGTTTCAATTATTTACTGTCATTCTATTTGTGTATTGTACCAATTGTATGTTGAAACAAATAAATAATTTACTATTATTATTATTAAACTAAACTGGTACAAGAAAGAAGGAAAGTAATAAATTTTATTGACCATAAACAGTATTGTTAAACATAAATAAAAACAATAAAAAAAAAATTTTGGCCAACTAGGTCTTTGCCTCAGCTTGATACTACAGCAACACCAGGGCTGCTGCAGCGCTGATGATTCTAGCAGGGCCTAAGGTTGATGACACAGATTATTATTTTTAAACAATAGTAAAATAAACAACCATACCAATGTACATATAAAAAAATGGGTGCGTGTACTTATGTAGGCGCGTGAGAAGTTATCCTTCTTTGGCATCGTTTAAAATTAGTTTTTAATTGCATGCAAATAATTAATTACAATAAATTAATAAAAAGTCTGGAAAAGGACACAGTCAAGAAAGTTCAGTTTTAATTTGAAAAAATAAATAAATAATCAAAATATTCAATTATAATCGCTACTGAATATAATTTATTAGAACATATGTGATTTGCACTTGTATGAAACTCAAACACGTATTCCGAATATACAAACTAGAAACATTTCTTTAGATTTAAACATCAAGCAGTTACATGCTTTAAAAATAATAAAAATTATAACTAGAAACATGTGGATAAATATTATAAATATAACTGTTACTTTATTACAAAAAATAAAGATGTGGTTTTTGGTTCTACTACACCAATGGTCAAGAGATGGCGCTGTAGTCTCCTGAATCGCGCTTTGGTTCCGTTGTTCCAGATTAATAAATACTTTTGATAGGCCTTCACAATGCAGTCGTTAGCACCCACAAAATAGAGATTCTATTTCTATTTTGTTGGTAGATTTTCTTAATGTGCGGTAAACACAAAAGTAACAGCATGAAGTTGGTCCAACTTCATGCTGTTAATTTTGAACAGTGATGCGCGCGCATCTTAAAATTTCGCTCTCATCATTTTTTCATAACGCGCCTAAAGAAGTATAACTTCAAAAAAGAAAGGAGTCTCGGACCTCGGCTCTAGTTAGCCGTTGTCGTGGGGGACTAGAAATGATAAGATGTAGTTCGACTTTATAGATAATTGTCATACGTCATCAGAGAGGGCCTCCCTCTATATGATGCTCCTGGTGTTACTAATGTCTATATAAGAGAAAGAGATAAGATTAAAAAATTTGGAATAATGACGGTCGCATCACAATACATATACGAAAATGTATTTCTTGTAAGAAAAAATATTAATTTGTTTCTGAAAAACAGTGATGTTCACGCAATTAATATACAAGAAACAAAAATAAACTAACTTTACCTGCTACTAGGCTTCACAAAATTAATAATTCATTTAAAGGTCTTTGTGTTCGCTTATACAATAAAGTCCCAAGCAATAGCCAAGAGTTAGCCATAAATAAATTTAAAGATATTATAAAAAAAGCACTCATTAAAAAAGCTTATTACAAAGTGTCTGATTATATTACAGACAAAAATGCTTGGGTTTGAACTGTTCCAATCATTCCAACAGCTTTTCTATATTAAATAAATCATGATTGTATTGACGTTGTAACAACATAATGATTTGTAATTCGCTCGTTTTTCTCCGCAGCTAAAAAATATGTCCATAACGAGTGGTGGGGAAAAAAGTTTTTTGGGCGATACAAAAGAGTTGTACTATACATCCAATTTGAATAAAGATATATTGATTTCTGATTTCTATGGGAGACGATGAACACTTACCAGAAGGTGAACCGTCTGCTCGTATGCGTATTTTTGTTGTAAACTCAATTATGGAATGATGTGATAGCATCATTAGTGTAACGAAGCGCAGCTGGCGTAATGGTTGACGATCTCCGTGGTCGAGTGGTTTGTACGCCGGGTTCAGTGTTGCCAGGTCTCCAGATTTTACAGGAGATCTCCTGTTTTTCTGAACTTTCTCCTGTTCTACTGTTTTTCTACATTAATCTCCTGTTTTTCTTAGAATACGATTTTCTTTTTTAAAATTGCATGTTGAGTTGCATTTTCGGCCATTAATAATGTAGGTAAACTTATTAATTTTAAAATAAATGTTTTTGTCTAAATAAAACTAGCTTTACGTGGCGGTAGAAGCCACAAAAACATATTCGTTACTGGTCTTTATCTTGATTTGATTTACCAATTCTTATTATTCTTTCTATACATCTACTGTTTTTTTTCTATAACACCTCCCGATTTTTAAAAAACGGACCTGGCAACGCTGACCGGGTTTCATGGTGTCGCCGACTCGAGAGGTGTCGTCCCGGGTTCGAATCCCGGTGGGGGCAGATGTTTGTGTGATGAATACGAGCATTTGTACTCCAGTCATGGATGTTTAATATGTATTTCTATATAAATATACTTAAATAAGTACTGTATATGTATTCTATCCGTTACCCTAGTATCCCATAACACAAGCCTTACAGTGCTTTGGGGCTAGCCTAATTGGTGTGAGTGTTGGAAATATTTATATTTATTTATTTAATCTGCTTCTTTACTTTAATCAATGCAGAATATAATCGCCCATTAGAGTCGGTTTTCTTTTTTATTAGTTTCTTTGTAAACAGAAACAAATTAGGGAATAAATAACGCGCGAAACCTTGTTGCTTCTAAAACCGATGTGAATTCACAGCTTTCGAATTTCAAAGAGACAGGTGAAACTGAAAACGGGGCCTTTGTAGCGCCTTGAATCAAGGTTGTCAACTGTCAAGTTTACACTAACAAGAAAATTTATACGCCGCGGTAGCATAATTGGTCAGTGCATTCGCCCGGATTGCGAAGGGTGCGGACTCAAGTCCCGTCTGCTGCCTGGAATTTTTTCTAGTTATATTTTCTTTAGATTTAAACATGAGCAGTTACATGCTTTAAAAAAATAAAAATTATAACTATAATTGCTATTTCTTCTTTCAAATTTTTAATACTTGTGAAAGTATTCATTTGACATTGTGGGTTACCTATAATGCGAAGAGATGGCGCTGCCTTGCACCTTAAGAATGGCTCGAGGAATTTCGACGCGGTCCGTGAGGGCCGCGGTAGCAATAATTAGTCAGTGCATTCGCCCGGATTGTGAAGGGTGCGGATTCAAGTCCCGTCTGTTGTCTGGTCCGCGTGGATTTTTTCTAGTTATATTTTCTTTAGATTTAAACATCAAGCAGTTACATGCTTTAAAAAAATAAAAATTATAAGAAAATGTATTTACATTTGGAAACGTGTTTTTTTACTACGTTTAAAATGGTACAATTTTGGAAGACGAAACAAACACTCTTTGTCAAATGAGCATTATTTAATTCAACGTTTTTTGTTGCAATCTCATTCTGTGCTTGTTCAATCAAAGCCGATTTTCTCGAACATCGAAATCGTAAGGAAAGAAGTTCAAAAGATATAACAAATCAAAACCAAAACCAACAGAGGTAGGTAGATCATTTACTAAAGTACCGGCAACCCTCTCTAAGAACCTAACCGCAGTTTCTCGAGTGGCAAATTTTAATCATGAAATCTTTGTCGCTCGCATAATCAAAGGAGTACTTAAATTGTCGAGTCCAAGCATTCATCAAGCAGTAAGTGTTCTCTGAAAATAACCAAGGTTAGTCCATAGAAACGTGAATTCCAATAAGATTTTGATAGAAGAAAACGAATAAATACTCATTATCTAAGTAACACGTTCGTTGAAGTAGAACCTGTAATTTTTTTTAATGAATTAAAAGATATTCTTACATTTGGTACTAGCGGCCCGTCCTCGCTTCGCTTCGGTGTAGAGCTGAAGTGTAGACTACAGTTATTGTTGTCAGGCTTGTATTATACACAATGACATTCATCTATGATTCTTCTTATACCTGCATGCAAATTCTCAGCCCGATCGGTTTAAAATTGACAAAGTTTCATACAAACTTTCATTCCCTATTTTATCCCCTTGGGGGTAGGATTGATCAAAATCCTTTCTTAGCGGATGCCTACGTTATAACATCTACCTGCATGCCAAATTTCAGCCCGATCCGTCCAGTGGTTTGAGCTGTGCGTTGATAGATCACTATGTCAGTCAGTCACCTTTGAGTTTTATATATATAAATAGATTATTTTTGTGCCTTGGTTATAGTGAATTACTTCGTCTCTAATGGGTGTACATTGGATGCGGAGAGCGTGGGATCGTTGCATATGGAAATCCCTTGAGGAGATGTCCATCAGCTGATTATGATGAATGGGTGTACATACGAAAGTATTAAAGAGCTGCGACTGTAGTACATCGGCAGATCTTTTAGCTAAAAGTAGAATCGACTGACACAACATTCTTTGTTATATTGGCACTTTAATTTTCAATAAAAAGTTTATTATGAAAATTTCTTCGAGGTAGAGATTTAATTCAGGCTTTTTAAAGTTATTTAATGTAAATTTATAAATTTTGGCGGCAATTAATCGATTGTCCTCGATCGATTGTTGAACTTTAGTGGTCGATGAGATCAACATTAAATCCTTTAAATTAATAATTATCCGAGACGAAGTATAGCCTGTGTGTCTTTTCCCAAAGTGACCTTTATCTTCACAAATCATAGTCCATTAAGATCAGTTCAGTAGCATGAGCATGAAACAGGACTAGACTTATAAATTTAACATTGACACTATAATAGTTATTAATAAAAGCAATTAGAAATTGAAATTAAAGCAGCTTTACTAACACAAATTCATACTAATATCATAAATGCGAAATGTATCTGTCTGTCTTTTATTTCTTTACGCTTAAATCACGGAACCAATTAAGATGAATTTTCGTATAGAGATAGTTTAAGTGCCTGCAAAGGACCTTTTAATAGTTTTTATCCCAGAAGTCATTTAATGGGGTGAAAAGGGAGTTTGAAAGTTCGTAAAGGAAACCAATTTTTCCACGTAGATGAATTCTCGGGTATCATTTACTCATCAAATAATTCCTAAATTAGCACAGTTTACTTTAATCCTGAGGAGCTCGATTGCGCGAGGTGGCTGGCGCGTTCGGCTGCGATCGTTGAAGTTAATCAACAGTCGCAGTGGTCGGTCATTGGATGGGTGACCAAAACTTACTATCTCGAGCTCCTCCGTGCTTCGAAAGGCACGTTAAGCCATTGGTCCCGGCTGCATCTGCAGTCGTAAACACCCGCCAATCCTCACTGGGCCCGCGTGGTGGGTCAAACAAACAATCAAATTAACAAACTTTTCAGCTTTATAATATTAGTAGAAATTGTGATCAATAAGCACATGGCCCGCATAAGCCTGTATACACCGTATGCCCGCTAATGTAGTATCACTCATATATTTCTCATGATGAATAATGAAAATTAAAAAAAAAACACTCATTAGCACAAACAATTAGTTTAACACTTTGATTGAATTGAATTTAACACTTGGATTGCGGAGAAGCTTTCTTTATCTACCTACCTACCTATTTTACCTACAATGCGAAGAGATGGCGCTGCTTTGCAGCAGAAAATTTCGACGCGGCCATCAGGGCCGTGGTAGCATAATTGGTCAGTGCCGGATTGTGAAGGGTGCGGGTTCGAGTCCCGTCTGCTGCCTGGTCTGAGTGGAATTTTTTCTAGTTATATTTTCTTTAGCTTTTTTGTGTTAAAAGAGTGGCAAACCAAACAACGTATGGCCCTGATGGTAAGCGGTCACCATACCCTATAGACGCTTACCAAAAATTGCTATACCAAGAGGAGCTCGTTGGCGCAAGTGGTTAGCACGACCGACTGCGACCGTTGAAATTTAGCAACTTTCGCAGTGGTCGGTCATTGGATGGGTGACCAAAACTTACTATCTCGAGCTCCTCCGTGCTTCGAAAGGCATGTTAATCCGTTGGTCGCGGCTGCATCTGCAGTCTTTAGCACCCACCAATCCGCACTGAGTCTCCCTATTCCATCCATAGGGAATGCCTGTGCCCCAGCAGTGGGCACATTAGTAGGCTGAAGATGATGATGATACCAAAAATATCACTCCCACAATTACTTATCCTGACCTAATCTCTTACCCCATGGTGCCTGACCTTACTTACCGACAGACAACACTACCAAAAGTTACTGTGTTCTTCTGTAAGGTCAATGTTACTTCCCCAGACGGGCGCTCCAATTCGATTCAAGAACTCTTGATTGTTTATACAAAACGTATTTCGATCGATACAACCAGACATTCACTCCCTCAATAAAGTGACGGAGTCAATATCTAGCAATACAGATTGTTTGTGTTGATTTTAGGTCAGATGACCGTCTACCAATCGATTCGATCCAGTTACTTCTGTGGTCATTGTGGTTGAGGATTGCGGTTTGACTTACATCGATCTGGCGTACTCACAAAAACTATGCATGTTATTATTATTTTGAATAACATTGACCTATTCTTAAACTATGAAATCAAGACCAATATTTTGCCTCTATTTCGTTCAATTTATTATTCACTGCAGTCACTATATGACGCGATTCAAATAAGAATAGGAAAGCCAATGACCTCCACCTGTCAAATGTCGCTTGAAAAGTACAGTTTGCAAAAAAAACTCGGAACATTATTTTAGCACTCAGCTAATTCTAGAATAAAAATCAAATATTTTTAAACAAACAATAACAAATATTGATAAATTAATATTGGTTGATTTTTTTTATTTATTGAGCTTTGGCTATGAATGGTTGATAACCTAAATCGTCAATCAAAGGTCACTTTAATTCACTTTATGTTGCGTTCAGAAACTCGATTTAAAACTTTCGTTTACATATAGGATGCATGTTCGTATGTGACCTGCATGATTATTCATAACTACTCCGGCGGTAATGCAGAGATGGGCGGAATTGAAGACCTTGATTCTGATTAATGTTTTTTCTTACACAGTCTTAATAAAAAAATATTATTAAAAATCGTTTGTTTTTTCCCTCAATCTTAGTATTTTTTTTTTAAATCTGATGTTTTTTCTGACTTAATCTTAGTAAATAAGTTTTATTAAATAGAAACTTTTGCCCACTCTACCTGTTTGGTTTGAATTGACAGCTGCGACGTCAAAATATGGCGCCCAACCGGTCCTATTCTTAGTTGAATCACATTTTAATCAAATAAACACAATATAACAAAATCAAACCAACTTGTAGAAAACAATATTGATACAGTAATTATCACATTCAAAATTTATAATCACTATTAAAAGTCACTATTGTGAAAGTAGGACTTTAAGAATTCACGTATATCTTTTAACGACACAATTTTAAGACCTAAACGACCTCGGCTCATGTTCCAGATTATAGAACAACAAAAAAAACGCATAAAACAGAATCACCGCTGATGACAAAATCAATAAGTGTCCCGAGCGAGTCCCGAACCGTCAACTCGGCTACGAAGTTACACCATTCGGTTTGTAATTTACTCAGTCGTAATGCAAATCTGCCATAAATTGTCAATAGAGGACGCTTCGGTAGTTTGCGATAGTTTCTTCGTTGGCCCATGACGATTTATAGTGGAAGTTTGAGATGGAAAAAGTTGGTAATCCCAGTCTTTCCGCGCGTCCCGCGGGGGCTCCGGATATTTCTTTAGGTGTGTCCGGCCAATTGGGTTAATGCTAATGCAGCACTTAGCTTTGTGATTGAATCCATTATCGTCACAATCCATTCGAATATATATTGTATGAAACAGTTGAATACACCGTGTTCCTGAGGATATACATCAACTTTGAATAATACTTCTATAGCTCTTGTTAAACATATCGTACAAGGTAAGTAGTAGTTTAAATAGCATAGTTTTTAAGTTATTGGTAATTTATGTTTAACCAACTTAATTGTGTTGTGCAGTGAGAAAGAGTCTTTATCTGTGAGATGTTGCCACTTTGTGCAACCAAAACTATCAAACTCTCAACTCTTTGTCAATGGTCATTAAGACATAGTTTCAAAAGTCAAAATTTAAAAAAACATTGTTGACGTCAAGAAAAGTTTCAAAAAGTTTATGTGGACATGTGAACCAAAGTTTCAAATGCGACGTTGCCAGCTCAGGTAAAGAGTAATTCATATTAGATAAATTACATCTAAGCATTTAGTTTGTATGAAAATAAAAAATGTTAAAGAAATTGGAATTCATAAAAGTGTCCATAGTAAAAAAATATCAATTTAATAGTCTGAATAACATGCCAAAGTTAGTGTATAACCTCAGGAACACGGTGTATAGTCATATATTTGCCGAACAGGCGCTGAGGCGCAAGCACGAATTTTAACAGCTTCCTAATTGTATGTCGAGCTCAATGGCGCGGGTGGTTAGTGCGCTGTGTAGCGCGTTGTAGTTAAGCAACTTTCGCAGTGGTCGGTCATTGGATGGGTGACCAAAAATATTTTATCTCGAGTTCCTCCGTGTTTCTAAAGGTACGTTAATCCGCTGGTCCCGGCTGCATCTGCAGTCGTTAACACCCGCCAATCCGCACAGAGCCCGCGTGGTGGGTCATCTCCCAATCACCCTATTCCATCCATAGGGAAGCCCTGTGCCCCAGCAGTGGCAATATTAATAGGCATAATAAATCATTAACAGTACAGAGCAACAGCACAATAAAGAAATTTCACTCTAAAGAAAATATAACTAGAAAAAATTCTACGCGGACCAGGCAGCAGATGGGACTCGAACCCGCACTCTTCGCAATCCGGGCGAACGCACTGACCAATTATGCTACCACGGCCCTGATGGCCGCGTCGAAATTCTTCTAGCCATTCTTTAGCCCCATGCCCCAGTAGTGGGGACATTAATAGGCTGATGATGATTATGGTTAAAACAGGGTGTCAGCTAACTCCATACCAAATTTTATTAAAATCGCTCCAGCCGTTTAGACGTGAAGGAGTAAAAATACATACACACTCACAAAATTTCGTCTTTATAATATTAGTATGACGAAACAGTTGAATATAGTCATATTTTAGCCTAACCGGAGCTGAGGCGAGAGCACGAATTTTAACAGCTGCCTCATGGGTCACATTGATCAAGTTTCCATGAAAACTAAGAAGCTCCGTATTGGATGTAAGGACAAACTGGCTCCTTCCATACAGAATTAGGGATGCAACGATACCATCTTAGTGTCGATACTTTTACTCGATACTGTATCGTATCATAAAGTATCGATGCCTACTCGGTATCGAATGAAAAGTATCGATACTTACTTGTATGGATAAATTTTGACGAACGGTATTACAATTACAAATTCAGTCACAGTTTTAATTTGACGAAAACAAAATAACGGCTAATGCCACGCGATGAACGAATAACTGACTGAAAAACTGAAATAAATATAAATCATACGCAAGGCTGTCAACTGAGCAGTAGAAAAGATGCGTTCGCGAAATAAAAATTCCAACTAAACACCTTACCATAGAGTAAACAATCTGCCTATGGGTATTTTTGATACTTCTCAGTGAGTGACCGACCGAGTACCGATACAAGTACTTACTTCACGATACTACTTGTTACTCAGTTCTAAAGTATCGATGCCAAAAGTACTTGGTATCGAAAGAAAAGTATCGAGTAGTTACTTGTATTTACTCGTATCATTTCATCCCTATACAGAATTTGACGATAACGATACGATTACGAAGCTATCAAAATATGTGATTGGGCCTCTGATCTACCTTCGCCATCGTGGTTATAATAGTTAATCTAAAACTTGCACCAGATACAGTGTAGCTACGAAACGCAAAAAATTTATTTATTTATTTATTCAAAATACATTACACCATTATAACAGGTATATACCTATTTCAATAGTGTAGTCGTCCTTTCAAACTAGCAATAATTTTTTATAAAATTACATTAATTATTAACAATATTATTTCAATGTTGTAAACTACATAAAAATGTCAATAAATGTCAATAAAAATAGATAAAAGAAAAAACAATGTCAATGTAAGCAAATGTCAATTAAAAATCCAAAAAAAAATATAAAATAATAAATGATCTGAATGTCATAGATGGCGTTATAATTTGATGGAAAATGGTAAAGTACTTTTAAGTAAATGATTAAGTTGTTTTTGTAAGTAGGGTATTTAATTAGTACAGGTTGCCAGGTCGCCAAACCTAATAGCCGGACAGACAAGCCAGTTTCGCCGGACATTTGGCCGCACACGCAATTAAAAATCCTAACTATGTCCTTTGTAAATGTAACTTTATCCGGACGCCTGGCAACGCTAAGTGCAAGTATTCGGCTAAATCAAATTTATTAGTCGAGCAACTGATTAAAATTTAAGTGGATAATGATGTCGATTCTCTCATGATTCTCTAAAGCTAAACTTAAATTTGACAACAGTGCATCCCTGTCATTCTCTATACAGAATGAAAAGGAAAGACTGATGTTAAATTTAGTTTTAAGTTTAGAGACTCACGCTAGAATCGACACCAATATATATTTTAAACATTTAAACCAATCATTCAATTCTAACATTTTAATTTAACACAATATAGAAATAAAAATAGTCTAGTCTACTATCCCATCCTGTGATCCTCAATAACCATTTCGTTGATTGCGATCTCCGAAGCCTCGTTTTACAAATAAAAAGGCACACATAATCCCACTAATAATAATAAGAGGGAAAGCAAAAATATCCGTAGCCTATACAAATATTATTATGGGAAAATCCATACTTTAAAAACGACAATATATTCGAGGCCCTTTCTCATAACACCATCGACGTATTCGATTCAGAGAAAGTAAATTCAACGCTTCATAAGAGGATTCCACTAAGACCCCATTTTATCTTACGGCCAAACCCGAAAAGGGACGTTTCAGCATTTTCAGGCCTTTTCAGTACCCCCCGAAAGCGTTCGACTTTCATTTCACTTTTGGAATGCTCCCAAATTGTATTAAGAAGTCCAGTAATTGAGAATGCTAAGTTAGAATTTAAATAATCGTTTAAAGAAACACTAACTTAGTTTACACAATGAACTCTTTGAACAAAAATATTTGTGAAATTTTGTAACCTGCGTAAAGCAAATGAATTCATTCTCAGCTGAGTAATTTTCGCTTTTTTGTAATTAAACTATCTAAAACTGATAGTGTTTTTTATATTACTTGCTTGTTTCCTTCAGTTTTTGTTTATTGAAAAGCAAATTGTTGTAGCGGAACTCACCTATTTTACTTTGGCTACGTACCGTTTACCAATTTAATTTGATCCATTTAGGTTACTGGAAATGTTTTTGCTCAATCAATTTACAAGACAAAAATGATGCTGTTTCTTATTTATACTATGACTTTTCGCATCATTGCCTCTTCGTAACTCCACAGTATTCGTTTACGTCTCGTGAAGGAATCTACCGTCTTATTCGCGACACGTCTCGAGACAGAATTACTTTTTCTCACTAGGGCGAAGAGATTTAGGTGTTCTAAAATGAATGATGATCTCCTAAAAACCTACTGGAATATCCTATCCTTTAAGTATTTTTTGTCTTACTTCTTCGTCGTCTTAAGCAGGATTTAAATATCTTTCATCAAGGATTTTTTTTAAATACATTTAGTAGTTGAGTTTATTTTTATTACCATCCAATTCTATTCCAATGTATCCCTGGTCTAGAAGATTTACGATGTACGGTAAGCGAAATTATTTTCAAAAGCTTTATGTCAACTGAGCAAGCAAAAATAAGCTTAAAGTTTCAAACGTTTAAGTGGGAAATCGCTTACACTGCCGGTCTTACATCTCAGATAATCTTGTTGAGAAGTCATTTTTGACCAATTTCGCCGGGTATTGAAAACATTTTATAGAGACTGGCGATACAAAGTCTCCGTAGGCTTTGTAAGTACCTTGTTGTTCATTTTGTGAACTGCTCTCTGTTCTAACGTTGTGTTCGATGGCAAAGCCTGTTACAGAGGCTACTTTGCATATGAAATTCTATTTGACCTCCCCTCGTAGTTCAACTCGTTAACATGTGTAGAAATATTTAGGGGCTCGATGAGAAGAACTCCACGAAATTACATTTGAATAAAAATCTAACCTTCTCTAGGGAATAATGAACTTGTCTTACAGTAAACAGTTTATTTCAATTCCAAATTATCGTTTTCGACACTCGGTAAACAAGATAACTATTTTAAGAATTATGTAGGTGGATTTTATTATTGTCATAGATATCATAATACGTGTTATCCATATAATTTTAGTGACATTGACAAATTTGAATGAAAGTGGTATTGAATAAATTATAGAACACTTTACTTCTTACAAAATAAATAATAATAAATGTTTTCTTTGTAAATTTTTTTGCCCGAATACAAAACTAATCATAAATATCATAAACATGCTATCGAAATAAAAACCTTATCTCAAAAATAAACCCAATCTTTGCTTAGAGTGATATCGATCTTAAGGTGTAACAAGTGACTTTTATATCATTAAACAATAGGATTATCGTTTCCAATCTCGAGGCTCGAAACTGTCCAAACTTTATTGCGATCATTAATCAATTCTCGCTTAGTAAGCTGTCATACTCAAAAGTAAATGCGTAGACAACGATTGCACTTAATCAAACGTCTAATCTAAATCTGTCATCGAGGTGATAAAGATGGCGGCAATTTTAAATTTCAACCGTGAAAGAATAAGCTACATAGAATCGAGCAGGGAGGTGGGTAATATAGAGAGAATAGGTCCCCAGTCGGCAGTTGCGAGTTACGTAGTAGCAAGAAGGGAAGAGCAGCGTCACATTTTCCCTGACATTTTGATAAGAACCTGGCTGGCTTTGTGTGCAATGCACTAGGAAAAGGTGTCGCATTATTACGTGGAAATGGCTGCAGTTTTAGATTGTGATCTGTTGTACAATATATTTATCGGTATGATGCTGAAACGCGGGCAGTAGATAGTCGACGTATATTCTCAAATTCTTATTGGAGCGATACGGACAGATTGAATTTGGGTTGTGAATTCCGTTTATTAAAAATATAATCTATAATAAGCAATACAAAACATATTGTAGGTACGATAGACGTATAAATAAGAAATTTCTCAAAATAAAATGTGTTGCAAAGGTTAACAGAGTTTTCTATCTTCATCGGTAGTCTCAAATCTAGCCTTAAGCTTTTAAAAGACTTCTTTTGTAAACTAATGAAGAAAAGTAATTAGTAACAGGAACGTCAGAAGTTAATTACCGTAACTCTGTTTTATAGTGTTGGCAACGAAATAATTTATGACCGAAGGAGTTTGTCGATACAGATGTTCATAATGCCGAAGAAACTGGTGTTGTTATGAGGCGCACAGACGATTTGAATTCTAAACCATATGGACGTTCTATTTTAGAAGAAATGAAGACATAAAGATAAGTTTATAGCGTCTGAACGCCCTCTCTTAGAATTTAAAGATATTGTTGGTATAATACGCTTAGAATTGTGTTCAGCATCAACAGTGAGTGAGAGAGCACTCTGGTTTGATATTGTAAATAAAATCTTAATCTACGTTGACAAGTTTAATATAGAAATGAGTCCTAATTCTATTTTTATGGAATAAATTATTCATGGTCGCTCTAGTAGGTATATAATTACATTTCTATCAAAAACCTTCTGAATTTTTTATTGAAGCTTTTCTAAGCTTAAGTTCATAACCGTTAAGGTATTAACATCAAGTAATATATAAGTTTAGCGCATTATCTTCTAATAAAATTGAACATTTAATTTTGTTCTAAAAGTCGGGACAAATTCGTGTTTGAGTTTCGTCGTCCAAAGATGTGTAGTTTGAACATTTTGAAGTGATTTATATATTTTTTTTTATTATTATTCAACTGCACGAGTAGGTAGGTCGATTATATTTTTGGAATGTCAGTATGTATTTATTTACATTTCGGCTGGTCCAATTTTGAAGATATGGTATTTTGTGGTATTGATAAAATCCTTATAACATCACGCATGGCACTATGATTGTTTTGGAAAAATGAAGATGGGAGATAAAGGGTGCCTTTGCATAAGATTTTTGTCTTATTTGATAATTATGATTACAATATTGATAAAATAACTTGAGGTTTATTAAGCAAATTCTATAACTAAATAAACAAAATTTTATTTACTTAGTCAATGTTGAAGATTTGTTTGTACTACTTACTTGAATACTATAGTAGGTAATGTACTAGCCGACTGCTTAAGAAACAGAAGGTTCTTTAAGATTGGTGCAACAGTATGTTTTATGTGCACAACTGCTTTCAAAAGGTTGAGTTTAGTCTGAAGTGTCTTTACTATTTATACTTGAAATGCGTTTTGGGATTTAGTTTATTGTTTGTAGCGCAGAGACAAAGGTTTTTTAGTGCGCTTTTAGTAGCTGCCGTACTCCGGCTTGATGTAATATTTATGAGATTTTTCGGTGCATGTAAATTTAGAAAAGCTGTTTTTGTCTTTAATTTTGGTCGTTGGACTGCGTTTGTTTTATTATTTTTTCACCCGCCACAACTGTGAGATCATCTAATTCAGAATTGAGTTTTTATATAGAAACATTTAACAGTTTATTTTGGTTTGTGAATATATATTTTTTTAATAAATTTATACTATAAACACGTACATACTGCTATGAAATAATAATTTCTAGTGAATGTTCTAACACACCATTAATTCTATCTTCGCAATAAAATATTATGGAGAAACAAAAACACAAAAAAGGTTAGAAAACTAAACCTTTAATTCAACTAACGTAAACTAACTAGTTATTAATAACAGAGTACCACAAAGATGTATAGTATACGAAGTTACAGAAACTGTCACTCTATTTCCGAGCCACACTAAAACTGTGTCAATACAAACCCAAAATACATCTTGATTTTAAAATAAAGCGGATTGCTGAAAGTGCTATTCTCATCACCTACGTCTCATCTCAACGATCCAAGCATGGTCCATCGGGAAGCGTGTTCTTCAACATACAACAGACTATCAAAAAGTGCATATAAAATTGGTTGAGTCTGCATTGCCTTTTTTCGGAGCGCAATTTAGTTTATTGTAAGAATTAGTAGCTAGTATAAGGTAGATTATTTTAGGCCTGCCTCTCATTACCATTACCCTTAGATGCGACACTTAAGTCAAATTTACTTATAAAATATTTAATACGAAATTAATTGAATACTAGTTCTTACCTCAAGGTCCGCCCATTAAGCTACTTAAAATTTTGACATTAATTGGGTGGCCAACTAGCATTTGGCCCGGTAATGGTAAGCGGCCATCATAGCCTATAGTCGCTGTCACTCGCGCCGTTGCCTACCCTGATCCAATCCCTTACCCCGTGTAATCTCATCAATAATCGTCATTTGAAGCTTAAACTTCATGCTCCGTCGCCATTTTAATAAGTCGAGTAGGAGACGTGACGTGCGCAACACTAGTTGCGAACGCGTAGAATACTGTGTTCGTAGTGAAATGAAATGAAGTGAAAAGAAAAGAAAAGTCATATAATCAATCTAGGCTGTTACAAGCACTTGTGAAGGTCAAGAAGCTACGTCATTGGTTCGCAAAACTACGGCGGGAGACCTTGTACGGTCTCCGGGAGACCATCTCCATATAAATGCATACGATACTATGATATAAATGCGAATGATACGTACACACGATTCTAGGAGACTAGTCGGAGAATCTCGCACTCAGACTAGTCGTGTGTACGTATCGTAATGAGAGACGGGCCTTACTCTTTATGGGCAATGACAAATATTAACTATATTTAAAATATAATACAATTCAATTACAGTAGATACATCTTATTGAATCAATGTATGTGTATTTTCGTATGACATTGAAATTCTATTAGAATATTCGTATATTTAAATAAGAGCCTAGTGGATTTTTCTGAATAATAATGTAAGTACACCCTACAAAGTCTTATGTTAAATATTTATTTTAAATTTTGCAAACAAAAAGTGATGAATCATACCGTAGACGTTGAACAAAAGTAAATAAGTGTATTTTATCGAAATGAATTCTTAATGGAAAAACTAGAAAAGCGTTTTATCTTGAATTTTGCAATTCGCAAAGCTCAGCCAGTAAAAGAGGAAAATATCTATTCACAATCGTTGCTCTAAATATTTATTTGAAGACACAAATGTGTTCACTCGAAATATATTAAGCATACACCTTTGAGATATTAATGTGTTTGAATATGAATGAGCTGTCCACATTCATTGATTTATCAGCGTTTCTAAATTATTTCTAATTACTAAACAAAGCCGCCATTATCGAACACGTTTCGAAGTTCTGCTCATATAAATTGATTCTACTAGCATCCGACGATTAATTGACCTGATCTGACCCAACAATTACTTCAATTATTTACCTCCGGTTCGTCTGTGCAATTCGATAGGCTCCCAATTTAAATTTTCTTTCTTATTATTCTTCATTTTAACAAAAGGATAATTACTAATTATTCAATTATTCGCCTGGATATTCAGGATTAAAGGTCGATTGTCGTTATTGCGCATTTAAAGTATGCAGTTCTGAAATTACAAATAAAAGAAACATCGCATTGACCCTGATATTAAAGAATCATATTATGATTGAAGAATTATAATAATAGTAGAACAACGTACAAAATATTTGATATTTTAATTAAACTTATCGACCGTTTGGGGCAGCCTCCTTTTAGCTCCAACGGAGATTAGAACCACTGTGGGAGCAATTATTTGTTTGAAATATTTTAAAGACAATCTGACTAAACCTTAACTTAAAATGCATTTAAATGTCAGGTGTTATGCCAATTACTGATCTGTTGACCGTCTTATTTCTGTGCATATTGTGATCGTTTTAGTGGTGAAAATTTTTATAATAAAGTTTTGGACTCGGTCAGTTAAGTATCTTCAAACTAAGAGGTTATTTTAAATATTAACAACATGAACTTACTAAAGGAACCTTTTAGTCTAAGTACTAAGAACCATTTAGAACTTGCGACTTGACACTGCCCCTTGAATGACCCTGGTAATATTTTGGCAGATGACAGCTTGTGTTTTATAGGTCTTTGCAAATTAAAATCACTTTGCACAGTGATCATACCACTTAGATGTAAACAAACTTTAGTATAGATGTAGATTTATGAAACACCGCAAAATACTGTTAAAAATGAAAACGTCCCCAGCAAATGTAATATTAACATCAACAGAGTAAAGAGTAAACACATTTTTTATTACTTATATTTTATTAAACGGCAAAGAGCTTTTATTCGAGGAAACGATCACGACGACAAGCAATGCAAAGAAAATTTCATACAAAATCAACGTATTCAATAACAAGATTATTTACACAAACAAACGGTATGAGAGTACCATATCCACTTGACCTGAATTCGTTGCGAATCCTCCCCGAACGGTGCCAGTTTCATACAAGTCGATCAATACGCCGACAACGTAAATAAATCACTAAGTTGGAGCTCAGGATCCACCACAGCACTTTGGAACTCACTGCGGGCTACACCCAGATCCCACTTTGATGTCGGATCATTACAAAGGTAAACAACAGGCGTCTAATTAGCGGCACGTAAGCGGATCGAATCGGTTTTCGGTTAGATCTCGCTAATCTACTAATCTAGTGACTGATGCTCTATTAATTTTCCAGTACATTAATAGCGATTTGCGGCTTGAATATTTTGATAACCTTATTGTGTTCGAAGCGATCGATAGGAATGCTGCTAATCGACTTTTGGATACGCAATTAACTTGCCATATAACATTAATAATGTCTGAAGACGATCACCGTTTATTTAATGATTAAAAATGTATATGACTTGATTTAAATATACGATCGCCAAAGTATGAATGAATGGATTTCATTCTTAAAGGCCAAACTCGAACTGACATAGTGGATGTCCCGTAGAGTACTGAGGCCAATCCGAGTCTCTCGAGTGACATGCCGTCACTCGCCGTAGGTCGTTCGACGCCATCTGTGCCAGCATCTACTATGAAACGTAGTTAATACAAGTGAATTTTAACTGAATCTAAATCCTATTTACTAAATAGTAAGGTCAACATTCGTCTGAACGTCGCAAAGAGGGGTGCTGGTGACGGCATAGGGTGAAGTCCCAAAGGTGACGTATACCATAGTCCTCATCATTTCCCCATTGTCTCGTTAGACAAAAATCAAAAACAAACACTCACTGTCGGGATTTTCGGATCTAGTCCAGATAATTCGCAATCATTGAGTTGATTGTTGTGTGTTTATGTGGAATATGGTCGATGGTCCTCGCGGGACACCACACTGTCGTCAGCAATGACGATATAACATCTTGTTTAATTTTGTTGTAACACATAATTAATTTCGATAGCTAGATGAAATTTTGCTTAGTCAACTCATAACCGTTCTTATATATAAATTTCGGCATAATATTACATTAAATCCAACATAATCATTATTATAGATTGAGTATTTACATTGTGATCATACCCAATTTTGCAGAGTAGGTTTATAATTTTTATATGATGTGAAAACAACGAATTCGTTTTTGATCGCGAAGAATATGCCAATCGATTTAGTTCATTTGTTTAAGGTAAAAGTAAGATCGTCGCACGTCTCCACGATGTGAGCATGAAATCAGGGTATGCAATGCACTTCTGGATTAGCGAGCGCCTATAGATAATAATAACCTCTTAGTGACAGCAGATGAAATATATAATACCTCTACCCCTGTTTCAAGTGGTTAAGTTAAGTGGGTATTAAGAACAATGATATTTTTAGTCACTCTGTTTATTAAATAAAACAAAATATCACGTGACCACGAAGCCTCAATTATATCAGTACCATCATTAAAATAAAAAAAGTGAATCCCCTTTGCAAACCGTTCCATGTTTGTGTGAGTTATTGAATAGTTTGAGTTTGTTGAAAAACGATTAAGATACTCAACCATATTAACTTAAAATATTATAGATGCAATCCTTACTGCCATAATGCTGCTCATTTTTCAAATAAACTCGTGATCCTGTGATATGTGACAAATCTGATAAAATATAATGTCCCCTCCCTTGATCAGCATGCGTTTCGCCGTCTCTATGCATTGAATTACTTGATATTTCCCCATCCTTTGTATAAATGTAATTCTTTCCTCGAAGATTGCGCCTCTGTCGAGTCTCGCGCGATACGTGACCACAATACCTAAACTGCTTGTCTTCGGCCTCTCTTTTGTCTATCATTTATTCTTTAGATTCGCAAACGTCAGCGTTTGACAACTACAGTTCATGGAATAAATTGTCGGTGAAATTGCACGACTAAGATGTGAGTTACGACTGTGGACGGGCCCTTCGACTCCGCTGTTTTGCTTAGCATTGACAGATTTATCGCACATTTTGTTTTCGGAAGTCTTCCCTTCCGCAATATTTTACGCTTCAATCAATTGTACTCGCTGTTTACTTTTATTGGTTTCGGAAATAAAAAGAATTTACCTTCAAAAAAACCTGACGAGTGTAAAGTTTTATGAACGTAGAACCTTTTACAGTTGAAACCAAATCGTATGTAAATACTGTCTCTGATATTTACCGAGCGTTCAGAGATTAAAGGCTAGTGTGATTCTCTATTAAGATGTCGCCGCTTAGGGTTTTAAAAAGCGTACCTACAGTGAAGATTATTTCTAATGCTCCAGCTCGAGACGCAATAAACTAGTGCGATGATAATAAAAATGTTCAGCTTATCCCCGTGTACCCGCTGTAAATCCAAACGGCGGAATCCCAGCAATTTCCGACCTTACCGCCTTTTATTAATGTCACGATAGAACATTTTAATTTTAATAAAACTGAACATCGGCACGCCCGACCTATTTGTCAACCTTCTTTACTTTTGCTGGCATAAAATCATACAGTCGCACTCCACGTAACTACAACTCTGTCCGAAACAGACGGCGCGCGCGATCAAAAACGATCCCTTCGATTACAGTGCTAAGATATAAATTCGTGCGATAATCCTTCTTCATGCACGTATGAAATATGAAATCCCCAAAGGAGGCCTCGCTGGATTTAAGCTTTTCTCTTTAAAGTAATAAAGATGTGTTTTATTTGCACAAAGAAGGATTATATTTGGGATTTGGACGGCGAAACACGTAGGTGAACCATCGCTCATGTGACAAATTTCTACGTTTGCCTTAACGTCGGGCGCCGTGTTTAGAATATTATATACGAAGCTGTTACTCTGGGAAGTCAGACATTGATTTACATACAGACAGAAAAAGGGTCTTTGTGTTTGTGGGTGATCAAATGACCAACTCGAGATTGGCAGTAAATGTAAGCGGTAAAATTACAGAAGCCTCTGAAATTCATAATGGAAAGCATAGCTTTTAATGAATTGATTGGTACTTCATTAAAATTTATTTATTTCTTCGTGTGTGTGCAAAATTTGTGGTTTTCCCCTAGGATAGGTGGGAAGGGAGGAGCAGCTTTGCCGGTTCGTTTATGCGAGTTTTCGGATTCAAATTGTAGTTTCTTTTATAGTAACGAAATGCCAACAATACGTGCGGAAGGATCCACGCGCTTATTTGTTCAAATTCGAGTCTTTTCACTAGAATCTTCAGGGGTTGGTCCTTTCTCGAGTTGGCGTGATTCCGCTATGTAAGCAACATGCCAATTGTATATTTATGAGTTCACTACTTTTTACAAAGAAACTGTTTTCACTGTGATATGATTTGGTACGAAAACTTTTTATAAGATTTAAGCACTTACACGTTTACAGAACTGTTATGATGATTTGTACAAAAAAGAAGAAATATATTTTTTCATTGGCTACCAAAAAATCCCTCATTTCGAGTTTTTACTGGTTTCTGGTGGACTTTCCAAAAATATCATTCAAACAAAGCATGCTGACATTGTGCTCATAATGACTAACACAACAAAAAAAAATCGCAATCCATTCTCAAGTGATGATCCCATATATATTACTATCAGTCTGTAATTACGTATTATTATGTAATTTGTTAGAAATGATTTGTAATGTAACTTTTTTATCATTTAAAATAAAATGTCTAAAACATCATTCGATATTCATTTATTTTTATAGGCATCTTATGTTTACAAAACCTAAATATTACATAATTTAATCATCAATCTATATTATAAATTATTTTAATTTAAACTATTAATTTCAGCTTATTTAAATATTTTTTTTCTTCATTCAATGTAACATTTACTTATATGTACTCTCGCCCATAATCTAGGGTAGATCACAAAAAAATAAAAAAAATGTATAATGCATAAGAATCTCTAGCAAATGGGCTTTAAGAGGATTTGAGCCTGGGGGAAGTAACACAGGTTTTGTAACCTAGTATAATCTCCAGCTCTCTCAAAGAACTTTTACTTAATTATAATGTTGCTTTGTGAGAGAAAAAATAAATCATTTATTCATCCAAGCTAAAGTAAGAGGGTGTTGTTCATATTAGTGAAAAGAAATCCATATTATACATGTCCTTTGCTACGTCCTAGAGTAGAGGATAAAGCTATTATTTTCATGAAAGATCAATTTATTTACAAGTCTCCTCTTTTTCTTTCTTCAGTCTGTTTTTTCAACATCCCATTGGAACATGTTTGATCTCGTCCAATTTATTGCACACTTCACAATAAGGCAAATTAGCATTCTTGATCAAAACATCGACTTCTATTATTTAATATTTATTAAGCAATTTAATTTTCCAGTGAGGACAATAGAGGAATGATATTGCCAAAATTATAATAGCACCAGAATCATGATAATAACAAAATCAACAATTTAACGCGAATATTGTTTATTTTTGAATATAATATAGAACAAAAGGTACAGAATGAGAAAAGAAATTTGCAATATAAAGCTTGACAAGAGTCATACAACGCGTGGAATGCTCTTATAGATATTGAAGATAAAAAATGGCGGACCAAAAATGATACAATATCGCTGCTTTAGAAGAAAATTTATCTGTTGCGAATAACGATATTGAATTCTCAACTGTTGACGGATATTGATGTTTTCTATCTCTCTATTCATCACACTTAAATTATATAGTAATATTGATCTCATTATTTTCTATGTTCAGTCTCAGATGGGTAAAAAGATGCTGCTATGTTTCCAGAAATTCGCCTAAGTGGATTGTGTGGTAATATATCCTAGCATATCATAATATAGCTAATTATGAATAAATTTATATCAATAGGTGTTTCACACTGAGTGACTAAAGAAATATCTTATATCTATTTTTGAATTTAATAATTGAAGTAAAATCACATTTTTAATAATAATTTAAGATTTATTTATAATTCACGCTGATTTTAAAACACTAGACTAGTATCAGTACAGATGCATGCAAATATCTTAAAATTCTGAAACTAAAATACTCAACGTCATCGTTATAAATATTTTTACCCAAAACAATGCCAATAACCGATTCGTTGTTTCAAATAAAGTTGGAAACAAAAAAATGTGTCCAATAAACCGACCGGTCAACATTATCGTCGCGGACGTCCTGTGCTGGCGATATGTCCAGAATTATCAGCGTCAGAGGAAACAGACAAATGTTTTTATTTATGTTAGTCCGATGGCGCCCACGCGACATAATTCTAGAAAATCTTTTCGCGAATTAGTACATTAATGCTGAAGCGATTGGACGAACGTGATAAAGTGCTATAATTGTAATATTAATTGTGATTTGTGAAGTTGCCACCAGTGGTCCAAGTGTTACGTTACAAAGTTAAAGTGCACATTCTTCACTCAATTTGGAAAGTATTGGTAACAACGAAGTTTTATTTGAAATAAATACTTAATAGACGTAAATATATATGTTTTTAAAGGTGTAAATCCTGACTGAGGTACTAGATGCCCCTGGACTTCAATAGCTTCTAGTCAGCTAGTACCTTAACTAATTTATATTCAGAGTGTGTCACATCTTTTTATATGTTCCAATACAATTTGAATTCTTCCTAATCAACGTTACTACCATTATTTACACGATCTTAATAAATAGCATCAATAAGATATGCCCAGTCTATATTTATATTAAAGTATTTATTGAAACGGAAAAATCTGCATCTCCCAACTCGGCATCAGCATTATGCAATCCACTTACAATTAGCATTCCTTACCCAGAAGTCTCTCCAACTCGATCGTGAAGTGGGGGAGGTGGTTCTGGCAAAAATTCTGCTCTAACGAGCTCATTGTCCTTTTTGTTTGTACCTCCTTTGTGAAGGGTTCCGTCGGCAGCGTCCTTAATTATCGCATTGAACAAGTTTTGTGGCTATTTGATTAGATGTTACCGGAGTTTCCTTTAAGATGTAGGTGATAGATAGGGAATAGCTTTATGAATGCTACGCAACTGTTTCGAAAGCCTGATATAAACATTGTTCTATAGGGGAAAGCAACCATAATAGATCCTAGCAGGAAATAGATTTATAGAAACCACCGATTATTAACTCAAGGCGTTCAAAAGTACCTACTATTTAAACGGTAAAAGCAAACACGTTTCAGAGTGGTGGTGGTAGTTTAACATGGAGTCCATGCTTTCGCCTAGTTTATTTAAATTTGCCGGCTCAAAAAGTTTTCATTTGAAATTCCCTCTTTAATCGTGACTAAAACCCAGCACTAACTGGCCCAGTTGACGTGGTCCCCCTTAAAAAACTTTTGACATGCAATCTGCATACTCAATTACGGAGTCCAGTAATGAGGTACATTCGAAACTAATTTTATTTTCTTCGAGTCCTTTGAGGCCGGGCCTCTCAAGATGTTTGCCTTAAATTAAAAAGTTTTCACTCAAAGCCCCAGAAGTACTCCTCTACGGCTGGGTTGTTCTTTTTTGATATGTTTCCTTTAATGATCGTATAGATATTAGACCGAAGTCAACAGATTAAAGAATTTTTCAGTCGACTTTGGGCATTAGCTTTTTATGGTACTTGTAATGAGATTTCTTTCAAGTGGTATATCAAAGAATGAAAATTTTATGTTCATATTATTTTATTATAACATTTCGACAACGTAAACATAATAATTTATCTTGTTTCGAAAATGAATAAACTTATGGGATAAAGATATTTCTTCACTTCGATCATTGAAGTGAATTGAAGCCCAAAAAAGGTAGCTTACTTTGAGGTACTGGCTTTTATCCGTTTAGGAGTTCTGTAATATTTCACTAGTTAGATATTTAGTGTCTAAAAAGGAAAATAGATGAAAAGGTAGGATTTGGATTTTCAATTTTTCTAATTTCAATAATCAATATTCAAATTTCATCAATCAAGTGAATGTTGCTGCGTCATGGTTTGTTTCTTTTTTTTAATATTATTTTTGTGAATGTGTTGTTTTGTATTATAATAAGTACTTATGTGAATTTTCTTATTAGATGAGTCTTATGAATAAGTTGCTCACTTACATTTTATCTTTTTGTTCCATTATTATTCCAAGCTTTTTGTTAATTAATATACATTGATTATGTTGTGTTTTGTGTTTTGATGATTTTGAATTCATATTGTTTTTTTTTGTTAATTACGTAAATGTTTTTAAATTTTATATAATCATATCATAGTGTTTGGCATCCACATGTCAGAAAAAGGACCCAGTTGAAAAACAGCGTCAGTGAAAACTGACACAATGCTGAACTGGCCCCTTTCGGCTGAGCTTTAGATACCGGTACATAGGCATTAAGTGAATGTTTAATGTTGTCCATTATATATATATTTGCAAGTGTAAACATTTATCTGTATCCGTGCCTGTGTAGAATAAATGTTTTGCTTATGATTATAAAGTACCATATTTTTTAAGCCTCGTGGTTTAAAGTATAATTGAAATTCGGTCATAATACTTCCAAAGAGCTTCCTTACAACGAATATGAATTGAAACGCCATTTTGGTTTCATTTGTTTTGTTTTTTGTGGAATTTATCTTTATTTGATGCATTCAAATAAAAATGTTCTCTCATTATTATTCGTAGAACTAAAGAGCAACTGGCGTACTCTTTTCAGTCGCATGGAGGTAGTTTCTTTATAATCCTGAACTAGTTGTTAAATATATAATAAGCACCGACTCGAGCTTCGCTGAAGGAACAGGCCGGGATCGCAGATATAATGCTTTTTCTCGTAAATCGCAAAGTCAAAGGAGTTTCATCGAGAACGGGATCTCTTAAGTCTCCCGAACATTTTTCCTTCTGTGAACCACAGCATTACTTAATAAAGGCCCCGCGACATCAAAGGCGCAAGCCCTGATTACAGGTGAGCGAACGTGTTGGAAATATTCACTCACATTTCCCACTGTTTTTCCTTATTGCTTTTATTTTGTCTAGAAAACAGTGGTTTTATTTCGCATGCCTCCATTTTGCATATACGTTAAAATATTATTTGCTGCTGAGTACATATGTTCCCTATTCCATCCATAGAGAAGGCCTGTGCCCCAGCAGTAGGGACATTAATGGGCTGATGATGATGATGATGACATATGATTAACATTTTTAAGAGGAAAGTTTGATAGACATCTTTCATGGTGTGTGGCATTCAGTTGATTAAATCGACCGTTTTAATGAAAATACTCAGCCTATTGTCTTGATTTTTTATTTAATTATATTTTAAATCTCTGAGATAAAGTATAATGAACGTAATTGATTGCAAAATGCTACTACACTGACAAGGATAAGAATAGTTATAATGCTGCCGACATGTATTTACGAATCCAGATGTAATGCTTTCTTGGTATCGGCAATATATTCTGGCTCATTTATTCTCGGTAAAACATAGATAAATATTTTCAATTGACTTTATCTGTACAGCAAGCCGGCTCGTTTTCTTCCCCATTTACATTAAATTTTGTACGAGGAGCATTCTTATTGTACTCTTTGTCATGTTCCGAAGCCTTATTATTTCTAATTACGGTTGCCCTTCTCATGTTTGTTTGCCGGGCTTCTTTCCTTTTGTTATATTATTTTGATCAGTCTCGCTCCGATATCTGAGTTAGAAAGAACTCGGTAGGTATATGAGAAAAATCATCTCCAACTTTAAAATATTCAGTTTGTGGTAGAACCTTTTTGTCTTTGATTTTATTATTATCTTCTTACTTTGCTTTCTTACCTTTTAATGTCTCTTTTCCTTCGTCTTTTTAGTTTATGTGCTACTAAACATATTTTCTTTGCTTTGATAAAAGATAAAAGGTACGACGTTTATTTTCATATTTTGTTTTCGATAAGGATTTAATAACGACGAAACGCGGGTTATATTACCATCTTTATATGGCACAAGCGTAATTTGCGAATGATATCAAAATATTGTATTCTAGTAGTGATTTTCATTATTTTTATTTCTGATAAAATAATGCCTGTTGTTTGGTAGATATTTTGAATGGAATTTCATATCGATGCCTCTGTGAATATGTATTTAATTAATCAAAGGAACGTCGTATGGAATCACTGTTTTTATGAAGGACTGTTGTTCTGTATTCGATTCTATAAAACAGAAAATCACAAAGTTATAGTTGTTTAATATACATTTTATTGAAATTTCTTCATTCTTTACATTACTCGACGAAATACCTATTTATTTATAAAACTAAAATATGTAACGCCTCATCAGCTGAAATTCCGAACATAAACTTAGTCGAAATATCACAAAGGACAGAAAAACCAGATGCTATTCTAGGCAATATAGATAGTTCGTCAACAGGAGTTTCATAATTCGCACTAGACTTCGTAGATCGTTCGTGAGGTATCATGACGGCGTCAGTGATATGTATATCAATGTATATTTACCGATTACGTATTAAGGCACCTTGGTAAATTACATAAATTGTTATGTAATGAAATGTATATTTTAAATTAGGTACGTGTTATAAAATAGTTATAATCTCGACATTTGTTATGTAAAGGGTGAGGTGCACCTCTCCGGGGAACAACTATCTTAGAGAAGGCTGTAGCCAAAGATACTAGTTTTTAGTGTTAAGAATATAATAAGTATGGTTTAACAAATAAAATCTTTGCTCTGCATTATTTAATTTCTATCGTATGAAACAAACAAATATGTGCGTCTTCCGCATCTCGGCTGCTGGGCTTACATCTCATATTGATAAACTACTATCAATAACTTCGTATCAATATTCTGAAAACTGTCTTTCCATGTAGGCATTTATTACTTTGCATCAATTGCAATTCTCGTTAACATGATACGATACATACT
The DNA here is from genome assembly GCA_902850365.2 of Chilo suppressalis. NCBI lineage: Eukaryota > Metazoa > Arthropoda > Insecta > Lepidoptera > Crambidae > Chilo > Chilo suppressalis. Next base: position 3,146,606 of record OU963894.1, read on the forward strand.
ATCTGTATCTGATAAAAATCGATACAAATTCAAACTTATAATTCAATATGCAAAAAAAACGAAAAGATAAAAGATGTTGAGCGGAATAGAGAACCTTAAAGCTAGCAGCTTGCACGTTGGATAAATCCATCCATCCATCCGTTGGATAAATTCGACTAAAGCTAGCAGCTTTTTAGCAAATTTAAATTATATACAAAGCGCATCAATTAACCCCATCCCCTACCCACCAATTTTAAATGTATTTATTTATTTATTATCTTAGGGCAGCTAACAGCTTATAAAAATAAAGATAACAGCAAAAAATATTACTAAAAGCTATTGACAAGCTACCACATATAGAAGTATAGTTAAGTATAGTAAGTGGAGTATAGTTGTGAAGATGGCTTATATAGCAGAAAACTGGACTGTTTCAGCTGTTGGAAAGTGGAATTTCCTTACACTATGGATGGATTAGGAAGATTGGACTGGTAAATGCTAACGACTGCAAATGCAGCCGGGACTAACGGTTAACGTGCCTTCCGAAGCACGTACGAGCTCCCGACAGTGAATTTTTTGGTCACCCGTCCCATGACCGACTGGTAAAATTACTTAACTTCAACGATCGCAGCCTAACGTGCTAACCACTTGCGCCATCGAGCTCTTCTCCTCTCACGAATCCTTATGATACCAACATATGTTAACTTGAAGTTTTCCCAACAGGCCTGGGCCGGCTTCACCCGTACGGCTCGGGCAGCGGCAGCGGTTCGAGCACCGGCAGCGGGCGGCGTCGCACGCGCAGCCGCGGCCTGTCCGACTCGCCGACCGCCCCCACTACTCCCACCTCGGCGTCGGACAACGCTTCCGACGCGACCCTCACTGACTCTGAGCTGCCACTCGCGAGGGATAACACGCTACTCGTGCAAAACGGTACGCAACTCCTGATGATACACGCTACTCGTGCAAAACGGTACGCAAGTCCTGATGATACACGCTACTCGTGCAAAATGGTACGCAACTCCTGGTGATTTTCAGTCACCAAAAACGTATCTGACGGAGTCCTATTACAAAACAGATCGCGATACATGTAGCTGGTCTCTTTGACGGACAACCGCTCTCTGAAGTGCCGCTCGCGAGAGACTGTATTGTCTCTCTGCTTGCACTGCAAAAACACAGTATTATACAGAACTATGTTATTCGGCTGGTGTCCTTTGTGATATGTATGAGACTCGCCTTCTGCATCTGTCATGCTCTAATTCAAGTGGCTTTGTTACTATTTTTACGTAGTACAAAACATATTTTTACCCACGTCGGCGTCGGACAACGCTTCCGACGCGACCCTCACTAACTCTGAGCTGCCACTCGCGAGGGATAACACGCTACTCGTGCAAAACGGTACGCAACTCCAAATGATTATAATGTTACCAAAAAGGTATCTAATGAAGTCCCATTACAAAACCGTTACTAAAAGCTATTGACAAGCTACCACATATAGAAGTATAGTTAAGTATATTAAGTGGAGTATAGTCGTGAAGATGGCTTATATAGCAGAAAACTGGACTGTTTCAGCTGTTGGATTTATTTTGTTAAATAGTAGCCATACCAAAGACACTATTTGTAGAAAACGCTTCACAACTCCCTCAGAACACTGGAGACCCCATACAAGGGCATCTGCTTGTGCCTAGCTTGCAGTAGTACTTCATAAGTATGTGACACGCTCATCAAACGTCGTGATACAACTTTGCATCAAATTTATCATCCAACCGTGACATTATATATACGCGAGGGATAACACGCTACTCGTGCAAAACGGTACGCAACTCCTGATGATACACGCTACTCGTGCAAAACGGTACGCAACTCCTGATGATTTTCAGTTACCAAAAACGTATCTGACGGAGTCCTATTACAAAACAGATCGCGATACAGGTAGCTGATCTCTTTGACGGACAACCGCTCTCTGAAGTGCCGCTCGCGAGAGATTGTATTGTCTCTCTGCGCGTACTGCAAAAACACAGTATTATACAGAACTATGTTATTCGGCTGGCGTCCTTTGTGATATGTATGAGACGCCTTGACAGATGCTCTAATTCAAGTGGCTTAATTACTATTTTTTACATAGTACTAAACATATTTTTAAATTACTTAACACTAATTTAAGTATAAACGAATTAAATATGAGATTCCAAATTAGCATTGCTTTGAAAAATTCTTTTGTAAAAATAGTTGTTGTCGGAAGCGTGTGAAGTCTTTAATAGACGTTTATTATTAGATGGCACACATGGTTGTTTTCCATCCTTATAAAATAAAGGAAAATACTCCGATTTGGATTATACTGTAAAAGTATCTATGTCGACTGCGAGCCACGTATCGTTTGTATCGTTTCATGTGTCAACCGTTATTACATCCTCGGATATAAATTTCTTTTCCATTTTATTCCCATGGCTTACCACCAATATTACCCCTTTTTGTCGTGCATATAATTTTATAACTTTTATACTTTCAATAGCTTGAGCTACTTTAGAATGTATCTGAAATTGTTGGGCGTTATTTTTTAACAGATTAAGTTTATCAGCGAGACATTCAGTGCTGAGATATACAATTCTATTTAACTAAATTCCGAAGCACGGAGGATCTAGATGGCGCAAGTGGTTAGCGCGTTCGGCTGCGATCGTTGAACTTAAGCAACTTTCGCAGTGGTCGGTCATTGGATGGGTCACCAAAAATTACTATCTCGAGCTCCTCCGTGCTTCGGAAGGCGTTAAGCTGTTGGTCCCGGCTGCATCTGCAGTCGTTTGCACCCACCAATCCGCACTGGGCCCGCGTGGTTCATGGCCCAATCTCCCTATTCCATCCATAGGGAAGGCCTGTGTCCCACCAGTGGGGACATTAATAGGCTGATGATGATGATATACTTTCAATAGCTTGAGCTACTTTAGAATGTATCTGGAATTGTTGGGCGTTATTTTTTAACAGATTAGGTTTATCAGCGAGACATACAATGCTGAGATACACAATTCTATTCAACCAAAACTAGAGCATGATAATTAAAGTAGGGCTTAAGAAGGTAATAACAAGTAAGTTTCCCATCGATTGTCACCAGATAGTGGACTTTGTCAACGTTACGATTATGTTAACGACTTAGTTAAATTTATTACATCCTTGATGCTCTAGCTGCACGTAATGGCTGAGCTTGCTGCTCAAGTAGTGGTCAATGTCCAAAAGTGCACATTTTCATATTAATAAACCGAGTAGTTATGTTTTTATTTATTTTTAAGCATTTAACTGCTAGATGTTTAATAGATGCTAGATGTCTAATAGGGCCGTGGTAGCATAATGGTCAGTGCATTCGCCCGGATTGCGAAGGGTGCGGGTTCGAGTCCCGTCCGCTGCCTGGTCAGTCAGTCAGTCAGTCAAAACATCTAGCAGTTAAATGCTTAAAAATAAATAAAAACATAACTATAATTGCTATTTCTTCTTTCAAATGTTTAATACTAGAAAAAGTATTCATTTGACATTGTGGGTTACCTACAATGCGAAGAGATGGCGCTGCCTTGCAGCTTAAGGTTAGGAAAATTTCGACGCGGCTAATAGGGCCGTGATAGCATAATGGTCGGTATATTCGCCCGGATTGCGAAGGGTGCGGGTTCGCGTGGTTTTTTCTTTCTAGTAAACTTTTCTTTTGATTTAAAAAACCGAGTAGTGTTTTATTTCTTAATAAATTCCATCGGCACTTACAAGTTATATGGATTATAGTAGTACTAATTTGAAATGTTCATGGGACGCTTCGATACTACTTAACTAAACTTTAAATAAAACTAGTTTTTACGGGTTAATGCACGTACAAAGTTTCGTGCATTAACCCGTAAAAACTAGTTTTATTTAATGAGTGATGTGCGTGAAAACCTAAGAAACAAATAAACTTTAAACTTAAAAAATTCAAGTGAGTGATGAGCGTGAAAACCTAAGAAACAAATAAACTTTAAACTTAAAAAATTCAAGTTAATAGACAAAGGTATTTGTATGAAATGAGAATGAGAAACGTTAATACGAATCGATGCATTCAGAATTCATGAAACGTCGAAATCGATTAATATCCGTATTCGATGTGGAAATAAAAGATTCCTCTTGCTAGCGAAACCAGAGGGGCATTAATGATTCATCATCAAACATTCCTGCCCATTATCGGTATCCACCCTTATTAGGTCACGAATGTAAAATGTTTAAAGATATCTACGCTTTAGATGCTTTGCAAATTAAGGGCGGGGTATACGGAAAAAGTGTTTGCGGGAATACAAAATGAAGCATGTGATTGCTGGGGAATCGCATTAGGGCAAAATCCTGGCTAGCAGCGGGCTTGGTGTCTCTAGATACGGTAATTCGGCTTGAAACATCGTTAATCAATTAAGCGAATTAAGATGTGGTACTGATTCAATTCCTGTATTTCTGATACGTAAAATCATTTTCCTTTTAAAGAATGATCCTGTTTTCCTTGCAAGTTAAATGACCACATACAAGAGAGCTATATAAGTATTTGGTTATCAACGGATTGGTTACTTTTTCACTTTATTATATTTATTTATGAGGAGCTCGATGGCGCCAGTGGTTAGCGCGTTCGGATGCGGTCGTTGAAGTTGAGCAACTTTCGCAGTGGTCGGTCATTGGATGGGTAACCAAAAATTTACTATCTCGAGCTCCTCCGTGCTTCGGAAGGCACGTCAAGCCGTTGGTCTCGGTTGCGTCTGCAGTCGTTAGCACCCACCAACCCGCACTGGGCCCGCGTGGTGGGTCATGGCCCAATCTCCCTAATCCATCCATAGGGAAGGCCTGTGCCCCAGCAGTGGGGACATTAATAGGCTGATGATGATGATGATGATGATGATGATGATATTTATTTATATGACCGAATTCAGCTATGCAGCACATATCATGAAATTTTATAAGCCGCACTAAATCTGGTAATCAATCAAAAAAGCTCCATAGCTTACAACTTTTAACGTATCAGCGAAATTAATAATTCGATTCTAATCTTCAGTCTGTGACACAAAACAATTATTTTGACATCAAAAAGCTTTGACTGGAAAAAGCCTTAATCCGAATATTGTACAACAGCGGGTCGACACAATCCGCCGCCAAAATCGGGCGGCGAGTCATCTGTCAAACTGGGCGCGGACATTTCTCTATGCCGCTTCCAGCTTTGAGTCTCCTGCGGAAACTCGGCGACACGGAGCGGAGGCCTCTAGCGACGATAAAGTAATGGATTTTTATCGCGCGGTACGAGAGCGGGATGATAAGTAACTAGCCTAAAAAGAAAACACTTAACTTTAAAAAAAAAAATTACCACGTACGACAAAACTGTGGAATATGTTGTCGCCAGCAGTGTTTCCGGACCAATACGACCCAAGAACCTTCAAAAAAAGAGCGTACTCCTTCCTTAAAGGCCGGCATCGCATTTGTGATACTCCTGGTGTTGCAAGTGTCCATGGGCGACGGTGATCACTTACCATCAGGTGAGCCGTCTGCTCGTATGCCCCCTATAACATAAAAAAAAAAACTTTTCGTGATAAAGTTAATTTTATTTTTCGACATAGTCTCCGTGAACCTCTACGCACTTATTCCATCTTCGTTCTAAAGCAGTAATGCCTTCTGATCTGCTAAGACCATATCATGTACTTTCACGACCATTTCCGGAGTCGTGACGCTTTTTGGACGTCCGGGGCTTAGATTAAAACAAAAAGGGTAGATACGGTACGCTCATACTTGCATAAAAAAAAACTGATCCCACGGCAGCGCGAACGGGACGGCGGCGTCGAGATCCGCGTCACTGCATTACCGACCCGAACGAAACAGCATGTTAAGTTTCAACGGCAGCGCGAACGAGACGGCGAGATCCGCGTCACTGCACTACCGACCAATCACGCGACCAGTACTCGACGTCACTACCGAATAAGATTCAAAACAAACAGCAATTTTTATGAAAAAATATATTTTATAGTACTTACGAATGAAAAGTGATGCCGTGGGTTTTATTTTTAGTTCTTGAGCAATTTGAGCACTTTTTAAAAACACACTAAGGGATTGTTTTATCATTTAAACACAAAATATTAGCAATATTTATTTTTGGCGTTCACATGTACGTCGTTTGCATGTCAAGTTGTGACTAAAGCGATTAGGGTCGTGGACCACAATTGGTGCGGATCAGTTTTGTGAGGCTAGTGCCGTATCTACCCTTTTTGTTTTAATCTAAGGTCCGGGGCGGGCTTCATCTTGGACACAGTACGACCGCGTTTAAACACACCCACCCAGTTTTTTACTGTGGCATAAGAAGGAGCACATCCACCCAAAACATTCTTTAACTCGTCATAGATATCTTCCCCCTTCATGCCCTTCATATGAATAAACTTTATCATCGCTCTTTGTTCAATTTTATCCATTTTGAAAACAGTTGACGAAATATATTTTCAGATGACAAAGAATCAATAAAATTTTCATCCACCAAATTCAAATTTAGAACACAGGTGGCCAGAGATAAGGATTTAAAAATGACAAATATATTTTTTAAATTATAACTTTTTAAATAGCAGAGGCTAGTTACTTATCATCCCGCCCTCGTACTATGCTCCATGAAAATTGAACGAGAAATCCTAGGGTATACCGCTTTTAATTTGCCTACCCATCGGATTCTATAATCGTTCTAGATTTCATTGAATGCAATTTAATTGGAATTCTCTCGTAGTCACCCCTGATTGAAATCGATAACGTTAGTGGGTCATTCCGATTTCGAGTTTTGTGTTTTACGATCCATTTGTTGTCGTATGAGTTATGACATTTAAAGGGCGAAAGGCGTATGCTAGTTGGAACGGAGGTAATTATCTTTTTATCTACATCTATCTATTATATAGGTCGTTACTACAGGAACTACTGTATTGTATAACAGAAAAATAACGAACAGTGGATAAAATATTCACAAATATTTTCTAAGGTGTAAGAGTTTGTGAAGTTAGTATGTGTAGAGTTAGAAGCTTAGCTCTAAATGAGATCTAATAACTTTTTGACAGTGCGAATCATTATGGTGTCGGCATGCAACATTTTGTATGAAAATGTTTTTGGTGGGATACATTTTGATTACCCATCCTATAATCGGCCATGTGGAAGGCCTCTCGCTTTCACTGCCTTGTCTAGAACTTCTTGAATAAAATAGTCCTCCTTCCTTCCTTCTACTCCTTCCTTAAAGGCCGGCATCGCATTTGTGATACTCCTAGTGTTGCAAGTGTCCATGGGCGACGGTGATCACTTACCATCAGGTGAGCCGTCTGCTCGTATGCCCCCTATAACATAAAAAAAATAAGAATAGGAAAGCCAATGACTTCCAACTGTCAAATATCGCTTGAAAAGTACGGTTTGCAAAAAAATCTCGGAACACTTTTTTAGCACTCGACTGATTCTAGTATAAAAATCAAAAAACTTTAAACAAACAATAAAAAATGTTGATAATTAATATTAGTTGTTTTTGTTTCATTTATTGATCTTTGGTTATTAATGGTTGATAACCTAAATCGTCAACCAAATGTCACTTTATGTTGCGTTCAAAAACTCGATTTAAAACTTTCGTTCACATATAGGCTGCATGTTCGTATGTGACCTGCATGATTATTCATAACTTCTCCGGCTATAATGCAGAGTTGAGGGAAATTGAAGAGCTAGATTCTGATTAATGTTTTTTTTCACACAGTCTCAATAAAGAAATACTATTAACAATCGGTTGTGTTCTTTCTCAACCTTAGTAAATTAATTTTATTATAAAATCTGATGTTTTATTAAATAGCAAAATTGTTTTGCTCACTCTACCTATTTGGTTTGAATTGACAGCTATGTCGTCAAAATATGGCGCCCAGTCGGTCCTATTCTTAGTTGAATCTCATTATAAATTAATCAATTATTCTAGCTCATTCGCATTAAACTAACGCACCAGTGGGCCCACAGCCGCGCGTGTGATGTTGCCTCGGCTACCAGGTTCCGTTCAGTTCAGTTCTCGTAACGCTTTTGTTTTCGTATTTATTTTTTAAATAGCCATAAAAAGCTATTACGCTAGCACTAAAGCCACCTCGCCAAGAGTTCATAAAGCGGAATAGCGAGTATAACCTTTCACGACAAAAATGTTTTATATAAAAATTAAATGTTGAAACTTGAAACGTTTCACAAAGTTCGCTTTGATAAAGAGTGAATTAAGGCTTTTAATAAAGCCTGGAGTTTACAACAAAGGTGTTAGCTTAGGCTGAGCTTATACTAAAGGTAAATTGGTAAGGTTTCAGAGAGTGCTACACAATTAAATAGTATACGATATGTATATAATAGTGTGGGCAACAATTTAATCGTAACAATAACAGTAGATCGTAATAAAATATCAAAATCAAAAATCATTTATTCAGTCTAGGCTGTTACAAGCGTTGTACTAAGAAGAACCGACAAGAAACTCATCAATCTAATGTAATGAAAAAATGTATCTTGGCAAAACGTTGCTTTTGAAGCGAAATATAATCTATATATTAAATAGGGACAGAACTTGTAATATTTAACAGGTGTACCCAAAAGTTTATGTCATGTACATCTTCTTGTGCTTTAATCCAAAACAGGGGTTGTTTCTGTGAATCTATAGCAAAGTTAATTTGCTTAGCCATCCTTGTGACACGTTTGAGGTCATCCAGTTCGAATTCGCATCCAAACTTATAACTTAGAGCGTTATAATGTATGTCGACAGTTGGATATTTACCGCCACTAATAGTTGAAACTACGTCCACAAATTATAAGTGAACGGCCCGATTCCGCCGCGTGTTTTCAATGTTTTCCTTCGGCCCTAAACTTTTGCTGGCTAAATTTGGGTCCGCTTGTTTGTTTACATTCAGTTTTTGGGATCCCAATTTAAACTATCACAGCTTTTATTTGTCATTTAGTAGGACATTTGTCGTTCCGCGGTGTGTACCGGGGGACCCTTTGTTTGCTGTCGTGAATTTATCCCGCCAAATGTTTTGATTCCGCCGAATTTCGGATAATTTGTCTGAGAATAATGGACGCCCTAAATCCCCTGTCCCTGGACTTCCTTTACTTGTTAATTTGACTGAGAAACGTCAATAATGTTCATTGTTGCGTGTTCCTCAATATAAACAATAGTAATGTCTACTCAATTGATAACAGATCTTTTTTTTAGTCTTGAAGCAAGAACATTCAAGCATTGTAGTTAAAACAATCAATTTTCAAACATAAAGTAGAATAAATTGGTCATAATGATTTAAAAAACTAAACATAGTATACTGCTACTAAACTCCTAATCTTTAAAAATCTTTTGGATATTTCAAACGGTTTGAAACAAGATACAACATCCGATTCTTAATAAGCATCTTCCAAGGCAATTTAACGGCCACCGATCACCGATGACTCGAAATTTAAATCCGTAACACATGTCACAAATCGGTCCGAATGCCGTCATAAAGCAGTGGTAGGCCGTAAAGCGTTGCCGAATGTGTTAAACAATTTGATACGCGGCGACAGTGACATTTTTATGTGACGATATTTCGGTAGAACTCGGTCCCTTAATTGCCACTATTAAATGCATGCTTGCGACAGACCATCGACCTAAAGATGGTTTTTTTTTTTTCTCATTTAAAGAACTACTGCACTTGACACGCGTCCATAGAGATAGAAAGGGACAGCCCCATTTCAAGTGTTTCGTCGGCGTGTTATAATCGGAATAAAGACCGGAAATTCGTTAACGAATATGGCAGCGCTTCATTTAATTTAATGCGTGTTTGTTTAATAAATGAACGCCTCTTTAAATTTCCATATGTTCGTGTTTTTTTGTAGCCTGTGTTTTTTAACTTCACCCGTTTTTACTCGGTTTCGTTTTGATACTCCTGTCTTTGTCATCAAGATGACGTCATAAGAATTGGATTTGGCGCTACGGGTGGCATCATTAGCGTCGACCTCGGGTTCTTCCATCTCTTTCACTATTTTACACCCCGAAATTGCGGAATTAAGGCTTCCGTATTCATCCATCAAGGGAATACCGTGAAATTTCGTTCTCGGAAAGTACCCCTTAATCCTTAAGACGAATATCTCAAACTTACGAACGGAGCGGCATAATCGCGAGGTTGTGACAAGCGAAAAAAAAATGTATAATTCCTCACTTAATCCGAGCATCTAGGGGATCGCCTCTTACAAATATCTAGCATTAAACATGACAGTCGTAGGTTTTTTTTTATTATCTCATATAAAAACGAGACAGGATCCTTTATATTATAAATCGTTCACGCAGAGAAATTGGCCGGAGAAGAGTATTTGTCATAAAATAAATGTTGGCATTACAATGAAGCTCTGGATGAGCTTACAAAAGTGAAAGTTTCAACGGTTCATTAAGAATAAAATTTCAATGGAATCATGACTTCAGAAGACGGAACACATCTAAGCAAAATAAGCTTGCATAAAAAAAAATATATAAATCCTTTAGGTGAAGAGAATCATGCGCCTATATTTACGAAAGAATTTGTCAACGGGGAAAGTAATTTACAAAAATATTTTTATTTATCTAATTGATAATTTAATAGAAGAGCCTTCCTACAATTTGTGAATGAAGGTATAATATTTGGAATAATTATTTCATCACTAGATAAAACTTCTCCCACTGGTATCATAAATACGACAACACGGTACGAGTATGTAAGTCGGGTTTCAAGGTATCGCCTATTCCAGAGGGTTTTCGAATTCCGGTACGGCAAATATTAGTGATGAATAGGAGTATTTTTACTTAATTTAAACTTAGTTTAAAGCCTCTCTGAGTTTGTTTCGCCGGTTCCTCTCAGAAAGGTCTTCCAATTTTGGAACCGGTGGTAGTTTACGGTAGTTAGGGTCAAATAAATAAACTCAAAATTACAATAAAGAATTTTAATTAAAGTACTTTATTAACTAAATTAATTAATAAATTCATACATAGACAATAAAATTTTAAAATCTTCCAATGAAATAACCGAACGCTCAATAAAAGTCTTTCGGAAGTAACTCGACAAAGGATTATTCTGACGATGCAGACCTGAAAAGGCTGCGAAACGTCAATAAATAAATAAAGTTCGTGCAATGACCCGTTAAAACTAGTTTTATTTAATTTAAACTTTATTGACCAAGATATATAAATAAATTAAAAAAAAACTAAACTCGTAGATGTTTATATAATACTATTATAGCTATTGGGATAATGGGATTTTTACCATCCTTGTTTTTTTAACACGGTAACAATCCCGTTAATAGTCTTAATGTTAGTGACCATGAAAGTTTGAAACAATATATCGTTTATATAATACATTTGTAGATAAAATATACTCATACATGTAACGTAATATATATTTTTCTATCTCAAACACAAGCCTTTCGGTTCTTACCTTGGTTGTAGGCTAATAATTGTGAGAGTTTTAGAAATATTTATTTAGTACGAAATAAATTAGGTTTATGTGAAAATTTAAATTATCCCTTAGAAAACAAAACAAATCTGCTCATTTCATTTATATTAACCGTACCGTTTTAAGAGTACCTATTTATGTATTTAAAACGTACCGTACCGTAGAAACGATCCTTCCATTTGGCAACTTTGTCAATTTTAAACCGATCAGGCTGAGACTTTGCATGCAGGTATAAGAAGAATCATAGATGAATGTCATTGTGTATACAAGCCTGAGAACAAAAACTGTAGTCTACACTTCAGCTCTACACCGAAGCGAAGCGAGGGCGGGCCGCTAGTGAATATAATAAGGACGCTTTCATTAGCATCAATACAGCTATTTTTCTTTGTCTGTTATAAGAACATGATGTTATGTTACTAACTTCACCATCACATTTATTATTAAGATCGAAAACTCGAGAGCTCTTAAATCTTCTTGTGCCATCTCTAGTTTTGAAAGCACATCGGTTTTTAGAACAGCTCGTGTGTCGATACCTTTATGTGAGAAACGGCTACCAACGAGCCTTTTTAGTTTGCTCCGCAGCACAAAGGAGTTCAGTATCAATTCGCTGACTACGGACCCGAAAAAGTCCTTTGAGGGACCAATCCTTTAATACTAATTGAATCATAATTTAGAAGACGGAAAGTTTCTTTTTATGTAAATCTTTTGGCTCAAAGGCCCAGGGAACGGATCTGTAATAGTCTTCAAGTTTTGGCCCGTCCGCAACCTAGGGGTTGGATTAAAATTAATTCACATCGTATTGGTATTACCGCGTAAATTTTATCAGTGATGACCTCGATATGTCCAATTTCTTTTGGAGTTTACTCCTTAAGAATCTATTTGCATATATAAGGGGTACGGTATGAGAAAAATGTGAGGAGTAAAATCTATCGATGAATGACCTCGTTACGTTTTTGGTGCGCATCCTATGTCGTGCAACTTTGACAAACAAAGATGACGGATTGACATTAATATTTATTTTAAAATCTGAACTGAATTTAGATATTGTTTCTGATAGAGCAATGGGGACAACGAAGTATGGTACAACCATTGATGCGGTATTTTCAAGATTCGTGAACCACGTATCTACGAACGTCCATGTGTCTTATTTTAGTTACTATAAAACACTTGTCACTGTAATTAATAATGCATACAATGTTGATTTAATTAATATTTAAAAAAATGATAATAGTCTGATAATAATAATTACATAATTTATCAACATTCCTAATGATATATTTATGCATATCTGAAATTGACTATTGTAAAAAGTTTAATGTAAAATATTTCGTCGATTAGTTATAATAAATGTATATGAAATGAATAAATATATATTTATATATTATGTATATTATTTTCATTAATTTGTTAATTTACCCTTTCATACAGTATCAATCTTTTTTAAGTTAAATAATCTCTTTTTGCGTCTGGTTAGACTATCGAACTTAAGGAGTAAACTCCAGTCGTGCGTCGGAGCTGACACACATTGTTTTTTTTTTGCTGATGTTTTGTGTACGCGGTTTCGGTCTTGTGGGAATGAATTTGGTTTCTATTTACCATGGAAATAGCGTTCCGTTCTGCGGAGACCCGTTGAGGATGACAGCTGTCGAATTGAATTTAAATAGGACAATGTGACGAACAGTATACGGTTTGCAAGGACTTCTTAAACATTTCGTATTTGTGATTCATAATTTCCTTCGAGGGAATTCCTCTTAAAGATTAATATTAAAGGTGGATCTCATTTTCTGGGTAGAGAGAGAAAGAGAGAATTAAATTAGACGAAATTGAATGAACAGTTAAAGAGCTATATTACCTGCACCTTTTGTAGATAATAAAGCAGTTTATCTGTAATTATCTGTTCTGTTAAATTAAAAAAAGTCGATTCTTCTCTTTATATTGAGCTGAATAAAAATGTGTACTACCAGGAACATATATTGTTATTTAAAATTATTTTTAGTTTCTTGTTTTGTTCCCAATATGGTTCAGCTATCATTCACATGAGCCGCTTGTTATAAATCAAGGTCTGCATATAAAGACCTTAGAAAGGCCAACCCTTCCGCGGGTAAAATCAAAAAACAATTTACCGTCGCACGCGGCCTGCCGATAAATCTCGCAGCGCAATTTCCGAAATTTTTCTATCTAAAAGATTTACACCGTACGGTTCATCTCGAAGGAAAATCGTACCTCCAATCCCATTATCGATTCCAGCACGGTACAATTTGAAAGCTGCGCGAGCAATTTTGAAACTTAAATGAAAATATCGGCGAAGAGAACGGGGAGCGCCTTGCCTACATTGGATGTAAAACGGAGCGAAGTCTCCGCCTCTTTAGATTCTAAGAATAAGATGTATATAGACTTTATGTTCCAATATTTTTATTCAAGAGGAAGAAGCTTTGGTGGTACAAGAATAAGATCTTTAAGTGACATATTGTTTGAATTATTGACAATATGTATTTACAAAAATATTTATAATTCCCTTTCCGTATCAGTATAAAATTCCGCAACGAGTGTATCCATTTTTACATCCTTCATCATCATCATCAGCCTATTAATGTCCCCACTGCTGGGGCACAGGCCTTCCCTATGGATGGAATAGGGAGATTGGGCCATGACCCACCGCGCGGGCCCAGTGCGGATTGGTGGGTACCGACTGCAGATGCAGCCGGGACCAACGGCTTAACATGCCTTCCGAAGCACGGAGGAGCTCGAGATAGTAAATTCTTGGTCACCCATCCAATGACCGCCCACTGCGAAAGTTGCTTAACTTCAACGATCGCAGCTGAACGCGCTAACCACTTGCGCCATCGAGCTCCTCGACACCACCCTTACTAATAATCTTTGTTGTTCCATGTCTGGAAGCCATAAGTCTTTGTTGTAACTGATGTCACCGTTAAATAAGGAAGTTTATTTATCAACGTAAAAATACATTGTAAGCATATACGCAAGGCCATTCCTATTTATGACATATTTTATGCCCTGTTGACTGAGAAAATGGATGATACTGTACTCACGTCTAATATAACGTCGAGTGATCTTATTCTATCTACCCGCTGAAACTAATAAATGTACGTTACATTTGTTATCAGCTACAGTGCCAGATTTAAAACTTTTTCCTATAATTTAGACTAACTAGAACTAAATAAACCTCTAGTCTATGATCATACACTAAAAACTATCTTGAAAATTAATATATTCAAAGTATACTCTTGAATCTAATCTCTTATCTAATAGACAAGTCCGTCCGTCCGTCCGTGGTGCTGTTTCAGCGGCCAAACCGTAAGAGATAGATATAGAGAATGTTCAAGTTATAAGTTAAGAATAGTCTGACAAGACTACAAACCGGATGTGAGTAACGTAGCACTTCCGGTTTTCGAGAAATCACGTCATTTCTATTTCAAACGAAACCACACAAAATCTCCGAAGTTCTCAATTAATTAAATACATTTTTTTTTTTTTTTGGTGAACATTTGGTTCACTGGTTTGCTAGTTTTATATATTTGAATTACTACTCACTTTTCATATATCATCGAGTGATTTTATTCTATCAACCCGCTTAAACTGAGAAATGTACTTTTTAATTGTTAGCAGCTACAGTGCCAGATTTAAAGCTTTTTCCTATAATTTAGACTAACTAGAACTAAATAAACCTGTAGTCTATGATCATACACTAAAAACTATCTTGAATATTAATAAATTCAAAGTATACTCTTGAATCTAATTTTCAATATTTGAATTTCATATTTGTGATAATTGACATTTCCAAACTTTTGCAGGTTTAGAACGAACACAATCAAATTACTCATAATAAAAGTTTTGAAGACATTTATTAATTACAGTATTGAACGTGAAACAATTCCATTACAAATATCCAAGAAATCGATACGCCATCCATGATTTAGTCAATCAATAAATTATCCGAAATTGCCGCTACGTAAGGCAATATTAACGTTAGAATTTCACTGTGACCTTAAAGCAACAAGGCCATTGTTCACAGGAACGCTGTACAAGCTTCGATGCTGGCTTTACAGAAACAAAAGCTTACTGAATATCAGGAATATAACATTGGGGTGTAATCAAGCCAGCTTAACTGCAATTGTTATGTTAATTTAAATGGAAACACTTGAGGAGTGATCACTACCAATATTGTTCAAACAAACCTCTTTATTGAGAAAGTCTTAGTGCAACACGGAGTATATGTAAATCTTTATATATATAATTCTTCTGTGAGTGTGTATGTCACTGAACTTCTCTTAAACGACTGGACCGATTTTGATGAAATTTTTTGTGTGTGTTCAAGGGGATCTGAGAATGGTTTAGATTCACAATTTTGTCCACTGGACAACCCCTATTTTTTAGGGCGGTACGAAGTTCGCTGGGTCAGCTAGTATGTATATAGATTTTGAATTACCAAAACAAAATATCATAATTGATATAATCCAATACTACGCTTCCACTCTTCTCTATTCTTGTATGAATACTCAATGTTTTCTATTACTATAAAATTACCACTATTGCATAATAGCAGGGCTTGAAACCGGTTTCGAAAATACCGGTAAATAAAGGTTAATACCGGTTTTCAGTAAAGGTTTCGTTTGGAGTGCGTCCGAAATGAAAGCGGTGCCTAAAACCTTAATAAACCGGTTTAATCCAGAACGGCACGTGCACGCGTCGGCATCGCTTAAAGTTTGTTTTGTTTGAACTAATCAAGTCACAACTTGTTAATGCTCAGAGATTGATGCATTTATTGACACGTTTGCTAGCGTCTAGTGAGTCAAGTTATTGATTTATTATCGATGGCATCAGAAAGAGCGAAATGAAACCCTTTAAAAACCGCTAAATTGATTCAAAACCTATTTCATTTGGTTCTTTAGGAAAACCGGTTTTTTAAGGTTAAGGTAGAGCCAAACCTAAATAAAATGCTCCTAATGTACTTGACACTGATTTAGGTAAACAAGCCCTGCATAATAGTGCTATTTATTAAGTAAACTCTTCAAACTATTAAAAGAATAGGCTTGAAAATAGTGGCGATAAAAATTCAAACATATACGATGCCATCAATGGCTCAGCTGGTTTATCGATAATATTATTATGGGGCCCTTGAAACACCCCTACTATACTATAAATAATAGTTACGAGAAATACAGCAGCAAGATACGGTGCAACAACAAAGGAGGCTGAGATATAAGGAAAAGTGGCAATTTCGGTGCCCTATGCGATTTTTTCCTGTGTCAATACAATATCAGTTCCAATGACAACTTTATCGCAAACACAATAAAAGCCATTTTGGTTCGATCCGTGGTGAAAGATGAGTGCGAGGCTTAATACGGATGCCATGTTCACGTTTTTTTTCACGAGAGGGGCGTAAAGTTTCTTAGTATAACGTTAAATGTCTTCCAAAAGTTGTGAGATTAATTCTCGCTTATGTCTGTCAAAAGGCGGAAGTTCCAGAAAGTATTTTCAGGAGAGGTCTTCTTGATAAGTCTATCTTTCCTTGTAAATAAGCAAAATACTAAATACATCACAGCTTGAACATGTTGTAGGTCCTGAACCCAACATGTGCATTTTGTTACATACATATTTTGATAACTATCACCCTATTAACTATTAGGCATTCATTAACCGTCAATTTATCTATCTATATTTAAAAAACTCAAAGGTGACTGACTGACATAGTTGATCTATCAACGCACAGCCCAAACCACTGGACGGATCGGGTTGTAATTTGGCATGCAGGTAGATGTTATAACGTAGGCATCCGCTTAGAAAGTATTTTGATCAATTCTATCCCCAAGGGGATAAAATAGGGAATGAAAGTTTGTATGAAACTTTGTCAATTTTAAACCGATCGGGCTGAGATTTTGCATGCAGGTATAAGAAGAATCATAGATGAATGTCATTGTGTATAATACAAGCCTGAAAACAAAAACTGTAGTCTACACTTCAGCTCTACACCGAAACGAAGCGAGGGCGGACCGCTAGTTTTATAAATACTTTTATAAAAGTTTTAGATTACATTGAAAATATTGAACATCGGTTTTCACACAAATAGCAGTCCAAAACGTTCACGTCTTCAGAATACACTTCATCTATTTCAGACTTTAACATCTAAATAGAAGAATCATCATAAAGAAAACCAATTTAAACTTTAGATTACAAACCTTTTATTCCATAATAACCATTCATCCATTGTAAGCTCCCGTGTTAGAATCTCACTTTTTTCGATGCATACAAACTCAGAGCTGGGTGGGTAAGCTGATACCGACAGAATCGAATTTCTTTCACACAACAATGTGTAGCTGTAGTGAAAATTCCTGAAGAAGTTGTTAACAAAAATACGCTGGCTCCTGCCTGCGGGGCCCCGATAAGGCAGAGGGCTACGTACTAAACACCCGCTGAGGGAATCGCTCGGGATATGTATCAAGTTAGAGAAGAGAAGCGAGCACTTTATTTTAAGAAAAAAAAAATATTGTTTTTCCTGACTCGAATTTACCAGGGGAGCTCGATGGCGCAAGTGGTTAGCGCGTTCGGCTGTGATCGTTGAACTTAAGCAACTTTCGCGGTGGTCGGTCATTGGATGGGTGACCAAAAAATTACTATCTCGAGCTCCTCCGTGCTTCGGAAGGCGCGTCAAGCCGTTGGTCCCGGCTGCATCTGCAGTCGTTAGCACCCACCAATTCTCACTGGGCTTGCGTGGTGGGTTATGGCCCAATCTCCCTATTCCATCCATAGGGAAGGCCTGGGCCCTAGCAGTGGGGACATTAATAGGCTGACGATGATGAATTTATCAACTTAGGTTTTTTACTAACGTTAAAAAGATGGCAAACTAGCTTATGACGCGCCTGATGGTAAGCCGTCACCATAGCTTATAGGCGCATGCGATACCAAAATATAACTCACACCTTAACCCATTCTCTTACCCCATGGAGCCCTCGAACCTTACTTACCGACAAAAACACAACACCATTTAAATTATGTGTTATTTTACTGTGATCTTCTGTAAGGTGGAGATTACTTCCCCAGACGGGCGGTCCAATTCGATCGGAACATCCGCTATGCCCTATCTCTTTTAAAGATCTAGATATAAGCGTTATATTATTGACGTTGTCGCCATTGACGACCTCCGTGGTCGAGTGGTTTGAACGCCGGGTTTCATGGTGTCGCCAACTCGAGAGGTCCCGGGTTCGAATCCCGGTGGGGGCAATGTTTGTGTGATGAATACGAGCATTTGTACTCCAGTCATGGATGTTTAATATGTATTTCTATATAAATATACTTATATATGTACAGTATATGTATTCTATCCGTTACCCTAGTATCCCATAACACAAGCCTTATAGTGCTTAGTTTGGGGCTAGGCTAATTGGTGTGAGTGTTGGAAATATTGATTTATATTTATTTATTTATTTATTATGCTGTGGCGGCGACATCTATATGCCCCACATATAACTAACATGGAGGAAATAATAACTCACCTCCTCGAGAGATGGCGCTGCCATCGCAGCGCAGCCATCAAACCTCATACCCCTTCTTCATCAGATCAAGCAACATTAGCAGTCACACAGCCTACAATGCCGTGGAAACAATAAAATTATCATCATTATTGATATTTGCATTAAATTGTGGATCTAATGTAAATATTGCGTTTCTGCCAGTCAACCGCAAAGAAAGGCTTTTAATTAGACTGAAATTAAAATGCTAATTATGATAAATATGACTAAAATAATAGATTTAGAATATGGCTAATTTGACGACCTCCGTGACCGAATGGTTTGTACGCCGGGTTTCATGGTGCCGCCGACTCCAGAGGTCCCGGGTTCGAATCCCGGTTGGGGCAGATGTTTGTGTGATGAATACGAGCATTTGTACTCCAGTCATAGATGTTTAATATCTATTTCTGCATAAATATACTTATATATGTACAGTATATGTATTCATCCGTTACCCTAGTATCCCATTACACAAGCCTTTTAGTGCTTACTTTGGGGCTAGGCTAATTGGTGTGAGTGTCGGAAATATTTATTAATTTATAACTTATTCCTAAATTACGAGATTAGGGTAAGCTAAATTAAAATATATTTTATCAAAAACGTATTATTCTCATAACTTGTACCAATACAAAGTAGGTCTTTACAAACTGTAAGCAGAAAACCTAAAGATTTCCAACTCAGATGACGATGTTTTCAAAGAAAACGTGTATTGATGAGTTAATTAACCTCGTGTTTTGCTTAAGGATTATATTTTGTGAGGGAGCCCAATGTTAACAACGATTTTAATATAAATTAATATTTTCAGCTGATACGAAAGTCGATGTAAGTAAATTACGAAGCTGTTAATACTCTGAATAAGTCTTTGGGAAATGTTTTGATATCTTCATGCGTATAAGAAATTGTATTCAATATTATTATAAGAGATTCTATTCTTATTACTAGCGGCCCGCCCTCGCTTCGCTTCGGTGTAGAGCTGAAGTGTAGACTACAGTTTTTGTTCTCAGGCTTGTATTATACACAATGACATTCATCTATGATTCTTCTTATACCTGCATGCAAAATCTCAGCCCGATCGGTTTAAAATTGACAAAGTTTCATACAAACTTTCATTCCCTATTTTATCCCCTTGGGGGTAGAATTGATCAAAATCCTTTCTTAGCGGATGCCTACGTCATAACATCTACCTGCATGCCAAATTTCAGCCCGATCCGTCCAGTGGTTTGGGCTGTGCGTTGATAGATCACTATGTCAGTCAGTCACCTTTGAGTTTTATATATATACACATATATAGATTTAAATCTACATATATATGAATTAGAGTAGGTTATACTTTAAGTCAAAACTTTCTTCCAAATCTTAAGATATGAAAATATTCTTTCTTTAAATCTCTTGAACGAAATATGATACAAATTAAACGTTGTCATTGCATCGACGCGAGGCGCGAGGCGCGAGGGTGTGTCATATGCACGCGCCGCGTGGCACAGCGGTGGCTGCATTTGGCATCACCTCATTAGTTAGTTGCAACGATATAGCATTCGTTGAGATTTTTAAAGTTATCTACAACTGCCAAATGTAGCACGAATTTCTTACCACTACGCAAACTAAGTAAGAAGACTCTAAATATAAGATGGTATTCATTTGTATTCTCAACTCCTTAGTTACACCTCATTATTTAGTTGCAACGATATAGCATTCGTTGAGATTTTTAACGTTACCTACAACTGCCAAATGTAATATGAATTTCTTATCACTACGCAAACTAAGTCAGAAGACTCTAAATATAAGATGGTATTCATTTCTATTCTCAACTTCTTAGTTATACCTCATTAGTTAGTTGCAACGATATAGCATTCGTTGAGATTTTTAACGTTACCTACAACTGCCGAATGTAGTACGAATTTCTTATCACTACGCAAACTAAGTCAGAAGACTCTAAATATAAGATGGTATACATTTCTATTCTCAACTTCTTAGTTATACCTCATTAGTTAGTTGCAACGATATAGCATTCGTTGAGATTTTTAACGTTACCTACAACTGCCAAATGTAGTAGGAATTTCTTATCACTACGCAAACTAAGTCAGAAGACTCTAAATATAAGATGGTATTCATTTGTATTCTCAACTCCTTAGTTACACCTCATTAGTTAGTTGCAACGATATAGCATTCGTTGAGATTTTTAAAGTTATCTACAACTGCCAAATGTAGCACGAATTTCTTATCACTACGCAAACTAAGTCAGAAGACTCTAAATATAAGATGGTATTCATTTCTATTCTCAACTCCTTAGTTACACCTTATTAGTTAGTTGCAACGATATAGCATTCGTTGAGATTTTTAAAGTTATCTACAACTGCCAAATGTAGCACGAATTTCTTATCACTACGCAAACTAAGTCAGAAGACTCTAAATATAAGATGGTATTCATTTCTATTCTCAACTCCTTAGTTACACCTCATTAGTTAGTTGCAACGATATAGCATTCGCTGAGATTTTTAAAGTTATCTACAACTGCCAAATGTAGCACGAATTTCTTATCAATACGCAAACTAAGTCAGAAGACTCTAAATATAAGATGGTATTCATTTCGATTCTCAACTCTTTAGTTACACCTCATTAGTTAGTTGCAACGATATAGCATTCGTTGAGATTTTTAAAGTTATCTACAACTGCCAAATGTAGCACGAATTTCTTATCACTACGCAAACTAAGTTAGAAGACTCTAAATATAACATAGTATTCATTTGTAATCTCAACTCCTTAGTTACACCTCATTATTTAGTTGCAACGATATAGCATTCGTTGAGATTTTTAAAGTTATCTACAACTGCCAAATGTAGCACGAATTTCTTATCACTACGCAAACTAAGTTAGAAGACTCTAAATATAACATAGTATTCATTTGTAATCTCAACTCCTTAGTTACACCTCATTATTTAGTTGCAACGATATAGCATTCGTTGAGATTTTTAACGTTACCTACAACTGCCAAATGTAGCACGAATTTCTTATCACTACGCAAACTAAGTTAGAAGACTCTAAATATAACATGGTATTCATTTGTAATCTCAACTCCTTAGTTACACCTCATTATTTAGTTGCAACGATATAGCATTCGTTGAGATTTTTAACGTTACCTACAACTGCCAAATGTAGTACGAATTTCTTATCACTACGCAAACTAAGTGAGAAGACTTTGAATATTAGATGGTATTCATTTCTATTCTCAACTCTTTCACTTAAAACCTTTCAATAAAGCTTTTCTGATATGGCAACTTAAAAAATATAGCGTGATATTTATGTCTGGTTTGTAACTTATGTCCTAAGTTGACGAACGTGTACGTCCTAAGTTTACTTACGACTTTGACTTTGACCAAGCATAAAAGTGAAGTATCATCTACAAACAATACTTTTTCGTGATTGTCTGAGTCACATCTTGGTTGTGTCAATAAGTAACTACAAGGGTTCCAAAAAATCACATTATCATCATCATCAACAGGCACAGGTCTTCCCTATGGATGGAATAGGGGGATTGGGCCATAACCCACCACGCGGGCCGAGTGCTGATTGGTGGATGCTAACGACTGCAGATGCAGCCGGGACCAACAGCTAAACGTGCCTTCAGAAGCACGGAGGAGCTCGAGATAGTCATTTTTTTTTGGTCACCCATCCAATAACCGACCACTGCGAAAGTTGCTTAACTTCAACGATCGCAGCCGAACGCGCTAACCACTTGCGCCATCGAGCTCCTCAAAAGTTCACGAAACAGTAACAATTTAGCTAGAGCATGATGTTTTTAGTAATTTGTTAAAATCTGTAAAGTTGAATTCACGCAGGATTCCAGTTGACACTTAGGTCCGTATTACAGAATGACAACTAAGTGTCGATCTTTACTTGAGTACAGTTAGAAAGGTATATCGCTATGTGCTATATATAGCGACATCCCTTTCCAACTATGCTCAAGACTAGATCAATCACTGAGAATCTTTCTATAATACAGGCCTTAGACACATTTGATGAGTACTAGTTTTCGTCTGTTTTCTAACTGCATGGCCAAAATTCAATTGTTGAAGTTATACTTCTTTAGCCGCGTTATGAAAAAATTATGAGAGTGAAATTTTAAGATGCGCGCGCATCACTGTAACACAAAAGTAACATAATAAAGTTAGCCGCGGGCGCGTTATGAAAAAATGATGAGAGTGAAATTTTAAGATGCGCGCGCAACACTGTAACACAAAAGTAACATAATGAAGTTAGCCGCGGGCGCGTTATGAAAAAATGATGAGAGTGAAATTTTAAGATGCGCGCGCAACACTGTAACAGAAAAGTAACACCATGAAGTCGGCCGCTAAACCGCACATTACTCGTAAGTCTCGAAAATAGTCGCACATGTTGGGACGCACAGTGTATTATGAAACCCATTTTTCGGACGTCTGCTTTTTATTAAAAAATCCTGAAGTTTCAATCATTTAAAATGCTAGAGTAGCACTCCAGAGTGGAAAAAACCCTTAGTTTTGAAAAAAAAATCTTTGAAAATTTGGTTTTATTTCCCGGTTATTTTTTTAGAAAAATTCCTTCTCTTAAAGCAAATATATTTTGAATATATGACGAATGTTATTATAAAGCATTTTACAAGCTTCATCTTTAAGAGCTATTAGCGCACTTGTGGCTGCCTTAGAACAGGTATAATAACTTTTTTTCAGTTTTTCGTTTTTATTTTATTATTCAGATAATACACCGTATTTGGAAAAGTTATCCAAATAAAAATGAAGGTCCCAAATCCTTCTACCTACCACAAACAAATCACGTCCAAATTGCGTTTAGTCTATATGATACAGCCTGTTTTGTAAATAACCGGGTTTTTTTTCATTAGGGTTGACACTATTCACAAATTCAAAAATATCCGGAATATTAGGGTATAATCATAGGGTATGTAATATAATTTAAATGCTAGCTGTTACCCGCGGCTTCGCCCGTGTAATTTGTTTTTAATCGCACGGACGTCGGACCACGCGCAATGTAGGGTTTGTAGTTTCCCATCAATTTTCAATGGAATTTGTACATTTTTTCTTCTCCAAGTACCTTTTATAAGTTGTTTAAAATAAATTTAGGTACTTAATAGAATTTTCATTTCACATATTGCATAATTTATTAAAACTAAATGATATTATGTATTTTCAACATTATATAGTTTCTTGTTATATTACACACCACACGTGGGACTTAAACCACCCACCCACCTTAGATAAAATTCGGGATATTGAAAATTCAAAAAAGTAACAACCCTGATCGAAATATTTAATTGAACACAGCTTCTAAACTCCACGCAATTTGGATGTGATTTTTTAGTGGTAGGTAGAAGGATTTAGGACCTTCATTTTCATCTGGATAACTTTTCCAAATACGGTGGATTATCTGAAAAATAAAATAAAAACGAAAAACTGAAAAATAATAATTTCTCCTTT
This sequence comes from Chilo suppressalis, assembly GCA_902850365.2. NCBI lineage: Eukaryota > Metazoa > Arthropoda > Insecta > Lepidoptera > Crambidae > Chilo > Chilo suppressalis. Next base: position 3,171,017 of record OU963894.1, read on the forward strand.
TCTATGGCAGTTACGAGGTCGCTAATAGCTCTTAAAGATGAAGCTTGTAAAGTGCTTTCATATCACTTATGACATATATTTAAAATATGTTTGCTTTAGGGAGAAGGAATTTTTCTAAAAAAATATCCGCAAAAAAAAACAGATTTTCACATATTTTTTTCCCAAAACTAAGCGTTTTTGATACTCTGGAGTGCTACTCTAGCGTTTTAAATGATTGAAACTTCAGGATTTTGTAATAAAAAGCAGACGTCCGAAAAATGGGTTTCATAATACACTGTGGGACGCTCGTCGCCTCTGATCACTGTTTTCATATTTATAATATTTATCCACATGTTTCTAGTTTCTATATTCTTAACACGTGTTATAATGTTATACAAATGCGAAATTTATATGTGCTAATAAATTTTATTCAGTAGTGATTTAATTGAATATTTTGATTATTTATTAAATTTTTCAAATTAAAACTGAACTTTATTGACTGCGTTGACTATCCTTTTCCAATCCTTTTATTATCTTATTGTAATTAATTATCTGCATGCAATTAAAAACTATTTTTTAATAATTCCAAAAAGAAGTATAACTTCTCACTCACGTACTTAAGTACACGCACCCATTTTTTTTTTATTAAAGGGATAGTACCTATACGCGGAAGCACAACAAACGATTGTTCACAACTCGCTTTCTCCCAATTTCCATCGCATCGCTGTAGCTAAATATGAATAGCGCTGTTTATAACTTGATTTTGTTGTTTTCTCTTGTTTTTTTTTTTCACCAGCGAAGTCCAGAGTAACTCGATTTCAGCCAGGGATAGCGCTTTCTTTATTCCTAAAGTGAGAAGTGGAAAGTATGATGACTTTTAATGAACCCCGACGCGAACTCTAAACCGGAGCGTTGTTATTGTTACATCTTGTCTAATAATAAAATGCATATAGCTAACGTTTTTGAAGTGAAAACTTCTTTAGCGGATTGTACACTTTTTTTTTGTAGGGGTAAAAAATGTTAAACTCGCGTCAGGTTAAACACGTGGGCTGATCGCATCATGACACACAATAAAATCGGAGAGGTTGTTGACTTTTAATATATTGGACGAAACACAGTAATATTTTATTTTATCGTATTATAATAATAAGTCTCTATCTAGGACGTCCACGTGGCAGCATGTTTGCGAAGAAAATGCATTTTTTTACAATAGATGTCGCTAGGTGCGCTTAAACGTGATTCATGTAAGTTGATTTTTCTGAGCGATAAACTTTTTTAATGTTATATAAATTGTCATGTTAGTGTACGATAGCGTAATATATAAATATTGTATTCTACCACATACATGATAGTACTTTTATACTTCTAATAATTAAAGCAATTCGTGCAAAATTATACCCCAACCATTCCAAAATATCAAAAATGCACAACGTTAATATTCAAGTTTTCACTTCTGCCGGCACTCCCGAAGTGCAACCTGTCGTTTTTTTTTATGGTAAAAGGGTGTCAAAGAAGCATATGGTTTGCTTCATGGTAAGCGGTCACCATAGCCCACAATCGCTTGCGATACCAAAAATATCAAACGCACCGTTGCCTACCCAATTCCATACCCCGTGAAGCCCTAGAATCTTACTCACCGAAAGAAACACAACACCACTAAAAGGCAGTGTTATTTTACTGTGATTTTCTGTAAGGTGGAGGTTAGTTCCCCAGACGGGCGCTGCAGTTCCTTAGATTAAAACAAAAAGGGTAGATACGGTACGCTCATACTTGCATCAAACAAAAACTGATCCCACGGCAGCGCGAACGGGACGGCGAGATCCGCGTCACTGCACTACCGACCAATCACGCGACCAGTACTCGACGTCACTACCGAATAAGATTCAAAACAAACAGCATTTTTATATGAAAAAATATATTTTATAGTACTTACGAATGAAAAGTGATGCCGTGGGTTTTATTTTTAGTTCTTGAGCAATTTGAGCACTTTTTAAAAACACACTTAGGCATTGTTTTATCATATAAACACAAAATATTAGCAATATTTCTTTTTGGCGTTCACATGTACGTCGTTTGCATGTCAAGTTGTAACTAAAGCGATTAGGGTCGTGGACCAAAATTCATGCGGATCACTTTTGTGAGGCTAGTGCCGTATCTACCCTTTTTGTTTTAATCTAAGTGCAGTTCGAACGGAAAAACAAATAAAAAAAAAAATTGAATTTGGAAATAGGGGTGATGACGGGGTACAGTAAACGAAATTCTATTTAGTCCGTCAGTAAGGTGATCAAAAAATAATGGACACGTATTTTTTCTTTGGGCAATCAACCAAAAAATGACAAAGTTATGGCGCGTCAAAGTTTGGGAGTAGGGGCTCGTGACGTCACTTTTGAGTGAATTTTCACTTAAAAGTGTACTCAAACGTGACATCATGCGACTTTTCAAATCAATATATCTCTGCAATGTTTATATTATGTGAAATAAGAAAAAATACGTGTCCAATAATTTTTAATAATCTACCTGATAAACGCAGAAAAAAAAAGTCATTATCCCTATTCCGCTATACCCTACCTCTCTTAGTGAATTTGTTGTCACCCATCTTATTACCGACCATGGCATCCACAAATGCATAGATACCAAAAGCGCTAACCGTTACTCTCTTCGTTATTTTCCAGCTATTTTATTTCAAAGAACATTATAAATATGAATGTATTTCTCATAATATGATAAAGGTTATATTTTTTTTTATTGACGTGACAACGTCTTAAATTAGGTTGCGGCTGGGAGTCACTTATGAAAAAGTGTAACGCTCGGTAACGTTACGATGAGTCTCTCGTGTTAAGTTTAAGTTTACATGTACAATGTTTTAGTAAACAAAATATATTTCTATAGTTAAAATTTGTGCAATTCTTATTTTCATTCAATTCCTTGTCCCTATTGTGCAATTTAATTATATTCATATCAATAAATATTCTACCGAGAAAAAGACGTTGTCACGTAAAATCTTCGCCCGTAAAACCGACTTTACAGGCAACCATTTTTTATTTTAAAGCATGTAACTGCTTCATGTTTAAATCTAAAGAAAACATAACTTATATTATATTGCCTTGCAGCTTAAGAATGGCTCGAGGAATTTCGACGCGGTCCGTGAAGGCCGCGGTAGCATAATTGGTCAGTGCATTCGGCCGGATTGCGGAGGGTGCGGGTTCGAGTCCGGTCTGCTGCCTGGTCCGCGTGAAATTTTTTCTAGTTATATTTTCTTTATGATAAAGGTTATAAAAATAAAGTGAAAACACCGATGTCCCTTAAAGTCCACCGATGATCACACACTCATTCGCCTTACGAAGAAATCTGGATTATCCTAAATTAGATATGCGGTAACGAGCAGGCCTCCCCCCGTTCGTAATGGGTTTTCTTTGCTACGAGAAAAACCAATTTTCGTTCGTAAAACATCAAAATACCTAAGTCAAGTTGGGGATAATCTTTTGAGTCGGCGGTAAGGATCCTTCGACATAATATTTTACTTTATTTGTGTTAAAGAGAGTGTCTGTGCCCGGGCTCTGTGTGTGGATGGCGTCTCTCAAGGTTCCCTTTGCGGTTCAAGTATTTATTTCGAAGAATTTGTCTCGTGATTCTCAAATTTCTTGTTTCATTTATTATTTATATAGCGATTGTATAGACGTTGCTCTGTTTCAAAAATGTATTCCATTTATAATAATGATTGTTATTGTATTATGTAACATTATATGGCTTTGAACTTTTCTAAAATTGAAAATGACATCTTGAACAGCCATCATAACAGCTTCGCCTTCTTTTCCTTATTGTTTACTATGTTTATTTACTTATATATTGTATGTATGTTATTCATTTAATGTTCATATTTTGTACCCTTATAATGGACACTTTGTTAGAGATTGATCTTAAAAAGCGCAATCTATAACCCCGTGGAAAAAAGTGACTATGATTCGTTTTCATAGAGTTGAATGATAAGCTTTTAAGTTCAATTTCTAGCAAAGGAAATTTTGAGTTAGGTTATTTTCGATCTATCTACAATTTCTTGTATTACAATTTGTACTCCGCAAACAGTATCCACTTATTCTTACGCGCATCTGATTTTTATGCTATTTTGCTATTTATGTATTTTCTGAATATATTTATTTGTATTTTCTGGTTAACCGTGACACAAATGGAAATTATTTCGCATTGCTTGTGGCTAAGTATTTTTGTTTTAATTTTTCGTTTGACTTTTACTTTTTTAATTTTTGTTTTGTCTTTGAAAGCAAAAGATCTCAGGTTCATACAGCCATTCAACCTATTACGTAGTTACTGCGTGATTAAATATTTTTCATGACCTTTGTTTTTATGTCACTTATTGGTTAAAATTGTTCGAAATAACGCTATCCTTTATGTTGTAACTTGTTCATGTGTTAACTAACTAACTAACTTAAGTTTGTATATAACTCTAAGCAGGCCCTGCCAGAATATCAGCGCTGGTGCGACCAATGTCGCATCAGCTAAGCAGGGTCCTGGTTAGCCCATACATATTGCCTACCTTAAAACATGTCGAACTTTTTTTAAGAGTTAATAAAAACTATTTTCTTTCTTCCTACATCCGGAGAATAGCAAACTATAACGCGATACAAGAACCTCCGACCGATCGCCGCTGAGCCGACGCGATAAACACCACACCATCGTCTGGGATTCGAATCCACTACTTTACGACTTCAACAAAAAGCATTCAATTTATTTACCGATTTCGCCGACTCGTCGTCTGCAGTCGAGTTATGGCCTACGTGATAGAATTTACATCAGCCACCTACTACAGAACATACGACACCTATTTTGTTATCGGCAGAAGAATCGTTGGGAATCTCCCGAAATGAGATTCCGTTGTTGCGAAGAAGGATTTAAATACGATTTCTTCAAGAAATTGTTTGTGGCCACATAAGTTATAATCTATTTTACCCTAATCTGACAACTTCCTTATTCAATTTGATTATTTTAATATGAGTAACACGAAGACAAAAAAAACGAGTGTCCTTATGACCACACATTATAGCTCCATCTGTATGTACACACATCAAAAGTGTCTAGGGATCAACATATATTTTTGCAATAACTTTTCTCCTGATTGATATTAATTAAAATTTTCTTTAAGGATTCATCAAATAAAGTGTTTTCGTTTGTCACAGTAACGATAAACCAAGTCACCTTTGCATTAATAAAGAAATTTGCCATTTTCCTAATAAAGGGATTTTTGACATTTGAACCACTAACACAAAAGTTCGAAAAAAAGACTGAAATAACAGTTTTCTCTAAAATTTTATTGGGTAACTTAAACAATTAATAATCCGTATTTCTACCGCGAACACTAACAACACAAGAACATCGGTTTGGCATACTCAAAATGAGTTCATCCAAATCACGCTGTGGAATGGCCGCCCATGTTCGTTGCAACAACAAAAAAAGGTCTTCTTGCGACTGGATACCCTCCATATTCGGCAGAGCTCTTCTCTGTAGCATATCCCATGCATGCTCAATCGGGTTCAAGTCTGGCGACTGAACAGGCCAGGGCAGGACATTGATGTTAGCTGCGGCGAGAGTCTGTCTTACAACTCTTGCGGTGTGCGGTCGTGCATTATCATGCATTAACTGAAATAAGGGACCGATTTGCACTTGTAGAGGAACGATGACGTCTGATACAATCGTCTCAGCATAAATTTGAGCGTTGAGGTTGCCTCTGATCCAAATCAACTCAGTTCTTCCGCCGATCCAAATACCCGCCCATACCATGATGGTTCCACCACTATAAGGATGGACTTCCTGGCAGGATTTTAATCGCTGTTGGCGTCCAGGGGTTCTCCAGTGTCGTATACGTCTTGTATCCGGTCTCATACCAAAACGAGACTCATCAGAAAAGCACACGAAACGCCATTGTTCTTCTGCCCAATTTCTGTGTTCAAGAGCTCAGCCACGGTCCCAGTGCTTCGGTATCGTGTCCAAAGTCGACTGATAACACTCTGACTTGTATTCAGAGCTAAAGCCACAGTACGTTGCCGGGAACCAGCTTCTATCATTCCCACGGCTCTGAGCATTTTTTCCCTGCTTAAATGACGTCGCCGCTCCATAATAACGTTGGTTTTAATCAGTAGTAGGGAAACAGTAGCACTAATAATGTCTTCAATGCGTTGTATGTTTTTATAGGGAAAATATTGACAGCTGATTTTCATCTTTTACTCGAATTTGATTCACAGTTCCTGATTCAAATTATGAAATGCACCAAAAAGGATCCATATAAATTTATAAAATCATAAATTTATTACAAAGCCACATCTCAATCTCAAGAAATCCGCATAAAAATGCTTGATCCCTAGACACTTTTGATGTGTGTATATATATGTATATGTACAATTTATGAATGTATGTACTCATACGTATTTCATTTACTAGCTATAAGAGAAAGAGAGGAAGAAAATGTGCGCGTGCACTGCTTTCTCTTGCTTATATCCCCCCATTCAACTCCCGTTCGCCTCGCCCGAACACACTTTTCGTAACGCGTTCACCCGCTCCCCCCCCCCCCCCAAAGTCAAGCGTGCGTCACAGGTTTGATGTAGGTCTAACTTTGGTTTGAAACAAAAAAAAAACAGTATGACCGGTGAACTGAAGGTAGTTATATTCTTAAGCTTTTGCAAATAAAGCCTTGGAGTCAATACCAAATTATTTATATTTTTTATAATTTTAAAGCATGTACTCGTAACTGCTTGATGTTTGAATCTAAAGAAAATATAACTAGAAAAAATTCCACGCGGACCAGGCAGCAGACGGGACTCGAACCCGCACCCTTCGCAATCCGGGCGAATGCACTCACCAATTATGCTACCGCTTTCGAAATTCCTTTCCATAATTTTGGGTTACCTATAATGCGAAGAGATGGCGCCGCCTTGCAGCTTAAGAATGGCTAGAGGTATTTCGACGAGGTCCGCGAGGGCCGCGGTAGCATAATTGGTTAGTGCATTCGCCCGGATTGCGAAGGGTGCGGGCTCGAGTCCCGTCTGCTGCCTGGTCCGCGTGGAATTTTTTCTAGTTATATTTTCTTTAGACCAAATTATTTATTTTTTATATCTGTATAAAATTTTAATAAAACATATGTGATAATAATTATATTACATTTTTAAATGTCGGAATCGGGAGTAAAAACGCTGTTCTACGGGTGTCAGACTCTATATTCGCTTGGAAAAACCTTTAATAACTTCTTAGTCTGCAAAGCTTTACGTATATTTTGTATGTCAAAATAATGGTATTTAACCCATGTTTAATAATGCTAAAAAGAGAAACATTGGGCGTGAAGGTTCGTGACCACGATTGGTTTAACCTGGTCGAAACACCGGATAAAGAAGGTACGAAAACCTTTAGTTAGCGAGCTAAAGCGCTTATTATGTTTATCATCATCATCATCATCATCATCAGCCTATTAATGTCCTCACTGCTGGGGCACAGGCCTTCCCTATGGATGGAATAGGGAGATTGGGCCATGACCCACCACGCGGGCCCAGTGCGGGTTGGTGGGTGCTAACGACTGCAGATGCAGCCGGGACCCACGGCTTAGCGTGCCTTCCGAAGCACGGAGGAGCTCGAGATAGTAAATATTCGGTCACCCATCCAATGACCGAGCACTGCGAAAGTTGCTTAAATTCATCGATCGCTGCGGAACGTGCTAACCACTTGCGCCATCGAGCTCCTCAAAAAGAAAGATGAGAGATATTATGTTTATAAAATTATTTAAAATTAGTTAGTGTTTTACTTGTACTATAATATTATGCTTCATCGCTCAAAAAGAACACTATTAAATTTAGTTTTACACCGGTGTTAATCCGCAAGCGAGAACGCCCTCGGCGTCCATCGGTCCAGTTGTGTGTATTACCATATTCCCCGGCAGGCATTGCATTATTTATTGGGAAAAAGTTTATATTTTCACAACATAACATAACAGATGCTACGTTCACCTGTGTCCGACATTAACGTACGGGCTCAACGTAAAAACAACCTTATCGTCCACTCGTAAAGTACGCTTTGCTCTGTGTAATCGTTGTGTTTTTGTTTTATAGTTGTTTGTACAAGTAGGGCCCGCAAATGTTTACGCGTAAACAGGACATTCCTGTTTGAGGAGACCCTACCAAACGAATCGTTTGTTCGCGAACCCTTTAAAAGATTATATCATTAATTCAAATGGGATAATGCTATTTATATTGTTACACGGCTTTAATTTTAGAGTATTGAAAGATCTCTTGCTTTCTCTCGATAGATAATATTGTTATTTAATAATTACCGAAACCAGAAGCAGGTGAAATTTTAATAAATCTTTTTTTAATTACTAAACGGTGCTTGCTTTTCTAGTCATTACAGCTTCATTGGATTAATTCTGCTCAATTACGTTATACGTATCAATATAAGGATAAATAAAGTCGTCACATCTACGGCAAACTTACGAATCTGCTGCCTTAGTTAAAAATCTATAATAAAAAACTGCACATAATGGGGTACTTAACACCAGGGAAAAGTCACACAATTTTATCAATGACAGATTCCAAAAGTCTGATTGTTTGAATCTGCATTTTTATGTTTACATTCCCAAAGTAAACTTACCAAATTAATATACAATATTTTGGCGTAGTAGGTTTTATGAAATTCAAATTCGTAAGTTTACTATGGAAGTGACGAAGTGATGAATCAATATTCCCAAGTAATTTATACTGTACTCATAAAATGGAGCTAGAACTGATGAAAGCTAACAGACAAAGAAAAATGTTATCGTTTCATTTTAAGAATCCAATAAAATATTGAAAACATTATTTCTTATGGTCACCACAGAATCGTCAGCGTAATTTTCAGGACGGACGAATTATCTACTGAAAAGTGAAATGTTTTATTCAGTGTAAATAAGTCGAAAGTGAATTCTTCTCTTAAAATAAATCATTTATTAAAAAGGAAGCTCTTTTTATATTGTAGCGAAGAAATTATACTTAGTCAATTTTACTTTTGATAAAATTAGTAGCTACTGGGGCTCGTATACACTTGCGATACCAAAATCCCTTTACATGTCTCCAAACCCAATTCCTAGTCGGTGGAACTCTGACCACCTTGGAGCCGCCATACACGGGCAGATTGTAGCAGTCGAGAGCTTGACTGCTTCAAGTTGCAACCGCATAGTGAGCTACAGTCTTCTACGTACACACATACATTGCTGATCGAGCAGTTATCAAGGGCAGCTTCAAGCTATCGACTCTGACTGCTCGAGCAGTCCGTGTCTGGCCGCTCACTCAGGTCACGAATATAACATTAATAAAAAGTGTTTACGCTTTAACAGTGCTGGAGATTTTTAAATGTTCATAGAAAAGTTTGCCAAAGTAGTCTTCTGTAGGTCACTTAATAGGACGCCAGTGCTGTATTCAATTAGAATATCCGCTAATACTCCAAAAGTAGTGCTTTTTATGAGGAGGAGATAACACTTTAGAAAAATGACTAGCTCCTTGCTTATCCAACAATAGCATAGTGATGAGTTAATTTATTCGCAAGTTAATTATTCTAGAATAAGTTTTGAACGAATCCAGCTTGCTCTGGAACGCTTAGAAATAATCTGCGGTGTATTATTAAAACGTCATTGTCTGTTTATGGTAATGAGATTGTATAGTGCATCGCGTGTTATAAGGCTTTAATTTTTTCTTTGTTCAACCAAGTTATAAGAACTCTTTGATTTGAGAACCGCGATGGCGTGTCGTGGGTTCGAAATTTGAAATTGTTCAAGTTGGATTAGCTGTTTGCTGTAGTGGTCTAGTGGATTTCTTTTTTAGAAGTCAACTGTTTTTTTTGTTCAGAATAGTAGCAAAATTATGAATATAGAGTCTGGGTTCAGAATAGCAAAATATTTATCGTTCTTTTTGATGATTTAAACATTATTTAGACGTGTATCAGATAGACCATATGCAATACAATCGTTCAAAATATACGTCGACATACCCTGCATCGAAATAATTTAGAAAACAAAAAAACAGCCAGTTAGATTAAGGTTTGGTTGCCAGTTAGATGAACACATGTTACTCGTGAATAGGACATTTTGCCACTTCTGGCTGCTAAAAGCTGTAACCACATTTCCATGGTCCCTAAGGCAAACATTACAACTTTCGTGTTCTATATTTGTCTTCGTACTGATCAAATGTAACAAAATTATATCCAGCGCGATCCTGTCAGAAATCTCCACGGTGCGCCCCCGCGCTGCAAGTTTAATTAAACACGAAAATATAGTGACGTGGGTGTTTATTTTGAAAGTTGGACGGTTAATGTAACTGGGGCACGGGCGTGTGAATAAGTGAAGAGGCTGCAGCAATCCTGTTAGCTTCTGCAAACACGCGCGGGCGAACGGCGAGCGGGACGCGACGCGCGGTGCGGCGGTCGAACTGCGCCACTGTTACTTGATTGGGCGACTAGTAAATTCCTATAATAATAACAAATGTTGGACAACCTAGTGAAGTAAGCCCATATTAAAAATATTAATAACACAGAGTTTCTTGAATAGGTAGGAAATTAAAAGGAATAGGGATGATGACTATTTTTTTTTTCTTCGTTTATCAGGTAGATTATCAAAAAGTATTGGACACGTATTTTTTCTTTTTTCACATAATATAAACATTGCAGAGATATATTGATTTGAAAAGTCGCATGACGTCACGTTTGAGTACACTTATAAGTGAAAATTCATTCAAAAGTGACGTCACGAGCCCCTACTCCCAAACTTTGACGCGCTATAACTTTGTCATTTTTTGGTTGATTGCCCAAAGAAAAAATATGTGTCCATTATTTTTTGATCATCTAACTGACGGACTAAATAGAATTTACCCCGTTACTGTACCCCGTCATCATCCCTATTATATCAGTTCGCGGCATTGAATTTGTTTATGTTAGAAGGGTGGGAAACAATCTGACGGTAAGTGGCCACCGTAGCCTATAGGACGCTTTCAATACCAAACACATCACTCACACCATTGCCTTCCCTAGCCCAATCGTCTACCCTATGGAACCCTGAATCCTTACTCACCGACAGAAATAAAACACTACTAAAAAGTATTGTTATTTTACTGAGTAAGGCTGAGTTACTACTTTAGACGGGCGCTCCAATACGAGCGGCAAGTCCGCTATGGCTTTAACTTCTAGTGATTAAATCTAAAGAAAAGTTTACTAGAAAAAAAAAGGTTCGAGTCCCGTCCGCTGCCTGGTCCGCTTGGATTTATTTTTCTAGTAAACTTTTCTTTAGATTTAAACATCTAGCAGTTAAATGCTTAAAAAATAAATAAAATCATAACTATAATTGCTATTTCTTCTTTGAAATGTTTAATACTTGAAAAAGTATTCATTTGACATTGTGGGTTACCTACAATGCGAAGAGATGGCGCTGCCTTGCAGCTTAAGATTAGGAAAATTTCGGCGCGGCTAATAGGGCCGTGGTAGCATAATGGTCAGTGCATTCGCCCGGATAGCGAAGGATGCGGGTTCGAGTCCCGTCCGCTGCCTGGTCCGCGTGGATTTTTTTTCTAGTAAACTTTAGATTTAAACATCTAGCAGTTAAATGCTTAAAAAATAAATAAAATCATTCCAGTGATTATATAATACTACATACTAAACATGACTAATACCATTTTATCTTGTTACAGGTATGTACGCGTCGACTCTATCATCATTAGTGAGTTACAAAGGTGAAGCACAGCAATTAATTAGTATAATTCGTCATTCGACTTAATTAACAGCGGCCCTTTGGATAGACATAATTTGCATGATCCAAACTTTCTTTTAGTCTATAGGAAAAAGTACTAATTAGAAGGCTAATCCACGCTCCACTCGTTCTGTTTCAACGAAATCCCGAGCTTTGGGAATATTTGGCGATCGCAGACCTTTGTGTCCAACAACACGAGCCTCAAAACGAAGCATACGTAATCTCTACGCTCCATACGACGACCGCTTTGGCGAGTCCCAGTGAAATACCGAATGGAAAACGTCGGTACAGTCTTAGATTAAAACAAAAAGGGTAGATACGGCACTAGCCTCACAAAAGTGATCCGCATGAATTGTGGTCCACGACCCTAATCGCTTTAGTCACAACTTGACATGCAAACGACGTACATGTGAACGCCAAAGAGAAATATTGCTAATATTTTGTGTTTATATGATAAAACAATGCCTAAGTAAGTGTGTTTTTAAAAAGTGCTCAAATTGCTCAAGAACTAAAAATAACACCTGCAGCATCACATTTCATTCGTAAGTACTATAAAATATATTTTTTCATAAAAATTGCTGTTTGTTTTGAATCTTATTCGGTAGTGACGTCGAGTACTGGTCGCGTGATTGGTCGGTAGTGCAGTGTCGCGGATCTCGCCGTCTCGTTCGCGCTGCCGTTGAAACTTAACGTGCTGTTTCGCTCGGGTCGGTAATGCAGTGACGCAAATCTCGCCGTCCCGTTCGCGCTGCCGTGAGATCAGATTTTGTTTGATGCAAGTATGAGAGTACCGTATATACCCTTTTTATTTTAATCTAAGGGTACAGTACTGACAATGCAAAGGCGAGTGAACGCAAAACGCGTTCCTTTGCGAAAGTAGGCGCTTGTAGACTGTGTCCTTGATTAAAATTTGAATTCGTACGTCGGGAGAATTCTTGGAATTCGCCGCGTCGATGGCGCGCGGACGTGATCCAAATGAGATGGAAGTAGGCTTCCACGTTGTTAGTGCTCCTGCGAATCCTTTGTGGTTCTATCGCACAGTGTTACCAACCCTTACCAAAAATTTCCCCTAAGTATATTTAAAAAATCCCCTAAAATTAGAATTTATATGTACCTACTTATTACCTTAATTCGTTCGTTGCTCATAAATTAAAACGTTACATATTTAGTTACAGTAAATTAATTTATTGAATAAATACAGTTTCCGAAGGAAAAAATCAAACGAAATTGAACTGACAGGCTGTTAAATCTTATTTAGCTGTTTTGATTGGTGGAATGAAACATGATTGTTATGTTGTTGTTTTATTATTGTATCCATTGGTGATAGGCAAAGAACTTTAGTCCATACAGCCTTAGGAAAACACCCGCCACACAGTCAGTTCAGTCGTTTCATATCGTGGTGCGTTCCATTCTACGCACAAAACTGAAAGAAAACACACGCTTTGTTTTTTAATTTAATTGCAAGTTTTGTTAAAAGCCCCTAAAAGAAGCCCCGAAAAATTCCAGCCCCTAAAAAAGTCCGTTTTAACACTTCTAGCCCCTAAATCTGGGGGCAAAACCTCTAAGTTGGAAACCGTGCTATCGCGCGTTGGCTCGTCCGCTCGCGGGTTGCATGTGACGCGGCCGTCAATTGTTAATTTGATAACCGCTATTGTGTGGGAAATGAGATAATTCTAGCTTACCCGTTTTGCCGGATGTTTGCATTGTTCGACATTTGATTGTGCCGTGTTATCGAATTTCGAGAGGCAATATTCAATTTGCAGATGGGCCGAGTTAGCTGCGCCCATATAGAAAACAATGAAAAAACCGCTTTACGTCGGTTTTTCTTTGCCGGATTATGCGTGCCTTTCCTCGTTGATATTCTGATTGTGATATTTGAACTTTATAAACCGTTCTAACGTATCGTGTCAAGCAAAATTTCCTCAGAGGATCCTTAAAAACGCTAATGAAGCTACTTTCTGCTTTAGATAAGCATGGAATAAGTATTAAACTACTATATTAAGATTCAACATAGTCTATGCCTTTGACGACCTCCGTGACCGAGTGGTTTGTACGGGTTTCAAGGTTTCGCCTACTCGAGAGGTCTCGTGTTCGAATCCCAGTAGGGGCAGATGATTGTGTGATGAATACGAGCATTTGTACCCCAGTCATGGATGTTTAATATGTATTTCTATATAAATATAGTTATATATGTATGAGTATATGTATCCTATCCGCTACCCTAATCTCCCATAACACAAGCCTATAGTGCTTACTTTGGGAATAGGCTAATTAGTGTGAGTGTTGGAAATATTTATTTGCATGACCGATCATCCTGATTCATTTGAAAGCCTGAGTTTTCTCAACAAGCGACCATTTAGATGAAATAATCTACAAAAACCTCTCGCGAGCGTAATGAAGTCTTCAGTAGTCAGGCAGGTACAGGTCGCGGCATGCTATATATAGCGATAGCTTCGCTTGGGTATGACTGGAGAGCCAATCGGCGCAACGCACGTCCACCCGCGCACCTCGTTTCCCCCCAAGACATCTTAATTTTTACTTCTGCGCAACGATATAAGATACCCTAGATACACCAATACGAACAAAATCATGGCCGAAACCTGGCCAAAAGGTACATTGAACGATTCACGGAGCTCCGTAAGATGATCGCGTAGTCAAAATCTATTAAAGGCATTATTAAAATATTGAAAGTAACCTTTAATATATACTGTATAAAGTCTTAAATAAAACGCATGCGTCGAGGACTTTTGACAGTTCGAAATGCACGCTCGTAAAATTTTACGACTTATTGCTATATGCGGAAGAATTTAGACCTTAGTTTTTTGACTCTACGCGCAATTCTGAACGCACTGTTAGCAATATAGCAGGCACAGACCGCGAGGAAAAAAGACGACTATAAGACGACGTATGACCGACCATGCATTTGAATATCACAATTATTTTATATTAAATCAGTTTGTAATAAGTATTAGTTCAAAATTTACTTCAAATGCGTTAAATTAACAAACATTGACTAGATACCTTTCGAAAAAACGACACTTTACGTACTCTAAGTATTATTTTCGCATTTTTTCGCGGAGCTCTATGGCATCTTGACTTTGTAACGGTCCGCGCGTGACTGTGGACCAAGAAGTGCTTGAGTGGAGTTCAAGCACTTCTTGATTGGGACACATTTTGAGCGCTCGTGGTGTATCTAGGGTATTTAATACCGTTGCTTCTGCGTAATAACGGCCAGTGCTAGAGTTTCGTGCCGCGCCTTATACGAAGTTTTAATAAAGCAGCAAACATATTAAGCAAACATAAATAGTTGCCTGGCACTAATTAGTTGGACTTTGAGTTTTGAACTCCGGCTAGTTTTCCCAAGAATGATTAGCTATTGAAGTTGAAAATTATTTAGTTACCGACTTTTCGCTGTGAAAATTGGTTTGACCTATAAATTTTTAGCTATTCGGAGAAATTGCCTATTGAACCCAAAGACTAAATAAATCTATTTGAAAAAAGAAATTGAAGAAATAGGAATGTATCTTCTTCGATCTTTTTCGTGAAAAAAGCTAGGATTCAGACTTTTTCCGTGGAAATAAACTCGATTATTGTCTCAAAAATTCGAAATAGGCTCCGAAGCCTTTTTTATCTCGATTCATTTTCTTCTCGTTCGTAGTATGTGTTACACAGAAAATTAATCGATTTGGCAGAGTTTGTGTAAGAAAAAGGGTATCACGTCATTATAGACATTAAGGCTCATAAATGGTCGGTTTAAAGGTATGAACACAGTAATTGGAATTGGAATCACCTAATGAATTAATTCGCGTTTCGACGAGGAGGAAGTAGAAATATTTGGTCAGGCAAGCAGATGAAATGAGTGGACTAAGTACTTTGATTGCTTTACGTTTGGCTACATTTTTCACTACTCGTTAATGCCATCGAGGAGCTCGATGGCGCAAGTGGTTAGCGCGTTCGACTGCGATCGTTGAAGTTAAGCAACTTTCGTAGTGGTCGGTCATTGGATGGGTGACCAAAAATTCATTATCTCGAGGTCCTCCGTGCGGGAGGCACGTTAAGCCGTTGGTCCCAGCTGCATCCGCACTGGGTCCGCGTGGTGGGTCTCCTTATTCCATTCATAGGTAAGGCCTGTGCCCCAGCAGTGGGGATATTATAAGGCTGATGATGATGATGATGATGACATTTTCATATCTAGGTAGGTGGGGGCAACTGTCCGCCCTTGTATACAGGAAAAAAATTACAAAGCGACGTCATGGTCTTTTATATTTTCATATTTTTCCCTTATTTTTTTTACAGTATCAACTTTGACATCCAACTTTTTGTATCAAATTCGGGATGTCCCTAAAGTTTCTTAATTTATAAGCACATTATACTTAAT
Organism: Chilo suppressalis; assembly: GCA_902850365.2. NCBI lineage: Eukaryota > Metazoa > Arthropoda > Insecta > Lepidoptera > Crambidae > Chilo > Chilo suppressalis. The sequence goes on from OU963894.1 coordinate 3,187,132, forward strand.
AAAGTGCGGCGCGTGATCAATCTCATTATATCAAATTTTTCATCGTTATCACTTTACAATAAACGAGATAGAAGAGAGCTTTTAAAAAGTTTAGTAACAAATTAAATTTGAGAGATTGACCTAATAAACCACGATCAAAGTAACTTTTGATTTAATGACTGAGATCTTTCCGAGGAGCAATATTTGACTTTAGAATTAATAAGAGTATCTTCAACAATTGTTCTCAACAATTTTCGCATGGGTAGGTATCTACAATCTAGGGCATAGTGGTTTTACTGCCAATCTAGTCCTTATTCCTAGGTAATAGAGACGCTATCAGTGTCATATTTCAACCAATGATGAAGTTTTAGCTGTATCATTTATTATATTTACGATGTTGAAATACGATACTGAATTGCTGCGGGATCCTGATTTTCGTATGTAGAACTAGCGGCCCGCCCTCGCTTCGCTTCGGTGTAGAGCTGAAGTGAAGACTACAGTTTTTGTTCTCAGGCTTGTATTATACACAATGACATTCATCTATGATTCTTCTTATACCTGCATGCAAAGTCTCAGCCCGATCGGTTTAAAATTGACAAAGTTTCATACAAACTTTCATACCCTATTTTATCCCCTTGGGGGTAGAATTGATCAAAATCCTTTCTTAGCGCATGCCTACGTCATAACATCTACCTGCATGCCAAATTTCAGCCCGATCCGTCCAGTGGTTTGGACTGTGCGTTGATAGATCACTATGTCACTCAGTCACCTTTGAGTTTTATATATACATATAGATACATCTTGTAATTAATCGAGCTCCTCCGTGCTTCGGAAGGCACGTTAAGCTGTTCCCGGCTGCATCTGCAGTCGTTAGCACCCGCCATTCCGCACTGGGCCCGCGTGGTGGGTAATGGCCCAATCTCCCTATTCCATCCATAGGGAAGGCCTGTGTCCCAGCAGTGGGGACTTTAATAAGCTAATAATGATGATTTAACTATAAATACGGAAAATTCAACAAAGTCACATCACAATTGGATGAACAGTTTTGTACCAAACATACCTACAACATACCTATATGTAACAAACATACCTACAACATACCTACATGTGACAAACATACCTACAACATACCTACATGTGACAAACATACCAACAACATACCTACATGTGACAAACATACCAACAACATACCTACATGTGACAAACATACCTACAACATACCTACATGTGACAAACATACCAACATGTGACAAACATACCTACAACATACCTACATGTGACAAACATACCAACAACATACCTACATGTGACAAACATACCTACAACATACCTACATGTGACAAACATACCAACAACATACCTACATGTGACAAACATACCTACAACATACCTACATGTGACAAACATACCTACATGTGACAAACATACCTACAACATACCTACATGTGACAAACATACCTACAACATACCTACATCTGACAAACATACCAACATGTGACAAACATACCTACAACATACCTACATGTGACAAACATACCTACAACATACCTACATGTGACAAACATACCTACATGTGACAAACATACCTACAACATACCTACATGTGACAAACATACCAACATGTGACAAACATACCTACAACATACCTACATGTGACAAACATACCTACATGTGACAAACATACCTACAACATACCTACATGTGACAAACATACCAACAACATACCTACATGTGACAAACATACCTACATGTGACAAACATACCTACAACATACTTACATGTGACAAACATACCAACAACATACCTTCATGTGACAAACATACCTACAACATACCTACATGTGACAAACATACCTACAACATACCTACATGTGACAAACATACCTACATGTGACAAACATACCTACAACATACCTACATGTGACAAACATACCTACAAAGCAATATCAGGTGGGTATCACAACGCTACTATGTTTTACCTAAATCTGTTGGTAAGAAACTTTTAGCCACAAGTTTATCCAAAAAAAAAAACAACTTCGATATGAAAACTTATAATTCACTTGTTAAGTCATATAAATATCTAAAACTATTTTAATAACATGTCCAAAAACAAGGCCTGGCAGCAACAAAAGACCTGATACTCAGGTTTAATTAAAGAACTGTCCCGAAAACGCCCGCGCCGACCGTCGTTTTTAATTTGAGCTGTAATTAGTATTTTTTTTTCTAGAAAACCTTTAAGTGATTGTGCACCAAGCCATCGACACAGCAGTACTGGCTACAAGAATATCAAATCGGCCAGAACTCTGCTTAGAATTCTTATTGTAGCTTGTGATATACACTTTTTTATTAGTAAAAAAGCTTTATCTACGTTCTTTTAGTTTAGATATTAAATGCCGAACAACAATATATAATGCCGGCACCTCACTTGACTATTCATTTTGCTATTTGTAAACTTGACATCAGTGTGTCCTTGACGACCTCCGTGGCCGAGTGGCGGCCGGGTTTCATGGTGTCGCCGACTCGAGAGGTCCCGGGTTCGAATCCCGGTGGGGGCGGATGTTTGTGTGATGAATACAAGCATTTGCACTCCAGTCATGGATGTTTGATATGTATTTCTATAAAAATATACTCATATATGTACAATATATGTATTTCATCCGTTACCCTAGTATCCCATAACACAAGCCTTACTGTGCTTACTTTGGGGCTAGGCTAATTGGTGTGAGTGTTGAAAATATTTATTTATTTAATATAATCTAATATACATTTTTAAACGGCACTAAAGCCAATTACGGAAACTCATTTTGTATTTTGTTCGAAAATTCAAATTATGTTATTAAAATTAATATTAAAATAAAATTAATAGTCGCTTTAAGCCCATTTGTAGGTGTTTCATAGGTTGTTATATATTTATTTTAAGCATTTAACTGCTAGATGTTTTAAAACTAAAGGAAATTGTACTAGAAAATATTCTACCTAGACTGAGTACTTTTTTTTCTAGTAACATTTTCATTGTATGTAAATATTGTAATAGGACCTATTACAACCTAAATAAAACACCTTTAAGGTTTACTACCAATTAAATTAATAGATTATATTAAACCAAATCTAAAAATAAACAGATGTACGATCTGTCTTGTACTACGATAGTTAACCGAGATCAAGCAGGCAAACACTTTATCAAATCACCCAGAATTTCCAAGAACATCAAATTTCAGTTCAGATTCTATTTTCGCAATTATTTCCTTCTTAGAAATCACAGATTATGTAATGGAGCTTCAATTAAGTCTCGAATTCGTATTATTTATCCCGATTAGTTAGACAGTAATCGTGATCTTGAAAATACTTTAGTTAAATAAAACTAGTTTTTTACAGGTTAATGCACGAAACTTTATTTATTTATTTATTGACGTTTCGCAGCCTTTACAGGCTGCGCGGTCAGAATCATTTTTTTATTTAATTTTGTCGCGCTACCTTCGAAAGACTTTTATTGAGCGTTCGGTTATTTCATTGTTCGATTTTTAGTTCGAAATCGGGAATCTTTAGTTAATTTACAGTATTATCTAATTTTGTTTTATATTTAACTAGCTGTGTCCTGTGGTGTTACCTGTGGTTTATTAGGGATATTTTCCCGCAGTAAAACGTAGCTTATGTGTTAATCTAGGGTGTTAGCTAACTCCATACCAAATATTTTTGTAATGTCTGGGATACGTCTTACCTACCTGCTGGCATTATTTAAGTACTTTAAGATGTTTGAGTCAATTTTGTTTTTCGTTTTTGATTAGATTTTCTGTACAAACCGCCCGCTCCGACTTTAAAAGAGTGAAATTTATTTTTATATTTAGTTGTAGGCTTACGTTATTGCATTATCAGTTTCCAATCGTGCCTAAAGTATTATTCATCGATTCGTGTCGTGTCGTTCGCTTGGAACATTGCCTGAGATAATTCATGAGAACAAAGTCATATAATTCTCTTAATTATAATCAATAGCCTATCCTAGTCCACTGCTGGACATAGGCCTCTCCAATTGCACGCCACTCAAATCGATCTTAGGCTAAATTTTTTAATTAATTGGCTAATCTTAATAGGGGTGATGACGGGGTACAGTAAACGAAATTCTATTTAGTCCGTCAGTTAGATGATCAAAAAATAATGGACACGTATTTTTTCTTTGGGCAATCAACCAAAAAATGACAAAGTTATAGCGCGTCAAAGTTTGGTAGTAGGGGCTCGTGACGTCACTTTTAAGTGAAAATAGTACCAAAACGTGATGTCATGCGACTTTTCAAATCAATATATCTCTGCAATGTTTATATTATGTGATAAAAGAAAAAATACGTGTCCAATACTTTTTGATAATCTACATGATAAACGAATAAAAAAAATTAGTCATCATCCCTATTATAACTTGTTAAAAATATATCTGTATTTTAAATGATGTAATGGTGGAAGGTGACTCTAAAAGTATCTCTGAAGACATTATTCAATTTGACGACTCTGTATATAACAATACAGGGAGAAAAAAAACAGCCCTTGCTGAGCTTCTTGCCGGTTCTTCTCAGTGCAAGGTCTCCCGCCGTAGTTTTGCGAACCGATAGCATAGCTTCTTGACCTGCACAAGTGCTTGTAACAGCCTAGACTGAATAAATGATTTTTTATTTTGATTTTAAGACTTTATTGTCATAAGTAGAACTTCTTCACGTCTGAACAGCTGGAGCGATTTTAATATAATTTGGTATGGAGTTAGCTGGCACCCTGGATTAACACATGGGCTACGTTTTACTGCGGGAAAATATTCCTAATAAACCGCGGGTAACACCGCGTGAAACAGCTAGTATTTTATAATCCTCACTCCTTGTTTTGTAGAGCAGTAAATATGTTTGTATTATAGATATAATTTTTATTTTTTAAGCATGTAACTGCTTCATGTTTAAATCTAAATCTATCTCTTACGGTTTGGCCGCTGAAACAGCACCACAGACGGACGGACTTGTCTATTAGATAAGAGATTATATTTTACTTGGTAGCAACACAAGGGTCCGGTACCAAACGTTAACATTTTCAATTCAGCCGGTCTTTGCGGCCGAAGGCGGTGCATTAACATAATTGCAGCTACTATATTGATTGGCGGGCTCGCGAGAAGGTGCACTTTTACTACGCCTGCGAAGAGAACAGGGCAGCTATGGAGTTTCAATCGTAACATTAATAACAGGACGGCTATGGAGCTTCCAAAGTGTCGGTCGATTCTACTTTTAGCTAAAAGGTCTGCTGATGTACAGTCGCAGCTCTTTAATACTTTCGTATGTACACCCATTCATCATAATCAGCTGATGGACATCTCCTCAAGGGATTTCCATATGCAACGATCCCACGCTCTCCGCATCCAATGTACACCCATTAGAGACGAAGTAATTCACTATAACCAAGGCACAAAAATAATCTATTTATATATATAAAACTCAAAGGTGACTGACTGACATAGTGATCTATCAACGCACAGCCCAAACCACTGGACAGATCGGGCTGAAATTTGGCATGCAGGTAGATGTTATGACGTAGGCATCCGCTAAGAAAGGATTTTGATCAATTCTACCCCCAAGGGAATAAAATAGGGAATGAAAGTTTGTATGAAACTTTGTCAATTTTAATCCGATCGGGCTGAGACTTTGCATGCAGGTATAAGAAGAATCATAGATGAATGTCATTGTGTATAATACAAGCTTGAGAACAAAAACTGTAGTCTACACTTCAGCTCTATACCGAAGCGAAGCGAGGGCGGGCCGCAATGTCAATGGCGATGTTGTTTGGTAGCATTCTCTTAGCAATCTTAGCTTACTTGATTTTTATCTATGCGTGTACTCAATTAGAATTTAGTTTGATCGCTATTTATATTCAAACCTTATTTTTAAAAATAAGTTCCTTAATCATTTAAATACCACTTGACTAATACGGTAAAATTTAAATTTCCATAGTTTAAAATATTGTGATAAATAGTGCAGCCTGACACCTGGACAGAGTTAAGTTTTCTCGTGTATAAAATCTATAAATATAGTGCAATGAAAATTTTTAGTACTATATACGCATGCAATGGCAATCTTTTAGTAAGACAGCACGAAGATTGTCTTTTTGTACATTCTTTTTAATGTTTCCCATTCTCATACCAATTAGCTTAGCTCCAAAGTAAGCACTGTAAAGCTTGAGTTATGAGATGCTTGGGTAACGGATAATAATACATATTTAAGTATATTTTATTTAGAAATATATATAAACATCCATGATTGAGGTACAAATGCTCATATTCATCATACTAACATTTGCCTCCACCTGGATTCGAACCCGGGACCTCTGAGTAAGCAACGTCATGAATCCCGGCGTATATACCACTCGGCCACGGTGGTCGACCGGGATATTGTTATTGGGTTTGTCTTATTGGCTTCCTTAAATAAATTTTTCACTTTAAAATCTAGAGGAAGGCGACTCCACCGCACTGCTGTCCCCCGCCTATCAGTAGGCGTCCAACTCGTCAGTAGCCTACGGTAGCTCGCAGATACGATCACGGCCAGCGCAAACTGTAATGGCCTCACTCTTTCCATTCCAATTGAAATATTAAGCCGTGTTATCTCAACATTTGAATATTGGCAGCTCGTTCAACAGTATTATTACAGTCGATAAATTCGACGAAATTTGTTATTTGAATCTGAAATGTGAACTTTGGACTCATGAACAAACTTCAATTATTACAAGTTCATCACATTAAAATTTATAATGGTGAATGTTTTTCAGAAATGTAAATTTCAAAAAGTTGTTACCAACTATTTTACTTAACTAGACTTCAGATGAATTAAAAGATCTAAGTTTAAAAAAAATGAGCTCATTCTAATTGCAGAGATCGCGATTAGGAAAGAACAATAAGCCGGTTGGAATCTATGCTATAACAGAAATTTCGCAATTCTACTCTGAACTGTATAAAAGGAAAGAAGTGAGACCGAAACCGAAGATAACGGGAATTCACCTCATTAAAGCAGTTCCTTTTTCCTATCAATACTTCTGAGTCAGCGATTGGACTTGCAGAGAATGCAAAAGTTAGACGCTAACCAGATATTCATCTAGATAAAAACTCTGAATGCAGAGCGCAAACCAGTAGTGTGGATATTGTTCCAAAAGTTGATATTACCGGAGCTGAAATAAACATATTTAAAACTAACTTTCTTCATACTATAAACCGTGGTATGGATAAAAAAGAAAGAAAAAAAAATAAGTACACTAAACTTGACTTTAATGAATTATCGTAAAGCTTATGTTTTAGGTTTTAACATTGTTTATTTCTGGCATTAAACATATAACTGCTGATAAATGAAACAGAAGCAACGTTTTGAAATTTGTATGTATGATAACGCTTCCAATGTGCACCTTTATCTGAAGACAATGGCAAAATCCTAAGAGGTCCAAAGTAATCTTATCTAAGATTGCCCCATGAACAAGAAATAAAATTTTATGTCGTCTTTTGCTATCCCGCTCCTTCTGAAAGGGCAAATAAAACTGCCAGCAATAAAACATCGTAACGTATTTGTCATTCAAAATCGCGAACCACGTCTCGGGCGGCCGTAACGGATCCAGATCTTAATCCGTACGCGTTTTGAATTTGCAATTTTATTTGATTTCCGATTTAAAATTTTATTACAGCACCCACCCCCTTATTCAGCTCTGTCGACAATCAAACGCACACATGACAGTTTTCCTAACGTTCAAAACGGTAAAGGAGAATTTGCATTCTCAAATAAAGGAATTATTTAGAATACCTTAAGGTTTCTAGCCATGAGTTGTCTTCTGTTTGAAACTACCTTTATCATTGGACATTAAAGTATCAAGTTTGTTTGCATGCTACATGTGTAATTTAAATATCATCTCTTTTTATCTAAAGAAAATTTTACTAGAAAAAAAATCACGCGGAACAGCTTAAGAAATGCTAGAGAAAATTCGACGCGGCCGTCAGGGCCGCGGTAGCATAATGGTCAGTGCATTCGCCCGGATAGCGAGGGGTGCCTGGTCTGCTTGTTTTTTTTCTAGTAACATTTTTTTTAGGTTTAAGCATTTAGCAGTTTCAGTTAAATGCTTAAAAATAAAAATATTGTCACTTTTTATTTTAGGACTAGTTCTCTGCGCTCTTTCTACTAGCAAATTCTATATATTGATTTCCCTTTCAATCTAGCAATGTAGATTGTTGTTTATTTTGACTCAATTCTTTTTTCTATTGTTGCCAACTATTTGGTTATTTTTTTTAATATTATGAGGTATTCATCCTGCCTGTTACCTTTTTACATCATTCATCACCTTCGTTTTCTTTTGAAGCATTCCCTTTCTGTCGCTGGGGTAATTTAAAGAAAATAGAAATACGTTTTTATTTGTGTAAACCAACATACCGTCCCTCAAGGTGTAGTTAAAACGTCGTCTAAGATGGATCGGTACAGCAGAAAGGAAAAAATTAAGGTTTCGCGGCAATATTTTAAATTTATTTGCGTCTGCGATGCAAATTATGAAATAGAGATGAGGGGACTTTTTATTTCCTTCCCTTTAATCGAATAGGGGAGCATTGTTAATACTACGAGGGCCAAACTGTTTGCTTTGCGTTCTCGTTTGATGGAAGCTGAATTATGATGCTATTTATTGGTACTGGAAGTTGTAAATCCTTTGAAAATCCTATGGTTCCTTGCACAAAGATCTTGCTGGAACGCAGCGTCTCTCGTCTGGATTTAACATAAAATAACTCCGTCTGTTGGATATATGCTCACTTTAAATTCTACACTAAACTTGCTTTTGGCAAAGTTGTGGCTTTTGATATTGAATACTGATTCTTACAATGTTGCAATATCTTCATTATCACAACACTCCAAATGAAGATACGCTTAAGTTAGGTACAATATTATGTTTCTAATTAAAAAATCAAAATATTTCGTTAGATAAATTTCAAATAATAAAATATTGTTAATGAACTTGCTCCACAGTATTATTATCAAAGGAGCGTGAATAGAAGTGGGTTATTAGAAATTTCCAACAACAAAACAACTTTGCAGTATCACCATGTAGCTGTACCAATATCCCTTAACAAGCTCCATATTTCCAATAATAATAAGCAAGAGGAACAAAAACTAATCTAACTCGAACACTCGTAAAGATAACATAGGTCGATCCCATGGGTCCATCCACTATTTAGCCGCTTTTACAACTCTGTCGAAGTAAGCCCGTCGATAATTTAGTAGTACCGCACTCGGAGCAGACGGTCTAGTTTGGTGCGACAAAGTATTAATCGAAAATGAAACTCTATACTTGTGCCCTTGGCAATCAAAAGTGGGTTTATTGTTGTTGATATCGGTTTTAATGGGTTGGCCAGGATCCTGATAATGCCATTCCACTGGCCCTTTATGAGTTAATAAAAAAATACGGTCAAGATAAATAAATTTATCAGTATGATAATAAATAACCTAACAACTGCCAGTCCGAATCTCGCACGAAGGGTTCTGTTTTCCGTACCTTAGCACTTACTAGATTTAACATTGCTAATGCACATATTTTTAAAATTACGCTAAAATACCAAAGTCTTCTTTTCACCATGGGGATCCTCATCAACCTGCCTTTTATTTTTAATATTCCTCATTATGGCGGCAATAAAACTATCATCCTTGTGAAAATATATACGGTCTACATTTTATGGATGGACGAGTAGCGTTACCTTAAAAATTTCAATTCCACTATTCTAGGCAAAAAATATAATATCAGGTTTTGACACTGATTTATTAAAAGTTTTTATCGATGAATGGTGTTCAGTTCTAATAGGACTTTTATCGCATTTTCTTTTCACTTCTCACAAATTTAACATCGAAAAATGAAGCGGATACATTTTGCTTACTATGAAGGTAATTTTATCAACTCTACAACAAAACTTTTTTTTTAATAACGTTAAAATCTGTTTTTTTTATGTGTGCTTCTTTATTTTTACTTCCGCTAACACCGAGTGAATTTCTGGCATTTTTGAAGACGCCTTGTCCAAAATTCGCAGCCCCCAACGCTCATATTGACACAATGGACAGACTAAGCTGAGAAAATGTGCCGTCATTATAAAATTTGACGTTCATAAATCATGAGTTCATTCCGTCTGGATTGCGCACAATAACAGTATTCGTGTAAGACAATGAGGGGTGAACTTGTACCCCAGTAATCTGCGCTGCGATCGGTAACCTCCGGTCGCGTTCGGTTGTGACCTGGACAATGTAGCGTTTGAACTTGAGGAAATATTTGCAATACTTTATTTATGGCCTCAGAAAAAACTCTTAAGAAATCTTTTTTTAATGCAGCAACTAAATTTATAAGGTAGCCTTTGATAAAAGAAAGTACCTACTCGAAGGTATCGTCTCATATTCACAGCTCGGCTTTATAATTACAGAAGCTATTTTGTTATTTGGATTTTTTTACAGTAAAACAAATAAGTGTAAAAATATGAAAGTGAAAACTTGTTGCAATACTTATTTATATGAACAGACAACATTGTTTCTTGAAATTAAGTGGTTCATAAGTATCAATCATCAAAACAATATTTTAAATGAAAAGTATTTTAAATGAACCTGTAAATGATCTTACATAAGTACATATTAAAAAACATCGTTCAAACCAAACAAAAAGATATTGGTTTGCGTGGAAAGAAAATTTTATGATGTCACCGGCTAACACATGCAATGCTCGAATATAAACGACTTATAAAGAATCTCTCTGTAAGACGTCTCTTACAGTCGCTTTCTCATTTGCCGCGATAAAGATGACCTTTCATGGCGGTGAAGCTGAGCGCAAACTTCGTGGAAGTGGAAGAATTTACTGGACTTTTTTATCAACAGTCCTTCGGAAGAATCAGTGGAGATTAAAATACTAACGCGTCTGGCGACGCCACTGATTGAAGATTTAATTTCTAGGAAACAAGTTGTTTAAGAAAGTTCATAATCAGGATACTTCTAAAGAGTTTCGGCCTATCTAGCAATTCTTAAAATGTATCCCGTAATAATGTAATGTATATACTGAGAATACACTTAGCTTTAATTCGATTAGTTTATTCAATTTCAATAATATTTGGCATTAGCAATAATTTATATAAAAAATTTAGTTTTGGTGCTAACTACATGGCAAACGTTGCATTAGTTTTCGTTCCACTTCCGTGTGTTGTTGAAGTACTATGTGACAAATTGACAACAGCACATTAATCAAAACAAAATCGTCTATCGAAGTGATAGATTGTTCTTCCGCATTATTTATTTTTGTTTGGTTCTTATTTAGTCATCAAACTGACAACAGGAAAAATATGTTCGCTTCATCCGAGATAATAGAAATAATTCTGAATTGTTTCATAAACATCCCTGCACGCTATTACTGATACTTATATTAATACACTTATAAACGGGTTATGAATTTTGTATCAGTATTTAAATTTTACATCATACTTCACGTCTCAAACCTGTTCAAGTACCGAAACCGTAAGGTTTCATGTTATGTAACTAAGCGAGAGATTTTCCCTTTAATAAACCTCCAAATACTTATTACTTTAAATCAGATTAGATTTATTCAGATTATCTTAGATAATTAAGGAATAAGTGCTGTAAGTCATCCTCTTTAGTGAAGTCCGCACAGTTAGTGATTCTTGCTCACCTCTAGATATAGCGGGCGGTCGTGACGAGCCGTCGTGAGACACAACGATCCGGCCCGACTGTCAGCATATCAGCTAAACGCTGGTGTAATGTTCCTATGTAATTGCTCGTGATCCACAGAACAGATAGTCCGTGTGAAAGCGTCTGATGAGAAAAACGTACTACGATCTGGCATGTTGACAGCCACCAACATGAAGAAGATAACTTTAATGACGAAAGTGATGATAATGACACGGAATAGATTGATAATGGTGTTGAAATTCGTGAGCTGACACCGTCAAGATCTGTTGAATCTAGTGGTAAAATATATTAAGTTCAATTATTACTTCTTAATACAAATTAATTACTAATTCTTAATACATGTTTGCATCTTTGTCAATTGTTTAAAGTCAAATAGGTAATGAATGAGGCTTGGACATGATGCTGAAAAAGTGGACCTTAGGGCTATTGCATGATAATCATATATTATGGGAGAAAACCAAAGTTCCAGTATTTATTAAAATAAATATTGTACCAAATATTTTAAATATAAATTTGATTGTCATTTCTATTAATGTTAGTTATCTGAGAGGCCTACCTGTGAAATTGGGCGTATCATATTTTTTTAAATTCCTATTCCTCTTTGATCGCACACTACATGATTCTATCAAAATTGTTAAATGTTATTTGGGTCCGATCCACAACGTCGATAGTAATATCGATTAGTACCCAAATGAAGAGGATTAATCCCATTGGTGTTACTCATTGAGTTATTGTAATCTCGAGGCATTCTGTTCAGTCACCCTTCTGATAGCGAGACCTTATCGACGGTGATATGCCATCAGCGTGATTAACAGACTGTCAAATATTCACATCTGGCATTCGTGTGGGAAGTGATTCTAATTGACACAGCTTACAGCGTTTAGTTTAACTATAACTCAATATAGTACGCGAATGACGAACTCAATTCTCATAATTATGTAGATAGTGTAATTATTGTTGTTTGACAATAATTTACTACATTGTCCAACTTGATTATGTTTAATGTTACTTCATAAATTTTTCTTAAACCATATTTTGATGAAAAGTGAACTTTAAAAATAATTTAATAATGTTTGTTTGAAACATAGAACACACCTATTAAATTATACCTTCTTAATACTAATGGGTACTTTATTTAATTTACCTACTGATATTTCACATAATTAGGCTACAGATTCTTTCATAAAAATAATATACAGTGAAATATCCAAAGGGCGCATGCCAAGACCTCAATGTTAATAAAAGTCAAGTCTTGATAGGTACGCACGCACGCAAGCCATAAAAACGCACACAATATTATGAAGCGCATTCTCCGTATATTCTTTAAATGGTAATATTATACAATTAGCGCATCCCTGGTGATTGCTAGAGTAATATACCGAACCCTCCTTTCACTTGAGATGTATTGTATAACAAATGGTTTCAGCTAACCCACCTGCGTCGGTAACGATCGCAACGCACAGTGAGGCACTTTGAAACTTTACACTCTATCATATTTAATCGTAGCTGTTTAGGAAAACATGCATGTAAAATTATTCGAGGGGAATTCCACAATGGTTGGATACGTTCATGTTTCACACAATACCTCGGGTTTGTTAAAGTTGCAAGTAAGCTTTTACTTCGGAGTTTGCTATTTGCCAGTTTTCTGAATGCGTCATCTTCGAGAATCATCGTTGTGTTAAGTAGCACGTTAACTATTAGTCGAGAGATTAAACTATCAATGTGGGCTATAATAGCACCATGTGATTTAATGTATGTTATGTTATTACTGTTTATTACCTTACATAATCACATAGCACCTTTGTCATAGTTTACTTGACATAAATTAGATGTTAGGTTCGCTATTTGACATCTGTTATTGGTTAAACAAACCGGCATACCTAAATAAAGTTATAATAGGTCAAATACAAGAAAAAAGCCAGATAAATTATGGACATTTTTATTTGTTCGGAGTTCTGCACAATTTATTTAAGTTCTTTCTACGAGTTTCCGGGATGAGGTTTGTAGGTCATCAATTCCTTCACTCATTAGTCTGTCAGCCGAGCAGATGGTTTGTGATGCATTATGATCGATTGCCTGTGAAAATAAATCATTAATTTTCCTAAGCAACATTACTGCACTAGAAATGTTTTCAGTGGCTAAAAACTAAGCCATTACTTTTAGTTTTGATTATATAAATGTTGCTATGTTATTGTTTGTGTCATCTATATGAACTCTTTATGAGCAGGGTTAGGTATTATAATCATAATCAATCATAATCAAAATCATTTATTCAGTTTAGGCTGTTACAAGCACATATGAATGTCTAGAAGCTACGGTTACGCCACGCCATCGGTTCGTAAATCTACGGCGGGAGACCTTGTACTGAGAAGAACCGGCAAGAAACTCAGCAAGGGCTGTTTTTTTCTCCCTGTTTTATCATTTACAGAGTCGTCAAGTTGAAAAATGACTTCAAAGATGATTCATGAAGTCACCTTTCATTACATATTGTGATATTATACATTAATTGTTCACCTGCATTTTGATTGCTGTGTCACACAGTATAAATACAAACAGAGTTATTTATAATAGGTGCAATTAAACATTTACATCTTAAAACACATAAATAAGAATATTGACTCAACATAACCTCTACATAGCACCTAACACGAGAACTCGTGAGACAACGTTTGCCATGCCATCTAAAACCTGATTAACATCCACCATGTGACGTCTTCGAATTTCATACAAAGACGGGGAATTTGCATTATAATTCCGCAGTGTGGGCACACCCCGTGTGAGCCCGAATCTTAGTTCAACTTCAACAAATTACACAAACAGCGTAATCCGTGACGTACGCCGGCGCCATGTTAGCCGACCATGTTTGTCATGCCTGGTAATTAGGTAATTGCATAAAACGGTACGGGCTGTTCGCCACCGACCTACTCTGTTCTGATGTTGACACGGCCGTATCGGGGATGGCTTTCGGTTGATTGCGAGACGTATGTTTGGGGTGCTTCATGGAAGGGCACTGGCAGTTTGACTCAACTTCCTACGTAGAGCATAGGACTGCATGGAATTGTGTTCGCTCCAATTAAACAAATATCCCTAGGTTTACGCTCGTGCATTCACGCCCGCCGTAGCCATTCCAGCTTTGGTAGAGCATCAAAGATGAGATTCATCATGGAATAAATAAGTTTAGTATGTATTGCACTCCAATAGCTACACCACAATGAAACGCCACATTTAACATTGGCATTAGCAGGCACTAATCCATATTAGGCCTGCCTGGTGGAGCATGGCCCGCTTTTCAGTTGCCTATGGATAGGCAAGATTTTTTGTGCCCAAATTTTTAATCGCCTACAATAGTTTCCTAAAGGCAAATGAGCTTCCCAGATAAACTATGTTGATGTCTACTAATAATTTAATGTGTGGGATTTATTAGAAACAAATATAACACCAAACCACCACCACTAATACAATACAGTTAATGAATAGTGTGACAAAATTATACGAAGCAAAGAAGCGTCCAATAATAAAATCTAAGGTTTCAATGATAACATTAAGAACTATCCAAGTGTTTCATTATTTTCGATTTATATTAAAATGCTATGGCCGCTGCATCTATTTTCAGTGGCAAACACTATGCCTTTTCAATTAACTCGATCATTAATAATGTTAGGGTGCTGTCGAATTGGGGAGTAAAATTTAAAAAGCACTAACATTCATATATCGTTTTCTTTTGTTTCAGGTAAGAGAATGCCTGATTTGAAAAAAAATCAAACGATGGATGATAATGAAAAAATTCAACCGTAAGTATTTCCAGTAAGAAAAGGTATCAATTATTGCTATGATAAATTAACAATTTGCTTATATCATTAAATTCGAAAATTGATATTAAATTACCTCGCATGTAGTAATCCAATTTAGTCTAGAACAAGACTTTAACAAGTGTTGTTTTAGACTAAATTAACTTTCAACCTTGAATAAACCTTCAAGGTGAAAATATAAAAACTATAATTAGCTCAGAAGTTAAATAAAACCCGAGACATGAAGTTGATGTAGGTTTTTTTAACAAATTCGTGTTAGTAAATAATATTGCCTGAAATCACATGCGCAGCGTTATCTGATCTGTTAAGTGTATGCTCTAGAGCATAAGCGATAGCGTTTCATTCAAGAAGTAATGCGGTTTGAGTCAAAAACTTATGGCATGTTTTTTAAGCATTTTTAAATATCTTACATTACATAATCGTCTTGATGCAACTCACAATTACTCCAATATAAACAAACTTTACAATATATTCAAAGGTTAACTAAAAAAAGAGAGCGGTTTAACTTCGAATTTGAGATAATAATAATAAATATTTCCAACACTCACACTATTTTGCCTAGCCCAAAGTAAGCACTGTAAGGCTTGTGTTATGGGATACTAGGGTAACGGATAGAATACATATACTGTACATATTATATAAGTATATTTATATAGATATATATATATATTAAACATACATGACTGGAGTACAAATGTTCGTATTTATGACACAAACATCTGCCCCCACCGGGATTCGAACCCGGGACCTCTCAAGTCGGCGTCGCCATGAAACCCGGCGTATAAACCACTCGGCCACGGAGGTCGTCAATATATAAGATTAGTTCTTGATACATTTTTTTTAACGAATACATTTCATTGTACCCCAAACTGGTTACAATAAAAACTTTAGATTATAATCGCTATTGATTTACGATCAAACTGAAAAAAATATGTATTAATTATAAGTTAATTAAGGTTCTATACAGAGATTAATATGGTAGTCTGATCTCTTATATCATATTGCTTGCCTCTTTATCACTTTCACATTACCAGTAATCTATTTGAGAGACTCTTATTTTCCTTTCGTATAATTTAATATTCGATGCCTTCACTGGAAGACATCGATCTACTTTAAAATTTGGTGCAAAAGTAGCAAAGTAAGCGTTGTTACATTCTTTAAGATGATAGAATAAAACTAAACGAGTCATAATCAAGCATCAAATTAATAATGATGTTTTCGAGAGTCCGTAATAACCTTGAAAGATAAAAGAAATACCACCGGTAATACGAAGTATTAATATACACTTAAATTTGAGTCACATAGCAATTTAGATACATTTCATGATCGCAGTCTGAGTCTGGAAACTTAAATAGACTTTCGTGCAATACAACCTTTTCAAAGACCAAAACAAAAATATCTGGAGATACCTATTTTGTCCTACAAATTGTAAATTGGTGCCTTGCAGTGTACTCTAAATGTGATCAAAAGTTGAAAGACGTCAAAATGCCATGTGTCACTATTACAGTCGCAACTGATTCACTAATGAATTCTTAGCCGTGATCTAATTCTGCTGACTATCATAAATACGTGCAACAATTAAGTACATACAAGTTTTAATTTGGCGACGTTACAAAATGCTTTAGCGAAAAAATCATTAATTACTAGCACGTCAGACCCATTTTTCCTTATCGCCACTATATCAAGAAAGCTAGCTGCCCCTGGCTCGCTATGTTACAAGCACCAATTATGATGCGGTCGTATTTTCACGGGGCAGGGTCTGAAACACCCCACTTTTTAAAAGCAGGTACCGAACGGAAGTAGATCGTCGGGCCGGCGAAATTTATAACCCCCGCTGGTTCAAATCGGGGGTGTAAATTGGTTAATGCAAGGGGTCGAGGAAACCCCTTAGCAGGGATTGCACACTAGCCTCCCTGGACTCATTAATGATTGACGATAATCTGAATATTAATGATTATCTTTTTGATCGGCAACGAAATTCATGCAGTGCAGTGTAGCTGTGGCTTTGTACAGATGGCTGTTAATTGACAAGGGGTGCTAATGACACTTTAGTGAATAACATCAAAAACGAACCGTAAGGTAACTCGTCGTCATGATCATCAATGGTTATGACTTCGACACTTAATTTAATGGTCATTGCGACAACATTTAATAATATCATTGGAAGCCGTTTGCCACTTCTAAATCCCTGCTTTCGATAATACTTTGCAAATATTAATATTATGTTTCTTCATGCTAATCTTCTTACCTGCTTTATTTAGAACATCCCAAACTAATTAAATAAACTCACTAACCACATTAATTGCTGTGTTATCTGTTTCAGTAATGTAGTTAGTTAAAATTTCATCCCACCCTGAAAACAAACTTACTCAAATTGATCATTATCTAAACTTGATTCTAATCGTTGTAACATAAGGTCCGTTGTTAAGGATAACTTAAGCAGAGGTCGATATCCTTGTAGTCGGGCAAGTGAACGAACTTAAACACGCCCCAGAGGCAGTTTCCAAGTTCCGAACTAATAAGAAATACTCTCATCATTGGTCCGTGATCCCATAGGTGCTATTGGTAAGAGGCAACTCGTAAATTGTGCAATATCATAATTTCCTACGGCTCATCAGTAAGTGCATGTATCCTAGAACTCTGGAGATTTGAAAGTTTATTGTGCTTTGTACTGTCTGTTCCATTTTAAAATAATTATAGTTTCTACTTCATTGCTAATATAAAGAGATCTTGCTGTAATCTGTAGTTAATTTCTCCTTCGATTCAAATAACTCATCATTTTCAAAAAACGGATGTCAATAAAATAAATTCTTCTCAACTGTTTGAACCAATCACAAAAAAAATCATTTTGGTTTCAAGCTAAGTGTGAGAATACCCTGAATAGTTCTAAATTTTCTGACCAATGTAATGGTCCCCTTACAACACGGTCTTTTATTCCAAACAGTTAAAATTTAACACGTAACGATAGGTAGATAAACGAGCGACAGAATTGCTGTATTAGTTACCCCCAGAACGTGAAATTTAACTAGGGACCATAAAAGGAGTTTTGTCCTGCTTAAAAGGGAATTTTGTATTCAGGCCATTTGAGGGTTCTAATTGACGACCCCTGATTTTTAACAGGTCCAAATTACCAACTGGACATTGGATAGTAACTAGTTGTGGTCACGCAACCTGTGAACAAGACAGGATGGCTCATTTTCCAACGTATTTTCGTATGAAGTAATGTCTTTAACCTTTTAACCTGGCTTTTATGATTATTAGATTTACTTTGAGCACTTTGTTTCAGGTAAATTTGATAGTTTGATAAATGTTTTGTATCCATGACTTTTTTTTATAAGATGTACATAAAAGGGCTTGTAAGTGGATTTATTTTCTTTTTTCACAGAATTTAGAACAAGGCTTGATAATGGGCTTGATTCTGGTATGATTCTCTAATAGTCAATTTGGAGTAAACAAAAGTGTATCATTGTTATGCTCTAAAGATAATTACATTTAGGATTACGTTTAGGATTCATGCCAAAGTTAGGCCTAATATATTAGGCATTATACATTGCATCAAGTAAAATGATAAATAAAATTTTACCTTTGTAGGGACCTATTGGCTCATTTTATGAAAAGAAATTTGGTTAGAAAATACAATGAATACATGTCGACGTATTTGCTTATATATTTTGATGTAAATTGTTTCTTTTAAAGTTATTCGGTAAACATTTGTTTGAATAAAACGCATTACTAATTACCTACGTAGAGCCGTCATATTATTTACTACTGTTGAAAACCCTCGTAAAGTTTTTTGCTGTGAGAAATTGAGATTAACTTTTCCCATGAGTATGTTGTAGTAAACTTTGGAATAAGTTAAATTGTTATGGGTAGGGTTTGTTGAGAATGAAATACTTTGATTATTCTTACTAGAAACTAATATAAAATTACTGCTTTTCGAAAAGAAAATGATATTATCATTGATGGTTAATTAGAATTTCTTAAAGTTTAAACGAATACAAGGGTTTTCCTAAACAACATTGATGTAATGTCACACGGAACTTATTAAAACCCTGTCGGAAAAGTTACAATTTTGAACAACTGAATACACTTATTCAATCCACACGTACATTATGTATTAAACATGACTTTCAAATACATGCACGGTAAGATGGCAGCCATGATAAGCCCCGCGGCCTAGGCGGCGATATTGTCGACTTCACGACGGACCGGAAGCACTGTCCCCTACGCTACAGTCCTGAATTGGAACCGAATGCGATATTGAACTCTATTGACTATTTTCTATTGGTGGATGCCAATTTGGAGGATAGAAGGCATTGTTTGGGATATTTTCGGATTGTACGGAGAGATAAATATCTTTAGATAGCTACAGTGAAGGGAAGAGATATTGACTCGGCTCGGCTGTGTTTGTCGTCTCGTACTTTTTGTTGAGAATGAGCTTTACTTACAACAATAAAAGATTTTAGTTTGTCATATTTAATGTGCTCCTTTACGACTGCTTATTAGTAATGAAATAAATTTACCTAAAAAAGAGTAAAAGAAACAATTTGCTCCATTGCTACATTTGAATAAATATTATCTTCAAAGTTCACCAGTAAAATAAAAAACTATTTGAACAATCTGTAAAGAAGAATACAATGACGAACAAAACCGAGAAGACAATCAAAATGCAAATACTTTCAGAAGCCACTTTTCAAAATGTGAACGAAATGTCCAATGAAACGAGCCCGACAAATTAAAAACTCAAATTCGTCGGAAACTCTTTTTAATTCCAATCCAAAACAAAAGGCGGCACGAAAATTTGTAATTAAAACTCTCGCGCATTCATAATTAATCATTAACTGGTCGTAACGAATTCGCGGAACATGAAGCCGGTTCGATTCCCGCCTCGACAGTGAGATGTCTCTTGTATTTATATTATGTAAAATAGTAGGATCCGCTGCGGGCTAAGATACTGTTTATTATTTCTGTGTTGAGTTGTGCGGAACTCGTAGAAATTAGGTATTTCATTTGGTATTCGATCGCCTTGTTTTGCGATATTGTTTTGTTATTGCGACTTAAAATTAACTTGATTTATGCCTATTCTTGTAATACGGCAATATTTTCAGTGAAAACCAAAATTCTGAAACTTTACTAATTATGGTATACAGTATCTCCGACTTGATACATCATTCACATCAGAACGCATGAAATTCATCAAATATAATCAATCTCATCTTTGCTTCTGTATTAATAAAGTTTCACGTCAAATATATGAAACGCCAAGCGAAGTCGTTCAGGCCCCGTGGATTCCTATTCCCGGTAAAACAACTCGAACCGCCAATTAATCGGGATGAAAACAAAATGGCTTCCTTGGTGAACGGTCCCGATCTTTGACATATCGTGTTTGCTCGACCTGTCTTCACCTGTGTTTACCTTGCATCTCCCTCCCCTTTCGCCCACCAATTCAATACGAAATCCAATTTCTTTTAGGTTACAACCTGACTCATTTTGCTTCTCAGCATTGAACGCTTGAAGCGGAAAGTAAGATTCTATTTTTATTATTTCTGTATTGACGTTAATATGCGTATACGTTTTTATCATTATGAGAACCTTTCTACTTTTGTCTATCATCGGCATTTTCAGAACCTTACTTTTAACGTTCTTTGGGAAAAAATACCAGACATTCTTTAGGTGCCAATGGAGTTATTTACAGCTTTAATAAAAAATGCCTTATAAATACCTAGCTTCCATGACTGAA
Source organism: Chilo suppressalis (assembly GCA_902850365.2). Lineage (NCBI taxonomy): Eukaryota > Metazoa > Arthropoda > Insecta > Lepidoptera > Crambidae > Chilo > Chilo suppressalis. Next base: position 3,208,364 of record OU963894.1, read on the forward strand.
ATAAGTATGTGTAAATAATATTTATTTCTTGGAGTGCCATAAACTTAGCCCTAATTTTACGACTTTGCAAAGAAATTCAATATAATATAAATTTCATTTAGTTCCACAGGCTACGAAGTGAATAAAGGGATCCATAAAATAGTTTCATTTAGCGCTGCGAATTTAATATTAACATTAGCTGCACAGTGTTTCAAATTTGGTGCTACGATTATCGATTGTTGCCAAAGTTGTCCAAACATCTTAGGAGTTACATGTCCCTTTACAGTTGGAGACCGTATAATTCGAATTGCTAACAATGATTCTATGTGTACCTACTGTATCGCGAAAGCTGTGACATAATCCTGAAATCATGAGTATCTCGGAGTAAATCATTGCACGTGGGAGGACAAAGGGGTTTTATTATGGCACTCTATAAGTCCTGGCGAGATCACGACCCCTGGTAATAGAGACACGAATAACGAAATTTTTCGTTCATCCTTAAATTTAGTAAATGTAATAAGCTGCAAAGATGACTGTCATATTTCAAAGCGTGCCTTTTGTATCGTACTTGATTATAGCTTGACGATTGCCATAAAATTAATATATTAACATGTAAAAAAAAGCATTTAAATAAAAATTTAAATGCTGAATTTTGAAAATTTTATCATCATCATAATGCTGGGATAAACAAATATTGATGTTTTTAAAATAACAATTGGCAAATGTACAATAATATACAGATTAAACAAATTGATGATAGATCGCAAGGTTGGAGCAAAACAAACACAATAACTTAGATTAAGACAAATCCGATGGAATGTCTTCTCGGAGCAAACATCTTGTTTGTTAAATAAAGTTGGAGTCCCTTTGATTTTATGGATACATGACAAATATTGTGTCTGTACCTTATTGTTCTGGAAATTGACTTGATAAGCCTTCGGTTACCTAAAAAGAAGTAAATATTTTGCTGTTTCCCCAACTATTCCTAATAAAGCTGAGTATGAAAGTTGGAGATGATCGTTCATATTTACAAATATTTATTCATTCACCGGAGTTGGTACTTCCGTTGAAAATCTTATCGACACTTGTGATACCTGACCACTACTAAAATATCCTCTTGAACGCACTAACGACTCAAGCACCATAAATATCGCAAAATCCGGCTCGAAGGACCAAGGCTCTGGAGATAGAGGTTACTTTACAACGTACGTATGTATCTCAACTCCTTATCGAGATTTTAACGAAGGCGCCGGGTGCGTTCGACAGGCTTGAGAGGGGTCAATGGGGGGATAGGAAGATCCCTTGAGAGGGGGCGGTGACATCCTATGTCCAACACACGAGCCAAGCCCATTCGTCTAACGACCATCACTCCAACCAGTTTAGGATTTAACTTTTTATAGCCTTTATCAAAAATTTCATAGTCTAGATATAGATGAGTGTGATAGTGAAACCATGTTTTTTGTTCTTTAAACACAGCTCCTCCGAAACAAAAAAAATACTTAATTAACAGTGAATTATCACTACTGAGGCCAAGTTATTTTAATAGTACTTCTATTACTTGTACAATCAGCAAAAGACTTAAAGATTTATGGGACAACTTGAACAAAAAAAAAGAAGCATTTTCGCGCTGATAACAAGAAAATCCCCGAAAAAGTATTCAAATGAAACCGTCAGATAGAAATCTCTAAAAAGGTACATCATCCGCCCAGCGTTATCTTGGCGAAACTTTGAATGCACAAAAGGCTATAAAGTTGGAAGCAAAACAAAAGCAATACCAACTTTACCACTGAATAAAAATAACGAAATCATCAAACCTAATTCATTTTCGAAAGTGAACAACTCAGCCAGCGCGATCTTACTCAAAGTATACGATCCGATCACATCTTTGTAGTCACAATTTCGGATCGGCTGCTGTTAAAAAAAAGTTACCTTCTTAAAAACAGGTAAACAAATTAAATTATAAACCAAACCGGTTAAAGTTCTAAATTTGACTTTTGTAACTTTGTATAGTCGAAATGAAGTGCAAATTTTACGAGCCTTGTTTAAACACAAAGAGATTCAACGCGATAACAACATTCGTAGTCGTAGCTTGTAAAATCATTTCTTTCGGTGGCAGCGGTCGAAATAAAATTTAAGGAAAAAAAGAATAGAAGAGGAAAAAAAGTCCCGGCGTGCAACAATGGGCGTTCTCCGCGACAAAACACATTGCCAGGATTAAAGGAGTTGAGGAAGTTTCCTTGTTCGTTCCGAAAGGGAGAGATGAGATGGCGTATAGACAAGAAAAATCTCTTAAAACGCTCCAAGTTTCGCTATGGATCTGTCTAGTCTACCCGAAGCCCCTAGCTCACTCACTACTTTTTATTGCTGCCGCTATTTTGATCTAGCTGTCGTTTGATTTCTCTTACGGTTTTCAAAGTCTTTATGGAAATTACATCTGATATTTTGAGCTACAATTATTTCAAGATAGAAAATCTTTATTTTTATATGTATGCTACTATATCTACCTACTATAACATTACGTAATTTCGAATCTTTCAAATTAATATAGCACAGATCTACATTTGTTTTCCACTCAACAAAAACTGAAATATAAAAAAGAAGAAATAAACCGCTTGCAAACCGTATTTTTTAGAAAGCATACTTTCTTAAATATTTATAGGAAATAAAGAAAAATGTGGTACGCCACCCGATTTTATTAGAAGACAAACACCTTTGAAAGTTTAGCACGAACGCACCAATTTATCGAATTCTCGAACACAGCCGAAAACATTCATAAAGAGAACAAAGGTCACTCCAACATAGATGAGGTAACATTAAGGTCAGTGCACACGGGCTTGACGCGCCCGAGCTATGCGCAGCTCGTCCGTGAAAAGAATTTCTTTGTGTTGTTGCCATTCTATTAGTGTTTCCAATTCCAATTTCAACTTCTGCACTTTTTTCACACAATTGGAATTCGGGAATCGTAGGTGAGGATTTTTGGGGGCAAAAGGAAAGCTTCTTAAATACAACGGACTGTGTACAGACGTCACATTACTGGGGACGCGCTCTTTTCATTTGTCTTATTTCTTTTGAAGTTTCGTGATTCCACGGTTGTTTGCCGTCAAAGTTTGCCGATACCTCGGCCGAGGTAAAAGAATTTTCCATTAAAAAAAGGACAACAACGGATAAAATTACTTTTCGTAAACAATTCTTGCTGTTTTAGTCTCTTATTGGTTCCTTTAGGCGTGTGTTATTTTTATTTCCTTTTAAGAGAATAGCTCAACTTGAGAATATCATTAACGATTGCTGATCAGAATGAAAGAATTAGAAATTATATTATTTAATTTATATTTTATAAATTCATTTTCCTTGTAACTACTAAAGATTAGAATTAAATTTTGTTTCACAAACATTAATCTGCATTTCCTTTCGTGTTTCCCTGTGAGTTCCGGGAGCACCAATAAGAAATCTCAATTCAAAGTTCGCGTTGCTTGGAACACCATTAATGTGGGGGTTTAAAAACGCGAAACTCCAAGTCGAGCTCCTAATAAATAACTGTTCTAAGAGCATTCCTTCATTTGTAATGCTTAAACAGAAATGGGCTCAGCAAAGCCACGCTGAGCTCCTTGTGAGACTCCATTAATTTTTACTAGCTACTCACTCGTGTATTTGAAACTATTTGCTCATTACATATTGAAATGGTGGGGTAATCTGGTCGGTTTTGGCCAAAACACAAGTTTCAAATTTAAATTCAAGTATAGGTGTCTTCTGTTTTAGGTTTCAATAATTCGCTTGGGTTATTCGCTTAAAACATTATTGAAATTCGGTATTTACTGAAGCTTATAAGTAGACATTTAAAGATTATTTGCCTTGCACCCCTATTTTAAAAGCAATTTGATACTCTTGTTTGGAATCCAAAAGTTTGGCGAGAGCACATAAAACGTTTGGCAGTGAATGGAATGAAACGAATAGGTACTTAAACAGTTTCTTTTCGTCTGAATCTTTTTATTCGAGATTGATGCCGATTCGCTGTATCCTGTTGATTTGCTGCTTTTGTACCGAGCTCTGCATTTCGAATGCGAACCATCATTAATTTGTCAGCAGTGAATGCGATTAATGTAAGTTGATTTAACTGTGTTACTTGTTGTAAATTAGGTATTACGAATTCGAAATAAAGAACTGTAGCCTTTATTGGCCTTCGTGAATATATTGTGCATTATAATGTACTTAATGTTAGCATACAATACAACGAAAGACGTTAATCTACTGTAAAAACCAGTCCCGAATTGCGTTTAAAGGATTAAAAAGGTTCCCAAAATTATTAGAATCGATGCTGGATTCACATTGTTATACCAGGCAGTGTCCGTTTTTGAAGACTTTTAATTAAAGTGCACAGTTTTCGGTACACATCAGCTGGAAAGTTATAATTAACGGGAGTCCGGTCTACCCCGACATAATGTGTACGATTTGACAGCGTTTAGAAAAGCTGCCAACCAAAAATAGACAGGCGGGGTGTGTACGGTTAAGGAAATTAATTTGTACAATAAAAGGTTAATTCAGATAGAAAATTATAATGGATGTGGTGAACGAAATAGTAAACAGTGTTGTTTTATTTGTTTGACAAGCAGATAAACATTTTTAGTTGGCATTTAATTTGAATTGTGTTTTGGTCTATTTAAATATTTTAGTTTCACAAATTACGTACTAGAGTCTAAATTTTATATAGCATTAGTTCAGATAAAAAAGGAAAACAAAATATGAACAGTTTACTATTGTTGATATTAATCTAACACAGTCACAAAAATAAATAATTAAGTATATTTTTTTTTAATCCAAGCATCAATAATATTTTTTCACAATTTTCTGAATGCAATATTTCATTTTTCAGAATTGCTTTGTTCTCAGAATATGTTAGCCCTTTTGTACGCATTGTCAGAAGCCAAATAAATGCCGCATTGAATAAATCCAATTTACAGATATAGTATAGGTATGAATCAATAACATTTATAATAGGTCCATGTTATAGGCATGTTCAAGAGGTCAATTTTTTTTTCGATTTGGAAAAAGAAAATATTTTTAAAGCTGTAAATATGAAAATATGTTTCTAACTTTATTAATTGCTTTTTTTGGTTTCCTCTAATGATTCTGTTCGTTCTGGCAATAACAAAAACAAGGGTAGTACACCAGCCTTATCAAGCCCAGAGGACTAATCGTAACTTAAAAAGGTTGAAACCCTAATATGTCCAAATGCGGACTTTAAAACCGCCACATTTGTCAATGCCAAGCCTCCGACTGAAGAACCGTGCCCTAAAGGCTACTTAACACGAGACATGAAATCACACCATAACAATTCTTTCGGGCCCGAGGGCCTGAGTCGCCGTACGTAACATAAATTAACTGACTATAAATTAGTCACTGTTACCCTAAGGGATCAGGTGGCCAGGGCCCTGAAATAAATTGTGACCTCAATTTCAATTGCTGATCAGAGTAAACACTCATTGCCTTTATTTATATTATCTCGGTCTTATATAATTTTATCAGTAAATAAACTTAAGACTTAAAAAGCGCTTGATAAGAAACATTGCGTGTTGCTTTATATTAGTTCAAGTAAGCCTTCCAATGTAAATATAATTATAAACAAAAGTTTGCTAATATATTAGAGCTACTATCTTTCATTGGTATAATGCAAGAGTCTTAAAAGAGGCAATGTAGATGTTTTATAACCTTAAACGTGTAATTTTCGCACCGAAGGACAGCAAAAAAATAATAAAATCACATTTGGAAACCCGTTCAAGTGTATTACACGTGAACAACATTATCAGAAGCGTGATTTGAAACTATATTAAGACCACTTAGGAGAGTTGTCCACGCCACAATTTCCTTTGAAACGGCGAAGTCAAAATGTGGAAGTTGGCTACAACTTTTGGTACCGTAACACTTGGTTCCAACCCATTCAAGGTGCCCCAATCTGCGATCATGCATAACCAATTAACTAAACGCCACCGTCCATTTAACTTGCACCTATCGCACATCAGAGTGCAGGGTTTGTGCACACTCGAGGGAAAATAACTCGCCAAATTTATATCGTAGTACGCCCCCTCTTAGAGTTGGACTGTTTCACCTCTGGTCAGAGAAAGGGTGTGGTTCAAGCGATAGGGTTGGTGTAGTATACATATCGCTCAATAGAAGAATCCAAGCTTAGCATTCGTTAAAAAGACTTATGTCTTAAACCAAATAATTTAAATTAGGAATCACAACGCTTTGTTAATAATATACAGGTGATATTTATTTGCTGTCTGATTACTGCAAAGACAAAAGAAGTGATCTGTGATCAAGTTATTGGTAAATAATACAACCTGTCACACTTTAGTAGACACAAAACATATATTATATACTTGTACTTTGTTAATGTCAATTGTAACACAAATAGTAAAATATAAATTGACTTTATTAATACAATGAACAGCCAAAATAGTATTTTATAAAACTCGCAATAGGACACCACCTATGTTCAATACAGTCTAATTGGTGCGTACTTCTTCAAAATCTACAAAAGACTGCCAATTAACTCCCCACACGCTTCAACCACTGTCTTGGACTGTGATCCAGGGAGACAGGAGGGTGTTGCAGCGCGGGACATCTTGCGGGGCGCCCGCTTGATTTATCTGACCGCGGCGGCCGCAAACTAGGCGCTCGTATTTATTGCCACAATAACCCTATTAATACTCTCTAGCTGACTTTGAACTTGGTCAACCCTAACACTGTCCTCCAAAATTATTTTACTGTGGTGCACGTCGCGTGAGTGCCATTAAGGGCGGTTATATGACCTGGTTAAGGGTAGCCAAATCCACCCCTAACAATTGGCCCTTATGGGGGGCGTTTATGGTAGTTTATGGGATAGACCTGTCAGCTCATTTACTTGGTAACAGGAAACAAACAAGCAGGAAGCTCTCATGCCGTTTATTTTGAATGAAGTAAACATGTGCATCAAATTCAGCATTTTTTGAAAATCTCAGAAAATGAGTTATAACTGTATTGACTTAAACGCAAAAAATCTCACGTAAACGTAATTTAACCGATTATGAAATTCTCAGAAAATCATTTTCATACCAAATATTACTATTTTGCTACTATATATTTCTTATTTCTTAACGATACAATAGGTACTAACACTCTGTTTATTGGTAACGGGTTACGTACAGTGGCTCTCAGTGAAATTAGGCGAAGAAAGGAAACCAGTATGGTTGCAATTACATCCAAAACGGGTGTTTGTACTGAACTCTAAATACTTAGCGTCGAATAGAATGCGGTACCTGACCACAGCGCGTTCGCTTAATTGTCCTACTGCATGCCCAACTGTGGACATAGAATTTAATGGAACATACTGTTCCGCCAAATGTAGTATTGACTATGTGGTCATATTTATGCGTTCAAACCAAGAATTTTCTGGAATGTGGGACAAAATACTGAGGCGAACGAAGACTATTTTGTGTTGTTTATATCGATGCATGGAACATACTTACAGGTAGTTTTCGGAGCATTCTCTTCAATCAAATTAAACATAAATATAAAGACGGAAGATTCAGAAATTGCTGTTGAGGTGAGCATGAATAGCCTCCGTATTTTGTATAAACAGTATTGACCTGACCTCTCCCGTCGGTACACAACACAAACCCTCGCCGAATAACGTTCACTTAAAGCGTTCAACGTTAGCATCTCCATTAGCAAGACAATTTATTTCAGTAACATCGTCGCATGGACCTTTAATGCCCTGAGAGGGTCAATCCCGAATCGATTTGGAATCTAAACAAAGCGGCACACCTAAACCATTAGTCGTCCGAGTATTTCAGCTGTCGGAGTAGTTAGTGTGATTATTTATTAGTTGGCCGTTTCCGCAGCCGCGGATGTGGCCGGCGAATTGAATTTGATTCATTGCACTAATGCGGTGAAGTCACGCGAGTGAACGGCCGAAAAAACTGCTGTCGAAGAAGAGGTCGGGTGGGCAGACGAGCGATTTGCCATTTGTCTTCATTTGGGATTCTGACAACTATTTACGTTGGCGGCGCAGTAGATTTGGGCAATTGATCTTGATTCGCGTCTTACCGGGATCTTTACCTGGTGCGCATTTGCGAATTTTAAGACTTTATTTATGATATTTTGTTATATCAAAATAGCATAGGGTCCATATGCTATTGAAGTCATCCGTATTGAAAATTTTCAGAGTAGAGTTATATCAAAGAAGCGTTTGTCGAAATTCCGTATTTGGAGAAGCGGGGTTCAAACCGCGCAAACCGTTTTCATCATCATTAGGAGTAATGAAAAATATCCTATGATTAATAAATGGCAATTATGTTTTAAACCACTGAGAGTTAAGATAATTAAGATACATTAATTATTTAGAAAACCATGCGTTTTCAGAAAATCAGTGTGTTTGTCAAGTTTAGTTAATTTTTCAGCAAATCATTTAAATACAACAGAAAGTAGGTAATTAGGGTTATAATGAGTCACTTAACCCTGGAGTTGTACGTTTCTTTTAAAGATTTTTTACTCTCAAATAAATAATATTTCCTTCCTTGCTATTTACGTACTTCCAATGTTTACAATGAATTCATTGCATAATGTGTAAAACATCAAAAGGAAACAACAAAAGTTGAACATCAAAAAGTCAAAATATATTCAAATCGATTTCCAATTCGGTGAGGGGATGGTCTTTGAATCGATAAACAATAAAGAAACAAACTTGAGCAATTAAAATTAACAAGCTGACGGTCCGTCTGCGTCCGCCCGCACTCGACGTCGACGCCCGTTCTTCGTAAAGGCTCCACCGATCGGATTCGATTCCGCGCCGGCCACTCGTGACCTCACTTATTTTATGGATCGTGAGCCCGAATGTTCTTAATGCCTTTCATTGGATTTTTACTCTCCTAACTCAGCGGCGTTGTTACCCTGCCATACATAGCTTACTGCTTAATTAAATATTTCAGTAAGAAAAACATATGAATAAGTACCTACCTAATCCCGGGTTCCAGGAAAAATAACAATATGTTGAATAACGTTTTCCTGTGAGATACGATATAATATGTTTTAAATATTCGCTTTTTGTTTTTTACTTTAAATTAGACCAAATTAAATTTAGTAATCTGTATTAATATTTTACTTTGAAGTTACTTTTATGTTTTGTTTCTGATCTATTCCTTTATAATATCCATGTTATCATCGTTCTTGTCAACGGCTGCTATATCAGCTAAAGAGTGAATTCAACATTTCTTATTGGCTACAATCCTAATATAAAATATGTAGTGTGAAATCACGAATCTCATTTTTGCCGGTGCACCGTTTTCACGATCACGTTTGTCGATCGGACGTTCGTTAGGAGTCTTATTTATGTGTGGAACATGATCTAGGTCGAAAGGTAGCGCACCTAAATGAATGACACCTAATGAATGACGATTCTAGCTCTCGATGACGCTTTCGTCACGAAATTCCTCAAGTTAGATATTTTAACACATACCGATATACAAAACGGTTCGATTCATTTTCAGAAAGCTGAAAATTCGTAATGTTTGTCATCAACATTCATACTCGGGATTTGAATTTGATCTTAATCCAATTAAAAAGACTAATCACTTTAGCTACTTTGAACCCGAAACAAAAGAAAAGAAGCTTAAACGCAACTTTTATTAGAACCACCTAGGTCGCCGAGTGCTTTGTATGCTGATTTTCAAAGTATCGCCTATCGGAGGTCCCAGATTCAAATCCCGGTGGGGCAAATGTTAGTATGATGAAAACGAACATTTGTACCAGTGATGGATGTTTATATATTATATTTCTATTTAAATATACTTACATATGTATCAGTATACGTATTCTATCCATTACCCTAGTATTCTACAACACCAGCTTTACACTGCTCCAGATAGGCTAATTAGTGTGAGTGTTTACCATTTATTTTATTTATTTATTTTTAATTTAATTTAAGGACTTTGATGCAAGGTGCCTTAGTATCGATTTAGTTTTACATAAAACAGTGTTTTTTGATAATTCTAAAAATAAAAACGACAAACAATAAAATTAACATGAAACCTTCGTCCTTTCCAAAACAATTTAGTCACCAAAAGTCGAAACAAATCCAAAAGCAAAGAGGAAAATACTGAATGCATATAAAATTAACCAGCACTAAGTAAATGGAGTCCCGTTTCGTGCTGCCCTGTCCTTTTTTGGGTTAATACACCTCTATTTGGGTCAGCTTGATAAGAATATTTGTTTTATGTGCGTTCACGTACAGTATCAGGGACCACATTCCAATTATTTACTTATCTTTTAAGGAAATCTCAGTGTTTCCCTCTCCAACGAAATGGAATCTCGTCTCTTAGGTTATTGCTTTTCCTCTATCCTGTCTTGTTTATTTTAGTTCATTTAGTACTTACTTTCTTCATTAGTTCTTTGATGTAAGTAAACAAAGATCGTTTCATAATAAAGTGTGGTATTAGAAAAAGCAATAAATGTAAATCCAAACAACAACTGCCGAAAGAACCTCATGATTAAGTAGACACCAAGTCAACGCAAAAAGACGAACCGACTTTCATTTCGACGCTTTAATTCCAGGCCCCTTTTGACAACGTTAAATATGGTCTTTATTGCTTTCGTAATAAAGCCTTAAGTGACATAAGTTGGGGTTTTCCAGTGGGCACACTGTGTTCCGCGGAGCCATTTTGTGTCATAAGAGTCTCGTTGGTGACTGCGATTTAGCGGCACAGTGTTGGCCGGAGTCCCCTTTGGAAGCGGGTCAGTGTAGTGACAGGATATTGCGAAGCCGCAACGTCAGACGCATCCGTGTTTAGTTGGCGGCGGCTAAAATGAGAAATTGTAAAATAACAGATCTCTCTTTGCTTTTAAATTCTGTTCGCCGTTGAAGTTCACTCTGCTATTTTCTTGTGTTCAGTACAGTCAAAGAAGATACCTTTTATTATTGTTACAATGTATGCTCCCATGCCGGTTTCGACACAGAAACGGTTTGCTTATGGAAAATTTCAATTGGGTAAGCAAGTAATAATAAGAAGTTTTGTGCTTGAATGTTTAAAGGTCGTCCTTCAGAAATGGACCAAATTTATTCTAAAACTTTGTTAGTCGTTAATATCAATTGTAGATTTCGACATCGCTTTGGGAATCGGAATGATACTGGTGCCTTAGGGAAATTAAATATAAACTTTTTTATTTTCTTTGTTAGAAACTGGCCAAAGTTTCGATACACTTTTAAAGATTTTATAAATAACTAGCAGAAATTGTTCATCATCTGAAAAAATAGTGGGTTTATTCTCAGTAAAAACGCACACTGTTTGAAAATGAAACTTATTGCGAGAACACAAGATTAAGATTTAAAACAGCGAACCAATAATAATAGAACTATACGCACGTAAAGTGCGGCTACTCCGCGCCCACTGACCGCAGAAAGTTCCCGAAGGTTGTTTGATATACATACATCACCCTTGCTTGCCGAGAATGGGCCATTAAAGACAATTTATACACAGATGTTGTTTAGAATTTACTCTAATGTGGATCCCCGCCGCGGTGTGATTAATCTCTCCGCTCTTAACCAACCCGCTGTTGGTTTAAGCCGCCGACGCACTCGAAGGAATCGATGTCGTTACATGTATTTATTTACTAGTTAACTGTAAATTCATACCTTTTTAACTCCTAACATTTAAGTAGTAAAACTTTTCACCAAACACAATACCATCATTCCTATGGTTAACCTTTTAATTACCCTACTATTAGTACACAGGGGAAAATGGATCATATATATTTTTTTAATTTTATAATTATGTTAAAGTATAAATATTTCTGTTTTTTAAACGTGGAGACCTGTAATTGGCCTTCTGTTACTAATTTTTCTTCAACTATGTCTGTTTTTATGAGCTGTTGGTCTCCCAAAAATTAAATAAATAAATAAATAAATATAACTTAAGATGCATTGATTATTGTAAAACTAAATATAAAATTAATTTGTATGTGAACTATGACCAAAGAAATAATATAACTACCACAATCATAATAACAGTTTAGTGGGTTACAAATACAAATAAATGTTGGACAACTCGAATGTATAAGTCTTCAGATCAGGATATGAGATAATATTATTATATAATTTCATTAAATCCAAAGGAAGGATCGCTGCCATTGCATCAACCCACAAATAACTAAATAATTTAATGTATACATTATTTGTGTACTACGTTCGCTCCGAATTTAATATTTGAAAATGAAAATAAATAAACAAACTGACATTAGTACCATTCGTATTTGTGCCAGCATGCGTACCGAATTTCATTCAAACCTTATTCATTTACCACGTTCACTCGACTGGACTCGAATCCGTACTTTCAAATGATACATCACTATGCGCACTATCTTGTAGATTACCCCGCTTTGATAGACTTTTCATCGCTTTCAGAATAGCTTAAATTGCCCCCCTGTACATCCTTATTAGGGTGATTAGAGTAATGAACACGCATTTTTACTCTCCTTTTTATAATACTAAGTAGGATTTGCGGTCACTTATTTGCAGATAGTTAATTAACGTGGTATCTAATATTTTGATACCATTGCGTAAATAGTAGACTAAATACCAAAAAAAATATCTTATAAATTTGATTTAATTAGAGTGATATTGTATTACACTATAATTATTTGACACTTTTAGCAACGCTTAAATTATCTATCTGTGAGTACTACCTGCATAATGCATTGTCCCCGCAAACTGAAACGCATTTTGGTGGTATTGCTTTGTTATTTTGAATTAGTTTTCCAGAGATTCCCGGGGTAGGGCATGGGGCAGTGTAGGCAACGCACGAGTCATACTTTGGTTTGGGAATAATGTATAGACTATGTTTGCCAGTTATCATCAGGCATCAACATTAAAAAAAATCTCGACTTACAAATAATTCTTTAAATATATTCAGTTTACGCAAGAAAAGGGACATTAATTGCTAACCCAATCCCCCTGATTAGCAAGCGAAACCGAAGCAAACATCTTAGGCTCCAGTAATCTATACAATACTTTCCTCGTGTTCAAAAGATTAATGCCTCACCATTTTGCCCCACTTCACCCTGTGGGAAACAAGGCTTTAGCGTAAGCGGGATAACAATTAGAGGACAATTACTTAAGTTCTTAATGAAAAATTATAAATATTAGAAAACATCACTCACGGGCTCTGGTTTGAAAGAGACTTATTTAAATCTTACTGTGTATCGAACCCGGAGCCTTACAGATGGCGACACTAGTCTAGAAGCTACTCAAATTAAATCAAGTCAAATCGTTTATTTACAAGAAACGTGGTAAAATACAATACAGATTTTAAAATTTATAAATATCCATTCCTGTTTCGCCAATTTGGCATTCAAATGTCAATCAAAAGTTATAAAATGAATAAGATTAATACAAAATAAATATTACAAAATAAAAATAATTCAATAAAAATAAATAACTTTTTAATGTCATTAAGTACATTTTGATGTCCCAGTTTGAATTTTGTATTTATAATATTTTAATTTTTAAACTTAAATAATTATTGAAAGAATAAAAACATTTTTCTTGTAACCATATCTTAATTGACCTAAGAAACTTTGTTATTGGCAGTGATTTAAACTCTGGTAGCAGACCATTGAATATCTTAATGCACATTGCTGGACAATTCTTATTATAGAACTATAGGCTAGTATTTCTTTTTACATTATGTTTTAGTCTATAAGGACGACTCAAATTTCTATTTATCTTATCTTTGAATGTTCTGAACAAATGTTTATTACATTTTTACAAAACATACCATCGAAAAATTAAAGCAATCAACTTATGTGTGTGAGAGACTCCATTTCTGTTGCGTCAACTATTTTAGTGCGGTAGTTAGAATTGATGCAAATTAACTGTCCAATCCAACACAAAACTAATCTAAATATTCATAAAAAATAATAATCATATGCCCTTGCAATATACTGAAAGTCCTAATATAACGTTATCTTAGTAAACAAATACCATTTTAATTACGTAAATATCAAATATGCAAACAAGAATTGAGCAATTTAAATCTCAGAATATTTGAATTGATAAATTTTAAGGAAAGTAGGAGAGTATTTTAGTCATGAACTGGCGACGGTGCTGAATAATTTGAACTCGAAGACCTAGATTAAAGGATTAAACTTATATTAATTATATTCTCTTGTTAGACGATTAATCAAAATGAAATCGAGTAGGTTTTAAGTGGACAACTAATAAACTAAGTTGGGAGATAATAATTTAATAGAACGTAGGCAGTGTGTCAAAACCCCATTTAAATAACTTCGTGCGTTATTAAGACCAGATATCGTTCAACGCTTTTTAAGAAAAGTATACTAACCAGACATCGTTCAACGCTTTTTAAGAAAAGTATACTTACCAGACATCGTTCAACGCTTTTTAAGAAAAGTATACTTACCCGACATCGTTCAACGCTTTTTAAGAAAAGTATACTTACCAGACATCGTTCAACGCTTTTTATGAAAAGTATACTTACCAGACATCGTTCAACGCTTTTTAAGAAAAGTATACTTACCCGACATCGTTCAACGCTTTTTAAGAAAAGTATACTTACCAGACATCGTTCAACGCTTTTTAAGAAAAGTATACTTACCCGACATCGTTCAACGCTTTTTATGAAAAGTATACTTACCAGACATCGTTCAACGCTTTTTATGAAAAGTATACTTACCAGATATCGTTCAACGCTTTTTAAGAAAAGTATACTTACCAGACATCGTTCAACGCTTTTTATGAAAAGTATACTTACCAGACATCGTTCAACGCTTTTTATGAAAAGTATACTTACCAGACATCGTTCAACGCTTTTTAAGAAAAGTATACTTACCAGACATCGTTCAACGCTTTTTATGAAAAGTATACTTACCAGATATCGTTCAACGCTTTTTAAGAAAAGTATACTTACCAGACATCGTTCAACGCTTTTTATGAAAAGTATACTTACCAGACATCGTTCAACGCTTTTTAAGAAAAGTATACTTACCAGACATCGTTCAACGCTTTTTAAGAAAAGTATACTTAATAAGATTAAATTGTGGATTGTATTTTTGATTGATTGCACGTAAAATACTAAACTTGTTATTTATGTTATTTACGGGATTGTTACCATGTACCTTGTTTTTAGCGAGTTTCCGATATTTCGGCACTGTTGCAAGCGCCATGATCACGGAGTAACTGGTTACTTACTGAGCACTTGTACATGGTAACAATCCCGTAAATAACTTATATTACTACTAGCAAACCAGTGAACCAAATGTTCACCAAAACCTGATTTAAAAAAAAAATGTATTTAATTAATTGAGAACTTGGGAGATTTTGTGTAGTTTCGTTTGAAATTCGTGATTTCTCGAAAATCGGAAGTGCTACGTTACTCAAATCCGGTTTGTAGTCTTATCAGATTATTCTTAACTTATAACTTAAACATTCTCTTTATCTATCTCTTACGGTTTGGCCGCTGTATCAGCACCACAGACAGACGGACGGACGGACGGACGGACGGACGGACGGACGGACGGACTTGTCTAATAGATAAGAGATAATGTTAGTGACTATGAAAGTTTAAAACAATAACTTATTATTTGACTCCATTATAGTAATTCATGTTATTTACGAGATCGCTCTTGCTACCATGTACCTTGTTTTTAGCGAGTCTGCGATATTTTGGCACTCTTACTCCAATTTAACTATAATATTAGTAACCATGAAAGTTGTAAACAATACATTTTGATGAAAATATTACTAGAAAAATTCCACGCGGACCAGGCAGCAAGCATAAGACAAGGCATAGCCTATAGCCACTTGCTCTACCGAAATATCCCTTGAACTTTACTCACCGAGAGACACACAACACCACCAAAAGGTACCAAAATGCTCGCCTCTCGCTAAAGTCTATACCTTGAGTCATACTCCACTTGCATCGCGGAGACGTCCGTCAAATTAATTGCTGCACCCGCGTCGAGTCACATCACACTGCGAGCTCTCCCCAGACATGATCCCGAAAAATCATTTCTCAAATACGCCGCCACTAGATTTATGAGTTGGTCGAGATTAGAACCAGCCTGCTCCAGTTGTTTATGTCGCGATTTGAAGCGAAGTCAATTATTTTTTTTAAATATACTAGTTGCCGTCAATCTGAATTTCGTTCGCTAAACAATGCCGATCGTAGAGTGACTTTCTCGGCCCGGTTCATAACGAAAAATTGTTTTTTTTTTGTAATGCTGTGCCACGTTGGTCCGATGACGTGGTTTTATTACGTGTTGTCTCCATTTTGTTTAATTTATTCCATAAATTAATTTTTTTTTTCCCTCTCTTCTTTTAGTGTGTCCGAAGGCAAAGAGCTAAGGCTACACAGCCTCTTAGATTAAGTTTGTTGTTTTAATATTAATAACTTCTCTTATTTGTATATTAAGTGATTGTCTTGTATCTCCGTTCTTTGACGTCCAAATTAGGTCCCTCCAGAATATCAGCGTTGCAGCGGCAATCCATTTTTGCCGTTGCAACATTATGCTGAGGTGGGGCCTAGTTGACGATAGACCTTATGTTTTATGTGTATTTATTGTAACTGTTAATGTTTGTTGTCAATAAATGTTTTTCTTAATTTCCATTGGATAAATGTTCAGCTTAATTAAATTAACGATTTTGCAACCGCAATAAAACAAATACAAAAATAGCCAATAGTTGTTTTATGGTAGGCTAGATGCGAAACAGCACCCCTAGCTATCCATGCGGTTTCGCTAATTTGTACTGCCCAGACCTTATAATAATAATATAATTTTATTACTCTGCACAACTTACATAATATGGGACGCTATATAAGGTGGAAATAATCTTACATAAGATGTGAGAGTCTGGTGCCTGAAATAGGTATGGCAATACCTGTGTTACAGGTCACCATTCCCCCCGCTCATCGAATCCGAAAATAGCAATATAGCTTATTTAAAAATAATATTTATAATACTACTAAAAGACAACAACTAAAATCTCAAACATAAATGAAAGTGTGTGATGTGCATGCGCGTGTGTGTGTTTGTGTGTGTGTGTGTGTTTGTGTGTGTGTGAATGAGTATGACAGTGTTCAATCTGTGAAAGCATGTCAGCATGTCAGCTCTACACCGAAGTGAAGCGAGGGCGGGCCGCTAGTTAGGTATAAAGTAAAGAATTACTAGGTCGCGTTTGATGAGCCCCAATTTAGATTTTCGTTATCTTTGATAGTGCAAACAGTAATTTTGTTACTAAAAAACTTAACAGCGCGCTTAATGAGATACTCCCGACGTCAATGTCGAACACTCCCATTTAATTTTTACAGAGACCAGACAGATTCTCATATTACAATTACAAATTACACCGTCTTACTGTGGCCACAATTCCAACGCGTACAAAGAAATTTGGTGATTCATTTCTTTGTCGCACTATCCGTAAATGGAATGCTCTGCCCGGTCACGTGTTCCCTCCCTCTTACAACCTGGGATCCTTTAAAAGAGGCGTGAAGAAGCAACATGCAGGCCGGCAGGGTGAGGATGGCTGGTGTGGCAGGTAGAACTGCTGTATCAGCTATCTTCGCGTCTAGACTTCACCTTCACTTAACATCAGGTGGGGTGGAGTCATTAGTAGGACGTATCTACAAAAAAAAACTGTACCTAATTTGTAAAAATAAATTTTAACCTTATATTTGGCTTTAGTTCTAAGAGGTAGTCTACCTACCAAGTTAATACTAGTAATTTGGTTTCATTCCAGATTCCACCACTAATGGGTTTATAAATTGGATAGGCCCCGCAAATTAGCCCGCACAGCCTTATCACTCAATTATTAACGTTTAATTAACTAATTATTGTACCGAATTTCATTACACTCATTAGTGGCCTCACAGAAGAAAAACACAGAGAGGTAACTACATCCCAAATACTAAACTTACGCAAGCGTTAGCGGCCGTAACTCCGGAAAGGTCGGCAATAAAGAAGATTAAAACTGTAGAGGATAGTATTATCGCGGGCGGATACGGTAGTCCAGTTTATCAAGCCTATTACCCTGCCTACGCCACACATGACCTAAAAGTTCAACAGTTCATTACGAACGCAACCCTATTCGTAAAGTAAGCCTCATAATTTTTGTGCGCGCCCGACTCGCTCAAAACTCCATTGTGGCGCCCAAATTCGAATTCGGATTTATTTAAATGGCCGACTGTTTGATTGCGGCTCGCAGACAGGGCCGGATCTACAATATGGCTTTTTGGGCTTCAGCCCAGGGCCCCGTGGATTGAAGGGGCCCCCTTTTGTTTTTTTTTTGGTACGCTGGGGAAATGCATTGAATTGCATACCACATGGTGGTTATGCGGGGCTCTCCTCCCCAGAAGGGGGAGGCCTACCCACTAAAACCCCAGCGATGGCCGCCATCAGGCATTGTACGGGGCCTCAGGATCGAGTGTCGCATCTGAGAGAAATTCAGACAGGCAGAAATCGCTGAATTTCCATAGCAGATATAATATTTTTAAAATAGATGTCTAAAGCTGAACTAGTGATTCACCAAAGAAAGAAAATTAAAATACTTTTCTTTATAGCAGCACATGAAATCATTAGATGCACATTCAATATAGAAAAAATACATTGTTGAATATAACCCCATTTATAGTATTAAACCTAGAATGTGTAGAGCAAATTAAAAAAAAAATGCCATTTCTGCACTTTGCAGAAATGTTGCTTTGTAATTTGTCAATTTATTAACGGTAGTATAACACTAAGGCATAATATATCTTATCTATTAGACAAGTCCGTCCGTCTGTGGTGCTGTTTTAGCGGCCAAATCGTAAGAGATAGATAAAGAGAATATTTAAGTTATAAGTTAAGAATAATCTGATAAGACTACAAACTGGATTTGAGTAACGTAGCACTTCCGGTTTTCGAGAAATCACGAATTTCAAACGAAACCACACAAAATCTCCGAAGTTCTCAATTAATTAAATACATTTTTTTTTTAAATCAGGTTTTGGTGAACATTTGGTTCATTGGTTTGCTAGTAATATTATAAAATAAATTAAATATTTTACTGTTTCATTTTTTTCTATACTTTGAGTAATTAGGTGGGCCCCTAAGTAGTATTAGCTCAGGGCCCCCAAAGCTCACGATCCGGCTCTGCTCGTAGATTTACGATTTCAACATCGGCAGTCCTTATGTGTTCAGTTTTAAGGTTCGATGTCGTTTGGAGGTTGGTGTTTTTTTGCGGATATCGTTAACCCTCACCTCTAATAAGTGGATGAAAGAGTTGAATGTATTCTGTTTCTTTTTTCGCGCGGCGAATGCCTCAGCTACGCTGTTTGATATGATAATTTCGTGTAACAGGATGAGTGCCGTTCCGAGTACGGGGTCGTGTGTGTGCATTCCTAATCTTAATTTCTACTGTTAAAAGGGATTGAGGAATGTAAGTTATACAATTTAGGAGGCATTGGTTATTTCCATTGTCTATTAAAAACCACTATACATGAGCATTTGACTTGTAAATTTACTAGAAAAAAATCCACGCGGACCAGGCAGCGGACGGGACTCAAACCCGCACCCTTCGCAATCCGGGCGAATGCACAAACTTTCTGGTCAAATGTTTGAACAAAGAGTAGTATTAATGTCCAATTTAAAATAAATTAAACATTTATTGTCTTAATTTTAAAAAAGGTGGTTATAATTACATAATTTATCTGATCTATTTCGTAAATAGACATTTGATAAATCATAATATAATAGTTTTATTTAAAATATTACCTCGACTTTAAAAGAGATTATATACACACATCAAAAGTGTCTAGGGATCAACATATATTTTTGCAATAACTTTTCTCCTGATTGATATTAATTAAAATTTTCTTTAAGGATTCATCAAATAAAGTGTTTTCGTTTGTCACAGTAACGATAAACCAAGTCATCTTTGCATTAATAAAGAAATTTGCCATTTTCCTAATAAAGGGATTTTTGACATTTGAACCACTAACACAAAAGTTCGAAAAAAAGACTGAAATAACAGTTTTCTCTAAAATTTTATTGGGTAACTTAAACAATTAATAATCCGTATTTCTACCGCGAACACTAACAACACAAGAACATCGGTTTGGCATACTCAAAATGAGTTCATCCAAATCACGCTGTGGAATGGCCGCCCATGTTCGTTGCAACAACAAAAAAAGGTCTTCTTGCGACTGGATACCCTCCATATTCGGCAGAGCTCTTCTCTGTATCATATCCCATGCATGCTCAATCGGGTTCAAGTCTGGCGACTGAGCAGGCCAGGGCAGGACATTGATGTTAGCTGAATAAGCCACATCTCAATCTCAAGAAATCCGCATAAAAATGCTTGATCCCTAGACACTTTTGATGTGTGTATAAGTAATTGAGTAATTGCAATTGACAATTACAATTGCTAATTGTAATTGTTAATTAAATTACATTTCAATAATTTCAAGTAATTTGTAATTAAAGTCGCCAATTACAATTTGTAATTGAAATTGTTAATTTGAAGTTAATTACATTTTGCCCAACACTGACAGACAGACAGACGGACATGACGAATGCATAAAAGGGTTTCGTTTTTTTTCCATTTGGCTACTCGCCTAAAAACTAAAGTAAACACGGACAAAGTCGCGGGCGAGCGCTAGTTTCCTATACATCAGTATCACAAATACATACTATAACTATATCGGTGTGCTTTATCTACGCTAATGGTGAAGGGATCCCGACCCTACGAAAAGTTGTACAGCTTTTTTTTGATTAACTGAAAAAAGTTTATAGCCGTAATTAATGAGAGTGGTGAGATTTTCAGGAAGCCATGTTGAAGGGAGTGACTATCAATTTAGGGGGAAAATGATTAAACATTGTGATTTGTTTGTACAGGAACACGAGTTACCTATCTAAAGTAGATTTGCCATTCTGATTCTTATCTCATCTTTATTATATTATACTAGTGGTCCGCCCTCGCTTCGCTTCGGGGTAGAATTGATCAAAATCCTTTTTTAGCGGATGCCTACGTCATAACCTACCTGCATGCCAAATTTCAGCCCGATCCGTCCAGTGGTTTGGGCTGTGCGTTGATAGATCACTATGTCAGTCAGTCACCTTTGAGTTTTATATAAAGAATAGAATAGAATATAATTAACCCTCCTAACCTAACCTAACCTAACCTAACCAAAATTTATTAACCCTCATATTACACATTACAGATACAAATAAAAAAACCTCAGGGCTATCCAGGACCCTGCCTCAGCATTAGGTGATGCGTCATTGTGTCGCACCTGCGCTGTTATTCTGGCAGGGCTTGTTTAGTGACACAAAAAAAGACATGTAAATTTTTATTACTTGAAAGGATGTATGGACTTATCATCCTTTGCTTTCATAAACAAAAAAAAATAAGATAAAAAAGTCAATCAAAAAATATAACATTATAAACAGCAAGCAAAGCAATGCAAAAACAAAGCGAAGCAATTCATTTCAGCCTAAAACAAACATTTAATTTCAAAATATACATGATTGATAACGCAACCGCAACCGCCACCCAAAAATAGCAGTTACACTCATAATAGCAATAAGCATAAGTTATGTACTGTTATTCAGAAAACAGCACATACTGGTTAAATAAAACTAGTTTTTACGGGTTAATGCACGAAACTTTATTTATTTATTGACGTTTCGTAGCCTTTACAGGCTTCGTCCTCAGAATCTGAAATCTGAATACTGGTGTCAAAAAACATAAGGCCAAATCATGCTACGGACAATTTGCATCAATGCTGTGAAGCAGCTCCTCTCCGTTTTTATTCAGCAAGAGAAATCAAGGTACATATTACTTACAAGTTATGCTATAATTGATTGTTCCTTTAATAGATGCTTTTTGGGATTTTTTCTAAAAGTGTTTATATGTATATAGATTTCAGTTGTGTTAAATTTATTGGTGCAACACGAAAAAGTTTTTGTTTGCGATTTTCAAACTTTTAAAAAATATGCATAGACTTGAACAAAAAGTTTATAAGTCAATCAATGTGTTTGAAATATCACCAACTAAAAATAAGTATTATTCAACTTTAAAAATGGGTAAACCAAAAGAATTGCTGGCGACTCGGACAGGGTATCCGAATTGGCATAAAATTTGCATTTAAATGGAAGATTTTCTTCGACTATACTATCTATCTATCTTCTATATATATAAAACTCAAAGGTGACTGACTGACATAGTGATCTATCAACGCACAACCCAAACCACTGGACGGATCGGGCTGATTTTTTTTAAATTGCCGTGAATAAGACTGGCATCCCCGTAAAGGTCTATCTACTTGTAACTTTATAGTTTACTAGCGGCCCGCCCTCGCTTCGCTTCGGTGTAGAGCTGAAGTGTAGACTACAGTTTTTGTGCTCAGGCTTGTATTATACACAATGACATTCATGTATGATTCTTCTTATATTTGCATGCAAAGTCTCAGCCCGATCGGTTTAAAATTGACAAAGTTTTATACAAACTTTCATTCCCTTTTTTATCCCCTTGGGGGTAGAATTGATCAAAATCCTTTCTTAGCGGATGCCTACGTAATATCTACCTGCATGCCAAATTTCAGCCTGATCCGTCCAGTGGTTTGGGCTGTGCGTTGATATATCACTATGTCAGTCAGTCACCTTTGAGTTTTATATATAGATTATTAAATTCTTTACTAGAGCTTAGATCTTCCGACATTTTTTAAGCTATTTCCTTTAGTACGTTCATTTATTTTAAAATAAAAACAAACTTTTAAGATCACGAAAAGCGGGAATGATTTCTTGATTCTTTGTGTGAAGTGTCTCTAAAGCCGATATTATACCGAATAGAACAACATTTAATATTTGTCGGTATTATAACCTAAATAAAAGCTTACCTTGAATGCCAACAGTGTAAGCCAGCAATCGTTCGAGCTCGCCGATATCGCTCGTAATTACATCCCGAAGAGGGCACTATATTAAAATCATCCCGCGGAATGGAAGAAATTCGCCGTGTCTTAATAAGCACGCCGAATATTCCTGAATATATAGGTACGTATCAGCGGTGTTCGAATCGCCAGACTTCTTAATGAAATTTTCGGATTACGACTCTCCCGATGTCGCATCTCTCTCCCACCCAGGGGCGACGCTATACATCCGTCTCTCTCGCCGTGTAAAACTGCAGTTGGTTTTATGCGAAATTTATTCATAACTCGGTAATTTATCCGCGCAAAGTGAAACACCCCGTAATGGGAACGGGGGATATAATGTTTTCTTCTATTATTACTCGCGAGTTCGGCCTTAATCATGGTATTCTCGTAAGTTATCATTTTCTGTAAATAGGAGGAAATTTAATATTCGTCCGGGAGGTATTGCGGTGGTTTATGTACCAGAAATAATGTTCGCCGAGTTAACTAACGCCTCGCTATGGTTACATGTTATTTTACACCTCGCAAGAAGCGTTGCGTGTAATTATACTCATCAATGCGAAAGTTATAGTTTGTCTAACAGTAGAGTACTTAGTATATAACGTGTTCACTTGAATTTATACATTCCGTTTGGCTTTTATTTACTTTGGGGTGAAGAGACAACTTTTTGGACAGCTTCCGCCGTTAAAGACAGACCAGTACCCCTAGCACGAACCATTACCGAATTCGTATAGTTTGCAAACCGAAATGTCAATATCAAATTTTGTATGGAAATTTGAACAGCAGCGGCACAAAGTACGTAACGAGAACTACAAATCAGTACACATTTGACAATGACATTTCGGTCTCGCAAACGTTACGATTTTGGTTCGTGCTAGGGATACTGATCAAATTTGGTAACTCTCGAAAGGATTTTTTTACATTTATCACAGCTACTTTCAATCACAATTATACTAGAACTAGCGCCCCGCCCTCGCTTCGCTTCGGTGTAGAGCTGAAGTGTAGACTACAGTTTTTGTTCTCAGGCTTGTATAATACACGATGACATTCATCTTTGATTCTTCTTATACCTGCATGCAAAGTCTCAGCCCAATCGGTTTATAATTGACAAAGTTTCATACAAACTTTCATTCCCTATTTTATCCCCTTGGGGGTAGAATTGATCAAAATCCTTTCTTAGCGGATGCCTACATCATAACATCTACCTGCATGCCAAATTTCAGACCGATCCGTCCAGTGGTTTGGGCTGTGCGTTGATAGATCACTATGTCAGTCAGTCACGTTTGAGTTTTATATATATAGATTCGTGCGGCGGTTCCTATGCTACTATCTACTACATAATAATCATTTCACACTGTTTTGTCGCTAAACACCGGTTTTGCTGTGGAATTCACAAACGACATTAAACGCTATTCGAGCTTGTAAGTTGTTTTATTTCATTAAGTAGATGGCGTCGAATTTTCCACGAATAAACTAATTCGAAGCAAAAAGTCAACCGCAATTCTGTTGAGATGTAAGTTAGCGTTCCAACTCTTCACTTGCGTGCACAACTTTAAACAACATACCTACTACATTGGTTAAATGCAGCAGTTTCGAGACCGTTTTCATTATACATGTAGGCCACATGCAAAGCATAAGTTTCTTGATGTTTGTATAATGGAACGTTAAAGTAGTACTATTATTATTGCGTTTTCTTCGCCGAGGAAAACTGTAAAAAGAAAACTATTAAAAGCACGTTAAATCTTCACAATGTTGGGAAACATTTCGTAATATTCATAATCAAAATCATTTATTCAGTTTAGGCGGTTACAAGCAATCATGAATGTCTAGAGCAGTGTTTCCTAAACTTTCCAATACTGCTACCCCTGTAACCTATTAGGAAAACAGATTTTACCCCGACTTTAAAATGTTATCATCAGTCCAAGAAATTCCAATTTGGCAGCTACATCTTCGTCTCTAATAATGTCATCATCAGGAGAAAATCTCGCCCCACTTCCCACACTCTGCACCCCGCGGGCTCGCTAGCAAGAAGGAGGGCATGCTCTATTTAGTAGTATTATTTATATAGTATTTTCTTATTCTTTACATTTAACCAAATAATTGGGTTCTTTGTTACCCCCGAAGTACGGCTGATTTACCCCCGGAGGGGTAATTACCCCCAGGTTCGGAACCCAGGGTCTAGAAGCTACGCCATGGGTTCGTAAATCTACGGCGGAAGAGCTTTTACTGAGAAGAACCGGCAAGAAACCCAGCAAGGGCTGTTTTTTTCTCCCTGTTTTATTATTTACAAAAGTCGTCTAGTTGAAAAATTACTTATTTGATCATCCTGTTAAATCTCCTCTAAAATCAGAAAATGTTTGATACTCCAGTCTAGAGTAAGTAATGGTATGATGTTAACTTTATTTTCTTTGTGCACGTTATTAGGTAGACCTACAGCTTACAGTAAAGATGGCTCTGAAGCTATTATTAGAGTACTTAGTATAAAAACCTACCAAAAGGAAAGTTTGCTGTCCCGATATATACCTCATGCATTGCTTAACTCCAGCTAATAACAAGAGGATCAGAGTATTACTCAAGAGTTATTCTCTCTTATCCCACCCTCTCCTTTCCTTCAGAGGACCACGCGCGCTGGCCTACGTTGTCACCGTCTAACTGTGGCCGCAATTCCAACGCGTACAAAGAAATTTGGTAACTCATTTTTTTGTTGCACTATCCGTTAATGGAATGCGCTGACCGCTAGCGTATTCCCTCCCTCTTACAACCTGTGATTTTTTAAAAGAGGCGTGAAAAAGCAACACTCAGGCCGGCAGGGTGAGGATGGCTGGTGTGGCAGGTAGAACTGCTGTATTAGCTATCTTCGCATCTGGACTTCACCTTCACTTACTTTCAGGTGGGGTGGAGTCATTTGTCGGACCTATCTATAAAAAAAGCTATTTACCAACTTCAAAAAGTACTTTGAAATATTCCAATTACTGTATGACCGTTGAAAATGAAACTTATTTATTATGCTAATATCAAATATAAACTATTCAAAGTTCCTTTAGCTTAAAAATAAAATTTGATAAAGTCCCGTTGATATTTTTAACACTCGAACAGCTTTTACAGTTATCCCTTCAGCATTACCTATGCAAAATTGACCATTAGGAAAAGTATACCGAGATAGTTTGCATAATTTTGTGAGAAAACTTTTTGCGGGATCTCGCCTCTTTTCTCTGTATACTTTTTAAAAGTATTCGAATTCCGAATGGCGGGGATGTTTTGAAAGCTGGCCATTATATTAACACGCTGCGGTAGACTCGGCGAAGTGCTAACGCTTTGAGAATTAGACGCCTGCGCCTGACGAATCTAACGGAGTAACTCGACTATGAATGTATAATGATGCTGCATCTTTTACTGTGCCCGCTCCTTCTGTTCGCTATTTGTTTTAAAGATTTTTTCCTTTGCCAACACCAACTGTGTTTGCGTCACTTTAAAAACAATTGACGGTTGCGTTGGGTATCTGTAGTCTGTTGCGATAGCGATCGCAAATCTTATCTCTGGTTGTAACCTCCAAGCTTTAGTCTTTAGCATGTGTGCTTGTCTCGTAATAATAACCTAGATTATAGATTTATTACCCATCTGATGATATAGCCCTGTGCGTATACAAAGCAGGCCTCGGTTATTCTTGCAGGTTGCGTAAATAATGCATGTTGCTTGGAATATTTTGATGTGTGTATATGTAAAATGTGTGCAAAAACTGTATCTAAAACGCTTACATGTCTACCCCGTTTGGGACTACTGACCAAACACAAAACAAATTGAGTAATCTAAATATTCGTCAAGGAGCTCCTCTTTCAAAAGTTCATTTTACTTAACTGATATTAGGAGGTCGATACGAAAGAGATGGATGAAGGTTACAAGGAACACATGTGTCTACTGTCTGCTAAAGTCATCACAAGCGAAAGTTCACTGCCCAAATAGGTGACATCCCAAATGTGAGGCGCTTGAAAAGCACCAGAAACCCGGCGGGTTAATGAATGCAAAGATTGATGAATGTCGAGAGAGCGAAAGAGTTCTCGTGTCTGCGCCATACCAAGTGAACAACCATAATGTTTGCAAAACGTAGTTTATTCTACAAAATCATAATGTAATATTGATAAATCACTAAATTCACCTCAGTTACCCTTTCATCAGAACATTTTGAACACGAAAGAGTGTGTGGTACTTTGTTAAGGCGTCTTCCTCACCGGACATTTCGGACTCGCAAACGATACGAATTCGATTTTGGTTCGTGCTGAAACTACGCAGCGAGGTAATTCTCGTTTAATTTTATGCACTCGGTAAAGAATCTGTACAGACTCGGTACTGAAATGAAAACGAAACGAACCCGCACCGACTCAAAGGCGTCTTAGAATTCTCCGAATTAGCGAAAACTATGTAACATTCTTATTTATTCGCGTAACCATAGTAGCTCGTAAAATTTGCATAATATGCTCGTAAATACTAATTAGTCTTGGATTCGATATAAGCACTTCAGTAATTCCATTGGATTTAATAGGTTTTAGACTTTAACTATAATAAAGACAGATTTCTGATGAATTTGAAGGGCAAGAACGTTTGCAATATACTAAGTCAGTACTTATATTAGAGGGTACAATGAATTTGCTTATTAAAAAGCTGCGATCGTCTGAATGTTTCCAAAATATGTGACAGGAGCAAATTACATGAGCTCCGATTTGTTCGGCTATTTATTAGATCTGAAGAATTAATTCCATTCATAATTCAAAAAAACAGTCTTTAATTTCATTCATCTTAATTTCACATTAACGGTGATAATATAAAATGGGATGAAGCTAAAATGCTCAGCTCTATATAAAATAGATGATTACTTAAAATACTTTTTGAATGTGTGTACTTGACGTTTCCCAACCTTAACAGGATCTGTGCTCAGAAGACTGAGATGCCCACAGACAACCAAAATTTATGCCCGATAAATATTCATAGAAGGTTAAGGAAAAACTCTAGACTCGTAGACTATACGACCAACTAGCCGGAATTAATAAATTAATTGTTGCTTGCTTGTAAAAGCCCAAAACGTCAAGAAAAATGCAAAAAAAATCAAAAAATCCTGAAAGAACCGTTCAAAAACTGTTATTTTAAATGATTGAGGTGCGAAATATAATAAATAAGTAGTTAGGAATGTTTTCTCAACAGATTTTCCAGAATCGCCTTTATTTTTAGATGGTTTTCTTAACTTATTATGACTAAGTGGTAATGTAAGAATGTCCGTCCAGTGGCGATCTTATTGCTAGTCGTAATTATTAACAAGGAAAAACACCCGTATCTTCGTGCCTATAATCTGGTTAATCCGCGGCCGCCCCGGGCGCGACGTGTGGGCGAAGCAAGGGTGTAGTCTCAATAGCAGCGGTTAACACTATCCCACTAGTAATGAAAATAAGCCTGAATTCATTGATTGATTTAAGTCGAAGATTACAGTCTGTCAAATCACTTTTGAGAGCAATATTGCTTTAAATATAGTTATATGGTGTTTTACGGCCAAGGCTTAGGCCATGGATTACGTTCAGCTTTTTTCAATAGTCGAATAAAATACCACGATGAATTTAGAAACCATGGCAATACCTAGCTAAAATTTTGAATTCGACCAATAAGGTAAAGAATTTTTTTTTAGATATAAACATCTAGTTACATGCTTAAAAATATATAAGGTTAATACTGTTTATTTTTTAAATATTTTATCACACACGAGATTCAGCGAATTACTTCAGCCCACCTTAAAATTTCATTATAGTTTCAAAATATCTTAAGAGGCATATAATCGCGAAGGCCTGCTGACCCAGCTCTTATACTAAAATCTTACTCGCTCTCACAATAATTGAAATAAATAAGTTGGATATAGGTATCGTTAAGTGTTCAGAACAACCCCGAATCTGAAGCCGCATTGTACTTGGTAGTTTAGTGAAAAGCTACTAGTAAATTACACAAGTATTAAAAATAATCTTTTTAATTATTAATTAAGTACTTATTATAATTGTTTCTTAGGTCTTTACGCACACCACTCATTAAATTAAACAAGTTTCAACGGTATGGATTCACTGATTTATTTATTTATTGACGTTTCGCAAAATTGAACTCAGACGACGCATCCTGAAAACATGCGAAACGTCAATAAATAAATAACTCAGTGCATCTATACCGTTGGAACTTGTTTTATTTAAGTAGTTAGTTAAATGCTTAAAATAAATAAAAACATAACTGTAATTGTTATTTCTTCTTTCAAATGTTTAATACTTGAAAAAGTATTCATTTGACATTGTGGGTTACCTACAATGCGAAGAGATGGCGCTGCCTTACAGCGTAAGGCTAGGAAAATTTCGACGCGGCCAATAGGGCCGTGGTAGCATAATGGTCAGTGCATTCGCCCGGATTGCGAAGGGTGCTGGTTCGAGTCCCGTCCGCTGCCTGGTCCGCGTGGATTTTTTTCTAGTAAACTTTTCTTTAGATTTAAACATCTAGCAGTTAAATGCTTAAAATAAATAAAAACATAGTTATTACTTTGTTTCGAAGGAGCTGCCATGTCATCGGGCAAAAACTACTAAACAAAAAAAAATAAAAATCACAGTTTATTTTTATTCGACTGCAATACTGAGCTTTCTCGCGCCCGCTCCGCTTTTAATACCGCTGTCATTGAAGACCCACGAGCCACCCAGCCACGTACGAGACATGTATTCGGCGCGCGTGGTGCACTAACAAGCCCGGAATTCTATTACGAAATTAGTAAATGTCTTCCAGAGCACGATGCTAGATGTTAAATATTTTTGCGTTTCATCGCGCGCCTTGTGGATGTAAACAGGTGTACAAGAATGACTACAGTCGTGATCAGCGGACTAATGTTATTGAGCTTGGTTGACAATCAAATCAGATTGGTATTGAGCTTGATGGTCGACCAATTGAAAATTATTCGGCTTCGTGATTGTAAACTCTCATCATCATCAACAGCCTATCCTAGTCCACTGCTGGACATAGGCCTCTCCAATTGCACGCCACTCAGATCTATCTTGGGCTACTCGCATCCAGCTCCTACCAGCCACCTTACGCAAATCGTCACTCCGTTGTGCCTGAGGACTTCCTACACTACGTTTGCCTAGACGCGGTCTCCACTCCAGAACTCGTCTACCCCAACGGTTATCGGTTCTTCGGCAAATATGGCCAGCCCACTGCCACTTCAACTAGCTAATCCGGTGGGCTATGTCGATGACTCTGGTTCTCTGTCGGATTACCTCATTTCTGATGCGATCCTTCAGAGAAACGCCGAGGTTAGCCCTTTCCATAGAGCGCTGAGCGACTTTGAACTTGTGGACCAGCCGTACCGTGTATGAATTAAATTAAATGAGAAACCAAGCTTTATTGAGCGTCGCCTTAATTCTTACTTACTTCTGTTGCATAAACTGTTTTGTATTTTATAATTTTATGCATGTACTGGTTACCGTTAAAAACCTTGCTATTTCTTATAACAAAGTCTTTGTAGCGTCAGCGTGGACTTTAAATCTAGAATACGCAGAGCTCACAATATAAGTTAAGAAAATTAGTATATTTATATGCGTCAGCAATAAGTCCACGCTGACGCTACATCTTATTGCATGATTGTTGAACCTTATATTAAGGAATCGATAGAAAATGTTATTGAAGCTTTCCTCTATTTAAGATGAATAAAGAAACACAACGCAACGATAAAACAAATTATCAATTCAGTGCATTGTTCCTTTCTGTCTTTTAATACATCTAGAATTGTATCGCGTAAATTCTTGAGACTGGACGTATTAGGTAGAAGAGACGTTCGGGCATGTTTGCAAAAATTGTGGCGCGATTGACTCGCCCATTTTTCCCCCGCTCTCGCGAGCCGCGTACAATCATAAGTGTTTTCTTTGTGGATAGCGAACAGTCAACAGGCACCCTTTAACGTGTTTATCCTTTTCGCCCGGCTCTCCCCTCGCGCCTCGATATATTTCGGTGGATATAGCCGCCATTTTTATTTTACGAGTACTTCCAGGCTGTTAATGTAAGTGCAAATTTTGTTATTCTTATAGGCGAGCGAGTGTTTCTTTTTTTCGTTTTTATTACCTACTCATGGCTGGCTGGCAATATTGCTGTAAGGGACGAACGAAATGGAAACACATAATAAGAAAAACTCGAAGAGAAACCAATAAAAATATGTATTGTACTCATACCTGTAAACATGTTATCTTCACGATTGTAAAAGCTAAGCAACTTTTTCAGAGGTAGATCGTGGAATGTGTTAGGGTTTTAAATTAATTTCATTATTGTTTAATATATTATAAAATAAAATATGGAATTTTATATAGTTTCAATTTTAAGCTTTCAATTTCTGTAATGGTAACACTGATTCCCTGACGCGTTTCCGTGCGGTGCTGTGATTGGTCGACGACGCCTTCAGTCTGCTACATCGACCAATCACGGAGCGCTATTTTTCGCGCCAAAGAACCGAGCGAGTGGAGTTGGGATCTCGGTTCAGGGTGTCATTCTGTTACCGGCTACGGTGGAGTGAGGTTGTGTCCTCAGCAATGTGTAGTTATATAGTTTGTTAAGAAACATAATTATTGTTGGAGTACCCGCAGTTTTAATTACATCAACTTCAAATGGGCGTAGTCTACAAATGGATGAAACGAAATTATGCTTTATTTAAATTGACTTGTTAAAAAAGCTCTTTTGAAGCGTCCAATATTTTTTCCTACCACCCTTAGGATATCTTTTAGCTGATGAGAAGAATGGGCGCGAGAAACTCGTCAGCATTTAACAGTAGTAGCAACATTTACAAAAAATCATGTCGCTACTAATACAACGTCCACTCTCATTTTGATTGCTGTCATACAGTATAAATATAGACTGTTTTCTTTTAAGTATTAATCATTAAATATTAGGTATAATAGATAGCATCTCAATAGTAACGCAGTATAGAGCAGATTCATCCTCGCTGGCAGCACCCGTTCACGAGCATGACGCATGAACCAGCCATCGCTTCACTCAACCATATTGTAGGGAACGTAACGACCCATCTCACACGACACAATCGCAGAGACTTTAAAGTGAACATGACTACTCCAACTACACATATGTACTCCTCCTTGAGTCGCATTCCTCATTACTCCTCATTACTGAGGGTCGTGACCTCCCTTCTGCATCACTTTCTTCCGTATGATGGTCTTCCATCTGTTCCTGTCTTTGGCGGTGTGGAGGGCATTGTGGACTGTCGAGTCTAGAGCGGTGCGAATCTGGTCAGACCAACGTATTGGGCTGCGTCCACGCGGTCTTTTTCCCTCTACTCTGCCGGGCACAATCAGCTTCTCGAATTTGTCACTGTCCTTCCTTGCAATGTGGCCGAAGTACTTAAGAACACTCGGATGATAGGCGTGAGGAGATTTTAAGCTCACGCAATATGGAGACGTTAGTCCGATGCTGTCCAAGGGATACGGAGCATCTTTCTCCAGCACCACATCTCAAAGGCGTCGATGCGTTTGCGATCTGCAGCTTTCAGGGTCCAGGTCTTAGCGCCATACGAAAAAATCGAGAAGGCTAGAGTCCGTACCAGTCTGGTTTTGGCCTTTACATATTTACTAATAAAATGACAACACAAAAAATAGTTTAGCATATAAGACAGCTTACAGTGTTTTGTAATTAATAAAAGAGTTTAATAATCATACACAATGTATTGTTAACAAATTAAAGCAAAGGCTATTATTTCCATGCATTACGATCCTTTAATGACTGTTGATGTGAGCTTTGAATTATCTTTTATTTATTGTTAACAATATTTAATTCCAAATTCATTACAGCTATAAAATTTTCCAACAATAGGAATCAAGGCTCAAATATTTCAGTTGACGTTTAACTTCGAAAGTTCGGTCACTCGATACTTGGTTAAGTAATAACAGTAACAAAATCGATTAATAATTTTAACGGTAACATTTTCGGGTCCAAATACTGATAATGGCCGATAAATAATTAAATGCTCGAGTGCCAAATACAGTATGTATAAGTAATTATTGTTACGCAGTACTCAACAATGTTGCGTTAATGTCAAACTTGCTCACCTATGCTTTTAATTTGAATATATCGTAA
Organism: Chilo suppressalis; assembly: GCA_902850365.2. NCBI lineage: Eukaryota > Metazoa > Arthropoda > Insecta > Lepidoptera > Crambidae > Chilo > Chilo suppressalis. The sequence goes on from OU963894.1 coordinate 3,241,426, forward strand.
TAATTATCGGGCGTTTAAGTCGCGGCCAGTGTTGCCAGGTCACCAGATTTTACAGGAGATCTCCTGTTTTTCTGAAATTTCTCCTGTACTACTGTTTTTCTACATGAATCTCCTGTTTATTAAGAATACGATTTTCTTTTTTAAATTGCATGTTGAGTTGCATTTTCCGTCATTAATAATGTAGATAACCTTCATAATCTCTTATCTATTAGACAAGTCCGTCTATCTGTGGTGCTGTTTCAGCGGCTAAACCGTAAGAGATAGATAAAGAGAATATTTAAGTTATAAGTTAAGAATAGTCTGATAAGACTACATACCGGATTTGAGTAACGTAGCACTTCCGGTTTTCGAGAAATCACGTGATTTCTATATCTTGGAAACGATAAGAGATAGATAATACATACATTTTTTAAATCAGGTTTTGGTGAACATTTGGTTCACTGGTTTGCTAGTTATAAAATAAATGTAATAGCTTTGAGAGGTGGCAGAAGCCACAGAAACACATTCGTGACAGGTCTTTATCTTGATTTGATTTACCAATTCTAAGGGGGGGGGGGGTGCAAAAAGAAAAAAGTACGCCTCTGCATCTACTGTTTTTATCTATAATGCATCCCGATTTTTGAAATTCGTACCTGGCAACACTGGTCGCGGCGCACACTGCCGATCGGCGGTGCGGCGCGCGCCGGCTTAATCTCGTGAATTTATAACAAGAATACAACAATTAACCAATTTAACGAGCACTCGAAAGCCATTTACGACGGAATGGCTCGTTGAACCAACGAAATATCGCCCCCCATCCCAGTTTTTATTAATGAATATTTAATAAATTAATTTATGCTATAATCACATACATGGCGATTCGTTTTTGTTAATGTTATAAGCACCGTTGAATTTAAGCCGCGTATCCACTAGAGGCAGCCTCGCTTCGAGCGGCCTCGACTTGAAGCAAAAAGCCTCTGTTTGAGGCTGCTCGCTCTGAGGCAACGGCTACGGATCAGCTCGAGGCGTGTCGCCTCAGCTTCAAGGGCGGATCCAGCTTTGGCGCCAGGGGTGGGTCATATAGCCAGCTTTGGCGCCAGGGGGGGGTCATATAGTCGTGGGATATTAAATATTGAAAGTACTTAAATAAAATCCCCCTGGGTTTGGTCCATCTGTACCCAGCCCCGGGGGGGGGGTCATGACCCCCATGACCCCCCCCCCCTGGATCCGCCCTTGCTCAGCTTGATCCGCCGGCGGCGCACTGCGCAGTTAAAAGCCAAAACGTCTCCATTAAACACACGGCTCGGACTGAGGCGCCTTTGAGCACGGCACAGAAACCGACAAAATATGGCTCGGCTCGCGGCGACGAATTTGCCTCGCGTCGCGGCTAGGGTTGCCAGGCCATAAAATACAAAGGCCGGACTGCGCACTATATAAGGCCTGACATTTTTTTTTATTTTTTTTTATTGCCAAACAATGTTTTTACAGCTGGGCTGTTGACAAAAGTATTTATACGTGATGTAAAGTGAGAATGAGATCGAAAATGTACTGTATGCCATGTATATGCATTATTTTATGCAACAGTCTGCTCTCTTGTCCGCTCGTCCGCCCATTGTCGAACGAATCGCCACTCTGATAAAAAACCTGACAAAAGCCGGACAGGCCAAACACGTACATATTTGGCCGGACGCGACCGTAAAAAGCCAAACATGTCCGGTTAAAACCGGTCACCTGGCAAGTCTAGTCGCGGCGTGCCTCAGTTGAGGCAGCGTCTCCACTTGCGCAGCCTCGGAGTGAGGCAGCCGCTCGACCCGAGGCTGCCTCTAGTGGATACGCGGCTTTATACGCACAAGATAGGCCCCACAATATCGCATGATCGGTAACAAATGGTTAATTCTATTGGTAAAGTTTGAATTGTTTGTTGGAAATAGTTTCGGTGTGTTTGGCCCAGAGTTGAGATTAAAATGTGAAACCGCTAACCGTTACAACTATTCCAAGCGCACATCGAAATTAAACCGATTCCCATTGGTCTACGCGTCTTGCACTTCAATAGTCTTGTTAATCTGAAGATCAAAAGGTTGTCTTAGCTCAGACTGTCATAATATTTAGAAATGAAACTAGTTTTAACGGGTTAATGCACGAAACTTTATTAATTTATTGACGTTTCGCAGCCTTTTCAAGAATTCTGACGATGCAGACCTGAAAAGGCTGCGAAACGTCAATAAATAAATAAAGTTTCGTGCGTTAACCCGTTAAAAGTAGTTTTATTTAATGAGTGATGTGCGTGAAAACCAATCAAACTAATATTTAGAATCTATAATTTAAATCTAAAGAAAATGTAACTAGGAAAAAATCCACGCGGACCAGGCAGCAGACGGGACTCGAACCGCGGCCCTCGGTAGCATAATTGGTCAGTGCATTCGCCCGGATTGCGAAGGGTGCGGGTTCGAGTCCCGTCTGCTGCCTGGTCCGCGTGGATTTTTTTCTAGTTACATTTTCTTTAGTGAACAATTTCCTTTAAAAGTTTCCTTGATACTTGTACGTATTTAGTTATTTACGAGTAATGAGTTAAGATATTTAAGTTAAATATGTAGTCTAGGCACACGGCAGTATGCCAGCCAACTTGGTAAAGCAAATGGGCTGCAGAACAGCAATGGATTATGGATGAACCATTTCGAGCTCTTATAATGCCCCCATAACAAAAACACTTATGAGGAGCTCGATGGCGCAAGTGGTTAGCGCGTTCGGCTGCGGTCGTTGAAGTTAAGCAATTTTCCCAGTGGTCGGTCTTTGGATGGGTGACCAAAAATTTACTATCTCGAGCTCCTCCGTGCTTCGGAAGGCACGTTAAGCCGTTGGTCCCGGCTGCATCTGCAGTCGTTAGCACCCACCAAAACGCACTGGGCCCGCGTGGTGGGTCATTGCCCAATCTCCCTATTCCATCCATAGGGAAGGCCTGTGCCCCAGCAGTGGGGACATTAATAGGCTGATGATGATGATGTGACACTGATCATAAGTGTAAACAATTCCATTTGTCTTAAGTAATTGAAATCTGTAATGAGCCAACATTAATGAGTATTTTGTAGGAAATGGAAAAGTTTAACAAATTTTATTTTAAAGTAAAAAGGAGTTTAACTGCTTCTGAAAATAACGTCGAAAAAAACAGGTTTCATATCGGATTTTACTTCTTTCAAATGTTACAGATAAGTACCTACCGTTTGATGACTAGTTACTTACCTTAGATTTTATTTTTTACTTTATTTCACCTTCATACTATTATAGATCATTTGTATTTGATAACACAAGATATTTATTATATCATCATCATCATCAGCCTATTAATGTCCCCTCTGCTAGGGCACAGGCCTTCCCTATGGATGGAATAGGGAGATTGGGCCATGACCCTCCACGCGCGCCCAGTGCGGGTGCTAACGACTGCAGATGCAGCCGGGACCAACGGCTTAACGTGCCTTCCGAAGCACGGAGGAGCTCGAGATAGTAATTTTTTGGTCACCCATCCAATGACCGACCACTGCGAAAGTTGCTTAACTTCAACGATCGCAGCCGAACGCGCTAACCACGTGCGCCATCGAGCTCCTAGATATTATATACCTTACAGAAATTTTAGTATTTTATTATAACTTAAATTTTCACCATCAACTGGCAAGTGACTTTAACCGTCAATATCACTTTTACAATGTACACAGTCAACAGGTTCAAGATATAGAATAAATATTTTAGAAAAACAAGCGTACTAAAACACGTTATACATTAAACATGCCGCGCGGTGATCGAAAGCTAACATGACAATAGTGCGTCGCTCCTTACAATAACAGCTTCTGTAGGTGCCTCAATAACACGTGTATACCTGGGGTGTATTCTGTAAGTCAGTGACGAGCAACGACGCTCCGTTTTGCTACAAAGCGTTTTTTAAAAAAAACATGATTTTCAATGAGGGCTACCGTTTTCTGCCTCACGTTGAGTGAGGTCCTAAATTGTAACTTTTAAAGTTTATTAATACGCACATGAAATCAAAGGTTACATTTAGATCGTATTTTAACACAAAAGAACCATATCCTAAACATAATAGGCCATGCCACAGTGACGCGCAGTTCCGTTTTATTCGAAAAAAATGGGAACATAATCATTTTTCTAAGCTCAAATTTTTAATAACTGACATTCATTGCCACATAACTCATATTTGCCATAATTAAGCCGAATTGTTACCAATTATTCACAACATTTTTTTTATTAGAAATAAACCCGCGTAGTCAACCAACAAGCAATAACATTTGACATTTCGGAGACCTCACGCTACATTAGCGCCTCTAGCGGCGGAATCATACGCGATAGCCCTCATTATCTAGAGCCTGGGTTCCGAACCTGGGGGTAATTACCCCTCCGGGGGTAAATCAGCCATACTTCGGGGGTAACAAAGAACCTAATTATTTGGTCAAATCTAAATAATAGGAAAATACTATACAATAATACTACTAAATAGAGCATGCGCTCCTTCTTGCTAGCGAGCCCGCGGAGTGCTGAGTGTGGTAAACGGGATGAGATTTTCTACTGATGATGACGTTATTAGAGACGAAGATGTAGCGGCCAAATTGGAATTTCTTGGACTGATGATAACATTTTAAGGTCGGGGTAAAATCTGTTTTCCTGATAGGTTACAGGGGTAGCAGTATTGGAAAAGTTAGGAAACACTGATCTAGACACTGATATCCCACTCGACATATTTTGTCAACTTATTTTTTTTACTTCGTCACAATATGGCGCCTAATTTTCCCCATATTGAATTTTGATTACTATCATATCTTTAGTAGCACTCCCATGATTGAGACAAATCGATTGATGTATGTATCATCAAAATCGGTCCAGGCGTTTGGTCTCTAGTGTGCCACAAAGGAACAAACATACATATATAGACTGTTAAACACTATACCCTGTCTGCGCGTCGCGCTTCGCGCTCTTGCATTGCGCAGTCGGGTAATAAGTGAAGGTTATGCACCGTGTGTATGAGATCGATAGGATGATCGCATGGCTGGAAAAGCTCTTACCTAAAATTATCAAAGGACCTATTACAAAAAAAACAATACAAAACTAACTTACCCCGATGTATATAAATTACATAATAAAAGTCTCCTATGTTTTTCGTATCAAATAGCGGAAAACAAACATCCATATGCTAAAATGCTGAACCATCTAAATAATCTGATTCAAATAAATGTTCATTGGTAATTCTCCGGAGAATAACCACCGGAATCCAAAAAAACAAAAAAATAGCAGTAAATTCAGCAGCCAAGCAATTCGCCCTTAATCACTCATCAAAATTAATAGAATCTGTTTTCTTTTCCACTAATAGAAAATACATAAATGTATTGCTTCTTTAAAAGTAAATCTGTATTCAGCTTGTAGCAATTATAACAGCCTCTATGATGCTTGCTGTAAAGATATTCCTTTAGTAACTCAAACAACAGTATTAGTTTTTATTACAAGTTAGGAACTTTACAAGTCTCCAAAGAGGATATCGTTGGATCATCCTGAAACCACAAAAATGCTCCAAACACATCTATCTGTAGGTACAAAACCGAAACCACAACATATTATTACAAAAGGTATCAGACATTTCAAAACAGCACCTACGAAAAACGCTGAAAGGTAGGTAGATACATGAGCTATTAACGGCACCATATTCCGTTGCCTTAAATGCCATAATCGGGTAAATGTCAATGTCTCAGTCAGCAGGAAGCGTAAAATTTTACGAGGTGTATCAACCACTCGATTCACTCTTTATGACTTAATTTTAATGTGACTTAGTAATAAACGAAAGCTCCTTTGTTAGACAATGTATTGGAGGTTATGACTTTATCGATTATACGGCTTACATTCTTATGATGGATTGGGTACGTTGGAACGGCTGAAATTTAGTTCCTTCCATTCGAATAACTTCGGGTCTCTTAAAAGAAGTGAGCAGATTTTTTTTTTATTTTATTACGCAGGCAAAACTTCTATTTGCAGACGTTAGCGCCTTAAGGTGCACACCAACGAACGGACCTGACACCTAGACTCTCTCAAGTCTCACGGGTGCGAAACGGTGAAGCCGTTAAGCAGTTCGCGCGGCTTACGACCGCTTACGGCATACTATCCGCTTAAAAAACCTTTCGAATACCCTCTTTTTGTGTGCGGGACCGCGAGATCCCCGTGAGAGACTTCACCGCGTCTTCGCACCCAAGTGAGCAAAAGAGCTGATCTAAGCCCTTGCCTATGCGAAAATTTCTTAACTTCAACAGAATACTCAGGCTTCCATCCACTTGGATCTATTGCAGTGGTTCCATCGATGGATCCTAGAAGTTTTTCTCTTCCAACCGAATCAATATTAGATTCCAAGTTAGTTCAGGGTGTCCTTTTCAGGGCCGGATCTACCATATGGCTTTTTGGGCTTAAGCTTAAGATTCAAGGGGCAGCTAAGTCATAAAGCAGTACATACAATGATTATAAGTAAACTAGCAAACCAGTGAACCAAATGTTCACCAAAACCTGATTTAAAAAAAAATGTATTTAATTAATTGAGAACTTCGGAGATTTTGTGTGGTTTCGTTTGAAATTCGTGATTTCTCGAAAACCGGAAGTGCTACGTTACTCAAATCCGGTTTGTAGTCTTATCAGACTATTCTTAACTTATAACTTAAATATTCTCTTTATCTATCTCTTACGGTTTGGCCGCTGAAACAGCACCACAGACAGACGGACGGACGGACTTGTCTAATAGATAAGAGATTCAATGTAGAAAAAATACATTGTTGAATATAACCCCATTTATATTACCCCTAGAATGTGAGGAGCAAATTAAAAAAAAATGCCATTTCTGCACTTTGCAGAAAGGTTGCTTTGTAATTTGTCCATTTATTAACGGTTATATAACACTAAGGCATAATATATTATAATTTAAATTAAATAGTTTTTTTCTATACTTTGAGTAATTAAGTGGGCCCTTAAGTAGTATTAGCCCAGGACCCCCTAAACTCACGGTCTGGCCCTGATCCTTTTGTCCTCTAATGGATAAGAAAGCGCAATCAGTTTTGATGCTAGAGTGACTTCTAAATCTACCAACGAGTATAATTGTCGCCTCTAATCAATTCCAACAACTTTTCTTAAAAAGATCAGCTTTGAACTGAAGAATTTTACTTCCTCTGTTTTTTTTTAATATTTCCGACACTCACATCAATTAACCTAGTCCCAAAGTAAGCACTGTAAGGCTTGTGTTATGGGATGCTAGGGTAACGGATAGAATACATATACTGTACATATATAAGTATATTTATATAGAAATATATATTAAACATCCATGACTGGAGTACAAATGCTCGTATTCATCACACAAACATCTGCCCCCACCGGGACTCGAACCCGGGACCTCTCGAGTTGGCGTCACCATGAAACCCGGCGTAAAAACCACTCGGCCACGGAGGTCGTCACTTATCATCACATTTCACTATCAGGGTCTATAAATTTCACGAGGTAATATATAAAATCGTAAATTATTCAATAAATACTCGAGTTACACGTATACTCCAGACTTAAATAAATTTCACTATTCACATTTCAGCGAAGTGCCAAGTCAACATAAAAAGGGAATACGCAGACGGCTACGAAATTTCCACTTCCATTTATAGGAGCATAATAAAAATACTTATTATGTAAATCGTTATTTCAGCCGAAAGACGTCCACTGTTGGACATAGGCCTCCCCCATGGATTTCCACAACGATCGGTCCCATGCTGCCCGCATCCAGCGGCTTCCCGCGACCTTTACCAGATTGTCGGTCCACCTTGTGGGGGGCCTGCCAACACTGCGTTTCCCGGTACGCGGTCGCCACTCGAGGACCTTTCCGCCCCAACGGCCATCGGTCCTGCGAGCAATGTGCCCTGCCCATTGCCACTTAAGGTTTGCAATTCTGTGGGCTATATCGGTGACTTTAGTTCTCTTGCGTATCTCCTCATTTCTGATTCGATCACGCAGAGAAACTCCGAGCATAGCCCTCTCCATTGCCCTTTGGGTGAGTTTGTTATAACAACATAATATTATATGAAATACAATTACAACGAGCCATTACGATAGCTTCCATAAGGGACAACTCTTTTATTGTAATCCTTTTCGCATATTAACAACGCTTGTGAGAGATTACGTTATACGTTTTAAATTTTGTTTGTTAGTCTTAAAAGTATTTTATGAATGGATGATTTCGTTGTCTTGTAAATTGTTTGGTAAAGGATTTACTAAACATTATGATGTGTTTAACCTCTATCCGCTTGGTACAGAGTCTGGCTTCTCATTACTAAGGTACCTAAGCCCATGTACTTTGTATAGATATTCATAAAGATTTCATTCATTATGTTCATCTTTATAATACTGAGACTAATACGAGAGGTAGGGCTCAGCGGATTTTCCGCTTGAATTGGAACGCCCGTTTGGGGAAGCAACCTCCTCCTTACAGAAGACCACAGTAAAATAACTCTTCTGCCACATCATCTCCACTTGTCGGACTCCACTAACACTTAACATCAGGTGAGGTGGACAAATTTGTTGCGCATCGTACGAGTATATATAAAAAAGACAGCTAGTAACCTAATCTTAAGGTTAGAATTTATCTACTTGTAGATAAGCTAGATACTATGCAAATCGTCTACCTAGGTGCGTCGCTTGCAATCTAGCCAGGTGTGGTGTATCTTGGTACAACACCAAGCAATTAAGACAACTGTAAAAATGTTTAGCGTAATTCGAGTTCAGTGCTTCAGTAGAGAAGATAGTTGGAACAGCAGAAATAGGTGCCTGAAGAAAATTGGGCGCTCCACTCCTCTTCTCTCCACTTTTAGGCTGTTACTTAAAGCTATTAAATTTTTTGATAATGCGTTCACTGTTGGGTCTCCATGGCAAATCATTCCAATATGCCTATTTTTAGCGAGCTAAAAACATTACTTCTCTAGTGGCAGTGCAGTCCAGACGCAAAATACCTGGTGTAGCAGGATTACGTACCACTCCAGCGATCGTTGCCGCACACGTGCGTATCATTATCATCATCAACCCAAGCTCGTCCACAACTGGACATAGGTCTCCCCTAATGCACGCCACTGGTCCCGATTTTCTGCCACTCTCACTCCCACCCACTCCAGTCCAGCCTACGAATGTCACCATCCCATCTTATCTCAGGGAGTCCTACACTACGTTTACCGAGTCGTGGTCTCCACTCAAGAACTTTCCGGCTCCAACGGCCGTCAGTTCTGCCGTCAAGTGCGTATGTGTTAAGTTAATTTTTTAATTAAGTAACAAAGACATGGTATTGATAATCTCTTTTTATTGTTTCAGGTAAAAAACGTTAGTCATCGCCTATTGCTTCTACTTAATGAAGGGTAACTATTGACATCAATATTTATATATATTGTACTGCTCTAAAAGATTGCTATAGATGTTTTCAGAAGAATTCTGAACGAGAAACTCTCCTTTTTGCTACACAAATCAAAAACACTATTAAAAAAAAACTTAACTATGAGCGATTGTGAATTTTTAACTTGATTCTTTCTACGTATTCATAAGCGCAATCTTGTCTCTAAATAATAACATGAATTAGCTTAAACGTGTTGATTGCTCTTAAATCCGTAACTACGAGCTAACTTCGCTTAATTGACGTGAGAAACGCTAATGCAGCATCCTAACAAGTGCTTAACTTCATATCAGTGTCGTCAGATTTTATGACATAACATAGGCTTAATAAGAAGCTTTATTTGAGGAGTTAGTAGACAGAAATTTTTGCTTTGCGTAGGGATGTAGCTTCGCTCTGCATCTTCTATTGCATTTATCACGGGGAGAGTTCTGAGGAATTGTTCGGATTCCAGCTGCTGCATTTCGCCATCGTACATCGCGACAAAAATTTCATCCCCATCATCTTGATGCGTGGCTATCCACAACCGTGCGTTTTTGTCGAAATTTTTTGCCACGTACGACAAAACTGTGGAATATGTTGTCGCCAGCAGTGTTTCCGGACCGATACGACCCAAAAACCTTCAAAAAGAGCGTACTCCTTCCTTAAAGGCCGGCATCGCATTTGTGATACTCCTGGTGTTGCAAGTGTCCATGGGCGACGGTGATCACTTACCATCAGGTGAGCCGTCTGCTCGTATGCCCCCTATAAAATAAAAAAAGAAAAGAAAGAGTAGTAGAGAGAAAGAACAGGTCATATGAATGATTCAGCCCTCTAATCATTATAATTGCTCTATAAGACCTGTTTCCTTTACGTCCAAATCTAGATTTTAATACAATATTTTGTTATAATAAACTTTTACCTGTAAATATAATCACTTTTTTGTTAAATGTCTTCAAAAGATTAACGTCTCCAACATAAGTCCCGTTAAATACTCCCCCGCTGCCGACTCCCGAGAGAGCCCGCAAACTTTTCAATTACAAAATATCGATTAACATTATTTTCGACGGCTCGCAACGAAACGTATAACAGAGTCTCATCTAGCTCTATTAATCCTTCAATCATAACTTTGTGCAAAAAGGTTGTAAGTGGTTATAAACAAGTTGTTATCCTTTCACGGATGGCTTAACTCCTTAGAAATAACGTTAATGTTTTTGAATAGCTAATAACGTTATAAAATTTCCGGCTTCTCTCTAGGTAAGAGTACGTACAGTTACCGTAGCTGCTGGAGCTTTTTGAAATTCCGGCTCGTTGTATTTGAACGTTCTTCTTAATTGAATTACATTACACGGCTGTTTGTTTGGAGTCTTAATGTGGTTTGCATAATTTTTTGTTAATTATTTAAACAATTGAGCGGGTTAAGCTTTTTTTTTATAAACAACCCCTTTTTCGTAACCAAATTTAATATTTACTTTTATAAATGACAACATTACAAAAGAACTGCCAAAAAATTGTCTCTTGACATATTCAACATAAATTGCGCGTGAAGAAGCATTTTTGCAGGCCGGCAAGGTGAGGATGGTTGGTGTAGCAGTTTATAACTGCTGTACCAGCTATCTTCGCGTTTGGACTTTATCACCACTTAACATCAGGTGGGGTAGAGTCATTTGCCTACCTAGTTATATATATATATATATATATATAATTTACTCAGCCTAGGCTGTTACAAGCTCTTGTTAAAGTCAAACGCTACGCCATCGGTTCGTAAATCTACGGCGGGAGATCTTGTACTGAGAAGAACCGGCAAGAAACTAAGCAACAGCCTTTTCACTTGCACATTAAAATTTAGTCATTAGCTCAAAATAAACTGTCTTGTTTTATTTGGATCACAAATATTAAGAACTTCAGAGATTTTTTAAGAAAAGAATTGAAGAGCGATTTAAATTTACATTACTTCTAGTGATAATTATCACTAAACACCCACGGTCTTACTCCAAAAAGTTTAGAACACGTTTTCAAACCTTGTTTAAGAAAATTTCGCATAACATTTTTCTTTAACTCGTGTTGGACGCCATCTAACTTTTTTGTGGTTATAAGGTTTAACGTTTTGACTATCCTATCTTAAGAGGGTCGAAAAGGGAAATCCTAGGTACTACCATAGCAGTGTGCCGGGTCGTTGTATTCTCGTCTCGCTACAAATTTTTCACCCAACGGCGCCCGCTGACTTTGTGTGGGGCTCATTTGCTAAAACATCCCCCTGTGCCACTCGCGTCGTGCCCAGACCTATGAAAGGACAGATAAGACGTTCAGAATTTCAGAATGACAGCGTACGAATACGAACAACGTTGTGTCTGCTGGTAGTCTGCCTGCCATTGTAAACTGCTATCGTGTAAGCTTTAAGGAGCTCGCAATTTAGCTAGTCTGACGAGACAGTTTTGTAAACTTCGCCGAAATAATGCAGCTCATTTGCATAAATAAATATTTATAACTGTATAAAAATTACCAATTTACTTTTCTGGGTATAAGTTAAGAGGATTGCGAATTCAGTATTTATGTTGCTTCTAGTCTTAAATTATTATAAGAAAATAATGAAATTAAATAAAAATGTTTTTTTTTATTTTATTCTATTGAAACGATCTAAAAGTAAAAACAAACAATGAAGAGAAATAGCGTTCAACAATTGTATTCTAATGGAATAAGAATTAGGCATTGCGTAAAAAAAAATTTTGGTGCTACAATCAGTTATTACGTGACACGCACACCAACTCCACCAATGTATAATTTACAGAAATGTCTTTAAAAATAAACTTTTCTAATCAAAATGCATTCGTAACTCTTCCTATTGACACGGTGATAGATGCCTCAAGTTTATCCGTGTCGAGTCTAGCCGTCGAAAAATCGCTACCTTCAGTCGCGGAAATAACCAACCCCAATCTGATTGGCGCCAAAAGTTCTGAGTGAAAAAATCCACGCGAAGGAAAATCATGTCGATACGTCATTTAGTGCCGTACTGGATTTAATATTTTTTTTATAACTATGGTTTTACATTAGGTTGACTGTCCGAAAATAGTTTAACATTTGGACGTTTTGTGAGTACTGACACCGAATAAAATATTTTAGGAATTTGATTATTTGTTTGCCTCGATTTTCGCAAACACTGTTTTTCAATCAACAACACAAAACTGAGTAGTTATCCTTCACTGTTACTGATATTTTCTCTATACAACAGCTCTGGCTACTGAATATAAATAATACAAACATGCATTTTGTTGCTTTGACTCCCAAATTAGTTAGATTACTAGCTAAAGTAACATAACCCAAGATCGAAACAATACAGAAACTTTTTCTACGTCCACTCGATCGAGGATCGAACTCAGCAATTTAAACACAAGAGAGGTCTACAATGACATGAATGAGGAAATTTTATGTATAATTCAAATCCAAAAGTATTTCAATAATTCTAGATTAACATACCCGAATGAGTAGCATTGCACATCATCAACATCGTCAGCCTGTTAATCTGCCCACTGCTGGGGCAAAGGCCTTCCCTATGGATGGAATAGGGAGTTTGGGCCATGACCCACCACGCGGTCCCAGCATAGCACATGTGCTACAATAAAATTCCATTGATAAATGTCAAGGAAAAGTTACAAGTTTATTATTGTTTGACTCGAGATCGTTACAAACATCTATAAAGTCCGAGTGACAATTGAGCGCAACATAAAACCATTCGGTAGGCTTAAAGCTATCTAGCGTTTACGATTGCTACTATGGGTATTAACAGCGGGGCTGAGACTGTAAAGATTCATGTGTTTTTTTTGTTATATATCGGCAACCGGCCAGATGTCGATTAGACCGCTGTAAAAATAGTGATTCAATGGAAAACAAGTACCACTTTATTTTAAATGTACTTCTATATTGACGACATGTTTATGATGTGCTAAAGGTGACGAATGGGGACAAGTTGAATGAGAAACGTTTGTTATTTTTTTTATTTTGTTTCAAGTAAAATATAAAGAGACATGAAAAGTCGAAAAATCCTTCCGAGGTCGATAAGGCATCACTAACAGACACGCACTTCAATGACCTTAGAATATGTACCTTCTATATTTATGTTTAGTTAAGTTTTTGGTTCTGTCTGATTATTTCAAGTATATTTTAGGAATATTGTTAATAATTAAGTTACATAATCACTTCAAAATTATGTAAGCTTAGTGCCAGCCAGTGACAGTTTTCTTTTATATAAAACCGATGTGAAAAACAAGTTTATTGTCATACGCACTCTGCCAGACCCGTGTCTATGGGCTGTTACAACAAGTTTTTGCGTCGTAAAACTGCGTGTGATATTTGTAGACATCTAAATGTCGAACAGTCACATAAAAATAGCGATTCCACGAAGAACAATTCTAATCAATACTTATTGCGGTCATATCAAATAATATTGCTACTACTATTCTCTGATTAAAGATTATGCAATCATGAATGATATTATTTAAGTTAAAGTAATCACTGTTGTGAAATTAGTTTATTTTTTTATTTCCGACACACACCAATTAGCCTAGCCCCAAAGTAAGCACTGTAAGGCTTGTGTTATGGGATGCTAGGGTAACGGATAGAATACATGTACTTTAAATATATAAGTATATTTATATAGAAATACATATGAAACATCCATGACTGGAGTACAAATGCTCGTATTCATCACACAAACATCTGCCCCCACCGACACCGAGTCGGCGACACCATGAAACCCGGCGTACAAACCACTCAGCCCCGGAGGTCGTCAGATTACAAATATGTTTTTTTTTTCTTAGGATTCATTCTTGCAATAAACACTTCTCTATTTTAATATTATGAGACATTTTAGCGTAACTTAGAATAAATGCAGTATTTCAATTCAATTCAATATATGTATTATCATATGGTAATTACAAGTTCTTAGATTTAGAGTCAGAACCAAACATGAACCCTGTAAGGGCACTACAATATCAATATATATAAAATAAACAAAATACACATAATTATAATCAATCACATTAAAAATATTAGATTTTTTTTCAGATTTTTTTTTAAGTAAAGTAACATATGCGCTACCGTAAAAAGCAAGGGTACCGCGCTATTTATTTAACACGTTAAAAGAATTCGCAAGAGTGGTGTGTGCATGTGTATGCTAACATGATAATTCGATTTGTCGTCGACGAAAAGCACAAAGAACGCAACACCCGTTCACCCGTCGCGTCCACACATCTCTGTGTCGTCTTATTTTTGAACCGCGCGTCGCGCTTTGTACGCTCTCTACCGATTTTTATTTGACACTCAATGTCAAATTAGCTATTGCTTTGCTCTACTGCAACCAGTGATCACAGCCACTTATCTTATGACGAGTGCGTCATCTATTCATTAAAGTGGCTCTTTTTAGTTCTCCAAGAAAAGCAAATGATTTATGGTGAGGTCTAGGTAACTAATACTAATTGTTGGCGTAACTGTTAAATTTTCAATGATTGTTTCACTCGCGCTAGTAAAGTTCAGTCATTCAACTATATCGATTTCCTTTATTATGATTTCACATTTGTTTATACATGTGATTTGGCATACGCTATTATGTGCAATAAATAAATGAAATGAAAATCACTGATAGTCTTCAGTTATTCGTTTAAAAAATATGTTGTGTGTGACTGAGAAAATAGATTGTGACTTAAATTGCAGACGTAGTTTCAAATTCAAATTCAAATTCAAACTCATTTATTCAGTCTAGGCTGTTACAAGCTCTTGTGAAAGTCAAACGCTACGCCATCGGTTCGTAAATCTACGGCGGGAGACCTTGTACTGAGAAGAACCGGCAAGAAACTCAGCAAAGGCTATTTTTTTCTCCCTGTTTTGTTTCATACAGTGTCGTCAATTGAAAGATGACATCAAAATTTGAATACATGTGTTGATGTCAACTTCCATCACAATAATATTATTAATTAACATAAGTTAAGTATAGCTAGGTACTATTTGTAAATTTAGAAGTGGCGATTAAACAATTTTCAACCAAATTAGCAAAGTAAAACGACAGTCTATTATGTTAAGCCCAAGGTGACTTATCATTTATGAAATCTTTTACAGTATAGTAACCTTTCTTAAGGAGACATGTTTTTATACACACTTTAAACTTATTAAAAGGTAAATTAATTATTTCTTTTGTTATTTTATTATAGTAACATACACCTTGACCCACAAATGGACCAAAAACCTTTTGGAGTTTATTCAATGTCTCTTGAGAGGTTGGCAGAGCATCAACGGTACGTTACCTTCAAGTCGATGATATCACATTTGGTATTGCGCTTAAGATGTCCTAAAGCAATGTATAAAAAACAGTGACATGCGACTCATAAGTGGTTTATCTATCTATATATATAAAACCCAAAGGTGACTGACTGACATAGTGATCTATCAACGCACAGCCCAAACCACTGGACGGATCGGGCTGAAATGTGGCATGCAGGTAGATGTTATGACGTAGGCATCCGCTAAGAAAGGATTTTGATCAATTCAACCCCCAAGGGGATAAAATAGGGAATGAAAGTTTGTATGAAACTTTGTCAATTTTAAACCGATCGGGCTGAGAATTTGCATGCAGGTACATAAGAAGAACCATAGATGAATGTCATTGTGTATAATACAAGCCTGAGAACAAAAACTGTAGTCTACACTTCAGCTCTACACCGAAGCGAAGCGAGTTCGGGCCGCTAGTTTTGCATAAGCCTAATACAATTTCGAAGGGCCGATTCAAAATAAGACACCAGTTAGCGACGTATTTTTCCGAACAAAAATCTGCCAGCAAAAGTTGAAGCGGACACGACGGGCGATCCGTCCAGTCGTCGGTCCGTCCGCCTTTTCTCACCATCTGAATTGCAAATCGCGATGTGATGACGGCGTTATACAAAACTAAAAGTGTTGGCCAAACTTCGGATTAAACTTCCCCCGGCCGCGACGGTAGCCAGCCAGGTACAGAAACAAAAACCTCACTTACAATTATGATAATTTGGTCGCATCTCACCGGATTGAATTTGCATGGACGCTATGTCAACTGCGCTACCTTACCGATGAATAATGCAGGCACACCACGCCACTTACCTACGGGATTAACATATTTATTAATAAAATAAATAGCAGACGTCCGCCCGGCTCGGTGTCTGCGCTCCGAATGAGACGTTCCGCGGGTGTTGACACAAACTTCACAAGTGAGAGAGCTTATAGTGATTCGTGCGAGCTAATGTATGGCATTCGTTATATAAATTAGGTTAGTCAGCATGTTCATTTCGTTAATACTCGCTGAATTAAACGCAAATACCTAAGGAGGTCGTGACAAATTGACATGTGTTTGTTTTAGCGTCGCGAGTGCCGCCTCGCTGTGTTTGCTCGCCGACCTGCCATAGTTAAGACAAAAGCTGGCTCTCACATGCTTAGTTCTGTCTGTGGTTACCGCACTGTTTGCGACGACTCTTCAATCAATCGCAATCGGAATAAACTATTCATTAGGAGTTAGCACTGTCTAATTAACGCATGAAATTAATACACAGCTTTAATCTTTGATAAGCACGCGATATTTAAATTAAGGTTATTAAAACATTGTCAAATTGTAATAGGGATATTGATTTTTTTTTTCTTCGTTTATCAGGTAGATTATCAAAAAGTATTGGACACGTATTTTTTCTTTTTTCACATAATATAAACATTGCAGAGATATATTGATTTGAAAAGTCGCATGACATCACGTAGAATTTTGCACTTAAAAGTGACGTCACGAGCCCCTACTCCCAAACTTTGACACGCTATAACTTTGTCATTTTTTTGTTGATTGCCCAAAGAAAAAATACGTGTCCATTATTTTTTGATCATCTAACTGACGGACTAAATAGAATTTCGTTTACTGTACCCCGTCATCACCCCTATTACAGAGGACACAGAGTAACAATCAGAAGTTAGTCTAAACACAAAATTAATGAAATCGTCCGCACAATTTTTCACACTTTCCACCAATTTTTACTGCGAAGTATTGCTGTTTAGCAAAATTAAACTTTTCATTGCTCGTAAACATGCCTTCATGGTGTTGATTTCCCAAGATACTCGAACCTCCCCCCAAAATACGAGTGCACCTTCATCGCAGTACAGAATGAAATACGTGAACTGCAGCCGAATATAGGCAGGTGAGTAAAAAAACAGAGCCCCATGTGACCCATAATTTATATGTCTCTAGGGACTCAAAGGCAATCCGTAATATAAAATATTTCATATTCCATAGGTACCCACGTTAAATTCGTATATGCTACAATATAAATGCCCGAAACTAAAAACGTTTAGTAAAGTTTATTACAAATAAGTGACAACATTTTATTTCAGAAATACAGTTTTCAGAAAATATACTTCTACCCCTATTTAAAGAAAATGGCGTCTGCGAGCCGGATTCGCTTACCAAAAGGTTTCGTACTTTGTATTTTCCTAACGTAAAGTTGTCAAAAATTGAAAGGGTCTACCTTTAATCGCAGGCGATTTAATATCATAATATTATTGTGCATATCAGCGAATGGCATCAACTTAATTTCGAAGATTATGTCAAGTGCGCTTAAGGTGTAGTCCTAAAGCAATATAAAAAAAACAGTGACATGCAACTCATAAGTGGTTTATTTCGCATAGGCCGAATACAATTTCGAACGGCCGATTCGAAGTAGTCGCGTAGTAAAATGCCAAATGAATTTCGGAGCAACAAGATAAGGCCAGGTAGAGTCAACCCCATTTGAAACACAGCGATTGATAACATCGAACAAAAGACACAGACATTTTGTTTTTATTATTTAATCTTTAGGTCTAATTAACATATATGTATAATATATGTTATAACATAACTCTTTGCCGAGGTCTGTTTTCCCGGACCAATATAATCTGGACATCTTCAAGGCCAGAGTGATCAGGCATCTTTTAAGCAGGCGTGTACCATCCTAGGCTTCATCATCGCTTTTCATTAGGCGAGATTGTGGTCAAACGCCTTGCCATTAAAGCATAATAAAAATGACTCGTGATTTTTTTACTTTTTCTACTATTACGGTTCATGACATACAACCCGTTGACAGGCGGACGGACAAACGGACAGGATAGGATTCCGTTGTTTACCTTTCAGTACTGAACCCTAAAAATTCCTTTGTATTAATGAAGAGTTTTTAATAATAACAAATCATAAACTACCAAATTTATAGTTTTATTTACATTTTTTAAGCATTGAACTGCTAAATGTTTAAATATAAAGAAAATCCTACTAGAAAACCCCAAATACCATATTAATAAAATTTACTTCAAAAAATTAAATATCAAATTTATTAAACAAAATCGCGAATTCATCTAAATAACTATTCACGCTTATATCCCACAAACTAATTGAGTACGAATTAAATTTGTTAATCAGAATAAATTATATTTTATGTCTATTAACTAATAATTAGAAACGTTTTAAACTTAAATAACAAATGAGTAGACGTTAATTTTGCGGTAACCCGTTAGTATGTATATTAGATGAGACCTTGTTCACTCAAAATAGTTTCTAAAGCCGGAGCACACTATAAGTAGTAGCGATAAATATGTTTTTATATTCATTGGATTTTAATAAGAAAGGTACGTAAGTGACATATTTGGAATCCAGAAGTTCGTATGTGCAAAAACCAGAAAAAACAAAAAAGTATCTAGTCGTTTCGCAACCAGATACTGTGAGTGTTATGTGTCGAGAATTGGTGCGAGGAAATAATGAGAATGTGAACAGTGGTACGGGTATCGAGCATTATTAGAGACTTCTTCGGAGGGTAGACCGATATGTCTACTAGCCTACCCGCAAGTGCTTCAGTTACTCCGTGATCGTGGCGCTTGCAACAGTGCCGAAATATCGGGTGAATGACCTCTAATGTTTAAAACAATATAAAATGGCCTCTTACCATCAGGTGCTTACCATCATGCGCTTGTATGTCACCCTTTTAACATAAAAAATATATATTTCTTCTGTTTTTACGCATACCATTCGTTAAATAAAACAAGTTTTAACGGTATAAATGCACTGATTTATTTATTTATGGAAGTTATTATCCTTAGGATCCCCACCACAATAGCTAACTAGAGCCGAGGTCCAAGTCTCAGAGACGCCCTCTAGTTGAGCCGCCCCCTCAGGTTCGAGTGGTCTAGAGGCTCCAGACGGAGAGGAGACTCCCCCCGTGGGGAGACGCCATCCGCCTGGAATACCTCTAGAGACACTCGCCAATTCTCGGCTTGAGGTCCCCTTAGGATCTCGCCGTCCCCACACCCGATGACGCCGTAAAGGTCATGCAAGGACCTTCAATATTCGGTGATAATAATGACAAAACTGATTTGAATGTAAAGAAAAGTTTACTAGAAAAAAATCCACGCGGACCAGGCAGCGGACGGGACTCGAACCCGCATCCTTCGCTATCCGGGCGAATGCACTGACCATTATGCTACCACAGCCCTATTAGCCGCGTCGAAATTTTCCTAGCCTTAAGCTGCAAGGCAGCGCCATCTCTTCGCATTGTAGGTAACCCACACCCCCCACCCGTCCGCTGCCTGGTCCGCGTGGATTTTTGTCCGCTAGTAAACTTTTCTTTACATTTAAACATCTAGCAGTTAAATGCTTAAAAAATAAATAAAATCGAAACTGATTTGTTCTAAAACTCGCAAAAATTTCACACGCCTTTTAAAAACACTGGTTTTCCTAAACTATTCTCAGCAAAGGAATCCCATGTGCTCTTGTAATTTGTGCTTTATTGTGTTCTTTCGTCAAAGCAAAACTTGTGGCCAATTTCCCGTGAACTACGCGCGGTGCACAGGCGAAACTCCAGGGTATCTGAACTGCCCAGCCCCCACGCGCGGGCCTACCTGCGCACGTCTGCGGGGTCCCCGAAATACCGCGGGAGACCCCTGCCGTGGAGCCCCGGCGAGGCCGGGAAGCTGCTGGGGGTGGAGCCGTGGTAGACTCCCTAAACGGGGATCCCGCGGCTTCGCGCTAAGCAGTGTAGAGGTATTCGCAGGACTTTTTTAGCGGATATTATACCGTAAAGCGCCCGTAAGAGTTGCGGGGTCCTCGGTGGGTAGCCACTGGGGGGTCCGTAATACTTGCGGGAGCCAGGTGTGAGGTCCGTTCGGCGGTGTGCCTCTTAAAGGCGCCGTCGTCTGTAAAAAGATTTTTTACCTGCGTAAAAATAAAAAAAAAAAAAGGGTATCTGAACTTGGTGCCTCTGCTGTACTATGCACCGCTTATGAACTTTATCTCTTGAGCAACAGAGATGAGGTTGGGTGATCAAAACCGAAGTTTGGTAATTTTAACAAAATGTTCTAACGATATTGCGTGGGAGTTCAAGCGTGGTATAGAATCATCTACATAGATGAAGGAAAATTGTGTGTATGTTAGGTTGTTCTTTTGTGTAAATGTATGCAAAGTTATGGACTGCCTCCGTGGCCGAGTGGTTTGTATGCTGGGTTTATAGGTGGCGCCTCGAGGTCTCGGGTTCAAATCCCGGGGTGGCAGGTGTCGGTGTGATGAAAACGAGCATTTGTACTCCAGTCATGGATGTTTAATATGCATTTCTTTATAAACATACTTATTGTATTATATCTGTTATCCTAGTATTCCATAACACAACCCTACAGTGCTTACTTTAAGGCTAGGCTAATTGGTGTGTGTTTAAAAATAATGTATTATATCCTTAAAATAAGTCACTGTTCCATGATAGATATCGTAATGGAATTGAGTCAGCGTTTTAGTAAATATAATTAATTAGGTATATTTTTGGATGTTTTAAGCATTTAACTGCTAGATGTTGAAATCTAAAGAAAATGTTACTTGAAAATTCCACGCCTACCAGGCAGCTGATGGGACACATTTTCCAAAATAATTCTGTCCTCATCATAGTTTATGATTTAATATGTAATATATTACACGTCAACATATGCCACATAGCCAATTGATTACTCTTCACAGAACGATAACCTACAAAATCAGGTCAAAATAGGGTTTGAGTATCACAAAGCGAATCTGTATTCCGATTTACACTATACGATTCAACGAACGCTTTTCTAATTACTCCACGAAATTATAGCACTGAACTTTGGCATGTACACACTCTATTATTATGAATCAAGACATCTATTGTATATCTACCAGTTCCGACAGGCCTTAATTATGTCAATCAATTAATTATCTGCCGTCAATTCGCTGGAACAATAAACTGTATTCATCAAAATTTCTTTGCCGCTACGGCAACAGGAAAAAAAAATAAACATTTGAATAAAGAACGAAGATTCCATTGCTGTAATCGTATTTGGTGTTTTCCTTTTGGCGCTAATTCTGACAGCACTAACGCCACAGAGCTCACGTTTGATAGCTCATAATAGTGATGCCCGTAAAGCGCTAATGGTAATTGCTGTAAACGCTTGTCGATAATTTCATTCAAATTCAACCATAATAAAGTAAATTATATCGACATGAATGGACTTAATTAAACACTCGCAACTAAACGCAAACAATGAATGCACAATGAAACCAGCAGCCAATCATAATTAAAATATTGAATTGTCTGCATGACTGGCAATCGAATACAGATTGTGAAGTGAAGAACAAATACAAATCATTAAACAAATGTGACTAAATAAATAAAACAAATGAAGAGGAAGTTAAAAAAAATAATGGTTTATTTAAACATATAGATAATGAGTACAAAATGTGAAAGCATAGATAAGTTCATAATATTTAAAAAAATGAAAATAACAGCAATAAAATATGTATTTCCTTTATTATGTAAATAGAAGTGTTTCAGTAAACTTAAATTATAAGATAGATATAACTTTGATTTTATTAAGCATGTAACTTATCGATGTTTAGTAAATATAGTTTAAGGCATTAAATTGGCATTTATAAAATGGAAATGGCGCAACGCCTACAAACTGTGAAAACAGTTTGGCAATTGATGTGTTTTATAAACTTAGATTAATGTTAAATTGGAATAAAGTAATAAAAAAAACTTAATGAATTTGAACATTAAATAAAAAGCATCTATTTTTCGACGATTTCTGCGAAAAACTTACGTTACCTGACTAAGTACAGTATCAGTTAGAACCAGCAGCCAGTTATGTAAGTATCGATAGTGCCATTTACAATTCGGCTATTAAAATTTACTATGATCCGTTGGAGCAGCACTAGCGCATTATGCGCCTGGAACACAGCGCGGCAAGTTTCTAGCATGGCTAAATTATGCATGCGTTCCCCGCACATTAAACCGATACGACCGCCACGCCGGGCGAGATTAAATATGGACACCCTGTTTAGTCATTCACTCGTACTAACTACGAGGTGAGAATGTATGCGATGATTCGCGCCTCTTGTTCACTGATCCTACTAGGGACCTGGACTAGTCCTAACAGAAGATAGTGCGAGATAGTTGCATTGCTAATGTCGCTTTTGATGTGACGCAATCAGGGGGCCAATCGCCTAACGGAAATGCTTTGGAAAATGCATTGGTAATAACAATATTAAAAAAAATAAGCGTGAGGTATTCGAAAACCTCAGGCGGCTAGAAATAACAATATAAAATCGTAAGCGTTAGCGTTTCCCAAAGCATTTCCGTTAGGCGATTGGCCCCCAGATCATCATAAAAAAATGATAATTTGTTTCTTAAAAACAGTGATGTTCACACACTTAATACGTGAAACAAAAATAAACTAACTTTACCTTTAAATAATTCATTTAAAGGTCTTTGTGTTCGCTTATACAATAAAGTCCCAAGCAATATCCAAAAGCTAACCATTAATAAATTCAAAGATAATATAAAAAAGCACTTATTAAATAAGCTTATCACAAAGTGTCTAATTATATTATAGACAAAAATGCTTGGGTTTGAACTGTTCCTATCATTCCAACAGATTTTCTATATGAAATAAATCATGATTGTATTGATGTTGTAACAACATAATGATTTGTAAATGTTGTTACATTATACTTTTAATGTTGTGGAGGTTTTTTCGCTCGTTTTTCTCCGCAGCTAAAAAATATGTCCAATAACGAGTGGTGAGGAAAACATGTTTGGACGATTCAAAGAGTTGTTCTAACCGTCCAATTTGAATAAAGATATATTGATTTCTGATTTCTTTTGATTTCTGATTTCATCTTATTCTTATTTTATAGATAAAATTGGAATAGTAGTTTGAATTTCGATAACACTTTTAAATCCGTAAATGTAACAGTTTTTTTTAATTTCTTTGCAAAGGAAAACTTTAGTCTATGGTCAAAACTCAAAATTATAACGTCAACATTATGTCACAGGGAGGCGGCTAATATCTGTCACGTCAAATTAGAAAACTAACAAGTTCGTTTCCAAGGATACGTGTATTGAAGTGAAAGCTTTAAACCTTATTGTTTTGCAATTGTTGTTAGAAAATAAGATTATGGTGGGTCAGGAATCAAATTGGCTGATAGAACTAATTGATAGTATAGTCAAGATAATTTTAATGCATACACTATAATGATCTTTACTTTACCAAGTAGTAGTAGGTACATTGAATGTCGAATTTCATTTGACTTCATTTAAGCCGGATAAAGTTGCATTACGATTTACGCTTTTGATGTCAAGTATCCGAGATGTAATCAAATTACTCTGTATTCACTAAAATAATCTTGAATATGTCAAATAGTAAACGAAATATAGAGTTTTATTTGACTTTCTTTCAGAGAATTCAATGAATCGGGAGTTAAACTCGGTTCGAGTTCAGTAAGCCAGTCTCTGAATGCGTAGATATTTGAAAATATCTTAGGAGAGTTACCAGTCTGTTTAAAAAGGAGCAGAAAGTATTTCTTTTACTTCATAATATTTATGGCTAAGAATAAGAGTTGTTCAAAAGTTGCCTAATAAGCATCATAAATACGAATACAACGGCAATGTTTTTCAATTGATTTTAGTAAGGTATTTTACACTTATAACCATCTATATATATAAAACTCAAAGGTGACTGACTGACATAGTGATCTATCAATGCACAGCCCAAACCACTGGACGGATCGGGCTGAAATTTGGCATGCAGGTAGATGTTATGACGTAGACATCCGCTAAGAAAGGATTTTGATCAATTCTATCCCGAAGCGAAGCAAGGGCGGACCACTAGTTAAAAAATAAATCACGAGAGATACTTACTTACTTTTGACGGCCTACGTGGCCGAGTGGTTTGTACGCCGGGTTTCATGGTGTCGCCGTCTCTAGAGGTCCCGGGTTCGAGTCCCGGTGGGGGCAGATGTTTGTGTGATGAATACGAGCATTTGTACTCCAGTCATGAATGTTTAAATGTGTATTTCAATATAAATATAGTTATATATGTACAGTATATGTATTCTATCCGTTACCCATTTTTTTTTTTGTGACGAGGGGAAATGCAGTTACGCACCATACCGTGACGCTGACTAGGCGCACGGCGTGTGTGGGACTCGCCGGCACGGGAAACAGTGCCGACCCTACTCAAGCAGGACCAGTGCGGAAGGCCACACTGATCCTACTCCACTAAAACCCCCCGGTACCCTCCTTCGCCCATATGGGGGCGTCTCGGGGCCGACGCACCTGCGTGCGCCACATCTCCGAGCACGCCCCCGGGCAGGCCCGGCCCAACGAGGGACCGGGCGACGCGCCTCAGGGGGACTGCGCTAGGGTACTAGGCAGTCCCCAGACGTGGTGGCCTATGCCGGAGCGGCACCTAGGACGCGCGGCTGGTCAGGCCGCGCCCAGACCACCTTAGGGCCGTCGAAGACCGGCAGTCACCGCTGCCTGCCTTCTTCGGCCCACCCGTCTACGCCGGAGAGGGGGGGCTAGAGCGTCCTCCTCCCGCTCCCTCTCCGCTGCCTCCTTCTGCGTCATCACCATCTATCCGTTACCCTAGCATCCCATAACACAAGCCTTACTGTGCTTACTTTGGAGCTAGGCTAATTGGTATGAGTGTTGGAAATATTTATTTATTTATACTTATGACAACTCCAAATATTTCGAGTAAGCAATAAATTTGTAGTCGGCTAAAATTAGTATTTGACCTTTGCATTTAACATTCGACTTCTCTTTATCTGAGAAGTTGCGTTTAATCACCTTTAAGTATCTTATGATCATTAATAATACACATATCGAAATCAATTCGTAACTAATATCAAATTCTCCAAACTCAGGAGACAAACTAAATTTTCTAAGCAAGTTCTGTGTACAATGAAACCAAAGCAAAGGCATTAGACGGTGAAGCAGCCTAACAGGTGATTTAAGGACTGTGTAAGGCGAGTAGGCACCGTCCTTACCATAATTCAGGCGTCTCTGACCTTAATCCCGACCTTGTCCTCGCTTGACCTTTAAAAAGCGCTGTCGAAAACATCTTAAGCGCTGTCAACCGCTTTGATTGAGATATTTGAGTGGTGATTTATTAGTACTAAAGAACATAATTTACTCGAGTTATAGTATAAGACTTAATTTATTTACATTTTAGAATGAAGTAAAAGCATTTAATAGCATTAATTGATTTAATAAACTATCGTTATCGATAGATTGTCAACGTAGCGTTACTAATGTAACCGATGTCGGCGGCGAGTTTTACAAAAGTGAGTTGAGTGAAACTCAACTAAAACATAATTTCTGTGAAGCTTTTAAATAATTTGCTCACCCAATTTAACCGCACAATTTTATTATATTTTTTTTTACCTATTATTAAATTCCATTTGACTTAGGGTCTAATCCATGGCTGTATCGCTTCTCTATATAGTATAAAGCAAAGTCGCTTCCCGCTGTCCGTCCCTATGTCCCTATGTATGCTTAGATCTTTAAAACTACGCAACGGATTTTGATGCGGTTTTTTAATAGATATAGTGATTCAAGGGGAAGGTTTATATGTATAATACATGCATAATATAGTAGAGAACAACGAGATATTTTATAGGTTTCAATGTAAGGTCGTAAATAAACACATTTTTTTGCGCTTACATTGCAAACGCTGGCTGAACCCAACGAGATAGATCAAAATAATGTACAACAGTATTGTACACCTTAAAAAGGTCTGCAAAAAAGTTTGCAATGGTATATGTTTATCTCTTAGGGATAACCCCCAATAACCATTTTTTGTTCTATACTTTTTACGAGAAATAATAGATTATTTACGAAGCGATATTCAACAATATAACATTCATCCTTATCCAATTAAGTACCTTAAATACATTGTGCATTTAATATAGACCAATTTGGCCCTTTAAAGCATGTAATTTAAATGAATATTTTCGAAAATATTACAGATTAAAAATGCAGGGGCATAGCGGTTCCGACGCTACCGGGCGGGGGGCTTGGCGGCGCGTGCCTATTGTAATTAGGTATTAGAAGAATGTCATTGTGTATAATACAAGCCTGAGAACAAAACCTATAGTCTACACTACAGCTCTACACCGAAACGAAGCGAAGGCGGGCCACTAGTTATTTATAAAAAGAATTTAAAACACAAAATCGAACGCCACATTTGTCAATACTCTATCCGAATGTCGCCACGATGTTCGTCTAAATTCTAAACTATATGCACCCACATATTGCTCACCACCCACCCCTGCGAAGTCTTAACTAAACAAACAAAACACTATCGCAAAGAATGACTACCGCAGAACCGAAGACACGGTACAAACACCACCCCCGCCCGCATGACTGTCTCAAAGTGAAACTTTTATAGATTTCGACTATTTCCTTCTGTCTCCTCGTCTCGACTCGTTAATCCACCTTTTCTTGATTGATTGTGAAGCAAACAGCGTGATGATTCCGTGGATAGCCCACGAGTATTTGTATTGTAAATTAGACGGTGGAAGTATCCGACATTATCGTCCAGGGAGGATGCTGTTGACAAAGCGGCTGATAATGCGACAGTAAAGAAAAGATACCTATTTCGTGTTCCGATAAAAAAAATTAAACCATTT
The DNA here is from genome assembly GCA_902850365.2 of Chilo suppressalis. NCBI lineage: Eukaryota > Metazoa > Arthropoda > Insecta > Lepidoptera > Crambidae > Chilo > Chilo suppressalis. The sequence continues at coordinate 3,268,821 of OU963894.1, forward strand.
GTTTGAAACATTACTATTCAAATAAGGATTCAGTTAACTTTAATCGTCTTTATAGTCTACATAACCGTAGTTTCGTAACTGGTTTCGATAGAGGAATTATTCTTCTTTTTATGAAACCGCGATGATGTGTCATGGTTACTTACAAGGAATTTGTTGTTACGGTTTCGAAAAAAGAGTATTTTTTCCTTGTACATTACTAGTTTACACGGAGGAATTATTTGTCTTATATACAATAAACTTTATGTAAGTCAAATTAGAATTTATTGAAACCAGGTAAGGCTCTATTAATAAAACATCAAAATTACTGAATAATTTATATTTAAAATTATGTTATATATTTAATAAACAAAACAGAAATTGTAACAGTCGCGAATCGTAGTCCTTATTTAACAAAGTAATTAGTTTAAAATATCAAAAATATATATACGTGCATATGATTTCTGGGCAGTGACCTACAGTTATTTTATTTGCTTTTAATTCATTTATAGACTTCTGAACCACTTTTTTTGTAGAATTTAGACTTTTTAGTCCCTTTTATGCACGTCTGTTACTTGTGCCTTTTGCAAAAAAAATGCAAGAATAATTCATTCATCGAAACCAGTTACGAAAGTACGGTTTCGTAGACATCCGAAGGGCTTGAATCTCCGATCTTTGTCGAAGACTCTTTAGTAAGTTATTATCTCAAGTACAACCTAATTTAGTTTCTATTGAATCACGCTAAACAACTGAAGGATCACTTAATTGATCAAATGATTAATTCGACCAATCTATATAAGTAATATTAATTTGTTGCATAAAAAGCGCTTATAAAAATAATTCATGAAAGCATAACATTAGTATATGAAGGAAATAATCTAAATATAACAAGACGAATTAATGCGAACTAACATAGGTTAAATAAATGTTGAAATCCCATTTTTTACTTTCATCTGTGACAAATAAATCATAGACGCAGCATTATATAGGTATATCTGCTTCATGAATTTTTAAATACAGGAAACATATAAGTAATTTTTTACTTGTCGAATATATAAACAGACAACAAAGTAGAAAAAAACCCTCTATTTTTGCCAGCAAACAACAAGGCGATGAGGAGCTTGAACAGGGTTTTATTCTGCATTTCGGTAACACGCTCCACGCGTCTACCTAGTTTGTAGACAAAATTTGTCGCCCGCCGGTAATTTTGAAACAAAACGGAATTGTCAGTTGCAAGGTTGCGCGAAAAGAAAATTGTGTGAGCGCACATTCTGGCTGGATTTTATACGACAGTGCAGCAGCGATGCAGCCGCGTGCCAAAACAGAAAAAGCAAATTATTAAATTACACACATCTAATCATCTTTAGGTGAAACTCGTGTGTTGAAATTTCTGTTATGATTCTGTTGAGGTTAATGAGTCAGTTAAAGATATTAGCAATATTAGTAAGTTTAAACAGATGATCCAACAGACTCCTGGTGCTCGTCAAGTTAGCAAAGGAAGGGACTTTATTTACTCTAAGCTTTGACGTGGTCTCTGAATGTCGGCCTCATAACAAAACTCAGAGTCGCGCAACGTGCTATGGAGAGAGCTAAGCTCGGTGTTTCCCTACGTGATAAGATCCGAAATACGGAGATCCGTAGAAGGACCGGTGTGTACGACATAGCCCGAAGAGTTAGCACGCTGAAGTGGCAATGGGCAGGCCACATCGCTCGAGGATCTGACAACCGTTGGGTAAGAAAGGTCCTCGAGTGGCGACCACGTACCGGACGACGCAGCGTGGGGCGGCCCCCAACACGGTGGACTGACGACAGCGTCAAATGTGCTGGGAGCCGCTGGATGCGGATAGCGCAGGACCGCGCATTGTGGCGTTCCATGGGGGAGGCCTATGTCCAGCAGTGGACGGAGAAAGGCTGATGGATGGATGGATGGATTGACTGGCGAGGGTTGCGACATATAGGGCGTCTTTAACATTAAAAAAACCTCGGTATTGAACCAAGGAACATTTTAGGTCATTACACTTTTTTCGATATTGGTAACGGATGAAGTTGTAGAGTGTGAAGTGCGATATCACGCGGCGGGCGGCTCGCGTGCTGCCACGAAGACGTATGAGAGCTCAAGAGATGCGGAATTCAAAGAGCTTTAAGATGATGTAAAAATATTTAGGAAAATTTATTTTTTAATAATCTATATGAGATAGATTCATTTTCAATGCCCTTTCAAACGTGTAGAGCACGAGATCTGTATTTTCTTTTTAACTTAAGCAACATAGATACATTTTAATTTATTATCACCTTCATTCCATTAATTTTCCTACAGCTTCTGCATCGACTTTCCCCACCGATGAGTATGGCAGAACTAGCAAGTCCAGTTACGATTGGTGGCTGCGATCGACTGCAAATATTTACATTTACCAAGCATAAAGAACAAATATTCAACTTTCACTTTGCATTGCCAGTGAATTAAACCTTTCCGAGGCATCTAGAGATGCACGTAGTTCCACTCGTCCAATAGGGGTGATGACGGGGTACAGTAAACGAAATTCTATTTAGTCCGTCAGTTAGATGATCAAAAAATAATGGACACATATTTTTGCTTTGGGCAATCAACCAAAAAAAGTTATAACGCGTCAAAGTTTGGGAGTAGGGGCTCGTGACATCACTTTTGAGTGAATTTTCACTTATAAATGTATTCAAACGTGACGTCATGCGACTTTTCAAATCAATATATCTGTGCAATGTGTATATTATGTGAAAAAAGAAAAAATACGTGTCCAATACTTTTTGATAAAGATCGATATTCAAAGCCTAAATCAAAGTGATAAATAATTATCTTTGGAAAAAAATATACGAAAACGTTGAAAGGGTTATCATTTTCCTGTCTAAGCCTCCATCAAAGCAATTAGAAATTATTTTCGGTTGTCAACAGAACGTCCCGTCGTTGTCGAATGCGAAAAAAAATAACAAAGTATCTTTTTTATGATTCGCCGTACATCTATTCCGCAGGTGAAAATGTGCTAGATCCGAAACAGTATCAATGTCTAAAGCTTCAGAGTTCATATTGGATCGTAAATTTTCACAAGTATGATCTGCGCGAGGTCGCTTGGAACAATTAACGTTGTCTGCTGGACTACGTTAGTCCGAGGTAAAAACAATGAGGTTCGGCTCTGTACGAAATACACTTTGCCCGGTTATATTTTGCGAGGTAATTTTTTTTTATGAGCTAAGCTATAACAACTCAGTGCTCACACGAGAAACTAAGTTGTTGTGCATTAAGTTCAGTTAGTGAACATATTTTTTAAGTTGTTATTTTGAATTAGGCCTTCTTAACGCCTTTTTTATATGTCCCAGGGTTGTGAAAAGTATTATTTGCTCGATTCTCTGCTGTCATATATAATTATTACATGACTTATGGACATTGACGTCCTCCGTGGCCGAGTGGTTTGTACGCCGGGTTTCATGGTGTCGCCGACTCGAGAGGTCCCGGGTTCGAATCCCGGTGGGGGCAGATGTTTGTGTGATGAATACATTGTATTGTACTCCAGTCATGGATGTTTAATATGTATTTCAAAATAAATATACTTATATATGTACAGTATATGTATTCTATCCGTTACCCTAGTATCCCATAACACGAGCCTTATAGTGCTTACAATGGGGCTAGGCTAATTGGTGTGTGTGTTGGAAATAAAAAAAATGATTTATCTTTCTTTATATATGTATTACGGTATGCTGCTTTTGATGCTCTGCGAACGTCAATATGTGTATGAATGTCATTATGAAGAGTTGCAGAGAGATCAACAATATTTTATTTTCTTTCGTAGCTTTAGGGAGATTGATATTGCTTGTTATTTCTGTCTAATTATGTTTCCGAAGGGCTTATTCAATATTACAAGATACTTACGGCTTCTAATCAATGTCGGGAGACATTTCGCGGTGGTGGTACGATTGCTATCAGAAGTGGCTTATCACTTAAAAAAAAGCCGCAGAAATAATTTCTATAAAGTAGACGTATCTATGGGGTTGCATCTATTCGTTTTATGTAATATGTTAAAAGGGTGATAAACAAGCGTATGGCCCGCCTGATAGCCAATAAACGCTTGCGATACCAAGAATATCACTCGCACCGTTGCCTACCCTGACCCAATACCCTACCCTTGCCCAATACCCTACCCTGACCCAATAACCTACCTTGACCCAATACCCTACCCTGACCCAGTACCCTACCCTGGCCCAATACCCTACACTGACCCAATACCCTACCCTGACCCAGTACCCTACCCTGGCCCAATACCCTACCCAATACCCTACCCTGACCCAATACCCTACCCTGACCCCATACCCTGACCCAATACCCTACCCTGGCCCCATACCCTGACCCAATACCCTACCCTGGCCCAATACCCTACCCTGACCCAATACCCTACCCTGACCCAATACCCTACCCTGACCCAATACCCTACCCTGGCCCAATACCCTACCCTGACCCAATACCCTACCCCGTAGAGCCATGGTCCTTACTCACCGACAGAAACAAAACACTACCAAAAGGTACTATTATTTTACTGTGGTCTTGTGAGTGAGTGTGAGTGAGCGGGAGCGGTATATTGAGTGTGTTGTCATCGTCATCATCAGCCTATTAATGCCCTACTGCTGGGGCATAAGCCTTTCCTATGGATGGAATAGGGTGATTGGGCTATGACCTGCCACGCGGGCCCAGTGCGGATTGGCGGGTGGTAACGACTGCAGATGCAGCCGGGACCAACGGCTTAACGTGCCTCCCGAAGCACGGACCACTGCGAAAGTTGCTTAACTTCAACGATCGCAGCCGAACGCGCTAACCACCTGCGCATTCGAGCTCCCCCCATCATTCAAGAACGTAATAACTGTCTGGAAAATCCCGTGTCATAATGGCTTTATTCGAGATGACGGTATCTATAAAAACAGGACTTCTGAAATTTACTGGTGATATTAAAATTATATTTTTGTCGAAACACTTTTAACGCAATAGCAGTCACGTATAGAACAAGCATAATAATCTGTATTATACTAAACTACACAAGATACAAGAGAACTACGTTTTTATAGCTGACCCAGCGAACTTCGTACCGCCATAACAATAGGGGCAGGTGGTAGAAGAAAAAATTCAGGGATGTATGTATTTTTTAATACCACATTAAAAAAAAATATTGTCCAAAAAAAATTTTAGGGGTGTGTAACGTAGTGTATTATCAATTTCCTGGGATAACATTCCTCCTAACCCATATTAGAACACTACGGTAAATTTAATAACAGTAAATTTTTAATCATATTACTAACCATTTCAGAAAAAAAAGAGCGTGCTCCTTCCTTAAAGGCCGGTATCGCATTTGTGATACTCCTGGTGTTGCAAGTGTCCATGGACGATCAGGTGAGCCGTCTGCTCGTATGCCACCTATAACATAAAAATAAAAAAGTTGGTTAACTTCAACAATCAGACCGAATGTGCTAGATACTGATCAATTTATCATTTTTTACTTTGTTTTTATGTTTATGTAAATGTACCAAAACTCCACTGAATGTTTAATTATTTTTTGTATTTAATTTAATTTTAATTTCTTTTATTGTATTGTGAATTTTAATCCGACATTTAATTGTATGACCTCATCTATATGGGTCAGAACTGAAAATCAGCGATTTACTCTCTGAGTAAATGTTACGCTGAGTTTTCGCTGCTGCACACGAAAATATCATAGTATAGTTGTATAAATATAATTGGTTGCATGTTTTGAAGGATTTATATAATTGTAAAAAATTTCTTTAATTTTGTATATGTGCATGTTGATGCGAATAAAGTTTTATCCATCTATCTATCTATATTGTACGCGCTGTCGGGGTCCTCTTTTATATAAGACTTTCTATAAAAAAAAAGTTTAATATACAGGGTGTTACAAAAATACAAATAAAGCTTGAAGGGCGTTGAAGTACATCATATAAGGAGTCTTCTCTAATTTTCTTAAAATATTTGCAAGAAGTTTGAACATTTTATAAAAACAGTTATTTTTAATGATTAATAAAAATATCGATAATTTTGAGACACGTCACTAGTTCCCCCGTGACCGGGTCCTGACCCCGAACTAGTGCCGTGACTCCTTACCAGGAGTAGTAATAAATTTGCTGTAATAAAGAAAATTAGAGAAGATTCCTTATATGATGTACTTCAACGCCCTTCAAGATTTATTTATATTTTTGTAACACCCTGTATATACAAAAAAAGATGCCATTACTACCAAATTTATTAACTGAGCATAGCATTCCATCGGCGTCGCGTCTGCCTGAATGGCGCGATCTCTTCATTACTCAGAATAGGTGTACCCCACTTCTTTTGTCAGGTAGGAGGCCGCATTATCCAGATTGACAAACATTACATTAGTATCGGGGGCCGGGTGAATTTTTGGGAATTAATTTTTTTTCCTCGTACCAAAACCTACAATGGAATATGAGTAGGTAAGTACAATCTGTGCAAATAAATCCCCGAATGTCAATACATTATTTGTAACATTATTTGATAGAACCTACGCTATTCCTCTGACCATGTTTCGTAAGAAACTATTCTTGTTCTTCTTAAGACTTCAATACGTTATGTGTGTTATTGATATTTTTTGCCAATTATATTAGTTGAGACGGAGACTTTTTTTTCTTTTCTTTATCTAATGAAGAACAGCACCCTTAGCATGAACCAATATCGAATTCGAATAGTTTGCGAGTGCTAAATGCCAATGTCAAAATTTGTACGGAAACTTGAACAGCAGTGCCGCAAACTACGTAACGAGATCTAAAACTCAGTACACATTTGACAATGACATTTCGAACTCGCAAACGTTACGAATTCGATAATGGTTCGTGCTAGGTACTTTACTTGTTACGTACTTTGTGGTGCTGCTATTCAAGTTTCCATACAAAATTTGGCATCGATATTTCGCATTCGCAAACTATTTGAATTCGATATCTAATGGTTCGTGCTAGGAATACAGTTACATAATTCAACGAATACAAAGAAAGGTCATTAAATTTTTATATTTTTAACTTTCGTTGGTCGGCTCGTTTCCGCGAACAGAGTATAATAATAGTGTTCGCATGTCATCCTGTGTTTGTTTTTCACTAGCGACCCGCCCTCGCTTCGCTTCGGTGTAGAGCTGAAGTTTAAACTACAGTTTTTGTTCTCAGGCTTGTATTATACACAATGACATTCATCTATGATTCTTCTTATACCTGCATTCAAAGTCTCAGCCCGATCGGTTTAAAATTGACAAAGTTTCATACACACTTTCATTACCTATTTTATCCGCTTGGGGGTAGAATTGATCAAAATCCTTTCTTAGCGGATGCCTACGTCATAACATCTACCTGCATGCCAAATTTCAGCCCGATCCATCCAGTGGTTTGGGCTGTGCGTTGATAGATCACTATGTCAGTCAGTCACCTTTGAGTTTTATATATATGGATATATATAGAATATTGCTTTTGTAAGATGAAAACTTCTACCCCAGACGGGCGTTCCAATTCGAGCGAGAAATCCGCTGAACCACATAAACCTTGCGAACCTACCTCTACACTTATCGACAGCACCATTCGCCTCCTTTCCGTCGCCATTTAACCACACACTAACAATGCGCCCTAGATATTAAATTGATCGACTCCCCAAAGTGGCCATACAAAACGTATCACGAGGTATTTACGGTCACTAGGACACACATAACGACCAAAGTTAACAATAAAGACGCCGACTAAGAAATTCAGAGAGTCAACTTTTCCATTCCATCGATCGGGATTCCACAATTTATAACGGCGCAAATGGCCCGCCGCGAAATGTCACTCGGCCCACATTAGGCATTCCATAAACAATACACGTTCAGAAATAGCCGAGCTACTAGTAAACAGGAGTTCTGCCGTAACCGCCGCTATGGCTCCCATCTATTCAATAATGCAACGTGAATCGATATACGGTGGACCGCTGCAACACTATTCGTTATAGTTTTTATTTCCCGAGAAATCGGGAGACATTGATATTTTCATTCGAACAGTAGGGTAAATTGACCAATACCGGCCACTGGTGCGGCATTATTATTTCATCAAGAAAGAAACGCAACTCCGTATACACATTTATCAGTGACTGATAAATGTGTATACGGAGAATTAATGGAGGTTGAACACTGTTCTCCCTTTCACATTGTAAATTACCGCTGATGTAAAAGTACAATGACGTTGACGGCAAAATCTTTAAGATTTTGTGCAAAGGGTTTGTTAGTTTGAAAATTTTCTAACTTGTTTTTCTGTTCTGATCAAGTTGCTTCGACCAAAATTTATTTATTTTAATAAATTTTTGATAGCTACAAAGTAATTAAAGTACACAAATAAGCTTGGATATGAACAAAGAATTAGTCTAGCTATTCAAAGGGGGAACGCTGCCAGTATCTTTGGAACCTTGCCTAAAGGGACTCCTTTTAATAATGTATTTTAGTTATTATATATTTTAAGGTTTTTAGTTTTAGTTATAACATTTAGTTTTATTTGCATAATATATCCATAATATCATTATTACTTTTATAATAGGTTAATTTAATAAATTTAAAATCACAATAAGCTTGGATATGAACTGAATTATATTGATCATGAAAAATTAAATGTCACACGACAGTTAAACCAAATACATAATTAGATATAAACCGTAAAGCGATCCTCCCGAGCAATTAGTGGGCAGTGCATTGTTCAATTTGACTTATTAGTACTGCGGCCTGTGCATCCGTAATTGGAATTATTGGCTACGGCTGAGACCGGTCCGACAATGGCGGTCTTGTAATCGCTAGCGTGTAATCTTGCCATGTCTTGTGATGTATCCATGCCAATGGATTATAGTTCAGAAAATACTATTATATATGATAGAGAACACATAACACTATTTCATTCCTTTTCTAGTCCAAACAAATCCCCAGATCAAGATTGCGAAGAAGTATACGTAAATAAGTTTCTAATAAGATTATTTTTGGTATACAATTGTGGGTAATGCTCTTGTATGAAAATGTAAATGCAGTTATTACGGTTGAAATGGAACTGAAGCGGCGTGCATTCTATATCGTAGTGGAACCATACGGCGTCCTCAAAAAGTCCTTTGTAATTTTCCAACTAAAACTCGATTTTGTACATCGAACGTTAAAAGAGGACCATGTTGTCCCGTCTCTTTGTAAGAAATAGCCGAATCGACATGCATACTACATATTTGACGTCAGTGTAAGGGATATTAGCGTTGAATGGAAATGCGGCGAACATTAGAAAGTAGGTCAGCGTCCGCGTTGACTCCTGAATACATTCGTGGTTTTAGAATAGACCGCGGTGGCGGATTACTTTTTGCATTTTTGTCCGACGTCAGCGGTCATTATGCTTATACGGCAGAATGGTTCGTTCGTACTATCTAATGCTGTAGTTGGCAAGATAGAAGCGTTTTATAATCTTTAATTTCATGTATCGTGTCAACGGAGTCAAATACGAATAATAGGTCTTAATAAGAAGTGATATATTATTTCAAATATGTTTTCGACTAAGGATTGTAATTCCTACATTTCTTGTACGAAAATGCAGAATCTACGGTGATTGGTATCGGTTTTCAAAATCATTTGAATATTAAATGTCAATAATTTTCTCAGAAGTACGTATGTCTTCTATGGAAAAGAAAGTTCAAATTGAAAATTACGAACCAAGCTCATACTGCAATGTAAGTAATGCATTAGGTCGCAGCCTTTAACGCGAAAGGAAGTTCTAGATCAATAATTCTCAAAGTATTTTTAGCACACAGATACAGTTCAATAAAACACGTGTCAGCTCACACGATACAACCATTTTTTTTTCCAATTCGACACAGGGAGGTAGTTTGAAAGCCGATCATTAAATGGAATGATACAAAGTGTTGTCAAGGGTGTATTCCTTTAAAAGCAAATTGTTTGTTCAACGTTGAATATGTCTCATTCGTTTCTATTTACATAATTTATTTTACAACGGAAGCGATAGTTTCCTCACTTAAATATAACTATCGGTATTTAATCTGGGAATGAAAATGTGAAAGCTTAACTATTGCCACGCGATCGTTACGTAGAATAATTAATTACTTGTCGTCGAAACCTCTTTTATCGACACCACTTTATCACCACTGAGGATATAAAAAGGAAGAAAAAAGTAGTAATAATAATAATATAACCCCAGCTGTGTACCTATTCGCCTCATTCGCCTATTAGATACGTTCTGAGAGGGTGCGAGGGCGTACTAACGCGTGCCAGGCACTGAAAAACGCCTGTAATAGCCTTTTGTTATTTAAAACGAGGAATTAAGAGCTGCGCCGGTGTGGCGGGATTGTTCGCCCGTTTTGGTGGATATATTTAGTGAGTTTACCCTACACGCTAGAGTACATTACAATCAATGCTTTGTTTTAAGCATAACACGCTTTACTGTTTACCTGAAAGGGAGGTGTGATTGTGTTTTTGATATTGTATGTTTTAATGTATTTAGCTACAATCAAATAGAAGCTCACATTTATCTCATAGTGGTTTCAGAAACTTTTACGTGTATTTTTTTGTTACAAATGATTTCATACAAGTAAAATAGTCCTACAGACTCCGCAGTACTTGGTATCCTATAATAATAAATGTTTTTCGTTTTTCTCCCCATTGGTCTCTAAATCTTTGTTTAAAGCCCAAAATATTTTTTGTGGTTTAAGATGGGTTTTGGTAACTAAGCTGCTGCTGTTAGTAAGTATTTTTAGTATATTATATGGTTGTGATTAAGACTCAATGTCGTACATCGTCTGACAGTTCAATGGCGATGCAAGTCCAACATAAATTTTCAATAAATCTGCCATGATCTTAGGCTTATTAGCACCAAAACTCTGTCTAGGATTCAATATGTTAGTTTCTTTTCAGAACATACTGATATATGCAATAATGTTTATGTTTTTTATGTTGATATCAAGGACCCTTCACAAATCATATACAAATTAAACGAACAAACTTACATAGCGTCTATAATGATTTAGGTAGTTCAAGTGAGTATGGAAGCTGAAGTGCCGGTGTATTGTTGTGTAGTATTCCAACATTTATGAACACTTTCGTGATTCGTGCTTACTTAGGAATATATTTACTTAAACGTTCGTGCGAAGTCTCGGCAATTTCAAAAGCCTTTTTCGTTACTTTGTTCTCGAAACGTCTTTCTACAACTTATAATAGATATGGAAAACTTTCGCCACACTTTGTTTTGTTTGTGTGTATTACTATTTTTAGGTGCTTGTCGAACATGGAAGTTTAAATTGGTACGCAATGATAACAGTCCGTATTATGGGTATGAGTAAGCGAAAAAAATTCTTTGCAACACGCAACGCTTTTGAGCCATTAATGAAAGGGAGATATTGACAGCGTTTTTTTCCATTTATCTTTCGCAGCCCTTAATTTAACTTCGCCCCAAGCGGAAGAAGTGCAAGTCAGAAGCAGATACACATCTCTTATATTGACAAGTTAATACGTAAACAATCTAGAGGCGTCGATTCGTTCGGATTGAGAGCTCGACGCACGTCCGCGCTGTGCGAGCGCTGACAATTGAATGTGCATATCAATTGGATGATAGATGCGTGCGGGGGAGGGGGAATGGAGTACAGTCAACAAAGTAGCAGTAGTTTATCTCAATTACAATACATCAAACATTTAAGCAAATATAGCAAAAAAATTTTGTTTCACTGCAATTGCCAAATAAGAAAATTGTGATAGCACTTTGAAGCACTACCTGCCTGCTAATTAACATACCTGGTATGATATACATATAGTAACGTATTCCATGACAAGTTACTGGTAGTATACTATGTATATATGTACAACAAATTATGTTGCATAGATTAAATGGCCAATGTATTTTTAAGATCGCGGGACCCCAAAATGGTGATGCTAAGATTGGTAGGTCATCGGGTGAATAACTAGTTGCGTTTGCAGTGTGTAGCAGTGTTTATGGCTCGTGTGCTTTAGTAATACTAAAATAATAGTGATAATATATTGTTTTAAACTTTCATGGTCACTAACATTATAGTAATATAAGTTATTTACGGGATTGTTACCATGTACTTTGATTTTAGCGAGTTTCCGATATTTCGGCACTGTTGCAAGCGCCATGATTGCGCCAAATGTCGGAAACTCGCTAAAAACAAGGTACATGGTAACAATTCCGTAAATAACTTCCATTTCTATAATAATAGTGATAGTTTGTTGGATTATAATGGTTTCTAAATATGCTTTGTTCTTTGACACTATCTACATTGGAAAGTTTGCAGTCCAGCGTTTTACAATTTTGGAAATAAACGATAAGGCTTTCACTATCTGTATTAAAGAGTTAGCAACTGGTGCTTTCTATATTTTCCTTTTGATGCCAGTCCAGCAATGGAGACGGAGGTTTTAGAAAAAAAAGAAATAAACGTTCTCGTCAACGACCTACTGCACTCCGCACATGTGGACTATGACGCAACCATCGCCAGCCAGTGTTTGAATAAATTTGGCGCGGAATCGCATCGAGTAGGCCTGCACATTTCCATGTCAAACGCCGGGGGGGGGGGGGGGGGGGGCATGCGCCCGTGAATTTTTAACACCACACTTGTTCCGACGAACTGAAAGTTCGTGCCTCTAAATTCAACACAACAACCGCACTGTTGCGATTGTGAATGAACCTGACTATACCTACGTTGATTGTTTATACAGGGTGTTACAAAAATACAAATAAATCTTGAAGGGTGTTGAAGTACATCATGTAAGGAATGTTCTCTAGTTTTCTTTATTACAGAAGATTTATTACTACTCCTGGTAAGGTACATGACCCCGAACTAGTGACGTGTCTTAAAATGATCGATATATTTATTAATCATTAAAAATAACTGTTTTTATAAAAAAGTTCAAACTTCTTGCAAATATTTTAAGAAAATTAGAGAAGACTCCTTATATGATGTACTTCAACGCCTTCAAGCTTTATTTGTATTTTTTGTAACAGCCTGTATATTTAGATGTTGTTCCACCTCTTCGGTTGTTTCAATTGTTCTGCGCAAATCATATCAGTGGGCAGTTCATTTTTTCCTCACTGCTGGAAAACAAGCTTTAACAATTTAGCTCATGGTTTCTGCTCATATACAAACAGTCGAAATATAAAATTTCATTCGGTTTATGGAAATTTGAAAATGTATTTTAATACTGACGTAACTTTCGCAAGCAATCTATACAGAACTGGAAATGATGATAATTTAATAATGGAAAACGATGTAACATTGAAATAATTTGGGCATTGTCTCTAATAGCGGCCGGAATAATTCCAACTTTGATCGTTCATTCATTTGCCCTGTATTTTAATCTCGTCTTTAAGGGCTCTTTATTACGCAAAATAGGTGCCGATAATGAATACGGACCCCTAATTTTTATGCGGAACGCGAAAAAAAGAGCGAACTCAGCTTATCTCCGTATTAATTCTGCCGAAATTCTTCAATAATTACGGCTTCAAAGGCGAAACCGAAGAATCCGCGGAGTAGGTAGTCGAATTCAGCTATTTCATGGGTCTGATCAAGTCGGACCTGCGCTCGGCCATCGAAAAATATCCCTAATGCGGCTTAAATTTAAGGCGGAGAATCGTGTGAGCGGGCGGTTCGCTGAGTTGAAGCTTAAAGAGGATAAGCCGATTTCAAAAGGAACACGTGATCAGATGCTGATTGCTTCCCCCTTCGACCGAAGCGCAATCATATTTTAATATTGTGAATGAGGGTATTTCGCTAGATTAAATTTAAATTGTACCCATCCTTTGGGTCCTTCGAGATGATAATCTTGTGAGGTGAAACGCGATTCTAATTAAATGTATTGAGTTGTGTAGGCCCTGCGAAATTGTATAAGGTAGGTACGTAACTACTCACTGTGACTGACCTTAAATATTCAAAGAATACTTCTACTACAATTTCAAATAGTATCTAATCTAAAGCCACGTAATGATATAAAGATATGGAAGTTCGAAAAACGGGCCCAAGCAATCAAGGCTTGATACCGGTTTCAAAAATACCGGTAAATAAAGGTTGATACCGGTTTTTAGTAAAGGTTTCGTGCGGAGCGCGTCCGAAATGAAAGCGGTACCCAAAACCTTAGTAAACCGGTTTAATCCAGAGCGACACGCGGACGCGTCGGCATCGCTTGAAGTTTGTTTTCTTTGAACTAAACAAGTCACAACTTGTTAATGCTCAAGAGATTGATGCATTTATTGACACGTTTGCTAGCGGCTAGTGAGTCAAGTTATTCATTTTATAGTTGTTTATTTATTTCAGCCGTCAGTAAGAGCGAAATGAATCCCTTTTAAAACCGCTAAATTGATTCAATACCTATTTGATTTCGCTTTTCAGGAAAACCGGTTTTTTTAAGGTTAAGGTAGAGCCACACCTAAATAAAACGCTCCTAATGTACTTGACACTGATTAAGGTTTGAAAATTAACCGGTAAACAAGCCCTGCAAGTAATACTAGTACCTATGTCACTGTAGAATCTTTCAAACTTTTCCATGTTATATTTTTTGTACATTTTTGCCACTACAAATGGAATGATCACGACTATGAGATGTCTTTCTTATGCTTACAGACGAAGTTTGAACTGCCGATGCTGTCATACCCAACTGTTTAACGTGCTGTAAAAACTAATAATAAAATTATGTTCAGACTATATGAACTAAAGCTCATTATTTAATAAGCTGTTCAACGTCGATAGGAGATAATGTATATTGATTCAATGGAAACAATTTCATAATACGTGATAATGTAATGTAAAAATAGGTCGAAAATATATCTCTACATACCAAGGAAGGTATTTCTATCGATACCATGTAGAAGTTTCAAATTGTTTCTCCTAATGAAGAAATGCTATTTTAAAATTATTACAGCAAAACTGCGCTTTTAACTTTATAATTGGACTCAAAACCAGCTGACAAAGAGGGTTAACACACTAGAAAACTTTATATTGATATTTCTGCTTTGAATTGAAATAGAAAATCATAGATTTGTGCTAATATTGCCTTTTAAAGATCTTTTAACACGTTCGCTGCGTAACATTTTTCAGTGTACTTTCAGCTGGTGCGTCAAGAGGTCATCTTGGCACATAGAAGACCTGCAGGGCGTCGTGTGGTCTAATTAACCCCTTATCGTTTCTATTTTAATATGGGTTTATTCAGTACCTCTATAGTTATTTTAAAATATTTTTTATATGCAGGCCAAAGACCAATATATAAACAATATATAACTAGCTGCGTTTTTAGTTCGCTCTTTGCGTCTGTTCTACAGAAGAGAAACAATTTATGAATTCATTTTGACCACACAACGCACTGAATATAATAACAAACTAGTGATGGGAAACATCTGTTACTATTGAGAGTGTTATCTAACAATAACAGTGAAAAATTCCATAATTTGAATAATAGAGAAAATTTTAAGATGGAAATTTGCTCTGTTATATATTTTTTAATATATATTCTACGTACCGAGGTGTGAATATAATATTTTTAATAGGAGCGTATACAAAAAACTTCGCCTTTAAAGGCTTCTTTTTTTTTTGAAGTTAATTAGTTTTTCAGCGCATGTAAGGTGAGAGCGGCGGGTTATTAAACTAAAGGTTTATAAAAACTAATCGGTCTGCACTGTGGCCCCGATAAGAGCTCATTAAGTCGGGGAATATCTAATTTTCCCCTGCCTCCATCTCACGGCGAATATGAAAAATCCAAGAAAAACTGCTTTCTTTCCCCGTTCTTGTCATAAAACTGAGGCGCAAGTTACAAGAGAGCGGAGGTTGAGCAAATGATCTGTGTGTACTTCCTCAGAAGTTATTTTATTTGTAACTACCAAGTTTTGAACTTAATTAACTCAAGCTTAATCTGGACACTTGGATTTTTCCTCTAAGTATTGGCGACCTGTATTCTCAAGTGGCTAGCACACCTGGTTTTAAAGTGTCAACATCTGTTGACTCCAATTCATTGGCATTGTAGAAAAACCTTTAAAGGTTTTGCTACGTGAAATAATAAAGTCTCACTGAACACGGGAAATGCTTAGTTGACAATACTGTGTCCCTACAAGCCGATTAAGTGGAATTCTGATGCGCTTAGTACAAGGGTTGTAAAGTTTTAAGGATATACACTGAACATTAATGATCTTGTTGGTAAAAGCGCCCAGGTTAGCTCAGGCCCCCCTTTATTACTAAACTTCAATATTAATACTTTTTATTATAGCGGTGTTGTATGTTGATATATTCAGTAAAAATTTTGAAATTTACTTTTAATTTGGCAATACGAAAGTCAGGAAATTGCCCGACATGCATTCAATCGGGCACGCTCTCCCGCCACGGCTACACTTTGCTACAGCAACGTGTCAATATTTTACGTTGTTTTACAAAAAATCCCTGTGTGTTTTAAGACAGTACACAAAATACACGAGAACTATTAGAGACAAGAAAAACGTGTCATTTCATTTGTAAGTACAGCTTTAAAGATATTAAAGTAAAACTATTTAGTGATTACTTATTTTGACAGTTGCTGACACCGTTGACACGTGGAGGCTAAAGAGCGAGATGTAATCTGGTTTATGAATGAGAGTGGAAGAGACTACTTTTCCGCGCTCTATTGGAGGCTGTTGCTAAAAGAAGTTGGGATGGGGACTACTTGTACCATTTTAAAATGCAATAATGTTTATGTTTTTATTTATTTTTAAGCATTTAACAGCTAGATGTTTAAATCTAAAGAAATGTTTACTAGACAAGTTTACTAGACTTGCCTTGCAGCTTAAGGCTAGGAAAATTTCGACGCGGCGAATAGGGCCGTGGTAGCATAATGGTCAGTGCATTCGCCCGGATTGCGAAGGGTGCGGGTTCGAGTCCCGTCCGCTGCCTGGTCCACGTGGATTTTTTTCTAGTAAACTTTTCTTTAGATGCAGAAAAGTTGGCGTATAACCTGTCTTTATATTATACGTCATTGTACAATGTTATCTTTCCGCTATTTTTCGTGACTTACGGCAATCTAGATGCTCGGCGATTACGCGGCACCGGGGCCTCTTCTCATATTGAAGGGCCTTAAGATTTGTTAATTACTGGAAACATTAAATTTAACTACCGTCTTCGTCGTCGTAAAAAATCCTTCAGCGGGCATTCGCCTCCAGAAGTTATTGTTGACAAAAATATGAATTCGAATCCCTTTGACGATGGACGGCGGAGCCATTGTGATCCGGCCTCTCAAAGATGGCCGCCTATTACAGAAATTTGCCTTCTTTATTTCGTAATTGCTAAGGCAGGTTAATGGCGAATTTGACAAATTCGCAAAATAAGTTTCCCCGATAACGAGATTCCATTGAAACGATTCTGTATTTTGTGCGTAACGTATTTATGGTGCGAAATCGGTTTTCGTATTGGCAATCGGTGTATTATGAAGACTCATTTTTATTTACGTATTTTATTTTCATTTTGCCGGACTGGGAGGTAGGGTAAATATGGTTGGTCCCAATTGGAAGATATTTTCATTGGGATTGGAACGGTATACAAGATATAGTTTCGAAAAGCAAGGACACGAAAAAGTTATATTTATTGCTTATTAAGTAGTGAGATTTTTTTGCAATAATTCTCGTATCGTGTTTTACTGGTTTTCTACTCTGCAATCCTGAGCAACGCTTCTGAACGTTGTCTGATCTCTACATATTTGTTTCATCATCATCATCATCAGCCTATTAATGTCCCCACTGCTGGGGCACAGGCCTTCCCTATGCTACCCACCACGCGGGCCCAGTGCGGATTGGCGGGTGCTAACGACTGCAGATGCAGCCGGGACCAACGGCTTAACGTGCCTTCCAAAGCACGGAGGAATTCAAATTAGTAAATTTTTGGTCACCCATCCAATGACCGACCACTGCGAAAGTTGCTTAACTTCAACGATCGCAGCCGAACGCGCAAACCACTTGCGCCATCGAGCTCCTCACACTAGGGATGACGAAAGTTGAAAAAAATATCGATATATCGATACATCGTTATTTTAAAAAATATCAATATCGGCTTCGATATATCGCGAAAAAAAATATCGATATATCGATATATCGGGCCAATTTTTCCAAAAATATATTTAGGTCAGCCTAGCATAGTAATAATAATTCAATACAAATTATAATTAAAGAAAGAATTATCAAAGTACCAAATTGCCGCTACACTACATGACAGTACAGTATCTCACGAAATATGACACGCGGAATAATAATATAAAAATAGACCCTATTTTCGAATGATGAAAATGCCAATGCCAGGGCCTCTCAGGTGCCATCTTTCGTAAACAAGACTAGACAGTCACACACTTCCACAGAATATAATGGAAATCAGCACAACCAATTCACCAGCGAAACAGATTTACAAATAATAGACAATACTAAATACAGCACAGATCATAGATATGTTGAATATCATTAATCTGAGATCTAGTTACGATTTTTCCAGATACGAATTTAGTTAGATAGTGATATGCCGCTAATAATTAAAAAAATATCGTTTTTGATACGAATTTCGATATTGGTTATTTTGTATCGATATATCGAATCAAAATATATCGGCAAAAAATATCGATATATCGATATATTTTCAACAAGCCTACCTCACACATATTTATTTAAAATATCCTTATCTATCGTATAGACGTTATCGTTTCCACATTGATTGAATACGTACATAGGAGCATCACACCCTTGCCTGACCTGAGGTGCGAGCCATATATCACTGTCAGCCCGCAGCTTCCATCAGGCATGTTGATAGCGAAAGCAGCCAAAGTGAAACGTCTACGAAAGAATTCACATGAAAAACATGTGTTTGCCCCAAACGGCCGGGTTAAACATTATAAATCAACGCCGCCGTTGGCTAATGGTGAATGTGACTGCTGTAATGCAACTTTTGTACGGCGAAACAGCTTTTTTATATGCCACAATATAACCTATATAGGAAGTTTGTTTTTTTTTATATATACACAAAATAATGTTGGACTATTTTTCATCGAGGAGCTCGATGGCGCAAGTGGTTAGCGCGTTCGGCTGCGATCGTTGATGTTAAGCAACTTTCGCAGTGGTCGGTCATTAGATGGGTGACCAAACATTTAGTATCTCGAGCCCCTCCGTGCTTCGGAAGGCACGTTAAGCCGTTGGTCCCGGCTGCATCTGCAGTCGTTAGCATAGCACCCACCAATCCGCACTGGGCCCGCGTGGTGGGTTAATGGCCCAATCTCCCTATTCCATCCATAGGGAAGGCCTGTGCCCCAGCAGTGGGGACATTAATAGGCTGATGATGATGATGATTTTTCATAGTCTCCTTTGCTTCCTGAGAGCATAAGAATAGCGTTTGCATAAAACTAAATATTTTGCGAGTCACCATGGCAAAGTGTTAGTCAGTTAATAAGACCACCTTGATGTTGTTATTTTAGCGGAGATTGTATGTATGTATATGTATGTAGAGCGACGACCTTCGTAGCCGACTGGTTTGTCACGTCAGGTTTCATGGTGTCGCCGACTCGAGAGGTCCTGGGTTCACATCCCGGTGGGGGCAGATGTTTGTGTGATGAATACGAGCATTTGTACTCCAGTGTTCCATATAAATATACTTATATATGTACAGTATATGTATTCTATCCGTTACCCTAGTATCCCATAACACAAGCCTTATAATGCTTACTTCGGGGCTAGGCTGATTGGTGTGAGTGTTGGATATGTTTATTTTATTTTATTATTTATTTATTGTAATGCAAATGCATGCAAAAGTTAAATATCTACTTGTTACGGTTATTAAATATCATAGCTATGTAAATCTGTAAAGAAACAAAATATCAACAAAAGTTGTGACATACGTACTTAATGTGTTTAAAATAAACATTAAAATGACTACATACCTGCTTCATTCCAATTCTATTTATGTTAAATATTAAATTCTTAATTGCGTCGATTTACAAATAATCACCGAGGAGAGGAATTTTAATATTGTAATTAAAATGCTAATACCAGCTACTCGACTTCCGTAAATCTTAAAAGTTATGAATTTTTCCAATTTAAGTCGCACGGTGAACGGTGCTGGCTTGTTAAATGCGTAGCGCTTTGCTTAAGATTATTTGTTCTCCTTTTATTTTTTTTTAATCAGTTTCTAAGTAAACACATGTGATTTACAGTTCAACAAGGTTCAATTAATAAGTTTTCAATCATTACTCTTCTTTATCGAAGTTCCAATGAGATTTTAAATACAAATTCTGAACAGCCAATGTTGGTAAGAGGTTTTATTAAAAGCAAAACAATAAAACAGCTTTCGAATTCAAATTTCGAAACCGCCTTGTCGTGTGTCAGCTAACCCGCTCGCCGCCGGCCGTCCAGAGCCAACCTATTTGGTAGCGATGGCCATATATAGCCGGCCCGGTAAGGAAGCCCGTCAGCGCCATCTATGGATGGCCGGTTGCATTCTGCTGTACAACGCAGCACATTTGTCGGGGATCTTGTAAGGTTGGTGCATGTAACAATGTCAGGATTAACAAGAGACTTTGAGCATAAGAAGGCACTGTAGAATAATGCACAACGCCACGGATTCCGACGTAGACAGGCTGAGAGTAGTTTGACTATCATTTACAGTACAGTTTCGTATATTCTCTATGTTGATAAAGGAAACTTATAATGTGCACAGTGAAAATTGAGTTTTGCTAGAATTAAAGTGTTGCTGAGGAACATTGTGTTGTAGTATCACCTTTATTGACTTAACATAGGCTGGTTTAATGTTTTGTTAAACGTTATGATTAACAGTTTCCTAGATAGAATTTGTTGCTTGAACGTCGTGTTTTCCCTTGTAAAATATTTAGTATATATTATTGCTTAATAAACTGACTTTAATGTCCTACAGAACCTCCACAACACATTGATCTCAAGTAGAATATAATTGACTAAATACAAATTAATGGATGTACTAAAAAAAACATCCTCTCTAAATAATTTGCTGATGAACGTACGAAAAAAGAAAAGGCATAATGAAGAAGCTTGACTGCAAAAGTTAGGGATGCAGCCCGCCTGATCGTAATGAAAGTAACTTAAGAAAAGAAAAGATTTTTCAAGAGCAGCATTAGAACAATGAATCACCGAAAACGCTTTTGCTATCGTAACTAAGCCTACTAAGTTCCAAAGCAATGGCAAGGGTCCATCCAGCAAGATTGCTATCAACAATAGCAATATCCTTTTGTTAGCCAAAACTAAACGTATTATTTTCGCAAGAGGAAATTTTATAGAGTCGAAAGAGAAAAATCGATGCAATCTTACCAGTTCGTTCGCGTCAGTCATAAATCATGGGACGAGTGAGATAGCTATCTACTTGTTGATCTGTCTGCGACTTGAATCGCGTTAGGAAAATATATAATGCGGGTCGCATTTAGGCTGACTGGAGTAAGATAAATATAGAATATTGGATGCGAAAACGTTTTGTATTAAAATAGTACTCTATAAGAAGCAACCCTCGCCTTGAGAGATTTAGACAAAACATATTTACGTTTTGTGTAGGTATATAATAATTTTATCTTTGCTACAAGCTACAAGTCTCATTCGTATAAAATCCTTAAATTATATTGATTGGATATTATTATTTTTAGGAAAAGAGGCAATTTAAATTCCACTTTTATCTTTGATTTAAATATACACGAATACGTTGTGTTACCGTGACATTAGAATATTTTATTATTATGTAGATAGGTTCTATGAATTTATCCACTGTTTATATTTCACAATTTTACTATAACTTATATTATTTAAATATTCATAGCACATCATGCTTTAATTTCTCTGAAATATTTTTGTCAACATCCCTGACAGTAGTTTGGAGTGACCATAATTTTATCCCGTTGAGCTTTCATTTGATATTTAAAGGCGCCGGGAGCGTTACCATCCTCAGTGGAGTTTTGCGCAATTCTTGTGCCGTGTCATACAGAAAGTCGTTGGGTGGGGTCTGCGCGACCGACCGGCCCCAAGGAGACGGGTTACCGATATCGCCGTATATGGCGACAACATAATTGAGATGCGAATTTAATACGAAACACTCAATGCTCATTTACGGTTGCGCATTTTTTTATATATAAATCAGTGTTATCGTTGTGTATTTCAAAATTTGTGGTAATTAATTTTATGGTTTTTAATTAATACAGCAACAGATAAAGTTGTCTTTTTAATGGTGCAAGATTAAATGTGAAATTTTATTTTATTAATATGGTAACGGGATTGAAAGTACCGGTACAAAAGTACCTACTTTTAAAATTATTTTTTCTCGCTGCATAATGATTATTTGAACTATAAATATAATATAACAAATACGTAGTTAATTACAGATCAAAAATTGACAAAACCCGAATAAATGCTTTTGAGGTAACTGACAGATTTAAGTGATAGCGCGACGTTTTTGAATAGATCAAAGAAATATCTTGCGCTCATTAAAGTGGGAACTTCAGAACTAGTTCGTCAAAGGATAACGATATCCTGGACTCGTCGTTGGTGAATAACACTGGCATCATGAACAATGCTTACATATGGCGAACTGATGTAATAGATTTGAATATAAGAGATGGCAGACGGATCACTTATTAAACATACAATTCAAATTCAAATTCAAACTCATTTATTCAGTCTAGGCTGTTACAAGCTCTTGTGAAAGTCAAACGCTACGCCATCGGTTCGTAAATCTACGGCGGGAGACCTTGTACTCAAAAGATCCGGCAAGAAACTCAGCAAGGGCTATTTTTTTCTCCCTGTTTTGTTTCATACAGTGTCGTCAATTGAAAGATGATATCAAAAATTTAATACATGTGTTGATGTCAACTTCCATCACATTAATATTATTAATTAACAAAAGTTAAGTATGGCTAGGTATTATTTTTAAATTTAGAAGTGGCGATTAAACAATTTTCAACCAAATTAGCAAAGTAAAACGACAGTCTATTATATTAAGCCCGAGGTGACTTATCATTTATGAAATCTTTAACAGCATAGTAACCTTTCTTAAGGAGACATGTTTTTATACACACTTTAAAATTATTAAAAGGTAAATTAATTATTTCTTTTGGTATTTTATTATAGTAACATATATCTTGACCCACAAATGAACCAAGAACCTTTTGGAGTCTCAATGGTGGCAATTTGAGTTTATATTTATTTCTGGTATTGAAATTATGTACATCATCGCGCCTCGTATATAAATTTATGTTTTGACGCATTCACCGTGAAGTTACATAAAGCTCAAATTGGATAAATTAGTATTAAACTAGCAAACCAGTGAACCAAATGTTCACCAAAACCTGATTTAAAAAAAATATATATTTAATTAATTAATTAAAGACTCAATTGAGAACTTCGGAGATTTTGTGTGGTTTCGTTTGAAATTCGTGATTTCTCGAAAACCGGAAGTGCTACGTTACTCAAATCCGGTTTGTAGTCTTATCAGACTATTCTTAACTTATAATTTAAATATTCTCTTTATCTATCTCTTACGGTTTGGCCACTGAAACAGCACCACAGACAGACGGACGGACGGACGGACTTGTCTAATAGATAAGAGAGTATATTGTGGTTTCAATTCTGGTATGCTTATTTAAACTTAAAACACAAAATTAAACAACAGTCTCTCCTTTTAATTTTCTAAAGAGACTTACAAGGATACAGTGTTTTCGAATTTAATTTATTATCAACACTAGTACCAATAATACAATACAATACAATAGCGATTCGTTATCTTTGAACACGCCGCTGTATATCTGAAACCTGCATGAAATGGAACGGACACTGTGTGGTGGGTTTCGGCAGTCTATGTGGAATAGGAAATATGCAAAACGATTTTATGAAGTTTGTCTAGGGGACTATTCTGAACCGCACCTACAAAAGTGAGAATGGTTTTGCAACGTTTTTAACAAACCTTATATAACATTTTCTTTATTAAATCAGCTTTTTAACATTATGAAACTTGAACCCGCACCCTTCGCAATCCGGGCGAATGCACTGACCAATTATGCTACCGCGGCCCTGATGGTCGCGTCGAAATTCTCCTAGCCATTCTTAAGCTGCAAGGCAGCACCATCTCATCGCATTATCCCCCCCCCCCGCCCCCCACGCCCCACTTCCCACACTCAGAACCCCGCGGGCTCGCTAGCAAGAAGGAGGGCATGCTCTATTTAGTAGTATTATTATATAGTATTTTCTTATTATTTAGATTTGACCAAATAATTAGGTTCTTTGTTACCCCCGGAGGGGTAATTACCCCCAGGTTCGGAACCCAGGGCGTAGAGGGTATTCGCAGGGTTTTTTAGCGAATAGTATACCGTAAGCGCTCGTTAGCCGCGCGGACTGCTTAACGGCATCTCCGTTTCGCACCCGTAGACTTGCGAGAGACCTGGTTTTAGGTCCGATCGTTGCTGTGCCCCTTAAGGGCGGCAACATCTGCAAACAGAGATTTTGCCTGTGTAATTAAAAAAAGGGGCCGTGGGTTTCCCTTAATACATCCGTAGAGGTAACTTGCACTTTATGAAAGATTACAGTGAAATAACACTACTTACCAGGGATGTTAGATGGGCACCTAGAAATCCTTGTGCCGAGCTGGCTGAAAGCTGGTATTCGAGCCGGGAAACTAGTACGCCTGTGCTCCGCTCTGCGGCGCTGCCAATTCTGGGAGCTGTGTGGGAAATCGCATCATCCCAGTAAAAAAAATGTACATTTCAATTTCGTAGACCGTTAATAGAGGGCAGTGATTATCGAACACACGCAAGAAATATACTATATATACTCGATTCTTTCATCAATTGAAGAATATTAATCGTTTATAAGCACGTACAATTGATTGGATTTTTTTTTTACATGAATCTCTAAAATTTGTCGATTATTCTATATTGTCAGTGTATTTTTGTCGGTCAACGGCCAATCTTGGTATTTTTGAGTACAAGGACTGAATAGCCTTGGTACATGGTACGTGACACTAAAAACTAGTATGTATACCAAGAAGTTGGTACGTCTGACATCATTGCTACTTACAGTACCCGGCCATTTACAAGTCGCATCAAGCTTTAGAAAGAGATACTCGGCTAGCTTCGGCTTCGTATAGCGCCATCTCTGTCACCCTTGTCAACCTTACCTTTAGTCACTGACTTGTCAGTCGTAGTTCAGCATCGCAAAAGAGCAATCGCGTTCTTCGTAAAATATATAGATATATACAGAGTTGCTAAAACAAATATTAATATAAATATTTCGTTAAAGAAAGAAATAAATTAAGGATGATGATGGCATTAATTACTTTATGAGAGGCTTCGCATATCTATTAGTTTTTTGTATTTTGTTATTTGGTTGGAAATAAAAATAAAGTTTTTCATTAAAATAAATAAATTAACATACATAGTACATATATGTTGTCTTTAACCTACATGTTTTCTTTGTATTGATTTCTAAAAAAAAACTTAAAAAAAGTTTTTGTAGCTCTTAATAGAAACCGGTCTGTTAGTGTTTCGTGTGACAAAGATGACGCTCTACAAAGCCGAAGGAAGCCGAAACTAGCCGAGTATCTCTCTCTAAAGCATGATGCGACTTATAAATGGCCAGGTACTACTATATAAGGTTATCCTGTTTTTGCTGACGAATAAGGTTTCCAAAGCTTCACAGGAAGGAAGCGCGCACTTCTCAAATATTGTAAAAGTTTTCTAGTTTGCCAATCTTGTGACATATTGTTTTTTTTATTTAGCTATCATTACAAGTAAACTACAGCACTACTAAAGATCTTGTGACACTTAGTTGACACTGGCCGCTGGTGAAATGAAATGAAATCTATGTTAGTAATTACGTAAACTCTCCTCACTTGTAGTTCCCTACATCTTTCATCTTTCCAGATGAAATGAAAAGTCATTTATTCAGTCTAGGCTGTTACAAGCACTTGTGAAGGTCAAGAAGCTACGCCATCGGTTCGCAAAACTACGGCGGGAGACCTTGTACTGAGAAGAACCGGCAAGGAACTCAGCAAAGGCTGTTTTTTTTCTCCCTGTATTGTTATATACAGAGTCGTCAAGTTGAAAAATGACTTCAGAAATACGTCTGAAGTCACCTTCCATTACAGTCATCCAATATATAGTTACAATAAATTTTATACTTAACATTATATTTAGTATATAGGAAGCGGCATTAGATAGGTACAATATTACTGTTATGAAAAATGACTAATACCCTTTTAAATAACAAATTATAAGAAACACTATGTCCATGCATTACGATCATTCAGATAATCATCAACTTTATAATAGCCCTTATTCATAAGAATGTTTTTGATCTGAGATTTAAATTTAGTCAGTGAAATCTCAATCAGATCTACGGGAACTTAATTAAAAAAATGCAATAATATAATTTGCAATAATTCGGAAAGAGTTATAGAAAATATAGTTTTACACCTTCTTAAACATACAAAATTTGTTCCGATTTCGGCAATGCATCAAAGAATTTTGGGCGTGCTGTAATCGAATCAAATTGAATCGTATAATTTCAAGACAAGTAAAACTCATTGTGAATTAGGATCACAAAACTCTATCATCTGCGTCGCCGCGTCCGTCGGTCGGCGACACAAAGCGTACGCGGTGCGGTCGTGACGTCACGGCTCGTCTCCGTACACGTGCGACTCGCGACGGTCGAGCGACCGACGACCGATGGCGCGTGCGACGGATCACGGAGTCACGACCACTAGTACACACGACAACGCTGACAATGCTTCTTTCATAGTCTTTATAGTTTTGGGGACAAGAGTAAGAAAGATACTCATAGTCAGTGTTGCAAGGTCCGATTTTTTTTAAATCGGGAGGCGTTATAGAAAAAAAGCTGTAGATGTATGGAAAGAGGTACGAGAAAAAACAGTAGATGCCGAGGCGTACTTTAAGCGATTACCTACCTCCTAGAATTGGTAAATCAACAAGATATAGGCCAGTAACGAATGTGTTTCTGTGGCTTCTGGCGTCCCTCAAAACTCGTTTTTTTAGACAATAACATTTATTTTATACTAAATTAAGGTTACCTACATTATTAATGGCAGATAATGCAACTCAACATGCAATTTAAAAAAGAAAATGGTTTTCTAAGAAAAACCGTAGATTCATGTACAAAAACAGTAGAACAGGAGAAATTTCAGAAAAACAGGAGATCTCCTGTAAAATCAGGAGACCTGGCAACTACTCATAGTACAAATTGGGTATGTTTCCTAAGGTAACTACGAGTATAATATACTGAGCCGTTGCAAAATAGCAGGTTTTGGAAGTAAACCTTTTTTTACAATCTCGTGCCTAATTTTCTTATTCTTCTTATTAGGGAAGACCTGTGCCCCAGCAATGGGGTAATTAAGAAGCTGGTGTTGATGATAATGACTTCTGTTATATCTAAAGAAAAAATATATAGACTAAAATCAACGGTGCTCAGTTAAAAATAAGGCTAGAATCGAACCAGCGTCTTTTTCAATTAATTATTTCCAAGCATGCTGTCCCCTGGACTACCAGTGTTTGTTGTGACTCCGCGGTCACGACCGGCTGACGTCGGAATTGTCTCACTTGACCCGTTTAACTAAGAAAAGATATCCGCCGATGATTTACGACCATGTTCGACACATTATTCCACTTTTAAAACCTTTTTCTGAGAATTTGAAAACATCTTATAAATAGGCTTTGAGCTGCTTTGACTGGCTTTGACTCATTCTAATGGCCGACGTATTTGTTTGACATTCTCTACAAAGAATCGTTATAGTATTCCTACCTCAAACAAATCAGAAAGAAGTGTAAATATGAAATAACATACAGGGAGACAACCTTTTGCAGTTATAATATTTTTAAAGTATTGATTTCAAAAATCAACCAATTAATATGCTGCCCACTGCCGAGGTGCAAGTCTGATTCGTGATTGAGCCTGCTAGGTGTAACCTGAGGAGCTCGATGGCACAGGTGGTTAGCGCGTTCGGCTGCGATCGTTGAAGTTAAGCAACTTTCCCAGTGGTCGGTCATTGGATGGTTGACCAAAAATTACTATCTCGAGCTCCTCCGTGCTTCGGAAGGCACGTTAAGCCGTAGGTCCCGGCTGCATCTGCAGCCATTAGCACCCACCAATCTGCACTGGGCCCGCGTGGTGGGTCATGGCCAAATCTCCCTATTCCATCCATAGGGAAAGCCTATGCCCCAGCAGTGGGGATATTAATAGACTGATGATGAGGTATAGCCTACAACTATAGATAGATCCAAGACCAATGGTCTAGAGGCTCCAGACGGAGAGAAGACTAACTCCGTGGGGTGGTGCCATCCACCTGGAATACCTCTAGAGGCTCTCGCCAATTCTCACCTAGAGGTCCCCTTACGATCTCGCTGTCCCTAAACGCAGTGACGCTATAAAGGTCATCTACGACCAACAGCATTAAAACTAAAAAAAAGACAATATAATAGTAACATATTTGTTTCGTAGATTTTCATGCACACCACTCATTGAAATGAAATGAAACGAAATATTTATTAAAACCATAACAAAGATACAATGACAATATTGATCGATAATGACTGCATTAGTTATAAAACTGTGTCGCATTTATTAACGCCCACCTCCAGAAATCAATCTTATATATAAAATTCTCGTGTCACAATGTTGGTTACCATACTCCTCCGAAACGGCCTGACCGATTTTTATGAAATTTTATATGCATACTAGAGGTCGCCCGCGACTTCGTCTGCGTTAACTAAGTTTCTTGGAAATCCCTCTGGAACCTAACATTTTTTTCGGGATAAAAGTAGCCTATGTGTTATTCTGATCTATAAGCTACATTACTGTAAAGTTTCATTAAAATCCGTTTAGTAGTTTTTGCGTGAAAGAGGAACAAACATCCATCCATACATCCATCCAAACAAACTTTCGCCTTTATAATATTAGTAAGGATTCCGTGGGTCTGAGAATCGGCTACTATCTATTTTTCATACCCTTAAGTGATAATGGTTGTCCATCTGTAACGCAATGTTGTGAAACCTACAATGAGCCTTCGCGCCAAAATTCAAACTATTGGGTATTGTAACGCAGTGTTCTCATATGGGTTAGGAGGAATGTTATCCCAGGAAATTGCTAGAACACTACGTTACACACCCCTAAAAATTTTTTTGGATAATTTTTTTTTTATAATGTGGTATTAAAAAATACATACAACCCTAAAATTTCTCTTCTACCATCTGCCCCTATTTTTATGTGTCGGTACGAAGTTCGCAGGGTCAGCTAGTTTTTTTTATATTTTTTAATTTAAATAAATTTATTAAATAAAACAAGTTTCAACGGTATAGATGCACTGATTTATTTATTTATTGAGGTTTTGCATCCTTTTCGGGATGCGTCGTCTGAATAATTCTTCAATTCTAATAATTTAAATTAATACCGTTCAAACTTGTTTTATTTATAATATTAACATTAATATAATTTAAGGCACATTACTGATCATGGTGAAAAATAAAGTAGACTTATTGTCATTATTTACCATCACAATAAAATAATATAAAAACGTCTCCACACGTGCCAATGAAACGGATTTTTTTACGTTATTATTTGCAATGCCAATTCCCTTCGTAACCTACCTTTCCTTCCACCCCTGGCAAACCGGAAACAGGCATGAAAATTGTTGTGTTTAATGTACCATTGTGTTATGGTAAAAGAAATAGGTGTCGGTGATAGATTCACCATATTTAGAACGAATAAGAATATCGAAATCAATAAAAAGGGGAAAGAGCAAAAATTCACCAAATTGTTTTGTTCATATAAAACGTATAAGTTTACGAGACCTTCTTGAGTCGATGTATAAAAACTCAAATTATCTAGTTAGTTTAATGCTTTCGCCCTATGCAAATAAAATAATTATTATGTTTAGTTACGGTTTGTTTGAATAAAATTTATCATCGTACTAGTGGCCAGCCCTCACTTCGCTTCGGGGTAGAATTGATCAAAATCCTTTCTTAGCGGATGCCTACGTCATAACATCTACCTGCATGCCAAATTTCAGCCCAATCCGTCCAGTGGTTTGGGCTGTGCGTTGATAGATCACTATGTCAGTCAGTCACCTTTGAGTTTTATATATATATAGATTTGATTGTTTTATGCTATGTAGTGTTGTTTAAAACTCAAAAGTTATTGTGAAGCAGTGCCCTTTTTTAATGAGGAATAAAAAAAGGGTACTGGTACACAATAACTTTTGCTTTATAAGGATAACCCCTTCAGCGGTTTTCGAAACTGGTTGCCAAATAAAACGATTCTCTGATACTGTGAAGCTGTAAGGGGTTAATAAAAATACTTCTTTTTGGAGTTTACTCCTTAAGAATCGATTTGCAAATATAAGGGGCCCGGTATGAGAAAAATGTGAGGAGTAAAATCTATCGATGAATGACCTCGTTTTTGATGCGCATCCTATGTCGCTCAACTTTGACAAACAAAGATGACGGATTGACATTAATCTTTTTTAAGTTAAATAAACTCTTTTTGCGTCTGGTTAGACTATCGAACTTAAGGAGTAAATTCCAGTCGTGCGTCGGAGCTGACACACACAATTTTTTTTAATTTTGTAAATTGATTATTCGTATAATTATAATGAAAGTTATTTTCTAGGTAAAATTCAACTCGACCCATGGTGCAGTGTAACGATATGGCGCTGCATATCAGCTTAAAATATTTAAAACTTCCTTTATAGTTATAGCTACTAACGGGATTGTTACCATATACCTTGTTTTTTATGAGTCTCCGATATTTCGGCACTGTTGCAAGCGCCATGATCACGGAGTAACTGAAGTAATTGCGGCTAGATATTATTGGCAGACATATCGGTCTACCCTCTGACGTCGTCTTTTACTGCGCTCGATACCCCTACCACTGGTACTTTAAAGGTCCTTATACAATAGGGGTGATGACGGGGTACAGTAAACGAAATTCTATTTAGTCCGTCAGTTACATTATTAAAAAATAATGGACACGTATTTTTTCTTTGGGCAATCAACCAAAAAATGACAAAGTTATAGCGCGTCAAAGTTTGGGAGTAGGGGCTCGTGACGTCACTTTTGAATGAATTTTCACTTATAAGTGTACTCAAACGTGACGTCATGCGACTTTTCAAATCAATATATCTCTGCAATGTTTATATATAATGAAAAAAGAAAAAATACATGTATAATAGTTTTTGATAATCTACCCGATAAACGAAGAAAAAAAATAGTCATCATCCCTGCCCGAATAAGGTTTAGAAAAATTATAATTTTTATTGGTAAAAATTATATTCAGATACAAAAACCAAGCAGTGAAACGCTTAAATAAACATAATTATAACACTATTAATTATTTTTATTCACACTTACAAAACCAGTAGGAATGCGCTATTAGAACCCGCATCTCTCTTATCTAATGACAAGCATTATAACATAAATTATATGTCATATCCGACCGAGTTTAAATGATTTCAACACTTAATTTAAACATTTCCTCTCTGTTCTAATTATTATACTAACAGCTGTATCTCAACTGGTACACGTTGTATACAATACCGACCACGCACTATGGGAACTGTTATAGTTACAGTCGCCGACAAAATTGTTTTGAACATTTAAAAAGCAATCGAAATTAAGAGGGAGGCGGGCATTGTTTTTTTCCATACAAACGTTCTCCATTGATTCCTGCTTAATTCATAAATAAATATAAACAAAATATAATTTTACACGTTCTATGCTCCAATGTCTTCCCTTTTTCGGTAACTTGTCGTTAAATTTATTATATCGAATAATTATATATATTCGTTTTCTATTGTCTATAGTTTCAAAGCTACTAATAGTTCATAAACTGCATTATTTACATGTGGTTTTTAGTTTGTCTTTCTGTTTGTTTATTTAATTAAAATTCGGTCCATTCGTACTGTCTCTTAAGCATGATATGGCTACCTTCAATAGAATTTTGCATTTTTTATGTATCACTATAATGTTTTAAAATAACATTTAATGTAACTTTCTCTGGTGGTCCTAATAAATAAATAAATAAACTTGTGTTTCAAAATAACAAGAAGCCCTCCAAAATGCCAAAAATAAACACATTTTTATCACCACTTTAGACGTCTAGTGTGAAAATTCAATGGCCTATAACAATTTATTATTGTATAGGTAAAAAATATTTTACATATATCTTATTCTCGAGGAGGAAATCGCCGTCGCCTAAACCTCAAATTTTGCAGTTATTATAAGCAATTTTCAGCGTTGTACTGTTTTTTCTATTGCACTGTATTTGCCAATTCGTGACGGCAATAGTTTTTTCAAAAAAATGTTTCTCACGCTCGCATCTCTCAAAACATGAAAATAAATTAAATGAAACACCTTTAATAAGCACAATCTAACTAGCCAAATATTTAAAACTATAAAAAAATAAAAATGTTAAATATAGAAATGTTGCCGTGTCTAACATAAAAATGAATTTTGTTTTCGCTATATCGATAAAAAAATAACGATGTCCCGTAAAAAAAATATCGATTGAAATATCCTGTTCACCGATACATGTTCTCGGTGGTGCTAAATGGTACCTACAAAATATTGGGCCCGCAGACAGGAGTAAGCAATTAACACGTGTCCACCGCGTCATCGCCATGGCAACGCGCGCGTTCCACACACCGCGTTAAACAAACTAATTGGCCACCGCTTTTATCGCCGATTGTACTATTTTATGAATGCACATTAATGAATGGACGAAGTAACCTAATTGATGAATGAAAATTTAATGCGAACTATGCAACTATTAATTTAAATTCGTTTGTTCAATTACAACTGTGATGAGTTGGGCCGCCGAAAGTTTTTCTCCGTTTTGGATAATGTATGGAGGAAGCATGGGTTGGATTCGCAAACTTTGTTTTCAATAAATACATATGTATTAACGAAACGAGAACGTAAAACTATTTGTTCAGATCTGTGGAGAGATATGGAGAACACGCAAACTTGTATACCGAAACCTTGATTATTATTTTCTCGATTAATAAATTGCATTCGTGTGAAGCTGGGACGAATCTCTAGTATACAGGGTGTAAAAAAACCTATATTTAAAGACTAAAACTACGCATTCTGTACACCCAAACAAGTATTATACGTGGAAATCATTTGTATTTTTAAGTTAAAAAAATACATTTTAATTCTAGTCCGCAATATATAGCGCAGCGCGCTACTGTGGGGCTACGCAAACAATGTGCGTGTGTGTAAGTGCGTCAATAAAAAGGTTTCTAAATACCGTTTTTGTAAAAATCTAGAAAAAAATATTCTGACTTTGATCTTCAATATCTCCATAACCATAAATTTCCCAGATATAGTCCAGAAGAAAAGAATGATCGTTATGATGTGGAAAATACGTGGCCTTCGACTTCGTTAAATGTTTTTTTACACCCTGTATAATGAAATTCGAAGAAAATGTAATATAAAAGAAATATGTAAGACTTTAAACACTCTTCTATGCACATCAACGTGTATATCAAATCAAATTCACAAACCTATTTATCATAATTTGCCCCTGTTTGGCTTTTGTTTATCATGTCTTATCCGGCGTTTCCACTTTAGTGTTCAGAACTGTTTTGAGCGAGCAAACATTTGTTCGCTCGGCGAATGTTGATGATGATCAGAGCGGTTCACAAGGTCGTTCAACGACGAAGGGCTGTTTCCAAACGAGCAAATGTTCGCTCGTTCATCGTTCAATGGAAACAACTTTGTAGGTTTGCGAGCATATAAACTTTTCAGAGCAATTGTTCTGAATATTTGTTCATGTGGTTATTATGGTGAAAGCAAGTACTAATTGTTTTGAGCAAACATTTTGCTCTGAGCAAATTTGCTGGAATCGCGATCGTTAAGGATTTCAGGAGCTTGATGGCGCGAAAAATTAGCTCGTTCGGCTGCGATCGTTGAAATTAAGCAACTTTCGCAGTGGTCGGTCATTGGATGGGTGACCAAAAGTAACTATCTCGAGCTCCTTCGTGCTTCTGAAGGCACGTTAAGCGGTTGGTCCCGGCTGCATCTGCAGTCGTTAGTACCCACCAATCCGCACTGGGCCCGCGTGGTGGGTCATGGCACAATCTCCCTATTCCATCCATAGGGAAGGCCTGTGCCCCAGCAGTGGGGATATTAATAGCTGATGATGATGATGAAATTTGCTGAACCTAAATTTGTTTACTTGCAGCTTTGGGTATCATAAATATCACCCACCAATCCGCACTGGGCCTGCGTGGTGGGTCATGGCACAATCTCCGTATTCCATCCATAGGGAAGGCCTGTGCCCCAGCAGTGGGGATATTAATAGCTGATGATGATGATGAAATTTGCTGAACCCAATTTTGTTTACTTGCAGCTTTGGGTATCATAAATATTCACGAGAGATCTATGCCCAAAAGTTATTAGAATTATGCTCAAACAACAACCATCAAACTATTTTTTGCGTCTTTTCCCTGAAGCTTATTAATATTAAAAGTACAGTACGATTATGGAACTCATTGCCAGAGACCATTGGAAGGGCTCGCACTCTGAACTCTTTCAGGGATCAAGTTCGGAGTTATTTCCTATCCCAACAATTATGTTAAATTTTTACTTCTTCGTTCCTTCGTTTTTCCTGTCATTGATATCATTATGTTTTTTCTATAACACCCCTCCTTATCTCCTTCATATTTATTTATCTTTCTTTTAAGGGTTGCCTGGAAGAGATTGCTGCCTAGCAATAAGGTCGCCTATATTGTGTACCATCTATTTATCATGTTTTAATTTACTTGTGTGTTTTTCTATGGTGTATAACAATAAAGATTATTATTATTATTACTAGCTGACCCGGCGAACTTCGTACCGCCTTAGCGTAGCTTTGATGCACTACTTTATTTTATATAGCTGACCTATCTTATGTATGAGTACCTATATTTTTAGCGCGGTTATGGATGTGTTGTCACAGATTACCACAATTTTTTTTGTTTTAAATTGAATTACGTTGACATTTGTCAGCGCGGTTATCGATGTGGTGTCACAGATTACCACAGATATTTTGTTTTAAATTGAATGACTTTGACATTCGTTACGTTATATTTTTCAATCTTTCTGAGAGATTTTCTTTATATTTTTTTCCGTAAGAACCTTGTACAGAGTATTAGAAAACTACAAAAAAAAATCAGCCAAATCGGTCAAGCCGTTTTCATGTTATGTCGTGACAACGGAAAACGGGTTTCATTTTTATATATATAGACTAGCGGACCCGACAGACGTTGTCCTGTCTAGTATGGTAGCGCCGTCTGTCGGATCCAATGTAAAACATCAACAATCAACAACTACTAATAAATTAAAAATTAATTAAAAAAACATTGTCCAGCGGACAAAATTGTGAATCTAAACCATTCTCAGATCCCCTTGAACACACACAAAAAGTTTCATCAAAATCGGTCCAGTCGTTTAGGAGAAGTTCAGTGACATACACACTCACAGAAGAATTATATATATAAAGATATAGATTATTGAAACATATTTTTCCCTTGTTTACAGGCATGCTGAGATCCACATACGACCGGCCAGATCACGAACGTGAGTACCAGCTTTTAACAACAACCATACATTACGCACACACCGCCCACAACCACTTGTGTGTCCGACTATCCATCGTCGGGATGAATGAAAGCATGAATAAAAAAAAAGTTTGCAAAAAGATCGCAATTCTCATAGAAAAGCCCGTTCTGACATAATAGCCATCAATTTTTTCCATCCGACGGACACGATATTGAGTAAATCCATCACTCTTCCACGGGAATACGCTTAAATCCCTTACCAACGGTTGCCGATGTCGAATGAATAGTAAGGTATATGCCTGAGGACATAAAAGACACGCTAACCCTTTGTTCGTCACCTCTTTAGCTACTGTAGTTGTCAAGGAATACGAAGTACGTAACTCAGTTCATGACAGGAAGCTTATCTTATTTTATTTTTTTATTTTATTTTATTCAGGACAAAAAACAGTGGTACAATTCTCATTAAACAAATAGTATTGTAATACAGGTGACACCTTAAATTATTATACGACCAACTTCGTTATCCACTAATTAGAACAAAATACATATTTATGCGCTTAAGATTTTCTATTAATACAGTAGACACCAAGAAATTAACAGAATATAAAGTTAGTAACTGAAAATAATAACATGACCTATCAATCAAACCACTGTGCTAAAGTAGTTAAATCCAGCCGGGGTGCAAGTCTAACCGATGTATATCTAGTATATTATATGTATAAACATTCACTTAGATACTTCTGAACCAACTGAAGTGACACTTTTTTTGTATAATTATTAACTTTTCATCTTGTTACTGTTACAAACAAATACTGCATAATAATATCACACATTTAACAACTGAGAATTATTAAGCACTAGCTTTGCCCCACGATGTTACCCGCGGTTTATTAGGGATATTTTCCCGTATCCTACGTGTTAATCCAAGGTAAACTTATGTATGTATATGTATGTTTCTATGTATATATATATATATGTGTGTGTATGTATGTGTGTATTATATGTGTGTATTCTGTTAAGAGCATTTGTATCCTTGGTTTATCTTACATTTGTCTTTATTGCGCCCCCGTCATATTAGTTTTTTCTCACGCTCTTACTGGTCGACTGGTAGAGAATGCCTTATTAGGCATTATGTCCGACATTTGCTGTGTTATGTTGCAATAAAGTTTAAATAAATAAATCCAAGGTGTCAGCTAACTCCATAAAAAATAATATTAAAATCGTTCCAGCCATTCAGACATGAAGAAGTAACAAACATACACACTCACACACTCACGAACTTTCGCCTTTATAATATTAGTTTTATTTCATACAACGTTCTCGTTCGCGTACACAAGTTAATCCACCGTGTGAGAATAATTAGTAAGGGTTTCGTTCGGAAATAACTGTACGCTTCCCTCCGCTAGCCGCCGCGCCGGTCGTCAAATAAATCAAGGGAATTTGCATTCCCGACCATCGCCAAATTGGTGAAAAACTTTACCATTGTTGCTCTGTTACTGTTATTGACCATGTATTTCGACGATTTATCTTTAAACTGAATCTTCATGACAAACAATATGGCAACGTTATAGTAATATAAGTTATTTACGGGATTGTTACCATGTACCTTGTTTTTAGCGAGTTTCCGATATTTCGGCACTGTTGCAAGAGCCATGATTACGGAGTAACTGAAGTACATGGTAACAATCCCGTAAATCTATCTATCTATATATATAAAACTCAAAGGTGACTGACTGACATAGAGTTCTATCAACGCACAGCCCAAACCACTGGACGGATCGAGCTGAAATTTGGCATGCAGGTAGATGTTATGACGTAGGCATCCGCTAAGAAAGGATTTTGATAAATTCTACCCCCAAGGGGATAAAATAGGGAATGAAAGTTTGTATGAAACTTTGTCAATTTTAAACCGATCGGGCTGAGACTTTGTATGCAGGTATAATAAGAATCATAGATGAATGTCATTGTGTATAATACAAGCCTAAAACTGTAGTCCATACTTCATAGTGTTAGTGACCATGAAAGTTTAAAACAATATATAATATGACAACGATATATTAGAACCAAAAAAAATATTGGAAATCAAAGAAAAAGTTTGCTTTCACTACTTAAATTAAGTAAAGATATTGTTTTCTGGCAAATGTCTTTAAAAACGTTGTCAGACAGAAGTTTTTAAATACCAATTCGTATTTGTACGTCGGGTTTCATGGTGTCCCCGACAAGAGAGGTCCCGGGTTCGAATCCCGGTGGGGGCAGATGTTTGTGTGATGAATACGAGCATTTGTACTACAGTCATGGATGTTTATTGCGTATTTCTATATAAATATACTTATATATGTACAGTATATGTATTCTATCCGTTACCCTAGCATCCCATAACACAAGCCTTACAGTGCTTACTTTGGGGCTAGGCTAATTGGTGTGAGTGTTGGAAATATTTATTTATTATTTATTATTATTACTCGGTGGTAATAACCACCTTACCGCACTTCTATCATAAATAACTATTAGAGCATTCAGCATTCGTTATTGTTTCATTACACATCTACATAGTTAATTCCAGTTCAAATAACGTCGAAGCTATACCCAACTTACTCCGATGAATGTTAAATTTAATCTCCTATATTAGATGAATGTTGCCAGCTAACTGGATGCGTTCGGTACCCACGCCTGGATGGCTATAGACAAACTGTGGAGGAGTTGCGCCGCCATACTTGTTCAGAAGTGGCGTGCTCGTTCCACCGAATCATTCTATTACACACAAATCTAGTTCACTTTAGTGTAGAAACATAATTAGAACTCGAAGAAAAATAGTTTTCATACAACAACTGAATGTATGGAAAAACCAAGGTGCCAGCGAAAACGAGAAGAGAGATACATTCCCATTACGGTAGATAGCATCAAAACCAAATAAAAAAACTAGCTACTCGTAGTTTATGAATAATCTAAAATAAAATATTTTTTTTAACTTAATTGCTCAAATAATGCATTTACGGAGGTTGTATACATTATGCGAAAATTCAAAATTACGGTTCATACAACGAAGCGTGCGGTAAAATGTTTTACAGTATCCTTTACGGCTTTTTTTTATTTCGATCGAACCTTCTTAGGAAGCGATTTGAATACCTATACCTTTGTCTCACTTTTATACTAAAAAGAAATAGAGATGAAAGATGTAGTTGTAACTTCGACGACACGCACCAGGCGCCATTTGGAAATGCACGCCATTGATTTAGTAAGAAAAAGTTTACTTTTTTACTTAAATTAAAAACCTTAAAAAATATAATATAATAACTAAAATATATTACTAAAAGGAATCCCTTTAGGCAAGGTTCCGAAGATACTGGCAGCGTTCCCCCTTTGAATAGCTAAGTATATATATTATATATTTTAGTTAATATATTATATTTTTTAAGGTTTTTAGTTTAAGGTTCATTGTTCCTGTATATATTAATGTATATATAAACATCAAATATATTCGTTCTCGCAAGGCAGTTCTAGATACTGTTAAAAATGTATCATAATTTCACCTCTAATGTGACCATGGCTATATTTGGAATTCGTTTTCAATATATCTTAAATTAAATATAGGTACTATTTTCTCGCAAATGTATGACATTCCTGCGGATTGTCATTTATAAACAGTCGTCTACCCGTTTTGTAATAAAAAAAAATGGGTGCGTGTACTTATGTAGGCGCGTGAGAAGTTATCCTTCTTTGGCATCGTTTAAAATTAGTTTTTAATTGCATGCAAATAATTAATTACAATAAATTAATAAAAAGTCTGGAAAAGGACACAGTCAATAAAGTTCAGTTTTAATTTGAAAAAATAAATAATCAAAATATTCAATTAAAATCGCTACTGAATATAATTTATTAGAACATATGTGATTTGAACTTGTATGAAACTCAAACACGTATTCCGAATATACAAATTAGAAACATGTGGATAAATATTATAAATATGAATACCTATAACTGTTACTTTATTACAAAAAATAAAGATGTGGTTTTTGGTTCTACTACACCAATGGTCAAGAGATGGCGCTGTAGTCTCCTGAATCGCGCTTTGGTTCCGTTGTTCCAGATTAATAAATACTTTTGATAGGCCTTCACCAGGCAGTCGTTAGCACCCACTAAATAGAGATTCTATTTCTATTTTGTTGGTAGATTTTCTTAATGTACGGTAAACACAAAAGTAACAGCATGAAGTTAAACTAACTTCATGCTGTTAAAATTTTGTGTTACAGTGATGCGCGCGCATCTTAAAATTTCACTCTCATCATTTTTTCATAACGCGCCTAAAGAAGTATAACTTCAAAAACCAACTTATCGCACTAAAATCATTAATAACTGTAACACGAGGAATTTTTGCGGCTCTGTATTACGCGTTAATGGTCTACGCAGACTATAGTCTGTGCGGAAAGAGAATGGGCGTGGCGAAAAACGGAACTAATATTAAGATTTTTATTTGGCAATCAAACCCAGCAATCTGTAAAACGTCAAAGTTTTTTATTGATACGGATTTGTTTGTTGTTGTGATTTCTTACGGTTTTTTTGTATTTAATCATGTTTAAAAGGGTTAAAACCTTACAAATACGGTAGAAAAGCACTACAGCGCCCTCCAATCTAAATCCCATTCTCTTTCCGCACAGACTCTAAGCACTTTTGTCCGCAGAGGACAAAAATCGTTGAATCGTGAAGTCCGCAGAAAACTTGTTACGTCAACGCACACGATATGCAAGCATTTGTGTCCCGAAAATTTGGGAAAGCGCACATTATGGGAGTAGATACGCTCAGATTACGTTGTGTTTTAATTAACATGAAGTTTAAGAAAAAATAGACATTTTGAAAAGTAACAATG
This sequence comes from Chilo suppressalis, assembly GCA_902850365.2. Taxonomy (NCBI): domain Eukaryota; kingdom Metazoa; phylum Arthropoda; class Insecta; order Lepidoptera; family Crambidae; genus Chilo; species Chilo suppressalis. Next base: position 3,309,290 of record OU963894.1, read on the forward strand.
AAATATTGGAATAGGTTCATCTCAATGTAGGTCAGCAAAAAGTTTAGCTGACCAAAAATAAGTGGAACTCTCCTTGCTACCGCCGGTTGAAGGGAAATTGCGTCTCGCCAAAAGGAAATTGCACTTTTTTATAAAAATAACGATTTGAATTTTCTATAATAGATATTTTTATATGATTTTCTTGGTTTTACGGAGATCGAAGAACTTAGGAATGCCGCATAACTGTAATTGATTACACTTTTAATAAGATTTAATAAGTTTATTTAATATTTACTATTATCGAATGAATTCGATGTTAACAATAAAAAAACGAGTTTTAAAAATTTGTAAACAAAATAAAACAAATTACAATACAAAACAAATCGCAGTTTTGGTAAAGTCTTGGTTAGTTATGAATTTAAAAATATAAAAATAATTATATATAAATACTATTAAAACATCAAAATAAAAAGATGCTGAACCTCAATAGGGATGATGACATTTTTTTTCGTTTATCAGGTAGATTATCAAAAAGTATTGGACACGTATTTTTTCTTTTTTCACATAATATAAACATTGCCGAGATTTATTGATTTGATAAGTCGCATGACGTCACGTTTTGGTACAATTTTCACATAAAAGTGACGTCACGAGTCCCTACTCCCAAACTTTGATGCGCTTTATCTTTCTCATTTTTTAATTGATTGCCCAAAGAAAAAATACGTGTCCATTATTTTTTAACTAACGGACTAAATAGAATTTGTTTACTCAACCCCGTCATCACGCCTATTAACCTGCAGAATATAAATGAAATTTCCAAAAAGTCGTTTTACAACAGACCATAACAATTCCGGGGCGCAACTTTTAATTCATTGCCATTATCAATCTCCTAATGACATTGCTTCGAATTTTACTCTTAAACTTAGTAACTTTTTATAGGCAGCAGCACTCAACGACTTCGGTAGGCATAAAAACGCACCTTCAATCCAGAAACGTACGGTTCAACCGAACACCCCTTTCGAGCAACCAGTTAAACCCAACAAGGTCATCATACCAGATGCGATGCGATATCGTTTCAAACTTAAAGCGATAACAATAGAAAATCTCGTTTATAGCGCGGCTCTAAAGCGCTCCAGCCGAAATGGAAAAAATACTCCCGGCTCGATGACTACCTGAATCACTTTTCTGTTTAACGAAGGACAATGTCGTTAAGTGCGGAAGAGGGCCGATTTAACGGAAAAAAAACCTCCCGTTATCTATGTAACGATCGGGCATTATTTCACGGGATGGGGCTCGAGTGAATCTGCATTATTTTTTAGCGTTGCGCTACTCGACGCCAGCGCCCTCTCTTTGTTGGCTACGAACAATGCGCGCTGAATTTTCGTTTTACACTAAGGCTGTATAAGCGATGTTTTTCTTGGGCGACAGTGCGAATGAAAAATTACTGTGTTATTGTCGCTGCCCGTTACATCGATACTGTCTTTGTTGCTGGCGGAAAAAATCGGCAATGTCACTTCATCGGCCCTTGTCGGGTTCACTGCGAATGCTCCAATGGCTTGTTTGTAAAGCTTAGGTGAGTTGTGTGAATTTTCTTCTTGTTCGGGCAAGTGTTCAGCATTGTATGTTTATCAGTTAGGAACTTGGTGAGTCATTAGCTAATCATAGTTTGACCTTTTCAGGTTTTCTAATAATAGGTTTATTTTTTAATCGATTCCTTTTGTCGCCGGTGTTTTAGGCATCGTAAAAGCGGACCATTACTGAAGTTTAATATTTAAACGTGTTTTATTAATAGACCTGTACCCCTATCAAGAACCATTATCGAATTCGTATAGTTTGCTAGTCTCTCGTTACGTACTTTGTGGCGCTGCTGTTCAAGTTTCCATACAAAATATGACAATGATATTTCGTACTCGCAAACCATACGAATTCGATATTGATTCGTGCTAAGGGTACTGAACAATATGTGCTTTACTTGTAAAACTGAGTTCATTATGCGTAGCTTTATTAAAGTTATCGTTTGCTTTAGATATTTTTAGATTTTTATTGGATTTTTTTAGTTAAATTTTCGATCTAAATTCAATTTAACGAATCAAATTTGACTTTAAATATTTTTTATAAGACAGAGGACACTTTTTTTTAGCACTCCTATTTGAATATCATATCCATTTGTTGTTTCTCATTGAAATTGTTTACAAATTTTCTCTAAAAAATTTCATTAAAATTAATGGTTACAATATAATTTAGGGCAGCTCTTACACTGTAAAGGTATTCTCGCTACCCAGCTCCTAAAATTTTGCTCGGATTAGCTATTGGACGATTCGTATGCAAATTATAATCGTTTGCAGTTAGTCTTGAGAGCTGCGAAAGAAATCTCTTTAGGCACGGAGCTTCTGTTTAACATTATAAGTACATAATAATATATTGTTTTAAACTTTTATAGTCACTAACATTATATCTATTAATGCCTGGGTTCCGAACCTGGGGGTAATTACCCCTCCGGGGGTAAATCAGCCATACTTCGGGGGTAACAAAGAACCATATTATTTGGTCAAATCTAAACGATAAGAAAATATTAGATTTACCACCCACTATACACATTATGGTTGCAATAAATGATTTGAGTTTGAGTTAGACACCAAAAAATTTCGTTTGTTACTTATGCGACTTAGACAGTAGTACTGGCACGTAAAGAATGTATTTAAAGAACACTTTATAATTCTTGTTTCGAAACCTTTTTCGATTCCGTGGTTTCATTGTTAGTTTAATTGAAATCTGTACCGTATATATAACTTTTTTATTTAGAATGGGTGGATAAGGTGGCGCGAAATATACAAAACAGTCTTTAGTCGTAAAGCAATAAGACACATTTTCGTACTGCATAATGATCCACTGTCATAGCTTTGAGTGTATACATAATTCTATAGAGTAAAAATGTATGGAACTGCGTTCGAAAACGCCTCTCAGTCAATTTAGATCCGCAGATATTCCTTCCCATTAAATACGACCGCCTATGGTCTAATTAACGAGCTTTTCTTGAAAATGTCAATGTCATTAAAAGAGGCAGGGCATAGAGGATTTACCGTACAAATTGAAGCGCCCAACTGGGGAGGGGGAATTTACCTCCACCTTACAGTGAAAAAACACAAACCTTTGATGTTGTTTTGTTTCTGTAAACATCATCATCAGCCTATTAATGTCCCCACTGCTGGGGCACAGGCCTTCCCTACGGATGGAATAGGGAGATTGTGCCATGACCCACCACGCGGGCCCAGTGCAGATTGGTGGATGCTAACGACTGCAGATGCAGCCGAGACCAACGGCTTAACGTGCCTTCCGAAGCACGGAGGAGCTCCAGATAGTAATTTTTGGTCACCCATCCAATGACCGACCACTGCGAAAGTTGCTTAAGTTCAACGATCGCAGCCGAAAGCGCTAACCACTTGCGCCATCGAGCTCCTCTGTAAACATAAAACATAGAATACATAAGCAACAAGTAAATTTTCTTCAATTTACGCATTTTCTTCTATTCCCCAAAAAAATTACATAATAAGAATAGTTTTAATTATGAACAACATTTACCATGTTTTTTTTTATATTATAATATTACTATGCGCGAACCATTTTCTCTATTTTATTCTTTTAGAAAATCTGTGCCCCATAGTGAGAACATTAATAAGCTGCTGCTATACTATACTTACTTGAAAAATACAATCCAACGCGTATATGTTTAAATCTAGATTATTTTTTACTAGAAAAAAACCACGTGGACTAGGCAGCAGACGGGACGCGAACCCGCACCATCCGCTATTCGGTCGGATGCACTGATTGCACATTATGCTACAGCGGCCCCAATAGCCGTGTCGAATTTTTTCTAATATTTCTTACGGTGCAAGGCAGCGCCATCTCTTCGCATTGTAAGTAACCTACAAAATCAAACCAATACCTTTACAAGTATTAAACATTTGAAAGAGGAAATAGCAATCGTAGTAGAATTTAACTGCTAGATGTTTAAATCTAAAGAAAATATGCCGATATTTTTCTAATAAATTTTTTATTGAGATATTCCAACAAGTTTTATTTTACAATAAAAAAACAGATATCCGTTTTATTTCTATAACAGTCTTCATTTCTGAATTACGACGATGAGGATGTCATTATAAAATTTCGCAGCAAAGAGGCTGTAAATCGCTGTACTCCTTTGCCTTGAACCCGCAGCGATGGCCGCGCCGCGTGCTGGCCGCCAACTCCCCGCGCATTCGCGCCATTTTTCGCGCCAAGATATTATTATGGCCGCCCGAGGAGTCGTTTCCACTACGCCCGCTTATAATTTGCGGCGTTACGTATCTGCTACCCTCCAAGGGATAGCATCGCTAACCAGTAGGTACCTAACCCGATATATTGACCGTGCGAGTCGGTCATTCGATCGAGACGATATCAAATATTATCATAGATAATATTTAGTGCGATTGCCACTTTCATTCCGTGGAGTATTCGAATTTCGAATCGCTGGAAAATTATCGTTTCTATGATACTACCCCATTTTATTTTTATTGTGAATTGTAAAATATTTCATCAAGTTTACGTCCTCCATTTTAAAAGGATTTCTTTGGAATTTTTAAATTACAATATTTAGTATTTACTAGCGGCCCGCCCTCGCTTCGCTTCGGTGTAGAGCTGAAGTGTAGACTACAGTTTTTGTTCTCAGGATTGTATTATAAACAATGACATTAATCTATGATTCTTCTTATACCTGCATACAAAATCTCAGCCCGATCGGTTTAAAATTGACAAAGTTTCATACAAACTTTCATTCCCTGTTTTATCCCCTTGGGGGTAGAATTTATCAAAATCCTTTCTTAGCGGATGCCTACGTCATAACATCCCTGCATGCCAAATTTCAGCCCGATCCGTCCAGCGGTTTGGGCTGTGCGTTGATAGATCACTATGTCAGTCAGTCACCTTTGAGTTTTATATATATAGATTTACAGTGATATGTGCTGAAGGGTATTCGATTTATCAATTACTAATGTAATTATCTTTCCCTACATTTTAATTACTCACTAACATAATAATTTATATATGAACTCACCGAATGGCCGTTGGTATTGCCAAAATTGTTTTTTTCTTAGTTGTTAAAAGGGTGGCAAACGCAATACAAAAAATATCACTTGCGATGTTGCCTACCCTGACCCAATACTAGGGTATTGGGTCAGGGTAGGCCCCGTGAAGCCCTAGATACATACTGTCCTTATTTTACTGTCTTCTGTAAGGTGGAGATTACTTCCCCAGGCGGACGCTCCTATACGAGCGGAATATTCGCTTTTTAGGAACAATGAATTTAGAACTCGCATCACTAAAACACAGACGTATCATGGAGTTCGTTAAAACAAATTTTGACCATAAAAGTCGTACCCCGCCTCGCCCAATAAAAAAAATTGTGTGTGTCAGCTCCGACGCACGACCGGAGTTTACATTCTAAAAACGATTGTCTTTGAACAGACACAAAACAAAATCAAGTCCGAAGAAGTCGGTTACAAGTAGAGATACCTCAGGAATCGTCCCATGGTTTCGACTATTATAGGTTACATGTCACACATTTTATCATCTAACATCAGCGATATTCATCATATATTTTATTATGTATTTCTGGAAACACACAATTTCAAAAATATCACACACTAGTCATCATTTTGTAAATATGTATTATAATTCCATCTGTACAGAAAATCACTATTCCAGAGTGCTGGACACTTACCGGCATTTCTCTATATTCTGTTATTTATTTGTTTTCATTAATTTTGCTCCGATTTTATCTATTTTTAGTTTATTTATTTTATTGACATTTGTGACAACTTAATGTTTTTTATCCGTTGCCATGGCTAAAAGTGAAAGGTAAACGTAACGAGGTCATTAATGTCATTCATCGATAGATTTTACTCCTCACATTTTTCTCATACCGGGCCCCTTATATATGCAAATCGATTCTTAAGGAGTAAACTCCAAAAAACATAAAACGCGGACCGCTGGCTGGTTGTACTTCGATACCAATCAAATCAATATTTTCGAATGGAACGAAACTTTTTCTTTTAAATTTCGAAAAAGTTTTCATTCGCAATTCAAATTGTGCCGAGAACTGATCAATCCGGTGATTTCGCAACGGGCGGGCGGTGGGGTCCTAGCAGAAACAATTTGACCGGCGAAAACTCGGAATGCAAATAAAAATATACACTTTAAAGTATCCCCGCAGAAAAAAAGTTGGTTGGTAGTTGTAAATCGGGGCGGGGGGGTGGTTTATCTTGCTCGGGGCTCGGCAACTTCCGACGAAGTTGGCGAAACAATATTATCATTCGCGTTCGTCCCCGAATACGTAAGTAATAAGAGAGCCGTCCATCCGTGGGTTGGTTACTGTGTAGCCGTATTTATGAATTATATTACAAAAAAAAATGGATTAGGAACATTTGTAATTGCGTTGTAAACAGTAAATTTCAATTGAAAACAGTTCTCATAGAATGAACTAACTACGAGCGACACAACAAAGAGCCAACCAGCTGCTCAAATTTTTTGGTACATTGAGTTGCAAACATTGAAACTTACAAACTTTTACAATTATTATATTAGTAGGATCTGTACCTACAAGTATATAGACAGAAGTTAATCCTCAGAAACATTCCTAACAAGAGAATTAACTTGAGCTATAAAGTCTTAACAGTATTATGCGGTTAAATTACAAAGTCATACTAGATACATTGTTTAATTTTTGTTAATACCGCTCTATAGCACTGTCGCAAATTAGTCTTAAAGGGAATGCATAAAGTTTTTACTACATTCTCAAAAAAACCAACGAAGGTGGAAAGAGGGGGGCGGGGACATATTTTCTTTTTTTTTCTACACTAAGACCGTAAGGTTTTATGCGGCACTATTTCCTTTATTACGTGCTCTCCGGTTAATTGTTTCAATTAACTAAGTAAGGCAGTGAAACTGGGTGTAGGTAGATATTGTGTGCAACATTTTGCATCGAACGGCGAAAAAATTGTGGGGATATTTCTTTTTTCTTCACTTCGAAATCTTGCTTCAGCAAATTAAATTGAATTTGGAACGAGCTTGGAAATGAATTTTGAATTGTTTTCTTTTTCTTTTAATAATAAGTTCTTTTTTTTTTTGAAGTTCTCCCGTTTTAGGGAAGGCAAAGGGAACAATGCCCATACAGCCTGGTCTTTAATTAAATTAATCTTCTTTTTGTTTTTACATTAGAATGTCGGTGTGACGCATTCTAATGTTTCGTGGAGTGTTTGGCACGAAATGTATCGAGTTGGCTTTTTCGATAAGCTTCTCACGGTAGTCAACACTACAATAAAATTCTCACGTCCACTTGACCGGAATAGCGTATATTTTAACGATTTCACTAATTCTTCAGTTACGCAGACAGTTATTACACAAAACCACACCAATTTTATTTCACAATATCCACTATGAACGAATTTAAGAATAATTGAAATAAGACGCCAACCACACTCGATGAAATCCCGCCAAAAACCCCATAATAAGTTCTTATATCTCACACCTGCCAGGCACCTAGCTACAGTTGTTTTTTTCTATTTATTTCATCTGGTAACATCGTTAGGAAGCGCTAGGAAGCGCTAGGAAGCGAAGGAAATGTCCTACAATTTGTTACGCTCGCTTTGATTCTGTTTATTGCGTTGCCGCTAAGAATAATGATGCTCGGGAGGCGATCGTGAATGCTAAGCGACTACCGCCAAGGACAGTTTCCAGATGGGTGACCGTTAAATAAGGATACCTGTAAACGAATTTGAATCTCAAGCCATTAAAGAAAAATGTTCAAAATAACTTGTACAAATTTGGTAATCTTGAAAGACTGGAGGATTTTGATGATGTATTCATGGAAGTGGTAATGGAAATTGGTAATAGAGATGACAGTATTAAATAATAATAGTATAATTCAATTGATTTTTTAAAATATGTATATATACTATGTTATGTATGTGCGGGTTGGAGTCCCATGTCCCATATATTTTCTGAAGTTATTATTTCACATAATCCATTTGATAACGGTTTAAAAACAAAGTACAAACAAAGGCCCTAAAATTTATTAATAAATAACAAAATAAAATTAATATCGAAACACATACAGATAGATACTAACATTATTTATGTAGCCCATAACGAAATGTCTCTAATATTAGTAAACGACATTATGAGGTTCCAATAAGAATATTACTGAGACATTCCGAGAGCCGAAACGGTACTTAATTAGAAGAAAACTTTGTAGCCATAGAGCGGAGGGGATTCGGAAGGGGATTGGGGGAATGGGAGGCGAGGGGGGGGGGGGTGTAGACAAGTAAGTAGGTACTCGCTCGCGATAATCGATCGACATGTAAATAGCAACTTTTGGAACTCGGATTTTAAGGTTGCACGATCATGTATGAAGACTCGGTTTTAAAACTCTTTCTACTTACTGCGCTTAGCTTGTATGTTTTACTTTAAGTTCACAGAATAACAGACGAAGTTATCCATAATCATGAGCGTATGTCCACATTGCTTGTGCCGGAATAGAAATATTGGGCCATGACGCTGCTCCGGTGCGGATTGGTGGGTGCTAACGATTGTAATAGGCTAGTTGACCCTTTTTGGAAAAAGGTTTTAAATGGTTAATAAATGTTCTATTAGACCGAAAAAAAATGTATTGTATTTTTTTTAAACCTAGAAAGCTACAAATCTTTAATTTTAAAATAGACTTTTCATGGACATACAAAAACGCTGTCGGCCATTTTAGTCTATAGATTGTCTATGCTATGACTATTGAAACAAAAACTCGTAAACACGTAGAAAATTACTTAAAACTGAGTTTATAATTAAAAAAAACACGATTTCTAATAAATACCACGAAAAATAAAGTAATTATCATTATTGTATTGTACGAGAATATAAAAACACATCCTTGAAGACTCCAGGAAAGTTGTGGATTAAAGTGCCGAAAGAAATTAACCTACGCAACTTTATTACACTTATTCATATGTTGTATCAGTTTTATGTTTATTACTACATTGTAATACTAAATGCACTGTACTTACATAGATGCCTTGTCGTTTCTCTGCTCCGCAGATCAGAAATCGGGGTTTAGTGCAACAAATTCACCAACCATCAATGCGTCAATTCTTGGCAGATTTCTGCTTTCTGCTTTTACAAAGCCGGCAACCATAATTAGTTTTGTCAAAAAAACTAAGTTTACTGTTTATTTCTTTCCTAAAGTTAAAAGTGTTTTAAGATAAATTTAGTCAGACGAAAGAATCCAACTACAGTAACACGCGAATGTCATTTAGTTGTTTACCACAAGAGACGTCAAAATCATGGCGGATGTGGCGAACAGCGTTTTAAGTGTTTAAAAAATATAGACTAAAAAATATTTTTAAAAATTAAATTTCTACAGCAATCTTCTGCTTTTATGAAGTGAAATCGATATATTTAGGTTCCTTAGACCAAATACTTTAAGAAATAAACATTTATTTAATACAATTCGACATGAGTAAACTAGCCTATTGCAGCAGGGACCAAAGTTGATCATGAAGGCCATTGTGAAAATTACTTCACTTATTTATTTATTAGAAAACACAGCTATTTTTACAGGAATACTCCTAATACAATAGTGTAGTTCTTAAAATTACAATTAATATAATAAACATAATTGTATTAATAAAAGGCAATAAAAAAAACTATTTTGTTACATATTACACAAGGGTGCGGGTTCGAGTCCCGTCTGCTGCCTGGTCCGCGTGAAATTTTTTCTAGTTATATTTTCTTTACATTTAAACATCAAGCAGTTACATACTTTAAAATAATAAAAAATATAACTATAATAACTTCACTTTTTATACTGGCCGTATTGGCAAAATTTATAAAGAAAAAGTTTATATTTTGAATATGGAATGATTTATTATAATTTAATAAGATACATATGTACCGAAATGTCATTGTCAAATGTGTACTGATTTTTTAGTTCTTGTTACATACTTTGTGCCGCTGTTGTTCAAGTTTCCATACAAATTTTGACATTGACACTTCGGTTTGCAAACTATTCGAATTCGATAATGGTTCGTGCTAGGGAGACAGAAATGTCAATGTCAAATTTTCTATTGAAACTTGAACAGCAGCGGCACAAAGTACGTAACGAGAACTAAAAATCAGTACACATTTGACAATGACATTTCGGACTCGCAAACGATACGAATTCGATATTGGTTCGTGCTAAGGATACTGAAGTGAATTAGAACGCTGCACTAACGCCCCCCTAAAAGAGAACAGTCTAAAATACGGGGGTTAATCCAAAAATAGAACAGCTTAATCAACGCTTTTTAATCAAAAAGCAGTGAAACAGGCACAGCTGATGAAATGTTGTCGCCAAATGAATTCGCTATTTAAGCACCAATTAAAGGCGTTAGCTTGCGAAGCGTCAGATAGCGAAATTCGCAACTCAATCGCAATTATTTTCCTCTCACAAGAAAACTTGGTGAACGGTAATTGTGGGCAAGGTGGGGCGGCTTACACCCAACGGGACGTGATGCGTAGCGCCAATTACGTTTATATTAAAACGCTTTCGGGATGTCAAATGAAAATTAATCTTGTGACATGTTGGATTTATCGTTTATTAATGACGCTGTACATTCGCGGGCGACGCGGGAAACTGTCAGATGTTACGTATGCTGTTTAAGTGTACCTACTTAAAATATTAAAATACATAGTTATAATTTTTATTATTTTGAAGCATGTAACTGCTTGATGTTTAAATCTAAAGAAAATTTAACTAGAAAAATTTCCACGCGGACCAGGCAGCAGACGGGACTCGAACCCGATAGTAAAAATTATAAATATAATTGCTATTTCCTCTTTCAAATGTTTAATACATGTAAAAGTATTCATTTGACAGTGTGGGTTACCTATAATGCGAAGAGATGGCGCTGCCTTGCAGCTTAAGAATGGCTAGAAGAATATCGACGCGGTCCGTGAGGGCCGCGGTAGCATAATTGGTCAGTGCATTCGCCCGGATCGCGAAGGGTGCGGGTTCGAGTCCCGTCTGCTGCCTGGTCCGCGTGGATTTTTTTCTAGTTATATTTTCTTTAGATATTAAAATACATTTTTGTCTCAAGCGCTTGTGGCGACTGAAGATGAAACATAGTTTTTTAACTTAAGATATTTAGAAAAGTTTTTTTTTTTATATAATTCCTTAATAAAAATTATAAAGCTTTTATAGTGAAGTAAACACACACTTTACTTCGAAGAGCACATCCTTTATTATATTATTTTGTCTTCTTAGATTTACTGACACATATTTACAAAGTAAATTTTAGCGACAACTTAATTATATATTCCTTCAGTTGAAATTAATACAATAATACCACCCACGTCTGTGAAATATTATAAAATATTTGTTTCTTAGGTTTTCACGCACATCACTCATTAAATAAAACTAGTCTTTTTACGGGTTAATATACGAAACTTTATTTATTTATTGACGTTTCGTAGCCTTTACAGGGTAAGTCGTCGGAATCAAAATTTTATTTTGAATAAAAAAATGAATAAAAATTGAATCGAATAGAAATTTGATTCCGACGACGTAGCCTGTAAAGGCTACTAAACGTCAATAAATTAATAAAGTTTCGTGCATTAACCCGTAAAAAAATAGTTTTATATTATAAAATGTTTGATAAAAATCGTAGAGTGTAAAAAATCGTAACCAGGACGTCATTAGCAGTATGTCCGTGTGCCTCGCAAATTGGAGCAATTATGCAGTTGTTTTGTTTCGCCCATCAACTCTTAACAGTAACACTCATTTTCAATTCCGATTGTCAGTTTATTAAAAAGGGTGAGCCCACTCAGCTGTTGTTTGATGAATAATTTTGTTTTATTTTTTTATAGTCACACCCCGCGACGCTCCCTTTCCGAATTTGAATTTTGAAATCGGATAGATTATAAATTCGAATGATGATTTATTTTTGAAGTGAAAACTTCTTTAGCGGCGTTGTACACTTTTTTATGCATGGGTAAACACGTGGGCTGATCGCATCATGACACACAATAAAATTGTAAAGGTTTGTTGACTTTCAATATATTGGACGAAACATAGTAATATTTTATTTTACCGTATTATAATAATAAGTCTCTATCTAGGACGTCCACTTGGCAGCTTTATTGCGAAGAAAATGCATTTTTTTTAAAATAGATGTCGCTAGGTGCGCTTAAATGTGATTCATGTAAGTTGATTTTTCTGAGAGATAAACTTTTTTAATGTACTATAAATTGTCATGTTTGTGTACGATAGCGCAATAAATAAATATTGTATTCTACCACATACATGATAGTAGTTTTATACTGATAATTAAAGCAATTCGTGCAAAATTATTCCCTAACCATTCCAAAATATCAAAAATGCACAACGTTAATATTCAAGTTTTCACTTCTGCCGGCACTCCTGGAGTGCAACTCGTCGTTTTTTTTTCTTACAGTCATGCACGGAGTTATTTTGATTATTCGACAATCAGATTATGCCTTTGTGTTCTAATATTCCTTTGTTTGCTTGGATTAGGAAGAGGTTCGAAAACCCCCGTTAAATCAATAACGCATTTATGTCCGCTAGAAAGATTCCATCAGTTTCCAACAATAAAATCCTCACACACCCAGTGTTATCATACTGTACAGTATTACCATTTTTACTACATCAAGTATTTAATCGCAACACCGGCTAATTTGCAGAAGCCTAACTTACTTTGTATTGTAAAACCATTTCCCAGTCATAAATTGGCTATATACGCTTACTTATGAGCACATACAAGACTTTCTGAGGAGATAGTAACGGAGGGTAACTTCAGCTTATTCCATTAAACTGCACACCCACAATCACACACAATACACTCACACTCTCATACACACACACACACCCATACACACATACATATCCATCCGCACACGCATAAAATGCATTTAAATGATTTGTTAATTTAAGTACGTTAAATTAAATTTAAATCATTCATAATATTTATTGTTAGTTTGTTATATGTGAGGAACTCCAATGTACTCTCAGAGGTGGGCGATAATAGTTGCGACACAGTTTTTATAACTAATGCAATTATTATCGTACACATTTATTGTATTCACTGTTTTTGTTCCAATAAAATATATTTCATAATTATTTTATTTTTTTAAAGCATGTAATAGGGGTGATGACGGGGTACAGTAAACGAAATTCTATTTAGTCCGTCAGTTAGATGATCGAAAAATAATGGACACGTATTTTTTCTTTGGGCAATCAACCAAAAAATGACAAAGTTTTAGCGCGTCAAAGTTTGGGAGTAGGGGCTTGTGACGTCACTTTTGAGTGAATTTTCCCTTATAAGTGTACTCAAACGTGACGTCATGCGACTTTTCAAATCAATATATCTCTGCAATGCTTATATTATGTGAAAAAAGAAAAAATACGTGTCCAATACTTTTTGATAATCTACCCGATAAACAAAGAAAAAAAAATTAGTCATCATCCCTATTGCTTGATGTTTAAATCTAAATGTCCCGTCTGCTGCATGGTCCGCGTGGATTTTTTTCTAGTTATATTTTCTTTACATTTCCCAGTCGCTAAACTAAACTCCTTTTGTAACACTAGCAAAAATATCGTTTCTAGAATAAGTGCTTTTTGCGTCACGAACAGCGATATAAAGGTGCGGGCGCGACTTACGTACCTTTCCCGTACAGCCATCGAGCGAGGCAAGACCAAATAGTAAATTTTCCACGCGCCATTACACGCGGAGCGTTCGGGTACCAAACTCTTTTTTAAATTTAGTTAATATATCACGTGGCGCCATCTGTGCGCGCACTCATTCTACTCTACATTTTTATGTCTCCTCCAACGGCATAAATCCGGGCGATTGTCGCTTTTGGGTGCGAATGCGTTGTTTTTATTATCTGTTGTTACGTGACAATTGTTTTGATTTCGTGTTTAAAATTGCGTAGGTAGCTAACGTTTTTCGAGTTCTATCCCAATGGGATGGGATTGTACGAATGTAGCGAAGAAATCGGCTGTGAAGTTTTTCGTTTGTGTTTGATATGTCATTGTTACATCTTGATAATCGATCGAGGAGCTCGATGGCGCAGGTGGCTAGCGCGTTCGGCTGCGATCATTGAAGTTAAGCAACTTTCGCAGTGGTCGGTCATTGGATGGGTGACCAAAAATTTACTGTATTGAGCTCCTCCGTGCTTCGGAAGGCACGTTAAGCCGTTGGTCCCGGCTGCAGTTGCAGTCGTTAGCACCCACCAATCCGCACAGAGCCCGCGTGGTGGGTAATGGCCCAATCTCCCTATTCCATCCATAGGGAAGGCCTGTGCCCCAGCATACAGCAGCATACATTCAAAATATTTAAATGTAATGAGCTCAATGGGTCATTGGTTAGTGCATTAATTTTACGTTTATGGAATTTTAGCAGCATTTTCAAAGGCCGGTAGTCAGTCATTATTTGAATGATCATAAATATATTATCTCGTTCTGTTCTGTGCATTAGAAGGAACGTTAATTAATCGGTCTCGACTACTTCTACTGTCGTTAACACCCACTAATCCGCACTAGGCCCTCGCAGTGGGCTATGACCTAGGTATTCTACTCTTTTTTTTATAGCGACATTAGCAGGCTGGTGATCAACAACGGACAGTAAATTACTTAATTAAATTTACAACTATACTTGTTAACAAAATTAAAAAAAATCACTCCATCCAGGCAGGAGACGGGACTCGAAACCGAATCCTCCGCTATACGGGCGGCACTAAGGCAGGTGGAGGGTGCAAGTTCGAGTCCCGTCTGCTACCTGGACCGCGAGGATTCTAGTAAAATTTTCTTAAGTAATAAAATATCTAGCAATGAAATGCTTTAGATAAATACAGGGTGTAAAAAAACCTATGACAAAGACTTAAACTACGCATTCTGTACACCCAAACAAGTCATATTTACAAAATTATAAGTGGGAAAAATTGTATTTTAAAGTTAAAAAAATACATTTTTTTTCCAGTACGCAATGTATAACGCGAATGTGCCGGTGTGTATGTGTGTGCGTATGTTTAAGTGCGTCGATAAAAAAGTTTCTAAATAACCTTTTGAAAATATTAATGTATAAATCATGAAAAAAATATTTCGGCTTTGACCTTCAATATCTCCATAACCATAAATTTCCCAGGTATGGTCCAGAAGAAAAAAATTATCGTCATGATGTGGAAAATACGTGGCCTACGATTTCGTTACAGGTTTTTTTACACCCTGTATTATAAACCATACTTGTTGTCTGCCAGAATTGCTGTGAAAAAAACTCAAGAAGCAAAGAGTGCAACTTACGTTTTAACAAGATTAAACAGTATTTCGCAGTCATCAGGTGCGACGTCAGTATAAACTTTAGATGTTATTAAGTTGACGGGAGTAAACAGTTTCCATTAGGGGTGCCGACTGCAGACTGCAGCGATCACTTCTACGCTCGCTGTGCACTAAGGGACCCACTATAGTGCCCACTAAAAATATCATAAACAGATTAGGCCACGACGAGGGATAAGCTGAAGCGGGTAATGAATTCTATTACAAATATGTGTTGCTGACAGATTTTGTTGAAATCAATTTTTATAACCATTTTTTGTACACGTTTCAAATCGTGTCCGTATAGGGAAAATGCCTTTCCATACAGACGATGAACTAAAGCATATGGTATCAGAGTCAAAATATTTTTATTCAAATTGGTTGCTTAGTACAACTCTTTTGAATATTGAAACGGAAACGACAGAGTTAGCACAGCAACTGAACTCAGTGAAAACGAACCATATTTTAGTTTCATTTATTTCTCTGGAAAACCTCACTACATTTTTTTTTTACTCAAATGAAAAGTTCTTGTGACGCTTATTATACGAAAACAAATATTTTTCTATTCGCAAATTTTATTTGCAACGCGGTCTAAGACGTGCACCACATATATTATAATTTATACTAACTTAAATATCCCATCTATTTCGTGGTATATAGGATCTCAGACATTAACATCATCAAATTCAGCCAATAGGCGTCCACTGCTGGACTTGCACCGACTAGTAGCCCTCGGGCTGCTCGCCGCTGGCCGAATGCACTACGCAATTACCTGCGTAGCGAGGGTTAATTCACATAAAGTTTGTCATTGTCGCGGATATCATGCATTTTTCTCCCCGTCAACGAAAAAAAAAGTGCGTGCGCTTCACACATCCAGTGGGTGTCCCCCCCCCCCCCCCCCCGACTCGCTTGATGTAGTCAGTCCACCTGGCGAAAGGTCTTTAGTCAGAGATACAATCAGTCCATTAAATAATATACGTTAGTATTTTCGACGACCTTCGTGGCCGAGTGGTTTGTACGCCGGGTTTCATTTATTCTATCCGTTACCCTAGTATCCCATAACACAAGCCTTACAGTGCTTACTTTGGGGCTAGGCTAATTGGTGTGAGTGTTGGAAATATTTATTACTATATTTATTATTATTTATTTAATCAAAATCGCTCCCCGCTCCCGCTGTATCTTATCACGAAGCGCCACCCATTTCACTAACGAGCTCCTTAGAGATCTGCGGTCGCAGTGCACCATAGATTGGGCTCACTTTACTCCGCCCAGTAAAACGACACTCGGAGAAATTTTACTGTTCAACGGTACAGTTTCACCACAACTGCTTGAAATGTATTAGTAACGGAGACGGATGGTCTATTCACGAAAAATGTTAATCACAAGAAGGTAGAAAAAAATATCATCAACATCATCAGCCTATTAATGTCCCCACTGCTGGGGCACAGGTCGGTCATTGAACGGGTGACCGAAAATTTTCTATCTCAAGTTCCTCCGTGCTTCAGAAGGCACGTTAAGCCGTTGGTCCCGGCTGCATCTGAAGTCGTAAGAACCCGCCTATCCGCTTTAGGCCCGCGTGGTGGGTCATGGCCCAATCTCCCTTTCCATCCATAGGGAAGGCCTGTGCCCCAGCAGTGGGGACAAAAAGAGGCTGACGATGAATAGTATAGTTAAAATACGAGACAGAAAAATAACCATTTTGACGTGACATTAAGTATAGTCAAAGGTCACCCGGCATTTTGTGCCAAAGTTGTATACTTTTTTAATTTTTTTATCTGTGTTTCATAATTGGGTAACGTAGTCTGGCAATATTTGTCATCAGCAGCTAGCTGTCAATGTCAAATACGTAGGTTTGTCATCAAAAGGGTTTCCATATCAAAAAATATTAATCATTAAATAACTTCTTTCCACGATTCACTAAAAATAAGGTAAAAGTAGTTTTATGCAGCAAATAATTTTCGCTTTATTTTGAGAACAAATTCAATTGTAGAGAGTTTAGCATTTTTTCTATGAAAAGTGCCGGGTCTCCTTTAACTATGGTTTCGAGTTAACTTCATACGCATAACCTCTTTGATAATAACACAATGTGTCTGATTCTGACATGATTCTCTGAACCTTAAACCAAATTAGACATCAGTGTCTCCTTGTCATTCTCTAAAGAGCGTGATAACGACATATTATATCAAATTTAGTTTTAAGTTTACAGATTCGTGCCAGATTGTATGTAATTCAGTGTAATCTCAGTTCGCACATCTACATATATAAAACTCAAATGTGACTGACTGACATAGTGATCTATCAACGCACATCCCAAACCACTGGATGGATCGGGCTGAAATTTGGCATGCAGGTAGATGTTATGACGTAGGCATCCTCTAAGAAAGGATTTTGATCAATTCTACCCCCAAGGGGATAAAATAGGGAATGAAAGTTTGTATGAAACTTTGTCAATTTTAAACCGATCGGACTGAGACTTTGCATGCAGGTATAAGAAGAATCATAGATGAATGTTATTGTGTATAATACAAGCCTGAGAACAAAAACTGTAGTCTACACTTCAGCTCTACACCGAAGCGAAGCGAGGGTGGGCCGCTAGTATCACATATTTGTCAGCTGATTTAATAGTGCGGTCAACGACCCCGCGGGTCATTCACCCCGCTTGCGGTGAGCGGAGCAATTAGGCAATTAATTGTTACCTTCATTTGATTAGCAGCTAACATTACAAACCGCCCCTTGGTGGGGTAACAACTAACAACACACGATCGACACGTCAAAGCGCTTACCAGGAATAATTACATCATTTGCGAAATAATTGACAGTTTAATTAACTACTTTGATAAATGTTGTTATACAATTTGATTTTTATAGTTTCAATTTAGTCACCACGCAAGTAACGGGCTATGCCGTTAAAAATGCAAAAGAGTTATTCTCTCTTATACCACCTTCCCCTTTCCTTCAGAGGACCACGCGCGCTGGCTTTCGGTGTCACCGTCTAACTGTGCCCACAATTCCAACGCGTACAAAAAAATTGGTGACTCATTTCTTTGTCGCACTATCCGTAAATGGAATGCTCTGCCTGCGCATGTGTTCCCTCCTTCTTACAACCTGGGATCCTTTAAAAGAGGCGTGAAGAAGCAACATGCAGGCCGGCAAGGTGTGGATGGCTGGTGTGGCAGGTAGGACTGCTATCCCCGGCTAGGCCGGGAGGCTGCTGGGTGCGGAGACGCGGAAGAATCCCTAAACGGAGATCCCGCGGTTTCGCACTAAGCAGCTTAGAGGGTATTCGCAGGACTTTTTTAGCGGATATTATACCGTAAAGCGCCCGTAAGAGTTGCGGGGTCCTCGATGGGTAGCCACTGTGGAGTTCGTAAGACTTGCGGGAGCCAGGTGTGAGGTCCGTTCGGCGGTGTGCCTCTTAAAGGCGCCGTCGTCTGTAAACAGATTTTTTACCTGCGTATTAAAAAAAAAAAAAGGTAGAACTGCTATACCAGCTCTCTTCACGTCTGGACTTCACCATCACTTAACATCAGGTTGGGTGGAGTCATTTGTCGGACCTATCTATAAAAAAAACAAAACCGCTTTTTAGTTACCTTGTTGGGAGACTACGCGTTATGCTACGAGCTACGAGTTACGGCTACGAAATTCGTAGCGGTGGGTAAAAGTCAGTTTACAACGCGTACGAATTATTTTCACGTATGCAATAAATTCTTTAAGTGAATTTATTGGATACGTGAAAATAAATCGTACGTGTTGTAAACTGACTCTTACCCCCTTATTAATAAAAGAAGAATAAGCTTGGATTATCGACATAGCCCACCGGATTAGCAAGTTGAAGTGGCAGTGGGCTGGCCATATTTGTCGATGAACCGATAACCGTTGGGGTAGACGAGTTCTGGAGTGGAGACCGCGTCTAGGCAAACGTAGTGTAGGACGTCCTCAGGCGCGATGGAGTGACGATTTGCGCAAGGTGGCTGGCAGGAGCTGGATGCGAGTAGCCCAAGATCGATCTGAGTGGCGTGCATTTGGAGAGGCCTATGTCCAGCAGTGGACTAAGATAGGCTGTTGATGAAGCTTGGATAAGTTACTTCATGTTTTATCTCCGTTCATTGAATGACAAATGGCATTCGAGTGATATGAACAAAACACGGCGTAAGTAGTCTAAATCTATTCCTCGTTTATTAATTAGGCAGGAATATATGCCCTTTGGAAGATCGCAATTTATATTTTTTTTATATTTATTTATTATTTATTTTATATTTATTTATATACCGCCATAGCCAGGCGGGCCATATGGTTGTTTGCCACCCTTTAAACATCGAAAAAAACCAGTGTGCTTATGAACATGACTGAAGTGAAACTTCTTTAGCTTCGTCTGTATGTATATATATATATATGTGTGTACAATATATACATGTATGTACATATACATATTTCATTTACGAGCTATAAGAGAAGGAGAGAAATAAAATGTGCACGCGCACTGTTTTCTCTTGCTTATATTCGCTCGCCCTGCCCGAACACACTTTTTGAAACGCATAACGCATTCGCCAGCTTACCCCTCAAGTCAAGCGTGCGTAAAGAAATTTAACTTCAAATATAGTTCATACTAAAACAATTGTATCTAGCAAACATACTTCATACTAAAACAATTGTATCTAGCAAACGTACTTCATACTAAAACAATTGTATCTTGCAAACATACTTCATACTAAAACAATTGTATCTAGCAAACATTCTTCATACTAAAACAATTGTATCTAGCAAACATACTTCATACTAAAACAATTGTATCTAGCAAACATACTTCATACTAAAACAATTGTATCTAGCAAACATACTTCATACTAAAACAATTGTATCTAGCAAACATACTCCATACTAAAACAATTGTATCTAGCAAACGTACTTCATACTAAAACAATTGTATCTTTGTTTCACTTGCCTCTACTCAAATGACTAGACTTAATTTATAAACGGAACTGTATTAGTGAACCTCACGAGTGTTTCTGCCGCACAGCAAAACGTCGCAATCTCATGACGCGTGACAACCAAACGTGCCATTTCTAACTGAAACTGGCAATGATGACGTGACCAAGGAATGCTGAGCTGGCCTCCCATTAAGTTAACGTAAACTGACTCGAAACCGCAATAACTTCAACTTGATAATGCGAAATTCTCAACGAATATGCACTAGTAGAGGCAGTAAAGATTTTATGCTGATTGAGCCATGCCTTCTTACCTGAACATGTACATGTACATCTATATAAAATATATATATAAAACTCATAGGTGACTGACTGAGTGACATAGTGATCTATCAACGCACAGCCTAAACCACTGGACGGATCGGGCTGAAATTTGGCATGCAGGTAGATGTTATGACGTAGGCATCCGCTAAGAAAGGATTTTGATCAATTCTACCCCCAAGGGGATAAAATAGGGAATGAAAGTTTGTATGAAACTTTGTCAATTTTAAACCGATCGGGCTGAGACTTTGCATGCAGGTATAAGAAGAATCATAGATGAATGTCATTGTGTATAATGCAAGCCTGGGAACAAAAACTGTAGTCTACACTTCAGCTCTACACCGAAGCGAAGCGAGGGCGGGCCGCTAGTTTACTCATATAAATTTAAAGTAATTTTGCTTTGATAAAATTTATTTATGCTCTGTGCTATTCTTACGCTCCTAGCCTAGCTGACCCCACACTCGAATACATTTTGCATGGATACGAGCCAAAATTAAATGTTCAATTATTAATTCTTTACCAATTAATGCACACTTCCGAACCATCTCCGGCTTTATGCAATGTATGTGTACATTATACATTTGAAATAGTAACGCCTTACACAAATTCGTATACTCTGCGAGCGCTGGCCCGCTAGGGTTCAGACGATTAACTTTTTCGGATTTCGGCAACAGGCCGAAATATAAATCTTCCTACTTGTAATCATTATTCATCGTAAATTTATTCCAGCTAAGGTTACCTAATGCAAAATGCCTTAACAAGCAATTGTTAAAAGTAATAAACAAAAGTTATTTAATATTCAAATTTATATAATCTTAGAGTGTAGCTGATGTAAGTAAACAGATTCCATTTTCACGCACGCCATTTTCTTTTTATACTGTCATGATATAATTTTAAGGATCTATATATTGTTTTAAACTTTCATGGTCACTAACATTATAGTAATTCAGTTACTCCGTGATCATGGCGCTTGCAACAGTGCCGAAATATCGGAAATTCGCTAAAAACAAGGTACATGGTAACAATCCCGTAAATAACTTATATTACTTTAAGGATCAATGTTTTCAATTTATTAATATTGTTTATAAATATTTATTATTATAATCTTGTTGAATTTCATTTATCGGCTTGTTGTCGACAAATACAAAATACATGATCCTTGTAAAAGTATTCAATACAAAGTTCTCGTAACTGTGAATTAGTTAAAGCTCTCAAAATTCGGCACGCTTTCGGGCGCGCCGGCCGTGGGCACTAGTTGGCACATAAATTATTCGTAAATTGGATTTTCTGGTCTCCGTCGCCGGAATCTAAAACCGGACCTGCACAAATAGTCGGAACTTAATTCCAACGTCACGAGATAAAACAATAATACCGAATGTGATGTTAATAACTTGCCCATCTCTATGCATGTATTAGATTCCTTTTTTATACATGATCCCACTTTTAAATTACTTTACACTGCCTAAGTACTTGATATTAAACATGAATAGATGAAGTTTTAGGATACGATCCCTTTAGAGTAAGTGAATCCATCATAATCAAAAGTGCTAGATTTTTTTTTAAAGAAAATGATGTACATTATCGTCGAATTAAAATGTATTATAAAACTGACATGCCTAAATGTTAAAATAATAATAATATAACATTGTGGGATACCTATAATGCGAAGAAATGGTGCTGCCTTGCAGCTTAAGAATGGCTAGGAGAATTTCGACGCGGCCATCAGGGCCGCAGTAGCATAATTGGTCAGTGCATTCGCCCGGATTGCGAAGGGTGCGGGTTCGAGTCCCGTCTGCTGCCTGGTCCGCGGTGATTTTTTCTAGTTATATTTTTTTTAGATTTAAATATCAAGCAGTTACATGCTTAAAAATAAATAATATATATATATATATAGATTTCATTTTAAATCATTCAAAAGTAAATCATTATTTAAGAATAGTTAAAAATATAACTTCTTTTCTTATTTTTGTAATAAAAAATTTAGTTTATATTTTTGAGTGAGAATTGATTTCTTTTAGATCTATGAGAATTGTAATAAGAATTTCATTAGATTGAA
The DNA here is from genome assembly GCA_902850365.2 of Chilo suppressalis. Taxonomy (NCBI): domain Eukaryota; kingdom Metazoa; phylum Arthropoda; class Insecta; order Lepidoptera; family Crambidae; genus Chilo; species Chilo suppressalis. The sequence goes on from OU963894.1 coordinate 3,331,962, forward strand.
TATCTTTGTATATATTTTACTATATATATAATAATAATATTTCCTAGAAATTAAGCGAACCTATTTTAAAGTCTAAACCACATCAAAGCTTGTACAAATTATATGGTTAGGAACCAAATAACCCAGGAACAGTGTTCCGGATTCTAACCCACGGCCTTTACAGAAGAAGGCAGCGGCTGCCTTTGTCTTTACAAACGGTTGTTAACCTATATTTGTTAATTATAAGAGTCAAAGATTTTATATTTCCCTTTTCTTGCAAATTCGGTAGTCTTGTTCGTTTAGCTTTCACAGTAAGTGTAGCCCGCAGAAAGTTTGCTAACGAGAACCCAGTTATTTATAGGTATAATCAAAATTGTTTCATTACAAGGAGGATATCGAGCCATTCAGTCCGGCGGCGTGGAACAAAGGCTCGTTAATTAAAAGAATGAGTGAATGAGTGAACCGCCCTTGATCTGATCCGTTGGTCGTGCGGCCATTGAGCGATTCATATCAGCTGGATTTTAAGGAAAAACTGTGCCTTCCTTATACGATTCAAAGGACTATCGTAAGGAATAGCAACCTGTAACTTATCACTGCAGACTTTTTGGCGGGATCGCGAAGCGTCACTTTAGCAGTTTTGTTTTTCTTGTTAAAAATTGTGTTGTGGCGGATGTTAGTGTCTAATAATAGTGGATTATTAACCACTAAGTGTTCGTAAACATGCAGAAATGTTGGCAAGTGTAACAAAATAGCGGAAAGTGTCTTTCGACGTTCCATCAAGAAGTCCACGGGGAGGTTCCAGTAAATCCCCACACCATTTACTGAAACATAGGGAAAGGGGAATTGACTTGACTGCCACTTACTTTGACTTGACTTATATTTTGAACACGAGTGCTATAGAATATGTAAACATTTTACACTTGACATTGGCTAACTGCACAAATCGTGCGAAGCCATATAGAAAAATAAAAGTTATCACTCTTGTTTCGAACAGCATTTTAAACATGACTCAATGCTAATTATTTTTTATAATAAACTTTTTCTGTTTTCTTTTCAGGTAAGTTATCAGCCACACCCAAGGAGTCTTTATCAAGGTTTTTATCAATAGTTAGATACGATCTCAGGGCCTGCGCTGCGATAAGTGTGTGCACGGAGCGAACGTCCGCTCCTTGTCCCGCTTAACGGAGCGCAAGCCCTAAACTATTTAATTTAAGTAAAATACTAATTGTACTGCCACCATCATTACCTCATTGTGGCACAACGATCCCTGATATCAAAATCAGGCAGCGTGAGGTTCGTGCCGAATTGAAATCACTCGAAGTCCGGAAAGCTAGTGGACCTGCTGGCATCCCAGCAGTAGTACTGGTTCTGCCAAGTACTTGCTCGATGCTTTTGCATAGGTTACAGCGGCGCGCGATCCGCATCATAGGCGATGAGGAGGTGACTAAACACCTTGAGCCTCTTCAATTACGCCGTGACATGGCGTCACTAAGCGCATTCTACCGTCTGTACAACGGCGAGTGTTCTGAGGAGTTATTCTCTCTTATTCCACCTTCTCCTTTCCTTCAGAGGACCACGCGCGCTGGCTTACGTTGTCACCGTCTTACTGTGCCCACAATTCCAACGCGTACAAAGAAATTTGGTGACTCATTTCTTTGTCGTACTATCCGTAAATGGAATACTCTGCCCGCTTATGTGTTCTCTCCCTCTTACAATCTGGGATCCTTTAAAAGAGGCGTGAAGAAGCAACGTGCAGGCCCGCAGGTTGAGGATGGCTGGTGTGCCAGGTAGAACTGCTGTATCAGCTACTTTCGCATCTGGACTTCACATTAACATCAGGTGGGGTGGTGTCATTTGTCGGACCCATCTATAAAAAAACACAAATTAATCTAATTTAAGCATTCATAATTCAGTTTAGACTCTTAAATTGATTTAGCTAAACACTTCAGAATGATCTGATCTCTTTTTAGGCCATGTTTCATGAAACCACGCTCGGCATTTAAACGCAAGCGTAGATATCAATTATTCAAGGAAGTTATCTACGCTTCTTTCATCCATAATTTTATTTTTTATAAGCATCCTCTAACATTCAGGTTGGATCCACTGCGGTATCAGTATTGGGTTTGCGATCCGCTGGCTGGTCCCGCGAGGCCTGATCAATTTTTCAACCTTCGGCCGCCGCATAAAGTGCTGCGGATCACGTCCGCCATGATTACGTTGCTAGGCAACCGATTTTTTGGTATAATTTTCCCACATTTGAACTCGATTTCGTTCGATCGATCAACCGGAATCGCCCCGCGGGAACTTTGCATTAAGTGTTTTTTTTTATACATATGTTAATAAACCTCCATCTTGGGGCTCCTTTGCGAAGTTTTTAAACATCAGAGATTCAAAAAAAAATACTAGAAATAAATTCCACGCGGACCAGGCAGCAGACGGGACTCGAACCCGCACCCTTCGCTATCCGGGCGAATGCACTGATCATTATGCTACCGCAGTCCTACCGTGGAATTATCTATACATATAATAAATCTGTAGAAAGGTCAATTCTGTACATGAAATATATTTTCAAAATAACTATCAGGGGGTAATTAGTGATCGATACTGATGCCAAAAATGCAATCAGTAAAATTTTTGTCTGTCTGTCTGTGTGTATGTTCCTTATAGAAACAAAAACTACTCGACGGATTTTAACGAAACTTGGTACAATTATTCTTCATACTCCTGGTCAGGTTATAGTAGACTTTTCATCACGCTACAATCAATAGCAGCAGAGTAGTGAAGGGAAATGTTGGGAAAACGGGAGAAGTTACTCCATTTTTTAAGCTTCCGTCGCGTGTGCAGCCTTAATGGTTAAAGTTACATAGAAATCATGTATGACGGAAATATTCTACATAAAATTGTCTAAAAAATATCCCGCAACAGCATATGTCTATCTTTTATGGTTGACTCACATTAACACGTATAATTATATAAATTAAGTCATTGTTTATAGCACAAGCCTGAGAACAAAAACTATAGTTTACACTACAGCTCTACACCGAAGCGAAGCGAGGGCGGGCCACTAGTTTCTAATAAAATTTTATTTGGATTTAAACATCTAGCTATTTAAATGCTTAAAAAATAAAAGATATAATCACCGATTTAGCTAGCGAGTACAGTAAGAAGAAAGGTGTATTGTTCTGTCGGACGGGGTGTAAATGGAAAATTCCCATGGAAAAGATGAAACGGAAATGCATCACAAGAGTCACACGATTATACATACATATGTATATATGTGTGTGTGTCTGTGGGGTGAGTCCACAGCTCTTCCTGACGATCATGAAAGCTGGAGGGCAACTCGACGAAGGCTACGAGCGTCACACGCGACAATATATATATATATACATATATATGAGTATGAGGATTTTGAGGAGCTCGATGGTGCAAGTGGTTAGCGCGTTCGGCTGCGATCGTTGAAGTTAAGCAACTTTCGCAGTGGTCGGTCATTGGATGGGTGACCAAAAATTTACTATCTCGAGCTCCTCCGTGCTTCGGAAGGCACGTTAAGCCGTTGGTCCCGGCTGCGTCTGCAGTCGTTAGCACCCACCAATCTGCACTGGGCCCGCGCGGTGGTCATGGCCCAATCTCCCTATTCCATCCATAGGTAAGGCCTGTGCTCCAGCAGTGTAGACATTAATACGCAGATGATGATGATGATGATATATATATGAGTGATGCGTGCGCTGCTTAACATGGGGGAAGTCTTACGCACCGCCTAAAGTTAGGTTATTTAAAAAAGAAGTTTCAATTCAGATTTGTGGCCCGTGGATACATTTTTTTTATATATAGGATCAAGCAAATAGCCTCACACTATTATTGGTATTCAGGAACGTTAAAGTCTTAGATTAAAACAAAAAGGGTAGATACGGCACTAGCCTCACAAAAGTGATCCGCATAAATTGTGGTCACAACTTGACATGCAAACGACGTACATGTGAACGCCAAAAAGAAATATTGCTAATATTTTGTGTTTATACGATAAAAAAAATGCCTAAGTGTGTTTTTAAAAAGTGCTCAAATTGCTCAAGATCTAAAAATAAAACCCACGGCATCACTTTTCATTCGTAAGTACTATAAAATATATTTTTTCATAAAAATTGCTGTTTGTTTTGAATCTTATTCGGTAGTGACGTCGAGTACTGGTCGCGTGATTGGTCGGTAGTGCAGTGACGCGGATCTCGCCGTCTCGTTCGCGCTGCCGTTGAAACTTAACGTGCTGTTTCGCTCGGGTCGGTAATGCAGTGACGCGGATCTCGCCGTCCCGTTCGCGCTGCCGTGGGATCAGTTTTTGTTTGATGCAAGTATGAGCGTACCGTATCTACCCTTTTTGTTTTAATCTAAGGTTAAAGTAGCACTTTTACCCTCCACACAAGTCATCTTGTCTCAAAGGATCCCAGCTTGTAGGAGGAAAGGAACATGTGACAGGGCAAAGCATTCCATTTGCGGATGGTGCGACAAAGAAATGAGCCACCATCGTATCATCATAGATCGCGTTAGAATAAATATCTTTATAATTTATTTTTATTATTTTTAAAGCATGTAACTGCTTCATGTTTAAATCTATAGATTTTTTCTAGTTATATTTTCTTTAGATATAAATATCTTTTAAAAAAAGATTAATGAACGATACAAATGGTGTGTAAAAGATTAAATCTAGATTTTAATCTTTATCGTGACAAGGTTACTTAGCATCGCGTGATTCTAACTTACCAGTAGAGTACCCCTAGCACGAACCAATATCGAATTCGAATAGTTTGCGAGTCCTAAATGTCATTGTCAAATTTGCTATGGAAACGTGAACAGCAGCGGCATAACCTCCGTGGCCGTGGTTTGTACTCCGGGTTTCATGGTGTCGCCAACTCGAGAGGTCCCGGGTTCAAATCCCGGTGGGGGCAGATGTTTGTGTGATGCATACGAGCATTTGTACTCCAGTCATGGATGTTTAATATGTATTTCTATAAAAAAAATACTTATATATGTACAGTATATGTATTCTATCCGTTACTCTAGCATCCCATAACACAAGCCTTACAGTGCTTACTTTGGGGCTCAGTCAGTACACATTTGACTCTCGCAAACTATACGAATTCAATCATGGTTCGTCCTTAGGGTACAGAATATTTAATTTTAGACGTCCATAATGTTACAAAAGGTTTTCATAAGTAGGTACTAAATATTTTATAGATTTGAAATCTTGTCATATTTTATAGGTAATAAAATTCTTGATTAAATGAAAAACAGCAATTAGTAAAAATTAGTAATAACCAATTTTGCTTATATACGAGTATCACAGAAACTTGAAAGAGGTTAGAAGGGTGATCATGGACCGTTTGTACGGGAACCAATGTAACAAGCTTAAACACACAAACTACTCCTTAGACATCAGGCATCAGACTCTCACATCTTATGTTTTTATAATGTAAGACTCATTATCCCAAAAAAAAGAAAAAAAAACATACGATGTGAGAGTCTAATGCCTGATGTCTGATTTCCACCTTATATAATTTGTACGCCAGGTTTTATGGTGTCGCCGACTCGAGAGGTCCCGGGTTCGAATCCCGGTGGGGGCAGATGTTTGTGTGATGAATACGGTCATTTGTACTCCAGTCATGGATGTTTAATATATATTTCTATATAAATATACTTATATATGTACAGTATAAAATATGTATTCTATCCGTTACCCTAGCATCCCATAACACAAGCCTTACAGTGCTTACTTTGGGGCTAGGCTAAGTGGTGTGTGTTGAAAAATAAAAGAGTATTATCTCTTATCTATTAGACAAGTCCGTCCGTCCGTCCGTCTGTCTGTGGTGCTGTTTCAGCGGCCAAACCGTAAGAGATAGATAAAGAGAATATTTAAGTTATAAGTTAAGAATAGTCTGATAAGACTACAAACCGGATTTGAGTAACGTAGCACTTCCGGTTTTCGAGAAATCACGAATTTCAAACGAAACCACACAAAATCTCCGAAGTTCTCAATTAATTAAATACATTTTTTTTTTATTTAAATCAGGTTTTGGTGAACATTTGGTTCACTGGTTTGCTAGTTATAAAAAAAAGGAGTATTTTGATAGGATCCTATATAGACATTATTTGGGCGATATTGTAACTTTAAACAACCTTAGTCTTGGACTAACGCCATGCTTAACCGTTAACCGCAAAGCCAAAACTAAATTAAAATGCTCCTCACAATTTTAAGTAGGATTTCAGAACCGATAAATGGAAATTAAACCGCTCGAGATGCCCGCCAAATAGATGCCATTAGCTGGGAGGGAGCGTTAATAAAAACGAGAAATCAGCCAAGCGCGTACTGACGGAGCCAAGTGGTGCCAGACCGCCTCGGAAAGGGTCATTTTGTGTATTTATTCGATCCCAATAACTGTTCCTCGAATGATGCGCGAGGCTATTGAGATTAAAAAATATCCAAATTTCAATAGGGAAGATGGTTGGTATATACCACCAGCCTATTATACAGGAGATAAAATCCCAACCCCGAGCACACACTGCAAGACCATCACATACTATTAGTTCTTTTTGTTTGCATAATTTAACATAAGAAGGAGATAGAAAGCCTCTCTTGAGTTTGTTTCGCCGGTTCTTCTTAGGAAGGTCTCCCAATTTTGGAACCGGTGGTAGTTTACGGTAGTTAGGGTCAAATAAATAAACTCAAAATTACAAACAAGAATTTTAAATAAAATACTGTATTAAGTAAATTAAATAATAAATTCATACATAGACAATAAAATTTTAAAAATCTTCCAATGAAATAACCGAACGCTCAATATAAGTCTTTCGAAGGTAGCTCGACAATTTTAAATAAAAAATCATTATTCTGACGATGCAGACCTGAAAAGGCTGCGAAACGTCAATAAATAAATAAATTTTCGTGCATTAACCCGTAAAAACTAGTTTTATTTAATGAGTGATGTGCGTGAAAACCTAAGAAACAAATATTATCATTGTATGATAAAACTGTGGAATATATTGTCGCCAGCAGTGTTTCCGGGCCAATACGACCCGAAAACCTTCAAAAAAAGAGCGTACTCCTTCCTTAAAGGCCGGCATCGCATTTGTGATACTCCTTGTGTTGCAAGTGTCCATGGGCGACGGTAATCACTTACCATCAGGTGAGCCGTCTGCTCGTATGCCACCATAACATAAAAAAAAAAGTTTTAGTAAGGGTTTAACTTTTTTATTATAAAATTAAGTAGTTATATTTTATCTAAAGAAAAATTCCACGCGGACCAGGCAGTAGACGGGACTCGAATCTGCACCCTTGGCTATCCAAGCGAATGCACTGATGATTATGCTATCGCGGCCCTGATGGCCGTGTAAAGCCTTCTCTAGCCTTTCTCAGGCTGCAAGGCGGCGCCATCTCTTCGCATTGTTGGCATCCCACAGGATCAAATGAATACCTTCACAAATAATGGAAGGTGACTTCGGAAGTATCTCTGAAGTCATTTTTCAACTTGACGACTCTGTATATATCAATACAGGGAGAAAAAAGCAGCCCTTGCTGAGTTTCTTGCCGGTTCTTCTCAGTACAAGGTCTCCCGCCGTAGTTTTGCGAACCGATGGCGTAGCTTCTTGACCTTCACAAGTGCTTGTAACAGCCTAGACTGAATAAATGACTTTTCATTTCATTTCATTAAACATTTGAAAGAAGAAAAAGCATTTAAACATCTAGCAATTAAATGCCTAAAATTTTAAAAATAGAACTATAATTGCTTTTTTGAGATGGCGCTGCCTTGCAGCCTGAGAAAAGCTAGAGAAAGTTCGACACGGCCATCAGGGCCGCGGTAGCATAATGGTCAGTGCATTTGCCTGGATAGCGAAGGGTGCGGGTTCGATTCCCGTCAGCTGCCTGATCCACGTGGATTTTTTTCTAGTAAAAGTTTTCTTTAGATTTTAATAAAATTAAGTAATTAACAAAACACCATTAAATCCATAGTCAAATAGGCAGCATGCCAATACTCTTATATAAGATTTTTTTGTTAGGTTTGTTTGGACAGCATTTGGCAAATTAATCGACGTATTAAAATTCAATAGTCACTCATATCCTGCCTGCCTTGATTTCAACCGATCAGAAACACAAAATCAACAATAAAAATATTTCTTTTCACTGTGCTCTTCGGTAAGTAAGTTACAGATTACTTCTCAGACAGACGCTACGATAACAGCTTAAAATACTCAACATGAATCACTCACAAAACACAAAGACTTTCGATATACTGGAAATTTTTATCTATGCCTTACTTTTGAAGATTCAATTAAGGTAGAAACGCTATTAAAAATAACTTTATCGGACAGAAAGCTCAGATTAAAACAAAAAGGGTAGATGCGGCACTAGCCTCACAAAAGTGATCCGCACCAATGGTGGTCCACGACCCTAATCGCTTTAGTCACAACTTGACATGCAAACGACGTACATGTGAACGCCAAAAAAAAATATTGCTAATATTTTGTGTTTATATGATAAAACGTTAAAAAGTGCTCAAATTGCTCAAGAACTGAAAATAAAACCTACGGCATCACTTTTCATTCGTAAGTACTATAAAATATTTTTTTTTCATAAAAATTGCTGTTTGTTTTGAATCTTATTCTTAGTGACGTCGAGTACTGGTTGCGTGATTGGTCGGTAGTGCAGTGACGCGGATCTCGCCGTCTCGTTCGCGCTGCCGTTGAAACTTAACGTGCTGTTTCGTTCGGGTCGGTAATGCAGTGACGCGGATCTCGCCGTCCCGTTCGCGCTGCCGTGGGATCAGTTTTTGTTTGATGCAAGTATGAGCGTACCGTATCTACCCTTTTTGTTTGAATCTAAGACAGAAAGTGGATACACCAACAACGAAAATAATAGGCGACCTCACAGAATCCGCACTGGAGCAACATTCCGCAGTCGCTGGGATCAGTACACTCGCCACGTCCCATTCGCTATCCATTGTGGAAATTATTTCTATTTCCTTCAGTACCCGCTACCGTCGACTTTTGGCAGACAGCCTTGCCTTGCAGTAGTTTGAGATAACAGTTCACTTTTTCAAACTTTTATGTGATGTAGGTACATGAATTACTTGATTCTTTTATTAAAAAAAAACAAAAACACCAGACATAAATTTTTATATTGGTAATTTGATCTTTACTTGTAAACTTTTAGTAGTGTCTTATAGACTTTTTTCATGGTTAATAGTGAAATATATTTTAAGATGAGTATTGAAGTCAGACTTGTAAGCGATTATAATTCAAATCAGCACATTTAGAACAACTGGGAGGATATTTTAGAGCGCTGTTTGTTAGTTGGTATTAATTTCGATTAACACCCTTGAAAAATATAAGAAGTTAATATTATTTATTTGCTTGGAAAATAATGTAAAAGTTGAGCGCATGCTTGGAACATCAGAGATAGAGAGAGAGAGAGAGAGAGAACCATTTTATTGACCAATAAAAACACACAAACATATAATTATTAAACAGCTGAAATTATAACATCTATCTTTATATATAAAACTCAAAGGTGACTGACTGACATAGTGATCTATCTATCAACGCACAGCCCAAACCACTGGACGGATCGGGCTGAAATTTGGCATGCAGGTAGATGTTATGACGTAGGCATCCGCTAAGATTTTGATCAACTCTACCCCCAAGGGGATAAAAGAGGAAATGAAAGTTTGTATGAAACTTTGTCAATTTTAAACCGATCGGCCTGAGACTTTGCATGCAGGTTTAAAAAGAATCATAGATGAATGTCATTGTGTATAATACAATCCTGAGAACAGAAACTGTAGTCTACACTTCAGCTCTACACCGAAGCAAAGCGTGGGCGGGCCGCTAGTACATATATAAAGTAAACATCACAAACATTGTTAAACCAAACAGTTATAATATTGGTCTATCAGGACCCTACCTCAGCATAATGCTGCCGTGACATGTAACTAAACGTGTCACGACAACGCTGGTACTCTGACAGGACCTGAATGTCATTACTATAAATCTATAAATATTCTTTTTGTGTTGAAGCTGTGCGCCTCTGGAACTCTCTTCCTGTTGAGATTAGACGTGCACAGACTATAGGAAAGTTTAAAAGTGAGATAAAGGAATTTTTCCTCTTGCAATAATTGTTTGTTTCCCATGCATTCTCCCTGTTTTGCTTGCATCATATGATTATTATTAAGTTTATTAAAGACTAGTGGCCCGCCCTCGCTTCGCTTCGGTGCAGAGCTGTAGTGTAAACTATAGTTTTTGTTCTCAGGCTTGTGCTATAAACAATGACTTTATTTATATAATTACACGTGTTATTGTGAGTCAACCATAAAAGATAGATATATGCTGTTGCGGGATATTTTTTAGACAATTTTATGTAGAATATTTTCGTCATACATGATTTCTATGTAACTTTAACCATTAAGGCTGCACACGCGACGGAAGCTTAAAAAATGGAGTAACTTCTCCCGTTTTCCCAACATTTCCCTTCACTACTCTGCTGCTATTGATTGTAGTGTGATGAAAAGTATACTATAACCTGCCCAGGAGTATGAAGAATAATTGTACCAAGTTTGGTTAAAATCCGTCGAGTAGTTTTTGTTTCTATAAGGAACATACACACAGACAGACAGACAGACAAAAATTTTATTGATTGCATTTTTGGCATCAGTATCGATCACTAATCACCCCCTGATAGTTATTTTGAAAATATATTCCATGTACAGAATTGACCTCTCTACAGATTTATTATAAGTATATAGATGTGTATTTTATTGTATGTACCGATGCAAGTTCTTGTTTGTTTATTTTAATCTCTATCAGTTTCTATTATTTAACTTGAACAGTAATTTTAATTATGGTTAGATTTTGTTTTTTTTTTTTATTATGTTTATTTTAGTCTTGTAATTTTGCACACCTACTCTTTTATTAAAATTCGTCTCTCCATCCTATGGTTGTCTGGAAGAAATGGCTACATAGCCATAAGACCGCCAATTGTCCACCTATTTAAATTAATGTCCAAACTTTGTATTTTATAATGTGGTGTGTTCAATAAAGTATTATCTATCTATCTATCTATTACTGCGGCGTACTTAAGAGACGACATACTTAAGAGATTATAAAGCAGTATACAGTCCGTCGTATATAGCTCGCAAACTCTGGTTGATTCACGAGACGAGACCTAGTCTACTCGTATTCGCCTTGACAGCAGCCTGGATTAATTTTTTTTTTTTTTAGACACACACCAATTAGCCTAGCCCCAAAGTAAGCACTTTAAGGCTTGTGTTATGGGATGCTAGGGTAACGGATAGAATACATATACTGTACATATATAAGTATATTTATATAAATACATATTAAACATCCATGACTGGAGTACAAATGCTCGTATTCATCACACAAACATCACTCTGCCCCCACCGGGATTCGAACCCGGGACCTCTCGAGTCGGCGACAGTCATGAAACCTGGCGTACAAACCACTCGGCCACGGAGGTCGTCAAATATCAAATATCCTATAGAGCATTGTAGGACCACAACAACAACATAAATGAAATGAAAGTTTATTTGCATGAAACATAGTTTGTTACATCTGGTAAATAATATAAAAAGTTCCATATGTTTCGCCCTTGGAAGAGCATACAAAATACTAATAAATTATCTAAGAATTCAAATTTAAATTTAGTAACAGTTGCATTTCAAATGTCAGTTTAATAATCAAATGTCAATAAATTTGTTATAACTATGAACATAGTAGAATAAAAATAAAATAAAATCACAATTTGTCAGTTAAAAAATCTGATACACTATAATAATATTAAAAATCATAATCATGCGTTATGAGAGTGTATCAGATTTTATAATAACATTAAAAAATCTGATACACTATCATAACGCAAGAGTAGATACTTCACGTGCCGAAAGGCAAACCAATGGTCATCCTTTTACGCTAATTATTTCTTCTTATCACCGTTCTCGATACTATCGTATTATATTAAACTGTAAATACGATATAATTGAAATAGATTACCAATGCGCTGATACCGAGCTCGTGAGTTCTCAAAATCTAGCACGCCTTCTATACTCTCTCTCTCTTAATAGTCTCTTCGGTGGTGTCGTGTGAGGCGGGTCGTTACGTTCCCTAAAATATGGTTGAGCGAAGCGATGGCTGGTTCATGCGTCATGCTCGTGAACGGGTGCTGCCAACGGAGATGAGTCTGCCCTAACTTCCTTAATATTGAAGTTAATGCTTAGTCACACTTAATATAAATAACACTATTTGTATTTATACTGTATGACACAACAATCAAAATGCAGGTAAACAATTAATGTTTATTTAATAATTATGTAATGAAAGGTGAATTCATGAATCATCTCTGAAGTCATTTTTCAATTTGACGACTCTGTAAATAATAAACAGGGAGAAAAAAACAGCCCTTGCTGGGTTTCTTGCCAGTTCTTCTCAGTACAAGGTCTCCCGCCGTAGATTTACGAACCGATGGCGTAGCTTCTAGATATTCATGAGTGCTTGTAACAGCCTAAACTGAATAAATGATTTTGATTATAATTATTATGATTATACAATTTGAAATACATGCGACGTCTACCTCAATCTCGGTCTGTGATAAGGACATAATGCTGACAAGTTTTCAAATAGCAAACACGGATAGACATGTGAAGTGCTGGCATACAACTAAAATACCAATTATAATAAAATACTATATCACAGGGCAACTATTCGCAATAATTATAAATTGTAATGGTACTTCACCTATAACATAGAACTTATCTTAAAGTCTTATATGAAAGCTTAATCATAATAACAAAGCTGTATATTACCGGGTACTAAAACATAAATGAAACTCATAAAATGCATGAGAAAAAGCCGACTTAACGTAGTTACAAGTTTTTACTGTAGAAAAATAACGGCACTCGAATTTAAATTGATTTGTAAATTTCAACTAATTTCAACGTTCCAAATTGGTCACTTACTCTATTATTCTCCGTGAAATTTGTCACCCAGTTCACTTTAATAAAGATAGATAAGTTAAAATTCGTGTCGACATACTGTTGAAAACAGACCATTTGACACATTTACACTGCGATTCTCAATCTTATTGCTCAGCAATAGAGGCGCAGTCTATACCAAAGTGTACCGTATGGTCGAGTCCCGATTGTACATCCTAACCCGTCGGGCGGCTGCCAAAACGCGCTTCGGTCACGTGCGGCCCCATAACCCTCCAACGGCCATGTAATTTTAAGAAGTATATTGGTTTAGTTCTTAACCCCACGCTTTATTGCCAGTTATACTCTCTGTAGTCCCCACTATCTCAACAAAACCGGGTCAAGCGCTTCCCAGTCTCATTATAAATAAAATAAACTTGGCAACTTTTTCACTCCGCCGGCAATGGTTATGAATAAAAAGGAAACGCCAAAGAATAAACCACTCTTGATTCCCACGTTCAATGACTCTAATGAGCTCAACCAATTCCGTGACGGTAGGCAATGAGTAGCACAGAGTGGCGCGGCGCTGCCAAATTGGAATTCCGTGTAACCGTTCAAAAATACCTCATCGAGAGCGAGCCGATAATTAAATGCGATTAAATAAAACCGATGAAGTGATCTCAAAAGTGATCCCGTCGGAATTGTATAGGCAGTGAAAAAGAAAGCCTCGAGTCCGCCCTTGAGACATTCCGACAATTATTGAGGAATCGAAACGTCCGGTGACACTGGCAGGGCAGTGCGGCCACTCGAATGCGATTCCTCCTTTGCAAATTTACCTACTGGAGGACTAGAAACAAAGCCGTCCTGATTCGATTTAGCAGCGAACGAACGGGAACTTCTTTGATGTGACGAATCAAAGGCAGCGATCCGACTGTAATACACTTAGCCGGCCCATTTCTGCCTCTGCCCCCCTCCCTTCGCTAACCCCCCCCCCCCCCTCCCCGCCGCCCAGCAGAGCCGCTGCACTGCGACGGGGTTTCTCAATAAGATTTTCATTAACCGTTGAAAAGTTTGTAATGAGGATTTAGTACCCCGCCAGCTATTTTGGATGCGGCGCGCAGTATTATAGCTTAGAAAATGATGCCCTCGTAAATTTACATTTTATTACGTTTGAATGGCATTCGGATTGGTCTGGATGACGGTTCGGTGAGAGCGAGTTAGCCAGCTAAATAAGACGTGCTCGCATAAAACAGGTTGCACTAAATATGTTGTTTAATATAAAACTTATCGTAATTATTTTTTTAGTATTCAACTGCTAGATGTTTAAATATAAAACAAAATTTTACTAGAAAAAAAATCGCAGCGATAGCGAAAGGTGCTGGGTTTGAGGCCTGGTCCGCGTGGAATTTTATCTAGTAAAATTTCGTAACATTTAATCATAAGAACAATTATTTTTTTATCATAATAAAACTTTACTTTTTTTTATAGCATTGCATAATAACAATAAGAATTCTCTAGGCAAAATATTAATGTGTCAATACTCGGAAATCACTTCTAAACTATAATAAACCATTCATCATCATCATCATCATCATCAGCCTATTAATGTCCCCACTGCTGGGGCACAGGCCTTCCCTATAGATGGAATAGGGAGATTGGGCCATGACCCACCACGCGGGCCCAGTGCGGGTTGGTGGGTGCTAACGACTACAGATGCAGCCAGGACCAACGGCTTAACGTGCCTTCCGAAGCACGGAGGAACTCGAGATAGTAAAATTTTCGGTCACCCATCCAATGACCGACCACTGCGAAAGTTGCTTAAATTCAACGATCGCAGCGGAACGCGCTAACCATTTGCACCATCGAGCTCCTCGAATAAACCATTGCCGAATATAAATTATAAAAGCTTAGCAGTACACACGGATATCGTTAATTGTACGAATGGTAACCACACCATAGTTTCATTTCATCATTATCATCAACAACCGATGAATGTCCGCTGCTTGACATAGGGCTCCTCAAATAATTCCAAATACACGATAGTCCCGCTTTACTCAAATTAAATTGAGTACATAGAAAACTGAGCAACTCGATGGCGCGGGTGGCTAGCGCATTCGGCTGCGATCGTTGAAGTTAAGCAACTTTCGCAGTGGTCGGTCATTGGATGGGTGACCAAAAATCTTCTATCTCGAGTTCCTCCGGGCTTCGGAAGGCACGTTAAGCCGTTGGCCCCGGCTGTATCTGCAGTCGTTAGCACCCGCCAATCCGCACTCAACCCGCGTGGTGGGTCATGGTCCAATCTCCCTATTCCATCCATAGGGAAAGCCTGTGTCCCAGCAGTGGGGACAATTATAGACTGATGATGAGGTGTAGCCTACAACTATAGATAGATCCAGGACCAATGGTCTAGAGCAGTGTTTCCTAACCTTTCCAATACTGCTACCCCTGTAACCTATAAGGAAAACATATTTTACCCCGACTTTAAAATGTTATCATCAGTCCAAGAAATTCCAATTTGGCCTCTACATCTTCGTCTCTAATAATGTCATAATCAGGAAACATTCTCGCCCCGCTTCCCACACTCAGCACCCCGCGGGCTGGCTAGCAAGAAGGAGCGCATGCTCTATTTAGTAGAATTATTATATAGTATTTTCTTATTATTTAGATTTGACGACATAGAAAACAAAAATACTCAGCAACGAGCGTCCAAACACCACCTACCAAGGCATTGCAACGTTCCAACAGATTTAAAGTTTTCATTAGGCTTCGTTAAAGGCCGTTTACGGCTGTCGCCTAGAAGCGAACAAAACGTATAGGCGTGCGGAAATTACTTATAAGTAGGCGAGCAAATAGGGGCACATCTGATAAGTGCGGCCTTTCCGCGCGCCACGCCACTTGATTGATGCCTTCATTGCGGCGGCGATTGCCCCCGCCTACCCGCAACCCCCCCGTATAATGCCGTAACTTGATGCAGAACTGTAGAAATACAAAAAAAGACGAGTGTGCTTATTACCACACGACTGAAGTGAAACTTATTTTATTATTTATTTATAACTTTATTATTATTATATAATATACATGTATGTAAATAAACATATTTCATTTATTCATTTACCAGCTATAAGAGAAAGAGATAAAGAAAATGTGCGCGCGTACTGCTTTCTCCTGTTTATATCCCCCACTGAACTCTCATTAGCCTCGCCCGAACACACTTTTCGTAACGTGTTCGCCAGCTTTCTCCCCAAGTCAAGCGTGCGTAAAGAAGTTTGCTTATATACCCCACTCGAATCTCGTTTGCCTCGCCCGATCTCACTTTTCGTAACGCGTAACGTGTACGCCAGCTTACCACCCAAGTCAAGCGTGCCTAAAGAAGTTTCACTTCAAAAACTTATCTACATAGGTGATAAACAGTTTCCTATTCGCTGTTCAGTTTTTAAAAATGTAGGAAGTAAAAGGTTTTTTGTTATATTTTAAAATAAAAAACTAACTAAGAGGCGTTTCTGTTCTTTTGTAAAATTTTTGCAATGAAAACGGCGATATTTTCATCACAAAATTAAATAAGTTTATTTTGAATGTAATATGCAAATATTTTTTTAATTTCTATTATGTTTCATAACTTCATCAAAAATTGAACCATTAAATTAAAAGGAAATATAAAGCGTTTGCAAAAACTACAGCAAGTAAATATCTTTATAAAATTCTCTGAATTTGGCGTCCCAATTTACGTTAAACTTTACTGAATCGTAATGGAAAGGGAAACGCAAACTCCACGTTCAAACCATTTTACTGCGGAGTTTGTAAAAAATATTTACTAGAACAATAAAAAATCTCTACCCATATAAAATTCTCCGCCGCATTAAACAAGTCTTGCGGCAGGGATCTTGATGATCCGACGATGCTGGTTCATTTTTAAATTTTAAAAACGGTTTTTATTCTCTGGAGAAACTGTACTTTAGTTTACTGGCCAAGGTTTTTCTAAAGAAATCAGATACCGCGTTTTACTTGGTAAGGCGATGGGCTGGGAAAATGCTAGGTTTGGCAAAGATTTAAATTAATTTATTCTAAACTGTACTGACATAACAAAATAATACTACAACGTTGCGATAAGTACATTATTTATTAAGAACATATTATAATAAAAAATACAATACGATTTTACTTGTTTTATTGACTTTACATGAAGGTAAATTAGTAAGTTTTTTTTTATATTATAATTATAAAAGTAGTATTAACAATTTATGTTCTATGGAAGGATTTAAAAAAATCTAGTAAAAAAATTTTTTTACATCGGTCTTTAGGTTTTAAACATTGTTGAAATCTACTAAATTTATATTAAAGTCATTTATTTTTATTAAAATACGAAAATTCAGACTAATAGTTAATATCTTTGAACAGCTAAAGTTTTTGAACTATAAAAAAATAAGTAAAAAATGGTTGCCTGTAAAGTCGGTTTTACGGGCGAAGATTTTACGTGACAACGTCTTTTTCTCGGTAGAATATTTATTGATATGAATATAATTAAATTGCACAATAGGAACAAGGAATTGAATGAAAATAAGAATTGCACAAATTTTAACTATAGAAATATATTTTGTTTACTAAAACATTGTACATGTAAACTTAAACTCATCGTAACGTTACCGAGCGTTACACTTTTTCATAAGTGACTCCCAGCCGCAACCTAATTTAAGACGTTGTCACGTCAATATTGTAATACTGTGTTGAACAAAATCCATATCATAAACAACATTACAAAATCGTCTACCTCCTCTATGCCAACTTGTATCTTTTTATACTAAAGGCACAACATTTAACTACTACTGTAGCTCGGACAGCCAACCCTATATCACCCCCTCACCCCACCCTACACCGCTGTAACTACCTATAGGCCGGCTATTTCCTTCGCGCGGATATCTGACGTGCAATGGTTAATGCACTGGGCTACCTATTTTAAACATTTCAGCTTTCAAACAACACCAGTATGCTTCGCTTTTCACGATTAATAGGTGGTTTATATATCTATACATATATGTTTATAATATCTGTAAGATTGAAGAAGAAAAAAGAAGAAAAACATTTATTGACGACATACATTAACAATTACAATAAATACACAACAAACATAAAACAAAAGGCACATCGTCAACTAGGCCCCACCTCAGCATAATGTTGCAACGGCAAAAATGGATTGCCGCTGCAACGCTGATATTCTGGCGGGACCTGGGATTAGGGTGGGTCATGGCCCAATCTCCCTATTCCATCCATAGGGAAGGCCTGTGCCACAGCAATGGGGACATTAATAGGCTGATGATGATGATGATATGACGACCTCTGTTGCCGCAGAGATCTCGGGTTCCATTCCCGGACGGGGAAGATGTTTATGTGATGAATATATAAGCATATGTACTACATCTAAAGAAAATATAACTAGAAAAAATTCCACGCGGACCAGGCAGCAGACGGGACTCGAACCCGCGCCCTTCGCAATCCGGGCGAATGCACTGACCAATTATGCTACCGCGGCCCTCACGGACCGCGTCTAAATTCCTCTAACCATTCTTAAGCTGTAAGGCAGCGCCATCTCTTCGCATTATAGGTAACCCACAATGTCAAATGAATACTTTTACAAGTATTAAACATTTGAAAGAAGAAATAGCAATTATAGGTATAATTTATATTTTTTTAAAGTATGTAACTGCTTGATGTTAAAATCTAAAGAAAATGCGGGTTCGAGTCCCGTCTGCTGCCTGGTTCGCGTGGAATTTTTTCTAGTTATATTTTCTTTAGATTTAAACATCAAGCAGTTACATGCTTTAAAAAAATAAAAATTATATGTACTACAGATATGGATGTTTAATATGTACTTCGATATAAATATACTTATACACGTATTAGTATATTTTTAATTCAATTCATTACTCGGAGTGTGTTGGGATTATTTATTTATTAATTGCATTTACAGTCTTTGGACAGTCTCTATTCAACCAGTGACAGATGTAACTCAAGTTTATATTTTATTAATGTATATTCAGCCAGTTTGAAAAATAATAAATAGGAAATGATAAGCCTAGAAGCTTTGCTGTCTAGATAATTTGATTATCTATATATATAAAACTCAAAGGACTGACATAGTGATCCATCAACGCACAGCCCAAACCACTGGATGGATCAGGCTGAAATTTGGCATGCAGGTAGATATTATGACGTAGGCATCCGCCAAGAAAGGATTTTGATCAATTCTACCCCCAAAGGGATAAAATAGGGAATGAAAGTTAGCATGCAGGTATAAAAACAATCATAGATGAATGTCATTGTGTATAATACAAGCCTGAGAACAAAAACTGTAGTCTACACTTCACCTCTACACCGAAGCGAAGAGAGGGCGGGCCGCTAGTTTAAAATAAAATAACAACTGTTGCTGAGAAATGCATCATATTATGCTTACCTTGTACTGAAAATTGATTATGAAACTGGCCGTCGTAGTGACGGCATCATCAAAGCTATATAATAAGCTATATTATAGATCTAAAAGAGATTAATTCTCATCCTACTATAACAACAAAATTATTATTTTAAATGAAAATAAAATATAATTAAAATAAAAAAACAAGAAAAAAGAATTCTTTACAATGAGTTTTAAATAATTCGTAGCGGCTACGTTTGCTCTGTAGCTGTGATCGCTACGGCTACCACCGCGTCTACGATGCTACTGTTCTATTGGTGCATTTATGATTTTATGATATATATCTATATATATATAAAACTCAAAGGTGACTGAATCCGCTAAGAAAGGATTTGATCAATTCTACCCCCAAGGGGATAAAATAGGGAATGAAAGTTGGTATGAAACTTTGTCAATTTTAAACCGATCGGGCTGAGACTTTGCATGCAGTTATAAGAAGAATCATAGATGAATGTCATTGTGTATAATACAAGCCTGAGAACAAAAACTGTAGTCTACACTTTAGCTCTACACCGAAGCGAAGCGAGGGCTGGCCGCTAGTTTCCTAATCTGAAAAAGCTGTCATTTATTATATCTGACTTAATTATAAATCGAAGTTAAAGAACAGTTTTGAATTTCATTTAGACGCTCCTGTATGTTCACTACGAGACCTTTTCTTTCTTTTATATAAACATGTCTAATGGCTCAATTACACTTAGTCAATGGAATACGGATAAACAACTTCGTGTAAATAAACTTCAAGTGATGATTGTATACTCTTTTATATACCTATATGTACTGACTTTATCATTATATATGATAAACGAATTTCCCGAATAAGCAAACGATATATTTCAGAAGGACTTCTTAATTAAATTATTTCTATTCAAAACACGGTGAGGTTTTCATTAAAGAGTATGAAAAGCATAGTTGGCACGCAATAACGGTGGCGATGTAAATCATCTAAAATTTCTAAAGGAACAATGAGACAGTATTAACCCTTTAAATGCTGCATCGCAATTATCGATGAGACTCGGGAATAGGGACCGAGTTAATTGCAACGGGCATTTGGTACCCACCCACTTAGGGTTGAACACTATAGTAAATTGACATATATTCTTAAATAATAAATAAATATTTCCAACACTCACACCAATTAGGAGAAAATATGGACTTGATTTCTCTTAAAGAAAATGGACTACCCACATTATACAGATGTTTGCGTAACAAATATTTTTATTGTATTGTTTAAACCAAGTCATCAATTTGTAAATTATCAACAGTTTTAGTAAAAAAAAAATGTAAAATTCAATAGTGATTTGTGATATATATCAGTGTTTGTATGTCCAACTAAATTGTTTGTTTATTTCGTACGTCTCGTGTAACACACGTAATGGATTAATTATTCTTTGTTTTCTCATGTAAGTGAATTTTGTGTTCTGTTTTGAGAAATAAATGTCTTAAACCATAAACCATAAACCATATTAGCCTAGCCCCAAAATAAGCACTGTAAGGCTTGTGTTATGGGATACTAGGGTAACGGATAGAATACTTAAACTGTACATATATAAGTATATTTTTATATAGAAATACATATTAAACATCCATGACTGGAGTACAAATGCTTGTATTCATCACACAAACATCTGCCCCCACCAGGATTCAAACCCGGGGCCTCTCGAGTCGGCGACACCATGAAACCCGGCGTACAAACCACTCAGCCACGGAGGTCGTCAAAATCAAAATCAAAGTCAAATAAAACAAGTTTCAATGGTATAGATACACTGATTTATAGTAATATAAGTTATTTACGGGATTGTTACCATGTAACTTGTTTTTAGCGAGTTTCTGATATTTCGGCACTGTTGCAAGCGCCATGATCACGGAGTAACTGACATGGCGCTTAAACGAAGAAAAAAAAATTAGTCATCATCCCTATTAACGTCAAATCATTTCACCGGGAAAAGGGAAAATTCTATTAATTAAACAGTGGCCTCGCATTCTGTGAAAATGTTAACGCTCACGTCACGATATCAAACGAACACATTGGGAAGCAACATATTAATTCCAACACACACCCGAGTCACAAACTTACAATTTGACGGTTCACTCGTTCCAAATGCTTCGAAACTTAACTCTCTACAACTTTTACTTGCGTATAGTGAGATAAGTTGCTAACTTAATCTAACTGTTGTGTTCTATAATTTTATATAATAATTTGAGAAGCATCTATCCACTTTTATTAATAACAATAATTTATTGTAACTATTGTTATGAAGAGCTCGATGGCGCAAGTGGTTAGCGCGTTCCGCTGCGATCGTTGAATTTAAGCAACTTTCGCAGTGGTCGGTCATTGGATGGGTGACCGAAAATTTACTATCTCGAGCTCCTCCGTGCTTCGGAAGGCACGTTAAGCCGTTGGTCCCGGCTGCATCTGCAGTCGTTAGCACCCACCAACCCGCACTGGGCCCGCGTGGTGGGTCATGGCCCAATCTCCCTATTCCGTCCATAGGGAAGGCCTGTGCCCCAGCAGTGGGGACATTATTAGGCTGATGATGATGATGATGATGATGATTGTTATGAAAAATAAATAAATGGTAAAAGTCTCATCTAAAGTTCTACTGAATTTTTGCATTTTAAATATGGAAAGAGCGAATTCTATTATAAGTGGTTACAATACATTAATTTATTTCTTACACAAGTTACGTAGAAATCAAAGAAAATGATGGATATAGATCTCAATAAAATTGTTGTTGACATTATAGATAAAACAGTCACAGAAGGTTTTCTACTAGAACCACAATACCTTTAGTTTTTAGCGCTGGATCTGATGTTTGCACCCGAATTTCCCTAGAAACATTTTGCGCCTCCGTAGGCTTTTAGCGAAATTTACTCAGGCGCGGTTACATGCAGCTAGCTATTAAAAGTACTAGAATAATTTTCATCGGCTTAAGCGGTGAATTACTCATGAGCCACTTTTTGTGGGAATTTCTGTACGGAGCGCGGCGTCGGCCTTCGTTGAAACATTTGCTTAGTGATAATAGCGCTTTATAGCGCTGAGTTTTAAACAGTCCATGATAATTTGGCCTTTGTCGTTGTACAGACTAATTAAGTTGACGTGTTGTTCGAATTTGTTGTATATTTTCTCTCTCTTCTTTCTCTTTTTCTTTTCTCTCGTCTTATTTATATGAAACTAGCGGCCCGCCCTCGCTTCGCTTCGGTGTAGAGCTGAAGTGTAGGTTACGATGACATTCATCTATGATTCTTCTTATGCCTGCATGCAAAGTCTCAGCCCGATCGGTTTAAAAATGACAAAGTTTCATACAAACTTTCATTGCCTATTTTATCCCCTTGGGGGTAGACTTGATCAAAATCCTTTCTTAGCGGATGCCTACGTCATAACATCTACCTGCATGCCAAATTTCAGCCCGAACCGTCCAGTGGTTTGGGCTGTGCGTTGATAGATCACTATGTCAGTCAGTCACCTTTGAGTTTTATATATATATATTAAATGTACTGAAAAATTACTGCCTCCTTTTCGTGTAGAGTTCTCATTGCTTTTGTAGAAGCTTCTTTATTAGAACTATTTTTTTTTCTGTTAAGTGGTAAAGATTATATTATTATCCCTTAATTGGCTGCAGCCAATTTACATACACATTTGTGCCCGTTTTATTGCATTTTTCGTGATTTCAGCAAGTTTTCCGATGATAGCTATATATATATATATTTTAAGGGCTAACTTTAAGGGCTGCCATTATCTGAGGCTTTTTGGCATGAACCTGAGACTTTAAGTAGCCCCAAAGAAAGGGCGATTGAATCAGGTGATCTTGCTGGCCATGTCAATTCGTGAAAATAAATATTGCTGAGTGTTAGGTAGCACCGTCTTGTTTAAACCACACATATTCATATTCCTGCGGAGTATCGTTGTCCATTTCTTGTCTGTTTGCATCCTGTATCTGTCTTATTCACAAATGTCAAATGTGATTGACGTACGACGCCATTTGCAATAATTATAACATCTTCCGATAGAGTGATTGATTTTGCGCTATAGTGCGTTTCATCACATAGTTCCTATGCCGTCATGTTGGTAAATAATTTAACAAAGCTATTTGATTGGTTAACAAGTTAACCAGGAGAGATGTCTTAACGTGATGACACTGTTGACAGACAGTTTGCCAACATGACGGCATAGCAACTATTTGATGAAACGCACTTCACCCTGTCCACTAAGCAACAAAACCATTACTGTACCTAAAAATGATAAGTATAAATGAAATAAGTTTCAACGGGTTAGATGCACTGATTTTATTTATTTATTGACGTTTCGTAGCCTTTGCAGGAATGCTTCGTCGGAATGATTCTTGCAAAGATTGCGAAACGTCAATCTTATATATAAAATTCTCGTGTCACAATGTTAGTTACCATACTCCTCCGAAACGACCTGACCGATTTTTATGAAATTTTATATGCATATTCCGTGGGTCTGAGAATCGGCTACTATCAATTTATCATTTCCTTAAGTGATAATGGTTGTCCACCGTAACGTTGTGTTCTGAAACCTACAATGTGCCTTCGCGCCAAATTTCAAACTATTGGGTATTGTAACGTAGTGTTCTCATATGTGTTAGGAGGAATGTTATCCCAGGAAATTGCGTTACACACCCCTAAAATTTTTTTGGACAATATTTATTTTTTATAATGTGCTATTAAAAGATACATACAACCCTAAATTTTCTCTTCTACCTCCTGCCTCTATTTTTATGGCGGTACGAAGTTCACTAGTAAATAAATAAAATCAGTGCATTTAACACGTTGAAAATTGTTTTATTTAATGACTGATGTGCGTGAAAACCTAAGAAACAAATATGAATAGCATAATCAACAATATGTTAACTACCCCCGATAATATTACAAGAGGATACTGCCTACCTACAATACATAGTTACACACGAACATGGTAGCCTTTAAACTGGAATGGTAGGATGTGACGTAGGGAGATAAGACGGCTGGGTCCGGACCCAGCTAAAGAGCTCTGTAATCTAGAGCTTGATCTTCATTGCTGGAAGATTTAGGGGGAGGGGGAGCGGAAGCGTAAGGATCAGTGCACAACATTTCACATGGGCAATAATGTTCCTAGTATTGTAGGTAGTATGTATAAATCTGTTAATACCATTGATGACTTCCGTAGCCTAGTGGTATAATGCGATTCAAATAAGAATAGGAAAGCCAATGACCTCCAACTGTCAAATGTCGCTTGAAAAGTACGTTTTGCAAAAAAATCTCGGAACACTTTTTTAGCACTCAGCTGATTCTAGTATAAAAATCAAAAAAAATCAAACAAACAATAACAAATGTCGATAATTAATATAAGTTGCTTTTGTTTCATTTATTGAGCTTTGGTTATGTATGGTTGATAACCTAAATCCTCAACCAAATGTTACTTTATGTTGCGTTCAAAAACTCGATTTAAAACTTTCGTTTACATGTAGACTGCATGTTCGTATGTGACCTGCATGATTATTCATAACTTCTCCGGCGATAATGCAGAGATGAGCGAAATTGAGATTAATGTTTTTTTTCACACAGTCTTAATAAAGAAATACTATTAAAAATCAGTTGTGTTCTTTCTCAACTTTAGTAAATTAATTTTATTAAAAAATCTGATATTTTGTCTCACTTAATCTTAGTAAATAAGTTTTATTAAATAGCAAAATTGTTTTGCTCACTCTACCTATTTTGTTTGAATTGACAGCTATGACGTCAAAATATGGCGCCCAGTCGGTCCTAATCTTAGTTGAATCGCATTATATGTACGGCGGGTTTTAAAGTGTCGCCTACTCGAGAGGAGAAACAAATAAATATTTCCAACACTCACACCAATAAGCCTAGCTCCAAAGTAAGCACTGTAGGCTTTTGTTATGGGATACTAGGGTTACGGGTAGAATACATATACTGATACATATAGAAGCATATTATGTAGAAATACATATTAGACATCCATGGCTGGAGTACAAATGCTCGTATTCATCACACCAAATTCTGCTCCCACCGGGATTCAAACCCGGGACCTCTCGAGTAGGCGACACCTTGAAAACAGGCGTTCATACCACTCGGCCACGGAGGTCGTCCTGAATCCTATTCAGTGCAGGCATATGAAAAATATAAGTTGCTAATCTCACATACGATAAATAGAAAAAAGTTGATAATGTATTTACTTGTCATGTTATAGGCACCTATTATTTAAGAAAAAGCGTACGAGTCTGATTTTTGGACTCACATTAATTTGTGAGAAAGCCAATATATATAAATTTAGCTGAAACATTTTCCTACGTTTCATCATGGAGCATTTTATCTCGCAAGCCCCCTTCTAATTTTCTCACGTGAAGGAAACAGGTGAGAGTTTGATGCGATTAGCCCGACAAAGCCGGCTCAGAGCAGCGGAGGATTTAGCCACTTAATTTGTAGCTAATACGACGTGAAATTGTAAGCACCGAAGTCTCCGTGCCCCGATAACGCCACACTGAAATTAACAAAACTCTCCACCCGACCGATCCGTCGGAGTTCAAGCGGTCAGTGGAAAATTAACCCACCCGAAACTTCGTCAACACGACGAAGGTTGACTTTCAAACGACTGCACTTCTCAACTCGTCGGGCCGACCAGCTCCGTCAAAATAACTCTGACTGGTACCGACCGCAAATTACACGTCTTTGGAGCAGCCGAAGAGCGGCGGAAACAGACGAACTCTCTTCGTTAGACGGCGGATTGGGACCATTGTATTGTACGGGCGTAATCGCCGCCGGACAATGGGCGAGGACACGGCGTAATTGCCGCTAAATAGTCACTGTTGCATCCCGCGCGCTGAAATCGCACGATTTCAATTGCGGCACCGCACCGCGCGCACGAAAGCGTCCGCACTTTTTAAAGTGCCCGCATTAAAACGCTTAACGCGTTGATTATTGTCGCTCAAATGAGGCGTCTCCCTGCGAATGTCGAATTAAATTCCGCCGACGATCGCCTTTTATGCTGTCGTAATTTTCGCGCGATGAATTTTATACGTGCATTAATTTATCGCGGGATTTGTCCCGGCTCCGTCCTCAGCCCCGGGCGCCGCCGCGAGCTAAGAATTTTCTCGATAAACACGCCGACTGGTGCTTTTTTCTACGGAAAACGGGGCGCGCTTACGAACCCGCTAATTGAAACTATAAATATGAGCTCTGACGTTTTTCAGCGCCGCTCTTTTCATTTCAGTGTTGTTGCAAATTACGCAGCATGCTGCTAGAAGACTCAGTAAAATGTTCTCGCGGCCGCACCTTTATTGTTTCGTTATCCGCAGACGCTCGGCATTATCACTGGTGTTAATACAAACAACGCGAGGGAATGAACACGCATATGTTTCACTTAAGCACAACGCCGCTTGTACGAGCAACATTTAAATCCGGCTCAACGTTCGAGGCTTCCAATTCGCGTCGGGACGGCTCGTGTGCTCTCACGTGCTCACAGCGACACGGCAATGTACTTAAAACAACCGAAAAAGTTAGTCGCAAGTTATGTTCCGCTAGAGCTGGCGGAGTATGGTCCCGCATTCGCGCCACCCTCTCCGAGGGGCGAGGAGGTAGCGATAACCGCTTTTTATACGCATAATGCTCGGGATCTCCTGCTAAGCTGATAGAATTGTGGTGGAATCAGCAGCCCTTTTGAAGTTCTATTAAATTGTAACACTCGCGCCCACGCGCCTGTGAAATTGTGGCTTTATTGAAATTGTTTGAAATTATTTATCTTTTTTTTTTTGCACTGGTGCGGGAGAATTTCTAAATTAGAATTATTTGCGCATTACGATCATTATCTCGGCAGGCATTCTCATTTTCACAGCTGCTACTTGTTTTGGGATGGAGTGTTTGCGTCAAACGCAACGCAACCTTCAAATACTCACCGCTTCCCAAATTGTCTGTACATACTTAGTTGAATAACATTAAGCAATAAATTTTAATGCGGTATCACTTAGTGCGTAGTTAGTGGAGAATTACTTAGTTTGGGAAGTTATATAAGTAATTTACTCGTGCAGGCGAAAACACAATATACGTATAAAATAAAGTATATAGGTGGTACCTTTATAGCTATTTACGGGATTGTTACCATGTACCTTGATTTTTATGAGTCTCCGATATTGAGGTAACAATCCCGTTAATAGCTATAATGTTAGTGACGATGAAAGTATAAAACAATAAAATTGTTGCACAAATTGCAACAAAAATATGTACTTCCACACATTTTTATACTTTTATATATATATATATATTACTCAAAGGTGATTGACATAGTGATCTATCAACGCACAGCCCAAACCACTGGACGGATCGGGCTGAAATTTGGCATGCAGGTAGATGTTATGACGTAGGCATCCGCTAAGAAAGGATTTTGATCAAGTCTACCCCCAAGGGGATAAAATAGGGAATGAAAGTTTGTATGAAACTTTGTCAATTTTAAACCGATCCGGCTGAGACTTTGCATGCAGGTATAAGAAGAATCATAGATGAATGTCATTGCGTATAATACAAGCCTGAGAACAAAAACTGTAGTCTACACTTCAGGCTCTACACCGAAGCGAAGCGAGGGCGGGCCGCTAGTTTATTTATATTTTTATAGTACTTTGTACTTAATTACCGACTTACTTTACCAATTACATTCTTACACCATCCAAACAGGTGAAGACGATTTAATCATACAGAACATTTTGATGTTATCCTCCCAATAGAAATAAGTAGGAAACTATCTAATTAACGACATCAAACAATCCGTCGAATGTAACGTTTACGCGGGTAGTTTTACACAACTAAGTATGTAGGTAACCAATCATATTTGGTAGCGAATCAATTCTGAAGCTCTACAAATCGTTCATATAATAATTACGTTATATACATTATACATACAAACAAACGTTTAACCCAAAACAAATTTCGCAGGAGCAATTAGAACAGGATAATGTTGTAAGCGAGCTAAAGGCCGCATAAAAGCAATTGTGCCCGGGTACGTAAACAGAGCCGGTGTGCTAGATGGAACACAGGCTTGTAACAGATGAGTAAAGACGGCGCAGAGGCGCAGCTTTGTGCTGTGCGCGTGTGTGAGTGAGCACTGGGGATCTGTTTTTTTTTAATAAATTTATTTATTTATTTATTAACATCAACAAGATTAAAACCAACTCATCTCTTATCTATTAGACAAGTCCGTCCGTCTGTCTGTGGTGCTGTTTCAGCGGCCAAACCGTAAGAGATAGATAAAGAGAATATTTAAGTTATAAGTTAAGAATAGTCTGATAAGACTACAAACCGGATTTGAGTAACGTAGCACTTCTGGTTTTCGAGAAATCACGAATTTCAAACGAAACCACACAAAATCTCCGAAGTTTTCAATTAATTAAATACATTTTTTTTTCTTTTTTAAATCAGGTTTTGGTGAACATTTGGTTCACTGGTTTGCTAGTATTTAGTTATTTGCGCCCGCACGCACTGTATTTAGGACATGTGTTTACTTACTTGGAATATCCGACAACATGCACATTAAAACGTCTGACAGAGCCGGAAAGTTCTTGAGTGGAGACCGCGACTCGGTAAACGTAGTGTAGGACGGGACTCGAACCCGCATCCTTCGCAATCCGGGCGAATGCACTGACCATTATGCTACCACGGCCCTATCAGCCTTATTTTTTTTTTCTAGTAAACTTTTCTTTAGATTTAAACATCTAGCAGTTAAATGCTTAAAAATAAATAAAATCATAACTATAATTGCTATTTCTTCTTTCAAATGTTTAATACTTGAAAAAGTATTCATTTGACATTGTCGGTTACCTACAATGCGAAGAGATGGCGCTGCCTTGCAGCTTAAGGCTAGGAAAATTTCGACGCGGCTAATAGGGCCGTGGTAGCATATTGGTCAGTGCATTCGCCCGGATAGCGAAGGATGCGGGTTCGAGTCCCGTCCGCTGCCTGGTCCGCATGGATTTTTTTCTAGTAAACTTTTCTTTAGATTTAAACATCTAGCAGTTAAATGCTTAAAAATAAATAAAATCGTAGTGTAAGACGCCCTGAAACAAGATGGCATGATGATATTCGTAGGCTGGCTGGAGTGGGCTGGATGAGAGTAGCACAAAATCGGGAGCAGTGGCGTGCATTAGGGGAGACCTATGAATGAATGAATGAATGAATGATACTTTATTGTACACAATGAAATTGTAAATTACAATTAATTAAGACTATTGTATTATTATAGTACAAACGGCGGCCTCATCGCTAAGAAGCAATTTCTTCCAGGCAACCGTATGTTAACTGGACTGTTACATAGAGAGTGGGTAGATGGTGCCATTTAAAGTGAAACTACCATTTAATACTTATAAATAATTATGTACAACAAAAAATAAAATAAAATACAAATACATAAACATAATATATCTATATATAAACACACCAATCTAATCATACTTTGGATGATGTGACGACTTGCTAAAGTGTCAAGTAATGTTCCTTTAACATTTTTTTAAAACAAGTTAATGTTTTAGCACCTCTAATAGGGATGATGACAAATTTTTTTTTCTTCGTTTATCAGGTAGATTATCTAAAGTATTGGACACGTATTTTTTCTTTTTTCACATAATATAAACATTTCAGAGATATATTGATTTGAAAAGTCGCATGACGTCACGTTTGAGTACACTTTTTAGTGAAAATTCACTAAAAAGTAGTCACGAGTCCCTACTCCCAAACTTTGACACGCTATAACTTTGTCATTTCTTGGTTGATTGCCCAAAGAAAAAATACGTGTCCATTATTTTTTGATCATCTAACTGACGGACTAAATAGAATTTCGTTTACTGTACCCCGTCATCACCCCTATTGTTTCCGGCAGGGCATTCCACAAACGAGCAGCCTGTACTACAAATGATTTGTTCATAAATTTCGTGGAGTGCATTTAAATCTCGAGTGTTAAAGTCTCTGACGATCTCAAAACACGAGAATGTGTATCATGCGGGAAATTTATTAGAAAATTAGACCTATGTCCAGCAGTAGACGACCATGGGTTGATGATGATGATGCACATTTGTTTAAATATGAATATAGAAAAGATAATTACCGTGACTTGCATGTAGCATGAGAGTTGTGGGCCTTAGCCCGTTTTTTATTACCTTTTCCATGGTCGCAATACTAATTGCGCCATGGCTGCCATTAAATCCACTAATTTAGTTACTTTTATGTAAAATAAGTGGAAAATCATCTGCCTATTAATGTCCCCACTGCTGGGGCACAGGCCTTCCCCAGAGATGGAATAGGGAGATTGGGCCATGACCCACCACGCGGCCCCCGTGCGGATTGGCAGGTGCTAACGACTGCTGATGCAGCCGGGACCAACGGCTTTACGTGCCTTCCGAAGCACGGAGGAACTCGAGATGGAAAATTTTTGCGTCACCCATCCAATGACCGACCACTGCGAATGTTGCTTAACTTCAACGATCGCAGCCGAACGCGCTAACCACCTGCGCTATCGGGCTCCTCAAGTGGAAAATAATCATTTACAATTTATGAAGTTCGATTATATTCTATCTTCGTTGAAATGAAAAGGCTCATCTATTATAAAAAAAATCTTATTACAAACTCTACTGTTTCGCGTTTAAATGAACAAGAATTTTCACGTAACGCAACAATATTTCACCTTCATCCAAACAAATGTACGTGTAAGTTTAATAAAGACTTTATTGTCCGAGAACTCGGGCTGTTACTCAGGTGGGTTTGACTAACAACGTACAAATGCTGAGTAAATACACAACACGTGTTACAAGGAAACGGTAGGTATAAAAATTTATGGGCGAACGGTACGGTACAGGGCAGCCGCCGGCCGGTGACAAATGCCCCCACAAGTTATCCGAATACAAACCATATCGGAACTACCTACTGTGCTAACTAGACATGAATAAAAACTAACAGAGGTGAAGCTTCGAAAGCGAGTGTATGATGAGCACTGGTGCACAGTATGTTATGAAATGAGGGTAGGGCTGCCATCTCTAAAATGTGGCAACCAGGATAAGACGCGTGATAACCCCGAATTTTGAAGCCCAAAACCCGGACAGACCAATAAAAAAACAGTTAAAAATGTCACAAATCAACTTTTTTATGTTGATCTAGGCAAAACAGCTAGCGGTCTACCTCATAATAAATGGTCACTGCTGCCCATGGACACTTGCAGCACCAAGGGCCACTCATGCGTTGCCGTAAATTTTTAAACCCGGACTACAAATGAAACCCCGCCCGGACGCTCCCCGGACGACCCGTAAACTAGGACAAATCCGGGGAAACCCGGACGGATGGCAGCCCTAGATGAGGGAGATGGCCGATCCCGCTCGAAGAAGGCGGCGTTGGGCCAGATTATGGCCTGATGTGCCGCCGAGGGTCGCTGGTGAGCGCGACGGGGCTTGTGCTTATGGAAGCGACCTGGGAGGGACGACACCCCCGCATGGCCGGTGGGTGTCGTCGTAGGAGGGTGGATGGGGAGGTTGCGATCACTCCCCGGAGAAGGGCTCCCCTGGAGGAAGCATGGGAACAAAGGCTGCGGATCCTCAGATGCGATACTCGATCCTGTTGCCCCTTACAATGCCTGATGGCGGCCATCGCTGGGGTTTTAGTGGGTAGGCCTCCGCCTTCTGGGGAGGAGAACCCCACATAACCACCATGTGGTATGCAATTTAATGCATTTCCCCAGCGTATCAAAAAAAATATATATGGGCGAACGGATCCGAATACGAACCATATCGGAACTAGTTAGCACATGAATAAAAACTAACAGAGGCGAAGCCTCGAAAGCGCGTGTGTGATGAGCACTGGTGCACAGTATGTTATGACACTCATTTGTACAAATACTAGCGGCCCGCCCTCGCTTCGCTTCGGTGTAGAGCTGAAGTGTAGACTACAGTTTTTGTTCTCAGGCTTCATCTATGATTTGACAATGACATTCATCTATGATTCTTCTTAGTCTTCATGCAAAGTCTCTGCCCGATCGGTTTAAAATTGACAAAGTTTCATACAAACTTTTATTCACTATTTTATCCCCTTGGATAACATCTACCTGCATGCCAAATTTCAGCCCGATCCGTCCAGTGGTTTGGGCTGTGCGTTGATAGATCACTATGTCAGTCAGTCACCTTTGAGTTTTATATATATATAGATTTACGGGATTGTTACCGTTAGGGTTGCCACCTATTTTGTCGAAATAAAGTACATTGTGTCCAAAATAAATTACTTTTTATTCCACTTTATAAGCAAGCTTAAAAATAAATTTTTCGTTGCTACTAGCAACTTTTAATTAACAATTTTCAGCTACTGTAGTTTGTTTCCGCAATGGGAAAGGTCATGATACAAAGGCATACAGCCACGAAAATGTTGCAGGAATTAGCTAAGGGCTATTCATACTTTCTGTCCGTTTTACGCAAAAAATCTTATTATCAACCTCTTTCTGATATTTTATGTAAAATTAATCCGCGAGTAATCAAATCACATCAAATAAAGTATTTTCGCGTACTTTATTGTTGGCTTAAAGTATAGAGTACAATTACCCGAAATAGCGTACAATACTTTATAATAAAGTACGGGTGGCAACCCTAGTTACCGTGTACCTTGTTTTTAGCGAGTTTTCACTATTTCGGCACTGTTGCAAGCGCCATGATCACGGAGTAAGTGCCGAAATATCGAAAACTCGCTAAAAACAAGGTACTATAGAGTTCTACCCGGAAGGGATAGAACCTGGGGACGTAGATATTAATTGAAAGATACTGGTAGAGATAAGTTATTTATTTTGTATTATCATTCAGGCTAATATAAAGTATTTTATCTAAAATACGAGAGGATTTCTTGGTGCCTGAAGATCTAATAATAAATGGAACCTTCTATCAAAAGACAGACGATTCCTTATTTCAAATCTTAAAATCATGACATTAACTTTTTAATATAACTGCCAACCGTAGGCATTGCAAAAGCAAAGAGTTTACCTAAACAAGGAGGCTGCAACGTCAAGGACGTTACAGTACCTACACGGTAACAATCCCGTAAATAACTTATATTACTACCTATAATGTTAGTGACCATGATAGTTTAAAACAATATAATGGTAATAACACTCGTTTGAAAATTTCACGTTGTTTTCAAGATATAGAAATTCAAAACTTAAATAATTTTTCTTATTTGAAAAATTAAAAAGGATGGTTTGAAAAAATTATGTCATCAGCTGGCGCCACTGTAGAATGAGGACTTATAAATGAATTTTTTGGTAGGAATTCATGGAGCGAGCATTTAAATTCGTTCCCTGACAATGTCGGCATATGCGATTTGTAGGATGAAGGGACCTTCCGGGTGAGTGCTGCCACCTGGCGCCCGTTAAGTGTCTGACAGGCAGACGCGGCCGGGGTATCAGCTAGTTGTATTCACTTGCAATATAAGCGGGTGTTCAAACACGACGGACCAATAAGGACTGGCCGCGGCCGCAAGACGTCTCTGTCTGTAAGACCCTTTATTCATATTTGTTTCTTAGGTTTTCACGCACATCACTCATTAAATAAAACTAGTCGTCAGAATTCTGACGAAGCAGACCTGGAAAGGCTGCGAAACGTCAATAAATAAATAAAGTTTCGTGCATTTTGCGTGCGTTGAAACTAGTTTAGGAGGAGCTCGATGGCGCAAGTGTTTGGCGCGTTCGGCTGCGATCGTTGAAGTTAAGTAACTTTCGCAGTGGTCGGTCATTGGATGGGTGACCAAAAATTTACTATCTCGAGCACCTCCGTGCTTCGGAAGGCACGTTAAGCCGTTGGTCCCGGCTGCATCTGCATTCGTTAGCACCCGCCAATCCGCACTGGGCCCGCGTGGTGGGCCATAGCTCAATCTCCCTATTCCATCCATAGGGAAGGCCTGTGCCCCAGCCGGCCTGGGGACATTAATAGGCTGATGATGATGATGAAAACTAGTTTTATTTACCCTTTATTCAGAAAACGCTCATAGAAACGTACGCTATAGGCACCAGTGCTCACTCACACACGCGTTTTTGTATGATTCTATGGCCCTGTCGCTTCTTCACCCGTACGTAGTTAGCACCCAGCGGGCAGCGGCCGCGCGTATTAGTTGCCATTCGCAATAATTTATTTTGCGAAGTACCTAAATAGGATTAACAGCGGGGGACGCGCAGTGGGTCATTTTTTCGGCGGACAAAGGAAGGCTACCCGCTGTTTCGCTACTTACGTAATGCGGTTGCACTTATTTGTAGTTACCGTGTTCCTTGAGGAGTATTTAAGGGTGTTTTTGTATGAAACGTTGTAGTCCAGCTATTTGACGATAAAGCGATCTACTTGTATGTTTGGGAGTGGAAAAATAACAGGTTGCGGTAGATAGATTAACATTTTATTATAACACCAAATACATAATTACATTAACAATCAATAAACTAAACAAAAGCATTATAATTGGCGGTCTTATCGCTAAAAGTAGAAAGTGCAGAAAGTAATACAGAGACTGTAGGCTGGGGTGTTATATGGCTTGGAGTAAATAGTCACATCTGTACATACAAATTTACATAAAACCTATTCTAATTCAAAAATACATTTAATAACATATATTCATACATACACACACACACATACATAACATATATATGATAAACATTTTACACATTTTTTGCATCTTCTATCGCATTTATCACGGGGAGTGTTCTGAGGAATTGTTCGGATTAATTCCAGCTGCTGCATTTCGCCATCGTACATCGCGACATAAATTTCATCCCCATCATCTTGATGCGTGGCTATCCACAACCGTGCGTTTTTGTCGAATTTTTTACCACGTACGACAAAACTGTGGAATATGTTGTCGCCAGCAGTGTTTCCGGACCGATACGACCCAAAAACCTTCAAAAAAAGAGCGTACTCCTTCCTTAAAGGCCGGCATCGCATTTGTGATACTCCTGGTGTTGCAAGTGTCCATGGGCGACGGTGATCACTTACCATCAGGTGAGCCGTCTGCTCGTATGCCCCTATAACATAAAAAAAAAAAAAAAACAGTAAAATCAGATTCACTGAGCGCGTCTGATATTAGTATAGATAAAGTTTGCCACAAGAGGCGTTTTGATTTACTTATTGTACTAAGTACCTGCCCTAATGATTGTTATAAAACATCGTACACTTGAAATTAATACTAACATTGAGCCAAAGCTACGAGTGTTGGACTAGTCTCATAGTCAGTATCACAATTTAGAAACGCTGTCAACCTCCTAAAGAATATAAAAAAAAATTAAAACACACACCAATTAGCCTAGCCCCAAAGTAAGCACTGTAAGGCTTGTGTTATGGGATACTAGGGTAACGGATAGAATACATATATTGTACATATATAAAAGTATATTTATACATATAGAAATACATATTAAACATTCATGACTGGTGTACAAATGCTCATATTCATCACACAAATATCTGCCTTGTTTTAATGTTATTTAGGATGATGTAAAAATGTTTTGGAAAAGCTGTTTTTTTTTTAATATACTTTAATAGGTAGATTCATTTTCAATGCCCTTTCAAGTCGACAAGTGTGTCGTCGACACATAATCTTATCAAAAACTAAATTAATTGTCATTATACTGTTTAAAACAATAACAATACATTAGTAATAATTTTTATTTTTTAAAGCATGCAACTGCTTGATGTTTAAATCTAAAGAAAATATATCTAGAAAAATCTCCACGCGGTCCAGGCAGCAGACGGGACTGGAACCCGCACCCTTCGCAATCCGGGCGAATGCACTGACCAATTATGCTACCGCAGCCGTCACGGACTGTATCGTAATTCCTCTAGCCATTCTCAAGCTGCAAGGCAGCGCCATCTCTTCGCATTATAGGTAACCCTAATAACAATACATTCCTACGCATTACTTGATCACTGACACAAAAAACAACTTATAAAGACAAAAATTGTACAAATATTTGCAATGAAATTATCGTAAAGCCTTAACGAAATCCACCAAACTATCCGAAACCACCAACACAATATTCTTAAACCTTATTTAAACCAAAGTGTTTCTTATAAGCCAGACAGATATGCGAACAAATAATTTCCCCTGCCAAAGCGTTAAGACAAAAACCGGTATTTACATACGGGTGCAAAGTTACTCCTACGTGATAACATTATTCCGGCGGAAAAAAATGTATCGGGCGAAGTGGCGAATCTCCGGGCCCACAGGAATAAATAAAACTGGGGTGTGCGCCGCGAACTTGCAGAAAAAGAATCCCCATTCACTCGCCTCCGCGGATATAAAATATTGATCTCGATGGAAATTTATGAAAACATAAAAAAAAATACTTACCGGTAGAGGTGCGAGACGCGTCCGGCGCACAGTGGAACGTACGCACGGTGTAATAAGTAAAATAACTGGTTTCTTAAGACGTTATAAGGTTCTAATGTATGCAGGTTTTTTTAAGAAAAAATATTACTTACAAATTCAAATAACTTTACCTGCCAAAAAAGTCGCCAATTTGAATATTCGTAAACTAAATGGTGTAGGTAATTTATAAAAGCTTAATTTCCAACTAAAATTGAAATAATCATAATAAATAAAAAAAAAATTTCGAACACACACCAATTAGCCTAGCCCCAAAGTAAGCACAGTAAGGTTTGTGTTATGGGATACTAGGGCAACGGATAGAATACATACACTGTACATATATAAGTATATATTTATTTAGAAATACATATGAAACATCCATGACTGGAGTACAAATGCTCGTATTGATCACACAAACATCTGCCCCCACCGGGATTCGAACCCGAGACCTCTCGATTCGGCGACACCATGAAACCCGGCGTATAAACCACTCGGCCACAGAGGTCGTCAAAAGAATAAATATTACTTACAAATTCAAATAACTTTACCTGCCAAAAAAGTCGCCGATTGGAAAATTCGTAAACTAAATGGTGTAGGTAATTCATAAAAGCTTAATATCCAACTAAAATCGAAATAATCATAATGTAATACCACAAACGGTCGCTTTTTATAACCTTTTTGAAATTATGAAGCAATATTTCTGTATCCAACTCGTCAGTGAATAAAATAGAGTTCTGAATTTAAAGCCTTTTTTCACGAAAGCGAAATTCCTCGACAGCGGACCGCCGAGTTTAGCTTGAAAGGATCTTGAAACCACCATCCATAGATAATGATATACTGACATCCCATCCGCTGTGAGCTGATGGAATACCCGTGTACGACGATGTCTCGGCGTTCGGATACGTCGAACGAATTAATTTGCAGTACTCACCCGCTTAATGTTGGCTGCGGTTTGGATTTACATTTATAGGAAATATCTGATTTGGAATATCTTATGCCTACTTACTCGTACCACTAACTGTTAAGAGCAGCTAATTGAATTGCTAATTAAATGTCAGCAGTTTCCAAGAACCAAAGTGTAGGTATGCGCATGGAAAATGTTTCACTTGAGAACATTGACAAAATTAAGACTAATAATTTTATTAAGATTTTCTTATCAAACTCTTAAATTTCATAAATATGAGCTCCTTCATTCATACATCCAAAGGTTTCAATTCTTCTAAATGTAAGTATTGCGACTTCTAATATTACTCGATTCCGATGGCCCACAAACTGTTTATAATTACATTAATTTGGCAAAAAATTTATCGCGGACTCCAAAAAAATGGGAAAAATTAGCTCGTCATGTTATAAACAATTTATTATTCATCGTTAGATAGGCTACAAACCTTTAGATATTCTAGGCTACGGCGATCGCAATGGAACAGTGTTTATCTATATATATAAAACTCAAAGGTGACTGACTGACATAGTGATCTATCAACGCACAGCCCAAACCACTGGACGGATCGGGGTGAAATTTGGCATGCAGGTAGATGTTATCCAAGGGGATAAAATAGAGAATGAAACTTTGTCAATTTTAAACCGATCGGGCTGAGACTTTGCATGCAGGTATAAGAGGAATCATAGATGAATGCCATTGTGTATAATACAAGCCTGAGAACAAAAACTGTAGTCTACACTTCAGCTCTACACCGAAGCGAAGCGAGGGCGGGCCGCTAGTTTATTTATAAAGGTACATTAAAGAACTGCCAGCATAAATGTAAAAAAAAATACTAGAATCGACGATAAAAAGAAAACTTGCACAGTTAACTTATAAAAAGGGTATTAAAAGATGATTGAAATAGGACTAATGAAATAGCTTAACAAACACACTCCCCGAGCAATCAGGGCTGTTTAAATAAATACGAAACAATGACGCAACAGCGTCACACATTTCCCAGAGGACCCGCAGACAAAAAGTGACTGCTGTGTTTGTATTTGTGAGGCTTTCAAATACAATTTTGTTATTAATTTATGTGATGAGTTGCAAATATTTGCACACAATTTTAACTGAAAGCTTTTGTATTGTGTCCTTCACTTCTAATCGAAAGAATTTTAAGGTCCTCAGATTCTTTGAAATCTAGGAAATCTTTCTTCAATAAACTGACTGAAATTTAATAGTGGACATTTAGATTTTTTGTATACTAAGTTACTCAGAATAACATTTATCTATAGGTACTAATATTATAAAGAGGAAATGTTTGTATGTAAGTATGTTTGTGACGAATTGGCTCAAAAAGTACTGGACCGATTTTCAAAATTCTTTTACCATTTGAATGCTACATTATCACTGATTAATATAGGCTATAGCGTATTTTCAAAAAAGTTAGGGTTCCGTATGAAAACATCGATAATGTAACCTAACGTATGTAAAAAATACCAAAAAATAGCTTTTATAAAACTATAGTCTACACTACAGCTCCACACCTAAGCAAAGCGAGGGCGGGCCAATCATCATCATCATCAAAATCAGCCTATTAATGTCCCCACTGCTGGGGCACAGGCCTTCCCTATGGATGGAATAGGGAGATTGGGCCATGACCCACCATGCGGGCCCAGTGCGGATTGGCGGGTGCTAACGACTGCAAATGCAGCCGGGAACAACGGCTTAACGTGCCTTCCGAAGCACGGAGGAGCTCGAGATAGTAAATTTTTGGTCACCCATCCAATGACCGACCACTGCAAAAGTTGCTTAACTTCAACGATCGCAGCCGAACGCGCTAGCCACCTGCGCCATCGAGCAATAGGTCGGGCCAATAGTTGTTTATATTTAAGAATCCTGATTGATTCATGTATTAAGTTCCAGTAATACCATCCCAGGGGAAACCAATGGTAACTAAATGATGCCGACGCTAAATATAGGAACAAATCGACATCCTCCATGGGGGTTCTGCTCGGAAATATTATTGACCCCCGAAAGAAATTCAATTTCATGCACTTATAACGCGTCATCGCAGTTTATTCCGGTCAGGGTGGATTTTTGCAAATTAAATTCCATGACCAGGGGTCCGGCCACAGGAGACTGCCGTGTTCTCGGTTATTGCCCATTTTTATATAATAAAAAATCCGAGTTAATCCCCGCGGTGGCAGTCGTAACTCAAGCTTTTATTTAGTCACTAGATTATAATCTAACCGGGTGCCTTTTTTTCGCTCTCTCCTTCTCTCCATTCTGAACGGAGAGTTGCAAAATTGAAAATTTCAAAGGACAATATTAAGCCGTTCCAAAGTCCACGGATTTTGTGACGCGGTTACCGGGCATTAACATTGCTCTTTATTTTGATATTATTTGTGCAATCAATTTGAAAGCGAAGTCTTCCAGCTAAATATAAAAGGAGGAGATAAAAATACCAAAGGTTTTTATATATTTTTTAAGCATTTAAATGCTAATGTTTAAATCTAAAGAAAATTATAATATAGGTATTTAGTAAAATTTTCTTTAGATTTTACATTAATATACCTAATATTAATATTTCCAACATCCAATTAGCAATTAAATGCTTATTTTTTTTAAATTCATATAACTATAATTGCTATTACTTCTTTCAAATGTTTAATACTTGCAAAAATATTCATTTGATATTGTGAGTTACCTACAATGCAAAGGGATGGCGCTGCCTTGCAGCCTAAGAAGGGCTAGAGAAAATTCGACATGCCATCAGGGCCGCGGTAGCATAATGGTCAGTTCGAGCCCCGTCAGCTGCCTGGTCCGCATAGATATTTTTTTTTCTAGTACAATTTTCTTTACATACCGAACGTTTGTTTGGACATCGGTGTAAATTTCATAATAGGATACCCAGTCTGAAGCAGTTAATCAAATCTAATAGTCTATCTACGAGAGCACACCTCTTAGCACAGATTCCGCCCGAAGACGCTGAAATGAGATATTTCACACTTCACACACCAAATGGCAAATAGGTTCATCGTGTTGATTGCTAATCTGTATTAGCTCATGACTCGTTTATATACCTACTTGACTTACGTATCGATAAGCATCGACTCCACTTACGTAACCGAGAAGTTACTGAGCAAATAAATGTGTCCAAAGCTACTAATGAGTTCCAAAACTACGAATTTATAGTCCCAACTTAAATTGAATTTATGTTTAAACGGTAGGCTCAATAAAACTTGAACGACTTCGTGTAGGCATGTCGGAATTCAAGAGTTTCTCGAGTGGCACCTTAAGCTAAGAATTTCAGTTAATTTATTCTGCATGAAATCGATGCCCGATCGATTACAATAACGTGTAAATACTGAGCACGAATAGCGATATATCATGGTCCATTCGAAACGTCAGTCCCGACGCACTAAATAGTACATGATCAACGTTACGTAAAATTTCCTTTTCATTGCAACTGCGCTCGGCTGTCAGCTTGCCTTGATCGATGACGTCATTAATTCCCACACAAAAATGTACCCATTAAAACTGCTCTATTGTAGACCACTACAACGCGGGACCTCGTGACACTTCGCCAGTTGTCATCGGCGATCTCGAACATTTCCTCGACACCGAAAATAAATGGATTGTCCAGTCAATCTCAAAAAATGGGACAAGGATCATCAATCCTTTACGCGTTTGCATCAAATATGTACACATAAGCACACAGCAGCGCCACGGAACGAATCGTAACATGACACATTCTCAATATAACCCTCATAAAAAGAGGCCCGATAAAATATGGAGAGTAACGGATAGTGGGGTAAAAAAACTATTACTCGGGCCTTAGGAGGAATGGATTCGGGGTCATCGCATTGTGTCATCTCGCATATCGGAGGGCCATCGTTCGTCACCGCTCGCAAGATGGATGGCACGCTGTTTGAGGAGCGCTAGGTTTACATTCGTAGATGGGTTTCAAACCGGAGTGCTCGCTTGACCGTATAGAGGCCACTCCGGCTTTTTTGCCATCTCTCGACCGATGTGTCGACCTTTACGGATTCTTTTTGTGTACGCCCGCCGACACATTGATGTGAAATATGGCTCCGCTGCATCGTGCTAATAATAGTGAGTGTTTCAATGTAAGCGGCGAATGATGAATACTATATCTCGCCCTTCGAGTGTAATCTCACAAATGAGCCTCGCTGCGCCGCTCGGGCGTGTGATGTGTAATAATTGCACGTATAAATCAAAATGACATGCGTTTAATCGCGGATCCCCGCGAACCCTACCGGATGCCGCGGCCGAGGGGCGGCCGTCTTCGGAAAAACTCTAAGAAAGGCGAACCCCGCTAATGCACACAACGCTATACCTATTTGGGTACAAAGGGACGAAGTGTGCTTGACCTATGGATGTATTTCCAAGCTCCGGGATGTTTGCGTGCAAAAACTCGGCACAGAATAGGGATGTCGCAAGGGAAAAAATTTCTAATCGATATTTTAAAAAATATCAATATCGGCTTCGATATATCGCGAAAAAAACATCGATATATCGATATTTCGGACCAATTTTCCCAAAAATATCGTACAGTAGCTCACGAAATATGACACGCGGAATAATAATGGAACTAAAATTATCTCCCTAAAAATAGACCCTATTTTCGAATGATGACATAGACAATACTAAATACAGCACAGATCATAGATATGTTGAATATCATTAATCTGAGATCCAGTTACGATTTTTCCAGATACGAATTTAGTTAGATCGTGATATGCCACTAATAATTACAAAAATATCGTTTTTGATACGAATTTCGATATTGGTTATTTTGTATCGATGTATCGATATATCGAATCAAAATATATCGGCAAAAAATATCGATATATCTAACAAAAAATATCGATATATCGATACATCGATATATTTTCAACAAGCCTAGCACAGAATCTTTCGAGTAGCGGCGGCGGAGTGAAATTAGATTACTTTTATACATTCATGGGCGGGCTCGCTCGCTGCGCGTCCCGGACGGTATAGTACGCCGTACGTGTCGGCGTGCTGTATACGTGGATTTATACAATACGGCACACTTTACATAAATGTACCTAATCTATTTTACTAAAGTGGTACACTGTGATTTTCGCAACGCATAAATAACCCAAGTGAAGGATTTTAAACCAGCACATTAATTATGGTCAAACCAATTAATTCCGTTTTAAAATCCCAAACTACTCGTTACGTAGCGGCGGTTTTGCAAAGCGCACGCGCGAGTGATCAATCAAACAAAACGCAATCCCAACAAAGCGATTAAAAACAAACACGCAATTTGACAGCGCGCGCACCTGTCAACGTCACGTTAAATCCCAAAGCGCGGCCATTTTATTTCGGAATGCAAATAACCGTTGAAATGGAGGGTGTAACCGGAGCCGTCCCAGAACGATGCAGATTTATTTCATAGGCGATATGATTTTACCGCACTTTAGCCGGTGGGTGAGCGACCCCCCCGATTCGGCGATACGCCATATCGTATCGCATGATGGAGGACCTGTCCTTAAAATATCACGCAAATGGTAACTTTCGTTATCATTTAATTACGTAATGCAAATTAACAGCATTAATTATT
Source organism: Chilo suppressalis (assembly GCA_902850365.2). NCBI lineage: Eukaryota > Metazoa > Arthropoda > Insecta > Lepidoptera > Crambidae > Chilo > Chilo suppressalis. Next base: position 3,375,275 of record OU963894.1, read on the forward strand.
CTGTGTAAGGACTTCTAGAAAATGACACTTCTCTACCAGATCTTAATTGTTGACGAAGTTCATACACCTGCACAGCAGACATAGTTTCCACACTTGCTGTCATTATTCTTCAACTTCACATGGCTTTTAGTATTTTTCTATTTGTATATTTGACAAAAATATATCCTTATGTACAAATACATATATGCCGACGGAACGACAAGAAGACTGATATCATATTTACATAAAGTAAATACGAATACTCTTATGAAGTGTCATTATCACCCTGAACCCAATCTACCAGTCGTTAAATTCACCCAGTGATTTAAGAAAGTGGAATGTACAAGGCAAAAGAAAATACAATGATGTAAAATAAATCCCCTGTTTCCAGTAATCTTACCGAGTAGAACTACTGACAACTTTCCAATAGATTTACTGATAAGACCACTGGGATCTTGTACCCAGTAGACTTACCAGTAAAATAAAACTCCCAATAGTCCTACTCTTATATAGACCTAGATAATTGAAGGAACATTTATAAAATCACTAGCGGCCCGCCCTCGCTTCGCTTCGGTGTAGAGCTGAAGTGTAGACTACAGTTTTTGTTCTCAGGCTTGTATTATACACAATGACATTCATCTATGATTCTTCTTATACCTGCATGCAAAGTCTCAGCCCGATCGGTTTAAAATTGACAAAGTTTCATACAAACTTTCATTCCCTATTTTATCCCCTTGGGGGTAGAATTGATCAAAATCCTTTCTTACCGGATGCCTACGTTATAACATCTACCTGCATGCCAATTTCAGCCCGATCCGTCCAGTGATTTGGGCTGTGCGTTGATAGATCACTATATCAGTCAGTCAGTCACTAACCTTTGAGTTTTATATATATAGATTATTTTGCAAAAAATACCAGGAGACTATACATAACTAGGAGGTTCTGGTAATGAAAATGGTTAAAAGAAAGAAGATTTTTTTGTCATTTGGAAATATTCAACTATTATTTCTTTTTTTTTTTCTCTTAGACATTTAGTCTACTAGTTGGGCTTAAGCTACTGTTGATTATATTTTTAATGCTGCTGTTTCTAAATAACGAGGTCTATGTTTTATAAATTTTGCTAACGTAAAACTAATGAGGAAAATGTAACACCAGTGAAGTCTTACTATCAGTAAGTCTACTGGGAAAGAAATTCCCAGTAGTTCAACTGTTAAGACAACTCAGTAAGACTACTGGGAACAGGGGAAATAAACGATAAACCATGATAAATAAAGTGTTCTACAACAGTCGCATGTCAGGAAGACCGGGTGAGCCATGATTTATCAGTTCCCGCCGATCGTTGTTCATCAAGGGCTCAGCCAATTAAGCGAAGAGAAATGTGTACGGGTTTTTTTTTGTTGCGTCACGTCACCCCCGTTGTAGTTGGTGACGATGACACACTCAGCCGGCGTCAACTGCACTCGACAACGGCGCCTCTACGACAAATGCACAGCATGAGTACTTACATAACTATACAATACCACTCGTGAGTGCATTTTTGTGAGTAGGGTAGTGTCTGAAGACGTATTTCCTTGAATAAAATTTTCTGCAAAAGCTATGTTCTCGATATTATAATGCGGTTCAAATAAAAATAGGAAAGCCAATGACCTCTTTCTGTCAAATGTCACTTGAAAAGTACGGTTTGCAAAAAAAACTTGGAACCTTTTTTTAGCACTCCGCTAATTCTAGAATGAAAACCAAACATTTGTAAACAAACAATTACATATATTGATAATATCGGTACATTTTTTTTTCACTTACTGAGCTTTGGCCATGAATGGTTGATAACCTAAATTGTTAACCAAGTGTCACTTTAAGCTGCGTTCAGAAACTCGATTTCAAACTGTCGTTCACAAAAAGGATGCATATTCGTATGTGACCTAGTAATAGTGCATGATTACTCATAACTACTCCGGTGGTAATGCAGAAATGAGCGGAATAGAAGAGCTAGATTCTGATTAAAGGTTTTTCTCACAGTCTTAATAAATAAATATTATGAAAATTCAGTATATTTTCTTTCTCAATCTTAGTAAATAAATGTTATTAAAAAATCTGATGCTTTTTCTCACTTAATCTTAGTAAATAAGTTTTATTAAATAAAAACTTTTTTTTGCTCACTCTACCTATTTGGTCTGAATTGGCAGCTATGACATCACAATATGGCGCCCAGTCGGTCCTATTCTTAGTTGAATCGCTTATACGTTTATCTAATTCTGTAGGAATTTGAATTTTAATAAAAAACAATAATATAATTTTTTTCTAACACTTGAATGTTGATTTCTGACCTGCCCTTATCTTAAGTGAATGACGAGAACAGATAACTAAAAATTTACATATTTAGTAGCAAGTTGTAAAGAAAAATAAATCATTAAGCCCGCAATTAGGAACAATATGTAGATAGATAGAATAGAAGATAGCGTTGTCTCTTTTCCTCCTTTTCGTTTGAATAGCACCAACTCTTTCCCTAATGATGTCATTACCGTTTAAAAAAACTAACCGCTTACGAATACACCACCATTGCAGTAAAAAACCAACTTGGGTGCAGTTTAGTTGTTCATTACCTGTGATTAAAAATTAAAATTATAGTGCTGGCCGAATAAGTTTACACTGTGATTTTTTGAAATAGATAAATATTCAGTGATGGTTTCATTTTCATCGCAAACATATCCATGGGCGAATTATAAAGTAGAAAACTCGTAATAGGTGAGTACATATTTGTTTTTATTTACCTAAAGCCCGACCTCACTTCGCTTCGATGGGTCTAGTACCCGTTGGACCCTCACGGTTCGACCCAAAATCAAAAAGTACCCATTGGACCTCTTTTTGGTGCCCATTGGACCTTCAAGATATATACCCTACTGCCGGTTGAACCTTATTGACAGTTTTGTTAAAAGCAAGGTACAGCAGGCACGTACAAAATTGCAGATAAAAAAAATATTAATAGTAGGTATTTTTTTTGAAAGAAAGTGACGTCACGAGCCCCCCCACTCCCAAAACTCGCTCTTTATCTTTGTCATTTTTGGTTTAGACAAAAGAAAAAAAATACGGCTCCCTAATTTTTTGAGAATGTAACTGCCTGAATTTTATACCCCGTACCTTATTATCACCCCTATTTAGTTTCATTCATACCTATTAATCCAACCACCTCGATATTGAGATACTGCCCATGTAAAGTATATGATGTAACTACATATTTTAATTAACCGTGCAGTACAAAATGGCGTAGATTATAGTGTACGCTACCGTATAGGCCCGTAATGCGGTGTAATCTGATATTTTTTGGGTTCATTACTTCGGAAATCCGCTAGCCATAACGGTTTAATGTGAATCGCGGCGTATATTATCGGAGTGTGCCACTGTGCCGCATGCCGGCCGATCCACACAATGGGCCCGCGATAAAACTGTAGAGCAGTCCTTTCACGATTTACCCCCCCTATATTTAAAGACTTATTTTCCGCATTACAAGCCTTTTTATAACATAGCCTGTGCAGTTTTATAACATACACGCTACGATTTATCGGTACCGTTCGGACGGTACAGTCTAATCGTAACGATTTCTCGTAGTGTGTATGGCTACCATTAAACTTCGGTTAAAATCGATGCCGCGCAAATCCCGCACCGAGATTATTACAGGCTAGTTGTCCGTAAGAAACGTCCACGCGTAATTTGGATATATGCGAAGGTCTGCCCGCCCCCCGCACCCCCTCCCCCGGCTCCCGCAGGCTCATCAATCTCTATCGGGCAGGATGCCCGGCGCGGCGTCCCTTGAAAAAAGCGCGGGTACATTTTCCCGCGTCTGAGTTTTGTTTGACACGTCCGACGGCGACGGTTCGACCGACGACGCTCGACTCGCTACGTCGCTACTCGCACACGCGCTAAAACTTATTATTTTAACTAGTGGCCCGCCCTCGCTTCGCTTCGGTATAGAGCTGTAGTGTAAACTATAGTTTTTGTTCTCAGGCTTGTGTTATAAAGAATAACTCTATTTATATAATTACACGTGTTATTGTGAGTCAACCATAAAAGATAGACATATGCTGTTGCGGGATATTTTTTAGGCAATTTTATGTATAATATTTCCGTCATATATGATTTCTATGTAACTTTAACCATTAAAGCTGCACACGCGACGGAAGCTTAAAAAATGGAGTAACTTCTCCCGTTTTTCCAATATTTCCCTTCAATACTCTGCTCCTATTGATTGTAGCGTGATGAAAAGTATTCTATAACCTCCCCAGGAGTATGAAGAATAATTGTACCAAGTTTCGTTAAAATCTGTCGAGTAGTTTTTGTTTCTATAAGGAACATACACACAGACAGACAGACAGACAAAAATTTTACTGATTGCATTTTTGGCATCAGTATCGATCACTAATCATCCCCTGATATTTATTTTGAAAATATATTTCATGTACAGAATTGACCTCTCTACAGATTTATTATAAGTATAGATTACTACAATAGGGGTGATGACGGGGTGACGCGGAAGAATCCCTAAACGGGGATCCCGCGGCTTCGCGCCAAGCAGCTTAGAGGGTATTCGCAGGACTTTTTTAGCGGATATTATACCGTAAAGCGCCCGTAAGAGTTGCGGGGTCCTCGGTGGTCAGCCACTGTGGGGTTCGTAAGACTTGCGGGAGCCAGGTGTGAGGTCCGTTCGGCGGTGTGCCTCTTAAAGGCGCCGTCGTCTGTAAATAGATTTTTTACCTGCGTATTAAAAAAAAAGGGTGATGACTGGGTACAGTAAACGAAATTCTATTTAGTCCGTGAGTCAGATGATCAAAAAATAATGGACACATATTTTTTCTTTGGGCAATCAACCAAAAAATGACAAAGTTATAGCGCGTCAAAGTTTGGGAGTAGGGGCTCGTGACGTCACTTTTGAGTGAATTTTCACTTATAAGTATACTCAAACGTGACGTCATGCGACTTTTCGAATCAATATATCTCTGCAATGTTTATATTATGTGAAAAAAGAAAAATACGTGTCCAATACTTTTTGATAATCTACCTGATAAACGAAGAAAAAAAAATTAGTCATCATCCCTATTCCAACTAATTAAGGGAACTAAAACAGTAAAGTGAACCCCTTTTTTGCATTTTTAGATTTTGAATTGAGATTAAGATCGTATTTACACCCCGTATCACCATCAGCATTCGACCCATATTGGTCCAATGTTAATTATGTATTTCGAGCTTCCAATAACAGGCTTTGAAGTATTTTTAATGAGACAGAAATAATCAACTTTCACAAAAGAAACTGATGATCTGTTATGGCTACGTAAGATCAAAAGACTCAGAATCCAAATCTATTCAAAATTGAAAATGTATTTTTAATGAATAACTTTCTTGATGGGACAAAATACTTGACAGAGCTCGCATCCGCTGCGTTGATGCTGCCCGCTCAGACGCCTTTGATTACTTCGCCAAATTACTCTGTTGTCAGACCAATTACACAAAACATTAATTTACGGCTCCAATCTCGTTTGTGAATCGTTCATTAGTGAGTGGGGCCCCGATACTGAAACAAAACTTTTGACAGAAGTTAAGACGTAAACGCCAATAGAATCTGCATTATTATGCCACCCAGTACGCGCTTAGATAAGACAATTAAATAACTATCTCGGCCCATTTATCTATGGAACTTCGTTTTGTTTGTTTCTATTAAGCGTAATTAATGCCTGTGCGGACGGGTAAAGGTTAATGAAGTCGAGCCGTTATCAAACATCTGACGGCTCGACCTAGCCCAGACGTGTCGTGTCTCTCGCTGGACATTCCATTCCAAAACGCCGTCGAGACGCAACCGAATGTACAGTCGTCATTGATAGGACACTACGGGTCAATTCACACGTACCACAACCACACCACAGCCACAACCACACAAGAACGACGCCATGTGGTCGGGCGTATATTTTGTATTGAAAATTAATATTACAATTTACACGTACCACATTTTGCCGTTGTTATCGACCACCTGTGTAATACGACCATATCGCAACCACATCGCGACGGCAACGCCACTACCGGTATACGCTGGTGTTGTCGTCTTCTTCTTATTAATAAAAAGCCATAACAAGGATAGCAACAACAATCTTTCCTCCATGACGAGGTTCAGTCAAGCCGTGTTTCCTCTACGAAAACCGGAGTATAACTGCACATGATCACGTGGTTACCACATCGCAACGACAGCGACAACGCAACCACATCGACATTTTGTCGGTACCAGAACGCAACTGCAAAAAGCCGCTGCGACACTATTCACACGTAACCACAGCTTGACCACATTGTGTCGCTGCGACGTGGTGTGGTTGTGGTACGTGTGAGTTGACCCTACCCCTCGCACCTCGCCAATACCAAGTGGAATTTCCCAATTTTAGGCAATCATCGCTGGACCCGATGACACCTATGAATCTTCGCGACGCTTCCCCTCCAAATCCATCGGTGCGAATCAGTCACCGGCGTAACTGCATTCTTCGGCAGACAGCTAATTTGGCCCCCCATTTACGTGTAAGTCGGGCATCTATCACGGCGGCCTCGGCGTTTCTTCCAATTTACCGAGTACTACTCGTCTATCGGAAGATTCAATGAATGATAACGAGCCTAATAAATACGAAGTCGGCTCCCCGAATGGCCGTAATTAATTTAATGGATTTAGACAAAGAAATATGTACAATGAGATAGTGAGATTAATGGTGAAACTCGACGTTGTTTCGACCATTAGCAGATGTCGAAACGCCGAGGATATTCAGTTACGCGGCGCGTGGCTCCGACACTTTATTTTTTCTCCGCCGTGAGCTCTAATGAAGGCTTGCTGCTAACGAGCTGTAACGCTGCACTCTTCGTTTATTATCAAGCCTGTAATCTAACATCGGTAACTGCATCACCCAACACCAGCTCTGACACCCGCGTCTGAAAGACGTGCCCCAACTTCACTTATCCAACGAGGGATACTACGGAGAACAGTTATACCTACGTAAACTTCGCCGCAGTTCTGTGAGATTTTAATTTCTAATAGGACCAACTTAATGCATGCATGTTTAAAGTGACCGGATTTCTGTGCGCTATGCAGATCAGGAGTATATCTTTACTGGGCTTTCCGCGGACGTTTCAGTGCAACATTTACATAACGACAGTAAAAAGGGCTGTTCCAGTCCCAGAAGGGGTAGTCTACTGGTCTTATATCTGAAATCAGCGCAACATAAATTAGAAGACAGGTCGCGTGACGAACCGACTTAGCTACATCGTCTCCTTATCGTACTCCGGAAACCGCTTCGCTAACCGCTTCACATATCCTTGCCCCCAAAAAACAACTCTAAACGTAAAGCTGAAGACCTATACTGCCTAAGCTCAGCATATGGAAACGTTGCCTTCGAAACTCAATTTCGACTCTATTCACAAAAGGAGACAGTCTAATTCCCCGCTCGGACAAAAGCGGTCGCCGGCAACAAATAAGGTAACATTGCCAGTATGTCAACATAAATAAAGCTGAGTGTCCTTTAACGAAGCAGACGTTGACGTCGGGACACTAATAAAGACGGTGCAAGACAATGTGGACTTTAAAGCTGAGAATTAAAATTGAGATTACAAGTGCTCCGGGCGGGGCTAGTAAATGAAGGCTCGCATTTAGCGGTCATGGTGGTAGTGATATGGGTGGACTTCCTTTGTCTGGTAATCTTATCAGTGTGGCAGGCCGCCCCGCGTCTTGACATGATACATTGCCCGTACTATACATTTACATCCTACAACCAAATGCTGTTAAAGTACAACACATTGATACCTATACCTCGATTTGCATACAGCGAGGTCTAGTTGATATTTGTTATAAGTTTCATTACGTTTTCAAGGAATCCTTACAATTGAGTTTAACCACAACTTATCTTATTTTTAATATTCTTTCTCTTTAATAACATAAAATTTAATATAACAGGAGCTGTATAAAACTGAATGACATACCTCCAGTGAGCTTTTGGCATGTTTTTTAATTTATAGATTTAGTAATTTTAACAATGTTTTAGGCGGTTTTGATTGCAAAATTATTTGAGATTCAAATTCAACGGGTCCAAAACCTCCGGACTGTAAAAAAAAGGAGTTTGACCAGATGGGTAATTATACCGTTTTCGTCGTTCGCCGGCTCCTCATATATAAAATTAGTTTTAACAAAAAATATTATAAGCTAAAATACGTGTTTGAAGTATGCGTACTTTATCTAAAATATGTGTTTTAATAGATCTACATTAAAACTGTTGATTGTTCAGAATATCAGCCATAACGAAAAATAAAATAATTAATAAAATTAAAGTTCACCAGTATCCTGAATGCATTAGAAGCTAATGAACCGTACAGTTCAGAAGTTCCTTTCTATAAAAGGGGCGCACAGCGTCAAAATCGGCAAAGCGCTTCGATCTATCCCTTTGCAATCACAAACTTTGAATACACCTCTTTTGGACTATCGAAAAGTTCCCGATAATGGATTTGTTCGAGGACTCGATTGTTCCACGATGAATGGGTACTAATTAAAACGAAGTCACGACGCCGCCGGACCAAGTTCTCGATTGTTCCCAACTATAAATCGCAGCACTGCTCTCTCATATAAATATTGCACTAGCGCGAGGCACAACTTCGGTGCTAAATTTAAAATCGAAATTGGGGAATTGGTTCCAACGGGAACTAAGCTTAAGTGTTTTTGCGGCAGTCCCGATGTATTCGCGGTCGATATGAATCTGCATAGCTAAATAAGGATTTGTTTTGTTCACCACTCGATTCGTGTCCGAATCAAGATTAAAGGGTAAATTCTAAATTGCTTCGGGAATGTCTCGGGTAACGAGTTTAAGATTGTAAACACGTGTCGCCTTGCCTTGCCTTGTGAGATTGCCTAAATGTGTCTCGGTTCTGTCAGTGCCCCACAAATGCACGAGCTCACATCTCTCATACATCAATGTCTCAAGTTATGAAACTACCTGGAGGAGATATATGCTTGACAGTTTGACTCTAACACCTGCGGTACGAACAATTCTTTCGTCTTGTTGTGCCACAATTCGGTGCTCTATATTATATTCACATTTGGAATGAAATGTACTTCTCTTGATCGATTGTTTCCGTAACAATGGACCGCAGAACAAACAGATGGAATTAACTGTTTTTTTGTAACATTCCGTTGCGGAAAACCGCAGTATTTCTATTACAAACACCGTCTGGTTGTTTGCCTCTCTCAATAAGAAATCACGTTTGATTGCGCCGAGCTCGACCGCAAATGAGCCGAAACACACCCCCTTTATCTTCCAATAAGTAAGCTAGCTTTGGTTTCCTCGGGGGTAAATACGGATTCTAAAAAGGGAAAACAGCATAGCCAATGCCAGATGGCTCGAAAAATATAAAAATAAACGAACCGGAGTACGGATAGTGGTCACTATCTGATTGTCATTCAGTTTTATGCATAGTGGAGTCTGCAAATATGTGTAAAACATTGGGAAACCGGGGGTCAACCGTAAAAGGGGAGCACTCTCGTTACGTAAACAGAAACCTAAAAAGCGATCGACCAGGCCGACTCGTGGAAGGCAATTTTGGAAAAGTAACACAGAAAAAGTTCGTTCCTTAACGCGCCTACAAATCCCAGGGTGGCGTTCAAAATCGCGTTCCCTTTTTAAAGTTGAGACGATTCGAGTAACGAGTGTCGAATTCTCGGGCCCCAGGGCCCCCTCCAGGAGACGAAGTGTCCCCTGGAGGTGCCTCAGTAATTACCTACCATTACAGACAAAAGACACGATCCATCCGATTACCATAATTCCCAAGCCCCGAGACGGGATATAAATGGGCCACATTTTGTAGTACTACGACGGCTGACGTGTGTATTAATGACTATACTTGTCCTCTTAAATTAGGTGAGGGATCTGGTGATTTAGTTTTTCATTGGCGGTGGAACGAGGCCCGATAGATCGTCCCTACCGTGCAGGAGCGCATTTATCCCCAACCTTTGAGCGCCGTAGATAAATGCTACCGTTTAGTTGCTACTTAAATACTTCTTATATGCAAATGGGATCTTTCTCGCCGACCTCACGCATTTATTTTCTCGTTATCAAGCCTTCAAGGTATGTTTGTATACGAGAATATTTTTGGCATGAGAATTTTTAAAATACGTTCATTTATCTCTAATTGCTGCCTTGAGAATCGTTTCAAAGGGCGTTCTTACAAAAGGCCGCTGACGATATTATCGAGAACTTCGCCATTTTCTTTTCAGCAATAAAACTGGGGGCGATCGTGGTAAAAAAAACAACACAAAAACCCTTTTAAAATTAATTGAGTTTTCTTGCGGCTACATCGGCCGCTACAATAAATTAATTAACGCTCGAAGGAATTCTTAAAATTTGTAAAAGTTGGCGGGTGCGCTCGCGGGCGGCCACAGTACAGATAATTCTTCGATTTTCCATTAGGTAATATTAGCGTTGGGAGAGGCCTCTAGCGGCGCGCCCCGTGGTTTGAGCAATGGCTCCCGATCTAATATATTTCCTTTATAACTAACTACCGGAACACGCGATCTTTGATCCATTTGCATGGGCCGATTCTCGCTCCTATTTGTTTACGAGCAATTACGGTGAGCAATATTTGCCCCTTAATTGAATTTCAACTTGTGAATTTTCGTGGATAGAATTAATTAAATTTTTCCTGTTGCTAATGCTCCGACCGCGCGGGAGTTGATTAATTTTGTTAAAGCTTTTAGCGCTGAAAACGAGGTTGCCTTTGGTAATAAAAGCACTGTATAGGTAAATTATCAATCACCACTGCACTGTTTAAATTAGAAGCGACTTATATTATTAATGAAATCTCTGCTAATGATTGCGACAATGCGACCAATTTGTTGTATTTTTTTAACAACTATGTTTGAGTTCATATTTTAAAATCTTTCATAATTGAGTTCATCGTCTAATTTATATTATCTTTTATTTAAAAAAACAAATATGTTATCAATTTGTTTTAATGTAAATAATATTTTGTCCCCAGGTTGTCTCCTTGAAGGATCCCGGCTCCCGCCCGATGTGCCGCCGCGAAACCCGACCATGTCTCGGCTAAACGGCCGCATTACTGGCAACCCCGCTGATCTAGCGGACTTCGAGCCCTCGTGCCTAGTGCGCACACCCTCTGGCAACTTCTACGTGCCTTCAGGTTAGTCAGAAACTTTCAAACAAAAGTAGATTTAAGGAAGGCTTGCAACAAGGTAAGCTACGATGGATATTTTATTATAACTAAAATAGGCAACGGTAGATTTAAGATCATCTTTTATAAAATTAACATACGAAGGTTTTTCCATCAAAATATCCCAGTCTGTGACAGTATCCTTCATTCCACAGAAGACTGCAACCATTTGTTAGAGACTTTCAGACAAATAGGTAATAATACATAATTAAAAAAATACTGTAAAAAGTTGGCCAAACTTTATCTCAGCGGATTTGTGTTGACTTAGGCAAGTGAGGGTTGCGTGGCAAGCACGTTCGCTCTTACTCCCGAGAATCTAGGTCCCCGACACGTGTGTCTGAGTGAAGGTGCAGGAGTATTCAGTTTTTTTTTGGTAGGGCCCTGCCTAATACATCGAGCCCTCTAGCTGGAAATAACAGAAATGATACGGTCATCTCATTGCTGTCATTTCCCACGGAGCCCTTTCTCTCATGTTTCCCGGGGTGAAAAATACGTAACTCACGTATTTTCCAGACACAAAAGTAATGTAAAGTGAGGCTACGTCTGCTGACCTGGCTCTGCCGTGCCAAATATTGTGATGTATTTTTGTGATCTTCTGTGGTTGATGTTGTAATGTCCTCAATTTGGCTATATTAGTATATAGGTAAGAAGGCTATGTCTTCTGACTGGTGATTTCTTAGCCAAGATATTCGTCTTAGGCTTTGGGTCAGCTATCATTGAAATAAGTATCAAAGGGACAACCAAAATTAAATATTGGAGCATTTACTAATCCTTCAGCTGATCTGTGGGAATATTAGCATCTAAGCTTGTATTAACCACAAAAAATGTTTTAATAACAATTTCTACGTTAACGTATGTTTACCCTTGTTAAATTTGTATAGCTTCATTATTTTCCAGATTAATAATCTAAGAAATCGAATAAGGTTAATTATTTCTTGAAAATGAGATTAACTTTATTTTAATTCTGCATATAAGATAACATTGCGAAAGCACCTTTATTATTTAGCTACTCCGTTTTAATTACGTTTCAATTAACTAATTATAATTTTGGTACAGTCAAAGTTTTAAACAATATGATTTGTAAACAGAATTCATGAATCGTGATATTTTGGTTACGGGGATTATATAATTTATTCAATCATAATCCACGATTAAACCTTGTCTACAGGAGACATACAGAAAAATCCGTCTATGGACTACAAATCGAACTCTTCGTGCAGTAGTCCGGGCAAGCAAGACAAAAGCACATTAGAGAGGATGGACCGGGAGCGAGCGCACCCGGCGTTCGGTGCGCCCGTGCCGGTTCTGCCCGTGCGCAACAACCTGCGTGCTTCCCACTTCCCCCCTACAGCCTCGCGCTTCCACTTCAGGAAGGACCTCTCCTCTAGGTGTTCTTGGAAGTGCACCGCCATAGTGTTTATAATTCTCTTCGTACTTTTATTAGCCATCGCTTCTTATATGACAGGTGAGTAAAAATTAAGATTAGAAAATAATTATTCAAAATAAAGATTTCTAAGTAGTTTTGGTACCACGGAATCCCAAGCTGGTTTAAAACACTCAACTGTTAAATAGAATAAAATGACACAGTACTTAATCTTTCATGAACGTGTTAAAAAAAATAAAGTGGCGTATCACGTATAAAATATTTAAAAATTAAAGGATTACATGTTTTCGAAAGAAAATAGTGATCTGCGGTTTTTTGCATTTGCGTTTAAAATTATTTCAATTGAACTCACTGATTTTTACTAACAAAAAATTATATTTACTACTACTTTTGTTCACAGCCTCATACTTCGTGAACTGGTCATATCAGACTTCAAAAGCGTGTACAGTACTAGTTGGTGAATCTACAGAAATGTTCTCGGCGTCGAAAGCGACGACGATTGAATCAAATAATAAATCTCTGGCGAGACCACATCAGAGCTCGTCTTCATCCGGCTCAGGTAATGGGGACAGTCACTTACGCCCACGTAGAAGTGTAGATGGGCATGCTTCTTCTGTATCACCTTCTGTTTCTTTCATGGATACTTCCAGTACTGTAGATATGCATGATCTAATCACTACATCTTCTGTGAGCACCGTTAGATTTGTGCATGGTGTGACATCAGCGTCGGCTAACGCTACTAGTATCATTAAACCAAACCAAGAGGATGGAAAAGGTGCTAACAATGCTTTTGTGTATCCTAATGCTAATAATAGTGGTGAGCTAGACGTAAGTAACACTGAGCTTGAAACTTCGACTCATAACAATGATCCATTACGTGCTGCTGAGGATGTCACGATTTCAAAAGCAATAGCTGATGAAAGTTTTACAACTAAGCCTCCAGTAACCATTAAAACTAATATAGAACAGCCACTGGAAATGTCGCATTTGATGAACGAGGACAAGAGTTCAAAAGATATTGCTTACGATCCTACATTAATGCAAAATGATGCACTACCTTCAATATATTCTTATGGAATACAAAAACTTCAATACCTGAAGCTTCTTAATAGATTTAACGAAATTAGCGATGATTTACATATATCAATGAACGAATCTGCAGACGATGATTTAAATAAATTACATAACAGAAGTGACACTAATCCACCTAACAAAAGCGACAAAAGTTTGTCTCAAGCAATAACTACAACGCCGATAACAACCACAGTAACTCCAGTAACACTTGTAACAAAATCAGAAGACAGTACTCCGCCTGTAATATCAAATATAATGACAACGCACACCCAGCATGTTGTATCTACTACGCAATCAACACCGAGTGTCACTAACTTTAATCTGTTAAACAGTACAACTACGAGTAAACCTAGTGACACAACAGCAACCGATGAAAATGAAACTTTGAATATTGATACTCAAACGAAATTTCCCGATGTTATACCTAATGCAAAACACGTATTAATTAATCTTACAATTTCGGCTGATGGTATCGATAGTGCAGCATATAAACCCCTTTATTCTCTGACAGTAAAAGTTCCAACTGTTGGCGATAGCAATGAAATACCTACAGTCAAAATAACACCAATAGATATTGAACCAACTGCACCCACAAATTTCAACACTACGACTACAGGTAGTACTACCAAAGCAAAGACGGAAAACACTGAAGACGGTTGGGGAGGAACTTGCGAATGTTCGTGCCCAGTTTGCGACGATACTGACAATGACAACTTATACTTTGATTACAATGAAAAATCTTCAACCGAAGCAACTGAATCTACTCCTGCCGACATAAGCACAAGTGAAACTTCTTATACAACAGATTCTACAAGTTCTACTTCTGTAGATACAGTTACAACCGAAACTCTTTACGATAGCACAACAGATGGGAAAACAACAGAATCTGAAGTTCAAGATACCACTGTAGACGTTACTACTGAGACTGATTTTGTAACAATATCTACAACAGCTATGCCAGAATGTGTGTGTCCTAAAGTTAAGCCCCCGCCCATACTTATATTGGAAGGTGAGGTTGTTGGATTTGATCACGATCAACGATAACTTACTAACAATCATCGACACCATTGGTCAGGGATTTTCAATGTAAAACAACTATTATGACTAACTTACTAATTTTAAAATATGCAACAGGGTATTCTTTAACTGTATAAAAATGCATGTGCTTTTCAAATATTATAATTTGCATTTTTGTTTTGGGTAGAATAGTTAGTACAGACTTATGTGTAGAATGTTATTTAGTATTTTTTGCAATGAATGATAAATGGAAAAAGAAATCATAACTGTCACCACATTGTCGCATGTTTCAAAATGTATACTATCCAATTTGTTTTCAGATGTTCTATGTTATCATTTTATTGCGTGTTTTAGGTGCGCGTACATTTCCTGCGCAAACGTTCCCGCCAGACGGAACGACATTCATACAAATTAATCTAGGTGAAAAATTATCTAAAGAAATCCCTCCATATAGTTACTGGAACATGCAGTTCTATCAATCAGAAGCATCATATGTAAAATTCGACTACATGATTCCTAGAGGAGCCTCAATAGGTGTCTACGCTAGAAGAAATGCCTTACCGACACACACGCAATACCATTTCTTGGAAGTCATAAGTGGATTCAAAGCAAGAACAACTAGAGCCTCACATGTGAGTAAACATTTTTATAGACTCAAAAGAATTTTATAACATTTCTAATAATACTTTAAAACAAACATTATAAATATCCTTTATCGAAAGGTAATATCTCCTTTAAAACGATAATAATTTTAATTTTTCAGTCATCGGTGAAGAAGGAAATGACCCACTATATGGAGCAAGGTCACTGGTTTCTCTCTCTTTATAATGATGATGGTGACCCACAAGAAATTTCATTCATAGCGATTATGGCTGAGGATATGACCCACAACTGTCCGAATGGATGCTCAGGCAAAGGAGAATGTCTTATGGGGCACTGTCAATGCCAACCTGGCTTTGGAGGAGATGACTGCAGTGAAAGTAAGTTACTAGTACATTGTGGCTATGAGATTCAGATTATTAGAATTTTGATAATATTTAATTTTTATTGTAGGTGTATGTCCAGTTCTGTGTAGCCAGCGAGGTGAATATATCAACGGAGAATGCCAATGTAACCCGGGATGGAAAGGGAAAGAATGCTCTTTGCGACATGACGAGTGCGAAGTCCCCGATTGCAATGGTCATGGTCATTGCGTAAATGGAAAATGTTCTTGTGTCCGGGGCTACAAAGGAAAATTTTGCGAGGAAGTTGATTGCATCCACCCGACATGTTCAGGTCACGGATTCTGTATCGAAGGTGCTTGTGTTTGCAAGAAAGGTTGGAAAGGACTGGATTGTGCGACCATGGATAAAGATGCTCTTCAATGCCTTCCTGATTGCTCTGGTCATGGAACTTTCGATGTCGATACGCAAACGTGTTCTTGTCACGCAAGGTGGTCTGGTGAAGATTGTTCTAAAGGTAAACTTTCATTCCTTCTCTTTGCCGACACTGAAGAAGATTCAATGATTTTTGTTACTTAGTTTAAGGTTTTTATTTTACTCTTGCAGAAGTTTGTGACTTGGATTGCGGACCACATGGAAGGTGTGTCGGGGAGTCGTGTGTATGCGATCCAGGTTGGACTGGGGAGTTCTGTACTTCCAAACTCTGCGATGCTCGATGCAGCGACCACGGACAATGTAAAAACGGCACTTGCCTTTGCGTATCCGGTTGGAATGGACGTCATTGTACCCTGGAAGGTTGTCCTCGAGGCTGCGCTGGCCATGGCCAGTGTAGAGTTGCCAATGACGGACACTGGGAGTGCAAGTGCTTCGATGGATGGGACGGACCTGATTGTACGACACTAAAGGAACAGATTTGTGATGATTCGAAAGACAATGACAAAGGTATAGTCATATTTTAAGCCAGGCATCCAATAACAATAAGACATTTAACAATATACTAGGTACTAATATTTACTGCTCTTATTTCACCTCAGATGGACTAGTTGATTGTGAAGATCCTGAGTGCTGTCAAAGCGCTGCCTGTAAAGGAAGTCAACTGTGCGTCTCATCACCCAAACCTACAGATATTTTGCTGAGGAAGCAGCCTCCGGCGATCACCGCTTCCTTCTTCGAGAGGATGAAGTTCCTAATCGATGAAGGTAGTTTGCAAAACTACGCTAAACAGGAAACATTCAATGAAAGGTGAGATTCGGTGTTCAATGTTAGATTTAGGAAAAGACCTTATACCAAAATGCGGACTAAAATTAGTTATGGTTTAAGCCTAGTGCTGTCTCTGTCTTCTTTTTAGCAAACAAAAGTGACAGCATCTGTTTTAAACAATGTTTAATTTTAGTCAACGTTTTGTAATAAGGCAAAATGTGTGTAAAGAATTTGTTACAAATGGCTAACCAATTCTTTATATGCTCATACTAAAATGTTCATTGAAATAAAAATAATAAAATATCTGTTAAGTATATAAGATTATGCAATGTTGTGCCCCAGTCAATCCTAATGTTTTGTTTACATTTAAGAGTGTTTCACGTTGCTTTTATTTCTTTTTCTTTCACATCTATGCGTCAATATTTATGTTTAAATATTAAAAGAGCCAAATCTAACGAAACGTCTTCCTAAATGATCGGCACTTGCATGTTAACTATTTTATTTATATATCAACTTAACACTTTTATATGATTCTGATATATAAGCTGAATTAGATTAACAATAATATTGTCGATGATTATATTTACTCATACTTTGTCATTTCTTTGGCCTTTCTTACGCTGCGCAGTATGTTTTGGAATCACTTCAACACGAGGTAAGATTTGTGATAAAAAAAGGTTGTGTGTTACACTTAGAACAGAATACTCATTTATCTATATATCTATCACTAGATTGTATAAACTTAATTGGCAATATAATTTATCAATAATATGTATCAGTTCTATTGGTGTTTGCATGTTTTATTGTAACCTTATGTTTGTGTCCTGTGAATTTGTGTTACGCTTTTTAACTATTGATACATATGTACATATATAGACATGAAATATTTTTGTAGGTAGTTTTATAAGCGCATCTTCATGATCGATAAGAAAATTGATATCGGTGACGGTTTCATTATTATCACTGCATTTGAAATGTAGAAAACTATTATTAGTAAAAAAGTAGCATTTGAGAGTAGAACCCCGATCTTATAAGTCCCTAGCGTTATTTAGATAACATACCAAATACTTAAATCTACAAATAAGTACAGACGATTTTAAACAGATAAATAATCAATTATGTAAACCTGCCAAAACAGTTTACTCTGCATATTCTTCATCTAATTAAATTACAGTGAGATTTCTGAATTCAAAATTTCTAGTTTCTCGTATAACATCATAGAGTTTAACGACACTAAGACTCGGTCCGCCTTACAGCCGTTCTGCGGTGATACGAGGACGAGTGGTGACGTCACTCGGTTCTGGATTGGTTGGCGTCAGAGTGTCCACCTCCACGCCGCTGGAAGGCTTCACCCTCACAAGGGAGGACGGCTGGTTCGACCTCTTGGTGAACGGAGGCGGAGCTGTCACGCTGCACTTCGGACGCGCGCCGTTCAAGCGGTCTTCGCAAGTTGTCTTCGTGCCGTGGAATGAGGTTTGTTGCTTTCATAGCCATTAAGCACTGGGAATCATCGTCATCATTTAGTCAAGTGATGCCCACTGCTAAGCATAGGCCTCCGCCAAAGATCTGTATGCTGATCGGTCCTGAGCTGTTTGCATCGAACGACAACCGTTTATAAATATACTAGCGGCCCGCCCTCGCTTCGCTTCGGTGTAGAGCTGAAGTGTAGAATACAGTTTTTGTTCTCAGGCTTTTATTATACACAATGACATTCATCTATGATTCTTCTTATACCTGCATGCAAAATCTCAGCCCATTCGGTTTAAAATTGACAAAGTTTCATACAAACTTTCATTCCCTATTTTATCCCCTTTGGGGTAGAATTGATCAAAATCCTTTTTTAGCGGATTCTTACGTTATAAAATCTACCTGCATGCCAAATTTCAGCGCGATCCGTCCAGTGGTTTGGGCTGTGCGTTGATAGATCACTATGTCAGTCAGTCACCTTTGAGTTTTATATATATATATATATATATATATATTATAGATAATATTCGGTTTATAATTGAACGCAGTTCATAAACCTTATATATTTTTTTAAATACCTATGTATATGATAAAATTGATTGTATGTCTGTGATTTGGATATAAGTACACAATTCTTAAATTTCTGAGAACAAGCCCATTAAACCTTGAAATTTATAGCCTAGTTGCACTAATAAAAATACTAGGTTCAAAAATATTTACGTAACGTTAATTAATAGAAAGCAATATTTATCACCGGAACTCTCGACGTTAGGGCCACGACGCACTTGATTCAGTCGTTAATAATCCGAACGACTTTTAACCAACTTCGAATGAGCAATTAAATTTTTTGCTACCGCCGCAAACATGCGAGCCGACGATTAAAACAGCATTTTAAATATAAAAGTCACAAAAAGATATAAAGTCACAATTCTTGAGTTTAAGGTCTTTATGACGACGCAGGTAATTGAAAATACCAGGTGTTTTAGCTTACATTTGAACTTTTTAATTATCACTGAAGAAGTGCCGAAAAGAATATTAGAAGTTGGCTTAAGTAGGTTAAATTAGGAAGTTACCGCTTTAAGTATCTTTAGAAAATGGGAAAATCCAGCCATATTACTACAGGAAAGTAAAAAGGTACGTTGAAGCCTAATGGAAATAATAAAATTGTGTGTGTCAGCTCCGACGCACGACCGGAGTTTACACTCTAAAACGATTGTCTTTGAACAGACACAAAACAAAATCAAGTCCGAAGAAGTCGGTTACAAGTAGAGATACCTCAGGAATCGTCCCATGGTTTCGACTATCATAGGTTCCATGTCACACATTTTATCATCTTACATCAGTGATATTTATCATATATTTTATTATGTATTTCTGGAAACACACAATTTCAAAAATATCACACACTAGTCATCATTTTGTGAATATGTATTATAATTGCATCTGTACTGAAAATCACTATTCCAGAGTGCTGGACACTTACTTGTCATTTCTCTATATTCTGTTATTTATTTGTTTTCATTAATTTTGCTCCGATTTTATCTATTTTTAGTTTATTTATTTTATTGACATTTGTGACAACTTAATGTTTTTTATCCGTTGCCATGGCTAAAAGTGAAAGGTGCGCAGATGAGGTTGCGCACAAAAACGTAACGAGGTCATTAATGTCATTCATCGATAGATTTTACTCCTCACATTTCTCATACCGGGCCCCTTATATATGCCAATCGATTCTTAAGGAGTAAACTCCAATAAGGTGAAATAAAATACTTATAATACGTACAAATAACGTGGTACTTTCACGTATCGTTTGGCTGGTATAAATGGGTCCATATAAATATTTAGTCGGTTAATTTACAATTTACTGAAACGCGAATAAGCAATTTAACCCAAGTGATCACATTAAATTCAGTTTGGTAACTAGTATTGGGCTTTTATAAATAAATGTGCCATTGCGTACACGAAGTTCTTGTGTGTATTTAAAGCTCATCCCATTACCATTTATTTCCTTACGGTAAACTATTGTAAGTGACTCCTTTTTGACTAAAAGCTGCTAAAGTGGATTAAATTAAATTAAACAAATGAAATGCCTAACAATGAACTTTGGGATATTCCCTCCGAACTTCACTCCGAAACCCTAAGTAGGTTCACTACATTGATAAAGAATTATTAATTAATTATTTTCGTAAACTCATCATACTTACGTACACTCACGTACACTCATCACACTCACTCAGACGCACACACGCATACACACTGGCACATACACAACCGCTTATATAAATTATAATTTACTTTCTTAATAATCTTTTGAAAAAGATGACCACACGTACTCGCCGAAGTTCGCATCAAATCCGAACTGTATTTATTCCACATAAGGCTGATTGTGACTCCTATAGTGCATACTTTAGTACAGTTAGGGATTATATACAAATAATGAGTGTTAAACATTTTGTTATAATTGTCGACCTTCATTGCCTAATCTTGACTGGCATGAAAAAGGCTGCTAAATGAAAATTCAAAACGAAAGCAACTTACAACCGCCCTATACGTACTTAATAATTTAATTTATACGCTTGACTGTATACATTTAAATATACTTAAAAACAGTACCGGCTGAATATTACATTTATTTATTACCAATTTATACCATGCACGATTTTTTCCCCCTTCAGACAGTTTGTTCCGAAAGATAAGCACCGTACTTTTTATGCGATAATTACACAGATAGCATTGAAAAAAGTGCATTTTTTACGCTGCGTGCATTATAAATTCTATCGTAATAAATTATCACATGAACAGCTACTAGGTCTTATAAAATTTTGCCATTAAAGTCACGACGGTCACAACTAAAGGCTTTGTTACTGTATGACCTTTGCCACAATAAATATTACTGTACTGAAATCATATTATACAATTTATTAACAATAGAATATTTAATCAAGTACCGGTGAGACCGCGTATGAGGGCATGCCGTACCGCTAAACCATTTATCACAAAGTATTGTCGTACTAATTCTGGAAAGTGCTCACCTATGTAGCGTATCACCGAAACTTATGACATTAACTTTTCAAGTGTAGATTTATTATTTATTTATTATTTATTTATTATTAGTCCAAATGTTTATTCATTAAAAAAATGTATTTTTAATATTCTGTCATCTTGAAATCATCATCATTTACACCTTACAGCTTAAATTGACTTGCATGAGAAGTGGGTTGACCAATTTCTGCCTCAATAGGGTGTTAAATACTATTTATATAACTATCTGTGAAAAACGGTTTTGGGTTTCACAAATACCTAAACCATATTATTGTTACTATTTTTACGAAATTATTTTGTGAAACTGTTCTTTGATCCAAACAAAAAAAAATGCTAAGGATACGGCTTTAGGTACCTACAGATATAATGCTTAATTATATCAAAAACGCCTTCAGAAAATTGAATTAACGGAAACTACGTAATCTGCAGCCTTTTTTAAGTAACACACTAGAGCTAACAGGATATTAGGGATTTTTTACTTCAGATTTATGGGTTAATATTTTTGAGAATTACTAAGACTGTTTGATACTTCCCTTTCCATAGATTTAGTACATCTTCTAATATGTATAAAATTCTCGTGTCGCGGTGTTTGTGGTTAAACTCCTCCGAAACGAAACGATTTTTTATTTTTTTATTTTAATTTTTTATGATATATCATACAAAAATACATACAACCCTAAATTTTCACCCTTCTACCACCAACCCCTATTTTTTTAATGGCGGTACGAAGTTCGCTGGGTCAGCTAGTAATAAATATATTTGTACCTTTAACAGGTGGTAATAATCGACGAAGTAGTGATGACGACTTCGGACGAGAAAGGCGGCATGGGCCCACCTCAGGCGTGCCTCGCGCACGACTACGACGCCATGAAGCCGGTGGTGCTCGCCACATGGAAACACGGCTTCCAAGGCGCCTGTCCGGATAAAAGCGCTATACTAGCGGAGTCTCAGGTGGGTGGTATAAGAAACGATAGTTTAACAGAAGTGGTGATAATGACCACTTCGGTCGAGAAGGTGCCTCTTGCACGACTACGAAGCCATAGAGCTGGTGGTGCTCGCCAAGTGGAAGCACGGCTTCCAAGATGCCTGCGAGGACAAGAGCGCTATACTGGCGGAGTCTCAGGTTGGTAAAATAGTAAACGGCAGTTTTATAGGTGATGATAATTGAAGAGGTTGTGATAACTATGACGCCCTGAAGCCGGTAGTGCTGCCCACTTGGAAACACGGCTTCCAAGGCGCCTGTCCGGATAAAAGCGCTATACTAGCGGAGTCTCAGGTGGGTGGGATAAGAAACGGCAGCTTAACAGGTGGTGATAATCGAAAAGGTTGTGTTGACTACGACGCCATGAAGCCGGTGGTGCTAGCCACTTGGAAACACGGCTTCCAAGGCGCCTGTCCGGATAAAAGCGCTATTCTGGCGGAGTCTCAGGTGGGCGGGATAAGAAACGATAGTTTAACACAGGTGGTGATAATCGACAAGGTTGTAATGACGACTTCGGTCGAGAAGGTGCCTCGCGCACGACTAAGACGCCATAAAGTTGGTGCCGCAGAAAAGTAAGACAGAGAGCATTTCATTGATTGAATAATGAATTGAATTGCATTTTTAGTTGCAATTTGTCATCCGCATCGTGATCGCGACAGCGCTATACGAAAAAGTAAGACAGCGATAATTACATGTCTATGAATGAATTTTTACTACGCCGCTACCGCAAGCGATTATGGCATTAAGAGTGACAGAGCGGGTCTTTCCGCGAGTGTTCCAAGTAAAAACTGTACAGTCTACCCACACTATCGTCTATGATTAGAAATAATAGTTCAAAGATTCCCTTACAAACTTCCTTTACCTAACAAAAACAATTTACATGTCTCCGTTTCTATTTTCATAAAAATACGAAAATATAGTATATCGCATGAATAAATCGTATGCTCTAAAAATAAGTTAGACGTTACCTTGACATTTTAAAATCTATTTTTGTTAAACCGATTTACTGTGTTGTCGTCAGTAATAAACATAATGCAATACCTTGTTAATATTTTATAGGTTGTTCAAGAAAGTCTTCAGATACCTGGAACTGGTCTCAACCTGGTCTATCACAGCTCGAGAGCAGCTGGATACCTGTCCACTATTCAACTGCAGCTGACTCCAGAGAAAGTTCCCCCAACTCTCGCCCTCATCCATCTGAGGATCACCATCGAGGGAATACTCTTCGAGAAGACCTTTGAAGCCGACCCCGTCATCAAGTTCACTTACCCTTGGAACAGGCTCAATGTCTACAGACAGAGGGTGTATGGTGTCACTACCGCTTTAGTCAAAGTCGGATATCAGTATACTGATTGCAAGGACATAATTTGGAACGTACAAACCACCAAACTCAGTGGTCACGATATGAGTATCTCCGATGTCGGCGGTTGGAACTTGGATATCCATCACAGATACAACTTCCATGAAGGTGAGAATTAAAGTCGTTTTTTCAATAAGTAAACTGATGATCGTTTTATAATTTCTATTCAAATGATTCAGGTATTTTTGTAAGGCTTATTAGTCAGTTAAAAAAGTAGGCAAGCTTTAGACACGCAACAGTTATTGCTCTAGTAACGTACAATATTTGTTCAATTAGTTTATGATTAAATTATGAACACATTAATTCTGAACACTTGAGTTGAATAAAAAGTAGATTGCCTTATTAAATAATGCGATTCAACTAAGAATAGGACCGATTGGGCGCCATATTGTGGCGTCGTAGCTGTCAATTCAAACCAGTTAGGTAGAGTAAGCAAAAAAGTTTTAATTTAATAAATTTTATTTACCTAGATTAAATGATAAAAAATATCAGATTTTTATAAATAATTATTTATTAAGACTGAGTGATAAGAAACATTAATCCGCTCATCTCTGTACTACTGACGGAGTAGTCATTATCATCACTGATGCGTTCGGCTATAAAATAAAATATCTATTATTGTAGGTTTTAAAACGACAACTTAATTAAAAATAAAAACGGTCTCCACGGTTAACTTTTTTACCTGTATTTATCATAAAACTAAAGTGGATGCGGGTTCGAGTCCCGTCCGCTGCCTGGTCCGCGTGGATTTTTTTCTAGTAAACTTTTCTTTAGTTTTAGTTACCTTATAATTATGACTACTAAACTCAGCACAATTTACTCACAGGCATCCTGCAGAAAGGCGACGGCGCAAACATCTACCTGAAGCACAAGCCGCGTCTGATCATCACTGCGATGGGTGACGGCCGCCAACGCGCGCTCGGCTGCGGCGGAGAATGCGCCGGCGCTGCCGCCCGACAGAGGCTGTTAGCGCCAGTAGCGTTAACTGCGGCACCAGACAGGGCTATATTCGTGGGCGACTTCAATCTAGTTAGGAAGATCGGCACGGATGGAACAGTGCGCACGGTGGTTAAACTGAAGTGAGTATACATATCATCATCATCATCAGCTTATTAATGTCCCCACTGCTGGGGCACAGGCCTTCCCTATGGATGGAATAGGGAGATTGGGCCATGACCCACCACGCTGGCCCAGTGCGGATTGGTGGGTGCTAACGACTGCAGATGCAGCCAGGACCAACGGCTTAACGTGCCTTCCGAAGCACGGAGGAACTCGAGATAGTAAATTTTTGGTCACCCATCCAATGTTGAGTTGGAAAGTTGCTTAACTTCAACGATCGCAGCTGATCGCGCTAACCACTTGCGCCATCGAGCTCCTCATAGAGTATACATCTTTAACACAAAGTAGAATATTAAGGATTTTGCTATCATGGACCATTGAATGATCCATGCTGGGGTACAATCGTTCCCTTTATCTGAATCATATTGGAACATGTAATCAAGTTTTATCTGGTAGTTTGTCGCATTTAAATCAAACTACAATAAAAGCTTGTTTTCTTTCGTTCTTATTAAAAATAATTTTATTCCAAAATTAGCATACACAACATTCTCAAAATTCTCATTTTTCTTTTCCAGCGCCACTCGTGTCTCCTACCGCTACCATATGGCCCTGTCCCCGCTCGACGGCACTCTCTACATCTCTGACCCGGAATCGCACCAGATCATCAAAGTCCGCAACACCGACGACTACAGCGACCCGGAACGCAACTGGGAAACCGTCGTCGGATCCGGAGAGAGGTGCCTTCCCGGAGACGAAGCTCATTGCGGCGACGGAGCTTTAGCCAGAGACGCAAAACTAGCCTACCCCAAAGGAGTCGCTGTGTCCATAGATAATGTCCTCTACTTCGCCGACGGCACGAACATTCGAATGGTAGACCGAGACGGCATCATCACGACAGTGATAGGAAACCACATGCACAGAGCGCATTGGAAACCAATCCCATGTGAAGGCACGCTGAGCGTGGAAGAGGTCCATCTCAGGTGGCCTACGGAACTCGCCATTAATCCTTTAGACAACAGCCTGCATATTATAGACGATCATATGATCTTGCAAATGGCTCCGGACGGCCGAGTGAAAGTCATCGCCGGAAGACCATTGCACTGCCCGTCGCCTTTGACAGGATACGATATGGAATTGGCCACGTATGCTACCTTGGTGATGCCACAAAGTATAGCGTTCGGAGCTGCAGGAGATCTGTACGTTGCGGAGAGCGACTCACAAAGAATCAACCGTGTACGCCTTATCACCACCGACGGAAAGATTTCACTGTACGCAGGTGCTGAATCTAAGTGCAATTGCTTAGAAAGAGGTTGTGATTGTTTCGAAGCCGATCACTTCTTAGCTTCTAATTCAAAGTTCAACACGATTTCAGCCGTCATCGTGAGCCCTGATGGCATAGTCCACATCGCAGACCAGGCAAACTATAGGATTCGTTCCGTAATGGCAAGTATCCCTGATGCGAGTGGAGCGAGAGAATATGAAATATATTCCCCTGATACGCAAGAAATATACATCTTCAATAGGTTTGGTCAACATATTATGACAAAAAATATCCTTACTGGAGAAAACAATTACGTCTTCACGTATACCGTTAACACTAGTAATGGTAAATTGAGCACGGTAACTGATGCCGCCGGCAACAAAGTCTTCCTATTACGCGATTACTCTAGTCTTGTAAATTCGATAGAAAACACCAAAGGTCAGAAGTGCAGATTGAGAATGTCAAGGATGAAAATGCTTCAAGAGCTAAGGACACCGGACAATTTCAATGTCACCTTCGACTACCACGGAGCAACTGGTCTATTGAAAGCTAAGTACGACAGCACTGGAAGAAGTTACATCTATAAATATGATGAGTTTGGTAGACTGACTTCTGCGGTAACACCGACTGGTAGAATTATCAATCTTACATTCGATTTGAGCCTCAAAGGTGCTACTGTGCTCGTTAGTGAGAATAACAGGAAACCAGTATCAATACTTATCAAGGGATCATCAGTTAGAACTAAAGTTGGAGAAGCTGAAAAGAAAACTATAATTTCAACTGATGGTAGCATTTCTTCAAGCATGCCATGGGGTCACATCATATCTACCGACACCGTTCCATATACTATCCTATCTGAAATAGACCCTATTTTAGGTGAGAGCTACCCTGTACCAGCAAAACAGAGAACAGAAGTCGGAGGAGACCTAGCCAACCGATTCGAATGGCGGTATTTCTTACGCAGACTACTTTCAAACAAAGGAAAATCAAGCAAAGCTGTTGCTCAAATTGGTCGAAAATTACGTGTGAATGGAGAAAATCTTTTGACTCTTGAATACGACAGAGATACTTCAACTGTGGCTGTGTTAATGGATGACAAAGTAGAACTTCTGAATGTTACATACGATAGAACGGCAAGACCGGTAAAATGGGGACCTAGAAGCGGCATATTCGCAGAAGTAGAACTTGAATATGACCGATTCAATAGACTCACGAGATGGAGTTGGGGTGATCTTAACGAAACATACGTCTTCGATAGAGCAGGAAGACTACACGAGATTCGTTACGGTGATGGATCATCATTGGCTTATTCATTCCGTGATATGTTTACGAGCTTGCCGTTGAAAGTAACGACTCCACGAGGTAGCGATTATCTGCTAGATTACGATGACTCAGGTGCGCTACAAAACCTTACAACACCTCGAGGTCATATTCACACGTTTGCTCTGATGACATCCCTTGGATATTTTAAGTACCAGTACTTCTCGCCAATGAATAGGCATCCGTATGAAATCCTATATAATGATGACGGCCACATTTTAGCCAAAATATTCCCTCATCAATCTGGTAAGATACTGTATGTCTATGACAGCACTGGAAAGCTTGAAACAATATTAGCTGGAGCGTCTGCTATAAGATACGTGTATCATGAAAACACACATCTCGTGAAGAATGTCGAAATAACAGATCCTGATTATGAACTGAAGCAGGATTACAAATACCACGCAGGTATATTGAAAGATGAAAAGATGAAGTTCAACTCTAAGAGCGGACTCAACAACGCCCACTTCAAGTATCAATATGATGGCAACGCTCGGCTTTCGACCATAGATGTCAACATCAATAGCAAAGAAATGCCCCAGTTAAGATTGAAATACAATCAGAACTTGGGTAGTCTCGAAGGCGTAAGCGATTTGAGAATCTTCAGAAACACGTTCAATCGTTCTGTGATGCAAGACACTAGCAAGCAATATTTCACTATAACGGATTACGACGATTACGGTAGAATCAAATCCATACTAATGAACATAAAATCTTTCGACGTATTCCGCTTAGAACTGGAATACGACGTAAGGAATAGAATCAAATCAAAGAAAATGATGATCGGCGATACGACCTCGAACGATAGAATCAGCTACAACTATGACGGTCATCTGATGGAAGTAGTGGGTTCTGAGGATGACTGGAAGTACGTTTACGATGAGAATGGCAACGTCATCGGTGTTATAGAACATGGCGAGAAACGTTATCTGGGCTACGACATTGGCGATAGAGTTGTCCAATACGGCGACATAGAGTTCAGCAGTTACGACGGACGCGGATTTGTCATCAGACGAGGAGAACAGAAATACAGATATAATTCACGAGGCCAGTTCGTGCACGCTTTCGAAAGGGAGAAGTTCCAAACTTGGTACTACTACGACAACAGAAACCGATTAGTCGCTTGGAAAGATGATAAGAATAATGTCACTCAGTTCTTCTACACTAATCCTCAAACGCCGAACCTTATCACACACATGCATTACCCGAAGGCTGAGAAGACTGTGCGATTCCTTTACGACCAAAGAGACTTCCTAACCTGCATTGAAACAGAAGACTCGCGCTTCTATGTCGCCACAGACCACAACGGTTCACCTTTGGCCGTATTCGATATAAATGGAGAGATAGTCAAAGAAATAAAACGAAGTCCGTTCGGAAAGATTATGAAGGACTCTAATCCTGGATTCTACATCCCAGTAGATTTCCACGGAGGCATATTTGATTATAACACGAACTTGATTTACTTGAACAACAGACTGTACGATCCTGTGGTGGGACAATGGATGACACCTAGTTGGGAACATCTCGCGACCAAGTTGAGTCTTCCCACTGACATTTTCATTTACAGATTCAAAAACAACGATCCTATAAACAGGAACCAGAACGTCCCCTATATGACCAGCCTCGGAAGCTGGCTGCAACTGTACGGATACGATATAGATAAGATGATGGGATCCAAATACATTACTAACATGATCTTCCAGCCGATGACATCAGTGACAGCTCCTCAGCTCGCTCCTGACTTCGGAGTGATGTCTGGACTCCAATGCATCATAGAAAAGGTAGGCAACCTCAAAATCATATATCGACATTATTTAGACTACCAAACTAATCTTGGAAGATTTTCTTATTGTCTTTTCTTACTTTCAGGTGAATGACAAGCTGTCGGATATAGACTTCGTACCGACGCCGTTGCTAAAGATGGAGCCTATCACCAGGAACTTGCTTCCACGGGTGTCGTACAAACGTGGAGTGTTCGGTGAAGGAGTTCTTATATCCAGAGTAGACGGCAAAGCGTACATCAGCGTCGCCGACGGCGCCAACAGTGTGGTGGAAGACGTTATAACGACAGTGTTCAACAACTCATACTTCCTGGACGTACACTTCAGCATCCACGACCAAGACGTGTTCTACTTCGTGAAGGACAATTCGCTGAAGATCAGAGACGACATGGAGGAGCTGAGACGGTTGTCGGGCAAATTCAACGTGTCCCAAGACGAAACGAACGATCAAGGCTTAGAGGTAATTTCTATAAAACACTTTAAAAAAGTATAAGGATAATGAAAGAACACGTAAATGTCTTTGAAATGTTTGCTTTCTGCTTTGTTACGTACTTTGTTATTTGATGTGTAACATCTTTCCTCTCGCTTTCCTGCAATTTGTGGGAGTGATTTCGTGAAATGGGACGGAAGTGTGTAACAGGAAGTCGCGAAAGCGCGCGCTATTTGATTTGATTTTAGAACATAATGTTCAAATGGCCTATTCCTTTTGTAGTAGGTTTTATTTCTTGTTTTACTAATATAAGGTGAGGTTTGAAATGTTACACATCATACTAGCTCGTTTTTTTGTGGGATTTCCTTGCCTTACAGGCCTCGTTACTATTCGTATAATCCGAAGAATAGTATACTATCTGTATTTTTCATAATAGTTTATGAAAAGTACAGATAGAAGAGTCAAGTAATATTTATGTACTCTGTGATTGGACTTCAAAAATTTTTATTCAGTATAGTATCATTTCTTAAGTCGAGTGTTGCTTTGTTACAAAAGTCATTTGTTTGTCATACTGTCAAGCATCAATTTTATTCATAATTAAAACATTTTCATCGTAGGTACGGGTACACGCCGTCGGCAAAGGCTCAGCGCAGGCAGTGATAGTGCTCCGATACGGCGTCGATCCCGCACAGGAGAGGATCAAACTGCTGAAACACGCGCACAAACGCGCCGCGGCCCGAGCGTGGGAGAGAGAGAAGGCTCTAGTAGCCGCAGGCTGGGAGGGTCGCGGCTCCTGGACGGAGGAAGAGAAGGAGGAGCTCATCTCCCACGGCATCGTCGACGGCTGGGCGGCGCGC
This sequence comes from Chilo suppressalis, assembly GCA_902850365.2. Classification (NCBI taxonomy): domain Eukaryota; kingdom Metazoa; phylum Arthropoda; class Insecta; order Lepidoptera; family Crambidae; genus Chilo; species Chilo suppressalis. The sequence continues at coordinate 3,405,655 of OU963894.1, forward strand.
GACGTACACTCCGTGTCCAAATACCCGCAGCTGGCCGACGACCCCGCCAACATAGTGTTCGTCCGCGACGGCAGACGGAAACGGAGAAAGAGCGGCCGCGCGCGACACCGCTCGTGACTCCACTAACGTGCCATAACGCCCGCCATGTTGGATCCCGCGCGTGAAGTCCGCCATCTTGAAGAAAATGGCGGCTTTCCCGCGCGACGATCGGCCTCTGTAGGACTTTAGTTCTCACTATTTTTTATATAGGACTGAAATATTTTCGATTAGCCGCGGGCTCTCGCGATCGATGTAGCTCTGGTAAATAGTCAAATAAGGAATGGGACTGAGAGGAAATTGCGTGTGAAAGGTGAATCCGCGACTCGGATTCGGTTCGTGTGAGGCTAAGGCGCTCCGTACGCCTTGAGGACGGTTCCTGTATTTCGTTGCTTCTCGTACTTAGGCTTTATGATTTGTAACCCCGTAATTATTATGGTGAGCTTATTTTTGATAAGTTGACCCCCTTCGTTGGACTGATTCGAATCTCATGTAACAACTCACGACAGGGTACCGACTCATGAAAAACTAAATTTTGAAATTTATAATAAATTAATAATACGTCGAACTGAGCATAATAATGAAATGAAAATACTCAAACGCGATCACAATTTACATAATTTTTATTGATATTAATTTAACTCAATATTTTTTACTATTGTAAACATGATCTGAGGTCTTATATCCTTGCATATACTCGTATACATTCACCATGTAGAATTAATATAATTTCACGAATCAATATATTCCTATCACATTTTAGCCAAATATTTCGTTCTATCCATTTAAAATTTAGGTATTTGTAAATATTAATATTTTATTCTTGTAGTTGTTCCTTTTTAATGTTAGACCTAAGGTCTTTTTTACTTCGCAATACTGTTACTATTTAAGCAATAATTTTTGTATTTTTTATATTGTCTTACTTAATAGGTCTGACTCTTCAAATTGATGTCCCCTACTTGTTTTCGCCTTTAGGGACCATGTCGCATTAAATTTGCAGAGATCAGAAAGTCTTGTAAAGTCGTATCAGTTTCCTATCCTATAGCCAGACATTTCGTTCGGAGTGACAGAGTTCTAAGTAGCCATACACTAATCTTACAGTAACAGTAGAACGGCCTCATAATAGACAAATAACAAAAAAATTAAAGTAAAATAAAAATAAAAATTACAGTGAACGTTAATACGTACATTCTGCATGTGTTGTGCAATAAACGATCAGTAGGATTTACAGTATCCATTTAGGGGATAACTTCTCGGTGACTTATTACACTGCGCATTTATTTTAGACTGAGGTATTTTATATTAGGACGCCATGTAGACACTGTCATTAGTCAAAATCCTAAACGCGTTTTTGTCGCATTCGAAAACGCAACAGTAGATACCTATAGGACATACACAAAGCACTTGTTATATTCACTTGGGGATTCCTTCCATCCTTCCATGTGTTTCTTTAATTTATTCCCAAAAACAGAATGACGGGGTACAGTAAACGAAATTCTATTTAGTCCGTCAGTTCGATAACCAAAAAATAATGGACACGTATTTTTTCTTTAGGCAATCAACCAAAAAATGACAAAGTTATAGCGCGTCAAAGTTTGGGAGTAGGGGCTCGTGACGTCACTTTTAAGTGAAAATTGTCCAAAAACGTAACGTCATGCGACTTTTCAAATCAATATATCTCGGCAATGTTTATATTATGTGAAAAAAGAAAAAATACGTGACAAATACTTTTTGATAATCTACCTGATAAACGAAGAAAAAAAAATTAGTCATCATCCCTATTCAAATGCAGCACAAACTGGGATGAAGCTTTACATTACCTTTCATCCTTTCGTAGTTCATCCAAGTCTTTGCTTTACAAAAAAAATGACAGTTGGAATACATGGCCACAGATTTATAGTTCCACGTTCCTTCGAGTCATAAGTCAGCGAGAAGGCATTTAATAATGAATTGTAATTTAAAAAAGGTAGTTTATATAGTACATGTCCATATGTGTCTCATTTAAATTGTGGTGTCTATTCTGTGTTAGAGGTACTAATTTAATGCTAGATGACTGAGTGGCTGGTGATATGATGCGGATATTTTTTACAAAAAAAAAGTATATTGAAAGGGGAATAACTAAACTAAGTTTCCCGGGTCCGCTACCGATGACCCACGCGAAGGTGATATTTTTGCAAAATGTGACTAAACGAAGCAATACATTGTAATGTAATACGTCTTAATTCTTTATTTAGTATAAAAATAAGGTGTAATTTTATTTAAACTAATATTATATATATTAATATGTATATTTAAAAAATATCTATTGTGAATGTAGTTATTGATTTTGCGGTGATATAAACTAGAGCAGTATAGTTATCTTTTTTAATAATGTATAAAGAATTCTAATTTGTAAATAGGTACTTAATGATTATGTAATCTGTAAAAATATTGTACATATCTTTACGCTTCGATTATTTATAATGTAAACCGTTAAGTGAACTAGGGATTATGTGAAAGAAATAAATTGTAATATAATACCGGATAGTTGCGGGCGGTGAATCTTTCTTAGTAAGCAACCCCTGTCAGTTTCCTTGGCAATCGGACAATGAAAAAAACCCCAATTTGTTACTGCAATCTTTGAGCTGCAAACTGGAAGGTGTCAAAGCCACAAACATTCTCTTTAGGTAAAAAAAGGTTATCTGCATTTTATAAAAAAAAAAACTGTAATTTACTCTATTCCAGGCGTAAGGCGAATGTAGTGTAAAATTTAGTTTTAAAAAATGTGTAGATAATTTTTGAGTACTTTTATGGGACATCGTGTACTTAGTTATTGACTTATCCAGTCTGCAAGCCTTCAGGTGACCTCTCACGTAGCTTCATACTTGACAAAACAATTTCACAATCAATCATTATCATAGTATGAATTACACATCCATTTTTTAAAAACTCCTGTACCTACCAAAGACCTGCTTCCAATTTTGAAAATTATTGTCGTTTTAATCAACATCATAGTTATTTAGCTACTTCAAAATACTATATTTTATCAATAATGTATTAAAAATTAAATCATAAAATCAATGAGTTATATATCTCAAATGTTTAATATTGATATTTTTGTCAAGTGAGCAGGTGCGTGTATAGGCACATCAAAACGCAATACTATAGTCACAGACATAGACCGAAAACTTTAGTGCAGTCGCACGTGAACAGACTTACCATAGACTATATTTCTAGACTCTTAGAGCTTCGATGCGGAACATCACGAACTGCATTTACAAATAAATTGTAGAAATTAATTCCTTGTGCTGCATTTAATTTGTACTGTTGTAGATACTGCGTTGGCTGTAAGACTCGGTGGATGATGCCTTCTTACATCCAATATAAAAAAAAACAAATTAATGTAAAGTATTGTCTAAACTAATTGTAACCTTATTTCAAATATCCAAAAATCTTTTGTCATTTACGATATAAATGTTTAAAAAAGAACAGTATTGTTTACTTTATCGTAATATTTGTTATTCCTAATCATAAAAACACCGTATTTCATAGTCTTAGAATCATTTTTGTATACTATAAAAGCACCCATAATGAAATTGGGCAAAAATTGGGTTTCCTAATTGTAATACTATAATTTTATTCAAACAAACCAATTGTCACCGAGTTTGCCAGTGAGACTTGAATGTATAGGTACGTTAAAATGTTCGAGTGCTCTCAATTTAACAGTCTTCCTAACTTTAAGATGTCTGTCAGATAGTTATCTCACAGATAGGTAGATTCTTAAGTTGGGAAGCGTCCGAGTATTCATCGTATAGTCTGCTATACTCAGGTAGTCAGAATGCGTGCGTGCTGTAAGAGACGATGTAAGCATGTACAATAATAAATATAGAAAGTATTCTAATGGAATATGTAATAAAACATTAAAACTGAGTCGACACGTTTCATTTTTTTAAATCCCCGATATTTTTAAACATATTGAATACTCTGCTCACGGATGCGGAATATTCAGCAAGAAAGGAGGCTGTAATCTTAGATTAAAACAAAAAGGGTAGATACGGTACGCTCATAGTTGCATCAAACAAAAACTGATCACACTTTACTACATATGCAAAACTCACACATCCACCTGTTTGTAAAGATACAATCGAACGAACGAAACAGCAATTTCAGTTTCAACGGCAGCGCGAACGGGACGGCGAGATCCGCGTCACTGCATCACCGACCCGAACGAAACAGCACGTTAAGTTTCAACGGCAGCGCGAACGAGACGGCGAGATCCGCGTCACTGCGCACTACCGACCAGTACTCGACGTCACCACCGAATAAGATTCAAAACAAACAGCAATTTTTATGAAAAAATATATTTTTTAGTACTTACGAATGAAAAGTTATTTTAGTAGCAATTTGAGCACTTTTCAAAAACACACTTAGGCATTGTTTTATCATATAAACACAAAATATTAGCAATATTTCTTTTTGGGGTTCACATGTAAGTCGTTTGCATGTCAAGTTGTGACTAAAGCGATTAGGGTCGTGGACCACAATTTATGCGGGTCACTTTTGTGAGGCTAGTGCCGTATCTACCCTTTTTATTTTAATCTAAGGCTGTAATTGGTCGGATTAACGGCAACAATACAATCCGGCCAATAACAAAAAAATATAGTATATTGCGACAAGGATCTTTAGGTAGGTAGCAATAATGAGGGCTACCGTTTTTGTCTCACCAGATGGCGCCACTGTTGAGTGAGGTCCTGAATTGTAACTTTTAAAGTTAATTAATACACGCATGAAATCAAAGTTTACAATTAAATCATATTTTATTACAAAATAACCATATCCTAAACATAATCGCCCATACCAGTGTTGCGCAGTTGCGTTTTGTTCGGAAATAATGAGGACATAATATTTTTTCTTAGCTCCGCTTTTAAATAACGGACATTCACTGCCACGTAACTCATATTTGCCATAATTAAGCTGAGTTATTACCAAATATCCACAACATCATTTTAATTAGAAATAAACCCGCGTAGTCAACCTACAATCAATAACATTTGACATTTCGGAGACCTCACGCTACACTAGCGCCTCTAGTGGCAGATTCATGTGCTATTTTCCGCCGTCTTTGTAAACGTCATATTTTGTATGTCAATTACGTAGACAGTGGCGCCCTCCTGAACTGTCACTCACATTCATAAAGATCTTTGTCGCATTGATTTGTATATTGATCATCTGATTATAACCCTAAGACTGGACGCGCACAGACGTTTCGGTTTTTTTATTATGAGTCTGAACCGAACATTGTTTTCTTCCATTCTGAAAAAATCAGAATAGTATGCGCCTTGGTAAATATCTTGTATGTAATGATGTGCATTCAGTGTATGTACACTCGCGGAAAGGCCCGCTCTGTCACCCATAATGCCATAATCGCTTGCGGTAGCGGCGTAGTAAAAAATCATTCATAGACATGTAATTATCGCTGTCTTACTTTTTCGTATAGCGCTGTCGCGATCACGATGCGGATGACAAATTGCAACTAAAACAAATGCAATTCAATTCATTATTCAATCAATGAAATGCTCTCTGTCCGACTTTTGTGCGGCGGCCCGGATTGGCGCGTCCGACGCGAAGGCGGGGCGTAGTAAAAACTACTGTAGAAAAGTGACTGAGCGCAAAATTCCGCGATAGTACGTGCATTCAATTGGGATTCCTATATCAGGACCCCGTACATGTGCGCCCAGTCTAATACTAAACGGAATGAAGTCCAGTCGAAAACCATTTGGTGATTACAAATGAACTTTTATTGGCCACGATTGTGCGCGACGACAGCGCCAACTAGCGGTTACAATTACGGCGGAAATTTAATGTCAAATAGCTAATAATTTCAATGATATATCGTAATTTACATAAATTCTATTCGATCGTGTAAATCTATAGTGTCGATAGTAAAGAAAGGTCAACTTTCGTGTTTCCCGTCTAAAATGCCCGAATTAAAAAAACTGGAAGTACACACAGACTTACTCATAGCTGACTTCACGAGAAGAAATGATAACCAATAACACATTTAATATACAGGGTGTAAAAAAACCGATAACGAAATCGAAGGCCACGTATTTTCCACATCATGACGATCATTTTTTTCTTCTGGACCATACCTGGGGGCCAATCGCCTAACGGAAATGCTTTGGGAAACGCTAACGCTTACGATTTTATATTGTTATTTCTAGCCGCCTGAGGTTTTCGAATACCTCACGGTCATTTTTTTTAATATTGTTATTACCAATGCAAAAGAAAAAGAAAGAGCGCGAGGCATTTGAATACCTCAGGCGGCTAGAAATAACAAAATAAAATCGTAAGCGTTAGCGTTTTCCAAAGCATTTCCGTTAGGCGATTGGCCCCCTGGGAAATTTATGGCTATGGAGATATTGAAACTCAAAAACAAAATATTTTTTTCAAGATTTATACATTAATATTTACAAAAAAATATTTAGAAACTTTTTTATCTACGCACTTAGTCACACGCACACACATACACACAGGCACATTCTTTGCGTAGCGCCACAGTAGCGGGCCGCGCTATACATTGCGTACTGAAAAAAAAAGTATTTTTTAACTTAAAAATACAAATTTTTCCCACGTATAATATTTTGTAATATGACTTGTTTGGGTGTACAGAATGCGTAGTTTAAGTCTTTGTCATAGGTTTTTTTATACCCCGTATATACCAAACAACTTTATTTTGATTGATAGATAGATATGGGTAGCGAAAAACTTTTTGATTAAAACCATAGACATAAAAGTTGTTCTATGTAAAATTGCTACTGCCCAGGCTTCCTTGTCTATGGTCGTTGCTCACGAAGTTTGCCGGGGTGTACCAGTACCTACATCACCTTTTAAACAATGCGTAAAAGCTCGTATAAGGGAAATAAGAAAGAGTAAGAAGAAATAATAATAAAAAATATACCTTATTATAATAAATAATTGAAACAAACTGTTAGCATTATAAAAATAATTTATTGTTAATATAACATCTATCAAATACAGTAACACTAGATATTTACTAATTTATCTTCTATTTGTGAATGTTTATGTCACAAGTTAATCTGGGCGGGACTTTAGTGTCCTAACATTTTTATACAATCAGTTTAATATAGAGGCACATCTATCATTGAGGATAGACTTCAGTGTTAGCCAAAGGGAAAAATATATTTTTTTAACAGCCGCACGCCGGGGTGTTTATTAATTTTATTAAGTTTCAATGAAGTTAGTGTCATTGCTTTCTTTCCGATAGCAATATACTTACTTTCACAAGCATTAAAGGAGAATGTTCAAAAATGGTAGTCAGCTCTGATTGTAGTTTGAGTCGTCGTTTCTCGATTTATAAACTAAATCCCATTTAACCAGTTATGAAAATAGAAAAAGAATCTTAGTCCATAACCAGTTAGGAAATGGTAAATAACAATTCCTCTAGCCGCGATGAAACATAGATCATATTTGAAATAGTGTTTTATGTAATAAAATAAATAATAATTAATAAATAAATATTTCCAACACTCACACCAATTAGCCCAGCCCCAAAGTAAGCACTGTAAGGCTTGTGTTATGGGATGCTAGGTTAACGGATAGAATACATATACAGTACATATATGAGTATTTTTATATAGAAATACATATTAAACATCCATGACTGGAGTACAAATGCTTGTATCTATCACACAAACATCTGCCCCCACCGGGATTCGAACCCGGGACCTCTCGAGTCGGCGTCACCATGAAACCCGGCGCACAAACCACTCGGCCACGGAGGTCGTCAGAATAAACAGATAATATTATTTTTGTCCTGACGTCTTATAAATTGATGAACACCGGCTGCACGCACGAATAAGTGTGAAGTCATGTCACGTCTGAGTACGTAATCTTTGTAAGGTTATATTATTGATTTAAATTGTTTTAATATCATTGTGAAAACAGAATATTCAAACTACATATATATTATTGTAATCCTTATACATCTATGATGGATTGTCAATTGGCCTTTGTAACCAAGCTATGGAAGAGCGGTGCATCTTAACACAAGCAATTTTACTGCTTAAAAGGATATTGTAGTAGGCTAAGTTACCCAAATAAACTATTTTGTATATGTAGTCACTAGCGATATAACGAATGTAATTTTTTGAACATTAGCGAATGCGAATATTTAGTTTTTGTTCAAAATTGGTGCCAATTGTCCGTGGCATGGTGGCATTCCACTCGCGCCGGTCTTTTCGTAAACAAAGCAAGTGAATTTTGAGGTTAAAATTGGAATAGTGATTTATTAAAGAAAGTAAATCAAATTTTAGTGAAATATTGACATATTTCACACCTTGCGATGCTGAACGAGCTAAATGCAAGCTGTGTAACAATGAATATTCAAGGAAAGGAAGAACTACAGCGTCTTCAAGTTGTTTTTTTCTAATATTCGTATTCGCAAAACATTCGCAGAGATTTTGCGAATGAGAATGCGAATATTCGTTACATTACTAGTAGTCACGAGTTAGTTTAACGTTCGTGTGTGAGGTGAGGTCGAGGAATTCCTACGAACCTACCTCCCCCTCCCTGGGGTCGCAAATAAAATATATTCTAGTTTTTTGTCAAACTATTAAAATTTAAGTGCACTACATCTCATAAAAAATTTGAGTCTGCCGGAGACTCCCTACTATGCTCCATGCAAATTTGAACAGTCTCCCTATAATGACATCTCTAGCACGGTAATATTATCTATACAGTATTGTGACCGGCCCTGTCCTTGAAATAACTGCCTACGGCCGAGCGGGGCGTAAACACGCGGTAGGGCTGCCCGCCTACAGTATTTTAATTTCATCTACATAATTGAGTTTCTTTCTAGTTTTGTGATTGTAAATATTTTATTTCATATGTAAAAAAATGTTGTGAATGAACTAGGAAGTGTTTCATAAAATACATGTTATTTTAAGTGTAATATTTTATAAAAAAAAATATAGATTTGAGAAAGAAAAATATTAACACCTCGAATGAGACGTACGAAAAGTTTTATTATTAAATTTAATAGTATAATAAATACACATTCGTATAAATAGTTTAATTATTGAAGAGTTCAAGCAACCAAAAACAGCACAATATCGACTATTTTCCATATTAAATTCTGTGGGTATCTACTTAATTCTATCAAATATTCACAATACAAACGTTTAAGCACGGCTAACTGCTAAACAATTCACACCGTTCCATAGTCGCTGCGGCGCATTCGCGACTGGATGCCCACCGGGTGCCGCGCGAACTCGAGTGGCGTAGGTATGACACGCTTTCCGACCGTTTGTATGAAGATAGAATACTGTATAGATAATATTACCGTGTCTCTAGTAGCGAACGTAAGTGTTAAGAAAATATATTCTATAAAAGATCTTTCAAAATGGTTGATAAAGAGGAAGAACCTACATAACAATATGTAGGTCTTTAGTTCTATTTTTATGAATTAAATATTGCTATTGTAGCTCAAAAGTCGGTAACAAACCATATTGTGGCAGTAAAGTTGAATCGTAAAGTAACGCACTGTCTACAGTGCACATTACAACTAGTGATATGTCTCACTTTAATTACACACATATTAAGGAACATTAAATAGAATCCCAAATACAAATCAACATATAAATCAACAATAATATAATATACATCTTTAATCACTATCACTACAGTAAGGTGCTGTCACACAACAATTATACAGCTATCTAGCAAATAAAACGCTCTATAAAATGTGTTATATGCTAATAATGAAACGAATCAAAAATCACGATGCAAAATAGAATATCAAAAAAAAAAACAAAATTTTTTGAACGCGACAAAGTAACATTGTCTGTCTGTTAAGCTTTCATATCCGAAACGCAGAACTGATTCTGATGAATTTTGGTATAGAGATAAATGGGAACTCATAGACAAGGGCATCACCTACTTTTTGTGCCGAAAATAAAACTTTGTACTTCGATTTACTTTTGTAGAAAGTAAACTCATTTATTGAAGTCAAATCCTTCACACCATAATAACGAACAGCTGTGTTGCTATCGTAGCTTTAATATAAAACGTTGCATAGCTGCCGTGTGGAGCACCTTTACATAAACATCTATAAAATAACTAATATAACCAAATTATACAACTATTAAAACATACTATTTTCTAAGGCAAATGTAAGGAAGGTTAGTCATTAAATCGTCAATTTATTTAAATATACTAGACTTCACTGGTTTATATTAAATAAAATATATGAACATTTTCATAAACAAAATTAATATAACATTTTGTGACATTAAATTGTAATTATCTATGATTTAGCCAAGGGCGGATACAGCTTTCGGCGGGGGGGTCATATAGCCAGCTTTGGCGCCAGGGGGGGGGGGGGGGTCATATAGTCGTGGTATATTAAATATTGAAAGTACTTAAATAAAATCGCCCTGGATTTGGTCCATCTGTACCCAGCCCAGGGGGGGGGGGGGGGGGTCATGACCCCCATGACGCCCCCCCCCCTGGATCCGCCCTTGGATTTAGCCTCAAAATTATTGAATACATAATTAAAGCGTGTAAATAAAAAAATATATGATAATAAATGTTTAAAAATTTCTAAACACTGGATTGTATTTAATATTATTATGGCATAATTTTAACAGGAACATCGATTCGGTACGATTATTTATTAAATGGCTATAAACGCAGTCAAAACACTCAATAAATATAGTGCTTATTGTTTGTGCCAGGGTAGCGTGAAGGATTAAATATATATAAAGTATGTCTAATAAGGGTGAGTCCGTCTCCTCGATTCATTGTTCTTAAGGCCTGCGAAGACGGAGGGACTCTTGTCCACGGATTTTTGTCCGCATAAATATATCGTTACTCGCGTCCGCACGAGAGGGATTAAAAATATCGCGTTCAAAAAGTCCAAATAACCGAGAGATCGGAGTGGACAAAAGGACGGGACAGCCACAGAAAAAGTAGAACTCATGTTGCGCGTTGGATCAGATAGTAACGAGATGGACCCAATATTCTCAATATATAGATAGGTCCGTCAAATGATTCCACCCAATCTGATGTTAAGTGACAGTGTAGTCCAGACGCGAAGATAGTCCAATCCTCACCCTGCCGGACTGCATGTTGCTTCTTCACGCCTCTTTTAAAGGATCCCAGGTTGTTAGACAGGCAGAGCATTCCATTTACGGTGGAACATTAACATTCCATTCCATGTCTTCTCTCTTACATAAACTTCATGTTAATTACAACACAACTTAATCTCAGAATATTTGCTTCCATAGCGAGTGCTTCACTAAATTTCCTGGTAACAAATGTTCGCACGCCATGTGCTTTGGGTCTGCGGCAAAATCTCGGCGGATTTTTCTCTTTGATTCAGTGATTTTTGTCTTTTAGGGGCAAAAGTCCTGCGTCTGCGCAAGCCTTTACAGTAATATTTTAACATAAGGAGTTTGTGATGTCCCGTTATTAATACAATTTATTAAAAACACCTTTATGTAACAACAAACAAGTATGTAACAAAAGACATATAATCGCTTTTTACCCTTTTGGACATACTTTATACACATGACGTCCCACACATTCCCGCTAGATGATTTTAGGTCACCTTTCCCATCATCATAATGAGCCTATTGATATCCCCACTGCAGGGGCAAGGCCTTCCCTACAAGTAGCTAGAATAGGAAAGACGAGCCATGATGGTGGTACATCACGCGGGCCCAGTGCGGATTGGTGGGTGCTAACGACTACAGATGCAGCCGGGACCAACGGCTTAACGTGCCTTCCGAAGCACGGAGGAGCTCGAGATAATAAATTTTTGTACACCTGTCCAATGACCGGCAATTGCGGAAATTAGCAGTCCAAATGCGAAAATCAATGTGCCATCTAGCTCCTCGCAATACGATGATGGTATTTTTTTAACTGAAGTTACATTTAAACCGGAATTAAAGTTACAAAATTAATTCTAACGAATTAGAAATGAAATACGGAATAAGAACTGCGCTAAAAAGTGATTTCACGCAAACTGCGATCGAGTGGGCGGGGCGAAAAAATGCGATCAACATGCCGTTCATGGGATTGGTTGGAATTTCCTTTTAACATTATCTTACCCACAATGAATTGATAGCCGAATTGATTTACGGATATATCATTTGTCAAATTTGTCGCGTTAGTTTATGCTAGTGTAGGTGCTCGATGGTGCGGGCGGTTAGCGCGTTCGGTTGCGATCGTTGAATTTAAGCAACTTTCACAGTGGTCGATCATTGGATGGGTGACCAAAAATCTTCTATCTCGAGTTCTTCCGTGCTTCGGAAGGCACGTTAAGCTGTTGGTCCCGGCTACATCTGCAGTCATTAGCACCCGCCAATCCGCGCTGGGCCCGCGTCGTGAGTCATGGCGCAATCTCCGGAATAGAGTATTCCATCCATAGGGAAGGCCTATGCCCCAGCAGTAGGGACATTAATAGGCTGATGATGATTTGTACGCTTCCATATCATTTCTTATTCTTTGAAAATTCCTCTATAAACCCTATCGCTTACATCTCATACTTTTGTGATTACAAATCTATTTTTGACATTACCGTGCGATCCTAGGCCATACTAGTACAAAACGTATGAAAAAATATCTTTTACCTTACACACTTAGCTATATAAAAGCATCCTAAGTTGACTACAGATATCACATAATTACCATCTAAACAGGCCGACTCATTTAAAAGCAATGATATTTACATCAAAATCTTTGTAACATCAATATATTCTACATTCAACAAGACTTAATACTATTCACCTTTGTTTAAAATAACAGTGTTGCCAACTACATAGTTTAGCAAAATGCCAGCTGTCAAAAAGTTCAATGCTAAAGATTTATAAATCTTGTATGAAACATAAATTACGCACTTTAACCTTTATATTACATTATATTATAATAAGAGGTACATACAATCATATAATTATATATCAGTTAAAATACTCGTATAAAATAATTTTGACTAGCCGTTAAAAAGACTTGATTGTTTTTAAGACAAAATATTTGTATACAATTAAATAAAGGAATAATTATGGAACGATAAGTAACTAAATACATTATAATTTTACATTGCGTGTAAAATATCGATCTATACCGATTTAATACAAAATGAGTTTTTGTTTTTTTTTTATTGTGCAAGAACAATGAATATTTTTTTGTATGTGTAGTAAATTTTTGTGACTTTGTAGTTTTATCTAATTTTATTTATTTATTTTACCATTAGGCGGGATATAAAAATACGTATTTTATTTTTTAAATCAAAATATTTGTATACAATTAAATAAAGGAATAATTATGGAATGTTAATTAACTAAATACATTATAATTATAACTTTACATTGCGTGTAAAATATCGATCTATACCGATTTAATACAAAATGAGTTTTTTTTTATTGTGCAAGAACAATTAATATATTTTTTATGCGTAGTAAATTTTTGCGACTTTTTAGTTTTATCTAATTTTATTTATTTATTTACTTTACCATTAGGCGGAACATAAATACGTATGTTTCAAATAGTTTATGTTAAAATGCAACCATAACTTCGACAATAAAGTTAATAATTTAGGTTTCAGGTTTCAAGAATCCGTCTAAATTAAGAATACTGTAAAATTACGGTATTCAAATCCAAATAAGTAGTTACATAATATCTATGAAGTTTTATAGTTATAAATACGTCATACAGGCTTCTATAATGGCAATACGAAAGTCAGGTAATTGCCCGACTTGCATTCAGTCGCCCTCTCGCTGCGGCGACACTTCTCTAAGACGTGTAAATATTTTATGTTTTTCCAGAAAAAAAGCCCTATGTGTGTTTTTAGATAGAACACCAATTACACGGATACTACGATTATAAGTCACGTCTCAGAACACGGTCAGAAATGTGACTATTGCTTGGTTAGATGTGTCGTGAAAACGACAAATCCTTGCAATATTGCGATAGTGTTGCCCCAATGTAAAACTCATTACGTAAATGATAACAAAAAAAATATCAAATAAATGCACCGACTTAGGCAATTAATTCGAGATTTTGGAATTAATATATTTGTATCCCGACTTCAAAAAAATTATTGCAAGTTTGCGTAAAAAATATTATTTGAATTAAAACTTCCATTTTAAATTACCCAGCTTTATTGCCATAACAATAAAAAGGCGGTTCAATTCCACTGGGCCAGGTGTCAGGCTGTTTTTATCTAGTAAAAAAATCTCAAGATATAAAAAGCACTTTTATGCTTTAAATAAAAATAAATTAGTAATAATGGTGAAACCTGTTAAAGGTGTACATGAAAATCACTAAAACATAAAAACACATTCAAAGATTTACAGGTTAAAATCCTCTGAACTCTCATATTTATAACTGTAGATCGGTGTAAAAAATAAAAACGTAAATGTTTTAAATACATGAAGTAAAACTCACACAAACGTGTTATACAATAATATCGCATCGACATATTACGCAAAAAGACAATATTTGTCATTTTCCAAAGACTACATGAAACACTTCTTTCTACAAAATACACGTCTAATTTCAAACAATATTCACCTTTATTTATCTTGTCTAATAGTCCTCGACTGGGCCAGTGACTCTGGTGTACATAGAGTCCCATTTTGCGAGCATTTCACTATCCACCCTGTCTACGGTCCATCGCTGAGTTTCGCTTGACGAATCGCAACGGTTTATGTACAGATCGCGCGATGTTATGTCCATATCGACGCAGTTGCCGTTGCTGCCCGCTTTGATTTGCTTCGTTTTCTGTAGTTGAGAAATGTGCAGGTTAAAAGTAATTATGGCTTTGATGCTAAATTAAATGTTTTAGGTCCACTTGCAGCAATTTTGCTAAATCTCAATTTAACTACAAAAAGATTTAACCCATACAATAATCAAATTGTCATTGAATTTTTGTAATTTCTTGTTAGATATATCTAGTTTTAGTAGAAGCGAGATTCAGTAAATTGCTGCACATTAGCAGCGTTACATTTATTATCTAAGGCCCATTATAGAAACTCAGATTATAATCAATGAGATTAAACAAGAAATTATGTCCTTTATCTGTTATATCAAGTGTGTGTATATCAAGTCAATTAAGTATATCGAAATGAAAGTGATGAATATACGGTATCATTATTTTACCAAAAAGTAAATGCCATAAAATATTAAACTAGAGGTCGCCCGCGAATTCGTCGGCGTTAACTTAGTTTCTTGAAAATCCCTCTAAAAGCTAACATTTTTTAGGGATAAAAGTAGCCTATGTGTTAATCTAGGGTGTCAGCTAACTCCATACCAAATTTTATTCGAATCACTCCAGCCGTTTAGACGTGAAGAAGTAACAAACATACACACTCACATACTCACACACTCACATACTTTCGCCTTTATAATATTAGTGTGATAATGTGCCTAAAAATCATTTTCTTATAATTGCCGCGTTGAGTGTATATTGACATGATGTTTTTCATTTTCTAAATTATAACAATAGTCTAATAAATCGAGTAATAATATATGACAAGTTAAATCCATCGACTTATAAAAACAAGCACTTACTCACAAGCGCTTACTCATAAAGTGTCAGAGTCAAAAGTACGCACACGCGTCTGTTGTGCGTAATTTTCGAACAGTAGTGTTTCCATTTCGCTTTGAATACAACGTCACGCTATGACAAAGTTTTTGACCCAGATTCACATTTAATAGTTCCCTTCACAGTCTCGTCATCAATATATTTTATAAACTATGTTAATAATGATTATGTATGTATGTATGTATATATATATATATATACATATATATTATAAATATTATCTATATATTTAATTGTATTCTATGCATGTATATTTAGGGGTTTTTTTTTTAATAAATATATATGTAGTTACTTTTATTGGTGTATGTTTATAGTTAATCACTTTTTTTTATATAGCCGCATTCGTGTATTTCTCTACGCCTAAAGGTTGACTGGCAGAGAATGCTTTTAGCGTTAAGTCCGCCTTTTGCCCATTTTTGTAATTGTGGCAATAAAGTTTAAATAAATAAATAATAGACATACAAGTGTCGTATTTCAAGTAAATGTCCCGTTAAATAATAGAATTACGTAACTAACTATGCGTTGACTATAGTATTGCTAATTAATTACATTTTAATAGCTACAACAAAATATATTTCCCCGTGTGCGCCCCGAGTGTCACGTGATCGTGTATGTCACTCTCGCGCCGTAATCAAACGCCCTCTTTCTCTTTCGTATACAGTAGGGTATTTGGCTATGATGTGTTATAATTAGTTTAAAATAAAACGAAATTTAATTTTCAAGTTGCCGCGAAAACGTTTCTCTGGACATTATCGCGTTTCACTTGCATGTGACGTCACACAACTGTCATAAAAACGTCAAACGATACAATGTAATGCCACTTTTGCCGGAAGTTTAGTAGCGTATGATGTCATTTTTGTATTGGTCAATCCCAGGCGTTTTCGATCACGTGACCATGGAGCAAAAAATCGTTTCTATTTAATGATGTTACAGATAAGTTATTAATTATTTGTTCTTTGAGAATATTAAAATCGCTGCTTATATTCATATTAAATACAGATGCCTATAATAGGGATGATGACTAAGTTCTTTGTTTATCAGGTAGATCATCAAAAATTATTGGACACGTATTTATTTATAATACTTTTATCACATTATATAAACATTGCAGAGATATATTGATTTGAATAGTCACATGACGTCACATTTGAGTACATTTATAAGCGAAAATTCACTCAAAAGTGACGTCACGAGCCCCTACTCCCAAACTTTGACGCGCTATAACTTTGTCATTTTTTTAGTTGATGCCCAAAGAAAAAATACGTGTCCATTATTTTTTGATCATCTAACTGACGGACTAAATAGAATTTCATATACTGTACCCCGTCATCACCCCTATTGGTACATTATTTTTCATGCTGTCCAATAGGCTATTGACATTGAACCTTACTGCCGTGGCATAACGTGTTAATTTGAATAAATGCGTTAATGTTATCTGTATAAGTTGATACATCAACAAACGTCGCTCCGACGTTTTTTGGTGCACTTTTGTAAGGCGCTTGGGAGTCTACTTGTTTTTATACATCAATGGTCAAACACATCACAAAAACTCGACATATTTCTCATTCTTTAGACAAAGATTTGTTTAATGTTTTATAATCTTTGCACAAAAATACTCACCTCATCGTACTTCCATAATTGGTTACCGCCACCCAAATGGCATCCGTACAGCAATATACCGCTTTTTGGCCGCGAATCCGGTAGATCCCAGCACATATTACGCTTCTGACATCTACAAAAACCAAATATCTACTTAAAAAAGAAAAACATTTATTGACGACATACATTAACAATTACAATAAATACACATAAAACAAAAGGACCATCGTCAACTAGGCCCCACCTCAGCATAATGTTGCAACGGCAAAAATGGATTGCCGCTGCAACGTTGATATTCTGGAGGGACCTAATTTGGACGTCAAAGGACAGAGACACAAGACAATCACTTAATATACAAATAAGAGAAGTTTTTAATATAATAATATTAACACTATACAAAAACAAAAAGCAAAAACAATCATCCCTTGCCCAAGAATGTGAAGTCCATCACAAAAACAAAACATTTAATCTAAGAGGCTGTATGGGCTTAGCTCTTTGCCTTCGGATTTTTAGAAAAAACATTTTTTCTACTACGATTCAAATCGAAATTGGGATGAGAACCAAGGGGTTACAGACCAAGGTTCCAGTTTGATAAACGGTCAAAGTTCGATTCAATAAAAAAATGACTATAGATATAAAAATGTAGCGGTTGAATCCTACTAATATTAAAAATGTGAAAGTTTGTATGTTTGTAAATTTATTACTCAGTCATGCAAAAACGGCTGAACGGATTTGGATGAAATTTCGGAACACATAATAGTTCAGTACCTGGATACTTTTTATACCGGAAAAGGTTTATTAGGTACCACAGAGATTTTCAAAAAAGTATAGTAAACGCGAATGAAATCGCGGGTGGTCCCTAGTGCCTGCACCCTCTCTATAAACTTTCATTATACAAAATCTCACGCAGTGTGCTTAGCAAAGGATACGAGTTTCCCGTTCACACATAAGAATAATAAGTACTGAAAAAAAAACTGTCACAATACCTACACCCGTATTCATAAACATTACTATGAGGTCTCACAGGGTGCGTTAACGCACAGGGTCCGAAAAACCTATTCATAGACAATACTTGAGTGGCGACCGGCACTATGCGTCCCTTATACTGAACGCACAGCCAAGGTAGCCTGCTAGCTGTATTACGCAACGAATAGTGCCTATTGTTCTTTTCTTTTTGACTTCGTCAAAAAATTTTGGTTATTTGTGTTGACTGTTTTTTTCTTTGTTTGCGGCTGTATCCGAAAATAATAGCGTTCCTTTACAATGGATTACAGTAGTGAAGAAGAATTTGATAATTATATCAATGAGCAAAACAGAATAAGTACCAGAAAAGTGATACGAGATTTAATATTATAATTACCACGAAACACAAAATAGCTCTCAAGCACTGTTTGGTTTTAAAAAGGTTATGAATTATGACAATTGACAAATGATAGACATGTCATTCAGAGCTATGTGAACTACGTAACATAAATGAGCCAATCACAGAGCCCCATTCAACGCTGTGCGTTCTCATAGGGTAGAGTAATTTGAGTATTGATTATGAATTGAAAGGCTTGCCATGTAAAACGCACTGAGAAATGTCTTACTTCGCATAGTGTTGCTACTTTACTTAAACAAGTATTGTTTGTAAGTACGGGTGTTAGCCTAGCCCCTAAGTAAGCACTGTAAGACTTGTGTTATGGCATACTAGGGTAACGGATAGAATACATATACACATATATACTACATATATATGAGGAGCTCGATGGCGCAGGTGGTTAGCGCGTTCCTTAGGAACATACATTTTTCCAGGATAATAAAAAATATCCTACCTTTTCTTCCAGGTCAGAAACCATATGCGTACCAAATTTCATGCAATTCCGTTTAGTTGTTTTTGCGTGATTGAGTAACAAACATTAATATAATTCATAAAACAACTATCACATTAATATAATATTAGTCTGTGCGGAAAGAGAATGGGATTTAGATTGGAGGGCGCTGTAGTGCTTTTCTACCGTATTTGTAAGGTTTTACCCCTTTAAGACATGATTAAATGCAAAAAACCGCAAGAAATCACAACAACAAAACAAATCCGTATCAATACAAAACTTTGACGTTTTACAGATTGCTGGGTTTGATTGCCAAATAAAAATCTTAATGTTAGTTCCGTTTTTCGCCACGCCCATCTCTTTCCGCACAGACTCTAGTAGGATCTCAAGTATAAATATTGAGTTTCGAGTTAATCGAAATGTACGTTAAAATTCGTCCATATAAAAACTTAGACAATTCCTTTTTAGGGGATGATAGCAAAGAAAAACTAAAAATGACAAACTTTATAATTTCATTAGTTAAGTATTCGTGTTAAGTTTCAAGCCTATAACTCAAGGAATTAGATTTTTCATATAAACGTCATTCCCTAGTTTAAACTCTTCAGATGATGGTAGCTTGGGGGCCGCACCCCGACTGATGTTGGTCGGGCATTGCATATATGGAGTGTCAGCCTTCGAATTTCACTTGCGCGATGTAGGCTTCCATACTTATGATCGCAGCGTCGGTAGCGCCATCTCTTGAGGAGGCGAGTGATGATTTCCTCCATCCGTTAGATATATGTGGGGGCATATAGATGTCACCGCCACATCCTCATAAGGAACCTACGTGCCAAATTTGGAGTCTCTACACCCAGCGGTTTGTGCTGTGCGTTGATATGTCAGTCAGTCAGTCAATCAGTCAGTCAGTTTTCTTATTTTATATATTTACTAGTGGCCCGCCCCCGCTTCGCTTCGGTGTAGAGCTGAAGTGTCGACTACAGTTTTTGTTCTCAGGCTTGTATTATACACAATGACATTCATCTACGATTCTTCTTATACCTGCATGCAAAGTCTCAGCCCGATCGGTTTAAAATTGACAAAGTTTCATACAAACTTTCATTCCCTATTTTATCCCCTTGGGGGTAGAATTGATCAAAATCCTTTCTTAGCGGATGCCTACGTCATAACATCTACCTGCATGCCAATTTTCAGCCCGATCCGTCCAGTGGTTTGGGCTGTGCGTTGATAGTTCACTATGTCAGTCAGACACCTTTGAGTTTTATATATATATAGATTTATATTCTTCTAACAATAAACTTACTTGATATCCTTATGCCAAGAAAATAGGAAATGTTGCTCAGCAGTCTGTCGGTCGGAACATTCTCGAAGTAACAATTTTTCCATCTGTTGGCCTTTGTGCGCGTCTACGCACAATTTGAGATCCACTGTAGGCCTTATCTATTAGGATATAAAGACTATTTTAAAGCAACGCTTGGTGGAATAAATAGGACTTAAGAGCGGGCGCGAGCTGAAAGACATTTGAGGAATAGGTATTTGAAGAAACTATTGCTGTCACGCATTGGCAAATACCGTGTGATAGGGACAGCGTTTACTACGCTGAAAAATGCGTATAAAAATTGCAAAATTCGAGGTTTGGCTCTCGACGATTTCCTCCTTGAAAAATTGATATATGTTAATGATTTTTTACAATAAAAAAATAATAAGTAGTTACACTATGCCTCTTTGATTTATTCTAAATGCTTATTAAATCGCCACACTAGAAATCTTTAGTGGCCTAAATAAAATATAACTAGAAAAAAATCCACGCGGACCAGGCAGCAGACGGGACTCGAACCCGCAATCCGGGCGAATGTACTGACCAATTATGCTACCGCGGCCCTCACGGACCGCGTCGAAATTCTTCTAGCCATTCTTAAACTGCAAGGCAGCGCCATCTCTTCGCATTATAGGTAACCCACAATGTCAAATGAATACTTTTACAAGTATTAAACATTTGAAAGAAGAAATTGCAATTATAGTTATAATTTTTTTTTTTTTTTAAAGCATGCTTAAAATCTTTAGTGGTGATAAAAATTTGTTTATTTTTGGCTTCTTCGATGGCTTCTAGTTTCTTTGAAACACAAGTTATCGAAAAAACGAAAAACATAGGAACATAGAATAAGTAAAATTGTTATGCGTTGCGATGTGTCGACACCGTTCTCACTCTAACCATAATAAATTCAATTCAATTCAAAATATCTTTATTCAAATAGGAAGCATAATACAACTCTTTTGAAACGTCCATATATTTTTCCCTACCACGCATTAAGGACTTTTTTTTGCTGTGGATAAAAACGAGCGAAAAAACTTCAAAGCGTCAAATCATGTAACAATATTTACAAAATAGTATATTGTAACAGTGTCAATTACACAATTAGGACTTTTTTTAGTAGCTTTAATTTTATTGACGCGCTGCAATCTATTGACATTCTCTCTCTGACTTTAAAATTACCAATACTTTTTCTGTAAAATGGTAAATAACCGCCATTCTAAACACAGATACCAACAATTGGTACTTTATTTTTCATACAATCAAGTAATCTATTCATTAAGTCTTCGATTTACTTACCCGTCCCTCTGCAAACGGGCTTGGTTCCACTACTGGATATTTGTACACCAGATCGAATGCTACCTGAAATGAAAAATAACATAACTTTATTGTTAATATCATCCACAGTACCACGGTAATATTATCTATACAGTATTGTGACTCGGAACTGTCCTAGAAATAACTGCCTACGGCCGAGCGGGGCGTTAACACGCGGTAGGGCTGCCCGCCTACAGTATTTTAATTTCATCTACATAATTGAGTTTCTTTCTAGTTTTGTGATTGTAAACGACGTCACACAGCTAACCGTGTTTTTTAATCAAAACGTGTATATACAAAATTTCAGCTCAACCGGTTGAAGATATCTGCTTCAAAATTGAGTTGCAAGATTCCAACCGAACAAACATAGTTACATACCTACTTATATTTCAAGTTAATTAAAAGCTTGTAAAAAACCTGACTGCTAAAAAACAATTCACACCGTTCGGTCGTCGCTGCGGCGCATTCGCGACTGGGTGCCCACCGAGAGTCCCGCGAACTCGAGTGGCGTAGGTATGACACGCTTTCCGACCGTTTGTATGAAGATAGAATACTTTATAGTTAATATTACCGTGATAGTACAGTCGTCGCGGCACGTAACTCTAGCGCTGCACAAAACGCGGAGGGGATAGTTGCATATTTTTTATTTTGAGTGTGTATCCTGTTGGTCCCAGCTGACCTTTACAGCGTCACCGGGTTTGGGGACGGCGAGATCCTAAGGGAACTTTAAGCCGAGAATTGGCGAATGCCTCGTAGAGGTATTCCAGGCGGATGGCATCTCCCCACGGGGGGAGTCTCCTCTCCGTCTGGAGCTTCTAGACCACTCGAATGTGAGGGGATTGGCTCAACTAGAGGCCATCTCTGAGAATCGGACCTCGGCTCTAGTTAGCCGTTGTCTAAATAGATATATGTATCGGAAAGCTGCGCATGGGCACTACTGAAGAACCAATCGGGGCAACAAACGCCCTCCCGCGCACTTCGTTTCCCCCCAACACATCTTAATTTTTACTTCTGCGCAATAACGGTCTACGCTAGTTTCGTGCCGCGACTTATACTTTCATGAAGAATCTCCTCTAAACTTATTATTTTTATAATAGTGCTTGTTTGAAAACTAGTCTGATCAATGCATGACCTTACATAATTTTATTTATCTTCTTCTATTAAAATAAAAATTAAAAAAATTACCCTTTTACTAATTGGAAGTATAAGACAAGTATTTTGGATTTGATCCACACTACTAATATTATAAATACAAAAGTGAAAGCTTTCACATCCGCGTTATCTTTAGTATTTTTTTTTAATTTAAACCTATTAATTTTCCGGGGCCAAAAGTTTTCTGCCCGAATCCAGGTCATTAACTAACTATATGTATACCAAATTTGATCCATGTCCGGTTGGTGTTTTTTTCTTAATTGATTATTTCATACATCCATACAAATTTGTTGCAACTTGTTGATTCATACATACATACCTACTTTTGCATTTTACTAGCGAAAAATCCCCCGGGAACGGCACACTTTTTCGGGATAAAAAGTCCTATATCGCTTTCCAGGTTCAGATGCGGCTCTATCTGACAGTACGATGAACAATTCCTACGTCATAAACCATCGGAACGGCTTGCAGTGCAGACTGTCAGATGCAGTTCTATCTGACTGTATGAGGGACAATACCTGCGTCATAAACCATCGGAACGGCTTGCAGTGCTGACTATCAGATGCAGTTTTATCTGAAGGTATGAGGTACAATACCTGCGTCATAAACCATCGGAACGGCTTGCAGTGCAGACTGTCAGATGCGGTTCTATCTGACGGTATGAGGGACAATTCCTGCGTCATAAACCATCGGAACGGCTTGCAGTGCAGACTGTCAGATGCGGTTCTATCTGACGGTATGAGGTACAATACCTGCGTCATAAACCATCGGAACGGCTTGCAGTGCAGACTGTCAGATGCGGTTCTATCTGACGGTATGAGGGACAATTCCTGCGTCATAAACCATCGGAACGGCTTGCAGTGCAGACTGTCAGATGCGGTTCTATCTGACGGTATGAGGGACAATACCTGCGTCATAAACCATCGGAACGGCTTGCAGTGCAGACTGTCAGATGCGGTTGTATCTGACGGTATGAGGGACAATACCTGCGACATAAACCATCGGAACGGCTTGCAGTGCAGACTGTCAGATGCGGTTCTATCTGACGGTATGAGGGACAATACCTGCGTCATAAACCATCGGAACGGCTTGCAGTGCACTGTCAGATGCGGTTCTGTCTTACGGTATGAGGGACAATACCTGCATCATAAACCAACGGAACGGCTTGCAGTGCAGACTGTCAGATGCGGTTCTATCTGACGGTATGAGGGACAATACCTGCGTCATAAACCATCGGAACGGCTTGCAGTGCAGACTGTCAGATGCGGTTCTATCTGACGGAATGAGGGACAATACCTGCGTCATAAACCATCGGAACGGCTTGCAGTGCACTGTCAGATGCGGTTCTGTCTGACGGTATGAGGGACAATACCTGCATCATAAACCAACGGAACGGCTTGCAGTGCAGACTGTCAGATGCGGTTCTATCTGACGGTATGAGGGACAATACCTGCGTCATAAACCATCGGAACGGCTTGCAGTGCAGACTGTCAGATGCGGTTCTATCTGACGGAATGAGGGACAATACCTGCGTCATAAACCATCGGAACGGCTTGCAGTGCAGACGGTCGCGTAGCTCCCTTTGAACGGTCAGATCGCCCGGATCAATCTGACGATATGAGGGACGCCTCTGGTACAAATATTCCGCATATTCGTCCATCCACACTTCGGCTACGCGGCGGTAGTTCTGGGTAATGGAAAAACGTAGACGATTTAAATTTAAAGATATATCCTGATATGAAATTAACAATTAGCTAGTAAAATAGAATATACAATATAGAAATATATTACTAGAAAATAAAATACGCTTTGTCGAGATTCGAAACCGGCGCCTTCCGGTATCCAGACGGAAGCATTTACTAACTATGCTTCCAAGACCTTAACGGCCGTCTGTTGCGCCCATAGACTTAGTATTTGAATGCGGTCAGAGCGATGACAACAGATTCGCAACACCGGTGCAACAACTGTCACTTATGCAAAAAAAAAACATTTTTTCAGGAGAAGCGTTTAAAACTTTAACATCCCAAAATACATATTATATTTAAAGTTTTTTTTAAAATTTTTTTTAGATGAATAGCTAAGTAGTATAAGCTTTTCATCATGTAAAAATCTTTATAGCACAGTGTGACCTAAACCCGCACTTTACGCACGCTTTTCCGTGACCTAAGTTGCCTATTTCTGCACGGTGTGTAAATGAATTGACCAACTTCACTCATGTAGAAAAAATAAAAAGAAACACATTTAAATGTCATTTGGAGCTTAAAACTCACAGTAAACAAATGACAAATTAGCGATAGGTTAGGGATTTTCAGTGACAGCCAAAACAAGGAGAAACGATTAGCTATAATTCATTCCGCGAGAATTGTATCTTTGTTTAATATATTGTTATGCCAATCAAGGAATAAACGTTCATGAATCTTGAGTTTGACTTGCAGTCTGTATTGCAATTCTTTGTGATTGCAATACATGAATTTTACTTTCAAAACACTAATCGCATCCCTCGTCGCACTAACCCCCCCCCCCCCCCCCCTCTAAATTAAAATTAATTTTTGATATTTTGCGTTTTTTCATATTTACTAATGGTTTTTAATCTACACACAGTTGACGTGACGACGACGAAATTAAAATGTAACCTACGATCCCGGAATCTCGTGATTTTTATTTTTAATTAAAATATCCTAAGAATATAATATTATTCCATAATTTGTTAGCTAAAAAATAACTTAATGTAAAAATATGCATCCTATTATCCGATCTCTATTCATAATACAAGTATTTAGTATACCTGGAGGAGCTCGATGGTGCAAGTGGTTAGCGCGTTCGGCTGCGATCGTTGAAGTTAAGCAACTTTCGCAGTGGTCGGTCATTGGATGGGTGACCAAAAACTTACTATCTCGAGCTCCTCCGTGCTATGGAAGGCACGTTAAACCGTTGGTCCCGGGTGCATCTGCAGTCGTT
This sequence comes from Chilo suppressalis, assembly GCA_902850365.2. NCBI lineage: Eukaryota > Metazoa > Arthropoda > Insecta > Lepidoptera > Crambidae > Chilo > Chilo suppressalis. Next base: position 3,431,444 of record OU963894.1, read on the forward strand.
AGCACCCCCCAATCCGCACTAGGCCCGCGTAGTGGGTCGTGGCCCAATCTCCCTATTCCATCCATAGGGAAGGCCTGTGCCCCAGCAGTGTGAACATATAGTATGACGACCTCCGTGGCCGAGTGATTTATACGCCGGGTTTCATGGTGTCGCCGACTCGAGAGCTTCCGGGTTCCAATCCCGGTGAGAGCAGATGTTTGTGTGATGAAAAGGAGCATTTTTACTCCAGTCATGGATGTTTAATATGTATTTCTATATTAATATACTTATATATGTACAATATATGTGTTCTATCCGTTGCCCTAGTATCCCATAACACAAGCCTTACAGTGCTTACTTTGGGGCTAGGCTAATTATAGTCTGTCCATTATATTATTATCTTTTTGACAGATCGATCGAATTAAAAATAGTGACACCGTATCACATAACTCGATCGATTATAAGTATCGAAATTATTTTAGTTACCAAAAATACTGGTGTTTAATATATTATTACAAAATCTCATTAGATTTATTATTTTACCTAGTACAAATATTTATGTGATGAGCACGAGTATTTGTTCTGTGTCTGGGTGTGATTTATCTATATTATGTGTTTAAATACAACAAAAAAAGAAGTATACTTTTTATATGTTTGTTTATCCTAATACTAATACTCTGTACATTGATTTATTGATTATAATTAATAACTTCATTTTAAAAAAGGTTTAAAAAAACTATATCTTTGACCTTTTTTTTCCTTACAATTTGGTTGTACTCGTATATTTCTACCGATTATTTGTAATCTGTGGCACAATCTTAGTAATCATTATGTGTGGCACATCACAAAGTGGGCGTTACCCGTCCATGAAGTACAATATTATTTGTATGACAGTTTAACGTAAACAATACAAAATTTCATAGGCGTCGATCTGTCAAAAAGATAATAATAGAATGGACAGACTATTGTGTGAGTGTTGGAAATATTTATTATTTATTTATTATTATTATACCTTGCCCACGAAGTCCCCGTGGCCGGGATTGGGGAATGGCGCGAACTTTCTGTAGATGTGGCCCACGCGGGAACAAGGCGCGTCTACCATACGACCGCCGCATTGCCATATCTAAAATTTTCAAAATAAATTATTGGGTTTACCTACTATGCGAATATATGGCGCTGCCTTGCAGCCTTAGGCTAGAGAAAACTCGACACGGTCATCAGGGCCGTGGTAGCAAAATGGTCAGTGCATTCACCCGGTTAGCAAAGGGTGCGGATTCGAGTCCCGTCTGCTGCCTGGTCCGCGTGGAATTTTTTCTTGTATATTTTTCTTAGTAAATAAACTAATACGTTTTTTGATAAATACTAAGTTTTCATAGTATTGTGATGCAACCGTCATTATGCCTATTTCTTTAAACTTATCTCTTAAGGAGTCCTTAACTTTAAGATTATAAATTGATCGAATAGCCAACTTCTGCAACACAAATATAGTTTCAATGTCGGCGGCATTTCCCCACAGTAAAATACCGTAAGACATTACACTATGAAAATAACTAAAGTAGACTAATCTGGCAGTTTCTATATCCGTTCACTGACGTATTTTCATTACAGCATATGCTGCAGAACTAAGTCTCTTTGACAATTTATCAATATGTGGGCCCCATTGCAACTTTGAATCTAGTGTGATTCCTAAGAACATTGTGGTATCTACAAAGCTCATACTACGATCATTTATATTTACATTGGTTTTTACCTGTTTGACATTAGGTAATACAAATTTCAAACACTTAGTTTTTCCTTCATTTAGCAGTAAATTATTAACATTAGACTACCTTAGAAATAAGACTTGTTCACGTCGTCAATTTGCGACTGCCTACGTTTAATTTTAAAATTAAACGTACTTTTGTTTAAACAAAAGTGATATAAATTAAAATAAGAAAGGACCAAGGATTGAGCCCTGCGGAACTCCCATCATAACCGACGAACCAGGAAATTTTTCGCCATTGATGTCAACCCTTTGAACCCTATCACTCAAATATGATACTGTCAGAAGACAGAGTGGTATCTCTAAATCCATAGTGCTGTAGTTTCCTGATCAATGTTTCAAGAAAAACGCAATCGAATGCCTTTGATAAGTCACAAAACACACCAAGTGCATCATGCAAGTTCTCCCAGCCATCAAAAATTTGCTGTGCAAGCTCAACACCGGCATCGGTTGTTGATGTATGTATACATAAGTATGGAATATCGACTTACTTTGAAACTAAGCTCGTACTGCTCTCCTCCCCAGATGTCCAGGCCAGGGTCGTAACCTCCCAACTCCCAGAAGAAAGCGGTAGATATCGCGAACAAACCACCCGCCATCACTGGACTCCTGGCATTCGGATAATTGGAAAGAGATCAATGGTAATGGAAATGAAATTAAGCTCTGATGTCTAAACCCGGGTCGTATCCACCCAACACCTATATATATGTTACGCTCAAAGATCGAAAACGCTCAGTGAACTGAAAAATAGCTCACAACGCGTTGTGGTCCCAGTAAAACATCCTCATGGTGAAATTCAGTAGTCATGCTCTCATAATAGTCTCTTCGGCGGTGTCGTGTGAGGCGGGTCGTTACGTTCCCTAAAATATGGTTGAGCGAAGCGATGGCTGGTTCATGCGTCATGCTCGTGAACGGGTGCTGCCAGCGGAGATGAGTCTGCCATAACTTCCTTAATATTGAAGTTAATGTTTAGCCACACTGAATATAAATAACACTATTTGTATTTATACTGTATGACACAGCAATCAAAATGCAGGTAAACAATTAATGTATATTTAATAATATAATATTAAAATTTATCGCTATATGAAATGAAATGAAATGAAATGATGAAATGAAATGAAATGAAATGTCATTTATTCAGTCTAGGCTGTTACAAGCACTTCTGAAGGTCAAGAAGCTACGCCATCGGTTCGCAAAACTACGGCGGGAGACCTTGTACTGAGAAGAACCGGCAAGAAACTCAGCAAGGGCTGTTTTTTTCTCCCTGTATTGTTATATACAGTGTCGTCAAGTTGAAAAATTACTTCAGAAATACGTCTGAAGTCACTTTCCATTACATCATCTAGAATATAAATATGTAGTTACAATTAATTTTATAGTTAACATTTTAAGTAGTATATAGGAAGCGGCATTAGATAGGTACAATATTGTTATGAAAAATGAGTAATACCCATTTAATATCAAATTATAAGAAACACTATGTCCATGCATTACGATCATTTAGATAATCATCAACTTTATAATAGCCCTTATTCATAAGAGTATTTTTGATCTGAGATTTAAATTTAGTCAGTGGAAGCTCAATCAGATCTTGAGGAACTTTGTTAAACAATGCAATACTACAACCCAGAAATGAACCTCTTGATTTTTGGAGTCTGAAACATGGAACGGCAAGCTTGTTCTTAAATCTCGTGTTAAAGTTATGGGTTTGACTTTTTTTTGCAAATTCATCATAGTTTTTTCTTACATATATTAAATTTTCATAAATGTATTGCGACGCCAGTGTTTAAATATTAATTTCTTTAAATTTTTCTCTAAGGGATTCTCTTGCCTTTAAATTGTATATGGCGCGAACAGCTCTCTTTTGCAGTATGAAAATACTTTCGATATTAGCGGCTGAGCCCCACAACAAAAGGCCATATGACATAACACTATGAAAGTAACCAAAGTAAACTAATCTTGCCGTTTCCACATCAGTTAAGAGTCTTATTTTTTTAACAGCGAATGCTGCAGAGCTCAATCTATTTGACAAGGCATCAATATGAGGATCCCATTGCAGACGAAATCTAAAGTAATACCCAGAAACTTTGTAGAATCCACTAACTCTACAGGCTGGTCATTTATTTTTATACTAGTATTAACCTGCCTCACATTAGGTAGAGTAAACTTAACGCATTTTGTTTTACTGGTTAAGTTTTAAATTATTTACCGTAAACCAGTGAAGGACTTCAGAGAGAGCACAATTTACTTCGTCATAACAATCATTTCCTCTTCTAGCTTTAAACAATAAAGAGGTGTCATCAGCAAATAGTACTGTCTCACACAAATCTCTTGTAAAGTGAGGAAGGTCATTGATATAAATAAGGAAAAGCAATGGGCCCAATATTGAACCCTGGGGCACGCCCATAGAAATGGGTGCTCCTGTAGACTCAGCTTCATTTATAACTACTTTCTGAATCCTAGCAGAAAGATAAGACTGTATCAGACTTAGTGAAATATTTGATACACCATAATGCTTCATTTTATTTAACAATGTTTCATGGCTAACGCAGTCAAACGCCTTTGATAAGTCGCAAAAAATGCCAATAGCATCGTGCTTACTCTCCCATATATCAAAGATGTGTTTGAGAAGTGCAGTTCCAGCATCAGTAGTACTTTTGCCTCTAGTGAAACCAAACTGTTTTAAATGAAATAGCTTATTTATAGAAAAGTGTGCTAGTAATTGGTTATAAATTATTTTCTCAAATACTTTACTTAGCGCTGGTAATACAGATATAGGCCTAAAATTGCTGGGATCTGATTTGTCATCAGCCTTAAAGAGAGGGATAACTTTAGCACATTTCATTAGATCTGGAAACACTCCCTCATCAATACATTTGTTAAATATAATGGCCAGTTGTGACGCAATAACAGTGATAATCGGTTTAATTATATATGTTGATATTCCCCAATAATCCTCTGTCTTTTTAATTTTAATTGAGTTAAAAGTTTTTATAATACAGTCGCTACTGATATGTCTAAAATGAAAATCATTACTGCACTTATCAACACTTGACTCAAGGAGGGTCATTGCTAACCTAGAACAAGAATTAAGATTTCTAGTTGTTTCAAATGGTGCACTAGAAAAGAAATTTTCAAAAGTGTTTGCAACGGCATCATCTGTCCTAATAATCTTATTGTCTATTTTTAAAGAATATGTGTGTTCATTAAATTTATTTCTTCCAGTTTCATTATTAATTATATTCCAAGTTGTCTTTATTTTATTATCGGAAAGACTATTTTTTTTTGATAAAAACTTAGCTTTTGCTATGGCACACACCTTTTTAAAAGTTTTTGAATAGTTTTTGACATATTCTATAAACTTAGGATCAGATGAGGTTGCCTTGAGAGCATACAATTGATACAACTTATTTCTACTTTTGTAAATACCCGGTGTGGCCCAATCACTAAATTTCTTTTTAAAGCTATGGCATTTAATAACTTTGCGTTTGAATATTATATTAAATTCATCTTTAATTAAATTGAATAAATCTTCATACAAAATATTATTATTACTACAAACTGGTAAGTACGATATTTTTTGTGATAAACGCTATCTTGAAATTTATTTATACCTGTTTGTGTAATTGGTCTACAAGTTAGGTCATGTTTGGGTGAAGCATGATGGTGTTCAATAGAGGTTAATTGTCCGCTATGATCAGAATTAATACAATTTATTATTGATTTATTAAAAACATTTCTATTACAAAAAATAGTATCTAAACAGGTCGCTGATGCATGTGTGATGCGGGTAGGCTCAAAGAAGGTATGCTCCAAGTTATATGATTTAAATAAGTTTAGAAACCTACTCACTAATGGACACTTAACTAAAATTTTTATATTAAAATCACCACACACAACAACCACTTTATTACATCTACATACTATATTGAAAGCATGGGGGCCGATATACACATATTATGATCATTTCTTCAAGTTCCACACAAGATATTTCTATATTACGTTCAACTGAAAGTGTAACAATATCTGTACGTTCTTTGTATTTAAGATTGTGCTGTAAGATTATGAGAGAGCCTCCCCTGATAGCCGATTTCCTACAAAAACTACTAACAACTGTATAATTATCTAAGCCTGTAACTAATTCATAATCTCTGAGCCAGTGCTCTGTAATACATAAAATGTTTATATTCATTGTATTTAAAAATAAGCATAGTTCTAAGTCTTTACCAGAAAAGCCTTGTATATTTTGGTGAACAATATTTAGAAATTTAGACTTTTCCTTGGTCATGATATAGCTATAGAGCTCCTCTGTTGTCTTACGAACTAATTTAAATTACAATTAATGTCAGTATTTGGAACAAATTCCAAAGTCTGATCCACATAATTATGCTGCTCAATAGAAGCAGTAGTGTTAGCCAAGTTTTTGGCTATGTGTGTAAAATAAAATAATAGCGAAGAAGCTATTTGTCTCTTGTAATTTGGTAATATGAAAGATAATATTTATCTCTTGTCATTTTAAAATTATATATTAATTTATTTATATCAATTAAATGTACTTTTTGACCACTATACTGAGACATGGTACTTAATGTCAAATTTAGCGTGTACCTAATAGTATTTTCTTCACTTGATAGACTCTTACTATAAGGAAATGTATACATAACTATTCTATTTACATTTAGAGAACACAAAGAGTTATAGTAAGTCATAATGTCATTTTTGCCAACATTACCTCTATTACCAATTAAAATAAAAAATATTTACAAATCATTATGTAAAACTAAAAATAGTAACATTAACAATTTCACATCATAAAACTATAAAATACACTAACTATAAACAAATAAGTCTCTATCTAATCTATTAAAGTAGTCTCTATTTAATAATTATGTAATGAAAAGTGACTTCATGAATCACCTCTGAAGTCATTTTTCAATTTGACGACTCTGTAAATAATAAAACAGGGAGAAAAAAACAGCCCTTGCTGAGTTTCTTGCCGGTTCTTCTCAGTACAAGGTCTCCCGCCGTAGATTTACGAACCGATGGCGTAGCTTCTAGACATTCATGAGTGCTTGTAACAGCCTAAACTGAATAAATGATTTTGTTTATGATTATGATTATTCGTGTTATGGCTCTAATGAAAACGCGCACGACGCATTGTGGCAATCACAGACAGCATCCAAAAAAAATGACGAACTGTGACAAGGACGGGGAGAAGTAAAAACATCACGAAATTAGTGTGACCTTAAAACTTACGCGAATGGCTCCGGCATATTGGCTTCGTCTTTGGGCAGCACCGGCAACCTCTTGTAGAACAGTTCCCAGTCGAATGCCCCTCGAGCCCCTTCATCCTGAGCCCTATATTCGAACGAGTCGTATGCTATCACGTCGATGAATGGACACACGACGGTGCGATAGTCCAACGCGATAGGTTCTGTAAAAAAAAACAAAAAAATACTATTAAACTGTGCTGGCATCATTGACTCGCCCCACATGTAATAGGGTATTTTCTAAATTCAAACAATTTAACAGAAAAAAACAATGGGTGTGTGTACTTATGTAGGCGCGCGAGAAGTTATCCTTCTTTGGCATCGTTTAAAATTAGTTTTTAATTGCATGCAAATAATTAATTACAATAAATTAATAAAAAGTCTGGAAAAGGACACAGTCAATAAAGTTCAGTTTTAATTTGAAAAAATAAATAAATAATCAAAATATTCAATTAAAATCGCTACTGAATATAATTTATTAGAACATATGTGATTTGCACTTGTATGAAACTCAAACACGTATTCCGAATATACAAACTAGAAACTTGTGGATAAATATTATAAATATGAATACCTATAACTGTTACTTTATTACAAAAAATAAAGATGTGGTTTTTGGTTCTACTACACCAATGGTCAAGAGATGGCGCTGTAGTCTCCTGAATCGCGCTTTGGTTCCGTTGTTCCAGATTAATAAATACTTTTGATAGGCCTTCACAATGCAGTCGTTAGCACTAGCACCCACTAAATAGAGTATCTATTTCTATTTTGTTGGTAGATTTTCTTAGTGTGCGGTAAACACAAAAGTTCCACCTTCATGCTGTTAAAATTTTGTGTTACAGTGATGCACGCGCATCTTAAAATTTCACTCACATATTTTTTTCATAACGCGCCTAAAGAAGTATAACTTCAATAAAAATAAATTAATTAATGTCTTTTTTTTCCATTAAACCAATTTAAGTTAAATTTATTTTTAATGGTTTTGAATTTACCGTTAAAACGAAAAACGTGAAACTTTGTTTACACAACGTTAATCGGCGAAAGGTTCACTTAACCTAAAAATTTATTATTTAGATAAATAGCTATGTAATCATCTGTAAGTCAAATTACTAACATTTTTTACCGTCAGGATAATTTTATAGTATAATACTTACACAAAATTTTTGATGATTCGAAACTCTGATGAATTTGCAACCATAAAAACACCTACTACAGGAAGATTTGCACTGTCTGCTTTCAGAAATATCTTCTGTTCCTAAGTACAATTTCACTAGCCCATAAACATGATTATCGAAAATTTTCTCGATACATTTTGTCTTTAAAAAATGATCGATTTTTTTACTTAGGAATCAAATATCTCAATAACTAATATGACTATAAACACGAAACATGCTTTGTTACATAGTTTTTTAATCAATCTAAGTTCTTGCTTAGTGAAATTTAGATACGTTTAGTATTTACTTTCCCTAAATCGCCTTACTTAATAAATGAATAGCCCCATATAAGATTACTAGTTCGCCATGTTGGATGTAAAAAGACGTAACCTAGCTCAACATCAATTACCTTATCATCCTAATTAAACTTGTATGCAACGTTTCATTTCAATCGGTTGAAGATAACTGCTTTAAAATTCAGTTGTAAATTATGACCCTAACATACAAACAATTATAATTGACGCTTAAAAATTCTCGAAGAAGTAAATAATTCACACATATCTATCTCCGTGTCTGTGTTACGGATACTTTTCCGAATTTCATATTTGTTTAAACCTGGAATTCAAATAACAAACACGCATTCCGTATTTGCGTTAAAAATTTTGTGATAACTGACACCATTAAAACCAGTATGTACGTCGTTCGATAACAAATAACGCAGCCAACAAATTGATAAAAATTGCTAAATTTTACTAGTTATAACTTTGTCAGTGCATTCGCCCGGATTGCGAAGGGTGCGGGTTCGAGTCCCGTCTGCTGCCTGGTCCGCGTGGAATTTTTTCCTAGTTATATTTTCTTTAGATTTAAACATCCAGCAGTTACATGCTTTAAAATAATAAAAATTATAGTTATAACTTATTTTCGTAGTGCTACTATGCTTTTTCGACAGTGTGATCCAAATAATGGCGCGATTACACATGGTCGTTAGCCCGAATACGAGTGCCAATGGAATTCGGGTAAACGACTTAGTGTAAATGAACAGAGTCGAGTTTCTGGTTCCTGAGGGTCTCTTAAAAACTAAAGTTAACGCGGACGAAGTCGCGGGCGACCGCTAGTATATTATACAGAGAGTACATTTTTTTATGCCTAAACATACACGACAGGGCATTCCTAAACATTCCTAAACTTTGTTAAATCAGTTTTATTTTTTATTTTTAGTCATAATTTTTATTACATTTACATTTGTAATGACTTCATGAATAATCTCATATTATAGTAATTTTTCAATTTGACGACTCTGCATATAATACTGGGCAAAAAAACAGCCCTTGCTGAGTTTCTTGCCGATTCTTCTCAGTATAAGGTTTCCCGCCGTAGATTAGCGAACAGATGGCGCAGCTTACGACATTCACAAGCCTGAATGCTTTTAGCAGCCTACACCCTGGGTTCCGAACCTGGGGGTAATTACCCCTCCTGGGGTAAATCAGCCATACTTCGGGGGTAACAAAGAACTATATTATTTGGTCAAATCTAAATAATATGAAAATACTATATAATAATATACTACTAAATAGAGCATGCGCTCCTTCTTGCTAGCGAGCCCGCAGGGTGCTGAGTTTGGGAAGCGGGGCGAGATTTCCTCTTGATGATGACATTATTAAAGACGAAGATGTAGCGGCCAAATTAGAATTTCTTGGACTGATGATAATATTTTAAAGTCGGGGTAAAATCTGGTTTCCTTATAGGTAACAGGGGTAGCAGTATTGGAAAGGTTAGGAAACACTGGCCTAGACTGAATAAATAATATTGATTTTTTATATTCTCTTTTTCAATTTTACATGCTTTTCAACAGTGTTAACCAACTAATACATACACAGACCTAGCAGTGGTGGCAGCCAGTTGACATTAGCCTCTGTATGGGAGTCCAGGAAGACCAGAACGTCAGACGTGGCCAGTTTAGCACCGGCGAGTCGCGCCGTTATCAAACCGCTGCGATTAGCCACTCTTACAACCTTCACTTTTGGCATGTACTTCGCTAGGTAAACTTCAAGGTCCTTCTTGAGGAAATCTGAAAGAGAGTATTAGAATTTACATAATTCCCAAAAATTACGTTTGGTTTTTCTATAGGCACGAGTTAAGGTAAAGTTACGCTATGGAGTTTTAATTTGGGGTAATTCTGTTCATAGAGATAAAGCATTTTTAATACAAAAAAAATGTATTCGTGCTATATTTGGTTTGAAGCAAATTGATTCCTGTCGACCTTACTTTAGAAACTATAAGCTGTTGACTTTGCCTTGCCTGTGTATTCTTGATATATGTATATTTGTACACCAACATAAGTATCTATTTAAAGAGAATCATCAAAAAGTAATCGAAATTTACGCTCAGTTTATAAAAATAAGCTCCATAGGCCTGCTACAAAATTGTCTTTAGCAGCTAAAAACACTATTATTATGTGCATTAAAATTTACAATAAATTACCAGACAAGATCAAAGAACTAAAACTTTTTAAATTAAAAAAAATACTTAAGGATTGGCTTAGCCAAAAATGGTTTTATAGTATCCAAGAGTATTTAGAATATAAATAGGAATATTCAAATGGTTCCTATACGTACAATATAAATGTGTATACACCTGAAAAGGTAGGATCAAATGGCACTGTACATTAGCATTACGACCTGTATTTTCATGTTACCTTGTTCCATACACAATAAAGATATTTTTAAAAAAAAGGAGACACTTTCAACGACGTCGTCGTTTCGACAGGAAATCTGTGAAGTTCTATTTTGTACATTTGCAAAAATTAAAGGATTAATTATCATACAGCCTTGTCTCAAGTCTGATCAGAATAATAAAATCTCTTATTTTAGGCCTTCACTAATTTGTTGTAATAAAAATTAGGGTCAAATATGTTATAGTTTGAAAGAGTTTAGAAATAATATTGTTTATTTCGAAATACTTACACAAATATTTTTTGTGTACATTTATTTTGTAAAACGGAACATTTTGCTTTTGAAACAGACATGAAGTCAATTTCTGTACTTTTAAATATTTGATTATTTCACGAAAGTTGTATGAGAATAATAAACACTTAATAATTAATAAAAAATATTGTAAAGTTACTGGCTATTGCGAAATATTTATGGGCAGTTTCTTAGCCATGTCCTTTCTGAAGTCATCAATTATGCTAAAAAAAATAAAGTCCTTTAAGGATAACCATATATTTGATTTTTTGTGGAAATGGTGAAGGTTTTATGTTTCGTTTTTCCCAATAAATTCGAAAATGTCATTATTTTTATGATAACTTGCTCAATTTTGATGCTATTAACTTTTTACAGTACACATTAGAAAGGTATTTCCGAGGACTTTAAAAAGTGTTCAGGAAGTATATGTCATAAAATGCATCGGTTTCCCATTATTTAGGTTTTTTTTATAAATATTTCCAACACCCACACCAATTAGCCTAGCCCCAAAGTAAGCACTGTAGGCTTGTGTTATGAGATACTAGGGTAACGGATAGAATACATAAACTGATACATATGTAAGTATATTTATATAGGAATACATATTAAACATTCATGACTGGAGTACAAATGCTCGTATTCATCACACAAACATCTGCCCCCACCGGAATTCGAACCCGGGACCTCTCGAGATGGCCACGCCTTGAAACCCGGCGTATAAACCACTCGGCCACGGAGGTCGTCATACTTTTGAATACTTAGATTTAAGTACTCGCTGAAAAAGAAATATACATACAATAGGCTAGTTTACTCATGTCAAATTGTATTAAATAAATGTTTATTTCTTAAAGTATTTAGTCTAAGGAACCTTAATATATCGATTTCACTTCATAAAAGCAGAAGATTGCTGTAGAAATTTAATTTTAAAAAATATTTTTTAGTCTATATTTTTTAAACACTAAAAACGCTGTTCGCCACATCCGCCATGATTTTGACGTCTCTTCTGGTAAACAACTAAATGTCATTCGCGTGTTACTGTAGGTGGATTCTTTCGTCTGACTAAATTTATCATAAAACACTTTTAACTTTAGGAAAGAAAAAAACAGTAAACTTAGTTTTTTTTTGACAAAACTAATTATGGATTACAAAACTAAACCGGCTTTGTGAAAGCAGAAAGCACAAATCTGCCAAGAATTGACGCATTGATGGTTGGTGAATTTGTTGCACTAAACCCCGATTTCTGCTCTGCGGAGCAGAGAAACGACAAGGCATCTATGTAAGTACAGTGCATTTAGTATTACAATGTAGTAATAAACATAAAACTGATACAACATATGAATAAGTGTAATAAAGTTGCGTAGGTTAATTTCTTTCGGCACTTTAATCGACAACTTTCCTGGAGTCTTCAAGGATGTGTTTTTATATTCTCGTACAATACAGTAATGATAATTACTTTATTTTTCGTGGTATTTATTAGAAATCATGTTTTTGTTTATTATAAACTCAGTTAAAAGTAATTTTCTACGTGTTTACGAGTTTTTGTTTACGACAGTTCACGTCATAGCATAGATAATCTATAGACTAAAATGGCCGACAGCGTTTTTGTATGTCCATGAAAAGTCTATTTTAAAATTAAAGATTTGTAGCTTTCTAGGTTTAAAAAAAATACAATACATTTTTTTTCGGTCTAATAGAACATTAATTAACCATTTAAAACCTTTTTCCAAAAAGGGTCAACTAGCCTATTACCTATAGCTCTTTGTATTAATATAAGGTTTTTCAAACTAGAGGTAGTTTTTTTTTATAAGCTTCAATTTTGGTAATTATACATTCTTTGTAAAAACTTAGTTTCTGAGTTATTTATGAAAATCCCCTTTAAAACATGTATTTTTCTCACGAAAACTCACAATCTTTGATCTTTAATAACTCAGAAAGTATTGATTTATGTCAAAAAGTTCATAATCATAATAAATTTTGTTTATAATTTGTCTCTCTATCGACTCCTGGAGTTATTTTTATTAAATAATTTTCACCCCCCGAGAAAGGGTGGCATCTACCCCAGAGCAAAAGCGCAAGTTGGCACTATATCACTTTTGTTTCTTAATGTATCCCCCACAAATCGATGGAGGTTCAACGAAATCGGAGGTTGTAGCTGATTTTTGCCTAAATAACTAACTCCACGCGTATGAAGTCGCGGGCGGCAGCTAGTACCTACATAATCATATGTATGCAGTACATATTGTCACAAATGTTTAAGTAGTCAACAATGCGCATCGTGAGAAACCACGAACAATAAGCTGTAACTCAACTCACTGACAGCATTGATTGTATGGTACTACGATAACATTTTACGCATGTAAACGGTGCTGCAATACTCTTAAAGATAAACATTTTACACAACGTCCTTAAACAACTTTCTTTAAGCATGCATACTATTCACTAAGGTTTTGAAGGAGTCATTTAAACAATAATAATAAATATCTTTATATATATAATTCTTCTGTGAGTGTGTATGTCACTGAACTTCTCTTAAACGACTGGACCGATTTTGATGAAATTTTTTGTGTGTGTTCAAGGGGATCTGAGAATGGTTTAGATTCACAATTTTGTCCGCTGGACAACCCCTATTTTTTTAGGGCGGTACGAAGTTCGCTGGGTCAGCTAGTTTATTATAATAATCTATATTAGTAAGGCCCGCGGTAACATAATGGTCAGTGCACTCGCCCGGATAGCGAAGGGTGCGGGTTCGAGTCCCGTCTGCTGCCTGGACCGCGTGGGTTTTTTTCTAGTATATTTTCTTTATATTAAAACATCGAGCAGTTACATGCTTAAAAAATAAAAATTACAAGTGTCTGAATTTAGTTTTATGCTATATATGCTAATATTATTTTAGAATTAACCAAAATGGGACTGAAGAAGCAGCAATAGCCAATGGCTTGTAACAAAATCAGTATAAATATAATGCGGTTCAAATAAGAATAGGAAAGCCAATGACCTCCATCTGTCAAATGTCGCTTGAAAAGTACGGTTTGCAAAAAAAACTCGGAACCGTTTTTTAGCACTGCTAATTCTAGAACAAAAGCCAAACATTTGTAAACAAACAATAACAAATATTGATAATTAATATCGGTTGGTATTTTTTTTTCACTTATTGAGCTTTGGCCATGAATGGTTGATAACTTAAATCGTCAACTAAATGTCACTTTAAGTTGCGTTCAGAAACTCGATTTCAAACTTTCATTTACATAAAGGATGCATGTTCGTATGTGACCTAGTAATAGTGCATGATTATTCATAACTACTCCGGCGGTAATGCAGAGATGAGCGGAATAGAAGAGCTAGATTCTGATTAATGTTTTTTCTCACAGTCTTTATTGATAAATATTATTAAAAATGGGTGTTTTTTTTTCTCAATCTTAGTAAATAAATGTTATTAAAAAAATCTGATGCTTATTCTCACTTAATCTTAGTAAATAAGTTTTATTAAATAAAAACTTTTTTTTGGTCACTCTACCTTTTTGGTTTGTCACAATATGGCGCCCAGTCGGTCCTATTCTTAGTTGAATCGCATTATACAAAAGCAAATCATAAACGATTTATTTGAATATCTTACCTTTGGTACTGGCATCATCGACTAGAAAAATCTCCTTGATTAAATGCTCCGGCGATCTGTACAATACACTAAAAGCTGTTCTAAGCAATGTGCTCCAATGTTCGTTGTGGAATGGCACTATCACGCTCACAGTGGGCAAAGATTCTATATACATTTTTTTCTTGCATCCCGGGTGTCTTATGTCTGGTAATGATCGGTTCAAAGGTATTCTGTCACTGAGCGCTCCATTGAATCCGTTTACTGAGTACAGTTTTTCTTCCAGAGCTCCATCAGTTTTTGGCAAGCTCGCTGGCCTACCTTGTTCACCGATACCTGATGTAAAAAAAAACAGATTTGCAACAAGATCTTTTGTGGCAGATTTTAATCTATCTTTATATATATAATTCTTCTGTGAGTGTGTATGTCACTGAACTTCTCTTAAACGACTGGACCGATTTTGATGAAATTTTTTGTGTGCGTTCAAGGGGATCTGAGAATGGTTTAGATTCACAATTTTGTCCGTTGGACAACCCCTATTTTTTTAGGGCGGTACGAAGTTCGCTGGGTCAGCTAGTATATATATAAAACTCAAAGGTGACTGACTGACATAGTGATCTATCAACGCACAGCCCAAACCACTGGACGGATGGGGGTGAAATTTGGCATGCAGGTAGATGTTATGACGTAGGCATCCGCTAAGAAAGGATTTTGATCAATTCTACCCCCAAGGGGATAAAATAGGGAATGAGAGTTTGTATAAAACTTTGTCAATTTTAAACCGATCGGGGTGAGACTTTGCGTGGAGGTATAAGTGGTATCATAGATGAATGTCATTGTCATGTCCAAGCCTGAGAACAAAAACTGTAGTCTACACTTCAGCTCTACACCGAAGCGAAGCGAGGGCGGGCCGCTAGTGCCTGATATAGAGGAGTCTGAAATCGAGATAGTTAAGAAAGTTTCGCAATACTTTTCCTTGCACACTCAGACGGTACGTTAATCCATCATCCCGGCTGCATCTGCAGTCGTTAGCCAGCCACCAAAATGCAAGGAGCGCAGGGCCGGACCGTGAGTTTAGGGGGCCCTGGGCTAATAGTACTTAGGGACCCACCTAATTACTCAAAGTATAGAAAAAAAAATGACAGTAAACTATTTAATTTAAATTATATTATGCCTTAACGTCAAACAATCGTTAACAAATGGACAAATTACAAATAAACCTTTCTACAAAGTGCAGAAATGGCAAATTCTTTATTTTGCTCCTACCATTATAGGGGTAATATCAATGGAGTTATATTCAACAATGTATTTTTACGTGATTTTCATGCCTAACGTAATTTCCCCTTTTACATTAATAGGCAAGGCCTTTGTCCCAGCTGTGAGGACATTAAAAGGGTGATGATGATGAAATTATTATTAAATCTCATGCTGAAGCGGAAGTAAAAGAAAACCAAAGTATACACCACCTGCTATTTAAATTATGTAGTCCCAAAAAAAACTAGTTTTAACTGGTTAATGCACGAAATTTATTTTTCAGGTCTGCATCGTCAGAATAATGATTTTGATGAAATAAATTTCGTTTTTTAATTTTATCATTAAAAAATCATTATTCTGACGATGCAGACCTGAAAAAGCTGCGAAACGTCAATAAATAAATAAATTTCATGCATTAACCCGTTAAAACTAGTTTTATTTAATGAGTGATGTGCGTGAAAACCTACGAAACAAATATGTAGTCCCAAACTAAGTAGAGCTTTTACTGTAGAAACCGAATATTATGGTGCTCATCACACAAATAAATGCGTTTACCGGGATTCGAATCCAGTCCCCGTAGCATGAGCAATTCATTTTACATTATATCACGTTTTTTACGCGTCTAACCGTCAAACTCCAAAGTAATTTGACAATTGAGCATGATAAAAACACGTTATATATCATTTCGCGGTGCTCATGCTAAGGGGACTGGACTGTGTATGTTAATGGCAACGTGTTAGTGGAGAAATTTTCTGCCGCACAACTGTTCATAAAAGTCAAGGATGGAAAACTGCATCACACGAGTAGGGGGCTGCCATTGGCCGATGTAACGACAGCTACAGTTTTATATGCCGTTCAGTTGAACCCCCCGCCCCCTCCCCCGGTATAGGCACTTACGCCATCAGTCGCATATGTGCAAGGTTTGTACTTGGAAGTCCTCGGTTCAGGTTTGAAAAGATATGTTAAAGTGTAACTCAGTTTCAAAACTCGGAATATAATTTGTATTCCAAAGTGAAAAGTCAGTCCAATAGTACATATTATAATGCGATTCAACTAAGAATAAGACCGACTGGGCGCCATATTGTGATGTCACAGCTGTCTATTCAAACCAAATAGGTAGAATGAGCAAAAAAAGCTTTATTTAATAAAACTTATTTACTAAGGTTAAATGAGAAAAGGCAACAGATTTTTTTAATAACATTTATTTACTAAGATTGAGAAAAAAATACCCGCCGATTTTTAATAAAATTTATTTATTAAGACTGTGAGAAAAAACATTAATCAGAATCTAGCTCTTCTATTTCACTCATCTCTGCATTACCGCCGGAGTAGTTATGAATAATCATGCACTATTACTAGGTCACATACGAACATGCATCCTTTATGTAAACGAAAGTTTGAAATCGAGTTTCTGAACGCAACTTAAAGTGACATTTGGTTGACGATTTAGGTTATCAACCATTCAGGGCCAAAGCTCAACAAGTGAAAAAAAAATATCTATCGATATTAATTATCATTTTTTATTGTTGTTTGTTTACAAATGTTTGGTTTTTATTCTAGAATTAGCGAAGTGCTAAAAAAGGGTTCCAAGGTTTTTTTGCAAACCGTACTTTTCAAGCGACATTGACAGATAGAGGTCATTGGCTTTCCTATTCTTAATTGAATCGCATTATAATGACTTTGTAGTAAATATAATACACATACCAACACGTTTTCGTTCATAATCTATCTGGGTGTGGTTATGCCAGTCCTTTTTCTGAAACACACACACACACTTCATAATTTATCAAATATTTATACACAGAAGCGCAGCTCTACAAAATAGAAACGCGAAGCGAAATGGGCGCCGGCGCACGCACGCAGGCACAGGCTTGAATCTAACTAGTTCGGCTGGAAATGGAATATTTAGTAATTTACTTGTGTTATAATTTTTTTTTTTTAAAGCATTAACTGCTTGATGTTTAAATCTAAAGAAAATATAACTAGATTTTTTTAGCAAAACGTAGAGGCCTACTTAAAACTACTTATTATTATAAGGGTAAAATTTCTTTTACTTAAATGATATATCTTATTTTCGAGGAGGAAATCGTCGAGAGCCAAACCTCTAATTTAGCATTTTTTATACGCGCTTTTCAGCGTTAGCTACTGTTGTTGTGTTGGCACACATAGCTAGAGGAATTTCGACGCGGTCCGTGAGGGCCACGGTAGCATAATTGGTCAGTGCATTCGCCCGGATTGCGAAGGGTGCGGGTTCGAGTCCCGTCTGCAGCATGGACCGCGTGAATTTTTTTTTCTAAAAAATTTTTTCTAGTTATATTTTCTTTAGAATTTACTTGTAAATATTTTTTTCGATAATAACGAAAAAAAAGTAACATTGGATACTTCGGGACATACTTATTTAGGGCATATTACAAACTACTTTCCGCCCGCGTCTTCGTTCGCGTTAACTTTAGTTTTATGAGAATCCCACAAGAACCTAACATTTTACTTGAAGTATATTCTTACGGAATAAAAAGTATCCTGTCTCAATCCTGCCCCCTGGATATAATATGAACATTATATCACATTTATTATCGCGTGTAACTGTCAAACTCCATAGTAATTTGACAATTCAGCGTGAAAACAACGCGTATCATATTACATATATTGCGGTGCTCATGCTAGGGGTGCTGGTAGTAAACTACAAGTGTAAATGTAAATACACATACATCTTTCCCATTTATAATATTAAGGAAGGTAGGAATGAGAAAGTAGGATAGTAAGATATTCGTATATTATTAATAGCAGGATCAAGCTGACCAGTGAGCAGAGAACTTTGGTCAAATCGAGCAGGCTAACTCATGTCATGGGTTCGACGGTATATAACTTGTTACCTAAGTTGGTCACTGACGTAAAGTTTCATAATATTTTTAAACATAAATTAAAGTTATGGCTCATTGAAAGAACTTTTTATAGTGTCGATGAGTTTTTGAATCCTTGCATTAATTAAACTGATTAATATATTTTTCTATAATATTTAATGACTATTTTTTTATTGACGTGACAACGTCTTAAATTAGGTTGCGGCTGGGAGTCACTTATGAAAAAGTGTAACGCTCGGTAACGTTACGATGAGTCTCTCGTGTTAAGTTTAAGTTTACATGTACAATGTTTTAGTAAACAAAATATATTTCTATAGTTAAAATTTGTGCAATTCTTATTTTCATTCAATTCCTTGTTCCTATTGTGCAATTTAATTATATTCATATCAATAAATATTCTACCGAGAAAAAGACGTTGTCACGTAAAATCTTCGCCCGTAAAACCGACTTTACAGGCAACCATTTTTTTTTTATTAATTTATATGTGACATTTAACTTTATTGAGTATAAATATTGTATTTTAATATAATTTGAAATTGACATAGGAATTGAATGTTGACATGTTTGAATTCATTGAAAGTATAGTTAATACTCTATGTATTTTCATTATATATGATTGACGTGTAATATATTACGAAATAAATGATTATGATTTCTCACGAAACGGCACGTCAACTGGAAATAATCTAGACTGAAAGTATGTGTGCTGTTCGTTAATATGAGCGTGAGAGCTCGGATTCACCCACAGAATATAGAAAGAAGTTTTGGTCATGTTATGAGCATTTGACATCAATTCGACACGGCCATCAGCCGCGGTAGCATAATGGTCAGTGCATTCGCCCGAATAGCGAAGGGTGCGGGTTCGAGTCCCATGTGCTGCCTGGTCCGCGTGGAACTTTTTCTAGTAATATTTTCTTTAGATTTAAACATCGAGCACTCACATGCTTAAAAATATAAATTATAGTTATGAGCATTTGCTCATAACTGTGGCGCGCCTGCCCCGCCTACAAGGCCCTTCTAACCTGTTTTTGTGGTCTGTGGATACACCTAATCCTTTATCAGCCGAAACCTATCTAATGTATTTAATATAATGTGCCAATATTTAAGAGGGGAGGCGGGCAATGTTCCATACAAACGTTCTCGACTGATTCCTCTTTGATTTTTATCGCAAAAAAAATGATTTTTATATATAAAATATAATTTCAGTAATTCTATGCTCCTATGTCTTCCTTTTTTGATAACTTGTGTTTCAAACCAGCTAGAAGCTCGCAAAAATGCCGAAAATGAACATATTTTTATCGCCACTAAAGACGTCTAGTATGGAGATTCAATGAACATTTACAAAAAAAGCAAAACGTAAAGGCCTAGTATTATCATATGGGTAAAATTTCTTTTACATATATCTAATGTACGAGGAGGCCGAAAAGGTCGAGAGCCAAATTTCCAATTGTAACGTGTTAAAAACGTCACATGGATCTCCTTCGCTCGAAGAGCGAGATAGAAGATTTTTTTGGTTGTCTCTCTGGTCGTTTTTTATCTCGCGCCCATTTCCTTTAATCTGTGCACTTTTGGGTAAGTGTGTTTCTGCCTTTATCGAGCGGTAGGCTGAAAGGACATTGTTCTCTTTGCCTACCGCCCAGACAAACTAAGAAAAGAACTGTCACTTCACTTCACGACCAAAATTTTTACGAGGAACATGTGAAAATTTAAATCTTAATTTTTATCATGATAATCCATTGGATTTTCAATTGTTTTTGATGATATAACATTTTGCAGCTTTTGATCGGAATGGCGGATATCGCATTCCAAGCTTAATTTGTTTAAAAAACGCGAAAAGCGTTTTTTTTTTATTTTGGATTTTATAATGAACTTTCAACATTTCCCATGATGAGAAAGTGAACAGTCCCGTGATGTAACAGCGACATCCATTTAATATTACAATTGACACCAGACATAGCCACTACACAGATGCAACAAGTTCGGTAACTTTCCAAATTCATTGTTGTACCGGAACCCATAAGGTAAAATTTTCATTTACATTTTAGTAGCCATAGTATAATAAGTTGTTTCTAAATTTAGCAGTAACCCTTTTGGACTTAAGTAGTTTTGTAGTAAATTTAAATAAATCGACAACCCAAAATGAATATGGTTTTGCAATCAAGCCTTCTCTTGTGATTAATAGTCCTTTGCTTTCCCGGCTAATATGGTTTAATAATATGGTATGGGTCTGGCGCCCGAGTATTCTTTTTTTCATTAATTTCGACCTATCCATTTAAAGTAAATTTCTCTCAAACTTTTTATTTTTTAATATTACACAATTTAGCAATTTTTTACGCGGTTTTCAGCATTATCTACTGTTGTCCCTATCGCACGGTATTTGCCAATGCGTGACAGCAATTTTTTTTTTCAAATATGTACCTACGAGTATTTCTTCTCTTTCTCTTAAGTTAGCTACTGTTGTTGTGTTGGCACACATCAGCCAATGATAATAATTCTCAAATATGTCTCAGCTCGCTCCGGCTCTTATACCGGCCATACACACTACCAGAAATCGTTACGATTAGACTGTACAGTCCGAACGGTACCGATAAATCGTAGCGTGTATGTTATAAAACTGCACAGTTTCCTATACTAAACGAAATCGTATAAACTGTTCCGTTCGAACTGTACAGTCTGATCGTAACGATTTCTCGTAGTGTGTATGGCCGGTATTAGGCTCGTATTACAAAATGACAACTAAATTGACTAAGTTGTATTTCTGTAATACGAGCCTAAATCTGTAGTTAATTAAAACAGTTTTCACTACTACAACCGCCATCGTCCGATGATGCCCACCCGGATTCATACATTTTGACTTTTGATTCAATCGGACTATGATAAGGATAAGATGTACCCGAGCCCTGAGACCGTATCATTAGTATTAGTCTGTGGTTAGGCTTTGGTTATATTATTAGTGTCCCTTTACACATGGTCTCCGTTTTACTGGTCCGTTTTATCGGATACGTTTTTTTCATCAATGGCGATATTTTTACATACAACTATAAACGCCAATAATGTATACGTTTATACGGACCAGTAAAACAAACAACTGCATATATTTATGTTTTTATTTATTTTTAAGCATTTAACTGCTAGATGTTTAAATCTAAAGAAAAGTTTACTAGAAAAAAAATCCACGCGGACCAGGCAGCGGACGGGACTCGAACCCGAACCCTTTTTTTTTCTAGTAAACTTTTCTTTACATTTAAACTGCATATATTGTCTATATTTTTTACTGGATTCGCAATAATGTTTTGAGTGTGAGCTCACACTTGCATAACTACCATACGAAAAGGGCTTATCAGTGCAAGATAACATATAATACTAGTACAATGAATGCAAAAGTAGGGCATGTAGTTGACCTTTTAATCTTAACCAGGGATTAATAAAGTGATATTTAGAAATATTTTTTATTTTTGAAGCGTGTAACTGCTGGATGTTTAAATCTAAAGAAAATTTTACTAGTGGGTTACCTACAATACGAAGAGATGGCACTGCCTTGCAGCATAAGAAGGGCTACAGAAAATTCGACACGGCCACCAGGGCCGCGGTAGCATAATGGTCAGTGCATTTGCCCGAATAGCGAAGGGTGCGGGTTGAGTCCCGTCTGCTGCCTGGTCCGCGTGAATTTATTTCTAATATACAGATATTAATATAATTTAAAATTTTCATTTTGTTTTAAAATATTTTTTTACTCACCTTATAACTGGAAGGTACAAAATGTGTGTTTTTTTTATGGCCAATGATTTGTGGTTCAACCTGAGCAACCCTCAAATTTAAAACTTCTGGCAGATTATTAACCTGCATACTGCTGAGATGTTTAAGCAAATACAGTATTATTACTATCACTGTAATAGTTATAAGGTTTCGTAACCTCGTCAACCGTAGAAAACATCTCCTCATTACAACCATGATCTGTAATAAAATATAATAAGATAAGATAAATATAAGTTATCTAGAAAGTAATTCTAATCTATACTAATATTATAAAGCTGCAGAGTTTGTTTGTTTGTTTGTTTGAACGCACTAATCTCTGTAACTACCGGTCCAATTTGAATGATTCTTTCAGTGTTGGGTAGTCCGTTTATCGAGGAAGGCTATAGGCTATATATTTTTAATTGGACCACCAGATAGAGAATATATTTGTTAGACGTCCCAGTAATTTGCCCGTTTATTTTAAAATTGGAGTTCAATTAGGAAGATAGCTGATGGGGACAAAAATTAAGCCTTGTCTGTCATTATTGACTTATTATAAGAAAACCCAGGCTTTATCATACAAAATTAAGGGTGCTTGTTAATGAGACAATTTCTACTGGTCATCAGTTAGGTATGAGACACTATGGAGGTTTCATAATGACACTGGCGCTAGTGACGGTTTGGGGTTGGTACAAATATAGAGCCGGCACAGGCTAGGGTAGAAACTAGGTAGAAATTGCCTCATTAACAGCTCCCTAAAATATTCTTACAAAGAATTCACAGAACAAGGAGTAGTACCAGAATTACTCATTGAAACAATTAACAGATCAATTTTGTAGATGTGTAGGAATTATCTGTTACCTCTAAAAATCTAAATAAAATGATAGATCTAGGTTGAAATAGGAATGTGATTCAAATGTTTTGGGGGAAAGACTTGGCTCTTTCGTCTATAAAGCTAGAGCCTATTTTTATGAAGTAAAATATATTCATGTTTATAATAAAAATACATTCATTTTCAATAATTGTATTAATACTACTGATGTGACATTGAATCAATCAAATTATGTGTCCCAGAGACAATCAAGTCGACTTGTCAAGTCTACATAATTAAAGAGAATATTGATTGTCTCCAGGTGCATTACTTCCTAAACCACTTCTAAAAAGGTAAATAAATTCGGAGTTATAAAGAAAAAATATATGTGAAAGAGATTAGGTACCTATCAGCTTTGATAACAAGGCTAATATCATTTGCTTAGCAACATTTTATCTGATAGCTAATTATATTTTTTTATGATGAATCGCAAGCTTAGACATAACGTACGTTTATGTGGACAATTCTATAGTGCCCAACTAACACAAGTGCATTTCAAAGGCTTTGAAACTTGCCATTTGAACTTATGCTCAAAATTAATTTGATCTTATGCAAAGTACCTACTTTATATTTTAAATGAATAGTATTAGAGTTTTCATTCCAAGATTATTATCAAGTCATTTTGATATGCATATATATTTTGAAATTAATTTACTTACCCAAAACCGGCTGCAAAATAATTGAATCCAGTACGACTTATTAAAATAACCTGGTAAACTTAAAAATAGATGGAACCAACGCTTTTCTACTTTTCATATCAATTTTATTATTAGGAATACGAAAGACAATATACTTACCAAATTAAATTATTAACTATTGAACCGAAAAAATAATCGAATAATATAGGACGACACAACGAGAGAAAAATAAATAAATGCATCTGTCACTGTCAGCGTCAGATCAGCTGTCATTTCCTGTCGCCTGTGCTGTGCTGTCAATCATTTATGGTTACGTTCCAAAGCTACGCTCTGGGTACAACTTTTCATGTCCGACATGTCAGCGTACACTCGATAAAACTAAGGTTGATACGTATGCTACATAATTAATTCTGCGTAAATAGTGCCTGTCATGTACAAAGAATAAAGCGATTGCTTAATTACGTTTTTTGGTTAAAGTTTGAAGTTTACTGTCTTATTCTCTGTGTTCTGCTGTCTCGATCTGAATAAAATTATGGTTAGAGAAAATTCTCTCTGTGGAATAGGATATTTTACTGAAAGAAGACATCATTTTATTTTAAATATGTAATTAAGTAATTAAATTTAACATTTTATTTTAAATTATGTAACACCAACTAATATTAAATCGGATACGCCTCAAAGTAAGTTAAAATTTTGAGTTCATCATCATTGACATTTATCATCCGCTGCTGTGGTTTCTGTAAGCGCATATCAAAACGTCCTAAATTTCTTAAAGTATCCACTAAACTTTGAAAAACACAAATATCGAGAAAGTACGTCTCTATCATGATATCTTTCGCGCTACCACCGCAAAGCTAATATCTCTCCGTGGTTCATAAAGTAAGCTTCCATTAAATATATTTTATTTTGATACGCCATGGTAAGAAAATTAACAAAAAAATGCAAATAAAGGAAAATGAAACTCACAAAAAACAAAAGAACAGATGCTTGAAAATGTATGTGTTCCATTTTCGAATTACTATTTTTATAAATTTCAGCCAATCGCATTGTAACTGTGAGTTCTAAAAGAAATGCATACGTACTACAGTTTCTATATCATTTTATTATTTCTATCGCGTAATAAGACACCTTTCATTTAAAATGCTATGTTATTTAGCAAAAAATAATGCTTATGATTAACCCTTTCAATAGTTATCATAAAAAATGTAGTGTATTTTTTTCGAAATTTCACCGGTTTGATTACACTACTGTGGTAGCCGCAGTAGTGTTGTGAGGGATTTAGTGACTCGTGGGGACTGTCCACTGATAAATATTTTTGTAAATAGGCTTATATATGTTTTAATATAATTTACTAACATAGTATTAAGTATTGTATACTAACACGTGGATCTATGTAGTCCGAATAATAAATGATTTGATTTGATTTGAATTTTGAATTTGATTTCCCGTTGTAGGAGGCGATTTTTAAAAATTCTGTGAATGCAATTCTAGTTATTATTAAAATAAAATTATGTCTTCTTTCAGTAAAATATTCTATATTTAATATACTTTC
The DNA here is from genome assembly GCA_902850365.2 of Chilo suppressalis. Lineage (NCBI taxonomy): Eukaryota > Metazoa > Arthropoda > Insecta > Lepidoptera > Crambidae > Chilo > Chilo suppressalis. Next base: position 3,457,075 of record OU963894.1, read on the forward strand.
CCTCCGTGTGAGGTAGCCTTGGCACGCTCTGTATATTCCGATAGAGCTAAAGATGTTTCACTGCAGTCGTGAGGTCATAAACACACAGGTTTTTTTATCTTATCAATGTTCATCTTTAGTTAGACACACTCTGTGAGGAAGACTACTAAGATCTCCGAGCCATGTGTTTAGCTCCTCCAAGCAGAGGCGGCTTTACCTAATGTGCATTTTTTTAAAGATAGGTGTAACAAATGACTCCACCCTACCTGCTGTTATGTGACGGCGAAGTCCAGACAAGAAGATAGTTGTACCGGCCACATCAGTCATCCTCACCCTGCCGGCCTGCATTTTGCTTCTTCATGTCGCTGTTAAAGGATTCTAGGTTGTAGGAGGGAGAGAACACGTGAGCGGGTAGAGTATTTGCAGATAGTGCGATAAAGAAATGAGTCACCAAATTTTATTTGTTCGCATTGGAATAATAATAAATAAATATATAAATATTTCCAATTTCCCCTCCCCCTAATTCAATTGATACAAAACTCACTTGTATAAGAAAAAAACAGCTAATAAACTATAAACAAAGCCTCTTATATATATAAATAACAGTAGGTGTGTAATTTTAAAGACAAACAACATGCTAAGAAAATACAAAACCCTTAATCACCATTAACAGCCGATACAACTAAAATTAATAATTAATTACATAGGAGATCCTGATGTATGATTATTTACTAATAAGAACAAAAAGTGTACTTAGTAACAAAAAATAATTTAAATTTCACTAAGACTATGAGGTTCGCTCCAGTTATTATAAGAATACCCCAAAATACTTTCTAATGTTTCTTTTATATATTAGTAATCTACCTCTAGTAACGCCATCAATGGTCATAATCAAGTGTTTGCAACCACGTAATTAGCCGTTTTTTGCAGTCAGAAGACCCCAAGGAATATATTTGTAGTATGTTATTCAGTTTATTGTAAAATGTTCTGCTTGTTTGTATATTGAGGGTACATAAATGCAGACCTATGCACAGATTCTACCATATATGCTTCCTTCTTTTATTATTATTTATTTTTACGAAAGGTAAAGTTTTATACTTTTTAAAACAACAAGTAGGATATAAAGTCTTCTCACTGAGAGGTGACCACACCCTAAATAGAGAGAGCTAGTTGGGTATTTGTATGATTTCAAGTACATTACCTTTAGTAAAGCTCTCTGAGCCCTCTCTATTACCAAAAAGCTAGTTATGTAAGAAACCCCCCAAATCGGTACACAATAAACAATAAAAGACTGAGCGAGCGTAACATAAACTCTATCTAGAACCTCTATTGATGCTACATGCCTCAGCGTTTGGAAGATCCAGATAAGCTTTCAGCTTTCTTTAAGTATTCGACCAGAAACCAATTCAATATGACTCTACCAAAAGAGCCTTTGGTCAATCATTACACCCATATATTTAATTGATATTACCTAATGAATCTATCTATTAGATTACTACATTTATGGATCCTTATATTAAACTCCTTTTTAGGTTGAGTAAGCAAAAAGAGAAAAGCAAATAACATTTGTTTTACTTATACTTAGACTGAGTAAATTTTTATCATGCAACATTACAATTTTTGTCAGTTGTGATTCTGCAGTAAACTTCCCTTCATTCCACGAATCACCTTCAAATATTAATGCAGTATCATCATCGTAACATATAATCTTCCCTTTATGTAATTTTATATTGCTAAGATCATTAATGTTTAAAATTTAAAATCATTTATTCAGTCTAGGCTGTTACAAGCACTTGTGAATGTCGAAAAGCTACGCCATCGGTTCGCAAATCTACGGCGGGAGACCTTGTACTGAGAAGAACCAGCAAGAAACTCAGCAAGGGCTGCTTTTTTCTCCCTGTTTTATTTCATACAGTGTCGTTCAATTGAAAGTTGACATCAAATTTGCAAACAATGTAAATCAAAAACAGCGTTGGACCCAAAACGCTACCCTGAGGTACGCCGTAGCAAATATCCATGTCACTATATATTGTTTTAAACTTTCATGGTCACTAATAACGAATGAAAGAACACATTAAAGCAGTCAGAAATAATGATACGCAAAAATCAGCCATCGCGGAACATTTAATTGATTCGGGTCCTAATCACTGGATTGAGCTCCATAATCCACAAATAATCCAGTGGTTCGTATGTGTAAAAACCGCAAAAATCAAAAAAGTGTCGTTCCGCGATCTGATACTGTGAGTATTGTGTGCCGGGAACAAATGCGAGTGAATAGTGAGAATGTGACCAGTGGTAGTGGTAGTATCGAACGCAGTAAAAGACGACGTCAGAGGGTAGACCGATATGTCTGCCAATAACATCTACCCGCAATTACTTCAATTACTCCGTGATCATGGCGCTTGCAACAGTGCCGAAATATCGGAGACTCATAAATAACAAGGTACATGGTAACAATCCCGTTAATATCTATAATCCATGTCACTACTAGATGAGCAGAATTAACAGCAGCGGTCTTAGTTCCATTATTTATGACGGCACTGCAGTTCCTTTCAGCAATGTCGTAAAAGATTTAGGATTATATGTGGACTCGAGTTTTAAATGGCAAGATCAAGTAAGTAGTGTCTGTCAAAAAGTAACGGGAACTCTCCGTGCTCTTTATCGCCTGAAAAATTTTCTGCCGGTCAATATCAAGGCAAGGCTTGTGCAAACCTTAATATTTCCCATAATTGACTATGGTGATGTGTGCTACCTCGACCTGAATCTACTCAATAAACTTGATCGACTTCAGAATTACTGCATTCGATTCGTTTTTAACCTCAGAAAATATAATATAAAATGGATATAATGGATGAAATATAAAATGGATGCCTATTAGGCAGCGCAGATGTTTGCGGGCTCTGACCACTTTGTTCTCTTTGTTAGATTCTCCAAATGCCCCCCCCCCCCTTATCTCACTTCTCAATTTCAGTACTTATGTACCTCTCATCCTAAAAACCTTCGATCTTCTTCTTATCGTTTACTTGTCGATCCCTCTCACCGCTCTGATATCATTCACTTTTCCTTCTTCATCAAAGCAATTCATTTGTGGAATGAACTCCCGTTAGCCATTAGAATGTCCAGCAGCAAATATAGCTTTAATACCAAGCTGCGAAGCTTTTTACTGGAACAGACAATTTCGTTTGGTAGTTAGTTGTCATTCATCATCATCATCAGCCTATTAATGTCCCCACTGCTGGGGCACAGGCCTTCCCTATGGATGGAATAGGGAGATTGGGCCATGACCCACCACGCGGGCCCAGTGCGGATTGGTGGGTGCTAACGACTGCAGATGCAGCCGGGACCAACGGCTTAACGTGCCTTCCGAAGCACGGAGGGGTTCGAGATAGTAAATGTTTGGTCACCCATCCAATGACCGACCACTGCGATAGTTGCTTAACTTCAACGATCGCAGCCGAACGCGCTAACCACTTGCGCCATCAAGCTCCTCTAGTTGTCATTATTATGTATTAATTATATATAGTGTTATTTTATTATATGATTACGTATGTGTATGTTTATATATATATATGTGTGTGTGTAATTGTATATAATTACTGTGTAATTTAATTAATATATATTATTATAATATTTATGTTCAAATGTGATTTACTGCTTTAAATGTGATTTCCACCTCACATGTGTAGCATTATAATTTTATACGTTAGTTTATAGTAATATTATTAATCAAAGCGCCATCTATCACCATACATATAAATCATCGAATAATGTAATCTGTTTTAAAGGAGCACGGAATTCATTCTGAATGAATAATTTGATAGTTGAGTTTGAAAGTTTCTACAGATGGAGTTAGTATGTAACAGTGTGAAATAAAATTACACGCATAGGATGCGTGATGGCTAATGTTCTAGAAGGAGTTTCTTTGATGGGCGGAGCCGGCCTAACCGGTCCTGTCATTTCCTCGCACCAAATAAGGTGATTTGAGAGAAATTTGCTAGCAGACACACGTGACCCTATGCCCCTTTAAATAGCTTTGCGCAGACGGCTTCATTCTCTTTTGTCTGCTAATCGAACTCTGGAACATCTAGTTAATTGCACAGTGACTGGCAGTTATAGTCAGTGCATTATTAATTAATATATTTTCCCCGGATTAACGGATAAGTGCAATATATCTAACTAGTTAGGTTGCAGGTCAATTTAGGTTTTTTTTTTGAACTATAGGAAATGTGTGTAATTGTTTCTAGGTCCTTTGAGGAGGCTAATTAAAAACAGTATACGAAAATTTCAATTAATTAATCCTGCTTGGAATTTCTTTGGATATATCTACTATATAAAAATAAGTCGGGTTTTCCTTCCTGATGCTATAACTCCAGAACGCACGAACCGATTTCCACGGTTTTGCATTCGTTGGAAAGGTCTCGGGCTCCGTGAGGTTTATAGCAAAGAAAATTCAGGAAAATTTCAACAAAAAGAAAAACTTCTTTTAATCACCAAACGAAATGTTACATAAAACGAAGCCATCTGATGGCGAAACGGAGTTCGCCTGGTTTGCTAGTATTATATAAAGAAGTACGCTATATATATAAATGAGCCTGTGAATTCAATCTTGAGCGAAAACGAGTACATGTGATGACAGCAGGTCTTGTTCCAACTCATGTGGATACCTGAATCGCTTGATGGTACCAAGATCTTGAGAAAAGCTAAGTAAACTCTGAACATATTTAATCTTTAACCAGTGCATTCTCCGAAGTACGAAATTTCTGATTGTTAGAACATAATAAAGGATTTGTAATAGTAAACTGTAAATTCATTAATGTAAGTAGTTTGATATTTGCTAAAACAAATTGTTTCTTTAGACTATTAACTTAAATATATCTGTATTACACTTATTCTAAATACTTGAACTTATAAAAGCCATCTTCAAAGATATCTGTTAGTTGTAAAAAGTGTGTCACTGTATGTTGAAAATTTCATCTGAATAGTGAAAATATAAAACTCTTGTTCACTGCGGTCATTGATTTTTTATTTGATCTCCCTCAAATATCAGTATTACGGCGCCCTGATTATAGATTAGTTAATTTTGAGTCTCATTCAAAAGCCCTGAATTAGTCGGTGATAACAAAAATTGTTACACATGTGCACCCTAACATTAATCTTCTCCATAACACCCTATGGTGGACTGGTAGAGAATACCTACGGCATTAAGTCCGCCATTGTACAATTGTGCATTAAGAATTAAATAAATAAATAAATAATGCTAACTAGCCAGTATCGCATATAGGACCTTTTCCTAACACGGGAGCCCATAGGATGAGTTATGAGTTCATGACCCACACGTGTAAACGTGCAGGTGTTTAGTCACCGATGTAATTCTTCGGATTAAAATCACAGCGAATTTCCATACCAATCATGGTGATATTGCTTTCGAGCTCCAGTGGTGTGCCCTAAAGAGAAGGAAAAGAAATCAATGTGTGTGGATTATGACCTAGTTTTTCGTCCAGACATACGGAAAGTTAGGGAACTAAAAGAATATATTTTCCGAAAAGCAATAGGCTAGTTTACTCATGTTGAATTGTATTAAATAAATGTTTATTTCTTAAAGTATTTGGTCTAAGGAACCTAAATATATCGATTTCACTTCATAAAAGCAGAAGATTGCTGTAGAAATTTAATTTAAAAAAATTTTTTTAGTCTATATTTTTTAAACACTTAAAACGCTGTTCGCCACGCCGCCATGATTTTGACGTCTCTTGTGGTAAACAACTAAATGTCATTCGCGTGTTACTGTAGGTGGATTCTTTCGTCTGACTAAATTTATCTTAAAACACTTTTAACTTTAGGAAAGAAATAAACAGTAAACTTAGTTTTTTTGACAAAACTAATTATGGTTGCCGGCTTTGTAAAAGCAGAAAGCACAAATCTGCCAAGAATTGACACATTGATGGTTGGTGAATTTGTTGCACTAAACCCCGATTTCTGCTCTGCGGAGCAGAGAAACGACAAGGCATCTATGTAAGTACAGTGCATTTAGTATTACAATGTAGTAATAAACATAAAACTGATACAACATATGAATAAGTGTAATAAAGTTGCGTAGGTTAATTTCTTTCGGCACTTTAATCCACAACTTTCCTGGAGTCTTCAAGGATGTGTTTTTATATTCTCGTACAATACAGGTATGATAATTACTTTATTTTTCGTGGTATTTATTAGAAATCATGTTTTTTTTTTTATTATAAACTCAGTTTTAAGTAATTTTCTACGTGTTTACGAGTTTTTGTTTACCACAGTTCACGTCATAGCATAGATAATCTATAGACTAAAATGGCCGACAGCGTTTTTGTATGTCCATGAAAAGTCTATTTTAAAATTAAAGATTTGTAGCTTTCTAGGTTTAAAAAAAATACAATACATTTTTTTTCGGTCTAATAGAACATTTATTAACCATTTAAAACCATTTTCCAAAAAGAGTCAACTAGCCTATTGTACAAGACACACAATATTAAAAAAAAAATGCAATATATGCACTTAACCCTTTGCGTTATATGTATAATTTCATATTTGTTTCTTAGGTTTTCACGCACACCACTCATTAAATAAAACAAGTTTCAACAGTATAGATGCACTGAATAATTTATTTATTGACGTTTCGTATCTTTTTTAGGACACGTCGTCTAAATTATGATTTTATTTAATTTGTTGAGCTACCTTCGAAAGACTTTTTGTATCATTTCATATACCATAATGTTAACTAGCCAGTATTGCTTAAAGGACCTCTTCCTAACACGGAAGCTTACAGGATGCGTTATGAGTTCATGACCCACACGTGCAACGCGCTGATGTAACGTGCCTTTGCTGCGATCCTTCCTTTTAGAAATCATATCATCAGCATCGTCATCATATAATTCGCAGCTTCGCCAATTACACAGAATAACCATTTTTATTACCATTTTAGGTCAATTCGAACTCTATCTAAATTTAAATGGTTGCGGACATAGGTCCGGAACCATTATTAGTTTACAAATAGTTAACGCAGAGCTAGGTATGGGATTTAATACTTTGGTAAAACTGTATTTTCCGGACTCGGGAGTGTATTCTTATTTTTTTTTTGTGAAAAAGGTCCCTGTTAACGAATGCAAAGCAAAAGCTTCACACTAACGCACTGATAGTTTTTAGATAAGAATATAAAAAAAAATTACTGTCCTTGTCAATGATTAACTTTTTAAACCATTTTAATAATTTACATCTATGTTTTTTTAACATTCTCCTCCTTAGAGAAAGTAAAAGGAATAAACAATGCAGACTTATTATTTATATTTACAATTAAAATCTATTTAAAAAAGTGTTAAGATTATTATTATAGAAATTGAGAACTCTTTGGCGCCCAACGATTTTCAGGAATTAAAGGGGATAGGTGACCCCATCTGTTCCATGCTGGAGTTTAATCTCGTGTACGCTATCATTAGTTATGGACACGCAAATTTTAGCATACGCACTGAGCACTGAGAGTGTAGATTGGAACGTAGCCTTGACGTTCAAAGTTCGTTCAAAACTCTATAATAAAAAATATTCATTCTTTAATTTTGATTATTTAGCTCTAAAAGAGTAAAATATTTGGAGTAAAAAAATTAGAATAGTAACTTACTATTTCAAATAAAGGTGTAATTTATTAATAACTCAACTTTTTTATTATTTCATTATTCATTTTTGTTATATTTTCAGATCGGAGAAATTAAATTAATGTTTTTTTAGAATTCTGCACGTTATCGTTTGTCGTGTTCGAGAATCGAGATTCTCATCCAGCTTCTCTCCCGTCCCGCTCCCGATTTTTAACTTTCAATTCAGGTCAGGAAGAAAGATTACGTGTTTTGTGTTGACGTGGCGGTTTGCAAGAGGTACAGTACCTATTTTATCGCTACCGATTAATAAACTTTATACTATTTATAGCATTTCACAAAGAGATTAGGTCAACATTTATCTTTCCATAAAAATCTAATCGTAATTCAAAGCTAATTTTAACTTTGGTGGGCGAGAACTTACAGTAAAACTCTTTTTATTAATAAATTTATAATTTAAGATAGTGCCTTAAAATTAATTACAGGTAAAATGTTGAGAACATTATTTGTGTCACTTGCGGTGTCGGCGGTATTCGCCGGGGTTCCAAGCCCAGAGGAAACAAAAAAACTGGTACAACACTTTTCTGACGCTGAACACTTCAAAAATGAACATCACAACAAGCAGTTTGATCATGACGCCTTTTTAGGGGAGGATCAGGCCAAAACATTTGATCAGTTGTCTCCAGAAGAAAGCAAAAGGAGATTGGGGTAAGCATGCAAAATCATGGGCTAAACTGTACTTCCAGGGCCCAAGTGGTGGTACTTCACACTAGGTTAGGTTAGGTTAGTGTTGTGACCAGAAAAAACATTTTTTTTAAAGAGACCTTTTCTACAAAAAGTTCGAGTATCACCTTTTGGGCCCTGGAAGTACAGTTTTATCAAATCATGTATTTTTCTTCAAATATTTTAATCAGTGGCTGAGTTCATACATTTTCATGTCATTAACCTCTACTATCAGAACTATCTAGATCAATTTACTTAATTCGGCCAAATTAAAGATAAACCTCTTAGAAAATTACACCCACAAGCTTTATGTAGGTTAAATAAACTGACAAGACTTCCTTAACTAGTCAAGATAAGTTGCTCTATGAAACAATTGATCAATTGAGTTCAAGTTGCTGATTTAATACAATAAAATTTTGATTTTCAATATTTTTTATTCCTGTTATTAATTAAGTGTAAAAGTCTAGAAGAAGAAGTTCTCAGTTATAAGTTTTAAAATAGTCTTACGTTTTAGAGAATATATATATACCTACCATCAAAGATATATTGTACACTGATTTATTTATTTATTAACTTTACGCATCCTTTACAGTTTGCATTATCAGAATAATCTAAAATCTGTGCATCTATACTGTTGAAACTTGTTTCATTTAATGAGTGGTGTGCGTGAAAACCTAAGAAACAAATATATTGTACATGCCAAATTATTCATATCAACAGTTCATCAACCTTTTTATCAATTTTAACGTGACCCATGAACTTACATGTACATATTTTTATTTTATTTCTAGGATTATAGTCGACAGAATTGATTCGGACAAAGATGGCTTTGTAACTTTAGTTGAGTTGAAAGACTGGATTAGATATACACAGAAGCGTTATATCGATGAGGATGTGGAGAGGCACTGGAAACAACATAATCCCCAGAATGAAGAAACTATTCCATGGGAGGTTTGTTGTTGCATAATCTAATATTTTGTTTTTATATTATAAGGGGCATATAAGCTAATAGCTCACCTGATGGTAAGTGATCATCATCGCCCATAGACACTTGCAACACCAGGAGTATCGAATACCGAATGTGATGCCACCCTTTGAGGAAGGAGTGTGCTCATTTTTTTAGATTCTCGGGTTATGTTGGTCCGGAAACACTGCTGGTGATAATGTATTCCTTAGTTTTTTTGTTGTCGGTTGTGGACAGCCACACATCAAGATGATGGGTATGAAATATTACTTAAATAGCTGTAGTGAATTAAAAATAGACAGATGGCCACACAGATCCTAATCCACAGTTTTTGTTTGCCCAAAAAATTTCCCACTTCTGTTTTGTACGAGTAAAACACCCAAGTCTCTATCTTAAATACTTTATAAAAAATCATGAACTTTATGTGACCTTATCATGACAAAACGTAAAAATAAATTCTGGAAGCCAACAAAGGTATTTCTTTGAATTAAAAATGTTGTTATAGAACATATTTAGGCGCATGTTATGCAATTTAATTCTTGTTTGAATCAGGCCAAAAAATGTTTTTTTTTTCAGATTTGTTTTTTTTTCTCCATAAACACTCAAAAGTACGACCTGTGACTATCACAGAATAATAGCTTATAATAAGGTCTATCACTTATTAAAAATCCATGACGCACTATGGCGGATGTTAGGAGTAATCCACGATTTAGTAAAGCATTTGAAACATTTATAGTTTTTAGACTGAGTCATTGATTGCATTTTCAGACATACCGGAAGAATGTTTACGGATTTATGGATGAAATGGATGAGAAGGAGCTCAGGGCACCCAACAGTGAGGGATTCACATACTCCAGCCTCCTTAAGAGAGACAGGAGGAGGTGGCACTATGCTGGTGAGTAAATATCTATCAGTATGTCTCTATATTTAGGTTTGGTAATTTACTATACGACACGGGGTTTTGTAGAGAATCAACTAAAGGGAAAACCTTTCAATACCTAAACAGTAACAAAACAATCTCAAACAGAAAAAAATGGATAAATCGAATATGTTAAAATTATGCAAAATTCATGATGAGTATTTATTTCTGATTAAAAAAGGAAAAAACTTTGAAATGCTCCTTACTTTACTACATAACTACCTTCCTTGAAATAATCTGTTTTTATGTTTTCCTTCTTTTTCATTTCCTACCCTCCTTGCTCTAGTTCTTTCATGAATAGATCTGTACGAACTATTTGGGTCAAACTATAATTTCTTCTGCCTAAGATTCAAATCATGTTAAATTACACATTTTGAATTACCTAAATATCAAATAAAACTAGTTTTGCACAAACTTTATTTATTTATTGACATTTCGCAGCCTTTCAAGCTGAAGAAAATGATGCAGACCTCTGCATCATCAGAATAAATTTATTCAGTCAGAAGGTATATTTTTATTCTGAGGATGCAGACCTGAAAATGCTGCGAAACGTCAATAAATAAATAAAGTTCGTGCATTAACCCGTTAACACTAGTTTTATTTCATGAATGATGTGCGTGAAAACCTAGGAAACAAATATATCCTAAATATCATTAACCCTTGTATTCACACTTGTATTCACCGTACACACATCACATTCACAGCAATCTTAACCATACTAATTTTGTGTACACAATAAAGTACATAAGTTGTAATACAGGTATTGTTTGACTTTAAAGAAAGAAATTTGTAATTTCAACATTGTTATTTTATTATAGAAAGAAAATATTATAATTTTTAGATGGGGATCAAGACGACGCATTGAACCGCACCGAGTTCTCTGCGTTTTTGCATCCGGAGGAGCATACTGGCATGAGAGACATCGTTGTCCTGGAGACGCTGGAGGACGTTGATAAGGACAATGTGAGGCGAATTTTCAAACTATTCATCATCATCACCAGCCCATTATTGTACCCACTGCTGGGGCACAGCCCTACCCTATGGATGGAATGGGGAGATGGGGCCGTGACCCACCACACGGGCCCAGTGCGGATTGGTGGGTACTAATGACTGCAGATGCAGCCGGGACCGATGGCTTAACGTGCCTTCCGAAGCACGGAGGAGTGGGAGATAGTTTTTTAGATCACCCATCCAAGGACCGACCATTGTGAATGTTGCTTAACTTCCACGATAGCAGGCCGAACGCGCTATCCACCTGCGTCATCGTGCTCCTCTACAATGATCTGAAACTATTATTAACTCTTTTTCTATACATATTGTAAAACAGACACTCCCCCTGTCTGTATGTAAAAGGTATTTTAAAGTATGCAACGAATTTTTATGCAGTTCTCAGTAATTGATAGACTGATTAAAGAGAAACTAGCAAACCAGTGAACCAAATGTTCACCAAAACCTGATGTATTTAATTAATTGAGAACTTCGGAGATTTTCTGTGGTTTCGTTTGAAATTCGTGATTTCTCGAAAACCGGAAGTGCTACGTTACTCAAATCCGGTTTGTAGTCTTATCAGACTATTCTTAACTTATAACTTAAATATTCTCTTTATCTATCTCTTACGGTTTGGCTGCTGAAACACCACCACAGACAGACGGACTTGTCTAATAGATAAGAGATATTTATAAATGTATTATATACATGTTCAAGAACTTCTTCACTTTAGCAAAGCGAGGGTGGGTCACTTACATATAAAATAAAATAAGCACCCCGACTGTCTGTCTTTTTAAAAAAATGCTTTAACAGCATTGGGTTTATTGCCAGTGAATAACATAAATTGAATGTCATGTTCAATGAAAAAAAGGTAAAACTCGAGAAGTTAAAGATGCTTTCTTTTCTTAATTTTCGTTTAATCGAATAGTAAAAAAAGGAAAGTAACAAAAAAGTATGTATTTTCTACAACAACGAAATAAACCGCTTGTTTAATTCTTAAAAAAATAGTCTATACTAGCAAACCAGTGAACCAAATGTTCACAAAAAAAAAATGTATTTAATTAATTGAGAACTTCGGAGATTTTGTGTGGTTTCGTTTGAAATAGAAATCACGTGATTTCTCGAAAACCGGAAGTGCTACGTTACTCACATCCGGTTTGTAATGTTATCAGACTATTCTTAACTTATATCTTAAACATTCTCTATATCTATCTCTTACGGTTTGGCCGCTGAAACAGCACCACGGACGGACGGACTTGTCTAATAGATAAGAGATAATTATAAACTTTAACTAACCATTGATTCGCTGGAACCACTTCAGGATGGCAAAGTGTCAATCGATGAGTACATCGGGGACTTGTACAAGACTGAAGACGGTGAAGACGAAGAGGAACCCGACTGGGTCAAGCAGGAGAGGGAACAGTTTACTGGATATAGGTATGAAACTATCTATACCGTAAGTGAGGGTTACTTTAGCTCGGGCGGGTAACTTTGTCCCAAATCAGAAAAAATATTGAACTTGCCGCCCTATCAGTATCTCTTGGGTGAGCGTAATAGTTCCAGTTGAAAATCACAGATAGCACATCGTTCCTGTATCAAGTTGTCATTGTAGCGCGGGATTTTTTGTAACTGAAATAGTTCGCAAGTTCATACTATCTCAAAACTGTGGTTTTCGGTAACTTTACTATTTTTTCTAAATTTAAAGTTATATTTTTTATTTAACTTAATTATTTTTGGACAAAGACATCCATTTGTGTATTCAGTATGCTAATGGTGATCTTTCATAAGGCTTACTTAACCCCAACATGGCTTAAAATGAGTTTTTTTCACGGAGAAAACTCAACGAGCTAAAGTAACCCTCTTTAAGGCCAACTTTGGCCCAAAATTAAAAAAATATATATTAAGCCTTAAATATTATTTTTTCCTATTTTCGTATGATAACTTTGTAACTTATACTTTAAAGTTCACAATGGCAAGATATAAACGTGACATATTCATCACAAAGAGAAGCTACAATTTTATTTGAAAAATAAGTCCACATTTTAGGTCAAAGTAACCCGCAGTTACTTGGTACATAATTATTATAATGCTGAAGAGTTTTATTTTTGGATTTTTTAAGCTGGTAGATGTTTGAAACTAAAGAAAAATTTACTCTAAAATAAATCACTCGGACCAGGCAGCAGATGTTGCTGAAGAGTTTGTTTTTGTTTGTTTGTTTGACCATGCAAACTCAAACTCATTTATTCAGTCTAGGCTGTTACAAGTTCTTGTGAAAGTCAAACGCTACGCCATCGGTTCGTAAATCTACGGCGGGAGACCTTGTACTGAGAAGAACAAGCAAGAAACTCAGCAAGGGTTATTTTTTCTCCCTGTTTTGTTTCAAACAGTGTCGTCAATTGAAAGATGACATCAAAAATTTAAAACATTTGTTGATGTCAACTTCCATCACATTAATATTATTAATTAATGCAAATCTCGGGAACATCGGTGCGATTTATTTTTTTAATTTATTTGCAAAGACGCAAAAGAGTTACAGTCTTATGAGTAGTAAATTAATTAACAATAGCCCAGGAACAAACTACAACCTAGAAATATGTATATCTAACATGGTAAGTATGAGCAACTTATGCAGGGCATCCCACAGGTTTCTTGCAAGGAGGGAGAGTATGTTAAATATTGAAGATATGATATTTTACTGAAAGAAGACATAATTTTATTTTTAATAATAACTGTAACTGCATTCACTGATTTTTATAAAATCGCCTGCTACAACTGGGAATCAACCTCGTGAAATTTGATAACAAAAACACATGACGTATTTTATGATAACCACCGATAGGGTTAATCATAAGGATTATTTTTTCCTAAATAACATAGCATTTTAAATGAAAGGAAGATCATGTAATTTAAATTTTATTCTAAAAAAGGACAATGGGCAAAAAAATACCCAGAAAAATTTGCCATTTTTTTTTACTATGACACCGTAAAAATATATCCTGGTAATCGAAAGATATGACACAATGTAGATTTATGCAGCTAGTAGTTACTACGTTATAGTAGTACAAACATACATATTTAATAGATTCCGACCGAAACTAGTTTTCCGGCCGAAACCGAAACCGAAAATTCGGCCGTGGCTTCAGTTTCGGCCGAAACCGAAACTAACGTGGTCAAGATTAAAATTCCTTAAAATGCTGAAATTTGGTGCATTTTACCCATTATTCAGCATTAATTAGTACATGAAATGGAAACACACTATATTATTTCGTTGTAGGTAATCATTTATTAAATATAATATAAAAAAATATTAATAATATTTTTATTATTTTTTCAAATTAAGTTCTCACAGCAAAAATTTTATCAGTTATCAATAATCAATTCAAAAATTGTTACTGTGTCATAAAATACCCATTGGTATTTTGAAATCTTATTAATTAATACTTTGGTTTGTATTTGCACTTAGGAGAATCATCAATCTCTTTTATCTCAATATAGGAAACTGCACTTCTCAATATAGGATATGGACTGTGCGAGAAACGAAGTAAGGCGAGCGTGCACGACAACTTCCGAAATCAGTTTCGGTTTTGGCAAAAGTTTCGGCCAATTTTGGCCGCCGAAACTTAATTTTTGGCCGAAACTCGGCCGAAACCGAAACCGAACTTTCGGTCGGACACTTATATTTAAATAGCTAAATATATTCATTTAATAGTACCTTCATTTTATATTATTAGTAACCTACTAGCAAACCAGTGAACCAAATGTTCACCAAAATCTGATTTAAAAAAAAAATGTATTTAATTAATTGAGAACTTCGGAGATTTTGCGTGGTTTCGTTTGAAATTCGTGATTTATCGAAAACCGGAAGTGCTACGTTACTACAAATCCGGTTTGTAGTCTTATCAGACTATTCTTAACTTATAACTTAAATATTCTCTTTATCTATCTCTTACGGTTTGGCCGCTGAAACAGCACCACAGACGGACGGACGGACTTGTCTAATAGATAAGAGATACAACCAGATATACGACAAAGCCTGCCGACCATCCTACGCTTGCACTTACTGAGATACCTAAAAACGGTTTACGGGCTAGGGGTTGAAGAACTTGCAGTTGCAAAAAAATATGCAACATTTCTTCTTACTTCGTTGTGATTATGCACTCCGTGTTGACACATGATTATTTTTTGACTAACACGCTTTGGACATTGGAACACGATTATCGGGTTTGTGAATTAGTATGGATGAACTCGAATCATGTTTTCTCGTGGCATGATTAAGTTTGTGTGTTTTGTGGTCGTTTCGTTTTACGTAGAAGACAATTAACTATAACGAACAGACTGTTTGAAAAAAACCAACCCAAGCGGGGATTTTTGGATTTTCTCTAGCGCGACAGAATAACATAAGGGGGCAACCTTGACCTTGACGACCTCCGTGGCCGAGTGGTTTGTACGCCGCGTTTCATGGTGTCACCGACTCGAGAGGTCCTGGGTTCTAATCCCGGTGGAGGCAGATATTTGTGTGATGAATACGAGCATTTGTACTCCTGTCATGGATGTTTAATATGTATTTTCTATATAAATATACTTATATGTGTACAGTACATTTATTCTATCCGTTACCCTAGTATCCCATAACACAAGCCTTATAGTGCTTACTTTGGGGCTAGGCTAATTGGTGTGAGTGTTGGAAATATTTATTATTATTACCTTGCACCTTGTGAAGTACTCTCATAATACCTGAGCACTCTACGTAGGCTCGAACTAACTAAATTGATTCTCTAGTTTCATTAATGTTCGTTCGTTATAGTACTTGTACCTATTTCACTTAAAATAACTAAAGACCCCCGGGATGGAATTCGATGCGCTTTGGCACAGATGATCATGACTATAATACCTTTCACACAAATGTAGTTTAAGCCGTGGCGGACGTGGGTGGAGCGTCCATATTTTTTTTCCCAATGTCCTTTCCTCAAACTTTTCGGTGCTTCCAATAGCTCATCATCAGCCTATTAATGTCCCCACTGCTGGGGCACAGGCCTTCCCTATGGATGGAATAGGGAGATTGGGCCATGACCCACCACGCGGGCCCCGTGCGGATTGGCGGGTGTTAACGACTGCAGATGCAGCCGGGACCAACGGCTTAACGTGCCTTCCGAAGCACGGAGGAGCTCGAGACAGTAAATTTTTGGTCACCCATCCAATGACCGACCACTGCGAAAGTTGCTTAACTTCAACGATCGCAGCCGAATGCGCTAACCACTTGCGCCATCGAGCTCCAATTCCAATAGCTAATGTTATCATTTCAAAGTAATTACTAACTAGTACCTGCTCACTTAATAATAAAGGATTTCCTTACTATAAGTACGTGAAAAAAAAAATAAAGCGATACTTATACAAACCTAGCACCGTTTCTTTTTTATTATAGTTGATGTTCAATTATTAAAAAAAAAGTAAAATTTCGTGACTTTTCTTTCATTTAAAATGCTGTTATTTAGAAAAAAAAATCCTCATGAATATAATCAACAATCAATCATTTACCCTTTCGACGGTTATCATAAAACTAGCAAACCAGTGAACCAAATGTTCACCATATTAATTAATTGAGAACTTCGGAGATTTTGTGTGGTTTCGTTTGAAATTCGTGATTTCTCGAAAACCGGAAGTGCAACGTTACTAAAATCCGGTTTGTAGTCTTATCAGGCTATTCTTAACTTATAACTTAAATATTCTCTTTATCTATCTCTTCCGGTTTGGCCGCTGAAACAGCACCACAGACAGACAGACGGACAGACTTGTCTAATAGATAAGAGATACATGTATTTTTTGTTTCACATTTCACGAGTTTGATTCCCGGATTTGGCAGACGATTTTTTATAAACAGTGAATGCAGTTCTACTTATTATTAAAAATAAAATTATGTGTAAAAATAAAGTGTAAAATATTCTATCCTCAATATTTAATATACTATCCCTCCGTGTGACAAACCTGTGGAACGCCCTGTATAATGAAACAAATTGACCTTTCGATCTATTGATTATTTCAAATTACATACCTACAATATTAAAGTTTCAAATCAGAACTTAAATCCAATGCACTTTACAATATATAATCAAATCAAAAAAAATCAAACAAGCCGGAATAGATTTATCGTGAGTATCGTGTACCGAGGCGTATAGTTATTACATATTATTATGTCAAAACGAGTTTATTATTTTGTGCTGACTGTACAGTTGGTGACGTCACAGGTCGGATGACAAATTAATTATAAGCAAATTTGATTCGCGACGTTACTTGAATAGCAAAATGAACTGCATTGTTAAATAAGGAACAATCTTAATGCATTATAAATTTATATTACGCGTATATAAGTATACTAAATATTTCTATTGGTAGCGGCAAACTTCTTGAGCAAAAAGCCACAAACAAAACAAGTAGCGTAGTAGACGCTTTTGTATCTAAAATAGGGTATTTGACAGTATTAAAAATAAAGTGCCAATTCTTAGCATCTGTGTTTAAAATGAATATTGGCAGGGATTTTCACTATTTTTACAGAAAAAAATATTCATAATTTTACTAAAAATCCACGATAAAGATAATAGTTTTCTTAACTATTGTCACGTGACCCAAAACGCTTGGGATTGGCGGAGCCTAAAATGAAGTCAGACGCAAGTAAACCTCCGGTTATAGTGACATTACTATTAGATTAGTTTCCAGAAGTTAAACCACAATGTTAATTTTCCACTTGCTTTATTCAACTTGTACTTCACTGTAATATAAACTAAAATTATTATAACAAGAATATTTAGCAGCAACACCACGTTAAATTTTGGACCACTATTCACGACGAAGGCTCTCGACTGAATACCGTATTTATGACCGCTCCACTCGCTAGTCCGTCCCCCCTTCACGTCACGTGATAAGATGGTAGGGAGGTAAGGTGATGTGGCGTGATTTAGCATAGACAAACTAAGATAAAAACAATAACTGTACTATTGACCGATCTGTAAAAAATGCTAACATTATAAAAATGCTAACAGCTCGGCCATCCTGCATCAAGCGAGACCCTTCGCGATTTGGTTTACAATAAAGACAGGTTTATTATAATATTTGTTTCTTAGGTTTTCACGCACATCACTCATTAAATAAAACTAGTTTTTACGGGTTAATGCACGAAACTTTATTTATTTATTGACGTTTCGTAGCCTTTACAGGCTTCGTCATCAGAATAAAACTTTTGTTTAATTTGTCGAGCTACCTTCGAAAGACTTATTGAGCGTTTGGTTATTTCATTGTTCGATTTTTAAGTTTTATTGTCTATGTATGAATTTATTATTTAATTTACTTAATAAAGTATTTTATTTAAAATTCTTGTTTGTAATTTTGAGTTTATTTATTTGACCCTAACTACCGTAAACTACCACCGGTTCCAAAATTGGGAGACCTTCCTGAGAAGAACCGGCGAAACAAACTCAAGAGAGGCTTTCTATCTCCTTCTTATGTTAAATTATGCAAACAAAAAGAACTAATAGTATCTGATGGTCTTGCAGTGTGTGCTCGGGGTTGGGATTTTATCTCCTGTATAATAGGTTCCCAAGCTGGTGGTATATACCAACCATCTTCCCTATTAAAATATGGATATTTTTTTAATCTCAATAGCCTCGCGCATCATTCGAGGAACGAACAGTCTTATATAATTTCTCTAAAATATAATGATTCGAATCATAATTTATTTTCATATTGCCATTTAAGAAATAGCAATAATAAAGCAACAAATAAACAAAACAAATTAGCTAAAATACCGTAAAATATAATTACATTCAAATAACCGTTCTAAATTATCTTAGATTCTTTTTGATTTTATAACAATGGCATACACTTTAATAAGACTATATAAAAATAACTAACACATTCAGGTACAAAGCTAAAAGTATTGAAACAAACAAAAAAAAAACACTAAAAGATACACATATTTACATTAAAGAAGACTACTTTCTTCTGCCAGAGGGCGCTTACAAGCAAACACTGTCTTTGCACTAGCTCTCAATAATTTATTCGATACATTTGTACTTGTCAAGAGAATATTTATCAAATTTTTATCAACCCAAGTGTCTCGTTATAGCGGCGAACTGTGACTGCTATCTCGCTGCTACTGCGAACTGTTTACAAGAAACTACAAATTGGTGCATTAATGGATTTACCAATCTTATGACTGACATTTTGTGATTGTTTCGTGCAGTTTGGGAACCCTCCGCGCTTTGTTGTGACACTCTGCCTGGTACAACAAGTAATTACTGTGTAATAATTGGAAAGCATTTCAAACCCAAACGTTCAAAATTGCTTTATCATTCCAATTGATGCATCTGCAACGCCATCCATGAGGCGCCCCGCGTACGCGCTGCTCTGGAACGTGTATTGCTGTTAAGAAGCAACAGCGCCTTGACGCACACCAACGCCGCTTTTAGACCTTTAGCACTGCTTGCTGCTTTACTATTGCCACGCCTTGCCTATCACTGAACTGGAGCTACCCAACAGAGTCGTAAGAGGGCAGCATAAATACACTTACCCACCACTTTCCACTATGGATTGCAGCGCTCAGTGCAACAAGAAGATTAACTCGAAGGATGACTATATTGTGTGTAAAATTTGCACTGGAAAATACCATCGATTATGTCTAAATATAAGCAAAAAGATCCCTCTTTGACGACGGCTCAGGCGCCGGTGTCCCGGATGTGCCCAGCATGCCCGAATGCAAACACTCGACGGCGCGGCTCTAATGTTAATACACCGGTTGGCGGGCATCACCAATCTGCCCCCGACTACAGTATGAACATGTCCCTCGACAACAGCTCGCCGCAAGGAAAGGACTGCGATGCGGTTACGATGGATAAAATAAGCAACTCACTAGATCATAAAATTCAAACCTCTGTATCGGCCGTACTTGACGAGAAATTAAACAATCACCTGAAGATACCAAAAAAAAAAAATTAAATCAGAAATTCAATCCGAGATTAAAAATTTAGAAAATAATTTTACATCTACAACCGACTTTATTTGCGCGGAACAGATCACACCAAAGTCCTTGGTCACCGAAAATAGAGAAAAAATTAAAATTTTGGAGAATGAAAATAACAAATTGAAATCTGAACTTTCTTTATTAAATAATAAAACCCCTAGCATGGAGAACCTATCTCGAAATCATAATTTAGAATTGCAAGCGGCTCCTGAGAGTCGTTCAGAAAATGTGGTGACTATATTTAGGAACCTTTGTAGCACAATAGGTATGGCAATCGAAGACTCAAATAACCGCCTGTAGAAGGGTTGACAAAATGGACCAAAAGTCAAGTCGCCCCAGAAATATTCTTGTGACTCTGTCTTCGCCTCGTTTGCGGGACACCGTCTTGTCTTTGGTAAGACGTTACAATAAAGCAGCTAAAGAACCCATCAACGCACTCAATGCCTCACACCTCGGATCCACAGACAACAAAACAAGAGTTTTTGTTACTGAACACATCTCTCCGAACTGCAAACCGTTACATGCCGAGACAAGAAGGGTTGCGAAAGACAGAAAATACACTTTTGTTCGGATTAAATTCGGTCGTATATTTGTTAGAAAGGATGATGAATCAAGTTCTATTCACATTAAAACCTTGGGACTGTCTCAACAAACTTAAGTAATTAATCTTAATCTGTCTAAATAAGTTCTATTTCCCTTTTCTATTTATTTTGTTCAATTCATCTGGACCTTTGCCTGTTCCACAATGTTAGCATACCATCAAAACGTCAACCGGATTAGAAGCAAGCCCGACGATGTTTACCCAAACATTCTTAACTGCAACCATGACGTGATCTATTCTACAGAAACGAACCTAAATGCGAGTATCAGCGATGCTGAGCTCTTTGACTCCAGATATGTAGCCTTTCGCCGAGATCGTGATAGCACTTGTATAAAAAAGAAGGGGGGTGATGTAGCTTTAGCGGTAAAAAAAAAGACTTTAAATGCTCGTCGACCACTTGAATGGCAATCTGAGGCTAAGGATGCTTGGGTCAAAATCAGTACGCACTCTAATAAGTCCTTGATCGCTTGCTTATGCTATTTGCCGCCTGATCCCGAGCTAGACAAACTAAAAGCCTTTTATTCCAACTGTCAGGGGAAAATGATCCATATGGGGGATCAACACCGACTTCCTGTGCATTGGCGACTTTAATACGCCTACCATAAACTGGACTAAACGTACCACAAGCTCATATATGTGTCCAGGCCCTATATCTGTGGGAGCCAAATCTGAGCTTCTCTTGGAGACTCTGGACATCTGTAACCTCAAACAGTTCAATAACATCTCTAATAAAAATGACCGTTACTTAGACTTAGTCTTACACACATCTAACTCCTTAAGCGTTCATGAGGCACACTCACCGAGTCGCACTGATGACCATCATCCACCTTTGCTTATAGATACCACTTGCCAAACCTCCACTTCTAATGTGATCTCGCGAGCCCGCAGCAAGAGACTCAATTTCTACAAATGCAATCCTGCTAATATTCGTGATGAACCGAACTCTGTAAACTGGAATGAGTACTTGGCCCGTGCAAACATTGATGACTCTGTCAGTAAGTTCCACGAGATATTGAATCAAATCATTTATAAACATACACCCTAAGCGAGCAATAGATCCAATAAATTTCCTTTCTGGCTTAGTCCCGCACTGATTCGTTGTATGAATGAAAAACCCAAGTATCACAGGCGGTACAAAAAATATGGTAACCCTCGTGATTATGACTCCCTTGACTTGCTTCGTGCTCGTTGCAAGTTACTTTTGAACAAATGTTATAGGTCCCATCTCGAGTCTGTTGAAAGTTCCGTCAAACTTAATGTTAAAAACTTCTTTAGATATGTAAACGACAAAAGAAAATCCACTGGCATACCCCGAACCATGACACACGGCGACGTCACATCCTCAAATGTGGAGGAGATATGTGAAATGTTTTCGAAACACTTTAGTTCCGTCCATGAAAAAAATAACTGCTATCTCTACTCGCCTAACAAAACAGCCAATCGTGGTTTGCTTCTGCCAGACGCAAGGATAAACTATGATAGCATTAAAGCAGAAATACGGTCTCTTGACATTGGTAAAGGAGCCGGCCCAGATCAAATCCCTCCTCACTTTATAAAGAGCCGCCGCGATGAGCCCAGCGCTCCTCTGTTCATACTTCTCAATAAGTCATTAGAGTGTGGCACCCCTCCTAGTCTTTGAAAGACTGCATATGTTATTCCCATATATAAATCTGGTGACAGAGAGCAAATCAGCAACTACAGACCCATCAGTATTTTGTCTCGCTTTGCCAAGCCACTTGAATCTCTAATATATGAGACACTCCACTCACATTTCAAGCCATTTCCATCACCTCATCAGCATGGTTTCCTGGTTAATAGATCAACAGTAAGCAATCTCTTAGAATATAAATCCTATCTGTGCTCCGCTTTTGCCAAAAGGTGTTACAAAGTTTTATATAAAACAAACAACAGTAATTAGTCAACCTCATCAGAACTTTCTAAATTTTGACCTCGGCCACTACAACAGGGCACTCCTAGGTCGTCCGCATTTCTTAGACCTCGGCCCATACCAGGCACTCCTAGGTCATCCGCATTGCGTAGACCTCGGCCCATACCAGGCACTCCTAGGTCATCCACATTCCTTAGACCTCGGCCCTTACCAGGCACTCCTAGGTCTTCCGCATTGCGTAGACCTCGGCCCATACCAGGCACTCCTAGGCCTTCCGCATTGCGCAGACCTCGGCCCATACCAGGCACTCCTAGGTCGTCCGCATTAATATAATAATAATAATATAATAAATTTATTTATTTCTTCTTACAACAATTGAAGCACATAAAATACAGGTTAAGCAACACTTAAGTAATATTATTGGGCGTTGTAAGAAGCTGGTGTCCGAAACCGGCGTTAACCTGTACTACGGATCACCAGGTCCTTACCCCTGGAAAATAATCTATACATAACAATGTTCTTCATAACCATATTGAACCTGTATACACATAATATTTATTCATGGTAAATACAAAAACAAAAAATTAAAGGTTGAGAGATAAACAGAAACGTTTATAAATGCATGGTAGTTAATTATTTTTTTATTATAAGCAAAAATTTGATCACTTAACAGAATTTATTTTAGATGGCTAAGTAGATTTTCTGTGTCTGAATAGCTTAATGCCTGAACTCAGCCTTTTACAATTTTTTACAATCTCCTACTGTTAACGGATATAACATTAGTTCTTTATTAAGTTTATTGTACAAATTAATACCTTGATAACAAAAAAAAACATTACGTAGACCTCGGCCCATACCAGGCACTCCTAGGTCATCCGCATTACGTAGACCTCGGCCTATACCAGGCACTCCTAGGTCGTCCGCATTACGTAGACCTCGGCCCATACCAGGCACTCCTAGGTCATTAAATGATTCAAACGTCTGCCTACCTTCACAGCCGTTTCTATTGTATTCCTCCATATCTGAAACGGACATTATTTCGCGTACATAAAAAATAAAAGTCATTTTTCGTAGAGTACGAAGGGACAACTGACCACATTCAATCTGGATGAAATTAGAACAGCCTTATATAATGAAAACACGCTTAGAAGATAAGGTAACATGTACATGAGTAAAAATAACATCTGAGCACATAGGGTAGTCCCCAGTCAGATGAAAAAAAATATTAAGAGCCCTTTTACAAAATTGCGCCACTGCCGTACTGATCGGCGCGTAGGTAGATTTGCACTAGTATATATTGCATTTCACGGGAGATGTTTCGAGTCTTATAAAGTAATTAGTAATGAACTAATTATAAAAAAATATAGATATTTCAGTAGTTCAATGATGGTAGATTAGTTTTATGAAAGTTTTGATAGTAATTCTATTATAACTCAATATCATTTTAACAACAATATCAAATGCCTTATTATCAAATCATTAATAAAAATTACTTAAAAACATATATAAATTTAATAGTGCATAAGATGTATGTATATATGCGTATATCATAAAATATGGCGTCCTTTCTCTCCACTGCTAGCTCAGCCGTCATATAAAAACTTAACATCATTCTGAAGGCAATTTGTATCGGCTATTGATAGCAAACGGATTTCGATACGTAATATAGACTTGATTTCTCTTACAGAAAACGGACTACCCACATTTTACAGATGTTTGCGTAACAAATATTTATATGCATTGTTTGAACTAAGTCATCAATTTGTAAATTATTAACAGTTATAGTAAAAAAAAAAACATTTTTCAATAGTGATTTGTGATATAAGTGTGTGCATGTCCAACTAAATACACACGTACTGGATTATTCTTTTGTTTTCTCATGTAAGTGAATTTTGTGTTCTGTTTTGAGAAATAAATGTTTTAAACCAGAAACCATAATGATATGGAAAATTAAAATTCTCATACATTATGTTACAACAAAAACATATTTCTGACGTCGTAGTAATTAATTTGATCAATTTTTTTTGAGATATTGGGGCGTTTGAAGTTGTGCATATTATCGTTTTTCCGTAAACTAGCTGCAGTAGAACGATCAGTACAAAAAAAAGAAAATAGTATTTTCAAATAGTCTACATTAACTTACAATAGGAAGAATAAATCTACTGTTTACTTCTATTGGAAATAGTCAAAATCTCTCTAAGGGGGTAAACGAGGCGCTCGAGGCTAGTTTTTTGCAAAAAATGTGAAAGGACTCTTATGCAAAACCGAGTTGCATTGATTACATACTTTATAGAGAAGTGCTATATCATATCTCAGTGTTCAATTACACAATGGCCACATTAATGCAAACTCAGTGTAGCCCACGAAGTATTCAAGAAGAAAATATATATATATATATAATCACATTTACACACCCTTTGAGAGTAGTCCCAATATGGTGTGCATTTGGACAACAATTACACGTACCCCAGGCAATAGCCTCTGGAGGCTACTATTAATTAATGCAAAAGTATTCAAGAGAAACAATAAGATTATAACTTCATTTACACACTCCCAGAGAGTAGCCCCAGTAAGGTGTGTATTTTTACAGCAACTACACGTAACCCCAGGGAGTAGCCCTGGCAGGATACATGCAGAAGCATTATTGGGACGTGTATGATCATGTAAAATAATAATAATAAAAAAAAAATGTAACGTTCTTGAAACTTTAAATATAGGAGTTATGAAATTAGCACTTATGAATGAGAAAAAAAAGTAAAATAAAAAATAACTTGCGTTTTTTTCTGGGCGTAGTGAGAATATCAGGATATTCTCAGTCCATCCCGCTTCTGAAACTATTAGATTAGTTTCCAGAAGTTAAACCACAATGTTAATTTTCCACTTGCTTTATTCAACTTGTACTTCACTGTAATATAAACTAAAATTATTATAACAAGAATATTTAGCAGCAACACCACGTTAAATTTTGGACCACTATTCACGACGAAGGCTCTCGACTGAATACCGTATTTATGACCGCTCCACTCGCTAGTCCGTCCCCCCTTCACGTCACGTGATAAGATGGTAGGGAGGTAAGGTGATGTGGCGTGATTTAGCATAGACAAACTAAGATAAAAACAATAACTGTACTATTGACCGATCTGTAAAAAATGCTAACATTATAAAAATGCTAACATTACATTGTATCTTTTGACGTTTTAATAACAGTCGTGTGACGTAACACTCTAGTGAGACGCCATATTGTCCAGAGAAACGTTTTCGCGGCAACTTGAAAATGGAGTTTTTTATTTGGTTAGTTTTACTGAACTACACAGCGGAATGATGAATATCCACTTTTTACGGACTCCATAAATATTTGTCAATGACGCGAGATCGTTTTCTAAAACTTGTCAAATACCCTATTGCTACTGCGCAGGTTTTTTTGTCCATGGTCGTTGCTCAAGATGTTTGTCGCGGAGAGAGAGAGAGAGAGAGAGAGACCATAGGCCACATATGAGTACAGGGAACTTATGTATACACATAAGTTTGTCATAAGCGGGTGCCCTCATATGGGGCCTATGGTGGGGGTGCTCCGTTTAAGAGCCCTTTTACAAAATTGCGCCGCTGCCGTACTGATCGGCGCATAGGTAGATTTGCACTAGTATATGTATATTGCATTTTACGGGTGATGTTTCGAGTCTTATAAAATATCTATTAATGAACTAATTATAAAAATATATTCATATTACAGTAGTTCAATGATGGTAGAATAAATTCATGAAAGTTTTTGATAGTATTTCTATTTATTTCAATATCAAATTTACGAGGTAAACCTGTATTATTTTTTGGAAAAACTCACGGAGGTTAGATGTTTTTTTTGATAATTAATGAGACGGAAAATCAAAATTCTTATACATTATGTTGCAACAAAAACATATTTCTGATGTCGTAGTAATTAACATGATCTAATTTATTCAACATTATTGAGAGATTGAGGCGTTTGAAGTTGTAGATATTGTCGTTTTTTCCGTAAACTAGCTGCAGTAGAATTATAGTACAAAAAAAGGAAAATAGTATTTGCAAATATTCTATATTAACTTACAATAGGAAGAATAAATCTACTGTTTACTTCTATTGGAAACAGACAAAATCTTTTCGAAGGGGGTAAACGAGGCGCTCAAAAATTACGATTTTTTTCAAAAACTATGAAAGGGCTCTTAAAAACTAAAATAATGTCGTTATCTCAGGGACACCAACAAAGACGGCTACATGGACGCGGACGAGGTAAAAGAATGGATAGCGCCGCCCGAGTTCGACCACGCCGAAGCCGAAGCACGCCATTTAGTATTCGAGGCGGACGCCGACGCGGACGAACGTCTGACGAAACAAGAAGTGCTCGACAAGCACGATCTGTTCGTCGGCTCGCAGGCCACAGACTTCGGGGAGGCGTTCGCGAGGCACGACGAGTTCTAGACGCGCGAAATTTTAAAAAATAATAAAACTCGTTGACGTTCTTTTGTTTCATTTCAACGGCTCGATGGTTTCGAAATTTTGGCGACGTTCTTTTGTTTTAATTACAGTGACAGCGCTGATTTTGAAAGTACCGATGCTCTTTTGTTTTCATTGCAGTAGTGGCGCGCCGGTTTTGAATTTCGTCGGCATGTTTTTTCGTTTTCCATATCCAGTGGCTCGGTGATTTCCAAATTTTATGGATGCTCTTTTGTTTACATTCTTTGTCGTTCATCTTAACGGGTTCTTTGTCGTTCAATGGCATAATTGTTTTGTTACTTATCAATGTTCATGTTCGCGCAAACGAAGCACAGGAGTGGATAACGCTGACCGAGTTCGAGTACTGATTCTCAACTGATTTGGGAGGCGTTCCCGAGACTCGACGAATGTCGGACGCGCGCGCGCAATTTCAATTATGTTGATGTTCTTTATTTTCGAAATAACGTTGATGCTCTTTTGTTTCATTTCAATGGCAATTCACGATTTAAATTAAAAAAAAGATGACGATTCTCTTTTGTTTTTGTATCAGTAGCGGCGGGCTAATTTAAAATTTGCCATGTTCTTGTTTAAAAATGACAGTGGTAGCGCGTTGATTTCATATTTTGTCGATGCTCTTTTGTTTTCCATTTCAGTGGTTCGGCGGTTTCAAATTTTGTCGATGTTCTTTTGTTTTTCACATCAGTGGCGCGCCGATTTTGAAATTGTCGATGCTTTTAGGTTTTTATTGCAGTAGGTACTTACCAAAACCATAAAAGAAAGTGGTCGCCAAGCATACTAGTTAAAAATATGTACTGCATCTTACAAGTTATACTATTTAGTTGCAAAATTCTCAAATGTATTCATTGATTGCCGACTTTGCAGCTAGAACTAACTAACCGTAGTCATAAGTCGCTATTGAATTTACTTCAACGCAATGGCCTATTTCCAACAAACTCGACCTTATTACATTACGCATAAGAGCAATATTGTCTGCCTATATTTGGTGTATTCGTATTTCCTATGTATTTTTTTAATGCTGGCCCTTCACTTGGCTATTCGTGTTCGGTATTCGTAAACCTGATATCAGTCTTGTGTTTTTCAATTCTCACAAAGCATTATAAGGACAGACTTGTCAACTTTGCAAATAGCAAATATGAATAGCCAAGCGAAATGCCGGCATTAAATAGATTTATAATTATTAAGTTTTTAAGTGCAGCGACATTATAATTTAAATATTTTTATGTTTTCATGGTCAACTGTGCCCACATACCGCTTAGCCCGCGGGTTCAGGTGACCAATTTTTTTTGTTGTGAGCGACGCGGTTGATCATGAAGGGATTTTTATTTATGTATGTCTATTATTAATACTTTTTAATTATTATACATGGTGTAAAAAACCCTATAACGAAGTCGAAGGCCACGTATTTTGGAAGGTCAAGATCAAAATTTTTTTTTCAAGATTTATACATTAATATTTTCAAAACGTTATTTAGAAACTTTTTTATCGACGTACTTATACACACAGACACATTCTTTGCCTGTTATATATTTGCTATACATTGCGTACTGGAAAAAATTTTTAACTTAAAAATACAAATTTTCCTTTATTCTCACTAGTTCGATTTATTAGTTCGATCATCGGAACTAATGAGAATTATTTTTCTCATTTGTTCGATCGTCGAACTAGTGAGAGTATTTGTTCTCACTTGTTCTATTTCTTAGTTCGATCTATATTTATTGTTTTTGTATCTCGAATGGAATAATAAGTTAACGAATCGAACTAAGAAATGGAATAATTGAGAACAAATACTCTCACTAGTTCGACGGTCGAACAAATGAGAAAAATAATTCTCAATCGAACTAGCGAGAATTTAGCCAAATTTTTCCCACCTTTAATATTTTATAATATGACTTGTTTGGGTGTACAGAATGCGTGGTTTAAGTCTTTGTCATAGGCTTTTTACACCCTGTATTTCTTTAAGACAATGTTGAGCCATATCATTTCGAAATCTCATTAACGTATTTTTTTAATAAATCATAGCATACTGGTTTTTTACACAGATGCAGTCTATGTATTTGTGTAAACGTCGGCTTGTAATTATGCCGTATAAATTACACAGTAACATTCTTTTTTAATATTCCTAATATTTCCGTTAGTAGTAGTTGCTAGTGATAATAATATTTTAAATGCCAAAGCTATTTTTCCAGTGTATTTTAACATTATATTTTATAGATTTACTGTATAAGAATAATTCTATAGAATTGGATTTGTGAGTTGTATTTGAAATCTGAGATGTGTCCTGTTGAAAAAATTCAACTGTATATACGGCCCGTTAAAGATTAGTGTTCTAAAAGATATAAAATTATTCATCTCTCATAAAATGTTTAAAACTAACGAGTGGGTAAATAAGGATACCACCATTTAATGACTTTATTTATTTATATGAATTGGGGGGCGTCCATAAATTACGTGAGATGTTGAAGGGGGGGAGGAGCTCGAGTCAAATCTCATCTAATCTTACGTTGGAGAGAGGGGGGGTCTCTGCCTAAATATCACACAATTTTTTTTTTCTGATTGTAACAAAAAAAAATATATATACTATTTTGGTCCATTTAAGCTAGATTGTACATGCTTAAGATTTAAACTCTCAGCAATATTACTAGTCTTAACTAGTCGTAAATAAAAGCACGAAGCAAATTTTTTTTCTTTTTTCAATAACAATCCAACGAGTTTACGTAAGAAACCCACATTTTGAAAATCTCACGTGAGATTGGGGGATGGGGTAGAGGGTTGTATAAAATCTCACGACAACTCGCCGGGGGGGAGGGAGGGAGGGACAGAAAATTAAAAAAAAACACCTTACGTAATTTATGGACGCCCGCCCCCTTGTATTATTTCAGCATCGTACAGCATATTAATATAAATTTGAAATTTAGCATTTAAGTCTCTGAGATGAGCCTCCTTTATTATTTTAGATCGACTATCTATTGCATTTAATTTTATATAATAAGTAAGTACTTATATTTCGTATTAAGTAACAGAATTAATTGTGCAAACACGATTATGTTTCTATTTAACTTTCAGTTGTCAGTACAATTAACATAGCTACATCATTATTTTCGTTAGAAATATTAAACATTTTAAAAAATTATATTGCATAATTTTTATTCCCGATAATAGGGATAATGACTATTTTTTTTTCTTCGTTTATCAGGTAGATTGTCAAAAAGTATAAGACACGTATTTTTTCTTTTTTCACATAATATAAACATTGCAGAGATATATTGATTTGAAAAGTCGCATGACGTCACGTTTGAGTACACTTTTAAGTGAAAATTCACTCAAAAGTGACGTCACGAGCCCCTACTCCCAAACTTTGACGCGCTATAACTTTGTCATTTTTGGTTGATTGCCCAAAGAAAAAATACGTGTCCATTATTTTTTGATCATCTAACTGACGGACTAAATAGAATTTCGTTTACTGTACCCCGTCATCACCCCTATTGCGTTATAAAGACAAAGTAATTGGTGTATATAGACGTCATACCCACATTCGTAGCGTCCTGACTAAGTTTTGGCTTCAATCACTTTGTTTGAGAATTTGTTTGATTTGATTTTTAATTGAATTTGTTTGATTGTCGATTTAAATCGACTCTGACGACCTCGGTGGTTTGTACGGGATTCATGGTGTCGTCGACTCGATAGGTTCCGGGTTCGAATCCCGGTGGGGGCAGATGTTTGTATGATGAAGAGCGTTTGTACACCAGTCATGGATGTTAAATATGTATTTCTATATAAATATACTTATATATGTGTCAGTATATGCATATCCATTCTATCCGTTACCCTAGTATCCCATAACACAAGCCTTACAGAGCTTACTTTGGGGTTAGGGTTGTGTGAGGGTTGGAAATATTTATAAAAAAATACATTTTAATAAACCACATGATTTCTGCGCAGTCGCAGTTATTCGAATAATAAAGTCTCTTTTTGTATTAACAATGCGCGATGAACATAAACGTGAACTGGTCTACAAGGAAAGGTAATTGAGCAACAGGGAAGGGAGTATCATAGCCATTATATACGAATGAATGATGCATCAAATATGAATGTTCGTATTCGCCGAACAGTACCCTTAAGGCCGTATACAGAAAGAAAGCCGTAAGCCGATCGGCGCCTATTGGCGCTGATCCTTTTTCTATGGACCGGCGCCGATAAGCGCCGACACGCGCTGGTCCGAATAATAAATAATTTGTATTTGAATTATTATCCTTAGATTAAATCAATCTAAGTTATAATCTTTTTATAAATCTAATAACTTTATCTTTTATTAACTAAGCGCTAAAATTATTTGTTTCGTACTTACCGAATGGTGACAACAAGTCTTTCTTCTGGAAGGATTGGTTGTTTATGCCAATTGCACCAATTTTTCATCAAACGGTTTTTCACTAAATCCAAAATGTAATAAAATGTTTCTTGAATCATTCTTGTATATGTATAAAATCTTTGTTCATCAAATTTCAATTTTTTTACAAATAAATGATGGTATTCTCCGAAACGTTTCCTTTCTCTATTTATAGGATGTAAAGTTTTTTTTCGCATTTTTAAATACACATTTTCTAACATAACCAGATCATCGTCCGATGAGTCCGACATTTTGCTTGATCTGCTTTAATCGGCTTCCTTTATGTAGGAAGGATCGGCGCCGATAAGCGCTTTCGGCTTTCTTTCTGTATACGGCCTTAGTACGAGTTTTACAATTACGAAAACTGATAGTTTTCGTGAGCTCGCATTCTTACTAATGGTACTGATTTTATTGTTTTCGTTTCAATACAAATAAACAGTGTTAAAATTCTATCATTAAATCATTTGCGTCTTCTTAAATTTTTAGTATATTTGGTTACTTTTCACCAAAATAGACATAGAAACATAATTTACAATTACGAAAACTATGATAGTTTTCGTGAGCTCAAACTCGTACTAAGGGTACTGTAGACATTTAAATAAAACAAGTTACAACGGTACCCTGGATGTACTGATTTATTTATTTATGATGTTTCGCATACCTTTCAGGCTGCGTCGTCAGAATTATATTATAATAGTAGATTTTTACCGAATACTCATTCGCCGAATAAATTTTTACGAATACTGTAAAATAATACTTTTGTACATGTCTTGAGTTTGTACGCATCTCTCCGTTAAAAACCTCCAGGTGCAACAAAATAAAATTGTCAAATTGGACATAAATTCCATACATGACGACCTTCGTGGCCGAGTGGTTTGTACGCCGGGTTTCATGGTGTCGAATCCCGGTGGGGGCAGATGTTTGTGTGATGAACACGAGCATTTGTACTCCAGTCATGAATGTTTAATATGTATTTCTATATAAATATATATGTATGTACAGTATTCTATCCGTTACCCTAGTATCCCTTAACACAATCCTTACAGTGCTTACTTTGGGGCTAGGCTAATTGGTGTGAGTGTTGGAAATATTTATTTATTTATTTTATAATTATATGTCAAAATTGAAACGGGGTAAAAGTTCCATTCAGTTCAAGATTGAAAAACACTTGCGCAAAAATATTTTTCATACAAACCATGTGCAGTCGCCTCGAATAGATTTTCTTCAACGGCTAGTAGGTAACATCCGACTGAAAAAATAAATCGCCCTTTCTGTCATCAATCTACAGTTGTAGTGTTTTCTTAATAAAAAATTGGCAGATCTAAATATTAATTATTAGATTATCAAAACAAATAGGCAAAAAAAGGTTAAATAAATGTTTGTTTTATTACTCTGCCGAGTTATTTGTATTCGTAAAAGTAGTATTCGTTGCATCACTAGGTATTTGTTTGGTTATGCTAACGGACCGATTTAAAAAAAATGTGCTGGATAGTGCACTTTTCGCGGAAGGCGATATATCATCAGTGCTGATAAATAGAAGATAATTTTAAGTTATTTACATTAAGTGCAATACTTGTGAGAGTGTATTATTTACATCGTCAAAGTTATTCTTGTATCGGTCAACCTTAAACAATAAAGAGGTATCATCAGCAAACAATACGATCTCACTCAAATTTTCCACAAAAAACGAAAAGAAAATAATAATAACATTGCTCTGGGGTCGAGGACGAGCAAAAATGAATCAGAATAATATTGGTCTTTCGCACCATATTTAATATCAAATTATTAAAGAATGTTATTGTATTGCAAGGATGAAAATGCTAAAATTAAAATAACCAAAAAATAGTTTAATGTGCGAATAATAGGTGGCGCTGTACGCAGGCATACATGCCATTCATAAAGTAATGCAAAACCAAAGCGCGTTTTAGATCTGTCCAGCGCCATCTAGTTCTCATTGTAGTTTCTGTTGTGTTGTGTTTTCATATAGATAGATATTTTAACTAAATGATCAATGATGGGTTTGGAAAAGCACAAAAACTTTCTTTTTTTAGGCATTAGAACACTAGAATATATAGTTAGAAACTTATTAATAAACAAAGAATAAGCGTGGATTAGTTACTCTATGTTTTTCCTCTGTGCATTGAATCGTATCAGGAAAAAAGATGGACCAAGTCGGTAAAGTTATAGCGTAAACAAAGAAAACAAGGATTTATTTCTGAAAAAGCAAAGTTAATTTTATTGAATTTTGGTTAAAATAATAATACTAAAAAGTCTGCTTTTCTTTCAATGACTTTGTGGGATCGCATTTGTAAAACCATCGATACAGTCATTTTAAGCACGCATCTAGTTAATTAAATCTAGCCATGGACTAATTTATCCCAACCCGATGAATATTACCCGAATGATAAAGACTTTATTGCTCCCCTTTTCCGAAAAATATCTGAATTCAGTACGTACAAGTAATCTTAAAGTTATAAGGCTCATAGCTACAAAATTATAGGTATATTATGTATATATGTGAGTGTATGTATGTATGTATATTTATGTTTCTATGTATGTATATGTGTATGTATTAAACGCTATTTAATTTTGTTTTTCATTGTTTGATGTTTGCTCTTTCCTATGATTGTCTGCCGTTTTATTGACTCTGCTCGTTCTTTCCGGTTGACTGGTATAGAATGCCATGCTGGCATTAAGTCCGCCATATGCAATGTAAAGGCATTAAAGATTAAATAAATAAATAAATAAAAATAATTGCCTACAAAAATAAATTTGCAATATTGGACAAAATCGTATTCACAAAGGTTATTCTATCAGGCGTTTCCGAAAGTTGTTTTCCAGAGACGGTAAGTAGTGATAGGTAGTTTTTCCAGATGTTTAATTATATATCTAAAAATATTCTGTATAAAATGACTTGGTGTAAATTTCACCGACAACATCTCAGAAAAATATTGATAGAAACAAAAGAAGAACAAAAAGGCAACTTTAAGCAAATGTAAGCAGGCGGCGAAATCGCACACAGGCCTCCCGAAATTATTAAAATAACAAAATGCAAATTAGCTCCTGGTAGAAATTTACATGCGCGAAATACGTAGCCAATATACCCGCGCGTATTTTCGCCTTAACATTTTGAAAGGCAACGGAGTTCGCCTCCCATATTTTTGCATACTTACAATGCGACAGTAATACCTCGGTTCATATAAGAAAGGGAATTTGTATGATAATTTTCATTTTGCATTCAGTCGGTTATCCTTCTTGCGGTTTGTTGTGGATGGCGCTCGGGGGAAATTCGGCGTTGTTGTCGCCCGTTATTGGCGACAAGGCGCTATACGACGCGCGACGCCGGCCGTCTCGTGTCGTCAGGATGACGCACGGCATTCTGGGACGAAGCGTGTCAGTTTTCAGGCAATAAAAATATTTTGGCAAGTAAGTACTGAGCACGGAATAGATCTATAAAGAAATATTTTATTTTTTCCGTAACATTGAATTAAAGTAAAAGAACATGACCATACGTGAGTGTTGTATTTTTTTATTATTTTTCCATTGGTATTGTTTCATTGTATCTACTTCTACACATACTTAAAATTATAGATGCGGAAGAAATGGCATTACTACCCAACGGATTTTAATGATTTTAAGGATTGCGAAGGGTGCGGGTTCGAGTCCCGTCTGCTGCCTGGTCCGCGTGGAATTTTTTCTAGTTATATTTTCTTTAGATTTAAACATCAAGCAGTTACATGCTTTAAAAATAATAAAAATTATAACTATAATTGCTATTTCTTCTTTCAAATGTTTAATACTTGTAAAAGTATTCATTTGACATTGTGGGTTTACCTATAATGCGAAGAGATGGCGCTGCCTTGCAGATTAAGAATAGCTAGAAAGAATTTCGACGCGGTCCGTGAGGGCCGCGGTAGCATAATTGGTCAGTGCATTCGCCCGGATTGCGAAGGGTGCGGGTTCGAGTCCCGTCTGCTGCCTGGTCCGCGTGGAATTTTTTCTAGTTTTTTCTAGTTATATTTTCTTTGGATTTTAATGAATTTGGGTTACTTACTTACAGTTAAATAAAGTTTGAAGAGGGACGTAGACAGGTAGGTACTTTTTATCACAAAATTAAAGGCATAATAAACCTTTGCCTTTTGTTCATAACTGCCACCAATGTGGTCATTAAATTCAAATAAATAAATAAATAATAATGCGACGGCATTAAAAAAGGAGTTACAATTTGTAAGAGCAATAACAATAAGTTATTGGATACAGAAGAAATCACTACCAAAGCTAGTATTCTATAAATTGTTGGTAGGTACGTTCAGGGACAGATATAAGGCAGGGCAGAGGAGGCCCACAACAGAGACAAAACATTAATGTCAATTCAATGGGGCCTCCACATCTTCTTTGCCCCCCCCCCCCCCACATCTCTAGCAAACACATTTTTATTAATTTTGAATAAATAAAAAAACGAACCTTACAGTAGTCGCGTATGATGTGTAACATTTGAAACCTCACCTTATATTAGTAAAAAAAGAAAAAAACCTACTACAAAAGGAATAAGCCATTTGAACATTATATTCTAAAATCAAATCAGATCAAATAGCGCGCGCTTTCGCGACTTCCTGTTACACACTTCCGTGTCATTTCACGAAATCATTCCCACAAATTGCAGTAAAGCGAGAGGAAAGATGTTACACATCAAAAATGTTAATAACATTAAAAATAAAAAAGAAAAAAACTGTGTGTGTCAGCTCCGACGCACGACCGGAGTTTACACTCTAAAAACTATTGTCTTTGAACAGACACAAAACAAAATCAAGTCCGAAGAAGTCGGTTACAAGTAGAGATACCTCAGGAATCGTCCCATGGTTTCGACTATCATAGGTTCCATGTCACACATTTTATCATCTAACATCAGCGATATTCATCATATATTTTATTATGTATTTCTGGAAACACACAATTTCAAAAATATCACACACTAGTCATTATTTTTTTTGTAAATATGTATTATAATTCCATCTGTACTGAAAATCACTATCCAGAATGCTGGACACTTACCGGCATTTCTCTATATTCTGTTATTTATTTGTTTTCATTAATTTTGCTCCGATTTTATCTATTTTTAGTTTATTTATTTTATTGACATTTGTGACGACTTAATGTTTTTTATCCGTTGACATGGCTAAAAGTGAAAGGTGCGCAGATGAGGTTGCGCACAAAAACGTAACGAGGTCACTAATGTCATTCATCGATAGATTCTACTCCTCACATTTTTCTCATAACGGGCCCCTTATATATGCAAATTGATTCTTAAGGAGTAAACTCCAATAAGAATACCCAACGAGTGAAGCAACATGCTAAATATATATAAAACTAAATTCTTCCACCACTGCCTCATCCAGTGATCTATGACGCATGGCGTGGCCCGCGGATGTTGTCGCCCGCTCGTATCGATATATGTAGATGAATTTGAGCAGCTCACCTCGAGTTGAAACACTCCTCGGAGACGAAAATAAAAATAAAAAGTTATCGGTTTACGCTTGGCTCGTAGAAAGTGTTTCCGTTAAAAATATGGCTTAATTCGAAGCATGGTCTTCCCCGAGTGAGTCGTTTGGTATTTATGTACTTGGTGAAAAATTTTACAAGGCTCAGAAATTATTTTTAGTCTGTGAAACAAGCACGCGACCGCATAGTAGGGTTGCTAGTTGACTGGGAAATCCAGGATTGTCCCGGATTTTTGCGTCTTGTCCCGGAATCCCCAAACACCATTTTTTTCACAATATTACTACCTGCCTGCGAGGGTCGACAGAAGCATGCCATATAAAGGCATTCGTTTCTTACCTATATTTTGATGTGATGTTTTATTACTGGGGGGGGGGGGGGGGGAATATCCAGGAATTGACAAAGCCAGCATCTGGCAACCCCACCGCATAGTCTATTCTATACTAATAGACTAATGGCACTTAAACTCTCTACAGTAACGGAATTCAAAACATTCTATGTATTTTTTTATGAAAAGTAAACCGATCCATTCAGTAGGTATGTTCTTATATAATAATTACACTTTTATTGGCAGTCTCTAAATCTCCGCACACTTAACTACCCAATACGACAATTTTGTAGCAAGCGATGCTAATACAATGGACAAATAATATTATTGGCCTATCAATGTTTTTCAGATTTCAGACTTAGTACTATGGACCACCGTACAATGGTTGTATCAATACCAAACAAATGTTAAATGATCGTTTAATACTCAAATTAGTATGACATAATAGTAGGTAGCTTTACGATTACGTTGATGTTTTATTCCACAGCTAAATGTTTTAGGTAAATTACCCTTCTGGTACGAAGAGAATTAACAGATACAGTTTGAAGTTTCAAGAAATTTTTTTGTAAGTAGGTACTTATTTCAATATTATTTACGTGACATGACAACAATAAACTCGTTACAAGAGATTCATATTTAATTTCTTAGATGGTATATTTTTCGCATGAAATGAAAGTTCCGTGTAATAAAAATTGGAAGTAATTTCTCAGGTGGCTCGACGACGTGAAAGCGGCGCGTCCGACTAGAACACAATGTTGAAAGAAGCAACTTTCTTCAACATTATTACCTACTTACTCCAAGTTAATGTGGATTTCGGACTGAGGGTTGTTCCTAAACGCTAAATTTGACGTAGGCATGATTTAGATTTATTTATTGCAAAAAATATGGTAAGTACAATAAGATGACATGTATACAAAACAGATTATACATATTTTACCATAAATGGCATGCAATTTATACAAAAGACTAAATTAAAGTTAAATTAAATTAAAATAAGGGTCTTTACTATACAATTATAAATACCATGATATATATTACAAATAATTCCATTACGAATTTTTTTTCATTTAAATTATATCTATAGATATAATTTAAATGAAAAAAATTCGTAAAGATACAAAAACTACAATCATATTCATTCATTTCATCAAAATAAACCATGCAATACTAAATAAATAGCTAATTTACATTATTCGATTGTCAAATTTGTCATTAAAAAAATCTTCTACAGTATAAAATTTTTTTTCCTTGAGCCAAGTCATTAGTTTTGATTTAAATAATTTACTGGGTAGACATTTTATTTCATTAGGTATTGTATCTAGCTTTAAAAAATAAGTAAGTATGTAATGTTAATCACAAGCTATGGAGTCAATATTATAAACTCTGCCTTTTCATTGAATAATAACGATAATATCGTTGTTCAAAGTAGGGTTACCATTTAGGAATTTCAAAAGTCCTGACAAAAATCCTGACATTTCGAAAAAAGCCCAGACTTTTTAGTCACAAAATGGTACCATTTCTCACTTAGTTACAATGCTATGGTATTTAAATCAATACCTATGTACTTTTATTATTCATATTCAATATAATTTAAAAAATCCGGAAAATTTAAAGATCCGTATAAAGTCCGGACTATATTCTAAAAGTCCGGACATGTCCGGAATAATCCGGACGGATGGTAACCCTAGTTGAGAGGCACTTAAACAATTTAAACTCTTGAAGGCAATTATACCCAACTGCGTCATTGCATTTTAATATAGGTAAGTTTGTACATATAATCTTCATAATCTTACTAAGTTTTACTGTATCTTTTGATAAATTAAAAAGAGTAGGTACTAATAAAAAATGGCCGAGATGCGAGTCGAACTCGCACACGAAGGGTTCCGTATTATTATCTTGATTATAATTTTATAATATCGAGCAAAAATAAGTAAAATATGTCACGTCTGTTGTATACGAGCTCCCCTTTAATTTTAATTTAATTTAAATAATATTTTATAGTAAACATACAGCTAACTATTCTGTGAATATTTCAAGCGTCTACCTGTTGCCCTCATTTATATAACACAAAATTTAAAAAAAAACGAGCGAGCCTTAAAGTAGTCGCGTATGATGTGTAACATTTGAAACCTCACCTTTTATTAGTAAAAAGAAAAATAAAATCCTACTACAAAAGGAATAAGCCATTTGAACATTATGTTCTAGAATCAAATCAAATAGCACTTCCTGTTACACACTTCGGTCTTTCACGAAATCACTCCCACAAATTGCAGGTAAGCGAGAGGAAAGATGTTACACATCAAAAACTCTTTTGTTATAAGAGAGTCCCCCAGTGCTTGTTGTTATAGCGGCAACAACAGCGTGTATTTTATTATGTATATAATGTGATTTTATGAACTAAATAGATTTAATTTCGAAATTAAACAATTGTGTTGCTCAGAAATGAGAAACAACACTTATAGCTATTATTTCGTACAAATTTTCGTGCAAAAATATCATATTTTATTTATTAATAGACGGATGTCAAAACCATATCTTTTTCTATGGTCACTTACTATTTTACCGTCCGTATTGAATAAAGGGTGATGAACCTCATTTACATGTATTACATTATCTGTGAAAAATTTATATAAATAGCTATCATCCGTTCATGAGATACAGTCTGATGACAGACAAAAGGCAGACGGACAGCGAAATCAACATATTTTCTTAAATGTCAACGTGCAAATATTACAAGCTATGAAAATATTTCCAAATAAAATATGTATAATTATGGCATAGTTATAAGTATGGCGAATGTTATGCAAAGTGAAAAATAGTAATAAAAAAACCAGGGCTTGTTTACCGGTTAATTTTCAAACCTAAATCAGTGTCAAGTACATTAGGAGCGTTTTATTTAGGTTTGGCTCTACCTAAACCTTAATAAACCGGTTTTCCTAAAAAGCGAAATCAAATAGGTTTTGAAAGGGTTCAATTCCGCTCTTAAACAAAAATACACACCTACAAAATGAATAACTTGACTCACTAGACGCTAGCAAACGTGTCAATAAATGCATCAATCCCTGAGCATTAACAAGTTGTGACTTGATTAGTTCATACAAAACAAACTTCAAGCAATACAGACGCGTGCACGTGTCGCTCTGAATTAAACCGGTTTATTAAGGTTTTAGGTTCCGCTTTCATTTCGGACGCGCGCCGAACGAAACCTTTACTAAAAACCGGTGTTAACCTATATTTACCAGTATTTTTGAAACCGGTTTCAAGTCCTGATAAAAACATGTACTTAAATCGAAGGGATTCGGTTAATGGCATGTAAAATTGTGCAGTAGGTACTTATAGTACCCATGTAAATTGTTGAGATTTAATTTCCTTTTCGGATAATGAAGGTAACAAAGTATGCAAATTTCCATATCATAATTAAAGGCTTTTTCTTTATTATTCGTACAATTTACCCTTCCAGTATTTCTGGATTATCTGGAGTGGACAGAACCTACGAAGAAATTAATATTAATTATAACATTCTGCTATGAATCGTGACGGTTTGGGTTGATAAAGTTTGAGACATGGTTTACATATGAATTACTAGCGGCCAGCCCTCGCTTCGCTTCGGTGTAGAGCTGAAGTGTAGACTACAGTTTTTGTTCTCAGGCTTGTACTATACACAATGACATTCATCTATGATTCTTCTTATACATGCAGGCAAAGTCTCAGCCCGATCGGTTTAAAATTGACAAAGTTTCATACAAACTTTCATTCCCTATTTTATCCCCTTGGGGGTAGAATTGATCAAAATCCATTCTTAGCGGATGCCTACGTCATAACATCTATCTGCATGCCAAATTTCAGCCCGATCCGTCCAGTGGTTTGGGCTGTGCGTTGATAGATCACTATGTCAGTCAGTCACCTTTGAGTTTTATATATATAGATGTTGTCGAATAGCCACCTAACAGCGTTTTTTTTTATTTAACTTGCTTTGTATCAATGTTGCATAATTTATATTTACACTTTTTAAATTAAGAAATACCAGTACCTATTTATATCTGGCCACAAGCTTTTATGTTAATACACTCGAGAGCAATAAATCCGGGTCTCATAAAAAATCCTTAAAATCTCGCTAACTAACAATCATACCTTAATGAAATAAATTGTGTTTAATAGACAATTAAATACTCCTTAAATGAAAGTTATAAAATTTATGAGTCACCACA
The DNA here is from genome assembly GCA_902850365.2 of Chilo suppressalis. Classification (NCBI taxonomy): domain Eukaryota; kingdom Metazoa; phylum Arthropoda; class Insecta; order Lepidoptera; family Crambidae; genus Chilo; species Chilo suppressalis. Next base: position 3,498,666 of record OU963894.1, read on the forward strand.
GTTTATTTACAGAAAACAAACATAAGAAAAATACTCGCTGATCTCTCCTTAAAACAAAAATAGGAAGTATGCCATTTTCTTGAATTTTAATACTTCGTATTGCCTCCTCGTGCTTTCATTTCTCAACCTTTTTGAAGTGAAAACGTCACGGCCATTTCATGGAATTATTAATATTTATTTATTATTAAAATTGTATTAACTTAAAATTAAAATAAAACTCCTCGAGGCAAAGTCATTTCGTGGAATAAATAATATATATTTATTTTTTATAAATAATGTAATAACCATTCTTTCTCATATAAAAAAGCCCAAGCGGTTTTGTATCTATGTAGGGGAAGAAATGCTTGCTTGTTGTTGTTGTTGAAATGATGCTTTGTCGCGAGCGGCATCATAATAAAAAAATCTCTAGAAGACTCCAAAAACGTACTACTTCTTATATCTTTTCCAGGTATTTAGTACGTACGCACGTAATCAAATTAAAAATTCGTGTGTTCTTCTTTACCATTAATAAGTTTGTAGTCATAAAATAATTCAAAAAACCACTCAGGCAGCGACAGTACCCCACTCCCTCCGCCGAAGCGAAGGGCGAACGATCATCGAAGGCTGGTGACAATCTGCCACCGCCTACCTCACGCTCAGGGCACCGCGCCACGTCTCCTCATCGCGGTTGGTGGAACCTCACATGGAGTGAAGGTCTAGCGAAGAGCTTACTATAGAAATGATCCTATGAAGCAAGGTCTTGTCGAGGGATACATCCCTCGTAGTAGTCATTGCGCCACGAACAATATCGATGCCGCGATGCAGACGTACCGTAACTCCATCTGTCGAGACGTTGCGCGTTATTATATTTTTATATTGAGAGCGCGCATAGCCAGCTCCCGCAAGCGCACGTTTTCGGCGAATGAAATTATCGGTCAAGGTCACGTCATACATTACGAGGCAGGTATTAAAATAGATGTTTTTATTATCAATCACATCGTTGCGATACAATGTAATTCTATTTCAATAGCGTAAAAAACGGTATAAATAACTAGATATTTGTGTGTTAATAGATTACTGATAAAATATGCAAGTCTTGGTGTAAGTCATCATACATATCATAGTAGCCTGTATTAGTTATGTACCTAACTTATGTATGCGCGTGGGTGTGTAAACGTTTTTACGAGGTAAACTATTTAAGATGGTTTAATAGTATACTTTGGATTGTTATTGTTTCAAAAAAAAAGTAAGTGATAGTATCTTAATGTGTGTGCGCGCGCGTGTGTATGTAAGTTATGTGTGTCTGTGTGTATGTGCATGTGTCTTTATTTTTTATTTATTTTGTTGAACTAGATTGGTTTTTATACATATAAAAGATTAGCACGAGAGCTGCTGCCGACAAACTGTTACACAGTTTGGCAGATGTATATGTTACCGGCCAAACCCGATTTCAGGACAATCTAGTTTTGCCTAGGCTAAACTGGTTCTTCCTATACGCGATAGGATTAACTAGTATAGCCTAGTCCAAACTAATTTATCCTAAGCGCGACAAGATAAACCAGTTTAGCCTAGGCCAAACTAGATGATCCTGATATAAATACGCACACTCTAGGATAAACTAGTACGACCTAGTCTAAACCAATTTAGCAAAGCGGAAAGTAATTGAACAGACATGTCAGGACTTGTACAGGGCGCGTCATGTAAAAAGAACGCTGGAAGAAAGTGGAGGGAGTGTTTTTTCTGTAATTGGTTTTTGTTTAACTCTTTTGTTGTTGCCGGGAGTTCGGAAGACAGTAAAGCCGGGTACGCATTAGCGATCTGTTACCGTAACATGCGTGATACAGTACGAAGTTCTAGTGTGTACGCTAGTAGCTCAGTTGTGAACGTTGGCTCGCTTCAAACCGCACGCGTACCGTTCTCGCAGCAGGTTATCGAACCACGTACACACTATGCTTTTTGGTTACAGTGCGTGCAACGGTTATGGTTACAGCTCGCCAATGAGTAACTACCCGGCTTAAGAAATTCCGAATCATTCAAACCTTTTACAATTCATCTCACTGTAAACTCAAAATATTTTAAGAAAAGTTTACTAGAAAAAAAAACCACGCGGACCAGGCAGCGGACCGGACTCGAACCCGCACCCTTCGCAATCCGGGCGAATGCACTGACCATTATGCTACCACGGCCCTATTCGCCGCGTCGAAATTTTTCTAGCCTTAAGCTGCAAGGCAGCGCCATCTCTTCGCATTGTAGGTTGCAACCACGCAACCCACAATGTCAAATGAATACTTCTTCAAGTATTAAACATTTGAAAGAAGAAATAGCAATTATAGTTATTGTTTTTATTTATTTTTAAGCATTTAACTGCTAGGTGTTTAAATCTAAAGAAAAGTTTACTAGAAAAATTAAACTTTTCTTACTTTTCTTTGTATTACTAATTATCCATAACTTGTAACGATGAATCATTATGGTTTTAATAAAAAATATTATTTTTCCAATTACGGATTATTTTATTCAGTTTATCTATTTATTTTGACTTTCTAGATATACTATAATGTTTACACTAGGCCATACTAGTTTATCCTAGAGTATGCGCATTTTTATCAGGATCAACTAGTTTGGCCTAGGCTAAACTGGTTTATCCTATCGGGCTTAGGACAAATTAGTTTGGACTAGGCTATACTAGTTAATCCTATCGCGCATAGGAAGAACCAGTTTAGCCTAGGCAAAACTAGTTTGTCCTGAAATCGGGTTTGGCCGGTAACATATACATAGTGTTAACATATTTAATGTTGTGGAAAAAAAATTCAAAATTTGCAAGCAATTAATACCCAACTAAACCAGCCAGTAATGCGATGTATGATATAAGAAAGAAATTAAGAAAACTATGTAATGAAATAATTAATAATAAAACGTACTTACCTGTACGTGACGTTTTCGGCGAATGAAATTATCGGTCTAGGTCACGTCATACATTACGAGGCAAGTATTAAAATAGATGTTTTTATTATCAATCACATCGTTGGGATACAATGTAATTCTATTTCAATAGCGTACAAAATACAAAATTTGCAAGCATTTAATACCCAACTAAACCAGCCTGTAATGCAATGTTGGATAACCACGAAATAGTATTGTTTGCGGATGACACTTCACTTTTTTTGATGACTTTGTTTAAAATTAAACGTAGGCAGTCACAAATTGACGACGCGAACAGGTCTATTTCTGAGGTAGTTCACTGGTCCAAATTTACAGCTAAATGAAGGGAAAACTAAATGTTTGAAATTTGTATTACTTAATGTCAAACAGGTAAAAACTAATGTAAAATATAAATGATCGAAATATGAGCCTTGTAGATACCACAGTGTTCTTAGGAATCACACTAGATTCAAAGCTGCAATGGGGCCAACATATTGATAGATTGTCGAAGAGACTTAGTTCTGCAGCATATGCTGTAATGAAAATACGTCAATTAACGGATATAGAAACTGCCAGATTAGTATACTTTAGTTATAGATAGATAGAAAAATTCTTTATTGCACACATACAAAAGAATACAAAAATAAGAAAACAATAACATAATGTGGGCAAAGGCGGCCTTATCGCTTTAAGCGATCTCTTCCAGACAACCTTTGCGGTAAAGGATAACTAAACGAAGAGGAAGTTGCAGTATGCCAGCAAGATAAAATAAAGAAATGTACATATTTTCTTAAACATATAAAGATTATAAACAAATAAATAACATATAATGTTATAGTGTAATGTCTTACGGCATTTCACTGTGGGGAAATTCCGCCGACATTCAAACTATATTTGTGTTGCAGAAGCGGGCTATTCGATCAAATTATAATCTTAAAGTTAATTAATCCTTAAGTGATAAGTTTAAAGAAACAGGAATAATGACGATTGCATCACAATACATACGTATATGAAAACTAAGTATTTACCAAAAAAAATATATACTAAAAATAGTGAAATACATACACTTTATACTAGAAGTAAAAATAATTTAACTTTACCTGCTACTAGGCTCCACAAAATTAATAATTCGGTTAGAGGTCTATGTGTTCGCTTTTACAATAAAGTCCTAAGCAATATTTAAGAGTTAAGCTTGACTTAATTTAAAAATCACTTATTAAGAAAGCTTATTATAAAGTGTCTGATTATAATATTACAGACAAAAATACTTGGGCTTGAACTGTTCCAACCATTCCAACGGATATTTCAATATGATATATATTATGAATCATTTGTTGAGGATACTTTTATTGAAATTAAAAGCTGTATTTAAAGTTGATTACTCTAGGAAGAATATCAGACTATTTAAGAAGATTTGAATGACAAAACGGCGTGGTCATGATTTCTCCATTGTTTTTGCTTCGTAATTGTTTGCAGTGTTCTACAGGTAAATGAATTTAATTTTAAGTTAATATGTTGTGGTTAATATAGGTGGTTATGGGTAGTCATGCTCTCTTAAAAGTCTTTTCGGTGGTGTCATGTGAAGCGGGTCGTTACGTTCCCTAAAATTTGGTTGAGCGAAGTGATAGCTGGTTCATGCGTCATGCTCGAGAACGGGTGCTGCCAGCGGAGATGAATCTGCCCTATCTATATATTTAACATGTAAATGTCTAGTTACACCTAATATAAATAACACTATTTGTGTTTATACTGTATAACACAGCGATCAAATGCAGTTGAAAAATTAATGAATATTTTCACATTATGTAATGAAAGGTGACCCCATGGGTCTAGTACCCATTGGACCCTCAAGATTCGACCCAAAAGCAAAAAGTGCCCATTGGACCTCTTTTTTGGTGTCCATTGGACCTTCTTAAAACATTTTATATTCAATGTGCCCATTGGACCTCTTTCTTGGTGCCCATTGGACCTCTTTTTAAGTGCCCATTGGACCTTCAAGATTATTCCCTACTGCCAGTTGTATCTTATTAACAGTTTTGTTAAGCACAGTACAGTCATGTAGAAAATTGCAGACAAAAATAAAATTAATAGTAGGTATTGTAAAGCCACTAACTAAATACTGTATTTAAGTACTGACTCCAACCAGTAAGTAGTCCTAAACAAATTATAAAGAAATCAGGTTACCTTTTTTCTTCGAATTAACGATATTTCGCCGTCCCCGGAGAATAAAAAGATAACTACAAAAATGTAAGTTTTCAGGAAAAATAAAAAAAAACTGTTTTTCGTCTATTGCTCTATAAATTCTGGACGCAGACAGATGATAGTAACCTTTAAGAAAAGCTTATTTTTAAAACATTTGGATTTTTTAGTAAGGTACTCGTACAATAAGATATAAGGGAGATATTTACAAAATAAAAAGTGAATCAAAAGTAATCAAAATTTAATTTGTATAATGTTTATTTTTATTTTATTTGTATTGACAAGGAGCCAACACCAAATATTGCACTACTGACATGTATTTTTATTCTATGGGTTGTAAGGGTGCAAGTGACAATGATAATACTTCAATATCTTTTTATTTTCGTAAATATTGTAAAACCTTTTTTTCTTTAAAGATCATTTTATATGTTTGTGCTTTAGGTTTAAAGGAATGATCATTAATTACATTAATTTTAAATTTAATTACATTAATGATCATTAATATAAAAAGTTTTCACTTATTGAGTGAAACGATCGTACACTGACCAATAAATACCCTTACAGCGCAACATCAAATCCACAAGACCTTTCAAATCGAACAAAGTTCGATTCAAAGCGAACAAAGTTCGATTGATTCCAAGTTCCTTAAAACAGCTTGGATCTAGACAATCTAAGCAACATGACGGTGGATTTTGCAAAGACATCATCTTTTGACCTAAGACTGAAATTCTGAGGAAGATTGAGTGTTTTATCGGCAGTTATACTCCTCTTAAGCACCTGATGAAAGGAAGGTTATAGATTCCAAGCCCAAGCAATCTCTGCGCTTAAACAGAAGGATGGCGCCGATCTCATATGTGGGAGAGAGAGAGAAATATTGCTGTCTCGTTCCGATTTATGACCTATGTTGCAGCTAGAAAATAATCTTACAACCGTAGGCCATTGCTTAGAAAAATTACTCACATATGTGTCTTAAATATTTAATTTGGTAATTTATAATGTTTTACAAAAGAAGACTGTTACATTTTTTATGGAGGTTGGTAGTGGGTCTTTCGGCAGACTCCAAGTTTTTATGAGATGCAGCGCACTTAATTGTGAATCGTTTGACAAAAAACTAGAATTTTATTTTATCCCGGTTTTTTTATATTAAAATAACATAAATCTATCTAATAATTGATTTGCAAATGGCAAGTTTATTTATCTATTTTTTGTTGCCAAGCATCAAATATATTATGTTCAATGTGTAACAAAAGCAGTGATAATAATTCTGATAATAATCCATGACTGGACTGATTGACATTTGCCATAGTGATTGAGTTGACGTTATAAGCCACCACGCACTAAAAATATGACGTTACTAAGACAGGGTGGCCAGCATACTTACAAAGTTGTTTCATTATTAAATACGATTTTATAATAATCGGTAATGAATAAAAAAATCAAAGTATCTATTCATGTTATACAAACTTTCAAATTATATATATTTCGTCCCTGCCGGAAACTGACTACCGCTTTTGAACCATATCCTTTAGTTAAAGTATGTTTTTATAATAAGCAATTTCTCGTTAATTGTAAAAATATGATTAGAAATCATTTTTTATAAAATGTAATATGAAAATATTACATTGGGTATTTTATTTTATGAATATTTAGAATACATAATATTTGTGCTTCAATAATTAATCTGAGTGATATAAAAACTATATGTATAATTTAGTTAAGATATCTGATAAAAAAAAATCTTTTTAAAAGTAAAATAACAAAATCTGTGATTTGATTATTATTTTATATGGTTTGTTGCTGATGATTGATGTTTCGAATTTTATAAATATGATGATTTTAAATACTTACATTTATAACCTTTGTGCTTTTATTTATTTTATCAATATTTAGAAGATATAATAATTGTGCTTAATCTGTGTGATATAACAAACCATATTTATAATTTAGTTAAGCTATTTGATAAAAAATAATTTCTATTGACTTTAAAAGTAAAGTAAAAAATCTCTGATTTGATTATTATATTTTACTAGCAAACCAGTGAACCAAATGTTCACCAAAACCTGATTTAAAAAAAAATGTATTTAATTAATTGAGAACTTCGGAGATTTTGTGATTTCTTGTGTTTGAAATTCGTGATTTCTCGGAAAACCGGAAGTGCTACGTTACTCAAATCCGGTTTGTAGTCTTATCAGACTATTCTTAACTTATAACTTAAATATTCTCTTTATCTATCTCTTACGGTTTGGCCGCTGAAACAGCACCACAGACGGACGGACGGACGGACTTGTCTAATAGATAAGAGATGTAAATATTTATATTGGTTTGTTACTGGTGATGAGTGTTTTGAATTTTATAAATATGTTGATTAAATACTTAGATTTATAACCTTTGTGTTTTTATGTCTTTTACAACGTTACTTTACTACACGACTGTACTTTACCGTTCCAAAAGAATTAGCCAAATAGTTAAGAGCTCCAATAGCTCCCATTGTGTCGTTAAGTACGTCTTTGAGGGTCCAATGGGCACCATGTTCTTGATAGGAGGTCGAACGGGCACTTTTTTGTAGGTAAGGTCCAATTAGGAGGGTCCAATGGGTACTAGACCACCCCATGAATCATGTCTGAACTCATTTTTGAACTTTATGACTCTGTAAATAAAAGAACAAGGAGAAAAAAACCAGCCCTTGCTGAATTTCTTGCCGGTTCTTCTTAGGGACACGAAAAAAGTATCGATACTTTGTGGTATCGAGTACTTTTCCTTTCAATACTGATACTTTTGTACTCGATACTTTGTATTCGATACTTTTACTAAATGAGTACTTTTTGGCAAGTATCGATACCTTTAAAAATTTGGATAAGCGCCTCATATAGATGGCAACGCCATCTTGTTAAATCATAGCAAACCTAAAACATTCCACTGCGTTGTTATAAAGTCAGTAACTGACATATTCAAATTCTTTCCAATCTGTGACTGTGTTTATTTTGCGCTTTGTTTTTTTTTATATAAAGAGGTAGGCAAATGACTCTACCCCACCTGATGTTAAGTGGTAATAAAGTCCATACGCGAAGATAGTTAGTTAAAGTTTTGTTCCATAGTTATTTATTTAGCGACCATATTGTTAGGAACTGTGATTGATTCGCCGTTTATTGTGCTTTTCGCTTGACTGTATTTGATTTATTCAAGTGTAACACTATTATTCTGTCTGTGCTGTGTTACCTATACCTATTTGAAACCACGGACCTGAAAAACGGACGGACGTAACCTCTTCTATAATTATAATCTTGAGTGAAGCATGCCAATGGCCGCCGTTAACTGTGTGTCAGATTCAAGTTAACATAAGTGGGTATAATGTTTTTCAATGATTAAAATTCAAGAAAAGTAAGTTTAATTAGAAACAAATCTGAAAAGTTTCATACTTTTAAATTGTTTAACATTTCGATCTTTTTAATTAACATTTTAATTATGAATGTAATATTAATGAACACTTTTTTAGTGTCAGAAATCACAGCTATTTTCTTTTCATTATATAATATAGCAATTTGTGAATTTACATGTCCTTTTTTTGTTTTTGATTATACGTACTATAATAAAATTTGATTGTTTTTCTTTCAAGTTTACATATATCATACATCGCATTACTGGCTGGTTTAGTTGGGTATTAATTGCTTGCAAGTTTTGTATTTTGTACGCTATTGAAATAGAATTACATTGATTACATTGTATCGCGACGATGTGATTGATAACAAAAACATCTATTTTAATACTTGCCTCGTAATGTATGACGTGACCTTGACCGATAATTTCATTCGCCATGCGCGCTCTCAATATAAAATTATAATAACGCGCAACGTCTCGACAGATGGAGTTGCGGTACGTCTGCATCGCGGCATCGATATTGTTCGTGGCGCAATGACTACAACGTGGGATGTATGCCACGGCAAGACCTTACTTCATAGGATCATTTCTATAGTAAGCTCTTCGCTAGACCTTCACTCCATGTGAGGTTCCACCAACCGCGATGAGGAGACGTGGCGCGGTGCCCTGAGCGTGAGGTAGGCGGTGGCAGATTGTCACCAGCCTTCGATGATCGTTCGCCCTTCGCTTCGGCGGAGGGAGTGGGGTACTGTCGCTGTCTGAGTGGTTTTTTGAATTATTTTATGACTAAAAACTTATTAATGGTAAAGAAGAACACACGAATTTTTAATTTGATTACGTGCGTACGTACTAAATACCTAGAAAAGATATTACTATTAGAAATAGTACGTTTTTGGAGTCTTCTAGAGTTTTTTTTATTATGATGCCGCTCGCAACAAAGCATCGTTAAATATAATAAGTAAGCCGAATATGTTCATTTAAACGCCCCGTCTAATATTTATTACTTTGTTACTGAGGAATTTCTTCCCCTACATAGATACAAAACCGCTTGGGCTTTTTTAATGCGAAAGAATGGTTAATATATTCGCAAAATACATTTTTTTATAAAAAATAAATATTAAGTAATAATTCCATGATATGGTCGTGAAGTTTTCACTTCAAAATGGTTGAGAACTTAAACAAATTATCCTTGTATGTTATGGCTGTAGGAGAAAACTGAAACAAACGAGGGGGTGTCATTAACCCCGAACCTCGTGGACAATGCGTCGTCGTCTTGCTTAGCCAAAGTGCGGTTTTGTTGCACGAACCTTTTTTTTTGTAACGCAGGCAAAACCTCTGTTTACAGACGACGGCGCCTTCAAGAGTCACACCGCCGAACAGACCTCTCCTACAAGCCTTACGAGCTCCCGCGGTGGCTGCCCACTGAGGACGCCGTAACTCTTACGGGCGCTTTACGGCATAATATCCTAGTAGCTCTAAGCTGCTAACTGCGAAACCGCGGGGTCCTCGTATAAGTATTCTTCCGCGTCTCCGCACCTAGCAACCTCCCGGGCTCCACGGCAGGGGTCTCCCGAGGTATTGCGGGGATCTAGGGATGTCGAAAGTTGAAAAAAATATCGATATATCGATACATCGATATTTAAAAAAATATCAATATCGGCTTCGATATATCGCGCAAAAAACATCGATATATCGGACCAATTTTACCAAAAATATATTTAGGTCAGCCTAGCACATCATCTTTCGTAAACAAGACTAGACAGTCACACACTTCCACAGAATATAATGAAGTTCAGCACAACCAATTCACTAGCGAAACAGATTTACAAATCATACTAAATACAGCACAGATCATAGATATGTTGAATATCGTTAATCTGAGATCCAGTTACGATTTTTCCAGATACGAATTTAGATGAGATCGTGATATCATTTTTGATACGAATTTCGATATTGGTTATTTTGTATCGATGTATCGAATCAAAATATATCTGCTAAAGATAGTAACATTAACAAATTCACATCACAAAACTATAAAATACACTAACTATAAACAAATAAGTCTCTATCTAATTGCATAATTACTATATATAAGTAAAATATAAATACTAGAACATTAAAACTAAAACTAAAAACCTTAAAACATAAAATTAATAACTAAAATATATTATTAAAAGGAGTCCCTTTAGGCAAGGAACCGAAGATACTGGCAGCGTTACCTCTTTGAATGGCTAGACTAATTCTTTGTCCGAGGTAGCTGCCAGCTCTTCGGTCTCCTGTGACGTCGACTAACCTTTTTGCTATTTCCTTAAATAGCCTTAAAGCGCTAGGACCCCACGGACCAAGGGTCTCGACACCGAATGGGACAAAATCATATTCGGAGCCTAGACCCCTGTATTTGCTTTTATTTTGCTAAAAATATCGATATAATTTCAACAAGCTTACGGGGATCCCGCAGACGTGCGCAGGTTGGCCTGCGCGTGGGGGCTGAGTAAGCGGCCTAATGCCCACCGTACCGCCCCCCGTCCGCTGCGGAGAGCTACTTGGGCGTGCCCGTATAGCTCCCTCCGCCGTTGTTGCATGAACCTACGGTACGGCAGATGAGTTGTCAACTCGTGACTTCGTTCTATGGGTCAGTATTTATTGGCCCATGGTCCAGTTCAGTTCAAGATCTGGACCCCACTGTACTGTGCCCTTTCTTTCCCCAACTGCGGTGTTAGCAACTTGTGGATTTTCATTTAAACCAATGTCTACTAGAGGCGATAGTAAAAAAATATTTTAGTAGTTGTGCAAAAGAGAAATTACATATTTCGTTTACTGAAAACATCGGCAACACAAGCTGCATTTTTTAAAGTAATTACATATTTTTATATTGCCCAACAAAAAAATAGGCTATATCGGTACAGCCGTTTTTGTTCAAGATTTTAAAGACAATTCTGGTGGTTTGTAAGTTGGCAACACTGCCCAACTTGGCCAACTAATTCTTTACGCAACCAGGAGAAATGGGATTTGAGGGGTAATAAAATTTAATTAATAACCTTAGCGGTGTCTTTTATTACTCATGAAATGAGGTAACGCAGGTAAGTTAGGTATGGATAGAGGCATATTTGGCATTTCTAATGGAAGAACGTGACGAAAAGTTAAACTGAGCGTGTTATTAAGGCTCTCTCTAACTAGAGTATGATAATTACATTTTCTTACAGACTTTTGTAAGTTAAGTAAATTATTACTCTACCCCGCCTGATTGTTACCTATGTAAGTGCAGGGCCGGATTTAGAGGCGTGGAGGCCCTGCAGACCAATTATGCTCGCTAATTGTGATATTGTTTTGATGTAAATTTCACTTTACGTATTATGCTCTCCGAAAAATGCGATGTCAAAATGACATCAACTAGACATCAACTTATGCGTATTTTGATCAACTCTTTAAAATAATATCAACTTAAATGCGTATTACGTTCAACTTTTTGACTTAAAACAGTATAGGTTAAACGTCAAAAATGTGATACAGGATATGATATTGATATGATCTTGATGTGACATAGGAATATTTCATAATACCATTTAACAACATCATATTGTCATCTCTCATCATCTCATCATTAGGATTAAATCACTAAAGCTTAATTGACCCGCAGGGGTAATGAATGGCCGTCAAAACGTCAAATGAAAGTAAGCGCGTTTCGTGTCAGGCACATTTTTATTGACTTATATAAAAATATTTCAATCCCGAAAATCCCGGGATTGATTACATATAATCCCGAAAATATCGGGACTAAAATGTGATCGAAGCTTTGTAATGTAAGGGATTTGAGGACAAAGTGGAAAAACATCAAAAAATTTATTTTTCTCGAATAACTCGCTTCCTATTGCTACTACCTACCGCATTGAGACCTATGATAAAAGTTGTTAAGATTGATTAACATATTTTTTGACCGTCCGTCGCCGTCCAGCGGACAATTGAGTTTCAACCTGTTTCAACAGCGATTTTGGAAACGAACGCAAAAGCGATCAAAAAGCAAGTAAAGTGTTCGAGTGAGATTGTTTAAGGACTTAATGTATAGTGCTTAATATTGAGTGTTAACTGTGTATAAGTCTAAGACCCGTCTAAGACCCGTATTATAGAAAGATTATCAGTAATTAATCTAGTCTTGAGCATAGATAGAAAGGGATAAGCACATAACGACATCCTTTTCTAACTGTACTCAAGTAAAGATCAACACACGGTTCCCAACTTAGGGGTTTTGCCCCCAGATATAGGGGCTAGAAGTGTTAAAACGGACTTTTTAAGGGGCTGGAATTTTTTGGGGGTTCTTTTAGGGGCTTTTAACAAAACTTGCAATTAAATCGAAAAACAAAGCGTGTGTTTTATATCAGTTTTGTGCGTAGAATGGAACGCACCACGATATGAAACGACTGAACTGTCTGTGTGGCGGTTTGTTTCCTAATGCTGTATGGATTAAAGTTCTTTGCCTATCACCAATGGTTAAATAATAAAACAACAACATAACAATCATGTTCGTTCTTTCATTCGTTCACGTCATACTCACGGCTGACCATTCATTCAATAAAATAATTTACTGTAACTAAATAAGGAACGTTTTAATTTATGAGCAACGAAAGAATTTAGGTAATAAGTAGGTACTTATAAAATTCTATATTTAGGGGAATTTAAAAAATACTTAGGGGAAATTTTTGGTAAGGGTTAGTAACACTGGATCAACACTTAGTTGTCATTCTGTAATACGGGCCTAATCCTCATCCCGTCACGCAAGCATTATCAACACTTTCCGTTCAGTTTTAATTTTTGATAAAACAAATATAAATTTGTATATATAAACATTGCATGCATTTACGCTCCGAACAACGTATTTATAGAAAGTTTTAACAATTTAATTAAGCACACACATCTCACGGATTGAATGAAACGTTAATAACGTTATTATTTTTAAGTTGGCTAATGAACGGTGCGCGAGTTATTTGTTTGTGCAATTTATTTCGGCCACATTACGGCGGCGGGGCGGGCGGAGCTCTTTGCGGAATTTCGCCACAACACCAGCTCTTTCATTAGCAGCTGCTAATGAAATTTCCAGTAAATATTAGCATTCGCCTCGCCTGAAGGATTTTAAAGCGCCCACTTGTCGGTAATATGTTTTAATGCGATCATATTCTGAATAAAAAAATACTTTTTACGTAGGTACTCTGTTCTAAGCGTATTTGGTGCAGGGAGGAATGTTGGTGACATTTTTGCGTAGGCATATCAAATACCTATAAGTATAAAAGGTAAAAACTTCGACAGAAAAACATACAACATATTTATATTGCTTAAATATAATCTCTAGAAAATTATTCCAGCCGGTGTTAAATACAGGTAAATTTTGACACGTATAAGATTCGATACAATGCGAAATTTTAATGAAACCCCGACGCGGCGCCCCCGCCGCAGCCTTAGCACGGAAGAAGTTTAAGAAGTCGATGTTGCGATAGTGAATGCACTTGCATTACAAAAAAATCTCTTATTATTATGCAAACAAAGGTGTTATTAATGTCAAGTTGAGTCTACGAAAGGGGCGTCGACATTAATAGCGTGCGCATTGTTAAGCGGGACACGGAGCGGGCGTCCGTCGCGGAGGTCCGCTTAATGCTCCGTCGCGGGAGCCGTTCAACCCATCGCGGGACCCGCGAGAGGCCAGCGCCTCTAGTAGCGCCGCCAGTACAATATCAATTGCGCAGGTGAACAGTCGACAATGGATTCCTTTTGAACAGAGAAAAGAGAACTATTCTTTGTCGTACTATTCGTAAGTGGAACTATTCTTTGTCGTACTATTCCTTCCTACAATCTGGGGTCCTTTAAGAGAGGCGTGAAGAAGCATTTTTGCAGGCCGGCAAGGTGAGGATGGTTGGTGTAGCACCCTCTAAATTCCCCTTCAGGTTCGAGTGGTCTAGAGGCTCCAGACGGAGAGGAGACTCCCCCCGTGGGGAGATGCCATCCACCTAGAATACTTCTAGAGGCACTCGCTAATTCTCGTCTTGAGGTCCCCTTAGGATCTCGCCGTCCCCAAACCCGGTGACGCTGTAAAGGTCATCTGCTACCAACAGCATACACACTAAAAAGAAAAGCAACGCAACTTCAATTTTTTTTAATAATTTATTCATGACCATGGGTACAAGTCCTTCAGTCGTATACATAAATACAAATCTTAATCTTCTTTTTTTTATTATTTTTTTAAATTAGAATGTCGGTGTGACGTATTCTATTGTTTCTGGGAGTGTTTTGTACGAAATGTATTGAGTTGGTTTTTTCGATAAGCTTTTGTGAGGTAGTCAACACTACAATAAAGTTCTCACGTCCACTTGACCGGAATAGCGTATATTTTAAAGATTCCACTAATTCTTCAGTTGCGCAGATGGTTATAACACAAAATCACACCAATTTTATTTCACAATATCCACTATGAACGAATTTGAGAATAATTAAAATAAGACGCCAACCACACTCGATGAAATCCCGCCAAAAAACCGCAACTTCAATATTACGCACTAGTGGAGGAATTTTGCCTCTTTTAGGAACAGATAACGCAACAACAGCCACAATTTTTGTGTAATACTTTATGTAATCATTAAGTATATTATTTTCGGTATACAAAATGGGTTTATTATTTATTTGTTTTATTTATTGATATTCATGTATACAACTAGGAAGTGATGACCAAATGTAAAACTGTCAACATTGATGAGCGTTTTTCAATTTTTTGACGGAAAATTTTGTTGCATTTTTTATTTGATATTACAATAGCGTTATTAAAAGTGATTACAGTTTTATTATTAATTAGTACTTAATTATATACTTACATATTGGTAAATGAAATCGTTACTGCTATATTTATTTTCTTGCATCTTGTGCGAAATAAAAGGCATACCAAATGTTTATGTATTTGGTTTGATATAAATTAATGACTTTTTTTAGGATATCTCACCTTCAGATCTGGCAAACCCAGTCCTCGCGAAAGTTTCCGCAATTTTTGGCTTCATCTTACACAGTAAGCAAGTTGAAAACTCATTAAAGCGAGTGAGATTGTTTACGGAACACCTAGCGGGAAATTAAATTTAATTGTTCGCAGCGTTTTCAGAAGTTACTTTACCTTATTATAATGGCGTTGCGTTGAAAAGACTCGTGAAATATATTTTGTGCAATTTTGTGAGTTGGCGATTTTCTATTATGAACTTTGTTGGGTAAACATTATTTCGATATGGCGTCAAGAAATCTGGCGGAAATCCATTGAATAGAAACATATTTATCTTTTTACAGTTAAGTTTATTAATAGCTGTTGTGTTTCTTTTGGTTAGTAACGTGCCATGTCTCTCCGAAGGGAATGGGATAAGTTGACGATTTCTCTATCAAGCTAATCCCTAAAGCCGCTAGGGTATACCTGACAGGTTTACCTGTACAGTTCAATTGCACAGGTAAACCCGAGCGTGTATGGCGTGGAAATCTGCGCAGTTATGTGCTGGAGCTTCTATAATATAATTACAGCTTTCGGTGTCCTTTTCCCCGTCTAAAGGCAGCCATACACGCTAGGGTATACCTGACAGGTTTACCTGTACAGTTCAACTGCACAGGTAAACCCGAGCGTGTATGGCGTGGAAACCTGCGCAGTTATGTGCTGGAGCTTCTATAATATAATTACAGCTTTCGGTGTCCTTTTCCCCGACTAAAGGCAGCCATACACGTTAGGGTATACCTGACAGGTTTACCTGTACAGTTCAACTGCACAGGTAAACCCGAGCGTGTATGGCGTAGAAACCTGCGCAGTTATATGCTGGAGCTTCTATAATATAATTACAGCTTTCGGCGTCCTTTTCCCCGTCTAAAGCCAGCCATACACGCTAGGGTATACCTGACAGGTTTACCTGTACAGTTCAACTGCACAGGTAAACCCGAGCGTGTATGGCGTGGAAACCTGCGCAGTTATGTGCTGGAGCTTCTATAATATAATTACAGCTTTCGGCGTCCTTTTCCCCGTCTAAAGGCAGCCGTACGCGTTAGGGTATACCTGACAGGTTTACCTGTACAGTTCAACTGCACAGGTAAACCGGAGCGTGTATGGCGTGTAAGGACGCCGAAAGCTGTAATTATATTATAGAAGCTCCAGCAAACGTACGGAAGGCCCTCATAAATAAAGAGAGAGTAAACTGGTCTTCGTGTCCGGTCGGACTTCGTCGGAGACTTTACCTTAGTAACTAGGTGCTACAGGTGTCAGCAGTATGGTCACACAGCTAAAACATGTCGAAAAGTAAACAACACCAGCGGTCACTGCGGTGAATTAGATCACTCCATTAAAGAGTGCTCGAAAAAAACCGAACCACCAAAATGTGCAACATGTTTGCAGCTTAAAAAGCCGTGAAATCATAAAACGGATGATGCAGACTGTCCTGTCAAAAAATTGGCCGAAAAACACTATGTAAACTCCATAGATTTATGAAGGCGCCCGAGAGCGCCATCTGTTAGTTATATTTTAGACCTTTTTATTTATTTTCTTTTAGGATGATAGGATCGTAAATTAAACCTTAGCTAATACGGTCGCTAATATAAGACTGTATCGTATGCAGTCAATAGTATAAAAGAAGTTTGATTGTTTTGCTGTAGTATCATCATCATCATCAGCCTATTAATGTCCCCACTGCTGGGGCACAGGCCTTCCCTATGAATGGGTTAGGGATATTGGGCCATGACCCAAAGTAAATACCTTGTTTGCAAAAAATATCTTCTCCGTGATTACCTATACCTATGGTGGTATTACCTTACTATAATTTGAACAAATTTTGAAATCGGAGCATCGTCGTCTCAATTTCCGGCTATTATTCCCGCAATTGATTCAAATTCATCCATCAAATGTCATCACCGAAATATAACTGGCTAAAATGATTATACACTTTGTTCGAAAAGGCGCGGAAACTTTTCGATTTAGATGGAAGGTTTTTAGCGACGTACTGGCGACCCTTATTTAGGATTCTGGATGGGCGTCTTTCCCCCTGTTTGTTTGCGGGCAAGGTTTACCAATTAAGTGTCTTTGCCGTTTCATTCACAAGCAAGTTCATCTCGCAAACGAGACGCGATTAAATAAATTTGCTTTATCCGATTTACGCGCATTCGTCGTGATTAAGTTAGGTAACTTTTTCTAATTCGATAAACTAATGGGATTGGGGACGACTTGATTTTCTATGGCAGAGGCCTTTGGAGATATGGTTGCTTATTACGAGCGAGTAACTTTGTCCCAATTGTTGATGCAAATTGTAGCGTCTTTATAATTATCATCATCAGTCTATAATGCGATTCAACTAAGAATAGGATTGACTGGGCGCCATATTTTGACGTCACAGCTGTCAATTCAAACCAAATAGGTAGAGTGAGCAAAAAAACTTATTAACTAAGATTAAGTGAGCAAAAACATCAGCTTTTTTAATAAAATTAATTTACTGAGATTGAGAGAAAAGCAAACGATTTTTACTATTTTTTTTAAGACTGTGAGAAAAAACGTTAATCAGAATCTAGCTCTTCAATTCCGCTCATCTCTGCATTACCGCCGGAGTAGTTATGAATAATCATGCAGGTCACATACGAACATGCATCCTATATGTAAAAGAAAGTATTAAATCGAGTTTCTAAACGCAACATAAAGTGACATTTGGTTGACGATTTAGGTTATCAACCATTCATAGCCAAAGCTCAATAAATGAAAAAAAATATCAACCAATATTAATTATCAATATTTGTTATTGTTTGTTTAAAAACGATTGATTTCTATTCTAGAATTAGCTGAGTGCTAAAAAATTGTGCTCCGAGATTTTTTTGCAAACTGTACTTTTCAAGCGACATTTGACAGATGGAGGTCATTGGCTTTCCTATTCTTATTTGAATCACATTATATTAATATTGGGCCGTGACGTACTGTTGCTTTTAAGCCGTTGGTTCCGGCTGCATCTGCAGGCGCACCCAATACCACTTATTCGCATGAGGATGGCGTGATGGGTCACGACACGTTCTCACTGTTCCATCAATGGTCTTGCGTCTCAGCAGTGAGGACATTAGGCTGATGATGATCAACGCTAAAGATTGGATGCAAAGTACTTTTAATCCCAGAAAAAATAAAACCATTTCCTGAGATAGTATAAAAAAAACTAAAATATGCCAGAACGACGAAGTCGCGTTCGGTCGGCGGCTAGCGACCAATAAATTGCGATCTATTTTATTTATCATTCGTTTCGCTTTAAATATATTATACAATCGCATCGGGCTCGCGCAAACATTCCCATAAATTATTCAAATAATTTTAAATGCGACGTATTATTATCCCCGTATCGACAGCGAAGTTATCCCTCGGGTGGTGTGCAGTTTAAAAACAGGGCTTTGGAATAAATTATTCAGTCGGACCATTGGGCGGGAGTAAGGCACGCATTCGGTGGGCTTCTTTATTATGCATTTTGATCGGAGTTGCATTCGACCTATTCGAGGATATCTGAATGAGAGTGTAAATGAATTATTCATCCGTTTGTATGTAGACTGGTAGCGGCAATGTTTTGAGAAGTGAACACACCATTGAGCCGCTGGGGGTTCGAGTTTAGAGCTGAGAATTTAATGAACCAGTCTGTGATTCATGGTTTGGAAGCTGACAATGAATGCGTGTGGAAAAGACAGTGTGTAAGTAGTCGGTTATTGGATGGGTGACCAAAACTTGATATTTCCAGGTCCCGGTTTGTTTTGCATTGCTTTGCTTGCTGTTGTATGTTTTTTTGCTTTTTACTGACTTTTATTTACTGTTACTTGAAAGCAAAGGATCTAGCAATCTTCAGGCCATACATCCTTTCGAGTAATGAAAATGTTTACGGCTTTTTTTTGTGTCACTAAACAGGCTCTGCCAAAATAACAGCGCTGGTGGGACACAATGACGCATCAGCTTATGCTGAGGCAGGATCTTGGTTAGCCCTGAGATTTTTTTTTATTTGTATCTGTTATTCTATTCTATTCTATATTCCTTTCCATTAAGTCGTTGGTTCGGGCTGCATCTGCAGTCCTTAGTAAGCACCAATTCGCACTGGGCACGTGTGGTGGGTCACCGTCCAACTTCCCTATTCCATAAATAGGTATTGCCTGTGCCCCAACAATATGGACATTAATAGGCCGAGATGATGATGATAAAGTATATAGTATACGATAAACTTTTTTTTACAAACAAACCGTGTCAACTCTCTTGATGTTACATTCGAGTGGACTCCTGCTGCAAAGATATCTGTACCCCTAGTACGAACCAATATCGAATTCGTATCGTTTGTGAGTCCGAAATGTCATTGTCAAAAGTGTACTGATTTTTAGTTCTCGTTACGTACTTTGTGCCGCTGCTGTTCAAGTTTCCATACAAAAGGACACCCAGCATTTTGTGCCAAAGTTGTATACTTTTTTGATTTTTTTATCTGTGTTTCATAATTGGGTAACGTAGTCTGGCAATATTTGTCATCAGCAGCTAGCTGTCAATGTCAAATACGTAGGTTTGTCATCAAAAGGGTTTCTATATCAAAAAATATTAATCATTAAATAACTTCTTTCCACGATTCACTAAAAATAAGGCAAAAGTAGTTTTATGTAGCAAATAATTTTGGCTTTATTTTGAGACCAAATTCAACTGTATACAAGTTTAGCATTTTTTCTATGAAAAGTGCCGGGTCTCCTTTGTTGACATTGACATTTCGGTTTGCAAACTATTCGAATTCGATAATGGTTCGTGCTAGGGGTACTGATGTGTCAAAAAATATGCCTCCAGTCATTCGCAATCTGCAGGTCTGTACCTAATCCCCTATCATGTGAAGCCCTTGACTAACAGGTGATCTCATTTTTATTTTATTTTTTATTGATGGTTCCGACGAATGACCGGGTCACCTGATGTACAACCGTACCGGGTTGTCAGATTGACTGGACTTGGCTGGATTGTCCAGCTATTTCACACGTTGTCCAGTGTCCCGGTTTTAGGCAAAATGTCCAACTAAAAAGAAGCTGAAAATTAAAAACCAACAGTATTAGTGGTTTTTCCACCGAGTTGGCAACACTGGCTCCGCTGCGGCCTCTCGCTATCTATGCCCGGGATTGAATTCAATAATTCGATTGAACTTTGACGAAAATTGTACTAAATTTAAATCTTTTCTAAATACAGATAAAGGTTCTAATATGATAAATGCGGCTAAAGGAAATGCTAAATATATGTGGCAGAAAAAGTGTCTGATTAAGGTTCCTCTGTTTTGTAATAGTAAAAAAAAATATGATAATGCTGATTAATGTATGTGGCAAAAAAGTTATTTCATATTAATTTTGATTAATTAAGGTTCCACTGTTTTGTAATAATAAGAAATTTTTAAAGTCATGCTGATTTTTTTGTCCAGCCAAAAATCCTAATGTCCAGATATTTTATAATATTGTCCAGAAATTTTGATTTCTCAATCTGGTAACCCTATGTGACGGTGAAGTCCAGACGTGAAGTTAGCTGGTACATCAGTTCTACCTGCCACACCAGCCATCCTCACCCTGCCGGCCTGCATGTTGCTTCTTCACGCCTCTTTTGAAGGATCCCAGGTTGTAAGGAGGGAACACGCAAAACCCTAGCTTAGCATGCAAAAACATATTAATGTAAAACTAAAGTTTATCGTTGATCTCCTTTTTTTGATTATGTAACACCTATTTAATTATGACTTTTTCACAAAACAGTTAATTCAAATAGATGGAAGTTAATGTAACTCCAGTTATATTTGACTAAAATATTACTTTTTGGGGTTGCAAAAACTGTAAAATCTTTTTTTGCCACTCTGAAATTATATAAAACTTGTTAATTCAAAGCCTATTTATTGTAATACGACGAGGTAAATATTTTACTGTTTTTGAAATATAATACTGTAGTAGATCATAATATTACATATTTTATTACAGGGATTTAAATAAAACTTTTTTATTTATACGAAGCTAGGTACTAAAAATGTCAATAGATGGCGCTGTACTTTCCTGCAACGCGGTATGGTTTAATTGGTCTTGTGGGCGGATCAATAGTAATGATATTTATAACTATTATATTTATTAAATTATTGCTCACTTTTATTAACCGACTACAAAAAAGGAGGAGGTTTTATGTTCGACTGTATATTTTTTTATTCAAGATTAATTAAAATATCTTGATTTCATTATATTGTATTTTTGTATACATCCCGGCATACATTAGACAAGGAAGTCTGGAAAATAGCAATTTTACATACAAAAAAAAAACGTCAAAAACGTTTTAGTTTTCAGCATATTATTTTCAATGTACCTAGTTCAGCTAATAACACTCACCTTTACTAAAATAAAAGTACCTATACTAAAGCTGGCAAAATTAATATCTCCCGTAGCATTTCACGGAAGATTGCACTTACGCTAAGATAATTTTTAATCTAAATTCCTTTGTGCTCCGTGTCGTACCTACTATTTCTTAAACGTTACATCCGATGAATCCTTTCCACTCGAGTAGGCGGGAACTCTAAAGAAATTGGGCCTTCGGCGTTGCGAAGGGAGCAGTGCCTTGCTTTGATTTTAAGTATTCCAATAAGTTACAAACATTATTTATCGATGAAGACGGCCGCAGCCTTTGTTTGGAATTACGGAAGAATCATACCTACCTTGCTTGTTTAATAAATAAAATGCTTACCTGCACAAGACACCAAAAATTTTATCGAATAATGAGATCATGGACCAATAATTTCGCTGCAGATCTTTGTTCCATGGGACAGACTAAGGACATAAATCTTTATGGGTACGGTATCCATGGTCTTAACTCACTAAAAAAAAAAGATTTTGAAAGATCTTATAAATATATTAGTCATAGACTTTTTGGCGGGATCGGGAAGCGTCACTTTAGCAGTTTTGCTTTTTTTGTTAAAAACTGTGTTTTAGCGGATGTTAGTGTCTAATAATGGTGGATTATTAACCACTAAGTGTTCGGGAACATGCACAAGTGTTGGCAAGTGAAACAAAATAGCGGAAAGTGTCTTTCGACGTTCCCTCAAGAAGTCCACGGGGAGGTTCCAGTAAATCCCCAGACTTTTACTCTAACGTAAAGAAAGGGGGATTGACTTGACTGCCACTTACTTTGACTTGAACATTTTAACACTTGAGATTGGCTAAATGCACAAGCCGTGAAAAGCCATTTAGAAAAAAAATCGCTATACTTCATCTTTATTAGGAACTGAATATAGCAAATTTTGGAGTTTCACACACATTTATCACGTTGAGTGTTCTGAGGAATTGTTCGGATTAATTCCAGCTGCTGCATTTCGCCATCGTACATCGCGACAAAAATTTCATCCCCATCATCTTGATGCGTGGCTATCCACAACCGTGCGTTTTTGTCGAAATTTTTTACCACGTACGACAAAACTGTGGAATATATTGTCGCCAGCAGTGTTTCCGGACCAATACGACCCAAAAACTTTCAAAAAAAGAGCGTACTCCTTCCTTAAAGGCCGGCATCGCATTTGTGATACTCCTGGTGTTGGATCACTTACCATCAGGTGAACCGGCTGCTATAACATAAAAAAAAATGTTACACTCTTAACAATCTGATAAAACCTAATACCAACAATGCTAAGAAATCTTAATTAACTTCGTGTTCGCCTAGTCTATTGTAATATTCATGAAATGACAGTGAGAGCCTTTGTAAGTGAATCTTATTTCCCCTTTATTATATTTTTTCGCATCAACACAAAGCAACTGAGTGAATGCTGAATGTGTTAAGAAACAGAATCTTTAGACGGAATTAACTTTACGAGCTCTGGGTCTATGTGAGGAGAGCATCCCATTTATTTGTTATTTAATAAAACGCAGAAGTTGAGGAACGCAAACTTGACGGTTGAAGCGCCATTATTAAGTTTCTCACTTGTGAAGGGTGTTAAAAACTTACATACTGCCGATTTGATAGTAAGCGAATATTTCTTTGCAAAGGAGATTGCTCAGCTTCCATACTTGTTTGGCCTAAAGACCAATAATCATGAAAAATTGTTTCCTAGATTCGAAATTATATATAAATTACTGTAGAAACGAATATTATTGACGGACACCCCTGAGAACGTCTATAAACCATATACACTGAATGATTTTGAGGTTATGTTTGTAAAAAGGTACATAGGTATTAAAATAATAAAAAACAATAAGTTATATAGATAACTAGGGAAATCAAGCCAAGAACCGAAATTACGTATTAGATTCAGGTATGAAGAGCAGGTAGATTAACAGATAGTTGCCTGTTTATAAAGTTAATGCACAAGAGTAACTTTTAAAATCAGGTATCATCTATGCATTTCTGGTTATAATAAGGTACTCTGTGACAGAAACTGTGTGAATGTGTGATGATTGTGATTGAGCCACAGATTAGAGAGAATTTTTGAACTCTCGTTAATTTAGTTAGTTAAGCTTCATTACTTTTGTTATGTTTATATTATAACCATATTTTAGATATTTAGTGTATCACACCTATAATGTGTTATGGAGGTTTGGCGAAAAATGTATGGCAATAGATAGACTTTATGATGTCACCTACCATCTATAATAATTGTCTGAGCACATTTGCATGTAGTAAACCACAGAGTAATAAAAAAAAATTTGTTTTGATATTATATAAACAGTTTCGATCAGTCTTTGGCTGAATGTTACTACACCCATAGCCATTAAAAATGATTCGTATGTTTTCCAAACCGGTAAAATTAAAAGTCCTTTTTAAAATGAATATGTTATACAAAGGTGTCCGTTAAAATCTAATGACTGTAAAATAAAGTATAAATTACGCCAAGAATTACAGTATATGTCAATATTTTTTGTACATTTGGGCCAATTTGAGCAATCTCCTTTATTATTTGAAGTAGGCGCTTGAAATTCCTGTCTTTCGCTTTCAGGGACAATCTGGGTCTGCTAAGATTTAATAGGTACCATGAAATAAAACTTAGGCCCAAGCACGTATTTTAACAAGCTCCGTAAATCGTATCGACATCGCCAAACTTTGTGTGGAAAAAGCTAGTTTGTTCTTACATCCGATAGGGGCGCTGCGTAGTTTTTTTAGAATCTTCGACGAGACGATTATGGAGCCGGAAAAATTTGTGCTTGGGCCTCTTATCGCTACTTGTAATGCAACTTAACCTGTTTAGAATAATTGATTTTCTTTACTAACTCTCAATCCAAATTTCCTCTTTGGGTTCAAAACACCCTTGAAGTAAATGTAAGTAATTATTTAATTTGTTTTTAATAAGGATCATTCATAAAAGTCCCCGTTGTTAAACAGATTTATCATCATCAGGCTATTGATGTCCCTATTGCTGGGGCACAGGCCTTCCCTATGGATGGAATAGGGAGATTGAGCCATGACCCACCACGCGAGCCCAGTGCGGATTGGTGGGTGCTAACGACTGCAGATGCAGCCTGGACCAACGGCTTAACGTGCCTTCCGAAGCACGGAGGAGCTCGAGATAGTAAATTTTTGGTTACCCATCCAATGACCGACCACTGCGAAAGTTGCTTAACTTCAATGATCAGCTGAACGCGCTAACCACTTGCGCCATCGCCTCGAGCATGAATTGTGATAGGTGTATGTATATTAGAGTGTTTAATTTTTCCAAAACTTTGATTATCATATGACGTCGATTTACCCTGAAGTCTCACTGGTATAAAAGACATATAGTCCAAATTTTATGAAGATTGAAGAATATTTAAAGGTTGCGTATGTTGGCCACTTTCTTTCACAGTAGTGAAATACGTTATACTGAAATGTTTTGTACCTTAGCAAAATTGGTCAGTGCATCCGCCCGGATAGCGGAGAGTGCGGGTTCGAGTCCCGTCCGCACCCAGTACCTCTAGCACGAACCATTATCGACTTGCAAACCGAAATGTCAATGTCCAATTTTGTATGGAAACTTGCACAGAAGCCGCACAAAGTACGTAAGGAGAACTAAAAATCAGTACACATTTGACAATGACATTTCGGACTCGCAAACGATACGAATTCGATATTGGTTCATGCTAAATAAAAAAAAAATTTCTTTACAAAAAGAGACTGTATTTAACCAAAATTAAATCTTCACATTGACCGTTTAACATGAAAATTAACATCTCCTTTCTTCATCACCAAAACAGGGGGACACATAAATTTGCCCGGAGCTTCCCGAAATATCTCAACCGGCGACGCGACCCGGGGAAGCGCTTTTGTTTGTTATTCTTTATATTTTTTTTGTCATTGTTATGAAATTACATAGTATATATTTTTCGCGAGAAGTAAGGTGGGCCAGTGTTACAAATTCCGGTCGGAGCCCTGCACAATTGCGTCGTTTAAGAGGTAATTTAATTGTACGCCGGGTTTCATGGTGTCGCCGACTCGAGAGGTCCCGGGTTCGAATCCCGGTGGGGGCAGATGTTTGTGTGATGAACATGAGCATTTGTACTCCAGTCATGGATGTTTCATATGTATTTCTATATAAATATACTTATATATGTACAGTATATGTATTCTATCCGTTACCCTAGCATCCCATAACACAAGCCTAATGGTAGCCATACACACTACGAGAAATCGTTACGATTAGACTGTACCGTCCGAACGGTACCGATAAATCGTAGCGTGTATGTTATAAAACTGCACAGTTTCCTATACGTACGCCACGTACGAAGAACTGTTCCGTTCGAACTGTACAGTCTGATCGTAACGATTTCTCGTAGTGTGTATGGCTACCATTATAAAACTGCACAGTTTCCTATACGTACGCCACGTACGATAAACTGTTCCGTTCGAACTGTACAGTCTGATCGTAACGATTTCTCGTAGTGTGTATGGCTACCATTATAGTGCTTACTTTGGGGCTAGGCTGATTGGTGTTTGTTGGAAATATTTATTTATTTATTATTAATGAAATATTTATTTATTTATTTATCACACGAGGCGAAGCAGAGTTCGTGTTTTACCCTCTCATTACAGAATCGTTGCATAAATAACTTTTTTAGTGGATGTGGACAGTTTCGGTTTTATTTGTGCGCCCTAAGTAGTATCTCTATGTTTTGGATTCGACACACTTGTGTTGTGATCATCTGTTAACAACACCTCCCTAATAATGTCGAACCCCACATAAAGCAGACACATATTTATTGGAAACGTCAGGTTGTACAGACAGACGCGGTGCGTGTCGGAATGTTCGTCCCGTCTAGGGTTACCATAGACTAACAAAAAAAAATCGGCAGAAAGTCGGACACGGAAGTTTTTAGTCATTAGAAATTTAATGCCTTAATCATCATAATACGCTAGTTGACACTTTTTGGAAATATGTTTGAAATGGTAAATAATTGTTCAGTTAGACCGTAAAAAATGTATTGTATTTTTTTTTGACCTAGAAAGCTACAAAACTTTCATTTTAAAATAGATTTTTCATGGACATACAAAAACGCTGTCGGCCATTTTAGTCTATAGATTATCTATGGTATGACGGGAACAAAATAGTAAACAAACACTCGCAAGCACGTAGGATCTGAATTTACAGTACAAAACCATGATTTCTAATAGATTTCATGATAAATATAGTAATTATCATGATTGTATTACACGAGAATATAGAAACGCGTCGATAACGACTCCAGAAATGTTGTGGTTTAAATATTTAAGGTTATGAATGTACCTACCTACCTACAAATCCGGCGTCCAGCATTAATATAGTCAACAAAACCAATAAACGGTAACTTTTCTTCAAGATACAAGAGTTTTTAGATATATTTTAGTCCGACGAAAGAAACTACAGTAACACGCAATGACGTTTAGTTGTTTGCTAATATGTTGACGTCACAATCATGGTAGACAGCGTTTTTAGTATTTAAAAAGCATAGACTAAAAAACAAATTTTCAAATTGAATTACTACAGCCATCCTCTAATTTTATGAAGTGAAATCGATGTATTTAGGTTCCTTATACCAAAAATTATAAGAAATAAACATTTGTATAGTGCAATTTGACATGAGTCAACTAGCCTATTCTTAAAATCATAATGCTCATAATTTGACTAACTTGGTTCTGATAGCATCGTTTCTTTCGGGTGTGAGCTCTGTTTGGTTCGATTGTTTGATATCGCGTCGTTTAATTGGCAATTATCTTTTAAGTGGAAGTATAGTGGGTACAAACAGTATATGGTCAAAATTCAATATCGTTTATTCAGTCTAGGCTGTTACAAGCTCTTATGAATGTCGAAAACCTACACCATCGGTTCACAAATCTACGGCGGGAGACCTTTACTGAGAAGAACCGGCAAGAAACTCAGCAAGGGCTGTTTTTTTCTCCCTGTATTATATACATATTGAAAATGACTTCAATATGAGATAACTCATGAAGCCACTTTCCATTACAAATGTAAATGATAATTTTATGACTGTAAAATAAAAAAATATAAAAAAAACGTTAAAGAAAGTTTAGGAATGCCGTGTCCTACTGTTTAGGCATAAAACAAATTTACGGTTAAAGTTAAATACAACGATTAATAGTACCCAATGTAGCAAGAGCAGACTCATCTCCACTGGCAGCACCCGTTCACGAGCTTGACGCATGAACCAGGCATCGTTTCGCTCAACCATTTTTTAGGTAACGTAACGAACCGCCTCACACGACACCGCCGAAGAGATTTTTAAGAGAGCATGACTACTTATAACCACACATGGATACTAGATTGCAAAATAGGAAAAAAAATAAGTACCAGTGTACATTGTTATAAAAAAAACCATAAACAAAACTGTAGGACACATGCATGTGATTACTTAAACACTACGTCGTCGTCGTGTCGACTCTGCCATTACTCTCCAAACCCAAAACCAAACCCAACATCAGTGCCCCTCTTTCAATATGTGACAAGGATACACCGCTGCAAAACCAACGTTCAGATCTAGAAAACCATGCCAGGATCTACACCACCATTAAATCTTTATCTGAGAAATAATAAATGTTCACCCAAATTTTGATTGCTGTGCTATGAGTTAGATCACCCTTCTAACCTCTTTTTGTACTCTGTGGCCCCAACGGCCATCGTTTAACCTCGCTATGTGATGTTTTTCTGAATAAAACTTTGTTTATTTATACTTTGAAAACAAGAATAATGGCAGATTTTTTTAGCACTATGATCTAATTGAAATTCTGCGATTTTTCTTACTTTTAAAGATATTTCTGTAGACCGGATATTAAATAAAAGTCCCTTTGTTGTGGGTTAAATTGTGGGTTACCTACAATGCGAAGAAATGGCTCTGCCTTGCAGCTTAAGAATGGCTAGGAGAATTTCGACGCTTTAGAATTTTCGTTTTTTTTTCTAGTCATATTTCACATGCTTAAAAAATAAAATTATAACTAAAAGTCCCTTTTTAAATGACTTCGTTTTATTGAAATTTTTATCTTACAGATTTACTTCGTTACGTCCTAATCCTGAATAATAATATGAATCTGTTTAACAAAATGGCGCTACAACTCTTCCGTCCTGCTTCCTCATGCATACGTCTCGCTCACACACTCGTTACGTTCCGAATCCCTCATTTCTCTTTATTATTATAGATAATTATAATATTGAATGTTTTTTGAAATGAACAGAAATTTTTACTGACGCTGGTTTGAAATGGAGCAGATTACATTTCAATACAAAATTTTTAGCCATGTTTTTTAAAATATAACTATGTTGCTCTCTTTAAGACTCTACCAAAAGTATTAAGTACTTTGGGGCTTGGTTAATTGGTGTGTGTTAGAATTTTTTAAATATTTATGATTAAGTTTTAAATTCAAATTGGCTGGTATACCTGACCCCGTCGAAGCCCGCACCATCCAAGTTTGGGTGTCGGTCCCCGAAAAATATTTTCACAATTTACTAACACTCTGCAGGTCGCAGGGGCAGGAGCTCACCGACAATCGACATGTGCAGATACGATAGGGATGTTACAGCGGTTCTCAAACTCATTCTGTGTACCTGCCCACTTTAAAAATCAATTACTTTCTAGGGCCCACCAAAATAATTGAAAATATTCATCATCATCTTACTATGTCCACTGCTGGGGCACAGGCCACAGGCCTTCCCTATGACTATTGAGTTTGCGCCATATCCCACCACGCGGTCCCAGTGCGGATTGGTGGATGCTAACGAATGCAGCTGGCACCAAAGGTTTAACGTGTCCGAAGCCCGGAGGAGCTCAAGATAATACGTTATTGCTCACCCATCCAATGACTGGCCATTGCGAAAGTTGCTAACTTCCATCGATCGCAAGCCCAACGCGCTAACCACCTGCAATATTGAACTCCGCGATTTTAAGCTGTGAAAATGGGACCTTTACTTTCCGTCACTATTTTGTAGTATACGCACGCAAAATATGACACACTCGATTTTCATACCATTTGAAAGCACAAGCGCCTACTTTGGTCTATAACGATTCGTCTGTGGTGGTAAGTATATTTTTTTTATTCAAGACATTATAAGAAATAAAAGCCTCTATATTATATTAAAAATTCTGAGTGTGAAAATTGTATATTAACATCTATAGTTTTTAAATTGTAAAATATATGTATTTTTTAATTTTAATTTTGGTAAGATGTATGTATGATAATTGAATTGAATTGATTTTTTTTACAATATATTTGATAGTTTATTTAAATAATAATAATAATTTAAGTAAAATTGCAAGCCCTTGCAGGGTGTCACATATTTGTACAAGTTATGATAATGTTGTTTTTTGTACTATCTGTGGCATGCAATAAAGAATAAAGAATAAATAAAGCAAATCAACTATTGCCTACCTAATCCACTACAACATTCCCCAATTTTCTCTGGACCCTTAACTTGTTAATGTCCCCCTTACAAGCTTCTAGAGCTACAGCGTAAGGGGGTATATCGTGCACTTTGAGAAAGACTGGTATATTTAAATCCACCTCTGCGTACTTTTTTTCCACATGAATGTCGTAAGCGAACCCTCCTTATTTCGCTAGCATCGTACGAACCTGATAAACAGCCTATAAAACTACTATACTATGCAGCACCGTGTGGTTCTTATTTCTTTTTTACCCGGGAGATAAAACGATAGTCTCCCATTTTGGCCTGGAAGCAAGATAAAAATTGCAATTACGTAAAAAACGTAGGAATTGGGATTTGCTGTCTATAACAAATCAAAATTCAATAGTGATAGGTTGTGGTACAAACCACTCTTCCGTCCTGCTTCCTCATGCATACGTCTCGCTCACACACTCGTTACGTTCCGAATCCCACATTAATTCTCTTTATTATTATAGATAACTAGTGGCCCGCCCTCGCTTCGCTTCGGGGTAGAATTGATCAAAATCCTTTCTTAGCGAATGCCTACGTCATAACATCTACCTGCATTCCAAATTTCAGCCCGATCCGTCCAGTGATTTGGGCTGTGTGTTGATAGATCACTATATCAGTCAGTTACCTTTGAGTTTTATATAAATATAGATTATTATATTGACTGTTTTTTGAAATGAACAGTTTTTTTTACTGACGTTGGTTTGAAATGGGGCCGTCAGATTTATCATCAACTTTTTTATCATCTGTGATTAGATGACAACCTATCACTATTACTTCCGGACATCATCTTGGGCCTTCAATACTTACATCCTAAGAGGCGTGAAAAAGCAATATGCAGGCTGGCTGAGTGAGGATGGCTGGTGTGGCAGGTAGAACTTCTGCACCAGTTACCTTCGTGTCTGGACTGCTTGCCCTTTATGGCGTAATTTGTCGGACCTATTTATATAAAAAGAGTAGTACATGTGTACAGTTTGTACACCTTCATCATCAGCCTATTAATGTCCCCACTGCTGGGGCACAGGCCTTCCCTATGGATAGAATAGGGAGATTGGGCCATGACCAACCACGCGGGCCCAGTGCGGTTTGGTGGGTGCTAACGACGGCAGATGCAGCCGGGACTAACGGCTTAACGTGCCTTCCGAAGCACGGAGGAACTCGAGAAAGAAGATATTTGGTCACCCATCCAATGACCGAACACTGCGAAAGTTGCTTAACTTCAACGACCGCAGCCGAACGCGCTAACCACCTGCGCCATCGAGCTCCTTGTACACCTTTAATGAGAACTAATTAGATAAATAGTGCAGGAGTAAAAGATCAGAGAGAAATAAATTCCGAGATATATTGTAAACAAAGTTACAGTTAATGACGACCTCCGTGGCCGAGTGGTTTGAACGCTGAGTTTAACGGTGTCGCCGACTCGAGAGGTCCCGGGTTCGAATTCCGGTGGGGGCAGATGTTTGTGTGATGAATACGAGCATTTGTACTCCAGTCATCTATATAAATATAGTTATATAATTACAGTATATGTATTCTATCCGTTGCCTAGTATCCCATTACACAAGCCTTACAGTGCTTACTTTGGTGTGAGTGTTGGAAATATTTATTTTATTATTATTACTAGTGGCCCGCCCTTGCTTCGCTTCGGTGTAGAGCTGAAGTGTAGACTACAGTTTTTGTTCTCAGGCTTGTATTATAACACAATGACATTCATCTACGATTCTTCTTATACCTGCATGCAAAGTCTCAGCCCGCTTATTTCATGTAAAGTTTGGTGTTTCTGTACCGATTTCTATAATTCTTTTTTTATTGAATAGGTAATAATGTTAATTTTTTTAAATTAGGGATGAGTGAGAGTATTATAAACGTAAGAGTAAACAAATATAATTAGAATACTCCGAACTGCTAAGCTATCAAGAGTTACACGTGTTATTGTGAGTCAACCATAAAAGATAGACATATGCTGTTGCGGGATATTTTTTAGACAATTGTATGTTAAATATTTCCGTCATACATGATTTCTATGTAACTTTAACCATTAAGGCTGCACACGCGACGGAAGCTTAAAAATGGAGTAATTTCTCCCGTTTTCCCAACATTTCCCTTCACTGCTCTGCTCCTATTGATTGTAGCGTGATGAAAAGTATACTATAACCTGCCCAGGAGTATGGAGAATAATTGTACCAAGTTTCGTTAAAATCCGTCGAGTAGTTTTTGTTTCTATAAGGAACATACATACAGACAGACAGACAGACAGACAAAAATTTTACTGATTGCATTTTTGGCATCAGTATCGATCACTAATCCCTTGATAGTTATTTTGAAAATATATTTCATGTACAGAATTGACCTCTCTACAGATTTATTATAAGTATAGATTAGTTAAGTTGTAGGCTATTATTGTATCTAATGTCTGTTAATAAGCTCGCGTTTCTAATTGCACGGTCTTAAAATAAAGAAATAATATTGCATTATTACGAAAATGTGACAAACTAGGTAAACGCGGGCCATTGACGCGGCCTGAGTGACGTTTGCGATGTTAGCAAAATTTTATGTAGAAGTAAACTGTACATCTTGGCAACCCGAGAAAAACAAAGAAAATATATAAAAGGTTGACATGACAAAAGAATAGCCTTAACAAAGCAAAGAATAGTTATTTTAATCGAAACTGAATGAAGCGTTGCTTGTTCCGCCATTGAGACTCCGAGGTGGCTTCTCTTGAATTAATGTAATGATGATGCAACATGCATTACATTAATTCAAAAGGAGACCTTAGATAAAGTTCTTTAAGTCGTCAAAATAAAAAAAAACGACGGTTTGCAATCCGGGAGTGCCGGAAGAACTGGAAACTTGAATATTAACGTTGTGCATTTTTTATATTTTGGAATGGTTAGGGAATAATTTTGCACGAATTGCTTTAATTATCAGTATAAAAGTACTATCATGTATGTGGTAGAATACAATATTTATTTATTGCGCTATCGTACACAAACATGCCAATTTATATTACGTTAAAAAAGTTTATCTCTCATTAAAATCCTTACATGGATCACGTTTAAGCGCACTTTGCGACATCTACTGTAAAGAAATCAACTTACATGAATCACATTTAAGCGCACCTAGCGTCATCTATTGTAAAAAAATGCATTTACTTCGCAATAAAGCTGCCACGTGGACGTCCTAGATAGAAACTTATTATTATAATACGATAAAATAAAATATTACTATGTTTCGTCCAATATATTGAAAGTCAACAACCTTTCCAATTTTATTGTGTGTCATGATACGATCAGCCCACGTGTTTAACCTGACGCGATTTTAACATTTTTACCCATACAAAAAAAAGTGTACTAAAGAAGTTTTCACTTCAAAAAAAGTAGTGGGAGCTTATTATTCTAAACATAATGATAATAATAATATACCATTTATTTTCTCCTCACAAAAGGTGTAACAGTACAATAGGTAACTAACTTAATCAATACATTACACATAAACCTATTAGGTATGTGGGAGACTGGTGCCCGTAAAAGGCAACTACGAATAGCTACCGTACTAACAGGTCACCAGGCCCCGACTATGATACATAAACCATACGTGTATTGCATATCTTAATGGAAAATTGAATACCTACTCCAAATTTGAAAAATACATTGTCAGAGTAAAAAAATTACATGTCATCTAAGAAGTGCTTTAATTATACTGCAGACTGCATTGACAAAGGTATTAGAAGGTGCAATAGTATATTAAACGTAATACATAAAAATATTTATTATACCTTTGAGAAACCAAACAAAGAATCCCAAATCCAGAAGGCAGCCATCACCATTATCGACCATAAAATTAAAATAGCAGTTTGTGAGTTAGGAAAAGACTGAACAATTCATGTTATAATATGTGTATAGATTTTCGTTTCATTTCTGAAGAAGTTAATAGTTTAGGTTTAACAGACGAAGTCGCGTTGAAATAAACGCCGAATATATTTTTCATCTTTTCGCCAGCCGACGACGATCAAATAAAATACGACCTCACCTGTCTCAAAGAAATAGATTTCTATAACGGAATCTCATTTAAATGAAATCTTCCAAAGCAGTCGGAGATAATGAAAGTTTAAATCCAAGCTGATCGGGGCTTCCTTCTTCTGTTTGATGAGGGAACGGCGTGTGCGTGTTTGCGGAGCAATCAATCGCGCCGCACAATTCACAAAGCTTACATCCTCGACAGCAACGGTCACGACATCTTTTAAATATAAATCTATATATATATATATATATATATATATATAAATGAAACCCGTTTTCCGTTGTCACGACATAACATGAAAACGACTTGACCGATTTGGCTGATTTTTTTTTGTAGTTTTCTAATACTCTGTACAAGGTTCTTACGGAAAAAATATAAAAAAAAATAAAAATATTGAATAGGTACTCATACAGTACTCATACTCATACCATAAGATAGGTCAGCTATACAAAATAAAGTAGTGCATCAAAGCTACGCTAAGGCGGTACGAAGTTCGCCGGGTCAGCTAGTATTTAATAAATAAATAATAGGAACAAGAAAGAAGCAGCATTGTACGGTGTTTAAAAGCCGCCGTGATTGCAGCAGTTGGGATGGGATTCTTCTATGTACACACATATATACTGCCGTCCTCAAGCTAAAACGCTGCTAAATGACAGTAACAACTTTAGAGATATGGCCAAAAAACGATGCGTAAATTTTAAATTATTGCTATTTTGTAACTATTCATCACGTCATGATGAATTTTTAGACTTAAACTATAAAAGATAAGAATACTAGTTAAAGACAGATTGATACATAATTAAAAACTGTATAAGATGCAATTTATGACTGAAAAATCGGCCACATGCCACTTAACCGCATTTTAGCTGGAGTACGGTAGTATAGACGGACCACTGCAGCAGTTGCGACAACTGTTGCTTGAGCTGTCCGTCTTTGGCTAAGTTAAGTTAAGTGATATATTTGATGAATTTTGTTGCAAAAATACACAGTAAATTCTGTTCATTTAACACAACTATACTGGTAGCACAGAGTTAAGGTACGGTATTTATTTCTTCTCTTACGTGTATAAAATTAATTAATATTGTTACAAGAACAAGAACCCAGTTAAAATGCGTGTACATGATAATTAAGTGCTAAAGTTGAAAAAACTATGTAAAGATACTCTGTTCATTTTAACCAATTTACATGAAACTAAGCTAGTAGCAGAGAGCAGTGGTTCCTTATTTATTACACTGTGCTAGTAGGATTATTTATCTAGAGGAATTTATGTAATAATATTTTTGTTTCTTAGGTTTTCACGCACATCACTCATTAAATAAAACTAGTATTTACGGGTTAATGCACGAAACTTTATTTATTTATTGACGTTTCGTACTATTCTGACGACGTAGCCTGTAAAGGCTACGAAACGTCAATAAATAAATAAAGTTTCGTGCATTAACCCGTAAAAACTAGTTTTATTTAATAATATTTTTTTATATCACGAACAGAAATAATAGTTCAAAAAGGGTCTATTTTCACAATATTATAAGGGGTTGTGTAATATCCCGTGTTCAGTGAGACTTAAAACTACAGTTCCTTCTTTATATGACTTTATTATTTCGTATAGTAAAACCCTTAAAGCACTGTAACATAATTATTTTAAAAATGTGTAAAATATATCATACCTACTATAGAAGTAAATGTATCCAAAAAGGTGGAGACAGAACCGAAAGGTTAATTTTGTGTAGATTTTTAAACAACTTCGTCGTCGACTTCAACGTTGTGATGGATTAGAGAATATGACACCTGATTTCTTTAAACAGTGGCAGCGAATTAGAGATGAGCTCTAGCGTGAAATGTCCACTCCCTTGGGGAGTTTGCACGGCAGAAGAATAATTATGTCTATCTCTATATGTATCATCATCATCATCCTATTAATGTCCCCACTGCTGGGGCACAGGCCTTCCCTATGGATGGAAAAGGGAGATTGGCCCATGACCCACCACGCGGGCCCAGTGCGGATTGGTGGGTTCTTACGACTGCAGATGCGGCCGGGACAGCTCGAGATAGTAAATTTTTGGTCACCCATCCAATGACCGACCACTGTGAAAGTTGCTTAACTTCAACGACCGCAGCCGAACGCGCTAACCACTTGCGCCATCGAGCTCCTCCTATATGTATATGTAGGGGTAATCAAATTCAGAAAAATAACACGCTAATTTGAACTTCTTGTCTCTAATAATAGGGTTGAACATGCCAGAGATTGTTGCATTTAGGAGAAAAATGAAAGTTTTCGTAGACGAGTGTACTTTTTAGTTTCTCTTGTTATGATATTAGGAGAACTATAAAGTTTTATGATTTGTGAAAACTATAATTGGCCGCCATATTGACTAATTAAAAATTATAGGTACTGTCTTTGATTTTCATTTCCGATCGATCAACCACATAATGATATTCGTCCAGTATTTATTTATAACTATATGCATTATTTTTTCTACTTGACCCATAAGCTGACGTTGCTAATTAGAAATTCTCACATCGTTATGTTTCGCCCGCAAAATGTAGGAGAATCTTAGCAGTACGTACTGGCATCCAATTTTCGCGACAATGCCTCCTCGTTTAACTTTGACCTTTATTCCAACTAGGTTACGGGCGAAGGAAATACATTATGTAATGTACGACGCATACAGTGTATAACTTACACACGGGCTTGATTAAACTTTATTGAGCGACGCCCTACCGGCGACAACCCTTTGTTCTAATTTCATTTGAGCAACGCAAACTTGTATTAAACACACACGTTGTACTCTAACGCAATTTAAATAAGGTTCAGATTCTGACGAACTGAGCGAAGTACGCGATAACAAGCGTGTTCGTTTTAAACAATTACGGGACATTCTAATTTTACTATCTGACACCCCTGACGGACCCTGCCTGACGCGGCGCAGCGGTCGGACATAAAAAATTCCGCTGGTGAAAACTGTAATTCGATTTGTTTGGCAAAATGCCCTTTTTGAGCCTCGTCATCGCTTACATCCACTGTAACAGCGATGCGGACGTTGAACCAAATTGGCTGTTATTTAATTTTCATGTTGGAAAAAAGAATGTTCTCTAGGTAGTAGGTAGGTAGGTTACTACGCTTCAGTCGCGAGCAAATTGTTGCGAGTTCTACATAGGTATTTTTTTTGTTTACCCTTAATTTAATATCGTGCCTTGTTTGCCGTACATCAAAGGTGAAGTGCTGTGTGCCAGAAAGCTATGTACGGTTTAGATACCAGTATATGAAATAATTCGTTTTTTATATAAAACGTAATAATACTTTAAAGGAGATTGCTCAGCTTCCATACATGTTTGGCCTAAAGACCAATAATTATGAAAAATTGTTTCCTAGATTCGAAATTATAGATAAATTACTGTAGAAACGAATATTATTGACGGACACCCCTGAGGACTCCTATAAACCAAATACACTGAATGATTTTGAGGTTATGTTTGCGAATAGGTACATAGGTATTAAAATAATAAAAAAACAAATAAGTTAAAGCCTTTTAATGTCCCCACTGCTGGGGCACAGGCCTTCCCTATGGATGGAATAGGGAGATTGGGCCATGACCCACCACGTGGGCCCAGTGCGGATTGGTGGGTGCTAACGACTGCAGATGCAGCCGGGAGCAACGGCTAAACGTGCCTTCCGAAGCACGGAGGAGCTCGAGATAGTAATTTTTGGTCACCTATCCAATGACCGACCACTGCGAAAGTTGCTTAATTTCAACGATCGCGGCCGAACGCGCTAACCACTTGCGCCATCGAGCTCCTCCATAAAAAAAAAGAAAAACCCCATAAAAACCTATTTAACATAAAAAATAGATTTAAATATTTTGGTATAAAAGGTAAGTGATATTTTTTCTGAATATTAATAGAATTTTTACTATACGTACGTGAAAGATTTATCAGCTGGCCAACGATTTAAAAACCCATTTTGCTACATTTGGAATATATGAAGAAAGACGGGTTTCAATATCAATAAGGAAGATATTGAGGAGCTCGATGGCGCAGGTGGTTAGCGCGTTCGGCTGCGATAGTTGAAGTTAAGCAACTTTCGCAGTGGTCGGTGAATGGATGGGTGACCAAAAGTTACTATCTCGAGCTCCTCCGTGCTTCGGAAGGCACGTTTAGCCGTTGCTCCCGGCTGCATCTGCAGTCGTTAGCACCCACCAATCCGCACTGGGCCCGCGTGGTGGGTCATGGCCCATTCTCCCTATTCCATCCATAGGGAAGGCCTGTGCCCCAGCAGTGGGGACATTAATAGGCTGATGATGATGATAAAGGAAGATATTATATACATATTAGCGTATAAACGGAACAGATTATACAAGCATTGATTAAATGCATACAAAACAAAATTGGATTTCATCTACATGGCGGGACCTGTTAGAACTTCCTATCAAGAACATGGTACTGTTGGGCTCTTCTATAAATGATACAATGAACTGTTTCAAAGGATACTATAATGACATAATAATACTCTGCAATACAAATTGCTGTGCGTCCACTAGATTGATTAACCTTACCTATTACCTATA
Organism: Chilo suppressalis; assembly: GCA_902850365.2. Taxonomy (NCBI): domain Eukaryota; kingdom Metazoa; phylum Arthropoda; class Insecta; order Lepidoptera; family Crambidae; genus Chilo; species Chilo suppressalis. The sequence goes on from OU963894.1 coordinate 3,537,589, forward strand.
CTAAGTATAATTGCCACTTTAGTGTGTAGTAATCATACTTATAAGATGCTTATTGAGTGAGCGTTCACTGAAACGTTGATCAATATGATCATTGAAACTAGTTACCTGTTCAGTGAGGTGACTACTGCAATCAAATTTTACGAACAATTAATTTGAGTACAATCTCAAACGCAAGTGATATTCATTTGTTTTCGTTTAATAGTTTATTGTACTTTTCGTTTTGTTATGTTTCATCATCATCATCAGCCTATTAATGTCCCCACTGCTGGGGCACAGGCCTTCCCTATGGATGGAATAGGGAGAATGGGCCATGACCCACCACGCGGGCCCAGTGCGGATTGGTGGGTGCTAACGACTGCAAATGCAACCGGGACCAACGGCTTAACGTGCCTTCCGAAGCACGGAGGAGCTCGAGATAGTAAATTTTTGGTCACCCATCCAATGACCGACCACTGGGAAAGTTGCTTAAGTTCAACAATCGCAGCCGAACGCGCTAACCAGTTGCGCCATCGAGCTAGCTCCTATTTTGTTATGTTTAGGGTAGCAAATAAGCGTATGGCCAGCCTGATGGTATGCGACCATCACACAGCCTGTAAACGCTTCCGATAACAAAAATATCACACGCGGTTGACTAGCCTGACCCAATCCTCTACCCCGCGCAGTCCTGGAACCTTACTCACAGACAGAAACACAACACCCACACAAAAGGTATTGTTATTTTACTCTCGTCTTCTGTAAGGTGGAGACTTCTTCCGTGACAGACGTGCGCTCCAATTCGAGACCTCCCACGACAACAGCTAACTAGAGCTGAGGTCCGAGTCTCAGAGGCACCCTTTAGTTGAGCCGACCCCTAGACCACTTAGACCGGGAGATGATGACACAAAATACTTGGTCATTTGTACCAGTATGGCGGTTCTTCAGGGGTCTAATTACGTAAAGGCAAAAAGGAAATGATGGTCATAGCGCTCGCACCGGCGGCCCAATCGCGTGGGCGTTAATCGAACGCGTCGGATAAATAACGAGTGTCGAACGATTTGTTCCACAAAAATGCTTATATTTTCAGATAGTCGAAAAAAAGAAGTAGGCGGTAGCGTAATGCCATACTTCTCAGGTGTGACTTACAGCCCGCCATACCGACGCGAATACATTAATTTAAATAAAACAATTCAACCATTTGTACCAGGCTAATTTTTGCACAGCTAATCATCGTCGAGTAGCCATTCACGAAAATCACCTTGCCATACTTTTCCGACAGTTCCCAATGGCCGCCATACCGCTGCAAAGGAGTAATTTTTTTTTTTTCGCCAAACGATTTGTACCACCCTGAAACTTTTTTTAACAGTTCCCCGTATGATCATAAATAGAAGTCTGATAATGCCATACCTGTGGGAGGTGGCGAATGTGAACAATATTTTTTCAAAGTCCCAAGATTTTATTCGTAATTCGAACGATTTGTACCAGTATGGCGCCACTTTTTCCCTCTACTACAAGTATGGCAAATATAATAATGGTCACATTGTATCGTATAATTTCCAAAAATCCAAATGCCATACTGGTACAAATCATCAAATTTTTTTTTCTCTTTCACCTTTTAGCTCAAGTCCGACAGTCATCCGCCCCATGTTTACAATCTGTAATCATTTTTTTTACGTACAATTGCATCCAAATGACGAGAATACAATGATGTCATGATGTAAAAAATGATTTTACGTATTTTGCAGTCGTATTTTTAAAACGTGTCAAATAAATAAGTATTTCAAGTATGGCAGCACTTTTTCCCCCTACTAGAAGTATGGGAAAAATAATAACGGTCACATTTTGCCAAATACTTTCCAAAAATTCAAATGCAATACTGGTACAAATCGTTTGGCGAAAAAAAAAATTACTCCTTTGCAGCGGTATGGCGGCCATTGGGAACTGTCGGAAAAGTATGGCAAGGTGATTTTCGTGAATGGCTACTCGACGATGATTAGCTGAGGTATGGCGGGCTGTAAGTCACACCCGAGAAGTATGGCATTACGCTACCGCCTACTTCTTTTTTTCGACTATCTGAAAATATAAGCATTTTTGTGGAACAAATCGTTCGACACTCGTTATTTATCCGACGCGTTCGATTAACGCCCACGCGATTGGGCCGCCGGGGTGCGAGCGCTATGACCATCATTTTCCTTTTTGCCTTTACGTAATTAGACCCCTGAAGAACCGCCATACTGGTACAAATGACCAAGTATTTTGTGTCATCATCTCCCGGTCTAACTCGGTCTAGAGCAGGGATGCACAGACTTATTAAGACTAGGGGCCACTCGGGCAAATCATGAACTGATGGCGGGCCGCCAGAAGTATAGGTAATTAAAGACAATAAAGAATTGATAATAATTTATTAAAATTGAAAAAGAATTTATTAATTTGATGCGTGGCACTGCATAGTGCTTACAATCTTTTTCTTCATTCTTCAATTCTTTCAAACTTTAATTTGCAAGGCTGTTTCGATTTTTTGTTTTATTATTATTTAGTATTGAAAAAGTTAGTTCACATATATAGGTAGAGCCAAATAAGCTGGCACATTTCAAAGCGTTTATTTATGCTGTCGGCGGGCCACCAGTATTCGACCGGCGGGCCGCATGCGGCCCGCGAGCCGCGGTCTTTGCATCCATGGTCTAGAGGCTCCAGACGGAGAGGAGACTCCCCCGTGGGGAGATGCCATTCTACTGGAATACCTCTAGAGGTACTCACCAATTGTCAGCTTGAGGTCCCCTTAGGATTTCGCCGTCCCCAAACCCGGTGACGCTGTAAAGGTCATATGTAACCAACAGCATACACACCACTCAAAAAAAAAACAATTTGAGAGGGATATCCACGCCCTTCCTCCCTTTATTGACGACCTCCCCCAAGAGGGCGCTCCAATTCATAAATCCGCAATGCTCTACCTCTCCTCATAAACATCCTTTAGCAAATTACAAAGCAAAGTTTTAGAAAAAAAACCTGGCCAAGTGCGTGTCATGCCACGCGCAGTGTAAGGTTCCGTAGTCGCCTGTCGTGACCACGATGTATTTGAGCAGGAGTCTTTATTTTCTGTGTCTGATATTTAAAAAAAACAATTAATATCAAATTATGTATCTCAACTAAGATACCTACATCAAAGTCAAACTGCGTCTTAAACTCAAAATTAATTCGATATTAATATTTTTGGGGAGGGAGAGACGGCCCTATTTGAACAAAAATTAGCATACATACTATAAAATTCAATGTTTCGCAAACGGATCCCTAAATCGAAATATAGTCTTAGGAACCCATAATTAATTTTAAAGGACCTATTCAACAATATCCAACAATATGGGGAAGACGGTGAAATAAATATGTCCCCAGATTACATGTACCTATCCTGAAAAAAATATTTTTCTAAATTTTATTCTACCATTTTGTTGGCGTGATTGATATACAGGGTGGTCCATCTAGTGACGTCAACAAAATTCTTTTAGTATCCTCGCACCTGATATTATAAGAATTTTTGAAACCTCGCTGGCAATGGCAGAAATCATTAAAAATACACAAAAAAAAATCGAAAACTAAGAAAAATCGGGAAACATACATGGAGTATTTTCGGATACCCCCAGGTGCGAGGAATCTAAAAAAAAATTGTTGTCGTCACTAGTGGGACCACCCTGTATATCTCCACAAAATAACAGCTCTCTAATGCTTAAATTCTGCAAGCAAAACCGGGGACGGACAGACAGACGGACATGAAGAAACTATAAGGGTTCCTTGTCAGGACTACGGAACCATTAAAACTAGTTTTAATTACATTTTGCATGTGATTGTACCGTGACTGACGTATTGAGATTATAGTGTAATCATCCACGGCACGCCATAATAGATCTCTTAATTAGATTCAAGCCTAATTGTGCGTTCTGGCATCGATCATACACATTATGTTAATATTATGTACGGGTATTATATTAAATAATTACTGTTGCTTCTATATTTTGATCAGGTTCATTGTTTTAGTGTTCTGTTTCGGGTACAATTTATTTTGAAATATGAATATATGGTTTTCTTATTTTTTTTTAAACATTTAATTGTTAGATGATTAAATCTAAAGAAAATTTTACTAGGAAAAGTCCACGCTGTCCAATATATATGTTAAAATCTATATCTGTATATATAAAACTCAAAGGTGACTGACTGACATAGTGATCTATCAACGCACAGCCTAAACCACTGGACGGATCGGGCTGAAATTTGGCATGCAGGTAGATGTTATGACGTAGGCATCCGCTAAAATTTTGATCAATTCTACCCTCAAGGGGATAAAATAGGGGATGAAAGTTTGTATGAAACTCTGTCAATTTTAAACCGATCGGGCTGAGACTTTGCATGCAGGTATAAGAAGAATCATATATGAATGTCATTGTGTATAATACAAGCCTGAAAACAAAAACTGTAGTCTACACTTCAGCTCTACACCGAAGCGAAGCAAGGGCGGACCGCTAGTAAACTATAAACATGGTTTACTCTAAGGCCCTAATAAAGTAAACAGAGAGTATGTTTTCCTTATTTTAGGTTTTTAGACAGTAATCGATAAAAGCATATTTTTAGTTAATTTAACTATTAATGTTTATGGCGCTACTTTTTATTTATGATGAGTTATAAGTTTTTTTGTGAAAAGAACTTTGTTCCTCGTTCCTGTAAAGTAACTAAAGTGGCGTTTAAGCGATTTTGCTTAACCATTGTCAAATATGTCTCGCACTGTCAAAAAGTTATCAGTACCCCTAGGACGAACCATTATCGAATTCGAATAGTTTGCAAACCGAAATGTCAATGTCAAATTTTGTATGGAAACTTGAACATCAGCGCCACTTTGGACGTAACGGGAACTAAAAATCAGTACACATTTGACAGTGAAATTTCGGACTCGCAAACTTTACGAATTCGATTTTGTTTCGTGCTAAGGGTACAGATCTCATGTAGAGCCAAGCTTCTCACTATAGACGCCCTAACTTCACAAACTCTACACCTGAGTCAAAATATGCATGAGGCTTGACTACTTTGCTGTATTTGACATGGGCGAAAGTTGAAAAATTTATCCACTGTTCATTACTTTTAATTATTTTAGGTTCCTTTTATTTTTGAAGTGAAAACTTCTTTGGCGGCGTTGTACCATTTTTTTTGTATGGGTAAATAATGTTAAACTAACGTCAGGTTAAGGTTGGCTGATCGCATCATGACACACAATAAAATTGGAAAGTTTGTTGACTTTCAATATATTGGACGAAACATAGTAATATTTTATTTTACCGTATTATAATAATAAGTCTCTATCTAGGACGTCCATGTGGCAGCTTTATTGCGAAGAAAATGCATATTTTTTCAATAGTTGTCACTAGGTGCGCTTAAATGTGATTCATGTAAGTTGATTTCTTTACAATAGATGTCCCTAAGTGCGCTTAAACGTGATTCATGTAAGTTGATTTTTATTAGAGATAAACTTTTTAATGTTATATGAATTGTCATGTTTGTGGACGATAGCGCAATAAATAAATATTGTATTTACCACATACATGATAGTACTTTTAAACTGATAAATTAAAGCAATTCGTTCAACATTATTCCCTAAACATTCCAAAATATCAAAAATGCACAACGTTTATATTCAAGTTTTCACTTCTGCCGGCACTCCCGGAGTGCAACCCGTCATTTTTTAATTTATTAAATGATTGTGTAATAAAAGAGGCACACATTCATTCGTTTGAACTTAATTTCCCCAGCGTTCGCATAAAATCCAGTTCAGCCGATCGTATTTTGTTTACGGTATTATAGACAAGTTTTGCAAAATAAATAATAATAATAATAAATAAATAAATAATAAATATTTCCAACACTCACACCAGCCTAGCCCCAAAGTAAGCATTATAAGGCTTGTGTTATGGGATACTAGGGTAACTGATAGAATACATATACTTTACATATATTAATATTTATTATATTTATATAGATATACATATTAAACATCCATGACTGGAGTACAAATGCTAGTATTCATCACACAAACATCTGCCCCCACCGGGATTCGAACCCCGGACCTCTCGAGTCGGCGACACCATGAAACCCGGAGTACAAACCACTCGGCCACGGAGGTCGTCTTGATAATACTTGAAAATACTTCTTTGCTACTTAGCTACTTTGTATAATTTCAATTGCTTCTATGAGTGAAGATAAAGTAATGTATGCAACTGCATATAATTTAGGTACTAAAACACACAAGTCAACCTTTCATCTATAATATACACTCTCGTGTTTTAATACCCCTTCTTATATGACAGTCGCTTAAACTACTATTTTGTCTGGGTCTTTATGGACATATTGCCAACACATTAAGTGCAATCTTAAGTTGTGTTAAATCGAGATCTGTAAAATAGTTCTTTTATTTATTTTTTATAGGTAGGTCCGATAAATGATTCCATCCCACTTGAAGTTAAGTGAAGGTGAAGTATAGACGTGAAGATAGCTGGTACAGCAGTTGTTCCTGCCATACTAGCCATCCTCACCTTGCCGGCCTGCATGTTGCTTCTTCACGCCTCTTTTAAAGGATCCCAGGTTGTACGAAGGAGGGAATACGTGAGCAGACAGAGCATTCCATTTACGGATAATGTGACAAAGAAATGAGTCACCAAATTTCTTTGTACGCTTTGTAATTGTGGCAACAGTTAGACGGTGACAAGGTAGGCCAGTAGTCCTCTGAAGGAAAGGAGAAGGTGGAATAAAAGAAAATAACTCCTCGGAACACTCACCGTGGTACTGACGATAGAAAGGGCTTAGTGACGCCACCTCACGGCGTAATTGTAGGGGCTCAAGGTGTTTAGTCACCTCCTCATCGCCTATGATGTGGATTGCGCGCCGCTGGAACCTATCCAAAGCATCGAGCAAGTACTTGGCGGAGCCATCCCAGAGGTGCGAGCAATATTCCACGCAAGACCACACTTGCGTCTTATACAACAAGCACAGTTGCTCGGGCGTGAAAAAATGCAGCACCTTGTTCAGGATTCCGAGATTGCTTGAGACCGTTTTTACCACGCTTTCAATGTAATTCTTTGGATTTAAGTCCCAGCGAATTTCCATACCGAGCATGGTGATACTGCTCTCTAGCTCCAGTGTTGTGCCTTGAAGAGAAGGACCTGAAAAGGAATGGTGACGCATTTTTGAAAGCGCAGATCTGGGTTTTCTTAGCATTGAAATCAACCAAGTTCTTGGTACCCCATTCAATAATGTGGTCCCAAGCCTGATTGAGTTCAATGATAAAATTCTCCCGTTTCTTCTTGGTTACCGCCTGTCCAACCGCTGCTTGCGCGAGCTAGTGTTCCGTTTGGGCATCGCAGCGAGGGCTGGCAGAAGTTCTTCTGCAAGGCTTTGGTCAAACCCCAGTGGTTACGCGAGCTGTAGGATGCGTTATAAGTTCCTGACCAATACGTTCAACGCGCTGGACATACGCTCTGATGTAAGCCTTCTTACAGGACTTGGAAGCAAAATTGTAGGCTGCTTTTAGTGAATCCACCTGGGGATCCTTAAGAGCGTGTCCTCTGATCCAAGCACGATATGCCGCTTTCTTACGCGAAGCAGCTTCAGAACAGTCGCGATTGAATCAGAGGTTACGTGTGCCAACTAAAAATAGATACTTTTCTATTTCCAAAATATCTCTTTCTCCAAAATATATCTGGTGACGACGAGCAACTACGGAAACCTCTACTGCGCGTGGCACGACACGCATTTGGCCGGTTTTCCTTGTTTAAAACCAATTGTCAATAACTATTTCTTATATAAAGAAGAAGTTACGGAAATAATATTTTTTTTTTTATGTCGAAATGGTGGTAAGACAGTGTATGCTGGTCCGCCTGAAGGTAAACGGCTGCCAGCGTCATATTCTTCGGTCATAGCCTTGCGATACTGTACTGTACAGTATCCAAGCGAAACGAATTGCCAAAAACCTCACAAAAAGGGCCAAATTAAAAATAGATAATTGGCTTTCTTAAGTAACTTCAGGACACGGGATAAGAAACAAAAATAAAACTCACCAAGAAAATTCGGGACATACCCTGTTATTCTGATCTTTAAGCCACCCTCGGACGGCGCGTAGCATTGTCTAGTTCCTCGAACGCAGGCACTACACAAAGTCACCGGATCATTACAAGTCTTTAAAAAGAGACTGAGATAAAATTTAATTTCAATGTCTGTCACAACGGATTTGTCGCTATCGCCCAGGCAGGATTAATGTATTAAAACGAACGATCCAGAAAACGATCTTTCAGGATAAACGCTAATGACAGATTGAGTGTTCACCTCAAATTGATTTTTTGACGTTCGTCCTCCGTCGTATGAGATTTCGATCTGTCGTGAGTTTGATGAGTTTTCTCTTCAAAGATATGGTGAGGATAACGATTGGAAAAAGCGAAGACTCGAAGACGCTGGATATAGGCAGCTTTAAATTATAACTTACTAGCTGTGCCCCGCGGTTTTACCCGCGGTTTGTTAGGGATATTTTCCCGCAGTAAAACGTAGCCTATGTGTTAATCTAGGGTGTCAGCTAACTCCATAACAAATTTTATTAAAATCGCTCCAGCCGTTTAGACGTGAAGAAGTAACAAACATACACACTCACAAACTTTCGCCTTTATAATATTAGTGTGATGCAGAGATATTTAAATTGAAGGGTCGTAAATAAGAGCGCATAAGATTTTGTTTATCTATATCAGTTCATTAGGAGTGTAATTAAAATCAGAATTAATACGGAATAATATATTGCTCTTCATTTCTGTTGTTGTTGTTCTGAACAACGACTAATCTAAATAGGAGTAATGATTTGCAACTTACTGAATGTTCCTCTGTAATCTTAATATATACATATAAATCTCGTGTCACAATGTTTGTCCTCAATGGACTCCTAAACCACTGAACCGATTATAATAAAATTCGCACACCATGTGCAGTTCGATCCAACTTGAGAGATAGGATAGTTTAAATCTCAAATTATAGTCGCAATTTTAATTTATTGCAAATTATTACTTTTGGGCGGTACGAAGTTCGCCGAGTCAGCTAGTCTCTATATAAAACTCAAAGGTGACTGACTGACTGATCTATCAACGCACAGCCCAAACCACTGGACGGATCGGGCTGAAATTTTGCATGCAGGTAGATGTTATGACGTAGGCATCCGCTAAGAAAGTATTTTGATCAATTCTACCCCCAAAGGGATAAAATAGGGAATAAAAGTTTGTATGAAACTTTGTCAATTTTAAACCATATCGGGCTGAGACTTTGCATGCAGGTATAAGAAGAATCATAGATGAATGTCGTTGTGTATAATACAAGCCTGAGAACAAAAACTGTAGTCTATACTTCAGCTCTACACCGAAGCGAAGTGAGGGCGGGCCGCTAGTTTTAAATAACAGAGAAAACTTGAGCTACAATTAAGAGAACTGATCTTCGAAATTTCCAGATATCTGTTTGCGTCCAGTAAACACTCACGTCCGGGCGAGGCGTCCGTTTTTACGTTAATTCGGCAGAGAAGTAAAAAATAACAATATAATTTAATCCAGACTGACGGTGGCTCGTTGGCTGGCGACGAATTTTCGCCTGAAAAGTTGGTAAAGAATAAACAATACCGGCCACGCGAGACGCCTAACGATTGAAATTATCAAGTAATTTAATAAAGATGGCTTATACGCCGAAGGCTTCGTTCTCACGGTACCGAATCGGTACGGCAAAATCTACCGCCGGTAAAACTCACGGGTACGCTAAGGGCAGTGTTTCCTAACCTTTCCAATACGGCTACCACTGTAACCTATTCGGAAAACATATTTTACCCCGACTTTAAAATGTTATCATCAGTCCAAGAAATTCCAATTTGGCCGCTACATCTGCGTCTCTAATAATGTCATCATCCGGAGAAAATCTCGCCCCGCTTCCCACAATCAGGACCCCGCGGTCTCGCTAGCAAGTGCGTACCACTGCGCTCCTTGCGCATGCTCTATTTAGTAGTATTATTATATAGTATTTTCTTATTATTTAGATTTGACCAAATAATTTGGTTCTCTGTTACCCCCGAAGTACGGCTGATTTACCCCCGGAGGGGTAATTACCCCCAGGTTCGGAACCCAGGGCTTAGGGATACAACTTTTTTTCTATTAAATACAGTATTTTAGAATCTCTATTAATATAGTCAAATCAAAAATCTAAAATATATTTAGTCACCAACACAAAATTTTAACTTAGCTTACAATTACACAGTGGTTGTTGCACTGAGCTGAGCTCGTAACGCAAAGACCTAACATTTCAGCTAAATGGTTCGCATTACAATATGTTGACAAAACTCGAGAGGTGAACATTGTGAGTGAGGAAGTTACGGTTGTATAAATGTTCGAGTAACATTAAGACAAAAAATATAACAATAGTAAAATTATTAAAGTAACTTTAAAAATTTTTACTGAGTATTTTTAGAAGTTACGCATATAATAAATAATAATAATAAATATTTCCGACACACACCAATTAGCCTAGCCCCAAAGTAAGCACTATAATGCTTGTGTTATGGGATGCTAGGGTAACGGATAGAATACATATACTGTACATATATAAGTATATTTATATAAATACATATATATTTAATAGATGGCAAAAAAATGGAAAAAAATATGGTACGTTTTTTTTATTTATTTGTTTTCAAAAAAAAAAGTTACTAATTTTATGCTTATTCTGCCAAACTGCAACACAGTTTGTCGGCAGCAGTTCCCTTACAACTTAAAAAATAAAATAACATATATATATATATATTTATTTTCTTACACTAAGCTAGTAGTTATTATACTGTAATAAGCTATTGTAAACGGAAACGAGGTGGGTATCCAGCCCACCTCGCCTCCGTTCACAACATCACAAGGATCATGGACAGAGGGACAGATAGTGTTTTTTTAGTCTACACTTTAAACTATTTTTAGGCAAAACATCTTTTAATAAATTCTGCGGCAATTCGTTAATTAGAATGGGAACCATATAGCGCAACTCACGTTTTCCATAATAATTCTTTATTTTAGGAACAACCATGGCAACCTTTCGCGATAAGCGAGTTGGGTACGTACGTACTCTTTGTTCAATTTATTTATTTATTTATTTATTTATTTTTTCAATTTAAACATGCAGGCTTACAGAATAATCAAACACGCCGGCAAGTCATACATACAAAATATTAACAATCATGGAAGGTATTCATTAATTTCAATAAAATTAAGAAAAAGAGATAATCAAATAATAATAATTATAACAACTAAAAAAAAACAGTAATGCCAAATAGTTAGGTAATGTCAAATATCAATGTCAAGTAGTACTTAATAGAAACAAAGTCAAATCAATAAAACAATTAATAATGTCATATCTAATTTCAACAGATAATGTCAAATATACTAATTTAATAAATAATGTCATATCATTTTAGTTATAAATAAATGAATTGTCAAATTTAGAAATAATCAATAAGCTATTTTCTCAAGAAACTCAAGTGCAGCCGCCACTAGCTTTGCTAAACCATCAGCGGATAAGTCGATATTGTTACATTGAGCGAGCATGTCCCCGATGAGTCGGATCGCGCGCGTAGTGGGTGCGTGCGCGGCGTGTACGGTGCGCGTGACTGGCCGGTGTATAAGGCGCGGGCGCCGGCGCGGCACCACCAGCTAATATATTCAGCTTTACCATATTGCTCACCTAAAATTGCTAACTTAACTTTGTACTCGATAGGCAAGATTTTACAAATACTAAATAATTTTTCATATTGTTTTTGTAACTCATTATTTGTTTTGGTGTTAACTAGAAGCTTTAATAATCGGGTTTGTAACTGTTTTATTTTATTTAAATATGTAGCAAATATAAGTCCGTATGCACCCAACCCATACGTTGTTAAAATGTTTACTTTATTATTTGAAATGAATATACCTTTTCTTGCTGTTATATGCCTTATTAAGGATAAGTTTTTTATTTTTAAGAAAGCTTTTACTGGCAACAGTCTGCTTTTAGCAAAAGATAGTAGTTTCGCCTACTATATATATTTATTTAGAAATATAGTATTTGATCCCCTAATATAGTATTATACAATTTAATATAACCCTAGGTACACTAGAGACTGTAAAATTGACATGAAGTTTTTAAAATAATAATGGGTGCGTGTACTTATGTAGGCGCGTGAGAAGTTATCCTTCTTTGGCATCGTTTAAAATTAGTTTTTAATTGCATGCAAATAATTAATTACAATAAATTAATAAAAAGTCTAGAAAAGGACACAGTCAATAAAGTTCAGTTTTAATTTGAAAAAATAAATAAATAATCAAAATATTCAATTAAAATCGCTACTGAATATAATTTATTCGAACATATGTGATTTGCACTTGTATGAAACTCAAACACGTAATCCGAATATACAAACTAGAAACATGTGGATAAATATTATAAATATGAATACCTACCTATAACTGTTACTTTATTACAAAAAATAAAGATGTGGTTTTTGGTTCTACTACACCAATGGTCAAGAGTTGGCGCTGTAGTCTCCTGAATCGCGCTTTGGTTCCGTTGTTCCAGATTAATAAATACTTTTGATATTATAAATATGAATACCTATAACTGTTACTTTATTACAAAAAATAAAGATGTGGTTTTTGGTTCTACTACACCAATGGTCAAGAGATGGCGCTGTAGTCTCCTGAATCGCGCTTTGGTTCCGTTGTTCCAGATTAATAAATACTTTTGATAGGCCTTCACAATGCAGTCGTTAGCACCCACTAAATAGAGATTCTATTCCTATTATAGTATAGAAAATCTACCAACAAGGTAGATTTTCTTAATGTGCGGTAAACACAAAAGTAACGCATGAACCAACTTCATGCTGTTAAAATTTTGTGTTACAGTGATGCAAAATTTCACTCTCATCATTTTTTCATAACGCGCCTAAAGAAGTATAACTTCAAAAAATCCAACTGACAATTTCATTGGAGTATTCACAAGTTGGTTTGGCTTTGACCAGTCTGCACTGGCTCTATCATGTAAACGAGTTATGCTTATTTAGTATACAAGCTATGCTTTATTAATATGGGGCTAAATAATTGCTCTGAGTTCAGTCAACGATATTAAATACCCTAGATACACCACGTGCGCTCAAAATAAGTCCTAATCAAGAAGTGCTTGAACACAACTTAAGCACTTTTTGATTCTCAGTAACGCGCGGACATGCCGATGTGCTCCGTGAAAACAGGCGAAAAAAATACTTAAAGAATGTAAAATGTCGTTTTTTCGACAGGTATCTAATCAATGTTTGTTAATTTAACGCATTTGAAGTAAAATTTGTTTTGATACTTACTATAAATTGATTTAATAGAAAAAATTGTGATATTCAAATGCATGGTCGATAATATAGCCGTCTCTGTTCCTCGCTATCGTAGTACCTGCTATATTACTAACAGCGCATTCAGAATTGCGCGTAGAGTCAAAGAAATAAGATCTTTGTTCTTCTGCATGTAGCAATAAGTCGTAAAAATTTACGAGCTTACATATCGGACTGTCATAACTCTTTGACGGGACTGTACTACGCCGTTGCACGGAACCTCCACCTACCGCAAGTTCTCCGAGGTAAAAACTGAGCTTTTTCCCGATCGCGAGACTGCCCGGCGCCATTCCGCGCCGGCGGTGACTGCCGCGCCCACAGCCGCAGGCCTTGAGCGCGCCGCAAGGCTGCGCTCGGCCAAGGTTCGCGCAGGCGTAGCCCCCGACCCAACGCAACCATGGACGACGACGATGTACTGCCGCCGCCCATCTACCCCGAGCCGTCGCTTCTGGACCCCACTGCGGCCCAAGCGGCGGCCATTTTCACCGCCCAGTCGACCGAGGAACTGTCACTGCGGGTCCAATATGAATTGGACTTCGCGATGGTTTCCCGTCTCGCCGATTCCGGCCTGTTGTCCTACAGGCTGACGGGCTGGCTGTGGACCTTCATCCGCCTGATGGAGACCGAGGAGAGCGCTTCAGACGACCACCAACCCGAGGACTGGGCAGCCGTCGAGTTGAGTAAGTCGCTGAACTTGCTGCCGCTCACGCTCCACCCGCCAACCGACATCAGTATGCTGCCAATCGACAAAAAGAAGCCGAACAAGACAGCGCGCCGCCGAACGCACAGCTTTGGCGACACGCCCACCCCCAGACCGGCACTCCTACCAAAGGTAGAAAAACCTCCACCGCAGCGTTCCGAACCAGAAACCGCCCCCGCAACTCAAGAACAGATGCCCATGACGCCGCCGACTACACCACCGACTGCTGTACCGACACAGCAGCCAACTTACGGGCAGGTTGTGAAAAATTTCACGCCTACCCTCACTTCGGAAGAAAAATCCGCACCCGCCGCCACTTCACCCACCGCCGTGCCGACCGCACAGCCGGCCCGCAGCAGCGCTCCCACGTCCCACACAAACACAAGGCTCACAAATGCCCGCCGATTGTGGTTGAGCAGCTGCCGGACTGGCCGTCGCACATGCGCGCCCTCCACGCCTTGCTCGGCCGACCACCAAGCGCGCGCCCGTTTGGTGCGGGCTTGCGCTTCCTGCCGTCGGACGACAACGAAAGCCACACCATACGGGACTACCTCACCAACCTCAAGGCGAGCGGGCTGAGTTGGTACTCGCACGCTCGCCCCGAAGACCGCAGTCTAAAGGTGGCCATCCGTGGGCTGCCCTTAGACACCTCACCACGAGACGTCGCCGAGGCCCTCGCCGAGAAAGGATTCTCGGTTGAGCACGCGAAACAGATCCGGGCGCGAGCAGGCCGCCCCGGGTCCCTATACTTCGCAGCGCTCCGAAGAACCCCGAACCTTATCCCGGACATATACTCAGTGAGTGACCTCCTGAGCATGTCCGGGATCACCATTGAAGCCTGGAGAGGGCGGAAGGGCCCCGCGCAGTGCCATCGCTGCCAGGGGTTCCGCCACTCCAGCCTCGGCTGCCACCGCGCGCTTGCCTGCGTGCGCTGCGGCGAGCCGCACGCTGCCGCCGACTGCCCCCGCCCGCTCACACAGCCCGCGACGTGCGCGAACTGTAAGGGCGCGCACCCGGCAAACCACAGCACGTGCCCCGTGCTTCAACGCGAGGCACGCAATCGCCTCGCCACGACAGTGGCCCGCACAGGCCGCCCCACCACCGAGCCAACACAACAGCCACGCGAGGTGAGCGAGCACGCGCCGGCCACTTTGATGGCCCCCGCGAACGCTCCTCCCTCGCACACCAAGCGCCCCAAGCGCCGCCGCCGAAAAATCCGTCGAGCGAGCCTATCGACGACGGACTCGACCACCGATGCCCCTTCGAACAAACGAAGCGAAGCCACCACCACGGCCGCGGACACACCGCCGCCCACACCACCTACGCCCACGCACGCCGAAACCACGCGCCTGCTATTTCAACTCTCGGACCTACTCACGGGCTTTTTACAAAAGTTCGGGCAGGCCGAGAAAAAAAGTTCACCACCTACCCCCGTTGAAGACATCACCCCCGCCCGCTGAAGTCCGTCGCCCGCTCGCTGGTCGCTCACTGGGCCTCCCTCACGGGTCTCACCCGGTGGGCTTGACCGCGCCGAGGGCGATGAGTGAAGAAGCGGAGGCGGGGGTACTCGACCCACACGACCGTCTCGTCCTGATGACGAGACGCGAGCCCGACACATCCGAAGTGGCTCACGCCAGAAGGGATTCCCCGCACGCCGCGGCGCCTACGGCGCCGGCGACGCGCGAGACGATGATCGAGAGCACTCTTTGACGCGTGCGTTTTAATCTTAACCTCTTACGGAGCTCCGTCGATCGTCCAATGTACCTTGTGGACAGGTTTCGGGCATGATATTGTTCGTGTTGGTGCATGTAGGGTATTTAATATCGTTGAGTTCAGTACAGAGTTTAATATTTATGCGATCGAGCTCGCTACACTATCAACGCTCCCTTCGCTTGCTCAGATAGTACAGGGAGGGATTTTCGAGTTGTCTCACCGAACCTGATTTTCTGTGATACATTAAATACTGGAACGTCCAATATGGCATAAAATCAATTATTTTTCATTTTGAAGTTTACTCCTTAAGAATCGTTTTGCATATATAAGGGGCCCGGTATGAGAAAAATGTGAGGAGTAAAATCTATCGATGAATGACCTCGTTACGTTTTTGGTGCGCATCCTATGTCGCGCAACTTTGACAAACAAAGATGACGGAATGACATTAATAAAAAAAAAAACTGAACTGAATTTAGATATTGTTTCTGATAGAGCAATGGGGACAACGAGGTATGGTACAACCATTGATGCGGTATTTTCAAGATTCGTGAACCACGTATCTACGAACGTCCATGTGTCTTGTTTTAGTTACCGTAAACCACTTGTCACTGTAATTAATAATGCAGACAATGTTAATTTAATTGATATTTAAAAAAATGATAATAGTCTGATAATAATAATTACATAATTTATCAACATTCCTAATGATATATTCATGCATATCTAAAATTGACTATTGTAAAAAGTTTAATGTAAAATATTTCGTCGATTAGTTATAATAAATGCATATGAAATGAATAAATATATATTTATATATGTATATTATTTTCATTAATTTGTTAATTTACCCTTTCATACAGTATCAATCTTTTTTAAGTTAAATAAACTCTTTTTGCGTCTGGTTAGACTATCGAACTTAAGGAGTAAACTCCAGTCGTGCGTCGGAGCTGACACACACAATTTTTTTTTATGGTAGATTAAATAATTGCATGGAACCAGGTCCGTGGTATAATGGGAACGGGTCTGAACGACACTGGGCGGGCGCGGCGGCTCTCCTGCAAGCTATGATAAAAGGAAGCAAGTTTAAACGAGAAAAGTTGAGAGCACTCGGCCGCTCGACAGCGCTAAGCGCTCGCTCGAGGTTAAGCAAACGCTGATGCTGGAAATCGGATGGGTGACCAACGGACGACTTGTGTACCCAAATGTATTTTTATCAAATAAAACTAGTTTTTTACGGGTTAATGCACGAAACTTTATTTATTTATTGACGTTTATTTATTTATTTATTTATTTATGGACCATCAACACAGCTATATTAATACAAACAAACTTACACATATGCTTACGTATTAGGTTATAATATAACTGTACTTAAAGATGGCCTCATCATGCGCTAAATAGTAAACAGTTTTTCTTTTTACATATTCTACATACGGAATTTACTACACAACACAAATATTTGCCCAATCACAGAACAATCACGACAGTCTATCATGCTCTATAATTATTTAAAAGGAGAGAACACTGCCTAATATGGTCGTAAGTTCAGAGAACCCCTTACGTATCAGACCCATTATTGGCAAACTAATTTTATTAACAATAATATTAAACAGTTAAGTATCTACTTTCCCAGTATTCTAAATATTTTATTTTTTAAAGTTGGTATTTTATCATGAAAAATATCAATAGTATGATCCTTCTTCACAAGCTCACCAATTAATCTACTTAACCTAGGGATGAGTGAATGGTGACCCAAATTGCTACGGTACGTTTTGTGTGTCAAGAGTGATGCCGGATAACGTGGCAACCGCGATGGTATCCTAAAGCGAAACTTACTGAACGTTTCGTAGCCTTTACAGGCTACGTCGTCAGAATCAAATTTCTATTTAATTTTGTCGAGCTACCTTCGAAAGACTGTCTTTAATAAATAAAGTTTCGTGCAGTAACCCGTAAAAAACCATTTTTATTTAATGAGTGATGTGCGTGAAAACCTAAGAAACAAATATGTATTTTTATTGCCACCGCTGTCATTTAAGAGTTGGGAAAGAAATTGGTAGGAACTTAAGAGTGAAGTGATATTGACTCTTTTTCCTCATCTTTGAACTTAGAGTACGGTCTTGACGTCAAGCATATTGAGGACAACACGATTTGGAAGCAAAAGAGATAAAAGTAGATAATTTGCCGTTTTGAAAGAAAGAAAGAAAGAAAATGTTTTATTCAGTGACATAGATTAGTACATGAAAACAATATACCTTATACATAAATACAATAAATTAGGTCTAAACATTTGCGTCACTATAAAAGCAGTCCACTCAGCATGTGTTGGATGTCGTAGACTATCCGATGCTGGTCTTCCGTGGTTACCTTGAAAAGTAGGGACGAGAGTACGAAAAGCCACTTAGGTAGAAAATTTAATTAAATGATTTATGCCTAAAATATTCGGTACTAGGAAGTTTGATATTTATTTTATCTGTCTTTAGTTATAGGTAGTGATATTTTTTTAATCTGTCTTAAAAAGTTTAGGATAATAATAGAAGTGACCAGAAACTATAGTTCAAATATACAGGGACGAACTTCCGAAAAAAAAAACTGATTTTATTTTTTTAAGCATGTACCTGCTTCATGTTTAAATCTAAAGAAAATATAACTAGAAAACAGTCCACGCGGACAAGGCAGCAGACGGGACTCGAACCCGCACCCTTTGCAATCCGGGCGAATGCACTGACCAATTATGCTACCGCGGCCCTGACGGCCGCGTCGAAATTCCTCTAGCCATTCTTAAGCTGCAAGGCAGCGCCATTTCTTCGCATTGTAGGCAACCCACAATGTCAAATGAATACTTTTACAAGTATTAAACATTTGAAAGAAGAAATAGCAATTATAGTTATTATTTTAATTTTTAAGCATGTTGCTGCTTGATGTTTAAATCTAAAGAAAATATAACTAGAAAAAATTCCACGCGGACCAGGCAGCAGACG
Organism: Chilo suppressalis; assembly: GCA_902850365.2. NCBI lineage: Eukaryota > Metazoa > Arthropoda > Insecta > Lepidoptera > Crambidae > Chilo > Chilo suppressalis. Next base: position 3,556,394 of record OU963894.1, read on the forward strand.
GGACTGGAACCAGCACCCTTCGCAATCCGGGCGAATGTACTGACCAATTATGCTACCGCGGCCCTGCCGGCCGCGTCGAAATACCTCTAGCCATTCTTAAGCTGCAAGGCAGTGCAATTTCTATGTATTAATTATATTTTTATAATAATAATTTTTTATTTAAATAATTATATATTCTGACGCGATTATCCCCAGAAGGGGATGACGCAGTCAAATGCTATATATATAAATAAAATAAAAAACGACGGGTTGTACTCCGGGAGTGCCGGCAGAAGTGAAAACTTGAATAATAATGTAGTGCATTTTTGATATTTTGGAATAGTTAGGGAATAATTTTGCACGAATTGCTTTAATTATCAGTATAAAAGTACTAACATGTAGGTATAAGGTAGAATACAATATTTATTTATTGCGCTATCGTACACAAACATGACAATTTATATTACATTAAAAAAGTTTATCTCTCAAAAAAATCAATTTACTTGAATCACGTTTAAGCGCACCTAGCGACATCTATTGTAAAAAAATGCATTTTCTTCGCAATAAAGCTGCCACGTGGACGTCCTAGATAGAGACTTATTATTATAATACGGTAAAATAAAATATTTCTATGTTTCGTCCAATATATCGAAAGTCAACAACCTTTCCAATTTTATTGTGTGTCATGATGCGATCAGCCCACGTGTTTAACCTGACGCGAGTTTAACATTTTTTACCCATACAAAAAAAGTGTACAACGCCGCTAAAGAAGTTTTCATTTCAAAAATCCTAGAAAGTACTCCACGCGGTATAGATATAGAAAATATTTTGCTCGCAAAAATTCCAAAATCATGTATTAAGTTACTTTGGAAAGTGCCAACATTATTCACGAGTTGACGTTCGAGAGTTTCATTGTAACAAAGCACCAATACACAGGTCCCGCGATAAGCAGGCACTTGTAGATATTGTCGGGCGTGTGGTTATTGTGAACTTTGAGCAGTAGCCAGTTTGTTGTACAAAGTTTCACAATAATATAAGTAGGTGGATGCATAATTCGCGCTCATATTTTGTTAGCTTTCCAGGAGAAAAGTATTCTTGATAGCACGGAAGAAAAAGCTTCAGTATTCTTGCACACAGTTAAGTTTATGAAAACTTATTTTTTTACAAGAAGAATGGATTTTTTACAAATTGAAATATTGTTTTGGGAAGACGATAAATTAATCAACACCACTTCAAAGCAAACAATTATTTTGTAAACTTTTTTTTTTTCAAACTCCATAGTGACCATCCAAGAAATATTTTCCTCAGCCATAATGGTGCATCGACGATGAAATAAAACTTTCAAAACTTAAATGTGCTTTTATCACCAACACAAGATGTTGCAAGTTTAAGAAAAAGTAACAATACCACTTAAAGTTTTATATTGTACTAGCGGTCCGCCCTCGCTTCGCTTCGGTGTAGAGCTGAAGTGTAGACTACAGTTTTTGTTCTCAGGCTTGTATTATACACAATGACATTCATCTATGATTCTTCTTATACCTGCATGCAAAGTCTCAGCCCGATCGGTTTAATATTGACAAAGTTTCATACAAACTTTCATTCCCTATTTTATCCCCTTGGGGGTAGAATTGATCAAAATCCTTTCTTAGCGGATGCCTACGTCATAACATCTACCTGCATATAAATTCCTGCCCGATCCGTCCAGTGGTTTGGGCTGTGCGTTGATAGATCACTATTTCAGTCAGTCATCTTTGAGTTTTATATATATTATATAGATTTCAGTTAGTTATATTAACTTGGTAATGATTTTTATTTTTTAAGCATGTAACTGCTTGATGTTTAAATCTAAAGAAATATGCCTTGCAGCTTAAGAAAGGCTAGAAAAAATTTGACACGGTCATCAGGGCCGCGGTAGCATAATGGTCAGTGCATTCGCCCGGATAGCGAAGGGTGTGGGTTCGAGTCCCGTCTGCTGCCTGGTCCGCGTGGAATATTTTCTAGTTATATTTTCTTTAGAATTAGTTACATGTTTTTCACTGCTACATGTTTAAATCTAAAGAAAAATCTAGAAAAGCATCTCACAACAAAAAACCTATGGAAGACTGGATTTGGTAATTGGGCTTCTTTCAAGGTTCAACACGAGAGTATCTGTCTCCAAATTTTTTAGAAACACATCTCATTTACTTCGACGTCGGCACTTTCCCCGCAGCGCGCGCCTTTCATCAGCTACAAAGTAAATATTTTAAGGCATATAATTTACAAGTTCCCTAGACACCATCAATGTGCTTAAATCAGATTCCCTGTTAAATGAACACGCTTAAGACAGTTACAAAGTAAATATTTTAAGGCATATAATTTACAAGTTCCCTAGACACCATCAATGTGCTTAAATCAGATTCCCTGTTAAATGAACACGCTTAAGTTAGAACTAGCAAACCAGTGAACCAAATGTTCACCAAAAATTGATTTCTCGAAAACCGGAAGTGCTACGTTACTTAAATCCGGTTTGTAGTCTTATCAGTCTAATCTTAACTTATAACTTAAATATTCTCTTTATCTACCTCTTACGGTTTGGCCGCTGAAACAGCACCACAGACAGACGGACTTGTCTAATAGTTTCTCATCCCATAACCCAACACTAACACTACAATAGAACCTTCGGGTAGTTCCGTCAAATCAAATATTTATGACGCAAAAACTTTTCGAATCCCACCGACCGGATACTGTTGCTGAACAATATGGTTGAACCCCCGATTAGGCGGCATCATAATAAAACATTAACGAGGTTAACGCAGAAGTTAATAACAGTAGCGATGTTTATGAGTTATGGTGGAGAAAGTTGCCGTTCGTGTGGTGTTGCCGTAGGTATTAATAATATATTGTTAGACAGCCCTTAGAACTAACGACTTGGGACTTGGGGCAGTGTAATGGCGGAGTTTAATTCAACAATCGTACGGGAAGGTTTCCAAATGTGTAGACATGTAATATTAATAATGAACACTTTTTAAACGGGTTTGATTTGGACCCTTTACAGACTCCGTGGTCTCCGTATCTCTTATCTATTAGACAAGTCCGTCCGTCCGTCCGTCTATCTGTGGTGCTGTTTCAGCGGCTATACCGTAAGAGATAGATAAAGAGAATGTTTAAGTTATAAGTTAAGAATAGTCTGATAAGACTACAAACCGGATTTGAGTAACGTAGCACTTTCGGTTTTCGAGAAATCACGTGATTTCTATTTCAAACGAAACCACACAAAATCTCCGAAGTTCTCAATTAATTAAATACATTTTTTTTTAAATCAGGTTTTGGTGAACATTTGGTTCACTGGTTTGCTAGTTAATAATATATTGTTAGACAGCCCTGAGAACTAACGACTTGGGACTTGGGGCAGTGTAATGGCGGAGTTTAATACAACAATCGTACGGGAATGTTTCCAAATGTATAGACATGTAATATTAATAATGAACACTTTTTAAACGGGTTTGATTTGGACCCTTTACAGACTCCGTGGTCTCCGTATTAATAATATACTAGCAAACCAGTGAACCAAATGTTCACCAAAACCTGATTTCTCGAAAACCGGAAGTGCTACGTTACTCAAATCCGGTTTGTAGTCTTATCAGACTATTCTTTACTTATAACTTAAATATTCTCTTTATCTATCTCTTACGGTTTGGCCGCTGAAACAGCACCACAGACGGACGGACTTGTCTAATAGATAAGAGATTGTTAGACAGTCTTGAGAACTAACGACTTGGGACTTGGGGCAGTGTAATGGCGGAGTTTAATTCAACAATCGTACGGGAAGGTTTCCAAATGTGTAGACATGTAATATTAATAATGAACACTTTTTAAACGGGTTTGATTTGGACCCTTTACAGACTCCGTGGTCTCCGTATTAATAATATATTGTTAGATAGTCTTGAGAACTAACGACTTGGGACTTGGGGCAGTGTAATGGCAGAGTTTAATTCAACAATCGTACGGGAAGGTTTCCAAATGTATAGACATGTAATATTAATAATGAACACTTTTTGATTTGGACTCTTTATTGTCACCGCACACGGGCCACCGACCACCTTGTAGTTTTCATACATTTTATATGGACTCGCCACACACGGTACGCCGGTGGCCGCCACACGCTACAAATCGTCGTTGCTCTCTTCTTGTGGCCCGCACCGGCTACTTAATGCGCCGATACAAAACGCCGCCACACGCGCGATTTTCCACCCCTCTCTCCCTTACCTTAGTCGGCCGCTGTCGCGCGCTTCAGCCACTTTAGTAGCCGCTTCTAGCTTCTCGTGGCGGCGTTTGTGGCTGTGGCGTGTGGCCCGTGTGCGGCGACACTTACAGACTCCGTGGTCTCAAGAGCCTGTAGTAGTTGCGAAACGTCAAGTCTTTGACAAACGGTTCTGGCATTCTCTAAACTTACGACTGAGTTTGGAATTGGTCTCTCCTTTTCATTCTCTATGTACAAGGATACCTACATTGTTGTCAGGTTTAAGTTTTAGGAGTCATGCCGGAATCGACGCCAGTATAGCACATGTCAAGTTGTATTTATTGTAAGTTGTCTGTCTCTTTTTCGTTATTTTGTTAAAATTATAAATTTAACAATTTTTCTTAATCCGTGTACTGTACTGAATAAACGATTCTGATTTGATTTGAAGTCAAGTATGATATAAAAGATCTCTCAAAATCTTCTCACGCCTATCATCCGAGTGTTTGCGCAGAGTCCTTGAGTACTTCGGCCACATTGCAAGGAAGGACAGTGACAACCTCGAGAAGCTGATTATGACCGGCAGAGTAAAGGAAAAAAGACCGCGTGGACGCAGCCCAATACGTTGATCTGACCAGATTCGCACCGCTCTAGACTCGACAGTCCATAATGCCCTCCACACCGCCAAAGACAGGAACAGATGGAAGACTATCATACGGAAGAAAGTGATGCAGAAGGGAGGTCACGACCCTCAGTAATGAGGAATGCAACTTAAGCAGGAGGAGGATGATATAAAAAACCAACCCATTTTAAACCGTGCTTCTTTAAATATTGGTGTTCGTGAAAACATAACAAATATATATCAATGTAATGTTGTACTTTACATTTAGTGTTGTATTTGTAGTGCAGCTTTGAACGTGTGAACTTTTGTATGCAAAGATCCCCAAGGAATCTTAAACGGGAATGAAAATACTAGACAGACGACCCTTATATTATTTTTATTATTTTAAAGCATGTAACTGCTTGATGTTTAAATCTAAAGAAAATATAATTAGAAAAAATTCCACGCGGACCAGGCAGCAGACGGGACTCGAACCCGCACCCTTCGTAATCCGGGCGTATGCACTGACCAATTATGCTACCGCGGCTCTCACGGACCGCGAAATTCTTCTAGCCATTCTTAAGCTGCAAGGCAGCGCTATCTATTCTCATTATAGGTAACCCACAATGTCAAATGAATACTTTTACAAGTATTAAACATTTGAAAAAAGAAATAGCAATTATAGTTATAGTTTGTTCTTGAGAATGTCACAGTAACCTTACATTCAATACAAGTTATAAACTCACATGTGTGCTAAAGTGCAAAATAGCTTTAAAAAATTAGTGCTTTCATTGTAATCCATCGTAGGGATGTCGAAAGTTGAAAAAAATATCGATATATCGATACATCGATATTTTAAAAAAAATATCGATATATCGGGCCAATTTTTCCAAAAATATATTTAGGTCAGCCTAGCATAGTAATAATAGTTCAATACAAATTATAATTAAAGAAAGTATCAAAGTACCAAATTGCCGCTACACTACATGACAGTACAGTATCTCACGAAATATGACACGCGGAATAATAATGGAACGAAAATTATCTCCCTAAAAATAGACCCTATTTTCGAATGATGAAAATGCCAATGCCAGGGCCTCTCAGGTGCCATCTTTCGTAAACACGACTAGACAGTCACACACTTCCACAGAATATAATGGAAATCAGCACAACCAATTCACCAGCGAAACAGATTTACAAATAATAGACAATACTAAATACAGCACAGATCATAGATATGTTGAATATCATTAATCTGAGATCTAGTTACGATTTTTCCAGATACGAATTTAGTTAGATCGTGATATGCCGCTAATAATTAAAAAAATATCGTTTTCGATACGAATTTCGATATTGGTTATTTTGTATCGATATATCGAATCAAAATATATCGGCAAAAAATATCGATATATCGATACATCGATATATTTTCAACAAGCCTAATCCATCGAATTGAACGACTGTACCTACCGATGCCAGATAGATACTTATAAGTATGTAGTTGCAAGTAATATCCTTCAGAGTACCAACTCAATAACGAAAGGCTGTAGATACTTCCAACTCTTTACGTGATTGGTGAAATTCTTACACAGATGATGTTCGGTCCAGGGGGAACTGCGAAATTAAATACCCAACTCGCTACGGACTAAACCCGGGTAAGTTTCCTCGCAAGTGTTGTCATATACAACTCCAAGATTCCGGCATTGACAGAATGCCTCAAAAAAAAAACATAATAATGGCGAACACGCATTTTTTATTAAAACAATATAAGGGTGATAATTTATATTTTTATTTAAGCATTTCATTGATAGATTTCTATTAGTAGTTTTTTTATGCTAAAAAAAATAACATCGCGGTTCTTGCATCAGGATACCGAACTGTCTATTATATAGATTCTATTTAATAAACAATTAACATTAGTATCATTTTACTTACTTATCATTTTAGCCGGATAATTACGGTTTTGTTGATTATGAATATCACAACGCAAATTCTTGAGTACCAAAACTTGGTACTTTTTAATTCAAATCCCTCTTTGATAGCTAATAAAAACAAGTTTTCTTAGAGCTTTTCTTTGACGAGGCGTAGTTATTGCCCCACCTCATCTTAATGTGAACTGTAAGTTGACATCTAAAGAAAAGTTTCACTAGAAAAAAATCCACGCGGACCAGGCAGCGGACGGGACTCGAACCCGCACCCTTCGCAATCCGGGCGAATGCACTGACCAATTATGCTACCACGGCCCTGATGGCCGCGTCGAAATTTTCCTAGCCTTAAGCTGCAAGGCAGCGCCACCTCTTCGCATTGTAGGTAACCCACAATGTCAAATGAATACTTTTACAAGTATTAAACATTTGAAAAAAGAAATAGCAATTATAGTTCTTTAGATTTAAACATCGAGCAGTTAAATGCTTAAAAATAAAAACATAACTGTAAGTTGACAGTTTATTATAAATGTAGCTGAAGCGGAAGAAATGCGAGCCTCCACATTCAGCTTTGGCTGTCGGCACCAATCTCCGCGCCCTAGAGCACTAGATCAGTATTCACCAACAGATACACACACTACCCAACGGTATTTGTATTTTAATGTCTTTTATAAAACGGAGGTAATATCCCCAAATAGGCTTTCCACTTAGAACGTAAAAATTATGATAAATAAATTATTATTTAATTTCTCTTAACGAAAAATCCACCACCCTACTTATCGTTAAAAATGCTAGAAAATCACCAATAATCCCCAATGTGGCAACACCGAACCCTACTGCGAGTGTAATCTGGCGGGAATTCTGTTCCCTAATATCTATGCGGTTCGCAGAGAAGTCGGGGAATTTGTTTAGAAAATAATGTAACTGTAACTTACAACTTGGAAGTTGGCAAGTCACGGACGGCCGCTTATTGTGACCAACTTGGTATCGACCTGAAAAACAAGATCTGTCTTACTAACTACTCATATTAGAACTACTTAAGACATTGTAAAACAAAGTTAGCGTAGTCTTATCTTATCTTATCTTACTTATAATAAATCTGTAGAGATGTCAATTCTGTACATGAAATATATTTTCAAAATATCTATCAGGGGGTGATAAGTGATCAATACTGTTGCTAAAAATACAATCAGTAAAATTTTTGTCTGTCTGTCTGTCTGTGTGTATGTTCCTTATAGAAACAAAAACTACTCGACGGATTTTAACGAAACTTGGTACAATTATTCTCTATACTCCTGGGCAGGTTATAGTATACTTTTTATCACGCTACAATCAATAGGAGCAGAGCAGTGAAGGGAATTGTTGGGAAAACGGGAGAAGTTACTCCATTTTTTAAACTTCCGTCGCGTGTGCAGCCTTAATGGTTAAAGTTACATAGAAATCATGTATGACGGAAATATTCTACATAAAATTGTCTAAAAAATATCCCGCAACAGCATATATCTATCTTTTATAGTTGACTCACAATAACACGTGTAACTCCTGATAGCTTAGCAGATCGGAGCATTCTGATTATATTTGATACGATTTTCAATTTTTTTTTTATTATTATATGAAGAGTCATTTTAGTCGACACTACAGCTCAACACCGAAGTGAAGTGAGGGCGGGCCACTAGTCTTACATATAGTTGTTCCAGACAACTCTCTCGAATTTTAGAACTAATAGTTAACGAAAGAGCTCTACCTACATCAAAATAATGCACAAAATCCACCTTAAATAAATTTCAATAAACTTCGTCTTGCGAGTAAGTTATATGATAAATGTAAATGCACTTATTATTAGGAAAGTTAAACTGTTTTAAACCAAATGCTTATCTAAAACCAATTGACTTATCAAAAACAAAACCATTGTAAATTAAGAAATTTTATTTATTGTTATTCTTTTCTTTGAATATGTTATTGACCTACATACTGTGAAATAAAGTGTACGTTACGTTATCTTATGTTTTTTATAGTTTTGTAGTAATGTACTTTTCATTTCAAAGATTTTTGAAGTGAAAACTTCTTTGGCGGCATTATACACTTTTTTTTTGTGTGGGTAAAAAATGTTAAACTCGCGTCAGGTTAAACACGTGGGCTGATCTCATTATGACACACAATAAAATTGGAAAGGTTGTTGACTTTCAATATATTGGACGAAACATAGTTATATTTTATTTTACCGTATTATAATAATAAGTCTCTATCTAGGACGTCCACGTGGCAGCTTTATTGCGAAGAAAATGCATTTTTTGACGTGACAACGTCTTAAATTAGGTTGCGGCTGGGAGTCACTTATGAAAAAGTGTAACGCTCGGTAACGTTACGATGAGTCTCTCGTGTTAAGTTTAAGTTTACATGTACAATGTTTTAGTAAACAAAATATATTTCTATAGTTAAAATTTGTGCAATTCTTATTTTCATTCAATTCCTTGTTCCTATTGTGCAATTTAATTATATTCATATCAATAAATATTCTACCGAGAAAAAGACGTTGTCACGTAAAATCTTCGCCCGTAAAACCGACTTTACAGGCAACCATTTTTTTTACAATAGATGTCACTAAGTGCACTTAAAGTGATTAATGTAAGTTGATTTTTCTGAGAGATAAACTTATTTAATGTATTATAAATAAATAAGTACTAGTATTCTACCACATACATGATAGTACTTTTATACTGATAATTAAGGCAATTCGTGCAAAATGATTCCCTAACCATTCCAAAATATCAAAAATGCACTACGTTAATATTCAAGTTTTCACTTCTGCCGGCACTCCCGGAGTGCAACCCGTCGTTTATTTTTTGGATTTTTGAGTTCCCCAGTCTACAAGCAATTTCATCGTATAACCGTCACTATTATAACTGTTTAATCTTTCAATTTTATTATCTTCGTACTTCTAACTTCCCTCTCTCACGCCAGCGGTGTAATATTTATCTTTCCTCATTATAAAGTGTTCTCTTTGCAAATACATTAAAGAACGTTGCGATCTTCTCATTCAAGTTAAACAAAGCCGTAACAAAGTTGAAAATAAACAAACGAACATTCATCGTTTAGAACAATCGTGAGTGAAGGCGTTGTCGCCTCGTCACCTCCCATATTTGCACTCTTTTGTGACAATTCTTAATGTTCCGTAAACAGAAACAACGTGAGAGACTGTCAATGTGTTTCAGGAAGTCCATTCAATGGGTACCTACGTACGTACCCTTTTTTGAAGTAGGGATGTACGAGTTCTTGATAATTTGTCGATGTTAACTTATCGTGTTTATCAAAATATAATAATAATAATAATAATTGTTTATTCTAGGCATTAAAAACCCAATAAAAGTCATATACAAAATTACAAAAAAAGTAAAAGTGTAAACAAAATAATAATAATAAAATAAAAAAAAATCATAAACGCACAGTAAAAGTAAAACAGGTAGTATAATATTACCTACGTCATTTTAGGTTCTGACTCTGGTGCACTGAAATCCAGTATTTGAATAAAGGATTATCTAGTCCTTTGCATACAGTTTTGATTATACTGTTAACAGAAAGACATACTCGTGACCAAAAAGAGTCTTTACGTCTTCTCATAACGGCATAAAAGTCTGATATACGAGCACGAACGCAGTATCTCGGTAGTCTCATAAGAATACGAAAAGCATCATTGTATTGCACTCTTATGGAACGGTAATGACTTATATCAATTTTAGTTTTATCAAATCACAGTAAAATTAACATTGGACTGCTAAGAATTAATTTAGTAGTCGATAATTTGCTTGCCAAATAAAAGGGATCACGTTCTGATTGTTAGTTAGCTAATTTGGTTTCTGATTCTGATTAAATGATAATGGAGATAAAATCATCTTTGGATGGAATTGATATTGTTGCTACAGCTGATTCTTGTTTTTTGAGAAAAGCCTCTTTTAATGCTTTTAGGCTATTCACTTTTTAGGTTTTTTGTCTATCACTATTAGTCCAAGAGCTGGCACCAATTTTTCGGTAGGTGTACATATAATCAGAGAGGTATAGGGCAAGTTTTTAGCTTGCCTCAAATACTTACCGAAAAATTGGCGTTCTCCTACTACACACATCAAAAGTGTCTAGGGATCAAGCATTTTTATGCGGATTTCTTGAGAATGAGATGTGGCTTTGTAGTAAATTTATGATTTTATAAATTTATATGGATCCTTTTTGGTGCATTTCATAATTTGAATCAGGAACTGTGAATCAAATTCGAGTAAAAGATGAAAATCAGCTGTCAATATTTTCCCTATAAAAACATACAACGCATTGAAGACATTATTAGTGCTACTGTTTCCCTACTACTGATTAAAACCAACGTTATTATGGAGCGGCGACGTCATTTAAGCAGGGAAGAAATGCTCAGAGCCGTGGGAATGATAGAAGCTGGTTCCCGGCAACGTACTGTGGCTTTAGCTCTGAATACAAGTCAGAGTGTTATCAGTCGACTTTGGACACGATACCGAAGCACTGGTACCGTGGCTGAGCGCCATGGAGGACGGTATCGCTGCACCACACGGAGACAAGACCGATACATTCAAATCTTAACTCGAAGAGCTCCAACAATAACCGCCATGATGTTAGCCGTGAGGCTTCATCACTCTTCAGGGAACTTAATTAGCGACCAAACAGTCAGAAACCGCTTGCATGAAGTGAACCTTCATTCCCGAAGACCGCTACGGGTACCACCTATAGCAATGCACAATCGTAGGATTCGATATCAATGGGCTCTTGAACACAGAAATTGGGCAGAAGAACAATGGCGTTTCGTGTGCTTTTCTGATGAGTCTCGTTTTGGTATGAGACCGGATACAAGACGTATACGACACTGGAGAACCCCTGGACGCCAACAGCGATTAAAATCCTGCCAGGAAGTCCATCCTTATAGTGGTGGAACCATCATGGTATGGGCGGGTATTTGGATCGGCGGAAGAACTGAGTTGATTTGGATCAGAGGCAACCTCAACGCTCAAATTTATGCTGAGACGATTGTATCAGACGTCATCGTTCCTCTACAAGTGCAAATCGGTCCCTTATTTCAGTTAATGCATGATAATGCACGACCGCACACCGCAAGAGTTGTAAGACAGACTCTCGCCGCAGCTAACATCAATGTCCTGCCCTGGCCTGCTCAGTCGCCAGACTTGAACCCGACTGAGCATGCATGGGATATGCTACAGAGAAGAGCTCTGCCGAATATGGAGGGTATCCAGTCGCAAGAAGACCTTTTTTTGTTGTTGCAACGAACATGGGCGGCCATTCCACAGCGTGATTTGGATGAACTCATTTTGAGTATGCCAAACCGATGTTCTTGTGTTGTTAGTGTTCGCGGTAGAAATACGGATTATTAATTGTTTAAGTTACGCAATAAAATTTTAGAGAAAACTGTTATTTCAGTCTTTTTTTCGAACTTTTGTGTTAGTGGTTCAAATGTCAAAAATCCCTTTATTAGGAAAATGGCAAATTTCTTTATTAATGCAAAGGTGACTTGGTTTATCGTTACTGTGACAAACGAAAACACTTTATTTGATGAATCCTTAAAGAAAATTTTAATTAATATCAATCAGGAGAAAAGTTATTGCAAAAATATATGTTGATCCCTAGACACTTTTGATGTGTGTATATATAATCGTACTCATCCGAATGTAAACAGTTTTTCTGGTGCAGATTTACTGTTAAAAACATTTAATAACTGCAAAGTGAATAGCCTAGAAGCATTGGTAGAGGCTTCTCTCAAAAAACTTGCAACGATGATATCGGTAATAACATTATCAATTTAAAAAAAGGTGTGATGTGGTACAACACTACACCAGTATTCGTGCCTAAAAATCTGGGGATCAAAGATTCTCGCAATGTTGTACTGAAATCTTCCAGCCAGTGTAAGAACTCTTGACATTTCTGATTACAGTCATACGGGCGTCGGAAAACATCAAACACATTTTTAGCTCGAATTAATTCAAGGAAATGCTTTCACACACACTGAAGGATACGTTTCTGAAAAGGTTTGCTCTCAATGTTAGATAAGATACCTATTGACAAAATAAGATAATGTAATTATATTTTAATTTAGTTAGTTCTAAGAAACGACAATTAGACAAAGAATTTGTCTCGCTCTTCTCTTTTACTTCCAATCTAAATTATTCTAATTATCTGTCAACGTTATCGTCATATGTTTTATTTAATTAATTATCACTGATTACATGAATGTTTACGTGAAATATCAAATAACGCGGCATATTAGTAGGTATTACAATATATTATTGGAATTTTAAGGTACATTATAAGATGAACATAATACGTATTGTATTGACAGCATTGAAACAAAGCTTTGTCGCTTATTAATTAGATATACAAACCACATTGACTTCGATAAAATTCTTTTAGAATTATAATTTTGACGTGACAACGTCTTATAAATCGATGAACACCGGCTGCACGCACGAAAAAGTGTCACGTTCCGCCTGAGCCTGAGCGTGCAAGTGAGAGCGCGGAACAAGCGATAGATAGAAAGGCCTGATCGACCCAAACGTCGACTTGTATAATGCGATTCAAATAAGAATAGGAAAGCCAATGACCCCCAACTGTCAAATGTCGCTTGAAAAGTACGGTTTGCAAATAAAATCTTGGAACCCTTTTTTAGCACTCAGCTAATTCTAGAATAAAAACCACACATTTGTAAACAAACAATACCAAATAATGATATTTAATATTGGTTGATATTTTTTTTCATTTATTGAGTTTTTGCTTTAATTGGTTGATAATAACTAAACCAAATGTCACTTTAAGTTGCGCCCAGAAACTCAATTTAAACTTTCGTTTACCTAAAGTATGCATGTTCGTATGTGACCTAGTAATATTTATTCATAACTACTCCGGAGAGTTAGTGCAGAGATGAGCTTGATTAGTTGAATCGCATTATACAATTTATTTCTCTTTTTGCGTGAGGTCAGATCTAGATCATTCAGTGATAATAATTCAATTCAATTCATAAAACTATGCAATTTTTGTTTCTTTATGACGTTATCACGTAAAACTATCATCTATAAACCGAGTGACTGACATAGTGATCTATCAACGCACAGCCCAAACCACTGGACGGATCGGGCTGAAAGGACATTGTTCTGCTTCCATACATTGTTAGCCTAAGAACCAACAATCACGAAATATTATTTTCTAGGTTCGAAATCGCAAGTAAATGACTGTAACAACAAAGATTATTGACGGACACTTCTGAGAACTTAAATTATCAGGAAAACTTAAAATTTTTTGAGGTTATGTTTAATATTAATTGAAACATAGGTCAACCTATGAACTTAGTATGATTTGAATTAACATTACAAGTAATTGATTTTTATTCGATGCGATTTTAAAGAATAACTATTAGGAAACTTGGCATGGTAGGAATCATGAATAAAATAAAAACTGTAGTTTTGCTTCATTTTTTGACTATTTTTCACATAATTGTATCATTTTGTAAATCACATGTATATTGTATAAATATGCAGCGTGAATGTGTATCAGCTGCTCTTGAATAATTTGGCAATATGATCCTCTCTGGAGGTTGTGGCACAGGTTCTCTAGCACTTGGTAATAAGGGGTCTGCTATTTGGTAACATCGATGGCATATTAGATAGCCGAAATAGTTATATTAAAGGAAAAACAATGGCAAATAAACACACACAACAGGAAACCCGAAACGAATATTCACGAATGCCACAGATTACTACGATACTATGAATGCAAACTGCCTACACCACAACCACAGAGTATCGAGTTTTATGCTGGCCCTTCACTTGACAACAGTCTGTCATTGGTAGTTTTCCAATTACAGCACTACAGCGCATTATGCGGCATAATGTCTATCTTAGCGCACTCTGCTGTTGCATTTGAAAACTAATTCACGTTCCAATTAAACATCAGCATAATTCGGCATTGTGCGCCACTGTGTCGCATTATGCTCTGTATTTGGAAAACTACCCATGTCATGCTTAATATGGAAAGGACAGACTGACGTCAAGTTTTCAAAAAGCAAACACGAATAGCCAAGTGAAGTGCCGGCATTAGGAAGAAAGAGTGTTTTGTTTGCAGCGCTGCCACATAAAATGGAAGTCTCAGATTATTTTTCAACTTTTTAATATAGCTTACTTATCTGGAAGTGTCCGTGACAATCTAAATACTGATAATTATCGCAAAAAATATACTTACTATAAATGCCAAATTGGTGTTGGTTCTTAGGCCAAATTTAACATTGTCCTTTGGCATGCAGGTAGATGTTATGACGTAGGCATCCGCTAAGAATTCAATCATTTGCTGCTTACCATGCAAAAGAAGTTAATCCGTATCATAGCCAACATCGAGCAGACGGAGAGCTGTAGACTATTCTTTCAAGAGTATCAGATACTTCCACTACCGTGTTTGTATATTTTGGAAGTGTGCAAGTTTGTGCGCAAACATAGCGAATTCTACACTAGACGACAAGACATTCCATCTAGATACACATCTCGATACAACAATAAATTAATATTGCCTAATTCTAGGCTAAAACTATCATCATCAAGCACATTTAATTCATCAATTAAAATTCATAACAAATTGCCCAATACAATAATGAATGAAAATAATTACTTGACATTTAAAAATAAATTAAAGGAATTTCTAATTAACAAATGTTATTATAATGTAAATGAATATTTTAATGATAAGATCAGTAATTATTAATGTACATGTACAAATAATTTATTTAATTATTTATTATATTTTATATTTAATTTTGTGAAATTATTAATATTATTATTTATAATTAAATCAGATCCAATCCAATTATAACAATCAAAAATAAACAAATGAAACAATCTCTAATATCCAATTTAAATTTTACTATTAGTGTTGTTCTTCTGAGAAGCGTATCCTCTCTTCTAATAACCAATTGCGTGCCCGACGGGGTCCATAATGCTCATATTTATATAAGTACCTACCGCCCACTGTACACATTATGGTTGCAATAAATGGTTTGAGTTTGAGAAAGGATTTTGATCAATTCTACCCCCAAAGGGATAAAATAGGGAATTAAAGTTTGTATGAAACTTTGTCAATTTTAAACCGATCGGGCTGAGACTTTGCATGCAGGTATAAAAAGAATCATAGATGAATGTGTAATACAAGCCTGAGAACAAAAACTGTAGTCTACACTTCAGCTCTACACCGAAGAGAAGCGAGGGCGGGCCGCTAGTTATTCATAAAGTTACTACACGTCAAGGGAAAAGGCTTAATAAAGTTTCACGCCATATATTCCTTTTATGTTAATAGATAGAAGGCATGAATTCTGCGACAGATAAACAAACATTATAAATCCAAAATCTTTGCCTTGCATGAAGGCTCATAATCACAGAATACAGGAAGAGGTTAGAAGGGCCTTGTGCTGTGCTCATAACTTGACCAAAACTTGGTTCCGATTGCGTCGTTGCTCTCGAGTGTGAGCGCTGATTGGTTCAATTGTTTGATGTCGCGTCGTTTGATTGGCTATTTATCTATTAGGTGGAAGTATAGTGGGAGCGGGCCGGCGACATCGCATCGGTTGCCGTACAAACGGTCTATTAGCATTCTTTTAACCTCTTTCTGTGTTCAGTGATTAAGCTTATGTGAACAACATTTAAAATGTTCTGACAACTATTCGCTTTTATTTACCAGTTTGTAACGTTTCAATAAAAACTTCGTAAAGCTGTCGATATCCAAATCCGAAAGGGCGAATGTATATATTTCCGATCCCTCGGAATAGTTTTGTACTCTTTTGGGCTCTTTCTCTCTCGTTGGAGTTTGCACTCGATAAGTTCAATGAATAGGAAATTATGAATGGACCCTCTACAACTTGGCCTCGGGGCGCCTAACTTTATTAGTTACTGATTTAATTAAAAATTGATGATATAAGAATGTCGACTAGACTAGACTAAGGCCGCATTGTATTAATGAAATAACGATGTTTTGAATAACAATGTGGTATGGCCGCATTCCATCCAGTCCATAGTTAAAGGAGATTGCTCAGCTTCCATACATGTTTGGCCTAAAGACCAATAATCATGAAAAATTGTTTCCTAGATTCGAAATTATATATAAATTACTGTAGAAACGAATATTATAGACGGACACCCCTGAGAACTTCTATAAACCATACACTGACCATATTAAAATAATAAAAAAACAAATAAGTTATATAGTAAACTAGGGAAATCAAGCCAAGTACCGAAATTACGGATTAGATTCAGGTATATAGAGCATGTAGTTTTTTCATTACCTGTTTTTAAAGTTAATGCATAAGAGTAACTTTTAAAATCAGGTGTCATCTATGCGATTCCGGTTATATTAAGGTACTCTGTGACAGAAACTGTGTGATGGATTGTGAATGAGCCACAGATTGAGAACGAGAACGAGAGTTTAAAAATTCTCTCCAATCCAATCCAAAGAAAGCTAAGAGATTTAGGTTAAATAGCCATATATTCAGTAGCTTCATTATTTTTGTTATGTTTTTAATATAACCATATTTAAGATTTTTATTGTATCACACCTTATAATTTTATTTATTTATGAATTTATAGTCAGGCAACGAAGGGCCATAGATAGATACCTTAAAGTCTAACATATATACAGATTATAGTGTGTTTATGGAGGTGTTTGGCGAAAAATTTATGGCAATAGACTTTATGATGTCGCCTACCATCTATAATAATTGTCTGAGCACATTTGCATGTAGTGAAAATGATAATATAGTTGTGGATATTAATACCACAGTGTAATAAAAACAATCATTTATTTTATCGATCTTTACAAAATAGATTTGTTTTTATGTTACATAAACAACTTCGATCAGTCTTTGGCTGAATGTTACTACACCCATAGCCATTAAAAATGATTCGTATGTTATCCAAACCGGTAAAATTAAAAGTCCTTTTTAAAGTACAAATATATTATACAAAGGTGTCCGTTAAAATCTAATGACTGTAAAATAAAGTATAAATTATGCCAAGAATTACTAATGTCAATATTTTTTGTGCATTTGGGCCAATTAGAGCAATCTCCTTTGACTATTGTTAAAATACTAGGTCCTAAGGTGCTTAAATGGCGACCTCGCATCAGGAAATGCAGTGTGGGTAGACCTTTTACCAACTGGAGTGACGATATCTAGCGAGTCGGGGGAACCCACTGGATGCGGAAAGCTCAGCATCGTTGTGTTAGGTGATTCCTAGAGGAGGGTAATGTCCAGCAGTGGGCGTCCATCAGCTGATTATAATGATGATGATGAAAATACTAAAGAGAAAATAACGTGACATTGACTGATAGTGTTTAATAAAGTCCCAAGCAATATTCAAGAGTTAAGCCTGACTAAATTTAAATCGATCGTTAAAAAATCTCTTGTTAAGAATGCTTATTATAAAGTGTCTGATTATATTACAGACAAAAATGCTTGGGTTTGAACTATTCCAACCATTCCAACGGGTATTTCTATATGATATATATTATGAATCATGTGTTGATGATACTTCTATTGAAAAGCTGTATTTAAAGTTGATTACGTAAGGAAGAATATCAGACTATTTAAGAAGATTTCAATGACAAAACGGCGTGGTCATGATTTCTCCATTGTTTTTGCTTTGTAATTGTTTGCAGTGTCCTACAGATAAATGACTTTAAGTTTAAGTAAATATGTTGTGGTTGATATAGGTGGTTATGGGTAGTCATGCTCTCTTAAAAGTCTCTTCGGTGGTGTCGTGTTAGGCGGGTCGTTACGTTCCCTAAAATATGGCTGAGCGAAGCGATGGCTTGTTCATGCGTCATGCTCGTGAACTGGTGCTGCCAGCGGAGATGAGTCTGCCCTAACTACTTTGATATTTAAGATGTAAATGTTTAATTACACCTATTATAAATAACTCTGTTTGTATTTATACTGTGTGACACAGCAATCAAAATGCAGGTGAACAATTAATGTATAATTTCACATTATGTAATGAAAGGTGACTTCACGAATCATCTCTGAAGTCATTTTTCAACTTGACGACTCTGTAAATGTAAAACAGGGAGAGAAAAACAGCCCTTGCTGAGTTTCTTGCCGGTTCTTCTCAATACAAGGTCTCCCGCCGTAGAAGTACGAACCCATGACGTAGCTTCTAGACATTCATATGTGCTTGTAACAGCCTAAACTGAATAAATGATTTTGATTATGATTATTATGATTATGATTATAGTGAAATTTTACTATGTATCAAACAACGCCATGCGCGTACACGTACATAGTTTTCGGCGTTTCATTTTAAGGGTTCTTCACTTTTGGGGGATGAATTAGGAAATTGTAATTTAGTTGACTGTACCGTGTTACTTATTAAATGAAAGGACTCAATCTAAAGTTTCAAACCTATTTTTCTACAGACGTTAAATGAATAGTTTAAAAATTATTTTAGAAAATAGATGAAATTGGACCTGCCTTTATCTCCCCCCCTTCAATTTGAAAAATATATGGAATGTAGCTTTTTGCTTAAGTATAGATTACAGGAAACTTATAAAAAGTTTATAGAACGCCCGGTTTTGGTTCCTTTCACGTCCAATATAAATAATTTCTGCGAACGGAACCCTTTCCACGCGGGTTGATCTCACACTTGGTTTTTATTTATAGGGATGAAACGATACGAGTAAATACAAGTAACTACTCGATACTTTTCTTTCGATACCAAGTACTTTTGGCATCGATACTTTAGAACTGAGTAACAGGTGGTATCGTGAAGTAAATACTTGTATCGGTACTCGGTCGGTCACTCACTGAGAAGTATCAAAAAAACTCATAGGCAGATTATTTACTCTATGGTAAGGTGTCTATTTGTTTCGCGAACGCATCTTTCCTACTGCTCAGTTGGCAGCCTTGCGTATGATTTATATTTATGCCATTTTTTCAGTCAATCATTTGTTCATCGCGTGGCTTGAGCCGTTATTTTGTTTTCGTTAAATTAAATCTGTGACTGAATTTGTAATTGTAATATCGTTCGTTAAAATTTATCGATAGAAGTAAGTATCGCTACGTTGCATTCGATACCGAGTAGGCATCGATACTTTATGACCGATACAGTATCGAGTAAAAGTATCGATACCTAGATGGTATCTTTTCATCCCTATTTATTTATATAGATTTATTAATCGCAAGGCAAAAGCGTCGTCAAGACTATCAAGACGGTAGAGTAAACGGGAAACCGCGATATAGTTAGTTCTCAATGCCGTGAATTCGGCTCAGAGGTAGGTACGTTTTTTCTTTTTTTTTAGATAGATTTGTGATCAGATCAGTTAGTTGAATTGTATCAAGTTGTTTATTAACATTATTCTGATTGTTGTGTAAGCTTATAATTGGTCTGCATATAAGATGCCTAAATAAATAAATAAAAAGGAATTGTGTCCTGTGTAGGCACATAGTAGTAATAGTTACCTGAGGTAAATTTGATAAGGACAGGAAATTCTACTACCTATTGTTTTTTGTTCGTGACATTGATGGATGTGGGTAGGGACGGGTGATTAAATGTTTATATTTATTTCAGGACTAGACTACTATTTCCCTGTAGTAGAACGTAACCTTTGTGTTAATCCAGGGTAAAGCGGGAGAAACGTTGCGCTTTGTTTCTTGTGCGGAAAAATAACAAGTCCAACCGTTAAACTTCACAGATTTGTAATTACTTCACAAACACAGTGTACATATATATTAAACAGTCACAACACAGCACAAGAGAGATAGAAGGAGAATAGTTAGACTGAATATAAATAATAATGAAGAAACAGAGACTAAGAGAGTAGGTATATGCAATGCAAATGTGAGCGAGCTAAGCCAGAGCGACATGCATTCAATGTTATAGTATGCCGCTGACTCCCGGGCCGCGGCGGGCACGGGCGCATCCCACCGTTCGCCGGCCGCTGCGCGGAGACCGAACGAACGACCGGTATAGACACCGATCGCGGCGCGCGCGTCATTCGCACTCGCTATACATAAAGAAATATGCATGTCTCTTTATCGCACTCAAAATATTATTTCAACAAAAATTTTTATATTACTTATTAATGAAATTGAATATTTACATTATTATTAATATAGATTTTATATATATATGTAAAGGTTTGAATACACATAAATTTAACTTTAACAAAAATATACAATTATAAATTAATTTAAGTTAACAACAAGTAGCTACAATTATAAAAGTACGCTACATCACCCCCCTCCAGAGACCGTCTCAAGGGCGATAATAATCTGGAAAGTGAACAATACGACCTGATCGAGTCCTTCGGATATCACTTCTATCAGCTTCAGTAGTATTGTGTGATGAATATTGTGTTTGTGTGTTTGAGGTGATGTTGTGAGGTGGTGTGTATGTGTCATGCAGTATGTAGGCTGGTTTCAGGCGGTCTATCGATACTGTGACAGTGTTACCACGTTTGCTTAATTTGAACATTTTATCCCCTCTTTCTATGACTTCATATGGACCTAAATACGCTGGGGTAAATGAACCACGACATGTGTCATCGCGCAGAAAAACGTGAGTGGCATTAGCAAGGTCTTTGAAAACAAAAACTGCTTGCTTGCCATGACGCGAAGCTGGTGCTGGCTGGAGTTTTTTGGCAAATGAGCGTATTCTTGCCAAGTAATCTGAGACATCAGCAGTAGAATTGTCTTCAGAGTGAAAAAAGTCGCCAGGTAGTCTCAGATTTTCACCATATGTGAGTTCAGCTGATGAAGCATTCAGATCTTCTTTATAAGCACTTCGTATGCCTAGGAGTACAAGGGGGAGAGACTCAACCCAGTTGGCATTCGAGTGGCAAGTGATTGCAGCTTTCAGTTGTCTGTGGAATCTCTCCACTAGGCCATTGCATGCTGGGTGATATGCTGTTGTCTTTTTGTGTTCAAAACCGATGAGCTCCGATAACCTTTTGAATAGTGTAGATTCAAATTGTCTACCTCGGTCGGTTACGATTGTAGTGGGACAACCAAATCGCGCTATCCATCCACCAAGCAACGCTTTAGCTACTGCTTCAGCTGTAATCTCTTGGAGAGGGATTGCCTCAGGCCAACGTGTAAATCGGTCGACGGCTGTGAGGCAATACCTATATCCTTGTGACAAGGGAAGTGGTCCTATGAGATCTATATGGATATGCATGAATCTTGATCTTGGCAACTTAAAAGCACCTAAAGGTGACGAAACGTGTCTAGTAACTTTTGCTCGTTGACAGGATATACAGGAGCGAGTCCACTCTCTACAGTCTTTCTTCACTCCCGGCCAGACATACCTCTCTGCAACTAATTTAGCTGTAGCATTTGCGCCAGGGTGACTAAGGGAATGTAGTGACTCAAACACTCGTCGGCGAAACTGTTTCGGTACATATGGTCTCATGCTGTTATTTTTCTCATCACAATAAAGTTCAAAATTAGTACCAGGTAGCTTTACCTTTTTCAGACGCAGTGAAGTGTTGCCAGCAATCAGTGACTGTAACTCTGAGTCAGAGTGTTGGGTCTTTGCTAACTGATTCAAGTCGACTGGCTGGCTCTTCAATTCGTGACAGTGTATCAGCGACCAAATTGTCTTTACCAGATATATGTCTGATATCCGTCGAAAATTGTGAGATAAAATCCAGGTGTCTAAATTGTCTTGGTGAACAATTTTCTTTGCGTGAGCTAAAAGCAAAACATAAAGGTTTGTGGTCTGTATAAATTACAAAATCCCTAGCTTCCACCATATGTCTAAAGTATTTGATCGCTTCATAAATCGCTAACAGTTCTCGATCATAAGGCGAGTATTTCTGCTGCGATGGGCTCAGTTTCCTAGAAAAGAATGCCAGTGGCTGCCAACCTTGGTCTTCCTTTAACTGCTGTAAAGCTGCTCCAATTGCTGTGTCAGAAGCGTCTGTCACTATTGCGAGTTTAGCTTTGCAATCAGGATGAGCTAACAAAGCAGCTTGGCAGAGTCCTTGTTTGCATTTATTAAAAGCTTCTTGCTCAGCAGGAGAGAAATTGACCGGGTGTGAACCCTTTACAGAACCTACTAACAGAGCATTCAGCGGGGCCTGATGCTCGGCAGCATTGGGTATGAACCTTCTATAAAAATTTAACATACCTAGAAATCTTCTAAGTTCCCGTACTGTCCTTGGCGCGGGAAAATTTTGGATAGCCTCAACTTTGGAGGGAAGAGGTTTGGTACCATCCTTGGAGATGCGGTAACCTAAAAATGTGACCTCCGAAGTCCCAAATGTGCACTTCGAGGTGTTGATTACCATGCCATACTCACGGAGTCTGGTAAACAGAAGACGGAGATGCTGTTTGTGTTCGCTCTCGTTTTTCGAGAAGATCAAAAAATCGTCTAAGTAAGGATAAATAAAGTCTAGTCCCCTTAACATTTCATCGACGAAACGCTGGAATGTTTGTCCAGCATTCCTAAGACCAAAGGTCATATAGGGAAATTCGTACAGTCCGAAGGGTGTTGTAATCGCCGTCTTCGGAATATCCTCTTCACAAACAGGAATAAAATGGTACGCTTTGACAAGATCAATAGTCGAAAATATCTTACACCCTGAAAGGTTGTGTGAAAAGTCTTGAATGTGACGTATAGGATACATGTCTGGTACGGTACGGGAATTCAACATTCTGTAGTCCCCACAAGGACGCCAGCCATTGTCTTTTTTAGGTACCAGGTGAAGTGGTGATGACCAAGAAGATTCGGAAGGTCTGGCTATACCACTCTGAAGCATAGTAGCAAACTCTTCCTTAGCTATTTTCAGTTTTTCAGGGGAAAGTCTACGTGGTGTACTAGAAATAGGCGGTCCCGGTGTAGTGCGTATATGGTGTATTGTGTTATGAGTTGGTTTGTGATGTGTACCATGTGGGCGAGTAATGTCGGGGTACTCCCTTAGTATGTCATGATACACCGACTTACCAATAATGCACTTTACCGAAGAAATGATATCCGAAGATCGGGCAGGCAAAGCCGCGGTTGCAAGCGTTGTATTATTGTCAATAAGTCGTTGGTTCCTGCAATCAACAACAATATTATAAAATGATAAAAAATCTACACCAATTATCGCCTTTGTTACGTCCGCTACAATAAATCGCCAGACATAGTCGCGGCGCAAGCCTAAGTTTAAATTTAAATTAATATAACCGTACGTTGCTATAGAAGTACCATTAGCTGCACACAATTCATAACTTGATTTAGGTCGGCGTTGTTTTAAATTAGCTCGAGGGAAAACACATAGGTCACTACCCGTGTCCACTAAAAATTGCGTTTTCGTTCTTTGATCCGTAAAAACAGGCGACCTGTGCTGTAGCAATCGTTGGCCGCCATTACCGATCACCCGGTGCGTTTCCCGATGGATCTTATAGTCACACGGCTTCACGCATTTATGTGCTTTATCTCCAAAGGCATGATACCAACAGGTAGGAAATTTCCTATGATTGGATTGAGACCTCGTTCTCGAATTTGAACGGTGTCGGTTGCTCGGTATCCGTTGTCTATTTTGTGACATTCTATCAATTTTGGCGGTCAGTGCTGCAACCTGTTTGGTGAGATCACTAATCTGGGCATATGGGTCTACAGAGTTTCTAGAAGATGGTAAAGTTCTAGAAGTTGACACTACCTGCATGCTTGGGGAGACGACGTCGTGAATACGGTCAGACAGTTCAGCAAGTTCTTCCAATGATGCTTTGGGCTGAGATGCGATGATCGTTTGTGTACTGGAGGGTAGGCGGCTGGTCCAAATGGTGCGTAAGAATTCTTCCGGAACGCCGGGCCCTGCGAGATTTTGAAGGTGGCGGACAAACTGTGACGGCTTTCTGTCTCTTAACTCTTCATGAACCAGTAACTGCTTTACCTTGCGCTCCCTAGACGCAGAAAGTCGTTTTATCAGCTCGCTTTTCAATTTTTCGTACTTGTTAGAGGTATGTGGCGCTGTAATAATATCTTCCACCTTTGCTGCATACTGCGGGTCCAATTGTCCCATTGCATAATAAAATTTGGTGGCATCCGTGGTTATGTTTGACATTTATGTTGAAATTGTCCTTCAAGCTGCGCGAACCATAAAGCCGGTTTTTCGGGGTAGAAAGGTAGAACACTTATCCCCACACGGTAAGTCTCCGCTGCTCCAGTGTCTTCCTTGTCGTCCATATTTCCAAGTGTTCTAACGGGGTCACCAATAAAGCGGGAAAAACGTTGCGCTTTGTTTCTTGTGCGGAAAAATAACAAGTCCAACCGTTAAACTTCACAGATTTGTAATTACTTCACAAACACAGTGTACATATATATTAAACAGTCACAACACAGCACAAGAGAGATAGAAGGAGAATAGTTAGACTGAATATAAATAATAATGAAGAAACAGAGACTAAGAGAGTAGGTATATGCAATGCAAATGTGAGCGAGCTAAGCCAGAGCGACATGCATTCAATGTTATAGTATGCCACTGACTCCCGGGCCGCGGCGGGCACGGGCGCATCCCACCGTTCGCCGGCCGCTGCGCGGAGACCGAACGAACGACCGGTATAGACACCGATCGCGGCGCGCGCGTCATTCGCACTCGCTATACATAAAGAAATATGCATGTCTCTTTATCGCACTCAAAATATTATTTCAACAAAAATTTTTATATTACTTATTAATGAAATTGAATATTTACATTATTATTAATATAGATTTTATATATATATGTAAAGGTTTGAATACACATAAATTTAACTTTAACAAAAATATACAATTATAAATTAATTTAAGTTAACAACAAGTAGCTACAATTATAAAAGTACGCTACACAGGGTGTCAGCTAACTCCATACGAAATTTTATTAAAATCGTTAGCGAAGAACTAATAAATAATAATAATAAATCTTTAAATCTCGTTCTGTCGTACGTGGTAAAAAATTTCGACAAAAACGTTTTTCCTAATATTATAAATGCAAAAGTGTCTCGGCCTACGAAGAGGAGCCTCGTCAAGTTTAAATCGCTCAATCGATAAATAAAATTTAGTACAGAGATAGTTCAAGTCCCGGGAAAAGTGATAGGATCGTTTTTATTCCAGAAATCATTCTTATAGTGAGTGAACAGACGAGTGGAAGTTTGTACCTAAAACCAGTTTTTGGAGTTTACTCCTTAAGAATCGATTTGCATATATAAGGGGCCCGGTATGAGAAAAATGTGAGGAGCAAAATCTATCGATGAATGACCTCGTTACGTTTTTGGTCCGCATCCTATGTCGCGCAACTTTGACAAACAAAGATGACGGATTGACATTAATAAAATTTTTAAAATCTGAACTGAATTAAGATATTATTTCTGATAGAGCAATGGGGACAACGAGGTATGGTACAACCATTGATGCGGTATTTTCAAGATTCGCGAACCACGTATCTACGATCGTCCATGTGTCTTATTTTCATGTACTATTTATTATTGTACGTAAAAGATTTAGTGACATAATTATCTTTTTATAACCATTTTTGTTAATTATTAAGATAATATTATATTTTAAATAAAAAATAAATTATATGTAAACTCCAGTCGTGCGTCGGAGCTGACACACACAATTTTTTTCCACCCAGGCAGAGTCGCGTGCACCCGCTAACAGCACATAAATTCCTACGCAGTGCGGGGCCCCCTGTCGAGCGATAATTGCGCGCGAGTACCGCCCCGCCGCCCGTGTCGGAAACCTAGTTTGCGCCACTACCAAGGGCGGTGATGCGGTACTAATGCAATGACTGTCATGTTGAGTGAGTGAGTTAAGCCGCAATATTTTGAGTTGAGAAAACATTTTAAGATTTGGTGATTTACTATCGCTGCTAAACAAGTTAAGGGGGAAGTATCAGTGGCGGATTTACAAATTTGCCGCTAATAGGCTATTAAATTTTTGCCTCCCTTACTGACCTTTGAAATTGAATACGCTAGTTCACAATTATATTTATTCTGAAATTGCAACTTTATGATTTGTGTTATATCATCCACATTACGTCGGCTTTTCCCCGTTAGTTTAAAAAATTACTAAATTTAAATTGTAATTAATATTGAAACGCTAATGGAATATTTTAAAAATTCACTATCGCATAAGTACATACCTATATTTTACAGTGCGTTTAGTAATCTTTTATATACGGATTACGGACGTAAGTGTGTTGAGTATACTGTGCATTACTAAAATATTAAAATTTTTGTCACTCGTTTTTCTGTGTAGATTTTGGGCCAAATTTGCCGCCCCCTTAAATCTGCCGCCCTAGGCTCCAGCCTACTGAGCCTAATGGTAAATCCGCCACTGGGAAGTATGCATTGGAGGCATAAGAATGCAAGGTAGTAAACACTGCATTGACATCCTTATATTGATGGCTTGAAACCTCCTCCTAAACATCACTGGCAACACACACTAATCAAAGACTCTTGTCTTGAGGCACTGAGGTAATTTGGACGCGAAGTTTTCTGTAGATTTCCGAACGCTGCCCATTCGTGCTGGATACGATGAGAGATCTCTTCCTCCAATTTGGACTTACCTAACTAGATTGTCTACTCCAGGCTAACATAACGGAAAATAGTTTCCTTCGTGATTCAGTGTCATTTGTAATTTATACGAGTGCAATTCGACGGTTCGATAATCAGCGAGAATCAGCTACCGAGACAGTGCAGGCAATAAGTAAATTCTTGGCGAACTACGCCTGCTAGGCCAGCTTCAAAATATAGTAGTTTAGCAATGTACACATATAAAACATTCATTATACTCCTTACTAAGTCAGGAGGAGGGTATCACCAATGCACCAGGCTCATGCACCAATTGATTCGATGTCTATTGCCAAATCAACGCTACTCGTCCACGTCGTCTACTGCGGTTTTTCACTGTGATTCACTTATACACATAACTAGTGGCCCGCTCTCGCTTCGCTTTGGGGTAGAATTGATCAAAATACTTTCTTAGCGGATGCCTACGTCATAACATCTACCTGCATGCCAAATTTCAGCCTGATCCGTCCAGTGGTTTGGGCTGTGCGTTGATAGATCACTATGTCAGTCAGTCACCTTTCAGTTTTATATATATAGATACACAAATTATTAATCGCTCTTTTTCAATGGTTTTATTCGGGTTCTTCGAAACTGAAGGAGGCTAATTAATTCAACTTGATGGTCATTGGGGTAATTGAGGGAAAGCGATCAAGAGGAAGAAGCTCTACACGCTGGACCCAGCAAATCTGCACCTCTCTCGACATTTCCACACGGAGTGCGTACATTCGACGACAGACAGAAACATGACCAAGAAAAACTGTTCCCTACAGACGACCACAACTCTCACGAATGAGGATACCGACTCAAGGAGGACACTCAATGGCTGATAAGTACAAGTAGCTGGCGCTAGTCTTGCTAGCATGCCAGCATCACCTAACGGTTTCGCTTAAACACTTTGTTTGTGCCAGTCCAGCCGCACAGGCCAAGTTGTAACTGTGGCTGTTGTTTAAACTCGATGTAGATATATCTGCAATAAGGTGATTGTCACACTGCCCCAGATTATGCTGCGGGATGCTGCGATAGAATCACGCGCGTGCTTGTGGGAGTGCAAACCTGTACCATTGTGTAGATTTCACCATACAAACTTTGGATGTAGGCGTGTGATCTGCGTGTTTCAATTCAAAGAGTGGTCTTGCACGCTACGTTATAAAGACCACGCACTCCTTTGCATCGCTGCGTGGTGCGGCAAAGTTTGAGAATCGTCTAATACTAAATAACTTAGAAAAATTATCTAATTTCTCTAAAGCAGATTTAGAACTTAATATTAGAAATCATTTTATTCATTGTTATTTTCTCAAAATAAGTAGGTAACTGAAGCTATACATAAAAGTGTTGACAGACAATACTTTATTTCACTTCTCAAAGGCATTATGTCTACGCCGTCATTTCTAGTCTAAGGCGCGTTGCTCCATAAATATCCCGTGCAAAACTTATTTTTGCTTCCCCTCCCAATTTGGAGCTATCTAAACATCATAACGGAATCCAATAGTAGGCGATGCCCTTCCTTCCACACTCAGCCAATTTATATAGCGAGTGGGCAATTACGGCGTTTCCCGTCGCTTTTGGCCGAAACGTCATTTGAGGAAATTATCCCGTCGGCCGATCGCCCCCGGCAGGTGATAAGCTGCGATACGTCACGAGCGATTAGTTTGCGAGTTAATTTAGTAGGGGACGCGAGCAAGCCCATTGGCTGTCGGCGAAGATGAGGCGAGATCGCTTTTTAAGTGTTTGTTTATAAGTTGCAGCTACTATGTAGCGGGCCATGTTGACGGAAAGGGTAAATATTGCAGAATAGATTTTGAACCTTATAATGTGATGTTTAAAATCAAAATTGATTTTAAACGGTTTGTTGCATGAGATGTTTGAAAGCCTCTACGAAGTTATTATGATTTGAATAATTCTGGATGAGAATCTCAATATCAGTAGATACAACTTTATATTGTCAATTTTAAAGTTATTCATTATTTGCGGGGATGGTAAAGGATCAAAAGTGCATCTATAGGTAGAAATGAGATGGATCTTTCTCACAGCAACGACACTTCAATGAAGTCACATATTCGTAATCAACTGAAATAAAGAAAACCTAATGTTATTGAGGAGCTCGATGGCGCCAGTGGTGAGTGCGTTCGGCTGCGGTCGTTGAAGTTGAGCAACTTTCGCAGTGGTCGGTCATTGGATGGGTGACCAAAAATTTACTATCTCGAGCTCCTCCGTGCTTCGGAAGGCCCGTTAAGCCGTTGGTCCCGGCTGCATCTGCAGTCGTTAGCACCCACCAACCCGCACTGGGCCCGCGTGGTCAATCTCCCTAACCCATCCATAGGGAAGGCCTGTGCCCCAGCAGTGGGGACATTAATAGGCTGATGACGATGAATGTTATTGCTAATTTTTGTAATAAAATACATCTAATCTTCAGGAATTCAATCAGTGAATCAAATTAAAATATACCAATCTATTTAAAGGAATAATCTTTACAAAAGTCTCGAGAGATATTTGGAGAATCTAATGCTCAAAATCTTCCACAGATCAATTCATGGTTCGTACATAAGTAACGGATGGTACCTACATCTGGGGTCTCGAGAATTCCACTCAACACCGAGTTATTTACCATAATCAAATCAAACCCATCGCTAATAACCAAACAACCATTAATCTAAATACCTAAACTAATAAGACAACCCACGTCTTACCGATATTCAATAGGGTTTTGCCAAGTTACGCACTGGGTCTATTTAACGCAGCGATTTTAGGCGAGAAAATTATAATTTTCTTTAGCGTGCTATAAACATGCCCTTGGTCCAGTCTCATAAGAAAATAATAAAAACCGAGTGCACACATTTAGTACAAATGTCGTCATATTATATCGTTACTCTGTGATCGTCACACACCACACACACCCATCCGTTCCGTTATCACACCTCCATTCTGGACGGTAAGAAAGTTCCTAGTAGATGTTTCCGAATTCGAATGGGATTGTCCAACCATTTTGGATCGTTCAAATATGGAAATACATTTTAAATTTTTTACTTAATAAGATTAATAATATCTAATTTATTATTATTATTTTATTATCCACTAAGCCACTATACATAACTTCAATCCACTTACTTGTTGTGGGCCTCCGTTTCCACACGTAGACTCCATATTCTGTCCATTGTGCGTGCAGGGTTGACCTTCAATTCTCTTTATCCACAATAAGAATAAAACTTAAACTCTTTTGTTATTATACGAGGAATAAACCTAAATGTCCCATCGAAATCAGCAAGGCACTATATCCCAATTAGTATACCATTAATTTCCACAAATTATCGACAAAAAACATTCTTATTGCGAGCGAGCATTGCACTGAACGAATTTTGCAAATCTAGAAAAGACTTTGATATATTCAATTTTGGTGTAGCAACTGCAAGGCGTCTTCTATGCAGTGAATTTTTTGAACGAGTGATGTGATATGGTTTATGGTTTAAGACATTTATTTCTCAAAACAGAACACAAAATTCACTTACATGAGAAAACAAAGAATATAATCTATTACGTGTGTTACACGAGACGTACAAAATAAACAAACAATTTAGTTGGACATACAAACACTGATATATATCACAAATCACTATTGAATTTTACATTTTTGTTTACTAAAACTGTTGATAAATTACAAAACAATACAATAAAAATATTTGTTACACAAACATCTGTATAATGTGGGTAGTCCGTTTTCTTTAAGAGAAATCAAGTCCATATTACGTATCGAAACCGTTTGCTATCAATAGCCGATACTAATTGCCTTCAGAATAATATTAAGTTATTTATATGGCGGCTGAGCAGTGGAGAGAAAGGACGCCATATTTTATGATAGTACAGTATTATATATATATACATACATCTTATGCACTATACAATGAAATATGTTTATAAGACTATAAGTTATTTTTGTTAATGATTTGAAAAAAAAATTTTTTTAATGGCATTTGATATTGTTATAAAATATTTAATATATTAAGATATCTTTAGTCTAATCTAATCTTTTTTTGATTTGTTGGTTATGTAGTATTTTAATTTCTTTTTAAATAAGGGGAATGATTGTATGTCTTTGATATCTTTTGGTAAGTTATTGTATAGATAAATACCTTCGCATCTGATGTTATTTTTACCATAGTTGGTCCGTGGACTATACATGTATAATTTATCAGCATTTCTTAACTGATGGGATTGAATTTTTTTAACGAAAGTTATTGAGGAATGTATATCTTTTGTAAGTATTTTTCTTATCAGAATGCAACTATGAAATTTATACATTTGTGTAATTGTCATTAAATTAGTTTTACGATACACAATTTCCGAAGAAGTTCGATAATTTAAATGAAAAAGTTGTTTTATTGCTTTATTTTGCATAATTTGCAAAGGTTTTTTGTTTGTTTTTGCAGCTGAGCCCCAAATCTCAATTAAATAAGTTAGGTGTGGTTTTATGAGTGAATTATATATCATGTACCTTACAGATTTTGGGAAACAACGTATTGAGCCCCGTAGTATGCCCATCAGTGAAGAAAGTTTTAAACGTATTTTATCCAAATGAGGTTTCCAAGTCAATTTACTGTCTAGGATTAGACCAAGATATTTTTCAGTTTCAACCTTATGCAGTGGTTCATTGTTAACAAGCAAAGGTTGAAATGCTGAAACTTTTTTGTTTTTGGCTGCAAATATCATGTAATTTGTTTTGGACACGTTGATTGTTAGCAAGTTATACCGAAGCCAATCAAACAGGATATCCAGGTCAGCCTGAGCAGAATTTATGATTGCATGTATATCGGTACCATAGTAGAACAGGCAAGTATCATCAGCGTATAATGTAACATCTGCAGCTAATTTTAAGTCTTTTAAGCTATTTATATAGATCAAAAATAGAAGAGGCCCCAGTATGGAACCTTGAGGAACCCCATAAGTTATGAGTTGTGGAGTACTTTTAGTCTCACCTATCTTCACTACCTGAAATCTATTAGAAAGATAGGATTCTAACATTCTATATGCGGATTCTTTAATTCCAATAGCAGCTAGTTTTTGGAGGAGTAGTTTATGGCTAATTGTATCAAATGCCTTTCTTAGATCTATAAATATACCAAGAGCTATTTGTTTTTGGTCTATTTTACATTTGAGGTTAGTTATAAGGTCTATACAAGCTGATCGTGTATTAGATTTACTTCTAAAGCCATATTGTTTATGATAAAGAATGTTGTTGGCACTTAAATATTGATCAAGTTGGTTGTAAATAATTTTTTCAAAAATTTTGGAAATGACAGGTAGTACAGAAATAGGACGATAATTACTCGGGTCTATTCTACTTCCGGATTTAAATATTGGACTGACTTTGGCTATCTTAAGACTATCAGGGAAATGACCCGATATAAGACAGTCATTTATAGAGATTACTAATTTTTCGATTACAAGGTTCTTAATGCATTTAAGAGTTTTACAAGAAATTCCATCGAGACCAGTTGTTGTATTTGAATTTAAGTTGTCTATAATTTTGCTAACTTCATTTATATTTGTAGGAGTAAATATTGTGAGTTCAAGTGACTTTGATTCGTAGTCTTTATCATATAGTTTTTTGTATGTTGAGTTATTATGGTATTGCGGTTGGATTTTGTTAGCCAAGATGTTTCCTATGTTAGCAAAGAAAGAATTAAAACAGTTACATATATCAGGTAATTCAGTAAAATTTTCGTCATTATGCTGCAGTTTTGCTGGAGCAACGCTGTTTTTTACTTTATTAGTGCTTAAGGACTTTATTAGTTGCCACATTTTATTTGGTTTTTTGGTACAGTTTTTGAAGGCTTTGTAATAATAATTACTTTTGGCAACTTGTATTTTTTCTTTTACTTCTTTTCTAGCCTGTAGTAATTCCGTGTTGTAGTTTTCATTTTTTTCGTGATCTAACACAAACCGAGCATGTAGTAATCGATTTCTTTTCTCTATTGCTTCGATGATATTTTTGTTAATCCAATCAGACTTCGGTGGATTTAATATTTTTTCTTTCTGAATTTTACTCTTATTTATGACTTCTATTAGTTTTTCTTCGAGTTGTTTGTATTGCATATCAGTTTCCTGTAATAATAAGCCCTGTTCAAGAATTCCATACAGCTTGTCGTAGTCCATAGCAATATATGTGATCTTCTTCTTTTTTTCAGGGATAAATTTGTGAATCTCTAAGTAAATATGCTTATGGTCCGACATAGCTGAGCTAACAATAGCCATATGAAATGTATTATTCTTAAGGTTGGAGCTGACATGATCAAGAATAGTTTTTGTCTCCGAAGTTTCTCTTGTACAGTAGAGAGGTTCAACTTTATTAAGTATGCGGAAGCCGTTTTCTTTTAGGGTAGCCTTATAGTCAGTGGTGGCTTGATCTTTTTTGAGTAGATTGTAGTTAAAGTCCCCGAAGATTATCGCTCGTTTGCGATTATTGAGTTGGTAGGATAGTGTTTCAAGAAAAAGCTCTTTATTTGTTCTATCTGGTTTATAAATGACACCGATGTCCAAGCAAAATTTTTCAATATGAATCCATAGGAAGTGGTTGTTATCTTCATGAAGGTCTTCGATAAAATTATGTTGCAAGCTGGTATGCACATAGATAGATACGCCTCCTCCTCTCGTGTTATTTCGGTAATTAAAGTGGTGAGTATAGTTTAACAGAGATAGACTGAAAGCTTCAGAGTCACTTTTTATCCATGTTTCAGTGAGTACTATTAGGTGGAGTGTGTGTGGTATGGATTGTATTATGCATCTCAACTCGTCTAATTTGCCTGGAGTTACCAAACTTCGTACGTTAGCATAGAGGCATTTAAGGGATTTAGTATTTGTTACAACATTAGAATGATGAGCTGATAGTTGATATGTGACCCCATTTGTGGAATTACAGTTTTCATTACAAGCTGCAGTTGTTAGTTTTTTGACGAGCATGTTGTGATTTTGGGGATTCCTTTAATATATTTTATGACCAGATTTGCTTCACCTTTATCAGTTCTTTCTTTTAATTCCGCTTGATCCGGATTGACCGCTTGCTTGGTGATCGTTGTACTGCCATTTCTATTGGTTGTCTTAACAATCTAGCAAATTATACTTAGCTGCTATTCGCCGTGAGCAATGGTGAGGAAGCGAGATGATATATTTATCCTCGGAGTTTGTACGTTTTCCTCAGGGGGTGAAGCACGGGCCGCGTGGTATTGAGCACAATGTGTTGCACTATTGAAGTGACATATGACGCGCACAATTTTCATTCAAGAATATGTTTTAAGTGATTTGATTATAAGACTGAATTTACAGTGATAGTTTATTTATATTTTTGATAAAATTCAGCGACACGTCTACTCCGTACGCTCGTATTAGAGCTCTTATATCACTAACAATTTTGAACTAAATAATAGCATTAATTTGCTATTAATAATAGAACATTGTTTAACATTGTTAAGAGAGCGAATTGTCTTTACTATGTAGACCAATCCTATTATTTTGTCCACACGTTTTTAATTTTAATTATTTTTATATGTTAAAGTATAAAGATTTCTGTTTTTTCAACGTGGAGACCTGTAATTGGCCTTCTGTAACTAATTTTTTCTTCAACTATGTCTGTTTTTATGAGCTGTTGGTCTCCCAAAAATTATATAAATAAACTAGTTACGCCGTATTATGTTCATATCACTCAAAAGCCATTTTGTAATTCAATGAATAGACAAAAACCATGGTGTATGTAGCTAGTCCAAACTTATTTATTCTTCCTTTATTAATAGGGAATAAAATATAAGACGTGAGAAAATATGAAACAAATAAGAAACTTATGATCCAAATGTAAACGAAACTATAGCTGAGTGTGACAAAACCGAAAAATTCACTTACGGGGGTAAATGATAATGAATTTGTCGGATTTAACGCCAGCCCCCGAAATTAGGTGAAACCACGAGAATAAACGCAAATTTAAAGCTTCATTAGAAGCTAAATCGCAAATAACTCGCATCTACTTATTTATTATTAATTTAAAGATTGCAGTTTAGAATTTCTATTCAATGGTTCATTATTTTTATTTCTTTATCATTACGGCGAGTGTCCTTAGGAGTTATTCTCCCTTTTCCTCCTACCTTCTCCTTTCCTTTTGGCGGAATAAAAAATTACCACTTTAATAATAATAATATTTTTTATTGAAAAAATAAAGTTTACGATGATATTAAACAATTTTAAGTTTACAACATTGAAATTATTATAGTTACCTACGGCTTCCACACTAGGACATGCCTGTATTGTGGCGACCGGACAAAAATAAAAAAATAAACAAAATTACGGTTTTTAGTAGCGCTTACATATTTTGATGAAAGAAAAGTGTAATTTATATTCATGCAATTAAGTGCGTCTGGGATTTTTTTTTAATATAAGTATAAGTTAAAAAATGGATAGATTAAAAGAATTTGTAAGTAAATAACTATTTTGCACGTTATTTTTCAAGATTACGAGCGTATAAAGCACCCAGTGTGTACATTAACGTTTATAATTCTCTCCACAGATCATAGAAAGCAATTTGTTATTCATAAAGCCGAGCGCACACCTGCGACAAATTAGCTGTTCAATTAGTCGCGGCGCGTTCGAAGGCTCTATTTGTTCGTTAGTTAATACAATTTCTATTTGTACATTGTTATGTATACGCAACACACGCAAATTACGACTGTTTAATATGACACCTATGTCGGTTGCGCATGAATGATTGTGAATTATTTTCAGATTTATGACACTACATTTTTGAGCCGTCTTCAAAAAGCAGGATTCTTAATTCGTTAGCTTTTATTGTTGTTCGTGTATATCTTCGATCTGCGTGGACCGACTACATGATTACTTTTTGACGTGACAACGTCTTAAATTAGGTTGCGGCTGGGAGTCACTTATGAAAAAGTGTAACGCTCGGTAACGTTACGATGAGTCTCTCGTGTTAAGTTTAAGTTTACATGTACAATGTTTTAGTAAACAAAATATATTTCTATAGTTAAAATTTGTGCAATTCTTATTTTCATTCAATTCCTTGTTCCTATTGTGCAATTTAATTATATTCATATCAATAAATATTCTACCGAGAAAAAGACGTTGTCACGTAAAATCTTCGCCCGTAAAACCGACTTTACAGGCAACCATTTTTTGTTTCAATGAATAGTTTGCCGAAATGATCCTATATTTGGTAAAGATCTGATGAGTACCTACTTTCGGAGAAAGCAATGGAACTCCTCATTTACAAACAGTAATCATTCAGTCATTTACAAACAAACCTCAATTCGCGTTTGGTTATTTTAAGAGATATAAAAGAGATAATTCAGACTAGTTAACATATACATAGTTAGTTGATGTTATTCTGACTTTTAAAAAGTAGAAAATAAATTCTTTTTTAAAACAGACTTCATGAAAACAAAACCAATAAAAAGTAAGAAATAATACAATTCTTTATTCATTTCAACTCTTTTATTATAATTTACAATTCTTTGATTATTATTAATTTCGTCATGTCCGTCTGTATGCACCTCCAAGGTTTTGCTTGGAGAAATTTTATTCTATCTAGAGTTTGTGGAAATATCAATATCAGTCACACCGATAAAGTGGTAACATAAAAATATGAAAAATATTTTTCTTAATATTAGCTCCCCTGCATGTAACGTGGGGATGATATTTTTTCATTCTCTACCCCATCGTGTGGGCTATCATTGAATAGGTCCTTTAAAATTACTTAGGGGTTGTCAAAACTATTTTTGGATTTAGATATCCGTTTGCGAAATATTAAACTTTAAAGTGCTAATTTTTATTCGAGTAGGACTTCCCCCTCTGTCTAATCTTAACTATTGGCTTGAAAAATCTGGAATAATTCATGATAATAGTGCTTATCATGAACTTTTGTGAAAAATTATTAACTTATGTGTTAAAAAAGGACTTGGCTAAGAAACTGCCTTAACCTTAACGTGTATAAATATTTTGCACTAGCCCGTAACTTTATAATATTTTTTATTAATTATTACGTGTTTAAAATTCTCATACAACTTTCGTGAAGTAATCAAAAATATAAAAGTTTAACAATTGACTTCATGTCTGATTCAAAAGGAAAATGTTCCGTTTTACAAAAATGAACAATAAATGTGTACTAAAAAATAATTTTGTCAGTATATCGAAATAAACAATATTAATTCAAAATTCCCAAGAACTATGACATATATGGCACTTATTTTTATTATAACAAATCAATGAAGGCCTAAAATAATAGATTTTATTTTTCCGATCAGCCTTGATAGAAGGCTGTATTATATTTAATGCTTTGATTTTTGCAAATGAAAAAAATAAAAGGTTTTTTGGCGGGATTTCATCGAGTGCGGTTGGCGTCTTATTTTAATTATTCTTAAATTCGTTCATAGTGGATATTGTGAAATAAAATTGGTGTGGTTTTGTGTAACAACCGTCTGCGTAACTGAAGAATTAGTGGAATCGTTAAAATATACGCTATTCCGGTCAAGTGGACGTGAGAATTTTATTGTAGTGTTGACTACCTCACAGAAGCTTAACGAAAAAGCCAACTCGATACATTTCGTGCCAAACACTCCAAGAAACATTATAATACGTCACACCGACATTCTAATGTAAAAAAAAAGAAGATTAATTTAATTAAAGACTAGGCTGTATGGGCATTGTTCCCTTTGCCTTCCCTAAAACGGGAGAACTAAAACAAAAAAAAAATCACAGATTTTATGTCAGGTCGACGACAACAAATTATATGTATTTATTATTACTTTTAAAAATACTTTCTGTGAAGTGTTATTCAGATATATGGGAGGAAATATTCTAAGAAAATGCGAAATTGAAGGCTCTGTAAATAATGTAGAAAATCTTTTATCAAATGTAGCAAGGTAATGACGTCGTAGGAGAACACATAATTTTCAAGATTGTGGCTTAATCAAAAGTTCCTGAGCCTTATTTCATAGAAATTATAAATATTCAGGCATTGTGCATTATATATTACTAAGTATAATATTCATACATTACTAGGGCAGTCGCCCAAACAAAATTTTACTATTTCCTTTCTTAGCTAATAAAAATTCCTTAGAAGAAACTATAAAAAGTGACTTAGACGAAGAAATGGCTTTAAAAACACTTCTTCTAAAATATATTACTATTATTGTAGTAAAAACGGACAACTACGATACCCTACACTGCGCGTGGCACGACACGCATTTAGCCGTTTTTTTCATGTTGACTTGAATTTTGACTTTATAACCGCTTCAAGAGACCGTAAACTTCAGTACCCTAAGGACGAACCAATATCGAATTCATATCGTTTGCGAGTACGAAATGTCATTGTCAAATGTGTACTGTTTTTTAGTTCTCGTTACGTACGTTATGGCGTTGCTGTTTAAGTTTTCATACAATATTTAACAATGACAATTCGGACTTGCAAACTATTCGAATTCGATAATGGTTCGTGCTAAGGGCACAGTATATGATATACATTTTAATTCGATATCTAATCCTCTTCGCGTTTTCGAGATAAAGGGTCAACATATGAACAACAAAGTGATCTTATGAGGGTTCCGAATTTTGCCTTACTACCCCAGAATGGGTGATCCAATTCTTGTAGAACCTTTAAACATTGATGGAAGGAATGCCAGCATGATATGAATACACAAATCTGGATGAGTCAAATGATTCTTTTTATATATAGGATTTTTTTCTTAACTTATAAAAAGCTACAGTTGAAAAATATCATCATCATCATCATCAGCCTATTAATGTCCCCACTGCTGGGGAACAGGCCTTCCCTATGGATGAAATAGGGATATTGGGCCATGACCCACCACGCGGGCCCAGTGCGGATTGGCGGGTGCTAACGACTGCAGATGCAGCCGGGACCAACGGCTTAACGTGCCTTCCGAAGCAAGGAGGAACTCGAGATAGTAATTTTTGGTCACCCATCCAATGACCGACCACTGCGAATGTTGCTTAACTTCAAAGATCGCAGCCGAACGCGCTAACCACTTTCGCCATCGAGCTCCTCGATGATTGTGATGATTTAATTCTATGAAATTTTATATTTGCTTATGTTAATGGGTGGCAGATAGGCGTATGGCTCGTAT
Source organism: Chilo suppressalis (assembly GCA_902850365.2). Lineage (NCBI taxonomy): Eukaryota > Metazoa > Arthropoda > Insecta > Lepidoptera > Crambidae > Chilo > Chilo suppressalis. The sequence continues at coordinate 3,595,833 of OU963894.1, forward strand.
GGTAAGAGGCCACCAGAACCTGTAGACGCATGCGATATTAAAAATATCACTCGCACTGTTGCCTACCCTGAATAGGGTTACCATCTGTCCGGATTCGTCCGGACATGTCCGGACTTTTTGCCTTTTGTCCGGACTTTGTCCGGCTTTTTTTAATTAGGTGAAATATGAGTAAATCTTTTTCATCATCATCATGTCAGTCTTACGACGCCCATTGCTGCGCATAGGCCTCCCCCAAGGATCTCCACACCGATCGGTCCTGCGCCACTCGCGTCCTGCGAATCTACTTATTAAGTTATATCAAATAATCTTTATTAAGTTCTCATTAATTTAAAACAAAATTTAAATTATCTTTAAAAATCAACAACGAGACCCCTCTCGTGATGCGAGCGTCTGCTACCACGCGTATAATATCACTGTAACTAAAAGGGTGATGTTTGTATTTTGTGACTAAAATGTCCGGACTTTATCGAAATGTCCGGCTTTTTGTCAGGTCTTTTCAAATACCGTATACCGTGGAGTTTTAGAACCTTAGTAAAGGAGAATGCCAATCTTGGTCCCATTTAGGTCTCACATTGGAATAGCTATATGTGTGACACCGTTCGAATGATATATTTATGCTTAATAAAAGTTACTGTGGCGTCAAATAACATGGCAGTTTTAGTAGCAGCCAAGAAAGAAAGAAAGATATTTTATTTGTATATATATATATATATATATAGCTATATATTTTGGAAGGTGGGACCAGATTGCATACAAACCCTAAATACTCCAAATATATGTTTAATAGATTTAAAACTGTAATTTCGTATGCCTAGAATATGAATGATGTCATTTTGTCGCCATTTTCTGTATTTTGCAATTATAAAAATAAAATATAGATACTTACTTACTTTAAAGTACCTCCTGGCTACTTTCTCTACCGCCCGTGGAGCTCCGGGCAATACTTTTGTTTTTAAAGGTACAATTTCAAGTTTTCTTTATCAGGGCAGAGGCTATCTCCAAATTTAATTAAGCACATAAACGAGAACCCCTGGTACAGTTGCAGCGGCTGTTGCCATTAAAATGTTAATTTCGTGCGGGTAAATTAAAAATTTTCGCATTTTGCAACGACATGGCGTACGACAAAAGCTGACAGTTTTTAAATCTAAGCAGTAACACATACGTTATGGCAATGATTCTTTAAGCAACAGCAACGTAGATACTCATTTGCATGTGCAAAGACAGACAATAAAGCCCTCCCCCTATAGGCAAGTTATTATCGGTCGATAATATCGGGTGCATTATTATCGGTCCATAGTGTCGGGTGCGTTATTATCTGTCGATAATATCGAGTTCTTTATTATCTGTCGATAATATCGGGTGCGTTATTATTTGTCGATAATATCGGGTGCGTTATTATCTGTTGATAATATCGAGTTCGTTATTATCTGTTGATAATATCGACTTCGTTATTATCTGTTGAATTATCGGGTGCGTTATTATCTGTCGATAATATCGAGTTCGTTATTATCTCTGGATAATATCGGGTACAATATTATCTGTCGATAATATCGGGTGCATTATTTTTTGGCGATAATACCGGGTGCGTTATTATCTGAACGGCTGAACTTATTAGAACGGTTACGAAGTTACACATTGTTGCGGTAAAAACGTCACAAGAAGTAGGGCGCATTAACGCAATAACGGTTGAGACCTAAATCTTTTGTAAACAATCAATAAAACGACAATGCCAGGGATAAATATTTTATTAGATAATTAATAATAATTAAAAAATTTACAGTGAGGGAGCACGGGTGAAGTCGCCTTATATAGTCTCAAGTAGGGTTATACGTCAAAATGGCGCCCAACGTCCGTTTTTTAATTAAAGGTTTTACTTATGACCGAAGAATATTTTACAGTTGTAACCGTGATAATTAATTTTAGGTTAACCTATAGCATAGCGTTTAGTATTTCTTTTATATTTAGACTTACTTCCTTTAGGATCCTTATTGTGCTTCAAAAACCTTTGCCAAATATTCTCACTTTATGTTACCACAGGGAGATAGAGAGCTTCGCGCTGTACTACGTGATGACCGTAAGAGAACTAAGTGAGTGAGTACTTTTTTTTTGTTTCTTCCCAGGCGGGGGAGAGGGTGAGAAATCCTCATGGATACCCTACAGCCGGCTGTAAGGTTATGTCAGACTCTTACTGACTAAAAACACCCTTTAATCATGCTTATGGCCAGAAGGGCCTTACAAGCTTGTGAGTACGGGTGAAGTCGCCTTATATAGTCTCAAGTAGGGTTAAACGTCAAAATGGCGCCCAACGTCCGTTTTTTTCGATTTAGGGAAATATTGATCTTTAAAGTGATAATTTTTGTTCCTGCAAGGCGTCCCATACTCTCTAAAAGCTAAGCTATTTTCTTAAAAAACCTGGAAAAAATGTTCATGTTCTTTTAAAGAACATTAATCAGTTAAAATAGATTTGTTAGTATTAGTTTGAATAATTGATGAATTATGATGTCCGGCGAACTGTGAAGCATCATTCAAACTTTAGTGGTTTTTCGATTTAATGTAAAAATATATTGATTATGTATTTTTAGAAATAAAAAAAAGTTTTAGTTTTTTATTAGCTGCCTTGCAGCTTAAGAATGCTACGTGAATTTCAACGCAGCCATCAGGGCCGCGGTAGCATAATTGGTCAGCATTCGCCCGGATTGCGAAGGGTGCGGGTTCGAGTCCCGTCTGCTGCCTGGTCCGCGTGGAATTTTTTTCTAACTATATTTTCTTTAGATTTAAGGATTAAGCAGTTACTTGCTTAAAAATAAAAAAAAAATATAGATTTGTTAGTTTTAGAGTAATAGTCGTTCAACTTATGTATTAGAAAATTGCTGACCTAATAAAAAATTCTTAGAAGAAAATATTTAAAGTGGCTTACACTAAGTAATTGCTTAAAAACTAGACTCTTACCAAAATATATTGTGGTGACGGAACCCTACACTGCGCGTGGAACTATACGCACTTGGCCGATTTTTTATCGTATCTGTCGTGAATATATTGTCACAAACGCTCTCGAAACAGAACCGCGAATGTGCTAGAGATCGAATGTGCCAGAGCACCGCAGGTCGCGATAGAGGTCGGGTAAAAATGAGCCGCAATTCTAAAATGGGCCTTATGCAGTGCCGCACTGCATAAGGGAGAAAGTGCAACGACATCTGCACTTGTTTACAAGTTATGCGTGTTACCTGCGTAGGTATAAGTAGGTACTTCGTACTCGCGGGTGCTAGCTAATTCTCAATTTAACAGGTACTTTATAGAATGCGTCGATTGGCGTATATAAGCTCGATTGGCGCCGCGCAGAGACATTTGAGTTTCAACAGCGATTTCGGAGCGAATCCAAAGGCGATCAAAGTGCAATAAAAGTGTTCAAGTGCGATTGTTTAGAGACTTGTATATTGAAATACAGTGTTCAATAAGTGTTTTGTAATTAACATTGTTTGTTAATTGTGTGAATTGTGTGGTGAATAAAGTACTGTCAAGCGCGAACTGGCATATAATTTCGAACCCCATCCCGACACGTAACAATATGTATATTCAGTTTTTATACAACCTTTGCCGGTCGGTGCTCGCATGTTTTTGGCCAGTACAGCAATTTCGATTTATCTCGAAAAACGTTGTCAAAATAATGCTCAAATTTCCAAGCATCTTTGAGAAACTATTTTTTTTTGCTCATGATTTGCCGATCATTGCAAAAGTGGTTTAACTTGCACGATCACAGACCGAACGCGTTAACCATTACGCCATTAAGTTCTTTCATAAAATAGTGTTGTATGTTGATACCCTTTTTTATGTCCAGGAAATGCCTTACGCATCCTTCAACCACCGGGGGAGTGAGAAGAAGGTATGTGGGATACTCAAACGTGACGACCTTAAGCAAATTAATAATAATAATAAATATTCATTATTTGTCTTTTTTTCCTTTGTTGCACACAACAAAGGAAAACAACACGACAAAAACAAATAAAACAGAAGAAATCAGAAATCAATATATCTTTATTCAAATTGGATGTATAGTACAACTCTTTTGAATCGTCCAAAAATTTTTTTCCCTACCACTCGTTATGGACATATTTTTTAGCTGCGGAGAAAAACGAGCGAAAAAAAACTCCACAACATTAAAAGTCTAATGTTACAACATTTACAAATCATTATGTTGTTACAACGTCAATACAATTGAAGAAATAGTACAATCGGCGGCCTTATTGCTAAACAGCAATCTCTTCCAGGCAACCTATGGTAGAAAAGGAATAATAATAGAGAAATATAGAAGGGTGCAAAAGTAGATACAGGAGCTATACTTACATAAATATAAGAGAAGCAAAGAAATAGGATATGAAATGAATTTAAGATAAAGAAAGGAACTAGCTTTTAACTTGATCGCTAAAGGAATTAAGCGAACGAGCATTTCTGATACCCTCAGGAAGTGAATTCCAAAGTCGATCAGCGTGCACAGAAAAGGAGTAAGAAAAGAAGTCAGAAGAGTGACAGGGAATCTCAAGAAGTAGGTTAGAAGAGATTTTCAGCGAGAGCTGCGAAGAAGAGGATAGATAAAATTAAGGTAAAAAAAACCTTTTTAAAAACAAGCTTTTATTCAAATGCGCTAAAAAGAAAAAAAGAAAATTTTAACTAAATTAGTTAGTTTGTTTCTAAATAGATTTTCAAGTTTTAGAAGTCCGCCATATTGGATTGAGAGTGACGTCACATTTTTTTCGAGTTACTCTCAGCAAGCCCTTTAATTTGATACCCATATTGTAGGAATGCATTAAAAATGATTGGTCCGCCATTTTGGGTATGCCGCCATATTTTATTTAGAATGACGTCACACTGTTAATTATGCATTGTCATCCGAACTGAACGAGCATACCAAATTTCAGCTTAATCGGTTGAGGGCAAGTGCTTTAAAATTGAGTTGTAAGATTTGACCGTAACAAACATACATAGCAAGTTAAATAAAAGTTGTTTGTAAAAAGTTTGTAAAAATGAGAAACACTGCTTAAGATAAGGTTAGTATAATGTTAAATCGCTCAGAAACACTTGTAAATGAATATTCTAACAAGTTTGCAATACCAAATCGTAAACAGATCTTGCTCCGTTGTTGATCCTCGCAATGAATAATATTTAGGGCGGCTATAGTACAGTACGGTGTTTGTGATGAAGGGGAGGGCAGCGGGTGATGTACTTCCGCGCTGACCGCAGGCCGGCATGATGGACTGTTATTGCTTTCTTGTTTTATAGGTATACTTAATAGTGGTACATAGTTAATTTATACTGGCTGGTCGAAGCTTTTCAGCTCTTCTGGCAAAGATTAAGGAGGAATCCGAACTAATATCATAAATGCGAAAGTGAATTTGTTTGTTGCGCTGTCACGTCTAAACCACTGAATCGATATTATGCTCAATTTTACTAAAAAGATGCATTATTTTTAATATTAGAGGGGGGCATGAGGAGCTCGATGGCGCAATTGGTTGGTGCATTCGGCTACGATCGTTGAAGTTAAGCAACTTTCGCAGTGGTCGGTCATTGGATGTCAAAAATGTACTATCTCGAGTTCCTCCGTGCTTCGGAAGGCACGTTGAGCCGTTGGTCCCGGCTGCTTCTGCAGTCGTTAGCACCCACCACTGGGCCTGCGTGGTGGGTCATGGCCCAATCTCCCCATTCCATCCATAAAGAAGGCCTGTGCCCCAGCAGTGGGGACATTAATAGGCTGATGATGATGATGATACGAACAATTTGCAATATCGTCATGAGCGTCACACGCGACAATCTTTATATATATAATTCTTCTGTGAGTGTGTATGTCACTGAACTTCTCTTAAACGACTGGACCGATTTTGATGAAATTTTTGTGTGTGTTCAAGGGGATCTGAGAATGGTTTAGATTCACAATTTTGTCCGCTGGACAACCCCTATTTTTTTAGGGCGGTACGAAGTTCGCTGGGTCAGCTAGTACACACATCAAAAGTGTCTAGGGATCAAGCATTTTTATGCGGATTTCTTGAGATTGAGATGTGGCTTTGTAATAAATTTATGATTTTATAAATTTATATGGATCCTTTTTGGTGCATTTCATAATTTGAATCAGGAACTGTGAATCAAATTCGAGTAAAAGATGAAAATCAGCTGTCAATATTTTCCCTATAAAAACATACAACGCATTGAAGACATTATTAGTGCTACTGTTTCCCTACTACTGATTAAAACCAACGTTATTATGGAGCGGCGACGTCATTTAAGCAGGGAAGAAATGCTCAGAGCCGTGGGAATGATAGAAGCTGGTTCCCGGCAACGTACTGTGGCTTTAGCTCTGAATACAAGTCAGAGTGTTATCAGTCGACTTTGGACACGATACCGAAGCACTGGTACCGTGGCTGAGCGCCATGGAGGACGGTATCGCTGCACCACACGGAGACAAGACCGATACATTCAAATCTTAACTCGAAGAGCTCCAACAATAACCGCCATGATGTTAGCCGTGAGGCTTCATCACTCTTCAGAGAACTTAATTAGCGACCAAACAGTCAGAAACCGCTTGCATGAAGTGAACCTTCATTCCCGAAGACCGCTACGGGTACCACCTATAGCAATGCACAATCGTAGGATTCGATATCAATGGGCTCTTGAACACAGAAATTGGGCAGAAGAACAATGGCGTTTCGTGTGCTTTTCTGATGAGTCTTGTTTTGGTATGAGACCGGATACAAGACGTATACGACACTGGAGAACCCCTGGACGCCAACAGCGATTAAAATCCTGCCAGGAAGTCCATCCTTATAGTGGTGGAACCATCATGGTATGGGCGGGTATTTGGATCGGCGGAAGAACTGAGTTGATTTGGATCAGAGGCAACCTCAACGCTCAAATTTATGCTGAGACGATTGTATCAGACGTCATCGTTCCTCTACAAGTGCAAATCGGTCCCTTATTTCAGTTAATGCATGATAATGCACGACCGCACACCGCAAGAGTTGTAAGACAGACTCTCGCCGCAGCTAACATCAATGTCCTGCCCTGGCCTGCTCAGTCGCCAGACTTGAACCCGATTGAGCATGCATGGGATATGCTACAGAGAAGAGCTCTGCCGAATATGGAGGGTATCCAGTCGCAAGAAGACCTTTTTTTGTTGTTGCAACGAACATGGGCGGCCATTCCACAGCGTGATTTGGATGAACTCATTTTGAGTATGCCAAACCGATGTTCTTGTGTTGTTAGTGTTCGCGGTAGAAATACGGATTATTAATTGTTTAAGTTACCCAATAAAATTTTAGAGCAAACTGTTATTTCAGTCTTTTTTTCGAACTTTTGTGTTAGTGGTTCAAATGTCAAAAATCCCTTTATTAGGAAAATGGCAAATTTCTTTATTAATGCAAAGGTGACTTGGTTTATCGTTACTGTGACAAACGAAAACACTTTATTTGATGAATCCTTAAAGAAAATTTTAATTAATATCAATCAGGAGAAAAGTTATTGCAAAAATATATGTTGATCCCTAGACACTTTTGATGTGTGTATATACATATATGTTTAAGAGTGTTGCATGCCTTGCTCCATTCCTATATCTTATGCACCGCCTAAGGTTAGGTTATTTAAGAAAAAAAGTTTCAATTCAGATGTGTGGTCCGTGCACATTTTTTTTAAATGATTCTTTCATCATGGGTTCAATGTGTGGTGCACTGAAGACAAGGGCACTAGTACTTTAAAACAATTCACACATTTAGGAAATATCTAAAAACACATTTACTGCATCTTCAAAGCTTGTCATAGTATCTACGACTCACTTTAGAGTTTGTCACTTCACGTAAACAGGCTTGCGGGGGTTGATTTTGGTTTGTCGGCTAAAACTTGTTTGGCCACATCTCTGCGGAACACTCCATCCACTCTTTTGTCACCATGCATGTTCAGATTGATTTTTTATATTATGCTATCGTATTTTTGTCGCATGTTTTATGTTAATCATCATCATCAGCCTATTAATGTCCCCACTACTGGGGCACAGGCCTTCCCTATGGATGGAATAGGGAGAATGGGCCATGACCCACCACGCGGGCCCAGTGCGGATTGGTGGGTACTAACGACTGCAGATGCAGCCGGGACCAACGGGTTAACGTGCCTTCCGAAGCACGGAGGCACGTTAACCCGTTCGAGATAGTAAATTTTTGGCCACCCATCCAATGACCGACCACTGCGAAAGTTGCTTAACTTCAACGATCGCAGCGGAAAGCGCTAACCACTTGCGCCATCGAGTTCCTCCTTCCTATGTTAATATGAAATGATAATATTTCAATAATATAATGTATTAATAGATTCCACCTTTTTATATGTTAGTTTTTAATGTTTTTAATTGTTTAATATATTTAGTTACCAGTTTCGTCAACCTTAGGCCCTGGCAGAATATCAGCGCTTCAGCGGCTCTCACGTCGCTGTGGCATTGCTGAGGCAGGGACCTAGTTGGCCTTCTTTTTTGGAGTTTACTCCTTAAGAATCGATTTGCATATATATGGCGCCCGGTATGAGAAAAATGTGAGGAGTAAAATCTATCGATGAATGACATTAATGACCTCGTTACGTTTTTGTGCGCAACCTCATCTGCGCACCTTTCACTTTTAGCCATAGCAACGGATAAAAAACATTAAGTTGTCACAAATGTCAATAAAATAAATAAACTAAAAATAGATAAAATCGGAGCAGAATTAATGAAAACAACTAAATAACAGAATATAGAGAAATGCCGGTAAGTGTCCAGCACTCTGGAATAGTGATTTTCAGTACAGATGGAATTATAATACATATTTACAAAATGATGACTAGTGTGTGATATTTTTGAAATTGTGTGTTTCCAGAAATACATAATACAATATATGATGAATATCGCTGATGTTAGATGATAAAATGTGTGACATGGAACCTATGATAGTCATAACCATGGGACAATTCCTGAGGTATCTCTACTTGTAACCGACTTCTTCGGACTTGATTTTGTTTTGTGTCTGTTCAAAGACAATCGTTTTGAGAGTGTAAACTCCGGTCGTGCGTCGGAGCTAACACACACATTTTTTTTCTGTAATTGCTTTTGTTTTGTGTAATACTATTACTTAAGGCTAATAAAATTATTTCTTTCTTTCTTTCTTTACTTAACGCATCACGAGAACCAGTGCATTGCATATCTGGTGCCGAGTACGGAACCTAAAAAGTTTTCCATCAACAACTAAAATCGAAACTTTCTCACTTTATTCGTTGTTTATACCCACGCTTTACTTGTTTTGTTTAAAACAATCCGGCATCGTGGTAAGAACGACCTACCAGGGACTAATATGCCGTGAAAAGTTCCCGACTAATAAAGATTACGACCGCCATTGCGTAACAGACCATAATAAATGTGAAATACTGTTATACGTAGTCCGCTTTCAAGTCCTTCAGCCTGCTTTATTTTGCGGAAGTAAAACAATTTTGAGATAGTCAAAGAACTAAGTTTTCGACGTGAAAATGTTGCATGAAAACACTCCGAACTTTCTGAAGTTGTTTGAATATACACATACCTAAGCTTTGAAATTGCTGCAAGTTTTTGGAGTGTGACAGGCCATTGTAACGTGTATTAGAAATATCGAAGGTACCTATAATAGCTGAAACTATAAATATTATTTCTCGATGGCGCAAGTGGTTAGCGCGTTTGGCTGCGATTGTTGAAGTCAAGCAACTTTCGCAGTGGTCGGTCATTGGATGGGTGGTTAAAAATTTACTTTCTCGAGATCCTCCGTGCTTCGGAAGGCACGAAAAGCCGTTGGTCCCGGCTGCATCTGCAGTCGTTAGCACCCACCAATCCGCACTGGGCCCGCGTGTTGGGTCATGGCCCAATCTCCCTATTCCACTCATAGGGAAGGCCTGTGCCCCAGCAATGGGAACATTAATAGGCTGATGATGGTAAATATTATTTAAGATCTTCTTTTTAATATCCCTACTGGAAAAGCAGGCCACCCGTCACATGAACATGTGTATGTACCCAATGCCTTAGAATGGCACACTCCGGTGTTTTCCCGATAACATCGAGAATACTGTTGTTACGGCTTAATCTTCCTATTCCATCTGCAGGGACGACTTCTTCTTCTTCCTCAGCAGTGGAATCATTAATAGGTTGATGATGATGATCATGTTATATTATTACCGGGGAGTACGGTAATAATATCATTATTTTAAGTTACCATGTACCTTGTTTTTTATGAGTCTCCGATATTTCGGCACTGTTGCCAGCGCCATGATCACGGAGTAACTACAGGTACATGGTAACAATCCCGTTAATATCTATAATGTTAGTGACCATGAAAGTTTAAAACAATATATTATTTTAAGTATAGGTATAAAGGCTATTTAAAAATCAAATATCAGTATTTGAAAATATAATATATGCAAAAGAATCTCTTGCTAGCAAACGGACTTAAAGAGGGTTTAAAAACCTGGGGGGTCGTAACACAGGTTTTGTAACCTAGTACAATCTCTAGCTCTCACAAAGAACTGCATTGTTTTTACTGTTATTGTTTTTCAATACCCTTTTTCTTACGACTTATGACACGACCTTCTATGGTCGTTCTTTTATCGTCCAAGCTATACGTCTATGGAATTCTCTTCCAGTGTCCATAAGACGAGCACAATCTATTCATGTCTTTAAAAATATTGTTGTGAATCACTATTTGTCGATGTAGCTGCATTTTTATCTCTGCTGACTGGACTGAACCTATATATGTGTAGTCTATGTATATATATGTAATATGTACGTATCTCTTATCTATTAGACAAGTCCGTCTGTCTGTGGTGCTGTTTCAGCGGCCAAACCGTAAGAGATAGATAAAGAGAATATTTAAGTTATAAGTTAAGAATAGTCTGATAAGACTACAAACCGGATTTGAGTAACGTAGCACTTCCGGTTTTCGAGAAATCAGGTTTTGGTGAACATTTGGTTCACTGGTTTGCTAGTAATATGTATATATGTATATGTAATGTGTACGTATGTATGTATATATATTTATGAAATCCAAGAAACAAGTTCTTTTACTGACACCGCCGACTCTAGCTTTCTTTCTATCCTCTCCATCCAAAGGTTGTCTTTAAGAAATCGCTTTTAGCGATAAGACCGCCCATTGAAGCACTCTTTTTTTAACAATTGTAATGTCCCTCATTTCTGTTCTGTGTTGTGGTGTTTTCAATAAAGTATTGTGTATTGTATTGTACTTAATTATAATGTTACTTTGTGAGAGAAAAATAAATCATTCATTCATTCATTTAATAATATGAACTTGATAAGAAAAGTAAATCAGTGTGATTAAGCCCAAAGCTAATCGATGTCCAAGATGATTTGCAGCGTTTGGAAATTAAAAATAATTAAATATCTCTTATCTAATAGACAAGTCCGTCCGTCCGTGGTGCTGTTTCAGCGGCCAAACCGTAAGAGATAGTTAAAGAGAATGTTTAAGTTATAAGTTAAGAATAGTCTGATAAGACTACAAACCGGATTTGAGTAACGTAGCACTTCCGGTTTTCGAGAAATCACGTGATTTCTATTTCAAACGAAACCACACAAAATCTCCGAAGTTCTCAATGAATTAAATACATTTTTTTTTGTTTTTTTTTTTGGTGAACATTTGGTTCACTGGTTTGCTAGTCTACCTAATAATAACACAGTTTCGTGCGCACGTTAATTAAGAAGAGTGAAGTTAAAAGATAGTTCGTCGTGTCTGAGATCTCTCTGAAGTTTGCAAGTCTCACTTGAGAATTGCGAGATCATAAGTTACCCAGTGACTAAAACTAGTGTGGAATGTCACAAAATACTAACATTTCAAAGAGCAAAGTATGTGCTGTAAAATAAAGAATAAAAAATAAATGTCCTTTTTTCCCCAAATGTCCGGCCAAACTGGGTGGTTTGTCTGTCTATTTAGTTTGGCGATCTGTCAACCCTATATACAATAATATGTACTAGATATAAACAAGGCTTTCTGTAGGATTGACTATTGGCTATTTGCTCGCTCAATTTGCTCAAATCGTACAATAGATATGCATTCTGGGTGTTAACAAGAGATGAATACTAGCAAACCAGTGAACCAAATGTTCACCAAAAAAAAAATGTATTTAATTAATTGAGAACTTCGGAGATTTTGTGTGGTTTCGTTTAAAATAGAAATCACGTGATTTCTCGAAAACCGGAAGTGCTACGTTACTCACATCTGGTTTGTAGTCTTATCAGACTATTCTTAACTTATAACTTAAACATTCTCTATATCTATCTCTTACGGTTTGGCCGCTGAAACAGCACCACGGACGGACGGACGGACTTGTCTATTAGATAAGAGATATGAATAGTTGAAAGCTGACTGTTCACACTGCTGGCGATTCTTCTTGTTTGTCGATAATCGCCAAGAGCTATCAAAGATAATGCTCGCTCAGCGATGCTCGCTTGTCTCTACACGCGCGCGTGTTTCTTTGCAGCTCACTACTGCCTCCGTGAGCGAGTGGTTCGAGTAAACATCCGTTGTATAATGCGATTCAAATAAGAATAGGAAAGCCAATGACCTCTATCTATCTGTCAAATGTCGCTTGAAAAGTACGTTTTGCAAAAGAAAACTTGGAACCCTTTTTTAGCACTCCGCTAATTCAAGAACAATCATCAAACATTTGTAAACAAACAATAACAAATATTGATAATTAATATCGGTTAATATTTTTTTTTCACTTATAGAGCTTTGGCCATGAATGGTTGATAAACTAAATCGTCAACCAAATGTCACTTTAAGCTGCGTTCAGAAACTCGATTTCAAACTTTCGTTTACTTAAAGGATGCATGTTCGTATGTGACCTAGTAAAAGTGCATGATTATTCATAACTACTCCGGCGGTAATGCAGAAATGAGCGGAATAGAAGAGGTAGATTCTGATCAAATATTTTTTCTCACAGTCTTAATAAATATCCAACCAAATGTCACTATAAGTTGCGTTCAGAAACTCGATTTCAAACTTTCGTTTACTTAAAGGCTGCATGTTCGTATGTGACCTTCTTTTTTTTTCGTCAGGAAAATGCATGACGCATACCCCGCCACCTGGGAGTGGCAACGGGGTTATGTGGGACTCCTTCCGACCCGTCCTGCCCGTCCGCTCAGCCAGTCCTGGGACTAGCTCAGCGACCGCCCAGGAGAGGGGGGCCTACCCACTAAAAACCTGACGATGCCCCTCGCCTCACTCGGTCCACGGTCCCAACCAGCGTGGTTGAGACAACGGCACTAGATGAGGCCACGGGAACCCTTACGGAATCTTCCGCGACCTTTTTTTTCTCTTCTTTTTTTTTTTAAATGGCTGTGGCAAAGATATGATACATTGATACTGTGATACATTCAGCCAAGAATGTTTTGTTTTTATTTTTTATTCCTGGTTTTTTATTTTATTTTCTATTTTTGTATGTTATTTGTTATTCTTTGTTGTCATTGATTCGTGCGACACCAAACCGGTTCCAACGGAAGACCAGCGCTAATGGCAACATTAGCACTATGCTGAGTTGGGACCGTTTTGAGACTTAATTTAATTGTTTTATTTTATTTTTTATATTATTATTTTTGTTGTCTCAAATAAAATTATTTCTTTCTTTCTTTACCTCACCAGTGAGCGTCCGAGTCGAACGGACACACCCCTCTCCCCCCGGATGAGGAGTGTTGGGAATGCCCTGGAGCATCATGGGCATCCCCAGCCATCAGCAAAGACCTGTGTAAGACAGGATCTGAACTTCCCAAGTCCAAACCCCGCAGGCCTCTGCCAGGGAGAGCCTGAAGACGACGGGGGTTCCCCCGTCTCCATGCCCTCACCCTGCTACGTCGGAGAGAGTCCACGTGAGCTTGCTCCTCGCGAACCCTCTCTGCAGCCTCCTTCCGCGAGATGAAATTTAGTCAGTGGAGCTCAATCAGATCTAGGGGAACTTTATTAAACAATGCAATACTACAACCCAGAAATGAACCTCTTGATTTTTGGAGTCTGAAACATAGTCTGAATAGTTCAAAGCTGACTGTTCACACTGCAAGCGAGAACTCGTTCCACTAGTTTGTCGCTAATCGACAAGAGCTATCAAAGATAATACTCGCTCAGTGATGCTCGCTTGTCTTAACACGCGCGCGCGTTTCTTTTCTGCTCACTACTGCCTCCGTGAGCGAGTGTTTCGAGTGACCGCCCGTTGTACTCGCACACTCGCTTAAAGCCCAGCGACAAAACTATCGAAACTACACACTCGCTTCCCGCAGCTAGCCAACTCGTTTGTTTTAATATTTAAACTATATAAATAGAAATATTAATGGAGTTAAACCAATTTTGATATGGCGATAGTGGCGCCCCCCTGAACTCACATTGTTGTTGCTTTATTGTTTTTTCTTTATTACTTGTTAATATTATTGTTTCGTGTCGTCACTAAACAGGTTCCAACGGAAGACCAGCGCTGACCGATTTGAGACAAAAAAATATGTGTGTTTTGTTTATATATATATACTAGCTGTCCCAGTGAACTTCGTACCGCCATAAAAAAATAGGGGTTGGTGGTAGAAAGGTGAAACTTTAGGGTTGTATGTATTTACTAATGCTGTATTATAAAAAAATTAAAAAAAAATATCTAAAATTGAAAAAAAAATTTAGGGGTGGATTACCCTTAACATTTAGGGGGATGAAAACTAGATGTTGTCCGATTCTCAGACCTACCCAATATGCACACAAAATTTCATGAGAATCGGGAAAGCCGTTTCGGAGGAGTTTAACCACAAACACCGCGACACGAGAATTTTATATATTAGATTTTTTTACTGTTGTTTTGTCTCAAATAAATTTATTTCTCTTTCTTTCTTTCTTTGTAGTTTCTACCTCTACTCGGTTATCGTCGTCAGTGGGACAAGTGTCTTACTGAGCTGCCTGCACTGGAGGTTAAGTGATATGTAAGTTACGACTTGCTTCATCACACCGTCGGACTCGACAGGTGCCTCGCCGGAGTTCCATTTACTCAGCATACTGACTTGACTCAAATTTAATAACTTTTTAGCTTTTCACTCAATTTTGTAAGTATCCACTTGTTTTCGGAGCTATGTAGTTAGGTAATGTTTACAACTGTTTAGTTTTGCTTAAGTTGCTACGTTAAATAATAAATAAATATTTATTTATAAATACAGGGGTCTAGGCTCCGAATATGATTTTGTCCCATTCGGTGTCGAGACTCTTGGTCCGTGGGGTCCTAGCGCTTTAAGGCTATTTAAGGCAATAGCAAACAGGTTAGTCGACGTCACAGGAGACCGAAGAGCTGGCAGCTACCTCGGACAAAGAATTAGTCTAGCCATTCAAAGGGGTAACGCTGCCAGTATCTTCGGATCCTTGCCTAAAGGGACTCCTTTTAATAATATATTTTAGTTATTAATTTTATGTTTTAAGGTTTTTAGTTTTAGTTTTATTGTTCTAGTATTTATTTTTTACTTATATATAGTAATTATGTAATTAGATAGAGACTTATTTGTTTATAGTTAGTGTATTTTATAGTTTTATGATGTGAAATTGTTAATGTTACTATTTTTAGTTTTTATTTATTATACAAATATTCTTGCGTGCACAGAACTAATGCTCGATGGCGCAAGTGAGGTAGAATATAGCGGATTTCTCACTTGAATTGGAGCGCCCGTGCGTCGGCGGCAATAACAACCACTTTATTGAACATCACTGTAAAATAACATTTACTTTTGGTGGTATTTTGTTTCTGTGATAAGTCAACTAGTGTTGGGTAGGACACGACTTGAAAAAGAGTTTGTAAGAGTAGCCTCTTTTTTGTACTGAGCCAGTACAATGTCCCACTTCAAATGAGGCGAGGAGTGCTGAAGCTCGGCAATACATTTGAAGTGTCGAGTACAAATATGACATTAAGGCGTACAGAAGCTCGACATTACGTTTTTTATCAATCTTGCTGGATCCAGCATGCAGGACAGCGCTATTTACGTAAAAGAGATACAGATACAGATGGATAGTGCGTAAAGGACTTAAATTAAATGTCATGCCTCGCTCTCTCTCAGACTTACGAAGAATGAGTGAGTAACGAGACGCGACAATCGCGACATTTAATGTGAAGAAGTACATTTCAAAATTTTGAGCCGCTCTTACATTTTGACGTCATGTCCGGGACAAATGTACCGCCTCTTGTAAGTCCTACTCAACACTAAGTCAACGCAAACCACGTGATCTTCGCTCTTGCAGGCACCTTACCCTTAAAACTGATTTTCACCATTCTGGTTTCGTTTCCAAATCTTTCACCATTACGGCTATACGTCTTTGGAATGCTTTGCCATTGAATATTCGCAGTGCGAATAGTAAGTTGGAGTTCAAAAAACTAGTGCATGCACACTATCTGACCGTTTAATATTTCTCTGGTCTGCAGTCATCTATACCATCTTATATAGTTATTTCTAACTAATTATGTGTATGTATATAATTATATATGTACGTTTATTAATTTATATATATGTGTATTTGTATTTATATATATAGGGATATTTTATTTATGTATAATATATATTTATCGTTTATAGTATAGTATAGTTCTGTAGGATAATATTTTTTTTCCTCTAACTTTAGTAGCTCGCACTCTATCGCCAAAACATCCGTCTCATACACCCATACTGGTTGACTGGTAGAGAATGCCTATGGCATTAAGTCCGCCATTTAATGTTTTTGGTAATAAAGAATAAATAGGTTCCAGAGCCCCACAGGATATGGGATTGGGTCAGAGTTGTCAATATTTTTGGGTTTTCAACCACCTGAGCCACCAAGCTCAGAAATCGCTTAGTACTGAAGATATCAATCAATCAATCAATCAATCAAAATCATTTATTCAGTTTAGGCTGTTACAAGCACATATGAATGTCGAGAAGCTACGCCATCGGTTCGTAAATCTACGGCGGGAGACCTTGTACTGAGAAGAACCGGCAAGAAACTCAGCAAGGGCTGTTTTTTTCTCCCTGTTTTATCATTTACAGAGTCGTCAAGTTGAAAAATGACTTCAGAGATGATTCATGAAGTCACCCTTCATTACATAATGTGAAATTATACATTAATTGTACACCTGCATTTTGATTGCTGTGTCACACAGTATAAATACAAACAGAGTTATTTATAATAGGTGTAATTAAACATTTATATCTTAAATATCAAAGTAGTTAGGGCAGACTCATCTCCGCTGGCAGCACCCGTTCACGAGCATGACGCATGAACCAGCCATCGCTTCGCTCAACCATATTTTAGGGAACGTAACGACCCGCCTCACACGACACCACCGAAGAGACTTTTAAGAGAGCATGACTACCCATAACCACCTATATCAACCACAACATATTTACTTAAACTTAAAGTCATTTATCTGTAGGACACTGCAAACAATTACAAAGCAAAAACAATGGAGAAATCATGACCACGCCGTTTTGTCATTCAAATCTTCTTAAATAGTCTGATATTCTTCCTTACGTAATCAGCTTTAAATACAGCTTTTCAATAAAAGTATCATCAACACATGATCCATAATATATATCATATAGAAATACCCGTTGGAATGGTTGGAACAGTTCAAACCCAAGCATTTTTGTCTGTAATATAATCAGACACTTTATAATAAGCATTCTTAATAAGAGTTTTTTTAATAGTCGATTTAAATTTAGTCAGGCTCAACTCTTGAATATTGCTTGGGACTTTATTGTAAAAGCGAACACAGAGGCCTCTAAACGAGTTATTAATTTTGTGGAGCCTAGTAGCAGGTAAAGTTAACTTATTTTTACTTCTAGTATTAAGTGTATGTATTTCACTATTTTTAGTAAATAAACTAATATTTTTTTTGACATATACTAAGTTTTCATATATGTATTGTGATGCAACCGTCATTATGCCTATTTCTTTAAACTTATTTCTTAAAGAGTCCTTAACTTTAAGATTATAAATTGATCGAATAGCCCGCTTCTGCAACACAAATATTGTTTGAATATCGGCGGCATTTCCCCACAGTAAAATACCGTAAGACATTACACTATGAAAATAACTAAAATAGACTAATCTGGCAGTTTCTATATCCGTTAACTGGCGTATTTTCATTACAGCATATGCTGCAGAGCTAAGTCTCTTCGACAATTTATCAATATGTGGGCCCCATTGCAACTTTGAATCTAGTGTGATTCCTAAGAACACTGTGGTATCTACAAGGCTCACATTTCGATCCTTTATATTTACATTCGTTTTTACCTGTTTAACATTAGGTAAAACAAATTTCAAACACTTAGTTTTCCCTTCATTTAGCAGTAAATTATTAACGTTAAACCAGTGGACTACCTTAGAAATAGACTTGTTCACGTCGTCAATTTGCGACTGCCTACGTTTAATTTTAAACAAAAGTGAAGTGTCATCCGCAAACAATACTATTTCATGGTTATCCTTTACAAAATAAGGCAAATCATTGATATAAATTAAAAATAAGAAAGGACCAAGGATTGAGCCCTGCGGAACTCCCATCTTAACCGACGAACCAGGAGATTTTTCTCCATTGATGTCAACCCTCTGAACCCTATCACTCAAATATGATACAATAAGATCCAGAGTGGTGTCTCTAAATCCATAGTGCTGTAGTTTCCTGATCAATGTTTCATGAAAAACGCAATCGAATGCCTTTGATAAGTCGCAAAACACACCAAGTGCATCATGCGAGTTCTCCCAGGCATCAAAAATTTGCTGTACAAGCTCAACACCGGCATCGGTTGTTGAGCGACCCCTTGTGAAACCAAATTGTTTACTATGCAGAAAGTTATTACTATAAAAATATGATTGCATTTGATCTAGCATAATCTTTTCAAAAATCTTACTAAAGGTGGGTAGCACGGATATGGGTCTAAAATTTGTGGGGTCAGATGTGCTACCCGATTTATGCAATGGAGTTATTTTACTATGTTTCATTAGATCAGGAAAAACACCACAGTCAACACATTGATTAAAAATGCTAGCCAGAATAGGAGCTATTGTCTCAATTACTGATCTAGAAACATCCACGGAGTTACCCCACAGATCCGCGGTTTTCTTTTTATTCAATTGGTTAAAATATTTGATTATGTCTTTAGAGTTAACATATTTAAATTTAAATTGACTAGTACCTTGTGTTATGTTTTCTTTTAATATTGATTCAGCAGCAATGGGGGAGGAGTCCAAGGATTTTGTAGTTGAAACTGGAATATCAGTAAAAAAATTCTCAAATGCTGTAGCAACTTCAGTATCTGATGTAACATTTCTATTTTCAATGTTTAAATTAAAGCTGGTATTTCGAGATTTAGATTTTCCAGTTTCATTGTTTATAATGTTCCATGTCATTTTAATTTTGTCATTACTATTCTTAATCTTACAACTTAAATAATTTGATTTAGCTGTGCGACATACCTTTTTAAATAACTTAGAATAATTACGTACATACTCTCTGAATC
The DNA here is from genome assembly GCA_902850365.2 of Chilo suppressalis. Taxonomy (NCBI): domain Eukaryota; kingdom Metazoa; phylum Arthropoda; class Insecta; order Lepidoptera; family Crambidae; genus Chilo; species Chilo suppressalis. The sequence goes on from OU963894.1 coordinate 3,615,358, forward strand.
TTTCAGTAGTATTAATGCTGCGTTCATTGTATAGTTCATAAAGTTTTCTTCTACTGTTATGTATGCCTGGGGTGGCCCACTCACTGAAGGTTACTGCATCACTAACACATATGGTTTTGGGAACGAAGACGTCATTAAATTCTTTACAAAATATATTAAAAAAATCATTATACAACTCATTTGGACTGTCTTTATACTTTAAATAACTCAACTTCCTATCTAATTGAATTTTAAAACGCTGTATACGATTAACTGATTTTGGCACAATAGTGATACATTTCTTGGTTACATTTTTATTTGGATGTGGAAAAGTAATCAACTGACCACAATGATCACTATCTAGTTGATTAACGATTCTTTTTTTATGTGGTATTATATCCGTATAAATATTGTCAATACAAGTGGCCGAAGTGGCCGTTATTCTAGTAAAACTCGTATATAATATATATAGATATAACTCGTTTAGAATCAGCTTAGCTGTGTAGTATAATGTCTAAGCAATTAACAAAGTATCAGGGAGTTGTTCAGTGAAGACTGGAAATTAAACAACAAAGTAGAAATAAAGGTTAGTTTTAAATTAATTAGTTCGTACTAAGAGAGTGTATTGTCTGCAGATAATGCGTATCTTTAGACACGCTCCGTGGCTTTACGACTGTTTGGCTCAACTATGAGTGGGTGACCACGCTTCTCTTTTATTTTTTAAGAAACTTTTATAAAATGTAAAAAAAAATTACCAATAAAAAAAATCACAAGTAGATATTAAATAATTATAATTTTGTGAACAATCTATTATATCATGTATATGTAAATTTTTTCAATAATAAATAAATAAATATTTCCGACACTCACACCAATTAGCCTAGCCCCAAAGTAAGCACTATAAGGCTTGTGTTATGGGATGCTAGGGTAACGGATAGAATACATATACTGTACATATATAAGTATATTTATATAAATACATATTAAACATCCATGACTGGAGTACAAATGCTCGTATTCATCACACAAACATCTGCCCCCACCGGGATTCGAACCCGGGACCTCTCGAGTCGGCGACAGCCATGAAACCCGGCGTACAAACCACTCGGCCACGGAGGTCGTCAATATTATGTGGAACAATTAAATATACTTATCGATTGATGTTAACCTATTATTTAATCAGTACAAGACCTTAACACAACAGGATTTGCAGTAACTTGGTGCTAATTATAGGCAAACCAAATAAACGCATTAGACGGGAGCCTTTCCTAGGCTATCTTAGGCCAATGCTAATCATAAAAAATGGAGTGCCCAAAAGAAAACATGTTAATGATGAAGAGAGTGACAAATTGTGGAAGAAAATAAAAAGTATGGAGAAAAAATTAAAAAAACTAATATAAACATATTTAAGAATAAATTGAAGCAGCATCTTATAAAAAAAGCATATTATACTGTTGATGAATTTATGAATGAAAAATAAATTTAATTTAATTTAACTTAATTATGCTTGACCTGTTTATTTGATTTTATTTAGTTTGACTTAATTATGTTTGACCTATTAATTTGATTTGATTTGATTTAATTTGATACGATATGATTTTGATTTGACTATTATGATATGATATGATTATGATGACATGATATGATATAAATTTACTTGATTAATTTTTAAAATGGATTGATTTTGTTTAAATTTGGTTGGACCTGATGTGATTTAATATGATCAACAATTAATTGAAATTAATGTATGTAATGTTAAGCTTAAGTTTGTTGCAACACCCCAACGGGGTCATGTACCACTCTCTATTAAGTATGTAAGACCTTATAATAAAAAATGTACATGAGCAATGTGATATAAATAAATAAATAAATAAAACGTAAGAGGCGCCTGCGCCGTTCAACATCTAGTGACTCCTCTACGCCGAGTAATTTAGAGGTACCGTCGATAAATGAAGGTTGGTAAACCATTAATTGTTATTACCTTATATCCAAATGCAATGTGCATAGCACGACACTATACATTTTTAAATATGGTAGGTAGCTATTGTCTTGCGAGTTTTATATAAAATGTGTGCACATCTGGAATGGATGTTGCCTTACAATAATTCCCTATAGTGTATGGTTCCTTGTGGTTAGTACCGACTAGTAGGTGTGTCTACTACAGTGTATAGCTCGTAGTAACTATTAACTTATGGTACTTACATGCCCAAACTGCAGTGTATAGTTCTTTGTGACTATAACCGAGTAGTATTTGATTACCTACTGAGAATTGTTACTGAAAACGCGTTTTTTTAATTTTTTCGCATATTAATATACATAATAATAATTGATTATGACCTGCTGTCCGGTACCTTTTTTCTACAAGTAATTAGTAGTTGTAGTAGAGGAGCTCGATGGCGCAGGTGGTTAGCGCGTTCGGCTGCGATCGTCGTAGTTAAGCAACTTTCGCAGTGGTCGGTCATTGGATGGGTGACCAAAAATTTCTATCTCGAATTCCTCCGTGCTTCGGAAGGCACGTTAAGCCGTTGGTCCCGGTTGCATCTGCAATTGTTAGCACCCGCCAATCCGCACTGGACCCGCGTGGTGGGTCATGGCCCAATCTCCATTCCATCCATAGGGAAGGCCTGTGCCCCAGCAGTAGGGACATAAAAGAGGCTGATGATGAATTGGTAGTTGTGAAAAGTGCAGTATTTTATAACGATAGTACTTTGGGCCTCTATTACAGACGTCGAAGACCAGTTACCTGTGTACGAGTAACACGATGACAATGATGATTTCAACACTGCCGACAATGCGGAGCACGCTTTCAGGCTCCCTTCACTAGTGGCGGACAGGGTGAGTATAACACCTAGTACTTCGAGGGACCCTGCGCCACCAATACGGGCGCCTACGCACAGCTGATGGTGACCAACTTCGAGACAATGAAACAGTTCTTGATGATGAAATTTTATTGTTTTTGGGGGATATACTTAGTAAAGATAAAAAATTGTGACCAAAACTCCAGAATAACATGGCAAAAACATGGGAGCATGTAGCTACATCAGGTGTAACAAAAATTGTAAAAAAGAAGTTTTTAGAGAAATACTTAACGTATTTGTTTCTTAGGTTTTCACGCACATCACTCATTAAATAAAACTAGTTTCAACGGGTTAATGCACGAAACTTTATTTATTTATTGACGTTTCGCAGCCTTTTCAGGTCTGCTTCTTCAGAATGATTTTTTATTTAATGCATTAACCCGTTAAATACTTAACGCCTGAAAACTGTAAACTAATTGATCTACCAATCTTAAACTTAGATGTAAAGGCCGCGAACCGGGGGAATACGGTCCCCTCATCTAAATGAGATAGCAGGTCGTATATGGCAATTCTGTGAAAAGCGTAATTTATATGTTTTTTCTTCATATATTGAATCCAAAGATAATTTTATTGCTTATAAAAGTTGTTTATAACTAATCTCTTCGAACGAAGCATCTCGTATAATTATGATGGAATTTCACATAAGGTAAGTTCGTTTAATCACTAATATCATTTGTAATGGAAAGTGATTTCATGAGTTATCTCAAATTGAAGTCATTTTTAAACTTGACGGCTCTGTATACAATACAGGGAGAAAAAAACAGTCTTTGCTGAGTTTCTTGGCGATTCTTGTCAGTACAAAGTCACCCGCCGTAGATTTGCGAACCGAGATGGCGTAGCTTTTCGACATTCTAAAGTGCTTGTAACAGCCTAGACTGAATAAATGATTTTGATTATGATTATTTACCACTGAGCAAGTGCTGCTTGTTGATTGGTTTTGAATTCTTCAATAATAATTATAAAAGTAATAGATGTAACAGAAGTTTCACTGTAAAATACAATTTTATACATATTTATAATTACTATATTATCAAATTATACCCACACAAGGACGCGGACGCTGTCTCTGGATAAGTACAAAGAAATGTATCATTTTACCAATTAAAAATAAAAAAAAAATAGGAGGAAACATCAATCTCAATCCTTTTTTTTTGCGAAAGCATGGTAACACTCGGCGTAGTGCCACTTACAAAGGAAGCGTTTTAGTGCAGCCTTAAGGCGCGTTTATTCTATTATCTCTGGTCTTACTGAGCCAGTATTAAGATTTATTTATTGCTGGTTTAATACAGATTTCCAGATAATAGAAGAGAAATGTTGCACATATTCCATTGAAACGCATCGAAGTAAATAGTTGAAAATGCTCTAAAGTGAGGTTATTTTTATTAGCCAATGTTATGCTACACATGATTACAGGTTTTAAGGCACTGATTAAAAAAAAACCGGTCTAGTGCTAGTCATACTCGCGCATGAATGGTTCCGTACCATTATCTTCACATCATTAGACACTAGCAATAATACTGTGGCGGCGACATCTATATGCCCCACAGATATACAACGGATGGAGGAAATCATTACTCACCATCCTCAAGAGATGGCGTTACCTGCACTGTGATCAATATTAGTATGGAAGCCTACATCGCGCAAATGAAATTCGAAGGCTCTTCATATATACGATGCCCGACAAACTTCAGTCGGGCCGCGGCCCCCGAGCTAACATCACCCAGCTCGGAGGAAGATCTTCCCCTTTGGCCTTCCTACTATACTGAGAACAAAGTTTGTCGTATGCAAGCCGCACTTATATATTTATTTAATTCTGTTTTTAGTATTTGTTGTTGAAGCGGCAACAGAAACACATCACTCGTGAAAATTTTTACTCTCCAGCTATCACGGTTTATGGGATACAACCTGGTGACAGACAGACAGTTGGACAGTGCAGTCTTAGTAAAAGGGTCTTTGTCCTTTGGCTGTGGAACTCTAAAATGGAAAACAACACTGCTATAATTCTTCGTAATATCTTTTTAAAAATAAAATGGGCTATTCTAACTTGTTCTATTGTTATTATTGGAGCTCGATGGCGCAAGTGGTAAGCGCGTTCGGCTCCGATCGTTGAAGTGAAGCAACTGTCGCAGTGGTCGGCCATTGGATGGGTGACCAAAAATTTAATATTCGAGCTCCTCCGTGCTTCGGGAGGCACTTTAAGCCGTTGCTCCCGGCTGCATCTGCAGTCGTTAGTACCCACCAATCCGCACTGGGCCCGCGTGGTGGGTCATGGCCCAATCTCCCTATTCCATCCATAGGGAAGGCCTGTGCCCCAGCAGTGGGGACATTAATAGGCTGATGATGATGATGATGATTCTAACTTGTCCCTACGAAAATTTCCCTTCTTGTAGGAAATAGTGGATTTTAATTCTATTTATTGATAGTCCTCTTCAAAAGTGTTTTATTACACTCTTGAAGCACTATTGACCAACCTTACTTCAAAGCCACGTTAATTATAAGTTACAAATCACCTCGCTCGTAGGTTTGATGACTGCCACTCTTTCGAACAAGCCCGAAAATGTCTCAGTACCATTAGACCACAGAAAACCAAGAAGTAAAAGCCCATTAGACTTTGAAAAAGCTTTTGATACGATCAAGATCGGCTGTTGCTGCAGTCTCTTCAAAAGTGCCAAGTAGAATAAAGGTACGTCGAGGTGTTTCTAACATAACCTTGTTTTGTAATACATGCGGTGGTGACCTTTAATTAAAAAAGCATCTAATTATCGCCGATGCTTGCTATCTTATATTGGTGTATATCTTGTTGGTAGTCCTTAAATAAATAAATAAAAAAATACATTTAAAAGATATCTTAAATCTAAATAAAAAAAATCTAGCAAAATAGGACTCATTTTTTTTCTAACAAAATTTTATTAACATTTAAACATCTAGCAGTTCAATGCTTACTAAATAAAAATGATAAGATATCTTAACAAAAACGCCACTATGCATTTGCAGAATTTATGTATTACTAGCTGACTCGGCGAACTTCGTACCGCCCAAAAGTAATAATTTGCAATAAATTAAAATTGCGACTATAATTTGAGATTTAAACTATCCTATCTCTCAAGTTGGATCGAACTGCACATGGTGTGCGAATTTTATTATAATCGGTTAAGTGGTTTAGGAGTCCATTGAGGACAAACATTGTGACACGAGATTTATATATATTAAGATTTAAGAATTCGTCGAATGACGTTCGACAAACCAAAGATAAATTAGTGAATCTGCGAAGTAGCTTCATATTGACCTTTTATTATGGTAAATTTATGGAGAGAACTTAAGAGACTACAGATTGGCCTTTTACTACATCATATTTGTATCGTATTCGTCTAACTTTTCCTTTATATTCACGTTCAGTGTGTTTTCAAGTGCCTACGGTACATTTGAATATTGCATTCGAGCAACACTCGGAGTTTCTGAATCGGTTTAATATTGTTTGCTATCAAATAGTTATTTCAACGAGCATATACTTTCGTGGAGTTATTATTTGGCATTTTGATAAAACAGCCGCCGCTTTTGCTCCATGTTTTGAAGATTTCTGTTGGAATCATTTATCATTTCTTGTGTAGCAATTAAAAGGAGACCCTCAATTTTTGCCCAATTTTATACCTTGGTACAAATTATTTTAAAAACACATCTAAAATTATGCTTAAAAGACTCATTCATAAAAATCTCAATAAATTCAATAATAATTGCTGAAAATTTGAATTAAAACAGGGAATCTACGTATAAAGAAACGTTATTACTTACACACAATTTGTCATTGGCTGACATATGATAGCTCATTCATTTCAGCCATTTAGCCATATGAATAACATAAAAACAAGAATTATAATAATATCAGCTTACAAATCACTAAATCAAAAACAAAATAATTAAAACTACATAATTGGTTAAAATAAAAACTAAATTACAAATGTCAACAAAAAAATTACAAAATTAAATTAATAAAATTACAAATTTAAAATTATTACATTATTATGATATTTAATTACATTAAATTCTACAAGTACAGTTCTACAGTCCAGTAATTACATATAGGACACTGGGACCCACCCCCTACAATCTTCAAGATGCTATTGTGGCTGTCACGAACTCTCTTCATGAGAGAAGTAACTTTTTTGCGCATTATAGCATAGAGTCATTTGTTCGCGTTTCGGCAAACATACCTGCCGCGCTGCAGCGCCACGGCAGCCCCAACAGCATCCTGAAAGCACTATTATATTGCACATGTAGTGCGTTGTAAGTCTTCTGCTTATAACTCACCCATAGGCTGCCAGTGTAAAAAGATTGGCGGAAAGCCTTAAAAGGAGTTATCTTAACTGGCTCTAAAGATCGCGCAAACCTACGGGCGATCATGTTGCTTCTGACCGTCAACGCCCTCGCGCTCAATATCTTGGTCATCTTTCAGGTCTTCTGTTACAATGTGGCCCAGGTATTAGTACTGCTTAACCTTCAACAACGCCGCTCCGGACAGCCTGACAGGAGGCACATTTTGTGGAGAATCGTTACCCGCGGTGAAAACCATTATCTCACTTATTCTTTATTACTTCTCATTATCTAATTGTAGTATTGTATTTCAGCCCATGAACTTTCGCGTAGGTCTCACTCACGTGCAAAAATCTCCGGAGCGTACTGATCGACGGGCTCAGCAGCACCATACCGTCCGCGTGACTGATGTTGTTGACATTAACGCAATCGATTTAACATCAAAGTTGCAAAGCCTAATAGAGGTCAACTCCCTTGTCTCACCCTGCACCTCAACCCGTATTCCTCCGATATCTCGTCCTCCCGTCTCAGCCAATTTACCTGATTCTCATACCAGTGCCTGAAGATGCCTGTGAGCTCAGACGGACGATTCACCCCATCCAGTTTATCGCAAAACACTGGATGTGATACCATATCAAAAGCTTTGGACAGATCTAAGAAGCACGCATACACTAACGTGCGCGTTCGTCTCCGTGTAGTATCTGACATCTAGCACTCTCTATTGATAACTCTTTTTGTAACCCAAATTGGGCAACGTGCAGGTTAATGTGCTAACTCAAGCGATCAAGAACACCGTCAAACACCTTAGCTGCTATTGTTGCCAATGAAATGGGTCTATAATTGGTTTTATGTAGTATTTAATACTATTGGTTTAAATTCATTTCCTTGATTGTGATTGGTTGTATCAAAAATCACGCGATTTCTGTAGCTAATTGTCATTAACTTAAAGATGTCGATTTAACTTATTATATTATCTGTGTTGCCATTAATTTAAATGTTTGAATGACATTTTTATGCGGTACAAATGGATAATAAACTCCATGTGTATTGTAGATGAATTAGGCATATTTTTCTACACATAAATGCATGATAATACTTGAGGTACAAAATTTGGATCCATTGTAATGGTGAAGATAAACGGTAGGTTGGACTGTCCGGATCTGTTGGCGAGGATGGGACTGAGCGCGCCGCATCGACGAACTCGACATACCCCTCTACTTCATGTTCCGTTTCACCCAACCAACTACGGAAAAAACTCGGTTCTTTCGCGTTTGTGCCAAACTTACAATGATAAGTTTTCAAAAATCGATCTTTTTGCTTACTCCAAAATTTCATTTAAATCCAGAATTATTGATAACATTCTCGGCGACACTGTGTAGCATTGGTACGTGGTTGTTTATGCATAAAATATCTGTCTTATTATTTTATATTTGTTCTTGAGTGATTATCATTATGTAATTTTTATTTTTATTTAACTGAGCAGCACGATTTAATTTTAAATCTTGAAAACACTTTCGGTGGTTGTGTGCAGTTATGCAGGGTGGGATATAATATAGTAAAATGGTTAGCATTTCGTAGTCAATAGGCTAGTTGACCCTTTTTGGAAAAAGGTTTTAAATGGTTAATAAATGTTCTATTAGACCGAAAAAAATGTATTGTATTTTTTTTAAACCTAGAAAGCTACAAATCTTTAATTTTAAAATAGACTTTTCATGGACATACAAAAACGCTGTCGGCCATTTTAGTCTATAGATTGTCTATGCTATGACGTGAACTGTGGTAAACAAAAACTCGTAAACACGTAGAAAATTACTTTTAACTGAGTTTATAATAAAAAAAATCATTATTTCTAATAAATACCACGAAAAATAAAGTAATTATCATTACTGTATTGTACGAGAATATAAAAACACATCCTTGAAGACTCCAGGAAAGTTGTGGATTAAAGTGCCGAAAGAAATTAACCTACGCAACTTTATTACACTTATTCATATGTTGTATCAGTTTTATGTTTATTACTACATTGTAATACTAAATGCACTATACTTACATAGATGCCTTGTCGTTTCTCTGCTCCGCAGAGCAGAAATCGGGGTTTAGTGCAACAAATTCACCAACCATCAATGCGTCAATTCTTGGTAGATTTGTGCTTTCTGCTTTCACAAAGCCGGCATCCATAACTTGTTTAGTCAAAAAAAAAAGAGTTTACTGTTTTTTTCTTTCCTAAAGTTAAAAGTGTTTTAAGATAAATTTAGTCAGACGAAAGAATCCACCTACAGTAACACGCGAATGACATTTAGTTGTTTACCACAAGAGACGTCAAAATCATGGCGAATGTGGCGAACAAGGGCGAACAGCGTTTTTAGTGTTTAAAAAATATAGACTAAAAAATATTTTTTAAAATTAAATTTCTACAGCAATCTTCTGCTTTTATGAAGTGAAATCGATATATTAAGGTTCCTTAGACTAAACACTTTAAGAAATAAACATTTATTTAATACAATTCGACATGAGTAAACTAGCCTATTAACTGTAAACATTTGTTTTCATAGATACCCATATCGTTTGAAAGGCATTTTGTTGAGTTATAGAAGCTGAAATAGAATTGCTTTCAGTATTGTTTCCATCAGGATTTCACCTAGCTTAAAGCAGTTGAATGTTTCTGACCGTAAACACAATATACTGTAAATTAATTTATGGAAAATCTGTAATTAGCCTTACTGTTGGTTTACACTATACTTAAATACTTTTGCCGTTGATTTTCAAATAAATAAATAAATAAAAATAAAAAAAAGAGTAAAACTGGAAACGAATATTTCAAAATCAGAGATGGCCAAGAAAGTTGGATGGTCAATGGAATATCAATGTAGAGGTTTTTATGTTATACCGTGCGTTTCATGTTGGAGACTGATATAAGTTTATTTCGATTTTCCGTCATGTCGTTATTACTCTAAAAGCTAGTATGGCTTATGATTACACTTGCAACGAATAGTATATTCGGCAGTATACCGAAAATTTGGCGAGGCCCCTGACCGAATAGCCGAATATTAGGCAAAAGTATTCGGCTGGATTTTAGCGCCAAAAACTTGTACAGACGTGATTGTTTCGCGCTCCTTTGTTTTGTTCTAATCTGCCGTTCTCAAGCTAAAATGCGGCTAAATGACAAAACCAACTTTTGAGATATGGCCAAAAACGGCGCGTAAACTTTAAATTATTGCTATTATGTAACCATTCATCACATGACTGAATGAATTAAAAACTGTTAACTTGTTTAATACAGAAAATGATTAAATTAATAAATTATGTACCTGTTTTATGTACCTATGACTATTTAATAAATGATTATAAAATAAATGAGAACCTTACCCTTCTAAATTTTGATTACCACAATAATTCAAATACATAGAATCCTCCATTTTTCCACTTCAGAAGATGATTATGTACCTGTGTTATGTACCAATGACTACTTAAATGATTATATAACAGAAATGAAAAAATATATGTAAACAGTCGATTTTAATTTTTCATTTTACCAATTATTACTCTATGACAAAATATATTATTTAAGTATTCGGTATTTGGCCGAATAATATGTAGATATTCGGTATTCGGCCGAATATAATAAAAGCAGCCGAATACCGAATAGTAACCAATATTTGTTGCAAGTCTACTTATGATGCTTCCACTAAATTATCGCATACAATTGCCCCGGAGTCTTGTGTAAACACATACAAGGTGTTCGCCCGTTCGCCACAGGCTTATTACCTAATTAGTGGCCTCATTGGAAGTTAAACGGCGCGCGGTGCAGGCTAGAGGTGGTTTGGTGACTAAAACCGGAGACTTTTAAACATTTTCGTGGTGTTTTTATTATTATTATTACTATTAGCTTCTGTGGATCCTTGCTGCTACTTTTTCTTTTTACTATTTTCGTAAAATTTGACAAAAATTTTGAAGATTGCCTAGATCTAACGATGGAAATTAGTGTCGCGGTAGTTTATCATTGGTCGCGGTCAAAACAGTTTTATTTTTTAAATAGATTGATCTAGTGGAAAAACTCCGAAGAATAGATTTATTATAGTTTTTTTTTTATTCCTCCCAGGTGTGGGAGCAGGTGTGAAATCCTCATGGATACCTTACAGCCGGCTGCAAGGTTATGTCAGACTCCTACTGACTAAAACACACCCGTAGTTTAGCTTAGGGCCTGAAGGGCCTTACAAGCTTCATCTGAAGCGATTATCCCCTGAGAGGGGAATAATGCAGTTTTATTAAAGCTCGTATCTTCATCTCCGCCGCGGCGTGCGGGGAATCTTTTCTGGCGATAGGCCACTTAAGAGGTGTCGGGTTCGCGTCTCGTTGTCAGACGAGACGGTCGTTGGGGTTGACCCCCGCCTCCGCTTCTTCACACGTCGCCCTCGGCGCGGTTAAGCCCACCGGGTGAGACCCATGAGGGAGGCCCAGTGAGCGACCAGCGAGCGGGCGACGGACTTCAGAGGGCGGGGGTGGTGTCGTATCCGGGGGTAGGTTGATTTCTTCTTTTCTCGGACTGCCCGAACTTTATAAAGTCCGCGAACAGTCCGAGAATTGGAGCATCTTTCGGAGTGCGTCTTCCATGGATGGTGGCAGGTCATGAGAGTCGTGGCTTGCTTCGCTAGGTGGTGTGGTGGCGGGGGGCGTGTCCGTCGGCGATACATTCGCTCGACGGGGTTTTCTGCGGCTGGTAGCCGAGGGAGGAGCGTTCGCGGGGGCCATCAGTGTGGCCGGTGCGTGCTAGCTCACCTCGGCGGGCTGTTGGATTGGTTCAGTAGTCGGGCGGCCTGTGCGGGCCACAGTAGTGGCGCGGCGGTTGCGCGCCTCGCGCTGTAGCGCGGGGCACGCGCTGTGATTTGCCGGATGCGCGCCTGCGCAGTTAGCGCAAGTCGCGGGTTGCGTGAGCGGGCGGGGGCAGTCGGCGGCAGCGTGCGGGTCACCGCAGCGCACGCAAGCAAGCGCGCGGTGACAGCCAAGGCTGGAGTGGCGGAACCCCTGGCAGCGGTGGCACTGCGCGGGGGCGTTCTTCCTTCCTCTCCAGGCTTCAATGGTGATCCCGGCCATACTCAGGAGATTACTCACCGAGTAGATGGCCGGGATGATGTCGGGAGTACGGCGGAGTGCAGCGTAGTACAGCGAGTCGGGGCGGCCTGCTCGCGCCCGGATCTGCTTCGCGTATTCTACGGTGAAGCCCTTCTCAGCGAGGGCCTCGGTGACGTCATGCGGTGTGGTGTCAAGGGGCAATCCGCGGATTGCCACCTTGAGGCTGCGGTCCTCTGGGCGGGCGTGCGAGTACCAGCTCAGTCCGGCCTGTCCCTCCAATCCGGAGAGGTAGGCCAGGACGAGCCGGCCCTCGTCGTCATCGGCCGGTGAGAAGCGCACGCCCGTACCAAACGGGCGTACGCTGGGCGGTCGTCCAAGCTTCTCATGTAAGGCGCGCAGGTGCTTCGGCCAGTCCCGCAGCTGCTCGACCACAATCGGCGGGTGCTTACGGACCCGTTGGCACGTGGGAGCGCCGCGGGAGGCCGCCTGCGCGGTCGGCTCGGCTGTGGGTGGTGCGGCGGTTGGTGATTTTTCTTCATCGGTGTCGGGGGTAGGCGCGAAAATGTTTGCGGCCTCGGCGTACGACTGCGTCGGTACAGCAGTCTGTGCGTGCTCTGTCGGTACAGCAGTGTGTTCTATTTCTTGTGTGGTGGTGGGGGGGGGTGGTTTCTTCCCTGGGCTGATGGTCGTCTTCACCCTTGGGGATCTCTGCCTTTGCGGGTAGGGTTACCAGCAGGGATGCAGGAGCGTCTCCTTGGCTGCGTTTGCGGCGGTGGCGCGGGCCGCGCGATTGTGTCGCGCGGGAGCGTCGTTCGTCCGGATTTATTCCAGATTGGTAATATTTTTGCGGCGGCGGTAGCTCGAGTGATCGGAATTTTATGTAATCACACGCCTCGATCAATCTCTCGTCTGTAGGGCTGCGGTTCGTGGTATGTGCTTCGTCTTCTTCCATGAGGCGGATGTACACCCAGATCCAGTCCGTCAACTTCTGCGACAGGAGACCGGAGTCGATGAGACGGGACGACATCGCTGCGTCCAATTCATATTGGACGCGAGGCGATCCCGTACCGCTCTTCCTGGCCGCGTAGAGGGTCTTTATCTGGGCCAATCCAGCGTCTCCCTGGAGGTTTGGTAGGGGTGGCGTCCAGTAATCGGTGGCCATTGCTGCGAAGGTGGTCTGCGTCGGCGCGATCTTGGCCGAGCGCTGCCTTGCGGCGCGCTCAGGCCTGTGGCTGTTTGAAGCGGTGATCCACGCTGGCGCGGTGTAGCCAGGCAGTGCTCGCGGAGCGATAAAGTCTCAGCTTTACGTAGGAGCACTTGGGTATGGAGAGATCCGTGCGCGGCGACGTAGATACAGTCCTCAGTTTTATTAAAATCTAACGGCATCTATATATAAAAATGATACGCAACAAGAGGATAGCGCGAGTCACAATCGTACAGCACCATCTATCGCCGCACGGCGTAAACACATATCTTAACATAATCAGACCTCTTATAATAGGCTTTACTAATAAGTATAGGTAAATCTGTATAGGTAACTCATTAATCAGTTGGAAGAAACGGCTCTTGTTGTTAATGAAGCTTTCACAAGACCCGATTTATTTTACTGAATGCTACGTTGTAAAGTCCTTGAAAAGAAAACAGGCCTCTATCTATACGGTGGGTCCGGCGTCGGAAATGGCGGAAAACGTTATTTTTTCCCTTTACAAATGTATTATCATTCATTTACTGAGGACGTGGAAACTCCGTCGATTTGTTGATATTTGCCGAATACGGCAACAAGGGTTCGACGTTTTGAATTTATAATGGCTGTAGCTCCAGTCGGCTACGGACGGCTATAGGAAAGCGCAATTAATACTTAATGAAGCGCATGTATTATATTTGTGCGCAGTTAGAGAGGTGTTACTGTGATATAGTAGGTACATTCATGTAGCGACCAGCAAAACAGGCATTGATGAACGTAAGCCGAGGCACACATAGAAAGAATGAAAAACATTTTATTGACCCTTACAGCATGAAATATGTGAAACAGAACGGAACATCAAATAAAACATAGACAATAAAAAAAATGGGTGCGTGTACTTATGTAGGCGCGTGAGAAGTTATACTTCTTTTTGGAATTATTAAAAAATAGTTTTTAATTGCATGCAGAAAATTAATTACAATAAGATAATAAAAGGATTGGCAAAGGATAGTCAACGCAGTCAATAAAGTTCAGTTTTAATTTGAAAAATTTAATAAATAATCAAAATATTCAATTTAAATCACTACTGAATTTAAGTTATTAGTCCATATGTAATTAGCACTTGTAAGTAACTAAAACACGTTGTGTCTATATAGAAACTAGAAACATGTGGATAAATATTATAAATATGAAAACAGTGATCAGAGGCGACGAGCGTGCCAACATTGTTTTTGACAACGCGATCATCTTATGGAGCTCCGTGGATCGTTCAAAGTACCTTTCGAACAGACCCACCACCAACCACTTAGTGGTTAATAATCCACCATTATTAGACACTAACATTCATAACGCGCCCGCGGCCAACTTCATGGTGTTACTATTGTGTTACAGTGATGCGCGCGCATCTCGAAATTTCACTCACATGATTTTTTCATAACGCGCCCGCGGCTAACTTCATTATGTTACTTTTGTGTTACAGTGATGCGCGCGCATCTTAAAATTTCACTCTCATAATTTTTTCATAACGCGGCTAAAGAAGTATAACTTCAAAAAAGAGAACTAAATACTAGGTCGTAGTGCGTGCCGTGCGAGGCCAACAGGTCGCTGGCTCAGCTATGCTCTGTGGCAGTCGCTTTCCCGATACCACAGTAGCGCTGATTTTCAGCCAGCGCCTTATGGTAATACGTATGTATACGTATTGCATCACTGCCTTGTTGTAGTCAAGGTTTGGTACTTTTCTCAAATAATGCTCGGAAATTATACCAAGTAGTACACTCGCGGAAAGACCCGCTCTCTCACCCATACTGCCATAATCGCTTGCAGTAGCGGCGTAGTAAAAATTCATTCATAGACATGTAATTATAGCTGTCTTACTTTTTCGTATAGCGCTGTCGCGATCACGATGCGGATGACAAATTGCAACTAAAACAAATGGAATTCAATTCATTATTCAATCAATGAAATGTTCGACGCAAAGGCGGGGCGTAGTAAAAACTACGGTAGAAATCGTTCAAAGCATTTTGTTCGCCAAGTGACAGAGCGCTAAAATTCCGCGATAGTACCTAGGCAGAACTTTCGAAATTTTGGAAACTCAATAACGGACAAAATTCAAAAAAATTCAAAATTCAAACTCATTTATTCAGTCTAGGCTGTTACAAGCTCTTGTGAAAGTCAAACGCTACGCCATCGGTTCGTAAATCTACGGCGGGAGACCTTGTACTGAGAAGAACCGGCAAGAAACTCAGCAAGGGCTATTTTTTTCTCCCTGTTTTGTTTCACACAGTGTCGTCAATTGAAAGATGACATCAAAAATTGAATACATGTGTTGATGTCAACTTCCATCACATTAATATTATTAATTAACAAAAGTTAAGTATAACTAGGTACTATTTTTAAATTTAGAAGTGGCGATTAAACAATTTTCAACCGAATTAGCAAAGTAAAACGACAGTCTATTTTGTTAAGCCCAAGGACTTATCATTTATGAAATCTTTTACAGACAGTAATGTTTCCCGTGTCAAAGTGTTCATTTGTTTTTTTGGGGGAGGCCTATGTCCAGCAGTGGACGGAGAAAGGCTGATGGATGGATGGTACCTCGGCACTGCTGCATTCTTTATACAACATTTTATTATTATTTGTTACTCTAACAGTGACAGGAGTATATATTTCGTGGAAATTTTAACCATCTACTTAGTAGGCTTCATAGGCTTGTTGAAAATATATCGATGTATCGATATATCGATATTTTTTGTTCGATATAGCGATATTTTTTGCCGATATATTTTGATTCGATATATCGATACATCGATACAAAATAACCAATATCGAAATTCGTATCAAAAACGATATTTTTTTAATTATTAGCGGCATAATCACCATTTAACTAAATTCGTATCTGGAAAAATCGTAACTGGATCTCAGATTAATGATATTCAACGTATCTATGATCTGTGCTGTATTTAGTATTGTCTATTTCATCATTCGGAAATAGGGTCTATATTTAGGGAGATAATTTTCGTTCCATTATTATTGAAAATTGGTCCGATATATCGATATATCGATGTTTTTTTCGCGATATATGGGAGCCGATATTGATATTTTTTAAAATATCGATGTATCGATATATCGATATTTTTTTCAACTTTCGACATCCCTAAGGCTTCACAAGATACATCAATGACTGACTGACGGACAGAATAATGCTTCTTATATTATATAGAAAATAACCCTCACATCCAACATACATAGGTAACATTTGAAACGATGCACATTTAGCAAAAAAATCTACGCCATCAAGAAACTGATAAACCTACATGGCTATTAAAAGGTATGTATTTTAATAAAACCTTATAAAAACAATTTACTCTGTAAGTAATTTTGATGAAATTTTTTGTGTGTGTTCAAGGGGATCTGAGAATGGTTTAGATTCACAAAGACGTGTAGACAGGACAACGTCTGTCGGGTCCGCTAGTATATATATATATATATATATATAACTATTATTTATTAAGTCTATTTCCTATAACAGTAGTAATAAATTATTTTTAGTTTAATTTTTATTGCACTTTCTTTTTCCCGCTAAGTTGTGAATCTCCGACACCACCTAGGTTGGCTGGAAGAGATCTCTTTTAGAGATATGTTTTAACTATATGATGCAATAAAGAGTATAATAAGAATAAAGGTAATTCCCCTTTAAACTGCGCTCCATACCTTTATTGGTGTTGCGATGAGAAGAGCGAGCCTCTCCCGAGGCAATAAAGGTCGGTGCACACTCAACAGTTTCCGATCGCGGCTGTCGCCAAGAAATACGAGCGGCGGCGAGGCAATAAAAGTAAATATGCCTCGGATTACTATAACAGTGCTCGTAAAACGCTACGTATACGAAAAAAGGGTGTGACAACGGAACCGGTGGAATGTTTCGATAGAAATACAAATTTTTAAATTAAATAATAAAAAAAAAAAATGATGTGGTGTCGTGGGACACCAGGTAGGAACGAAGTTCCTTCGGCTAATGTAGAATCGACTCAAATTGCAAACTCGCTTGTGTATGCGACTGTCGCGCCTGCGCACGTCTCATTTAACGGTTTTATCGCTCTACCACCCCCTATAACTTCACACATATTCACTGTTGGTGCAGCATCACAATATTTCAGTGATGCACCCTCGTCGCTCTACCACTCCCCATAACTTCACACATATTTAGTGTTGGTGTAATATAACAATATTTCAGTGATGCACCCTCGTCGCTCTACCACCCCCTATAACTTCACACATATTCAGTGTTGGTGTAATATAACAATATTTCAGTGATGCACCCTTGTCGCTCTACCACCCCCTATAACTTCACACATATTCAGTGTTGGTGTAATATCACAATATTTCAGTGATGCACCCTCGTCGCTCTACCACCCCCTATAACTTCACACATATTCAGTGTTGGTGTAATATCACAATATTTCAGTGATGCACCCTTGTCGCTCTACCACCCCCTATAACTTCACACATATTCACTGTTGGTGTAGTATCACAATATTTCAGTGATGCACCCTCGTCGCTCTACCACTCCCTATAACTTCACACATATTCAGTGTTGGTGTAATATCACAATATTTCAGTGATGCACCCTCGTCGCTCTACCACCCCCTATAACTTCACACATATTCAGTGTTGGTGTAATATCAAAATATTTCAATGATGCACCCTTGTCGCTCTACCACTCCCTATAACTTCACACATATTCACTGTTGGTGTAGTATCACAATATTTCAGTGATGCACCCTCGTCGCTCTACCACTCCCTATAACTTCACACATATTCAGTGTTGGTGTAATATCACAATATTTCAGTGATGCACCCTCGTCGCTCTACCACCCCCTATAACTTCACACATATTCAGTGTTGGTGTAATATCAAAATATTTCAATGATGCACCCTTGTCGCTCTACCACTCCCTATAACTTCACACATATTCAGTGTTGGTGTAATATCACAATATTTCAGTGATGCACCCTCGTCGCTCTCTCTCCTGCCGCACGGTGGAATATGGTAGAACAAACGCATATCAAAATTGATTTTTATTACTTATTGAAATTGGGTAATATATGAATATAATTTAATAGTTCAAAAGTCGAAGTTTAATATTCTGCAGCGTAATTCATATTTTATTTCGTAAAAGTATTTTTTTTCATATAGCAAAGTTAAACGTTTAGGCAGCTGGGAAATATTAAGTTCTTCATTTACGTTTTTCAACGTGAAATAGTTTAAAAACTTGAAATGAAAGGTATAAGGTATTATATATTTTTGAAAAGCACATTTATCAGAGGTTAGAAATAAATACAATTGATTGTTTTTAATACGAATATTAATTTAAAAACCAATTTAAAGAAAAAATGGAGAAATATTTTTTTTCCTCAACTTCGTCGAATCTTTTAACATTTAGAGTTGTTTACCGATGCTTTGAATTTAATGTTAAATTATAGGTTAGTTACTCATCTAAAACATATAAAAAAATTAGCTGCGGCTTTTTGCGGCTTTCGGAGATATGTGAAAAAATCGAATACTAGTCTGGGAACGGAAATCGCTATCAAATGCGGTTTCGTAGTTTACTTTTATTATCAATAGTTTGTGGTACATTTTATGAATTAATTATTTGATATTGTTATGTAGGTTTTATCACTTCGATGTCATTTTCCATGAGAAAATAGATATCTGAAATAATTCCCACATTCTGAAACAATATAAAAAGGGCAGTGAAAAAATATATCATATAATCTATCTTTCCAAACGTGGTCTGCTACAAGCGAAGAAAAAAAAAGACTTAAACAGAAAAAAAAAGGCTGAAGTACAAAAGCGATTTCGTGAAGAGTTGGGTCTAAATATCGATAAACCACGACAGGGGACGGGAAATAGTAATGATGGCAATACTGCTAGGAGTTTTTTTTACAATGCTGCCTGTTCTGCTGATATCACAGGGATTGACATTGATTTAATTAAACGGTTATATATAATTTTGCAGGCTTTGTCATCTGGTATAGTGGTAGATAGTAAGAAATTTGGTAATTATAATATACGTGAGTAAATATAGTTGGTATTACATGCCATCATCTGTCCACAAAATTTTAATTCACGGAGAGAGTATCATAAACCATTTCGCGGTATTACCAATTGGGCAACTTTCAGAAGATGCTCAAGAATCTCGCAATAAGGACTATAAAAAATTTCGCTTACACCATGCTCGGAAATGCTCTCGAATAGCTACAAACGAAGATGTGTTTAATATACTACTTTACACTTCAGATCCATATATAACGAGCATAAGAAAACCATATGCAAAAAATGTAAAGGAGCTCGATGAAGATACTTTACACCTTCTCAAGGATAATGAACTAATTGCAGATCCTGAAGCTCACCGGGTGTAAGATGTCAATCTTGCTGAGCAAAAAAAAAAGAAATATATATTGCAATAATTTTGATTTGTTTCTGTATGTTAGCGTAGTGTTAAAAATATTTTACCATTTTTAATTTTATATTATCAATATAATATGATAGTTATCTTAATAGAGTAATTAGCATTAAGAAATAGACGTACAATATGTTTCTAAAAAATATTTCAATAAATAATACTAATAATACTATTTTAAATCATTTTGTGACTTTTCTTTTTTAATTAAAAAAAATACGCATAATTCCAATTCTCAAAAACATTACTTATATGAATCCTTATGTATCACTTTATATTATAGCAAAATTTTATAAGTCTATCTTTCAAATTGACGGAGTTACAGATTTTTAATCCGAAACACACCGAAATATTCCACAGTGTGCCGTAAGGAACTTCGTCGCGCCTGCGCACGTCTCATTTAACGGTTTTATTCCACGCATTTTTTCTTACGGTTTTACTATCACATTTTTTTCAGTTCGGTCGCGCAGCAAAATCCCTATCCCCTCCAAGCCTGCCGTAAGGAACTTTCGTTCCAATAAAATAAATATTTCCAACACTCACACCAATTAGCTTAGCCCCAAAGTAAGCACTGTAAGGCTTGTGTTATGAGATACTAGGGTATACATATTAAACATCCATGACTGGAGTACAAATGCTCGTATTCAAAACACAAACACACGGAAAAGATAATGAAAAAATCAGCTTCAAAACTGCGTAAAACTTTTCTTTTAATAGAATATATATTTTTAGCTAGGGACCATCATAACCACACAACATAGAAAGAGGTTCTGTGTTCTATGGTCAAAACCATATATAGTAGTATAACAAGAATAACTTGTTTAAATCTAAAGAAAATATAACTAGAAAAAATTCCACGCTGTCCAGGCAGCAGACGGGACTTGAACCCTCACCCTTCGCTATCCGAGCGAATGCACTGACTAATTATGCTACCGCCCTGACGGCCGCGTCGAATTTTTTCTAGCCTTTCTTAAGCTGCAAGGCAGCGCCATCTTTTCGCATTGTAGGTAACCCACAATGTCAAATGAATACTTTTACAAGTATTAAACATTTGAAAGAAGAAATAGCAATTACAGTTATAATTTTTATTTTTTAAGCATGTAATTGCGCGATGTTTAAATCTAAAGATTGTAGATCTAAAAATTTCTAGTTATATTTTGTTTACGTCTTAACATCGAGCAATTACATGCTTAAAAAATAAAAATTATAAGAATAACTTGATTTGAATTTTTTAAATTACGCTTACGGACTGAATCAAATAATTGACGATTCGGTTAATCGGCGTTCTATTGTAGGTCATAACTTAGAATGCTAGATGGACCGTTAAATCTATTCGAGAGTATATAAGTACGAAAAAGTGGATTTATTGTTCGTGTTTTAAAATTATACCTTATTTATTCTCAAGTCACGTTTTGTGCTTAACCAACCCCGCAAGATATCTACTAAAATGGTGTGAAGTTACACATTGTGTGTATGAATGTAGCCAATGACGGTGAAAATGTAATAAATATTCCATCAAAAAATTTTCATGTTAAATGTTACAAAGATGACACCATAATGACTCGCACTGTCAAATAGTTATGAGATCTCATGTAGAGCCAAGCTTTAAATTCTACACGCCCTAACTCTACAATGTCTAACTTCACAAACTACATCTTAGTCAAAATATGAAGCTTGGCTTTTTCGCTACATTCACATAGGCGGACTTAAGGCGAAAAATGTATCCACTGTATATTGATTTTCTGTTGTATAATAGTTCTTGTAGTAACGAAACGAAAAAAAATGCTGTACCGCAAAATGGTCACAAAACACACGCATACCGCTCATCTAACAGTGACAACATTAAACTCCCAAAATGTAAGGAATAACGTTGGTGCCTTGTGGTATCCCGGTGCGTATGAAACAATACGAAATATTTTATTGCACCTACGTGGGGAAAACACTGATGAAGCTTTTAAATAACTAAACGCATACCGTTCCCAAGATTTATCTAGGTGCCAAGGTTATAAACTTTCTTATCCGCATGATGCGGCTACCCTCTTACAAAGAATGGACCTTAAAGTTGAATAAACTGGAATAATATACGTAGTTTAGTATTTTTTACGCTATCCAACTGAATCTTATTATTTCTTGTAACGCACAATTAGATTTTTCTTCTTTTTATAATATTGACATAATTTAGCTTCGACTTAACTTTACCTGCTACTAGGCTTCACAAAATCAATAATTCATTTAAAGGTCTTTGTGTTCGCTTATACAATAAAGTCCCAAGCAATATCCAAGAGTTAACCATAAATAAATTCAAAGATAGTATAAAAGAAGAACTTATTAAAAAAGCTTATTACAAAGTGTCTGATTATATTACAGACAAAAATGCTTGGGTTTGAACTGTTCCAATAATTCCAACAGGTTTTCTATATTAAATAAATCATGATTGTATTGACGTTGTAACAACATAATGATTTGTAAATGTTGTTACATTATGCTTTTAATGTTGTGGAGTTTTTTTTTTCGCTCGTTTTTCTCCGCAGCTAAAAAATGTGTCCAATAACGAGTGGTAGGGAAAAAAATGCTTGGACGATTCAAAAGATTTGTATAAAGATATATTGATTTCTGATTTCTGAGACTTAACCTTTTAGTGTCGTAATGTATTTTATGATCTGCCTCGACCTCACTTTGCTTCGTAGCAGACTATACTTTATATTCTCTGTTATTTTTTATATACTTTAACCTTCCGTAATAATAAATAAGTTGATGGTGAGAAGCGAATTCACTAGTTATTGGGATCACTGCAAACATGCAGATGCGGGGATGGCATAGAGCTTGGAACATTGTCTTATTAACACCATACAGCCATATTTCAGCTTTTAAATACTTTATCGTAAAAGTGGCCATCAGTGGCTACTAATCTCTAGTGTGGGGTTCTCTCACAAGAATGAATAACATTGATTGATCCCCGGAAAATAAGATTCTGGGAGAACCTCACAGTGCACATCCAATTTTCTTAATGGGAAATTAATTATGTTCTATTTGAGCAACTATATGCTTCTTATAAGCCGTGTGTATTACGTGGGTGTATGAAGGAGGCCTCCTCATTTTATGCCATTATTTCCGGTTTTGGACTTACTCTATCCATTTCCCTTCAGCCTTCAGAGGAGAAGTTTTGCACCTTTTTCTGTCTCAGGCTATCTTTAGTGGAGGTTTGGTCTAAGTCCAATTCATAGTTTACTAGGATTTATGTTGAATATTGGGCACTCTGATTTCAATATTTCCAATTTAAGAAACGTTAAAAGGTAAATATCATAAATGTGGATAGGGTAAAGTTATATTGAGTTATATTGGATGGGATCCTCATATTGATGCCTTGTCAAGTAGATTGAGCTCTGCAGCTTTCGCTGTTAAAAAAATAAGACTCTTAACTGATGTGGAAACGGCAAGATTAGTTTACTTTGGTTACTTTCATAGTGTTATGTCATATGGTCTTTTGTTGTGGGGCTCAGCCGCTAATATCGAAAGTATTTTCATACTGCAAAAGAGAGCTGTTCGCGCCATATACAATTTAAAGGCAAGAGAATCCCTTAGAGAAAAATTTAAAGAAATTAATATTTTAACACTGGCGTCGCAATACATTTATGAAAATTTAATATATGTAAGAAAAAACTATGATGAATTTGCAAAAAAAAGTCAAACCCATAACTTTAACACGAGATTTAAGAACAAGCTTGCCGTTCCATGTTTCAGACTCCAAAAATCGGTTCATTTCTGGGTTGTAGTATTGCATTGTTTAACAAAGTTCCCCAAGATCTGATTGAGCTTCCACTGACTAAATTTAAATCTCAGATCAAAAATACTCTTATGAATAAGGGCTATTATAAAGTTGATGATTATCTAAATGATCGTAATGCATGGACATAGTGTTTCTTATAATTTGATATTAAATGGGTATTAGTCATTTTTCATAACAGTAATATTGTACCTATCTAATGCCGCTTCCTATATACTACTTAAAATGTTAACTATAAAATTAATTGTAACTATATATTTATATTCCAGATGATGTAATGGAAAGTGACTTCAGACGTATTTCTGAAGTAATTTTTCAACTTGACGACACTGTTTAAAACAATACAGGGAGGAAAAAACAGCCCTTGCTGAGTTTCATGCCGGTTCTTCTCAGTACAAGGTCTCCCGCCGTAGTTTGCGAACCGATGGCGTAGCTTCTTGACCTTCACAAGTACTTGTAACAGCCTAGACTGAATAAATGACATTTCATTTCGTTTCGTTTCGTTTCGTTTCATTTCATTTCATTTCATTGAAGATTTTTCAGCAGGGAATCGTAAGAAATGAAAAACACGTATTCACAGTTTGACCAGTCGAATCGCAATCGTTATTCAACGTTCTTACAACCACACAAGAATTTCGACAAAATGACTGTAACGTATGCGTGGAAAACTATCATAATACTTAAATAAAGTGTGCACGCACTCCCGGGCCGAGTATTTCTTTTATTAG
Source organism: Chilo suppressalis (assembly GCA_902850365.2). Lineage (NCBI taxonomy): Eukaryota > Metazoa > Arthropoda > Insecta > Lepidoptera > Crambidae > Chilo > Chilo suppressalis. The sequence goes on from OU963894.1 coordinate 3,639,728, forward strand.
CGTATCGACCTACACTGTATCGTTATCAAGTTACTCGTCACTTATTAAATCTTATGCGTCGGTACCAAGTGGTGTCACGCCACGACCGATGCTATAGCATTTTGTTGAAACCAAACGCGGGTGTTAACGTTTTACGACCGACTGGCTCGGTTATGTTAATATTTTTTCATGAATTAGCTAATCCTTACTGTCTACATAAGATTGGTCGTTTTTTTCAAATCATAGCGCGTAATTGGTGAAGCATCCCAAATTTTTAATTGATTGTAACGTTTTATTTTGTAGTGTAAGATTCTGTAGTAATATTGCTGGCAATCGCTGGAACTCGGCATGATGGAAAAAATATCATTGCGCCCCGGAACCGCGTCAAGCATATTTGCTTTAATTTAGAAATTTACAAATATTTTAACAATCCTCCTCCTTGAGTCGCATTCCTCATTACTGAGGGTCGTGACCTCCCTTCTGTATCACTTTCTTCCGTATGATGGTCTTCCATCTGTTCCTGTCTTTAGCGGTGTGGAGGGCATTGTGGACAGTCGAGTCTAGTGCGGTGCGAATCTGGTCAGACCAACGTATTGGGCAATACCGGTGGGTAATTACAATATTTAAACAATATTGTTACGTAATAAAGGTGTCGTCAATTAAAAAAATATATTTTTCGTTGCGACAGCGTCGTCGTGTTTTTCCTTTAACAATCCAATTAATTTTTAATGTAATTTTAATAGGGTTGATTTCAAATCGTGCCTATTCCATGACATTTTGCTGTTTCCCCTGTTCCCCAGATCTGTATATTGCACACCAAATGTAAACTGATTTATTAGCTTTAGTATCGCCTACGAACTTTGCAAATGGACCGTGGGATTAAATTGATGCAATGGAATTCGTCGTGGCGTGTCGTCGAACAATACACTAAAATACTCAAATGCTGCATACTCGAAGAATGAATACAATCCCTAATATACATTGAAGGTAATAAATAAACAAATTCCAAATCAATCATTATATAGCTACGGCGTCCTTGCATGCAAATACGAAATAAGTCAAATAAATAATAATTTAAAGAAAATATAACTAAAAAAAATTCCATTGTTTTCATTCCATTCCAATTCAAATGTTTAATACTTGTAAAAGTATTCATTTGACATTGTGGGTACCTACAATGCGAAGAGATGGCGCTGCCTTGCAGCTTAAGAATGGCTAGAGGATTTTCGACGCGGCTATCAGGGCCGCGGTAGCATAATTGGTCAGTGCATTCGCCCGGATAGCGAAGGGTGCGGGTTCGAGTCCCGTCTGCTGCCTGGTCCGCGTGGACTGTTTTCTAGTTATATTTTCTTTAGATTTAAACATCAAGCAGTTACATGCTTAAAAAATAAAAATTATAAATAATAATTTGTTAACCTCTATTCTCAAACTTCATAATCTTTCCTATAAAGATGAGTTTGAACTACTTTTTTGACGCAATTTTTAAATAAATATCGTTTTCGGTACTAATAGAAAGTTTAAATGAATGATCAACACAAATCCGTATATAAAGTAGATTCTGGTTCTAGGATTAGTGCTGTCATTCGTCGTAGTAAATTGACAGACAGACAGACGGGGTGGGGTGGGGATAACACAGTCCAGTCCCCGGGATTAGTTTGTCAGTGTGAAACTTCGGCAACTGTTGGGATAGCACACTATTAGCTGGTAGTAGTGTTGCCGAACTATCGATATGAAAACTATCGACAGTTTACATCGAAAATCATGTACCCTATCGATAGGCCTATCGATAGAATCGATACAATCGATAGTATCGAAACTATCGATAGCACAGAACAAGGCAATACTATCGAATGAGTGCAATAGTATCGATACTATCGATACTATTGTAGTTCGTTAATAACAAACTATTGATAGTATCGATACTATCGATACCGTTGATTTTATCTGCAACAATACTATCGATATTATCGATAGTATCGATACTAGAGATTGTTTTAGACTATCGATAGTCTACCAATTTGCAATAGTATTAGGTATGTTTTAACAGTATTGTAGTTGAGGACTATTAGAGACCGATATATATATTTTTATAAACATTTCTATCGAGCTGTGCTAATTCTAATAGTTGATTGTGATTGACTATAATACCTGAAAATTGTAAACAATACTATTGCAAATTGTTAAACTATCGATAGTATAGTTGCAAATAAAATTGACAGTATCGATACTATCGATAATTTGTTATTATCGACCTACAATACTATCGATAGTATCGATAGTATTTCACTCATCCGATAGTATTGGCTTGTTCTGTGCTATCGATAGTATCGATACTATCGATAAGCCGATCGATTGTCATACGATTGGTCGGCTATCGATAGACTATCGATTAATCCTCGATAGTCGACTATCGATCGGCAACACTAGCTGGTAGCGTGATCTAAAAGAGATAAGCGCAATGCGAAGGTTCATACAGTTGGAGATTTTCTACTTGGCAATAGCAAAGTCAGGTAATTGCCTGACTTGCATTCAGTCGGGCACGCTCTCTCCCTATTCTATCCATAGGGAAGGCCTGTGTTCCAGTAGTGGTGACATTAATAGGCTGATGATGATGATGATGACACCATTGACACTATGATTGGGCTCTATTAGCGGCTGTTGTCAAGGGAAGTTGTGACGAGGACTACTTGAGCGATTTTAAAATTCAATAATATTGGCGTATAACCTGTCTATAAATTATACGTCATTGATTGTAACCCATCAGATACAGTATATGCTGGGCGCTCGATGATATAAGAATAAAATTCTGTTACGTTATTTTGTTACCATATAGTCCGGTCAAAATAGACATTCAAGGTTACATTATTTCGCACCCAGCTAAAAATTGTCATGAATGTTGGGAACCCTGTTACACACAATTTGTCAATTATCCGCATGAATCCAACGTATGGAAAAAAATATTCAATGTCAAATGTTGCAAAAATCGGTTTTTTGAGTTTTCCAGCTAAACGGTAAGTTTTATCATAAAAATAGGCGAGACAAAAATTATTCATCATGCAATTATCTATAAAAATTGTTTATACATTTTTTTCCTAAAAATCACCATTTAGGAGGTATGGCGATGTAAAAAGTTGAAAAAGTTGAAGAATTTTTGAAGCTAATTTGACCGGACTAATAGTACTAACAAGTCTTAATTTGGGACTAAATAATTGTTGTTTGTTATTGTGAAATCGCTTTCAATTACATTTCACACCAATCAACCAACAAAGAGAATACGAAGCTCTAGTATTCATTTTCGTCTTAAAAGATTTTGTATGTATATTGTCCGCCACCTGCCTTCGCGTTTTCCAATTCTATCGAAAGAATCGAAATTGACGCAGGTTGGAAATACGTGTCACGTGCAATAGTTTATGCACGGACTGTATATTCCGATGTGCGATTCGATTTCGGATTGTCTCCTGCAGACAACGGGCAATATACAATAACGTTTCGGGTAACGTACGATTAATAATTTTCTTGTTTTTATTTATTTTTTAAGCATTTAACTGCTTGATGTTTAAATCTAAAGAAAAGTTTACTAGAAAAAAATCCACGTGGACCAGGCAGCGGACGGGACTCGAACCCGCACCCTTCGCTATCCGGGCGAATGCACTGACCATTATGCTACCACGGCCCTTTTCGCCGCGTCGAAATTTTCTTAGCCTTAAGCTTAAGGCTAGGCGAAGAGATGGCGCTGCCTTGCAGCTGCAAGGCAGCGCCATCTTCGCATTGTAGGTAATCCACAATGTCAAATGAATACTTTTTCAAGTATTAAACATTTGAAAGAAGAAATAGCAATTATAGATATGTTTTTATTTATTTTTTAAGCATTTAACTGCTAGATGTTTAAATCTAAAGAAAAGTTTACTAGAAAAAAAATTTTTTCTTGTTGTAGCGGAAGTCTTTTCCCCCATATGAATAAGGGCTATTATAAAGTTAATGATTATCTAAATGATCGTAATGCATGGACATAGTGTTTCTTGTAATGTTATTTGATGGGTATGAGTCAGTTTTTGTAACAGTAATATGGTACAGTATAATGCCGATTACTATATACTAAATATACAATTTATTGTAACTATATATCTATATCCTAAATGATGTAATGGAAGGTGACTTCAGACGTATCTCTGAAATCATTTTTCAACTTGACGACTCCGTATATATCAATACAGGGAGAAAAAAGCAGCCCTTGCTGAATTTCTTGCCGGTTCTTCTCAGTACAGTCTCCCGCCGTAGTCTTGCGAACCGATGGCGTAGCTTTTTGACCTTCACAAGTGCTTGTAACAGCCTAGACTGAATAAATGACTTTTCATTTCATTTCATGCCTTCTCTTAGTAGGTAAATGTTTCCAATAGACCAGACGCTAAAGGTATGTGAGTATCATCATCAGCCTACTAATGTCCCCACTGCTGGGGCACAGGTCTTCCCTATGGATGGAATAGGGAGATTGGGTCATGACCCACCACGCGGGCCCAGTGCGGATTGGTGGGTGCTAACGACTGCAGATGCAGCCGGGACCAACGGCTTAACGTGCCTTCCGAAGCACGGAGGAACTCGAGATAGTAAATTTTTGGTCACCCATCCAATGACCGACCTCTGCGAAAGTTGCTTAACTTCAACGATCTTAGCCGAGTTCCTCACAGGGTACAGTTGAGTATGCTAACTGTAAAGACCGAATTCCACCAATGGATTTAATATGTCTAAGGCCTGTATTACAGAATGACAACTAAGTGCGTGAAAACCTAAGAAACAAATAAACTAAGTGTTGATCTTTAATTGAGTACGGTTAGAAAGGGATGTCGCTATGTGCTATATATAGCGACATCCCTTTCTAACTATGCTCAAGGCTAGATCAATCACTGAGAATCTTTCTATAATACGGGCCTAGGGACACGATATCGAATAGAAAGTATCGATACTGTACTCATGAGTAGTATCGGAAAAAAGTATCGTACTCGTAAAAGTATTGAAACAAAAGTATCGATACTTCGAAGTATCGAGTACATTTCATAGGGCCTTATGAGCACCCCCCCCCCCCCTCCTCCCCCGGGTCAAAATTAAAAGAAAAACAATCTAATTTTATTATATACGTATAATCGAAAACAAAAAAGGACATGTAAATTCACAAATTTGTATATTATGTAGATACTCTTAAAATTGTGTAATGTTAATATAATCAACTGCAAAACTAAACGTGCGTAATTCAAGTACGTAAGTCTCAGGACACACTAGATTGCTTGTGCTTCCAATTATATCAACGCAATGGAATGTTTTAGAAGGTTTGCTTTGATTCCACTAGATGGCGTTGCCATCAATATAAGGCGCTTATCCAAATTTTTAAAGGTATCGATACTTGCCAAAAAGGACTCATTTAGTTAAAGTATCGAAAACCAAGTATCGTATCGAAAGGAAAAGTACTCGATACCACAAAGTATCGATACTTTTTTCGTGTCCCTATACGGGCCTAAGATTAATAATGTGGATCTTACCGGTCAATTTTATGGTCCTTATTTTTTTACCCCTCTACTCTTATTTGTAAAGGGAGTATATTGAGTACATGATATTAAATAATTTTAATGATTTTTTTCAATTATAATTTGTAGTTTTTTCTAATGATCAAAGTGAGGATGGATTCTTGAATGAAAAATGAAACGAAAACAAAATTAAATCATATTTAGTTATAACGTCTGCTCTACAAATAATGTTATGCCTCACTAATATAAATATATTCATCATTATCATAACCAGCATATTATTGCCCCCACTGTTGAGGCACAGGCCTTTCCTATAGATGGAATAGGGAGATTAGGCCATGATCCACCATGCAGGCCCAGTGCGGATTGGTGGGTGCTGACGACTGCAAACGCAGCCGGGACCAACGACTTAACCTGCCTTCCGAAGCACGGAGGAGCTCGAAACATGTTTTATTTTTCTAGTAAACTTTTTCTTTAGATTTAAACATCTAGCAGTTAAATGCTTAAAAAATATAAACACAACCTTAATTAAGTTTATGGTCACCCATCCAATGACTGACCATTGCGAAAAGGCGCTTATCCACTGACCCACTCCCCTACTCTGGAGCAGTGGTTGCGAAGGAACATTGTGCCATTGATCATGGCAGTATACACAGTTCTTGGGATCCAGTATTCACCAGCATTGGGGATATTAATAGGCTTATGATCTTACATATTAAAATTTAACATACTGTCACAAACGCTCTCGAAACAGAACCGCGAAAGTGCTAGAGATCGATTTTGCCAGATCACCGCGGGTCGCGATAGAGGTCGAGAAAGCGGCTCATTCTAAAATGAGCCTTATGCAGTGCGGTGTAAGGGAGAAAGTGCAACGACATCTGCACTTGCTTACAAGTTATGCGTGTTACCTGCGTAGGTATAGGTAGGTCTTCGTACTCGCGGGTGCTAGCTAATTCTCAATTTAACAGGTACTTTCTAGAATGCGGCGATCGGCGTATATAAGCGCGATTGGCGCCGCGCAGAGACTAGGGTGTTAGGACCTGCGGCTTCACGCCACAGTCAGGGCACTCACATACACACATACTCACATACACACCAACTCGACACACTTTACACTAAACTTAACATGGACATCACACAACAGGTACTGTCCCTCTTCTCCGCCCTCGGCCTCACCCTGGATGAGGCCGCCATCAGGGAGCTCGTCGCGAGAGCGCGCCCCATGCGCGACTCTCCCGCCAGCCCCTCCCCCGAACCCCCCCGCCCCGACACCCCCTGCCTCCCCGGGCCCTCGAGCGCGGGTAAGCGCTCCGCCTCGAGCCCGGTCTCGACATGCGACTCCGACTCGACCATCGTGTCGGCGTCCGACGACTCTGTGTTCACCACTGTGGTGAGCAAGAAGAAAAAGCGGCGCTCCAAGCGCCGCGCAGACACCGCGTCTCCAACGGCGCCTTCCGCTCTCCTGTCCCAGACAGTTGATGAGCCCTCTGTCCCTCTCAGCCCTCTCACCCCTCTCACGGTCGCCCAACCGACCACACAACCCCACACTACACACACCACAAAACCACACACTAGGTGCACCGCCGCACCTATCAAGGCAAAGCCGCTGCCGCCCGTCTTCCTGCGCGATAAGGCGCAATGGGCGAAGGTCGCGGACCTTTGCAAAGCACACAACATTCATTACACACAGGCGTCGAACACTGGTCACGCCATCAAAATCACTACACCCACCATTGACACGTTCAGGAGCCTCACAAGGCTTCTGACCACAAACAAACTCCCCTATCACACTTACGCTCTCCCCGAAGAGCGCAAAGTCCGCGCGGTACTCAGAGGAGTCCCCTTCGAGCTCTCCAACGAGCTCATTCTGAGCGACCTAACCGCTCAAGGCTTCCCAGCCGAGGCAGTGCACAAATTGCACAGCCGGACTGGGAAACAATACCCGTTGGCCCTTGTCATTTTGACCTCGGTCCCGGCAGCTAGGGATATTTTCAAAGGTCCCATAACAGTCTGTGGTCTCGACAATATCAAAGTCGAGGCCCCACACCGGCGAGGCACCCCTGGGCAATGCCACAGGTGCCAATTATATGGCCACGCAGCAGCTAACTGCTCCGCGGCCCCGAGGTGCGTTAAGTGCCTCGTACCCCACCTCACTAAGGAGTGCTCCCGCACTCGTGACACACCCGGGGCACCCGCATGCGTGCTCTGTGGCCAAGAAGGCCACCCGGCCAATTACAGGGGCTGCCCGCGGGCCCCACGCCCCAGGCCCAACACTCACACTCACACACACACTAAGCCAACCACGGCGACAAAAACACACCCACCACCACCGAACAACACCACCACAAACTTCCCGGGGCTACCCAAGGCGGCCGCCCCTCGCAGCCCGGCGCCCCCGACAGCCTGGGGACCAGCCAGGGCCCGCCCAAAACCACACCCACCACAACACACCACACCAACAACACAAGCTAAGCCAGCCCAAGACGTCTCTCTGGCCGAGGACATGGCGCTTATTCGCTCCTCGCTCAAGAGGGTGAATATCGCCGAGATCCACACTCTCGCCGCGAAGCTCCGGCTAGCAAAGACACCCCTTGAAAAGGCTATAGCTATAGCCGAACACCCCGAACTCGTTGCCGCGTTCGATTAATTTTTTAATCATTATAACACTGGGAAATAACCAGACTCCGAACACAAACAAAAACACTATACACAAAACACGCGGTGATAACTCAAACAAACACCACTGTTGTTTAAATTATGACCGCGCAAAACACTAACATAACAATCACTCAACTAAACCCCGGGCGTACCAAGCCGAAAGGCGCTTCGCTTGTGTCATTTAATACGCGCAGCTTAAAATCCAACCTTAACGAAATTAAATTATTTCTGCAAGATAGGGAACCCGACTTTCTGCTCCTTCAGGAGACTTGGCTCAAACCAACTCAAATGAAGGGGCTGTCGATCCCTAAGTATAAATTAATCCGGAACGACGGTGCCAACGCGCGCGGCGGCACCGCAATTTACTATAGACGCAACCTACACTGCACACCTATACCCACTCCCGCGCTCACAAACATGGAAGCCACCATCTGTAGGCTGGCGATGACAGGACACCAGTCCTTAATCATCGCCTCAGTCTACATTAGATCAGGTACATCAGTCATAATGTTCGGTGACTTTAACTCCAAACACACCGACTGGACATGCGAGACCACCACCACCTCTGGCCGCAGATTACTACACATCACCGAGGAGCTTGGCTATGATGTCATCTGTCCCTACGCGCCCACCCACTACCCAGACAATGTACAAAATCGACCCGACGTCCTGGACTTCGCGATCCTTAAAAACGTGTCGCTTCGCCTCAGCTCGATCGAAACGCTCGACGACCTGGGGTCAGATCACAGACCGGTGTCTCTAGTTCTAGGTCCCCAAGACCCACTAGACGCCCCCGCGCCCCCTAAGAGGCTATTCACCAACTGGGACGGATACCGCTCCGCTCTCGAGACCGCTTTAGACTCCCCCGAGTCCCCGTTCCCTAACTCACCGGACAGTCTCGACAGCACCGACAAGATCGACGAAACAATAGACTCTTTAACTTCACTGGTGACCGAGAAGGCGAAGGAAAACTCGCGGGAGGTTGAGCTGCCAAAGCCCAAGCTCCCGCTGGCCATCCGGAACCTTATCCAAGCCAAAAACGCCGCTCTCCGGAGAGCCAAATTATACCCCACCCCCGAGTATAGGGCTACAGCTAATCGCCTTCAGCGACAAGTTAGGTCCCAGTTAGCCGCTCTGAGATACTCCCGTTGGGAGGAACTCATGGCGGACATTACCCCATCCCATCTTGCGTACTATAGAATCGCGAAAGCGCTCCGTAGCGACGTTACCACCCACACCCCCCCGCTCACTCGCCCCGACGGCACCGTCGCCTTCGAAGACGACGAAAAATCTGAGTGTTTTGCAGACAGCATAGCGGCGCAATGCACGCCTAGTACGCAGGAAACTAACCCGCAACATATTCGCGGGGTGGAGGAGGAGGTCCGCCGGCGGGCCGCCCTTCCACTCATTGACAACCCCCTAGACCCCGTCACGACAGACGAACTCAGACAGACCATTAGAAACTTTAAGCAACGCAAGGCCCCGGGCGCCGACGGCATCTCTAACAAGGCGCTCAGTCACTTTCCCATCCAAATGCTAACCTTGCTTACAATTCTCTTTAACGCATGTTTTGATCTGTGCTACTTCCCAGCCGCCTGGAAAGAAGCAATAGTGATAGGCATCCCCAAACCCGGAAAACCCGCGCACCTCCCCAGTAGCCATCGCCCTATTAGCCTCCTCAAGGCAATGGCGAAACTTTTCGAAAAAACCATACTGACCAGACTAAGAGAGCACCTCCTATCACCATCCGATCCAATTATCATTGACCACCAATTCGGCTTCAGAGCCAAACACTCCTGCCCCCAACAGATCCATCGCATAGTGGAGCACGCCCTAAGCGGCTTCCAACTTAATAAATATAAAACTATTGCAGTCTTCTTCGACGTCGCCAAAGCCTTCGACAAGGTTTGGCACGACGGATTAATCTTTAAATTATATCAATTAAAATTACCTGACCGCCTAGTTAGGTTAGTAGCCTCTTTTCTATCAAACCGCACCTTCCGCTATAGATACGAAGGTTCACTATCTACGCCCCGCCCACTACGAGCCGGTGTACCGCAGGGGTCCGCTCTCTCCCCCCTGCTATACACAGCGTACACCAATGACATCCCTCAGACCAAGGGTGTCGAGCTCGCTCTCTTCGCGGACGACACGGCCCTCTACTCTAGGGGAGCCAGTACAAATCAAATCATAGCCAAGCTCCAACCGGCAATCACAACACTTTGGAATTGGTTCCGCGATTGGAGAATCGACGTAAATCCGGACAAAAGTTCGGCCATTTGCTTCGATCCCAAGCGCCGCACCAAAACCATACAACACGGTGCGCGGTCTCTGCGAATGCAAGGCATAGCAATACCGTGGCACCGCACAGTCAAATACCTAGGGATCACACTAGACAAAAAACTCACCTTCCGTGCACACATCACACGCGTATTCGCGAACGCGCGCTTTTATATGAGCCGCCTCCACCCGATGCTCGGTAAATACAGCAAAATGTCACTTCGTAACAAGCGAACGCTTTACAAAGTTTGCATACGCCCGGTCCTCACTTACGCGTCACCAGTGTTCGCACACGCGGACGAAGCGATTTTGAACAAACTTCAAGTGCTTCAAAATCGCTTCTGCCGCATAGCCACAGGGGCCCCGTGGTACGTCCGCAACGCGGACCTCCACAGGGACCTACAACTCGACACAATTCAAACACACCTCACAGAGTGCTCGGAACGGTTCTTCAAAGCTGCAGAAGAGCACTCTAACACACTCATTAGATCGGCGTCGGGATACGCTCCACACACTCCATCTCGATTCAGGCCCCGCAGGCCCAAACACGCACTCACAGCCACACACAATAAACTCACGCGCGATCTCGCGGCCCTCTTGGCCGCTGAGGATCCAACACCCGCGGTGAGTCCCCCCCGCCCCCCCGACACAGAGAGGTTCGATTCCTCTCAGTCCCCTCCCGTTTCAAGTGCACATCTGAGTGCACTTGTCCTCTAAGCGCATTTTGCGTTATTTTAAACTATGCACTAGTTTAAACTAACGCAGCGCCGCATCATCCCCCTCTCGGGGGGTGATCGCTTCAGATGAAGCTTGTAAGGCCCTTCTGGCCATAAGCATGAATAAAGGGTGTTTTTTAGTCAGTAGGAGTCTGACATAACCTTACAGCCGGCTGTAGGGTATCCATGATGGATTTCTCACCCTCTCCCCCGCCTGGGAGGAAATAAAAAAAAAAAAAAGGCGCAGAGACAGTTGAGTTTCAACAGCGATTTCGGAGCGAATCCAAAGGCGATCAAAGTGCAACAAAAGTATTCCAGTGCGATAGTTTAGTGACTTGTATAGTGAAATACAGTGTTTAGTGAGTGTTTTGTAATTAACATTGTGTTTTAATTGTGTGAACTGAGTGGTGAATAAAGAACTGTCAAGCGTGAACTGGCATATAATTTCGAACCCCAACCCGACACGTAACAATACTATAATTTTCATTTTTTGAGCATGTAACTGCTTGATGTTTAAATCTAAAGAAAATATAACTAGAAAAAATTCCACCCGGACCAGGCAGCAGACGGGATTCGAACCCGCACCTTTCGCAATCCGGGCGAATGCACTGACCAATTATGCCACCGCGGCCCTGACGGCCGCGTCGAAATTCTTCTAGCCCATCTTAAGCTACGAGGCAGCGCGGTATTTAACATATTAATTAATATGATGGGCAAACTTTTTCAGTAGTGTTAATGAAATCAAAATAGCTGGTACACACACTAACCTAATACCCCACGTCACTATGAATTTATTTCCCTACCCCTTTCTGCTCCTTAAAGACTTTCAATTTATTGTTTTCGAAACAAGATGCAGTAAATTACCGCACCCCAGACAGCCGAAGCAGCAGAAAAGTTTGTCGTTTCAGCCATTTTCACACAGACAGAATCACAACACCAACAAAAGGCAGTGCAATGGCTCCTCGAATTCAAGCGTAAATTAAATAGTCCCGAATTATATATGACTAGCGGCCCGCCCTCGCTTCGGTGTAGAGCTGAAGTGTAGACTACAGTTTTTGTTCTCAGGCTTGTATTATACACAATGACATTCATCTACGATTCTTCTTATACCTGCATGCAAAGTCTCAGCCCGATCGGTTTAAAATTGACAAAGTTTCATACAAAGTTTCATTCCCTATTTTATCCCCTTGAGGGTAGAATTGATCAAAATCCTTTTTTAGCGGATGCCTACGTCATAACATCTACCTGCATGCCAAATTTCAGCCCGATCCGTCCAGTGGTTTGGGCTGTGCGTTGATAGATCACTATGTCAGTCAGTCACCTTTGAGTTTTATATATATATAGATTTTCAACATAAACATTTTATCACTAATATCACTAAACCACCGATTTATCTTAAGATATGTTTTGGTGATAGTTGTAAGTATAGATATTTATCTATGTTTAAATTATGGTATGAGGTATGAATTAATAAATTTATACTCTACTAGCTGTGCCCCGCGGTGTTACCCGTGGTTTATTAGGAACACTTTCCCGCAGTAAAATGTATCCTATGTGTTATCGTAAACTTACCGTATCGTAATCCAGGGTGCCAGCTAACTCCATACCAAATTTTATTAAAATCGCTCCCGCCGTTTAGACGTGAAGAAGTAACAAACATACCCTCAACACATTCACAAACTTTCGCCTTTATATTATTAGTGTGATAATGGTGTCGATTCTGGCGTGATTCTCGAAACTTAAAACTATATATGACATCAGTCTCTCCTTATCATTCTGTATAGAAAATGACAAGGATACACTGTTGTCAAATTTAAGTTTAGATTTAGAGAATCGTGCCAGAATCGACACCAATATAATATAATCTATAATAATAATACTCTTAGGACTTTTTGCGGGATCGGGAAGCGTCACTTTAGCAGTTTTGTTTTTCTTGTTAAAAATTGTGCTGTGGCGGATGTCAGTGTCTAATAATGGTGGATTATTAACCACTAAGTAATCGGAAATATGTACAAGTGTTGGCAAGTGAAACAAAATAGCGGAAAGTGTCTTTCGACGTTCCCTCAAGAAGTCCACGGGGAGGTTCCAGTAAATCCCCACACTTTTACTGAAACATAGGGAAAAGGGGATTACTTTGACTTGATTTATTACTTTGACCACGAGTGCTATAGTATTTGTAAACATTTTGACACTTGACATTGGCTAAATGCACAAGTCGTGCGAAGCCATTTTGAAAGAAAAAAAATTAATACTGTTTGATAATTTGCACTTGCACTATATTTCACTCAGTGTTTGAAAGAGCTGCGTTGATCTAATTGTCACAATTATAAAAATTAAATATTTTTCTGTTCCACCATAGGGCCCTAACATATATTTTATAATTTCATGTTCCATTTAATTTTCCCAACATATTCTTTTTTTGCCTTTAAAGAAAATTTCATATCTATCGCGCATCCCAGGGACTATTTACCGTTTCTAAATTATTGCTCGCACCTCTGGGATGGCTCCGCCAAGTACTTGCTCGATGCTTTAGATAGGTTACAGCGGCACGCGATCCACATCATAGGCGATGAGGAGTTGACTAAACACCGTGAGCCTCTTTAATTACGCCGTGACGTGGCGTCTCTAAGCGCGTTCTATCGTCAGTACTGTGGTGTATGATGAGTATTTTAAAAATTACGTTGGCAACACTGTTTTCCGGGTTGGCGTTTTATGTGTGTCATGGCGCATTTGAGGATAGCTGCACTAATTAATTATTGTAAGTCATATCTTTATATTAGTAATAGTGTAATAAATATATTTCAATATAATCGTGTTTGGATTGAGACTGGCCCCTACAAACACGAAAGTGGCGACGAGGATGGACGACAGAACGACGACACACGTGTGGGGCCACATGGAGCCATTTGACGAAAATATCCAAAATTATAGTAGTTGGCTTGATCAATTTGAAGAATTCTGTGATTTAAATGAATTGCCACCAGAATCAGCATCCACAAAGCGCAAATCGCTCTTCATTACAACTATTGGTGCCCGCCATTACAATTACATCCGAGAAAAATGTCTGCCAGACTTGCCTAAAGATAAAACCCTTACTACATTGTCTAAACTACTAAAAGAAAAATATGAACCGACAGGGTTAGATTCTACCAACAAATACTTATTTCATAACATCAAACAGAATGAAGGAGAATCTATGTCCTCGATGTTAAAGAGAATCAAGATGGCAGCATCGAAGTGCGATTTTGGTAGTTATACCGAACAAGCATGTGTCCACCAAGCAATATATGGAATTAAAAGCAATGACGTACAAAGAAAATTGTTAGCATTAGAAAAACCGTCGTTTGAGGATATTGCAAAAATTATACAGCGGGAAGAAGCCATAGATACTCAGTTGAAACAGCTCAGTTTGAACTCAAGTGTGAATAAAGTACAGGCAAACAGAAATTTGTCGCAGTCCTATAAAAGGAACCAGTCATACAAACCAACACAGTCTTTTAAACCAATGCAGTCGTACAAATCAGGTCAGGAATTTGGCAAAAAGAAGTTGCCCAATACTAAGGAGTGCCATCGTTGTGGTAGATGGCATGATCCTCAGGGCTGTCCAGCGAGAGACTGGCAGTGCTTTATTTGCAAAAAGATTGGTCATACATCAAGGAAATGTAGGTACCGTCATGTACGCAGAGTTGACGAAGAGTCAAATAATCAATTTCAGTCAGTCGATGAAGAACAGCTAGAGAGTGACATTGCTGAAGAACTTGTCAACAGTGTATCATTAATGGATAATATCAAATTTGATAACAGTAATTGTACATGCATTTCATGTGATTTACCTTCTAGCCCAAAATGTCCTAATTGTCAAAATATTAAATTGTTGCAAATAAACAAGGTAAATCACAAGCCTGAACTGGTAAGTGTAAATATTGGTAAGTGTTGTATTGAAATGGAAATAGACACTGGTGCAGCAATTTCCTTAATTTCATATCCTTGTTATATGAGGTACTTACAAAAAGAGTACAAACTAAATTCAACTAATATAAAATTAAATTCAGTCACTGGTCCTATACCTTGTGCAGGGGAAATATATGTTAAAGTATCATATTGCAATAAAAAATTACCAATAATAGTTTGTGCAGATAAACAAAAAGATTTTAAGTCACTATTGGGTCGAGATTGGTTAGATTGTCTGTGTCCGTCATGGAGAAATACCATTAGTCAGTCATTGTTAGTTTGTCAAGATCATTTTAATAACCTATCAGTATTGTCTAAGTCTAGTAATAAAAATGTGTCCAAGTCTGTAGAGAAAAGCAGTGTTCTAGCTATGAATTGTAAATTGTGTACTAATGAGTCTTATTTTTCAGTCCAGAAAGTAAAGAAACAATATGGGTCTAAAAAACCAAATGATAATGTTTATATAACAAGTATAGTTGAAAAACTGAAGTGTCAGTATTCTAAGGTATTTTCGAAGAATCCACAAAAGTGTATTAAAGGGTTTGAAGCTAATTTATGTTTAAAGGAAGGGTGCACACCTGTTTTCCAAAAACCCTATCAAGTACCATACAATATTGTTGACATTATTTCAAAGTCATTGGACAAAATGGAAGAGGAAGGAAAAATTTACAAGGTAACACATTCAGAGTGGGCCTCACCCTTAGTACCTATTAAAAAAAAAAATGGAACATACAGGTTATGCGTAGATTTTAAGAGAACTGTAAACCCTAACTTAAAAGTTGATTGCTATCCTCTCCCCAAAGCTGAAGATGTGTTTGCAAGTATGGCAAATGGCAAGGTATTTGTTTTATTAGATTTATC
This sequence comes from Chilo suppressalis, assembly GCA_902850365.2. Classification (NCBI taxonomy): domain Eukaryota; kingdom Metazoa; phylum Arthropoda; class Insecta; order Lepidoptera; family Crambidae; genus Chilo; species Chilo suppressalis. Next base: position 3,655,689 of record OU963894.1, read on the forward strand.
TGATGCATATACCCAACTTTTAGCAAGTAAACCAAGTCAAGAGTTGCTCACAGTCAATACACATAAAGGTTTGTACCGCTTTAGGCGTCTTATCTATGGTATAGCTTCTGCCCCTTCATTATTTCAAAAAATGATGGATCAAGTCTTGTCAGGCATAGGAAACACTTGTTGTTACATCGATGATATTTTGATAAAAGGGTCTAGTCTTCAGGATTGCTATAAAACAGTAAATAAAGTGTTGTTCAGGTTGAGTAAACATGATATTCAAGTTAATTTTGAGAAATGTTCATGGTTTTCGTCTTCTGTTGAGTACTTGGGTCATATTATCTCTGCAGAGGGACGGAAGCCAAGTCCATCTCTAGTTGATGCTATAGTCAATGCCAAAGTGCCACAAAATGTCAAAGAGTTGAGATCTTTTTTGGGGTTGTTAAATTTTTATAACAATTACATGGATAATTTGAGTACAATAACAAAACCTTTAAGAGAATTATTAGAAAAACAATCAAAATGGAATTGGTCACAAAAACATCAAGAACTGTTTGAATTTACAAAACAAAAGTTGGTTAACAGTAAAGTCTTAGTGCATTATGATCCCTCATTACCATTAGTGTTGTGTAGTGATGCAAGTCCAGTAGGCTTGGGGGCAGTATTGTGTCACATTGTTAAGGGGGAAAATGGTTCTAAAACAATTGAGAAACCTATTGCCTTTGCATCCTGTTCCTTGACTAAAACTCAACAGGCCTACTCCCAGTTAGACAGGGAAGCCCTTGCTATCATTTATGCAGTTACTAAATTTCACAAATATTTATGGGGAAGGCAGTTTACAATTGTTACAGACAATGCTCCTATTAAGCACATTTTACATCCTTTAAAAAATATTCCTACATTGGCAGCCCACCGTCTTCAACATTGGGCTTTAATTTTAGAAAATTATAACTATGATATAGAGCATAGAAAAAGTGGACTATTAAGTCATGCTGATGCATTATCAAGATTACCTGTTGTCAACTCAATTGTGTGTGATGAAAGTAACATTAATTTTAATCATCCTGTTAGTTATATAGAAATTGCAATTGAAACTAAGAAGGATCCATTATTATGTAAAATTTTAGAATACACTATGTCAGGTTGGCCGAATCATATGAAAGATATGTCTATACTACCTTACTTTAAATTGAGGCATAATATATCTGTTGTTGAAGAATGTTTAATGTTTGGATCCCGATTAATTGTTCCACAAAAATGTCAGGCCCATATTCTTGAAATTTTACATGAGGGACACCCAGGCATGGTCAGAACTAAAATGTTAGCTAGGTCTTTGTTTTGGTGGCCTGCTATGTCCAGGGATATTGAACTAAAGTGTCAGTCATGTGAACCATGTTCAATAATTAATTTTAAACCTGTCAATGTTAAATTATCATGGCCACAAACTAGCGTGCCATTTGAAAGAGTACACATTGACTTCTTTGAATTTCAAAAACAACATTTCCTTATATTTTGTGATTCCTATTCTAAATGGATTGATATAAAAATGATGAATCAGTGTAATGCTACATCTGTCATTAAAGAATTATACTGTATTTTTGCATTAGTGGGATTACCATGTGAAATTGTAAGTGATAATGGACCACCCTTTGATTCTAGTCTATTCATAGAATTTTGTACTAATCTCAATATAAAAGTTACGAAATCTCCACCTTATCATCCTGAAAGTAATGGTTTTGCAGAAAGAAATGTACAGATTGCAAAAAAAGCATTGAAGAAGATTATTTTAAAAAAAGGAGTTGTAGATTTTTCATTAGAACTGTGTAAATTTTTGTTTAATTATAGAAATACTCAAACTACTGTTAATTGTAAGTCACCTAATTCTATGTTATTATCTTATATGCCGAGAACCATGTTGTCAATGATTAATCCATTGCATAATCCCAAGTCGGTTAAGCGTATACCATCATATCCTCACTTCATAGAGAATGATCATGTTTTAATTAAGAGTGGCACAAATTATCCTCTTAGAGGTACTGTTATTAAAATTTTAAGTCCAGTTTTGTATTTAGTATCGGTAGGTGGGGTTTTAAAGAAAGCACACTTGAATCAGCTAAGTCCAGTTTCCTTGCCGGAAGCGGCTGTAGTTCCATGTTCCAACTATGACGAAAGCACACAGTTGTCTTTTACCAATTGTCCTACAACCTCAATAGTTCCTACTACCCCAATACCATCACCTGGAAGTAGGTTGTCTAGCCCCTCACTTACTGCTACCTTACAAGGTCAAGTTGAACCAAATCATAAGGACTGTGTAGAAACTGTTCCAAGACCAGCAACTAGTATGCTAAGCCCAGCAACTAGTGTGCCACGCCCAACCACTAATGTGCCACGCCCAGCAACTATTGTGTCACGCCCAGCAATTCCTTTGAGAAGATCTACAAGGGTAACTAGACCGCCAAAGAGATTAAATCTCTAGGGGGAGGATGTGGTGTATGATGAGTATTTTAAAAATTACGTTGGCAACACTGTTTTCCGGGTTGGCGTTTTATGTGTGTCATGGCGCATTTGAGGATAGCTGCACTAATTAATTATTGTAAGTCATATCTTTATATTAGTAATAGTGTAATAAATATATTTCAATATAATCGTGTTTGGATTGAGACTGGCCCCTACAAACACGAAAAGTACCACGGCGAGTGTTCTGAGGAGTTATTCTCTCCTATCCCACCTTCCCCTTTCCTTCCGAGGACCACGCGCGCTGGCCTACGTCACCGTCTAACTATGACCACAATTCCAACGCGTACAAAGAAATTTGGTGACTCATTTCTTTGTCGTACTATCCGCAAATGGAATGCTCTGCCCGCTCACGTGTTCCCTTCCTCTTACAACCTGGGATCCTGTAAAAGAGGCGTGAAGAAGCAACATGCAGGCCGGCAGGGTGAGGATGGCTGGTGTGGCACGTAGAACTGCTGTATCAGCTATCTTCGCATTTGGACTTCTTCACTTAACATCAGGTGGGGTGGAGTCATCTGTAGGACCTATCTATAAAAAAAAACTTATTAGGTATCTTCCTTCTGACAACAACTTCTATTCTTCATTTTCTTCAACCACATAAGATCACGTCATGTGCTACAATCCAGTACACAACCACATCAACAGTATTCCCAGTATTCCCTTTGGGTTAATTTTAATTAATATACAACTAAGCGATAGACGGTGACACGGCGTCTAATTGCCGGCGCCCGGTAAGCTCGCGGGCTACAATGAAATGCCATTATGGCAGATTTAATCGTCTCTCAGAGGGTTAATTATCTATTCTGGCGCGGGCTTTATTCGTGAAGGAACACTCGCTTGATATTTGTCACGTACTCAATTGGGGATGAGTATAAATTATTTTATGATTCATTGCAGCAGAGAATTACTGAGTGCTTACTTAATGCGCTGGCTCTGTGACTGAAAACAGTTGCCTTTCGAATATTGAAGCAAGCGCCATTTGAAATGAAATTGTTACGTGTCGGGATGGGGCTCGAAATTATATGCCAGTTCACGCTTGACAGTTCTTTATTCACCACACAGTTCACACAATTAACACACAATGTTAATTTACAAAACACTCACTAAACACTGTATTTCACTATACAAGTCTCTAAACAATCTCACTTGAACACTTTTGTTGCACTTTGATCGCCTTTGGATTCGCTCCGAAATCGCTGTTGAAACTCAACTGTCTCTGCGCGGCGCCAATCGCGTTTATATACGCCGATCGAAGCGTTCTAGAAAGTACCTGTTAAATTGAGAATTAGCTAGTACCCGCGAGTACGAAGTACCTACTTATACCTACGCAGGTAACGTAATGACTTTTATTTTGTACTAGTAGCCCGCCCTCGCTTCGCTTCGGTTTAGAGCTCAAGTGTAGACTATAGTTATTGTTCTCAGGCTTGTATTATACACAATGACATTGTTCTTATACCTACCGTCGCCGCGACCCGTGTCGAGCGTTTCAACCGTTACACAAAAATAATCCTTATAGCATGATTTAGTATTCACGTGCGACGACGCGATGGCTTATTTCATGTACCTATAAGTTTGGTGTTTCTATACCGATTTCTATGATTATTTTTTTATTGAATAGGTAATAATGTGAACTTTTTAAAATTAGGGATGAGTGAGAGTATTATAAACGTAAGAGTAAACAAATATAATCAGAATGCTCCGAACTGCTAAGCTATGAGGAGTTACACGTGTTATTGTGAGTCAACCATAAAAGATAGACATATGCTATTGCGGGATATTTTTTAGACAATTTTATGTAGAATATTTCCCTCATACATGATTTCTATGTAATTTTAACCATTAAGGCTGCACACGCGACGGAAGCTTAAAAAATGGAGTAACTTCTCCCGTTTTCCCAACATTTCCCTTCACTACTCTGCTTCTATTGATTGTAGCGTGATGAAAAGTATACTTTAACCTGCCCAGAAGTATGAAGAATAATTGTACCAAGTTTCGTTAAAATCCGTCGAGTAGTTTATGTTTCTATAAGGAACATACACACAGACAGACAGACAGACAAAAAATTTACTGATTGCATTTTTGGAATCAGTATCGATCATTAATCACCCCCTGATAGTTATTTTGAAAATATATTTCATGTACAGAATTGACCTCTCTACAGATTTATTTTAAGTATAGAAGATAGATGTGCGTTTTTAAAGTACGTCTTTATTAAACCATCTTTAATTTCGTAATTCGAATATTTCGACATGAGTATAGATAAATAAAATTATACTCACAATGATTTACCTTCCTTTGAATATTGCCTCAAAGACGTAACTTAAAAAATAAAAAAAAAATACCTGTAGTTGTAAATGGTCGAGAATTTAACTACATAGCTACGTTGTATTGTTACAATTTCGTAATTATAATCTTATAATTTTTATTATTTTTAGAGCATGTAACTGCTTGATGTTTAAATCTAAAGAAAATATAATTAGAAAAAAATTCCACGCGGACCAGGCCTACCTATAACTTGCCTTGTGGGTTTACCTATAATGCGAAGAGATGGCGCTGCCTTGCAGCTTAAGAATAGCTAGAAATAATTTCGACGCGGTCCGTGAGGGCCGCGGTAGCATAATTGGTCAGTGCATTCGCCCGGATTGCGAAGGGTGCGGGTTCGAGTCCCGTCTGCTGCCTGGTCCGCGTGGAATTTTTTCTAGTTAAATTTTCTTTAGAATTATAATCTTGTTCAAATTGTTCTTTCAATTTATAAGTTAGAAGGAAGTTACCCTTCTAAGCCTTATAAGTACTGTTTGACCAAAGAGCATCCATTGATGATTGCCGCTTATCGTTAGTCGTTAGCACCCACCAATCGCACTGGGCCCGCGTAGTGGGTCATGGCCCAATCTCTCTATTTCATTCATAGGGAAGCCCTGTGTCCCAGGAGTGGGGACATTAATAGGCTGATGATGATGATAACAGAAATTAAAATTGTATCAGCATTCTTTGGTTTTATGGTTCCGTACGCAAAGGGTAAAAACGGAACTCTATCGCTGTCACTCTGTCGTCTGTCTGTCTGACCGTATGTCACGGGTCTCTAGATCGTAAACGGAATGAGTTACAGAACTTGAACTTTTGGTATTTCTACCAGGTACTTGTCGTTTAGTTCCAGTGTCATAAGTCTCTATTATGACTGCAACATATACTTGAGGAGCTCGATGGCGCAAGTGGTTAGCGCGTTCGGCTGCGATCGTTGAAGTTAAGCAACTTTCGCAGTGGTCGGTCATTGGATGGGTGACCAAACATTTACTATCTCGAGCCCCTCCGTGCTTCGGAAGGCACGTTAAGCCGTTGGTCCCGGCTGCATCTGCAGTCGTTAGCACCCACCAATCCGCACTGGGCTCGCGTGGTGGGTCATGGCCCAATCTCCCTATTCCATCCATAGGGAAGGCCTGTGCCCCAGCAGTGGGGACATTAATAGGCTGATGATGATGATAATGATATACTTGAAACAAATCCGCTATCAAACGTTTGCTCGTCGCTATTTTATTTAATTCATTTTCTGTGAGTAGAAAAAAATTAATTATCGATATTATTATACGTATAATATTCATTTTTAAAGATTCTGCTTTCCAAGTAACTTCCATTGGGAAAATGCGAAAATATAAATAGATCGGTGTCATCTTCCTAATCAAGTCTGCTGTAAATTTGGAAATTACAATATCTGTCTTTGTCAATTAGTCGCGACTCGCCAGATTCCAATAAGAGATTGCTGCGGCTAAGCGAAATAATGTAATTTGAGCGGCGTCCACAGTTTCTCTCTTACACCAAAAAGTTGAAAATGTATCGTGAACTGTCAAATTAGTGGGCACCCCCGATAAAATAGTCAGCGAATTTCGATTGCAATTCAAATTTCGCCTTTACGATAACGGAGATAAGGGAGTTTCAGCTTGTATCTCGTGAATTAAATTTGTTGGTAAAACGGAATCAGTTGCGGAAGAAAGTTGAAACAGTGGCATCAACTTTGGAAGCAACAGATGTTGGTAAGGGTTTAATGAAACACGGAGCTGGCGAGCCGGGGCTAAACACTGCTCTAATTTTTGAGAGCGGTCTAAGACCTCGAAATAATTTCAGTAAAGTGAATGGGGATTTGTTTCTTGCAGAAACGAAATATTCTCCGAATCCAGGAAAAATACTCGTAATCGACTTTATTAAAACGAGCATTTTCAAACAATACAAATTTAAAACGCTGCGTCGCCGTGAAATTTTAAAATTCACGATCATAGGATTTTTTGTGCAGATTTTGTTTAATCAAACTCTTCGATATAATAGGGGTGATGACGGGGTACAGTAAACGAAATTCTATTTAGTACGTCAGTTAGATGATCACTAAGTAATGGACACATATTTTTTTCTTTGGGCAATCAATCAAAAAATTACAAAGTTATAGCGCGTCAAAGTTTGGGAGTAGGGGCTCGTGACGTCGTGTACTCAAACGTGACGTCATGTGACTTTTCAAATCAATATATCTCTGAAATGTTTATATTATGTGAAAAAAGAAATAATACGTATCCAATACTTTTTGATAATCTACCTGAAAAACGAAGAAAAAAAAATTAGTCATCATCCCTATTGAAGAGAATTCGTTGTTGAATATATATTAAAATCCAGGGTTTTTGAGTATAACAAAAGGTCTAACTTGCAGGAGTTGTTTACAAATTCATGAAGCAAGGAGTTAACAACTATAATTACTGCTTTGGACAGGAAGCAAAACTTGTCCGGCTGATCGGCGTGCCTGCCAGGCAGAGTAGACGCTCTTCAACTATTTTTGGCAGCGTACTATTCTCGATTCGACATGAACAAAGGAATAAATAAACCCAATTCTAAAGGAGCCAAGCGATAAAAAGACAATTTCGTCTCAATCCAAACAGAAAGATTTTATCTGGGAGAGCGTGAAGTTGCGCAGTTGTGCCAACCGCTTGTAAATTCGGCGTGTCTACCATAACAGCACATTTATCTGAGATACATTTTAGAGTATTATGCGCTTTATTTCTTGGTTGTTAAGGTTGAGCAAGGTGGTAAGGGCAAGTTGGTATTTTGTGAGTAAACATTGAGTCGGGCGGGAATTGTTGCGGTTGCGGCGTTCGTATGCTTGTTTGTTTACAGCGACAAACACACGATTGTCGGCGACATGTTCCGCCCGATAAGCGTGATTGTCTCGTCTGATGCCGACGACGGTTCATAATTTTCGTGTTTGCCTCCGCTGACCTTGCTTCGTTTAGATATTCAAATATCTGCCTGCCGTTTTGTATCTCGGATAATTTTGATTTGACGTTCACGATTCTGTGATTTTGTTATTAAAGTCATTAAGCGCAGCATTAGGGCTTTAACGGCCACACAGACTATCAGAAATCAGAAATCAATATCTCTTTATTCAAATTGGGATGTATAGTACAACACTTTTGAATCGTCCAAACATTTTTTTCCCTACCACTCGTTATTGGACATATTTTTTAGCTGCGGAGAAAAACGAGCGAAAAAAAACTCCACAGCATTAAAAGCGTAATGTAACAACATTTACAAATCATGTCTGTAAAATATAGTACGGTAGATAAATAGTAAATTAAATTTTGATGAAAAATTAATTAAAATATTGAATGAGAGATTAAAATAATGACAGAATGTGGTAATGTCATGATAATTGGACAGACCGCAGCCACCACAGCACCAAAATGTACATATGACCAAATGTCGTTTAATTAAGGATAATTTTATAGAATTACTTGATATAAATTTTCGTTCGAAATTGTTTGTAATTCCTCAATAGCCAAATAGATAGGTTCTGTAGTTTTTTCCCAAGTCCCAAGCAATCTCCAAGAGTTAACCATAAATAAATTTAAAGATAGTATAAAAAAAGTATTTATTAAAAAAGCTTATTACAAAGTATCTGATTATATAACAGACAAAAATGCTTGGGTTTGAACTGTTCCGATCATTCCAATAGGTTTTCTAAATAAATAAATCATAATTGTATTGACGTTGTAACAACATAATGATTTGTAAATGTTGTTACATTAGACTTTTAATGTTGTGGAGTTTTCTTCACTCGTTTTTCTCCGCAGCTAAAAAATATGTCCATAACGAGTGGTAGGGAAAAAAAATTTTGGACGATTCAAAAGAGTTGTACTATACATCAAATTTGAATGAAGATATATTGATTTCTGATTTCTGAAATACAACTCCACCAAAGAGGCAGTTCTATGAAAACTGATACTTTTTTTTTAAATGGCCAGTCAACCACAAAACATGTAACGTGTACTAACTAAAACAATTATAGCTATTTATGTTATTTACGGGATTGTTACCAATTACCTTGATTTTGACGAGATTTCGATATTTCGGCACTGTTGCAAGCGCCATGTTCACAGAGTAAATGTCGGAAACTCGCAAAAAACAAGGTATACGGTAACAAATGTTCCTTGTTTTAAACTAAAATTGCAGAAGATTTTGTATGAATCAACTTATTCTTTAAAATCTGTCAACTTACCATTACTTACTCGATTTTCATTGTGTCACTTAACACCGAAAGCTCGTTACTTATTCAAGCTAAAACTTAACCAGTTTAAAAGTTTGCAAGTCGCAAGTGAAATTTCGTTGAAAGGTTTTCTAGGAATTCACAAGTACACTGGAGACAGTGGAGTCCGCGTAAACACTGATTCAGCAGAAGCTAAGTGCTATCATAAATACTGTAACAAGTCATGACATTTTGTTTTCAATAATAAATTAGATTTAATAGCCTGCGCAGACGGGGGATTTTTGTCCGCCGTAATAGATCACTTACAACTGCATCCAGTAACGCACACGACGGATTAAAAAGACCGCTGACAAAAAGTCCCCCGAACTATCTTAGACACCGAGGGACCAGACAGGACAAAAGTACGCGAGAGTCCGCGAAATAAATATAACATATGTTACAAGAGGCGGCAAAGCACACAGCTGACTTTAATCTGCGTCCGCGAGTGTGGTGTACCTGCGTATGCACAATGGAGCATGAAAACGATTGTAAAAATTTAATAAAAGAAGTAGTCAAAAGGACTCCTATAAATAATGCTGGATGCACTGGACTCGGTGGAACACCGTGCTAAGAGACTCATAGGCAGTGACGCTCTGGTTGAGGCTGATTTCCAGAGCCTTGACCATCGAAGACGTGTAGCTTGCCTCTCGGTGTTTTATCGGTTACATTTCGCAGTGTGCTGAGGTATTACATAATTTGATCCCCCCTTCCCCTTTCCACCAACTGACGACCAGGCGCGGCGAGGGCTTTCACCCTTATGTTGTCAAATCCCTCCCATTCGCACGAAGCTTGTGAAGCAAATCTTCACAAGCTTCGTGCGAACGTCTAGAGAATGGAACTCCTTGCCGAGTTCTGTCTTCCCGGACCAATATAATCTGGACATCTTTAAGGCCAGAGTGAACAGGCATCTTCTAGGCAGGCATGTACCATCCTAGGCCTCATCATCGCTTTTCATCAGGCGTGACTGTGGTCAAACGCCTTGCCTATTATGCATTAAAAAAAACATCAATCAAGAAACGCAATAAAACAAGGAACATGGTAACAAATGTACCTTGTTTTTTGCAAGTTTCCGATATTTACTCTGTGATCATGGCGCTTGCAACAGTGCCAAAATATCGGAAACTCGCTAAAAATCAAGGTACATGGTAACAATCCCGTATAAAATAACTCTATGGTGTAAGGAATGAGGTCTATGTTCGCACTTCTGTATTCGCTTATGAGTGTCTACCTTACACTCGTAAGCGAATACAGAAGTGTTGAGGCCTCCCCCATCGGCGCGTTAGGCGCTTTGCAGACGGCGGGGCGGAGCGGGCCGGTCAATTTCGCCGCGAACGATAGCACAAAGTGAATCCTATACTACAAACGCACTTCTTCTTGTAGTGCCCTGTCCTCATCGGACGTCGGCGACCATTCCTCTGAACTTGTCCAAACGCACACAAAGGGCAAAAAGACCGCGCCGCAGGTGCCCGGCGGGCACTGGCGGCGCGGCATGTCCGCGGCTGCCCGCCGTGGATCATACAAACCAGTTTATATGCCTGAACTGACTGCCTCTGCCCGTCGTGTGCTTTGTGTACGCGGCGAGGGCAGCCGCAGACATCGACGGGCAGACGCCGTTTTTATTGCTTCGCGGACAAAAAACCCGCCCCGCTCCGTCGTCTACAAAGCGGGGGCGATTATATGGGATGCGTTATTGCGGTATCTGCTTTTAGTACTCTATGTATTAAGACAGCTGCAAAGTAACGCACTGCCGCTATACTAACGACGCAATAGGAGAAGGTATTTGCGGCAGACTTTACCAAATTACCGCAGTACTGTACCCCGAGCACGAGCCAATATAGAAATCGAATAGTTTACGAGTCCGAAATATCATTGTCAAATGTGTACTGATTTTTAGTTCTCCTTGCGTACTTTGTACCGCTGCTGTTCAAGATTCCATACAAAATTTGACATTGACATTTCGGTTTTCAAACTATTCGAATTTGATATTGTTTCGTGCTAGGGGTACAGAGCATTCCATTTACGGATAGTGCGACAAAGAAATGAGTCACCAAATTTCTGTGTACGCGTTGGAATTGTGGCCACAGTTAGACGGTATTACTCTACGACCGATTGTTTATGGTAAAGTCACTTGTTTTGTCATCTACAAAAACCTATTTACATATAACAAATAAACACTGACGTTCATGTGTGGATAAACAACGGCGGTGCGGCGGTTACCCGAGGCCGCGGCGACCACACCGCAACTCCCGTACGCTTCATAACGTTTGTTACGAATTCGACCACCCATCAAACTTTATTGTTGTTAATTTGAGCGAGTTTCCGAATTGCTCTGTTTTGTTTTCGAACTCTGGTAGTTTTCAGTTCAGCTTTGGAACGGGGTTTTCTCTGAGGTATCTTTATGTTTAAAGAGAACGTGTTTTTTCCATTTTAATATCGTTTAATTAGTCTAAGGTTTTTCAAGTAAGAAAACATCGTTGAAAAATGAAATATGAAACATTTATTCAAGCCGATTAGGTTTCATTTGATTGTGTTACTCTGTTAACTCGCCAAAAGAAACATGTGGTCATTCATGCTGGTCATCAATAGCTGACCACGGTAATTCCAGATTCCAGCTCCAAATTGCCCCACTTTCAACTAATCATCTCTTAGTATTACTAGCCTTGCCTTGAAGTTACGTTTACGTTTGAACGACAAATTTAATGACATTGACATTTTTGCGATCCCTGTTACTTCGTTTAAGAGAAAAGTACTTGAAACTTTTAAGTAAATAAATCAGAAATCAGAAATTGTATAATAGAGTATGTATTTACATATTTAAGTATAATAGGCAAATAAAGTAAATTAATAGTAAATTTAAGTTAAACGTATACAGTCTCCCAATGCTCATTACTGTTAGAAACTCTGTGGTAAATGTAGAGGATGATGCAATTAGTACATTGATAGTATTAGACAAGTCCGTCCGTCCGTCCGTGGTGCTGTTTCAGCGGCCAAACCGTAAGAGATAGATAAAGAGAATGTTTAAGTTATAAGTTGAGAATAGTCTGATAAGACTACAAACCGGATGTGAGTAACGTAGCACTTCCGGTTTTCGAGAAATCACGTGATTTGTATTTCAAACGAAACCACACAAAATCTCGGAAGTTTATTAAATACTTTTTTTATATTTTTTTTGGTGAACATTTGTGGTGGTTCACTGGTTTGCTAGTTAGTCTCTATTGTAACAAGATTGTATCATTGTTTGTTTTATCCTAATAAAGAGAGAAAAAAAAGTCTCCCATAGCAACGGTGTAGTGAGACCTGGACCTCTATTTTTGAATCACTCGCATTGCGTCGAACGCCCGATTTAAACTAATTTTGATGCGACATAATAAATTCCGTATTTTTAAATCGCTCGACGTCATCGAGCGGTCCCGACCACTCGTTGCGTGTTGTTGAATGATGGAGGCGAATGGTAGAATAATTGTCAAATTTATGTCAGATATTTCAAGGTTTTTTTAATATTTTTTAATTTTTTTTTTCCTAATATTTTTTAAATTTAGATAAGATGACGATTTGTTGCGACGTTTTGATCTTTTCTAACAAAAAAGGCAAAAGATTAAATAACCTGTTATTGAGAAGTATACGTTTATTTTTCACAGCTGTAATGGGCTTTCTATCTTTTTCCGTGAAATTAATAAAAATAAATATTTTATATTAAACTGGTAACACTGTAGATGAACGATTCAAAAATACGGAAAATCAGTATCATGCCTACTTGGAAGTCGAAAGTGACTTCTGTTGCATTCAATGATACTATGTCAGACGAGTGAATCAAAAATAGAGTTCCTGGAATCATGGATTGCCCGAAACATATCATCATATTACATTGTATCCCCTTGTTCGTCGTGGTGGTCTAGTATCCGTTGGAACCTCAAGATTCGATCCAAAAGCAAAAGTGTATAGCCCTATTTTTGAATCACTCGTCTGACATAGTATCGTCGAATGCGACATAAGTCACCTTCGACTTTCAAGTCGCATAATACTGATTTTCCGTATTTTTGAATCATTCGTCACCGGTGTTACCTGTTTAATACGAAATATGAAATTTTACTCATTTCACGCAGAAAAAATAAAAACCGGTAATTACCGCAATGAAAACCGAACAAAACATTCTCGTTGTCGTTGTCGTCGTCATGTAAAGCATGATAATGATAGATTATCGTCGTCTAATACCACAAAAATTTTGACAATTATTCTATCATTCGCCTCCACCATTCGCCATGCAGCGAGTGGTCTCACCCATTCGTTGCACTCGAGCGATTCAAAAATACGGAATTAATTATGTCGAAAGAAATTTAGTAGAAATCGAGCATTCGACGCAAGACGAGTGAGTCAAAAATAGAGCTCCAGGTCGGGCGAATACCTAACCTATTATACCCTTCTGAGAATAACGTTTGTTAATTCTGAGTATAAGGTACGCTTCCGTATTCGACACATTTCCGATCTGTACTGTGCTGTTCACGAGAGACTTGTGGATCATAAACCCGACATCACCTCGGAACTTATCTTCGCCCTCCCGGTTATAGAGCAGGTTGCCGGACTCCTCACCCTCTCGTACTTAACGATCATCGTATCCTCACCCTCTCGTTGGACTTCGAATACGACACTCGAACTCCTCGCACTCAATTCTTCCTCCAGTTCCAGCAGTGTTGCCAGGTCTCCAGATTTTACAGGAGATCTCCTGTTTTTCTGAAATTTCTCCTGTTCTACTGTTTTTGTACATGAATCTCCTGTTTTTTAGAATACGATTTTCTTTTTTAAATTGCATGTTGAGTTGCATTTTCCGTCATTAATAATGTAGATAACCTTAATAATTATAAAATAAATGTAATTGTCTAAATGAAAATAGCTTTGAGGGGCCACAGAAACACATTCGTTATTGGTCTTTATCTTGATTTGATTTACCGATTCTAGGGGGACAAATCTATATACAAATAATACAAATCGGAAAAAGTACGCCTCTGCATCTACTGTTTTTCTTGTAGCTCTTTCCATACATCTACTGTTTTTTTTCTATAACGACTCCCGATTTTTGAAAATCGGACCTGGCAACACTGAGTTCCAGCAGCTTCTCCTCGGTCTGCATTGCACGTCCGTTGTAAGTGGCCAGGGCCAAAGTCGTATGACGGAGGGTAATCACCACGGATTCTTGGCACCCCTAGTGCCGGCGTATTGCCAATAACAGCTTAGTGTGAATATAATTATTAGTACACTCGCGGAAAGACCCGCACTGTCACCCATAATGCCATAATCGCTTGCGGTAGCGGCGTAGTAAAAATTCATTCATAGACATGTAATTATCGCTGACTTACTTTTTCGTATAGCGCTGTCGCGATCACGATGCGGATGACAAATTGCAACTAAAACAAATGCAATTCAATTCATTATTCAATCAATGAAATGCTCTCTGTCTTACTTTTGTTCGGCGGTCCGGATTGGCGCGTCCGACGCGAAGGCGGGGCGTAGTAAATACTACTGTAGAAAACCGTTCAATGCATTTTGTTCGTCAAGTGACAGAGCGCCAAATTCCGCGATAGTAGGGGAGCGAGGGGCTTGTTGTAACAGTTTTCATGAAAACTAATATATCTTGAGATCTATTGATAAATTTGTTACTAAATAAAGATGGATGGATGCTGTAACTCTTCCTCTACCAAATCAAGTAAAAATAATACCATAATTATTGGTCATTATTTTACAAATAAATATTTTCTAGAAAAAGTGCGGTGTTACAACTTACCTCGTGCTTGGGGCAAATTGTAACGTCTACCAGGGCAAGTAGTAACGACAAAAAAGACGACAATTATACCTCTAATCATTTATTCTTTGTTTATTTTTAACAAAATTTACATATTTCTAAGGTAGGTATTATGTAATTCTTATCAAAAATCAACTCAAATACACTTTTTAAGTAATTAACACCTAAAAATTAAGTAATTAACAGTTTTATTTAGCAAACACTACTTATAATGATTATGGCACTTTAAAATCACAGTAAGTAATTAAATTATTTATATCTAAGGTATGCTTCGTAATTATCTCTTATTAACATCTATCTAACAAAGTATTGTACTTATCTAAGAATCAACACTTGGTGGGTTTCATTATAATTAAATTCAGTCTTCATATGAGCTACAATTAATACAAATAAAAGATATAGTGTCTCCTGTAACACATCCTACATGTGCCCATATCTTACAAATGATACACTGTACGCAATCTTCTTTATTTGAATCTGTGTAAGCTTCACCACATACCAGAAAATACCACTCTTCTGATTCAGATTCTGAATCTGAACATAAATCATTTTTTAAGCTCTGTCCACCCCGGTTTTATTTTTTGTTGATTAACCTTTGCCTTTCCCCTTCCCCTTTCCTTTGTCCATTTTGTCATCTTTTTTCTGTTTTTCTTCACATCATATCATATGTTGTAACACGTTACAACAAGCCCCGGGATTTTGTTACAACTAACCCCATGGTGTGATTTTTAACATTTATCAAGATAACTATTTAAACAATTTAGTAATCTTAAAAACTGTTACACATTATCAGAGATAGATAAATTTGAATGTAACTGAGATACAGAAAGTTTGAAATTAGTCGATAATTACAACGCAAACCAAAATTTTACGACAGTGCAATTTTATATTACCTGGCAAAAATAAAGCTCGTGCACACTTCCGATCATTGCGCTGGCCGACGGGACACTGGCTATGGCAACATGATACGACACAGTTTATAGGTCAAATCGAGTCAAAGAAATACGTTAATAATGTTTAACCTCCTAGTGAAAAGAGCCTGTTACTACTTACCCCTGTTACAACAAGCCCCTCGCTCCCCTACCAACAACCAAGGCCGAGAAAAAAACACGCACTTAATAAAAATTCCTATCTAACTTTGTAAATCTTTGTAAGCTAAGTTTTTTTTTATATATAGCCAGGTAGGCAAATGACTCTACCTCACCTGATGTTAAGTGGTGATAAAGTCCAAACGCGAAGGTAGCTGCAAAGCTGAAAATACCAAACATCCTCACCGGCCTGCAAAAATACTTCTTCATTGTAGGAAGGCGAGAACATGGGCGCGGGCAAGGAATTCCACTTACGGATAGTACAACATAAAGAAATGATTCACCAAATTTCTTTGGCATTTTCTTTAAGAATAACAGCCTAATAAGAAAATAAAAATTTATAAAAAATACATTACCTGTAGCTAATTATGATAAGACGTAAACAAGAAAACAGGATTACACAAAACATACCAGGCTATTTACGCAGATTACCAGCGGCCCTCCCATTGGTCGGATCTATGTTACCTACTCCAAGGCAATTAAAATCGCTTCCTGCGCCCGAGGCGACCGACAAATCACATTTCAGAAGACTGCCATAAACTAAACGAATCACCACAGCCTAGTTTAATATTTAGTATTACTCTGAAAAATATTGCAGTACGCAATTTTCTTTTAGTCTGTTTGGGTGGACTTTGGCGTCGTAGGGTATGATGACCAAAATTGGTACCCTAACGCCCCTGAAGGGTAACAACCATAAAATTGCACGTAAGAGGCACGCGATGGCCAGTTATTGAATCAATTCAGAATGCATAGGATATTTTGCGCCAACATGAACTTGGCTCCGCTGAATCAATTTTCTGGTAATTGCCAGGGATAGAGAAATAAAAATGTAAATTGGAAAATAGGTTCCCTTTAGGGCGAGCACTTCGCACCCTTGAGGCTTTGACTGAACGGTCATAAATACTAGATTGATTGTGGTAAATTGGGAGGATATTAATGGTAACTTGAGGGGTTTTCTTTCTTATACACAAGGAGGGCAATAAGAGTTTGTTTTTCTAAGAATAATTAGGAATATAACAGACATTGCTTAATTATTGGGATATATTGTGTGCTCATTATTCTTTGTACTTTTTTATTGGAGAACTTCACAATCTTTATATTATTCCTCATTAAATAGTTAAAATAATTGTGTGTATGAAAAACAAAAGTACAATGAACAACGCGTCAAGGCAGGAATCAGTAGAAATTTTCACAGAGAGGTATATTTTCTATAGTATCGACGCTATAGCGGCGACAAAAATGAACAATTATAACAAAAGTATGAATCATAGTGAATATTCATTTGGAAAGTAACCACTCTACAGAAGACAACAACAGAATAAAATACAGTCGAACCTGGGTAAGCGAGAATCCAATTTCTCTACCACTAAAGCAGTTTGCAACTGCAGCAACTGGAACCAAATGTTGAAGATATCAGGTAGGGACAAGCGCACATGTGTACTGCAGCCGTTTGTAATTCCATCGAAAACAATGACGCTGTAGGAAGGCCAAAGGGGAAGATCTTCCTCCCAGCTGGGTGATGTTAGCTCGGGGGCCGCGGCCCGCCTGATGTGGGTCGGGCATCGTATATATGGACTGTGGCTGCCGAATTTCATTTGCGCGATGTAGGATTCCTTACGTTGTGAACGCAGCGCCGGTAGCGCCATCTCTTGAGGAGGTGAGGGTTTATTCCCTCAATGTTAGTTATATGTGGGGCATATAGATGTCGTCGCCACAACGAACGCTTTGGCTTTCTTTGTTTACAAACAAGGATATGGTTTGGCTTTAAGTACCTAGAGTTACGAGTTTTGAGATGTATATTATTGTAAATAGTCTCGCTTACAGAGGTCTAAAGGAAAAAACTGTCACTTACAGAGGTCTAGATGTGAAAAATTACTCTCTCTAAAAGAGGTTTCTACACTGTCACTCATTTCGGAATAAAAATGAAGGGACCATTATTGTCGCTTATAGAGTTTTCTCACTTAACCAGTGTTCGCTTATCCAGGTTCAAATGTAATGTATTAATGGTGTTGTGTTCTTTGCTTATGGGTCCGGGGCTATAGTTACGTAGTAACTATTCTGTAAGTGTTAGAAGCACTCATGAATGTCTAGAAGCTACGCCATCGGTTCGTAAATCTACGGCGGGAGACCTTGTACTGAGAAGAACCGGCAAGAAACTCAGCAAGGGCTGTTTTTTTCTCCCTGTTTTATTATTTACAGAGTCGTCAAATTGAAAAATGACTTCGCAGATGATCATGAATCACGTCACCTTTCATTACATAATGATTAAATATACATTAATTGTTTACCTGCATTGTGATTGCTGCAATGAAGAATTTGAATTTGAATGTGCTTCTTCAGCCAACCTCACATTGTCTTGTTGGCCAATCTTTTACCCTATGATTTACTGACTCCATTTGGTGATCAGGGCTTGGAAAAAAAAGCCAACGAAACAACAGTGATTGTGAACAGATGGGTACTGAAATTCATTACCATAACCGAACCATCTTGCATGACAAGCGAGTTGCGTCATACCATTCCGTAGGTACCACTAAAAACGTGTGTCTAAAATGGAACACGTATGAGCGCAGTGGGTACATTTATCATCACGGGCGCGAGTTACGTTACGGGCGGGCGGGGCGCGTCGTGTCGTCTACGTTGCGACGATGGCTATGGCGTGAAATCGTTATTACTCCAATATTTCTAATAGCGCCGATCCAATCTCGCGCGATGGCTCTGTCACTCGCGTTACTGGGTGTAGTGCGGCACACGATTCTGGGAATTTATCTACATTAATATTATAAATACGAAAGATTTGTAATTTTTTTGTTTGAGTAACATAGGCTATATTTGTCGTGTAATAAAAATGTTTCACCTGTGCAAAGCCGGGGTGAATCGCTAGTTGTAAATGTTACGTTAATAATGCCAAACTATATTTCATAGTGATGAGCATAATTGAGAGCTAAAAGAAAAATAATAATATGAAAAAAATCGCACTTTTTATGTTAAAACGGTGGCAAAAAGTATATGATGATTCTGTGAGGTGGATGTTATGTAATCTGTCAATCCGAGCAGAAAATCTATTATTCCTTACTTCCCTTACTGTTTTTTTAACTATTTCGATAATAAGGTGGTGTGAATAGATACGTTACTTTAATATAATCATGGTTAAAAGAAAATATTGCTCGAAATCAGAAATCAGAAATCAATATATCTTTATTCAAATTGGATATATAGTAAGTACAACTCTTTTGAATCACCCAAAAATTTTTTTCCCTACCACTCGTTATGGACATATTTTTTAGCTGCGGAGAAAAACGAGCGAAAATTACTCCACAACATTAAAAGTCTAATGAAACAACATTTACAAACCATTACGTTGTTACAATGTCAATACAATTATGATTTATTTAATATAGAAAACCTGTTGGAATGATTGGAACAGTTCAAACCCAAATATTTTTGTCTGTTATATAATCAGACACTTTGTAATAAGCTTTTTTAATAAGTGCTTTTTTTATACTATCTTTAAATTTATTTATGGTTAACTCTTGGATATTGCTTGGGACTTTATTGTATAAGCGAAAAAAAAGACCTTTAAATGAATTATTAATTTTGTGAAGCCTAGTAGCAGGTAAAGTTAGTCAGGTAAAGCTAGAAAAATTTACTATAATCCTGGCTATTTTGGTAAATGTGACATCAGCATAACTACGTTGTTTTGTGGCCTTATCTTGAGTTACAGAAGGCTGAATATCTATTGGTTACGTTTTTATTTATTGTTAAGCAGGACTCGAAACCGCACCCTTCGCAATCCGGGCGAATGCACTGACCATTATGCTACCACGGCCCTATTGGCCGCGTCGAAATTTTCCTAGCCTTAAGCTGCAAGGCAGCGCCATCTCTTCGCATTGTAGGAAACCCACAATGTCATGTGAATACTTTTTCAAGTATTAAACATCTGAAAGAAGAAATAGCAATTATAGTTATGTTTTTATTTATTTTTAAGCATTTAATTGCTAGATGTTTAAGTCTAAAGAAAAGTTTATTAAACTTTTCTTTAGTCTAGAACAGTTTAATTAACTTTTCTTTAGTCTAGCAATATAGTTATGTTTTTATTTATTTTAGCAATTATAGTTATGTTTTTATTTATTTTTAAGCATTTAATTGCTAGATGTTTAAATCTAAAGAAAAGTTTATTAAACTTTTCTTTAGTCTAGAATAGTTTAATAAAATTTTCTTTAGTCTAGATTTTAGGTCTAGACTTTTCTTTAGATTTAAACATCTATTAGTTTTATTTCAACATTTAGTAAAATTAGTTAATGTAGGAACAGTTGTAGTAGTTCGCAACTTTTGGTTAATACCATACCATTATACAAAAAACAAAGTTATTCTAGCAGCCAATGCGCGATTAATAACTTATCACATGAGGGTGCATAGTTTGGGAAGCTATTTTTGGGATTGGTTCTGTTGCCAGTAGTTCTGAGCGACGTTTAATGTGACGTGGATCTGCGACTATGTTAGTTATATTGCTGAATATTCGTTTGAATCATGCATTTTTGATGCTTAGCCCTCGGGAAGGGAAGCGTACGGGAGATAACTTTTATTAATGTATGCCAGAACATTTGGCCACCGATCACCCTTTTGAAATGCACCGCTGTGAATTTAAATGTGATTTCTGATGCAGTTATTATGTTGATTCAAGAGTTGTTTAAATAAACATACAATAGGACGTATTCTTTGTCAAAGTTTGTTAGTTAAAGGTACAGACTATTGGATATGAGCCGCTATCCCTTTTTAATTTTATTCGTAGCTACTATCCTCCATGTCGGCTTAGATTAAAACAAAAAGGGTAGATACGACACTAGCCTCAAAAAAGTGATCCGCACAAATTGTGGTCCACGACCCTAATCGCTTTAGTCACAACTTGACATGCAAACGACGTACATGTAAACGCCAAAAAGAAATATTGATAATATTTTGTGTTTATATGATAAAACAATGCCTAAGCATGTTTTTAAAAACTGCTCAAATTGCTCAAGAACTAAAAATAAAACCCACGGCATCACTTTTCATTCGTAAGTACTATAAAATATATTTTTTTCATAAAAATTGCTGTTTGTTTTGAATCTTATTCGGTAGTGACATCGAGTACTCGTCGCGTGATTGTTTGGTAGTGCAGTGACGCGGATCTCGCTGTCTCGTTCGCGCTGCCGTTGAAACTTAACGTGCTGTTTCGTTCGGGTCGGTAATGCAGTGACGCGGATCTCGCCGTCCAGTTCGCGCTGCCGTGGGATCAGTTTTTGTTTGATGCAAGTATGAGCGTACCGTATCTACCCTTTTTGTTTTAATCTAAGCATGTCGGTAGTATAATAAAGTAAAAAAAACGAGTGTATTTATAAACACCCTATTGCAATGTGTTAAAACGGCCATCATATCGTGCCGCGAGTTTAGTGAGTGATGACATGATGACTTACATGATGAGGGGAAGCGGTTGGCAATAGTATGGACTAATTAGTCAATGGCAATAGTGTGTATAAATTAAAAAAAAAGCGAGTGTGCTCTTGACCACACGACTGAAGTGAAACTTCTTTAGCTCCATCTGTATGTATATATATATATATGTATGTGTGTGTGTGTGTGTGTGTACAATATATACTTGTATGTACATATTTCATTCACTAGCTATAAGAGAAAGAGAGAAAGAAAATGTGCGCGCGCTCTGCTTTCACTTACTTATATCCCCCACTGAACTCCTGTTCGCCTCGCCCGAACGCACTTTTCGTAACGCGTAACGCATTCGCCAGCTTACCCCCTCAAGTCAAGCGTGGGTAAAGAATTTTCACTTCTAAAAGCCGTCCGTTTTATCACCCAACTTTCTCTTTTATCAGTACAACGCATCTGGGGGCCATTCGCCTAATGGAAATGCTTTGGAAAACGCTAACGCTTACGATTTCATTTTGTTATTTCTAGCCGCCTGAGGTTTTCAAATGCCTCGCGCTCTTTTTTTTCTTTTGCATTGGTAATAACTTGTTTGATTTATTTATTTATTATTGATGTTTTTTTTTTGTAAATTAATTTAATGTTAATTTATTGTTTGATTTTGTATGGTTGATATGGGCTGCTGTTGGCCGAAACAAATAATTTTTATTTTTTTATTTATTTTTATAACAATATTAAAGAAAATAAGCGTGAGGTATTTGAAAACCTCAGGCGGCTAAAAATAACAAAATGAAATCGAAGACGTTAGCGTTTTCCAAAGCATTTCCGTTAGGCGAATGGCCCCCAGGTCATAAATTGGTTTCCAGAACATTCTTATATTTTAAGGAAGGTGCTGGATAGTATGATCGTTATGAGATTCCCTACACACATATAAGCGATCCGGCATTAATCTGCACAGCCGGGCGGTAAAATCGAATATATATAGATGAATTTTCGATAGTAACTACTATCTTTCCTTCAGATGATCACGCGCGCTGGCCTACGTTGTCACCGTCTTACTGTGGCCACAATCCCAACGCGTACAAAGAAATTTGGTGACTCATTTCTTTGTCGCACTATCCGTAAATGGAATGCTCTGCCTGCTCACGTGTTCCCTCCCTCTTACAACCTGGGGTCCTTTAAAAGAGGCGTGAAGAAGCAACATGCAGGCCGGCAGGGTGAGGATGGCTGGTGTGGCAGGTAGAACTGCTGTATCAGCTATCTTCGCGTCTGGAATTCACCTTCACTTAACATCAGGTGGGGTGGAGTCATTTGTCGGACCTGTCTATAAAAAAAAAAATGGATGCGTGTAACTTATGTACGCGCGTGAGAAGTTATACTTCTTTAGCATCATTAAAAATATTTTTTAATTGCATGCAAATAATTAATAATTACAATAAAATAATAAAAGGACTGGAAAAGGATAGTTAACACAGTTAATTAAGTTCAGTTTTAATTTGAAAAATTAAATAAATACTTATTCAAAATATTCAATTAAAATCACTACTGAATTTAAGTTATTAGTCCATATGTAATTAGCACTTGTAAGTAACTAAAACACGTTGTGTCTATATAGAAACTAGAAACATGTGGATAAATATTATAAATATGAAAACAGTGATCAGAGGCGACGAGCGTGCCAACATTGTTTTTGACAACGCGATCATCTTATGGAACTCCGTGGATCGTTCAAAGTACCTTTCGAACAGATGTCTAATAATTGTGGATTATTAACCACTAAGTGGTTAATAATCCACCATTATTAGACACTAACATTCATAACGCGCCCGCGGCCAACTTCATGGTGTTACTATTGTGTTACAGTGATGCGCGCGCATCTCGAAATTTCACTCACATGATTTTTTCATAACGCGCCCGCGGCCAACTTCATGCTGTTACTTTTGGGTTACAGTGATGCGCGCGCATCTAAAAATTTCACTCTCATCATTTTTTCATAACGCGCCTAAAGAAGTATAACTTCAAAAATACTGCCGAACCGACGTTTGGTCTATGATTTAAGCAATTTTCGCAATGGCCAGTCGTAGAATTGGTAAACAAAAAATTGTTATGTTGATCTTAATGCTGCTCCAGAATCTCGGAAAGTATAACTAATTAATGCATTTAATCAATTGTATTGGTAGCGACATGATTTTATGTAAATGTTGCTACTTCTGTGAATGCTGATAAGTTTCTTGCGCCCATTCTTCTCATGCTAAAAGATGTCCTTTAATGGGTGGTAGGAATAAATATTGGTTGATTCAAAAGAGTTTTCTATCTTTAATTTATTTTGAATATAGTATAATTTCATTTCATTACAAAGCATAGTTAGTTTTTCAGGGAGGTTTCCGCACTTAGTCTTATTGGACCATTGTGCGTGTCTCAAAAACATTCCCGTTTACTCCAGCCAGCCTATATCGGTCCAGAAGGAAAGCAGCCTTGGTAGACTGCTGCAAGCTTCCGGAAACGATTCTGGCGACTGTAGAAGTCGTACCCGTTGGTCGGCCACGCTCCTGCATTCTATGATGACATGCTGTGGCGTTTCTTCTGCCTCCATGCATCCTCTGCATAGGGGGCTGTCTGTCACTCCTATTGTATCCAGGTGCTTGTTTAGGGGACAATGACCAGTCACGGTTCCTATAATCCTGCGAAGTTTGTCCCTATTTAGTCTGGTAAGGGTGCGGGCAAAACTTTTATTTGCCGCCGGAACCGCGTTTTTCGTTTGCCGGCATCCTTCACCTGTTTTCCACTCCGTCAAGTGTGATTTCTGAGTTATTTCACGCAGCCACGTTTTAATTTGAGTCTGAGCTATGGGCAGCAAAGGTTCCGGACTATACACTTTTGTGTCTGCTCCCCTCTTAGCCAGTTCTCATTACAAAGCATTTGGTCCTGGTGTTATATGAAATGAAAAGTGTCAATTCATAATAGACTTCCATAGTGGATTGTGGCCGGCTCTCGATATATTTCCTATGGTATGCCTCTGTCCAATCTGTGTTATCTGATGCTGACGAATCTTCAATTCGGGAACCGCGTAGCACTGTCGTGTCACAGTGACGCACCCAAAGCTGTATCGGACGACGATGGGAGCGATCAGCTATCGCGTTCGGCGATTGAGGCATGTAATGTTCCTTTGTTCACTGGGCGCACTGAGCGACGGAATCTCAATTCGTGTGCTTTCTGAATGAACCGAACTTTGGTCGGAATAGAGTTATGACTGTCTGGCGATATAACTTCAACTTCGCAGAAGCCTAGAATAAAATGAAATTGTCTTTTTATTGGTGTGTTTTCAAGGCCTAGAACAAGGCGAGGATGACGGGAGCAGCTTATTTCTCTGTTGAACTATCGCAACTGAATTTTATAAGCAACACCGGGTGAAATCGGTTATGTTTTTTACTCCTTTGAAAGAAGCTAATGCTGCTGGTCGGAATAGAGATACGAGTGTCAGTAGGCGGTAATCGATATATTATCGACAATACCTGTAGGACTATGAAATGTTATACCTTGTAAGATTGCACGTAACCCTTCGTGTACGACACTAGTACGCAATTGACCGGTTTGTCAATAAATCAGGTAGATTATCAAAAAGTGTTGGACACGTATTTTTTCTTTTTTCACATAATATAAACATTGCAGAGATATATTCATTTGAAAAGTCGCATGACGTCACGTTTGAGTACACTTTTAAGTGAAAATTCACTAAAAAGTGACGTCATGAGCCCCTTCTCCCAAACTTTGACGCGCTATAACTTTGTCATGTTTTGGTTGATTGCCCAAAGAAAAAATACGTGTCCATTATTTTTTGACCATCTAACTGACGGAATAAATAGAATTTCGTTTACTGTACCCCGTCATCATCCCTATTACAGGGCCGACATTTATTACTTCACAAACCAATTATGCATACAAGCTCCCTTTATCGATGAAGTCTTGAAACTGGTTTGATAAGTCCTCTCTCACGAGTTTCTAACTTATCCTTCTAAAGCCTGGATACACTAAAGTTATGTCTATGCTATAGCTACGTGAACTGCTGACCGTACATCGGATACTGTTCGCAGTATCACAATGGACATTGGCGACGGGCAGCCGATGCAATATCGTTATATGAAACGCTTCAATCTCGCAGCCGGGGTTAGTGTCGCAAACTTCACGTTACAATTTCAAGTACAAAATGTTGGCATCCACGCTGTTTTTAGATAGCTCCGATAGTTTATTACACTTTATATAGATGGAATGAAAGAAGAAAGATGTTCATAGAGCGATTGTGATTGGACATCTTGACAGAATTTGAAAAACATCAGTGTTCTTTAAAGAGAAAAGTTTATAGAACTGGCCAAGTGTAACATGGCTTAAATATTATGGTTTCTCAACTGAAATGAACTTATATCATCATCAGCCTATTAATGTCCCCACTGCTGGGGCACAGGCCTTCCCTATGGATGGAATAGGGAGATTGGGCCAGGAACCACCACGCGGGCCCAGTGCGGGTTGGTGGGTGCTAACGACTGCAGATGCAGCCGGGACCAACGGCTTAGCGTGCCTTCCGAAGCACGGAGGAGCTCGAGATAGTAAATTTTCGGTCACCCATCCAATGACCGACCACTGCGAAAGTTGCTTAAGTTCAACGATCACAGCAGAACGTGCTAACCACTTGCGCCATCGAGCTTCTCTCTTATAGTTAAAAGAAACTTATAGTTAAGGCATAAATGTAATGCCGCAAATGCGACAGTTATAATATTTCTGAATGTACACTTTCTTAATTTTTATGTAAGAGAGTTGAAGTCGAAATTTTGCATTGAATTGCAAGCTGCAAACATAGTGATACTTTTTTTTTATATAGAAGTAGGCAAATGACTCTACCCCACCTGATGTTAAGTGGTGATAAAGTTCAAACGCGAAAATAGCTAGCACAGCAGTTATAAACTGCTATACCAATCAGCCTCACCTTGCCGACCTTGCAAAAATGCTTCTTCACGCCTCTCTCAATCGTAGTCTTCTGTAAGGTGGTGCCCACTTCACCAGCGGGTTTTCACTTCTACGAGGTAGGGCAAAGCAGATTTTCCGCTCGCATTGGAGCGCTTGTCTGGGGAACTAGCCCCCACCTTACAGAAGATCACAGTAAAATAACACTATAATAATCATAATCAAAATCATTTATTCAGTTTAGGCTGTTACCAGCACTCATGAATGTCTAGAAACTACGCCATCGGTTCGTAAATCTACGGAGGGAGACCATGTACTGAGAAGAACCGGCAAAAAACTCAGCAAGGGCTGTTTTTTCTCCCTGTTTTATAATTTACAGAGTCGTCAAGTTGAAAAATGACTTCAGATTTTATTCATGAAGTCACCTTTAATTACATAATGATTAAATATACATTAATTGTTTACCTGCATTTTTAATGTTGTGTCAAACAGTATAAATATAAAAACCTCTACTTCTGTTGCACTGTGGTGTTGTGCACCTGCACAGTGTACAGGAGGAGCTCGATAGCGCAAGTGGTTAGCGCGTTCGGCTGCGATCGTTGAAGTTAAGCAACTTTCGCAGTGGTCGGTCCTTGGATGGGTGACCATAAATTTAGTATCTCGAGCTCCTCCGTGCTTCGGAAGGCAAGTTAAGCCGTTGGTCCCGGCTGCATCTGCAGTCGTTAGCACCCACCAATCCGCACTTGGCTAGCGTGGGTCATGGCCCAATCTCCCTATTCCATCCATAGGGAAGGCCTGTGCTCCAGCAGTGGGGACATTAATAGGCTGATGATGATGATGATACACTGCGGTGTTGTATTTCTGTCGGTGAGTAAGGTTCCATGGCTACACGGGGTAGGGTATTGTTTATTGGGTCAGGGTAGGCAACGACTCCATTGATATATTTGGTATTGCAATCATATATATAAGCTATGGTGGCTGCTTACCATCAGGCGGGTGCCACATGCTTCTTTGCCACCCTTGACATTTGCCAGGGTACCTCAAATCTAGATTTCAATTTCTGGGCACTTCCAACCATCGTGTTCTTCGCTCGTGCAGAAATCTTACTCTACAAATCCCCACTCATCACTCTGGCTTTGGATCCAAATCTTTCACTGTTACTGCCATACGCCTGATACGCCTGTGGAATGCTCTACCACTCAACATTCGTAGCTCTAACAGTATGATGAAGTTATATTTTTTTTTGTAAGGGCTAAGGATGGTGAAAAACATTCAGCCTACGTTGTTATATTCTTTTTTTTTATGTGTGTGGTTGTTTATTTTACTATTGTTTTAAAATAATAATCTGTGTCGTCAACCTTAGGCCCTGCCAGAATTATCAGCGCTGCAGCAGCCCTGGTGTTGCTGTGGTATCAAGCTGAGGCAGGGACCTAATTGTCAATTTTTTTTTTATTTATTTATGTCTAACAATACTTTATGGTCAATAAAAAATATTTCTTTCTTCTTCTTTCTTTCTTATTATAAATTGTACAGGTGTACAGGCGAGGAGCTCGATGGCGCAAGTGGTTAGCGCGATCGGCTGCGATCGTTGAAGTTAAGCAACTTTCGCAGTGGTCGGTCATTGGATGGGTGACCAAACATTTACTATCTCGAGCCCTCCGTGCTTCGGAAGGCACGTTAAGCCGTTGGTCCCGGCTGCATCTGCAGTCGTTAGCACCCACCAATCTGCACTAGGCCCGCGTGGTGGGTCATGGCCCAATCTCCCTATTCCATCCATAGGGAAGGCCTGTGCCCCAGCAGTGGGGACATTAATAGGCTGATGATGATGATGATGACAGTGTAAAGATCGCGGCATGTAACTCTAGCGCTTAACAAAACACGGAGGGGATAGCTGCGCATGGGTACGACTGGAGAGCCAATCGGCGCAACGCACGCCCACCCGCGCACCTCGTTTCCCCCTAGGACATCTTAATTTTCACTTCTGCGCAATAACGGTCAGCGCTAGTTTCGTACTACGACTTATAAGGACTACGCGTCAATCACAAACTGCTGACTAGATCGAAAAGAGTAAAACAAAGTTACCGAACTTATAACAATGTGCAATTATAAAGTAGGTTTCCTGTCATAGTTTCTTGTTATGTGTCAATTAATTGTTTTGTTATTTGGCTCACTTTTGTACTTTTTGGTACTTGCCTTTTTATTTGCTTTTTATTGAAAAAACTATTTGGCATTTGTTTGTAATTGACATCAAACTCTGTAGTTATCCAATTAAATGTATCCAAGTACGAATGAATAGCAAAAGTTATAACTAGTAGTTTACTAGGAGTTTTAAAAAAACAGGTATTCTATTTGAATTCAAAATGTTCCCTTTTTCACTAGACATCCCACTTAATACGACTGTAATAAACAAAAATGGAGCACTCGACTGTTTTGGATTTATAATCCTCTATGTTCCTTGATTCTCAATCACCAAATCAAATACTTTGAAAACTTTGAAAAATAGATTGTTTTTGTGTTATAGAAGACTTTGTTGTAATTTCCTTTTCTGATAAGATTCTAAATTTAAAAATTAGAATTAAAACGTAAAACAATAAACTAATTCGATTGTTTTTCCATATAAAAAGACATGCAATCCAAGCTGAAACTCATTCAGAAATCTGAATTAGTCAATATTATCGCATTTATAATATTTTTTCACGGAATGTTGTGATTTAAAAAATGCCACGAGGATTACCAGATGTTTTACGAGCCAGAATTGGAACTTTGAAGGAAGAAGGCTATTCTACGAGAGAAATAGCACGCAGAGTTGCCATGTCCCAATCCTGTGTAGTAACCACGTTGCAGAGGTACCACGGCATGGGTTATTTAGCTGATCGACCCCGCAGCGGTCGCCCAAGTATTTTGTCAACTCCTCAGAAGCGCTACATCAGTTTGCTGGTAGCCCGCGACCCAACAATAAACGCCACTAAATTAAAAGCAGAAATACGGGCCGCCTCCGGACTTAAACTTAGCACTCGGACCATTCGAAATTGTTTACAGAAGGCTGGATTACAAGCACGGAGGTCTTGGCGAGCATCTTTGAATTCACGGGACCGTCAGCGACAGAGATTACAATGGTCTAGGCTCCAGCAAAACGAAGAAGATGAAGAGGAAAACTTCTGGCAAAACTGCTTCTTCGTTGACGAATCGCGAATCAGTACTCATCCAGATAACCGACGTGTCCGTGTTTGGAGAAGACCAGGAGACTCTGAAAGGCAACTGGAACGGTTCAGCAAGACGGGAAATCAGTGTCCTTTTGGGGTGGTATTATGATTCGGGCTAGAACGCCTTTAATCCCTAATCAAGGCTTCATGACGGTAGACAGATACAAAGCGAATCGTCAGACCTTTCCGAGTAAACCATGGGTACCAAATTGTACTGGTTAACGATAATGCCGGGCGCATCGAACTCAATGAGTCAATGCTGCTCTCCGAGAATACGAAATCACAAGGTTAGACTGGCCTGCCAGCTTTCCTGATTTAAACCCAATAGAGCACGCGTGGGATGCTCTTAAGCGAGCTGTTTGGAACCGGCAGCCACCACCCCAGACAGTGCCGCAGCTCAGGGAAGCTGCTGTTCAAGAATAGGGCAGGTTACCACAAGAAATGCTGGTTATCTTGATCCTCCTGACCATCCTGGAGGATCTCCGCATGTGTTCGAGCCAGAGGAGGAGTTATTTTGTATGAGATAAACAACAATTTATTAATAAAAGGTTTTTAAGTTTGGTTAAACTATCTTTTTATTTTTATCAAAGTTCTATTACAATCGCCTTAGGATTGAATTATTATTTTTTTTATACTAAAAATAAAATTGGTTTTATTTTATAATTTCAAAAAGTGTATTTTTAAATAAAAAAGATGTAACGTAAACATTTTCTCTTGCTTCAGTTAAATTTTGAAAATATATCAGCTTTTGCAAGTGATCTGAAACTTTTTTTAATGTGTGTATGTTACTGTCATACGAGTATGTCATTGACATAGGTAACATTTTGGTAAAATTGTCCGGATATTACTTCAACGACAATTATTTTTATGAAACGAGGTTAATTTTTTAATTCGACATATTTGTCAAATTGTTAGTAATTCCTGACATAAATCGGGGCTGTGTAAGATTTGCTTTAAAATTATAGTGTTTTCCTTGATAGTTACAAAATTACTCTCGGCGAAATTTTTGAAAAAGAAGTTGTTATACAGAAGAATTTATAAAGAACGGATAAGTTTCTTCTTCTTCTTCTAAAGGAAAAAATATATAAAAAATTACCAAAACAAACCGACGGCTTAGATAAATGTCAGTGACATATGTCGACTCGGTGAAAAAGGGCACAAGTCATTACCCTTTTTTCCCATCATTAGTTTCATGAAAAAACGTAGTCTTCTAAAAATCTTGACACATAATCTAGGCATTGCTAATCGGTTAAAAATGGTTTGTAATTCTAAATAAATTAAAGTGCATTTTACTTAGAAATCTCATTAATATTATAAAGGCGAAAGTTTGTGAGTATGTGAGTGTGTATGTTTGTGCGATTTTAATAAAATTTGGTATGGAGTTAGCTGACACCCTAGATTAACACATAGGCTACTTTTCCAGTTCCAATCCAAAGGGATTTTCAAGAAGCTAAGTTAACGCAGACGAAGTCGCGGGCGACCTCTAGTTCTCTATAAATGCGAATGGGAACGAAACGGATATGTTAGTAAAAGTTACGATCGACTACGAGCTACGAGTATTAGCTTTCGTTGTAGATATTTATTTAAAGAGTGTGCTACGGCCGTAGGCTACGGAACTGTGATATCATGCTGTACTAAAACGCATAATATCAGTAAGAATATATAGAAGTCTCTTTATATGTTGTTATATCCTACTAAATGTTTCAATATTACTAAACAAAAATACATAAGTAAGTACGGTATGAAAGAACATGTAAAAGTTTGTACACTATTACACATTACAATCATAGGATATAGTGTTTCTTATAATTTGTTATTTTATGGGTATTAGTAATTTTTCGTAACAGTAATATTGTGCCTATCTAATGCCGCTTCCTATATACTAAATATTATGTTAACTATAAAATTTATTGTAACTATATATTTTAAATAATGTAATGGAAGCTGACTTCAAAAGTATCTCTGAAGTCATTTTTCTACTTGACGACTCTGTATGTAACAATACAGGGAGAAAAAAAACAGCCCTTGTGCTGGGTTCCTTGCCGGTTCTTCTCAGTACAAGGTCTCCCGCCGTAGTTTTGCGTACCGATGGCGTAGCTTCTTGACCTTCACAGTGGTACGGGTATCGGACGCAATAACTTCAACTTCGTCGGGGGATAGACTGATATGTCTGCCAATAACAGCCTACCCGCAATTACTTCAGTTACTCCGTGATCATGGCGCTTGCAACAGTGCTGAAATATCGGAAACTCGCTAAAAATAAGGTACATGGTAACAAACCCGTAAATAACTTATATTACTATAATGTTTGTGACCATGAAAGTTTAAAACAATATAATAGCTTCTGGTCACTCGTAGGTACGGAATTGAATGTGTCCCATTATGGTCCTATACAAGCCCGCCAATAGGAGAAGACATTTGATGACTACAAAAACGACAGCTAATCTGTGAAACACGCCACGCAAGAAGCGATAGTCGTAAAGACAATTCGTGCTGAATTCCTCGCACGTAGCTAATATTGTTTAAGGGTAATACTTTTACCTGCCCGGCAAATTATATTGTGTCCCGTCCCGCATCGTATAAGCGACCGTGAAACGTACGGGCAGTATGTTACGTTACAATAGTACAATAATCATCTATTTTCAAATGGCAACATATCCCTTCGTCTGTGTAAGTGTTTCTAAACGAGTTGAGAAAATTATTTTCATATTTAGTAATATTATAATATATGTGTCGGATGGGCGAGCGGTAATAGGCGGTTGGCCACGTGGTTTTTCTTGATCCGCCATCTTGGTTATTCAATGATATTTCCCGAAAACAGAACTGTAGTCTAGTGACAAAGCTAACGTTTAATTTGAATCTTCTTATTACTTTACAAAATCAGTTATGATTGCCAAGGTACAAACGGATTGGTTTGTGAAGCGCGGAGAGTTCTGTGCTAATGCTAACGTCCTTTCACTATCGCGGCTCACGTCTGAATGCCGAATGCCCCTTCCAATGAAGCGTTACCCTCTTAAATACTACCCTTAGCATAGACCACTTCCAAGTGATGACAGCTGTCACTGTCATAACTTGACGTTTCACAAAGCAATGGTACACTGACTGATGACATTTGTTGTCGGTTTAACGTTTCGAAGGAGCGAGTGCGACGCCATCCGCCGACATATAATTAATATAATTCATTTTATCAAAGGGTAGATACGGTACGCTCATACTTGCATCAAACAAAAACTGATCCCACGGCAGCGCGAACGGGACGGTGAGATCCGCGTCACTGCATTACCGACCAATCACGCGACCAGTACTCGACGTCACTACCGAATAAGATTCAAACAAACAGCAATTTTTATGAAAAAAAATATTTCATAGGACTTACGAATGAAAAGTGATGCCGTAGGTTTTATTTTTAGTTCGTGAGCAATTTGAGCACTATTTAAAAACACACTTAGGCACTGTTTTATCATATAAACACAAAATATTAGCAATATTTCTTTTTGGCGTTCACATGTACGTCGTTTGCATGTCAAGTTGTGACTAAAGCGATTATGGTCGTGGACCACAATTCATGCGGATCACTTTTGTGAGGCTAGTGCCGTATCTACCCTTTTTGTTTTAATCTAAGTGTTTTTAATTTACACCTCTAATATAAAGATAGGTTTGTGAAGAAACTATTCACGTTTGATTGAAGATATTAACGAAGCCTGGATGAATAGTAGAACTCGAATAATAAGAGGAAAATAGGCCGGGTATTTTTATTTGACGTTTGTTTATACACTGGGATTCATGGTGTCGCCGACTAGAGAGGTCCCGGGTTCGAATCCCGATGGGGGCAGATGTTTGTGTGATGAATACGAGCATTACTACTCCAGTCATGGATGTTTCATATGTATTTCTATATCATCATCATCAGCCTATTAATGTCCCCACTGCTGGTGCACAGGCCTTCCCTATGGATCAAGGAGCTCGATGGTGCGGGTGGTTAGCGCGTTCGGCTGCGATCGTTGAAGTTAAGCAACTTTCGCAGTGGTCGGTCATTGGATGGGTGACCAAAAATTTACTATCTCGAGCTCCTCCGTGCTTCGGAAGGCACGTTAAGCCGTTGGTTCCGGCTGTATCTGCAGTCGTTAGCACCCACCAATCCGCACTGGGCCCGCGCGGTGGGTCATGGCCCAATCTCCCTATTCCATCCATAGGGTATTTCTATATAAATATACTGCACATATATATATATATATATATATATATAACCAGTGCCTAACGGATACATTATAAATAGATAGGGTAACCACTAGTATCCCATAACACAAGCCTGACAGTGCTTACTTTGGGGCTAGGCTAATTGGTGTGTGTTGGAAAACAAAGAAATGAGTCACCAAATTTGGAACAAAGAAATTTTAATTTTAAGAGAGGCGTGCCGGGCCGGCAAGGTGAGGATGTTTGGTGTAGCAGTTTGTAACTGTTGTACCAGCTATCTTCGCGTTTGGACTTTATCACCACTTAACATCAGGTGGGGTAAAGTCATTTGCCTACCTAGTTTTTATATATATATATGAAAAAAAAATATTTGTTTCTTAGGTTTTCACGCACATCACTCATTAAATAAAACTAGTTTTTTACGGGTTAATGCACGAAACTTTATATATTTATTGACGTTTCGTAGCCTTTACAGGCTACGTCGTCAGAATCAAATTTTATTTAATTTTGTCGAGCTACCTTCAAAAGACTTTTTATTGAAATTTTAATGAAAATTGAAAGACTTCATATAAAAAGTTCTTCGAAGGTAGCTCGACAAAATTAAATAAAATTTGATTCTGACGACGTAGCCTGTAAAGGCTACGGAAACGTCAATAAATAAATAAAGTTTCGTGCATTAACCCGTAAAAACTAGTTTTATAAAAAAAAAATATTAATTTATATTTTCGGCCGTGCAAAACAACATGGAGAGAGACCAGGGGATAATAGTTATTAACGATATTAGTTCGGTAACTTGGATTCCGCACGAATGTGATAAAACGTTTTTTGACACATTTACAAGAAAATACTTGGAGGTTACTTTCCGAGACGGGCACTCCAATACGAGCGGGAAATCCGCTATGCCCTACTTCTTTTAAATATGCACTAAAACTCACTCAATCTAATATATTAAATTCTCGTGTCGCGGTGTTTGTGGTTAAACTCCTCCGAAACGGCTTTCCCGATTCTCATGAAATTTTGTGTGCATATTGGGTAGGTCTGAGAATCGGACAACATCTATTTTTCATCCCTCTAAATGTTAAGGGTAATCCAACCCCAAAAATTTTTTTTTTAATTTTTGATATTTTTTTTTTATTTTTTTATGATACATCATACAGAAATACAAACAACCCTAAATTTTCACCCTTCTACCACCAACCCCTATTTTTTATGGCGGTACGAAGTTCGCTGGGACAGCTAGTAATAAATAAAAAACGATGCTAAAATCGGCGTGAGAACCGTTCGACCTCAGTTCAGAGGTCGTCAAAATTTCAATTGCTACGATCCTCGAATACTTTCATCGCTTCGTTAGTTTTTATTAAACCTTTCATACGGCATGTATGTTAGAAGCTGGAGCTGCTTTTTCGGAAAAAAAAAATCCGATTCCGACAAATTACAAGCGTTCGCACGTAGAATTTGTCAGATAGTAATTTTTAACTTTGATATGTATAGTTTTATACAGTATTGCAAGCCTATCGGAAGTCGTTATTTACAATGTTGTCTATACTTAACAATAGTATCAATAGCTAAAATAAATATGTAAATACAATTAAAAAAAACGAGTATGCTTATGACCACACACTTAAGTGAACCTTTTTTAGCTCCAGCTGTATATGTATATATATACACACACACACATATATATATATATATATATATGTGTATGTACATATATATATATATATATATATATATATATATATAATACAGAGGCATTTCTCACATAAGTGATTAATAAAACATGCACAATACTTACACAAATGCATATACACGCGCGCACACACATATACACACACACACACACACACACACACATACATATA
The DNA here is from genome assembly GCA_902850365.2 of Chilo suppressalis. Classification (NCBI taxonomy): domain Eukaryota; kingdom Metazoa; phylum Arthropoda; class Insecta; order Lepidoptera; family Crambidae; genus Chilo; species Chilo suppressalis. The sequence goes on from OU963894.1 coordinate 3,691,259, forward strand.
CCTCTTAGAAAATACTAGCAATTTTTAATGTCCGGATTGTGAGTCTTGTATAATAATTTTAGTTGGCATTTTGTTTATTTCAAAATTGTTATATTAACTTAAAAAAAGTGATGGCGATAGTTGTATAAATAGCATCATCAAGATACTTGGTACTCGCAGAAGAGAAGAGAACGAGAGAGCACAGACTATTTAGATACTACGAGAGAGTATTGATTTTTTTTTAGTTCTATTCTTCACTATTGAGAAAGGCAAAGGCTTCAGTGATGAGAGAGCGGGTTCTCCTGACACATCGACTGATTGTACTATTACGTTATTTAAAGAAATAAACAAATTTTCCTTTTTCATTTCATATACACGTATGTACATATACATATTCTATTTACTTGCTATAAGAGTAAGAGATAAAGAAAATGTGCTCGCGAACTGCTTTCTCTTGCTTATATCCCCCACTCAACTCCCGTACACCTAGTACGAGTTTTACAATTACGAAAACTATGATAGTTTTCGTGAGCTCACACTCGTACTAAGGGTACTTACTGATTTTATTGTTTTCGTTTCAATACAAATAAACAGTGTTTAAATTCTATCATTTAATCATTTGCGTCATCTTAAATTTTAAGTATATTTGGTTACTTTTCACCAAAATGGACATAGGAACATAATTTAATATTACGAAAACTATGATAGTTTGCGTGAGCTCTAACTTGTTCTAAGGGTACCGTTCGCCTCGCTCGAACACACTTTTCGTAACGCGTGACGCATTCGCCAGCTTACTCCTCAAGCCAAGCGTGCGTAAAGACACTTCCACTGCAAAAATTGTTACTATTGATAAAGTTGAGATGCGATGCTATAAACTTTTTTTGTTTTCAATTCGAAGCGTACGAGGGCAAATTATATACTTAAATAAAACTAGTTTTTACGGGTTAATGCACGAAACTTTATTTATTTATGACGTTTCGCAGCCTTTTCAGGTCTGCATCGTCAGAATAATCATATATCGTCTCTGTCTATATCTGTCTGTATCGGTCTGCATCGTCAGAATTATTCTGACGATGCAGACCTGAAAAGGCTGCGAAACGTCATAAATAAATAAAGTTTCGTGCATTAACCCGTAAAAACTAGTTTTATTTAATGAGTGATGTGCGTGAAAACCTAAGAAACAAATAAATTATATACTTGTCAAAAAAAAACTATGCAGAGAAATCATCAAATATTTTAGTGACAGCTTAAAAACATATGTTTTGACTACCTACAGCGCCTTAAAATCCGCCCGGATAGTAGATAATGCGGGTTCAAAGCACGCCTGAATATATGTTTTTTTAAATCTAAAGAAAAGTTTTACTAGAAAAAAAAAATATCCACGCGGACCAGGCAGCGGACGGGACTCGAACCCGCACTCTTCGCAATCCGACGAATGCACTGATCAATTATGCTACCTCGGCCCTGATGACCGCGTCGAAATTTTCCTAGCCTTAAGCTGCAAGACAGCGCCATCTCTTCGCATTGTAAGTAACCCACAATGTCAAATGAATACTTTTTCAAGTATTAAACATTTGAAAGAAGAAATAGCAATTATAGTTATGTTTTTATTTTTTTAAGCATTTAACTGCTAGATGTTTAAATCTAAAGAAAAGTTTTACTAGAAAAAAATCCACGCGCAAATTTTTTTCTAGTAAATCTTTTTTTTCCTGGTAAAGCTTTTCTTTAGATTTAAACATCTAGCAGTTAAATGCTTAAAAAAATAAAAACATAACTATAATTGCTATTTCTTCTTTCAAATGTTTAATACTTGAAAAAGTATTCATTTGACATTGTGGGTTACCTACAATGCGAAGAGATGGCGCTGCCTTGCAGCTTAAGGCTAGGAAAATTTCGATATTTTCGAGTGCCTTAAAATCCGCCCGGATAGCAGATGATGCGGGTTCAAAGTACACATGAATATATGTTTTTTTATAGAAAAAAAATCTTTAGTTTTCTATACTAAAGATCGATATTCTAGCGGTTATATGCTTGAAAAATAAAAATACATACCTACTTACTTAAATGTTAATGTTTATTCCATTTTTTATTTCTGGTTCAAATATATAAGAATAAATAAACAATATCAACTACACAATATATTATATTCTAACTATTTCAATATGAAACGCTACATGATGTGATCATGCTTTCCGAAAATTTCCGCAAAAGTCACTTTGTAAAAATACTTCGTATTGTATATCAGCGAAAGGGAATTAATCTCTAAAGTTATTTATGAAACTTAGAAGTTGAGCGACTCCGGCGACAATGTTATGTGTTTAGACGCACCCCGGGGAAATCTTTCCGCCGTAGCTGGCAACAAATTAATATACAAAATAAATAACTCCCAAAATTATATAGACCGCCCGCCCCCTCAGGGGTGGTTTTGGTTCAACAATATGTTATACTTACAAAATAAATACAATACCAAATATTTACGGGAAAAACTTTTTTAACAGCGCATTGTAGACAGGTTTTGGGCACGGAACAGGTGCTATTACTGGGCATGGTAATTTTAACGCCATCTTTTCAACTTAGTTCCTTCAATGAATTACTAGATTTTATATTTATATCTAAATTGGTAAAAAACACCACTGACTCTCCCCAGCTAGGCTTGTTGAAAATATATCGATGTATCGATATATCGATATTTTTACCAATATCGAAATTCGTATCAAAAACGATATTTCTTTAATTATTAGCGGCATATCACGATCTAACTAAATTCGTATCTGGAAAATCATAACTGGATCTCAGATTTATGATATTCAACATTTGTATGATCTGTGCTGTATTTAGTATTGCCTATGATTTGTAAATCTGTTCAGCTGGTGAGTTGGTTGTGCTGAATTCCATTATATTCTGTGGAAGTGTGTGACTGTCTAGTCTTGTTTACTAAAGATGGCACCTGAGAGGCCCTGCAATCATTTTCATCATTCGAAAATAGGGTATATTTTTAGAGAGATAATTGTCGTTCCATTATTATTCCGCGTGTCATCTTTCGTGAGATACTGTACTGTCATGTAGTGTAGCGGCAATTTGGTACTTTGATAATTCTTTCTTTAATAATAGTTCGTATTGTTATTATTACTGTGCTAGGCTGACCTAAATATATTTTTGGGAAAATTGGTCCGATATATCGATATATCGATGTTTTTTTCGCGATATATCGAAGTCGATATTGATATATTTTAAAATATCGATGTATCGATATATAAATATTTTTTTCAACTTTCGACATCTCTGTCCCCAGCTACTAGCACTCTTTAAATTCCGAGCACCATCTAAAATACCGCGCAAACCAATTACACCACTTTGTCTACCCTTAAGAAGAACGGTACTTGGTTCTAACTCCCCCATTGTGAGATTATCGTATACTCTAAACAAATACAGAATGTTACAAAAATACAAATAAAGCTAGATGGGCGCTGAATTACATCATATAAGGAGTCTTCTCTAATTTTCTTAAAATATTTGCATGAAGTTTAAACTTTTTACAAAAAACAGTTATTTTTAATTGATCCTCGAACTAGTGACGTGTCTTAAAATGATCGATATTTTTATTAATCATTAAAAATAACTGTTTTTATAAAAAGTTAAAAGTTCATGCATATATTTTAAGAAAGTTAGAGAAGACACCTTAAACGATGTACTTTAGCACCATTTAAGCTTTATTTGTATTTTTGTAACATCCTGTATAGTGTCATTGTCGACATACTTCATGACTCTATGATCACATTGCGAAACAAATTGTATGATTACATATTTAATAAAAAATATATAAAAATAATTTGAAACTCATTTAAATAAATAATAAATATAATAATACAGATTGCATATACCCACACACACACATACACACTTAATTTTATTTAAATAATACACTACTACTTCAGCTTAATGTAATGCTTGCTGAGTTCGCCTATGGTTACGCATTATATCACTGAATGTATAATTTAATTAAATAACATGCATTGATGTAGTAACTGCTGGTGATCCATTAAAGAGAAAAAAAAATCGCGCCTTAATTTAACATGATGGTCCAGTAGTAAACTGTAGATATACTAGTGGCCCGCCCTCGCTTCGCTTCGGTTTAGAGCTAAAGTGTAGACTATAGTTGTGCTCAGGCTTATATAACACAATGACATTCTTCTTATACCTAACTAGCAACCCAGGCGAACTCCGTTCCGCCATCAGATGGCTTCGTTTTATGTAACATTTCGTTTGGTGATTAAAAGAAGATTTTTTTTTTTTGATATTTTTCCTGAATTTTCTTTGCTATAAACCTCACGGAGCCCGAGACCTTTCCAACGAATGCAAAACCGTGGAAATCGGTTCGTGCATTCTGGAGTTATAGCGTCAGGAAGGAAAACCCGACTTATTTTTATATAGTAGATTACAATAGGCACGCGCCGCCAGGCCCCCCGCCCGGTAGCGTCGGAACCGCTATGTCCCTGCATTTTAATATCTGTAATATCTTCGAAAATATTCATTTAAATCACATGCTTTAAAGGGCCAAATTGATCTGTATTAAATACACAATGTATTTAAGGTACTTAATTGGTTAAGGATGAATGTTAAATTGCTGAAAATCGTTTCGTAAATAAGCTATTATTTCTCGTAAAAAGTATAGAATAAAAAATGGTTAGTGTGGGTTATCCCTAAGAGATAGACATATACTATCGCGGACTTTTTTGTAGACCTTTTTAAGGTGTACAATACTGTAGTACATTATTTTGATCTATCTCATAGGGTTCAGCCAGCGTTTGCAATGTAAGCGCAAAATAATGTGTTTATTTACGACCTTACATTAAAAACCTCTAAAATTATCAGTGTTTCTCTACTATGTTATGCATAAACATAGGGACATATAGGGACATAGGGACAGACAGCGGGAAGCGACTTTATTTTATACTATGTAGTGATTATGACAGAAAGGGAGGAGCTTGATGGCGCAAGTGGTGAGCGTGTTCGGCTGCGATCCTTGAAGTTATCCAAACTTTCGCAGTGGTCGGTCACTGGATGGGTGACCAAAAGTTTACTAACTCGCTCTTCCGTGCTTGGGAAGGCACGGTCTTCCGGCACCAAGAGCTGGTCCAATAAGACCAATCTACCTATTCCATCCACAGGGTAGGTCTGTGCCCCAGCAGTGGGGACATTAATAGGCTGATGATGATGATATTGGAGGAGCTCGATGGCTCAGGTGGCTAGCGCGTTCGGCTGCGATCGTTGAAGTTAAGCAACTTTCGCAGTGGTCGGTCATTGGATGGGTGACCAAAAAGTTACTATCTCGAGCTCCTCCGTGCTTCGGAAGGCACGTTAAGCCGTTGACCCCGGCTGCATTTGCAGTCATTTGCACCCACCAATCCGCACTGGGCCCGCGTTGTGGGTCATGGCCCAATCTCCCTATTCCATCCATAGGGAAGGCCTATGCCCCAGCAGTGGGGACATTAATAGGCTGATGATGATGATGATGATGATGATATTACGAAACTTGTAACTTGCCTCGGCTTTGCAAGGTCATGTTGAGAATATGCATCGGCTGTAGTGTACGAAAACATGGTAGGGGAAACTGTCCATCATTGGCACTCTTCCTATTATTGGCACTTTTGATTTCAGCTCGAAAAAAACAGGAAACAATAGATTGTAGGAATAATGCTGCCAATTTTCAAATTTCGTAACCATACTAGGTTTTGCTTTTTAATATGTAACGACCTTGAATAATCTATTGTCTCCTTGTTTTTTTCGAATTAAACTCAATGTGCCAATAATAGGAGGAGTGCCAATGATTGGGTGGTATCCCCTACCAACCGTTTGCCACGGAAAATATTGGTCGTAAATTATCGACCATAGCTTGCGACCAACATTTTCCGCGCCAAAGCCAAGGCCAAGCTGCAGCTGGCCGGTAAACGTGAAAATGTATAAATCGTATTTTGTTCCTAGAACTACATATGATATTCTATAAAAGTGATTGGTGTTAGAGTTTGGAAAGGGATTAATTTGAAGCCAACATCTGGGCTCTTGTAATCCACCGCAACGTGTTTCATATTCACGTATCTATAAAGATTATCGACGCTCGTGCTAGGCTTACTGGATATTGAGGTATTAGAATAGAATAGAACTAGCAAACCAGTGAACCAAATGTTCACCAAAAACGGATTTAAAAAAAAAAAATTAATTAGTTGAGAACTTCGGAGATTTTGTGTGGTTTCGTTTGAAATTCGTGATTTCTCGAAAACCGGAAGTGCTACGTTACTCAAATCCGGTTTGTAGTCTTATCAGACTATCCTTAACTTATAACTTAAATATTCTCTTTATCTATCTCTTACGGTTTGGCCGCTGAAACAGCACCACGGACGGACGGACGGACTTGTCTATTAGATAAGAGATTACTACCAAAAACTTTCATAAAACTAATCTACCATTATTAAAGTACTAAAATATTTATTTATTTTTATAATTAGTTCATTAATAATTATTTTATAAGACATCACCCGTAAAATGCAATGCTAAATCTACCTACGCGCCGATCAGTACGGCAGCGGCGCAATTTTGTAAAAGGGCTCTTAAGTAAAATTACTGATGCATCAATAATTTGTGTACTGCTCTTTTCCATACCGTATCTGTCCTAGTTGGGAATCGGTTGTTCTTTATCTCTCATCGCACACAATGCAGCTCATTGTAGTTGTTCATGCTGAGCCTCTTTGTATTTCGGTCTTCAGGATGTTCCACAATATTGCCCAGTGGGTTGAGTTAGATAACGTACGGGATTCAATACGAACAATTTCAGCGTAGGTATTCGGTAAGATGCAATCTCACTTGCGATCTTATTCATTCGGATTTCTGACAAATGTCAAATATCTAATACTGGCTGCTTCTACAGACTTAGCGACATTTTGCCGTGTAATGGCGTAGTGCATATCAAGCTAATGTTTAAAATGGCAGCTACCGAAATTGGAAGTGAGATTTTATTTTACTTATTTTTTTTTGGGGTTTACTCCTTAAGAATCGATTTGCATATATAAGGGGCCCGGTATGAGAAAAATCTGAGGAGTAAAATCTATCGATGAATGACATTAATGACCTCGTTACGTTTTTGTGCGCAACCTCATCTGCGCACCTTTCACTTTTAGCCATGGCAACGGTTAAAAACATTGAGTTGTCACAAATGTCAATAAATTATAGATAAAATCGGAGCAAAATTAATGTAAACATTATTTGCTTTCATTCATAACAGAATATAGAGAAATGCTGGTAAGTGTCCAGCACTCTGGACTAGTGATTTTCAGTACAGATGGAATCATAATACATATTTACAAAATGATGACTAGTGTGTGATATTTTTGAAATTGTGTGTTTCCAGAAATACATAATAAAATATATGATGAATATCGCTGCTGTTAGATGATAAAATGTGTGACATGGAACCTATGATAGTCGAAACCATGGGACGATTCCTGAGGTATCTCTCATGTAACCAACTTCTTCGGACTTCATTTTGTTTTGTGTCTGTTCAAAGACAATCGTTTTTAGAGTATAAACTCCGGTCGTGCGTCGGAGCGTTGTGTGTCAACACACATTTTTTTTATTTATCTGTAATGGGTAGATTCATTTTTAAAGCCATTTCAAGACGTGTAGAGCACGAGATCTGTGAGTTTTATTATAGCGGGAATAAAAATGCATTGGGTTTATGAGCTGCGCGCAATGTGTATCTCACGGGGATTTCGTACTGATATTATGAAATGAAATGAAATGGTCATTTATACAGTCTAGGCTGTTACAAGCACTTGTGAAGGTCAAGAAGCTACGCCATCGGTTCGCAAAACTACGGCGGGAGACCTTGTACTGAGAAGAACCGGCAAGAAACTCAGCAAGGACTGTTTTTTTCTCCCTGTATTGTTATATACAGTGTCGTCAAGTTGAAAAATTACTTCAGAAATACGTCTGAAGTCACTTTCCATTACATCATCTAGAATATAAATATATAGCTATAATTAATTTTATAGTTAACATTTTAAGTAGTATATAGGAAGCGGCATTAGATAGGTACAATATTACTGTTATGAAAAATGACTAATACCCATTTAATATCAAATTATAAGAAACACTATGTCCATGCATTACGATCATTTAGATAATCATCAACTTTATAATAGCCCTTATTCATAAGAGTATTTTTGATCTGAGATTTAAATTTAGTCAGTGGAAGCTCAATCAGATCTTGGGGAACTTTGTTAAACAATGCAATACTACAACCCAGAAATGAACCTCTTGATTTTTGGAGTCTGAAACATGGAACTATAAACTATATTAAGATTTAATGTTTCAAATACAGCGAAAGTTCAAATCGTGGACGTTCGTCGTGCGGTAATAGTTTTTATACCAATATTTACACAGCGAATATTACTTATAATTCTTATAAAAAAATAGGGCTAAGAAAAATATGAGTATATATCGAACAGTCAAATGCAGTAATTTTTACTTAACTAGAGACTAGGGAAAGGTTCGGATAAAACGTCCACGTGACGAGAAAAGAAGGGGAATAATATGAAAGAAATATTATTATGTTGTAACATTTTTTACAACGGACGCATCATAAAACTGCGAGTTTATCTGTCTCTACGTTTGAGCTACACCAGGCCACTTCAGGTATGAATAATTGACGGGCACATGTCGACTCTGGGACCGGAGACGCTGAGACGAATATCAAACTTATAGGTACAGACAGACTCAGTCAAGTTATCTAATACTGCAAAATTCTCCAATGGAATTTGACCATTCCCCCATTAGACATGAGATTCATAATCAAGTATCCTTAGCACGACCCATAATCGAATTCGTATAGTTTGCGAGTCAGAAATGTCATTGTCAAATTTTGTATCTAATTTTTTTTTATATCTTTTTTTCCCATCTTGGGAAATGCAAAGGCAGAGCCATGCAGCCACTGCTGGATTTAGGGGAGGGCAACCGGGGCGAAAGCCCCGGGGCCTCCACAAACGGGGGGCCCCCATAATAGAGACTTCGGAAAAAAAAATCTTTCAAATTCGAACTAGTAAACACTAGTAAACTTCTTTTCCTTTGATATTTTTTTGGTTATATTAATCTCAGGGCCGAATTAAAGGCCGGACAGGTGGGGCTGTGGCTCAGGGGCCTCCACAACAGCTTAAGAAATAACAAAATTTCGATGGGTCAACAAGCATACAAATCCTAAGTGGCCCGGGGCCTTCACAATCCTAAATCCGGCCCTGCATGCAGCCATAGTCTTCATTTAAAGAATTTTAAGAGGGCTAAAAATCAGTACACATTTGACAATGATATTTCACAATCGCAAACTATTCGAATTCGCTATTGGTTCGTGCTAAGGGTACAGATGCAGATGCAGCCGAGGCCAACGGATAAATGCTTTTAAAATATATTATTATTGCTGTTTGAAATTAGGCATTATCTTGGTCTATTAAATAAGGCACTTCAAAGAGATTTAAAGCAATAACTACTAAGTAGGTATGTGGCAATACTAGCGTTTTCTTTTGTTTTCATTACATATATCGTCGACGATGGATATTGAAGTGGCTAAACGTTGATTTAATAATGTGTTTATTGTGCACTCATTGGCGGAAGTCGGTTATTGGACGAGCGACCAATTTTTATAAACTAATTTCTACGCTTCAAAAGATAAAATAACACGTAACCTTTCAAAGGTCTTTGTGTCAAAGTGAAAGTCCATTAGGGTCAATAAGAGAAAAAAATCTTTCTGCCACTTGTATTTTGGCTGAAACAAAAAACTCTCGCCAGTTTTCGTGTGAACGTAATTACATTGGTAGGAGTGAGAGCGTCGCCATCGCACTCATATTAGAGGAATACGATACTAGGGGTCACATTAAATTTCAAAAGGCACAAGTTCTGAATAAGAATTCGTATGAAACGGCTGCGAGAGGCGGCGAGTGCCCTTTGATCCGACGCATCGCGGCTAAATATTGAATACGTGATTGCAATATGGGATTTACACGTATTTTTTTTAACATCAATATCACTTCGTTTTATTGAACACTTGTGTATGTAGACGATGTAATTGAATATGTGATAACTGTGAATTTTTATTGCATATACATATAAAGGAGATTGCTCAAATTGGCCCAAATGCACAAAAAATATTGACATACACGGTAATTCTTGGCGTAATTTATAATTTAATTTACAGCTATTAGATTTCAACGGACACCTTTGTATAATATATTTTCTTTAAAAAGGACTTTTCATTTTACCGGTTTGGAAAACATACGAATTCACGTTTTCATTCAAACAATCACACAGTTTCTGTCACAGAGTACCTTATTATAACCGGAAATGACACCTGATTTTAAAAGTTACTCTTAAGCATTAACTTTAAAAACAGGCAACTATCTGTTAATCTACATGCTCTATATACCTGAATCTAATCCATAATTTCGGTACTTGGTTTGATTTCCCTAGTTTACTATATAACTTATTTGTTTTTTATTATTTTAATATGTTCAGTGTATATGGTTTATAGAAGTTCTAAGGGGTGTCCGTCAATAATATTCGTTTCTACAGTAATTTATATATAATTTCGAATTTAGGAAACAATTTTTCATGATTATTGGTTTATAGGCCAAACATGTATGGAAGCTGAGCAATCTCCTTCGTATGTTAAAATCGTTGACGTCAATGGTTGAAATGAGTTATACTTATCTCCTGTGGGCAGAGTTGTGTTTCACATTATAAATAAGTTTAAAGAAATGTTCATTCAGATTTTTTTTGTGTTAATAAAGTTTGTGTGTGTGTATGTTTGTTACTTCTTCATGTATAAATGGCTGGAGCGATTTTAATAAAAAATGGAAAGGAATTAACTGACACCCTAGATTAACTCATAGGCTACTGCGGGAAAATATCCCTAATAAAACGGGGGTAACACCGCGGGGCACAGCTAATGTTCAATAAAGATCAGTTTGAATGAGAGCTAATATTTTATGTGAAACAGAAAAGAAGTACGGCGATATTGAGGTGTAGATTATTTCCCATGCGGAGTGTATTTCAGACGAAGCACCACTTTAAAATGGCTTCCACATATTCTTGTTCAACTAAAAAGACAGACAATATGACGTTACAATTTTCAGCAGTTGTATTGAATTTTGAAATACCCACCCAGTGGGAATTCACTGTGAAGTAACACTACTCAACCTTTAGTGTTTCTACTCGTGGGTTTTCAGGACTCCACCTAGTATGGGTGGGGCTTGGGTGGGCATTTATAGTCGGCTTCTTGAATTTAAGAAAGAAATCCGAAGATTAAAACTGCATTAAAAAAAGACCAGTACCCCTAGCACGAACCAATATCGAATTCGAATAGTTTGCAAACCGAAATGTCAATGTCAAATTTTGTATGGAAACTTGAACAGCAGCGGCACAAAGTACGTAACGGGAACTAAAAATCAGTACACATTTGACAATGACATTTCGGACTCGCAAACGATACGAATTCGATATTGGTTCGTGCTAGGGGTACAGTTCATTTGTACTTTTGCAAGTGTTTGATTGTTTAAATTCTATTTTAAATATTTTTTCTGTAAACTTCAGCCCGTAAAATTTTAACACGTTAAGCCCACATATTGAGAGTTACAGTTTGGTTTTATAATATTGTAATAGGGATGATGACTATTTTTTTTTCTTCGTTTATCAGGTAGATTATCAAAAAGTATTGGATACGTATTTTTTCTTTTTTCACATAATGTCAACATTGCAGATAATAATAATAATAATAATAATAAATTATTTGAAAAGTCACATGACGTCACGTTTGAGTACACTTATAAGTGAAAATTCACTCAAAAGTGACGTCACGAGCCCCTACTCCCAAACTTTGACGCGTTATAACTTTGTCATTTTTTGGTTGATTGCCCAAAGAAAAAATACGTGTCCATTATTTTTTGATCATCTAACTGACGGACTCAATAGAATTTCGTTTACTGTACCCCGTCATCACCCCTATTGCTTTGTTTTAATTTAAAATTATTTTAGATGACCATCGTGGCCGAGTGGTTTGTACGCCGGATTTCAAGGTGTCGTCTACTCGGGTTTAAAACCCAGTATACCACAGACCCACTATAACCCAGATATTTGTGTGATGAACTCATTTATACTTTAGTCATGGACGTTAAATATGTTTTTCTATATAACTGTACTTATATATGTATCAGTATATGTATTCCATCCGTTACCCTAGTATCCCAAAACATAAGCCTACAGTGCTTACCATGGGGCTAGGCAAATTGGTGTGAGTGTTGGAAATATTTATTATCATATCATTACTATAATTGAGGGGTCTACTTTCAAAATCCACTAAAATCTTTTTCATTAAATATAAGCTAGCAAAAAAAACCACCTCATTTTAAATAAAAGGTCAGTTCAATTAAAGTAAGCATCATAAATTTTTAATTTGTGCTTTATAAACACTTTTAACATGATTTACCAAGGAAAACATGGATTTTAACTGATAAAGTGCTAAAAGAATTTTGTTTTTAGTGGATTTTGATGAGAACCTTTGATTATAGCGGGATTTGCAACGACTATTGTAAATTTTGGCGGGTTTTGATTTGAATAGATTTTGAGGTATGGATGGTTTTATCCTACATGCACGAATTAAAATAATCTACTGTGTAGATATTCTTATGTAAATATTATAGTTAGGGTTTGTTAAAATATATTTTTGGTACTATCTGGTAGAAACCCATAATAACAAACAAGGATTTTTTTATCAAACATAAATTTAAAAAAAATCATAGGTACATACATTTAAACTTGCAAATTAACTTCTATCCCAACATGCTCACACATATTTTCTTCATCAACTACTTTTTTTATGAAGTAATTCAACATAATTAATGCACGTGCGTTTGATAATTTTTGAAGAAATAATATTTTCACAACACATGAAGAAATGTATTAATATGCCCCCTAGCTTTGCAAACTTCAATGTTTTAAAACAACACAATTTTATTAATTGGTGCCATGTACTGTGTTGGATCCTACGCCTTTACCCATCATCGCATCATTCTGCATAACACCTTTTAACAGACATCACCAAGTTGTTCACGTGATTTGAATCCTGTGCTGTGATTGGTCCGCGTATTTTTGGTGGATTATAGTGGAGTTTGCAACGAATACGAATTTTAGATCACTGTTTTTTTATAGAATTAAGTGGATTTTGCAGCTAAATATTTCGAGGATATGAATAATAAATATTCAGAAATATTTTGGAAGACTTAACTATTTTTTTGTCAAAAACCGTTTTAGCGGGTTTTGAAAGTAGACTCCTCAATTATTAAATACCTATTTGTAATTTTTTTTATAGGTAAAAAGGTTAACTCTCTATTCTTATTTCAATGAGATAGTAGTATTTCTTTTCAACTGTTACGACTCATGCAAAATAAAAATTGGTGTGATTTAATGAAAACACGATTCAAGTGAAACTTTTGAAATCGTTAATGGAAGTACTATCATGAAAAACCCCGTGCCCTCTGATGGAACCACACCGATGCTTGTTGGTAAGGTCTAAATTTTTTAATAACTAACAAAAAACAAAAAATTGTGTGTGTCAGCTCCGACGCACGACCGGAGTTTACACTCTAAAAACGATTGTCTTTGAACAGACACAAAACAAAATCAAGTCCGAAGAAGTCGGTTACAAGTAGAGATACACCAAAAGCTAATAAAAGCGTATTAAAATAAGACACATGGACGTTCGTAGATACGTGGTTCACGAATCTTGAAAATACCGCATCAATGGTTGTACCATACCTCGTTGTCCCCATTGCTCTATCAGAAACAATATCTAAATTCAGTTCAGATTTAAAAAAAAATATTAATGTCAAACCGTCATCTTTGTTTGTCAAAGTTGCGCGACATAGGATGCGCACCAAAAACGTAACGAGGTCATTCATCGATAGATTTTACTCCTCACATTTTTCTCATACCGGGCCCCTTATATATGCAAATCGTTTCTTAGGAATAAACTCCAAAAACTACATGCTAAAGATGAACGAAAGAAATTGTGGCGCTGTCATAAAAGTTTCACTTTAAAGACCTTAAAAACGTAGGTTTAAAGAGTTATTCGTGTTACAAACCTGTAAAAAATCAAGTAGTTGGTTTAGTACATAATAAATTCTTTTAAGTAATAATTCAATGTCATACCTATAGATGTAAGGCCGGTTTAAAACCAACTAAACCAATCCGTTTAAAACGAAAAAAACCGTTTAAAACCGAAATAAACCAATTTTTTCGATTTAAAACGGTTAGTGTTGATGACTATTTTTTTCTTATTTATAACTACATTGTCTGATTGATTGATTTTACCGAGGAAGGAATATAACGGAGTACCTATAAACTGTATAAAGATTTTTTAAATGTGTGATATACTTAGTGATATTGATATACTTAGCGAGTTTAGTTCTAGTTGGTCCATCCGCGACCAAGCATATGTATTACCTACCTAAGTTATAAAAACTCTTATCATAAGATAAAAACTCTGTGTTGATAAATAAAAAAAAAACATTGTTTTCAAACGATACAAATCAATTCAATCAATTTGAGTCGGTTTAAAACCAAACTCACACTCTCGCACTCTCGTTGACGTCACTCGTCGTTACATAAACTGCAACATAAACATGACGTCAGGTGACCAAAAATTAACCTTGATGAAGTGTAAAAAACATAGTTCTTTTATTTTTGTATGCCAGTTTTCAACCGTTTAAAACGATTTATTTGGGGTTTAAAACGGCAACATTTTGTTTAAAACGTTTTAAATCGGTTGTTTTACATCTATAGTCATACCTCTCATACACGACTGTTACTGAAACATTCAGCGTAGCAGAAACGACTCGTTACCGTGCCGTGTTCGGAACGTACACACGCGGAGATTATCTTTTCAAAACCCCGGCTAATGCCGCTTTCATGATCCCGGCGAACACTGATTATGCAAGGATGTACGATTCAAAAGTCCGGCCGTCCGCCGCCTGGAATATACTCGTACCTAGCTCCGGCTTTTATGGACTTATGAGATGAACCTCCGCGCGATTCAGCTCGTTACAGTAAAGAGGGAAGCGATAACGATGTGTAACTCTTTTTTTTTTATTGGGGATGAGGAACATCCTCATTTTCCCTAGTGAGGTACTCGCGAGGTGCGCCTCATTTGAGGCATTCAAATAAATAAATAACAAATACCCTTGTAATTTTTAAATCCTCATCATCTTGATGCGTGACTATCCACAACCGTGCGTTTTTGTCGAAAGTTTTTACCACGTACGACAAAACTGTGGAATATGTTGTCGCCAGCAGTGTTTCCGGACCGATACGACACAAAAACCTTCAAAAAAAGAGCGTACTCCTTCCTTAAAGGCCGGCATCGCATTTGTGATACTCCTCGTGTTGCAAGTGTCCATGGGTGGCGGTGATCACTTACCATCAGGTGAGCCGTCTGCTCGTATGCTCCCTATAACAAAAAAAAAATTAAATATGTATACATATACATATTTATTGTTTATTTTATGCATGTTTTTATTTCATTTTGGTTGATTGCACATGAATGTTTATTAGACTCGTACCCAATTAGTGACTATTCTCTGGTAATATCAAGTTTTCATTTCTTTCGCCCGCTTTGTTTCATCACCTAAGATTGAAGACTATTTCATCAATGTTTTTATATGTTTTCTTTTTAGTAACTAAGGTTTACTTATGTTATTCAGCTGTGTACATTTTTACTGGTCTTTGGCTGTTTAATGTACCTTTATAAATAAATAAAAAAAAAACGGTTACGGATCGTACATAATCTCAGATCAAGATTACTCTTATGAATAAGGGCTATTATAAATTTGATGATTTATCTAAATGATAGTAATGCATGGACATAGTGTTTCTCTTTGTTTGCTGGGTATTAGTAATTTTTCATAACAGTAATATTATGGTACCTATCTAATGCCGCTTGCTATATACTAAATATAAAGTTAACTATATAATTTATTGTAAGTACATATCTATATTCTAAATTATGTAATGAAAGGTGACTTCAGAAGTATATCTGAAGTAATTTTTCAACTTGACGACTCTGTATAAACAATGCGGGGTGAAAAAAAAACAGCCCTTGCTGAGTTTCTTGCCGGTTCTTCTCAGTACAAGGTCTCCCAGCGTAGTTTTGCGAAAGATGGCGTAGCTTCTTAACCTTCGCAAATGCTTGTAACAAAGCCTAGACTGAATAAATGATTTTTGATTATGATTTTTCGAATCGGAAATGACCGAGTCCTATGAAAAGAATACAATTTAAATTGTACGTCTGGCAACGCTGCCACACTCGCTTTAATCAATCACTCAATTAAAACTAATGTGCGTCCATCAGTGAATAAATAGTAAGTAAAATGTAACATACGCCTCGTTTACAACGAGAATGAGTTGGCAAATGAGGTGCCTCAAAGTTGAAATACGAGTTCTTCATCATTTTGACGCGATGAGGCGTCTCACGAGTGAGGAACACAGCACTAAATCGACTCATAAACGGTCGTCTGGTTAAATTTTATTATACAAAAATAGAGCGGATTTGTTTGTCTATTTGATACGATATAGAAGTTATAATAACGGAAATTTTCAAAAAGGGAAGTAGTATTGACAACATAAGGTTTCTGTATGATACTATACCTACCTGTAATATGGTAACAATAATTACTAACCATTTTCTTATTGTTAAACTTTTACTGTCTGCATGGAAAAGTTAGCAGCTGGTATAAAGCCTTTAATTTCTTCTTATAACCTTAAAGAGGCTTATACCTCTTTTATCCGGTGAAAATGATTACAATCGGCCTTATGGTGAGCAGCTGCCATAGTTATAATCGCTTGTGGTACTAGAGCAAGAATAGGCAAACTTTTTCCTTACCGTACCAATATGGACTATGAGAATCTATGACAAGTAAACTTCCAGAAGGTTCCAGCAGGACGGCCATTGGTACGGAGCCAATTGTACCCATACCCTATCGACAGCTGCGAACCTGGATAAGGGAGCTCTGTCAACGACAACACGATGAATACTGGGCAAAACTCACGGACTGCAGGCAAGCTAGGGAACCCATTCCCAAGGTAAACCTGCAGCTAACACGTAAGTTAATCAGACTACTTAGACAAGCCCTAAAACAAATAGTGGGTATACTCACGGGTCACGGATACTTCAACAAACACCTTTGTAATATAAGTATTACTGACAGCCCTCTGTGCTGAGCCTGCCTGGAGGACGAGGAGACGAGCGCCCATGTTCTACTGGTGTGCAGGGGCGTTGCAAGACAAAGGACTTCTCTGATAGGAAGCCCGAAGACAATAGTAGAGGCCTGCAGCAACATTCGGGGATTGCTGAGCTTTCTGGAGGAGCTGGGATGACAGGACTGATGCCCATCCCCACGCAAAATAGGCACTAGGTGTCGAGTTGCGGAAACAGCCCGCCGTTCTACTAAGACTAAGACAGGTAAACTTTTTGCTCAGGCCTCTTATGGCGCGATTACATTTGATCGTTAGCCCGAATACGAGTGAAGATGGAATCAGGATCCAGGTTTAAGTCGAGAATGTAATAAGTTTTCGCATGCATAAGTGGGCCTCGTTCGAGTGTAGTAACAATGGGATTCTCCCTTCCGACCAGACCCTCTTTTACTTTATAGGTACTTGTTACACTTCATTTCTTATGCATTTACTCTGACCAGATGTTGGTTTTGCCAGAATCAAATCAATTTCGTGTATTATCAGAAATGATTTTCGATTTACCTAATCATCAGGTAATAGGGATGATGACTTTTTTTTTTCTTCGTTTATCAGGTAGATTATCAAAAAGTATTAGATATTAGTATATAGACACGTATTTTTTCTTTTTTCACATAATATAAACATTGCAGATATATATTGATTTGAAAATTCGGATGACGTCACGTTTTACAATTAAACACATTGAGCTTTGGCCATGAATGGTTGATAATCTAAATGTCAAAATGTCAACGTCAACCAAATGTCACTTTAAGTTGCATTCAGAAACTCGATTTCAATCTTTCGTTTACCTTAAGGATGCATATTCGTATGTGACCTAGTAATAGTGTATGATTATTCATAACTACTCCGGAGGTAATGCAGAGATGAGCGGAATAGAAGAGCTAGATTCTGATTAATGTTTTTTCTCACAGTCTTAATAAATAAATATTATTAAAAATCGTTGATTTTTTCTCTCAATCTAAATGTTATTAAAAAAATCTGATGCTTTTTCTCACTTAATCTTATAGTAAATAAGTTTTATTGAATAAAAACTTTTTTTGCTCACTCTACCTATTTGGTTTGAATTAATAATAATAATAATAAATAATAATAAATTGACAGCTATGACATCACAATATGGCGCCCAGTCGGTCCTATTCTTAGTTGAATCGCATTATACTGCATAGTGGACTCGTGCTTGAATATAGGCACCAAACCTACATGCAAAGCGCGAATTTATAGCTGGAATAGGTATCCTGAGAACTCGTCTATTCAATAGCGTGTTATAATCCTCTTCAGATTCCATGATATAAATAGAATATAATCGTCCGTTCATCCTTGAATTGGGATCAGAGGCTAAAGCACGAACTTTGCCAACACCGTAATCGTATCGCATCGTCAAATTTTCTATGAAAGCTAAGCAGCTACCCCTACCGGACGTAAGAACAAACTGGCTTCTTTCATACAACATTTGACGATGACGATACGATTACGGATCTTTCAAAGTTTGTGCTTGAGCCTTAGAGCAAATCACCTGTGTTATTTTGTTCAATATTTATTTCAACTTTTTAGGCGAATATGTCACTTTGTGTGTGTGCTTTTATGTGAACTTTTTTCGAACTTTTATTCGCCTTTTCTGCGATTGCCTCATGACCAAAGCGCCGGAAGCGACGTTAAGATGTTAAACACGCTCACAGGACAAACATTGACACAAATAGAGTAGTTTAAAGAGCTTGTTTGAAACAAGACTGCGCTAGCCCAAAGGAGACAGGAGGAATTGATCTCTTAAGACGATTTGTTCGAACAAAATCCTTTGTAAAATGAAACACTGGGTTTTAAAACAGTCCCCAGGTGGTATCAGAGCGGGGACAATGCAAGGAAATTAGATTTGCGTCGCAGTCGCGGCACGCCCTCGCAAGAGCCGGACCTACTGATAACACCTGCGTAAACTATGGACTTGGGCAGGAAGGCGATTTAGTAGGGTAGATTGAACAAAAAATATTTATTATATATTTCTTTTTTCTAGTAAACTTTTCTTTAGATTTAAACATCTAGCAGTTAAATGCTTAAAAATAAATAAAAACAAAAAATATTTACTTGCTTTTAGGTATTAAAAGTCATTTAAAATTATTTAAGATAACACCTGATTCCTATTGATAACACCTGCGCAAACTGCGGACTTGAGCAGGAAATCAATTTAGCCAAGTAGATTAAAAAAATATACTGGGTTTTAGGTGTTAAAGCCATTTAAACTTATTAAGTATTTCGACTTATCATGCATTAATAACTATGACTACCTCCGTAGCCGAGTGGTTTGTACACTGGGTTTCATAGTTTCGCTGCCTCGAGAGGTCCCGGGTTCGAATCCTGGTGGGGGCAGATGTTTGTGTGATGAATACGAGCATTTGTACTCCAGTCATGGATGTTTAATATGTATTTCTAAATAAATGTACTTATATACGTACTGTATATGTATTCTATCCCTTATCAAGTATCCCATAACACAAGCCTTACAGTGCTTACTTTGGGGCTACGCTAGTTGGTGTGTGTGCGAGAAATATTTATTTTATTTAAGTATATATTATTTTTCTAAATTCGCATATAAATATAAAATCTTACGGGGATCGACGATGTCAGGACTTGACGTAGCTTCCCAAAGGCTGCCCAACCCAGCTGAACTCTTCTATTCACCTCGTCCTCAAAGTTGTTTATAATATTTGTTCGAATTTTATATTACACTAAATTTTAGGTTTATTTAGGTTAGATTAACAGTGTGATATAAATATTCCAATAACATAGGAAATTATTCAAAATTAGAAAAAACTTTGGACAGAAACAGCAGTTTGAATTTTCAATAAATCTCGCTAAATTGTTATGTCCCTAAAAAGAGATGGAATTTACCAAATGAATGAAACAACTGTTCCAATTCCTAAACGAGAGAGAGAGAAAGCCACGGAAAATATCATTTGAAGGTAAACTATGTATGTATGTGTATGTGTGTAGAGCTGAAGTGTAGACTACAGTTTTTGTTCTCAGGCTTGTAATATACACAATGACATTCATCTATGATTCTTTTTATACCTGCATGCAAAGTCTCAGCCCGATCGGTTTGAAATTGACAAAGTTTCATACAAACTTTCATTCCCTATTTTATCGCCTTGGGGGGTAGAATTGAGCAAAATCCTTTCTTAGCGCATGCCTGCGTCATAACATCTACCTGCATGCCAAATTTCAGCCCGATCCGTCCAGTGGTTTGGGCTGTGCGTTGATAGATCACTATGTCAGTCAGTTTTATACATATATAGATATATAGACAAAACGATTGCCTAAACACACGTTTTAAATTAGTCTTAACATCAACTAACTTCCAAGTCCATGGTATACGTAGTGGCAGGTATCGCAAGTTGGCTATTGGGGAGGCGAGCGGCAAGTAAAACAAGCGACCA
The DNA here is from genome assembly GCA_902850365.2 of Chilo suppressalis. Lineage (NCBI taxonomy): Eukaryota > Metazoa > Arthropoda > Insecta > Lepidoptera > Crambidae > Chilo > Chilo suppressalis. Next base: position 3,712,006 of record OU963894.1, read on the forward strand.
GCTGCTAACGTTACGTGAACGTAACTCATCACGTAGACACGAGATCACCCGAGGTGCAGAAAACAGACGCTTCCTTATCTGCCGAGTGCCTTAAGAAATCTTTTCGGGAACACTGAACTGTGTACAACGAGCTATTCGATTTCGCACATCTGCCTTGAATGGTTAAATTGCTGATCTGAAGTTCAGTACTTGTAATAAAAGAAACAAAAAACAACATTTATTTTTCTCTGTACCTTACCTTACTTAGTACTGTAATACTGTATCCTGAAGGGATAGGCCTGGGAGTTTTGTTTAGCTCTAAATAATAACCACGAACTATTATTGTTTTGTACTGGACGACGCAGCGTGGGGCGGCCCCCAACAAGGTGGACTGACAATATCGTCAAATGTGCTGGGAGCCGCTGGATGCGGATAGCGCAGGACCGCGCATTGTGGCGTTCTATGGGGGAGGCCTATGTCCAGCAGTGGACGGAGAAAGGCTGATGGATGGATGGATGGATTATTGTTTCTTTTGTTTAAACTGGGAGAATTACATGAAAATTGTTTTATCAACTACTCGTTTTTGTGCCTGAATTTAATTTATCATAAACAAAAAATAAATAAATTTATACTAGAACAATAAACCTAAAACTAAAAACATTAAAAAATAAAATATAGTAACTAAAATACATTATTAAAAGAAGAAACCTTTAGGCAAGGTTTTGAAGATACTTGCAGCTTTGGATAGCTAGAATAACTCTTTGTCTGAGGTAGCTGCCAGCTCTTTGGTCTCCTGTGATGTCGACTAACCTTTTTGCTATATCCTTAAAAAGCCTTATAGCGCTAGGCCCCACGGACCAAGGGTCTCGACACCGAATGGGACAAAATCATATTCGAAGCCTAGACCCCTGTATTTGCATGCCTTAGCTTTTTCAGCCGCTTCACAAGCCGCACCAGCTCTGTTATTGGTTCCATGTAGATGGGAAGGGGCCAGCGTGTCTGAACAGGTTGCATCCCATACTAGCACTCGGCCCATCTTTCATGGAATCAAACTCATACCGGTCTCTTGCCATCGTCTCTTGCGATACCAGTCGGCTCAAGTATTGCCTGAATTCTATCTGCTGGGATGTTCGATATGAGACAAAAGATTCCTATATTCAAATCTTTAAAATAATGACATTTGCTTTTTTAATACAACTGCCAGCCGTAGGCATTAATTACATACTAACGACTGCAGGTGCAGCCGGGACCAACAGCTTAACGTGCCTTTCGAAGCACGGAGGAACTCCAGTTACAAGATTTTTGGTCACCCATCCAATGACTGACCTCTGCGAAAGTTGCTTAACTTCAACGATCGCAACCGAACGCGCTAACCGCTTGCGCCATCGAACTCCTAACACAGCCTCAAACATCTTCTTTAACAGCGGTTAAAATGTGATATATATCTGTATGAATATCGAAACATTTTGTTCCTTTACAAATTGTGTTTATAGATTTCTGTGGTACCTGCACAAAATAATTTCGTATTTTTTCTTATAATTTATTACGTAACTCACTTTTACGTTTCTAATTTGAAGAAATACGAATGCAATGAAATGAAATGAAAAGTCATTTATTCAGTCTAGGCTGTTACAAGCACTTGTGTAGGCCAAGAAGCTACGCCATCGGTTCGCAAAACTACGGCGGGAGACCTTGTACTGAGAAGAACCGGCAAGAAACTCAGCAAGGGCTGTTTTTTTCTCCCTGTATTGTTATATACAGTGTCGTCAAGTTGAAAAATGACTTCAGAAATACGTCAGAAGTCACTTTCCATTACATCATTTAGAATATAAATATATAGTTACAATTCATTTTATAGTTAACATTATATTTAGTATATAGGAAGCGGCATTAGATAGGTACAATATTACTGTTATGAAAAATATCTAATACCCATTTAATAACAAATTATAAGAAACACTATGTCCATGCATTACGATCATTTAGATAATCATCAACTTTATAATAGCCCTTATTCATAAGAGTATTTTTGATCTGAGATTTAAATTTAGTCAGTGGAAGCTCAATCAGATCTATTGGAACTTTATTAAACAATGCAATACTACAACCCAGAAATGAACCTCTTGATTTTTGGAGTCTGAAACATGGAACGGCAAGCTTGTTCTTAAATCTCGTAATAGACGTTCAAATTATCTATAGTTACTTAAAATAATATTTCACACAAAGCAGTGTTCTAATTGTAGGGTGAATACAGAAGAACAGCCGTAAATTATTCCCAGTTATCGTTGCCGAGAGTTAGTATCCAATTTCATTGTTGATCTCGGCTTAAAAACTTTTTATCGTCACTCGGAATCGTTGAATAAATTTCACCAGATAACATTTTCATATTCATAAAGTGTTACAAAATCCTTTATGACGAAAGTTTAAAAATCCTCGCGACGACCAACTTGGGCCGCACCGAGAGCTTATTTCTTAACTTTACTGCAATCGCCAGACATTGTGCGCTATTAGTTTTAAAGAGATATTTTAAATAATTCACTGGCCCACTTTTTGTATGCAAATAGTTGTTCTTGTTTCATGCGAAGCAGAGATGAAGCTGTTAAGAAAAAAATAAGGTGAATTCTGAATTGAGATTCAAATAAGTATGTAGATTTGAATGAAGCGCTCCGCTTATTAATGTTTGAAAGTTAGGCGCTTTGCAGACGACGGGGCGGGGCGGGCCGGTCAATTTTGCCGCGAATAATAGCACAAAGTGAATCCTATACTTCAAACGCACACAGAGGGAAAAAAGACCGCGCCGCAGGTAACCGGCGGGCAGTGGCGGCGCGGCATGTCCGCGGCTGCCCGCCGTGGATCATACAAACCAGTTTATATGCAGTAACGCAGACGGCGGCTCGGGGCGGTCAGCTCAGTCCGCGCCACGCGCTTATTAGTTATGGACTATTCACTAGAACGAACGTCCTGAACTGACCGCCTCTGCCCGTCGTGTGCTTTGTGTACGCGGCGCGGGCAGCCGCAGACATCGACGGGCAGACGCGGTCTTTAATGCTTCTCGGACAAAATGCCCGCCCCGCCTCGTCGTCTGCTAAACGCCTTATCGTGCCTTCCGAAACACGGAGGAGTTCGAGATAGTAATTTTTGGTCACATCCGATGACCGACCACTGCGAAAGTTGCTTAAGTTCAACGATCGCAGCCGAACGCGCTAACCACTTGCACTCTCGAGCTTACTAAATATGCTCATATTAAAAAGCTACACAGTGCCTTTAGTTTGCGAATTAGATGTCACTTAAATAACTTGGTAAGAATGGGAATTGCTTTCCTGATTATATAATTAAAGCTCTTTGCGCGATTGACTTGCGAAAACTTGCTTAACTCAATTTGTGTTCCTCAGTTCTTGCATCCACGTTCTTGAGTCCTTAGTAAACTTAAAAACCTTAAAGAGAAAGTAAACCTCTTTCTTGCTACATGCTGCCCTTGAATTAATCACAAAGGCATAACTTCCGGCAAACTTCTTGAGCTACAACCGTAGACTCCCACAGCCTCCCACGAATGAGGACATGATAATATAATTCACCTAAGTCTTTAGTAAACCCTTTTTGTCATTTGTGGTGAGAAATACGAGTAATAGAACATTACGATACGCGTGACCTAAGTTGCCTATTACTGCACGGCGTGAAGTTAGCGCCCGAGCGGAGCGAGGGTGCTAAACGCCGTGCAGTAATAGACAACTTAGGCCACAAGTATCGTATACTATTTTATAGCAAGTGTGACATAAACCCGCCCCGGACGCGGGCAAGAGGGAGGGTTCGGGGGGGCCGGAGGCCCCCCCGAGGGATGCGATTAGTGTTTTGAAAGTAAAATTCATGTATTGCAATCACAAAGAATTGCAATACAGACTGCAAGTCAAACTCTGAAAAGAAAGAATTCTGGTTCAGATTACCATTTTGAAAGTTTATTTCAAAAGGAAAAAATCAAATATCATTACAACAAAATAGAATTTCAATGTATCCATGAACGTTTATTCCTTGATTGGCATAACAATATATTAAACAACGGGAATGAGCTTTATTTTTTGTACTCGTATAATTCAAAAAAGAATTCCTAACCTATCGCTAATTTGTCATTTGTTTGCTGTGAGTTTTTAAGCTCCAAATGACGTTTAAATGTGTTTCCTTTTATTTTTTCTACATGAGTGAAGTTGGTCAATTCATTTACACACCGTGCAGATATAGGCAACTTGGTCACGGAAAAGCGTGCGTAAAGTGCGGGTTTAGGTCACGCTGTGCTCTAAAGTTATTTTATTATTATTATCTTATATATAAAATTCTCGTGTCACAATGTTAGTTACCATAGGTACTTCTCCAAAACAGTCTGACCGATTTTTATGAAATTTGATAAGCATATTCCGTGGTTCTCAGAATCAGCTACTATCTATTTTTCATATCCTTAAGTGATAATGGTTGTCCACCTGTAACGTAGTGTTCTGAAACCTACAATGCGCCTTCGTGCCAAAATTCAAACTATTGGGTACTGTACCGTAGTGTTCTCATGGGTTAGGAGGAATGTTATCCCAGGAAATTGATAGAACACTACGTTACGCACCCCTACCATTTTTTTTTGACATATTTTTTTATAATTTGGTATTAAAAATACATACAAACCTAAATTTTCTCTTCTACCACCTGCCCCTATTTTTATGGCGGTACGAAGTTCGCTGGGTCAGCTAGTATATATATAATAACAATAAGAAACGTTTAATGATAATATTCTTATACTTAACTGTCCCTTACACTTAACTGATAATAGAGCTATAGAGCACAAGAACTGTTAAAAACCTCTCTCAGTAACAACACAGAAAATATTTTCCAATGATAAAACGATTGTGAAAGTAAAGCTCTGTCGGGTCGCGCAAAAAGTACCCGCCACGCAGCTTTATTTGCTCCATATACTTTTTCGTGCGATTAATCAGCACAGTTTTGTTGAAAACCATACTACATATGAATTGCAAAATGCGATTGCGTTGGCGTAAACATGAAATCGTAAATCATGCCCGCAATAGCACACACAAAAGCGTTGTGACAAAATGAAAATTGTCAGTGAATTTTAAACTCATGATTGCGCCACTCTTTCGATAATCCATCATTGAGTCGCATTAAGAGGAGACAAAAAGTGATTTATTGCACAGGTCATTAATTGCACAGGTCATTAACGAATATTTTTTTTTAAAGTGAGTTAATGGTGCTGATTCTGGTATGATTCTCTAAACCTGGAATTAAATTTGACAACAGTTTATCTATGACGTTCTCTATACAGGATGAAAATAACAGACTGATTTTAAATTAAGTTTTCAGTTTAGAGAATAAGGCTGCGTTTCCACCAGAGATGTGCGATGGAAATGTGTCGTGCGAGGATGTCTAGCTGTGCTGTGAAAATGTGTGGGGATTTCCACCAAAGCTTTGTGGAAATGCGCATTAATGTGTGGTGCGAGGATGCGTTGCTTTATCTTCTGCTTCCATTTCTTCATCGCAAATTGTTAAATATAAAAGTATCTTCTTTTTCCAATTATCCATATCTATTTTGTGCACTTCTACTTCCAACAAACTCCGTCTACGGCCTGGCTGGTACAGTATGCGCAAACCTCGCAACACATCCTTCTCAACACACATTCCTCGCAACACATCCCTCGCACACATCCCTCGCTTGTTTTGTATGCGCAAAAATCTAGCTCCGCTGAGCCGTTTCCACCAGAGCTGTGCTGACCGAGGCGAGGTAAATGAAGCAATTCTATTGGTTCTTTACAAACACATTACTCGCTATGCATCCTCGCACATCTCTGGTGGAAACGCAGCCTAATGCTAGTTAAATGTGCGAAATGTCTCTGAACTATCCAAAACACCTGTGTGTTTACACACCTATGTTTGACAAACATGTATCCATCTTGGTTAGCTTAGGCAGCCTAGGAATCTAAATCCTACCAAGATAGTCTCTCGTTATTCTAGATTTCTCGGAAACGAAGATGCGGTTACATTCTGTGTTGTACATGGAGTTCATTTAAAATGAGATGAGAAGCAGAAAACCTTGATATTCCGTCAATGTCTCTGCCAAAACGTAGGGATCATCCTCATCATCACAGCCGTACGACGCCCACTGCAGATATTTTTTGTATCGCAGGGAATAAAAAAATGGAGTGTGCTTATGACCACACGACTGAAGTGAAACTTCTTTACCTCCAATGATGTGAAAATCATAAACTTAACCTGAAGATTTGTTGATAAAAAAAAAACACCAGGGTCTTTTATCACCCTCCAATCCGCACTGGGACCATTTTCACCCATTAATCCGCGCTGGGTCCGTTATCACCCACCAATCTACACTGGGTCCGTTATCATCCACAAATCCGAACTGGGTCCGTTATCACCCACCACTCCGCACTGGGTCCGTTATCAACCACCAAGCCGCACTGGGCCTATTGTCACCCACCGATCCGCGCTGGATCCGTTATCAACCACAAATCCGCACTGGGTCCGTTATCACCCACCACTCCGCGCTGGGTCCGTTATCAACCACCAAGCCGCACTGGGCCCATTGTCACCCACCGATCCGCGCTGGATCCATTATCAACCACCAAGCTGCACTGGGCCGATTATCACCCACCAATCCGCGATGGGTCCGTTATCAACCACCAAGCCGCACTGAGCCCATTGTCACCCACCAATCCGCGCTGGGTCCGTTATCACCCTCCAATTTGCACTGGGTCCATTATCACCCACCATTCTGCGCCGGGTACGTTATCACCCACCAATCCGCGCTGGATCCGTTATCAACCACCAAGCTGCACTGGGCCGATTATCACCCAACCAATCCGCGCTGGGTCCGTTATCAACTACCAAGCCGCACTGAGCCCATTGTCACCCACCAATCCGCGCTGGGTCCGTTATCACCCTCCAATTTGCACTGGGTCCATTATCACCCACCATTCTGCGCCGGGTAGGTTATCACCCACCAATCCGCGCCGGGTACGTTATCACCCACCAATCCGCGCTGGGTCCGTTAGCATCCACCAATCCGCACTGGGTCCGTTATCACCCACCAATTCGCACTGGGTCCGTTATCACCTATCAATCCACGCTGGGTCCGTTATCATCCACCAATCCGCACTGAGTCCGTTATCACCATAACATAACTCGAGTGTTTGCACTAGATTCATGTATTTTGCGATGGGTTTTGTTCATTGTTTACCGATGAGTCACCGATGACACTAATCGTAACGCGAAATCGTAACTCATTCTCCAGTTTACCCCTCAAGTCAAGCGTGTCCAAAAGAAGTTTCACTTTAAAAATATAATTTAATAACTTCAAAAATTAATTTAACTAAAAATCCGCGAATTATAATTACTATATGTGTATTCGTGAGTCTCTCTCTCTGTGTATATGTGTGTGTGCGCATTAGCGTGTGTCTGTGATAATATTCATCACTCACCCATAGTTAAGTAAGGAGTCAGTTAACGGGCCTGATTATGACCTCTGTTTCTTGATATGATAGATCCATGATCCAAGAGGAAAGGCTTCCCACGACCTTCACCAGATCGTCGTCCACCTGGTGGGGGACCGAGTGTCGTCAGGAACGAGGTCGCCATTCGAGAACCTTTTCCATAGTAATAATACGAGAGTTTAGGATATTCTAAACCGACTCGATCGCGTGTCAAAGCAATACGTAGGCACGCGGACACTCGAATTTGCGAGCTACCATTTCAACTTCAGAGTTCTACAGACAAAAGCGTAGTTCAAGTACTTTATCAGAGAGCCGTATACCATTTTGCTGTGTAATGTGCAGGGAAATTAGTTGCACATCTTATTTGGCGAAGTATTCAGGTTATGCTGTGTAAGCATGTAAGTGTCTTCATGAGAAATTCCATCAGTCCAATACTATACGTTGTGCATGCATGTGGAGTATGCAAATTGTAGAATGTTACTATTAATTTTGATATTAATATTGTGTAGTTTAAATTCGTTTAGTAGTCATGCCTTCTGAGATGCTTAGATTTTGATAGCAACATACGTATTGATAAAATGGATGTATAATGCGATTCGAATAAGAATAGGAAAGCCAATGACCTCGATCTGTCAAACGACGCTTGAAAAGTACGGTTTGCAAAAAATCTTTTTTAGCACTCAGCTAATTCTAGAATATAAAAACCAAACATTTGTAAACAAACATGACGACGATGACAACTCCGGTAGTTATGCAGAGCTGAGCGTAATTGAAGAGCTAGATTCCGATTAATATTTTTACTCACACAGTCATAAATGTTATTAAAATCGGTGTTTTTTTTTCTCAATCATAGTAAATAAATTTTATAAATAAAATCTGATGTTTTTTCTCACTTAATCTTAGTAAATAAGATTTATTTAAAAAAAACCTGATGTTTTTTCTCACATAATCTTAGTAAATAAGTTTTATCGAAGAAAAACTTTTATTGCTCACTCTACCTATTTTGTTTCAATTGACAGCTTTGACATCACAAAATGGCGCCCAGTCGATCCTATTCTTAGTTGAATCGCATTATAAGAACAATATTGTTTGGTTTCTTACGCATGTTATATAATATCAAATGAGATACTAATGACAACATACAATTGCCAACACGTGAAATTTGAAATTATGTTTGTCTCAAGTGGATCGATTTAAATTCGATGACAGGAAAGTGTATAGGAAAGATTTTTTTAAAAAAATTATCACGATGGCATGACAATCGTATTGTGACTGAAACTTTACTTGGACTGAATGATTGCGCTTTTACAAAGCTTTGTTGTGCTTTATGTGTCACAAGCACGCGACCAGCTTATCGCGTGTGCATGTGAGAGCTTTTTAAAAAAATATCTGTAATATTCTTCAAATACAATTACCATAATAGCATCTTTGTGTTTTATAGATACTTTTTAATGACAATTCATGTCAGAAATATTAATCTAACTTAGGTAAAACTTTTTTCTGGCAGAGTTAGTTTCTATTTTATTTTACGCATTACGTTGTAGCAGCACACAATAATGACACAACACAGAAGTTAATCCGTTTATTCAAATGACGCAACACCGTCCCGGAAATAATGATGTTGAATAAATTCTTTGGCTACATAGCTCTGAAAAGAGTTTTCGTTCGAAATATTCTTGGCTTCACTCTTGGCCATCACTGCAGCTTCATTACCACCGCACCTCTTCAAAGCCGTGCATCGAAGAGGCCTCCACACGTGAAATGGGCGAGCGCTGCGTCGGATGGCGGCTTTGTTGAGGTGCGGTGACAGTGAAGCTGCAGTGATGGCCAAGAGGGAACTATTATAACCGATTTTAGTTCTTCTGCGGATATCTTCATTTCTGATTCTATCAAATACCGAGAATGGCATTCCATTGCCCGCTGCGCCATCGTGTTACGAGACCCATTGTAAACGATATACAGATTTGCTGTAGATAGATTTATAAAAACAAAACATAAGAAAAATTAGATTATTAATATTTTCATTTTAATCTAAAGTATTATCATCATCATCAGCCTATTAACGTCCTTCCTGCTAGGGCACAGGCCTTCACTATGGATGGATTATGGAGATTGGGCTATGACCCATCACGTGGGCCTAGTGCGGATTGGTGAGTGATAACGACTGCAGATGCAACCGGGACCAACGGCTGAACGTGGCTTCCGAAGCACGGAAGAGTAAATTAAGTAATTAGTAAATTTTTGGTTTCTATCTGGTATCTAAAGTACAAAACAACTCATATGAGCACTCGATTTTTCTTTAACTTCCACCAGTACTAAATCAAATATGACTTCCACTGCGAGAAACTATTTGCTTTTAATAGTATCCGAATTGTTTTGTTCATTGGCAAGCTCATAATTAAGTTTAAAGTTAAAGAATAATTAGTGGCTTGTGCATGATTGCTTTCCATCCCCTTACTTATCATGGGGGGAAAATACCCATCTGTTCAACAAGCTACACTGAATAATTGAATTACTTAGAACAATGGGTTCTTTGTCCTTATATCATTAGCTAACACAACAGGGATGACACATAGAATACCATCCATGCAAGAGAAACATCAATTTATCATCGTAAAATAATAAACATCGATAATAACATTGTTACATTCTGTCGCATTCACAATGTTAGCAGAAATACAAGCGGTAGATAAAGCCGTTATTAAATACACATCTCGCACTAACAAATAACCTGTCACAAGCAAAATCTTATTAAATGTAGTCGGGGCGAGGGAACAAAGTGCGGATGGGAACTTTTATACAAACGAGTAGCATTTTAAAGTTGTTTAAAGAAATCTGGGGACCGGGCGGGGACGCAAGTTATGTCTGGCGGAGACACCCATTCGATTCAATTTATATAACAGCCTTTACAGCGTCCGCGCCTTCGGAAATAGGTAAGCGTGGAGTCCGTTGGTTTTGTTCATGAATCGGCGAATAAGGATTTGGGGATACGATCTAACTGTGTTGCGCTTGTGAAATGTGGGAGATCACAATTTTCTGTGAATTCCGGATAGGGATATTTTTTGGCACATATTAAAATGAATACCAAAAAAAATATAGTAACTTTTACTTTTTATTTTTAAGCATTTAACTGCTAGATGTTTAAATCTAAAGAAAAGTTTTACTTGAAAAAAAAACAACATAACTATAATTGCTATTTCTTCTTTCAAATGTTTAATACTTGAAAAAGTATTCATTTGACATTGTGGGTTACCTACAATGCGAAGAGATGGCACTGCCTTGCAGCTTAGCTAGGAAAATTTCGACGCGGCCATCAGGGCCGTGGTAGCATAATTGGTCAGTGCATTCGCCCGGATTGCGAAGGGTGCGGGGTTCGAGTCCCGTCCGCTGCCTGGTCCGCGTGGTTTTTTTTTGTAGTAAAACTCTTCTTTAAAAAAAATATATATAATTGATCCTCAAAAAACACAATTGGTATTTTTAGGGGATAACAGTTTAAAGGAATTTTATTGAATTCGGATTTAATTGGATTGGATTTCCCCATTTTTAAACTGAAAGCGGAGATAGAAAAGCCTAAAATTTGCCAGCTGCGAATTCTACTGTGATAACCGAACGACTATAATAGTTTCCATCTATTGATTATCGGTATTGCGGTCTACATTTCATTTCATCCTTTTAGTTTTAAAAGAAAAAATGTGTGCAATCATATTTCGTGGATTAGGGCTAAAAACATTTAAAGATATGTTATGATCTTCGACGTAGAACACCTTTCAAATAGTCCCATTAGCTCCCTTTATTCTCATTTGTTCGGTTCATTAGTTCGATCGTCGAACTAGTGAGATTTTTTTCTCTCATTAGTTCGATAGTCGAACTACTGAGATTTTATTGTTCTCATTTGTTCGACCATCGTCGAACTTATTTTCTTTATTAATCCATTTTCATTACCAGAACCTCTTAGTTGTATATGGTTTCCTGGTACTTTTTTCTAAATAGTGATTTTTATAAATGTTTATGGATGCAATATTGACGAAGGTCGAACAAATGAGAACAATAAAATCTCAGTAGTTCGACGATCGAACTAATGAGAAAAAATATCTCACTAGTTCGACGATCGAACTAATGAGAAAAAAAATCTCACTAGTTCGACCATCGAACTAATGAATCGAACAAATGAGAATAAAGGATTAGCTCATTCAAAAAACTGTTTTTTCTTATGTTTTCAAAGTCATATTTTAATGGCATGGGACGGGTATGAGGTGCCGCAACTCCCAACACGCATTAGGGTGACTGCGGCTCTCAGTATGTGTGCAGGGTGACTTGTGGAGGAGTACTATCTGGTTTTTACTGGATAGGACCCTGTAGCGGGGAGGAATCTTAAGATAACACTGCTACTGCCGTAGGTCCAAGGAGTCATAACAATTTTTAAGATATAAAAAAGTCATATGGTAACATGTAATTTTTTTATATCTGGAAAAGTTGTTACGCCGCATAATAAAAAGGTTTTTAAAGAAAAACTTAAAACATCTCCTATTTTCAAATAATGTGATGCAATTTACAATAGGTAAGATAGAATGATAGCTTAGTCACGTAGCGGTGAATAATTAAAGCACTATTTCGAGTTCAAGGAAAACTCTCAGGTATTTTTCGAGGCGGCTAATTGAAATTGCTCTTGTCTACGTTTTACTTTGTAGAGAGATATTCATAAGTTTTATTTTAAGACCTTGAAGTGCAGTTTAAAGTTGATTTAGGGAATTAGATCTAGTCTTTTATTATGTAATTTTCGCAAAGCTTGTTTATTTAAGTGGGTCCGAAAAATCCTGAGTGTTTCGGAAGATGAACCGATGGCTCAGAATGTATCTTAAATCGTTGGCACCTTACAATTCACCATGGTGGGTTTTGGCCTGTAATTCTCGTGACGTCCAAGGGGATAAAATGTGTCTCAGCAGTGGGGAAATTAATAGGGTTTTGACATGACATGGGGTATGTAGTTAGATAGATATTTAATTCAGAAAACGGTAGTTTGTACAATTTCCGGTTATTTTAGTTTCTGATGCATTTAATCTGCTTCATAGGCGAAATTCACTAACATGATGTTGATATACATAACAATTCAAAGGGAATTAGCTATCCTTAAAAAAACCTGGAATAAATTGATCTTCATCACCATCAGCCTATTTGTGTCTCCACTCTCCACCACAACAATAAATCATGATGACTCACCACGCCATTATTCTCCACTGTTTTTTTTTCATAAATTTATTTGGATCAACAAATAAATGTGTCTAGAACGTAGTCGAGTCTCCAATTCCAATATTCCCATAGCACTTTTTCCTCGATTGAGTCGTCAACTAGTGCTAATGGAGTAAGTTGTCGCGTCGCTAATCGTTCTTTCGGTTGCAAATAATTAGCTCCTGATGGATCGGTAGGTGGCCATTAACTTAACTGCTGGTAAACGCGCGCACTATTTATAGTGCCCCTGGGATTTGGAAACGCTTACCTAGTACCAAGATTAATTTGTCTTCCACCAACAAATTTTGGTTGAATGGACACCTACAGTCTTTTGTTTTCGCGGTAGGCATTTCAAGCGAGCGATTTTTTCATTCATAAGATAATAGTGTGACGCTGCAAGACAAGTTGTTAATAGTGCTTGTGTATAGATAATAAAGCCTAACATTATCCCTCTCATTCTTTCAAATTTGAAGTACCAAATATACTTACACACTTGTTATAGTTAAAACATTAAGGCAAGTTGTTACTTGTAGACTTTGATTTTAATCAAAGCTTGTAGGTACTTATTCTTATTTTAAGCGTGGTCGTGACACTTTTGTAATAAGATGTTTTCTTCCTATACCTACAACTTAATATGTAAGATCAATGACTTTATAATTTGCTCAATGTGCATTCTCCAGGGGAGGGAGAGTCCTAGTGCTCTGAGATACAGGCGTTCTGCCTAGTTCAGGCACCAGTCTCTCACAATCTATTTTACTGTTCTTATACACATAAAAATTATAGTATAATAAGCTGTTATGGGATTTGTATTTGTATAAATCTCATTCGGTAAAACTGGTTAACTTTAATCCCGAACCTTGAAAATAAAACCTCATTAGATTAATTAGAGAACTGGGCAATAGACTTTGGCCAGATCCCTCTTCCTCACTCTGCATCACCACGCCTCTGCGTCACGTACCATCCTTTCTCAAAACTTTTTGGAGGAGGAAGAGCTGCAAAAAAAGAACTAAAAGACTGAAACCAAAAATTGCAGAAATAACACTTTATTCCACAACAATAACATAAATAACAAGAATAGTATACAAAAACAAGGCAAAAGTATTACAGTTGCACAAAGGGCGGTGTAATCGCTAATCAGCGATTTCTTCCAGACAACGGCTATTAACGGGATTGTTACCATGTACCTAGTTTTTTATGAGTCTCCAATAGTTGCTCCGTGATCATGGCGCAACAGTGCCGAAATATCGGACACTCATAAAAACAAGGTACATGGTAATAATCCCGTTAATAGCTATAATGTTAGTGACCATGAAAATTTAAAATAATATTAGGGTTGTCTGAAAGAATTTGCTATATATTAAAATATATTTTATAAGATCAAAGTGTACATTGCAGATGCCTTGCAGGAGGCGCTATAATTGAATGATATGATGCCACCTGTAATTAGGTAAATAGATGACCTAATTACAGTTTCTAATCACAAGTCACAGTTGGTTGGCCGGAGCGGTCATCCATCAATGCAACAGTCAATAGTCAACGGTTGCACCGTGCAATCATTGATGAACCGCAGCACACATTATATGGACCAATCATATTACATGAATTGAAATGTGAAATGCTGCTCTTGCAAACCAACTCACCTTGGTGGCTTTATCTTATGTTTATTCCGTGTGGAACTCCAGTGACTTGGTTAAGGATAAAAACATGTGAACGTAGAAGTTAGGGAACTTTCGCATTGATATAGGCGACATAAACTTTACTATCTCGAGCTCCTTTGTTTTTCTGAAGGCATGCTATGCCTTACTTTTCGAAACACTAGAGCCTAGCAACAGAAAATCCTGTGCCCCATCCGTGGGGACATCTATATTCAGATTATAATAATGAACATGAACCATCCATTTGAATATTTGTTTTTAATTTACATTATTGAGGAATAATGAGTGATGACAATGTACCTATTAACGTTAATAAGCGAAAACATTATGTGCAGGCACGTAGCAGGACCGCTCAATGCGGAAAATTATAATTGGTACGATTAAGGGCTTGTTTATATTGGGTCGGTGGCCGAAAGTGCCCGCCCTATTTTTCATGATTTACCTACAGCTGTTTCGAAAAACCCTGTCCTCGATAATAAGTGAAGCTTACCAGTGATTAGCTGTCTAATTACTAATTTCGTTTCGGAAAGAAGCAACAGTTGCTTAAGAACTTAATTATTACGAGGTAATATTTTAATGGAGATAAAGGACACGTTATTGAATACGAAGATAATTATAGCCCTTATGTTAGCAACTGAATTCTGCTGTTTATCAATTCGGTCCAGTTAACGGCAATTGAATGACAAGTTTTAAATGTGAAATAACGATTTAACTGTGCGGTCACCAAGCCTGAGGAGGGGGGGGGGGGGTCTGAAAAGTCAAGCATTAGGAAAAAAATGTGATAAATCGCTACTCGTTCAAAAAGACTTTTATTACACGGGAATGTAAAAAAAATAAGAATAAACTAATATTAAAAGAAATAATTATTCAAATTTATTAGTACTTAACGAGTATTTTCAAAATACCACTGTTTTCCATCCTCTGAATGGGCTAAACTGTTGCCTGCTAGTGAGAAAGTGATCACCGAGTGATTGATTGAGAGATTTTATTACCTTACTCTTTGGACGACTTTGAAGACAGACCTAAGTCCAAGGACGAATTTAAATAAATATGTCCAGTTTTTTTAATCTATCTATATATATATATATAAAACGCAAAGATGACTGACTGACTGACATAGTAATCTATCAACGCACAGCCCAAACCACTGGACGGATCGGGCTGAAATTTAGCATGCAGGTAATGTTATGACGTACGCATCTGCTAAGAAAGGATTTTGATCAATTCTACACCCAAGGGGATAAAATAGGGAATGAAAGTTTGTATGAAACTTTGTCAATTTCAAACCGATCGGGCTGAGACTTTGAATGCAGGTATAAAAAGAATCATAGATGAATGTCATTGTGTATAATACAAGCTTGAGAATAAAAACTGTAGTCTACACTTCAGCTCTACACCGAAGCGAAGCGAGGGCGGGCCGCTAGTAATTCTATAAAATCTACAGAATCTTAGTCCGTATCTTATTTTGGTATCTTGCATGTTTATTTTACGTGTATTATACGTTTGTGTTTCTCCGCGTTCTCCTACTCGAGAACAACAAATCTAGACTATTTACTACATAATTTGTAATGTCCAGGTTGCATTGTCATAGGTTAGCTTAGCAGAGGTACCCACCAGTCCGGCTGGTGGCCAAAGTATTAACTTTTCAGGACAATAATTGACTGGTCATGATTGGTAAGAAGCAGTTGCAGAGGAAAGTGAAGCTCTTTCTGGACCAAGTGTTTATAGTTATATTTTTATTTTTTAAACAGTGAACTGCTAGATGTTTTATATCTAAACAAAATTTTAGGATATGTGGATTATTTATGAGGATGAGCAAGGCTGCGTCATCTCTTTATAGTTATCTTGTTTATAGTTTAAATTCAGCTATTTTCTCTTTGTAAACGCGATTCAGATAATTTCGACGTACCGTAGGAAAAGATTGTATTTTGAAGCGATATAACGCAGTCAATACAAAGTGCTTGAAAATTCGACAATCAAATTAGATTCGAAAAACAATTTTAAAATACTCGGTGTCCGAAAACAGGCTGATGTTGAATCGGCAATTCATGTGAATGATGCATAACCAGGGTGATTATTATTAATTACATCCATTAATTGGCACCGAGAGTGAGGTGGCACGTGACCGCGATCTATTAGAATGGTGTCAATCTCTCGCATGTGTGTTTGAAGTGCTGTAGGTTGGTTTGACCACATTTATATTATCCAAATACCGTGTAAAACCAAGGATCAAAAATGCTGTGATGTTTGCCTGAATGAAAAATTTCGAACAGAAATTGTGTCTATTATTTATTTTGTCTTTTTCTTTATTCGATTTATAGACCACTCCATATTCGTCGTTTATCAATTTATCAATAAGGATATGAAGAGTGTTGATTGCTAAACGTGCCTGATTTAAATTTTCAAACAGAACAATGTTTTTGGAATGTAAACAATGGATACCCTAATAGAACATTAACGATTTCATTTTGTCGCGTCGTGAATAATTTATGAAATTAGTTGCAATAAGGATTATAGAACCGCTCCTTTACATTACAAAGTTACCCGATCATTCCCAGTGCGGCTTTGGTGAAATGTGAAACGCTAATGGCGAAACCACTACTTATAAATTCGTTAGTAGATATTAGTCTATCCGGAAGATGGTGCTTATTGGTAAACACAAAGTTGCGGCGTTTGCGTGAGGTTTTGTTTATCTTGGCTATGTATTTAGCCACTTCCGTGTTCCAAGTTTGATGTAGACTTGATACTGTAATAGACCCGCATTATAGAGTTTTGTTTGTATTCTAATAAATGTGAGGTTATTAAATTTATTAGTACTTATGTCTTTCTGTTATGATTTCATGCCTAAGTTCTTTCAATCCGTAGCTAAAAGTTGTAATTTATAACAACAATCTTAAATATCATCAATAGGGTAATTTTTTTTTATTATTTATTTATTCCTTATTAGGTAACCCCTGTTGTTTTTGTAGTACTTTAAATCGCCTATGAAGGTAAGATTTTATGCAAGTTCTGAGAATATATTCTGTCTGATACCATATTGAAAATGTTGTTTCGCTCGTGTAATTTTTGGTTCTAAGGGTAACGTTTTTTTATGTTTAGGTTAAGACTATTTGTTTCTTAGGTTTTCACGCACATCAATCATTACATAAAACTAAAAAGGCCGCGAAACGTCAATAAATAAATAAAGTTTCGTGCATTAACCCGTGAAAAACTAGTTATATTTAGGTTAAGACTAACTCGACTGTATATCTGTTCTTTAAGAATCAAAACTAAAAACTCTTAGCTGTAAAAACTTCACCTGACAAAACGATAGAACGTGGTGAGTTAACATTACCTTTGGGTCTTGTTGTGTTCTGTCGGTAGGTAAGGTTTTAGAGCTCCTCAGAGGTTGGAGATAGGGGACGCTATCTAGAGGGACGATAAACAGTATATAGGCACGGTAATATTATCTATACAGTATTGCGACTCCGCCCTGTCCTTGGAAATAAATGCCTACGGCCGAGCGCTGCGTTAGCACGCGGTAGGGCCGCCCGCCTACAGTATTTTATGTAGTTTTGTTTTTAACTCGAGTGTAGGTAGATTACATGTTTGTCTCTTTTTCATCCTAACCACTTATTTATATATTATTCCAGATATTTTGCCCGATGGAAAAACCGAAATACCTGAATATTAGAAACAAATTACGTACTAGTAGATAGGTATATAAAAATAGTCTATAAAGGTAAGACACCTTTCCAATATTTCAGGTAATTTAAAAAATGATATCTCTGGGTGTGTTATTGAAGAGTTCAAGCAACCAAAAATAGCAATTGTGCTGTTGTACGATATTGATCGTCGTTTGTTCTTTTCCATACTAAATTATGTAGGTATTTACTTAATTAAATCAGATATTTACAAAACAAAACGCACGTTTAAGCACGGCTAACTGCATAAAAACAATTCAGACCGTTCGGTCGTCGTTGCGGCGCGGCGGCGCATTCGCGACTGGGTGCCCGCCGAGAGCCCATCGAACTCGAGTGGCGTAGGTATGACTCGCTTTCCGACCGTTTGTATGAAGATAGAATACTGTATGATATTATTACCGTGATATAGGGGTGATAAAACGTACCATAAGTGGGATATAATGCCCCATTCTTCTTTTTTTTATGCAAAATAGGCAATGCGTTTGACCACAATCTCACCTGATGGAAAGTGATGATGAGGCCTAGGATGATACACGCCTGCCTAGAAGATGCCTGTTCACTCTGGCTTTAAGATGTCCAGATTATATTGGTCCGGGAAAACAGACCTCGGCAAGGAGTTCCACTCCCTAGCCGTTCGCATAATGAAGGCTGAAGCAAATCGCTTCGTGCGAATGGGAGGAACTTCGACATAATATGAGTGGAACATTAAAATATAATTATATGCTGGACCTAGACTATCTATATCATTATACCTATGGTAACGAGATTAACACGACTTTAGTATCTGTTTAATAGTATCACTGTAACATAACATCATCATCAGCCTATTAATGCCCCTACTGCTGGGGCACAGGCCTTCCCTATGGATGGAATAGGGAGTGCACCATGCGGGCCCAGTGCAGATTGGCGGGTGCTAACGACTGCAGTTGCAGCCAAGGCCAACAGTTTAACGCGCCTTCCGAAGTACGGAGGAACTCGAGATAGAAGATTTTTGGTCACCCATCCAATGACCGACCACTGCGAAAGTTGCTTAACTTCAACAATCGAAGCCGAAAGCGCCACCTGCGCCATCGAGCTCCTCCTTTTTATTTTTTTAAATAAAAAATTATAAACATAGTATAATTATGTTACAGTTATACCATATACTATGTTTTTACATTCCCTTAAAATCTGTTAAATCAGAAGCTCAAAGTAAGTAAACATACGTACTGCACGCAAAAAAAAAAATCAGAGCGTAGAAAAGAAATGAATGGCACAAAGCAATTTTTCCCCTGTAATACTCAGAGCGCGTAATTAGAGAGTGGGATAAAGGGTGGACCATGATTCGGGTTTAATCAGTCCATCGTCGCTTATTGACCTTTTGTCCCTTGATGAAGGATGGTTTCCGTAGCCTTAGGCGCCTTAATATGGCCCCTAGATACACTTGGTGTATGGTACAAAGTGTAGTTTGGTTATTTTACGTAGAGCTAGGGATGATGACTATATTTTTTTTCTTCGTTTATCAGGTAGATTATCGAAAAGTATTGGACACGTATTTTTTCTTTTTTCACATAATTTCAACATTGCAGAGATATATTGATTTGAAAAATCGCATGACGTCACGTTTGAGTACACTTTTAAGTGAAAATTCACTCAAAAGTGACGTCACGAGCCCCTACTCCCAAATTTTGACGCGCTATAACTTTGTCGTTTTTTGGTTGATTGCCCAAAGAAAAAAATACGTGTCCATTATTTTTTGATCATCTAACTGACGGACTAAATAGAATTTCGTTTATTGTACCCCTTCATCACCCCTACTGCACCAAAGTTCTTAATTCAAAGGACAATGGGCAAAACGCACCCAGCTCCGCCAACAATGTAATTAGTATGAATCGATAGATCTATGAAAAACTAGCATTTTTTATTATGACACTGTAAAAAAATATCCCGGTAGTCAAAAGATATGACACATGGGCATATTTAAATAGCTAAATTAATAAATTTTATACCTTCATTTTATATTATTAGTAACCATGATAATGTGTCATATCGTATTATACAACCAGATATATGACAAAGGCTTGCATCTTGTGAAATACTCCCATAATACTGGAGCCCTCTATGTACGGTCGAACTAACTAAATTAATTCCCTTGTTTCATTATTGTTCGTTCGTTGTAGTACTTGTACCTATTTAACTTAAAATAACTAAAGACCCCCGGGATGGAATTTAAAGCTCTTTAGCACAGATGATCATGACTATAATGCCTTTCAAACCAATGTAGTTTAAGCCGTGGCGGACGTGGGTGCAGCGTCCATACATTTTTGCCCAATGTCCTTTAAAACCTAATCATCATAGACTGACGACCTCCGTGGCCGAGTAGTTTGTACGTCAAGTTTTTAAGGTGTCGCCTACTAGAGAGGTCACGGGTTTGAAATCCCGGTGGGGACAGATATTTGTGTGATGAATACGAGCATTTTTACTCCAGTCATGGATGTTTAATATGTATTTCTATATAAATATATGTGTACAGTTTATGTATTCTATCCGTTACCCTAGTATCCCATAATACAAGCCTAACAGTGCTTACTTTGGGGCTAATTGGTGTGTGTTGAAAAAAAAAGACTGCGCAGACGAGGGAATTCTGTCCGCCGCAATAGATCTCTTACAACTGCACGAGTAAGGCCGTATCCAGAAAGAAAGCCGAAAGCCGACCAGCGCTTATCGGCGCTTATCGGTGCCGGTCCTTACCGGTTACCGGCTCACGCATTTCTATGGACCAGCGCCGATAAGCGCCGATCAACGCCGATAAGCGCCGATAAGTGCCGACACGCGCCGGTCAGCGCTGGCACTGCCATTTTAAATTAATTATAATTAAATCAATCATAATGATACGGAACCCTTCGTGCGCGAGTCCGATTAGCACTTGATTCCGATTTTTTTTATTATGATCTATGTTGTCCGAATAATAAATGATTTGTATTTGAATTATTATCCTTAGGTTAAATCAATCTAAGGTATAATCTTTTTTATAAATGTAATAACTTTATCTTTTATTAATAAGCGCTAAATTTATTTGTTTCATACTTACCGAATGGTGACAACAAGTCTTTCTTATGGAAGGATTGGTTGTTTATGCCAATTACCCCAATTTTTCATAAAACGGGTTTTCACTAGATCGAAAATGTAATAAAATGTTTCTTGAGTCATTCTTGTATATGTATAAAATATTTGATCATCAAATTTAATTTTTTTTACAAATAAATGATGGTATTCTCCGAAACGTTGCCTTTCTCTATTTATAGGATTTTACATCTTATTAAATACACATTTTCTAACAAAACCAAATCATCGTCCGATGAGTCTGACATTTTGCTTGCTCTGCTTTAATCGGCTTTCTTTATGTAGTAAAGATCGGCGCCGATAAGCGCTGATCGGCTTTCGGCTTTCTTTCTGGAAACGGCCTAATGCACATGACGCTACGCATGAGTCCGCGAAAAAAATAGAACATATGTGACAACAGGCGGCAACGTACACGGCAGGCTTTAGTCTGCGTTTCGCGCTCGAGGGTGATGCACTTATGAACAATGGCGCACGAAATCGATTGTAAAACTTTAATAAAAGAAGTGGAAAAAAGAACTCTTATATTGTATGATACATCAAAATTAGAGTAGTAATATTAAAAATAATTCTTTGCCGTCAATAGATTTCATCAAAATCAACGCAAATAAAATAATCTTTACGGATTTATCAAATAATTGAGGAGGTTTGTCTAAGTCTGGAACAAATTTTTTAGTAGGTCGACTCGAGTGTTTTAATACCTAAATTATATGTAGTTGCATACATTACTTTATCTTCACCCGTCGGAAATTAAAAAAAAAATAGCTGGGTAACATAGAAGTATTTTGCAAAACTTTTCTGAAATCCCGAAAACCAAACACGATCGGCAGAAAATTGTATATGAAGCGCGGGAAATTAAGTTTAAACTTCGAACGCGTGCGCCTTTTTTTTCACATTCATGGGCTAAAAAGGAGTTTTATTTTTTTTCGTTCATAGCGTATGTTTTTATAAAACCTTTAAATTCGTAATTCAAATATTTCGACATGAGTATAGTTTTTTTTTATATATTTAGAGGCTTTCATTCTATGAATATGCCAGCCTCATCGCTCCTTAATAATAACATACATAACTAATTTAATTTAAAATATTGGAGAGGGCGAGCTATTCTTACTAGCGAAAACGATATCAAACATCGACTTTACTGCATTTGAGTTTGGTAGTGCTCTCTCTCTCTTCTGTTCTTCACACATTCCATTAAAATGTGTTGGAATAATAGTAGATTATTAATCAAGGGGATAAAGCTGTGTCTTCTGTCGCGGGTGACGATTTAAATCGCGAGTAGGCATGTCGATTCATTTAAAAAAACATCGATCTTGGAATCGATTCAAATCAGACATACTAGAATCGATTCTTGTTTAAATCGAGCATTAAAAGATCGATTTTCGATTAATCGAGCCAATTTCAAACATGACTAATTGCCTAATAAAGATACAGGACATTATTGATGACCATTTACTGCAAATACAAGTAATTGGATAGAAGTATTATTAAATTAGTAAACATAATATCACGCCTATATTCCTTCGAAAGAATAGGTAGAGGTGGGAATCGAACCCAGGATCTTTTGCTCAGCAGTAGTGCTTGCGAAGTTGCGACCACTAAATTAATGTGGCAGTTTAAATTTCTAGTCTCGCCTAAGTACTTGTAAGTCGGTTAATAAATTAATTAAATTTTAAGTTTATAAAATTTTATTAAAGTTACATACAAATTTAACAAGAAATTATATTTCCCAGTATTTTAAGTCGAGTGACTTTAAGAAAATTAACTTATCTAATCGCTCAGGATCTAAACGACTCCTTTCGTCAGTAGCAATATTTCCCGCAACAGAAAAAAGCCTTTCACATGGAACAGATGTTCCAACTATGCAAAAGTATTTGTTAGCAATCGGCGTTATTGAGCTGTACAACGAATTTCTTTGGTGACACCAATATGCAATAGGAGCCGTCGTTTTAAAATCGACGACAGGCTGTGTTAAATAATGTTTCAATTCGTCTTGTAAACCTTGTCCTTCAGTTTCTGCTTGAAATAATTGTAGCTGATTTTTTACTAATGTATTATGGAATTCCCAAATGTTAGATTCTTCTGCTTCCTTCAGCTGGCATTCCAAATTATTCTCTGAATCTTCATTACTTAATTTATTCTGCAATTGCTTTTTTGAAGCTACAATCATACTATTAATTTTATCAATAGCTCTGGAGCATGCTAATCTGTCAGAAAAATGAATTTTCTTGAATCTTGGATCCAGTAGTGTGGTGATAGCTAACACATGTACTTGTTCCACTGTACCAAATCTCTTTTTTAATTCTTCCAATATTAAATTTTTGGTTGCAGCACCGACATCTGTTTCCGTCTTCATTGTACTGTATGTTTTCAAAAGACAGGAAACTATTGGTATAATTTTGCTTGACGTTACAAATTTCTCTACGGATATTTCTTTCGTCACAGCTTCCATAGGTTTTAAAATATTTATAAGATCTTTAATACCATCCAGTTGACTGGCTGTTAACATAGGTGGAGCTTTCGGGTAATTGAGTAATATCGGGGCAAGTAGCTCAGATAACTTTACAAACCGAACTAGCTGATAGTAAATTGAATTCCATCGTGTGCAAACTGACTGAATCAATTTGAGTGGTACTGCTATTTCATTTTGCGCTTTACGAAGAGCATCAGATACATTTACATTTTGTTTACAGTATCTAGTTATATCC
Source organism: Chilo suppressalis (assembly GCA_902850365.2). NCBI lineage: Eukaryota > Metazoa > Arthropoda > Insecta > Lepidoptera > Crambidae > Chilo > Chilo suppressalis. Next base: position 3,735,849 of record OU963894.1, read on the forward strand.
TTTACAGTATTTAGTAACTGTTTGGCATTTTCAATACCAGCTTTTTCTTCAAAAGGTTTTTGAGCTACTAAATTCAAAGTGTGGGCGAAACACCATAAGTGTTTTTGTTTTCCAAATGCAATTGTTACGGCCTTGACGATATTCGCACCATTATCAGTAACAACTGCTGCAACTTTTTCTGGGGTTATACCCCATTTTTCAGTCATTTTTATTAATATTTGACATAAATAATCAGAATTATGGGGCTCAGTTAAATGGGACACACCAAAATTTATACTAATCAGCTCACTTTCATGTATAAAATGTCCAGTTAAACCCATGTAGCTTCTAGTATTATGTGTATCTGTCCATATATCCGTAGTTAAACATATTGACTCTACTTCTAAGAGCTTTTCTCTAAATTGCAAAGAAAGAACATCATATTTGTCATCTATCATTTGTGTAATTGTCTGCCGTGAAGGAAGCTTATATAAAGGCACTGCTGTTTTCATTAAGTATGTGAAACCTTCTTTTTCAACTGTATTTAATGGCAACGTATCCTTGCAAATCATTAACATGATAGCATTATTTAGTTGTCCATACTTCTTTCCGTTTACTGGAAAAAAAATCAAAAATATACATTATCACCGCTCATAAATATACCATGACCATAATCAGCAAAGTAGGTAATTCATTACATGGATAACAAAAATTCTCACCACTAAATGCTTTAATATTATCAACACATGAATCCATAGTTAGCTGATTAAGTTTTGAGTTTTTCAGTGATACTGATGATGAAGCTATACTTTCTAAGTCAGAATCATAGTACTCTTTTGAACTGGTTAAACTCAAAGCATCATTTATGCCAAATTTTTCCTTTGATGTCGACGCAGTAGCAATATCTTCATTTGTCTGAAAAGGATTATGTTTTTGTATTCTATTATTATTTCAAATTACAAAATAAATACAATAAAAGGATAAAAAATGCAAGAATATACAATTTCCAAACAAGCATGCATTAATAAAAAAGGAATAATTATGTTGTATTGTAAGGAAAAGGTACGGGTACACACTCCAGTTTTTTTTTTGTCGTCACCAATACCAATATCATCATTTGCCACCACCAGTTTTCGTTGACTTACGGACTTAATAGATGGATGTCTTCGTAGTAAATGGTTGCGTAAGTTTGTTGTATTCCCGCATGTTTTAACTTCGATATGACAATACTTGCATACGCCACTTGATCCCTTTTTTACAAAATGATACCATGTATCACTTTTAGTTGACATTTTAGGCTAAAAAGAATAACAATACTTTAACAAAAATGCAAACTGCAACGCAAACGCACATTTCTCGATAAATTGATTACAATCAATCTAATCACTTACTATTTTTCAAATTAAAATAAATGCTGTATGAATTTATGAATGAACACGATATTATTTATCCACAGTATATTTTTGCTATGTAAGCTCACTCAACTCACAAGATTATATAGGTTAGGTTTTTGACAGCCGGAATCAGCCGGATAGAAAAATAAAATGTTTTTTTTTTTTTTTTTTACGTAAGTAACGCCACCTTTGGAAGCGTTCATAAATATTTATTACTCTATGACGCGTTCAAATTATTGACCAAGTACTACCAGTTGCTTTTGCGCCCGACAACAGCAAAAAATTAAAAAAACTACCGTCCGATTCGGAGGGTCCGATTTGGGAGGTTTGTGAATCGATTCATTGAATCGACGTAGGGTTCAAAATCGATCTGAAAAATCAATTATATTACTCTAAATAATCGATTTTTCGATTAATCGATTTTAAATCGACATGCCTAATCGCGAGCGTAACGAAGGACTCGAGGTTTACTCCCGAGCGTAGCGAGGGTATTAAAACTTTAATCACGAGCGAAGCGAGGGTTTTAAGACGACTCCTGAGTTTAGTGAGGGATTTAAGTTCACCCAAGATCAAGACAGCTTTATACCCTTGGTTAATAATCTACTATTATTCCAACACATTTTCGAAAAAAATAACACAATAATAATATGAGATAAGCATTTATTAAAAATAATGACAATTAAAAGTAAAAGTTAACATTCGAAACACTGGTCCAATTAAATACGGCCTCGTCGGTTTTCGTAATTATATTTAACTAGCTGACCCAGCGAACTTCGTACCGCCCTAAAAAAATAGGGGTTGTCCAGCGGACAAAATTGTGAATCTAAACCATTCTCAGATCCCCTTGAACACACACAAAAAATTTCATCAAAATCGGTCCAGTCGTTTAAGTGAAGTGACATACACACTCACAGAAGAATTATATATATAAAGATAATCATAACTGCACAATAAATGCGTATTCCTTTTTCAAAAAGATGTATAATGCTTTATATACAAACTCAATGGTGTAAACACAGACGTAGTTCAGAAAGAACAATGGCCAGATTTCTATATGAGCTGGACTTGACTTTTATTTTTGATGTCCCTTAATAAACTATAGTGAGAATTGTTTTTTTTATGTTGTAAATACTATCCCGTTTGAAAATCTTATATAAATAGCCACGATTTTTTAAAATATCGCCACTAATACTTTTGAGGTTATAATCAACAAGTACCTTTTACCCGACTGCGGCGAAGCACAAAATGTAGTAGCGAAAAGCGAAGAGGGTAATTGGCGATCTCAAGCTATTTTATTCGATGCCTCATAGAAAAAAAATAGGACAGAACTAAAAACTGGTTTTTAGTTCAGTCCTATTTTGGGGATTTTTTCTGGCTGTGCCGGCTAAAGAGTAAGTCGTTAGACGAGACTAAATACCTGCTATCTTTCACTCACTGACTAATCGAGTCGAAGTAATAATGGTACCCATCATAAGGTAATAATGGTGGGTATGGGGATAAATGAAAGATAAGTCTTGACAAAAATATTATTTAGTTATTAGTCCGTAAATCAATGCCAAGGTCAAAAGAACAGAAGGTAATCCAAAATAGTACAATCACAATAATTCACGTTAGCACAGAATGATCACTGTCACTGTGTGTCAGTGAATCGATGGCGCCGATCGATGACATATAACGTTCCGTTATATGCATAAACCGAGCAATTAAACAAAAAGCTCATAGTTATATTTTTATTCATTTTTAAGCATTTAACTGCTAGATGTTTAAATCTAAAGAAAAGTTTACTAGAAAAAAAAATCCACATTTTTTTTTTCTAGTAAACTTTTCTTTAGAAAAAGCTCATACTCAATTTGTACTTACATAATTACTTTTATGATAAAAGTTCTTTAAATATCTAATAACACTAGTTGATCAGATGCCTAACTATTAATTGAATAACGGTTAACAAGTATTTAGAAATAGAAATAATTTTAATTCTATGAATATAAAATCTTTTCGTGTGAGAAATTAATCGTCAATGGGTGCGTTCTGAACATGTCATTCCAAATAATTTCAAATAAATAACCAAAACACAAAAAAAGGTATATCTTTTTAATGTGGGAGAATATGGATATTTTGCTTAAATTTTCTAAAACCTTTAGAAAAAAGGGATTTTTTGATATATATGGCATATTGAGACGTCATCGTTTCCTCATCAGGAGTGGCATTCTGTAAACACACATTTCACTTTCGAACGCGGTTCCGTTTCGGATTTTATGATTGGCATTCTGTAGTCAAGTGAGAATCAACACTAGCGCTACTAGGCGAGAGTGGCGGTGAAATGAACTAACGCAGGATATAGCTTGACAATATGCTCAAGGATTTGAAGTTTAATGGCATTCTGTAACGAATTTTACACTCACTTTCGGATCCGCACTCGAATTGTTATGTCAAAGTGACTTAGTGTGTAGCTATGGCAATCAATCAAACAAACTGCTAATAAATTACGATTTTTGTTTAGAGAAGATCTTTTAAAGTAAGTATTATTAATGTAGGTCTCATTGTTTATTTAATAATTCAAAAACTCAAGTCCACCTATTTTTTTCAGATCTCACTTTATTGCCTTGTGCTTAATATTAATGTCAAGAAGTATAAATGAAATTGCCTCAATTTTAAGTCATCCAGACATCGTAAAAATATATAACATTTCCGCGAAATGCATCTCAACACCAAGTGTTGAAGGAACAGTAAGTAAACTCTGATTAACTAGAATAACCAATAAGTTAAATATTATATTATAAATCAAGTAGACCAGTGTTTCTTATAACTTTTACAATCCTGTAACAGTATCAGAATTCTAAAAAATCTATGGGCCCGTGTCTCAAAGTATTTTAGGTAATGAAATCATAAAAAAATACTTTTATTGGCAGTTACTTTAGTAAAGTAAATATTAAATGAGCTATTCTTTACCTTTGTTACAGTTTTTTTGAGAAATTTCAAATACGTGGAGTTGTTGGTTGCATAGATGGTATCTTTGTCACCATGATACGACCCAAAGAAAATGAAGAACGGTATTATTGTCGTAAAGGTAAGCATGCAAGAAATGTTCAAGTAGTAAGTACCTACACCTTTAACTGATTTTCATCTATTTGTTACTTTCTTAAAACTTGTCATGATTCATGAACATATAAATAAGATTATGTAAAGATAAATTAAAAGACTGGAATTAAATTTTGTAAATATTTTGTTACAGATTGTTGATGCCGATCTCAATGTTTTGCATGTCGATGCCTCATTTGTTGGAGCTAGCAATGATAGGTTTATTTGGCACTGAGGTTCTTAGAGAAATCTTTAGCTAAATCTCTATTAGCTGCTAGGAACTCGATCAACACATTAAGCTGCTCTACAGAGGGATGCGACGATTGTGACACCACTGCAAAAAACAGAAATGATTTTAATATAAATTAAAACTTCAGTAATCAAAACCACATTTTATTTAACTTACTTCATCTCGCCTCTCTTCTACAGTTTTTCAAATGAGCCAAAAACAAACTAAACAATGACCGCAATACGTTTGGAAGTGGATTTTCTTAACAAATATAATTTCCACATTGAACTTTTGGGAATATTAGATGAGATTTCTATATGGAAAAATACCGCTTTTGATAAAATCGCGCAATAACCTTAGTGGGTATTTGCATTCGTTTACCAGGGTGCGTTCCAAACTAAGCTCTAGGTGAAACAAATGTCAAAATTGACATCAGTTTCATACTTTTTTATGCAACGATATTAAATACCCTAGATGCAACACGTGCGCTCAAAATGTGTCCCAATCAAGAAGTGCTTGAACACGACTCTAGCACTACTTGACTCATAGTTACGCGCGGACTGTTGAAAATCAAGATGCCGCAAAGCTCCGTGAAAAAATGCATAATAAATACTTATAGTACGTAAAGTGTCCTTTTTTTATAGGTATCTAATAAATGTTTGTAAATTTAACGCATTTGAAGCAAATAATTATGTTCTAATACTTACTATAAATTGATTTCATAGAAAAAAATGGGTGTGTGTACTTAAGTAGGCGCGTGAGAAGTTATCCTTCTTTGGCATCGTTTAAAATTAGTTTTTAATTGCATGCAAATAATTAATTACAATAAATTAATAAAAAGTCTGGAAAAGGACACAGTCAATAAAGTTCAGTTTTAATTTGAAAAAATAAATAAATAATCAAAATATTCAATTAAAATCGCTACTGAATATAATTTATTAGAACATATGTGATTTGCACTTGTATGAAACTCAAACACGTATTCCGAATATACAAACTAGAAACATGTGGATAAATATTATAAATATGAATACCTATAACTGTTACTTTATTACAAAAAATAAAGATGTGGTTTTTGGTTCTACTACACCAATGGTCAAGAGATGGCGCTGTAGTCTCCTGAATCGCGCTTTGGTTCCGTTGTTCCAGATTAATAAATACTTTTGATAGGCCTTCACAATGCAGTCGTTAGCACCCACTAAATAGAGATTCTATTTCTATTTTGATGGTAGATTTTCTTAATGTGCGGTAAACACAAAAGTAACGCATGAAGTTGGTCGCTCAAGCGACCAACTTCATGCTGTTAAAATTTTGTGTTACAGTGATGCGCGTGCATCTTAAAATTTCACTCTCATCATTTTTTCATAACGCGCCTAAAGAAGTATAACTTCAAAAACGTGATATTCAAATACATGATCGGTAATATAGTTGTCTCTTTTCCTCGCGGTCCGTACCTGCTATGTTGCTAATAGCGCATCTTCAGTGCGTAGAGTCAAAGAAATAAGGTCTTTATTCTTACGCGTATAGCAATAAGTGGTAAAATTTTACGACCTTGCATTTTGAACTATCATAACTCATTGACGCATGCGTTTTAATAAAGACCTTTGCATTAAATGTAACTTTGAATGTTTAAATAATGCCTTACATTGTTTTTGACTACGCGATCATCTTACGGAGCTCCGCGTATCGTCCAATTTACCTTTTGGACAGGTTTCAGCCACGATTTTGTTCGTGATGTTGTATCTAGGGTATTTAATATCGTTGATTTTATGTCAACATTAAACGTTGGTAAAAAGTTCCACTCATAGTCGTAGGTTTCGAACGATGCCCAAGTGCGCGGAGTACCATTCTGTTAAAAGTTTAATAGATAGATACTAGAATCGATTCTTGGATGATTCTTTAAACCTAAACCTTAATTTGACAATAGTGTATCCTTGTCATTATCTATACAAAATGAAAAGGATACTCTGATGAAATTTAGTTTAAGTTTAGAGAATCATGCCAGAATCGACACCAATGAATAATTAAATTAATCCATTTTATGAAAAACAGAATCAGCAATTGCTGCAATCATAGACATAGTTATAATCATAGATATCGCTTGAAGTGAGACCGATCATTCATCTATGACATAGTTTTGTATCTATGGCTCTCACTGAATGCGGCGGATATGCATTCACATCGCACAACGGATCGCTTTACGGAAATTTCGCATTCTGTAAAAAATATTACCACCATGTGAAGCGAGATGTCATTCTTATCGCAAGTGAGTTGTAGTGTTACCATTTTAAGAAATTTCGGTAAGTCGAGATCATAGGTATAGCATGTGTCTATGGTCGTGATACATCGACATAGTTCATAGAGCAACACGGAAAGAAGTAGGGATATAATCCATAATACTATTAAAATCATTCTGCTACTTTTTGCGGGGGAGGAGTATGCACACAAAGGCAGTCCAATATACATTCGAAAAAAAAATAAACTGTACTTATGACACACGCATAAAAAAATAAACAATACACCGCCAAATCCTGCACACATTATTATATTTTTGTGTACGAATAAATCACGCCATATATTCATTTCTTGGATGACAGTCACTCGCGGACCGTTAAAGAGTTCCGAAAACTACTTATAGTACTTAATGTCGTTTTTTCGACAGGTATCTAATCAATGAAATCGAGTCTGGCATGAATAACGGATGCAAAACATGTACTGACAGGGTTTTTGTTCTGTGAAACAAGTCCGACGATTGAATTTTAACAAAATAATATTTATATTGGTGTCGATTCTGGCATGATTCTCTAAACCTAAACTAAATTTGACAACAGTGTATCCTTGTAATTTTTTATACAGAATGAAAAGGAGAAATTGATGTTAAATTTAGTTTTAAGTTTAGATAATCACGACAGAATCGACACCATTGTGTTTTTAAAAGTGGTAAAATAGAAAGAAATAATAGTGTCGATTCTGGCATGATTCTCAACTTAAAACTTTTTTTTACATCAGTCTCTCCTCTTCATTCTGTATAGAGAATGACAAGGATATAATGTTGTCAAATTGAAATTTAGGTTTTGAGAATCATGCCAGAATCGACACCACTATGTTAATAATTCTACTTATATGTGAAATATAACACCATCCTATTATTAGTTTTATGTTCCATACATGTTTAAAAAAAAAATACAGAACATTTTGGCATTTTCGATCTCCTAACATACACTCACGTGACTTGATTCAGTTTAGAGAAATATCCGAGCACAACTAGTTTTGTTCGTGAGCTGGGCCTGTTGCGGGGGAAAATCGGCAGAGGGAAAAGCTGTGAATGCCTACTTCCCTCCTAGCCGCTTCGGCCGTGTTGCTCTATGCACTTAAATTGATTCTCTAGATAAATTTGTAGATACGACGCCTAGCTCTAAAGTTTTACTGAATTTAAACTTAAAATTGTCTTATTTTTAAAGTTTGATAACTTGGCCGAACGGCGCATTGCCTTTGCGTTATGTGATAATCTCTACTGTATAAAATCTTGTAATCTGTGGTCTGTGTTTTTATTCTTGGTTTAAGCCCGTCACAGACGTAGCTATAATATATATTAATATATCGAAATATATATTATATTATAGCAAACTACCACAGACGGGAGCTATACTATAATATATATATTTGCCCTCAATCGGTCTGCGGTCGTACTGTACTGTAATATACCGAAATATATCTGTCGAAATATTTTGGTGACGTCATAGAAATATATATATATATATATGTGCGGTCACTCGAAAATTTATATTGAAAATATGTTGTAATATGTCTTGCTATGATTCATATTAATATATATTATAGCTACGTCTGTGACGGGCTTTATTCTAGGTTAAAAATTGTTCGTGTATTATCTAAAATACTTTTTTAAAATAATTTTACCATGTAGAGTAGAAAACATTATAGATCTCAAGCCCGCCCATTAATCTTACAAGAAGGAAAAGGGCACTAATTTCTTCGAAATGTTGTAAGTATACGTAAATTACAGTAGTTTTTAATTTTGTAAGACTATGTTAACCACTTGTTTGAAAAGCCACCATTAAATTGACTGGCATAAAATTTTATTATTTTATTTCCACCGCACAAACGTTGGTCCATGTCGCAATACAGCCAGTGTCTATGGATATTTCGCTCGCAGGCACTGGCACATTAGAAAATAAGTTCTTTTAATTCTTTTTTTATTTATGTTCTTTTTATATATTTTCGGATTTATTTATAAGTGTCATTGTAAAAAGAGAATAAGAGAAAATTTGATTCGTACATATTGTTATTTTGTAGTTGTGAATATTTCCGAATATAGTGCTCCAAGTACGTATTAATAGAATGTAATAATATTGATTATTTTCTTATCTCAATACTTTACTTTTATAAAAATCATAAAGTTTGTGTTAAAAGAAAAAAAGAGTAGGTATCATTAATAAGTTTATTCTGATCCAGGCCCAATCATAATTGTGACATTTATTGTTGTTATTCAACAACTTATATATTTTTTTTTATTTCAGCAACACGCACAACAAGTTCTTTGCAGGCTTCGCCTCCATCTCAACAAAGATCTCTGTTAAAATTTGTCTAATGACACACGGCCTATTGTTGCGGTGCTAGACTGCTTACATTATATTCATGAGAAGTGGTCACTGCGCCAGCTACATCTACAACCTGCAGACCACACCAGACAGACCACAGTAGGCCTATTCGCCAACTGCTTTTGACAGATGGAAGTAATAATCACTGAGCTATTTAGTGATCCACTACTACTGCTTTATATAACACCACTCAGATACTTGTTCAGAAAAGCATCGATTAATATTCAATTTTCTCTTTATTTATATACAAAAAAAAACATAAAAATTGGCAAATAGGCTGACGAGCATTTCTGACAAAAATGTAACAATGTAATGTACAGTTTCAAAGGCATCTGTCATAATTTATGAATAAAAATGTTACATATTTATTTTAATGAGTTTTACTATAAATAATCACCCTTTTATTAATTTATCTTCATTTTCATTGCAATGGGGGTTTACGCAACTCGCCGGTCTATATTATAAATCATTCAGAATTAAGTAGGTATGTATATTAATTATAGGAACTACACAGAAACTAATTCTTAAATAGTTAGTTTTTATGTAGAACATTTAAAACGTTCAATCTAAATAAAGAGGAGCCCGGAGACGCAGGTGCTTAGAGTCTTCGTCCTGCAATCATGAAAGTTAGGCAACTTTTGGTAATTGTATGGGTGACCAAAAACTTATTATCTCGATCTTCTCCGTGTTTCAGATGACACATCAATCTATTGGTCCCAGCTGCATCTGCAGTCCTTAGCACTGATCAGTCCGCACTAGGTCCTACTACTAGGTGGGTCACGGCCAGTCTCCCTATTCCATCTGCCTCAACAGTGGGGGCAGGAATAGGCTGATGATGAAATAGTTCAATAAAATCATTACTTTTGTAGTTTACTGTGGTGAAGGGTTAAAAATATGAGTGACTATTTTTTAAATCAAAATATATTTATTCAATTAACATTAACTACATTTAATGTTTACACAACACCGTTGCCTTATGCTTTTTACTAAAGGTTCTTTTGGTCTTATTATGGTGATAAAGGTACAGTCTTTACTACCAACAGCTGCAGGCATTTTAAATTTCTCCAAAAATCTGTAACAAAAGTAAAGTTTATTAAAATAACTCCAAAAAAATATACCTAGTAGTTTTTTTAAAGGTAAATTGGTCTAAACCAAAGTTAAATGTCGTTTATTGACTCTCGTTCCTTCCGGTTGACTGGTAGAGAATGCTATGCTGGCATTAAGACCGCCATATTTAATGTAAAGGCATTAAAAATTAATTAAATAAAAAGTGGTCCTGAATAGCTCTGTTTACTACTTAAGTATTAGATAATTTAAATAAACTACAAATAGAAATTTTATTACCCACATAAAATATTCTAAAATAATTAAAGTAAAGGATTGAAAAAACTAAGAAACACTGTTCTACTTGAATTATATGTAATATTTATACCGAGGGTTCTACTTTATTATATCTTTTGTACACCTATTTGCCCAAGTATTTGTTTAATTGTAGTGAATTAAAGTTTACTTACCAATTCTTTATCACTTGGCATTGTGATGCATTTTGCTATGTCTGGATGACATAAAATCTTAAAAAGGTGGCAATTTCATTTACAAGTCTTGATATTGATGGTTGGGATAAATGTGTGTAATTTTTTGCCCTATTATCCTTAGTAACTCCCATTTGCACAAATGAAAGTGTACACAGTATCTGAAACAAAAAAAAAAAATATTCTTATATAATTGTTATAAAAAGTTTCTTGGTTGGGTTTTATTTTTGTTATGCAATTAGGTACTTTACCTTCATTCTATTGGATAATCCTTTTCCATTACACTTGGTTTCTTCTAAATGAATACTTTAAATCATTTTCCAATTGTTGAAAAAATCTTTATTTAGTCACATATTCATCTTCACATGAAATTACTCAAGGTTACACAGAAATTGGGCTTGTAGGCGGCTTCTGGCCAAATCTACATCATACATGGGCTTTCTATAGTAAAAAGCAAGTAATAGAGTGAGTCATCTGAAATACTAGATAGACATAATTTTAAAGAATTATTACTTAAATAAACAAAAGCAACGTAATTATAAATAATTTAATAATTACTCTTGTTTTATGATGATAATAGTCTACAAAAACACTCACTTCGTACAATCACTTCTATTACCGCAGCTAATGAGTAACTTTTATTTTGACAGTTACTTTCGAGTGCGGTTTTGAATGTGAGGTGTAAACAAGCGCTGAAATTCGTTACAGAATGCCATTGAAACGTCAAAGCCATTTAGGTATGATATGGTCTCACCTGTGATAGTTTACTAAACCGCCACTCTCACTTAGTAGCGCTAGCGTCGATTTTCACTCGATTACAGAGATGTGCATAGAGTAAGCCCTCATTCGGCCAAGTTACCAAACTTTAAAAATAAGACTATTTTAACTTTACATTCATTAAAACTTTAGACTTGAGCCTCATATCTACAAATATATCTAAAAAAATAAATTTACCTGCTTTTTTTCACGCATAATAACTAAGTCGATATATCTCGATTTACCAAAAACTTTTAAAATGGTAACACTACAAATTACTTAGGATATAAATGACATCTCGCTTCACTTGCTTGTACAATTGGTTACAGAATGCGAAAATTCCGTGAAGCGAAACCTAGAGAGCGAAAGCAAAACGGATCCGACACACACAGTGAGATGAGATTATGGGTTTTACAGAATTGCACTACAGGTACGATTTGGCCATCCTTCTTTCGGTAAGTATTCCAAATTTAAATCACATTCTCCCCCTAGAGGATGAATGAAATTCAGTACAATTTTCTTTCCCTGTTTTTAACAGATTAAAAATGACTATTGTTATGTTCGCTTTTTGTGGCATAGAATGTCACGTTATGAGCAAGTGGTACGAAAAAATCATTATGTTTTAATAAAGTTACTACACCGCCACATTTTGGCATTAGTGCCTAGAACTTCAATAAAGTTTCATGTTTGTGCCACACGACAAATGAAAAGGTCCTTTGTGGCTGTAATTACAGTTTATTGTGTCATGCGTGTACGTAGGTCTAGACTTTCATATCAGTTACCGGATTTTCATCAAGTCTCGCGTTCATCGTAGTCATCGTTAAATAGATGTATATATTCGCCATGGATTTTGTGTTGTCTGAGAAACTTTTACTAGCTAATTCAGACAACGATTAAGGTTATATTTTCACAACAAAAAAACTTTGGTTTTTTTTTTCGAAAAATGTCTTCACGTTAACTCACTAATTCTGCAATCTATATATATATAAAACTCAAAGGTGACCGACTGACATAGTGATCTATCCACGCACAGTCCAAACCACTGAAGGGATCGGGCTGAAATTTGGCATGCAGGTAGATGTTATGACGTAGGCATCCGCTAAGTAAGGATTTTGATCAATTCTACCCACAAGGGGATAAAATAGGGAATGAAAGTTTGTATGAAACTTTGTCAATTTTAAACCGATCGGGCTGAGACTTTGCATGCAGGTATAAGAAGAATCATAGATAGTCCAGGCAACGAATGCTCAAAAACAGGTATAGAGGGAATTGCTTAGAACACAATTTTTGACTTCGTGACTTTGTTAGGACTAGTTAGGAGGTAAACATATCAAAAGTCCCCGCCCGTAGCCCTTAAGCCGGGGGGCGGGGGGGGGGGGGGGGGGCTTGAAGGTCCCATTTTTAGGTTTATCGCATATATCTCGAAAACTATGCATCCTAGCGACATAAGACTTTCACAAAAGTGAAAGCTGATTAAATTTGCTACAAGTCTTATTCAGTCAAATTTTTTGATATCTTATATAGTTTTCGAGATAACCGCTCTTGAAAGTCTGTAATTATGGAAAAAAAATTTGTTCCCATTTTTGCTCTATTTGACCGGATAACTCTTCAACAATGCACCCAAAAAATAAATGCCGGCCGTAGGGTTGTAGAGCATTAAATTATCTTCAATAATAGAAAAAATTGCCTTTTTTTTATTTAAGGACAAAATTGTTAGTGTAGTAGACGTATGGGGGCGGTACGGTGGGCACTAGGCCGCGTACTCAGCCCCCACGCGCGGGCCGTCCTGCGCACGTCTGTGGGGTCCTCGCGATACCCCGGGAGACCCCTGCCGCGGAACCTCGGCAAGGCCGGGAGGCTGCTAGGTGCGGAGACGCGGAAGAATCCCTAAACGGGGATTCCGCGGCTTCGCACTAAGCAGCTTAGAGGGTGTTCGCAGGGTTTTTTAGCGGATATTATGCCCTAAAGCGCCCATAAGGGTTACGGGGTCCTCAGCGGGCAGCCACTGCTGGGGCTCGTAAGGCTTGCGGGAGCCAGGTGTGAGGTCCATAAGTAAAAAAGAAAGTAAATTAGTGTCATTGAGAAACTGTAATTATCTAATAATAATATCTGTAATAATGATATCCGCTCTTGAAAATCTGTAATTATAGAAAAAAAAATGCTTTACATTTATGCTCTATTTGACCGGACAACTCTCGGATAACTCTTGGGTGGCCCGCGCGTGGGTGCTGAGTACGCGGCCTAGTGCCCACCGTACCGCCCCCATACGTCTACTACACTAACAATTTTGTCCTTAAATAAAAAAAAAAGGCAACTGTTTCTATTATTGAAGATAATTTAATGCTCTACAACCCTACGGCCGGCATTTATTTTTTGGGTGCATTGTTGAAGAGTTATCCGGTCAAATAGAGCAAAAATGGGAACAAATTTTTTTTCCATAATTACAGACTTTCAAGAGCGGATATCTCGAAAACTATACAAGATATCAAAAAATTTGACTGAATAAGACTTGTAGCAAATTTAATCAACTTTCACTTTTGTGAAAGTCTCATGTCGCTAAGATGCATAGTTTTCGAGATATATGCGAAAAACCTAAAAATGGGACCTTCAAGCCCCCCCCTCCCCCCGGCTTAAGGGCTACGGGCGGGGACTTTTGATATGTTTACCTCCTAACTAGTCCTAACAAAGTCACGAAGTCAAAAATTGTGTTCTAAGCAATTCCCTCTATACCTTTTCGTTGCCTGGACTAAGATGAATGTCATTGTATACAAGCCTGAAAACAAAAACTGTAGTCTATACTTCAGCTCTACACCGAAGCGAAGCGAGGGCGGGCCGCTAGTTTATTATGAAACCTTAGCAATTTTAAATTTTATAAATAAATCTACTTTTAGGCTGTACGTACTTTAAACAGAAATGATTCCATAATAGGTATGTAATTTATGAATTTGAGCCGTTTTAGGATATTTTGAAATAGATATTATAAATCTATACAAACAAGCAGTGCGGACATTAATAGGCTGATGATGATGATAAATCTATATTTTTGTATAGGGGTGTATTACGTTCACAGTTAATAACTGTTTGCACTATTTTTATTAAAACGATTTTTAAATTTTTTAGGTAACTCAAAATTCACGGTACCTAATGTTTGCGCATTTAGAGGAGCTTAATGCAATTATGGAAGTTAAGCAACTTTCACAATTGCTGGTATTAGGATGGGTGACCGAAATGTACTATCTGCTGCATCTGCAATTTTTAGCACTCACGATCCCTACTGGACATGAATTAGGTTTTTTTTGGATGATAATATTTGTATTTGTTGGGTAAATTTTGCTCAGGAACAATATTAGTACAGGCTGTCAGTCCACCGTCAGGTACTATTAGTTTGCCCATTCTTAGCATTTCGCACATTAATGTATATATCGGGAATTTAGGAGTATTATTATTATTAAAATGACCAGAATCGATATCGCTGGCATAGCCAGCGGTTCTTCCTGGTTCGTCCATGAAGAAGTTTAATTAATGAATAAAAAGTAATTAACTGTGTAACACTATTTTTTAATAAATTACTTTAACAATTACAATAACCGCGTTTTATTTTTACCAATTCACTTCTACACTTACAAATCACTTTAAACAATCACTTCTTTAAACTTGGTTCAATAATAGTAAAAGATAAAGATAAACGAAGGGGCAGAGTTTCTGCTAACTACTGTTCACTTCAAAAATCAGACGCAAAGTGCCCAGCCTGTGCCCCGCCGTCGAACGATCGCAACGTCCCCACTCCACGACCTTCCAATCGGAGCGTGGACCAATGGCGTTGCGCCATTCCGATCACGCGATATCGTTAACAGCCAAATAAGTTTTGTAATTATAATCCGACTAAATTTACTAACAAATAGTTACAGATTTTCAACTTTAAATTAACAAATTAAATTAAATGAATTAATCAACCAATACAAAACTTTAGATTAATATTAAGTGTCAACCAACTTTCGTGTCATAATGTCAGTCACATGACTTTTACAATAAAGTACTTTAAGCGATGGTGAGGATATTAAGAGTAAATAATTTAATTGAAAATATTAACATTATTTCATCTTAATTTTAGTATAGACAGTATCATAATTAATAATCACAATTTTTCCTTAATCAACTATGGTACAAAAACGTATGCGGCGACATATATAAATCAATCACTGTTACTTTTCGTTAAGTGATCGTTTGCCATGCCTGTCACTGTTCTCGATCGCCATAGCTCCACCTCCAACGTTTATAAGTAAAGATTAAGTTTATCTAGTTACGTGTCAGCTTTCGACAGTATTAGGTACTCATCTTAGATTAAAACAAAAAGGGAAGATACGGCACTCGCAGCTCAAAAGTGATCCGCTTAAATTGTGGTGCATGACCACAATTCACTTTAGTAACAATTGGACATTCACGCTGCATATGCACTCGATAATAACAATAATAATAATAATCTCTCTCGAGCCCTAACCGCCGGTAGCTAGGACCCTGTTCCCGCTGCCGGTTGGCTTCTATTTTTTTATATTTTTAAATGTTTTTATTTTTATATCAATATTTAGAAATGTGTTACGAGTACAAGACTCGTCTACGTCACTCATACGTCACGCGTACATCATGTGTTTCCCAAGTGCAGGTGGCTCGATTGAGCAATCGTGTTGAAAAGTGCTTATAAGACAGATTTAGTTCATGTAAAACCTTCGGACAGTTTTGGGAGTCGCTTGAGCTTCAATCGTGGAAGCATCTTGACGTATAGTTTGTAAGACCGGATCATCGGGATCAATTAGTATAAGTAAATTTGTATAACATTTAAATAAATAAAGTAATAATTTAAAGTTTAGTTTTTTAAAAACCCTACCTGACGGCTCAATTCCGTAATTGGCGCAGTCGGTAGGATAGTCGAGTCAGTGCGAGCATCATACTTCGATCCGCCTGATAGTCGTGTCGTCGGCGTGTCGACTATCTCTACGAATCTACGCGAAGCAGTCGTCAGACGGGAAAGAAGAATCAACTTCGAAAACCGGCGCTAATCCAAAAATCGATGGCCCATCACCACACTAAGCTAAGCATCCTGCTCCTGTGAGTTTTATTATATAAGTTACGTATTCCTATTGGTTGCCAGCGGCCCCTTTCCTGTCTCCCGTAGGACGTAATAAGTAAATTAAATAAGTTTGTTTTAATAGTTAGACAGATTTCTAGATATTCCTATTGGTTGACAGCGGCCCCTTTCCTGTCTTCCGTAGGACTTAATAAGTAAATTAATTTTTTTTATAGTTAGAAAGATTGCTAGATATTCCTATTGGCTGACAGCGGCCCCTTTCCTGTCTCCCGTAGGACTTAATAAGTAAATTAATTAAGTTTTCTTTTAATAGTTTAGAAAGTTTTCAAGATTTTTTTTCCAAAGAAAAGTAGAGATATAGGACCGAATCTGCGGCGCAGTATTCGTCCTAATTCTAGAGAATTAAGGTTTCATCGCGAAATCGAATTATCTACATTAGAAAGCATAGAAGAAGAAATGGCCACCGAACAACAATCTGTAGCTTATTCAAACGATATGACAGAAAGGATTTGGAAATCTTTAAGACTAGTCCCTGAGTTTGATGGAAATTCGAACATTTTAATTAGATTTTTGAACATTTGCGACCAACTGATTTTAACATATGTTAATCCAGCTCCGGGAAATAAACTAAATAATTACGCTTTAATTAATGGAATTTTAAATAAAATAACCGGGCCTGCTGCTAAAACATTAGCAACAAATGGCATCCCCCAGGACTGGAATGGCATAAGAAATGCGCTAATTAACAGCTTTTCGGATCACAGAGACGAGTCCGCCCTATACACCGATTTATCTATGTTAACTCAAGGTTCCGATACACCGCAAATATTTTACGAGCGAGTTCAAAATTTACTTAGTATAATTATGACTTATGTAGAATTACACGAACAACTTAAAACAATAGTTGAGGCTAAACGTGAACTTTACAAAAAAATTAGTTCTGCAAACACATATCATAGGCCTAGCCGAGCCTTTAGGCTCACGTGTCAGGTGCATGCGCCCCGACTCACTAGAAAAGACCTTGGAATTCGCCCAGAAAGAATTAAACGTCTTATACTTACAATCTAAAGCCAGTAACCCGCTAATTTCTAAGAAATCGATTAACGATGCCCCGTTTAATTACTCACCTCTTAATTCGCATGACTCACTTATGCCTTCGAGATAATTCAATTCTGGAATGCCTACACGTCAATTTAAACCTTTTAAATACCCTTTCATGCAACAAGCCACTTTCCCTAATAATTTTGTACTGAAAAATATTTCTTATAATAACAGCTTTAGGCCTATCCCCGCACACAATAATTTTACATATCAGAAGAACCCCTAAATAAATTCAAAAGACAGTTAATCATAAAAGTTAATACTAACCCTTGTCATGCTAGACCAAAAACGACAGTACCATTTGACATACAGAAAATCAATAGTTCAAATTTCGGAAAACAACCTAGAAGAAGATATTATATCTGTCGTAAAAAATCACATTGATCCCAAATTGGCCACAGCAATCCTCGTACAGTCTCTTAATAAAATGTACCCATTCTACAAAAAACCTTTAAAAATGCCACGGCAAACCTGGTCCTTGTCAAAAAAAAAATCAAGATATTTGTGATTTTCTTAACCAACAAGATTTGATATCAAAGTACCATGAAGGAAAAAGCAAATTTTAAATAATATCTCTTCAAATCAAAGAAAATTAGAAAAAGCAATAATTTCAATAAGTAATACACCTGTAACTGAAAAAGAACAGATGTATCAATTTACACAGATTTCCCAATTATTTAGCATACTTACGGAAAATTTTCTGGAACTCTCATCTGAAATAAGTAGATTAGGTAATATTTTAGCTTTTAGTCGCACAAACGTAATTCACCATTCTATACTATATATAAGTGATTTAAAAAATATGTTAACACAGCTTAAAAATCTATATAATCCCAATGCGTTACTAAACTTAGATGTTAGGTTTTATTACGATCTAATTACCTTAGGATTATATTTTATTGATAAGAAATTTGTAATTGTCTTGAAGTTTCCTATAATGTGTCTAGAAACATATGACCTTTATAGACTGTCCTGTTCCTAATGAAAACTCAGAAATTATCCTTCCACCATTCCCATACATGGCATCCAATTCCCAGGAATTTGCGTACATGGAGGCTGAATGCCCGAAGATCGACACCTGGTACATATGCAAACAGCAGCTTAACCATCAAACCCGAACACGCAGTGATTGCGTCTTCAATCTCATTTATCATCAGAATACAGGAGAGTACCATCCCACATCTATATCACTCCTGAAGGAAGCACTTCTAGAACTGGACAGTCAATATTATATTTTATCATTACCTAACAAAATCAAAGTAAAAATATCATGCGGACAAGAAAAATATCATCTGTTAAAAGTAAGCTACTTCGCAACGATTCCCCGAAATTGCAGCATTCACACACCAGAATTCACAATTGTTAATACTGATGACAAATTTCGTGGGCAACCTGTTGAAATAATGACATTCCCACATTCGACTCCGATGTCAGCAAATTCGAAGAAAAACTTACCACATTATAATTTCACTACAATTGATTTGAACAAATTACACAATATTCAACATCAATTACTCATGGACCCACCTGTTAGAATTAACACCGTGGATTTATCCAGCTTATATCACACCACGATACCTACATACGTCATCATACTGTTAAGTGCACTTGCACTCATTAGTGTACCTGAGACGGCGTAAGAACCAACAGCGAGTTAAATCTACACAGCCTCAAGAGATGGAAATGGCATTAGCGGGTTCTACACCATCCACCGAAGAAAGAAAGGCCGCAACATTTGCTCTCAATCTTCGCAAATAGTTGCTCATCTAGGAGGGAAGGTGTTACGAGTACAAGACTCGTCTACGTCACTCATACGTCCCGCGTACATCATGTGTTTCCCAAGTGCAGGTGGCTCGATTGAGCAATCGTGTTGAAAAGTGCTTATAAGACAGATTTAGTTCATGTAAAACCTTCGGACAGTTTTGGGAGTCGCTTGAGCTTCAATCGTGGAAGCATCTTGACGTATAGTTTGTAAGACCGGATCATCGGGATCAATTAGTATAAGTAAATTTGTATAACATTTAAATAAATAAAGTAATAATTTAAAGTTTAGTTTTTTAAAAACCCTACCTGACGGCTCAATTCCATAATTAATGTAATTAATATGGTACAAAATAAATAAAGAGAATAATAATAACAAATCATTATTCAATTTCAATTATTATATGTAAATGACAAATCAAAAAAAATACAAAAGATAAAGATATAACAATATTGCGTATATTCTGTGTTTATAACAGATAAAACAATGCCTTCAATGATTCTATAAAGAACACAAATAGTTCAAAATCAAATGTTTCGGCAACACTTTTCATTCGTAAAACTGTAAAAACCTTTTTTTCTTAAAAATCACGGTTTGTTGTGAATGTTATTTACTTAATCGCCATTTTGTTATCAAGAAAAGGACGACAATACAGCTCAGCCGTACGGACTCGGAAGCGGACTCGCCGTTTCGCTCACACTGCATTGAAGCGTACAGTTCTGTCTCGCTCGCTCGATTGAATGTTTATATACGGATGTGTGTGAGAGTTGCTTATGTAGTTGAGTCGGATCATATTTTATTTGATGCTAGAATTAGCGTACCCTATCTTACCTTTTTGTTTTAATCTTAGGTATTCATAGATATTTATATCCACAACACAATTGAATGAAAAGGAGACTCTGATTTTCAATTTAGTTTTAAATTAAGAGAATCATGCCAGTATGTTATAAAGCGATAGAACCTCAGATCGTAATATCTTAGAAGTTAACTTTGTTGAGGTTAATTTCATTGTAACATATATTAGAACATGTAGCATATTTTAACCGAACACAATTTATTTAATTTTTAAATAATAACTTATTTTAAAGGCGACGTACACTATATCGATAACTATAACAATCGTATAAAAAAATGAAGATCTCATTTGTACGAAGTACGTATTTTTGACGAACAAAATATTAAAACTACAATTTCGTACGTCCTCTGAGTTTGTGTTATTAAATCCTCAATCGTTTGAAAACATCTGGCCTGTGTTGAAATTTGACAGGTTCAGAATTTGGGAACCACTGAATTTCTATAGCGTCCAGAACTTAGTAGGTACAATTAGTAGCTATGACTATACTGTTCACTGATTTCCCGGGAAAGCAAAATTTGCAACAAAATATGTAATTCCTCCTTTCGACCAAATCATGTTTAGTTTCCATGAAATATTGTTTTGCTGAAGGCTGTTGTGGCTCATTCGGTCGAAAATATTCATTCGAATGGACCATGTTTGAATCCGTTGAATAGTAACCATGCCCATGTACTCGTAAATATAGAATATTTACACTAACTACTGCTCACATTAAAATGTTAAATTGTACTCATCACATTCGACGTCGATCATAAATATTTCTGACGTAGAATAGAACATAACAACACAGTTTTAAAAACAATATTTTATTATCTTATTACATGTTATATATTTCATAACTGTCAATTTTTTAAGTGTGTATGCTGTTGGTCGCACATGACCTTTACAGCGTCACCGGGTTTGGGGACGGCGACATCATTAGGGGATCTCAAGTCGAGAATTGGCGAGTGCCTCTAGAGGTATTCCGGGCGGATGGCATCTCCCCACGGGGGGAGTCTCCTCTCCGTCTGGAGCCTCTAGACCACTCGATCCTGAGGATGTCAGCTTAACTAGAGGGCGTGTCTGAGACTCGGACCTCGGCTCAAGTTAGCCGTTGTCGTGGGGGGCGGTGAAAAACGTCCAGGTAAGTACCTGTACCTGGTATAGCATGTATAATAATTGAGATAAAATTTCTGTTATGTATATCGATTGACAACTCAAAATCGTTTGTGTGTATAGCAGCAGCCGGAGCTCACTTATGAATCCCGGTTTAATATTTTAGGCATTGGATGCTATAAAATATTATAAAGTACCTAATTCAGTTTAGTGTATTATGTTATAGTTCCATTAAGAAATTTAGCGTATCAATCTGTCGTCCTTAAACTAAAGTGCGGCTAAATGACACGTGGTCGATTTTCAGTCTTAAATTGCATCTTATATTGTTGAAGTTATACTTCTTTAGACGCGTTATGAAAAATTATGAGAGTGAAATTTTAAGATGCGCGCGCATCACTGTAACACAAAAGTAACATAGTGAAGTTAGCCGCGGGCGCGTTATGAAAAAATGATGAGAGTGAAATTTTAAGATGCGCGCGCAACACTGTAACAGAAAAGTAACACCATGAAGTCGGCCGCTAAACCGCACATTACTCGTAAGTCTCGAAAAAAAGCTTCCAACAAAATAGTAATAGGATCTCTTAGTCGCATATGTTGGGACGCTCGTCGCCTCTGATCACTGTTTTCATATTTATAATATTTATCCACATGTTTCTAGTTTCTATATTCTTAACACGTGTTATAATGTTATACAAATGCAAAATTTATATGTGCTAATAAATTTTATTCAGTAGTGATTTAAATTGAATATTTTGATTATTTACTAAATTTTTCAAATTAAAACTGAACTTTATTGACTGCGTTGACTATCCTTTTCCAATCCTTTTATTATCTTATTGTAATTAATTATCTGCATGCAATTAAAAACTATTTTTTAATAATTCCAAA
Organism: Chilo suppressalis; assembly: GCA_902850365.2. NCBI lineage: Eukaryota > Metazoa > Arthropoda > Insecta > Lepidoptera > Crambidae > Chilo > Chilo suppressalis. The sequence continues at coordinate 3,758,218 of OU963894.1, forward strand.
AAGAAGTATAACTTCTCACGCGCGTACTTAAGTACACGCACCCATATTTTTTTTTAAAATCTCTATCAATCTGTCTTTAACAATGATTAGATCTTTTATAGTTTAAATATAAAAATCCATCATGTAATGAATGGTTACAAAATAGCAATAATTTAAAGTTTACGCGCCGTTTTTTGGCCATATCTCAAAAAAGATGGGTTTGTCATTTTGTCGCGTTTTAACATGAGGACGGCAGCAATGTTAAAGATTTCTTAAAATGATACCCGCTCAAGTTCTTAACGACTTATATTTACTGAACACTGGGTAAGGACATTGGATAAGTGGCATGCTTTCAATTCATATTATTTCATAACGCTTACTTACCTATAAGGGACAATGCCAGAAGTTCTATAGAGGTTTAACCCACCCGATAAAAATGGTGTACACGAATGCGATAAATGACATTTCATAGCTGTAATATTAGGAATCAAAATAGTAAAGTTGTAAATTCTCTAGAAGCTGTGGTTATTGAATAATATACTTACAAAGAGTACAATTATCATGCGTTTCTCGAGCTGCAATTTGAGCAGAAAATTGGAATTTCTATAAATTATTCAACAGTGTCCGTATTGTAGCTGATAGTTTATAAACGACATGCCTTTGTATTCTATCGACACATAAATAACAATTTATGCATCTCAACATGGTTCCAAATCACAAACAACAATGTCGTACAAATCCTTTTGTTTGACAGAAATGTCAATCAAAAGGATATCAATCCAGAATAACGTTTACTTTCACATAGCCACTTAATAATGTGTATGCGCATAAAAAATACAAGGTACTATAATCGTTAAACTTTTTTATAAACATAAATTAATTATATTTATAACCGAAATGCTTATTTTATCCATAATATTAAAAAAACGAACGATATTTTTCGAAAACTTGACTGGCATTTTATTGTTTGTCGTGAAACAAAACGCATATGCCATGTTTTCGTTCTTCTCCTAACGGAAACAGTAGATACAAATTATTTTAATATTTATTTCGTATCCGTCGCTTGTACAAAGTAATAATTAAATCGGTACGAGAATAATCGAATACGAGAAGTCGTATATATTTTTTCATAAATTTAATATTACTGTATATGGTGGGTCAGAATCTGTCATTGTCATTTACAATAGTTAAATATTTTTTCTCATCCCATTGTACTGAATTTACCATTAATGGTGCAGATGAAACTGATTTTTTCACTAGTTTGGACGTATTTGTGCTCTTGTGGGTTGATGCAAATTATGTATACGTCACTAACATAAACAGTGGTGGTTAAGATGCCAACCACTTTCGACATAAGGCTGCTAGCGATACTGCTAGGGATGAAAGGGGTGTTAAAATAAAGACTTAGAAAGAGGAGAGGAATAACAGAGAAGTATTAAGATGAGGTAAGAAGATAAGTTTAGGGAAGGAATAAAGAGACGTAGTAACTGGAGGTATGAAGATACCTATTGCTGTTACTTTAAATGAGGCTGGCACGGTAAATGTGAGTTTTTCGTTTAGTGTATTATGAAAGGATTGTTAGATTATGATAACGGATTAAAAAAAATAGCTTAGTTAAATTATGATCAATGAGTCGGTCGAGGGATTGAAGTGTAAGATGACACTGATTAGTTTCGTCTGTACCATTAAAGGGACTCTTGCCGACCTCTTTTATAGATTTATTTTTTATAGTTTATTGAAGTGTTTTTAAAAGTATTGACATTTTTATGATTTTTCTGTCAAAATTGTTATTGTGTGTCATGGTTTTTGCCTGTCATGAGATATAATATTATTTTGTGTTTTACTATAAAATCGTGTTAATAAATCCATTGCGTTCAAATCTTAGCCTTCATATTCCATTCCACTAGCTCTCCGCTTCAGGGGCATTAATGCACTAATAAGTTTCTTGTTTTCAAACTTTTTAGTTAACAACCGAGCTACATTCGCTAGAATAGTAAAATGGCCATTGTTCTCTTCCTAGCATTAATCGTTTTGTAAATGCTCTAAGGATCTTTAATCTTGGATGTCATAGACCGTCACGCGAAACCCCTGCGAAAACGAATTACAAATAACAGGGTTTTCTGTTTTTTTTTTAAATATAACTAGTTTAGAGATCAAGTTTGGAATTATTTCCTGTGCCAACCTTAAAGTTTAACTTTTCCTTTTACTCTTATGTTTCTTTCCCTGATATATCTGTTTCGTTTATTATTATTAACTATTGCAGTCACACCCTTCCTCTATGTCCTTCTTTTATATTTATTTTATCTGTTATAGGTTGCTTAGAAAAGATAGCTACCTAGCAATAAGACCGGCTATATTGTATACGTTCTGTCTGTCATGTTTTGTTTCTTTTGTATCCTGTGTGGCTATAATAAAGTGTATTATTGTATCTATAGGTAGGTATTGCAAGAAATGTGTATATATATATATACATATATATTGTGCGCGGCCATTCGGAGACGGGTTCCGCGACCACACCCGCCCTCTCGGCACGCACTAGGGGGACCGCAGTCTTCATAGTGCGTGCAGGAGTATTGTCTGGTTTTTAGTGGCCCTGTTCAGGGCGTAGGTAGGGCCCTGTTCACATCAGTGAGCTCCAGGGCTGGCTGAAGAGGACAGGGAGGAGTCCCACATACCTTCTTCTCGCTCCCCCAGTGGTTGAAGGATGCATAATGCATTTTCCAGACACAAAAAAAAGGTATTGCAAGAAAGTTAATACTGGTGATCATAGGGTTCTGGTACTGAAACGATATGATGCTATCTCTTTTCTTTATTCAGAGCTGTGAAGACATGGTGGTGATAGAAAATAACATTTTTTTCTGGAATTAAAAGAAAGCTCTTCGTATTCAATGAAAGTGCGAGAGTCCATCGGGAGTTGGTAATTTAATGATTAAATTAATACCGAAGTAAAGTGCACTTTGAAAATTCACTCTTATAAACATTTCGCTCCCCTGAGAAGAGCAGAAGCTGGTGCTTAATATGTACGAGCGAGTAGTAAAATTAATAAAGTTGAAAGCGCAAGTTTTAATTTATACCTCTGGAACTCGGATGATTGCTCGTCTGATATAGAAACTACTAGTAATCAACGCCCCGAACGCTGCAAACACCCCTACTACGTGTTCAATAAATCTTATATTCGCAAAAGATAAAATAAATAAATATTTCAATAACTCACACCAAGTAACCTAGCCCCAAAGTAAGTACTGTAGGCTTGTGTTATGGGATACTAGTGTAACGGATAAAATACATATACTTAAATGTCGGAGGGGCGAGCGGGATAGGCTGTTGGCCACGTGGTTCGTCTTGATCCGCCATTTTGGGTATTCGATGTTATTTTCCGAAAATAAAACTGTAGTCTAATAACCAAGCTAATGTTTAATTTAAATCTTTAAAGCACTTTACAAAATATGATATGATTACAAGGGTACAAATGGATTGCTTTGTGAAGCGCAGAGAGTTCGCTGCTAACGACCGTTCACAATCGCGGCTCACGTCTGAATGCTCTAATTTTTTTTTTTTTGTTTCCTCCCAGGCGGGGTAGAGGGTGAGAAATCCTCATGGATACCCTACAGCCGGCTGTAAGGTTATGTCAGACTCTTACTGACTAAAAACACCCTTTAATTATGCTTATGGCCAGAAGGGCCTTACAAGCTTCATCTGAAGCGATCATCCCACGAGAGGGGGATGATACGGAATGCTCTAATGAAGTATAGCCCCTTAAATACTACCCTTAGCATAGACCACTCCCAAGTGATGACAGCTGTCACTGTCATTACTTGACGTTTCACAAGGCAATGGTACTCTGACTGATGACATTTGTTGTCGGTTTAACGTTTCGAAGGAGCGAGTGAGACGCCATCCGCCGACATATACATATATACGTATATTTATATTGAACTACATATTAAACATCCATGACTGGAGTACAAATGCTCGCATTCATCACACAAACACCTACTACCACCGGGATTCGAACCCGGGACCTCTCGAGTAGACACCATGGACACCATGAAACCCGGCGTACAAACCATTCGGCCACGGAGGTCGTCGAAAAACCCGTTAACGAGAAGATAAGCTTGTTTGTATGTATCATTTGTTCAAATCTTGACAAAACATAGACAAAGGACTGATAAAATGGTGAATAAAGTCACAACTTTTAGCATGATTTTAATAAAAGCTGTATTTCAAATGCTAAACCTTGTACGTTGAAACGTAACCCTTTGCGTACAAGTCCGATTCACACTTGGGCAGTTTTGTCACGACATTGGTGTTTTGATATCTACGTAAGTGTGGTGTGTAATTTACGATAACGTTGCGATAGGTATCTCGTGGTAGAGGCACTATAGTTACATTTAACGCAGCAAACCATTGTGACGGGCGGTAATACTATAAGTTGACTGCACCGGAGTTGCCACATTACCCTCTATTAGACTGTATACACACAGAGGAAACAAAAAAATACTCATTTTTATTATTTATTAGGCACATTTATTTATATGTATATATACAACCAGGTAGGCAAATGATTCTAGAAGAATTTATGCCCGAGCCATAGCTTTTGTATATACCTCTTTATATAAAGAAACACATCGTTAAAAACTCCAGAAATGTTGTGGTTTCAATTTTTAAGGTTATGAATGTACCTGCTAAGTCAAAGAGTTTTGTCGTTTCTTCATTTTCATTATTTATTAGGCACATTTATTTATATATATATATATACAACCAGGTAGGCAAACGATTCTACCCCACCTGATGTTAAGTGATGATAAAGTCCAGCCGCGAATATAGCTGGTACAGCAGTTATAAACTGCCACACCAACCATTCTTACTTTGCGGGCCAGCAGAAATATTTCTTCACGCCTCTCTTAAAGGACCCCAGATTGCAGAAAGGGGGCAACACGTGCGCGGGCAAAGAATTCCAACTAAATTATTTGTTCGTGTAGGAATAATGGTCACAATGGTGATAACGTAGGCTAGCGCGTGGTCCTCTGAAGAAAAGGTGATGGAGGGATAAGGTACAATAACTGCACAGAACAATGGCCGTGGTATAGTCGGTAGAATGCGCATAATGATGCCACATCGCGACGTAATAAATGGTACAACAAGTTGGTTTCATCATTGTTGTTATTGTCTTGTCACTAACACTGCTTAGGAACGTACTCGTATATATTGTATACACGTATTATATTTTATTTACTGCTACGTGTCGTTTTCCTTCATAATTTCTATTTAGATTAGTGCAGACCACCGCTACACAACACTCATAACACCAATCTTACAGTGTACAGTTTTGGGCTAAGCTAATTGGTGGTACACCACTGATAAAATGTTCAAAGTTCAAAAGCTTTCATGCTCATTACAAAATGACATGCTTATTACAAAATTTAGCTTGCATGTTCTTTCAAGAGAAAATAACGCCATGGACCAGTTGCTATTTCAACAAAACGAAATCGTAAGGTTTTACCTAAAGAGTAACTGCTCGCCCTTCTTCATCAGATATCGAAGGTTTACAACTAGATGATGCCGAACATCTTCGTGAAAAGCTTTCAAAACGGATGCGCAGTATTATCTACTATAATAGAAGCCGCTGGGATTGTCAAAAGTACAAGAAAACACTCTGCATAGAAAAACTTGTTTTACCAACTTTCGTTCATAAATGGCCACTGTGCCAATTTGGGCACACGCCTGTAATTCCTGAAAAATGTCATTTAAATTATTTTTTTCTTCTTTATATGTTTGTTTGTATTCCTAATATTAAATAAATAAAGGATTTTCTTTTTTACAATTGCTCGTATTCATTTGGCCTTAAATGGGTTAAAATATTTAGTTTTATCCTCTACTCCGCCGAGCCCTGTAAATGTTACTCAATTCAGTTTCTTATAATTAATAATCATAATCATATTCATAATCATAATCAAAATCATTTATTAAGTTTAGGCTGTTACAAGCACTCATGAATGTCTAGAAGCTACGCCATCGGTTCGTAAATCTACGGAGGGAGACCTTGTACTGAGAAGAACCGGCAAGAAATTCAGCAAGGGCTGTTTTTTTCTCCCTGTTTTATTATTTACAGAGTCGTCAAATTGAAAAAAGACTTCAGAGATGATTCATGAGGTCACCTTTCATTACATAATGATTAAATATACATTAATTGTTTACCTGCATTTTGATTGCTGTATAATTTATAAATACAAATAGTGTTATTTATATTAAGTGTGACTCAACATTAACTTCAATATTAAGGAAGTTAGGGCAGACTCATCTCCGCTGGCAGCACCCGTTCACAAGCATGACGCATGAAAGGTGAAAGAGTCACTTCTCCAGATGGTTTTTCTAATGTGAATAGAAAATCAGTTACTATTGCCCCCTTTAGATGACAGAGGGATTCGGTCTGCTAACTAATCCTTCTATCCTCATTTAAGTATCATTTAAACAAAACAATATCGCACCTTTAGAATTGAAGTGACTTAAATAAAAAAAATAGCAAAATTACTTTAAAACGTGAAACGACATAAAATCTTAAATTCTATCAGTTTATTAATAATAAACAGGCTCTTTTAGGCCAGAAAAAGATTAACGCACTGTTTCCGTCTCTTTTAAATGACACGCATACCGCGCCTCCCTCAGTATTGAAGTACCACATTCAATGTTGCGTGGACATTTATTTCATTTTCCTTTAATTTAGAAAATCATTAATTAATTAAACTAGCATATTACAAAATTGGTCATCTATCAAAAATATAACATTAGAAATGAATCGCCTCTATATTAAATAGTTACGTTTTTGTTTTATGTTGTTTAGTAAAAAATGGGCACAAAGTAAAATAAGCCAATTATAATAAACTGTTTTCGGAAATTAAGTGACATATATTTTTTTTGGTGACTAATTAACAAAGGTTCTAATTATTTACACAGACAGGATTAGTACACAATCATGAAAACAATTCATATCCTACCATTAACAATAAAAAATATGATAATAAACGTATAACTTATAGCATTTTATTAGAAAAACAAAAAAAAAAATCAACTTTCCAATCACATTTTTAGCGATTACCAAAAAACAAGAATTTTGGATTAGGTCACTTCAATTCTAAAGGTGCGATATTTCAAATGAATTTTAACTGTTAATCAGTGTAAACCAAGCTTTAATCCGAGTTCAAGCAACTGCAGGAGACTGCACCGGGTGATATGAGAACGCGCATGTTGTCAGTTTGACATTTATTGCACAAGTCTTGGCGAATAAAAGGTATTACATACATTCTAGACCCTTTGAAGTTTATATTTTGGCAGTGGTTGATGCGTTAAGTATGAGGAAGATTTCTGTTTCAATAATAGTACCTATTAATGGAATGGAGCAGCGCACGCATCTCTCATATATATATATATGTTATAGGTATATACCTGTATCGTGAGCTTATCCCTATTTACTTTGCATCGAGCATCTCGACATTTTCATTCCCAAGACGTTTAATTTGGCAATTATTCATGGAAGAATATAATGGTTAAGTATGTACACAAACATACAAGCCGTCTACCTGGGTGGGTATATTAGGGAATCATTCGAATAAAATCGATATCGCCCAGCGTGTGTGATCTGCGTGTGCGATCTCCTGTGAAATACCAAACAAAAATGCCGTGTTTTCTAGTGTCTTGGAACTGAGGGACATTCGTTCGAGAGAATAAGGTAAGGTGGCTAATATATTCCTTATTTTCTGTCTGTATGATTGCTGTTTTATACGTTTTGGGAATTCATTTCTTTATTTCCAACCCTTAATGTATGTGGATATAGCCGGTCTCGCTACAATACCTATATATATACTCGTATTGTCGCGTGTGACGCTCCTGATGCTCGTAGCGTTTCAGCCTTCATCGAGTTACCCTCCAACTATCATGCTCGTCGGAAAGAGCTGCGCACGCATCCCACACACGCACACACACACACACACACGCACGCGCGCGCACACATACACACACACACACACGAATTAATATATTATAGTCGTAATGCTCGTGACGTATTTTCGTCGTATTTCGTATTTCTTTTCCACAGATTTTTTCCATTTGCACCCCGTACGAAATAAGTTTCACTTCAAAAACAATTATTGATATTTGGCCGTCAACTTAACGACAGAAACACAACATCACCAAAACGTAGTGTTATTTTACTGAGGTCTTCTTGTGAGGTGGATGTGTCTTCCTCAGACGGGCGTTTCAATTCGAGCGGAAAGTCTATGCTTTGCTCTATCTCTCTATAAGATCTGCAAAACTACCTTTTCTCAAGGTTTTCACGTAGTTAAATAATAGATGGTATAGGTATTTTCTATTTCTATATTAATCGAATTCATCTAAAATTAATTAGATGATCGTGATATTCCCCATTTTTTCATTTATTTCTTACCATTTTGCATGAGAGCCTTAAACACGAACAACTCGAAGTAGTAGGATATCACTCTGATCTGCCACTCTGGTATTATTAATATTGCAGGCACTATGTTGTGAGTTGTGAGGTCGGGGAACTGTCTTATTTTAATGTTGTTGTGAAAGACGGCTACTGCCGCCTTGTTTACCTTTCCGACCTCTTTTGCCGCTTGAACTATTCTGACACCAGAGTGATCTCCCACCACTCCCGCGTTGCCCGTATATGGCTCTTGGAGGAGTGCAAACATTGCTTTTCTTTTCCCTGCTTCTACATACAGTTCATATGTAGCATTTTTACTTCTTTGCAGGTTTGCCTGCATTGCTGTGTGTTTTCCGTTTATTGCCGTTTCTCTCTCTTTTCCAATAGGAGCACCTGTGACCACTTCAGCAATACGCAACTCGTGAACGGGCTATTTTGTCCCACATTGTGCGTTGTGGGCACATATCATTGAAAGCATTGTGCTCCGTCTCTTTGTTCCCTGCTTTCTTGCAGTTCCTGCAGCTTGGGGGAAGGGACTTATTTGGACACGCGGCATATAGGTGGTCTCCCCCGCAGTGGCAGCAGGTGTCCAGCGCTTCCTGGCAGACCCGCTTGATATGGCCATAGCCCAAGCAGCGGGAGCACTGGATAAGCGGGGTCTGATCTTCCACGCGGGACAATCCCCACTGTAGTTGAAGAGACCCCGCCTCTGTCAACTGCCGCCATACTGCAGGAGCCACTCTAAGGACCACATGTGCCACGTGCGGATTTCTTGTGCGTACTTCGAGCCGGACGTAGATATAGACCCGTATATTGCAACAATAGAAAAAACTATCAACAAAATAGGAGAAATCAATCTCATAATTGGACTAGACGCGAATGCTTGGAATTAATGGTGGGGGAGCAAAAAAAGCGACGAAAGAGGCGCGGAAAAATTTGTGACAATATTAAGAATAGCAAATCAACAAGAATTTACAACACCAAGAAAATGAACTGGGTAGGGTTTAGAGAGGATATGCAAAAATTATGTAAAGAAAAGAGTATCAACGTAACAGAAATAGAAGAAATAAATAGCATACAAAAACTAGAAGAGTGTATAGAAAAGTATAACCAAATAATAGAGGGATGCTGTAAAAACAATTCTAAACCGAAAAAGGCGAATAATAAAATAAAGATTGTGTGGTGGACGGAGGAGCTAGAGAAGCTGAAAAAAGAAAAGAATAAGTGTAGGAAAAGAATAAAGTGGGCTGCACCCAATCGGAAAGCATATGTTGTCGAGCAATACAAAGAAGCCAAAGAAAGATATGAAAGGGAAATGGATACGACCAGGGTGAGAAGTTGGAAGGAGTTCTGTAGCAAGCAAGAGAGGGAAACGATGTGGGAGGGGATCTACAGGGTAATCGGCAGAACAAGGATTCAGACAGAAGATCTGCCTATTGCGAGGGCGGGCATCACCACCAGCCCAAAGGAATCGGCGCGCATTATGTCCGAGACTTTCTACCCAGAGGATGACGAAATCGGAGAGAGTGAAGTCCACAAAGCAGTGAGATTCAGGGCGGCCAAAGCAAATGAGGGGGACGAACATGATGTTCGAGACCCCCCATTTGTAGAGGCCGAACTAACCCACGCAGTGGACTCATTCAACCCGAAGAAGGCACCGGGCAAGGAGGGCTTCACAGCGGACATATGTGCGGCAGCCATTAAAGCAGAACCGAAAGTGGCCCTCGCATTATACAATAAGTGTCTGGCCCTGACCCACTTCCCACGTCCATGGAAGGAAGCCACAGTAATCCTATTAAGAAAACCTGGAAAGGAAGATTATCAGCAGCCCAAGTCGTATAGGCCGATAGGTTTGCTGCCGGTACTGGGTAAAATTTTAGAGAAGATGTTAGTAAGGAGAATAAAATGGTATGTACTTCCTCGGTTAAATCCAAGGCAATATGGGTTTGTGCCACAGCGTAGCACGGAAGACTCCCTCTACGACATGATCCAGCGAATCAGGAGCGGCCTTTCTGAAAGAAAGATCATTGCCCTGATATCGCTGGACATAGAGGGGGCCTTTGACAATGCGTGGTGGCCACAAATCCATTGCCAACTAAAAGACAAAAATTGCCCAGTGAATCTGCGAAGGCTTGTAGCGAGTTATTTGCAAGATAGGTCGGTAACGGTGAAGTATGCAGGGGAAGAGATTAACAAAAAGACGAATAAAGGATGTGTACAGGGGTCCATTGGAGGGCCTCTATTTTGAAATTTAATATTAGATCCCCTGCTAAACGAACTCGCCGACACCGATACTTACGCACAAGCCTTCGCAGATGACATAGTCCTAGTTGTGGAAGGAAAAAGCTCCCAGGAAATAGAAAGCAAAGCAAACACCGCACTCGCCCTGGTCAACAGATGGGGGGCGTCAAACAAATTAAATTTTGCTCCACAAAAATCGAAAACATTGATAATTACGAAAAAGTTGAAGTATGACGCCCCAATACTGACCATGGGCGGGACCATAATAGAAAAAGTGGAAGAAATTAAAATCTTGGGAGTTATAGTAGACAAAGGCTTAACCTTTAATAGTCACATAAGTTATGTATGCAACAAAGCCATTAACATTTATAAAGGGGTGGCAAGAGTGGCAAAAACGACATGGGGCCTAAATCCGGATCCCACAAAATTATGACTATTAAAAAGTTGAACGTCGTACAGAGGGGATTTGCCCAAAAAGTGGCAAAGAGTTACCGGACGGTATCGCTCAACGCTGCGCTAGTGTTATCGGGGCTTCTTCCGCTGGATCTTCGGGTCCATGAAGCATCACGGCTCTATGAAGCCAAACGTGGAAAGCCCTTGGAAATACTGTGCGACAGAAAGGTGGAAGAAAGGGTCTCCTTCACGGAATCGGACCACCCCGGGAGCAGTAGCGTGATAGGCTTTGAGTGTGTGGAAAATGCGGAGGAGGACGGTAAAACGGCAGAAGGTCTTGTGAAGATATATACAGATGGTAGCAAACTGGAGGGAAAGGTAGGAGCCGCCCTGACCTGTTGGAAAGGGCAGGCGGAAGTCCTTTCCCGAAAGTTTAAGCTGGAGCCATACTGTACAGTCTTCCAAGCCGAGCTGTATGTCATCCTCCGAGCCACAGAATGCGTGCTAGGGAAAGAATGGAAGGAGGTCGCCGTGCTCAGCGACTCGAGATCCGCTCTCCAGTCGCTAGCTGATCCAGACTCCTCGCACCCGATCACAAAGGCAATACAGGGTAACCTGGTCCAACTTAGGGAAAACGGCAAAACCGTATCCCTGTATTGGATCAGGGCCCACGTCGGTGTGGTTGGGAACGAGAGAGCGGATGAGCTGGCGAAGGGAGCGGCTCTCGGGTTGAAATGCAAATCGCACTATGACGGATGCCCCATCTCTTTTGTCAAGCGACATTTACGCGCCGAGACAAGAGTAGAATGGGGCAGACGATATAGGAGCGAAAACACGGCAGCCACAACAAAGGCATTCTTCCCTAGTGCGGAAAATGCCTTTGGAATAGTAAGAAAGATGCAGATTGACAGGATAGCTGCTCAGATACTCACGGGGCATGGAGGTTTTTCCGCCTACCTCCATAGATTTAAGAAGAAGGATAACCCTAGCTGTATATGCGATCCAAGCGTAGAGGAGAACATCTTCCATGTCCTTATAGAATGCCCTCTGTACGGAGCATACAGACACACACTACAGACACGCATAGACACAAAAATCAGTAGAGACACATCGTGGGAAATAATGGAAAATAAGAAAGAAAGGAAGGAATTCCTAGAATATAGTAAAAAAGTTGTAGAGAAAGTGATTGAGAGAAATAAAGACTAGAAATGTAAACATAAGTTGAATCTGTAAACAACTTTTAAATGTAACCTCACAACGAGATGGAAAAAGAAAGATAAACAGAAATAAGATGTAAAAGTAAGAAAGAAGAAATAAAAAAGTTTGTAAAATAGTATTAAGGAAGAAAATATATATATATATATATATATATATATATATATATATATATATATTATATGTATATAATGTGGTGCAAAAAATGAGCACCCAGTGAGGGAGAAATGTAGAATAAATAGAAACCAAAACAAAAAGGAAGGAAAAAGTCCTGTTACAAAACGGGGGTAATCGATAAAAAAAAAAAGAAAAAAAAACCCGAACAACTTAAAAAGAAGACTTAACTTCTTTATTCCATGGAAGATGGGTCGAGTGCTAGTATGGGATGCAACCTGTTCAGACACGCTGGCCCCTTCCCATCTACATGGAACCAACAACAGAGCTGGTGCGGCTTGTGAAGAGGCTGAAAATGAAAAAGCTAAGACATGCAAATACAGGGGTCTAGGCTCCGAATATGATTTTGTCCCATTCGGTGTCGAGACCCTTGGTCCGTGGGGTCCTAGCGCTATAAGGCTTTTTAAAGAAATATCAAAAAGATTAGTCGACATCACCGGAGACCGAAGAGCTGGCAGCTACCTCGGACAAAGAATTAGTTTAGCTATCCAAAGGGGGAACGCTGCCAGTATCTTTGGAACCTTGCCTAAAGGGACTCCTTTTAATGATATATTTTAGTTATTATATTTTATTTGACGTGACAACGTCTTAAATTAGGTTGCGGCTGGGAGTCACTTATGAAAAAGTGTAACGCTCGGTAACGTTACGATGAGTTTAAGTTTACATGTACAATGTTTTAGTAAACAAAATATATTTCTATAGTTAAAATTTGTGCAATTCTTATTTTCATTCAATTCCTTGTTCCTATTGTGCAATTTAATTATATTCATATCAATAAATATTCTACCGAGAAAAAGACGTTGTCACGTAAAATCTTCGCCCGTAAAACCGACTTTACAGGCAACCATTTTTTAAGGTATTTGGGTTCACTGTTATAGTATATCTTTTTTTTTTGTTTTAAGCTAGTATTAGATAATAGTATTTTTCTTAATTATATTATTGTTAAGTTGAATTAACAATAATATAATTAACAAATATACTTAGAAAGCAATTTCATAAAGCTTAGGTCATTACACATTCCAGTTATTAAAGCAGTACTAGGAAATACTAATAATTGTACATTTTTGATTTTCAAAAGAACTTATTCATTCCTTTGAATGAAGCAGAAAATCAATTAATGTTTTATCCAACTTTTTTCACTTAGGCATTAATTTATAATCTTTATATATATAATTCTTCTGTGAGTGTGTATGTCACTGAACTTCTCTTAAACGACTGGACCGATTTTGATGAAATTTTTTGTGTGTGTTCAAGGGGATCTGAGAATGGTTTAGATTCACAATTTTGTCCGCTGGACAACCCCTATTTTTTTAGGGCGGTACGAAGTTCGCTGGGTCAGCTAGTAATTTTATAAAACTTGATGTCTCTCTAAATGTACAACAGTGTGATTGCGAAATTTAATAAATAGAAATATTATTTCGCATTCTTACCACGAAAGTAGGTTTTTATCAAAGAAATCCTCTTATATTAAGGTATTTTGAGAGTTTATTTTGCGCATCCGCTTAATTACGCTGTAGCGTTCCTTCCAGCAAGCGTCAAGGAAAATTTAACCTTATTTAGTAACGTAGGAAAGGTAGAAAACATGAACTCTCTTTGTGGGGTGTTCCCATTTATACTCAGGTGTCTAATAATTAACTTTGCCCCGTAAGAAGACGCCAATTCTCCTGACAGCAACTAGCTAATGGGCTCGATTCAGTTGCACACTCTGTAAGAGTAAATTTGGAGAAAAAATATCCTTTTCATTATTTCTTTCGTCTGTTAAGATATCTTTATGATTATGTACTATCAGCAATTAATTTTTTTTTTTATTTGAATAGGAAAACTTACAGCTATACATACAAAATTTGCTTTAAAAATTTATAATATCAGCATTTTAAAGTAATAAGTTAGATTTTTGCTTAAATGTACGTACCCCTGGATTGAAACTAGTTATTTCCTTTGGAGTTATTGATTTGGAGCTCGATGGCGCAAGTGGTTTTTAAATTAAGCAACTTTCGCAGTGGTCGGTCATTGGATGGGTGACCAAAAATTACTATTTCGAGCACCTCCGTGCTTCGGAAGGCACGTTAAGCCGTTGGCTGCATCTGCAGTCGTTAGCACCCACCAATCCGCACTGGGCCTGCGTGGTGGGTCATAGCCCAATTTCCCTATTCCATCCATAGGGAAGGACTGTGCCCCAGCAGTGGGGACATTAATAGGCTGACGATGATGATGATGATGATTTCCTTTACAACCATATTTGACGTGACAGAATTTTATCATAGAGTAACGCGGCCAGGCGGATTCCCAGGTGACCAGACGCCCGTGGTAGAATCCCTAAACGGGGACCTCGCGGCTTCGCATTAAACAGTGTAGATGGTATTCGCAGGACTTTTTTAGCGAATATTATGCCGTAAAGCGCCCGTAAGAGTTGCGGGGTCCTCTGTGGGTAGCCACTGGGGGATCCGTAAGATTTGCGGGAGCCAGGTGTGAGGTCCTTTCGGCGGTGTGTATCTTAAAGGCGCCGTCGTCTGTAAAAAATTAAAGGTGTTTAAATCTAAAGAAAAGTTTACTAGAAAAAAAAAACTGGGGTGGAGTCCCGTCCGCTGCCTGGTCCGCGTGGATTTTTTTCTAGTAAACTTTTCTTTAGATTTAAACATCTAGCAGTTAAATGCTTAAAAATAAATAAAATCATAAATAAAAGGTGTCCACCAGACGTACCATCGTGCACATGCCTTAAAACCTGAGACGCTTTCCCCTCTGCCGATTTTACCCCGCTGTTGGGCCATCTCACTTAACAAAAATAGTTGCGCTCGGATATTTCACTAGACTGAGACAAGACAAGCGAGTGTATGATAGAGATCAAAAATGCCAAAATGATCTGTAATATGCTGTAAAACATGTCTGAATTTCAAACTTACAAAACGAAGGTGTTTTTCACGTGTAAGTAGCATTATTAATATATTATTTCTAGTTATGTTTTTATTTATTTTTAAGCATTTAACTGCTAGATGTTTAAATCTAAAGAAGAGTTTTATTAGAAAAAAAACCACGCGGACCAGGCAGCGGACGGGACCCGAACCCGCACCCTTCGCAATCCGGGCGAATGCACTGACCAATTATGCTACCACGGCCCTAATGGCCGCGTCGAAATTTTCCTAGCCTTAAGCTGCAAGGCAGCTCCATCCCTTCGCATTGTAGGTGACCCACAATGTCAAATGAATACTTTTTCAAGAATTAAACATTTGAAAGAAGAAAATTAAATAGCAATTATAGTTTAGTTTTTATTTATTTTTAAGCATTTAACTGCTAGATGTTTAAATCTAAACAAAAGTTTTACTAGAAATTATTTCTATTTAACCACTTTTAAACACACATTTCATATTATTTTGTTAAAATTCAATCTTCGGTCTTGTTTGACAAAACAAAAAAGTTTTCACGATATAAACAGCCAAATACTCGTATTTGTCACACAAACATTTGATTTACCGGGATTCCAACTCAGCACTTACTCAGGCGACACCTTGAAAACCAACGTATATTGTACCTATTCACATCACTGAGATTATCGTAATTAAAAATGACGACAATTTTTTTTATTAATGAATAAAAAGTTTCCATCGCTTTTAATCAACGCCACTACATCAAAATGTAAGTGAATATTGACAGTCTCGTTAAAATTTTAATACAGTCTGTCATAAGCTATTTGAAACAAAATATTGGATTTTCAATGAAATTTCGAAGCTTTAATTTTATCTTTTAATATAAAACGGTTTAAAGTCCACATTTGTTTGAATAAGTAATTATAAGCTTTAAAATGTTGAACAAATTTCTTTAGCTAGATTTATGGCAAATTAATCTTATTGAAATGTTGACATTTACTGTGATATTTTTTATTAATTAACACATTATAGAGTTTTTCGTACATGTATAAATTCTTTGTTCGCGTTGGAATTGTGGCTAGAGTAAGTCGGTGGCAACATAGGTGGGATAATCAACAAGTACAGGTTTTTTTTTCTATATGGCTTCGCACGGTTTGTGCATTTAGCCAATGTCAAGTGTAAAATGTTTACATATTATAGCACTCGTGGTCAAAATATTAGTCAAGTCAAAGTAAGTGACAGTCAAGTCAATCCCCCTTTCCCTATGTTTCAGTAAATGTGTGGGGATTTACTGGAACCTCCCCGTGGACTTCTTGAGGGATCGTCGAAAGACACTTTCCGCTATTTTGTTTCACTTGCCAACACTTGCGCATGTTTCCGAACAATAAGTGGTTAATAATCTACCATTATTAGACACTAACATCCGCCACAACACAATTTTTAACAAAACTGCTAAAGTGACGCTTCCCGATCCCGCCAAAAAGTTCGATAAGTACAGTTGGACAGGCGAGTTTTCGTGTTGGTCGCAGGATTTTTATATTAAACTAGTGGCCCGCCCTCGCTTCGCTTCGGTGTAGAGCTGTAGTGGAAACTATAGTTTTTGTTCTCAGGCTTGTGCTATAAACAATGACTTTATTTATATAATTACACGTGTTATTGTGAGTCAACCATAAAAGATAGACATATGCTGTTGCGGGATATTTTTTAGACAATTTTATGTAGAATATTTCCGTCATATATGATTTCTATGTAACTTTAACCATTAAGGCTGCACACGCGACGGAAGCTTAAAAAATGGAGTAACTTCTCCCGTTTTCCCAACATTTCCCTTCACTACTCTGCTCCTATTGATTGTAGCGTGATGAAAAGTAAAGAAAGTAAGTAACCTGCCCAGGAGTATGAAGAATAATTGTACCAAGTTTCGTTAAAATCCGTCGAGTAGTTTTTGTTTCTATAAGGAACATACACACAGACAGACAGACAGACAAAAATTTTACTGATTGCATTTTTGGCATCAGTATCGATCACTAATCACCCCCTGATAGTTATTTTGAAAATATATTTCATGTACAGAATTGACCTCTCTACAGATTTATTATAAGTATAGATGACGCTACACTGAATAAATTGTTAACGAACTGTATTTCACTTTAAAAGAAGAAGTGGCGGCTCCGCCGCAGCACAAAGACAGACTTTTTTTATGTTATAGGGGGCATACGAGCTGACGGCTTACGTGATGGTAAGTTATCACCGTCGCGTCACTTGCAACACCAGGAGTATCACAAATGCGATGCCGGCCTTTAAGGAAGGAGCACTCTCTTTTTTTGAAGGTTTTTGGGTCGTATTGGTCCGTAAACACTGCTAACGACAATATATTCCACAGTTTTGTCGTACGTGGTAAAAAATTTCGACAAAAACGCACGGTTGTGGACTAACTCATTCCAGTCATCATTCATTCATTCTTATGTAAGTTATATGTCATACACAAGGTGAAACAAATAACCCCTTATTTGATGTTAAGTAGGCATAAGAGGAGTATACTCCTGATGATATCTGATGCTGTAACAAAGAAGTGCTGCAGCCTTAACTCTCCATCGTGGAGTTCTTTAAGAATATTTGATTGACAAAACGGCGTGGTCGTGATTTCTCCATTGCATTGTTTTTGTAATTGTTTGTGGTGTCCTACAGGTAAATTACCTTCATCATCATCATCATCATCAGCCTATTAATGTCCCCACTGCTGGGGCACAGGCCTTCCCTATGGATGGAATAGGGAGATTGGGCCATGACCCACCACGCGGGCCAGTGCGGATTGGTGGGTGCTAACGACTGCCGATGCAGCCGGGACCAACGGCTTAACGTGCCTTCCGAAGCACGGAGGAGCTCGAGATAGTAAATTTTGGTCACCCATCCAATGACCGACCACTGCGAAAGTTGCTTAACTTCAACGATCGCAGCCGCATTTAAGTAAATATGTGGTTAGTATGGGTAGTTATGGGTAGTCATGCTCTCTTACTTGTCTCTTCGGCGGTGTCGTGTGAGGCGGGTCGTTACGTTCCCTAAAATATGGTTGAGCGAAGCGATGGCTGGTTCATGCGTCATGCTCGTGAACGGGTGCTGACAGCGGAGATGAGTCTGCCCTAACTTCCTTAATATTGAAGTTAATGTTTAGTCACACTTAATATAAATAACACTATTTGTATTTATACTGTATGACGCAGCAATCAAAATGCAGGTAAACAATTAATGTATATTTAATAATTATGTAATGAAAGGTGACTTTATGAATGATTTCTGAAGTCATTTTTCAATTTGACGACTCTGTAAATAATAGAACAGGGAGAAAAAAACAGCCTTTGCTGAGTTTCTTGCCGGTTCTTCTCAGTACAAGGTCTCCCGCCGTAGATTTACGAACCGATGGCGTAGCTTCTAGACATTCACTTGTACTAACAGCCTAAACTGAATAAATGATTTTGATTATGAATCCATAAGGCGACCAGTTTTCCGCTGGGTCTAGGAACTGTTTATACCCGGGCCTATGGCAGCTAAGCTTGTTCACAAGCAGGGTTTGTACGTTTGTATCGACCCGTTGCTAGCGCTAGTGTCGTTAACAAACTTCTATAGTGTCCCATTCCTGACGACGGGACGTAGACACAGTTTAAAACCGTGCCTAGACCTGGTGCTCTATTTTTGAATCACTCGTCTGACCTAGTATCGTCGAATGCGACTTATGTAGGCCACCTTCGATTTTCAATTCGCATGATACTGATTTTCCGTATTTTTTGAATCGTTCGTTACAGATGTTACCAGCTTAATACTATATATAAAATTTTATTCATTTCATGCAGACTAAATAAAAACCGGTAATTACCGCAATGAAAATGGAACGAAAAATTCTTAGTATATACATGGCTGTATGATACAATTGTATTTTGTTGTTTATATTACCGGCACTTCAGTTAGCTGTTCGTGATTGCTGTTTGGAAACTTGACATGCATAAGCCGTCATGCCATAATAATAGAAGAAGAAACTTGACGTCAGTCTGCCCTTGTCGTTTAATATAAAGCATGACAAGGATAGATTATCGTCGTCTTATTGCAAAATGAATAGCAAAGTAAAGTGCCGGCATTTGAAAAATTCAAACGTCACAAAACTCATTTCAAAACAGTTTCTAATAGTTTATTTTACTCAGTGGCTAAATCCAATCACACAAGAAATCTTAATAAGTATAAGTTTGACACTAACGTGACGTCTGACACAAATTTGACAATTATTCCTTCATTCGCCATGCAACGAGTGGTCTCACCCGTTCGTTGTACTCGAGCGATTCAAAAATACGGATTTAATTATGTCGAATGAAAATTAGTAGAAATAGAGCGTTCGACGCAAGGCGAGTGATTCAAAAATAGAGCTCCTGGGTTGCAACCGTCTCGTTAACAAGCGCTCTTACTATACATTAGAAAAAATGGATGCGTGTAACTTATGTACGCGCGTGAGTAGTTATACTTCTTTAGCATCATTAAAAATATTTTTTAATTGCATGCAAATAATTAATAATTACAATAAAATAATAAAAGGACTGGAAAAGGATAGTTACCACAGTCAATTAAGTTCAGTTTTAATTTGAAAAATTAAATAAATATTCAAAATAATCAATTAAAATCACTACTGAATTTAAGTTATTAGTCCATATGTAATTAGCACTTGTAAGTAACTAAAACACGTTGTGTCTATATAGAAACTAGAAACATGTGGATAAATATTATAAATATGAAAACAGTGATCAGAGGCGACGAGCGTGCCAACATTGTTTTTGACAACGCGATCATCTTATGGATCTCCGTGGATCGTTCAAAGTACCTTTCGAACAGATGTCTAATAATGGTGGATTATTAACCACTTCGCGGCCAACTTGTTACTATTGTGTTACAGTGATGCGCGCGCATCTCGAAGTTTCACTCACATGATTTTTTCATAACGCGCCCGCAGCTAACTTCATTATGTTACTTTTGTGTTACAGTGATGCGCGCGTATCTTAAAATTTCACTCTCATAATTTTTTCATAACGCGGCTAAAGAAGTATAACTTCAACAAAATATCATCAAAAAGTGGTTTTATTTTACTGTGGCTTTCTGTAAGATGGAAGTTCATTCAACAGACGGGCAGGCCGCTCCAATTCGAGCAGAATTCATTACTCTATCCCCTTTTTGATTCTCATTAATGTTTCGATGGAATATTAACTTTAACACCATCATCATTATCATCATCATCAACAGCCTATTAATTTCCCCACTGCTGAGGCACAGGCCTTCCCTATGGATAGAATAGGGGGATTGGGCCATGACCCACCACGCGGGCCCAGTGCGGATTGGTGGGTGCTAACGACTGCAGATGCAGCCGTGGCCAACGGCTTAACGTGCCTTCCGAAGCACGGAGGAGCTCGAGATAATAAATTTTTGGTAACCCATTCAATGACCGACCACTACTAATGTTGCTTAACTTCAACGATCGCAGACGTACGCGCTAACCACTTGTGCCATCGAGCTCCTCTTATAGACTCCTCCTCATTTAACATATTGAGTGGTGATCATGGACACCGTTAAGTAGCATTTAAAAAAAGTTGTTTTAACAAATTTGCCGAACAAATAGAAAATTGCAAGGTGTCTATAAAGATTTTCAAATAAGAAATTCTAAAGTTCATTGTAGAAACGTCAGAAATAGATATGCTCTAGGCTATCCTTGTCGATGAACAAAACGATACATTAACCAGCTTCCTGTGGTCCCTCGTTCACAGAGTTAAGGTGGCGAAATTCTTTACTGCTGAAGCAGAAGAGAGATCAGGATATGCTGGGCGCGGCATCACCTTAAGAGGCGAATTTGAAAAATTCAATTTTCCTAACAGTGAATTTAACCTAGAGTGTGTACGGCTTTTATTGAACGTAGCGAGACATGCGCTGAATGCGAAACAATTCTGAACGTTCAAATTACAGTTAATGGGAAATTCCCCTTTATGTTTTACCGTCCGACAATAACATCGTTGTATTTAGTTGTGTAAGAATAAAAAATATTTCGCTTCCCATATGTGGAAAATGTATACGTACTTTTATGGAGTTTCTATTATATAGTACTAACAGCATCATTTAGGAGTTTTATATTTATTTTTTGTTTTTTTTATGTGTTATGCCGCGTATTCATTAGGCAACATTTATTGGACGACACATTACCCTCTATTAGACTGTGTACACACAGAGGAAACAAAAAATACTCATTTTTATTATTTATTAGGCACTATAATTATATATATATATATATTAGAAGACCTCCGTGGCCGTTTTTACGCCGGACTTTATGGTGTTGCGGACTCGAGAGGTCCCAGGTTCGAATCCCGGTGGGGGCAGATGTTTGTGTGATGAATACGAGCATTTGTACTCCAGTCATGGATGTTTAATATGTATTTCTATATAAATATACTTATATATGTACAGTATATGTATTCTATCCGTTACTCTAGCATCCCATAACACAAGCCTTACAGTGCTTACTTTGGGGCTAGGCTAATTGGTGTGAGTGTTGGAAATATTTATTTATTTATTGATAAACTGTTTATGACGTTCTAGAGACGTCTTTGCCAGTCCTAGGGGGTGCTGAGCGCCGCCTGCCCAGTGACCCCCCCACCTGAGTTTTTTTTTTTGTGTGAATATATATGCTGTTGATCGCAGATGACCTTTACAGCGTCACCGGGTTTGGGGACGGTGAGATCCTAAGGGGGCCTCAAGCCGAGAATTGGCGAGTGCCTCTAGAGGTATTCCAGGCCTAGGCCATCTCTCCACGGGGAGAGTCTCTCTCCGTCTGGAGCCTCTAGACCACTCGAGGCGTCCTTCATATACTTCGCGATGGAGTATACCTCCCCCTTGTGTGAATCATTATATTTATACGAGGGGAGGTCAAAAAGTTATCGAAATAAGAGGGAAGGAGGTTGAAATTAAACACCAAACTATTTTTCCTTTTCAATATTGTCACAAACGCTCTCGAAACGTAACCGCGAAAGTGCCAGAGATCGAATTTGCCAGATCACCGCGGGTCGCGATAGAGGTCGAGTAATGCGGCTCATTCTGAAATGAGCCTTATGCAGTGCGGCGTAAGGGAGAAAGTGCAACGACATCTGCACTTGTTTTCAAGTTATACGTGTTACCTGCGTAGGTATGAGTAGGTATTTCGTACTCGCGGGTGCTAGGTAATTCTCAATTTAACAGGTACTTTCTAGAATGCGTCGATCGGCGTATATAAGCGCGATTGGCGCCGCGCAGAGACAGTTGAGTTTCAACAGCGATTTCGGAGCGAATCCAAAGGCGATCTAAGTGCAACAAAAGTGTTCAAGTGAGATTGTTTAGAGACTTGTATAGTGAAATACAGTGTTTTGTAATTAACATTGTGTGTTAATTGTGTGAACTGTGTGGTGAATAAAGAACTGTCAAGCGTGAACTGGCATATAATTTCGAACACTATCCCGACACGTAACAATATATTCACCCTTAACCCTAAAAACGACCATGCCACTTGTAAACCATGGTTTTACCAGGGGCAGGGTCTGCGTAAACCGCTAACAGCTCTTGAAAAATATACTGAACGGATTTTCCTTGCTTGGTAAGGAACTTAATAACGGCGCGTTCAATTTTCTCCATACTGGCTGACTTCTTCCCGATTCAGTTGTTTGCAGGTCGATAACTCAAAAGTTAATGACCCGATTAGGTTCAAACTTGGTATATATACTCTTAATGAGGTGTTCAACTAGTGCCTACCTGGACTAGTAAATCTACCCCCACCAATGAATGAATGAATGAATGAATGAATGAATGAATGAATGAATACTCTTTATTGCACTATTACAAAAAAAAACAATAAACATAAAACAGGAACGCAAACACAAAAGGCGGCCTTATTGCTAAGGTAGCAATTTCTACCAGGCAACCTTTGGCTAAATGAAACGATACCATAAGAATAGTAGAAACAGCGGGCTGTGCATTGTAAAAATAAATTAATAAACGTAAATATAGGAAAATAAAATATAGAAAGTATATGGAAGCTATAAAATACAATACAAAGTAATGAACATATAAAAAGATCAGTCAGAGTCCAGCTTGAGAAAATAATCCTTAACTTTAATAGCAAAGGAGTCCCTCGTCCTTGCACGTTTAATATCTAAAGGTAAAGAGTTCCACAATTTAACGGCTCTTACATAAAATGACTTGGCTACGAAGTCAGTGGAGTGGGGTGGGATAACTAAGGATAGGTTATGAGAAGACCGAAGGTCACGAACAGGATTAAATGAGTGAAAAGTGAAACGCTCCTTAAGATAGAGAGGAGTGTGTGGATGAAAGAGGATAGAATAAAGGAGTGATAGGATGTGACAGTCTCTTCTACGAGAAATGGGTAGCCATTGAAGTTGGGAACGATAATGAGAGATATGGTCGTACTTACGCAGACCGAAAATGAATCTAATACATAAATTCTGCAGACGCTCGAGTTTATTAAGAAGAACAACACTAAGGTCAGGGTAACACGCATCGGCATAGTCAAGCAACGGGAGAAGAAGGGACTGTGCAAGAGAAATTTTAGTCTTGGTCGGCAACAGGTTTTTCAGGCGCTTCAGTGAGCCATACGCACCAAAAACTCTCCTACTAACTTCACCAACATGGTGTCTCCAAGACAAGTTACTGTCAAACACCAACACCAACCGCTCCATTCCGCGAACTTATTGACTTCCCCTCGTAGCTCATGTTGGATTCAAGCACAAGGTAATTGTTATTCCGAGCGAGGTTTTTCAGGCACAAATTTAATAAAGAAATACTTGAAAATCTGTAAGTTAATAGAGCATGTAGGTACGTGTGAAAAAAACGTGTAAAAGATTTTCAAAAGTCAGTAAAAGTGTTAGGCTCAGTAAAACTTTGAATTGGAAGTTTCCGCAAAGCTAAATTATGCACTGTTTGAGTGGCCGCGACTTCGTTGACGTGGAAAAGTTGGTTTCCTATCACTCCTTTAAAGTATGATTTCTTAACTATATATACAGGATGTTACAAAAATACAAATAAAACTTGAAGGGCGTTGAATTACATCATATAAGGAGTCTTCTCTAATTTTCTTAAAACATTTGCATGAAGTTTTACTTTTTATAAAAACAGTTATTTTTAATGATCCTCGAACTAGTGACGTGTCTTAAAATAATCGATATTTTTATTAATCATTAAAAATAACTGTTTTTATAAAAAGTTAAAACTTCATGCAAATATTAGAAGAAAATTAGAGAAGACTCTTTATAATATGTACTTCAACGCCCTTCAAGCTTTATTTGTATTTTTGTAACATCCTGTATACACCAAATTTCATCTTAATCAATTTGGCTGTTTACGCGTAACATAAGTAACATACAGAAAGACACACTTTCGCTTTTTTTACACAACAATTAGCTGAGCTTGAAGCAATTTTAGAATGCCTTACTAATATTATTATTAGTACGGATAAATGGTCGCCACAATTAAATGAGTACATAGCTACATAGGGACCGTACAGAAACGGACGGCGTTTGAATTACACATAAAATATAACGGTGCATTAAGAAGCGCCACTATCGCCACGTTACGGTTATGTCCCCATTAGCACAGCCCTATTATCATGGACCGAGAGCCGGGAGAGGCCGGTACGGACTGCGATCGTGAAAGTTAAGCAACTTTCGCAGTGGTCGGTCATAGGATGGGTGACCAAAAATTTATTATCTGGAGCTCCTACCACTATCGCCACGTTACGGTTGACCTCATGAGCAATGGGCTACTATAATGACCAATAATACCGAGCTCTTCCATGCTTCAGAAGATACGTCAAGGCATTGGTCCCAGCTGCAGTAGTTAGCACCCACCAATCAGCACTGGGCATGGTGGGTTTGAGGAGCTCGATAGCGCATTGGATGGGTGACCAAAAATTTAGTAAAAAAAAAATCTTCTATCTCGAGCTCCTCCATGCTTCGGGAGGCACGTTAACGACGGCTTAACGTGCCTTACGAAGCATGCATAATGGAGAGATGGTAATTTACTTACACTAGATAAAAAAAATTAAAATACTAATTGACTGCAATAATAATATTTTATAGAAGCTCGATGGCGCAGATGGTTAGCGTGTTCGGCTGCGATCGTTGAAGTTAAGCAACTTTCGCAATGGTCGTTCATCGAATGGGTGACCAAAATTTCTAAGCCGTTGGCACGCTAAGCCGTTGGTCCCGGCTGCATCTGCAGTCGTTAGCACTAACTAACCCGCACAGGACATATACAGGTGGGCCATAGCCCAACCTCCATATTCCATACATAGAGAAGGCCTATGCCCTAGCAGTGGAGACATTAATAGGCTGATGATGAATCAGCACTGTCTTCGTGGCCTAATTTCGCTGATTCATCCATAGGGAAGGCCTGCGCCCCGGAAGTGGGCTGAGTCAAGTTGGTGATGAGAGCAGGGAGAATGTCGGTGAAAGATTTCCCTGCGGGTGTGGTGCTTTGCATGCTCATTGGCTATTTCCGTCTCATAAGCAAAACGAGAAAGGGGGCAAATCCCACCAACCACCCATGACCTGACGAACTTTCTTGGTTATGCAGGCCGAAGCAACGGGAGATACGCGCGGAATGGTCTCCACCGCGCGTACTTTCTTGACTCCCTACAAATTATTCTTTATCTATCTCCCTGTCCCTATGGTCCCTCTCCCCTTTCTGGGGCGGACGTACACGAAACGCCTTCGTCGCCATCCCAGCCGTCCCGTGCCCACTCTGAAGTGGTACCGCTGGCTCCAAATTGTACGGTCCTCTCTTCTTTCTTCGCCTCGGGTCTTCTTTCTTCACCTCTCGAGTCCACTCCGAATCCTGTGCCATCTACGAGCGAAATCCCGCAGCTGCCTGAAGTTCGCCTCCGATCCCACAAGGTCGCAATAGTAGACCGGCCCAACTATAGGGGGGCAGGGGGGTCTTTGCTTTGCTTATTTTTGATGACATGGGGGGTGGGGGGGTCGAGATAGTGATTACGTCAGCGTCATGGATTCTGGTGCCATCGACTGAAGACTGTTAATTGGAATTAATATATATACCAAAAATTCGAAAGAAGTTTGTTTTGTTCATGAAAGCTCATAAATCAATAATACAAAATAGAATACATTAAAGGAAAAATGCATATAAGTACCAATGTTTACGTAAGCATGGGGGGGGGGGGGAAGGCTAAATAATTGTAATAAATCTGCTTACGTAATACTTGAACGGTCCCAAACGGTAAATATTAGGGATTTAATTTGGGGAACGATAGCAAGATGTTGGGTCCAACATGTTGCATGTTGGTGCAGAGAACTGGAAGAACTTAGATAATTATTGTAATACTTACAAGAATTTTACTTTGCTGAGGTTAACCAAGTAAGTTAAAGGGGACTGGGGCTTGTTGTAATAGGTGAGATAGTTACATAAGATACTCGTAGTTCTGTACCCCTAGCACGAACCATTATCGAATTCGAATAGTTTGCAAACCGAAATGTCAATGTCAAATTTTGTATGGAAACTTGAACAGCAGCGGCACAAAGTACGTAACGAGAACTAAAAATCAGTACACATCTGACAATGACATTTCGGACTCGCAAACGTTACGACTTCGATATTAGTTCGTGCTAAGGGTAACTGATATTCCTATAAAATTTTTGCAATTTTGAAATCTTGCGAATTGTAAGATTCCAGCGATGACATGTACGTAGGTACTTCTTTTGAAACATGTTAGTATAAAATTCCGAAGGGTGATACGCTCCGAGTAAAACCCATTGTAAATAGTAGCGATTGAATGAGGGTGATGGGTGACGAGATAGGCACATTGCCGTAAATACGTAAATATTACGTACGAACACGGGTGTTGCCATCTCTCTCGCTCTCATTGATATTGAAGGGTGTTGAACGCACCTACCTAATAACAAATTGAATCTCTCTTGCGGAATCTATAAGCGTTTTCATTCTGTCTGACGTAGACTCTTTTGTGCCTTCCTTCGTACGTTCATTTTCCTCTACTCCTGCTGTCAGTCAAATTAAATTATTTTCAAACTTATCATGCAATTTTAATATTAATTACATACGATCTTGAATATCGCGTATGCTTGTAAAACATTAAGCAACAGTTATGATTAGTTCTGGAACCTTATAGACAGACACAATTTCAATGACAACCAATTCATTATATACCCATTAATTGATTCACATAACAATCAATACTGAAAAAAAAGGTTCTTTTTAGCTATGGTACTGCCATTAATTTTTATTTTAATTAAAGAGACTTCATCACGTATCCCTACGAATCCCGACCGTAAGTATTCAGCATCATATACTTAAATTATAGGCGCAATATTGACGTGTACACACCGTTCTGACAATCCGAGGGAAGGGTTCCGCCATCTAACGTTAAATCAGACGCATAAATGAGAGCATATAGTCGGTAAATCACAATTGCGTTGGGAGAGAGCGTTGGTGAAATATCGATAGATGACCTTGAAAAAATGGCCAAAGTATCGATAACTATGTGGAGATTATTTACACTAGACAATGCTGATGGCAAACTTTTACAGAATATTTTCAACTAAAAATTGCTATAAATAATGAAGATAGTGAAAAGTATAAAAACAATGCATGTTTCGAAATCGTATTTACATTTGAAAACTCTTCATGAAGAACGTTCTTTATAAAATTAAAAATGCATTCATTATTACTCCAAAAGAATAGTATTACACAAAAGACCTTCAAATCGTATCATAAAGCTTAAAATTGCTGCGATACCCAATTCTAAATATATATAACGTAAATGATGTGTGCAAAAAAACAAATTCTATTATTGAATCCAGGTAAGTATTAAGTAATAATGAATAATGATACCGTTCCCTATAAACATGCAAGTACAAATCGTTTCGATAGATGATTGTTATGGCAAATATAGAACTATCGATAGACTACCACTATCGCAACAACACTAGTGGGGGAATCAACGTCGATGTACTTATTCGGTAAGAGCGTAAATGTTTGTGGCACGTGATTAAGGGTTATCTGGAGCTACCATTATCGGCTCTCCCTGCGTCCAGTGTTGCCAGGTCTCCAGATTTTACAGGAGATCTCCTGTTTTTCTGAAATTTCTCCTGTTCTACTGTTTTTCTACATGAATCTCCTGTTTTTTTAGAAAACTTTTCTTTTTTAAATCGCATGTTGAGTTGCATTTTTCGTCATTAATAATGTAGATAACCTTAATAATTATAAAATAAATGTAATTGTCTAAAGAAAAAATAACTTTGAGGGGCGGCAGAAGCTACAGAAACACATTCGTTACTGATCTTTATCTTGATTTGATTTACCATTTCTAGGTGCAAACCGGAAAAAGTACACCCCTGCATCTACTGTTTTTCTTGTAGCTGTTTCCATACATCTACTGTTTTTTTCTGTAACGCCTCCCGATTTTTAAAAATCGGACCTGGCAACACTGCTTGCGTCATATTGTCGGTAGGTGAAAGGGCAACTAACACCTTGGTGCCTTGACGTTTGCTCCCCTCGCTAAACTGGTTTGGAGTGGGTGTTGAATGAAATCAAACTATGCTTTGGAGAATGTGAAGTCAGTTGAAGATGGTAAGGGCCTAGTTGATTTTGCAGCCGGTCGAATACACGCTGGATTTGTTATATGTGCTGATATCCATATTAATACTAGGAATGCTGAAGTAATCTTTGTTAATCTGTTTGGTACGCCTAAACGGATTAACAAAATTTATAATAAATTTTCTTTAAAGATAAAAGGGAACCATGGAATAGAACAGACACAACTTTTTTTTGTTATAATGTAATAAAATATATTATTATGTATTTTAGGAATCAATGCCCCCCCCCCCCCCGCTCCCCTCCCTTCATGTTTTATAATAAATTGGTAGGAATGTTTGTGTGGGAGAATTAATTATTCTAAAAAGTGTGTTATCTCGAATTTCACATTTAACATTTTGGCATCAGCGTAGGTTGGATCAGTAGGCGAAAAGCAAAGGTTACCTTAAATTCCATCTCAGTGGCAACTTATTATAATTATTTATTGATGCACGCAGTATCCCGTAAGCGGATTTTATCAATTCCCTAATAAAAACAAGTGTAATCTATAATATTAAAATGAATCGCTGAATGTGTTGCTAAGCAGAAATCTCGAGAACAGCCGAACCGATATCGATAATTCATTTTTTAAAATATTTCTTGAAGTAAGAGGACGGTTCTTCGCAGAGAAAATTTTAAAAAAATGCCTGAAAAAGTCCTTGAATTTGAACTTTAATACCATACGATAAATTTAAAATGTAAGGAGAGGTTCCAGGAAGGCAAAACAATTGAGTGACGTGATGTCAATAGAAGTTTGGACAAAAACAAATATACCATTTTCAGTTTTTCTTTTATAATTATTTATGAAGAGTCGTTTTAGTCTACACTACAGCTCTACACCGAAGCGAAGCAAGGGCGGGCCACTAGTTTTTCTATAAAATGTTTCTTTTCTATGTTTACGCAGTCTAACGAGCTGGCAGTCCACCAGATGGTAAGTCGTCACTGCTGCTCGTGGACACTTGCAGCACCAAGAGTACCACACATGTTTAGCCAGCTCTGAAGGAAAAGGCTTATCCTCCTTTTAAGACCATCAGAGGGAAAACCGCTGAGGGAAGTTCATTCCAGATCTTGCTGGTACGCGAGAAAAGGGCAATGTATTTCTTTTGATTATCTATGATTTGAAAAGCGCGTTCGGCTGCGATCGTTGAAGTTAAGCAACTTTCGCAGTGGTCGGTCATTGGATGGGTGACCATAAATCTTCTATCTCGAGTTCCTCCGTGCTTCGGAAGGCACGTTAAGCCGTTGGCCCCTGCTGCATCTGCAGTCGTTAGCACCCACCAACCGCACTGAGCCCGCGTGATGGGTCATAGCCCAATCTCCCTATTCCATCCATAGGGAAGGTCTGTGCCCCAGCAGTGGGGACATTAATAGGCTGATGATGATGATATGAAATTTTGATTCTTAAATACACATGTAATTATGGCAAAAGTTGAAAACAGTACAAACTTTTAATACGTTCAGCTCCTGGGCTATGATGCCAGAGTAAGCCTGTTACTGTAATGTGCGCTCAGCGAGAAGGCGGAAGCGGACCTATAATATTTAACTATGTTGCGATATCTAGGTTAAACTTAGAATACTAGAAATTATAATAAAACTATCAGACTGTGTCTGGCTGTTTATCTATACTTGAACGTAAATTTAACAGTATTTTCAAAATTTGCTTTTCTGACGCCCGTACTGTTATTAGTCGAGTTTTAGGTACACTGTTACTAAAGTTCTTAAATCAAAAATTTAAACAATAATTAATGGAATGAGGTACACAGTAATGCCATAATTGATATTAAGAAATTTTAGTCCAGGTGAATCTAAGTGTCGCCGCACACGGGCCACACGCAAAAGCCACAAACGCCGCCACGAGAAGCTAGAAGCGGCTACTAAAGTGGCTGAAGCGCGCGACAGCGGCCGACTAAGGTAAGGGAGAGAGGGGTGGGGAATCGCGCGAGTGACGTGTGGCGTCGTTTTGTATCGGCGCATTAAGTGGCCGGTGCGGGCCACAAGAAGCGAGCAAAGACGATTTGTAGCGTGTGGCGACCACCGGCGTACCGTGTGTGGCGAGTCCATATAAAATGTATGAAAACTACAAGAATTAAGCCGGTGGCGGCGTTTTGAGGTTGTGGTCGGTGGCCTATGTGCGGCGACACTAAAATGTTGCACAGACATTGACATATTGCTAGTCCATCACCGGAAACTACAACTTTTACACTCGAAAGTAAACCATTTTTCGAATTTGTGTTATGTGTTGATAGACATTAAGGAAAGTATAATAAGCTGGTGCACTGTATGATTATATATCGTGCATAATTATCATAACTATAATTGCAAAATTAACAAATATTTAAGTGTGTTTTTAGGGATATTTTCTCCTAGTAAAACGTAGCCTATGTGTTTAATTTAGGGTGTCAGGTAACTCCATACCAAATTTTATTAAAATCGCTTCAGCCGTTTAGACGTGAAAAAGTAACAAACATACACACTCACAAACTTTCGCCTTTATAATATTAGTGTGATAAGGGAACAATTGATTGTTGATGACTGCACTTGTAACAATCAGTTGTTACAAGTGCAATCATCAACGAGATAGGGGCGGAAGTAGCGTAAAGGCCTTAAACATATCTACATATAACGCGAAACGCCATTAAAACAAATGAAGGGTACAAACAAATCTTCTTTAGTTCCATTAACTAACCCCAGTTTATTCGGCAGTAAACACACTCAACTCTCGACGGAGTACAAATTTGCCCCACTCTTATCTCCTAACACCGATGTGTTTAAATCATAGGGCGCCACGCACAGATACGGACTTGGAAACAACACATAAAACATTGCCCAACAGTAATGCATTTCAATACTTTAAGGCAAATCTTATAGCAACAACAACGGTATGTATTATTCATCATCTGTGAAAATTTCAACTATTTATTTATTTATGATTTTATTTATTTTTTAAGCATTTAACTGCTGGATGTTTAAATCAAAGAAAAGTTTACTAGAAAAAAAAAATCCACGCGGACCAGGCAGCGGACGGGACTCGAACCCGTATCCTTCGCTATCCGGGCGAATGCACTGACCATTATGCTACCACGGCCCTATTAGCCGCGTCGAAATTTTCCTAGCCTTAAGCTGCAAGGCAGCGCCACCTCTTCGCATTGTAGGTATTTATTTATTTATTTACTCTTTATTGTTATTTACAACAAATGGCGCACTAAATGCCACATGGTATTCTCTACCAGTCAACCATCTGGCTGAGCAGAGACATTATCTAGACAAGCAACTATTTACACAGTCGTACAGCGGAGTCGGAGCGTAGTAATAGGATCCCGTTTTTACCCTTCGGATATCCTTATCTATAAAAAACCATTAAAAGTACGGAGACAGCGACAGCGAAATCTTAATATTAGTGCAGTTTTGATGATTATAAGTCTGGAAAAAGCATATTCTGCTCAAAAATAATTGTCAAACCCCAACAGTCGTCAAAATACGACCCTGTAGTCACCGAGACTTGCGTAATTACCGTATCAAAGTATGCAAATTGTCGTTTCGTACTTAAACCGCTCTTCGTGATTCGAGTAATTTAACCCGGGTCTGAGTAAGCGGTATAATAAGTGTATGATAATTAAAAATAGGTAGCTCTGCGCTGAGACAGCGGGCGTCATCAAAACGCCGTACCTGCTCCAACTCATCTCTTGTGCAAACAGTAGGCCCACTCAATATAAATTATGACTTTAGGTTGGGATTTCAGGATTTTGCCATTGGAAATAAAATACTTAACATTTACATTGCAGTAATAATTATGACAAAATAAAATATCAATAAAGGACATTGTTCAGCGTCCATACATAGTTAGCCTAAGAACCAACAATCTTGAAATATTATTTTCTAGGTTCAAAATCGTAAGTAAATGACTGTAAAAACAAAGATTATTGACGGACACTTCTGAGAACTTAAATTATTAGGAAAACTAATTTTTTTTTGAGGTTATGTTTAATATTCAGTGAAACATAGGTCCACCTATGAATTTAGTATAAACTCAGTATGAAGTGAATTAATATTACAACTAATTAATTTTATTCGGTGTGATTTTAAAGAATAACTATTAGGAAAAACTTGGTTAGGTAGGAATCATGAATAAAATAAAAACTGTAGTTTTGCTTCTTATTTATTGACTATTTTTCACATAATTGTATCATATTGTTTATTGTATTTATTTGTATATCACATGTAGGTATATTGTGTAAATATGCAGCGTGAATGTGTATCAGGTGTTCTTGAATAATTTGGCAGTATGATCCTCTCAGGATGTTGTGGCACAGGTTCACTAGCACTTGGTAATAAGGGCTCTGCTCTTTGGTAACATCGATGGCATATTAGATAGCCGAAATAGTTAATTTAAAGGAAAAACAATTGCAAATAAACACACACAACAGGTAGTCCGAAACGAGAACGCACTTTCCGATATATTATACTACTCTTTG
This sequence comes from Chilo suppressalis, assembly GCA_902850365.2. Classification (NCBI taxonomy): domain Eukaryota; kingdom Metazoa; phylum Arthropoda; class Insecta; order Lepidoptera; family Crambidae; genus Chilo; species Chilo suppressalis. The sequence goes on from OU963894.1 coordinate 3,791,661, forward strand.
GAATGCACGAATGCCACAGATTACTACGAATGCAAACTGCATGCACCACAACCACAGAGTAACGAGTTTTATGCCGGCCCTTCACTTGACAACAGTTTGTCCTTGTCATGCTTAATAAGGAATGAAAAGGACAGACTGATGTCATGTTTTAAAATAGCAAATACGAATAGCCAAGTGAAGTGCCGGCATTAGGAAGAAAGATTTTTTTGTTTGCAGCGCTGCCATAGATTATACACATAAAATGGTATTTATTGTCTCACATTATTTTTTAACTTTTTAGTTTAGCTTACTTAACTGAAAGTGTCCGTCACAATCTAAATACTGATAATTATCGCAAAAAATATACTAAGAATAATCATAAATGCCAAATTGATGCTGGTTCTTAGGCCAATTTTAACATTGTCCTTTACGTGTCCAAATCTGTGTCGAATGGTTATAATTTTTTAATGATTTAAAATTAAAATTTAATAATATTTTAATGATTAAAAATTAACATTTAAACTACTACTACGATTATGGTCCACGTGCGCCAAATTGGTTTAATCTTGATTTTACTAACTATATTTAGCCCTTAAAAAAATGTCAAAAATAGTATTGACGTTTTGAAAATTTTGTTCGGTTAAATCTTGTTATAGTTATATCGAGATTTAGCAAATTTGTTGTATGTGGCCCTAATACACACAAATGGGGGTTGAAATAAACCCATAGAATAAGGGAATTTGAAAATATTATTTTTGAGATTGTTTCAAGTACAACCTGATGTCAATGTGGATAAGAAATTGACAAAGTAATGTAAGTGTACAGTTTCTGCCCTCGCATCGTATGGCTGAATATGAAATAAGTTTAGTAGGAAGATTGATAGTTCACAAATGAGAATGCAAATTTTATTTGAAATATTGCTTAAGAGCTCTTTTACAAAATTGCGCCGCTGCCGTACTGATCGGCGCGTAGGGAAATTTGCACTAGTGTATATTGCATTTTACGGGTGATGTTTCGAGTCTTATAAAATAATTATTAATGAACTTATTATAAAAATATATACATATTTTAGTAGTTCAATGATGGTAGATTAGTTTTGTGAAAGTTTTTGATAGTAATTCTATTTAATTCAATGTCAAAATACGAGGTAAACCTGCATTATTTTTTGGGAAAACTCACGGAGGTTAGATGTTTTTTTTTGATAATTAATAAGATGGAAAATCAAAATTCTAATACATTATGTTACAACAAAAACATATTTTAAATGTCGCAGTAATTAATTTGATCTAATTTATTAAACATTATTTAGAGATTCAGGCGTTTGAAGTTGTGCATATTATTGTTTTTCCGTAAACTAGCTGCGGTAGAACGATCAGTACAAAAAAAGAAAATTAGTATTTGCAAAAATATTCTACATTAACTTACAATAGGAAGAATAAATCTACTGTTTACTTCTATTGAAAATAGTCAAAATCTTTTAGGCGGGGGTAATCAATTTTTTAAAAAAAATGTCAAAGGGCTCTTAAATATTTCTTATTTATGGGAACACAGTCATTTTCTGAATGAAATATGACAATGGTAAAACAACAAAGATTTGCCAAATAGGTACTATTTTCCTTAACTAATCTGAAAAGGCTCTTATCGTATTCGCTCGTACAGTTTTTTTTATTATTGAGTCCGAATAATAATAATAAACATTAATTTATTTGCTACAACATGGTAACAATAGCTGTTATTTCACTGATCACCAACATATTTTGTTGAATGTGAACTTGCAAATATTACGAACTATGATATTTCCAAATAAAATGTGTAAATGCCATAGTAATATTATATTTTTATATATATTTGACGCCCTCCGTGGCCGAGTGGTTTGTACGCCGGGTTTCATGGTGTCGCCGACTCGAGAAGTCCCGGGTTCAAATCCCGGTGGGGGCAGATGTTTGTGTGATGAAAACGAGCATTTGTACTCCTGTCATGGATGTTTAATATGTATTTCTATATAAATATACTTTACAGTACATATATTGTACATATATTGTACTGTATATGTATTCTATCCGTTGCTCTAGTATCCCATAACACAAGCCTAGCAGTGCTTACTTTGGGGCTAGGCTAATTGGTGTGAGTGTTGGAAATATATAAAAAGAGGAATTTTACTACAAGACTTGGCTCTCGTGGAAGTTTAAAATATCCAGATCTAGGATCAGCCAAAGAAATGGCTGCTAAAATCCTATGTTATTTAGCAAAACATAATCCTTATGATTAACCCTTTCGATGGTTATCATAAACTATGTTGTGTTTATTTTTTCGAAATTTCACGAGTTTGATTCCCAGTTGTTGCGGGTGATTTTAAAAAAAACTGTGAATGCAGTTATATAGTTACTATTAAAAATAAAACGATGTTTCCTTTCAGTTAAATATCCTATATTTAATATACTTTCCCTCCGTGTGAGGTAGCCGTGGGACGCCCTGTATAAATATCAGTTATTATACATTATGACAAGACTTGAATTTTACTACAAGACTTGGCTCTCGTGGAATTTTAAATTGTCCAGATCTAGGATAAGCCAAAGAAATGGCTTATTGTTATAAAACAGATTGCCATTTAGCAGAGAAACAAAAAAAAACAGTAAGTAGGTCCGATAGAGAATAAAGTAGATTTGTTGAAAAATCTCGTTTTTTAAAATACAAATTAAAAAAATAAGGGCTCTTTGAGCTCGTTCCACCTCTAGAAATTTAGACTTGAGTGCACCTCCCCACACTCTTATGCAGTAAATCTGAACCGATTGAGCTACTGCAACGTATATTTGTTTTAAAATGTCTTTAATGTCTTTAGTGGCTACATGGAGATGAGTCTGCTCTAACTACTTTGATATTTAAGATGTAAATGTTTAATTACACCTATTATAAATAACTCTGTTTGTATTTATACTGTGTGACACAGCAATCAAAATGCAGGTGAACAATTAATGTATAATTTCACATTATGTAATGAAAGGTGACTTCATGAATCATCTTTGAAGTCATTTTTCAACTTGACGACTCTGTAAATGATAAAACAGGGAGAAAAAAACAGCCCTTGCTGAGTTTCTTGCCGGTTCTTCTCAGTACAAGGTCTCCCGCCGTAGATTTACGAACCGATGGCGTAGCTTCTAGACATTCATATGTGCTTGTAACAGCCTAAACTAAATATCTGATTTTGATTATGATTATGATTATGTCGTAGAGTTTCAAAGATCCACGTGAGCTTTCGCAGTCTTCCCGCAACCAGGTCAATGTTCTCACATTAGTACCATGAGAATCTGTGGTCCAGCATGACCCCAAGATATTTGAAACTAGCTACTTTAGTTATAAGTGGGCATTTGCATTTAAAGTATTGGTTTTGATGACATGAGCCACTGTGGATCCTAATTTCATAGTCAGCCAGCGGTTGTGTGCTACTGTTTATGGATGATGATGATGATGATGATGATGATGATGATGATGATGATGATGATGATGATGAATAAAACATGTAAATCGAAGGGATTCGGTTAATGGCATGTAAAATTGTAAAGCACCTACATATAGTACCCATGTAAATTGTTGAGATTTAATTTCCTTTTTGGATAATGAAGGTAACACAGTATGCAAATTTCCATATCATAATTAAAGGCCCCTTCTTTATTATTCGTACAATTTACCCTTTCAGTATTTCGGGATTATTTGGAGTGGACAGAACCTACGAAGAAATTTAAATTAATTATAACATTCTACTGCGAATCGTGACGGTTTGTGATGATAAAGTTTAAAACATGGTTTTACATATGAATCATTTTGTCGGATAGAGATAGCCGTATTTAACTTACTATGTAGGTATGTATGTTGCATAATTTAAATTAAAACTTTGTGAAATTAAGTAATACCAGTACCTATTTATATCTGGCGACAAGCTCTCATGTCGAATAAATTGTTGAATGACGTAATGATTTGATATTAGAAGTTTAAAAGGATTTATTATTTTTCATCCCACCACCTCGGAAAGTGTAATTTTGCGCTTCGAAATCTGGCTGGAAAATTCTATTTTATTCGCTTGAGCGGCAAAGTAGATTTGAATTTAGAACATCACATATAATGAGTACTCAATATAATTGTAAATTCAAAACGTCATTAAACCTATTTAATGTAACCTCTATGGTGCCAAATTTATGATTAGAACTTTTTAAATTGTGAAAAAATTTAAATTTGGAACCTTCTTGGTTTCTTTGTTTTATTTGCGTGCTTCGCGCCATTCTAGTTTTTCACGTTTTATTGCTTAATATAATTAACATAACCTAAAAACTGTACAAAAAAATCAACTAAAATGAGTGACATTAGCGACGATGAAGTTTATCTAACGCCAACTGAGTTAACTGAAACAGTTAATAATGCGCAAATGAGCCTTCTCCCTCAGCAATCACGAGAGAAGTATTTGAAACAGTACGATATATTTAACATGTGGCGACTAGCTAAAGGAGCAAAAACTTTCTCCGAAAACGTTTTGCTGGCATATTTTATAGAATTATCTGAGACCAAGAAAGCAAGCACGCTATGGAGTACGTATTCAATGCTAAAATTAACAATTAAGATGAAGAAAGACGTTCATATCGACACCTATCATAAATTAGTGGCATTTTTAAAAAGAGCCTCATCTGGTTATAAACCAAAAAAATCGAAGGTTTTCACAGCATCTGAAATTGCAAAGTTTATTAATGAAGCACCTGATTCCGTATATTTAGCGGCAAAAGTAAGTCAATACGTGTAATTTTTTGTTGTTGATAAAATTGTACATAGTACTTACAATATTTTTAATTTGATTAATTTATTTACGATTATAAATACTTCTTTTGTTACAGGTTGTTCTTATTATTGGTATAACCGGAGCATGTCGAACAAATGAACTTACACTACTTAATGTCAATAACGTATCAAAATATTCTCATAATTCTGATGAATTGCTATTAATTAATGTACTAAATACCAAGACAAAAAAAGACCGCAACTTCGTTATTCGCAAGGAATATGTAAACATTGTTCAGAAATATCAAGCTTTACGTCCTTCTAACACCCCAATTGAACGATTTTTTCTACAATATCGCAACGGAAAGTGTATCCGACAACCTATGGGTCAGAATAAAATTGGCAGTATTCCACGAGAAATAGCAACTTTTCTCGGACTTTTAGAACCCCCGTTATACACCGGTCACTGTTTTAGAAGAACCTCAGCCACACTTTTGGCCGAATCAGGGGCTGATCTTCTATCGCTTAAGCGCCATGGAGGCTGGAAGTCTAATTCGGTTGTAGAGGGATACATAGAGGATTCAATCCAAAGTAAATCAAAAATTTGTAATAGTATCGTGGAGGCCATAACGCTGAAAGAACCTCTGTCAGATTCTTGGTCTCGCCCTTCTACATCTAAAATGAGCCCCCATAAGATTGGAAACAATAGCCCTCTCTCGCCAACATTTACGCCAATAGAATCCAATGAATCGGCACAACTATTTAAAATTACTGATACGAGTAGTTTACCACAAAACAGCGCACAATTCACAAACACCAACATAACATTACCTAACAAAAATATTAAACTTAACATAAATAACTGTAGCAACGTTACATTTAATATTTCTTAATTATTTTCTACTTCTTATTATTTTCTTCAATTTATAGATTATCTTAATGTGTTTTAATTGAAATAAAAATATTTTGTCATTATAAATTGTTTTCTTTTTCATTTTGTCATTTCCTCGCTGAGGTGGGATGAAAAGTTACGTATTGCACTCGAGTGGAAAGATTTTTCACCTTGTGCTCGTTTGTTTCCCTCGCTGACGCTCAGGATTCTAATTTAGAATCACTCGCTGCGCTCGTGATTCAACTTTAGAATCCTTCGCTTGCTCGGTCATCCAAATCGAGCACGCGGTTAAAAAGGAACTTTCCACTCTTGTATAATAAATAACTATTATTCTTCTTAGCGCATTTTAACAAAAAGCTTGTTTTTAAAAAAGTTTAAAAAGAAATCATTTAGTTATAATTTTTATTTTTTTAAAGCATGTAAACTGTTTGATGTTAAATCTAAAGAAAATATAACTAGAAAAAAATCCACGCGGTCCAGGCAGCAGGCAGGCATTTGACATTGTGGGTTACCTATAATGCGAAGAGATGGCGCTGCCTTGCAGCTTAAGAATGGCTAGAGGAATTTCGACGCGGTCCGTGAGGGTCGCGGTAGCATAATTGGTCAGTGCATTTGCCCGGATTGCAAAGGGTGCGGGTTCGAGTCCCGTCTGCTGCCTGGTCCGCGTGGAATTTTTTCAAGTTATATTTTCTTTAAAAATCATTTAATTAGGAAGCAGCCAAGCTATATAACGTAAAAACAATTCGTCAAAAGTGGAATTCATCTTAGAGGTCCTAAATTCAAATCACGGGAGGGGAACACTTCTTCCTGTATCATGGTCTTTCATATTCATAAAAACTTTGCTTAGTTCGGTATTACTATCTTCTTCTATCTTTGTTATAAGTTGTAAAAAAACATCGTATTACTTTTCTCAGAATTTACAATTTGCACGTCTTTATTTGTTTGAAGTTATACTTCTTTAGGCGCGTTATGAAAAAATGATGAAAGTGAAATTTTCAGATGCGCGCGCATCACTGTAACACAAAATTTTAACAGCATGAAGTTGGTCGCTTTAGCGTCCAACTTCATGCGTTGTTTTTGTGTTTACCGCACATTAAGAAAATCTACCAACAAAATAGAAATAGAATCTCTATTTAGTGGGTGCTAACGACTCCATTGTGAAGGCCTATCAAAAGTATTTATTAATCTGGAACAACGGAACCAAAGCGCGATTCAGGAGACTAGAGCGCCATCTCTTGACCATTGGTGTAGTAGAACCAAAAACCACATCTTTATTTTTTGTAATAAAGTAACAGTTATAGGTATTCATATTTATAATATCAAAAGTATTTATTAATCTGGAACAACGGAACCAAAGCGCGATTCAGGAGACTACAGCGCCATCTCTTGACCATTGGTGTAGTAGAACCAAAAACCACATTTTTATTTTTTGTAATAAAGTAACAGTTATAGGTATTCATATTTATAATATTTATCCACATGTTTCTAGTTTGTATATTCGGAATACGTGTTTGAGTTTCATACAAGTGCAAATCACATATGTTCTAATAAATTATATTCAGTAGCGGTTTTAATTGAATATTTTGATTATTTATTTATTTTTTCAAATTAAAACTGAACTTTATTGACTGTGTCCTTTTCCAGACTTTTTATTAATTTATTGTAATTAATTATTTGCATGCAATTAAAAACTAATTTTAAACGATGCCAAAGAAGGATAACTTCTTACGCGCCTACATAAGTACACGCACCCATTTTTAATTAAATATAGTCAACATCATCATCATCATCAACCCATGTTCGTCCACTGCTGGACATAGGTCTCCCCTAATGCACGCCACTGCTTCCGATTTTGTACTTCTCTCATCCAGCCCACTCCAGCCAGCCTACGAATATCATCAACCCATCTTGTCTCAGGGCGTCCTACACTACGTTTACCTAGTCGTGGTATCCACTCAAGAACTTTCCGGCTCCAACGGCCATCAGTTCTGCGACTAATATGACCAGCCCACTGCCACTTCAGTTTGCTAATTAGATACAGTCGTTAAGTATTAATAATTTGTCCATTTTTTGTTGAAACATCATTACTTTCCATTACCACCTTTAGCCCATGGAAAAGGCAAAACCGGATATCCAAATATATTTTAGCTACTTCAAAAATCCATTTGCAAATAATTATCCATAAAATCATTTTCGGTACACAAAATTATTTGCACCTGAATTTTAGGAATACGTATTTCAAATGCTTAAATTGAAAATCTACGTAAAGATATAAGCCCATATCTAGTGTTGCCGATCGATAGTCGACTATCGATGATTAATCGATAGTCTATCGATAGCCAACCAATCGTATGACAATCGATCGGCTTATCGATAGTAACGATACTATCGATAGCACAGAAGAAGTCAATACTATCGGATGAGTTAAACACTATCGATACTATAGATAGCATTGTAGTTCGTTAATAACAAACTATCGATAGTATCGATACTGTCGATTTTATTTGCAACCATACTATCGATAGTTTAACAATTTGCAATAGTATTGTTTACAATTTTAAGGTATTATCGCCAATCACAAACTTTAGTCTAAAACAATCGCTAGTATCGATACTATCGATAGTATTGTTGCAGATAAAATCAACACTATCGATACTATCAATAGTTTGTTATTAATGAACTACGATAATATCGATAGTATCTATAGTATTGCACTCATTCGTTAGTATCGGTTATATCGATTCTATCGATAGGCCTATCGATAGGGTACATGATTTTCGATGTAAACTGTCGATAGTTTTTATATCGATAGTTCGGCAACACTACCCATATCCCAAATTGAAGTTAAGGATGTTTATGTTATATTCACGATGTTCATAAATATTGGTGCATAAGCTGGCTGAGTATTCGTTTTTAAAAGCACTCTCGTGTTCATAGTTGTTATTCTGTGCATGCCTACTATAATATTGACTGTTTATTTCTATTCTTATATGCTGTACATATTTTATAGTATCAGAAGTAGGTACCCAAGTGAAAACAGTTATTGAACAACCATTTCCTATTTCGAATTCTAAATATTCGCACCAATAATTCTTTCTTTTTAAATTTATATTGATTATATACAAACCGGCCAAGTGTGTGTCATGCCACGCACAGTGTAATGTTTCTTAGGTTTTCACGCACATCACTCATTAAATAAGTTTTTTAAGTAAAATTTTATTTTTTTCAGTACAAACAGAAAAACATTATTCTGGCGAAGCAGACCTGAAAAGGCTGCGAAATGTCAATAAATAAATAAAATTTTGTGCATTAACCCGTTAAAACTAAATAAAATAAAACTAGTTTTTACGGGTTAATGCACGAAACTTTATTTATTTATTGACGTTTCGTAGCCTTTACAGGCTACGTCATCAGAATCAAACTTTTATTTAATTTGTCGAGCTACCTTCGAAAGACTTTTATTGAGCGTTCGGTTATTTCATTGGAAGATTTTTAAAGTTTTATTGTCTATGTATGAATTTATTATTTAATTTACTTAATAAAGTATTTTATTTTAAAATTCTCTTTTGTAATTTTGAGTTTATTTTCACCGTTAAAACTAGTTTTATTTACGCAATATATTTTTTTTTATAGATAGATCCGACAAATGACTCCACCCCTCCTGATGTTAAGTGATGGTGAAGTCCAGACGTGAAGATAGCTGGTACAGCAGTTCTACCTGCCACATGAGCCATCCTCACCTTGTAATATTTGAAAAGGATACTTACTTTAAAATAAAAATAAAAACATTTTTTTAATAGTTTTTTTTTAGATTTTGTTTCTCAATGCAAGGTTTTACGCTACAATAACTTCATCAATGTCACTTTTAATATTTTATTCTAAGGAATTCTCATTAGGCAAGATTTTTTTTAACTAAAGATGAACGACTATTCTGAGAAATCTATCTTAACCGTTATAATTTTCCTTAAAAGTTCATAAAAATCACTATTATAATGATTTTTTCCAGGCCATGGTTTAGATTTTGGGGGGGGGGGGGGGGGGCACCCTACTCGAACAAAAATTAGCACTTTAAAGTTCAATATTTGCAAACGGATCCCTAAATCGAAAAATAGTCTTAAAACACCAAGTAACTTTAAAGGACCTATTCAACGGTACCCCACACGATGAGGTAAACGATGAAAAAAATAATCATCCCCAGGTTACATGTATGGAGCATAGCAAATTATATTAAAATAGCATTACCATAGCAAAAATATTTTTCAAAATTTTTGTTCTATCATATTGTCGGTGTAATTGATAAACATACAATTTCATTTTTCTAGTGCTAACAGTCTCCAAGCAAAACCGGGGACGGGCAGACAGACGTCATGATGAATCTATAAGGGTTCCTTGTCAGGACTACGGAACCCTAAAAATGAAGGTTACAGCTCATTAGACTCACCTGGCACCACACCAGCACTCAACACATGCGGTTGATATTCTTTGTATAGATTTCTATGGGTATACTGTCACTGTGTCACAAGGTCACTACAATAAACTCGCTCGCTCGCAAGCTGTCTTCGCGCGGGCGGCGGGTGGACAACTCGGTCACGGTAATCTAATATATAAAATTCTCATGTCCCGGTGTTTGTGGTTAAACTCCTCCGAAACGGCTTTCCCGATTCTCATGAAATTTTGTGTGCATATTGGGTAGGTCTGAGAATCGAACAACATCTATTTTTCATCCCCCTAAATGTTAAGGGTAATCCACCCCTATTTTTTTTTTTCAATTTTAGATTTTTTTTTATGATACATCATACAAAAATACATTCATCCCTAAATTTTCCACTTTCTACCACCAACCCCTATTTTTTTATGGCGGTACGAAGTTCGCTGGGTCAGCTAGTAATAATATCTTTATATATATAATTCTTCTGTGAGTGTGTATGTCACTGAACTTCTCTTAAACGACTGGACCGATTTTGATGAAATTTTTTGTGTGTGTTCAAGGGGATCTGAAAATGGTTTAGATTCACAATTTTGTCCGCTGGACAACCCCTATTTTTTTAGGGCGGTACGAAGTTCGCTGGGTCAGCTAGTATATAATATTACCGTGACTCGGTGACCACCCGTTGCTCGCACGTTTGCCGTATGCTGGCCGCTAGTTGTAAACGCGCAGCTCTTGGGTGGACTGCACGCTGCCTGCGAGTTGACAACGCATAGCATTAGTAACGTAATGTTAATTTCATCACAATTTCAAGTTTTACGTTTACACGTAAAAATGTTTATAGGGCTAAATATAAACTGGATATCGACTAAAAAAAGATACTGAATTGTCATAATCAACTAAGGCAAAGACAGTTATAGTTTTATAACATTCTGGAGAATCGGGTGCTAATAATAATTGTTGTGACTCAGATTTAATGGTGTGCCGTTGGAAAATTTACAGAATAGCAGCGGCCGTAGGGAGATGCTATCCGCCTGGAATACCTCTAGACAGGGCTTGTTTACCGGTTAATTTTCAAACCTAAATCAGTATCAAGTACATTAGGAGCGTTTTATTTAGGATTGGCTCTACCTTAACCTTAAAAAAAGAACGGTTTTCCTAAAAAACGAAATCAAATAGGTTTTGAATCAATTTAGCGGTTTTTTAAGGGTTTTATTTCGCTCTTACTGACAGCATCGCCTTCGCGGTTTCAATTCAAATTTATAATGATTTTATGTCAGTTTCTTTCCAATTACAGAGCGAGTGAGTGAAGTAGTGTGTCAGTACACAACTACAAAATGAATAACTTGACTCACTAGACGCTAGCAAACGTATCAATAAATGCATCAATCTCTGAGCATTAACAAGTTGTGACTTGATTAGTTCAAAAAAAAAAAACTTCAAGCGATGCCGACGCGTGCACGTGTCGCTCTGGATTAAACCGGTTTATTAAGGTTTTAGGTACCACTTTCATTTCGGACGCGCTCTGAACCAAACCTTTACTAAAAACCGGTATTAACCTTTATTTACCGGTATTTTCGAAACCGGTTACAAGCCCTGCATTTAGATGCACTCGCCAATTCTCGGCTTCGGTCAAGGGGACCTCCCTTAGGATTCCACCGTTCCCAAACCCGGTGACGCTCTAAAGGTCATCTGTGACCAACAGCATACACACTCAAAAAAAAAATAGCAGTGGCACATCACTAATTGCATGTAGTTACAATAATATTATTAATAAATTTAATGATTTCACTCACTCTCTACGGCATTCACTCTCTACGGCATGGAAACATTTACATTTACACAATAACATACTTATACTCCTCATTCATATACACACACAAAGTTCATCACACACAACACACACACACGCACATACACACACACGCACATACACACACCACATGCACACCCACACACACAAACTCCCCTATAACTATAGTTTTAGTTTGATGTAAATGTAAATTCATCTCTTAGCTTAATTCTTGTAACGGTGATGGAAGAGCGGTGCCTCCTGCTACAGGTATCGCTATACTTAATAGGAGTGCACCAACAATGTAATTAGATAAATAGGTTAAGTTAAAGAGATGAAATGATCGTAGTGCATGGACATAGTGTTTCTTGTAATTTGTTATTTGATGGGTATGAGTCAGTTTTTGTAACAATATGGTACGTATCTAATGCCGCTTCCTATATACTAAATACAAAATTTATTGTAACTATATATCTATATTCTAAATGATGTAATGGAAGGTGACTTCAGAGGTATCTCTGAAGCCATATTTCAACTTGACGACTCTGTATATATCAATAGAGGGAGAAAAAAGTAGCCCTTGCTGAGTTTCTTGCCGGTTCTTCTCAGTACAAGGTCTCCCGCCGTAGTTTTGCGAACCGATGGCGTAGCTTCTTGACCTTCACAAGTGCTTGTAACAGCCTTGACTGAAGAAGAACCACCAGAGAGACGGCAAAACGCCACAGATATACCGTAGAGGTCCCACAAACTCGTACTAAACGGTTTGCTTCCACCTATATAGTCAGAACAGCTAGGTTGTGGAACTCTTTGCCGGAATCTCTGTTTCCAGTCACCTATAATCTGGGGCTCTTCAAGTCGCGAGTCAATCGGTTTCTTCTAGGCAAGCGCGTCCCACCTTAGGCTGCTACGTCGCTCTTCATCAGTCGCGTGGCCGTCAAGCGTAAGCCTATTTACTGTAAAAAAAATAAAAATAAAAAAGAAATGACTTTTCATTTCATTTAATATTATAAGGTGTTTCATTTAATAAGGAGTTGCTAGTACTAACTAACATGACAAAATCATAAACTTTTTATAAACTCGAATTTTTCAGTTCTCAGCTGAACGGTGGCGGAATGTAACGCCCGCGTCAGGCGCGACACTCCGATTGTGTGCATTACGTATTCAGGAAAGTAAACAGGAGATTTCGATATTAAAGCCAAAACATATGGCATCGCTTAAGGCTTGTTTTATTAAAATGGGGCCGGGCGTTTCACATACGGCGCGGGTGGCGTCGATTTTGTAAATGCTAATGAATTAAGTAGCTCGTATAAATTTGGTGTTGTCGCAGATTGAAGGAAATGACTTGGCAAATTTTACATACAGTGTAAGGCGCTTTGAATAAAAACAAATTGCCTTTCAGGCGTGTTGGTGGTGTACTTGATGAGAAGGTTTTGGTGTGAAACATCTATTGTGCCGGTTGTGAGTAATGCTTATGGTCGGCGACGCTTATTGGCAAACACATATAAGTTTGATCAGATGAGCTTATTGTAATTATGCATCGTAATTTGGTCATTTGGCATTCATTTATTTATAATCAGGCTATATAATCCCATCGATAAATACCTTATAGTCTAACATATATACAGATATAAAACATTGTTGTTAGTAAATAAAATTATTAACTATGTTAGTAAACACCTAAATAACACGTATAGACGGCGACGTGTGACGCGAAGTGGTCAGGTAACCGGCCTCGAAACCGCCAGAACACTACACCTTTCGGCCAAAGATCTTCCTTCATGAAAGTCGCCAGATGTTCAGTCGGCACCCTCACCACAAATGAATTAAAATTCACATTGTGACGGGACTCCAACCGTACGACTCTCAGGGAGAACTTGGTCTTTATCCGCAGGTAATAATATAATAATCGTTTATTTCTCGTCACAACATTTTGGCATTGACAACATTTTTTTTTAAATAACTAATTACATTTTTATAGGCATATGGATGGATAGACATTTAACAATCGTAGTATGAATACCATTGCATACCTGATGTCATGAGAGATCGGTGTCTGAACTAAGCCGAGCTTGTATTTCAGAGCACCGGTCCCCCCTCCTTGGGATGGGTTAGGTTACAGCAATCTATTACAAATATGTCTATACAGCTTAGGACGTTAACATAAAGTAAAAAATCTACTTATTGTATACGAAAAATACAAAAAATAAATTGAGAAGGTGAATTTGCCATAGTATAAGGTACACAATCATGGTTATGACACAGCATTTATGGATATAGATACATACATCGAAACACACACACACTCAGACACATACAAATTATTATCAACTGTATACATGAATATAGATACATACATCCAAAATACATACACACTCGGACACAAAGTAACTATAATAATCAGGAAAAGCCAAGTTTTCACTTACTCCACGATCTCCTCTTCCTTCGTAGAGTAATGCAGTCGGGACACGTACAGCGACGTCGTCGGTATTGCAGTACGCAGCAGGTGGTTCGGTCCAGTCGGGGCAACACCACACAAATTGCGGTGAGCGGGCTTCTTCTTCTTCCTTTCCACCTTGATGAAGCCCTCTTCGTCGCAATTATATAAGCTACATTGATCTAATGATGAGACTACAAAAAACTTGGATTTCTTTCCGATTCCAAGACTCCAGTAACGTTGAATTTTTATGTTCTATTCGTTTTCTAAACCTGAGCAGCCAAGTACTCCACTGTATCTGCAATGGCGATGCAGCAGAAAAGTTTGCCGCTAGCCATTATAACCTTGACCATTATATTTGAGGAGCTCGATGGCGCAAGTGGTTAGCGCGTTCAGCTGCGATCGTTTTAAGCAACTTTCGCAATGGTCGGTCATTGGATGGGTGACCAAAAATTTACTATTTCGAGCTCCTCCGTGCTTCGGAAGGCACGTTAAGTCGTTGGTCCCGGCTGCATCTGCAGTCGTTAGCACTCGCCAATCCGCACTAGGCCCGCGTGGTGGGTCATGACCCAATCTCCCTATTCCATCCATAGGGAAGGCCTGTGCCCCAGCAGTTGGGATAGGCTTGTTGAAAATATATCGATGTATCGATATATCGATATTTTTTGTTCGATATATCGATATTTTTTGCCGATATATTTTGATTCGATATATCGATACATCGATACAAAATAACCAATATCGAAATTCGTATCAAAAACGATATTTTTTTAATTATTAGCGGCATATCACGATCTAACTAAATTCGTATCTGGAAAAATCGTAACTGGATCTCAGATTAATGATATACAACATATCTATGATCTGTGCGTATTTAGTATTGTCTATGTCATCATTCGAAAATAGGGTCTATTTTTAGGGAGATAATTTTCGTTCCATTATTATTCCGCGTGTCATATTTCGTGAGCGATATTTTTGGGAAAATTGGTCCGATATATCGATGTTTTTTTCGCGATATATCGAAGCCGATATTGATATTTTTTAAAATATCGATGTATCGATATATCGATATTTTTTTCAACTTTCGACATCCCTAAGTTGGGACATTAATAGGCTGATGATGATAATGATGATTATAACCTTGTCCGCCTGCACCCAATCCCGTAGAGCTCTTACTTAAAAACCCTATGTGGTGTGGATGTGTGGTTTTCCCTTGCCTTATGGGAAAGTCAAAACTGTACACTAACGATTTCTTTATTTTGATTTCTTTATGAAAAAAAAGATTACTAAATAAGATAAGCAGCCTTTTGGTAAGCTACCATCATTGCCAAGAGAAACATTAATTTTATCAGAGTACCATTCACATGCTACCTACTTTAAGTTTTTTATATTTTTTTATAGCTATAATTTTTATATCATTTACTACAATGAAAGCTCGATGGCGCAGGTAGTAAGCGCGTTCGGCTGCGATCGTTGAAGTTAAGCAACTTTCGCAGTAGTCGGTCATTGGATGGGTGACCAAAAATCTTGTATCTCGAGTTACTCCGTGCTTCGGAAGGCACGTTTAGCCGTTGGTCCCGGCTGCATCTGCAGTCGTTAGCAACCGCCAATCCGCACTGGGCCCGCGTGGTGGGTCATGACCCAATCTCCCTTTTCCATCCATAGAGAAGGCCTGTGCCCCAGCAGTGGGGACATTAATAGGCTGATGATGATGATGATGACTATAATGGAAAGTGACTTCATGAGTTATCCAATTTTGAAGTAATTTTTCAATTTGACGACTCCGTATATAATATAGGGAGAAAAAACAGCCCCTGCTGAGTTTCTTGTCGGTTCTTCTCAGTACTATTTCTCCCGCGCCGTAGATTTACGAACCGATGGCGTGGCTTGTCGACCGTCATAAGTGTTTGTTACAGCCTAGACTGAATAAACGATATTTATTTTTATTTTATTTTTATTGACCTTTAACTTTATTGACCAAAATATAAATATATAACATTGGTGCAAAAGGCGGACTTAATACTAAAAGCATTCTCTCCCAGTCAACCTTTGGTAAAAATGAAAAACACGATCGGCGGTATAAATAAGTATTTATAGTATGTATTTATGTATACAAATATATAAATACATACTATAAAAGGAATATAATACATACAAACAAAACACACTAATATTTAAATATATACAGTATACATATATATATATATATATATATATATATATATATATATATATATATACATATATATATATATATATATATATATATATATATATTGATTTTTTTTTGTTTCTTTATTGAAAACTCAAAATCAGAATTTGAGGATAAGGTAAGTACTAGAAACTCTTCACACTGAAAAGTAATACTCTGGGGTTTTTTTATAGCTAGGTAGGTAAATAATTCTACCCCACTTGATGTTAAGTGGTGGTAAAGTCCATGAGCTCTACTCTCTTTCTCCGAAACGAAATTTCGGTAACGAACGAATTTTAAACGATATTTCGCCAATGACTCTACTCTATTTCATTTTCGAACACGCACATAAAGTTCGAAATCACAGACAATTTTTGTGAACGAATGGAATGAGTCATGTTTGTGAGTTCTTTTATCTCCACTTTTTAGATTACCTGTTTTACTTGGAAACAATATTACTTTACTACAAAACTTCTTTAACAGTGTTAGCCGACTAATTTGTAGAGTTGATGCACTTCATTGTATGTCAACCTAAATTTGTCGTTTAATACTTTGAAGTGTTGGAAATATGAAAATTAATAAAAATTTGGTGTATTTGTTAATTTGACATGCTAAAAAATGTTCCTCACGCTAAGCAGCCTTGTTTAAAAATACTCTATCTGTCATTTTAGGCTTAATTTAAGCAAAAGTCCCAAAACGAAAATGCAAAAGGTAACACTTTTCATTTCGTCAATTTGAGGTTAAAATTTCGGCCAATTATATGTCAAATTCAACTTTTCGTTTGAAAGTTTTGTGAATTAGAGTAGGCTTGGAAAAATTAATTGTCAAACTATTTTCGAACGAACGAATTTTCGAAATGAAAAGGAAACAGAGTAGGAAACGTGGGAAATTTCGATCGAAATTTAGTTTTTCGTTGAAATAGAGTAGGCCTACAGATGCGAAGATAGCTAGTGCAACGGTTATGAACTGCCACATCAACCATCCCCACCTTGCGGGTCTGAAGAAATGCTTCTTCACGCCCCTTTTAAAGGATCCTATATTGTAGGAAAGAGCCACACGTGCGTGGGCAAAAAAAATCCACTTGCGAACAGTACGACAAAGAAATCAGTCACCAAATTTGCTTGTTTGCGTAGGAATATAACTTTGACAGGAGTTGGCAATACAAAACACGTTATGGCTGCGTTATATCTATAAGTGTCGCCGCACACGGGCCACCGACCACAACCACAAAACGCCGCCACCGGCATATTTCTTGTAGTTTTCATACATTTTATATGGACTCGCCACACACCGTACGCCGGTGGCCACCACATGCTACAAATCGTCGTTGCTCGCTTCTTGTGGCCCGCACCGGCCACTTAATACCGGCCATACACACTACGAGAAATCGTTACGATCAGACTGTACAGTTCGAACGGTACAGTTTATACGATTTCGTTTAGTATAGGAAACTGTGCAATTTTATAACATACACGCTACGATTTATCAGTACCGTTCGGACTGTACAGTCTAATCGTAACGATTTCTCGTAGTGTGTATGGCCGGTATAATGCGCCGATACAAAACGCCGCCACACGACACTCGCGCGATTTCCCACCCCTCTCTCCCTTACCTTAGTTGGCCGCTGTCGCGCGCTTCAGCCACTTTAGTAGCCGCTTCTAGCTTCTCGTGACGGCGTTTGTGGCTGTGGCGCGTGGTCCGTGTGCGGCGACACTAAGTATCAGTGTTATATCTAACAATCATAACAATTGGGTCAATTCCGGTAATTTTGATATGGGACATAAACACCTCCGATTTTACCAGAAACTTGTATTCGATCTCTTTTGGGCGGAAGTTTAATTATAAGTCACGCACTCGTTTCTGATTATGTGAATTATGCACCCCTTCTTATAACAAGTACATTTCCATAAAGGATTCGGGGATGTGTGTAGTGTAGTTTCTAAGCGGATGTCGTATTTTATTTGTAAAACTAGCTAGGCAAGAATTGTATTGCCCTTTTTTATTATCTATACTTATAATAAATTAGTAGAGAGGTCAATTCTGTACATGAAATATATTTTCAAAATAACTATCAGGGGGTGATTAGTGATCGATACTGATGCCAAAAATGCAATCAATAAAATTTTTGTCTGTCTGTCTGTCTGTGTGTATGTTCCTTATAGAAACAAAAACTACTCGACGGATTTTAACGAAACTTGGTACAATTATTCTTCATACTCCTGGGCAGGTTATAGTATACTTTTCATCACGCTACAATCAATAGCAGCAGAGTAGTGAAGGGAAATGTTGGGAAAACGGGAGAAGTTACTCCATTTTTTAAGCTTCCGTCGCGTGTGCAGCCTTAATGGTTAAAGTTACATAGAAATCATGTATGACGGAAATATTCTACATAAAAGTGTCTAAAAAATATCCCGCAACAGCATATGTCTATCTTTTATGGTTGACTCACAATAACACGTGTAATTATATAAATAAAGTCATTGTTTATAGCACAAGCCTGAGAACAAAAACTATAGTTTCGCTTCGGTGTAGAGCTGTAGCTCTACACCGAAGCAAAGCGAGGGCGGGCCACTAGTTATGAATAAAATACTTAGATAAAATGTAAATAACACAAGTAATAAATAAATAAAAACTACAAATAATCTAACTCGGCCAAGGACGACATTATTTTTCTAGTAAAAAGTTTTTTGTACATTTAAAAAAAAGTATTTAAGCTAGATAAGGACTAAAACAGGAGACTACATTGTTTATCAACTCAGGTATATACAGGGCGTCCCACGGGGAAAAGTGGGAAAGTATATTAAATATTGAAGATAGGATATTTTACTGAAAGAAGACATCATTTTATTTTTAATAATAACTAGAACTGCATTCACAGATTTTTTATAAATCGCCTGCTACACCTGGGAATCAAACTCGTGAAATAAAAAAAAACACGACGTATTTTATGATAACCATCGAAAGGGGTAATCATAAAGATTATTTTTTCCTTAATAACATAACATTATAAATTAAAGAAAGATCACGAAATTAAAATATTGTTCAGGAAAATTTTCTCTTTCTTTTCCGTGCTTCCAACAGTTATCATTTCAAAGTATTTTCTAACTAGTACCTGCTCACTTAATAATACCAGATTTGCTTATTCATAATAAGGTTTTCATATTGATTATTATAATTTCATCCCAATACTTTTTCAGAAAAAAATAATAAAGCGTTTCTTATACTATCCTTGCATCATTTCTTTGTTATTCTAGTATACGTTCAATTAAAAAAAAATCAAATTTCGTGATTTTTCTTTCATTTAAAATACTATATTATTTTGTAAAAAAAACTATCGTAATGATTAGAAAAAAATACGTGTTTTTTGTTTCCCATTTCACGAGATTGATTCCCGGTTGTGGCAGGCGATTTTTTAAAAATTGTGTATGCAGTTCTCTTTATTACTAAAAATAAAATGATGTCTTCTTTCAGTACAATATCTTCATTATTTAATACTAGCAAACCAGTGAACCAAATGTTGACCAAAACCTGATTTCTCGAAAACCGGAAGTGCTACGTTACTCAAATCCGGTTTGTAAACTTATCAGACTATTCTTAACTTATAACTTAAATATTCTCTTTATCTATCTGTTACGGTTTGGCCGCTGAAACAGCAACACAGACAGACGGACTTGTCTAATAGATAAGAGATACTATCCCTCCGTGTGACATACCTGTGAGACACCCTGTATATATAATTTTATAAGATTTAGGTCCGTATTATAGAATGACAACTAAGTGTTGATCTTTACTTGAGTACAGTTAGTAAGGGATGTCGCTATGTGCTATATATAGCGACATCCCTTTCTAACTATGATCAAGACTAGATCAATCACTGAGAATCTTTCTATAATACGGGCCTTAGATTGTGATTCAGATTTATTGGTGTGCTACCGGAAATATTCAAAATTCCCAGTATTTTTATTCGGTGTTTACCTTTTTTTTTCTTTTTATACGCAGGCAAAAAATACTATTTACAGACGACGGCGCCTTTAAGAGGCACACAGCCGAACGGACCTCACACCTGGCTCCCGCAAGCCTAAAGAGCTCCAGGAGTGGCTGCCCACTGAGGACCCCGTAATCTTTACGGGCGCTTTACGGCATAATATCCTTAGATTAAAACAAAAAGGGTAGATACGGCACTAGCCTCACAAAAGTGATCCGCATGAATTGTGGTCCACGACCCTAATCGCTTTAGTCACAACTTGACATGCAGACGACGTACATGTGAACGCCAAAAAGAAATATTGCTAATATTTTGTGTTTATATGATATAACAATGCCTAAGTGTGTTTTTAAAAAGTGCTCAAATAGCTCAAGAACTAAAAATAAAACCCACGGCATCACTTTTCATTCGTAAGTACTATAAAATATATTTTTTCATAAAAATTGCTGTTTGTTTTGAATCTTATCCGGTAGTGACGTCGAGTACTGGTCGCGTGATTGGTCGGTAGTGCAGTGACGCGGATCTCGCCGTCTCGTTCGCGCTGCCGTTGAAACTTAACGTGCTGTTTCGCTCGGGTCGGTAATGCAGTGACGCGGATCTCGCCGTCCCGTTCGCGCTGCCGTGGGATCAGTTTTTGTTTGATGCAAGTATGAGCGTACCGTATCTACCGTTTTTGTTTTAATCTAAGATAATATCCGATAAAAAACCCTGCGAACACCCTCTAAGCTGCTTAGCGCGAAGCCGCGGGATTCTTCCGCGTCATTCCGTGATTACCTGGTTACGGCACATCCTAAACAACGGTAGCAACTTATATTATAAGGTCAACTTGACAGTACTTGCTAACATAACTTACTTGAAATTACAAGAAGTGAAAACTGCTTCCCCGAAACCTCGTGTTTGCGGTAGGAACTCAATGATTTTATAAACAGCGGAATACTGTTAGTACAATATTGCAGCGTGAAATATCCGCACAGTAATTATGCATGCAACTGACCAGATCGCGATGGCACGCAACACTTTAACAACTACGATGTACAAAACTTACTTTTGTCAATTACCACCAAACGAAGTAGTTTCTTCATCACCAGCCTATTAATGTCCCCACTGCTGGGGCACAGGCCTTCCTTATGGATGGAATAGGGAGATTGGGCCATGACCAACCACGTGAGCCCAGTGCGGATTGCTGGGTGCTAACGATTGCAAATGCAGCAGAGATAGTAAATTTTTGGTCATCCATCCAATGACCGAGAACTGCGAAAGTTGCTTAACTTCAACGATCGCAGCCGAACGCGCTATCCACTTACGCCAAGTAGAAATCAATATATCTTTATTCAAATTGGATGTATAGTACAACACTTTTGAATCGTCCAAACATTTTTTTCCCTACCACTCGTTATTGGACATATTTTTTAGCTGCGGAGAAAAACGAACGAAAAAAACTCCACAACATTAAAAGCATAATGTAACAACATTTACAAATCATTATGTTGTTACAACGATAATACAATTATGATTTATTTAATATAGAAAACCTGTTGGAATGATTGGAACAGTTCAAACCCAAGCATTTTTGTCTGTAATATAATCAGACACTTTGTAATAAGCTTTTTTAATAAGTGCTTTTTTTATACTATCTTTGAATTTATTTATGTTTAACTCTTGGATATGGCTTGGGACATTATTTATAAGCGAACACAAAGACCTTTAAACGAATTATTGATTTTGTGAATCCTAGTAGCAGGTAAAGTTAGTTTATTTTTGTTTCTTGTATTAAGTGTGTGAACATCACTGTTTTTAAGAAACAAATTAATATTTTTTCTTACAAGTAATAAATTTTCGTAAATGTATTGTGATGCGACCGTCATTATACCAAATTCTTAAAACCTATCTCTTAAGGAATCCTTAACTTGAAGATTATAAATTTATCGAATAGCTCTCTTCTGCAGCACAAAAATAGTTTAAATGTTGGATAGTTTCTTACCTAAGATATACCTCTTGTGGGTTAGCGAAAGACACACACTCTCTCTCTCGCTCATTGCCTAATCCGACTTTAATGACGATGACGCTATATGTGATAGTGTTTAGTTCTAAGTTGTCGTTTGTATCCTCTTGATAAAGTAAATAAAATAGCAGTGGGCCTATTTCTAACAGGAGCCTTTAAACTTAATAGTATATTTGACAACAGTGTCCCATACATTATCTTTCCATCTGATGCTAAGTGTAAATGTAGACCAGTCGCGACGATAGATGATGCGGCAGAAGGTATGTCGCTCCAGCCATCCTCACCTTACCAGCCCGGCGGTGTTACCAACCCCTACCAAAATTTTCCCCTGAGTATTTTTTAAATTCCCCTAAATATACATTTTTTAAGTACCTACTTATTACCCAAATTATCATAAATTAAAACGTTACATATTTAGTAACATTAAATTATTTTATTGAATAAATACAGTTTCCGAAAGGACAATCAAACGAAAATGAGCTGACAGGCTGTTTAGCTATTTTTTAACTTTAGTCCATACAGCCTTAGGAAACAACCCGCCACACAGTCAGTTCAGTCGTTTCATATCGTTGTGCGTTCCATTCTATGCAAAACTGTAAGATAACACGCTTTGTTTTTCGATTTAAGTGCAAGTTTTGATAAAAGCCCCTAAAAGAACCCCCAAAAAATTCCAGCCCCTAAAAAGTCCGTTTTAACACTTCTAGCCCCTAAATTTGGGGGCAAAACCCCTAAGTTGGGAACCGTGCAGCCCGGAATGGCTCGGCCGGTTCCAGGGCTCCGTGGGGCAGAGGACTGCCCCTACCCCGCGGAACCCTGGAACTCTACTCAACAAATATATAGAAATAGATAAGGATATACTATTGTCAAATTCAGTTTAAGGTTTAGAGTCAAACATTACAAACTTTAGTCAAAATTAAAAGTCAATTGCCTTTTCTGAGTTAACACAAGAAATAGTTGGTAAGTGAGGGAAATGCCAGCGGTAGAAGTGACCCTTAAGCCTACACTTTGATCTTGAGAAGAATTGCAAACAGTGGCGTCCTAGATAATGTTGGGAATTCCTCTCTTTATCACGGGACCTAACCAACTTCTGACTTAACTTCTTCTTACTTCGTTCTACTATTAACACTGTTATGATAATATGCTGATGGCTGTCATTTTTTTTATTTTTCTTCCACATATAATTCATAATTAGTATAGTCATGTAGTTAATAGTATTTATAGCACATAGTGACCTAAACCCGCACTTTACGCACGCTTTTCCGTGACCTAAGTTGCCTATTTCTGCACGGTGTGTAAATGAATTGACCAACTTCACTCATGTAGAATTAGTACATTACGATACGCGTAACTTAACTTTACTATGCCAATCAAGAAATAAACGTTCATGGATACATTGAAATTCTATTTTTTCCTTTTGAAATATACTTTCAAAATGGTAATCTGAACCGGAATTCTTTCTATTCAGAGTTTGACTTGCAGTCTGTATTGCAATTCTTTGTGATTGCAATACATGAATTTTACTTTCAAAACACTATATACGATACTTGTGGCCTAAGTTGTCTATTACTGCACGGCGTTTAGCACCCTCGCTCCGCTCGGGCGCTAACTTCACGCCGTGCAATAATGTGCAACTTCGCGTATCGTAATGTACTATTATTTTTATATTGATCCTCTCTTTGGTTGCTCATATTTTACCGCCATACTGGTTTATTTTACCCTTACTGGTTGACTGATATAGAATGCACTTTGATTATTTACTCCCTAGATGGAGCGTGGCAGCGCAGATGCGTTGAAAAAAATATCTCCCAACTAGTGGGGTTTAAGTCGTTTCCCGCCACTTAGTGGTCAATGCGACGCTGAGCGATACGCAAGTCGTTAACGAGTTTCGTGTTGAAAATATTGCTTTAAAATGCCGAGTTGCGCGATAAAAGTTTGCCGAAATGAGAAAAAACGCATAAAAACCAACGATGTCACTTACCATTGATAAGCAACTCATTATTCACCTTCAAAACATAAAACTAAAACATCATATTAGTTAAAAAAAAAAGACTAAATCTTGACATTTTCAAAGTGATGTCTGTGACTTATTACAAAAATTAAAAAAAAAATAAGTAAGTATAGCGTATGTAACTGCTTGATGTTTAAATCTAAAGAAAATATAACTAGAAAAAAATCCACGCGGACCAGGCAGCAGACGGGACTCGAACCCGCACCCTTCGCAATCCGGGCGAATGCACTGACCAGTTATGCTACCGCGGCCCTCACGGGCCGCGTCGAAATTCTTCTAGCCATTCTTAAGCTGCAAGGCAGCGCCATCTCTTCGCATTATAGGTAACCCACAATGTCAAATGAATACTTTTACAAGTATTAAACATTTGAAAGAAGAAATAGCAATTATAGTTATAATTTTTATTATTTTAAAGCATGTAACTGCTTGATGTTTAAATCTAAAGAAATTATAACTAGAAAAAATTCCACGCGGACCAGGCAGCAGACGGGACTCGAACCCGCACCCTTCGCAATCCGGGCGAATGCACTGACCAGTTAGAATGGCTAGAAGAATTTCTTTCATAACTGGTCAGTGCATTCGCCCGGATTGCGAAGGGTGCGGGTTCGAGTCCCGTCTGCTGCCTGGTCCGCGTGGAATTTTTTCTAGTTATATTTTCTTAAGTATAGCGTAATCAAAAGAAAGTTCCAAAGTGGAGTTCCAAAAATCAGGAAAGAGCTTCGATGAAAAAAATACTGATGACGAACAAGTGCAGTTAGGACTTTTTACCTGTTCTCAGGGCTTGACAAAATGTCATTTGTTGCGAAGGTATAAATAAGTTATATGAAAAATCTGAAAAATGTATAAGGCTCTATTGAAAAGGATAAATAATTTCATGTTTAATTTCTGCCATCTCCCCCTTCATCTCGAGCATTGTGCGACAGGAAAATCATACGGTTCTATCCTAGTATTATTTCCTCAATAAAGTGGTGGCCTAACCTGCTAACAAACAATCATCGTGCCGAGAAACAATGAATGACATTTCGCGAGTGTAATATACAAGATTCGCGTGTTTTGTTTTAGGTGTCACGCATACAAGTATATAAAACCTGTGTTAACGCCATCTATCCTTCGACGAGAGAAGCTGCAATCGCTCCATCATCATAGTCCGTTCATACATTCATCCCTCACTCATTAGTTTTATATACATTCATTCTCCCCCTTGCAATTCCAATTCAAAAAGACAACGTACGCGCATATTTTTAATAATATCTGTATTTTACTATGAATAATATTCTACAATCTCAATATGCGATTTTTTATTGAGAAATTCACGTAAAGAAGACGCTAAGCTATCCAAACAACCTGGCCTGTTTTCATCGCTGTGATGATTATCTAGAGAGTAAATAATCAAAGAGAATGCATTAAAACATCAAGTTCGCCATATACTATTTTTATGGTAATAAAGAATAAATAAATATATAATATAATTCACAATGGAAGTCGTTTGCAATTTATCCAATTAATCGATTTTAATGTAATCCTAAGCTTTCTTACATTTGGCATCCTAAATTTATTTGCTACTCATCCCGTTCTGAAGCCTTCGTTTAAAATTTCCCCTCGAACCGACGGTCAGATCGGGTTTTAATTAAAAAGTAGAACAGGCATTAGCGAGCCGAAGAAGTTTGTGAACCTCAAAGGCAAACACCGGATCCCCGAGTTGTATCACGCGAGTAAAGAAGGCACAAAGACAAGGCGTCATACAATTGCGCATGTGTGAGTGAGCACTGGCCGCTCAGAACAAGAACTAAAGCGTAGAAGTAATGCGAATTAGAGCGTACAGTCCCATCAGTGTTGCCAGGTCTCCAGATTTTACAGGAGATCTCTCTTTTTTCTGAAATTTCTCCTGTTTTACTGTTTTTCTACATGAACCCTTTTTTTCTTAGAATACGATTTTCTTTTTTAAATTGCATGTTAAGTTGCATTTTCCGCCGTTAATAATGTAGGTAACCTAAATAATTATAAAATAAATGTTATTGTCTAAAAAAAACTAGCTTTGAGGGGCGGCAGAAGCCACAGAAACACATTCGTTACTGGTTTTCATCTTGATTTGATTTACCAATTCTAGGGGGGGGGGGGGGGGCATTTGCATCTACTGTTTTTCTTGTACCTCTTTTCATACATCTACTGTTGTTTTTCTTTAAGGCCTCCCGATTTTTTAAAATCGGACCTGGCAACACTGAGTCCCATAGACTATGGAATGAATACATCAAAGAAATGATTTCCAAATAAAGTATTACTCAACCAAATAGCGTTATTAGTGGCGTATTGGCAGATTGCATTTGACATAAGATCGCTTTTTGATTTGGTATCGTAAAGGTATCCAATTTGACGTTTGCATAGCGGTACGCATGCTGTTTATAGTGTGTTTCATTCATAACAACATACATTTGCCCCTTTTTGGTCTATATGTATAAATAAGATATCTCTATGAGACGACCTTATAAGTTGATTTTAAACTCTCTCTGTCTTAGATTAAAACAAAAAAGGACGTTCCGGCACTCGCGGCTTAAAAGTGATCCGCTTAAATTATGGTGCATGGCCACAATTCGCTTTAGTCATAATTGGACATCCAAACACGATGCATAACAATATTGAGTATATTTTTCGTTGTAAAGATAAGACAATGCCCTCGATGCTTTTATAAAGACAACAAATAATTCAAAACCAAATAACAAATGTCACGGCAACACTTTTCATTCGTAACAGTATAAAAACATTTTTTTTCTAAAATCACGGTTTGTCATGTAGGAAGGCCAAAGGGGAAGATCTTCCTCCGAGCTGGGTGATGTTAGCTCGAGGAGGTGAGTGATTATTTCCTCCGTGTTAGCTATATGTGGGGCATATAGATGTCGCTGCCATAGTCATGAATGTTAATTACTGATTTGCCATTTTTATCAAGAAAAGGACAAAAGTACAGCTCAGCTGTCTATAGAGAGAGAAAATAAAACGCAGTCGGTTTCGCTCGCGCTGTGTTGAAGCGTATAATTCTGTCTCGCTCGCTCGATTGAATGTTTATTTACAGAAGTGTGCGTGTGTGAGAGTTGCTTATGTAGTTGAGTCGGATCATATTTTATTAGATGATATTATGAGCGTACCGTATCATTCCTTTTTGTTTTACTCTAAGCTCTCTATGCTTTGGTCAGAGACTGGCGGCTTGTCGCGTACGCAGAGAAATATTTCTATTGGGCAGCCAGTGCTCACTCACACAGGCGCACTGCATGAAGCTTTGCCTCTGTACGTTTTTCACTCAGGTGGTTGTATCGGCAGTGTTCGCACCGGGCCGTGGGCATCTGAACTGCACCGATATTGTTGGGGCGGAATTGCCCTTCGGGATAACTTGTGAACTCTTATTCTGCTCCACGCAGATGTAGAAAACTTTTCTCTTATCGCCGCTTTACCTTTCCTCCTGAGAATCAAGTACGCTGGTCAGGAATATTGGGCCACGATCCACCATGCGAGCCCAGTGCGGATTGGTGGGTGCTAAAGACTACAGATGCAGCTGGGACCAATGGCTTAACGTGCTTTTCAAAGCAAGGAGGAGATCGAGATAAAAAGTTTTTGGTCACCCATCCAATGACCAAAAACTGCTGAACTTCCACAATCGGAAGCCAAATTCGCTAACCACTAGCGCCATCGAGTTCCTCACGCATCTGATTTTAAGAGTTTAAGAGTATGTGAAGTCGTGTAGATTGACGACCTCCGTGGCCGAGTGGTAAGTACTTAAGGTTACAAGGTATTTTTTTAACTTTGGGGCTAGGCTAACTGGTGTGAGTGCTGTAAAAAAAAGATAGCTGATGCGACAGAAATTAATTCGCTCCAGATTATGTTTTTATTTATTTTTAAGCATTTAACTGCTAGATGTTTATATCTAAAGAAAAGTTTTACTAGAAAAAATAAAAAGAAATTGTGGGTTACCTACAATGCGAAGAGATGGCGCTGCCTTGCAGCTTAAGGCTGGGAAATTTGGACGCGGTCATCAGGGCTGTGGTAGCATAATTGGTCAGTGCATACGCCCGGATTGCGAAGGGTGCGGGTTCGAGTCCCGTCCAGCGTCTGTCGCTCCAGAGTTTTGTAACGAAGTTCCTATTTGGACGGTGTGGCGGATGAGGGCTCCCTAGCCCCCTCCCTTTTCCCTAAAAGATCTGTCACTACACCTAGGGAGGTAGCTGTCTAGGAGAGTCGCTATAGAGTAGCTATCTAGGCAGCTGGGTGGGAAGCTGGACAGGCAGCTAGTTGGGCGACCAATGACGGCGGTGGTTGTAGACTCGGTTTAAAGTTTTGGCCAATTGTTTGAAATGCAATGAAAAATTCTTTATAGGCCATCATAACAATAGAATATGACAAGAATAAAAGTACTTATTGATCTATAGACGATCAACCAGTTTGACGGAATCGGGGGATCAGGCTGTGACCCACCACGAGGCCCCAGTGCGGATTGGTGGGCAGGATATTTCTTTTTGATGGAATCCGGAGATTGGGCCATGACTCGCAACGTGGGCTTAGTGCGGTATGAAGAAAGAAGGTAGTGTAAAAACTATTTTTAACTTCGTTCCAACCAATTATTTCACGACACTACGCAACTTTTATTTTATATTTATAGTGAACGCGAAAGTTATAGGGTGGTTAGCGCGTTCGGCTGAGATCGTTGCAGCTAAGCAACTTTCGCAGTGGTCGGTGCTTGGATGGGTGACCAAACTCTTCTATCTCGAGTTCTTCCCCACTTCGGAAGGCAAGTTAAGCCGTTGGTCCTCGCTGCATCTGCAGTCATTAACACCCGCCAATTCGCACTGTTGGGTCATGGCCCAATCTCCCTATACCATCCATAGGGGGGGCCTGTGCCCCAGCAGTGGAGACATTGATAGGCTGATGATGATGATTATATTTAAACAAATGTAGGAACTGCAAATAATGTATTCGTTCTAAATACGCACCTAAACTTGTGATATAACCACTAATGTCTAATGTCCCTTTGCCTTCGATTGCGCGATTTGTGCAATGCGGGCTCTAATAATGGGTACAACAATAAAAGAAAGATTAAAAATATAAACACAGGCTGTATTTATAGCCTATCTAGGG
The DNA here is from genome assembly GCA_902850365.2 of Chilo suppressalis. Lineage (NCBI taxonomy): Eukaryota > Metazoa > Arthropoda > Insecta > Lepidoptera > Crambidae > Chilo > Chilo suppressalis. The sequence goes on from OU963894.1 coordinate 3,821,249, forward strand.
CCAGTTGTACTTTTTCATTCTAAGACTACTGCCTTATGTAAAAAATATAATAAAAATAAATTCCAGTACTTTGTCTCGTTTTAATAGCTGTAAATTTTTTGTACTTTATATGTTTTTTTTGGCACGAATAAAAATTATTATTATTATTATAAAAATATAAAATTGGAACGATTATAATAAGTTTAAACTGAAGTAAAACTTACAATATTGCTTGTAAAATTTTGCGTGCAAATAAGACGACTAGCCTACCGAGACGGAAAGTGCATTTTCGATTTTCTTTAGTTGAGGGATTGGAAACCTGCCACTTTTAATCCCGGACAAAAGATCAGGACGGACCGAACCAGAAGGACCAAATCATTTTTTATAATACCTATATAAAGTTCGGTAACAATTTTAAAATTATATTTGGCAGCTCGTTCTATTAGTCATCACCATTAAAAAAACGACATGGTCTTTGATGGATCCAAAATACAGAAGCGATAAAAATGATGGTTTTAAACTTATTTTAATTTCTGATGTGCATCATGTACGTGACTATTTATTCATAAAAAAATCACTGAAAAATAAATCCTCAGATTGTTCTGTAATTTGAGCTAATAATCTAATGAAAATAAATAAGTACTACAGACATTACAAAAATTGGTGGCGTGCATGTTTGCATTATACACACACACACACACACCTCACACACGCTCGCACACGCGCACGCACACACACACACACACACACACACACACACACACACAAACTTCACAACCAGCACTACAAAATCATATAAATGTGAAACTAGATTTCATCGTTTTTCTCCTTTTTTTGCTTATGTAACACTTTCTTAAGCGGGGAGAGGCTGGTGCACTGAGACACAGGCGTCAGCTTAGTTTGTGCACCAGTTACTCACAATCTTAGTCCTAAGTTTTATAATCTGTTACTCACTAAGCATGTATAAGATTGTGGAGAGAAAATAAAGTTTATTATTATTATTATACAACAGCCTCCTGAACTGGACTGGACTCGCGTCCATCTCGTCAAAGACACAAAAATAAATTACAACCATTTTAATATTTATTAATTAATTATTTAATTTAAATTTGAATTGTAATAACATAGTTTTAAGCTTCCATTTTTACGAACACTATATGGACTGTGGTTCGAAATAAACATATTTTATTTTATTTTTATTTATATCTTTATTATTATTTGTCTAATGCACGCTGATTAAAGTACAGGTGACATTATTTCGGCCGGATGTGTAGAAAGGAACGAGTCTGCGGAAGGTCTGCGCAGGAGCGTTTCGAAACACAGCCGTTCGACGGGATCGCATGACATACACTTGTTGTAGTTCAACTTGAGGTTCGATTCTGGTATTATCTGTCTTACTTTATGTTGGTAGCCCTTTTTTTTTTTTTTTTTTTCTAACAATAAGAACAAGGCTAATATGAGAACACTACATAAAGATTTACTGATTTGAGGAATCCGCTAATGTTCAGACCTGTTATTTATTTTATTTATTTATTTATTTGATCACCAACAAAGTTACACTTAGACAATTCTTATTTACACATTTATAGTACGACACTTTATTAGTGGAACTTTAATTATAGGCGATTACGACATGCAATTTACACATAACTAGCAATTAAATCTTATAAAAATTTCATAATTACATTAATTTCAATACAAAACAATTATGAATAAAAATAAAATTTAAATTATCAATAATTGAACAACATCAATTAAATAAATTTTTGAAAAATAAATTAATGAAAATAAATCAATGAAAAATAAATTAATGAAAAATAAATATGATTTAGTTAATCTTTCTACGTAAGTCTAGCCAGTAATAGTACCGTTATCGTAATTTTATCTTTACTAATTTTTGTAAACAGGAAAGATTTGTTTGTTTGTTTGTTTGTATTTAATAGGCTACTAGGAAACTATTGGACTAATTTGAAAAAATATTTTACATTTATAATCCTACATTATCCATGATGAACATATCATCATGAGCCTTCTAATGTCCCCACTGCTGGGACACAGGCCTTCTCTATGGATGGAATAGGGAGATTAGGCCATGACTCACCACGCGGGCACAATGCGGATTGGCGGGTGCTAACGACTGCAGATGCAGCCGGTACCAACGGCTTAACATACCTTCCGAAGCACGGAGGAGCTCAAGATAGTAATTTTTTTTTGGTCACCCATCCAATGACCGACCACTGCGAAAGTTGCTTAACTTCAACGATCGCAGCCAAAAGCGCTAACCACTTGCGCCATCGAGCTCCTCGATGATGAACATAGGGTACGGAGTATTTTGAATAAGTTAGGGTTCGGTATGAGAACTTCAAAAACAAACGACTGAAAAAACGCCAAAATAACCTACTATCGCACGAAAGTCAATACAATAGAGCAAAGTGATGTACTAACGTTTTATAGAGGACATCGATATCTACAAAAATGGAATGTTAGTACCCATTTTTGTAAAATTTTTCATCGTCAGGTCGTAACGTTGCCATTGTATAGTATGCCATTGTATATACATGCCTCGATAAATTGGCTGTCCAACAAACAATCACACAAATATAAAGGCGAAAGTTTGTGAGTGTGTATGTTTGTTACTTCTTCACGTCTAAACGGCTCGAGCGATTTTAATAAAATTTGGTATGTAGTTAGCTGACTCCCTGGATTCACACATAGGCTACGTTTTACTGCAGGAAATATCCCTAATAAACTGCGGGTAACACCGTGGGGCATAGCTAACTTATATATAAAATTCTCGTGTCGCGGTGTTTGTGGTCAAACTCCTCCGAAACGGCTTCCCCGATTCTCATGAAATTTTGTGTGCATATTGGGTAGTTCTGAGAATCGGACAACATCTATTTTTCATCCCCCTAAATGTTAAGGGTAATCCACCCCTAATTTTTTTTTTTTATAAAAATTTTAATTTTTTTTTAAATTTTTTTTATTATACATCATACAAAAATACATACATCCCTAAATTTTCAACTTTCTACCACCAACCCCTATTTTTTTATGGCGGTACGAAGTTCGCTGGGACAGCTAGTAATTATATAAAGATCGTCATTGTGTACAATACAAGCTTGAGAACAAGAACTATCTCTACACTACAGCTGTACACGAGTGAATTAATGGCGAGGGCGGGCCATTAGTATTTTAATGTATAAACTTGGGAGACTTATTAATCAAATAAGTGAAGAGTTCTGATTATACTTGATCAGAAATAACATAAAGGTTGGGGGTGTTACAAATTTAATTCCTATAACAAAGTGTTATTTACGAGCGAATAAAAACATTTTGCTTAAAAAAGCGTACCTATTCATTAGTATTTCATCGTGTAAGTACACCTACGCAATATGTAGGTTTAATTGCGTAATGATTATGTGTCTTTTGTAACTTATTCAACAAGTTATGATAGAAATTTATTAATTACTGTGATATAATAGAATAAGTGTAGGCATTGAAAGAACAATTATACTACAAGTTAACAATAATAGCGGTAAGTGTTACGCGGCAACGCATCGGTTTAACCACTTTCAACTGTCACGGTTATACGAGCTTGATAATAATCTGTTGCTGTCTATTTAACCAACTTAAAAGAGAGGAGGTTCTCAATGCGGCCGGTATGTTTTGAAGTGACAACTTCTTTAGCGGCGTTGTACACTTTTTTTGTAATGGGTAAAAACAGTTAAACTCGCATCAGCACACGTGGCCTGATCGCGTCATGACACGTGGCCTGATCGCGTCCGGACACGTGACCTAATCGAAAATTCGTAAGACGAAAACAATAAATTGGAAAGGTTGTTGACTTTCAATATATTGGACGAAACATAGTAATATTTTATTTTATCGTATTATAATAATAAGTTTTTTTTTTTTACAGTAATTAGGCTTACGCTTGACGGCCACGCGACTGATGAAAAGCGACGTAGCAGTCTAAGGTGGGACGCGCTTGCCTAGAAGAAACCGATTGACTCGCGACTTGAAGAGCCCCAGATTATAGGTGACTGGAAACAGAGATTCCGGCAAAGAGTTCCACAACCTAGCTGTTCTGACGATATAGGTGGAAGCAAACCGTTGAGTACGAGTTTGTGGGACCTCTACGGTATATCTGTGGCGTTTTGCCGTCTCTCTGGTGGTTCTGTGGTAAAAAGGTGAAGGTTCCACCTAAGTTATGTAACTCCGAAGCACACTCTCCAAAATGTAACCGGTAAAAAACCGATAAAGAGGCAACTTTTCGCCTGTGTTCAAGACTTTGGAGTCTAGTCTCGAATAATTTGTCGTCACCGATGAGCTTCTTTGCACGCCTCTCAATGCACTCCAGAGACTCTAGCTGATATTTTGCAGAACCGTCCCAAAGGTGCGAACAGTACTCCATGCACGAGCGAACATGTGCTTGGTACAAGGTGAGCAGCTGTTCCGGAGTAAAGTACTTCCGCACCCTTGCGAGGACGCCAAGCTTTTTTGCAGCCAGTTGAGCTCTGGACTCAATGTAGGTATCGAAGTTGAGAGTTGAGGTGAGAGTTATTCCTAGAAGCTCGAGCTGTTCGGTTACCGGCACGGTCACGGCAGTCTCTAATTAGGATGTCCAGGTGGCAGCTTTGTTGCGAAGAAAATGCATTTTTTTACAATATATGTCGCTAGGTGCGCTTAAACGTGATTCATGTAAGTTGATTTTTCTGAGAGATAAACTTTTTTAATGTAATATAAATTGTCATGTTTGTGTACGATAGCGTAATATATAAATATTGTATTCTACCACATACATGATAGTACTTTTATACTGATAATTAAAGCATTCTTGCAAAATTATTCCCTAACCATTCCAAAATATCAAAAATGCACAACGTTAATATTCAAGTTTTCACTTCTGCCGGCAATCCCGGACTGCAACCCGTCTTTTTTTATGTATGTAGTAGGTACACCGATTACGCCGAGATTTAATTTTTTGTCCGACTATGCCAAATATTTGCCATATGGAATAAGTCCGAACAAAATGCCCATCTGGCTTTATTTGTATGCATTCATCTTTGCCATACTATATTAAGAGATGAAGAGTTTGTTTGCTCGATTGAAAAGGCTAATCTTAGGAACTACTGTTCGATCCTGTATAACATCACGTTAAGACCAGTAGGATATTGCAATAATGGGGAAACATCATCTATTTGAGAGCTCCCATTGCGTGCGCTGCGTAAACGGTTAAAGTTACACAAAAATCACCTATGACCAATGATGTGTAATATATATATACACACATATTTTTTAGATAAGTTGGTCAAATGACTCCACCCCACCTGGTGTTAAATGACGGCGAACTCCAGACGTGAAGATAGCTGGTACAGCAGTTCTACCTGTCACACCTACATTCTCACCTTGCCAGCCTGAATGTTGCTTCTTTACGCCTCTTTTAAAGGATCCCAGGTTGTAAGAATGAGGGAACACATGAGCAGGTAGAGCATTCCATTTACGGATAGTGCGACAAAAAAAAAGAATAAGGAGGTTATACGCCAACATTACTGCATTTTAAAATGGCACACGTAGCCCCCGCCCCAAATTCCCTTGGCAACACAAGCCAATAGACTGCATTAAAGTAGTCTCTTTCACTCTTACTCATGAAGCTATCTTCTCTTCCCGTGGGCGTCGTAAGAGGCGACTAAGGGATATCGAAGCTTCCATCCGCTCCTCTGGTGGTAGGGTGCCTAACACCCGCCTGGTTTTGTTACCACCGAGCGCATGGTGAAAAACCCGTCGAACCGATACCGGGAGGACTGCATCGACCTGTCGGCCAGGGAGACCCGTAGAAACGGCTGTCCCGCTGGCCGCCCGTGGCACAGTACAGGGGCCCAAGCGTTCCTAACCAGTTCGCGAGGCTACCCCATCATGTCACGCATAATCTCGGGGTGGACCTACGTGCCGGTTGGTGACCGGGGCGTGGGGTCCCGGCGGCCACTCCCGGGGGGTGCGGGGGCCCTTCCCAAAAAAAAGCAGATTACATCTCGCTCTTTATCCTCTATGTATGTTGACAGGTATCAGCAACTGTCAAATTAAATAATCACTAATTATATTTACATTAATTTCTTAAAACTGTAGTTACGAATCAAATGACACGTTTTTCTTGTCACTCATTGTTCCCATGTATTTTGTGTACTATATTATGTAAAAACACACGTAGGGCTTTTTGTCTGTAATATTTACACTTGTAGCAAAGTGTAGCCGCTGCGAAAGAGCGTGCCCGACTGAATGCAAGTCGGGCAATTACCTGACTTTCGTATTGCCAAATTAGAAGATTTACCTAAAACATCCATAGCCTATGACGGAATTGTTCCCCTTTAAAGATTCTACAAAAAAGTTCTCGACAGCGTATGTACCTACATCTTTTATGATTGACTCATTATAATCTTTTTCTTCAAATTAAGTGGGTAAAACCGCAAAATAAAGCAGAAGGCGTAAGATATTAAATATGTCCTGCGACGACGACCTCCGTGGCCGGGTAATTTGTACGCCGGGTTTCATGGTTTCGCCGACTGGAGAGGTCCCGAGTTCGAATACCGGTTGGGGCAGATGTTTCTGTGATAAATACGAGCATTTGTACTCCAGTCATGGATGTTTACTACGTATTTCTGTATAAATATATTTATATATGTACAGTATATTTATCCGTTACCCTAGTATACCATAACACAAGCCTTACAGTGCTTACTTTGGGGCTAGGCTAATTGGTGTGAGTTTTGGAAATATTGTTTTTTTTTTTATTTTATTTATATGTGTACCATACGAGTTCTAATACCAGTGGGGCAGATGTTTGTGTGATAAATGCGAGCATTTGTACTCCAGTCATGGATGTTTGCTACGTATTTCTGTATAAATACAATTTATATATGTACAGTATATGTATTCTATCCGTTACCCTAGTATACCATAACACAAGCCTTACAGTGCTTACTTTGGGGCGAGGCTAATTGGTGTGAGTTTTGGAAATATTGATTTTTTATTTATATGTGTACCATACGGTGATGACATACGGAGCCGAGACGTGGTACGGCTGGTCCACAAGTTCAAAGTCGCTCAGAGCGCTATGGAAAGGGCTATGCTTGGCGTTTCTCTGAAGGATCTCATCAGAAATGAGGTAATCCGACAGAGAACCAAAGTCATCGACATAGCCCACCGGATTAGCTAGTTGAAGTAATAAATAAATATTTCCAACACTCACACCAATTAGCCTAGCCCCAAAGTAAGCACTGTAAGGCTTGTGTTATGGGATACTAGGGTAACGGATAGAATACATATACTGTACATATATAAGTATATTTATATAGAAATACATATTAAACATCCATGACTGGAGTACAAATGCTCGTATTCATCACACAAACATCTGCCCCCACCGGGATTCGAACCCGGGACCTCTCGAGTCGGCGACACCATGAAACCCGGCGTACAAACCACTCGGCCACTGAGGTCGTCGAAGTGGCAGTGGGCTGGCCATATTTGCCGAAGAACCGATAACCGTTGGGGTAAACGAGTTCTGGAGTGCAGACCGCGTCTAAGCAAACGTACTGTAGGACGTCCTCAGGCACGATGGAGTGACGATTTGCGCAAGGTGTCTGGCAGGAGCTGGATGCGAGTAACCCAAGATCGATCTGAGTGGCGTGCAATTGGAGAGGCCTACGTCCAGCAGTGGACTAGGATAGGCTGTTGATGATGATGATATGTATCAATTAAGCCTTTTAAAATAATGTCGTTTCATTCTAAACGAACAGTAAACCTAATGTGCAAACACCTCACTATTATCAGATTATAATAAAATTAGTACATACTCGTACATACCGGGAACCCGTACAGCTTAGTTCCTGGCGTGTCTCTAAGTGGTGTTTTGTGTTCCGCACGTGTATTCATTCGCCTGCCGATGTTAAACGTGAAAATGTTTTGATTAAACGGATTAATGTATTAATTACCCATGACTATTATGATAGGAGGAAAACGCGATAATCTATCGCGGTTTCGACATCGTTGATTTTTTTTTGCGTAATAGGCAATGCGTTTGACCACAATCTCACCTGATGGAAAGTGATGATGAGGCCTAGGATGGTACACGCCTGCCAAGAAGATGCCTGTTCACTCTGGCCTTGAAGATGTCCAGATTATATTGGTCCGGGAAAACAGACCTCGGCAAGGAGTTCCACTCCCTATTTTGATACGATACTTTTTTTTTGCCTAAACTGTAGGACACGGCATTCCTAAACTTTGTTAAACCAGTTTTTTATATATATTTTCATTTTAAGTCATATTTTTTATATCATTTGCATTTGTAATGGAAAGTGACTTAATGAGTTACCTCATTTTGAAGTAATTTTTCAGTTTGACGACTCTGTATATAATACAGGGAGAAAAAAACAGCCCTTGCTGAGTTTCTTGCAGGGCCTTCTCAGTACAAGGTCTCCCGCCGTAGATTTACGAACCGATGGCGTAGCTTTCCGACATTCACAAGTGCTTGCCAAGACTCAATAACGATATTGAATTTTTAATTTTTGATTGTTTTTTTGATTGTTGATGCTATTGGTCGCAGATGACCAGCGTCACTGGGTTGGGGACGGCGAGATGCTAAGGGGATATTTCAGGCGGGTGGCATCGCCTCACGGGGGGAGTCTCCTCTCCGTCTGGAGCCTCTAGACCACTTGAACTTGAGGGTATTAACTATAGGTAAATACATCAATTTTTTAAGAGAGGTAGGGCGTAGTGGATTTTACGATAGAATTTTGCCCGTCTGGGGAACTAAAATACACCTTGCAGAAGAACACAGTCAAATAACACTACCTTTTGGTCTTTTGTCGGTGTGTTAGGATCCAGGCCTCCACGGGACCTAGACGGGATCCAGACCTCCTACTCAGACCCAATCCCCTACGGATTGGGTCTGAGTAGGCAACGGTGTGAGTGACATTTTTGGCATCGCAAGCGTCTATTGGCTATGGTAGACGTTTACAATGAGGCAGGTCATAAAAAAGCGAACCATAGGTACATATTATAATTTGAACCTGATACATATATTTCGATGGAGGAGCTCGATAGTGCGGTTGGTTAGCGCGTTCGGCTGCGATCGTTGAAGTTAAACAACTTTCGCAGTGGTCGGTCATTGGATGGGTGACCAAAAATTTTCTATATCGACTTCCGCCGTGCTTCGGAAGGCACGTTAAGCCGTTGGTCCCGGCTACATCTGCAGTTAGCATCCGCCAAGCCGCACTGGGCCCGCGTGGTGGGTCATGGCCCAATCTCCCTATTTCATCCATAGGGAAGGCCTGTCCCCCAGCAGTGGGGACATTAATAGGCTGATGATGATTAATGACATATATTTAAACTTGATGAAAATTGGTCAAAAATTAGATTTCCCATACAAACTTTCACGCCACTTTCACCCATTCAACGGATAATTTTTGGCATTAAAACTATCCTGTGTCCTATATATTATTAGTGAAGTAATAAGTAATAGTAAGTATGAATGGAAAGTATAGATATATACCAGGCTTTTTCATCACGCCTATGTTCTGATTAATTTAAGACTAGTAGAGGTGACAGACAGACAGACGACCAGTAGAGTCTTAGTAATAGGGTTCTGTTCTTACTCTTTGGGTACGCAACCGTAAAAAGCCAAAATTCAAAATATGTCGATATAAGTCCAAGCCCAACATCATAGGAGAAATTAAAGCAGCTAGACTTCGCTGGCTCGGGCATGTAGAGAGAATGGGAGAGGATCGGCCCTGAAAAGGGCGTATTTGGGGCGACCTATAGGACGACGGCCCGTTGGGCGTCCCAGATACCGCTGGAGCGACGAGGTGCAGAGGGACTTGCAGTCTTTGGGTGCCGACGGCTGGCGGGAACTATTCCGGGATCGCAGAGCACGGCGTCATCTTGTGTCGGAGGCCAAGATTCACTTTGGATCGTTGCGCCGCAGCAGTAAGTAAGTAAGTACAACAGCACATCTATACTAATATTATAAAGCTGCAGAGTTTGTTTGTTTGTTTGAACGCGCTAATCTCTGGAACTACTGGTTCGATTTGACTGATTCTTTCAGTGTTGGGTAGTCCATTTATCGAGGCAGGCTATACGCTATATTTTTTTTTCAAAATTAGGGATCCGTAATAAAATTGCTATTTCGTAACACAAGGTGTAAAATGGAAAACCTATTTTTGCGTGCGCTGCAAAAACTATTGACAATAGAACAAAATGATGTACTACGGGTTTGTAGATCCCATTAAGACCTACAAAAAAGTCCGCGAGAACATAATTATATCTAGCTATCATGGTTTAATCACAATAACCGATTTTGTGTTCAAAATAATTATTGAATCGTCTGAAGAAAAAAAACTACGTTAAATATGTATCGTAATATTAATCTTTATCGAAATTAAGCATTATGTTATCAAGAGTATTTATGTAGAAGTAAAACACTTTTTGTTTCATCTCAATCGGATATTTCGTTTAAAAGTTATCACGTGTGTAAGATGTTCAGAGTTGGCACCTATATATTTTATCACGGTATTTCCACGGAAACGAGAAAAACGCGGGTGAAACCGCGGGGCACGGCTAGTAAGGGATATTTCGCAAACAGCTGACAATTACCGGTCTTACGTTGCGCAAGAGTAGTTGAGCTAAACGCTTAATGAGTGCCGCACACAAATGAACCCTATTCATATACACTTACGACAAACTATCGTATGAATGTAGTTAACACGAAGTATTCCATTTTACGAACCATTTAGGTAAATTAACTTGTAGTTAAATGTTTCAAATAAATTTTGATTGTCATTCTTCAAGATGTTATTGCCTAGTAAAAAATAAATTTTGTTTTCGTTTAGCTAATGATACAGAGATGGTGTAACACAGTAATTATTATGCATATTCTTATTTTTTTAAACATTTAACTGCTAGATATTTAAATCTTAAGATTTTTTTACTAGAAAAACTTTCACGCGGACACGCAACAGACGGGGGTCGAAACCGCACCCTTATGTATAACTATGATTGCTATATCTTCTTTCAAATGTTTAATACTTGTATTGTATTCATTTGACATTGTGGGCTACCTACAATGCGAAGAGCTGGCGCTGCCTTACAGCTAAAGAAAGGCTAGAGAAAATTTGGCACGGCCATCAGGGCCGTGGTAGCATAACAGAAATTATTATTTATCAGGGATAATTCGAGTTCAATACATAGTCTATAATAAAGTTATTGTATATCTATCAGACATTAAAAAGTGTGATGTCATTGACCAAGGAAATAAACTACCAAACTGTGTTAAATAAATAAAGTGCAATACTGCTTGACGTTAGGTTATATCTCTTATCTATTAGACAAGTCCGTCCGTCTGTCTGTCTGTGGTGCTGTTTCAGCGGCCAAACTGTAAGAGATAGATAAAGAGAATATTTAAGTTATAAGTTAAGAATAGTCTGATAAGATTACAAACCGGATTTGAGTAACGTAGCACTTCCGGTTTTCGAGGAATCACGAATTTCAAACGAAACCACACAAAATCTCCGAAGTTCTCAATTAACTAAATACATTTTTTTTTAAATCAGGTTTTGGTGAACATTTGATTCACTGGTTTGCTAGTATTTTAATATTTTGACAGCGGAGTTCTAATTTCTTCTAATTAACACAGACAAAAATTTTACATAGACGAAAAACGGTTCCTTACCTAAAATATTCTGGTTTTTTTTTGAGTGTGTACGCTTCTGGTCGTAGATGACCTTTACAGCGTCACTGGGTTTGGGGACGGCGAGATCCTAAGGGGACCTCAAGCCGAGAATTGGCGAGTGCCTCTAGAGGTATTCTAGGCGGATGGATGGCATCCTCCCCACGGGGGTCGTATCCTCTCCGTCTGGAGCCTCTAGACCATTCGAACCTGAGAGGGTCGGCTCAACTAGAGGGCGTCTCTGGGACTCGGACCTAGGCTCTAGTTAGCCATTTTCGTGGGGGGCGTTGAAATATTCTAGTAATTTTCGTATATTTTTATAAGAGCACGTTGCACGCGATAGGAGAAGTTGCCTTATGTTTATTTAGTTAGAAGCCATTTGTACAGTATTTTTTTATACCATTCATCGTTCAAATTCAAATTAGAGATTTCATCATAATATACAGAAATATTCTTAAAAGTTATATATAAAAAAATTAAGAAAGAAGGAATTGGTATTTCCACGTCAATTTGTTTCGGTTGAATAATATACACTAGAAGCTCCGAACCTGTCCTCTACCTCCATGAAGCCTTTGAAATCTTACTCACCGATAGAAATACAACACTATCTTACCGTTTTTCGTCATCAGTTCCCCACTGCTGGGGCACAGGCCTACCCTATGGATGGAATAGGGAGATTGGGCCATGACCCACCACGCGAGCTCAGTGCGGATTGGCGGGTGCTAACGACTGCAGATGCAGCCGGGACCAACGGCTTAATGTCCGAAGCACGGAGGAACTCGAGATAGAAGATTTTTGGTCACCCATCCAATGACCGACCACTGCGAAAGTTGCTTAACTTCAACGATCGCAGCCGAACGTGCTAACCACCTGCGCCATCGAGCTCCTCGTAGCTTACCTTTTAAGCGTGCTCTAACCTTTTTAGTGTTTTCTAATTGAGGTCTTCTGTAAGGCCAGGGTAATTTCCTCTGACAGACACTGCAGCTCGAGAGTGAAATTTGGTGCATACTTATATTCTTCCTCTCCTAAAAGGTTTGTATTTTAATATATCTTTTGGGGGACACCGGGGGACTTGCTCTGGTGAACGAATTGACGTTTCTTCCTGCCGTCATGTTCGAGACAATTTTGTTTGTTCGTCATGTTGAGAAAATTCGAGACAGTGACAAAAAAGACAGAACGACTGGACTATGCGCTAAATTTAAATCAATTTTGAAAGATGTTTCAACTCCACCACCTAGGTAAGTCTCCTTGTTTTCCCGTATTTTACCACTAAATACTTCGATTGATTAAGTTAGATTGTTAATAATAATAATGTAATAATAATAATGATTTATTTATTTCTCTCACAAAGTCACAAATTAACATTATTATTAGAAAAGGGTATTGAATTACAATAACGGTTAAACAATGCAGTACTTTGAGAGAGCTGGAGATTGTACTAGGTTACAAAACCTGTTTTACTACCCCCTCTTAAAACATACAAAAAATTAATGACTGTAGATTACTGTCATTAATTTTAATTCTTACATTTAGAAATTACAACGTGACTGCACTCACGATTCTCTTAGATAACATGAAAACTTTCAACTGGCAACCTTATAGGCTGTAATGTTTCGTTATATAATAAAATGACTTCAATGGCCTAAAATACACGTAGCCGTTAAAGTTAGTACCACAGAACACAGAAAAAAGTTACAACGATAATCATTGACCGTTTGTAAGGGAACCGATGTCGCCGGCTCGCCCCCACTACACTTCCACCAAATAGATTATAGCCAATCAAACGACGCGACATCAAAAAATCGAACCATTCAGCGCTCACACCCGAGAGCAACGATGCAATCAGAACTAAGTTTTGGTCAAGTTATGAGCATTTGCTCACACATAATTGTGGCGCGCCTGCCACGCCCACAAGGTCCTCTTAATCTCTTTCTGTGTTCTGTGGTTTGTACGATACAGGTACAAAAAAATCGGTCATATTCCAATTAAACGATTCAGTATAGGTATGTATATCTTTATATATATAATTCTTCTGTGAGTGTGTATGTCACTGAACTTCTCTTAAACGACTGGACCGATTTTGATGAAATTTTTTGTGTGTGTTCAAGGGGATCTGAGAATGGTTTAGATTCACAATTTTGTCCGCTGGACAATGTTTTTTTTGATTTTTTTTTTATGGCGATACGAAGTTCGCTGGGTCAGCTAGTCTTATATATAAAATTCTCGTGTCACAATGTTAGTTACCATACTCCTCCGAAACGGACCGATTTTTAAGAAATTTTATATGCATATTCCGTGGGTCTGAGAATCGGCTACTATCTATTTTTCATATCCTTAAGTGATAATGGTTGTCCACCTGTAACCTGTAACGTAGTGTTGAAACCTACAATGCTCCTTCGCGCCAAAATTCAAGATATTGGGTATTGTAACGTAGTGTTCTCATATGGGTTAGGAGGAATGTTATCCCAGAAAATTGATAGAACACTACGTTGCACACCCGTAAAAATTTTTTTCGACAGTATGTTTTTTTAATAATGTGGTATTTAAAAATACATACAACCTTAAATTTTCTCTTCTACCGCCTGCCCCTATTTTTATAGCGGTACGAAAGTTCGCTGGGTCAGCTAGTAGAAATATAAAATTAGGGATATTAATCCTGATTTTATCTCGACATTTCTCTCAAGTTACTAGGTGTAAAACTCTTACTTTAAGTTAGAAAAAAGATACGGTTACATTCCTCCTTAAAAGTTACGCGATATGCGAGTTAAGAACCTGTAAACATAAATCTCTTATCTATTAGACAAGTCCGTCCGTCCTTCTGTCTGTGGTGCTGTTTCAGCGGCCAAACCGTAAGAGATAGATAAAGAGAATATTTAAGTTATAAGTTAAGAATAGTCTGATAAGACTACAAACCGGATTTGAGTAACGTAGCATTTCCGGTTTTCGAGAAATCACGTGATTTCTATTTTGTAATTATCACAATTTTAATTAACTATTAAAGGTTAATTTTTTTTTTAACTAAATAATTCCAAACGAAACCACACAAAATCTCCGAAGTTCTCAATTAATGAAATACATTTTTTAAATCAGGTTTTGGTGAACATTTGGTTCACTGGTTTGCTAATATTTATATAATTAGAATACGAAAGTTCAACGTCCGCGTTTAGAGGTGTCATTAATTATATGCATGTCGCCAGTGACGCGTCGTCCACTTCCTTAGCTACCGCAAAGCAAATGACAGCACCATTTTTAAGTCAAACTTGACAAACATTATGAACATTGACTGACGTTTCTGTTTGCAGTCTTAAAAACGTACGAACGAAAGGCGCAAACTTGGAAAGGTCAGTCGGTTCTCTGTACTCCTTCCTACGGCAATTTCGCCAGCACCCTACCAAAGTTAGTGGGGGTATTGGTTAGGCCGTCCACACTTTCAGTTCTGGCTAGAGCAGCCCGGTGATCGCCCATTGGTGAAGACAGTAAGTGCAAGCAATAGAAAAACATTAATCAAAATGTGCGGGGATATGGGTAAGGCGGTACTGCGCGCTTTGACCGGCGCGCTACTCTGTGGATTGGCTTCGGATGCTTTCCTACAGGTATGTATTTATCTAATAATAATAATATTTCCAACACTCACACCAATTAGCCTAGCCCCAAAGTAAGCACTGTAAGGCTTGTGTTATGGGATACTAGGGTAACGGATAGAATACATATACTGTACATATATAAGTATATTTATATAGAAATACATATTAAACATCCATGAGTGGAGTACAAATGCTCGTATTCATCACACAAACATCTGCCCCCACCGGGATTCGAACCCGGGACCTCTAGAGTCGGCGATACCATGAAACCCGGCGTAGGAACCACTCGACCATGGAGGTCGTCGATCTATTTCTCCAATCCATCTTTTTTAATATTTTTCTAAGTCTTGTCGTGGGTCAGTACCCGTAAGGCCAGGGTAATTTCCTCTGACAGACACTCCAGCTCGAGAGTGAAATTTGGTACATACTTACATTCTTCCTCACTTAAAAGGTTTGTATTTTAATATAACTTTAGGGGGAAATAGGAGACTTGCTCAGGTGAACGAATTGACGTTTTTTCCTGCCGTCCTGTATATTTTTGTGAGCGAAAATTCGAGACAGTGACAAAAAGGACAGACGACTGGACTATGCACTAAATTTAAATCAATTTTGAAAGATGTTTCAACTCCGCTACCTAGGCAAGTTTCCTACAGGTATGTATTTATCTATTTCTCCAATCCATCTTTTTTAATATTTTTCTAAGTCTTGACGTGGGTAAGTGCCCGTTCTCTATATTCAGTACATAGGAAATATATCTAGCAGCCTCAGCAATAGAGTCCTCCCTGTCTTCAAATAAATAAATATTCCCAAAATTCACACCAATTGGCTTAGCCCCATAGTAAGCACTGATAGTAGATAGGGTAACGGTTAAAATACTGTACATTTATAAGTATATTTATATAGAATAGGGATGATGACATTTTTTTTTCTTCGTTTATCAGGTAGATTGTCAAAAAGTATTGGACACGTATTATTTCTTTTTTCACACAATATAAACATTGCAGAGATATATTGATCAGAAATGACGTCACGTTTGAGTACACTTATAAGTGAAAATTCACTCAAAAGTGACGTCACGAGCCCCTACTCCCAAACTTTGACGCGCTATAACTTTGTCATCTTTTGGTTGATTGCCCAAAGAAAAAATACGTGTCCATTATTTTTTGATCATCTAATTGACGGACTAAATAGAATTTCGTTTATTGTACCCCGTCATCA
The DNA here is from genome assembly GCA_902850365.2 of Chilo suppressalis. Classification (NCBI taxonomy): domain Eukaryota; kingdom Metazoa; phylum Arthropoda; class Insecta; order Lepidoptera; family Crambidae; genus Chilo; species Chilo suppressalis. The sequence goes on from OU963894.1 coordinate 3,837,752, forward strand.
CCCCTATTACATATTAAACATCTATGAGTGGAGTACAAATGCTCGGATTCATCACAGAAACATCTGCCCCCACCGGGATTCGAACCCGGGATCTCTCGAGTAAGCGACACCATGAAACCCGGCGTACAACAGATCGGCCACGGAGGTCACGACGGTCGACGTAATCGGCTGAATTTGAATATTTTACTAAACATACATAGCTAACTTAACCTAATTATAGTATAGCCCAATGATAATTATTGAGCTTCGCGGTCAATTGGCATGCACACCGGCTGCCATGGTTTCACCAACACTCAGGCCTGTATTACAGAAGGACAACTAAGTGTTGATCTTTACTTGAGTACAGTTAGAAAGGGATGTCGCTTTGTGCTATATATAGCGACATCCCTTTCTAACTATGCTCAAGACTAGATCAATCACTTAGAATCTTTATATAATACGGGCCTAAAGTACAAGTAGGGCGATTTTGTAAAATAAAATCTGACATCGGATTTCGATAGTTGCCATTTTAGAAATTAGTTTGATATGCATCACGCCATTACACGGCAAAAAGTCGCTATGTTAAATGGCTGTAGAAGCAGCCAGTATTAGATATTTAAAATTTGTCAGATATCTGAATAAATGAGATCGTTAGTGAGATTGCATCTTACAGAATGCTTATGATAAAGTTTTATCTACAATAAAGTTTTATCTATTTACTAGCAGACCCAGCGAACTTCGTACTGCCATAAAAAATAGGGATTGGTAGTAAAAAGTTGAAAATTTAGGGATTTATGTATTTTTGTATGATGTATCATAAAAAAATAAAAAAAAATAACAAAAATTGAAAAAAAAAAAAATTAGGGGTGGATTACCCTTAACATTTAGGGGGATGAAAAATAGATGTTGTCCGATTCTCAGACCTACCCAATATGCACACAAAATTTCATGAGAATCGGGAAAGCCGTTTCGGAGGAGTTTAACCACAAACACCGCGACACGAGAATTTTATATATTAGATCTATTCAGGTTGGATCCCCATTCGAGCCAATGTGAATACTGCCTTAACTGTTTTTAAATTTAACTACACAAGTGCTTTTAGTACTTTTGTATTGTAAGAATGTTTGTGCTGTAGTCTTATATTCAATTTTAAATAGGTAGGTATAATTTCTTTTATTTATTTTCTTCGTCACTTGTAAATTAATCGATAGAATCCTCGCCCTTGTGTTTTCAGTGTTTTGTACAAACAAATTTATACTCTATTTAGTTCAATTTCAATTATTGAATGATGTTGGTAATATGATAATTTTAAACATTTCGGCATTCACGCAAATAGATCCACTGGATTAAAGTTCAATCAGAGTCAATCTACGATTTAATTATTGCCCGCCCGGATTCTGAATCAAAATTTATCTATCAAAACTGGAGGCCTACTCTAATATAACGAAAAAGTAAAATTCGATCGAAACTTCGCACGTTCTAACTATGTTTCTTATCATAATAATATTCGTTCACGCGAAAATACTCAAAGAAAAAATAGTGTGCACAGGCCACACATCTGAAATGAAAAATCTTTTCTTAAATAACCTAACATTAGGCGGTGCAAAAGGCATTGGGGAATGGAGCAGCGTACGCATCACTCTTAAAAATAATAAGTAAATAAATATCTCAAAAACTCCCATCAATTAGGCTAGCACCAAAGTAAGCACTGCAGGCGTGTGTTATAGGGGTGTCTACCACTGACCATTATGCTACCTGCTATATATGTATATATATATAATAATAATCATGATTTTTATTCATGCAAAAAACATATTAGTTACAAAAATTTTACAGCTGTTAAATTTACGAGACAAAGTACTGGAATTTATTTTTATTATTTTTTTACATAAGGCAGTACACTTAAAATGAAAAAGTACAACTGACCCTAGATAGGCTATAAATATAGCCTGTGTTTAGTTCAGACCCTTTAGGTTCCTTAAAATGACACAGTGATAAATTGTTACAGGATAGCGAAGCAGATCAGATATATATATATATATATATATGTAGTCGTGTGACGCTCGTGACGCATTTTCGTTTCAAATTTCCATACAATTGTTCCATTTACAGGCTGTCCGAAAAAAATGTAGCTTTAAAAATTAATTTGATAGTTTATCGTCCAAATTAAGTACAACCTCAAATTGACGAAATTCAATTTCGTTTAAAATTCGTTTCAGAGAAAGAGAGTAGACCTCCTGTTCTGATTGGCCAGTTGTCCTAATTGTCAGAAATATTAATATGACGTTTCATTGCTAAATTTAGCTAAATAAATTACAGGTAAAAATAACCTATATAATTGAAGCACTAGGATAATTATATAATTGCATTCTGACTTCACCGTCTTGTAATTAGTCTTTTAAACGGCGACGTTTAGGGTATTTCTTTCTTCAAACTTTATTATACATACAGACAGATCTATCGGCAAATTTACTGTTATAAGTTAGAACTGTATGTAGCAAAAATATATGTTAAGTTATGCAATAATAATATTGTTTAAAACGCACGAAAAAGAAGAAATCAGCTTCGAAACTGCGTAAAAACTTTTTGCTGAATGTAACATTTATTTTTAGAATGCTGGGGACCGTCAAAACTGAAAATGCTAGGTGGGCCGATATATGTATGTGTCTGGACGTATATATCTCTGTGAACTATTAAAGTCAACAGAATAGAATAGAATTATTTTTATTGCTTTCACAGTAATACAAAGTTTTTTTTTCCTAAATGGCTTCGCACGCCTTGTGCATTTAGCCAATGTCAAGTGTTAAAATGTTTACAAATTCTATAGCACTCGTGGTCAAACTAATAAATCAAGTCAAAGTAAGTGGCAGTCAAGTCAATCCCCCTTTCCCTATGTTTCAGTAAATGTGTGGGGATTTACTGGAGCCTCCCCGTGGACTTCTTGAGGGAACGTCGAAAGACACTTTCCGCTATTTTGTTTCACTTGCCAACACTTGTGCATGTTGCCGAACACTTAGTGGTTAATAATCCATCATTATTATATACTAACATCTGCCACAACACAATTTTTAACAAGAAAAACAAAATTGCTAAAGTGACGCTTTTCGATCCCGCCAAAAAGTCAATACATAGTACAATGCGATATGACAGCGTGAAGAGCAAACGGATGTAGCTCAGCATAAACAACTTCGTTACGAAAGGTCTCGGGCAGCGCTGGTTTTCAGCCACAACTACTTCTCTTCAGATGAAAAGCGAGACACGCAAAAGAGATCCAACAAAAGTAGGTGGTACTCCTACTGTCAGATTGCGTGGGTGTGTGTGCATGTGTACGTGCGTGTGTGTATGTGTGTGTGTGGTGTACTGTGTTTGTGTGTGTGTGTGTGCACATGTGAGCGGATCTATACGCGTGGATGTGTTTATGCATGCGCCAATATCCATACACTGGGAAAGTACCTAATTTGATAATCAGAATAAGTCAAGTGGGATAGAATTAAATTTATATATGATTAACTTTAAATTTCAATTAATGACTGTATTGCAAGTGACCCAATATTTACTGTATTTTGAATTTATAAAGCTACTAATTTATTGATAACTAGACAACTAACTAGATGCAAAGGATACCTTTTCTTTTTGTGTCTGGGAAATGCCTTACGCATCCTTCAACCACCGGGGGAGCGAGGAGAAGGTATGTGGAACTCCTCCCTGCTCATTTCAGCCAGCCCTTGGGCCTGATAAAATGAGCAGAGCCCTACCTTTAGCCCTGAACAGGGCCACTAAAAACCAGACAATGCTCCTGCACCGTTCACCCGGCACGCATTCTGGGGACCGAGGTCCCCCCAATGCACGCCGGGAGTGCGGGCGTGGCGTGGCATCCGATTTCCGACTGGCTACGGACCCGCAAGGTGATTGTCCGTGAAGGACCCGCCCCAGATGCAAAGGATATCTGCCACCCTAGCATGAGCACCGCGATATGATATATAACACGTTTTTATCACGCTCAATTGTTCAATTACTACGGAATTTGACAGTTAGACGCAATAAAAAAATAATATAATGTATAATGCGAATCAACTAAGAATAGGACCGACTGGGCGCCATATTTTGACGTCATAGCTGTCAATTCAAACTAAATAGGTAGAGAGAGCAAAAAAAGTTTATATTTAATAAAACTTATTTACTAAAGAGATTAAGTGAGAAAAAACATCAGATTTTTTAATAAAATTTATTAACTATGGTTTAGAAAAAAAAAACGATTTTTAATAATATTTCTTTATTAAGACTGTGTGAGAAAAAACATTAATCAGAATCTAGCTCTTCAATTCCGCTCATCGCTGCATTACCGCCGGAGTAGTTATGAGTAACCATGCAGGTCACATACGAACAATAAACGAAAGTTTTAAATCGAATTTCTGAACGCAACATAAAGTGACATTTGGTTGACGATTTAGGTTCTCAACCATTCATAGCCAAAGCTCAATAAATGAAAAAAATATCAACTAATATTAATTATCAACATTTGTTATTGATTGTTTAAAAATGTTTGAATAAAAAAATCTAGAATTAGCCGAGTGCTAAGAAAGTGTTCCGGGAAGCCGTACTTTTCAAGCGACATTTGACAGATGGAGGTCATTGGCTTTCCTATTCTTATTTGAATCGCATTATAAATTGTGATTCTCATACTACGGGGTCAGGACTTTGGGTGCGTTATCTTGCTTTTCTTTGTAGAGTGGATTGGGTCCAGTGCATTCCTCTATCCATTCCAATATCTGCCCATTCCATAAAAAAGAGTGTCAGACCCACCAATTCACACAGGTCATGATCCGATCCTTTAAACCAAGTCAACAACCACCGCTGACAGTAGTCGCCCACCTAATAGCTGTTAATGTAGCTTCCGATCCAGTTGCCTAGCTAGCTGCCTCGCTAAGTTATGACGGAAAAATGATAAAAAAAATCGCAAAGTCGCCATACTGTTCGCTCCTTCCTACAATGTGGGTTAGGAGAGGCGTAAAGAAGCATTTTTGCAGGCCGGCAAGGTAAGGATGGTTGGTGTAGCAGTTTATAACTGCTGTACCAGCTATCTTCGCGTTTGGACTTTATCACTACTTAACATCAGGTGGGGTAGAGTCATTTGCCTACTTCGTTCCAATAAAAATAAACATTATTAATTAATAAGGTTTTATTTTTCGCGCGATCGAATTTCAATTCAAGTGTAGAACGTGAAGTGCGAAGACACGCTGCAATCCCCATTGCTGCTGGAATGAATATTTAGCAGCTGTTCTAATGTTATATAGTTTGTTATAGTTCATTATTTCACCGCGTTATTGCAGATCTATCGAGTTTTCCCTGTGTGATTCGGACTATAGGGACCAGCCTTCCATGTTTCAGACTCCAAAAATCAAGAGGTTCATTTCTGGGATGTAGTTCCCCAAGATCTGATTGAGCTTCCACTAACCAAATTTAAATCTCAGATCAAGAATTCTCTTATAAATAAGGGCTATTATAAAGTTAATGATTATCTAAATGATCGTAATGCATGGACATAGTGTTTCTTGTAATTTGTTATTTGATGGGTATGAGTCAGTTTTTGTAACAGTAATATGGTACCTATCTAATGCCGCTTCCTATATACTACATATAAAATTTATTGTAACTATACATCTATATCCTAAATTATGTAATGGAAGGTGACCCCAGAAGAATCTCTGAAAACATTTTTCAACTTGACGACTCTGTATATATCAATAAAGGGAGAAAAAAGCAGGCCTTGCTGAGTTTTTTGCCGGTTCTTCTCAGTACAAGGTCTCCCGCCGTAGTTTTGCGAACCGATGGCGTAGCTTCTTGACCTTCACAAGTGTTTGTAACAGCCTAGACTGAATCAATGACTTTTCATTTCATTTAATTTCAGCCTTTGCCCCAGCAGTTCATTAATAGGCTGTTGATATCAAACTATATATATCAACGTGATCTATCAACACCGCAGTCAATGATTATGAACAGTTCAAATTTCGATGTTCTCATTAATATTTGAGTCCAGTGCAGCAATCAACAGAAATAATAGGGAGTTAACGAACATTTAATAGCATCGTATTACGGTTGAATACGGCTGAGGCGAGCAAATATAGCGAACGAACGGACGGACGACGGGCTGTCAATAATGTGATATTTGCCGGGTTGATACTTCCATTGTTTGTTTAGGCTTTTGCTTGTTAAGGCCGATATTTTGTCTATGAAAATATCACGTGACAAAACAAACGTGGGAATTCGTCGTCATTGAAGGTGTATTGGGTGACGAATCATACTGTGGTGTCTATTCTGTATACATGAAAATCTTATGTTTTTTTGCTATAATATTTATTTAAATGAGAATGTTGTAATATATGTTTAAACAAATAACGAAAACTTAAAAACTAGTGTTTAAAATTTAAATCAAAATTACCTTAACCTATTTTTACTTTTTGTTATTTTTATTATTACCTGTCAAATTTCAATGAGCCACTGAACTCTGTCAGTATTTTAATTTTAACTTTTTCAAAATTAGGTATAAAAATTCAATGACTTCATCCCACCTCATGTTAAGTGGTGGTAGAGCTGATGCATATAGATAGATGCTCGTAGATAGCTGGTGAAATAGTTTTAAACTACCACACCAGCCATCCTCACCTTTACATCCTTCTCAAATGTTTCTTCAAGTTTCTCGAAGGACCTCGGGTTGTAGGAAGGAAGTAGCGAACCCGATTTTATAGTTTTTATGTAAACCTTTTATCTTAAAGCATTTGAGGTGCACAACTAGTAAAAGACTCACATACTAATTACTTCATAATAACGCATTAATATTCCCATATTGATCGATTGATCTTGTCTAAGTCAGTCTTTAGAATCTGGAAAGTAACTTTCGTACCTAGAGAATAGCCTCCCGCTTTATATACGCCATTGTAATTATGAGGTCGTTTTTTCATTGTTTCATCACAATGTCTTTTTAATGACGGTTTTCCAATGTCATGAATATTTCAACAAAAACAAAATAAGAGATCTAATGTGTGGCAAGAATCTCAATTGCATAGTGTCAATATTTTAGTTAATGCGTTCGGTTTATGGTACAGGTTAGTTGACGACAAAGGTATTTTAAGGTATTACTGAATATTTATAATTTCTATGAAATAAGGCTCAGGAACTTTTGATAAAGCCACAACTTTGAAAATTATGAGAACTCCTACTATGTCTTTACCTTACTGCAGTTGATAAAAGATGTTGCCAATTATTTACTGAGTCATCAATTTCGCATTTTCTTCGAATCTTTTTTCCCATTTCTCTGATTAACTCTTCACAAAAAGTTTTTTTAAAGCAAAAATAAATACAAATAATTTGTTATCGTCTGCCTGACAGGATATATGTGAAGTTTTATTTTGTTCATTCCTTGCCCGTGTTTCGGGAAAGCACGTTAAGCCGTTGTTCTGGATATACAGGAAAACCTCTTAACGTGCTTTCATTAGCATGGATTCGTGTGGTGGATGATAACCCCTTTTTTTCATAGGACTATGATCTAGGACTTGTTGTTGATGATGATAAAAAAAGGAACATCAAATTTAACTGGGGTAGAATTAAAAGTGGGTAGCGCGTTGCAATTATTAAATTGAAATATGACTTGTTATAAAACACTCAAGATATCAACCTTGCTATGGGTAGGAAAGATTGTTGAATCCGCCATGATGGTGGTGAGAAATTATTACATGATCTGATGATTTCATAGAACATAAGACAAAATACTCATATAAAAACTGTTAGGCATTTATATTTTTTATTTGTTAAGAATTTAACTGCTAGATTTATAAAATTATAAAAAAACGACGGGTTGCACTCCGGGAGTGTCGGCAGAAGTGAAAACTTGAATATTAATGTTGTGCATTTTTAATATTTTGGAATGGTTAGGGAATAATTTTGCACGATTTTCTTTATTTATCAGTATACAAGTACTATCATTTATGTGGTAGAATACAATATTTATTTATGCTATCGTACACAAACATGACAATTTATATTACATTAAAAAAGTATATCTCTCAGAAAAATCAACTGACATGAATCACGTTTAAGCGCACTTAGCGGCATCTATTGTAAAAAAATCAACTAACATGAATCACATTTATGTGCACCTAGCGACATCTATTGTAAAAAAAATGCATTTTTTTCGCAATAAAGCTGCCACCTGGATGTCCTAGATAGAGACTTATTATTATATACGATAAAATAAAATATTACTATGTTTCGTCTAATATATTGAAAGTAAACAACCTTTCCAATTTTATTGTTTTCGTCAGATCTCCGATCAGGCCATGTGTCATGACGCGATCAGCCCACGTGTCCTGACGCGAGTTTAATATTTTTCACCCATATAAAAGAAGTGTACAACGCCGCTAAAAAAGTAAACTAAAATTCCACTTGGTGCAGGCATCAAACGAGATTCGAACTCACATCTTCGCATGAGTGAATGCCAAACGATTTTCTGCGAAATGGGATGCCATCCGCTGAATAATTAATATGCATAATAATATTATGACATTAAAAGTTCTGCGATAGAATATAAACTCTACCAAAAGAAGTATAGCAACAAGATCTATCGAGGTCCGGGTCAATCGCTATCCGAAATAGATATTTTAGTAGCAATATTGCGGCCCCTTCTTAAGGGAACACTAACTTTTGCAATTTTCCTTTCTTCGAGTTCCCGGGAGACCCTCAAAGGAGAATTACTGTTGGTTAAATTTACTCTCGTTACCGTCCCGACCGTGGGTGCCTGTTTTTTAGTTTTGTTTCTTTGATCACGCTCTTCAAAGTGGAGAATGTTTGAAACTTGCCTCCTGCCACAGAATTGGTATTCAGTTGTAATTTCACAAATTCTCACCTCGCGGATTGGCGACTGTCTACGGAGACGCATCGAAGACTCTATCACTGTGACGGTAATGTACATTTTCGTTTGATGCTAGTGTTCCGTTGATCAATTTTTGTCGAAATACTCGTTTTTAGATAGACAGGAAGTTGTGCTTTAATTAAAGTAAAGAAATATTTGTTTTTTACATCAGCCGGCACCTCGATGGGTTTAGTTAAGAATCAAGGAAGGGGTGAAAATTTGAAGTTTGGTAGTTGTACTTTTTAGGGTTCCGTAGCCAAATGGCAAAAAACGGAACCCTTATGGATTAGTCATGTCTGTCTGTCTGTCTAACGCGGAAGAATTCCTAAACGGGGATCCCGTGGCTTCGCACTAAGCAGCTTAGAGGGTATTTGCAGGGTTTTTAGCGGATATTATGCCGTAAAGCGCCCGTAAGAGTTACGGGGTCCTCAGTGGGCAGCCATTGTGGGGGCCCGTAAAGCTTGCGGGAGCCAGGTGTGAGGTCGGTTCGGCGGTGTGCCTTTTAAAGGCGCCGTCGTCTGTAATCAGAGGTTATGCCTGCGTTAGCAAAAAAAAAATAAAAAAATGTCTGCCTGTCCGTCCGTATATCACAGCCAGATTTTTCCCGAAACTATAAGAACGATACTGTTTAAACTTGGTAAATAGATGTATTCTGTGAACCGCATTAAGATTTTCACACGAAAAGAAAAAAAAACGGCGGATGGACGGACAACAAAGTGATCCTATAAGGGTTCCGTTTTTTCCTTTTGAGGTGCGGAACCCTAAATACAATTAATTTTATAAACATAAACCTTATGCATATACCGTGAAACACGATGTTTACTTATCAATAACTAAATAAAAAAAAACATTATTTTTTAAATTTTAATTTAAGTTACTTGCTGCTACGGAACCCTTTATGGGTGAGTCCGACTGGCACTTGGCCGCTTTTATTATATTAATACAAGAGCTGCTTTTGGTTGCCGCATTTTGCTGTTTGAGAGGTGACAAGGACTCTTTCCATTGGATGACTGAAATCAACAGAAAATAATTAATTTCTTTGAAACGATAATATAACACGCAATGGTATATACTCTATTAGTTATTCTGAGACGACTCATGTAGGAATTTATTTCACCTACGTTTTGTACTTTGTTGAACTCAAACGCTAAAGCAGGTATGTAAGCCTACCTACATAATGTTACCCGAATCTGGTAAACATGACAATCATGAGACGAAAATACAGTTTTCTGTTACTTTTAAGCTTAGATTAAAACAAAAAGGGTAGATACGGTACGCTCATACTTGCATCAAACAAAAACTGATCCCACGGCAGCGCGAATGGGACGGCGAGATCCGCGTCACTGCACTACCGACCCGAACGAAACAGCACGTTAAGTTTCAACGACAGCGCGAATGAGACGGCGAGATCCGCGTCACTGCACTACCGACCAATCACGCGACCAGTACTCGACGTCACTACCGAATAAGATTCAAAACAAACAGCAATTTTTATGAAAAAATATATTTTATAGTACTTACGAATGAAAAGTGATGCCGTGGGTTTTATTTTTAGTTCTTGAACAATTTGAGCACTTTTTAAAAACATATTTAGGCATTGTTTTACCATATAAACACAAAATATTATCAATATTTCTTTTTGGCTTTTACATGTACATCGTTTGCATGTCAAGTTGTGACTAAAGCGATTAGGGTCGTGGACCGCAATTTGTGCGGATCACTTTTGTGAGGCTAGTGCCCTATCAACCCTTTTTGTTTTAATCTAAGCTTTTAAGACGATTATAATTCATATAATATTGGCAGTTTAAAATATGACCGAACTAAAATTTATATTGGTTTTTTTTTGTTAATCCCAAGTATATTTGACGACCTCCGTGGCCGAGTGGTTTGTACGTTTAATGGTGTCGCCAACTCGAGAGGTCCCGGGTTCGAATCCCGGTGGGGGCAGATGTTTGTGTGATGAATACGAGCATTTGTACTCTAGTCATGGATGTTTAATATGTATTTCTAAATATAATTTAATATGTACTGCATATATGTATTCTACCGTTACCTAGTATCCCATAACACAAGCCTTACAGTGCTTACTTTGGGGCTAGGCTAATTGGTGTGAATGTTGGATATATTTATTTATTTATTTAAAAAAATCTTTAAAAAAAAAATATTTTTAGGCTCAACGATATGAGGATTGGATTTATTTGACCACATCATTTATTGTTGACTGTGATTCGTCGTCTTAATCACGAGACCTCGTATTATATACTCGTAGTTAGTATTTCCAAAAAAATGTTTTATATGCACAAATTACATGTACACAGAAAAGGATATTCAAGATTTCGATTATGACTTCTGAAAACATTACACTCTTTAGTAATGTGATTTGGGGCAATATTTATTAAAAATATATTGATTATCTTTATATATAGTTATCACTTATTTATGCACAAGGAAGAAAAACTGAGCCTTCGCTTAAAAATAAACAGCCGAAATGAAATGAAATGAAATTTATTGAAATTTATTTATTCACACAAAACAGAGTAGATATATTTTGGTGACGATTTTCATTTAGTTCGTCCATTTTGCCAACGACAAACTTAATTTAATTCTAAAATTTAAAGTTACTTATGTGATTTAACTTATTCTATTCTAAGTCAATTTTCATTTCTAAATATTCTCTAACTGAGTAAAAACATTTCGTTATTAGCCACATTTTAAGCTTCCTTTTAAATATAGGCAAACTAAGCTCCGTCATCAAGCGTGGTAACTTATTATAGGTTTTTATACAATTCGGGTAGCAGATATAGATAGATTTTATTGTAATATTGAGTACGCATATTGGGCAACATCAATCTACCACGATGTCTCGCTAATCTGAGGTATCTGTGTTTTTAAATTTAAAATTATAAGGATGTGTCTTAACAAATATACTACATTCCAAAATGTAAATAGAGGGAAGTGTAAGGAATTTTAATTTGGGAAATAATTGCCTGCATGATGTCACTTGCATATAGCTCGGATGCATTGTTTTTGGGATATAAAAGCTCTGTTAATGTCCGTAGAATTTCCCCACAAAAGTATACCGTATTTAAGATTGGATGCAACATATCCGTGATAAGCCATTAGAGCTGCGTTTTGGTTTACAAGTCGATTTAACCGCCACAATGCATATGCAAACCTATTTATCTTATTACAGATTTTTTTATGTGATTCTTCCATGAACACTGGTTATCTATCACTATACGTAAAAAAAATAGTGGATATAAAAGCTCTGTTAATGTCCGTAGAATTTCCCCACAAAAGGTATACCGTATTTAAGATTGGATGCAACATATCCGTGATAAGCCATTAGAGCTGCGTTTTGGTTTACAAGTCGATTTAACCGCCACAATGCATACGCAAACGTGATATGATAAATAATAATAATAATATATGTGCATGATTTTTTTATGGGATTCTTCCATGAACACTGGTTATCAATCACTATTCCTAAAAAAAATTGTGAATTTGATTATAAGAAAATATTTGACTGAACATGATTCGTGCTGTTTCTTTATCACCAAGTTTTGTAAAGTCAGTAACATAATCACACTGACTACCTACAGTACCTACAGAAATGAAACAAGTAAAAACACCCCCGTCCTTACTACTAACTAATAAAATACTAAAGTTTGAACTTCCTGTTTCTTCGCAAACTGCAAACTTTTTTATTAAACGGAGAACAGAGAATATTTTATACAAAAAAAGGCAAGCAGTTTTCTGTAATGAAATCTCAAGACGAGTTTTAATTTCAAAAGCTCAAAGATACATTAATAGAGTTGAGAGATCAGAAATGGATAGAACGCTTTATTTTATTTTGTTCTCCAAAATGTTTCTAATAGGGATGATGACTATTTTTTTTTCTTCGTTTATCAGGTAGACTATCAAAAAGTTCTTCTTTTTTCACATAATATAAACATTGCAGAGATATATTGATTTGAAAAGTCGCATGACGTCACGTTTGAGTACACTTCCGTCACGAGCCCCTACTCCCAAACTTTGACGCGCTGTAACTTTGTCATTTTTTGGTTGATTGTCCAAAGAAAAAATACGTGTCCATTATTTTTTGATCATCTAACTGACGGGCTAAATAGAATTTTGTTTACTGTACCCCGTCATCACCCCTAATATTATTACAATCATATTTTTTTAAGAAAGGCAAAGGTCCAGTCTCATCAAGATTTTTGTGTTACGCAATTGAAATTGGCCTACGTTGGCACCGACTTACTATGGCCTGTGACAATTCCTACACGAACAAAGAAATTTGGTGACTCATTTCTTTGTCGTACTATTCGTAAGTGGAATTCTTTACCCGCGCACGTGTTCCCTCCTTCCTATAATCTGGGGTCCTTTAGGAGAGGCATGAAGAAGCATTTTTGCAGGCTGGTAAGGTGAGGATGGTTGGTGTAGCAGTTTATAACTGCTGTACCAGCTATCTTCGCGTTTGGACTTTATCACCACTTAACATCAGGTGGGGTAGAGCCTACCTCGCTATAAAAAAAAATTATTATGAATGCAACATGAGACAGCCAACACTTCAGGCCAACACTTCGAGACGCGGGTTAGTGTAGTGGGCTTAATTGCAGGGCTACGCCATCCTAGCGTCTGTGTAGGGCAATTCTATAAAATGAAATCTCACTTCCGAATTAGATTAGATAAGTGTCAATTTAGACAGTAGTTTGATAACATCATTACACGGCAAAATGTCGCAATGATTTTTGGAGTAGCCGGTAAAAGGTCCCCAAGATCTGATTGAGCTTCCACTGACTAAATTTAAATCTCAGATCAAAAATACTCTTATGAATAAGGGCTATTATAAAGTTGATGATTATCTAAATGATCGTAATGCATGGACATAGTGTTTCTTATAATTTGATATTAAATGGGTATTACTCATTTTTCATAACAGTAATATTGTACCTATCTAATGCCGCTTCCTATATACTACTTAAAATGTTAACTATAAAATTAATTGTAACTACATATTTATATTCTAGATGATGTAATGGAAAGTGACTTCAGACGTATTAATGAAGTAATTTTTCAACTTGACGACACTGTATATAACAATACAGGGAGAAAAAAACAGCCCTTGCTGAGTTTCTTGCCGGTTCTTCTCAGTACAAGGTCTCCCGCCGTAGTTTTGCGAACCGATGGCATAGCTTCTTGACCTTCACAAGTGCTTGTAACAGCCTAGACTGAATAAATGACATTTCATTTCATTTCATTTCATTTCAAAGATATTTGTCAACAATCAAAAATACGAATAAACGAGATGGTAATTAAGCTACAATCTCAGTATCTTACAGAATCGACATGCTAAACTAGAGGTATACTTAACAGTAGTTTGATGAAAACTTCACAATATATCCTCAACACAAACATATTATGAAGAAATAACAGAATATATAGTGTATACCCCATAATGTTAAAGGTTTTTAAAACATACGTGTTTTAACGGGATAATTACGAAATTCCTCACTTCACATCACTAATTCAACTTTGCCATAAGGCGCTGGCTGAAAATAAGCGCTGCTGAGGTATCGCGAAAGCGTTCACCACAGAGCATAGCTGAGGCAGTGTCCTATTGGCCATACACGGCACGCACCTAGTAATAAGTTCCCATGTTTTTTTGAAGTGAAAACTACTTTAGCGGCGATGTACACTTTTTTTTGTAAGGGTAAAAAATGTTAAACTCGCTTCAGGTTAAACACGTGGGTTGATCGCATCATGACACACAATAAAATTGGAAAGGTTGTTGACTTTCAATATATTGGATAAAACTTAGTTATATTTTATTTTACCGTATTATAATAATAAGTCTCTATCTAGGACGTCCACGTGGCATCTTTATTGCGAAGAAAATGCATTTTTTTACAATAGATGTCGCTAGGTGCGCTTAAATGTGATTCATGTAAGTTGATTTCTTTACAATAGAGGTCGCTAAGTGCGCTTAAACGTGATTCACGTAAGTTGATTTTTCTGAGAAATAAACTTTTTTAATGTAATATAAATTGTCATGTACAAACATGAAAATTTATATTACATTAAAAAAGTACGATAGCGCAATAAAATAAATATTGTATTCTACCACATACATGATAGTACTTTTATACTGATAATTAAAGCAATTCGTGTAAAATTATTCTCTAACCATTCCAAAATATCAAAAATGCACAACGTTAATATTCAAGTTTTCACTTCTGCAGGCATCCCGGAGTGCAACCCGTCGTTTTTTTTATTATGTCCTTGTTTTATTATCATACAACCATTTTGTATTTCTAAGTTAATGCTGTTAAGGCCAATAAAATGTTTTTCTTTCTTTCTAAATTGACTTTGTGTCTCTTACGCTTTCACGCTAAACCTATTACGTATATGATTATGCTAAACCTAAAGAATGTTTTTTAGCAGAGAGTTATAGGAGACCTAGAGAAAGGACATAACTTACGCTTTTCGGAAATTGGACCCCTATTACGTGGTGACAAAAGGGATGAAAGTTTACAAGGCAAATCAATCAGAAAAAACTCATACAAATGTAGGAAGGCCAAAGGGGAAGATCTTCCTCCGAGCTGGGTGATGGTAGTTGGGGGCCACGGCCCGACTGATATTGGTCGGGCATCGTATATATGGAGTGTTAGGCTCCGAATTTCTCTTGCGTGTTGTAGGCTTCCATACGTTGTGAACGCAGCGCCGGTAGCGCCATCTCTTAAGGAGGCGAGTGACTATTTCCTCTATGTTATATTATATGAGGGGCATGTAGATGTCGCCGCCACACAAACAACATTAAAAGTTTAATTTATTTTATGTCATGTAAAGGTTATGTCGTTTTGTTCCAGGAACAACAGTTACGCCATCAGCAGGCGGCATACCGGCCCGTGAGGGATTATAAAACGAATGGATTAATTCACCAAGTGAGTTGTTCTGAATAATTAATTAGCTGCGACTGATTACCTTATTACAAATTGTGCGTTATCCGCATGATTGATTGAAACGGTAATAACATTAGCATTTATCGCATTGTGGGTAGGGTTACCATATAATAAAATCAAAAGTCCGGAGAAAAGGCTTGATTTCCATTGAAAAATCCTGAGGTTTTTTACAGTTTGAGAATTTTCTC
This sequence comes from Chilo suppressalis, assembly GCA_902850365.2. Classification (NCBI taxonomy): domain Eukaryota; kingdom Metazoa; phylum Arthropoda; class Insecta; order Lepidoptera; family Crambidae; genus Chilo; species Chilo suppressalis. Next base: position 3,853,789 of record OU963894.1, read on the forward strand.
TCAAACGTACTTTACAATTTAAAAAAGTCGTAATATTATCGTTTATACTCTGCTTATACTTTTAAATCAATATAATTTGAAGAGCTTAACGTGTGGGGCATTATATGAATCCATAATCGAAGAAAATCCTTCCTTAAAAAATGTATCTTAACATATTAAGTATGATAAAACTGAATAATTACCTACTTGGATAATAAAGTACTGATTTTAATTGGTCAATTATTACCAATAGAAGATAATTTTTACTTTGTTGAACTTTTTATTAAATAGATCTTTAAAACGTAAAATGTATTTTATGGGAAATTCAAAAAATCCTGAGATTTGCAAAATCCAGCCGCAATCCTGAGAAGAGTTCAAAAATCCTGAAATCTCCGGACAAATCCTGAGATATGGTAACCCTTATTGTGGGAGGCGAAAAAGTAGTTTATGCCTTGGATAGGCTGCAGGAGCTCGATGGCGCAGGTGGTTAGCGCGTGCGGTTGCGATGGTTTAAGTTAAGTAACTTTCGCAGTGGTCAGTCATTGGATGGGTGACCAAAAACTTCTATCTCGAGTTCCTCCGTGCTTCGGAAGGCACGTTAAGCCGCTGGCCCCGGCTGCATCTGCAGTCGTTAGCACCCGCCAATTCGCACTGGGCCCGCGTGGCGGGTCATGGCCCAATCTCCCTATTCCATCCATAGGGAAGGTCTGTGCCCCAGCAGTGGGGACATTAATAGGCTGATGACGATGATGCTGATGATAGGCTGCAGCGGCGCGCTGACAGCATCATTGGTGATGAAAATGTAACTAACAAACTCTAAAAATACCACGGCGAGTGTTCTGAGAAGTTATTCCCCCTTATCCCTCCATCACCTTTTCTTTAGGGGACCACACGCCCTGGCCTAATTTGCCACCGACTTACTTTGGCCACTATTCCAACTACACGAACAAAGAAATTTGGTGACTCATTTCTTTGTCGTACTATTCGTAAGTGGAATTCTTTACCCGAGCACGTGTTCCCTCTTTCCTACAATCTGGTGTCCTTTAAGAGAGGCGCGAAGAAGCATTTTTGCAGATTGGCAAGGTGCGGATGGTTGGTGTGGCAGTTTATAACTGCTGTACCAGCTATCTTCGCGTTTGAACTTTATCACCACTTAACATCAGGTGAGGTCAGAGTCATTTGCCTAACCGGCTATATATATGAAAAAAAAGGTTTAGGACTGGCAACTTTACAGGTTTGAAACATTATCCACAATAACTATGATTAACGTTATTCTGAAGGAACATGCGAATTCGATGTCGACTGTCCAATCTATTTCGTCATGGTGGTCTAGATTGTAGGATAATGGATATGCCATCGTTCTGACTTCTTTCACTTCTTATATATTAATAACTAGCGGCCCACCCTCGCTTCGCTTCGGTGTAGAGCTGAAGCGTAGATTACAGTTTTTGTTCTCAGGATTATATTGTACACAATGACATTCATTTATGATTCTTCTTATACCTGCATGCAAAGTCTCAGCCCGATCGGTTTAAAATTGACAAAGTTTCATACAAACTTTCATTCCCTATTTTATCCCCTTGGGGGTAGAATTGTACAAAATCCTTTCTTAGCGGACGCCTACGTCATAACATCTACGTGCATGCTAAATTTCAGCCCGATCCGTCCAGTGGTTTGGGCTGTGCGTTGATAGATCACTATGTCAGTCAGTCACCTTTGAGTTTTATATAGATAGAAGATAAATAAAATAATGCATGTGATAATAAACAATATTTAATAATTAAACTCTGGATACTTACAGATTATGTAGATTGCCGTACATGTGTTACCATTGAATTTGGTATTTAAAATAGCTTCAGAGACACAAATTTTAGTTACTTAGTTACTTCAGCTAGATTCCAATTACATGTAACATCCTAGGTTCCTCAACTACATTTCCTTAGACTCGTATCAAAAAAAGACTTTTCATCACAAGCGTCAATAAGTAAAGATATTAACCGTCTTCTTCTTTAAAAATAAATTAAAAAAAAACATTTATTGTTCGTAATAACAGTAGAAAAAAACAAATGAAGATAGATAAAAAACTATTATAAATAAGTATGACAGAAAAGGTGATCTTTTTTTTGGAGGGCCAACCGGGACCCTGCCTTAGTATGAGCTGACATATTGAGAAAATAAACTTCTTATTTCAACGTGTCAGCGCTAAAACATTTAAAAACAGCAGTGTTATAATTATCAACATCCGTTGCATATTGATCCTGTCCTGCATTATTGGTCCACGCTCCTGCGTTTGCGCAAGTTGGCCGGCCGGGCGGCCCTGACTCGCGCGGCCGTTGTCCCCTCCTCTCACTGTCTAGAATGTTTCGTAAGCCGACATGTGAATGATACGGTTATGGTTAAGAACTACTATCAGATTAATAGGGAGCTACCTGATTTTATCTAAGCAGTTGTTTGTTAGTTTAAACGTTTTTATTATAAATCTACTATCAGACTAAAGGATAGCTTTAAAAGTAGAATTTATAAAACAAACAGTTGATATTTTTTTGTTGTTGTTGTAATCATCAAAGCTGCACTGTTTCTTAAGATTTTTTTGACATTGATTAGTACCTTTATGGTATGTTGATTTGGTACTTTTATTTTATCTAAATTTAACTTAATGTCGGGCCAAATAGGATCCAAAATCATCGATCATCCTAAAAAGTGATGGGGCGAAGCAGTACGATTTTCCGATTGGATTAATGTGTCTGTTTGGGCAATAACCTCTTTACTACCGAATACCTTTTTGTGGTGTAGCTTTTCTATTGGGAATTAGGTTTCATTGCTCTATGGAATCCTCAAAATCACAAAATGTTCGTCAAAAAACTAACAACTGCAGCATGTAATGAAAACTGTAATTCCACAAATGGGGTCACATATCAACTATCAGGTCATCACTTTAATGTTGTAACAAATACTAAATTCCTTAAATGCCTCTATACTAACGTACGAAGTTTGGTAACTCCAGGCAAATTGGACGAGTTGAGATGCATAATACAATCCATACCACATACACTCCGCCTAATAGTACTCTCTGAAACATGGATAAAAAGTGACTCTGAAGCTTTCAGTCTATCTCTGATAAACTATACTCACCACTTTAATTAAAACAAGAGATAGAAATAACACAAGAGGAGGTGGAGTATCTTTCTATCTATGTGCATACAAGCTGGCAACATAATTATATCGAAGACCTTCATGAAGATAACAACCACTTCCTATGGATTCACATTAAAAAAAATGGAATATGGGCTCTTGTTCACTCAGGCAGTGAATTTCGGTGGGCACACTTTTGGGCAGCGGACAGGGGTTAAGTGATATTTATCGCCCCACGACAACGGCTAACTAGAACCGAAGTCCGAGTCTCAGAGACGCCCTCTAGTTGAGCCGACCCCCTCAGGTTCGAGTGGTCTAGGGGCTCCAGACACAGAGGAGCCTCCCCCAGTGGGAAGATGCCATCCGCCTGGAATAACTCTAAAGGCACTCGCCATTTCTCGGCTTGGACTTCAACTTAGGATCTCGCCGCTCCCAAACCCGGTGACGCTGTAAAGATCATTTGGGAACAACAGCATACACACTAAAAAAAAGTGACATTTAAGTAGATTTGACTAATATTAATTCTAGCTGACGCTAGGGCTAGGCTTTTGGTGCGTATTATTTAAAAAAAAAAAAATTTTTCTAGAGTCTGTGCGGAAAGAGAATGGGCGTGGCAAAAAACGGAACTTACATTAAGATTTTTATTTGGCAATCAAACCCAGCAATCTGTAAAACTTTAAAGTTTTGTGTTGATACATATTTGTTTGTTGTTGTAATTTCTTGCGGTTTTTTGTATTTAATCATGTCTAAAAGGGGTAAAACCTTACAAATACGGTAGAAAAGCACTACAGCGGCCTCCAATCTAAATCCCATTCTCTTTCCGCACAGATTTTAGTTATATTTTCTTTAGATTTAAACATCAAGCAGTTACTTACATGCTTAAAAAATAAAAAATATGAGTTTTATAAGGTTAATGTGGAGTTGACTATAAATATGTTTGTCAATCATTTCATTTTCAAACGAGGTTACAGGTAGTCCTTAATTAAATACCAATGATCAAATATAAAAATATTATTCGCCATGCAAATATTTCGCAGCATTTGCTTCTCGGCCATGGAATTTTGGCGTCAGGGTCTCTGACTCATCCAAAAATGGCAAATATTTGAATAAAATAGTATATCCTATGTTTCATGCTTTTTTAATTGAATCATAAAATATCTAAAGAAAATGTAACTAGAAAAAATTCCACGCGGACCAGACAGAAGACGGGTCTCGAACCCGCACCCTTCGCTATCCGGGCGAATGCACTGACCAATTATGCTACCGCGGCCCTGATGGCCGCGTCAAAATTCTTCTAGCTATTCTTATGCTGCAAGGCTCCATCCATCTCTTCGCATTGTAGGCAACCCACAAGTTAGTCTAGTTATATTTTCTTTAGATTTAAACATCAAGCAGTTACATGCTTAAAAAATAAAATTATAACTATAAAATATCCAGTAAGTAGTAATATCCTCGATATCCATCAAATACCGCATTTTAAGAGAAGCATTACTCTCTTTTTCCGAAACGAAATTTCGGTGACGAACGAATTTTAAACGAAATTTCGCCATTGCCTCTACTCTATTTTATTTTCGAACAGGCACATCAACTTCGGAACCATAAACAGTTTTCGTGAACGAATGGAATGAGTCATGTTTATGAATTCTTTTTATCTCTATTTTTAAGAAAACGTTTTTTTACTTGGAAACAATATAGGTAGTTTACGGCAAATTTTCTGATGACATTGAAAGAACCTTCTTTGACAGTGTTAGCCGACTAATTTGTCGAGTTGATACAATCTACTGTATGTCAACCTAAATTTGTCGTTTAATTCTTCGAAGTATTGAAATTACAATAAATAATGAAAAAAATGGTTTATTTGTTAATTTTACTTGCTTAAAATGATTCTCGAGCTAAGCAGCTATTATTAAAAATACTCTTGCAAGTATTTTAGGCTTAATTAAAACAAAAATCTCAAAACGAAAATGAAACGGTAACACTTTACATTTCGTCAATTTGAGGTTAAAATTTCGAACAATTATCTGTCAAATTCAACTTTTCCTTCGAAAGTTTTGTAAATTACAGTAGGCTAGGAGAATTTAATCGTCAAACTATTTCGGACGAACGAATTTTCGAAATGAAAAGGAAACAGAGTAAGGAACGTGCGAAATTTCGATCGAAATTTCGTTTTTCGTTGAAGTAGAGTAGGCTTCAGGGCATAGCGGATTTTCGCTCAAATTGGAGCGCCCGTCTGGGGAAGTAACCTCCATTTTACAGAACATCATAGAAAAATAACACCACTAAACACACTGGTGGCATTGCGAATGTGTAGGTAAGTAAGAATTCAGGAGGCCTACTCTATTTCAACGAAAAACGAAATTTCGATCGAAATTTCGCACGTTCCCTACTCTGTTTCCTTTTCATTTCGAAAATTCGTTCGTCCGAAATATTTTGACAATTAAATTCTCCAAGCCTACTCTAATTCACAAAACTTTTGAAGGAAAAGTTGAATTTGACAGATAATTGTTCGAAATTTTAACCTCAAATCGACGAAATGAAAAGTGTTACCTTTTCATTTTCGTTTTGAGATTTTTTTTGTAATTAAGCCTAAAATACTTGCAAGAGTTATTTTAATAATAGCTGCTTAGTTCGAGTAACATTTTTAGCATGTAAAATTAACAAATAAACCATTTTTTTTATTATTTTTTGTAATTTCGATACTTCAAAGTATTAAACGACAAATTGAGGTTGACTACAGTAGATTGTATCGACTCTACAAATTAGTCGGCTAACACTGTCAAAGAAGGTTCTTTTAATGTCATCAAAAAATTTGCCGTAAACTACCTATATTGTTTCCAAGTAAAAAAAACGTTTTCTTAAAAGTAGAGATAAAAAGAACTCACAAACATGACTCATTCCATTCGTTCACGAAAACTGTTTATGGTTCCGAAGTTAATGTGCCTGTTCGAAAATGAAATAGAGTAGAGACACTGGCGAAATTTCGTTTGAAATTCGTTCGTTACCGAAATTTCGTTTCGGAGAAAGAGAGTAGAGCTCCAGGGCACCACGGGGTAGCGGATTGGGTTAGGGTAGGCAACGATGCGAGTGATATGGTAGTATGCATCTATGGGCGATAATAATAGGGTATTTGACAGTATTAAAAATAAAGTGCCAAAGCCAATGCCATCTGGGTTTAGAATGAATATTGGCAGGGATTTTCACTATTTTTACATAAAAAATATTCATAATTTTACTAAAAGCCACGAAAAAGATAATAGTTTTCTTATCTATTGTCACGTGATCCAAAACGCTTGTAAACTTCCGGTTAAAGTGACATTACATTGTATCGTTTGACGTTTAAATAACAGTCGTGTGACGTCACACGCCAGTAAGACGCCATGTTGTCCAGAGAAACGCTTTCGCGGTAACTTGAAAATGGAGTTTTTGATTTGGTTATTTTTACTGAAATACGAGGAACTGAAAATCGAGGAACTCGATGGCGCATGTGGTAAGCGCGTTCGGCTGCGATCGTTGAATTTAAGCAACTTTCGCAGCGGTCGGTCATTGGGTGGGTGACCAAAAATCTTCTATCTCGAGTTCCTCCGTGCTTCGGAAGGCACGTTAAGCCGTTGGTCCCGGCTGCATCTGCAGTCGTTAGCACCCGCCAATTCGCATTGGGCCCGCGTGGTGGGTCATGGCCCTATCTCCCTATTCCATCCATAGGGAAGGCCTGTGCCACAGCAGTGGGGACATTAAGAGGTTGATGATGATGATGATACTGAAATACACAACAGAATGATGAATATCCACATTTTACGGACTCCATAAACATTATTTGTTTCTTAGGTTTTCACGCACATCACTCATTAAATAAAACTAGTTTTTACGGGTTAATGCACAAAAACTTTATTATTTTCAATAAAAGTTTTATTCTGACGACGAAACCTGTAAAGGCTACGAAACGTCAATAAATAAATAAAGTTTTCGTGCATTAACCCGTAAAAATTAGTTTTATCCATAAACATTAGTTAATAACGTGAGATCGTTTTCTAAAACTTGTCAAATACCCTATTGGCGCCGTAAATCATACGTGATTTTTTGACATCATTTCGTATTTCTCTATGTACTCGTATTTAAACGGGAAAATTCGAGTGCGAGCCAGACTCGCACTAAGCCAATTTCGAAGGGTAATTGGTTTACAACATGTTATCCTCTATTTTTATCCACCTTCATCTTTTGTGTTTGCGACATAAAGTAACTTATGTTATTTCATGTCATTACAAAATAACATGTAATAATACAATAAGAACGAATTCAATGCTACCTCAGATATCCACGCGAAGTTTAAATCACACTGGCGAATTCTGCGATGAAAATGATGCTCTTTTTTGTATGGGTAAAAAATTTTAAACTCGCGTCAGGTTAGACACGTGGTCTGATCGCATCATGACAGACAATAAAATTGAAAAGGTTGTTGACTTTCAACATATTGGACGAAACAAAGTAACATTTTATTTTACCGTATTATAATAATAAGTCTCTATCTAGGACGGCCTCGTGGCAGCTTTATTGCGAAGAAAATGCATTTGGTTTACAATAATAGATGTCGCTAGGTGCGCTTATATGATTCATGTAAGTTGTTTTTCTGAGAAATAAACTTTTTTAATGTAATATAACTTGTCATGTTTGTGTACGATAGCGCAATAAATAAATATTGTATGATTAAAGCAATTCGAGCAAAATTATTCCCTAACCATTCCAAAATATCAAAAATGCATAACGTTAATATTCAAGTTTTCACTTCTGCCGGCACTCCCGGAGTGCATCCCGTCGTTTTTATTTATTAAAGAATAGGACTGCTGTTAACTGGAAACTGTCTAGGAAAAGGATAGGATTATCCTTTTAGCTGTCAGTCTTCTGAAAAGTATTAAATGAGGTCTAGAAGTATTCCAAACAGCTATGAAGTTTAGTGTAACTAGAAATTACGTTACTCAACTCATTACGAATAATTGTTTGTATCGCAAACTTGACATAATAAGCGTTGTCCGCAGAGCTTACATAAAGGTCTTGGCAACATCACGACACATGAACTGAGCACACATTGTGTCGTAAGTGAAAAGAAACTGGATCTATGTCAAGTGCGAGCGGTTATACAACACGTGGATAATACGGTCGGGCAGTCTTAATCAAAGACTCGTTATGTTCCGCTTGTTAACAATGGACAAAAAAGTGACTTACGCAGAGACAGGTTATAAAACTAGTCACCATAATAAATTTTACCGCTACGAGTAGGGATGTCGAAAGTTGAAAAAATATCGATATATCGATACATCGATATTTTAAAAAATATTAATATCGGCTTCGATATATCGCGAAAAAAACATCGATATATCGATATATCGAACCAAAAATACATTTAGGTTAGCCTAGCACAGTAATAATAGTTCAATACAAATTATAATTAAAGAAAGAATTATCAAAGTACCAAATTGCCGCTACACTACATGGCAGTACAGTATCTCACGAAATATGAAACGCAGAATAATAATGGAACGAAAATTATCTAAAAATAGACCCTATTTCCGAATGATGAAAATGATTGCAGGGCCTCTCAGCTGCCATCTTTCGTAAACAAGACTAGACAGTTACACACTTCCACAGAATATAATGGAAATCAGCACAACCAATTCACCAGCGAAACAGATTTACAAATAATAGACAATACTAAATACAGCACAGATCATAGATATGTTGAATATCATTAATCTGAGATCCAGTTACGATTTTTCCAGATACAAATTTAGTTAGATCGTGATATGCCGCTAATAATTAAAAAAATATCGTTTTTGATACGAATTTCGATATTGGTTATTTTGTATCGATGTATCGATATATCGAATCAAAATATATCGGCAAAAAATATCGATATATCGATACATCGATATATTTTCAACAAGCCTAGCTACGAGTACTTTTGGAGTTTGACTATCTAAGGCCCGTATTACAAAATTACAACTAAGTGTTGATCTTTACTTGAGTACAGTAAGAAAGGGATATCGCTATGTGCTATATAAAGCGACATCCCTTTCTAACTATGCTCAATACTAGATCAATCACTGAGAATCTTTCTATAATACGGGCCTAAGGCTTTGTAGTTTTTGGAGGATACAAATGTTTCAACGTAATGAACAAACAACATTGCTTTTATCATTCCATATATATGTAACTAGCGGCCCGCCCTCGCTTCGCTTCAGTGTAGAGCTGAAGTGTGGACTACAGTTTTTGTTCTCAGGCTTGTATTATACACAATGACATCTTATACCAAAGTCTCAGCCCGATCGGTTTAAAATTGACTTTCATTCCCTATTTTATCCCCTTGGGGGTAGAATTGATCAAAATCCTTTCTTAGCGGATGCCTACATAATAACATCTGCCTGCATGCCAAATTTCAGCCCGATCCGTCAAGTGGTTTGGGCTGTGCGTTGATAGATCACTATGTCAGTCAGTCACCTTTGAGTTCTATATATATAGATGACCTTCATTTTAAGTAAATATGTTGTAGTTAGTATAGGTGATTATGGGTAGTCATGCTCTTTTAAAATTCTCTTCGGTGATGTCGAGTGAGGCGGGTCGTTACGTTCCCTAAACTATGCTTGAGCGATGGCTGGTTCATGCGTCATGCTCGTGAACGGGTACTTCCAGTGGAGATGAGTCTGCCCTAACTACTTCACTATTGATGATCTTAATGTCTAGTTACACCTAATATAAATAACACTATTTGTATTTATACTATGGGACACAGTTATCAAAATGCAGGTTAACAATAATGTATAATATTTCACATTATGTAATGAATGGTGACTTCATGAATCTATCTCTTCTATTTATTTTTTTGTTTTCTTTATTTATCTTGTCTCTGAAGTCATTTTTCAACTTGACGACTCTGTAAATAATAAAACAAGAAGAAAAAACAGCCCTTTCTGAGTTTCCTGCCTGTTCTTCTCAGTACAAGGTTTCCCGCCGCAGATATACGAACCGATGGCGTAGTTTCTAGACATTCATGAGTGCTTGTAACAGCCTAAGCTGAATAAAAAATTTTGATTATTTTTATAACTTTCTTACATCATCATCAGCCTATTAATGTCTCCACTGCTGGGGCACAGGCCTTCCCTATGGATGGAATAGGGAGATTGGGCCATGACCCACCACACGGGCCCAGTGCGGATTGGCGGGTGCTAACGACTGCAGATGCAGCCAGGACCAACGGCTTAACGTGCCTTCTGAAGCACGGAGGAACTCGAGATAGAAGATTTTTGGTCACCCATCCAATGACCGACCACTGCGAAAGTTGCTTAACTTAAACTATCGCAGCCGAACGCGGTAACCCCGCCATCATAAGTACCCGCGCCATCGAGCTTCCTACATAATGATCGCGATTCTGTAATGCTTTGAGCAAGTAAACAAAACAAAACTAAAACACACTAGCTCTGATGATAATATATGTAGTTTACTAGTGGTTTACGTATTCCCATGTGTTCATTAAATTAGTATTATTTTGAGCTACTTAATGAAATATCCTCTTTTTTTTCAGCAGTACCAAGTATACCCATACGAACTAGAGCCACACCAGGAGTATCGGAAGCCGCTGAGAGAGCACGAGAAGCCTCAGGACCTGCGCAACGTGCCTGGTGTTCCTGGGGTGGACTTCCCCATCTTCCATGAGGTTCCGGAGACCAGCTTTTCTTGCGATCATGTCCCGGCAAGGCCAGGCATGTACGCCAACGTGGAGACTGGATGTCAGGTTAGAACGATTTTCTTTCGAATTCATCTTTCTAGATGACTATATATTCCAAATCTTTCTGGGAGGCTCTTAAGACCTTTTTTATATAGATAGGTCCGACATATGACTCCGCCCCACCTGATGTTAAGTTAAGGTGAAGTCCAGACGTGAAGATAGCTGATAGGTTGTAAGAGGGAGGGAACACGTGATCGGGCAGAGGTGCCGGGTACCTGAGGTACCAAAGACCAGCTTCTCTTGAGATCATGTGCCGGTGAGGCCAGGCATGTACGCAAATGTAGAGACTGGATGCCAGGTAAGACTGATTTTCTTTCAACTCCATCTTCTGAATTGAATGTGGGTAGGAAGATTCCTAGAGCGCACCAGAAGCCTCCGAAACTGCTCAACATGGCCGGTATACCTGAGGAAGATAGATTTCAACATCTTTTTTCTGTTTCTCAAGATCAGATTCTTTTGCGATCGTGGCTTATATATGCCAATATTTGAGACTGGATTTGAAGTTAATGATTGTCCTTCTATTTTCTTCTTCACTACTTCTGCGATCCACCCAGTGATACCAGACCGGAATCAAACCAGCACCTTTCGACATCTTATTGAGTTATTCTACGGAAACGATAACACACTTGTTTATTCTAGTATTTTATTAGGAGCAAGGCATAAATACATTTTTAAAAGGAAAACTGGACCACAAAATGTAGCTGGCGATTATTCATTCAGCTTCAAGATTGGAACACTGAATACTGAAAAGTGTAAAATATGCTGTTATCCCGGAGATAAGTTTAATTTACTCGGACGGTTGGCGATCTGCATTATAATTAACGGGAACACCCGGCTTCTCGGCAGCCAGCCAAAATCTCGGGCTTAGTGACGTCACGGTAACAGGTGAAAGGTCGTCGGTTGATCACGGCGCCAGTGTACCACAAACACATTCGATTTAGAATTTAAAAATCCAGAGGTGCGGACAGACTGCTACTCGGTCTAATTGAGCGATACTCATCGCAATAGACACGTATTTTCCATGCTGGACTAGGAGTGAAAGAAAAATATAGAATGCGCAGAATTGCCAAATTTTTAAACGGTAAAAGCCCAGTCAATTAACTAATGAAAGTTATAAGTTGGCGCTTAAGTGGCATTCATATTTACAGACAACATCTTGGATTAGTATATCCTCATACTTACCATTACGGCTAACTAGGAAATGCAATACCGGATTAAGATGGTTAATTCCGGTATATACCTGGATTAAAATTATCTTGCGGGATTGCATTTCCTATGGCTGAGTGACCACGTGGTTCTAGTGCGGATTATTTGATGCTAATGATGTGCCAGAAGCACAGCAGACTCCGAGGTAAAAAGTTGAGCACCCATCAAACGATCGGCCAATGCAAAAGTTGCTTAACTTCTACGATCGTAGCCCGAGAGCACTAACTACTGCGCCCCATCGCACACGCCGATGGGTGGTAAACCAACCCTGAAATGAATGCATGACATGCATGTATACTTATGTATGGCACCAAAGTAACGGACGGTGATGTGACGAAGTTAAGAAATGATTTCTATACAGCAGTGTACTTTGGAGAATTCCCATGAATAAAATATAAGTTTGTTACTGAAACTTATCATCGGAGAGGTGATTAAGTGGAATTAGTCCGGTTCATATTTGGCATACAAATTGGAGGTCAATTCTTGAAGTGTGAAGTTTTGTTGTCATCGTTTAAGTTTGACGAATTTTCTGGTACGGCATTGGTAAAGGGTTAATCGAATTCTGATGCGATATTACTAGTCATTCGGCTACGTTATTTTTGTTGTCTGACACATACACAATGATAGTAGGAGCATTAAAAAAGATTAAAGGTTGATTGATTTTTAAGCTATAACGGATATTGATTCCATAGGTGGAATCAATATCCCTTGTAGCGATACGGTGCAAAATCTCGACGTCACAATTGATTCCAACCTGTCATGGACAGATCACGTCGCTAACGTTAGTCGTAAAATGTATTTTTCGCTTCATACATTAAAATGTTTGCAAAATTTCCTTCCCTTACATACTAAAATTACACAATCTCTTATTCTCCTTTTTCTACGGAGGTATTACTCGATAAACTTGAGCGCCTGCAGAATCTTGTTATCCGATTCATCTTTGGGTTTCGTAAGTATGATCACGTCTCCAACTTTCGAAAGGAACTTCGACCAACGTAGAAAGAAAAGAATAAGAAATTGCCCTTGCACAATTTCTTATTCTACTATTTCTAAGGAGGTATTACTCGATAAACTTGAGCGCCTGCAGAATCTTGTTATCCGATTCATCTTTGGGTTTCGTAAGTATGATCACGTCTCCAACTTTCGAAAGGAACTCAAGTGGCTCCCTGTACGTCTGCGCAGGAATGACAGAATCCTTTGTTTCCTCTTCAATATCCTATACAATCCTTCATAGCCTTCCTATTAAAGGGAGAGTTTTTCTTTCACTTACTCGCCTAATGTTTCTTGCAGGTTCCATCTCAAATCAGTACTCAAATATCCTATTCATAAAACCGAATTTGCATCATACTCTTTTACGGTACATGCCTTTCGCTTATGTAACTCGCTGCCAGCAGGAATCAGAGACAGTCCAACTGTTGCTACATTTAAAAAACGGTCGAAGGAACACTATATATCCTCTTGAATCACTGTTTCAGAACTGTATTGCTTCTCCTTTTTAACACTTGTATAGTTTTTTTAGTATATATGTTTATCTGTACATCTATGTAGATATATATGTAGGTTTTGTTTATGTTGCGAGTCCCACACACGCCGTGCGCCTAGTCAGCGTCACGGTATGGTAACGTAACTGCATTTCCCCTCGTCACAAAAAAAAAAAAGGTTTTGTTTATGTCAGTATTGTATTTTGTTATTTATATTCAGGAGGCACACACTGACGACCCTTTTTTATGTTTTTTCCTTTCGCGGGCCTGCTGGAAGAAATCTCAATATGAAATAAGCAATGCCCTTGTACAAATTTCTTGTTCATGTTCTTATCTGTTTTATTGTGTGTGTGTACTAAATTATTAAATAAATAATAAATAAAGTTGCAGCTTTTTAATAAAAACAGTTAGTGTAAACATCACTCCAAATCTCTTAGAGATGCATCTTAACGATGTCCAATCTTGGTATTGCTTGCTTTTTTTTTTGAGTGTGTATGCTGTTGGTCGCAGATGACCTTTACAGCGTCACCGGGTTTGGGGACGGCGAGATCCTAAGGGGACCTCAAGCCGAGAATTGGCGAGTGCCTCTGGAGGTATTCCAGTCGGATGGCGTCTCCCCGGGGGGAGTCTCCACTCCGTCTGGAGCCTCCAGACCACTCGAACCTGAGGGGGTCGGCTCAACTAGAGGGCGTCTCTGAGACTCGGACCTCGGCTCTAGTTAGCCGTTGTCGTGGGGGGCGGGGAAAAACGCCGAGGTACGTACCTGTACCTGGTATAGCGTGTCGTGTGTAGACCGGGTCTTCGCACTCTTATCCTACGGGTGCGGTGTCTGCCTAATGCTAAGCTAGTGTGCACGTTTGCTAGCTGTGTAGTGTTGGTGTTTGTGGCCTGTGTGGGAGGAGTCGGAGGCGCGTTGGCGCGTGTGATTTCGTCGTCTAGATAGTCTAAGACGTGCCTAGGCCGACGGAATCGGAGGGTATTGCTTGCGACTATAATGGTGTCCAGAAACAATAGTTGCAGGTTCCTAGCCCATCGCATCATTAGTTTCTGTATTTAGTCCATCATTAGAAGCATAATTATTTAACCATAATTATTTTTTATTTGTTCTTCTATATATCTTTGTCATATCATGTAATATTTCACTTAAAGTTCTATTACAGCTATGTATATGTGTGTTTCTTATATGTATGTCCTCATAATCATTGACATGTTTCTTTAAAATGCGTTATACAAAGAACAAAATATCTGACTATTGACCAAAACAATAAGCAAGCGAGACCAAGCCAAAGATAGCGTTATAACAAATTAATACAATTACTGCTAAAGTAATATGAATCGTGAGATACAAACGTCATTATAAAAGGCGCGTCTCCTTGATTCTATTGAGCAATGCATTCGTGACTGGGGCCCTCAGTGTCGTCTCAATCCGTCGTATCTTCACAGCGAGATTAATTTATTACAACATTATCTCAGAATTCTCGAGAAATTGATGATTCATCCCCTTTGTCTAAGCAGTCAGTCAGTAAGTTATTGTAACAGTTCATTTCTAGTAAGTTTATAATAATATTGCTCTTACTATATTATTTACAAGAGAAGACAAATTAAAGCTTGAAACTGTCACCTCTTGAAATCCATACAGATTTAACACTATGAAATTGTATGCAAATAACCTTCTTTGTGATTAGAGTAGTGCATAAAATTTCTTAACTTTATATGTATTTTGTTCACAATCTGATTATGGCTTCCTTATTAATAGTTTGTTTGTTTTTCAAGTAATTTCATGATTCATTAGGAATTATTTACCCCTTATGGAAATGGTCGTAATTCTTCTCCATGCTTACTGAGCACGGAACCCAAGAAAAGTCAAACAGCTTTTAATAAAAAAAGGAAACATAATGACTGCTTTACATACTTACTCACGAATGCAAAGATTCGTCGTCGTTTCCTTGTAATCAAAACTCATTATTCAGAAGCCATTTCCTAGTCACGTATCGAATAAGAACAAGATTTAGCAATTTAAATTTGCGTACCTCTACATGCGAACTTTATCAGGGTAACACGAACTCAATTTGGGCAGGGGAGAGATCAAAATCTGTAAGTCCATCCAATCAGTGCAAGTCCATAGTGTTGTTAGTTAAATAATATCGAAATATCTGAAAGGTTTTCAAAATTACTTTACAAATATTAATTTATTTATTTTGACTCTTTGAAAATGTTGCTTGCTTTGAATAAAAAAATATCAGAATTAATATACCCTATGGTTTGTTCTAAAACTTTTGTTTTGTGAGATAAGTATACCGACAAGGTAAAGGTATATTAGATATTTGAATTGACTAGTTGTAATCCTCATATTTCTCAGTAATCTTAATGAAAAACCTTATATCCATCACATCAAAATTATAACGTTTACAGTTATAAGGAAATTATGCCTATTGTTAAAGTTGTACATGAAAACTACCAGTTATCTATATCTTTGAACCATATGTAGATCTTAATAAGGTATCAATGAAAGGGATATACTTATTAATCATCATCATCATCATCATCATCAGCCTATTAATGTCCCCACTACTGGGGCACAGGCCTTTCCCATGGATGGAATAGGGAGTTTGGGCCATGACCCACTACGCGGGCCCAGTGCGGATTGGCGGGTGCTAACGACTGCAGATGCAGCCGGAACCAACGGCTTAACGTGCCTTCCGAAGCACGAAGGAGCTCAAGACAGAAGATTTTTGGTCACCCATCCAATGACCGACCACTGCGAAAGTTGCTTAACTTCAACGATCGCAACCGAACGCGCTAACCACCTGCGCCATCGAGCTCCTCTTATTAATACTTAGTTTTTTTTACGTTTTCCACACTACCAACGAGAACTGTTTCTCGACTAAGATGCGACAAAGTTGACGCACTGGAAAGAGCCATCCAAACTTGTTGTTGTTATCAACTCATTGCAAGTTATTGACTCTACTCATCTTTATATATATAATTCTTCTGTGAGTGTGTATGTCACTGAACTTCTCTTAAACGACTGGACCGATTTTGATGAAATTTTTTGTGTGTTTTCAAGGGGATCTGAGAATGGTTTAGATTCACAATTTTGTCCGCTGGACAACCCCTATTTTTTTAGGGCGGTACGAAGTTCGCTGGGTCAGCTAGTTTCTATATAAATCTTCAGAGGTGAAACAGGATACTTTGTTTTCGGACAATGTAGCATCACTAGTCCACGGGTGACTCATGCTTAAAATAATTATGTTAGACCAAATTTCTACGCAACGAAATTGTTATGGTTGACCAATTTCACTAAATTGAATAAGTTTCAAGACTTGGCGACCAACCTCAAAGTCCGGCCGGCCCGTAATCTAAAGTTATTATTTCAACCATGTTATTGTGTACCCGTAAACTGAACACTTTGATGCTTAATAAGCTGAAATGTTTTTGTGAAGAAAATCTACTTATGCAAATAAAGGTATTTTATTATCGATGGTATCTCCTGAGTGAACTCCTTTTGTCTCTCTGATATTATAATAGCACTAGCAAACCAGTGAACCAAATGTTCACCAAAACCTGATTTCTCGAAAACCGGAAGTGCTACGTTACTCAAATCCGGTTTGTAGTCTTATCAGACTATTCTTAACTTATAACTTAAATATTCTCTTTATCTATCTCTTACGGTTTGGCCGCTGAAACAGCACCACAGACAGACGGACTTGTCTAATAGATAAGAGATTTTATTTGTTAGTGTTAGTTATGTCCAACGTTTAAAACACACCTGGTATAATTTAGAATTTAGTTATGAATACAATAACAATGATACAAGCCAAATCTTTCACGTAATTTCATTATGGTTATAATTGTTATGCTGTATTTAACAGTTTTTGATAATGAAAAAGTTTCAAGTTATGTTTGGTAATCTACAAGTACACTAAATCTAACAGTTAAATTCTTAAAATGATGAATTCGTATAACTTCATTTTTGTTGTTCAGATTAGCCAATCGATTAACATCCGGTGCATACTTTCTTTATTTTTTACCCGACTGCGCAATGCAAGAGCGCGAAGCTCGACGCGCGGACAGGGTATAGTGTTTAACAGTCTATATATGTATGTTTGTTCCTTTGTGGCACACTAGAGACCAAACGCTAGGACCGATTTTGATGATTCATACATCAATCGATTCGTATCAATCATGGGAGTGCTACTAAAGATATGATAGTAATTTAAATTCAATATCGGCAAAATTAGGCGTCATATTGTGACGAAGTAAAAAAAAATAAGTTGACAAAATATGTCGAGTGGGGTGTCACCGTCTAGATAATCAAAAATCATGTGTACGTTCCTAACACCATTTTTCATTTTATATGATTGTTTAGGATCTACAACGCTTTAAAGTTGTATATTAACCACTTGCGCTATTGATCTTACGTTTGTATGGATCTTTGTTACTCTTTTACCTAAAGAAATAGGAGTATGGCAGAAGGACCCTTCAAAAAATATCTGGAGTAGTCTGTGATGTGTAATTATTTTTTGTAAAAATCCCAGAATTCAAGGAACAGGGGGTGCTCAATAAAAACAAGAGATGACAAAATTAGAACGTAGCATTTTTCGTTATTGAAATGTCAAAATGTTGATAGTAATATTCCACTGTTTTTGAGACATATTACTACTAAATACATTATAACGATTATATGTGATAGAGTGACAACCACATAAACATTTGAACATTCGAATAAACAAACTTTCACATCTATATTATTTACATGAAAAGCGAGTTTCAAATGCAGAAAAACTGGAATATTGTGCCTAAAAAAATATTTTCTCTCCACTTATCGTAAGAGTGTAGCCTTTTTCCGCTAGAAGTAATAATTAAGAGGCGGCCCCAAGTTACACTAAACTAGATATTGCTTGACATACGATTAATAATCTATTAGGAAAGATTAACTTTTATGTTAACATGATGTCTGTCGTTGCCGAAGAAGCTCGATGGCGCAGGTGGTGAGCGCATTCGGCCAAGAAAGTTAAGCAACTTTCGCAATGGTCGGTCGCTGGATGGGAGACCGAAAACTTATAATCTCTAGCTCCTCCGTGCTTTGGAAGGCACGTTATGCCGTTGGTCCCAGCTATATCTGCAGTTGTTAGCACCCATCAATCCACAATGGACTTGGTGGGTCACGGCCTTATCTCCCTGTTCCATTCATAGGAAAGGCCTGTGTCTCTGCATTGAGGAATTTATTAGGCTGATGATGATAATGTTTTTCTGTACCAACATTTTCTCACATTACATCATATTATCATATATCGAGGAGCTCGATGGTGCAACTGGTTAGCGCGTTCGGCTGCGATCGTTGAACTTAAGCAACTTTCGCAGTGGTCGGTCATTGGATGGGTGACCAAAAATTTACTATCTCGAGCTCCTCCGTGCTTCGGAAGGCACGTTAAGCCGTTGGTCCCGGTTGCATCTGCAGTCGTTAGCACCCACCAATCCGCACTGGGCCCGCGTGGTGGGTCACGGCCCAATCTCCCTGTTCCATCCATAGAGAAGGCCTGGGCCCCAGCAGTGGGGACATTAATAGGCTGATGATGATGATGATGATGACATCATATTTTCAGGCGTATCACATCTGCCACGATGGCCGCGAGGGTCACCAGGGCGCGGCTCTGCTCTGCACCAACGGCACCTTGTTCAACCAGGAGAAGTTCACCTGCGACTGGTGGTACAATGTCGACTGCTCCCAATCTATCAACCATTACAGGTAACCTTAATATGGTTTACTAAAGAACTGTTGTATTGTTAACTGAATTCGATTAGGAGGCGATCTGGTACAACATCGAATGCTTCCAAGCTATCAACTATTACAGGTAACCTTAATATGATTTACTTACTGTTGTATTGTTAACTGAAACCAATCAGGAGGGGTTCTGATACAATGTCGACTGCTCCCAAGCTATTAACCATTACAGGTAACCTTAATATGATTTACTTACTGTTGTATTGTTAACTGAAACCAATCAGGAGAGGTTCTGATACAATGTCGACTGCTCCCAAGCTATTAACCATTACAGGTAATCTTAAAATGACTTAATTACTGTTATATTGCTAAATGAAATCAATCATTAGAGTTTCTGGTACTATGTCGACTGCTCCCAATCTATCAAGCATTACAGGTAATCTTAATATGATTTACTTACTGTATTGTTAACTGAAACCAATCAGGAGGGGTTCTGATACAATGTCGACTGCTCCCAAGCTATCAAACATTACAGGTAATCTTAATATTACTTACTTACTTTTGAATTGCTAAATGAAATCAATCATTAGAGTTTCTGGTACTATGCCGACTGCTCCCAATCTATCAACCATTACAGGTAATCTTAAAATGACTTTCCTACCGTTGTATTGTTAACTGAAACCAATCCGGAGGGGTTCTGATACAATGTCGACTGCTCCCAAGCTATCAAACATTACAGGTAATCTTAATATTACTTACTTACTTTTGAATTGCTAAATGAAATCAATCATTAGAGTTTCTGGTACTATGTCGACTGCACCTTATCTAGCAAGCATTACAGGCAACCTTTTGATAGGTACTTATATGGCTAACTTGTGTTTTTAACTGAAATCCATAAGGAGAGGTTCTGGTACAAGGTCGACTGCTCACAAGCTATTAACCATTAATCATTAATTAAGCAGGTAATCTTAATTTGACTTACTTACTGTTGTATTGTTAAATGAACTCAATCATTAGAGGTTCTGGTACTATGCCGACTGCTCCCAATCTAACAAGCATTACAGGTAACCTTTTGATAGGTTGACTTATATTACTAACTTGTTGTTTTTCACTGAAACCGGTCAAAAGTTCACTTGCGACTGTATTAATAGCTTGGGAGAAGTTGAAACAGATAATGTTTGGGATAGGATATTGATATGACTACTACTTACTGTTGTGTGCAATCAGGAGAAATTCACCTATGACATTTGGTATAATATCGATTGCTCTCAAACTGTCAACCATTACAGGTAACCATTGGAAAGGTGGTATATAATTGTCATTTGCTGTTTTGTTGACGTCTCATATAAAATATTTCTTCTAAAGTAGAACTTTTTATTAGCTGCAGTAAAATGACGTTTTGTGGGTTACCGCTTTTTGAAGAAAAATAAATAGGGATGTAGCAAAGTGAGTAAGTGAATCATTCAAGAAATGAATGATCAGTTTGGTTTTGTTTAAGAGATTTAATATTAAGTTGTAATGATTTTTCATTCTATTATTATTACTATAGTAAAGGATTGTTTTTTTTTATTGGAAGTATAGGGACGTACATCCAAAATTAAACAATAAACAAAAAGTCATAACAATGTTATTTATTAATCAATCATATTCGGAATCACTATCGCTGTCGCTTTCGGTCACACTAATGACAAATCTGTCTGTCACTTCATCTATAATATGATCGAGGTGGCACATTTTGTCTTCCTCTTTTATAGTATGAGACACACAGTCACTCCACTTAGCCGGTGTCACTGTTGATTCCTTCTTGGAATAAAGTTTTCACTTCTTGCATTTTATATGTATTATTATTGTTTGCGACGTGCCCCTTTACCTGAGCCCAAACCAACTCGATGGGGTTCAATTCACAGTGATAAGGGGGCGGTCTTAAAAGTCTGATACCTTTTTGTGCAGCAATCTCGTCCACGGCATATTTTTCAGTATGATTTTGTTGTTTCACAATATCTATGAGAGTGGCCTTCACCATATTTGGTTCAAATGTAATATTTTTAGTGGTCAGCCACAGGTAAATTAACCTTTGCGATGGTGGGTACTTCATTTCTATGAAAGACAGTGATGAACAAATGGTCTAATAGCGGAATGTGAAATCATCAAGTTTTTCTTTAAAAGTAAGTTTTCGGCCAGGTTTTTCGGGAGGCTTTGGTGATACACAGTCGTTCTCCTTGTGCTCCTTTAAAACGGAATAAACAGTGCGGACGGATATTCCCAAGACTTCAGCCACCTTGTTGACGCATTCACTTGTTTTTGGAACTTCAATGTTTGATTCAGTAGATTTCACTTCTAACACATATTTGTAAACGTTGCTGACCCAAAGTTTCTCAGTTGCACTTAGAGCTACACGTGGCCTTTTTTCTTAGGAGATAAAAATGTATCTCCATCTTATGATGTGCTCAACTGAGCATCCATGTCTTCGATGAAACAAACAAATAAAAGCTGACACGATTAACAAAAGTAAGTAAAGTAGGTAACGAAAAACAAACACAACGTAACAAAAATTTAACAATATATAATTTGACGACCTTCGTGGCCAAGTGGTTTGTACGCCGGGTTCCATGGTGTCACCGACTCTAGAGGTTCCGGGTTCGAATCCCGGTGGGGGCAGATGTTTGTGTGATGAATACGAGCATTTATACTCCAGTCATGGATGTTTAATATGTATTTCTATATAAATATACTTATATATGTACAGTATATGTATTCTATCCGTTACCCTAATATCCCATAACACAAGCCTTATAGTGCTTACTTTGCTAATTGGTGTGAGTGTTGAAAATATATAAAAAAAATAACAAAATATTATAACTAAAACAACTCGCAGTGGGCAAAGCAAAGTTATTCGTGCACTCAAAACAGAAGTTAGAAGCCGAATGAGCGAATGACAAACGAAATAAAATAGCGGACAAGCCTCATCGTGGCACCGTAACTAAAAACCAGTACCAACTTGAGATTTTATACAGCCTTTTATTTATATGAATAATAAATAAAATTAAGTATGTATATCATTATGAGTTATAGAACGATTAGATTTTCTGTGAACCTAATCACATCCCTATTGAAATTAGGCTGTCAACATTATTTTACATAATGACATTATGAAACGTCATTTTACTGCAGCTAATAAAAAGTCGAAGTATAGTATTTTTAGGCTGTAAGACAGCGCCATCTCGTTGCATTGTAGGTAACCCACAATGTCAAACAAAATACATGTTCAAGTATTAAACATTTGAAAGAAGATATAGCTAATATTTGCGCAATATTATATTGTTACTAGCTGTCCCAGCGAACTTCGTACCGCCATAAAAAAATAGGGGTTGGTGGTAGAAGGGTGAAAATTCAGGGTTATATGTATTTACTAATGCTGTATCATAAAAAAATTAAAAACAAAATATCTAAAATTGAAAAAAAAAATTAGGGTTGGATTACCCTTAACATTTAGGGGGATGAAAAATAGATGTTGTCGGATTCTCAGACCTACCCAATATGCACACAAAATTTCATGAGAATCGGTAAAGCCGTTTCTGGGGAGTTTAATCACAAACACCGCGACACGAGAATTTTATACATTAGATTTTAAGCATTAAACTGTTAGAGTTATAGATCTACAGCATGTACTGTTAACTTAAAAGCCCATAGGAAAATAAGAAAAATTCAACTACCTACTTTCCTTTTTTTAATTAATATGAAATGAAATGAAATTATACTTTATTCAAATTAGCTTACAGAAAGCTCTTTTGAATTATTCAATATTTTTCTCTACCTCCCATTCAGTACATCGATTAGCTGATGAGAAGAATGGGCGAAAGAAAGTTATCAGCATTAACAGAAGTAGCAACATTTACATAAAATCATGTCGCTGCCAATACAATTAATTAAGTGGTACATAGTTTCTTGTAAATTTAATGAGAAGACATTGCTTACTTCAATGAGCGAAGTGTTCTTTATTCCCATTTCGATCATCTAAGTAATCTTGGACTCATATTTGTTTCTTAGGTTTTCACGCACATCACTCATTAAATAAAACTAGTTTTTACGGGTTAATGCACGAAACTTTATTTATTTATTGACGTTTCGCAGCCTTTTCAGGTCTGCATCGTCAGAATAATGATTTAAAAAAAAAACATTATTCTGAATTTAAAAAAAAAAACGTTATTCTGACGATGCAGACCTGAAAAGGCTGCGAAACGTCAATAAATTAATAAAGTTTCGTGCATTAACCCGTAAAAACTAGTTTTATTTTATCTTGGACTCGATAATATTCTTTGCTCATCAGAATATTTTTCACATGAGCTTTTAGGCCCATATTATAGAAAGTAATTGATCTAGTCTTGAGTATAGTTAGAAAGGGATGTCGCTATATATAGCACATAGCGACATCCCTTTCTAACCGTACTCAAGTAAAGATCACCACTTAGTTGTCCTTCTGTAATACGGGCCTTAGTTTATGAAGAGGAAGATTAACAATACTGTGTGGTTATATATAGTTTAATGTATACGGTTTTCTTAGGTAAATCTTACAGGTCTTATCTATTAGAACGCGGTTGTCAGTGGCGGCGGTAGGCGTCGGCGACGTCGGCCACCGCCGACGGCCTCGCGCCTGAGGGGGCCTCGCAAAAATTTTTTTCAAGTTACCTATTTATTTTCGTTTCTCCTGGCCTGGCTTAGGTAGCCGACCCCAAACAATTCGGGGAAAAAGCTAAGCAGATGATAATGACTTTTATTATTTTCTAACAGTGCGTGATGGAAGCGAGTAGTACTTTACGGGTATTCAAAATCGTCTGTCTGGCAACACTATTTTTGTAATTAAATTTCTATGTTTGTAATTATTTTTTGTCATCATTTGATTATCAACAATAAAACTCGTTTACTCATACGTTATTTTATATTTGGCTCACTTAATTTAACGGTTTTTTTACTGCGAAGTAAAATAGCCTCGCTTACTTGATGTCGCCGACGTCCACATGTGGTCTAGCGCCGCCACTGGCGGTTGTAGCATATTTGATTATGTTCTAACTTTGAATTTGCAGCCGTTATCTAGTAAGTAATTGCTATATACTAATAAATTGTTACTTTTTTTTACAGGTTAAATGCCGATCCACTGAAAAATCCATATGTTCCCAAGCCAAAGCCAGAAGAACATGAACCACAACCACATAAGTATGGCTCGTTTTACAGATATGCATAAATTAATAGTTAGTTAATAAAATAATCTTACCATGTTTTCGAAATAACAACTGTTAAATTAAAAAAAAAGGTTACTATTCCAACAACAATAATTTGTATAACTCACATAGAATTGAAGCCACGGAATAAAATCAAGTAAAGTGTTTGAATGTCGAATTTAGAAGTTCTTATGTAACTGTCTTTAGAAATTAACCTAAGTTAAATTATTTCTTAATAAATTTAAGTTCAAGTACCTTGTTTACCTAGGCTTATTAAACATATTGTACAGTCTGATTTGAAGTTACCACTGATGTCAAATTTATAATTTTATTTGTAGTGATTATATATTTTCTTGATATTATTTAAGAATACTTCTGTAGTTTTAAGACAAACAACACGAAGAAGCCATAAAAAAGTTTAGTGTTTATTTCGAATAAAAATATTTTCTTTTTTTACATTAATGTTTTTAAACGAAACAATAAGAAGGGGCAGGTAAGGCTAAAATGTAATATATGTTTTTAGGAATAAAGTTTATTTCATTAATTATTTTGTCTTTTGTTTTAGAGGTAAATCCTGTTTACGATGTGTGTGGTTAGTCGGTGAAATATTACGGTGTGCAAAAAAGATATAGCTATAATTTAACTTTTATTATTATTTAATTTATTATTGTTACGTCGTTCCTATACTGGGCTAGAAGCGAAATATAAGCATAGTATAAAAAGCTTCTTTTTACACTTTCCTGTATAAATAGATTGGCAACCTGAGCTTGATGTTTCTTGCGACCCATACTTTTAGTCAATACCAAATACATTTTATGAGATTATCATTCAAGTACAAAGATTGCAGACAGACAAACGGTTTCGCTGATGGAAAATTACTTAAAGACGTACTGTACCAGATATGTTACTTGCGCGCTACCAAAAATGTTTACTCTAACCTCTACCCCACGGAGCACAGAGAAGGTGTTAAGATCTATGCAGGTAATATAGCGGTCAGAAAACTAGGTCGAGCTGATAGTTATTCCAGAACAGAAAAATCTTTATTGGGAAATAGCAGTTTAAAGCAAAAAATCTGACACTAATTATACAACATACAAGCCTGTACTTTTTAATCATCACCAATAAAAAAAAAAACAGAAAATATGTTCACACTCGACGCTTGTGTGTTATTAATAAAATAAAATTTCCGGAACTTGTAATAAATCTGGTAACATGATATCAAAGGGAATTTTGCTGTAGTAATAAAGTTGCCATAAAATATTATCTTGCTGACCGCACGGTGGGACCGCGAGACCGCCCAAGCGGCGAGGCGCAGCCCTTCGGGTGTTGTTTAAATAAACGACGCGCAACGTACCCCAACTTCCCCTCGACGCTAAATAATTTACCACGCACAAACCATACGATTAATAATGAATTTACTCATGTGGAATTATGATCTAAAACGGAACGTATGGTTAAGATTCATAATAATTCCAGAAGGTGTATTTCAAATTTTAGTTTTGTTGCTACAGTTTACCCTTCCGTCTTGTATAGTTGTGTTTTTGTTGAACTAAATATGGGACAAAGGATTTAAGGCTCGAATTGTATATGAATTTGGTTAAGGTAATATACACAAGTCGTTGTTTATGCAGTTAGTAAGCCAAATCACGTAGGTCAAGATAGGTGAAACTCAAGAAAATGCTCTTATACTGATTTAGAAAAATCTAAAGTATGATTACGATATTTCATAAAATAAAACAACGGGTTGCACTCCGGGAGTGCTGGCAGAAGTGAAAACTTGAATATTAACGTTGTGCATTTTGACGTGACAACGTCTTAAATTAGGTTGCGGCTGGGAGTCACTTATGAAAAAGTGTAACGCTCGGTAACGTTACGATGAGTCTCTCGTGTTAAGTTTAAGTTTACATGTACAATGTTTTAGTAAACAAAATATATTTCTATAGTTAAAATTTGTGCAATTCTTATTTTCATTCAATTCCTTGTTCCTATTGTGCAATTTAATTATATTCATATCAATAAATATTCTACCGAGAAAAAGACGTTGTCACGTAAAATCTTCGCCCGTAAAACCGACTTTACAGGCAACCATTTTTTTGATATTTTGGAATGGTTAGGGAATAATTTTGCACGAATTGCTCACAGACGGTCGAGCCATCAGCTGTCACTACCCATGGATGCGCGTGCCACGCTGTAACATAAACACATACGAACATTCGCGCAAGCGTCCTCCGCCGCCTAAACGTAACAGCAGACGCAGGCATACATTTTCGCCGCGCCATAGAAAGAGAGGCAGATACTTCCTCTCCTACGCCGCGCCGGCTGTCTACTCTCCATCCGTCTTACGAATTTTCGATCAGGTCACGTGTGCTGATGCAAGTTCAACATTTTTTACCCATTACAAAAAAAGTGTACAACGCCGCTAACGCAGTTTTCGTCTTACGAATTTTCGATCAGGTCACGCGTCCTGACTCGACTTTAACATTTTTTATCCATTACAAAAAAGTGTACAACACCGCTAACGAAGTTTTCACTTCAAATATGTGGTTATTAGAAATGCACCGTAGAAACTGAAAAATCTGAATCATAGCCTCATAAACTAGGGTATCGATTCTACTAAGCTAACGTTAAAATCGTGTCTCAATAGGAGTTTAATATGTAGTATCGTGTTTGAGAGAGTTGTTGTTACAAAAATATAAAATAACAAAACCATATAATTAACAATAGGTAACAAATGAGTACGCAAAGTTGTAATTTTGTGTTTTAGTAACTGTAACGCCATTGATACACAATTATTACTTTAACGTAGCAGAACCGATACCCAGAAACAAAGTAACTTTCATTTAAATCTAAAGAAAATATAACTAGAAAAAATTCCACGCGGACCAGGCAGCAGACGGGACTCGAACCCGCACCCTTCGCAATCCGGGCGAATGCACTGACCAATTATGCTACCGCGGTCCTCACGGACCGCGTCGAAATTCTTCTAGCCATTATTAAGCTGCAAGGCAGCGCCATCTCTTCGCATTGTAGGTAACCCACAATGTCAAATGAACTATAATTGCTATTTCTTCTTTCAAATGTTTAATACTTGCAAAGTAATCATTTCACTCAACGCGCACCCTTCGCAATCCGGGCGAATGCACTGAGCATTCGCCCGGATTGCGAAGGGTGCGGGTTCTAGTCCCGTCTGCTGCCTGGTCCGCGTAGAATTTTTCTAGTTATATTTTCTTTATATTTAAACATCAAGCAGTTACATGCTTTAAAATAATAAAAATTATAACTTTCATTTTTCATTTTTGTAAACAATGATCCAGCATCATCTGAGGTTATAATAACGTTTGACCATTCTTCTTCAGTTTTCCTATTTCGCGTGAAAGTAGTATAGTTTTCAACAGCTTTGCATTGTTTTTGTCAAGAACTTAATGAGTGATAGTGGCGATGTAAGAAATAGCTATCCAATTCGCTAATACCTATATTTTTCTCGAAACGAATTAGCTAATAATTAAAGTTTACTAGAAAAAAAATCCACGCGGACCAGGCAGCGGACGGGACTCGAACCCGCATCCTTCGCTATCCGGGCGAATGCACTGACCATTATGCTACCACGGCCCTTTAGATTTAAACATCTAGCAGTTAAATGCTTAAAAAAATAAATAAATAATCATAGCTAATAATAGTTTTGTAGGGACAACCAAAACTGATTCTTTATATCCAAAATTGATTACTTAAACAATTATGTCTTTAAGCCAAGTGCTAAATCTTATAGTTGTAAAACGATATCAAGATGAACTATTTGTTGCCGTCTCTGACTACATCCCCTATCCCCTACGTCCTGGGTTCCGAACCTGGGGGTAATTACCCCTCCGGAGGTAACAAAGAACCATATTATTTGGTCAAATCTAAATAATAAGAAAATACTATATAATACTACTACTAAATAGAGCCCGCGGGGTGCTGAGTGTGGGAAGCGGGGCGAGATTGTCTCGTGATGATGACATTATTAGAAACGAAGATGTAGCGGCCAAATTGGAAGTTCTTGGACTGATGATAATATTTTAAAGTCAGGGTAAAATCTGGTTTACTTATAGGTTACAGGGATAGCAGTATTGGAAAGGTTTGGAAACACTGCCCTACGTGCAGTAGTTTCCTATTTGGCATGAATTAAATAATAAAAAATGATGTGGTGCCGTGGGACACCAGGTAGGAACCCTCCGGGGGTAACAAAGAACCATATTATTTGGTCAAATCTAAATAATAAGAAAATACTATATAATAATACTACTAAATAGAGCGCGCTCCTTCTTGCTAGCGAGCCCGCGGGGTGCTGAGTGTGGGAAGCGGGGCGAGATTGTCTCGTGATGATGACATTAATAGAGACGAAGATGTAGCGGCCAAATTGGAATTTCTTGGACTGATGATAATATTTTAAAGTCAGGGTAAAATCTGGTTTCCTTATAGGTTACAGGGGTAGCAGTATTGGAAAGGTTAGGAAACACTGCCCTACGTGCAGTAGTTTCCTATTTGGCATGAAATAAATAATAAAAAATGATGTGGTGTCGTGGGACATCAGGTAGGAACGAAGTTCCTTCGGCTAATGTAGAATCGACACAAATTGCAAACTCGCTTGTGTATGCGACTGTCGCGCCTGCGCACGTCTCATTTAACGGTTTTATTCCACGCACTTTTTTCCACGGATTTTTTCTTACGGTTTTACTATCACATTTTTTCAGTTCGGTCGCGCAGCAAAATACCTATCCCCTCCAAGACTGTCGCGCCTGCGCACGTCTCATTTAACGGTTTTATTCCACGCACTTTTTTCCACGGATTTTTGTTACGGTTTTACTATCACATTTTTTTCAGTTCGGTCGCGCAGCAAAATCCCTATCCCCTCCAAGCCTGCCGTAAGGAACTTCGTTCCAAAAACTATTGCATCCCCGTTTCGCTAAAAACTCATTCACAAAACATTGCCACAGCGCGGTAGGAGTTATCTCAAATCAATTTAGCATCGAGCGAGTTTGTTTACCACGTGAAAAATAACTTCGCAATTTGCTCACTTATTGTGGATGTTTCGTATATATCGCAAATATTGAACAATAGTTCTCTGTTTTGTTTTGCATAGTGATTGATGAGTGCCTGTTTTTTAAAGTTCGAACAATATTACAATAGTTACGCGCGTGTATCATAAAATAGGGGTTATAAGAGATTTGTTAATTTTTTTATCGTCAAAATAAAATCGACGCTTTTCTCTGTTTGTTTTATTGGCTAGGTATTTAAATTTATAAAGTTATTATTACAAATATCTCCCATGGTGGACTAAAAGCAAAATGAAAATGAAGAATGCGCTAGCTGCTAATTTTTCAGTACAGATAGAAAAAGCCTATGCAAGGACTAAGGAAGGAAAAGACAGGTAAAAATAAAAACGAGAGTTAAACATAACTTTATGAGGATGGAAACCATGATCGTCACACAACGCGAATTCACGACCGTGGATTTCTAGTCGGTCATGCAAAAAGTTTTTTTCTTTTTCTTTTTTTATTTAGAGGCTTTTATTCTATGAATATGCCAGCCTCATCGTACCCTAACCAAAACATACATAACTAATTTAATTTAAAACATTGGAGAGGGCGAGCTATTCTTACTAGCGAAAACCATATCAAACATCGACTTTGCTGCATCTGAGTTTGGTGGTACTAATATTTCCAAAAACGAACCTATATTTTCAAAGTTAAGTTGATATTGTTGTATGAATAGCTCTCTCTCTCTCTTAGTTAATAAACATAACGGTGCTTTGACTGACTGCATACAGCTAGACTGTG
Source organism: Chilo suppressalis (assembly GCA_902850365.2). NCBI lineage: Eukaryota > Metazoa > Arthropoda > Insecta > Lepidoptera > Crambidae > Chilo > Chilo suppressalis. Next base: position 3,884,118 of record OU963894.1, read on the forward strand.
TCATCTGCGTGTGAATTTTGGCAAAACCTGTACACGCCAGCTGACGTTCTCTAAACCAAACTAAAAACAAATACAGAATAGTTATTTATTATACAAGAGTGGAAAGTTCCTTTTTAACCGCGTGCTCGATTTGGATGACCGAGCAAGCGAAGGATTCTAAAGTTGAATCACGAGCGCAGCGAATGAAAAAGAAAACAATTTATAATGACAAAATATTTAAGCAATAAAACGTGAAAAACTAGAATGGCGCGAAGCACGCAAATAAAACAAAGAAACCAAGAAGGTTCCAAATTTAAATTTTTTCACAATTTAAAAAGTTCTAATCATAAATTTGGCACCATAGAGGTTACATTAAATAGGTTTAATGACGTTTTGAATTTACAATTATATTGAGTACTCATTATATGTGATGTTCTAAATTCAAATCTACTTTGCCGCTCAAGCGAATAAAATAGAATTTTCCAGCCAGATTTCGAAGCGCAAAATTACACTTTCCGAGGTGGTGGGATGAAAAAAAATAATACTATTTGGTCGAACTGACCACTAAAATACAACAGTAGGGGTTGATGTAATTGTTTTGCTTTCTGTGTGTAGCAAATATACGATAGATTTTCAAGAAGGGTTTTGTTTCGAGAAAATAAACGCCATTATTTGGCGCCACTGTGATCTAATGATCTTTTGCATTGAGTGCAATTTGACGAGTAATTGATAGTTGACCGTTGTGGCCAAGTGCGCGATGTTCATGTGGTTTCTTTAATCAATCTGGTCGTTGCGGCCATTGGTCGTGGTCGTGGCCGTCTAGTGCGCGAGGTGCCTTAGTTAAGTGCAGAAGTACCTCCTTGGATATGAAGAACTTATATTACGTAAATACTGTATTTTGTATTAACTTTTTAATAGGCAATTGGTATTGCTGAAGTAGGAACTGTATTTTTTTTGTAAAATGGATTTTTATGAAAATATGTCAACGTCATCAGCCTATTAATGTCCCCACTGCTGGGATAGGAAGATTGGGCCATAAGCTCGATGGCGCAGGTGGTTAGCGCGTTCGGCTGCGATCGTTGAAGTTAAGCATCTTTCGCAATGGTCGGTCATTGGATGGGTGACCAAAATCTTCTATCTCGAGTTCCTCCGTGCTTCGGAAGGCACGTGAAGCCATTGGTCCCGGCTGCATCTGCAGTCGTTAGCACACAATCCGCGCTGGACCCGTGTGGTGGGTCCTGGCCCATTCTCCCTATTCCATTAATAGGGAAGGCCTGTGCCCCAGCAGTAGGGACATAAATAGGCTGATGATGATGATAATGAACAATATCTCGGTCCAGCGCTTAGCGAAACAAATATAACGAGCCATTCATTGACGACCTCCGTGGCCGAGTGGTTTATACGCCGGGTTTCATGGCGTCGCCGACTCGAGAGGTCCCGGGTTCGAATCCCGGTGGGGGCAGATGTTTGTGTGATGAATACGAGCATTTGTACTCCAGTCATGGATGTTTAATATGTATTTCATATAAATATACTTATATATGTACAATATATGTATTCTATCCGTTACCCTAGTATCCCATAACACAAGCCTTTACAGTGCTTACTTTGGGGTTAGGCTAATTGGTGTGAGTGTTGGAAATATTTATTTATTTATTTTATTTATTCATAAGACTCCTCGACAAGGACGCAAAGAACAATATTAAAAAATTAAGACCAAAAACACGCACAACGGATCGCTTCGGGCAGTGACCTTTGTTCTACCTGTAATTAATCTCTATGGGCTGTTTTTTTTTTATCTTACTTTCTTTATAATAATTACACTTTCTTTGGTGTGTTTCTTTGCGAATTTCGAATTTAGAAAAGACGTTTTAGGAGATAGCATCTTGTCCTCGGTTTTTTGTTTAAGGATGCTGCTTGAAATTGAATTTCTGCTTCTGAGATAATAATGTCCAGTACCCACCTTACATTTTCAACAATACCGCGTCATTTATAATGGGCTTTTTGGAATTTTGTGTGTTTCATTTAACGAGGTACCGAACAACTGTATCCTCCTTATTAATAAAGGAAGAATAGGCTTTGTTTAGTTACTCAATGTTTAATTTTTTTATTTATTTACTCTTCTTAATGCCACATGGCATTCTCTACCAGTCAACCATCGGGATAAGCAGAGACTTTATGCGGTAAAGTAAATAAAAGCAAAAGGTGAAAGAAAAAAATATGATAAAACTACATGTTAGTTAATATAAAAATTACAATATATAACATCTATAAATATACCTACATAACTACATATATATACATACATATTTATACAGGGTGTTACAAAAATACAAATAAAGCTTGAAGTGCGTTGAAGTACATCATATAAGGAGTCTTCTTTAATTTTCTTAAAATATTTGCACGAAGTTCTAACTTTTTTTAAAAATAGTTATTTTTAATGATTAATGAAAATAATAATCTCGATCATTTTAAGACACATCACTAGTTCGAGGATCATTAAAAATAACTGTTTTCATAAAAAGTTAAAACTTCATGCAAATATGTTAAGAAAATTAGAGAACACTCCTTATTTGATGTACTTCAACGCCCTTCAAGCTTTATTTGTATTTTTGTAACACCCTGTATATATGCGATAAATAGATAGTTTTGTCTCTGTTCCTTGAATAACCAATGGCATTTCAGTGATATGAACAAAACACGGCGTAACTAGTCTAAGCTTATTCGTCGTTTATTAATTCCCCCCCCCCCCCCACGTTTAATATTGAATTATCTCATGTTGTATAAGTTGCACCGACTGCAGCTTTATAAGGCATAGGTTCGGCCTCACATGGAGTACTGCTCTCATCTTTGGGCGGGGGCACCCCAGTACCAGCTTCTCCCTTTGGATCGACGACCGATCCGATGACCAGGACCTTTCCGATCAGCTTGATCCTTTGGCTTTGCGTAGGGATGTAGCTTCGCTCTGCATCTTCTATCGCATTTATCACGGGGAGTGTTCTGAGGAATTGTTCGGATTAATTCCAGCTGCTGCATTTCGCCATCGTACATCGCGACATAAATTTCATCCCCATCATCTTGATGCGTGGCTATCCACAACCGTGCGTTTTTGTCGAATTTTTTTACCACGTACGACAAAACTGTGGAATATGTTGTCGCCAGCAGTGTTTCCGGATCGATACGACCCAAAAACCTTCAAAAAAAGAGCGTACTTCTTCCTTAAAGGCCGGCATCGCATTTGTGATACTCCTGGTGTTGCAAGTGTCCATGGGCGACGGTGATCACTTACCATCAGGTGAGCCGTCTGCTCGTATGCCCCCTATAACATAAAAAAAAAAGTTTGGTCTACGATCATGGAAGTTAGACAACAGTTGCAATGGCTGGTCATTGGATGGGTGATCAAAAATTTACTATATCCAATTCCTCCGTGCTTCGGAAGGCACATTAATCCGTTGGTCTCAGAAGAATTTAGAGTCATTTACACCCACCAATCCGTACTAGGCCTGCACTGTGGGTGGACAAATCCATTTATTCCATACATAAGGCAGTGTAAACGTAGTGTAGGACGTCCTCAGGCACGATGGAGTGACGATTTGCGCAAGGTGGCTGGCAGGAGCTGGATGCGAGTAGCCCAAGATCGATCTAAGCGGCGTGCATTTGGAGAGGTCTATGTCCAGCAGTGGACTAAGATAGGCTGTTGATGATGATTGATGATGATGATAAGGCAGTGCCGTAATAGTGAGGACATTAATTTGCTGAAAATAATGATACAGTACATACTGTAAAGTCATATTGATACAATGAAAAACCGTGAACTTCTAAACACTAAGAAATTTGAGTTTCATAAAATTTATTGATGAAAATGTTCAAAAGAAAATTCAATTCAAATCAAATTATTTATTTCAGAACTAGGTTCTATAGTGTTAGTTACATTTGATTTACTTATAAATATGTTAGTAAAATAAAGAATTATATAGAATTACACAACAAAATGATTGGAAGTGGCAAAAAAGGCAATAGTTACATGAATACACCGGACGGCCCAAAATAACCTTGACAAGAGCTTTTATTAAATACTTAATAAATTATACATGTAAATTAAATAAGGTTACAAATTATAAAAAAATCACTTTATGACATACAGAAATCCATATTCTTCTTCAAAATTACCTCATTTAAAGCGGATACATAGAGACAAATTTGCTAGGTTTAGTTTCATTGCTGACGAAAGTAACTGACGGCTGACATCAAGAATTTTTGCACATCTCATTGCAATGAAATTATGGCTCCATTTTGCACTGACATAGCAAAATAAATATAAGTAATGTTTAACACTTTTCAGCAAACAAACAATGTTAAGAACAACGCCATAGAATGAGAACTTATACAATAACAAAAAACAAAAGAAAACGCAATACATTCCGTTTTTGAAATGTTTATTTTTTAATTGAAAACTTCTTTAGCACCGTTGTGATTAGAGATTCGGTGAAACGGAAGTAGAGTATTTGCGAAAAAGATAGGTATCTGTATTTTTGACAATTACCATACAATAGACGGATAGCCAAACAGTAACGGTCTTGGGGTCAACAACAACTGATCGGTGATTCGAGCTTGAGCTCGGTATTTTTTTTAATTGTTTTTTTTTTCTTTTATTAAGCTTTTATTCATTTTTCTAAACAGTTTAAGTAGTATAAAATATTTTATTGACCTAGAGAGTAACACAGGTATTGTCTTTAAGACTTACCTAGTCATGAAGGACTTTAACCACATTTTTGTAGGTTCACTTCTATCACATGTGAACAACACATGTCCGTTTTTTAAACTTTGTCTCCTGTTTTTGGGCAACAGTGTACTTCTAAATGATGCGAGAGTCACTTAATTGAAAATTCGCGAAGTTTTAAATCAAGCGGGCGTAATACTGATTCATCATCATCATCAGCCTCTTAATGTCCCCACTGCTGGGGCACAGGCCGTCGCTATAGATGGAATGGTGAGATTGGGCCATGACCCATCACGCGGGCCCGGTGCGGATTGGCAGGTGCTAACGACTGCAGATGCAACCGGGACCAACGGCTTAACGTGCCTTCCGAAGCACGGAGGAACTGGAGATAGTAAATTTTTGGTCACCCATCCAATGACCCACCACTGCGAAAGTTGCTTAACTACAACGATCGCAGCCGAACGCGCTAAGCACCTGCGCCATCGAGCTCCTCAATTGAAAGTACTGATTAATATTGGAAAAAAACGATAGGTATGTGCTCAGCCGCTGAGAGCTCTCGACTTGAAAATTCAATTAATTGAATTAAATTTTATAACACGCACCGCTGGGCCCGAAGTCGTTTCGTTTGAAATTTTCATTTGAGCATTTAAAAGGCTTTACTATAAAGGCCTTAATGCTATTAACCTCATAAGTGGTTTCGTTAATGTGGTTTGTATAAGCGAATGACGATTGCGTTTTTTACGCTATACAATTAACAAAATAAACATTCATTTATTATATTTTTAGCTAAGAACTAGCAAATCGGTCCGACTTCGCGAGGGTAATTTGCCATTTAAAATATGAGGAGTGGTTACCCCACTTTTGCGGGTACATAATTTCACGATTTTCTTTTTTTCATAATTGTGTTCGTCATATTATTTATTAATCTAGGCAAACGTAGTGTAGGACGTCTTCAGGCGCGATGGAGTGACGATTTGCGCAAGGTGGCTGGCAGGAGCTGGATGCGAGTAGCCCAAGATCGATCTGAGTGGCGTGCATTTGGAGAGGCCTATGTCCAGCAGTGGACTAAGATAGGCTGTTGATGATATTATTAATCAGGTGCACTGAAACCCTTCTGGAGTCCTGATTTACTTTTTGGGTTTGTCTACCTGCGCGAAGTTCGCGCTTGATCACGCCGCTGCAGATTCGGACGATCTTCCGTTAGTTAGTTCTTGATTCGTCGTTAATCGTCCTGTACTTCGCGCTTTATCCATATCTACGTAAATAATTGGGTATTTGACAAGTTTTAGAAAACGCTCTCACGTTCTTTACTAATGTTTATAGAGTCCATAAAAAGTGGATATTCATCGTTATATTGTGTTTCGGTAAAAAAAAAACAAATCAAAACTCTATTTTCCAGTTGCCGCGAAAAACGTATCTCTGGATAATATGGTGTGTGACGTCACACGACTGTCATTAAAACGTCAAACCATACAATCAAATGTCACTTTAACCGGAAGTTTACTTGCGTGTGATGTCATTTTAGGCTCCATCAATCCCAAGCGTTTTAGGTCACGTGACAATAGACAAGAAAACTAATATCTTTATCGTGGGTTTTTAGTAAAATTATGAATATTTTTCTGTAAAAATAGTAAAAACTCCTGCCAACATTCTAAACGCAGATGCTAACAATCGGCACTTTATTTTTAATACTGTCAAATACCCTATTGAATTGTATCGCCGCATCGCACCTTTCATCGAGTTATACAAATCCCGGAATTTCTGAACATCCGGAGGCAACCAAGGAAACCAGATTGGTAAGTGCTTCCTTAATTAAAACTAAACGAAACTAAATTGTACTTCCAGAGCCCAAGTGGTGATTATTCACATTAGGTTAGGTTAGTGTTGTGACCATAACATAACAGAAAAAAAAATCTTTTAAAAGATACCTTTTCTACAAAAAAAAATCTTTTGGGCCCTGGAAGTACAGTTTCACCTACGAACACATACCTACAGCCCGCGCTAGCTATCGAAGATTTTAAATATTTCAACGAACCCTATATAATGCGATTCAATAAAACTAGTTTTTACGGGTTAATGCACGAAACTTTATTTATTTATTGACGTTTCGTAGCCTTTACAGGCTCAACGTCAATAAATAAATAAAGTTTCGTGCATTAACCCGTAAAAACTAGTTTTATTTAATGAGTGATGTGCGTGAAAACCTAAGAAACAAATAATGCGATTCAACTAAGAACAGGACCGACTGGGCGCCATATTGTGATGTCATAGCTGTCAATTCAAACCAAATAGGTAGAGTGAGCAAAAAAAGTTTTTATATAATAAAACCTATTCTTAATCTTAGTAGATTAGGTGAGAAAAAGCATCAGATTTTTTAATAACATTTATTTACTAAGATTGAGAAAAAATATTTATTAGGACTGTGAGAAAAAACATTAATCACAATCTAGCTCTTCCATTCCACTTATCTCTGCATTATCGCGGGAGTAGTCATGAATAATCATGCACTATTACTAGGTCACATACGAACATGCATCCTTTATGTAAACGAAAGTTTGAAATCGAGTTTCTGAACGCAACTTAAAGTGACATTTGGTTGGCGATTTAGGCTATCAACCATTCATGGCCGAAGCTCAATAAGTGAAAAAAAAATATCAACCGATATTAATTATCAATATTTGTTATTGTTTGTTTACTAATGTTTGATTTTTATTCTTGAATTAGCGGAGTGCTAAAAAAAGAGTTCCAAGATTTTTTTTGCAAACCGTACTTTTAAGTGACATTTGACATATAGAGGTCATTGGCTTTCCTATTCTTATTTGAATCGCTTTATACCTACTCGGTTCTTGTTTAACTTCATATTCACTTTATACGTTTCTGGTGGAGATCTCATTTTCTCACATAGTCCTAAAAATTACAAACATCAAAAAAAAATTCTACGATCGCAGTCGAACGCGCTAACCACTTGCACCATCGAGCTCCTCGTTAACATCTTCATGTGAAGTAAAGAGGAACAAAAACGTATGACAAACAGTATGAGCGAATTTATTTGGTGAATGAGAATAATATATATAGTTATATTATAATAATTTAACAATAATAATTAAATAATCTTTTTAATTTAATAATAAAATATAGGTGTCGATTCTGGCATGATTATCTAAATCTAAACTTAAATTTGACAACAGTGTATCCTTGTCATTCTCTATACAGAATGAAAAGGAGAGACTGATGTTAAATTTAGTTTTAAGTTTAGAGAATCACGCCAGAATCGACTCCAATATCTAATTTAATTCTCTTAATAATAAATTAATCACGTCACGTCGATGTCGTTTCACGTTACGCGCTTTCTAGGCAGAACTGAAAACCAGTGCTTTGCTCTTAGAGCAAAGGTATCGCTGAGTTTTTGCCTTTTTCTGTCGTTGCGGCACACAGTTACATACCAAGTAATTAATTGTTCTATTTGTTTACTTGAATTTGTGTGCTGTACTGATGGGAATAAATGATTTGTCTATCTATCTATGTGTGCCACCTGTAACATTGTTATATGCGGTGAACTCAAAGTTGATTTTTGTGTCACTTGCGCTAAAGAGAAATAATTTGTTATAGGCTTTAGTTACTTTTTATGTTTCTATGTGCAATATGAAGCAAAAAAACTGATCGTTTTATAAAGAAAAGTTTTACTAGAAAAAAATTCACGCGGACTAGGCAGCGGACGGGACTCGAACCCGCACCCTTCGCAATCCGGGCGAATGTACTGACCAATTATGCTACCACGGACCTGATGGGCGCGTCGAAATTTTCCTAGCCCTAAGCTGCAAAGCAGTGCCATCTCTTCGCATTGTAGGTAACCCACTTTTCTTTAGATTTAAACATCTAGCAGTTAAATAAAATCACGCGAACAATACACACGCTCAATGTAGTTGCCGAGTCTATCGATTTGTTAACCTGTTCGATTGGCGAGTTTACGAAAGTAACTTTAAAAGTGTTGTGCTATAAATAACATTATTGACTTTTTTTACTAGAATATATTTTTATTTATTTTGAGAAATGTATTATGAATTTTAGATTTTATGGACAATATTTGTAATGCATCCTAAATTGAAGTTATTTTTATTTTTATAGATTTTTAATTGACATTTGCTTACATTGACATTGTTTTTTTGTTTTATTTGTTTTTATTGACATTTATGTATAATTTACAACATTGAAATAATATTGTTAATAATTAATGTAATTTTATAAGAATTTATAGTTAGCTTGAAAGGACGACTACACTATTGAATTATGTATATACCTGTTATAATGGTGTAATGTATTTTGAATAATAAATAAATTTTGAATAAATAAATAAATTTTGAATTTTGAATAAATGCTTAAAAAATAAATAAAAACAACTGATCGTTTTATTTTAATTTATCGTCGATTTTGCATGTCACAATGATTAATTATTAAATGTTCCTATTTCTCTTGGTCTAAGAAAAGATATTGTATCTAATTTGATTGATAAATAAGGTAATATTAGAAACTTTATTTTAACTTACAATCATTATTAAAGAACAAAAGTATAAAAAGCAGTCGATTTTTTAAATTACTTATTCCAAAAAAAAAACAGTGTGCTTATGACCACACGACTGAAGTGAAACTTCTTTAGCTCCATATGTATGTATATATACATATATATGTGTGTACAACATATACATGTATGTACATATACATATTATTTCATTTAATAGCTATAAGAGAAAGAGAGAAAGAAAATGTGCGCGCGCACTCCTCTCTCTTGCTTATATCCCCCACTCAACTCCCGTTCGCCTCCCCCGAACACACTTCGTAACGCGTAACGCGTTTACCAGCTTACTCCCCAAGTCAAGCGTGCGTAAAAAAGTTTGCTTATATCCCCCACTCAACGCCCGTTCGCCTCGCCCGGTCACACTTTTCGTAACGCGTAACGCGTTCGTCAGCTTAACCCCCAAGTCAAGCGTGCATAAAAAAAATTGCTTATATCCCCCACTCAACTCCCATTTGCCTCGCCCGATCACACTTTTCGTAACGCGTAACGCGTTCGTCAGCTTACCCCCCAGGTGAAGCGTGCGTAAAGAACTTTCACTTCAAAAATACATTTTTAAAATACCCATTGTTTCGACGGATGTTTAGTTTAAATAGAGTACACCAGAAACTTAGCTATCTAAGGTTAAATACCTTTCTCTTTGTAGATTCATCAGTAATGCGAAGGCTTTGACTATATTTTATTTAAAAATATTCATGCTAAAAAGATGTTCGTGGAATGGAATAGATTGAAAATTGATAAGTAGGTATCTACCTCAAAATAAATAAATTCCTCTTAAATATGTAAAATTTTCTAGGAATGATATTTCTTCAGATGTCTTTATATTGTATTCAAAATTCTATTCAATTCAAAATATTTTTATTCAGATAGGCAGCATAATACAACGTCCATATTTTGTTCCCCACCAACCGTTAAGGACATTTTCAAAGTCAACTAAAACGTTGATTTTCATGAAAAACAAGCTTTTTGTTGTATGAGATTTGACGCAAAAATCTTTTCATTACTTTAATGTCTAGTTGTAATTCTTCTAATTTGTATAAGGATATTTTTTGATAAATTCCAGGGTTCTGTACCCAAACAGAGCTAAATTATGCCTGCGCTGTTTGTATGTCTGTATCACAGCTACGCTAGATCTCTATAAATGTGACAGTTTGGAAGTTTGTTTGTTGTCTCAATCACGTAACAACTGTTCAACAGATTAGGGATGATGACTAATTTTTTTTTCTTCGTTTATCAGGTAGATTATCAAAAAGTATTAGACACGTATTTTTTCTTTTTTCACGTAATATAAACATTGCAGAGATATATTTATTTGAATAGTCGCATGACGTCATGTTTGAGTACACTTTAAGTGAAAATTCACTAAAAAGTGACGTCATCAGCCCCTACTCCTAAACTTTGACGCGCTATAAATTTGTCATTTTTTGGTTGATTGCCCAAAGAAAAAATACGTGTCCATTATTTTTTGATCATCTAACTGACGGACTAAATAGAATTTCGTTTACTGTAACTCCGTCATCACCCCTATTGCCGTGCTTATTGTTTTATTACCTAGACGGAGACAAGATACTTTTCATTCCGAAAAAATACAGGATCCTGTGGGATTTTCTAAGAAGTTAGTTAACGCGGATGAAGTCGCGGGTGGAGGCTATTAGAAAAACCATGGCCTCTTTATTGGAGCCTTGTTATCTGTAACAAAGAATTTTTATAAGAGAAAAACCTGAAACTTAGAATGTGTGTCAATGTGAGCGCTATCAGAAAAAATATAAAATTAAAGTACAGTAAAAAAAAATCGATTCGAGGTGCTCGATGGTGCAAGTGGTTAACGCGTTCGGCTGCGATCGTTGAAGTTAAGCAACTTTCGCAGTGGTCGGTCATTGGATGGGTGACCAAAAAATTTACTATCTCGAGCTCCTTTGTGCTTCGGAAGGCACGTTAAGCCGTTGGTCCCGGCTGCATCTGCAGTCGTTAGCACCCGCCAATCCGCACTGGGCCCGCGTGGTGGGTCATGGCCCAATCTCCCTATTCCATCCATAGGGAAGGCCTGTGCCCCAGCAGTGGAGACATTAATAGGCTGATGATGATGATGATGATGATGATGACGAAAAAAAATTACTTCGCGATTTGTTTTTGAAAATATTTTGCTCTATAAGGTAGTTCATTTTGCACTGTGATACGGAACCCTTCGTTTCGCATTTGACAGATTTCATTTGTATACTTACAGAACAAGAATAAATAATTATTGAAGTAGGACATTTATATTTCCTTTTCTTTGATTAGTTGCCGTCACTGTAAGTGATTTTTTTTTATGTTATTAATTTATCGTTTTGTTTCAGTAATTTCCATCCCAGATGTTTTTATGATTCCTTTAATGAAAACAAATAAAACTAATTATTAAAATTATTATTAATTATTATAATAATTCTGCTACGACTTATGATTGTTCCAAATTTTGTGTTTACATAAGGACTAAAAGTCGAATACTACTTATTTTATTTCGTCCTAGCGAACGCCCGCACCTCCACATAACTTTTATTTTTTTGAGAATCCCACAGAAATATCACATTATTCTGGGATAAAAAGTGTCAAACGTATGTCTCAATCCAGGTAATAAGCTATATACGTACCAAAATTTCATTCAAATCAGTTCATAATCATAATCTTTATTTGCTAAAAACACGGTATACAGATATTGCATAAAGTGTGTTGAGCGCATGTTTTGCCATTTTTAAAATAGCATGCAAATACATATACAAGGAACAAATTTGAAAAAAAAAAATGATTTATTATTTATAACATTTTTCTATAGAATTAAGAATGTCAGAGTTACCTAACATAATGTCAATAAAATATACAATGTGAACATATTAATATATAAAGGTTTCTAAATGTCAGATAAAAAAATAATTAAAAAAGATACATTTATCATAATTAATATAAGATAAGTTAAAAACATGTCATTATTTTTTGTAATTGAGGTCTATGTCTTTTTTCTTACGAGGTCTAGGGGTGTACTAAGAAAGGATTTTATAAAATTCAACCCCGAAGGGATTACAATAGAGAATGAAAGTTTGTACTAAATTCTAAATTATCGCTGATGAACATAGCCTATGAGGAGCTCGATGGCGCCGCGTTCGGCTGCGGTCGTTGAAGTTAAGCAACTTTCGCAGTGGTTGGTCATTGGATGGGTGACCAAAAATTTACTATATCGAGCACCTCCGTACTTCGGAAGGCACGTTAAGCCGTTGGTTGGTCCTGGCTGCATCTGCAGTCGTTAGCACCCATCAACCCGCACTGGGCCCGCATGGTGGGTCATGACCCAATCTCCCTAATCCATCCACAGGGAAGGCCTGTGCCCCAGCAGTGGGGATATTAATAGGCTGATGATGATGATGATGAACATAGCCTATAGAGTATTTTCAAAAAGTTAAGGCGAAAAAATACCAAAAAATAACCTTTTATAGCGTACGCTGCGGAAGTCTTTGACAATAGAGAAAAGTGATGTACTAAAGTTTTATAGAGGACATCAATATCTACAAATAGTTCGTAATACCATATGTCCAACTATTACCATTATGTCACAACTAGAGGTTCCCTGCGGTTTCACCCGCGTCAATTTGAGGAAAAAGGTTATAGGGAGTCAAACTTAAAAGATGGACATATTATGCTATCCCGGACTTTGTAGAACTTTTAAAGGAAAAAGATTCAGTTATAAATGATTTTAGTGTAACTTTAACAGTTTACACAGCGCAGGCAACGGGACCTCGGAAATGGATTATTTCTACCCGTTTTTACATCATTTTTCATCGATGGTCCGCTCCTACACTATATAGCAGTATAGTCTACATCTCATCAGTTTCTTAAAAACAGTGATGTTCACACACTTAATACAAGAAACAAAAATAAAGTAACTTTACCTGCTACTAGGCTTCACAAAATCAATAATTCATTAAAAGGTCTTTGTGTTCGCTTATACAATAAAGTCCCAAGCAATATCCAAGAGTTAAGCATAAATAAATTCAAAGATAGTATAAAAAAAGCACTAATTAAAAAAGATTATTACAAAGTGTCTGATTATATTACAGACAAAAATGCTTGGGTTTGAACTGTTCCAATCACTCCAACAGGTGTTCTATATTAAATAAATCATGATTGTATTGACGTTGTAACAACATAATGATTTGTAAATGTTGTTACATTATGCTTTGAATGTTGTGGAGTTTTTTTCGATCGTTTTTCTCCGCAGCTAAAAAATATGTCCAATAACGAGTGGTAGGGAAAAAAATGTTTGGACGATTCAAAAGTGTTGTACTATACATCCAATTTGAATAAAGATATATTGATTTCTGATTTCTGATTTCATCGAAGCAAAGCGAGGATAAGCCGCTAGCATTACAAATAAATGTGAAAGTTTGTTAATCAATACCACAAAAACTACTGAATGTATTATTTCACACCCGCTCACCCGCCTGGGAGGAAACAAAAATAAAATTGAAGGTTATACAGGGTGTAAAAAAAACCTTTAACGAAGTCGAAGGCCACGTATTTTCCACATCATGACGATTATTTTTTTCTTCTGGACCATGCATGGGAAATTTATGGTTATGGAGATATTGAAGGCAAAAGTCACAGTATTTTTTTCAAGATTTTTACAAAAACGTTATTTAGAGACTTTTTTATCGACGCACTTACACACAAGCACACACATACACACAGGCACATTGTTTGCGCAGCGCCACAGTAGCGCGCCGCGCTATACATTGCGCACTAGAAAAAAAAAATTTTTTTACTTAAATATACATATGTTTCCTACGTATAATATTTTGTAATATTACTTGTTTGGGTGTACAGGATGCGTAGTCTTAGTCTTTGTCATAGATTTTTTTACACGCACTTGGCCGGCTTTTGTTATATGAGCGTGTCTTCTAAACAAGGCCTTAGAATGCTCGAGGCAAAAATCTAAACTCATCTTTAAATTCAAATCAAATGCAGTGAAATGTTTGCGCTCTAAAGGCGATACCTTCCCGGCCAGTCGGCGTTTACGGCGACACTAAACCTTTCGTTAGACGCCGTTTTCGTCAAAACGTACCACAGAGTACATAGCTTTATAGTTTACAACCAAGAATTTACGACTTCAAGGGTCTCTTATTCTTGGATTATTTAACATCGAGGGCAACTTTGTTGGGTAGTAAGTTTAAAAGGCTTGAGGGTCTGCCCCTATCTTATTTATGTTTGCAAATATTATTTTATTTGCAGATTTAAACAGAGTAATGGCATGAAACACACAACTCACATATTTATTTTGTTTGATTGGAAAAATCTGTTAGGCATTATAAAGTTTTATGAAAAGAGACGACAGTTTAAGTAACCACTGGGTTATCTGTGAATATTGTTTCTATTCAAATTATTAATAATGCTGTCCGAGATGTCTGTACAGTCATTTTAAAAGCTTTTATTTTCATAATCAGAAGCATTTATATGAACTATAACACCCGGCCGCGACTTCATCCGCGGTTAACTATAGTTTTTTGACCATTCTTCAAGAGAATAACATTTTTCCATATAATACCACTAAAAATCGTGGGTTACCTACAATGCGAAGAGATGGCGCTGCCTTGCAGCTTAAGAAGGGATGGAAATTTGACACGGCCATCAGGGTTACGGCAGTATAACGGTCAGTGCATTCTCCCGGATAGCGAAGGGTGCGGAGAAAGGTTCGAGTTCCGTCTGCTGCCTGAGCCGAGTGGAATTCTTTCTAGTCAACATCTTCTTTAGATTTAAACATCTAACAGTTTAACGCTTAAATAATTAAAATATAAGAATAAAAATTATCTCATGTCTCAATCCAAGTCATAAACTATATGCGTAGCAAATTTCATCCACATCCGTTCATTAATTTACGTCTGATTGAGTAACAAACATACAAAGGCATAAACATACTAACTTTCACATAAAAAAGTAGGACAATTGACTTAGGTACAAGAAGTCACTTTAAAAAAGTATGACATCACCTTATTTATTCCCGCTTCGACATATCTTCGAACGGTTGGCAAATATCATCATCAAAGTCATCATCTAATGCTAAGTAGCAATTTTTGCTTAACAGGTAATAGGGGGAAAAAGGAGGGTTCAAAATATTTGTATTCCTATACAATCAATAAAACAAAAAACTTTGACCTTGATGCGATATGAAAAATTGCTGACGTGGCAAAAATAAGTGGCGCTTCTGAAGTCCCTACGCAAACCTTTTGGTCAGAACGTAAATAGAGATCACATACATACACACATTGCCTCCAAGTTGTTAATGTTGAGGCAGTTTTAAGCAAACACACTTATACACAAATTTAAAGAAGGTCCATTGGGATATAAGAGGTATTATTCTACCAGAAGACAATCTTGCTTACAGCAGGAATACAAACCTGCAGATTATAAGGTTCTTGTTATTTGGGTATTTTTTGCCTACTATAGGGCAAAAATATAGGCTGATGCGTGATATAAGAGTTATAATTCTTTGCTATATATTCTTGTAATCAAGCAACCTTTAGGTTTCCAAATTGAATATTCATTAATTGCACAAAACATATCCATCTCTGAGCTACACATCAATGATAAAAGAATTGACCGTTTACGGTAGCCTAAGCTGTTTACGGCATTCTTTGTAAATACGTCGAGTGATAAAAGACTTACTAGAATGCTCTTATTACGGTTACGTGATATTACGACGAAAACATTGAAATTCTTACAGTGGTGAATGACGAATAGTCACTGTGTCCAAATGCCGCAGTGACAAAAAAAGTTGCGGAGATCAAAAGTAGATTATTTTTAGGAAACAAACTATTGAAGTCCACAATTTCCTTTATGGCTATAAAAAGAAATCAAAGTTTCCACACCAAAGTTTACTTACTTATTTTGGCGTTAACGATTCTATGAGTACGAGAGTACATATTAAACATTTTTGATGTTGGTGCCAGCTATCCTAATTTTGGTGTCATATTAAATTTACAACCGTATTATGAGGCAGGTCGGATTTCGGTTGCCTCGTAACCAGCTCTTAACAGTGCCCAGGTGGATCGTTGACTCTCCAGCCATGCGGTGTTTCATTTATATCTTATTTGCGGTACCGAGTTGTGTTTAGATAATGCAAGGAATTAAATTACGTTTTCGGTCATTTCGCAGAGCACCGGGATTAAAGGAAAGTTATGTGGAATCGTTGAACATGAATGAGTGTGTGGCTGTTAATGTGTACATTGTTCGAAGAATGATTTCATTTTTTGTGTAACATCTGTAATAACCACATGTGTCGCGACGTTCGCGAGTAGAAACACAAGAATAAATGTGGCAAGTCATCCAACATAATCGACGTAATGTAATCTTTGTAAAGTTGGTACTACTGGGTGTATCAACCAATAAGCAATCACTATTGATTTGGTTTTGCGGGTAATATGAAACGTCCTATAACCACAGGGTTTTGTTATATGGTCAGAGTAAACTGCTGTTCTTATTGGAGAGTTAGAGAGCGGGGAAAAATTAAGGGTCAGCGGCGGAGGCAACAGACGCTACTGCAGGGGGAAACTGTTTTGAACAGCTACGTGTGGAAAAGTGTGGGGTGGAATGGCGGAGATCTGGAAAGAAGGCCGGAGTACTGTTGGTGAGTTAAATCTCTCTCTATATCCATCTGTCTATTTTACCGATGTTAAGGCCAGAAGTTTGGACGCTATGTGACTTATTGTCGAATCTGTGATGCGAAGCAAGCTTCAGTGCATGATGAGTCGTTGTGGAGTCGTTATAGGGGAGGTTGGAGACGTCTTAAGAGACTCTAGTCCCGCATCGGGCACAGTGCCTGTCGTTGTTGTCGTCGTTGAGTAGTTACAGTGATTATTCATGATAGGCCAGGTTGACGTGGTCGGGCTAGCCATGGGGCAGAACCCAGAGACCTTATATGACACGTGGAAAGCTCGGCACACACTAGTCAGTACGCCCTGGCGTTGGTTGCGAAGAATGAAGGGTTTGTGGCACAGAAGGCATATTTCCGCATGCAGCGTTTTACGAACATGCCGTTTTAAACGGTATGTTTGGGCAGTAGTTACTAACTACCAAGGTTTATGAGCATGGTTAAATGATTTATTGAAAGAAGCACTATTTGTACCTATGGATACACGGATGCCCTTATACCTCCAACAGACGGATACCTAAACATATTAAATTATGTAAAAATAAACATGTCTAGCAGATAATCGACTCTTTGGGACAACATGAGTGCAATAAATAAAATTGAAATAATTTCAGATAAAATATTTGTTTTTCTATAAAGAACAAAATCTGTTGTTATGTGCAATAGCCGTTCATATAGGAAACCATTTATGTACGTTATCAAGAACTATTTAATATATCCACATTATATAACTGGTAAATCAAAATAACTTAAATAATTATTATTTCATTACCCCAAGTAGGTACAAGTAATGAAATTGTATTTTATACCTTTATTATTAATAAAATTGGCTTTTACATCTTCTTTCACCTGATACAGTTTTTTATATTCAAATATTTTATTTTCGACGACCTCCGTGGCTGAGTGGTTAGTACACCGGGTTTCCGGGGAATCCCGGTGGGGGCAGATGTTTGTGTGATGAATATGAGAATTTCTACTCCAGTCATGGATGTTTAATATGTATTCCTATATAAATATACATATATGTACAGTATATGTATTATATCCGTTACTCTAGTATCCCATAACACAAGCCTTATAGTGCTTACTTTGGGGCTAGGCTAATTGGTGTGAGTGTTGGAAATATTTATTATTATTATTATTTATTCGTTATGATATTAATAGCTGCTAATACGCATTTTTTGTTCCGCGATGAACATTGATATGGTTTCGAATACGATATAAGCTTCTCATGCATGCATGCATACTTGATTGAGCGAAAAAATTGTTTAGGGTTAATTTGGATCAATATGAGATCAAAGGACCTAAAAATTCGATTGAAAACTCACGTAAATCGCCTCGTTTGCAATCTTACACTCATTGCAGTGATTGTCGTTAAATTGAGACAGCCATATCTACACTTCTGGACACATCTATTGGCCCACCTTAGAGTTTAGGTTTCGATGGCCCCTACCGAAATATGATTGCTAGATTGAACAAAAACTGTTGATGCAGTTTTAAACCTGATACATTTTACCATCTTTTTCGATCGTATTGTTTTAAATTTGAATTTAGAATACCATACGACATGGAGCTACGCCTAACAAGTCGGATATGCGCCTTGTTAAAGGCTATTGATTTTTGAATAAAAAACATGTTTTATCAAATAAACGTTTAATTTAATAACGCGTGTTGCCTCCATGGGCATCTACCACAGCTCTCATACGATTAGGCATAGAGTTTATCAACCGCTCTATGAAATTTTGAGGGATCATCTCCCATTCCTCTTCTATGGCAGTTTTCAACTCCTGCATCGTCTGGGCAACTGGCTGACGAGCCCTAACACGTCTTTTTAGCTCGTCCCACATGTGCTCAATGGGGTTCATGTCAGGGCTTCTGGCTGGCCAGTCCATAACTGTGATGTTCACATCCCGAAGATATTCCCTGACGATGCCGGCCGCATGGGCTCTTGCATTATCATGCATAAAAAGGAAATTTGGGCCCACATAGTCCGCGTATGGTATCACGTGAGGTTCTAAGCACTCACGAATGTACCTTTCAGCATTTAATGTTGGCAGCCGTGGTCCTGTAACAACCTCAAGTTGAGTTTTGCCGCTCGCGGATATACCGCCCCAGATAGTCCATGAGCCACCGCCATAAGCAACCCTCTCTTCAAAGCAGCATTGTGCGAAACGCTCTCCCTTACGTCGGTAGACCTTCTTCCTTCCATCATTGCCATGTAACACAATTTTAGACTCATCAGAAAAGAGTACACGGCTCCAATCTTGCTGTGTCCAATTTAAATGACTGCGTGCGAAATGAAGGCGCGCTGTTCGGTGGGCTCGCGTTAGTTTGGGCCCATTAGCTGGCTTGTGTGGTACCATATCGCGTTCTTTTAACCTTCTCCGAACAGTTCGAGCGCTCACAGATACTCCGTGGAAGTCGCGAATTTGTTTTTGTATCTCAATGGAGGTAAGGTGACGATTTCTCAAGCTGGTCGTCACGATGAATCGATCCTGCCTTTCAGTTGTGACCCGAGATCGTGGCCTTCCTTGGCGACGAACAAAGCCGCCTGTCTCTAGGTACCTCCGATAAACATTTCGGACCGCAGATCGACTTAAATTAAGTTGAGCACTCACGTTTCTTTGGCTGTGTCCGGCCTGAATAAGTGCCACAGCTTGGGCGGCGACTTCAGGTGAAGTATCCATAGATTATTGATAGAACCTCACCTTAATGTTAAGAATAAGTAATGTTTGTTGCAAAACCAAAGATATCAATCACTTTTTCAAGAATTAAATCCAAGTAAACCAATAAAACCAAGTTTTCTTAGTATTCGATTGTTTGATATCAACAAATAGGCTCCAAATTGTCTTTTGTTTCTTTAAATTCTGTGTTCGAAATTCAAAAAAAGACTATTGAAAGAAATTGTGAATGTGACAGGTTCAAAACTGCATAAAAACTTTTAGCTCGACCTAATATAAAATTTTAGCTAATACCAAACGAAACTGAAAATACAAGGTGGGCCAATAGATGTGTCCAGAAGTGTATATATATAAAACTCAAAGGTGACTGACTGACATAGTGATCTATCAACGCACAGCCCAAACCACTGGACGGATCGGGCTGAAATTTGGCATGCAGGTAGATGTTATAACGTAGGCATCCGCTAAGAAAGGATTTTGATTAATTCTACTCCCAAGGGGATAAAATAGGGAATGAAAGTGTGTATGAAACTTTGTCAATTTTAAACCGATCGGGCTGAGACTTTGCATGTAGGTATAAGAAGAATCATAGATGAATGTCATTGTGTATAATACAAGCCTGAGAACAAAAACTGTAGTCTACTAACACTTCAGGTCTACACCGAAGCGAAGCGAGGGCGGGCCGCTAGTTTTATTATAATTTCAAACATTTCTTTATTCATTTGTTATTATAATCCCTTCTTTGGTATAGCTCGAATTTATTAAACAAAATGGCAGATCTATTAGTCAAACGTTAAAGTAAAAACACGGGGGGGGGGGGGGATTTTACCGCTGAAGGCAGCACTAGCTACTCACTCTACTTTTAGGATTACGTATCCACGTTTCCACGAACCTTTTAATAAACCTATTAATACTAAACACTACACTAACATTAATTACTTCAAAATAATATTTGAAAGTTGGAGATGAATCGCAAGTAAGCGCAAGTGGTTGGCGCGTTCGGCTGCGATCGTTAAAGTTAAGCAACTTTCGCAGTGGTCGGTTATAGGATGGGTGACCAAAAATTTACCATCTCGAGATCCTCCGTGCTTCGAAGGGCGGATGGGTGACCAAAAATTTACTATATTGAGTTCCTCCGTGCTTCGGAAGGCACGTTAAACCGTTGGTCCCGGCTGCGTCTGCAGTCGTTAGCACCCAATTCGTACTAAGCCAGCGTGGTGGGTCATGGCCCAATCTCCCTATTCCATCCATAGCGAAGGCATGTATCCCAGCAGTGAGGACATTAAGGCTGATGATGATGGTAGAGCGCAGTGAGAACAGTCTGCAATCGACTATTAATACATATTTTTTGTTTACACGGAATGTAAATCTATTGTACGTTTCTTGAGCGAGAAAATAGCCGATAGCTAGTCGCTTCCTCACCGAAGCGGCGGTGAGACAATTGCCTCAATACTATTGTTATATTGGGAACTAGCGGCCCGCACTCGCTTCGCTTCGGGGTGTAGAGCTGAAGTGTAGACTACAATTTTTGTTCTCAGGCTTGTATTATACACAATGACATTCATCTATGATTCTTCTTATACCTTGCAAAGTCTCAGCCCGATCGGTTTAAAATTGACAAAGTTTCATACAAACTTTCATTCCCTATTTTATCCCCTTGGGGGTAGAATTGATCAAAATCCTTTCTTAGCGGATGCCTACGTCATAACATCTACCTGCATGCCAAATTTCAGGCCGATCCGTCCAGTGATTTAGGCTGTGCGTTGATAGATCACTATGTCAGTCAGTCACCTTTGAGTTTTATATACGAGTATATAGATTAATAACACAACCGTGCTATGTTCTCAATATGTTACCGAAACGGCATCCAAGACGTGCTTCTTTTGTCTAAACTCAGACAACTATCCACAGGTGTATATAAATTCCGTACAGGGGCCAGCTCTATAGCTCAGCCCAAGTGCTTTATAAGCCCAATAGATCCTCGCTTATCTGTTCGCGGTGGGTTTATTTATGACCCTCCTGCCTATTCATTTTGCAAGACGTTGTATGGTGTTATTTAAAAGATCGACGACTTATATTAGAATTTACTAGCACGGAGTTAGAGTTAAGTTTACCTTGCATTCTGTGGAGATTGCGATCTAATTCTAAATTTGTTTTTATTAAAAATCTAAAGAAAATATAACTAGAAAAAAATCCCCCCGGACCAGGCAGCAGACGGGACTCGAACCCGCACCCTTCGCAATCCGGGCGAATGCACTGACCAATTATGCTACCGCGGCCCTCACGGACCGCGTTGAAATTCTTCTAGCCATTCTTAAGCTGCAAGGCAGCGCCATCTCTCTCGCATTATAGGTAACCCACAATGTCAAATGAATACTTTTACAAGTACTAAACATTTGAAAGAAGAAATAGCAATTATAGTTATAATTTTTATTATTGCATACAACTGCATGTAACTGCCTGATGTTTAAATCTAAAGAAAATATAACTAGAAGAAATTCCCCGCGAACCAGGCTTTTATTGTTTGGTTATTGGAAATTGGGAGGAGCTCAATGGCGTAGGTTTATCTTACATTTAAAAATATAATTTATCAAACATTTAAAAGCCTTTCTTATTGCCAAGTGTTATTATGACTTAAATGAATTTTTCTATGACAAATCACCCAGCCAATGGAATGCTTCAGACTCTTAAGAATTTAATTTATAATGAATGTATTTAAATGAAGAATAAATAGCAATATTTTAATGAATTTATGGTGTCAATTCTAGCATGATTCTCTAAACTTTTTCATTATGTATTGGGAATGATAAGGATACACTGTCGTCAAATTTATGTTTGGGTTGGAGAGTCATGCTAGAATTGACACCAAACACCAATGTATGTAAAGAATGATTAAAACTTAGTTGATAAATTATATTGTGTAATTGTATAATAATATATTTTAAATAGATTATAACCCTCTAAAGTTGCTGTGCCCTTGCAGGGCGTCACATAGTTACTGTATTTGTTATGTACCACCTTATTTTTGTGAATGTGATATGCAATGAATGAATAAATAAATAAATAGGTGGTTAGCGCGTGAGACCTGCGATCGTGGAAAATAAGCAACTTTCGCAATGGTCGGTCATTGGATGAGTGTCAAGTTATTATCTTGAACTCCTCTGTGCTTCGGAAGCCACGTTAATCCGATAGTCTCGCCTGCATCTGCAATCGTTAGATCCCACCAATCCGCACTGGCCCGCGTTATGGGTCACGGCCCAATTTCTCTATTTTGTCCATAGGGAAGTCCTGTGGGGGTACAGGCCTTACGGCTGGGGAGCCGTGGCGACATTAATAGACTAATGATGATGACTACAAATTAAAGATCATGGATTTGAACACCGTTCGTTCGTTTGAGGGGAACAACCAAGAACAATGTAAGAAATATATTAAACTTCACCTTAAATCTGTTATTGTTTGATTGATGCATTTCATTGCTAGGGATAAAAATTGGTGTGGTTTTTTGAAAGCGCGATGCAAGTTAAACTTTCAAAATCATAATTAAAAAAAAATCCTCGGCTGAGATTTGAACTCGGGCCACCCGCTTAGCAGGCGAGCTTTCTACCCTGAACTACCGTTGCTTGTTAATCATGTCGGATTTTTTTGAAAACCACCATACCACCGGAACCATGAAAAATGTAATCATCATCATCAGTCTATTAATGTCCCCACTACTGGGGCACATGCCTTCCCTATGGAAGGAATAGGGAGATTGGGGCATGACCCATCACGCGGCCCCAGAGCGGATTGGTGGGTGCTAACGACTACAGATGTAGCCGAAACCAACGGCTTAACGTGCCTTCCGAAGCACGGAGTAAATTTTTGGTTACCCATACCCAGCGAAAGTTGCTTAACTTCAACGATCGCAGCTGAACGCGTTAGAGCTCCTCCTGAGAAAAATACAATGCGACAAGCTAATTTAAGCAATTAAAAATTTAAGTTTAATAGGGAGCTCTAAAAATTCCATGTGATTTCTTTTCCATGGAATTTTCAGTCATGGGAAAATACATACTATTGCAGTGCTCTTCTGGAGAAATACTTATCGTACCTTTTACAAATCTAAACCACTAAACATCACGAACACCAATTAAGCGATAACATCAGTAAAAACGTAAATGTAGTTCTAATAATGTAGTTAAGTAATACCCACCTACTCATTTAACACAATAGGTGAATGAATTGCGGCCGTTGTATATCAAATAGTGATTAAAACAAAGTCATGCCAGTGCGGAGTTAATCTTAACCGGATTTTCGTATGCACGGTATGGCGTTTTGTGCGTCATTCCGGGACCAGCGCACATTTACGTAGATTAGCATGATTTAAGCGATTGTATCAAATTAAGCACAGTACACCCGGCTGAATAGAAGAGGCTCGCGCGTAGGTGCGATACATGTAGGTATTTATATGAGACTTAATCCCGTCGTATTATTGGCGGCGCAAGTCACAGGAGAGCTTTTGGTTTTTATTTGTTTCTTAGGTTTTCACGCATATCACTCATTAAATAAAACTTATTTTAACGGGTTGATGCACTTTATTTATTTATTGACGTTTCGCAGCCTTTTCAGGTCTGCTTTCTCAGAATAATGATTTTTTATTTAATTTTGTCGAGCTACCTTCGAAAGAAAAAGTCTTTAGTTTTATTTATTGACTTTTTGTTTTTGGTTGTTAATTGTTTTTTTAGTTTGGCTGTTAAGCTTCGTTGTTTGTAGAAGACTCAGGTTTTTTAGGGTTCCGTACCTCAAAAGGAAAAACGGAACCCTTATAGGATCACTTTGTTGTCCGTCTGTCCGTCCGTCCGTCTGTCAAGACCCTTTTTCTCAGGAACGCGTGGAGGTATGAAGCTGAAATTTATATCAATTACTCAGGTCTACTGTCCCTTGAAGCTGTGAAAAAATCAAACTTCTAAGCCAACGCAATCAAAAGATACAGCCGTTTATGCCACAAATTTTCGACACTTGCAAGGGAATCAAAACCTAGAGGGTGCTTCCCGTGAACTCAGAATCTTGAAATTTGGTACCAAGCAACGTCTTATAGCATAGATAAAGGAAAAATTACGAAAACCATAAATTTTTAGTTACATCACATAATATATTTTTTTTTAATAATTTTAACCTTACTACCCATTTCCTCATAAACGCGTAGAGGTATTAAATTGAAATTCATACCAAATACTCAGGTCTATAATACCTTTAAGCTGTAACAAAATCAAACTTCTATGTCAACGCAATCAAAAGAAACAGCAATTTAAGCTGCATATTTTGAAACTCGCAAGTACTCGCAAGGGAATCAAAACCTAAAGGGTACTTCCAGTCGACCTAGAATCTTGAAATTTGGCATGAAGCAACGTTTTATAGCACACATAAAGGAAAAATTCCGAAAACCTTAAATTTTTAGTTACATTACAAAATATATATTTTTTAATAAATATAAACTTATCACTTTTTCCTCATGAACGCGTAGAGCTATCAAGTTGAAATTCATATCAAATACTTAGATCTAATTGCCTTTAACCCGTGAAAAAAAAAATTCTAAGTCAACGCAAAAACGCAAAACGCAAAAGTACAACCATTGATACCGCATATTTTGAAACTCGCAACTACACGCAAGGGAATTAAAACCTAAAGACCACTTCCCGTTGACATAGAATCTCGAAATTTGGTAAGAAGCAATAGCTTACAGCACAGGTAACAGAAAAATTCCGAAAAGCTTAAAATTTTAAGTAGTTATACCACCAAAAAAATTGTGATTGTAAACATAATTGTAGTTACAGCAATGACCGCGAGTTATTATACTATGTATGGGGAGGGCAACATTTTTCAAACGGCAAAGACGACCTCACTCATCGTCATTCAATCCCGATGTTTTGGTGAATGTAGCTGTATAATCTAAATGCGTCCTAACTGCTTAAAGTGTTAATGTTGCAATAGAATGTATAAATACAACAATATTCGGCAGCAACCTCAATATGTACACTTCATCTTCTCGTCTGATTGTTGTGGGAGACTTCAATATAGATTTTAGAATGAATCCCCAAAATGGAATTTCCACATATTTTTCATCCATAAACATGTTTCCGTTAATAAACAGTAGCACTACACGAAGTTGTACAACTATTGATAACGTTTTTTCGAACTTCAATGTTCAATGTGGTACTATTCATAACTTTTTCAGTCACCATTTACAGGTCTGGTTCAAATTTAATACTTAATTAATATTTTTGAATCAGATTTCTAAATAGTGACTAAAAAACTTAGTAAATAAATAACTTTAATAAAAGAACTTTCGCAAGTCTGCTGCAAGGCTAGTATAAGTGTTTCAGTTATATTATAGATAAATGATATGTGTTAATATAAAATAAAGGATTACTTAAACGATAAAGAGATCTTTGTCTTAAATTTATGCTCCTCCATCTTTCCCCATTGTAATGTTATGAATTTCATTTTGTAATAAAAATACCATAGTTATGACTCGATTGTCGTAATGAACGAACTTTGTAAACCTTGCAGGTTTGTACGGAACCCTCGGTGCGCGAGTCCGACTCGCACTTGGCCGGTTTTTTTTCTTACTAGCCATTATCTGATTTTATTTTACAGATAATGTTGTCCCTTTATTTAATAAATTGATTAATAATAATACAATTAATTTCATAACACTGAATTCAACAGACGATGGTGGACCTAGACAAGGGAGTTTATAAAAGATGTAACCATCCGGGTGGAGTGTGGTTTAGTGAAACGATAATACGCGTTTATCTGGTTATACTTTATTTCAAAAACTTAACGGTAGCACACGAGCGCGGGGGAATCACAGCACCGCACGTGGCTATACGTTATCGAGTCCCGGCCAATGACTGACTCCATCGCGCATGCGTTGGCGCAAGCGACGCTACTCGAAAAGTCCCCCCGTGCGTCCTTTCTTCCTATATCGAATATCTTTTCTTTGAGCCATAGGGAGGCATATAAACGCCACAAAGAACATTATTTTATAATGTTCAGTTTTTATTAAATTCTACTCTTCTTGGTGTTTTTGGCGAATTGATTTTAAGGGACAGAGCAAGAATTTGAGGCGTACCAAAACACCTAATCCTACTCATTCAGTGATGGTACTAGGTAAAAGCAAAAGGCGTATAAAAATGAAAATGTGGTTACCTAAAAGTGTAGTAGTATGAAATGGTTCATGAAATAATTATATAAACACATTAAATAAACATTGATATAAACGCCGCTTCAGTAACTCAAATCGAAAGAGCTACATGTGGCATTGGATGGATGTGTTGTCCCAAAAAGAATGGAAGCTAAACCAGTTTATAGTCGAAATATTTTTTCAAGAAGCCCTGTTAATAGCAACAGCAAAATTCTATTAAAGAAAAAAATGTAAAATCTATATATATAAAACTCAAAGGTGACTGACATAGTGATCTATCAACGCACAGCCCAAACCACTGAACAGATCGAGCTGAAATTTGGCATGCAGGTAGATGTTATGACGTAGGCATCCGCTAAGAAAGGATTTTGATCAATTCTACCCCCAAGGAGATAAAATAGGGAATGAAAGTTTTTATGAAACTTTGTCAATTTTATACCGATCGGGCTGAGACTTTGCACGCATAAAGCTACTATAACGTAGGCATTTGTGGATAAAACGAATTTTATAATTATATGAAGAGTCATCTAAGTCTACACTACAGCTCCACACCGAAGCGAAGCGAGGGCAGGCCACTAGTAAACAATAAAACCATGTGTATTAATCGTCTTTGTAATAATTTAGGCTTATTAATCTATTTCTTCAGTTGACACTTATAACCAAACAAACGAGATCAACTGTTTACTTTTAACCAGATTGTTAATCGGTAATAGAGTATTTTAACTTTTTTCTTAGATTTATATATAGGTTTCATTAAATATGATCTTTTATCGTTAAATTGAAGATGAAAGTACCTTAGCTTGCATGAAATTAAATAATAAATTGTTCTTTACCCTACATTATTTTAGTCCTAACCTCACTGGTAAAGGAGTCACACTCTAATAATTAAAACCGCTTTCGCTTATGTTTTAAGCCGTGCCAATGGGGACTAAGCATATTAATTTCGCGGTATGCTTCTAAGAGGGTGATCTGCAGTAATTAGCAGTGCACATTGTGAACAGGCTCCCGTATCAAGTAATCACACATAATCGAGACAGTCCATGGCGTCTGTATGGGGTAGTTGATAATAATTCTCGAGTAAATTGCGGTACTGAAGAGTATGTTGACTGGGGGCAATGTTCATGTGGCACAAACTCTATGTTTATGTGTATTATTATGTTAAATCATCATCATCAGTCTATTAATGCCCCACTGCTGGGGCACAGGCCTGGATGGAGTAGAGAGATTACGCCATTATTTTAAACTAGCGGCCCGCCCTCGCTCCGCTTCGGTGTAGAGCTGAAGTGTAGACTACAGTTTTTGTTCTCAGGCTTGTATTATACACAATGACATTCATCTATGATTCTTCTTATGTACCTGCATGCAAAGTCTCAGCCCGATCGGTTTAAAATTGACAAAGTTTCATACAAACTTTCATTTCCTATTTATCCTCTTGGGGGTAGAATTGATCAAAATCCTTTCTTAGCGGATGCCTACGTCAATACATCTACCTGCATGCCAAATTTCAGCCCGATCCGTCCAGTGGTTTGGGCTGTGTACTGATAGATCACTATGTCAGTCAGTCACCTTTGAGTTTTATATATATAGATAGTCAAATATAATTCTTAAACCGACAGTTACCTAAACCCAGCGGCAACTGTTTGGTATTGATAATATTTTTCTTGAATTATAATTATAAGGTAGTATATAGTTAAATACTGAGGCTGTTTGTAGCGAGTTTCATGAAAGTACTAATGGCTGGCGACGAGCTCGATGGCGTAAGTGGCATTCGGCTGCGATCGTTTAAGTTGAACAACATTCGAAGTGGTCAATCATTGGATGGATGACCATAAATTTACTATCTACTCCGTGCTTCGAAAGGTACGTTAAGCCTTTAGTCCAGCTACATCTGCAGTGGTTAGCACTCATCAATCCGCACTGGGAACGCGTAGTGGGTCACGGCCCAATCTCCCTATTCCATCCATAGGCAAGGCCTGTACCCCAGCAGTAGGGACATTAATAGGTGATGATGATGATGATGAGGAGACACATGAATATTTAAGAATGAATTTAGAAGGCTCCTTTTCCATTAATTGTCTGATGATGCAGAATAATGGCTGTAAATTTAATAATTTTTTTTATGAAACAAATCACACACAACCAATTCCAATCAATGACTTCTTCTGTTTAGCCTCCGTAGTAATTCTGCTGAACACTTGAAGCATCTGGTAAAAATCTAAACTCTTCAGGGCACAACACTGGCGCTACAGAGTAATATTACCGTGGGAGTTCGCTCAGACCTGAATCCTACATCGAAACCGTGATCAAAACAGCTACATGCAAACTCGGAGTCCTGAACAAGGTGCGGCGTTCTTTCACGCCCGATCAACTGTGCTTGTTGTACAAAACGCAAGTGCGGTCCTGCGTGGAATATTGCTCGCACCTCTGGGATGAATCCGCCAAGTACTTGCTCGATG
The DNA here is from genome assembly GCA_902850365.2 of Chilo suppressalis. Classification (NCBI taxonomy): domain Eukaryota; kingdom Metazoa; phylum Arthropoda; class Insecta; order Lepidoptera; family Crambidae; genus Chilo; species Chilo suppressalis. Next base: position 3,913,379 of record OU963894.1, read on the forward strand.
CTTTGGATAGGTTACAGCGGCGCGCGATCCGCATCATAGGCGATGACGAGGTGACTAAACATCTCGAGCCTCTTCAATTACGCCGTGACGTGGCGTGACTAAGCGCATTCTATCGTCTGTATCACGGCGAGTGTTCTGAGGAGTTATTCTCTCTTATTCCACCTTCCCCTTTCCTTCAGAGGACCACGCGCGCTGGCCTACGTTGTCACCTTGAAATTTGGTGACTCATTTCTTTGTCGCACTATCCGTAAATGGAATGCTCTGCCCGCTCACGTGTTCCCTCCCTCTTACAACCTGGGATCCTTTAAAAGAGGCGTGAAGAAGCAACATGCAGGCCGGCAGGGTGAGGATGGCTGGTGTGGCAGGTAGGTCTGGACTTCACCTTCACTTAACATCAGGTGGGGTGGAGTCATTTGTAGGACCTATCTATAAAAAATAAAAATAAAATCGTTCTCCCGATTCCACTTGTAGAGAAGGCCTTAGCTTCAACAGTGGGGATATTAAAGCTGATGATATAACATTATATTCGCTGTGACCTTATATTACGTTTAATTTGTTGCGGTACATGCTAGACTTGTATCTCAATGACACACTCAAAAGAGAATATTAAAATACACGACATAGGGTAGACTATATAATGATTGGCCCTCTGACCGGAATTCTTTATTTGCTTGTCTTTAGTAAATTCATTATTAGTTTTCTATTGAATATGGTTCCACAATGCTATCACATAGGAGTTAAGTATCAATATAAATCGACATTAAATGATCCTACCTACAAATTTAAATATTTTAAATACAACCTAAAAAGTTTTAAATTTATAGTAATTTGCATACCTAAGTAATCACTTACGTATGACAAAGAATAGCATATTAAAACATTGATATTTTGTTGAATTTTAGGAGAAACTCAGTTAAAATGCATTTTCATCTATACAGAGTTATAATTTCCTAATTATGTCGATAGAATAAAACATAAAGTTAGAAAAAAAAATGTTTTAATTTCACCTTTCTCCTAATAAAGCTGTCTTTTCGCGGCATGGGCTAACCAGTGACAGTCAAACTTAGTTTTTTCAAAACATTACATTCGTAGAACACAAATCTCTACGGAAGATTGAAGAATTGCCATCGAACAATAAGAAAAAGAGAAGTTAAGTATTTTCTTTGTATATTTTTAATGTATATGGAAGTGGGCCAATTATTGCGGGAGGGCCAACATTAGTGCAACCTCCCTTAATACTTTTGAAAACACACTAACCTAACGCGTACTGTGTACGAAAACTTCAATCGTTGCGTCTCCAAATACAAGTTGTGTTCTCAGAAAGCTATTCAGAGACTGTCTGCCAACGACTGCGAATGTTTAAACGCTTTTACGACAAATTGGGCGAGCGAATGCATTCTTGCTCCTAGCGTTTTCTGAAGAGCTAAATGGCTGCTCACAATTCATGTCAACTGAAGCTTGCCTTTGTTCAACCTGTTGGTATTTTTAAATTAAGAACTTTGACCTTACGAACTTTTTTTTATTTTGAAATTTTTAGAAGGTGCGTTTAATTTCAATGTAGTTGCCAGATTTCATGATATACTAACTACATTTGACTAGAAGGGATTCCCTCTATCTGGCAGAACCTTTTACCAAATATTTTTGTTCGTGTTGAAATAGTGGACATAGTTAGGGACAGAAGGCCAATGCATCTGTCTGAGGTAAAACGCAAAAGCGAAACTCATTTCCACAATCTCGTGTTTGCGGAATCCGCTGCGGGCAGGCGTGCGATTTGATTAGCCGCAGGCGCAGCGGGTTTCGCACGATCTCGCAGCCGCGGTGACTGCGGTCTCGTGCGGCCGTGGGTTTTGCTTTGCGGCCGCGGCGGGTGCGGAAAAAACCGCTCCATGAGTTCTTCGCCTAATATGTCTATGCGGAAACCCTGTGTTAATGCAGTGGTGGAATTTCAAATGATATTGTGATAAAACTATGTGAAACTTTAACGTTCCTACGTTCACTGTAGACACTCCGATACGTAACAACGGTAAACTATTTGTGCCCGATTCACGAACAAGGCCCGAATGTTAATCGCCGAGGCTACACAAATCGACCGGGGCAGGTTTACACCACTACTTAGATTTGAATGGCCGAATTCCAACATTGAATCAGTGTATACCTGCAGCAGCTAATGGATTTCAATTTTACCCGCACCATATTTAGGCGCTTTGCAGACGACGGGGCGGGGCGGGCTTTTTGTCCGCGAAGCAATAAAAACCGCGTCTGCCCGTCGATGTCTGCGGCTGCCCTCGCCGCGTACACAAAGCACACGACGGGCAGAGGCAGTCAGTTGAGGACGTTCGTTCTAGTGTATATTCCATCACTAAAAAGCGCGTGGCGTGGACTGAGTTAGCCGCCCCGCGCCGCCGTCTGCGTTACTGCATATACTCGTAAACTGGTTTGTATGATTTGGCGGGCAGCCGCGGACATGCCGCGCCGCCAGTGCCCACCGGGCAGCTGCGGCGCGGTCTTTTTGCCCTCTGTGTGCGTTTGTAGTATAGGATTCACTTTGTGCTATCGTTCGCGGCGAAATTGACCGGCCCGCTCCGCCCCGCCGTCTGCAAAGCGCCTTAGTGTTGCAAAAAAAATGTACGTAACGTGGAACGCGTAGCGAATACGAACAAATCCGACATTGTCTGAGCTTGTTATATAGGTTTATGCTACTATCAGGCGTAGCTGGTTAAAATTCATTTATTTTTTTAGGAAAACTCATTGTAATAATAATAGATTTAAATATAATGAAATAATAATGATCCACCCTTGTGTTTGTTGGTCACAGTGAAAAAGAAAGACGCTGTAAAGGTCAGCTGCGACAAACAGCATTCACGCTAAAAAAAAGAGATATCTCATGCGAAAGGATGCAAGGATATTTTTGGTAAGCATCTTTATAGAGTCTGTGCGGAAAGAGAATGGGATTAAGATTGGAGTGCGCTGTAGTGCTTTTCTACCGTATTTGTAAGGTTTTACCCCTTTTAGACATGATTAAATACAAAAAACCGCAAGAAATCCTAACAATAAAGAAATCCGTATCGATACAAAACTTTGACGTGTTTAAGATTGCTGGGTTTGATTGCCAAATAAAAATCTTAATGTTAGTTCCGTTTTTCGCCACGCCCATTCTCTTTCCGCACAGGTTCTATCAAATAAGTATGCAAGGAAACATTAAAAACAATAAGTAAAGACTATACTCAAATCGTCTATACACGAGCTTTTTTAGGCTGAGCGCAGATTAGAGTCACGACAGTTGTAAGACTATCTTGTCTCACATAAACAAGACAGTTTGAAATTTAAAATAAACAGTTGTGTCTACCACGTGGCGCACACCAAGACGATTTTTTTTTGTCTACGATGCGACATACACCATTTCATCAGTATTAGAATAGATACCATGGATTATTTTTGTTATATAGTAAATAAAGGCACCACCCCAGAAAGTTCTTCCAGTTATTTCGAATGAATGTGTCTGTCTACCTTTGATAATTTGTTACAATTTATGGACCCACACATTACTCATTTTATCGTATGTATTGTATACTTTCTTTCAGTATCGATTATCATCCCTAATCGCTAGACAATTTTGTCGTTGGTGTGCGCCCTCGCACACATTACAAAGGGAAGCGGACAGTCGTTAGTCAGACTTGTCGCTTTGCAGTTCTTATGTACATAAGACGTTATTGTCTAGGAGACGTTTCGTTTGAAATGTACGCATCTTCATAATTTTTGCTAAGCAATAGTCTGTCTTGAGACTGTCGTGACTCTAATCTGCGTTCAGCCTTAGGGATCCAAAAGTGTAAAAAACAAGTCCCTATTACTCCACTGTCGTATATCTGTCTGTCTGTCAGCAGGCTGTATTTCATGAACCGTGATAGCTAAACAGTTGAAAATTTCTCAGTTGATGTATATCAGTTGCCGCTATAACAGCAAGATAAAAACGGGATAAAACAAATATTTAACGGGGTTCCCAAACAAAAAACGTGATTTTTTTTACCGTTTTCGCTGTATATTAATAAAGGCAACAGGAAGTCGCTTAAAATATTCACAGAATATTCAGTTGCATATTGATTTAGAAAGTAAATAATTAAATTAAAATATGATTGATATTATTGCCGTTTTTACTCGATATTAAAATAATTATAGTGTTGTGGGAAGGCCAAAGGGGAAGATATTTCTGCGAGCTGGGTGATGGTAGCTCGGGGGCCGCGGCCCAACTGATATTGGTCGGGCATCGTATATGTACTGTTGGCTACCGAATTTTACTTGCGCGATGTAGGCTTCCTTACGTTGGGAACGCAGCGCCGGTAGCGCCATCTCTTGAGGAGGCGTAAGATTGTTTCCTCTATGTTAGTTATATGTGGGGCGTGTAGATGTCGCCTCCACAGTGTTTAATGTTATATAGATAATAGGACGTAATCCTTCGTTCCGAGGCCGACTCGCACTGGGCCGGTTTTTTACAATACTCTTTTGCTCACAGTTCCAGTTTGCAGTGTCCAAAAGGACCAGTACGTCATCAGTTTGACCGAACAAACAGTCTTATACATTTAGCGAATAAGGGATTTCATTTTACGACTTTCTACTTCTTCTCTGCATTTTCCGTTACTCTTTACTCTAAGCGCAGAGTGCGGACCGCCAAAACGTCGTAATTTTAAATCAAGCGGCGACAAACAGAGATTTGTCTTTGACACAGTCGCTCGCTCTATGGGTGCGTTCTGTGTTGTTGGCACAGAGCACTCCCACTAGAAACCTTAAACAAGGGTAAAGCGGACTACTGACATCCCTGCCGCAGAGGCAATCTAGGGTGTGAGAGTGAGGATGACCCTTAATTGTGATGTGTGTAGGCAAGCAGGGGCAATTTTCTAAATCGGGTGTATATTATACAAATGTAAATAGTTAATAAAAGATAAATAAATGGTTATGGGCTAAATACCGTCTCATTTATTATCAGTAATCCAACATATGCATAATTTATTTGATTGATATAATTAGGTGATTTATTTAATTAATTTTATTGTATAAAAATAAATGCAATTAATTATTCACATTTGTTTAATATACGTAAAGTTGACTACGGTTGAACGAAGTAACTCAAGTGAATGCAGGACGTTCAAAGGATAATACTGCGAGCTTGTTAGCCGACGAACCTAGAATTCAATAAATCACGCAAACCAATCGTTCAAAAAGAGTTATCAATTAGCAAAATATAGTTAACTATTTGGCCCGACACAGTTACACAAAAAACAGTTAACAGTTAGAGCCCTTTTTTGAGTAATGACGGTAAAATGTATTAATGCTACAAATTAAGCCTTATAGATCTTTAAAAAAACTTAAGAATGTGATCATTCAATTGATTTTGATAAGGTTCTATGAATCCCCATCACTAAACTGTCTATGACCAGACTCACCTACTTCTTAGTTTACATTTAGTCTTAATTTCTTTGAAACAGACTATACGTGCACTGACACAAATGCAAAGCTTAGCTTATGCCTCGCGGTCTATACCCGTTGCGCTAAGCTAGGTAGTTTTACTGTATATGCGTTGGACACGGCCCCAGACGTTGACCAACAGCGACACATCGCTTTACTTAATTTGTTTTTCGGCCGTGACGTCACACTGACGTAATAAACGTCACAAAACTCGTCATACCATCCCCGAACACCACCAACTAAAGCGATTTCGATATCTAACAAACACTGAGTAATGCTGGCCGCAGATCAAGATTTAAGAAAACAACAACATGTACCTTAAATTGTATGAATTCCGAGCGCGTCATATTTTGAGAACAAATAGGTGTTGAAAGAGCATATGCCTCAACCACTTGTTTTCATTATATCGTTTTTAAATATTTATATGATGCAACTTATTTATTAAATTTGCTCTCCATTTTGGCCAGTTTTGTCACACAAAGTAAAGACGTTTGCGGTAGAATATATCTATTTCGATCTATGTTAATGGCGACGTCGGCCACCGCCGACGGCCTCGCGCCTGAGGGGGCCTCGCAAAAAATTTCTACAAGTTACCTATTTATTTTCGTTTCTCCTGGCCTGGCTTAGGTAGCCGACCCCGAACAATTCGGGGAAAAAGCTAAGCAGATGATAATGACTTTTATTATTTTGGAACACGTGCGTGACGGAAGCGAGTAGTACTTTACGGGTATTCAGAATCGTCTGTCTGGCAACACTATTTTTGTCATCATTTGATTATCAACAATAAAACTCGTTTACTCATACGTTATTTTATAATTTGGCTCACTTAATTTAACGGTTTTTTACTGCGAAGTTAGACCTCGCGAACTTGATGTCGCCGACGTCCACATGTGGTCTAGCGCCGCCACTGTTTATGCGGATTCTAGTGGGGTTGCTCTGTGGTTGCCGGCAACGCTGGCAACGTTCCGAGGCGAGCGACGACGCATTTGTTGCCGACGACACGCTACCAACGGAAATGAGATCGTACGCGACCGACGCGGCGCGGCGCTGGCGACATGCGATTTGAAATAAACTAAAAATTTATACTTTAAACGAGGTTTGCCAGGAGTTTTTCTTGTGTTTTTATTTGAGCTTTCGTCGGAGCAGCATCTTGTTGGTGAAATTTTAAACGCTTGTCGGGAATCCTGCATTGTGTGATACTAAATATAATACAAGCCTGATTTTGTGATAACGTTATGTCTTTTATATATAAAATGCAATACCGTTTAATTAAAACAAAAAATATACTATAACAATGAACCTAAAACTAAAAACCTTAAAAAATAAAATATAGTAACTAAAATACATTATTAAAAGGAGTCCCTTTAGGCAAGGTTCCGAAGATACTGGCAGCGTTCCCCCTTTGGATAGCTAGACTAATTCTTTGTCCGAGGTAGCTGCCAGCTCTTCGGTCTCCTGTGATGTCGACTAATCTTTTTGCAATTTCTTTAAAAAGGCTTATAGCGCTAAATAAATAATATAATAATAATAATATGTGTAAATAACTCAGCAATCTACATTTATTCGCCTCCTAACAAAGATATATCTTAGCTTGAACAAATAAATAAAACTAGTTTTAACGGGTTAATGCACGAACTTTATTTATTTATTGACGTTTCATTATAATATACAACATATTTGTTTCTAAGGTTTTCACGCACATCACTCATTAAATAAAACTAGTTTTAACGGGCTAATGCACGAACTTTATTTATTTATTCACCCGTTAAAACTATTTTTATTTAATGAGTGATGTGCGTGAAAACCTAAGAAACAAATATGTTGAACAAATAAAGTTAATTTTGGGTAACACCAATATTTAAGTAGTATACTACTTATAAGAAGATCTTAGCTTGGATTTTTTAATATGTTAAAAGGGTAAACAATCTTATAGCCCGTCTGATGATGAGCGGCATTGCCTATAGACGCTTACGACAACAAAAATTTCACTCACATCGTTGCCTACCCTGACCAAATCCCTACCCTGTGGAGCTCTGGAACCTTACTTACCGACAGAAACACAACACCACTAAAAGGTAGTGTTATTATAGTGTGATCTTCTGTAAGGTAGAGGTTACTTCCTCTGATTGCCGCTCCAATGCGAGCGATTCATCAAATATCTCTAGTTACAACTAATACAAATAAAATTATTTGTATTTATACTGTGTGACACAGCCAACCATATTAAATACCCTGGATAGACAACGAACGCTCAAAATGTGTCCCAATCAAGAAGTGCTTGAACTCCACTCAAGCACTTCTTGGTTCACTGTCACGCGCGGTTACAAAGTCAAGATGCCTTAGAGCTCCGCGAAAAAATGCGAAAATAATACTTAGGCCCACTTGCACGTTCCAGGGTTAGTTTATTTATCTCCGAGTTAACTATTGAAATGGGGTTAAAAAAATATTTTTTCTTGCACTGCCCTGAGTTAACACTAAAGCTTAGGTTAAATAATAAAATAATTAACCCGCCAAAGTTGGAGGGTTAAATTGCTAACTCGAGATTTAAAACGTCAAAATTGTTATTATAGGCTGTGTTGTTTGTTTTTATAGAGATAACATTTTATTTTATTTATTTCTGAATGATGGATGACTTTTTGTTTTCTGACGAATATTTATATATTTGGATAAAATATCGCATAGCAGTAAACTGTCACTACTTGTAAAATTCGGGGGCACGTAAACGAGATTTCTTCTTCATTTTACAAAATATAACCGCACGAAATTGTTGTCACAAAATACAAACTTACGAGACAGATTAGATTTAGACTTTAAGAACACCATGCAATCGGTATACAAACAACTATTTGACAGAAAAAATACAGGACGTCATTCAACTTAAACGCACAAAAACACCACGTCTTTTCAAATTGGACATTACGAAAGAGATATATGCAAGATACTGTTGTGTGAAAGGGAGAACAATACTTATGACATTCATCATTCTCTCTTTTTGTTGGGTTAGTAAACCCTTGATTATTTTCTGTTCGTGCAAGATAAAGTCTGAGTTAAGAAAATGTTATATTAACTTTGAGTTAGTAAACTCGAAGTTATTTTGATATCTCAAGATTTACGTGCAAGTGGGCCTTAGAGTACGAAAAGTGTCATTTTTTCGACAGGTATCTAGTCAATTTTGTAAATTTAACGCATTTGAAGTAAATTTTCACCTAATACTTACTATAAACTGATTTAATATAAAATAATTTTGATATTCAAATGCATGGTCGGTTATACGTCGCCATATATCCGTCTCTTTTCCTCGCGGTCCGTGCCTGCTTTATTGCTCACAGAGCGTTCAGAATTGCGCTTAGAGTCAAAGAAGTAAGGTCTAAATTCTTCCGCATATAGCAATAAGTCGATAATTTTACGAGCTTGCATTTCGAACTGTCAGAAGTCCTTGAAGCATGCATTTTATTTAAGATCTTATATAGTATGTATCAAAGGTTACTTTCAATATATTAATAATGCCTTATATTGATTTGACTACGCGATCATCTTGGCGAGGCGGCTGAGAGGGAGCGGAAGGATGATCCTCTGGCCGCTCCCTCCCGCCAAAGGAGGACGGGTAGGAGAGGACGGCGGCGCGCCCTGACTGCGCCCGTCCCATGACCCTACCCGGGGGGTCCCTCGCTGATCGGCATGGCGCTGCCGGCCACCGACGGACCCCGTGACGGCAAGGGGGGGGCCCTTGTAGTTCTGTCCTGCAAAGAGGGGGGCGGCGGAGGGAGCTACACGGGCACGCCCAAGTAGCCATCCGCAGCGGACGGGGGGCGGTACGGTGGGCACTAGGCCGCGTACTCAGCCCCCACGCGCGGGCCTACCCGCGCACGTCTGCGGGGTCCCCGTGATATCCCGGGAGACCCCTGCCGTGGAGCCCCGGCTGAACCGGGAGGCTGCTAGGTGCGGAGACGCGGAAGAATCCCTAAACGGGGATCCCGCAGCTCCGTGCTAAGCAGCTTAGAGGGTATTCGCAGGACTTTTTTAGCGGATATTATACCGTAAAGCGCCCGTAAGAGTTGCGAGGTCCTTGGTGGGCAGCCACTGGGGGGTTCGTAAGACTTGCGGGAGCCAGGTGTGAGGTCCGTTCGGCGGTGTGTCTCTTAAAGGCGCCGTCGTCTGTAAATAGATTTTTTACCTACGTATTAAAAAAAAAAAAGGACCTATCTATAAAAAAAAAATGTTTGTCATCCTTATGCTTCTCCCACGCCTGCACGACGAAGCTTCGGGCTTGGTTCTATATGCGCTAAAATTAACGTTTAATGTTTGAATTAGGTATGTCGTAATGAATTATCGGGCTGCGTGTCTATAGATGCTAGACGATAGCTTGACTGGCGATAATTTGACACGCTAAAAGAGGTTGTGGTAATAAAGTGGAACGATACTTTTGTGGGTGCAGCTGAAGAAGCGTAATAGGGATGAAGACTATTTTTTTTTCTTCGTTTATCAGGTAGATTATCAAAAAATATTAGACACGTATTTTTCTTTTTTCATATAATATAAACATTGCAGAGATATATTGATTTGAAAAGTCGCATGACGTCACGTTTGAGTACACTTATAAGTGAAAATTTCTTAAAAGTGACGTCACGAGCCCCTACTCCCAAACTTTGACGCGCTATAACTTTGTCATTTTTTGGTTGGTTGCCCAAAGAAAAAATATGTGTCCATTATTTTTTGATCATCTAACTGACGGACTAAATAGAATTTCGTTTACTGTACCCCGTCATCACCCCTATTCATTCAAATTTCTAATGCTGATTTTAGCGCATTTTTATATGAAACCTTGGTCACGCATGTGTGGTATAAGCATTATGGTAAATATAAATTTCTACAAATTTATTTCTTAGGTTTTCACGCACATCACTCATTAAATAAAACTAGTTTTTTACGGGTTAATGCACGAAACATTACATTACGTGTTAATAACATAACATATTTCTACACCCAAGTAATTAAATGGCTTAATCGAGAAATTTCGCGACGCCCTCCATTCCTTAGCTCGACTTAGACAATACCTACGTTAAATTGAATCAACCTTTCAAACGCCACATAACTATTTCGGAAACATTTCGTGAGTGAGTCGTCTATTTAATAATACAGTTGAACGAGCCAATCCTGCTGTTTGTTGTTGATTCCGCGACACCTCAGCAATTAACCCCGAGACATGACTCCGTTGGTCTGAACGTTTTCAATTACCTCCCTACCTAAATGTAAGATTCATGAATGTAGGTTTCATGGAATAACTAGTTAGTTCAACTATAAACTTCGAATATATTGTTAAGTTCTAATACCGACGCTATTGGTATCCGTAATCGATAGTTGTACGCGTATTCTTGGAATTTTATATTGATATGGATATTGTTGCGACTAAATATGTAATTAGCTTTAAAGCGAAAAGCATTTGGTGGGTTTACAACAAAGGCTACCTAATAATTAAAGCTACGAATACATTGGTGTCGATTCTGGGATAATTCTCTTAAACAAAACTAAAGTTTTGTATGAGCGACTGCCTTGGCAATGTATAAATACTGTATTTAGTAATATTTAATGGTTAATGGCTGAACATTTATTATTTCTATGAAAAAAGGCTTAGGAACTTTTGATAAAGTCACAATCTTGAAAATTATGAGAACTCCTAGTATGTCATTACCTTACTACAGTTGATAAAAGATGTTGCCAATTATTTACAGAGTCATCAATTTCGCATGTTCTTAGAATCTTTCTTTCCGTTTCTCTGATTAACTCTCCACAAAAAGTTTTTTTAAACTAAAAATAAATAAAAATAAAAGATAGGAAATCTGCGAAGTTTTATTTTGTCCATTTGCAAAAATTAAAGGTTTAATTATCATACAGCCTTGTCTCAAGCCTGATCAGAATAATAAAATCTATTATTTTCGGCCTTCAGTGATTTGTTTTATAGATTATATGAATAGAAATTAGGGCCAAATATGTCAAAGTTTGAAGGAGTTTAGAAATAATATTGTTTATTTCGATATACTTACACAAATATTTTTTGTGTACATTTACTGTTCATTTATTTTGTAAAACGGAACATTTTGCTTTTGAAAGAGACATGAAGTCAAATTTTTATACTTTTAAATATTTGATTATTTCACGAAAGTTGTGTGAGAATAATAAACACGTAATAATTAATAAAAAAAATATTGTAATGTTACGGGCTAGTGCGAAATATTTATACACTTTAAGGGCAGTTTCTTAGCCATGTCCTATGACTACAGTATATCCTTGTCATTCTCTATACAGAATGAAAAGGAGAAGCTGATGTTAAATTTATTTTTGAATTTAGGGAACCATGCTAGCATTGAAACTATTATACATACAACATAAGTGTTGTTACTTAAGCTCGTATACTGAATATGGTGTGTGTGTGGTGATTAAAGTTTCTTATAAACTTTATTTTCCGGGTCGTTCGAGGTTCTTTAATAATAATTCAAGTAAATCTTAAAAAACAAAAAGTGTATACACACCTACACTGACATTGGCTAAGTGCAAGACACAAGCATTGGGCTCCGTATGGGTAAATAATATTTATTAATGATCATCATCATCATCAGCCTATTAATGTCCCCACTGCTGGGGCACAGGCCTTCCCTATGGACGGAATAGGGAGATTGGGCTATGACCACCACGCGGGCCCAGTGCGGATTGGTGGGTGCTAACGACTGCAGATGCAACCGGGACCAACGCCTTAACGTGCCTTCCGAAGCACGGAGGAACTCGAGATAGAAGATTTTTGGTCACCCATCCAATGACCGACCACTGCGAAAGTTGATTAACTTCAACTATCGCAGCCGAACGCGCTAACCACTTGCGCCATCGAGCTCCTCAATGATACCGATACAAAATATTATAAGTAAATATTATTTACCTATTTTACCCATACGGAGCCCAATGTTTGTGTCTTGGACTTAGCCAATGCCAATTTAGGTGTCTACACACTTTTTGTTTTTAAGATTTACTCATAAAGAACATTTTTTTAGGAATGATTGCTGCTCTAAGTAGTTGAAAGCAACTGGGCTTAGAACAACAGTTATAAAAGCCTATAGTTAATTGAAAAAGGAATCCTGAAAACTTGTTGTAGGCCATAGGCTGGCAAGTTGACACCTTTCTCACCTTTATCAGCTTCAGGTCCCACAAACCTGTCAACATGCTGAATTGACAACCTGTTTTGGCGCAGCCGCGAGATAGCAACAAAATAAATCACCATGGTAACGACAGTTGTGAAAATTTGTGTGTGTTACTTTTTTGTGTTGTTAACCTATTGTTTACGATAGTTTTTCATTTTCTTGTATTTTTTTTGTTGCTCAAAATCTTGTATCTACTGTCTCGTTGTTTGTGTCAAAATAAATGTATTTTCTTTCTTTCTTTCTTTCTTTCTGTCCGGATAACATGTTAAGCCGATGAACATATATTGATTTGAAAATTCGCATGACGTCACGTTTTACAATTAAACAAGTACAATTTCACGCAAAAGTGACGTCACGAGCCCCTACTCCCAAACTTTGACGCGCTATAACTTTGTCATTTTTGGTTGATTGCCCCAAGAAAAACAACGTGTCCATTATTTTTTGATCATCTAAGTGACGGACTAAATATAATTTCGTTTACTGTACCCCGTTATCACCCCTATTATCCTACTAATATTATAGAAGTTGTTTGTTTGTAACTCAATCGCGCAAGAACAGCTGAACAGATTTCTATGAAATTTGGCACACATAATAGTTTATTACCTGGATTGAGACATAGGATACTTTTTATCCTGGAAAAGTGTCAGGTTCTTCAGGGATACTAAAAAAAAACTAAAATTAACATGGATGAAGGCGTTGACGGCCGCTGGGAACACATTAACCGCTATTTTACACAGACGTTTTGTAAGGTTGAAGCTCAGATTAAAGGACAAACGTACGGCATGGTTCCCAACTTAGGGGTTTTGCCCCCAGATTTAGGGGCTAGAAATCTTAAAACGGACTTTTTTAGGGGCTGGAATTTTTTGGGGGTTCTTTTAGGGGTTTTTTTCAAAACTTGCAATTAAATCGAAACACAAAGCGTGTTTTCTTTCGGTTTTGTGTGTAGAATGGAACGCACAACGATATGAAATGACTGAATTGACTGTGTGGCGGGTTGTTTCCTAAGGGTACGGCCAGAGTGCACTCAGATTCAGATTCAGATTCCGAAAACAAGCGCGAGAAATAAACAGTGTAGTCGAAGGGTACGGCCAGAGTGCACTCCTGATTCAGATTCAGATTCAGACTCAGAAAACAAGCGCGAGAAAAAGCAGGCAACCTGCTTAGACTACACTGTTTATTTCTCGCGCTTGTTTTCGGAATCTGAATCTGAATCTGAGTGCACTCTGGCCGTACCCTAAGGGTACGGCCAGAGTGCACTCAGATTCAGATTCAGATTCAGATTTCGAAAACAAGCGCGAGAAATAAACAGTGTAGTCGAAGGGTATGGCCAGATTGCACTCCTGATTCAGATTCAGATTCGGACTCAGAAAACAAAGCGCGAGAAAAAGCAGGCAACCTGCTTAGACTACACTGTTTCTTTCTCGCGCTTGTTTTCAGAATCTGAATCTGACTCTGAATCTGAGTGCACTCTGGCCGCACCCTAAGGCTGTATGGACTTAAGTTAAAAAATAGCTAAATAATAAGATTAAACAGTCTGTCAGCTCATTTTCGTTAGATTGTCCTTTTGGAAACTATTTATTCAATGAAATAATTTACTGTAACTAAATATGTAACGTTTTACTTTATGAGCAACGAAAGAATTTGGGTAATAAGTAGGTACTTAAAAAATGTATATTTAGGGGATTTTAGGGGAATTTAAAAAATACTTAGGGGAAAATGTTGGTAAGGGTTGGTAACACTGGCGTACGGTACACGTAATGCGTGCCACCAAAGCAAATACAAGTCAAAAGTAAATGCTTTTTTTGTTGTCTTTGTGAACAGTTTTTACTAGGTATGAACAAGGCCGCACAGTTTTGATAAAAAAACACAACAATACATACAATGCGAAGAGATGGCGCTGCCTTGCAGCTTAAGGCTAGGAAAATTTCGACGCTGCTAATAGGGCCGTGGTAGCATAATGGTCAGTGCATTCGCCCGGATAGCGAAGGATGCGGGTTCGAGTCCCGTCCGCTGCCTGGTCCGCGTGGTTTTTTTTTTCTAGTAAACTTTTCTTTAAAAACTAAGTAGTCACGGGACGTATTGACAACACGATGCGTTGGGGTATGCTGACGCGAATTAATAGTCGCTTGTCACTTCGTATTTGCTTTGGTGCCACGCATTGCATGTTCCGTGCGATCCATCTGCCTTTTGTCTGTAATCTGAGGGTTGGAGGTTAATTCCCCAGATAGACAGTCGAATTTGGAACGCAATATATAGATATTGACTCGAATGCATTTCGCAAATTCCGAAACGAAAACTGGATAAAAAAATGGGTGCGTGTACTTATGTAAAGATGTGGTTTTTGGTTCTACTACACCAATGGTCAAGAGATGGCGCTGTAGTCTCCTGAATCGCGCTTTGGTTCCGTTGTTCCAGATTAATAAATACTTTTGATAGGCCTTCACAATGCAGTCGTTAGCACCCACTAAATAGAGAGTCTATTTCTTATTTTGTTGGTAGATTTTATTAATGTGCGGTAAACACAAAAGTAACAGCATGAAGTTGGTCGCTTTAGCGCGCGCATCTTAAAATTTCACTCTCATCATTTTTTCATAACGCGCCTAAAGAAGTATTACTTCAATTACACGATTGCTCTTCACAGGTTAGTAGGTTATTACTGAAACTACAAGTCTCTTATTTCCTTACCTAGTATCCCGAGTTATTATTGTAGCTGCACAAACAGTCTGACTGAATAACTTAAACCTCAAGTAGCGATATAAACACTAGACAGAAGGTAATACTAATTCTGAAGTCTCTCAACCAGTTCGGAACTAAAGTTTAATCAGTAAGAATTGTAGGGAATGGAGAATCGAGAGAATTCGCCATCATTCGGTCATCTAAAAATCGTAAAAAAACGAAATTTTCCAAAATATTTTTTGTTACATATTAAGATACCATAAACTATGAAACACCCCGGATTGACACGACAGGTTCTAATTCATGCTTTTATAATTGTTTTCAATAAACTAATACTTAGTTTATCACCGCTGATATTTTTATACTATTGTCAAATATTTAAATTGCTTTATTTTGCAGTCGCCCGGGATTGAATCGGCCGAAATGAAAAGATAACTGTATACAAAGTTAAATTAGACATGATTCGACATTGGAACGTGCCTGAGCGTCTCATTGTTTAGTTATTTATAAATTATTTCTTTTGTTGTCTACTATAATTATTGGCGAGTTGAGGTTGCTTATCTCATGTCTTCTGGGTAATTTTGACGTATTGAATTTTGAAGTTTTTTGTATTGTAAGCTTTTATTATTATATTATTTCTTTGTTAATTTTTTACTTGAATAAAATCTACCTGAATGGTTCTCTTGATAAAAAGTTTCAAGTTGGTTTTATTCCATTCTACACCTACACCTATTAATAAGTGTTCAGCTCCAAGAAAGATGTACGCCAACTTTAATGCTTATTCACTGATATTTTTAACATAATATCAAATAATTCCCGTGACACCTATATTTATTGTTTTCCCTGTTTACAATTGTTTGTCTTTTCTATCAGTACCAAACTTAATTAATACCCAAACCTTACATTTTTCGATATAAAAAGGATCCTTTTTGTCTCAATCCAGTTGATAAACTATATATGCTTGCTAAATCTTATTAAAATCCAATCAGTAGCTTTTGCGCGATTGAGTAACAATTAATATAATCTATAAATTAAACATTTGACATACATTAAGCTGGTCATGGACATAGTGATAGGTAATGTTTCTTGAGTCTATGCTTAAGTTCCTAGAGGCCACATCTTTAGTAACATCTTCCGGTAATTCATTAATTAAGGTGGGTGCCATCCACCGTCTTTCACGTTTTCCATAATTCTCTAACCCAGCAATCACATTTTTTTGCACTTTTGAATTAGAACTTCAGTTGGATGTAACCACAAACTTTCAAAAGTGTTAAAGTGCTTTTCTAAAGATAATGTCAGGTTACTCATATAATTTACAAGCAATCCCTAAAAATATGAACATCAATATGCACGTCAGTAATCTTGGACATTTCATAAAAAAAAAAGTGAAAATCATAAAAACAACCAAGAAGCAAACGAAAAAGGAAAAACAAACATCAGAGCTATCTGAAAAACGGATCACGGCAAACCACTTAATTCTCCAAAGACAGAAGTGGAACTTGTGAAAGAAATCAAGTAGTCCGCCAACTTTCCACTTCGCACTAACAAGAAAACTATTAGCAATTATCAGTCGGCGTTTCAATCAATTTTCAACGCGAAAACAAGGCGCTTCGGTAAATAAGTGAACAAATTTGTGGAAGCACTCCGCGTAACCCCAATCACAGTTATATATAAGGATCTTAATGCTGTGTTAATGGAATGTTGCAAGATTGTTGGAGTGGAACGATCATGGTTAGGGGCGTGACAGCCTTGCAATTTTCGTTTATGAGCTTCGTGGTACGTTTGTTCATTGTTTGTTGATGAACGCGAAGTTCTTTGATTAAGGAGTTCCTTTTAAGTAGCCAAAACCACCTTTGTTTACGAAAGTGGTCACAGAACACATTTTTTTGGTCTATCTATACTACTTATTGTTCCTGATTATAACTCGATGGCTATTACCTTTTCTGTACAGGTAATAAAAAGTGAAAATTGGACTGGGGAGATTCAAAGATTAGTTATCGTATAGTAATATAAGTTATTTACGGGATTGTTAGCATGTACCTTGTTTTTAGCGAGTTTCCGATATTTCGGCACTGTTGCAACTTATATTACTATAATGTTAGTGACCATGAAAGTTTAAAACAATATATAGTTATCGTATGTGATAGAATGGAAATACATTAATTCCAAACAACTGGGATCGTATTGAGATTTCGCCAAAGGCCATATTATCTGGTCAAAGCGACTGAAAGAGGAAGAAAGGAAAAATACAGCATTAAAAATTTAACTCAGCAAGTACTGAGTTCAAAACTCGATGATAGAAATGCTAAACTTATCTCAAAACTAGAGTGAAAGTCAAAAGAAATACTAACACGTAAAAAAAAACATCAACTGAGTGCTCCTTTCAAAAAGATGTTAAACGAAAATGCGACAAGTCAAATGAAACATCACTTCGCTTAATATTTAGACTGTGTACGTGAGTATTTACGTAAGGCTCCCAGTTTTATTCTATTAAACACTCCTCAGACGGGCTTTCGCATATTTGATGCCCCTTGTAATGGAGTTTACTTGTTAATCCAAACCCGCTTAATGAAAAACGGTTCAGACAAAAAAGGCCTCAACGCAATTTCGCCTCTGAGGTATTTAATAAGATCGGTTAATCGGAGAAATTTAATTTTCGTCCAACTTTTTAATAAGTTCCCCTGGATCGAATTAGAATTTTTTTCAATCAGCAATTAATTGAGATTAATTTCGCTTTCAGATTTTTTTTGCTTTTATGAGATTCTAGTCTGTCAACTTTAACTTTGAAATCTAAGCACTTTTTAAATGACTGTCAATGAGCCAAACGGGTACATCCAAACACATACCACGACAGCTACTATCATAAGATTATGTTGTGAGGTTGTTTTGTAGATAATGTTGGTGAGTAAGATCACATTGGTATCACAAGCTATAGTGGCTGCTTACAAAAAGGCGAACCTACCATACGTTAGCTTGCCTTTTCACATAAAAATAAAGATTATCGACCAATCCTTCAATATTTTGTTCAGACATTTTTTGTCATTTATCAATTAGTACAAATTACGATTTATTATTTTTTTTACTTTCGAATTCTTTGTAGGTCCAAGAGTGAGATGTTGTTCTTGTTTTAATTTCTTGTGTAACATTCAATATAAATGATCCGTGTTATTTGATCGATGTGCACATCAAAATGTAATAAATAGCACTGTTGTTAATGTTGAATGAGACATAATTTTAGCAAAAACAAAAAATGGTGCTATGCTGTATTCGAAAACCGATACTTTGTGTTAAATATTTATGCGAGTGTGAACAACTATTTATTTTTGTAGTTGAATCACATTATACCAATCATTTTTAATTAGAAGATATTGATATTGCGACTCAATTAGAATCTTGAGTGAGTACCTAACTTGAAATCAAATTTTGTAACTTAGCACTAATCTTGGGACGTCAAGTAAAATCTTTGTGCCTTTATAAATCATGTAATAACTTTATAGTTATTAACGGAATATTACATTTTACCATGTACCTTGTTTTTTAAGAGTCTCCGATATTTCGGCACTGTTGCAAGCGCCATGATCACGGAGTAAAAGAACATATCATTTAATAACTGTTCATCACTCAGTAATTATACATAGTTTAGTTATTAAATCAATGAACCTAGACAGAATTCAGAGCTTTTACTATTGGCAATATAAATAAAAGAGTTTTGAGAAACCTTATTTTATTATAATTTATTACTCACAGCAAATATGTCGTGTCTATATCATGGGAGGATGCGGAAGAAGGAAGTATAAACAATACAGATATTATGAATTATACAGCGTAGACTATTTCCAACATTTACAACATTAATCAATCATTATCATTTATTCAGTTTAGGCTGTTACAAGCACATATGAATGTCTAGAAGCTAAGCCATCGGTTCGTAAATCTACGGCGGGAGACCTTGTGCTGAGAAGAACCGGCAAGAAACTCAGCAAGGGCTGTGTTTTTCTCCCTGTTTTATCATTTACAGAGTCGTCAAGTTGAAAAATGACTTCAGAGATTATTCATAAAGTCACCTTTCATTACATAATGTGAAATTATACATTAGTTGTTCACCAATTTCACATTAAAAAGCCAATTTAAAAATTTAATACCAGAATTTCGAATTTAGTCTCCCTAGAATAGTTAATTCAAGCAATATACCTAATTATCTAGTTATTAAGTTGTCGCAAGATTCACTTGCAGAGGAAAATGTAATATTCATCTTTCACTCCCGAAACGAGAATGAACTCTACTTGTTCCATTCAAGGACTCGCAAAGTAAACTTAATCTCTGGACTCCTAAGGAAATACAGAGTTATATTAACATGAAAACGGTTTTCTCTTCCGTAAATTAATGAAATAATGCATGCGAAGACTTCAAAAGAAGATATGGCAGTGGAAACATTAAGTTATCAAAATTTCGAACAACGTATACGTATGTACATTTATTATTAACTAGTGGCCCGCCCTCGCTTCGCTTCGGTGTAGAGCTGTAGTGTAAACTATAGTTTTTGTTCTCAGGCTTGTGTTATAAACAATAACTTTATTTATATAATTACACGTGTTATTGTGAGTCAACCATAAAAGATAGACATATGCTGTTGCGGGATATTTTTTAGACAATTTTATGTAGAATATTTCCGTCATACATGATTTCTATGTAACTTTAACCATTAAAGCTGCACACGCGACGGAAGCTTAAAAAATGGAATAACTTATCCCGTTTTTCCAATATTTCCCTTCACTACTCTGCTCCTATTGATTGTAGCGTGATGAAAAGTATACTATAACCTGCCCAGGAGTATGAAGAATAATTGTACCAAGTTTCGTCAAAATCTGTCGAGTAGTTTTTGTTTCTATAAGGAACATACACACAGACAGACAGACAGACAGACAGACAAAAATTTTACTGATTGCATTTTTGGCATTAGTATCGATCACTAATCACCCCCTGATAGTTATTTTGAAAATATATTTCATGTACAGAATTGACCTCTCTACAGATTTATTATAAGTATAGAAGTAAGGTTATGTGTTTATGATGATACGTGGCAAAATGGACAGGTTAACTTCTCTTAGCATTTTAATTGTCAGTGTCAATGTCAGGCGGGCCGCTGGGGGTTGCGTTAAGTTATTGCACTCCGTGTCTGTGCGCGGCTGTTGCTGTGTGGGTGGGCGCGTGGATAGCACTTTACGGCCTTAATACTTATTTAATATAATTTATTGTCTATCTTATACACTCAAATTATATATGTCTCGGTTTATGTATACTTTTATATTTATATATATTTTGCTTCATTTTATAATGTATACTGTTGTCTCTAGCAATCTCGTACAGGCCCTGCCAGAATACCAGCGCTGTTATGGTGGGAATATTCCATTCCTACTATAACAGCATTAAGCTGAGTCAGGGTCCTGATTGGCCTTTTCTTTCTCCATATTGTTCTCACTGTTGTTATTTTATTTTTGTTGCTATGTTTATTGTTTTTTTATTTCCACATTCTTGTGTAAGGTCAATAAAAGCTTTTTCTTTCTTTCTTCTTCTTTCTTTCTTTATGATCCAGAAACTCAACTACCAAGAAATTTTATGTACAACTGAATATCAAGACATGGCGGAAAAACCAAATAATTTTAATAATCACTTTCATTTAAACTTCCAGGTTCCAGTTCCTTGGCGAATTAATTGATAATTTCAATCAATTCGCCTGGAACACTATGACATTATGTATGATTAAATAAAGATACATAGGTTTTTTTTTATTTTCTATAAAGGAACTCAAAAAATAAACCAAACGAGACACAAAAAAAATATGTATATTTTTGAAGTAAAAACTTTTTTAACGGCGTTGTACACTTTTTTTTGTATGGGTAAAAAATGTTAAACACGCGGGCTAATCGCATCATGACACACAATAAAATTGGAAAGGTTGTTGACTTTCAATATATTGGACGAAACATAGTAATATTTTATTTTATCGTATTATAATAATAAGTTTTTATTTAGGACGTCCACGTGGCAGCTTTATTGAGAAGAAAATACATTTTTTACGATAGATGTCGCTAGGTGCGCTTAAACGTGATTCCTGTAATTTGATTTTTCTGAGAGAGAAACTTTTTTAATGTATTATAAATTGTAATGTTTGTGTACGATAGCGCAATAAATAAATATTGTATTCTACCACATACATGATAGTACATTTATACTGCTAATTAAAGCAATTCGTGCAAAATTATTCCCCAACCATTCCAAAATATCAAAAATGCATGACGTTAATATTCAAGTTTTCACTTCTGCCGGCACTCCCGGAGTGCAACCCGTTGTTTTTTTTTAAATGTGCTTGCAACAGTGCCGAAATATCGGAGACTCGTAAAACCAAGGTACCTACATGGTAACAATCCCGTTAATAGCTATAATTATTTAAAATATTTGGATATTTTAGACAATTATAGCGGCCGCTGATACGTGTAATACTTGACGACCTCCGTGGCCGAGTGGTTTGTACGCCGGGTTTCATGGCTGTCGCCGACTCGAGAGGTCCCGGGTTCGAATCCCGGTGGGGGCAGATGTTTGTGTGATGAATACGAGCATTTGTACTCCAGTCATGGATGTTTAATATGTATTTATATAAATATACTTATATATGTACAGTATATGTATTCTATCCGTTACCCTAGCATCCCATAACACAAGCCTTATAGTGCTTACTTTGGGGCTAGGCTAATTGGTGTGAGTGTCGGAAATATTTATATTTATTATTATATATAGGTAGATAGATATCATTATTAAGGTATTGCAGATTAATGATAAATCTAGGTGACAGAAAACATTGTTGCCGTTTTATGTCGACTCTTCGTTCAATACGTATACGTTTGTCATCGCTCCAAACCAAGAATTACACAGGATTCGATTCATATCCGGATATTGAGGAGTGACAGGCTTTTTAAGACCTGGAAATCAATCGTGACGCGGCCGCGCTGATACGTGTAATACAATTTTTGATGCAAGGAAATAACATAGGAAATGTGTTCAGTTTGTGATTCAGCCTTTTAAATAGAGTTTTAAGGAGACACATTTCCTTATTTGCGGTAAAAATTGCGGATGGTAACCAGACATTATAAGTGTCTATGTAATAATTTGTTTTAGTAATGGCTTTTTGGTTTGTAGATACAAGTTTTAAACGATGCATGATATAACTGTTGTACAATGAAAAACATGAATATGGGTTTTTCACACTAGCTGAAGCGTAGTGTGATAAAGTACCACATGAGTTATAGATATTAACGGGATTGCTACAATGTACCTTGTTTTTTATGAGTCTTCAATATTTCGGCACTGTTGCAAGCGCCATGATCACGGAGTAACTGAAGTAATTGCGGGTAGATGTTATTGGCAGACATATCGGTCTACCCTCTGACGTCGTCTTTTACTGCGTTCGATACCCCTACCACTGGTTACATTCTCACTATTCACTCGCATTTGTTCCCGGCACACAATACTCACAGTATCAGATCGCGGAACGACACTTTTTTGATTTTTGCGGTTTTTACACATACGAACCACTGGATTCCACACACTAGACAATTTAAACCCATCCTCACGATTGAAATTCTTGTGTTTGGTTATTTCAATCGGTTCCCTGACCAGTCTTGGTATGTAGTGGCGTTCTGTCCAGATAATTTGTGGATTATGGAGCTCAATCCAGTGATTAGGACCCGAATCATTTAATTGATTCGGGTCCTAATCACTGAAAGTTTAAAACAATATTCCACATGAGTGTTTAATACTTAAATAATGAACAGTTGCATACAAGACTTCAACTACATCCATGATATTTTCATCAAAAGTTTCGGCGGTGTGGTCGTGGAGCGCGCGTGAATGACAATATTCTTTTTTTGAAATTCATACTACCACGCACCGAGCCGTGGATACTGTGGCTGTCTGATGAGTAAGACCTTAGAGCGGAATGGATTAAAAAAGCAAAAGAGTGTTATCATGGAGGTTAGAGCGAAGGAGAACGATCGCTGTAGAAATCAGTTTCCCAGAAATATGGACAAAATAAGTAAGGCGCTACGATCGCTAAGTTGTCTCAATAAAAGCAGGCTTTGTGCGCTAATTTGAAATGACCAATGCCGCGAAGAAAATTTGTCCTACATTATTCAACTCACTTCATCTACTTGTACTCATAAACGTCTAACTTCACAGATACTACTTACCGACAGCAGCGCGGCTGGTGGCTGAAAAATGAACTATAAATTCTACATATTATCAGGGACTGGCGGGCTAATGCTTAAGCACGTAGCGATCATTCTCCTTCACTCTAACCTCCATGAGTGTCATCATGTAATTTAACACAACATTATAGCACTCGTTTAGGTTTTATATTTTTTATGATTTTATTTATTTTTAAGCATTTAACTGCTAGATGTTTAAATCTAAAGAAAACTTTACTAGAAAAAAAAATCCACGCGGACCAGGCAGCGGACGGGACTCGAACCCGCATCCTTCGCTATCCGGGCGAATGCACTGACCATTATGCTACCACGGCCCTATTAGCCGCGTCGAAATTTTTCTAGCGTTAAGCTGCAAGGCAGCGCCATCTCTTCGCATTGTAGGTAACCCACAATGTCAAATGAATACTTTTTCAAGTATTAAACATTTGAAAGAAGAAATAGCAATTATAGTTATGATTTTATTTATTTTTAAGCATTTGACTGCTAGATGTTTAAATCTAAAGAAAAGTTTACTAGAAAAAAATCCACGCGGACCAGGCAGCGGACGGGACTCGAACCCGCATCCTTCGCAATCCGGGCTATCCGGCGGCTAATAGGGCCGTGGTAGCATAATGGTCAGTGCATTCGCCCGGATTGCGAAGGATGCGGGTTCGAGTCCCGTCCGCTGCCTGGTCCGCGTGGATTTTTTTTTTCTAGTAAACTTTTCTTTAGATTTATATATATTTTTTTAATTTTGATATTGGATGTTTTTTTAAATATTGGCAATAAGCTGTTTCGAGGTTTTAAACAATGGGTGTAAATAATAGTTATTTATGCAACTGTTATATAATGGAACATGAATGTGGGTATTTCATACGAGTCATAAATAAAATAAATAAGTCAGTATACCTTAATCTTACTTAGGTATAATTAATAATTTTATTTATTTAGGCTTCGTGTTATTTAACTTGGTAGTTATATAACACATTACATTACTGTCGCTGGGGTTTCTTTACTTAGATGCCGCGGGTAGATCTCTGAATGTTGCCCGAGAGAGCCACTGGGCAAAGTTAAAAGAAAACTACAGGTCAATGACGTATAATATACTGTATCTCTATTGGCATTAGGTATCTAATATTGGTGACATAGTTTATTGGTGATTTCTATCTAGTCTTTGTGGTCTGGTTTAGTTTTAAGCCTTTACTTTTGTTTAAGTATGGAGTTCCTTACATTTGTGATAAGTATTTATTAAGTAGTATGATACTAGTGCTTTTCATGAACTTTTAAGGAAATTTATAACGGTTAAGATAGATTTGTATATAGTAATAGTCGTCCAACTTATGTATTACAAAATTTCTGACTTTTTTTTTGTGACGAGGGGAAATGCAGTTACGCACCATACCGTGACGCTGACTAGGCGCACGGCGTGTGTGGGACTCGCCGGCACGGGAAACAGTGCCGACCCTACTCAAGCAGGACCAGTGCGGAAGGCCACACTGATCCTACTCCACTAAAACCCCCCGGTACCCTCCTACGCCCATATAATAAATAATAATAAATATTTCCGACACTCACACCAATTAGCCTAGCCCCAAAGTAAGCATTATAAGGCTTGTGTTATGGGATGCTAGGGTAACGGATAGAATACATATACAGTACATATATAAGTATATTTATATAAATACATATTAAACATCCATGACTGGAGTACAAATGCTCGTATTCATCACACAAACATCTGCCCCCACCGGGATTCGAACCCGGGACCTCTCGAGTCGGCGACAGCCATGAAACCCGGCGTACAAACCACTCGGCCGCGGAGGTCGTCAATATGGGGGCGTCTTAGGATCGACGCACTTTAGCGTGCGCCACTTCACTGGGACGCCCCCGGGCAGGCCCGGCCCAACGAGTGGACCGGGCGACGCGCCTCAGGGGGACTGCGCTAGGGTACTAGGCAGTCCCCAGACGTGGTGGCCTATGCCGGAGCGGCACCTAGGACGCGCGGCTGGTCAGGCCGCGCCCAGACCACCTTAGGGCCGTCGAAGACCGGCAGTCACCGCTGCCTGCCTCCTTCGGCCCACCCGTCTACGCCGGAGAGGGGCGGCTAGAGCGTCCTCCTCCCGCTCCCTCTCCGCTGCCTCCTTCTGCGCCATCACAGATTCGCAGAAGGAGGCGGCCGCCCTCCAGGCTCTCTCGCTACCAAGCATGGCTCTTACCATACTTGGCAGCGTGAGGCCTCCTCCGCCGACAAAATTTCTGACCTAATAAAAAAAAAATTGTTCAAAACATACTGTGGTGGCGACGAGCAACTAC
Source organism: Chilo suppressalis (assembly GCA_902850365.2). Taxonomy (NCBI): domain Eukaryota; kingdom Metazoa; phylum Arthropoda; class Insecta; order Lepidoptera; family Crambidae; genus Chilo; species Chilo suppressalis. Next base: position 3,939,252 of record OU963894.1, read on the forward strand.
GGAACCCTACACTGCGTGTTTTGCTAACAAACATTTTCTTTAAATTTAAAAACAACACAGTTAAACACTCAACTGCACATTTTGATAAAACTGCTCTACACCATTCGTTAAACATTTACGCGAGAAAGTTTCCAGGTGGCGTAGACAAAGCAGCCATATTTAACTTCGAATCCCAGTTAATAATAAACGCACACGTGAGTAAATTAACGATATCATTACGTGTGTGGTGTGGCGGGTTTATCTTGCACGTTTGCCGCAACTTTGAGCAAACATCACAAGTTGATTGTTTTGCATCACGGCACACGTATTAATTTCTAAGTTCATTTCAATAACAACGAGTCGAGTCGAACGTATACAGGCACTGGCGTGTAGTGCGCGTGCGGTTGCGAACCTCTGACACGAGCGTGGTCCAAGTTATAAGAGATCTAAAAATAGTAGTAAAATTGTAGTGATGAATCTCGTTATATAAAACATAAACCATAAAACCAGCTTGGTTTTTTTACAACTTTACGAGGCATAGCATTGCAGCTGCATGGATACACACCTTTTTATATGGCAATTTAGTGTTTGATTTACACTATTTTTATAATTAAATGTTTGATTGATAGGATCTAATGTGTACAAACTAAGTTTCTCTAATTGACCTTAAGATTGTTTTTATATTTTATTGTATTACATCCACAAAAATAAACTTTGCTAAAGTTAAATTAATATGAATACGAGTATTTGTACTCCGTTAATGGATGTTTAATATGTATTTCTGTTCAAATATACCTATATATGTATCACTATATGTATTCTATCCGTTACCTTAGTATCCCATAATACAAGCATACAGTGCTTACTTTGATGTTATATATTAAAAAAATATATATGAATAGTACAAACGCTTTATGTTAGTAAAGGGGTTTTAATTAACCGTCTAACTGTGGCCATAATTCCAACAAAGAAATTTGGTGACTCATTTTTTTGTCGCACTATCCGTAAATGGAATGCTCTGCCTACTCACGTGTTCCCTCCTTCTTACAACCTGGGATCCTTTAAAAGAGGCGTGAAGAAGCAACATGCAGGCCGGCAAGGTGAGAATGGCTAGTGTGGCAGGTAGAACTGCTGTACCAGCTATCTTCACGTCTGGACTTCACCATCACTTAACATCAGGTCGGGTGGAGTCATTTCTCGGACCTATCTATTTAAAAAAAAAAAACATAAAACCAGCTCGTTTTTTTACAACTTTACGAGGCATAGCATTGCAGCTGCATGGATACACACGCACACACAAACATACATACACACCCATACTTCATAAAGTCATTTCTGTTTAAATATACCTATATATGTATCAGTATATGTATTCTATCCGTTACCTTAGTATCGCAAAACATAAAGAATATGGTGCTTACTTTGAGCTAGGCTAATTGTTGTGTTGTACACATATATCAAGAGTACAAACGCTTTATGTTAGTAAAGGCGTTTTAATTCGAATGGGGAACCCGCTTTGCCCTACCATTCTTTCATGTCTTTGGTGTAAAAACAATAGTGAAAAAGATGAAACAGCATTATGATTTGTTTTTGGATCGATTTAACTCGTGGAAACTTAATTCAAAATTCTTATAGAAATCGTAATTAATAGATTTTTTGAGGGAACAATTAAAACATTTTTATTAGAAAATTCAAGTTTACAAAATTTTACTTTTTATTTATACCCCGAACCGAATGTATGTCAATATGTTAATCTACCTTCCCTAAACCTAAAAGTGTTAGCAGAAATATTTTATCACGTCGGAATTTTTTTCTGCAGTCAAATGTTTTTTTTTAACTACCCGACGTGGTGGTGATAATTTATTGTTTATTTGTTCGCTTCAAACGACAGTTACTTTGCTTTGGATTAATTTAAAATGGCTAGCAGAAAGTGCAAACAAAGTTCTGACCGTTTTTGTTATGTTTGTGGACAGTTTATATTTTCAAAAAAGAGAAGACCTATTGTAGATTCGTTAAAAACTGCATATCTTCATTATTTTGGATTTCCTGTTGCAAATCAAGATAAAAAGTGGGTGCCTCACGTGTTTTGCGAAAGCTGTAGAATCATCTTACTCCAGTGGTCATCAGGAGAAAAAGTTTACCTTCCATTTGGTTCGCCAATGCTATGAAGAGAACCTAGTAATCATGAAAATGATTGTTACTTTTGTGTTACGAAGACATTGGGATATAACAAAAAAAATAAGGCAAGTATTATGTATGCCGATGTTCCGTCTGTTACTAAGCCGATTTTACATTCAAAAGATCTACCCCATCCAGTTTGTCCCGGTAGTTCGAGTGCAAATATATTAGATGACAATAACAGTGATGTTGAATTCAAGTCGATTTCTAGTGATTCTGACGAATTTTCACCTCAAGAAAACACTCCACATTTAATGAATCAGGCCGAATTAAATGATCTTATACGAGATTTACAGTTATCAAGATCTAAAGCAGAGCTTCTTGGCTCCCGCTTACAACAATGGAACTTGTTACTACCAGACACAAAAGTTACGTTTTTCAGAAACAGAAGCAAAGTTTTCTCAGAATTTTTCAAAAGAGAATGTGGATATTGTTATTGCACAGATATCCCGGGACTTTTCGAAGCAATGAATCAAAACTATGATAAAACAGAGTGGCGCCTATTCATAGATTCTTCGAAATATAGTCTCAAAGCTGTTTTATTACATAACGGAAATAAGAAACCTTCCATACCAATAGGACACGCAGTGAATTGTAAAGAGAACTATGAAACGATGCGTACTTTGATTAATTTAATAAAGTATAAAGAACATCAATGGAAAGTGTGCGGCGACCTGAAAGTCATCGGTATGTTAGTGGGATTGCAGGGTGGTTACACGAAGTACTGTTGTTTCCTTTGTTTGTGGGACAGTAGAGCGAAACAACATCATTATGTAAGGAAAGAATGGCCTGTTCGAAATGAGTATATTCCGGGCAAAATGAACATTAAACACGAGCTGTTGGTCGATCCAAATAACGTCACATTACCCCCTTTACACATCAAACTGGGGCTCATGAAAAACTTTGTAAAGGCGCTTGACAAAAACAGTGATGCTTTCCGGTATTTGCAAAAAATATTTCCAAACATTACAGAGGGAAAACTGAAGGTATATTTGTTGGTCCACAAATCCGTAAAATTATGAAAGATTCTCAGTTTGAAAACCTTTTATCGGTTAAAGAAAAGTCTGCTTGGAACTCATTTAAAATGCTTGTAGAAAATTTTTTGGGAAATAAAAAAAGTGAAAATTATGAAGAAATTGTCAACAATTTATTGAAAAACTTTCATGATATGGGAGTAAACATGTCATTAAAGATTCACTTTCTACACTCTCATCTGAATTTTTTTCCTGAAAACTTAGGAAGTATAAGTGACGAACAGGGTGAACGTTTCCACCAAGATTTAAGGACATTCGAAGAACGACATCAAGGATTTTGGGATGAAAATATGTTAGGGGATTACTGTTGGTCTATCATAAGAGAAACTGATTCAAATAACTATAAAAAGAAAGCAAAAATTAGTCATTTTTAATTTATTTTTGTATTAATCCTAAAATTTTTGTATTTCCCTTCAAGATAATAAATATTTTTTAAACCAGACGTGACAGAATTTTTTTATTATTTTTTCTGGATAGTTCTACCTGAACACAAAATAAAATAACAACTTTCAGCTGGGGTAAGAAAACCGTGTAAACTATTTATTAATATTAAATATTTCACAAGTAACAGAAATTCGTAAAAGGGCAGGACAACAACTTTAGATTTTTGCACCATGTATATTTATTTTTACTTATAACATCGCGATCGAAAATACGGATTGCTTCCGCTCGTGATTCAAGTAAAGTTTCTTTGAGACGTACCCGTGTCTCGTGCAGGCGCCTTCTATAATTTTATGCATGAAATTCGCTTCATGTTTACGGGACGTATTTAATATAAAGTCGATTGGAGATTCTACACCTGATGCTGGTACAGATGTACCATTTTTGTACGTCTTGTTTCTTTTTGAACAATATTTGATGTTGGTCAACAGTTTCCAATTTTTTTTTATGTTAAAAAGGGAGTCAGACGAGCGTATGGTCACCAAAGCCTATAGACACATGTCTTGCGATACCAAAATTATCAAAGGCACCGGTGCCTACCAACCTAACCCTGGAGGGTTACTCACCGACAGAAACACAACACTACCTAAACGTGATATTTAACAGTAGTATTCTATAAGGTAGAGGTATGGCGGGCGCTCTCATTCGAACGGAAAGTCCTCTACGCCCTATTTCTCTTGTTAGTTTGTTTTTGTTTCTTAATATTGCCTACGATGAGTTCTTTTTTCTTTTTTATGGCGTTGTTAACGCCATTTATCCTTCGAAGAGAGAAGCTGCAATCGCTCCATCATCATCGTCCGTTCATACATTCATTTCGTACCCATTCGTTACTACATTCACTCATTTTGATTTATATACATTCACTCTCCCTCTTGCAATTCGAATTCAAAAAAGACAACGTACGCACATAATTTCAATAAGATCTGTATTTTACTATGAATAAAATTCTACAATCTGAATATCCGATTTTAATTGAGAAATCCACATATAGAAGACACTAAGCTATCGAACATTTGGTCCTTCGAGCTGGACGTAATGTCTTATATCTGCATTGTTATCTTGATATTTTCTTTGCAAAATCTATATTTCAATAACTATTTTTTTTAAGAATGCGTAATGGTAAACCTTTTGTCTTTGTCACTTCACGAAAGCAATTTTTAATTCGTATAAAATGAATTTTAATTTAGTACAGGCATTTTAAAGGTTTGATTAACCTAATATCTATTCCATGTGATGTTTTATATGCAACTAACTAAACTTATATATATTATTTTATTTTATGAAAATACATTATGCGTATAACTGCTTACTATCACCCGTTGCTTATATAATATTACCTAAAAATGTAATTGCCCTTATCTGAAATTAGAAACAGGAATAAATTAAGATATAAGGTTAAACACATAAAGACGAGACGAGAATGTGTTATTATTACCAAAAGAATATTGGTTAATAATAACAAATTTGATTTATCAGTGAAATATCAAAAAATGGTCAAAAGTTCATGTTGCCTATACTTTTTTGATGCGTATCTTTATAAAGTATATTTAGTACCTAAGTATCAAAGAAAACGTATCTTGCTCATGAGACCACAGCTATCGGATACAGTTTGTTGCTCTTTGCGAATAACGAACTTTGGGATAATCCGATGAATATTAATCGGGTAGTGCAGTTGCGCCCAAGACGCGGTCTTAACCGATGAATGCTAATTGGGACCTGCACACGTGGCCTTTAGTGTACCCTTATCGTTTGCCTTAAGTTATAAACTTTCTACATACTTAAAGATAAATAGTTACACAAAAGCCAATTAAAGTTTACAGGATTATATAAGCAATATACACAAACCAAAAAAGTATAAGCAACACGTATAATTTACAGAAACTGAATGTTTTATTAATCGATGTTAATTTTATTTCTTAGCAAAGTAGATTGGCAGATAATCTTTTTTGTTCTAGAAAATATAGTTGGCTGATTTAGAAATACAAACTTTTCGATTTGTTTTTAATAGTATAGTATAAAATATATTACATTAGTAAAAATCGTTCAAAAGTTTGAAACTGTACAAAATTTTTGATGAGTATATATAGAAAATTGAAAATTTACAATAATGTTTTTTGTCACTTACATTTTTCCATTTAATTATAGATTTGCTGTTTGACTGTCTGAGCACATGTTAGTAGTTACAATTTGACTTTGACAGCGACACGTGTATTCAAAGTGATATGTTATGAGATCCCCAAATGTTTCCAACCCCATAGTAATACTTACAATGTACATTTATACAATTTATATTACAAATACCACAGACTATACCACGGCGAGTGTTCTGAGGAGCTATTCTCGCTTATCCCTCCATCACCTTTTCTTCAGAGGACCACGCGCGCTGGCCTACGTTGCCACCGACATACTGTGGCCACTATTCCTACACGAACAAAGATATTTGGTGACTCATTGCTTTGACGTACTATTCGTAAGTGGAATTCTTTACCCGCGCACGTGTTCCCTCCTTCCTATAATCTGGGGTCCTTTAAGAGAGGCGTGAAGAAGCATTTTTGCAGGCCGTCAAGGTGGGGATGGTTGGTATAGCAGTTTATAACTGATATACCAGCTATCTTCGCGTTTGGACTTTATCACACTTAAAATCAGGTGGGATAGTCATTTGCCTACCTCACTATAAAAAAAAACATTGTTCAATTAGTGCGACGACCGAGCTCTCGTGCAACTTTTACAAGGGACTAAATAATTGTTGCGACATGACTGGAGTTGAATTTTATTTTTAACTAGCGGCCCGCCCTCGCTTCGCTTCGGTGTAGAGCTGTAGTGTAAACTATAGTTTTTGTTCTCAGGCTTGTGCTTGTTTTTGTTCTTTATAAAGAATGACTTTATTTATATAATTACACGTGTTATTGTGAGTCAACCATAAAAGATAGACATATGCTGTTGCGGAATATTTTTTAGGCAATTTTATGTAGAATATTTCCGTCATACATCCTTTCTTTCATTTCTATGTAACTTTAACCATTAAGGCTGCACCTGCGACGGAAGCTTAAAAAATCGAGTAACTTCTCCCGTTTTCCCAACATTTCCCTTCACTACTCTGCTCCTATTGATTGTAGCGTGATGAAAAGTATACTATAACCTGCCCAGGAGTATGAAGAATAAGTGTACCAAGTTTCGTTAAAATCCGTTGAGTAGTTCTTGTTTCTATAAGGAGCATACACACAGACAGACAGACAAAAATTTTACTGATTGCACTTTTGGCATCAGTATCGATCACTAATCACCCCCTGATAGTTATTTTAAAAATATATTTCATGTACAGAATTGACATCTTTACAGATTTATTATAAATATAGATAATAAAAACTTACTAGTTAAAACTGACCTCGATTCAACTTCAACTGTTCATACATTAACTAAACATTTTACAGCACGCTGCAGCTTACATTTTGGACCATGCCCGAAATAACCATATTGTATTAGCATGATTGCCCTAGTTATTAGCATTTATTTAGGTTCGGCTCGTTACGCCGAGCGCACGACGTCAGCTGAATATTCTATTGGTATTTGCACAAGAAATATGTATCATGTTTTCATAACAAACAGAGAGAAAACTCATACACATAGGAAAAAAAAACTGCAAACACTCCCATACCAATAAAGAATATTGGGTTATTATGAGACATTTGTATTATGTTCTTCGTTGGCGGAATATTGTTTTCTGATAACAATCACAACGAAGTAGGAACACATACAAAATACTTCCTTTTTTGCAACTTACAATAAATCTACTATATAAAAATAAGGCGGGTTTTCCTTCCTGACGCTATAACTCTAGAACGCACGAACCGATTTCCACGGTTTTGCATTCGTTGGAAAGGTCTCGGGCTCCGTGAGGTTTATAGCAAAGAAAATTCAGGAAAATTTAAAAAAAAAAAAACTTTTTCTTTTAGTCATAAAACGAAATGTTACATAAAACGAAGCCATCTGGTGGCGAAACGGAGTTCGCTGGGTTTGCTAGTTGTTTTATAAATATACTAACTTCTTTACTACTAATATTGTACTGGACATGAAAAATGAAAAAAGTCTTTAATGCTAACAAGTTCCATAAAAAGTGTAAGCATAAAAAGTAAACTGTTTTAAGTATTTTACTTGTGTTAGGGGGATACTCGCTGTTTCGTGAATTTTTACATTGAAGTTTAACATTAAACAATTATATTTTTTATTATTTTGTTATGTAACTGCTTGATGTTTAAATCTAAAGAAAATATAACTAGAAAAAATTCCACGCGGACCAGGCAGCAGACGGGACTCGTACCCGCACCCTTCGCAATCCGGGCGAATGCACTGACCACGTCGAAATTCTTCTAGCCATTCTGAAGCTGCAAGGCAGCGCCATCTCTTCGCGTTATAGGTAACCCACAATGTCAAATGAAATTCTTTCAAATGTTTAATACTTGTAAAAGTATTCATTTGACATTGTGGGTTACCTATAATGCGAAGAGATGGCGCTGCCTTGCAGCTTAAGAATGTCTAGAAGAATTTCGACGCGGTCCGTGAGGGCCGCGGTAGCATAATTGGTCAGTGCATTCGCCCGGATTGCGAAGGGTGCGGGTTCGAGTCCCGTCTGCTGCCTGGTCCGCGTGGAATTTTTTCTAGTTATATTTTCTTTAGAATTAAACAGTTATTTCCGATAGAAAAATAGATAAGTTCCAATCCATCTAGGCATTACATTGGGCCCGAACCTGTATCCACGCCATCCGGCCGGAAGAGGAAGGCGCAGACCTAAAATCCCTCTCGACGCGCAGAACCGAACAGAACCAGCTCAAATATCTAACAGTTTACTGCACATAACACCTAAGTTCCGCATCAATTACGGTGCAAATTTTATCCTGAAAATATTTGAGTATAAAATCAAGTCAACGTAGTACAAGGTCTTATTTATTTCGTAACGAAAATGTTCATCAATCTAATTTAGGGCTAAATCCAGTTAAAAAAACACGTTATGTTTATATTTAACTAGTGGCCCGCCCTCGCTTAGTTTCTGTATTTTATCCCCTTGGGGGTTGAATTGATCAAAATCCTTTCTTAGCGGATGCCTTCGTCCTAACATCTAGGTACCTGCATGCCAAATTTCAGCCCGATCTGTCCAGTGGTTTGGGCTGTGCGTTGATAGATCACTATGTCAGTCAATCACCTTTGAGTTTTATATATATAGATATATATAGATAGATATTATAATAAATTCTTCGAAATTCGAGATAGAAATATGTTTAGTTATGAATTCAAAGCAAACAACTCTAAGATTGGCATGTCTCATTCTGTATTTATTTATTTTAAACCAAATTGATATAAGGAGCTCAATGGCGCAAGTGGTAAGCGCATTCGGCTGCGATCGTTGAAGTTAAGCAACTTTCGCAGTAGTCGGTTATTAGATGGTGACCAAAAATTTACTATTTTGAGCTCCTCCGTGCTTCGGAAGGCACGTTAAGACGTTAGTCCTGGCTGCATCTGCAGTAATTATCACCCACCAATCCGCACTGGGCCCGCGTGGGTGGTCATGGCCCAATCGCCTTATTCCATCCATACGGAAGGCCTGTTCCCCAGCAGTGGGGACATTAATAGGCTGACAATGATACTATATGGAATGACTTGCCTCCTTCTTTGCGGCAAAGTCTTATAATATCCGAAACCAGTTTTAGGCAAAGGTGTAAACGGTGGCTCCTTGAACAACAACACGAGGCGGCAAGTACAAAATATGATGCTGTTTAATTGTTGTAGTAATTAAAATTAAATTATTGTCTCGACTTGCTGATATTGTCCTTATTAATGTGTCTTTTAGAATATAATTATTGTGAGGTGGTGGCAGAATACCAGCGACATGTCAAAACTTGACTGTCACATGCTGAGCCACATACCTTTTTGTTTCAGTTAAAATTTACTGCCATTCTATTTGTGTTTTGTACCAATTGTATGTTGAAACAAATAAATAATTTATTATTATTATTATTGCTACAAAATTACTTGTTAATGAAAGGTACCAACGCGTGAAAAAAATATCATCATCATCATCAGCCTATTAATGTCCCCACTGCTGGGGCACAGGCTTATCTATGGATGGAATAGGGAGATTGGGCCATGAACCACCACGCGGGCCTAGTGCGGGTTGGGGGGTGCTAACGACTGCAGATGCAGCCGGGACCAACGGCTTAACGTGCCTTCCGAAGCACGGAGGAGCTCGAGATAGTAAATTTTCGGTCACCCATCCAATGACCGACCACTGCGAAAGTTGCTTAAATTCAACGATCGCTGTGGAACGCGCTAACCACTTGCGCCATCGAGCTCCTCGAAAAAAATAAAATGATGATTAAAACAGGACACCGCAACACTGAACGTCCATTAACGGCCCGCCGTCGCCGCAACACAACCAATGCAGCTGCGCCATTTTGTTTCATACTTTCCGGATTTCCGAACAACCCTTACCCCCTGAAAATACATAATTAAATGACTAAAGCATTTTTTTAAAAAATATTATATATGCGTTATTCAATTTGTCACCTCATCGCTCAATTTTAACATTAAATTCTCAATTTACGGAATCCAATAATACTTTTCTGTTAAGTAACATACCAAAAAATCTAGTTAAAGAACCAAGAGTTTGGGTAAAGAAGAAAAAAAAAATTAAAAAAAAACAAAATTTAATATTGGATAAGAAGTGTTTCTACCACTGTTTCTTCTTATGCTCTTTTAATTTTAGGTGTCGCCTACTTGTGAGGTCTGGCATACGAGTCCCGGAATATATTATTGAATTCCCAAAACTACGTTGAAAAATAGAAAATGTTTAAATCTAAAGAAAAGTTTACTAGAAAAAAATCCACGCGGACCAGGCAGCGGACGGGACTCGAACCATCATGCTCCCAGGGCTCTATTAGCCGCATCGAAATTTTCCTAGCCTTAAGCTGCAAGGCAGCGCCATCTCTTCGCATTGTAGGCAACCCACAATGTCAAATGAATACTTTTTCAAGTATTAAACATTTGAAAGAAAAAATAGCAATTATAGTTATGATTTTATTTATTTTTCAGCATTTAACTGCTAGATGTTTAAATCTAAAGAAAAGTTTACTACCATACCAACCACCAAATACCAAAAGTAATTTTAGGTTTGAGATTTTAATTTTTTCTATATTTTCGCATAAGTATAGGGTTTGTATAGTATTATTAGGAACTTTAGTACTTTCAGGAGTACAATAATCTAGGTACTTTGTTGTTAAATATGAATTGAATATATTTGCTATTACTTTTGTAACATAAGCTTAACATTTATTTTGTTTTAAAATTATATTATGTTTGTTTTGTCGGGTAGCTTAATTTGTTTGTTTTTTGATTATTTGCCACATAGCCCGACTTTTTCTATTGGAATTCACGTATTTGTTTATATTAAATAACTTTTTACAAATTTGAAAGCTTTTTTAAGGGTTTTAGTATATGTTTTATAGTAATTATTTAAAAAAAACATTTTTTGCGTAAGTTTTAATTATTTTTAATAATCTTTAAGTTTGCTTGATATTTTTAGCCCTGAAATTATATCTAATTTATTTAGTTTGTTATTTAATTTAATGTTTTTTTTTGGAATAAATGTATTTATAAATTTTTGTTCAATAACTGTATGTTTGGTTTCGATATTTCGTATGTTACCTTTCAGTTCTGTTCTGAAGTCTTTTATTGTATTTTCTACCCCATTTTGAATTATTTGTTGTATAGCCAGCAGGATGCACAGGTTTTTTGTATGAGAGAATTCATATAGCGTAGGATAATTTGGTCACCATCTTTCTGTTGCTGTTTGAAAGAAGACAGATTATTTCCAAGATCTGGAATCTCAGATGGGTCATGCAATAAAATAGTATTTCCTTTTGGTGAAAATATTGAATCGTCACAGACTGTATTGCTTGACGCCTGTTCGGCTTATTTTAACATTTTGAGTAACATTTTATTGCTCTAACACATTTTTTCATTATCCGGATGGGAGTATTCATATTATTTAATTTGGAGTTATTTAGAAACACAGAGGGCGTTTCCATTTCTTTTTGTCTTCGGATACGTTGGCACAATCAATAGCATATATTTGATTAAAAAGACAGCATATCGAAAAGTATCGATTTGGTATTTGTCGATTACAACCAGCAAAGATTGCTGTTGTACTTACAAATTTTTTGACTGTAGATATTCTGTAAACAAAAGCTTTGAAAAACAAATCGCATAGAACTTTTCAGTCACTGCACTTTTCACACCACCGATTTTTCTGTCAGCAAGGATATTTTATGCCCTTCAAAATGATATATGAGTTACTTTACTTATGAAACTTTGAACTACTAAAAGGATTTTAAACTCAGGGGCAAACACAAACGTGACTTTTTTCATAATTTTAAGTCATCCTGTCAAGAGAATGGAATTGAGTTAATCTACATTTTTATAAGAATCTAAGAGACTGTTCAAGGGATGTTACCATAGTTGTGGTACACACTCAGATTGTAGATATTTTAAAGAGTTTAATTTTTGTAACACATGTTTTTGCAAAAGTTTATATTGGAATTTGAAAATCGACACGCTGATGGCCTAGGGCGGAGTGGTATAAATATAAATATTTTTAACTTAGTTCCAACGAACGCATAACACTCACAAAATTTACTTTCACAACATTGTATATGTTACAATATATATGTCATGTAACATATGTTATTATATATGTTATCTCCTTCTTACAACCAAGAATCCTTTAAAAGAGGCGTGAAGAAGCAATATGCAGGCCGGCAAGGTGAGGATGGCTGGTGTGGCAGGTGAACTGCTTTACCAGCTATCTTCACGTCTGGACTTCACCATCACTTAACATCAGGGGGGGTGGAGTCATTTGTCGGACCTATCTATAAACAAAATTTAGGCCTTTAAGAAGTCCTTTTATTAAAAATATAGCCGTAATGTTACCCAAATTTTAAATTCGCCAATGAAATTCACATCAAAAATGATTATCAAGTTTCTTATTGAATTATTGATAAAAATATTTGTAGCATAGGAATGCTCAGTAGGACCATGCGCAATATAGGGTAGTGATATAATGTATGGGGATGGTATCACTTGCTTACATCGCAAAGATTATAATGTAAGCAACGCCGTTGTGAGATACAAACAATTTTTTAAAGATGTATATACTCATTCAATAGGGATGATGACTATTTTTTTTCTTCGTTTATCAGGTAGATTATCAAAAAGTATTGGACACGTATTTTTTCTTTTTTCACATAATATAAACATTGCAGAGATATCTTGATTTGAAAAGTCGCATGACGTCACGTATTAGTACACTTTTAAGTGAAAATTCACTAAAGAGTGACGTCACGAGCTCTTCGTCGTCACTCCCAAACTTCGACGCGCTATAACTTTGTCATTTTTTGGTTGATTGCCCAAAGAAAAAATACGTGTCCATTATTTTTTGATCATCTAACTGACGGACTAAATAGAATTTCATTTACTGTACCCCGTCATCACCGCTATTGGGCGGGCCTATGCAAATTGGGCTCAGTGAGGATTGCGCCAAGTGACGATGAATTGACAAGCAATTGACGATGCTACGTATTACATTAAATTATTTGAGCACCTGGTACATACCCTAATATTCTGTCCCCGATGTTGGTTAGTAAGGGGCTACACTATTCCAACAAACAGTTTCTAGTCCCCAAGGGTACGTTATATCATTGTCCGAGTAATTTAAATTAGAAATGAACGTTTATATACGTTTCATTTCATAGTTTGTTTGGAAACAGTGTTTCATATTAAATGAGATCTTTCTCATTCAAACGGCGCAGAGCGGTGTCTTCTTTGTTTAACTGTTGGGTTTTGTTTCATGGAATTTTCTTGGAGCGAGGTTAGTGATCTGGAACATAATAATAATAATAAATATATAATAAATATTTCCAACACTCACACCAATTAAGCCTAGCCCCAAAGTAAGCACTATAAGGCTTGTGTTATGGGATGCTAGGGTAACGGATAGAATACATATATTGTACATATATAAGTATATTTTGTAACGTTATGCGTTACATAATCATGTTATTACCCTAAAATACTCTTAAATTTAATATTTACAATGCCTTAAACTAAATAATAACACTATTAGATTTAATTCTACACTAAAAACTACTTATAAAAATAAAACACAATTTTATTATAACTAAATTATTTACAAATCATAATAATATTAATAAACAAATTGGCTATTTACAATAATAAAACTATTCACTGACACTAAAATGCAACATAAATTCATCAAGCGGATTTGTATACGTAAACTCGCGCGATGCAACATTTTAGTGCTCCAAGCAGGATCTTTTGTTCTTGCTAAGATAAAACTGCATGACCGGCCGCCCGCGAATTCACTTTTTTTCTCGATGTAATTTGAGCGGACGTACGTCACAGAGAATTTTATGGTCGCTAATACGGGAAAATTTAATCTTTAAAACTCGTAACCAATATAATATTTTTCGTGATCGTCACTCAGCGTTCCTTAAATAAATAATATCATAAATTATTGTGAAGTGAGTGTCGACCGCCCCGAAACTGGGGTTCAACGCTCGGGATACTAACTTGGCCGGTATCACCTCTCGGCCCTACTCTCTGCCTGGCTCAGCTACCCGTTCCTGCAGCCTCCAGTCGCCAGCGGTATCCATAACGCGACTCCCGGGATCACCAACTACCTGGCGTTACACAGGAGAGTACCTGAACCGACGAACCTAAAGAACTTGTGTGGATTAAGTGCTCAACCCCCACCTGTAAAATTTGTATTTTCTCCGGGTCGAGTTTTTTATTAAATTTTTAATTTGCATGGTATCCTGTTGTCTCATTTTCTCATTCTCTGACCTTAGTTAGTAGACCAGGGTGACCGTGACACTGGCGCCTACAACGTGGTTGAATTCACACAAGTTCTTTTTGTTTTTTCGGTTTTTTGTAGTTAGTGTGTGTTTGTGGCTTATTTTTGTAAATCGTTTTGGTTTTAATTGCTACTAAAGTGTACTAATATATTGTTATAGTAGCCTTAATGATTGTACTCATTGTTCTAATCTACAATAAATTTTTGTACAAATTCATTTCCACCCACATTCTTATGTTAAAAAACAAAACTGTCGTTGCCGTTCTGGGAGCTTAATCTGGCGCTTTATTATTGAAACTTAAACTATTATTTTGAATTGTTATTAGAATTTTTGGAAGTGAACTGTTATTTTATTGGAAAGTACACATTAGTAGTACCCTTTTTTATTATTTGCTGCTAATCAGTTTTTTTGCTTTTACTAATATCAATCATTAAATTAAAAAAAAACCAACGTTCACTATAGTTTATATTGTAACAGATCGGAGAACGTTTACTTTTGTTGATTTGTGATTTTTTATTTTTACTTGCTTTTTACCACTTACCCTCTTGGTTATTTATTTGTCACAATGTTACCTGTGAAATATCTGTCACTTCAAAAATCAGAGCTCGAATATGAAGTTCAGATTCGTGGTGCTACCGCGGCATCTTCTGTCGAGGAATTGCGTAAACAAATTGTCAAATTGTCGTCAGAATACCCGGCTGAGCACATATTGGAGTCTCCATTAGATATTCGACAGGACCTTAAAGGTTGTCTAGAAGTTCTCACTAAGATTCAGATAAATCTTGATGTACCAAACCCTAGTGAACCTTCCCTTATGAGAACGCAGAATATGTTAAACCACCTTCACAATCGTTTAGCGAGGTTAACGCCTAGTAACGACACGAAGAACGAGTATGACGATATTTTCAAGGCTCATCAACTTTTTTCACAACGCCTCGCGTCTCTTCAAGTAAACAGACCAACTTCTGGTCCATCCAACTCGGGCTATGGTCTCTCCTCGACTTTGGTACCAGAGGTGCAAAATTTGATTTCGGTGACATGTGATCGTACCGCAGCAGATTTAAGTAAATTAAAATTTAATGGTAAAACGTGTGTACGCTCATTCATACAGCGCGTTGATGAATTTATAGTTGCACGGAATATAGTACATTCAAAAATATTAGCTTTTGCTACAGAAATTTTTCAGGATGACGCTCTTCACTGGTACCGCTCGGTAAAAGACAAAGTTTCCTCCTGGTCTGAGCTCTCTTCTAAGCTCAGAGAAGACTTTGATCAGTCGGATTACGACTACCGCCTTAAATCAGAAATTCGTTCGCGCACACAGGGAGAACGTGAGAACATAACCATTTATCTCTCGATTATGAGTGGAATGTTCTCCCGTCTCTCAAAACCTTTTACCGAGGAGGAACAGCTCGAAATCCTGCTTCGTAATATAAGGCCTTGTTATGCCAGCACATTGGCCGCATCAGTGACTCAAATTGACACCGTAGATGCCTTACGCACACTTTGTCGTAATTACGAGATTGTGCATTCTCGACTTCTGCAATTTCAGGAGCCTCCTAGGGTGACTTCTGAAACCGTTGCACCTGAATTTGCATATTCTAAAGAGGCAAATAAGGAAACTAACAGATTTACGAATAATAAACAAAATTTTACATATAAAAATAATTATAATAAAGGACACTTTTCAAAAAATCACAACTTTCACCAACAAAATCAACAACACAGTTACAATAAAAATCAACACCAAAATTATATACACTCAGTTCAAACAGATAAACAAAAACCATACTGCCCTAGGTGTCGCAGTAATACACACCACATCCGACAATGTACAGCGAATCGCGACGTATTTTGTTTTAAATGCGGATTAAAGGATGTAAAGACACCTGACTGTCCAGTATGTAACAAAAATAATAATTCAAAAAACTAAATAAGCAGAATTGTAGTCATTTTGATGAGGAAGACTGGGAATCTTGGCTTTCATTTATTAGAACATTTACTTCTACTTATAGAATTTCTACAATTCTGCAGACGAAACCTACAAATGACTCTAGGCCTTATGTAAATATTAAAATTAACAATGTCGACGCTTGTGGTCTACTCGATTCTGGTGCTGCAGTAACAATTTTAGGCAACAATTCCCATTTACATTTTGTTGATTGCACTTTGCAACAGGATGACAGCGTTTCAATGTTAGCTGCCGGCGGACAATCTTTAAAGAGTATCGGTTACATGTATTTACCCGTTACTTTCGAAAGCCAACTACATGTAATTAAGGCATATGCAGTCCCTGAAGTAGAAACTCCTATTATATTAGGCATTGACTTTTGGCGTATCTTCCAAATTTGTCCCAAATATATAGGTAGTATCACTATGTCTAAGAGTCCATTAGCTGAAGTGAAATTACATAATTCACAAAGTTTCATTAATTCATACGACCAATTAATAGCTTCGCAAAAATCAATAGCAGACAATATTACCGCTCAATTTAAGTCTATATCTATAGAGGAGAAAGGTCTAGGTAGAACAAATTTGATCTCCCACAGAATAGATACTGGAGACGCTCAGCCCATAAGGCAGCGTTATTACAGAATGTCTCCAGAGAAACAGCGCATTTTATTAGAGCAGGTTGATGAAATGTTAGCGCTCGACGTTGTAGAACCTTGCGAGAGTGCGTGGTCTTCTCCAGCGCTTATCGTGAATAAGAAGAATGGACAGCCCAGGTTTTGTCTCGATAGTCGGAAGCTCAACGCTGTGACAAAGAAAGATGCGTATAATTTGCCTTATGTCTCAGAGATTCTGGACAACCTACGCGACGCAAAGTATCTTTCGAGCGTTGACCTTTCGAAGGCTTTTTGGCAGATTCCTATAGAACCTCAGGATCGCGATAAGACTGCTTTTTATGTACCAGGCCGAGGCAGCCTACGGTTTAAAACCACTGCTTTTGGTCTGACGAATGCACCAGCCACTCAGCAGCGCTTAGTAGACTTACTTTTCGGTGACATGGAGTCAAAAACATTTGCGTATTTGGATGACATTGTAATCATAAGCTCTACTTTCGAAGAACACGTATCTCGTCTATTGCGTGTCCTAGAGAAATTGAAACAGGCCAACCTGACAGTAAATTTCGAAAAATGTAATTTCTTCAGAAGCGAACTTAAGTACCTGGGATACGTAGTAGATGCTCGTGGTTTACGCACGGACCAGGAAAAGGTGCGGGCAATCTTAAATTTTCCAGTTCCTAAAAGCAAAAAGGAACTGAAACGCTTTCTCGGTACCGCTACTTGGTACCGACGTTTTGTTCCTAATTTTAGTACAGTTGCTGGCCCACTTAATAAACTAACTTCAAATGGGAAAAAATCACCTCCTTTTCAGTGGACGCCGGAGGCTGATGCAGCTTTTAATGCTCTAAAGGAGTGTCTCGTCTCTGCACCAGTCCTCTCTTGCCCGGTGTACTAGTAATTATGGCATTGGAGCCATGTTAACGCAGAATATTGATGGTAAAGAGCACCCCATTGCCTACATGAGTAGATCTCTTTCCAGTGCCGAGAAAAACTACAGTATCACAGAAAGGGAGACGCTTGCTGTGCTAGTTGCTCTCGAGCACTGGAGATGCTACCTCGAAAATGGCCTTAAATTCGTGGTGTACACTGACCATTCTGCGTTGAAATGGTTCCTGTCATTAGATAATCCCACTGGAAGACTAGCGCGTTGGGGAGTACGGTTATCTTCGTTTAATTTTGATTTAAAACACCGAAAGGGCGTTGACAATGTGATACCCGATGCTCTCTCACGTGCTGTTCCCGTTTCGGCCATATCTCTTTCAAATTCTGTTAACACTACGTCTGACGATTGGTACAAAAAGATATATAACGGTGTCCTTAATAACGCTAACCATTTTCCAAATTTCACAATTAAAAACAACTCCTTATTTCGGCTTTCAAAGAATAAATCGAACCTCACGTCTGAGTTCGCATGGAAAGAAGTTGTTCCTATTGAATTCCGTGAACAAATCATATGTGAGAACCATTCTGTACCAACAGCTGGTCATCTCGGAATTTTCAAAACTTACAATCGTTTGGCATTATCATATTACTGGCCTGGTATGCATCAGAGTGTTGTAAAATACGTAGGTTCTTGTTCAGTTTGTTTAGCGTATAAGCCGCAAAATCACACTACATTGGGAGAAATGGGTCGTCCGAAGCAGTGCTCACGCCCCCATCAAATGATCTCAATTGATTTTGTAGGTCCTCTGCCTGTCACTCGTAAGCAAAATAGTTACATGCTTGTCGTAACCTGCTGTTTCACTAAGTATTGCAATGTTTTCCCTCTACGTCGCGCTACTGCAGATGCAGTCGTAAAAGTATTAGAAGACTCGATATTTTTAGTTTATGGTATACCGCAAACTATCTTTTTAGATAATGGCAGCCACTTTATTAGCTCAACTACTAAAGCCTTGTTTGAAAAATATAAAGTCCCTAATGTATATTTCAGTCCTAGGTACACGCCACAAATAAACTTAGTCGAGCGGTACAACAAAACTATAGTCACCAGCCTATCAACCTTCGTTGAAAATGATCATAGGTCCTGGGACACTTTCATTCCTCAGGTGCAATTCGCAATTAATAATTCAGTAAATGAAGCTACTGGGTACACGCCCTCTTTCTTAGTGTACGGTAGGGAGTTAGTGTTATGCGGATCGCACTATACGGACTCTGACTTAGGTGACGAAGTTTTGTTCTTACCACGCGACTTATACGCCGAAAACCGAGGTTGTCTCTTTTCAATATTCAATGATGTGCAAGCCTCATTGTGGAATGCACATGTGAAGAATACCGCACACTATAATTTGCGCAGAAAACCAGCTGAATACAACGTAGGTGACATAGTCTTTAAGCGTACATACATATTGAGCGATAAAGACAAATATTTCAGTAAAAAGTTGGCTCCAAAATACATTAAATGTCGAGTAATTGAAAAAAGATCGCCACTTGTATATGTCCTAGAAGATATGTCCGGAAAAAACATAGGTGTTTGGCATATCAAGGACCTAAAACTCTTCGGTAATAATAAGTAAAAGAAAATTCCTCTATAACATCTTGTTTTTAGCATGAGTCAATAGCTTTATAATAACTACTGACTTTAAGTTTGATAGGACGCGCCAATGGCTTAAGTAATGCTATTGATGCTTTTATGTTTGTTTTATTTTGAATGATAGAATGGAAGTTGAAGAATGAATGAGTAAATGCTAAGAGCAGTCTAAGGCGGGTTTTATTTAAGAACAAAACCCTTTTCCAGACGAGGAGGGGTATATGTAACGTTATGCGTTACATAATCATGTTATTACCCTAAAATACTCTTAAATTTAATATTTACAATGCCTAAAACTAAATAATAACACTATTAGATTTAATTCTACACTAAAAACTACTTATAAAAATAAAACACAATTTTATTATAACTAAATTATTTACAAATCATAATAATATTAATAAACAAATTGGCTATTTACAATAATAAAACTATTCACTGACACTAAAATGCAACATAAATTCATCAAGCGGATTTGTATACGTAAACTCGCGCGATGCAACATTTTAGTGCTCCAAGCAGGATCTTTTGTTCTTGCTAAGATAAAACTGCATGACCGGCCGCCCGCGAATTCACTTTTTTTCTCGATGTAATTTGAGCGGACGTACGTCACAGAGAATTTTATGGTCGCTAATACGGGAAAATTTAATCTTTAAAACTCGTAACCAATATAATATTTTTCGTGATCGTCACTCAGCGTTCCTTAAATAAATAATATCATAAATTATTGTGAAGTGAGTGTCGACCGCCCCGAAACTGGGGTTCAACGCTCGGGATACTAACTTGGCCGGTATCACCTCTCGGCCCTACTCTCTGCCTGGCTCAGCTACCCGTTCCTGCAGCCTCCAGTCGCCAGCGGTATCCATAACGCGACTCCCGGGATCACCAACTACCTGGCGTTACACAGGAGAGTACCTGAACCGACGAACCTAAAGAACTTGTGTGGATTAAGTGCTCAACCCCCACCTGTAAAATTTGTATTTTCTCCGGGTCGAGTTTTTATTAAATTTTTAATTTGCATGGTATCCTGTTGTCTCATTTTCTCATTCTCTGACCTTAGTTAGTAGACCAGGGTGACCGTGACAATTTATATAGAAATACATATTAAACATCCATGACTGGAGTACAAATGCTCGTATTCATCACACAAACATCTGCCCCCACCGGGATTCGAACCCAGGACCTCTTGAGTCGGCGACACCATGAAACCCGGCGTACAAACCACTCGACCACGGAGGTCGTCAAATAATGATCCCTTTGTATGTGTAAATGTGCTTAGTGCCACTTAACAGGGTTTTGTTCTCCGAATCATATTAAGAAACTAGATACGATAAACACATTAATATCAAAGAATTATTGACAAAAATTCTTGGATTTAATCTGTTGTTGTGGACAGAATGTCGTTCTCGGAAATATGATATCCAAAGTTTCCATTGGGTTGGGAACATTTCCAATACTAACGGGAGAATTTATGATGCTAGGAATATGGAATAAATAAATAAATATTTCCAACACTCACACCAATTAGCCTCTAGCCCCAAAGTAAGCACTGTAAGGCTTGTGTTATGGGATGCTAGGGTATCGGATAGAATACATATACAGTACTTATATAAGTATATTTATATAGAAATACATATTAAACGTCCATGACTGCTCGTATTCATCACACAATCTGCCCCCACCGGGATTCGAACCCGGGAACTTTCGAGTCGGCGACACTATGAAGCCCGGCGTACAAACCACTCGGCCACGGAGGTCGTCATCTATAGCGGCACATTTAACTGGTTTAAATTGTTCCTGTTATTCCAATGTGTTTTTCTATGAATATGAGTTTTTTTTTACACACTCACTACCATTAGGCTAGCCCCAAAGTAAGCACTGTAAGGCTTGTGTTCTGGGATAAAAGAGTAATGAATAGGATACATATACTGACACATATACACACATCAAAAAAGTTCGAGATCACTTGCAAACGCTGATATATTTTCAAAATTCAACTTATGAGAGTAAATTTTTACGTAATATCTTTATTTATTTAAAAATACACTTTCTAAAATTAAAAAATAAAACTAATTTCATTTTTTAGTATATTTTTTTATAATTCAAACCTAAGGCGAATGTAATAGAACTTTGATAGACATAAAAAGATAGTTAAACCAAACTTTTATTAATAAATTGTTGTTTATCTAATACATAATAACTCTTCCTCTGGCTCGAACACATGCGGAGATCCTCATGGACATGCTGAGGAGATCCTCAGCCACAAACAAGAAATGCTGGATAACTAGATAGTTATCCAGCATTTCTTGTGGTAACTTGTCCCATTCTTGAACAGCAGCGTCTCTGAGCTGCGGCACTGTCTGGGGTGGTGGCTGCCGGTTCCAAACAGTTCGCTTAAGAGCATCCCACGCGTGCTCTATTGGGTTTATGTCAGGAGACCCGGCAGGCCAGTCTAACCTTGTGATTTCGTATTCTCGGAGAGCAGCGTTGACTCGTTGAGCTCGACGAGCGGGCGCGTTATCGTCAACCAGTACAAATTAGTGCCCATGGTTTACTCGAAAAGGTCTGACGATTCCATCAATAGCGACTGGTTTGTATCTGTCTGCCGTCATGAAGCCTTGATAAGAGATTAAAGGCGTTCTAGCCCCAATCATCCAGCCTCTTAATGCCCCCACTGCTGGGGCACAGGCCTTCCCTATCGATGGAATAGGGAGATTGGGCCATGACCCACCACGCGGGCCCAGTGCGGATTGGCGGGTGCTAACGACTGCAGATGCAACCGGGACCAACGGCTTAACATGCCTTCCGAAGCACGGAGGAACTCGAGATAGAAATTTTTGGTCACCCATTTAATGACCGACCACTGCGAAAGTTGATTAACTACCACGATCGCAGCCGAACGCACTAACCACCTGCGCCAATTAGCTCCTCATGCTTTTTACACTGGTTAAATAGGCATGAGTACAAAGTTTTAGATGCCCAACCTATGTAAATTTAATCTACCATATTAACGACAAATACATAATTTCATTTCAAAAATAAACAACGGTGTGTTAAAATTATGAATTATATTATTTTATATTTTCATGGTCAATGGCCGATTACAGTTAATAGCGGGATAACTATGAATGGCGTAACTAAGGCTCAGTTACTCCGTGATCATGGCACATACAATAGTGCCTCAAAAGAAGACAAAAAGGAAAGTAGTAAGCCCCTCTTATATAATCATTCCAGTCATAAAATACTTTTGTATTGGCTGGGTTGTTTGCATACAATTATGAGAGCTTCTTCGCCTTCTGAATTTGCCAAGTGTTCATTATCTGCTATGTATTTTTAATTTTTACTCAGATCAATGTCCTCGATATTCAATTGACCATATAGTAGGTAAGACTTATGCGACGAGGTACCTTCGTCACAAAAAAAACTATAGGTACCTTGTCACATAAGTCTTTCTACATGTTGTCTTTGGACATTGAACTTCAGGACTTACTTATTTGACAATGTTAAAAATAAAGGGCCAATTGTTAGCATCTGTGTTTAGAATGGATATTGCCAGGGGTTATTACTATTTTCACAAAAAAATATTCATAATTTTACTAAAAACTAACGAAAAAGATAAGCTCTCAATTCAATTCAATTCATTCAATTCATTTATTGCAGACCATAATGGAGATACAAAGGTGGTAACATATAGACAAAAAGTGCATTATGGACCCTGTAGTGTAGGGTATTGCAATTGCAAGAGGAGAGGACGTCTTATTCATAATTCCTTATTGTGATATAATTTGTTATATCCAATGAATTAAAACCCATAAAAATTATTTATTCATACTACTCCAATAAGATATTGTATAATTAGATTTATGATTTATTGTACGATTATTAATTATGTAAGTATTGTATTATATCTTTTTATAATAAAAATAATATAGTATTTGTTATATTTATTCCATAGTAGTTTTATCATTTAGGTATTCTTGGAGGCTATAATAGCATTTATTCAATAACACAAACTTAATTTTTTTTTATAAAAACATTGTAATTTTCTTCATTTTTTAAATTTTCAGGTAATTTATTATAGACTGTTATAGACATATTATAAGTGCTCGATGAGCATAATTTAAGGCGAGTAGTTGGAACCATTAGGTTTTTCTTGTGTCTCGATGTATATTTTGAAGGAATGTTTTCTCTTCTAGTAAAAAAAAATTGAGTATTTTTTTACAAATTTACAAATCTCAAATATATAAATGCTCACTTTAATGTATCTTTCCGGGACATTAATTTTTTCTTTAAGGTAAGCAATTCACGGTTCAGTTTACGTACGAGTATGATAGTACGGGCCTGGTGACCTGTTAGAATAGGTAGCTACGAGTATTCTTAGTTACCTTTTACGGACCAGTCTTCCACATAATAGGATTAACTATTTGTATTGATTACCTATTGAAATGGTACACCTTTTGTAAGGAGGAAATAAAAGGTTTATATATATTACTTATTAATTTTAAAAGCAGCCGGGCAGTTGCGATCTCCGAATTGTAATTGCAATCCGATACAGATTTTTACATAATTATTAGACATTCGATTATAATTATTAACTCTTCTTATAATGCATTGATTTTACCCGGGACATTGTTGATTATATGCTTTTTTTTTAATCTTAGAAAGCTTTTAAAGTCTTTTTCATTAACAGTTTACCAGCATTTGCTGCTTCTATTCCATAACGCATGTGGTCTTCACCTATAATTGTAATAACATTAAACTTAAGTATTTTATCATTACCTGCTAGATTGTTGTATCAATGTTTATTATGTTGGTGATCAAATAAATAAATAAATATAAAACGGTATAATATAACTTTTTACTTATTAATGTATTTGTCATATCTATTTTCCCCATTGAAGACTTTGCAAACATCATAATGCTAAAAACAGCATACTGCAACTAAAATGCCTTTTAAAGAATTAATAAAAACTTAATAATAGGGTATTTGACAGTGTTAAAAATAAAGTGCCAATTGTTGGCATCTGTGTTTAGAATAAATATTGGCAGGGGTTTTTACTATTTTTACAAAAAAAGTATTCATAATTTTACTAAAAACTAACGAAAAAGATAAAAGTTTTCTTATCTATTGTCACGTGACCCAAAAGCTTGGGATTGGCGGAGCCTAAAATGACGTCACACGCAAGTAAACTTCCGGTTACAGTAACATTACATTGTATCGTTTGACGTTTTAATAACAGTCGTGTGGCGTCACACACTAGTAAGACGCCATATTGTCCAAAGAAACGATTTCGCGGCAACTTCAAAATGGAGTTTTTGATTTGGTTATTTTTACTGAAATACATAACAGAATGATGAATATCCAATTTTTAAGGATTCCATAAACATCTCTTATCTATTAGATTAGTAACATTTACCCAAAGACTGATCGAAGTTGTTTAAATAACATCAAAACAAATCTATTTTGTAAAGATCGATAAAATAAAACTTTTTTTTTATTACACTGTGGTTTACTACATGCAAATGTGCTAAGACAATAATATTCGTTTCTACAGTAATCTCTTATCTATTAGACAAGTCCGTCTGTCTGTGATGCTGTTTCAGCGGCCAAACCGTAAGAGATAGATAAAGAGAATATTTAAGTTATAAGTTAAGAATAGTCTGATAAGACTACAAACCGGATTTGAGTAACGTAGCACTTCCGGTTTTCGAGAAATCACGAATTTCAAACGAAACCACACAAAATCTCCGAAGTTCTCAATTAATAAAATACATTTTTTTTAATTGGTGTATTGGTTCACTGGTTTGCTAGTTAGTCAATTACGTGAGATCGTTTTCTAAAACTTGTTAAATACCCTATTATGGTTAAACTCACAGAACACAGAAAGAGGTTAGAAGGGTCTTCAGAGACCTTTTGTACGGGAACCGATGTCGCCGGCTCGCCCGCACTACACTTACACCTAATAGATATTAGCCAATCAAACGCCGTGACATTAAACAATCGAACCAATCGGCGCTCACACCCCATCGCAACAAAGCAATCGTTGCCAAGTTTTGGTCAAGTTATTAGCATTTGCTCACAACTAACTGTGGCGCGCCTGCCCCGCCCACAAGGCCCTTCTAACATCTTTCTGTGTTCTGTGGTTAAACTTCACTTGCAGGTAAGTTCCTTTAACCATCAAATAAACCCAAGGTCGCACTGTAGTCCCGTATTCACAGAGACGAGCGACCGCTTTGTCCCACGAATCCACCACGATTCATTAGCAATGCGCGGATTGCGTGTACACAAAGTGCCGCAAACACGCATTAGGGCTCATGTAAATTCTGCCTTCAGTCGCAATCGTTGCATAATTACCTCGGCTTAGCAAACGCCAGTTTAGCGAGGAGGCTCCTCTGGCAAATTAATCAGCGCGGTCGCTGAGTCAACGCCGTGTAATTGGTGTCCGTTCCGGGACAATCGACTCATCAAAGTGATCAAATAGACCACCTGGATGCCCGTTGCTACAAAGTTGCTGCACGGTTTTCAACGAGTTTGGCGTTCTATTGTAGTAGGTATTGAAGAGTCGGCTTTGCCGTTTAGTTGGAACTAGCAAACCAGTGAACCAAATGTTCACCAAAACCTGATTTAAAAAAAAAATTGAGAACTTCGGAGATTTTGTGTGGTTTCGTTTGAAATTCGTGATTTCTCGAAAACCGGAAATGCTACGTTACTCAAATCCGGTTTGTAGTCTTATATTCTTAACTTATAACTTAAATATTCTCTTTATCTATCTCTTACGGTTTGGCCGCTGAAACAGCACCACAGACAGACGGACTTGTCTAATAGATAATTATGAGATTACTGTAGAAACGAATATTATTGTCTTAGCACATTTGCATGTAGTAAACCACAGTGTAATAAAAAAAAAGTTTTATTTTATCGATCTTTACAAAATAGATTTGTTTTGATGTTATTTAAACAACTTCGATCAGTCTTTGGCTGAATATTACTAATCTAATAGATAAGAGATGTTTATGGAATCCGTAAAAATTGGATATTCATCATTCTGTTATGTATTTCAGTAAAAATAACCAAATCAAAAACTCCATTTTGAAGTTGCCGCGAAATCGTTTCTTTGGATAATATGGCGTTTTACTAGTGTGTGACGCCACACGACTGTTATTAAAACGTCAAACGATACAATGTAATGTTACTGTAACTGGAAGTTTACTTGCGTGTGACGTCATTTTAGGCTCCGCCAATCCCAAGCGTTTTGGGTCACGTGACAATAGATAAGAAATCTTTTATCTTTTTCGTTAGTTTTTAGTAAAATTATGAATATTTATTTTGTAAAAATAGTAAAAAACCCCTGCCAATATTTATTCTAAACACAGATGCCAACAATTGTCACTTTATTTTTAACACTGTCAAATACCCTATTATTAAGTTTTTATTAATTCTTTAAAAGGCATTTTAGTTGCAGTATGCTGTTTTTAGCATTATGATGTTTTCAAAGTCTTCAATGGGGAAAATAGATATGACAAATACATTAATAAGTAATAACTTATATTATACCGTTTTATATTTATTTATTTATTTGATAACCAACATAATAAACATTGGTACAACAATCTAGCAGGTGATGATAAAATACTTAAGTTTAATGTTATTACAATTATAGGTGAAGACCACATGCGTTATGGAATAGAAGCAACAAATGCTGGTAAACTGTTAATGAAAAAGCCTTTAAAAGCTTTCAAAGATTAAAAAAAAAATACAAATAATCAACATTGTCCCGGTTAAAATCAATGCATTATAAGAAGAGTTAATAATCATAATCGAATGTCTAATAATTATGTAAAAAAAAACTGTATCGGATTGCAATTACAATTCGGAGATCGCAACTGCCCGGCTGCTTTTAAAATTAATAAATAATAAATATAATCCTTTTATTTCCTCCTTACAAAAGGTGTACCATTTCAATAGGTAATCAATACAAATAGTTAATCCTATTATGTGGAAGACTGGTCCGTAAAAGGTAACTAAGAATACTCGTAGCTACCTATTCTAACAGGTCACCAGGCCCGTACTATCATACTCGTACGTAAACTGAACCGTGAATTGCTTACCTTAAAGAAAAATTTAATGTCCCGGAAAGATACATTAAAGTGAGCATTTATATATTTGAGATTTGTAAATTTGTAAAAAAATACTCAATTTTTTTTTACTAGAAGAGAAAACATTCCTTCAAAATATACATCGAGACACAAGAAAAACCGAATGGTTCCAACTACTCGCCTTAAATTATGCTCATCGAGCACTTATAATATGTCTATAACAATCTATAATAAATTACCTGAAATATTAAAAAATTAAGAAAATTACAATGTTTTTATAAAAAAAAATAAGTTATTGTTATTGAATAAATGCTATTATAGCCTCCAGGAATACCTAAATGATAAAACTACTATGGAATAAATATAACAAATACTATATTATTTTTATCATAAAAAGATATAATACAATACTTACATAATTAATAATCGTACATAAATCATAAATCTAATTATACAATATCTTATTGGAGTAGTATGAATAAATAATTTTTATGGGTTTTAATTCATTGGATATAACAATTATATCACAATAAGGAATTATGAATAAGACGTCCTCTCCTCTTGCAATTGCGATACCCTACACTACAGGGTCCATAATGCACTTTTTGTCTATATGTTACCAGCTTTGTATCTCCATTATGGTCTGCAATAAATGAATTGAATGAATTGAATTGAATTGAGAGCTCATGGGAATGAGAATTTGTAATAAAATAGATTATTCTACACAAACAAATTCAGGGGCACCCAATAACACCAATTAAAATAAATGCCAATGCCAATTAAACTAAATGCCAACTCAGGTAAAAAAAGAAAACATCATAAATATAAAAAACTCGAAGAACTCTCACGAGTTAACTACATCTGTTTTCATAGCAAACACTAATAGACTGGAAACAGTGTTCAAAAATAATTTCCCGTCGACTGCGTACAGTTCAGCTGTCAGCTCGAATAAGGGGCGTAGGTTTGATGCCCGAAAATCAATGGGTCCATTAGCTGAAATCTTCGCATCCTTTGAGGGTCACGGGGCTAATATGGGCTGCCCTAAAAGATTGACCCTTGTAACGCGATCGAATGGCTAATACCGCTGAGGGATGGGCGGATTTTGTCGAATCATTTCATTGAACGCTGTAAATAGTCTTTGAGTTCGAAAGCTATTGATATGACATGAATGCGGTCCAATTTAATTTGCTGAGCTTTTTTAGAGAGACGTAATAGAACGTTCTTCTATGTATCGTTTATCTAATTCAAATGGAATTTTCTATTTTTTACTTTGAATAGTGAAATACACGACCACCCTTAATAAATTAATGCCAAAAGAACGAACTTGAAAAGTCAAAACAAGTTTAAAAAGTCGTTGCGGTCAGATGTTCTGTTCAACACTTTTTAATTTAAGAGTGTCCCAGACATCAACAGTTTTTTATTATTATTGTTGAATTTCTGGTTAGCCTAACGATGTAACTTTTTAATGGATTTAAAATATATGATTTTGGATTAAGTCGATATTCATATTGTTACTATCAAAGATTTTTCTCTTTTAAAATAATAGTACATAATATCAGGATTTATTATTAACTAATGACCCGCCCTCTTTAAGATATAGTTTAAACTAGCTTTTGCCCGCGACTTCGTCTGCGTTTTCGTCGTTTTTCGTAAAAAAGTAGCATATGTCCTTCCTCAGGGTTCCGTGGTTTTGATGTGACAGACAGATTAACTTTCGTATTTTAGTAGGGAAATATAATATGTCAATCTACAATACTGTTAAAAATATCGCAATAAGGAACCGCAGAATATTATTATTATCACTGTGCCCCGAGACCATCAGCGTGTAACTCCTTGTATGTTATTATGTTAATGTATTGGTAATATTGTTTAGATCGCTTTCACATGAGTCTTAAGTACATATAGAATGAAAATACTTCAGCGCAAAGCTTCCGGGTAAACTACGTTGAAATTTGACCCGTCCGGCACGTGAACATAAAAAATTCTAGGACTGCTAACCCGGGAAAGACCGACATAACTGACCATGTGAAAAGCAACTGACACCTAGATCTACTCCAGCAACACGAATAGTCTGCCCTTGAGCCTTATTTATTGTCATTGCATAACACACCGATACTGGGAATTGCGTTCTTTTAAATTGGAATGGAAAATTATTTGGTATTATGGGAATTCTGGGAATAAAGATGGTTTCTCCTGCACCGCAACCTGTTAAAATTTGAACCTCGATTACATTTTGTTGAAACTGGGTTACTTTAAGCCGAGTTCCATTGCAAATTTGTGGTGGTCTTAAATTTCGGAGCAGAATAATCGGAATGCCAATTTTTAAACAAATTTCATGAGAAGGAAGTCCGGGCATATTTAAAGAATTTAAAAATTCTATCAGGTAATTAGTGGCTTCTTGTTCATCGGCCATTCTATTTATTGAACTATAAACTTTGCTTCCCCCCTGGATATTCGACAGTATTTTATTACTAATCTCAGATGCCTGGTCATTGCGACGAGTTAAAATGGACCTTTCCCATAGCCAAGAATTGTCCTTATTTAATATATTTGTTACGTCACCGTAAACTGACGATGTAAGATGTTGTTGGGATTGCACTATACAACATAACTCAGGCGTCAGAATAAGTTTTCCTTGGTGTAGCAGTGGATAGGTATCTTTGGTGAAGGTATTTTCTTTAATAATATATCAGATAATTCACAATCATCCGGGTTATCTACAGTTCTCACTCGCATGTTTATAGTCAAATGCACCGATTGTATATCACGCCACAAATAAGAGCTTTTCAGGCAAGCCCTAACCTCATCAGCTCGGTAAGGTTTGTCGGAAATCACCACAAAATAAAACTGTGATACCGCCCATTGGTCGACCATTTTATCTTATATCTCTTAAAGTTCTGTATACCGCTTCTACTCCTTTTCGATGGGCCATCGTACATTCATCCCATATGATTAAATTACACTTTGCACGAATATTTAAGCACTACCAAAACAACTAATACGTGGTCTTAACTTTAGCTACCTTACACATAAAATCTAAGTGACTATTTGAACTAAAATATTCTTATAGAATTATAACCAGAAATATATACAACTCACAACAAAAAAGAAATGAAAATAAAGCTGAAACGCCTGTGCAATACTATCTACCTATATCTACTTCACTTAAAAATAAATACTTATAACTTTAATTAATAAAAGTACCTACGCTTAATAATTTTTAATTTGAACGAATATTTAAACACTACCAAAACAACTAATACCTATTTTACAAAATAACAACAAAACAAAATCAAATAAACTATTTAAAGGCTAAAAGTCGCGCTGATAAGCACGGTTTCGGTCTCCCAGGCGGGAAGCAGATGAGAAATCCTCATGGATACCCTACAGCCGGCTGCAAGGTTATATCAGACTCGTACTGACTAAAAACACCCGTAGGTTCCTCTGGCCGGGAAGGCCTCCAAGGCTTCATCGGAAGCGATCGTCCCCCAGGGGGGGGGGGGGGGGAGGATATTTCCGTCATACATGATTTCTATGTAACTTTAACCATTAAGGCTGCACACGCGACGGAAGCTTAAAAAATAGAGTAACTTCTCCCGTTTTTCCAATATTTCCCTTCACTACTCTGCTCCTATTGATTGTAACGTGATGAAAAGTATACTATAACCTGCCCAGGAGTATGAAGAATAATTGTACCAAGTTTCGTTAAAATCCGTCGAGTAGTTTTTGTTTCTATAAGGAACAAACACACAGACAGACAGACAGACAGACAAAAATTTTACTGATTGCATTTTTGGCATCAGTATCGATCACTAATCATCCCCTGATAGTTATTTTGCAAATATATTTCATGTACAGAATTGACCTCTCTACAGATTTATTATAAGTATTATAGTGTTTAGAGTGCAATAAAGTTATCTGGTTGTACTTATACTCACTAGATACTTCATAGCGTTGTATTCCGTTGCGGGATATTGCACTAATCTAATGCGTCGAATTTAACGGTCACAGCTTTTATACCCTCATCATAGTAATATAATATTCTAAACATTAGCATCCTCATATCAAGATGAGACGAGCTGATTTCTGATTTGCGTAGGCAGGAATATTTAACCGAATGAAATAAATTCTGCATGACAATGCCGCGCAGTTTTGTTTTTCCAGTATGATCAGGATCAGATATCATAGTATCAGTAATATGATATTATCATCTTTATGTTAAAAAATCACAGATAAATATAGTCATCGTAATGATGTAAATTAATTAATCCGTTAACTCGCCGTCTGTATTCGCGGAAGTACACTTAACAGCATTTATATTTGATGATTATTACCTGTGACTCTTATGAAGATTATTCATTATTACATGACTAGACGGTGCTACATAATATAATACACAAATTAGATGACGCACAAAAATGATTTGTATTTGTACTATCAAATACGGATTGTGGAAAAATATTCGAGGCAAGTTTCAATAATGCATTTTTATTGCAAAAATAGCATGTATTTCAACTGTTTTATGATAAACGCTTTTTCGATCTGTAATTTCATATTGTCATAGTTACTGATACATTTTATTTCGATATACTCACATCGCAGTGGATTTTATTCCGCTGTACTTGGCGGAGTACAATGGTCAGATAAGTATAAAAAAACTGTAATATATGATTTTTATTATCCTATTTGATTATTTTTTAATGGCGAGCTGTCGTGTAAACATACGTCACAGAAAGTATACAAAGCTGGAAGAAGACTTTGAATCAGAAAATTAAGATGACAAATGTAATATGCTTTTATTGCATTGAGGACTTGCTGTTGTGGGTGAGGAAGAAGAAGTCCTTTTATTATCCATATTTTGTTTTCTTGTAATTTCCCAACAAAAGTTCCAAGGACATGTTATTACCGATCATGACATTTTAGACTGGAAAAAGGGATGATGACGCACATCCAATTACGTTACGCTCTTGAAATGAGCTAGAAAATGAGACTCAGGTGCACTTGCCACCTTGGCAATACAATCTAAAAAACTGTACGGTTTGGAAATAAGATTTGGCGTGCTACAAGTTCTGATGGCTTCTCTGTAATACAGTAGCCGTCAGAACTAGTGGCTTTACTAATGAAAAAAGAAGGAAAAAATTAACGTGTGTGCTGAAAATGAAAAACAAGGGCAGATCACCACTATCGCTTGGATACTAGCAATGAAATAACGACAGCACATTATAGTGACAACAGTATTGTTACAATGAGGACAAACTTTAATGCCATGGAACCCTACGGTTAAGTGAAAAGATGCAACATCAAAAAATATAATGAGCGTTGATAAGATGGATTATCCGATATGTCATTATCGAGAAGCCATAAGAGGTAAAAAGTGGTGGTGGGTAATATTATCTTAACTTCTCGATTTGGTTATTTCTAAGGTTAGGCAATCACATGCCACAATAAACAAACATGAAGAAAAAACGGCATCGACTAGTGTTCGGACGTTACTGGCGTTCGTCATTATAGAATTTGATCTAAATACAAAAGTAATAACTTTAATTTCGAAGTGTTATATATCACAATTGCATATGTTGGCGTTACCATTTTTCTCAGAAAATCTAGTGTCGAGCAACCATATTTTTGATAATTTCTCCTAAATCCGCCCAGTGTACCCAAATGAGTACATAACTGTATTTGAGGACATATTTATTTTTTCACAGATTTTACTTTATATGTATTATCATTAGTCCCCAGTTTGTCAATAAATATCATAAAAACCATAAAAATAAAGGTAGTTTTAATTTGGGCGTTAATGGGTTGAAATTGCATTGATATTTGCATCTTACCCATATTAGACCATCGACCATACCAGATCTTCATTCAGGCATTTATAAGTTATAGCGGAATAAAACGTCCACCGCTCGTAAAAAAAATTCATACACAAATCCTGAAAACAAAACACTGTTCTTCTACACACATCAAAAGTGTCTAGGGATCAAGCATTTTTATGCGGATTTCTTGAGATTGAGATGTGGCTTTGTAATAAATTTATGATTTTATAAATTTATATGGATCCTTTTTGGTGTATTTCATAATTTGAATCAGGAACTGTGAATCAAATTCGAGTAAAAGATGAAAATCAGCTGTCAATATTTTCCCTATAAAAACATACAACGCATTGAAGACATTATTAGTGCTACTGTTTCCCTACTACTGATTAAAACCAACGTTATTATGGAGCGGCGACGTCATTTAAGCAGGGAAGAAATGCTCAGAGCCGTGGGAATGATAGAAGCTGGTTCCCGGCAACGTACTGTGGCTTTAGCTCTGAATACAAGTCAGAGTGTTATCAGTCGACTTTGGACACGATACCGAAGCACTGGTACCGTGGCTGAGCGCCATGGAGGACGGTATCGCTGCACCACACGGAGACAAGACCGATACATTCAAATCTTAACTCGAAGAGCTCCAACAATAACCGCCATGATGTTAGCCGTGAGGCTTCATCACTCTTCAGGGAACTTAATTAGCGACCAAACAGTCAGAAACCGCTTGCATGAAGTGAACCTTCATTCCCGAAGACCGCTACGGGTACCACCTATAGCAATGCACAATCGTAGGATTCGATATCAATGGGCTCTTGAACACAGAAATTGGGCAGAAGAACAATGGCGTTTCGTGTGCTTTTCTGATGAGTCTCGTTTTGTTATGAGACCAGATACAAGACGTATACGACACTGGAGAACCCCTGGACGCCAACAGCGATTAAAATCCTGCCAGGAAGTCCATCCTTATAGTGGTGGAACCATCATGGTATGGGCGGGTATTTGGATCGGCGGAAGAACTGAGTTGATTTGGATCAGAGGCAACCTCAACGCTCAAATTTATGCTGAGACGATTGTATCAGACGTCATCGTTCCTCTACAAGTGCAAATCGGTCCCTTATTTCAGTTAATGCATGATAATGCACGACCGCACACCGCAAGAGTTGTAAGACAGACTCTCGCCGCAGCTAACATCAATGTCCTGCCCTGGCCTGCTCAGTCGCCAGACTTGAACCCGATTGAGCATGCATGGGATATGCTACAGAGAAGAGCTCTGCCGAATATGGAGGGTATCCAGTCGCAAGAAGACCTTTTTTTGTTGTTGCAACGAACATGGGCGGCCATTCCACAGCGTGATTTGGATGAACTCATTTTGAGTATGCCAAACCGATGTTCTTGTGTTGTTAGTGTTCGCGGTAGAAATACGGATTATTAATTGTTTAAGTTACCCAATAAAATTTTAGAGAAAACTGTTATTTCAGTCTTTTTTTCGAACTTTTGTGTTAGTGGTTCAAATGTCAAAAATCCCTTTATTAGGAAAATGGCAAATTTCTTTATTAATGCAAAGGTGACTTGGTTTATCGTTACTGTGACAAACGAAAACACTTTATTTGATGAATCCTTAAAGAAAATTTTAATTAATATCAATCAGGAGAAAAGTTATTGCAAAAATATATGTTGATCCCTAGACACTTTTGATGTGTGTATTTGTTAGTCGCAAAAATGGGAAAGCTTTTACCCATAGCAAGTTCAATACATAAAGAAAACTCGAAAAATCGGACAATATTTGTTGTTTTTACTTAAAACGAACCAATGGTCTGTATTTGTTCACAAATAGTTTCCCCATAATAATACGCCATAAATAATTCTAAAGGGCTTCAGAAAGCTTCTTAGTAGGGTTATAAATCTGAGTGACGTAGAAAAACCGCGAGGTCATAGTGCTCAAAGGGTCGGAACTTTCGTCTCTGAGAGGAAAAAACACGATGTTTACTTTACTATAAAAAAAAATTAACATGACAGGCGCATGAGGGCTTTTATCAAGATTTGATACAATAAGTAGTTATTTGTGTATATTTTTATGTAAGGGTGATTGGTGTTTCTATGTTCTCAGTAATAGCGAATCATCAATAATTCAACGATTCTACCACCTACATTGATAAATAGGTTTTGCTAGCTACGACAATTTTGTTGGTTGTTACGACAAGACAGTGTAGATATGCTTTTCTTGAAAAAGCACCCAAGCGGAGGAAATGGATACAACGCAGTATCTATACTCTGTAGGTTTGCAAATGCTGTGGGGTCCAGAGTTATCGAACGAATATGCATACAATAATAGATTATAAATACCAAATTTTTGAAAAGGAGATTGCTCAAATTGGTCCAAATGCACATAAAATATTGACATACACGGTAATTCTTGGCGTAATTTATAATTTAATTTACAGTCATTAGATTTCAACGGACACCTTTGTATAATATATTTACTTTAAAAAGGACTTTTAATTTTACGGGTTTGGAAAACATACGAATCATTTTTAATGGCTTTGGGTGTATTAGCATTCAGCCAAAGACTGATCGAAGTTGTTTATATGACATAAAAACAAATCTATTTTGTAAAGATCGATAAAATAAATCATTTTTTTTATTCCACTGTGGTATTAATATCCACAACTATATTATCATTTTCACTACATGCAAATGTACTCAGATAATTATGATGGTAGGCGACATCAGAAAGTCTATTGCCATAAATTTTTCGCCAAACACCTCCATAAACACATTATAATCTGTATATATGTTAGACTTTAAAGTATCAATCTATGGGCCCACGTTGCCTGACTATAAATTAATAAATAAATAAAATTATAAGGTGTGATACACGAAAAATCTAAAATATGGTTATATTAAAAACATAACAAAAATTATGAAGCTACTGAATATATGGCTATATAACCTACATCTCTAAGCTTTCTTTGGTTAACGATAGTTTAAAAATTCTCTCTAATCTATGGCTCATTCACAATCCATCACACAGTTTCTGTCACAGAGTACCTTATTATAACCGGAAATGCATAGATGACACCTGATTTTAAAAGTTACTCTTATACATTAACTTTAAAAACAGGCTATCAATCAATATCAACTATCTGTTAATCTACATACTCTATATACCTGAATCTAATCCATAATTTCGGTACTTGGCTTGATTTCCCTAGTTTACTATGTAACTTATTTGTTTTTTATTATTTTAATATGTTCAGTGTATATGGTTTATAGAAATTCTCAGGGGTGTCCGTCAATAATATTTGTTTTTAAAATAATTTATATATAATTTCGAATCTAGGAAACAATTTTTTACGATTATTGGTCTTTAGGCCAAACATGTATGGAAGCTGAGCAATCTCCTTTATATGTAACTCTCTTCATACTACCTTTCATCTAGCTTCTTTCTTTTAGATGTTACATGGTATACTAAATATAGTAAAGACTATCTGTTCACTTCTGTGTTTATACTTTTTACAAAGAAACACTTCTTAACTCAAGTTAATGGCTTGACGTGTCTTTCTAAGCGTGAAGGACACGGAGACTTTCCACCATATATCCGGTCTTTGCAACAAATTGCAGACCATAATAAGCCACCATCAAATGATTTCTAAACAGATATAATTTATTTGTTACGTTCCTCCACAACATCTATTGTAAGCTATCAAAATCCAAAAACGAGACAGGTCCCTTAAATATAAATACATTTACGTCTACGAAAATACAAAAATGTTTATGCCTATACAAAATCTTGTTCGGCATTCACCCGCTCCATACATATGAATTTATATTTTCGCCGGATGAAATATCTATCGATAAAGTTGCAATTTACTGGAGTACATCTGTCGCTTATCAATCCTCCGGGTGCCAGGTGAACTCAGTTCCACGAAGTTATGATGGATGACTCAATTATCCCTGATGCAAGATACCAACTTTATCCGGCTGCCTCCTCACCCCTGCTGTTTAGATGTTACGGCACAGTTTCGCTTGACTTTCGCAAAGTTTTGTTACGATTATTGAGACGAGTGTCTGGTATACTTTATTATTGATTTCGACAAGGCTAGATTTTGTCACTAGATTGGTATGCCGTGATAAATGATGTATCGTTTTAGTAATATTCAGAATAAGATCACGTTGATCTTGCATTGTAAGAGTTTGGCTCACGTCGGGGTCACCAATTTGGCTATTTTAAATAGTGACGGGAGATGAGGAATTAAATAGCCAGTGTGTCGCTAGATAAATAAGAGCATATTTAATTGGTAATTACATCGTATATACACAGTCAGGTCATAAGTATTGTCACACAGTTAAAACTTTTCTTTTAGAATGCTGCCCACAAAAAAGTTTATTGAAATTCGAATTTCAAATTGTTCATGAAAATAAAAATGAACACTTTTTAGAATTTTACTCATTTTTAAATATGGAGTGAACGCTTAAAGAAGACCGTATTGCAGTTATTGTGTAGAATCGTTGCGGTTACGCGCCAATTCAAATATTTGACATAATGAAAAATTTGAATATAACCAAAAGATTCATTTATCCTACCATGAAACGATACAATGAAGACTGTAGAGTAGATAACAGGTCAAGAAGTGGTCGCCCTCGGTCTTTTAGGACTCCATCAGTGATAAAAGCTGTGAAGGTGCGAATTCAAAGAAATCCCAAACGTAAACAGAAACTGTTGGCCCTTCAGATGGGGTTAAGCAGAACCAAGTTCATTTAGGATTATAAATGGTTACATAATGAATAAAATTTTTTCAATTATTTTATATTAAACATGTGACAGAATTTATGACCTGACTAGCTATTCATCATTCATTTTCTTAACTTACATTTATGTGCGTCAGCTGTAAATCGTGAGCTCTGCGTGTTCTAGATTTAAAGCCCATGCTGACGCTACAAGACGAATCTGATACAATTTGGTTTAAAGGTTTATAATATTGAAAGATATATTTAAATCACTGTTAAAAATATTACCACATGAGGACTAAATGCGGAAACCATAACCCTTAACATGGAACACCTAAAGTCAAGAGCTATACATAACAGAATCGTTTGTTTAATTAAGAAGAAAAAGAGAACATACATTTTTAATTATACTGACTTGTGATTGTGGAGGAGCTCGATGGGGCAGGTGGTTAGCGCGTTTGGCTGCGATCGTTGAAGCTAAGCAACTTCCGCAGTGGTCGGTCATTGGATGGGTGACCAAAAACTTCTATCTCGAGTTCCTCCGTGCTTCGGAAGGCACGTTAAGCAGTTGGTCCTGGCTGCATCTGCAGTCGTTAGTACCCGCCAATCCGCACTGGGCCCGCGTGGCGGGTCATGGCCGAATCTCCCTATTCCATCCATAGGGAAGGCCTGTGCCCCAGCAGTGGGGACATTAATAGGCTGATGATGAAGATGATGATGATGTGATTGTGGAGAAATTCTTTGGAGATTCATAACATTTATCATCATGACTTGACAACTTCCACAGCATGAAGCGAATGTGCAAGATGCCATCAGCTAATTATGGTGATTCCGGGCATGATTTCTGGTCAGGTCAATAAAGAAACGTACTTCCTAATTTAAGTTTAGGTAGCTCTGATGTTTTCGATTTACGTAGCTTTTGTTAGAACCGAGGCACTTAATGATGCCTATTATTTATTGTTATAATTATCACTATCAAATTTGAAATTTCTGTAGGATTTTTGTTTATGAAATTATACTTCTATATTCAATGTTATTAAAAATAGGACTGTTGGAGAAGAGGCATATCGTATGGATAGGATCAGACGGAAACCTCGGTACCACGAGGTCTTTGTTTCATTCTACTATTGCAGAATTATCTAAGTTGACCAGCATAATAAGGCTCTACGAAGCAAGCAAGAGAATAATATTATCACTAATGTTTTTACCTGTCATTGCGAAACTTATTGGTGTGGCAGTTTATTACTGCTGTACCAGCTACCTTCGCGTTTCGACTCTTTCACCACTTAACATCAGGTGGGGTAGATTCATTTATCTACTGTCTGTAAAAAAAATTGTATTACAACTATTTTTTAAAAGTATCTCAATTAAATTATAAAGAGCTATTATGTTACTGAAAAAACATAAAAATTTGATTCAATCATCAAGTGCCATAAAATGCATTTAAATTTAACCTTTTTTAAATTACGCGCGTAGTTAAACGAAAACGCTGGACGGAGTAGACGTCATATTGCTCTGCGGTCTTGCTGTGACGTAATTAATAATGTGACGGCTACTACGCCTATTATTTCATCGTATTTTAAAACGAATTAAAAAGAACCTAAAACTGAATTGAGTTTTAAAATGCATTTTGTTATTTTATAAACTGAACTAACATTCCAACTCCTTTTTGCCTAAACTATCTCAATAATTACATTTATAATTTTTTTTCTCAAGTAGAGGGAAATACCCTTTTGTGCTAATCACTTTTCCAATAATCTGTGTCTACGACATGAAACCTGTTTTGTTATTTAAGTTAAAAATTACTTTTTTTTTTGACATGGTCACTTGCATTCTTTAAGTGTTACAATCCACACAAATATAATAAAACTAGCAAACCAGTGAACCAAATGTTCACAAAAAAAAAAAAATGTATTTTATTAATTGAGAACTTTGGAGATTTTGTGTGGTTTCGTTTGAAATAGAAATCACGTGATTTCTCGAAAACCGGAAGTGCTACGTTACTCACATCCGGTTTGTAGTCTTATCAGACTATTCTTAACTTATAACTTAAACATTCTCTATATCTATCTCTTACGGTTTGGCCGCTGAAACAGCACCACGGACGGACGGACGGACTTGTCTAATAGATAAGAGATTACATTATAAATCATTTAAAATCTTTAATTATTACAAGAACCCAGTAGTATTCACACGGGTCTGCACATACAATCTGCTTCACTCACTTTACCTCGTTGACCCTTCATTTAATGTTACTAAAACACCAGATCGAGAGGCAGTATTCCCATTTTCGGGTAAAGTGGCCGCGTCTTACAAAAAAAGGTATAAGTTAAAATGAGAAAAGTTCCGTTTGGTTATGGAATGAACAGATCACAGCTATCTTGTTGGAGCATACTACTTTTGAATTATGTTTGAGATTCTGTGATTCTCTCGACGGTGTTATTCTGGAGGCAATGAATATAAGAGCATTATTAATAAAATCAGCAAATAGAAAAAAATAACATAAGAGAAGGTTGCGATCGGAAGTCGACTTGCATAATCGGCAATGTCTCTTATGTACAAGTGGAGGTGTATCTAGACGGAGAAGACCACGGCTAGTGGCTGCCATGACCAGATTTCTATAGTTAAAAGAAACCATACGAACGTCGTACACTTGACCGTAACTACGGTAATATTATCTATACAGTATTGTGACTCGGCCCTGTTCTTGAAATAACTGCCTACGGCCGAGCGGGGCGTGGACACGCGGTAGGGCTGCCCGCCTACAGTATTTTAATTTCATCTACTTTATTGAGTTTCTTTCTAGTTTTGTGATTGTAAATATTCTATTTTATATGTGAAAAAAATGTTGTGAATGAATTAGGAAGTGTTCAATAAAAAACATGTTATTTTTAGGTAATATTTAATAATAAAAAAATATAGATTTGAGACAGAAAAATATTAACGCCTCGACTGAGACGTACGAAAAGCTTTATTATTAAATTTAATAGTATAATAAATACGCATTCGTATTAAAAGTTTAATTAAAAATACTTTAGGGAAACATTGGCAAGGAGCAGAAAAGGGAATATCTTTAACTTGGTTATATATATCTGCAGCTACTTTACAATTGATAAATGTTTTTTTTTTAAATGATGTCCGGAATATTTCCCCCATTTTTTCTACATATTCAGAGAAATCATTACTAGGTACTATTAAAAAAGTTTGTAAATTATCCTTAATATAGTAGGTATATTAGGTATATTTAATTCAATCAAATATTCACAATACAAATCGCACGTTTAAGCACAGCTAACTGCATAAAAAGCAATTCACACCGTTCGGTCGTCGCTGCGCATTCGCGACTGGGTGCCCACCGAGTGCCGCGCGAACTCGAGTGGCGTAGGTATTACACGCTTTCCGACCGTTTGTATGAAGATAGAATACTGTATAGATAATATTACCGTGCCGCAACGGTCAACTGTAGATAATCTGGCCGTTGCGGCCACTGGTAGTGGTAGAGGTGCCTGAGGTAGAACGCCTATCAGCCGGGTCTTGGCACGGTTTTGAACTGTGTCTACGTATCAGTTCAGTATGGAACAATCTTTAGGTTTGTTAAAGACACAGACCGGCGCTAGTAACGGTTCGGTTACAAAACGTGCTCGTGAACAAACTTAGCGCGGGCCCGGGTAGACACCGCTTCGTTAACAAGCTCATACTGTATATAAATGGGTAGGAATACCCTATTTTATGGGTAATATCTTTGAGGAGTACCTATTCCTTGAACATTGAACCTGTTCAAGAGAATAGATAAATTATAGCTATTAACGGGATTGTTACCATGTACCTTGTTTTTTTATGAGTCTCCGATATTTCGGCACTGTTGCAAGCGCCATGATCACGGAGTAACTGAAGTAATTGCGGGTAGATGTTATTGGCAGACATAACGGTCTACCCTCTGACGTCGTCTTTTCTGCACTCGATACCCCTACCACTGGTCACTTTCTCACTATTCACTCGCACCTGTTCCCGACACACAATACTCACAGTGTCAGATCGCGGAACGACACTTTTTTGATTTTTGCGGTTTTTACACATACGAACCACTGGATTCCAGACACTTGACAATTTAAACCCATCCTCACGATTGAAATTCTTGTCTTTGGTTATTTCTTCTCTGACCAATCTTGGTAAGTAGTGGCGTTCTGTCGAGATAATTGTGGATTATGGAGCTCAATCCAGTGATTAGGGCCGAATCAGTTTAATGTTCCGCGATGGCTGATTTTTGCGTATCATTATTTTTGACTGCTTTTATGTACATACATCGCGACAAAAAATTCATCCCCATCATCTTGATGCGTGGCTATCCACAACCGTGCGTTTTTGTCGAAATTTTTTACCACGTACGACAAAACTGTGGAATATGTTGTCGCCAACAGTGTTTCCGGACTGATACGACCCAAAAACCTTCAAAAAAAGAGCGTACTGCTTCCTTAAAGGCCGGCATCGCATTTATGATACACCTGGTGTTGCAAGTGTCCATGTGCGACTATGATCACTTACAATCAGGTGAGCCGTCTGCTCGTATGCCCCCTATAACATAAAAAAAAGATGTTTTCTTTCATTCGGCACGCTATTGTCTAAAGATAGAAATCGAGAAGAAGAAGAAAGAGATCTAAGAATAGATAAAATTACTACTACTATTGCACCAATCGGTTACCCATCAGCAGAATCATATTATTGTTCTCATCGCTTTACCTTGTGAAACATCCGTTGTCCGGCGGAAACCCATTGGAATCCTTGAAAGATTGGGTTGGAGTATGCTACCGCGATTGCTACCATGGCGTATTAAGTCATAGTGACTTCCAAAACACTGAGAAACTATTAATAGTAAATTACTAATCACACATATGAGTACCGGCAGGCCACTGACTTGAGCTACAAAAACGAATGCTCGCAATTCCCCTAAAAAATATTTAAAAACCTGCAGCACTTCTGCCACGTAATGACCATGTGACTATGATTTGCTTGCAGTTTTCATGACAATAAAACAGACAGAACACAACTCAACTCAGAATTCATGACAATTAAATGATAAAAATTCTCCAAAAAAAATATTTATTTTCCAACATTCACACCAATTAGCCTAACCCCAAAGTAAGCACTATAAGGCTTATGTTATGGGATACTAGGGTAACGGATAGAATATATACACTGTTGTACATATATAAATATCTAATATATAAAATTCTCGGGTCGCGGTGTTTGTGGTTAAACTCCTCCGTAACGGCTTTCCCGATTCTCATGAAATTTTGTGTGCATATTGGGTAGGTCTGAGAATCGGATAACATCTATTTTTCATCCCCCTAAATGTTAAGGTTAACCCCTAAATTTTTTTTACAATTTTAGATATTTTTTTTTAAATAAAACTAGTTTTTACGGGTTAATGCACGAAACTTTATTTATTTATTGAGTCGCTATCTTTTATTTAATTTTTTTATGATACATTATACAAAAATACATACAACCCTAAATTTTCACCCTTCTACCACCAACCCCTATTTTTTTATGGCGGTACGAAGTTCGCTGGGTCAGCTAGTATTTGTATAGAAATATATATTAAACATCCATGACTGCAGTACAAATGGTCGTATTCATCACACAAACATCTGCTCCCACCGGGATTCGAAACCAGGACCTCTCAAGTCGGCGATCCCCTGAAATCCGGCAAAAATAATATACCATTTATTTTCTCCTCACAAAAGTTGTAATACAAATTATTGCAACAGAGTTCGCATAAACAGTTAATTTTATTAAAATTGTAACCTAGTTACACTTTTACTCATCGGCCAGAATACGACCACGTCCTGGAATTATAATGTCTCCTTTCGCATTAC
The DNA here is from genome assembly GCA_902850365.2 of Chilo suppressalis. Lineage (NCBI taxonomy): Eukaryota > Metazoa > Arthropoda > Insecta > Lepidoptera > Crambidae > Chilo > Chilo suppressalis. Next base: position 3,983,414 of record OU963894.1, read on the forward strand.
AGAATTAAAATTCGCTGAGCGAATCTTGGCCTAACTTGAGTATAAATAAAGGGGCCTCGTGCAATTTGCGAACTCCAAAATCCTTTACTTAATTATATTTTATCCTGGGCCTTTGCTTCCTGGCGTTAAGTAGGATGTTGTTTTTAATTGCCAAAAGAAATGTTCTCCTGCTTGCAAATTCTGCAAGGTTTAAATAAAATAAATAAATACAGCGCCTTTTGATCAACCATCATTGACTGGGAGAGGCTACAAAGGAATATGGCAACAATGATGTTTTACGATCAATTTGCCGAAATTACTTTTTTTATCAGCGACATTTCTAACATGAAAAGAAAATATTTTGTAAATGTTATGGGACGTAAATTGTAATAAAACATGGATGGCCTGTTCCTTACTCGCTTTATTGAGTAAGAAATAGGCTAACCGATTAGTTTAATAGAATTAAATCTTGCTTAGAGTTACTGAAGATAGTGACAGAAGTTAAAAAGTTAATGATAATGATGAAATATGATACTGAGAGATGGCAATTTTCACTCAACAAAGTGATGGTTTGGAATCTATTTTTCTTTACATATACAAATCGAGCTGCCTTATGCTGCAAATAAAAAAATATTTATATAAAAGGTAAGTAAGTTAAGATATGATAAATAAAAAAAATGAAAGTTGTGCTATTAAATCCAGAAAACTACGAAGATACTGAAATGAATCAAAGTCAATCATTCTTAAACCAGACATTAAAACTAAAACAGACTAAGAAACAGACCCAGGGCTTAGGGACTTGAATATCAGCTGTGTCCATACCCTTTACGAAGCCAGAGGTCAATGTCGAATGTAACCAATCAATATAATAAAAGAGAGGCTGCCCTTTCCACTTCATTCTTAAATTAACGGAGATGGTTTCGAAACGCTATTGTCAGCTTTGCGTTCGCCGTAATCACGAAAAGACAGTCAAAGGTGAAAATTAGTGAAGATTTTTCGCTGGCACCCACCCACCTATACTTGACGTCTTATTTACCGCTATCACGCTCAAGCTTTAACGACTCTATCCTTTCAAGAATAAGAACCAAATTAATTTAACGAACGTAGCGTTAGATACTTCAACAATTGTACTCTAACGAGGGTCAAGATTCACATCTCGTCTTACACAGAGGTGTTCACGAAATGCAAGTAGGAGGAACGTCTGAGTATACGTTAGAATAAACGCCGCGTAAACTATTTATGTTTGTAATACTATTCTTTCCTCTATATTTTGCTGTTTAGTCAACGAGTGGGTGGGTACTCGTAATGCCTTTACATATTACTAGCTGTGCCTCGCGGTGTTACCCGGGGTTTATAAGGGATATTTTCCTGCAGTAAAACGTAGCCTATGCGTGCCAGGGTATCAGCTAACTCCATAGCAAATTTTATTAAAATAGCTCCAGCCATTTAGACGTGATGAAGTAACAAACATACACACTCACACACTCACAAACTTTCGCCTTTATAATATTAGTGTGATAATATCGAAATGACTACATGGCGACAAAAGAAAAATTATTTTCAACAGACTTCTGATTCAATTACGAAATTGGTGTTAACTAAAATCTGTTGAACATTTATGGAGATTTCATAATTATTGTTGTTGTTTTGCTGTGCTCTAAGTTCTTTTTTAAAATGAAACTTTTATTTTATTGGCTTTTAGCTTATACCGCCACAATTTTTTATTCTTTTATCTTGAGTATGTTACCATTACATTTGTAATTGATATTGAAAATTTCAGATCTTATCAACAAACATTGGTGGTTCAGTGGTAGAAAGCTCGCCTGCTGCTCGAGCGGCCCGGGTTTCATCCCCAGCCGAGGAATGACTATTTTTACTAATGTGATAATGTAATAAGTGTCACTTGCATCGTGGTCTAATAAAACTACACCAATATTTTAAAAATACATTCTAGTGTAAAGCAAGTCATTAATTGAACTTAAAAATACAGACGTGATCAAAACCGTTACATGTTATGTAATAATCCGGTCATTCGATGCAATCAAGTTAATTTTAATGAGGCTCCTCATTCGTTGCTGAACCACGATGTCGACCATTTAAATTTTCAGACCAATAAAAATGTATATTCGTACATACAGTAAATTATAAAAGGAGCCCGATGATAAAATATTCTACAGCCCTTGCAGAATATATAAGCGTTTGTCATTTCCCTTGGTACGAGTTGCAATAAACACACCGGCATTTTTACAGTCCATAAGCACTCGAACTTTTACAATCCAAGGAAACGACGACACCGAGTGAATAGAATTTTTAATATTATGGCAAATGTTGCGCCTAAAATATTACAGAAAAACAGCCAGGAGCGAACCAAACATTGGGTTCCGTACCATGTTTATAGACATACAAATCAATTAAATTATAATGTTAAATTCTTTCATAAATTAAATCAATTATTATTTGTCGTTTTAATAGAAATAGGGCTCTACATATTCTGCGAAAAATTCAGCTTTTCATATATTCCGCGCACGAACTTTTTTAAAATAGTTTTAATAAGCCAGAGCTACATCAAGTAAGTACTTGGTACGTGACCTGTATTATCTCTTTCATATATCTAAAATAACCAAACAGCATTGTTTTTTCCGAAATACTTATTAGATCTTCACAAAATTAATATGGGACCATCTCGCCAAAAAACTAATTCAACCAGAAAGGAATCATCAAAATCGGTGCACGCATCTCGAACATATTGAACAATAAAAAAAACTTATACTTCAAACCTCAGACTTCTAAATGGAGGACTTTTTGAAGTCGGTATAAATAATAACACCTTTTTAAATCTTGTTTTAGCGAAATTTTGTGTGTTGTTTTTTTCTGAAAGTCGTGCATAATTCTACACGAGGGTAGCCTAATTTCAATAATAATAATAATAAATATTTCCGACACTCACACCAATTAGCCTAGCCCCAAAGTAAGCACTGTAAGGCTTGTGTTATGGGATGCTAGGGTAACGGATAGAATACATATGCTGTACATATATAAGTATATTTATATTGAAATACATATTAAACATCCATGACTGGAGTACAAATGCTCGTATTCATCACACAAACATCTGCCCCCACCGGGATTCGAACCCGGGACCTCTCGAGTCGGCGACACCATGAAACCCGGCGTACAAACCACTCGACGACGGAGGTCGTCGTTTCATCTTTATATTTACCACCGCTAAGGCAATAAATAGATTATAGAATGAACTTATCCTTTGAACAATCTGCAAACTTCTTTATCAAAGTGATTAGCATTTCTATCCTTGAGTTATTTTATAGCCTAATCCATAACTTCGTGGAAAAGGATATCAAAACTTGTGGTTGGAAATGACAAAAAATAAAACTCAAAAACCATCCTTTTTTTGTGAAAATTACGTGGGAAATCTGCTGTTTCAAAAAGAAATAATAAACATAGAAGGTCAAACAGGTCCTATCGTGTAGGTAAGATCCAAATATGAAGGTCCAGTGGGACAGATCAGCTAAAACAAATGTTAAATAATTCAAGCTCCCACGAAATAAATAAATTAAATGCTAAAATAGCAACTTCAAAGTCACTAAGTTCATTCTCGGAGGAGAAATATTATTATAAGCTTGTTGCAGGATGATGAACAGTTAAAAGCCATTATGCTTAGAATTATGAGTGACGTCCGCGTCTTGGGTACGTGGAATATTGAATTTTTAACGCCTGACGGAGACGCTACGGCAACGGGATGTTTTATTTAGCTGGAAGCGAATTTTGAAACTGCTCCACACCTCTATTACGTGACTAGTGGGAAACGTATTTTAGATCGTATCGGAATAACCTGTTAGTGCCACAGATGAATATAAACGGAAATAAGAGGAAAAATCGTAGAAAAGGAAACATACTGAGTCTTGATACAAAAAGAAAGTAGATGGTTCAAGGTAACAGATATAAATAAAGTGTGTGTTGCACTTGCTGGAACAAAATTTTTGGCTATAATAATCCAAGAAATTGGCAACATGTCCAAACAAATCGTGTTTTTGGTTTGGCCATGTTACCAATTTCTTGGCTTATTATAGCCAAAAATTTTGTTCCAGCAAGTGCAACAAAATGCATATATGCAGTACATTGTGAAGATAGCCGATGTAGCAGATGCATATTATTTACGATAATTATGTTGTCCTCACTGACATTCCAAGTACTTCTACCCTGTATTAAAAGAAAGTCCCTATCATGGGTACTAGCGAAAATTCAATTTCATTTTCTGATAGGATAATAATAAAGAGGTGGAATTGATGACATATAATCTTGGAATTGTCTAATGTGAATTACTTACATATTATGACACGATGATAACTTATTATGATGTTACGTACATCTTTCTCATTTTCTGCATTAGCATATGTTTTATATTTTCCTTTATCACAATATCAAAATCAGAGAGACGGACTAAAGATACCGCAAAACAGACAACACAAACTGTTCATGTTGCATCTGAAGTTCAAATTACAGACGCGGCTGTCGTCTGAATCGCAATTCCTACGCTTCCAAATTGTTAATTCACAATCAGGCACCATTCAATATAGTGACGGAGCGATTCTGTGTATCGAAGAATTTTCCATGACAAACTGCTGAACATGTATGTATTTTTAAACTAAGCTGAAAACGTAACATTCGTGGAATTGTGGTACGTACGTGACAGAAAATATGTGTGCATTTCTTGGTAATCATTTCGTGTAGGAGCTGGTGTTTGATTATCTAAAACTAGAATTATCTGGCATGTTGACCTTTGTAGACAATAAAAGTTTCAATTTTTCAAATATCTTACAATAAAATGACTCGAAAACAATGAAGCTTTTGCCTTAAAGGTACTGAAGAATGCAGTTGTCATAAAAATATTGAAAATGTTTTCACATTTTTTAATTTTTCAACAAAAATGTATTTAAAAAGGACAATGGGCAAAACACACCCAGCTTTGGCAACAATGTAATTAGTATGAATCGATAGGTCTATGAAAAAGTAGCCTTTTTTTATTATGACACCGTAAAAAAATGTCCTGGTAGTCAAAAGTTAGCACACTGTATAAAAATATCCTGGTAGACAAAATATATGACACATGGGCATATTTAAGTAGCTGAATAAATTCATTTTATAGTACCTTCATTTTATATTATTAGTGACCATAATAATATGCCATATCATACTATACAACCAGATATACTACAAAGCCTGCCGACCATCCTGCACTTGCACTAACTGAGCCACCTCAAAACGGTTTACGGGGGTTGAAGGACTTGCAGTTGCAAATAGTCGATCGAAAGCCGTGGACGGACGGACGTGGGTGCAGCGTCCATACATTTTTGCCCAATGTCCTTTTATTTTTGATATAGTATTGTCCACTACTACTCCACTGTAATGTGTATATGATTGATGGATGTTAACTTCTGCAAATGCAGCGTTGACCAACTAATTTTTAGATACATGTTAGTTTTTTAAACTCCACTTTGGAGCGAAAAAATATCTTTAATGTTAAATCAAATTTGGTGGAGTCCTTTGGAAGTCTTGAACGTATATACATTTCGATGATTCTATATGTATAAATCAAATAATCAAAACATTGAATCAACTTAATAATGCTAAACCAGCATTATTCTGCCTACTTTTGACTTCATTTTCTAAGGTATAATGGAAACAGTTCCTCACAATGTTCTCTGATTAGATCTATGATAATAAAATCTTTAATCTCTAGCTGTAGTTCGAGTACTAAACCTAACACATAAAAACTTAGTCCCGTTCTCTATTAAGTGCTATGTTTGCTAAAGGAAAGCGATAAAACGTCGTCTCTCGGAAGCGGTGCGAATCAATAAAGCCATTTGGCTCAAATAAACCGTTTTTCTTAAAAGTCTCCGCTCAGCGTTTTAATATAAGTAAGTATTATATGACGTTCGATAAAACCATATAAATACTCAGTAATGAGATTTGAACCTAAGATCAATGGTACAGAATGCAAGATTGCTATCATGGCACACAGCAGTCTTATCGTTAGTCAGTCTATAAAAAAAGTAAAGCAAAGTGGTTATTAAAATTCGTTATGCTATCAATACTTTAAAGCAGCATTGTTTGAGCTGCTCGATTCTCATTGATTGTCATTAATTCCGCATTATTATAGTTATTCTTATTATTTTTTGTATGAATTCGACATTACATTATCATTATTTGCATCAATTTAACATACATTTTTAATTTTAAATCAAGCATTGATTATTAATTGCACTATTTTTTATTGATTATTCATTGATTTATTGATTATTAATTCCATTTATTATTATTGATTATTAATTACATTGCACTTTTCTGAATTGAATGTTGTGTATGCTTGTAAAGGGTTGCATATATGTCTTGGAATAAGTATTATTTTAATTTTTTAATGTTTTTATATGTTTAGCTGTAAGTACACCTATTAAATGAATAAATAAATAATACCGAAAACGAGTTCGCAGAGATCTATCATGTTCATTTCATAGAGCAAAACGGCCGACGCAGCCTGTAGAGGAGTAGGCATACAAAGGATATAATACGTGTGCAGGATTTGGCGATGTATTGTGTCATTGTTTATCTATGAGTGTCGTAATTATATAAATATCTTATACTATTTGTTCTTAAGTTAATTTTTGGAATAAACTCATCAACGTCTTTATTAAAATGTCTATATTATAGTTTTGTTATTTACGCACGTTAAACTGCATTTGTGTGCAAAGTCCCCCTCCCCCCCGTGCAAGTATGGCAGAATGATTTGAATGTTATTATTTAACTATGGCTACTCCTTTCCGTGTTTTTCTGTGTGTTCAAATACTTGGGATTTTGCTATCGTACGGCTGTTATGATGATAAGACATATCATCATCATCATCATGTCAGCCGTACAAAGCCCACTGCTGAGCATAGCCCTCCCCCAAGGATCTCCACACCGATCGGTCCTGCAACACTGGCATCCAATGACAAGATAATAGACATCCATGACTGGAGAACAAACGCTCGTATTCATCACACAACATCCCCCACCGGGATTCGAAACCAGGACCTCTCCAGAAGGCGACATCTTGAAATCCGGCTTACAAACCACTCGGTCACGGAGGTAGTTCAAATCCTAGTGATGTTATTGTGGTGAGTCAGCGCTGATTATGTGAGTCACGTCATGCTGTGGCATCGTGGTTGACGTCGTCGTGTCAGGCAATGACAAAGTTTATTCACTTATAGTTTAGCCATCATCATCATCATCATCAGCCTATATTTTTTATTTATTTATTTATTTAATAAGGAACAAACAGTCATACATAATAAAATATGAAAAAATGGGTGCGTGTACTTATGTAGGCGCGTGAGAAGTTATCCTTCTTTGGCATCGTTTAAAATTAGTTTTTAATTGCATGCAAATAATTAATTACAATAAATTAATAAAAAGTCTGGAAAAGGACACAGTCAATAAAGTTCAGTTTTAATTTGAAAAAATAAATAAATAATCAAAATATTCAATTAAAATCGCTACTGAATATAATTTATTAGAACATATGTGATTTGCACTTGTATGAAACTCAAACACGTATTCCGAATATACAAACTAGAAACATGTGGATAAATATTATAAATATGAATACCTATAACTGTTACTTTATTACAAAAAATAAAGATGTGGTTTTTGGTTCTACTACACCAATGGTCAAGAGATGGCGCTGTAGTCTCCTGAATCGCGCTTTGGTTCCGTTGTTCCAGATTAATAAATACTTTTGATATTATAAATATGAATACCTATAACTGTTACTTTATTACAAAAAATAAAGATGTGGTTTTTGGTTCTACTACACCAATGGTCAAGAGATGGCGCTGTAGTCTCCTGAATCGCGCTTTGGTTCCGTTGTTCCAGATTAATAAATACTTTTGATAGGCCTTCACAATGCAGTCGTTAGCACCCACTAAATAGAGATTCTATTTCTATTTTGTTGGTAGATTTTCTTAATGTGCGGTAAACACAAAATTTTAACAGCATGAAGTTGGTCGCTTTAGCGACCAACTTCATGCTGTTAAAATTTTGTGTTACAGTGATGCGCGCGCATCTTAAAATTTCACTCTCATTTTTTCATAACGCGCCTAAAGAAGTATAACTTCAACAATTTCATCGTAACAAACTGACCTAACTGTTCCATAACATATGACCTAACTTATATAATAATGAACTTAATAGAAGTGGAATAACATCATAATTTAGAAAAGAAATTCAGTACAACTATTGAGCCAAATGGTATAATGCAATAAACGAAAGGACAAACCCCCAATCTGCAGTATCAATCACAAACACAGGTGCTGGTCTCTGACTCAACAGACCAATACTCCGACCATTACATGTTCGCCTACCATTTTTTTATACATATTCAAAGATAGGAAAAACACATCAACATCTCCCAAAAACCATTGTAGTACCTACAAGCCCGCCGCATGAACGTATTTCCAGCATAATTAGTATAAGAAGGTGAAATATAAAATATAGATTTAGAACGTGAGGAGGTTCGTGGTATTTTAAATTTAATTAGTTCTAATAAAGGGGCCGAGTCTATTCTATTGTTTTTAATTTTGTAAAGAAAAATTTGATCCCCACTGCTGGGGCACAGGCCTTCCCTATGGATGGAATAGGGAGATTGGGCCATGGCCCACCACGCGGGCCCAGTGCGGATTGGTGGGTGGTAACGACTACAGATGCAGCCGAGACCAACGGCTTAACGTGCCTTCCGAAGCACAGGAACTCGAGATAGTAAATGTTTGGTCACCCATCCAATGACCGACCACTGTGAAAGTTGCTTAACTTCAACGATCGCAGCCGAACGCGCTAACCACTTGCGCCATCGAGCTCCTCAACTTAGTTATATTATAGTTATAGTTTAGCTATAATAATGTTCAATTAAAGAGTAAGTACCTACTGCAACTTAATGTCTAATAACTTAGGCACGCGCATAGATTATTACACTAGAAGTGAGACCTAGTCCTTTTCATCTCGGTAAATATTAAAATATGGTTTTATGAATTCACTAGCGGCCCGCCCTCGCTTTGCTTCGGTATAGAGCTGAAGAGTAGACAGGTTTTGTTCTCAGGCTTGTAGTATACACAATGACATTCATCTATGATTCTTCTTATACCTGCATGCAAAGTCTCAGCCCGATCGGTGTTATTTCAGCTAATACCCAGCTGATAAGGAACCGGGATAAACTCTCGTTTACAGCAATGAACTATTGGAGTACAAAGGCCGTAGCTTGGGAAAACAAATCAAAGATGGCGGTTTTTTGGTACATGCAATTTATATCATATAATCTCGCGAATTACATGGCGGCGGCCCGCAGCGAAACAATGGTTCTTACGGTATAATACCAATAATGGTATGTAATAATCTATCGACCCAAAAAGGCATTAAAGTTCCAGATAGGTCACGTGGCGACGAGGAACGACACGCGCGCACTCGCGAAAAAAAAAAAAAAAACTACGTGAGCTCACGGTTCGACACACATCGCTGGTGGTACCACGTTCCCTCGTTGAACTAAGCGACGATGGCGGTGATGCCTCAGGACGTCAACCCTTGACGTCACAGCATGCTGCACCCTGATGGTAGGGGTCTACAGGCTGACGCCGCAGGCCTGAGCAGGAAGCACGCAGGTCTCAGGAGCTCCTGGGCATTTGAGCACGCCGGTGAAGCCAAAGACCCGAAGAGCCGGAGTGCGGGCGTGGGTGATCACATGTCACACCACGCACGCAGCGACCGCGAGATTATATTGCACTTACTCTAAACAAATTATGGGCAGAAGGCCATAAAAAAACTACAAACTATGGGGCATGGCGGCGTGCCATTTCATCCCCCTGGTTCAGGAATCGGCCTACCAAACATGGTGCCACGAGAACCTTCTAGGTGACGAATTAGTTTGGCGACAAGCGACACAGCCTCCTCGTAGGAATGTCCCCGGGCGACTGTCGTCCGACGCTTAAGTAGGTCAGTAGTGCAACGGCGAGGGATCACGAAAACATCGATCTATCGATGGATACTTGAAATCCGAAATCAAACTTTTACAAATGTACCGTTATAAATTTTAATTTATTTACCAAAAAAAATTACTTTGTTTGATGATCAAAAACATCCATAATTGATAATTTTATGTTTAATAATCAATGAGCAATCACAGTGTGATTGTTTATCGATTGCCAATTGCATCGATAAAGGGTTCTCATGCGCGCAGGCAAATACGTCACTTGACGTTTGGTTTTGTTTTTTTATTGAAAATGTGATTTTCATATTTATTGAAAACAAGCGTGAAATGGAATGAGAATAATTTTCTGAATGCAATGATACCATTAAATCGTAATTTGGTTCGGTATTTATAAAGATATTACGATAAACTCTTTTTACAATGAAATATTATTTATGATCGTGTTTTCAGACACAGCAATGATTCCAGGAATGAATTAGTAGACGAAACATAATCAAGGATGTATGTTCGATCGTAATTAATGGTTGTTAAATTGTGCTACCTATTATTTCATAAGTTATGTACCTATTGTTGACATATTATTTGCGTGATCGCTGGTCTGTGACGTCACGTCGTCAAAGAAAAGTCGTGTACCACGACAGGATCTGTTAGCGAAATATTGAAATTTAAAGTGCTATTTTTTTCAATGAGGCCGGTTTTCATTTTAATTTTTAAACTCTCACTCTACCCAAAAGTACTCTCAAAGTGTAATGTAGTAGTAATGATATAAATAAATTTATCTATACATATAAAACTCAAAAGTGACTGACTGACTGGCATAGTGATCTATAAACGCACAGCCCAAACCACTGGACGGATCGGGCTGAAATTTGGCATGCAGGTAGATGTTATGACGTAGGCATCCGCTAAGAAAGGATTTTGATCAATTCTACCCCGACGCGAAGCGAAGGCGGGCCACTAGTGTTAATATAAGTGCGTGTCTGTACTAGTCGTAAGAAATTTATCATTGTTTATATTCTGTTCATTACTAGGAAGCTCGACTCTCCCCAATGACCAGGATAACGGGCAGAACTTTTATCACGCGAGCCCACTTGTAATGATAATCACTGCAAATGCAGATCACTTGCCTTTAGCACGAAGGAGCTCTACATCAACTTTTTTCGACCCCATCTTTGGACTGAACTCACAGCCACTACGGTAGCTGTCCGATAAATTATTCGAACTAATTTGAAATATGGTTTACCCAAATTCTATTTCCTATATTCTACATATTCAATAGGTAGTTGAATCAAAATTCAATTAATGTTAGTGTGCGTGATTAATATTACTCTATATATACAAAGAAAGTGGCAATACTGATACAAAATGGCTGACGTTAAAAAGATATGAAAGTTATATGAAATTGACATTTTATTATCTACTCTCTGTATGTTAAAGCATCTTATAATGATAACAAACAAAGGAGATTGCTCAAATTGGCCTAAATGCACAAAAATATTGACATACACAGTAATTCTTGGCGTAATTTATAATTTAATTAACAGTCATTAGATTTCAACGGACACCTTTGTATAATATTTACTTTAAAAAGTACTTTTAATTTTACCGGTTTGGAAAACATACGAATCATTTTTAATGGCTATGGGTGTAGTAACATTCAGCCAAAGACAGATCGAAGTTGTTTATATAACATAAAAACAAATCTATTTTGTAAAGATCGATAAAATAAATCATTTTTAAGCATTAACTTTAAAAACAGGCAACTATCTGTTAATCTACATGCTCTATATACCTGAATCTAATCCATAATTTCGTTACTTGGCTTGATTTCCCTAGTTTACTATATAACTTATTTTTTTTATTATTTTAATATGTTCAATGTATATGGTTTATAGAAGTTCTCAGGGGTGTCCGTCAATAATATTCGTTTCTACAGTAATTTATATATAATTTCGAATCTAGGAAACAATTTTTCATGATTATTGGTCTTTAGGCCAAACATGTATGGAAGCTGAGCAATCTCCTTTAATATTTTGTAAGTTTTAGGGCTCCGTATAGGCTGTCCAAATTCTGTTTGCGTAGGATCCTCGAATTCTTCGGTCACATAGCTAGGAAGAAAAACGATAAATAAATAGAAAAACGATACCCTGGAAGTGCTCCTGGTGACAAGAAAAGTACAGGGAAGGCGACCGAGAGGAAGAAGCCTCATGCGCTGGACAGACCAGATCCACGACAATACCAAAACTGGAATCCGCGATGCACTCCACACTGCTGAAGACCGCAACAAGTGGAAAGCGATCGTCCACAAAATAATTCGTGGAGGTCACGACCCTCAGCAATGAGGAGCACGACACAAGGAGGAGGAGGGCTCCGTACTTCTAGAGGAGCTCGATGGCGCAGGTGGCTAGCGCGTTCAGCTTCGATAGTTGAATTTAAGAGCCCTTTCACATTTTTTTGCAAAAAATCGTAATTTTTGAGCGCCTCGTGTACCCCTTAGTTAAGATTTTGACCATTTCCAATTGAAGTAAACAGTTGATTTATTCTTCTTATTGTAAGTTAATGTAGAATATTTGCAAATACTATTTTCCTTTTTTTGTACTGATCGTTCTACCGCAGCTAGTTTACGAAAAAAACGATAATATGCACAATTTCAAACGCCTGAATCTCTAAATAATGTTCAATAAATTAAATCAAATTAATTACTACAACATCAGAAACATATTTTTGTTGGAAAATATTTTATTACAATTTTGATTTTCTATATCATTAATTATCAAAAAAGACATCTAATCTACATGAGTTTTCCCAAAAAATAATTCAGGTTTACCTCGTATTTTGATATTGAATTAAATAGAATTATTATCAAAAACTTTCATAAAACTAATTTACCATCATTGAACTACTAAAATATGTATATATTTTTATAATTAGTTCATTAATAATTATTTTATAAGACTCGAAACATCACCCGTAAAATGCAATATTACTAGTGCAAATCTACCTACGCGTCGATCAGTACGGCACCGGCGCAATTTTGTAAAAGGGCTCTTAAGAAACTTTCGCAGTGATCGGTCATTGGATGGGTGACCAAAAATCTTCTATCTCGAGTTCCTCCGTGCTTCGGAAGGCACGTTAAGCCGTTGGTCCCGGCTGTATCTGCAGTCGTTAGCACCCGCCAATCCGCTCTGGGCCCGCGCGGTGGGTCATAACCCAATCTCCCTATTCCATCCATAGGGATTGCCTGTGCCCCAGCAGTGGGGACATTAATAGGCTAATGATGATGATGGTTAGGGATCGCAACAGCACACATGCTATAATCTTGTTGCAGTAGCAGCAATGGTGATTACTAAACGCTATACTAGTTTATTAAAAATAAGCGGCCAAGTGCGAGGCGGACTCGCCCATGAAGGGTTCCGTAGCAGCAAGTAACTTAATATAAAAGTTCTTGTAGTTCGTTGTAACTTTGATCAATGTTTTAATAATAGTGTATTTTTTTTAATTTTTTTTTATTTATTACCATATTAAAAATATCATTAAACAATGGCATGCGATAACATCTAAAACCACTAAGGTTTATACTGCGCTATCGGAGTTTACATTTTTATTGCATAACTGAAAACATAGTATTATGTACAATGTTCTTATACAACTGAGTTACAGCAAATTAAGAAAGTAATCTTTCAACTTACAACTAACATTCATATTTGTGATGCTGTCTTGTAATTCTGGCGGCAATTTATTAACAAGTCGGGGCAAAAGGTGGGTAGTTGTACGCTCACCGTATGCAATGTATATTGCGGTTTTCGATTTATAACGTATTAAAATAAACGTCTTACTAGATCTCGTTCAAACCAATTTGCGGTGGAGGTTTGCATGATATTAGTATTTTTTTTAGTTTTATCATTCTCTTATTTTAGATGTTACGGGACATACACACACACACACACACACACACTTTTTTCCACTCTCTCTCTCTCTCTCTCTCAGTGTCTCTTGCGCAAACTATTGCGTTTAGAAAAAAATGATATTACAAACCTCCATATCATTTTTGAATACCTATCCATAGATACCCCAGATTTCTGGGTTTGATGAGTTTGAGATGAGAGAGTGTCAGTTCTAAGTATGTTTTTTATTTCTGTTTTTGTGTGAAAATTTCATACATCTACTTACCAAGTTTTAACAGTATAGTTCTTATAGTTTCGGAAAAAAGTGACTGTGACATACGGACGGACAGACAAAGAGACATGACGAATCCATAACAGATTCGTTTTTTGCCATTTGGCTACGGAACCCTTAAAAAAGGCAAAAAAAATATTGATCTACTTATTTATATGACAAATAACAGATCTTAGCGTAAGTAAGCATTTTAATTTGTTTAGTTGTTGATTTTATTTATTTTTAAGCATTTAACTGCTAGATGTTTAAATCTAAAGAAAAGTTTACTAGAAATGCACTGACCATTATGCTACCACGGCCCTCTTAGCCGCGTCGAAATTTTCCTAGCCTTAGGTTGCAAGGCAGCGCCATCTCTTCGCATTGTAGGCAACCCACAATGTCAAATGAATACTTTTTCAAGTAATAAACATTTGAAAGAAGAATAGCAATTATAGTTATGATTTTATTTATTTTTAAGCATTTAACTGCTAGATGTTTAAATCTAAAGAAAAGTTTACTAGAAAAAAATCCACGCGGACCAGGCAGCGGACGGGACTCGAACCCGCATCCTTCGCAATCCGGGCAAATGCACTGACCTTTATCCTACCACGGCCCTCTTAGCCGCGTCGAAGTTTTTTAGTTGGATTTGTTTAGTCTCAATCCGAATCAATTTAAAAAATGTGTTCTAGAAATCATAGGCCAAGCGCTTTGATGTAATAAGTTATTTTTTAGCTTTATTTATTTAATTAAATGTGTACTTGCTAATATCTTATATAATTGATTTGCTTATGTTTTGTTTTTATTGTAATGTAATATAATTTCATTAATGTAATATATTTAAATCAATTGTAAGTAATTTTATCTAATTTATATCTGAATAAATAATGAATTTAATTTAATGCAATGTAACAGTTAATATCGATATATTGTCCTTTGTTTTATATAAGGAAATTTTTCGTGTATGCATGTTAAGTGTTGCAATCTTGATCGATTTGTCAATTATTAATAAGTTAGTACTTTGTTGATTGTAACATGTTATGTATACTGAATAAATAAAATAAAATTAATGAATATGGTCTCATACCTTTGGTTTCTTAATAATTCATTAATCTCTGCATACATGCGTCAGTTTTGGTGCTTAATATTAAATGGATAAATACATAAAGGACCCCTGAAACAACAGATTAAATTCTTCATTGTTTGCCAGCCTTCGATCCGTCACTGGAAGGCATGCGGCCGTCAAATGCAAGCGCTGCTTACGTGATTAATTATACGGAACCACTTGAGAGGAAAAAGAATCGGATGCCAATAACTCCTATAAGGGAGAATTATGAAATAATAATAATAATCGATTTATTTCTCTCAAGAATGGTTACAAAGTCTTATATTTTAAAATACTAAAAGAACTACATATATCACAAATCACTTAAAAAGAAACAATTTACATTTAGATATAAAACTAAAACTACACTAAAACTAGACAAAAATTAAAAATATTTAAAAAATAGCTGCCATAAGTCTTCCCCGTCGGCAAAGGTTCCCAGGACGCTGGCGGCATTTCCCCGCTGAATGGCGAGGCTTATGCGCTGGGCGAAATAGCCGCCAGCTCTGCGGTCTCCAGTGGTCTCCACAATCTTTTCGCTATATCTTTGAAAAGATGATGGGCACCGGATCCCCAGGGTCCCTGAGTCTCGACTCCAAACGCCGCAAATGTGAGGTCTCCACTGAGGCAATCATACTTGCGGCGCTTAAGGGCCTTTTTATTAAAATACAAAGTATAATTAGCAAATAATTTTAACCTTTCCTGAGACTGGTGTCTGCACTAGGTTGTGAAACCTGTCTTACAGATCACCAGGCTCCCACTGCGCCGGTCATCACATTCATACTAAACTTTAGTATTCAATAAACTCATTTTCACGAGAGAATAAACGATATGATATATATAATACTTAAATTAATGACTAATTTAACGCTAATAAGTATTCTGAGCTAATTTCGAGCGTACCCTAATAACGTCATTTGAATTGCATTCGATATTAAATGAAACAAGTGTACCCATAGCACGAACCATTATCGAATTCGAATAGTTTGCCAGTGCTAAATGTCAATGTCAAGTTTTGTATGGAAAGGAGACCCGGCACTTTTCATAGAAAAAATGCTAAACTTGTAAGCAATTGTATTTGGTCTCAATATAAAGCCAAAATTATTTGCTAATTAAAACTACTTTTGCCTTATTTTTAGTGAATCGTGGAAAGATGGAAACCCTAAATCTTCAAGGGACAGAATTTTACTTCAAAATATAACTCAAGTGACTGTAAAAACCATTATTCCTTTGCTTTTTCTAAATAAAAAACCAAATGTCAATTTCACAATCCTAAAATACAAACAAAAATATCATTCGCATTTCGTATCCGCTCCCGCGTACTGTGATTGTGAATGTTCTCTGCTGTGATTGCCTTTTTCTCCGTTATTTCTCTTGACGACCCGGCTACATATAGAGGTTATATTGACAAACCTACGTATTTGACATTGACAGCTAGCTGCTGATGACAAATATTGCCAGACTACGTTAGCCAATTATGAAACACAGATAAAAAATTAAAAAGTATACAACTTTGGCACAAAATGCCGGGTGTCCTTTGAACAGCAGCGTCACAAAGTACATACGTAACGAGAACTAAAAATCAGTACTCATATGACAATGACTTTTCGGACTCGCAAACGTTACGAATTCGATATTGGTTCGTGCTAAGGGTACTGAACGGGTATAAATGTGCTAAAACTACATCTATACCAAATTTCATCTAAATCAGTTAAGCGGTTTAAGCGCGAAGAGGTAACAATCAGACAGGTAGACAGATCGAAAGACAGGCATACAGACAGACATTGTGAAAGCATTTATAATATTAGTTTGGTAGGATTTTTTTTTTAAATATGTAAACAGCGTATATTTAAATTTCAAGCAACAATTGATGTTTTCAGTCCTTTTTAAGATGAAATAGAAATCTTAAACAAAATAGTTTGGAATTGATGCAATACACGTTTAAGTTGGTTGAGGCGTCCAGCTTTTAAAACAGTGTGACCTGCTTTCGCATCAATTCAGCTTTTAAGGATTATTAGCACAATTTTAGATCAAATAACCTAAGTTTTAAAAAAAATGATGTGGTGTCGTGGGACACCAGGTAGGAACGAAGTTCCTTCGGCTAATGTAGAATCGACACAAATTGCAAAAAAAGTCGTGCTCAATTTTATGTAGGTTTTCTTGATTTTTCTCTTAAATTTTGCTGATTAGTTTTTATTTAAGTACAAGAAAGTATTTAGGAAATTCAGTATTTTAGGAAATAATAAATTACTTAAAAAAGAAAGAGGGAGAAAGAAAAAGGTATTATACACTACTCGCTTGTGTATGCGATTGTCGCGCCTGCGCACGTCTCATTTAACGGTTTTATTCCACGCACTTTTTTCCACGGATTTTTTCTTACGGTTTTACTATCACATTTTTTTTCAGGTCGGTCGCGTAGCAAAATCCCTATCCCCTCCAAGCCTGCCGTAAGGAACTTCGTTCCAATTATTACATACCGATGTTACAGTTATGTTAGAATAATTGTGTAGGTTATCGTTAGGAGATCTTCCCCAGGCGGGTGCTCCAATTCGAGAGGAAAGAAATCCGCTGTGCCCTGCCTCTCTCAGAAGATATAAAGCACAGAAGAGGACAGACGGTGGAACGCCTCTTTGTTGACCCGATAAAAGTTTCCCGATAAATATATGAAAAAAGAAAATGCTAAAATCCAACTAGAGCACCAACGCCATCGCCATCGGGTAGAGTTTGCAAGTTAAAGTTTTATATCTTTTTTTTTATTGTTTTCTGCGCAACTTTCTAATTATTATTTTTCTGTAAGTACCGTGTACTAAGTTTAGAAAACTTAAAAAACTTTATTAACAAAAATAAAAACGACTTTATAAAAGCAAAATCAGTAAAAATGCTCACATTTGCTAAAAGCAATGCAAACGGATGTATGCAACATTATGTGAAAGTTTAAAATAACGCATCATACACAGAGAGTGTGGCAAAAAATTTACAGTGGCGCCACGTGGAAATGCGCGCCATTTATCGTCTTAGAAAAAGTTTGCTTCACTACTTATAAATTCTACTGTTTTCTCGCAAATGTGTTGAAAAACGTTGTAGGTATGATATTTTTGCAAAATTGGTATTTACAAACTCTGCAAAATTGGTATTTACAAAGGTAGTCTAAAATATATATGAATTCAGCTTATTCTGCATTTAAGTAAACTAAAAGTTAGATATAAGCTCGCTTAATCATATCAGCTGGTACTCAAAAAACCTGATCTTATATCATGTTGATTTTAACTATACAAACATTTGAGGGGCTCAGGGGAAAAACAGGCTTAGTTCATTTTTTCTTAAATAGTTTTTTTGGAACCTTTTTGCCCACAAAAATACTTATTACCTCTTATGGCTATCACAAAAAAGGATAAAACTTCATTTTTTCCGTACTTCTGTCCAAGACTGTTAGGTAGGGTGTTGTAATCAAATAGCAGATATTTTTGTTATTATGCCTTTTTTATTCAGAAAATTATTACATGTACTTATAGTATACTATTAAATTTACTTTTAAAATCAACTGCTTGCATATGAGCATATTTTCTGAGTCAGAAATAAAATGCAGTCGTAGCTGTAATAGGGTATATGACAGTATTTAAAATAAAGTGCCAATTGTTAGCATCTGTGTTTAGAGTGAATATTGGCAGGGGTTTTTACTATTTTTACAAAAAAAATATTCTAAATTTTACTAAAAACCCACGAAAAAGATAAAAGTTTTCTTATCTATTGTCACGTGACCCAAAATGCTTGGGATTGGCGGAGCCTAATTGACTTCACACACAAGTGAACTTCCGGTTAAAGTGACATTACATTGTATCGTTTGACGTTTTAAAAACAATCGTGTGACGTCACACACTAGTAGGACACCATATTGTCCAGAGAAACGTTTTCGCGGCAACTTGAAAATGGAGTTGTTGATTTGGCTATTTTTACTGAAATACACAACAGAATGAAGAATATCCACTTTTTACGGACTCCATAAACATTAGTCAATAACGTGAGATCGTTTTCTAAAACTTGTCAAATACCCTATTGCTTGTACTGTAAAATTTGATCAATGTGACTTAGCCTGTTTTTCCTCTTATCCCTTTATTTGTAAAACATTAATTTAGACATTTTAAATAAATGTATAAAATGAGTACTAGTGTCAAAAACACATTATTTTACGCAATATTATCTTATAAATAATGAAAATAAAAAAGAAACAGTTGAATAAGTTCAACCTCTCTAAATACTTCATATCGTTATTCATATCGCAGGCACATCTAAATTGCAAACATTTGAAACTTCGTTCGAAACGCACAAACACAAATTTGCTTTTAAACTCCGCACTTACATAGAGTGGCACTTTTATATCTCTAATTTGGTTTATTAAGCAACATTTAGCGTTGCAGTGAACGCTGTCCGAGTCACGAGCCCAATTTACTGGCTCGCTACTAACTTTAGATTTATTTACGATTACAACATACTGAGGCGAGGACCGAATAGCAATCGTGAGGTGGGCCTTTTTGTTCAACCCCCTTAATTTATACACAGATAAAGCTTTATGTGTTCACAATGTGTACAAAACGGACTTTTGTTCGGTGCAACCGTTGTAAAATTTTCTCGAGTTAAAGTGATATATTGGACCATTGCTGTTATAGCAGTCCCAATGTTGGACAAAAGCCTAATCTTAACTTTATCTAAAAACCTAAAAAAAAGTTTTACTAGAAAATAAAATCACGCGGACCAGGCAGCGGGCGGGACTCGAACCCGCACCCTTCGCAATCCGGGCGAATGCTTTTATTTCAATGTCTGAGAAAGGCGTGATGTGCAGCTTTTTTCGCCGCCTTGAGTTGCAATGCTTCTAGCTATAGCGTCTAGCTTCAGGTAAGGCGTAGTGAAAAATATGTATTCAATATCGGAATAAATAAAAAAAATGTGAGCCGTCACGGGACGCCTGGCGGATGTTAAACACTACCCGGTTTCTGATAAATACACTCGGAGAATTGCTCGGGATGCATGCGGTAAAAAAATGACATAGATCCTTCCTTGAAGGGCGCTGGCGCTGTACTGATCGGCGTTTTTTTTTGTGAGTGTGTATGCTGTTGGTCGCAGATGACCTTTACAGCGTCACCGGGTTTGGGGACGACGAGATCCTAAGGGAAATTCAATCGTGGTAGAATCTCTAACGGGGATCCCGCGGCTTCGCATTAAGCAGTATAGGAGGTATTCGCAGGACTATTTTAGCGGATATTATGCTGTAAAGCGTCCGTAAGAGTTGCGGGGTCCTCGGTGGTCAGCCACTGGGGGGTCCGTAACACTTGCGGGAGCCAGGTGTGAGGTCCGTTCAGCGGTGTACCTTATAAAGGCGCCGTCGTCTGTAAAAAGATTTTTTACCTGCGTCATAAAAAAAAGGGAAATTCAAGCCGAAAATGCGAGGCGAGTGCCTCTAGAGGTATTCAAGGCGGATGGCATCTCCCCACGGGAAGATCCTCTCCGTCTGTAGCCTCTAGACCACTCGAACCTGAGGGAGTCGGCTCAACTAGAGGGCGTCTATGAGACTCGGACCTCGGCTCTAGTTATCCGTTGTCGTGGGTGATCGGCGAGTAGTTCAGCACTGCTAATATTGCATTTTACGGGCGAGCGTCTCCATGCCAGAAATCGGTTTTACGTGCGCCAAAAGATGTTTCATATCAAAAGTGTTGTTTATTAGAAATTCGGTTGTATATTATTAGCTTAAGCTGGGATTTTGGGATTTATCGAGCGCGACAGAATAATATAAGGGGGCAACTTTGTACCTTGTGAAGTACTTCTACCATACCTGAGCCCTTTATATAGGATCGAATGTCTAGGGTAGCAACAAAAAAAAAAGTCAACATACGGCCATGACTTTTGGTTGCATCCAAATCTTCAGTCGTTTGAATAGGAGCTACTGGAAGGTTCGCGTTTTGTCGAAAGTTGAGAGAATAAAATCTATAGTAGTCATCATCATCAGCCTATTAATGTCCCCACTGCTGGGGCACAGGCCTTCCCTATGGATAGAATAGGGAGATTGGGTCATGACCCACCACGCGGGCCCAGTGCGGATTGGTGGGTGCTAACGACTGCAGATGCAGCCGGGACCAACGGCTTAACGTGCCTTCCGAAGCACGGAGGAGCTCGAGATAGTAATTTTTGGTCACCCATCCAATGACCGACCACTGCAAAAGTTGCTTAACTTCAACAATCGCAGCCGAACGCGCTAACCACTTGCGCCGTCGAGCTCCTATAGTAGTAATCATTTTAAATTAGACAAAAGTATAAATAAATATTAAATTAAGAGTTACCGTTATATTTTTATTTGATAAGCATTTAACTGCTAGATGTTTCAATTTAAAGAGAAGATAACCAGAAAAAAAACACGGCGCAGACTAGGCAGCAGATGGGACTCCAATCCGCACCCTTCTAAATTTTTTTCTAGTAATCTTTTCTTTGGAGTTACCGTTTAAAGATTCGATGTATTTTTATTTAATAAATCTAGTCTGTTGGAAAATTAGCTATTTCAAAACAAGTATTTTACAATATATTGTTTTAAACTTTCATGGTCACTAACATTATAGTAATATAAGTTATTTACGGGATTGTTACCATATACCTTGTTTTTAGCGAGTTTCCGATATTTTGGCACTGTTGCAAGCGCCATGATCACGGAGTAACTGAAGTAATTTCGGGTAGGCTGTTATTGGCAGACATATCGGTCTACCCTCCGACGAAGTCGCGTTCGATACCCGTACTGTTCACTGTTCATGGCCCTTGCAACAGTGCCGAAATATCGGAAACTCGTTAAAAACAAGGCACATGGTAACAATCCCGTAAATAACTTATATTACTATAAAGAATTTTACAAGTCAAAAGTAATACTTAATGACTAAATTATAATACAATCAGCTTAATTCTCTACATCACCCCTTTCTCAGGGGATAATCGCATTGGATGAAGCCTGTAAGGCCCCAATGGCCATAGGCGTCCCCACAGAACACAAAAAGAGGTTAGAAGGGTGATTATATACCATTTTTATGGAAACCGATATCGCCGGCTTTCCCTAACTACACTTCCACCTAATAGATGATAGCCAATCAAACGACGCGACAAAAAACAATCAAACCAATCAGCGCACACACCGGAGAACAAATACGCAATCAGAACCAAGTTTTGGTTAAGTTAGGAGCATTTGCTCACACATAATTGTGGGGCGCCTGCTTCGCCCACAAGGCCTTTCTAACTTCTTTTTGTGTTCTGGGGGCGTCTCCCACGGATATTTTGAAGTGAAAACCTCTTTAGCGGCGTTGTACACTTTTTTGTAATGGGTAAAATATGTTAAATTCGCGTCAGGACACGTGGCCTGATCGAAAATTCGTAAGACGAAAACAATAAAATTGGAAAGGTTGTTGACTTTCAATATATTGGACGAAACATAGTTATATTTTATTTTATCGTATTATAATAATAAGTCTCTCACTAGGACGTCCAGGTGGCAGCTTTATTGCGAAGAAAAAGCATTTTTTTTAGAATAGATGGCGCTAGGTGCGCTTAAATGTCATTCATGTAAGTTGATTTTTCTGAGAGATATTTTTTTTAATGTAATATAATTGTCATATTTGCGTACGATAGCGCAATAAATAAATATTGTATTCTACCACATAAATGATAGTACTGTTATGCTTATAATTAAAGCAATTTGTGCAAAATTATTCCCTAACCATTCCAAAATATCAAAACGTTAATATTCAAGTTTTCACTTCTGCCGGCACTCCCGGAGTGCAACCTGTCATTGTTTTAAGTCTGTAATAGGTGAGAGACTGACATTACCCTGCAGCTGACTATAGAGTGTCCATAACAATTTCACATCCTCTCCCCCGCTTCGTAGGAAACAAGAAAAAAGCGCGATTCATATTCCAAAGCGCTACCTATTTACAAAGTGTTTTGATAAAACTTAAATGTATCTCTTCTAAACAACCGTATACGGTATACTCCAACAAGTACCAAACTAAGATTCCACATACTCTCAAAATTGCGAAGATTGAAAAAGCTCTCTACAAAACAGGCGCTTTGAAGGAGCGTCACGTCTATCATTTACACAATGGGCTTCTAAGACTTAAATTAAACTTTGACAATACATTTAAAAAGTTTAAAGTGAAAAATTCTCAGAGTACAACACAAAGAAAGCGTTCTAGAAAGTTATCGTAGAATACAAAGTCTATGTTTTAAACTATACGGCACGGCGGTTAATCCATGAACGCAGAGCTTTTTACTGGCTCGTCTTTAATCATCAAAAAATAGTGCCTAATTGATTAAAAAAGAAAATGGGAATCTAACCTAAACTTTTGGTTACCGATTGTATATTTTTAGGTGATCATTTACCTTATATTTTTTTTTATTGAAGATCATTTAAGTATGTTCCTTTTTTATTGTATCTTATTTTCACGGAATGTACACGGTGAAATAATGATACAAATGCAGTGACACTGATTATATTATTATAAACCAGTATTAAATAGCATACCATGTGCTTCTAAAAATAAGAAATAAAAAAAATCAATTACATTTATATTTTTACTAGCGGCCCGCCCTCGCTTCGCTTCGGTGTAGAGCTGAAGCGTAGACTACAGTTTTTGTTCTCAGGCTTGTTTTATACACAATGACATTCTTCTATGATTCTTCTTATACCTGCATGCAAAGTCTCAGCCCGATCGCTTTAAAATTGACAAAGTTTCATAGAAACTTTCATTCCCTATTTTATCCCCTTGGGGGTAGAATTGATCAAAATCCTTTTTTAGCTGATGCCTACGTCATAACATCTACCTGCATGCCAAATTTCAGCCCGATCCGTCCAGAGATTTGGGCTGGGCGTTGATAGATTACTACGTCAGTCAGTCACCTTTGAGTTTTATATATATAGATTATAAAAAAACTGAAGATGGTATATTTATCTTTTCCAAACTTCTATTGACATCACGTCGCTCAATTGTTTTGCCTTCCCAGAATCTCTCCACTAACATTTGAAATTTATGGTATGGTATTAAAGTTGAAATTGACTTTTAAGTATTATTACGAATCGTTTGTATGGGAGTAAAGAAAAGTTTTGTTTTTTGACATTTTCAGGCATTTTTTAAATTTTTCTCTTCGTAAGAACCATCCTCGTACTTCAAGGAATATTATAAAAAAAAATCTGCCAAATCGGTCAAGCCGTTTTCATGTTATGTCGTGACAACGGAAAACGGGTTTCATTTTTATATATATAGATTTTTTTAAGCATTTAATTTTCTTTAGATATAGACATGCTTAATAATAAAAAAATATAACTATAATTGCTATTTCTTCTTTCAAATGTTTAATATCTGTAAAGGTATTCAATTGACATTGTAAGTTACCTACAATGCGAAGAGATGGCGCTGCCTTGCAGCCTAAAGCTGCTAGACAAATTCGACACGGATAATTAGGGTCGTGGTAGCATAATGGTCGTTGCATCCACCCGGATTGCGGAGGGTGCGGGTTCGAGTCCCGTCTGCTGCCTGGTCTGCGTAGATTTTTTTCTAGTAAAATTGTCTTTAAAATTTTGTTACTGGTAATAAAATTAATTCTAAACATGTCTAATAGGGTATTTGATAAGTTTTAGAAAACAATCTCACGATACTGACTAATGTTTATTGAATTCGTAAAAAGGATATTCATCATTCTGTTGTGTATTTTAGTAAAAATAACCAAATCAAAAACTCCATTTTCAAGTTGCCGCAAAAACGTTTTTCTGTATTATGGCGTCTTACTAGTGTGTGACGTCACACGACTGTTATTAAAACGTCAAACGATACAATGTAATGTCACTTTAACCGGAAGTTTACTTGCGTGCGACGTCATTTTAGGCTCCGCCAATCCCAAGCGTTTTGAGTCACGTGACGATAGATAAGAAAACTATTATCTTTTTCGTGGGTTATTTAGTAAAATTATGAATTTTTTTTTTGTAAAAATAGTAAAATCCCCTGTCAATATTCATTCTAAACACAGATGCTAACAATTGGGACTTTATTTTTAAAACTGTCAAATACCCTATTGTAACTTGAAACACAATCTTATTATACGTCTTGATTTTTAGGTCAAAAAGTCAAAGAAGATCTTAAGGGATATATAAATTGAGTACCTGCAATATGCTACCGTATACACCCACACTAGAACAACGACTTTTATGAAACCATTATCAGAAGTAACATTATGAAAGTAATAAAAGGCTTGTAGGAGACGTTGTTTTATATTAACCGGGTAAAGCTTGTAGTCTTTGTTTATTATTGTGAAATATAGGGTTGGAGGCTTTTACAGTTTGCTGGATTGTAAATGTATCAGTATTCTCATTCAGGAGAGACAGAATACAAAATAGGACTTAATGTACTATCGCGGAATTTTGCGCTCCGTCATTTGGCGAACAAAATTTTTTGAACGGTTTTCTACAGTAGTTTTTACTACGCCTTCGCGTCGGACGCGCCGCCGGGCCGCTGCACAAAAGTAACACAGAGAACATTTCATTGATTGAATAATGAATTGAATTGCATTTGTTTTAGTTGCAATTTGTCGTCCGCATCGTGATCGCGACAGCACCATACGAAAAAGTAAGACAGCGATAATTACATGTCTATGAATGATTTTTTACTACGCCGCTACCGCAAGCGATTATGGCATTATGGGTGACAGAGCGGGTCTTTCCGCGAGTGTACCTGCAAAATGATATATTTCTTATCAAACCTAAACTATTTTTATATTTTCGGTTCTCTTTTTTAACAAGCTATAAAAGTTTGTTTATTTTAAATGATTTTTATTTCGTAATTTAATATATTTCGCCTTCTCTGAACGTTGTTTTTTTGTGTAGTAATATCTTTTTAATTATGTTACTCCCACAAGTATATATCATAAATGGTATTTATATATCTATATTTATATGTGTATGTTTATGTATGGTTATATGAGTATTTTATATATGTGCATCAATTTATATTTAAGTATTATTATTTTATTGCTGTTATTTTGATACTGTTCATTTTTTAGCAACTTTGCTCTATCGCCATACTATTTGTCTCCAACAATCATACTGGTTGACTGGTAGAGAATGCGTATGGCATTAAGTCCGCCGTTTGCTTATGTTTGCCAATAATAAAAAAATGGTGCATTCCACCAGAGGAGGTCCAAATCGGATAGATCTATATCTAGGACCAAAGTACTTATCACGACTAATCAAATGAGCCCAAACACGATGCGGTTACGTCGTTTTATTTCAAAGATCCTATGGCCACCTTAAAGCTTCATCATCAGACCCTGGTTACCATAAAGGATCAAAGTACTTATGAAAACGAAACAGACGATCCCAAACTCAATGGGACTGTGACATGTAATTATGGACTTCCTAAGGCCATCTTCCAGCTCTACTGTCAGACCCTGGATACCATCTAGAGACACAGTACTCGTCAAGACGAATCAAATGAGACTAAATTGATGAGATTGCTTTGTTTCAATACAGAGTTTTTATTGCTACTTTCTAGCTTCATCGTCAGAACAGCATGGTACCATAATATTGCATTGTCACCAGACTTACATAGGCATGGCAAATTTCAGCTGAATCTGATAACAAGAAGTGGTCAAAATTCAATATCGTTTATTCAGTCTAGGCTGTTACAAGCACTTGTGAATGTCGAAAAGCTACGCCATCGGTTCGCAAATCTACGGCGGGAGACCTTGTACTGAGAAGAACCGGCAATAAACTCAGCAAGGGCTGTTTTTTTCTCTCTGTGTTATATACAGAGTCGTCAATTTGAAAAATGACTTCAATATGAGATAACTCATGAAGTCACTTTCCATTACAAATGTCAAAAAATAGTTTACAAATTTTGAAGCTACATATTACTTTACTTGTAGCTTGTAATAAAGGCATAATTTTTGTTTCCTTGGCGTGTTTCAGGTGTATTCAATATCCGAGTATGAAATTCGCTCGAAATTCGCCAAATTAATTAAACCTAGTTTATCTTTATTTCATGCAGGCTAAGGTAAAGTTTTATTTAAAAATACTTCTTAATAAATAAATGAAGTTTCTTCGAAGGCTAAATATATATTTGTCTAAAATGGAGTCAGATTCATGCTCGAAGCATGAACACGTCATAAATGTTTTTGTCGGTGGTTACCAAGATATTTTTTTTAAATAAAATAATTTATTCACATAACAATACCATTTTTAATTGTAGTAAATTTCACTTGCTACTTCTAAGAAACGAAGTGAGCAGAATAAATGCTGCAGAAATGCGGGAGTAGAGAAGCATGGTAAATGTTAAACTGAGGGACATGATAAGGATTGATCGTGATAAGGGAAAGGCTGGTTTGATAGAAGCCATGGTAAAAAAAAATGCAAAAGGTTTCTACGGTGGTTTTATGCTGTGAAATAAAAGGTTGAATTGCTAACAATATCATTGAGAGCTGTGTTTCCAGGTCCAATTTTAAAAAATCGGGAGGCGTTATAGAAAAAAACAGTAGATATATGGAAAGAGCTACAAGAAAACATAATAGATGCAGAGGCGTACTTTTTCCGATTTGCACTCCCTCCCCCCCTAGAATTTGGAAAATCAAATCAATATATAAGCCAGCAACGAATGTGTTTCTGTGGCTTCTAGCGCCCATCAAAGCTCGTTTTTTTTAGACAATAACATTAATTTTATAATAATTAAGATTGCGGAAAATGCAACTCAACATGCAATTTCAAAAAGGAAAATCGTGTTTTAAGACAAACAGTAGATTCGTGTTGAAAAACAGTAGAACAGGAGAAATTTCAGGAAAACAGGAGATCTCCTGTAAAATCTGGAGACCTGGCAACACTAATTGAGAGTTGAGCTGAGGACGGAAGAACTGGTTGGATTGTCCTATATTTAGATCAAACCACATCAAAGATATTTATCAATATTATTTCAGTAGAAAATAAATTTATTCGTACACGTTTCTTCGAAGATGCTGTAGTAAAATTTTATTCCACTTCCGACGACAGCATTTATTCAAATCGGGTTAACTTAATATGATTCACTAGTGAAGAGCCAATTCTTAAATCATTCAATCGCTGTATCAAGATAATCTATAGGGAAAGGAAATAAGCAGTCTACTCGAATAGCTGCATCGAAACAGGACCCTGTCTCTGAAAGCAATTGATATTCAGTATTCAGACGGGATCGGCGCTATGGTATAATGTATCATCCAATATTACGGAATTTGATTCATGGATCTAGTGCCCACTAATCGCATTTCGATTCTGGAACAACTATATTGCACTCGGTTTGTGTTCAATCAGTGCATCAACTCTATTTAATGTATTTTGGTCCAAACTTCAAAACAATAGCGTCAGTGGAAAAGAAAAATCACTTATATGCCACTTTGATATTATGATTTTAATAAGGTTTTTTTTTCTGCGTTGATCTGTTTATGTTTCTTTAAGGTTTGAGTACTTTTCTGACGCTTAAGCAATTGAAGATTTTTATTGTTCACAACGCTGAAGCGACATAAATTTTGGTGTTCTTTGTACCAATGGCGATTTCACCCTAGTATTTGGATGTTTGCTTAACAAAAAATTGTATGGCGGGCCGAGTGATTTTCGCTTAAGCGTCATTTAATTCGTAAAGTAAAGGCACTATGTAACTTTTTAATAAGAGAGAGAGAGAGAGAGAGAGATTTTATTAACCATTAATTGTTACACAAGTATTACAACAACAATGAAAGAACACATAAATATTAACATAAAAAACAAAATTAAAAACTAACTTAAAACTATAAAAGTAAATTATTGGTTAACCAGGACCATGTTTTATTTTCAGGCGCTACTTCTCATTTACAATGAGTTATGATTTCTTTTGTAAAAAAAAATACTTTCATCCTCGTTTCTTTAAAACTTTAATGAATCGCTCAAACGCCACTTTAGTAGATTTAGCTTTTCCACTGACGATATGAACTGTACCATAAGTGAGCTGAACTGAACTTGGTTGATGGAGCACAGTAGATTTTTCCCCAGTTGGAGTAACTAAGTTTCACCTTAAAAACGTATAAAACTTAATAATTCTACTTATTTATGAGCAAACAATAACAATAATGATTTATTCCCAAATTTTACAATAATTTACAGAGTTCTAGCCACCACACTAGGCTTAGCCTATCCTGTGGGGGGAGGATTTTGATATACCATGCCATCTGAATATCACAAATATTTTCTATTAGTAAGTATTAGAACAAAATTTGCTTTAAATGCGTTAAAATTAACAAACATTGATTAGATACCTGCCGAAAAATACATACTATAAGTATTTTTTTCGTATTTTTTCACTGAGTTCTGCGGCAACTTGACTTTTTAACGGTCCGCGCGTGACTGTAAACCAAGAAGTGCTTGAGTGGAGTTCAAGCACTTCTTGATTGGGATACATTTTTAGCGAACGTAGTGTAATCTAGACCACTGTGAAGTTATTTTTCAAACAAGGAACAATGTTAAGAACAACTAGAACAACTTGGAACAACTAAAAAAATATTGAATTTCCAAACATGGGGGGCTACCATAAAAATTTTTTTTTGTCTGGCAGCTTCAAATTTGAGTTTTTTCAAATAATACTTTGGAACAATGTTAGGAACAACTAGAACAACTTGGAACAACTAAAAAAATATTGAATTTCCAAACATGGGGGGCTACCATAGAAAAACGGCTTTTCTTGTCTGGCAGCTTCAAATTTTAGTTTTTTCAAATAATACATTGGAACAATGTAGAACAAACATAGAACAACCCAGAACAACATCGATAATAATAAAATTCAAAAAGTGGGGGGCTAACTTCACAGTGGTGTAATCTAGGGTATTTAATATCGTTGGTGTTACAGTATACTTCAATAAGCAGACTGTATTTGCAAGAGCAACCTATAGGAATAATGTAAATCAAGCACCACCAAGCTCGCTGTGCTGTATGCAAAGGAAATTGCTTCCTAATTAGAAGGTCCAGTCCGACTCAAATTCGATTTGGCTAAATGCACTCACAGCACTGACAAAGGGAATGTCTCGACACTTGCAACTTCCACAAAGGGATAGGACTGTTTTGTTTTGAGTTGCGAAGTCAAATGGAAGTAGTTAAAATTCATTACTTGCGCGCTGCATGAAAGCGGGATCGAGGCAAACTGCTTTTTAAAGTTCCGTACTTTCAAAGAAAAAATTGAACTTTTGTAGGATCACTTTCTTGTCCATCGGTCTGTCAAGACCCTTTATCTCGGGAACGCGTGGAGATATTGAGTTGAAATTAAAAACCATAAACTCAGATCTACGGTCCTTTAAAGCTGTGCAAAAATCCAATTCCTAAATTAGCGAATAAAAGATACACCCGTTTATTTGTCTGACTGTCAAAACCCTTTATCTCGGGAACGTATGGAGGTATCGAATTAAAATTTAAGCCACATACTCAGGTCTGCGTTCCCTTGAAGCAATGAAAAAATCAAATGTCTAAGTTAGCGTTAAATTTACGGGATTGTTACAATGTACCTTGTTTTTAGCGAGTTTCCGATATTTCGGCACTGTTGCAAGCGCCATGATCACAGTTGCGCCATGATCGCAAGCGTCAGGATCAAAGTTACTCTGCGATCATGGTGCTTGCAATAGTGCCGACATATCGGAGACTCGCTAAAAACAAGGCAAATGATAATAATCTCGTAAATAACTTACTCGTATATTACTATAATGTTAGTGACCATGAAAGTTTAAAACAAAATATTTAAGTTAACGTTAATAAAACGACATGGCCATTTATGTTGCGTTCCTACAAATTTGTACAGAACCCACCCACGGTGGGGAGTCCAACTAGCACTTTGGTTTCCGATATTTCTTTCCGAATAAAAAAAAATCCAAGATCGTCATCATTATACTGAATGTGAGTTAAAGTTAATATTCTAAAAGTTGTGTACAACTTTCAAGAGTTTCGGCCTTTAGTACTTAGGTAGGTCTGGAAAAAGTTTTAGTACATAATCAGACCTTTCCTTAAGTTGATTTTCAAGCAGTTTTTCATACTGTTTAAACGTAGATGTACCTACATACTTATTCTTTTTACGGGCAAAGTTCAGCACTTTGGGTGAGTACTGGATATTATTACTAATGAAGAAGCCCAACTTCAGATGTTCTATGCAATAGACTTGTGAAATATATTTACCAAGAAGAATAAATGAAAGAACATTGAAAAGCTTTTGCCAAAGGAAGGAAGCTATATAATTATTATCAGAGACAGTAGAAATGATACCTACGCATATAGTAATTAATGTAGCCACATACATTATTGAACTGTCTGGTCTAGACTGCGAATGCGAACAGATCTAAATATATGCATTGGTAGGTACGTGTCTGAAGTATTTGGATAAACACTTTTGCAGACTATCTGCGTAAATAAATTTCAATTCATCGTTTGAATTGCACGTCTATACTAATATTATAAAGAGGAGAGATTTGATTGTTTGTTTGTATTGAATATGCTCTGAAACTAATGGACCGATTTGAAAAAAATCTTTCAAATTTAGAATCCTACATTATTCCTGATGAACATAGTCTATAGAGTATTTTCAAAAAAGTTGGGGTTCCGTATGAAAACTTCGATAATGTAACCCAATGTGTAAAAACAAAAAAACACTTATATCGAGTATGCTGCGGAATTCATTGCCAATAGAGCAAAGTGTTGTACTAAGGTTTTATAGAGGACATCAATATCTACAAAAAAGTTCACAATGTCATATGTCTGATATATTTTCAAAATTTAACTTAATCAACAGAAAATGTTAACGTTACATCATTTTTTATTTAAAAAATACACTTTCTGAAATTAAAAAATAAAACTAATTTTATTTTCTACTATAAAAAAAATAATAATTGAATCCTAAGGGGATTGTAATAGAACTTTGATAGAAATAAAAAGATAGTTTAACCAAACTTAAAAACCTTTTATTAATAAATTGTTGTTTATCTAATACAAAATCCTTCTCTGGCTCGAACACATGCGGAGATCCTCCTGGGCATGCTGAGGATCAAGTTATGCAGCATTTCTTGTGGTAACCTGTTCCATTCTTGAACAGCAGCTTCCCTGAGCTGCGACACTGTCAGGGGTGGTGGCTGCCGGTTCCAAACAGCTCGCTTAAGAGCATCCCACGCGTGCTTTATTGGGTTTAAGTCAGTAGAGCCGGCAGGCCAGTCTAACCTTGTGATTTCGTATTCTCGGAGAGCAGCATTGACTCTTTGAGATCGATGTGCAGGCGCATTATCGTCAACCAGTACAAATTGGTGCCCATGGTTTACTCGAAAAGGTCTCACGATTCCATCAATAGCAACTATTTTGTATCTGTCTGCCATCATGATAAGGGATTAAAGGCGTTCGAGCCCCAATCATAATACCACCCCAAAAGGACACTGATTTCTCACCTTGCTGAACCGTTCCAGTGGCTGTTCTTGGCTTTCAGAGTCTCCAGGTCTTCTCCAAACACGGACACGTCGGTTATCTGGATGAGTACTGATTCGCGATTCGTCAACGAAGAGGCAGTTTTGCCAAATGTTTTCCTCTTTATCTTCTTTGTTTTGCCGGAGCCTAGCCCACTGTAATCTCCATCGCTGACGTTCCCGTGAATTCAAAGGTGCTCGCCAAGAGCTCCTTGCTTGTAATCCAGCTTTGTGAAAGCAATTCCGAATGGTTTGAGTGCCATCTTCAAGTCTAGAGGCGGCCCATATTTCGTACTTTTAATTTAGTGGCGTTTATTGTTGGGTCACGGGCTAACAGCAACCTGATGTAGCGCTTCTGCGGGGTCGATCAGCTAAATTACCCATGCCGTGGTGCCTCTGCAACGTGGTTACTATACAGGATTGGGATATGGCAACTCTGCGTGCTATTTCTCTCCCTAGGATAGCCTTCTTCCCTCAAAGTTACAATTCTGGCTCGTAAAACACCTGGCGTGGCATTTTTTAAATCACAACTTTCCGTAAAAAATATTTTAAATTCGATAGTATTGACTAAGTCAGATTCCTGAATGAGTGTCAGCTTGAATTGCATGTCTTTTTATATGGAAAAACAATTGAATTATTTTATTGTTTTACGTTCTAATTCTAATTTTAAAATTGAGAATCTTATCAGAATAAGAAATTACAAAATAGTCTTCTGTAGCACAAAAAACAATCTAATTTTCAAAATGATCGCAATTTTTTTTTTGTTTGCTAACCCGGACTTTTTATACACAGGCCTTTAATCTATTTGGCCCCGAATCTATGGATATACGCACTGTTTCCAAGGGGAATTCCGCCATTGCTTGCTCCAAAGATTTTTTAGGAGACTCAATGTCGCCGTGTCGTTTAGAGCAGTCTATGTCCTCTAAAATTGAAAATAATTTGAATTCTAAAGGGTTAAGATCTGGGCATGAGGGCCAGTCTTCAGCTCTTATACATTATATAAGTTTTCTCTCCTTTTTCACAAAAATGTAGTTTTGTGACTTCTTGATAAGATACGTCCCACCAAACCATCACTGACGCAGGATGATGACCACATTGAACCTTTCCAACCACTTGAGCAGCTTTTTTGGAACTGTGAGCGTACACTTTATTATTGTTCTTGTTATAGTGTTCTTCAATCCTGATAAAAATTTCATCGGTATAGAGGATATTTCTGTGCTTTTCACCTGCGTATTGCGACAGAAGGCGTTTTGATTGATCCACACTCTTTAATTGTAAAGATTGATTTAGGGCATGTCCTGTATATTAGTGATAAGCACCGAGCTTCAGGTCTTATTTTATAATACGCGACAGAGTCTTAGCGGGAATCTTCATTTCCCGCGATAAGATTTTTTGCTTCCTAATGGGGTTTCGACGAATTCTGGCTTTAACAGTATTAACAGCTTTTGTAGTTCTAACAGCCGCCCCGACCTTTCCTGGTCTTCGACAGACGAAGTGTTGTTGTTGTTGTATCTGTTGATAGTACGATATAAGAACATACAGCTGATACCAAGCTTTTGAAGTGTCTGGAATATGACCGACGGCTCCATACCCACTTTGTGCAAGACGATCACTGCAATCCTATTTTCTTTAACACCCCATTCCATATTGTAATTCGATAATAAACACGAAAAAATATGTGAAATAGCGCAAAATTGAAAGAAGTTTTTAAAATAATATAGATGTAATAATTTTTTTATACATCTCATATTTCGAATACATTTATTCAGAAGTTATTTCACAATTCTAACAGAGACATAAGAAAGATATTTCCCGTCCATTAAAAACCTTTCTCATTGTTCGCATTACGACTACCAACGAACGGTTTGGAATAACAACAGAGCCATTACGCAACTACATACCTCAAATATACTCACAATCCGCAAAAGATTTAATACGGTCTGGCTTGCGGCCCGAGGAATAAGCAATAGTTGCCCAGAGGGCCTTGCAGCCAACCTCTCACCTAAATCTACGCCTCCGTCGGTAGAAAATAAAACGGGACCATAATAGCCACTAAAACTTTTCTAATGACCACGATGTCCCGAAACTGTCTCCTGGGCGGGAAGTTTACGTAAAATATTTATGATTTTTGCCTCGCGCGACATGTTTTTGCGGTGGACATTTTTATTTATTTATATTTGTCCCCTTCCTATGTGCAAGGATGAGGTTTTTGTAATCGGTAAATCAGTTTGCGCGGAAGTTTTCCCTATCCCGTCTCCGGTCTTGGATCGCACTTTTGTTGGACAACTTTATGTTTGTGTTTATCTAAATCTTGAGGTGAAGGAAATGGTTCCTTAATTGTTGTGATTCATAACAATTGAGAAACTATTTGCATTTCAGAAAGAGTTCTTCATAACATATGAAGAACTCTTTATGAGGAAGCAACTGTTGAAGCCTTAGATTAAAACAAAAAAGGTAGAAACGGCACTAGCCTCACAAAAGTGATCCGCACAAATTGTGGTCCACGACCCTAATCGCTTTAGGCACAACTTGACATGCAAACGACATACATGTGAACGCCAAAAAGAAATATTGCTAATATTTTGTGTTTATATGATAAAACAATGCTTAAGTGTGTTTTTAAAAAGTGCTCAAATTGCTCAAGAACTAAAAATAAAACCCACGGCATCACTTTTCATTCGTAAGTACTATAAAATATATTTTTTCATAAAAATTGCTGTTTGTTTTGAATCTTATTCGGTAGTGACGTCGAGTACTGGTTGCGTGATTGGTCGGTAGTGCAGTGACGCGGATCTCGCCGTCTCGTTCGCGCTGCCGTGGGATCAGTTTTTGTTTGATGCAAGAATGATCGTACCGTATCTACCCTTTTTGTTTTAATCTAAGGTTGAAGCACTACAAAAACCATTACTGGTTAAGCTACTACCTTTGTTGGACAACTTAATTTTGTGTTTACCCCAATCTTCAGGAGAAGGAATTGGTTTCTTAATTGTTATGATTTATAACAAAGAAATAGAGTTCTTCATAACATATGAAGAACTCTTACCGAGGAAGCAACTGTTCAATAACGACAAAAACCATCACCGGTTATAGCTACTTCGGTACAAACATACCAAATTTCTATGAAAACTCAAAGTTGTTTCAACATGGTTTCATTATGGGAAATGCGTTTCATACAAAAACCATTATAGTTTTAATTTATATTTCAGTAAATGAAATTCGATACCGAATAAAACATCGTCAAGTATGAATCGGAGTTACGTAACTTAAAAATATGTACATACTAGCTGTGTCCCGCGGTGTTACCTGCAGTTTATTAGGGATATTTCCCGCAGTAAAAGATAGCCTATGTGTTAATCCTGGTTGTCAGCTAACTTCATACCAAATTTTATTAAAATCGCTCCAGCCGTTTAGACGTGGGACGCAAGGGGACCCACACAACATCCTTAGGGTTCCCTGCAAGCGGTGCGTCCTGCTGTATAACAGACGAGGCTCTGGCGAAACCACTCACCAACCCGCACTGGACCAGCGTAGTGGGTTATGGTCCAAACCCACCCTACATGATAAAAACAACATTGTCCCAGCCCCTAGTTTCCGGTAGCCCTGCTATTCCAGACCAAGGCGGCGGTCTTGGTTACGGCAGGGTAGGGGGTGCCAAGAATCTCCAGGCTACGGTAGGCTGCCAAAAAACACTAAACTTGGCGACATATAACGGTCGCACGCTACGGCTCGACTCTCATCTAGCTCAACTGGAGGAGGAGCTGAGGCACATAAGGTGGCACGTGCTCGGGCTGAGCGAAGTCCGCAGAGTGGGCGAGGACACGCTGACCTTAGAGTCTGGCCATCTTATGTATTTCAGAGAGGGAGATAATCCGTCACAGGGCGGCGTTGGGTTCCTAGTCAACAAAGTCTTCACTGACAACGTTATTGAAATCTCCAGTGTGTCGGCGAGGGTTGCGTACCTCATTATAAAATTAACCAGAAGGTATAGCCTAAAGGTTATACAAGTGTACGCTCCAACGTCGACATACTCGGATGATGTAGTGGAAGAGATGTACGAGGACATCTCTCGAGCCTTACACACCACCACCAAGGCTCACTTTAACGTTGTCTTGGGGGATTTCAATGCTAAAGTGGGAGTACAGACCTGCCGCGAATCGATGTTAGGATCATACGGCTATGGGAGTAGGAATCATAAGGGGCAAATGCTCGTCAATTTCTTAGAACGCGAAGGGTTTTTCTTAATGAATTCGTTCTTTAAGAAACAGCCCCAGAGAAAATGGACATGGCGGAGCCCCAATACTATGACCAAGAACGAGATTGACTTCATCACATCGGACAATAAGCGCATATTCAGAGATTCTCAGTGCTCAATAGGGTTAATACCGGAGGTGATCACCGACTTCTAAGAGGCACTCTGAATATCGATTTTAAGCTCGAACGTTGTCGATTGATGAAGTTCATGCTTCAGCCAAATCTGCTCCAATCGGCCGTTTGTTCTAACTCATTCCAACTGAAACTGGAAAATCGATTCGCTGCCTTGAAAACCACAATTGACGTTGACATCGACGAAGAACTCGACCAAGTGGTAGAAATCCTTAGGGACGAGGGTGCGAAGTTCTGTGAGCTGCGACGTACGGGCAAGCGGTCTAAGCTTTCGAAAGAGATTCTGGATCTAATGGACAAGCGATGAAACGATCCACTAGTCACTTAGTCACAGAGTCATCTCGAATCGCCTTGCACGAAGACTTGACGAAGCTCAACCTGCAGAGCAGGCCGGGTTCCGGCAGGGTTATGGCACCATAGACCACATTGAGGCAGATTATACAGAAGCCCAAAGAGTATGGCCAGCCCCTGTGCATGACGTTTGTGGACTATGAGAAAGCTTTTGACTCCGTCAAGACCTGGTCTGTTCTTGAGGCCTTGTAGAGGTGCCAAGTTGATAAGCAATATATCGAGGTGCTGCGATGTCTGTATGACGCCGCTAATATGTCCAGAATAGTAGTACTCCAGAATGGTCAGACCGAGCTTGTCCTGCTGCGCCGTGGTGTGATACAAGGGGATGTAATATCCCCGAAATTCTTCTCCGCTGCGCTGCAGGGCATATTCGGAACGCTCAACTCGAAAAGACGTGGAATAAATATTAATAAAATCTCACGCCTTCCGATTCGCGGACGAGATCGTCATCCTGGCTGAAACCCTGCAAGACCTACAGGAGATGGTGAGCAGTCTGGCTGAATCAGCCAGAAAACCGGAATCGCACATTGAATCGTTCTATTGGTTTGGACATATCCAAAGAATATTAAACGCGAAGGATGTCTATGCTTACCGTGCTCGGAACACGGAGTGTATTTACGAATAAAAAAATTAAAAAGCAAGCATCAAAATTTACTGCATCATTTTCCATCAGTTAAAATAGTATAACCATACCTCCTCTCAGAATATGGAACCCTGAAGATGACAAAAATATAAACCTTAAAAATACATATAAAATTGAGAAACATAATTTAATTTCATTTCCTCCTTTTGAGGTCAATTAAAGCCCCTGAATCTTAAAAGAGGGAAATTTAATTGCTTTTCTGGCAAAAATTATAAAGAACAGAAATGGAAAAATAATAATGTATCTCCTTTGTCTTAAACATAAATTGAAACAGATATTGTTCTTGTAGATGATCGCACAGCTGCACTTCCTGTTCCCCTTCAAAAATAATAATTTGAATATTCAAGAGTAATGATAACTGTCCCGCAATATTTACGGGCATGCTGAAGAATAGTGTCATATTTTTGAGGGGAAACTTCTTTACGCACGCTTGAATTAGGGGGTAAGCATGCAAATGCGTTACGCGTTACGAAAAGTGTGTGCGGGCGAGGCGAACGCGAGTTCAGTGGGGGATATAAGCAAGCGAAAGCAGTGCGCGCGCTCATTTTCTTTCTCTATTTCTTTTATAGCTGGTAAATGGAATATGTATATGTTCGTACATTTATATATATTTGTTGTTTTTAAACAACACTCACACCAATTAGCCTAGCCCCAAGCTAAGCACTATAAGGCTTGTGTTATGGGATACTAGGGTAACGGATAGAATACATAATACTGTACATATATAAGTATAGAAATACGTATTAAAAAAAATTACTGGAGTACAAATGCTCGTATTGATCACACAAACATCTGCTCCCACCGGGATTCGACGTTTCGGCGACACCATGAAACCACTCGGCCAAGGAGGTCGTCAAATTTGTACACACACATATATATATATATATATATATATATATATATATATATATATGTATATATATATATATGTATATATATACAGATGGAGCTAAAGAAATTTCACTTCAGTCGTGTGGTCATAAGCACACTCGATTTTTAGGATTCATGTATTTCATAAATGTGCGTTTCTTACATCATCATCAGTCTGTTTATGTTTGGACACAGGCCTTCCCAATGGATGGTATAGTTTGAGGTGCACAAATCAAAGTAGAGGATTGTCTACTTTTCTGATTCGCCCGGATTGCGAAGGGTGCGGGTTCGAGTCCCGTCCGCTGCCTGGTCCGCGTGGATTTTTTTCTAGTTATATTTTCTTTAGATTTTAACATCTAGCAATCAAATGCTTAAAAATAAATAAAAACATAACATTTTCTACTGTCTATTTTGTGATGAAGCCCAGGAGGCCTACTCTATTTCAACGAAAAACGAAATTTCGATCGAAATTTCGCACGTTCCCTACTCTGTTTCCTTTTCATTTCGAAAATTCGTTCGTCCGAAATATTTTGACAATTAAATTCTCCAAGCCTACTCTAATTCACAAAACTTTCGAAGGAAAAGTTGAATTTGACAGATAATTGTTCGAAATTTTGAACTCAAATCGACGAAATGAAAAGTGTTACCTTTTCATTTTCGTTTTGGGATTTTGGTTTTAATTAAGCCTAAAATACTTGCAAGAGTATTTTTAATAATAGCTGCTTAGCTCGAGAAACTTTTTTAGCATGTAAAATTAACAAATAAACCATTTTTTTATTATTTTTTGTAATTTCGATACTTCAAAGTAATAAACGACAAAGTGAGGTTGACATACAGTAGATTGTATCGACTCTACAAATTAGTCGGCTAACACTGTCAAAGAAGGTTCTTTCAATGTCATCTAAAATTTTGCCGTAAACTACCTATATTGTTTCCAAGTAAAAAAACGTTTCTTAAAAGTAGAGATAAAAAGAACTCACAAACATGACTCATTCCATTCGTTCACGAAAACTGTTTATGGTTCCGAAGTTAATGTGCCTGTTCGAAAATGAAATAGAGTAGAGACACTGGCGAAATTTCGTTTGAAATTCGTTCGTTACCGAAATTTCGTTTCGGAGAAAGAGAGTAGAGCTCCTGGAAACTCACTCACTGACAGCATATCGACACCATCAAAACGAAGTGTCATGTCACTGACTTCCCCAGACGGGCGCTCTAATTTGAGCCGGAAATCCTCTATGCCCGATCAGCACAACGGCACATTCTAATTTTAGCTTTACTCCCAGTCAGATAATATGAGTAAAAGGACATGGTAAAGTTTTGTATGAGCGACTGCCCTGGCAATGTATAAAAACTGTACTTAGTAATATTTAATGGTAAATGGCTGAATATTTATAATTTCTATGAAAAAAGGCTCAGGAACTTTTGATAAAGTCACAATCTTGAAAATTATGAGAACTCCTACAATGTCATTACCTTACTACAGTTGATAAAGATATTGCCGAATATTTACAGAGTCATCAATTTCGCATTTTCTTAGAATCTTTCTTCCCATTTCTCTGATTAACTTCCCCCAAAAAGTGTTTTTAAAGCAAAAATAAACACAAATAGTTTGTTATCGTCGGCCTGACAGGAAATCTGTGAAGTTTTATTTTGTTCATTTACAAAAAATAAAGGATTAATTATCATACAGCCTTGTCTCAAGCCTATTGTAAAGTTACTGGCTAGTGCGAAATATTTATACACGTTAAGGGCAGTTTCTTAGCCATGTCTTTTAACCCTTTCCTTTTTTATTTCGCCTTACACAGAAAAAAATATGAGAGACATGTTCGTATCTCATAAAAATATCGCGGCTCATGCGTACAATCCCTAAGGTACTTCAACATATTTTAAGCGGTAGAATATGTAAATATAAATCATAAGAAGTGTGTAGGCTAAACTGTCTCCAATGGCAAATAAAAAACCTTATCTTAGTGATAATTCGAGGAGTAGTATATACAAGCTGTCTCAAAAAATTGCTACAGAGGGAAATAAGACTTCATTTTTATACTTGTTTCTTAGGTTTTCACGCACATCACTCATAAATAAAACTAGCTTTAATGGGTTAATGCACGAAACTTTATATATTTATTAAAGTTTCGCAGCCTTTCAAGTCTGCATCGTCAGAATGATTTTTTATTAAATTTTGTCGAGCTACCTTCGAAAGACTTTTATTGAGCGTTCGGTTATTTCATTGTTCGATTTTTAAAGTTTTATTGTCTATGTATGAATTTATTACTCAATTTGGTAAATAAAGTACTTTATTTCTATTTAAAATTATTTTTTGTAAATTTGAGTTTATTTATTTGGCCCTAAGTACCGTAAACTACCACCGGTTCCAAAATTGGGAGACCTTTCTGAGAAGAACCGGCGAAACAAAATCAAGAGAGGCTTTCTATCTCCTTCTTATGTTAAATTATGCAAACAAAAAGAACTAATAGTATCTGTTGGTCTTGCAGTGTGTGCTCGGGGTTGGGATTTTATCTCCTGTATAATGGGTTCCCAAGCTGTTGGTATATACCAACCATCTTCCCTATTGAAATTTGGATATATTTAATCTCAATAGCCTCGCGTATCATTCTAGGAATGAATCGTTGCTCAGTTGCAAGGATCTGTGGTTTATCAAATCTAATGTAATGGTTTGGTCCCCCTAATGCATGTTCACAACGTCAATAAATAAATAAAGTTTCGTGCATTAACCCGTTAAAGCTAACTTCATTTTATGTTTAAAAACTATACAAACTGCATGTAAAGAATTTAAAAAAAACGCCTGTCTGAACCGGGGTCGAACCCGCTAAATGTAAAAAATAAATTATCGTATTTTTAATGCAGGGATCTAAAACCGAGTAGGATTTTTTCATTTAATAACAGTATTCTATCTACCAATCCACACTGTAACTGCGTGGCGGGTCATAGTTCTTATTCCATTAAAAAAATCCAATCTCCCTATTTCATCCAAAAAATATATCCTACTGGGATAAAATTTTTGGATGAAATAGGGAGATTGGACTATGGCTGTCCGACTAAGACTGTCTGCTATCAAACAAGAAATAAAAAAATCATAAATGGAAGAAAATAGTTTTTAATACCTACTTCGAGAAGAGAGATATAGTTTATATTCATAAATAAAATTATCACATAACTCCCCATACACACATAGTTAGGTATAAACTCAAAAAGAAAAATGACATAAAATTAAGGTAAAAAAAACCTTTTTAAAAACTAGCTTTTATTTAAATGCGCTAAAAAGAAAAAAAAACGTGACCATACATTGTCATCCAAACTGAACATCTATGCAAAAATCCAGCTCAATCGGTTAAAAATATCTGTTTCAAAATTGATTTTCAAGTTTTAGAAGTCCGCCATATTGGATTAAGAGTGACGTCACATTTTTTCGAGTTACTCTCAGCAAGCCCTTTAATTTGATACCCATATTGTAGGAATGCATTAAAAATGATTGGTCCGCCATTTTGGGTATGCCGCCATATTGGATTTAGAATGACGTCACACTGTTAATCATGCATTGTCATCCGAACTGAACGTGCATACCAAATTTCAATTCAATCGGTTAAGGGCAAATGCCCTAAAATTGAGTTGTAAGATTTCACCCGAACAAACATACATTGCAAGTTAAATAAAAGCTTGTAAAAAGCTGAGGTTTTTAATAAAATAACAGGTGAAGTGACACACTCTAAAAATAACTCAGGAAATGCCATAATCCGTCTCTTTAACGTCTGTCACGAGAGCTATTCCCATTCTACTTCATTGCGAATGCAACCCATTATGCAGGAATTACAGTGAAAAATACAACAGCAATTTAAACCGACCTTCCTTCAAAATGCAGCGGTGAGGCTCGCTTAAAACGTTTTTCACCGCAAAGCTGAAACACCCTAATAAATCCATAGGGAATAAGTTAATTCCAGCAAAACATTCGTTGGTAATTCACGTGCATTGCGTTTAGAGGAAAAATGCGTTTCGGAATTCACCAAACGTCCCATTACATTTGCGAAATTGCAAAACAGGGTTTTCGCTTGGCACACCACACTGCGATTGGGACATTAAGATTGTTGCGACAGAACTAAATGGTTTATTAATGTTATTGCTGTTTATTATGTTTGAGACATTGAAAATAATACAATAATTGAGTCGTATAGTATCAAAGGCGGCAAAGTAGGGCGAACCAAATATTTGGCAAATCAAAAAAATCTGTTTAGTCTCGTCTTTAAGGGGGGATAAAATATTGACATTTCACTAGGATTTGTAGTTATGATGAATGTCAATTATAAAAATCCTCCCTTAAAGACGAGACTAAACAGATTTTTTTGATTTGCCAAATA
Source organism: Chilo suppressalis (assembly GCA_902850365.2). Taxonomy (NCBI): domain Eukaryota; kingdom Metazoa; phylum Arthropoda; class Insecta; order Lepidoptera; family Crambidae; genus Chilo; species Chilo suppressalis. Next base: position 4,026,790 of record OU963894.1, read on the forward strand.
TTTGGTTCGCCCTATTTTGCCGAGTTTGATACTATACGACTCAATTGTGATTATAATTAATTATGGCTTATACGAGCTCGATGGCGCAAGAGGTTAGCGCGTTCGGCTGTAATCGTTGAACTTAAGCAACTTTCGCAGTGGTCGGTCATTGGATGGGTGACCAAAAATTACTATCTCGAGCTCCTCCATGCTTTGGAAGGCACGTTAAGCCCATGGTCCCGGCTGCATCTGCAGTCGTTAGCACCCACCAATCCGCACTGGGCCCGCGTGGTGGGTCATGTCATGGCCCAATCTCCCTATTCCATCCATAGGGAATGCCTGTGCCTCAGCAGTGGGGACATTAATAGGCTGATGATGATGATGATAATTAATTATATTCAGTAATATATTTAACTCTTTATCTCGTTTGAGATATTAATCACACTAATATGATAAAGGCGAAAGTTTGTGAGTGTGCGTATGTATATTTGTTACTTCTTCGCGTCTAAACGCCTGGAGCCATTTTAATAAAATTTGGTATGGAGTTAGCTTAACCCTGGATTAACATATAGGATACGTTTTACTGCGAGAAAATATCCCTAATAGACCGCGGGTGACACCGCGGTGCACAGCTAGTAATATAATAATTAAGAAACGTAGGATATACTTACTTGCTTTACCGCTCGAATTGGCGTGGCTGTCTGGAGAAGTAATCTTCATCTTACAGAAGCTCACAATTAAGAAAGAAAGAAAATAAAGTTTTTTTTTATTGTTGACATCACATAACATACACAGAAAATGCGAAAATACTGAAAACAAATAGTAAAACAAAACGTACAAGTAAAATTAACAAAAACAAAAAACAGCTACACACAAAAAATGTATATTTTATCTGATGGTAAATTTCCTGCTGCACTGGTAATAACACGCTTTATTTATTGCACAGTTCATACTGTTCTTTATTAAATACACAATACTCCAGTCATTTTACACACTAAACTCCACAAAACAATCCTTATACTCGTACAATCGCAAACGAACAATTTACTTGCATTTCGATCGCCTTCGTAATCTTTCCGAAATCGCTGTTGAAACTCATCGCCTTGAAAATAAACTGTCACTACGCGTTCCGAGCGCCTTATATATGCCATTCGACAAATTCTAGATAAATCACGGTCAATTGAGTTTCAATAAATAAATAGTTCTAACACTAAACACACACAAATTAGCCTAGCCCCAAAGGCTTGTGTTAAGGGAGACTACGGTAACGGATTAAATATATATACTGATACATATACAAATTCATTTTTATTTAGAAATAGATAATAAATATTCGTGACTGAGGTACAACAATTCGATATAAAACAAAGCCCCACTGGAATTTGAACCCGGGACATCTAAGTAGGCGACACCTCAAAAATCGGCGTACATACCACTCGAGCCACGGAGGTCGTCGCGTCAAGTTGGCAGCTGTCATTGTATATTTACCTTTACACCGCACTGCTAAAACTCATATTCGAGTGGACCGCAACACTCGGTTATCTTACTTTGGTAGTATCGCGGAATTTTGCGCTCTGTCACTTGGCGAACAAAATGCTTTGAACGGTTTTCTACAGTAGTTTTTATTACGCCCCCCGCCCCGCCTTCGCGTCGGACGCGCCAATCCGGGCCGCCGCACAAAAGTAAGACAGAGAGCATTTCATTGATTGAATAATGAATTGAATTGCATTTGTTTTAGTTGCAATTTGTCATCCGCATCGTGATCGCGACAGCGCTATACGAAAAAATAAGACAGCGATAAGTGCATGTCTATGAATGAATTTTTACTACGCCGCTACCGAAAGCGATTATGGCATTATGGGTGACAGAGCGGGTCTTTCCGCGAGTGTACTTCGGATCGCGAGTACGTCGAGCGATGGCCGCTACGAATCTAGGTAAATCTGTTTCCAGATTGTTCGTGACAATATCAATAGCTGTAACAGTTCCGGAATGTGCAACGTTTTCTATTCGCTACCTCTGGGGATATGGCGCCACCTATTTTACGCGTGCTTCGCTTCCGCCCCAAGCATATTACTCGTGCTCCACCCTGGACATCCAATTAAGGCTAGCCAGAGGCGAGAACACTGCAGGCATACTCCCTAGGGTTTTGGCTACGACAAGCGGAAGATGAGGGTCTTAATCGATTCTTTGGAGTACTTCGCATTATCCGTGGCATGTCACCACAGTTCGTATTTATACACATAGTCGCACAGATAACGAGACACACGGAAAAAAGGCAAAGGAGAATGCCCATGTTTAGTACAGCTATGTCTCACGCATCAAGATAAAAATAATATGATAATTAGTTATGATTTTATTTATTTTTTAAGCATTTAACTGCTAGATGTTCAAATCTAAAGAAAAGTTTACTAGAAAAAAATCCACGCGGACCAGGCAGCGGACGGGACTCGAACCCGCATCCTTCGCTATCCGGGCGAATGCACTGACCATTATGCTACCACGGCCCTCACGGACCGCGTCGAAATTCCTCTATCCATTCTTAAGCTGCAAGGCAGCGCCATCTCTTCTTTTTTTCTATTTAAATTTTCTTTAGACAATTCAGGGACTTTTGTAGTCCGCGGACAAAAGACTTTCGTCCACGCAGGTCATCAAGAAAATCCTTATTCTATGAGAACCTATTAGCCGCGTCGAAATTTTCCTAGCCTTAAGCTGCAAGGCAGCGCCATCTCCTCTCATTGTAGGTAACCCACAATGTCAAATGAATACTTTATCAAGTATTAAACATTTGAAAGAAGAAATAGCAATTATAGTTATAATTTTATTTATTTTTTAAGCATTTAACTGCTAGATGTTCAAATCTAAAGAAAAGTTTACTAGAAAAAAATCCACGCGGACCAGGCAGCGGACGGGACTCGAACCCGCATCCTTCGCTATCCGGGCGAATGCACTGACCATTATGCTACCACGGCCCTATTAGCCGCGTCGAAATTTTCCTAGCCTTTAGCTGCAAGGCAGCGCCATCTCCTCGCATTGTAGGTAACCCACAATGTCAAGAAAATATGATAATTATTTTCTTTAATTTAAACGTACGTTGGTCTATCAGAATGGCTGTTTTGAACAGGGAATCATTTTAGAAGTAATATTAGTCATAGTACTGTTTATATTTTGAACCGGCTACCTTTCTGACGTTTGTTAATTTATCGTGAAAATAGTGATTCCATAGTATACCCTATTATTTAAACATTTGAATCGATTGTTGTTTTGGTACCTATGTATGTACCATCAAAAAGCAAATAACCACGTGTTACTAATTATTGGTAAATTATTATTAAGCTGTATATGCCATTAAAAAAAAATTCAAGTCATTAACAAAAACAACTTATAAACATATTTAATTGAATAGTGCATAAGATGTATGTATATATACGTATACTGTACTTTCATAAAATATGGCGTCCTTTCTCTCCACTGCTCAGCCGTCATATAAATAACTTAAAATCATTCTGAAGGCAATTAGTATCGGCTATTGATAGCAAACGGTTTCGATACGTAATATGGACTTGATTTCTCTTAAAGAAAGCTTCTGGGTAGTCCACCCACATTATACAGATGTTTGCGTAACAAATATTTTTATTGCATTGTTTGAACCAAGTCATCAATTTGTAAATTATCAACAGTTTTAGTAAAAAAATGTAAAATTCAATAGTGATTTGTGATATATATCAGTGTTTGTATATCCAACTACATTGTTTGTTTATTTCGTACGTCTCGTATAACACACGTAATGGATTAATTATTCTTTTGTTTTCTCATGTAAGTGAATTTTGTGTTCTGTTTTGAGAAATAAATGTCTTAAACCATAAACCTAAATTTAAATAGGGCTTATTAAGGATTTGAGGTTGTGGCACATTTTTTACAATAACATTAAAACCCCTGTTTTTATTTTCAAAATACCAATTTGTCATCATAATTTGAATATTAAACGATCATTTCACATTTGTTTGGTATTGATGCAACCATTGTACGGTGGTCTATACATCCATGAGCATTGTCCTTTCCTTAAGTTTTATGTATTTACCTATCTTCGTATTAATAATACATTACAATACACAAAATCCCTCTTATTCATAAAGGTTAGACTAGTTACGGCGTATTTTGTTGATGTCATTCAAATGCCTTATGTCATTCAATAAACAGAGACAAATAATGGAGTAACTAATCCAAGCTTATGCTTCGTTCATTAGTAAGAGGTAATATTTTTAATCAGTGAGTTCCCGCGACTTCGCCTGCGTGGGAATATTAGTTTCCCATACAAACTTTCGCAATCAATCCGCACTGGGCCCGCGTGGTAGGTCATGGCATAATCTCTCTATTCCATCCATAGGGAAGGCCTGTGCCCCAGCAGTGGGGACATTAATAGGCTGATGATGATGATGATACAAACTTTGAATCCACGTTTTACCCCGTTATGGGTGAGTTTTGGAGAGTGAGATTATTGGCGCACACCTACACTAGCTATATGTGTGTCAAATTTTAGCGCAATCCGTCCCCACGACGACGGCTATCTAGAGCCGAGGTCCGAGGCTCAGAGACGCCCCCTAGTTAAGCCGACCTCCTCAGGTTCGAGTGGTCTAGAGGCTCCAGACGGAGAGGAGACTCCCTCCGTGGGAAGATGCCATCCGCCTGGAATACCTCTAGAGGCATTCGGCAAATCTCGGGTTACACTAGTTATATGTGTGTCAAATTTTAGCGCAATCCGTCCCCACGACGACGGCTAACTAGAGCCGAGGTCCGAGGCTCAGAGACGCCCCCTAGTTAAGCCGACCTCCTCAGGTTCGAGTGGTCTAGAGGCTCCAGACGGAGAGGAGACTCCCTCCGTGGGAAGATGCCATCCGCCTGGAATACCTCTAGAGGCACTCTCCAAATCTCCGGTTGAGGTCCCTTTAGGATCTCGTCGTCCCGAAACCCGGTTACGCTGTAAAAGTCATCTACGACCAACAGCATATACAATTATACACTCAAAAAAAAACGCAATCCGTTCAGTGGTTTGAGCTGTGCGTTGATAGACCAGTCAGTAACCGTTGACTTTTATATATACAGATTTAATTCTGCTTATGATAATTTCAACAAAACTCATAATCAGACAAAGCGTATATTTTTACCTCTTTTGTTCACTTGAAGAATGTACACGAATAATTTTATAGTTGGTACCAAAGCATGTATTGAATAAAATCATTTCCATACCATTTACAATTCAAAATTCAACTAGGTATTTAAACTCTGTAACCTTCGCCGGAAACTTTTCAATATTTCTTTATTACGGAACAAAGTCCTCTATCAACGGATTAACACATAATTTACGGGACTCCAACTCGCGAACGGATCTAAATAAGAATTCAACCGGCTCCGAACGTAATATCTCCAATTTCTGTAGAAACTTGCAATCCTACATAACGATGCAAATCGGCAACGTTCCGTCGGGAGTCTCTATTTAATTCGCCAAATATACTGCAAACAAGCCGAGATACCGACTATTGGAGCCCAAGATATGATCCCCGCAGGAAATGGGAGATATACACGATTTAAGTTCTTGTTACAGGGCCGGATTTACCTATTTTGTTCGGATATACAATGGTATTTTCTTGGTACACATTGTCGCGGTATAACGAGTTATCTCCCTGTTATACTGGGCTTATTATCCGAGCACGATTCTCTGAAGCTAAAACTACATTATATATTATATTATCCTTTCTATATAGGTATGCTATTTCGTTTCACTAGCTGTTTCCTTTGTCTTGTAAATTTTGTTATTTTTTTATTTAATTTAGGTGTAATCTAACCCCACCTGATGTTGAGTTTGAGTGGTCATGAAAGAGGTTGATGTAACAGAAAATTAGTGTGCCGCTTCAGTTACCCTCATCAGGCCTGGGTCCAATCTTCTATTGAGTTCTTGAACGTTACTGCCAATAAAACTAATCTCTTATCCTGTCCTGCCCAGCTCTTGAGCCATACTAACCAACAAAATAAAAGGAAGTGTTGTATTACTGTGCTTTTCTGTAAGGTAAAGGTTACTTTCCAGACTGTAAAAGGTCCGAAACGTCAAGAATAATGCAAAAACCACAAGTAAAAAACCAATAAAATAGTAGATTATTAACCAAGAGGATAAAGCAGTGCCTTCTGTCGCGGGTGACGATTTAAATCGCGAGGGTAACGAAGGACTCGAGGTTTAATACGGCCATAGTTTTCGTAATTTTATTAAATAATCATAACTGCACAATAAATGCGTATTCCTTTTTTCAAAAAGATGTATAATGCTTTATATACAAACTCAATGGTGTAAACACAAATGTAGTTCAGTATAGATTTCGGTAAGTATTCCAAATTTAAATCACATTCTCCCCCTAGAGGATGAATGAAATTCAGTATAAATTTCTTTCCATGTTTTTAACAGATTAAAAATTACTATTGTTATGTTCGCTTTTTGTGGCATAAAATGTCACTTGTTTGAGCAAGTGGTACGAAAGCGCTCTTTATACTCGTTCATGAGTTTTTGTAAATGCATATCCGTGAAAACATAAGAAATAAACACACTCTAGAGCTCGACTTTCGTGAATTCAAGCACTCCAGAAGCTCCATTTAAAAAGTAATTATAAAGATCACATTTTTGTTTATTATTCCCATTGACATCTATATATATAAAACTCAAAGGTGACTGACTGACGTAGTGATCTTATCAACGCACAGCCCAAATAACTGGACGGATCGAGCTGAAATTTGTCATGCAGGTAGATATTATGACGTAGGCATCCGCTAAGAAAGGATTTTGATCAATTCTACCCCCAAAAGGATAAAATAGGGAATGAAACTTTGTCAATTTTAAACCGATTGGGCTGAGACTTTGTATGCAAGTATAAAAAGAATCATATATGAATGTCATTGTGTATAATACAAGCCTGAGAACAAAAACTGTAGTCAACTTCAGCTCTACACCAAAGCGAAGCGAGGGTGGGCCGCTAGTTCTATTATATTATCACTTCGCTTGCTCCATTTTAAAATTAAGAAACATCAAACTGTAGTTGACTACTCCACACAAACTAACGCACAAGATATGGCTCATAAAATATTCACGAAGGAGCGTTTGACAATAAACAAGCGAATTGAAGAGCCTGCTCGTAGCGAACGCAGGCGGTAACTTTCCCCGGCTTTTTATTAACCCCACTTTACTTGAAATGGCTGAGTTTATTTTCATGTAATACATAGTAGATGAATGCAGCGGGGCGACTCATGAAGATAGCAAACTAATTGCAAGTCACGAAAGGTTCAAGTCTTCTTTTTAGAGTTCCGTACAACAGAAGGAAAAACTGAACAACTATAAGATGAGACTATAAAGTGGTGTACACATTAAGCGTTTTCCAACGCGCGCTTTGCTAACGCGCGTTTCGAGAACCAGGAGTTCTATTGAAGTGTACACATGCAAGCTCGACAAAGAAATCTGTGTCAAAATGTTCGGTATCCATTTTTCCGTTGAACTGACGTCTACTCTACATCAAAGCGCGCGATCAAATGTACAACAAAATGGCGGCCCAAGTATCTCGAAGCGCGCAGCTAACGCCCGCGCAACGTGCGATCATACGTAAAATATGAGAACGCGCGTTTGACGCACGCTTGACCAGAATCGCGCGCTTGCATGTGTACACTTCAATAGAACTCCTGGTTCTCGAAACGCGCGTTAGCAAAGCGCGCGTTGGAAAACGCTTAATGTGTACACCACTTAAGAGATCATATTTTTTTATTATTTTAAAGCATGTAACTGTTAAAATCTAAAGAAAATATAACAGGAAAATATTCCACGCGGACCAGGCAGCAGACGGGACTCGAACCCGCACCCTTCGCAATCCGGGTGAATGCACTGACCATTATGCTACCGCGGCCCTCACGGACCGCGGCGAAATTCCTTTAGCCATTCTTAAGCTGCAAGGCAGCGCCATCTCTTCGTATAACTATAAGATCACTTTGTTGTATGTCTGTCTTTTTGTCAAGGCCCCTTATCTCGAGAACCCGTGAAGGTACCGATATGAAATTTAAACCAGATACTGAGATTTATGTCCCCAGCGGATGAAAAAATCGAGCTTGCATGGCCATTTAGGTTGCACAAGTGATTCAAAATTGAAACGTACTCCATTGACCTTGAACTATGAAATTTGGCAGGTGGTATCATCTTATAAACAGAAAAAAATATAAAAATATATAGGTATTTCTTGGAATCATCAACATTAAACAACTGTATGCGCGGTCAATTCTGTGACCAAATATTTTTGTGTTTTTTTACTCTCAGTAAATCTTGAAGCCCTATATTTATAATTAAATCTAGATTCAATTATAAATATAGGGCGAGATTATTTATGCAAGGAACGGTGCTAAAACTTCGGCATTTAGTGAATCGTTTGAAAGTGCTGAACTAGCATGTTTAGCTGAAACAGATTTTGAAGTATGGTCTGTTAGTATATATCTACAAATTTATACGAAACCCCAGATGGACGAGGTCGACTCGAACTTGCCTGTTTTTTTTTACCTTTTCCGTCCGACGTAAAAACTGCTAAGTACAGAGTGGGTAGGGTGAATTATCGTAAATTATAGAGAAAAGGACTTAAGTTCCTAATACCTACATTTTAGTTACTCAATTACCTGACTGAAGAAAATGGTTGGTGTATAAATATATTTCACAGGCAGATCTTACTACCGAACAAATTGATTCCTGATCTCTTGCCCGATGATTCGAGTAAAAATTCCAAACCAGGCAAGTTTTCTTTCATAGAGAATGCGTTTGTACTGAAGATCTTCTAACCTTTGTTTCCAAGTTGCCTGAACAATCGAGGAGACCTAGAGGACAAAAGTACGCGGGTGTTCCCTAAGAAAATAAATTCATAAGACTAGACGTAGCAACGCAAATAAAATAGAATTCATGTGATAAGGCGTAGCAACGCACACAGTTATAGGCTGCGTTGCGCGATCGATCCGATTTAAATATATGGACCCAGTATTCTCTTTTAAACCATCTTCTCTTCTACGTCCACAGCGGCCCTTTCTCTAAATCTCCGAGCAACAAATGGCCGCACACATGGCCGCGCACCGTGTGCGTTGAGTCCATGACAAGTCCTCGGCGAACTTTTTTTTTCACAGGGATTTTTGTCGTCCGCGGAAAGGACTTTCGTCCGCGCAGGCCATCAAGAAAATCCTTATTCTATGAGAAAACTCCAAAGTAATATAACTTCACCACTATGTCACAGGGAGGCGGCAAAATCTGTCACATAAAATAAGATTGTTCAGAAAATAACAAGTTTGTTTCCATAGATAAGTTCATCTAAGTGAAAGTCTACCTTATTGTTTTGCAATGGTTGTAAGAAAATAAGCTTATGGTGGGTCAGGTATCAAATTGGCTGATAATACAATTAGCCGTATTAGGAAACAAAGAAACGCACATTGGGATGTTGATTTAGTTGTTATTGGTATTGGCATACGTCTAACAATATGGTCGCTGATGTTTAGCCACATTGTGCTCAATTAATATTAGATTTACAACTTAGGGGTCACGTTTTTACACTTTGGGTACGGAACCTTAATAGTGGAGTGCCTGGAGGTTTATACCTCGGATTTTTGTAACAGTGAATATTTTTTCATGTTTGAAATGGAATGTTGTTATTTATACTATAAATTACAATGTTTACCTAATTTTTTTTGTGCTTTTAATTGTTTGTAAACAATTAATATTCGAGCAACGAGGGGAGGTCAATAAGTTCGCAGAATGGAGGGGTTAGTGGAGGTAGATTTACTCGTTCAGGTAGACACTAGTTGAGCACTTCATTAAGAGTATATATGCCAAGTTTGAACCTAATCGGGTCATTTACTTTTGAGTTATCGACCTGCAAACAACTGAATCGGGAAGAAGTCAGCCAGTATGTAGAAAATTGAACACCGCACCGTTATTAAGTTCCTTACCTGCCCCTGGTAAAACCATAGTTTACAAGTGGCTTGGTCTTTTCAAACAAAGAAGAGAGTCCATTGAAGACGACCCCGAAATCGTCGAAAAAGGAGAAAAACTTGTATTTAAAGATACCCGGTTGAAGAAGAAGCAGCATGCAGCAATGATTGGAGTATGCGAAACAAGTATTTTGAATATTCAACATCATCTTGGGATGACTAAGGTCAGTGCAAGATGGGTTCCGAGAATGCTCACGCCACTTCAAAAACGTCGAAGAAGATATTATGTTATATATATATAAATTTACAGTTTAAATAATTAAATATTTTATTAATAATAGCTTTTTTTTATTTACAATATTAGCAATATACTGCGATTAAAAGGCGCCTATTTTTGCGCCACGGTTAATAGCTAAACATAGGCAATAATTAGAGATATTCAGAGATGTCTTCTAACATGATAAAGTTCATGTTCTTAATTTTTTCCAAAGATTCACTAGGAGAGAATGCTTTTAGCATTAAGTCCGCCTTTTGCACCAATGTTATATATTTTGGTCAATAAAGTTTAAAAATAAATAAATAGATAAAGCAATAATTATTGCTTATTTTTTTTTTAAATTTGAAAAAAAAAAAAGTTGAGTTCACAATTTTTAATGGGTAAACTTTTTTATGTGTATCATTAACTGAACACACCATTTTGATTTTTTTAATTTCATTCACTGTATCTGAAATCCGATGTTTTCATGAATTTAACGCCTCGGGAACTGGACTATAAATATGATTGTATTCGTTGACATTGTTACTGTTGCACCAGACAATGCCAAGACAGTTGAAAATTGGAGACTATAATTAAAGGATCGAACGAACTTCCCTAAGAGAAATTCGATCTGAATTGTCCTGTTATCGCCGAAGAGACGACTGATCGTACTGAGGGTACCACATAGTAAAGGAAAATAAATTTCGGAGGCGATAACAGGACAATAGCTAGATCGGCAGCTTATTATTATGTGTAATTAATCACCCTTCTTATGACCATCCATTGTGATTTTTTTTTAACTACACCGCCATCACTTTTTCACCAACTTCACCACCATCTTAGACTTGTCTTGCTAAACACGGCTCCATTGAACCCCTAATGAAAGACTTAATAACAAATAGAATTTTAACAAATAAAAATGAACATAAATAAATAACTGAAATCTTTTTCGGCACTTTTCAAAGACAACCTTTTTCACAATTTGATGCGTCACTGTTTGTTGATTGTTAGCCCGCGTAAATGAAATAAACACGGTTAAATTGAATGTAAACAAACGAAATGAATCGCTAACAAGCGGCTATAAATATTGTTGAAATATATACATTTATACCTTCATAAAATTAATTAATTTTCTTTTTTATACCAGGCAATTTGATTGGGCTTAGATCGGAACTGGAGATTTCACTAATAAACGAGAAATTATTTAAAATACAGGGAGCGCTTCTGTCTTATCTGGTGAAGTGTTCTCCACCTTACAGAAAACCACAGTAAAATTACTCTCTTTTTTTGTGGTGTTGCGTTCTATCGGTGGGGGTTCTACCTGGGTTCTCAGAGTGCGTATCGGGTGACCGGTGCCGCGAGTAAACCATAAATCGGGGCCGCGGTGTACTTCTTTGCGGCGGTTTCAACTCGCACTTCACTAAGCACTAATGGGGGGGACCTGGGTTCTCAGAGTGCGTATCGGGTGACCCTTGCCGCGAGTAAACCATAAACCGGGGCCGCGGTGTACTTCTTTCCGGCGGTTTCAACTCGCACTTCACACAGCACTAATGGGGGGGACCTGGGTTCTCAGAGTGCGTATCGGGTGACCGGTGCCGCGAGTAAACCATAAACCGGGGCCGCGGTGTACTTCTTTCCGGCGGTTTCAACTCGCACTTCACACAGCACTAATGGGGGGACCTGGGTTCTCAGAGTGCGTATCGGGTGACCGGTGCAGGAGTGTTGTCTCGTTTTTATCGTTAGTACCGGGTAACTCCGCTTTGCTTCTCCCGGTGTGAGTGACATTTTTGATATCGCAAATGTCTATAGGCTACGTGGCCGTCTTTTTTGCAGATAGGTCCTCCGACAAATGACTCCGCTCCACCTGATGTTAAGTGATGGTGAAGTCCTTTTGTAGCTGGTACAGCAGTTCTACCTGCCACGTCAGCCATCCTGACCTTGCCGGCCTGCATGTTGTTCCTGGGATCCCTCTTTTATGGGATCCCAGGTTGTAAGAAGGAGGGAACACGTGAGCGGGTAGAGCATTCCATTTCCTTACCATCAGGTGGACCATATGCTTGTTTGCTACACTTCCGACATAAAAAAACGGGTTGAACTCCGGGAGTGCCGGCAGCAGTGAAAACTTGAATATTAACGTTGTGCATTTTTGATAGTACGTACGTACTATCATTTATGTGGTAGAATACAATATTTATTTATTGCGCTATTGTACACAAACATGACAATTTATATTACATTAAAAAGTTTATCTCTCAGAAAAATCAACTTACATGAATCACATTTAAGCGCACCTAGCGACATCTATTGTAAAAAAAAAACATTTTCTTCCCGTGCCGCGATCTCGCTTGCACGCTCAAGCTCAGGCGGAACGTGACACTTTTTCGTGCATGCTGCCGGTGTTCATCGATTCATAAGACGTTATCACGTCAAAAAGTTCAATAACATTGCAATCCTACATATTGAGGTTACAATATTGTTGAACTTATTCCACATACATATTTTCAGTTTATTCAATCGTTATGCACACAATATTGCAATAAGATACTGTTGCTTGAACTCATAAAATAAAAAAGTATCTTTTACATTGGCTTTTTTAATCCGCAGTTAGCTGTACAAGTTCTAGCCGAGAATCATAATTACCTCTAACAAACCACGTTTGTTTTCCTCAGATGGAATTAGCGTTTCAGTTAAACAAGAAAGCTCGCACTATTTAAATAAGTTAGAATTCCATCTTTGAATGAGAAACTGTGGAAACCTTCTATTAAAAAAAAACGGTAACGAATCTTAATGAATATTATGATTTACGACCGTGAGCTCTATTTTTGAATCACTCGCCTTGCGTCGAACGCTCTATTTCTACTAATTTTCATTCGACATAATTAAATCCGTATTTTTGAATCGCTCGAGTGCAACGAATGGGTGAGACCACTCGTTGCATGGCGAATGGTGGAGGCGAATGATAGAATAATTGTCAAATTTGTGTCAGACGTCACGTTAGTGTCAAACTTATACTTATTAAGGTTTCTTGTGTGATTACATTTAGCCACTGAGTAAAATAAACTAATAGAAACTGTTTTGAAATGAGTGATGTGACGTTTGAATTTTTCAAATGCCGGCATTTTACTTTGCTATTCTATTAGCTATTAGACGACGATAATAATCTATCCTTGTCATGCTTTATATGAAACGACAAGGGCAGATTGACGTCAAGTTTCTTCTTCTTTTATTATGTCATGATGGCTAATGCATGTCAAGTTTACAAACAGCAATCACGAACAGCTAAGCGAAGTGCCGGTAATATAAACAACAAAATACAATTGTATTATACAGCCATGTACTAAGAATTTTTCGTTCCGTTTTCATTGCGGTACTTACCGGTTTTTATTTAGTCTGCTTGAAATGAATAAAATTATATATTTCGAATTAAACTTGCAACATCGGTGACGAACGATTCAAAAATACGGAAAATCAGTATCATGCGACTTGAAAGTCGAAGGTGACTTATGTCGCATTCGACGATACTATGTCAGACGAGTGATTCAAAAATAGAGCTCCGTTACTTCGGTTTTCTTATATATTTTTCTTTTGTTTTATTGTTGGTGGGCGTGGAAAGAAGAGATAAATGACTATTAACTATTTTCTCAATTTTTACGGTTTCGCACCTCAAAGGCAAAAACGGCACCCTTATAAGATAACTTTCTTTCCATCTATCTGTCTGTGTGCTTGTCAAGACTCTTTATCTCGGTACGCGTGGAGATAATGACTTGAAATTTACAACATATATTCAAGTTTATGGTCACTTGAAGCTGTGAAAATGAACTTAGGAATTTCTACGGAACCATCGGTGGTCGAGTCCGATTCGCAGTTATCCGGTAATTTCAGGATGGGATAAAATGAGACAGAAATTTTAATATAACCACAATTCATCGATTTCGGTACTACATTTGGTACTAGTAGGGTCTAAAGTATAATCCGAAAATATAAGTGTGTGAGGTTGTCAACCCCATCGCCTAAAGGTTGCCATGACCTCCACGATATTAGCCACTATTGACCCGCCCGGCGTTTGCACAGGTGCAATTTATTTTAACGCGGTAAAATATAGCCTGTGTCACACGGGAACAATACCTAAAGCATTCTGCTGGGGAAACAATTTTCGAAATCGGTTCGGTAGATCCAGAGATTACTTATTAACAAACAAACTTTACCTCTTTCTAATCCTACTTATATTATGAAATCTGATTGTTTGTCTGTTTAATTATGTTGGTTACTCAATCACGCATGAAGTACTGAATTAATTTGTATGAAATTTGATACGCATAAAGTTAATGGCCTGGATTGAGACATAGGTTACTTTATATCTCGGAAAAACATTACGTTACCGTGGGATTCCCAAAAAAAGTAAAGTAAACGCGAACGAAGACGCATGCGGTCGTTAGTGTTAAATATAGATCGAAATGAAAAAACATGACAGACATGCATTTAAGTTCTGTCGCATTTGTAATATCTAGTTAAATGCTTGCTTTGCGTCACTGTAGATTTTGTTCTCGGGTATTCATAATAGGTACCACAGAAAGACATACACACTACACTTTGTAGCTATTAACGGGATTGTTACCATGTACCTTGTTTTTTATGAGTCTCCGATATTTCGGCACTGTTGCAAGCGCCATCATCACGGTAACTGAAGAAATTGCGGGTAGATGTTATTGGCAGACATATCGGTCTACCATCTGACGTCGTCTTTTACTGCGCTCGATACCCCTACCATTGGTCACATTCTCACTATTCACTCGCACCTGTTCCCGACACACAATACTCAGAGCATCAGATCGCGGAACGACACTTTTTCGATTTTTGCGGTTTTTGCACATACTAATACGGTAATATACGGTTTTTGATCATGGCGCTTGCAACAGTGCCGAAATATCGGAGTCTCATAAAAAACAAGATACATGGTAACAATCCCGTTAATGGCTATAATGTTAGTGACCATGAAAGTTTTAAACAATACACACTACACTTCCACCTAATAGATTATAGCCAATCAAACGACGCAACATAAAACCATCGACCCAATCAGCGCTCACACCTGAGAGCAAGGATGCGCTCAGAACCAAGTTTTGGTCAAGTTATGAGCATTTGCTGACACATAACTGTGGCGCGCCTGCCCCGCCCACAAAGCCCTTCTAACTTCTTTCTGTGTATTGTTTTAAACTTACAAACGACAACAGCGTGCCGATGAAAGAACACATTAAAAAAGTCAGAAACAATGATACGCAGAAATCATCTATCGCGGAACATTTAATCGATTCGGGTCCTAATCACTGGATTGAGCTCCATAATCCACAAATCATCTGGATAGAACGCCACTACATACCAAGATTGGTCAGGGAAGCGATTGAAATAACCAAACACAAAAATTTCAATCCTGAGGATGGGTTTAAATTGTCAAGTGTCTGGTGGTTCGTATGTGCAAAAACCGCAAAAATCAAAAAAGTGTTCTTCCGCGCTCTGATACTGTGAGTATTGTGTGTCGGGAACAAGTGCTAGTGAATAGTGAGAATGTGACCAATAGTAGGGGTATCGAGCGCAGTAAAAGACGACGTCAGAGGGTAGACCGATATGTCTGCCAATAACATCTACCCGCAATTACTTCAGCTACTCCGTGATCATGGCGCTTGCAACAGTGCCGAAATATCGGAGACTCATAAAAAGCAAGGTACATGGTAACAATCCCAATAATAGCTATTCTTTCTGTGTTCTGTGATAGGTTCCTATTTATCAACTTTTTGTGAAAAATTATCTAACCAATAGCTACAGTCAAAGTCGCATGAAAACCATTCAGTAGTTTTTGAGGTTATCCCGAACATAAAGACGGATTGTCTAAGAACTTGTTGTTTTCCCTAGGTTATGGAGATGAAATACGGATTCACTAATGATTAAGCGACCTATTGACTGTTCCTATTTTACAAAAAAAAAATAACATTTACAATTTCCGCAGTCGTCGGAAGCTCCACGCGTTAATGACGTCACCTTGAAGAAGCAAAAAAAAAACAATTAAACATCGAAGAAAAATAATATTCCACGACACGATCTGTCTCTCCCACAGAGCGAGATGATAAACGGGGGTAGGAATTTGCCGAAATAAAACCGAACGCTGCTGATGAAAAACAATAATTCATTTCTCGTGGTATTTCCCTAAAGCAGTGGGCTGCTATGTTCTGGCGGGGACATTTTTAATACCGTATTACTCAGCAAAAAAATAATACCAGCCCATGGTGTGAGCGGTAGCGGTGTCAACTCTTGGTAAAAATATCAATAGTCATGGTTTTCCATGACTGTTGCCATTGCAACTGAGAAATACGGGGCTAGGCTGGAGACTCAACCGAACATACTCACAACACATATGCTTATTGTGGCGCGCACTAATCGCAAATTAAAAAATATAACAATAATAAAACTCTTGCTTTGGAATGCACGCTAAGCCGTTGGTCCTAGCTGCATTTGCAGTCGGCATCCAAGCACTAATGCTCGCAATGCTCAATCACCTCGGTCGAGCCTGTCAACAGGTGGGCCTTAAAATGAACATGAGTAACACGAAAATCATGTCTAAGGCTCATGTTCCGCTCAACTCGGTAATCGTTTAGAACTCTGCACCCGTAATTGTCGAAAAATATAATATCTAGGACAATTAGTCAACTTGGGTAAGTCCAATTTTGAGAAAGAGGTAAACCGCCGAATTCAACTCGACTGAACAGCGTTCAGGAAACTTCGCGTCGCTAGTAATGACATACGGGGCTGAGGTGTGGTTGACAATGGGCCTCATAAGAAGGCTCGGAGTCGTACAGCAAGCGATGGAGAGAGCTATGCTCGGTGTTTCTCTACGTGATCGAATCAGGTATGAGAAAATCTATAGAAGAACTCGATTAACCGACATAGCTAAACGGGTCGCAATACTGAAGTGGCAATGGGCGGGGCACATTGTTCGGCGAACCGATGGATGATGGGGTCCTAAGGAGCTTCAATGGCGACCTCGCAACAGGAAACGCAGTGTCGGTTACCCCTTACTAGGTGGACTGACGACATTAAGCGAGTTGGGGTACCCACTGGCTGCGAAAAGCTCAGGATCATTGTGTTTGGAAATCCCTAGAGGAGGCCTATGTCCAGCAGTGGACGTCCATCGGCTGATTATGTTGATGATGGGGCTAATCCACCCACAGGGCCCGCGTGGTGGGTCATGTCCTGTTCTTATGCCTTGTCAAATGCCTTACACACCTCATGTCACCTTACTAGAATAGGGATGAATACCTCTCGCTACTTAACGAAATTTGCACAATTAGGAAACAAGACTATGACTAGATAGACTAAATAAAAGACTAGATTGAGAGTATAAATTATTATTAATGCCAAAATTAGAGATGCAAATGCAAAAAAAATCCGATTTCTAATTATCACTTACCTTTAAACCGATCAGTCTGATTGTTTACGATACAGGTATATTATTACAGCTCCGCTATATCTAATGTAATGCGCCATCCCGGTCAAACAGGTAGAACACGTGCCTAGCGTGGCAGAGACGATGTTTGGCCGCATAATGTGCGCACCAATGAAGAGATTTTGAATTTTCAGCCGAAGCCGCTTAATAACGCTCGGTTAAACCCCTGAATCTCGCCAGGGGGCGAGTCGTTTCTGCCATTTGTTCGTGGCCAAATGATAATTTTACCCATGAAATTAAATCGAATCAAATGGTCTTTATAGCATACTTATGGTCATAGCAGTCATATCATATCGGAAAGAAATAGTCACTGTATCAACTAAAGCCGTTTAGTATACTTTGTACGAAACACTCAACAGCAACGCACACTAATAGGAATGGACAAGAATTCTGCAAAATTTGGTCACTAGGGGCGCTGTAATCGCTTGACCCAAAACTTCGATCAAATACATACCTATTAGCTCATATTCATTTTAAAGCTTTTTATTAAACAACATACAAATGCTGAGTTGTGCAATTCCTGGTTGTTGTGAAAAAACTGCATGCTTACCGACTAAAATAGAATTTTATATGTTGCTTTGAAGGGGGGGGGGGGGGGGGGGTAAAACTGAGCTGCTGTTTACATCTTTGTATGTATCTGGGGCAGGTAATTGCATCTGGATCTCTTCATTTTGATCAGCTAGATCAGTTTTTCTGCCTTTCACAGATGCTCCTCTCCTTGTCAACTCTGTTTTTAGCTGTATTACAGACCATGTTGAATACATTTTCACCACTTATTTAATATTTTTAACAACAAAAAAATACGCTTAAAATTTGACAGCGGCAATATTTGGCTGTGTTTTGAGTCTAGCGTTTGCAGCGCCATCTATGTCGAGCTTTGCGTATACTTCTCCATTGTAACGCTATCGTCTCGCCTCAGAATAAGCTACTGAACGTGCGTGGTTAACTCTCCGTAATCTAGCTTACGTCTCTCCGTAGCCTAGTTTACGTCTTAGCGTTCACGCTGAGTCCCTCCCTCCCGCGGCCTGCATTGCCGAACGTGCTGTCTACAGGAAAACTTACCACTCCCTACTTTCTCTATGACTGATCGAATTTGTGCAGACATAGCCGTCAACCAGGGGTCGGCGAGTCGTGAGCGCGACGTCGCCTAGCCGTAGCCGATCCGAACGTACTGGAGCTGATTATCCGCTTGCTTACATTAGGTGGACGCCTGTTTGTTGGCGAGTCCTTTCCGAGTTATGTACACTCGCGGAAAGACCCGCTCTGTCGCCCATAAAGCCATAATCGCTTGCGGTAGCGGCGTAGTAAAATTTCATTCATAGACATATAATTATCGCTGTCTTACTTTTTCGTATAGCGCTGTCGCGATCACGATGCGGATGACAAATTGCAACTAAAACAAATGCAATTCAATTCATTATTCAATCAATGGAATGCTCTCTGTCTTACTTTTGTGCGGCAGCCCGGATTGGCGCGTCCGACGCGAAGGCGGGGCGTAGTAAAAACTACTGTAGAAAACCATTCAAAGCATTTTGTTCGCCAAGTGACAGAGCGCAAAATTCCGCGATAGTACGTGTGCTATTAGGGTTTAATCTGACCATAAATACTATGACAATTAAAGAAATACATAATAATACATTTGAATTTGAAATCTGATAGTTATATTTACCTTATTCGTGGCTACGCTTGCGTCTGATTTTGGCGGTGTGATTTTTTTATAATCAAATATATTTTTAAGTGAACTCAAAGAACTATGAGGATAATTTTTTTAATATTTGGTATTTGTTTCTTTTGCTCCTAGTTTGGCTAAGGAAGATTAAGGGAGGTCTTATAATCAATGACTAAGAGATCTCAAAATTAATATGCATACATTACATTCAATTATATGTGAAATGCTATGACAATAGTTAGTACCTATTCAGGTCATAAATTCTGTCACATGTTTAATATAAAATAATTGAAACAAGTTTATTCATTATGTAACCATTTACATACCAAAATGAACTTAACAAAACATAGATTCTTATGACAATAAAGTTTATTCAAAATGACCTCCGTGATTTTGAATACAGGTCTTCAATCTGAGAAAGAGAAACAGGTTCCACAAGGTTCGTCAGGACTGTATTTTGATACACAACTGCATTCGTTTTTACACCTTTCTCACAAAAATATACCTCTGTTAAGCCCCAATAAGAAACTCCCAACCATACCATGAGCCAGGATGGATAATGACCTCGTTGGACACGTTAAATACGGTTGCTCGCTTCTTCACTACTGTGTGCGTACACCTTATCATTTTGTTTGTTGTAGCTCTCTTCTACGGTAAAAAAATTTTCATCTGAAAAAAGAATTTCCCGATAATTTTTTTTCCAACGGCCAACAGTTTCTGCTTACGTTTGGGATTTCTTTGAATTCGCGCCTTCACAGCTTTTATCACTGCTGGAGTCCTAACAGACCGAGGGCGACTACTTGTTGACCTGTCATCTACACTAGAGTCTTCACTGTATCGTTTGATGGTACGATAAACGAATCTTTTGGATATATTCAAATTTTTCAGTATGTCAAAAATTTAAATTGGCGCGAAACCGCAACGATGCAACGCAATAACTGCAACACGGTCTTCTTTAAGCGTCCTCTCCATATTTAAAAATGAGTTAAATTCTAAAAAGTATACATTTTTATTTTCATGAACAATTCCAAATTCGAATTCAATAAACTTTGTTGTGGCCAGCATTCTAAAAGAAAAAGTTTTACTGTGTGACTATACTTATGACCTGACTGTGTATATATAAATTACAGCGATAGTGTAACGTACTTCAGGGACAATTCTTTTATTTGGCCATTATCTGTTCCATTTCACATCTTCTCATCCATAATTATGGTCATCTATTTCAGCATACTATCATTATCTATCTATCGTTTTATTTTATTTTTTATATCACGAAGCGACATCCCTTTCTAACTATACTTGAGTATAGTTAATGGCAACTTAGGCCCGTATTATAGAAAGATTCTCAGTGATTGATCTAGTCTTGAGCATAGTTAGAAAGGGATGTCGCTATATATAGCACATGGCGACATCCCTTTCTAACTGTACTCAAGTAAAGATCAACACTTAGTTGTCATTCTGTAATACGGGCCTTAGTGTGCTCAAAAGGGGTACAAAGTTTTTTCTTCACATATTTATATGACTAGCTGACCCAGCGAACTTCACACCGCCATAATAGTAGGGGCAGGTGGAAGAAGAGAAAATTTAGGGTTGTATGTATTTTTTAATACCACATTATAAAAATTGTCAAAAACAAATTTTAGCGGTGTGTAACGTAGTGTACTATCAATTTTCTGGGATAACATTCCTCCTAACCCATATGAGAACACTACGTTACAATACCCAATAGGTTGAATTTTGGCGCGAAGGCGCATGTTTCAAAACACTATGTTACAGGTGGACAACCATTATCACTTAAGGATATGAAAAATAAATAGTAGCCGATTCTCAGACCCACGGAATATGCATATAAAATTTAATAATATCGGTCAGGCCGTTTCGTAGGAGTATGGTAACTAACATTGTGACACGAGAATTTTATATATTATGAGATGAGTAAAAGCCGTGAATCCAGAATAAAAAAAAAAACAATTGGCTTATCCTTCTAGGGGAGGTATTTGCAAGAGTCAACCTGTCATTGCACCAAACGTTAATCTAAACAAATGAAACGCGAATCGAAACAACATAACGCCGGAAGACAAACAATAGAAAGTAGGGAGAACCGGTTAAAACCAGTATTTCATTTTAAGTCCAGCGTTCGTTTTAACATTAACAAACAATGCAGGCGACACCAGCTGTCGCCTCATCCAATTTCTCTTCTTTCGCTGGAAACACTTTTGCTCTGAACACGATTCCCCTTTCAGTCCGAACGATAAATTCAGGGTTGCTAATAGGGGCTAATACATGACCGCTAAATATTGCCGGTCTGATTCAATCGGGAAGACAGGATTTAATGGAGTTAAAACAAAGATATTATTTTTGGTATTGGTTGGTTTGGTTGATAACATAACCGATTTCAATTATTTTTGGATTTTTTATAATATTGTCGTTGTATCGTTCATTTGGTAATGTTTCTGCAGATATTTTTACATGAGTAGTGTCTAAATTGTTTAAGAGGAGCTCAATGGCTGGTTGAAGTTAAATCTTTCGCAGCGGTCAGTCATTGGATGGGCGACCAAAAATTAACTATCTCGAGCTCCTCCGTGCTTAGGAAGGCACGTTAAACCGTTGGTCCCGGCTGCATCTGCAGTCGTCTACCCACCAATCCGCACTGGGCCTGTGTGGTTGGTCTTGGCTAAATCTCCCTATTCCATCCCTTGGGGAGGCCTGTGCCCTCAATCAAATACATTTGATCTACATTTGATTGTGAAAATTATAAAAGAATTGCAGTGGCTACTCAAACGGATGATGAGTGCCCAAAGATTTATTGTCTCCAGGAGCGCTATTTTTGAATCACTCGTCTTGCGTCGAACGCTCGATTTCTACTAAAATTCATTCGACACAATTAATTCCATATTTTTGAATCGCTCGAGTGCAACGAATGGGTGAGACCACTCGCTGCATGGCGAACGGTGGAGGCGAATGATAGAATAATTGACATTTTTTTATGATATTAGACGATAATCTATCCTTGTGATGCTTTATATAAAACGACAAGGGCAGACTGATGTTAAGTTTCTTTTTCTTTTAATAAGACATGACGGCTAATGCATGTCAAGTTTACAAACAGCAATCACGAATAGCTTAGTGAAGTGCCGGCATAGCAAACGACAAAATACAATTGTATAAATTACCGGTTTTTATTTTTTTTCTGCGTGAAATGAGTAAAATTTTATGTTTCGTATTAGACTGTTAACACCGGTGACGAACAATTCAAAAATACGGAAAGTCAGTATTATGCGACTTGAAAGTCGGAGGTGACTTATGTCGCATTTGACGTTACTATGTCAGACGAGTGATTCAAAAATAGAGCTCCTGATCTCCCGTGCTTTAGACGTCACGTTAATCTATTAATTCGGACTTCATCTACAGTCACTAGCAGCCTCTAATCCGTGTTAGTTTTGCGAGATATGGCATAATCTCCTTGTCTGTTTCCGTCAATAGGAAAGATTTGTTCTCCAGTGTCAGTATTTGGCAACATTAAAATTAAAAAAGGCGAGCTTCGTTCACGTACCACCGATGCTTGTTGATAAAATCAGATTTATTTATAACAATAGGGTATTTGACAGTATTAAAAATAAAGTGCCAATTGTTAGCATCTGTGTTTAGAATGAATATTGGCAGGGGTTTTTTACTATTTTTACAAAAAAAAATACCATCAAAGGCAAATTACCGAGTTACAAGAGAAGTTAGAGGACTCTGAAAAACAAATTATGTCTCTTACCAAACAAATATTTAAACTTCAAAAAATGCTCCAAGATATCAATACACTCGATAAACAAGTCCCTGCCAACATTACGATGACTCATCTACATGCAGACACTTCTGTACTTGTCGATACCATTTCTGAGCCCGTCCCAAAAAAAAGCATTAAAAAGAGGGTATTTATATATGGATCACAACAGTGCGTTGGGTTAGCATCTGCTTTAGCGCGATCGAGGGAAAATACAGCATACGAAGACTATTCAATAATGTCATTTACAAAACCCCACGCACTTACAGCAGATATCCTAAAAGACTCTCAGAACCTATGTTTATCACCCAACGACAAACTTATAGTATGTATTGGAGAAAATGATTATGACATTAATATACTGGAATATCAATTACGTCAATTATTAATTAATTTTAAGAATAATGACATCTTTGTAATAAATGTAATTAAAAATAGATATCTTAATGTATATGCCATAAACAAATGTATTCAAAATATTTGTAATGACTTTGAGATGTCTCATTTTGTAACTTCTGACAATGATTCAATTTTCGACATGTGTAAATCTCTTAATTTTGCTATCGACACTATTGACTATAGAAAAAAGTATCTTGATGTACACCAAATAAAAAAGTTAATCGAGCGTGGTAATAATCCAATACCACACAATAATATTACGAGAAAAAATAAAAAAGGTACAATCCCTTACTATTTTGCTTCCCTGTCTACGCGGGATTTTACCGAAAAGACTGATATTAAGAAAAAAGGTACAATCACTGATTACTTTCCCGTAATTAAAAACCGACAGTTTTTTCGTTCCCCAAAAGTCTGAAGTGAAGGAGCCTTTATTTAAAATTTTGCACCAAAATATAGCTAGTATTCTCTCTAAGAAAAATCTTTTAGAACTTGCATTAGACGAACTATATGAAACAAATCATGAACCCGACATAATGTGTTTTTCTGAAACTTTTTTAAAACCTGACTCTCTTAGATACTTGAAAATCGCAGATTACGAACTTGCATCAGAGTTCTGCAGGAATAAACAAAGGGGTGGAACTTGTATATTAGTAAAAAGAGGATTGCCTTATGAAAAATTAAATATTCTACAAGACCACGCAATTCAAAAAAGTTTTGAAGCTTGTGGTATTTTCATGCCACTTCAAAATTTGATAACAATATGCCTGTACAGAATACCTGCTTCCGATCCTTACCTCTTCATGTCAAAATTAGACCTGGTTCTACACGAAATATGTAGACGTTATAAAAAAAATACAAAAATTGTTGTTGCAGGTGACATAAATATCAACACATTACAACCAGGCAAAGTCAACAATTATTTAAAAGATTTGTGTAACAACTACAACTTAACTTTACATATTAACACCCCCACGCGGAAAGAATCTTGCATCGATCATATTTTTAGTAATATAAAAAATGCAACATCTGTGGTTTTACCTCTTTGCTTATCAGACCATGATACAGCTCAACTACTCAGCTTTCCCATGAAACAAATATATATAAAACCTAAATCTTATTTTGTTTACAAACGAGATTACTGTATTGAAAACATTGAAAAATTTAGGGAATGTTTAACTAAACTATCGTGGTCCGAAGTTTATAATGAACCTGACTTCAATACAGCTTTCGGAATCTTTCATGACTTATTGAGCCTTTTTTACAACTTATGTTTTCCAAATATAAGAAAAAAAATCAATAACGTGAAAAGGAAAAAACAAAAATGGATAAGCCCTGGTCTTAAAATTAGTTGTAAAACAAAAAGACACCTGCGCTTCGGATATTACAAAAGCAAAACATTAGAAAACAAAAACAAATACTTTTCATATACTAATATTTTAAATAAATGCATACATTATTTGCGAAAAAATACTACTATGAAATTCATAAATCAGAGCAAAAATAAATGTAAGGCTACATGGTCAGTAATCCAAAATGAAATTAATAATACTAAAATTGATGACAATATTACTAATCTAAAAATTTATAATAAAACACTGACATATCCAAATGACATAGCTACTGCTTTTAATGACTACTTCATAAATTTGACTGAATCGCCATCAATAAACTTAACTAAAGATAACCAAAAATTGCCATCACTAGCCAATTCAATGTATTTACAACCAATGACCATTGAAGAAGTAAAAAAGGAAATCATGTGTTTAAATAATACCAACGCTGAAGGATATGATAATATTTGTACAAAGATATTAAAGATGTGCACTACAGAACTAACACAGGTCCTTACACACCTGGTTAATACATCGTTTATATCAGGAACGTTTCCTGATAAACTAAAAATCTCTTTAGTCAAACCATTACATAAGAAAGGGGACAGAGAGAATTCGGATAACTATCATCCTATTACGTTAATACCGATCCTTTCAAAAGTCTTCGAAAAATGCATGCTAAACCGGCTCATGAGTTTTTGTTTGAAATACAAAATCATAACAAAAGAGCAATATGGGTTTCAAAAAGCAAAATCTATATCGCTGGCAATGTTTGATCTTATGTCAACAATATTGACAAATCTTAATAAAAGCTATTTAACAACGGGGTTATTTTTTGACTTGTCAAATGGCCTTCGATTGGGTTGCTCACCCGAGACTATTAAAAAAAACTAGAACCTACGGTATCCGAG
Organism: Chilo suppressalis; assembly: GCA_902850365.2. Taxonomy (NCBI): domain Eukaryota; kingdom Metazoa; phylum Arthropoda; class Insecta; order Lepidoptera; family Crambidae; genus Chilo; species Chilo suppressalis. Next base: position 4,052,580 of record OU963894.1, read on the forward strand.
GGCCCTCCTTATCATGGTTAGCATCCTGTCTAAGCGGTAGGCGCCTAAAAGTTATTTTTAGCAAAGTAACACAAAATGAAATGAAATCGTTCTCATCTAGTTTTAGGGAAATTCGGTGTGGCGTTCCACAGGGGAGCGTTCTAGGACCAATTCTATTTTTATTATATATCAAAGACATAACACAGGTGACTCAACATAAATGTGTTTTATATGCCGATGACATATCAATAATTGTAACATCAAATAACATTAAAAACAATGACTCGTTACGAACACATTCATCTGACATTAATAATACTATTGACATGATCATTAAATGGCTTAATGCAAATAATCTTAAAATTAATATTAATAAATCCTATTATATACAATTTAATCAATCTAAACATAAAAAATATAAGTTTACATTAGACGTAGCAAAAATCAAAGAAGTAGAAAGTTTAAAATTCCTAGGTGTAAAAATTGACAAAGATACAAACTGGAAAACCCATATAGATATGTTAAGTCATAAAATAAATAAATTTGTGTATGCTCTGAAAAGCATAAAAAACCTAACCAATAAAAAAACAGCTGTTATGTGTTATCGTGCATACATTGAATCTATCCTTCGGTACGGAATTATACTCTGGGGTAATAGCACGGATAAGAATAGAGCCTTTATTGCACAAAAGAAGTGCATTAGGGCAATATGTGGAATCCCGCCAGACCAATCATGTAGACCATTATTTAAAAGTCTTGGATTGTTGCCGCTGCCATCGCTGTACATATATGAATTAGCAGTGTTTGTCCACGGGCACAAGCAGTTGTTCAAGAGGGTTAATAATTTCCGGCTTAGAGACCCTTACAGAATGATATTTAATGAGGTTCCAAGGTCTGACAAATATAGGAAAAGTTGCTTATGCCTTTGTGTCGAGATCTATAATAAAATCCCTCCCGACATAAAAATACTGAATATGAACATGTTTAAAAATAAATTATATAAATGGCTAAATGAAAACAATTTTTATGACCTAAAAAGTTTTTTCAATTATAAAAATTAATGACATGTTTTAATTTATCCTATAATAATTATGATAAATGTATCTTTTTAATTTTTTATTTTTTTTTATATCTGACATTTAGAAATCTTGTAATATTAATATGTTGACATTGTATATTTTATTGACATAATATAAGGTAACTCTGACATTCATAATTCTACAGAAAAATGTTATAATTAATTAATCTCTTTTTTTATTGGTTCCATATTATGTATTTGCATGCTATTTTTAAAATGGCAAAACACGTGCTAAACCGTTGTGTAATACCTTTATACCGTGTTTTTAGCAAATAAAGATTATGATTTATGATTAAAAACCCACGAAAAAGATAGGTAATAGTTTTCTTATCTATTGTCACGTGACACAAAACGCTTCGGATTGGCGGAGCCTAAAATGACGTCACACGCAAGTAAATTTCCGGTGAATGTGACATTACATTGTATCGTTTGACGTTTTAATAACAGTAGTGTGACGTCACACACTAGTATGACGCCATATTGTCCAGAAAAACGTTTACGCGTCAACTTGAAAATGGAATTTTTGATTTGGTTATTTTTACTGAAATACACAACAGAATGATGACTATCCACTTTTTACGGACTCCATAAACATTAGTCAATAACGTGAGATCGTTTTCTAAAACTTGTCAAATAACCTATTAAAAATATAATGTGACGCGCTAAAGATGAACGAAAAATGTGTGGCGATGTAGTAAAATATTCACTTTAAAAGAGTACGCTATCACACAATTAATATTTCCACAAAAACAGGATAGTATTGGAAAGCTTTGCGGCTGACTCATCCAACATTTTCCTTCGTGCCCAACTCCGTATGTTAGGTATTGTCTTATATAATATTTCAATCCCTGTAATAATGATGCCATTAAATTATTCCGGTTACGCACACTGCGAAATCTCATATAGCTCAACTGTGATCACCAACATATAAATCTACTATAAACCATAGTCTTGCTTAGGAGCCATGGCTCACAAATAATTCATATGTCTCAAAGGAACAAAGCGAGCGTAAAGGGACTATGTAGTTTGTTATACCTACCTACGTCTGGGACTTGACTGTGCATATAGCATATGAAGCCACATTCATACAATATACGTCAAACTAAGCTTACAAAGATTAACTGACCATTGTGTAGCTGTGTGCACTAAAGTAAATTAATCGGTGATCTATGAGACAAGCAAATTTCTGTGACATATTAATTGTATTGATGTTTTTTGAAGTGAAAACTTCTTTAGCGGCGTTGTACACTTTTTTTGTATGGGTATTGAATGTTAAACTCGCATCAGGCTAAACACGTGGGCTGATCGCATCGTGACACAAAATAAAATTGGAAAGGTGGTTGACTTTCAATATATTGGACGAAACATAGTAATATTTTATTTTACTGTATTATAATAATAAGTCCCTATCTAGGACGTCCACGTGGCAGCTTTACTGCGAAGAAAATGCATTTTTTTACAATAGATGTCGTTAGGTACGCTTAAATGTGATTTATGTAAGTTGATTTCTTTACAATAGATGTCGCTAAGTGCGCTTAAACGTGATTCATGTAAGTTGATTTTTCTGAGAGATAAACTTTTTTAATGCACCTAATATAAATTGTCATGCTTGTGTACGATAGCGCAATAAATAAATATTGTATTCTGCCACATAGATGATAGTACTTTTATACAATTATTCCCTAAACATTCCAAAATATCAAAAATGCACAACGTTAATATTCAAGTTTTCACTTCTGCCGGCACTCCCGGAGTGCAATGCGTCGTTTTTTTTTATATACATTATTCAGCGACGCATCCTGAAAAGCATGCGTAACTTTAATAAATGAATAAAATCAGTTCATCCATACCGTTGAAACTTGCATTTATACTGTTTTATTTAATGAGTGATGTACGTGAAAACCTAAGAAACAAATATATCCTATAAGTTATTTTAAGAATTTAACACTTCAAAAATATTGAAGAATAGAAAGATTTCTTGGTACGGTTTATAGATTCATTAAAGTATTTTAATTTCCCCTTTAGTAAGCTGGTATTTGTAGGTTCCAATGGCAAACAGGTATATTATAGCTAAATCACTGATTTGGATCGAAAAATACGCGATTTACGTCGCTAATGCTGCGTTTCCACTTCAGCTCAGAGCAGTTCCGAATGAGCAAACATTTCTGCTCGATTAATGGACACGTCATCTGAGCGAGCGAGCGAGTTCGTAAAACGATGTTTGACTGGACTCAGGGAACGAATGCTTTCTTGCTTAATAATCAATGGAAACAAAGCAACAATGAAAATGAAAAAAAAAATTATGTGTGTCAGCTCCGACGCACGACCGGAGTTTACACTCTAAAATCGATGATTGTCTTTGAACAGGCACAAAACAAAATCAATTCCGAAGAAGTCGGTTACAAGAAGAGATACCTCAGGAACCGTCCCATGGTTTCGACTATCATAGGTTCCATGTCACACATTTTATCATCTAACATCATCGATATTCATCATATATTTTATTATGTATTTCTGGAAACACACAATTTCAAAAATATCACACACTAGTCATCATTTTGTAAATATGTATTATAATTCCATCTGTACTGAAAATCACAATTCCAGAGTGCTGGACACTTACTGTCATTTCTCTATATTTAGTTATTTATTTGTTTTCATTAATTTTGCTCCAATTTTATCTATTTTTAGTTTATTTATTTTATTGACATTTGTGACAACTTAATGTTTTTTGTCCGGTGCCATGGCTAAAAGTGAAAGGTGCGCAGATGAGGTTGCGCACAAAAACGTAACGAGGTCATTTGTTCAGTAGATTTTACTCCTCAAATTTTTTTCATACCGGGGGCCTTATATGAAAATCAATTCTTAAGGAGTAAACTCCGAAAATTGGAACTAATTTAAGTTACATGTATGATTTGGGTACTGGAGGCGCCTAAATTATTAATTGCGAGAAAATAATAATTTTGCGTGCTTGTATGAAGAGGCTAACCCTAGGCGTAGGTTGAAAAGTGGACTGTATCTGGGGGGCGGTAATACACAATCATATATTAATAAAAATATAAACTAAACTGCACCTTGCAAATGCCTTGTCTAATTAAGGACGAAGAAAATGGTTGAAGACCTAGAGACAAAGGAAAGGAACATGCGCACTTAGCTCAGCACACCATCCATTTGGTCACAATTCGTCCAGCAATAATATCAAAATAAATCGTTTGCCGGCACGGATTTCGTATTTATATAAATTTAAAAACGTAAAGTATTCACTTATATGAAGGATCGCACAGTAATATTTGGATATTACATCACAACATGTGTCTCCCATTACAACGTTCACAAGAGAGAGCGAAAAAAAATATAATGTCCGATGCACTCCGCGCTGTCGTCGAAAGCAGGACGGCCATAGCTATAAGTGCACATGTATGAAAAGGATGGGAGACATATTGGATTAAGGCAATTGCAAGTGCATAATCTACCATATAATAAAATTATTAAAAGCCCGCAAAATACGAAATCCAACAGGTAAGTTAATAGCTATATTAGTTTATTAGCGCCCACCTCTAGATACAGATACATTCACATTGTTCTGAGCATTCCATTAACTGAACGAACAAATGGTTTCTCGCTCGGAACTGTTCTGAGCACTAAGTGCAAACGCAGCATAACACAATGCCCAAGAAACTTAATGGCTTAGTAACAAAAATTATCTGTACCGTATAATAGTTATGATTCGATTTTAAAGTACGAGACAGAAATGTTCCCATTTTGTCTAATACTTTTGTATAATTTATGGAAGTATTTTCAATAAAAAAATCTTCATTAAAGTTGAATATGGTATTAAAGATAAGAGTGCTTATTCGAGCGGGAAATATGCCATGAATTTTAAATAAAATCTAGAGCGTTTTACTCATTAGCATTAATGTCTATCTTTTATTCGTAATAAAACATTACGAAATCTAGTGAAGCATTATGACAAAAATAAACACTAATTCACTATGCTGTTGCTACAAAAGCTGTAGTTTCGCAAATTATTTTTTTAATAATTCTTTATTTCTCACCATAATCAGTTTCTTATTCCATTAAAAACACTAAGTAAAAAGGTCACTTATCTAATTATGGCGGGCTGACACCTAAACTAGGAAAAATCCGGTGTCTCAGGTTATCATCCTTCCACCTGTTTAGATGTAATATAATACAACACAGTTTACTGTAATCTGAACATAATTATTAAATTATATTATTTACTGAAAAACAAATGTATTTGACAAAAGGCTAGTTGACCCTTTTTGGAGAAAGGTTTTAAATGGTTAATAATTAATGTTCTATTAGAACGAAAAAAAATGTATTGCATTTTTTTGAGACCCAGAAAGCTACAAATCTTTAATTTTAAAATAGACTTTTCATGGACATACAAAAATCTGAAGGGCCAACATTTTCTGTTTACGTTTGGGATTTCTTTGAATTCGCGCCTTCACAGCTTTTATCACTGCTGGAGTCCTAACAGACCGAGGGCGACCACTTCTTGACCTGTCATCTACACAAGAGTCTTCATTATCTTCTTCATATATAATCCGTACTATATATATATGGTCTCATTTAGGTGTGTGTGTGCGTTGTGTGTGCTGGAAAACAATTCTTTACAGCGTCAAATCATGTAACAATATTCACAAATAAAATTATTATATTGTTACAGTGTCAATTAAAAAATTAGGTCATCTTTATCATAATTATAGAAACAGCCTGTTGGAACGTTTGTGTGTTGTGAATCATCATTATCATCAGCCTATTAATGTCCCCACTGCTGGGGCACAGGCCTTCTCTATGGATGAAATAAGGAGACTGGGCCATGACCCAGCACGCGGGCCCAATGCGGATTGGTGGGTGCTAATGACTGCAGATGCAGCCGGGACTAACAGCTTAACGTGCCTTTCGAAGCACGGAGGAGTTCGAGATAGAACATTTTTATTGCTCACCCATCCAATGACCGACCACTGCGAAAGTTGCTTAACTTCAACGATCGCAGCCGAACGCGCTAACCACTTGCGCCATCGAGCTTCTTAAATCTGAAGTGTTGTGAATACGTTTGGTTAGTATCTAGTAACGTTATCAATCGTAGTTATGAATCTCTATCCGTAACGCGTTGCATAGTGTTGCCCAAATGCAAGAACAAGACGAGACTTAGCCAGTCTTGGTCTTGGTCTTGCGCCAATACACCTGGTCTTGGTCTTGGTCTTGCGCTCCCAGTCTTGGTCTTGGTCTTGGTCTTGCAGCAAGAGTCTTGCAAGTCTTGCAATTACCAATTAGACTATTGCTATTTATTAAAGTTTACTTTAGATCTTAGAAAAATGTATTAGAATTGGAACATTGCCATAGTAAAGACTAATCAGATTAATAAATGTCTGAAGATTTGATAAGAACTTCGAAAAATCAACTGCCACATGGTTTTCCATAAGTAGGTAGGTACGCTTTTTATATTATATTATTAGTTTTGTAGTTTTTTTTACACATTTCAAGTATATTTAAAAGTGGCTACAATATTAATCAAACGGGTGATATTTGACCACTTTTTTGCTATTTTTTCTTGTTAAAACCTAAGAAATTTAAGAAATATTTTGACTAAATGTACAATAACAATACCTAAGTAATTAGCTTAAACCCATTTAATCAATATTATAATATATACTTACTAGAATAAATTATTATGACATCTACTACCTATCCTTACCATTATCTAATCATAATACTACTTGCGTGATCAGTATAATGTACTCGTTTCCATTCTAAGCACTCTGAACTTATTTATTCTTTGGAACACCTGTACTCTAAAAATCGATAATCGAATTTGTGTCATACCGTCTCGCTCGCTCTTATATTAAATAGTATTAGCGTGAGTGGGACGGCACGACACGAAATTAGAATTTTGCTTGAGTATATCTTGGCCCTGTGGCGGCAATCAAATAGTGTCAAATGTTGTGATTTCGGCGCGGCGGCAACGATTGTTGTATGTGATTTCAATAGAATCCGCCGGCGCGTGTATCATCACCATGTACTTCCGAAAAGCGGCAAATTTCTTTGAGAAGTCAGTACAAAACCTTTGATGCCTCATTATCAAAGTGCCGATGGTTAAAACAAAACTATGCATGCTGCACTCTGTTTGATTTTAATGGATATTTTTTATTCACTATGTATGTTTATGGTATTGGTCGTAATGCGCATAGGTCCAGTTTTTCATATTCTTTGATACAGTTTTGTGCGTCTCATGGAATTCCTAAGCGTACCTATACACCGAACTGTATACCTAACTACTCCGTGAAATAGCGCTAAGTCCTAGCTGCAAGACGCAAGGGTCTTGCCGGATAAGTCTTGTTCTTGCTCAAGTCTTGCATGGTCAGTCTTGGTCTTGGTCTTGCTAAAAATACGCGGTCTTGTTCTTGGTTTTGGTCTTGCAAAAATGCAAGAACAAGACCAAGACTGAATTTGGGCAACACTAGCGTTGCATTGTGTATCCGCCTTAGGTAATCTCTTTGTTTATTCTTTTGCAAAAACCAGCTTTTATTCGAAGTGTGGCGATATAGAAAAGTTTAAATGGCCATTAGTAAAGTTGTTTACAGCTGCCCCGCAGGCTGCGAGCTTCCCTTGCCTTGGAAATAATGAGATTACGTGTAATTTTTTTTCCGCTGTCTTGTCGTAATGTGTATGGAAAATATGAATTTTAATTTATGATATTTCACAAGGTGTATTGTATACATTAAACCATTGTTTACATTAGTCTGTTAGCTTAGATTTATTACTGTAAATATTATATGTTATTTAATATTATAGCGGTTTCTGAAATTACTACTCGTCAAATTAAATTATTATTAAAATAAATATATAATGGCTCCATTTATTCTTTATTAATAAAGCGATATAATTTAAAAAGTCTCTAATAAATTTGTTAGCATACCTACAATCAATTATTTTTATGAATTTTCAATTTGTTATTGATAATTCAAACAACAAATCGTTAATACAAAGTTGTATATAAATGTAATATTTAATTAATATTCCTAATAGTCCAATTAGCCTATCCTTAAAGTAAGGACTGTCAGCCTAGTGTTATGGGATAGTAGGGTAGCGGATAGAAATACATAAAATGGTAAATATAATAATATGACTTAGGCAGAAATGTTCGTATTTATCATATAAACATTTGCCCCACCGGGATTTGAACTCAGGACCTCTGAGTCGGTGTATATCCACTCTACTCCACCACGGAAGTTTTTATAATATAAGAAGACAATATAGATCAATATACGTACTTGTCATCCAGGAAAGCTTCCCTTTCTCGTAACAGCAAACAAACTTTAGGATTCCCAAATAGAATGCTTGGATGGATTTGCATTGAACAAAAGTTTGCAAGAATCTTCGAAATTTACTGAAAACGGTGACACATGGCACATAATGTCAAATTTATTATTGTAGCTAATTGAAAATAATTTTCTTGTAAAGTTTATTTGCGTTGTCATGATTAACATTAATTTCATTTATAAATACAAATGAATATTGTGACAGCGAAGATTGATAATGTTTGCCATCTTTTATGCTCGTAAGATTGTTTCTTGTTGTTACTTTTACTGTCTAAGCATTGTTTGTTTTAAATGTACATCTTTTCATTGTTATTTGTTTGAGAAAATTTATGAAGACAAACAATAATATCGCACTGTTTATTCCTTAACGGCAGGTTTGGGCTATCAGTTAATGATCCTAATTACGAAACCAGCCGCCCCAGGTTCAAATCCCGAACGAGGCAGTTTTTTTTTGTATGATGAACACGTGCATTTTCCTACATACATTTATACTTTATGTAGCACCCCTGTCAATCTATTCTTAGGGGCTAGATAATTGTTATGAAATTATTTTGAAGTGATAACTTCTTACGGGAGGGTAAACTGCTTCGTTACGTAACGCGTTATAGTGCCAGTCTGTCTGGCTTCCCTTCCTCTCATGCATACGGCAGCGGTAGGCAGGCTACTTCTCTTTCACTTTTAAGCTAAGCGCCGCTTAGATTAGTTTAAGTTATCACTTCTGTCGAGCGTCCCAAGACACACACGCTTTTTTATATGAGGCGCAACAAATTACCCCACCCCACCTGATGTTAAGTGTAAGTGGAGTCCAGTTGCGCAGATAGACGATGCGGCAGAAGGTGTATCGCTCCAGTCATACTCCATGCCGGCCTGAACCCAATCCCCTTTTTTTATTTTTATAACGCAGGTAAAAAATCTTTTTACAGACGACGGCGCCTTTAAGAGTCACACCGCCGAACGGACCTCACACCTGGCTCCCGCAAGTCTTACGGACCCTCCAGTGGCTGATCACCGAGGACGCTGCAACTTTTACAGGCGCTTTATAGCATAATATCCGCTAAAAAAGTCCTGCGAATACCTTCTACACTGCTTAATGCGAAGATGCGGGATCCCCGTTAGGGATTCTACCACGACTCCGCACCCAGCAGCTTCCCGGCCTCGCCGGGGCTCCACGGCAGGGGTCTCCCGAGGTATTGTGGGGACCCCGCAGACGTGCGCAGGTAGGCCCGCGCATGGGAGCTGGGTACGCGGCCTAGTGCCCACCGTACCGCCCCCCATCCCCTGCGGAAGGGCTTCTTGGGCATACCCGTCCAAGAACCCTCCGCCGCCCCCCCTTTGTAGGAAAAATAAAGTGAGGGGGGGCGCCGTTCCTGGGAAGGGGGACGGGAGGGGAAGTGAACACAAGCCCCTACTTCGTAGAGCCCTGGAACCCTACTCACCATAACAAACACAAGACCATCAAAAGGTTTATTTACTTCCGTGAGGTAGAAGTTGCTTCCCCAGACGGGCGCTCCAATCCGAGCAGGAAATCCGCTGTGCCCTGTAATCAATTAGACCGAGATCGGTTGATCAGGCATTAGTTGCATGATTATTCGAAATTCTATAAAACGACATAAAAAGCACGCCGCGCGGACGCCTGCTCCGTGCCCCGCTTAAGGCAACGCACGCTCTGAAACTTAAACCTCCCTGTGTTTATCTCTATACCGCGATTCAGACATTTCGAATACTCATGCAACAATTGCATTACTGATGCACGATAATCTTGTCTAGAGCTCGATAGACTTGAGCAACCCGATTCTCGCTGATACGAACTTGTCCTAGGAGTTCCGACGTGACAAGCTTAGCCGTGACTTTACCTTCAAACAAGATTCAATCAGTGACCGCACCTAACTTTACCCGAGTCCGAATGTAAACTGCAAACTAAGCACCATTCAGGAGTTTACAGCGATGGGTATTTTAGCAAGTTCCTGCCATTTCCATCTGCATATCAGCCTAAAGAGGTTCTTGTAGACAGGTAAATGTAATTAGTACTATATTTGTCGTGAATAGGATAGTCCTGAGCCAATAAAACATTGCTTTAATGATATAAAGCACGATTAACTATTTTTTTGAAGTGAAACCTTCTTCAGCAGCTTTGTACACTTTTTTGAAATGGGTAAAAACTGTTAAACTCGCGTCATGACACGTGGCCTGATCGCGTCCGGACACGTGACCTAATCGAAAATTCGTAAGACGAAAACAGTAAAATTGGAAAGATTTTGTTGGAAGATTGTTGACTTTAAATATATTGGACGAAACATAGCAATATTTTCTTTTATCGTATTATAATAATAAGTCTCTAATTAGGACGTCCAGGTAAAAGCTTTATTGAGTAGAAAATGCATTTTTTCAATAGATGTCGCTAGGTGCGCTTAAATGTGATTCATGTAAGTTGATTTTTCTGAGAGATAAACTTTTTAATGTAATATAAATTGTCATATTTGTGTACGATAGCGCAATAAATAAATATTGTATTTTATCACATAAATGATAATACTTTTATACTGATAATTAAAGCAATTCGTGCAAAATTATTCCCTAACCGTTCCAAAATATCTAAAATACACAACATTAATATTAAAGTTTTCACTTCTGCCGGCACTCCCGGAGTGCAACCCGTCGTTTCTTTTTCATTATTATCCTTTACAAGCTCCGTAGCTCTATAAAAAATATTAATTAAAATGTTATTTGATTAATAAAAATGCTCGTATATAAATAACTATATATTTATTTATATATTCATCTTATAACGATTTATTTCCGTTACGTGTTTTATTTATTTATTTTAAACTTACTACCGTAAACATATTCTTAATAGTCTCCCTATTAAGAATATGTTTACGGTAGTAAATTTCTGAGAAGTACTGGCGATACAAATTTGTAAGGTGTTTTTTGTGCTTTACAGAAATTTAATAAACATAGACAGAGATACTTTCAAATTTATTCAAACAGTATGCGGGATGTGGATTAAGTTTCTCCTTCTCTTTCAATTCCGATGGGAAATCGTTCAGTCACAATGCATGAAACGAAATCTTCAACCCCAACAAAGCCCCACGCGAAACTGTACAGAGAGAAACAAGTGTACGGCTTCGGAAAGTAATCGCCGTTTATGAGAACATGATATCGGAAATCTGTCATGTCACGTGTCACATCCGCAACATGTGTTTATAATCGAGATTACACGTACACACGACTCGTTGATTGATTGTCGTGTACACACGAGGTATTTCTCGACGGTTGAATTATAACGATACTTTTGATGGGTAGATTTGTTTTATTTTTATGTTTATTTTTTATTTTATTTTGTTAAGAAAACCAACAACGTATACTTCAACAGATACCAGATAGTATTTTACAGGTAAATATGGCCAATTACAGGTTTCCCTTAATTGAAAAATAGTAAGTGTACATCGGAGATGATTAATATATATGACAACGAATAAATTAAGTAGCAGCCATGAAAAAATAAAAATACAATATACAAACAATGAACAAACAAGCAACTCCAAGATTAAACGTAAATAAATTAGGATGAGGCTTCTCTTATGAAAGAAAGAAATTGATAGTTTAATTCATACTAGTACCGCGTTTCTTTATACAACCAACCTTAATAATAATATAAACTTTTAAACAATCATAATAAATTGTGGTGTTAAGTTTTTTACGCCAGTTTTTCTCCACAGCTAAAAAAAAATCACCTAACTGGTGGTGCGGAAAAAGATATGGAGCATTCAAAAGAGGTATATTTTGCTTTCAATTTGAATAAAGAATTTTTGGCTTTTGAGATATTACTATAAAAAGGGCACACTCAAGATTGCTTAAATATTATCCACTGTAATGTCTCTAAGCGGAACTCTCTTGATGCTATTATCTTTAGCTTACACACATCTCGAGCATTAATATTATAAAATAACGGCAGCATAGGTAAAACAAAGCCGTCTGTAATCCCCTTATAGCGATGAGCACGCGCCCCTTTCATGGGATATAATATCGGCTCTTGATTAAATTTCAAGCCGTAAAAAATCATGGAGCCGTGCATTATGTAAGGGGTCCGCTCTAAACAATATGTATTGACGAACGATGTTCTATAGATTACATATTTGTTCGTCAATTTTTTCAATATCAATAAGTCAAGTTATATTAAACACCGCGGCATAGCTCAGGGTTCCATTTTAGGCCCATGATTTTATACTTTAAGCTATTGTCAAAAATTCTTAAAAGGCAAAAATTCTGGGATTTATGGTTTTTTGTTTTGATTGGATGTGGTATTGTTTGATACCTTTTTTAATAAATTTTTAAGTATACCAGGCATTCTTTAAAATTGATTTAAAAATTGTTGGAAGGCGTAATATACATTGCATGAATATTTTTGGATAGGTCTCTGTTTACAAATTTGTTGATGACACAAGTCTCTCACATTTATAGTGACTCATTTCATTGTATATATTACATATTAAGTATCAATAAAATAACACTGATGCACATACCACTTACCTTACTTTTATTACGACGACCATAATACGACGACCTCCTTGGCCGAGTGGTTTGTACGCCGGGTTTCATGGTGTCGCCGACCCGAGAGGTCCCGGGTTCAAATCCCGGTGGGGGCAGATGTTTGTGTGATGAATACGAGCATTTGTTCTCCAGTCATGGATGTTTAATATGTTTTTCTATATAAATATACTTATCTAAGTACAGTATTCTATCCGTTACCCTAGTATCCCATAATACAAGCCTTATAGTGCTTAGCTTGGGGCTAGGCCAATTGGTGTGAGTGTTGGAAATATTTATTTATATATAATTTATTTTACAAAATGCTCTCACTCCTTTTTTTAATTCCTTTTAAGTTTATTAAACCAAATATTACATTTCAAATTCGCCTAATTCAGTTAAGCATGCATGAAAGCATAGGTAAAAGGCAGCGTCTGACTTCTACGCAAATAAGCCATTTTAAGCGCAGACACTGCTTTCAGCGGTTAAATAAATCGATATAAATTCAACTGATGCAGTAATGAAACGTATTTCACTCGCGTGCTTTGTAGTAGTTAACGTCGTTGGGCGAGCAAAGTAGGGGCATGCGTTTAGTCTTCGCATGCCTTTACGCAGTATTCCTATTTGGGAGTTAAGGCGCTGTAATTAACTGATTACCCTCGAATAGTGTGGTAATGGAGAGATACGGTTTTAATAGGGTAAATTAAAATATGATAAATGTTGGTTCTGGTAAGTGTTGGAGTACTTGTAATCGTACGAGCGGATCAAAGTGGCTAAGACCCAATTTCACCAAACTTTGTCAAATCGTTTCTTAGCTAATATTAGTTGTTTAAAACTAAGAAGGCTGTTAAATTAATTTACGTCCTGTAATGAAAAAAGAAGAGACCATGACTAAATCTATATATATATAAAACTCAAAGGTGACTGACTGACTGACATTGTGATCTATCAATGCACAGCCCAAACCACTGGACGGATCGGGCTGAAATTTGGCATGCAGGTAGATGTTATGACGTAGGCATCCGTTAAGAAACGATTTTGATCAATTCTACCCTCATGAAAGTTTGTATAAAACTCTGTCAATTTTAAACCGATCGGGCTGAGACTTTGCATGCAGGTATAAGAAGAATCATATGAATGTCATTGTGTATAATACAAGCCTGAGAACAAAAACTGTAGTCTACACTTCAGCTCTACACCGAAGCGAAGCGAGGGCGGGCCGCTAGTCAACCATAAAGCTAATGATTTGAAAATCATTCACTCATATTTTAAAACAACTAAAAAATTATGTTTGTATTTGTTTGCCATTAATATGATAACGCACCTTTAGAATTGAAGTGACCTAATCCAAAATTCTTGTTTTTTGGTAAACGCTATAAATGTGATTGACAAGTTGGCCATTTTTTTGTTTTTTCTATTATAATGCTATGAGTTGTACGTTTATTATCATATTTTTTATTGTTAATGGTAGGATAGGAATTGTTTTCACGATTCTTTACTAAACCAGTCTGTATAACTAATTAGAACCTTTGTTAATTAATCATCAAAAAAAAAACATGTCACTTATTTTCCGAAAACAGTTTATTATAATTGACTTATTTCACTTTGTGCCCATTTTTTACTTAACAATGTAAAACAAAAACGCAACTATTTAATATAGAGGCGATTCATTTCTGATGTTATATATTTGATAGATGACCAATTTTGTCATATGCTAGTTTAATAATTAATGATTTTCTAAATTAAAGGAAAATTAAATAAATGTCCACGCAACACTGAATGGGGTACTTCAATACTGAGGGAGGCGCGGTATGCATGTCATTTAAAAGAGACTGAAATAGTGCGTTTGTCTTCTTCTGGCCTAAAAGAGCCTGTTTATTATTAATAAACTGATAGGATACATGTTTTTATGTCGTTTCACGTTTAAAAGTCATTGTGCTATTTTTTTTATTTAAGTCACTTCAATTCTAAAGGTGCGATAACATATCCTTTTTTCAAAGGCATCATCATAATAAGGTAAGGTTTCTTCAGCTAAAATTAAATTCACTAGATAGATTTGATACAAACCCAGTTGTGTTTTTGATTTGACTTGTGTTTTTTTGTTGAAATGTCAAAAATCTGGGATTTATGGTTTGTGGTTTTGATTGTATGTGGTAATGTTTCATATCTTTTCAATTGATTGGTAAATTATAAATATGCATAAACCATGCATTTTTTCAAAAATTGTTTTAATCATTGTCGGAAGGCGTAATATAATTTCCTAATCTATAAATATAAAACACAAAGGTGACTGACCGACATAGTGATCTATCAACGCACAGCCCAAACCACTGGATGGATCGGGCTAGAATTTGGCATGCAGGTAGATGTTATGACGTAGGCATCCGCTAAGAAAGGATTTTGATCAATTCTACCCCCAAGGGGACAAAATAGGGAATGAAAGTTTGTATGAAACTTTATCAATTTTAAACCGATCGGGCTGAGACTTTGCATGCAGGTATAAGAAGAATCATAGTTGAATGTCATTGTGTATAATACAAGCCTGAGAACAAAAACTGTAGTCTACACTTCAGCTCTACACCGAAGCAAAGCGAGGGCGGGCCGCTAGTCAACCATAAAGCTAACGATTTGAAAATCATTCACTCATATTTTAAAACAACTAAAAAATTATGTAAGTATTTGTTTGCCATTAATATGATAACACGTCCTTTTTTCAAAGGCACCATCAGAATAAGGTATGGTGTCTTCAGCTAAAATGAAATTCACTGGATAGATTTGATACAAACCCAGTTGTGTTTTTGATTTTGACTTGTGTTTTTTTGTTAAAATGTCAAAAACCTGGGATTTATGGTTTGTTGATTTAATTGTATGTGGTAATGTTTCATATCTTTTTCAATTGATTGGTAAGTTATAAATATGCATAAACCACGTATCTTTTCAAAATTGTTTTAAACATTGTCGGAAGGCGTAATATGAAAGGTGACTGACTGACATAGTGATCTATCAACGCACAGCCCAAACCACTGGACGGATTGGGCTAAAATTTGGCATGCAAGTAGATGTTATGACGTAGGCATCCGCTAAGAAAGGATTTTGATCAATTCTTCCCCCAAGGGGATAAAATAGGGAATGAAAGTTTGTATGAAACTTTATTAATTTTAAACCGATCGGGCTGAGACTTTGCATGCAGGTATAAGAAGAATCATGGATGAATGTAATGACATTCATCTATGATTCTTCTATAATACAAGCCCGAGAACAAAAACTGTAGTCTACACTTCAGGTCTACACCGAAGCGAAGCGAGGGCGGGCCGCTAGTTACTTATATGACTTAAAACGTGTTCATTTCTAAAAATAGTATTGTATCGATGTTCATTTTGGGGTAGTTTGACATTAATGAATCGTCTGTTAATCATGTAACGGACCTCTATGCCTGTGATTAAGTTTAACGCCGCATCTAGGAAGAAAATCCTGTGTTAATGTATGATGGAACACCAGAAAACATTAACAGTTCTTTAAACGAATTAACAAGCTGTTAGATGAATAACAATGGTTGTTAAAATTAAATCTTAGTATGCCTTACTAACTATTCGTTTAGAGGGACATAACTATCGGTGGCATTGGATAGAAGCACCTGTGACAAGAAGTAACATCGACATTGCAGAAGGTTTAAATAAATAAAGAACAAAATATTGTTACGTGTCGGGATGGGGTTCGAAACTACATGCCAGTTCAAGCTTGACAGTTCTTTATTCACCACTTAGTTTACGCAATTAATACACAATGTTAATTACAAAACACTCACTAAACTCTGTATTTCACTATACAAGTCTCTAAACTATCGCACTTGAACACTTTTGTTGCACTTTAATCGCCTTGGATTCGCTCCGAAATCGCTGTTGACAACTGGAAACGCAACTGTCTCTGTGCGCTGTTGAAACGCAAATCGCGCTTATATACGCCGATCGACGCATTCTAGAAAGTACCTGTTAAATTAAGAATTAGCTACCACCCGCGAGTACGAAGTACCTACTTATACCTACGCAGGTAACGCGCATAACTTGAAAACAAGTGCAGATGTCGTTGCACTTTCTCCCTTACGCCGTACTGCATAAGGCTCATTTTAGAATGAGCCGCATTACTCGACCTCTATCGCGACCCGCGGTGATCTGGCAAATTCGATCTCTAGCACTTTCGCGGTTCCGTTTCGAGAGCGTTTGTGACACTATGATGTATATTTTTATGCAGTTTAAAGCAGATGAACCGCACGGAACACGCAATGCATGGTACCATAGCAAATACAAAATATTTTGCATTTTGTATTTATCACAACTACAATGTTTAAAAATAAGATTTAATGTAACTTTCTCTGGTGGTGCTAATAAATAAATAAATAAAAAAGAGATGGCAACAACCAACAACTTTTTACTTCCTTCATCATCATCATCATCAGCCTATTAATGTCCCCACTGCTGGGGCACTGGCCTTCCCTATGGATGGCATAGGGAGATTGGGCCATGACCCACCACGCAGGCCCAGTGCGAATTGGTGGGTGCTAACGACTGCAGTTGCAGCCGGGACCAACGGCTTAACTGTAGTAGTAGCTCGAGATAGTAAATTTCTGGTCACCCATCCAATGACCGACCACTGCGAAAGTTGCTTAACTTCAACGATTGTAGCCGAACGCGATAACCACTTGCTCCATCGAGCTCCTCCTTTACTTCCTATACAGATAATATAGAAGCTTGGTAACGCAAAGGATCGTTTCAAATACGTACGATTAAATTCAGGTTTGCGGTTATAACCGGAACTCTGACCCTTAGAATAGACTATAAGGCAATGAGGATTGACGTGGCTCCGACCCACTTCCCTGGCCCGGATTCATTTATATAGCCTTCTTTACTTCCAATTAACAAATATATTCATCAACGTGTACATAATTATGACGTAAGATGATTGAATAAATCGAATTTTCTCGAAAATCTTAGGGATTTTGCTAAATCGCGGATAGTTTGACAATGGCGATGACATTTCTCAATGTTATTGTGAAACGATGGGAATTTTAGTGAAAACGCCAGATACTTCAATAATCTTAGTGATTCAGCGAGTCAGGTTGCGATAAAAACGTCAGAAAAATAATTTGTTGACAGTAAGATTGAGCAATCTCAACACCATTGTGTAATAGGGATGATGACTATTTTTTTTACTTCGTTTATCAGGTAGATTATTATCAGAAAGTATTGGACACGTATTTTTTCTTTTTATACATACTATAAACATTGCAGAGATATATTGATTTGAAAAGTCGCATGACGTCACGTTTGAGTACACTTAAAGCGAATATTCACTAAAAAGTGACGTCACGAGCCCCTACTCCCAAACTTCGACGCGCTATAACTTTGTCATTTTTTGGTTAATTCCCCCAAGAAAAACAACGTGTCCATTATTTTTTGCTCATCTAACTGACGGACTAAATAGAATTTTGTTTACTGTACCCCGTCATCACCCCTAATTCAATTTATCAAATCATCCTACGACAGATTCGAAACTATTCCACGATTTTTATTTTTTTTTTAATTCATCGAATTTTTAATCATCGCTGTTTTATATCATCGAAAAACGTTTCTTGAAATAAATCTTGAAAAGTTATTTTGATTACCAGAAAAACGGTAAGTATATCGAACTTACATTTCGTAAAAGTATTAAGTTATCGATAAAACTATTGGTAAAAACATTTTACAATATGTATCGAAACCCATAATCGCAGTAACGTTTCATAATGATGAATTATTTATTTAGAAAATTCCTGTTTTAAAAAAATTTTTTTGGCGCTACGCAGGCCGCTGCCGCGGCACGCTCGCTTCGCTCGCTCGGCTCGCGCGTTATGGTCACAACACTAACCTAACCTAACCTAACCTAGTGTGAAGTATCACCACTTAGGCCCTGAAAGTACAGTTTAGCCAGCCTCGCCTCGCCCCTCCGCGCCTACGCACTTTTAAATTGCTCTCTAGGAGTAGGGCAGTTAAGACTACGTGGATTTGGGATAAACTGAGTAATTTTTAATACCTTTTTTTTACTTAAGACATCATCTTAAGAAATCGTATTTTCGATGTACATTGACAACCGGCAAGGTGAGGATGGCTGGTGTGGCAGATAGAACTGCTGTACCAGCTATCTTCACGTCTAGACTTCACCGTCACTTAACATCAGGTGGGGTGGAGTCATTTGTCGGACCTATCTATAAAAAAAAATTACAACATGGCATACATGAAAAAAATCAATAGGTTTTCTACCAAATTATCTGAACACAAGAATGCCATAAATACGGTTCGCGCAAAAACAAAAAAAAAACAATAAGTTCGGAATGAAAAGCGACGACGAATAAACAGTTCCTATGAAAATAAATTCCTGTCGAAATTCAAAAGCGTCGATTTTTATTTAAAGTTTGTCGAATACGTTTCGTTTCATTACACGTTGTTACAAAATACTTCTTACAACTTTATGGAGGTTATCGGGTTCAATTTTTTACTATTATTTTGAACTCAGCGCCCTTCGTGTATGCGTCTATTATATTTGATATTTTATGGACGCAGATTAGACTAGCTGGGCTTAACAAAAAAAGGAATATAGCATCATTGTTAACTTTATAACTTACTCTATGAACGCTTGCAATTCGGGATGTTGATTTATTATATAAATAGGTAATTAAATATATAATTTACACATTCTGGTTACAGCGACTATAACTATAATATAAAATAAATATTTCCAACACTCACACCAATTAGCCTAGCCCTAAAGTAAGCACTGTAAGGATTGTGTTGTGGGATGCTAGGGTAATGGATAGAATACATATTCTGTACATATATAAATATCCATGACTGGAGTACAAATGCTCGTATTCATCACACAAACATCTGCCTCCACCTGGATTCGAACCCGGGACCTCTCGAGTCGGCGACACCATGAAACCCGGCGTACAAACCACGCGGCCACGGAGGTCGTCAATAATATTAGTTATTTGATTATTAATTAAACATTAAGTCATGGTGTGGCGTCATTAAGCGCGTTCTATCATCTGTACCACAGCAAGTGTTCTGAGGAGTTATTCTCTCTTATCTTCCACCTTCCCCGTTCCTTCAGAGACCACGCGAGACGCGCGCTTGCCTACGTTGCCACTGACTAACTGTGGCCACAATTCCAACGCATACAAAGAGTTTGGTGACTCATTTCTTTGTAGCACTATCCGTAAATGGAATGCTCTGCCCGCTCACGTGTTACCTCCCTCTTACAACCTAGGATCCTTTAAAAGAGGAGTGAAGAAGCAACATGCAGTCCGGCAGAGTGAGGATGGCAGGTAGAACCTTAGATTAAAACAAAAACGGTAGATACGGCACTAGCCTCACAAAAGTGATCCGCACCAATTGTGGTCCACGACCCTAATCGCTTTAGTCACAACTTGAACTGCAAACGACGTACATGTGAACGCCAAAAAGAAATATTGCTAATATTTTGTGTTTGTATGATAAAACAATCCCTAAGTGTGTTTTTAAAAAGTGCTCAAATTGCTCAAGAACTAAAAATAAAACCCACGGCATCACTTTTCATTCGTAAGTACTATAAAATATATTTTTCCTAAAAATTGTTGTTTTTTTTTAATCTTATTCGGTAGTGACGTCGAGTACTAGTCGCCTGATTGGTCGGTAATGCAGTGACGCGGACCTCGCCGTCTCGTTTGCGCTGCCGTTGAAACTTAACGTGCTGTTTCGTTCGGGTCGGTAATGCAGTGACGCGGATCTCACCGTCCCGTTCGCCTGCCGTGGGATCAGTTTTTGTTTGATGTAAGTATGAGCGTACCGTATCTACACCTTTTGATTTAATCTAAGGGTAGAACTGCTGTAACAGCTATCTTCGCGTCTGGACTTCACCGCCACTTAACATCAGGTGGGGTGGAGTCATTTGTCGCACAAACTAGTTACACCATATACATTAGTTTTAAAATGGTCAAAATTACACACAATTTCAAGAACCGTATTTTATTGTATGAGATTCCTCTACTCTATGGCAAAATGTTTTACCCGCGCTAACACTATGCATTCATGAATAAGCAGACATCGGCCAGTACGAAGCACTCACCGATATTGAAGAACTAATGCAGTCGATACTGAAACAAAATACGGTAGAGAATGAATAAAATAAAAAACTAAAACTTCGGTTTTCAAATACGTTAGTCGTTTTTAAAAATATGAAACTCCTTGGTTAGTTTTTTACTAAATAGGGACTTTGACAAGCTTTAGAAAACGACCTCACGTTATTGACTAATGTTTATGGAGTCCGAGATATTCATCATTGTATTGTGTATTTCAGTAAAATTAACCAAATCAAAAACTCCATTTTCAAGTTGCCGCGAAAACGTTTCTTCACACGACTTTTCTGGGATAACATTCCTCCTAACCCATATGAGAACACTACGTTACAATACCCAATAGTTTAAATTTTGGTGCGAAGGCACACTGTAGGTTTCAGAACACTACGTTACAGGTGGAAAACGATTATCACTTAAGGATATTACAAAATAGAAAGTAGCCGATGCTCAGAACCACGGAATATGCATATAAAATTTCATAAAAATCGGTCAGGCTGTTTCGGAGGAGTATGGTTACTAACATTGTGACATCGAGAAGCTCGATGGCGCAAGAGGTTAGCGCGTTTGGCTGCGATCGTTGAACTTAAGCAACTTTCGCAGTGGTCGGTCATTGGATGGGTGACCAAAAATTACTATCTCGAGCTCCTCCGTGCTTCGGAAGGCACATTAAGCCGTTGGTCCCGGCTGCATCTGCAGTCGTTAGCACCCACCAATCCGCACTGGGCCCGCGTGGTGGGTCATGGCCCAATCTCCCTATTCCATTCATAGGGAAGGCCTTTGCCCCAGCAGTGGGGACATTAATAGGCTGATGATGATGATGATGATGATTTTTTTAAAGTAAAAATTTAATCAAATATTTAACTAAACGACGTAATTAATAAGGGTATATTTTAATTCAGGGGAGATATTTTAGTTAGTTATTCAAACAAACGCTTTTAAACAGTCAAATGAATCAAAGTTAAACGTTTCAACCCTTCGAAGCCATAAAACTTTACGTCTGTTCGTACAACCGAGAAGTTTTTGGCAGTTACAAATGTTAGACAGATATATCCTTTATTGCGTTGGATTAAGGTCGTCATTCGTCGGACAAGTGTCGTCACTGTCATACCTTTGGGTGTACCGATAGGGCCCGCATGGCACCGATGTGCTGTTGACACGATAATACGCCATACGATTTAAGTTCGTTCACCTGTTACTCTGTCAACATCGAATTTAACTGTATTTGAAAGTTAGGCATATTGTTCTTTTGAAAAGTATCTTTTCAGTAAAGAAGTCCCCGCTACATTGAATGGAACCGAATTGACAGATCGGCCATGTTGTAATTTTTTTTAAAGAGAGGTCCGACCAATGACTCCGCCCCATCTGATGATAAGTGGCGGTGAAGTCCAGATGAGAAGATAGCTGATACAGCAGTTCTATCTGCCACACTAGCCATTCTCACTCTGCCGGCCTGCATGTTGCTTCTTCACGCCTCTTTTAAAGGATCTCAGGTTGTAAGAGGGAGGGAACACGTGAGCGGGCAGAGCATTACAAAAGGGGTGATGACGGGGTACAGTAAACGAAATTCTATTTAGTTCGTCAGTTAGATGATCAAAAAATAATGGACACGTATTTTTTCTTTGGGCAATCAACCAAAAAATGACAAAGTTATAGCGCGTCAAAGTTTGGGAGTAAGGGCTCGTGACGTCACTTTTAAGTGAAAATTGTACCAAAACGTGACGTCATGCGACTTTTCGAATCTATATACCTCTGCAATGTTTATATTATGTGAAAAAAGAAAAAATACGTGTCCAATACTTTTTGATAATCTACCTGATAAAGGAAAAAAGAAAAAAAAATTAGTCATCATCCCTATTATCGGAGTGATGCCGTTGTTTAGATAACTTTGAAACTTGTTGCAGGATCGCTTGCAATAATGAACACGAAGAAATGTTCTTAATAGCACCAATTTTCCTTAAAAGTCGCTACTACTTATAATAATTATTTATAATGAATACTGATATATGAAATATGAAATCTAAAATAACTCAAAATAATAGCAATAATGTAGAACACAGTTTTCTCTAAGTAGTATACTGTTTCGCTGCTGCAGCCTAATGTAGCTCCCTAGTCCCTAGCATGGGTGGGGCGAGAGATTATGAGTCGACTGAAAAGCGCGGCAAAGCTTCTGATTGGCTGTGACATTATTGCCGGAAGTTATGGTCACAAAAATATTTTGTACTTACTTTAATCATATTATCATTGAATTTACTACAAACTTTTGTTTGTTTCTTGTAAATTAAAGAGTCATTATTATCTCTCATTTAATTAATTCCACAGTTAGGTTTTTTATAAAATAGATATAAAAGTAAAATACAAAAACGTAAATACAAAAATAAATGTAGTATAAAAAACCTAACCTAGAAAGCCATCAGCAGCCGAGCTAGGCCCAAGCTACCGGTGGTTAGGGCCACAGAGAAAGAAACCGCCTGACAATGCGCGCCGTGTCTAGGAGTAGCCTTTTGCATCTGCCCCTTGACCCAACCATCTAGCGAGAGACTATTTAGATGTTGGTCGAGACTCTTCGCTATGAGACCGTTTACGCTAACGACTATAGGGACAATGATCGTCGAATCCACATCCCACAAAGCGGTTACCTCGTGGGCCAAGTCCAGGTACTTGCTGAGCTTGTCCTTCTCGGTCTTCACGAGGTTCTCGTCATGCGGGATGGTGATATCGATGAGCACTGCCTGGCGTTTCAATCGATCATTTTTAAAAAATAAAAATATAATAATAGAAAGTATCATTAAATTCAATAAAATTCAGAATTCAATAACGTTTATTCAGTCTAGGCTGTTACAAGCACTTGTGAATGTCGAAAAGCTACGCCATCGGTCCGCAAATCTACGGCGATAGACCTTGTACTGAGAAGAACCGGCAAGAAACTCAGCAAGGGCTGCTTATTTCTCCCTGTTTTATTTCATACAGTGTCGTCCAATTGAAAGTTGACATCAAACTTGCAAACATGTGTTGAGGTCAACTTCCATCACATAATGTCAAATATGTAACAATAGACAATCAACGAATTTACTAACAATAAGTGCAAAGATAAGTCCCAAAATAGCAAGAAACAATTTTCAAAACAAAATGAACAAGTATATGAAAGGGAGTAAGTGCAAGGTTCTCTTCAAAACTCTTTCCAAGGCTGGGAGCCTTAGTATTAATATAACTTTTGAAAAATTATCTACAGGTAAAATTACAACCAGGCCGTTTTATCATTCAAATATTGATTGACAGTATAATATCCTTTCTTAAGTAAACAATTTTTAATGTGTATTTTAAATATGTATATCAATAGGAATCTTATTATAGAAATGTATACCTTGACCCATAAATAATTTATGAACCTTCTGTAACCTGTAATTTGGTATCTTGAGTTTATTTTTATTCCTTGATCCTTCATTATTATTATATCATTATTTCCACTTAGCAATGGAAGAAAAACTTTCTTCCCCTCAATCAATGATCATAGAAGTGGTTACCCTTTCACAGAAGAACCTATAGAAAGAGCAGACATACGTTCTTTACAAAGAAATTCTGTAGACCGTAATTTACAATATGACAAAGATGAGATCGAAAATCACAAAGAGAACGGGGCGAAATTAATAACACGCAGAAACAAAAATGTGTATACAACTCGTGAAACCACACTTTGAAGAGCTCATCACGGAGGATGGTTACACAAAGGAGGCCTATGTTGAAAGTGGAAATTCTAATATTACCACTTACGCAATCCCCGAAAAACCTTTATACAGGGTGTTTCAAAAATACAAATAAAGGCGTTAAAGTACATCATATAAGGAGTCTTCTCTAATTTTCTTAAAATATTTGCATGAAGTTTTAACTTTTTATAAAAACAGTTATTTATAATAATTAATAAAAATCTCGATCATTTTAAGACACGTCACTATTTCGAGGATCATTAAAAATAACTGTTCTTATAAAAAGTTAGAACTTCACACAAATATTTTAAGAAAATCAGATAAGACTCCTTATATGATGAACTTCAACGCCCTTCAAGCTTTATTTGTATTTTTGTAACACCCTGTATTGTGAACGAGCTCCATGGGTTCGTACAGTGGAAACAAAGAGTCAGAATCAGGCCAGAACTGAATAGTCACGCTACGTGAATGTTGGTCGGCGTGTGTTACACTTGCAACCAATTTAATTATATTAAAAATTCTTTGATATTTTTGCGCAAAAATCTTGAATAAAACGATTTTAAATTGAAGGAAATTCTTTTATTACATTTCATATAGTAGGAGAGCTACTGAACCCTCCAAGTAACGGTCTGTCTGTAAGGCTAGAAATTCTCATGCTGATGAGTCATAGCATGCTTAGTACGGTAAGCATCGCCTGGCACTCCTCAGCCCTGCACCTCATCAAGCCGTATATTTTTGAAAGTGTCAAAAAAATATTTAAAAAAACTTGTAGCTGTAAGCTAGAAATTTTTATACAATTTAGTTTCTTCATTTTTAAGTTTGAAATAAATATTGCCAGGTGTTTACGGATTAATATATATATTACACACCTTTCGGTTCGCCTGGCGGGTACTTGTGCTCATCGTAAACGCCTGGCATTTTTTTTAAATTTAAAAATGAATAAACTAAATTGTTAAAAATTTCAATCTTACAACCACAAGTTTTTTTTAAATATTATGTTAAACAACCGACAGGCCAATCAAAGGATCGCTGACCAAAATGGTGGCATGAATGGCTCCTTCGTGCTTTAGTATGAACTCTATTTTGACGACCTCCGTGGCCGAGTGATTTGTACGAGAGTTTTTAAGCTGTCGTCTACTCGAGTTCGAATCCCGCCGTCCCGGGCTCGAATCCCTGTGGGGGCAGAGATTTGTGTGATGAATATGAGCATTTGTACTCTAGTCATGGATGTTTAATATGTATTTCTATATAAATATATACTATAATATATATACATACAGTATATGTAACTCAAGCCTTACAGAGCTTACTTTAGGGATAGATAGGCCAATTGATGTGAGTTTTATGAGGTAGATGATGAAAAAAAATCATCCCCAGGTTACATGCAGTAATATTTCGTCACAAAATAACAGCTCTTTAGTGCTATAGTCTTCAAGTAAAACCGGGGACGGACAGACGAACACGACGAAACTATAAGGGTTCCTAGTCAGGACTACAGAACCCTAAAAATTTATTCTCTTGCTGTAAGACATAAGATTTAAAGTACGTTTCAGTGTTTCAGTATTCGTCTGCAAGGTAATATTCGACATGTATGAACATCACAACATTGCACAATATCGTATCGTTCGATCGTTGCTAATCACAGTATCCTTTACTCATACCCGCATCCTTCGCAATCCGGGCGAATGCACTGACCATTATGCTACCACGGCCCTATTCGCCGCGTCGAAATTTTCCTAGCCTTAAGCTGCAAGGCAGCGCCGGTCAGTGCATCCGCCCGCATTGCGAAGGATGCGGGTTCGAGCCCCGTCCGCTGCCTGGTCCGCGTGGATTTTTTTCTAGTAAACTTTTCTTTAGATTTGAACATCCAGCAGTTAAATGCTTAAAAAATAAATAAAAACATAATCCTTTACTCATATTTTTTTATTCTATGTAATATGAATTACAAAAATATACATAATTAAATATATTGTTATACCCTTATACTTGGCGGCAAGTGTACCCCACACTAAATGCAGCGTCTACACATGTGTTGACTGCAAAGAAAGCGTAACAGAACTAGTTTAAACGGAGTTCAACAATCGCTTTAACTGTGCAGTATGCTGTCACAATATGGACTGATGAAACTATGCACGGCTCAATTTGGCAATGCAACTGTTAAAACATTTCCAATGCAATACAGGATTCTGTCAAATTTAAAAAAGCGTCGCTTGCAATGTTTTTCAGATTTAAGAGTCCGTTCAAAACAAGAATGTAAATACAATTGTAGTGTTTTGAAATATTCTTATTTTTGAAATTAATTGTAGTTTGTAAATAGAATCTAGTGTTTTTTTTTATTCCAATGCAATACAGGATTCTGTCAAATTTAAAAAAGCGTCGCTTGCAATGTTTTTCAGATTTAAGAGTCCGTTCAAAACAAGAATGTAAATAGGAGTTTAGTGTTTTGAAATGTTCTTAGTATTGAAATTAATTGTAGTTTTTAAATAGAATCTAGTATTTTGAAATGTTTTTAATTTTAAATTAATTCTAGTTTGTCTCCATAAAGCATCGCCCGTGTTAAGAATTTAATTGATCGAATTCCGTAGCAAAAAGGGTTTTAAATCTCTTCTTCTGTAGTAACTTCAACTTAGAAGAGTGTAATTAATCATAACTAATAGAAAATTCATAAAAACAAAGAAACATATTTATTCAGATTTATTTACGTTACATACTGAAATCGTATATTTAGAAAATGTTTATGTAGGTATATTTCTAAAAAATAGACAAGGATTGATCCGAGGGTTATTATATTTATATTTTAAGCTAGATGTTGTCTATCGATATCGATCTTTCGATTTGTATATTTTGTTCTCTGGGCTAAATGGGCAGTGCCATTTAATACTCATTGTACCCCGCTCCCCACAACAACGGATAACTAGAGCCGAGGTCCGAGTCTCAGGCCCGTGAAAGATCCTCAGTGATTGATCTAGACTTGAGCGTAGTTAGAAAGGGATGTCGCTATATATAGCACATAGCGATATCCCTTTCTAACTGTACTCAAGTAAAATTCAACACTTAGTTGTCATTCTGTAATACGGGCTTCAGAGACGCGCTCTAGTTGAGCTCTGGACCACTCGAACCCCCTCATGTTCGAGTGGTCAAGAGGCTCCAGACGGAGAGGAGACTCCGCCCGTGGGGAGATGCCATCCACCTGGAATACCTCTAGAGGCATTCGCCAATTCTCGGCTTGAGGTCCCCTTAGGATCTCGCCGTCCCCAAACCCGGTGACGCTGTAAAGGTCACCGGCGACCAACAGAATACACACTCAAAAAAAATACTCATTTTAAAAAGCGGCTACAGTTAGATTAGAAACCAGGACCTATTTCCAAGCATCCAATTTTTATTTTTAGCTATGGCTTAACGAACATTGAACCATTTTCAGAAAAGGTACATAATTGAATACGGGAAATCACGAAACGGGTTTCAGATTTAAAAGTGAACAAATCGGGCTTAAAAATAACACGGTCTAAACGCTTATCTCCTTTTAAAAGGTCATAAAACCGCAGATTTGTTGAAAACGCCACTCATAACATGTTAGTTAACTATGGATCAGTATATGATTTTTGATTTCATTCGAATAATCAGTCAAAACCTGCATCAGATAAATAAATAAAATGAATAAAAGCGCTCTTCTAAGCCTCCGTATATAAAAGTACATCATCAGCAACCTAAACTACTATATCTCCGTTCTGCAAATAAATTCGCTATTTCTTTTATTTTTTCCGTAAATATGCCACCATCATCATCATCAACAGCCTATTAATGCCACTGCTGGTGCACAGGCCTTCCCTATGGATGGACTGCAGATGGAGCCGGGACCATAAGGTGCCTTACGAAGCACGGATAGTAAATTTTTCTTTGGTCACTCATCAAATGACCGACCACTGCGAATGTTGCTAAACTTCAACGATCGCAGCCGAACGCGCTGACCACTTGCGCCATCGAGCTCCTCATAAATATACCATTTTAAGTTTATTGTTGGCGAGTTATTTATTGAGTCAGAGTGAAAAAAGCATACTTACTTACTTCACAGCATTAATTTGCCCACCGTTGGGCATATGCCTCTCCAATATGTCTCCACCTGCCACGGTCTGAGGCCCGTTGGTGCCATAGATGTCCTGCGGAGTCACGGATGTCATCGGACCATCTGGCTGGAGGTCTCCCTACGCTCCGTTTGACCTCACGGGGTCTCCACTGCAGAACGCTTTTGCTCCATCTACCGTCATTTCGGCGGCACAGATGCCCGGCCCACGACCATTTTAGCTTTGCGACCCGGTATCCGATATCAATCACTCGAGTTTTGCTTCTAATGATCGTGTACCTTATTCTGTCACGTAGACTGATGCCGAGCATACGCCGTTTCATACTGCTCTGGAAGACTTGTAATTTACGTAAACGAAAAAAACATGCTCCCAAAAAAAGTTTTCTTTTTTTAGTTTCTTATTCACGATAGTAAAAAAAGGTAAATTTAAAAAATCTAAAAACCCGACTGCTTAATTATACTTCGAATAAAAACCGAAAAGAAAGAAACAAGTCCAGTAGTCTATAATTCTGTTAATAAGGAACAAAGCAACTTTAACAGTCGGGACCCATTAGATATTCAAGAATACATAATATTTTTTAATAATGGGTCCCGACTGTTAAAGTTGCTTTGTTCCTTATTAACAGAATTATAGACTACTGGACTTGTTTCTTTCTTTTCGGTTTTTATTTCATCTCTATCCAGGTATAGAGTTGCTTTAAGTCAGTAGTACATAGTTGTCGTACTGTCACCGCGTGCGTTGTGTCGGTATAAGCACACACAGGCACGGCGTTCCGGACGGGCGGTCCGGACGTCCGGCACACGGACGCGTCCGGCTCCGGCGTCACGGACAACGGGTCACTTGAGCTTTTTATGGGGTCGTGTTTGTTCGATTAAGCCCGATATAGTGATGTTCTTTGCTCGTATTATGGACCGTTTGGTGGTTAGCATTGAGTGGATTCTGCGAGATAGAGTTTAGTGAGTCAATTTTAATTCTTACTATACTAACACTAATGTTCAAACTTAAGTATAAGGATGGTAAGGAAATATTCTATTTCTACTATTGAAATCCAAAGAATTCAAAGAACTTATTTTGTGCCTGTAAAAAATTCTGATACAACGGCCATGTTATTGCATTATCGCGAACATATGCTGTTTTCAATACACATCTACCCAAGAATTAGACACATCTATGACCATGTTCTGAAATGTGACTATTGTTTTACCCGACCTGTCTTGAAAACGGATAATCTTCGTAATAGCGTTCGTAGCACTAAGATAGATAAAAATAATAATAGTTACAATACTGCGCTCGATGGCGCAGGTGGGCGCATTCAGCTGCGATCGTTGAAGTTAAGCAATTTTCGCAGTGGTCAGTCATTGGATGGGTGGCCAAAAAACTTCTATCTCGCGTTCCCCCGTGCCTGTGTTCCAGCAGTAGGTTCATCAATAGGCTGATGATGATGATGATGACAATACTGCGTACTCGTGGACGTCAATTAACTTGTAAGTTATATAAGAAACTAGCGGCCCGCCCTCACTTCGCTTCGGTGTAGAGGTGAAGTGTAGATTACAGTTTTTGTTCTCAGGCTTGTATTATACACAATGTCATTCATCTGTGATTCTTCTTATACCTGCATGCAAAGTCTCAGCCCGATCGAACTTTCATTCCCTCTTTTATCCCCTTGGGGGTAGAATTGATCAAAATCCTTTCGTAGCGGATGCCTACATCATAACATCTACCTGCATGCCAAGTTTCAGCCCGATCCGTCCAGTGGTTTGGGCTGTGCGTTGATAGATCACTATGTCAGTCAGTCAGTCAGTCACCTTTGAGTTTTATATATGTAGAAGGTAGATATAGGTCATTTTCTTTGCTATAACAATGAGTAAGGTAAACACAACTTTAAACGACATCAAATTTACCTATATTACGTATCTAAAAACTTTTTCGCGTACAATTAATTTCATCCTCGCAATTCCAAGACGTTCCACTAGTATATAAGAAACAACAGCATTCTCAACCTATCAAAGCCAATGAAGATGTGTTCAAGAATCCGTGCGTCCCGCCGGGCCAGCCACTAAATAACATTAGGAGCGTTCAATTAATATTTATGGTTGGTGCGGCGTGTCGCTTCCTGCGCCGCTCCTTATATTGAATAAAGCTTGTCCACAAATGGGCACAGATTATTACATCGCAACAAAGTAGTTTATTGTCTTGATAGGTGAAAGATTTATTTGTAAGTAATAGTATTAATTTCAATTGCGATTGTTTTTGTATTGGGGCTGATTTTGCAATTCTTGGTTACATTGTTATTTATGTAGTAAATCTCTTTCTCACTAAGAGCGGCCAGCGGATTTCCCGCTTAAATACGAGCACCCGCTTCTTGAAGTAAATCTTACAGAAAACTGTGACTTAATCACTAAGGCCCGTATGACAACTAAGTGTTGATCTTTACTTGAGCACAGTTAGAAAGGGATGTCGCTATGTGCTGTATTGTTATCCGTGCGGTGACGGAGAAAGAATACAACTCACCGCCCCTTTTCTTCCCGTGGGTGTCGTAAGAAGCGACTAAGGGATGTCGGAGCTTCCATCCGCTCTTCTGGTGGTAGGGTGCCTAACACCCGCCTGGTTTGTTACCACCGTGCGCATGGTGAAAAACCCGTGAAGTGCTTCTCGCGCGTTTCGGGGTCAGCCAGCGTACAACCAGAGCTCGAGTGGAAGTTGTCGCGAAGGATTCGGTCCAGGGGAGGCATCCGTGGAACCGATGCCGGGAGGACTGCATCGACCCGTCGGCCAGCGAGACCCGTAGAAACGGCTGTCCCGCTGGCCGCCCGTGGCACAGTACAGGGGCCCGAGCGTTCCTAACCAGTTCGCGAGGCTGCCCCATCATGTCACGCATAATCTCGGGGTGGACCGTCGTGCCGGTTGGTGACCGGGGCGTGGGGTCCCGGCGGCCACTCCCGGGGGGGTGCGGGGGCCCTTCCGTCCGGCGGGTCGGCGCATCTCCACTGCAGGCAGTCAATCGGGAAGACAAACCCCCCTTATTTTGCCCGGACTCTTCGCGACGGCGTCCGCTCGTTTTCGCGTCTCTTTTTTTTTCACTTCCACCATGGCAGCCTCAATAACAAAGTTTGGACGTACAGCGGTGCACACCCCCACGCCTTCAACGCTGTTTGAGGTCGAGTTCTGCAACATACGCGGACTCCACTCTAACCTCAACGCTGTCCACCACCATCTCGAGACAGCACGGCCAGCATTGTTGTTCCTGACGGAGACACAAATACTTCCGCCTGCTGACACAGGCTACCTTAATTATCCCGGCTACGTGCTTGAAGAGTCCTTCAAAGCGAAAGCCGGTGTATGCCTGTATGTTCGGGCGGATGTTTGTTGTCGCCGTCTCCGCTGCTTGGAAGATCCCTCCTTCTCCATGCTGGGGGTACACGTCGACTCTGGCCCCCGGGCCAGAGTCTACGTGTGCCTCTACAGATCCCACACCGGCGATGTTGAGACAACTCGACTTTTTGAACACCTTAGTCGGGCAGCAGATGACGCGCAGGAGCGATTTCCCAATGCAGAATTGGTGTTTTTGGGGGACTTTAATGCTCACCACAATTTGTGGTTAAGTTCTTCCAAAACTGACCATGCAGGGATCTCTGCTCACACATTCGCTCTCACGCATGACTTGAAGCAACTGGTTGATCAGCCCACCAGGATCCCAGATATTCCAAGTCAAGCGCCTTCTTTACTGGACCTTCTGCTCACGACCCATCCACAGGGCTATCAGGTTGTGGTAAGAGCCCCCCTGGGCTCGTCCGACCACTGCCTGATATCTGCCAAAGCACCACAGGCCAAGCCTCCGCGTCCAGCAGTGGTCAAGCGCCGTATCTGGCATTATGGGTCGGCAGATTGGGACGGTATGCGTGATTACTTTGCGTCCGTCCCTTGGAAGCAGCGCTGCTTCAGTGACAGGGACCTATCGGGCAGTGCCGTTGCCATTACTGAGGAGATCATAATGGGTATGGAATACTATATTCCTCATTCTGATCTCATCAGTAAGGGCACACGTAACCTCTGGTTCAATCACGACTGTGCTGAAGCTGCTTCGCGTAAGCAAGCGGCATATCGTGCTTGGATCAGAGGCCGCGCTCTCAAGGATCCCGGGGTCGATTCACTCAAAGCAGCCTACAATTCTGCTTCCAAGGCCTGTAAGAAGGCTTACATCAGAGCGGATGCCCAGCGTGTTGCACGTGTTGGCCAGGAACTTATAACGCATCCTGCGGGCTCCCGTAGCTACTGGCGTTTGGCCAAGGCCGTGCAAAAAAACTTCTGCCAGCCCTCGCTGCCACCTCTGAGATGCCCAGATGGAACACTAGCTCATAAGCCGCAGGAGAAAGCCGATTTACTGGCAAAACTCTTTGCGGCTAACTCCCGAATCGATGATTGCAATGCACTGCCACCATCATTACCTCACTGTGGCACAACGATGCCTGATATTAAAATCAGGCAGCGTGAGGTTCGTGCTGAGTTGCAATCACTCGACGTCCGGAAAGCTAGTGGACCTGATGGCATCCCAGCAGTAGTACTTAAAAAATGTGCAGCGGAGTTGTCTCCCGTGCTCACGCGCTTGTACCAATGCTCGTATTCTTTGGGGCGTGTGCCGGAGACTTGGAGAGATGCTAACGTGCAACCGGTGCCCAAAAAAGGGGATCGCTCAGACCCGGCAAACTATCGGCCAATAGCAGTCACCTCAGTTTTATGTAAAGTTCTAGAAAAGGTCCTTAATAACCATCTGACCCGCTACCTAGAGGATCACTCCCTGATTAATGATCGTCAATATGGATTTAGACCGAAACGATCGACGGGTGATCTTCTAGCGTACTTAACTCATATCTGGGGTGAGGCTATCGACAAGCGTGGCGAGTCGTTGGCTATCAGCCTTGACATTGCCAAGGCGTTCGACAGGGTCTGGCACAAAAGCCTTCTCTCCAAGCTTCCGGCATACGGTCTGCCAGCCCAGTTCTGTTCTTGGGTAGCTGACTTCCTGCATGAGCGTAGAATTCGTGTCCTTACGGATGGTAGCAGTTCGCGGTTCATGTCAGTGAATGCCGGTGTTCCCCAGGGCTCCGTCCTATCCCCCACTCTCTTTCTGCTGCATATCAATGACCTGATTCCTCTTGGGAATATTCATTGCTATGCAGACGATAGTACAGTGCATGCGGGGTATCTCGGACAAGCAGCGGCTGGGCATGCAGTAACCAGGGAGAAACGGGAAAATCTTGTCATTGAACTCAATCAGGCTTTGGACCACATTTCCGAATGGGGTACCAGGAACTTGGTTGGGTTCAATGCCAAGAAAACTCAGGCTTGCGCTTTCACGGCAAAAACATCGCCATTCCTTCCCCTTCCATCTCTTCAGGGCACAACACTACCGCTGCAGAGCAACATTTCCATGCTCGGTATGGAAGTTCGCTCAGACCTGAATCCAAAGGACTACATCGAAACCGTGATCAAAACAGCTTCACGCAAACTCGGAGTCCTGAACAAGGTGCGGCGTTTTTTCACGCCCGATCAACTGTGCTTGTTGTACAAAACGCAAGTGCGGTCCTGCGTGGAATATTGCTCGCACCTCTGGGATGGCTCCGCCAAGTACTTGCTCGATGCTTTGGATAGGTTACAGCGGCGCGCGATCCGCATCATAGGCGATGAGGAGGTGACTAAACACCTTGAGCCTCTTCAATTACGCCGTGACGTGGCGTCACTAAGCGCGTTCTATCGTTTGTACCACGGCGAGTGTTCTGAGGAGTTATTCTCTCTTATCCCACCTTCCCCTTTCCTTCAGAGGACCACGCGCGCTGGCCTACGTTGTCACCGTTTTACTGTGGCCACAATTCCAACGCGTACAAAGAAATTTGGTGACTCATTTCTTTGTCGCACTATCCGTAAATGGAATGCTCTGCCCGCTCACGTGTTCCCTCCCTCTTACAACCTGGGATCCTTTAAAAGAGGCGTGAAGAAGCAACATGCAGGCCGGCAGGGTGAGGATGGCTGGTGTGGCAGGTAGAACTGCTGTATCAGCTATCTTCGCGTCTGGACTTCACCTTCACTTAACATCAGGTGGGGTGGAGTCATTTGTCGGACCTAACTATAAAAAAAAAAAAAAAAAAAAAAAAAAAAAAAAAAATATAGCGACATCCCTTTCTAACTGTGCTCAAGACTAGATCAATCACTGAGTCTTCAATCAATCTTTCTATAATACGGGCCTAAGTGTTTCCTTCAGAAGGATTACAGTACTCATCGCCAATGCGCTAGTAATGATACTGGTATTGCCTTCCACAGATGGTCTCCGCTTACAATTAGAAAAATGGCCACACTTTTTAGGGTTCCGTAGTACTGCCAAGGAACCCTTATAGTTTCGTCTTGTCCTTCTGTCCGTCCCTGGTTTTGCTTGGAGCCTATTTGCACTAGAGAGCTGTTATTTTGTGGAGACATGTATATCAACCACGCCAACAAAAAGGTAGAAAAAACTTTTTTATAAATATTTTTTTAGTTAATCATTCGTATTAAAAAAAAATATCGAATTGATTTTGAGTTTGAGACGCAGTTTGACTTTGATTTAGGTATTTTTAGTTGAGAAACATAGATTGTTACTAATTATTTTTTTCTAATTACCTATACAGAAAATAAAGTCTCTTGCTTTAACATATTGTAGTAATGACAGGAGACTACAAAACCCTACACTGCGCGTGGAAAGAGACGCACTTGACCGGTTCTTTAACAATAAAATGCGAGAAAAAATAAATCTCCATAGCATTACGAAAAATCAATAAAAATCGCCTAAACTTGCGATAGTCGCATTTTCTTAGTGTCGCCGCACACGGGCCACACGCCACAGCCACAAACGCCGCCACGAGAAGCTAGAAGCGGCTATTAAAGTGGCTGAAACGCGCGACAGCGGCCGACTAAGGTAAGGGAGAGAGGGGTGGGGAATCGCGCGAGTGACGTGTGGCGGCGTTTTGTATCGGCGCATTAAGTGGCCGGAGCGGGCCACAAAAAGCGAGCAACGACGATTTTAGCGTGTGGCGGCCACCGGCGTACCGTGTGTGGCGAGTCCATATAAAATGTATGAAAACTACAAGAAATATGGCGGTGGCGGCGTTTTGTGGTTGTGGTCGGTAGCCCGTGTGCGGCGACACTTACACAATTTTAAGGGTGATTCTTAAGCGTTTTACTGATTGTGCAGGACACGCAAGGCATAGCGCATTTATAATTTTTCTTCGCACCAAATCCCAAATCCGGCATAGAAAGAAATCACACTTTCATTTTAATTCTTCTACTCGCCATTTAAATTTTCGGCTGTTATCGCTAAGCTTTTTGTGAATTCAAATGGACCGGTTAATGTATAAGGAAGGTACAATTGTCGAATTATTCTTCGCGTGCACAGAATAAAGTTTAAAGTCCAGTGAGACGGAACTTCAGTACAATATTCGCATACGAAAGTGGCGGTATGCAAATTAGACAAGTTTGATTATGGTTAATCGCCGTTTAGCGATGCGGTCCGAAAGAAGCTGCCAAGTGTACGCACTCTTGAGCAACGCTAAGCCTACATACTGCTATTAACATTGATGCGTCCTCAATGTATGAAGGCTTAGAGGCTTGTATGAAGGTTTTGAAGTTATACTTCTTTATACGCGTTATGAAAAAATGATGAGAGTGAAATTTTAAGATGCGCGCGCATCATTGTAATACAAAAAATTACTTTACTTTTGTGTTTACCGCACATTAAGAAAATCTACCAACAAAATAGAAATAGAATCTCTATTTTGTGGGTGCTAACGACTGCATTGTAAAGGCCTATCAAAAGTATTTATTAATCTGGAACAACGGAACCAAAGCGCGATTCAGGAGACTACAGCGCCATCTCTTGACCATTGGTGTAGTAGAATCAAAAACCACATCTTTATTTTTTGTAATAAAGTAACAGTTATAGGTATTCATATTTATAATATTTATCCACATGTTTCTAGTTTGTATATTCGGAATACGTGTTTGAGTTTCATACAAGTGCAAATCACATATGTTCTAATAAATTATATTCAGTAGCGATTTTAATTGAATATTTTGATTATTTATTTATTTTTTCAAATTAAAACTGAACTTTATTGACTGTGTCCTTTTCCAGACTTTTTATTAATTTTTTGTAATTAATTATTTGCATGCAATTAAAAACTAATTTTAAACGATGCCAAAGAAGGATAACTTCTCACGCGCCTACATAAGTACACGCACCCATTTTTTTTTGGTTAAGTTCTCCCTTTTCAGGGAAGGCAAGGAGATGCCCATACAGCCTAGTCTTAAATTATTCTGTTTTCCTTTTTACGTTAGAATGTCGGTGTGACGCATTCTAATGTTTCTTGGAGTGTTTGGCACGAAATGTATCGAGTTGGCTTTTTCGATAAGCTTCTGTGAGGTAGACAATACTACAATAAAATTCTCACGTCCACTTGACCGGAATAGCGTATATTTTGACGATTCTACTAATTCTTCAGTTACGCAGACAGTTGTAACACAAAATCACACCAATTTTATTTCGCAATATCCACTATGAACGAATTTAAGAATAATTAAAATAAGACGTCAACCACACTCGATGAAATCCCGCCAAAAACTCGCTTAGAGCATATACCAATCAGTGTTGCCAAGTCTCCTGATTTTACAGGAGTTCTCCTGTTTTTTTTATATTTCTCCTGTTCTACTATTTTTCTACATGAATCTACTTTTTCTTAGAGTAGGATTTTCTTTTTTAAATTGCATTTTGATTTGCATTTCCTGCCATTAATAATGTAGATAACAACCTTAATTACTATAAAATAAATGTTATTGTCTAAAAAAACGAGGTTTGTGGGACGGCAGAAGCCACAGAAACACATTCGTTACTGGCCTATATAATATATAAAATACTAGCTATGGCCCGCGGTGTTACCCGCGGTTTATTTGGCATATTATCCCGCAGTAAAACGTAGCCTATATGTTAATCCAGGGTATCAGCTAACTGTATACCAATTTTTATTAAAATCGCTCTAGCCGTTTAGACGTGAAAAAGTAACAAACATACACACTCGCAGATTCACAAACTTTCGCCTTTATAATATTAGTGTGATAAGGGGGGGGGGGGGGGGGGGGGGGGAGGGGGGCAAATCGGAAAAAGTACGCCGCTGTATCTACTGTTTTTTCTTGTAGCGCTTTCCATACATCTACCGCTTTTTTCCATTACACCTCCCTATTTTTAAAAATCTACCTGGCAACACTGATACCAATACTGTAAGTATGAAGTGTTAATCAAATTGCAACACAACACTCGCTCCGTTGTGAATGGTGCAAGTATTATCGGACAAATTGATTCCTAATCCACTTGCCCGATAATTCGCTTAAAAATGTCAGTACCCCTAGCATGAACCAAAATCGAAGTCGTATCGTTTGCGAGTCCGAATTGTCATTGTCAAATGTGTACTGATTTTTAGTTTTCTTTACATACTTTGTGCCGCTCCTGTTCAAGTTACCATACAAAATGTGTATGGTAACTTATATGTTATAATGGTTCGTGCCCCTAGGTACAGAACAGACAAGTTTTCATATAGAAAGAATGCGTAATTGCATTTAGGACCGCTGATAGTACAAGTGTCTGTTGTGAGTTTATCGTAATGTAGCATGATTTAGCGTGATAACTTTAACTAATCTAAGCGGCGCGGGTTAGAGTGAGAAGGGCGGAGCCTGCCTACCGCTACCGTACGCGTGAGAGGAAGGGAAGCCAGACAGACTGACGCCGTAACGCGTTACGTCACGAAGTGTCACTCAAAACAAAATTGAGTGACACTGATGTTTTCAGATACTGCAATCAGGAGCGTGCGAACACCAAAACACCTTCTATGTGAATGTAGGCCTCTCATCCACAAACGTAGTGTTTGTTTGGTACGACACATAATACGCCCAGATGAAATAAAATCTCTGAAAGCTAGAGATATTTTGAGCTTTTCGGAAGCTGTCGGGCTAAAAGAGACACTTTAACTTAGTCGCCACTATAGGTCACAGTGACTACAACCCCATTAGGACTGCATAGACTCAAAAAAAAAGTATCGCTATCTTTTTCTTTTTCGACTGTTACACATCAAAGAAGACGCTATGTGCCCCAAGTGAAGTATTAGAATAAATTACTCAATAACTACACAATACGGCGAGTGCTTCCGATATGGTCGGTTGCTACCGGACGCCAGTTGGTTGTCGGTTAGTTACCGGCACGGGTTCGAACCCCACACACGCTCGCATTCTCAACTTACACTTTTTACAATACTTGCGGGCGCGCAGGACAGTGCACTGTGCAGTGTGACTTTATCGATAAAGTTTTCAATGTTTTTGTTAAGAAACCTCTTTTGAGATTCAAGTTTAAAAAAAGTTTTAAAAGGATTCCAAATTTAAATTTATTGGTGTTGTTCTAGAATTATGACTTTTTAAATATTAGAATTGTTGTTTGTGAAGAACGATTTTTACATGCAAGTGACGTTTTTAGTGTTGCCATTGGATTGTAAACAACTTTTAGCGAGATGTGGCGATTGCTGATGCTGTCTATATTATTGCAATGTAAGTTTTTGAAACATAATAGTGTCTTTTGTAAATGTGTATTGCAAGATTGTTCACTATTTTGATAGTAACGTAGAATGAACTTTCAATTCCTAGAGACCGCTAGAGGGCGGTGTATGCTTGCCATAAGTCACTGCATCCATTAATTATCCGATTTTACTTAGAACACATATTTCTGAGACAACCTTTTAACTAAATTAAAGAATAAAACTAGTTTTTACGGGCCAATGCACGAAACTTCATTTATTTATTGACGTTTCGCAGCCTTTTCAGGTCTGCATCGTCAGAATAATGATTTTATTTTAAACTAGTTTTATTTAATGAGTGATGTGCGTGAAAACCTAAGAAACAAATAAATTAAAGAAGTTGATTCATGTCAAATTGCACTATACAAATGTATATTTCTTATAATGTTTGGTATGAGGTACCTAAAAACATCGATTTCACTTCATAAAATTAGAAGATGGCTGTAGTAATTTAATTTGAAAATGGTTTTTAGTCTATGCTTTTTAAACACTCAAAACGCTGTCCACAATGATTGTGATGTCAACAAGTTAGTAAATGTGTTAGTAAACAATTAAACGTCATTGTCGTGTTACCATGGTGTCTTTCGTCGGACTAAAATATATCTTAAAAAAACCTACTTCTTGTAGAAAAATTTCCGTTT
The DNA here is from genome assembly GCA_902850365.2 of Chilo suppressalis. Taxonomy (NCBI): domain Eukaryota; kingdom Metazoa; phylum Arthropoda; class Insecta; order Lepidoptera; family Crambidae; genus Chilo; species Chilo suppressalis. The sequence goes on from OU963894.1 coordinate 4,092,717, forward strand.
ATTGGTTTTGTTGACTAAATTTATGGTGGACGCCGGATTTGTGAAAGGAGAAACGACAAAACTCTTTGACTTAGTAGGTACATTCATAACCTTAAAAAAAAAATTTTCAAACTTTAAATATTATTCAATGAGTACTCACTTTAATGTGATCTTTGCTAAAAGAAATAACTTTCAGACGGTAAAATTACAGGATTTAGCAAGTTTTGAATATGACTGTGTTCATGTGTAGCTATGTGTATTTCTCTAGACAATTTAAACCACAACTTTTCCGGAGTCTTTAACGGTGTGTTTCTACATTCTCGTATAATACAATCATGATAATGATTATATTTATCATGAAATCTATTAGAAATCATTTTTTTTTAATATTTCCTACGTGCTTCCAAATGTTTGTTTACGATTTTGTTGACGTCATAGCATAGATAATCTATAGACTAAAATGGCCGACAGCGTTTTTGTATGTCCATGAAAAATCTATTTTAAAATTAAAGTTTTGTAGCTTTCTGGGTCAAAAAAAATACATTACATTTTTTTTCGGTGTAATAGAACAATTATTAACCATTTAAAACATATTTCCAAAAAGTGTCAATTAGCCTATTTATAAGTCTCACTTAAAACACATCGCGAACGGCAGTAGAATATTTACAAAGCAAATCCTATTGTGAACCGTAATTTCTATTCACCAAGCTTCATTTTGCGGAACCGTAAATATTAATACTGGCGTAACGCAATTTCGCGTTAACGAAACCGTTGTTTTCAATAAACATTTTCACACTATAGGTAGGAGGGTATATATGTAAATATGTACGTAAACAAAATTGCGTAAGCTCAGTAACGGGCTATTTATCATTCCAGACGCACCCGTCGCTATATTTCACAAGCGAAAATGTTATAAGTATGAAAAATGCAGCGCCGTTCATGCACTCTCACAACAATAATTACGGCGGAGTATATAGTACGCGAGGTTCGTTATTGTTGAATGAAATTACAATAACAATGAATCCCCCAGGTGTTATGTTTCTTGCGCATGGAATAGAGTCGAATTTTATATCAACGGAGGGATGAATTCTATATATCTATATATATAAAACTCAAAGGTGACTGACTGACATAGTGATCTATCAACGCACAGCCCAAACCACTGGACGGATTGGGCTGAAATTTGACATGCAGGTAGATGTTATGACGTAGGCATCCGCTAAGAAAGGATTTTGAACAATTCTACCCCCAAGGGGATAAAATAGGGAATGAAAGATTTTTATGAAACTTTGATAATTTTAAACCGATCGGGCTGAGACTTCGCATGCAGGTATAAGAAGAATCATAGATCAATGTCATTGTGCATAATACAAGCCTGAGAACAAAAAACTGTAGTCTACACTTCAGCTCTACTCCGAAGCGAAGCGAGGGCGGGCCGCTAGTTAAAAATAATTGGGATAACCGGTAACTGAGTCGTTCATTTGTCACATGCGAGACGCCAGTCACAACAAAGCTGTCTCGCTTGTGACAAATGAACCAATTGACGTTTTGTTTGAGCTTAATTTAAATACAATTTTGGGAGATGAATCAACTCTCCCACCTGGGCAAGTCTTCCGGTTTTCCTAATAGCAAAGACTAGCAAACCAGTGAACCAAATGTTCACCAAAAAAAAAAAAAAGAACTTCAGAGATTTTGTGTGGTTTCGTTTGAAATAGAAATCACGTGATTTCTCGAAAACCGGAAGTGCTACGTTACTCACATCCGGTTTGTAGTCTTATCAGACTATTCTTAACTTATAACTTAAACATTCTCTATACCTATCTCTTACGGTTTGGCCGCTGAAACAGCACCACGGACGGACGGACGGACTTGTCTATTAGATAAGAGATTCGAACACAAGTCCTTTTAGAAGATAGCAGGAGCGCTGGTGTAGCACTTACAGGTCATCAAAAGTTATCAGGAATATGAAAGATCGTGTTTATGAAAATCATGTTCTAAATAAAATGATCGATTTATTTAAATAATGAGAAACTAGATGGCGCGGGTGGTTAGCGCGTTGAAGTTAAGCAACTTTCGCAGTGGTCGGTCATTGGATGGGTGACCAAAAATCTTCTATCTCGAGTTCCTCCGTGCTTCGGAATGCACGTTAAGCCGTTGGTCCCGCCTGCATCTGCAGTCGTTAGCACCCGCCAATCTGCACTGGGCCCGCGTGGTGGGTCATGGCCCAATCTCCCTATCCCATTCATAGGGAAAGCCCGTGCCCCAGCAGTGGGGACATTAATAGGCTGATGATGATGATTTAAATAAGTCTGAAGAATTCTGAGTTCGGGGTACCTGTCTGTCTTGGCAGACCAATAACTGTTTACTCGTGTAAGCAGTTATTGGTTCGCCTTAATAATTTATAGGCCCATGCGGCTTTTATCACCCATTCGTGGAACTTTTACGAGTGTCAACAAAGATCACGCTTGAGCCACGTGGTTTCAATGTTGATACTACGTAGCGATGTTATAAATAATTTCTCCTCTGTAAGAATAAATTTGTAGTAGACATATTATAGTTTTTTTTTTTATTTAAAAATTAAACGGCTTTGGACAAGTCCATACAATCTATACATTAGTAACATTCTTCGTTGATTGTAAATCTTCTCTTCAAATGTTCTGAATAGTAGAAGTAATGTAGGTGTAAAGATGTTCATAAGTATCTTCGTTTTCCAATAGAGATGGCACGAGGCCATCTATAAGTAATAATATTATACTATATTAGATTTCGATAGAATACAGATTAAGAACAATTTCGTACAAGAATTACGTTATAGATATCGTATTGTTTTATTTATTTTCAATTTTATTTTGCCGCTTTGAGTGAGGTTGCTATGGCTACACGTAGGGTGTATTCCATAATATATACCAGTATACTGGCCAGTGCTAATGATGTCATGAATCGACGATAGACTGGTGAATTGTTCCGAAATATATTGGCCAGTGCACTGACGTCATAAATCGACGAAATATTAAAAATAGTGCGAATAAAGAAGATTTTTTATTCACCTCATCTATTAAAAGGAATTCTATTTGTACGCATCCCATTATTGTTCTTTAAATAAAAAAGAAATAAAATTCGAATGCATCTCACGCACGCTCGGTCATACGTCATATTCATTTTCCCGGTAAAAATATGGTAGCATACCAGTACAATATGGTGTCGGATTCGTATACTGATGTATATTTCGGAATACACCTGTAGTTTGTTCTGAGGATGCTCAGGGTAAAGGATGAGTAATACTTTCTGCAATTATCTGATCTGATTAAATACCCTTGTTATGTTAAATAATATAGATACCTACTCATATACATTGTTTACTATTATATATATATATATTTTTAATTATATTTTTTTTTTGTATAGATGACTACAATAAGTGCCTGTAAAGGCCTTTCTGATCCTGATTTTTGATTTCCTTAAATGGATGATATTATGCTTGTTATGTACTAATTTTTATCAATCCCATTAAGTTCGGGCATTCCATATTTTGAAACTTCTATCTTCTCCAAGCACTAAAATGAGCACGAAATATGTCAAGTATTTCAAGTGTGTTTCTAGTTAGCAAAATGCGAAATTATAGAACTACAAAATGGGGCGCCATCGCTCGTGCAATTAATAATTACGGAATACAGACAAAGAGATAATAAACAAGCATGATAAAGCATTCATAGAGCCGCACTCATTCAGAGCGGAACTGGAACAAAGAACTATTTCTTAATTAATACAGCACTAAGATACGTAGGTACGAGCAAACGCGCGATTGTTATACTTGAGCAGCTTCGGTGAAAAGATGGGGTGCTGGAGAGGAAGGAATCGATTCTCCTTTGTTTCCCCCCGAGCTCACTGGAATATTGAAAACTGACATCTCAAATTTAAAAATAGAATCATCACGCACAGATTTGTCGATTTTCCTTTGTTTCGTACCTGGATTCACTGAAATGTTCGAACACAGTAACTCAAATGAAAAAATAAAAAAACCTTTTCAAAACTTTTTTGTATTAAGGCTGCAAAAATAACTTTAAAAAAGTGATTATTTCGGTAAACCGTTGTACTGGTTTTACGGATATTTTTTTTATCTAATCAGCCCCACAACTGCTACCAATAATTTTTAGTTCGTTTTTTTGCCTAATAATTAGCACTGTCATTGGTGGTTATAATATATGGCTTCTTATGATTACCCATTAACTCAAATCTTTACATCTATTTAAATAAAACTCAAAGGTGACTGACTGACTGACATAGTGATCTATCAACGCACAGCCCAAACCACTGGACGGATCGGGCTGAAATTTGGCATGCAGGTAGATGTTATGATGTAGGCATCCGCTAAGAAAGGATTTTGTACAATTCTACCCCCAAGGGGATAAAATAGGGAATGAAAGTTTGTATGAAACTTTTTCAATTTTAAACCGATCGGGCTGACACTTTGCATGCAGGTATAAGAAGAATCATAGATGAATGTCATTGTGTATAATACAAGCCTGAGAACAAAAACTGTAGTCTACTAACACTTCAGCTCTACACCGAAGCGAAGCGAGGGCGGGCCGCTAGTTCTTAAATAAAGAAAGGCATATATGTTAACACTGCAAACAGACTGCTTTTTTGACAGCCGTATTCTACCGTAGATGCTGGGATAGATAGATGATGAAATGTCTACAGCGCAAGATAATTTGACCGAAATCATCAATTATGATAAAATTTCTAAAAAGATTTGTTCTAGCACTTCTACAAACACGCCACCTCAAGATCAGGGTCGTTTCGTTATTTTTATAACTTCTCATGCGTTTGAAAGGATTCGAGTACAATACGTCTGATACGCTTCACGTGTGACAGGGATAAATCTTGGAACGCCTCGAGGAGATGACAATAATTTATCATTTCATATCGTGTGTACACTGAGTTGGTGAGAGCAGGCGTACGCACTTATAATACGATATTAGGAATGACCGCGAGTGGGATCATATGTAACGTGATAAAAGCAGATATTCACTCCGATAAGGGAGGGGAGGATATAGTGAATTTCCACCCTGTTCCCAGCAGTCTTACCGAGTAGTCTTTGCCAGTTGAACTACTAGGAATTTCTTTCCCAATAGACTTACCGATAGTAAGACTTTGCTGGTGTTATTTTTTCCAATTAGTTCTACTTTATCAAAATTTATAAAACAATGACCTAGTAATTGATTGATATCAGTATTGATAATATGCAGTAGCTTTATTAAGTCAAAGAGAAAAAAATCCCTGAGAAATACAAGAAGAAATTCGACAAGGCCATTATGGCTGCGGTAGCATAATTGGTCAGTGCATACGTCCGGATAGCGGAGGGTGCGGGTTCGAGTCCGGTCTGCTGCCAGGCCGCGTGGATTTTCTTCTAGTAAAATTTTTCAATAGCGGTGGTGTCCGTTTTTTTATAACTATGCTTAAAGTAATGCACTGTATTCAACTCTCTCTAAAGTTCGAACACTATAAAGTTAAAACAAGCATAATAATTCTCAAACTATAAAACATTTTTCTTCTCCCTGTAAAATTGAGACACTCCAGATCAAACTACGAAGTCGAAGTGTAAAAGTCGTAAAAAGCTTCCGTAGGTGAGTATGATCAGCCAATTTGATTCGTGACCCACCATAAGCTTATTTCGTTACAACCATTTCAAAACAACAAGGTAGAATTTTGCTTAAATGCACGTATCCCTGGAAACTAACTTGTTATTTTCTGAACAATCATATGTGACGTGACAGATTTTGCCGCCTTCCGATGACATAACTTTGACATTTAATAGTTCTATTCTTCTCTATTGAGAAAGGCAAAGGCAAAGCCATACAGCTATCGTCTTAATTTTATATTATTCCTTTTTTGTACATTAGAATGTGGGTGTGACGCATTCTAATGCTTCTTGGAGGGTTTGGCACGAAATATATCGAGTTGGCTTTTTCGATAAGCTTCTGTGAGGTAGTCAATACTACAATAAAGTTCTCACGTCCACTTGACCGGAATAGCGTATATTTTAAAGATTCCATTAATTCTTCAGTTGCGCAGATGGTTGTAACACAAAATCACACAATTTTATTTCATAATATCCACTATGAACGAATTTAAGAATAATTAAAATAAGACGCCAACCGCAGTCGATGAAATCATTTGGAGTTTTGGCCATGGACTAAGGTCTTCCATTAATTTACCAACCTCTTTCTATAATGTATAGAAATCGAAAAAGTTTCTTTAACATTTGCGATTTAAAAAGTGATTTCGAAATTCAAACTACTGTTCCAATTTTAGCTATTGCATTGAAAATAAATGTCCAATTTCAAATATTGTTTAAATAATTTAAACACAGTTTCCTTCTAATTAGAAGATTTTCAGCGCAATTACGCATTATCTACAAAAGGAAAAATTTCCGTTTTGATATTTTTAAGGGAATTATCGGACAGGTTGGGTCAGGAATGAGTTGGTTCGATCGTACGTTACTTTTCACAAATCCAATCTAATTACATATTTTCAACGCTATTACCTGTTTCACTGGCAGTTCCGGGGGACTGGCGTGGCGACAGCTGCGATATTGAACATTTGACCTACTTAACCCCGTATTCAGCTGCTGAAACTTTTCAGGTTGTACCTACCAAGCTGTTAATACCTGCAGTGGGTAAAATTTTTATCTACTTAAGTTTTTTTTATTACATCAATAGAATTGGTGCCTAAATTATTCCAAATAGGCCCTGGGATTTTGACAGTATCCCTCAAATTGTTCTTAATCTGTGGTGTCTCATCAAGTTTATTTTAATGGTATACCTGTTTTATATCTACTTAGATATTTTTATAGTTTATCATCATCAAATTAGAAAATAAAGTGAAGTTTAATGAAATAGTTAACCAATAGATGGTGCCATGTACTTCGTGTGTTTGGAAGAATTGTTTTCCCATAAAAAAATCACCCCCATTTTCCATCCACTATAAGGATGATTTTTGGGATACAAACTATGTAATGTCTTAAACAGGGGCTTAAACTATCTCTAAACCAATTTTCATACTAATCGGTTCAGTGGTTTAAGCGTGAAGAAGTAACAGACAGACAGATATACAGGCACAGGCATAAATAGTTTAAGTCCCAGGAAAGGACATAGAAGAGATTTTATCCTAAAAAAAGGATGATTCCTTTAAAGGGTGAAAAAGTGGGTGGAAGTTTGTACGAGATACCAATTGTTCCACACAAACGAAGTCGTGGACATTTGCTAGTTGTAAATAAACCTCTTTTATAATTAATAACCTTTGTTCTATTATACGATATAATTATGAGTAGATAAGTACTCCAAATAAAATAGCTCGTTAATTATTCTTAAACAAAGACACAGAAACTCATCTTGTGGTGGGGATGGCACTTCAAAAGCGAACGTCACGTGTTATGCAAAACAGGGTGGGGGGTTGATTCTAAGGAGCACGCGTCACTTTCTGAACTGTACCATGTACCTATCTGATAGGGTAACCAACACACTTCCAAAACGTGGATTAAAGTTAGGCTTAATCCACACTAATATTATGAAAGAATGATGATGTGAATGAATGAATGAATGATTTATTTAATTTTTCTCTTACAAAGTCACAAAGTAACATGATAATTAAGTAAAATGACAATAACAGTAAAGTTATGAAGCTGAAGAGTTTGTTTGTTTGGTTGGACGCGCTAATTTCAGGAACTACTCAAGTCCAGATTAAAAAAAATCTGTTTGTGTTGGATAGTGCCTGAGAAAGGCTATTTGTGGTATTTCGTTGCGTAAACGGTAAAAGTTACCCAAAAATCATGTTTGACGAAATTGTTTCAATTCAAAAGTTATATAAAAAAGTCTGCGATAGCATATATCATCATTTTTTATTTATTTTTCTATTTCTGAATGTAATATGGGTAGTATGCCTGAGATAAATGGTTATTATTATAATTATTATATGTCTATCTTTTAAGAGTGACCCACTTTAACCTTTTTCCTCAAATTAATGGATGGGTGATGGACTGGGTGAAACCGCAGTGCATCTCTAGTATTAGTATATGAAAATTTCTAAACTAACGCTGTTTGTGACTTCTCTTCAGCAAAAGAAATGTGACAAAAAAAAGTGTGAAAAAAATTTGCATCATTTTTAGACTGGGTTGAACTTTAGTCAACTTTAGTAGTAGTGTTGTAATAAAGTGCATAAGGATTTGGTTACTACACTTATACAAAATGCAGGGCATTATATACTTTTTAAGCTATTTAACATGCTTGTTTAGTAGGACCAATGCGACTAAACAAATAAGAAAACGCAATGTTATCGGTAACAGTTTAAAAACAACCGTATCAACACGCAACATGTATAAAAAGAACACTAAATACCCACCATTGTTTACTGTTTTGTAAACCCTTTAGTTGTGTATGTATGAGTAATCTCTTATCTATTAGACAAGTCCGTCCGTCCGTCTGTCTGTGGTGCTGTTTCAGCGGCCAAACCGAAAGAGATAGATAAAGAGAATATTTGTTATAAGTTAAGAATAGTCTGATAAGACTACAAACCGGATTTGAGTAACGTAGCACTTCCGGTTTTCGAGAAATCACGAATTTCAAACGAAACCACACAAAATCTCCGAAGTTCTGAATTAATTAAATACATTTTATTTTAAATCAGGTTTTGGTGAACATTTGGTTCACTGGTTTGCTAGTTAAGTGTTAATCTATCTATCTAAATATTTTTACAAAGTTATACAGGAGTAAGTCCGCCCGCTGCCTGGTCCGCGTGGATTTTTTTTCTAGTAAAAATTTTAGAATTAAACATCTGGCAGTTAAATGCTTAAAAAATAAATAAACACATAACTATACAGGAGTATTTAAAACTGCAGATCAGGTTTATTTACGAGTAATATCGACTCTAAATAAATCTAATTGCTACTACTATCAACTTCATTTAGTGAACGTTCTAGTCTAGATACATAACTGAAGAACGCAGGTAACTTTCTGCCTACAAAACAGAACAGATCAAAGCCATAACGAAGAGAAATTTTATTGACATAAATAACTTTGACAACGGACGGTTTCGATATAGTAATATGCTCATCAATAAAAAACAATATAATACTTTTTTTATCAGCAAATACCTAAAGACATCCAGCATCCACAACTTCTTTAAATTCAGTAACCGATTTAAGCTGATGAGCCTTTAACAAAGTATTTAGTATAACTAAATTAAAATGCAAGCGTTGTCCAAGCCCATTAGTTATACCAAAATAAATAACAAGTTTGCGAAAGCCATGGCCCAAAACGTTTTAAGAATTGCATCTCGCTTAAAACTGAGGCGTCACGATAAATTTTTAAAGGGCTCCGTCGTCGCAGAAGTTTGAAACTCCGCAACTGATGGCCACCCTGACTTATAGCGAAGTTTTAACTTAGTCGACGCAGTGACTTTAAAAATTCAGAAGGGAAAGTGAGACCGGTGAGTGTTAGCACTGAGTCCTTATTAACATTAAGCAAGTCACTTTCGTGATCGCTCTTTGGAAGTCGGAAAGTTCTTTTCGTTATGGTAATTTGACACTTGTGAAAATTCTCTGCTGGGATCTTTTGAATACGTCGATGGGTTCCGATTGGTAAGGGTTATAGGTATATTCGTACGACAAGACTCCAAAAGGTTCTTGGTTCATTTGTGGGTCAAGGTATATGTTACTAAATATAATAAAATACCAAAAGAAATAATTAATTTACCTTTTAATAAGTTTAAAGTGTGTATAAAAACATGTCTCCTTAAGAAAGGTTACTATGCTGTAAAAGATTTCATAAATGATAAGTCACCTTGGGCTTAATATAATAGACTGAGTCGTTTTACTTTGCTAATTTGGTTGATTATTGTTTAATCGCCACTTCTAAATTTAAAAATAGTACCTAGCTATACTTAACTCTTGTTAATAATATTAATGTGATGTAAGTTGACATCAACACATGTATTCATATTTTGATGACATCTTTCAATTGACGACACTGTATGAAACAAAACAGGGAGAAAAAATAGCCCTTGCTGAGTTTCTTGCCGGCTCTTCTCAGTACAAGGTCTCCCGCCGTAGATTTACGAACCGATGGCGTAGCGTTTGACTTTCACAAGAGCTTGTAACAGCCTAGACTGAATAAATGAGTTTGAGTTTGACATATTAATCCGTGAATTTCATTCTAAGAAATGAAAGTGGTTTTTTTTTCTAAGAAATAAAAAGAAGAAGGAAATGTGTATGAAAATTCGTGTATGAATTTCTCGCATCTAAAATCAATCAGCAGTTCATTCCGACAGTCTTCTGAGAACATTTAGGTCCGTATTATAAAAAGATTCTCAGTGATTGATCTAGTCTTGAGCATAGTTAGAAAGGGATGTCGCTATATAAAGCATATAGCGACATCCCTTTCTAACTGTACTCAAGTAAAGATCAAAACTTAAGTTGTATTCTGTAATACGAGCCTTAGCATTTAAACAGATAATATTTATTTCACTTTAGATGCGCAGCATCTAGTTTATTTTAACATTTCCAAGCGAACTTTGTTCAAACAAAAATAATTATAAAATTCAAACGTATTTATTCAGCTGAAAGGAAACTATTAGTAAGTTGAGTGTTATTAGAGTTAGATAAGGGCTGAAATATAGCCTTTAGCAATGTTGTAATACAGTGAGTCGCAGACGTCGCATTAAAGCAACAAAAACGAACTTTCTTGATGAATTCAAACAATTCTCTTTAGATTTTTAAAAGCTATAACACCTTATATTGAGAAAGTTCTTATTTTAAAGAACTTAGACACCATACGTATTTATTTAGTTACAAATTTTATACTGGCTTTCTGACAAATGTTTGCAACGGGTAATGTTAAAGTATGATTTAATTTAGATGATACTAAATACTTACTAACTTACTGCTGCGGCGCAACGATCCAAAGTGGATCTTGGCCTCCGACACAAGATGACGCCATGCCCTACGATCCAGGGCTAGGTCCCGCCAAACGTCGGCACCGAAAGACTGCAAGTCCCTCTGCATCTCGTCGCTCCAGCGGTATCTGGGACGTCCAACGGGCCGTCGTCCTATCGGTCGCCCCAAATACGCCCTTTTCACGGCTCGATCCTCTCCCATTCTCTCTACATGCCCGAGCCAGCGAAGTCTAGCTGCTTTTATTTAGATAATAAATATGTGTTGGTAATGGCGGCAGCTTATGAAAAGTAGGACATCGTGGATATTCCGTTCGGATAGGAGCGCTAGTTTGGGAAAGTAACCTCCGTCTTCCAAAAGTACTACAAGACACCATCCAATGGCAATATGTTATCGTACAGGCCCTGCCAGAATACCAGCGCTGTTACGGTGGGAATATTCCCGTCCCATTGTAACAGCATTAAGCTGAGGCAGGGTCCTAATTGGCCTTTCTTATTTCTGCATATTGTTGTTGTCTGTTTGTTTTTATTTTTATCGGTGCTTATATAATTTCTTATTGTTACATACTTGTGTGAATGATTTTTCTTTCTTCTTTCTTTTCCTATAAATTTACCTCGGTATATGCCATCTTTTAGTGGTGTTATGTTTCCGTCGGTAGGGAAATTCTGTGGCTTCCTGGGATAGGAGATTAAATTCATGTTTGGCCAGATGAGGACGGCCGGAACAGAAAATATTTTTTTCCAGATCAGATGACATTAAACTTAGCATCTTGTATATTAAAATGTATTAGTGTCACAGTATCCACGTCTCTTATTGACATTGTTATATCATTCAAACCGCAGACGTAGATTTATGTAGATGACGCATGTGCTTAATTTTTTATGAAAAACGAGCGGTTCATATTTTGAGAGCTCGTTTGGTGGTGGAAGAGCATAGACCACGGATATCTATATCTATTTCAATCCTATCGCTTTTACAGCTTAATTTGTCAAAATTACACATTTTTTTTAGATTGCGATTAATGTTGAGTGCCGAAAACGGTGAGGAGAAGAAATAAAGTAGTGTTAAATACGGACCATTGCTTACCATTTTGACATGTGTATGGAATGCGAAGTACATTATACTTGCGGTACCTTTTTAGGGTTCCGTAGTGCTGATAAGGGACCCTTATAGTTTCGACATGTCCGTCTGTCTGTCCGTCCCTGGTTGCTTGGAGACTGTTTGCACTAGAGAGCTGTAATTTTGCAAAGATATGTATATTAAAGAAAATATAACTAGAAAAAATTCCACGCGGACCAGGCAGCAGACGGGACTCGAACCCGCACCCTTCGCAATCCGGGCGAATGGACTGACCAATTATGCTACCGCGGCCCTCACGGACCGCGTCGAAATTCTTTCTAGCTATTCTTAAGCTGCAAGGCAGCGCCATCTCTTCGCATTATAGGTAAACCCACAATGTCAAATGATTTTCTTTAGATTTAAACATCAAGCAGTTACATGCTTTAAAAATAATAAAAATTATGATATGTATATTAATCACGCCGACCAAATGGCGGAATAAAATTTTGAAAAAAAAAAAATTATGTGAGCTCTTCTACATGTAACCCGGGCATTATTCTTTTTCATGGTCTTCCCTAATGTGTGGGCTATCGTTTAATAGCTCCCTAAAAATTACGTACGGGTTCCAAAGACTATTTTTCAATTTAGAGATCCGTTTGCGGAGTATTGAATTTTAAATTCCTTTTTTTCTGAAAGAAGAGGTCTAGAGATGTGGTATCCGAATGCTGCCTGAGAATTTAGAAAAAGTAGGGGCTTGTGATGGACAATGCTTTGAATAAACGTAACGTATCGTTCGTTCACAATGAATTCTTAACCCTTACTTAAAAACGGCGGAAACCTATTTGTGCTCCTATGTACGATACAACGTCATCTCAGATTTTTACTACCAAAGCATGAGCCTCAATAAATTTTCGGGGGACAAATCTCCGCACACCATATGCATTGAGTTCGAGACAAGTCCTCTCTCGGTGCACATTTTTGTCATAATACGTGGATTCGCGCACAAAAGTCCATCGTCTGCACAGGCAATTAATGTTAATACTGCCCATTTATAATACTGTAATCAATGTCACCGAATTGTCAAATTATTAAAAGCAGATATGGCGTTTAAATCAAGATTGCCTTAAAGTTTTGTCACGCGACCGCATTATTTATTGCGAATGTTGACAGGAAAGGTGAAACACCTCATGTACGAGTTGGCTCGTGCTTACGAGAGCGAGATTCCTGTTTTTTTTATTTCTTCCAACAAACACGTAAGTCTTTGGGTATCAGACCGTGAACGATACGTCTTGGTCGCGTGCGCCGTCGGCGATCTAGATTAACAGTTTAAAAAGGTGTAAAGGCGAGGGGCTAGCTTTAGTGTTGCTTGAGGTTATTAAGTGGAATTTCTCGTTTGAATGCTTACGTGTAGCTCCTTCGGTGATTGCTTAGTTTTGCCGTATTTTGGATCGGGGAATAGAAATGCAGAGGCAAATACTTTATGATATTTAAATCTAAAGAAAATATAACTAGAATTCCACGCGGACCAGGCAGCAGACGGGATACGAACCCGCACCCTTCGCAATCCGGGCGAATGCACTGACCAATTATGCTACCGCGGCCCTCACGGACACGGATTGTGGGTGACCTATAATGCGAAGAGATGGCGCTGCCTTGCAGCTTAAGAATGGGTAGAAGAATTTCGACGCGGTCCGTGAGGGCCGCGGTAGCATAATTGGTCAGTGCATTCATTCGCCCGGATTGCGAAGGGTGCGGTTTCAAGTCCCGTCTGCTGCCTGGTCCGTGTGGAATTTTTTCTAGTTATATTTTCTTTAGATTTCAACATCAAGCAGTTACATGCTTTAAAATAATAAAAATTATAACTACTTTATGATAATTCTTTAAGGGATCAAAAACATTGACCAGGCATCGGTCAACGATCAGGTATTACAATAGGCTAACTGGAAATCTGGTAAAAGTTGCTAAAACTCAGCACCGATCGATACGGACAACTTTGGGGATGGCTTATCAAATCGGCTATGACTTATGAGCATCGGACGTATTTTTATCACCCTCGCAAGTATATTATAAGATCTGTAACTAGATATGAGTTCCGAATGTTCTTCTGCAAAAAAGATAAAAATATACATATGGAACTTAGTGAATGCGAAAGACTGAAACCAAAATGGATTAGGGTAAATAAATTACTCTTATTATAAATTTCATTTTTAGTTCATTGCACAACTATCGTCAGAGTAAAAAATGCATTCATCTAACTGAGAAGTTTTAGTATTACCATTTAAGAAGTAAAAAGAACAATATGGCGACGGTAGTGTAATTTAAGACCTTATCAAGATCGGCGCGCGCGCAGTCACGCGCTGTTGCTTCCGATACACGCGTCTTAATGTTTTTGTCTTCTTCTTTCTTCACAAGCATGTGTTTTGTCTCGCTCGTTCGCAACACCTTGCCTGTCTAAAATGCTTTTAATAAAAGGCACGTGCCAGGAAGCGTGCTGTTAAAATTAATAAGAATTAGACATTTTAAGCACGAGCTAAATAGTCTTGAATATGTTAATCTTTTCTATTGAATTTGATGGAATACCGCGACGATCGATATTTTCATAGATGTGAATATGATAACTATATAATATATACTAACCTTACTACAATTATAAAGGAGACTGAAAGGATGACATACAATCTTGGGCCTAGGTGTAAGAAGATGAAAGTGGTGTCAATTAATAGCTTATATATTATAAACATTTCACTGAAAATTCTGCGGATTTAGTCAATCTGAGAACAGAGATATAAGAGATTAAGTAAAAGTGAGCTCATGTTACAATGTTTAACTATCAGCTTCCTGAAGTGCAAAATATGTTCTTTTGCGCTAAAAGTTTTTAAATTTACTAGAAAATGTTTGAAAAATCATATGAATGAACATAAACGACTTAAAGCGACAGGTATGTAACAGGTATAGAGATAGGGAAAGGATGTCTAAAATAAAATAAAAAATCATTTAATATAGTGTTTTATTCGTCTTCTATTATAATTAAAATGTCGTCTAGAAATTGTGCAGGTGGTATGTTATATGATGATGATGCTATATGATCTTGGTACCTAGCCCAGCTAAAGAATGGTAGCTGGTTAGATGAGGTTATATTTACTGACTGAGGTGCAAGCCATTGCCGAATCACTGACAGAATTGTTTTAAAGTGAGTTTGTTTATTATTACGCTTTCACACCTTAACCACTGCATTTGTCATCGTAAATTTCGGTACACAGATAGATGGTATTTTGGAGACGGTTATAGGCTAAATACTTTTTTCCATGAATAACTTATAGGGGTGTGATAAGAGAAGGGTAACTTTTATGTAAAACTTTTTATTGACTTACCCGACTTGCTTAAAACTTTGCAAAATTGTGGTTCATAATTAATTTATTAAAGTATGCATATTTGTTTTTTTTTTTCAAACTCCTATAAATATGAGGAAAAATAGATCTAATATGTCACTAATTTTCAAAAATGGCGTTGAGTCATATTTTATAAAGTGGTGGCGGCAAAATGACCCAGATGAAAATGGACAAATGCTTTATTACGGTTATACATTTACTACGATGTCCAAAAATACGCAACAATTTTTTTCACAATAAAATGAAAATAACTCCAAATTGCTGTGGCACAATCGAATGTTATGTATTTGCCTGTTTGTTTTCTTTGCCGGTTCTACTTAGTGCAAGAGGTGATGCGGTTATACTTATGATCATCATCAGCCTATTAATGTCCCCACTGCTGGGGCACAGGCCTTCCCTATGGATGGAACTAAGAGATTGGGCCATAACCCGCCACGCGAGCCCAGTGCGGATAGGCCGTTGCTAACGACTGCAGACGCAGCCGGGACCAACGGCTTAACGTGCTTCCCGAAGCACGGAGAAACGCGAGATAGAAGATTTTTGGTCACCCATGTAATGACCGATCGCTGCGAAAGTTGCTTAACTTCAACGATCGCAGCCGAACGTGCTCCTCAAAAAACTTTGTTTTTTTAAAGGTAAGTAAGGTAGGTAGGAAAAACTTCCTACCTACCTAGGTACTAGGTAGCAATAATCGCGAACGCGCGCAGGATGCGGAACGATATCGCACGGCTGCGCAGACGCAGGTTGCTCGCTCCACCGCACACCCCACGGTCATGGCCGGCGCGCATGCACATATGCAGGAATGTTATTAAAACGGACAAAAACCAGGATATTGTTCGTTATTTTCGAGTTTCATACCATTAATGCTGAGCACGAGCTCTGTTTTTATGAATATAGAATAAACAAATAATAATAATGGTTTATTTATCTTAAAAGTTACAAGTGCTCTTATATACCAATTAGAGGAATTAAATCTTAAAATATATTTCACATATAAATAAATAAATATTTCCAACACTCACACCAATTAGCCTAGCCATAAAGTAATCACTGTAAGGCTTGTGTTATGGGATACTAGGGTAACGGATAGAATACATATACTGTACATATATTAGCATATTTATATATAAATACATATTAAACATCCATGACTGGAGTACAAATGCTCGTATTCATCACACAAACATCTGCCCCCACCGGGATTCGAACCTGGGACCTCTTGAGTCGGCGACACCATGAAACCCGGCGTCCAAACCGCTCGGCCACGGAGGTCGTATAAGAGGTTCGTTGACGGCTGTACTAGTATTAACTGTATCACAACCGTCAGCGACTCCTTCCATGATATTTTGTCATGGGGATGCACAAAAATTAACCTTATTTAAACCATCTTAAGTACCTAACTAACCAAAAATAAGAAATCATTTAAATTTTGTTTTGTTTTATACCGACCGTGCTTTTGCGCGCGCGCGCGCGCGTGTGTGTGTGTGTGTTTGTATGTGTACGGTGCATGTTAGTGAGTGTACTGTATATGATATATGATTATGCATGTTTGTTCTCATGAGTGGCAGAGCAACATAGCGTATGGGTGATTTATTTAACAACAGATAGAAGATTTTTCGTCTCCATGTAGTTCAGCTTTTGAAGCCAGTCCCTGAGTTTTTCTTTACACTTAATATATGTCAGTGGATAAACATTATTTTATTTGTTTGCCAAGTTATAAAGCTGAGATGCACTGATGTAGAACTGACGGCGAGCAAGGGTAGATTTATATGGCTCAATCAAACAGACATTTCTTCCTACACGCTTTGTGATGGGTTTGTATTTAAGGTATTTATGTCTTCGAAGTACCGACAATTGTATATATAATTGTCTAACTGTGAAAGATGTGCTGTATTTTCGAGGTTTTCTATATATGATTTTCACCTTTGTTTCCCGTGGTCCACCTCGTAGTCCACCCAGGTGGACCATGGGGATTTTTTATTTCCCGTAGTTCACCTGGTTGAACCACGGGAAATAATTTTTGTCCGTGGTCTACCTGACTCTTCCTCAATTTATTACGGCTCTTGAGTGTCTTGAGAACAATAAGAATTGCAAAATCAAAAACAATTTCGCCGGTTCTTCTCAGGAAGGTCTCCCAATTTTGGAACCGGTGGTAGTTTACGGTAGTTAGGGTCAAATAAATAAACTCAAAATTACAAACAAGAATTTTAATTAAAATACTTTATAAAGTAAATTAAATAATAAATTCATACATAGACAATAAAATTTTAAAAATCTTCCAATGAAATAACCGAACGCTCAATATAAGTCTTTCGAAGGTAGCTCGACAATTTTAAATAAAAAATCATTATTCTGACGATGCAGACCTGAAAAGGCTGCGAAACGTCAATAAATAAATAAAGTTTCGTGCATTAACCCGTAAAAACTAGTTTTATTTAATGAGTGATGTGCGTGAAAACCTAAGAAACAAATATCAAAAACAATGATTATATAAAAGATACTCAGATGCAGTAAATCAACAACAATATTTCTTATGAAAATATAACTAGAAAAAATATAACAATATTTCTATAGGCATCGCTTTAGAAAAACTACGCTAATTAAATGATTTTAAAATATACGCGATTTTGAAAAATTGTAAATGCTTTTTTGTTCATAAGAACATTAATAATTTACTGTTAGAAACATATGGCTATGCGGGTAGACCACGGGAAAAAAATAATCCCCGTGGACCACCTGGGTGGATTACGAGGTGGACCACGGGAAACAAATGGATTTTCAGTATAGCCCTCTGTGCACGCTCAAGCGGGAGTAAGATACCCTTTCCAATACCACCCCACACCACAATACAATATTGTAGTGTACTTTTGATGAGAGCGTAGTATACACTCATTAAGGTTTGGTCCGCTGAAACCCTTAGCTTTTTAAAATTAGCGGTTAGTTTTCTAAGTCGACCTGTTAGGTTATTAAGGTGAGTTGACCAACTTAAAGTCGTGTCGATGGTAAGACCTAGATATTTCAAATTTGTGAGGCGTATCAGAGGAATACATTCGCATGAAATATCATTATCACAAGTATGAGGCACAAGAGACAAAGGTTTTGAATTTTTTTTTATATGGAACAGTGATGGTGAACAACGCCATCTTTGAAGATGACTAGAAGTGTGGCAGGTAGAACTGCTGTACCAGCTTTATTCACATCTGGACTTCACCTTCACTTAACATCAGGTGGGGGACCTATCTATAAAAACAAACGATTAAAAATAAGCAACAAGTCAATGAAATTATTTGTAGTAAATCTCATATATACCATATATTCGATTTTATATGGAATTAACAAGCATAACACATATCGTGTTTAAGGTTTTGTTTTTTTTTCATGCTTTAATGATATTAGCATTAGTTTACGTTCGGCCACTTGTTTAGGCCCACCAGTATATATTTTTTTTTAGAAAACAACACAAAAATTAACCTAGCCCCAAAGTAAGGCTTGTGCTATGGGATACTAGGGTAACGGATAGAATACATATACATTACATATATAAGTATGTATAGAAATACATATTAAACATCCATGACTGGAGTACAAATGCTCGTATTCATCACGCAAACATCTGTCCCCAACCGGGATTCGAGCCCGGGAACTCTCGAGTAGGCGACACCTTGAAACCCGGCGTACAAACCACTCGGCCACGGAGGTTGTCAGGAGTTATTTACTCAGACTTTTTATTTAAAAAACATCATGAATGTAAGGGAAAAGACCATCGTGTTTTGCTGCCAGGTTGGTTTTACTATCGATGCAGAGTTTCTCAGCAAGTTAAGTGGGTAAGTGAGGAAACATTAACTTGGTTAGTGGCCGTGACAATATACTGTGTGATATACAAGAACATAATGCAAAATGCAACAACCTGTAGCCGCTGTGTGTTCACAAAGTTACTTTAGTAGTTTTATCGTGTGTTAGGCGAGATAAGTTTAGTTTTTCTACATTGTCATTGTAAAATGGGTTGTTTAAATAGAGAACGAATTTACAATCTGCATCTGTTACCCTGAAAAGCAATGAATGTTTGCATTTTTTGTATTCTGTTGGTACAAAGCTGCTCTGTATCTATTTCCTTTGTGGCGTCATCTTAACTCATACTGGCTCATTAAACGCCGAAAGATTATGCAGTAAGTATACCTATGTCGCAGTGAAGTTTGTAAATATCTTAAGTTATGAGAAATTGAAAGGTTTTAAGAGCACTACCCAAATTGACTATGTGTATACCAACCCCTATTTGTCGGTTCGAGATTAACTAGGTAATTCTTTCAATGAATATGAGTAATAGTGATAGAACTATAATAAATTTATGACTTATCTATATATATAATATAAAACTCAAAGGTGACTGACTGACTGACACATTGATCAATCAACGCACAGCCCAAACCACTGGACGGATCGGGCTGAAATTTGGCATGCAGGTAGATGTTATGACGTAGGCATCCGCTAAGAAACGATTTTGATCAATCCCACCCCCAAGGGGATAAAATATGGAATGAAAGTTTGTATGAAACTTTGTCAATTTTAAACCGATCGGGCTGAGACTTTGCATGCAGGTATAAGAAGAATCATAGATGAATATCATTGTGTATAATACAAGCCTGAGAACAAAAAACTGTAGCTTACACTTCAGCTCTACACCGAAGCGAAGCGAGGGCGGGCCACTAGTATACATATATGAGCTATACAGATGTGAGCTGAATATTCTTGGTTCATTATCAGTACATTTCTATACTACAGTCAAGCTAAAGTAGGTAAATACAAACTGAATCTTTCTTTATGAAAAAATCGCACAACTATACAGATATGAGCAGAATAATTAAGCTTCCGATCCGACAATAGACTCGACGGGTTTTTATATGAATAATTCCTAGCGGAATCGGAGGGAATCAGAATCAGCAGTGGCATTAGGCAGCCGCTCGTCCGGAAACATCGAATCACCGGCGCGTATTGTTTCACGGTGTCCTATCAGTGTTTGAGATTACACCCCTCGCCTTTTTATGCTGTTTATTGGTTCTTTGCTTTTCTCGTCATGCGTCGTTTTCTAAATGTTCGTTCGCTAGTTATTGTCTATTTTTTAGGATTCCGTACCCAAAGGGTAAAACGGGACTCTATTCCTACGACTCTACTGACCGCCTGTCAACAGACTGTATCTCATGAACCGTGGTAGTAAGACACTTGAAATTATACCGAAAAATCACGCAATTATACATATATGAGCAGAACCATTAAGCTTCCGGTCGGACAATAGACAAGACATTTTTTGATTTATATAAAAGATGTTCGAGGGCATAAAATTTATCCTTGTCAGTCTCTTTACAGAATGAAAAGGAGAGACTGATATTAGGTTTCGATTTGAGATTGGAAAATCGTGCAGCCAGTTGTATATATAGCGCACCTTACAGGCCCTGCCAGAATACCAGCGCTGTTGTCACTCGCATAGTAACGTGTGGCAACAGCATCATGCTGAGGCAGGGTCCTGATTAACCATTAATTTACTTTTATAGTTTTAAGTTAGTTTTTAATTTTGTTTTTTTATGTTAATGTTGTGTTTTTTCATTGTTGTTGTAACATAGGTGTCATTCGGGACCACTAGCTACGGTCCCGAATGCCGCCTCAAAATAATTTATTAATTCCATGTCCCCATCAGGTCCAGTGGTCCCGGTCCCAAATGACTACCGACTCACTCGTGTAACAAATGGTTAATAAAAAATCTCTCTCTCTCTCTTTCTATTAAGACAGGTTTTTAAATGAATAATTCCTGATGGTATCGGAGGGAATCAGAATCTGTAGTGGCATTAGGCAGCCGCTCATCCGGAAACAACGAATCATCGGCGCGCGGGGAATCAGGAATATTGTTTCGCGGTTTCCTATCAGTGTTGAGATTACACCCCTCGCCTTTTTATGCTGTTTATTGGTTCTTTGCTTTTCTCGTCATGCGTCGTTTTCTAAATGTTCGTTCGCTAGTTATTGTCTATTTTTTAGGATTCCGCACCCAAAGGGTAAAAACGGGACTCTATTCCTTACACTCTATTGACCGCCTGTCTGTCTGTCAACAGACTGTATCTCATGAGCCGTGGTAGTAAGACACTTGAAATTATACCGAAAAATCACGCAATTATACATATATGAGCAGAACCATTAAGCTTCCGGTCGGACAATAGACAAGACATTTTTTGATTTATATAAAAGATGTTCGAGGGCATAAAATGTATCCTTGTCAGTCTCTTTACAGAATGAAAAGGAGAGACTGATATTAGGTTTCGATTTGAGATTGGAAAATCGTGCAGCCAGTTGTATATATAGCGCACCTTACAGGCCCTGCCAGAATACCAGCGCTGTTGTCACTCGCATAGTAACGTGTGGCAACAGCATCATGCTGAGGCAGGGTCCTGATTAACCATTAATTTACTTTTATAGTTTTAAGTTAGTTTTTAATTTTGTTTTTTTATGTTAATGTTGTGTTTTTTCATTGTTGTTGTAACATAGGTGTCATTCGGGACCACTAGCTACGGTCCCAAATGCCGCCTCAAAATAATTTATTAATTCCATGTCCCCATCAGGACCAGTGGTCCCGGTCCCAAATGACTACCGACTCACTCGTGTAACAAATGGTTAATAAAAAATCTCTCTCTCTCTCTTTCTATTAAGACAGGTTTTTAAATGAATAATTCCTGATGGTATCGGAGGGAATCAGAATCTGTAGTGGCATTAGGCAGCCGCTCATCCGGAAACAACGAATCATCGGCGCGCGGGGAATCAGGAATATTGTTTCGCGGTTTCCTATCAGTGTTGAGATTACACCCCTCGCCTTTTTATGCTGTTCATTGGTTCTTTGCTTTTCTCGTCATGCATCGTTTTCTAAATGTTCGTTTGCTAGTGATTGTCTATTTTTTAGGGTTCCGCATCCAAAGGGTAAAAACGGGACTCTATTCCTTACACTCTATTGACCGCCTGTCTGTCTGTCAACAGACTGTATCTCATGAACCGTGGTAGTAAGACACTTGAAATTATACCGAAAAATCACGCAATTATACATATATGAGCAGAACCATTAAGCTTCCGGTCGGACAATAGACAAGACAGGTTTTTAAATGAATAATTCCTGATGGTATCGGAGGGAATCAGAATCTGTAGTGGCATTAGGCAGCCGCTCATCCGGAAGCAACGCATCACCGGCGCGGGGAATCAGGAATATTGTTTCGCGGTTTCCTATCAGTGTTGTGATTACACCCCTCGCCTTTTTATGCTGTTATTTATTGGTTCTTCGCTTTCTAAGTGTTCGTTATCTATTAACTGTCTTTTGTAGTTTTAGTCCGCTAATGGCTGATTCTAACTAGAATGAAACTTTGTTTTGTAACATGAAATCAGAAATCGATATATATCTTTATTCAAATTGGATGTATAGTACAACTCTTTTGAATCGTCCAAAATTTTTTTGCCCACCACTCGTTATGGACATATTTTTTAGCTGCAGAGAAAAATGAGCGAAAAAACTCCACAACATTAAAAGTCTAATGTAACAATATTTACAAATCATTATGTTGTAGCAACGTCAATACAATTATGATTTAATTAATATAGAAAACCTGTTGGAATGATTGGAACAGTTCAAACCCGAACATTTTAACACTTTGTAATAAGCTTTTTTAAAAGTGCTTTTTATATGACTTAATATTATCTGCTTTGGTTTGGATGACATAAACAAACTATTTCGAATATATAATATGTCATGATTTTTTTTAAGCATTTAACTGCTAGATGTTTAAATCTAAAGAAAAGTTTACTGGAAAAAAAATCCATGCGGACTAGACAGCGGACGGGACTCGAACCCGCATCCTTCGCTATCCGGGCGAATGCACTGACCATTATGCTACCACGGCCCTATTAGCCGCGTCGAAATTTTCCTAGCCTTAAGCTGCAAGACAGCGCCATCTCTTCGCATTGTAGGTAACCCACAATGTCAAATGAATACTTTTTCAAGTATTAAACATTTGAAAGAAGAAATAGCAATTATAGTTATGATTTTATTTATTTTTTAAGCATTTAACTGCTAGATGTTTAAATCTAAAGAAAAGTTTACTAGTAAAAAATCCACGCGGACCAGGCAGCGGACGGGACTCGAACAAATCATTTTTTCTAGTAAACTTTTATTTAGATATAATACGTCGTTTTAATATGACTTCCAACGTATAATATCAGCTGGATGAACTTAGAAAATGTATTGATAAGTGTAAAAATGTATTGAGTAAATACAGTCAATCATCAATGAGGTATAAATAAATAAGCTTTTTATAGGTTTTTAAAAGAAGCACTAAAAAGTATTCAGCTCAAGTACTCGTAAGTAAATGTTATTTGTTATTGTAACTGATAAATTTCGGGTGCACAACGAGCGCAAAATTCATAATTTTCATGTATTTAACCATTATAATTTGATTTGGCTTACGAGTTTAGATTCTTGCCCAATTACCCCAAACCGGGTACGCCGACCCTAAATTGTCTAGCTTAGGGCCATAATCGTTGGCGAAGCCTGACCCATAGAAACAATTCGTGCAACGTTCACAAAACGAGCCTATGGGGTCCTACTCTGTATTTATTTTAACGGGATTGTATGTATCTGGAATTATTTAACATGTTATATTTTGAAGAAAAGTTTACTAGAAAAAAAAAACATAACTATAATTGCTATTTCTTCTTTCAAATGTTTAATACTTGAAAAAGTATTCATTTGACATTGTGGGTTGTCTACAATGCGAAGAGATGGCGCTGCCTTGCAGCCTAAGGCAAGGAAAATTTCGACGCGGCTAAGAGGGCCGTGGTAACATAATGGTCAGTGCATTCGCCCAGATTGCGAAGGATGCGGGTTCGAGTCCCGTCCGCTGCCTGGTCCGCGTGGATTTTTTTTTTCTAGTAAACTTTTCTTTAGATTTAAACATCTAGCAGTTAAATGCTTAAAAATAAATAAAATCATGTTAATTTTGTCTGTGAAATTGGCGATGTCATTGGAATCCATCTGATGCTGTGGATGAGATTAGGATGACAGGATTGTTAACGTAGCAGTGTAATTTGGAGCTTCTTATTTTACTTGTATCTGCAAATTTTAATACATTGAGCGAAACTGGAATGCAGTACCAAAGATTAATTATAAAAAGCGCCGCAGTTTTAGGAAGTGTAGAACATAACGTATGAGCTTTAAAGTTACGGGTTACGTGACAATCATACGTACATTTTGAAAAAAATTGAATGTAAATGTCAGATATCTATTAAACACTTAATATGTGCTATAGAAGGTCGTTGTTTACACATATTAAGTACTTTGAGATCTTTAATAGGCTTAAAAGAAGTCAGGTTCGGCTTACGTTTACCAAATTTGACTGTAAGTCTTTGACATTTAAAAGTTCAAATTTCTGGGTTTAATTTGTAGATAACGACCTTCTATAGAACATTTAGTACTTTGAGATCTTTAGTAGAACATTTAGTACTTTGAGGAACTCGATGGCGTAAGTGGTTAGCGCGTTCGGCTGCGATCGTTGAAGTTAAGCAACTTTCGCGGTGGCCGGTTATTGGATGGGTGACCAAAAATTTCCTATCTCGAGCTCCTCCGTGCTTCGGAAAGCACGTTAAGCCGTTGGTGCCGGCTGCATCTGCAGTCGTTAGCACCCACCAATCCGCACTGGGCCCGCGTGGTGGGTCATGGCCCAATCTCTCTATTCCATCCATAGGGAAGGCCTGTGCCCCAGCAGTGGGGACATTAATAGGCTGATGATGACCTTTAGTAGACTTTAAAAGAAGTCAAGTACGGCTTACATTTACTAAATTTGGCTGTGAGTCTTTGAAGTTTAAAAGCTCAAATTTTTGGGTTTAATTTGGAAATAACGACCCACTATAGAACATTTAGTACTTCGAGATCTTTAATAGACTTTAAAAGAAGTCAGGTACAGCTTACATTTACTAAATTTGGCTGTGAGTCTTTGAAGTTTAAAAGCTCAAATTTTGGGTTTAATTTGGAAATAACGACCTTACATAGAACATTTAGTACTTCGAGATCTTTAGTAGACTTTAGAAGAAGTCAGGTACGGCTTACATTTACTAAATTTGGCTGTGAGTCTTTGAAGTTTAAAAGCTCAAATTTTTGGGTTTAATTTGGAAATAACGACCTTACATAGAACATTTAGTACTTCGAGATCTTTAGTAGACTTTAGAAGAAGTCAGGTACGGCTTACATTTACTAAATTTGGCTGTGAGTCTTTGAAGTTTAAAAGCTCAAATTTTTGGGTTTAATTTGGAAATAACGACCCTCTATAGAACATTTAGTACTTCGAGATCTTTAGTAGACTTTAAAAGAAGTCAGGCACGGCTTACTAAATTTGGCTGTAAGTCTTTGAAATTAAAAAGCTGAAATTTCTGAGTTCAATTTGGGAATCGTGCATAGAGAATATGTCCCCTGACCAGTGGACCGCGAAGGCTCAGCTAATGCGAGGGCCGACCGTTATTATTGATTTTGCGTACATTCGAGGAATGTTTTAATTTTTTTTTCATCCCTCCGAACCAGAATCCAACCTTTGGGGACATTGTCGAATAATATAATGTTCCGTTCGAAGTATTACGGTTCAGGGCGGACATGATAAATTGGTTTCGGGATATTTTATCGGAGGATTAATAAACATGACGATAACGACCGCGGACGAATATGAGAGAAGTTAAATTGAGGCTTGTTAGAATTTCGATTTGTAAACGGAACAGTTTTTTTTTGTTATTAACCGAGCAGCATTAAAAGATACGGCAAATGAAAGGCCCAAATTCTGAAAAAACGTTTACCAAACATTTCTAAAACTAATTACCCACTGTGAATTGCTTGTGATTGGCTATCTACAAACCACACATGATTCGATTAACTTACTGTAACAACTTTTTCATATATTCCGGCTAGTTTTTGGGCCTTACATCACCCAAAGAATTTGTTTACTCATACATCTGTGACTTGATAACTGGCTTCCATGGCAAAGCTTCTAGCCATAATCCTTGAAGAAAGAGCATTTAAAGGATATCTATTATACTAGAAATTATTTTTTTTATAAATACACACATCAAAAGTGTCTAGGGATCAAGCATTTTTATGCGGATTTCTTGAGATTGAGATGTGGCTTTGTAATAAATTTATGATTTTATAAATTTATATGGATCCTTTTTGGTGCATTTCATAATTTGAATCAGGAACTGTGAATCAAATTCGAGTAAAAGATGAAAATCAGCTGTCAATATTTTCCCTATAAAAACATACAACGCATTGAAGACATTATTAGTGCTACTGTTTCCCTACTACTGATTAAAACCAACGTTATTATGGAGCGGCGACGTCATTTAAGCAGGGAAGAAATGCTCAGAGCCGTGGGAATGATAGAAGCTGGTTCCCGGCAACGTACTGTGGCTTTAGCTCTGAATACAAGTCAGAGTGTTATCAGTCGACTTTGGACACGATACCGAAGCACTGGTACCGTGGCTGAGCGCCATGGAGGACGGTATCGCTGCACCACACGGAGACAAGACCGATACATTCAAATCTTAACTCGAAGAGCTCCAACAATAACCGCCATGATGTTAGCCGTGAGGCTTCATCACTCTTCAGGGAACTTAATTAGCGACCAAACAGTCAGAAACCGCTTGCATGAAGTGAACCTTCATTCCCGAAGACCGCTACGGGTACCACCTATAGCAATGCACAATCGTAGGATTCGATATCAATGGGCTCTTGAACACAGAAATTGGGCAGAAGAACAATGGCGTTTTGTGTGCTTTTCTGATGAGTCTCGTTTTGGTATGAGACCGGATACAAGACGTATACGACACTGGAGAACCCCTGGACGCCAACAGCGATTAAAATCCTGCCAGGAAGTCCATCCTTATAGTGGTGGAACCATCATGGTATGGGCGGGTATTTGGATCGGCGGAAGAACTGAGTTGATTTGGATCAGAGGCAACCTCAACGCTCAAATTTATGCTGAGACGATTGTATCAGACGTCATCGTTCCTCTACAAGTGCAAATCGGTCCCTTATTTCAGTTAATGCATGATAATGCACGACCGCACACCGCAAGAGTTGTAAGACAGACTCTCGCCGCAGCTAACATCAATGTCCTGCCCTGGCCTGCTCAGTCGCCAGACTTGAACCCGATTGAGCATGCATGGGATATGCTACAGAGAAGAGCTCTGCCGAATATGGAGGGTATCCAGTCGCAAGAAGACCTTTTTTTGTTGTTGCAACGAACATGGGCGGCCATTCCACAGCGTGATTTGGATGAACTCATTTTGAGTATGCCAAACCGATGTTCTTGTGTTGTTAGTGTTCGCGGTAGAAATACGGATTATTAATTGTTTAAGTTACCCAATAAAATTTTAGAGAAAACTGTTATTTCAGTCTTTTTTTCGAACTTTTGTGTTAGTGGTTCAAATGTCAAAAATCCCTTTATTAGGAAAATGGCAAATTTCTTTATTAATGCAAAGGTGACTTGGTTTATCGTTACTGTGACAAACGAAAACACTTTATTTGATGAATCCTTAAAGAAAATTTTAATTAATATCAATCAGGAGAAAAGTTATTGCAAAAATATATGTTGATCCCTAGACACTTTTGATGTGTGTAAATAAGTATTTCGAACACTCACACCATTTTTTTTTATAGATAATTCCGGCAAATGACTCCACCCCACCTGATGTTAAGTGAAGGCGAAGTCCAGGCGTGAAGGTAGATGATACAGCAGTTCTACCTGCCACACCAGCCATCCTCACCCTCAATTAGCCCCAAAAGTTAGCACTGTAGGGCTTGTGTTATGGGATACTAGGGTAGGGCTTGTGTTAAGGGATAGAATACATATATTGTACATTGTCCGCCATTTGCAGTGTAAAGGCAATAAAGATTAAATAAATAAATAAATATATTTATATGGAAATACATATTAAATATCCATGACTGGCGTTCAAATGTCAGTATTCATCACACAAACATCTGTCTCCATCGGGAGTCGAACCCGGGACCTCTCGAGTCGGCGGCACCATGAAACCCGGCGTACGAACCACTCGGCCACTGAGGTCGTCGGTCGCTTTGAAACAGCCGAGGCCTTCTTACTTTTTTTTGCTCCAAAACTAATGCACACAGAACAATATTTATTGTATTATTATTGCCATTAAAAGTCACTCTTCTTTACCAGCTGATAGTTCGATTTCATAAAAGTTTAAGCAAGCAAGGGCAATTTTTAGAATTTTAAAATTTCCTTTTTTTCTTCCAGTTGTCCAATCCGTTCGGATAATCAACATGCGGGTACCAGAAGTGATACAGTACGGTACTAAAGACTCGGTCACTTTAGACTGTGACTACGTGACGGACAATGTGACAGGTCTGGTGGTCAAATGGTTTTTCATGGACAAATCTCAGCCCGTGTACCAGTGGATACCGCCACAGAAACCCCAAGCCTTGGGTCGGTTAAAAAATAAGGTAATATTAATATAGATGATACTGATGATTTAGACATTGTAATAAATAGTAATGTAATATGTGATTTGTATGCATTACTTATTTATTTAGCTAAAATAAAAGTCAAAGATCATCAGAATTATATTTCGCGCCTTGTTTCTCGAGATTAGTAATTATTTTATTATTTTACACATGGTAGTAGAGTCTGTGCGGAAAGAGAATGGGATTTAGATTGGAGGGCTATGTAGTGCTTTTCTACCGTATTTGTAAAGTTTTACCCCTTTTAGACATGATTAAATACAAAAAATCGCAAGAAATCACAACAACAAACAAATCCGTATCAATACAAAACTTTGACGTTTTACAGATTGATGGGTTTGATTGCCAAATTAAAAATCTTAATGTTAGTTCCGTTTTTCGCCACGCCCATTCTCTTTCCGCACAGACTATCGCACAGATGCCACGGCTCCGGCACTATATTGAGATTTCCTTTGCCTGTTTGTAGTTTTTTCTTCTTTTTGTGAGGGTATCACAAACCTTGCATGTCTACGCCTTTGTTCGGCTCCATTATTTAGTTTGGAGACAGTACATACGTTTTTTATTGATATGTCTAGATAGGTAGTTAAATAAAGGAGAGATTAGTACCGGTATTTTAAACCTTTGTTCGGGTGGGTGGGACTTACTAAACTCTTCGAACGAAGCGTTTCGTATAATTATGATAGAACTTCACTTAGGGTAAGTTCGTTTATATAGAGTACCCTGTTTTAGTGCATTATAAATAAAATGTACTAAAACAGGGTACTCAAACAACAATGTCAATGCGTTTTTCATTTATGTTTTTTTTTTGTTTTCTATAGCATAAAATTATGTTGATATCGATGGACTATAAAACTGAATAAAAGTAATGGAAATAATCGAAATAATGGGTTATTTAATGTAATTTTTATAATAATTGCTTGAACGAAGCAGATATTTTCAATGAATCACTTAACAAATTCAAAGGGAAAGTGAGCGAATTGTTGTTTATAATATATGCATAGTGTGTGTGTATATATATATAACATACATATATGTAGTACGTTAGTGGTATAGATCGTCTCCGTATCTCGTCTGCGGGAATCCGTTGATCTGTTTCCATTCATAAATTGTGTTGTAATTCATATGCCACATTGATGGGTTATTGGAAGCATTTTAGTGGGTTGTTGTGGGCGGGGGCTGTGTCGGTTTGCGTTATCTGATTGTTCTGATTTTTTGGGTTTTCCTCGTGCAGATATCTGTCAGTTTATGTCGCTTGAATATAATTATTTCATATCAGAATTGGGTAAAACTGTACTTCCAGGGCCCAAGAGGTGATACAAGAACTTTTTTGGAGAAAAGCTTTCTTTTAACAAAATTTTTTTTGGCTCTTCGCCGGCCGCTTCCACGTTATGGTCACAACACTAACCTAACCTAACCTAGTGTAAAGTATCACCACTTAGGCCCTGGAAGTACAGTTTAGCCCAAAATTGTACTTGTAAAAATGTTTTTACCAAAAGTGAAATAGCAAATAGTTCATCTTTCATTGATATTTAAATCATTTAGACGGACAATAATATTTTTTTTGTCTTCCAGCTTGATCTCAACTACAAAGTGTCACATAATCCGTACACCCAGCATCGGGCGCTGCACATAATGTCATTGAGTCCAGATCTCACTGGGAACTACACGTGCGTGGTTTCTACCTTTTTGGCGGAAGACCAGAGGACAAGGCCAATGGCTATATTTGGTAAGTGTTATTCAGAAAACTCTTTCAAAAGAGTAACAGTATTTAGTAAAATCTGATGGGGAACCCGCCCGTGTGAATAAAGTCATTGCTTTGTTCGGGGCGACCGCCGACAACTCGTAGAAAGTTTTGTAGCACTGGCTAAATGTATTGTTATTATTTATAGTAATGTGAAATTCAATAAATAAATAAATAAATAAAAAAATAAAAAATAAAATAAAAACTAGAAAAAAAAATCATTCGACCCATTAAGCAGTTTAGTACTAAAATAAAAAATATAAAAACTGTTTTGTTGTTCTGTTCTGTTGTATTGTGCTGTTACAAATCGTCTCATCAGGACTGATAAGTATATTTTTATTGTAAAAAATAAACCGCTTGATTTTTTAATCTATAGAAAATGGTGGTAAACCTGTATTTCCAGGGACCGAGAGGTGATACTCAACATTTTTGTAGAAAAGGTCTCTTTAAAAAAAAATCTTTTATGGTTATGGTCACAACACTAACCTAACCTAACCTAGTGTGAAGTTTCACCACTTGGGCCCAGGAAGTACAGTTTCGCCGAAATGTTTTATAAATAAATTCGAGGACAACTTTCAGTGTCCTTTAACCAGGTTTCAGTTAGCCTGCCATTTACCGTTTAAGGTTTTTTTTATATAGACACGTCACTAAAAAAAACTTGAACTCCACTTCCACTTCCACTTTGGGTATTATGGTTCCATCGTTATGCACGATGATTCTGCCAATGTCAGGGTTAAGTAAGGCACTGTTATATTGGTACTCTTCTTACCTTGGTTTCCTCATGAAGCTATCGCGAGGAGAACTTGAAATCATCGCTTGTAGTAACGATGATGTCAAAATATTTCTTATGGCTTACTCATTATAAAACCAAACGAAATAAAAAAAAAATCAATATCGTTTATTCAGTCTAGGCTGTTAAAAGCACTTGTGAATGTAAGTACAGTAAATCTGTCGAAAAAAATATCGTTTCAGTGAAAAAAAAACCTAAAGGGTAAGTCTTGTTTTTTCTGTTGCCAAATGACGTCAGTAAGCCACCTTGGCGATGGGCTTGTTCAACTCGTAGGCGTTTTTTGAAAAACTCAAAAAAAACCGTCAAAATTTTTTGAAACGCATTTTTCTTGTTTTGTATGCATTTTAGAAACTTTTTTTTGACCATAATTGTAGAGGGCGTTGAGTACTACAATTTATGTCATTGTTACAATCTCGTACAACAAAAAATGCGCATTGTAGGTGGCGCTAATGTCTCAAAAAAAGGGTTTTTTCACTTTTTCACAGTGAGAATATCATTTTAATGGAAAACTTTAAATGGCAAAGTTGTTTCGTACATAATTACCAACAACTTTTGTATAAACAATTTTTTTGTATTACTTACCGTTTTCAAGTTATAAATTGCGTAGGTATGAAAAATCCAATAGAGCGGTTTTGGGCAGTTCACGTACACATTTGCAGTGCACATTTCAATGCATTTGCATTGCAACAATGACATAAATTGTAGCACTCAACGCCCTTTACAATTATGGTCGAAAAAAAAGTTTCTAAAATGCATACAAAACAAGATAAATGCGTTTCAAAAAATTTTTGACGGTTTTTTTGAGTTTTTCAAAAAACGCCTACGAGTTGAACATGCCCATCGCCAAAGTGGCTTACTGACGTCATTTGGCAACAGAAAAAACAAGACTTACCCCTTAGGTTTTTTTTTCACCACTCAACCTACAGATTGACTGTACTATGTCGAAATACTACGCCAAGAGAAAAGAAACGAGAATTTTAAATTCCGAGGTTGCAGTACTTTCACAATTACGTTCTTTCTATTTCTTACTCCATATGCATAGATATTTTACTGTCGCCAAAATATGTTAATGATTTTTACGGCGCTTCAGCTCCTAAAACAACGAAGGGATACGGTGAATGTTTTCGCATTGTGGCTTGGAACGGATCGCGCTCGCGGCTGAGCACGCCAAACAGAAACAAAGCAAAGACGCCATGCTAATGGAATACAAATGGCCGAATTGCTTATAATACGACGGAATCCATCAATATTTCGAAGCGGCGGTAGCTCATGAAATTTCTAGAAGAGGTGAAATTACAATTTATTCTTTTCAATATTTTCGAAGTGAAACTTCTTTATAGCTATTAACGGGATTGTTACAATGTACCTTGTTTTTTATGAGTCTCCGATATTTAATGGGATGGGTTTAAATTGTCAAGTGTATGGAAGCCAGTGGTTCGTATGTGCAAAAACCGCAAAAATTAAAAAAAAAGTGTCATTCCGCGATCTGATGCTGTGAATATTGTGTGTCGGGAATAAGTGCGAGTGAATAGTGAGAATGTGACCAATGGTAGGGGTATCGAGCGCAGTAAAAGACGACGTCAGAGGGTAGACCAAAATGCCTGCCAATAACATCTACCCGCAATTACTTCAGTTACTCCGTGATCATGGCGCTTGCAACAGTGCCGATATATCGGAGACTCATAAAAAACAAGGTACATGGTAACAATCCCGTTAATAGCTATAATGTTAGTGACCATGAAAGTTTGAAACTTCTTTGTGCGCAATGAGGGTACCTTTTCAAGTCCGCAATTTTAAATTTGAAAGCACGTTTTTTTTTGTTATTTGTATTATGTATGTAAATATATATTTTTGTAATTATTATTTTGAAAGTTCGTTTCACTTCTCACATGCGTACTCTTTACACACGCTGTATTTTTTAACTAGAAACATCTTTCATCTTAGGTACCCAATTAGAATCGACTTATCATCGTTTCCTAACCCCGCGAACGCGCTTATAATACAATTGAGACCACTTTCAGTATGTATAGGTATAATATAACTATAATAATCCCCAGTGTTAAAAATCTGCTCAATATTGGGTCGAAAGTATTTCCCTAACTTATTACTAAAACAGTTTAGGAATTTGCGTGTTTGCCAAAATATTCAATAACTCTTCCAGTAGCCTTTTCGTTAGAACTTCATGGCATCCAGTTTTGGATCGCGTGACTGCAAACTGTTAATATAAAAAAAAAAAGTTGACTTCAAATAAGCATTTACGAAAATAAAATTAGTATTGAACTTACCGATAGTTAAAAGGTTAAGGTTGTTCGATCAGCTGGAAAGTATGTCAATTCGATTGAAACCTCATAAACTTTAACCTATTAAGTAGTGATTTGTTCCTTTTCGCTTCACTGTGTTCTTTTTGAAACACTATTTAAATGCCAATAAACAAAATACACGAATTCTCGTTTCATAATCGGTCATTTCCGTGCCACAATCTTGAATTGAATTAAACAGAATACTATTCAATATGTCATTTGTTATTAGCAGCTGAAACAAAGGTTTTCCTGTCGAATAAGAATATAAATCAGCTATCTTCACGTCTGGACTTCACCATCACTTAACATCAGGCGGGGTGGAATCATGTGTCGGACCTATCTATAAAAAATAAAAATAAATCCGGCCAACAGCGGGTCAGACTCGCGCACAAGGGGTTCCGTAGAATATTAAATATCTATACAATATTAGACACTTTATTACAATATCGAGCAAAAAACGTCAACAAATCACAAACAACGTAATTTTTAGCCCTTACAAAGAGGGTCTACAATACCAATTTCATTTGAATTGAATTATTTACTTTAACAGCGGACGCGAGCAGAGAGATATTTGGGAAATCATCATCATCATCAGCCTATTAATGTCCCCACTGCTGGGGCACAGGCCTTCCCTATGGATGGAATAAGGAGATTGGGCCATGACCCACGACGCGGGCCCAGTGCGGATTGGCGGGTGCTAACGACTGCAGATGCATCCGGGACCAACGGCTTAACGTGCCTTCCGAAGCACGAAGGAACTCGAGATAGAAGATTTTTGGCGACCTTTCCAATAACCGACCACTGCGAAAGTTGCTTAACTTCAACGATCGCAGCCGAACGCGCTAACCACCTGCGCTCCTGAGCTCCTCATTTGGGAAATAGGTATTTGGAAAAACTATTGCTGTCACGTATTGGCAAATACCGTATGAAGGGGACAACAGCAGTTAACGCTGAAAAAATTGCAACATTCGAGGTTTGGCTACTCTACCGTTTCCTTCTCGAAAATCTATATAATATAAAACTCAAAGGCCCAAACCACTGGAGCTGAAATTTGGCATGCAGGTAGATGTTATGACGTAGGCATAAGTAAGGATTTTGATCAATTCTACCCCCAAGGGGATAAAATAGGGAATGAAAGATTGTATGAAACTTTATCAATTTTAAACCGATCGGGCTGAGATTTTGCATGCAGGTATAAGAAGAATCACAGATGAATGTCATTGTGTATAATACATGCCTGAGAACAAAAACTGCCCCTCTAGCATGACCACCGAAACGGGATATGATAAAGCGATATATCGACATTAACTGTCGGACTACTGTCATACTCCATAGTAGTCTGACAGTTAATGCCGATATATCGCTTTATCATATCCCGTTTCGGTGGTCATGCTAGAGGGGCTGTAGTCTACACTTCAGCTCTACACCGAAGCGAAGCGAGAGCGGGCCGCTAGTTAAACATATGTCACAGGAATATTACCCATAGAATAATAAGTAGTTATATTATGCCTCTATGTTTGGCTTTTTAGGGTTCCGTAAACCCTTATAGTTTCATCATGTCCGTCTCTCCGTCCCCAGTTGTGCTTGGCGACTTAATAGTCTCTAGAGATTAGATAGAATTAGCTCTAGAGAGCTGTACTTTTGTGGAGATATGTATATCGATCACGCCGACAAAATGGTAGAATAAAATATTTAAAAATATTTTTTTATGGTAGCTCTCCTATATGTAATCTGGGAATGTCTCTTTTTTCATCATCTGTCCCATCGTGCGAGATATATTTGAATAGGTCCCTTAAAATTACTAAGGGGTTCCTAAGACTAGTTTTAGATTTAGGGATCCGTTTGCGAAATATTGTATAAATATTCTATATTACATATATATATATATTGTATATATATATACAACCCTAATACTTATGTGTATTGTAATGCGGCAACAGAAAATTAATCATCTGTGAAAATTTTAAAGTATATACCACGGTTCATGAGATACTAGGGATATTCGATATACATCGATGTTTGCAATGATAAATATCGAATCGATCCGATGTTTGCCATGAAAAACATCGAATCGATCCGATGTTTTGAAAAGTTTTCAAAATACTCGATGCATCGATATTTAAAAAAAAACATCGAATCGGTAATAGAGTTTGACCACGTAGTGATTATATCCTCTTCGGTTTGACCTCATTAAAAATAACTTAAGTTTGACCACTAAAATTTTACTTGTTACTATTACGATCGCATAATTATTCCGAATTCTCTAAAATGGACCCGATGTTGGCAGCACTGCGCAAGAGTCAGTGCAGTGACAATAAAAAATAACTACTTTTCTCATATCGGCTGGCGAGCGAGTTTCTATGTTTGTAAAAATTTAATTACATTTGATTTTGTGAAACAAAATAAGATTAAAGTATATTTCTTATATTCTTTTGACAGACTTAGCAAAAAAGTTGCGGGTTATTTAGTGTCCTAAATTTGGTCGTTTGTAAAATATAATACAGATTTTCCTGATACATGGCTTTTGCTTGTATTTACTTTTACCTAATCATTATGAAAGGAGTTAATTTTATTATTTTATGAAAGATGAATATCTAAACTATAATAAAATAATGGATTTAGCTCTTTTCATAAACTTCAATTGTAAAAAAAAATACTTTAAAAAGATAGCCTCTTTTGAGATGGGTCACTTTCCAGTTGAGTTTTGTAATAAAATTTTAGAAAAAGTAGGTACTCGATGATTAAAAAAACATTGATGTTTAAATAATCGATGTTTTCATCCGATACATCTAACGACATCGATGTATAGTTGCGCTGTTTCGAATAAAAAAAAAACATCGATGTTTTTTCAGAGTGGACACCCCTATGAGATACTTACAGCTCACAGACAGACAGATTCAGAGACAATCAGTGCAGTGGAGCCTTAGTAATAGGTTTTCCTTTTTACCCTTTGGTAGCGGAACCCTAAAAAGCCTAAAGCCCAACTGCAGAGTTGTAGGTCAAGTTAATAAACTTTCAACATTTCTTCTCACCTTCCTGTAAGAAGCTTCTGTGAAGTACCTATTGGAGAACTTTGAAAAAAGATAGAACAAGTCAGTAATTTCGTTCTCTAGTTTTAGCGAAACCAAATAGAAAAAAATATTGTATTGTCTTCGATCGTGGATAAGTCTACAACGTTTAAATTGAATCTGATCGCTTAAAGTTGGGAAAAATTGCGTCTAAACGAATCAGTTACATACATACAAACAAACATACAGGTGAAACTAATAAAAACGTTATAATTTTAATTTTTTAAGCATGTAACTGCTTGATGCTTAAATCTAAAGAAAATATAACTAGGAAAATTTCCACGCGGACCAGGCAGCACACGGGACTCCAACCCGCCATTCTTCTAGCTATTCTTAATTTTTTCTAGTTATATTTTCTTTAGATTTAAACATCAAGCAGTTACTTGCTTAAAAAAATAAAATTATAACTATAATTGCTATGTCTTCTTTCAAATGTTTAA
Source organism: Chilo suppressalis (assembly GCA_902850365.2). NCBI lineage: Eukaryota > Metazoa > Arthropoda > Insecta > Lepidoptera > Crambidae > Chilo > Chilo suppressalis. The sequence continues at coordinate 4,129,977 of OU963894.1, forward strand.
TACTTGTAAAAGTATTCATTTGATATTGTGGGTTACCTACAATGCGAAGAAATGGCGCTGCCTTGCAGCTTAAGAATGGCTAGAAGAATTTCGACGCGGCCGTCAGGGCTGCGGTAGCATAATTGGTCAGTGCATTCGCCCGGACTGAGAAGGGTGCGGGTTCGAGTCCCGTCTGCTGCCTGGTCCGCGTGGAAATTTTTCTAGTTATATTTTCTTTAGATTAATAAAAGCGTGTTAAAAAATGTGTGCGTGTACTAGTGTACACACGTAAGAAGTGAAACTTCTTTATGGCCTTATTTTTCGAAAAATGATCTACATGCAACTTTCCAGAAATTGGTTAAATAAAGTTAAATTAGATAAAGTTTAAACAAAAGGATTTTATTATCATAGACATGAATACAAATTACTGCCTATGAAATTGTTATGATTACACGGCTCAGTAATCTAAGGCACATGTTCCACCTCCGACGATGAACGATAAGCGAGTAGAAACTAGAAACGAATTGGCAGTCCTGAGTTAAAATGCACGCGCACGGCTTTTGACAGCCAAGCCAGCTTAACCGAGCGAGTATAGCTGAGCGAGTATCGCTGAGCGAGTATCGCTATGCGAGTTTGGCTGAGCGAGTCTTATCTTTAATAACAATTGTCACTCAGCTACAAACGAGTAGAGAGAATTCTCGCCGGCGACAGTGTGATCATTCAGCTATCAACTATTAATATAAAAAAAGATGGCGCGTAACGGAAAAATGTGACGCGTAACCGAAAAATGTGACGGTAAATTTTTTTCCAACGCCGATAAAGAAGTTTCACTTCAAAAACCCGTTTCCGTTTTATATATGAACTTTAAGAAGATTGACAGTTGATAGTATATACCTACAGCGTAAACAACTCACAATTCTCTTCACACTCGGCTATCACAGCTCACAGCAACAATGCGATGAGCCGAACCAGAAAAAATAAACGCGATATCATTCGGGCATGTTCCTAGCGACGGAAGTTCGCGTGTGATTCTTTGCTCTTCCACTTGATGGCAACTGTTTTTCGCTTGACTGACTGCTTCGGAGAATCTATATTAGATCTCTTTGTAGCTCTATGCTTAAATCGATGTTCTCAAAGCGATTTTACAAAGCGTTGATACTAAATAGATGTGAATTTACAACTGCTAAGGAGCTCGATGTTGCAAGTGGTTAGCGCGTTCGTGAAATTAAGCAACTTTCTCAGTGGTCTGTCATTGGATGGGTGACCAAAAATTTACTATCTCGAGCTTCTCCGTGCTTCGGAAGGCATGTTAAGCCGTTGTTCCCGGCTGCATCTGCAGTCGTTAGCACCCGCCAATCCGCACAAGGCCGCGTGGTGGGTCATGGCCTAAACTCCCTATTCCATCCATAGGGAAGGCCTGTGCCCCAGCAGTGGGGACATTAATAGGCTGATGATGATTACAACTGCTTGCTATTTTTATTTTTAAAGAAATGAATTCGGTTTTTATATCTTAAGAAAATATCCGGGCGGAATAGCGGATACGGGTTCGAATTCCGTCTAAAACCTGGACCGATTGGATTTTTCTAGTATTATTTTCTTTATGACGACCTCCGTGTTCGAGTGGTGTGTACGCTGGGTTTCATGGTGTCGCCTACTCGAGAGGTCCCTGGTTCGAATCCCGGTGGAGGCAGATGTTTGTGTGATGAAAACGAGCATTTGTACTCCAGTCATGGATGTTTAATACATTTTTTTGTATAAATATACTTATAAATGTATTCTATCCGTTAACCCAGAATCCCATAACACAAGCCTACAGTGCTTACTTTGGGGCTAAGCTAATTGGTGTGAATGTTGGAAATATTTATTAATATAGATTTATACACCTAGCATTTAAACTATTAACTAGTTACTTCGCGGTCATGGCTCTTGCAACAGTGCCGTAATATAGGAGACTCATAAAAAACAAGGTACATGTAACAATCCCGTTAACAGCAATAATCTATCTAATATTACTAGAAAAAATTCCACGCGGACCAGGCAGCAGACGAGACACCAACCCGCACCCTTTGCTATCCGGGCAAATGCATTGACCATTATGCTACCCTGTCCGACCATTTTGCCCTGATGGCCGTGTCGAATTCTTCCTAGCCTTTCTTAAGCTGCAAGGCAGCGCCATCTCTTCGCATTGTAGGTAACCCACAATGTCAAATGAATACCTTTACAAGTATTAAACATTTGAAAGAAGAAATAGCAATTATAGTTATAATTTTTATTTTTTAAGCATGTAAATGCTGGTCTGCCTGGTTCGCGTGGAATTTTTTCTAGTAATCTTTTCTTTAGATTCAAACATCGAGCAGTTACAAGCTTAAAAAATAAAAATTATCTCTTATCTATTAGACAAGTCCGTCCGTCCGTCTGTCTGTGGTGCTGTTTCAGCGGCCAAACCGTAAGAGATAGATAAAGAGAATGTTTAAGTTATAAGTTAAGAATAGTCTGATAAGACTACAAACCGGATTTGAGTAACGTAGCACTTCCGGTTTTCGAGAAATCACGAATTTCAAACGAAACCACACAAAATCTCCGAAGTTCTCAATTAATTAAATACATTTTTTTTTAAATCAGGTTTTGGTGAAAATTTGGTTCACTGGTTTGCTAGTGTTTATTTAATAATGTTATTTATTTACAGACCCAGAGAAGAAATTCGACATGATATTGGATAGACTGGGCGATGGATACCTGAATATCATTTGCTCAGTTGAAGGTGTATATCCGAAGCCTGAATTGGTCATATTAGCTGGAAATAGGTGAGTTGCGATGTTTTTCTAGCTGTTTTAATCCTAACAACTTCTATTCTTGAATGCGATTTTCTAAAATTAGTTTTGTGTTAATAAAGGTAGCGGCTATCGAATTAAACCACAGGCGAAATAAACCTGCGCTGTAGACGTTTTTGTTTATAAAATTGATAAAAGATAGGAAAGCCTAGAATTTTTACTGTAAGAAACTGTAGGAAGGCCAAAGGGGAAGATCTTTCTCCGAGCTGGGTGATGGTAGCTCGGGGGCCGCGGCCCGACTGATGTTCTTCGGGCATCGTATATATGAAGAGTTACCCTTCGAATTTCATTTGCACGATGTAGGCTTCCATACTTTTATGATCGCAGTGCAGGTAACGCCATCTCTTGAGGATGGTGAGTAATGATTTCCTCCATCCGTTGTATATATGTGGGGCATATAGATGTCGCCGCCACAAAACTATTGCAAACGATCGACTCTATTTTCAGGCATTATTTCACATAGAACGATTGAACTGAAACATAGTTATAATTATTATTTTCTACATGAGTTTTACGACGTCATTATATTATTATTACGTGAAACTACATTGCAAACGATTGACTGACCGTCTTGTTAATTTTTAGTTTTAATATTTTTTTCTTTCCGCGCGTTCCAATTTCGAAATGCTGACACGTCTGCGCTTCGATCCCGCCGTATTCCCGTGTTCCCGCTGTTGCGAATAATAGAATTTTTTTTTTTATTTGAAGTATTTGAACAGTCGTTAAAGTGAGTTTTCGTCAAATTCCCCTCCCACGCGCTCTCTTCCGAGCATTCAATTTTGACCAGGTCATCCCCTGGGAAGACCGGGTCCATTGATTGGGAGCTTAGATTAAAACAAAAAGGGTAGACACGGTACGCTCATACTTGCATCAAACAAAAACTGATCCCATGGCAGCGCGAACGGGATAGCGAGATCCACGTCACTGCATTACCGACCCGAACGAAACAGCACGTTTCAACGGCAGCGCGAACGAGACGGCGAGATCCGCGTCACTGCACTACCGACCAATCACGCGACCAGTACTCGACGTCACTACCGAATAAGATTCAAAACAAACAGCAATTTTTATGAAAAAAATATTTTATAGTACTTACGAATGAAAAATGATGCCGTGGGTTTTATTTTTAGTTCTTGAGCAATTTGAGCACTTTTTAAAAACACACTTAGGCATTGTTTTATCATATAAACACAAAATATTAGCAATATTTCTTTTTGGCATTCACATGTGAGTCGTTTGCATGTCAAGTTGTGACTAAAGCGATTAGGTCTTTTTTTTTGTGTCCTCTCAGGCGGAGGAGAGGGTGAGAAATCCTCATGGATACCCTACAGCCGGCTGTAGGGTTATGTCAGACTCTTACTGACTAAAAAAACACCCTTTAATCATGCTTATGGCCAGAAGGGCCTTACAAGCTTCATCTGATGCGATCATACCCCGAGAGGGGGAGCGATTAGGGTCGTGGACCACGATTTATGCGGATCACTTTTGTGAGGCTAGTGCCGTATCTACCCTTTTTTTTTAATCTAAGATTGGGAGGCATATTAGACAACCGATTAACGATTGCACCTCATCTCAAGATAGCTCGCGATGGAGCAGCTTTCATTGGCGGTTGGCTATTCTACCTCATAGGGAAGCAGATTAAAATGTCACTTAGACATAAGTTGACAAAATTGTCAACTTATGTCTAAGTGACATTTTAGTGTAAATACAAAACTTGCAGCATTAGCATGAGCTACGAGAGTTTGCTTTGCCCACGTTCCACTGTCGCATCTCAAACCCTTACAAACGCTGCAAAATTGTGCGGTGTCATAGGCTGCCCGTGGTACATGCGTAAAATCGGTTTGCATCACGATCTTAAATTAGATTCCAACTCGAAGTACATGAAAGACGCCTCGAGATGTTACTCTAGTAGTTAAAGCAGCCAATTATCACACGTTCGGCCTGCCATCCTGGTAGGTCCATCCGATTCCGTCGGCCAAAGCACGTCTTAGAGTACACCAACGACGTAATCACACGCGCCAATGCGCCTCCGACTCCTCCCACACAGGCGACAAACACCTACACTACACAGCCAGCAAACTTGCACACTAGCCTCGCATTAGGCAGACACCGCACCCGTGGGATAAGAGTGGGAAGACCCGGTCTAAACACTACGCACTATACTCGTTATAGCGCGTTTCCCCGCTTCCCACGACAACGGCTAACTAGAGTCGAGCTCCGAGTCTCAGGCTTGTATTACAGAATGACAACTAAGTGTTGATATTTGCTTTAGTACAGTTAGAAAGGAATGTCGCTATGTGCTATATACAGCGACATCCCTTTCTATCTATGCTCAAGACTAGATTAATTACTGAAAATCTTTCTATAATACGGGCCTCAAATACCGTCTAGTTGAGCCGACCCCTTCAGGTCCGATTGGTCTAGAGGCTTCAGACGGAGAGGAGACTCCCCCCGTGGGGTGACGCCATCCGCCTAGAATACCTCTAGAGACACTCGCCAATTCTCGGCTTGAGGTCCACATAGGACCTCGCCGTCCCCAAGCCCGGTGACGCTTTAAAGGTAATATGCGACAAACAGAAAATAATTACAAAAAAAAATGGGTGCGTGTACTTATGTAGGCGCGTGAGAAGTTATCCTTCTTTGGCATCGTTTAAAATTAGTTTTTAATTGCATGCAAATAATTAATTACAATAAATTAGTAAAAAGTCTGGAAAAGGACACAGTCAATAAAGTTCAGTTTTAATTTGAAAAAATAAATAAATAATCAAAATATTCAATTAAAATCGCTACTGAATATAATTTATTAGAACATATGTGATTTGCACTTGTATGAAACTCAAACACGTATTCCGAATATACAAACTAGAAACATGTGGATAAATATTATAAATATGAATACCTATAACTGTTACATTATTACAAAAAATAAAGATGTGGTTTTTGGTTCTACTACACCAATGGTCAAGAGATGGCGCTGTAGTCTCCTGAATCGCGCTTTGGTTCCGTTGTTCCAGATTAATAAATACTTTTGATAGGCCTTCACAATGCAGTCGTTAGCACCCACTAAATAGAGATTCTATTTCTATTTTGTTGGTAGATTTTGTTGGTAGGTCGCTAAAGCGACCAACTTCATGCTGTTAAAATTTTGTGTTACAGTGATGCGCGCGCATCTTAAAATTTCACTCTCATCATTTTTTCATAACGCGCCTAAAGAAGTATAACTTCAAAAATCGCAAGTGTGTTCAAAAACGTTGTAGGACATTAGTGCAGAATTGGTGTTTATAAACACGTGACTTTGAAAGTCCTCGATTTTGTCTCGGGCTTACCTTCGTCTACTCGTTTGTAATAACCAACTTACCGCTCTAGTATCATAAATAACTATAGCAGCACCTGAATTATAGAACGTCAAAAAAGAAAATGGTTTCATTATTTTGTTTTCGTAAGAAGCTTTTGAGGCCAGTCTAGATAAATGCATTTTCAACGGTGTGTGGCATTCTACGAATATTAACCTAAATTAATGTTCAATCATATTTTTTCTAAATGGCTTCACACGGCTTGTGCATTTAACTAATATCAAGTGTTAAAATGTTTACAAAATCAATAGCACTCGTGGTCAAAGTAATAAATCAAGTCAACGTAAGTGGCAGTCAAGTCAAACCCCCTTTCCATATGTTTCAGTAAATGTGTGGGGATTTACTGGAACCTCCCCGTGAACTCCTTGAGAGAACGTCGAAAGACACTTTCCGCTATTTTGTTTCACTTGCCAACACTTGTGCATGTTCCCGAACACTTAGTGGTTAATAATCCACCATTATTAGACACTAACATCCGCCACAACACAATTTTTAAGAAGAAAAACAAAACTGCTAAAGTGACGCTTCCCGATCCGGCCATAAATTCAAATCATCAATTTTAACTACATAAATACTAATGACGTAATAAGCTAGTATTCTGATTCCAGAAAATACGTAATATTGGATTTGATATGCAATTACTATACAGATAAATCTGTGTAGTTAAGCTAGACCATTCCCTTGTAGGTACGTCGTGCCGTTTGACATAGCTTGAGTGTAGTGATTCATGTTAAATGTGACGTACAACTTGAGTTACGGTGTTATGCCGAATTGGATAACCAGTGCTGGGAAACCCACGCGTCAATTGTCGATAATTTAACATTTCATTCGAAAAGTATACGCTGTTCGATTTTAAAAACTAAACAGAAACTAAAATTAATACTTTTTATATTGCAAAGGAAAATATTTTATGCATCTATAAAGCTGCTAGAGGAACCCGGAAGTTGCGAACGGAAATCATTACAGAAATATACACAGGATAGATAATCGATTGTTAGCAGGATATACAAAGCAGGCTTGTTCCGACTCGAGCTCAGAATTACAATATTCAGCGCTATCTTCGACGTACACTTCGATAGCGAAACACACGGACGTCTTTTGCATAACTAATGTTGGATAAAGTTATAGGATAGCCTTTTGTTTTTAATGAAAAAAAAAACTAGTTATTAGTGGTTTCAATTAAAATTTACAGTTGTATGCCACTCATTGTTAAGGCATTCCTTTTTCACGTAAGAAGCCACTTTTAGTTTTTCAGAATTAAACTTGACCGAGGCAACTTGCCTCATATTATTAAATATATCAAGTATTTAATATAGCTGTGTTAATTTTTTGATCTTACATAATAATAACTTTATAGAAATTAATATCGATATTATAATAGATATTATGCAACTGTTGTATAATGAGGGGTATTAAAACACGAATTTGGGCTTAACACACGAGGCGCAGAAAGTCTTATACTTAATCTACACCCATGATATGAATCCTCTATAAAAGATTCTGAAACTATGAGCGTTTCAAGAATTTAAAATTTATGAAAAGTTTCTATTCCCTGAATGCGCATGTTCTTTTTTTGAAATTCATAATACCATGCATCGAGCAGTGACAATTTTGGCTGTCTAATTAGAAAGCCCTTGACGCGGAAGGAATTTGAAATGCAAAGGAGTGTATTTTGAAATTTAGTTCAACATTATAATACCCATTTGGGTGTTATAATATTTTTTTTAGTTATTACATTACATTTTTTAATGTTGGCTATAAACTTAACTGTTTCAAAATCTATAATAGAGGTTTTGAAGCATGGCTGTAGATAAATACTTACAAACTACCGGACAAATCTATCGGTCCACTATCATATAATGTTCTGACGGTCCCTAGTTTAAAATATATGTTACAGTAAGCAAAATTTTATTACTTGCGGAGTTTCGAAGCTGATCATGAACTCTTTCAATAATCTTTTCGTGTGCTTTAAAAATTATTGTTGAACTATTAACGTGTATTTTTGCCAATATATGTGTTTGGAAGTATACTCTTATATTAACCTTTTTAATGTCCACAGCTAATACTAAGTGAACATTAATTGTGCCCACAGCTTAGCTTCAAAATTTTTATTCGTGAGCTGTAGCAACTTTTACTCTAACTTTAACTGTCATGACTTATAGATATTAATGGGATTGTTACCATGTACCTTGTTTTTTATGAGTCTCCGATATTTTCGTTGACGGAATCGTGCGGAATGACGGTTCACTGAGTCATTCCATTCACCGCAAACCTACACACAGAGACCATTATCATAATAAACATCTAAATTCTGTAGTCACTTCACTGACGAACCGTGCAAATGACTTGTGTAACAAGGAACAACTGCACGATGAATTGGAGCATGTACGGCGGTTCTTACAGACTAATGGATACAAGGGAAAGTTTCCACCCAAACACAATAAAAGCAGTCAGAAATAATGATACGCAAAAATCAGCCATCGCGGAACATTTAATAGATTCGGGTCCTAATCACTGGATTGAGCTCCATAATCCACAAATGATCTCTACAGAACGCCACAATATATCTTTTTGGGTACGTTGCGCTTTGGTGTCCTTAGTCGTATTTGAGTAATAGTGACCACTTTCTTTTAGGTGCGTTTCGCTTAGACCTAATACTTCTAGCCCACATCGGACCATCTCCCTCTCCACTGTTTCCATTTTACCCGCCTTGTTTAGGCCCCGCACGTTCCATGTGCCTGTCATGAGAGTTTCATGTTTTTTAATGGTTTGCTCGTTAATTTCCGCAACAGTAGTCCAGTTTCTGCAAGTAGCCTGCTGCTTCAACGTCTTGCAGCCGGTAGCCAATTTCACACCATGGGGCCCGGAACCACCATGGCGCCGGGGGTCAGCCGGGTGGCATGACAAACCATTCCTCTTTAAGTGCCTCATGTTGTTTACAAGGGATATTTGTAACGGTAGTTTCCCATTGCTTTCCGTACCAGAATTTTTTTGGGATGATTTAGACCCCGAGGCCGCTGAGACCTCTTCCAGCTAGTTGCCCAGTTGGGTGTGTGGTTATACCGCCATTGCTCGGTCGCCAGAGCCTCGTTCGTTATCTAACAGGGAGGACCACGAGTAGGTGAGGATGACAATTGGGGCCAGCAAGATGTTTAACACTGTTTTCCCCCTTCCCCCCCAAAAAAAAAGTACATGGCAATAATCCCGCTAATATCTATAATGTTAGTGACCATGAAAGTTTAAAACAATATGTCATGTCTTATTTAAGAAATAGTGAAACTTAACTTAAACCTGCTCAGTCCGTTTTGGCGTAGCTGTTCAAGCTACCATACAAAAGGAGATTGCTCAGCTTCCATACATGTTTGGCCTAAAAACCAATAACCATGAAAAATTGTTTCCTACATTCGAAATTATATATAAATTACCGTAGAAAAGAATATTATCGACGGCCACTCCTGAGAACTTCTATAAACCATATGCACTGAATGATTTTGAGGTTATGTTTGCAAATAGGCACAAAGGTATTAGAATAATAAAAACCTAATAACTTATATAGGAAAATAGGGCAATCCAGCCAAGTACCTACCGATATTATGTATTAGATTCAGGTATATAGAGCATGTAAAATAACAGATATGTGCATGTTTTTAAAAACACGAACAGAAACTGTGTGATGATTGTGAATGAGCCACAGATTAGAGAGAATTTTTAAACTCTCGTTAATCAAAGAAAGCTAAGAGCTGTAGGTTATACAGCCATATCTTCAGCAGCTTCATTATTTTTGTTATTTTTTTATTATAACCATATTTTAGATTTTTAGTGTATCACACCTTATAATGTGTTTATTTAGGTGTTTGGCAAAAAATGTACGGCAATAGACTTTATGATGTCGCCTACCATCTATATTAATTGTCTTAGCACATTTGCATGTAGTAAAAATGATAATAAAGTTGTGGATATTAATACCACCCGTGTAATAAAAAAAAATATATTTTATCAATCTTTACAAAATAGATTTGTTTTGATGTTATATAAACAACCTCGATCAGTCTTTGTGAATGTTACTACACCCATAGCCAATAAAAATGATTCGTATGTTTTCCAAACCGGTAAAAACAGAAGTCCTTTTTTAAAATTAATATATTATTTAAAGGTGGCCGTTAAAATCTAATGACTGTAAAATAAAGTATAAATTACGCCAAGAATTACTGTATATGTCAATATTTTATTTGCATTTAGGCCAATTTGACCAATCTCCTTTGACATGGACATTTGTCGCACTCGCAAATTATTCGAATTCAATATTGGTTGGTGCTAAGGGTTCTAATTACAGCGAAAATAGTTAACGATATAAATTAATTCACTCTTAATAGACGCTGGTTGTTAAGTACAAATTCTCGTAAACAGTAATTTGTATTTATATAACTCTAATTCTCGGCAATTTATGATTACGTGTACGCCCTATCAACTACTTCAGTCTGAATAATTGGCATAGTTCCCGGAAGTTTGATAACTAAGACATTTTCAGGTACAATAACATTAAACAATGGACTAAGTTTCGTAGCGACGCATTTCCAAGTAGGTATTGGTAATGAATTTATTGTATGAAATATCGATACTCCTCCAGTACAACTGACAACTTGTTCTCTAAGTTCCTTAAATGCAATATCGTTTTCGTTTTTACCTATTGATGGATGTTTATCTTTTTGTTATGTATCTACATGTGTCACAATATTAAATTCCAGATAGCTCATAGCATTTCATTAATTAATCTCTCTTACAACCTGGAATCCTTTAAAAGAGGCGTGAAGAAGCAACATCCAGGCCTGCAGGGTGAGGATGGCTGGTGTGGCAGGTAGAACTGCTGTATCAGCTATCTTCGCGTCTGGACTTCACCTTCACTTAACATCCCCACCTGATCTCTGAGGAGTCATTTGTCGGATCTATCTTTAGAAAAAAATCGAGTAATTGTATATTGATATTTAAGCATTTAACTGCTAGATGTTTAAATCTAAAGAAATTTTAGTAGAAAAAAATCCACGTGGACCTGGTCTCGTCTGCTGCCTGGTCGGCGTGAAATTTTTTGTAGTAAAATTTTCTTTTAATTTAAACATGTAGCAGATAAATGCTTCAAAATAAAAATATAACAATAAATTATCTCCTTGTTACAAATCCCTCTTTAAAAGCTTGATCTACAGTTCAATAGATTCATTTGCGGGCTTGATAATATACAATCTCAATTAATAATATACAAGCTCCCATATCGCATTCGTGTAGCATGTTATATTGTTACTTCATCCATTTAATTCGTTAAGTAATAAATAAATTGGGAGAGACAGTTTCAGAAATGTTTTTATTTCATTTCGAAAAGTAAAGATTATAAAGTATTATAAATATATAGTTTTCTCTATAATTGCTATTTCTTCTTTCAAATGTTTAATACTTGTAAAGGTGTTCATTTGACATTGTGGGTTACCTACAATGCGAAAAAATGGTGCTGCCGTGCAGCCTATAAAATTGACGACCTACGTGGCCGAGTGGTTTGTACGCCGGGTTTCATGGTGTTGCCGACTCGTGAGGTCCCAGGTTCGAATCCCGGTGGGGGCAGATGTTTGTGTGATGAATACAAGCATTTGCACTCCAGGAATAGATGTTTCATATTTATTTCTATATAAATAAACTTATAAATGTAAAGTATATGAATTCTATCCGTTACCCTAGTATATCCCATAACACAAGCCTTACAGTGCTTACTTTGGGGCTACGCTAATTGGTGTGAGTGTTGGAAATATTTATATTTATTTATATTATACTAGCTGACCCAGCGAACTTCGTACCGCCCTAAAAAAATAGGGGTTGTCCAGCGGACGAAATTGTGAATCTAAACCATTCTCAGATCCCCTTGAACACACACAAAAAATTTCATCAAAATCGGTCCAGTCGTTTAAGAGAAGTTCAGTGACATACACACTCACAGAAGAATTATATATATAAAGATGAAATTCTAGAGAAAATTCACACGGCCATCAGGGCCGCGGTGGTATAATAATGGTCAGTGCATTCGCCCGGATAGCGAAGGGTACGGTTTCGAGTCACGTCTGCTACCTAATCCGCGTGGATTTTTATCTAGTAAAATATTCTTTACATTTAAGTATTGCAAAGTTACAGTTTTGGTGGTTTTCTCCTATAGTTTGAATTAAGAGTTGATTTTTTTACTCTAGCAGGATATAATTTTCAGGCCTTTAAATGCGAAGTCTTCGTTGAAGATCATTAACGACCGCTACGTGGCGTTGACCAGCGCAGTGGTGAAGATGGATGCCCTTCCCCCGACGGTGGAGATCCTGTGCGACATGCAGGTGCCACAGGCCAACTACTACAGCAGAAAACGGGATATATTTTACAGGGGTATGTAAATTTTTATAATATAGATCAGAAAAAATCCACCCCACCTGATGTGAAGTGCCGATGGAGTCCAGACGCAAAGAAAGAAAGATAAGAACTTGATTTTACAGAGGTAACTTCATTCTTCGACGACCTCCGTACAGAGATAAGAGACAAAAACATAGGTAACCTGGTTTACAGAGGTAACTTTATTCTTCGACGACCTCCGTACACAGATTTGAGACAGAAAGATAGTTAACTTGATTTTACAGAGGTAACTTTATTCTTCGACGACCTTCGTACAGAGATTTGAGTCAGAAAGATAGGTGACATGGTTTTACAAAGGTAACTTTATTCTTCTACGACCTTTGTACACAGATTTGAGACAGAAAGATAGTTACAATTTTACAGAAGTAATTTCATTCTTCGACGACCTACGTACAGAGATTTGAGACAGAAACATAGGTAACTTGATATTACAGAGGTAACTTTATTCTTCTACGACCTTTGTACACAGATTTGAGACAGAAAGATATTTACAATTTTACAGAAGTAATTTTATTCTTCAACGACCTCCGTACACAGATTTGAGACAGAAAGGTAGGTAAATTTAATTTACAAAGATAATTTTATTCTTCGACAACCTCCATGGCTTGAGTGGTATGTACGCCGATTTTCAAAGTGACGCCTACTCAATGAGTTATTTTGGTTTTATTGACAACCTCAGTCAATAACTTTACAATCTATGGACCCCTCCATCGCTTCATCTCTCGCACACTTACTTGTTTGAAAGGGAACGGTATTTAATTAAAGAAATAAAACTAGTTTTTACGGGTTAATGCACGAAACTTTATTTATTTATTGACGTTTCGCAGCCTTTTCAGGTCTGCATCGTCAGAATAATGATTTTATTTAAAATTGTCGAGCTACCTTCGAAACACTGCAATAAATAAATAAAGTTTCGTGCATTAACCCGTAAAAACTAGTTTTATTTAATGAGTGATGTGCGTGAAAACCTAAGAAACAAATATTTAATTAAAGAATTAATACAGCAAAAGGAATGAACTGTGTATTACCTGTCGCTGTTTAGACGTTTCACTTGTTGTTCATTGCCGATGAATGATGACAGATGCATGGTCGATGCTAGTGAAAACAATCGGGAGCCGGAAGCTTTCATCGTGAAGGTAAATTCCGATGGACGTCAATTTTAGGCATTTCATATTCGGTTTTTTACTGATGAAGCATCGGATATTTTAACAAAAATAAACCGTCTAATTCCAGCTTTACAGTGTCATTGAGTTTGGCATCCTTTTATATGACATAATAGCTGACCCAGCGAACTTCGTAATGCCATAAAAATAGGAGCAAATGGTAGAAGTGAAAATTTAGGGTTGTACGTATTTTTTAATACCACATTATAAAAACAAAAAAAAATGTCCAAATACAAATTTATGGTTGCGTAACATTCCTCCTAATCCATATGAGAACACTACGTTACAATACCCAATAGTTTGAATTTTGGCGCGGATGTAGTTTTCAGAATACTACGTTACAGGTAAACAACGATTACCACTTAAGGATATGAAAAATAGATAGTAGCCGATTCTCAGACCCACGCAATATGTATATAAAATTTCATAAGAATCGGTCAGGCCGTTTCGGAGGAGTACGGTAACTAACATTGTGACACGAGAATTTTATATATAAGACTAAAAGAGCTGTTATCATTTAGATTAGTTCATACCCAGTGTTCAAAGATCATCTCTTATCTATTAGACGAGTCCGTTTGTCCGTGGTGCTGTTTCAGCGGCCAAACCGTAAGAGATAGATAAAGAGAATATTTAAGTTATAAGTTAAGAATAGTCTGATAAGACTACAAACCGGATTTGAGTAACGTAGCATTTCCGGTTTTCGAGAAATCACTAATTTCAAACGAAACCACACAAAATCTCCGAAGTTCTCAATTAATTAAATACATTTTTTTTAAAATCAGGTTTTGGTGAACATTTGGTTCACTGGTTTGCTAGTTAGGTACTAATTTTACGGGTCCAGGACAATAGAGTCCCCTTATCAACAGTAGTCTCGATACCCCATTACTAGTACTCAAACTTGATGGAACCAGCCCACGTGTACCGTATTAGATGCACTGGAAAATTCTCTGCATTTGTAAAATTACACCGTTCATCGGATTTAATATGATTGAATTACGAACAAATATCAACAACCGCATTATGCTGTACGTTTATATCAGAAGTAATAACATTAATTATGAAATTACAGCCCCGGCAACACGGACATTATTTATTTATTTTATTTATTTATTCCACATTGCTCATGTACATTATAAGGTCTTACATAGTTAATAGTGTGTGGTACATGACACCGTTTGGGTGTAGCAACAAACTTGCAACTATATACATCAACTAGCGGCCCTCGCTTCGCTTCGGTGTAGAGCTGAAGTGTAGACTACAGTTTTTGTTCTCAGGCTTGTATTATACACAATGATATTCATCTATGATTCTTCTTATACCTGCATGCAATGTCTCAGCCCGATCGGTTTAAAATTGACAAAGTTTCATACAAACTTTCATTCCCTATTTTATCCCCTTGGGGGTAGAATTGATCAAAATCCTTTCTTAGCGGATGCCTACGTCATAACATCTACCTGTATGCCAAATTTCAGCCCGATCCGTCCAGTGGTTTGGGCTGAGCGTTGATAGATCACTATGTCAGTCAGTCAGTCACCTTTGAGTTTTATATATATAGATTTTACGGCGCAATTAAAATGATTATCACGAATTACTATTAAAGAAATTTCTTAAAATGTCGCCTAGATCCGCAGAGACTCTCGGTATATCGGAGTGCCTCACGGATGCCCTGAGATGACTGGTCTGCTTCTGGAGGGAAGTGGGCTGGTAGGAGTTATCGGCCGCTATGGGTCACGTGTAATGGTCCACTTAAGGACTAAGTGTGGGAACCATATCATCTAACGAAGAACATTCCTAGAAATGTATTACTTGACGTAATGATACCTTATACGACATATTGTTTTAAACTTTCATGGCCACTAACATTATAGCTATTAACAGGATTGTTTCCATGTACCTTGTTTTTTTAAACTCCGATATTTCAGCACTGTTGCAAGCGCCATGATCACGGAGTAACTGAAGTAATTGCGGGTAGACGTTATTGGCAGACATATCGGTCTACCCTCTGTCGTCGTCTTTTACTGCGCTCGATGCCCCTACCACTGGTCACATTCTCACTATTCACTCGCACACAATACTCACAGTATCAGATCGCGGAATTACTTCAGTTACTCCGTGATCATGGCGCTTGCCACAGTGCCGAAATATAACTCATAAAAAACAATGTACATGGTAACAATCCCGTTAATAGCTATAACTTATACGATATGTTTTTTTTTTCGTAGATCCTCCTGCAACTACACCCGAGTCACCAAATTCAGCGCATGTCCAGGAGCCAGATAGTGGTAAATAATTTAAATAGTAAATTAAACGTCGCAGTCACAGATGTCATCTCAGACGTGGAGCTCGATGGCGCAAGTGGTTAGCGCATTCGGCTGCGATCATTGAAGTTAAGCAACTTTCGCAGTGGTCGGTCATTGGATGGGTGACCATAAATTGACTATCTTAAGCTTCGGAAGGCACGTTAAGCCGTTGGTCCCGGCTGCGTCTGCAGTCGTTAGCACCCACCAATTCGCACTGGGCCCGCGTGGTGGGTCATGGCCCAAACTCCCTATTCCATCCATAGGGAAGGTCTGTGCCCCAGCAGTGGAGACATTAAAAGGCTGATAATTATGAATGTTGGTGAGTCACAGACGTCAGAGGTTAAATAAATGTAATGTTTACTTAAGTGATTTGTCTTTTTCGTAAAGAGAGTAATATCATCAAATTTAATCAAACTAAATGGTTTCTGTGACATATTTGAGTGCCACTGTAAATTATTTAAAACTCATCACAGTGCCAATTTAAACCTGTCGTGAAATTCAGATTGACATTAGTCGTATGAATTATGATTTGAATAATATATTCCGACAAATTTAACTGACTAGAGGGTGCCTGCGACTTCGTCTGCGTGAAAAAATTGAATTCGCACATAATATAGTAGAACATATAATAGTTTTTTTATCTCAGAAACCACCCCAGATCTCAAACTTTATCAATATCAAATTTCTTGTAAATCAGTTCAGCGATTTAAGCCTGAAAAGATAGCTTTAGAGACACGCAGACTCTCTTTCGCATTTATAATATTAGTATTTAAAATCTGCGAAACATTTTATTCCCGTGGGGATTTTCTTGTAGATTATTACTTTGGCAGACCTATTCTATATCTATTCTATTGTATATCATAGTAAATCAAAATTCTGAAATCATTATTGAAAACTTTCAGTAATTTCCTTCGATTAAAAATTCTATAGAGAGAACGGGTCCGCGCGTAAAATCCGTCTCGGTAAATATAGTCTCACCTGAGGCGTGCGCCTTATTTTCAATTAGTTGGGTTAATACAAGACGAAGTAACTCGCTGGCCAATGATTGGTAAAAATATTTTATTTTGTGGGTCATAAGGTTGATTCCACATTTTCCTTATTTCACCTTCGTTTTTCTCCAAGTATCAGATATAATTTATAAAAGGAACAAGACTTCGTTTTACAAGATAAAAGGTCGTATCTGCAAAAGGAGATTGCTCAGCTTCCATACATGTTTGGCCTAAAAACCAATAATCATGAAAAATTGTTACCTAGATTCAAAATTATATATAAATTACTGTAGAAACGAATATTATTAACGGACACCCCTGAGAACTTCTATAAACCATATACACTGAATATATTAAAATAATAAAAAACAAATAAGTTATATAGTAAACTAAGGAAATTAAGCCAAGTACCGAAATTATGGATTAGATTCAGGTATATAGAGCATGTAGATTAACATATAGTTGCCTGTTTTTAAAGTTAATGCAAATGAGTAACTTTTAAAATCAGGTGTCATCTATGCATTTCCGGTTATAATAAGGTACTCTGTGACAGAAACTGTGTGATGATTGTGAATGAGCCACAGATTAGAGAGAATTTTTAAACTCTCGTTAACCAAAGAAAGCTAAGAGATTTAGGTTATATAGCCATATATTCAGTAGCTTCATTATTTTTGTTATGTTTTTAATATCACCATATTTTAGATTTTTAGTGTGTATCACACCTTATAATTTTATTTATTTATTAATTTTTAGTCAGGCAACGTTGGCCTATAGATAGATACCTTAAAGTCTAACATAAATACAGATTATATGTATTTATGGAGGTATATGTGTTTATGGAGGTGTTTGGCAAAAAATGTATGGCAATAGACTTTATGATGTCGCCTAACATCTATAATAATTGTCTGAGCACATTTGCATGTAGTGAAAATGATAATATAGTTGTGGATATTAATACCACAGTGTAATAAAAAAAAATATTTTATCGATCTTTACAAAATAGATTTGTTTTTATGTTATATAAACAACTTTGATCAGTCTTTGGCTGAATGTTACTACACCCATAGCCATTAAAAATGATTCGTATGTCTTCCAAACCGGTAAAATTAAAAGTCCTTTTTAAAGTAAATATATTATACAAAGGTATCCGTTGAAATCTAATGATTGTAAATTAAATTATAAATTATGGCGAGAATTACCGTGTATGTCAATATTTTTTGTGCATTTGGGCCAATTTGAGCAATCTCCTTTCATTATGTTATTTGTAACCTTATTCATTTGTGGGATAGTTGTTATTGGGTTCAACTTAAACTGTTTTAAAACATTTCATTCAATCTTTGTTCATTAGGAATCGAATGTAACTACATAAGTTTAAATATACGCGGACAGTATTTAGCTTTGATTTTGAATCTTACCCGTTATCTATAGAATTGTTGATCGCAGGCAATTTCACTTGCTCACTTCAGTGTACGGGGTTCCAAATTGATAAGTCAACAAAAATCTCAAATGCGCATTTGACATTTTGATATTAATACAGAATCATAGAAAGCTTTTTTTTTTAAATTATAAACAGCATAATGTTAATTAGACATTTTCTTTTTTTTTCAGGTACTTCGATAAGAAGTTCTAAAGTTATTATTTCTATAGCTTTAATACTAATAATGTTAAATGTACCAATGACGTAACATTTAGAATACATTTAGCTTTTAATTAGTTTTTTAACGAAATTGTAAATATTAGAATGAAAATTATACAAAATTTTATGCTTATCAATAAGTAAAAAAATAGGTATTGTTATTGTGGTTTATGAGTAATATTTATAAACTACAAGCAGACAGGTATCTCATTAGGTACTTATGTATTTTTGTATGATGTTAAATAACAATGAATATATTTTGTAAAATAACTCACGTAAAAGAAGAGTCAATATTTATTGTTTATGAACCAAAGACTTCTTTTTTTTAAATAACCAATGTTCCGTCGCCAAAAAACCTTATTTATTAAAAAAAAATTGTTGCTTTATGATTTAATAAAAAAGGACCACACTTTTTTGCTTTATGATTGAATTATTCGCCTTCAGTTTGTTTTATATAGTTCAAAGAGTTCTCCCCTTCTAGTCGGTTAATGAGAAATAAACAAACTTAAAATGAAGAATCATTTTGTTTTATTTATTAATGCTTCTTCCATTATTAAATTTATATTTATGAAAACAGTTGGAGCTGTGAAAGTTAATGTTGAAGGAATAAATTAAGAAGGGGCCCTTTATTTTTTAAATAGAGAAATAGGGTATTTGACAAGTTTTAGAAAACGATCTCACGTTATTGACAAATGTTTATGGAGTCCGTCCGGAGTCCTTCATCATTCTGTTGTGTATTTCAGTAAAAATAACCAAATCAAAAACTCCATTTTCAATTTGTCGCGAAAACGTTTCTCTGGACAATATGGCGTCTTACTAGTGTGTGACGTCACACGACTGTTAGTGAAACGTCAAACGATACAATGTAATGTCAATTTAACCGGAAGTTTACTTGCGTCTGACGTCATTCTAGGCTCCGCCAATCCTAATCGTTTTGGGTCACGTGACAATAGATAAGAAAACTATTCTATCTTTTCCGTGGGTTTTTAGTAAAATTATGAATATTTTTTTTGTAAAAATAGTAAAAACCCCTGCCAAAATTAATCCTAAACGCGGATGCTAACAATTGGCACTTTATTTTTAATACTGTCAAATACTCTATGACAATAAAGATTATAGTTATAATTTTTATTATTTTTAAAGCATGTAACTGCTTGATGTTTAAATCTAAAGAAAATATAACTAGAAAAAATTCCACGCGGACCAGGCAGCAGACGGACGGGACTCGAACCCGCACCCTTCGCAATCCGGGCGAATGCACTGACCAATTATGCTACCGCGGCCCTCACGGACCGCGTCGAAATTCCTTCTAGCTATTCTTAAGCTGCAAGGCAGCGCCATCTCTTCGCATTATAGGTAAACCCACAATGTCAAATGAATACTTTTACAAGTATTAAACATTTGAAAGAAGAAATAGCAATTATAGTTATAATTTTTATTATTTTTAAAGCATGTAACTGCTTGATGTTTAAATCTAAAGAAAATATAACTAGAAAAAATTCCACGCGGACCAGGCAGCAGACGGGACTCGAACCCGCACCCTTCGCAATCCGGGCGAATGCACTGACCAATTATGCTACCGCGGCCCTCACGGACCGCGTCGAAATTCCTTCTAGCTATTCTTAAGCTGCAAGGCAGCGCCATCTCTTCGCATTATAGGTAAACCCACAATGTCAAATGAATACTTTTACAAGTATTAAACATTTGAAA
Organism: Chilo suppressalis; assembly: GCA_902850365.2. NCBI lineage: Eukaryota > Metazoa > Arthropoda > Insecta > Lepidoptera > Crambidae > Chilo > Chilo suppressalis. The sequence goes on from OU963894.1 coordinate 4,150,367, forward strand.
GAAGAAATAGCAATTATAGTTATAATTTTTATTATTTTTAAAGCATGTAACTGCTTGATGTTTAAATCTAAAGAAAATATAACTAGAAAAAATTCCACGCGGACCAGGCAGCAGACGGGACTCGAACCCGCACCCTTCGCAATCCGGGCGAATGCACTGACCAATTATGCTACCGCGGCCCTCACGGACCGCGTCGAAATTCCTTCTAGCTATTCTTAAGCTTCTTTTCTTTAGATTTATATTATTTCTTCTTATTTTCTTTAGATTTAAACACCAAGCAGTTACATGCTTTAAAAATAATAAAAATTATAACTATAATTGCTATTTCTTCTTTCAAATGTTTAATACTTGTAAAAGTATTCATTTGACATTGTGGGTTTACCTATAATGCGAAGAGATGGCGCTGCCTTGCAGCTTAAGAATAGCTAGAAGGAATTTCGACGCGGTCCGTGAGGGCCGCGGTAGCATAATTGGTCAGTGCATTCGCCCGGATTGCGAAGGGTGCGGGTTCGAGTCCCGTCTGCTGCCTGGTCCGCGTGGAATTTTTTCTAGTTATATTTTCTTTAGATTTAAACATCAAGCAGTTACATGCTTTAAAAATAATAAAAATTATAACTATAATTGCTATTTCTTCTTTCAAATGTTTAATACTTGTAAAAGTATTCATTTGACATTGTGGGTTTACCTATAATGCGAAGAGATGGCGCTGCCTTGCAGCTTAAGAATAGCTAGAAGGAATTTCGACGCGGTCCGTGAGGGCCGCGGTAGCATAATTGGTCAGTGCATTCGCCCGGATTGCGAAGGGTGCGGGTTCGAGTCCCGTCTGCTGCCTGGTCCGCGTGGATTTTTTTCTAGTTATATTTTCTTTAGAATAAAGATTATTTTTAAGTGATATCCAAGTAAGTTAAGGTTTAGGTACTTAATTGAATAATACGTAGGACGTATGCAATAAGTTGCACCCTCACGTGTCTCCAGCGATATTTTAAAGGTATTTTATATAAAAGTTTTTAATATCGTTGATTTCTCCATTATTAATTGTCTATGTAAGTATCGGTACCTGTATTGGGTGAAGTTATACAAGAACTACACCCCCCTAGGTTCGAGTGGTCTAGGGGCTCCAGACGGAGAGGAGACTCCCCCCGTGGGGAGATGCCATCCGCCTGGAATACCTCTAGAGGCGCCAATTCTCGGCTTGAGGTCCCCTTAGGATCTCGCCGTCCCCAAACCCGATGACGCTGTAAAGGTGATCTGACCCCAACAGCATACACACTAAAAAAAAGAACTACAAAGTAACAGTATAACAGATTCTGCTATCTCCACGAGATTAAACAGACCTGGCAGTTCTTAACAAATGTAGACATTCACAATGGGTATTACCATTTGCATTGTGCTGTGCACTCCAGAACATCGATTCGTATTAAAACTGCACCATAACGCTGATTGCACACCGATTGTATGGCAACTGGAGCTCTATTTTTGAATCACTCGTCTGATATAGTATCGTCGAATGCGACATAAGCACAGAATCTATACACTACGCGAAAAGAAGCGACACTTAAGCATGTGTGCTCGTAAAATCGCCCGCGGCTATGTGTGGGTGTCTGGAGGTGTGCGGGCGCGTTGCGCGGCGCGTGGAGAGGGCAGTCGCCGACTGCCTCGACCGAAGGGATGGCAGTAGCGAAATAGTAAAATAATAGCGTTGCACTGCATTGCACGCACAGACTGACTACGCTACGCAATCTTATTATTATTTAGATAATAATAAGAATTATAAAACGAATCGAAAAAGGAGAAAATATATAAAAGCTAGCAATTTGTTATAGTACCTACATTAAAAGATTAAAAATTGATTATAAAATCAAACCTATCCTTCATTATTTACCCCAGTTTCCTTGAATCAGTTTACATTTAATAACTTACTATGCATAAATATTCATTGGCACAAGTCTAAATTCCAAGTTCAACCCTAGCGCATACACGCTCCTGCTCAAGGTCACTGCCGCTGGAACTCTCACGTACACAGAGTGTCACCACTGTGACATAAGTCACCTTCGACTTTCAAGTCGCATAATACTGATTTTCCGTATATTTGAATCACTCGTCACCAGTGTTACCTGATTGATACGAAATACGAAATTTTACTCATTTCACGCAGAAATAATAAACACCGCTAATTACTACTACTCTTTGTCGTCTCATATAAAGCATGACAATGATAGATTATCGTTCATCCCCATCATCTTGATGCGTGGCTATTAACAACCGTGCGTTTTTGTCGAAATTTTTTACCACGTACGACAAAACTGTGGAATATGTTGTCGCCAGCAGTGTTTCCGGACCGATACGACCCAAAAACCTTCAAAAAAAGAGCGTACTCCTTTCTTAAAGGCCGGCATCGCATTTGTGATACTCCTGGTGTTGCAAGTGTCCATGGGCGGCGGTGATCACTTACCATCAGGTGAGCCGTCTGCTCGTATGCCCCCTATAACATAAAAAAAAAATCGTCGTCTAAAAAAATTTACAATTATTCTATCTTTCGCCTCCACCATTCGCCATGCAGCGAGTGGTCTCACCCATTCGTTGCACTCGAGCGATTCAATAATACGGAATTATCATGTCGAATAAAATTTGGTAGAAATCGAGCGTTCGACGCAAGACGAGTGATTCAAACATAGAGCTCCTAGTTGGATACGGTTTCTCACAGTGCCCGCTCGGACAATAAGCCGTGGTTTTTAAAAACACATCTATGGCTATTTTGTGCATTGACGTAATTCTTTCATTGAAGGTAATTGTTATGGTATCTATCTTCTATCTACTATATAAAAATAAGTCGGGTTTTCCTTCCTGACGCTATAACTCCAGAACGCACGAACCGATTTCCACGGTTTTGCATTCGTTGGAAAGGTCTCGGGCTCCGTGGGGTTTATAGCAAAGAAAATTCAGGAAATTATAAAAAAAAATCTTCTTTTAATCACCAAACGAAATGTTACATAAAAAGAAGCCATCTGGTGGCAAAACGGAGTTCGCCGGGTTTGCTAGTCTATATATAAAAAACTCAAAGGTGACTGACTGACATAGTGATCTATCAACGCACAGTCCAAACCACTGGACGGATCGGGCTGAAATTTGGCATGCAGGTAGATGCTATGACGTAGGCATCCGCTAAGAAAGGATTTTGATCAATTCTACCCCCAAGGGGATAAAAAAGAGAATGAAAGTTTGTATGAAACTTTGTCAATTTTAAACCGATCGGGCTGAGACTTTGCATGCAGGTATAAGAAGAATCATAGATGAATGTCATTGTGTATAATACAAGTTTGAGAACAAAAACTGTAGTCTACACTTCAGCTAAACACCGAAGCGAAGCGAGGGCGGGCCGCTAGTTTGTGATAAAGTGAGATTTCCTAGATTTGCGACATTTGAGTTGCATTGAAGACAGTTTTAAATATTAGATGACTTTAAACTTTTTCGTAGACCCTGTTTTATATTTATCAAAATTAAATAAAACAAGTTTCAACGGTATAGATGCACTGATTTATTTATTAATGACGTTTCGTGCGTATAATTCTGACGACGCAGCCTGTTTGAATATTAATTATATTATTATTAATTAAAGACGCACTGTAGATTACTTGTTACCTCGTCTCTTAAACAAAATGGACCCAGAATTTAGAGATTCGCTTAATGAAAAAAATGTAAAATATAAACTTAAAATGTTGTTTTTAAATAATATTTTGTGACAATGATAAATAATGATGTGCGGCGAATTGTGACGCATCATTCAAACTTTAGTGGTTTATCGATGTGTTGTTCATGTTAAAAATATATTGATTATGTATTTTTAGAAATAAATAAAAAAAAAATAAAAAAAAAACAGTGCATCTATAGCGTTGAAACTTGTTTTATTTAATGATTTAATGAGTGGTGTGCGTGAAAACTTAATAAACAAAATCATCAGAATTTCTTAAATGATACACGTTGCCGTCCGCTGCCTGGTTGGTCCGCGTGGATGTTTTCTAGTAAAACTTTTCTTTAGATTTAAAAATCTAGCAGTCAAATGCTTAAAAATAAATAAAATTATTTATGAACGTTTTATGATGAATTTCAATAATACAATCTATTGTAATACTAAAGTCTACATCTGTAAATTTGCCCTGCCCTTACATTTCTTTTCTGTTCTTGATTGTGATCTTACCATACTACATACATACCAGTAAGATTCAATAAATGAATATGAATCTCCAGTTAAAGGTAAGGATGATCCGGTTCCGTTTCTTAAAAACAGATGTAATATTAATTTTAACAATAAAAATGACAATAATAATAAGAAAGAAAGAAAGTCACCAATTTCCTGCAAAACCTAAACTATTTAGAAACACAAAGCCTTATGAATAGGGGTGATGACGGGGTACAGTAAACGAAATTCTATTTAGTCCGTCAGTTAGATGATCAAAAAATAATGGACACGTATTTTTTCTTTGGGCAATCAACCAAAAAATGTCAAAGTTATAGCGCGTTAAAGTTTGGGAGTAGGGGCTGGTGACGTCACTTTTGAGTGAATTTTCCCATAAAAGTGTACTCAAACGTGACGTCATGCGACTTTTCAAATCAATATATCTCTGCAATGCTTATGTTATGTGAAAAAAGAAAAAATACGTGTCCAATGCTTTTTGATAATCTACCCGATAAACGAAGAAAAAAAAATTAGTCATCATCCCTATTCTTGAATTACGAGCCAGTCCCACACGCTCCCTCCACATACGCACACACACCTCACACATGCACATAAACACGCACACACACACACACACTTCACACACGCACATAAACACCATACTCACAACTAGCACTACCATATACCATATTATCATGCAAAATAATATAAATGTGATTTTAAATTTTATGTTTGTTCTCCTTTTTTTTGCTTATGTAACACTTTCTTAAGCGGGGAGAGGATGGTGCACTGAAACACAGGCGTCAGCTTAGTTTGCTCACCAGTCTCTCACAATCTTAGACCTAAGTTTTATAAACTGTCACTCATGAAGCATGTATAAGATTGTGGAGAGAAAGTAAAGTTTATTATTATTATTAACCTAGAAAACAAAGAGGTCTATTTGGAGTTTGATAATTGAATCAGATTTTAAATAAATAAGACTAGGGGGCCATTCGCCTAACGGGATTGCTTTGGAAAACGCTATCGCTTACGATTTCACTTTGCTTTTTCTAGCCACCTGAGGTTTTCAAATGCCTCGCGCTCCTTTTTTCTTTTGCATTGGTAATAACAATATTAAAGAAAATGAGCGTGAGGTATTTGAAAACCTTCGGCGGTCAGAAATAACAAAATGAAATCGTAAGCGATAGCGTTTTCCATAGCAATCCCGTTAGGCGAATGGCCCCCAGAGGTTTCATTTTCCAATTATAGGTACAGCTTCTGTTGTGTGTGTGTCGTGTTTTTAGGAATATAACAATTCAAACACACCGTTCAATTTAAAGACAGCAGCGACATTATTTCATAATTTCTTAAGTTGACCTTCGATTTGATTCCAGACTTAGATAACAATATTTAAAGTCTAAGTTCGTAAACGCCACTTTATCATGCAATATCAGACATTAAAATTAATAGGCAGATTGTTATGTCTGATATCGCTTTTATGGAGTTTTAGTTCAAATATCGATTTACTTATGGCGTCGCTAGTAGAAGGACAGACATTTTCTTAAAATAAATAATAATAATAAATAATAAATATTTCCAACACTCACACCAATTAGCCTAGCCCCAAAGTAAGCACTGAAAGGCTTGTGCTATGGGATACTAGGGTAACGGATAGAATATATATATAAGTATATTTATATCGAAATACATATTTAACATCCATGACTGGAGTACAAATGCACGTATTCATCACACAAACATGACAAACACCGGGATTCGAACCCGGGACCTCTCGAGTCTCACCATGAAACCCGGCGTACAAACCACTCGGCCACGGAGGTCGTCAAATATAGCTTGAATTGTTCTTGAGCTTCATCGAAATTAATACTGCATTAGTATGTATACATCTGCTCCCAAAATAGACTAAATATATATTAAGCAAAACAAGCTATAAAATGAGCTTGTGAAAATTTAAGGGAAAACTAACATTAGCTATACAATAATTAGTTTGTATATTTATTGTATTACTGTTTTTGTTTTGTAAATAAATATACGCGTTTTTCATTAATGGTAATTACTTGTTAGTAAATAAATGTGGGGCATTACTACGCTGATTCTACTGAGAATCAAATCCGTATGTCAAATCATAATTCAATGAACATGTATGTATTGTCTGTCGATTTGAGAGCAGTGTCAAATCAATTTGAGTTTCTGGAAGTAAGATTCGCTAACAATTCTAGACACCCAAAATGGCATTTACCGTTTTTTTTTCATTTATTGAGCTTTGGCTCCAGGGCCATCAGCAAAAAAGAATTACTACAATGGTAGAGACTTACATAGGTAATATTACATATTTTGTTATAAATTTACAGATTAAACACATTTAACATAACATCGAGAAGAAAACAACGAGAAATAAAAGAAAAAAAAATACAGGGTGAAATTGAATGTTTCTATGAAACTTCGTGAGATTGATGGGTTACGTGTATAGAGTATGCCTGATTTTTTTCGGATTTTTTAAAATAATTTTTTTCGTTTTTTAATTTTTTATTTGGTTATTTTTTTGTCATTTCTTCCTTATGAGTAATTATTCATTTTAAACACGTCTACATAGAAGTTATAAAGCAACTTAAAATAAGCACTACTAAAAAAACGGAAACTTAATGAATGCCTTCATTATGCCTCCAGTCGAGATCAGCGCCGGTCGGGGCGACGACCGGCGGCCGCCTGTAGGTACCTAACTACACGCACAGATGACTCGGCGCTTACCTATTCTCCGCTTTGATCCACACTATTTAAAAACAATACAATAAAATAGTCTTAGATGCTATATTATAATTATTTATTCACTGATACACAATACCTTTGAATATTATTTCATAAAGCACAGGTAATTAATCAATAAAATAAATCTTCTTAAAATTAAGAGCAAATCGGTATAGGGCTATGCCTGAAATAAATTGAATTGAATTGAATTGAATTACAAATAAACAAAAAAAATAAATTTTACCAAAAGTATTTACAATAAAATTATAAATATGGTAATACGTGTTAATATTGGCAAGTAATTTTAGGGCAGAGGATGGGATATCATTTTTAAAAATTTCAGATAATTCTGTTATCAGTAATAAACGCTTTATTGAAAATTTCGGGCATACCTACAAATAAAATATGGTCAATATCACAAAAAAGTGAATCACAGTGAGGACAACTGGCATCCTCCGTGAGTTTTAGACGGTGGAGATGAGAGGGGAATTCCCTGTGCTGTGACCAATTCTTAACCGACTCAAAGTGGATGGCATTTATCGTTACGTAACAATTTTTGAAATATATTTGACCGATTTGTCAACTGACATGATCATTCGTTGACCAGGCTCTCAGCAACTCAATTGACAGCTGAGGTTAGATTAAGTTGATTTTATCGCTGAACAGTCTTTCAGAAACTGGGTGTTAGTGATGCAACACATTGTTGATTATTCGACCGTACCGACAATGAAACTCAGCTCTGACTAATTGATTTAGTAACTATTGATTTCACAACAATGAATTTACCACAATGGTTGTGATACAACGAATATCCTTTAACATATGATTTCAATTTACGTAATGTCATTCACTGTTATATACGTATTGAATGTCGAATGAAAGCTATGATAATAATGAACTGGAGAACATTTTGAAGATAGATCTTCAAGTTACAATAAATCAATAGATTTACAATAATGGTTTCCAGTAATATTATTCTGATTCTCTCAACAAATAAACTGATTCCAACTTAACAGTTCAAATAAAAAAGGAAATTTCTCAGAAGATGATTTCACAAGATGAATAAGAAAAAAATGATTACCAATCCAAAGTCAGAGAGTCGCCAAATCGCTATTCCCACAATAGGGAAAAAATCAACAAATACGCCCGCAGCAGATTAACTCATAAACATTTTCTCAGAAAAAGAGCCTGTGCCATAATCGCACTGTCATCAGGCGGGCTCCTATAACAGTTTTTCCAGAACTGTAATACCTCCGGCATCGAAGGCACATTATAGCGGCTTAGGATCTCTGCCGCAAATAAATTTCCCTCGAGGCGCGTATTTTACATCGGCCAAGACAACTGGGACATGGTCGATCTGAAATATTTTAAAGGATGACACGAAATTTTAGCATTAATGTGCGTTATTAGTTTTGCGCTATTTGAACAAATTATAATAAAAACAGGTAATCATAATTTTTATTATTTTAAAGCGTGTAACTGCTTAATGTTTAAATCTAAAGAAAATATAACTAGAAAAATTTCCACGCGGACCAGGCAGCAGACGAGACTCGAACCCGCACCCTTCTCAATCCGGGCGAATGCACTGACCAATTATGCTACCGCGGCCCTCACGGACCGCGTCGAAATTCTTCTAGCCATTCTTAAGCTGCAAGGCAGCGTCATCTCTTCGCATTTTAGGTAAACCTAAAATGGCAAATGAATACTTTTACAAGTATTAAACATTTGAAAGAAGAAATAGCAATTATAGTTATAATTAATTGGTCAGTGCATTCGCCCGGATTGCGAAGGGTGCGGATTCGAGTCCCATCTGCTGCCTGGTCCGCGTGGAATTTGTTTTAGTTATATTTTCTTTAGATTTAAAAAGGTAATCAAATTTATTCTTACATTGTATTTATGATTGATTTTTTCGTAGAGATAGCTTTACTATGCTCACACCTTCATCTAATGCATGACTTAGGCAAGTCTAACAACCGCTCTCAGACAAGATTATTATCTTTTAAATTTGCCTACAATTGATGTCATTTTCTTTGCGACCGCAGAAAAAATATTTATGAAGCAATAAACTTATTTGAGTTTTCAGAGTAAAGTTGTAAGACTCTTCTATATAAAATGGTTCGGCTTAAATAATAATATCACCAATGGTGTCGATTCTGGCAAGATTCTTTAAACCTAAACTTAAATTTGACAACGTATCCTTGTCATTCTCTATACAGAATGAAAAGGAGAGACTGATGTTAAATTTAGTTTTAAGTTTAGAGAATCATGCCAGCATCGATACCAGTGTCACAATATAATTTTAAATTGGTGGTTCCTACGTAGACTCTGAACGTCTAGCACAAAATTAAAAAAAAAACGTGCATAGGATTTTGAACTTAGCCATTGAAAATTTACCGAATATTTTTTGTACTTTTGCATAAAACCCGGTGGGCTACTGCACGTATTATTAGTATATATGAGCTTGCCATTCTATTGTTTGCGTTACCACTTTAAAACGAAACAATAAAACTACAAAATAAATTAAAACTTTAAAGAAAGCCTCAGCTTTGAACAATAAGCAGCACATAGAAAGGTCTATGAAGTTTAGTTTCACTGAACAAAAGCGGAATTGCGTAATCTAGATTCTTAATTAATTTTAATTAAATAACTCGGGTGTTACTGAGCAGCAGCTGACGGGAGTATGCGCTGTTTTCTCCAAAGTTCCTTCCCGAATTTTCTCGAAAATAACAGGGCATTTAATGTTTGGAATTAGTTCAACTGGATTTATGGCGATTCCTTAATTGCTGAACACTGTTTATTGGTTTTCCATCTCCCTGGTATTCTGTTTTATAATTTGTAATACACTAATTTCATTCATTTTTCAAGTAATCTCCATTGTAAAACTACACAAAGAAAATTATTTTTTCAGCTTACGTGTAAAACTAAAAATTCCTAGGTGATAGATGGTTTACGCCTTAAAATTTTATATGAATCTAAATACACTCTGGTTTCGGCTACTGAACTCATATCTACCAAATAACATAACACTGTCGAGAACTTATTGGCCTGGTAGAAGATGACTCTTTTTATAGCTATAGATTGTGATAACCTTATCACAATCTATAGCTCTTTTTAGAGAAATTGTTATATATTTTTTAGTTTATCACGCCTATCCTACGCCTATCCACCTGGATAGGCTCCTTCTGGGTAAGCTCATGGATTCAAAATCATCTTAAAAAAAGATAAAGTATATCTTAAATATCGCATGTACCATTTTTGATTGAGTTCCTATAGTCGTTTAGGGTAAGATATCAGAAACGAATACGTTTCCGGAACCATGGTAAGGTATTTGGCCATTCCATTACTCAGATGTCAATGAAATGATGCATACGATTTTTACAGTGCAAAAACAAATAGAATTAATATAAGTAACGGCTATGGTACCTGCGACTCTGGTATAGCAAGCGTCTATAGGTTATCGTGGCCGCCTACGTTCAGGTATTAATTTTTTTTGAAAAAAATAGTTACATACTAAACATACACAGTTATTGTAGAGAAATATCTAGTTTTTATCTATTATTATTGTACTTGTGTTATAGTCCAATTGGTCCAACATATTTAAGTAAGCATTCAAAGATAATTTCTGAATATCTAATATAAGATATTCAGAAATCAAGTTTTCTTTCTTAAACTTTATATGGATGCAAAAATTTTCAGACCTTTTTTTTTACGTTTTCCATTGCCATCAGTCGAGAATGGCAGTTCTGTGAAATTTAAGTAATATAATAAAAGAGAAAACTCGACGAAATATGCTTATGAATGTCAAACCAATTGAATTATTTCGATGCCGTATATCGATTTACATAAACATCGTTCGTAGTTCCTAACTCGTTACGATCGGTATTGTTACTGAAGTTAAATTAATTATAGCGCGTGCTGCACTGCCTACTAATGGCGTAGAATATTTGAACAATCATAACTCTGAAGTGGGTATGCATCGCATTTGTCATTTGAGCTTTCAGTTGGCTGATTATGGTCCCGGCTTAATGTCACTTTTGGTTTGTCCGACACGACTTCAATAGCCATTATCATCAATTGATAGTGATGGTCTATCTTAAAATTTGCAATGAAATCATTTAGTAAGTCAAATACGTCAGGTTCCTTCAATTGTGTCACATACATCTATGTATATATAAAACTCAAAGGTGACTGACTGACTGACATGATGACATCTATCAACGCACAGCCCAAACCACTGGACGGATCGGGCTGAAATTTGGCATGCAGGTAGATGTTATGACGTAGGCATCCGCTAAGAAAGGATTTTGATCAATTCTATCCCCAAGGGGATAAAATAGGGAATGAAAGTTTGTATGAAACTTTGTCAATTTTGAACCGATCGGTTGAGCCTTTGCATGCAGGCATAAGAAGAATCATAGATGAATGTCATTGTGAATAATACAAGCCTGAGAACAAAAACTGTAGTCTACACTTCAGCTCTACACCGAAGCGAAGCGAGGGCGGGCCGCTAGTTAATGTATAAACCCTTAAGCTCCAATGTATTTGCGAAATTTGCGAATGCTGTCGAAGATATAATTGATTTTGTGTGTAGTACAACTCATATTTTATCACCGTATGAAATGAGCAGCTTTGAAATTGGAAGACCAATTTCGTGTTCGGTTAGATTAAGTATTATTATATAATCCTTGAAATAGTAAAAAACTGCTACCACTGCCGTGATAACAGACAACACACAGTTAATAAAATCCCGATAGCCCAATCCCGATCCAAACATCTTGATGCATATTTAATAGCCTGCATAAAGCTAGACAACAGCAGTTTACATACATTTTACAGTATCTAGAAACCACTACATGTGCCATACAGAGCATTTGCATATTGGATCATTCCGAGAGAGTTAGCAAATCTGTACTGCGCGCTCGTAGTCGTATAGACGAGCTATGAAGCCTGTTACATGCATTAGTTCGATTTTAAGCCTTCGGAGAGCTTAGGATGAGTCAAGTTTGAAATCCCTCTGAACATTTTACTATTAACCTCAGTATTTCGTCTTCATTAGTATCTGCTCTGGATTGTTTTCGTTTCATAGTCTTTACAATTTCTAGATGGCTTCCGGGCTATGCCTGGTTGAAAAGCAGTTATGAATGACTGACACTATTAAGTGCTACTGATGTTTGCCTCGGAGTACAAAAACAAATTTGAAATCCTGGACGAATAGCTTATTAACCCAAGTTTGATCTGAAAATTTTAAAGTATATAGTTTAACTTTCAAAAACGCAGACTTTCTTGAAATAACTACTAGTATAGTTATTTCAAGAAACATGCTTCTACATTTCAAGTTACATGCTTATGCAAGAAACATTTCAAGTTATATTACTGGCAATACTGTTAGTATTACCTGAAGCATCGTACTATCAAAAAGTAGCAAAGGTGAATTGAAAATATTTATACACAGGGTAGACGTAGCGACTACAGGTATCTGAGCAACTGGGCTGGTAGATTGGATTTAATGATGAAAATAGGGTAGATAAATTGTTTCGCATCTTAAGAAAATCTGTCTATACAACAGAAAACAGTTGTTTGATATTATTTATCTAGAGTCTTTCTAAGGTACTTACTGTATTCTTAGATGATGAATAATAATAAATTTGCTTGAATTTTACTTAGTTAAAATAAAATGTTGTGAACATTACATTTGACACATTTCTGTCTGCAATTACTCTTGCACCCTTAATAAGCATAGACTGTTTTTCTTTTTTAAGCATTTAACTGCTAGATTGTGGGTTACCTATAATGCGAAGAGATGGCGTTGCCTCGCAGCTTAAGGCTAGGAAAATTTCGACGCGGCCATCAGGGCCGTGGTAGCATAATTGGTCAGTGCATTCGCCCGGATTGCAAAGGGTGCGGGTTCGCGTCCCGTCCGCTGCCTGGTCCGCGTGGTTTTTTTCTAGGAAAACTTTCTCTTAAGCATAGACTAGTTACGCCGTGTTTTGTTCATATCACTCAAATGCCATTTATAATTCAACTAGCGCCCCGCCCTCGCTTTGCTTCGGTGTAGAGCTGAAGTGTAGACTACAGTTTTTGTTCTCAGGCTTGTATTATACACAATGACATTCATCTATGATTCTTCTTATACCTTCATGCAAAGTCTCAGCCCGATCGGTTTAAAATTGACAAAGTTTCATTCCCTATTTTATCCCCTTGGGGGTAGAATTGATCAAAATCCTTTCTTAGCGGATGGCTACGTCATACCATGCATGCCAAATTTCAGCCCGATCCGTCCAGTGGTTTGGGCTGTGCGTTGATAGATCACTATGTCAGTCAGTCACCTTTGAGTCTTATATATATTGATGAACAGAGACAAAAACATAAAGTACCTAACTAACCAAGCTTAGTCTTCGTTTATTAATAAGGAGGTTGGTGTTTAGAGTTACAATCTTTATTTTTAAGAATTACGTATTATTAAGCATGAGGACATTATTATTAGGAAATATATTGTCTAGATTAATGATTGATTACTTAAACCAAAAATGATGTGGTGTCGTGGGACACCAGGTAGGAACGAAGTTGAGTATATACTATGCATTGGCGGGGTGGAGTGGTAATAGAAAGAGAAGGGATGAGAGAACGTAAAGAAAGAGGGAGAAAGAGAAAGGTATTATACACTACTCGCTTGTGTATGCGACTGTCGCGCCTGCGCACGTCTCATTTAACGGTTTTATTCCACGCACTTTTTTCCACGGATTTTTCTTACGGTTTTACTATCACATTTTTTTCAGTTCGGTCGCGCAGCAAAATCCCTATCCCCTCCAAGCCTGCCGTAAGAAACTTCGTTCCAAAAAACGTTCATTGATATCATTCTGAGTACTAGAATAATTAAACACATAGTCCTAAAGTGTAGTGGGCCAGGCTGCACGAGGGTTGTATCCAATAAAAATGTTAAGCTACCGTTCGTTTCAATCTGTATTCGGTATCGGGCCCTCTGGCCGATTTACATGCATATAGAGAGGGGCTTTTCCCATATTTGCTTTATTCCAATATCCTATCGGTGCATTCGCCAGTGCCCTCGCGATGTTCTCTTTGAGCTTCCAACGAAATTCAGTTGCCGAAGCTCGATTGGTACATCTTTGTTTCGTGCGCGCTTTAAGGTGGCTCGCTTTGTGTAACGCAAATATCGATACCCTTTTGGACTTTGAAGATGTTCCAGCGATCCGATTGAAAGCATAACTGTTTTGGAGTAAATGGAATGGAATGCTCTGTGCTTTTGTTTGGCATGGAATTTGTGTTCCGCATTATGCTTTCACAGTTTCGTTTGCATCTGGTGAACTGCTCTGATGATTCTGATGCAATACAAATATTTAACAGTAATTGTTATTTCTGATTGAAAATTTAGGTACAATTCATTAAATAATATAACTTTTAAAAACATATCGCTAAAAATAAACATAACAATTAAGCAATATAATTTGCTGAATTGTTATGTCTATTTTTAGCGATACAAAGGATAGGTAAGTATCATTTCGGCTGATTTGCATAATACGCGAATCATTCATTTCATCATAGCAAAGCGAAGGTTCTCATTATGCGAAAGTCAACTCGATTAACGTACGGCCCATGGTCTCACATTACGGATCATGTGCCGAGAGCGTATACAGCGGCATCAGTGGTGACTCTGTGAAATTTCAATGCGTTAGGGAATATTCTACAATAGGACTGTTGTGTTTACCTTTTCAACGTGATTCTCTGCCATACAGAATGTCAAGCGAGACTAACACACAAAGCACGCGAAGCACACAAATGGCTGTGATGGTTTTTTTATAAAGAACGATTCGTATATTAAATACGATGAATCTGAATGCATTTTGCATACTTTTACTTAAACGCTACAAATACACAGGTAATGTACACGGGCACGCCCAAGTAGCCCTTCGCAGCGGACGGGGGGCGGTACGGTGGGCATTAGACCGCGTACTCAGCCCCCACGCGTGGGCCTACCTGCGCACGTCTGCGGGGTCCCCGTGATACCCCGGGAGACCCCTGCCGTGGAGCCCCGGCTAGGCCGGGAGGCTGCTAGGTGCGGAAACGCGCAAGAGTCCCAAAACGGGGATCCCGCGGCTTCGCACTAAGCAGCTAAGAGGGTATCCGCAGGGTTTTTAACGGATATTATGCCGTAAAGCGCCCATAAGAGTAACGGGGTCCTCAGTGGGCAGCCATTGCGGGGGCCCGAGAAGCTTGCGGGAGCCAGATGTGAGGTCCGCTCGGTGGTGTGCCTCTTAAAGGCGCCGTCGTCTGGAAACAGAGGTTTTGCCTGCATCACAAAAAAAAGGTAATGTAATATGTGTGCCGTAAAATTGATGGTAGCATGAATCAACTAGCAATAATACCAAAATAGCATGAATTGAATCACATCGTGTAATGCAAGTTATTAATTCTACATTAAAACTAAAGCTCTTTTTAGTATTAAAATCTTTTGAGTAGAGACTATAATCTATTTTATATTCTACTAGCGGCCCGCCCTCGCTTCGCTTCGGTGTAGAGCTGAAGTGTAGACTACAGTTTTTGTTCTCAGGCTTGTATTATACACAATGACATTCATCTATGATTCTTCTTATACCTGCATGCAAAGTCTCAGCCCGATCGGTTTAAAATTGACAAAGTTTCATACAAACTTTCATTCCCTATTTTATCCCCTTAGGGGTAGAATTGATCAAACTCCTTTCTTAGCGGATGCCTACGTCATAACATTTACCTGCATGCCAAATTTCAGCCCGATCCGTCCAGTGGTTTGGGCTGTGCGTTGATAGATCACTATGTCAGTCAGTCACCTTTGAGTTTTATATATATAGATACCCGTATTACTTGAAACCTTCAATATAATTATATGAAATAATTTTAGCTTGAAATTCGTGAAAGTGTTAAAGCATTAGAGTCGATTTTGTATTACCCTTATATCCGAATTCTATTACGTTGTATTTGTGTGAAATTTTATTGTTATTTTAGTGTTTCTTGAAGAACGTGAAATAAGAAATCACCCAGCTTATGTTTAGCTTTAACTTAAGTAGGTAAACATCCGCTTACCGCAAACCAAATCGCTTGGTAGGCGTTCTATCGATCTATTTTACTCGGTGCTCCTTGAAATTGTGTTACTTAAGGTGACCTCCTTTTAAAATAATTATACCTCAAGTTATTTTTACTTAATATAATTTATGCAACGTTTTCATCATCATCACCAGACAATTAATGTCCCCACTGCTGGGGCACAGGCCTTCCCTTTGAATGGAATAGGGAGATTGAGCCGTGACCCGCCATACGGGCCCAGTGCGGATTGGTGGGTGCTAAAGACTGCTGATGAAGCCTAGGCCAACGGCTTAACGTGCCTTTCAAAGCACGGCGGAGCAAGTTTTTGGTCACCCATCCAATGACCGACCATTGCGAAAGTTCTTTAACTTCCACGAATGCAGGCCGAACGCGCGTTTACCTGCGACATCGAGCTTCCCAACTCATTTTACCATAGTATAATTCGCAACACAACTTTCTTATAAAATCTATTGACAAATACAGGCATGATTTTCAATAAAGTTATAAAAAGATTGAAACATAAAAGCCTGAATTATTGAAAATGAAACACGGTGAATATGGAATCCGAAATCTCAAGGAAACATTTAGAGCCCATTATCACATTTCCCGCACAGAATTTTTCTCCTTAAGTTTCCGCTTATCTTGGAGTTTTTGAGAATTCGTTTTATCTTAATATTCTTCGAAAAGTGAACGAACATCTCATTTCGAGATAACAATAGGTGTACGGGAGCGGGTACCGACGTAATCAGCCCCTGAAAACTGTCAAAGACACCTTCTCTACCTTCCCAACGTATTCTAAGGTTCAAATTCAATCCGGAACAAGTCCATTTCAATATGCCAGAACAATGACTAATTTGAAACGCATTTATTTGCCTGTGGTCTGTAGCGTGTCTTGCAAATATTATATTTACATTAACAGAAGTGCTTTTATAATACAAAAATAAGATTGTTATTCACAGTTTTTACTATTTGGACTCCAAAGATAGATTGTCAATTGAGATTGACAAAGATAGATTGTCAATTGAGATTGACAAAGATAGATTGTCAATCTCAATTGACAATCTATCTTTGGAGTACCGTATTTAAAGGGTGTACGTAACTTAGCCTCCGCCGCGTTGCCTGATTGTCATCGGAGTGAATTTCACGAACCGTAATAAATTATTTATTTATCTAACAAACTTTATTGACCAATATAAAAAACAAATATAATAAAAAGCGGACTTAACCTTAATATCCTCCGCCAGTCAACCTTTGGTAAAAACGATAAACATGAAGGTATAAAGTTAAGAATATTATTATAGTAAAATAAGAATATATAATAAATATAGATACATACAAATATTCAAATATATAATTAGATACATAACAGTTATAATAATTATAAAATAAATAAAAAAATAAAGAAAATAAAATAGCCTTTATTGCTGTCTCTTATTAACATTAACTATGCCTACTTGCTAAAAACTAAAAGTGATCGGCAACTGGTTGCTTATGTGGAACAGCTTGTCTGTCGACAATGGCCTCCTCTAAAGATTTCCACGTAATCCTGTCTCTTGCTAATCGGCTCCATGCTGGGCCAGCTATTTTCCGCAAGTCGTCTTCCCATCTTTTGTTTTGTCTGCCTCTAATTCTTTTTCCATCCCTTGGATACCATTCTGTTGCTAACCTACTCGATTTTTCTATATTTATCTATGTTTTAATATAGAAAAATCAATATTCATACACGTGTTTAAAATGTGTTTTTTTCATTTCTGCTATGACAACATATAATAATTATATTTTGTGTTCAAAAGCTAATTTAAAAGATTTTTCAAACAAAACCATGCCTCTTTCGTTCATAATATTCAAATCATTCAAACAAACGTTGTGTGGCAAACAATGATAGTGATTCCTGTATTCCTTACTCTTTTTCTCAAAACGTGTGTTTTTGATGAACCAAAAAAGGCAAAATTACTCTGCATTTCTCTCGAATATCTCTGGTTGGCCTTCGAACATCTCTGGTTGGATTACCATTCCATAATTTGTCTACTAAAAATAATATCAAAAATTATATTACGAATATGAGGATGGCGAATTTGATTTTAAAAAATCATTAATATTTCTCTGTATATAAATTTACAGAAACATTATTTATGTGCTACATGTAAGTTCTTTTGTACTGTGCGTTATTGAAGGTAATCAAGTGCCTTATCTATCCAAACAATCGTATGTCACCATATCTTTTGATCGTATATCGTAAGTCAATCATATCAAAAATACTTATAGTTCTACATCAAAAAACGTACTTTACACTTTCAGAGTATAATCATTTTAATAATTTTTATATCATGTTTTTATTTTTAAAGCATTTAACTGCTAGACGTTTAAATCTAAAGAAAATTGTACTAGAAAAAATTACACGGCGGCCGATAATAATAATTACCAATAATAATCATAATTAATTTAATTCAGATATCATAGATCCATATTGTTTGTTAGTATACAAATTATGCTTAACATAAATTAGTACTCAACTCATTTATTTTATTTTATTGAATTTAACTAAATTGTCAATTAAATTTGCCGGAGCACCGATGAACTGTTGTCTCCTATGCCATCAATCCTCCAGCACAATGTTTAAAAAAGAGACTATCCTATTTACTAGCTAATGCAATTTAAATTAAAATCCAATCGGAATATCCGCCCGGATAGTGGAGGATCCGCCAGGATAGAAAGTGTGGATTCAAATCCCGTTCAAAACCGGACCTACTGGAATTTTCCCAACAACTTTCATATAATAAAAGATAACGCTTAAAGAATGGAGTTAATTACTGGGAAGTGTCTCGTACCTTTTCAAGATAGCACAAACGGGCCGAGTGTTAAGAAAACGATTTGAGTCACACATGTGCTCCTAACAATTTTATAATAATATAAGATGAAAGAACAATATTATCAAAGCTCAGATTGCGTAATAGACCCTTAATAACGCGACTGCGAACGCGAGTAATTACCGAGACCCGTAAATGAAATTTCGTATGCTAATTGACTAAATACAATTAAGGGAGCAGGCCTAAGATTGTGTAAGTGGTGCCTTGGTGGAGCAAGGCACACGCAGACATATAGTTTATGGAACAGACTACCTACTAAATTATTTTAAAAAAACATCAAAATAGATTTCCTTCGTTATCTGTATGTATTTTACCGGCAATCTGTATAATCCAACATTCTATAACGATCGAGCCTCTGTATCGCTTGTTCCTCGCTCTCGCTTGCACGCTCAGGCGGAACGTAACACTTTTTCGTGCGTGCAGTCGGTGTTCATCGATTTATAATCATCATCATCATCAGCCTTTTAATGTCCCTAATGCTGGGGCACAGGCCTTCCCTATGGATGGAATAGGGAGATTGGGCCATGACCCACCACGTGAGCCTGTGCGGATTGGTGGGTGCTAACGACTGCAGATGCAGCCGGGACCAACGGCTGAACGTGCCTTCCGAAGTACGAAGGAGCTCGAAATAGTAATTTTTGGTCACCCATCCAATGACCGACCACTGCGAAAGTTGCTTAACTTCAACGATCGCAGCCGAACGCGCTAACCTCTTGCGCCATCGAGTTCCTCAATCGGTTTATAAGTCGTTATCAAAAATGGAATTAGCTAACTTGGTCAGTCTCTTCCAGTGGCAACTATACGTTTGTTAATTAAATATCAGGAAAGGCTAGGAGCAGGTGGTGGCCCGAACTCGCGATAACGTGTGGCCTACTCTATTTCAGCTCCGGTTTTTGAGGTAAACCTTATTTATGTGCTTAACTTCACTTTTTAGTAGCAGTTTATTTTGGATTTAAAACATAATTTATAGCGTCTCCTTTGTCATGTCATTTATTTTAAGTGATTACGTGACTTTGAATTTCGGAATAGGCAGCTTAAAGAATTTGTAATTAATTATATAGAAGCAGATTTCAGTCGGGGCTTAAGAGTGAGTATTTCTTTAGATGGAGATTCGTATACTTATATAAACATGATGAGGGCTTGCTATAAATAGCATATTATCAATAAAAAAAGCAATCGCACGACAGTAGATAAACTGGTATTATAAATAATGGCCTCATTGCTAAAAATAAAAGTGTTGTCAATGATAAATTTTGTCAAATGAAGTGGATTTTTCAAATAAATTAAATGCTTAGCATTTCAGAGGTAGCCAGGTCGATGCCTTTTGAAATGGTGAAAAAAGAAAAAAATATCGATATTCTCGATAGTCGATATATATTACTATAATTAAGAACCAGATAAGTGAATAAATGATAACGGTGATGCCGTGAAGTTTTTGCATTTTCTGTGAAATATTTCCATTGTATGTTTATTTATTTATTGCAGTTATACATAGCGGTTTACAGAAAGATCCAAAATGCTAGCAAGTCATACGTAGTGTAGATTTTTGAATACTTAACATAATTATGATTTTATTTATTTTTTAAGCATTTAACTGCTAGATGTTTAAATCTAAAGAAAAGTTTACTAGGAAAAAATCCACGCGGACCAGGCAGCGGACGGGACTCGAACCCGCATCCTTCGCTATCCGGGCGAATGCACTGACCATTATGCTACCACGGCCCTGTTAGCCGCGTCGAAATTTTCCTAGCCTTAAGCTGCAAGGCAGCGCCATCTCTTCGCATTGTAGGTAACCCACAATACTTAACATAAGAAAAAATCCATAGGTGTTATTTACACTTAACATCTGGTGGTGAGGGGTAATTTATTGCGCCTCGTATAAAAAAAATCAGAGCTCAAGTTACGCATGTTACTTATGTAAATCGTTGAGAAATTGTTTGGAGTTACCGTAACCATCGTTGAACAGACTTTTAAAAAATTCAGAATGCTAAAAGTGATACTGTGGCAGAACATGGAATCTATAATGAGACAGATGTGGTACCAGAATATCGTGTATACTGTTAATGTGACAGTCCAGATTTTGAACTATTTATGAGATTTGAATCCATCGTCCGAGATATTCTTTATGAAAATGTCCGTCTTGTCGCCACTTACATACAAACAGTATTCATCAACATCTCTTGCGAAGTGCTTGGTAGAACATAGAAAATGCAACAGCTGTCTAGATAAAAACATTACAGACCGTCATCTATAAAAGTTTCAGTAACTACATGCACCGTTACTAATTTGTATTTCTTTTTTTTTGAGTGTGTATGCTGTTGGTCGCAGATGACCTTTACAGCGTCACCGGGTTTGGGGACGGCGAGATCGTAAGGGGACCTCAACCCGAGAATTGGCGAGTGCCTCTAGAGGTATTCCAGGCGGATGGCATCTTCCCCGGGGGGAGTCCCCTCTTCGTCTGGAGCCTCTAGACCACTCGAACCTGAGGGGTCGGCTCAACATGAGAGCGTCTCTAAGACTCGGACCTCGGCTCTACTTAGCCGTTGTCGTGGGAGGACGTTCTACTCGAACTTAAAGTTCAATATTCCGCAAACGGATCCCTATATTGAAAAAATTGTCTTAAAAACCCATTAGTAATTTCAAAGGATCTGTTCAACGATACTTCACACTATGGGGTGGGCTATGGAATCCCACATGTAGGGGAGCCCTAAATAGAAATATTTTTCAAAAAATCTTATTTTTATTTTATCAGTGCGATTGATATACAAAATTACAGCTCTATAGTGCTCACAGTCTGCAAGCAAAACCGGGGACGGACAGACAGTCGGTCATGACGTAACTACAAGGGTCCCTTGTCAATACTACGGAACCCTAAAACGGTTCCCTGAACTCAGTACTAACGCCGCCTCCACGCTTTCTTTCATCCATGACACTTCAAAGCTATCTTTCACCGCATTCAAGTTATCGCGAAACTTTTCACTTCCCACGCGCGATTGACGCGCGCTCTCTGTTAAATGGACGCTTCTCACTTCTCCACTCCACTCCACTCCACTTGGGCTTATCTTGGGCGCGGAAGTTCGCCTTGTACGCGAAACTGTACTTTCATCACCTGAAAGCACTTTGTGTGGGCTATAGGTTGTATTTGAAACGCATTATTTATTGTAAGTAAGATTTTTCGTAACAAACCCGAAAAAGTACACTAGTTAATTCTAGAAATTCCCACTTCTATATATAAAACTCAAAGGTGACTGACTGACTGACATAGTGATCTATCAACGCACAGCCCAAACCACTGGACGGATCGGGCTGAAATTTGGCATGCAGGTAGATGTTATGACGTAGGCATCCGCTAAGAAAAGACTTGATCAATTCTACCCCCAAGGGGATAAAATAGGGAATGAAAGTTTGTATGAAACTTTGTCAATTTTAAACCGATCGGGCTGAGACTTTGCATGCAGGTATAAGAAGAATCATAGATGAATGTCATTGTGTATAATACAAGCCTGAGAACAAAAACTGTAGTCTACACTTCAGCTCTATACAGAAGCGAAGCGAGGGCGGGCCGCTAGTAACATTATAAATGTGAAAGTTTGTATGTTTGTTACTCAATCACCCTGAAACGGCTGAGCGGGTTTGGATGAGTTCATCACCTGAAAGCACTTTGTGTGGTATGTAGGTTTTACTTGAAACGCATTATTTATTGTAAGTAAGATTGTTCGTAACGAACCCGAGAAAGTACACTACTTAATTCTAGAAATCCTACTTAACATTATAAATGTAAAAGTTTGTATGTATGTTACTCAATCACGCTGAAACGGCTGAGCGGGTTTGGATGAGTTCATCACCTGAAAGCACTTTGTGTGGGCTGTAGGTTGTACTTGAAACGCATTATTGAAATGAAACTTCTTTACGCACGCTTGACTTGGGGGGTAAGCTGGCGAATGCGTTATGCGTTACGAAAAGTGTGTTCGGGCGAGGCAAACAGGAGTTGAGTGGGGGGTATAAGCAAGAGAAAGCAGTGCGCGAGCATGAAGCTAAAGAAGTTTTACTTCAGTCGTGTGGTCATAAGTACACTCGTTTTTTTTATTGTTAGTAATGCCTGCAATGGACGTCAACCACATACTAGCGCGCGGACAAACATGTATGAACACCATTAGCCGAGCGCGCGCGAGCGCCTTTGATTTGTGCAGAAAAACCGACACCGCTCCGAAGTGAGGCAAGTGATCGCGAGCGACTGCAAGTTGTGACAAGCTACGTCAAATGAGGTCTATACACGCTGGCGCTTGTCATACTCAACCAATCTAGGCAAGTGACACCGAGCGATAGCAAGACAAGGCAAATATACCGTCTACATGTTTGTATTGGCCTTCACTCGAAAACGCTCGGCCAACGTGTATTGCAGGCTTAAGATTTCCTGTAACGAAGCCGAAAAAGGACACAAGTTAATCCTAGAAATCCCAATAACATTATAAGTATGAAAGTTTGTATGTTTGTTACTCAATCACGCAGAAACTTCTGAGCGGGTTTGGATGAAATTTGGAACATATACAGTTTATTGCTTGGGTTGAAACATATAAAACTTTTTATCCGGGATGATATTTAGGTTCCTGAAGGATTCTCAAAAAACTAATGTTAGCTCAGACGAATTCGCGGGCGGCCGTTAGTAAGAAATAATTATTGCCAGATCTATGACAATAGCATGTAGATAAAACTCGACGAACGAACGAACGGACGAAAAAAAAACGACGGGTTAAACTCCGGGAGTGCCGGCAGAAGTGAAAACTTGAATATTAACGTTGTGCATTTTTGATATTTTGGAATGGTTAGGGAATAATTTTGCACGAAAAACTTTAATTATCAGTATAAAAGTACTATCATGTGTGTGGTAGAATACAATATTTATTTATTAAGCTATCGTACACAAACATGACATTCAAAAAGTTTATCTCTCAGAAAAATCAGCTTACACGAATCACGTTTAAGCGCACTTAGCGACATCTATTGTAAAGAAATGAACTTACATGAATCACATTTAAGCGCACCTAGCGACATCTATTGTAAAAAAATGCATTTTCTTCGCAATAAAGCTGCCACATGGACGTCTTAGATCTTAGACGAGAGACTAATTATTATAATACGGTAACATAAAATATTCCAAAAGTCAACAACCTTTCCAATTTTATTGTGTGTCATGATGCGATCAGCCCACGTGTTTAACCTGACACGAGTTTAACATTTTTTACCCATACAAAAATAAGTGTACAACGCTACTAAAGAAGTTTTCACTTCAACAATGATAGTAAGATGACCACCGTGGACGAGGAGCTTGTACACAGTCTGTAGCTAAGAAGCTACAGACTTTACAGACAAGAAAAACCCGTCCCTCTTGGGACGGCGGGCAATTTTATCCAAAGTATTGGATAAAAATTGCCCGCCGTCCCAAGAGGTGGTCATCTTACTATCATTGTTGAAGCACTTCAACAATGATAGTAAGATGACCACCGTGGACGAGGAGCTTGTACACGGGTTTTCTTGTCTGTAAAGTCTGTAGCTTGGGACGGCGGGCAATTTTATCCAAAGTACTGATTATCATACATAGAATATAATCTCTTATCTATTAGACAAGTCCGTCCGTCCGTCTGTGGTGATGTTTCAGCGACCAAACCGTAAGAGATAAATAAAGAGAATATTTAAGTTATAAGTTAAGAATAGTCTGATAAGACTACAAACCGGATTTGAGTAACGTAGCAGTTCCAGTTTTCGAGAAATCACGAATTTCAAAGGAAACCACACAAAATCTCCGAAGTTCTCAATTAATTAAATACATTTTTTGTTTTTTTTTTTTAATCAGGTTTTGGTGAACATTTGGTTCACGGGTTTGCTAGTTTTACTTAATATAGAATAAGCTCCTATGTCTTCATTTTCTAGATAACTTCTATTTCGACGAAAGTAGAAGCCGGCAAGAATAAACAAATTTTTATCACCACTAAAGACGTCTAGTGCGGAGATTAAAATTGAAATAATAATTTACAAAAAGCAAACCATTGAGGCATAGTATGACTTATTAGAGGAGCTCAATGGCGCAAGTGGTTAGCGCATTCGGCTGCGATCGTTGAAGTTAAGCAACTTTCCCAGTGGTCGGTAATTGGATGGGTGACCAAAAATTTACTATCTTGAGTTCCTCCGTGCTTCGGAAGGCACGTTAAGCCGTTGGTCCCGGCTGCATCTGCAGTCGTAAGCACCCGCTAATCCGCACTGGGCCCGCGTGGTGGGTCATGGTACAATCTCCCTATTCCATCCATAGGGAAGGCCTGTGCCCCAGCAGTGGGGACATGAAAAGGCTGATGATGATAATGATAACTTATTATTAACATTATTTTGTGTTAAATCTGGTTGCCTGCGGTACCTACATTGTGTGTAGTAATCATATTCAACTTATAATTTTTAACTACCAAAGGAATTTCATCATAATAACATTGTTAAATATTTGTTATTCACAAAATTAAATTCTGTACAACTAAACATCTATTTGATAAATTATGCTTGTTATTAAATAAATCATTTTTTTTGTATACTTGCTTTTAAAATTTTAATTTAAGAAAGCGAACATAGTAGCTGTTTGTGTTTATAAACAATTTGTAGTTATTTATACAATTTATGGCTAATTCATATTAGAAATCTCTGAGAAATAAAATAAGCATATTCAGTGAAGAGAAAAAAGTTACAGTATCTGGCAATAGGTCATACACTTTATTTCTAATAATTATCATCTTTCAGTTATAATTAATTTTGTAATATTATGATTCACGATCACCTTGAAAACTACAACAAATAACAAATCGTTAATTGAAATAAAGGCTGCAGATAGACGACGCGAAAAATTTCTTGCGGCCGTCTCGCGGCGACCGCGCTGTGGTCGCGTAATAACTGTTCAGTCATAGCAGATTTATGTTTTATTAAACTAGGAATTAAGGTTGAAATTCTTTGTGAGTAGCTGCACGGCGATCGCGCGGCGATCACTCGGCTATCGCGCGGCGACCACGCGGCGTCCGTGCGGCGTCCGCTCCTCGATCACACGGGGGCCGCGCGGCCGCCTCGTTCGAATAACTCGAATGTTTAAACATCAAATTTTTTGTGTGATGTGAGTCAAATGATGTATCAAATGTTTAACATCCTTTCGGAAATAATCTGCTATTTGTTTTTCATATTACCGCAGTTGGTTGTATAGCATATGAAATTCACCAAACTGTTCTCGCAGTGTTACAATAGGATCTTCTACGTTTCTTTTTTTCTTCTTTTTTGCTTTGTCGGTACAAGTAATATGCAATCATGATTTTCTTCTTCTTATAACGAACACGCTTTATTTTTAAGAAAGACAAAGATCAACTGGAAATGAATAGGATTCGCAGTGGCGGGACCACCAGGCGGTGACCGCGCGACCGCCGTGCGGCCGCCGCGCTGTCGCCGTACTGTCGCTGCGCGGCTAACAGCTGTGACATTTTATGTCATATAAACGCGCCTTTATGGTATTATTATTATAAAAGTGTGCTTAACAAAAAGTAATGAAAACCTGTTTCTACCGCAGAAGTAAGATTTTGTTTAAAACCATGAATTTTCTATATTATGTTAAGACTAAGACAAGATGGAATGATGACATTCGTAGGCTGGCTGGAGTGGGCTGGATGAGAGTGGCAGAAAATCGGGAGCAGTGGCATGCATTAGGGGAGACCTTTGTCCAGCAGTGGACGAGCTTGGGTTGATGATGATGATGGTAAGACTGTTTCATAAATTCGGTAATTTTACATTTCTATTCAAGCTATAGGTACCTACACTGTGTAGTGTATCTATAGCACAAGGTACACTACCTTTGTGTTGAAAATAAAAAAAAAACTTTAGAGCAAAATAACTTTCAATTCAAACAAAAACAGACTAGAATAATCCTGTGATTTTTTTAATAATCCCAAAGAAGTCAACTTTTTCCGGCATAAAACTTATAAACTGTGCTGTGAATGTGCGTGTTTAAGTAACGAATATTTTAATATTCCAACTGTCAAGTTAAAATGTTCCCAGGGATAAAGGACATTGGGCAAAAATGTATGGACGCTGCACCCACGTCCGCCACGGCTTAAACTACATTTATTTGAAATGTATTATAGTCATGATCATATGTGACAAAGCGCATCAAATTCCATCCCGAGGGTCTTTAGTTATTTTTGGTTAAATAAGTACAAGTTAATACATACCTTTAACGAACGAACATTAATAAAATAAGGGAATTAATTTAGTTAGTTCGACTAAATAGAGGGCTCAGGTATTATGGGAGTACTCCACAAGGTGCAAGGGTGCCCCCTTGTGTCATTCTGCCGCGTTAGAGTAAATTCAAAAGTCCCCGCATGGGTTGGGGTTTTTTCAAACAGTCTGTTCGTAATAGTAAATTCTCTTCTATATAAAACGGAGCGACCACACAAACTTGTCCACTCTTCGAAGAAAACGTGATTTCAGTTCATCCATACTAATTGACAAAACCGATAATCGTGTTCCAATGTCCAAAGCGTGTTAGATAAAAATCAATCAAGTGACCGGGAGCGCACAGTCACAAAGAAGTAAGACGAGTCGACAATTTGCAACTGCAAGTCCTTCAACCACCGTAAACCGTTTTGAGGTGGTTCAGTAAGTGCAAGCGCAGGATGGTCGGCAGGCTTTGTCATCTATATCTGGTTGTATAGTATGATATGACATATTATTATGGTTACTAATAATATAAAATGAAGGCACTATAAAGTGAATTTATTTAGCTACTTAAATTTTAAGTAAATTCACTTTACATGGGCATATTTAATATGCCCATTTGTCATATCTTTTGACTGCCAGGATATTTTTTTACGGTGTCATAATAAAAAAGGCTAGTTTTTCATAGATCTATCGATTCATACTAATTACATTGTTGGCGGAGCTGGGTGCGTTTTGCCCATTGTCCTTTACATAAAAATGGGGCTAATCAGTAAAGCTTGTCCTTTTAAGCGCTCATTTACACAGATACTCACTCCGAAGCAAAAGTCAACTACAGGGATCACAAAGTCCAACAAACGTCATACTAGTACAACTCAAAACTTGTACCGTCTTTAAACCCCGCGGCTCGAGTTATGGGGCGCCTCATGAAATATTGACAAAGAATAAAAACTTCTCGGAACAAAATACGTCTGTGAATTCAGATCGCAACTCCAACGTCGTATTAATAAAAAAAAAGCTAAACAGACAAATCGGCGGTGCCGAAAAAGAATGCCAGTCGAAACTGTACTGGCGAAGTTGGCGGACAGTTGTGTCAGCGCAAAGTTGTTTCAACTTCATGACGTAATAAAGAGCTTGGAAACAGCGTTCAGCTGAATTAAAACTGCTGGAAAAAAACATCTCGATGTATCGCGTTATTACTTTGTTCGCAAAATGGTTCAGTACAACTTTTCTGTTTTTTTAAACACTTATTTCTGTGGTTAGCTTAAACTGTTATTTAGACTTATGATTTAGTTTTTAATACAACAAAAGTATGCTAAAACATAGGATATGTACGAATCGGACTCCCCCCTCTGAGGGTTCCGTACACATTTGTAGGTACGCAACATAAACAGCCGTATTTTTTTTCACGTTTACTAAGAAGTTAGATTTGTCACAGCTTCCCGAGTATATGGTTTAAATTTCAACTCGGTACCTCCACGTTTTCCCGTGTTAAAAGGTCTTGATAGACAGATGGACAACAAATTGATCCTATAGGGTTACCGTTTTATTCTTTTAAGGTACAGTACTCTAAAAAAACGAGTGTACTTATGATCACACGACTGAAGACAAACATCCTCACAAAAAAGATGGCGCCGTCATTATGTATATGTATTTATTATTTTGTACTTTACATCATTATTAGTATTATTATGCAATATATGACCTTATTTGAATAAAGATATATTTTATTTATTTATTTTATTTATATATATGTGTGTGTGTACAATATATACATGTATGTGCATATACATATTTCATTTTCTAGCGAGAAAGAGAGAAAGACAATGTGCGCGCGCACTGCTTTCTCTTGCTTATATCCCCCACTCAACTCCCGTTCGCCTCGCCCGAACATGCTTTTCGTAACGCGTAACGCATTAGCCAGCTTACCCCCCAAGTAACCGTACGCAAAGAATTTTCACTTCAAAAATTCGAAATCAATACTTTAGTCATTTTCAAATGATTTTCTTTCAATAATCTTCCGTTATTTTATCCTTGGTTTTTTTAGCATAACGTAGATATACACAACTCTATTTTCTAACTTTTATTGCTTTTATTCCTAAAATTAACAGATGGAGAAAATAAAAGAGACATGGAATAAAAACAGCTTCTTTGAGTCACAAAAACAAAACTTAAGTGAAGCGAAATAGAGGATGAAAGTTTTGTACGAAAGATCTATGATTTTACACAGATAAAGAGCTAGTTACGTCAATAACTTAAATCTATGTTTTTTTTTATGTTGCATACGAGCAGACGGCTCACTAGATGGTAAGTGATCACCGTCGCCCATAGACACTTGCAACACCAGGAGTATCACAAATGCGATGCCGGCCTTTAAGGATATTTGAATTAATACATAAAAATACATAATTTTCAAACAAAATTAATGTTAACTAAATTGATGTCATCGATTAAAAGCGCGTAAAAAGCAACGCAAACTAGCAAAAACACGATTACGATACGATCCCGCACTAATTGTTCTTAAATCTGGCGACAGATCCCCAAAAACCGTCCCAAATGCGACCGCGCAAAGCCACTAGCCACTCGCATTTACGTACCAACTTGTGTGTAACGACCAAAGTTGGGTCAGTTTACACATTTTTGGAATTATGCAAAACGTTTCTCATGAGTTATGGCCCTTTCGGGTATTTGTTTCATGTACAAAACAGGTCCTATTAGCCGGAACCCACCAGAGCGGGATACAAAAGCCTTTTATTGGCCTATTACGTAAATTAACAAAATGTGTGTGACCTTTAAATTAAATGCACGGTAATAATGTACAGTCATTTTTAAAAGGTTTCGCACGCTTTGAGCAATTATTATTTCAGATACACTGTATTATTAAGCTTTTATGAAATTGTATTTCTTGTTCGGTGAAATAGGTTAAGTAAATTATTTTTTTGGTAATAACTATGAAGTAGGTTTTTATGGAGGAACTAGCGGCCCGCCCTCGCTTCGCTTCGGTGTAGAGCTGAAGTGTAGACTACAGTTTTTGTTCTCAGGCTTGTATTATACATAATGGACATTCATCTATGATTCTTCTTATACCTGCATGCAAAGTCTCAACCCGATCGGTTTAAAATTGACAAAGATTCATACAAACTTTCATTCCCTATTTTATCCCCTTGGGAGTGGAATTGATCAAAATCCTTCCTTAGTGGATGCCTACGTCATAACATCTACCTGCATGCCAAATTTCAGCCCGATCCGTCCAGTGGTTTGGGCTGTGCGTTGATAGATCACTATGTCAGTCAGTCAGTCAAATTTGAGTTTTATATATATAAATTAATTTTGAATCTCTATAATAAATGACATTGATGGATGGGGCTTTTTTTATTTTAAAATAGTATACATTTCTCTATTTAACTCGTAGTAAGTATCATATTTCTGGTTTATTGTGGCAAAACAATGAGATCTTTCTCATTTTGTTCACAAGCTATAATGATAAAATGTCATAGATATCTATATATATAAAACTCAAAGGTGACTGACTGACTGACATAGTGATTTATCAACGCACAGCCCAAACCACTAGACGGATCGGGCTGAAATTTGGCATGCAGGTAGATATTATGACGTAGGCATATAAGAAAGAATTTTGATCAATTTTACCCCCAAGGGGATAAAATAAGGAATGAAAGTTTGTATGAAATTTTGTCAATTTTAAACCGATCGGGCTGAGACTTTGCAAGCAGGTATAAGAAGAATCATAGATGAATGTCATTGTGTATAATACAAGCCTGAGAACAAAAACTGTAGTCTACACTTCAGCTCTACACCGAAGCGAAGCGAGGGCGGGCCGCTAGTAACCCATAAATTTGCCGATACGAATTAAAGAATTTTCATGAGTCTCCGCGAAAAATAATAGAGGATTCCTCCCACGCTCAAATTAACACGACCCAGCAAACTTCTTATAATTAGAAAAAGCAAAGTTTTCGGCTGGAAAGCTTTTTTTCGGAAAGGAAGGCAATTTGGACAAAAAAACGCGGCAAAGGCAGGTGAAGCACTTTTCCCACTTTTTACGAGTTGTTTTCAATCGTCGCTTTTTTTCTTCCAAAGTGGAACAGTCATTAAAACTTCTTGACGAGCCCGAGTTTAATTGTTACGGATATCTTGTTAGCGTTTCCATGTAGACAATAGGGGGTAACGAGTTTCGGATATTGTTGGCGTCATCGTAAATAGGTAATACACTTGCGTCTGTTTTACAAGATTTTGATTGAGTATATTTCGACGGGTGCAAAGTAATTAAAGTCAACTAAAAATTCACGTTTTTCTTTTTATTTCATTTTCGTACTAATCAAACAAGACGCCATAACCCGACATATTTTGTTTTGCAGATTTCACTTTATTTCAATAAATTTTCGAACGTATAAAAAGCTATCTACGCATGTTTTTGCAAATAGTACGAAGTCAATGCGACCAAGTAACGTTGGTCGTGTCAATGCCGGGCGCGCCCCGACACCTGCAGACTACAGAAGAGGCGGGCACCGAGCGCGCGCAAAATGACATCAGGCAGTTGGCTCACTTGTCACCGGCGCGCGCGTACCTTTTAGGTTATGAAAAGTTTTATCTTTAACGGCAGCAAATTCGAGGTGTTATTCTATTCTCCATTTGCATTACTCCTTACAATTTCAAAATGAATTAAGAACGCAAACTGATCTTGCAATTAGGATAGGAAGAATAAGAAAACAACTGGACATCAAGGAAACGAAAGGCTTTTAAAACTAACAAAATATAATAGCCGTGATACTAAGGCTGCTATGTATAACTAAACGGACGGACGTTATGTATGTATACGGATGGTATGTATAACTAGACGGAGTATACACGACCAACTGGTAGTTGGCTCAGTTAGCATTTTTTAAAGTACGATGTACATGTGAAAATCAAGAAATAAGCTAAACTAGCTTAATATACAAATATATAAGAGTATAAATAGATTATGATAAAAATTTCAGAACAATTGGTCCACTATTTAGAAAAATAACACACTTTTTCGATCTTTTCGCTCTCCTGTAAAGTTGCTATTTTGCAGATGTCTGTTTTTACTTTGCACCCGTCGATTTATTGAGTACAAAACGAAGCAATGCAGAAGGACAGACGGCCCACCTGTTTAGTTATTCTGTAATATGCAATCTCACTTTCGATTTCATTGATTAGACTTTTTGACAAATGTCAAATATCTATTACTTACTGACTGCTTCAACAGACAATGCGGCATTTTGTTATGTAACGCCGTAATGCTTCAAACTATGTCTCAAATGGCAGCTGTCGAATTCGGAAGTAAGATTTAATTTTGCAGAATCATCAGCTGACAGTGGTTAACGTCACCCATGGCTAGCAACAATGCCAGTAACACAGCCGTGCCTAATGCCTTTCATGGAACAGTTTTGTTAAGTCTCGTTTGAAGACGGACATGTTATAGCACTGAGGGAACATCGTCGAGGAGAGTTCATTCAAAAACTTTTTTCGCAATGGAAAAAAAGATCTCTGGTAACGAATTGCGGCTGTTGCTCTATTATTCGTAGTACATCACAGGTATTAGACAAATACTAGCAAACCAGTGAACCAAATGTTCACCAAAACCTGATTTAAAAAAAATGTATTTAATTAATTGAGAACTTCGGAGATTTTTGTGTGGTTTCGTTTGAAATTCGTGATTTCTCGAAAACCGGAAGTGCTACGTTACTTAACTCCGGTTTGTAGTCTTATCAGACTATTCTTAACTTATAACTTAAATATTCTCTTTATCTATCATGCCGTCTTTATCTGGCCGCTGAAACAGCACCACAGACGGACGGACGGACTTGTCTAATAGATAAGAGATACACCTTAAACCTGTGAAGTACTATAAAACCAAGTAATTTTTTCTGTAGGTGCGGTATATTTAAGGACAAAATTTCCAAAATATAAGCCCATGGACGAGCCGAGCCGAGCACGCACTCTATACATACATTATACATTGGTTACTAAATCTGTTAGTAGTTCTTTGTGATAATCCGTTGATGTAGGATATTTTTTTCCATAATAAAAAGGATTCAACATCTCAATAGGGATGATGACTATTTTTTTTTCTTCGTTTATCAGGTAGATTATCAAAAAGTATAGGACACGTATTTTTTCTTTTTTCACATAATATTAACATTGGAGAGATATATTGATTTGAAAAGTCGCATGACGTCACGTTTTGGGTACACTTCTAAGTGAAAATTCACTAAAAAGTGACGTTACGAGCCCCTACTCCCAAACTTTGACGCGCTATAACTTTGTAATTTTTTGGTTGATTGCCCAAAGAAAAAATACGTATCCATTATTTTTTGATCAACTAACTGACGGACTAAATAGAATTTCGTTTACTGTACCCCGTCATCACCCCTATTCAGATCTAAATCTCTTTGCTCGTTGATGCTTGATCGAGTAACAACAAGCATACCAACATACAAACTTTCGTATTAATAATATTTATGGGAGATTATTAGTTCATGTCAATAGTTGTAAAGCTTTTGTCTTAATATGATCAAAAAGTTGAGAAAACTACCACAGGAGTAAAACACATTTACAAGTTTAATTAATAACACCAATTTAACACATGAATGAGAGTTAAATCTAGAATTGTTTTATTACAAGACATAAAACACGCTTAAAATAAAACATACTAGTTCCATAACTTTAGCAATAATTAATGCAGTCAGTCCCAAAGGCAAAGCATTTAAACAAGTATTTAGATCTACCATTCCGCATGGGACTAAATTAAAATATGAATCGCGGGTGAAGCTAAAGTGTCTAAAGTTTCATTTAACTATAACTAGCAAACCAGTGAACCAAATGTTCACCAATTAAAAAAAAAAAAACAATGTATTTAATTAATTGAGAACTTCGGAGATTTTGTGTGGTTTCTTTTTAAATTTGTGATTTCTCGAAAACCGGAAGTGCTACGTTACTCAAATCCGGTTTGTAGTCTTATCAGACTATTCTTAACTTATAACTTAAATATTCTCTTTATCTATCTCTTACGGTTTGGCCGCTGAAACAGCACCACAGACGGACGGACGGACGGACTTGTCTAATAGATAAGAGATTCACCAAAAACTTGGGAGTACATTTACAGACTGAGGAGCTCGATGGCGCAAGTAGTTAGCGCGTTCGGCTGCGATCATTGAGTTTAACAAACTTTCGCAGTAGTCGGTCATTGGATGGGTGACCAAAAATTTTGTTTCTCGAGATCCTCCCCGCTTCGGAACGCCGTTGGCCCCGGCTACATCTGCTGTCATCAACACCCACTAATCCGCACTGGGTCTGCGTGGTGGGTCATGGCCCAATCTCCCTATTCCATCCACAGGGAAGGCCTGTGCCCCAGCACTGGGGTCATTAATAGGCTGATGATGAATGACATTTACAGACATCATTAATAAAATGAACAGGGACACACTGCTCCCGATAAAGGTTAGTGAGCCTTAGTGATACTCATCGGTTCGGTACCAATGTATTTAAATTTTAAATCTAATCATGTTTAAGCCTCATCCTATCTCTTTCACTATAAACAATTTGACAATGATATGTTGAACAGGATTAAGCCTAAATTAGATTTCAGAATATTGGTGCGACTGCCCCTAAATATTCACCTTAAAGTACCCATTTAACCATCTATATATACATATAAAACTCAAAGGTGACTGACTGGCATAGTGATCTATCAACGCACAGCCCAAACCACTGGACGGATCGTACTGAAATTTGGCATGCAGGTAGATGTTATGACGTAGGCATCTGCTAAGAAAGGATTTTGATCAATTCTACCCCCAAGGGAATGAAATAGGGAATGAAAGTTTGTATGAAACTTTGTCAATTTTAAACCGATCGGGCTGAGACTTTGCATGCAGGTATAAGAAGAATCATAGATAAATGTCATTCTGTATAATACAAGCCTGAGAACAAAAACTGTAGTCTACACTTAAGCTCTACACCGAAGCGAAGCGAGGGCGGGCCGCTAGTTTTCTTATATTTATATAGTCTGCAGATTCTTGATTCGTTCCTTTTTCTGTGTTATTTTACATTATTTTTCGCACAATTCATTCCTTTTTATTTGTTTGATAAACAAAAGAGAATTGGGTACAAGATAAAAAATGCTGTGACCTGAGTTGAGTAAGAGCATCGGCGTCGCGTGGCGAAGACTGAGCACCGCCATTACGCGCTGCGCGCTGCGGCTGAGTTCTGGCCGACACTCGATACGGCTGCAATGCGATGCTGTTATACAGCCCATAGCTGTATAGATCGCCTCTGTCACGAGAGAATACGACTCACATCTTTACAGATGTACTGGGCAATTGTTGAGTGAAAACAGGTCGTGTCTGCAATATGAGAATACAATAATAATAAAAAAATAAATATTTCCAATACACACCAATTAGCCTAACCCCAAAGTAAGCACTGTAAGGCATATAAAAGCATATTTATATAAAAATACATTTTAAACATCAATGACTGGAGTACAAATGCTCGTATTCATCACACAAACATCTGCCGCCGCCGGGATTCGAACCCGTGACCTCTCGAGTCGGCGACACCATGAAACCCGGCGTACAAACCACTCGGCCACGGAGGTCGTCAAATAGATACCCCAAAGATATGTAATAAATTTATTTTATAAGCATTTAACTGCTAGATTTATAAATCAAAAGATATCTAACTCTCGGGTAGGGTGAAGGTTCAAGTTCCATCTGTAGCGTGGACCGCGTGGAATTTTCCCTAGTAAATCGACGAGCATTTGTACTACAGTCATGGATGTTCAGTATGTATTTCTATATAAATATACTTATATAATATGTACAGTATATGTATTCTATCCGTTACCCTAGCATCCCATAACACAAGCCTTATAGTGCTTACTTTGGGGCTAGGCTAATTGGTGTGAGTGTCGGAAATATTTATTTATTTATTTATGTTTTCCTTATGTCCCCTTTCAGTATGCGAGTAACGTTTATGGCATTACAAAAGCACTTTACCAACCAAAGCTCAGTTCAGTACAGTGACTAAACAACAAATGGTGATTCTGTACGCCCTCTCGATGCGTTTCAGAACAATTCACTTTGTAGTCGTTCCAGTGATGAAATGGATCGTAGATTGTGGCAACTGCACTCTGTATGGTGAACGATTCGCAGAATATTCCTTTGTCATATAAATCCTGTTTAGGCGTTACGGGATATCGCCTATATTGCTTGCTGCAATATATAAACTACTATATACCTATTTCTCAATGGTATATTTTAAGAACAAACAGCATGGGATTATCAATTTTTAAAAAAATATTTTTTATTACGTGCAGAGAATTGGAAAGGAGAATATTAATAATAAAAATGACAGCCATTGCTTATTTGCATGAAAAAACTTTAGAAATTTAGCACAATTTATAAAATCATGCGTGATAGGCTGACAATATTTTTCCTTTGTTTAAAGATAGACAAGGAGTATGGACTGAGCAATGGGTACTCGTATACATTTTCTCATCGGTTTAGAAAGAAAGAAAGCGATTGTGCGGCTCAAAATCTTTACATTAGACTTCTTCCCGCTCGCTTTGTCTCTCGCACACTCTACCCGAGAAGCTGAATAGGCAATGCTCACCCCATTCCACTCTATGCTTATTGTTTTACTACATAGCTGTTAACGGGATTGTTACCATGTACCTTGTTTTTTATGAGTCTCCGATATTTCGGCACTGTTGCAAACGCCATGATCACGGAGTAATTGAAGTAATTGCGGGTAGATGTTATTGGCAGACATATCGGTCTACCCTCTGACGTCGTCTTATACTGCGCTCGATACCCCTACTACTGGTCACATTCTCACTATTCACTCGCACTTGTTCCCTACACACAATACTCATAGTATCAGATTGCGGAACGACACTTTTTTGACTTTTGCGGTTTTTACACATACGCACCACTGGATTCCATTTGTATGTGTAAAAATCACAAAACTAAAAAGAGCGCAGTAAAAGACGACGTCAGAGGGTAGACCAATATGTCTGTCAATAACATTTGCCCGCAATTACTTCAGTTACTCCGTGATCATGGCGCTTGCAACAGTGCCGAAATATCGGAGACTCATAAAAAACAAGGTGCATGGTAACAATCCCGTTAATAGCTATAATGTCAGTGACCATGAAAGTTTAAAACAATATATGGTTTTACTTGCATTATATTTCTAATGGCTTTCACAAAGTGACGGAAATCAGGTTCTTGTGCTTGAAGTAATGCACAACAGGAAATGAGACATCGTTATATCTATAGCTCGCTTGCCTCTGGAAACTGTTTAAACTTAGCTAAGCGCTTGTTGAATTGTATCTGAATAGGATGGAAACTATATCCGACCGGCCACTGCCTGGGGGTAGCTTTTAAACTGCGTCTCAAGTACAGTGAATTTGAGGGTAGTGCCTGTTCGCACCAAACTTTGGACAATGAGAATAATTGCATCGAAATAGGTGAGCTTAAGGGATAATTGACGACCTCCGTGGCCGAGTGGTTTGTACGGCGGGTTTCATGGTGTGGTTCAAATCCCGGTGGGATCCATCCAATGTTTGTGTGATGAACACGAGCATTTGTTCTCCAGTCATGGATGTTTAATAAAATAAGGGGGTCAATGCGCAAGTCCGTGCACTGGAAAAGATTTTTTCATTATGATGTTATACGTATATTCTAATGAAAAATCCAATCAGATACATAAAAGAAAAAACAAAAACGAAAGCAAATATTACGTTATCCGACTTGATGAGGTAAATCGCATAAAATCGCTCACCTGAATTAATCGGTGACCTACATATATAAATTCTCGGTCTTATTCATTCGGAAATTCGCATTCATTTGCTTTGAGCACCCTTGGCCATAAACAAAACGAAACAGCGTAGCCAACGCATCATTAACTGTGTAATGCTTGCTAATTTTCAATGTGCCGCAAACTGATTTACATAATTAATTCTCTTACCCACACACTGGTAACGTGAAATATTAAAACTGCGGTTGTATCCATTCATTTGAATTTCTAAATTTGCTGAATGGAATGTTTTGCAATGAGATAGATCACAAATATTACTATTATTTGAGACGGAGTTTCATTGCGACTTGTTCGATGGAATTTATTAACACTCCATTCATATACTCGTACATTTGTAACATTCGGTATGAAGACTCATGCATTGTGTTGTCATATTAAATAAGGCATATACCACATAACTTTTATTTATAATGATCATTAAGTAAATACAAAACATCGGCGTAACAGAGTGCAGTTATTACATTGATAGACAAATATATAAATTAAAAAAAGTATGATATGTAAATTTGACACTGACGGTACGGCTGGTCCACAGGTTCAAAGTCGCTCAGCGCGCTATGGAAAGGGCTATGCTCGGCGTTTCTCTGAAGGATCGCATCAGAAATGAGGTAATCCGACAGAGAACCAGAGTTATCGACATATCCCACTGGATAAGCAAGTTGAAGTGGCAGTGGGCTGGCCATATTTGCCGAAGAACCGATAAACGTTGGGGTAGACGAGTTCTGGAGTGAAGACCGCGTCTAGGCAAACGTAGTGTAGGGCGTATTCAGGCACGATGGAGTGACAATTTGCGCAAGGTGGCTGGCAGGAGCTGGATGCGAGTAGCCCAAGATCGATCTGAGTGGCGTGCATTTGGAGAGGCCTATGTCCAGCAGTGGACTAAGATAGGCTGTTGAAGATTGATGATGTAAACTTTGAAAAAAGGTGTAGACAATATAGGAAAAAAAATAAGATAAAATTATAGTTGCCTGAAAAACTAACTCGAACAATTTCCATGCACATTGCAAAATTCATATGATAAATGCTATTGAGCAATAATGCACGAGTGACGCTGTGACAAAAATATATGTGAACTGATTAATTTAAGAATAGGGTATTTGCCAGGTTTTAGAAAACGATCTCACGTTATTGACTAATGTTTATGGAGTCCGTAAAAAGGATATTCATCATTCTGTTGTGTATTTCAGTAAAAATAACCAAATCAAAAACTCCATTTTCAAGTTGCCGCGAAAACTTTTCTCTTGACAATATAGCGTTTTACTAGTGTGTGACGTTACACGACTGTTATGAAA
Organism: Chilo suppressalis; assembly: GCA_902850365.2. NCBI lineage: Eukaryota > Metazoa > Arthropoda > Insecta > Lepidoptera > Crambidae > Chilo > Chilo suppressalis. The sequence goes on from OU963894.1 coordinate 4,189,615, forward strand.
ACGTCAAACGATACAATGTAATGTCATTTTAACCGGAAGTTTACTTGCGTGTGACGTCATTTTAGGCTCCGCCAATCCCAAGCGTTTTGGGTCACGTGACAATGGATAAGAAAACTATTATCTTTTTCGTTAGTTTTTAGTAAAATCATGAATTTTTGAAGTTATACTTCTTTAGGCGCGTTATGAAAAAATGATGAGAGTGAAATTTTTAGATGCGCGCGCATCACTGTAACCCAAAAGTAACAGCATGAAGTTGGCCGCGGGCGCGTTATGAAAAAATCATGTGAGTGAAATTTCGAGTTAATACCACTTAGTGGTTAATAATCCACCATTATTAGACATCTGTTCGAAAGGTACTTTGAACGATCCACGGAGCTCCTTAAGATGATCGCGTTGTCAAAAACAATGTTGGCACGCTCGTCGCCTCTGATCACTGTTTTCATATTTATAATATTTATCCACATGTTTCTAGTTTCTATATAGACACAACGTGTTTTAGTTACTTACAAGTGCTAATTACATATGGACTAATAACTTAAATTCAGAAGTGATTTTAATTGAATATTTTGAATATTTATTTAATTTTTAAAATTAAAACTGAACTCAATTGACTGTGTTAACTATCCTTTTCCAGTCCTTTTATTATTTTATTGTAATTATTAATTATTTGCATGCAATTAAAAAATATTTTTAATGATGCTAAAGAAGTATAACTTCTCACGCGCGTACATAAGTTACACGCATCCATTTTTTGTTTGTAAAAATAGTAAAATCCCCTGCCAATATTCATTTTAAACACAGATGCTAACAATTGGCACTTTATTTTTAATACTGTCAAATACCCTATTGTTACTATTACGTTTTCAAATAAATTATTAAATTTGTGGAAGCATTCATAAATTGGCGCGAGTGAAATCACAATTTTATTAAGTACGGGGGTTTCTCAGAAGCTCAGCGAAGTTATTCGAATAGTTCACAAACGCAGCTCCAGTTTGTTTGACGCTGCACCAATTAAATTTGCTTGAGGCAAGCATTGGAATGCAATTAAAAATTTATTACCAAGATTTGCAGCCTCGAGTGCGTTCGTGATATTTATTAATGTATAAATGAATTGCCGAGCCTGATTTAAAAAAAAAAATCAAATTTTTTTTCGTTTTATATTAGCAATATAATTAGTATGCACTAAAATAATAGATTCTTGAAATATCTAATCGAAATTATAAAGTCCTTTTCTTAACCATAAAATAATTAATTAATTCAGTTAATCCATCGAGGGCTAATGGATATTGAAAACATTGTGGCAAACTAAATGTCTCCCGTGGAATATTATATCTAAATTATTAATAAAATCCATATTTTATTTTAAAGTGGAAGTTAGCTCAGTCTGTCATTTATGCTTTCATGAACGCTTTCACTTTTACTTAAAATGAATTCGTATTGAATATTTACTGTATTTCCATATTTACTGTAAATCCATAATCATTGATGTGTGTTAACATTTCCAACTAACAAATCAAAGTCGATTAATAACTTTAAATTTTTGTGATAAGTAGGAAGAAACTTTATGTTTTAAGTCTTTCCATCATTATAAAGACTAAGTGTCGCCGCACACGGGCCACACGCCACAGCCACAAACGCCGCCACGAGAAGCTAGAAGCGGCTACTAAAGTGGCTGAAGCGCGCGACAGCGGCCGACTTAATTAAGGGAGAGATAGATATGCCGGTGGCGGCGTTTTGTGGTTGTGGTCGGTGGCCCGTGTGCGGCAACACGAAATTATTTAATATTGACTACATTATTTCTGTAGTTGAATTTCAGTGATATTTAACAATTAATATTAAATATATTTTTTACAAATAAATATTTTTGGTTAATAATTAATTGAATATTTTTTAAACTTACACTAATTGTCCTAGCGCCAAAGTATGCACTGTAAGACTTGTGCCGTGGGATACTAGTTTTTGTTCTATGAGTACTAGGGTAACGAATAAACGCGGAAGAATCCCTAAACGGGGATCCCGCGGTTTCGCACTAAGCAGCTTAGAGGGTATTCGCAGGGTTTTTAGTGGATATTATGCCGTAAAGCGCCCGTAAGAGTTACGGGGTCCTCAGTGGGCAGCCACTGCGGGGGCTCGTAAGGTTTGCGGGAGCCAGGTGTGATGTCCATTCGGCGGTGTGCCTCTTAAAGGCGCCGTGGTCTGTAAACAGAGTTTTTGCCTGCGTCACAAAAAAAGAGTAACGAATTGAAATACATAATATACTTATTAATGCACAGATATTATTAGATCCTTCTTTTTAAAATTGGACATGGACTTTACATAAATCGGAATATTCTATTAGGTTCTTTATAGTTTCTCTCACCCTGGGTTATTATGGTCATTATTGTATATATATTTTTTTGAGAAACTATTTTTATTTTTCTATTAATTAAAAAACATCATCATTTTTGTGGACCTCCGTGGTCGAGTGGTTTGTACGCCGGGTTTCAAGGTGTCGCCTACTCGAGAGGTCCCGGGTTCGAATCCCGATGGGGGCAGATGCTTGAGTGATGAATACGAGCATTTGTACTCCAGTCATGGATGTTTAATACGCATTTCTTTATAAATATACTTTGGTATATGTATTCTATCGGTTACCCTAGTATCCCATAACACAAGCCTACAGTGCTTACTTTGGCGATAGGCTAATTGGTGTGAGTGTTGGAAATACTTACTTGTATACTTATATTTATATTAGGAAATACTAAACACACATTCAGATCTAGATATCATTCGAAAAAAGTGTAGTGCCTCAAACGTAGGGATTAATCGTATATAACGAAACGACTAGCAAATTCACGGTTGATTAAATACATCGAGAGTTCATATCACACACGAAACTGTCATAAAAAAATCTACGCTCGATACAAGCTCGTACATACGTCTCGAGACGAGTTTCGCTTGACAAAGGCACATAAAAATAGATGGGCCGTATAGTCATGCTCACAGCAAATGGCACGTGTATACGGCTCGGAAGACTGTTTTATATATCTTACACGACAGTTCTTTGTCCACTGCAAAGAGAAGAAACATATCGAATAAGTACATATTTTTAACGAATATTCGGTTACTATTCAGTATTCGGCCTATTCGGCTGCTTTTATTATATTCGGCCGAATACCGAATACTTAAATATTATATTTTGTCATAGAGAAATAATTGGTAAAATGAAAAATTACGTATATATTATATCTATATTTTCATTTCTGTTATATAATCATTTCAGTAGTCATTGGTACATAACACAGGTACATAATCATCTTTTGAATTGGAAAAATGGAGGATTCTATGTATTTAAATTATTGTGGTAATCAAAATTTAGAAGGGAAAAGTTCTCATTTCTTTTATAATCATTTATTACGTAGTCATTGGTACATAAAACAGGTACATAATTTAATCATTTTCTGTATTAAAGAAGTTAACAGTTTTTAAATCATTCACTCATGTGATGAATGGTTACATAATAGCAATAATTTAAAGTTTTCGCACCGTTTTTGGCCATATTATCTCAAAAGTTGGTTTTGTCATTTAGCCGCATTTTAACTTGAGGACGGCAGATTAGAACAAAACAAAAAAGCGCAAAACAATCACGTCTGAACGAGTTTTAGGCGCTAAAATCCAGCCGAATACTTTTGCCTAATATTCGGCTATTCGGTCAGGGGCCACGCCGAATATTCGGTATTCGGTATACTGCAGAATATACTATTCATCGCAAGTCTTTTATTTATGAATACAAAGGCTGGACCAAAAGAGTATTTAGTGATTCTGATTACGAAATTACTAAAGCAGCAATCTCTTGAACGCTAAAAAGTGAATTGAACCTGGCCTCTGCAGAATCACTAATCTAATGATTGAAGTGATCAACCCATTATAAATAACTCTGTTTGTATTTATACTGTGTGACACAGCAATCAAAATGCAGGTGAACAATTAATGTATAATTTCACATTATGTAATGAAGGGTGACTTCATGAATCATCTCTGAAGTCATTTTTCAACTTGACGACTCTGTAAATGATAAAACAGGGAGAAAAAAACAGCCCTTGCTGAGTTTCTTGCCGGTTCTTCTCAGTACAAGGTCTCCCGCCGTAGATTTACGAACCGATGGCGTAGCTTCTAGACATTCATATGTGCTTGTAACAGCCTAAACTGAATAAATGATTTTGATTATGATTATGATTATTGGTATGATTGTACATGATAAATAGTTTATAGTACTTGTTATATGTGTGCACATTGATAAAACCCATAATAATTAGTGTATACCTATCTTAAAATATAATTGTGTAGTCCTAGCCTTAACTATATTTTTTGCTATTTCCTAATTGTTTTTCTTCATATTTATATTACAGCGTCAGCAGATTTATTTTCACATACGTTGAATCGCTGACACTGCAACACATATCAGTCCAATATTTAATTTTATCAGATTCATTATTATATCAACCGGCCTCCATCGCGGAGCTGCCAATAGTTGTACCTATAGGGTAAGTTATAAAATAAAGTATTTTTTTAAACTCCTACCTCGGCTCCGCTTTAACTTACTGTAGGTAACAATGTACTTAAGCAATTTATTGTTCAAGTTAATTTACCACAACAAACGTGGGGTTAAAAGAAATTAGCTAGGTATTTCCGTTTCAAATGGCGAAACTTCTAATTGTTACACTGTTCTCTGCTACACTGCAAATGCTAAATTTTAACGAGTTCAGCAGTTCACTTATGCATACAAATCAGTGGGCATCAGTAAATCTTGTGGCTAATCGCAGCGGCACTCATGCAGGGCTGAGAGCACAAAGCAAATGCAATCCCATTTGGAGTCCTTTATGCAGCTTACTTAATAGTTTCTTAATTACTGCTAATCTTGCTGTGCAGTATCTACCTTGTAATTTGCTCGGCGCAAAATGCAACTCACGGTAAGTTAAAGCGAGCGGTGCGAGCGGCGCTGAGTTTATCCTCGTCGGGTTTTCGGTACACTTGATTAATAAGAGCAGGTTTTGAGAAGGGGAATTATGTGTCTTGCAGATTTTGATGAATACAGATATTTGGACGTGTTTGATGTTAATATACTTTTTGAAATTAAACTATATATGAGTTTTTATTTAATTTTGTGGAGCTACCTTCGAAAGACTTTTATTGAGCGTTCGGTTATTTCATTGAAAGATTTTAAAATTTTATTGTCTATGTATGAATTTATTAGTTAATTTAGTTAATAAAGCACTTTATTTAAAATTCTTTTTTGTAATTTTAAGGTAATTTATTTGAACCTAACTACCGTAAACTACCACCGGTTCCAAAATTGGGAGACCTTTCTGAGAAGAACCAACGAAACAAACTCAGAGAGGCTTTCTATCTCCTTCTTATGTTAAATCATGAAAACAAAAAGGACTAATAGTATCTGTTGTTCTTGTAGTGTGTGCTCGGGGTTGGGATTTTATCTCTTGTATAATGGGTACCCAAGCTGGTGGTATATACCAACCATATTCCCTATTGAAATTTAGATATTTTTTAATCTCAATAGCCTCGCGTATCATTCTAGGAATAAATCGTTGCTCAATTGCAAGGATCTGTGGTTTATCAAATCTAATGTAATGGTTTGGTCCCCCTAATGCTTTCACACTCTGCAGAAGAAACAAATATATATATAATTCTTTCTTAGGTTTTCATACACACCACTCATTAAATTAAACAAGTTGCAACGGTATAGATTGCACTATACTTTGTTTTATTAAATTATTTGTTCGTGATATAATATTTTATTATGAACAGGTGTACAAATAGTTATCTAAAGTAAGAATGAAAAGCTACATATAGATCGGTTCCAATCAAGATATTAACTTAAATCAATAAACATAAAAAAAGTTTGTTCCGCAATCATGCAAAAGAGTCAGGTAAAACTAGGCACATATAATCTTAACAATCAATCATAATCAAAATCATTTATTCAGTTAAGGCTGTTACAAGCACTCGTGAATGTCTTGAAGCTACGCCATCGGTTCGTAAATCTACGGCGGGAGACCTTGTACTGAGAAGAATCGGCAAGAAACTCAGAAAGGGCTGTTTTTTCTCTCCCTGTTTTATTATTTTCAAAGTCGTCAAATTGAAAATTGACTTCAGAGATGATTCATGATGTCAACTTTCATTCTTCTTCTTCCAGTGCCTCTTCAATCCTGAAGGTTGGCCGTTAGCTTCCTGTATGTATTTCTATCAGCAGCCAGCCGGAACAGCTGTTCGACGGAGGCAATATCGGTCCACTCCCGGATATTCCGGAGCCATGACTTCTTTCTTCGCCCAGCACGTCTCTTTCCGTCCACTTTGCCCATCATTATCAACTGCAGCAGCTATATCTATCGTTCCTGAGCACGTAGCCAAGATATTCCATCTTGCGCTTTTTGATAGAAGGCAACATTTTCCGGTACATATGAACGCACTGAAGCACGGTTTCGTTCCTGACCCTCTGCGTCCAACTAATGCGTAACATGGGACGGTAGCACCACATCTCGAATGCCTGTAGGCGTCTTGTAGTGTGCTCTTTCAGGGTCCACGTTTCGCAACCATACACTTTCATTACAACTTTCATTAAATAATGTGAAATATACATTAATTGTTCACCTGCATTTTTATTGCTATCTATTGATTTTATTCATTTATGAGATATGTATTTAGTCTAGTTTAGTATTCTCTTGTCTGTGGGGGTTTATGGCGCTGAACGCTGAAATACAGGCATTACCTAGTTCAGCAGCAGAGGCTAATAAATTATACTTTCTGTATAACTAGTGCTAAGTTTGTTACGTAATCTTACTGTACTGACTTTTTTGGTCAATAAATCTTATTATTATTATTTGTAGAGTGTTTTTCTTCTTAGCTCTTTGACTGTTTTTACTACAATTACGGACTGAAACCAAGTAAGTGCAGCATGTGTTGTGGTGCTATGTGGACATGTTTTTAAAATTGCAGCTTTTTGGAGGGTGATATAGAGGGTTTCTTTTAGGTTTATTAATTTAAGGCTATGGGGAAGGTGATTTGGAATGACGCCTGTTGTAGAGAGGACTATTATTATTATTATTTTTTTCTCAGCTCGAGGCTGGTTTTAAACAATCTGTACGGGCTGTGCCAAATATCAGATTGAATCTATAGTTTATTCCTCACTTAAAAACTTTCTAACTATTCTACAACTATTTGAGATCGCTGCTTTTTGCATTGTGATGTATGTATTTTTTGGGAGATCTAACGTTTTAAGACTAATGTGTAGTTGATTTGGTATAATTCCTGTGCTCGAAAGTACCAGAGGAACGATGTATACTTTCTGGAGTTTCCATATCCTAAGAATTTCTTGTTTGAGTTCAGTGTATTTATTATTATTATTATTGCTATGTCACACAGTATAAATACAAACAGACACAGAATCTTAATATCTAAAGGATACGTTTTATAAACTATTTAAGTATTAGGTTTCTATAGCATTCTTAACAAAAACGAAATACCGGACTTCTTCTGTAATATCCACGGGTAGGGATTCTGTCATTTTTTACTTCCTAATGGAATTTTTGCATCCTAAAATGAATTCAGTTAAGTGTCGCCGCACACGGGCCACCGACCTCAACCACAAAACGCCGCCACCGGCATATTTCTTGTAGTTTTCATACATTTTATATGGACTCGCCACACACGGTCCGCCGGTGACCGCTACATGCTACAAATCGTCGTTGCTCGCTTCTTGTGGCCCGCACCGGGCACTTAATGCACCGATACAAAACGCCGCCACACGTCAATCGGCCGCTCTCACGCGCTTCAGCCACTTTAGTAGCCGCTTGTAGCTTCTCGTGGCGGCGTTTGTGGTTGTGGCGTGTGGCCTGTTTGCGGCGACACTAATGGTTTCCGTGGACGAAGTCGTAGGTGAAGTTTAGTTATTTATATAACCACTTTATAATTAGACTTTTACTATTTCTTCAGCAACTGGCGCGCATTCTAAATTTTTCTTGCGGAACGTAAAAATAGCTAAAATGTCTGAAGCTTTAATAACTCTCGCAGAATGTCAAAGCAACGTCTTAAGCAACGCTTTAGAATTATTTCAATTTTAATAATTTATTTATTAGTTGGAAAGCGCCTTGGCACTTTGCGAGCGCGTTGCCAGACTTCCTACCTACCAATTAACCCGCACTCAAGCGACTTCAAACATTAACCTTTTTTTTGCTTGACACAAGCTCCAAGTTAAGGTGGAAACGGTATGGTATATATATCGATAAATTTTATTAACATCATGTGAATCCACAAATTCACGCAGCCCAAACATTCCATTTAAAGGAATATAAATCACGATTTATTGATTATTACATTAGTCTTGAAGTTACGGATTCTTTATAGGCCACGGAGTTGACAAGTTTAAGTAGTGTTCTGGTGACCACGTATGTAACATAATGTTTCCTTATCTTATTTTTCGAAATTTGTATCCTTTAGGACAATAAAACTTAATTTTATTTTTTTAATATAAATAATGAATATTTCCAATATATTCCCATTTTCACATTTACAACAATTATTATAATAAATAATCAATGATGTAAATGTGAAATTTTGTATGTTTTAGTTTGTATGTTTGCTAATTAATGCACGCAAAACTACTGGACGAAATTGGATGAGCTTTGGTCCACATATAGTTTATGACCTGGATCGAGATTTATGATCTTTTTATCCTGGAAAAATGTTCACAAAACTAAAGTAAACGCGGACAAAGTCGCGGGCTGCCGCTAGTCAGTCATATGCCGTAACTATTCCGTTTACCCTCGTAGCTCCATATTAAACCTACTCCACTGCGTTACAGTGACACAAATTGTTGCTGGCTCATTTTGTCGTGCATTAGTTTTTAGTTGAAACAGGAACAGTCACGCGAAATAACTTCATTTGCCGCAGGTAATTGCCTTTTAAGTAGCTGAAGAATAACCTTTCCGTGGCGGTGTTAGTTAGAGGCGACGAATTGATGAAACGCGCGACTTTATTACGAACACGTATAAATAATTTTCTATAGGGGCAGCGTAATTTCTCAAGCTTTCTTACGCAACTAACAAAATTACTTTCTTAAAAAATGAAAGTAATTTTGTTAATTCTGAGTCTCGGTTTTTAGTCACATTTTTGTTGTCATTTTAAGGTCACGTTATCCTTAAAAAAATAACACTTAAAAACGTATCGGGTATCACATACAATATCAAATTATTTTTATTTAATAAGGATGCAATCAAGCCATCTAATAAACTTTATATTTACCCAACATTTTGCCAGCTAAATTAAGAATGTTTGACCAAACCCTTATGCGAGCGAGAGTATATTGTGACGAGTTTTTTGCGTCACGCAATTCACTCTGTAATTGTTTCCATGGAAGTTTTGAGTTTGCGTCACACGAAGATGCAAAGTGTGTTGTGACTCAATTTGAAAGTAAATTACCCGACTGTGATATGAATCGCGTATTTTATGCCGGCTTACGATCTTTTTAAAAAGGCTTTATTATAGCACCAGATTTGACTTCATTCAATGCTGGTATTTTATGAAATGAATTAAGTCTGGCTAACTTATTTGATAATTGTGAATTCGATAGCAATTTCTCATATTCAATTCCTAAAGAGTATTGAGTCTAAAGTATGCTCTCAAGTTTACAAATTGCATATACAATTAGCCATGTGAAGTGTTAGCATAATGTCGAATCAAATAGTAAATTTAATGGATTTAAATGGAGAAATAATTTAATTACAAACCCGTAAAACGTTAAAATAGTCAGTAACAATGTAAGTTTTAATGAATTTTAATAAAAAAAAAAACAAAAATACTTTCTTAAAAATGAAAGTAATTTTGTTAATTCTGAGTCTCGGTTTTAGTTACATTTTTATTGCCATTTTAAGGTCACGTTATCTTTTAAACAATAACACTTAAAAAACGTATCGACAATCGCATACAGTATTACATTATTTTTATTTAATAAGGATGCAATCTGGCCATCTAATAAACTTTATTTACCCAACATTTTGCCAGCTAAATTAAGAATGTTTGACCAAACCCTTATGCGAGCGAGAGTATACTGTGACGAGTTTTTTGCGACACGCAATTCATATCTAGTTACATTTTCATTTTTTTAAGCATAGTAACTTGCAGTTAATTGCTAGTTAACATCTAGCGATGTTAATCTCTATTTCAAAATCGTGGAATGGAATGCGTTATAAAGACCCCATTGCTAACAGTTTTTAAATAGTGACTTCTTGACTAAATCACGAATTCAATTCATAACACGATTATGAATGTTAAAGTAAGTCTTGAATAACTAACCCACTTAAGTAGCTGCATTACACAGCATTGAACTTTTGACTTAAAACATAAAAAGAAAAAAAAATACACTATTATTGAAAATTAAGTCTGCCGTAAATGGATTTTATCGAAGGCCCCGTTGTTTCATCCGCATAGCTAAGATGCTAGAGAAGATGGAGGAGCTCGATGGCGCAAGTGGTTAGCACGTTCGGCTGCGATCGTTTAAGTTCAGCAACTTTCGCAGTGGTCGGTCATTGGATGGGTGACCAAAAATTTACTATCTCGAGCTCCTCCGTGCTTTGGAAGGCACGTTAAGCCGTTGGTCTCGGCTGCATCTGCAGTTGTCAGCACCTGCCAACATGCACTGCACCCGCGTGGAGGGTCATGGCCCAATCTCCCTATTCCAACCATAGGGAAGGCCTGTACCCCAGCAGTGGGAACATTAATAGGCTGATGATGATGATACTAGAAAAGAAATTATCATTTGCTAAAATTTATACAATTACTATGTATTTACCGTAACATTAACTATAGCCAAATTTAACTATAGTTTGAACTACGCAGCCCTAGATTCCCTAATAGTGTAGTTTTGATACTAGAAAATGTTAGATGATCTAATCTAACATTTTCTAATATCAACACATAACATGAAAATAACATTAATTTGGCTAAATAGTTTAGACCCAGTTCTGCCGCACAATATATCGAACACGATAGAGATAAATTCAACTGTAATAGGTTCTATAAAGTTTCTTATTATAACTTGATGTTGTTACTAACTTTACTTCGATTTTCGTTGAAGTAACCGTTGAAATTTTCGCAGCTATTCTATTTTCGTTCAAAATACACTTTATCGTGTTTAAACTTACAATAGAAGCGCCAAAAAAATAACAAGAAAGTTTCAGTTTGACGTTTGAGCTACGTGGGCATCGTTCCTAGCCGCATACATATTCTGTGTAGCTTAAATATTTTTCGTTCGGAGCTCGATCGAAAAATAAATTGATTAATTAAAACGAAAACAATCTATACACTGACCTGCAAAACTCAACATAAGATTAAATAAAACTAGTTTTAACGGGTTAATGCACGAACTTTATTTATTTATTGACGTTTCGCAGCCTTTTCAAAAAGTCTTTTGAAGGCTAGCTCGACAAAGTAAATAAAAAATCATTATTCTGACGATGCAGACCTAAAAACGCTGTGAAACGTCAATAAATAAATAAAGTTCGTGCATTAACCCGTTAAAACTAGTTTTATTTAATGAGTGATGTGCGTGAAAACCTAAGAAACAAATAAATGTCACATTTTAAAATATTCAATATTTTCTAAACTACAGAAGTTAGAAATATAAATTAAAAAACTGTCTAAAACAATCAAATAAAATTTTATCAGCTCTATAACATAACATATGAATTAAATATTTCCGTCAGTTCACCTGTGTGGTTTACGGTCCCAAGATGACTCAAAAAATAAACATTCAGTCTAGACAAGCACTTATGAAGGTCAAGAAGCTACGCCATCGGTTCGCAAAACTACGGCGGGAAACCTTGTACTGAGAACAACCGGCAAGAAATTCAGCAAGGGCTGTTTTTCTCCCTGTATTGTCATATACAGAGTCGTCAATTTGAAAAATGACTTCAAAGATTTTTCTGAAGCCACCTTCCATTACATCATTTAGAATAAAGATATATAGTAACAGTAAATTTTATAGTTATCTTTATATTTAGTATATAGGCAGCGGCATTAGATAGGTACCATATAACTGTTATGAAAAATGACTAATACCCATCAAATAATAAATTACAAGAAACACTATGTCTTTGCATTACGATCATTTAGATAATCATCAACTTTATAATAGCCCTTATTCACAAGAGTATTCTTAATCAGAGATTTAAATTTGGTCAGTGGAAGCTCAATCAAGTCGTGGGGTATTTTATTAAACATAGCCATACCGCAACCCAGAAATTAACCTCTGAAACATGAAACAGCAACCTTGTTCTTAACATGGCAGCGATACCTCGCTTTATAGTCAAACAAATACGTTGAGGAAAAAAAGCTACCAGATCCAATGATATCTTTAATGAATACATTAGCGGCAGGACTCCAAGGACCGTTGGTTTAATGATTAATGACTTGACTTAATATATATTATTTTAAACTTTAACGGTCACTAACATTATAGCTATTAACGGGATTGTTACCATATCCTTGCTTTTTAGGAGTCTCCAATATATCGGCACTGTTGCAAGCGTCATAATCACGGAGTAACTGAAGTTATTGCGGGTAGATGTTATTGGCAGACATATCGGTCTACCCTCTGACGTCGTCTTTTACTGCGCTCGATACCCCTACCACTAGTCACATTCTCACTATTCACTCGCACCTGTTCCCGACACACAATAATCGAACTCAAACTCAATAATAAATATTTTATATTCTGCCACAGTGAGCAAAGGTCTATACCTATATATTGTTTGAAACTTTCATGGTCACTAACATAATAGTAATATAAGTTATTTACGGGATTGTTACGATGTACCTTGTTTTTAGCGAGTTTCCGATATTTCGGCACTGTTGCAAGCGCCATGATCACGGAGTAACTGAAGTAATTGCGGGTAGGCTGTTATTGGCGGACATATCGGTCTACCCTCTGACGTCGTCTTTTACTGCGCTCGATATCCCTACCACTAGTCACATTCTCACTATTCACTTGCACCTGTTCCAGACACAGAATACTCATACTCAAACTCAATAACAAATATTTTATATTCTGCCACAGAAAGCGAAGGTCTATAGACAATTTGACGACTTACATCAGTACATACAATTTTTTCAGATAAATGCAAGGTTTATTGTTAGTTATAAGATTAAGACAGCGCACAGATTAGGTACGGAAAATATATTAATTAGTTATGAAATCATTCATTTTTCAACTTGATGACTCTGACAATATAGGGAGAAAAAAGCAGCCCTCGCTGAGTTTCTTGCCGGTTCTTCTCAGTACAAGGTCTCCCGCCGTAGTTTTGCGAACCGATGGCGTAGCTTCTTGACCTTCACAAGTGCTAGTAACAGCCTAGACTGAATTAATGACTTTTCATTTCATTTCATTTCATCACAATTGGCATGATTATATAGATTGTTACCCAATTTGACAGCAGGCTATCATTATCATAATGTATAAAATGAGAGACTGCTGCCCAATTTAGTTTCAAGTTTAGCTTTAAATTGTATGAGGTGTGCAAAGACGACCTCCGTGGCCGAGTGGTTGATACGCCAGGTTTCAAGGTGTTGCCTACTCAAGAGGTCCCAGGTTCGAACCCGATGGAGGTAGATGTTTGAGTGATTTTGCATTTGTACTGCAGTCATGGCTGTTAAATATGCATTTCCATATAAACATACTAATATATGTTTCAGTATATGTATTCTATCCGTTACCCTAGGATCCCATAACACAAGCCTACAGTGCTTACTATGGGGTTAGGCTAATGGGTGTGAGTGTTGGAGATATTATAATTGTTAAAGAACGCGCCAAAATGCGAAGAAAAGTTTGTTTTCAATGTCCTCGTAAACAATATCCTGTCAGCAAGGATCCAGCTTTGGCCTCAGGGTATATAGTCGTGGTGAAGTCAAATATTGAAAGTTGTTAAATAAAATCCCCCTGGGCTTAGTCCATCTGTACCCAGCCTAGGGGGGGGGGATCATGGGAATCATGACCCTCTGGATCCGCCCTTGCCTGTCAGTTTTTAAAAATGCAACCAAATACAGGTAGGTCTACTGGGAGTATAGTGATTTTAAGATCTTCTTAAAAAATCCCTCAAAACCATAAACCTCAAAAATAATAGCCAAAGAAAAAGAAATACTCCATAGTAGTTAGGGTCAAATAAATAAACTCAAAATTACAAAAAAGAATTTTAAATAAAATACTTTATTAAGTAAATTAAATAATAAATTCATACATAGACAATAAAACTTTAAAAATCAAACAATGAAATAACCGAACGCTCAATAAAAGTCTTTCGAAGGTAGCTCGACAAAATAAATAAAAGTTTGATTCTGACGACGTAGCCTGTAAAGGCTACGAAACGTCAATAAATAAATAAAGTTTCGTGCATTAACCCGTAAAAACTAGTTTTATTTAATACTCCATATTCAACCTGAACGATCTTACAGAATAGCACTGGCGCGCTTCATATTCAAATATAGTCCCGATTTCTCGTCAGTTTTATTCGTTTAAAATAACCCAAATCTAATATTGTGCGACGCCAACTGCCAACCTGGTGGAGTAGTTCCACCAGGTTGGCAGTTCCGCAAAGAAAACCTAAAACCGTTTCGTTGTTTGAGTTTCTAATATATCTTGCAGAAAAAGTTCAATTCGTAACAGTTTTTGTTACGCATAAAATGTGTAACGAAAACTGTTACGAATTGTTTTTTTTTCAATTCGTAACAGTTTTCGTTACACATCAAAAATCGAATTATTATTATAAAATATTTTTAGTAACAAGAGTTAACTTACCTCATATAGATATTTGAAGAATAACTTTAAAAACCAATATTGTGCCAAAAAATGTATGGAAATTGTTGTATGCACCTTAAAAAATAGTTCACATAGACTTGTAATACCCATTTGTTTTTCTTTTTATGTAATAACTAGTGGCCCGCCCTCGCTTCACTTCGGGGTA
Organism: Chilo suppressalis; assembly: GCA_902850365.2. Classification (NCBI taxonomy): domain Eukaryota; kingdom Metazoa; phylum Arthropoda; class Insecta; order Lepidoptera; family Crambidae; genus Chilo; species Chilo suppressalis. The sequence goes on from OU963894.1 coordinate 4,204,620, forward strand.
GAATTGATCAAAATCGTTTCTTAGTGGATGCTTATGTCATAACATCTACCTGCATGCCAAATTTTAGTCCGATCCGTCCAGTGGTTTGGGCTGTGCGTTGATAGATCACTATGCCAGTCAGTCACCTTTGAGTTTTACATATATAGACTAGCGGCCCGCCCTCGCTTCGCTTCGGTGTAGAGCTGAAGTGTAGACTACAGTTTTTGTTCTTAGGCTTGTATTATACACAATGACATTCATCTATGATTCTTCTTATACCTGCATGCAAAGTCTCAGCCCGATCGGTTTAAAATTGACAAAGTTTCATACAAACTTTCATTCCCTATTTTATTCCCTTTGGGGTAGAATTGATCAAAATCGTTTCTTAGCGGATGCCTACGTCATAACATCTACCTGCATGCCAAATTTCAGCCCGATCCGTCCAGTGGTTTGGGCTGTGCGTTGATAGATCACTAGTCAGTCACCTTTGAGTTTTATATATATAGATGACTGTGATATTGTTATTGGTGTGTCAAATAAAAAATAATAAATTATTAGGTCTTAATTTGTCCACAATCAGTATTAGAAAGTCATACCATACTACTAATTCTGGTATAATATCAGTACCTGTTTCTTTTTTTTTCTTCTCTTCCACCTTTGGTCTAAGAATCGAGGTTTCGTGCATTTCGAATCAATAGATTTGGTGTGAATGATTGAGGAGCTCGATGGCGCAGGTGGTAAGCGCGTTCGGCTGCGATCGTTGAAGTTAAGCAACTTTCGCAGTCATTGGATGGGTGACCAAAAATTTTCTCTCCAAAATCTCGAGTCTCCGTGCTTCGGAAGGTACGTTAAGCAGTTGGTCCCGGCTGCATCTGCAGGCGTTAGCATCCGCCAATCCGCACTGGGCCCGCGTGGTAGATCATGGCCCAATCTCCCTATTCCATCCATAGGGTAGGCTTGACCTTAATAGGCTGATGATGATGATGATGATGAATGATCGGAAAAACACTGTCCTAGTGATGAAACTTTCAATGCACCTATTTTGCTTGCATTCCAGCATGGATCTTGTATATTTATTCTTATATTATAGAGAGGATAGATTTGTTTGTTACAATTTAATAGGCTCCGAAATTACTGAACTGATTTGAAAAAATATTCGCTAAAGCGACCAACTTCATGCTGTTAAAATTTTGTGTTACAGTGATGCGCGCGCATCTTAAAATTTCACTCTCATCATTTTTTCGTAACGCGCCTAAAGAAGTATAACTTCAAAAATGTCATTAAAATATTCAGAAATATTATAGTAACTTTTAGTTATTAAGCTGTTTTTCAAATATTTTATTTTCAGTTGTACATTTTAAACTATTTGGTAGATGGTTGTATATTTCTATTAACATTGCATGCGGAGCAGACGAATACATCTTTAATGTCGTATTAGGTAATTTAAGTTTCTGTTTTCTGTCATACAGGCATGAGTTTCCATATTTATAAAACAAAACTTACCCAACATTTTTTTGATCATCGAACCTTGAAGACTAATGGAAATATTAATGAAATGGGAATCATAGCATTCCACGAATTAAGCTAATGCGGCCACCGAGCTCGTTAACTGCCAGTAATTAATGTATCGGATCCACGTATACTTCATATGGGAATTTAATAACCAGTCAGGGCGGTAGACGGTTTTTAATTTGATTAATACTTCTCCCTACACACTGTCTCCCTATAAATAAAACTGATACATTGATATTATTTGTCACACAGAACATGCCTACGAATAAAACAGGCCTTTTGACAATATAAAAAATCAAGTACCAATATTAGCATGTGTATTTACTAACAAAAATATTGAGAACGATTCCATTATTCTAAAAAAAGTTGATACTGCAACACGGTCTTCTTTAAGCGTCCACTCCATATTTAAAAATGAGTAAAATTCTAAAAAGTATACATTTTTATTTTCATGAACAATTCGAAATTCGAATTCAATAAACTTTTTTGTGGCCAGCATTCTAAAAGAAAAGTTTTTACTGTGTGGCAATACTTATGACCTGACTGTGTATTAACAAGAATATGAGAACGGTCCCATTATTCTAAAAAAAAAATTATTACATTACTAAAAATTATGAAAAAGATTTTTTTTATCTATTGTCACGTGACCGAAAACGTCTAGGATTGGCAGAACCTAAAATGACTTTTACTTTGACTGGAATTGACTTATATCTGGAAACCTTTTTGAACACATAATTTTTTTTTAGTCTTTTTGAGAATTGCAATAATCCACTTTTTATGGAGGTTCTGCTAATACACTAATAAATAACGTATGAACGTTTTATTTTTTATTATTTAACTGCTAGATGTTTAAAATCCACGCAGACCAGGCAGCAGGCGGGACTTGAACTCGCAAATTCATTTATCATCCATCCGGGCAAAAGTATTGACCATTTTGTTACCGCGGTCTTGATGGCCGTTTCGAATTTTCTCTAGCCCTTCTTAAGTTGCGGTTCGACGGCATGTGTTGTCGCGTGCATGGCCGCGACGCGCAAGGTAGCCAACTGTATGAGAACTCTAACGTTTGAAATTTAGCAGTGAGGTAATATGATACGAGGTAAAGAGAAATTACACTTTATGATCGAATAATAAAGCTGTACTTGCTGATCGGTCCAGTCGGCTGTTAAACAGTTATTATTCCACAATCAGCTTAATATATTTCTTGGTGATTCTACTAACATGTTAAAACACGTATAATGCGCCTTGATAACACGCTTCGTGTTAAGTTACCATAAAAATGCAATAGGGTTAAGTGCTTACTACATAAAGTACTAATGTGCTTGATGAAGAATCAGTGTTTTTTTATGTTTAAAGTACACGTGGATTGTGATAGGTTTTCGGATAGATTTCTCCTTTAACTAAGAATTCCTATTTTAAGACAGGTAGGGCATAGAGCATAGCATTACACCTAATCATTAAAGTACTGTGAAACGGGACAAATACTAGAGAGATTGTCTAAATTCAATTGTTAACTGCAGTATCAATCCGTACTGGGCGAGCACGCTTGGTGGGATTCAGTTCAAAAAATCTACTCGGTAGAGTTCTACAAAACTTACTCATTATCAAAAACACGATAGCCCCAAAAGGTAAATATTATTCTTATCTTTATCCATAAAACTAAGTACCTACCCATACCGTTAAAATTGTATTGTAGTTACGTTACACAGGCTTATTTCAAACTGTTTATTTAGCGAAGTAAGCATCGGAAATCTGTTTAGTTGGGTAACTTTAGAGATAACTAGTAAACGATAATTATAGGGACAATAACAGATAATTGCATTTATCTGAGCGGCTATAACAAGCCCATTTGTGGAATGTGAGGCAGCTAAATCGGTTCTATATGGAAATATCGTAATCACATTGTTGGTCTTAATTGCTTGTTTTTTTATAATAATAGATTTATGTATAATGAGATGCAATTGATAAGATTTTTTGGAGTTTACTCCTTAAGAATCGATTTGCATATATAAGGGGCCCGGTATGAGAAAAATGTGAGGAGTGAAATCTATCAATGAATGACCTCGTTACGTTTTTCCTGTCTACGCTGTAGCAGCCGTAGTGCTACACCGTAGCACAGTATCGTAGCGTACCTTTATTTATGCACATATGGAATTGACTATTGTCAAAAGTTTAATGTAAAATATTTCGTCGATTAGTTATAACAAATGTATATGAAATGAATAAATATATATTTATATATGTATATTATTTTCATTAATTTTTTAATTTACCCTTTCTAGAGTATCAATCTTTTTTAAGTTAAATAAACTCTTTTTGCGTCTGGTTAGACTATCGAACTTAAAAAGTAAACTCCAGTCGTGCGTCGGAGCTGACACACACAATTTTTTATTCCTGTATTTTTAGTTTGCAGTTTATGAAGACTCAGTGACACCATTTGTATTAGTACCTATTAGTAGGTATAAAGTGTTTAAAAATGAGTAAGACAGATTTCCTTAACGTATTATATGTTGATAGGTACTGAAGCTGAGAGCTAGTGGAAAGAAGAATGAAGGCTAGGAGTTTGCACGTAATGGATTTATTTACACTATTTTAAAGTAATAAAGAAAATATATGTTGTTTCTCTGTTTTTGCATACTGCCTTATGTTGTTTGTCCTCTCTTGCTGTAAATCGGCAGCGAAATTACTATTATTATTTTTGCAACATAAATACTTATTTAATTTATTATATATTTTATTTTAATAAAAACAAAGTCCTTTACATCTTAACCAAATTATAACTACCTTATGTCTAAGAACGTAAAAACTAGAAATAACTAAGAACTTAAATAATATACAATTTACAAAATATAAAATATATCACCCCCAGCGCCGCCGTCAGGAATGGTGCCCAATAGGCTGGCAGCATTTCCACGTTGGATAGCGAGGCTAATCCGTTGGCCGAGGTAGCTGCCAGCCTTTTGATCACCGGTTACCTCGGTGAGTCTCTTAGACAATTCCTTAAAGAAGGAACGAGCGCTTGGACCCCATGGTCCCATGGTCTCCACACCAAATGGCACAAATATGTAGCTCTCATTGAGAGCTGAATATTTGCGCCGCTTGGAGCACTCGGCGGAGGCCGCCGCCGCGCCTGCAGCCACGGAGGTACTACTTGTATGGCACGGAGCAAGCGTATCCACGCAAGTTGCGTCCCACTCAAGAGGACGACCCTGCTTCCAGGGAATGAGCGTCATTCCGTCAGATCTCTTGCCATCGTCTCGTAAGATGCCGCTGGGCTCTAGGACCGCTGGCACATTGACTGCGACAAGAGCTCTGCGGATGACGTCATTGATGCAGGCGTAACGGGAGACTCGACCAGCGCTGATTTGGCATGAAAGACCATGGTGTCCCAACTCACCGACGCGAGTTCCGCAACGACAACGATGGGGGTGATTGGTCTTGACGCCGAGTCTGAGTGAAATTGCTAGTGATAGAGTGCTTCTGTCAAGCACAGTCCCGATATTGGCTGAAGGAAGAGCTTGCAGCCAGTAACCAGACTCTACTTGAAAGACCGCTAGGAGGCGAGCACGCTCAGCTGCGTTTTCAGAGGAAGCTAAAAGATCACATCCATTGCCTCTGTGAAAATAACGAGGAAGGTAGATCTACTCCCGGGCATGCCCTGCACCAAGCATTCCTGGCCTCTGCAAGGTGAGCCAGCTCCACTACGCCTAAAGAAGGACATAGTATTTTATTAAAAAGCTCGGCTGTACCATTTGCAGAAGACAGAAAAGCGGGAAGGGCAATATGTGAAATATGGCGAGTACCAAGTCCTCCGAAACGAACAGGGAGAGAGGCCTGCTTCCAGGCGTTATCAGAAAATGAACAATTTAGAATTTTCGAAAGTGTATCCCTGAGCGAACTGTCAATAGATGACAGTAGCCCCGGAAAAATCCAAAAATGAGTACTACGTAAAAAATATATGAATTTGGGGGCAAAAGCGCAAAATCGTATTAAATACAAAGCCATGTGAGGATTAATTTTTAACATTTTTTCGGAGGACTGCTGAAATTTAGAAATTTGTTCATCAATAAAAATAGGAATAGCATCGTCAAATACTAGGGTAGTAGGCAGAGTGATTTATTATCTAGAATTTTAATATTAGGAGCTAAAGCCGAAAATTCGGTAATAATGCGTTGTAACTGATCCTGTGAAAATTTTGATTCTGGAATAAATAGTTCGCATTTTGAATAATTTAGATCAAGGCCAATATTTTTAAATTTATCAATATTTATGTGAAAATCTGAAAGAACAGTTGAAATATCGCCAGCGATAGTTCCGTCATCAAGGTACCACACATTAAATTTTGAATTTAGCGAATCAATAATAGGTTGTATTGCCAAACTAAAGATAGCGGGCCCGAGAGGATCGCCTTGCTGACAGCCAACAGATGAATGCAACAGGTTGTTTTTAAAAATAAGTTTAGTCGGTTCGCTGTAGCATTGCCAAAGATAATTATAAATAGTGGGAGTTTTTTCTTTAATTACTGTAAGCTAGGCACCTCTATCTACGGAGTTGAAGGCATTCTTGACATCCACCTTCAGCACCACCTCCGCAGCGTCAAGTGATAGTAAGGTGCGAAGAGCGTGAACGGCTGCTTCACAACCACTCTTGACGCCAAAACCAAGCTGCACCGGTTGCAAAACAGCTGAATGTGTCGGTTAAATATGTTGACAGCAAATTTTGGATGCTATACGACGAAGGGTGGAGCCAACAGCTATAGGGCGGATACCGCCATCTTTTTTCTTTAGAGCAATTAAGTTGGCCCCATAAAGTATCTCGACAATGTCTTTAGGTACTTCGCCGGATAGCATTAAGTTTACCAAAAGAGTGATATTATGTAATAGGACTCTGCCAGCTTCACCGACTGAGATTGAAAGGAGGTCTTTTAAATGTTGTGGTGACAAACCATCTAGACCACTGGCAGAGCCACGTTTGAAGGAGTATATCGCATCTGATACGTCAGAATCTTTGCTTATTAGATAAGCAAGTGTTGTTTCAGGTGGCGAAGGAAGGAAAAGAGTTGGTGCTGGAGGTGGGTGCTTGTCTTCAAGAGCACTAAGGGTCTCCTGGCAGTTGACCGCGACTACATCGTGGCTGTACAGTAGGTTTACGGCTCCTCGGAGATCGCCATCGCTAATTTTTGATTCAATTAATTTTATAGAACTATCAGGTTTTGGAGGCCGAAAGGGAGGAAAGACTAAAGAATTCACAGAAGGATTTAGGCGGCAGTTCTCCTTTATTTTTTGTGTAAGCGATGAACTAGTACTATTTGCATTAATATGTAAAATTCTATAGGAAAATGTTAGAAGTTCTGCCCAACTCTCAAGCATGTTTACTCTAAGCACACGTTTGATACATTGTGATAAAGAAACAGCGACTGAGGGCCGTGCAGAACGAGGTATTCTTTTTACAACTGGAAGTGTATTTTTGAGATTTCCAAGAGTTTTGCAAAGTGGTTTGTTACCTGAATTTAAAGATTGCGAAACTGCTGGTACAGAGGCAGAAGATTTATGCAGCCTGCCAATATGTATATTTAAGCCCCGGTTACCTTTAAAGAACCGGGGTTGTGGGCACTTAGGACATTGTATCAGTTGTGCGTCGTCACGCTTAGTAACTTTAATGAAATTTATGAAAATGTTGATCCAAAGTGAAAAATTTACGTTCGGTGAATTATGACTTAAAATTTACCTGTATAGGTACCATCCTCAGGGAAGTCTTGTACCCCAACACTGGGGTCATCAATAGTCAAAACAAACAAACACAATTTCTTTCTTGTGGCCCCATTTCCAGCGCCTATCAAACTTTCAACGGGTTATCTCATACAGATATCGTAACAAAAAAAGGCACATCAAAACGACTGCGCTGCGTAAAGGGGAAAACGGGCAAGCAAATTCAATTTAACGGTCCGACCAGTCCCGTTCCCTGGTCCATTAAGGGAGTAAGTGAAGAAAAACGGCGATAACAGATGTTAATTAATCGTATAAATCTATAGAATACCGCTATCTTGAGGTAAAGACATTGTAATAGAATGAAATTGTTCTTTCGGTAATTAAGCCTCCCCTGTTATTTTTTTGCCGCGTGTTTTTGTACGAACAAGCTGCTTGTGGTCGCGACACTTAACTTAATCTGATTACTTGACTATCTTCAGCTTAATGTTTTCCTTTTTTCCTTGGAGTGCGTTTAAAAATCGTTTTTTTTTATTCCAACAGATATTACTCAATAATGAAAGTATATGCCTATTCAACAGTCTTATAATACTAAATTCCTAATTTATTAAACACAATCTTACACACACTACGATGCGTTTGATACATACTATCCATTTGACATTATAACTCCGATAACGTTTGAATTAAACACGTCGAATTTGGGGTAAAAGTCTACCACTAAATAGTAAAATATAATAAATACAGACCTCAAAGACCATTTAAATAGCTCTCATGATAATAATTGGGCGAAATAGAGCATCTAATAGAATGGACTGGCCGGCAATTAATCCCAGTTTTTGCACACGCGTTTTTGCTCCAATACTAGTTGAGGCTCGCACAAACATTTAACTTGGTTTGGGAGATAATTATGTTTCAGAAATGCTGACTGCTAAGGCTGACTGGTTCTTCTCTCAACTTTTTTAGGTAAGCAGATTTAGTTTTAGGGGTAATCAGGAAAGTAATATATATGGTTTTTTTTTATAGCGATGTAGGCAAATAACTCTACCCCACCTGATGTTAAGTGGTGATAAAGTCCAAACGCGCAGATAGCTGGTACAGCAGTTATAAACTGCTACACCAACCATCCTCACCTTGCCGGCCTGCAAAAATGCTTCTTCACGCCTCTCTTAAAGGACCCCAGATCATAGGAAGGAGGGAACACGTGCGCAGATAAAGTAATCCACTTACGAATAGTACGACAAAGAAATGAGTAACCTAATTTCTTTGTTCGTGTAGGAATTGTCACAGGCCATAGTAAGTCGGTGCCAACGTAGGCCAGCGCGCGTGGTCCTCTGAAGAAAAGGTGATGGAGGGATAAGCGAGAATAGCTCTTCAGAACACTCGCCTTGGTATAGTCGGTAGAATGCGCTTAATAATAAGACTTAATAAAACCCCACGTGGGTTTACCCCCCAACCCCACTTTTATGCGTAAACACATTGCATAACACAGTACATCTCACGAGGATTCAGCTGGTCAAAAAAATAGGAAAAAGCCTTCTACTTTTTTTTTAAGTTGGTCAGGCCAAAAATTCCCGAAAATTGAGAAAAGAAACATAACACGAAAACTATAAAAAGTCGCCGAACATACAAGGGGGTGTTTCGGAAACCCCACGATACGAGGGACCTTAATTTTTTTTAATGTCAATGTTCTGGCCAACCTGAATAGAGAAAGGACTATTACTCACCAACCAGCCTCAGGACGGATTTGTGGATGCTAAGGACTGCCTTAACAGACGGGACCAAAGGCCTAACTTGCCTTCCGAAGCACGGAGTACTACAGGGAGTAAATTTTTAGTCACAGACAACGATATTGGCCACACATGCTATGATCGGTCATTGCGAGTCTTTAATAATCGCAAACTCTTCAACTACGCTATCGAGTTTTATAAAAAATATAAATCTAGTTAACTAATTTATCCGATACCACATCCTTTTTATTGTTGATTCAACTGTATACTGTTAAGATGTGATAACATATAAAAAGGGAATTATCTACAAGCAGTTAGTATCATAAATCAAGTATAAGGCCAAGCATAAGGCAATGCTGTATAAAGAATTTAAAGGACAAGCTGTTGTCGAATTAACAAATAGCCAAATGTGAAGTATCAACGAAAGTCTAAATATCAACTTTAAAGTCACAGGTATCTTGATTGCAATTCCATTACCACTCCATAAAACAAAACACACACGCTCCATTATTATGCAAAGCAGTTAATTGTGCGAGCTCCTTGAATGGGATCAGGCAAGATAGGGCAGTGTTCCAGTTAGTGAGCCCCGGCTTCGGCCTCGTAAAATATGTGAACTCGAACCTTAGATTTCACCCGGTCCATTGAAACTTCCAATTGAATTTTTATTATAGTTTTATTGGCATGCCGAGACGTACATGCGGGTCGACTTATCACGTCGGATAGTCTTTTTAGAAGAGGTGTGTGAGCATTTTGTGCATGTAACTTTTTCGTTTTATTATTATGGATGGAAATGACTATCCCGTAGCGACTGATTTTCTTTTTTTTAACTCTTTATTGAAAAAATACTCTTACAAATACCTAATTCTTTTTAAAGACCTCGTCATCATCATCTCAGCCGTATGACGCCCACTGCTGAGCATTGGCCTCTCCCGAAGATTCCACTCCACTCCACATTGAACGGTCCTGTGTCACGCGCATCCATTGAATGACCTATCCAACGATATTTTACTCTTAGGGCACGCGAAAATTGAAAGTCAAACGAACTTACCTGTAAGTGACGTTCGACTGATATTATACGATGTGATTCGCCCGAGAGATTACATTTAATTCGCTTGTAGTAGCACGCATTATGTGCTGCCATCGTACATACGATGGCAGCACATAATGCGTTTGTTTCGAAGGGCGAATCACAGAAGTATAATATATATTAACATGCCAATTTCCGTGTAAAGGAGTTACTCTGAATTTTAATTTTACCACTTTTACGACGTAACGAATATATATTTTCATGACAAATTACAGCTTCCTAATAGCAAGAGACTCTTAGGTAATATGGAGATAGATTCACAGTTGGACGTACGGACGGATAAACATAGCGAAACTTTATGGACTCCTTGTTGACATGGAATAGCAAAAATGTTATTCAAATTTGAGGTATGAAACAACTGTTTTGAATAGTCTCAACAAACCAAGCAATCACTTGAACTTGCTATGTAAATGTTTTTTACCACGTACGACAAAACTGTGGAATATATTATTGTTTCCGGACCAATACGACCCAAAAACCTTCAAAAAAAGAGCGTACTCCTTCCTTAAAGGCCGGCATCGCATTTGTGATACTCCTGGTGTTGCAAGTGTCCATGGGCGACGGTGATCACTTACCATCAGGTGAGCCGTCTGCTCGTATGCCACCTATAACAAAAAAAAAATGATATCTGATACTAACTGCTTGTAGATAATTCCCTTTTTACAAGCTTTTATTTAACTTGCTATGTATGTTTGTTACGGTCAAATCTTACAACTCAATTTTAAAGCACTTGCCCTCAACCGATTAAGCTGAAATTTGGTATGCTCGTTCAGTTCGGATGACAATGCATGATTAACAGTGTGACGTCATTCTAAATCCAATATGGCGGCATACCCAAAATGGCGGACCAATCATTTTTAATGCATTCCTACAATATGGGTATCAAATTAAAGGGCTTGCTGAGAGTAACTCGAAAAAAATGTGACGTCAATCTCAATCCAATATGGCGGACTTCTAAAATTTGAAAATCTATTTAGAAACAAACTTTAACTAAATTTTCTTTTTTTCTTTTTAGCGCAATTGAATAAAAGCTTGTTTTTAAAAAGGTTTTTTTTACCTTAATTTTATTATATGTGAACTGTATACTGTTAATATGTTTTGACTATTGATGAACCCAGAGTTGGGGTCCTGCTAACCACTTGCGCCATGCGCCATCGAGCTACTCGTCACATACTTGATTGCCTCCTTATTACCTTAAAAATATATAAGAAAAATTAACAACTGTCAAAAATAGCATATAACAAACAAAATGAATATTCGTGCTAGTGAGAGTCGTGATTAGGGGTGATGACGGGGTACAGTAAACGAAATTCTATTTACTCCCGTCAGTTAGATGATCAAAAAATAATGGACACGTATTTTTTCTTTGGGCAATCAACCAAAAAATGACAAAGTTATAGCGCGTAAAAGTTTGGGAGTAGGGGCTCGTGACGTCACTTTTGAGTGAATTTTCCCTTATAAGCGTACTCAAACGTGACGTCATGCGACTTTTCAAATCAATATATCTCTGCAATGTTTATATTATGTGAAAAAGAAAAAATACGTGTCCTATACTTTTTGATTATCTACCTGATAAACGAAGAAAAAAACATAGTCATCATCCCTATTGTAACAGATAAACTCACATTGTTAAAATTTACTAATTAAATTTTGTTAGAAATAATTCTAGTTATAACTAGCGGCCTGCCCTCGCTTCGCTTCGGAGTAAAGCTGAAGTGTAGACTACAGTTTTTGTTCTCAGGCTTGTATTATACACAATGACATTCATCTATGATTCTTCTTATAACTGCATGCAAAGTCTCAGTCCGATCGGTTTAAAATTGACAAAGTTTCATACAAACTTTCATTCCCTATTTTATCCCCATTGGGGGTAGAATTGATCGAAATCATTTCTTAGCGGATGCCTACGTCATAACATCTACCTGCATGCCAAATTTCAGCCCGATCCCAGTGGTTTGGGCTGTGCGTTGATAGATCACTACGTCAGTCAGTCTTTTATATAACCTTTGAGTTTTATATATAAAGATTTGTTAGCAAATAAGGTTCTTCAAAAACCCGACGAGCTCTGTGGCCGCTTTAAAATACACAATTGTGTATTCCTAGTTATACTGAATTTAAGTAAAACTGGTAAAACGTCTATTTTTAAGCTACCTTGCTTTGTTTATCGTTGCATACTGAATCATTGCTTTCCATTCTATCCGGTTTTTCACAAGGAGCGCATTAAGATTGCGTCTCCAAAAAATAAAATTAATTTCACAATCTATACTTATAATAAATCTGTAGAGAGGTCAATTCTGTACATGAAATATATTTTCAAAATAACTATCAGGGGGTGATTAGTGGTCGATACTGATGCCAAAAATGCAATCAGTAAATTTTTTGTCTGTCTGTCTGTCTGTCTGTCTGTGTGTATGTTCCTTATAGAAACAAAAACTACTCGACGGATGTTAACGAAACTTGGTACAATCATTCTTCATACTCCTGAGCAGGTTATAGGATGAAAAGTATTCATCACGCTACAATCAATAGCAGCAGAGTAGTGAAGGGAAATGTTGGGAAAACGGGAGAAGTTACTCCATTTTTTAAGCTTCCGTCGCGTGTGCAGCCTTAATGGTTAAAGTTACATAGAAATTATGTATGACGGAAATATTCTACATAAAATTGTCTAAAAAATATCCCGCAACAGCATATGTCTATCTTTTATGGTTGACTCACAATAACACGTGTAATTATATAAATAAAGTCATTGTTTATAGCACAAGCCTGAGAACAAAAACTATAGTTTACACTACAGCTCTACACCGAAGCGAAGCGAGGGCGGGCCACTAGTTAAGAAATATATTAAAAGCACTTATTTGTCGCTTTTTGCTTTACAATTCATTCCAATTGAATCCAATCCTTTGAAATTAAAAATCCTTTGAATGTAATTAAAGATTGGGCGGATGTGTTTGTGTAAAAGTTTGGCTCGTATTTATTTTTTCGTATATTCATTTCAATACTTCAATCGAATTATGAAATTCGACACTTTTCCCAAGAATTTCCTTCAAAGGATTAATGATTTTCAGTATGTTTTTTCATCACGTGGCGTTCCATCTCACTAAACCTGCAAGGTTAAATGCTACGTGTAGGAAATAAATTCTAATAAGAAAATGAAAAACAGCTTAATAAGAAATACCTACTAGAAGAAATTCGACGCAGTCATTAAGGTCTCGGTAGCATTATTGGTTAGTGCGTCCGCTCCGAGTTCGAGTTCAAATCCTGTCTGAAACTTCAACCGAGTGGAAATTTTTTAGTAAATATTTTCTTTGGATGTATAAATCTAGCAATTCATCATCATCATCATCTCCTATTAATGTCCCCACTGCTGGGGCACAGGCCTTCCCTATGGATGGAGTAGGGAAATTGGGCCATGACCCACCACGCGGGCCCAGTGCGGATTGGTGAGTGCTAACGACTGCAGATGCAGCCAGGAACAACGGCTTAATGTGCCTTCCGAAGCACGGAGGAGCTCGAGATAGTAAATTTTTGGTCACCCATCCAATGACCGACCACTGCGAAAGTTGCTTAACTTCAACGATCGCAGCGGAACGCGCTAACCACTTGCGCCATCGAGCTAGCTAGCAATTAAATACCAAAAAAAAGGAATAACCTATTTGTTAAAGTTCAAGTTATGGTACACAGTTGTGACAATAGATGCACGATTATAAATCGCAGTGGTAGTTCATACATTGTAAATAGGTAAGTAGATTTATTTACATTTAATTTTTATTTACGTAGGTTGCAATAATTCCTCCACGACAACGGCTAACTAGAGCCGAGATCCGAGTCTCAGAGACGCCTCTAGTGAGGTCTTGTTAGTCCCCAACTTCGGTCAGTGACGCTGCAAAGGTAGTCTGCGACCAACAGCATACACACTCAAAAAAAAGGTTGTTATACCTCATTTTACACAAGATACAAGTTTCATAGCTTAAATGTGTTTTGCTTGTATTTTGCCTAAAACAACATATAAAAAGGTATCCAATTCATAACCATTCATATCAAACTAAGTCGAGAATTAAGTACTAACAAACAAATAAGGAAAATAAAGTAATTTTAATAATCCTATAAAAACTTATTTAAATATTTAACAAATAAGCTTCTACCCATAACCTTGATAAGTGTAGGTTCGCAGGGGTTAACTAATTATCGGGGGGCACGGCAGTGCCCCCGCCAAATCGAGCGCGAAGCAAACACTGCCGTACCATCCTTTACTGGAATCATTTCGCCGCATTTTCAGATCCCTATTTGAGAACCTCTAGATAAGACCAGAACGCAGAAATTTTCGTCATCTAGTAAGCTATAATAACATACTTAAAATCCAAAATTGTCAATGGTGTCATGTAGCACCTGGGTTTGTACCCTTGTTTACCCTTCAACGGCCAAGTCACACAACATTAACTATAATAATAAAGAAATCGCAGTAAGGAACCTTAGACTTGGCACGACTTTGTCTAGATTTCATTACTTTTTAGAGATAAACAAGCAGCTCCATCGAGATTTGTTTATTTTTTTACAGAATTATTTTGGTGGGATTTGAATTGACTGATTGTCAGTTCATCATCAGCCTATTAATGTCCCGACTGCTGGGGCACAGGCCTTCCCTATGGATGGAATAGGGAGATTGGGCCATGACCCACCACGCGGGCCCAGTGCGTATTGGTGGGTGCTAACGACTGCAGATGCAACCGGGACCAACGGCTTAACGTGCCTTCTAAAGCACGGAGGAGCTCGAGATAGTAAATTTTTTGGTCACCCATCAAATGACCGACCACTGCGAAAGTTGCTTAACTTCAACGATCGCAGCCGAACGCGCTAACCAGTTGCGCCATCGAGCTCCTCGTTATAAGATTGTCGGTTATAAGTAATTAAAAAGCGACATACTGTCGCATTTACATCAACAGCAAGATATATTTTTACGTAACATACCTACAGCGTTTCACGGTACAAGAATGATAAAATAATATCGCAAAACCGTAAACAGAAACGAATGTTCGTTCAATTGAAATTAATTTCATTGTTCCACTTGAATAGGCTAAATCAGAGTCGTGTTCCCATATTTTACGGGCAGTAAAGCTGGTTAGAGACTGGCTGAAAAGACGTACTGCTGGCCCCATCCCGCCCGCCACTATTCTACGGGTTGGCACAATTAGCTAGTTACTTTGCATAAAACACACTCGCGTGCTTGTGGACTAAGAGAGAGTATGTAGCGTTAAAGGAAACTGCGGATTTTCTGCTCAAATTAGAAACGCCAGAAATATTGTAGACTAGCAACCCGCCCTAGCTTCGCTTCAGTGTAGAGCTGAAGTGTAGACTACAGTTTTTGTTCTCAGGTTTGTATTATACACAATGACATTCATCTATGATTCTTCTTATACCTGTATGCAAAGTCTCAGCCCGATCGGTTTAAAATTGACAAAGTGTCATACAAACTTTCATTCCCTATTTTATCCCCTTGGGGGTAGCATTGATCAAAATCCTTTCTTAGCGGATGTCTACGTCATAACATCTACCTGCATGCCAAATCTCTGCCCGATCCGTCCAGTGGTTTGGGCTGTGCGTTGATAGATGCAGATGACATGTCAGTCATTCAGTCACTTTTGAGTTTTATATATATAGATAGACTAGTGGCCGCCGGCGTTAACTTTAGTTTTTTTAATCTCTCAAGGACCTGGATCGATGAAATTTGAACATTGCAACATTACTTTATTTTAGTAAAATAAAAGATTTTTTCTATAATAAAAGTAGCCTAAGTTACTCCTTATCAAATCAGCTACCTGCCAACAAAAGTCCCGTCAAAATCGGTCCAGCCATTTCAGAGATTAGCCGGAACAAACAGGCAGACAGACAAAGATTGTAAAAAATGATATTTTGGTGTATGTACCGTATATATATTCATATGCATGTAGTAAAAAGCGTTTATTTCAATATTACAAACAGATACTCCAAATTTATATATATGTATGTATAGATAGATATACAAGATATATAGATACCTGCAGGAATATTTCTGGCATGAAGAGTATCCTTGGTCTCAATCCAGGTCAATGATATGCACTCGACCGAGAAAGTAAAGGTTCACTCCAAATAACTTTGAGACTAAATGAGCTTGCTCTTTGAATTAAAAAGTATATGAAATTTTCCGCTCGAATTGAAGCGCCCGTCTGGGGAAGTAACCGACAAGGTGAGGATGGCTGGAGTGGCAGATAGAACTGCTTTACCTGCTATCTTCACATCTGGACTTCACCATCACTTAACATCAGGTGGGGTGGAGTCATTTGTCGGACCTATCTATAAAAAAAACTTTCACCTTACAGAGGACCACACTAAAATAAGGAACCACTCGACCTTACCTCACATACACCGCGGAACGTTGAACTTGCTCGTGACTCACAAAACGTGACATGACATCATATAACGTGACATGACATCACACTTTTTCGTGCGTGCAGCCGGTGTTCATCGATTTATAAGACGTTATCACGTCAAAAAATTCTAAGTGTTGCCGCACATGGGCCACCGACCACAGCTACAAAACACCGCCACCGGCATATTTCTTGTAGTTTTCATACATTTTCCACTCGCCACACACGGTACGCCGGTGGCCGCCACACGCTACAAATCGTCGTTGCTCGCTTCTTGTGGTCCGCGCCGGCCACTTAATGCGCCGATACAAAACACCTCGATACGTCACTCGCGCGCTTCCCCACCCCTCTCTCCCTTACCTTAGTCGGCCGCTGTCGCGCGCTTTTGCCACTTTAGTAGCCGCTTCTAGCTTCTCGTGGCGGCGTTTGTAGCTGTGGCGTGTGGCCCGTGTGCGGCGACATGTCACTTATGCAATTATGCAATTCGTAGTAACTTAGACCAAACTAGTTATTCGCTGTGAAAGCACCTTTGCAATCATGCAATTTGTATATTAGAAATAGAGGTATCCTCCATATAAGCACGGAGACTAAAAGGAAATCTTTACTTTAAACTTTGTTGATGCGAAACATTAATTAACAACTTGTGCAATCCCATTTTAGATTATGAACTCGACTCGTTCTCGACTTCGAAATTAATTATGACTTTGTTTCATACAAGAAGACGAAAATTAAATTACCTATTTTAAGAACTTTTTGTTATTTTATATATAAGCTGTGAGAAATTGTTTTCAACACTTCTGATGACTATGTAATTACTAACTAGCGCATTTCACGTGAAGCGGACATGAATAAAAATTAGCACTTTCGATTCGAATTTCGATCTTAGGTCAATTAAAGTCTTCGAGGATATTAAATATTAATATACTTATAAACTGCCAAAAAATTTACCTAATTTGGAATACATTTTTTTACGACCTCCATGGTCGAGTGGTTCGAATCCCGGTGGGGGCAGATGTTTATATGATTAATACGAACATTTACTCCAGTCATGGATGTTTAATATGTACTCGTATTTTTATATAAATATACTTAAATGTGTACTTTATATGTATTCTATCCGTTACCCTAGTATCCCATAACTAGGGTTGCAACGATATATCGGAATATCGATAATATCGAGACCAAAATATTGATATTTATATCGAAATTGAAAATTCACTGATATCGATAATATCGATATTGGAAATTCCAAAATATCGATATTTCGTAGACTAAATTTGAACACAATAATATCAATTAATTTTCCTGCTATGATTATCTAAATTGAATAATATCGAAATAACTATTGCTTTGAAATCAATCGCAAGGGCATATAGATGTATTAAAAAAATCTTGAACCCCAAGAAATACCTATATTAAACTGGTGTGGATTCTGGCATGATTCTAGAAACCTAAAATTAAAATTGACAACAGTGTATCCTTGTCATTCTCTATACAGAATGAAAAGGAGAGACTGATGTTAAATATAGTTTTAAGTTTAGATAATCATGCCAGAATCGATACCAACCTATATAGGTATAATCGTATACCTAATGGTAACTCATGCACTTAAATAAAATCCTTGCCTTTCTTTCTAGATAATTGTCAACTACTGATTAATTGAAATTTAATATCATTGTAATATAACACAAAATAAAATTAAGAATCTTATACAAATCGTAATTTTTTTAAGCTCGCCAAGTCAAGAAAGTAAGATAGGTATAGTAATTTTGGAAGCTTTGGGCTTATCCTATTCTGAAGGCATGGGCACGCCCCTGATGTGTGGGAGACTAAGCAATTTGCGTATTTGATGTGCGCTAAAAAACCGACATAGTTTGGAAAAACACGCATGTAGTGAAAACTTAGCGAAGGCGTGTCGTCCCACATATGCGGGTTGGCGCATTCGTGCTAATGAATGTGAGTGATCTGATCAGGATAATAATTTTAATTTTTTGGTTACCTGTCGTGGCTGAAACACAAACCGTGCGAGCTAATAAAAAAAATCCTGCTTGGCGCGATTTCATCCAGCGTGTTTAACGAAAAAACTGGCTCAATGCATTTTGCGAGAAACTCGCCAACAAACATATGAATGTGTCACACTTACCCCATATTCTAATGTCAATAAAAAATAAAAAGGAAAAAATATCGATATATCGATAATATCGGGTTAAAATAGTCGATATATCGGATATCGGTATTTTCCTGACTTCGATATAAATATCGATATTTCAAAAGACTATGCATCCCTACCCATAACACAAGCCTTACAATGCTTACTTTGGGGCTAGACTAAAAGGTGTGTTTTAAAAAATACTACTACTAATACTAATGTATATTATCTTAAAGCATTTAACTGATAGATTTATAAATCTAAAGAATTATTTTCTTCTTGTATTATTTTTAAATTCTTTTGACATTATTATTCTTTGTCTGTCTCCATTGTTTAGTCATATTGTATTCCTTTTCATAATAAAACAAAATACAATTGGATGATGGATCATAAAAAACCCAATTTATTCATAAAACCTCCTGGAACAGCGAATAGTAGAAAAAACTACACCCACACAAAACGGCGTGAAAGGTCAAAAAAGGTCATCTGTACAAACCTTAAAAAATATAAACCCACACGTTACGAACAGGAATCACGCGGGCGGGAGGTTTACAAAGTCCCATCTACAAACGAATTTATTTGTGGCTGTAATTGGCGAGACCGAAACGCCTGATGCAGCGTTCATTGTGCCTTATGGTTCACGGAGTACGCTTTTCACGTGTTAAATAAAAGGAGATATACCTATTAGATTTGTAGTCCACAACTGATGTGTGATCTGTTAACATGAAGTCGGAAAGAACTAAGTGCAGGCGCAGAGATCAACTTGCATACTGCGATCCACAGATTTGAAAAGGTTATGGTAGACGGACTGTACAGTGTAATCGTAACGATTTCTCGTAATGTGTATGTCTACCATTAGGAACTAATATTGAGGTAGGATCACCTTTTTTTTTCTTTTTTTTTTATGACGCAGGTAAAAAATCTTTTTACAGACGACGGCGCCTTTAAGAGGCACACCGCCGAACGGACCTCACACCTGGCTACTGCAAGTCTTACGGACCCCCCAATGGCTACCCACCGAGGACCCCGCAACTATTACGGGCGCTTTACAGCATAATATCCGCTAAAAAAGTCCTGCGAATACCTTCTACACTGCTTAGTGCGAAGCCGCGAGGTCCCCGTTAGGGATTCTACCACGGCGAGGTAGGATCACCTTAGAAATAACACAATTAAATCAAATCTATACTAATATTATAAAGCTGCAGAGTTTGTTTGTTTGTTTGAACGCGCTAATCTCTGGAACAACTGGTCAGATTTGAATGATTCTTTCAGTGTCGGGTAGTCCATTTATCGAGGAAGGCTATAGGCTATATTTTTTTTTCAAAATTAGGGATCCGTTATAAAATTGCTATTTTGTAACACAAGGTGTAAAATCGAAAACCTATTTTTGCGTGCGCTGCAAAAACTATTGACAATAGAACAAAATAATGTACTACGGATTTGTAGATCCCATTAAGACCTACAAAAAAGTACACGAGAACATATATCTAGCTATCATGGTTTAATCACAATAACCGATTTTGTGTTCAAAATAATTATTAAATCGTCTGAAGAAAAAAAAATCTACGTTAAATATGTATCGTAATATTAATCTTTATCGAAATTAAGCATTATGTTATCAAGAGTATTTATGTAGAAGTAAAATACTTTTTGTTTCATCTCAATCGGATATTTCGTTAAAAATGTTATCACGTGTGTAAGATGTTAAGAGTTGGTACCTATATATTTTATCTCGGTATTTCCACGGAAACGAGAAAAACGTGGGTTAAACCGCGGGGCACGCCTAGTTTAAACTAAAATTTAAAAGACTAACAAGCTCGGTAGCGTTGGTGGGCCTGAACAGCTTAAACGTTTTATCATTGTCTAAAATAATACGAGTACGTTGTAATTGAAGAAATCATTTTATAGAATTTCAGTGGAGTGTTAAGTCAAATTACCACACGATACCAAAACGGAGTCCAAATTCTAATATCACTAGTGTCTTGGCTACTATCCCTTTTCCTATCAACATGTTGGTTAATATTTGTTTCTTATGTTTTCACACAGACACAACGATATTAAATACCCTACAACAACACAAAGAAAATCGTGGCCGAAACGTGTCGAAAATGTATATTGGACGATCCAAGGAGCTCCGTAAGATGATCGCGTGTTCAAAAACAATATAAGTCATTATTTAAACATTGAAAGTCACCTTTAATACATGCTGTATAAGGTGTTAATTAAAACGCATGCGTCAAAGACTTTTGACAGTTCGAAATGCAAGCTCATAAAATTTTACGACTATTGCTATATGCGGAAGTATATAGATCTTTTATATATTTGACTCTACGCGCAATTCTGAATGCGCTGTTAGCAATATAGCAGGTACGGACCGCGAGGAAAAGAGACGGCTATACAGCGACGTATAACCGACCATGCATTTGACTATCACAAATATTTTATATTAAATCAGTTTTTAGTAAGTATTACAAAAACATGGTTTCAAATGCGTTAAATTAACAAACATTGATTAGATACCTGTCGAAAAAACGACACTTTACGTTCCATTATTATTGTTTACGCATTTTTTCACGGAGCTCTGCGGCATCTTCACTTTTCAACGGTCCGCGCGTGACTATTGTCCAAGAAGTGCTTGAGTGGAGTTCAAGCACTTCTTGATTGGGACACATTTTGAGCGCTAGTGGTGTATCTAGGGTTAATATCGTTGCGCACACAGCTCATTAAATAAAACTAGTTTCAGCGGTATAGATGCACTGATTTATTTATCTATTGACGTTTTGTATCCTTTACAGGATGTTGGTTAAGTCTGATGTCAAGTTTTTAAACTCACTTAAATTACATAATACTGCAAAAACTCCTAGCAATTGGAGAAACCAGGTGCGCATTGATTAAGGTCTATAAAAGTAGCTCTAGAATCGTAGATATATCTAGCAGTTCTTTTCAGCGTCTGTCGGTCGGATAGGCGATGCTTTTTTATTTGCAAATCATTCGGTGGCAGGTGCAGGTGCGGACTGGATTCATTCACGGATTCAATCTGATGCATTGAGCGATAACACGACCTGACAACGCAATCAGCCTCACTGCAATATAAACGAAGTAGTACGTAGTTATACCGCAGGTACGTTTTTTTATTCGGAGGTCAGCAAATTACTCTAACCTATTTCAAATAAGGTCGGGCTGAGAGTCCAGGAGCATTAGCAATCGAAGGAGTAGTACCTAATCTTTCTAATTATTTCTAATAATTGAATTATTGATTAGTAATGCTGACTTTAAACAAATAAGCAATAACTAAAATATTTTTTAACTGCAGGTAGTCTGTAAGAGGTCCAAAATTACATTAATAAGTATGTTTAAACTCAGAAAACATGTTTTAAGCTTAAAAAATAATATATTTGACGCTTGAATGTGGGGCGACCGTCTGGGGAAGTTTTATCGACTCTTTCTATCTTTTGGTGGTGCTGTGATTCTGTCCATGACTTAGGTTCGCAAGTGTCTACAGGCTATAGCTTGGTCCCTCCGATTCCGTCGCCAAGGCACGTTTTAGAGTACCCCGACGACGAAATCACCCGCGCCAACGCGCCTTCGACTCCTCCCACACAGGCCCAGACACCAACACTACATAGCTAGCATACTTGCACACTAGCTTAGCATTAGGCAGACACCGCACCCGTTGGATAAGAGTGCGAAGACCCGGTCTACAGACGACACGCTATACCAGGTACAGGTAAGTATCTGGGCGTTTTCCGCGTCCCTCACGACAATGGCTAACTAGAGCCGAGGTCCGAGTCTCAGAGACGCCCTCTAGTTGAGCCGACCCCCTCAGGTCCGAGTGGTCTAGAGGCTCCAGACTAGAACTCCCCGGAATACCTCTAGAGGCACTCGTCAATTTTCGGCTTGGGGTCTCGTTGTGATCTCGCCGTCTTCAAACCCGGTGACGCTCTGAAGGTCGTCTGCGACCAACAGCATACACGCTCAAACAAGCTTAGGATCAGGCGGCCACATGCTTTACGGGTAGAGCATTGGGTTAAGGGCGGCCGGTGGGGTATAGAAGGAGCCAGTTTGTCCTTACGTCTGGTAGGGGCGCTGCTTAGTTTTCATAGAAACTTTGATATCATCATCATCATCATCATCAACAGCCTATCCTTGTCCACTGCTGGACATAGGCCTCTCCAATTGCACGCCACTCAGATCGATCTTGGGCTACTCGCATCCAGCTCCTGCCAGCCACCTTGCGCAAATCGTCACTCCATCGTGCCTGAGGACGTCCTACACTACGTTTGCCTAGACGCTGTCTCCACTCCAGAACTCGTCTACCCCAACAGTTATCGGTTCTTCGGCAAATATGGCCAGTCCACTGCCACTTCAACTTGCTAATCCGGTGGGCTATGTCGATGACTCTGGTTCTCTGTCGGATTACCTCATTTCTGATGCGATCCTTCAGAGAAACGCCATTGAACTTTGACATTGCGGTAAGTTTACGGAGCTGTCGAAATTCGTGCTAGGCACACGCTTAAATGGCAGACTGTTTTTCATAGGTATCATCCCAATCAGATATCACTTACTCTAAACATCACATGGGGTGCAATAATTCACCCTGCCTCGTAAAAAATAAAAACATCTTTTTATTCAAAAACACGAACTCGTTTATCACACTCCGTCTAATTAATCAATTTAGATAAAAATCGAATAATGAAATCTCTTTCGAACCTTTAAGACTTATTTGAGGCAAGTCTTGTTAAAACCTTTGTCGAAGTACCATATCTCCGTGCACCGTTCGTAACCAATATGATTCCTTAGACAAGACAGCAATCCGAAAGTTTATAACCCGTAAAATCGTCGATGCGGATAGTATAATAAAACATGACCCTGCTCGATTTTACATCTTTTTGCGGTATCTAATTTTGTTGGTACATACACCTTTTGTGTAGGGTACAGACGGGCTAGCGTATGACGACGTGGCGGTTTTTAAACGCTTCTATTATATTTTCTTTGCTGTCAACAATAATAAAAACAAGACACCTTAGCTGTGTTTATAATCAGATAGTCAAAATCTGTGAACTGCAGAGGGGATACAAAATTATACATAGATATATTTTAAATGAAAAGAATGGCAAACCAGGGCCAATCGAAAAGGGCATCGATTCTGTTGAGTTAGATTTATAATCGTGAGTCTGTTGAAACCCCAGTACTTTTGATTTTTGACACAATTATTATTATAATTTTTATTTTTTAAGCATGTAACTATAATAATAATAATAATAAAATTTTATTTTAACAATTAGTACAAAAATAATAACTTAAAAGTACAATTTTAGCTTAGGTATAACAAAACATGCGCCTGAACTAAGAAAATCCTGTGTTTCAGGCGGAAACGGGCGATTAATTTCCATTAAAATAACATGTGTATTTATTTAAGGTAAATTACAGTAAATTTGGTAAAACATTACACATATAATTAACTTAAAACTAATCTAAAATGATGCAATATACTAGATTCAAGAATAATAATATCAAGAGAAACGAACACTTCTCACAACTATATCCTTATGCTACTTAACTACAACTAATAACTTCTCTGTATCTTCATAGGACATGCATAGTAAGGCTTCTTGTAGGCTTATTTTACAATTTTTGTAATTTAAGGGATATATGTTTTTTATTGCATTTAGTCTATTGTAGAGCAGTGGTACTAGGAAAGTGAAAAATCTGGATGCAAAAGCTGATTTTGTTCTTCCATATTTCTGGGGGCAAACTAGATCCTTGCGTCTTTTACCAGAAATAAGTTCAACATAGTATGGTACAGCTACGTGCTGTTTTAGTACGATGTTCATTATAAACAGTTGCCGAACTGTTAATACCTTATGAATTTTATAAAGTTCATATGTGGGATAAAAGAAAGGTAGGGAAGATGAAACCTTAAGGATTGCTCTTTGGGCTCTCTCAAGAGTTAGCAGCAATGTCTTACCCACTCCACCCCATGACGTGATACAATATTTTAGTATTGATTGACATAAAGCATAGTATACCTGTTTAATTATTTTACAGTTTGCAATATTGCGCAGTTTTTTAAAGATCATTATCAGCTTACGAATTCTGTTAGTTACTGCAGTAATGTGGTGTTTGTAAGACAGGGTTTCATCTAAAATTATTCCGAGATATTTTAATTTGTCTGTAATTTTAATGGCAGGACATTCACAATTATTATTAAAAGGCTCTGAACTGCAATGATGGGCATATAAAACTGTATTATAGTAGTTTGCTTTTGATTTACGCATCGAAAATTTAATAAAATTTGTCTTGTCTGCATTTAATGTTAGTAAATTGTGTTGAAGCCAATTATTGACAATATTAAAACCACGTTGCGCATGCATGTGTACCTGACTTTCTGACTCGGCTGAAAAAAGGAGAGCTGTGTCGTCAGCGTATGATATAATAGTACCGTTGCTAATTTTAATGTTGCAGAGATCATTTATGTAAATTAAAAACAGAGTAGGGCCTAATATTGATCCTTGTGGAATTCCAAAGGGTGTACAATTTAGATCAGCACTTACGATATTACCTATTTTGACGCATTGGGAGCGGTCTTCTAAATAACTTGTAAAAAGTTTGAGCTGCGTGCCTCTTATTCCGATGTTTTCAAGTTTGCGCAGAAGGAACGGGACAGATACAGAATCAAATGCCTTGGCAAGATCAAGGAAAATGCCGATGGTGTAATTACCTTTATCTAATTCTTGAGCTATGTAGTTAGTTAGTTCATGTACAGCATCCGCCGTTGAAACTTTAGATCTAAAACCAAACTGATTTTTCGATAATATCGATTTATATTCTAAGTATTTTACCAATCTAACATTTATAATTTTTTCTAGTATTTTTGATAATGACGTCAGTACGGATATTGGTCTATAATTAGTTACTTGAGTTTTATTTCCAGATTTAAAAACTGGAGTAACGATTGCTTTTTTCAAGCATTTGGGGAAATACCCAGTACAAAGACATTTCTGGAAAACGTATGTGAGAGGTGGAGTTAATATATAACTAAAATTTTTAATGATTTTGGTAGGGATATTATCCCACCCAACAGCGCAATTCTCTTTTAAGTTCATTATTATCTTTCCTACTTCTGATTCATCTGTATCAAACAACACAAAAGACGTTTGCGTGGTACTAGACTTAAATAAAGGGCTAGTTTGACACTGTGATGTGGTTTGGACTTTTTCGGCTAAACATTTACCGACATTAACAAAAAAAACCGTTGACATTATTAGCTGACAATAATTGTGACGAGTGTGTGTGTAATAAACTTGAAGAGGACTCATTTTGCTTTGGGGCATATGTTATATTTTTAATGTGTCTCCATATCTGTTTACTGTTTGTGCCTGCTGATTGGAGAGTTGATTCGTCATAATTTGACTTTACTTTTTTCAGTAAATTATTGCAAAAATTACGATATCTTTTATAAGTTAATTGCAGTGTATCATTACATGGATTGCTTTTCGCCTTCATATGCAGTTTATCTCTGTGCCTCAAACAGCGAATGAGGCCTGGCGTGATCCATGGTTTAATATTATAGTTTTTGCTATTAATTCGAATTGTCTTCGTATTTTTCTGTATGATAGATTGTAAATTATCAATTATATATTGCATACAAAACTCTGGGTCAGCAGAATTGAAAACTGGGTTAAAATCTATGTTATGTAAGTCGTCTTCGAGTTTATTTATATTTAATTTTGTAATAGTGCGATCGTCAGCTGTTTTAAGTAATTTACAATTTAAGGTAAGTAGGACAGCATTGTGGTCTGTTATTGATGAATTGGTAACAAGGGCAAGTGATTGAAAATTTGATTTTATTAAAACATGATCGAGGCATGAACCACTTTGATGTGTAGGGAGGACGTGTGCGGGGAGCATGCCATGATAGGAGCAAAGGTTTAGGTAGTCCTGCGCCGCTGCGTCAGCACCTTCTGGGAGAATATCGATGTTAATATCTCCAATCAAAATAACGGTTTTAAAAGAGGATAGGTCTCGCAATACTGTATTCAAAGATTCTATAAATTTTTTAGTATTTTTAAATGATGGTGGTCTATATAATGCTAAAATAGCAAATTCTGAGCTAATTTTAACTAACAATCTACTGCATTCGTGCATGTTTGGTTCCTCAACAGACACATCTAAGTGAGACCTTGCATAAACTATTACTCCGTCATTTTGATTGTGGATAATATTACTTTTGAATATGCTGTACCCCGGGAGTTGTGGTAGGTTGTATTTGTTAGTTAGCCAACATTCTGTTAAAATTATAACATCAGAGGTTATATCCAGTCTGTGATGGAAAGTACTAAAATCATCGAAATTCTTAAATATGCTACGTATATTTTGCGTTAGTAAAGTTAGGGGATTACTATAATTAGAGGATGACAAGTACTGCTTACAATCTTCTACCTCACAAATCTTAGACTTAGATAAAGAGAAGTTATCAATATCACTTATCAAAGTATTAATCATATTATGAGAAAAATATTATAATTTGTATAAAAAATATAAAAATAGAAATGAAAGAAATAAAAAAAAAAAAAAAAAAAAAAAAAAAAAAAAAAATAGGTCTGGAAAATTACAGTTAAGAGGCGCTCTTAGGCGCCTTCATAATCGATTGAATTAATGTACCTTTTCTCAGCCATTATTTTTGCCGGACAGGTAGAGGCACCCGTGCTGTGGTCAGCTGGTTTTTTGAAATGTAAGCAGGTTGCGCATTTTGCTTCGTTTTTATTGTTCGGGCAATCCTTTATAGAGTGGTCCTTGTCACCACAATGTCCGCAGGTGTAAGAGGGCTCTCGGCAGGTTTTCGCGGCATGTCCATACTGCTGACATTTGTAACATCTCGTAACCAGAGTGAAGTCCCTCACTGGGCAAGATGACCAATTAACAAATGCTCTCTCTTTAGCTATTAGGGCTTTTCGTATGGCAGCAGTAACTTCAATGATGTAGTTGCAGGTCTCAGCATCTTTTTTGCCTGATTTATGGCTAAGCCTTATCGAATTTAAAAATAATTCCAGTGTAGAGCCCTGTAGTTTTTCAGCGAGATTCTGGTTGTATAGGCATTTAAAAACCTCTTTTTCATTCATCGATGAGGGCACGCCGATGACTATCACTCTCGGTTTACGTCTGCTTGGCTCATCGACTGTAAAGCCTGAATTTGTCAGCTGAGTCGATTGCTTCAGCTTCTCGATGTCGTCCTTGGTATCGGTGCTGATAATTACGCCTCCGTTCTTTGTCTTGCGAAGGCCTCTGACATGTAAGTTTATTTTTTCAGGGCAGATAATTTTTTGGACCATGGATTTTGTTTCTTCACTAGATTTATGTTTATCAGAAGGATAAATCACTACCGAGTTGATGTTCTGGGGCTTAATATAGTCATTTGTGCCTTTTTTAACCATGTCCGCGAATGAGGCGGTACATTGTGCAGGTATTTTTGTTTCTTCTACCGCCTCCTTGAGTTCAAGAAGCTGTTGGCATACATCAGATTGTTTTTCAAGCGCTTGGTTTGACGCTTGAGCTAGGAAGGCTCGTAATTTGATGGACTGGTATTGCACTACCAACTGCGAAGTGCCGTGTCCAACTTTTCTGCATAAGGTGCTGATACGCAATTTTTGCTCTGAGTTGAGCTTGCCATCAGCAGCGACAGAGCAAATTTCATTCAGGCATTGCTCAATATTGATTAACCAGCTCTGGAGCTCCTGAGTTGACGCAACTTCCTGGGGCACAGATGCCGGCGCAGGTGGCGTTGGCGTTGGAGGCGGGGTACGAACGGTCCTATCACTTCGATTAAATGGGCTGTTCTCCATGATTTAGTTTTAAGTAAAACAAAACTAAATTATTTTCACTATAACCACACACATGTTAAAACAATGTCCCAGTTTATGCAACTATCGGTATTTGTAAAACAAGGTCACGGATTGCAAGTATTAATTAATTAATATATTTATTGTTGTTGAGACACGTCTGCACTCTGCAAAAGAGCACGAATAATATCAAAGCTGCCTTGCTGTTTAAATCTAAAGAAAATATAACTAGAAAAAAATCCACGCGGACCAGGCAGCAGACGGGACTCGAACCCGCACCCTTCGCTATCCGGGCGAATGCACTGACAAATTATGCTACCGCGGCCGTCAGGGATTC
Source organism: Chilo suppressalis (assembly GCA_902850365.2). NCBI lineage: Eukaryota > Metazoa > Arthropoda > Insecta > Lepidoptera > Crambidae > Chilo > Chilo suppressalis. The sequence goes on from OU963894.1 coordinate 4,233,356, forward strand.
CACTAGCCATTCTTTAAGCTGCAAAAACAATTATTATTACTAAAACTGAAAGTCACAAACGTATTTGCTTACTCATTTGTTATTGCTATCTGTATGCATTTGAATTGTATGTTTTAAGGTACAACTCCGAGCTGAACTGCACACCACAGGCCGCAGCTGCAGACTGCAGGCGACACTACGAGTTTCTAAGAAACTCTATGAAATTGATTCCGAGCGCGGCGACATGTTGCGGCTGCACAATGCATATAATGCACGGTTAGTCGCAGTGTCGCCTGCAGCCCATTGCGGAATTGTACCTATAGGGCGCTTTCAATTTATGCGTTTGTTGACGGTCTGCTGCGGTGCCGAAGCGGTGCGTTTGTCGTACAGCGTACGGACGATCCTTTTTTTTTCATACAAAACGCGCGGTGCGGCATCAGTGCGGCGCCGGTACCGCGAACGCTCGACAACGCAGCAGGCCGTCAAGAAACGCATAAATTGAAAGCGCCCTTAGTAATAAGAACTCTATCAAAAATGAAAACAACTGAAGCCCACAATATGTCAATGATTATAAATTTTACTAAGCAGAATCGACGCCCTGTTTGTTTATAGTGTGTAATTAGACGCTTAAGATACCAGAGTGACACTGAAGTGTTGCTAACCCTGAGCGCAAATAAATAAATATTTTCAACACTCACGCCAATTATTCTCTATCTTGTGGATCTCTGGGAATCTTTCTCATTATAAATGATATAGGAGATCACCTGTCACTTTTACTAATAGAGATTTTTTTATTTAAATACTAGTGGCCCGCCCTCGCTTCGCTTCGGTGTTGAGCTGTAGTGTAGACTAAAATAACTCTTCATATAATTATAAAAAAAAAACTGAAAATGGTATATTTGCCTTTTCCGAACTTCTATTGATATCACGTCACTCAATTGTTGTGCCTTCCCGAAACCTCTCCACTAACATTTGAAATTTATGGTATGATAAAAGTTCAAATTGACTTTTAAGTATTTTTACCAATCGTTTGTATGGGAGTATAGAAAAGTGTTGTTTTTGGACATTTTCACGCATTTTTTTAATTTTTCTCTGCGTAAGAACCATCCTCGTACTTCAAGGAATATTCTTAAAAAAGAATAATCGAAATCGGTTCAGCTGTTCTCGAGATTTGCGCTTACCAACACATTCAGCGATTCATTTTTAAATTATAGTTTTTAAATGTTGGAAAGTGAAACAACTAATATTTGTATTAAGAGAAAAAAATAGACGTGCTGGAAATATATAAAATATAATAATATGTAATAAAATAATAAAAAAATTTATTCATGCCAAAAAACATACAAAATTTTACAACTGTTAAATTATTTGTTTCTTAGTTTTTCACGCACATCACTCATTAAATAAATTGTTCTCAAAACTCATTAACTGTTAAATTTACGAGACAAAGTACTGGAATTTATTTTTATTATATTTTTTTACATAAGGCAGTAGTCTTAAAATAAAAAACTACAACTGATCCTAGATAGGCTATAAATATAGCCTGTGTTTAGGGATTCAGTCAGAGGGAATATGTGCGCAAAAGAATAGAATCTCGTCTGCTCAGTTTCCTTAGGATACACTAGGTCGGTGAAATATTTTGGGTGGAGCGGGTGTGAATGGTATAGGGGCTCGTAAAATGTTCCGAGCGATTAAACATCTTTGACCCAATGCTGGTTCGCGTCGATTTTCTCACAAACTTCTGCGCTAAGAAAGTTTTTGGGGAGTGGGCAATTTGGAACGATTGTGCGATAGTTTTGAAGAGTGATTAATATTCTAGCCGAACAAAAAAGCTGTTGACGTCATGAAAACAGATGATTATACATGTGCCGATGGGATAGATATACTTTTGTTTTTAGCAATGAGTAAGATTGAGGAAGTGAAAAAAAATCAAGAACTGTTAGCAAGATAGGTAAGGCATAGCGAATTTGCCGCTAGAATTGCAGTACCTGTCTAGGGTAGTAATAAATCTATATATATAAAACTCAAAGGTGACTGACTGACATAGTGATCTATCAACGCACAGCCCAAACCACTGGACGGATCGGGCTGAAATTTGGCATGCAGGTAGATGTTATGACGTAGGCATCCGCTAAGAAAGGATTTTGATCAATTCTACCCCCAAGGGTATAAAATAGGGAATGAATTTCATAGTTTGTATGAAACTTTGTCAATTTTAAACCGATCGGGCTGAGACTTTGCATGCAGGTATAAGAAGAATCATAGATGAATGTCATTGTGTATAATACAAGCCTGAGAACAACAACTGTAGTCTATACTTCAGCTCTACATCGAAGCGAGGGCGGGCCGCTAGTAAATAATAATAAATATTTCCAACACTCACACCAATTAGCCTAGCCCCAAAGTAAGCACTGTTAGGCTTGTGTTATGGGGATACTAGGGTAACGGATAGAATACATATACCTATAGATATATAAGTATATTTATATAGAAATACATATTAACGATCCATGACAATACAATACAATACAATACAAAAACTCTTTACTGTACACCACAAAAAACATTGAACATAAAGTACAAAACCATCTAGTACAAGTGATGCAATGGGCGGCCTTATCGCTTAAAGCGATCTCTTCCAGGCAACCTTTGGATGGAGAGGATTAGAAGGAACTGGGAGAGACGGCGGACTCCATGACTGGAGTACAAATGCTCGTATTCATCACACAAACATCTGCCCCCAGCAGGACTCGAACCCGGGTCGTATTGGTCCGGAAACACTGCTGGCGACAACATATTCCACAGTTTTGTCGTACGTGGTAAAAAATTTCGACAAAAACGCACGGTTGTGGATAGCCACGCATCAAGATGATGGTGATGAAATTTTTATCGCGATGTACGATGGGGAAATGCAGCAGCTGGAATTAATCCGAACAATTCCTCAGAACACTCCCCGTGATAAATGCGATAGAAGATGCAGAGCGAAGCTACATCCCTACGCAAAGCCAAAGGATCAAGCTGATCGGAAAGGTCCTGATCGTCTATTATTATCTTTTTGGCAGACCTATCGATTTTTTTTTAATTCATGTTTTACGGCCGTAGTTTTCCCCATTTCGGACTTTCATTAGTATCTGTAGCTTCTTTGTTTTATTTATATATCTTCAAAGGTGTTAATCGCGTAATGAGGGCTATCGCGTATGAATCCGCCGCTAGAGGCGCTAGTGTAGCGTGAGGTCTCCGAAATGTCAAATGTTAATGCTTGTTGGTTGACGACGCGGGTTTATTTCTAATTAAAATAATGTTGTGAATAATTGGTAACAATTCGGCTTAATTATTGCAAATATGAGTTATGTGGCAATGAATGTCAGTTATTAAAAATTTGAGCTTAGAAAAATGATTATGTTCCCATTTTTTCCGAATAAAACGGAACTGCGCGTCACTGTGGCATGGCCTATTATGTTTAGGATATGGTTCTTTTGTGTTAAAATACGATCTAAATGTAACCTTTGATTTCATGTGCGTATTAATAAACTTTAAAAGTTACAATTTAGGACCTCACTCAACAGTGGCGCCATCTGGTGAGGCAGAAAACGGAAGCCCTCATTGGCTGGGAATGCTGCAGTTTTGGTAGATCTGAATTAAGCCATCTATCAGTAACATCCTCTGTATAATTATGAAAAGCAGGGCGGTCCAAGATAAGATATTGCAAGGATTCAACATTATTTGTATTACAGTATCTGCATCTGTTTCTAGTTTGATTCTGTGTAAATGTTCACGAAATTTTCCATGACCAATTCTCATTCGGTTTATCATAGTAATATACTTTCTTGTTGGGTTTTTTAATTTAATATTGCCACGATTTTTTCGGGAGCAGATGTATCGAAGTAAAAATAGTGACACCCTATCACATAACTCGTTCGATTTAAAGCTGTAATCGATTTTGTTCCAGAACATTGTTTAATGTAATATAAGTATCGAAATTATTTTAGCTATCAAAAATACTGTTGTTTAAAAATTATTACAAAATCTCATTAGATTTATTATTTTTCCTAGATTGTATGAAGAATCTGATACGTCTGAATAACTTAAAAATAAACTAAGAAGACATTTATATAATGAACTTTATATATATAATGTTACTATTTTAATTACTTGGTTTCTACCTTATAATTTGGTTGTACTCAGTTATTTCTACCGATTATTTGTAATCTGTGGCACAATCTTAGTAATCATTATGTGTGGCACATTACTAAGTGGGCGGTATCCGTCCATGAAGTACAATTTTATTTGTATGACATTTTAACGTAAACAATACAAAATTTCATGGGCGTCAATTTATCAAAAAGATAATAATAGAATGGACAGATTATAAATCAGTAAGCAGAAGGCTCGATGGCGCAAGTGGTTAGCGCGTTCGGCTGCGATCGTTGAAATTAAGCAATTGTCGCAGTGGTCGGTCATTGGATGGGTGACCAAAAATTTATTATCTCGAGCTCCTCCGTGCTTCGGAAGGCACGTTAAGCCGTTGGTCCCGGCTGCATCTGCAGTCGTTAGCACCCGCCAATCCGCACTGGGCCCGCGTGGTGGGTCATGGCCCAATCTCCCTATTCCATCCATAGGGAAGGCCTGTGCCCCAGCAGTGAGGACATTAATAGGCTGATGATGAAGCAGAAGGCATATAGTAAAGGTAAAGTAAACATGAGTCGGCGGCTGCATCTGCAGTCGTTAGCACCCACCAATTCGCACTGGACCCGCGTGGTGGGTCATGGCCCGATCTTCCTTATCCATCCATAAGGAAGGCAGTGGGGACATTAATAGGATGATGATGATGATGAAACATGAGTGATAGAAGAAGCTATTTATATCTTCCTTAAAGGCCGGCATCGCATTTGTGATACTCCTGGTGTTGCAAGTGTCCATGGGCGACGGTGATCACTTACCATCAGGTGAGCCGTCTGCTCGTATGCCACCTATAATATAAATAAAAAAAACAGCCTATTTTGGTGACAGTATACTTGTAGCTATTTTCTTGGAATTCACAGTCTGTGCAAATTAAAAAATCTACTATTACAAAAAATCATACATAAGATGTCTGAGTCCCGTACCTAACACTTTTTCTGCAAATCCTTCAATAATAAACGAAATAGTAATTTAAACTGTTAGTCGAGTCAATAAAGACATAAAACAGGCAAAACTTGGAAACCCGGTGGAACAGCTCGGATTCTGATATATTTTTTTTTAAAAATTGTTTTTTTTATATTATTCAAAATCAGAAACCTTTGGAAGGGGGGAAATAATTTTTTTTATTGTTTAAACAATATTTATGAAATTTTTATAAAAAAGTCAATTTTGTCGCTTTTTTTTGAAAACAATATTATTATGTTAATGTTAGTATAAAACATAGTTGTTAAAATGAGGCTTTTAATAATAATTTAATATTTAAACCATTAAAATACGATGTATTGGTCAATAATACGAATGCGTTGAGCACTTACGTTATGTTTTAGATACTTCATATATATATATATATATATATTTTATAGATAGGTCCGACAAATGACTCCACCCCACCTGATGTTAAGTGAAGGTGAAGTCCAGACGCGAAGATAGCTGATACAGCAGTTCTACCTGCCACACCAGCCATCCTCACCCTGCCGGCCTGCATGTTGCTTCTTCACGCCTCTTTTAAAGGATCCCAGGTTGTAAGAGGGAGGGAACTCGTGAGCGGGCAGAGCATTCCATTTACGGATAGTGCGACAAAGAAATGAGTCACCAAATTTCTTTGTACGCGTTGGAATTGTGGCCACAGTAAGACGGTGACAACGTAGGCCAGCGCGCGTGGTCCTCTGAAGGAAAGGGGAAGGTGGGATAAGAGAGAATAACTCCTCAGAACACTCGCCGTGGTACAGACGATAGAACGCGCTTAGTGACGCCACGTCACGGCTCAAGGTGTTGAGTCACCTCCTCATCGCCTATGATGCGGATCGCGCGCCGCTGTAACCTATCCAAAGCATCGAGCAAGTACTTGGCGGAGCCATCCCGGAGGTGCGAGCAATATTCCACGCAGGACCGCACTTGCGTTTTGTACAACAAGCACAGTTGATCGGACGTGAAAGAACGCCGTACCTTGTTCAGGACTCCGAGTTTGCGTGAAACTGTTTTGATCACGATTTCGATGTAGTCCTTTGGATTCAGGTCTGAGCGAACTTCCATACCGAGCATAGAAATGTTGCTCTGTAGTGGTAGTGTTTTGCCCTGAAGATGATAAATAAATAAAATAAATATAAAATAAGATGACGGGTCAGATGGTTATTAAGGAGCTTTTCTAGAACTTTACATAAAACTGAGATGACTGCTATTGGCCGGTAGTTTGCCGGGTCTGAGCGATCCCCTTTTTTGGGCACCGGTTGCACGTTAGCATCTCTCCAAGTCTCCGGCACACGCCCCAAAGAATACGAGCATTGGTACAAGCGCTTGAGCACAGGAGACAACTCCGTTGCACATTTTTTCAGTACTACTGCTGGGATGCCATCAGGTCCACTAGCTTTCCGGACGTCGAGTGATTGCAATTCGGCACGAACCTCACACTACCTGATTTTAATATCAGGCATCGTTGTGCCACAATGAGGTAATGATGGTGGTAGTGCATTGCATTTATCGATTCGGGAGTTAGCCGCAAAGAGTTTTGCCAGTAAATCGGCTTTCTCCTGCGGCTTATGAGCTAGAGTTCCGTCTGGGCATCTCAGAGGTGGCAGCGAGGGCTGGCAGAAGGTTTTTTGCACGGCTTTGGCCAAACTCCAGTAGCTACGGGAGCGTAGGATGCGTTATAAGTTCCTGGCCAATACATGCAACGCGCTGGGCATCCGCTCTGATGTAAGCCTTCTTACAGGCCTTGGAAGCAAAATTGTAGGCTGCTTTGAGTGAATCGACCTCGGGATCCTTGAGAGCGCGGCCTTTGACCCAATATATATATATATATATCAAATCAAATATTTTTTTTATTAATATTTTTTTATTTATGTTAATAATGAAACTATTAATTTCTTATATTTCATGAAATATATCCTAACTTTTTTATGTATATCAGCGTCATGTCATTATATTACATGAAAGATCTTATAATTAATTGTTTTTAAAAGTTTTTGATATAATAACATGTAAATTAAAATTATTTGTGATAACAATATGAAAACAATAACATAAACATATTTTTTTGTGAGTTTTCAATTGATATTTTATAAAAAAAACATTTTTTTCTAAAAATGTCATAAAAATTGTTTAAACAATATAAAAAATGATTTCCCCCTCTCCAGAGGTTTCTGATTTCAAATAATATAAAAAACAAAATTATTAAAAAAAAATCATCAAAATCGAAGCTGTTCCACCGGGTTTCCAGGTAAAAAGCTTCATTGACTCGACTATGTTTTGTATTGCTTATATTAATAAAAATGGGTGCGTGTACTTATGTAGGCGCGTGAGAAGTTATCCTTCTTTGGCATCGTTTAAAATTAGTTTTTAATTGCATGCTAATAATTAATTACAATAAATTAATAAAAAGTCTGGAAAAGGACACAGTCAACAAAGTTCAGTTTTAATTTGAAAAAATAAATAAATAATCAAAATATTCAATTAAAATCGCTACTGAATATAATTTATTAGAACATGTGATTTGCACTTGTATGAAACTCAAACACGTATTCCGAATATACAAACTAGAAACATGTGGATAAATATTATAAATATGAATACCTATAACTGTTACTTTATTACAAAAAATAAAGATGTGGTTTTTGGTTCTACTACACCAATGGTCAAGAGATGGCGCTGTAGTCTCCTGAATCGCGCTTTGGTTCCGTTGTTCCAGATTAATAAATACTTTTGATAGGCCTTCACAATGCAGTCGTTAGCACCCACTAAATAGAGATGCTATTTCTATTTTGTTGGTAGATTTTCTTAATGTGCGGTAAACACAAAAGTAACGCATGAAGTTGGTCGCTAAAGTGACCAACTTCATGCTGTTAAAATTTTGTGTTACAGTGATGCGCGCGCATCTTAAAATTTCACTCTCATCATTTTTTCATAACGCGCCTAAAGAAGTATAACTTCAAAAATGACACATTGTTTTTTATTTCATTTTTTAAGCATTTAACTGCTAGATGTTTAAATCTAAAGAAAAGTTTACTAGAAAAAAAATCCACGCGGACCAGGCAGCGGACGGGACTCGAACCCGCACCCTTCGCTATCCGGGCGAATGCACTGACCATTATGCTACCACGGCCCTATTCGCCGCGTCGAAATTTTCCTAGCCTTAAGCTACAAGGCAGCGCCATCTCTTCGCATTGTAGGTAATCCACAATGTCAAATGAATACTTTTTCAAGTATTAAACATTTGAAAGAAGAAATAGCAATTATAGTTATGTTTTTTATTTCATTTTTTAAGCATTTAACTGCTAGATGTTTAAATCTATAGAAAAGTTTACTAGAAAAAAAAAAACACGCGGACCAGGCAGCGGACGGGACTCGAACCCGCACCCTTCGCTATCCGGGCGAATGCACTGACCATTATGCTACCACGGCCCTATTCGCCGCGTCGAAATTTTCCTAGCCTTAAGCTGCAAGGCAGCGCCATCTCTTCGCATTGTAGGTAATCCACAACGTCAAATGAATACTTTTTCAAGTATTAAACATTTGAAAGAAGAAATTAGTCCCGTCCGCTGCCTGGTCCGCGTGGTTTTTTTTTTTTCTAGTAAACTTTTCTTTAGAGTTAAAAATGACACATTTCTTACTGTTATTGTTAATTGTTATTTTAATAAAACTAATTTTTTAAGGGTTAATGCACGAAACTTTATTTATTTATTGACGTTTCGTAGCCCCACAGAAATAATATTTGATTCTGACGACGTAGCCTGTAAAGGCTACGAAACGTCAATAAATAAATAAAGTTTCGTGCATTAACCCGTAAAAAACTAGTTTTATTTAATAAGTGATGTGCGTGCAAACCTAAGAAATAAATAATTATTATTTTACACTTCTAGGAATTGAGACGTAATTTGTTTTGAAAATGAAGAAAGGATATTTTCACCTACCCAACAGGTAAATTAGCGATGTCTCAACGAATTTTTCTTTCTTTAGAAAACCACACCTTCTCTGCACCGGGCATTTTTATTAAATCTCGTAACTTTCATCAGGGGTCTTTCTTGTGCAATTTATGCTATGTGTTGGATATAGCGGTAACAGGGGAACGATAAGTGTTAGGGAGGGCTAATAATTTTACCCCATCTCCCAAGAATGAGGAAATGTTTTTGCAGTTTATGTATAAATGTAGGTACCACTATTCTACGTGTTCACTACCTACTTAATAGCTCTGTACGATAAAACTTTTATGCGAATAGTTCACTGGGGAATATTTATATCCGGTTTGAATATTCCTGTTTTATTTAGGGTTATTTTTAAACGGATTTTTAGACAATTGTATAAGTTTAAGTGCGAGTCGAACTCGTAATAAAATTCAATTCAAAATTCAATATCGTTTATTCAGTCTAGGCTGTTACAAGCACTTGCAAGAACAAGAAGTAGCTGCTGATCGAAGTTAATGAATTTAACATATTTTATTAACAATTAATATTTTCACTGTCTACGTAACGTGAAACGGTTTCGGGACCCTAAAAAGTACTGAAACTCTAATGTCTGTCTTTCTGTCACGATGTTGTATCTTATAAACCGTGATAGATGGACAGTTGAAATTTTCACAGATGATGGTATTTCTATTGCTACTGTATTGAATTGAATCATTTAATCACCAAAAATAGAGTACAATAAGTAATATGGCATAGTGCATATATTTTGCCTCCATCTAGCATATCATTATCCGTTTCTATAATTTTAATTATATGCAACGTAATGCACAACGTAACAACAAATACAATTTAAAAACAGAATAAAATAAATATATAAGGAGGGATCCCACTCAACAAACGTATTTTTTACCGTTTCTTGCTCTATATTAATAATGGCATCGAGTCGATGTTTGAAACATTCACAGAATATTTAGCTGTATATTATCTTTAAAAATAAGGGAAAAAAATTAGTAAAATATATTTTATTGGAACAAAGACAGTGTATATAATAAATGTGCACGATAATAATTGCATTAGTTATAAAAACTGTGTCACAACTATTAACGCCCACCTCTGAGTGTACATTGAAGTTCCTAACGTACCAAAAACCGATTATATATGTATATTATTTAAGTAAATTAAATTAAAGTCTTCGACCAGTGCGTCCTCCCAGTTATGACATACGGCGCCGAGACGTGGATACTCACGGCTGGACGAATCCACCAGTTTAAAGTCGCTCAGAGAGCTATGGAAAGGGCTATGCTCGGAGTATCCCTGAAGGACCGCCTCAGAAATGATGTAATCCGACAGAGAACCAAAGTCACCGATATAGCCCACCGAATTAGCAAACTAAAGTGCCAGTGGGCTGGTCACATTAGCCGCAGAACTGATGGACGTTGGAGCCGGAAAGTTCTTGAGTGGTGACCGCGACTCGGTAAACGTAGTGTAGGACGCCCTGAGACAAGATGGGATGATGATATTCGTAGGCTGGCTGGAGTGGGCTGGATGAGAGTAGCACAAAATCGGGAGCAGTGGCGTGCATTAGGGGAGACCTATGTCCAACAGTGGACGAACATGGGTTGATGATGATGATGATGAATTTATAGAATGATTTAAATTTAATTCAACATACTAAATTAACAAATCATTTAAATGTATTTTATGCGTGTGGGCATGGGTACATGTGTATTTGCGAGTGTGTGTTTGTGTGTGAATGTGGTTGTGTGTGATTGTGGGTGTGCAGCTTAATAGAATAAAATAAATAAAACATTTTAGCGGATCTACCATACAAAAGGCGTGTTTTTTTTCGCGTTTTTAGTTCGATATTATAATATACAGTCTAATAAGCCGTTGGTCCCGGCTGCATCTGCAGTCGTTAGCACCCGCCAATCCGCACTGGGCCCGCGTGGTGGGTCATGGCCCAATCTCCCTATTCCATCCATAGGGAAGACCTGTGCCCCAGCAGTGGGGACATTAATAGGTTGATGATGAAGCAGAAGGCATATAGTAAAGGTAAAGTAAACATGAGTCGGCGGCTGCATCTGCAGTCGTTAGCACCCACCAATTCGCACTGGACCCGCGTGGTGGGTCATGGCTTACTACTGTATAGATAACGGTACGGAAGCCTTCGCGCGCGAGTATGACTAGCACTTGGCCGGTTTTTATTTGAATATATTGTTATTTTAAACACTAAACGGATCCTATCTGATGTCTGGATCGAGTGTTTTTTTTTGTAATATTTTCATTCGGTTTCGTGAAACAGTTTGCTTACAAAAACTTAGGCCCGTCTTATAGAAAGATTCTCAGTGATTGATATAGTCTTCAGCATAGTTAATCGTTTTTTTTTGAGTGTGTATACTGCTGGTCGCAGATGACCTTTACAGCGTCACCGGGTTTGGGGACGGCGAGATCCTAAGGGGACCTCAAGATGACAAGTCTCTCCACGGGGGGAGTCTCCTCTCCGTCTGGAGCCTAGACCACTCGAACCTGAGGGTTTCTGCCCAACTAGAGGGCGTCTCTGAGACTTGGACCTCGGCTCTAGTTAGGCGTCACCTGTACCTGGTATAGCGTGTCGTGTGTAGACCGGGTCTTCGCACTCTTATCCTATGGGTACGGTGTCTGCCTAATGCTAAGCTAGTGTGCACGTTTGCTAGCTGTGTGGTGTTAGTTACTCGGAGAAAGAGATGTCGCTATATATTACACATAGCGACATCCCTTTCTAACTGTACTCAAGTAAAGATCAACACTTAGTTGTCATTCTGTAATAGGGGCCTTAGTCTTTCATTTTATAACATACTAGTGGTGCTCCCTCGCTTCGCTTCGGTGTAGAGCTGTAGTGTAGAATTCGGATTTTTCTTACCTTTTAAACCTTCCCTATACCTCCACGAACATTTCAAGACCAAGATAAGATAAATCCGTTCAGCCGTTCTCGAGTTTTAGCGAGACTAACGAACAGCAATTGATTTTTATATATAGATACTAACTGACCCAGCGAACTTCGTACCACCATAAAAAATAGGGGTTGGTGGTAGAAGGGTGAAAATTTAGGGTTGTATGTATTTTTATATGATGTATCATAAAAAAAATATCTAAAATGGAAAAAAAAAATTAGGGGTGGATTACCCTTAACATTTAGGGGGATGAAAAATAGATGTTGTCCGATTCTCAGACCTACCCAATATGCACACAAAATTTCATAAGAATCGAGAAAGCCGTTTCGGAGGAGTTTAACCACAAACACCGCGACACGAGAATTTTATGTACATACTAGCTGACGCAGCGAACTTCGTACCGCCCTAAAAAAATAGGGGTTGTCCAGCGGACAAAATTGTGAATCTAAACCATTCTCAGATCCCCTTGACAGACAAAAAATTTCATCAATATCGGTCCAGTCGTTTAAGAGAAGTTCGGTGACATACACACTCACAGAAGAATTATATATATAATGATTAAGATATAGATGTAACAAAATTATTTTTATTAAACGCCATCTACCGAAACTCGTGAGTACTAACTAGCACAGAACGGAGCATTCGACCTTCGTTGTATTTCACAGCAACAACTACAACCTGAAATATTTATAGTTTTGTGTTTTCCAATTTTGTTAGTCGGTGATTAACAAAAAATAATGGTACAAATATTAATACTGATTTCCAACAGTTCCTTCTTTTACTTACATCAATAGCAGTATATTGAATGCTAAGTGAACAAAATAAAACGTGATATTATCACTTACACTTGCACCATTAACGTCAATTTTCATTTTTCCACCCTATGTTTTAACTACAAAATTCATTGTGTCAACATTTTCACCGTTCATGGAGCGCAGGCTTCTCTTTTTAATAATTCATAAGTTAAATGGATGGCAACACACAAACATTACTATGTACTTGGTATAATGTTTACAAATTTCCCATTACTTCAATCGATTATGCTGTAGTAATATAGGGAATTTAATTTTGAAGTTAGTATTATTTTTGTCGGATATAAAAAAAAACTTTTTTTTTGAGCTTTTAAAAGCCTGTTGTGAAAATTTGAAGCAACAATATTTTATTCGCTTTCATGTTTAGCAATAGCTAGAAAATGAGAAAGGGGTTTGGCGTACCCACTTCAAAGGCTTTATAAAATGTCATCATCATCATCATCATCAGCCTATTAATGTCCCCACTGCTGGGGCACCGGCCTTCCCTATGGATGGAAAAGGGAGATTGGGCCATGATCCACCACGCTGGCCCAGTGCGGATTGGTGGGTGCTAACGACTGCAGAAGCCGGGACCAACGGCTTAACGTGCCTTCCGAAGCACGGAGGATCTCGAAATAGTAAATTTTTGGTCACCCATCCAATGACCGACCACTGCGAAAGTTGCTTAACTTCAACAATCGCAGCCGAACGCGCTAACCACTTGCGCCATCGAGCTCCTCATAAAATGTATTTTTTATTATTTATAAATTTTTAAGTATGCAAAACATATTTCAATGGTCATTAACTTTCTATTTTTTTATTATTTAAGTAATAAGTAAATAAATAATAAAATATTACTACACATAAAAATATCTCGTATACCTGTGTCTGTATATTCACGACAATCCCAAAAACTCCTGAATAGATTTCCATGCGGTTTTCATATTTATATTTAACATTAAGAAGACAAGACTGGCCTTTTATAAAATACTAGTGGCCCGCCCTCGCTTTGCTTCGGGGTAGAATTGATCAAAATCCTTTCTTAGCGGATGCCTACGTCATAACATCTACCTGCATGCCAAATTTCATCCCGATCCGTCCAGTGGTTAGGGCTGTGCGATGATAGATCACTATGTCAGTCAGTCACCTTAGAGTTTTATTTATATAAATTTGTTGTAACATTATTGAATTTTATATTCACAGATTTGCATGTTGACTTGGTATAAAAAGGTAACGGTTGTTTTAGTAATTCTAAACTAACGAAACATTTTGGTAAATAAAAATTTCAGCACTCAAAACAATGAAAGTACTCGAGTAAAGGCCGTGGTTAATATTCCGATTTACCTTGACTTTTAGCTGTTTTATTTATGCTGGCGTCTGGACGTTTACATATTTGCCGACTTCGTGGTTTGATGCCAACATTAGTTTTAATAATTCACGCCCTACGTTGTACTAATGACATTCGATAGAAATGAAGCCATTCCTTAAATAGACACGTGTGTATCGTAATTGTGTAAAACGATATAATATATCAAAGTTGCATTATTTAATAAAGGTTTGGTATCCCTGTGGCCGTCCACAATAAGACCAATCATTGACTTACAGCATTTCGATTGCTGTGTCAGTATCAATATAAATATTGTTATTTATTTTAGGTATAACTAGATGAGGAGGTCGATGGCGCAAGTGGTTAGCGCGTTCGGCTGCGATCGTTGAAATTAAGCAACTTTCGCAGTGGTCGGTCATTGGATAGGTGACCAAAAATTACTATCTCGAGCTCCTCCGTGCTTCGGAAGGCACGTTAAGCCGTTGGTCCCGGCTGCATCTGCAGTCGTTAGCACCCCCCAATCCGCACTGGGCCCGCGTGGTGGGTCATGGCCCAATCTCCCTATTCCATCCATAGGGAAGGCCTGTGCCCCAGCAGTGGGGACATTAATAGGCTGATGATGATGATGATGATAATGAGATGATGATGAGATGCCCCCCCCCCCCCCCACTCGTAGTTCTGTCCTACAAAGGGGGGGCGGCGGAGGATTCTTGGACGGGTACGTCCAGGAGTCCCTTTCTCAGCAGATGGGGGCGGTACAGTGGGCAATAGGCCGCGTACCCAGCCCCTACGCGCGAGCCTACCTGCGCACGTCTGCGGGTCCTCGAGGTAATACCTCGGGAGACCCCTGCCGTGGAGCCCCGGCGAGGCCGGGAAGCTGCTGGGTGCGGAGCCGTGGTAGAATCCCTAACGGGGACCCCCTCGGCTTCGCATTAAGCAGTATAGAAGGTATTCGCAGAACTTTTTTAGCGGATATTATGCTGTAAAGCACCCGTAAAAGTTGCGGGGTCCTCGGTGGGCAGCCATTGGGGGGTCCGTAGGACTTGCGGGAGCCAGGTGTGAGGTCCGTTCGGCGGTGTGCCGTTCTTAAAGGCGCCGTCGTCTGTAAAAAGGTTTTTACCTGCGTAATAAAAAACAAGGTACTACTAGATAACACATTCATTGTCAAATTTTATTGTTTCAAAGAACCTGGAATCTTATTGTAAATACGAGGCGCCAGATGCAGTACCTACGCTTTTTCGGAAGAGTGCTGTTTTATACTGTGGTTTTATCAGCTTATTAACGTACTAGATGTCGCCAGCGACTTCGTTTGCGTTAACTTAGTTTCTTGAAAATCCCTCTGGAACCTAACATTTTTTCGGGATAAAAGTAGCCTATGTGTTAATCTAGGGTGTCAGCTAACTCCATACCAAATTTTATTAAAATCGCTCCAGCCGTTTAGACGTGAAGAAGTAACAAACATACACACTCACATAGTCACACACTCACAAACTTTCGCCTTTATAATATTAGTGTGATTGACCCGGCGGGAATTCCTTTGAAAAGCTAGCTTTACAAAATAAGTATAGATTAAACTATTTAAGAATATATTTCTATTCTTAAATAGTCTGGTATCCTTCCTTAAGTAATCAAATTCTAACGTGGCTTTGAAATTTAATTACAGAATCATCTATACTTATAATAAATCTGTAGAGAGGTCAATTCTGTACATGGAATATATTTTCAAAATAACTATCAGGGGGTGATTAGTGATCGATACTGATGCCAAAAATGCAATCAGTAAAAATTTTGTCTGTCTGTCTGTCTGTCTGTGTGTATGTTCCTTGTAGAAACAAAAACTACTCGACGGATTTTAACGAAACTTGGTACAATTATTCTTCATACTCCTGGGCAGGTTAAAGTATACTTTTCATCACGCTACAATCAATAGGAGCAGAGTAGTGAAGGGAAATGTTGGGAAAACGGGAGAAGTTACTCCATTTTTTCAGCTTCCGTCGCGTGTGCAGCCTTAATGGTTAAAGTCACATAGAAATTATGTATGACAGAAATATTCTACATAAAATTGTCTAAAAAATATCCCGCAACAGCATATGTCTATCTTTTATGGTTGACTCACAATAACACGTGTAACTCCTGATAGCTTAGCAGTTCGGAGCATTCCGATTATATAACGTAAATATGAGAATTTTAGTTTGATTATAAATACAGGTAATAAAAATGACCGTTTTTGTCTATATATATATGTATATAAAAGTCAAAGGGGACTGACTGACATAGTGATCTATCAACGTACAGCCCAAACTACTGGATGGATCGGGCTGAAATTTGGCATGCAGGTAGATGTTATGACTTAGGCATCCGCTAAGAAAGGATTTTGATCAATTCTACCCCCAAGGGGATAAAATAGGGAATGAAAGTTTGCATGAAATTTTAAACCAATCGGGGTGAGACTTTGCATGCAGGTATAAGAAGAATCATAGATGAATGTCATTGTGTATAATACAAGCCTGAGAACAAAAACTGTAGTCTACACTTCAGCTCTACACCGAAGAGAAGCGAGGACAGGCCGCTAGTCAACACATAATATGATTCATCGCTTTTTAATGTTTGAAAACTCAACCAGAAACCGGAAAAGTAAGTAGGGCAAAATTTTGTTTCCAACGTAAATGTTTACTTAGTTTTATCTGAATCTAATTAAATGAAATGAAATTATACTTTATTAAAATTGACTTATTAAAAGCTCTTTTGAAGCGTCCGATATTTTTTTTCTACCACTCATACCCATTCAGGACATATTTTAGCTGATGAGAAGAATGGGCTCAAGAGACTCATCAGCGTTTAACAGGAGTAACTAATATGCCTTTCGAATAGCCAAATTAGTAGTTGTCAATTAGTCGAAAGGTAAAACCATTCGTAGTCGCGCGTCGCTAAGAATCTGTGCTTGTATTGTAACCTTGATTAATTTTTTTTTGTTGAAGTGCTCCCGTTTTAGGGAAGGCAAAGGGAACAATACCCATACAGCCTAGTCTTTAATTAAATTAATCTTCTTTTTTTTTATATTAGAATGTCGGTGTGACGCATTCTAATGTTTCTTGGAGTGTTTGGCACGAAATGTATCGAGTTGGCTTTTTCGATAAGCTTCTGTGAGGTAGTCAACACTACAATAAAAGTCTCACGTCCACTTGACCGGAATAGCATATATTTTAACGATTCCACTAATTCTTCAGTTACGCAGACGGTTGTTACACAAAACCACACCAATTTTATTTCACAATATCCACTATGAACGAATTTAAGAATAATTAAAATAAGACGCCAACCACACTCGATGAAATCCCGCCAAAAAAAACCCTAAATATTTTTTATCAATCTTCTAGTCTCGGTGCAAAGGCAACGGATTTACACAGCCTTGCCCCTCTGTTTATTTTTTCTTTTAAATTATATAATTATGCATATAAAAATCGCTAGTGTTTGGCATCCACTTGTCAGATAAAGGACCCAGTTGGAAACCAGCGCCAGTGCATACTGCACTGACATTATGCTGAATTGGGCCCTTTTCAGCGCAGCCGTGAATACGGTATGGTATCAGTCATTTTGTAAGTTATAAGTGTAACAATTTGAGGAGCTCGATGGCGCAGGTGGTTAGTGCGTTCGGCTGCGATCGTTGTAGTTAAGCAACTTTCGCAGTAGTCGGTCATTGGATGGGTGACCAAAAATTTCTATCTGGAGTTCCTCCGTGCTTCGGAAGGCACGTTAAGCCGTTGATCCCGGTTGCACCTGCAGTCCTTAGCACCCACCAATCCGCACTGGGCCCGCGTGGTGGGTCATGGCCCAATCTCCCTATTCCATCCATAGGGAAGGCCTGTGCCCCAGCAGTGGGGACATAAAGAGGCTGATGATGATGATGATAAGTGTAACAATTTATCTGTATCCGTGTACTGTGCTGAATAAACGATTTTGATTGATTGATTGAGTAGCAACATTTACAAACAAATCATGTCGCTACCAATACAACGTCCCCTCACATTTTGATTGCTGTGTCATACATTATAAATACTAATAAAAGCGAATTAAAAGGATTTCCTAGACTACAAAAGTCCTTACCATTAGTTAAGTTGCTTAATAGATTATTTTTTAGTCGCTTTTGGGTGTAAGAAACAAACAAATCATGTCGCTACCCATACAACGTCCCCTCACATTTTGATTGCTGTGTCATACAATATAAATACTAATAAAAGCGAATTAAAAGTATTTTCTAGACTACAAAAGTTCTTACCATTAGTTAAGTTGCTTAATAGATTCTTTTTTATTCGCTTTTGGGTGTATATGTAAAGAAATACCAATCGTTACCGTACAAAGGTACGAACTGGTTAATGCAATCCAATGAAATATAAACTACACATACGGCACGGAGGGGTGTAAAAAAGAGCTAAACAAATGAACACAGTGACTGATCTACTTTTCGTATTAGAAAATTCAGCAACCTAAACTTATTGTAAAAGTCCTTGAACCAATTAGGATTCGGTCTGTGTTCGGGGCTCCCGTTAAGGACTTAGTATTTACTTAGGAAACGGATTCTTAATTCTTTTTAGTGCGTTTCTCATTTACGTATGGATTTGTTTAAACACAAAAAGGATCTCCACTTAAGCGCACAGTAATCATTTAAAAAAAACTTTTTTAACGAGTTAAGAAGCCTATACGAATTTCAATTTTACATATAGGTCATTCTTGGTGTTTCTCTCGTTTATTAACTGGGTACCGTCTCAGGAAGTGTCATCCAAAAACAATTCAGAAATGCACGTAACATATACCTATATTCTAATACATACTGTACGTACTTAACAACTCGTAACAAGTCTTTCAAATCTTAATGAAATTAATAACATTACTTTTTACTTTAAACGATATTTTCGGCCACAAGTAAATAAATAAAGAATATTAAAATAAATATGTGGTCTACTACTTTAAGATTGAAATAATACATTCCAGTAAATTAAAGATGGGGGCGACGACTCGTGACGCCATGCGACATTTCAAAGCAATATACCTCTGTAAAGGTTTTCGAATACTTTTTTAATTTACCTGATGGATGAAGAAAAAATTTTGTCATCACCCCTATTCTGTTGAACTGTCCGGGTACGGAGATCCAAAATCCGGGGATTTGCCGCGCCTTGTCCCGGTTTCCAAATTTTAGAGATGGAAACTATATATTAACAAATTAAAGCAAATGTGTCGAATGTGGCGACCTAAACTCGAAGTAAACACCACCACCCAGCCATGACGAAGTACAAAAACCTATCACGGCCAATTGTGTTTCAACGAAAAGAAAATTTGGAAAGAAGGAGAGATCGACCGATAAAAGGCCGTTATCGTACACTTGGTTGGAACATACCTACCTACTTAATTATATTTGAAGAAAATGGTATTTGAATTTCGAGTTCTCGATAAAACTTTGACGACCCTTCGGTAGAGTGGCGAACTTCACTATTCACGGGGGCGAAGTTTCAAAGGTTATTGATCAAAATTTTTTATAGGTAGAATCGGCCAGATCTTTTTGCTTATAAAAGGGAAAAAACTTACAAGGTCTTTATAGAATAGTTAATTTAACTTTATACAGTAAGTTTAGTTAAAAATAAAAGAAGATTCTACCTACGTCGATAAATAAGCAGTGCCATTTTTTCAATTGTTTTCGTGTTTGCTAGTAATCAGAAGGTTTTAAAAGAAATTATTACTTTTCCATAACATTCATACAGCCGCGTGAAAATTTTTACAGAATACCATTGTTCTGTAAAAATTTTCACGCGGTTCCCAGATAAATCCGTGAAATTTGACAGAATAGCACTGATGATAATATTAGATTAATTCTTTTTTTTTCTAGTAAACTTTTCTTTAGATTTAAACATCTAGCAGTTAAATGCTTAAAAAACAAATAAAAGCATAGATTAATTCTGTTTGGGAGACTTTCACGCCCTAGTCTAGTCAGTGTAATTTTGGCAGGTAAATTTGTCATTTGTATACATAAAACCGTTAGTAATCAGAAATCAATATATCTTTATTCAGATTAAATGTACAGTACAACTCTTTTGAATCATCCAATTTTTTTTTCCCTACCACTCATTATTGTACATATTTCTAGCTGCGGAGAAAAACGAGCGAAAAAAAAACTCCACAACATTAAAAATATAAGTCAATTTGCAATGATGCTATCAAATGTCATAAATCGTGTAGCCAGCTGCTCAACTGCTAGCCAAGTAATAGGGAAAATATTGTAAGCATTAATTAATATGTACCAGGTTATAAATTCAGCTCATAAAATACTTGAAGAAGATGTACTTAATTCAATGCGAATATAACAAAATTTTAGTGTACTTATTGTAACAATATTTACAAATCATTATGTTGAGACTGATCTATTAAGGCACAGCCACAGAATTGGCTTGGCAGGATTACGCTAAAATTTGCTATAACTACATACTTCGCCGTTTCTTTTGGAACTAGATCAATATATGAAATATCGAGCCAAACCCGAGCTTATAGGTCCCAAACTCCGTGCTTGTTAGTGGCTTAACAAGTTTCTAACGATCGCCTTTTATTTTATTTTCGCGTGTAGCCACTTGTGAAAACGCTGTTTTCGTCAACTTTACACCAATTTCGAGGTTAATAACCGTAATCTCCAAAGAAATTTCGAGTATATTAAATTAGTTTGAGCAAGTTAACCCTAACTGGGCATGGGCACATTGAATTACATAAGTACCTACCTAATTTCGGACACGAATCCGTTTTGGGCTTATTTAAAATTGTAATCTAAGGTTTTATGCAAAGCTAGTGAATCGTGTTGTAGCATTACAAATGAAGTTTAATTTTTTGCGTGCGAAGGTCTAATTTTGCGATGAGGATTTCTAAATGTGTGTAAACGTGACCGGAATTCTAATAACGAAATTTTGATAAAATTTTTGACGTGATCATCTTGAAAATAAATTATTGTTTTAATTAATTCTGTTTTCGAATGTGGGTAAGAGGTGGGAAAATAATAAGAGGTTGTATGTTATGGATACTGTGTGATAATGGAAATTGCGTTGCTAATTAACTTTAAGCTTTTGTTTTATATTATACTAGCGGCCCGCTCTCGCTTCGCTTCGGTGTAGAGCTGAAGTGTAGACTACAGTTTTTGTTCTCAGGCTTGTATTATACACATTCCATATACTTTCTATTGTTTATTTTCCTATATTTACGTTTATTTATTTATTTTTACAATGCACAGCCCGCTGTTTCTACTATTCTTATGGTATCGTTTCATTTAGTCAAAGGCTACCTGGTAGAGATTGCTACCTTAGCAATAAGGCCGCCTTTTGTGTTTGCGTTCCTGTTTTATGTTTATTGTTTGTTTTTGTAATAGTGCAATAAAGAGTATTCATTCATTCACAATGACATTCTATGATTCTTCTTACACCTGGCTGCAAAGTCTCAGCCCGATCGGTTTAAAATTGAAAAAGTTTCATACAAACTTTCATTCCCCATTTTAACCCCTTGGGGTAAGAATTGATCAAAATCCTTTCTTAGCGGATGCCTACGTCAGAATATCTACCTGCATGCTAAATTTCAGCTCGATTCGTCCAGTGGTTTGGGTTGTGCGTTGAAAGATCACTATGTCAGTCAGTCACCTTTGAGTTTTATATCTATAGATGTACACATTTGGTTGAAAGAGTTTACACAGGATTAAAACCTTACAAAAACGTTATGTTTCCAACCAAAATGTTTTATTCGAAACATTTATTAAATAGTCAGTTGGTTTATTTCAATACTGCTTACTTTTCTTGGAGGGCTAACCCATTACTAACATATATATCTATACTTGAAAGAATACCATCATAATAAACTTTTTTACACTTCAAATAAACAATAGCATGTTATAAATATTTTTCAATAGATTTTCGTTAAACGCGTATTTATTTCTACTTTTTATAGACTACTAGTAAAAAAAAATCTAGAAGAAAACAGAAGCTATGGAAACTCCTTTTTGTATTTTTAAATTGAAGTTGAATGTTTGAGTAAATCCTACTAAAAACTAAACTTCCAACTTTTAAGCCTTTTTTGAGCAACTTTAAGTAATTTCAGGTGGTTGAGTTATTTTTTTCCTAAAACAACATTCAAGACAGTTATGTCACAAAAAAAGACTGCAAAATACTGACTACGAAAAAAGATATAAACTTTTGAAACCTCGCTGGCAGAAATCGTTAAAAATACACACAAAAAAATATAACTCGAAAACTAAAAAAAGTCGCGGAATATTGAATAAATATACATGGGGTATTTTCGTACCCCCAGATGCGAATCTAAAAAAAATTTGTTGAGGTCACTAGTTGGACCACCCTGTATAGCCTAGGCCCAAAGTGAGCACTGTAGGCGTGTTTTAATGTAATAGTAGGGTAACGGATAGAATATATGTGTATATTACCATCATCAGCCTATTAATGTCCCCACTGCTGGGGCACAGGCTTTTCTTATGGATGCAATAGGGAGATTGGGCCATGACCCACCACGAGGCCCAGTGCGGATTGGCGGGTACTAAACACTGTAGATGCAGCAGGTACCAACGGTTTAACGTGCCTTCTGAAGCACGGAGGAAAACGAGATAGAAGATTTTTGGTCACCCAATCACAGACCAACCACTGCGAAAGTTGCTTAACTTTAACGATCGCAGCCTAACGCGCTAACCACCTGTGCCATCGAGCTGCTCCATTATAAGTATATGTTTAAATCTAAAGAAAAGTTTTTACTAGAAAAAAAAATCCACGCAGACCAGGCAGCGGACGGGACTCGAACCCGCACCCTTCGCAATCCGGGTGAATGCACTGACCAATTATACTACCACGGCCCTGATGGCCGCGTTGAAATTTTCCTAGCCTTAAGCTGCATGGCAGCGCCATTTCTTCACATTGTAGGTAACCCACAAGTATATATGTACCAAAGGAGATTGCTCAGCTTCCATACATGTTTGGCCTAAAAACCAATAACCATGAAAAATTGTTTCCTACATTCGAAATTATATATAAATTACCGTAGAAACGAATATTATCGACGGCCACTCCTGAGAACTTCTATAAACCATATACACTGAATGATTTTGAGGTTATGTTTGCAAATAGGCACATAGGTATTAGAATAATAAAAACCAAATAACTTATATAGGAAAATAGGGCAATCAAGCCAAGTACCTACCGATATTATGTATTAGATTCAGGTTTAAAGAGCATGTAAAATAACAGATATGTGCATGTTTTTAAAAACACGAACAGAAACTGTGTGATGATTGTGAATGAGCCACAGATTAGAGAGAATTTTTAAACTCTCGTTAATCAAAGAAAGCTAAGAGCTGTAGGTTATACAGCCATATCTTCAGCAGCTTCATTATTTTTGTTATGTTTTTATTATAACCATATTATAGATTTTTAGTGTATCACACCTTATAATGTGTTTATTTAGGTGTTTGGCAAAAAATGTACGGCAAGAGACTTTATGATGTCGCCTACCATCTATATTAATTGTCTTAGCACATTTGCATGTAGTAAAAATGATAATAAAGTTGTGGATATTAATACCACCCGTGTAATAAAAAAAAATATATTTTATCAATCTTTACAAAATAGAATTGTTTTGATGTTATATAAACAACCTCGATCAGTCTTTGTGAATGTTACTACACCCATAGCCAATAAAAATGATTCGTATGTTTTCCAAACCGGTAAAAATAGAAGTCCTTTTTTAAAATTAATATATTATTTAAAGGTGGCCGTTAAAATCTAATGACTGTAAAATAAAGTATAAATTACGATAAGAATTACTGTATATGTCAATATTTTATTTGCATTTAGGCCAATTTGACCAATCTCCTTTCAGCACAACACGTTATGTGGTTTGAGCTGTGCTTTTATAGATCAGTCAGCCAGTAACGTTTGCCTTTTATAACGTAAAGAAAAAACTCATTGAGTAAGTCCATGCCATGGAACTTATGTTCCTGCTGAATTTAAATAGCCAGTGCTGTTATCACAGTCCTTTCAAGGTGTGTTGTATAGCCTGGGTGCAATGTGCAATACTCCAGTGCACTTTACGCAAGTACCTATCATGTGCTTTGTGGCAGACGCGGGTTTAAATGAAATGCGCTGATTGAAACAGCACCTCATTTGCAAGTACTAACTCAACGACTCCTATTATAAACAATTTTTTTTACTAGAAAAAATTCCACACGGGCCATGCAGCAGACGGGGCTCGAACCCGCACCTTTCGCTATACGGCGAATGCACTGACTTCTTTAGATTAAAACATCTAGCAGTTACATGCTTCATCATCATCATCAGCCTATTAATGTCCCTACTGCTGGGGCACAGGCCTTCCCTATGGATGGAATAGGAAGATTGGGCCGTGACCCACCACGCGGGCCCATTGCGGATTGGTAGGTGCTAACGACTGCAGATGCAGCCGGGACCAACGGCTTAACGTGCCTTCCGAAGCACGGAGGAGCTCGAGATAGAGGAATTTTGGTCACCCATCCAATGACCGACCACTGCGATTGTTGCTTAACTTCTACAATCGCAGCCGAACGCGCTAACCACCCGCGCCATCGAGCTCCCCATGTTAGATGCTTAAAAAATTAAAAATATGACTCCTATTTCATTAGAGCGCGGCTTAGTGTCGCCGCACACGGGCCACACGCCACAGCCACAAACGCCGCCACGAGAAGCTAGAAGCGGTTACTAAAGTGGCTGAAGCGCACGACAGCGGCCGACTAAGGCAAGGGAGAGAGGGGTGGGGAATCGCGCGAGTGACGTGTGGCGGCGTTTTGTATCGGCGCATTAAGTGACCGGTGCGGGCCACAAGAAGCGAGCAACGACGATTTGTAGCGTGTGGCGGCCACCGGCGTACCGTGTGTGGTGAGTCCATATAAAATGTATGAAAACTACAAGAAATATGCCGGTGGCGGCGTTTTGTGGTTGTGGTCGGTGGCCCGTGTTGGGCGACACACGAGCCGGCTCTCGTAGCCGCTACGCAGCTCTGTGCGCCGCTTGTGTCGTGCTTGTGTTGTGCTTCATGTTTTCCATGAAAATTTAAAATTTATGATATAGGAATTATAATTTTGACGTGACAACGTCACCAACACGTCTTAAATTAGGTTGCGGCTGGGAGTCACTTATGAAAAAGTGTAACGCTCGGTAACGTTACGATGAGTCTCTCGTGTTAAGTTTAAGTTTACATGTACAATGTTTTAGTAAACAAAATATATTTCTATAGTTAAAATTTGTGCAATTCTTATTTTCATTCAATTCCTTGTTCCTATTGTGCAATTTAATTATATTCATATCAATAAATATTCTACCGAGAAAAAGACGTTGTCACGTAAAATCTTCGCCCGTAAAACCGACTTTACAGGCAACCATTTTTTTTAAACTTATGATATATTAATCCGTGGGGAAGGCCTGTGGCCCAGCAGTAGGGGCTTTAATAGGCTGATGATGACGATGATGATTATATTGTTTTTTAAGCATTGGGTACTCATTATCCCATAGCTAGGATATGCAACGCGTATAACGAAATGCTAATGAAGGTATACTAGCTGACCCTGCCAATACTGGGGTATTGATATTTTCAACGATTCTACTCGAATTTTCTCTATTACTAAAACAAACTATTGCATCACTTTCAGCCTCCCAGTGTGTATTCGACGCAGTTTGACATTTTTTTGTGTGTTCTTGATAAAAATAACCTTAATAAATCACTAATAGTAGTATTTGTTAAAGATAATGTTCTTGTTCTCCTTTCATTTTAATTAATGTTAAACAATATAAATGTTGTGTATATCTATAATTGGCTAACATATGTAAACAATAAAATCATCCTCTATATATTACGAATGTCTTGTATGTTATGCTGTTGATGTACCTTTAAATAAATAAGCATTTAACTGCTCCTGCCGGATAGCGGAAGGTGCAGGTTCGAATCTTGTCTGATGCCTGGACTGAGTGGATTTTTTTATAACAAAAATTTTCTTTAGATTTATAAAATTTGTTTTTTTTTGACTTGATCTTTCGTAATGCTAACAGCTTCAGGCTTTTTCCATTGGCTACATTTATAGCCATTTCAAACGTCACAAGCACTAAATGCTATAATTTACGATCTCGTTAACTGTTTGCTGTCGCCGTCATTTACAAAGATAACGATCGCTAAAGTTCCGAACATGAACACACCACAGAAATAAGGTACGGTATATTGATTTTAAAAATGAAAGTACCTTGAACTTTTGTTGATAATGACTTTTTAACGGTTTTCGTTAATAATTATAATTTATAGTTATCATAATTACATTTAAGCCATTAATGTTGCCAGATTTTTTTAACCACAGAAAATCATTACTGATTACCCTGCCTGATATCTGGTTCGCGTTGATATTTTTGTAGTGTAATTTTCATTGGAATGTAATGAAAATAAACTTAATACAAGATGACATATTAAATGCTTTTTTGATTTGTCCTTATATATTTTTTCCTACTTATACTTATACCTACTTATACTACTTCGACGACCTCCTTGGCCGGGTGGTTTGTACGCCGGGTTTCATGGTGTCGCCGACTCGAGAGGTCCCGGGTTCGAATCCCGGTGGGGACAGATGTTTGATGATGAATACGAGCATTTGTACTCCAGTCATGGATGTGTAATATGTATTTCTATATAAATATACTGATATATGTACAAGTATATGTTTTCTATCCATTTCCATAGTATCCCATAACACAAGCCTTATAGTGCTTACTTTGGGGCTAGGCTAATTGGTGTGTGTGTTGGAAATATTTTTTTTTATTTACTTATCACCTTCACAGAACATGTTTTAGCTTAAATCTAAAGAAAAGTTTACTAGAAAAAAAAAAATCCACGCGGACCAGGCAGTCCCGTCCGCTGGTTTTTTCCGATAAAAGAGTTCAGTTTACTTTAAAAGGAATACGAACTTAGTTTAAGGAATTTAAAGAAATCGCCTGATTGAAAGAAAAGGAGTGGAACCCGCTAAATGTGTGAATTTAATCATGAAGCGTCATATGTGTTGAGACTATGGGCCCATGGGCTCCAAGCGCCCCTTCCTTTTTAAGGAATTATCAAAGAGACTCACCGAAGTGACTGGTGACCAAAAGGCTGGCAGCTATCTTGGTCAACGGATCAGCCTTGCCATTCAAAGTGGCAATGCTACCAGCCTATTGGGCAGCATTTCTGACGGCGGCACTGTGGGTGACATATTTTTTATTTTGTGAATTAGATATTATTCGTAATAGGTAATTTGGATTCAAATTTTATACATTTGGTAATTTTTAGTTGTACTAATTTAATTTTCTATATATTGAAGTTATACTTCTTTAGGCGCGTTATGAAAAAATGATGAGAGTGAAATTTTAAGATGCGCGCGCATCATTGTAACACAAAATTTAACTTTACTATTGTGTTTACCGCACATTAAGAAAATCTACCAACAAAATAGAAATAGAATCTCTATTTAGTGGGTGCTTCTTCTTCGGGTGCCTCTCCAACTAGTGAAGGTTGGCCATCAGCTCGGATTTTTTTCTAGTAAACTTTTCTTTAGATTTAAACATCTAGCAGTTAAATGCTTAAAATAAAATAAAATCATGTTTTAGCTTTTAAAAAAAAATGCTTTTACCTATTTCTATAAAAAAAGAGTTTTTTTGGTGACACGAAGAACAAGCGAAAGGCGAAGTGCCTTTATGAAGTCAGTTTTTTTTATGAAGTACCTAGCGACACACACATAAATATATGTCGTTGTCAATACAATTATTATAATGGAAATCTTTATGTGTTACGCTGAGTTTTAAATGTATGTTTAGGAAGATCGGTAATACTAGGAGGAGATTTTATTTATTATAAAAAGTTAAAAATTCACCCCAAGAATGGACTTTGTATTTTTCTTAATCGTTTATTGTATTATAATAAGATTTATAAGTTTCCGCTTAGATACTCGTAGTTAAATATTTTTTCATCCCACCACCTCGGAAAGTGTAATTTTGCGCTTCGAAATCTGGCTGGAAAATTCTATTTTATTCGCTTGAGCGGCAAAGTAGATTTGAATTTAGAACATCACATATAATGAGTACTCAATATAATTGTAAATTCAAAACGTCATTAAACCTATTTAATGTAACCTCTATGGTGCCAAATTTATGATTAGAACTTTTTAAATTGTGAAAAAATTTAAATTTGGAACCTTCTTGGTTTCTTTGTTTTATTTGCGTGCTTCGCGCCATTCTAGTTTTTCACGTTTTATTGCTTAAATATTTTGTCATTATAAATTGTTTTCTTTTTCATTTTGTCATTTCCTCGCTGAGGTGGGATGAAAAGTTACGTATTGCACTCGAGTGGAAAGATTTTTCACCTTGTGCTCGTTTGTTTCCCTCGCTGACGCTCAGGATTCTAATTTAGAATCACTCGCTGCGCTCGTGATTCAACTTTAGAATCCTTCGCTTGCTCGGTCATCCAAATCGAGCACGCGGTTAAAAAGGAACTTTCCACTCTTGTATAATAAATAACTATTATATCATACTAGCGGTTGCCCACGATTTTGTCCCAGGAACCTAAAATTTTACGGGATAAAAAGTATCCATGTTTCAATCCAGAGCACAAGTTCCAAATTCATCATTCAATTTTCAGTAGTTTTTGCGTGATTCAGTAACAAACACACAAACATAAAACTTTAACATTTATAATGTTATATAATACTAGCTGTGCCCCGCGGTGTTACCCGCGGTTTATTTTCCCGCAGTAAAACGTAGCCTATGTGTTAATCTAGGGTGTCAGCTAACTCCATTCCAAATTTTATCAAAATCGCTTCAGCCGTATAGACATGAAGAAGTAACAAACATACACACTCACATACTCACAAACTTTCGCCTTTATAATATTAGTGTATAATATACATATAAATAAATGGACTTTATTTTAGAGCTATTCAACGGGGCCTCAGTTAGTACGTCAAACACATTGTTAATATTTCTACAAAAACATTTATAATGAGTGATATGTTCTTAAACTACGAAATATGTGACATGTCACCTAAAAGGATAACCAAGAAGTTACAGATTAATGTTACACAGCTAGTGATTCGTTTTATCTATAGGGTAGGTACTGCGGCGATCTACCCAGAAGGGGTAGATCCTGGGGGCGAAGCAATTTATTGAAACAACTTTGATTTGATATTTTTGGAACGAAGTTCCTTACGGCAGGCTTGGAGGAGATAGGGATTTTGCTGCGCGACCGAACTGAAAAAAAATGTGATAGTAAAACCGTAAGAAAAAATCCGTGGAAAAAAGTGCGTGGAATAAAACCGTTAAATGCGCATTAGCCGAAGGAACTTCGTTCCTACCTGGTGTCCCACGACACCACATCATTTATTTTTATATTTGATTTCAGGCGAATGTAAATATGTGCTTAATCTTATTAGCGCATGGTTTGGTGCCTGAAGTCTATATCTTGTGGAATCTTCTATCAAACGACAGAGGATTCCTAATTTCAAATATTAAAATCATGACATTACCTTTTTAATAATATAACTGCCAACCGTAGGCATTACATGAACAAAGAGTTTATCCAAACAAGGAGGCTGTAACGTAACAGACGTTACAGTACCATCGAGAGAAAAGGGAAGCTATATAGAAGTCGAGTCACGCCGTGAGAGCCAGCTTATACAGCGAAATGGAATCAGCAATCCACAGTTTCGTTTTGCAGCGATAGTGTTGAACGATAATGGAACGCTTTTGCACTGAAATGCGCTAAATATTACATGGATATTTTTATTGAAAACTGATGGGGATTTGGTTAACAGCTTCCCGGTAGTGGAGCTCTATAGCACAGTGATTTACACGTCCATTGATGTTGGTTTTTTTTTCAGTAAGCTATTTGAGAGTATGAAAAAATAAATTACCTACCAATTATTGGCATGTGTATTTAACATGAATATTGGGACCGATTTCATAATTCTGTCAAAAAAAAATTGGAAATATTAATAAAAATCGTGCAAATGAATTTTTGATCTATTGTTACGTATTTAAGTATTTAAAAGCTTCTTAAAAAAAACGTAATTCGAACACTTTCGAGGTTGTTTGTTATAAAAACTTCTTAACAAAACTACCTTTTTCTTCTTTATATGTAGTTATCATAATAAGTTATTTTGCGAATTTATTTTTATTTTATTGTAACCATTAAAACTACTTTTTCTAGAAACACGTTCTGTTTATAAAATAAATCAGCTCCTGCTGTCTTTAAGTTTAAAGAACTTTTAAGCTATGCAACTGACTTTAATGCAGTGATAGAGTGATTCTTGGGAGCACCACCCCACAGTGGTTTTTATCAGTCACTGTCACTAGAGGTAGCTGCTCAAAAGGCCCTTCTTAGGGACAAAGGGGGTAGGAGAGGGACGGAGAGAACTACGCTCTCCCTCTCACTCCTGCGAGAGCCGCGAGTCCGTTCTGGGGGGGGCAGGCTCGCATTGCACAAGCTCTCAGGTTGTTGATACCCCTTTTTTATATAACGCAGGTAAAAAATCTTTTTACAGACGACGGCGCCTTAAGAGGCACACCCCCGAACGGACCTCACACCTGGCTCCCGCAAGTCTTACGGACCCCCCAGTGGCTACCCACCGAGGACCTCGCAACTCTTACGGGTGCTTTACAGCATAATATCCGCTAAAAAAGTCCTGCGAATACCTCTACACTGCTTAGTGCGGAGCCGCAGGGTCCCCGTTAGGGATTCTACCACGGCTCAGCCCCCAGCAGCTTCCCGGCCACGCCGGGGCTCCACGGCAGGGGTCTGGGTACGCGGCCTACTGCCCACCATACCGCCCCCCATCCGCTGTGGACTGGGCGTACCCGTCCAAGAACCCTCCGCCGCCCCCCCTTTGTAGGGCAAAACTACAAGTGGGGGAGCCGCCGTTCCTAGGATGTTAATGCCCCTGATGCTCCGGGGCATCTTCATCGGGGTGGGTCCGTTCGCGGACAAACACCTGGCGGGTGCGTGGCCATTCGGAAACGGGAGCCGCGACCACACCCGCTCTCACCGCAGACCTCATAGTGCGTGTCGGGTGACGGTGCAGGAGTATTGTCTGATTTTAAGTGGCCCTGTTCAGGGCGTTAGATAGGTCCCTGTTTATTTCACCCGACCACAGAGCTGGCTGAAATGAAAAGAGAGGAGTCCTACATACCTTCTTCTCGCTCCCTCAGTGGTTGAAGGATGCGTAAAGCATTTCCCAGACACAAAAAAGGGTCCACACAGAAATGAAGCGAGGAGGTATCGCTAGTAACACGAAATGAAGCATTTCTATTATGTTAATAGTGAATTTCCTTTTATATATCAAAGTGTTCTTGGAATAAGTTTAAATAACAATAGCACCTAGCCGTTGTCAAACGAATATCCTTAAATTCCTTCAACGCTTTCTATTTGTGACGGTTGGCAAGTGCTCTGGCTCATTTGTCTCGGTATCACACGTTTTAATGCTGCCCTCCAACTTTTATAGGAGATTCCATTGAAAAATACAAATAGTGGAAGTTAATAAAAGTTGTTTATTGTGTTTAAACTTCATTATAAGTTGGTATAATTAGATTCACGCGGGCGTAGGAGAGCTTTCGAATTGAGGTCAGTACAAATAGTTGTTGAGAGAGAAAAAATTTCATTGTTATATATACAATATTGTTATATTGAATGTACGTGCAGCGTGTTTGAATGTCAAATTGTGACTAAAGCGAATTATGGTCGTGGACCACAATTTAAGCGAATCACCTTTGAGCCGCGAATGCCGTATCTTCCCTTTTTGTTTTAATCTAAGGCTGATGCAGCCGAGACCAACGGCTTAACGTACCTTCCGAAGCACAGAGGAGCTCAAGATACATTTGGTCATCCGTCCAATGACCAGCCATTGTGAAAGTTGCTTAACTTCCACGATCGCAGACTGAACGTGCTTAAGCATGTTAACATTAGCGTCATTGATTTTACCTTTGCTTTTATTTATCTCCAATCGCCATATTTGATTATGATGCATGCGTTGTTTTGTTCACATGGTTGTTTTCTTTCGAGTGATGTGTTTATTAGAGCTTAGTAGAGTTGGTGATTCCGATGGCGAATTGTTTTAGTGTATAACGATGTTATTGAATGCCTTAACGATCTATTAG
The DNA here is from genome assembly GCA_902850365.2 of Chilo suppressalis. Lineage (NCBI taxonomy): Eukaryota > Metazoa > Arthropoda > Insecta > Lepidoptera > Crambidae > Chilo > Chilo suppressalis. The sequence goes on from OU963894.1 coordinate 4,265,666, forward strand.
TATTTTAATCTAAATTGAACAGCATGTTTTTGTCATTTAGGTCATGTTGCTTCATCTATAGTTAAATTAAAATAAATACATTTTCTATGTATTTGACGTGACACTAACTAAAGTCAAGTTTAAGTACTTTTGAAACAACGCGGCCGTGAATAATATAACTTCTTAATTATTCATTATCATAGTCATTTATTCCTTAAACAATTTTCATCGTATTGGAAATCACAAACAATTTACAATAAAATTATTAGATAAAATTAAAATTACAATCCAATTAAAAATGATTAGTATAAATTTTCAAAAATTCTTATATAATAAACATTCAATACAATTTCAAAGTCAATCAAACAATTTACAATTAAATAACTACTTCATGCAATACCTATTAATAAAATTTAATATTATAAAAATTGCAGAATAAAATTTTAAATAAATTGACTATAATTTAAACATGCCAAAGCAATTACATATTAGATTTAAATTTCTGTCATCTAAATATTCTTCTATTGAATAGTAACACTTCTTCAATAAGAACATTTTAAGTTTGTCTTGGAATTTATATGGACTGTTAATGGTTTTCAATTCTATGGGGAGAACATTAAATAGCTTGGAATCTCACGCAGTCACTGACAATGTTTAGTTTAGTTTTGAAGGCACTTTTCAAAAACATTTTGACGGCAATTCTTTCGAGTGAAACTTCAAAATCTTTTAAAAAGTGAACAAAAATAGATTGATACTTTACAGCTAGTAAGGTGGAGGCTTGTTAATAAATCACAATTACTGACAAGCGACATGATACAATTTTAATAACATTATAGTGTAAACTTCCTTTGCCTATAAAATTTTTATTAAAACTGAACATAACAAGAGTCTGTAACAAGTATCAAAAGGCATATTTTAATCTCAGATTAGATCGAACTCTGTCCGAGTGAGCACACGAAGTATAAGTTGCGGGATTGGATTCCTTTGTCCGTGTTGTTAGTTCTCCGTAATAGAGAAGCTAGTGCTTAGGAGAACACGATAAGCCAACTGAACTTATGTATCTTCTGGGTAACGCCCGTAGAGTTACGGCCTCCTTGCTTGTGTAAACTCTTTGTTAATGTAATGCCTACGGCTAGCGTCTGTATTCAAAAGTAAATGTCATTATATGAAAGACTAGCGGCCCGCCCTCGCTTTGCTTCGGTGTAGAGCTGAAGTGTAGACTACAGTTTTTATTCTAAAGCTTGTATTATACACAATGACATTCATCTATGATTCTTCTTATACCTGTGTGCAAAGTCTCAGCCCGATCGGTTTAAAATTGATAAAGTTTCATACAAACTTTCATTTCCTATTTTATCCCCTTGGGGGTAGAATTGATCAAAATCCTTTCTTAGCGGATGCCTACGTCATAACATCTATCTGTATGCCAAATTTCAGCCCGATCCGTCCAGTGGTTTGGGCTGTGCGTTGATAGATCACTATGTCAGTCAGTCACCTTTGAGTTTTTTATATATATAGATTTGAATATGAGAATCTTTTGTATCATCGAACATTCCAGGAGATAGAATTCAGACACAGAAATGTTCGGTTTATAGTTATTGAAGTGAAACTTCTTGACGCATGCTTGACTTGGCTGGCGAATGCCTTACGCGTTACGAAAAGTGCGTTCGGGTGAGGCGAACGGGAGTTGAGTGAGGGATATAAGCTCTTTCTCTTATAGCCAGTAAATTAACTATATATATATATATATATATATACATATATATATATATGTATATACATACATAGTCATATATACATAGTTATATATCAGCTATATTTATATATGTATATATACATACAGGCGGAGCTAAAGAACCTTCACTTCAGTCGTGTGGTCATAAGCCAACTCCTTTTTTCTCTCAGTTTAAATAAAAGAAATGAATTAATTCGTGCTTATTCTTTAGAGCTGTGTAAAGCTACGTCTCCAGTACCTACACAAAATAGGTAGTACAGAAGATATTACATACAAAGTGAGCTCGACTCGAGCAGCGCACACATAGACACCGCACACGGACACGATGTATCGGACCAGTTGGGACCACAACGCTTAAGACACGCTTCCCTGTCGCACACAAGTATGCTATTATAAAATAGACGAGTTACGCCTAACAAGTGTGAAATAGTCTTTAACAGTATGGTCTATATGGCACTATAAACAATTGCAAAAAATATTGATCAGTCAAGCCAGAAACTCATATGCCAAATTCGTTTAACTTCATTTTTTGAATAAAAAATATAAAAAAATAATTATGATCATAATGGCTAGAGACATTTACAAAACTTAATCAAAGGGTTTAAATTTTATAGTAAATTTTATTATATATGATACGAGCAAATGTTTATACAAAACTTCTAAGCCGTTTTTCTCAAAACTATATATGTTTTTTGAGATAACAGAATTGCGCGTGACACGGCAGCACGCGTCTGTGAACTTTTTGCGCAAAAAAGGAGCTACAAAAAAGTTATTATAATTATCTTTTCAGTAGACGTTATTACATTCAACATTAAATGGTGAATTGTCACTTTAGTCTACCGTACCCATTGGGTAAAAATAGGACCCTATTACGACTCCACTATCCGTCTGTCTGTCACCAAGCTGTCTCTCGTAAACCCTGATAGCTATGCAGTTGAATTTTTCACATATAATGATATATTTCTATTGCCGCTATAACAACAATTTGAATAACGTAAATATTTAGAGGGGGATCACAACAAACGTGCTTGATTGCCGTTTTTTGCTCTATATTAACAACGGCAATAGTAAGACGCTTGAAACATTCACATAACATTTAGTTATATAAGTTCATGTTCAAAATACATAGTTAAATTGTTTTTTTTTTGCCGTTTTATGCTCGATATTATTATATAGCTTCAAATGTTGTATAGATAATGATACGGTATCTGAGGATACCGGTTTTTTTAATTTATAATATAAAAATAAAATTAAAACAATATATTTTAGTTTTTATTGGTTTATATGATGGCGACCACCCCGCCCTACGCTCGGCGGTCGAATATGCAAAGTGAAGTTGTGGTACCTACCTATCAAGTGTGTTGGAACTACATCTATTAAGGAGATATTGTTAAAGAAGTTTTGTTAAATTGGTAACTTGATAGCTTCGATAGTATTTCAGCCTCCATGATGACCTCCGTGGCCGAGTGATATGTACGTCTGGTTTCAAAGCGTCGCCTACTCGAGAGGGTGGGTTCGAATCCCGGCGGGGCAGGTGTTTGTAGTTGCTGATGAAAACAAGCATTTGTACTCCATTCATGGATGTTTAATATGTTATGTATTTCAATATAATATATATACTTATATATGTATTCTATCCGTTACCCTAGTATCCCATAACACAAGCCTATAATGCGATTCAACTGAGAATAGGACCGACTGGGTGCTATATTTTGACGTCATTGCTGTCAATTCAAACCAAATAGGTAGAGTGAGAAAAAAAAGTTTCTATTTAATAAAACTTATTTACTAATATTAAGTGAGACAAAACATCAGATAAAAAAACAAAGATTGAGAATAAAACAACCGATTTTTAATAATATTTCTTTATTAAGACTGTGAGAAAAAACATTAATCGGAAACTAGCTCTTCAATTCCGCTCATTTGCATTACCGCCGGAGTAATTATGAATGAATAATCATGCAGGTCACATACGAACATGCATCCTATATGGAAACGAAAGTTTTAAATCGAGTTTCAGAACGCAACATAAAGTGACATTTGGTTGACGATTTTGGTTATCAACCATCCATAGCCAAATCTCAATAAAGAAAAAAAAATATCAAACAATAAATTTATTATCAATATTTGTTATTGTTTGTTTAAAAATGTTTGGTTTTTAATCTAGAATTAGCTGAGTGCTAAAAAAGTGTTCCGAGATTTTTCGCAAACCGTACTTTTCATGCGACATTTGACAGATGGAGGTCATTGGCTTTCGTATTCTTATTTGAATCGCATTATACAGTGCTTACTTTGGGGTTAGGCTAATTGGTGTGAGTGTTGGTAATATTTATTTATTTATTACTGTACAGTTAAAGCAATAGCTTTAAATGATATTGCCACAAAATGCAAAACTTTCGCAATCCATTAAGTATAAATTGTTAATCAAGCAAGATAAAGCTAAGCGTTGTAATTTTATGATTAATCGAACTCACCTAAATGAAAGTCTCATCATTACAATACTAAGTTATTCGTCTAAGATGGGTTTAATTAAGTAACTTCGATTGTAGCAACGACTAATTTTGTTTTTTACTTGTTTATGACATAGTTACATGCTTAGATTAAAACAAAAAGGGTAGATACGGTACGCTCATACTAGCATCAAATAAAATATGATCCGACTCAACTACATAAGCAACTCTCACACACGCACACGTCTGTATATAAACATCAATCGAGAGAGCGAGACAGAACTATACGCTTCAACGCAGCGTATTGTTGTCCTTTTCTTGCTTACAAAATGGCGATTACGTAAATAAAATTTACGACAAACCGTGACTTTTGAGAAAAAAACGTTTTCACAGTTTTACGAATGAAAAGTGTTGCCGGGGCATTTGATTTTGAACTACTTATTTGTGTTCTTTATAAAAGCATCGAAGGCATTGCTTTATCTTCATAACACAGAATATACGCAATATTGTTATATTGAGTGTACATGCAGCGCGTTTGAATGTCAAATTATGACTAAAGCAAATTATGGTCGTGGACCACAATTTAAGCGGATCACTTTTGAGCCGCGAATGCCGTATCTTCCCTTTTTGTTTTAATCTAAGGTTACATGGGAATAAAAATACTTAACCTGTGAAATAACAGGCATAGAATGAACGACAGCCGACCAATATACATACTGACGGACATAGTTACACACGATTCCGTTGTCACCATTTGGGAATGGCACCTTATATACGGTAGAGGAGCTCGACGGCGCAAGTGGTTAGCGCGTTCGGCTGCGATCGTTGAACTTAAGCAACTTTCGCAGTGGTCGGTCATTGGATGGGTGACCAAAAATTTAATATTTCGAGCTCCTCCGTGCTTCGGAAGGCACGTTACGCCGTTGGTTCTGGTTGCATCTGCAGTCGTTAGCATCCACCAATCCAAACTGGGCCCGCGTGGTGGGTCATGGCCCAATCTCCCTATTCCATCCATAGGGAAGGCCTGTGCCCCAGCAGTGGGGACATTAATAGGCTGATGATGATGATGATGATGAAGTAACTTTGATTGTAACAACGACAATTTTTTTTTTAATTGTTTATTACATTGTTACACGGGAATAAAAATACATAACCTGTGAAATAACAGGCATGGAATGTACGACAGCCGGCCGATATACATACTGATGGACATAGTTACAGTTACACGATTCCGTTGTCACCATTTCGGAATGGAACCTTATATACGGAAGCTAAGGACTAAATTTTATTCCTTCATTCCTTTTGTTCAAAGGTAATTAGATGTTTTCAGCACTAGCGATTCATCTCTCGAACTTACCATACAACAAAGGCTCATGATTGTTTGCTAAAACGATTCTAGGCAGACATTAATTTATTATAAGTACTCAGCGCCAGAGGAGTTATGATAAAGAAACCTCTCAGCGGTTCAATAGAGGAGCTGAATAGCTGTTCATTTTGAACATTCAAAACAGAGCTATTGTAGTTCTTGGATACGAATGGCACTGGTGCATAGTTTACAGTGGTTTCAGCAAACCTCATTGCTACAGGCCTCATTTGATCTACGTATTTATCTTATTTTGATATCGTCTTTAATAGGTGTCTCCCACAGTCTTCTGTGCAGAGCCTTCATTTACGAACCATACCGCGCGCTGGCTAGGCGCGCGACGTTTGTAGGACTCCGCAACGCGGAACAATGCCGGTCCTACCCACTAAAAACCACCAGTACCCCCCTACGCCCTTATGGGAACGTCTCAGGATCGGTGCACCTCTGTGTGCGCCACTTCACTGGGACGCCCCCGGGCCGGTCCGGCCCAACGAGTGGACCGGGCGACACGCCTCTGGGGGATTGCGCTAGGGTACTAGATAATCCCCAGACGAGGTAGCCTATGCCGAATGGCACCTAGGGCACGCGGCGGCCAAGCCACGCCCAGACCACCTTAGGGCCGACTAAGATCGGCAGTCACAGCTGCCTGCCTTCTTCGGCCCATCCGTCTACGTCGGAGGGGAGTGGCTAGAGCGTCCTCCTACCGCTCCCTCTCCGTGGACTCCTTCTGCGTCATCACCGATTCGTAGAAGGAGGCGGCAGCCTTCCAGGCCCGCTCGCTACCAAGCATGACCATACAACATGCCTGGGCATCCCGCACACGCTGCTCGAGGCCTGAGGGGTGACTAAGAGACTGCTGAGCTTCTTGGGGAAGCCGGGAAGGCATGACTCAAGCCATCCCATGATGCGGCAGAAAATGTGCCGCTTTCGCAGCCATCCTCACCTTGTCGGCCTAACCCAGCCCTCTATCCCGTGGAGACCTGGAGCCCTACTCACCAGCAGAAACACAAAACCCCCAAAAGGTACTGTTATTTTACTGTGGTCTACGGTCTACTATTGTGATCTTGTGGGATCGGAGGCGAAATTCAGGCAGCTGCGGGATTTCGTGCATGGATGGCACAGGATTCGCAGTGGACTCGAGAGGTGAAGAAAGAAGACCCGAGGCGAAGAAAGAAGAGAGGACTCTACAATTTGCAGCCAGCGGTACCACTTCATAGTGGGCACGGGACGGCTGGGATTGCGACGAAGGCGTTTCGTGTACGTCTACCCCAGAAAAGGGAGAGGGACCATAGGGCCAAGGAGATAGATAAAGAATAATTTGTAGGGAGTCAAGAAAGCACACGCGGTGGAGGCCATTCCGCGCGTATCTCCCGCTGCTTCGGCCTGCATAACCAAGAAGGTTCGCCAGGCCATGGGTGGTTGGTGGGATTTGTGGTCTACTGTAAGGTGGAGATTTCTTCTCCACACGTGCGCTCCATTTCGAGCGGACAATCCGCTATGCCCTACCTCTCTTAGTTACATTGTTTCATCATCATCATATCATTGAAAGTCTCCACTGCGGAACCATAGGTCTTCCGCGTGTACGGCATAGGAAAAACAGGCCATATCCCACCACGCGTGCCCGCCCAGTGCGGATTGATAACAATTGAATTTAGAAAAGCTCTCTAGTATTTGTCCCGTTTCACAGTACTTTAATAATTAGGCGTGATAAACGTTGTTAGCGCCTAACACGTCCTCGCACAAGTCCTGCCAGAATACCAGCGCTAATACAGTGAGAGAGTATTCTCCCACTGTGTCAGCGCAGCTGAGGCTGAAGCTGAGGCAAGGTCCTGATTGGCCGTCTTAGTGCTATGTTGTTATTTTTTGTTTTTAGCTTAAGTTTCTTTTTTATTTTCTGTTTATATTTATAATAATAATAAACACGTTTATTTGGCACAAATTACAAAAATAACTTATTGTGTTACATATAGGTGATATTTATAGTATTTTTATTGTGTAAGATGGATAATAAAGGTTTTTTCATTTCATGATAAAAATTGATACTTTTATATCATATCACGGTGCTCATCTATACGAATATTACAAAGAGTTTGTCTGTTTGTTTGTGTTGAATAGGCTCCAAAACTGCCTGACCGTTTCGAAAAAATATTTCACATTAGGAATCCTTCATTATCCGTAATGAACATAGGCTATAGAGTATTTTCCAAAAAGCTAAGGTTCCGTGTGAAAACTTCTTAAGTGTGTTAAAAATTCCAAAAAATAACCTTATGTCGCGTACTCTGCGGAAGTCATTGACAATAGAGCAAAGTGATGTACTAAAGTTATATAGAGGACATCAATAATTACGCAAAAGTCTGGGATACCACATGTCTAACTATCACAGTTATGTCACAACTAGAGGTCCCTTGCGTTTACACCCGCGTTAATTTGAAGAAAAAGGTTATTTGAGTCAAACTTAAAATATGGACCGCTCCGCTATACACACATGGAATAAATATACCTCCGTGGCCGAGTGGTTTGTACGCCGGGTTTCATGGTGTCGACGACTCGAGAGGTCCCGGGTTCGAATCCCGGTGGGGGCAGATGTTTGTGTGATGAACACGAGCATTTGTACTCCAGTCATGGATGTTTAATATGTATTTCTATATAAATATACTTATATATGTACAGTATATGTATTCTATCCGTTACCCTAGTATCCCATAACACAAGCCCTATAGTGCTTACTTTGGGGCTAGGCTAATTGGTGTGAGTGTTGGAAATATTTATTTATTTATATACCGGTTTTTGCAACATTTTTCATCGATGCTCCGCTGCTACTGGTCGTAACCTGATGTTATATAGCTTAAAGCCTTCCTCGATAGATGCACTATCCAATACAAAAAGAATTTTTCAAATCGGAACAGCAGAGCAATGGTGCATTCGGTACAACGGGTCCTGAACTACGCAACAATTTTTTTGCTTGGAATGGAAGGTTTACTACGAAGAAAGTAATTGTGTATATTAAAAGACTTTGAACAAAATCTACACTACAGCTCTATATCGAAGCGAAGCGAGGGCGGGCCACTAGTACTAAATAAGCTGACATTAATTAGTGTCGCCGTACACGGGCCACAAGCCTCAGCCACAAACGCCGCCACGAAAAGCTAGAAGCGGATACTAAAGTGGCTGAAGCGCGCGACAGCGGCCGACTAAGGTAAGGGAGAGAGAGGTGGGGAATCACGCGAGTGACGTGTGGCGGCGTTTTGTATCGGCGCATTAAGTGGCACAAGAAGCGAGCAACGATGATTTGTAGCGTGTGGCAGCCACCGGCGTACCGTGTGTGGCGAGTCTATATAAAATTTATGAAAACTACAAGAAATATGCCGGTGCCGGCGTTTTGTGGTTGTGGTCGGTGGCCCGTGTGCGGCGACACTTAGAGAAAATGTCTTTCTTTAAAAGAATACAAACGCAAAATTTAATCAAAAGCTAATATACATTTCAGGTACGCTAGGTTTCAGGTATATGTTTGTTTCTCAGTCAGGCAAAAACTATTGAACGGGTTTGGAAGACATTTGGTACGCATGTTGTTTATGACCTGGATTAAAACAGAGAATACTTCCTATCTCGAAAAAATCATAGATAAAGAGGACGTCGCGGGCGCTTGCAAAAAAAACACATTTGAAATGAAACTTCTAATCATAACTGTAATAGATAGACATATGGTATCTCGGACTTTTTTTGTAGTTAATGAAAGCTTTAGTACATCACTTTGCTCTACTGTCAATGACTTCTACAGCGTAAAGCCAGTCGCAGACGTAGCTATAATATATATATTATATATAGAAATATATATTATATTATAGCAAACTACCACAGACGGGAGCTATACTATAATATATATTTTGCCCTCAATCGGTCTGCGGTCGTACTGTACCGTAATATACCGAAATATATCTGTCGACATATTTTGGTGACGTCATAGTATATTATAGCTGCGTGTGCGGTCACTCGAAAATTTATATTGAAAATATGTTGTAATATGTCTTGCAATGATTCATATTAATATATATTATAGCTACGTCTGTGACGGGCTTAAACGATATAATGTTATTTCTTACGAAGTTAACACCCTGGGTTACGTTATCGCAGTTTCCATTCGGAACCCTAACTTTTTTGAAAATATTCTATATCCTATATTTATTACGGATAATGAAGAATTCTTAATGTGAAAGATTTTTTCGAATCGGCCCAGCAGCTTTGGAGCCTATTCAATACAAACAAACAATCAAATCATTCCTCTTTATAATATTAGTATACATGACGTGTCGTATGTGTAACGCGTGACGCTCGCGACGCATTTCCGTTTCATATTTTCTATTGTTTTTATGCCTAAACAGTGGGACACGGCATTCCTAAACTTTTTTTCATTTTTAAATCTGTTTTTTATATTTTTTATTTTAAAGTCATAATTGTTTTATCATTTACATTTGTAATGGAAAGTGAATTCATGGGTTATCTCATATTGAACTCATTTTTCAAATTGACGACTCTGTATATAATACAGGGAGAAAAAACAGCCCTTGCTGAGTTTCTTGCCGGTTCTTCTCAGTACAAGGTCTCCCGCCGTAGATTTGCGAACCGATGGCGTAGCTTTTCGACATTCACAAGTGCTTGTAACAGCCTAGACTGAATAAATGATATTAAATTTTTTTTTTGAATTTTATAGGGTTTTACACCCCGTCCGAAGAAAAGTTTAACTTCAATAATATAACAGTAGGTATGCATTCGAGTTATATCGCGCGGTGATATCATTTGTGATCCCTCCATAGTATCGTCCCAGAAGAAATAACAGCTAGATCTAATAAGAAAAGAAAAGAGATGGCACCGCCAAAAAAGTGCTCCGCAAATATTCGGTATCTTTTACGACCATCCCGCAGCGTTCGCGAAAAAATATGGCGCAAAACAAAAGTGCTGCATTGCGAATAAAACCGACATTAACCGACTTCTCCATTATTCCATTACTCTTTGAATATTCTTCATTGGCACATTAACTTCTTTCTTCGAAGACACCGACAGAGAATAGAATAATACAATTTATAATACAAAAGTTGTTTTTGACGGCACAGAAAATGTACTGCTTGTTTGCTGCTCTCTGTTTTCCATGTTGCGTTTGTGGCCACGAAGTTGATGGTTAGATAGAATTTTCCTTTAAATGTAAAGATCTGAAATAAATTAAATAATATTAATTAATTAATATTTCCGACACACACCATTTAGCCTAGCCCCAATGTAAGCACTATAAGGCTTGTGTTATGGGATGCTAGGGTAACGGATAGAATACATATACTGTACGTATATAAGTATATTTATATAAATACATATTAAACATCCATGACTGGAGTACAAATGCTCGTATTCATCACACAAACATCTGCCCCCACCGGGATTCGAACCCGAGACCTCTCGAGTCGGCGACAGCCATGAAACCCGGCGTACAAACCACTCGGCCACGGAGGTCGTCATATTGCATTCATTATTTAAAATAATCATAGGTACTATTGTCAGTGGCGGGGCAAGACCTAAATTTGATGTGGGCAAGACAGATTTCGCGAGGCCCTGTTCTGTGGCGACCTGAAGACGGATTTTATAAAATAATAAAAAAAAGAAATTCGCTTTTAAACAATGCATAAAAATTATTGAGGCGCGGGCCCCTTTGTATCGCGAGGCCGTAGGCGGTGGCCCACGTCGCCCACGCCTTACGCCGCCTCTGACTATTGTATCAAATAGAATTAATTTAATACTAATGTGACCGTTGATATATTTAGGTAAGTTAATTATCATGACTGTATTCATATAAAAATGATGTTAGTAACATTTTTTTCTTATTACAGATAATAATAATAATTTTACTCTTTTATGTAAAAGGATCAGTAAACAAGTCTAGCGAGTAGTACCGCTTGATGGTACGTGACCATATCCATAGCTGTGTGTGACAACAAATTATTATTGGCACGTTAGCTACTTTGACCCTGTCTCCCTTAAAGGCCCTCAGTTGCCTGTGAACCTAACTCACCTTAAACACAAACTGAAAAAAATATAATACCGGAATAATATGTTTAGGAAAAACCTTTTTTTTTACCTATATTATGTTGATTTAAGATACACTTTTGTGAGTGTAAAAAAAAATAATTAATATTAATTCATTCCGAAACAAGGCTCTCCTAGGATAAACAAACCTAACGCCTGTTTAATGGCCCAACCCTTTTAGGGTATAATATACCGACGACGACTCCATATAATGCGTGCCCTTGTATATTTATCTTTTATGCTGTCCTTTGTTTATTTTTTTTATTATTTTATTTTTACTTGGGCAATATTTATTTACTCATACATCACGCGTATATTTGTTTGTGACGCATGATGAATCAATTCTCGAATATTATCTTATGCTCTATTCACACCAGACTACAATATGTTATTTTTATGGATAGTGAGCCACTGTGTATCAACTGAAGTGCCTATTAATGGCGCCAGTTGCTTTACTAAACTTATGTGACTGGACTAGAACTGGAATAAATAAGGGGTAACATGGCTCCGGCTTAAGTACGCTAACATGTGCCATTCATTTTTTTAAAAGATTTTTGTAGCTAGCTGTTAAGACCTCACATGCTATTATTTATTTAAAGTAACTGGCTGAACAGTATCTTTAAAAAAATCATAATCTTTGTCACATTATTTGAGACTTAAACACAAATAAATATAGTTCCTACAAGAAAAATATATGTCAATGCATTTCTTGAAACTTTAACTAATTTTATCAGGTAGTTGTCGAGCCCAAAAATAAGTTACAACATTTCAGGAAATTTTCAGCCCCATGAAAGCCCCATAAATAGAAAGAAGCATACAGCTTAAGGGATTACAACGCTACCCCGAGCAATACTAAATTTCTAAATTTCTCTCCAGATGACACTAACAAAACTTTAGCTCGCTTGAGCATCTTTTAAAAACACACAGATGCTAATTTCGCAAGAGAATTAACAATACAATTGAAATTAATTAATTTATATTAACATAGAAATATTTAACATTACAAAAGCTAAAAACTAAATAAATGCAATTTGATTTTTTTTTATTTTAATGATCCAACAGTCTACCCCGTCATCATTATCAGCCTATTAGGGTCCACACTGCTGGGGCACAGGCTTTTCCTATGGATGGAATAGGGAGATTGAGCCGCGACCCACGCAGCGGGCCAAATGCGATTGGTGGGTGCTAACGATTTCATCAGGGACTAACGGCTTAGTACCTATGCCTTCCAAAGCACGAAGGAGTTCGAGATAGTAAATATTTGGTCACCCATTCAATGACCGACCACTGCGAAACTTCAAAGATCGCAGCCGACCGCACTTACCACTTGCGCCATCGAGCTCCTCTTACAGTCTATCTATTTACTTCTATTGTTAAGCAGTATAGTTTTATAATTGTCAGGCCGTATGTTCACCGCGGCAGTTATCGGGACGTCAACGAGAATAAGATTATTTCTGTATAAGATCAAGATAACTGTATGTATTGCTATTTCGCTTTCTATTGTATTTCTAACGAATTTCAAAAAACATTTGTTTTGTGCATGTCTTCAATATATTTCACCTCAAACTAAGATTTTTTTCCCCTCACAAAATAATCTATATATATATAAAACTCAAGGGTGACTGACTGATATAGTGATCTATAAACGCACAGCCCAAACCAGTGGACGGATCAGGCTGAAATTTAGCGTGCAGGTAGATGTTATGACGTAGGCATCCGCTATGAAAGTATTTTGATCAATTCTACCCCCAAGGGGAGAAAATAAGGAATAAAAGTTTGTATGAAACTTTGTCAATTTTAAACCGATCGGGCTGAGACTTGGCATGCAGTTATAAGAAAAATCATAGATGAATGTCATTGTGAATAATACAAGCCTGAGAACAAAAACTGTAGTCTACACTTCAGCTTTACACCGAAGCGAAGCGAGGGCGGGCCGCTAGTATATTAATAAATGGTATTGTGGTGTGAAAGCAGCCCGTGTGTTGTCATCAGGCACAAGTTTCCAGCCTGACGTCTATACAGCCACAAACAGATGCAAGTTTAATGTCTTTCGTTCGCGAAATAACATTTGTGCTACACGCTCGCTATGTAAAATATGCACGCCATATTGACGTATAGAACAAACAAAACAAGAGTTCAGTTACTGGAAGCGTTGTTCGATGATCGTTTAGTGTTAATTTTCAAGTTAAATTACAAGAATAATAAAACCGAAAGACAGGAATGCCTACAAAAAAGACAGTCAAGTCTGAGTAACTATAAAACGATATATAACTAACGACTCTGTAAATAATAAAACAGGGAGAAAAAAACAGCCCTTGCTGAGTTTCTTGCCGGTTCTTCTCAGTACAAGGTCTCCCGCCGTAGATTTACGAACCGATGGCGTAGCTTCTAGACATTCATGAGTGCTTGTAACAACCTAAACTGAATAAATGATTATGATTATTATGAGTCGGATTCGCGCACCGTGTATTCCATACAAATTTGTAAGTATATACAAGTTTGATCGTCAGGGGATTTAATTTCAAAGATGTTCTCTTTTTATATTTTTAAGCAAACAACTGCTAGATGTTTAAATCTAAAGAAAATTTTACTAGAAAATGTTCGTTGCGGACCAGGCAGCAGACGGGACTCGAACCGACACCCTCCGCTATCCGGGCGGATGCACTGAGGTGACTGACGTTTTCTCTTATTTTTTAAAAAAAAAATCTTTACTTGGACTGCATGGCATTAATTTTGACATTCTTAATGATTCATGCTCTACTGAAAGTGCCATATAGACTTCGATTATTTTTCGTGTGTCAAAAATATGCGTCATTTAGTGTCGTCACACGGGCCACACGCCACAGCCACAAACGCCGCCACGAGAAGCTAGAAGCGGCTACTAAAGTGGCTGAAGCGCGCGACAGCTGCCGACTAAGGTAAGGGAGAGAGGGGTGGGGAATCGCGCAAGTGACGTGTGGCGGCGATTTGTATCCGCGCATTAAGTGGCCGGTGCGGGCCACAAGAAACGAGCAATGACGATTTGTAGCGTGTGGCGGCCACCGGCGTATCGTGTGTGGCGAGTCCGTATAACATGTATGAAAACTACAAGAAATATGCCGCTGGCGGCGTTTTGTGGTTGTGGTCGGTGGCCCGTGTGCGGCGACACTTAGTGACTACGCTGTTTGATTGCGTTGTTTTTTTTCTGCTCCGAGTTAATTACAGACCTGAGTTTTAATATTAACTGCAACTTGATTCCACACTCATTGCTATTTGCCATTGCAAGCTCCACGAGTTCTTAACAAAAATGGTCTTATCTTAACAGACGGACAGGCAACAAAGTTAAGAGTTCTGTTTATTGTTTTGGAACACGGAACCCTATTAGAGGTTTAAAAGCGGGTTAATATGAGTAATTGTAGGCAATGCAATAACAAAATAATTTCCAAACCCAAAAGGTACTTATTGATTTTTTTCATAAAAAAACAACTCGTAATTTTTAACCGTATCCTGTTCAACGACGGTCGCACGACACACGACCTGGCCGATTCGACCCCACTCACGTGCTAAGTCAACCGTTAAGTTTCGTATTACGCCAATTGTAATTAAGCCAGCGATGAATAAGCGGGTGGCGAGTGTACCATTTATTAGTGCCTGTGGCCGAATGGTGCCCCACATCAATCGCAGGGTTAGATTGGTTGCACAATACGTGGAACCCGCCACCGGAATCATGGTAGTTACGCTTAACACGTTGAATATTCATTGAAAACATACCTTAATATAAAAATACACAAATAACTTAGGTAGGTAGAGATTTAATCGGAGACTCTTAAATCATACTAGCAGACCAGTGAACCAAATGTTCACCAAACCTGATTTAAAAAAAAATGTATTTAATTAATTGAGAACTTCGGAGATTTTGTGTGGTTTCGTTTGAAATTCGTGATTTCTCGAAAACCGGAAGTGCTACGTTACTCAAATCCGGTTTGTAGTCTTATCAGACTATTCTTAACTTATAACTTAAATACTCTCTTTATCTATCTCTTACGGTTTGGCCGCTGAAACAGCACCACAGACAGACGGACGGACGGACTTGTCTAATAGATAAGAGATGCCTAATGTAAAATATAATGATCATAATAAAAGTCGTTTTTACCCGACTGAGCCTGAAAGAGGGTTGTGTTTTAATAAATTGAGTATGTAAGCAGTAAATTAAACCGTTTTTTGTGCGTTTTTTTGTAGCACTAATTGAGAAAACTCCCCCAAATAAAGGGACAATCTTATATATAAAATTCTCGTGTCACAATGTTAGTTACCATACTCCTCCGAAACAGCCTGACCGATTTTTATGAAATTTTATATGCATATTCCGTGGGTCTGAGAATCGGCTACTATTTACTTTTCATATCCTTAAGTGATAATGGTTGTCCACCTGTAACGTAGTGTTCTGAAACCTACAATGCGCCTTCGCGCCAAAATTCAAACTATTGGGTATTGTAACGTAGTGTTCTCATATGGGTTAGGAGGAATGTTATCCCAGGAAATTGATAGAACACTACGTAACACACCCCTAAATTTTTTCCTAAATTTTCTCTAAATTTTCCCTTCTACCACCTACCCCTATTTTTATGGCGGTACGAAGTTCACTGGGTCAGCTAGTTCGACACCAGCCTATTAATGTCCCCACTGCTGGGGCACAGGCCTTCCCTATGGATGGAATAGGGAGATCGGGCCATGGCCCACCACGCGGGCCCAGTGCGGATTGGTGGGTGCTAACGACTGCAGATGCAGCCGGGACCAACGGCTTAACGTGCCTTCCGAAGCACGGAGGAGCTGGAGATAGTAAATTTTTGGTCACCCATCCAATGACCGACCACTGCGAAAGTTGTTTAACTTCAACGACCGCAGCCGAACGTGCTAACCACTTGCGCCATCGAGCTCCTATTAAATATAATTAAATAGCTAGTAAAATATAATTAAATTAAATCACCTTTGGAACTTTAAGACCCGTATTATAGAACATTTCTCAGTAAGAAATCAAATTTTAAAAGTATGTAGTTTCAAAACGAGATTTAATTATAGAACGTTTTTTTTGAAACATAGATCATATTGTACGAAATTCATCTGAGCATTTCAGAAGGACATTTACGTCAAAATCTACGCTCAAGCAAAGGTTTGATTTAATCTTTGTTTACTTAAGAATGGTCGACACCATTCTTAAGAAGATAATACGTATTTGTTTCTTAGGTTTTCACGCACATCACTCACATCACACACGCACACACACTGCAAGACCATCAGATACTATTAGTTCTTTTTGTTTGCATAATTTAACATAAGAAGGAGATAGAAAGCCTCTCTTGAGTTTGTTTCGCCGGTTCTTCTCAGGAAGGTCTCCCAATTTTGGAACCGGTGGTAGTTTACGGTAGTTAGAGTCAAATAAATAAACTCAAAATTACAAACAAGAATTTTAAATAAAATACTTTATTACGAAAATTAAATAATAAATTCATACATAGACAATAAAATTTTAAAAATCTTCCAATGAAATAACCGAACGCTCAATATAAGTCTTTCGAAGGTAGCTCGACAATTTTAAATAAAAAATCATTATTCTGACGATGCAGACCTGAAAAGGCTGCGAAACGTCAATAAATAAATAAAGTTTCGTGCATTAACCCGTAAAAACTAGTTTTATTTAAGATAATACGTATTATAGTCCCAAATAACGTTGTAACCCGAGTTTATGAAGTTTGACATACCGCTATGTTGTTTATTTTCTAAGTGTTATTGAAAACATATTTAGCCCATAGACAAATTTGATCGGAGTTCAAAACGATTTTTGATTCTATTATCAGCTGATTTGCTCTTAAAACGCGACCTGTAATATTGTGAGCAATTAAGTAGGGATCTACACTTAAAACTAGTTTTGCGTGATTGGAGTTTAAATGCTGCTTGAGCCGCGTTCTTAATACGGGCTTTAGTCTAAAACTGAACTTAGAAAACTACGAAAACTAAATAACGCATAGTAAAATTATAACAAATGCTTCAAGTTCGTCATCCGAATAAATGCCCCTACTGGGAATAGTTTGGAAACCGAAATGTCAATGTCAAATTTTGTATGGAAACTTGAACAGCAGTGGCACAAAGTACGTAACGAGAACTAAAAATCAGCACACATTTGACAATGACATTTCGGACTCGTAAACGATACGAATTCGATATTGGTTCGTGCTAGGGGTACAGATCGGTTCTATCACATTTGTATGGGAACTACACCGAAATTACTTTATGATTTCTAAACTCGGTCTATCATACCTTATTGTTTTATATACATTTTCTGGTAATATAATAGAAAAACACAATACCTATGTCATGGAAAAAACTGAATCCTCTTGATGAATATTGTTGTCGAATTTGAATTGATGTGAGCTCTAATGAAATAACATCATTGACAATATGAATATTGAAAATGAGAACAGCGTGTGAAACCAGACATCTGTTTGGAACCTCAACAATAATAACATGAGTAATAACCGAGCTTCGAGAATGTTAAATTAAGTAGATTTGTATGTTCAGATTCGTTGTTTCCAACAATTGGAAATAATTTTGGACGGTGTACGTTGAATCTGAAGATCTTCGAATTCATTTAGTATATGATAATATTATACAATTGAGGACCTCGACGGCACAAGTGGATTGCGATCGTTGAAGTTAAGCAACTTTCATCTAATGACCGACGTCATTGGATGGGTGACCCAAAATTTACTATCTTGAGCTCCTTCGTGCTTCGAAAAGAACTCACTAATCCGCACTGGGCCCGCGTGGTGGGTCATGGCCCAATCTCCCTATTCCATCCATAGGGAGGGCCGGTGCTCCAGCAGTGGGGCATTAAAAGGCTGATGGTGATGAATATTAAACAAAGGCTTTTACAGAATAAAGCTGTTCATTCAGTTATTGAGACAAAGATAAATTTTACTAGCAGTTTAATATTTTTTTTAAAAATTGCCCTTAGAAGTTTTTACTATTAGAAAATATTTGAAGAAAAAATATTAGAATTAACACTGAATGTAAATACAAAATTACTGAATTCAATTCAATTTATTGCACTCATGTGGTTACATAGATGGTTACAAAATGCTTATAGTACCTAACATGAACCCTGTCAGGGTATCGCAATATACAGCACAGTTAAAGATAAAAATTACAAAAGAATTTAATTAATAAACAATTATGTATATATAAGGAACCTAATGTGTATTAAATCACTTATATCTCAAATTATGCATAAATGTCATCTGATTCCATTAGTTTAACAATATAACTTACTCAATTGATCTTATTAACAGTAGAAATATAATAGAAATGGAAATTCATTTATAAAATTTAATTTAATTTGTCAGTAATTAAAACTAATAAATATGTCAATAAAATAAAATAATATGTCAATTAACATGATTATTATATACTAGGTTTGTATTTTAAAAAAATCGCCTCATTAATATTATTTTGTTGTAAAGTGTTCATTTATATATGTTAAGAAGTATATTTAAAAGCATTTATCTAATAAATTCATATATTAAATTATTATCTATTTGAAATTTATGAATATTTAAATTATAGAGACCACAGAATAGAAGCATTTATCTATTAGATTTTTTTTATGTTTTGTATAAAATGTGATAATAGATTTTTCATTTTTTATAGAATGTAGTGTGTAATGTGCATGTAATTTACACGGGAATAAGCATTCTCTTCAGAGCTCAAGATATTATTAATTTTAGGAACGGATTAACAAATCTATTATCACATAACGATTCTCCCGATTACCAACACGGTCAATTAAAATCCAATATTCCGCAATACCATCCCATTGTTATTCTTAGAATAGCTCTCACCGAGTTATTACCAGTTAGAATTCCCGTGAACAGTCAAATTAGACGTTAAACTCTATCGCCCATCATTATTATAACAATCGGAGAAGATTTTAATAGCGCCATTTAGCCCAAGAGACTTCCATTTAAGCGGGCAGCCATTTTTCGTCATGCGTCCATTAAGTGGTTGAAATAAAGAGTTCCTATTACAGCGAGAAATGGGTCGAGCACTGATAGTATGGCCAAACCAGTCGAATGTAATGCCGTAGTTTTTTCTTATTCAAGGCCAATATGAGCCTGCACCATTATACATGTTCAATATTGAACCACCCAAAGTGACCTTAACTCAATATTTCTACAACATATAGCATTGGTTCCCTTACCTTACGAACACAACATAAGTTTTAAACTTTTGGTACGTAAATATGTTTTATATGAAACTAGCGGCCCGTCCTCGCTTCTCTTCGGTGTAGAGCTGAAGTGTAGACTACAGTTTATTTTCTCAGGCTTGTATTATACACAATGACATTCATCTATGATTCTTCTTATACCTGCATGCAAAGTCTCAGCCCGATTGGTTTAAAATTGACAAAGTTTCATACAAACTTTCATTCCCTATTTTATCCCCTTGGGGGTAGAATTGATCAAAATTCTTTCTTAGCGGATGCCTAAGTCATAACATCTACCTGCATGCCAAATTTCAGCCCGATCCGTCCAGTGGTTTGGGCTGTACGTTGATAGATCACTATGTCAGTCAGTCCCCTTTGACTTTTAGATTCATAATATATAGATAAAAACGGTCATTTTTATTACCTGTATTTATAATCAAACTAAAATTCTCTTAATTACGTTATATAATCGGAATGCTCCGAACTGCTAAGCTATCAGGAGTTACATACAGTCAACCATAAAAGATAGACATATGCTGTTGCGGGATATTTTTTAGACAATTTTATGTAGAATATTTCCATCATACATAATTTCTATGTAACTTTAACCATTAAGGCTGCACACGCGACGGAAGCTGAAAAAATGGAGTAACTTATCCCGTTTTCCCAACATTTCCCGTCACTACTCTGCTCCTATTGATTGTAGCGTGATGAAAAGTATACTATAACCTGCCTAAGAGTATGAAGAATAATTGTACCAAGTTTCGTTAAAATCCGTCGAGTAGTTTTTGTTTCTATAAGGAACATACACACAGACAGACAGACAGACAAAATTTTAACTTATTGCATTTTTGGCATCAGTATCGATCACTAATCACCCCCTGATAGTTATTTTGGAAAATATATTTCATGTACAGAATTGACCTCTCTACAGTTTTATTATAAGTATAGATATAGATAACCTGTTAAACACTTAAAAAGATTATATTCCTTCAGCTATACCATTACCACCTATGGTGAAAACAGATTTTGGAATGAAAATAGGCGCGTCTTCACAGAGCGAGCAGCCTCGCGAGGCATTTGCCGCGCGAGGAACTGTCCCCGAACGAGCGCGGCAGCCTCGGTGGTGTTCATTCTCGTGGTTTTTCCCGCCCGAAAGATCCCATCAATGACTCCATTTTCTTTTTTAAATCAGGAACCGGGACATTCATCTCGTGGCTAATTTTAAACCAGGCATCTTCCCTAAGCCTCTATTTGTAAAATTAGGATCACTTGCACTCCATAGCTAGGTGTTTACATCATAAAGATATTAATTTCAAACACTGATCTTTATTCAGAATTGTAATGCTTGACCGAGGCACGAAACAAAATACGCGAGCGTCCAGAGTGCGTGCGGCAAACGACCGAGGCGCTTTTGAGCAAAACAAAAAACCGACACTCGATGGCTCGGGCCCTCGATCGCTCGCCCGCAGCAGCGCGCGCGATTGCCTCGGCCGAGGCACGTCTGCCTCGATCGGCAATTGCCTCGCGAGGCTGTTCGCTCTGTGTAGACGCGTCTAATAAGAATTCGTTTCTCTATATACGCCCAAAACAAAGAAGTATCTTCTGCGTAAGTCTTCATCCTTTTTCATTATAACAGAACTAACAAAGAATACTAGGTACCTGAAAATATCAGACGCTACTGCAACGACTAAAAGAAATTCTTATTTTTCTCGCTGATACTGTGTTATCCGCGTTTTATCATATAAAGTACTCATTTGTTTTAATCTAACCTTTTGTTTCGTATAGACTGGATGAAGTTACATTTATCTCGCAGCGGTGTGCTTAGTAAACAAAACAGTTTCATAAGCGTAGAGCGGGTAAAGAAATTTAAGGGCTCATTCACTGTAAACGCACGTACAAAAACGTCTGTCTACAAGGGAATATATTTCGACATCAAAATAACCTGATTATTCCATATCTTTACCTTATAAATACCTACTTATTGTAGTCGAGAATTCCCCAATTACATACGTACGTATAATGTTCTGAGTGTAAGAATGGTATCAAAGTATCAGGACATTGTGTTAACGCACGCACAAAAACGTCTACGAGGGAATATACTTGATTCGACGTCAAAATAACCTGATTATTCCATATCTTTACCTTATAGATACCTACATGATGTAGTCGAGAATTCCCCAATTACATACATACATAATGTTCTGAGTGTAAGAATGGTATCAAAGTTTCAGGACATATTCACTGTTCACGCACGCACAAAAACGTCTACAAGGGAATATACTTCATTTGACATCAAATTAATCTGATTAATCCATTTATTTACCTCAGAAATACCTACATAACGTAGTCAAGAGCTATTCAATTACAAACATATATAATAATCTGAGTACAAGAATGATATCATCACTATTTATTTATGTGTAATAATTTTTAAATATTGTTTGTAATCGTGTAACTCTATCAAATTTTAAATTGAATGATTGTGATAGAAAAACAAATATATATTTCATTGCACTTGGATATTTGTCCAACATTATTGTCTTTGATTATAACTGCACAGAGACGCCCCAAAAATATCTACTACATATGGTAGATAATTATGCTCGTAGCTATACACGCACACATTGACTGCTTTCAAACAATACGACATTAGAGTCACACAAACATTGCTCGTAACATCTGTTTTCTTTGTGTGCTTTATTCTGATTGCTCTCTCTAGGCGCGTATATAATAATCAAAGATTATTTTACTGTAAATTAAAACAAATACAGTTAATAATGTATATAAGTGCTTCTGAATGCTCCTTTCAGAATTAATTTATTTTTTAACAAACAGAGACGTGCGTTCAATGTGAATGCCAGTATTAGAGTCAGAATTTATTAAATTCGTCTAAGCTACGTGACCGCCGGGGGCCGTGGGGTTTCAACCCCATTAACCTTGTCTCGCCATGATTTAGGGTCGAAATACGAATTTTCCTGTATTCCACATTTTTATTTGGAACAGATTTTTGCGGCGGACTTAAAAAAGTGACGTTTAGTAATGAAGGAAATTATAGGCCGTTTGCGCATTTCGCATTTATAATTTGGTTACCGGTGCCTTTGATATTCGACACCGAAAGGCCTCCAAATTCGATTTTATTGATGAGTGGTTCTGCGAAATTATATCGGTTGAAGAATTGCGTCCCATTAAAATGAATCGCGTTACAAAGTAAGGATAAATCCTCTCTCAATTAGAAATGTTATCAAAAAACCTTTTACGTTGAAATTTGAAAACAATATCTGCGCAATTTATTTCATTCGTGGTTCGTGATTGATACAAAATAGATTTAAACATTGTATAAGATGGTGTGCGGTTTTTACACAATTTCACAAACGCTATTTAATAATATTTCTTTCTTAGGTTTTCACGCACATCACTCTTTAAATAAAACAAGTTTCAACGGATTAGATGCAATGATTTCATTTAATTATTGACGTTTCTCATCCATTGCAGGAATACGTCGTCGGAATAATGTTTTTATTTATTTACTGTGCACACCTCCGTTTTAGGAATCTAAACATACATTACAAGCGGCCCGCCCTCACTTCGCTTCGGTGTAGACTACAGTTTTTGTTCTCAGGCTTGTATCATACACAATGACATTCATCTATGACTCTTCTTATACCTGCATGCAAAGTCTTAGCCCGATCGGTTTATAATTGACAAAGTTTCATAAAAACTTTTATTCCCTATTTTATCCCCTTGGGGGTAGAATTGATCAAAATCCTTTCTTAGCGGATGCCTACGTCATAAAATCTACCTGCATGCCAAATTTCAGCTCGATCCGTCCAGTGGTTTGGGCTGTGCGTTGATAGATCACTATGTCAGTCAGTCAGTCACCTTTGAGTTTTATATTTAAAGAAGATTACAAAACATTTCAGTTTAATGTATTTCACTACTGGCAATAAAAAGTGGCCAACATGTACAACCTCTAAATATTCTTCAATCTTCATGAAATTTAGTCTATATGTCTTTTGTACTAGTGAGACTCCAGAGATAATCAATGTCGCATGAATGTGGACACGGCTTGATCACCCAACCTACTACCGTCAACCGTCAAAACTCAACTGCATGTCAGTGTTTAATTGGTTTTAACAACATTAATCATCATCATCAGCCTATTAATGTCCCTACTGCTGGGGCACAGGCCTTCCCTATGGATGGAATAGGGAGATTGGGCCATAACCCACCACGCGGGCCCAGTGTGGATTGGTGGGTGCTAACGACTGCCGAAGCACGGAGGAGCTCAAGATAGTAATTTTTGGTCACCTATCCAATGACCGACCACTGCGAAAGTTGCTTGAGTTCAACGATCGCAGCCGAACGCGCTAACCACTCACACGCACACCACAAGTTAAGAATAGTCTGATAAGACTACAAACCGGATTTGAGTAACGTAGCACTTCCGGTTTTCGAGAAATCACGAATTTCAAACAAAACCACACAAAATCTCCGAAGTTCTCAATTAATTAAATACTTTTTTTTTTAATCAGGTTTTGGTGAACATTTGGTTCACTGGTTTGCTAGTCTCTTATCTATTAGACAAGTCCGTTTGCCTGTGGTGCTGTTTCAGCGGCCAAAACGTAAGAGATAGATAAAGAGAATATTTAAAAGTTATAAGTTAAGAATAGTCTGATAAGACTACAAACCGGATTTGAGTAACGTAGCACTTCCGGTTTTCGAGAAATCACGCGATTTCTATATCTTGGAAACGATAAGAGATAGATAATACATACATTTTTTAAATCAGGTTTTGGTGAACATTTGGTTCACTTGTTTGCTAGTAGAAAGTAATAAATTACACAAGATCTCGGATCTAGTTCTCGTAGACTTTCCGGTGTCTAATTTGTCGGAGGCATTGGATTATTTAATCGCTATAGACGCATATCAATAATGGACTTCAGTTAAATACAAATGCTCCCACATTAAGTTGACTCGAAAAAAAAATATAATCCACCTTGCATGAGACCGATGTCATTCTCGATCTGGGCGTTCTTATTGATAGAAAGCTGACCTTTATACCGTACATAGAACAGGTTATATAGGGCAGTTTGATAAGTCCGTGAAACACTCTTTTTACATATATAGTTTTTTCTACATAATCTCCTTTCAACTCTACCGCACTTAGTCCAGCGATGTTACAACCTCTTCAACCCATCAAAAAAAATATTTTTTGTCAAACCCTGAAAAACAGGCCTCAGTTTCGGCTACTACATATTCGTTTGACAAAAATCTTTGCCCGCCAAGCCATTTCATCATGTTTGGGAAGAGGAAAAAGTCACAGGGGGCTAAATCTGGATCCCTAGCTGGCCGGTACGGCGCATTGTGCCGTGCCAGCCACCGAGGGATCCCGTGACGGCAGCCCCCATCCTGTAGTTCTGTCCTGCAAAGAGGGGGGCGGTGGAGGGAGCTACGCCCAGGTAGTCCTCCGCAGCGGACGGGGGGCGGTACGGTGGGCACTAGGCCGCGTATTCTGCCCCCACGCGCGGGCCATCTTGCGCACGTCTGCGGGGTCCCCGCAATACCTCAGTAGACCCCTACCGTGGAGCCCACTAAGCAGCTTAGAGGGTATTCGCAGGGTTTTTTAGCGGATATTATGCCGTAAAGCGCCCGTAAGAGTTAGGGGGTCCTCAGTGGGCAGCCAATGTGGGGGTTCGTAAGGTTTGCGGGAGCCAGGTGTGAGGTCCGTTTGGCGGTGTGCCTCTTAAAGGCGCCATCGTCTGAAAACAGTCTTTGCCTGCGTAAAAAAAAGGGGGGGGCTAAATCTGGCGAATACGGAGGGTGTGGCAATAATTCGTATCTTACTTCGCCAATTTTTGATGTCGCGATTACAAACGACCGGCCTCGGTGCATTATCCTGATGAAATAGATTATTTTTCTTTGCTAGATACGGTCGTTTCTTGATCAACTTTTTATTGAATCTATCTAACAATGCAGCATAGTAATTTTCGTTTATTGTCTTGCCTTTATCCAAAATTTGATGGAAATAACCCCTCGGCTATCCCAAAAGACTGTGGCCATCACTTTACAAGCCGAACAAACAGTTTTTGCCTTCTTTGGGGCACGTTCCCCGGTAAAAGTCCATTGCTTCGACTGTTGTTTAGTCTCTGGTATATAATGATGGACCCACGTTTCCTAAACTGTTAAGTACCGACGCATAAACACACTCGGATTGCGATTATACATGGCTATTTATGGCTAGTCAGGGCTTTTTTTTATATTTTTTTATTTTATTTATTGTAACATGCTTAAAATTAAATTACATATATATACATATCTAATCCACTTAATGGATTGTTAATATGTAGCATCCGCCGTAGCAGAAGTTGCAGATATAGATGTTGATCTTAATTGTTGTACAAAACGCAAGTGCGGTCCTGCATGAAATATTGCTCGCACCTCTGGGATGGCTCCGCCAAGTACTTGCTCGATGCTTTGGATAGGTTACAGCGGCGCGCGATCCGCATCATAGGCGATGAGGAGGTGACTAAACACCTTGAGCCTCTTCAATTACGCCGTGACGTGGCGTCACTAAGCGCGTTCTATCGTTTGTACCACGGTGAGTGTTCTGAGGAGTTATTCTCTCTTATCCCACCTTCCCCTTTCCTTCAGAGGACCACGCGCGCTGGCCTACGTTGTCACCATTTTACTGTGGCCACAATTCCAACGCGTACAAAGAAATTTGGTGACTCATTTCTTTGTCGCACTATCCGTAAATGGAATGCTCTGCCCGCTCACGTGTTCCCTCCCTCTTACAACCTGGGATCCTTTAAAAGAGGCATGAAGAAGCAACATGCAGGCCGGCAGGGTGAGGATGGCTGGTGTGGCAGGTAGAACTGCTGTATCAGCTATCTTCGCGTCTGGACTTCACCTTCACCCATTTGTCGGACCTATCTATAAAAAAATGGGTGCGTGTACTTATGTAGGCGCGTGAGAAGTTATCCTTCTTTGGCATCGTTTAAAATTAGTTTTTAATTGCTAATAAATAATTAATTACAATAAATTATAAAAAGTCTGGAAAAGGACACAGTCAATAAAGTTCAGTATTAATTTGAAAAAATAAATAAATAATTAAAATATTCAATTAAAATCGCTACTGAATATAATTTTTTAGAACATATGTGATTTGCACTTGTATAAAACTCAAACACGTATTCCGAATATACAAAAAAAATAAAGATGTGGTTTTTGGTTCTACTACACCAATGGTCAAGAGATGGCGCTGTAGTCTCCTGAATCGCGCTTTGGTTCCGTTGTTCCAGATTAATAAATACTTTTGTTAGGCCTTCACAATGCAGTCGTTAGCACCCACTAAATAGAGATTCTATTTCTATTTTGTTGGTAGATTTTCTTAATGTACGGTTTCTTAATGTGCGGTAAACACAAAAGTAACGTATGAAGTTGGTCGCTTTAGCGACCAACTTCATGCTGTTAAAATTTTGTGTTACAGTGATGCGCGCGCATCTTAAAATTTCACTCTCATCAGTTTTTTATAACGCGCCTAAAGAAGTATAACTTCAAAAAAAATACTTAGGTACTATATAAATGAAATCAAATGAAATCTTACAATTTACTCAATCTTATATGCTAACTAGGTTATACATATTGCTGAAGTTACTTCTGAATTACTGTTAAAGTGTTTTTAAGTTTATTTTTTATTTTACAAATGTTATTACTAGTAGTATACAATAATTGGAGTTCTGTAGGTAGCTCGTTAATAATTTTTGGTAATATATATTGGCACACCCTTGTTCCATATAAGTTATTATAATTTGGGATCATGTAGGTATCTGTATAATCTAGTTGTCTTAAGTTACTGGATCGGTTTCTCATGTGATTAAATGTTTATTATGGTATTCGTCTGTTAATGTTACAAGTTTAAATTTCTCAAAAATATTTAGAATATCACAGTATTGGAATAAACTTTCGTTATTTAGATTTAGTTTGAGGCGTATTTTCTTTGGTACAAAAGTTTTTATTAGACTAACCTAAAACTATATATCTGTTGCAAGTTTGTTTTATAGGATCTGCCATAGAAATATAAAATAATTTTGGCTAATTTTGTTTTTTGTCGACTGTTAGTAAACGCGGCACTCATCTCGCAGAAACCTTTTTCATGCCCAAAAATCATGCAAAATAAAAAAAAAAACTCCTTCAGTCGAGATGTGCACAGCATCACTTATTACGCGTATCTTCAATCGACGGTCTGCCAAAACAATATCATGTATTTTATTAACCATGCCCTCCGCAGTGACCTCAATCGGCCATTCTGGGCTCTCCGCGTCATTAGTTGTAGTACATCCACAATGAAATTAAATTCATAAAAAGTTATTGCAATTTAATAAAGTGAGATACTTTAGTTTTGCAGGCCAGTGTATTTAACGCAAGTGCGGTCCTGCATGGAATATTGCTCGCACTTCTAACTAAGAAACTCGAGTCTCTACAATTACGCCGTGATGTGGCATCATTAAGCACATTCTGCCGACTATACCACGGCGAGTGTTCTGAGGAGCTATTCTCGTTTATCCCTCCATCACTTTTTCTTTAGAGGACCACGCGCGCTGTACAACGTTGCCACCGACTTACTGTGGCCACTATTCCTACACGAACAAAGAAATTTGGTGACTCATTTCTTTGTCGTACTATTCGTAAGTGGAATTCTTTACCCGCGCACGTGTTCCCTCCTTCCTATAATCTGAGGTCCTGAGGCGTGAAGAAGCATTTTTGCAGGCCGGCAGGGTGAGGATGGTTGATGTAGCAGTTTATAACTGCTGTACCAGCTATCTTCGCGTTTGGACTTTATCACCACTTAACATCAGGTGGGGTATAGTCATTTGCCTACCTCGCAATAAAAATAAAATAAAAAAAAACTCCGTAAAGTTGACTCGGATCTACAAAATAAAATAAAATTCCAAGTACCCGCTCGTCTCCCACGTAATCCAATTTCACAACTTTGACCTCCTTTACTACGTTATTTCCTAGGATCACAGTCACCTCTTTGTTGAATTACCAGATTATACAATCAAGTAAGCCAAATCCATCAAAAATAAGTTAGATGAAATAAATAAACATTAAAATAAATAAGTAAATTGCTTAGATCTTGACTAGATAATAATAATTAAGCCTTTATTTATTTCATGCAGAGAAATGAAAATGAACAAAATAAATTTATCTTAACCTACTTATACATTTTGTTTTTAGTTTACTGATTGTTTTGTTTGTTTTTAATAAAATTCTAGATATCTGCAAGAACCCCTCCACGGGTGAAGGCCTCCTCCAAAGCAGTCCATTTTTTCCTGTCTTGGGTTTTTTTTTGTGCTTGACTAGATAGCATAAGATTATTATATTTTTTCTCTTTTCTGGCATTCTCGCTCCGACCGCGGACCGTGCGCCCCGTCGCACCGCCGCCTCCTTGCTCCGTGCGCCCCGCCGCACAGCTGCCTGCTCCGAGTCGACTCGACGCGCCTGCGCTCATACGTGAGATCCAAGATTGGACCAGTGGATACCTAGCGGTGTTAACGAAACTGGTCGGCGTAGCCCCGGTACGTCTCGAGCTCTCCTGAGCTCGGAAACCGGAAGACCCGATCCCATTTGCACTTGGGCCTTCCCCAGGGTGACGGTTGTTCCCATATTCACTAGGAATATCGGAACACATCTCTTTCAGCTTCAACCGACCCCCTGCCGCGGGCAGGGGAGTCCACCGCTGTCGTATAGGGTGTTAGGACCTGCGGCTTCACGCCACAGTCAGGGCACTCACATACACACATACTCACATACACACCAACTCGACACACTACACTAAACTAACATGGACATCACTCAACAGGTACTGTCCCTCTTCTCCGCCCTCGGCCTCACCCTGGATGAGGCCGCCATCAGGGAGCTCGTCGCGAGAGCGCGCCCCATGCGCGACTCTCCCGCCAGCCCCTCCCCCGAACCCCCCCGTCCCGACACCCCCTGCCTCCCCGGGCCCTCGAGCGCGGGCAAGCGCCCCGCCTCGAGCCCGGTCTCGACGTGTGACTCCGACTCGACCATTGTGTCGGCGTCCGACGACTCTGTGTTCACCACTGTGGTGAGCAAGAAGAAGCGGCGCTCCAAGCGCCGCGCAGACACCGCGTCTCCAACGGCGCCTTCTCTCTCTGTCCCTCTCAGCCCTCTCACCCCTCTCACGGTCGCCCAACCGACCACACAACCCCACACTACTACACACACCACAAAACCACACACTAGGTGCACCGCCGCACCTATCAAGGCAAAGCCGCCGCCGCCCGTCTTTCTGCGCGATAAGGCGCAATGGGCAAAGGTCGCGGACCTTTGCAAAGCTCAGAACATACATTACACACAGGCGTCGAACACTGGTCACGCCATTAAAATCACCACACCCACAATCGACACATTTAGGAGCCTCACAAGGCTTCTAACCACACACACAATCCCTTACCACACATACGCCCTCCCCGAGGAGCGCAAAGTCCGCGCGGTACTCAGAGGAGTCCCCTTCGAGCTCTCCAACGACCTCATTCTGAGCGACCTAATCGCTCAAGGCTTCCCAGCCGAGGCAGTGCACAAAATGCACAGCCGGACTGGGAAACAATACCCGTTGGCCCTTGTCATTTTGACCTCGGTCCCGGCAGCTAGGGATATTTTCAAAGGTCCCATAACCGTTTGTAGCCTCGACAATATCAAAGTCGAGGCCCCACACCGGCGAGGCACCCCTGGGCAATGCCACAGGTGCCAATTATATGGCCACGCAGCAGCCAACTGCTCGGCGGCCCCGAGGTGCGTCAAGTGCCTCGTACCCCACTTCACCAAGGAGTGCTCCCGCACTCGTGACGCACCCGGGGCACCCGCATGCGTGCTCTGTGGCCAAGAAGGCCACCCGGCCAATTACAGGGGTTGCCCGCGGGCCCCACGCCCCAGGCCCAACACTCACACTCACACACACACAAAGCCAACCACGGCGACAAAAACACACCCACCACCACCTAATAACACCACCACAAACTTCCCGAGGCTACCCAAGGCGGCCGCCCCTCGCAGCCCGGCGCCCCCGACAGCCTGGGGACCAGCCAGGGCCCGCCCAAAACCACACCCACCACAACACACCACACCAACAACACAAGCTAAGCCAGCCCAAGACGTCTCTCTGGCCGAGGACATGGCGCTTATTCGCTCCTCGCTCAAGAGGGTGAATATCGCCGAGATCCACACTCTCGCCGCGAAGCTCCGGCTGGCAAAGACACCCCTTGAAAAGGCTATAGCTATAGCCGAACACCCCGAACTCGTTGCCGCGTTCAATTAATTTTTTAATCATTATAACACTGGAAAATAACCAGACTCCGAACACTATACACAAAACACGCGGTGATAACTCAAACAAACACCACTGTTGTTTAAATTATGACCGCGCAAAACACTAACATAACAATCACTCAACTAAACCCCGGGCGTACCAAGCCGAAAGGCGCTTCGCTTGTGTCATTTAATACGCGCAGCTTAAAATCTAACCTTAACGAAATTAAATTATTTTTGCAAGATAGGGAACCCGACTTTCTGCTCCTTCAGGAGACTTGGCTCAAACCAACTCAAATGAAGGGGCTGTCGATCCCTAAGTATAAATTAATCCGGAACGACGGTGCCAACGCGCGCGGCGGCACCGCAATTTACTATAGACGCAACCTACACTGCACACCTATACCCACTCCCGCGCTCACAAACATGGAAGCCACCATCTGTAGGCTGGCGATGACAGGACACCAGTCCTTAATCATCGCCTCAGTCTACATTAGATCAGGTACACACCCTCACCGCGCAGACTTCGAAACACTCACTTCACTAGGTACATCAGTCATAATGTTCGGTGACTTTAATTCCAAACACACCGACTGGACATGCGAGACCACCACCACCTCTGGCCGCAGATTACTACACATCACCGAGGAGCTTGGCTATGATGTCATCTGTCCCTACGCGCCCACCCACTACCCAGACAATGTACAAAACCGACCTGACGTCCTGGACTTCGCGATCCTTAAAAACGTGTCGCTTCGCCTCAGCTCGATCGAAACGCTCGACGACCTGGGGTCAGATCACAGACCGGTGTCTCTAGTTCTAGGTCCCCAAGACCCACTAGACGCCCCCGCGCCCCCTAAGAGGCTATTCACCAACTGGGACGGATACCGCTCCGCTCTCGAGAACGCTTTAGACTCCCCCGAGTCCCCGTTCCCTAACTCACCGGACAGTCTCGACAGCACCGACAAGATCGACGAAACAATAGACTCTCTAACTTCACTGGTGACCGAGAAGGCGAAGGAAAACTCGCGGGAGGTTGAGCTGCCAAAGCCCAAGCTCCCGCTGGCCATCCGGAACCTTATCCAAGCCAAAAACGCCGCTCTCCGGAGAGCCAAATTATACCCCACCCCCGAGTATAGGGCTACAGCTAATCGCCTTCAGCGACAAGTTAGGTCCCAGTTAGCCGCTCTGAGACACTCCCGTTGGGAGGAACTCATGGCGGACATTACCCCATCCCATCTTGCGTACTATAGAATCGCGAAAGCGCTCCGTAGCGACGTCACCACCCACACCCCCCCGCTCACTCGCCCCGACGGCACCGTCGCCTTCGAAGACGACGAAAAATCTGAGTGTTTTGCAGACAGCATAGCGGCGCAATGCACGCCTAGTACGCAGGAAACTAACCCGCAACATATTCGCGGAGTGGAGGAGGAGGTCCGCCGGCGGGCCGCCCTTCCACTCATTGACAACCCCCTAGACCCCGTCACGACAGACGAACTAAGACAGACCATTAGAAACTTTAAGCAACGCAAGGCCCCGGGCGCCGACGGCATCTCTAACAA
Source organism: Chilo suppressalis (assembly GCA_902850365.2). NCBI lineage: Eukaryota > Metazoa > Arthropoda > Insecta > Lepidoptera > Crambidae > Chilo > Chilo suppressalis. The sequence goes on from OU963894.1 coordinate 4,298,397, forward strand.
GGCGCTCAAGCACTTTCCCATCCAAATGCTAACCTTGCTTGTAATTCTCTTTAACGCATGTTTTGATCTGTGCTACTTCCCAGCCGCCTGGAAAGAATCAATAGTGATAGGCATCCCCAAACCCGGAAAACCCGCGCACCTCCCCAGTAGCCATCGCCCTATTAGCCTCCTCAAGGCAATGGCGAAACTTTTCGAAAAAACCATACTGACCAGACTAAGAGAGCACCTCCTATCACCATCCGATCCAATTATCATTGACCACCAATTCGGCTTCAGAGCCAAACACTCCTGCCCCCAACAGATCCATCGCATAGTGGAGCACGCCCTAAGCGGCTTCCAACTTAACAAATATAAAACTATTGCAGTCTTCTTCGACGTCGCCAAAGCCTTCGACAAGGTTTGGCACGACGGATTAATCTTTAAATTATATCAATTAAAATTACCTGACCGCCTAGTTAGGTTAGTAGCCTCTTTCCTATCAAACCGCACCTTCCGCTATAGATACGAAGGTTCACTGTCTACGCCCCGCCCACTACGAGCCGGTGTACCGCAGGGGTCCGCTCTCTCCCCCCTGCTATACACAGCGTACACCAATGACAACCCTCAGACCAAGGGTGTCGAGCTCGCTCTCTTCGCGGACGACACGGCCCTCTACTCTAGGGGAGCCAGCACAAATCAAATCATAGCCAAGCTCCAACCGGCAATCACAACACTTGGGAATTGGTTCCGCGATTGGAGAATCGACGTAAATCCGGACAAAAGTTCGGCCATTTGCTTCGATCCCAAGCGCCGCACCAAAACCATACAACACGGTGCGCGGTCTCTGCGAATGCAAGGCATAGCAATACCGTGGCACCGCACAGTCAAATACCTAGGGATCACACTAGACAAAAAACTCACCTTCCGTGCACACATCACACGCGTAGTCGCGAACGCGCGCTTTTATATGAGCCGCCTCCACCCGATGCTCGGTAAATACAGCAAAATGTCACTTCGTAACAAGCGAACGCTTTACAAAGTTTGCATACGCCCGGTCCTCACTTATGCGTCACCAGTGTTCGCACACGCGAACGAAGCGATTTTGAACAAACTTCAAGTGCTTCAAAATCGCTTCTGCCGCATAGCCACAGGGGCCCCGTGGTACGTCCGCAACGCGGACCTCCACAGGGACCTACAACTCGACACAATTCAAACACACCTCACAGAGTGCTCGGAACGGTTCTTCAAAGCTGCAGAAGAGCACTCTAACACACTCATTAGATCGGCGTCGGGATACGCTCCACACACTCCATCTCGATTCAGGCCCCGCAGGCCCAAACACGCACTCACAGCCACACACAATAAACTCACGCGCGATCTCGCGGCCCTCTTGGCCGCTGAGGATCCAACACCCGCGGTGAGTCCCCCCCGCCCCCCCGACACAGAGAGGTTCGATTCCTCTCAGCCCCCTCCCGTTTCAAGTGCACATCTGAGTGCACTTGTCCTCTAAGCGCATTTTGCGTTATTTTAAACTATGCACTAGTTTAAACTAACGCAGCGCCGCATCATCCCCCTCTCGGGGGGTGATCGCTTCAGATGAAGCTTGTAAGGCCCTTCTGGCCATAAGCATGAATAAAGGGTGTTTTTTAGTCAGTAGGAGTCTGACATAACCTTACAGCCGGCTGTAGGGTATCCATGATGGATTTCTCACCCTCTCCCCCGCCTGGGAGGAAAAAAAAAAAAAAAAATCTCTTTTCTGGAAAACCCTCAATTTAATTATTAAATTGTGGTTAACGGTGTTGGCTTCACAATTATTAAGATAAATTTGACATATACTAAGAACTAATATATATTGAGAAACTGTTTGTTTGACCCCAATAAATGAAAAAAAAAGTAAGCAATTCGACAGACATCAAACATGCTTCATTAGGGACATATTGTAGGAGTATTTTGGAATATTTGAGGAATTGAGCACACTTTTAAATTCTTAATTCCATAAAATGTTTTTTTTTTACACTGACACCAATTAGCCTAGCCCCAAAGTAAGCACAGTAAGGCTTGTGTTATGGGATACTAGGGTAACGGATAGAATACATATACTCTACATATATAAGTATATTTATATAGAAATGCATATTTAAACATCCATGACTGGAGTACAAACGCTCGTATTCATCACACAAACATTTGCCCCCACCGGGATTCGAACCCGGGACCTCTCGAGACGGCGACACCATGAAACCCGGCGTACAAACCACTCGGCCACGGAGGTCGTGTTTTTATTTAATTCACAACAGCTTTTTTTGTGCTTTATTGTTGTTTTCTTTTACCTCTCGCAAGCAGTGTTTGCCTATAATTTACTTTGTATTTAGCTAAGTTTTTGATAACTTAAGTACCATATGCATGTATTATATACATAAGTTATTGATAAACCAATAAATAAAAATTAAAATTATGTCACGACCAATGACAGACCAAACCGAGGCAATATAGAAAAATTCGTAGAGATATTATTTCCTTGTTTTGTGAAGTCGGTCCCATGTCTAATGCAAAATATTTAAAAGATTATTATATTTTTATTTTAAGCTTTAAACTTCTATATGTTTAAATCTAAGGATTTTTTTAATTATAAAAAATCCACCTAGGTCCACGTTTCCGCCCGCGCTTATAGGGCGCCCGAATAGCGGAAGATGCGGGTACTAATCCGTCTGGACTGGTTTTTAACAAAACATGCACATCAATACTTATCTAAGCAGGTAACGGTGGCTCTTAGGACAAACATATTTTTTTGATATACAATTTTTATTTGAGGTAATTTTACGATAAAACTAACCGTTTTGATGAAAATCGCGAAAAACCCAGTATTTTGACCTTTGACGACGAGTGTTTTCCCCCCCTTACGGTTTCAAAACTTTGCGGCTTAAACGGCGGTATATTTTGAATGCGTTGGATTAGAAGTCTTGATATAAATTTGAGCTTGACCTCCACGGTTCCTGTGAAAAAGTGGTCTTGACAGACGGACGGACAACAAAGTGAACTTATAAGGGTTAAATACCAGAACGATGGGTAATTTTTAAATGTTATTGAAGTTATACTTCTTTAGGCGCGTTATGAAAAAATGATGAGAGTGCATTTTAAGATGCGCGCGCATCACTGTAACACAAAAAATTAACAGCATGAAGTTGGTCGCTTTAGCGACCAACTTTCATGCTTTACTTTTGTGTTTACCGCACATTAAGAAAATCTACCAACAAAATAGAAATAGAATCTCTATTTAGTGGGTGCTAACGACTGCATTGTGAAGGCCTATCAAAAGTATTTATTAATCTGGAACAACGGAACCAAAGCGCGATTCAGGAGACTACAGCGCCATCTCTTGACCATTGGTGTAGTAGAACCAAAAACCACATCTTTATTTTATGTAATAAAGTAACAAAAAGTATTTATGAATCTGGAACAACGGAACCAAAGCGCGATTCAGGAGACTACAGCGCCATCTCTTGACCATTGTTGTAGTAGAACCAAAAACCACATCTTTATTTTTTGTAATAAAGTAACAGTTATAGGTATTCATATTTATAATATTTATCCACATGTTTCTATTTTGTATATTCGGAATACGTGTTTGAGTTTCATACAAGTGCAAATCACATATGTTCTAATAAATTATATTCAGTAGCGATTTTAATTGAATATTTTGATTATTTATTTATTTTTTCAAATTAAAACTGAACTTTATTGACTGTGTCCTTTTCCAGACTTTTTATTAATTTATTGTAATTAATTATTTGCATGCAATTAAAAACTAATTTTAAACGATGCCAAAGAAGGATAACTTCTCACGCGCCTACATAAGTACACGCACCCATTTTTTTTAATTATGCTTAGAGCAATGTTACTCATTTTCAGCGTGATGTTATTAATTTATATACCTACATTCACTCATATTTTTCTGTGTAATTTGACCGGATTATTTCAATCTTTCGAATAACGAAGAAGGATATAAAAAAGAATTTGGAGGAAACGAAAACGTGGATCTCGACTTGTTTGGACAACCCACACGTGATTCCGAATCAATTTTGGGGCCAACGTGACTCCTCATTGAGTATCTATTACTTCCTGTTGACAAAGGGTACACATTCGGCCCGATACGATATCTCTGATTGGGGCTGCGCTATTGAATCCTTCCAATGTGCGTCGGTATTACAAGAAATGAAAAAAATATACGTATTATACTTAAAGGTACATTTATATGATCGTTACCTGATGTGGCCTAAAATGAAACATATGTAAGACTTTTTGCTTGTAATGAAACAAAAAGTTCTGGATTCAAAGTCTCTAAACAATTTCTAAAAAAAAAGTATGAAAACTAACTCCTTTTTAAGGTCCCGTAGTCCTGACAAGGAACCCTTAATTTTTCTTTAGTAATATATAAGTATTATTAAAAAGACAATATTTCAGAAGCGTACAATAATTTATTCTTCTATAATCAGGCGTTTAAAATCCACACAGCTTTTGAACATGGAACGTCCGTCCTCGCTCGATGTCAGGAATTAAGTGAGTACGCAACCAACGTCAAAAACCAAAGGCGGCGCGAGTGACGGAGTTGCCAGTTAAGAAAAGTAACATTCTACTACTAAATAATATCGATTATTCGATTTCTTATTGGTCATAAGCTAACAGTATATTATAGTGACCTCGCTTCCGTGTTCTCGGTCTTTTACATAATAAACATATAAACCTTCTACCTATAAATTCCGTTCAATAACTTTTGGGATCATCGCGGACATAATTACATAAGGCTTCATGTGGCGTGGGACTTGGTTTTATATTACGAAATGGCGCGATTATATTTCATCGTTAGTCCGAATATGAGTGCCAATTGAATTCGGGAAAATGACTAAGTATTGTTTTAAACTTTCATGGTCACTAACATTATAGTAATATAAGTTATTTACGGGATTGTTACCATGTACCTTGTTTTTAGCGAGTTTCCGATATTTCGGCACTGTTGCAAGCGCCATGATCACGGAGTAACTGAAGTAATTGCGGGTAGGCTGTTATTGGCAGACATATCGGTCTACCCTCCGACGAAGTCTTTTATTGCGACCCGTACCACTGTTCACATTCTCACTATTCACTCGAAACTGTTCTCGACACACAACACTTACAGTATCGGATCGCGACACGACACTTTTTTGATTATTTCCGGTTCCACACATACGAACCACAGGATTCCAGACACTCGACAATTTAAACCCGTCCTCACGATTGAAATTTTTATGTTTTGTTATTTCAATCGCTTCCCTGACCAATCTTGGTATGTAGTGGCGTTCTGTCGAGATAATCTGTGGGTTATGAAACTCAATCCAGTGGTTAGAACCAGAATCAATCAAATGTTCCGCGATGGCTGATTTCTGCGTATCGTTGTTCTTGATTGCTTTTATGTGTTCCCTCATTCGGCATGATACTGTTCGCTTTGTTTGGCCAATGTACGAACTGCCACAGCTGCAATCGATCTTATAGACACCAGGTTTCTCCAAGGGGAAGTTGTCTTTAGGAGACCGTAGGTATTGTGAAACCTTTCGCACAGGAGTGAAGACAGTGTTTAGTGAGTACTTATTCAGTATGTTTGAGATCTTGTCAGTCACTCCTTTGACGTATGGTAAATAAACAGGTTGTCTGTCTACTCTGTGTCTCTGGTGTCTTAGTTTGTGTCTTGATGGAAAATGTCCCTGGTATCCATTACTCTGTAAGACTCGTCGTACATGCTCCAACTCTTCTTGAAGATGTTCCTCATCACACAGGTCATATACACGGTTCGTCAGTGAAGTCATTACAGAGTTAAGATGTTTAGGGTGGTGATGCGAGGAGGCGTTGAGTCCTCGCATCACCACCCTAAACATCTTAACTCTGTCTTCACTCCTGTGCGAAAGGTTTCACAATACCTACGGTCTCCTAAAGACAACTTCCCCTTGGAGAAACCTGGTGTCTATAAGATCGATTGCAGCTGTGGCAGTTCGTACATTGGCCAAACAAAGCGAACAGTATCATGCCGAATGAGGGAACACATAAAAGCAATCAAGAACAACGATACGCAGAAATCAGCCATCGCGGAACATTTGATTGATTCTGGTTCTAACCACTGGATTGAGTTTCATAACCCACAGATTATCTCGACAGAACGCCACTACATACCAAGATTGGTCAGGGAAGCGATTGAAATAACAAAACATAAAAATTTCAATCGTGAGGACGGGTTTAAATTGTCGAGTGTCTGGAATCCTGTGGTTCGTATGTGTGGAACCGGAAATAATCAAAAAAGTGTCGTGTCGCGATCCGATACTGTAAGTGTTGTGTGTCGAGAACAGTTTCGAGTGAATAGTGAGAATGTGAACAGTGGTACGGGTCGCAATAAAAGACTTCGTCGGAGGGTAGACCGATATGTCTGCCAATAACAGCCTACCCGCAATTACTTCAGTTACTCCGTGATCATGGCGCTTGCAACAGTGCCGAAATATCGGAAACTCGCTAAAAACAAGGTACATGGTAACAATCCCGTAAATAACTTATATTACTAAAATGACTAAGTGTAAATGAACGGAGATTATTTTAGGTGTACTACCTACTAAAAACTCTTTTATAGTTATAATTTCTATTTTTTTTTAAAGCATGTAACTGCTTGATGTTTAAATCTAAAGAAAATGTAACTAGAAAAAAACGCGGTCCGTGAGGGCCGCGGTAGCATAATTGGTCAGTGCATTCGCCCGGATTGCGAAGGGTGCGGGTTCGAGTCCCGTCTGCTGCCTGATCCGCGTGGATTTTTTTCTAGTTACATTTTCTTTAGATATAAACATCAAGCAGTTACATGCTTTAAAAAAAATAGGAATTATAACTATAATTGCTATATCTTCTTTCAAATGTTTAATACTTGTAAAAGTATTCATTTGACATTGTGGGTTACTTATAATGCGAAGAGATGACGCTGCCTTGCAGCTTAAGAATGGCTAGAGGAATTTCGACGCGGTCCGTGAGGGCCGCGGTAGCATAATTGGTCAGTGCATTCGCCCGGATTGCGAAGGGTGCGGGTCGAGTCCCGTCTGCTGCCTGGTCCGCGTGGATTTTTTTTCTAGTTACAAACTCTTTTATAACCATACTTTTAATTTTAAGGCACGAAACCCTTAGTACACGAGTTGTACTTGGCCAAATTCTAATAGAAAACATAAGTTGATATAAATAAATCTTTGATACCAACAAATGTAAAGAAATAGGACATTGTTCAATATTGATAGATATTTTGCTCGAAATTTCGTTATTGTATTTCCCAAATTAAAAGCCAATATTTTGGGCAACGAGGAAAACAAGGGGCCACGTGACCCTCGGTCCACGTTTTGTAGGAAATGGCCACGTGATTTGCCAAAGTTGTTATCTAAGTCTTCTTGTAACAAAAACTCTGAATGTAACTTGAGATGTGATCGTTAAAATATCAAGTCAGAGAAAAATAATTACTATTGTTAATGAACAACTTAGAGGTTACATTTTAAATAATTATGTTTATGCTGGTAAACGAGCTGACAGTCCACCTGATGGAAAGTGTTCAGTACCCCCCATGGACACTTGCAGAACGAAGAGTACCGCTCATACGTACCACGATATATCGTATCGGTTGAATCCGGTCAAGAGGGAGGAGGTGGTGTTGGAGTGCCCCAGCCTAAAGACAAGAACAGTACTCCATATGCGGAGAGACCTGTGCTTTGTAAAGCATCAACTGTAACACCAGCTTGTAGAACTTTCTCACTCTATTGTGCAAGCCAAGCTATTTGCAAGCTACGAGTAGTTTGGCTTTTTCTTCCAAAATTAATTCATGTTCATTTTTTAACTATACCTACCTATTTCGAAGGCATAAACAGTGCTTTCGTCTTCTTGCACTAAAAGTTGGGAAATGATTATTAATATATTTATATTTGCAGCACGTTAAGTCTTCCTATCTGAATGGTATCTCCCCACGGGGGGAGTCTCCTCGCCGTCTGGAGCCTCTAGACCACTCGAACCTGAGGGGGTCGGCTCAACTAGACCGTCTCTAAGACCCGGACTTCGGCTCTGGTTAGCCGTTGTCGTGGATGGAGGGGGTCCGCTCAATTAGAGGGCGTCTCTAAGACTCCAACTTCGGCTCTAGTTAGCCGTTGTCGTGGGGGGAGGGGGTCGGCTCAACTAGAGGGCTTCTCTAAGACTCGGACTTCGGCTCTAGTTAGCCGTTGTCGTGGGGAGAGGGGGTCGGCTCAACTAGAGGGCGTCTCTAAGACTCGGACTTCGGCTCTAGTTAGCCATTGTCGTGGGGGGAGGGGGTCGGCTCAACTAGAGGGCGTCTCTAAGACTCAGACTTCGGCTCTACTTAGCCGTTGTCGTGGGGAGAGGGGGTCGGCTCAACTAGGGGGCGTCTCTAAGACTCGGACTTCGGCTCTAGTTAGCCGTTGTCGTGGGGAGAGGGGGTCGGCTCAACTAGAGGGCGTCTCTGAGACTAGGACTTCAGCTCTAGTGAGCCGTTGTCGGGGGGGGGGGGGGGGGGGGGGGGGGGGGGGAAAAAACGCCCACGTTTGTACCTGGTATAGCGTGTCATCCGTCTTCGTATTGCCAATGTCAAAGTTTCTTTGGAATTAAGCTTTGCTGCTTAATTGAGCACTGGACGTAACAACAAACAGACTTTTTCCATTGAAACTGACATGGCGATAGGAATACTTACTTGCTAGTTTTTCGTTTTTTTTTTAGTGTGTATGCTGTTGGTCGGAGATGACCTTTACAGTGTCACCGGGTTTGGGGACGGCGATCCTAAGGGGACCTCAAGCCGAGAATTGGCGAGTACCTCTGGAGTTATTCCAATCGGATGGCGTCTCCCCACGGGGGGAGTCTCCTCTCCGTCTGGAGCCTCCAGACCACTCGAACCTGAGGGGTAGGTTTTCGTGCTTGGGTACTGTTTGTAAATAAAGCTTACTCCTCAAATTAAACACATACACACATAACAAATCGTTTGAGTTAATTTTGCTCTTACTTTGAACTAAAGTATCAAATGCGAACGAAATAAATTACTTTATTTTATAAAAATAAATACCTTTATGTTAACATTTAATAATGGCAAAAACCGGACTTTTCACCAGAAAGCACTTGAGAATTGAGAACTTTCATGTCGCGTCAGAATTTTCAAGTACATTATGATCTCCACAATGTTTCTTTTCCACCCCATCATGCGTGTTCAAAAAGTTAAATGACAAGGCTAATTGACTTACGGGGAATTCGGAATGGTAAATTGAAATTCTATTAGCAGGAGCTTACATAACTCAACGTTTTGGCAATAAAAAATGGTAATGAAGCGTATGGTGTACTAGAAAAGAGAGCAATTATTTTTTTCATTTAACAATTCTAATAATAGAGGTTACCGCGTTCGGTGTGCGAATGTAGAAGTTAAGCAATTTTTGCAATGACCTGTGATTGGATGGATGACTATGGACTTGATTAACTTGAGTTCACCTATGCTTCGAATGGCCCACAAAATCATGACTCCAGGTTCACCCGCAGTCGCTAGTACCCAGCAACCCTCGCTGAGTCCACTGTTCTATCTTTAGAGAAGTTCTGCTCCCCGGTTATAACTGCTATTTCTTCTTTCAAATGTTTAATACTTGTAAAAGTATTCATTTGACATTGTGGGTTACCTATAATGCGAAGAGATAGCGCTGCCTTGCAGCTGAAGAATAGCTAGAAGAATTTTGACACGGTCCGTGTGGGCCGCGGTAGCATAATTGGTCAGTGCATTCGCCCGGATTGCGAAGGGTGTTCGAGTCCCGTCTGCTGCCTGGTCCGCGTGGAATTTTTTCTAGTTATATTTTCTTTAGATTTAAACATCAAGCAGTTACATGCTTTAAAATAATAAAAATTATAAAAATCACATGATTTAGTGTCGCCACACACGGGCCACCGACCATAACCACAAAACGCCGCCACCGGCATATTTCTTGTAGTTTTCATACATTTTATATGGACTCGCCACACACGGTACGCCAGTGGCCGCCACGCGCTACAAATCGTCGTTGCTCGCTTCTTGTAGCCTGCACCGGCAACTTAATGCGCCGATACAAAACGCCGCCACACGTCACTCGCGCGATTCCCCACCCCTCTCTCCCTTACCTTAGTCGGCCGCTGTCGCGCGCTTCAGCCACTTTAGTAGCCGCTTCTAGCTTCTCGTGGCGGCGTTTGTGGCTGTGGCGTGTGGCCTGTGTGCGGCGACACTTAGGTATAATGATAAATGTTTATAAAGATGTCGTTCTACTTAGTCGTAAAACGTAAGTAAGATTCCAAGTTTAGGGTTAGGGAGTTTCAGCATAGTTTAGAAAGGCGAGATTGAAATTATTTTCCGCTATATCTTCGCGACTTTCAGGTGAGATCAGGTGGGTTGGAGTAATTTCATCATCATCATCATCATCATCAGCCTCTTTATGTCCCCACTGCTGGGGCATGGGCCTTCCCTATGGATGGAATAGGGAGATTGGGCTATGACCCACCACGCGAGCCCAATGGGGATTGGCGGGTGCTAACGATTGCAGATGCAACCGGGACCAACGGCTTAACGTGCCTTCCGAAGCACGGAGGAACTCGAGATAGAAATTTTTGGTCAACCATCCAATGACCGACCACTGCGTAAGTTGCTTAACTACAACGATCGCAGCCGAACGCGCTAACCACCTGCGCCATCGAGCTCCTCATGTAAGTAATTTACTGCGCCTCAAAAAGACCTGAGGAAATATTAAAAAATATTTTAGTTTACTACGCGCCATTTAGCTTTATCTGATACTAAAATTGCCAATAGTTAAATGAAAGAAAAGCATCCCATCAATCACCTCTGTCAGGCTGTTACTAAAAATGGTTTTATCAATTTTCTTAAGTGAGATATGAAGAGGAAAAACTGGCGGCGCATTTTAATCTAAGGTAATGGAAAACGTGTCGATTATTTGGAAAACGCTGTTGTTGAAAATCTATTGTGATAAAAGAGAAATTCGTAGATCATAGCTTTAAGTATAAAGTATTGCAAACAAATATGGTCTCCTTGATGGTACTAAACTAAGACAGCAGAATTACTCGCTGGATTTGGAGTTCTCTTCTGGGGCTGTAACCTTTCGGTAGTTAATTAGCACTACCAAGGGCTGTACGGGGTTTAAGGATTGGATTAAGGGCATCAAGAAGAAGATGGCTGCAGCAGCTTATTCTTCTGCCACAACAGTTCTTTTCGCAAACTTACGCTCGCAATGACCATAGAACTATACAGGATCTTACAAAAATACAAATAAAGCTTGAAGGGCGTTGAAATACATCATATAAGGAGTCTTCTCTAATTTTCTTAAAATATTTGCATGAAGTTTTAACTTTTTATAAAAACAGTTAGTTTTAATGATCCTCGAACTAGTGACGTGTCTTAAAATGATCGAAATTTTTATTAATTGTTAAAAATAACTGTTTTTATACAAAATCAAAACTTCATGCAAATATTTTAAGAAAATTAGAGAAGACTCCTTATATGATGTACTTCAACGCCCTTCAAGCTTTATTTGTATTTTTGTAACATCCTGTATACACTTCACAAAAGTTGCGGTGCAATAATTGGCTTTTTTAAAAAGAGCAACAAGTTACATTTTACTCCACTTGATGTTAAGTGTAAGTGGATTCCAGTCGCTAAGATAGATGGTGCGGCAGAAAATGTGCCTTCCTCACCTTGTTGGTATGAACCCAATCCCGCGGAGCCCTAATACTCTACCCGCCAGTATAAACACAACACCACAACAAGGAAGTGTTATTTTACTGAACTACTTTAAAGAAAATATAACTAGTAAAAAATCGAACCCGCACCCTTCGCAATCCGGGCGAATGCACTGACCAATAGGGAAGATGCAATATTTTTATTTTTGTTTTCATTTTAAAGAATTCCATGTAGAAGAAACCACAGATATATTAAAAAATTAAAACATTGTGATTTATCGGAAAAAATGCGGTTTTAAATTGACAATTTAAATTTTCGCGCGAAAACGAACCTATGGTTGCGATGACGTCACTCCTGTCTGTCACTGGTCGTAATTGTTCATTGCTGGCTTTAAATTTTCATACTTTTGCATATTTTTTCGACTTTCGAAATATTTTTTTGAAAAATTTAAAATGGACTATCCATCAACATCATGTGATCATAACAATACCACTAATATTCCGAAAAAAAGCCGTGTTGACTCATGTTTTGTGCCAATCTACTTCAACAAAGTTCCCAAATAAATTGTTTTTGACTGGAACTTCTGACCCAAAACTGAAAAAAAGTGGTTTCAAGCTGCGAAGAGAAATGACAATTATTCTCCAAAGACCATTATTTGATGCTGAGAAGATCACTTTGACGTAAGTCGGCGAATATACTTGTTATATGCTTAATTAATCTGCTTGTACGTAACCTACCTAATACTTGCAAAACCTGTCTATAACATATTTTTAATTTTACAGTTGGAGAATGTCGTCGAAAATTAGATAAAGTTTAAAATGTGTGGCACAATCTTCACATTGGCAGGACTGAACCAAGCTTTGCGTTTCATTTAAAATAACTGTAACACGATAACCTTCTTTACGTACTTTATGCTCCGCAGAACTCGACCTTTTACTGTACATAATTTTCCATCTCTTTTAATTTGGACATAGCCGATTGCATTATCGCCTTAAGATTTGTAGAAGCCGCTGAATAAAATACGAAGTTTAACAACTACGATTTTTACATACCGTAGTAATTTAGTCCCTTTCATTTCTACACTTAAAAACTCTGCACTTTGGACAAAAAAAGTTATAACCATGTCAACGCTAACTCTTGGTAAATTCCTGGAGTCTGCTTTGATAAACGCAACTTCCATTTTTTATTAAATGTAAAAAAACGCAATAAATATTCCCATAAAATAATATTTACTTTAACAACCATAACCTCAAAGAAGTTGTCATAACAGGAGTGACGTCACTAAACGCTGATTGGTGTTTTAAAATACGTTCCGTTTCAAGTATTTTTAATTCGTAATAATTGTTAAAAAACAAGATTATGTAAAATAAAAACGTTGCAGTGGCATTTCTTTTATATTTTTTTAACATTTTAATCATAAAATTTTCATAAATATTATATATGCATCTTCCCTATTATGCTACCGCAGCCCTCCTAATTGGTCAGAGCATTCGCCCGGATTGCGAAGGGTGCGGGTTCGAGTCTCGTCTGCTGCCTGGTCCGCGTGGATTTTTTTCTAGTTATATTTTCTTTAGATTTAAACATCAAGCAGTTACATGCTTTAAAAATAATAAAAATTAGAACTACTGTAAAGAAAACGGACTACCCACATTTTACAGATGTTTACGTTACAAATATTTATAAGCATTGTTTGAATTAAGTCATCAGTTTGTAAATTATTAATAGTTTTAGTAAAAAAAAATGTTTTTTTTTTCAAATGGTGACTTGTTATATAAGTGTATGTCCAACTAAATTGTTTGTCTATTTCGTACGTCTCATATAACACGCGTACTGGATTGTTCTTTTGTTTTCTCATGTAAGTGAATTTTGTGTTCTGTTTTGAGAAATAAATGTCTTAGTGTCGCCGCACACAGGCCACACGCCACAGCCACAAACGCCGCTAGGCTACTAAAGTGGCTGAAGCGGTCGACAGCGGCTGACATAGGTAAGGGAGAGAGGGGTGGGGAATCGCGAGAGTGACGTGTGGCGGCGATTTGTATCGGCGCATTAAGTGGCCGATGCGGGCCACAAGAAGCGAGCAACGACGATTTGTAGCGTGTGGCGGCCACTGGCGTACCGTGTGGGGCGAGTCCATATAAAATGTATGAAAACTACAAGAAATATGCCGGTGGCGGCGTTTTGTGCTACCCCTAACGAGCGCCGCACCGCTGTGCCCTGCCTCTCTTAAACCGAACTCACTTAAACCTTGTATGAGAAAATTGGTATTGACTCTCTTATTAAAATGTAATTAAATCTCGGCTTCCATTCCAAAAGTATAATAGCCGTGAAACACAGTTGGAAACAAAGAAGTAATTCCGTTTCAGTTCCCCGAGAGTGAGTTGGATAAGATAATTAAAGAGTTAATTCTGAAACAGAAGTCGAGTCTTCCTGTCGAGTAAGTTTATCCTCAAGCTCATGGGTTAAACATAAGTAACATTATGCTGGTATTACTACGACCTTCTTGGCCGAGTGGTTTGTACGCCGGGTTTCATGGGGTCACCCACTCGAGAGGTTCTGGGTACGATTTCCGGTTGAGGCAGATGTTTGTGTGATGAATACGAGCATTTGTTATCCAGTCATGGATTTTTATTTTGAATACATATGAATGTATAAAGTTGTCGTCCAGGTTAGAATATTTCCCATGCGGCTTTGGAAGCAAACACTTGTTAAAATACAAAGAAACGCGGTAAAATATGAAAACTCGGTTGATGCCACTGAATTTAATATAAAAGTATATAAACTGGTAAACTCGGACTTGGTTTCAGGCAGGACTCGAATCTGCGTCTTCCGCTGTCCAGGCGGATGCACTCACCCAGTTACATTAAAATCTGACCGAGTGGAATTTTTATTAGTAAAAAAATATTTTTGGTTTTATAAATCGGAATTCAAAAACTTCACAACGAAACAGCCATAACATAAAAGTGAATTCGCATAATATGGATAATATCATTTGCAATTCAAAGTGCATTTCATTTCAAATATTGGATTATTGAATCTTGCTCAATGGTATATCAACCGATAAAAACGTTCTGTCTGAATTTTAAAAGCTTAAAGCAAGCCATACACGCTAGGGTTTACCTGACAGGTTTACCTGTACAGTTTAACTGCACAGGTAAACCGGAGCGTGTATGTCACATAACTGCGCAGGTTTCCACGCCTGTACAGGCAACTCGAAAAAATATGAATTTTGATATTTACTACCTGTGCAGTTTAACTGTGCAGGTAAAACTGAGCGTGTGTGGCGGTCGTCTGCGCAGGCGTCAGTTGTCCGGTGATTGTTGGAGCGATCGGGGTCATGGTTTCAACTGAAAGTTTGTGCAGGTTTATCACTACGTGTATGGTCTCTACTAACGCAAATTTACCTGTGCAGTTGAACTGTACAGGTAAACCTGTAAGGTATATCCTAGCGTGTATAGCTTGCTTTAGACCCAACTTCATCAAATTTCGTCAAATATTTTTAGCTAATGGTTCTTTAAAACTAACAAGGTTGTGAAATTAATTAACGTCCTATACAATAAATGTAACAGATCATTACTAAATCAAAAATCAAGCGAATGACTTGAGAACCATTCATTCATATTTTAAAACAACAAAAAATACATCTATTTTCCAAGGTAGCATAATAAGTAAGGCGACCAAAACTGAATAACATTCAATAGATATATTTGATACACAACCACTTCTGTTTTTATTTTTGCCTTGTTTTTGCTCGTTGAAATGTCAAATATTTCTGGGATTTATGGTTTGTTATTTTGATTGTATACATTATTAAAACATTTTCTTATTTGAAAACAGTATTGGATCGGTATTAATTTTGACGTAGTTTGACATTTATGAATAGTCTGTTAATCATGTAACGATCCTTTTGCCTGTGATTTAGAATATCACCGCATCAAGGAGGAATGGAGCTCGATGGCGCAGGTGGTTAGCGCGTTCGGCTGCGATCGTTGAAGTTAAGCAACTTTCGCAGTGGTCGGTCATTGGATGGGTGACCAAAAATCTTCTATCTCAAGTTCCTCCGTGCTTCGGAAGGCACGTTAAGCTGTCGGCCCCGGCTGCATCTGCAGTCGTTAGCACCCGCCAATCCGCACTGGGCCCGCGTGGTGGGTCATGGCCCAATCTCCCTATTCCATCCATAGGGAAGGCCTGTGCCCCAGCAGTGGGTACATTAATAGGCTGATGATGATGATGATGATGAAGGAGTAAAATCCTCTGTTAATGTTTGATGAAACACAAAAAATATTAGCAGTCCTCTAAAGTATTTCACAAGCCGTTAGATAAATAACAATGGTTGGTGAAATATGGTCTTAGTCAATTTCAGAAAATTTTAATTATGCATTCGAATTGGCTGTCAAATACTTGAATTAATCTTCGCATTGGGAAATATGCAAATTTCGAAAAACGAGAGAGTGAGTGCGCCCTGAAACTTGAAACATTATTCTAGGGAAATTTGTACTTTCAACACTACTTTCATCTCCTTTTGAGGATAATGTCTATTATGCTAATCTGTTGTTTATCTGGGTTTCTATTACAGAAGAGGGGAAAGGTAAACTTGATATATTGTGCCCATTATTGTAAACGTCTGCAATTTTTACGTGAGAACTATTGTTTTTTACGACTGGCAATCAAGCATAATATTGTCCTTCTGTAAAAGAGTTTTATGGTAAGTGGCTACCATAGTCTTATGACACTTTGGGTTTTATTTTCAAGCTCATAAAATTTTCGTAATTTTAACCTTCATAAGACGTTAATACATTGAAAATTTTTAGAAAAAATTAAACCTAGTGTAATGTTTGTTGATGTCAATATTAATTTACTACGGTCAATTTTGAATTTCAAAGGTACATTAATTCACATCACGCTGAGAGTGAGTACAATTCTTCGAAACATAATTAAAAATAACATATCAAAATTCCCCATCGTTCCGGCACATGGAAAAAAACTCTAGGTCAAAGGTAAAAGAATGCTATTTTCATCAAAACGGTAAGTTTTGTCGTAAAATATGCCTTTCTTACAATCAATTTAGAAATGAATGCTATAGGGTCGTTTTACCCTAACACTCAGTAATTATTTTCTTACCATGAATTTTGATTATCATGTTTATTCTATTCAGATAACTCTAAATATTGTACATAACTTTAAGTAAATTATGAAAGTGTATGAATGTTTCAGTCTGTGGAAACTTAACTGGTTTATGGAAAAGTTATAAGCGTTACATAATCGAATTGTGTAAAACTGAATGTTTCCCAAACGAAAATAAATGAATAAGTAAAATTACTTGAGTCCAAAAATAAAAATCATAAAATGATCTATAAAAGAGTTTTAGTTTTTTTTTCCTACGAGCCTCCGTGCCTGAGATATAAATATTCAATTGATGGATTGTGGTTTTGCAGAAAATTCTAACCATCATAATCATATCAAGATGTTTGATAAAATACCACTTTGTTAAAGGAGTAACATTCTGATTTAATATTGTAGTTGATTTCATGACTCACTTAACCCTGTCTATTATTTCAAAGTTTCAGATATTGCAACCGGTATCTACACGAAAAACTTGTCTAACATTTACAAAGAACAGAATTCTTAAACAAACGATTTTACCGACATTTGAGCACTTACGAAATTTTATAGGTCTTTAGTTAAACTGACGTCCGATACAGTGTTTGTTATGAAAACTTAAACGACACAAAAGGAAAAGCAGACTGTGATCCCAGAACCTGAAAAAAATTGTAAATAAAATTTAGTTTAAACACACCGTAGGGATGTGACGGGGATACTAGTCCTTTAGTTGGATTATCAAAA
Source organism: Chilo suppressalis (assembly GCA_902850365.2). Lineage (NCBI taxonomy): Eukaryota > Metazoa > Arthropoda > Insecta > Lepidoptera > Crambidae > Chilo > Chilo suppressalis. Next base: position 4,315,957 of record OU963894.1, read on the forward strand.
AATAATCCCCATTTATTTTTTCTTTTGTAAATCAACTTTTTTTTGTTTCCTCCCAGGCTGTAAGGTTATATCAGACTTACTGACTAAAACACACCCGTGGGGGATGCCAATGGCCTTACAGGCTTCATCTGACGCGATCAACCCCTGAGAAGGGGATGATGCAGCGCTACCTTAGTAAATACTATTGCATAGTGCGCTTAGAGGACGGATGCACTCTGATTTGCACCCGCACGGTTTAATGTATATCAACCAAATAATAACAAAGATAAAGCACGTCAAAGTTTGAGATAGGGGGTTCGTGATGCCACTTTTAAGTAAAAAATGTACCTTAGCGTGACCTCATTCAAATCAATATATATTTTAATTAAAGTGAATAAAGAAAAAAATACGTGTCCAATACTTTTTGATAATTTACTTAAGCCTAGACGGTGAAATAAAAGTAAGTCTTTATTCCTATTTCACACAAACAAAATCACACATGTCGCCATTACATAATAAAGTCGTTACAAAAGTTTGCCTTCGTACCTTTCAATCTTCACGTCTTCACCCAAAGAAATCTGAGAGGAGGCTGCGGCATCCCTAATTGAAACGGCCTACTTTCGAACAATAGGAAAGAGCGCCGTCGGGAATCTAGTTATCAACATCTCAACAAAGGGTCACCCTTTATGAAGCCATATCTCCATCAAAAGAAAAGTAACTCAACCTAATTTACCAATCAACTGCCGTAGTTATTTTTCCCTTCGAAAGCGCAATTAGCGTATCTTAAAGAAACACCGTTACAAACAAGGGGCGTTCGAGAGATCTTTAGAAAATGGATTCGCGATATCAAATTGGATTATTAGGCCGGAAGGGAAAATAATGCCGATGTTTACTTAAAAACTTTTTTAACCTTGTTTTAGGAGATTTTTATGGCAGCTTTTTACGTGGAAGGTGAACCTTTCAAGAGAATGAATATTTTGTTTCTAGATGCATTATCCATTTAGGGGGAAAGGGAGGTTTGGCCGAGAGCTGTTGGTAGGATACCGTGTTTGTTTTACTTTTATGTACTTTTTACTGTTTCGAACTTCGCTAACAAACAATTATTCGAAGAACATTAGAAACCAGTTAAAAATTATTCTATCTTTAAAGTATTCACCATTTTTCTATCTATGAAAAAAAATATCTAAGATAAATTAGTCCAAATTTTTTGTCCAAATTCCATGTGCCAGAACGATGGGGAATTTTGATATGTTATTTTTAATTATGTTTCGAAGAATTGTACTCACTCTCAGCGTGATGTGAATTTATGTACCTTTGAAATTCTAAATTGACCTTAGTAAATTAATATTGACATCAATAAACATTGCACTAGGTTTAAATATTTTAAAAAGTTCAACGCACCCTTGTCTTTTAATACAGAAACTATTTTTAGGCAATAAGTAAAATGGCTGCGAGCAATATACGGGGATGTCAAACGTCCCGCTTCCGCGCCATTGGCAGTGTCGGCGACGAAAAATTTCAGATCATATTTTTAAAAGATTTTAAACGAAACAGCGTCTTCCAAGCGGTTAGTGGGGAAAATAATGTGTTACGTTAACTTGTGTAGGGAGAAATACGCGGTTTCTACGTGAAGCTATATTTATGAGTGAAAAATTTCTGTCTTGGGAAACTTGTCTTGAAGTAATTTTTATATTTGGAATTTTGTTTTTCTTTTTTCTAAAGTGTTTCAATCTTCTTTGTTCTACGTGTGAGTCGAGTCCAATAGGAGAGTTGGTTTTGTTAAGACCAGAATTTAACATTTACTCATCGGACAGTTTAATAAAGAGGCAGTAGATAATTTAATTATGACCAATTTGAAAATCATTCTTAGAGTAAAGTAACAATTTCATATTGAAATATGGCATTGGCAACAGATAGGTAGTGGCAAGGAGTGAGGTAGTAGGGTAGGACAGCAGTTTGCTATCCTTGTACCCCAATTTTAGGGTTCCACAGCCAAATGGCAAAAAACGAAAACCTTATGAATGCGTCTTGTCTGTCTGTCTGTATGTCCGTTCGTATGTCACAGCCACTTTTCTCCGAAACTATAAGAACTATACTATTGAAACTTGTTAAGTAGATGAATTCTGTTAACCGCATTAAGATTTTCACGCTTTGAAACTTTGAACAAAATTTTTGAAAAATGACAATTTTTGGGGGTTCCCCATACTTCGAAATGAAACTCGATTTTTTTTTCACTAAACCCATACATATGGGGTATCTATGGATAGGTATTAAAAAATGATATTGAGGTTTCTATTATCATTTTTTTCTAAACTGAATAGTTTGCGTGAGAGACACTTCCAAAGTGGTAATATGTACATCCACCTCCCTGAACTGCTAAAATAAGAGAATGATAAAACAAAAAAAAATATGATATACATTACCATTTTTTTTATAACGCAATTAAAAAATGCTATTTACAGACGACGGCGCCTTTAAGAGGCACACCGAAGAACGGACCTCACACCTGGCTCCCTCAAGTCTTACGGACCCCCCAGTGGCTGCCCACCGAGGACCCCGCAACTCTTACGGGCGCTTTACGGCATAATATCCGCTAAAAAAGTCCTGCGAATACCCTCTAAGCTGCTTAGCGCGAAGCCGCGGGATCCCCGTTTAGAGATTCTTCCACGTCTAAGATATACATTACCATGCAAACTTCCACCGGAAATTGGTTTGAACGAGATCTAGTAAGTAGTTTTTTTTAATACGTCATAAATAGTAAACCGCAATTTGCACAACTCAAACAAAAAAAAAAAAAAAAACTTTTAATTACATAAACATAAACCTTATGCATAAACCGTGAACTATTATATTGTAATAATAAACCAATAACTTAATAAAAAAAAAACTCTTATTAAAACATCAATCAAAGTTACAATGAACTACAAGAACTTTTATATTATGTTACTTGCTGCTACGGAACCCTTTATGGGCGAGTCCGACTCGCACTTGTTAGTTTTTTATATTATTACTGCCGTCCCTCTTTTGTATCATCATCATCATCATCAGCCTATTAATGTCCCCACTGCTGGGGTACTGGCCTTCCCTATGGATGGAATAGGGAGATTGGGCCATGACCCACCACGCGGGCCCAGTGCGGATTGGTGGGTGTTAACGACTGCAGATGCAGCCGGGACCAACGGCTTAACGTGCCTTCCGAAGCACGGAGGAGCTCGAGATAGTAATTTTTGGTCACCCATCCAATGACCGACCACTGCGAAAGTTGCTTAACTTCAACGATCGCAGCCGAACGCGCTAACCACTCGCGCCATCGAGCTCCTCTTTTGTATACTGATGTTTTAAGCGGCTTTAAGCGTAGTCGGCTACACTTTCCCTGGAACGCCATATCTATGTATATAAAACTCAAAGGTGACTGACTGACATAGTGATCTATCAACGCACAGCCCAAACCACAGGACGGATCGGGCTGAAATTTGGCATGCAGCTAGATGTTATGACGTAGGCATCCGCTAGGAGGATTTTGATCAATTCTACCCCCAAGGGGATAAAATAGGGAATGAAAGTTTGTATGAAACTTTGTCAATTTTAAACCGACCGTGCTGAGACTTTGCGTGCAGGTATAAGAAGAATCATAGATGAATGTCATTGTGTATAATACAAGCCTGAGAACAAAAACTGTAGTCTACACTTCAGCTGTACACCGAAGCGAAGCGAGGGCGGGCCGCTAGTAAATACATATAGCTACGCGTACCGTCCACGAGTTGCTATGAGTATGGTACGCAGCTTTACGCTTCCATAATATTGAAAACTAGGTTTTATTGAAAATCAAGAACCCTTTTTTAATTTTAGATATCATAAAATATTATCTAATAATAATATTGCAAAAATGAGCCACCTATTCCATTTTGGGAAGAATGCATCACCAGTCACTAAAATCCTTAGAGCATTTACGATATATGCTCTAAGCTAAAATCAGACCACTCAGTTGATTTGCAATTTTGTCACGCAGATGATTATCGTGGGAAAAAAACCCACTTAAGATCTACCTTGTAAAGCTCTGGCACCCTTAACCACTATTGAAAAAGAACAACTGAAAGTTTTTTTTTATAGAGAGGTCCGACAAGTTAGTCCACCCCACCTGATTTTAAGTGAAGGTGAAGTCCAGACGTGAAGATAGCTGATACAGCAGTTTCACCTGCCACACCAGCCATCCTCACCCTGCCGGACTGCATGTTGCTTCTTCACGCCTTTTAAAGGATCCCAGGTTGTAAGAGGGAGGGAACACATGAGCGGGCAGAGCATTCCATTTACGGATAGTGCGACAAAGAAATGAGTCACCAAATTTTTTTGTACGCGTTGAAATTGTGGCCACAGTCAGACGGTGACAACGTAGGCCAGCGCGCGTGGTCCTCTGAAGGAAAGGAGGAGGTAGGATAAGAGATAATAACTCCTCAGAACACTCGCCGTGGTACAGACGATAGAACGCGCTTAGTGACGCCACGTCACGGCGTAATTGAAGAGGCTCAAGGTGTTTAGTCACCTCCTCATCGCCTATGATGCGGATCGCGCGCCGCTGTAACCTATCCAAAGCATCGAGCAAGTACTTGGCGGCGCCATCCCAGAGGTGCGAGCAATATTCCACGCAAGACCGCACTTGCGTTTTGTACAACAAGCACAGTTGATCGGGCGTGAAAAAACCGCACCGCACCTTGTTCAGGACTCCGAAGGAATACTCTTCTGAAGATGTAAAATCTTATTCTTGGACGTGTTCTCTAACATATTGGCATAATAATCAGACAAAGGTCGGATATATGCAAACCAACTGCAGTAAATACAAAACTTTCAAACCTTTATTGTAATGAATGTTGTGCGCTGGCGCAACTTAGTCTAATGAAATCGGAGATACTACTAGCAGACTATAACAAACAATATTTTCCAACGCTGCCGTCGCATGCAATATAACGTTGCAAAATCTGTTTTCTCTCAATGATTTGTCTCCGAAACGAACAGAATCTCAGCTGGGCGCCTGCCAAATGTGCAACACACCCCAAGACTTAATCTTCCCTGACAGTACCACGTATTGTAGTGGAATAAAGTCCATAATTGCTTGTGTCGGCAGCCGCTTAAGTTTGTAAGTGTGTAGCTAAATTCTGTTGGGCTGCGTGGCTATCGGTCGGGGCTCGAGCACCTCTCGTGATCCTTCTATGAAAATAATATTTTATTACTCTCATAATACCCGATACCAACGATAATGGCTGTTTACTTGTTTTTTCAAACAATTTTATAGGAGTTCGCGGTGCTGAGTTGCGGCGTAAACACCAATAGGAGTTTGTTTTGAATAATCAGGATGTACTTATTTTGTATAAGACCGAGCTATAAAAATTTGAATATTTTTCTTTGAACCCAGAAATAACAAATTTGTTTTTTTAGCCATGAAAACTTTTTTATACAAAGCGCAGCAACTACTTAAGTTGAGTATTAGTGTAATAGTACAAAAAAGTGCTGTTCCAGCCAACATCAGGCCGCATACAGAAAGAATGCTGGTAGACTACCAGCGCTTATAGGAACCGGTCCGCGCAGGTAACCGGCGCAGGCATTTCTATGGACCAGCACCGATAAGTGCCGGAACTTGTCGGCGACGTTTGGCGCTTATCGGCGCTGGTCCATAGAAATGCCTGCGCCGGTTACCTGCGCGGACCGTTTCCTATAAGCGCTGTTAGACTACCAGCTTTCTTTCTGTATACGGCCTCACTGTAGAAAGGCCAAAGGATAGGAACACAATATCGAATCCGATACTTTACTCCTGTTAGTAATTGTGATTCGATACTTAAAAAATCGATACTTTTCTACGATACTCTGTTCTAATAATAACAGTATTTTGCATCAAGAATCTAATCGTTTTTTTTTCTATATGGCTTCGCACGGTTCGTGCATTTAGCCAATGTCAAGTGTAAAATGTTTACATATTCTATAGCACTCGTGGTCAAAATACTAGTCAAGTCAAAGTAAGTGGCAGTCAAGTCAATCCCCCTTTCCCAATGTTTCAGTAAATGGGATTTACTGGAACCTCCCCATGGACTTCTTGAGGGAACTTCGAAAGACACTTTCGGCTATTTTGTTTCACTTGCCAACACTTGTGCATGTTTCCGAACACTTAGTGATTAATAATCCACCATTATTAGACACTAACATCCGCCATAACACAATTTTTAACCAGAAAAACAAAACTACTAAAGTGACGCTTCCCGATCCCGCCAAAAAGTCCCCATCTAATCGATTTACACCCGGTTTCTGAAACGCATGTCATCGAAAAAATTACGTAACAAATTGTTAATCTCTATTTAAATGCACTTTGGGTTTCTCAATGAGCCAAGTGACAGTTTGTCAATGATTTGTTGTTGCAAATGTCAAATCTCGAATTAATGGCCGATTGCGGTAGTTTTTGGTTTCCGGAAAGCTTTTTTGTATGTTAACTGCATGTTAACGTTTTGTTGTGTTTTAATAAGTAATTGGTGAAAATTGATCAATTAACAGACTGTCAAAAGAAATTTTACTGATATTTTGGTCAGAGGATTGTTGTAGTGGTAGTAAAAAATGTTGTCAGATTTATCTGTTGACGATATATCCCTATCTAGTGACGAGGAAGATCTGGCACCAACTCGCCAGTTCCGGAAACGAATAAATCCTGTAATTCATTACAATGGTGAAGAATTTAAGGATCGCTATTCAAAATCTGTTTTCCATCAACTAATGGGAAAACTGACACACCTGGAACTTAAAACGAACAATTATTGTACACTAAAGGCTTCCTAGAATTATGACTAACCCAACATAAAAAGAATATTTCAATTCAGTTCAGCAGTTCCTGATGTTAACGCGTTCAAACAAACAAACAAACATCTTTATATTGTAGTTCATATCAGATTTACACTATAATTATTTTACTTTTTATTTGCTTTAGAAGTAAATTCCAATTCTTTAACTTTTATTGCTAAATTCTTCAATTTTTTTCCAAGTCACGTTTTTTTTCCACCGTCACTGCATTGGTAGACTTATTTTCTATTATTGCTTTGTACCTACATTGAAATATATATTATCAATATATTTACAAATTTTAAATGCCAAAAGCAGATAGGTTTCTTTGTATAGATTAGAAAGCTTGATTTGAACAACTGATTTGTACCTATTAGGTACTTACTTATCCACTATTGTTAAAAGCTCCCTCTTTTCTCGCTCCGTATAGTTTTTTCGTGACATATTATGTAAAAACTTTACAAATGAAAATAAATTTCAATGTTTTCGGTACACACAATCGCTTTTAATTTTCAGACTTTTAAATAAAAGTCACTTATAAGTTGTCAAAAGATAGAGACAAAGCTATGCGTTAGACAGAAACAAAACATGAATGATCGAATGAAAGTGACTGATTTTAGCTAGGGTGGCCAGACTAATAAATAAATCCTGCCTTAACAGTAGATTCGTTAATTTTTCGGTAAATATCTTTTCAGAAACCCACAGTTGCTCAACAAATAGTTAATTATGACAGTCTGTCAACTAATTCAATATTTGACATGCGTTTCAGAAACCGGATGTAAATCATACACACTAAAAATTAAAAATGGAACACTACGAAATAATACGGGCTGCGTTCTAAACCTACGCTCCATATGCTTACTCAAAACGATACTTCTGTTTCGATACTTTCACTCGTTGAATACTTTTGTCTCGATACCAATACTAAGCAGATATCGATATTTTTGCTTTCGATATCGCTAAGGGGAACATATTCCACCGAGCTGGATGGTGGTAGCTCGGGGGCCGCGGCCCAACTGATATTTAGTCGGACATTTTTTATATGATATCTTAGCCTTCGAATGGACATATTATTTATTGGACTAAAAATTAGTCATTATATCTAATTTTCACTGAAGGTTTATAATATTACTTATATATATGTACATTAATATATACAGGAACAATGAACCTTAAACTAAAAACCTTAAAAAATATAATATAATAACTAAAATATGTAACTAAAAGGAGGAGGCAAGGTTCCGAAGATACTGGCAGCAGCGTTCCCCCTTTGAATAGCTAGACTAATTCGTTGTCCGAGGTAGCTGCCAGCTCTTCGGTCTCCAGTGATGTCGACTAACCTTTTTGATATTTCCTTAAAAAACCTCATGGTGCTAGGACCCCACGGACCAAGGGTCACGACACCGAATGGGATAAAATCATATTCGGAGCCTAGACTGCCTTCGAATTTCTTTAACACGATGTAGGCTTCCATACTTTTTTGATTGCATCGCCGGTAGTACCATCTGTTGTTATGGAGTGCTTCCTGTTTCGTTAATTATACAGGGTGTTACAGAATTCCGAAATAAAATTTGTAGGTATGTATTCCGAAATAAAAATTTTTAGGTATCTGAGCGGGGCGCAGGGGCGCCTGGGGGAGAGAGGGGGGTCTGTTTAGGTAGCAGTAATCGTACGCATTTACAGGGTTGTCATAGGCAGGTGTGAAACGATATTTTTATTAATTTAATTAGAAAATAAAAGTGGTCTGAAAGGCGTCAAACTTTCGTAGGTAATTCTATACAAGGAACACAACCAAACCCTAAAGTTTTATTTCGGACTTTTGCCACACCCTGTATATGGAGCATATAGATATCGTCGCCACATCACATTGAAGTGTAAAACCTTCACGTAAATCCTGATCTCCAAGACCTATAGGTCTTGGGTATTGCCTCACACATCAAAGTGAAGATGAGGTTACTCAATAATAGTTATTATTTTAAATCTCGGTAACTAAAAACGCAATATTGTGGAAAAGAGAAATTGGACATTTCATAGGTAAAAAGCCTGATATTTTTATTATTGGTAATCCTCGATCCATTTGTCAAGCCGATTACACCATCTTGATTTGCGAAAGGTCCTTAATATACATATTCTGAAATATGTTCTTCCGCGAAATCATAATATGTACTTCTTTGACGTAGCTTTGATGTCGTAATACATCCTAATCTCCTTTTCATGTCTTTCTGTGGTCATAATAATTCGGGCTATATTATCTACCATCTTAAATAAGAAGAAACTGTCTGATTGATCAACTCAATGAAGATATCGAAACATAAAGTTATTTACAAATGTGTTTTCAGCACTTGGGATAAGGGAAATGGGATTTTTGGAAAATTTGATTTGAACCCGCATCCTTCGCAATCCGGGCGAATGCACTGACCAATTATGCTACCACGGGCTTGATGGCCGCGTCGAAATTTTCCTAGCCTTAAGCTGCAAGGCAGCGCCATCTCTTCGCATTGTAGGTAACCCACGTGTCAAATGAATACTTTTTCAAGTATTAAACATTTGAAAGAAGAAATAGCATTATTGTTTTGTTCGAGTCCCGGGAGTCCCGTCCGCTGCCTAGTCCGCGTGGATTTATTTTTAGTAAAACTTTTCTTTAGATTTAAACATCTAGCATTTAAATGCTTAAAAAAATAAAAACATAAATTCGATTTTGTTTAAAATAGGACTTATTAAAATTGGACGACTATGTTACCTCGTTTATTTTAAAGATAAATTTTTGTGAAGGTAAGTTATGTTTTCATTTTGAGCTGCTGGATTTATAAAAATCTCAACAATGTTTTTACTAGACAAACTTTGTTTTCTGTAGTGGACCCTTACATTAGGTTTATGCTTATAGCAGCATTATAGATGCTCTAATAAAAAACCGACCAAATATGATTTTAAGTACCTTTCTGATTTTGCTACAGAAAGTTCTATATTTCTTCGTCGTCAAAATCAGTTTGAAAGAGAATGTCATTCTGCTGTTGCGTCAAACTGATGTGAAATTTGGAATCGCGTCAAAACGTAAATCAAGTTGTAAACAAAGTAAAATGTATTTAAGGATTAGGTAAATGTTTGCTGTTTGAGTTCTATATTTACCAAATTTAGTTTCTAGATTGACTTTTTGCTTTATTATTGCTTTTTAAAAAAATATTATTACAATATATTTATTTTGTAAAAATAAGGAAAAATCAAGTTTTTAAAAATTTTGAGAAATTAACTACCTATGTTACCTACTTGAACCCTACCTACTTTTGTATGTACATGCATCAATATAAGTGGATAATTCCGATAATTTAGTGTCGCCGCACACGGGCCATACGCCACAGCCACAAACGCCGCCACGAGAAGCTAGAAGCGGCTACTAAAGTGGCTGAAGCGCGCGACAGCGGCCGACTAAGGTAAGGGAGAGAGGGGTGGGGAATCGCGCGAGTGACGTGTAGCGGCGTTTTGTATCGGCGCATTAAGTGGCCGGTGCGGGCCACAAGAAGCGAGCAACGACGATTTGTAGCCTGTGCCGGCCACCGGCGTACCGTGTGTGGTGAGTCCATATAAAATGTATGAAAACTACAAGAAATATGCCGGTGGCGGCGTTTTGTGGTTTTGGTCGATGGCCTGTGTGCGGCGACACTTAAGCAAGTAGAATCTTTTAGTACTTCCATATTTTCATAGCACCGGAACCCAGAAGCTTACCTATTACCAATCGATATATCTATAAATATAACGGTGTGTGCTTTCAAAGTCTACCCGCCGTATGTTTGCTTAAAAACTATAACTTAAACTTGGGTTCATAAGTCAAAGAACATTCAACTTTGTCTCGAATGCTTAACATAACCATTTTATTATGTACGTTTCGAAATTTTAAGTAATTTTGTAAGGTAAAACTATTATTTTGGTATAATTATGTGTGCCGACAAACATTTGGCATCGATATTTGTTTCTTAGGTTTTCACGCACATCACTCATTAAATAAAATGGGTTAATGCGTCAATAAATAAATAAAGTTTCGTGCATTAACCAGTAAAACTAGTTTTATTTAATTTGGCATCGAGAACTGTCGTATTAATCAACAATAATCTTTGCCATCAACTCAATTTTGTTAAATAAATAGTTATATAATATGAAAACAAATCTTATCACAACCTCGTCAATTCTTAATAAATCTTATCAATTCTCGTGTCACAATGTTAGTAACCATACTCCTTCGAAACGGCCTGACCGATTTTCTATGAAATTTTATATCTGCATATTACGTGGGTCTGAGAATATACTATCTACTACTATCTATTTCATACTATCTATTTTTCATACTTTCTATTTTTCATATCCTTATGTGATAATGGTTGTCCATCTGTAACGCAGTGTTCTGAAACCTACAATGAGCCTACCCAACAAAATTCAAACTATTGGGTATTGTAACGTAGTGTTATCATATGGGTTAGAAGGAATGTTATCCCAGGAAATTGATAGAACAATACATTACACACCCCTAAATTTTTTTTGGACAATATTTATTTTTTATAATGTGGTATTAAAAAATGCATACAACCCTAAATTTTCTCTTCTACCCTATTTCTATGGCGGTACGAACATCGCTGGGTCAACTAGTTACTAATAAAATTATGTTTCGTTTGAAATTCTTTAACGAAAGTTCGTTTCGTAGAGAGAGATAGACCCCTAGGTTCTACAAATTTCTGTGCGAAAGCTTCGGAATGACTTTATATTCATTTAAGTATATTTAGTAAAAAAAGGCTGAAGCATATTTCATTTTTTAAAAGGGGCTTCATCGGTTCGCAATGACGAGAGACTTTCAGCTAAGTATTCTTAGAAACGACCAGAAACTTAGCAATGCTTTTCTTGGAGTTTTTATTATTTAAGAAGGAATAAAAATTTATTTTCTGGCGTCATTCAAATCAAAGTGAGTTTTTTCTAAACATTTAAAATAGTTTTTTATGATATTAGTGCGGTAAATTTTAAGCCCAGGACGAAGTAGAGGGCTTACAGTTTACCACACTAACATCATTTCTGTACGAACGCCATGCAACGTTCTTCAACACATTTGCGAGAAAACAGGTATACCTAATTTAGGTAACTAAGCTAACTCTTTCTAATAAGAAAATGGCGCGAATTTCCTACTGTGCGAAATGCTACGTGTGAGTGGTGAAAATTAGAAGTAGTCCTTTTTCTTTCTTTTTTCAGGCACATCACTCGTTAAATAAAGCAAGTTTCAACGGATTCATCATCATCATCAGCCTATTAATGCCCCCACTGCTGGGGCACAGGCCTTCCCTATGGATGGAATAGGGAGATTGGGCCATGACCCACCACGCGGGCCTAGTGTGGATTGGCGGGTGCTAATGACTGCAGATGCAGCCGGGACCAATTTCTTAACGTGCCCTTCGAAGCACAGAGGAACTCGAGATAGAAGATTTTTGGTCACCCATCCAATGACCGACCACTGCGAAAGTTGCTTAACTTCAACGATCGCAGCCGAACGCGCTAACCACCTGCGCCATCGAGCTCCTTACCTTATCCTCCTTATTTTACTATGCAATTATTAAACTAAAGCAAATAAATCTATATATTACGTCATTTCATTATTAATGTCAAAGTACCATGTTAAATTAGATAAAATCATTGCAAATAAATTTGTTCAAAAGGTCATTTCATTATTACTGTCAAAATAAAATATTATTGATTAAATCATTAAAATAATACAATGTATCACATTCAAAATATTATGGTCATATGGTAACTAAAACACACAGGCACATACATTCTTAAATCAAACTTAAAAACCTAGTCATATATGTAATACCACACAACAAAGACAATTAAGTTAATTAGCTAATCATGTTCAAGCATTGTTTAAGTCTGAATCTATCAGTTTTTATTACACGACCGCCGAAAAAAGAAAATGGCGACGGGACTGTTTAGTTGTGATTGGTGTATCGCATGTAGAAATCAATGACTTGAAGTATTTGGAGATGGTAAAATTTTGTATGAGCTACTGCCTTATACCCGCCATACACACTACGAGAAATCGTTACGATCAGACTGTACAGTTCGAACGGTACAGTTTATACGATTTCGTTTAGTATAGGAAACTGTGCAGTTTTATAACATTAACGCTACGATTTATCGGTACCGTTCGGACTGTACAGTCTAATAGTAACGATTTATCGTAGTGTGTATGGCGGGTATTAGCAATGTATTAATATTGTACTTAGTTATATTTAATGCTGAATGGCTGGATGTTTATTATATCTATGAACAAAAGCTCAGGAACTTTTAATAAAGTTACAAGCTTAAAAATTAAGAGAACTCCTACTACGTCATTACCTTGCTACATTTGATAAAAGATTTTGCCAATTATTTGCAGAGCCATCAATTTATTGCGCATTTTCTTTGGATCTTTCCTCCCATTTATCTGTATAAGACTTCACAAAAAATGGTTTTTACAGCACTAAATAATTAATAAGCAACAAATAATTCGTTGTCATCGGCCTGACAGGACTTCTGTGAAGTTATATTTTTTTCATTTGCAAAAATCAAAGGATTAATTATCATGCAGCCTTGACTCAAGCATGATCAGAATAATAAAATCTACTATTTTAGGCCTTCAGTGATTTGTAATAATAAAACTAAACTAAACTAAAACGTCATAATTTTTAAGGGGTTTGAATTTTTTATTGTTTATTTTTATAGGTACTAACACAAATATATTTATTTTTGTAAAACGGAACATTTTTCTTTTGAAACATACATGAAGTAAATTTTCATACTTTTAAATATTTGATTATTTCACGAAAGTTTATTATGAGTATAAATAAACACGTGATAATTAATAAATAAATATTATAATGTTCTGGGATAGTGCGAAATAATTATACACGTTAAGGGCAGTTTCTTAGTCATGTCCTTTTTTAAATACAAGTTTGAAAGATGGTTCAATTCTCCCACCTGGGAAAACTCTCCCACTTTTTTTTTGAGTATATCTTCTTCTTTACGGTGGGTGTTTTCCGCAACTCGACACCACCTGATGTAGGTAGGTGTAGGCACCTGCCTATTTTGCGTGTGAGGATGGCCTTAGTCGTGCCATCCCAACTCCCCCAAGAAGCTCAGAAGTCTCTTGGTGTCTCCGCAGGCCTCGAGTAGCCTCTGCGGGCTGCCCAGGTGTGACATCCGATGTCTGGTCACGCCTCTGTACTGCAGCAGGACGTGAGTGCTCGTCTCCTCTTCCTCCATGCAGGCTCTGCACAGAGGACTGTGTGTATGCTGTTGGTCGCAGATGACCTTTACAGCGTCACCGGGTTTAGGGACGGCGAGATCCTAAGGGAACCTCAAGCCGAGAATTGGCGAGTGCCTCTAGATGTATTCCAGGCGGTTGGAGTCTCCCTGCGGGGGGAGTCTCCTCTCCGTCTGGAGCCTCTAGACTACTCGAACCTGAGGGGATTGGCTCAACTAGAGGGCGTCTCTGAGACTCGGACCTCGGCTCTAGTTAGCCGTTATCGTGGGATGTCTCCCGGTTTTCCTCTACGATTTTCAACCTAGGGTGGTTGCCAAATCAAAGCATGTGAACGAACAATTAAAAAATCAGAGCATCGAAGCCAGTCGCGTATTACAGTCAAACACGTGAACCGAACCATTTGCAACGCGACTTTATTTTCCACGTTTGTCATTAAACAATTATGTTCGACCACTGAATGTTTTATTTCTTCAGCGTGTTAATGTTCAATTAAGTTGTTTCGAGCAGTGACTTTTTCATACTGCTCGTACATTAAATATTTGTAGGGTAAATACAATGGGGGAAAATGCTTTCTCGCGTGACCGTATTTCTGTTTTCCTTGTGTTTTTACGACTACTTTTAAACTGTATCGATGTGAATATAAAAGTATTAATTGTGACACATTTAAATATTACAAACTAGGCTATTAACTAAAATGAAACTATGAAAATGTAGAAATCGTGATAGCTACGATTAGTTGTGAGCTTTGAATATTTCAATTTCATTCAAGGCCAAACCAAAAGATCTGACTTGATCAAAGGACCAAGCACGAACTTAGCTGTCTAAGTTCAAATTTTCTTTGAAACCTAAACAGCGCGCGCCCCTACCGGGCGTAAGAACAAACTGGCTCCTTTCATACAAAATATGACGATGACTTGGCCCTCAGGCCCTGAGCTGTTCGAATCCAGCGGCCTCCCGCGACCATAATTATATTCATTTACACTCTATAGGGTCTTCAAAATGCAGTGGGCTAATATCAACTGTTGATAATGCTACAAACACTAAATAAATATATGATATTTCCAATATTTATTGAAGTGAAAACTTCTTTAGCGGCGTTGTACACTTTTTTTTTGTATGGGTAAAAAATGTTAAACTCGCGTCAGGTTAAACACGTGGGCTGATCGCATCATGACTTTCAATATATTGAACGAAACATAGTAATATTTTATTAACTTAGTAATATTATAATAAGTATAATAATTATAATAAGTCTCTATCTAGGACGTCCACGTGGCAGCTTTATTGCAAAGAAAATGCATTTTTTACAATAGATGTCGCTAGGTGCGCTTGAATGTGATTCATGTAAGTTGATTTCTTTACAATAGATGTCGCTAAGTGCGCTTACACGTGATTCATGTAAGTTGATTTTTCTGAGAGATATACTTTTTTAATGTAATATAAATTGTCATGTTTGTGTACGATAGCGCAATAAATAAATATTGTATTCTACCACATACATGATAGTACTTTTATACTGATAATTAAAGCAATTCGTGCAAAATTATTCCCTAACCATTCCAAAATGTCAAAAATGCACAACGTAAATATTCAATTTTTGCACTTCTGCCGGCACTCCCGGAGTGCAACCCGTCGTTTTTTTTTTATTACTCTCATAATAAAATACTTTACAATACACAATACAATACAAAACACTTTATTGTACACCACAGATAACATTACATTTAGTACATAACCAATTAAAACTAGTGTTACAATGGGCGGCCTTATCGCTGAGAGAGATCTCTTCCAGACAACCTTTGGATGGAGAGGACTAGAAGGAAGTGGGAGAGACGGCGGCGTAAACCACTTGAGTAATCATCATCAGCCTATTAATGTCCCCACTGCTGGGGCACAGGCCTTCCCTATGGATGGAATAGGGAGATTGGGCCATGACCCACCACGCGGGTCCAGTGCGGATTGGTGGGTGCTAACAACTGCCGAAGCACGGAGGAGCTCAAGATAGTAATTTTTGGTCACCTATCCAATGACCGACCACTGCGAAAGTTGCTTAAGTTCAACGATCGCAGCCGAACGCGCTAACTTCTTGCGCCATCGAGCTACTCATACTGTACTTGAGTAATATAGCTAACTAGCAAACCAGTGAACCAAATGTTCACAAATTAAAACACCAAAACCTGATTAAAAAAAATGTATTTAATTAATTGAGAACTTCGGAGATTTTGTGTGGTTTCGTTTGAAATTCGTGATTTCTCGAAAACCGGAAGTGCTACGTTACTCAAATCCGGTTTGTAGTCTTATCAGACTATTCTTAACTTATAACTTAAATATTCTCTTTATCTATCTCTTACGGTTTGGCCGCTGAAACAGCACCACAGACAGACGGACGGACGGACTTGTCTAATAGATAAGAGATAATATATGCATTCAGATACATATATTAAATAAATAGATACATTTTATTGTTGGTTTAAAGTGATTCGTTTAACAGACTGCTCGGTCACAACTTGCAAAGTAATTACATCATGACTGATCTCCGAACGACTAAAATTTTGGAAAACGGCCTAATATAAAGTCGAGAATTCCGTACTCCGAGTTGGCTCTAAATGTTTGAAAGCCCATTTCAGTCGAAATGCAGCATAATTAAAGTTTAGCCGTACTGTTGAGAGGGAATGGTCTGCCCTCATAATTTATTCCGGCGGGATATAATTCGGTCGGGATTAGTAACAAACGCGCCACCGAAAATGTCGCGTATTTGTCGGTGGATTCTCAACATCGAATCTATTGTTATTTTATCAGATTTTAATCTAAAATCTCGGCCGTTAAAGTTTAAACTTTGGAGCTATCGCTTTACTTGGCATCTCTTATCTATTAGACAAGTCCGTCCGTCCGTCTGTGGTGCTGTTTCAGCGGCCAAACCGTAAGAGATAGATAAAGAGAATATTTAAGTTATAAGTTAAGAATATTCTGATAAGACTACAAACCGGATTTGAGTAACGTAACACTTCCGGTTTTCGAGAAATCACGAATTTCAAACGAAACCACACAAAATCTCCGAAGTTCTCAATTAATTAAATACATTTTTTTTTGTTCTTTAAATCAGGTTTTGGTGAACATTTAGCCGCTTTTAATTTCAAACGAAACCACACAAAATCTCCGAAGTTCTCAATTAATTAAATACATTTTTTTTTGTTCTTTAAATCAGGTTTTGGTGAACATTTGGCCGCTTTTAATTTCAAACGAAACCACACAAAATCTCTGAAGTTCTCAATTAATTAAATACATTTTTTTTTGTTCTTTAAATCAGGTTTTGGTGAACATTTGGTTCACTGGTTTGCTAGTCAGATTCTAATCTAAAATCTCGGCCGTTAAAGTTTAAACTTCCTTTGGAGATATCGCTTTTCTTGGCATGGTCTTTATTTTTGTACGATAACGATCCGCATTTTTCACAATTACTTGGACGTTTTCGCGTTAATCCATCTTCTTTGTCTCGGCGCTGGATTTCATTTGCCGAACAAATTGCGACATTGGCTTTCTTTGTTTAGACTTTGACTGAATTATCTATTGAAGGAGTAATGAGCTGTATTAAGAGGATGACTTTGACAGCATTAAGGGAGGATGGAGATTTAAATTTGTCTGAAGTCAAAAAACAGTGAACGTTAGGTTTTATTAAATTTAATTTTATAAGTTCAGCCTTACGTGACAGACCATGTGTGATTTAGTAGTTTTAATCAAGTAATAGTAATATTAAACATATATAACATAAAACTTTTTATAGCTTTGTGACATTTTGGCAGGTTTAGAAATAAATTAGGTGGCCGCCACACGCTACAAATCGTCGTTGCTCGCTTCTTGTAGCCCGCACCGGCCACTTAATGCGCCGATACAAAACGCCGCCACACGTCACTCGCGCGATTCCCCACCCCTCTCTCCCTTACCTTAATCGACCGCTGTCGCGCGCTTCAGCCACTTTAGTCTCGTGGCGGCGTTTGCGGCTGTGGCGTGTAGCCCGTGTGCGGCGACACTTAAGAAGCAGCAACTACCTTTTAACTATCAAAATTTGCAACACCGCAATGCGCCCGAAAAAACAGCGAGAACTGCACTAAATTTAGCCGGCCAAATTAAATTATCCACTCGTGTTGTATATCACATTACTGTACGTCCGGTCTACTAATTTAACTGTTTATATTCATAACGCAGTCTCGTATCGTCCGGAAGGCTTTGTTTATCTCGTTTAGGACAAATTTGTGGGTAAAAAGTTATGTCGGTTTGCGACTGCAGTGGTTTTTTTTTATGTTTTTGTGAGCTACCGCGATTATGAATGGGCTAATGTTTTTGTTGGGCAGACTCCAAGCTTGATTCTGTGGAAGTTTTTGCTATCTGCAATTTGAATAGCTGACTTTGAGATAGACTCTCTCGTACCGTGGGGCAAGTTAGTTTATTCAACAAATTAATACGATCTGTTTTTTTTAGCTGACCGTTATACGTAGCTGCATAGGTAATGTGATTGGATTACCCAGTAACGATATGATTCTTCTTTTAGAAGTCTTTAAAATATAGTTTAGTTATTTAAAAAAAAATGATTATTTGAACTCGATCTATTGTGTTGGCTACCTAATTGAAGACTTTTTGTTAATCTATTGGGTTTATTAGTAAATATTGCTACTTAAGATTTTAATTAAAAAAATATACATAACTTAACGTTTTTTATTTTATGGCACGTAAAATGAAAGTTATAGCTCTTCCCAATTGCAAAAGTATTGCTTCAGTTTAGGAAAATAATAGACTTTTTGATAACGCCCATTTATTAGGGATGCAATTTACACAATGGTGTAACAAATACTCAAGGCACTCTATATGCAAGGAGACAGACAATAGTTTTCTTATCTCAAAGAGAGATCTTATCAAACAATCCCCATAAACGCACACAACACCCGTCTAGACGCTTGAAAGATGGATCTAAGAACATTATTATCAAAAT
The DNA here is from genome assembly GCA_902850365.2 of Chilo suppressalis. Lineage (NCBI taxonomy): Eukaryota > Metazoa > Arthropoda > Insecta > Lepidoptera > Crambidae > Chilo > Chilo suppressalis. The sequence goes on from OU963894.1 coordinate 4,335,006, forward strand.
ACCTACTATTTTACTGGAATTGATGAATGTTGCCTAAGGTTGGATTTTCATTAAAATTTCCAATCTATTGAAATTTGATTGAGAGTTACGGAGACATTCATCTCTTAAACTGTATAGAGTGTTCTGTGTCATAAAGCATTCAACATTTGCTTTCAGAAAACTTTAATTGATTCCCAATGAATTGAATTTCAAATATACTTTCCGGTGATAAAGAAATTGGAATGGTTCATAGAAAGTATTTTTTTTCCTTTTTTCTATATACTAAATCGGTCCGTGTTAAACTACGTCACGTCTGTTGACGCGGCTTAAGTAAGATGAAGCACGCTTGCCTAGAAGGAACTTTTCACTTGAAATTTTAAAGAAACGAGATTTTTCGTATCAGCTAATAGAAAAAACGGCAGTGAATTCTTTTGAAAATTGGAAAGGGCTATGCTCGGCGTTTCTCTTAAGGATCGCATCAGAAATGAGGTAATCCGACAGAGAACCAGAGTTATCGACATAGCCCACCGGATTAGCAAGTTGAAGTGGCAGTGGGCTGGCCATATTTGCCGAAGAACCGATAACCGTTGGGGTAGACGAGTTCTCGAGTGGAGACCGCGTCTAGGCAAACGTAGTGTAGGACGTCCTCAGGCACGATGGAGTGACGATTTGCGCAAGGTGGCTGGCAGGAGCTGGATGCGAGTAGCCCAAGATCGATCTGAGTGGCGTGCATTTGGAGAGGCCTATGTCCAGCAGTGGACTAAGATAGTCTGTTGATGATGATGATGATGAATTCTTTAACTGGGTTCGCAATAGAAAACTCCAATTCCAATAGGGAGATAACGGGGTAAAGTAAATTAAATTATATTTAAGCTGTCCGTCAGTTAGATTTATCAAAAAATTAATGGATCTTTTGTCAATCAACCAAAAAATGACAATGATAAAGTGCGCCAAAGTTTGGGATTAGGGGTATATGACGTCAATTCTTCAAAGACATTACTCGAATTCGGGCACCCGAAGCAACATTTACACTGGAATACAGGCTGGAAGACGGTGCCGGGTAAACAAAAGGGAATCTACCTCAATACGGGCGTACTCTACACTTAGTTGTTTATCGGAATTCCATTGGTATTCGAGCTACCGACCCAGTGTAATTGCGCCATAACTATATATGTAAATAGCGAAGAGTATCTTATCGCTCTTTCGTGATATTAATGAAACGTGGATATTAAAACCACCACGAGAAACTTACCTTGCCTGCTATATGTCTAAACTAGCGGCCCGCCCTCGCTTCGCTTCGGTGTAGAGCTGAAGTTTAGACTACAGTTTTTGTTCTCAGGCTTGTATTATACACAATATACACAATGACATTCATCTATGATTCTTCTTATACCTGCATGCAAAGTCTCAGCACGATCGGTTTAAAATTGACAAAGTTTCATACAAACTTTCATTCCCTATTTTATCCCCTTGGGGGTAGAATTGATCAAAATCCTTTCTTAGCGGATGCCTACGACATAACATCTACCTGTATGCCAAATTTCAGCCCGATCCGTCCAGTGGTTTGGGCTGTGCGTTGATAGATCACTATATCAGTCAGTCATCTTTGAGTTTTATATATAAAGATTATCTATTATAACTTTTTAATACATAATTCAGAACTCAACACGTCGAAAATTGAAGAAAATTATCTATTCAACAATAATCTCAGTCATGTTATAAAAATTAAAGCAATGGTTGTTTTTGAATTATTCAAGATGTTAGTTAAATATAAATCACTTTGCGAAAACGAATGGATAATTTTTTGGAGATTAATTCAAATCTCAGAAACGGACAGTTAGCACTTCTACACAAATCCAAAGAGGAATAGAAGACCGAATTTTGAGGGTGAAGGGCTTTCATTAAAATTGTTCAACCACAACGATTTATAAGATTGTAACTGGGATTCACGAAATAAAACTAATTAAAACGGAAAAGTCCTTTGCAGCGGCTGCGAGGGATGTTGACGACAGTATTATATAATTTATTTGCTTTATACTTACAAGTTGAGTCGTTAAAGCCCTTGGATTTTGGCTATGCTGCAACTTTGTGCCTACGATACTACTTGGGTTCAAAAGTTCAGTATCGTTTATTAGACAGATGGAAAATTCAAGCCTAAATTGTATTTTGACATAACGTCTGCTTGCTGCGAAAACCGAATAAGTGCAGAATGTGGCATTCTGAGTAAATCGATTTTAAACATTTGGGCTCCTATTAAATTACTATAATTATAATTTCACAGGCTGATCTTTGTTGAAAAAATTTGAAACAAATGCCCTTCTCTATAGATATGACCTTAATTTTGTGTGCTGTTTTAGTAAAAACTGTTTTAAATTGAATTTTAACAAAGGAGGGTGTGCATTTATCAGGTTTTGCCTGAAATTAGGGAATGTATTGTATCTTGTATGTATGTGTATTTACATTTTAAAGTATAAATATAATTTTAAAGTCATAAACTTCCAAGTATCTGATATTTTAAGCATTAATCTGCTCGATTTATAAATCGAAAGGGGGAAAAAAATCACAGTAATATTATAAAGGTGAAAGTTTGTGAGTGTGTATGTTTGTTACTTCTTCACGTCTAAACTAATGGAGCGATTTTAATAAAATTTGGTATGGAGTTAGCTGACACCCTGGATTAACACATAGGCTACGTTTTACTGCGGGAAAATATCCCTAAAAATCCGCGGGTAACACCACGGGGCACAGCTAGTACTAAATAAATTCCTCCTGAAACCTTGACCGCGTTGATTTGAGACCGAGGAATAACACCCTTCACTTTTTTCCTAGTATCTGTAAAATTTTATTAAATTTCCTTTCTAAGTGACGTGGCTATGTAAGAAAGCAGGGATGAGAGAACCAATTTCTCTCATCCCTGCTTTCTAAGGTAACCACGGAAGACTAGCATCGGACAGTCTACGACATCCGACACATGCTGAGTGGACTGCCTTTTCAGTGACGCAAATGTTTACAATTATCTTATTAACCAAATTTCTTAACTTTTTAACCAAATAAACCTTAAAATAGAGAAACTCGATGGCGCAAGTGGTTAGCGCGTTCGGCTGCGGTCGTTGAAGTTAAGCAACTTTCGCAGTGGTCGGTCATTGGATGGTTGACCAAAAATTTACTAACTCGAGCTCCTCCGTGCTTCGGAAGGCACTTTAAGCCGTTGGTCCTTTCTGCAACTGCAGTCGTTAGCACCCACCAATCCTGACTGGACCCGCGTGGTGGGTCATGGCCCAATCTCCCTATTCCATCCATAGGGAAGGACTGTGCCGCAGCAGTGAGGACATTAATAGGCTGATGATGATGATGATGAAATGTTACCACACCTAAATTATTGTGTTTATGTATAAGGTATAATGTTTCATGCATAGATAAATGATTGGTGTCGCTACCGAGACCAATCATTTATCTATGGTTTCATGTATTAATTTGTGTCCCTGAATAAAACATTTTCTTTTTTTTCTTTATGACGCCAAGTAAATAAAAAGCTTAAACTTAAGATTACTTTACTTAAAAAGAAGTACTTAGTTTAATTAACGTAGGGAACATCCGGGCGACTTGCCCAGGTGGGAGAGTAAAGTCTTCTTTCAAAATTGTATTAAATTTAGCGCACACAACATCAATTCGTTCTTTGATGACAAGCGAGACGCCAAACACAACAATACAGTCTCGTGTGTAGTCAATAAACGAATTTACGTTTTGTTTGCGCTAAATTTCAATACATTTCGGACAGATGGTTCTACCTAACCATCTGGGTAAGTCTCTCTGTTTTCCTTTACTTATCATGAATCATCATCATCAGCCTATTAATGTCACCACTGCTGGGGCATAGGCCTTCCCTATAGACGGAATAGGGGAATTGGGCCATTACCCACCACGCGGCACCACGGATTGGTGGGTACTAACGACTGCATATGCAGTTGGTGCCAACAGCTTAACGTGCCTTCCGAAGCACGGATGAGCTCGAAATTGTAAATGTTTGTTCACCCATCCAATGACTGACCACTGCGAAAGTTGCTTAACTTCAACGATCGCAGCCGAACGCGCTATAAGTGGATAGCGCCATAGAGCTTATTATCATACTATTAAACTATTATCATGAATAACACAGTATGTTTAAATTCAAAGTCTCTTTTATGAAAATTTATAACGATAAGCAAAGAGTGTGCCCTTGTAACAATCTAGTAGTAAAGCAACTATACAGTATTTTCATTTAAATAAATATAGAAAACATGATAAATATGAAGATATTGAAGAAAATAAACGTCGCAATATATCGTATCGCGAGCTATTTGTTTTGAAAGCCGATGTATCAGTTAAACAGTCGACTAGGGACCGCTGCGCCGCCATAATGGGGCAATGTGTTATAGAAGCTACTAGAACTAAAGCATTTTTTAAATAAAATACAGCTTTATATATTAACTAGCTGACCCAGCGACCTTCGTACCGCCATAAAAAATCAGGGGTTGGTGGTAGAGGGGTGTAAATTTAGGGTTATATGTATTTTTGTACGATGTATCATAAAAAAGTTAAAAAAAATATCTAAAATTAAAAAAAAATAGGGGTGGATTACCCTTAACGTTAAGGGGGATTCTCAGACCTACCCAATATGCACACAAAATTTCATGAGAATCGGGAAAGCCGTTTCGGAGGAGTTTAACCACAAACACCGCGACACGAGAATTTTATATATTAGAAGTAGGCTTTTGAAATAAATATATATTTAAAATACAGTGCGCCATAATATATTGCTTAACTTTCATGGTCACTAAGATTTCAGTTAGTTTGCTTCCTTAGGAAACTGACTCGTCACTAAGACGATACGTATACGATAATACGACACAGTACCCTTAGCACGAACCATTATCGAATTCGAATAGTTTGCAAACCGAAATGTCAATGTCAAATTTTGTATGGAAACTTGAACAGCAGCGGCACAAAGTACGTAACGGGAACTAAAAATCAGTACACATTTGACAATGACATTTTGGACTCGCAAACGATACGAATTCGATATTGGCTCGTGCTAAGGGTACTGTTTAGTGTATTCATTGAATGTGTTTCTATAATAAACTAGGGGAAACCACCCTATCATTGGCACTCGTCCTATTATTGGCACTTTTGAGTTTAATTCGAAAAAAACAAGGAGACAATAGATTATTCAAGGTCGTTACATATTAAAAAGAAAAACCTAGTATGGTTACTAAATTTGAAAATTGGCAGCATTATTCCTACAATCTATTGTTTCCTGGTTTTTTCGAACTAAACTCAAAAGTGCCAATAATGGGAAGAGTGCCAATGATTGGGTAGTTTCCCCTATTAGTTTTTCTTCTCCACAATAATAAACTTTTATATGAAAAATCTCACTCTCATCCATGAGTTAATGTATTGTAAAAGGCGTTATGAAAATTTTCCCTCCACTCAGTAATGTAAGTAAGAGACTATAAAAAATTATAGAAACTAAAATAAATATTGTAATACTTACCATAAATTGTAACCTTAGCATATTCAAATCTAAATACGCGTATATAAAATAGCTATGCTTCTAAGTGTCGCCGCACACGGGCCACACGCCACAGTCATAAACGCCGCCACGAGAAGCTAGAAGCGGCTACTAAAGTGGCTGAAGCGCGCGACAGCGGGCGACTAAGGTAAGGGAGAAAAGGGTGGAAAATTGCGCGAGTGACGTGTGGCGGCGTTTTGTATCGACGCATTAAGTGGTCGGCGCGGGCCACAAGTAGCGAGCAACGACGATTTGGAGCGTGTGGCGGCCACCGGCGTACCATGTGTGGCGAGTCCATATAAAATGTATAAAAACTACAAGAAATATGCCGGTGGCGGCGTTCTGTGGTTGTGGTCGATGGCCCGTGTGCGGCGACACTAAGGTAAGGGAGAGAGGGATGGGGAATCGCGCGAGTGACGTGTGGCGGCGGCGTTTTGTACCGGCGCATTAAGTGGCCGGCGCGGGCCACAAGAAGCGAGGAACGACGATTTGTAGCGTGTGGCGGCCACCGGCGTACCGTGTGTGGCGAGTCCATATAAAATGTATAAAAACTACAAGAAATATGCCGGTGGCGGCGTTCTGTGGTTGTGGTCGGTGGCCCGTGTGCGGCGACACTAAGGTAAGGGAGAGAGGGATGGGGAATCGCGCGAGTGACGTGTGGCGGCGGCGTTTTGTACCGGCGCATTAAGTGGCCGGTGCGGGCCACAAGAAGCGAGCAACGACGATTTGTAGCGTGTGGCAGCCACCGGCGTACCGTGTGTGGTGGGTGAGTCCATATAAAATGTATGAAAACTACAAGAAATATGCCGGTGGCGGCGTTTTGTAGTTGTGGTCGGTGGCCCATGTGCGGCGACTCTAAGTGTAGCAAATAACGCCTAACCTATAATACCGCACCGGTAGCAATAATTCACGTTAATGCTGATGGTTGGTTTTCCACTGCGTATGAAAGCCCAATTTTTGCTGAGCCAATTTGGCACACATCTATACTGACAGTGTTACCAGCGAAATAAATAAATCCTATATTACGGGTAGAGTTATTTCTAGATTCAACAACAGAATTTCGTGCTGTTCCTTTATTAAAGAGGTTTAGTTGCCAGGGTAATGTAACAGGATTGTGAGTTAAATTATTACAATATTAATTTGAGCGTGTCTTGAGTTGTTACTAAGGCTTAAGTTGACGATTATAGGAAAAGTCTCTATTTCGAAAACTCTCCATCAAATTAATTAAAATCTTCGTTAAGATCGGCATTAGGTGATAAAGAGCACACTAATTGCACTCATATATTGTTTTAATCTTTCATGGTCACTAACGTTACAGCTATTAACGGGATTGTTACCATGTACCTTGTTTTTATGAGTCTCCGATATTTCGGCACTGTTGCAAGCGCCATGATCACGGAGTAACTGGAGTAATTGCGGGTAAATGTAAAAATAATTGCACTCATTTTATAAAAGTTAATAATTTAGTGAAGGAGTATGTAATTCACTTGTAAACTTTATCTTGCAACTAGAGATGATGCTGTCACTTTTTTTACCATAACAATAGAATGAGACAACACAACACGTGACTTATTGACACATGATATTATTTGATGTTTCTGCATTGTTAGGTTGACATTTTTTTTATATGAATTTTATCCAATTTGACATAGTGAATTTGTTTTTTTTTCTGTTTACTTATTAATTGTAATAATCCAATTTGTCATCATTTTTTTTTTAATTTGATATTATTTTATTAATGTCTGCTTTTATTTTGTATTATTATTATTTCCAACACAATTATATTGTTTAATGGATTTAAAAAAAAAAATTTGCAATCAGAAGTTTTCGCTGTCAAGTGGGATTACCTGCTCTAATAGGGGTGATGACGGGGTACAGTAAACGAAATTCTATTTAGTCCGTCAGTTAGATGATAAAAAAATAATGAACACGTATTTTTTCTTTGGGCAATCAACCAAAAAATGACAAAGTTATAGCGCGTCAAAGTTTGGGGGTAGGGGCTCGTGACGTCACTTTTGAGTGAATTTTCACTTATAAGTGTACTCAAACGTGACGTCATGCGACTTTGCAAAGCAATATATCTCTGCAATGTTTATATTATGTAAAAAAAGAGAAAATACGTGTCCAATACTTTTTGATAATCTACCTGATAAACGAAGAAAAGAAAAAATAGTCATCATCCCTATTGGAGTTCCCATCTGGGGAAGTTAGCTCCAACTTACAAAAAGCCACAGTAAAAAAGCACAACCTTTTCTTACGAGAATACCAGCGCTATAGGCCATGGTGCCCGCGTACCAACAGGCGCGTCATTTGCTTGTTGGTCACTATATTAACAAAAATTTGGTATTCTCACACGTTGATAGCAGATTTTTTTTTTTATATAGTCAGGAAGGCAAATAACTCTGCCCCACCTGATGTTAAGTAGTGATAAAGTCCAAACGCGAAAAGAGCTGGTACAGCATTTATAAACTACCACACCAACCACCTCACCTTGCCAGCCTGCAAAAATGCTTCTTCACGCCTCTCTTAAAAGATTTTACTAACAAAGTGAGAGCATGATTTTATGCCTATGCAATGTTTTTATTTTTGATGTCATAGAATTACAATAAGTTTTTTCTTATAACAACCTTTTCTATCTTAATAACTTGATACTTGGTGTTCGCGCTTAAACTACGCGGGGGAAATACGCAAACCGCCGAACACTGCCGAATGATCACGACGGCGGCCGACGGGCGTTGTCGGCAACAATCGTTTTTATTATAACGGCTCTTGAGATAAGTCAAGAAACAGAATATTTTACTCGCTTCGTCTGATTGTATATGGATTATAATTCATTAATATTAGCAAAAATGTAATTATCAAATTCATTGAAGATTAAATGCCTGTAAAAGAAACGAGATTGGGATTATTATTTCCTGGAGTCAACACTTGGAGTGATTCACTACAAAGTCATAAAAAGCCTTTGTTTTACCAAGGATATCATTCTTTTTTTCAGTCTGTATTATCGTTACATAATTAAATGAACTTTTTATTTTAATATTCAGTTGTTCAGTATCATGTTGCTCGAAACAAATCTATATATATATATATATAACTAGCTGACCCAGCGAACTTCGTACCGCCCTAAAAAAATAGGGGTTGCCAGCGGACAAAATTGTGAATCTAAACCATTCTCAGATCCCCTTGAACACTCACAAAAAATTTCATCAAAATCGGTCCAGTCGTTTAAGAGAAGTTCAGTGACATACACACTCACAGAAGAATTATATATATAAAGATTCTTCTGTGAGTGTGTATGTCACTGAACTTCTCTTAAACGACTGGACCGATTTTGATGAATTTTTTTTTGTGTGTTCAAGGGGATCTGAGAATGGTTTAGATTCACAATTTTGTCCGCTGGACAACCCCTATTTTTTTAGGGCGGTACGAAGTTCGCTGGGTCAGCTAGTACCTATATAAAACTCAAAGGTGACTGACTGACATAGTGATCTATCAACGCACAGCCCAAACCACTGGACGGATCGGGCTAAAATTTGGCATGCAGATAAAATGACGTAGGCATCCGCTAAGAAAGGATTTTGATCAATTCTACCCCCAAGGGGATAAAATTGGGAAAAGGAAAATTTGTATAAAACTTTGCCAATTTTAAACCGATCGGGCTGAGACTTTGCATGCAGGTATAAGAAAAATCATTGATGTATGTCATTGTGTATAATACAAGCCTGAGAACAAAAACTGTAGTCTACACTTCAGCTCTAAACCGAAGCGAAGCGAGGGCGGGCCGCTAGTTTATATATAAAATGGACTAAGAAAAAGTTTCTGATTCTTTTTATGGGATATCAAAACCATCGCCTGCGGTTGTAGCCTCTTTGATAAATGCCGTATAATACGAATGAGTGGACCTATTGCAGTGCAGAATAAGAAAATATGGAAGCGGTACAAAGGAGAAAAATGTAAATATATATATATAGTTCGTTTTTTTTTAATGATTTTAATGATAATCAAAACAGGGTAATGGCGGTGATTCATGGGCCTATTATACAAAAAATGTAAATAAAAGTTAGCAAATGGTTTGAAGGATTACGAAGAGACAACATATTTAGTAAGTAATTTGAACATTTATTGTGTAATATAATACGGCTATAGTTCCTGTTATTTTTATAACTTGTTTAATATTTATATATATTTAAGTTAATCATACAACCTATGTGCGTACATCTAACTTGGCTATAGTATTTATGTACATAGAAGGGACCCTGTTGCCTGTAATACAGGTTATCCACAGTCAACAGTTTTCACATTTTACAATATTTAAGCACCAATGTGCCTCTTGTCACAAATTTTTGTCTTCATCATCGTGTCGTTAGCACCCACCAATCCGTACTGGACCAGCGTGGTGGGGTCATGGCCCAATCTCCCTATTCCATCCATAGTGAAGGCCTGTGCCCCAGCAGTGAGGACATTAATGATGATGATGATGACAAAACAAAACACTTCTGGTTGAAAGTGAAGTACACACAAGAGTTTTCGATGGCTTTCCGCATCACATGCACACGATTAATCCATTTTGTCTCATTTCCTTTTTTTTTCTCATTTTCATTTTTCAAAAAAAAAAACCTCATCCTTTGGGCAACTAAAAATATAATAATAATATTTGTTTCTTAGGTTTTCACGCACATCACTCATTAAATAAAACTAGTTTTTTACGGGTTAATGCACGAAACTTTATTTATTTATTGACGTTTCGAAGCTACGTCGTCGGAATCAAATTTTATTTAATTTTGTCGAGCTACCTTCGAAAGACTTTTATTGAGCGTTCGGTTATTTCATTGTTCAATTTTTAAAGTTTTATAGTCTATGTATGAATTTATTACTTAATTTAGTAAGTAAAGTATTTTATTTAAAATTCTTTTTTGTAATTTTTGAGTTTATTTATTTGACCCTAACTACAGTAAACTACTACCGGTTCCGAAATTGGGAGACCTTTCTGAGAAGAACCGGCGAAACAAACTCAAGAGAGGCTTTCTATCTCCTTCTTATGTTAAATTATGCAAACAAAAAGAACTAATAGTATCTGTTAAAAACAAGTAACTAGTATAAACGTCAATAAATAAATAAAGTTTCGTGCATTAACCCGTAAAAAACTAGTTTTATTATATAATAATAATTTTGCGATTGAAGTAAAAAATTGAGCACATGCAATAAGTTTCTTTGTTTGGTTTCTAATAGTGATATTTATTTTTTAAGCATTTCACTGCAAGATGTTCAAATGTGAAGAAAATTGTACTAAAACAGATTCCACTCGGTTCAGGAAGCAGAAGGAATTCGAACCCGCACTCTCCGTTATCCGGCCGGACGCACTGTCCAAATTATGCTTCCGCGACCTTAATGGCCGTGTCGAATTTTTTCGAGTATTTTTTCGGTTGCAAGGCAGCGACGTCTCATCTTTTTATAGTAGTTTTTTTTAGATTTATAAATCTAGCAGTTCAATGTTTACAATAAAATTGTATTTTTATTGAAATAAGTTAATACGATGATATGATGTGACTTCGTATATGATAAGACTTCGTCGGAGGGTAGACCGATATGTCTGCCAATAACAGCCTACCCGCAATTACTTCAGTTACTCCGTGATCATGGCGCTTGCAACAGTGCCGAAATATCGGAAACTCGCTAAAAACAAGGTAAGTATACATGGTAACAATCCCGTAAATAACTTATATTACTATAATGTTAGTGACCATGAAAGTTTAAAACAATATAAAGTTAATATCCCGCAATTTATACTCGTTCAAAAAGTTTTTTTTAAATATTGCTATTTGTGATAACCTAAGGTGTTAAATCTTTACCATTTAAATAATTCGTTGTTTACCTATAAAATTAAAAAAAAATCAAAATTCAGTATCGTTTATTCAGTCTAGGCTGTTACAAGCACTTGTGAATGTCGAAAAGCTACGCCATCGGTTCGCAAATCTACGGCGGGAGACCTTGTACTGAGAAGAACCGGCAAGAAACTCAGCAAGGGCTGATTTTTTCTCCCTATTTTATTTCATACAGTGTCGTACAATTAAAAGTTGACATGAAACTTGCAAACATGTGTTGAGGTCAACTTCCAAAAGGTCTAAAGATTACATCATGACAGGAAGCAAGCATCATAAAAAGCGAATCTCTGAACAAATGTTCCATATAAAGGTTTGATCATCACAGCTAGTTAGGAACTCACGTCTCGCGTGATAAAGCTGAGGCCATATCCATATTTTATTCGGCAGCTCCGAGTCCAGGCCCATAATTTATCGTCCTATCGCAAGAGTCCACTCACTCCGATGATCCCGGTAACATATCGGTTGCTATTCCTCTCCCACGGGCTCATTTACTAAAGGGTTGTTGGGCGACATTGATACGCCGTTTTAAAGCCTACTTCGGTAATTGACTATGAAGATTTTCTATATGGCAGTGTTTTTAGATGATTTGGTGTGCGCGAACTTTTTCTTTAATTAAATAAAACTAGTTTTTACGGGTTAATGCACGAAACTTTATTTATTTTTAACTGTAAAGGCTACGAAACGTCAATAAATAAATAAAGTTTCGTGCATTAACCCGTAAAAACTAGTTTTATTTTTCTTTAATCTTCATCGTTTTTTATAAATTATATTTTTTGCGTTTGATAATCTAATAAGATGTTTGCAAGTAAGAATACAGAAAATCAGTTCAGAAAAAAGGACGACTTGGGGTTGGAAAACATATTATATGTTTGAATTATTATATTTCTGACTAGCTTTTGTTTCGACTTGCCGATAACATAAAAATCGGGTTCAATGAAAAATTAGAAGCATCTGTACAATACAATACAGTACAAAACACATTATTGTACACCACATATAACATTAAATTTAGTACATAACCAATTAAAACTAGTGTAACAATGGGCGGCCTTATCGCTTAGAGCGATCTCTTCCAGACAACCTTTGGATGGAGAGGACTAGAAGGAAGTGGGAGAGACGGCGGTGTAAATTACTTAAGTGATATAGGTGATAATATATATACAATTGTATACATACATAAATATAAATACATATTAATTAAATAAATACATACACATATATAAACATATCTAGTTCAGTTGGTAGTAGTCACAAATAAGATTAACATCAAAAGTTATAAGGACAAATAATGGGACTTTACGAGGTTTTTAAAAGCGTGGATAGATTCTGCACGTCGTATGGTAACTGGGAGAGAATTCCACAAATGTACGGCACACACTGCAAACGAACGGTTATAGATAATTATAGATAACGTAGCATGTACAGGAGTCATGAGAGTAAGATTTTCTGATGACCTTAGGGATAACGTGTTAGAATATTGCCACATTTCAAGCGCATGAGCATTTTTATGTAAGAGAAGATTGGCAAGGAATCATTTGGCCTGTCTGATAGCAAGCGGCCATCATAAAGTTAACAAAGTGCTGTGCTAAACTGTATTATGGAGACACTGTGTCAGAAGAGGCACATATTTTCCCATAGCAGTATGGATACAAAAGCAAACGCAATTCAATTTTGGCCTGCCATTGTGATCGGCGACAGTCCACAGTGGCCGGGGGCCGTTCCCTAATCGCAGCTTTGCCAATCATAACGGGGTCACTGGGAAATGAAGCCGCGTGTTTCGTTGCCAAACCTGACCGAGTGCGTTTGGAGAGTTTTCAAGTGCTGACATACGGCCCGACACCTTGCTGGCATATTTGTACTCTTATTGACTAAGCAATAAGAATGCTCAGCGAGCTATCTGGGAAATGTTACTGCAGCTGTGAATAAATTCGCGTTGCACTTTATAGTTGGTAAAAGGTTTTGCTGTGTCAAATTACAAATTTGAGTAAGTTTTGTTGTATTTTTTTTTTGCCCACTGAATAAATTAAAGTAGTATTCAATATTCATAGGTGACAATGATAACAAATACCTATAGCTCGGGCGGGTAACTTTGTCCCAAATCAGAAAAAATATTGAACTTGCCGCCCCATCAGTATCTCTTGGGTGACCGTAATAGTTCCAGTTGAAAATCACAGATAGCCATATAGGCGCGCAGTGTGATGTTGTTTTACCGACATCGTTCCTGTATAAAGTTGTCATTGTAACGCGGGATTTTTTGTAACTGAAATAGTTCGCAAGTTCATGCGCAAACTTTCTCAAAACTGTGGTTTTCGGGAAGTTTACTATTTTTTCTAAATTTAAAGTTATTTTTGGGCAAAAACATCTATTTGTGTATTCAGTATGCTAATAGTGATCTGTTATAAGAGTTACTTAACCCCAACATGGCTTAAAATGAGTTTTTTTCACAGATAAAACTCAACGAGCTAAAGTAACCCTCTTTAAGGCTAACTTTGGCCCAAAATTAAAAAAATGTATATTATCCCTTGAATATTATTTTTTCCTATTTTAGTATGATAACTTTGTAACTTATACTTTAAAGTTCACAATGGAAAGATATAAACGTGACATATTCATCACAAAGAGAAGCTACAATTTTATTTGAAAAAAAGTGCACATTTTAGGTTAAAGTAACCCGCAGTTACTCGGTAAATAAAAATTGGTTAAAATTCTTCATTATTTAACTTTTGGTCAATGGTCTTGTAACTAAATATGTAATGTACATGGATTATACTAGGTAGATGCACAATATGTTATCTACCTATACGGCCGTCAAGACCGTGGGAAAGCCCTCTCAGTAACAGAGTTACTTGTAAAGCGCACTGTATTGTACACGCGTCTTTCTAATAAAATGTAATTTCAGTCTTCGATTGTTTTAAATTTGGACTCTCCATAATAATTAGTTACTCCGCCAAAGTCTGACTCAGCTGTAGTCGGGAAACAATATAAAGTTTTTTTGCTAGAATGCTCTGCCCGCTCACGTGTTCCCTCCCTCTTACAATCTGGGATCCTTTAAAAGAGGCGTGAAGAAGCAACATGCCGGCAGGGTGAGGATGGCTGGTGTGGCAGGTAAAACTGCTGTATCAGCTATATTCACGTCTGGACTTCACCTTCACTTAACATCAGGTAGGGTAGAGTTATTAGTTATTAGACACTAACATTCATAACGCGCCCGCGGCCAACTTCATGGTGTTACTATTGTGTTACAGTGATGCGCGCGCATCTCGAAATTTCACTCACATGATTTTGTTATAACGCGCCCGCGGCCAACTTCATGCTGTTACTTTTGGGTTACAGTGATGCGCGCGCATCTAAGTAACGTTCGTTCATCGGATGAAATGATGATGCCTTCGTGATGAAAGCTTGCGGCTCCCGATTGTTTTCACTAGCAGCGGTCATGTAAAAATGATTCTCTCCCCCCCCCTCTCTCTCTTTCTCTCTCTCTCTCTCCCTCCCTCCCTCCCTCTCTCCCTCTCTCATGTATCTGTCATCATTCATCGGCAATGAACGACAAGAGAAACGTCTAAACAGCGACAGCTCATTCACAGTTCCGCCCTTTTTCTATCTAAGTATTAATTCTTTAATTATATAACTCGATACATATGTAGTTCACGCGGGGATTCCGCATATTAGCCTTCATCAAAACTGATGCATCTATACTAACAATGCACTGTCACTGTTTATCATTCACAAATCATTGCAAAAATGAATTACTTTTGATGAACCGCCTAATTTTAGCCTTAATCACGATCGCGATAGAGTGACACAAACTTCAAGAGGGGTGTTAAAATAACACCAAGAAAAAAGCGATGTCCATTTCTACGACCTTTATAACACCACTAAATGCGATAAGGTCTTTATACGGCTAATATACTTAACCGATTGAAGGCCAATTCTCATAATACACGTCTAAACAGCGACAGCTCATTCACAGTTTAGCCCTTTTACTATCTAAGTAATAATTCTTTAATTAAATAACTCGATACATATGTTCTTGACGCGGGAATTCCACATATTAGATTTTATCAAAACTGATGCATCTATACAAACAATGCATTTCACTGTTCATCATTCACAAATCATTGCGAAAATGAATTACTTTTGATGAACCGTCTAATTTCGCCTTTAATCACGATCACGATAGAGTGACACAAGCTCCAAGACAGGTGTTAGAATAACACCAAGAAAAAAGCGATGTCCATTTCTACGACCTTTATAACGCCAATAAATGCGATAAGGCCTTTATACGGCTAATATACTTAACCGATTGAAGGCCAATTCTCATAATACAACATTCAAGCAGCAATAATGAGATTAACAATCGCCACGGAACCCATAAAAGCTTCAAATCATGCAATGTTATAATATTTACGAGGTCGTTTTGTTAATGAGTTAATAACGAATCATTGTTAATGGCCTACGTGTAACGGAGAACGTTTGTTGGAGGTAAGCGGGCGGTTACGACAGCAAAATTATGAGCCTAAACTACATTCTGCTTCGAAATTAAATCGTTGGCTAAGCGTTCGTTTATTGAAGTTAAATTTCTAGACTCGTTAGAGGAGGTTGAAAAGAGGCTTAGATGCTATCAAAATTTTGAGCTATTATTTACTGTAAAGGACATGGCTAAAAAACTGCCCTTAACGTGTATAAATATTTCGCACTAGCCAGTAACTTTACATTTTTTTTTATTAATTATTACGTGTTTATTATTCTCATGCAACTTTCGTGAAATAATCAAATATTTAAAAGTATAAAAATTGACTTCATGTCTGTTTAAAAAGCAAAATGTTCCATTTTACAAAATAAATGAACAATAAATGTACACAACAAAATATTTGTGTAAGTATATCGAAATAAACAATATTATTTCTAAACTCCTTCAAACTATGACATATTTGGCCATAATTTTTATCAAAACAAATCACTGATGGCCTACAATAAAAGATTTTATTATTCTGATCAGGCTTGAGACAAGGCTGTATGATAATTAATCCTTTAATTTTTGCAAATGAACAAAATAAAACTTCACAGATTTCCTGTCAGGCCGTCTATAACAAATTATTTGTATTTATTTTTGCTTTATAAACTTTTTTGTGAAGAGTTAATCAGAGAAATGGGAAAAATATTCTAAGAAAATGCGAAATTGATGACTCTGTAAATAATTGGCAACATCTTTTATCAACTGTAATAAGGTAATGACATAGTAGAAGTTCTCATATTTTTCAAGATTTTGACTTTATCAAAAGTTCCTGAGCCTTTTTTCATAGAAATTATAAATATTCAGCCATTTACCTTTAAATATTACTAAGTATAGTATTTATACATTGCCAGGGCAGTCGCTCATACAAAACTTTACCATGTCCTTTGCCTGCCTTCTTATATCGTGATTGCTTGACCCTGCATACGACCTTTGTGCGAGTATGTGTACATATGCGTCCTTGTATAAGCTCACATTTTCTAGGGTGCCTTAAGAATCTCTCTGTCAATTTTTGCGAGCGCATCTTTGCTGGCGCACCTTTTTTGACAACTTTAGACAAAGGAGATCATAGTTTTATTCACGTTTTAACCTTTATTTTCTTTGGTAATTCGAGAAACTAGAATCTAGACAAAGCTGAAATGAACTGTTAAAACTTAACTTACATTGTAAGTTATATTGGTAACAAAGCCTCAGTAATGTGAAAATTTTAAATGGTTGAATTTCGGCCAATAGCCAACCGTTAGGCAGGTGATTTTCGCATAACCGACTCATCAATGCAGCGACGTAACGACTAAAGCGTGTAGATTGTTTTTAATAGTTAGGCAAGAAAGAAATTGTTTTTACTGATGCTTCTAAGGTATTTGTGTACCGATAGAGAAGTTGAAAATTTTATTAGAGAAGTTGAAAAATCATTGTCACATCTAGAACAATTACAATGGTATAATCAAAATATTCTCATTGAAATTGGTTCTTTTAGATTTTAAATTAAGTATTTTAAATGTTTATAGAATGCATGAAGTTAAGCAACTTTCGCAGTGGACGGTCATTGGATAAGTGACCAAAGATTTACTATCTTGAGCTCCTCCGTGCTTCGGAAGGCACGTTAAGCCGTTGGTCCCGGCTGCATCTGCAGTTAGCACCCACCAATCCGCACCGGGCCCGCGTGGTGGGTCGTGGCCCAATCTCCGTATTCCATTAAAATGGAAGGCCTGTGCCCCAGCAGTGGGAACATTAATAGGCTTATGATGAAAGAATGTAAATGCTAGAGTGAAAAGCTTACCACAAAAATTTAGACTACCATACTCCTTATTTAACGAAAATCTTACGTGATATAAATCTAAAATGCTGGTTTTGGAATTGCAGCAGGTATATTAAGTGCTCAATTATTTAGTACGGCTAATACCTACGTAGTTTTACTCATTTTCTTACAAAGATATTTTCTATGGAGGTTCTATTTTATCACAAAATGCTTTAAAAAGTCGTTAAAATAGATTTCCATTACTTTGTAAAGGGTTTGATCCACTGAGATAAGTCAAAAGAAGAAAATATCAAAACTAAACATTCTACTGTTCCAAGTTCCAATGTTCCTGTATTTTCTTTTTATTTGGTAATTCGTAGATCCATGAGTTACTTGATTGCACCTGTTTAAATAATTTACATTTTTTCCTTTCTCGGAATAACAAATCCTCATTGTGATAAATAATAAACACAAAATTCTACTAATGGGTAAGTTAACCTGTCAACTTGCAGGATTGAGAAGTTCGGTTCTGGCCTCCCAACGAAATTGTTAAGCCGGCCCTCTTTAATTATTTAAAATTAATGGATCGACATCAACTAACCAATTAGTTCACTTTTAGGGGCACCTACTAAATAAATTGGGCCTATCTGTTGTTAGAACGATTCTCGTTATCGAGTTAAGGGAAATGTTTAACATTGTAAGTGGAGAATTCCTTTAACACTTTAGCTAGACTGAAGCTATTTTTTATCCCGTTAAGCGCGTTTTCCAATTAGTCGGAGAGGAGTAAAGGTAAGAAATGTTGTACCTGTGTACCGTTTATAAAGATAAGACTTAGTTTTAAAATTTTGCGTTTTTTGGATATTTGTGTCTTAGGTTTTCACGCACACTACTCATTAAATTAAACAAATTTCAACGGTATAGATACACTGATTTCTTTATTTACTGACGTTTCGCATCCTTTACAGGATGCGTCGTCTTTACAAATAATGATTTTATTATCTTCTTTAAATCATCATCAATCATTTTAATAAAATCATTATTCAGACGACGAATCCTTTAAAGGATGCGAAATGTCAATAAATAAATAAATCAGTGCATCTATACTATTGAAACTTGTTTTTTCAAATGTTGTTACTATACTTCTTCTTTATATATATAAAACTCAAAGGTGACTGACTGACATAGTGATCTATTAACGCACAGCCCAAACCACTGGACGGATCGGGCTGAAATTTGGCATGCAGGTAGATGTTATGACGTAGGCATCCGCTAAGAAAGGATTTTGATCAATTCTACCCCCAAGGGGATAAAATAGGAAATGAAAGTTTGTATGAAACTGTTAATTTTAAACCGATTGGGCTGAGACTTTGCATG
Organism: Chilo suppressalis; assembly: GCA_902850365.2. Lineage (NCBI taxonomy): Eukaryota > Metazoa > Arthropoda > Insecta > Lepidoptera > Crambidae > Chilo > Chilo suppressalis. The sequence continues at coordinate 4,354,040 of OU963894.1, forward strand.
CAGGTATAAGAAGAATCATAGATCAATTTCATTGTGTATAATACAAGGCTGAGAACAAAAACTGTAGTCTACACTTCAGATCTACACCGAAGCGAAGCGAGGGCGGGCCGCTAGTTAATAAATAAATTTAAATGGATTCTGCTTTAAAACCAAAGGAATCACAGGTTGGTTCTTTATCCATCCATCACAAGAACATTATGGAACTGGGTAAATAAAAAATGAGATTGGGTATGGCTAGACGTTTTAAAAATGCGATTGTCGGAATGCATCAAATCTTGTACATACATTGCAGTGTTGGTTAATAAATAAATATATTATGCCACTCCTATAAGAAGACTAAAAGGAGCTCGATGGCACTGGTTCGGCCTGCGATCGTGGAGGTTAAGCAACTTTCGCAATAGTCGTTCATTGGATGGGTGACCAAAAACTATCCAGAGCTCCTTCGTGCTTCGGAAGGCACGTTTAGCTGAAATGAAATGAAATGAAAAGTCATTTATTCAGTCTAGGCTGTTACAAGTACTTGTGAAGGTCAAGAAGCTACGCCATCGGTTCGCAAAACTACGGTGCCGGAGATCTTGTACTGAGAATCGGTTCGCAAAACTACGGCAAGAACCGGCAAGAAACTCAGCAAGGGCTGTTTTTTCTCCCTGTATTATTATATACAGAGTCGTCAAGTTGAAAAATGACTTCAGAGATACGTCTGAAGTCACCGCTGTTGGTCCTAGTTGCATCTGCAGTCGTTAGCACCCACCAATACGCACTGGACCGGCGTGGTGGGTCACGGCCTAATCGTAATCGCAGGGAATGCCTGTGCTCCAGCAGTGGGGACATTAATAGCCTGATGATGATGATAGGAAGATTTAGTTATTGTCATAGAAAGAAATAAATTTACTAGAAAAACTTCGCCTCGGCCAAGGTGTCGGTCGGTCCGGATTTAACCTGCCATTTTTTTATTTAACCTAAAACAAAAATTATCTTGATTTACCTTACATATTTAATTTATTCATGTTTAGAGACCACCTACGACTTCTTCTGCATTAAATTTGTTTTTTGAGAATCCTACAGGAAAAACAAATTAACATTTTTCCGGGATAAAAAGTATTCTGTCTCAATCCAGGTAATAAGCTATATGCGTACAAAGTTTCATCATTTTTTTTATCAAATCCGTTTAGTAGTCTTTGCTTTAATGAATAACAAACGTAGAAACTCTCCCATTAATAATATTAGAAGGATTGTCTAATATAAACTTTTATGTAGTAATCCATATGAGGATATTAAAAGTAAGAGAGGATATTATGTCTTTAGTACTATACAAGGGTTAAAATATTAACAAATACTATAGCACTCGTGGTCAAAGTAAAAGATCAAGTCAAAGTAAGTGGCAGTCAAGTCAATCCCCCTTTCCCTATGTTTCAGTAAAAGTGTGGGGATTTACTGGAACCTCCCCGTGGACTTCTTGAGGGAACGTCGAAAGACACTTTCCGCTATTTTGTTTCACTTACCAATACTTGTGCATGTTCCCGAACACTTAGTGGTTAATAATCCACCATTATCAGACACTAACATCCGCCACAACACAATTTTAACAAGAAAAACAAAACTGCTAAAGTGACGCTTCCCAATCCCACCAAAAAGTCTCCGTGGCTTTGGATAATGCGCTAAAATCAACGTTCGAAATTTGAATTACTTTTGTCGTAATAAATTGGCGGGCTGAGTGTCTATAGACACTAGATGATAGCTTGGCTGGCTATAATTTGACACGCTAAAAGAGGTTGTGGAAAACAATTAATTTGTATGAGCAACTAAGGCTGGGTTTCCACCAGAGATGTGCGAGGATGCATAGCGAGGGATGTTTTTGTAAAGAACCAATAGAATCGCTTCATTTACCTCGCCTCGGACAGCATAGCTCTGGTGGAAACGGCTCAGCTGAGCTAGATTTTTGCGCATACAAAACAAGCGAGGGATGCGTGCGAGGGATGTGTTGCGAGGAATGTGTTGCAAGGAATGTGTGTTGAGAAGGATGTGTTGCGAGGTTTGCGCATACTGTACCAGCCAGTCCATAGACGGAGTTTGTTGGAAGTAGAAGTGCACAAAATAGATAATGATAATTGGAAAAAGAAGATACTTTTATATTTAACAATTTGCGATGAAGAAATGGAAGCAGAAGATAAAGCAACGCATCCTCGCACCACACATTAATGCGCATTTTCACAGCTCGCGCTACACATCCTCGTAGGCACATTTTCATCGCACAGCTTTGGTGGAAATCCCCACACATTTTCACAGCACAGCTAGACATCCTCGCACGACACATTTCCTTCGCACATCTCTGGTGGTAACGCAGCCTTAAGGAGCGTACTCTTTTTAAAGTTCGAACGCTAATTGTAGCGCAACTAATTACCAAAGCATGAGGATAAATTCTGGAATGGGACTAATAAAGGCATCACAATACTAAGGAAGTTCAGGTTTAAACAACCAAAAGAATAAATATGAAAAAAAAAATTCATTAAAAACTTTTCTCATAAAAAGACAAAGGCAAAAGCAAATAGCGTAATAAACATACAAATTGACACAATTTGTCCCATAGAACCTGGCCGAGAAGTCATTCACCCCTCTCAAGACTCAAGTTACACACCTACCTCCTTTCCAGCCCTAAAACAACCTCGATAAAACATTCACATACACAAAGAAGTTTGCTCGACCGAATTCCGGGGAGGGTGAATGCGGAATTTATTGGACACCTTCCGTTTCAATTTGCGAGTGTCGGGGAGACGGTGTCATTCCATTGGGACGGCCTGGGACGTCCCGGTATAAAGGTTCATACACACGTGACTGGATGCTCGTTATAGCACAACCGATAAAGCCAGCGATTGGCTGCCTTATAAGCGAGCTCGTGACCATTATACAGCGTTTATAGGAGCGCTTTAGGTTCAAACCTCATATAAACAGTATTAACTCCAACAGGTGAGCAATTTCGATAATGCACCATAACAGTTTCTCGTGATTTTGTATTAAATCGTGCGCTTTTAATAAGTTTAAAAAATGTTATCAACACTTTTTGTTGATTTTAAAAATAGTCTAGATAAGAGAATCATTTTCCTGGGATAACTCCTGTATAAATGAAAGTATTTTTTCGCAAAGATAGTTACGAAAACGGTTGAAAGGATATTTGGTATTATAAGAAAACAGTGTTCAAAGTTTCTGACCAATTTTTAAGCGTAATCACAGTAAATAAAACTAGTTTTTACGGGTTAATGCACGAAACTTTATTTATTTATTGACGTTTTACTTTCAATCACAGTAATATCAATGTAAATACAATAGGTACAATGTGATGTATACATTTAATTGGGCGTAATAGGGACGATGACTAATTTTTTTTCTTTGTTTATAAGGTAGATTATCAAAATCTGTTGGACACGTATTTTTTCTTTTTTCACATAATATAAACATTGCAGTGATATATTGATTTGAAAAGTCGCATGACGTCACGTTTGAGTATACTTTTAAGCGAACATTCACTAAAAAGTGACGTCACGAGCCCCTACTCCCAAACTTTGACGCGCTATAACTTTGTCATTTTTTAGTTGATTGCCCAAAGAAAAAATACGTGTCCATTATTTATTGATCATCTAACTGACGGACTAACTAGAATTTCCTTTACTGTACCCCGTCATCACTTCTATTGTTTATGTAACGGAAACTATGATATCGAAGCCCAAATTTTTGGAAACATTGAAATAGATCTGCGATAGTATCATTTCCTTTCTTAAATCTCCTGATTATTTACTGTTCCACACCTTTTGAAAGTGTGCTCCCAGCTTAAAGGACATACTGACCGCCCGCAGATGTATGTGTAACGTTGTCGAAGTGCTTCCGACGGTTTTTCGCGCACCGTTGTTTCGGGATAGACTGCTAATTTATCACACTTGACAAGTACGACGTCTGAGCTCCGATCAACGTCACCTACGCAAGGTAATTGTCGTCAAACGAACTATGAATTATGTTTAAAGTGTTCTGTGACTTACCCCTTGTACCAAGAATAATAATAATAATAATATAGCCGGTCCCAACACACATAACATTCACAAGAGAATATCTGAAAAAAATAGTGAATACTCAGAACTCAAAGATGAAGTAACTAGAATATGGCGTCAACAAAAAGTTTACGTGGTTCCTATAGTCCTCTTCACAACAGGCGTCATTCTAAATCACTTTCTCCATAGCCTTAAATTAATAAACCTAAAAGTAAGCCTCTATATCACCCTCCAAAAAGCTTCAATTTTAAATACATGTCGCATTGTCCGAAAGTTCTTGCAAATATTCAATTCAATTCAATTCAATTCAATTCAATTCAATTTATTGCACTCATGTGGTTACATCGATGGTTACAAAATGCTTATAGTACCTAACATGAACCCTGTCAGGGTATCGCAATATACAGTACAGTTAAAGATAAAAATTATAAAAGAATCTAATTAATAAACAGTTATGTATATAAGGAACCTAATTTGTATTAAACCACTTAAATCTCAAATAGATGAAAACGAAATAGCTTCTCATCACAACACTATAACATAACACAACACAATAAATGCTGCACTTACTTGGTTTAGTACCGTAATTGTAGTAAAAACCAGCCAAAGAGCTGAGAAGAAAAACACTATATAATAATAATATTTCCAACATTCACACCAATAAGCCTAGCCCCAAAGTAAGCACTGGCTTGTGTTATGGGATACTAGGGTAACGGATAGAATACATATACTGTACATATATAAGTGTATTTATATAGAAATACATATTAAACATCAATGACTGGAGTACAAATGCTCGTATTCATCACACAAACATCTGCCCCCACCGGGATTCGAACCCGGGACCTCTCGAGTCGGTGACACCATAAAACCCGGCGTACAAACCACTCGGCCACGGAGGTCGTCGAATTCGAAGAAGTTAAAAAAAAGCGAGTGTGCCTATAACCACATGGCTGAAGTGAAACTTTTTAAGCTCCAATGATCTGAAAATCATAAACTTTACCTGAAGATTTGTTGATAGATAAAAAACCACCAACCCGCGCTGGGTCCGTTATCACCCTACAATCCACGCTGGGTCCGTTATCACCCACCAATCCGCAATAGGTCCGTTATCACCCACCAATCCGCGCCGAGTCCGTAATCAACCACCAAGCACTAGATTCATGTATTTTGTTACGGGGATTGTTCATTGTTTACCATAGAGTCACCATTGACACTAATCGTAACGCGAAATCGTAACACATTCTCCGGTTTACCCCCCAAGTAAGCGGGCCTGAAGAAACTTCTTCTACTAACTTCAAAAACGTGTCTTATCTTTATTCTATCTCTACGGATTTCAACTAATGGATTTAGGGAAATAGATTTGTGACCCATAATCTGTGTTTCAAATGAAGTCCGATGAAAGAGATTGCAAGGTCAATTGTACCCAATGAAATAACTACTCTAATTACCTTAAGTGCCGAGACGAGACTCATTTCAATGAGAATGGTTCCACTTATAGTAACAGCTTATCAGTTATCAAAGGTAGCGTCTCAGTCTAAACTTAGGTACAAGTTGATGAGATTTTTGATCCTACTTGTAAATATTTACGTGGTAAATTTGTAAACAACAGAAGCTCAAGGCTTTCAAAACCACTTTAACTTGAAATAGAAATCAGTTTTTCTTAGAAGATGAAACCGAGATCTTGAAAATTGAAGCACCAGTTTAGAATTAACTACTTTACATAGGAATTTAAAGAATCTAAAGCACATGCTTGTATTATAGCTATTATCGGAATTGTTACCATGTACCTTGTTTTTTTATGAGTCTCCGATATTTCAAAACCAAAAAAGTGTCGTTCCGCGGTCTCATACTGTGAGTATTGTATGTCGGGAACAGGTGCGAGTGAATAGTGAGAATGTGACCAATGGTAGGGGTATCGAGCGCAATAAAAGACGACGTCAGAGGGTAGACTGATATGTCTGCCAATAACATCTACCCGCAATTACTTCAGTTACTCCGTGATCATGGCGCTTTCAACAGTGCCGAAATATCGGAGACTCATAAAAAACAAAGTACATGGTGTGCGAGCAAGCGCGTACATTTTGCCCCGTCGTCATTTTACGCCACATGCATTTATTTAGGTTAATTATGAATCAGTTCGTCATCGGTCATTATTCGTACATCGCGTTCTCACAGTCATATCATTTTAATTTCGTAATTATCAGTTTGTTATCTGTAATATATCATTTAAACATATCCAGACTTATGTTTTTATTTATTTTTAAGCATTTAACTGCTAGATGTTTAAATCTAAAGAAAAGTTTTACTAGAAAAAAATCCACGCGGACCGGGCAGCGGACGTGGATTGTGGATTACCTACAATGCGAAGAGATGGCGCTGCCTTGCAGCTTAAGGCTAGGAAAATTTCGACGCGGCGAATAGGGCCGTGGTAGCATAATGGTCAGTGCCTGGTCCGCGTTATATCAAGACTTTCTCTTCTCTCTCTATATCATAAAAGGTGTACAAAACTCGTACACATGGTAACAAACCCGTTAATAGCTATAATGTTAGTGACCATGAAAGTTTAAAACAATAAACCTGCCTGTAAATTATTTTTGAAACCATAGACTTAAGAAGGAACACCGAATACAACTTTCGTAATAATTAAGTCATCTCTTATTTATTAGACAAGTCCGTCCGTCCGTCCGTCTGTGGTGCTGTTTCAGCGGCCAAACCGTAAGAGATAGATAAAGAGAATGTTTAAGTTATAAGTTAAGAATAGTCTGATAAGACTACAAACCGGATTTGAGTAACGTAGCACTTCCAGTTTTCGAGAAATCACGAATTTCAAACGAAACCACACAAAATCTCCGAAGTTCTCAATTAATTAAATACATTTTTTTTAATTGGTGAACATTTGGTTCACTGGTTTGCTAGTAAAATATAAAACATATAGAAGATATGATTATAGAACAGAATAAAAAGAAATCTTTTCCTGAGAATTCTCGTTCAATCTGCAAGCACCCTTCTGGTGAATATGAAAAATGTGTATTATAATTTCATATTGGGTTACCCCATGTTAAATGTGTTGAAAAATGTATGTTATTGCAATAAGTCAAGTTCTGAAGGCTCCATAAAGTGTACAGTTGGGAAATAATAAGAAGGTACAAGTTATTTTATTGATTCGTCTATATTATTTTCTTAAAAAAAGGATTCGAAAAGGTTGGATGGAAGCTGCTGTATTCTATGGTTTTGATTATTTATCTTCACATAAATACTTCCTTATTCTCATATAACAATATCAGATCCCAGACATCATCTACAAAAGGAAAGTCCTTATAATACAGATGTCGTCTACAGAAGGAAAACACTGGAGTGTAGGTACGGAACTCAATAAGGTTCTGTATTTATAATTTGTATTATTTTTAAAGCATGTAACTGCTTGATGTTTAAATCTAAAGAAAATATAACTAGAAAAAATTCCACGCGGACCAGGCAGCAGACGGGACTCGAACCCCCACCCTTCGCAATCCGGGCGAATGCACTGACCAATTATGCTACCGCGGCCCTCACGGACCGCGTCGAAATTCTTTCTAGCTATTCTTAAGCTGCAAGGCAGCGCCATCTCTTCGCATTATAGGTAAACCCACAATGTCAAATGAATACTTTTACAAGTATTAAACATTTGAAAGAAGAAATAGCAATTATAGTTATAATTTTTATTATTTTTAAAGCATGTAACTGCTTGATGTTTAAATCTAAAGAAAATATAACTAGAAAAAATTCCACGCGGACCAGGCAGCAGACGGGACTCGAACCCGCACCCTTCGCAATCCGGGCGAATGCACTGACCAATTATGCTACCGCGGCCCTCACGGACCGCGTCGAAATTCTTTCTAGCTATTCTATTCATAATTGGTCAGTGCATTAGCCCGGATTGCGAAGGGTGCGGGTTCGAGTCCCGTCTGCTGCCTGGTCCGCGTGGAATTTTTTCTAGTTATATTTTCTTTAGATTTAAACATCAAGCAGTTACATGCTTTAAAAATAATAAAAATTATAACTATAATTGCTATTTCTTCTTTCAAATGTTTAATACTTGTAAAAGTATTCATTTGACATTGTGGGTTTACCTATAATGCGAAGAGATGGCGCTGCCTTGCAGCTTAAGAATAGCTAGAAAGAATTTCGACGCGGTCCGTGAGGGCCGCGGTAGCATAATTGGTCAGTGCATTCGCCCGGATTGCGAAGGGTGCGGGTTCGAGTCCCGTCTGCTGCCTGGTCCGCGTGAAATTTTTTCTAGTTATATTTTCTTTAGATTTAAACATCAAGCAGTTACATGCTTTAAAAATAATAAAAATTATAACTATAATTGCTATTTCTTCTTTCAAATGTTTAATACTTGTAAAAGTATTCATTTGACATTGTGGATTTACCTATAATGCGAAGAGATGGCGCTGCCTTGCAGCTTAAGAATAGCTAGAAAGAATTTCGACGCGGTCCGTGAGGGCCGCGGTACCATAATTGGTCAGTGCATTCGCCCGGATTGCGAAGGGTGCGGGTTCGAGTCCCGTCTGCTGCCTGGTCCGCGTGGAATTTTTTCTAGTTATATTTTCTTTAGATTTAAACATCAAGCAGTTACATGCTTTAAAAATAATAAAAATTATAACTATAATTGCTATTTCTTCTTTCAAATGTTTAATACTTGTAAAAGTATTCATTTGACATTGTGGGTTTACCTATAATGCGAAGAGATGGCGCTGCCTTGCAGCTTAAGAATAGCTAGAAAGAATTTCGACGCGGTCCGTGAGGGCCGCAGTAGCATAATTGGTCAGTGCATTCGCCCGGATTGCGAAGGGTGCGGGTTCGAGTCCCGTCTGCTGCCTGGTCCGCGTGGAATTTTTTCTAGTTATATTTTCTTTAGATTTAAAGGTTCTGTATATCAAAGATAGCTATATCTACTATATAAAAATAAGTCGGGTTTTCCTTCCTGACGCTATAACTCCAGAACGCACGAACCGATTTCCACGGTTTTGCATTCGTTGGAAAGGTCTCGGGCTTCGTGAGGTTTATAGCAAAGAAAGTTCAGGAAAAATTAAAAAAAAAACTTCTTTTACTCACCAAACGAAATGTTACATAAAACGAAGCCATCTGGTGGCAAAACGGAGTTCGCGGGGTTTGCTAGTAATTTGATAGAAAACGATTAAGTTCATATGAAAGTTAATGTGAAAGTTGTTCAAGTGAGGATCTGAGGAGAAAACCCAAGCCAGTTAGTGTCAATTAATCAGTGTTGGGCAAAATGTAATTAACTTCAAATTAACAATTTTAATTACAAATTATAATTGGTGACTTTAATTACAAATTTCTTGAAATTATTGAAATGTAATTCAATTAACAATTAAAATTAGCAATTGTAATTGTTCATTGCAATTACTCAATTTTTTTTTTTTTATTTAATTTATTTAATCAAGCAATATTACAATTATAATACATATTAAAGTGCAAACAAAAACCAGAAAGGTTTATTCGTGCACTACATTCACCGCTTTACATCTAGTTACAATAAATAAATATAGGTTGTCACACTGTAGTAACTATCATTAAATAACAATATTTTATAAAATAAGTGGGTATGTTGAAAATAACAAACATTGGCATGACAATTAATTTGCACTCGCACGAACCTATACCGGTTGGGTAAGTTTTTTTTTTACTAGCTAAGCATACAAGTCGAAATGCAGTTATCGTAGATAAAGGATGCTCCAATTGTAATAATAAATATGACTTTTTTTAATGTTTTTATTTTAGGTTCGTTGTAACGGTTATTTTAAATGATTTATTTTTAATTTATTGATAAAGTGACTTTTTAATGTGCGTTTTATGTTTCTTTTATTTAGTGCGTTTTTTATTTCAAATGGTAACTTATTTACTAAATTTGGAACAATGAATTGTAATGTTCGTTGCCCATATAGGTTATTTGATTTTGGAATTAATAATTTATTATTTGCAACGCCTCGAGTTAACTTACTATGAGATGAAACCTTTTGAATATCAGTATTGAAGAATTGTTCTGTTAAGATGTTATATTTAAATTTCTCCTGAACCGGCATCAATGAGCAATAAGAGAACAATACGTGATAATTGTTTTTATATTTTTCCCTCACTTTACGAGGGACAATGGTTTTTAAAATGTGCATTTGAAGTTCATAGATGCGATGTAAATGTGATTTCGCAGTACGTCCATAACTACTCAGTCCATAAGAAATTATCGATTCCCCCAGTGATTTATATAAATATAACAATATAGGATAAGGAATTTTATGTTTAAGTATAGAAAACTTTGCAAGAAGTGCTCGTAATTTATCACATACGTGTTGAATATGATCGGCCCATGTCAACCGATCGTCAATGATTAGCCCGAGGTAAGTTTGATTTTTTACAACTTTCAGTGCGTCGCAACAGCAATTAGTGTTAAAGTTATTGGTATGCAAGCAATTATGATTATGTGATACGAGTACTATAGGAGTTTCTTTTCTATTTTGACTAGTGCTAATATACATAACTTTCGTTTTACTGTCATTTAATACGAGTCCGTTATCATGGGACCATTTACAAAGTAGTGTAAAGTCAGTTTGCAACTTTTTAAGCGCCATATTAACATCAGGGTCAGCAGCAAGTAAACAGGTATCGTCAGCAAATTGGTACATTTCGCAAGTTTTAATGACGTTTGTAAGATTATTCACATAAGTAATGTAGTGTAAGGGTCCTAATACTGATCCTTGTGCTGTCCCTTCCGCCAAATGAATTTTATTACTTATTGCATCATCCACCTTCACCGAGTATGTTCGGTTTTGTAAGTAATTTTTACACCATTCCAATAAAGAACCACGTATCCCACTTTCCTCCAAACTATCAGCGAGCATATCGTGACGAAGTGTATCGAACGCTTTGGAGTAATCAATAAATACAATGATAACGTGTCGTTTGCTATCTATATGTTTATTAACAGAATCCGTAAAGTCAGAAAGTAGTTGTGAAGTATTTTTTCCGGGTTGAAAGCCATACTGTCTTTGTGAAATTATATTATTTTTATTAAAAAACGTATATATTTGGTTACCAATATATTTTTCAACAATTTTGTCAATTGTGGGGAGGATCGTGATAGGCCTATAATTTTCATAGTCTTTATGACTGCCCTTTTTATATATCGGTCGAACTATTCCTGACTTTAACTGATCGGGATACTGTCCTGTGACTATGCTTGCGTTAATGAGCTTGGAAATAGCTGTGGTTATTTTATCACCTATGCTTTTTATATCGATTGCCCTTATGCCATCAGATCCTGGTGCTTTATTTTTATTCAGTTTTTTTATAATATTATGTACATTATCTAATCGTGCTTTTTGATATTTTATTGTGACATTTTTGGGCATACTATACGTTGATCTGTCTAATAATCGAACATTACAATTTGATGAGATGGACTTTACGCTTTGATTAAATGTCTGAGCAAAGTTGTTTGCTATGTCAATCTTTTTACACGTACTGGTCTCAAATGCAGCAATTAATGCACTGTCAATGGATGTTTTAATTTTGCCGGTTAATCTATTTAATAGCTGCCATAGAAGTCGGGGATCTTTTTTATTTTCAGAAATTTCTTTTATTGTTAATTCATTTTTAGTTTTTTGTATTAATTTATTTGCGTAATTTCTTGCCTTATTATATTTTAATCGTAATATTTTATTATTTGTGTCATTTTTCCACTCGATAAATAGTTTGTCCTTATAATTGCATGCTTTTATTATTTTACTGCTAACCCATTTTATATTATTTTTGCGAAAAGACCTAGAATTGTTTTTTATTTTAATTTCTGATTGAACATAACAGTTATTTATATTATTGTTAATAAAGTTATATATTTCGAAAGGACACGACATATCATTTGCTGCTTGCCAATTTATATTGTGTAAAAGATTAGTCAATTTTTTATAGTCTAATATTGATTTGTGCGAATTGCACGGAGCATCCTGTATCCGCGGAGCGTGGCAAGCCAGCACAACCATACGATGATCAGCCAGTACGGTTCCGAGAGCGGCCGTGTACGTTTCTTGTGTGCGGGATCTCACGAATATATGATCAATGCAAGTTTTACTTGTCTTACCGTCTCTTGATTCAATTCGCGTGTAGTCGGATATCCCACACACAAGTCCACAATTGTACAACATAGTTTTATATTTATGTTTTAAAGCACTGTCGGACCTTAGATCTATATTCATATCACCGAGCAAGTACAAGTCACAATCTGTACCGAGTTTCGAAATAGTGTGTTGTAGTTCGTCGACAAACAAATGTTTACTATTTTTCGGTGGCCGATACACTGCACACAGAACAGCGGAATATCGAAATGGTGTTGTGATTTTGAGCGTTAGGCATTCAAAGTGTTGTGTTTTTATTTTAAAATCAACTAATTTGTGCTTTTTATGAACATATACAATTATACCTCCACCTCTTCGAGAATTTCGCAACTCTGCCCGCATACTATAGCCATCGATATTATATAAACAACACAACGAATCAGATATATTAGCTTCAGTTATTATTATTACATCCACGCAATGGCTGCATGAACTGATACATTGTTCTAAAGCTGAAAAGTTTTTAATTACCGAGCGTATATTAATGTGTAAGCATAGTAAATTCGCAATACCATTAGGAATGCTGTCCAGAAAACATTGAATGTTTGAACAGTCTTTTACCTCATACACATCATCTTCTACTGTCGAAGCCATTTTTTTAAAGAAAAGAGTAACAATAGGTATTTTAAGTTAGTTAAGTAAAATGATGGTAAAGTATCTACCTACTTTTTATGAGCTAGTATTTTGATATCACTTATAGATCTTATTACTATCGGTTTTTCCTCACTTGAATTACGCACCATTATTATTCCTTTTTTGCACCATACGTACTTATATATATTCTTTAGTTCCTGCTTTGCGTTCCAAAGAAGTTTTTTGTTATACGGAGAAAGAGCAGCGTTAATATATATCTTCGGGTTTTCAACATCTGCAGATGGGTTCAAGATAACGTCATTGGCGTGAATAGCGATTTTTTTTCGATGCTGATATCCATTTTTCCGGTGTGCTATCTTCCTTTACCACGATTCTAATGGGTCCAGGCTGATCCTTCCTGCCACTAAGACGTTTCGCGCTTATAATGTCTTCTTTGGCCTGACCTAATTTTTCCGCCACTATTTCCGCTAAATCTTTTACATTTTCACCGTCCTGGTTTAGTACGTTACTTATGTCAATGCAGTTTGCTAGTTTTTCTTGCTCTGACTGTTGGATGTGTTGTTCCTTACATATATAATCTCTTTTAAAGATGAGGTAATATTTTAAATAAAACTATTATATTATGATTTATCAAATGTTTATTTACGAAATAGATCAGATAAATTGTATAATTTACAACCACCTTTTTTAAAATTATAATAATAAATGTTTGATTTATCTATACTTATAATAAATCTGTAGAGATGTCAATTCTGTACATGAAATATATTTTTAAAATAATTATCAGGGGGTGATTAGTGATCGATACTGATGCCAAAAATGCAATCAGTAAAATTTTTGTCTGTCTGTCTGTCTGTATGTATGTTCCTTATAGAAACAAAAACTACTCGACGGATTTTAACGAAACTTGGTACAATTATTCCTCATACTCCTGGGCAGGTTATAGTATACTTTTCATCACGCTACAATCAATAGGAGCAGAGTAGTGAAGGGAAATGTGGGAAAACGGGAGAAGTTACTCCATTTTTTAAGCTTCCGTCGCCTGTGCAGCATTAATGGTTAAAGTTACATAGAAATCATGTACGACGGAAATATTCTACATAAAATTGTCTAGAAAATATCTCGCAACAGCATATGTCTATCTTTTATGGTTGACTCGCAGTAACACGTGTAACTCCCGATAGCTTAGCAGTTCGGAGCATTCTGATCATATTTGTTTACTCTTACGTTTATAATACTCTGACTCATCCCTAATTTAAAAAAGTTAACATTATTAAATATTCAATAATAAAAAAACTTAGAAATCGGTATAGAAACACCAAACTTATACATGAAATAAGCCATCGCGCCGTCGCACGTGAATACTGAATCATGCTATAAGGATTATTTTTGTGTAACGGTTGCCGCGCTCGACACGGGTCGCGGCGGCGCGGCGGTAGGGTATCAAAAGGCGGGAGGTCCGAGAGCGAGCTGTCTAAATCTGTTTTCTGCGTCGCTCCCCCCCCCCCCCCTGGGGGACGATCGCTTCCGATGAAGTCTTAGAGGACTTCCCGGCCAGAGGCAGCCCCTACGGGTGTTTTTTAGTCAGTACGAGTCTGACATAACCTTGCAGCCGGCTGTAGGGTATCCATGAGGATTTCACATCTACTCCCCTGCCTGGGAGGAAACAAAAAAAAAATAAAAAAAAAGCGAGCGAGCTTCAATATTTGGCTGTTGATGCGTTCAGAGCGCTCGACCTTATTGACAGACAATAATTGATATTGAGGAACCGTGTTTTAAATAGTTTATTTGAATTTCTTTTGTTGTTATTTTGTAAAATAGGTATTAGTTGTTTTGGTAGTGTTTAAATATTCGTTCAAATTAAAAATTATTAAGCGTAGGTACTTTTATTAATTAAAGTAGTTAGAAGTATTTATTTTTAAGTGAAGTAGGTATAGGTAGATAGTATTGCACAGGCGTTTCAGCTTTATTTTCATTTCTTTTTTGTTGTGAGGTGTATATATTTCTGGTTATAATTCTATAAGAATATTTTAGTTTAAATAGTCACTTAGATTTTAAGTATAAGGTAGCTAAAGTTAGGACCACGTATTAGTTGTTTTGGTAGTGTTTAAATATTCGTTCAAAGTGTAATTTAATCACATGGGATGAATGTACGATGGCCCATCGAAAAGAAGTAGAAGCGGTAGATGGAACTTTAAGGGATATAAAACAAAATGATCGACCAATGGGCGGTATCACAGTTTTATTTTGTGGTGATTTCCGACAAACCTTTCCTGTAATACCACGGGGAACCCGAGCTGATGAGGTTAAAGCTTGCCTGAAAAGCTCTTATTTGTGGCGTGATATACAATCGGTGCATTTGACTATAAACATGCGAGTGAGAACTGTAGATAACCAGGATGATCGTGAATTTTCTGATATATTATTAAAGAAAATACCTTCACCAAAGATACCTATCCACTGCTACACCAAGGAATACTTATTCTGACGCCTGAGTTATGTTGTATAGTGCAATCCCAACAACATCTTATATCGTCAGTTTACGGTGACGTAACAAATATATTAAATAAGGACAATTCTTGGCTATGCGAAAGGTCCATTTTAACTCCTCGCAATGACCAGGCATCTGAGATTATTAATAAAATACTGTCGAATATCCAGGGGGAAAGCAAAGTTTATAGTTCAATAAATAGAATGGCCGATGAACAAGAAGCCACTAATTACCCGATAGAATTTTTAAATTCTTTAAATATGCCCGGACTTCCTTCTCATGAAATTTGTTTAAAAATTGGCATTCCGATTATTCTGCTCCGAAATTTAAGACCACCACAACTTTGCAATGGAACTCGGCTTAAAGTAACCCAGTTGCAACAAAATGTAATCGAGGCTCAAATTTCAATAGGTTGCGGTGCAGGAGAAACCATTTTTATTCCCAGAATTCCCATGATACCAAATAATTTTCCATTCCAATTTAAAAGAACGCAATTCCCAGTATCGGTGTGTTATGCAATGACAATAAATAAGGCTCAAGGGCAGACTTTTCGTGTTGCTATAGTAGATCTCGGTGTCAGTTGTTTTTCACATGGTCAGTTATATGTCGCTCTTTCCCGGGTTAGCAGTTCTAGAAATCTTTATATTCACGTGCCGGACGGGTCAACTTTCAACGTAGTTTACCCGGAAGCTTTGCGCTGAAGTATTTTCATTCTATATATACTTAAGCCTCATGTGAAAGTTATCTAAACAATATTACCAATACATTAACATAATAACATACAAGGAGTTACACGCTGATGATCTCGGGGCACAGTGATAATAATAATATTCTGCGGTTCCTTATTGCGATATTTTTAACAGTATTGTGGATTGACATATTATATTTCCCTACTAAAATACGAAAGTTAATCTGTCTGTCACATCAAAACCACGGAACCCTGAAGAAGGACATATGCTACTTTTTTACGAAAAACGACGAAAACGCGGACGAGGTCGCAGGCTAAAGCTAGTTTTAAATAAGACTTTAATACTACTCTTTGTTCAAACATTTGATTAGAAAGTTTGTAAGGTTTTGGTAAGTTAATCATTGTAGCATATGAGAACAATCAATCGAAATAAAGGTGCACGCCGCCGGGAGACTAGAAAAGGGATAGGTAGCTGTGTAGGTACAGGTAACAAGGCACACACACACACTCATAAATTCAAATTATATGCAAATTATACACTAAAACTTTGTTTGTGTTGTGCTTGTTGTGCTGCATACGGGCATCAAGCTAATAACCGCTCAGTTTTAGTAGTTTATTATGTTACCCTTAAAAAGTAATTGAGTAATTTGAATTACAAACTAATGTAATTTAAATTACTTCGGATGTAAGTAATTGAATTACAGTAATTTCAAATACATGTATTTTTTATTAAAATAATTTAATTACTATTCATTGAATTAGTAATTAAATTACAAAAGTAATTAATTACGCCCAACACTGCAATTAATATAGGTCTTCAGCAATCATTTCAATATTTGAAAAAAACATCTTTTGTGTTATGGAATTCAATATGGGATTCTGCCTTTGTATCTATTTATAAACGAATTTATTATAAGAATTCTCAATCAAGTAATAGTATTAGATTAGTTTACAGAAGTTAAACCACAATGTTAATTTTCCACTTGCTTTATTCAACTTGTACTTCACTGTAATATAAACTAAAATTATTATAACAAGAATATTTAGCAGCAACACCACGTTAAATTTTGGACCACTATTCACGACGAAGGCTCTCGACTGAATACCGTATTTATGAGCGCTCCACTCGCTAGTCCGTCCCCCCTTCACGTCACGTGATAAGATGGTGGGGAGGTAAGGTGATGTGGCGTGATTTAGCATAGACAAACTGAGATAAAAACAATAACTGTACTATTGACCGATCTGTAAAAAATGCTAATATTATAAAAATGCTAGCAATAGTTACCAATTGCGTTGCAAAGTAACAATTGTTTGTGCTTTTATTATAATAAGGTAATCCTATAATCTGAAATTATGGTAAAAAATCCAACAAAAAAATCAAACAAAAATCCATCGGAAAAAGTTGCATATAAAACTTCCTTTTAGACGTAAATCAGTAAACTCCCATTTTAGCATTTGCTTAAGTACCACAGCTACTCGTTTATAAAAGTAAATTTTCTATTGAGAATCCTTGTGTCAAATAATGACTTAGTTAAGGAATTACTCAGTAACAAGAAATTACTTGTTTATGAATACGACAGTGTAAGACCCCTTACTAATAAACGGTACTAAACTTGGATCTGTTATTTCTATTAAAAAATGATGTGGTGTCGTGGGACACCAGGTAGGAACGAAGTTCCTTCGGCTAATGTAGAATCGACACAAATTGCAAACTCACTTGTGTATGCGACTGTCGCGCCTGCGCACGTCTCATTTAACGGTTTTATTCCACGCACTTTTTTCCACGGATTTTTTCTTACGGTGTTACTATCACATTTTTTTCAGTTCGGTCGCGCAGCAAAATCCCTATCCCCTCCAAGCCTGCCGTAAGGAACTTCGTTCCAAAAAAAATACAAAATTGTTTTTAGCAGTGTAAACAAAACACAAAAAGAGCTCCTCCGTGCTTTCGGAAGGAACGTTAAGCCATTAGTCTCATTTGCATTTGCAGTCGTTTGCACCTACCAATTAATCGTGGGCCCGTGTGGTGGTTCATGGCCCAATCTCTCTATTCCATCCATGGTTAAGGCCTATGCCCCAGCAGCTGGGACATTAATATGCTGATGATGATGATGAAACAGAGTACCGTGTACATATTTTATGGTTCAATATTGTTCTAAGATTCACAATAAATAGGAGAAGATAATCTACAAATGCTGCTGAGACATGTTACTCCAAGCTAAAAATGGTAAAACCTCGCTGAAGCTAAAAATGGTAAAACCTCGCTGTTTTTTCGTCCAGCACCGATTTGTACAAAAATTTTGGATTGGACTTATTTCACCCTCTTGTTCATTTTCCGTGCCATTGTACGCTTTTTGTTTTTTAGGGGTGAAAACTACCCCTTATTATCAAAAAATCATCATCATCATCACCATCATGATATTATTATTATCAAAAATTATAAAATTAAAAACCTAAACATGAAAATTGTTAAAAAATGATTGTGTCATGCTTTAGGATACAATTTCATAATCTTTCAACCTACCCTTGTTGAAAACTACCCTTAGAAACATTTTTTTTTGAAAGGAAATATATCGGTTTCTTAAGCATAGCTCTTTCATTTTAGGTGATAGATATTGTTCAGAAACGATTTTGTAGAGCTTTTCAGAAGCGACAAGACTATGTGAATTATATTACTTAAGATCCCTTATTTTTACATGGGGATAGTTTAAAGCGCTTGAATAAGGTGATGTTCGATCGTAAATGTAGGTTATAAACGGTTATATCTCGCCGAATGTAAAAAAAATATGCACAAAGGGAAACTTTTGTCATTAAAAAACCTACAATTTAGTATTATATCGTTTTTTTCGTATCTTTACTATTTTGGGAGATATTTTCAAGAAAATGGTGAAAACACGAAATTAAAACAAATCGGGTTTCTCTTTAAATTCCAATTTTTATTAATTTTGGCATTTTAAATTGGTCAAACTTCGTGGGTGTATCGATAATACATATATAAGGAGAATTACAGAAGGGTGGCGATCAATTTTAATTAGGGGATACTTTAGGGGTTGTTATCACAAATTTTTTTCGTAGAAAAAAGCGGGATTAAGCTCTCATTAAAAAAGTTTAATTAGAGCTTTCAAAGAAATTAAAAACAATGTCTCTAGCATGAAAATTGACCGACTTATGATTAAAATAAGATCGGCATTTTGATCATAAGTCGGTCAATTTTCATGCTAGAGACATTGTTTTTTATTTGTTTGAAAGCTTTAACTAAATACTTTAAACAGATTCTATGAGCTTTCTTCGAATAATGCAAATTTTTCTCGTTATTTCGCTGTAAATCTTCCAATTTATGCATTTCATGAAAAAAGCTAAGAATTAATTTGCTGTATCTTTGTCGTAGAAAAAATATAAAAAATGCATTGTTTTCGTTTTTTTTCAAAGCTACAATTTGACTCTCTACACTTTTTTTGATAAAATGCATACTTTTAGAGTTATTTGTAAAAACCCATTTAAAAAAGTCGATTTTTTTCGTCAAATTCTATTACTTTCAACTTTGAATAACTCAAAAAATATTGGTTTTACTAAAAGAATGTATATAACATTTTTTTCTTAGAATTACTTTTTACGTCGATTTCTACACTCAAAATGTAATAGAAAATTTCCACACCCGAGATGGGGTGATGATACATGATATAGAAAATGATCCTTGAGCTGTTCCCTACCTTTTGTGAAAAATTCAAATAAATCCATGGAAGTCGAAAAAATTGCGAGCCAAAATGCTTCATTTCCTGGACTATGTGTAGAAGTGTTGTGTACGTTTGTATCATTTCTGATACCTGCTTCTGTCGTCTTTGAGACATCAAATTTAGCTAGGTATTACGAAATCGAGTCTTTTATAAAATAGAAAGTCAAAATATAACACCTTTCTAAAATTTCTACTCCAGCATCGTATTTGAGACAACAAATTTAGGTAGGTGCGATGAAATCAAGCCTTTTATGAAGACTTTTTAAAAAGGTGTTATATTTTTTTTTACTTTCTATTTTTTTTATAAAATTGAAAGTCAAAAATATAACACCTTTTTAAAATTTCTGCTTATACTCCAGCATCGTATTTGAGACAACAAATTTAGGTAGGTGCGATGTAATCAAGCCTTTTATGAAGGCTTTTTAAAAAGGTGTTTAATTTTTTTTTACTTTCTATTTTTTTTTTATAAAATCGAAAGTCAAAAATATAACACCTTTTTAAAATTTCTGCTTATACTCCAGCATCGTATTTGAGACAACAAATTTAAGTAGGTGCGATGAAATCAAGCCTTTTATGAAGGCTTTTTAAAAAGGTGTTATATTTTTTTTTACTTTCTGTTTTTTTTTATAAAATAGAAAGTCAAAAATATAACACCTTTTTAAAATTTCTGCTTATACTCCAGCATCGTATTTGAGACAACAAATTTAGGTAGGTGCGATGAAATAAAGCCTTTTATGAAATTGAAGGTCCCAAACACAACACCGTTTTCAAAGTTTTGCTTCTAAAAGTTTTATTAACAGTTTCATAAATCAGTTCAGAATCAACCTAACAAAATCCAAAGTCGAGTGCCACCGCACGAATGAAGTTTGCTCATCGAAACTAGATGTATTGCAAACAAGTGGGGAATAAACAGCTTTCGGGTTGGAACTTACTAGTTCCAACAGGGTTTGTGATTGATAGGTTTTATACAGTGTCCAAACCAAACGGTAAATACATTCCGTTTCTGGTCCGTTGCAGTTGTTCGTTAGTTCGTATATACACTTGAGTAATGGCATGTGCGAATATCATCTTCCGCTTATTTCTTATCTCTTTCATCATCATCATCATCATCAGCCTATTAATGTCCCCACTGCTGGGGCACAGGCCTTCTCTATGGATGGAATAGGGAGATTGGGCCATGACCCACCACGCGGGCCCAGTGCGGATTGGTGGGTGCTAACGACTGCAGATGCAGCCTGGACCAACGGCTTAACGTGCCTTCCGAAGTAAGGAGTAATTTTTGGTCACCCATCCAATGACCGACCACCGCGAAAGTTGCTTAAGTTAAACGATCGCAGCCGAACGCGCTGATCACTTGCGCCATCGAGCTCCTCATCTTATCTCTTTTAATAGTATTAAAGCTGCACTCGGTGAAGTCTATTAATTTTGAATTTTGTTGAACGTAGAGATGTGGGGCATAGCGGATTTTCCACTGGAATTGGATCATAAGTAACATCCACCTTACAGAAAATCAACATAAAATAAAAGTACCTTTTAGTGGTGTTGTGTTTCTGTCGTTGAGTAAGGTTCCAGGGCTCCACAGGGGATTAAAATAAAAAAAAAATAAATCCAACACACATCAATTAGCCTAGCCCCTAAGTAAGCACTATAAAGGCTTGTATTATGGGATATAATACATATACTGTACATATATAAGTAGAATTACATATTACACATCCATGATTGGAGTACAAATGCTCGTATTCATCACACAAACATCTGCCCCCACCGGGATTCGAACCCGGGACATCTCAAGTCAGGGACACCATGATACCCGGCGTACAAACCACTCGGCCACGGAGGTCGTCATTAGGTCAAGGTTGGCAACGGCTCTAGTGATATTTTTGATAGAGCAAGTGGCTATAGGCTATGGTGGGCGCTTACCATCAGGCGAGCAATATGCTTGTTGGCCACCTTCTGTAATTCGGTTTGGCCTAGTAGTTTTTTTTATGACCATTATAGAATAACTAGCAAACCAGTGATCCAAATGTTCACCAAAAGCTGATTTAAAAAAAAAAAAAGAAAAAAAATGTATTTAATTAATTGAGAACTTCGGAGATTTTGTGTGGTTTCGTTTGAAATTCGTGATTTCTCGAAAACCGGAAGTGCTACGTTACTCAAATCCGGTTTGTAGTCTTATCAGACTATTCTTAACTTATGACTTAAACATTCTCTTTATCTATCTCTTACGGTTTGGCCGCTGAAACAGCACCACAGACAGACGGACGGACTTGTCTAATAGATAAGAGATAATAATAACTTTATTTGGAACAAGTGCAATGTACATAAAAATATGAATCGTTAAATCTGCTATAGTTTTACAAAAACTGTCTTGCAGAATTAATACCCATTCCCGTATAATATGAAACAGTGTTCCTATCAATGTATAAATTAAACAAACTGTATTATCACTAGAGAGGAAAATTAAAATGAGACAAAAATATTCACAATTCACAATCCATCGAACCTAATTTTTAAAACAAAAAAGTATTTCCGAGTGCATTTTTTTCAATATTATAACAAACCAAACCAATACTAAATTTTACCAAAAAATTAAAATAAGGACTAAAATATAACATTTGATTTTTATGCTCACATTTGCTATGCTCACATAAACTTAGACGGTGTAATTTTCACTTTACTTTGTTTCAATTATTAGGTTAGTTCCAGAAGTGAAAACACAATGTTTATTTTCCACTTGCTTTATTCAACTTGTACTTCACTATAATATAAACTAAAATTATTAAAACGAAAATATTTAGCAGCAACACCACGTTAAATTTTTGGACCACTATTCACGACGAAGGCTCTCGACTTAATGCCGTATTTATGTATGAGTGCTCCACTCGCTAGTCCGTCCCTCCTACACGTCACGTGATAGGGTGGTGGAGAGATCAGGTGAGGTGGCGTGATTTAGCATAGGAAAACTGAGATAAAAATAATAACTGTACTATTGACCGATCTGTAAAAAATGCTTATATTATAAAAATGCTAACACAATGTACACCGATTACGTTAATATTTCTGATCC
This sequence comes from Chilo suppressalis, assembly GCA_902850365.2. Lineage (NCBI taxonomy): Eukaryota > Metazoa > Arthropoda > Insecta > Lepidoptera > Crambidae > Chilo > Chilo suppressalis. Next base: position 4,376,824 of record OU963894.1, read on the forward strand.
GATTTAAGTGATTCTTCTTTTGTTCGATGGAAGATACTTGATACCATTTAGTCCTACTAAAATTTAATTTAGTTAGACTCAGTAGTTTTCATTTTATGATGATTTTAGTTTGGACGATGTAATTTTCATTCTACTTTTGTGTGCAGGTTTGCAGAGATGTTTTGTGTGAAGGAGCTTTACACTAAAATGGATGATATAAAAATATTTTGAAACAAATAATTAATCGGAAGAATCTTCTTCAGAATCGAACATAAATATAAATAAAATAAATAAATATTTCTAACACTCACACAAATTAGCGTGGCCCCAAAGCAAGCACTGAAAGACTTGTGTTATAGGATACTAGGATAATGGATAGAATACATATACGAGTATATTCATGACCAAGGAAAAGTCTAAATATCTAAATATTGTTTACCAAAATATACAAGGCTTTTCTGGTAAAGACTTAGAACTATGCTTATATTTAAATACAATGAATATAATCAGAATTAATAGACTGATTAAATGACTTTTCATTTCATTTTGTTGTACATTATTTAAGTATATTTATATAGAAATAAATAGTAAACAGCCATGACTGGAGTACAAATGCTCGTATTCATCACAGAAACATCTGATCACTCTTTTTGCGATGACAATAGAATGAGACAACACGTGAATTTATGAAGCATTAAAATAATATGATGTTTCTTAGAGCGAATTTAATTATTGACAATTTCATTATCCATGTTAGCAAAAACATACGAAGACAAGGCAAAGCTATGAAATTGTTTATGTACATGCTATATAGGAAGAACACATGAGAATTTCAGCTCGAATTTCTGGCAAATGATACGCACGCAAGATAGCAACCAACGAAATTTATATTTAAACATTGACTATTAAGTATAAGAAATGAACATTTGGATCTGATATGAATATGTAATATATTGTTTGAATGCTTTTTTTAATTAATAATATGATGTAGATTTTATAAAGGACATAATTTTGAATTTTTTTGAGGTTATTTGAATTGTTTTATTTTATATGTTTTCTGTATTGCATGCTGTGTAACAGTAAAATATGTGATACTTTATTTATACTGAATGTGTAACATAACATCAAACACAAATGTACCATCTTATGTACACCATATTTAATGCAAATAAAGACTTCTGACTTAAAAGTCATAACGTCTTTTAGTTTTTGCTGTTTAACTAAAGGTAAACCCTGGCAAACTTAACATAAACCATGGACAACTGAACCGAGTAGTAATTTTACATACAAAAACTCTACTGCCTGAATTTATTTATAGTAAGTACGTACTTACTTTCAGGTTTTGCTGAAAATGTTTGCATCCTATACCAACATTTGAACATTTTATCATTTAATTAATAAATATAATAAGTAACATTTGTCTAATATATAAAATTCTCGTGTCGCGGTGTTTGCGGTTAAACTCCTCCGAAACGGCTCGACCGATTTACGTGAAATTTTGTGGGTAGGTCTGAGAATCGGACAACATCTATTTTTCTAAATGTTAAGGGTAATCCACCCCTAAATTTTTTTTTCAATTTTAGATATTTTTTTTAATATTTTTATTATACATTAAACAAAAAAAAATACAACCCTAAATTTTCACCCTCCCACCAACCCTTATTTTTTATGGCGGTATGAAGTTTGCTGGGTCAGCTAGTTGATATATAAAATACTTAGAATATTAGTTTCATCAATATTGTGATTAAATTATTATGAATTCTAAATATAAATAAACCACAAACGACTTAAATATTTAGTGAAATTGGTAATCTCAGATGGTTATATATTTCAAGTATATTTTACATATGAAATGATTTTATTCTTATGATTAATTGAGAAATTCGGAGATTTTGTGTGGTTTCGTTTGAAATTCGTGATTTCTCGAAAACCGGAAGTGCTACGTTACTCAAATCCGGTTTGTAGTCTTATCAGACTATTCTTAACTTATAACTTAAATATTCTCTTTATCTATCTCTTACGGTTTGGCCGCTGAAACAGCACCACAGACAGACGAACGGACTTGTCTAATAGATAAGAGATACCGTATATAATTTGTCGCACTATCCGTAAATGGAATGCTCTGCTCGCTCACGTGTCCCCTCCATCTGCTAGCAGCTGGGATCCTTTACAAGAGGCGTGAAGAAGCAACATGTAGGCTGGCAGGGTATTTTTTTTAATAATTCTGTTTTCTTCGCTTGATTACAATGGTCTGGGTTATTTGCTTTGTTTTTCTTCTATGTGTTTTTAATTGTTTTGTCAGACCCAGTCCCGGGGTGACGCTTTTCCATACGTCCCCGGGGGCTGGGGAGGCTTAGGATGACCAGTGGTGCAGGTAAAACTGCTGTATCAGCTATCTTCGCGTCTGGACTTCACCGTCACTTAACATCAGGTGGGGTGGAGTCATTTGTCGGACCTATCTATAAAAAAATATCATTATTATTATTATAAACTAGTGGCCCGCCGTCGCTTCGCTTCGGTGTAGAGCTGTAGTGTAAACTATATAGTTTTTGTTCTCAGGCTTGTGCTATAAAGAATGACTTTATTTATACAATTACACGTGTTATTGTGAGTCAACCATAAAAGATAGACATATGCTGTTGCAGGATATTTTTTAGACAATTTTATGTAGAATATTTCCGTCATACATGATTTCTATGTAACTTTAACCATTAAGGCTGCACACGCGACGGAAGCCTAAAAAATGGAGTAACTTCTCCCGTTTTCCCAACATTTCCCTTCACTACTCTGCTGCTATTAATTGTAGCGTGATGAAAAGTATACCATAACCTGCCCAGGAGTATGAAGAATAATTGTACTAAGTTTCGTTAAAATCCGTCGAGTAGTTTTTGTTTCTATAAGGAACATACACACAGACAGACAGACAGACAAAAATTTTACTGATTGCATTTTTGTCATCAGTATCGACCACTAATCACCGCCTGATAGTTATTTTTAAAATATATTTCATGTACAGAATTGACATCTCTACAGATTTATTATAAGTATAGATATTGATGCAAGCTAGGCAGTTAATTAATTATTATCCTTGCTGATGCTTTGATTATTATTTTGTGTTATATTGAGTTCTGAGAAATACAATAATAACTAACTCTAACAGCGCAAAAAAATCGAATTGGTTTTATGAAACTATAATGCAAGAGAAACTTTAAAGTGTTTTAGATCACCTAAAATTGGTAATTAAAAAAATGTCCTTGGTCGGCTGGGATTCGAACCCCTACCACCAGCATAGCAGTCGAGCTTTCCACTGAACGACTAATGCTTGATATAAGATCAATATTTTTCAAAAAAAATTATAAATGTAACGCACTATGCTAAAGATGAAAGAAAAATATCTGACGAAAAAGATTACCTTTAAAACACTTTAAGGGCAATATACTGTGCCACGTTTAAAGCAAATTAACTATCTATCGCTTTAGAAAATACATAAAGAAGACAAAGATGGTACTTTAAGCCATATATAGTGATTATCCGTACTGGAAGCCGCACTCACTGACCCACAATTACTGGCTGGAGGGCTGCAACTCTATAATCTCGATGAGAAACGGCTATCCAGTAATAAAGGTGGGTATTATTATCCATGCTACTATGGAAAATCAAAAAGTTAACTATATTTGTCTGGCTGTAAGATTTCATGGCTGAGCCACATACTGGTGTTGATTAAATTTTGTTATTGAAGTGGCTGAGCCACATACTGGTTTTGATTAATTTTTGTTATTGAAGTGGCTGAGCCACATACTGGTATTGATTAATTTTTGTTATTGAAGTGGCTGAGCCACATACTGGTTTTGATTATTTTTTGTTATTGAAGTGGCTGAGCCACATACTGGTATTGATTAATTTTTGTTATTGAAGTGACAACTTTTTATTGGAGGGCTTAAACCGCATCGTTAGGTAACGCGTTACGGCGCCAGTCTGTCTTCCCTTCGCCGCGTAAAGGAGATATACGCCGCAGCTTGCCCAGGTACCAGAGGGCTGACCCCAGACCCACGCCGTTCCCTCATCCATCAATCCTCACTATTACCCACCAATTCCCTATTCATCATCAGCCTATTAATGTCCCCACTGCTGGGGCACAGGCCTTCCCTATGGATGGAATAGGGAGATTGGGCCATGAGCCACCACGCGGGCCCAGTGCGGTTTTTCGGGTGTTCCTATTCCAAATTCCCTATTATCACCTATCAATACCCGCTATCACCTACCAATCCCCATATCACACTTGAATGCCTTCTCCTTCCAATCCCCCTTTTCACCCTTGAATCCCCTGTTTACCCTCGAATCGCTTTTCATCCTCGAATCCCGTTTTCACCTACAAATCTCCTGTGCTCAGAGAAAGTACATGAGAAAGTTGTTAAAAATAATTTTAACAACTTTCTGATATAGATACTGCTAAGACTGTATACTTTAGTTACTTGCATATGTGCCGAATTAGTTTAAGTCATCACTTCCGTCCCGAGACGCTCAAACTTTTTTATACGTGGTGCAACAAATAATACCTCTCTAACTGATGGTAAGTGTATGTGGAGTCCAGTCGCGAAGATAGATGATGCGGCAAAAATTGTGCCGCTTCAGCCATCCTCACCTGAAGCAGCTTCTAAAAATATCACTCGTGCCGTTACCTACCCTGACCTAATCTTCTACCCAGGGATCCCTGAACCCTATTCACCAATTGAAACACAACAAAACCAACCGTTAGTGTTATTTTACTGTAGTCAATTCAATTCAATTCGTTTATTGCAAATTACGGAATTGAGCCGTCAGGTAGGGTTTTTAAAAACTAAACTTTAAATTATAACTTTATTTATTTAAATGTTTTACAAAATTACTTATACTAATTGATCCCGATGATCCGGTCTTACAAACTATACGTCAAGATGCTTCCACGATTGAAGCTCAAGCAACTCCCAAAACTGTCCGAAGGTTTTACATTAACTAAATCTGTCTAATAAGCACTTTTCAACACGATTGCTCAATCGAGCCACCTGCACTTGGGAAACACATAATGTACGCGTGACGTATGAGTGACGTAGACGAGTCTTGTACTCGTAACACCTTCCCTCCTAGATGAGCAACTATTTGCGAAGATTGAGAGCAAATGTTGCGGCTTTTCTTTCTTCGATGGATGGTGTAGAACCCGCTGATGCCATTTCCATCTCTTGAGGCTGTGTAGATTTAACTCGCTGTTGGATCTTACGCCGTCTCAGGTAGTAAGCCACACTAATGAGTGCAAGTGCACTTAACAGTATGATGACGTATGTAGGTATCGTGGTGTGATATAAGCTGGATAAATCCACGGTGTTAATTCTAACAGGTGGGTCCATGAGTAATTGATGTTGAATATTGTGTAATTTGTTCAAATCAATTGTTGTGAAATTATAATGTGGTAAGTTTTTCTTCGAATTTGCTGACATCGGAGTCGAGTGTGGGAATGTCATTATTTCAACAGGTTGCCCACGAAATTTGTCATCAGTATTAACAATTGTGAATTCTGGTGTGTGAATGCTGCAATTTCGGGGAATCGTTGCGAAGTAGCTTCCTTTTAACAGATGATATTTTTCTTGTCCGCATGATATTTTTACTTTGATTTTGTTAGGTAATGATAAAATATAATGTTGACTGTCCAATTCTAGTAGTGCTTCCTTCAGGAGTGATATGGATGTAGGATGGCACTCTCCTGTATTCTGATGATAAATGAGATTGAAGACGCAGTCACTGCGTGTTCGGGTTTGATGGTTAAGCTGCTGCTTGCATATGTACCAGGTGTCGATCTTCGGGCATTCAGCCTCCATGTACGCAAATTCCTGGGAATTGGATGCCATGTATGGGAATGGTGGAAGGATAATTTCTGAGTTTTTATTAGGAACAGGACAGAGTCTATAAAGGTCATATGTTTCTAGAGACATTATAGGAAACTTCAAGACAATTACAATTTTCTTATCAATAAAATATGATCCTAAGGTAATTAGATCGTAATAAAACCTAACATCTAAGTTTAGTAACGCATTGGGATTATATAGATTTTTAAGCTGTGTTAACATATTTTTTAAATCACTTATATATAGTATAGAATGGTGCATTACGTTTGTGCGACTAAAAGCTAAAATATTACCTAATCTACTTATTTCAGATGAGAGTTCCAGAATATTTTCCGTAAGTATGCTAAATAATTGGGAAATCTGTGTAAATTGATACATCTGTTCTTTTTCAGTTACAGATGTATTACTTATTGAAATTATTGCTTTTTCTAATTTTCTTTGATTTGAAGAGATATTATTTAAAATTTGAGTTTGTTGGATGGTCATTTCTTTATATAAACTAATATGCTTATTAAAACTATCCGAAAGGTCTTTGTCATTGTTTTGCAATATTTTAAGAGCATTCTCGAATCTCAGAGCATCCTCGTTATCGAGGTTACCCGATATACTTTTAATGAAAGTTCCTAGCGGGTTAAAAAGTCTTCTTTTAAGCCTTTTTGGTTCAAAGGTTTCTAATTCTAGTGAAGTTTTATTAAGTTTGCCGAATAAATGCAATATTTGATATTTAAATAGAGCAAAATGTCTATTGGATACCCTATTGGATAGATCAGTTAGTTGAGTCTGTAGTGAGTCAATCTGTTGTTGGATTTCGTCAAGGTCAATTTCTTGGAGGAAGGTATGGTCATGTGATACAATTTTCGTTGAACCAAGTTTAAAGGGGAGAAGTCCAGGTCCGTCGGAGAGGTCATCAAGTCGGATCATGTTTTGTGTTAGTGGACCTGCTTGTGCTCGGTCCAGGTCCATGAGTAAGGGGATCCTGTAACAACGTAACCTCATTATTTTTCTTTTCTCGTTTAAGTCTAGTCTTGGCAACTGGGCCTCGTTTTCTGGATGTGTAAATATGTATTGGCAGATTAGTAACAACCTTATCATGCGTATAGCGGGCTGCAGTTTTCTGCCTACTAGCAGCTGGGTTTTTAATGTAAACTGTTTGATCTTGATTATACTGAATTTCTGGTTCGCGATCTAAGTTACGGCGCTCCATAATAGCAGTACGCTCGGCGTATGACGTGTCATGTATAATGTTATATACTGTGTCCATTTTACTACGATGTTCTTGTAAGTATTGTTGTAAAAGTCGTTCCGATAAATTTAAGTCTGTCGGGTTTCTGGGGTCAAAGTGTCCAGTTATGAGGTCAAATGGTCTGCACTTTGTTAGGCTGTGGATGGAGCTGTTATACGCGATGATTGCGTATGGTATTAAATTTTGTGTAGGCTCATTTTTGTGTTGTAATTTTAATAAACGAATATGTTCCAAGAGGGTGCTATGGAAACGTTCTATCATTCCATTTTCATTAGGAGCGTGAGCTGCTATTTTATGATGCTGCACCTGATGTAACTTTAAAAATTCGCTCACTACCTGATTCACAAATTCTGTACCCTGGTCTGTGACTAGGCGCATAGGAAATCCGTGATGAGTCGAAAACGTTAAGAGTGCTTTAATTATATTTGGGGCTGTGCAATCTGGTAATCGGTACACTTGAGCATATTTAGAGAAAGAGTCTATAATTGTAAGATATTTATCCTGTTCTATGGTGAGTACATCCACATGTGCTACCTGGTATGGTTTATACGTTGGAGGTACAATTTGAAACTGAGGTTGCAAAGGGTCGCGATCATATTTAGCGCGATTGCATATGTCACATTGATTTATATATTTTGTTATACTGTCTTTTAATTTTGGCCAAAAATAACGTTGAGATAATGCTAAATGTGTCTCATTTATACCTCTATGGTTGGTTTTTCCTTCATGGTACTTTAATATTAAATCTTGTTGGTTAAGAAAATCACAAATATCTTGAATTTCATTTTTGACAAGGACCAGGTTGGCTGCGGCATTTTTAAAGGTTTTTTGTAGAATGGGTACAATATCGTACATTTTATTGAGAGGCTGTACGAGGATTGCTGTGCGCAATTTGGGATCAATGTGATTTTTTACGACAGATATAATATCTTCTTCTAGGTTGTTTTCCGAAATTTGAACTATTGATTTTCTGTATGTCTCAAATGGTACTGTCGTTTTTGGTCTAGCATTACAAGGGTTAGTGTTAACTTTTATGATTAACTGTCTTTTGAATTTATTTAGGGGTTCTTCTGATACTGGTAGTTCGAGTATGGGATGTTCAACACTAGTGTGATTTGTGTCTTCTTCAAAGCCCGGTAGGAAAGGTAAATTATCGTAATTATCGGGTGGTGGACTAGAAAGTGGTCTCATGCTCGGTGCTGTGTCAGTTGAAGATTGGCTGATGATGGGCCTATCATCGGGAGCAGTGATTGTTGAGGATGACGAATCACTAATTTGAATGATTGATGGTGATGATGAGGAGTCGCTGATGTTAACCACCACTGAATCTAACTCTTCGTTATGAATTTCAACGCGGGACAGTGCATCTGCGTTAGTATTTGCTTTGCCTTTTTTGTAAATTATGGTAAAGTTATATTCTGCCAATTTTAGTCGCCATCGAGTAAGACGAGAATTAGGTTCTCTTAAATTAAGAAGCCATTGAAGAGGCTTGTGGTCTGTGATAATTTTGAATTTGCGGCCAAATAAGTAAGGTCTAAAGTATTTCGTTGCCCAGACTATTGCAAGCAATTCCTTTTCGATGGTGGAGTAATTCAGTTCGGTGTCGTTAAGGGTTCTGGATGCATAAGCGACTGGTCTGTCTGAGCCAATGGGGCCTTGTGACAAAACGGCTCCTAGGGCGACGTTTGAGGCATCCGTAGTCAAAATAAAATCTTTAGATAGGTCTGGATACTGAAGAATGGGGTCGTTCATTAGTAAAGTCTTGCAATGTTCGAAACATTTCACATAGTCAGGGGTCAGTAAAATTTTAGAACCTTTTTTAAGGCACGTTGTAAGGGGTTTTGTCAAACGAGCAAAATCCGGGATAAAACGTCTGTAGTACCCGATAAGTCCTAAGAATCCCTTTATTTGCTTAGTGGTTTTCGGGATGGGGTATTTCAAAATCGCTGCAATTTTGTCAGGGTTGGGTTTAACGCCTTGGGTTGTAATAATGTGTCCTAAATATGGAGTTTCATGTTTAAAAAATTCGGACTTGTCCATTTGGACTTTAAAATTTGAGTCTCGAAGCCTATCAAAGATTTTACGTAGGTTTATCACGTGTTCTTGTAGAGAAGTTGAGAATACTAGAATGTCATCTAAATAGACAACGCAAATAACGTTCTGTAAGCCTCTTAGCACGTTGTCCATAACGCGCTGGAAAGTGGACGGACTATTTTTGAGTCCCATGGGCATTCTTAAAAATTCAAAGTGTCCCTGGCCGTCTGCAACACTAAAACCGGTTTTGTGAATGTCGTCAGGGTGCATTTCCACTTGATAAAAGCCACTGGCAAGATCAAGAGTGGAAAAATATTGGCATTTACCTAGCTTGTCTAGGATGTCAGTCAAGTTGGGAATGGGGTACTTATCGTCCACAGTCTTTTCGTTGAGTTTTCTAAAGTCAACTACTAGTCTCCATTTAGTTTTGCCCGAGGCATCTGCTTTTTTAGGGACAATCCAAATAGGCGCGCTCCAGGCTGAAGTAGAAGGTCGTATGATACCTTGGTCAAGCATTTTTTTAATTTGTGTTCGAACTTCTTGCCTATGCACAAAGGGATATCTGTAGGTTTTACTATAAACGGGAATTTCGTCAGTGGTTGTTATTCGATGCTTAATTTTGTTTGTGAATGTCAAGGGTTCGTCATCGAGATAAAATATGTCGGAATATTCTCTACATAATGCAAGTAAATTGGCTTTCTCCTCGGCATTCATATGACCCGTTCGTAACCGCGAAGAAATTTCCTGGAATCTCACGGGGTCGTGAGTCATACAGTTCATTGTGTCGGCTAAGTCAGTTTGTTCATTAAACACGTGCACCTGCAGAGGTTCTGATAAAGAAAAAGTAATATCATTTTCAGATGGATTTAGAATTTCTATATAAGCCTGACTGTTTTGAGCGAACGAAAAACAGTCCGTGATATTGCAACCACATATGGTTTGGGATTTAACACAAATATCGCCTTCAGAAATATTAGTTGGAACCTTAACAATCTGAGTTGATTGCGCGGGAATAACGGTCTCAAATAAATTAACGCTTGTAGAATTGTACATTAAGATTGGATTTTCTGCATATTGTGTCTTTAATACGTGAGAGCTGAGGTCAATTTTGGATTGCCACTGTTCTAGAAGATCTAGGCCAATTAAACCATCGAAATATTCGTGAAATCGGTAGACAAAAAGTTTTATAGGGTTTTGGTCATTAAATTCGGGAAAACAAGGTATGGTGACTGAATAGTCATTTCGAGTCGTAGCGTGTATGTTCGTGACGATAAAAGGGTCGTAATTTAATTCGAAGTTTGAAAAAAAAATTCTCACCGCTTCAGGGCTAATAAAAGATTGATTAGCGCCGGTGTCTATGAGAAGCTTTAAAGGAGGATCATAAATTTGAATAAACGGTAGCTGTCTTTGATTTTGGAGATGTAACTCTATTCTGGGGATGTCTGATCCGGAGTCAACTGAAAATTTCCTTGGTCATCATAGTCCACTGTTGTGTCAGTCATTTGCTCATTGTAGTTTTCAGCTTCTAATGCGTATGCCTGCTGGTCATAGTCAAGGTCGGTATTGTAAAAAGTTTCAGGGTCAAGGAATTCGTTGAAGTTTATTTGTGGTGAGTGCGTATTTTGATGAGTGGGGGGTAATACTCGAGCAACTGGATGGCTAATGCCGCTCATAGGCTTAGGAAAGTTTTGATAGTTCTGTGCAAGATTTCCTCGAGGGGGGATTCGGAAACTAGTGGACATGTTAGAACGCGGCAAGGCTCTCATCATCTGTTGAGTCCTTGAAGGTCCTTGTTGATATGTAAAATTATTGTGTGCGGGGGTAGGCCTAAAGCTGTTATTAGAAGAAATATTTTTCGGTACAAAATTATTAGCAAAATTGTTAGGGAAAGTGTCTTGTTGCATGAAAGGGTATTTAAAAGGTTTAAATTGACGTGTAGGCATTCCAGAATTGAATTGTCTCGGAGGCATAAGTGAGTCATGCGAATTAAAAGGTGAGTAATTAAACGGGGCATTGTTAATCGATTTCTTAGAAATTAGCGGGTTACTGGCTTTAGATTGTAAGTATAAGACGTTTAATTCTTCCTGAGCAAATTCCAAGGCCTTTTCTAGCGAGTCGGGGCGCATGCACCTGACACGTGAGCCTAAAGGCTCGGCTAGGCCTCTGGTATATGTTTGAAGAGCTAATTTTTTGTAAAGTTCACGTTTAGCCTCAACTGTTGTTTTAATTTGTTCGTGTAATTCTACATAAGTCATAATTATACTAAGTAAATTTTGAACTCGCGGCAAAAAATATTTGCGGTGTATCGGAACCTTGAGTTAACATAGATAAATCGGTGTATAGGGCGGACTCGTCTCTGTGATCCGAAAAGCTGTTAATTAGCGCATTTCTTATGCCATTCCAGTCCTGGGGGATGCCATTTGTTGCTAATGTTTTAGCAGCAGGCCCGGTTATTTTATTTAAAATTCCATTAATTAAAGCGTAATTATTTAGTTCATTTCCCGGAGCTGGATTAACATATGTTAAAATCAGTTGGTCGCAAATGTTCAAAAATCTAATTAAAATGTTCGAATTTCCATCAAACTCAGGGACTAGTCTTAAAGATTTCCAAATCCTTTCTGTCATATCGTTTGAATAAGCTACAGATTGTTGTTCGGTCGCCATTTCTTCTTCTATGCTTTCTAATGTAGATAATTCGATTTCGCGATGAAACCTTAATTCTCTAGAATTAGGACGAATACTGCGCCGCAGATTCGGTCCTATATCTCTACTTTTCTTTGGAAAAAAAATCTTGAAAACTTTCTAAACTATTAAAAGAAAACTTAATTAATTTACTTATTAAGTCCTACGGGAGACAGGAAAGGGGCCGCTGTCAGCCAATAGGAATAACTAGCAATCTTTCTAACTATAAAAAAAATTAATTTACTTATTACGTCCTACGGGAGACAGGAAAGGGGCCGCTGTCAACCAATAGGAATATCTAGAAATCTTTCTAACTATTAAAACAAACTTATTTAATTAACTTATTACGTCCTACGGGAGACAGGAAAGGGGCCGCTGGCAACCAATAGGAATACGTAACTTATATAATAAAACTCACAGGAGCAGGATGCTTAGCTTAGTGTGGTGATGGGCCATCGATTTTTGGATTAGCGCCGGTTTTCGAAGTTGATTCTTCTTTCCCGTCTGACGACTGCTTCGCGTAGATTCGTAGAGATAGTCGACACGCCGACGACACGACTATCAGGCTTATCGAAGTATGATGCTCGCACTGACTCGACTATCCTACCGACTGCGCCAATTACGGAATTGAGCCGTCAGGTAGGGTTTTTAAAAACTAAACTTTAAATTATAACTTTATTTATTTAAATGTTTTACAAAATTACTTATACTAATTGATCCCGATGATCCGGTCTTACAAACTATACGTCAAGATGCTTCCACGATTGAAGCTCAAGCAACTCCCAAAACTGTCCGAAGGTTTTACATTAACTAAATCTGTCTAATAAGCACTTTTCAACACGATTGCTCAATCGAGCCACCTGCACTTGGGAAACACATAATGTACGCGTGACGTATGAGTGACGTAGACGAGTCTTGTACTCGTAACATGCATATCCACAATGTACAAAAAGATGTTAAATACATGTTATGACAAAATACGATCATTATGGACCCTTTCGGGCTCGCAACTAAATGAGAGATAGAAGAGAGGAGTTCCATTCAAATTTCTATGTTAGTTTACAGATAAAAAGAGTTAGGTACTGAATGTCACTATTATATAAGTTGTCACTACACACCACCACACGACACCAGTGGTGTCGATTCTGGCGTGATTCTCTTTAAAACTAAATTTAACATCAATCTCTCCTTTTCATTCCGTATAGAGAATGACAAGGACACACTGTTGTCAAATTTAAGTTTAGGTTTAGAGAATCGTGTCGGAATTGACACCACTATTTATATAAGTTAAGATAAAATTCATTCAAACTATATAAATAAATAATTAATAGGCAGATAATATTTAATAACAAAAAAATGCTATCCTTTAATGTCAAGTTGAATCATATTTATGTAAGTATGTTTCTGTGTATGTATAATTGTATAAGTATGTCATTTATGTGTAGGTATCATTTTATTGTCATTTTGTACATGATAGTCGCTATTTTTACTTAAGATTGTCATTCAAATAATCATTAATACTATAGTAACACTTCTCTATTAATAACAGTTTAATTGTTTTATAAATAGAATGTCATTAGTTTCGTTTCTTAATGTCTCTGGTAAATGGTTATATATGATTATAGAAAAGTTGAAGGTACTTGTTAAGTTTAGCTTGAGGCGTGAATTTGGCAGTACTAATTTGTTTTTACACGGCAAGGAATATTTCATATATAAATTCTCTCGTTTAGTATATAATTGGCTATTTTTCTGAATAAATTTGCATATCTCTAGTATGTCTTCTGTAAGGTGGAACTTGCTTCCCTAAACGGGCGCTCCAATACGAGCGGCAATACCGCTTGGCCCTCTCTTAAATTTAGCTTCTTTGGTATGAAAATATCTGTACCTTGGAGAAGCACATAACCATATGTTTGTAGATTTAAAATACAAACTTTGATCTCCTAGGCCTAAACGAAGTTTGTATAAGAAAGCAATTATCATATACAGACAAGGTCACGGGCAAACGACAGTATTATTTAGTGGAGATAGCTACTTCAACAGATTTGAACTTCTAGCACCAGTTATGCATGTATTTGAGTAGGTAAAATGTTTCTAATCTAATATATAAAATTCTCGTGTCGCGGTGTTTGTGGTTAAACTCCTCTGAAACGGCTTTCCCAATTCTCATGAAATTTTGTGTGCATATTGGGTAGGTTTGAGAATCGGACAACATCTATTTTTCATCCCCCTAAATGTTAAGGGTAATCCACCCCTAATTTTTTTTTTCAATTTTAGATTTTTTTTTTAATTTTTTATGATATATCATACAAAAATACATACAACCCTAAATTTTCACCTTTCTACCACCAACCCCTATTTTTTTAGGGCGGTACGAAGTTCGCTGGGACAGCTAGTATATTTATAGATATGACCACGGACCTGATATGACTATTAGATATAACTGACTGCGCTTAATAATAATTTTGTTGAAATCTGATTAGTTCTAAACTAAGTGCTTTGGGGGAGCTTCTGGATTTCATTAGGGAGAATTAACTTGTGATTTATGTTAATGACTTATTTTGTAAAATACTAAATTTATACCATAGATAAATGATTAGTCGCGTGAAGCGAGACCAATCATTCATCTATGATTTATACTCATCATCATCATCGGCCTATTAATGTCCCCACTGCTTGGGCACAGGCCTTCCCTATGGATGGAATAGGGAGATTGGGCCATGACCCACCACGCGGGCCCAATAATAAATAATAATAATAAATATTTCCGACACTCACACCAATTAGCCTAGCCCCAAAGTAAGCACTATAAGGCTTGTGTTATGGGATGCTAGCGTAACGGATAGAATACATATACAGTACATATATAAGTATATTTATATAAATACATATTAAACATCCATGACTGGAGTACAAATGCTCGTATTCATCACACAAACATCTGCCCCCACCGGGATTCGAACCCGGGACCTCTCAAGTCGGCGACAGCCATGAAACCCGGCGTACAAACCACTCGGCCACGGAGGTCGTCACGGAGGCCAATGCGGAAAGGTGGGTGCTAACGACTGCAGATGCAACCGGGACCAACAGCTAAAACTTGCCTTCCGAAGCACGGAGGAGCTCGAGATAGTAAATTTTTGGTCACCCATCCAATGACCGACCACTGCGAAAGTTGCTTAACTTCAACGATCGCAGCCGAACGCGCTAACCACTTGCGCCATCGAGCTCCTCATGACGATTTATACTATACATTTGCAAATAAGTCAATTGAATTCGGTGAAAAATAAATAATGACAATTTTAAACCATTTTGATATAATTAGAGACTGTTCTCTGTATCGTGTTTTTACTCGTGTGTAATGCTAATTGGTGAAGTTTAAATTAATTAAACACCAATTGCGCGTGAACCCAAACATTATATTTTTATGACACTACAAACATCAAACACAACATGACAAGTCTTAGTCATAAGTACATTTAAAAAGAGTACAATAAATTCCCAATGAATATCCTAACAGAGACCAATAGTAATTATCATAAACTAATAGTTATCCAGGAAATTTTATTTCCATTTCAGGCTAAAGTAGCGATTTAATACGCTCTCAGTAAAATATACTGAGACCACTGAGACGCAAATAAATGGTTAGAAGGACAAATCGCTTGGCAATAAAGTGAAACTAAAACTTAATATAATATAATAGCTTTTGCACATAGCAAAGTCTATAGTATTAGACACGTTGCCTACTCACTTTGTTTATTCTCCTAGTTAGTGATAACTGACATGAGTGATTTGAAATTATCCCTACACAAGGATATTTTTAATAGCAAACAGTTTTTACCTTATGATATAACATTTAACTGCTAGATGTTTAAATCTAAAGAAAAGTTTACTAGAAAAAAACCTTTTTACCTTGTCTGATGGTAACTAGCCACCAAGACTATTAAAAATAACGAAGATGTAAGCGAAAACTATCTCAGATAAGATCGTCATGATCATATTGCTGAATTGTAACAAAATCTAAGTAAGAGGCGATCAGTGTTAGGGGCTATAACGAAGCCTATTTGCCCTCACACTAGGCTTGTTGAAAATATATCGATATTTTTTGTTCGATATATCGATGTTTTTTGCCGATATATTTTGATTCGATATATCGATACATCGATACAAAATAACCAATATCGAAATTCGTATCAAAAACGATATTTTTTTAATTATTAGCGGCATATCACGATCTATCTAAATTCGAATCTGGAAAAATCGTAACTGGATCTCAGATTAATGATATTCAACATATCTATGATCTGTGCTGTATTTAGTATTGTCTATGTCATCATTCGAAAATAGGGTCTATTTTTAGGGTGATAATTTTCGTTCCATAATTATTCCGCGTGTCATATTTCGTGAGCTACTGTCCGATATTTTTGGGAAAATTGGTCCGATATATCGATGTTTTTTTCGCGATATATCGAAGCCGATATTGATATTTTTTAAAAGATCGATATTTTTTTCAACTTTCGACATCCCTACCTCACACCGTTCAAGCAACTTCCACGTTATCGCGAACTAAAAGCTCTCGTTGAAAGCGAATTAAATACGGGTATCGCGAACTATGTTAACAGGAGCAACATTTGTCTAACAATGGAGTGAAGTTATTGTCTCATGGTACGCAAATGTTTGTACCCATTGTTCCACCGTGGTAACATCAAGGGATTGCCCTTTTGAACTCGAACAATGATCTATCTTTCAAAGTTTATAATCTGTCACGGACGTGTGTGTGTGTCGACTTTTGAAACTATTAACCGTGCCATGTGCGAAAACATCACAGACGCGAATATGTCACGGACAGTTGCTACCACTGTGTACTTCTGTATGCTAAATTGTACTTGATAATTACGGTATACACCGTGTTCCTGAGGTTATACACTAACTTTGGCATGTTGTTCAGACTATAAAAATTGATAATTTTTTACTATGGACACTTTTATGAATTCCAATTCCTTTAACATTTTTTATTTTCATACAAACAAAATGCTTAGATGTAATTTATCTAATATGAATTACTCTTTACCTGAGCTGGCAGCGTCGCATTTGAAACTTCGGTTCACATGTCCACATAAACTTTTTGAAACTTTTCTTGACGTCAACAATGTTTTTTAAAATTTTGACTTTTGAAACTTTGACTTAATGACCATTGATAAAGAGTTGATAGTTTGATAGTTTTGGTTGGAAAATGTGGCAACATCTCACAGATAAGGCTCTTTCTCACTGCACAACACAATTAAATTGGTTAAACATAAATTACTAATAACTTAAAAACTATGCTATTTAAACTACTACTTTCTTTGTACGATATGTTTAACAAGAGCTATAGACGTATTATTCAAAGTTAATGTATACTAACAAACCAGTGAACCAAATGTTCACCAAAAAAAAATGTATTTAATTAATTGAGAACTTCGGAGATTTTGTGTGGTTTCGTTTGAAATAGAAATCACGTGATTTCTCGAAAACCGGAAGTGCTACGTTACTCACATCCGGTTTGTAGTCTTATCAGACTATTCTTAACTTATAACTTAAACATTCTCTATATCTATCTCTTACGGTTTGGCCGCAGAAACAGCACCACGGACGGACGGACGGACTTGTCTATTAGATAAGAGATCCTCAGGAACACGTTGTATATGTATAATGAGGTTTTGATAAAAACTGTTAACCGTGCATGAGATGCCGAAAAAGGATCTCAAGAATTAACAAGTATAATTTGTATTCATATGTTTCAACTTTTGTTTGAATGAATTCAATAAATTATTTGTTTATTATAGATATTCTTTTCTATAAGTACTCTCTCATTATGGTAAATACCTATTGTCTACCTTTCCCCTAAGTTCATTTTTTATTGAAACTTATCAAAAAATTGCGTGCACAGTTTATTAGAACTATATTTCTTTTATCTTAACAGCTGCAGTTATTTTTTGTAAAATGACAAGGAAATGTCTTATAGCATATAGTATTATTTATATTTATACTCAACTAGCTGCCCGCCCTCGCTTCGCTTCGGTGTAGAGCTGAAGTGTAGACTACAGTTTTTGTTCTCAGACTTGTATTATACACAATGACATTCTTCTATGATTCTTCTTATACCTGCATGCAAAGTCTCAGCCCGATCGGTTTAAAATTGACATTTGGTTTAAAATTCCATATTTTATCCCCTTGGGGGTAGAATTGATCTTCTTATGATTCTTCTTATACCATCAAAATCCATTCTTAGCGGATGCCTACGTCATAACATCTACCTGCATGCCAAATTTCAGCCCGATCCGTCCAGTGGTTTGGGCTTTGCGTTGATAGATCACTATGTCAGTCACTCACCTTTGAGTTTTATATATAGATATATTTCGATGGGATTCTAAAATTAGACACGAATTAGTTATATTTTTGCACCGTTTCTATGTTTAAATTCTGAACAAAGAATGTTGTTGTTATTGTTATTATCGGTAATCATTTTGTATTGATTTACATTTTATCGTAACAAATTCAATAAACTTTTCTCACAGTTAACGATATTTCATAAACAATTCGCACGCTTAAAGGAATTCTGAACTATTAGTTCTTAGTTCAACGTTGAATAACGTACAATATTGAGGTGTTTGCATATTTTTTTGTTTATTAGATATGTGTCTAATTTTAAAGTAAGGTGTTAATGACAGCGATATTTATGAAGCTATGTGAATAGAATAATACTAGCAAACCAGTGAACCAAATGTTCACCAAAATCTGATTAAAAAAAATGTATTTAATTAATTGAGAACTTCGGAGATTTTGTGTGGTTTCGTTTGAAATTCGTGATTTATCGAAAACCGGAAGTGCTACGTTACTCAAATCCGGTTTGTAGTCTTATCGGACTATTCTTAACTTATAACTTAAATATTCTCTTTATCTATCTCTTACGGTTTGGCCGCTGAAACAGCACCACAGACAGACGGACGGACTTGTCTAATAGATAAGAGATAGATCGCTTTAGGACAACTTTTTGTCTGTATGTCTTAAGTACTAATAGGTCAGTATCCCTTGAAGCGTGCGAATTGCTGAGTTAACTAATTTTTGTAAGGAATACTTCTTCAAAACTCAACACACAAAGGAAATTTCAAGAATAAAAATATAACCAAGGAAGCAGTTTGCGATAAAGAACACTGTAGAGAGACTGTAGAAAAATCAGTGTCACTTGAAGGCCGGGCGGCACAATGGCTTAGGTTTATTTTAGTATTATTGCGGTATCATTCCACTGTTGCAGCACCTGCGCTTGATACCGTTAAGTTGGAAACATACGGGAGGGACGGTTGGTTAAGAGCCGTTTACAAAATTGCGCCGCTGCAATACTGATCGGCGCGTAGGTAGATTTGCACTAGTATATATTGCATTTTACGGGTGATTTTTCGAGTCTTATAAAATAATTATTAATATATATATATATATAATATTACCAACACTCATACCAATTAGCCTAGCCCCAAAGTAAGCACTGTAAGGCTTGTGTTATGGGATACTAGGGTAACGGTTAGAATACATATACAGTACATATATGAGTATATTTATATAGAAATACATATTAAACATCCATGACTGGAGTACAAATGCTCGTATTCATCACACAAACATCTGCCCCCACCGGGACTCGAACCCGGGACCTCTTGAGTCGGCGACACCTCGAAACCCGGCGTACAAACCACTCGGCCACGGAGGTCGTCCTAATGAACTTATTGTAAAAATATGTCCATATTTCAGTAGGTCAATGATGGTACGGTGGTGACGGGTCGCGATAGAGGTCGAGTAATAAGGCTCATTTTAGAATGAGCCGCATTACTCGACCTCTATCGTGACCCGGGGTGCTCTGGCAAATTCTATCTCTAGCATTTTCGCGGTATATATATTGACAGTATAAATATAAATAATAATATAAGTGTACCTCAGCGAGATTTCGTCGCGTATGTTTCGCGGTAAATCCGCTCTGGCTTGTGAGGCATCCCCTGCAGCATCCCACGCACTACAAACATATGCCAGGGATTTCAGCCTTTCCAAACTAAGGCAGTATGTGGACTTCACGGCTATTTGCTACAGAACTTAGCTTCTCGTATAATTTCAGCAACAAAAGTACTGAACTGGCTTTTTCGCCTTGTCTAGTTTTTAACAAACAATGCAAGGTATTTGTCAGATATCGGAAATAATATTTAATGATTTAATTTGTAGAAATTTGGTTATAGTCTTATAAACTAAGGGTTTATAAGTTTCTTCGTGTCTGTGCCATATCTTTGAGTTTGTTTGCTCATCATCATCAGCATTCAGTTCCACTGCAGGCATACAGACTTTCCCTATGGATGGAAAATGGAGAATAAGCCAGGACCAGCCAAGTGCAGCTAGTTTTCAGCCCTATTTAATCACTAATCTGCAATCTAAAGCAGTGGATTCAGGTTCAATGCCTCGGAGCTACATAATCAAAATCATTTATTTATTTAGTTTAGGCTGTCACAAGCACTCATGAATGTCTAGAAGCTATGCCATCGGTTTTAAAATCTACAGCGGGAGATTTTGTACTGAGAAGAACCGGCAAGAAACTCAGCAAGGGCTATTTCTACAATTCTAACAGCATCAGTGCAGTGTCCTATCCGACCTCATATGGACCGAAAATAAACCCTCTCTCTTAATCTATATTGTTACGTGTCGGGGTGGGGTTCGAAATTATATGCCAGTTCACGCTTGACAGTTCTTTATTCACCACACAGTTCACACAATTAACACACAATGTTAATTACAAATCACTCACTAAACACTGTATTTCACTATACAAGTCTCCAAACAATCTCACTTGAACACTTTTGTTGCACTTTGATCGCCTTTGGATTCGCTCCGAAATCGCTGTTGAAACTCATCTGTCTCTGCGCGGCGCCAATCGCGCTTATATACGCCGATCGACGCATTCTAGAAAGTACCTGTTAAATTGAGAATTACCTAGCACCCGCGAGTACGAAATACCTACTTATGCCTACGCAGGTAACGCGCATAACTTGTAAACAAGTGCAGATGTCGTTGCACTTTCTCCCTTACGTCGCACTGCATAAGGCTCATTTCAGAATGAGCCGCATTACTCGACCTCTATCGCGACCTGCGGTGATCTGGCAAATTAGATCTCTGGCACTTTTGCGGTTACGTTTCGGTAGCGTTTGTGACAATATATATAAAACTCAAAGGTGACTGACTGACATAGTGATCTATCAACGCACAGCCCAAACCACTGAACGGATCGGGCTGAAATTTGGCATGCAGGTAGATGTTATGACGTAAGCATCCGCTAAGAAAGGATTTTGATCAATTCTACCCCCAGGGGGATAAAATAGGGAATGAAAGTTTGTATGAAACTTTGTCAATTTTAAACCGATCGGGCTGAGACTTTGCATGCAGATATAAGAAGAATCATAGATGAATATCATTGTGTATAATACAAGCCTGAGTACAAAAACTGTAGTCTACACTTCAGCTCTACACCTAAGCGAAGCGAGGGCGGGCCGCTAGTAAAGTATAATTTTGTAGTATGAAGGTACATAGTCTATGTCTGATGTTCTAGAGTAGGGGGGTAACGCAGAGTAATACAAATGTAATTAACATATAAAAAAATAGTATAAAAAGGGTAAGAACCAAGAATACGTAGATTTTAAATAATGTACTCAAAAAAAACTTAAGCCTCTTCTCTCCCAATATATTTATTTTAATTCAATATTTCATGGCATTCACTGTGGTAAATTTTCAAAGTAATGTGAAACTAATACAAAGCCATTTTAAAATATGTTACCGCGTAAAAAAATATTAAGTGAGAGTGGAAAGAGGAAAATATCTGAACGAAATGTAGGTATTTATGTGAAAAAAAAAATACTTCACACTAAGAACTTACCAAGTTATACTGAAATACTTTAGAGGTAATTAATAGATACATTTTAATTTACAAAAATAAATACTGAACCACTACAGCGTATTCCCTTGCAATGTACGGAACTTTAATTAACTGTTAAAGTACAAATTTTGGTCACCCATCCTATGAATGCACTAACCACTAGGTGCAATTCTTCCTTATATTTTAATTCATTTCTTATAATACAATGAAAGGTTTAAGACAATCCTAGCCTATCCTAATATTCGTGCTTATTTCAATTTTACATATTAAATTTGTGTTAGATATTTATGAGTAAATTAGCTTAAGCTATGTTATACCAATACGACAAGCACATAATACAAGATGCGAATTTAGATTACTTCCTATTCGCTATTAAGCAAACAATGAATTTTATTCAAACGGCATAAACTCCGCCATATTGTTTATCCCACGAGGGAACAATGTTGCCTTTAAACGGATGTAGTGCGAACAGTTAAAAGTTTTGAAATGGCTTCAGTTGCTTCATAGATCGACTTTATCCGCATGTCTATCGATTTATTCTTAGGGGAATTGGATTCTTGTTGTGTTAACTTTTCTCGCGATTTCAAACACCATTTTCATTGTGCATTCATGAAAGTCGAGCTATTTGGCGATTATTTTTATCTTCGACAAAAAGTGTTTGTGCTTTGAATTTAAACTCTTTATTTATTTCTCTGTGATGTAATTTTTGTTTGTATGTAAGTACATATTATGTTACGTCACTTACCAAACTTTGATCCGCTTGTCTTTGTTATTTTTTGGTTGTTTGACAAAAGGATTTTTATTTTGTTTTGTTTTTTTATCAAATTTACTGATTACCTGTTTTTTAGTTAATAAGATGTTTTTTGTTAAAGACATTAATGTTAATAACCATCTATATTGGTAAATCAAAACAAGATATAGGCCAGTAACGAATGTAGAAAAACAAGAGATTTCCTGTAAAATCGTCAGACCTGGCAACACTGACGATAATTGTAAAAAGAATTAAACATACATCACGGTTCTTAAGTTCATTCGATTCCTAAGTGTTCATCAATCGCACTATGCATTGTTTCTTGTTACTTGGCCGTTATTTACCGTAAATCATCATCATCGTCACCCATTGAATGTCTTTCACAGGTCTTGACTCCCTTTTATGTTTCTTTTGCTACATAACAATCATGATCTCTCCGCGACATTTTCGCGTAACCTACTAACACTGTACACAATGGATGCGTTTGATCACTAATTTGGAACATCCAAAAAGGATTCCAGTTTTGAAGAACTAATTACGGCTCAGGCTGGATCGGTTTTATTTGAATCGTGCGAGTCGAGTGGGACGCCAGCGTAGCGAATGAGATTTTTCTGAGAGCGGGATCTTAATGAGCGCTCTCGTGTACAAAGCGAGGTACAACAGCGGTGCGGCTCACGGGTCCCGTTGTCTTTGATATCTGAACCGAATTCGGCTAAATGTCGAGATTTTAAAATCTGAAGTGGAAATCTGAGTGGGGCTTACACAGTGGTTTTGTCATTGCCTACTTACCTTTTGAGCTTCTTTTATTTTATGGTTTCCAACTATTAAAATTGTTATGTGAGAATTTGTGTGACAAAGTTGTGAATTGAGTGTTTATGTCACATTGGATTTATTTCACAAGCCGCAGCTGTATAAACTATGTTTTGTAATTGTTTGCAATGTCCTACAGATGAATGACTTTAATTTTAATTATATATATAATGCTGCAGTTTAGTATAGGTGGTTATGAGTAGTCATGCTCTCTTAAAAGTCTCTTCGGTGGTGTCATGTGAGGTGGGTCGTTACGTTCCTTAAACATGGTTGAGCGAAGCGACGGCTCGTTCATGCGTCATGCTCGTGTACGGGTTCTGCTAGCGGGGATGAGTCTGCTCTATACTGCGTTACTATTAAGATTGTTATCTTTATCTAATATCGAAAGATTAGCGGCCCGCCCTCGCTTCGCTTCGGTGTAGAGCTGAAGTGTAAACTACAGTTTTTGTTCTCAGGCTTGTATTATACACAATGACATTCATCTATGATTCTTCTTATACCTGCATGCAAAGTCTAAGCCCGATCGGTTAAAAATTGACAAAGTTTCATACAAACTTTCATTCCCTATTTCATCCCCTTGGGGGTAGAATTGATCAAAATCCTTTCTTAGCTGATGCCTACGTCATAACATCTACCTGCATGCCAAATTTCAGCTCGATCCGTCCAGTGGTTTGGGCTGTGCGTTGATAGATCACTATGTTAGTCAGTCACCTTTGAGTTTTATATATATATACTAGCTGACCCAGCGAACTTCGTACCGCCCTAAAAAAATAGGGGTTGTCCAGCGGACAAAATTGTGAATCTAAACCATTCTCAGATCCCCGTGAACACACACAAAAAATTTCATCAAAATCGGTCCAGTCGTTTAAGAGAAGTTCAGTGACATACACACTCACAGAAGAATTATATATATAAAGATATATAGATTAATACCAAATAGAACACTTTGTATTTATACTGTATGACACGGCAATCAAATTGTGAGTGGACGTTGTATTGGTTGTGTTGAGTTCTTGCCTAATATTAAGAGGTTAAGTTGAAATTGATTGACTAATTTCGGTCGGGTATCATCGTTTTGTGATTTTTCTCGTCGTGTCTATAATACCACTCACGTTTACTGGAAACTTCTACAGTTTATAGCCGTGCTATAGACCTTTGTTTGGAGTTAAAGTGCTCGCTGCAAGATGCTGCTGCCCTAAAGCACTGCAACGCCGTGCGTTAGTCTCCGGAGTGAGTGACGTTCACATGAAATGAAATGAAATATATTTTATTGGAACAAAAACAGTGAATACAATAAATGTGCACGATAATAATTGCATTAGTTATAAAAACTGTGTCGCAACTATTAACGCCCACCTCTGAGAGTACATTGGAGTTCCTTAACATACAACAAACAAACAATAAATATTATGAATGATTTAAATTTAATTTTACGTACTTAAATTAACAAACCATTTAAATGAATTTTGTGTGTGTGTGTGTGTGTGTGTGTGTGTGTGTGTGTGTGTGTGTGTGTGTGTGTGTGTGTGTGTGTGTGTGTGTGTGTGTGTGTGAGAGAGAGTGTGAGTGTGATTGTGGGTGTGCAGCTTAATGGAATAAGCCTGAGGTTATCCTCTGTTACTATCTACTCATCATCAGCCTATTAATGTCCCCACTGCAGGGGCACAGGCCTTCCCTATGGATGGAATAGGGAGATTGGGCCATGACCCACCACGCGGGCCCAGTGCGGATTGGTGGGTTTTAACGACTGCAGATGCAACCAGGACCAACGGCTTAACGTGCCTTCCGAAGCACGGAGGAGCTCGAGATAGTAAATTTTTGGTCACCCATCCAATGACCGACCACTGCGAAAGTTGCTTAACTTCAACGATCGCAGCAGAACGCGCTAATCATTTGCGCCATCGAGCTCCTCTACTATCTACTCAGAAAGTGTTATTTATTTCTTCTATCTGCTCATAAGTAAGCGTATAAAGCTAATTGTCAACCAAAGCTTTACATTCTCTTGAAGAAAGCCTGTAAATGTCAAGAACTCTATTTACCTTGTTATACAATTTTAGGCTAAGGAATCTATACTGACATGCGAAGGTAGATGGTCAAGGTTGGTGGATTTATTTATCCTTTTGATTTGGCAAGAAATGTGTATATCACTCTACTTTCATCATATAAAAACCTCATTCTCTCATACAGTCCACACATACATTAAAATGTTTTGAAACTTATTAGCCAGCGTTTGTTAAAATTGTGTAAAAACTGCACAGGTGGCGACATGAGTTTTTTGTAAATGTTGGTACTTCTTCTAAATAATATAAGTCAATTTGAATAAAGTATCGTTTAACTTCATTACAGTTATCACAAAGTGTCAAATTCTCTCCTATCGTTTGTGAACGGGTGCTGCTAGCGGAGATGAGTCTGCCCCACGGAGTACCCCCACTAGAGTCCGCATACAAGGGCTTACTACTACTACTTAAGCGCTTACGCCAAGCTTAAGTAGTATTTTACCTATGCGTGAGGCACGCCTACAGACGTCGCGATACATCGTTTCATTCGGTAACCGAGCGTTGGTCGAACTGCTTCTCTCGTTTTCGTGTTAAAAAACTGTAAAAAATGCCGTACTGTGCAATTAAATTGTGTGGAAAGTCGAGTACAACTTCCAGTCTTAAAAAAAATGGTATTACTTTTCACTGGTTAGTTTAAATGCATTACAAAAAGACAAAAATACTGTTATATTAAATTGGTGTTAATTGTATTTATTTTTTGGTGAACGCGTTGATGTCTTTTTACGGTATCCCTTTCTCGCATGGGCTACATCATATATGCTATCTCGCTCTCACACCGGCACGTGTATTGCTAGTGACTCAGACGCAGCTCATGTCTCAACGCGTAAGTTTATCGATAAGTTTGTCAGCTATGGAAATTGAAAAAATAAATAAAAACTATTTATTTCATCGTATACAATAATAGATGTCATGAACATACAACCAACAGTGTTTATTTGACTTCAAACATATCCTAATAAAATTGAAAAAACGCGGAAATTTGTATGCATATTTGTTACTCTTTCACGCTAAAACGGTTAAACGGATTTGTATGAAATTAAGTGCGCATAGTTTATGACCTAGATAAAGACATAGAATTAACGATATTAAATACCCTAGAAACACCACGAGCGCTCAAAATGTATCCCCATCAAGAAGTACTTGAACTCTACTCAATCGCGGACCGTTGAAAAGTCAAGATGCCAAAGAGTTCCGTGAAAAAATACAGAAAAATACTAATAGTACGTAAAGTGTCGTTTTTGCGACGGGTAGCTAATTAATGTTTTTTAATTAACGCCTTTAAAGCAAATTTTATTGTTGTAATACTTACTATAAACTGATTTAATATAAAATATTTGTGATATTCAAATGCATGGTCGGTTATACGTCGCCCTTAGCCATCTCTTTTCTTCGCGATCTGTACCTGCTATATTGCTAACAGCGCATTCAGAATTGCGCGCGAAAAGTCAAAAAAAATAAGGTCTATATTCTTTCACACATAACAATAAATCGTAAAATTTTACGAACTTGACGCATGCATTTTAATTAAGCCCTTATGCCGTATGCATTAAAGGTGACTTTCAATGTTTAAATAAGGCATTATATTGTTTTTGACCACGCGATCATCTTACGGACCTCCGTGGATCGTCTAATGTACCTTTTGGACACGTTTCGGCCACGATTTTGTTCGTGTTGTTGTATCTAGGGTAGTTAATATCGTTGCATTAATACTTCTTGTCTTGGGCGTGTTTTTTTTTTGTGTTGCTTATATATAATTTAGTATGTAGTTACTAGTCGCGTCATGTAATTAGAACGCTGGAAGAAAGTGGAGAGGGTATGATTACGCATTTGCTTACACTCGCGCACCACAGTACAGCGTCTATTCTAAATTGTTTATCGATAGAAAATATCGATATTTTCTAAAATCGATCTTATCCTCATCACTTCGCTGCACTGAGTATATGATTTGACCTTGACGCGTCCAATCACAGCGGGGCTGACCTCCCTGCACCCCACCGACTTTGGCGATTTTGATTCCAAACAAAATTTGTGTGATGCGGACTCTAGTGGGGGTGCTCCATGGTCTGCCCTAACTTCCTTCATTTGAATATTATGTTACCATTGATATTAAAGATATTAATGTTTAGTTACACTTAATATAAATAACGCTTTTTGTATTTATACTATATGACACAATAATCAAAATGCAGGTAAAGACTTAATGTCTATTTAATAATTATGTAATAAAAGGTGACTACATGCACCATCTCTGAAGTCATTTTTCAACTTGACGAATATGTAAATAATAAACAGGGAGAAAAAAACAGCCCTTGTTGTCTTGCCGGTTTTTCTCAGTACAAAGTCTCCCGCCGTAGATTTACGAACCGATGGTGTAGCTTCTAGACATTCATGAGTGCTTGTAACAGCCTAAACTGAATAAATGATTATGATTATGTGATCCTTATTTAATGCAAGATAAAGCTATGAGTTGTTTTAAGAAATTTGACAATCACTTTTGGATAACTTGACGTATTGTTGCTGTACCAAAATTATTTAGACTCAACATAAAATAGTAAAGTTGTATATCACCGTAAGATCTTAAGTATTGCGACTAGTCGTCTATTTGAATCAAATCAGACCCAGCCAATGCCAAATGTGGAGCCGTTGAGATGTGACTATTGAAAGAACATTAATATAGTTTTACTCATGAGCTGCTCCTTTGAAGCTCTGTCGCAAGGAATACAATGGCACGGCAATATTTCTGTATTACAATAATTTTCATACTAAAACATATATTATACTTACCTATGTATAAAATATTATATACGTCTCCGATCAAAATAGACATTCGGATGTTATCTTAATAATGAAATCCGAATTCTATAATTAGAAACTCTTTGAGAATTCATTTTGTATTGTATCACCCCTGCTCCATTCCCCTAACTGCCTCCTAATCATGTGTCTGAGAGCAGGCACTTATGAAGTGGCTTTTTAAACATCAAAGCAAGCGCCTTCCTCTAACCCCAAAAGAGGGGTCTCGAAAATTATTTATTAGTTCTCCGAGGGAAGAAATTTATGGCTTCTGGTTCCTTTCCGTCACATCTATATAAATAGTAGCCTTTGACTCCGGAGCTACTAAAAAGGGAATGAAGGCTTATTTGTTTTTTTTTTATACTAAAAGCCCGGTTATTGTATTGTGCAATTATTTTCAGTATATTTGTACTCGGTGATAAATTATTTTGAATACTTAAATAATCATACTTATTATTACTCATATTAATATAATAATATAAAGTTATAACTTTTGCGAATGGAGGAGTGTGAGATTTTTGTTTAATGTTTCTAGTTAATATTATTATATGCGTTGGAAATTTATTTTCAGTTAATAAAAATAGCAATATACACGTAACCATGTATTTAACAACCACCCAAACACATACAGATATGCACAGATATAAAAAGATTCAACATTATTTTCTAGGTTTCTTTACTTAAATAAAAATATAAGGAATTGTGTAAACAATTTATATACTATAGTTAGTATATAATTTGTTTACACAATTCCGTAAAGTTCGTAGCTTATATCATGACACTTTCTATTCTTACAAAGTAAACTATTAAAGAAAACTATTTCTTCTGCACTATGAAACTCATTTTAACTATAAAACTAACTTCTTGATCACCCTCAATAACGTTATTCTGTAAATTTCAATGCAGTCTGCATTCTTGCCATATTTTAACATGTTCATGTATTAATGTTATTCGATAATAATCTACCATCTAAGTATCCACAGAAATACCCGCATTATTCTTATGATCATCTACTTTACTTCGTTCGTTAATAACTATAACATTGTCTACAATATCCTTTGAATTATATGACAGTATCCTTTTTCTTGTATTAGTGACTTTAAAATTATTATCGTTTCTTGGGTGCACGCCTTCTGGTTTTTCTGGTGTATTGCGAACTAAAACAAACTTGACATTATTTTTTATCTGGTGACGTAAGTAATAAACAATTACAAAATGTGTTCAGCAGCCACATGAGAGAAGTAAATAGTTACCTAAATACCAAAAATAAGACAGAACAAACATAGGAAAATTAAGTCCGGTTAACAATGTGACTTCCAACTTAACAACCTATGGGCAATAGCTTCATAATTATAAGATGATACTTTGTAATAACTTGGCTAATCGTGTTTCACAGATATTAAATATAAATGAAACTTACCACTTCTTAAGATAATTTTATTCAGAATGTCGGACCACTCTCTAGACACTATGTCAATCATACTTTTGTTCCCGTACCATATGTCCATTGCTGAGTTTGGAATCCATTTCGATGGTCGGTAGTCCCTTGGCTGTGTTTTTTTCTCCATCCTCAAATTAGGTCTCTTTGTGTGTCCTTCTAACACTATCACAATCAATACTAACGTTAATGCAGCCTTAAATCTCTTTGACTCGTACATCGTGATTCCTGTGTGATATTTCATCGATGACTGATTTTGACGAATCGGACAATTAATCGATTTATGGATTGTTAGCATTACGCGAGCCACGTTGTTGTGAATACGTTTCCAGATAATGAAGGCAAACTTTGGGAAACAAATCAGCGTTCCTTTGTTCTCGGATTGATTCCTATTTACTAACAATTTTCAAAACTGATTGAAGAGGATGGTGTTTAGATTGTGAAACGGTATACAATGTTCAAGTTGTGCTAATGATAATCGGTTTTATTTTATGACATATGTACCTATCTGAAAACTGATTTGAGTATTGCTTTTTTTAATAACTTCACATCTGTTACTTAGTATAGTATTGTAGTAGACAGTATTAATAAATATTTTTAGGGTCCATCCTTTAGTCAAGACCCTTTTTTTCAGGAACGCGTGTAGGTATCAAGCTGAAATTTATATCAAATACTCAAATCTACTGTCCCTTATAGCTGTGAAAAAATCAAACTTCTATGCCGACGCAATCAAAGGTTAAAGCCGTTAATGCCGCAAATTTCTGCAAGTTTTCGAAACTCTCAAGGGAATCCAAACCTACAAGGAACTTCCCGTGAACTCAGAATCTTGATAAAGAAAAAAATGCGAAAACCGTCAATATACATACATGTATTTATGGAACTCTCGGTGCGCGGGTCCGACTAGCACTTGGCCGATTTTTTTTTGTTCGTGAACTCGGTGAGAGATAGAACTTCAGACCTAGCTTTTATGTCTGTAGATAGAACTTATGGAACACCGAATGAGACTTCTCATAGCTAGGCATTAGTTTTTCATGAATAAAACTGATACTTGCCTTTTCCTACAGTCATTTGACAATAATTTTGCAAAATGTTCCTAAAAAGAGAACATGCAGATAATTCAGTAAGCTAGAACTATGGCACAAATGTAGGGCACTGCGCTCGCTATTCGAGTGAGCGGCTTAAAAACTCAATACTTCTCATTCCAATCCTAGTTCCTACCCACGCACCTGCACAATGTAATTTCGTTCAGAAATAAGAATTGGAATCGCTAAGCCAGTTTCTTAAACATGTAGTTACATTCATTTAAGCAAATAAGCATATTTTTTCCATTATATGAGTAGCCACCATAGCTAAATAGACGCTAGCGATACCAGAGTATCTCACGCCTTTATTCCACCCCTACCTCTTGGAAGCATGGCAAGCTTAATCACGTCATAACGACAGAATTGTCTTTAGTCTCAGATTACAGAACAAAAGGCAGATAGAGCTCACGGTACATGCAATGCGTGCCATCAAAGCAAATACGAATTCAAAAGTGAATGCTTTTTTTGTCTTTTTGAACAGTTTTTACGATGTATGAACGAGTATGTGCAACGATTAAATATTATCTCTTATCTATTAGACAAGTCCGTCCGTCCGTCCGTGGTGCTGTTTCAGTGGCCAAACCGTAAGAGATAGATATAGAGAATGTTTAAGTTATAAGTTAAGAATAGTCTGACAAGACTACAAACCGGATGTGAGTAACGTAGCACTTCCGGCTTTCGAGAAATCACGTGATTTCTATTTCAAACGAAACCACACAAAATCTCAGAAGTTTTCAATTAATTAAATATTTTTTTCTTTTTGGTGAACATTTGGTTCACTGGTTTGCTAGTTTTGTTTTAAAAGATAATACTTAGTAAGGTATTTCTCTCTTTTTCCTATAATTCTGTATTGTAGATTTACTGGTTATGCATGTATTTTAGGAAATAATAAAGATTATTATTGTGTGTGAATGCGAAGGGTGCGGGTTCGAGTCCCGTCTGCTGCCTGGTCCGCGTGGAATTTTTTTCTAGTTATATTTTCTTTAGATTTAAACATCAAGCAGTTACATGCTTTAAAAAAATAATAAAAATTATAACTATAATTGCTATTTCTTCTTTCAAATGTTTAATACTTGTAAAAGTATTCATTTGACATTGTGGGTTTACCTATAATGCGAAGAGATGGCGCTGCCTTGCAGCTTAAGAATAGCTAGAAAGAATTTCGACGCGGTCCGTGAGGGCCGCGGTAGCATAATTGGTCAGTGCATTCGCCCGGATTGCGAAGGGTGCGGGTTCGAGTCCCGTCTGCTGCCTGGTCCGCGTGGAATTTTTTTCTAGTTATATTTTCTTTAGATTTAAACATCAAGCAGTTACATGCTTTAAAAAAATAATAAAAATTATAAAGATTATTATTATTATTATGAACAAGGTGGCACAGTTTTCATAAAAACTTAATATTCACGGGACGTATTCACAACATGATGTGTGGTGTACTGACGCGAATTGTTAGTAGCTTTTGATTTCGTATTTGCTTTGGTGCCATGCATTGCGGGTTCCGTGCGCTCAATCTGTTTTTTTTCTGTAATCTGAGTCTTTATTGTTATTGGGCAGCATTATCTGTAATTTAATGAAAATATACAACAGTTTGTGTATAAGGACCTCTATGGCACAAGCGGTTAGCGAGTTTGGTCTAAGATCGTAAAAGTAAAGCAATTTTTGCAATAGTATCGTCATCATCATCAGCCTATTAATGTCTCCACTGCTGGGGCACAGGCCTTCCCTATGGATGGAATAGGGAGATTGGGCCATGACCCACCACGCGGGCCCAGTGCGTATTGGTGGGTGCTAACGACTACAGATGCAGCCGGGACCAACGGCTTAACGTGCCTTCCGAAGCACAGAGGAACTCGAGATATTAATTTTTGGTCACCCATCCAATGACCGACCACTGCGAAAGTTGCTTAAATTCAACGATCGCAGCCGAACGCGATAACCACTTGCGCCATCGAGCTCCATTTAGAGAAGATTGTATTATCTAGTGTTTTGAAGGGCATTTTAAGCTGTTTTTCATTCGCACTTGTCCCGCGTGGTAGGTCATGACCCAATCTTCCTATTCAATCCATAGGATAGGCCTGTATCCCAGCAGTGGGGACATTAAAATGATAATGATGATGTCGAAAACCGCAGTTCAAGAGTTATTATTCCTACAGACGGACACATTTTGATCTAGTGACAAATGCCACCATTGGTCTACTCGTTCACTCTATGAATGTGTTCTCAAAGTGGCTATGGTTAATAACAGAAACTTCGCCCCTCGCCCCTGGAACAATTGCTCTGTATTGGGTTCAGTATGACCGCCGTTTGAAATATCTGTACTCCGTGAAACAACTATGAAATAACAAAGTTCGCTTCAGGTGCCGGGAACGGAAGTATTATTAGCCAACAGTCAATACAATAATATGTGAGCAAAAGTATCGGATATCGGTTTCCGATTTGTCCAGCGAATCGAAAAAGTATGGAGGTGGCATAGTGATGTGCAACAATGTGCTGGAACCTTAGTACGAACCAATACAATTCAAATTGTTTATTACAGACAACAAAATGGTCCATCAAATCGTTAGTAACATTATTTAACTTAAATGCTATGTTAGTATATATTATTTCTGGGATTCAATCAATCAAATCAATTTTTTTTTAAATACTGAAATTGTATTATATATAATATAAAAAGTAATCTAAACCAAATGTCAAACAAAATGAATTTATGTAATTAATTAATATTCTACATTTAAAGTGATATAATTTAAAATATCGTGTACCAATATCGAATTCGAATGCTTAGTTGAATTCGATCTCGAAACACGTTAAATAATAAGAAGGTTGGCATGCAAGATTTTTGGCCTTCCGCAGCTCACGAAACCGATACGGGCGTGCTCCAATAGGGAGCCGCTCGTCAAAGGCGTGGCGTAATGCGTGGCCGTGGCAGTCATTGACAATGCATGGAGATGGCCATTCGCACAGATTAGTGATGGTGGGAACCGTACAAGTCTGCGTTCAGAACATGCACTCGGGCGCTGTCAACGTAAGTTTTGACATAAGTCCTTATGACAGTGTAAATTATATACTTAAACAAATTTATGTATAAATTACAGTATACGACTAATTATAATTTTCTTTATATTAATATATATTATATACGTACTCTATGGTTATGTGGGTTTTTCTTATTGTTCTGTTTTTAGTGTTTACTGGGTTTTTGAATGTTTTATAATCCATTAAAGCCACCTTGCACAGGTCCTGCCAGAATAACAGCGCCGACATGGTGAGAAAAGTTTTTTTTTCTTTTCTCACTATGTTAGCTTATGCTGAGGCAGGGTCCTGGTTGGCCGTCCATAGATTAAGTTTTATTTTTGTCATATACTATGTTTATGATGACCAATAAATAATTTTTCATTTCATTTTATTTCATTTTCATTTCATTTTCAAAGGAGCGCATATGTGCTAGTTATCACTAGGCAGGGGACGATCGCATCTGATGAAGCCTTAAAGGCCTTCCCGGCCAGAGGCAGTCCCAACGGGTGTTTTTTAGTCAGTAAGAGTCTGACATAACCCTGCAGCCGGCTGTAGGGTATCCATGAGGATTTCTCACCCGCTCCCCCGCCTGGGAGGAAACAAAAAAAAAGCAAGATTTTTAATTCTCGTTACATCCGTTGTGGCGCTGTTCAAAGTTCCATAAAACTTCTTGACATTGGACACGTATCGAGATAGAATTTAACTAAGTATTCTAATTCGATATTGGTTCCTGCGTAGGGTAAGGTACTGTTGAATAGCTACGACGGCGAAGAAGCCAATTGCCTGGTGCATCGGCAGTGCTCCTGTTCTCTGTTCTAAAGGTCCAAGATTTTAATATTGGTAGAGGCATTTATTAAGGTGATGAACACAAATATTTGTACCGTAGTCTGCGTTTATAATACAATGCAACCTACCGGTCCTATTCAAAAGCACACAAAAACTTTCATTTTTAATCGCTCCAGCCGTTTAAAAGTGTAATATAAGAAATATATACTTTTTTCTCAGGCACAATCCTATTTATTCACTGTACCTATATGATGCTACCTATGTTATATAGGAAGGATATTTATAACCGCTCGTTTACGAATAAAACAAGGTTTAATACACATATTTAACAAATTTTATATAATGCCTTACATTTTTTGATCACATTTACATACTTGTTTAATACATGTAGTATACAATATTTGCATCAAACTTGTTGGATAAACAAATTATGTGAAGTAAATAAATAATTTATACTCGTAAGAAGATTTTTAAAACACAACGCGACACCTAGTTAATTGTCTATGCAATGTAAACGAAAAATGTTTTAAACAGCCACAACCAGCTTTCTACAAGTTTTGTTCGAAACAAGTATATTACTTGTTTCTTGATGGAAACGAGGGGTTAGCAGAATCAAGTTTAATGGGTTTGGAAAACCACTTACTTTTAACTGAATAACTTTTTAGTTTTTATAAATATCAAAGGGTCATTTAGTGTGTCGTAAGACGCGGCATCCACGACTGAGAGCACTGCGGTATCCACTTGGGCACTTCGCATTCTAGCAAGCGCGACCAGATTAACTAAACAAAACATACGAACGCCACGCACTTATCACTTTTTTTTTATGTTATAGGGGGCATACGGGCAGACGGCTCACCTGATGGTAAGTGATCACCGTCGCCCATGGACACTTGCAACACCAGGAGTATCACAAATGCGATGCCGGCCTTTAAGGAAGGAGTACGCTCTTTTTTGAAGGTTTTTGGGTCGTATTGGTCCGGAAACACTGCTGGCGACAACATATTCCACAGTTTTGTCGTACGTGGTAAAAAATTTCGACAAAAACGCACGGTTGTGGATAGCCACGCATCAAGATGATGGGGATGAAATTTTTGTCGCGATGTACGATGGCGAAATGCAGCAGCTGGAATTAATCCGAACAATTCCTCGGAACACTCCCCGTGATAAATGCGATAGAAGATGCAGAGCGAAGCTACATCCCTACGCAAAGCCAAAGGATCAAGCTGATCGGAAAGGTCCTGGTCGTCGACGATTCGAGCCGCTCGGCGCTGGATGCGATTCAAAGGGAGAAGCTGGTACTGGGGTGCCCCCGCCCAAAGATGAGAGCAGTACTCCATGTGAGGCCGAACCTGTGCCTTATAAAGCTGCAGTCAGTGGGCTGGTGTGAAGTACTTTCTCGATCTATTGAGCACACCAAGCTTCTTAGAGGCCAATTTGGCCTTGCCCTCTAAATGATCCCGAAACTGGACGTCGCTCGATATGTCAACGCCAAGAATTCCAATACTAGCTGAGGCAGTTAGAGGAGTGTTCTCAAAAAGAGGAGATACGACAAATGGTTTTTTTTTGCGGTGAACGCGCATACTTGTGTCTTCGTAGGGTTAAATTGGACTATTTATTATTTTTCCACTGCTAGCGTTCC
Organism: Chilo suppressalis; assembly: GCA_902850365.2. NCBI lineage: Eukaryota > Metazoa > Arthropoda > Insecta > Lepidoptera > Crambidae > Chilo > Chilo suppressalis. The sequence goes on from OU963894.1 coordinate 4,412,940, forward strand.
GTTACGTGCTCTTCGCGCTATATCTCGTGTTTCCCATCCCATTATGGTAGGAGCGATAGGAAGCGCGATATTCGAAAAAAAAACTATTTTTATTAACTCGAATAATTAGCACCTCGTACTAGATGGCCTGGGTGTCGATTCTGCTAAGCTAACGCAAAAATCGTGTCTCAATCGTAGTTCAATAGTGTGACGTGTCGGGATGGGGTTCGAAATTATATGCCAGTACACGCTTGACAGTTCTTTATTCACCACACAGTTCACACAATTAACACACAATGTTAATTACAAAACGCTCACTAAACACTGTATTTCACTATACAAGTCTCTAAACTATCGCACTTGAACACTTTTGTTGCACTTTGATCGCCTTTGGATTCGCTCCGAAATCGCTGTTGGAACTCAACTGTCTCTGCGCGGCGCCAATCGCGCTTATATACGCCGATCGACGCATTCTAGAAAGTACATGTTAAATTGAGAATTAGCTAGCACCCGCGAGTACAAAGTACCTACTTATACCTACGCAGGTAACGCGCATAACTTGTAAACAAATGCAGATGTCGTTGCACTTTCTCCCTTACGCCACACTGCATAAGGCTCATTTTAGAATGAGCCGCATTACTCGACCTCTATCGCGACCCGCGGTGCTCTGGCACATTCGATCTCTAGTACTTTCGCGGTTCCGTTTCGAGAGCGTTTGTGACAATAGTATCGATTTTTGATACAGCTCCTCTTAATAAAATATAAAATTACAAATGCATATAGGTAACTTTAACTAATGAATAAGCTAATTAGTTTTTGTACCATCAACTGTATTAAAAAAAACTATTGAAATGTCGTTTATACATGATTATTACGTTATCTTAACAGATATACAGTGGCTACAACGGCCAGATTAACTAAAAAAACCATTGAAAGTCGCGCACTTGGCCACACCGGCTAACTGGCTGCATACTAGGCAAGGGCGGATCCAGAGGGGGGGTCATGGGGGTCATGACCCCCCCCCCCCTGGGCTGGGTCCATCTGTACCCACTTCACAATCTGTACCCACTGTGACTTGACCACGACTAGATGACCCCCCTGGCGCCAAAGTTGGATCCGCCCTTGATACTAGGCCGGCATGACTGGTCATTGAGACCTTAGTTGAGTTTACTGCGCTCACGCGCTAGATAAGAATCTTGAATGCAGTCTGGCCGCAACCAACCATTCTCAGTAACATGCGAGCAGTTTGTAATTGAACACGCTTCGTTTGGCTCCGCAACATAATACGTCGACGTTTTTCTCTGCAATGAGTTTTGATAAAGTAATTTATTAATGTAATAAAAAAAACAGCAACAATATGGCCGCTTTGGGTTCAGTTCTGGTTGTGGCCACAAACTTGGCCACACGGCCACATCCACGATCAGACGCGATCGTGGCCGTCTAGTGCGTGAAGTGCCATTCACGAGATGTCCAAGGTCACAAAAATGACTTTTCATTGTATCTTTTGACACGTTACTTCTTATGTAAAAAAGGTGGGCTCTGTAAATTTTCAGCTTGCTACCTCATTCCTAGGTTGAGAGCTTTTTTTGGCTTATTTACTGTCACACCGCTTCACCATTATCCATCAAAGCTATAGAAAACCTATATTAATGTGTTTGTAGAATACCGTTGAAATAATTTATAAATAAACTTAAATTTAAATGATACTTTATCACCAAATATTATGTCTATGAGCAGCCTGTGTCAGCATCTCCTCTCAAAAGCATCCACACATAACTTGCTTACCAAATATAGGTTTCTATTGTATAATGTATATGTACTACGTACATTTTCATCTGGCTTTATTATTATATTTCCCTGAACAAAAACATACTAGTTCCTTTCTTTTGTCGAGACGCCAAATGTAACATCCGCATTCATCCTTACATCCGAGGCTGGACGCAACAGGAATACAATAGCGTTTGTTCTTACCCATTTTCCACTATCATATATTTTCTTCCATTATTCAATACGCTACACAGATGCACTGCCCTAAGTAATGCGGGGTAAAGAGAACGGGGCCTTTCTTTGATTTCGTAAGTGGTATGCGTAATTTGTACTTTTATGGGTAAGGTTGATGTTTCTGTTGATTGGCTTGTTCTTTTTTGAGGGTTTACCGCATGTTACCTAAAATCTCGCCCAAATTAAGTGTCCGTAAACAATAAGAAAGAGGATACTATACTCTTCTGTATTATAGATAAAGGTTACAACCGTTAATAACTGATCTGATTGACTGATCTATTATCGCAAAGTTTAAACCACTGAGATGATTGCGCTGAAATTTGGCACACATAGCTATTATGATGTAGGCGTATACTAAGAAAGGATTTTCCAAAAATAACCCTCTAATAGGGTAAGATGGCGGTACAAATTTTGTATGAAGCATCAATATCGCGTAGTTAATCATTTAAACAATAGCTTAAAAATCTTATATTTCTAGCTGATAAGAATTATGGCGCAGTATTTAGTAGGTTGATGGATTATGGATTTTCAGGAACTTGCGTAATGACCGGACATGGAATGGGTGACCAAATTTGCTTCGGAAGGCATGTGGAACTGTTGAGCTCAGCTGCATCTGCGGTCGTTAGTTTGCACTGACCTCGCTCACGAGGTGAGTTATGATCAATTGTCCCAATGTAATGCTTTGGTTAGAAATGGAAAATTGTAGATTATTGCAACGGCCAGTCCACCAACAGTATATTCCCGCCGCTTACATTTATTTATTTTTTCAAGAACAAGCCATTTATTTGTAAATCAGTTCAAAATTTAAATAAAACCTTCAACGAAGTAAAATAGTCATTCTCATAGAGTCTGTGCGGAAATAGAATGGGCGTGACGAAAAACGGAACTAACATTGAGATTTTTCTTTGGCAATCAAACCCAACAATCTGTAAAACGTCAAAGGTTCGTATTGATACGGATTTATTTGATGTTGTGATTTCTTGCGGTTTTTTGTATTTAATCATATCTAAAAGGGACAAAACCTTACAATTACGATAGAAAAGCACTACAGCGCCCTCCAATCTAAATCACATTCTCTTTCCGCACAGATTCTATAACAATTTTCTGTCGTTCCATTTTTAAATTAAATGACATTGATTAATATGGCAATGGTGTCGATTCTGGCCACTTCTCTAAACTTAAAAATACTTTTAATTCTTTCCTATTCGTATATCATCCGATATATTTGTTTAAAGGTCGTTCTATATAAGGATACATTGTTGACAAATTTAATTTAGCTTTAGACAATCATACCAGTATCGACAATAATGTCTATTTAGCTTCGTAATAGTATTGGTAAGCAGTCTATATGAAAATAATAATAGCATTTTACGACATAATATAATAGCTCTGTACCCTTAACACGAATCAATATCGAATTCGAATAGTTAAATTCGATATAGACATACTTCAAATTTGCACTGACTTTTAGATCTCGTAAAGTCCACTATGACGCTGCTGTTGAACTTTTTATACAAAATTTGACAATGAAATTTTACACTCGGAAGCTATTAAAATTCGTTATTGTTTTGTGCTAAGCGTACAGAATTTCGCGTAAAATTTAGATTTTTCGTCGTTTCAATATTGCAGATTTGCATTTCATCATGTTTTTAATTTAAGATTAATTTTGACAAAATATAAAAATGTAATTTTTTAAGTATAAAACTTCAATGCCTGCCTGTGTTTGTCAGGCCTATTCAGTAGTTATTTTTTATGTTATCCACAAACTATCGGTTTTACATATTTTTTATGTTGGTTAGAGAAATATTTGAACAACTCGTTATTTGTCAGCTAGTACATTCATGAATTTGTTAAATCTACCTTTTGCAGGCTTACTCACTATATAACTAACTGAAACAGATTGCCGAATGATCCCAATATTTGCCAACACAAAATATTGCCCTTGCCTTTATGAAAAAAGTGTGGGTATGTTATTCTATGTTAAACAAACAAAACTCAATATTGATAAGACGTAAAATATGTAGTTTATTTTGCACTGACAATAATCATATACAAATAGTTTTATTTCGGCATCGCTATTGACGTTTTGCACCTTTACCTGTCAACATAAAAAAAGTAACAATGAATATTACAGCCATGAAAAATGAAAAATATACGTAAACACACTATCGAATGCTGAATAAAATATTTGCGTATATGGAAATTTTAATTCGGCAGCAATGAGAACAGGTGCAAGACCATTATCTATCAGTTCCCAAATATAGCTGTAGAATAGAGTAGCTGGCTTAGATTAAAACAAAAAGGGAAGATACGGCATTCGCGGCTCAAAAGTGATCCGCTTAAATTGTGGTCCACGACCATAATTCGCTTTAGTCACAATTTGACATTCAAACACGCTGCATGTAGGTACACTCAATATAACAATATTGTGTATAGTCTGTGTTATGAAGATTTAACAATGCCTTCGATGCTTTTATAAAGAACACAAATAGTTCAAATTCAAATGCCCCGGCAACACTTTTCATTCGTAAAACTGTGAAAACATTTTTTTCCCAAAAATCACGGTTTGTCGTGAATATTATTTACAACTTCTAGGAAGAAAAGGACAACAATACGCTGCTTCAAAGCGTATAGTTCTGTTTCCCCTGCTCGATTGATGTTTAATGTGCAACGTGCAGACGTGTGCGTGGCGAGAGTTGCTTATGTAGTTGAGTCGGATCATATTTTATTTGATGCTAGTATTAGCTTACCGTATCTACCCTTTTTGTTTTAATCTAAGGTGCTGGTACATTCTGAATGTTTATATCTCTCCCAGTTTAGCATAAAAAAGAGCAAGAAAAAAAGATAATTCTTCATTGTCTTTATTGGTTACAGTCGCTAACCAACCGGCAACTTTGATTACGCACGGCCAGTGTTGTATGAAACATTAAGAAAATTGTGAAGGAAAAAAACGCAATAAAAAAAGGTACACAGCCGTATATTACGGGAAAACGAAAGTTTCTAAGAACATTGCAGGAAAGTAATGATAAACGATGCAGTATGACGTAACCGTCCGTTCCTTTATCAAACGGGATGGAACTAAAGAGAATTGTTTGCGAGTCCCTAACTTGCCATTTACAGGGATAAAATTTAATCAAAACCAACTAAAATAAAAGTCCATGATAATATAAACAATTCCGAGTTGCCATTAACGAAATTACTATAGTATCATTAAAAATGGTATACTATTATAAATTTTAATATAATTGAATTAGTTTCAGCTTATGCAATAAAATTGAAGATAAAAAGTAGGCATATAAAATTTGTTTATCAATGTCATAGTCAGAGTTAAAATATCTTTATCCAAAATGGATGCATAGTACAACTCTTTTGAACCATCCAAATTTTTTTTCCTACCACTTGTTGGACATTATTTTAGCTGCAAAGAAAAACGAGCGAAGAATACTCCACAACAATAAAAAGAATAATGTGACACGATTTTCAAATCATTATGTTGTTAAAATGTCAATACAATCATGATTAATTCTATAATAATTGGAAGAATAACGTTTATTTGAATAAAAGGTATTAGAAATTATGTTGTTATAGACCTCACGGTCCAATGTGTGTATTTAAACGTTTCTTGTTTAATGGAAAACAAAAGCTTCTGTGAATACAATTTGGCATTGCTAGCATCGGTACTACATGGAAAACGAAAGTTTAGGAACCAATTTAAATCCCAAAACAAAACTTAATAACAAAAAGTTCCGGAACGAAACGCGAAACACTGCATCGCTAGATTCCAACTCACCTTTTGCATCAACAATTTTGTCTATCGCAGTTGATCCCACGTTCCAGAGCTCCCTCGCAATCAAACTCATTATAGTTCTGTTCGAGTAAATGAAATCCATGGCTTTCCCTACAAGAGTGTCGGATGTGCTGTACTTGTCCTTTTCTAAATTCTTTAGATTTTGTGACAGCTGTTTCGACGTTTTGTATGTACTTATTCGTTCGACTTCAAAAATTAGCAACATCATGAGTGCCAATATTGCGATCACTCGGGGTAACATCGCGGCCGTGGCTGCAGGAATGAGCAGTTGCGATAACAATCTGTTATTTCAGTTCCATGTTCTTAGAAGAGCATAAAGTTGAATGACACAATGACATAGTGTGCCATGCGTAGAAGTCCTAAGTAATTCCAGGTAAATTCGATATGATAGTGTTTGCATTGTCACTGATCAGTCTTGCGCATGTGAGGTGACGTGCGGAAGGAAAAACCTTTAAACAACATAATGGAGGGTACAGTATGTGATCTCATTTATGCACTTCACTTTGGATAAATTATAATAATAAATACATAAGTATATTGTTTTAAACTTTCATGATCACTAACATTATAGTAATATAAGTTATTTACGGGATTGTCACCATATATCTTGTTTATAAATATCGGAAACTCGCTAAAAACAAGGTACATGGTAACATACTATAATTACAGTAATGTAAACTTAACTTAATTAACATAACTTACATTACTATAACTACATAAATATTTCCAACACTCACACCAATTAGCCTAGCCCCAAAGTAAGCACTGTAAGGCTTGTGTTATGGGATACTAGGGTAACGGATAGAATACATATAAGGTATATTTATATAAAAATACATATGGCGACTGAAGTACAGATGCTCGTATTCATCACACAAACATCTGTCCCCAACTCTCGAGTCGGCAACACCATGAAACCCGGCGTACAAACCACTCGGCCTCGGAGGTCATCAAATACCGTCTTTTACCTTTTTTTAACTGAGAGGGAGAATAAATACATGTCCATACCACATTATATGCTCGCCGAGCATATAATGTGGTATGGACATATGGACATTGTGTTAGGATTGTCAATGTAGGCTTATGCATAAAAAATTATCGCGGTAGTGGCATTCCTACCGAGTTGTTTGATTAATAATTTATTTTTATTTTTTAATAGCGACAAAAAAGTAATTTATCTAAATTACATAATAATCAAACTTTTTTATTAATAATAATTATAAGATGAATAAAATCATTTTTCATTAATTTACTTCACTAGAATAAAGAGTTCTTAAAATAGCAATTACATTTATGATTGAATAACCGCAACTGCTGATTCTAAAATTAATAATAAAATTTGAATAATTAATAGAATAAGGATAAAATAATAAGGTATATTTGGTTCAGTACTTCTTAAAAGTGTTATTAACAATAATCGAGAAAGAAACAGAAAGAACGGAAATATAAATTAATCATCATCATCATCAGCCTATTAATGTCACCACTGTTGGAGCACAGGCCTTCCCTATGGATGGAATAGGGAGATTAGGCTATGACCCACCACGCGGGCCCAGTGCGGATTTGCGGGTGCTAACGACTGCAGATACAGCCAGGGCCAAGGGCTTGACCTGCCGTCCGAAGCACGGAGGAGCTCGAGATTGTAAGTTTTTGGTCACCCATCCAATGACCGACCACTGAGAAAGTTGCTTAACTTCAACGATCGCAGCCGAACACGTTAACCACCCCACGCGCTATCGTGCTCTTCTTATAAACTAATAATAACAAATTATCTCTAATTGTAATTTTGTATGATGTGTCAGTTGAACGGTTCTACTTATGTACCTATTATGTAATTAGTTTAAACAACATTTGCGAGATTACCTTAGTGTGAAACTCAATTATTGATGTCAACGTCAATATATTTATAGAAAATTGGGTTGTGCTAAATTAATGTTGTCTAATTACTAAATTATCGACAGATTATGGACACCAACAGATATTTTGTCGTCATGGTGTCAAATCATATTAGAGTGTTCCCCTCCCCTCCCCCCTCTCTTAAGTGTGACGTCATATATTTTGCTTTTTTTAATTTAGACATTATTATTAATACAGTTCCGATATAAGTTCCGAAAATTAGCCAAAAAACAAATGAAACCCCATACAGATAGAGACCAATATATTTTGAAGATAATAGTTCAAAAGGAGGTATTAGATTTCGAAATGTGACGTCACGAAACTTAGGACCCTTCCCACCCCTTGTCACACAATGTCACACTTCGTCAACCGGGTCCCTCCCTAATAACGTGTGACGTACTTTATGGATGGCCCCTAAGCTCTCTATGTCATAAACATTAAAGTAAAATTTTATGCAAATGTTTACACGCCGTACTGTAGGCAACTCAATAACGGAACGAAAAAGACCAGTCATATTTTCAGTATTCATTATCTATATCTTTATATATATAATTCTTCTGTGAGTGTGTATGTCACTGAACTTCTCTTAAACGACTGGACCGATTTTGATGAAATTTTTTGTGTGTGTTCAAGGGGATCTGAGCATGGTTTAGATTCACAATTTTGTCCGCTGGACAACCCCTATTTTTTTAGGGCGGGTCGAAGTTCGCTGGGTCAGCTAGTATATATATAAAACTCAAAGGTGACTGACTGACATAGTGATCTATCAACGCACAGCCCAAACCACTGGACGGATCGGGCTGAAATTTGGCATGCAGGTAGATGTTATGACGTAGGCATCCGCTAAGAAAGGATTTTGATCAATTCTACACCCAAGGGGATAAAATAGTTAATGAAAGTTTGTATGAAACTTTGTCAATTTTAAACCGATCGGGCTGAGACTTTGCATGCAGGTATAAGAAGAATCATAGATGAATGTCATTGTGTATAATACAAGCCTGAGAACAAAAACTGTAGTCTACACTTCAGCTCTACACCGAAGCGAAGCGAGGGCGGGCCGCTAGTTCATTATAAACACTCACTCTTTGGACCAATTTATTTGATCTCTCTATTTAAAACCACCCCCCAACTGTCACCGTATTGAATTATCGTCTAGGAAAGTAACGTTATATTGCGTAAGAAAATGGCTTTTCGCTTAATATTTCTTTAGTATCAACTACATTACTTATAATACACCTTGTCACTTACCACTGACGCTATACAGACGTACTTGTGTATTATTTTAAGATGAAACGGAAATGCGTCACGAGCTTATATTACGGGCGTCACACGACTATATGTATATAAATATAGTCGTGTGACGCTCGTACATATATGTGTGTGTATATGTTTACTTTTTGTGCATATTAAAAAAAATGTTTTTCCTCTTTCGTAATCTCTTAGTATCGTCGCACACGGGCCACCGACCACAACTACAAAGCGCCCCCACCGACATATGTCTTGTAGTTTTCTTACATTTTATATGGACTCGCCACACACGGTACGCCGGTGGCCGCCAAATGCTACAAATCGTCGTTGCTCGCTTCTTGTGGCCCACATCGGTCACTTAATGCACTGATACAAAACGCCGCCACACGTCACTCGCGCTATTGGTGGGGGGTGAGGGGTGGGGATCCCTCTCTCCCTTACCTTAGTCGGCCACTGTCGCGCGCTTCAGCCACTTAATAGCCGCTTCTAGCTTCTCGTGGCGTTTGTGGCTGTGGCGTGTGGCCCGTGTGCGGCGACACTTAATGATTGAAAGGTATTCTTCTATAAAGTTTTGTTCAAAAATGCATTACGTATTCGCATCGAGATGGCCGTTCCGGCTCTTCTCACCTCACCGCCCCGCGTTCCTAGACAGACCCTATTAGTTGTCCCTATTGGTCAACGGTACTAGATTTTTTCGATAACAAATTAACTTTTTTGGTCACTATACTATTGCAATGTCAAAACGGCCTTCATAGCGTTACTGTAGTTATTTAATAATTGTTACATTATCATATTTCACAGGATCACCGAAGCGCGTAATAAATAACAGTAAATCGAGATTAAGAGAAGAAAATTTACAAACCGTATCCGCGGCTTTTTTACATAAGCCACACATTTTTGCCGAGATGGTGTGTGTTTTAAATTGTGCTAAAATAAAACAACATTTCTCACACGACAGCCTTTTGTTTGGAAAGTTCGGAATTTGAATTTGATTCAGTATTAAGAGCGGACGCGAGCTGAGAGACATTTGAGAAATAGGTATTTGAAAATACTATTTCTGTCACGCATTGGCAAAAACCGTGTTATAGGCAACAACAACAAGGTGCTTAATGCTGAAAATTGCGTATAAAAATTGCGAAATTTGAGGTTTGGCTCTCGACGATATCCTCCTCGGAAATTGGATATATGTAAAAGAAATTTTACACAATACTAATACGCATTTACAAAAAGAAGAGGCATACGATACTATATCTCTTCTTTTAGTAAATGCTTATTTTATTAGGGATACATAAGACTGAGATCGATTAATCGAAGAATCGATTTTTGGAGCCACAAAATCGATTTTATAAATCGATATGTAGTATTGAATTTATTCAATTTTTCAATATTTCACCCTTGAAAATCGACATTCGATTTTATTTTATTTTTTGTTAAAAACCAAAAAAAGTATTGACAATTAATTGAATGTACCCGTATTATAAGAGTGCTGCCGGTTAAAGGCTTAATTATTCAAAACTCGCGAGACGGCTGTATTTTTGGATTCCATTGCCCCTCTTTAATAAAAAGATATTACGTTTGTATGTAATCTTTGACTAAAAATATTTTTATCATCGAATTACCTGATTTTACTGATAAGAGATCGTTAAATTGTAATATTTATAATGTTTTTATAAAATGGATTTATATTATATTGTAAACTATAAAAAAGATCGATTTTTCAGAAATCTTTATTATTGGCTTCCATTTTTTGTGGAGCGAGTCATTAGGTCACGATTCGTATCGATTATTTAAATCGATTCGAATCGCCATCCCTATATTAAATCACCACACTAGAAGTCTTTAATGGTGATAAATATTTGTTTATTTTTGGCCTTTTTCGAGGGCTTCTTGTTTCTATGAAACACAAGTTATTGAAAAAAAAAATGGTTGCCTGTAAAGTCGGTTTTACGGGCGAAGATTTTACGTGACAACGTCTTTTTCTCGGTAGAATATTTATTGATATGAATATAATTAAATTGCACAATAGGAACAAGGAATTGAATGAAAATAAGAATTGCACAAATTTTAACTATAGAAATATATTTTGTTTACTAAAACATTGTACATGTAAACTTAAACTTAACACGAGAGACTCATCGTAACGTTACCGAGCGTTACACTTTTTCATAAGTGACTCCCAGCCGCAACCTAATTTAAGACGTTGTCACGTCAAAAAGGGTAACATAGGAGCATTGAATGAGTAGAAATATATTTTATATATGAAATTCAATTGTTTAATGATGAAATCAAAGAGGACTCAGTCGAGAACGTTTGTATGGAAAAACACTGCGCGCCTCCCCTCTCAATAGTTTTCCGAACTTTTTGATAGATTATTTAAAAAAAAACAAAAACAGTCCTACAATGTTACAATCGGCCGCCGAATAGCATAAACGATATAACGATGTAAACAACGACCTACGAGTTACTGAGAAACAATAACTATTGTAATTTTATGATAACTAATTGGGTAATACGTTACAACGAGCACTTATGTAGTGTAGGCGTGTTATAAGTAAATACTTTCACGCGGAATGATACGGTTGGTTCGACATTTGAAGTGGTCAAGTGCGTTCATTCGAATTTCGATAAGGTAGGTAGGTTTTTTTCAATGACGGGGCCAAAAAGTATAATAAAAAATAACACATGAAAGCAGTGTACATAAATAAATCAATGGAAAAATTAAACCTAGTCAGTTAAATTCACATCAAAAATGCCATGCCGTATCTAGAATCGATCCCAAACCGACCGTTCTCTGTACATCTGTGGTTGTATAGTGCAACTGTGCGAGTTGCGATTCAAATTTCGACCTACACACGTCGCGGTGGGTCGTTCTTAAATTTTCTGACGACGAAACGCAACCGTTTTTTCTTAAACGGAAACTAGTCCTCGAAACGGTTCTCGTTCGCAACTGGTTTTGGTTGCGGTTGGGTGACGCAACGAAACGACACGCCACGGTCGAACGAATGTAACGCAACGTAACGAACTAAATGAAATCTTGTTAACGTTCGTTTCGTTGCTGCGAACGAGACGACGAAACATCGAAATAAATGTTGTGTTATACGATAATCGACTTTAAATGTTCAATAATAAAGATTATATTATTGTAAAATCAAAGCTTGATTATCATAGAACGAAACGGCCTCATATCATTGCGTTCTATTATAGACTGTATTTACTTCACTATAAAGTACATATTGGCGTGCAGACAATCCAAGGACTAGTTGTTCGACGAAGACTGTTTTGATCCGAAACGTAAAACGGTTCTATCGTCGCGGAACACAAAACGGTCCTTGAAACCGGTTCGTCATTAGAATGCTCACACCTAAGTCACACGTTGATTTCGTTATTGTATGTATTATATGCATTACGTTAAAACTTTATTTTTCTCAGTAAGTGAATTGTATTATTCTTTTTGAGAAATAAAAAATCTTCAACCATAAATGGATGTCACTAAAAATACAGGTATTTGCTACTTTTTTTTAAGGCAACCCGTCCCTAATGCATTTCTCGTCATGATTTCGGACTAGTATCAATGCAAGGGGTTTGCGAAGAAGCTTCTTGCAACTATCATCATCATCAGCCTATTAATGTCCCCACTGCTGGGGCACAGGCCTTCCCTATGGATGGAATAGGGAGATTGGGCCATGACCCACCACGCGGGCCCAGTGCGGATTGGTGGGTGCTAACGACTGCAGATGCAACCGGGACCAACGGCTTAACGTGCCTTCCGAAGCACGGAGGAGCTCGAGAAAGTCAATTTTTGGTCACCCATCCAATGACCGACCACTGCGAAAGTTGCTTAACTTCAACGATCGCAGCCGAACGCGCTAACCAGTTGCGCCATCGAGCTCCTCAATATGAGTTCTTGCAATATGAGTTCCAATCTACGGTTGTCCTAATACGAATTCCGTTTTCAGTTGATCATATTTGGTTAATTGTTATTTTCACCAATTAAACGAAATAGTGTTTAATTTTTGTAAAGTCTATGTTGCAAATTTCTAAACACTTGTTTACGCACATTGTTTAAATCATCTTGGGACGGCGCGGCGGCTACAGAACTGCATTACGCTGTGAACTACAAAACTTCAATTTCAGACTACGCCGCATTTAAATGTAGGAAACTTTTAAAATAAAATAATAAACTTTGGAAACGCCTCCGAATATTGCGGAACAGGCAAATGGAATGGCATTCCCATGCTCCCTGGTCGAATTTGGGGAAGCCAGCCCCTGAGGCACTGACACGGACGTGACAAGTAGGAAAACACTTATATCGTAAAGAATTCCGTGAAAATTTTCATACTTCACAAGCAGCCAAGGAATTTTATTATGCAAATTTCTTAGGCGGATGTTTTTCGGCGACCTCTTAAGTCCGCCCGAGATGTCCGTTGAATATCAAGACGCGATGATTATAACTATGAAATTGGATTTTATTATATAATTTATAGTTATAGGCATTTTGGAAACTAGCAGCTGCCCCCGATTTTACCCTCGTTAACTTTAGTGTACAAACACCTGGTAATAGTGAAAAGTTTTAAGTAATGTGATAAATATACACACATATATACCTACACACTGCCGGTGTACCTCTTTTAAAATAAATAAGCAGTATCTTGTCTCTCAATCAAGGTCATAAACTATATAGTTTACGTATATACGTACCAAATTTCATTCAAATCTAATCAGTTATTTTTGCGTGATTTTGTAAGAAACAACATTCACATTTATAAATATGATACTAATAGGATTATTCTTGAATTAGGCAATCATATTTTTTTAAGATAAGATTATTATGATATGATATTAGGATTTCTGCTAATTTAATTTAATTTGTTCGTGTTTAAAAAATAATAATTTCCAAAGTTATTTACCTTTCCCTTCATAAGATTCGACAGACGTAAGGGACCACGCCACGATAATGAACTAACAATTTTCATTCAAAACTACCTATAGAAACATTTAAGTTTTGTTTACTCAAATAAGTTCCAATTTCGGAACAGCATTCAGTTGTAAATCCCGTAATGCTCGGGAGCCGAGTGGGGAATATCGGTGTCTCACTGCGGCACCTCCGTGAAGATCAGAAAGGATTGCGACTCGACCCAATGGAGACAGCATTATAAAACTAAAAGACAGATCTGCCAAATCTGCCGCCGACAGCCGGTATATTTATGGCGGTGAACTTTCACGATTTGCCCCAACGTATTTTATTTTTTAATAAACGGAATATTTCGTAAACATTCTGTGTGTGAAAATAGTGGCGCACAATGCTATGCTGTCGTTCTCTTTGATTTGCGTGGGAACGACAAAATTAGTTTGAGTTGTCATTTGAATGATTTCCTCTAATTCGACCCGCCCGCTTCTACTAGTGCAATATACTGATTAGAATTGAGATCTTTTTAGATTTTAAAACCAAAATAAACATGAAACCTATCAAAGTTATCGGTGGATTCTAGTGAAATTACCGATAAATATTTTCTATGCAAATCATTTCCTGATTATAGCGAATTAGAATTTGGCAAACATCTTTTGAAGCTAAGCGCGTACATGTGTATCGGCAATTCATTCTGTTTATATTATTAGGTTTGCTAAACAAATAGATGCTCTGGTTGAAAATTGTTTCACTCAGAATTCCTTCCGCAAATCACTTCAAATTACAAATGGCTATCAATGTATTATCTCTTTCCCAAACGTCATAAAACTGATTACAAAAGGCACTAGCTATCAGTGACCATTGACTGCTCAAAACATTTTATATGCCGTCTTCGAATAACCAAACGACAACTTAACCATCCAAATATCCTAATTGTGATGTTGGGAATCCAATTTTGGTTATACTGTAGTATCTTAGGCTATTATAAAATAATAAATAATAAAATAACTTTGTTTCTCACCACAAATGACAAAAAAGGTTTACACAAAATCTTAGGCGAATTATATAATGATGTCGTCATTCGTGGGAGACTGGTGCCCGTGTAGGTTCATAGACCCGTGTTACAGGTCACCAGGCCCCTATTGTTTACAGAAAACATTACTCCTAGACAATGATACTCTAAGGGTTTGAATTGACTAATTATGGGCAGTTTGTGTTTGTGTGTGGGGGGGGGGGGGGTAAATATTATTTGTATTGTATTATGATCAAATCTGCAACAATTGTTCAGTTTATATATAAGTAAGTGCCTGTAGGTATTTTACAAGTTTTCCCTTACACGACCACGAACCACCTCTATAAAAATTCTATTAGTGACTATTGGCTATTACTTTACTATTATACTATTTTGTGTCTCATCCCATATCGCTTAATTACAACCGCCTCTCTGTCAAACTAATTAAACTCATCCGGAGACCATATTAATTGTAATTATTAGGAAGCTAAGATTGTTCTGTATTGTTCTATCATAACCAGCTATTAGTGACTATTACAAGAGAGGTAGGACATCATGGTTTCCCGCTCAAATTAGAGCACCCGTCTGGAGAACGAAGGTTAGTTCCCCAGACGGGCGTTCCAGTCCAGAACCTTACAGAAGATCAAAGTAAAATGACACTCACTTTTGGTAGTGTTGTGTCTCTGTCGGTGATTAATGTTGTAGGGCTCCACGGGGTACGGAGGGCACTAGGCCGCGTACTCAGCCCCCAAGCTCGGGCCTACCTGCGCACGTCTGCGGGGACCCCGCAATACCTCGAGAGACTCCTGCCGTGGAGCCGGCGAAGCTGGTAAGCTGGTGGGTGCGGAGATGCGGAGAAATCCCTCACCAGGGGATCCCGTGGCACCGCATAAAGCAGTGTTAAAGGTATACGCAGGACATTTTTAACGTATATTATGCCGTAAAGCGCCCGTAAGAGTTGCAGGGTACTTGGTGGGCAGCCACTGGGGGGTCCGTAACACTTGCGGGAGCCAGGTGTGAGGTCCGTTCGGCGGTATGTCTCTTAAAGGCGCCGTCGTCTGAAAAAAGATTTTATACCTGTGTTAAAAAAAAAAGGCACCACGGGGTAGGTGATTGAGCCAGGGTAGGTGATTGAGCCAGGGTAGGTGACTGTGCCAGGGTAGGTGATTGAGCCAGGGTAGGCAACGGTGCGAGTGATATTTTTGGTATCGAAATCCTTTATACGCCATACGCTTGTTCACCTCCCTTTAAACACAAATGAAGAACTTTTTTATACGTAGTACCCAATGTTCTAATTAATTGCATCTCATCTATAAATCATCTTAATTGATATTCAGAAAAAAAATTGTAAGTCGCTATTAAGTGTTGGAATATTGAAATAGTCAACGGTATAGCCAGGGCCGTTAAGTAGCGTAGATCGGCGAGTGCCGCGTCGAGATAAGCCGTGTTTACAATAAAACCGCGGCTGCTTTTTATTTCCTCTCCGCCCATTTCACTGCTCCACAGATATTTTTATCGGCCACAGGCAGGACTTTAATCTTCAGACGAGACTTTGTCGATATTCAAATTCCCCACTCGATTTATTAGTTGTGCTGACTTTTCGAATCTCATCAGCGCCTCACCTGTAAAATTTAACTACTTGGACACGCTTCGGTGAATTAAGGGATTGATGAGTTTTCAGATCTCGGGAATAACCGGATTAGATATTATTTTCTCGAAATCACTGTAGGCATTTGACAAAAATTAAAAATAAATTTGCTTAAACTTTATTCGACTTGCTAAAGTCAGCAAGTTGAAGTGGCAGTGGGCTGGCCATATTTGTCGAAGAACCGATAACCGTTGGGGTAGACGAGTTCTGGAGTGGAGACCGCGTCTAGGCAAACGTAGTGTAGGACGTCCTCAGGCGCGATGGAGTGACGATTTGCGCAAGGTGGCTGGCAGGAGCTGGATGCGAGTAGCCCAAGCGTGCATTTGGAGAGGCCTATGTCCAGCAGTGGACTAAGATAGGCTGTTGATGATGATGATGATGAAACTTTATTCATAGTTTAGAGCAATTTGATTACTGTTCTGTCAAATACATCATCATCATCAGCCTATTAATGTCCCCACTGCTGGGGCACAGGCCTTCCCTATATAGAGAGAGATAACGACTGCAGATACAGCCGGGACCAACGGTTTAACGTGCCTTCCGAAGCACGGAGGAGCTCGAGATAGTAAATTTTTGGTCACCCATCCTATGACCGACCCCTGCGAAAGTTGCTTATCTTCAACGATCGCAGCCGAACGCGCTAACCACTTGCGTTATCGAGCTCCTCCTGTCAACTACATTACTACCCAATTACTGAAATATCCACGGCATCAAAAATTCACAAAGATGACCAAATATTACAACTCCTTATTTTCAAAATCAGTTTTTTTAAAGCTTAATCAATTGTTTATTTGTTCAATGCCATTAAAGATACAATAATTTAATTACTCCAAAAGAAAGAAAAACGTAAAGTGCTCCAATTGCTAACATTTCAGCTCAGGAAAGGTAATCTTATCAACGGGTCATGCTCATTCGGGTAGGTTGCCAATCACGTATTATTGTTTTTAAACTTCAAATGAAGCCCAACAAATGCTAAAACATTTAGCTCTGTTTATGGTCTCCTGTCACTGCGTAATATTCATTATTCAAAACAGTGAAAGCCAAATATTGTGTTATCCTACATTTGTTGGTCAATCACGCGAAAACAACTGAACAGATTGGGATATTAAAGGAGTGATGTGCGTGAAAACCTAAGAAACAAATATATTATAGGAGATTGTCAGAAAACTAAGGTGTTTGGGTACCGCCTATAAAATACTTTAGAGGACGCGTACATTCCTGAAAACGATACAGATTTGTTAGAATATTTTAAGAAACACATAAGATAATTACTCATATTTTTAGAACATGGGAGTAAAAAGATAATTACATTAAAAGTTCTCAAATAATTGGATTAAATGACTGGGAGCCGAGCCAGTAAGGCGTTAAAAACAAAGAAATGTTAGTCATTTTTGGTCATTTCATTTGACATTGACAATCAATCAATGTTTGTTTATTTATTAGCCTTAATCACCAAAACATTGAATTGAATCCCAACCAAGGAATACTTATATTAATCTTTGCAAGGAACCAAGTCGAATTAAAAACTCGATTCTGGCAAACTCCTTATGGGAGCTTTTTGGGGCGATTTTTGGGGCACCGGCAAAATCAAAAAAGAAGAAGAAGTAAATAATTAAAAATGATATCTATGGAATTGCCAACCTAAATCCGCTTTATTTCAGAATAAAAGTAACCTTCCTATCACGGATTGATAAATATTATAGACTAGCAGGCCCGCCCTCGCTTCGCTTCGGTGTAGAGCTGAAGTGTGGACTACAGATTTTGTTCTCAAGCTTGTATTATACACAATGACATTCATCTATGATTCTTCTTATACCTGCATGCAAAGTCTCAGCCCGATCGGTTTAAAATTGACAAAGTTTCATACAAACTTTCATTCCCTATTTTAT
Organism: Chilo suppressalis; assembly: GCA_902850365.2. Classification (NCBI taxonomy): domain Eukaryota; kingdom Metazoa; phylum Arthropoda; class Insecta; order Lepidoptera; family Crambidae; genus Chilo; species Chilo suppressalis. The sequence continues at coordinate 4,431,327 of OU963894.1, forward strand.
CCCCTAGGGAGTAGAATTAATCAAAATCCTTTCTTAGCGGATGCCTACGTCATAACATCTACCTGCATGCCAAATTTCAGCCCGATCCGTCTCGTGGTTTTGGCTGTGCGTTGATAAATCACTATGTCAGTCAGTCACCTTTGAGTTTTATATATATAGATATAAAAGTATCTTACCTATCACTGATTGATAAACATATAGGCGTACGGTGTTAGGTATTTAAAAAAACTAAAGTTAATGCAGACGAAGTCGTAAGCGGCCGCTAATAGCAAAATAGAACTACAATTATTAATAATCACTCTTGATCGATTAAAGGCACAAACAAATACCTACTTGAAATTATCAGAAATTATCAGAGCACCGTCAATAATTGCTGGCGAAGACTGTCATAAAAGTCTATTAACATCCGGGTAAGGGAGTGTAATCAATAAAAATAAGGTCACGATTGCCGGCATTATCACCGGAGGGCGAAAGGCTCTGTTATCGATTCCAATAAATGCCTCTCTTTTATTTCAGGCAGTCGAAAAAAAAAAGAAATTACAGCGAACAGCTGAAATTCTCATTAAAATTCCATTACGCCGTCGTCGGCTCGATTATGGCTATGGATTTTCAAGGGGAGAATTATTATTTTTTTTCAGCAACCTGTATTTTGAAGGAGAATTGCAGTGATCGTTCCTTGTCATGGGCGTGAGGTGAGTGCTTGGTAAAATTATTAAGAGGGAAACGAGAAATTCAGTACCCCTAGCACGAACCAATATCGAATTCGTATCGTTTCTCGAATCCGAAATGTCATTGTCAAATGTGTACTGATTTTTAGTTTTCGTTACGTACTTTGTGCCGATGCTGTTCAAGTTTCCATACGAAATTTGACATTGACTATTCGGTTTGCAAACTATTCGAATTCGATAATGATTCGTGCTAAGGGTACTGTACAGTACCCCTAGCACGAACTAATATTGAATTCGTATCGTTTGCGAGTCCGAAATGTCATTGTCAAATGTGTACTGATTTTTAGTTCTCGTTACGTACTTTGTGCCGCTGCTGTTCAAGTTTCCATACAAAATTTGACATTGACTATTCGGTTTGCAAACTATTTGAATTCGATAAAATTTCGTGCTAAGGCTACTGTACAGTACCCCTAGCACGAATCAATATCGAATTCGTATCGTTTCTCGAATCCGAAATGTCATTGTAAAATGTGTAATGATTTTTAGTTCTCGTTACGTACTTTGTGCCGCTGCTGTTCCAGTTTCCATACAAAATTTGACATTGACTATTCGGTTTGCAAACTATTCGAATTCGATAATGGTTCGTGCTAAGGGTACTGTACAGTACCCCTAGCACGAACCAATATCGAAATCGTATCGTTTGCGAGTCTGAAATGCCTTTGTCAAATGTGTACTGATTTTTAGTTCTCGTTAGGTACTTTGTGCCGCTGCTGTTCAAGATTCCATACAAAATTTGACATTGACATTTCGGTTTGCAAACTATTCGAATTCGATAATGGTTCGTGCTAAGGGTACTGTACAGTACAGTACCCCTAGCACAAACCAATATCGAATTCGTATCGTTTCTCGAATCCGAAATGTCATTGCCAAATGTGTAATGATTTTTAGTTCTCGTTACGTACTTTGTGCCGCTGCTGTTCAAGTTTCCATACAAAATTTGACATTGACTATTCGGTTTGCAAACTATTCGAATTCGATAATGATTCGTGCTAAGGGTACTGTACAGTACAGTACCCCTAGCACAAACCAATATCGAATTCGTATCGTTTCTCGATTCCGAAATGTCATTGCCAAATGTGTAATGATTTTTAGTTCTCGTTACGTACTTTGTGCCGCTGTTGTTCAAGTTTCCATACAAAATTTGACATTGACTATTCGGTTTGCAAACTATTCGAATTCGATAATGATTCGTGCTAAGGGTACTGTACAGTACCCCTAGCACGAACCAATATCGAAATCGTATCGTTTGCGAGTCTGAAATGCCTTTGTCAAATGTGTACTGATTTTTAGTTCTCGTTAGGTACTTTGTGCCGCTGCTGTTCAAGATTCCATACAAAATTTGACATTGACATTTCGGTTTGCAAAATATTCGAATTCGATAATGGTTCGTACTAAGGGTACTGTACAGTTATCACTACAAGCTTGTGCTATTCAGTGATTTTGAGGTTATGAATGACCAAAAAACGGACATGTGCTGTTCACATGCGATAGAAGTGAAACCTACTAAAATGTGAACACGTAAATGTCTTTCTTGACTTGGTACGTCTTAAAAACAAAACCTGTGTTAAAATTAAACTGTCTAGCTCATTTTTTTTTAATAATTTTATACTTAAATTGTGTCGAAAATAAATAATAGCTTATTAAAAAAAAACAAATAAAAAAACATACGTGTGGCACTCGGGAACTGCCGCGGTAAAGCTATTTATTGCATAGCATTTTTATCGGCTTATGCATTTATATTTATTTATTTATTTTCTTTACGTAGTACTTTGTTTATTCTTATTTAAAACACTTTATACACAAATTTTACGCGTACAGCTATTCACTGTATACTTTCTCACAAACAGCTGCTTACTTATTCGTCCGATTTCGGAGCAGCTCGTCTCGATCCGTGCGAGCTTCGTACAGTCGTACTATATACATGCACGTTAAGGTTCAACTAGTCGAACTCACTCGTGGACGCGGGCAAAAAGCACGCTGCCTTACCTAGCATTGTAAAGAAATAAAATTATCAAAGACACATTGATAAAAAGACCCATTTCGAACAGACACTCACGCACACACACACACACACACAAATATATATATATATAGTCGTGTGACGTTCGTGACGCATTTCCGTTTTATATTTTCCATAGGATTTTTCCATGTACCCGTCTAAAAAGAAGTTTCACTTCAAAATGGCCGACCGAGCCACGGTGTGTAGGTGTACACGCCCGTAGCACTGTCTTTGCGGTGCCGGAATCCGCTACGCTGTCAATCGTCTATGTTACATAGCGTACTCGTAGCAGTGGCGTACGAAAGTCAGCCATAGAGAGACAGCGAGCTACGGCACTTCATTTTACATTATGACAACACTGTCGCGCTATCACAAACATTTTCCGTTTTTACGATAAGTCGGGTCAATAGTCATATTTTAGTATAAAAATTCTACGGTCATTGATCAGTAATATTTACACTGCTTAGTTAGATGCGTCCATAAATCGGCGAATGTTCGCGATAATGCAATAGTGAGCCGTAGTATAGGCATATTGTCATCTTCGGTCTGAAATATAGTTTGAACTTTATGATATTTTTTTTTAGTTTTTTAAGTTTAATATTAATCCTGGAATAATAATTTCAATAGGTACCAAGTTTAATATCTCAGTGTCTTCAAATTAAAATTCGTTGACTAGAAAGGCGATTAAATCTAAATAAAATTTTGCTATAAAAAAAAAACTAGAAATGCTGGTTTTTTTTTCTAAAAAGATTTTCTTTAGATTTAAAAATGTAGCAGTTGAATGCTTATTAAATAAAAATATAACTGCTATTATTTGACATTATACACATTTCGATTTCAAGTATCGTTATAACAAGATTTTAAACAAACAGGGCAAGCTAAATTATTTCGTTTAATAATTGCAAATTTATGTACATTAAACAACTGCTTATTAACTAAACTATTTATGTGTGTATATATGGAAATAAGGAAAGTACCCTACTTCTTATAGCTATTTAACGGAATTGGTACCATGTACCTTGTTTTTATGAGTCTTCGATTCCGGCACTATTGCAAGCGCCATGATCACGGAGTAACATGTTACTCCAAGCGTTACTGCAAGCGCCATGACCACGGAGTAACATGTTACTCCAAGCGTTAATGCAAGCGCCATGATCACGGAGTAACATGTCACTCCAAGCGTTACTGCAAGCGCCGTGATCACGGAGTTAACTGTTACTTCGTGATCATCACGCTTGCAACAACATAATGAGAGTGACCATGAAAGTTTAAAATAATATATCATACACCGTGCAATATATTGCAGTCCAATCACACCACTTTGTAGAAACAGCTATTACTATTTAAAAAATTGCGTCGTTTTAGATTGATTTTTAAACGATACAAATCAATATTTTTGTATGAGGGACTAGTATGTTTGCTGTTAATATAATTTTTCTCACTGTTTTTATATACACGATTTTTAATTTTCTTAGGTGACTCAAAATTCACGTTGTATAAATACGCAGCTGCGGTAAAGCAATATCAATATGCGAATCAATCGTTTGTTATTTCATCACCCACATAAACACGATAGTTGCAGCGTAGGTTGAAAAATAACCAGTTATTTAAAAACACATGCAAATCTATTCGGAATTGGTATTTTTGTGTACGCCGGCTGTTCGTTCCACTCGGCCTACCAATGGTAGTTGGACGAGTCGGATTTTAAAATTTCAAATTAATTTATGCTCCAACTAACAGTGCAAATGTCACAAAAGGGAATGCACAAACATACTACTACAATATATAATATATGTAAGAAAAAACTATGACGCATTTGCAAAAAAAAGTCAAACCCATAACTTTAACACGAGATTTAAAAACAAGCTTGCCGTTCCATGTTTCAGACTCCAAAAATCAAGAGGTTCATTTCTGGGATGTAGTATTACATTGTTTAACAAAGTTCCCAAAAATCTGATTGAGCTTCCACTAACCAAATTTAAATCTCAGATCAAGAATTCTCTTATAAATAAGGGCTATTATCTAAATGATCGTAATGCATGGACATAGTGTTTCTTTTTTATTTGATCTTTGTTATTTGATGGGTATGAGTCAGTTTTTGTAACAGTGATATGGTACCTATCTAGTGCCGCTTCCTATATACTAAATATAAAATTATTATTGTAACTGTATATATCTATATCCTAAATAATGTAATGGAAGGTGACTTCAGAAGTATCTCAGAAGTCATTTTTCAACTTGACGACTCTGTATACATATCCAATACAGGGAGAAAAAAACAGCCCTTGCTGAGTTTCTTGCCGGTTCTTCTCAGTACAAGGTCTCCCGCCGTAGTTTTGCGAACCGATGACGTAGCTTCTTGGCCTTCACAAGTGCTTGTAACAGCCTAGACTGAATAAATGACTTTTCATTTCATTTCACACGTGTACGTTGCACAGCATTGATTTCCTAGTATTACACCTACATAAGTATGAGGAGCTCAATGGCGCAGGTAGTTTGGGCAATCGGTCTCATGAGTCATCATCGACAACCCATCTTAGTGCGCTGCTAGACATTGGCCTCTCCAATTGCACGCCACTCAGATCGATCTTGGGCTGCTTGCATCCAGCTCCTGCTAAACCTTGCGCAAATAGTCACTCCATCGTGGCTGAGGAAGTCCTACACTACGTTTGCCTAGACGCGGTCTCCACTGCAGAACTCGTCTACCCCAACGGTTATCGGTTCAATCAATCGGCCTGCGATCGTGGAAGTTAACCAGCTTTCGCAATGGTCGGTGATTGGACGGGTGACCAAAAACTTAATATCTCGAGCTCCTCCATGCTTCGGAAAACACGTTAAGCCATTGGTCCCAGCTGCATCTGCAGTCGTTAGCTTCCACCAATCCTCACTGCCCCGCGCGGTTTTCCTTCATTCACTCTTCAACAGATCCTTGCAGATCCCACCTCAAATCCTTTCTTAAATGCCCCATCCATAACTCTGGCTTCGCATCCTATTCCTTCTTAGTACATGCCGTCCGTCTGTGGAATTCAATACCAGCAGAAATTAGAGACCATAGTTCTGTCTCAATGTTCAAAAAACATCTGAAGGAACACAATTTATCTTCTTGCCTTTAATTTTGCCCTCGTTATTCTCATTGTTTCTCTTCTCGACTTCCATATATATATGCATCTTGACTTTTTACGACCTCCGTGGTCGAGTGGTTTGTGTGCCGGGTTTCATGGTGTCGCCGACTCGAGAGGTCCCGGGATCAAATCCCGGTGGAGGCCGATGTTTGTGTGATGAATACGAGCATTTGTACTCCAGCCATGGACGTTTAATATGTATATCTATAAAAATATACTTATATGTGTACAGTATATGTATTCTATCCGTTAACCTAGTATCCCATAACACAAGCCGTATAGTGTTTACTTTGGGGCTAGGCTAATTGGTGTGAGTGTTGGAAATATTTATTTATTTATTTATCCAAGTATTTATTTATGTATTGTCATCAATATCATATTTGTATGTATTTATTCATTATATATGTACTTTATACATAAACTTATATGTAATTCCCATATTTATAAGTATGAAACATGTATTTATATTCAGTTGTTTCCTACTGGAAGAAATTTTAGATTGAAAAAATTTGTGCCCTTGTACATGTAATCTTTAATTAAGTTGCTCCTGTATCTATATTTGTGTGTACAGAATATTTATATAAATAAATACTTAATTTAAATACCTTTTTTTTTTTTAATGTCTAGAAAATTCATTACGCATACTTCGCCAACCGAGGGTTGCGGACGAAGCTATCGGGGACTCCTCTCCGCCGCTTCAGGGAACACAAGTGCTCCGAGAAGCAAGCGGGGCCCTACCTCGCCAAGAAGGCGACCGCCACAAGGGCGACCGTAAAAACTAGACAATACTCCTGCACCGGTCACCCGGCGCGCATTATGAGGGACCGCGGTCCCTCCTAGTGCGCACCGGGAGTGCGAGTGATGTGGCGGTATCCGTTTCCGAATAGTCCGCCCTAATTTAAATACCTAATAGAATGAGACAAATCCTTCTTTTTATCCTTGAACGGATTTGGATATGTGGCACACATGCAGTTTATTACCTGGATTAGGACATTGGAAACTTTTTGTCCCGGAGAATGTTTTGTTTCTTAGAGATTCCAAAAAAAAAAATTTATACCTAGTGAAATAACTGTAGTCAAGCCTTCTTATTTTTAACTAAAACTGTGATTAAAACGAGTGCAAATAAAGCTATGAATATTAATATGGAAATATCGAACCATACATGAACAATACATTTAAATGTTTAATGAATTTTTAAAAGCATCCGGAACACGCGACGTATGAAATTCACATGAAGCAATGGAAATCGTTTGATAGGAAAATAATTCGATTAAAAAACGTTTTTATTGTTCTCGTTCTATTTTACGATTATAAAATGGAATCGAACAATTTTTGTGGAATTAAGAGCCTCCCGCCCATAAGTGCGTTATTATCGGTCGATATTATCTGATGCATTATGGGGGAGCGGGAGGCCTAACTGAAATTCGAGATAACATAAATGGCGGTGGCTCTCCGGAAGGAGGTGAAAATTTAAAAAGAAAACTAAGTAGGTATAATTTAATCAAAAATAAATAATCTCAAATATTCAGGCACTTCAAGAAGGTTTCACTTTAAAAAAAATCAATAATGGAATATTAAAATTTTTTGTCAGTTCGAAAATAAAAAGAGCATTTTCTCTCAAATTCTAAAGGTACCTGAAAAGTGTATTCTACATTACAACATAGCAAAACAAATCATAACAATATTTGTTTCTTAGGTTTTCACGCACATCACTCATTAAATAAAACTAGTTTTTACGGGTTAATGCACGAAAACTTTATTTATTTATTGACGTTTCGTAGTCTTTACAGGCTACGTCGTCAGAATAAAACTTTTATTTAATTTGTCGAGCTACCTTCGACCTTTTCGAAGGTAAAAACTAGTTTTATTAAATCATAACAACTCGAATGAATATTCGCAAAAAAAATATTGCAGTAGGGTATTTGAGAACTTTTAGAAAACGATCTCACGTTATTTACTAATGTTTATAGAGTCCACAAAAAGTGGATATTTATCACTATGTGGTGTATTTCGGTAAAAAAACAAATCAAAAACTCTATTTTCAAGTTGCCGCGAAAAACGTATCTCTGGACAATATGGCGTCTCACTGGTGTGTGACGTCACACGACAGTCATTAAAACGTTAAACCATACAATCAAATGTCACTTTAACCGGAAGTTTACTGGCGTGTGACGTCATTTTAGGCTCCACCAATCCCAAGCGTTTTGGGTCACGTGACAATAGACAAGAAAACTATTATCTTTATCGTGGGTTTTTAGTAAAATTATGAATATTTTTTCTGTAAAAATAATAAAAACTCCTGCCAATATTCATTCGAAATACAGATGCTAACAATCGGCACTTTATTTTTAATACTGTCAAATACCCTGTTATGATGAACTATTTCAATCATTTTAAAATACGATTTGTGCCAAAACTACTACGTCTGGCTTGTTTACGTTGCAGGCCGTCAGAAAACGAACAATATCATAAATAAAATTGACCCGCCATAAACATGAAACAAGTGTGGAACACAAACAAATAAATTCCTCCTATCGATGGAAGTTTTTGCCGATTTGAAGTTCTAAAACGTAAACTGTTATTATACAAAACAAAACAGAATCGCAGATTTATTACTCTAACATATGAAAATATTATCAACCGGATGATAATGATAAAGAGGAGCACTATGGCGCAAGTGGTTAGCGAGTTCGGCTGAGATCGTTGAAGTTAAGCAACTTTCGCAGTGGTCGGTCATTGGATGGGTGACCAAAAATTTACTATCTCGAGCTCCTCCGTGCTTAGGAAAGCACGTTAAGCCGTCGGTCCCGGCTGCATCTCTGCAGTCGATAGCACCCAACAATCCGCATTGGGCCCGCGTGCTGGGTCTGTGGCCCAGCAGTGGGGACATTGATAGGCTGATGATGATCGCGATGAAAAAACGGTTGACGCATTTGAATTATTTGAATTCCAAAATCTGTTACACAGATCAAAAAAAAATATATGGGTGCGTGTACTTAAGTACGCGCGTGAGAAGTTATACTTCTTTTTGGAATTATTAAAAAATAGTTTTTAATTGCATGCAGATAATTAATTACAATAAGATAATAAAAGGATTGGAAAAGGATAGTCAACGCAGTCAATAAAGTTCAGTTTTAATTTGAAAAATTTAATAAATAATCAAAATATTCAATTTAAATCACTACTGAATTTAAGTTATTAGTCCATATGTAATTAGCACTTGTAAGTAACTAAAACACGTTGTGTCTATATAGAAACTAGAAACATGTGGACAAATATTATAAATATGAAAACAGTGATCAGAGGCGACGAGCGTGCCAACATTGTTTTTGACAACGCGATCATCTTATGGAGCTCCGTGGATCGTTCAAAGTACCTTTCGAACAGATGTCTAATAATGGTGGATTATTAACCACTAAGTGGTTAATAATCCACCATTATTAGACACTAACATTCATAACGCGCCCGCGGCTAACTTCATTATGTTACTTTTGTGTTACAGTGATGCGCGCGCATCTTAAAATTTCACTCTCATAATTTTTTCATAACGCGGCTAAAGAAGTATAACTTCAAAAATTCCTAAAATATTACGTGATCACATTTCTTTTATAATGATCTGTAGTATAGTAATATAAGTTATTTACGGGATTGTTACCATGTACCTTGTTTTTAGCGAGTTTCCGATATTTCGGCACCGTTACAAGCGCCATGATCACGGAGTAACTGAAGTAATTGCGGGTAAGCTGTTATAACTATATTAGAATAATAATATTATAACTATAATAATATAACTTATATTGCTATAATGTTAGTGACCATTAAAGTTTTAAAACAATATATGATCTGCAGTGTCCTTGCTTGGTGAGCAACGTAATCACGGAACGAAACTTGATTTTCCTCATAGTTGATGCTCTCTTCCTGGTTGCTTTGTTTATTCAGTGACTAGTGGCCCGCCCTCGCTTCCCTTCGGTGTAGAGCTGTAGTTTAGACTATAGTTTTTGTCCTAAGGCTTCTATTAAACACAATGACTTAATTTTAAAATACCTAATTACTATAGGCACTCGCCGCCGCCGGCCCCCCAGCCAGTACCGCCCGAACCGTAATGTCTTCGAAAATATTCATTCAAATTACATGCTGTAAAGGGCCATATTAATCTATATTACACGCACAATGTATTTTTATATTAAAATCGCTTTTTCATTAATAAGCAATTAATTTCTCATAATAAGTAATTAAAAAATGGTTATTGTGGGTTATCTCTAAGAGATAGACATATATCATTGAGGACTTTTTTGTAGACTTTTTTAAGGTGTACAATACTGTAGTACATTATTTTGATCTATCTCGTAGGGTTCAGCCAGCGTTTGCAATGTAAATGCAAAAAATGTATTTATTTACGACCTTACATTAAAAACCATTAAAAATTATCAGTGTTTCTCTACTATATTATGCATGTATTATAAATATAAACCATACTCTTGAATCACTCTATCTTTTTATAAAAACGCATCAAAATCCGTTGCGTAGTTTTAAAGATCTAAGCATACATAGGGACATAGGGACAGTTAGAGGGAAGCGACTTTGCTTTATACTATGTAGTGATATCTGAAAGGTTAATGATCCGATTGGACTGAAATTTGGTACTTATAGTTATACTAGCAAACCAGTGAATCAAATGTTCACCAAAACCTGATTTCTCGAAAACCGGAAGTGCTACGTTACTCAAATCCGGTTTGTAGTCTTATCAGACTATTCTTAACTTATAACTTAAATATTCTCTTTATCTATCTCTTACGGTTTGGCCGCTGAAACAGCATCACGGACAGACGGACTTGTCTAATAGATAGGAGATTGAGATGACAAGTACTACTAGGTAAAATCAACTCCCCACCGCACTCGATACTTGAGGTGGCGTTAATGGTTGAAAAAAAATACAACTTAAAAGTTAATTAAAAATAGGAACAGTACTCTTAGCACGAACCAATATCGAATGCGAATAGTTTGCGAGTGCGAAATGTCAATGTCATATTTTGTATAAAAACTTGAACAGCAGCACCACAACGGACGTAACGAGAACTAAAAATCAGTCCACATTTGACAATGGCATTTCGGACTCGCCAACAATTCGAAATCGATATAGGTTCGTGCTAAGGGTACTGTAGGAACTCAATGTTGTGCGACTGAGGAGATTCAGCAGCTTTGACTATGGCCGGTCTCGAAATGGCTGATCACAAGGTATTTTTTTTTATAACATCTATTCGAAAAGAGCTAGTTTGTTCTCTGGTTACAGGGACTAAAATAGCGTTTTCATCCCTAGGGACTAAAAATGATTTGAAATAGGAACTTGGATGTTGTTAGTTAAAATTTCAATCACCAAAGAGATCAATCACGAACATTTTTATGAACAAGTAACCAGGATATACCGAGCGCTCACCAAATAAAAAAAAAGTTTGTGAAATAAAACAAGCTCAATAGTGTCTTCTGCTCATCAGTAGCCTTAGTACGAGTTTGAGCTCACGAAAACTATCATAGTTTTCGTAATTGCAAATTATGTTTCTACATCCATTTTGGTGAAAAGTAACCAAATATACTTAGAATTTAATTAGACGCAAATGATTTATTGATAGTATTTAAACATTGTTTATTTTTATAATTTTTATTATTTTTGAGCATGTAGCTGCTTGATATTTAAATCTAAAGAAAATATAACTAGAAAAAATTCCACGCGGACCAGGCAGCAGACGGGACTCGAACCCGCACCCTTCGCAATCCGGGCGAATGCACTGACCAATTATACTAGCGCGGCCCTCACAGATCGCGTCGAAATTCCTCTAGCTATTCTTAAACTGCAAGGCAGCGCCATCTCTTCGCATTATAGGTAACCCACAATGTCAAATGAATACTTTTACAAGTATTAAACATTTGAAAGAAGTAATAACAATTATAGTTATAATTTTTATTATTGTTTATTTTTATTGAAACGAAAACAATAAAATCAGTACCCTTAGTACGAGTGCGAGCTCACGAAAACTTAAATTTCCTGATGAAGTTATTTATATTCATTCATGTATTTTTTTTTTAATAAAATCTCCTTTGCGTAAACCTATCGTATCCTCCATGAAAGTAAAATAAAACAATTCTAAGAAAAAGATGCTAATGCAAGGGCCGAACTAATAAACCTCCTTTTCTTTATTACATACGAGCGTATTTCAAACAAAGGCCAGGCCCTATTCAAATAGCGGTCCTTGGATTTGGGCCCAGTCATCACGGCCCAATTGCTTTGATTGACTTTTATGCAAATTGTGAATTTGCTCAGGAGCTGGCAGGTTTGTTTAATTGAATAATTAACCTGCCCAACGCACTTCTGTATTTAAATAATCGTGTTTATATTCGGCCGGTGTGTTTTGCGGACAGTTAAATTTTTTAATTATTTTTTTTTTTTACTCCTCCGTTTTTCCCTTTTCGCGTAAAGACCGTTTTTATTTGGAGGAATACAAATGAGTCAGATCGATTTAATATAGCTACGATATTTTTGTTATGAATACCAGTACTTTAACAGTGTACTGAAGAACACACATAAAAAAATGCAATTGTCAGCAATTCAAGCGCGCCTGAGCACCGTCTCACCTTTATACAATACTAGTGGCCCGCCCTCGCTTCGCTTCGGGGTAGAATTGATCAAAGTCCTTTCTTAGCGGATGTCTACGTCATAACATCTACCTGTATGCCAAATTTCAGCCCGATCCGTCCAGTGATTTGGGCTGAGCGTTGATAGATCACTATGTTAGTCAGTCACCTTTGAGTTTTATATATATGGACTAGCGGCCCGCCCTCGCTTCGCTTCGGTGTAGAGCTGAAGTGTAGACTACACTTTTTGTTCTCAGGCTTGTATTATAAACAATGACATTCATCTATGATTCTTGTTATACCTGCATGCAAAGTCTCAGCCCGATCGGTTTAAAATTGACAAAGTTTCATACAAACTTTCATTCCCTATTTTATCCCCTTGGGGGTAGAATTGATCAAAATCCTTTCTTAGCGGATGCCTACGCCATAACATCTACCTGCATGCCAAATTTCTGTCCGATCCGTCCTGTGGTTTGGGCTGTGCGTTGATAGATCACTATATCAGTCAGTCACCTTTGAGTTTTATATATATATGTATAGTTCATACGCACATACAAATAGGCACAAATAAAACAAATGCCCACGATATTAGGACCGATATCAATAGTCCTATTAGATTCAACGTCAATTAAGTTAATCTATTTCGTACATTTACGGGGTCGGCTCTAAATGCATATAAGTCTTCCGTAGAGTAATGGCACCAAATTAATATAAACACAGCGCCCGCTAGACCGAACACTTTATGGTGGTCATATATCAGGTTGTGATTCCTCAAATTATTTATTAGGCAACCTTTTTGCCGCCGTAACTTCGACGCTGGGCACGTATTATTTGCGGTTTTGATAAACTTATAATTGCATTTCATGATATTGATATAACCAAACTGATTTTATAAGAAGAAAGTATGTTCTATATGATGAAGGCGAAAAACAAAGCCGCAAACTATAAAAAGTTCTAAATTCGTAATTATATAAGAAAGAAAGAAATTATAAAACATACTTTGTTAATTAGTATGTAGTAGCGCATAACATTGTAAAATTAGTCTGGTAGACCAACTTCAGGTAATTCGTTATACTTGGTCGTAGGTCGACGACGGGTCTATAAATGCTTTTGTTCCCAGAAATACAAGAACCTAGAAATACTAAAAATACAAGTTCCTAGAAAACCAAAAATACATAGTTCACGTAAATTTATGTTCTATTCATCAATCATCATCAACAGCCCATCTTAGTTCACTGCTGGACTTGCCAGCCACCTTGCGCAAATCGTCACTCCATCGTGCCTGAGGACGTCCTACACTACGTTTGCCTAGACGCGGTCTCCACTACAGAACTCGTCTACCCCAACGGTTATCGGTTCTTCGGCAAATATGGCCAGCCCACTGCCACTTCAGCTTGATAATCCGGTGGGTTATGTCGATTACTCCAGCCGTACCGTCAGTGTCCACGTCTCGGCTCCGTATGTCATTACAGGTAGGACGCACTGATTGAAGACTTTTGTCTTTAGGCACTGTGGCATCGACGATGTCAGGACTTGACGTAGCTTCCCAAATGCTGCCCAACCTAGCTGAATTCTTCTATTCACCTCGTCCTCAAAGTTGTTTCTACCTAATGTCTGCCCGAGGTACACATTATTTTTGAAATAATGTGTACCTCGGGCCTCGGGCAGACACAAATAACATCCCCATGTCTTACTCTACGATGTAATGGTATGGGACTTGTTTGCTGATTCTGTACTTGGACAGACATGGTGGCAGCTTCGTAGAGACATCTAATCACTTGGATATATCGCCAGTCGATTTGGCAACGCTGCAGGGTCTCCATTTTTAAGCAGTCCAAGAGCAATCTCGATTTCGCTGATACTGACTTCTGGCAGGTCTTCGGTGAAGTGGCGTGTTCATGTGGCTCTAGAATCCTCATTTCCGGGATCGGGTCGAGATGCATGTGATGCGCACAACTGGTCGTAGAAGTCTTCCACTTCCGAAAGGACTGCCGGCTTTGAAGCAACAACTGCCCCACTTGCTGTGGTCAACTTCGTCAGATGACTTCTTCCAAGAGATTGTACGAACACTTTGGACCCTCGATTCTGCTCGATCGCTCTCTCGATCGAGAGAGTATTGGAGCACCGGAGGTTGTGTCGTACGTGCTTACTGATCTCTTAGTTTAGACTCCGCTTTGCCGACGAGGTGAAGGGTGGATTTTCACGTCGTTCCTTCATTAGTCCTAAAGTCTCTTCCAAAAGCTTTGACTTTCTGCCCTTACGCTGCGTTGCACATAATCTCGTACCCTCTTCCCTGAGGATAACCACATTTTTGAGGTTTAGTTTTACGTCTAATGTAGTTTCTACGGCAGCAATCGGTTCTCCAGATTGGACTGGAACGCTTCAGATCCTGTTATAGTTTGGAGCAGAGTAGATCGCTCGGCCTTAAAGTTGATATTCAGAGAGCCCCGGACGAGTCGGTGATCACTACCGGTATTAAACCTGTTGATCACGGAGACGTCTCTAAATTTGTATCTCTTGTTCGTCATGATGAAATCAATCTCATTTTTAGTCATAGTGTCGGGGCTTTGTCACGTCCACTTCCTTTTGGGCTGTTTCTTGAAGAAAGAATTCATCAAGTAAAGCCCCTCCCGTTCGAGGAAATTGTCGAGCATTTGCCCCCTAATTGGGAACGACCACGATATGTTCTATTCTGTAATCGATAATTCAGCTTATTTGCGTCTGCTATCTATAATTATGATGTAAATAATTAACTATTTTTGGCTATCCATATATCTGTCTGTTACGCTTTCAACCATAAATCGCTGAACTGTATTTTGAATTTTGATAAATTAAGTTGAACCTACTCGTAGGATGTACATACTCGTATGCAAACATTTTGTGGACTCAAACACTCTTTACTCCCTGTTTTATCCATTACAAAACAGCCAGTAAATATTTGTATTAGAAAAAAAAACATTTTAGAGAAACAAAGTCGCTGGACTTATACAGGCTTAGTAATAAATTTCGCCGTCTAATAGAAAAGCGAATTAGATGCAAGATAATAGTATACTGTCACTAGAAACTGACAATTATGTTGGAATTGGACACGATCGCGTGTGTTGCGTTATTATATTCCATTTGTAAATGGAAGTACGCTTTCAAAGTGTGTTTTCCACACTTTGTTTATAGAAACTATATTTCTGTCTGGTTACCTACATTGTAAGCGTGAGTTGCATCAACGCCGTGACGTGGCGTCATTAAGCGTGTTCTATCATCTGTACCACGGCGAGTTATTCTTTCTTCTTCTAAGGAGTTATTCTCTCTTATTCCACCATCCCCTTTCCTTTACAGGACCACGACGCCACCGACTGAATGTGGCCACTATTCCAACGCGTACAAAGAAGTTTGGAGACTCATTTCTTTGTCGCACTATCCGTAAATGGAATGCTCTGCCCACTCACGCGTTCGGGAAGGAAGAGTTATTCTCCCTTATTCTACCTTCCCCTTTCCTTCAGAGGACCACGCGCGCTGGCCTACGTTGTCACCGTCTAACTGTAACCACAACAATAAATTTGGTGACTCATTTCTTTGTCTTACTATCCGTAAACGGAATGCTTTGCCTGCTCACGTGTTCCTTCTTACAACCTGGGATCCTTTGAAAGAGGCGTGAAGAAGCAACATGCAGGCCGGTAGGGTGAGGATGGCTGGTGTGGCAGGTAGAACTGCTGTATCAGCTATCTTCGCGTCTGGACTTCACCGTCACTTAACATCAGGTGGGGTGGAGTCATTTGTCGAACCTATCTATAAAAAAGGTAAAAAATGGTTTGAGTATAGTCAAATTGACGTCATGATTTGACGGTATCAATAACTTTCTAAGAGAGGCCGTTTGAGTACCTAGTCTGCACCTAAAGTAGGAATCTTAATTTTGGTCTTCAATTGCGGGTTTAGTAAAGAATACGTTTGTAAATTATTCATGTTTAAGGTTTAGGCGTAGGTGGTTAGCGCGTTTGGCTGCGATCGTTGAAGTTAACTACAACTACAACAACTTTCGCAGTAATCAGGCATTGGATAGATGAACTAAAATCTTCTTTCTCGAGTTCCTCCGTGTTTCGGAAGGTACGTCAAGCCGTTGGTCACGGCTTCATCTGCAGACGTTAGCACCCGCCGTTCCGCACTGGGCCCGCGTGGTGGGTCATGGCCCAATCTCCTTATTACATCCATCATCCATCACAGGACGGCCTGTGGCCCAGCAGTGAGGACATTAATAGGCTGATGATGAAGGTTGAATTTCTCTTTAGCGCCATCTTTGCTAATGCCATGCATATTATGGTGAAATTGGTATGTAGTTAGATTCATTAGCCAGTTCTTGGGGGGTCTGATTGAGTACTCGAACGTGAACAAATCGATCCGTTTCACACTCGGTTTATCAGAATCAGAACCCTTTCATTCAGTCTCGTTCATAGTATCGCGAAATTTAATTAGTCCCCCGATATTTGGAATGATAATTGAAGATTGCCATGGAATTTCATTGTGAGGGGAGCGCGACACATAGTGAAAATGTTTGTCAGAGACCGAGCGTGCTAATAATGATTCAATATTTAGTGTAAAACAAATAAATTAAAAAATGGGTGGCTGTTAGGATGAACTTACCATTGATTGCGCAGCCAACAAAAGGTACCCAAAACTGACAAAAATTATTGTAACTGATATTAACGACATTTACACTACCAAATTTTAAGGGCCCTATCGAAAGACACAACAACGTATGTGTTGTATAATTGCATATTACATTATAATTAACTGCTAGCTTAGTGTTAAAATATATATATATAGGTTATTGTATTTTTTAAGTTGTAAGGGAACTGCTGCCGACAAACTATGTTGCAGTTTGGCAGACAGCTTAAATTTTGTAACCTTTTCTCTGAAAACAAATAAAATTAAAAAAGGGTGGGCGTGGCCCCTAGCTAGGGTAGCAATTATTACACTGCACCCATCGCCCTAGATCGGGTCCCTTACTCCCTTACTGATGTTACACCACCCTTAGTTAAGGGTAAGGTAAGGGGTCTTTAAAGGGTCGCTTAAAATTGGGAAGTATAAATACCGTTTTTCAGCTTGGTAGATTAAATAAAACTTGTTTTAACGGGTTAATGCACGAAACTTTATTTATTTATTGACGTTTCGCAGCCTTTTCAGGTCTGCATCGTCAGAATGATTTTTTATTTAATCAAACAAAAACTGATCCCACGGCAGGCGAACGGGACGGCTAGATCCGCGTCACTGCATTACCGACCCGAACGAAACAGCACGTTAAATTTCAACGGCAGCGCGAACGAGACGGCGAGATCCACGTCACTGCACTACCGAATGAAAATATATATTTTATAGTACTTACGAACGAAAAGTGACGCCGTGGGTTTTATTTTTAGTTCTTGAGCAATTTGAGCACTTTTTAAAAGCATACTAAGGCATTGTTTTATCATATAAACATAAAATATTAGCAATATTTCTTTTTGGCGTTCACATGTACGTCGTTTGCATGTCAAGTTGTGACTAAAGCGATTAGGGTCGTGAACCACAATTTATGCGGATCACTTTTGTGAGGCTAGTGCCGTATCTACCCTTTTTGTTTTAATCTAAGGGTACAAACTCTGCTTATTCTGTGTCGTGACTTAACAGATTTTATTATTATAATTTTTAATCTACTATCAAAATTGCGTAATTCTAATTGAGTTGGTTTGGCGTGGCCATTTCTTTACTGGCTAGTTGTTCACTGTGGCTGAGGTGCTAATATTGCTTTTTATTGTTTGGATAAATTGGGAATTAACTTTTCTTTAATTACTTTTGTGATTGACTTTTCGCTTGATACTTAATGAATGAAATTCGACTTTTATCTTTGCATAAAGGAAGGCATATAATCTTGTTTGCAATGTTAGCCATTCACCAATATAGAAGTCTCAGATAATCATCAGCCTGTTAATGTCCCCACTGCTGGGGCACAGGCCTTCCCTATTGATGGAATAGGGAGATTGGGCCATGACGCACCACGCGGGCCATGTGCGGATTGGCGAGTGCTAACGACTGCAGATGCAGCCGGTTGGTGGTTTAGTGTGACTTCCGAAGTACGGAGGAACTCGAGATAGTAAGTTTTTGGTCACCCATCCAATAACCGACCACTGCGAAAGTTGCTTAACTTCAACGATCGCAGCCGAACGCGCTAACCACAAGGTAGGTATATAAAGTTTAAATTTTCGTAACAGATAACAGGAATGTAATATAGTAGCTTTAAACTTTGAATACAAACTAGTTGTCCTAGCAAATTATAAGTTCGAAAGAAGATTCAAAAACCAAACTTGTTTTTTGTACTTCCTGCATTATTTTTCTTCGTGTCTTATAAAATATATATCGTAAATATATGAAAAATATATAGATGTGATAAGTAATATGATTGTCTGTCTGCTACCCGCAGACTTTACAACAATCAGTAGTAATTTTGGTAACTTTGTAATTTTTTCTAACAGGTATCTTCTAAGCAAGCAAGCCTCTTGTTATAATTTTGTAACAGAGTCAATAGTTGTCATAATTCCATTCAATCAGAATAAGTAAAAACAAAACACAATAGTTATGATCATTCTCAAAGACACGAGATTATGTGACGTCATTGCAGTGTAAATCGAGTTTACGAAATTAACTTACCATGATTTTATACAGTTTGATTATAAACATTAAATAATCAAAAAAACTGCAATTTAAAAAAAAAAATTCACAGTCTTTATCATTTGCTTTCTTCGATGTTATCGAAACCAAATTTATGTTAGGTCTTATATCTACACAATATGTTACTAGTGCTGTCATCTGTCGTGCATTGTGGGTAGACATGTTGTGTATGACACAGCAATCAAAATGCAGGTAAACCATTAATGTATATTTAATCATTATGTAATGAAAGATGACTTCATGAATCATCTCTGAAGACATTTTTCAATTTGACGTCTCTGTAAATAATAATACAGGGAGAAAAAAACAGCCCTTGCTGAGTTTCTTGCCGGTTCTTCTCAGTACAAGGTCTCCCGCCGTAGAATTACGAACCGATGGCGTAGCTTCTAGACATTCATGAGTGCTTGTAACAGCCTAAACTGATTAAATGATTTTGATTATTATGATTGATTATGATCATTGGATGGTTTTAAATAAAATTTAGTCTGTGCCACACGTCAATGTGAATACGTTGTTTTATTTTAGCATCAATATCAATCATCATCAAAAGCCTGCCAGCTTATTATTACACACACGTTAAGTGCTACGCTATTTTCTGGCTTATGTTTGTGAATTTACTCAAATTTAGTCTTACTACCACCAAGGTAGGAATGGATTCGAAATGTAAAGTCATCATCAGCTTGTTAATGTCCCCACTGCTGGGGCACAGGCCTTCCCTATGGATGAAATAGGGAGATTGGGCCATGACCCACCACGTGGGCCCAGTGCAGGTTGGTGGGTGCTAACGACTGCAGATTCAGCCGGGACCAACGACTTAACGTGCCTTCCGAAACACCGAGGAGCTCGAGATAGTAAATTTTCGGTCACCCATCCAATGACCGACCACTGCGAAAGTTGCTTAAATTCAACGATCGCAGCGCAACGCGCTAACCACTTGCGCCATCGAGCCCCTCATAACTCAATATCAATAGCACCAAGCAACTTCGAGCAACCAAACGAAAATTTAATTAACGCCTTAAATCTCGTCAACGCAAAAACAAACTCGAGTCCAGGTCTTGATGTCTACGTAACTGCCTACTCTAAGGCGTAAAAGCGAATCATAACGTTTGAAGTCTAAGTAGAGTCACAAGGATGGCTTTTCAGTCTCGTCAGACGCACTTGACAAGTGCCACTCAAAACATCAAAGGCTGCGCTTAAAGATAGGCCGGTGCAGCCCTTCAACATCCGTGGGCAGATGGAATCCGCACAAGAATCTAGCCTCACACACCCGAACGTACATTCTTTTGCACGATTCAATGCAGATTTCTGCTAATCTATATATATACAGGGCGTCCCACGGCTACCTCACACGGAGGGAAAGTATATTAAATATTGAAGATAGGATATTTTACTGAAAGAAGACATCGTTATTTTTAATATTAATAAGAACTGCATACACAGATTTTTAAAAAATCGCCTTCGTTCGTCTGCTGCCTGGTCCGCGTGGAATTTTTTCTAGTTATATTTTCTTTAGACGAAAATTATATTTGTAATATCCTCTGGACAGGAATCCTTAGAAATTGTAGATAACATGGTAAAAATTGAATTGAAAAACACCACACGTATTATTCAAAAACGTAACTTATGAATGGTATTTCTTTCGCAATCCAGGCTAGGCTGTGTTAATATTATTTCCTTTTTTTATTTGTCTTTGTGTCAAAAAGCTTTTTTTTTTTCAAGTATCTCCCGTTTAAAGCGGCAGCACTTGTGTCGGCTATCATGTTTTCCCTGCATCCCCAAAATTTTTCAAAGAGGTCACGCGTTCACTGAGTGGCCCTCAAAGATGAAAGGGAAAAATCTGCCAACGCTGCATAGCGAAGTCGAAACATGCTTTGACAAGTCGACCCTCGAACTTAAGAACCTCGAGAAAGTGTCTACACGAAAATAAAAGGTTCTTTGTGAACGGACTTTTGTGTGAACTTTTAATCTTGCTTTGTCAATCGATTCATTTTGTATCGATTTATAGGGTAATTAAAGAAATAGAATCGACTACTACAGATTTATTGATCGGGTAAGTGAAGAATAGAAATGTTACTAGTACAAACAATACGATGAAAGAAAAAAAGGCAATCATACTAATTAGTTTAAAAAACAAGTGTGCCAAATTCATACAAATAGCTTTATTAAAAAAAATGGAAATTTTTCAGTATACATTGTTTTAAACTTTCATGGGTACTAAAATTATAGCTATTAACGGGATTGTTACTATGTACCTTGTTTTTTGTGGGACTCCGATATTTCGACACTGTTGCAAGCGCCATGATCGCGGAGTAACTGAAGTAATTGCGGGTAGATGTTATTAATGAAAGACGACGTCAGAGGGTAAACCGATATGTCTGCCAATAACATCTACCTATATGCTAGAGATGTTTAAATCTAAAGAAAATTATCCGGGTGGATACACTGACCATTATGCTACCGCGGCCCGCGTAGGATAGTGGTTCGAGTCTTATCTGCTGCCTGGTCTACGTGGATTTTTTCCTAGTAAAATTTTAATTTACACATATAAATACGCATATAATATATATCATTATATTATATATCATCATCCTCATCAACCCATGTTTGTCCACTGCTGGACATAGGTCTCCTCTAATGCACGCCACTGCTCCCGATTTTGTGCTACTCTCATCCAGCCCACTCCAGCCAGCCTACGAATATCATCATCCCATCTTGTCTCAGGGCGTCCTACACAACGTTTACCGAGTCGTGGTCGGCCATCAGTTCTGCGGCTAATGTAACCAGCCCACTGCCACTTCAGTTTGCTAATTCGGTGGGATATGTCGGTGGTTCTCTGTCGGATTAAATCATATATAATGATATTATTAAGAGCGGTAGAGCACAGCTGATTTGCCAAACCTTCACCTTACAGAAATCCACAGTAAAATCTTACCTTTTTGTAGTGTTGTGTTTCTGCTGGTTAGTAGGGTTCCAACTTGGAACCCTACTAACATCAGTTGTTACGTGAAGTGGGTAATTTGTTTCGTCTCATATAAATAAAAACGCTCTGTTCTTCATAAATACATAATGAAAGGTCTTACAAAAACATGAGAGATGTCTATAAGAGAAATGTTATAATCAGCGATATTTTCCAATGTGCCAGCTATACAACAAAAATGCAAAATGTATGGTTATTAATTCACAAACTTATAGTAGCTTTAAGTAGTATAGCAATGAACCATACGAGGTAAAGAACAAACGCAAAATGTAGATACAAAAATTTATCACCAAATGCTTCTGATCATAAGGTTCAATATTCGATACCAGAAGATACACGTGCTGGTTCTAGTGTCAATAGCCATTCAGTTACACTTAATTACACTTGGATCCTTCTCTGAATGGACCAGGTAGCATTCAGTAGCTACTGTCTGTGGCTTTGAAAGGATTTGGGACCTGAATTTAAGTTATCCGGTGAAATTAAAAGGATTTCTTGGAAATGGGGAAAGGCTTCGCGTAACGCCTGGCACAGCATATTATGTGAATTTTATAAAACACACAACATATGTACACATAAATTTAAAATTTTCACCAAACTCATCAAGGGAAAGGAATAAACCTTTAAAAAATAGAAATGACTTTGGCGAAGTCTGGATTTCGAATGGAAATCTTTACTTGCTGCAGTCTCTGTGAGCATCAAACTCCTCCGCCTCTTCAATACGCTGTGATGAGACATCATTATGCGCGTTCTATCGCCTATACCACGGCAAGTGTTCTGACGAGTTTTTCTCCCTTATCTCACCTTCCCCTTTCATTCAGAGGACCACGCGCGGTGGCCTACGTTTGCACCGACTAACTATGGCCACCATTCCAACACGAAGAACATATTTGGTGACTAATTTCACTATCGCGTGAGCCGCAAATGGAATGCTTTCCCTGCTCACGTGTTCCCTCCCGTTTATAACCTCCCCTAGGAATCCTTTAAAATAGTCGTGAAGAAGCAACTTGCAGGCCGGTTTGTTGATATTTGCTGTCGAGAGTTGCAGTTCAATAGGTGCTCTGTTAATGATGACAGTGTTTGTTCTGCACCAAAAAAAAAATAGGAAATAGTTTAATAAGATTCTTTCTTATTAAAATGGGGAAATCATAGCCGCTCATAGTATTTACATGGCAAACTCATAATTCTAATGGACGATATTATTTATTTTAACGAATTTCATTCGAACTTCTATCTTACTGGTTCAAAGAAGTTTTATAGGTAGTATCTGTCTTTCTAGAAACTTTCTAACTGCAAAGAACCTCTTAAGTGAACCCATATAAAAGAAAAATTCTTTCTTCTACCTCATCATTTTAACGAACATTTGACTTACGAGCCTCTTATTTATTACATTGGGGTTCCACTTAAAAACGCTTTCTAACAAAAGCTGAGTCGTAATTGAGTAGTAAAGTGAAAAACGATGTAATTATATTAGACAGAAAGTACCCAGTCCCGGATAAGACAGTGAACAGGGGAAAAAACAGCAACAGACTTGTTTTAGCATTCGAGTATTTACGACAGAGATTTCATTTTTAACGCCGTGCCTAATGGTTCTCCCGTCAACGACGCTTTAACGTCACAAATTAACTTACCGACGAACAAAAATCAGCGAACACTTTGAAAGGGCGCCCAGTGTAAATTAAATTACGGTACGAGATCCAATTTACTTCTTCATTCGGGAAAGAATGTTATATTTCACCGATACCCGAAACTCTGTGTGTTTACGAAACAAGTGATTTGTAACTTTGTTGTTTGTCGCGCAAGGGCGAAATTCGTGGAGCTTCTTTGTGACCATAATCGGGTTTCAATATGCAAACTTTGCGTGTGTACTTGCCAAAGGATTTGTAGTACTAAACCTCTGATTCGGAGGTGACAGGAAGAGTAATGATGACGGTGACGTATCGAATATAGCGCAAACAAGAGACAAGCCAATCTTTTAGAGGAATTTTTGAGTTTGTGACTTTGTGTCCCGTATAATATTGATGTATAGGCCCATTGGGAGTCATTGTGTTCATTTATGCAAGGATGTCGAAATTCTTAGCCATAAAAATAATATGAGTACCTAAATGATACTTCTAATACTTTATATTGTTAAAAAAATTTGGTACTAACATCTCTGTGCGTATGTTAATAAATACTTCCAATTTAATTCTTAGCTTTTAAACATTTTAAGTTATTTGTAATATTGACTTTCTATGCCAGC
Organism: Chilo suppressalis; assembly: GCA_902850365.2. NCBI lineage: Eukaryota > Metazoa > Arthropoda > Insecta > Lepidoptera > Crambidae > Chilo > Chilo suppressalis. Next base: position 4,455,715 of record OU963894.1, read on the forward strand.
CTTTTGCTTCGTCTTAGAACATATCTTCAACTTTCCACCGACTTCTGTACCCGACCACTTGCATCCAATTTCAGCCTGTTGCTGAATGTCTTCTGTCCATCTCTTACGTAGTCTTCCTCTGCCTGCTCTGCGGGTATCATTGTGGGGTCTCAGGGTAATATTGACTATAATTAGGTTTGCACCTTGTTTTTTGTGAGTCCGCTATATTTGCACTAGCAACAGTAGCAAAATATCGGAGACTCACAAATGGTAGTAATAGAGACGGGCGTTTTTAGATATTTTTGAAATCGATGCTCATCGGTATCAGATAAATCGCATCGGATGCCCGCATCGATGCCGGCATTGTATCGATGTCAACTGAATGTCGATATCTTGTATCACAGGTTACGATACAATATGAATTTCTACAGATGCGTGTTTTGTGTTGGTGTATCTCTTCGATTCCTTGAATCAGGACTTGAAAATGTAATCGAAAACCATTTATTTAAGTTTCGGTATGTTATCTGAAAAAATTTAATGCTGGCAAAATTATTACATAAAAAATTTCGCTCAGAACGTAGGTTTTGAACGCAGGCAGGATGCCAGGTTTGGATGCGCGCATCCGATACGACTGGATGCCGTTAATGGATGCCGATGCCATCTAGTTTTTGTCAACGTTACTATAGCAACAGTGCCACAAACTTTTCTGCGCCGGTGGCAAAAATTTGAACTACAATTTATCCATAGCATTTTGAATTTTTTTGATTATGTGTTCACCGCTAGCGACATTTCCACCGGCACAGATAAGTTTCTGGCACTGTTGTTATAGTTATTATGTTTTTATTTATTTTTAAGCATTTAACTGCTAGATGTTTAAATGCCGTCCGCTGCCTGGTCCGCGTAGATTTTTTTTCTAGTAAACTTTTCTGTAGATTTATACATTAATTGTTCACCTGCATTTTGATTGCTGTGTCACACAGTATAAATACAAACAGAGTTATTTATAATAGGTGTAATTAAACATTTAAAGTAATTTAAACCTTTGTATTCCATACTGTCGTTTTAGAGAATTAACTGTAGTTTATTTTTTCTCGTTCGTCAGTAAGAAGTGAGAGTGGCTTTGAGCTCTTTGCGACATTGTGCCGCAGCGAGACACTATTCAAGTGGCTTTTTCACATCAAAGGGGCTTCGCGCTTTGAAGTGTAACGGACCTGGGCGTTTATGTTTGGTGAGACAAAAAGATTGTACGTACCTATTGTAAAGCTTGCGTTGCGTCGGTAGATGTATTTTTAAATAATAGGGTATTTGAAAAGTTTTAAAAAACGATCTCACGTTATTGAATCATGTTTATGGAGTCCATAAGTGGATATTCATCATTTTGTTGTGTATAAACTAACCAAATCAAAATTTTCAAATTGCTGCGAACACGTTTCTCTGGACAGTATGGCGTCTTACTAGTGTGTGACGTCACAATACAATGTAATGTCACTTTAACAGGAATTTTACTTGCGTGTGAAGTCATTTTAGGCTCCGCCAATCCCAAGCGTTTTGGGTCACGTGACAATAGATGAGAGAGAGAGAGAGAGAGAGAGAGAGAGAGAGAGAACCATTTTATTGACCAATAAGATACAAACAAAAATTATAAACTGCTAAAATAAAAAAACATATATAAAAAGTAAGCATTACACAATTTTCTAAACCTAACAGCCTTCATATTGGTCAATCAGGACCCTGCCTCAGCATAATGCTGCCGTGACATGTAACTAAACGTGTCACGACAACGCTGGTATTCTGACAGGGCCTGTATGGTGCACGGTTTTTTGGTATACACACAACAACATAATAAATTTAATCAAGAATACAAATAGATTTATAATTACATAAATAGTGCTAAGTGCAAAAACGAAAAAAATCTAAAAAATAAATAAATATATATGTAACCCAGTATTATAAGCTGTGTTATGTTATTGTGTGGTTAATCTGTGACTTGGCTTGTCACTTTTTGCGATATAAATAATTAGTAATTAAAATGAGGTTTCCCTCAAAATATTCATTGAGTGCGATTGTTCGCCCATGGTTTAATGTCTCTGCGTGTTCCCTTTTAATGATTTTGTGATAGATGTAATGATTTTACAGTAGATGGAAAGGTTGAGGTATGTATTTCAGAATTATTGCATGCATTGTAACTTCAGTAGGTGTTGCTTCAATTTAATCAATCGGAGGAGGAAGGTCATTCCAACACTTGGAGGCAGCAAATCGGAAAGACCCACGAAAGGCTGCGGTTTGGTGTGTCGGAGTGCAGAAGATGCGAGTGCAAGACCTCTGCTGATACTTGCTACGTTGTTGTGCCCATACTAATTTTGCTTCTAGGTATTTCGGATTGCCCGTACGGATGATACCAAACATCAATGTGGTCAGATGCAAGCGCCTACGGGCCTCCATCTTTAGCATGTTTGCTGAGTTCAAAAATGGGGTGACATGAGTTCGCGGTGGTATGTGAAAGCAAAAGCGGGCGCACGCATTCTGCACTCGCTGAATAAGTCGCGACGATCTAGCTAGCAAGCATGGACCATAGACAGTATCGCAGTAGTTAAATTTGGACAAGACCAAGGCTTCGCATAGCGTGACTCTTAGTTTTTCTGGTAAATATTGTCTAATTTTGTATAACAGCTTCAATCTATAAAAACAGCTGCGCGCACATTCCACAATATGATTCTCAAAATTGAGTTGACTGTCCAAAGTCAAGCCCAGGCTCCTTGCCGAGTATACTCGCTCTACAACTATCCCGTCCATGTGAATATTGAGCAGATTTGGATCTATTTTACTAATATTGCTTTTGGTGCCTGTGAGTAGAAGTTTAGATTTCAGAGGGTTTAGTACTAGGCAGTTTGACCGACACCAACCAGATATTCTTGCAAGGTCTTTGTTTAGTGTATCTACAGCAGTGTTGATGTCACTTGGCTTGAAAGAGTAGTACAGCTGCACATTATCTGCATACAAATGATATTTGCATTCTTGTATACAGTCGATCAAATCTGCACTGTACAGAATAAACAAAATCGGTCCCAGCAAGGAGCCCTGGGGCACGCCTCGGATAACTGGGACAGAACGAGATTGTAATTTTGTGCCATCAACAGCAGACATCTCCACCAATTGCTGCCTATCTGTCAAATAACTGCAAAACCATTTTATTGCATTGACGTCGAAGCCATAATATTTCAACTTGGATAAAAGAAGTGTTGTGTTTATGCAGTCAAATGCGCGGGAGCAGTCCAGCAGCAATAGGGCACTAACCATACCACGATCTTGAGCAGCCAAGAGGTGGTCCACTATATCCGATAAAGCCGTTGCCGTACCACGGCTCTTACGGAAGCCGGATTGTAATCGAGGCAGCAGGTCGTGGGTCTCGACATATTCGGTAAGCTGGTCGCAAACTATTCTCTCTAAAATCTTCGATGCGCAGGGTAGCAGGCTTATTGGCCTGAGATCACTCATAGACATAGGCTGTGCGTTTTTAGGTAGAGGTTTTACGACTGCCTGTTTCCACGAATCTGGAAATTTGCATTCAGCAATAGACTGGTTTATTATGCTTGTGATTGCTCCCAACGATTGAGGCAAAGTGAGTTGTAACATTTCCAGCGAGATATGATCATGCCCCTGAGCATTGGATGTGAGTCTTTCAATCGCCTTGAGCACCACATCTTCAGTGACCGGATGCAAATTAAAGGTACCTGCACCAGTATGTCTGTGATGCTCAAAGAAAGTAAGGCTCGAGATTGAAACAGTCTCTTCACCAGGCACATTAAGGAAATGTTTATTGATTGCATCAGGATTATTGAAACATGGCGGCAAAGAAAACTATTATCTTTTTCGTTAGTTTTTAGTAATATTATGAATATTTTTTTTTGTAAAAATGGTAAAAACCCCTGCCAATATTCATCCTAAACACAGATGCTAACAATTGGCACTTTATTTTTAATACTCTCAAATAGGTACCCAATTTTAAATCCCATCGGGCACTCATTTTCTTTCATATAATGTTTGATGTGTTAAGTGTTTTTATGAGTTTCCATTTGATCTCCGCCTCTGTCTACGGTTATCAATCACAATATTTTTAATTTTATTATGAAAACATGCAATACGCTATCAATACATTTTAGTAATTTAATGAGAACACCTTCTCCTCATTTTAGTAACTACTCCAACAAAAATTAGTATGGTTTTATAAAACCATTTTTTTTTATATACATAGGTTCGACAAATGATTCCACCCTACCTGATTTTAAGTGAAGGTGAAGTCCAGACGCGAAGATAGCTGATACAGCAGTCCTACCTGCCACACGAGCCATCCTCACCCTGCCGGCTTGCATGTTGCTTCTTCACCATGCAAATGAAACTTTAATAAGTATCATATATAAAACAAATGTGTGCACGGACCACACATCTGAAGTGAAACTTTTTTTCACTTTTACTCCTCGTTTACACCACGTGTAATACATGTATATTATGATAATTATATTAATTTATGTTATTTACGGGGTTGTTACGATATACCTTGTTTTCAGCGAGTTTCCGATATTCCGGCACTTTTGTAAGATGATACATACAACGCCATGATCACGGAGGATCACGGATATTTAAATATGTGTGTGTATAACAAATTTTATACAATGTGTTCATTTTTGTGGCTGTGGCGTGTGGCACGTGTGCGGCGACACTTACCTTTCCAATGTATCCAATTTTTTTTACAGTAATTTGTTACAAATAAATATTTCTCAAAAAACCCTAACATAAGAGAAACATAACAAAAGAAATAAAATAAAAATATTCTAGTAATTAATAAAGTCGCAGGCGGCTGAAGGACTTTCACGTGTGCACATTTTTGTAGTTTTCACTTCTATCGCGTGTGAACAGCACATGTCCGTTTTTTTGTTCACACTTATATGCATGTATAAAACATGTAGTATAAAATCATCATCATCATCAGCCTATTAATGTCCCCACTGCTGGGGCACAGGCCTTCCCTATGGATGGAATAGGGAGATAGGGCCATGACTCACCACGCGGGCCCAATGCGGATTGGCGGTCGCTAATGACTGCAGATGCAGCCGGGACCAACGGCTTAACGTGCTTTCCGAAGCACGAAAGAACTCGAGACAGAAGATTTTTGGTCACCCATCCAATGACCGACCACTGCGAAAGTTGCTTAAATTTAACGATTGCAGCCGAACGCGCTAACCACTTGCGCCATCAAGTTCCTCGTAGTAGTATAAAATACTTCCATCAAAATTATTGGATGCACAAAATATTTGAAGTAAATAGTGATTTATACTTGTAAAGACACTCGTTGTCTATGCATTGTTAACGGGAGAATGTACATACAACAAGTATTCTAAAAGTTCTGTGTAAAACTAGTTTATGACTAGTTTCTTGGCGTAAGCGAGGCGTATTAAGTAAATAATAGGAATAAAACTAGTTTTTACGGGTTAATGCATGAAACTTTATTTATTTATTGACTTCGTCTTCTTCGCTTCGTCGTCAGAATTCTGACGACGAAGCCTGTAAAGGCTACGAAACATTAATAAATAAATAAAGTTTCGTGCATTAACCCGTAAAAACTAGTTTTATTTAATGAGTGATGTGCGTGAAAACCTAAGAAACAAAAAAATAATAGGAACTTAAGGTAATAAGTAAGTAATAGGAAAACGCTTTCACCTATTTTCATAATATGCAGTTATCAATGTTTCACATTCATACCTAAACGACAAATCAAAATTATCGAAAACGATTTTCATTAAATGAATAAGGAACCAGTGGGATATTACGAGGCCCTCGGTCGCCAGTCTAAAGGCAATCTCACACTTATTCTTTTTAATGTTCTGGCGTTTTTTTCACTCATTCCGCGGCTGAAAATATAATAAATAAATAATAACATAAAATTAATAAATCGTAACGCACAGAAATAAAATCGAAAATTCTAAAGAATTGAACATGCAATCAAGTTCAATAGAGCCATTTGGATTTTGACCAGAATTAGACTGTTTTTTACATTTACGGTTTGCACTCACAGAGGTTATTAATATATAAGTTTAACTCTTTAGTTAAACTTAAATACTTTAAGAAGCTGTCACAAATACTTGGGATATTAACAAAAGAAAAGGATAACCCGTCACTATAACAAATATTTTATTTCATTTAGTGCGTAGTATCCTACTTATATTATAAATGCGAAAGTTTGTATGTTTGAATTTTCATTAGTCAACCACGTTTATACGGCTCAACGGATTTGGATGTTTGGTACACTTAAAGATTATTACCTGGATTGAGACAAAAGTATTTATCTCTAAAAAATTGTTGGTTTTCTGAGGAATTCTGGAAGATGGTTACAATTATATATTGTTTTAGACATTTATGGTCACTAACATAATAGTAATTTATGGGATTTACGGAATTGTTACCTTGTTTTTACTCCATGATCATGGCACTAGCAACAGTGCCGAAATATCGGAAACCAGCTAAAACAAGGTACAAGGTAACAATCCCATTAATAATATAAATAACTATTAATATTTTGAGGGAAAAATTTGAAAGCTTTTACAACTCTTTAAATATAAAAAAATAAATGATGAACCTTTTGAAAATACTTATTTGCCTATTTCTGAGATTGAGATAAATAATACATCTTCAGTAAAAAAAATGTTTGAGTCTTTCTTAACAACGCTAACTCCAGTGTGCGGGGCACCTTTATGAATATTATTACAGCGACACTGAAAACGTGGAATCAAACTTGTCATCATCCAGTTACAAATTCAAGTGCCATCCTATCCAATTAACTTTCGTATTGATCAGATGCGGGATCGATTCCCCGAGTTATTCGTGCTGCCAATTTTAATAATAAAAAAATGCTATGGCTTGAATGTATAATTCAAGGTGGGTTGTTGGGTCTCCTTTACCGATTTTATTCATTTGTTTCCGTTTTGTTCCGATCCGTTCAGATGATGTAAATTTGCATGCATTTTAATATAGCTCTTTCACGTTTTTATAAACTTTTTGAGTTGAATCGATCGAGTATAAATCTATGAATATCGATTCCAAGAATGTTGTGATAAAACAATAACCAATAGATAGATAGATAATGCGTTTATTTTTTCTTCAACATACGGTTACATTTACAGACAGAGTAATACAAATAAAAAAGGCAAAATACCGATTTTCAGCCATCACCTTTATGAGTGAGTAGACTAGCTTTATTAATAATAAACATTTAAAAGATTTTGCAAGGAGAAAAGAGAAAAAGCCATGACAATGCAGCGGAGACAAACACATATTTACTACAATATAGAGTCAAAAATAAAGTGATTGTGGGCGAGATAAAATTAGATGATATCATACATATATATAATAACTATAATACAGTTGGTTCATCCGTTTTATTTTGTATTTTAATGATTGACTTATAAATATTAAAAATTAAGGTGGCGGATTTGTATCGTCCGTCCAGCTAACGGAAGATAGTGAAATAACGTTGTGTAGGAGAGCAAGATTTATGGACTCTAAAGGGTAGGAAACCAAAGCAAAAACACATTCAACATAAAATAAAACTTAGCATTGAAAAATAAGATTAAAATGTTACAAAATATCTTGAATAAGATATAGATTTCTCTCCTAGATAAAATTTAAACGGATCTAGTGACAAAGTATACAATATGCCGTCCCATTCCCAGAGCGTATTGCGAACATACTTTTACAACGAGAACAGTTATGAAATGGAAATTGTTGCCAAACGGTAAGTGGTTGAATTCGCCGGTTAGCAAACCGTAACGAAATTGGTATATTGAGTCAATTTGAATAGTTTCCTACCAGCTATTTGAATTTAGTATCAGATTTCTGCGTGTTAAGGATTCTAAATAAAGCTTGGAATATAAGAATGTTAAAGAAGCCAGAAGAATTTTGTTAGGTAGAATGAAAAAGCTTTGTCTTCATCATTGAACAGGACTGTTTATAAATAGCATTCCATCAACATCTTCAACATGATCTGTATGAGCCTATTACTGTTCCAACTGTTGGGGAACAGCTAGGGGTCAGGACATAGGCAGGCATGGATGTGAATATAAATATTTCTAGCGATCACACCAATTAGCCTAGCTCCAAAGTAAGCACTGTAAGGTTTGTGTTATGGAATACTAGGATAATGGATAGAATACAGATACATAAAGAAATATATAAACATTTATGACTTAGGTACAAATACTCATATTCATCATACTATCATTTACCTCACCGGGATTCAAACCAGGGACTTTTGAGTAGGTGACAATTTAAAAACCCCGCGTACAAACTATTCGGCCACGTCGTCCCTCCGATTTCGTCGGCCAGACACGCCTTAGCCTGATACCCTGACGACGAAATCATCCGCGCCAACGCGTCTCCGACACCTCTCACACAGGCCACAAACACTAACACTACACAGCTAGTATACTTCCACACTAGCTTAGCACTCGGCAGACGCCTTGCCCGTAGGATAAGAGTGCGAAGACCCGGTCTACACATGACACGCTATACCAGGTACAGGTACGTACCTGGGCGATTTTCCCCGCCCCCCACGACAACGGCTAACTAGAGCCGAGGTCCGAGTCTCACAGACGCCCTCTAGTTGAGCCGAGCCCCTCAGGTTCGAGTAGTCTAGAGGTTCCAGATGGAGAGGAGACTCCCCTCGTGGGGAATATCTCTAAAGACACTCACCAATATTCGGCTTGAGGTCCCCTTAGGATCTCGCCGTCCCCAAACCCGGTGACGCAGTAAAGATCATCTGCGACCAACAGCATATACACTCAAAAAAAAAACGGCTACGGATATCAAAATAACCCAGCTACTGGATGGCTGGTGGACCAGGTTAAACTGATGCATCAACTATTCTGGCGTCTGGATTACACCTTCAATCAGGCAATCAAATGTGGTCATCAGCATATTTCATCCATCACATGGTATGTCAAGATCGGTGTACAATTCGTCATACAAGTTGTGACTTACAAACAAACAGTGTCTTTTTTAAATCATAAACTCTTACTTTTGTCTTTACCGTTAGTCGAGCAAAATAGTTTTAACATCAAATATGTGTTTAAGTTATAAGTAATAATGTGTTGTCAGGTACGTGCTATAAAAATATTACTTTAAAAATGGTAGAGCACTGAACAACTGGCGAATATCAGGCCATCAGTGTTATGTCGACTAGTGGACCTGCACAGAGCTACGAGGATGCTTAAAGTCTAGAAGTGTCTTCCTTAATAAACTCTATAAAGTAGATATAATGTATATAATATTTCTGTAATATCTGCTTGAATACGACATATTGGTCCATGCCTCATAGACGAGAGGAGAAAATCTGTTTATGAGAATTTAAAAAGTGATTGTGTATAAATTGTATGCGGTGAAGCGGTTTGTACTCCAGTTTTAAAGGTATACATTACTTTTAAGTCTGATTTCCATTAGGTCTCATTATCATGTACTTCCTTTTATGATACGAAATTACTTAAATATATGATGTGCAAGTGTTAGTATCGAAATAGCGTTCGGAATAAATTTCTTAATAATATTTATGTAAACCAGTAGGTACTGGTTCCCGCAGTTACCGGTTTTCGTCGGTCCTAAGGTGGTCTGGGTGCGGCTTGGCTCCGCCTGCCCTAGGTGCCATTCGGCATAGGCCACCCCGTCTGGGGATTGCCTAGTACCCTAGCGCAATCCCCCAGAGTCGTGTCGCCCGGTCCACTCATTGGGCCGGGCCGGCCCGGGGGCGTCCCGGTGAAATGGCGCACACAGGCGCCGATCCCGAGACGCCCCCCTCAAGGGCGTAGGAGGGTACTGGTGGTTTTTAGTGGGTAGGAGCTGTTCCGCGCCAGGGAGACCCACACACGTCGCGCGTCTAGCCAGCACGCGGTATGGTCCGTAAATAGAATTTCCTCTGTTAACAAAAAAAAAGTTACGGGAGCAAGTCGGTTGGCTAGCAATTCTGACTGCGGTCCGTGGGACTAGTCAGGTGACGGTGTGAACGAAGAAGCCCAGGATCGTCTGAAGTGGGTGCGGGCCGGGTTGCTAGTCGGAGGCGGGGTGGTTTGACGTCTGCCACGCTTGCGTGAGCGCACGTCAAAGTATTCCAGCACCAACTAGTAGCCCTCGAGCTGCTCGATGCTGGCCGAATGCACCACACAATTACCTGCGTCGCGAGGGTTTGTTCACAGCAAGGCAATGCGGCATTGGTCACTGTCGTGGAAATAATGCATTTTTTCTCCCCGTCATCGGAAGAAAAGTGCAGCTGCAGCCGACTGCAGTCTTATTGTCATTGTCATTAATTTCTTAGTCCTTAATAATTCTTGTCTTTTTTTCGGTAATTTGAAATCATGAGTTGAGTAATATTTTCAAAACAAAGTCTTATTATCCACATGCTCCTTAAATAACTCGAGGCAAACAGAATTGAATGGAAAATGGTAACGCAAAATACTGTCTCCGTTTTGGACATTTTTACTAACCGGATGTGGGAGAGGAATATTTTGCCTTGTATCGTCGCGATTTTACAATGGCGCGAATCGTATTAAGGTTCAGCAGTTTTAAATTTTACGTTCAAATGGAAAGTTTAAATAAAACTATCGCATTGCGACTCTAAACGATTTGAATTGCCACTTCCGTACAAAACTTTATGGATGAGAAAAAGCACAAGAAAAATGAGGCGAAGCTGCTACAGGAGGAGTCACTATTTCTAACACTGCTGCTTTTACCATAATGGATGTTTGTAGCCATTATTTCATGTCCGTGTTCAAAGTAACTTCTTATTTTTAGGGTTCCGTACCTCGAAAAGGAAAGCATAAACCGCTTATAGGATAATTTTGATAGCCGTCTGTCTGTCAAGACAATTTATCTCGGTAATCTCGAGCCTGCTTTCCATAGAAATTGTGATGATTCAAACTACTAAATTAAGGTGAATAAAAGATACGGCCTTTTATCTGTCTGTTTCTCAAGACCCTTTATCTCGGAAACGCGAGAAATTACTAAATACTTCAAATTTCAATTCGATACCTACCATATTTATTAAATATTTCAAATTTCAATTCGATACCTTCACGCGTTTCCGAGATAAAGGGTCTTAAAAAACAGACAGATAAAAGGCCGTATCTTTTATTCACTTTAATTTAGAAGTTTGATTAAGGTATCGAATTGAAATTTGAAGTATTTACTAAATACTTCATTCATGATCCCTTGAAGCTGTGAAAAAATCATACTTCTTAGTTGAGGCGAAAAGAAGGTACGGCAGTTTATCAACATAAACTACCTACAAATCTGTACGGAACCCTCAAAGGGCGAGTCCAACTCGAACTTTCCCGTTTTTTAACAAACTTGTGTTGCAGTCTTGAAGGATAGGTTTTTAATCATTACGGAACAAGTATGTTTTATTTTCCTTAAACAAGTTGCCATTCTAAAACGTGCTTTAAACGATTTACTCTAAAGTTGAAATTAGACGGTTCATTTTTACTTTCATTATCGATGCTTCATCGATGAGAAATCGAAAATAAAATGTTTATTTTGACGTTCATCGAATTGTGCCTTCGTGATGAAAGCTTTCGGATCCTATTTTGTTTTCTCTAATATCGATCATGCATCTGTTATCATTAATCGGCAATGAACGACAAGTGAAACGTCTAAGCAACGACAGCTCATTCACAGTTCATTCCTTTTACTATCTGTGTGTTAATTCTTTATTCAAATAACTCGACACATATCTTGTTACCAACTATGAGGAGCTCGATGGCGCCAGTGGTCAGCGCGTTCGGCTGCGGTCGTTAAAGTTGAGCAACTTTCGCAGTGGTCGGTCATAGGATGGGTGACCAAAAATTTACTATCTCGAGCTCCTCCGTGCTTCGGAAGGCACGTTAAGCCGTTGGCCCCGGCTGCATCTGTAGTCGTTAGCACCCACCAACCCGCACTGGGCCCGCGTGGTGGGTCATGGCTCAATCTCCCTAATCCATCCATAGGGAAGGCCTGTGCCCCAGCAGTGGGGACATTAATAGGCTGATGATGATGATATGTTGTTCACGCGGGAATCCCACAAAGAATGGAATATTATGTTCGATCAAGTGATGCGTCTATACAAATAATGCATTTCACTGTTCATCATACACAAATCTTTGCAAAAATGAACCACTTTTGATGTACCGTCTAATTTCACCTAAATGATTGTGTATTAGTAATGAAAGTCATTTTAAAACCCCGACGAAAAAAGAGTTGTGATATGTTTGACGTGTCTGTGTGTCTGTCTGTAGCATCGTAGCTCCTAAACGAAGGGACTGTTGTGGATGCATTTTTTTATTTAAAAGCTGACTTGAATAAGATCGTTCGTAACTAAGAGTTAAGATCTGTTCAGGGGTTGGAAGATCATCAGTTCATTTCCCTGATGAAACGTGTTTGGACTCATAGAGTCCATTAGTCCTCCGGCTCTGTGATATGAGTCTAACTGTTACTAAGTTGTAATGAAACAGTTAAAGAATGACTTTCATGAACTTCTGATTGGATTTAAAGTCTCATTCCACAATAGACTAATAAAATGTACCAACAGCATTGTTTCGGCTGTTTTTCGAACTTTATATATGTACGGTTTAAAATTTTTGTAATCTGAAGACTTAATAGAAATCAATACAATGTTTAATACAATATGGAATAATGTTCGACAGTTAAATGACTTAGAATAATCTATGTAATTAATAATGTTTAATTTAAATTTTGACGAAATGTAAGTGGATTTAATTGTAATTAATAATCTATGGGACATGAATTTGAATGCATACCAGTGTCTGAAATAAAAATGATTTATTTACTATTATTTATTTAAAGGGTCAATATAGTTTATTTTTTAGAATATTTTCGAGCTTTGGGGTTATTATAATTACCAATTTATTTTTTCGTAACATAAACCCAGCGAAACGTGTAAAAGCTCCCCACATCCTATTCTCAAGCAGAATATTACTTGTGTGAATCTCCTCAAGATTTTCGCAAGAGCTCGAAATACAGTAATGCGCAATTCCAGTGGCAAATAAATATAATTCAAGCCAAGTCTTTAAATTGTTCTTACAAATTACTATACATCCTTTAGCTTATTTTCTTCTTCGCCTTGCGAGTACGCGAAATCAGATCTTAATAGTATTGTCTTAGGGGTCTATATTGAGTATTTATATTTTCTTTGTATTTCCTTTGTTGCACAGATCTTTTCACTAATAATGTAGGTAAGTATTATCTCTTTCAGTTAGGTAATATGAAGCTGAATGTAAATATTTTTCATTTAAAATAAATCTTAATAATATTGTTTGTATGCCGGAATTGCTAAAATTTTAATACGTAAATTATAATCCGAAATTAATATTTTAAACTAGCAAACCAGTTAACCAAATGTTCACCAAAACCTGATTTAAAAAAAAATGTATCTCTTATCTATTAGACAAGTCCGTCCGTCCGTCCGTCCGTCCGTCCGTCCGTCTGTCTATGGTGCTGTTAATTGAGAACTTCGGAGATTTTGTGTGGTTTCGTTTGAAATTCGTGATTTCGCGAAAACCGGAAGTGCTACGTTACTCAAATCCGGTTTGTAGTCTTATCAGACTATTCTTAACTTATAACTTAAACATTCTCTTTATCTATCTCTTACGGTTTGGCCGCTGAAGCAGCACCACAGACAGACGGACGGACGGACGGACTTGTCTAATAGATAAGAGATAAGTATTCTGGAAATGAGAAAGTTATTTTTCTTAGCAACAAGTCAAGTCGCCCACTACATATTCCGTCAGATACAATGAGATATTGAAGTTGATAATAATTATAATGTTTATTGAAATCTCACCACAATATAACTATTTTGGTAGATAGGTACTTAGTTACAAAAGATGTATTTAAAGTAACATGTTGTGGAGATACGGGTGTCTAAACTGGGCAATAAACTGCCCGGTCCTTAGCCCATATTTCTGAATCTGAAATTTATGAAAATCTATTATGATATTGTGAAAAAGAAGTTTGTAGTAGGTATCTGAATTTAATATAAATAAAAATGTCTGTGTGAATTGTTAAGAACCCTTTTACAAAATTGCGCCGCTGCCGTACTGATCGTCGCGTAGATAGATTTGCACTAGTACATAATACATTTTACGGGTGATGTTTCGAGTCTTATAAAATAATTATTAATGAACTTATTATAAAAATTTATACATATTTTAGTAGTTTAATGATGGTAGATTAGTTTTTATGGAAGTTTTTGATAGTAATTCTATTTAATCAATAACAAAATAAGAGGTAAACCTGCATTATTTTTTGGGAAAACTCACGGAGGTTAGATGTTATTTTTGATAATTAATGAGATGGGAGATCAAAATTCTAATACATGACTTTACAACAAAAAAATTTTTTTGATATCCTAGTAATTAATTTGATGTAATTTATTAAACACTAGCGGTCCGCCCTCGCTTCGCTTCGGTGTAGAGCTGAAGTATAGACTACAGTTTTTGTTGTCAGGCTTGTATTATACACAATGACATTCATCTATGATTCTTCTTATACCTGCATACAAAGTCTCAGCCCGATCGGTTTAAAATTGACAAAGTTTCATACAAACTTTGATTCCCTATTTTATCCCCTTGGGGGTAGAATTGATCAAAATCCTTTCTTAGCGGATGCCTACGTCATAACATCTACCTGCATGCCAAATTTCAGCCCGATCCGTTAAGTAGTTTGGGCTGTGTGTTGATATGAAATCACTATGTCAGTCAGTCACCTTTGACTGTTATCTTTATATATATAATTCTTCTGTGAGTGTGTATGTCACTGAACTTCTCTTAAACGACTGGACCGATTTTGATGAAATTTTTTGTGTGTGTTCAAGGGGATCTGAGAATGGTTTAGATTCACAAAGACGTGTAGAGAGGACAACGTCTTTCGGGTCCGCTAGTATACATATATAGATAATAACGGTCATTTTTATTACCTGTATTTGTAACCAAACTAAAATTCTCATATTTCCGTTTTCCAGTACTCATTTTCTACACGTTTTACATGATTTAGGTATTTGCTAATTTTGTTTACAAATGTTTGGTTTTTATTCTAAGATAAGCACGGTTTCTCAATATCAATTATTGTCTGTCAATAAGGTCGAACGCTCTGAACGCATCAACAGCCAAATATTGAATGAAGCTCGCTTTCTTTTTTTTTGTTTCCTCCCAGGCGGGGGAGCGGGTGTGAAATCCTCATGGATACCCTACAGCCGGCTGTAGAGTTATGTCAGACTCTTACTGACTAAAACACACCCGTGGGAGGTGCCTATGGCCTTAGGGGCCTTACAGGCTTCATCTGATGCGATCAACCCCTGAGAAGGGGATGATGCAGCGCTGCCTTAGTAAATACTACTGCATAGTGCGCTTAGAGGACGGATGCACCCTGATGTGCATCCGTATCGGTTTGGGACTGAGCGACTGAAGGTCTCTCAGGATCGGGGGGGCGGGGAAGCTCGCTTTCGGACCTCCCGCCTTTTTATACCCTACCGCGCCGCCACGACCCGTGTCGAGCGCGGCAGCCGTTACACAAAAATAATCCTTAAAGCATGATTCAGTATTCACGTGCGACGGCGCGATGGCTTATTTCATGTATAAGTTTGGTGTTTCTATACCGATTTCTATGATTATTTTTTTATTGAATAGGTAATAATGTTAACTTTTTTAAATTAGGGATGAGTGAGAGTATTATAAACGTAAGAGTAAACAAATATAATCAGAATGCTCCGAACTGCTAAGCTATCAGGAGTTACACGTGTTATTGTGAGACAACCATAAAAGATAGACATATGCTGTTGCGGGATATTTTTTAGACAATTTTATGTAGAATATTTCCGTCATACATGATTTCTACGTAACTTTAACCATTAAGGCTCCACACGCGACGGAAGCTTAAAAAATGGAGTAACTTCTCCCGTTTTCCCAACATTTCCCTTCACTACTCTGCTCCTATTGATTGTAGCGTGATGAAAAGTATACTATAACCTGCCCAGGAGTATGAAGAATAATTGTACCAAGTTTCGTTAAAATCCGTCGAGTAGTTTTTGTTTCTATAAGGAACATACACACAGACAGACAGACAGACAAAAATTTTACTGATTGCATTTTTGGCATCAGTATCGATCACTTATCACCCCCTAATAGTTATTTTGAAAATATATTTCATGTACAGAATTGACCTCTCTACAGATTTATTATAAGTATAGATTATTGAGAGATTAAGGCGTTTGAAGTTGTGCATATTATCGTTTTTCCGTAAACTAGCTGCAGTAGAATAATCAGTACAAAAAAAGGAAAATAGTATTTGCAAATATTGTAGATTAACTTACAATAGAAACCATAAATGTACTTTTTACTTCTATTGGAAATAGTCAAAATCTTTTCTTTAGGGGCGAGAAAAAATTACGATTTTTTGGAAAAAAATTTAAAAGGCTCTTAATGTGAGTTTGGTAAAGGTTTCTAAATTTTAGTTTCTGAAAATGATGATTGGCGATATGAATGAAATTAAACAAATTTTCTGTAAAATATGGACTTAACTGGCGTATGAAACAAAATATCGTCTATCATAAGAACGTTATTAAATGCGAACTTGAAACCGTATTTTGTCCTTTGGATGGCCAACGATTTCAAAACAAGTTGCGTCCAGAATGCAAATTAGGCGACTGAATACGGAAGCCGCTCACATAGTGGGTACATAGTTTGATATGATTCCAGAATGATCAGTTTTAATCATTTTTATAAATAACACCAACAGTTCCATCTGCTAATAATAAATCAAATTTAAAAATTGTAAATCTAATTAAATCACAGGTAAAATTGAAAAAATAAACATCATCAAAAATGTGTGGGTTTTTGCTGTACTTCCAAAGTACGGCTAAATCCGGAAGATCGGAAGACGATTTATAAATTATTGTAATAATTGTTCCCGGTAATTGATTTTCTAACGACGTTTTCTACGATCAAGCTTTAAATTTTAGGGATATTTTTTCCATTAATATTATGATGTTATTATTGAATAATAAGTTACTATAAAACATTCATTAATGAACTCGTCAAATACCAATTCTGAATTTTCACTTTTATAAAATAAAATGGGTGTGTCAGCTCCGACGCACGACCGGAGTTTACACTCTAAAAACGATTGTCTTTGAACAGACACAAAACAAAATCAAGTCCAAAGAAGTCGGTTACAAGTAGAGATACCTCAGGAATCGTCCCATGGTTTCGACTATCATAGGTTCCATGTCACACATTTTATCATCTAACATCAGCGATATTCATCATATATTTTATTATGTATTTCTGGAAACACACAATTTCAAAAATATCACACACTAGTCATCATTTTGTAAATATGTATTATAATTCCATCTGTACTGAAAATCACTATTCCAGAGTGCTGGAAACTTACCGGCATTTCTCTATATCCTGTTATTTATTTGTTTTCATTAATTTTGCTCCGATTTTATCTATTTTTAGTTTATTTATTTTATTGACATTTGTGACAACTTAATGTTTTTTATCCGTTGCCATGGCTAAAAGTGAAAGGTGCGCAGATGAGGTTGCGCACAAAAACGTAACGAGGTCATTAATGTCATTCATCGATAGATTTTACTCCTCACATTTTTCTCATACCGGGCCCCTTATATATGCAAATCGATTCTTAAGGAGTAAACTCCAATAAACTCCAAAAAAAACTATTTTGTACAGTTGCCAACAAAGAACCGGCCACAAACACTTCTGAATAAAATATAGTCCTTTTCCGTATAGTGTCGATAATTTATCCGTATTGCCATACCTTTTCAAAGTGAGCAGAGCCGATCTCTATTCAGTGCACTTTCCCGATACAGCAAAGCAGCTGAGTTAGACGGTATCGTTTTTCCAACAAGATTAGTGCTTAGTTTGTGATAAAGATTAGTTACAACTTTGCACTTTCGGTTCGAGTCCGGAGCATACTAATGCAATGCAGTAGACGCATTTGTCTTCTCCGAGCCAGTCTTTTGTTTTGCGTTTTCAATCTAGATTCTAGATGTCAGATACGAGTAAGTGCGAAATTGAAACTACTTTTTACTTGTCCCATGAGCGACGATGAACGAGAAGCGAGTGGATCTAGAAACTAGTTAGCGAGTAGCGGGAAGCGAGTGTGTAGTTACGATAGTTTTATCGCTGGGCAATAAATGAGTGTGCGAGTACGACGGGCGATTACTCGCTCCACTCGCTTATGGAGACTATTCTAATGAGAGAAGTGACCATCGTTGAGCCAGTATCTCTGAGCAAGTTTTATTTTCGACAGCTCTAGTCGCTCAGTAAAAACAAGGGGTGAAATTCTCGCCGGCAGTGTGAACAGTCAGCGATGAACTATTAATATATGTATCTCTTTTGTTTACACGGTATGCATATCTGAGGAGCTTGATGGCGCAGGTGGTTAGCGCGTTCGGCTGCGATCGTTGAAGTTAAGCAACTTTCGCAGTAGTCGGTCATTGGATGGTTGACCAAAAATCTTCTATCTCGAGTTCCTCCGTGCTTCGGAGGGCACGTTAAGCCGTTGGTCCCGGCTGCATCTGCAGTCGTTAGCACCCGCCAATGCGCACTGGGCCCGCGTGGTGGGTCGTGGCTCAATCTCCTTATGCCATTCATAGGGAAGGCCTGTGCCCCAGAAGTGGGGACATTAATAGGCTGATGATGATGATGATATCTGTCGTACGTTTCTTAACCGAAAAAATAGCCGTTACTTATAGTCGCTTCCTCGCCGACGGTCTAACAGTTGCTAATGCTTCCTCGAATCACGTGTTGTTATATTGTTATTGCAACGAAAACATCTCTTATCTATTAGACAAGTCCGTCCGTCTGTCTGTGGTGCTGTTTCAGCGGCCAAACCGTAAGAGATAGATAAAGAGAATATTTAAGTTATAAGTTAAGAATAGTCTGATAAGACTACCAACCGGATTTGAGTAACGTAGCACTGCCGGTTTTCGAGAAATCACTTGATTTCTATATCTTGGAAACGATAAGAGATAGATAATACATACATTTTTTAAATCAGGTTTTGGTGAACATTTGGTTCACTGGTTTGCTAGTTGTCTATATTTTTAGATTACAGCGAACTTTTTAGAAATAAATAAAAGCTGTTTATAGAAAAAAGAAAGATTTATTACGACAAAAAAAACGACGAGTTTACACGTTCGTCACGGTCGCTGCGGTAATAAACTATTTTTGTTTTGTTATTCTTTCTGAACATTTTCAAACACTTTAATGGCGAGTTATTCTCAGGCTCCATTAAGAGTCCTTTTACAAAATTGCACCGCTACCGTACTAATCAGCGCGTAGGTAGATTTGCACTAGTATATATTGCATTGTACGGGTGATTTATATTCTTATAAAATAATTATTAATGAACTAATTATAAAAATATATAGATATTTCAGTAGTTCACTGATGGTAGATTAGATTTATGAAAGTTTTTGACGTGACAACGTCTTAAATTAGGTTGCGGCTGGGAGTCACTTATGAAAAAGTGTAACGCTCGGTAACGTTACGATGAGTCTCTCGTGTTAAGTTTAAGTTTACATGTACAATGTTTTAGTAAACAAAATATATTTCTATAGTTAAAATTTGTGCAATTCTTATTTTCATTCAATTCCTTGTTCCTATTGTGCAATTTAATTATATTCATATCAATAAATATTCTACCGAGAAAAAGACGTTGTCACGTAAAATCTTCGCCCGTAAAACCGACTTTACAGGCAACCATTTTTTTTTATAGTAATTCTATTTAGTCAATATAATACGAGGTAAACCTGCATTGTTTTTTGGGAAAACTCACGGAGGATAGAGGTTTTTTTTGATAATTAATGATTAAATTCTAATACATTATGTTACAACAAAAAGATATTTCTGATGTCGTAGTAATTAATTTGATCTAATTTATTGAACATTATTGAGAGATTCAGGCGTTTGAAGTTGTGCATATTATCGTTTTTCCGTAATCTAGCTACAGTAGAACGACCAGTACAAAAAAAGGAAAATAGTTTTTGCAAATATTCTACATTAACTTTCAATAGGAAGAATAATTCTACTGTTAACTTCTATTGGAAATAGTCAAAATCTTTGCTAAGGGGGTAAATAAGGTGCTCAAAAATTACTTTTTGAAAAAATGTGAAAGGGCTCTTAAGAACTTCATAGTTATTGTGCTGTCTCCTAGGATACTAGGAACATCGTAAAGGCGTCGGGTCATAAGCTGCACGCAAAGGCTTCGCAGACTGCTGTTAGACGCCTTACTGCAACTGAGACAAATAGATCAAATTAGTTGTAGCCACATTTGATTAAGCAATAGTTTATTATTGTTTGCAGACTGCTGTTAGACGCCTTACTGCAACTGAGACAAATAGCTCAAATTAGTTGTAGCCACATTTGATTAAACAATAGTTTATTATTGTTTGCAGACTGCTGTTAGACGCCTTACTGCAACTGAGACAAATAGATCAAATTAGTTGTAGCCACATTTGATTAAGCAATAGTTTATTATTGTTTGCAGACTGCTGTTAGACGCCTTACTGCAACTGAGACAAATAGCTCAAATTAGTTGTAGCCACATTTGATTAAACAATAGTTTATTATTGTTTGCAGACTGCTGTTAGACGCCTTACTGCAACTGAGACAAATAGCTCAAATTAGTTGTAGCCACATTTGATTAAACAATAGTTTATTATTGTTTGCAGACTGCTGTTAGACGCCTTACTGCAACTGAGACAAATAGCTCAAATTAGTTGTAGCCACATTTGATTAAACAATAGTTTATTATTGTTTGCAGACTGCTGTTAGACGCCTTACTGCAACTGAGACAAATAGCTCAAATTAGTTGTAGCCACATTTGATTAAACAATAGTTTATTATTGTTTGCAGACTGCTGTTAGACGCCTTACTGCAACTGAGACAAATAGCTCAAATTAGTTGTAGCCACATTTGATTAAGCAATAGTTTATTATTGTTTGCAGACTGCTGTTAGACGCCTTACTGCAACTGAGACAAATAGCTCAAATTAGTTGTAGCCACATTTGATTAAACAATAGTTTATTATTGTTTTCTGTTATTCTTGCTAAACATTTTCAAACACTTTAATGGCGAGTTATTCTCAGGGCTCCATTAAGAACTTCATAGTTATTGTGCCGTCTCCTGGGAGACTAGGAACATCGTAAAGGCTTCGGGTCATAAGCTGCTCGCAAAGGCTTTGCGGACTGCTGTTAGACGCCTAACTGCAACTGACACAAATGGCTCAAATTAGTTGTAGCCACATTTGATTGGTGTGTACGATTTCATAGAATTTTATTACTAAACAATGACATTTTAAAAGTTCTAGTCAGCTCACAAAAAATTAGTACCAAGTCTAAAGAAAAGTTTACTAGAAAAAAAATCCACGTGGACCAGGCACCAGACGGGACTTGAACCCGCACCCTTCGCTATCCGGGCGAATGTAGGGGGTCACCCGTACATAATGATATAAGGAGAGAGAGATAATTTTCCATCTTACACGAAGCAAAAAATCCTGTATTCTCAGAATATTCAAGTTCAGTCGTAACATAAGTCAAGGTGAGGATCCTGAAACTAGGCTTGTTGAAAATATATCGATGTATCGATATATCGATATTTTTTGCCGATATATATTTTGATTCGATATATCGATACATCAATACAAAATAACCAATATCGAAATTCGTATCAAAAACAATATTTTTTTAATTCTTAGCGGCATATCACGATTTAACTAAATTCGTATCTGGAAAAATCGTAACTGGATCTCAGATTTATGATATTCAACATATCTATGATCTGTATTGTATTAAGTACTGTCTATGTCATCATTCGAAAATAGGGTCTATTTTTATCATATTTCGTGAGCTACTGTACGATATTTTTGGGAAAATTGGTCCGATATATCGATGTTTTTTTCGCGATATATCGAAGCCGATATTGATATTTTTTAAAAGATCGATGTATCGATATATCGATATTTTTTTCAACTTTCGACATCCCTACCTGAAACGCCCGTACTTACATTATAGTAATTCCTCGAGGCGTAGGTCGGTTGACAAGAGTTTTCCGCCCAGACGGAGTGTTCCAATGAAACAGTATATCGCGCTAACTTGGCGTAATGTCGCATTTCACCCTGGGAATGCTTCATTTGAAGGCGGGCCACGTGCCGACTAATATTCCACGGGATTTTCTGCTTCCGATCGATTTACTTTTATTATTCCCGTACACTTTCTTACACTGACTGTGTGTGTATTGACAGCAATTGTGGTTAACATATTTCTTTTCTTAGGTTTTCACGCACATCATTCATTAAATAAAACTAGTTTTAACGGGTTAATGCACGAAACTTTATTTATTTATAGACGTTTCGCAGCCTTTTCAGGTCTGCATCGTCAGAATAATGTTTTTTTTTGTTTGTTCGTATAACTCAAATTGGTCAGTGCATTCGCCCGGATTGCGAAGGGTGCGGGTTCGAGTCCCGTCTGCTGCCTGGTCCACGTGGATTTTTTTCTAGTTATATTTTCTTTAGATTTAAACATCAAGCAGTTACATGCTTTAAAATAATAAAAATTATAACTATAATTGCTATTTCTTCTTTCAAATGTTTAATACTCGTAAAAATATTCATTTGACATTGTGGTTTACCTATAATGCGAAGAGATGGCGCTGCCTTGTAGCTTAAGAATAGCTAGAAGAATTTCAACGCGGTCCGTGAGGGCCACGGTAGCATAATTGGTCAGTGCATTCGCCCGGATTGCGAAGGGTGCGGGTTCGAGTCCCGTCTGCTGCCTGGTCCGCGTGGATTTTTTTCTAGTTATACTATTTTCTTTAGATTAAGACTTCTTGACTTTGGACGCGTATCGAAAACGAATTTTACTATATCAAGGAGTTCTCGTCCGTCTGCAATATCACAGACTGTGAGAAGCAGAAGTTTCAGAAAAAACTCCGCTCATAAAATATTATATTTATGTGCTAAAATAATGTAACGAAAGAAGTAATTACTAAAGTTTTTGTTCCTCGTTTGTTCAGCATTAGCATCATTACTATTAGCATAATTAATTATGCCCTTTGAATAGGTTGGGAATAACAGAATTTTTACCGAATTTCTGCGGTATTCTATCTATTATGTATATATACGTTTTATTAATCATAGCAGCCCAATCAATAGCACGAGGAGCTCGATGACGCAAGCGTTCGGCTGCGATCGTTGAACTTAAGCAACTTTCGCGGTGGTCGGTCATTGGATGGGTGACCAAAAATTACTGTCTCGAGCTCCTCTGTGCTTCGGAAGGCACGTTAAGCCGTTGGTCCCGGCTGCATCTGCAGTCGTTAGCACCCACCAATCCGCACTGGGCCCGCGTGGTGGGTCATGACCCAATCTCCCTATTCCATCCATAGGCCTGTGCCCCAGCAGTGGGGACATTAATAGGCTGATGATGATGATGAATCATAGCAATAATATTGCTAGTCTGTTGCCTCGGGTATTATGAACCTGTAAAAATAGTTGCAATAAATAAATAAAAAAATGCAATTACAAAGCATTTTGTTAGCAGGTTTTTCGCAAAATATTTTTGCGTGACGGTTTTTAGGGCTCTGTAGTCCTGACAAGGAACCCTATTAGTTTCATCATGTCCGTCTATCTGTCCGTCCCCAGTTTTGCTTGGAGACTGTAAGCACTAGAGGGCTGTAATTTTGTGGAGATATGTATATCAATTATGCCGACAATATGGTAAAATAAATTCGGAGAAATTTTTTTTTAGGGTAGCTCCCCTACACGTAACTTGGAGATGATTTTATTTTTCATCGTGTGTGGTAAATTATAACGTTTAAATAGATTTATTAGTTTAAGAGTATTTTCTTTTTACATTAAATAGGCTTACGTTTGACGGCCACGGGACTGATGAAAAGCGACGTAGCAGCCTAAGGTGGGACGCGCTTGCCTAGAAGAAACCGATTGACTCGCGACTTGAAGAGCCCCAGATTATAGGTGACTGGAAACAGAGATTCCGGCAAAGAGTTCCACAACCTAGCTGTTCTGACTATATAGGTGGAAGCAAACCGTTTAGTACGAGTTTGTGGGACCTCTACGGTATATCTGTGGCGTTTTGCCGTCTCTCTGGTGGTTCTGAGGTAAAAAGGTGAAGGTGGAATTAAGTTATGAAACTCCGAGGCACACTCTCCGAAATGTAAACGGTAAAAAACCGATAAAGAGGCAACTTTTTTAAGAGTAATTATCGTTCAACTTATGTATTAAATAAATTCTGACCTAGTAAAAAATCCTTAGAAGAAAATATTAAATAAATAAAATGGCTGTTTTGTATTACGAAACCTAAAATGTGGAATAAAACAAACAAATAAATAAAATACATAAACGAAGCTTTTACACAACGGCGATCAAATTGCGAAGCATATTATCTCTTATCTATTAGACAAGTCCGTCCGTCTGTCTGTCTGTGGTGCTGTTTCAGCGGCCAAACCGTAAGAGATAGATAAAGAGAATATTTAAGTTATAAGTTAAGAATAGTCTGATAAGACTACAAACCAGATTTGAGTAACGTAGCACTTCCGGTTTTCGAGAAATCACGAATTTCTAATTAAATCACACAAAATCTCCGAAGTTCTCAATTAATTAAATACATTTTTTTTTAAGTCAGGTTTTGGTGAACATTTGGTTCACTGGTTTGCTAGTCATTTATCTATTAAGCTCACTCATTGCTCAAGCTTATAATGTTTAGCGTTCTTAAGGCCAATACGAATGCAAAATGCGCCTTGTCTGCGTACTACGCATATACATACGCATGGTTGCGCTATGGAATAATATTACGGGGGCATAGTACGGACGTTCACGACCTTTTTATCCTTCAAAAAAAGTGTCTCCGTATTATCATCAATATCAGACAGCAAGTAAGTTGTAAACCACATTTCATTAGAGACAAATTTTTAACCCTTCCTTCGCTGTATATAATGGTATTTCCATTGTTTGTTCGCAAACAACCAACATATTTTACATTCAATAAAAATCCGCGATATAAATTTGATTTAGTATTACCAGTGCCAAAACTAGAAATGTTCAAAAAAAGTTCTCTATACCGTTCAATTCTAATATATCATAAAATTCCGATAGAAATTAAAAGAGAAAGCAACATAAATACATTTAAAATGAAACTCAAACAACATCTTATCAAGAAAGCATACTATTCGGTAAATGAATTTATGAATGATAAGTGAAACTGTCACGGAAAGCTCACTAACTTGTTTGAAACTGAAACTGTTTAGTAGTTTTGTTGATAATAATATAGTTATTGTACTTGCAACACCCTGACAGGGTCATGTACCATTAAAATAATTTCAAGATCCTATATATACTGTACATGTGCAATTAAATAAATAAATAAATGTACTTGTTATTTGAGAGTAGCTATTTATCAGCCCACAGTGTGTGTGATTTTAAGCTTATAAATTGACCAAAAACTTGATTCTGATTGCGTCGTTGGCCTGGTATGAGCGCTGATTGGTTCGATTGTTTAATGCCGCATCGTTTGATTGGCTATTATCTATTAGGTAAAAGAGTAGTGGGGGCAAACCGGCGATATCAGTTCCCGTACAAACGGTCTCTAATCACCCTTCTAACCTATTTCTGTGTTCTGTGCATCAGCCGCTCTTGCATCAACAAATCAAATTATTTCACCACTCTAAAAATCAGCCACATATTCAAAGCAGTTTTTTTTATATATTTTTTTCAAGAGTTTACTTTTGAAACATTTGAGCCGTTTAAAACCGTGCATTCGCTCGTTCACAAAGAGCCGATGTTTTACTGATAGTCCAATGGTTGTTCGTGCGCTGTGGGCCGCTAGATAGTTGTAAAGAGAATAATAAAGAATACGCCTTTGACATCGCCCTTTACCGAAATTGCTTTCAAATTCGCACTAGGTCGCCGTTTGTACGAGCACTTATCTTGATGTGACTCCAGATGTCATCTCGCCTAAGCCAAGCACTTACCGTAGTAATCTTAAGTGGGTGGAATTCTAAGAAGTCACTCTTCATCCTTTCCGCGTTTTTGCAATAGTATTGATCATATGCTGTTTCTCGAAAACAGTATCGCATTTCCAAGTGATTTTGTGGCAAATCTTTCACTTGGCTCATTTCAGATAATCTGGAAATTTTTAACAGTTTGAATTTGAAACTCAAATAATTTTCAATCAAAAACGTCTAAAAGAGTGTTAAAATTACTAAATTTATAAATCAAAAACCATGCCAAAAGCTGTACTGTAGGTATGTCATTCAGTTTTATACAGCTCCTGTAGAATTTAATTTTATGTAATTATACCGTTTTGATCGCCAGCTCCTCATAATTATTGTACCTTCTTTATATATAAACATACACATATTCTGTTCTCTTCCATTTTTCACTCGACAAGTTTCTGTTCACAAAGCCGTTTTTATTTTCTTCTCTGTTATAATTTTTATTATTTTACAGCATGTAACTTCTTGATGTTTAAATCTAAAGAAAATATAACTAGAAAAAAATCCACGCGGACCAGGCAGCAGACGGGACCCGAACCCGCACCATTATAATTGCTATTTCTTCTTTCAAATGTTTAATACTTGTAAAAGTGTTCATTTGACATTGTGGGTTACTTATAGTGCGAGGAGATGGCGCTGCCTTGCAGCTTAAGAATGGATAGAAGAATTTTGACACGGTCCGTGAGGGCCGCGGTAGCATAATTGGTCAGTGCATTCGCCCGGGATTCTGGTCCCGTCTGCTGCCTGGTCCGCGTGGATTTTTTTTTCAGTTATATTTTCTTTACATTAAAAATGCGGTTAATTAATTAAATTATTCAAACTTCATTTGTAAAATATAATAATAGCATAAAGACACTGGGATTAAAATAATTATGGCATGTATTTAAAGGCCGTTTCTGACTTAAAAGCATTATATTACCTGCTATATTATCAAGGGGCTTATTGAAAGCATAACAGAATTTTCAATAGCGGGGCTTACGTTTGAGCTTTTAATATGGTACTTACGTGATAATAATATTTACGTTATTACACTATGAAATACAGAATAAACTCACCAGTTATACTTAAAACTTAAAAATTTAAAAATACTTAAATAATCAAAAAAGGAGGAGCTCGATGACGCAAGTGGTTAGTGCGTTCGGCTGCGATCGTTGAACTCAAGCAACTTTTGCAATGGTCGGTCATTGGATGGGTGACCAAAAATTATTATCTCGAGCTCCTCCGTGCTTCGGGAGGCACGTTAAGCCGTTGGTCCCGGCTGCATTTGCAGTAGTTAGCACCCACCAATCCGCACTGGGCCCGCGTGGTGGGTCATGACCCAATCTCCCTATTCCATCCATAAGGAAGGCCTGTTCCCCAGCAGTGGGGACATTAAAAGGGTGATGATGATGATGCTCAAAAAAGGTGAATTGCGGGTTTGCCGATTGAATCTCCCGTCAAGGGAAGTAACCTCCACCACATCATAATCTAGTATTGAGAAACGTCTTTAGTGGCCGCTTATCATCAGGCAGACCATATTCATCCATCCATAAACCATCCATCAGCCTTTCTCTGTCCACTGCTGGACATAGGCCTCCCCCATAGAACGCCACAATGCGCGGTATTGCGCTCTCCGCATCCAGCGGCTCCCAGCACATTTGACGATGTCGTCAGTCCACCTTGTTGGGGGCCGCCCCACGCTGCGTTGTCCGGTACGTGGTCGCCACTCGAGGACCTTTCTTGCCCAACGGTTGTCAGATCCTCGAGCGATGTGGCCTGCCCATTGCCACTTCAGCGTGCTAACTCTTCGGGCTATGTCGTACACACCGGTCCTTCTACGGATCACCGTATTTCGGATCTTATCACGTAGGGAAACACCGAGCACCGAGCCATATTATGCTTGATTTTTATGTTAAAAGGGTGATAAACAAGCATATAGCTCGCCTGATGGCCTATATAGGTAACCGGCCTATAGACCCTATAGATGCTCATCATCGGCCTATTAATATCCCCACTATTGGGGCACAGGCCTGTCCTAGGAAGATTGGGCCATCACCCACCACGCGGGCCCAGTGCGAATTGGTAGGTGCTAACGACTTCAGTTGCAGTCCGGACCAACGGCGGAACGTATTGCCCCAAACTTCTAGTGTATATAGGTGTACAGCCCTAAAAACAACCTTCGTCCCTTTAAATACGAGCTACGACGCGAATTGTGCAGTGTTCAGAGCGGACGAGAAGATTGGCGCGATCTATACCTTCCACAGCACGGAGGAACTCGCGATACCAAAAATATAATAAATAATAATAATAAATAAATATTTCCGACACTCACACCAATTAGCCTAGCCCCAAAGTAAGCACTATAAGGCTTGTGTTATGGGATGCTAGGGTAACGGATAGAATACATATACTGTACATATATAAGTATATTTATATAAATACATATTAAACATCCATGACTGGAGTACAAATGCTCGTATTCATCACACAAACATCTGCCCCCACCGGGATTCGAACCCGGGACCTCTGGAGTCGGCGACAGCCATGAAACCCGGCGTACAAACCACTCGGCCACGGAGGTCGTCGTCACTCACACCGTCACCTACATTGGCCTAATACCCTGCCCTGTGGCCTTTATTCTCATTTGTTCGATTCATTAGTTCGATCGTCGAGCTACTGAGATTTTATAGTTCTCATTTGTTCGACCTTCGTCAATATTGCATCCATAAACATTTATAAAAAACACTATTTTGAAAAAAGTACCGGGAGACCATACATAACTAAGAGGTTCTGGTAATGAAAATGGATAAATAAAGAAAATGAGTTCGACGACGGTGGAACAAATGAGAACAATAAAATCTCAGTAGTTCGACTATCGTACTAATGAGAAATAAAAATCTCACTAGTTCGACGATCGAACTAATGAATTGAACAAATGAGAATAGAGGCCCTGTGGAGCCCTGGAATCTTACTCACTTATTTATTATAATTATTATCTGTAAAGTGGAAGTTTATTTACCAAGACGGGCACTGTAATTCCAGCGGTAAATCCGCTATACCTCTCTTAAAATCCGTTGTTTGCTCCATTATCAATGTTCAAAGGTAAAAGTAAATATGCGAAATATCTTATTGATAGAACGTAGTCGTATTTTATCTTAGTGTATGAATTAAGCCTACCAGGTAGGCCTTATTCTAATATTAATCCTAGAACTTTTTTCTTTGAAGCTGTATTAGTAGGCTCTTCCCAAATAAGAATAGGCAAATGTGCGCGTTTTATAGAAGGGACCCTTGCACCACATTCGCAAATTCCAGTTTTCGTACACCATGCGATGAAACTGGCCATGATTCTCAGTGTAGAGATCTATGATCTATGGTTTGATAATGGGATTACCAATATTACTATGACCTCGACCTCCGTGGCCGAGTGGTTTGTACGCCGGGTTTCCTGGTGTCGCCGACTCGAGAGGTCCCGGGTTCGAATCCCGGTAGGGGCAGATGTTTGTGTAATGAATACGAGCATTTGTACTCCAGTCATGGATGTTTAATATGTATTTCTATATAAATATACTTATATATGTACAGTATATGTATTCTATCCGTTACCCTAGCATCCCATAACACAAGCCTTACAGTGCTTACTTTGGGGCTAGGCTAATTGGTGTGAGTGTTGGAAATATTTATTTATTTATTATATATAATTGTTTGGTATAATATTATACCAATTAACAAGGTAGTTTTTCCCAGAAAGTTTCCAGAGAGTTTCGACAGTTGCTGATTTTATAGATTTCAATATGCTCTTTCCGAATTTCTAATTTGCCACTTCATTTATTTGCCGCTACCGCTGCTATATTGAAAAATAATGCCTTAAACTGTTTTTTAGCAACTAGTCACATCTCCCTAACACATCAATTAAACTAGAAAAAGATCTGGATTAATGTGCTTATAGTTAATTACACAGTAAAGATAAGTTTGTATCACAGAAAATGTTTAGGTAAACCACCAGAAAACTTAGAAATTGTTGCGCTATATTTAATAAATACTGTCGACATGAATCTGGAAGTGAGGTTCCAGACTGTACTATAAATGTCAAGGGTAGTACGTACAAAAGCAAATTTAAAAAAAATCTGCTTATTTTTATAATAAATTGTACTTATGTAGAGCCGGGGTGACTTGCACGTAATAAATAAAATCTCGTTTGTTCTTTATCAATTGTATCTCATATCTTCTGTAACATAAAACGCTTCTGCTAAAATCAGCATGTTTGTTAATAACAAATACGAGAAAAAGGAACTTTTTATTAGATTGAGACGGTAGCGTACGAGAAAATTTGGCGAGCCAGCTAACCCAACACGCCCGTTTAAAGATACATCCCAATCGAATGCTTATAACTTACGGATGCCTGCGTTTCCGCGAGCGAAAGATATCCGCCGCACGCAAGCCCTTTTCATGTGTCTCCGTTGTACTGAAATTGGGATTGCGCAAGGCGAATTCGTATCTTGAGCAAGTGGAATAATCCGGTACACTACATTTGGTTGATACTCTTGCGATAGTTCGTTACAACCGATGTTAAAGCGAGATTACGTAAGCCATAGATAATCTCCGCTTGCCTTTGAGTACTGAAACCGTAGTGTTTTAATTAAATGGAATCGCAAAGGCTTAACTCTTCGCTTTGAAACATTGTTGTTTGATGAATTACTTAAAAAGTATTGATGTTCTTTTTGAATTCGGAATAAAATATGGTGAAGTTTTATTTGAAGCAGCTATAAAACTCTTATGATGAAACTGAAACCTTACTAACTCCCATATCCTAAAAATATAATTAAAGTATTTACCTATATAAAAGAAAAACCCGATATATAAGCTTAGATTAAAACAAAAAGGTTAGATACGGTACGCTCATACTTGCATCAAACAAAAACTGATCCCACGGTAGTGCGAACGGGACGGCGAGATCCGCGTCACTGCATTACCGACCCGAACGAAACAGCACGTTAAGTTTCAACGGCAGCGCGAACGAGACGGTGAGATCCGCGTCACTGCACTACCGACCAATCACGCGACCAGTACTCGACGTCACTACCGAATAAGATTCAAAACAAACAGCAATTTTTATGAAAAAATATATTTTATAGTACTTACGAACGAAAAGTGATGCCGTGGGTTTTATTTTTAGTTCTTGAGCAATTTGAGCACTTTTTAAAAGCACACTAAGGCATTGTTTTATCATATAAACACAAAATATTAGCAATATATCTTTTTGGCGTTCACATGTACGTCGTTTGCATGTCAAGTTGTGACTAAAGCGATTAGGGTCGTGGACCACAATTTAAGCGGATCACTTTTGTGAGGCTAGTGCCGTATCTACCCTTTTTGTTTTAATCTAAGTATTTAAGTAATTAATAAATTTTCCACCACTCAACCACAACTTTTGTTTACGGTAAAAAATACACGTTTATAAATACGGCTTAAATTATTTGGTCTTAAAGTGTGTGTGTGCATGTAATATAGTATGTTTGTGCCTTTATAATTAACTTTTTATAGGATACGACGAGGGAACGGGATTGTTGCCCTTAACACAGATTATTTTATAATCTAGCTAGGGCTCAGTGCGACTATGTCAGAAAACTCTTATGCCTAAGATTTTTTTACTATTACCTACTAGAAAAAAAACTATGTAATTAGTAAGTTTAAATATTGTACACTTTTTTGGCAAAAATAAAAGATTATTATTATTAAAACTAATTTTAGCGAAATATGAAGTGTATAATCACAAAGTAACTTAACCGCCGCATAATTATTACGTATTTGTTTAATTAAAGATGTTTATATTTAAGCATTTGAGAAGCTCGATAGCGCAGGTGGTTAGCTCGTTAAACAACTTTCGCAAGGATCCGTCGTTGGATGGGTGACCAACATTATTATTTTGTGCTGATCCGTGCTTCGGAAGGAACGTTGAGCCGTTGGACCCGGCTGGAACAGCAGTCGTTAGCACCAACCAGTCCGCACTGAGCTCACGTGGTGGGAAACGGCTCAATCTCCCTATGCCATCCTCAGGGAAGGCCTGAGCCCCAATAGTGGGGATATTAGTAGGCTGATGTAGAAAGCTACACTTATCTTTAGTGACATTAGTTATACTTTTTGTAATTAAAGTACATTGGGCAAAAATGTATGGATGCTGCACCCACGTCCGCCACGGCTTAATCTACATTTGTTTGAATGGTGTTATAGTCGAGATCATCTGTGCCAAAGCGCATCAAATTCCATCCCGGGGGTCTTTAGTTATTTTAAGTTAAATATGTACAAGTACTATAACGAACGAACATTATTGAAACAAGGGAATTAATTTAGTTAGTTAGTTCGACCCTACAAGGTGCTCAGGAATTATGGGAGTACTTCACAAGGTGCAAGGGTGCCCCCTTATGTTATTCTGCCGCGCTAGAGTAAATCTAAAAATACCCGCTTGGGTTGGGTTTTTTTTAAACATTCTGTGCGTTATAGTAAATTGTCTTCTTTGTAAAACGGAGCGACCACAGATTATACAAACTTGTCCACGCTTCGGAGAACACATGATTCCAGTTCATCCATACTAATTGACAAAACTGATAATCGTGTTCTAATATCCAAAGCGTTTCAGATAAAAATCAATCAAGTAGCAGGGAGCGCACAATCACAACGAAGTAAGACGAGTCGACTATTTGCAAATGCAAGTCCTTCAGAATCCGTAAACCGTTTTGAAATGTCTTAGTAAGAGCAAGCGCAGGATGGTCGACAGGTTTTGTCGTATATCTGGTTGTATAGTACGATATGGCATATTATTATGATTACTAATAATACAAAATGAATTTATTCAGCTACTTAAGTATGCCCATGAGTCATATCTATTGAATACCAGCATATTTTTTACGGTGTCATATCTTTTGACTCCCAGGATATTTATTTTCGGTGTCATAATAAAAAAGGCTAGTTTTTCATAGATCTATCGATTCACACTAATTACATTGTTGGCGGGGCTGGGTGCGTTTTGCCCATTGTCCTTTATTTATCCGTACAAATCTTGGGCAAGTCGCTAGTTTTCAGTAGAGGTAGGTTTACTAGAACTTTGTAACCAAGATATTTTTATAGTAAAGACTGTAATTACAACGATTGCTAAATAACGGAACCAGATTATTCTTACCTTTTACTGGAAGTTGATTATTGAAACTAGCCGTAAAAGAACTAGGAGATTTTTTCATTAATCATGAATAATATAGATGTAGGAAGATAAAAATATTATATTATGATTGAATAAAATATCATTCATACTTCACTGCTTGAAACTCTTGCCTTATAGACACAAGATAAACGGGTATAGTGTATTTTACGATTTTACTTTTAATATCTGCCCTAAAGACCATCTGCCTTAAACGCATTCTATCTTAAACCCCCTAAAGGATTATGATACACTCTTTGAAAATAAATGAAATGAACTGAAAAAATCTTTAGACTAAATCTTTGTGTACCTATTCAAAGGTGATCACAGCTTCAAGTTCCGAAACAAAGCAATAACATTCTTTTACAAGTTCTTCTGAAAGTAAAAATTACTGAAATCAGCTTAACCTTATATTAATGTTTATTTTATTAACGTTTTAGTGCGAATCATATTTGTATCTCGATGGTGCAAGTGGTTAGCGCGTTCGGCTGCGATCGTTGAACTTAAGCAACTTTCGCAGTAGTCGCTCATTGGATGGGTGACCAAAAATTATTATCTCGAGCTCCTCCGTGCTTCGGAAGGCACGTTAAGCCGTTGGTCCCGGCTGCATCTGCAGTCGTTAGCACCCACCAATCCGCACTGGGCCCGCGTGGTGGGTCATAGCCCAATCTCCCTATTCCAACCATATGGAAGGCCTGTGCCCCAGCATTGGGGACATTAATAGGCTGATGATGATATTTGTGTCTCGTGTCTACAGACAGATTGCAGGATCTTCATAAATATGACTAGCGGCCGCCCGCGACTTCGCCCGCGTTTACTTTGAGTTTTTGAGAAACCCATAGAAACCGAATAATTTTCCGGGATGAAAAGTATCCTATATCTCAATCCAGTTCATAAACTATATGCGTACCAAATTTTATCCGAAACCCTTCAGTAGTTTCTGCGTGATTGAGTAACAAACATACAACCTTTCACATCCTATTACATTAGTAGGATTAGCAGAAAATATTGAGTCACGAAAATATTGGCAAGTCCATTCTTCCAAAAAAAAAATATTTGTTCGAATTCGCTTATCACAAACACAAGCTGTGCTCTAATCGCTTGGCTAACCAACTTTTATGTGGCCTATTCAGAATATTCTCTATGAAATTGTACACATGTGCGTTCACATCATCAGCATCACAAAAGGATATGATAATATTGATGTCTTCAATGGGATCTGCCTATCATGATATTTCTCTTGTCGCAATGGCGACGCTCAGTATTTATATGTTAATCGCCAAAACTAATATTTTGGCGATTAACATAATAATATGATATAGTAACACTTTGTTAGTAGAATAAATTAAAGGTTTAATATATCGTTACAAACGCTCTCGAAACAGACCCGAGAAACTGCTAGAGATCGAATGTGCCAGAGCACCGCGGGTCGCGATAGAGGTCGAGTAATGCGGCTCATTCTAAAATGAGCCTTATGCAGTGCGGCGTAAGGGAGAAAGTGCAACGACATCTGCACTTGTTTACAAGTTATGCGCGTTACCTGCGTAGGTATAAGTAGGTACTTTGTACTCGCGGGTGCTAGCTAATTCTCAATTTAACAGGTACTTTTTAGAATGCGTCGATTGGCATATATAAGCGCGATTGGCGCCGCGCAGAGACAGTTGAGTTTCAACAGTGATTTCGGAGTGAATCCAAAGGCGATCAAAGTGCAACAAAAATGTTCAAGTGAGATTGTTTAGAGACTTGTATAGTGAAATACAGTGTTTTGTAATTAACATCGTATGTTAATTGGGTGAACTGAGTGGTGAATAAAGAACTGTCAAGTGTGAACTGGCATATAATTTCGAACCCCATCCCGACACGTAACAATATATTAATTTTTTATCACTCTAATATTATAAAGGCGAAAGTTTGTGAGGGTGTATGTTTGTTACTTCTTCACGTCTAAACGGCTGGCTGGAGCGATTTTAATCAAATTTGGTATGAAGTTAACTAACACCCTGGATTAACACATAGGCTACATTTTACTGCGGGAAAATATGCCGCATAAACCGCGGGTAACACCGCGGGGCACAGCTAGTTTGATAATAAAGTAAAGTGAAAATAGTATTACCTTGAACAATATTGTGATTTATACCCATTCTGAAATTGGTTTGAGAATAAAACAAAAAAACACTTTGATTCTAAACATATAGTGCTTAATTTCGAGAAAAAAAAAATTAACGTCTTTCGTTTGTCATTGAAATTTTTAATATTAACCGAACTGGCTTTCTTAGATTAATTCCTTTACCATAAAAAAATCTATATAGGATAAAAGTACAGTCATTGCTCTAACATTTTTAATTCTAAAAGACTTTGATCATCAATACCGATATTTTTAAGGCAACAAACCTTGTGGCGAACGAGGAATGTGATAGTACGGAATTCTGTAAGCCTTAAATTAATTCATTTCTCATTCATTCATTCACTCATTATGATATTAGTGCGGTAAGCTGGTTTTTAAAACGAGTAGATGCATGTAATTTACCATTCTCACGTGTTTGTTTTACCAACTGCACAAATGTCATACAACGTTTTTCAACATATCTGCGAGAAAACATTAAACATAGTTTACGTAATTAAGCAATTTTTTTCTAAGAAGAAAACGGCGCGCATTTCCAAATAGCGTAACGTGCAGGTGGTGAAAATTAGAAATACATCTTTCAACTATGGACATAAACTAAAAGTGCTTCCGAAGAGGTTCGATAGAAATTAAAAAATAAACCGTAAAGAATACGCACGGTATTCCATGTATGGGAGTTAGTTACAAGCTGCACTAAACAACAACACAATATTATTGTAATAGATAGGCAAGGGTTTAAATAAAACAAACAGCCGAAGTAACTTTGCATTTATTGCATTTGTATGGTATATACACACATCAAAAGTGTCTAGGGATCAAGCATTTTTATGCGGATTTCTTGAGATTGAGATGTGGCTTTGTAATAAATTTATGATTTTATAAATTTATATGGATCCTTTTTGGTGCATTTCATAATTTGAATCAGGAACTGTGAATCAAATTCGAGTAAAAGATGAAAATCAGCTGTCAATATTTTCCCTATAAAAACATACAACGCATTGAAGACATTATTAGTGCTACTGTTTCCCTACTGCATTGTATTGTATTGCATTTGTATGGTATACACACATCAAAAGTGTCTAGGGATCAAGCATTTTTATGCGGATTTCTTGAGATTGAGATGTGGCTTTGTAATAAATTTATGATTTTATAAATTTATATGGATCCTTTTTGGTGCATTTCATAATTTGAATCAGGAACTGTGAATCAAATTCGAGTAAAAGATGAAAATCAGCTGTCAATATTTTCCCTATAAAAACATACAACGCATTGAAGACATTATTAGTGCTACTGTTTCCCTACTACTGATTAAAACCAACGTTATTATGGAGCGGCGACGTCATTTAAGCAGGGAAGAAATGCTCAGAGCCGTGGGAATGATAGAAGCTGGTTCCCGGCAACGTACTGTGGCTTTAGCTCTGAATACAAGTCAGAGTGTTATCAGTCGACTTTGGACACGATACCGAAGCACTGGTACCGTGGCTGAGCGCCATGGAGGACGGTATCGCTGCACCACACGGAGACAAGACCGATACATTCAAATCTTAACTCGAAGAGCTCCAACAATAACCGCCATGATGTTAGCCGTGAGGCTTCATCACTCTTCAGGGAACTTAATTAGCGACCAAACAGTCAGAAACCGCTTGCATGAAGTGAACCTTCTTTCCCGATGACCGCTACGGGTACCACCTATAGCAATGCACAATCGTAGGATTCGATATCAATGGGCTCTTGAACACAGAAATTGGGCAGAAGAACAATGGCGTTTCGTGTGCTTTTCTGATGAGTCTCG
The DNA here is from genome assembly GCA_902850365.2 of Chilo suppressalis. Lineage (NCBI taxonomy): Eukaryota > Metazoa > Arthropoda > Insecta > Lepidoptera > Crambidae > Chilo > Chilo suppressalis. The sequence continues at coordinate 4,492,899 of OU963894.1, forward strand.
TTTTGGTATGAGACCGGATACAAGACGTATACGACACTGGAGAACCCCTGGACGCCAACAGCGATTAAAATCCTGCCAGGAAGTCCATCCTTATAGTGGTGGAACCATCATGGTATGGGCGGGTATTTGGATCGGCGGAAGAACTGAGTTGATTTGGATCAGAGGCAACCTCAACGCTCAAATTTATGCTGAGACGATTGTATCAGACGTCATCGTTCCTCTACAAGTGCAAATCGGTCCCTTATTTCAGTTAATGCATGATAATGCACGACCGCACACCGCAAGAGTTGTAAGACAGACTCTCGCCGCAGCTAACATCAATGTCCTGCCCTGGCCTGCTCAGTCGCCAGACTTGAACCCGATTGAGCATGCATGGGATATGCTACAGAGAAGAGCTCTGCCGAATATGGAGGGTATCCAGTCGCAAGAAGACCTTTTTTTGTTGTTGCAACGAACATGGGCGGCCATTCCACAGCGTGATTTGGATGAACTCATTTTGAGTATGCCAAACCGATGTTCTTGTGTTGTTAGTGTTCGCGGTAGAAATACGGATTATTAATTGTTTAAGTTACCCAATAAAATTTTAGAGAAAACTGTTATTTCAGTCTTTTTTTCGAACTTTTGTGTTAGTGGTTCAAATGTCAAAAATCCCTTTATTAGGAAAATGGCAAATTTCTTTATTAATGCAAAGGTGACTTGGTTTATCGTTACTGTGACAAACGAAAACACTTTATTTGATGAATCCTTAAAGAAAATTTTAATTAATATCAATCAGGAGAAAAGTTATTGCAAAAATATATGTTGATCCCTAGACACTTTTGATGTGTGTATATATATGTATATTCGGCTGGAATCGTTGAAGTTAAGCAACTTTCGCAGTGGTCGGTCATTCGTGCTTCGGAAGGCACGTTAAGCCGTTGGTCCCGGCTGCATCTGCAGTCGTTCACATCCGCACTGGGCCTGCGTGGTGGGTCAGAATGGCACAATCTCCCTATTCTTTCATAGGGAAGGCCTGTGCCCCAGCAGTGACATTAATAAGGCTGATGATGATGATGATGGTATATTAGTAATATTTCACTTTTATGCTTTTTTTTGATATTACTTATAGAGTAATAAATTATTGTTATAATAGCTTTAAAACTGAATAAAAAGAAACGAATAAATAAAAGATTGGAAAATCTTAAGAAAATTATACTAGAGAAGATTTTACTCCGACTTGCATGTACTGGAATTTTTATTAGTAAAATTTTCTTCGTAGCATTTAAACACTTAAAATCTATATATATATAAAACTCAACGCACAGCCCAAACCACTGGACGGATCGGGCTGAATTTGGCATGCAGATAGATGTTATGACGTTGGCATCCGCTAAGAGAGGAATTTGAACAAATCTACCCCCAAGGGGATAAAATAAGGAATGAAAGTTTGTATGAAACTTTGTCAATTTTAAACCGATCGGGCTGAGACTTTGCATGCAGGTATAAGAAGAATCATAGATGAATGTCATTGTGTATAATACAAGCCTGAGAACAAAAACTGTAGTCTACACTTCAGCTCTACACCGAAGCGAAGCGAGGGCGGGCCGCTAGTAAAAATATAAAAACTTTGTAAAGAGCTTTTAAGCTTTTTATTTACTTGCACATATCATTCTGGTGTTAAACTGACACAGGTATTTCATTCAAATAAATAAATAAATCCCCTATAAACTTATTTCAGCCTCCCTGCTCGATACATTAATAAGATTAACTGGCACAGATACTCAACCAGATAATTATGTCATCAATTGTGTAACGATGTAAAGGACAAAAGACCGTTGAGTCCCGTTCAAAGAGCCTCAAGCCGCTTCCAACAAGTAAATTAAGCAACTTTAATGACGTTAAACAATTAATTAGTCATTTCGACAGTCGCTTTGTTGAAATCGTTTGTTAACATTAAACGAAAGAGGTAAGCGCTAAGTAGTAGAGAATATTGAGTGATATTTATTTTTATGAAAAATTCAATAATCTCTTTGTAGCGTCCGCGGCAGAACTCATTTGTTTGTAATTTTATTATTTTTAAAGCATGTAACTGCTTGATGTTTAAATCTAAAGAAAATATAACTAGAAAAAAATGGTCAGTGCATTCGTCCGGATTGCGAAGGGTGCGGGTTCGAGTCCCGACTGCTGCCTGGTCCGCGTGGATTTTTTTTCTAGTTATATTTTCTTTAGATCATTTGTTTGTTTTGGCCACAACTTAGAATCCACGTTTTCAGTATTTGTTGTTTATTTATAGGATATGGGGCATCGTTAACCAAAAGTTCACATTCTTAACTTAACATGGTTTCGATTTTGAGATACATCTCGTATCAAAAATGGTCTAAAAATTACAACGTTGACAGCCTCCCATTTTTTGATGTGAAACTTCTTTACGCACGCTTGATATGGGGGTAAGTTGACGAATGCGTTACTCGTTACGAAAGGTGTGATCGGGCGAGGCGAACGGGACTTGAGTGGAGGATATAAGCAAACTTCTTTACGCACGCATGACTTAGGGAGTAAGCTGGCGAACGTGTTACGCGTTACGAACGTGATCGGGCGAGGCGAACGGGAGTTGAGTGGGGGATATAAGCAAGAGAAAGCAGTGCGCGCGCACATTTTCTTTCTTTCTCTTATAGCTATATATATATAATCATCATCAGACTATGGATGGAATAGGGAGATTGGGCCATGACCCACCACGCGGGCCCAGTGCGGATTGGTGGGTGCTAACGACTGCAGATGCAGCCGGAACCAATAGCTTAACGTGCCTTCCGAAGCACGGAGGAGCTCGAGATAGTAATTTTTGGTCACCCATCCGATGACCGACCACTGCGAAAGTTGCTTAAGTTCAACGATCGCAGCCGAACGCGCTAACCACTTGCGCCATCGAGCTCCTCTATATATATACATGTATGTATATATACATATTTCATTTACTATATATATATATATACATACAGATGGAGCCAAAGAAGTTTTACTTCAGTCCTGTGATCATAAGCATCCTCTTTTGTTTGATGTTAAAAAAGTGCCTAATAGGCGTATTAACGTATAGGTTAACAGCCACCATAGTCTATAGACGTTTGCGATACCAACAATATTACTCTCAACAGCTCGCAACATTGCCTTCCCTGAGCCAATCCCCTACCCATTTATCCCTTACCACTACACCACAGCAATACGTAGAAGGATCAAGCCAATATTATCACATAATACTATCTATACATATAAATAAAACTCAAAGGTGACTGACTGACATAGTGATCTATCAACGCACAGCCCAAAACACTGGACGGATCGGGCTGAAATTTGGCATGCAGGTAGATGTTATGACGTAGGCATCCGCTAAGAAAGGATTTTGATCAATTCTACCCCCAAGGGGATAAAATAGGGAATGAAAGTTTGTATGAAACTTTGTCAATTTTAAGCCGATCGGGCTGAGACTTTGCATGCAGGTATAAGAAGAATCATAGATGAATGTCGTTGTGTATAATACAAACATGAGAACAAAAACTGTAGTCTACACTTCAGCTCTACACCGAAGCGAAGCGAGGCCGGGCCGCTAGCTATATATAAAACTCAAAGATGACTGACTGACTGACATAGTGATCTATCAACGCACAGCCCAAACCACTGGACGGATCGGGCTGAAATTTGGCATGCAGGTAGATGTTATGACGTAGGCATCCGCTAAGAAAGGATTTTGATCAATTCTACCCCGAAGCGAAGCGAGGGCGGGCCACTAGTACGATTATATAAAACTTATTTCAAGTGTCGAGTAAGCAAAAATATCAAAATGACAAATACACTTCCTAGTTTGCTGTCTCCGAGCGTTATGTGATTGAATACGTAGAAAACTGGTCCCTAAAGACCTTTGCGAATTCAAACATTCATCATTCGTTCTTTTTATATCTTAAAAAAAACATTCGCGGAATGGATACGTACTGTCGGAAAATGTCCCGATTTCGTACAAAGAAATGGGTCACAGTGGTCAGTCGTATAAAAACAGTTGAGGGAATTCAGAGGAGATACGTTTTTGGGCCAGCAATGTCAAACAAATTTTTGATTAGAGATCCATGAGTTTTCGGCGGGATTTCATCGAGTGCGGTTGGCGTCTTATTTTAATTATTCATAAATTTGTTCATAGTGGATATTGTGAAATAAAATTGGTGTGATTTTGTATTACAACCGTCTACGCAACTGAAGAATTAGTGGAATCTTTAAAATATACGTTATTCCAGTCAAGTGGACGTGAGAACTTTATTGTAGTATTGACTACCTCACAGAAGCTTATCGAAAAAGCCAACTCGATATATTTCATGCCAAACACTCCAAGAAGCATTAGAATGCGTCACACCCACATTCTAATGCAAGAAAAAGGAAGATTAATACAAAAATAAGACGATGGCTGCATGGCTTTGCCTTTGCCTTTCTTAATAGAGAAGAATAGAACTAAAAAAAAGTTAGAGATCCATTTCCTAGTTTATTGTGTGAGAATTTTGAAAACATTCCATATTTTTTTATGCTTCTTAATTTATTTATCTATGTCCTGTGTATTATCGTCAGCCTATTAATGTCCCAACTGCTGGGGCACAGGCCTTCCCTATGGATGGAATAGGGAGATTGGGCCATGACCAACCACGCGGTCCCAGTGCGGATTAGCGGGTACTAACGACTGCAATTGCAGCCGGGATCAACGGCTTAACTTGCCTTCCGGAGCACGGAGGAACTAGAGATAGAAGATGTTTGACCACCCATCCAATGACCGACCACTGCAAAAGTTGCTTAGCTTCAACGATCGCAGTCGAACGCGCTAACCACCAGCGCCATCGAGCTCCTCGACGTCCTATGTATAGAAGGAAAGGAAACAAACACCTGACTGGTCTGATGGTAAACGACCAACACAGCCGATATACAAATGGATACGATACCAGTCTTACTCATGTATTGCCTCTGACCCTTTTCCTTACTCCGTAGAGGTCTGAAAACCCTACAGAAACACCATCTAACTAAAATAAACCAATAGAAACAATATTACCTATTGTTTGTAGTGGTAATTTTAGTTAAAATTCCACGCGGACCAGGCAGCAGGCGGTACTCGAAACCACACCCTTCGCGATCCGGGCGAATGCACTGACCAATTATGCTACCGCGGCCCTGACGGCCGTGTCGAAATTCCTCTAGCCATTCTGAAGCTGCAAGGCACCGCCATCTTTTCGCATTGTAGGTAACCCATGAATACTGCATGGATTTACTTCAAATTTGGTACGAATATGATTAAAAAGTCGGGTCAACATATGGGCTACATATTATCACGCTATCACCTACGGGGAACGAGCAGTGAATCTTTATATCTTCAACGCCTTCTGTAACAACGAATAACTAACTCCACGCGTACGAAGTCGCGGGCGGTCGCTAGTTTACTACTAAAATGATGTCAATAATATTAGAAGCAAGAGAATCCTGAAATGGATAAAATTACGTTTTTTTAAGTAATAAAGGATAATAACACACTATACAGGGTGGAAATTTTGAATGCCACCCCCAGGGGAAGTACTCTAAATACTGGAGATAGATAATTTTACTCAAAGGAAATGTTTCTTTATTTTTAAAAAGAAACACAACTGCATTCACAGTTTTTCGAAAATTTGCTTGCCACACCCGGGAATCGAACTTGCAAAAATTCGAAAAAATGACATCCTGTATTTTAATGACATCGATCGATAGATTATTTATTATGGTAAATTTTGATGCAGCAAACAAGACTTAAGACAATGCGTTCTTTTATCTATCTCCAGCATTTAGAGTACTTCCCCTGGGGGTAGCATTCAAAATTTCCACCCTGTATAAAGGTTTATGTAAAAAGTTTTAAGTATCTCTATTAAAATGAATAAATAATTAAATATTGATTGTGAATAATAACCCGAAATCCAAGTTTGTAATTGTAATTTCATTCATTTTGCGAGGTAAACATTTAATAAAGAACTTCTGTTATAAATTCGTTTAATGCAACATGGCCACCATACGTAACAATCCAACCCATTAACAAAATATCAAATTTATAATTGGAAGTCATAATTGTTGTTCCCGAGGTAAAATAATTATAATATATTGTTTCAGCGAGTAGCTGAACGTTTGTACTTTCTATAATTTCGGACGCCTTCATTTTGGTTTTGACGGTTCCGTACTCATGAGGTGATAATGGATCAGATCAACACCAACTGCAGGAATATATAATATTAAGGAAACTATAATTATCATCAGCCGATGGACGTCCACTGCTGGACATAGGCCTCTTCAAGGGATTTCCATGCATAACGGTCTTGGAACAGGAAACTATATGTACTAACGCGGAATTTTGCGCTCTGTCACTTGGCGAACAAAATGCTTTGAACGGTTTTCTACAGTAGTTTTTACTACGCCCCCCCTTCGCGTCGGACGCGCCAATCCGGGCTGCCGCACAAAAAAAAGAGAGAGAGCATTTCATTGATTGAATAATGAATTGAATTGCATTTGTTCATAGTTGCAATTTGTCATCCGCATCGTGACCGCGACAGCGCTATACGAAAAAGTAAGACAGCAATAATTACATGTCTATTAATTTTTACTACGCCGTTACCGCGATTATGGCATTATAGGTGACAGAGCGGGTCTTTCCGCGAGTGTACATAAAATTTTGTTATAAATATTTCTTATGTAAATAACATTATTTGGAAATGAACAATCTAATATTTTAACGAGAACAAAGTAGCGGGTGCAAGCAAGACAAATATAAAACTTAAAGTGAATGCATGTACTGAATAAAAGTCGTTATGGAACAGCGGATAAAGTCAAAGTAAATGTGACGAGTGAGCCAATGCTATTCCAAATTACCATAGCAGAGGAAGTACATGATATACCCAGGCATTAGAAAGTTTTGATAAAAGAGCGGGAATCGCCACAGGCACAGACGCAATTCGTATTAATATTCATGAGGAACAAATTGGAACGCTGAGGGAAACGACCACGCTTTCCCTGGATTAGTTATCGAAATTCCTTAATTTTGCTTTGTGATTAGATTTAGCCAAGTTAACGATCTCATTTATTAACTTAGTCCGAGGCGTTATTTGAAGTTTGTTAATTTAGTTTTTGGCGTTTAAACTACATTGCGAATGTGGGTATTCTATCTCCAGATTAGTGCTTGCTTTCAGTTGATCCTTTAATTAAGTATATAAATAATGGAGGATGTGTATTTGTTATTATTGTAACTTAAGCTATGGCGCTCGTTTTAGACAATCCCATCGTAGAATAGAATAGAATAGAATAGAATAGAATAGAATAGAATAGAACAGAATAGAACAGAATAGAACAGAATAGAACAGAATAGAACAGTATAGAACAGAATAGAACAGAATAGAACAGAATAGAACAGAATAGAACAGAATAGAACAGAATAGAACAGAATAGAACAGAATAGAACAGAATAGAACAGAATAGAACAGAATAGAACAGAATAGAACAGAATAGAACAGAATAGAACAGAATAGAACAGAATAGAACAGAATAGAACAGAATAGAACAGAATAGAACAGAATAGAACAGAATAGAACAGAATAGAACAGAATAGAACAGAAAGGAACAGAATAGAACAGAATAGAACAGAATAGAATAGAATAGAATAGAATAGAATAGAATAGAATAGAATAGAATAGAATAGAATAGAATAGAATAGAATAGAATAGAATAGAATAGAAAGCTTTATTGTCATGCTGAGTACAATGGTGTTACAAGTAATTTCTTAGTTCTAGACAGCTGTCCGTTTCGGACGTACAATATTCATTATAGGTGGTAAATGCTATTAAAAATTTCGAAAATACTCTTTCAAATTATAAAAACATTTATCTATTAACCATTTCTTCAATTTAATTTTAAATTCTAATAAATTTAAATCTTTAATGTCATTGGGCAAATTGTTAAATATTTTAATTCCACTTATTTTTGTCAAATATATAACTAGTCGATAATGCAGTATTCATGTCATTTTTATATTGGGCTCGTATATTAGCTTTAGTCAGTTTTTTTACAAACACACATATTTCAAATATATATAATTATACAAGTCAATGTTAGGTATCTATATTTTCTTACATATTCAAGTGGGTCAATTTTAAATATAATTCGCAAACACCTCTTTTGTAAAATAAATGTAAAATGAGCATTTACCGAATTACCCCAAAATATGATTCCGTATGTCAAAAGAGGGTATAACATAGCCATATAGTAACTGAACAATACTTAGATGTGTCTCCATACTAACACGCTGCACTCTGATTAGTACTTTATGCTGACTTTGTATTGTAGTAATATAAGTTATTTACGGGATTGTTACCACGTACCTTTTTTAGCGAGTTTCCGATATTTCGGAACTGTTGCAAGCGCCATGATCACGGAGTAACATGATTGTTACTAAACTTATATTACTATAATGTTAGTGACCATGAAAGTTTAAAACAAAATTTTTGTATTGAAATTTGATAATTGGTCAATAAAAACTATTTTCATTGTCTTTTTGCCTATAACAATGAAGTCTTTGATATTTTTTTGCAATATTAATCAATAATGTTCCTTTCGCCAACTTATATAATTTGCAATGTCTCCTTTTGTTTAATATTGATTCTATCAACATTTTAGATGACAAGGTTCGGAGAATTCCCCTCTTAAATAAAAGGGCTTTTTTGGAGATGTATCATTTACCTAATAAAATACTGACTGCACTCAAAATGCACTTTTTAATGAAGTGAGAAAGTTTTCAGAGCTTGTCGGACTGAAGATGGGAGAGGGGCAACGCACGAATGATACTCCTGTATCTCTTATGGTAATTTCCATCTTTCAAGCCTCACCTAAGTAAAAGCAACCGCACATTGAGCGGTCACGGTCACTAAACCTGACCACAGGAGACCAAGTCAAGCCACTAGACTCAGCCACCAATCGCTACCACTAGTGGCTGTTTAGTGCCACTAGTTGCCACCGCTTTTGGCTGAATTCCGTTCATTTCCGTCGAGAACTTAGGTCGATTTTTTTTTATAGATAGGTCCGACAAATGACTACAACCCACCTGATGTTAAGTGAAGGTGAAGTCCAGACGTGAAGATAGCTGATACAGCCGTTTTACCTGCCACACCAGCCATCCTCACCCTGCCGGCCTGCATGTTGCTTCTTCACGCCACTTTTAAAGGATCCCAGGTTGTAAGAGGGAGGGAACACGTGGGCGGGCAGAGCATTCCATTTACGGATAGTGCAACAATGAAATGAGTCACCAAATTTCTTTGTACGCGTTGGAATTGTAGCCACAGTTAGACGGTGATAACGTAGGCCAGCGCGCGTGGTCCTCTGAAGGAAAGGAGAAGGTGGGATAAGAGAGAATAACTCCTCAGAACACGAATTTGTTGCGAAATGCAAAAACACTATTGATTTCAATTCTTGTTGATTTTTATAATGAGACGTAGAAAACCTTGTCGAATTAAAACTATAGACATACAATTCAACGTCGTAATGTGGCTGTGTGAGCGCGTGACGCGAACGGCAAAACGCGGCCACAAGCAGCGAGCCCGGGCTACTCGTTGTGGCTCGAACGCGGCCACTCGAACGCTCGGTTTGCGCTGATACTATTCAAAATGTAGGAAAAATGTCTGGATATTAAATAAAGAAATTGGAATTGAAAATATCGACCGCAGTTTGTGGTCGCGTTCAGCGGCCGTGACTAGTGGTCTTTGAGCACGCTTGTTTCTTTCTAAATACTTCTTTTGACCATAGAATTGCCTGTGCTCCAGAAATCGGTAGTGTAAAATATTTTCCTTATATTGAATCAGAGGCTGCGAACAAAAGCGGGCGTGTACAAATAAATGCATCGACAAGGGGCGAATTAATTATTAAAATTAATGTATCTTCCCTTAGAATTATTTATAATCTACATCCAAAGGAGAACCTTTCTAATCCTTTGGAATATTCATAACTCTCGGCGGCTACTTCGGAAATGACCTAGCCGCGATGAATATTAAAATTTCGACATTATATTTAAAACAAAAGAAGAATTCTGGATAGAAGACATTAGGGACAATGCAGTTAACGAGGCAAAAAAAATATTTTACTGCCTCCCCGGAGCCCTGACACGGCGACTAATTATTGCCTTGTTCCCAAAACAGGGTATAAGCAGCCTGCGCAAATAAAGGTGACGTCATTATACAAAAATAAGGACAATAAACCGCAACGTTGGGGAATTTACACGAATCATTGTGGGCTTGGGAGGGGGAAGGGGGAGCAGAGACGGTATATTTTTATAGTTAGATATTCTCGACATATTCCAGTCAAACAATAAGTATTTATTTGGCTATAGTGACGTGAGATGAGAAATCCAACAGCCAGTGTGTCGCTTGATAACTAAGAGCAATGTTTATTCGTAATTGCATCTTATATAGGTACTATTATTAACTGATATATTGTTTTAAACTTTCATGGTCACTTACATTATAGCTATTAACGGGATTGTTACCATGTACCTTGTTTTTATGAGTCTCCGATATTTCGGCACTGTTGCAAGCGCCATGATCACGGAGTAACTGAAGTAATTGCGGGTAGATGTTATTGGCAGACATATTGGTCTACCCTCTGACGTCGTCTTATACTGCGCTCGATACTTCTACCACTGGTCACATTCTCACTATTCACGCGCAGTAAAAGACGACGTCAGAGGGTAGACCGATATGTCTGCCAATAACATCTACCCGCAATTACTTCAGTTACTCCGTGATCATGGCGCTTGCAACAGTGCCGAAATATCGGAGACTCATAAAAAACAAGGTACATGGTAACAATCCCGTTAATAGCTATAATATTATTAACTTATATTAATACGCGTCAGCTGTAAATTGAGAGCTCGGTGGGGTCTAGATTCGAAGTTCATTAAATTAGCTGACGCTTCGAATACATAGTTAGGTTATAAAGGTATCGGGTAACGAACGAGCAGAGTGACGGCAGTTATAATTTTTGATTTTGATTAATTTGATAGCTATAAAAAAAGACATCACGTCATTTTGTCATTCATTAAATCAAATTCCCGTCTCGTATCGTACAAGGGTGATTGTATTTCTTATAGGCACGATTCTTATAGGACGCCGTAGGCCTCATGTAAGATTCTTATAGGACACCGTAGGCCTTAGCAGGAAGTATGCAGGTAGATGGAGCTCACGGGTATTTGAGCACGCCGGAGCCGGAGACACGAAGAGTCGGAGGACGCGGGCACGGTAATATTATCTATACAGTATTGTGACTCCGCCCTGTCCTTGAAAATAAATGACTACGGGCAGAGCGCTGCGTTGCACGCGCACGCGGTAGGGCCGTCCGCCTACAGTATTGTATGTGGTTTTGTTTTTAACGCGAGTGTAGATAGATTACTCGTTTGTCTCTTTTTTCATCCTAACCACTTATTTATATATTATTCCAGATATTTTCCCGATGTAAAAACCGAAATACCTAAATATTAGAAACAAATTACGTACTAGTAGATAGGTATATAAAAAATATTCTATAAAGGTAAGACGCCTTTCCAATATTTCAGGTAATTTAAAAAATTATATCTCTGGGTGTGTTATTGAAGAGTTCAAGCAACCAAAAACAGCAATTATGCTGTTGTACGATATTGATCGTCGTTTGTTCTTTTCCAAACTAAATTATGTAGGTATCTACTTAATTAAATCAAATATTTTCTTATTCTATATTATTCAATACAAAACGCACGTTTAAGCACGGCTAACTGCATAAAAAACAATTCAGGCCGTTCGGTCGTCGCCGTCGCACAGTGGGTGAAAAAAAGAGGTCCCCTTTCATAGGATTTTTGAAAAAATAAAAATGTATATTATCCGTTTAAGGTATGCAGTTTTATTGGACATATCAGTACATTGAATAATAAAATAGTTTGGGGAATTTCCTTTTAATCTAACACCATAAAGCACGGGCTTTAGAGTTTCAAATGTATGAAAACGGAATTTGTTTTGCTCATAACTTGTCTCGGTCTTCTACGGTCAAGCTGAAACTTATAGGGATTATTACCGGGTCTGTTACGAAGCCATGTGACCTTTGACCTTCACCCCGGACGGCCCCGTTCAAAAGATACGAATTTTTCAAAATGCTTATTAGGGTAATTTTGCTTTACGGGGTTATGTGTCTCAATAAACAGTTTGTTTATGTTTCTTGCCCAGCATTTAGTTATTAATACAGCGCAGATTATTATCTAATAAAACTATACATATATATATAGATAACGACACCATACAACTTAACTTTAAATAAAAGCGTCCTTATTCAAAAGATATGGAATTAATAAAAATAGATAAAAGAAATAGTTTTAAGAAAAAGAAAACAAGAATACAATATTGTAAAGAATTACAATGAAGTCGTTTACAGCCTACAATTTAATCTTTTGTTTGACAATCGCTTAAAAGTCGCACACCATTAACGAGAGCATCATTACATATAAACAATACAAACTCTATTGTGGCGGGTTTTGGGAAATTCAAAGGGTTACCCACAGTCATTACCTGCAATTCTTAGTCTATAATAATTACTGATTATTTGCTTTTATTGTGGGTAGGTGAATAAATAATACGTTGTTATTATTATTATTCAACAATGACTTCGATTATAATAAATACGGAGTACACCTGTATTTCATTTCACTTATCATTATTGATTCGTACCGTAACGTTCTCTTTGCTCAAATTTTAAGTTGCTCAGAATGGAAGGGCTTGTGTCTAATCTCGACGTATATATATATATGAGGCAAAAATATTTTAGTGCCGACATGTTATTTCAAAAAGTACTCGATTCAGTGAGATTTTCATTATCTGAAGAACAAAAGACAACTCTTAAAACGTTTTGTGCTACATATACGAGTAATCTTAAACGCAAATGGAAGTCAGCTAATTACACACAAGGGAATTTTATAAAGAAGTTTGATGACTGGTTGGACCAAGAAATAAAATGGCCAGAGTTTGTTTCACTAGACATAACTGAAGAACAATCAAATATTATGACGAGTTTTGAAGATCCTTCAACAAGTATTTCAACAGTAACAAGACCTAGTTTATCAACGGAATGCACTGTTCCTCATAGTGTGGCTGTGTCGACATCAACCGCTACATTTAGTCCTCGAAAAGAATTTGCCAATTTGAGTCCACTGCAAAAAAGAAGAAGAACTGAAAATCTCATTGCCGAAAACGATTTTGAGACACTTGCTTATGCCCTGGCTAGGAAAGCGGAAAATGAAAACCAAACGGACTTTGTAGAATTAGTGAAGCATTTGATTAAAAAGCCTGAAGATGCGCCAATGCTGCGAGCCTGCCTGAAATCGACGAAACGAACTTGTCATACCGATAAGGCACTCGGTATTTCAACATCACTGAAATTATCGAAATGGCAGTATATTACATTGAGGCAGACAATGAGAGACATGGGGTGTGATATACTTCCATCGTATGATGCTTTGAAGCAAGAGAAGAAGAAATGCTACGTTGAAAAAGAAGACATGGTAATAACTGAGACTGAAGTTAAACTTAAACTTCAGTCTATTTTAGATATTACGGTCAAGAGACTATTAAAAACTCTGGAAACTGATTTAACTGGCAGTAATTCGACTCTTATCAGTAAATGGGGGTTTGACGGTGCATCTGGGCAAAGCAACTACCAACAAAAAATTGACGGCGATGATTCAAGCATCTTCATGTGTTCATTTGTGCCGTTAAAACTGGTGAGAGATGGTACTGATGAAATAATATGGGAAAACCCCAAAGCGTCTTCAACGTTTTACTGTCGACCCATTTATTTTAAGTTTGCTAAAGAGAACGATTTGAATGTTAAAGAAGAAATGACTTCAATTGATACGGAAATTGCTGCTCTACGTCCAACTGTTATCGATGGTGCAAATGTAAAACACGTTCTGCATATGACGATGATTGATGGTAAAATAACTTCACATTTATCAGATACATCCACAGCTACATGCGATATATGCAAAGCAAAACCAAAAGAAATGAATGATATCGACAAGGTTACTCAGAGAACCCAGTCTGTAGACATGTTTAAGTTCGGTCTGTCTTCCCTCCATGCACGAATTAGATGCATGGAATGTATCTTACATATTGCTTACCGTCTCGACTTCAAGAAATGGCAAGCTAAGGGCGAAGATTTGAAGCAACAGTAAAGCCAAAGAAAAAAGGCTATTCAAGAACAATTCCGGACTGAAACGGGGCTACTTGTGGACGTTGTTAAACAAGGGGCTGGTACAAGCAACGATGGAAACACAGCAAGAAGATTTTTTGAAAATCCTCAAATTACTGCTCAGATAACGGGTGTTGATGAAGAACTCGTTAGAAGATTTGGAGTGATACTTCAGGCTATCTCATGTGGAGAGTTTGTGGACGTGGAAAAATTCCGCCAATATTGTGCTGCTACAGCACGCAAATATGTCGAGCTCTATGAATGGTATTATATGCCCTCAAGCGTGCATAAATTACTCATTCATGGTGCCGATATAATAGAGCACAATAACTTTATACCAATCGGCAAGCTCTCTGAAGAGGCCTCTGAAGCTCGTAACAAAGATTTTAAAAACTTCAGTACTTTCCACTCGCGTAAATCTAGCAGGATTGCAACAAATGAAGATATTATCAATAATTTGTTAATATCGTCTGACCCATACCTATCAAGTTTCAGGCCTAAAATATGTCAACGAAATAAACCTCTCACAAATGAAGCTAAATCATTATTATTAACTTCTTGTGAAGATAAGGAAAATATAGAGTTTGTAGATGTAGGTAATGTATCTGATTATGACTTTGATTAGTATGTGTTCTTTCCCTCAAATCAAATTATATCAAACTTTGTATTTTTATTTTTTTGTATCTTTGTATCATATTAATATAAACAGTTTACGTATTTAAGAACTGTTGTAGCCAATTTGAGTTCTACTAATCTTTTATACTTTAGCTTTATGTGTGTAGTAATTTATACAGTTGTGGCTTCCTTATTATGCATTATTTAATTTATGATATCAAGCTTAGTTACTAATTTAAGTTTTGTAAATAAAAATATTGATGTTAATAATTTTGTTTTATTCATAATGTAAATAGTTTATTTTATCGTTTGGCAGTAACATATCAGAATCTCCCTTACTACATTTACTAATATTAATAACCAGCTAGTTTATCTGGAAAAACACTTTGTTCATTTTAAGCTTAGTCAGTTAAAGTTCTAGGTATCCCAAAATAAACATATTTGATCAAACCCTTTCTTAGATAGACATTGTAAGTGTAAGTATGTTTGTTTGACAAAATTAATTATTATAGGCAAACAAAGGCAGGTAATGACTGTGGGTAACCCTTTGAATTCCTCAAAACCTGCAACAATAGAGTTTGTATTGTTTATATGTAATGATGCTCTCGTTAATGGCGCGCGGCTTTTAAGCGATTGTCAAACAAAAGATTAAATTGTAGGCTGTAAACGACTTCATTGTAATTCTTTACAATATTGTATTCTTGTTTTCTTTTTCTTAAAACTATTTCTTTTATCTATTTATATTAATTCCATATCTTTTGAATAAGGACGCTTTTATTTAAAGTTAAGTTGTATGGTGTCGTTATCTATATATATATGTATAGTTTTATTAGATAATAATCTGCGCTGTATTAATAACTAAATGCTGGACAAGAAACATAAACAAACTGTTTATTGAGACACATAACCCCGTAAAGCAAAATTACCCTAATAAGCATTTTGAAAAATTCGTATCTTTTGAACGGGGCCGTCCGGGGTGAAGGTCAAAGGTCACATGGCTTCGTAACAGACCCGGTAATAATCCCTATAAGTTTCAGCTTGACCGTAGAAGACCGATACAAGTTATGAGCAAAACAAATTCCGTTTTCATACATTTGAAACTCTAAAGCCCGTGCTTTATGGTGTTAGATTAAAAGGAAATTCCCCAAACTATTTTATTATTCAATGTACTGATATGTCCAATAAAACCGCATACCTTAAACGGATAATAAACATTTTTATTTTTTCAAAAATCCTATGAAAGGGGACCTCTTTTTTTCACCCACTGTGCGTCGTTGCGGCGCGGCGGGCGGCGCATTCGCGACTGGGTGTCCGCCGAGAGCACATCGAACTCGAGTGGCGTAGGTATGACTCGCTTTCCGACCGTTTGTATGAAGATAGAATACTGTATGATATTATTACCGTGACGCGGGTGACCACGTATCGCACCACGCGCACGGTGACCGCGAGATTGTATTGCACTATCAACTACAATAATAAAGGCGGAAGGCCATGGGACGTCGCATTAAATAAACTAGGGGCATAGCAGAGTGCACTCTTTAATCCGCTAGTTCGGGAATTCGTCGACCAAACAACGTGCCATGCGGACTTACCAGACGGCGGCCTAATTTGGTGACACGAATGACGCAGCCTCTTATACAGACTGTCTCTGGGCGATTGTTACAGGACGCGTTAAGTAGGTCAGTAGTGCAGCGGTGAAAGGTCGAGGAAACATCGATTCATCCATCGATCTTTCAAATCCAAAATCGGACTTCTAGAAATCTACTGTTATAAATTGTAATTTGATTATCAAAAAAGAGTGCTTTCTTTGTTAACCAAAAACATCAAAAATGGATAATTTTAAGTTTAGTAATGAGCCATCACGTTGCGATGGCATAGCGAATGCCAATAGAATCGATAAATGTCCACTTGCGTGGAAGCGCTTTCGTCACTTGACGTTTGATTTTTTTTATTGAATATGTGATTTCCATATTTACTGAATACAAGCTGTGAAATTGAATGAGAATAATTTGCTGAATACAATGATACCAGTAAATCGTAATTTGGTTCAGTATTGATAATAATATTATGATAAACACTTTTTACAATGAACTGTTGTTTATGATCGTGTTTTCAGACACAGCAATGATTGCTGGAATGAATTAGTACAACAAACATAATCAAGGATGTATGTTCGATCGTAATTAATGGTTGTTCAATTGTGCTACCAATTATAAGTATCCCATCTCCCGCTACACTCAAGTGCTAATGTTGCATGTTCGATTCAGGGCTTGTTTACCGGTTAATTTTCAAACCTATATCAGTGTCAAGTGGAGCGTTTTATTTAGGTTTGGCTCTCCCTTAACTTTAAAAAACCGGTTTTCCTAAAAAGCGAAATCAAATAGGTTTTGAATCAATTTAGCGGTTTTTAAAGGGTTTCATTTCGCTCTTACGGACGGCTGAAATAAATACACAACTACAAAATGAATAACTTGACTCACTCGACGCTAGCGAATGTGTCAATAAATGCATCAATCTCTGAGCATTAACAAGTTGTGACTTGATTAGTTCAAACAAAACAAACTTCGTGCACGTGTCGCTCTGGATTAAACCGGTTTATGGAGGTTTTAGGTGCTGCTTTCATTTCGGACGCGCTCAGAATGAAACCTTTACTAAAAACCGGTATTAACCTTTATTTACTGGTATTTTTGAAACCGGTTTCAAGCCCTGGTTCGATTCACTCGTAATGTCCGAGCGAGAATGAACAAGGACCAGCGCACTGTACCTATAGCACGAACAAATATCGAATTCTAATAGTTTGCGAGTGCGAAATATCATTATCAAATTTTGTATGGAAACTTGAACAACAGCTCCACTCCACTCTCACACTCCACAGCAGCAGAATTGAAAATCAGTACACATTTGACAATGACATCTCGCACTCGCAAACTCGAATTCGATATTGGTTCCTGCTAAGGGTACTGTATGTAAGAAAAAGTGAGATAAATAATAATAATAATAATTAATATTTCCAACACTCACACCAATTAGACTAGCCCCAAGCTAAGCACTATAAGGCTTGTGTTATGGGATACTAGGGTAACGGATAGAATACATACACTGTACATATATAAGTATATTTATATAGAAATTCATATGAAACATCCATGACTGGAGTACAAATGCTAGTATTCATCACACAAACATCTGCCCCCACCGGGATTCAAACCCGGGACCTCTCGAGTCGGCGATACTATGAAACCCGGCGTACAAACCACTCGGCCAAGGAGGTCGTCAAACAAAAATAGTTCGTTCCCAGCCAATCGCTATCGAATACACATTTATGCGAGATAGCAAATCTACCGCTTACGCAGATTGTGCGTTTTATTGATAGAAATTCTTGGTCAGCGGTATGTAGCGCTAGGATTATTGAAATTACATATTTTAAACCAGCTAGTGTATGTACACACGTCTGTCTACAGCTTGCGTGCAGAAACATCTTTGAGAATCAACGTTTTTTGTAGGTATGTGTTTTCGTTGAATGTTTTCAAAATCTTTCGCTCATTCAGTGTACAGTTAGGTGCAATTCATCATTTTAGTGTACTGTTAGGTACTATTAGTACTAAAAAGGTGTACTAGTACTTTACTCGGACTGTACTGTACTCAGTACGAACCGAAAATTGTCCGACTAAGCACAAAACTACCCTCCTGTATCCGGGCAGATTCACTGATAGCAGAATGGATCGCGTTGAATTTATTGTAGTAAAATTTTCTTTAGATTTAAGTATCTAGCTGGTAATTGCTTAAAATAAAAATATAATAAATTATTTAGGTTAAAGTTTAGAAATAAGCTTCCTCGTTAGGGGGTTGCGGAGGGGGGAAGGGGGGGATCCTCCTATCCAATCCCCGTCTGTCGGAAATTCGCAGGAAAAAAATTGTAAACATAATCTCAAAATAAAATATGCTTAAAAAGCAAGAGTGAGATGACTTGTTCGGTTAAGGCTTATGGGAAAAACGGTAGTGGAGAGGAGAAAAACCCCACAAAAGCTTTTTCTTTTAAAAAAAGGCTCTTTTAAAAAAATCTGGCGCTTCGCCGGCCGTTGCCGAGGCAGGCTCGCTTCGCTCGCTCGGCTCGCGCGTTATGGTCACATCACTAACCTAACCTAGTGTGAAGTATCACCACTTGGGCCCTGGAAGTACAGTTTAGACCTAAGGCCAACAATCAATCCGGGGGGCGCGCCAAGGTCAGTAAAAAGGATCGAAATCACACAAAAGAAACCACAGAACATTCACGGAAACTCGGAAGCAAGCAGTAAACAAATGTCATGTTGATTACTTTTGCTTATCCCTTTACTTTTTTTTAGTTCTCTCTTTTCAGGGAAGGCATAGGGAACAATGCCCATACAGCCTCATTTTTACTTTTATTTCTCACAACATTCGTTTCGTTTCACTCAAAAATGAAAAAAAAATACGTAGGTACCTCTCCGGTAACTACTATCGATGCCAGGAGTTTCAGTAAAGCCTCCTGAGCCCCCCCACGATTTTCCCAGAACGAGGAAGCTTATTTCTAAACCCAACCCATTATTTAATGTCTGTAAATCTTTCGAAATTATCATTTGAAATTTTAATGATTTTAAAATCATCAAACTCTAGTAGTTTGCAAATGTCAAAATTAAATGCCTGTTGTCTGTCTGTTTTCGATGTGTGACTAATTTCACAGGCTTATAATATTCGTAAATAAAAAAAAAACATTCCGTATAAGGAAAAAAAACTGATCCGATTCAAACTTAAATGGAAGAGGAAGTGAGTGGAACAATAAAATAACCATCGACTTCCTGATAAAGAAGCAATACCACGCCGCGAAGAAAAAAAAAAGATAATTTCCTCCTTTTGCATTTTATTCCTGTTTTCATTCGCACTGCCCTCCTGGCTCTTTTGTTCTGAGTGATTTATGAAGTACTCTATCCTTACAAAACATTAAACATCGGAGCGGGATGCCAGTAAATAGAAATAAATTTACACAAATTCGTGCGCAGAAAACAAACGAACATTCCTGTGTAAGTATGCAGTGCTTATCCACATAAAATTAAGTAGACGAGCAAATAAACGTCTGGAAACTTGGAAACTCAATATTGAGTTTGTTTTAGTCTTAACTTTCAAAATTATCAAAGAAGTCCATAAAAACCTAACGATGAAATCTTCGTTCAGACAGAAAAAATATTTATTATATAATTGGAGTTGAAGGGTATGCTTAGTAATTTATACTGCATGTTACAGAAGTCCAATATTACATTTGGACTCATAATGTTATAAACAAAAAAAAAATGCTGATTCTCAAAAAATAAGAAACAGAATTGAAAAAACACAGGGTTCCAGTAGAAATGAGATTTGGTATTCGGGTACGTATTTTTGCTGCACTGGCTTTGCAACTAACTGTAGGATAGAAAATTTTGGGTAAATGAGAAATGTTCTCATCACCATCATCAGATTATTGATGTTCATTCAACTGAGTATTCTGAAGAGTTATTCTCTCTTATTCCACCTTCCCCTTTCCTTCAGAGGACCACACGCGCTGGCCTTCGGTGTCACCGTCTAACTGTGGCCATAATTCCAACGCGTACAAAGAAATTTGGTGACTCATTTCTTTGTCGCACTATCCGTAAATGGAATGCTCTGCCTGCTCACGTGTTCCCTCCTTCTTACAACATAGGATACTTTAAAAGAGGCGTGAAGAAGCAACATGCAGGCCGGCAAGGTGAGGATGACTGGTGTGGCAGGTAGAACTGCTTTACCAGCTATCTTCACATCAGGACTTTACCCTCACTTAACATCAGGTGGGGTGGAGTCATTTGTCGGACCTTACCATAAAAAAGACTTTGTCAATGGACAAAATACAATTAGCAGCCTGCCTGACGAAGTACGAGAAAAAAATTGTTGTCTCAACATATTATTGGGTCATAAATTCTGTTTAAATTGCCATCGCATAGACAAAAGAAAGGTACTAAGTCATACGATGAAATATCGTTTCAATGTTTCAATAGCATTAGACGGACTCATATCCATAAATTACATCCATAAGGGACTCGCCCCTTCTTTGTATCTCTGTACCAAAACAACAAAAAGAGATATCTCCGAAATAAAAATCCCAACCCCAAAACTATTCCATTTACGCAAACATTGCATTTTCTTTCGCTGAAATAAATATTAACGTACCTACTTTTGTTGTGAAAATGCATTACAGCGGCGAACGGAAGGAATTTCCTCCCCACAATATAGTACTTAATACACTGAAAGGAATAAAAAAACTTGTATGTTTATGACAAAGCAGCCCATTTGCATTTATTATTTGCAGCTGAATGTGACTCCTCCGCGGTACTCTGCTTCCTTAGACGAGGTTTTGAATATTATATTTATTGTCTACCTACCGAAGTAGAGAATGTTAACCTATTTCTAAAAATATTGAAGTTACAGCTACAGAAAATGTGACGGCATACTAGCAGCATAGTTTTAAAATTTATCTCGAAGATTTGACACATAATTTGACCTTAAACAGTTGACAAAAATTTGGTGACATCTCAAACATTTTTATCGCGTTTTGACCCATTGATGCGCACCAAGCTAGCGACAGCGACGTGAAGGCCATTTTTGTCGTAATAAACATTCGCAATAGAACGAACGTCTCGACCCGACATACCGCGACAACGGAAATTTTCGCGTTATCGCGATTGTGTGATATTAGTAAAACTTTCATCTCACGAGGTACCGCGTATTGTTTTATTATCTTCTTTATTTTCAGAAGTGTTCTTATTCACCAAAGCCCCGTAATAAGATTATTAAACTTCGAATCGATAACAATTGACGCATAAGGTGACGCACAGCGGCTCAATGAGTTCGGTAACCGATTCTACCCGAAAGGAAAACGTACCGACCAATCATAAGGCCTACTTTAAGGGCGTCAGAGGGGTGCGGGGCATTACGCGACGGGGGTTAGTCACGTGACGAACCGCCAATCAAATGGCTTACTTTTTAAGGAACGCGCATTAAAGTAAGCGCTGTGATTGGTCGACGGTCCCATACAACCGGGGCCAAATAAGAATATAAGACCACTAAATTTCTTTTAAATTTATTAGTGATCAGCTGGCACCTAGATCTTTAAATGTTAAGTAATGTGGTAATACTACATTAATAAAAGCAGTACAATACAAAAACTCTTTATTTTTACACCACAGAAAACATAAAACAAAAAGTACATAATAAAAGAATACAGTGTACTAATGGACGGTCTTATCGCTAAGAGCGTTCTCTTCCAGATAACTTTAGGATGGAGTGGACAAGAAAGAAGCTGAAGAGACGGTGGTGTCATTAACTATACACAAAACAACATAAATATGTACGAAATAAGTATAATTGAATAAAGGGGGAACGCTGCCACTATCTTTGGAACCTTGCCTAAAGGGACTCCTTTTAATAATGTATTTTAGTTATATATTTTAAGGATTTTAGTTATAAATATCTTACTATTTGTTCTTTAGTTAAATTATTAAATTACCTCCATTATTATTATTACATTGTTATTTAACTGTTAACATAATAATTATATTTTTAGGTATTTTTTGAGTGTCAGTCGACACTTACGAGCGAGGACTTCCACAATAAACATTTTTATGTGAGATTGGTGGCAAAAAAAGCACGCAACTCGAGTTATGAGATTAAAATAGAAACATGCAGGCCAGCAAGGTGAGGATGGCTGGTGTGGCAGGTAGAACTGCTGTACCAGCTATCTTCACGCCTGGACTTCACCATCACTTAACATCAGGTGGGGTGGAGTCATTTGTCGGACCTATCTATAAAAAGAAAAAAAATCTGATGTTTCTAATACTCAACCACTGTGTGTTACATTAGCTGTGTATAACGAAGTCACACCCATGGCCGGTTGAATGGCGCTTGTTAGTGCCGCGGATTATTTGTGTTCTTTCGAAAATTTGCATTTCCGACGGCGGACACGACAGTATTACAAAATTATACGGTGTACCTCCGAAACGTTTTTGTCGATTGATATTTTATTAATCCCTGTTATTCTACTCGTGTGCTTACAATGGAATTTGGTACGGTGAGTTCCGAATCTGCAAACAATATACACAAAATGATTCCGATTTGTGTAAATAAAGTTAACATCCGAACATTTTTCGAGATACAAATGGATATAGAAATGTGAATGTTAAAAAATGTGACTATGAAATTCATTATTGATCTTTTGGTTGTGTTTACGTAGTTTAGTCTAAACATTACTCTATTAGGAGTTAACACAAGAAGCATTGAATGTGGCTTTGCATATTCATATGCATAATTATGTAATACAATGGCCCGCCCTCGCTTCGCTTCGGTGTAGAGCTGTAGTGTAGACTATAATGTCTCTTCATATAATTATAAAAACAAAAAAAATGTGTGTGTCAACTCCGATGCACGACTGGAGTTTACTTCTTAAGTTCGATAGTCTAATCAGACGCAAAAAGAGTTTATTTAACTTAAAAAAGATTGATACTGTATGAAAGGGTAAATTAACAAATTAATGAAAATAATATACATATACACACATCAAAAGTGTCTAGGGATCAACATATATTTTTGCAATAACTTTTCTCCTGATTGATATTAATTAAAATTTTCTTTAAGGATTCATCAAATAAAGTGTTTTCGTTTGTCACAGTAACGATAAACCAAGTCACCTTTGCATTAATAAAGAAATTTGCCATTTTCCTAATAAAGGGATTTTTGACATTTGAACCACTAACACAAAAGTTCGAAAAAAAGACTGAAATAACAGTTTTCTCTAAAATTTTATTGGGTAACTTAAACAATTAATAATCCGTATTTCTACCGCGAACACTAACAACACAAGAACATCGGTTTGGCATACTCAAAATGAGTTCATCCAAATCACGCTGTGGAATGGCCGCCCATGTTCGTTGCAACAACAAAAAAAGGTCTTCTTGCGACTGGATACCCTCCATATTCGGCAGAGCTCTTCTCTGTAGCATATCCCATGCATGCTCAATCGGGTTCAAGTCTGGCGACTGAGCAGGCCAGGGCAGGACATTGATGTTAGCTGCGGCGAGAGTCTGTCTTACAACTCTTGCGGTGTGCGGTCGTGCATTATCATGCATTAACTGAAATAAGGGACCGATTTGCACTTGTAGAGGAACGATGACGTCTGATACAATCGTCTCAGCATAAATTTGAGCGTTGAGGTTGCCTCTGATCCAAATCAACTCAGTTCTTCCGCCGATCCAAATACCCGCCCATACCATGATGGTTCCACCACTATAAGGATGGACTTCCTGGCAGGATTTTAATCGCTGTTGGCGTCCAGGGGTTCTCCAGTGTCGTATACGTCTTGTATCCGGTCTCATACCAAAACGAGACTCATCAGAAAAGCACACGAAACGCCATTGTTCTTCTGCCCAATTTCTGTGTTCAAGAGCCCATTGATATCGAATCCTACGATTGTGCATTGCTATAGGTGGTACCCGTAGCGGTCTTCGGGAATGAAGGTTCACTTCATGCAAGCGGTTTCTGACTGTTTGGTCGCTAATTAAGTTCCCTGAAGAGTGATGAAGCCTCACGGCTAACATCATGGCGGTTATTGTTGGAGCTCTTCGAGTTAAGATTTGAATGTATCGGTCTTGTCTCCGTGTGGTGCAGCGATACCGTCCTCCATGGCGCTCAGCCACGGTACCAGTGCTTCGGTATCGTGTCCAAAGTCGACTGATAACACTCTGACTTGTATTCAGAGCTAAAGCCACAGTACGTTGCCGGGAACCAGCTTCTATCATTCCCACGGCTCTGAGCATTTCTTCCCTGCTTAAATGACGTCGCCGCTCCATAATAACGTTGGTTTTAATCAGTAGTAGGGAAACAGTAGCACTAATAATGTCTTCAATGCGTTGTATGTTTTTATAGGGAAAATATTGACAGCTGATTTTCATCTTTTACTCGAATTTGATTCACAGTTCCTGATTCAAATTATGATATGCACCAAAAAGGATCCATATAAATTTATAAAATCATAAATTTATTACAAAGCCACATCTCAATCTCAAGAAATCCGCATAAAAATGCTTGATCCCTAGACACTTTTGATGTGTGTATAAATATATATTTATTCATTTCATATACATTTATTATAACTAATCGACGAAATATGTTACATTAAACTTTTTACAATAGTCAATTTCAGATGTGCATAAATAAAGGTACGCTACGATACGAAAAACGTAACGAGGTCATTCATCGATAGATTTCACTCCTCACATTTTTCTCATACCGGGCCCCTTATATATGCAAATCGATTCTTAAGGAGTTAACTCCAAAAACTGAAAATGGTAATATTTGCCTTTTTCAAACTTCTATTGACATCACGTCACTCAATTGTTTTGCCTTCCCGGAACCTCTCCACTAACATTTGAAATTTATGGTATGGTATTGTTCAAATTGACTTTGAAGTATTATTTATTACGAATCGTTTGTATGGGAGTATAGAAAATTGTTTCTTTTGGAATTATTAGGCATTTAAAAAAAAATAGATATAATATTAAGAAAGATATACAATTGATATACATCCATACTTACATAATATTATTAATGCGAAAGTGTATCTATCCGTCTTTCAGTATGTATGTCTGTTATCTCTTCACGCCTTAACTGCTTAACTGATTACAATGAATTATGGTACAAAGATAGTTTTGAGTCTCGGGGACTCTAGGGGATGAAAAGGGGGATGGAAACTTGTATGAGAAACCAATTTTTCTATGCAGACAAAGTCGCGGGCAATCACTGGTACTTAATATATTCATGAACTAATAATATGAACCACATTGTCACGTTGTTTCTTTTAATTCTACTCAATATTTGTTTGAATATAAACGTGTTGTTGGTCACCCAAATAAATCATCATCATCAGCCTATTAATGTCCCCACTGCTGGGGCACTGTCCTTCCCTATGGATGTAATAGGGAGATTGAGCCATGACCCACCATGCGAGCCCAGTGCGGATTGGTGGGTGCTAACGACTGCAGATACAGCCGGGACCAACGGCTTAACGTGCCTTCCGAAGCACGGAGGAGCTTGAGATAGTAAATGTTTGGTCACCCATCCAATGACCGACCACTGCGAAAGTTGCTTAACTTCAACGATCGCAGCCGAACGTGCTAACCACTTGCGCCATCGAGCTCCTCAAGCTCTTCCCAAATAAATAAATGAATAAAAATAAGATTTATTAATAACGTAAATGTGAGAGCGTGTTTCGTTGCTGGTTGAGGTTTAGCTCTCAGGTGATATGTGACATCCAGTTGACAGTGTCAGAAAATATCTAAAATTAAATGCTATTCATCAATTCGAGATAGTACTCCCGGCCCGCTAGTATTTCTCTTGAACACTGGCCCAGTCCAATTTATTTCTGTTTTGGCGTCCATTTATTCGTCACAATAAATTATTATCTCATAAACTACGGCTTTTGTATCAGGCAAACATGTAAAATGATTAAACATCGCCACGGGGTAGCGACGCGGTCCGACTGTATTAAATTATGTCAATGCTGTTAGCTGCGTTAGTGTGCTCGCAGAGGTATACACAAATATGATGTGGACTATTATTGTTATTATTAATACTTCAACATCATAACTCAAAACTCAAACTCAAATTCATTTATTCAGTCTAGGCTGTTACAAGCTCTTGTGAAAGTCAAATGCTACGCCATCGGTTCGTAAATCTACGGCGGGAGACCTTGTACTGAGAAGAACTGGCAAGAAACTCAGCAAGGGCTATTTTTTCTCCCTGTTTTGTTTCAAACAGTGTCGTCAATTGAAAGATGACATCAAAAATTGAAAACATGTGTTGATGTCAACTTCCATCACATTAATATTATTAATTAACAAAAGTTAAGTATAGCTAGATACTACTTTTAAGTTTAAAAGTGGCGATTAAACAATTTTCAACCAAATCAGCAAAGTAAAACGACTTAGTCTGTTATATTAAGTCCAAGGTGACTTATCATTTATGAAATCTTTAACAGTTTAGTAACCTTTCTTAAGGATATATGTTTTTATAGACATTTTAAACTTATTGAAAGGTAAATTAATTATTTCTAGTGGTATTTTATTATAGTAACATATGCCTTGACCCACAAATGAACCAAGAACCTTTTGGAGTCTCAACGGTGGCAATTTGAGTTTTTTCTTTATTTCTGGTATTGAAATTATGTACATCATTGCGCCTCGTATATAAATTTATGTTCTGACGCACAAACAATATACAATTGTAAATATACTGAGAAGCAACAGTCATTATACCTATTTCTTTAAATTTATCCCTTAGAGAAGTTCGAGATCCCAAGCGATAAATAGCTCTTATAGCGCGTTTTTGAAGAACAAAAACTGTTTCAATGTCAGCGGCCGTGCCCCACAATAGAATACCATACGACATAATATTGGACCTAAAATTGAACCCTGAGGAACGCCTATTTTCACATGAGATTCGGCAGATTTTGCACCGTTCATATCAACTATTTGTATCCTTTCTGTTAAATATGATTGCACTAATTTTTGTGCGGAATCTTTTATGCCGTAATGATTTAATTTCCGTAACAAAGTTTGATGATTAACGCAATCAAAGGCTTTAGATAAATCATCATCATCATCAGCTTATTAATAGAAAGAAAGAAAGAAAAACGAGCGAGCCTTACAGTAGTCGCGTATGATGTGTAACATTTGAAACCTCACCTTATATTAGTAAAAAAAGAAATAAAACCTACTACAAAAAGAATAAGCCATTTGAACATTATGTTCTAAAATCAAATCAAATAGCGCGCGCTTTCGCGACATCCTGTTACACACTTCCGTCCCATTTCACGAAATCACTCACATCACATCACACCACAAATTGCAGGAAAGCGACAGGAAAGATGTTACACATCAAAACATTTATTGGTTACATAGCATACATTAAAAACAAAACAGAATAGAAAAACAAAACAACAAAGAAGAAGAAAACAAGAAAACAAGAAAACTAATTTAAGGTGTTGCAAGGCCAACAGGTTGCTGTCTCAGCTATGCTACTATGGTGGTACTTTCGCAATACCACAGCAGCGCTGATTTTCAGCCAGCGTCTAGTGACGCCCGAATTCCAAACAAAATGCGAGTGATTAATAAAAAATAAAAAAAACATTAAATAATAAATATCATTCCATAACATAAATAAATTTAATGTCCCCGCTGCTGGGGCCCAGTGCGGATTGGTGGGTGCTGACGACTGCAGATGCAGCCGGGACCAATGGCATAACATGCCTTCTGAAGTACGGAGGAGCTCGAGATAGTAAATTTTTGGTCACCCATCCAATGACCGACCATTGCGAAAGTTGCTTAACTTCCAGCCGAACGCGCTAACCAATTGCGCTATCGAGCTTCTCATTATTTATTATTAATAATTACTTATTGAAATTACATAACGTTTAATAACTTTACGTTGTTACTAGAACTTAAGGACTGCGCCATCGGTTCGCAAATCTACTGTGGGAAACTTTAACTGAGAAGAACCGGCTAGAAACTCAGGAAGGCCTTTTTCCTACCTAATGAGACGTCAAATTATGAATTCTATAAATAAAAATATTCTCTTTAAATGAGATAATTCAAGAAGTCACCTTCCATTGCATAAGATGACATGAAGAAACAGGTTTTTCAAAAATCTTTTGACCCCCTAACAAGATTTGTCGTCGTAACAAAAAATTACTTTTCCAGTCTTTATCTCTGTAGCAAATTTAATCCAAATCGGTTCAATGGCTAACGGGTGGAGGTATTACAGTCAGAAGGATAGACAAACATAGTTAATTTCATATTAACAATTATAATAACAGTGTGATTGGAGTCATTTATCAATAGTTGCCGCACATTTAATTCACTGGCAACCTTTTACAGGAATCAAGTCTGACAAGATGTTATCAGTCACATTAAGTGTTAATTCATTCGATATCACGTCGTATCATTAATTTATCTCCTAGCGTCGGGAGACGGGAAACTAATCAGCTGGCGTGTCGCTTAATAACTAGGAGCTATGTTCATTTGAGTAAAATGATTGACTATTTTTATGACACAGCAATCAAAATGCAGGTAAACAATTAATGTATATTTAATAATTATGTAATGAAAAGTGACTTCATGAATCACCTCTGAAGTCATTTTTCAATTTGACGACTCTGTAAATAATAAAACAGGGAGAAAAAAAAAACAGCCCTTGCTGAGTTTCTTGCCGGTTCTTCTCAGTACAAGGTCTCCCGCCGTAGATTTACGAACCGATGGAGTAGCTTCTAGACATTCATGAGTGCTTGTAACTGCCTAAACTGAATAAATGATTTTGATTATGATTATGATTATATATCTACAATGTACTTTGACGACCTCAGTGGCCGAGTGGTTTGTACGCCGGGTTTCATGGTGTCGCCGACTCGAGACGTCCCGGGTTCAAATCCCGGTGGGGGCAGATGTTTGTGTGATGAATACGAGCATTTGTACTCCAGTCATGGATGTTTAATATGTATTTCTATATAAATATACTTATATATATATATACAGTATATGTATTCTATCCGTTACCCTAGTATCCCATAACACAAGCCTTACAGTGCTTACTTTGGGGCTAGCCTAATTAGTGTGAGTGTTTCATTCATGGGGAAATGTATACAAATATACAATAAACTTCCACATAATGTAACTGAACTTCCATTACATAAATTTAAACTTCATGTTAAGGAAATATTAATGAAAAAGGCATATTATAAAGTTCAGCAATATTTATACGATAAAAAGGTGTGGATACATTCCAATGTGCTTGATTCTCCACTGAAATCTAGAGAGATATCATTAAGCGTATAATTCTTATTCTAAATTGACAATATTGTAAGGAAAGACGTCATGGATCACATCTTTTACATATATTCTTTTATTTCGTAGTAACTACTGGTCTTTTATTTATTTATACATTTTAAATTAATTAAACTATTAAAGAACTGATGTGGATTATGACTCCTTTCCAAATAAATAAAAATAGAAAATGTTAAGGGAGGACGAAACTTGCTGAGTTTTTTGAGAAAAATGATTCGTATGTTATCCAAACCGGTAAAATTAAAAGTCCTTTTTAAAGTAAATATATTATACAAAGGTGTCCGTTGAAATCTAAAGACTGTAAATTAAATTATAAATTACGCCAAGAATTACCGTGTATGTTTTTTGGACATTTAGGCCAATTTGAGCAATCTCCTTTGACTTTCATAAGTGTGCAAATTGTACCTAAATGAATAAAGAAATTTTGACTTTGATTTTGACTTTGATATGCGTTAGTATTAAGTCATGAGTTATGAACGTTGTACATTCATAATACGTGCTAACGCAATAGCATCTGCTGTACTTTTTTTCAAATGAGAAAAATAAAAAATTAAGTGTTTCATATGAAACAAAGTAATAGTCATATTTATATTAATAGCTATTAAGTATTTTAAATACTATAACAGCAAAAAATCTATTTAATCTAGTATCACCTTTATCTGATGAGGAGCTCGATGGTGCATTTGGTTAGCGCGTTCGGCTGCGATCGTTGAAGTTAAGCAACTTTCGCAGTGGTCGGTCATTATATGGGTGACCAAAAATTTACTATCTCGAGCTACTCCGTGCTTCGGAAGGCACTGCAGTTGCATCTGCAGTCGCTAGCACCCACCAATCCGCACTGGGCCCGCGTGGTGGGTCATGGCCCACTCTCCCTATTCCATCCATAGGGATGGCCTGTGCCCCAGCAGTGGGGACATTAATAGGCTGATGATGATGATAATGATCACCTTTATCTACCTGGCTTCAGTCATCATTGTGTATACCATATCTATGATTTACAAAAATCGGTTCCACATTACGAAAAATACACCGAATCCACACAAAATGGATGCCGCATAACCCTTCCGACGGAAAGCTGTAAATTGATTGACTCCGAACGTTTCGGGCGAATTCACCGCATAAAATTCTATTTGCAATTTCGTATTTTCACTTTTTGCCTTGACATGCGCGGAATTCGCAGAGTGTGTTCGATATGAAAATTTAAGAATGTCTCCAGACACTCCCTGCGGATATGACCGCGGCACGTGACGAATGCTGGAATATGTAGTAGGACAAAGATCATAGCAAACCTGGAAATGCTATCTCCTAGAAAAAAATAAAGATGTGGTTTTTGGTTCTACTACACCAATGGTCAAGAGATGGCGCTGTAGTCTCCTGAATCGCGCTTTGGTTCCGTTGTTCCAGATTAATAAATACTTTTGATAGGCCTTCACAATGCAGTCGTTAGCACCCACTAAATAGAGATTCTATTTCTATTTTGTTGGTAGATTTTCTTAATGTGCGGTAAACACAAAAGTAACGCATGAAGTTGGCCGCTAAAGCGACCAACTTCATGCTGTTAAAATTTTGTGTTACAGTGATGCGCGCGCATCTTAAAATTTCACTCTCATCATTTTTGCATAACGCGCCTAAAGAAGTATAACTTCAAAAAGGTATGTTCAATCATAAGAAGTATCATGACATTGAACTTACGATAAATGTTTAAATCTAAAGAAAAGTTTATTAGAAAAAAATCCACGCGGACCAGGCAGCGGACGGGACTCGAACCCTCATCCTTCGCTATCCGGGCGAATGCACTGACCATTATGCTACCACGGCCCTATTAGCCGCGTTGAAATTTTCCTAGCCTTAAGCTGCAAGGCAGCGCCATCTCTTCGCATTGTAGGTAACCCACAATGTCAAATGAATACTTTTTCAAGTATTAAACATTTCAAAGAAGAAATAGCAATTATAGTTATGATTTTGTTTATTTTTTAAGCATTTAACTGCTAGATGTTTAAATCTAAAGAAAAGTTTACTAGAAAAAAATCCACGCGGACCAGGCAGCGGACGGGACTCGAAACCGCATCCTTCGCTATCCGGGCGAATGCACTGACCATTATGCTACCACGGCCCTATTAGCCGCGTTGAAATTTTCCAAGCCTTAAGCTGCAGGGCAGCGCCATCTCTTCGCATTGTAGGTAACCCACAATTACATTATTATTTTTTACATCAATTTGACATACATTATTAATTTTAAATCAAACTTGATTATTAATTGAACTTTTTTTATTGATTATTCATTGATTATTAATTCCATTTATTATTATTGATTTATTAATTACATTGTACTATTCTCAATTGAATGTTGTGTGTGCTTGTAAAGGCTTGTATATATGTCTTAGAATAAGTTTTTTTTTAATGTTTTTATATGTTTAGCTGTAAGTACACCTATTAAATAAATAAATAAATATGTTCAATCATAAGTGCCATGACATTGAACTAACGATAAATGGCTCAAAATAAGAATTCCCTTTTTTTTTAAATCGAAGTTCTTAAAAAAGGCGTGAATAAATATCTAGCTGATCGACTAGTTGAAGAACTTTTGAAGCAATTAAATCTACTGCAATAGTAATTTTAAAGGTAAGTTGGGTTCCACCTACCTTTTATGGAAACCCTTTGGATTTAAAATGCAATGTTATAAGCTAAAGAACAACTGTGTAAACCTTCAGTACAAACAGCTCAGCAGAGGCACATAGGTATGATGAATGAATAATAATATGGCCCACCTATCAAATTAGTTTAGAAAAGTGTTGTTCACTTATCTGGATTTTGCACAGTACCTTGATCTATTTGGAAAACCTGAGTTATATACATATTTATAAGGGAACCGGAAATTCATTCTTCCATTTAAGTTTCCAATGAGTTCACAAAGAAAACGAAGCGGAAATAGGAAATCAAACGTGTTTTCCTATCATACCATTTATCTATATATATAAAACTCAAAGGTGACTGACTGACTGACATAGTGATCTATCAACGCACAGCCCAAACCACTGGACGGATCGGGCTGAAATTTGGCATGCAGGTAGATGTTATGACGTAGGCATCCGCTTAGAAAGGATTTTGATCAATTCTACCCCCAAGGGGATAAAATAGGGAATGAAAATTTGTATGAAACTTTGTCATTTATAAACCGATCGGGCTGAGACTATGCATGCATGCAGGTAGAAGTATAAGAAGAATCATAGATGAATGTCATTGTGTATAATACAAGCCTGAGAACAAAAACTGTAGTCTACACTTCAGCTCTACACCGAAGCGAAGCGAGGGCGGGCCGCTAGTCGTTATATAAATACATAGTCTCATTCAGAAAACAATAATTTTAATTCTACGTGAACACGTCCTCGATATACGATACTTACATGACGTACTTCGTATTTACAGCCGAGCAGTGTTGCCAGGTCCGATTTAAAAAAATCGGGAGGCGTTATAGAAAAAAACAGTAGATGTATGGAAAGAGCTACAAGAAAAACTAGTCGAGCGCCATAAGGATGGTTTTAGTTTAATTGGTAAAATTATGTTTCTATCTTATTATGTGTGGCGATATACCAGGAAAACTTCTCGCACCCACTTATCTGTGGGATTGATGTCGCCGTGGCTGAGAGTACTGGCTGGTTACCGGAACAGACATTGTTTATGGTGCCTTTCGTGTAAAAAGTGAACATACTCGCTTCCTTCAAAAACTGTCAAGATGTGTGTCAATACTTTTCTTTAATTATTATTAAAATATTCGGGACAATCGAAAAAACTACAATTGTGACGTGCGCTTTCTGGAATGCCGGCAAAGCAGGGTCCAGCCGCCTCACATTACGCCCGTCGGAGACCACGCAACCCATCGTCTTAGAGGTAAGTGGGCGCTTCCTTTTTCCTGGTATTGAACCACATAATTTATCATTTCGGTGTAATCCACCCCAGGTGTGGGCTATTTACACGCGCCACACCAAAAACAGTAGATACAGAGGCGTGCTTTTTGCCATTTTAACCCCCCTAGAATCAAATCTAGGGGGGGGGGGGTAATAAGTAAATCAAATCTAAATAAAGACCAGTAACGAATGTGTTTCTGTGACTTCTGCCGCCCCTTAAAGCTAGTTTTTTTTTACAATTACATTTATTATAAAATTAATAACCTACATTATTAATGGCCGATGCAATGCAACTCAACATGCAATATAAAACAGAAAATCGTATTCTAAGAAAAACATGAGATTCATGTACAAAATCAGTAGAACTGGAGAAATTTCAGAAAAACAGGAGATCTCCTGTAAAATCTGGAGACCTGGCAACACAGCAGCCGAGTTTCTTTCGTATAGTGTTTATATGTGATTACCTACGACTCGTAAAACCGTTATTTACTCCCGAGTAAGCTGTTGCTTATGATTTATGTCGGAAAACGTAGAAACGAGCCGGCAATTTGTGTACTTAAGCACTGTTTTTACAATTCCGTTAAAAGTAGGAAAACAAAAGTTGAGATGTTATTATTGTTTAAGTTGGAAAAGAAACAACGTGATTATGAAAACGGGTCACCATATTTCAAAATATAAAATGCGAAGGAAATTGGATCTTTTCTGCCCCGTCTTAGAATTTAACTTTTTTTTTCACCCTTAATTTATGTCGTTTTTATTAGATTTTCGTTTTGCTTTTTTGCGGAGCTTCTCTTACGTACTGTGATAAGGTTGAAATTGGCGTAAAATATGCTTATTTTTAAAAAGAAATCTTTAAGTAAAAAGTGAATGAAAATGGAATAAAATTGTGTGAGTTCTTTTCCTAAGAATCCTATTATCACTTTCTTTTAATATTATTTTTATATACAATGTGGAATATTTTCACATTCATATTAGCACCTATTTAATGATTAAAAAATCATCTTGACATACTAAAACTCAATCCACTTATTTTGGTTATAATTTTTATTATTTTAAAGCATGTAACTGCTTGATGTTTAAATCTAAATGGGATGTTTAAATTATGGATTACCTATAATGCGAAGACATGGCGCTGCCTTGCAGCTTAAGAATGGCTAGAAGAATTTCGACGCGGTCCGTGAGGCCGCGGTAGTAGTCAGTGCATTCGCCCGGATTGCGAAGGGTGCGGGTTCGAGTCCCGTCTGCTGTCTGGACCGCGTGGATTTTTTTTCCACTTATTTTGCTTCATACATAGTGTTGTTTTTTCCTCTCAAACTGAAGAATCTTTTTTGATATTTATTTCAGGAAAATATAAATTTTCTTTAAATTTTCAAGTGACTTATTTCAAGTTTAATAATTTTTACCAAACAGGCCTAATAGGGCCCGGGACACTTGTGAAAATTTACTCTCTCCAAAGTTATGAAAAAAAATTGCATGTCCTGTAAAGTATATTAATATAGAACAAATGAACAACCTTAAATAGATTCTTGGTCTATAAAGGAGTTTCCCGCTGGCACCACCTGAAATATACGCCGAAAATTCATGGTAAATATCATAGTCAGCCAGATAATTTATATGAGAGAGGCTCGGAGATTAGGCTCATAATGACGTAATACATTACGCCGCTGGAAGCCATTCTTGTTCACACGTGATCACATCAAGAGGCACGCGCGACACTATACTTAGCTGTGGCTGCACCGTACATGCGGGAATGAAAATATAAACACATAGGTACTGTTCAAGCCAAAATGACTCTTAAAATCCGAGAGCTTAGGTGCAAAATAATGAAATGAAACTAAGGTGGATTTTGTTTGACCATAGATTTCTTTTTTAGTTTGGTGACGATTTGCCTATATGTAGCTCCAAACATATTTGCAAGCGTGATGCAAAGAACTGCAGCGCCATCTATTTTGACACATATGAACTACAATTTTTACATGCACAAATGGCGTATACAGGTACTATCGCGGAATTTTGCGCTCTGTCACTTGGCGAACAAAATGCTTTGAACGGTTTTCTACAGTAGTTTTTACTACGCCTTCGCGTCGGACGCGCCAATCCGGGCCGCCGCACAAAAGTAAGACAGAGAGCATTTCATTGATTGAATAATGAATTGAATTGCATTTGTTTTAGTTGCAATTTGTCATCCGCATCGTGATCGCGACAGCGCTATACGAAAAAGTAAGACAGCGATAATGTTGTTACATGTCTATGAATGAATTTTTACTACGCCGCTACAGCAAGCGATTATGGCATTATGGGTGACAGAGCGGGTCTTTCCGCAAGTGTACATACGTAAGGTAAGGTATTTCTCCGTTTGCCTGTTTCCTCTGTAGACACAGAAATGACCTTTATTTGTGGAGATTTTTAGTCACTGGTTTTTCATTATTTTTTAAGATTATACTCGTACACTCGAGAGCTTAAAGAATCTGGGTCACTTAAAGAATCCCAAAAATCTCGCGAACTAAGAATGCTACCTTAATGAAAAAAAATCTAATTAACAGACAATTAAATACTCCTTAAACGAAGATATCAAAACTTCTTAGTTATTGTAAAGTTATATCATAAAAAAAAAACTAATTTGAAAAAGGGAGGCTTTCGGAAATGGAACTACGAAATTACTACTTTAAACTTTACAAATATCTTGTATATATTATCTCTAAAGTTAATTAATCCTATCTTTTATCGAACAAAATATGAAACATACTAGTTTAACAAATATAAATTTGGCAATACCTAACACATATAACAGCATGACTGTGATATGGTAGAGTAGTGGTTTAGGGGAAAATCTAAGTTAGGTTGTCAGTCGAATTCTTGAATGAATTCAGGATTCAATCCCTGATACATTTACGACGACCTCCGTGGCCGAATGGTTTGCAGGCCGGGTCTCATGGTGTCGCCGACTCGAGAGGTCCCGGGTTCGAATCCCGGTGGGGGCAGATGTTTGTGTGATGAATACGAGCATTTGTACTCCAGTCATGGATGTTTAATATGTATTTCTATAAAAAAAATACAGTATATGTATTCTATCCGTTACCCTAGTATTCCATAACACAAGCCTTATAGTGCTTACTTTGGGGCTAGGCTAATTGGTGTGAGTGTTGAAAATACACATATTTATTTATTTATTATTTACATTTGCCGACCGACCTTTAAGAAAAATATTAATTCTTGTCTGACGTTTAACACCGATGATTAGAATTCCGAATAAGACTTCTTAATTGATTATCATGAAGACAATAGTGCATTAATTAAAGTAAATACTGGATAAAGCAGACGAGAATCTTACGCGAAGACGAGAAGACGAGAAAGAAAGCAAAGTAATTTTATTTGAGACAAAACAACAGTAAAAGAATATATAACAAACATACACTAAAACACACATTTTTTTGTTTCAAATCGGCCCCAAATCAGCATGGTGCTGATGTTGCCACCAGCACCGAATGATTGAATGAATGAATATATTCTTTATTGCACTATTAAACACAATACAGAGAACATAAAACACAAAAGGCG
Organism: Chilo suppressalis; assembly: GCA_902850365.2. Lineage (NCBI taxonomy): Eukaryota > Metazoa > Arthropoda > Insecta > Lepidoptera > Crambidae > Chilo > Chilo suppressalis. Next base: position 4,530,154 of record OU963894.1, read on the forward strand.
GCCTTATTGCTAAGGTAGCAATCTCTAGCAGGCAACCTTTGGCAAAATGAAACCATACCATAAGAATAGTAAAAACAGCGGGCTAGTGCATTGTAAAAATAAATAAACGTAAATATAAGAATAATATAGTAAGAATGTAAGGAAGCTATAAAATACAATAAATAGTAATGAACATGTAAAAAGATCAGGCAGAGTCCAGCTTGAGGATATATTCCTTAATTTTAATAGTAAAGGAGTCCCTCGTCTGTGCACAATTAATATCCAAAGGCAAAGCGTTCCACAACTTAACAGCTCTAACATAAAAGCTCTGGTCTTCCGTTTTAACCGGTTTAGCTTAGTTTAGGTTTTTACGAAACTCAATGGCTTCATATCTCATGACATCAGTCTCATATTCCACTTGCCGAACTCCAAACACCGAGGCGGATAACACAGTCATGATATCTATAGGCCGTCGCGGACGTCACCGGCAAAACAATTTCCCAGTTAATATTCATGAAATTCAAATTGGATACCTACCTACCAGAGTTTGCTGGCTTTTTAGATAAATACACCGATAAAACTTTACGTTAACTTCGGCGATTTTGATTAGAATTTGATGGAATTCCAAGATTATGGAAAACAATTTTTGGGAGGCCGATTCCGCGATTGAAAACGTTCGCTTTTATTGTTCGAAGTATCGAATTGGAACGGTACTTACTTCTGAATAAAAGAAAATTGACAGTATGATTCTGCAAAGCAAATATCTAGCTTTCATTATGATCGCTTCCTTTGAAGTCTCAAAGTTTGTCGTCATCCGAAATCATTATTAGTTTTTTGAGATTGATATTACTTAGGTCCGCAGAATATTTGAACTTTAATTATAGGTAAGTTTACCTATTATAGTTAGCGGCCCGCCCTCGCTTCGCTTCGGTGTAGAGCTGTAGTTTAGACTACAGTTTTTGTTCTCAGGCTTGTATTATACACAATGACATTCATCTATGATTCTTCTTATACCTGCATGCAAAGTCTCAGCCCGATCGGTTTAAAATTGACAATGTTTCATACAAACTTTCATTCCGTATTTTATCCCCTTGGCGGTAGAATTGATCAAAATCCTTTCTTAGCGGATGCCTACGTCATAACATCTACCTGCATGCCAAACAGGCCGACCCGTCCAGTGATTTGGGCTGTGCTTTGATAGATCACTATGTCAGTCAGTCACCTTTGAGTTTTATATAGATAGATAGATAGATATACCTAGAAAGAGGAATCCAAACAAACCAAGCAAAGAAAACTGCTCATGGTACGCGCAGTGTATGCGTAACTCTAATGTCAGATTATTTGAAAGAAGACAATGCGTGCGTGTGTAGCGACGAGCGTATCTACCATATGTAGTAGATATTTGTTGCGGCGCTTCCGTGCAGTTAATACTGTATCTGGGCGTGTATAATCAAAGATATTTAACGTTTACTTTGCCTTAAGAAGATTCAAATAGGTTTTGAGCCTAACCAGATTCGAAGAGTAACTCTTTGAGCATGTATAATTAATTCAGTATATAAATAATGTTTCAAGAAGTAAAAATCAAATTATTCATTAAATTGTACAAATGTTATAGTATCATAATAAAACTATTAAATAGATACAGCATATTTACCATTTCTGTGTCAAAATCATTTACTGACAAACCATACTGTATGAAGTATGGTTTAGTTAGTTGACCAATCAGGAATAACAAACAAAAAAAAACTACAAAGAACAGATGATAGATCATTTCCTTAATATCACATCGTTAACTTCTCGATAATGTTCATAAGTGACACAGCGACTTCCACCGGTGAAATCAGGAATACCAATTTTCGACTTTCCTCTATAGATCAAAAGTAGTGTTTTGTGGGTCACTCAGATCTTATTTGTCACGTAACACGGGCTGCTGTGTTGAGGCTCGGCGGTCATTACATCGAAATAAGGAAAAAGGAAGAAAGAAAATCATTTTATTGGCCTTCACAGTATGAAATTATTAAAACAAAATGGTTTAAATAACATGCATTAGTGGGACCAAACCATTAGATTTGATAAACCACAGATCCTTGCAACTGAGCAACAATTCATTCCTAGAATTGATAAAAAAAATATCCAAATTTCAATAGGGAAGATGGTTGGTATATACCACCAGATTGGGAACCCATTATACAGGAGATAAAATCCCAACCCCGAGCACACACTGCAAGACCAACAGATACTATTAGTTCTTTTTGTTTGCATAATTTAACATAAGAAGGAGATAAAAAGCCTCTCTTGATTTTGTTTCGCCGGTTCTTCTCAGAAAGGTCTCCCAATTTTGGAACCGGTGGTAGTTTACGGTAGTTAAGGTCAAATAATAAATTCAAAATTACAAAAAAGATTTTTTAAATAAAGTACTTTATTAACTAAATTAAGTAATAAATTCATACATAGACAATAAATCTTTAAAAATTGAACAATGAAATAACCGAACGCTCAATAAAAGTCTTTCGAAGGTAGCTCGACAAAATTAAATAAAAAAATGATTGCGACGGCGCAGCCTGTAAAGTCTGCGAAACGTCAATAAATAAATAAAGTTTCGTGCATTAACCCGTAAAAAAACTAGTTTTATTTATAAAATGGTATATAAAATAAATCAAAGACATAATAAAAAACATGAAACTAAATTCTAGGTAATAGTGCGTGCGTAGGTAATTCACGTAGTTATCTATATATAACCCTATGATATGGAACATATGTAAAGTATAATGTTGCTTTTAATTACTTTAGTTATTACCGTAGTTGAGGTAATGAAGGGTAAAAGAGATCCTTAAAAAAGATAGCTTACGTATTCCAAAACGATACTTTCAAGAGTAATAAAAACAGCACTCTTTGTGGTCAAACATTAGTCAAACATCTTGCAGTCAAATCTATACTTATAATAAATCTGTAGAGAGGTCAACTCTGTACATGAAATATATTTTCAAAATAACTATCAGGGGATGATTAGTGATCGATACTGATACCAAAAATGCAATCAGTAAAATTTTTGTCTGTCTGTCTGTGTGTGTGTATGTTCTTTATAGAAACAAAAACTACTCGACGGATTTTAACGAAACTTGGTACAATTATTCTTCATACTCCTAGACAGGTTATAGTATACTTTTCATCACGCTACAATCAATAGGAGCAGAGTAGTGAAGGGAAATGTTGGGAAAACGGGAGAAGTTACACCATTTTTAAGCTTCCGTCGCGGGTGCAGCCTTAATGGTTAAAGTTACAAAGAAATCATGTATGACGGAAATATTCTACATAAAATTGTCTAAAAAATATCCCGCAACAGCATATGTCTATCTTTTATGGTTGACTCACAATAACACGTGTAATTATATAAATAAAGTCATTGTTTATAACACAAGCCTGAGAACAAAAACTATACTTTACACCACAGCTCTACACCGAAGCGAAGCGAGGGCGGGCCACTAGTGCTTAAATATAATAAAACTTTCATTGTATTCAAATATCAAGCTGTTTAACACAAACAAATACTCCTTTTTATCGTTTCGTATAAATACACTTATTAAAAGAGCAAAAGTCATCTCTAAGAAATTGTTATAATTATTATAGGGCTTGAAATTATCTAAAAAAAAATTTCCAGGCAAACAGAATACCTCCCTATACATCCCAACAACATTTCCAGGAAAAAAAAACATCCAAACATTATTTATCGATTTCGTCTCATCCCAGTAAGCAACACGATATTGTATCTATTTCCTAGAAATCTGGTTTTCGTGTTAGTGTACGTCGAACTTTAATCTGACACTCGTAAGCACGAGCTCTTCCGCTGGGACCTACCCCACCAAAGGTTGCCTCTAATTTTTTTGTCAAAGAAAAATCAGGCAGGTCTTTTTGTGCTCACGATAAAAGGAATGATGTATCGACAATGTTCCGAAAGTTCCTTTTGATAAGTGAGGATTGCTGTCAAAGAGATGGATGTGAGAATTGTTACTAATGTGAAACCGAAACATTTTTGTTTTCAGTGGCCATAATAAGCTTTGGTGACATTAATATATGTAGGTTATTTATCATCTTCATTATCAGCAGCCTATTAATGTCCCCACTGCTGGGGCACAGGCCTTCCCTATGGATGGAATAGGGAGATTGGGCCATGACCCACCACGCGGGCCCAGTGCGGATTGGTGGGTGCTAACGAATGCAGATGCAGCCGGGACCAATGGCTTAACGTGCCTTCTGAAGCACGAAGGAGCTCGAGATAGTAAATTTTTGGTCACCCATCCAATGACCGACCACTACGAAAGTTGCTTAACTTCAACGATCGCAGCCGAACGCGCTAACCACTTGCGCCATCGAGCTCCTCATTATTCATTATCATCATTTTTCATCTTATCCCACTTTAATCCAGATTTAGTATACATGTCGTAGGATGATGTGTATAAATATAACTAGTATTAATTTGACTTGGTTTTACACTATCTTAAGAAAATTTTGGTAGAAAAAAAATACTCGGCCAAAGTAACGAAGTTCAGGCTGGATAACTGAGATTTTTGTGTTTATATTTGATAAATCGAATTTTCGTGAAAATCCTAGGAATTTTGCGAAAACACGGATAATTATATAAGACAATGGGGATGACATTGTCCATTCTTACTGTTCACCTTTTTTCTGGTTTCATGGCCGCAACACTTACCAAGTGTGAACCTAATAACCTAAAAGCCAAGAATATTTATAATAAGCACACGATTCATTTTGCTATCTTACTAAGGCGACTCGCGTTTTCTCAAAAATCCTATCTTTATTCAGTAAGATTGAGCAATGTCATCGCCAGTGTCTAATTACTATCCGTGTTTTGACAAAATCCCTAGGATTTTTTATTTATCTAATAAAAAACACAAAAATCTCAGTTATCCAGCCTGAACTTCGTTACCTTGGCCGAGTATTTACCAAAGTTTTCTTTAGATAGTATGAAACCAAGTCAAGTAAATACTAGTACTCGAATCATTCCTTGGTCATGTATATACAATCTACGCTGTACCAAAATCAATAAACACCAAGGCATAATTTTAATATGCAAGAGTTGTGTATGGAGATTCAGTTGCTCGAAATTTTGTAGAACTACTCGTAAAAGATCTTCTAAGCCACTTCGTACTCATTTCTGCATCGGATTGTGACGGAATTAAAAGCGATTGGAGGAGGCGAGCGGCTTAATTCATTCCTGATTCTATTTACAGGTAAGTCTAGGAAGTGACCTGGATCCAAGGAACGGGAGAAAATTGAATTGCCGGCCGAGAGGGCTGTTTGCATGTCCTTGTGAGTAAGTATTACTTCTTTGCGAAGTTGATTGCTAGAAAGGAGTATAAGTAATTTAAATTGCTTCGTTTGATTGTATTCAATGCAGACGAGATTGAGTGGGTGGATACTATTTTTGTGGGTTCAAGGGACATGATTGATAGTGTTCTCATATGTTTTAAGTGTGAAATATTGTATGTTACTACGTAGCCCATCCTGTAAAAGTCCGGCTAGTACTTTCCTTTTTCAAGTGAAACTTTTATTACATTGCCACAAAGGACATGGTAAAACTTTGTATGAGCGACTGCCCTAGCAATGTTTAAATATTGTACTTAGTAATATATAATGCAGAATGGCTGAATATTTATAATTTCTATGAAAAAGCGCTCAGGAATTTTTGATTAAGTCACAATCTTGAAAATTATGAGATCTCCTACGACGTCATTACCTTGCTACTTCTATGTGATTCATGTAAGTTGATTTTTCTGAGAGATAAACTTTTTAATGTAATATAAATTGTCATGTTTGTGTACGATAGCGCAATAAATAAACATTTTATTCTACCACGTAAATGATAGTACTTATATACTGATAATTAAAGCAATTCGTGCAAAATTATTCCCTAACCATTCCAAAATATCAAAAATGCACAACGTTAATATTCAAGTTTTCACTTCTGCCGGCACTCCTGGAGTGCAACCCGTCGTTTTTTATCTGTTTTTCTTATTTATGATATCGGTCAGTGATACCAAAATCTTAATAAAGAAAAGCTTATGCTGGAAAATAAAGCAACATCCTTGTCAATTCATGCCTGCAAACATTGACACAGTCATGATCTCAAAGAAAAGCATTCATAAATATTTACTAGTATAAAGTCATTTGTATTATAGCATTAGTTATGTCCACGTTATATAATACACAATAAGAATACAGTCACAAATTTTACCCATGTACAGCGTTCATGCTTCGGCATAATGAACTGAATAATATGTACATTTCGGGGCCTACCGCCGTACACAAAGTCGTACGCAGTATGTTCACAAAATCAGTGTCAATTCAAAAAGTAAGTTTTGTGAGCACTTTTATATGGGTATGGGTAAACTAAGGGGAAACCACTTTTTTCGATGACGGGGAGAAGAAAAAACTTTATGTCCATGGAAGCATATCTAAAAAAACATAGCGACTGTTTTCAACCCTCATTCTGCAACTTACATGAAGTGCTGATAATCTGGAATATCCGATGGAGTCGGCAAAGGTACGGGTAAGGTAAATCATGCCGCTTACTGCAGCGCGTCTTATAGGCATCTCCAAGTGTTGGGAAATTTGGTTGTTCCAACGAATGGGACACAGTCGTCAAGGCCTCCTGCCTTTTACCTTTCCCGCCTTCATCGGATTTTCATCGTAGAGTTGAAAAAGTCGCACTGGGCCTGCGAGCTTAGTCATGGCTCAATCTCCGTTTTCCATCTGTGGGGGAGGCATGTGCCTCAGCAGTGTGGACATTAATAGGCTGAGGATGATGATGCTAAGCTATAAGGTAAGATAGGAGTTGTGCCTACGATTAGATTAGCCAACTAACTGTTAAGTCGATGTTTTTGTAAATTTTACTCCAATTACATAATGATAATTCTACGAAATTGTTAAAGAGGATCTAAAGATTATTTGAGATTTCAAACATAGCCTTAAGCTTATTGTAGATACGAACGTTATTTTCATATCATTATTTAAGAATGGTAGGGTATGGCGGATTTTTTACTCAAATGGAAGCGGCCGTCTGGAGAAATAACCTCCAATATAATAACAATAATCTTTATTGACATATTATACATCACACGACATACAAGACATTAAACATGACAGTGAAAACGTACACAATAGGCGGCCTTATTGCTAAACAGCAATCTCTTCCAGGCAACCCATGAAAGTGATATAAATAAATAAGAGGAACAAGAAGGGGGGTGTAACAGGTATGGTAAAATAAATAGTGAATAATAAATACAATAGATATATCCAAAGAGAGAGACAAGAGAGAAGAAAGATTTAAACTTGATTACTTAACGAGCTTAGAGTACGAGCCTTTCGGCACGCTTTCGGATTGTTTCAGGTAGTGAGTTCCATAAGCGACAGAATGCATAGAGAAGGAATATGAAAAGAAATCAGTTGAATGAAGTGGGACTGCGAGGGTTAGATTCGAAGAGGACCGCAAAGTGCGTTCTGATTTAGAATCAAGAAAAGAGAAACATTCTTTTAGATAGGGCGGAGAAGAAGGAAAGAAATGTACAGAATAGAGAACCGTAAGAGTGAGAAAGTCCCTGCGTCGGAGAATAGGAAGCCATTTTAGTTTGGATCGAAAGTGTGATACATGGTCATATTTTCGTTGGTTAAAAATTAATCTGGTACACATATTCTGCGGACGTTCCAGCTTCTTTAGGAGTTTAATATACCCCTACCTCAAAGTTAAATAACACTACTTTTTGGTTGTGTTGTGTTTTTGTCGGTACGTAAGGTTGCAGGGCTACACGGGTAGAGGTTTCGTCAGGGTAGGCAACGATGCGAGTAATATTTTTGATATCGCAAGAAGAATTCTTACCACCATGTGTATCATAAGCTCGTTTTAACATATTAAAAAATACATAATTTCTTTTGCCAAAAATAAGTATCTAAGTATAGAGCTCAGAAAGCTAATAGCCAAAGAAAAAAGGAAATATTAAGATAAATTTCCACAGTGATTTAAAAAATAAATAACTTGGTCGACTAAAAGTCATTGTATTTGATGGAAATCTTAGATTTTAAAAAATCCACAAAACGGTCTCCGTCTAATCTTTTTTTTGCGGGCTAGTCATACTTAATATAGAAAGAAAGGTCATTATATCTGATTTTAAATATTTAAAGAAAGAGAAAGAAAGAAAAACATTTATTGACGACATACATTAACAATTACAAAAAATACACAACAAACATAAAACAAAAGGTACATCGTCAACTAGGCCCCACTTCAGCATAATGTTGCAACGGCAAAAATGGATTGCCGCTGCAATGCTGATATTCTGGAGGGACCTCGACTGACGGAAATACAAGACAATCACTTAATACACAAAACAAAAAAAAAACAATCTGGACCTCGCATCCCTCGCCCATAGCAGTCCAGCACAAAACAAAAAGAAAATAACACAAGAGGCTGTGTGGGCTCGGCTCTTTGCCTACTAAAATTTGAATGCACCAAAATGGGAGAAAAAAAAGACAAAACCAATAACCTAAGAAATGTTGTTTATGAAATAAATAAAGAACAAAATGGAGATAAGATGACAACGTGGCACAGCATCACAAATTTACGCCACATTTATCAACATTCTCTCAAAATACGCTATCCTAAGATTTTTAACTTAGAAATCTCGACTTATTCTCGGAGCACTGTCCGTTCGCACAGCATTATCAACATAGCGACATACGGAAATCCTGGCTCATAAGTATTCAGGAATAATCGGGATTTCAACTCGCTACTTGCAAACTTCCAGATCCGTATCGTTAATGCAAATCTTCGTATTCGAAAGAAGAACAAGGATATCACGGCAAGTATAAGGATACATATGTATCATGGTAATTCAGAGGAGCCACTCCGAATTCAGAATCTCGTTAAAAAAGTCGCAAAAGTGCAGCTTCCCTCTTTATACTGCACGGTGCTAAGTAAACATTCGTTAGCAATAAAACGTATCTCATGTGTAATTATTTCAGTAGGTATATCTAAAGTGACATGACGTAATTTGGAATTTTATATTGTTTGGTTTTTATCGTGTAAACTTTTTCTTAGCTGTTAGATAAGTTTTAATAAAATTTAAACCAAATCTCATATTTCTTCTTTAATTTGAATAAATATGCAAAAATCTTTATTGATTGAACAACAAATGGCTGACTATTTCTTAACTGTTAGTTATGTTTCAATAAAATTTAACCTATGTTTCAATATAGCTGCATCTGCAGTCATTAGCACCCGCCAATCCACACTGGGCCCGCGTGGTGGGTCATGGCCCAATCTCCCTATTCCATCCATAGGGAAGACCTGTGCCCCAGCAGTGGGAACATTAATAGGCTGATGATGATGATGATGATGAAAATTAAACCAAATCTCAAATTTCTTCTTTAATTCAAATGGATATGCAAATATCTTTCTTGATTAAACATTAAATGACTAGGCCGATCGTCGGCCGGCACATCGCGATGAAACGAAGCCAAAACCTAGTTTACTGATAAATTAGCGACAGAACTCAATAAAAATCCCCAATGGAACCGGTATCGCCAAACAGAATTCAACAATTCGAACATAGCACAGGTACTTTAATACGAGAACGTTCCATTGGCTCAATTTGATTGCGACCAGGGTTCCGCTTAAAAGCAGGCTTTTCCAGTTAAATCGCGCTTAATGGTTCAGCGGGATAAATCAGTTATACCTCTTTTAGCTGCATTAAACTTAATTATGCGTACCTACCGGCTGGGATACGTACTATCTGTAATTCTGATTCTTTTGCCCTATTGAAAACTTTGTTATTGTTGGAGAGTTTTATTGTGATTCTTATATTTCTGTTGAAGATCTTATCTTGGATTTTTTTTATAAAATAAAAGTTACAATATTAACCTTATATTAAATAAAACTAGGTTTTTACGGGTTAATGCACGAAACTTTATTTATTTATTGACGTTTCGCAGCCTTTACAGGCTGCGTCGTCAGAATCAAAAATTGATTCTGCCTTTACAACTACCTACTACCCGTAAAAAACTAGTTTTATTTAATGAGCGATGTGAGTGAAAACCTAAGAAACAAATATGTTAACCTTATATTGTTTTAAACTTTCATGTTCACTAACATTATAGATATTAACGGGATTGTTACCTTGTACCTTGTTTTTTATGAGTCTCCGATATTTCAGCACTGTTGCAAGCGCCATGATTGGTTACTCCGTGATTATGGCGCTTGCAACAGTGCCGAAATATCGGAGGCTCATAAAAAACAAGGTACAAGGTACAAGGTAACAATCCCGTTAATATCTATAATATTAACCTTCTTGTAATTGGGAAAATTGAACGATAAATAATATCCACATTGATAGCTACAGATATTTGTTTTTATCTTGGACTAATAATTATGTTATATAACGTAATCAGAGCTCATTTAGCAAACGTCAGGGAGGAGCTATTGCGAATGAAATACTACTTAAAAATCATTCTGCCATTTTTGGCGGAGGGAATATGCAGACACAAGCAGTTTAACGTACATGCGTAATGAACAAAACTGTAATTACGACATTCATACATTAACAATGACGCAACACACCGCCAAATCCTGCACACTTGTATCATTTCTATGCCAATTTGTACGCCCAATGCGACAGGGGGGAACGCTGTGTATGCCTACTCCCCTCCCGGCCGCGTGCTATGCTATAGTTTAGAGTGTTAAAAAAACAATAATTCCAAAAAAAAACACAAGGTATCGTTCAGATAAAATACACACTACAGTACCCTTAGTACGAGTTTGAGCTCACGAAAACTATCATAGTTTTAGTAATTGTAAATTATGTTTAAATGTCCATTTTGGTGAAAAGTAACCAAATATTCTTAAAATTTATGAAGACGCAAAGGAGTTAATGATAGAATTTGAACACTGCTTATTTTTATTGAAACGAAAATAATAAAATACAGACTACAGTACCCTTAGTACGAGTGCGAGCTCTCGAAAACTATCATAGTTTTCGTAATTGTAAACTCGTACTAAGGGTACAGCTCCGAATCTATTAGGCGTATGAGGCAGGTCGACACGTTCCCTAAACTATAGTTGAGCGAAGCGATTGCTGAATCATGCCTCATGCTCGTGAACGGATGCTGCCAGCGGGGATGAGGCTGCTCTATTCTGCGTTACTCTTGAGATGCTATCTATTATACCAAATATGAACACTGTTTGTATTTATACTGTATATGTTATGGGCTAAGTGATTAATGGGGCATTATTCATAATGCCCGAGAAATATGAATAATGCCCAATAAGTGCAGGCGATGTGATTATAACCAACCACTTCTACACATTGCCCGGGCATTATGAATAATGCCCAGTGCCTATTGGGCAGAGTGATGTAAAGCATGTTTAATACTTTCAAATGAATACTTAGTTCGATAGACCGAGCATTACAAGTAATGAAATCAATTATCAGGCAGAGTAATAATAAAAAAATGCAAATAATTAATTACAATAAATTAATAAAAAGTCTGGAAAAGGACACAGTCAATAAAGTTCAGTTTTAATTTGAAAAAATAAATAAATAATCAAAATATTCAATTAAAATCGCTACTGAATATAATTTATTAGAACATAATATGTGATTTGCACTTGTATGAAACTCAAACACGTATTCCGAATATGCAAACTAGAAACATGTGGATAAATATTATAAATATGAATACCTATAACTGTTACTTTATTACAAAAAATAAAGATGTGGTTTTTGGTTCTACTACACCAATGGTCAAGAGATGGCGCTGTAGTCTCCTGAATCGCGCTTAGGTTCCGTTGTTCCAGATTAATAAATACTTTTGATAGGCCTTCACAATGCAGTCGTTAGCACCCACTAAATATAGATTCTATTTCTATTTTGTTGGTAGATTTTCTTAATGTGCGGTAAACACAAAAGTAACGCATGAAGTTGGTCGCTAAAGCGACACTGTGACACTGGCAGCGACATGTTTTTTTTTGTAAATGTTGCTATTTCTTTTAAATGCTGATGAGTTTCTTGGACCCATTCTTCTCAATTAGCTAAAAGATGTCCTGAATGGGTGGTAGGAAAAAAATATTGAACTACTAAAAAGAGCTTTTAAAAGTCATTTTTTATATCTATCTAAATAAAACTCAAAGGTGACTGACTGACATAGTGATCTATCAACGCACAGCCCAAACCACTGGACGGATCGAGCTGAAATTTGGCATGCAGGTAGATGGTATGACGTAGGCATCCACTAAGAAAAGATTTTGATCAATTCTACCCCGAAGGGGATAAAATAGGGAATGGAAATTTGTATGAAACTTTGTCAATTTTAAACCGATCGCGCTGCGACTTTACAAGCCTGAGAACAAAAACTGTAGTCTACACTTCAGCTCTACACCGAAGCGAAGCGAGGGCGGGCCGCTAGTAAATTATAATTCCATTAACAACTACTATAATACAATACAAAATAAAAGATTAAAGTGAGCATCTCCAAAAGCTAATTTCAAGAACAAACTTCGTATTTTCGTTATATCTCCAGGTGGTCCGTTGTTCAGCACTTTCTGTGCGGATATTCAGCATGTTGCATTATAACAGGGTATAATATCCCCGAGAACTCTGGGCCGTATTTCACCAGCGCGTCCAACGCAAAGAGCCCAAGATTAAAACTCTTGTTTCCCACCGCGGTTCATTAAAATCTCTTTCCGTATAGAAAATTAAACCGTCCCGTTAAAATTTTAATGAAGCATTATTTCCTTGAGGTAAACTTAATTGCTAGCTGTGATTAAAATTGGAGAAGCCACAGACTAAACACACTCATTGTGATCAGATTGAGGTGTAGTTTTGCAGTTGTAATTGGTTCTGTGTTGTGGTGGACACTCGCAACCCTGCCTCTTGATCAGTGTTGCCATCAAGTTTGAAAGAGTTGCCGTATTCGATACATCAGATTGCCGTATTTTTAAATAAAAATCATGAACTTGCAATATTACCTAATTTTATTTATTAAAATTTATAGGTATATATAAATATAGTATTATTATGCGGCAATGACAAACCTTCCGTATGCCGTATAATATAAAATTATGAGCTCAAATTGCCGTATATTATGTTAATTGCCGTATTAATGGGAACGCTGTTCTTGATCAAGCGACTTGATTCAATAGGCTTGATCAAGCCAAACTGACCATGTGTGGGGACAGAGGCGGCGTAAGGCGTGGGCGACGTGGGCCACCGCCTACGGCCTTGCGGTACAAGGGGCCTCGCTCCTCAAAAATTTTTATGCATTGCTTAAAAGCGATTTTTTTTTATAAAATCCGTCTTCAGGTCGCCACAGAACAGGGCCTTGCGAAATCTATCTTGCCCACATCAAAAATTTAGGTTTTGCCCCGCCACTGTGGGGAGATATTTTGGAAGGACATGACACTTAACGAAAAGTTTTAGGTTTGATCAAGTAGGATTCATCATGAGCACGATGGTGAAGGGCCCCACCATTATATTACTAATGGTGGCCACTCACCTTCATTCAATCCAATCAATTCTTTCATCAATTTATATGCGAATAAGTGCTTCATTCTTGCACTAAAAATGATTTTGAAACATAAGTGAGTATGTGCGTGCATATATGTGTATGTATATACGTGTGTATATTTGTGTGATGTGTATATGTATATGATACGGTATGTGTAAGTATGTGTATAGTGTTTAAATTAGCGTATTTATTTCACATTCTGACACAGTTCTCATCTCACTAAATAAAGAATGGTCATGTGATAGGTGATGTCATTTCAATTGCTACCTACTAATAATTAATACTAAGAGACCTTTTCATTGGCTCTGTTAGAATTTATGTTAAGAATGAAAACTGTTTGTAACGCTGTTTGGTTTATAAATAAATAAAATAAAGCAATTATCACACACTGCAGAGCAATGTCGTCGTCTGTGCAAGACATGTTGTCTCGCTCGCTTCTTTGCGTCCTGCCGCTTGAGCATGCCACTGAATGTCAAGCTGCTTAACCAAGCGGCATGAACGCTGTACTCAAAGAATTATGAAAAAGCAGCGGACAACTGACTGGATTAGAAAACCAAACTCAATGACGTGCCATGGGAGAGGCTTATGCCTAGCAGTGGACTGATGCGAGCTGATGATGTTGATATAATAAAAAAAAAGGACGGTTTGCATTGCGGGAGTGCCGGCAGAAGTGAAAACTTGAATATTAACGTTGTCCATTTTAGATATTTTGAAATGGTTAGGTAATAATTTTGCACGAATTGCTTTAATTATCAGTATAAAAGTACTAACATGTATGTGGTAGAATACAATATTTATTTATTGCGCTATCGTACAACATGACAATTTATATTACATTAAAAAAGTTTATCTCTCAGAAAAATCAACTTACATGAATCACGTTTAAGCGCACTTAGCGACATCTATTGTAAAGAAATCAACTTACATGAATCACATTTAAGCGCACCTAGCGACATCTATTGTAAAAAATGCATTTTCTTCGCAATAAAGCTGCCATGTGGACGTCCTAGATAGAGACTTTTTATTATAATACGATAAAATAAAATTATTATTATGTTTCATCCAATATATTAAATGTCAACAACCTTTCCAATTTTATTGTGTGTCATGATGCGATTAGCCCACGTGTATAACCTGACGCGAGTTTAAAAAATTTTACCCATACAAAAAAAAGTGTACAACGCCGCTAAAGAAGTTTTAATTTCAAAAATTAACAATTATGGTTAAAATAAGCTCGGAATAAAAAACCCAACAGAATCCTTTAAGGTTAATACTTAAATGAAATAAATGCTTTTTAAGTAAAAAGGCTGACATACAAACAGTGGCATAGATAATTGCAGTGGCATACATTAGATGCGACTGTGGTCAAACGCACTCAAATCTTTTATAAAAAATATGGTCGCTTCAATTCTAGAGAAGATCAGCAATGCGTCTCTTTGGCTTTTGTAATACTAATACATGATATACCTTGATATGACCCAAAAACCTTAAAAAAAGAGCGTACTCCTTCCTTAAAGGCCGGCATTGCATTTGTGATACTCCTGGTGTTGCAAGTGTCCATGGGCGACGGTGATCACTTACCACCAGGTGAGCCGTCTGCTCGTACGCCCCCTATAACATAAAAAAACCTAAATTTCAAAGTTTTTAAAACTTGACTTGACAGACTTGACATCATTCGCTATGTTTTAAAAACCTAAACCTATAGAGAAAAATCTAACAACATTATGTAGTCAGATGTTGTATAAGCGATGCATTAGAGTTGTAAAATCAATACTGAATAAAACTGAAAAGTGAACTTGAATAGCGATGCAAATGGAGTCTGATAAATGGTGAAGTTGGATTCGTGCAATACTTTGAGACTATTACATTGCTTATTTGTTCCTTTTATATTGCAATTGCGAAATTGCTTTGAAGAAAATCTCTTAGGTAGTCCAAATAACAGGTTTTAACTATTTCTTTGGGAGCAAATGCAATGTAATGTAATTGTCATTGCATTTGCTTCCTAATGAATTACAAGAAGAAGTTTCAATTAAAACTCTCCTACTACTAGTACTGCTAGATATTTATCGTTATATTTTTTAGAATTATAAAGACAAGATACCTACCTACGCAATATGCACAACTGAGTACGCGCACATGCATTTCGCTGTTTTTTTTTTACTGGGATATCGTTTCGATATGGATTTTATGGAAGGCATGCACACACACACACACACACACACACACACACACAGAGAGAGAGAGAGAGAGAGAGAGAGAGAGAGAGAGATACACACACACACTACACCAAACACACACGTACACACTCATTTACTTAAATAATTTTGATTTATGTAGGTATTTATATTTATCGCGGAATTAATTTGAATATTTGTTGGTATTTCTTTTTATATTGTTGTTAATTTGTAATTTCTACACTACGTAATCATTTTAATTTTTGAATTGAATACAAAGTCAGTTTCTGTAATTGGCTAAAGTACCGTTTAAAAATTTAGATTAGATTATATTGTGTAAACGCTGTTGAAACTTGTTGATGGAAAAAAAAAATCTGTACTTACTCAAAAAGTGGCATTGGTTCGTCCTCCGCTGTTCATTGCGCAGTTTGTACCTAACAGTATTTGAGTTACCTGAGAAAATTTACTAGCTAATTCAGAAAATATTTCAAGTTATATTTCTGCAAAATAATATTATGTTCCTTTAATTTTCTCGAAAAATGTCCCCATGTTAATTTACTAACTGTGCATAATTATGAAACCTTAACAATCTTAACTGTCGTTAATGAGTGAAGTTGTATAGAGTTTACTGATTAATTTTACAAGAAATAGTCTAGTTTTGTGTTGTGTTGATTTGAAATTTTAATTTTTGTAATTTTTTTAATTATTAAAAAATAATTAATTTGTATGCCGATATTGGCACAACATATTATGTACTTAGCTAATTATCACTGAATATCTTTCTTACATATGTTGTTACAAATAAATTTTCTTTCTTTCTTTGCTGTGTTCGAGTAGGTGAACATGAAACGACACATTGTAAAAATATCGTAAAATAATTTAAAATAACAGAAAAAAGGTACGGACCAAAAGTCTAATAATTTTAAGAAATAAAAAAACTGTCGTTAGTTGTTTCAAATAAATCTACTTTAAGAGCCCTTTTACATTTTTTGCAAAATATCGTAATTTTTGAGCGCCTCGTTTACCCCCTTAGAAAAGACTTTGACTCTTTCCAATAGTAGTAAACAGTAGATTTATTTTTCCTATTGAAAGTTAATGTAGAATATTTGCAAATACTATTTTCTTTTTTTGTACTGATCGCTCTACTGCAGCTAGTTTACGGAAAAAACGATAATATGCATGCACAACTTCAAACGCCTGAATCTCTAAATTTATTTATATCTATATTTCTAATGTCGTAGTAATAAATTAGATAAAATTTATTACTACGACATTAGAAATATGTTTTTGTTGTAACATAATGGATTAGAATTTTGATTTTCCATCTCATTAATTATCAAAAAAAAACATCTAACCTCCGTGAGTTTTCCCAAAAAACAATGCAGGTTTACCCGTATTTTGATATTGAATTAAATAGAATTACTATCTAAAACTTTCAGAAAACTAATCTACCATTATTGAACTACTAAAATATATATATATTTTTATAATTAGTTCATTAATAATTATTTTATAAGACTCGAAACATCACCCGTAAAATGCAATATTACTAGTGCAAATCTACCTAGCTACGCGCCGATCAGTACGGCAGAGGCGCAAATTTTGTAAAAGGGCTCTTAAGCATCACCTACTTTAAACGGATAATATTTCCTTAATAGGTATGCCATTTTGCATATTTGCGCCACTTTAGGATATTTTATAAACGATATAAACCAATATTTTGTATAGACAAAATATTGGTATCGTACGTTACTACGTACGTTTACTATTTGTAACTGTTCGCACTATTTTTATGTACACGATTTCTATGTTTCTCAGGTAACCCGAAATTCACGGTGTACTTAAAAACAAATTAAAAATAGTTGTAATAAGATTTTATATATATTTTAGCATAACCATGATACATGGTGAGAATTCTGCGTCGACGTTATGACGCAGAAAGAGGACGCGAAGAGGGCCCGGGAAGAAAACCCAGAGGCCGCTCCTTGCCGCCGCCGAAGGTTACTACCTTGCCTACTTCCTCTTGACGGTAACCAGCGGGGTTCAGGCCTGGGAAGCCCAGGCCCTACATTGCACCAGTCGCTGATCCCCTGGATGCCCCGGAGGATAACCGGCCCTCCCATTTTGGGGGGGTGAGTGGGGCTCGCCATGGGCTAGTCTGGGGCTGGTCCGCGTGGATTATTTTTCTAGTAAACTTTTCTTTAGATTTAAATAAAGACTGACTAAACGCAAGATGCGCTCCTGAAATCTGGGAGCAGTCAACACAAATACTACCTTATAAACTGGTCACGGATTGTCGTCGGATTTTGAATAAAAATATTTCTTTCTATGTCTCCATGATGCACATACGATCTGGTATAAGTAATAAACCTTTTGTCGTATTATTTTGTTAACGTAATGCAAATTCAGGCTTCCTCTATTTTGGATTTGTGTATTGTCAATCTTATTACTGTACTAGCGGCCCGCCCTCGCTTCGCTTCGGTGTAGAGCTGAAGTGTAGACTACAGTTTTGTTCTCAGCTTGTATTATACACAACTACATTCATCTGTGATTCTTCTTATACCTGCATGCAAAGTCTCAGCCCGATCGGTTTAAAATTGACAAAGTTTCATACAAACTTTCAATCCCTATTTTATTCCCTTGGGGGTAGAATTGATCAAAATCCTTTCTTAGCGGATGCCTACGTCATAACATCTACCTGCATGCCAAATTTCAGCCCGATCCGTCACTATGTCAGTCAGTCACCTTTGAGTTTTATATATAGAGATTGTAACACGATCAAGATGAATTGTGAATACGGTTTTTTTGTTTTACCTATTTTTTATTTTATACATGAAACTGCTAGTTTTTTAATCTAAGGAAAATAATTTTAGACAAACTTCCACATGACTTCCGTGTCGGACTGAATTCTTATCATTTTTAGGGTTTCGTACTTAAAAGGGTAAAATGGAACCCTATAGGTGTAACTCTGTCGTTTGTCTGACTGTCCGCCTGTAACCGGTCTCTATATCGTAAACGGAATAAGTTACAGAACTGAAATGTTGATACTTTATTTATAATGTTTGCCCCAAAGCCAAATATTTAGTTAAAAATTCAATTAAATTAATTTTATTATTTTACCCAGACATGAAAAAAAGTTACATGGTTAACATCAGTTATGTCATGGTGGTTATCAGTTCATCGCTTGGGCGCCAGAGTAAGCACGGCGACGGCAGGTGTGGGAGAATAACTGAGTCGTCGCAATGCGGTATGAGATCTTACATTCATATTATTTTGGTGGCGAGTGGTAGCCACAAGAGCATTTTACATTTTGATACGCTTCCAATCCAAATAAATTTCAGAAGTATTAGCATTTGTCTGAATCTGGCAGACGGGCTTTTCTTCTTATAAATAAAAGCACAATATCGTTACGTACCCATGTCATAATAAAGCTTTATCATATAAGTCAAGTCCCCGTAGCATGAGCGGCACAATTTACATTATATCATATTTAATCGCATCTATCGCACCATAGTTTTAACATTTAACTGTTTGATCTTTAAATCTAAAGAAAATTGATCAGTGCATTCGCCCGGCTTGCGAAGGATGCGGGTGCGAGTCCTGTCCGCTGCCTGTTCCGCGTGGATTTTTTTTCTAGTAAAACATTTCTCAATAGTAATTTGTCAATTAAGCGTAATAAAAAAGAGCTACTATCACGGTGCTCATGCTTATATTTTAGATATAAATAAATAAATATTATTTGTTTCTTAGGTTTTCACGCACATCACTCATTAAATTAAACTAGTTTTTACAGGTTAAATTTTTTTTTTTAAATAAAAGTTTAATTCTGATGACGTAGCCTGTAAAAGCTACGAAACGTCAATAAATAAATAAAGTTTCGTGCATTAACCCGTAAAAACTAGTTTTATATTAAATAAATATTTCCAACACTTACACGAATTAGCCTAGCCCCAAAGTAAGCACTGTTGGCTTTTCTTATGGGATACTAGGGTAACGGATAGAATACATTATACTGATACACAAAGTACATTTATATAGAAAAACATATTCAACATCCATGACTGGAGTACAAATAATGCTCGTTCAATGGGCAGCCCTCTATTATATGTATTAGTGGTGGAACGGAACGCTGTCTTACTTCCCGCTAAAATGATTGTCATCGGCTGTCACTTTTGCTAACTGATGGTCGTGTCATGGTCGTCGTACAAATAAAACTAAATATAAAATATAAATCTTTTTTAATAGTAAAACATGGTGTCAGAAGTGGGATTTAATTTTTATAAAAAAGGAAGATGTTATATGTATTAGTAGTGGAACGGAACGCTGTCTTACTTCCCGCTAAAATGATTGTCATCGGCTGTCACTTTTGCTAACTGATAATGGTCGTATCATGGTCGTCTCACAAATAAAACTAATTATAAAAAAAATGGATGCGTGTAACTTATGTACGCGCGTGAGAAGTTATACTTCTTTAGCATCATTAAAAATATTTTTTAATTGCATGCAAATAATTAATAATTACAATAAAATAATAAAAGGACTGGAAAAGGATAGTTAACACAGTCAATTAAGTTCAGTTTTAATTTGAAAAATTAAATAAATATTCAAAATATTCAATTAAAATCACTACTGAATTTAAGTTATTAGTCCATATGTAATTAGCGCTTGTAAGTAACTAAAACACGTTGTGTCTATATAGAAACTAGAAACATGTGGATAAATATTATAAATATGAAAGCAGTGATCAGAGGCGACGAGCGTGCCAACATTGTTTTTGACAACGCGATCATCTTATGGAGCTCCGTGGATCGTTCAAAGTACCTTTCGAACAGATGTCTAATACCACTAAGTGGTTAATAATCCACCATTATTAGACACTAACATTCATAACGCGCCCGCGGCCAACTTCATGGTGTTACTATTGTGTTACAGTGATGCGCGCGCATCTCGAAATTTCACTCACATGATTTTTTCATAACGCGCCCGCGGCCAACTTCATGGTTTTAATATTGTGTTACAGTGATGCGCGCGCATCTCGAAATTTCACTCACATGATTTTTTCATAACGCGCCCGCGGCCAACTTCATGCTGTTGCTTTTGGGTTACAGTGATGCGCGCGCATCTAAAAATTTCACTCTCATCATTTTTTCATAACGCGCCTAAAGAAGTATAACTTCAATATAAGTCTTTTTTTTAATAGTGAAACACCCTCTACGAGGTGGACCGTTGATCATGCGAAGGTTGCGGGAAGCCGATGGATGCGAGTGGCACAGGACCGATCGGTGTGGAGACCCACTGCTGAGCAAAGCCCTTATTTGCTCAGCAGTGGGTGTCGTACGGCTGACATGATGATGTGTGCATATGGTGAAATGTATTACCTATTCATCACACACCTCCGACGACCTCCGTGGCCGAGTGGTTTGTGCGCCGGGTTTCATGGCTGTCGCCGACTCGAGAGGTCCCGGGTTCGAATCCCGGTGGGGGCAGATGTTTGTGTGATGAATACGAGCATTTGTACTCCAGTCATGGATGTGTAATATTATGTATTTATATAAATATACTTATATATGTACAGTATATGTATTCTATCCGTTACCCTAGCATCCCATAACACAAGCCTTATAGTGCTTACTTTGGGGCTAGGCTAATTGGTGTGAGTGTCGGAATTATTTATTGTTATTATTATTTATTACACAAACATCTAGTCCCACCGGGATTCGAACCCGCCACCTTAAAATCCGGCGTACGAACCACTTGGCCACGGAGGTCGTCGTTATTATGGCTTTGGAAAGTTGCAAGTCGTTAACCTGACCTGTGCCCTAAATATCTACGTACTATTTTGCAACCGCTTTGCAACGCTACCTAGTTGCGTGACTCTCAAGATAGTGCAAATAACTCTTCAATGAGTAAATAATACCACACACGTCTTTGTTACTGTTATGAGCCATGACATCAATAAATGTGGTTCGATTTTGTTCCAAAACCGACTCAGACTTGTAGGCAAGGCCCGTTAATTTTTGAGAACAAAAAAATTCAGAACTAGTGGAAACCCATCTCAAAAAGATAAAAAGATTAATCCTTCCTTAAAGGCCGGAATCGCATTAGTGATATTCCTGATGTTGCAGGTGTTTAAGGGCGACGGTGAAAATTTCAACTAAAAATTGTGGGTGGTAGTAATTGTTTCTCGATAGGAGGCTGTAGTTTTCGTCTCATTTTGCCTTCACCGTCGCCCATAAACACATGCAACACCAGGAATATCACAAATGCATTTCCGGCTTTTAAGGAAGGATTAATCTTTTTATCTTTTTGAAATGGGTTTCAACCAGTTCTGAATTTTTTTGTTCTCAAAAATTATCGGCCCTTGCCTACAAGTCTGAGTCGGTTTTTGAACAAAATCGAACCCACAATCTAAAAGATCTACAACTTTTGTATTTACCCTTTTTTATATTCACACAACCTAAAAATTTTTGCAAAAAATCAAAATAACTGACTTTTTGGTTTTTTTTATCATCCACAAAAAACTAAGTTTTTACGAAATTTGGTTAAAACTTATTTTTTATTACTCGTTTCGCGGGCACAAGTTACTTTTGCCTATTCATATACCTACCGGGCAAGTCTTTAGTTTAGTCTAACTTTAGTCTATATTTAGTAAGAGGAGGAGTTTTTAGTCCGATTGGAATTCCTAAGCAATTACGAGTGAGTTGTGATATAAGGCCTACAATAACATCACACAATAATTATAATCCTATTATTATCATCATGCTGGTCACTGAACAGGACTTCCCTATCTTTTATGGGGAAGTCCTGGAATAGACAGAACGGGGAACATTTCACCATATGCACACACACACATGTATCGAGTCGTTATAACCCGTGAAACCGCAGAGGGCCCGCACAGTGCGTCGTGGCCTAATCTTTCCCTATTCCATCCATAGGAAAGTTGCCGGGAAGTGAGACCCCTAAGGTTCGAGTGGTCTAGAGGCTCCAGATGGACAGGAGACTCCCCCGTGGGGAGATGCCATCCCCCTGGAATACCTCTAGAGGTCCTCGCCAATTCTCGGCTTGAGGTCCCCTTAGGATCTCGCCGTCCTCAAACCTGGTGACGCTGTAAAGGCCATCTGCGACCAACAGCATTCACACCCAAAAAAAAGGGGAAGCGAGTGTCGCAGTTTTATCGCTGGGCAATAAGCACAAAATCTATTTTGATTTGTTTGCTTTAAGCGAGTGAGTACAATGGGCGATTACTCGCGCCCATTGCTCGTGGAGGCAGTTCTGAGCAAAAATTCTCGCGCACGCGTCTATCTTGCAAGCGAGTATCGCTGAGCGATTAATATCGTTGATAGCTCTTGTCGCTCAGCGGCAGTACTAGTGGAGTGAGTTCTTGCCGACAGTGTGAACAGTCAGCAATCAACATTTAATATATGCATCTCTTTTGTTTACAATGGATGTCTATTGGACGTTTCTTAAGCGTGAAAATAGCCGATAGTTTGTCGTTTCCTCGCTGAGCGGCGGTGGGATAACTACCTTACCTTCAAACTCGAGACCATATCAAGATTTAGTGAAAGCAAAACAAAAATTACATTTAAAATAAATAATGATAATAATAACAATTAAAAACATTGTAATGGGTAATTTGTACCCGATGGTTATACACATTGGTCGTGATCAATCTCTCTGCTAAACCAGTGATAATGATTATGTGTTTAGACAACAATTATATTATGTCCGCATTGGCAGATTCCCTGATCAACAATTCGACCTCATTAGAGGCCAACCAACACCTACGCGTTGTTATTATGTTAAAATACTTGAAAACAAAAACATCGGCGCTCCCTAAGCGCGAATCCCGAAGTGTTCATCATAAATATTCAACTGCGCAGAGATAAGGCCACGGTTTTCAGTACGGGAGCCGGAGCGCCAAGGGGTCATATTTTATTCCTACCCCGGGCACTTGTTAGCCAACTTGACGTTTACACTGTATTCAGATTTCATGTGCATCCTCAATTATTAAAGAAAATAAATCAGAAAATTGTGTCTTACATTTTGTGAGTAAGCGTAAGATTTAAGGGGTTTTTTTTGCAAGATAGGTCCGACAAATGACTCCACCCACCAGTTGTTAAGTGAGGGTGAAGTCCAGACGTGAAGATAACTGGTACAGCAGTTCTACCTGCCTCTCCAGCCATCCTCACCTTGCCGGCCTGTATGTTGCTTCTTCACGCCTCTTTTAAAGGATCCCAGGTTGTAAGAAGGAGGGAACACTTGAGCAGGCAAAGCATTCCATTTACAGATAGTGAGAAAAAGAAATGAGTCACCAAATTTCTTTATACGCATTGCAATTGTGGCCACAGTTAGACGGTGACAACATAGGCCAGCGTACGTGATCCGCTGAAGGAAAGGAGAAGGTGGAACAAGAGACAGTAACTCTTCAGAACAAGATTGCTTCATGATTGAATTTGAATAAAAAGTTTGCTATATTTTTGTTAATATACATTGCAACCTCGATATAACAAATCGAAAGGGAACAATTAAATATTCGTTACTTAAGTAATTCGTAAAATGTTTACTGCTACGAAATGAATCACGTACTATGGGATAAAGGGTCATATATTCGTGGGAACGTTATTGGAATATTTCGTTGAGTAAGAGTATTTACACTTTTTTGATAGTTGAAGATTCGGTATATAGAGGTATTTCGTAAAAAAATTAACGCTATATAAAGGTATATTTTACATTGTCCATAAGGACAGTTAAAAGGGTATCACGAAAAATTTGTTATATTGTGGTGCTTTATATTAAGGTTGCCCTTTAACATTAAATCGTTGTATTTTTTACACGACTCTCCAGAAAGAAGAGTGTATTTTTTTATATCGGAAAGTTTTTGCTAGACAAAATTCAGGGTAGGGCAACTCAAGGCTGGAATATATAGCTAGTGATACCACATAGGTCAGTGCATTCGCCCATATAGCCAAGGACGATGGTTTGATCCCACGGCTTTAAAAAATGGTGTGGCTTATTGCAACCATGAAACAATTCTAACATTTTAAAAATCATTAATAAAAAAAGACATTCTTCGGCTAGGATTCGAACACGGGTCGTCCGCCTAACAGGCAAGCTATGTAAAACTGAACCACACTGGCCGTCCGCTTAACAGGCGAGCTTTGTATAATTGAACCAAAATGTCCGTCCGCTTCCGTTCCGTAACAATTGCACCACTCGGGCCGTCCACTTACTAGGCGAGCTTTGTACAACTGCACCACTCGGATCGTTCGCTTAACAGGCGAGCTTTGTACAACTCAACAACATGGGCCGTCCGCTTAACAGGCGAGCTTTGTATAATTGAACCAAAATGTCCGTCCGCTTCCGTTCCGTTACAATTGCACCACTCGGGCCGTCCACTTAATAGGCGAGCTTTGTACAACTGCACCACTTGGATCGTCCACTTAATAGGCGAGCTTTGTACAACTGCACCACTCGGATCGTCCGCTTAATAGGCGAGCTTTGTATAACTGCACCACTCGGGCCGTCCGCTTAACCGGCGAGCTTTGTACAACTGAACTACATGGGCAGTCCGCTTAACAGGCGAGCTTTGTATAATTGAACCAAAATGTCCGTCCGCTTCCGTTCCGTTACAATTGCACCACTCGGGCCGTCCACTTAATAGGCGAGCTTTGTACAACTGCACCACTCGGATCGTCCGCTTAATAGGCGAGCTTTGTGCAACTGAACCACACGGGCCGTCCGCTTAACCGGCGAGCTTTGTACAACTGAACTACATGGGCAGTCCGCTTAACAGGCGAGCTTTGTATAATTGAACGAAAATGTCCGTCCGCTTCCGTTCCGTAACAATTGCACCACCCGGGCCGTCCACTTAATAGGCGAGCTTTGTACAACTGCACCACTCGGATCGTCCGCTTAATAGGCGAGCTTTGTGCAACTGAACTACACGGGCCGTCCGCTTAACCGGCGAGCTTTGTACAACTGAACTACATGGGCAGTTCGCTTAACCGGCGAGCTTTGTACAACTGAACCACATGGGCCGTCCGCTTAACAGGCGAGCTTTGTATAATTGAACCAAAATGTCCGTCCGCTTCCGTTCCGTAACAATTGCACCACTCGGGCCGTCCACTTAATAGGTGAGCTTTGTACAACTGCACCACTCGGATCGTTCGCTTAATAGGCGAGCTTTGTGCAACTGAACCACACGGGCCGTCCGCTTAACCGGCGAGCTTTGTACAACGGAACAACATGGGTCGTCCACTTAATAGGCGAGCTTTGTACAACTGAACCACCGATGCTTGTTGATAAAGTCTGTTTTTAATAACAATCTAACATGTAATGGGACTTACTAAGGATGAACGAAAAACTTTATAGCGATGTAATGAAAGTGTCACTTTAAAAAACTTACTAATAGCTAAGAAACTCAGAAAATAATACTTATTAAATACTAACACTTTTTTGTGCTACTTACATTAATGTCATTGGTACACACTATAACAAAAGCAAAAAAGAATTTGCGTAAAATATATAATATTGAATGCGTAGGTGACCGAAATAGTGTCTATTTAGTAATGTGTATAAAGGTCTGCTTGATGGATTGGATACATATTTAATGATGTAGATAAAGGCACCAATTTATGATCGGCTCATACAATATTAACAGATAATGTTCACACATCTAAATATATAAGTATAATTATGCAGTAGGCAGCACATCAAGCCTATTAAAGTGAATAAATAAATAATATCATAATGGATAAAATGACACACTTTAGTACATGTTCGAAACATGGGAAATATACAGTGTTTAAGGTTAAAAAAAAGATTTATATTGAAAGGTTACTGATAATGTGATGGTTGAGCCAAGAAGCTGGTTGCTCAACTTGGTGCCGCGACTTTCTATTTTATAAGGTCAACGGGCGCCCGAAAGTCAGTCACATCTTCAGGTTATAGACCAAGAGCTACTGAACCCTCCGAGTAACGGTCTGTCTGTAAGGCTAGAAATTCTTATGGTGATGAGTCATAGCATGCTTAGTACGGTAAGCATCGCCTGGCACTCCTCAGCCCTGCACATCAACAAGCCGTATATTTTTGAGTATCAAAAAAACTTGTTGCTGTAAGCTTGAAATTTTTATACAATTATTATTCATTTAGTTATTCATTTTTAAGTTTAAAAAAAAAATATTATAATTAAGTTTACGATGAGCACCTGCCAGGCGAACCGAAAGGTGTGTAATATCTATATTACACACCTTTCGGTTCGCCTTTACAGTATAAAGTTTATTTTTATGTCTACATAAAAATAAACTTTATACTGTAAAGTTGAAATTTATATATGTTATGTTTTTTTAAGCATTTAACTACTAGATGTTTTTTTTCTAGTAAACTTTTCTTTAGATTTATATATGTGTTTGTTTAAGAGATTTAAAGTAAGTAGGTAGAATGCCAGGCGGTTCTGGCTAGCACAAGTCCTTGCCAGGCGAGGGGAAAGATGCTGCGGCAGGCGGTTCTGGCTAAAATAATATTAAAAAAGAACTTGTAGCTGACAAGTTTTTGGAGTTTACTCCTTAAGAATCGATTTGCATGTATAAGGGGCCCGGTATGAGAAAAATGTGAGGAGTAAAATCTATCGATGAATGACCTCGTTACGTTTTTGGTGCGCATCCTGTTCGAGCCAAAATGACTCTTAAATCCGACAGCTTAGGTACAAAAGAATTAAATTGAAACTACAGTGTATTTTGTTAGACCATAGATTTCTTTATTAGTTAGGTGACGGTTTGCCCCAAACATATTTACAAGCGTGACGCAACGAACTACAGCGCCATCTATTTTGATACATATGAACTAAAATTTTAAATGCACAAATGGCGTATAAATAATCGCCCACCAAGGACAAACTGAGATTTGTCCTTACAAATATTTAACTTAACAACATGACTCTGTCATCGCCCACCATGACTTAAGGTAACAAAACAAATAAAAACACAAAGATGTACAATAACTTAAAATAACAAATTTTCATTTTAACAGAACATATATTATTGGAGTTTACTCCTTAAGAATCGATTTGCATTAATGTATGAGAAAAATGTGAGGAGTAAAATCTATCGATGAATGACCTCGTTAAGTTTTTGGTGCGCATCCTATGTCGCGCAACTTTGACAAACAAAGATGACGGATTGACATTAATAAAATTTTTAAAATCTGAACTGAATTTAGATATTGTTTCTGATAGAGCAATGGGGACAACGAGGTATGGTACAACCATTGATGCGGTATTTTCAAGATTCGTGAACCACGTATCTACGAACGTCCATGTGTCTTATTTTAGTTACCATAAACCACTTGTCACTGTAATTAATAATGCAGACAATGTTGATTTAATTTTTATTTAAAAAAATGATAATAGTCTGCTAATAATAATTACATAATTTATCAACCTAACCTAATGATATATTTATGCACATCTGAAATTGACTATTGTAAAAAGTTTAATGTAAAATATTTCGTCGATTAGTTATAATAAATGTATATGAAATGAATAAATATATATTTATATATGTACATTATTTTCATTAATTCGTTAATTTACCCTTTCATACAGTATCAATCTTTTTTAAATAAAATAAACTCTTTTTGCGTCTGGTTAGACTATCGAACTTAAGGAGTTAACTCGTGCGTCGGAGCTGACACACACAATTTTTTTTTTTAATATTACGGCTTGATGACGTGCAGGTCTGAGGAGTGCCAGGCGTTGCTTACCGTACTAAGCATGCTATGGCTCATCACCATGAGAATTTCTAGCCTTACAGACAGACCGTTACTCGGAGGGTTCAGTAGCTCTTCTACTATTATGGCCAGAATAGCTTCTAGGGAACATTGAACCTCTAATCGCAAGGCCAGTTTTGACATAGGAGTTTAATGAGATGTCCTTTTCTCTTCTATTTATTGTTATTCAAAGTATAACAATTAAAAGTACATACCCTTAGTTTCTTGGTAGTGGATAACCTTTAAAACATGAGTTTAGTTACCTTCCTTGGATAATCCATCTTTGCCATCATTTTAGGCTTGATGAGTTTAATTTTTTAGATTATGAAAGTTAAAGAAAATACAAGGAAAAAAACCCCCTTTTAATTTAAGTCAATGCGTTTTTAGCATTTTTTGAAAATCAATGATAATTACTTTATTAAATGATTAGTTTAATTATTATACTATGAGCGACTGTTCGCCTTCTATGGAAATCGAAAAGTGTTGCCGGTTCGCACTTCAGATTCGCTTTGTGTTTCAGTGTTCTCACACATAAAAAAAATAATTCGGGCATAGATACACCAAAATAGACAAATTACAAAATGATACTAAAATTTAGAAATATCCAAAACAATAATAATATTTTTTAAATTATTTTTATTTTATGGTTAAGACATATGTAAATAATAAAAAAACCTTCAAGTGACGGATGTCAAACTTCTAAATATTTATTTATTCAAGTAATGGCTTAGATACGACGTTACAAGTGCGTCATTGAAATTAGTGCCACAATTATTTTGACCTCAGACAATCAGTGGAAAATTTTGTTAGATAATTGTCGAATACAGTATTAAAATAGACTAACGTCTACCACTAAGTATACCTTCTAAAATAATTTTTACTAGCACATATTCCACGCGGAACCCAGCAGCAGACGGGACTAGAAATCGCACCTTTTTCTATCGGGGCGGATGCACTGACCAATATGCTACCGCGGCCCAAATGGCCGTGTCGAATCTTTTCTAGTGTTTCTTAAGCTGCCTTGCAGCCTAGGAAATACTAGAAAGAGATACTAGAAAATATGCGGAGGGTGCTAGTCCCGTCTGCAGCCTGGTCCAAGTGGATTTTTTTCTAAAAAGATGTAAAATTTTCTTTAGATTTATCTAACAGTTAAATGCTTAAAAAAATTATACCTTACTCAGAGAAGACAATTAAATGTAATATTAAAAAGTGACGTGTTATTTTATTGCTATCGTAACGCCACCGCCGTCAAAAAGTTCTTAATTCAAATGGCTTCATATATAAGAGCGGTTTGCAGAAGACGCCATCGCAACTGTAGCCGTCGCCACCTTGCGGCGGCAGTCGTCGACCCGTCGACGGCACGACGGCACGACCGATCGACCTCTGCCGTCAACGTACCGACGATCCCAGCCGACGAGCTGTCAGCCGCCGCCGACAAATCATCAGCCGTCACCCATTTATACTTTATTAGATAGTACTTTATTCACCACACAATTCACACAGTTAACCCAATGTTAATCACAATACACTCTCTAAACATCGTAATTCACTATACAAGTCTTTAAATAATCGCACTTGAACATTTTACTTACCCTTTCCATTGTGTTTGTATTCGAGTTAAAACTCAACTGTCATCGCTTTGAAATTAAACTGTTATCGCTTTGAAACTAAGCTATCTTCTGCGTGACGCCGATCGCGCTGATATTCGGCAATTGACGCATTCTAGAAAAGTCCCGTTAAATTGAGAGTTAACTAGTACCCGCGAGTGCGTAGTACCTACTTATACGCGGGTAATGCGCATAAGTTGTAAACAAGTGCAGATGTCGATGCACTTTCTCCCATTCGCCGCACTGCATAAAGCTCACATTAGAATGACACGACCCCATAGTGCACCACTAGACCGAATATTCACGTCCGACCCGCGGTGTTCTGGTTAAATCTTTCTCCAGTATTTTCGCGGTTTTGTTCCGAGAGCGTTTGTTACAATATGAAGCCTTAGGCTTCATTGTGTTTGACAAATCATTGCATAATTGTCAATTGACGGGGTGAGTGGACAAAGGTGTTAACTAACAAAAAGTTCAAAATGAGTTATGAGTGTTTAAAAATGTTAAATAATAAAATCAATATAGCTGTAACAGCTTAAAGTTTTATAGAAAACTTAAGTATTAATACTTTTGAAAATACCATTATTTTTTTATATTGTTCAGAAGAAAATGGTGATTTTATTATATTTATTAAAATATAGAGAAAATATTAACGTAACACCTTTGCTTAATTTAAAAATCATATTTAGATTACATGAACTTAAAAAGGTCTTATGTGAAAAACAAAAGAATAAACATCATTTACATGAAATAGCTTTATTTCATTTTTTTTTTACAAAATGATACAATAACATAATATTGTTCAAAACTTTTTAATAATACCATTGAGACTCTTTCTCAATATGACTATATTGAAAAAGAGTCTCAATGGTAAGTAGCTGTGTTTTTATATATGCTGATATATTTTTTCTGTGAAGAATTTACCCTTTTGATTATTACATGTTATAAAAAATTATGGGATAATACTAGATTTCTTTAATAAAGATACTTCTTAAAATGGTGTATAGGGATCATAGCTAGTCTTGTAAAAATATCCACCATAATCTCTATCAGAAATCCATTTAAATTGGTTTTTCGTCTTAATGTTAGTATTTAAATTGAGTATAACTATTCCCAAATCATGTCTTAGTTTGACGAAATCATAAAAATAATGATTCATATCATCTATGATTGAATTATTTTTAGATGCCTTTTTAATTACTGTGAATTTCTGTACTGATTAGGAGGAAATATTTACTCATTCCTTCTTAAAAGTTTTTCTATACGCCCAAAATCTTTGTCACAATCTAGAAAAGTATGATCAACCACTGGAATTTTTTGTTCAATGGATTCTGCAATTTAGGGGTAATTTCTTTAAAATCGATATAAATTTATATCGATATAAATTTAACTGTCTCGAAAACTGGATGGAATACCTATAAATATAATCGATTTTTGAAAAACTTAAAGGAGCTTTAGAGCCCCGTACCCATGGAAATGCTATTTAACTAAGACTGAGTACTTTTACCAATGAAACGGGATGAGTGAGAGATATAGAACAGAGACCTTTAATCCTTTTCTAATATGACGTCTATTTTTTTTAAAGTATTCAACCTACAATGTTGATATCGTCACAGTTTTGTGAAATTAAAAGCTAACCTATTTTATCTATCCATATCAATTCTTAGATACTAAAATTAAAAAAATGAAAATTTTGTCTCCTACCTATCATTTCATTTCATTATTTTAAGGGACCATTCAAAGTGGTTCATATAATCCACACCAAATATGAAACCGATTATTCTTGGACAAGGTAAATTTTCAGAATTGTAATTTTTAATAGTACTTGGTTTTGTTTATATTCTACGACCATGTTCGTACCACAGTTATATTTAATTGTTAGAACTAATTAGTAATACGTAATAGAAAAAAAAACGCGTTTTCACCCCTAAAATTGGAAATTATAACTTCAAGGCAACCTAAACGTTTTCGTAGAAGTTTTCCACTACTACATAATTTCAAAATACATATGAATTTATTCTTGTCTAACTGCCTAGGTATGATAAAGGGAGGTTTGAACCGTCGGAGGTTCCTAGATTTTTGTTTTTATAAAGTTACTAGCTGTCCCAGCGAACTTTGTACCGCCATAAAAAAATAGGGGTTGGTGGTAGAAGGGTGAAAATTTAGGGTTGTATGTATTTGTGTATGATGTATCATAATATGAAAAAAAAGGGTGGATTACCCTTAACATTTAGGGGGATGAAAAATAGATGTTGTCCGATTCTCAGACCTACCCAATATGCACACAAAATTTCATGAGAATCGGGAAAGCCGTTTCTGAGGAGTTTAACCACAAACACCGCGACACGAGAATTTTATATATAGGATTTGCAGACTACCTAACGATCCCATAATGAAAAGTTGGTGGGTGGATGTCTGGCAACCAGCAAAACGGTTATATGCTCAGATCATTTTAATAAAAATATTTAGCAAAATTGTAAAACAAAAGTTTTGCGTGTATTTTATAATTATATCAATTTTTAGAGAGAAATAATATTAAACTACTAATCTCAAGGCCTTAATTATCATAAAATGAAAAGAAAATGTCAATTTACTTGTTTTTTTTATATATTATCATGACTGTTATTTTATTTAAACTAAATACAATTTGTGACAAATATTTTTTATTTCTGATATCCAAGTAAAAATTTATACGTTTTACAGATGTTGCAACGTCAATGATTTTTAATTTTGTGAACAATATACCAATTTTAATTTGATTAAGGTTACCCACTTTTTTGGGGAATGTGGCCTAACCTGGTATCTTACGTTTGCGCACCGAGACAAAAATAATGATATTTCGCTGACATTTCACGAGTATAAGATAAAAGATTCGCGTGTTTTGTTTTACGTGTTACGCACAAAAGTAAAGAACCGGTAACCGGTTTCACAAAAGTATATAAAACCTGGTCAGTTTTTTATCACAGTGTTTACAAAGCGACGCTCTATCTAAAGAATAAATAATCAATGGGGTAATAAAATAAAGTAGTTGATACTCGCAGGAACATGGAAACAAAATGTATTTCTGGAAATTGAACAGATACTCGTATCTGCTATAAGTACCTATATGTACGAGACTAATTTTCATATTACACCCGTGAACAGTATTTTAGTTGTCGAAGCAGAATCTGTGCCAGAAAACTTTTTGCTTTATTGCGTATTCGCATCGGTTCGTTAGCGAAATGGTAGTACTCTGGGAATCGACTTGGATTGGGGATAAATTTCAAAGGAGCGTCGTAAGTTTAAATTAACATGCAGTACCACGTGAGCTAGCACTGCATTCTTATGGAGTAGCCAACCTAATTGGATTCGGCGAAATGAAAACATGTTTTTTCTAAAATACACTCTTCATTACATATTTTTTAAGCATGTAACTGCTAGATGTTTTAATCATAAAGAAAACAGAACGACATTTTTGGTTACCTTTTTTTTTTTTGACCCGGAGATATGCCTTACGCATACCCCGCCGCTGGGTAGGCGATGGGGTTATGTGAGACTCCTCCCCCCACCTCCCGCCCACCCACTCAGCCAACCCTAGGGCTGGCTCAGTGACTGCTCGGGATAGGGGTGGGGGTCCTACCCACCGGGATGTGCTCTGCTTGCCTTAGGTGGCGGCATGGGATCCTTACTGGAAATCAATCGGGGGGATTCCCAGGCACATGGTAGGAATCCCCCCCCAGACTGCGGTGCTGTGCAATGCAGGCGCGGGTTACCCTACCCACGCCCGCTGGCCCCGACTCAGGGTGGAAGACTGCGGATGTATTCCCGCATCCTTCGTCCCATTCGTCTGCGTCGGATTGGGTCTGCCTGAGGGTCTTGTTCGTGGGCCCGCTCCGATGCCTCCTTTTTCGACATCACCTCTTCGCAAAACGAGGATACCGCCTTCCAGGACTTGTCGTTGGCAAGCATGGCCGAGATCACGCTTGGCAACGAGAGGACATTTTTGGTTACCTAAAATACGAAAAGATTGCTGCTACACTGCCATGCAGCTTGTGGCGGCGACATCTACACGCCCCACATATAACTAACATAGAGGAAACAATCTTACGCCTCCTCCAAGAGATGGCACTACCGGCGCTGCGTTCACAACGTAAGGAAGCCTACATCGCGCAAGTAAAATTCGGTAGCCTATAGCCATATATACGATGCCCGACCAACATCAGTCGGGCCGCGGTCCCCGAGCTACCATCACCCAGCTCGAAGGAGGATCTTCCCCTTTGGCCTTCCTACAAGCTTAAGAAAGGCTAGAGAAAATTGGACACGGCCATCAGGGCTGCGGTAGCATAACGGTCAGTGCATTATCCGGATAGCAAATGGTGCGGGTTCGAGTCCCGTCTGCTGCCTGGACCGCGTGGATTTTTTTTCTAGTAAAGTTTTGTTTAGATTTAAATACTTCATTAGTTGATAGAAGCAAGGCATAGCGGATTGCTTGAATTGTAGCGCCCGTCTGGGGAAGTTACCTCCACCTTACAGAAGAGATCACAGTAAATTAAAACTAACGTTTGGTGGTGATGTGTTTCTGTGGATGAATAAGGTTCCAGGACTTCACGGGGTAGGGCGTTGGGTCTCTAGGATCGTCAACGGCGGTAGTGATGTTTTGAGTATCGCTAGCCTCTATAAGTTATGGTGGATGCTTACCGTGAGCCATTGCCTGTTTGTCACCCCTTTATTGTAAAAAAAAGACGGGTTGCACTCCGGGAGTGCCGGCAGAATTGAAAACTTGAATATTAACGTTGTGCATTTTTGATAATTTGAAATGGTTAGGGAATAATTTTGCACGAATTGCTTTAATTATCAGTATAAAAGTACCATCATGTATGTGGTAGAATACAATATTTATTTATTGCGCTATCGTACACAAACATGACAATTTATATTACATTAAAAAAGTTTATCTCTCAGAAAAATCAACTCACATGAATCACGTTTAAGCACACTTAACGACATCTAATGTAAAGAAGTCAACTTACATTACATGAATCACATTTAAGCGCACCTAGCGACATTTTAACACATAATTTATTGTTAAAAGAATGCATTTTCTTCGCAATAAAGCTGCCACGTGGACGTTCTAGATACAGACATTATTATAATACAGTAAAAATATCTTTCCAATTTTATTGTCTGTCATGATGCGATCAGCCCACGTGTTTAACTGACGCGAGTTTAACATTTTTTACGCCGCTAAAGAAGTTTTCACTTCAAAAATACTCATATATTTTTTAAATAACATTAATTTATTACAAAACCATCTTTTATAATGACCAATTACTTTGCCTCTTGATTGGATGATGATTATGATTCAATGTGATACACCTCTATCGTTGTACGTATTGCCTAGTCAAACATAATGCCTCACCAAAGGTAAATACGGTCCGAGGAGGTTACTCAATGCAAATATACAGACGTGGGCTACACTGTATATATGATTGGACGTCTTATACATTAAAGAGCGAGCAATATAAGTCCTGAACTGATGGTAGAAATAAATGATGAACTAATAGAAAGAGTTGTTTTATACTCCCAATTTTGAATAAAATTATTTTAGTTTTAATTAAAACGGACGTTTTCAATAATATTTTCAACACGTTTTCCCGAAAAATGCATTTACGGAGGTTCTATACATTGCTTGAAAGTTCAAAAATACGGACTTTACAATGGAGCGTGTGGTAAAACGATTTATAACACATTTGCGAGGAAATAACACTACCTACTTACGTACTTTCTGAAAATGAATTTGCACCTTTGTTTGTTATCTATACGATGAAATTTTGATACGCTTGACTGTAAGTATCTATCCGTGGATTTTTCGGGCAAGAGGCTTAGCGTAGCCTCTTTCGACTTCTGGCGTCGTCAAATTAATAATTAAACGACTACTTGACAATATTTTCAAATAAAAACAATACAGCGAAAAGAAAATGAAATAACTTTTACACAGATTAGATGCGCGCGCATCATCCCTTTTTTTAGGAAAAGGAACAAAAAACAGCCAGTGTTACTAATAAAGTAAATTAATATTTTTGTGAATTTGTTACCGATACATGGTTGTAATTTATTGTCAAATTAAAGAATTAAATGTTTATATAGTATATTTTATCTCCGAAAGTTAATTTTATTAAGAAAATGTTGGCTACCTATCTGACATAAAAACTCTTTGGTAAGATTTAAAAAAGTATCGTTCGTTTTAAGACGGAACATAATAAGCCATGCGTTTCACTTTACATTACCGCACGCGTGTGTAATGTGATAGATTAAGATATTGAAATTGGTGCAATAAGAGACGCTTTACAAGCAAATGTGTTGTAAAACGATTTAACACACACTCCTATATATGGCACCGTGCGTGTTATTTACGGTTTTTTTTAAATTTCGATCGAACCTCCTTGGAAATTATTTTAATCTATACCTTTGTCTTACCATAATACTAAAATGAAAATAAAATAATATATTGAAAAACGTTATATAACATACGTGCGGATTGGTATTTACAAACTCGTGACTATGCTAAGCCGTGGCACGGTAATATTATCTATACAGTATTCTATCTTCACACAAACAGTCGGAAAGCGTGTCATACCTACGCCACTCGAGTTCGCGCGGCACCCGGTGGGCATCCAGTCGCGCATGCGCCACAGCGACGACCGAACGGTGTGAATTGTTTTTTAAGTAGTTAGCCGTGCTTAAACATTTGTATTGTGAATATTTGATTGAATTAAGAAGATACCTACATAATTTAATATGGCAAAGAGCAATAGTCGATATTGTGCTGTTTTTGGTTGCTTGAACTCTTCAATAATTAAACCATTTAAACGAATGCTTATTTATTATACTATTAAATATAATAATAAAGCTTTTCGTACGTCTCGCTCGAGGCGTAAATATTTTTCTGTCTCAAATCTATATTTATTTTTATTAAATATTACACTTAAGATAACATGTATTTTATGTAACACTTCCTAATTCATTCACAACATTTTTTTTACATATGAAATAAAATATTTACAATCACAAAACTAGAAAGAAACTCAATTATGTAGATGACATTAAAATACTGTACGCGTGCAGCCCTACCGCGTGATACGCCTCGCTCGGCCGTAGGCAGTTATTTCAAGGACAGGGCCGAGTCACAATACTGTATAGATAATATTACCGTGGCCGTGGAGTTCGTCCCGGGCTTACATTCGTTTACTCGTTTGTAATAACCAACTTACCGCCCTAATATCATAAATAACTATTTCTTGTAATATTGTAGTCTGAGTTTTGAAAACTCTTCGCAATAGAATCATTATTCATCTCTACACATGATTCAAAATACATCTTTTCACGTAGATTCTCTACTTTCCTCAGTCCTTTCTTATATAATAAGTTAAATAGAGTGTAAAGTATTTATACATTAAACTATTTTAACTGTAAAAATGTAGTATTTAATTATTTGCACAGCCTGACATACGAGCAGACCGAAATATTACTTCTTATTTGTAAATAAATGAATGTAACTCCATAATTTACATTTACCAACATTTATACAATGATTACTTTAAGTTCTGTTTTAATTAAGTTGTTAATTTACTAATTATTCAATGTATTATTTTAGATCATAAAAGCCTGAAATGCAGATACAATTTTAACTGTAACCTACTTCAGGCATCCATTATTTTGTACTTTATATTATTTTTAGTATTATTATGTAATGTACGACCTTATTTGAATAAAAATATATTTTATTATTATTATTATTTTTATGTCTAACTTGTTATCTTCACGCCGTGCCCAGGGTGGGTAGACATATTGAATAGAGCACCATAAGACCAAAGATTTAAATCGGGCGTAGTCCTTACACTACACACATTTTTCGCTTCATACACATTCGTCATCATCATATTTTCTAAATTAGCTTTACAACTATATGACGGCGCACTGTGAGGGCGCCACTATTTGTTTCACATGGCTCTTCATCGGAACGTCGCTTTGCCTTCGTTAATATAACATCGATTTTTGAATTGGCTGTCTGTCACTACTTTTACAATCGGAAATGAGTTGGCAACACCGGATGTTGCCCTCTAGCGGAGCGTTGTAACTTTGGTGGCCGGACGGCCATCTTTGAACACTTTGGTTAAGACCGTCGTCCGCGCACCACGTGCACAACGTATCGTTTATTTCCGACCCAATCCATACCACTTTTGATTAGACTATAATTGGAGTAGTTGATTAATTTGTGACCTAATTAGATTAACAGTTAATTTACTGTGATAAAGATTAATCTAGTGATTTGTGTGTTTTATCTGAATATTCCGCCCACGACTATAATTAAAATGAGTCAATAATCTGATGAAGGCCGCAACTCTCCTACATATATATTATCGAAAAAGTAAAGTAATAAGTAGAGAATGAGATTAAACAGGTCTTCCATTTGAATCGGAGCACAAGTCTGGGGCAGTGGCTTTTTTGAATAATAATAATCATTAAGACGTTTTTTGTTACGAACGCACATTTACATTGAGATACATACTGTTTCACAATATTTTTTTTATGTAACATAATGCTCAAGCTCGGCATAAGCCACTATAGTCTAGAACCTGGTAGCGCTGTTCTTCCGCAAGAGCATCCGTATTATCAAAACAATAAAGTGGGTGCAAAAAAAAGTGAACAAAATAAATAATCAACTAATAATAAGATAGTGAAATTACAGTAAATTTATCAAAACAGCTGGTAAATAACTTTCAATCAATCCACGTACTTCAGGCAGATAAACTTTGTTAACTAGTTGTATGAAAATATCCGATTCCAAAGTTTGAAACTGATACCTTTGAGTCCGTACGAGCAAACATTGAGCGTCCGAGAATCCAGCTGAACCTCCAATTTGATAATTGTTTTTCTTCTGCAACATTTCAACCCCCCCCCCCCCCCGCCCCCCCCCCCCTCCGGGCCGCGCCACCCCCCTAAAAAGTTCGTTAACTCTTTTCTTCTACTTTGGGAAGTTTGTTAGCTAGCAAATGCCATTTCCAGAAAATTAATGGCAAATTTTTCCAGCTTTTAACTTTCATTTCTCAAACGCTGGCTATTCATTATTGTTTTAGATGAATCATTTTATCGTTTCGAGGAAAGACCATTATTGAGAATTCTCATGAAATTATAAATAATGAATAGAATAATATAAGAAATTTATTCGAAAATAACAAAAATCAAATAAACGAAATAATATTTCCTTGAATTGTACGTTTGTGTCTGTATTACGGGCTTTCCAGGTATTACATATCTTGTTCTTGTTCAAGTTATTGCTTTAGTATTGACGTGTATGCCAGGGTGTTGTATTTCGTTGGCTGTTCCACAAATTGAAGCAATTACATGGAGAATAATGGAGTTATATTATAAATATCATTTGCAGGGTCAATAGTACTTACATTATTAATTCTCAGCTAGATTACTTATTTTTCTACATCACACATTAAATAGAACTAGTTTTAACGGGTTAATGTACGAAACTTTATTTATTGACTATTGATACTGATTTTTTATTTAATTTTGTCTAGCTAGCTTCGGAATCACACATATTAAATAATAGGTTTTTACCAATGAAATTGGCATTCTGCCGTACTGGCTATTTCAAATTTGTTTCTTAGGTTTTCACGCACATTAAATAAAACTAGTTTTAACGGGTTAATGTACGAAACTTTATTTATTGACTATTGATACTGATTTTTTATTTAATTTTGTCTAGCTAGCTTCGGAATCACACATATTAAATAATAGGTTTTTACCAATGAAATTGGCATTCTGCCGTACTGGCTATTTCAAATTTGTTTCTTAGGTTTTCACGCACATTAAATAAAACTAGTTTTAACGGGTTAATGCATGAACTTTAACTATAATTTAAAAATAGTAAACAAAAGTGACAGGTTACAATCAAATTTTTCCAAGTTTTTCTTCAATTTTTCCAAATGTCAGTCCTTTATAGGGTAAGGAGAGGGAGTGTATTTCCGTTCAAATTGGAGCGGGGAAGTAACATCCGCCTTACAGAAGACCATATTGAAATAACACTACCTTTTTGGTAATATTTTGTTTGTATCGGTGAGTTAAGTTGCAGTCTCCATGGGGAAGTACCACGGAAAAAACGAAGCTGTTCCATTCTAGGTTTTTCTTTCACATGTTATTTCATTACATTTATTTTTTATCATGCAAAAGCGTCTGTTAAAACTGTCGTAACATGGAAAAAGCAATACCTAAATATTTGTCTGTGTCAATTTTAAACAGAGCTTTTCAACAATAAAAACAGTTTGTTTACCAAAATTGTGTCCGGATACAATAAAATCTCTATTGTGATCGTTTCTATCTATTATCTGTATTCGCCTAGTCAATTTATCTAGATTAAATGACGTGGAAATAAAATATGTCGATTGTCGGTCGGGGCTGGTCCTAACAATTTATTTGTTGGTTGCTCGAGATCTTTCGCCTTGAGTACATTATAGGAAGATAATAGACGTTAGAGTAATATCATTGTCATTTTTATAAGCACACACATTAAGTAATTACAACTCGTAGAAATTTTAATCATTTTCAAAACGGAGGATGGAGGAATTCATTTCGACAATAAATACTGGTACATTTTTTAGCGATGTTAGTATATAACTCTATCATGTGTAAACTATATGATGAATTTTGGTGAATATATATCTGATAAGAACTTTTCGAGATAAACAATAAAACTTTGAAAGTTAAGTATCGGTTAAGTACAAAAATTGATTGCACCATTTCATGATAGTCAAAATTAGGTCTTAATATGACAATGACTATATAATATATATATGATATACTAAAGACGATAGTACAGTTATTTACCAATAAGAGTACCCTCTTAAATCATGAACTTATTCCACCTTATAACAAAACGTTGACTAAAGTTAAACCTGGTTTAAAATAGATGCTGTCACTTTTGTATGCTAAAAAGAAGACAGAGACAGCGTAAGGTTTAAACCGTGACTAACTTTAGTCCGCGTTTTCTAATAAGGCAGATTTTGACTATCGCCAAATGGTGAAACCCATTTTTTATCTAACTGGTACTATAACTGAGAAGTTGAAGTAAGTTGATACAACTTGATCTATGTTCTTCAAAATTAATCATTAAGGAATTCAGTATTTGTCAAAATTTAAAATGATAATATTGTACGGTTCCGCAAGCATCTAAAGGCAATCTTACAATGTACATGTCTTATACTTGTACCTATGCCACCCGTTTCACACAAAACAAAAGCATACAAAGTATTACTAAATAATCCTTGACGGCTTACTAAACATAGATTCGACCGGTAAATCCCCGTAATATTTGATATTGGTCCGTCGCTTCCCTGAGTTAATTGATATCGATTTACCATCACATCTCAGGCGCCCTGACCCGACTACCGCCATTAAGGCACATATAAATGGCGATGTTATTTTCACAATTATCATCCAGTGATTTAGCACAAACTAAAATATATTTTGCAATGTTTAAATTTTGTGTAAATGTTGTTGTTAGAGGTACCCGTACTATAATATTCGATGTGTTTGTGTAAGAACTAAAAACGCAAAAGATACGGCACTCGCGACTCAAAAGTGATCCGCTTAAATTGTGGTGCATGACCATAATTCGCTGTAGTCACAATAGGGCATTCAAACACGCTGCACTCAATATAACAATATTGCGTATATTCTATGTAATAATAAAGATAAAACAATGCCTTCGATTCTTTTATAAAGAACACAAATAGTTCAAAGTCAAATAATAAATGCCTCGGCAACACTTTTCATTCGTAAAACTAACGAAAAGGTATAGAGGGAATTGCTTAGAACACAATTTTTGACTTCGTGACTTT
This sequence comes from Chilo suppressalis, assembly GCA_902850365.2. NCBI lineage: Eukaryota > Metazoa > Arthropoda > Insecta > Lepidoptera > Crambidae > Chilo > Chilo suppressalis. The sequence continues at coordinate 4,572,139 of OU963894.1, forward strand.
GTTAGGACTAGTTAGGAGGTAAACATATCAAAAGTCCCCGCCCGTAGCCCTTAAGCCGGGGGGAGGGGGGGGGGGGGGCTTGAAGGTCCCATTATTAGGTTTTTCGCATATATCTCGAAAACTATGCATCCTAGCGACATAAGACTTTCACAAAAGTGAAAGCTGATTAAATTTGCTACAAGTCTTATTCAGTCAATTTTTTTGATATCTTGTATAGTTTTCGAGATATCCGCTCTTGAAAGTCTGTAATTATGGAAAAAAAATTTGTTCCCATTTTTGCTCTATTTGACCGGATAACTCTTCAACAATGCACCCAAAAAATAAATGCCGGCCGTAGGGTTATAGAGCATTAAATTATCTTCAATAATAGAAACAATTGCCTTTTTTTTATTTAAGGACAAAATTGTTAGTGTAGTAGACGTATGGGGGCGGTACGGTGGGCACTAGGCCGCGTACTCAGCCCCCACGCGCGGGCCGTCCTGCGCACGTCTGTGGGGTCCTCGGTATACCCCGGGAGACCCCTGCCGCGGAACCTCGGCAAGGCCGGGAGGCTGCTAGGTGCGGAGACGCGGAAGAATCCCTAAACGGGGATTCCGCGGCTTCGCACTAAGCAGCTTAGAGGGTGTTCGCAGGGTTTTTTAACGGATATTATGCCGTAAAGCGCCCGTAAGGCTTACGGGGTCCTCAGTGGGCAGCCACTGCTGGGGCTCGTAAGGCTTGCGGGAGCCAGGTGTGAGGTCCGTTCGGCGGTGTGCCTCTTAAAGGCGCCGTCGTCTGTAAATAGTATTTTTTGCCTGCGTATAAAAAAAAAGGGTAGTAGACGTATTGACTAAAGGGGGTGTCCTGCGTTCCTGTTCCCCAGCGTGGCAAAATTGCCAGAGGAATTGCTTGAAGCCCCCCCCCCCCCCCTCCCCCCGGCTTAAGGGCTACGGGCGGGGACTTTTGATATGTTTACCTCCTAACTAGTCCTAACAAAGTCACGAAGTCAAAAATTGTGTTCTAAGCAATTCCCTCTATACCTGTTTTTGAGCATTCGTTGCCTGGACTAACTGTAAAAACATTTTTTTCTCAAAAATCACGGTTTGTCGTGAATGTTTCGTACGTAATCGCCATTTTGTTATCATGAAAATGACAACAATACGATTCGCTCGCGCTGCGTTGCAGCGTACAGTTGTCTAGCTAGCTCGTTTGAATGTTTATAAGTATAAAGACGTGTGCATGTGTGAGAGTTGCTTATGTAGTTGAGTCGGATCACATTTAATTTGATGCTAGTATGAGCGTACCGTATCTTCCCTTTTTGTTTTAATCTAAGGCAAATGGAGATTTATAAACAAAGTATAAATGTAATTATCATGTTAGCAACGACAATTAACAAAAAGTCATAAAATGCTCTTTCGCAAAAAAAAGAACAGCAGACGTTAAAACTTCTTATTGTTCCCACTTTCTTGGATAGAAAGGCAGGTTTTTATCCTGTCTTTTTATCACTCGAACGAAAAGCGAAGTTTCTCCTCATTTTATGGCATTTCTTCTGCTAATCTTGGAGAGTTCCGTGTAAACTTATCATTGTTTTCGACTTCAATGGATTTGATGTTTTATGTTTTCATACGTAATACTCTTATTGTGAGACTGAAATATTGACCAGGAGTTTCATTCTTTGCCTAAGAGATAATCTCTTCTACATTAGAGATCACAACATAGTTAAAATATTTTATAAGACCTTAAGGCGCACATGTTGTTTTCTAATAATTCAAGAAAGTAATGTCTTTTCTGTTCATAAACATGTAAACAATACTTTTAATGCCCTATTTGCTTGCTACACATTTAGCTTTTTTATAGAATATGCTTCTATTTATGAAATTGGATTAAATCGATTGTCGTCTTTAATAGCTTTGCCGTCCATTTCTTACACTGTAGCTTACGTGGGCGTAGTAATCATGTCATACATTTCCATGCTGTACTTTATTTATATCAATTGATTGATTGATATATTTGTATCGATTGTGGCAATAGGGCTAGACTTACAAATGAAGGAAAAGACAAACTTGATTAATAATGACTCCTGTAGACGATTATATAAATTGATAGTAGTCGCCTATTGGCCGTCGGCGTTCTTTTATTATAATTAACCATTGCATGTGACGTCTTTCTTTCAAAGTCAAGTGTGTGTTTTAAACGTATAGATTAAAGATTAATTATTTTAATATATTATTATCTTGTCTTCATATACTTTTCACAATATCTCACACTCCTTAACTAGCAAATGTGTTTAAAAAGGGGAAGAAACGATTTTCCTTCGCGTAGTAATATTAGTATACTTAAGAAAATATAACTAGAAAAAATTACATGCGGACCAGGCAGCAGACGGAACTCGTACCCGCACCCTTCGCTAGGATTCGCCCAGATTGGGTGCGAGGATGCGAGTTCGAAGATCGCCTGGTCCGCGAGGATTTTTTCTAGTTATATTTTCTTTAGATTTAAATATCAAGCAGTTACATGCTAAAAAAAATATATAATTATTATACTTATCAATTTAAAATTATTTAACATCCATAAGATTATTTTTCTATAACAAAACATCAAAGTTCCAAATACTGTAATGTCTATCCGAAATAGATCTACGTGTAATTGGTAATACAATACGGCTATTAGATAAAACCGTGTTACTCTCTGAAACCATTTTTACTTGGTACTGAACAGAAGACATTTTTATTAATACTTTTAGTTCGTCCATCGGATGGGTTGTGCTGCCCTTTTTAGGGTTCTGTAGTCCTGACAAGGAACCCTTATAGTTTCGTCATATCCGTATTTCTGTCCCCGGTTTTGCTTAAAGACTATTAGCACTGGAGAGCTGCAATTTTTTTGAGGTATGTACAGCGAAAAAATGGTAGAACATTTTTTTTTATCATTCGTTTTATCGAATAGATTATGAGTTTGACACGCAGTTTGAATTTGATTTAGGTATTTTAGTTGAGATACATGGATTAATATTAATTGTTTTTTTTTTAATTTCCGATATAGAAAATAATGCCAAAACCCTACACTGCGCGTGACACGACACGCACTTGACCGGTTTTTTTCATTTACGAATCATTCGGTGGCAGGTGCAGGTGCGAACTGGACCTACGGATTCAATTAAATGCATCCATTCGCCCGGATTGAAAAATAATATGACCTGACAACACAGATTGCGTAACTGCATTCTAATTTTAACGCAATACTGACACTTCTCATTGATCCCGTATTTAAATCGGGTATTTACTTACAAAATTTTCTTCATCATCATCATCAGCCTATTAATGTCCCCACTGCTGGGGCACAGACTTTCCCTAAGGATGGAATAGGGAGATTGGGCCATGACCCACCACGCGGGCCCAGTGCGGATTGGTGGGTGCTAACGACTGCAGATGCAGCCGGGACCATCGGCTCAACGTGCCTTCTGAAGCACGGAGGAGCTCGAGATAGTAATTTTTGGTCACCCATCCAATGACCGACCACTGCGAAAGCTGCTTAACCATCTTGCGCCATCGAGCTCCTCGACGAAAACGACGACGACTCTCCACGACGAAATTTTCTTGTCTCACAAATATTCGGCCGAATTCAAGTCAGTCAGTTAAAGTAGTCTGAGAAATAATTTAATTTCGTAGGCAGACACCAAGAGGCGATGTATTTACCTAATACTCTGTTCGCTTTGAGTAAAGTCTTTCTTTACTTAGTTACCAGTCAGAAAATTCCCGCATACTTGACCTGCTTAGGTCAATATTCAAATTTAAATATTTACACAAATGGAATTAACATCTTTTTTTAATATAATCGGTATCATGTTTAAAAGCAAGAAAATACTTATACTTACTTTTTTATTTTACATTGTTTATAAGGAAAGGAAGAATAATGAACGAACTTACTCTGACTTTTTAAGTCGTAAAGATTTTTACAAGCATTTCTCAGAGTCCAAAAACTCCTTCTACTTTTTTGTGCTCTATGTTTGTTATTTATATTTATTTATACAGAGTCCCGCTGGGCGTTGTCTTGCCTAAACTTTGCTTATAGACCTGAACATTTATACCTATAGATGGGATTGTAGTACATATATTATTTGCCGGGCTCCCTATAAATGTATGAATCTGTTGTATTTTGACGTAATAACGTCTTCAAATTAAATCACAAAAATGTGTGACGTCATGTCACGAGTAAGTGTCGCCGCACACGGGCCACCGACCACAACCACAAAACGCCGCCACATATTTCTTACATTTTAGTTTTCATACATTTTATATGGACTCGCCACACACGGTACGCCGGTGGCCGCCACACGCTACAAATCATCGTTGCTCGCTTCTTGTGGCCCGCACCGGCCACTTAATGCGCCGATACAAAACGCCGCCACACGTCACTCGCGCGATTCCCCACCCCACTCTCCCTTGCCTTAGTCGGCCGCTGTCGCGCGCTTCAGTCACTTTAGTAGCCGCTTCTAGCTTCTCGTGGCGCGTTTGTGGCTGTGGCGTGTGGCCCGTGTGCCACACTAAAGAGTCTCCCGATGGCCACAACGATAATGGTCTAGCGTGGAAAGTGTCCAATACTAAATATGTTTTTTATTGTTATGAGCACTATTCCAGTGCTGCAGTTCCAATTCCTAATGAAAAATATTATGAGTCTAAGTGTCACCGCATAAGGGCAACACGCCACAGCCACAAACGCCGCCACGAGAAGCTAGAAGCTGCTACTAAAGTGACTGAAGCGCGCGACAGCGGTCGACTAAGGCAAGGGAGAGGGGGGGGGGATAGCGCGAGTGACGTGTGGCGGCGTTTTGTATCGGCGCACTAAGTGGCCGATGCGGGCCACAGGAAGCGAGCAACGATGATTTGTAGCTTGTGGCGGCCACCGGCGTACCGTGTGTGGCGAGTCCATATAAAATGCATGAAAACTACAAGAAATATACCGGTGGCGGCGTTTTGTGGTTGTGGTCGGTGGCCCGTGTGCGGCGACACTTATACTCCAAATGGAAATGATTCAATCTCATTATTGATACAGATTAACTACGAGCTAAATGTACAAACTTAAATTTTAATCAAAGTTATGACGTACTTTGTGTAAGTGATATACACTCTAATCACAATCTTGCTAGCGTAACAGCGTTGAGGTATATAATTAACCAATTTCTTACGCAGCACCACCTGTTAGGAGCCATAATAGCGGAACGATCCCTGTTCATAGTCTCTTAGGTAAATTGGATCTGTGAATAGATATCTCTGATTGAATTAGCCGGTTCATCGACGCGCCTCACTCGATACGCTCCTCCGCCATTTGTGAGAAATTCGTCTGTGAAGGTCAACCGTTGTTGAGCGATTGCGTTTGGTGGAGTGAGGAGTTCATTTGTTTTGAGAACGGTGTTGAATTCATTCACGAGCTCTGTTTAATGAAATTCCAATAGAATCGACCCTCAGTTGCGTTTAAAGACGAGTTAATAATGTTGTGAATCATTCGATATGCCCCGGTTTTGGAGGCTATAAACGTGATACTTTCTGTTTTTAGACATAAATCTTGAATATTTGCATTATCAAAGGGTTATTTTAAGGTTGTATACAAGGGGTATCAGAGGAATCCGTTCGTCCGTCTGTATTTCATGATTTTTTCGCAGAATATGGATTTTCCACACTATTTAATTTAACTATTACTGGAATAATATCAATTATTAATTAAGGTGCCATAAAAAGATTTTTTTTATTTATTATATTAAAACCCGTCTGAAACCAGGACCAAGTGGAATTTATGACGTGATTTCGCCTTATAAATCGATGAACACCGACTGCACGCACCAAAAAAAGTGTGACATCAGTCACGCTATGTGACGTCATGTCACGTAAGTTCACCCTTTCACGATGTCGAGGGGTTCCTACGTCTACCCGCCTGATCACCCATTACGGTAATGCAATAGGGATAATGACAAAAATTTTTCTTCGTCTATCTGGTAAATAAATAATCTATAAAAGTATTGGACTCGTGGTTTTCTTTATTCAAACACTCAAATAATTACCGTGATATATTGATTTTAAATATCCCATGACGTCACGTATGGGTACAATTTTTACTTAGAAGTGACGTCACGAGCCTTCCAAGTTTTGGCTCGCTTTGTATCTGTCAATTTTTGGTTGATTCATAAAAGAAAAAATAAATGTCCATTATCTTTTGATAAAGTAACTGCTGGACTACATAGAATTTCTTTTAATTTTCCCCGTCATGATCACTATTGGATACTGTTTCGTTACCATCCATCTACTTATTAAATTTCTCTTTATCATTTACGTATTATAATTTTACGTATTAAACATACGTCTGTCTGCTCACAAACCTAATGTGAGTACTTAAAACAACTTGAAGTAAAAGGTACCTGTGCGTATGTAGGGTGAGCAAAGTTTTAATTTCAGGCATATTCTTCAGTAGAATATTAGCTATCTTTGTTGATTTATGCAATAAGTATTTAAAATACATACTACATTGACAATACATATACAATACATTGTCTCGAAAGTGTTTAGTTCAACGACACAAAATTTACATTTCGCTATTTTGTGACTTGAATAAGTCCATTCGTTGGTCCGCTCCTTAAGGGCGCCAACATATAGGTTTTGCCTGCGTAATAAAAAAGGCATATTACAACTAGTAAGTGTTCACGACTTCATCTGCGTCGTGCAATTGTTTTCCCATACCAAACTCATCCACCCCCCTTTTCATTCCTTTATTTTCTTTATTACTGATTGATGGAATAAAAACTATTCTATTTCCTCTCCCGCGACTCAAACAATATCTATTCTACATTTATCTAAATCCGTTCAGTGGTTTAAGAGTTGCAGAAAGACAAACAGATAGACACACTATCGCATTCATAGTATTGCATTTGTTCACTCACTGTTTATTAGCTTTGGGGCATTGATGCGCTGAAGATGATTCTTGAACAGCAATCTAACACCGAAATACTCAAAGCGCATTCAGAATGTATAGCATGGTTTGATTTCAAAGACATTTTAATATATTAATTAAAATTTTCAGATTTATTTGTTAACAATTTTAGTTATAAATCTATCTCAAAATAGTGTCAACTCATTATCCAGAATTATTAAAATATTAATCAATTCCCGGTCATGAATACAGGTGTAAAATGATACATTAACACGCCACGTGGTGGAGTGGATTGTTTTTATAAAAGTGGATTGTGATGGCATTCCGGCATTATTTGTTTGAGCGTCGTCGAGTGTGGTTCGTTTTAAATAAATATCATTATAAAGTTTGACCTTTGAATCTGTGATTAGGTGTTAAATTATGGAAAAACTTGAAGGCAAAACTGTGAAAGTGTACAAAGTAAAAGTAGGTTTAAATTGATATTGAGTTTTATTCCTCTCCCACACTTCTGAACTCTTTAATATTACATTTTTGTGTAATTTAATCTATTGACTGTATTTGACGATAGCCTTTTCAAAAATTGAAGATTGAAAATAAAATCGATCAATGGTAGTTATACACATGCATGACCAGAAATTAACCACACCATTAAGTATGTGGTATGATTTTTGAGCAACTCGATCCTATACTTCTCTATTTTAAAAAAAATGTTGCACCATATACAGTGGCCGCCTCTGTCATGGCCACCCCAGCCCTCCAGTAAAACATTGGTGAATTTTCCGGCACTTGAGCGGGAGATTTAATGTAATTTATCTGCACTCATGAAGCTCTCATTTGAAACGATTTACGCCCGTGTACTCTGCAACATGCTCTCAGGCGGTTAACCCTCAGTCACCTCCGCCGGTACCAACGACCGCGCTTACCATTAATTCGTTGACGTCACCAGACACGTTTAGTAAAATTCGGTAGTTAGACGGAACTGTGCTTACCTTAAAATTGTTAATTATAATAAAATATATTTTATTTACCCCGGAGAAGGACCATCGCACTTCTAATAACAAAGAATAATAATATTTGTAGCGTCCTTCAACATTTTCTTTAATAATTACATTTTTTATAATTTTAATCTTTTAAGCATTCAACTGCTCGATGTTTAAATCTAAAGAAAAAAATTACTAGAAAAAAATCCACGCGGACGCGGGTTAAGTCCCGTCTGCTGCCTGATCCACGTGGATTTTTTTCTAGTAATATTTTCTTTAGATATATTTTTTTTATTATCACACAAGCTTCAAATTTATGCTAACCTTTTATCGAATAAGTAATTAAATTTTACTTTATGAATATGGATAAATGATACAATATTTTTGATTACTTACTAATTTTTCATTTAGAATATAGTTTAGTTTAGTTTATGAAATTTAGCTAGAACAAAACTTTAATCGGATTTTATTATACCAGCTTCGCCATTGGGTTAACTTATGTATTACAGTATGCTTTATCCGTTGCAAATGCATCTAGTACCACATTTTAAACTCTGCAACACAATTTATTTTTATGTCGAAAGCGACTAAAACATTGATTTCGAAATACGTTACCATAACGATAAAGATTTTATATCAAAACTATCAAAAAAAAAAAAAAAATATAACTAATGAGCATTTAATTATATTAACCCTAATTCACTTAAGTAGTGTAAATTCAAAGATAAAATTTAACAAGTCCTAGATTTAACTGCATCTTCAATAAATTCAATTGCTATTACTTTATATAAGTAAAAGATTTATTAAATTAACATTAACACCATTGGTAAAAACATGTATACAGATAATAAGATTTCCTTTTTAAGAACGGTAGGTAGGCACTTTTGTTATAAATTCGAGAAAAAATTCGAGGTTTCCCTTTAATAAACTCGATATAAAAAATGATCGATGCTAATAAAATAAATAAATAATTATAACTAGACCATGCCGAGCGCGAGCCGTACCCTATCCGAGCTTCCTTCGAGAAATATCAAATGAAAAATATGTCATTATCCTTTTTAACGTGATAGCGTCTTACAAATCAATGAACACCGACCGCACGCACGTTAAAGTATGACGTCATGTCACGTTGTCACGAGTTGGTTCAATGTTCTGCGGTGTGTGTGAGGTACTACCCAGACTACCGTGTCCCCCCCCCCCCCATGAGTCAAAATTAACTATTATGATAGTGCATGCTTGTTATCTCTATTGTATGATTTGAAATATATCTTACATTAAACGTTATACCGGCCATAAACACTACGACAAATCGTTACGATCAGACTGTACAGTTCGAACGGTACCGATAAATCGTAGCGTGTATGTTATAAAACTGCACAGTTTCCTATACGCACGCCACGTACGATAAACTGTTCCGTTCGAACTGTACAGTCTGATCGTAACGATTTCTCGTAATGTGTATGGTTGGCATCTCTTATCTATTAGACAAGTCCGTCCGTCCGTCCGTGATGCTGTTTCAGCGGCCAAACCGTAAGAGATAGATAAAGAGAATGTTTAAGTTATAAGTTGAGAATAGTCTGATAAGACTACAAACCGGATGTGAGTAACGTAGCACTTCCGGTTTTCGAGAAATCACGTGATTTCTATTTCAAACGAAACCACACAAAATCTCCGAAGTTCTCAATTAAAAATTAAATACATTTTTTTTGTGAACATTTGGTTCACAGGTTTGCTAGTCTCTTATCTATTAGACAAGTCCGTCCGTCCGTCCGTCCGTGGTGCTGTTTCAGCGACCAAACCGTAAGAGATAGATAAAGAGAATGTTTAAGTTATAAGTTGAGAATAGTCTGATAAGACTACAAACCGGACCGTAGCACTTTCGGTTTTCGAGAAATCACGTGATTTCTATTTCAAACGAAACCACACAAAATCTCGGAAGTTCTCAATTAAAAATTAAATACATTTTTTTTTGTGAACATTTGGTTCACTGGTTTGCTAGTTACAGTACTAAAATAACTGGGCACGGCCGCAACACGGCCCGAACTCGGCACGGTCTGATATGAGTAATCTTTAAGCCCGCAATTATAATTCGTATTCAGAAGGACGGTTCGCAATAATTTAAGCTTATGTACACATTTTGTGTGGAGGACAACAAATGAAGTGTGTCAAGTGAATAATTTCTCGTACGAGCTTGTTTCCGCGCCCACTTGAGAAGGCACTTTCCATCAACAGCGACCGTGGTGAGCTCACCGTTTCTATGGTAATAATAATTTGGGCCTATTCATATTGTTACAGTATTTCAAAAGAAGATTTGTAGGATGTGGTTTTAAATATAATCATTTTTTTTTATTATTATTTCAACGCGTTTTATTTTCGTAACTAGCAAAATAATTTGTTACTAGCAAACCAGTGAACCAAATGTTCACCAAAACCTGATTAAAAAAAATGTATTTAATTAATTGAGAACTTCGGAGATTTTGTGAAGTGCTACGTTACTAAAATCCGGTTTGTAGTCTTATCAGACTATTCTTAACTAATAACTTAAATATTCTCTTTATCTATCTCTTACGGTTTGGCCGCTGAAACAGCACCACAGACAGACGGACGGACGGACTTGTCTAATAGATAAGAGATTGTTTAACATTATGTTTTCAAGTGAATGGAAGGAACTCAATAGGAAGATGACAAGTTATAATATCTTTATTGAAATTGCATGCAAAATCCAACTCCTTTAAACTTTCAAAACTTTTTATTTTATGAATAGGGTCAGTTCGCCTGTTCGCGTCCATCGCCCAATTCGCGTCCATTTTACGGATCTCCCTCAAAAAATCCTCAATAATAAGTAAACTAACACACCAATCAAACAAAAAGTAACTACTGCTAATACCTTAATATATAAGAGGCACGAACACATGGTCAAAAGGTAGGTGCGCCAAACAATCCCGTTTAAAAAAAATAATTAGTCTCGGTTATTCATCAAGGGAGTGCGTACACGTGGGATGTTTAGATAAAAAATAGTGTGCAGCGGCGCGTTCGATGGTAAGATTTTTATTTTTTTATGTTAATTTTAGGATACATAGCTGTTTCTAGACTTTAATAATGAAGAAAGGAATGATATTAATTATAAATTTTCTTATGTTTTTTATATTTAATAAATAAACTAAGGTGGACGCGAATTACTACAACGAAATTACAAAACTTCCAATTTGCGTCCGCAATGGACGCAAACTAAACCTACAGGGGATAATAATAAACCAAATTGCGTCCACTATTTTCGTTAAATACAATTAATTAATTATAATTTAAAATATAGGTATTGATTATTATTATTATACATTTTTATTAAGACTATGTGTTTTTAATGCTATTTTTAAATGAAATGAGTAATTTCAATCAATCAATCAAGTACTTTATTTGTTTCATTCTTATTTTTTTTCTATTTGAGATGAGTTCTTCGGAGACAAGAAAGTAGAAGGAAAAGAGAATATACACAGAAGACGCTTTAAAGAAAGCGTTAAAAGAAATTCGAGAAAAGAATAAATCGGTAAGACACATAGACATATTGTACAAAATCAGTGGGCGCATACCAAATGAAGTAAAGAAACCGGGACCAAACACCACCTGATGCTACCCGAAATGTCTAACAAAGCACGAAAAGATAATCAAAGAACTCTAGCAACCATATCTCCTGCTGCACGTACTCCATGTATCCAGTATTAAGAAGATAAAGAGCAGATCAAGAATGAAAAGCAGGAAGCAATACGAAAAAGAAAGTGTTCTAACTTTAGGATAGAGAAACAAGAACAGAGTTTAAAACAATCTCAAACGGTTCGTAAAACTGCTCCAAAACGAAAGAAGAAGGTCGAAGATGCTCTTCAAGAAGTCACACAGGAAATAGTAAATCAGGAATTTAAGAAAGATTTTTTTCTGAATGTGACGATATACTAATTTCAGATGTAGAAGACGACAATGAGAAAAACATACCTTGTGATTTTAGGGTAAAATTAACAAAACTGATTACTATTTATTCTTAAAGATGCAATCATTATTTATCTACTACTTATATAATTTTAAATTCAATCAATATTGAGAAGAATATTTTTTATTTTTTTAAATTTTGATAATTTTAATGATAATAATGTTTTTTTTAATATTTATATTCTAAAATAAAGAAATTGTAAAAATAGGTACAATCTTTCTATACAATTTCTATAAATATCACTCCTATATTCCTTTTCTAAGGTGGTGGACGCTAAATGGTCCACGGGTGGACGCAATTTGGATTTTGTGGACGCAAAGTGGGTAAAACGCCTTATTCCGAAGTTTATCTATTTAAATAAAAAACAATAGATGTTTCGAACAAAACTGAAAGTTAATCTTAAAAAAGACTATATAATGAACACATTACATAATTTTTTCATAGAAATTAGTGCTGGGATATTTTTATTATCGCCGTCAAACTTTGCAACTGCACTAAATGGACGCGAACAGGCGAACTGACCCTATGAGCAATATTTAAATAAGAGAAATTGACTACCTCTAATGCTTCTCCCACGCTTGCACCACGAAGCTTCGGGTGGCTTTCATACTAAATGCACTAAAGTTGTAGTTCGAAGTTTAAATTACTTTTCTGGTAATGATTTAATGACTGAGGAGCTCGATGGTGTAGGTGGCTAGCGCGTTCGGCTGCGATTGTTAAAGTTAATCAACTTTCGCAATGGTCGGTCATCGGATGGGTGACCAAAAATCTTCTATCTCGAGTTCCTCTGTGCTTCGGAAGGCACGTTAAGCCATTGGTCCCGGCTGCATCTGCAGTTATTAGCACCCGCCAATCCGCACTAGGCCCGCGTGATGGGTCATGGCCCAATCCCCCTATTCCATTCATAGGGAAGGCCTGTGCCCCAGGAGTGGTGACAATAATAGGCTGATGATGATGATGATTTATCGGGTTGCATGTCTATAGGCGCTAAACGATTGCTTGACTGGCTCTAATTTAACACACATAAAGTGGTTGTCCCACAACCTCTTTATGTGTGTCAAATCTCTATATATATAAAACCTTTGAGTTTTGAGTGACTGACTGATTGACATAGTGATCTATCAACGCACAGCCCGCCCAGTGGGACGGATCGGGCTGAAACATGGCATGCAGGTAGATGTTATGACGTAGGCATCCGCTAAGAAAGGATTTTGATCAATTCTACCCCCAAGGGGATAAAATAGGGAATGAAAGTTTGTATGAAACTTTGTCAATTTTAAACCGATCGGGCTGAGACTGCATGCAGGTATAAGAAGAATCATAGATGAATGTCATTTGTATAATACAAGCCTGAGAACAAAAACTGTAGTCTACTCTTCAGCTTTACACCGAAGCGAAGCGAGGGCGGGCCGCTAGTTAGACGATAAATTTGTATGAGCAAATGAAGAAGCGTACTTAATTCAAAGTTTGAACGTACCAGAGTCACCAGAAGCATCGTCACGCCGGTGTGGGATAACAATAAGATGAAGTGTCCTAAAGTGCCTGCTTATATTTTTTTCTTCCACAACCTGACTTCATTTTGTTCCCCTTACTTTTGAAATATCATCAAAGCGACATCAAAGTGTGTCGAAAAGACCCCATTTCATTCGCTCATTGACATTGACCTGTGACACTTTCGCCGAAAGTTTATTAATATAAATGTCACTTTATTTGACATTGTTGACATGTCATAAAGTGATGTTGAATCACATTCTGTCCAGTATTTTATTTTTGTCGTATACTGATTTATTCAATATGTCAACAAGTTCACATAAACGATTCTACGAAGGACCATCACGATGAACTTCAATAGAAAGGTGTGAAAGTGAAGAGTTGTTTTGATTGATGGGCGAATAAATATATTCCGGACAACTCGTAGCAAATATTTGACTACAAACAAGAATTCAAACTAAGGAATAATACTTACTAAACGTTAAAGTATAGGCAAACCAAGAAGCTTGGTGGCGCGGTGGTTAGTGTATTTGGAAATGGAAGTTAAACAACTTTCACAATGGTCAGTCATAGCATGGGTTTTCGAAGTTATACTTCTTTAGCCGTGTTATTAAAAAATTATGAGAGTGAAATTTCAAGATGCGCGTGCATCACTGTAACAAAAAAGTAACACCATGAAGTTGGCCGCTAAACTGCACATTAAGAAAAGCTACTGTGGCGGCGACATCTGTATGCCCCACATATAACTAAAATGGAGGAAATAAACATTCGCCTCCTCCAGAGATGGCGCTACCGGCGCTGCGTTCACAACGTAAGGAAGCCTACATCGCGCAAGTGAAATTCGACAGCCAACAGTTCATATATACGATGCCCAACCAACATCAGTCGGGCCGCGGCCCCCGAGCTACCACCACCCTACTCGGAGGAAGATCTTCCCCTTTGGCCTTTCTACACTACCAACAAAATAGAAATTAAATCTCTATTAGTCGCGCATGTTGGCACGCTCGTCGCCTCTGATCACTGTTTTCATATTTATAATATCTATCCACATGTTTCTAGTTTCTATATTTATAATACATAATTCAGTTTCATACAAGTGCGAATTATATACAGGTTGTTCCAACTAGTGACGTCAACATTTTTTTTTAGATTCCTCACACCTGGTGTTATCCGAAAATACCTATATAGTTCCGCGATTTTTCTTAGTTTTATTTTATTTTGCGTATTTTTAATGATTTCTGCCAGCGAGTTTTCAAAAATTTATATATTTTTTCGTAGTACGTATTTTGCAGTCTTTTTTGTGACATAATTGTCTTGAATGTTTTTTTAATAAAAAAATAACTCAGCTTCCTGAAATTACTTAAAGTTACCCAAAAAAGGGTTGAAAGTTGGAACTTTAATTTTTCAAATGAAAACTGAACTTTATTGACTGTGTTGACTATCCTTTTCCAGTCCTTTTATTATTTTATAGTAATTAATCATTTCCATGCAATTAAAAAACTAATTTTTAATGATTCCAAAGAAGTAAAACTTCTCACGTTCGTATATAAGTACACGCACTCATTTATTTTTATTTTTATGCAGGTAAACGAGCTGGTAATCCACCTGATGAAAAGTGGTCACTGCCGCCGATGGACATTTGCAGCACCCGGCTCTGAAGGATAAGGTTTACCCGCCTCTTGAGGACCGTCATATCATAGCTAAAATCCGCTGAGGAAAGGTCGTTCCAGATCTTGCTGGTAAACAAGAAAAACGAACGCATGTGCATGGTGACCGAAAAATTACTGTTACAAGCTCCTTCATGCTTCAGTAACCACAGTAGGATTAAAATCTTAGATTAAAACAAAAAGGGAAGATAGGGCACTCGCAGCTTAAAAGTGATCCGCTTAAATTGTGGTGCATGACCACAATTCACTTTAGTCACAATTGGACATTCAAACACGCTGAATGTGCACTCAATATAACAATATTGCTTATATTCTGTGTTATAAAGATAAAACAATGCCTTCGATGCTTTTATAAAGAACACAAATAGTTCAAAATCAAATAAAAAATGACTCAGTAACACTTTTCAATGTAAAAACTTATTTTTGTCGTGAATTTTATTTATGTAATTGGCAACAATACAGCTCAAACTAGCGGACTCCACCGTTTCGTTTTATCTCGCTCGCTCGATTGAATGTTTATATACAGACGTGTGCGTGAGTGAGAGTTGCTTATGTAGTTGAGTCGGATCATATTTTATTTGATGCTAGTATGAGCGTACCGTATATTCCCTATTTATTTTAATCCAAAAAAAAGAACACTATATATTAACTTATAATTGTTAAAGATTATTGTACATAAGCAGTTCTCGATTAAAGTAAAGTCACTTGAGACCTAAAAGATCTATGTGACCCTCCGTTAGATTGTAGTTGTCTATTTCAGCTTGGTAGCTTTTAAACAAATTAAAATATTCCTTGCTTTCAGAGATGATTTCCTTTGGGCAAGTTATACGTCATGCCATTTGGATACTATGTCTACTAGGGATCTGCACACATAGACAGCAAGCTTTTGAATACTACATGTTTCTGCTGACACTAATGCTTTTGCCATACCTGCACGACTAAGTTTTGGTGCTAATGTGCGCTAAAATTAGCTTTCGAAAGGACATGGTAAAGTTTTGTATGAGCGACTGCCCTGGCACTGTATAAATACTATACTTAGTAATATTTAATGGTAAATGGCTGAATATTTATAATTTCTATGAAAAAAGGCTCAGGAACTTTTGATAAATTCGCAATCTTGAAAATTATGAGAAGTCCTACAATGTCATTACCACAGAACACAGCAAGTTACGTTACCACATTTGATAAAACATGTTGCCAATTATTTACTGAGTCATCAATTTCGCATTTTCTTTGAATCTTTCTTCCTATTTTTGTGATTCACTCTTCACAAAAAGCTTTTTTAAGCAAAAATAATTTGTTATCGTCGGCCTGACAGGAAATCTGTGAAGTTTTATTTTGTCCATTTGCAAAAATTAAAGGATAAATTATCATACAGCCTTGTCTCAAGCCTGATCAAAAAAATTAAATCTATTATTTTAGGCTTTCAGTGTTTTGCTATAATAAAACTTAGGGCCAAGTATGTCATAGTTTGAAGGACTTTAGAAAAAATATTGTATATTTCTATATACTTACACAAATATTTTTTGTATACATTTATTGTTCATTCATATTGTAAAACGGGACATTTTGCTTTTTAAACAGACAAAAGTAATTTTTTATACTTTTAAATATTTGATTATTTCACGAAAGTTGTATGAGAATAATAAACACGTAATAATAAAAATATATTGTAAAAATATGGGCTAGTGCGAAATATTTATACACGTTAAGGGCAGTTTCTTAGCCATGTCCTTTGAATAAGTTCCTTTATGAGTACGCTTCTTCAGCTGCACAAGCAAATTTATCGTCTCCTACAACCTCTTTTATGCGTGTCAAAAATCGCCAGTCAATCTATAGTCTAGCCTCTATGACACGCAGCTCGATAAATCTATTACGGTAGGACAAAATTCAAGTTTCGAACGCAAATTATAACGCATTTAGTAGCAAGTTTTGTCGCGATAAAAAAAAGAGAGATAAAACTTTATCCGCACCAACATGCACACATACAAAATTGAAGACTAATTTTACAATTATATAAATCCTTTAAAACATGCAGCAAATTATATTTATACAACTATACTATGATATTTTAATGTGCAGCAGCGATGCAAATTAGCGAAAACTCAGCGTAACATTTACTCAGAGAGTAAATCGCTAATTTTCAATTCGGACCCATATAGATGTGGTCACGCAGTTAAATGTCAGATTAATATTCACAATACAATAAACGAAATTAAATACAAAAAATAATTAAACATTCATTGGACATATAATTGTAATGGTACTATCGCGGAATTTTGCGCTCTGTCACTTGGCGAACAAAATGCTTTGAACGGTTTTCTAACGTAGTTTTTACTACGCGCCAATCCGGGCCGCCGCACAAAAGTAAGACAGAGAGCATTTCATTGATTGAATAATGAATTGAATTGCATTTGTTTTAGTTGCAATTTGTCATCCGTATCGTGATCGCGACAGCGCTATACGAAAAAGTAAGACAGCGATAATTACATGTCTATGAATGAATTTTTACTACGCCGCTACTGCAAGTGATTATGGCATTATGGGTGACAGAGCGGGTCTTTCCGCGAGTGTACATTTACATAAACATAAAATCAAAGAAGAAAAAAGAAAGATATAAGAGAAGTATTACTGTAAACGATACGATGAATAAATGCGAATAGCTTTTTTGTCTGTTGTAGTTTACTTAAATGCTCGAAGTATCTGGGAATAAACAACACCTTGCTCATTGAAGTAAGCAAAGTCTTCTTATTCAATTCACAAGCAACTATGTATGACATGACAGCGGGCAATGGAGAGAGCTATGCTTGGCGTTTCCCTGCGTGATAATTACTATCTCGAACTCCTTCGTGCTTCGGAAGGCACGTTAAGCCGTTGGTCCCGGTTGCATCTGCAGTCGTTAGCACCCACCAATCCGCACTGGGCCAGCGTGGTGGGTCATGGCCCAATCTTCCTATTCCATCCATAGGGAAGGCCTGTGCCTCAGCAGTGGGGACATGAATAGGCTGATGATGATGATGATGATGATGGGTGGTAGGGAAAAATATGGGAAGATTAAAAAGAGCTTTTTATAAGTCAATTTGAATAAAGTGTAATTTCATTTAATTTCAGTGATGACGTATTGTCACATTACAGCAAACCCGTCTACTTAAGTGATTTACAAAGTTCCAAGCTTGTTTCTAAACTAGGCACATAATTGGCATCTGTTGGGTCAAAGTTGATTTGGCGAAACTATAACTTCAATTTGCTTAATACATTTTCCTAAATTCATTCAGTGCATTATAGACTTCTAACATTTGCGTCATAGAATTACTGGCCGCATCTTTGTTATCCTTCAGTTCAGAATAGTGATGGAAATCATGTGGATTAGTTATTTATTTTATCTACACCCATGCTTATTCCCAACACTGAAACATCTAATGTCCCAGTTACCATAATATCATCCAAACGTAAATGATTTTCATAATAACACTCCTTCCCTTTTTCGATTCCTTCCGTGCAAGGGTTTTTTTTTATTTATTCGTATGGCATTGTCTTGTCACAGGAATCAGAGTTTAAAATCTAAATGTCTTAGCCAATTGGCAGCGTCGTTATCGAGGGAGACCAGGTCCTCCATCGCGCCATCGTATTTGGTAAGGGGACACTCCTGTACGATGTGTTGGATGGTCTGTACGTCGGCACCGCATTTACATCGGGGCGAGTCGATCCAGCCGCATCGATATTTGTAGTGGGCACAGGGACCGTGACCCGTCCGCAGTCTGTTGAGGAGGCACCACTCTCGCCTGGGTAGATCAAAGCCTGCTGCAGTGGCGGACTAAGCCCGTCAGAGGCCCGGGGCGGCAAAGCTGAATGAGGCCCCCAGCTTTAAAAAAATGTACATTCTTATGTTTATTTCGTTAAAACCAGTCTTGTCCAATTTACCATAATTTTGTATCAGATTGTCAACTGCTACAGCCAGAGCGTCATCTGAAGCTTCTAGCATAAACTTTGTTTCAATAATTTGGAAAATATTTTTGATTTATTTAATAGCCCAATTCGAAAATTCTTGTATAAAGCGGTCTATGCATTCATACATTGACCGACGTATTTCTTCTTGAATTGATAATCCAGCATCATGAGCTGATTCACCCGGTATCGTTCTTTTTACCTTCACTTTTCCTGGTTTCTTTAAAGTCTTGTTTAGGATTTGATCAGGGTAACGTGGAGGTATTTGGGGGCCCCCCAAGATCGGAGGCCCGGGCCGCCCCTTCCGCCCCCCTGTTAGTCCGCCATTGGCCTGCTGGCCTCACTCCTGGGGTGAACTTTCAGCAAGTGTTCCTTCCGTCGTTGTCAAGTCGTTGGCAAGGGGTTTATTCATCACAGTCACAACTTGTACTGCTCTATGCATGGTATACCGGTGTGGTATCTGTATGAATTGAAAAAAAAAATAGATCTGTATCATTCACTCGATTTTCCTCAACACAGCGTCGAAACAGCCGTAACTTTTCATGAATAATACGTTCTTAGAACTTGTCATGGTTCCGGAATCTTTTATGAAGAATTGATAATATGGTGATATGGTGGGTGGGTGTTAATAAAATTTTGTAAACAGCTGCTCATAATAGGGATGATGACTATTTTTTTCCGTTTATCAAGTAGATTATCAAAAAGTATTGGACATGTATTTTTTCTTTTTTCACATAATATAAACATTGCAGAGATATATCGATTTGAAAAATCACATGACGTCACGTTTTGGTACATTTTTTGACTTAAAAGTGACGTCACGAGCCCCTACTCCCAAACTTTGACGCGCTATATTCACACTAGGCGAACACACATTCGTGTTTTAATACCCCTCCTTATACAACAGTTGCTTAAACATATAACTATTCAACTCGCAACGCCTTCATTCAGGAATCATAAAATCATATTATGACGTCATAAACCATAAGTAGTTAAATTCAAACGTTATCATTTTGCGACACACAGGGATGTCTAACTCACCCCCGACTTAACTCACAATTATATTCTTCCTTTGTTAAAGTAATACTAAAGTTATAATTGGACCTTCTCTTTGTATTCTAACAATACTCGGAAGTAACGTATGTACAATGTGTACATTGTGGGGCTCAATTCATTTGACATGCATTCCGCTTTTGCGGTGATTAAGTTACATGATTTATTATGGAAGTACCGATTTTGCGGTTGAAATACAAGAGCATCGACGTTGAAAGCGTAAACTAGGAAAATACAATTGTAACTATGATCGTTAAAATTAATTGTGCAACTTATTTAGTTTCCAATAACATTATTCAAATGACAAGAGTTATGCCTGCTAGTATTATTAGGGAAAACATATTTTTTTGCCTTTACAATAGTCAACTTTACGCGTCACTTCGCATAAAACATCGACAGCAAAAAAAAATTCATCGCAAAAATTGAACTAGCTATTATTGTATTATACTCGTACCTGTCTTCAATAACATTCAACCTTCGTTAATAAAGGTGTCAAAGGTTAAATATATTGGGTAGTACCACATCTTACACAACAATTTTATTTATTACGCACGCCATTCCGTTAAGAATTGCCTTTTTTAATTTAAATAAATTCTATGTAATCCGTTTGGTATATTCAATCAATCAAACAAATCATTTATTCGTTGTCATCGGTAACAATAAGTTTTTAAAACTTATGTAAATGTGCCTCCATGACATGCTCAACAGCACAGGAAAATTTGTTATCATTACATTTTAAATTCAATAAAATCATAATCATAAAAGAACCAATACATTAATCTATAAATCAATAAAACAAAATCGAAATATCAGTATCCGTTAAAAATTCATTTACATTATAATAACATTTATCCACTAAAAATTTCATCAGTATTTTTTTAAATTTATTTGAATTATAATATTTAATGCTGGCAGGTTACTTATTATATACTTTAGGAGCCATTTCTACAACACTTTTCTTCATTAGAGCTGTTCATAAAATCATTACTTTATTGAATACACTAGCGGCCGCTCGCGACTTCGTACGCGTAGAGTTAGTTAGAAATAAAGGTTCACTGCTCGTTCCCCGTAGGTGATACCGTGATAATATGTAGCCTATATGCTGACCCGACTTCTTAATAATATTCGTGCTAAAGGACATTGGGCAAAAATGTATGGACGCTGCACCCACGTCCGCCACGGCTTAAACTACATTTGTTTGAAAGGTATTATAGTCATGATCATCTGTGCCAAAGCGCATCAAATTCTATCCCGGGAGTCTTAAGTTATTTTAAGATAAATAGGTATAAGTACTATAACGAAGGAACATTAAGGAAACAAGGGAATTAATTTCGTTAGTTAGTTCGACACTACATAGGGGGCTCAGGTATTATGGGAGTACTTCACAAGGTTCAAGGGTGCCCCCTTATGTTATACTGCAGACTAGAGGAAATCCAAAAATCCCCGCATGGGTTGGGGTTTTTTCAAATATTCTGTTCGTTATAGTAAATTGTCTTCTTTGTAAAGGAGCGCGTCCACAAATCACCCAACCTTGTCCACGCTTCGGAGAAAACATAATTCTAGTTCATCCCTACTAATTGACAAAACCGATTACCGTGTTCTAATGTCCAAAGCGTGTTAGATAAAAACCAATAAAGTGGCAGGGAGCACACAATTACAATGAAGCACGACGTGTCGACTATTTGCAAATGCAAGTCCTTCAACCCCCGTTAACCGTTTTGAGGTGGCTCAGTACTTACTTGTGCACTTGCAAGCGCAGGATGGATCGGCAAGCTTTATCGTATATCTGGTTGTATAGTACGATATGGCATATTATTATGGTTAGTAATAATATAAAATGAAGGTACTATAAAATGAATTTTATTTACCTACATAAATATGCCCATGTGTGACGTCTGTTAAGCTAGCATGGCAAAGTGAGCAGAATCGTTTAAAATAAAGTGCATCAATTAGTGCTTATTTAGTGCTAATTTAGTGCCAAAACCGGAAATTTAATGCTTTCATAGTTTAGCGAAAAATTAGAACACTGCCAGCTTTTAATTAAGCTAGCAGTGTATTCCCTGAAACGCCTATATTAACGCGGTATAGAACTAAAGCAATGTATAGGGAATTTAGTGCTTAATGAGTGCTGGCAGTATCTGATGAAAATTTTGGAAAATAAAAAATATTTTATTTTTTATCAATAAAAACTGCTAGTATGACAGTCTGAGCAAGTGACTGGGTTGAATACATCACTCTGGATCGAAGATCTATGATAATCAACGGTTACTAATTTAGTGCTCAATGAGTGCTGCCAGTATGTGATAAAAAATTAGGAAATTTTATTTTTTAAATTTTTTTATCAATATAAACTGCTAGTACGACAGTCTGAGTAAGTGACCGGGTTGAATACATCACTCTGGATCGAAGATTTATGATAGTCAATGGTTGATAATTTAGTGCTCAATGAGTGCTGCCAGTATGTGATAACAAATAACGAAATTTTATTTTTTTTAAATTTTTATCAATATAAACTGCTAGTATGACAGTCTGAGCAAGTGACTGGGTTGAATACATCGCTCAGAATCGAAGATTTATGATAGTCAACGGTTAATAATTTAGTGCTCATCGAGTGCTGCCAGTATGTGACAAAACATTTGGATTTTTTATTTTTTTATCAAAATAAACTGCTAGTATGACAGTCTGAGCAAGTAACTGGGTTGAATACATCACTACGGATCGAATATGTATGATAATCAACGGTTAATAATTTAATGCTTAATGAGTGCTGGCAGTATGTAATAAAAAAAAATAGAAAAAAACAAAATATTTTATTTTTTAGCAAATGAAACTGCTAGTATGGCAGTATGAGTAAGTCACCGGGTTGAATACATCACTCTGGATCGAAGATCTATGATAATCAACGGTTAATAATTTAGTGCTCAATGAGTGCTAACAGAATGTGATAAAAAATTACGATATTTTATTTTTTTAAATTTCTTATCAATATAAACTGCTAGTATGACAGTCTGAGCAAGTGACCGGGTTGAATACATCACTCTGGATCGAAGATTTATGATAGTCAACGGTTAATAATTTAGTGCTCAATGAGTGCTGCCAGTATGTGATATAACATTTGGATTTTTTTATTTTTTATTAATAAAAACTGCTAGTTTGACATTCTGAGCAAGTGATCAGGTTGAATACATCACTCTTGATCGAAGATTTATGATAGTCAACGGTTAATAATTTAGTTCTTAATGAGTGCTGCCAGTATGTGATAAAAAATAACGAAATTTTAATTTTTTATCAATATAAACTGCTAGTATGACAGTCTGAGCAAGTGACAGGGTTGAATACATCACTCTATACAGAGCACTCATTGAGCACTAAATTATTAACCGTTGATTATCATAGATCTTCGATCCAGAGTGATGTATTCAACCCTGTCACTTGCTCAGACTGTCATACTAGCAGTTTATATTGATAAAAATTTTAAAAAATTAAAATTTAGTTATTTTTATCACATACTGGCAGCACTCATTGAGCACTAAATTATTAACCGTTGACTATCATAAATCTTCGATCCAGAGTGATGTATTCAACCCTGTCACTTGCTCTGACTGTCAAACTAGCAGTTTTTATTAATAAAAAATAAAAAAATCCGAATGTTTTATCACATGCTGGCAGCACTCATTGAGCACTAAATTATTAACCGTTGATTATCATAGATCTTCGATCCAGAGTGATGTATTCAACCAGGTGACTTGCTCAGACTGCCATACTAGCAGTTTCATTTGCTAAAAAATAAAATATTTTGTTTTTTTCTAATTTTTTTTATCACATACTGCCAGCACTCATTGAGCACTAAATTATTAACCGTTGATTATCATAGATCTTCGATCCAGAGTGATGTATTCAACCCTGTCACTTGCTCAGACAGTCATACTAGCAGTTTATATTGATAAAAATTTTAAAAAATTAAAATTTAGTTATTTTTATCACATACTGGCAGCACTCATTGAGCACTAAATTATTAACCGTTGACTATCATAAATCTTCGATCCAGAGTGATGTATTCAACCCTGTCACTTGCTCTGACTGTCAAACTAGCAGTTTTTATTAATAAAAAATAAAAAAATCCGAATGTTTTATCACATGCTGGCAGCACTCATTGAGCACTAAATTATTAACCGTTGATTATCATAGATCTTCGATCCAGAGTGATGTATTCAACCAGGTGACTTGCTCAGACTGCCATACTAGCAGTTTCATTTGCTAAAAAATAAAATATTTTGTTTTTTTCTAATTTTTTTTATCACATACTGCCAGCACTCATTGAGCATTAAATTATTAACCGTTGATTATCATATATATTCGATCCGGAGTGATGTATTCAACCCGGTTACTTGCTCAGACTGTCATACTAGCAGTTTATATTGATAAAAATTTAAAAAAATAAAATTTTGTTATTTTTTATCACATACTGGCAGCACTCATTGAGCACTAAATTATTAACCGTTGATTATCATAAATCTTCGATCCAGAGTGATGTATTCAACCCTGTCACTTGCTCAGACTGTCAAACTAGCAGTTTTTATTAATAAAAAATAAAAAAATCCAAATGTTTTATCACATACTAGCAGCACTCATTAAGCACTAAATTATTAACCGTTAATTATCATAGATCTTCGATCCAGAGTGATGTATTCAACCCTGTCACTTGCTCAGACTGTCAAACTAGCAGTTTTTATTAATAAAAAATAAAAAAATCCAAATGTTTTATCACATACTAGCAGCACTCATTGAGCACTAAATTATTAACCGTTGATTATCATAGATCTTCGATCCAGAGTGATGTATTCAACCAGGTGACTTGCTCAGACTGCCATACTAGCAGTTTCATTTGCTAAAAAATAAAATATTTTGTTTTTTTCTAATTTTTTTATCACATACTGCCAGCACTCATTGAGCACTAAATTATTAACCGTTAATTATCATAGATCTTCGATCCAGAGTGATGTATTCAACCCTGTCACTTGCTCAGACTGTCAAACTAGCAGTTTTTATTAATAAAAAATAGAAAAATCCAAATGTTTTATCACATACTAGCAGCACTCATTGAGCACTAAATTATTAACCGTTGACTATCATAAATATTCGATCCAGAGTGATGTATTCAACCCTGTCACTTGCTCAGACTGTCATACTAGCACTTTATATTGATAAAAAATTTAAAAAATTAAAATTACGTTATTTTTTATCACATACTGGCAGCACTCATTGAGCACTAAATTATTAACCGTTGATTATCATAGATCTTCGATCCAGAGTGATGTATTCAACCCTGTCACTTGCTCAGACTGTCAAACTAGCAGTTTTTATTGATAGAAAATAAAATATTTTTTATTTTCCAAAATTTTCATCAGATACTGCCAGCACTAATTAAGCACTAAATTCCCTATGCATTGCTTTAGTTCTATACCGCGTTAATATAGGCGTTTCAGGGAATACACTGCTAGCTTAATTAAAAGCTGGCATTGTTCTAATTTTTCGCTAAACTATGAGAGCATTAAATTTCCGGTTTTGGCACTAAATTAGCACTAAATAAGCACTAATTGATGCACTTTATTTTAAACGATTCTGCTCACTTTGCCATGCTAGCTTAACAGACGTCCATGTGTGCTATCTTTTGACTACCAGGATATTTTGTACGGTGTCATATCTTTTGATTCCCAGGATATATTTTTTCGATGTCATAATAAAAAAGGCTAGTTTTTCATAGATCTATCGATTCATACTAATTACATTGTTGGCGGAGCTGGGTGTGTTTTGCCCATTGTCCTTTGAAGTAAATCCATCCAGTACTTTTTGAGTTTAACACGGACATACATAAGATAAACAGACAGATATTCTAAAAACTATGTTTTTGGCTTTGGTGTCGATTGTAGGTCACACCCTCAAGTATTCATTTAAAAAAGTATTCAATTTACAGTTTTGACTTTCCTACCATTTTATTATATGTGTATGTATAGATAAGACATAACTTCCACTTCTAAAATCAATTTAATAACAACTGAGTTATTTTTTGTAGAAAGAAGAAAATAATGAATAGGAAAATCTAATCTTCCGATAGTCAAATGTTTTCTTCAATCACTAATCCGTTGCGTATCTAACCTTTAAATCCTTGTTTTGTTATTTGACAGGCCGACCTTTCAGAAAGAGGTCAGTGGGTGCCGGGACTGGAGGGTTAATATCTGACTTAAATAATGTTGAATGCCACGGTCGACCGTTATAATGAAAGTAAAATCTAACGTAATAAAAAAAGACATTTTGTTATAAAAAAAAATATTTAGGTACAATTAAACCCAATTATTAAATGTGTTTTGGTTAACAAACACTTAAACATCTGTACGGTATTATACACTCACCGCAAGAGTTAAAGCAACATGAACTTGAAATCTAAAGAAAATATAACTAGAAAAAAATCCACGCGGACCAGGCAGCAGACGGGACTCGAACGCGCACCCTTCGCAATCCGGGCGAATGCACTGACCAATTATGCTACCGCGGCCCTCACGGACCGCGTCGAAATTCTTCTAGCCATTCTTAAGCTGCAAGGCAAAACGAAAGAGCGAACTGAAAGCGGGCTCGCTGATGCGCTGCTGTCAATTTCGTACTCGTAGCAGCTCCGTGAGCCGCTATCTTTTTCTTCTTCAGTCTTCTTCTAACTATAAAGATGCTCACGGTGCATCTACGAACTGCCTGAATCTGCTGTTGCAACTCAACAGCGTTAGAGAAACGATTTCTCAAAGAGTTCGACAGAATGAACCGGTCGTGTCTTTCTGAAGTGCAGCGACGTCTACCGAAACCATGTCTCCATATATAGCCACCAGTCTCCATGAAGCGTTGTTATACTCTTCGAACGGAAAAACGGTGCCTGATTGCAGCAGTGCAACCACTTGGGCGGCTTCATCAGCTATGGTATCCATCTTCGAGGTGATTTTTCTTCAGTAAAATATGTGTGTGTGTGTGTCAGAAAGAAGACATCATTTTATTTTTAATAATAACTAGAACTGCATTCACATATTTTTTTTAAATCGCCTGCTACAACTGGTAATCAAACTCGTGAAATTCGAAAAAAAAAACATGAAGTATTTTATGATAACCGTCGAAAGGGTTAATCTATGATTATTTTTTTTTAATTTTTTTTTTAAGGAATTTTTTTTCTAGATAACATAGTTTTTTAAATATTATAGGTTGCCCTGTATACGAGTAATGCGTGCGTTGCTCCAATCCCCTATACCCGCCCGCATATGCACCGCCTAACCTAATGTTAGGTTAGGTTAGGTTAGGCACGAACTTTATTTATTTATTGACGTTTCGCAGCCATTTCAGGTCTGCGTCGTCAGAATAATGTTTTTTTATTTACTATGTCGAGCTACCTTCGAAAGACTTTTATTGGGCGTTCGGATATTTAATTGGAAGATTTTTAAAGCGGCGGCGTTTGTGGCTGTGGCGTGTGGCCCGTGTGCGGCGACACTTAGGCTCTTTCGATGAGTATACTAATTCTCGTAAGTACCATACAAACCGAGATCGTAAAATCTGAGGTGAACCAATCGCATTCCACTTAAAATATAACTCGTCTAAAACTTACGGTTCGCAAATTACTTTCCCGTACAAATTCGATAAAGATTAAATTGCGAATCACAATTTAATTAACTCACTTTGCGTCTCGTACGCGCGTCAAAAGCTAATTTCAAATTGAGAGGAAAAACAAGAGGAGGTTGTTACGAGGAGGTGCATAATTTATAATTTGACCGAGCGTTTTGGGAAATCGGTCTGAGCGTGTATATGCCTCTAATTACATTTAGATTAGTATAACCCTGCCTACGACTCTTTTCACTTTGTCATGATTTGAGACAGTTTTGGGTATAGCGGCTTATTAACTCAAATTGAGCGCCCACACAGAGGAACATTAAAGAAGATTATCTTACTTTTCAGGTAAGTACTTAATGAGGAGCTTGATAGCGCAAGTGGTTAGCGCGTTCGGCTGCGATCGTTGAAGTTAAGCAACTTTCGCAGTGGTCGGTTATTGGATGGGTGACCAAAAATTTACGAAGAAGGAAGGAAGGCACGTTTAGCCGTTGGTCCCAACTGCATCTGCAGTCGTTAGCACCCGCGAATCCGCACTGGGCTCGCGTGGTGGGTCATGCCCCAATCTCCCTATTCCATCCATAGGGAAGGCCTGTACCCCAGCAGTGGGGACATTAATAGGCCGATGATGAAGTACTTAATATTATTGTATAGTGTTTCCAGGGATTTCAAAGCTCACGCAGAAGAATCCCTAAACGGGGATCCCGCGGTTTCGCAATAAGCAGCTTAGAGGGTATTCGCAGGGTTTTTTAGCGGATATTATGCTGTAAACTTAGATTAAAACAAAAAGGGTAGATACGGTACGCTCATACTTGCATCAAACAAAAACTGATCCCACGGCAGCGACGGCGAGATCCGCGTCACTGCATTACCGACCCGAACGAAACAGCACGTTAAGTTTCAACGGCAGCGCGAACGAGACGGCGAGGTCCGCGTCACTGCATTACCGACCAGTCACGCGACCAGTACTCGACGTCACTACCGAATAAGATTCAAAACAAACAGCAATTTTTATGAAAAAATATATTTTATAGTACTTACGAATGAAAAGTGATGCCGTGGGTTTTATTTTTAGTTCTTGAGCAATCTGAGCACTTATAAAAACATACTTAGGCATTGTTTTATCGTATAAACACAAAATATTATCAATATTTCTTTTTGGCGTTCACATGTACGTCGTTTGCATGTCAAGTTGTGACTAACGCGATTAGGGTCGTGGACCACAATTTGTGCGGATCACTTTTGTGAGGCTAGTGCCGTATCTACCCTTTTTGTTTCAATCTAAGGCTGTAAAGCGCCCGTAAGAGTGACGGGGTCCTCAGTGGGTAGCCACTGCGGGGGCTCGTAAGAGTTACGGGAGCCAAGTGTGAGGTCCGTTCGGCGGCGTGCCTCTTAAAGGCGCCTCTGTAAACAGAGGTTTTGCCTGCGTCACAAAATAAAAAGGAATTTTAAAGCTCCACATAATTAGTTTTCAAGGATAATTATGGTGGACAAAAGCAACATTGCTTGAACGCCACTTTAGTAACTTTACAGAGCGGAGATCAAAGTTTTTTTTTCTGTAACATGCCGAACTACTTGAGCCAAATAAAATAACCAAGTATTGAGTAGTCGGTTATATAATAATATAAATAACAATTTGAATATTTATCCAATTAACGTATCTAAATGTAAACAGATATCTTCTCGCCGACACGCCGCACTTAACGATATCATACGCCGGTCCCTTGCCACCGTCAACGTGCCAAGTCTACTTGAGCCAACTGGTATTGCAAGAGACGATGGCAAGAGACCGGACGGTATGAGTTTGATTCCATGGAAGATGGGTCGGGTGCTAGTATGGGATGCAACCTGTTCAGACACGCTGGCCCCTTCCCATCTACATGAAACCAACAACAGAGCTGGTGCGGCTTGTGAAGCGGCTGAAAAAGTTAAGGCAGGCACATACAGGGGCCTAGGCTCCGAATATGATTTTGTCCCATTCGGTGTCGAGACCCTTGGTCCGTGGGGTCCTAGCGCTATAAGGCTTTTTAAGGAAATAGCGAAAAGATTAGTCGACATCACAGGAGACCGAAGAGCTGGCAGCTACCTCGGACAAAGAATTAGTCTAGCTATCCAAAGGGGGAACGCTGCCAGTATCTTCGGAACCTTGCCTAAATTGCCTTTTAATAATGTATTTTAGTTATTATATTTTATTTTTTAAGGTTTTTAGTTTTAGGTTCATTGTTATAGTATATTTTTTGTTTTAATTATTCTTAAATTTATTCATATTGCACCATATTGTTGTAAATTAAACAGATATTAACATCTTGGCTACGTACATTAAGTTATAATGACACGGAAGATTTATTATCTGCAATAAAAGCATAATCAAAGGGGATTAACATCTTAATAAGTGGATAATCTAATACATTCTAAAATACCTTAATTAGTTGACTGTACTTAAAACATAAACATTCGGAAAAATAAACTTACCACTACATCAACAATGCACATTAACATACACAACACACCCATATACATACACACAAACACACACAATTACATACACACAAACACACACACATATATATATATATATATATATATATACATTGATGGTTTCTATTTTGTTATTAGATATGTATTTACCGTTCAAGATGTAGGTAATTACCTACATCTTACCTGTAGACTATTTTATTAAGGGAAAGAAAAAAAATGTTTATTACCAATTTCTTTTATTAACGTTTTCATTATAGCGGCAAAAATTTCATCCCCATCATCTTGATGCGTGGCTATCCACAACCGTGCGTTTTTGTCGAAATTTTTTACCACGTACGACAAAACTGTGGAATACGTTGCCGCCAGCAGTGTTTCCGGACCGATACGACCCAAAAACCTTCAAAAAAAGAGCGTACTCCTTCCTTAAAGGCCGGCATCGCATTTGTGATACTCCTGGTGTTGCAAGTGTCCATGGGCGAACGGTGATCACTTACCATCAGGTGAGCCGTCTGCTCGTATGCCCCTATAACATAAAAAAAAGATATCGATTAAATTATTCACACGAGATTGTATTGATAACAAGTCGGAAGGCGCCGGTATCTGCAATACAGTTTTTTAAACTAGTGCAGATATCAGCCCTACAACCTTATACCTATGGTTAATATTACAACACTGCTAATATGTAAACTAAATGTATAACAATTTAAAAGAAATAAATGTTTTATTTATTTATATACGCGGTTTCATGGCGTCGCCTACTCAGAGGTCCAGGGTTCGATTCCCGGTGGGGGCAGATGTTTGTGTGATAAATACGAGAATTTACTCCAGTCCAGTACTATATAAATATACTTACATATGTACTGTAGGTATATGTATTCTATCCGTTACCCTAGTATCCCATAACACAAGCCTTTTAGTGCTTACTAGGCTAATTGGTGTGAGTGTTGGAAATATTTATTTATTTATTTAAGTATGAATAGAAACACATGGGTCATTGGATGATCATTTGTGAACCGCACAACATTAGCGTTTTACACTCGGCTACTATACCAGCTTGAGTTATTTGGCACAATTTAAGTTTCCACGTCACGTCGCGCTGTCAAAATTCTCATACGTTTTGATCGCGTTATTACGTGCGTCGTGCAAAACAAATGAGACGGCCCTGCAACGATGTACAGAGCTACCTACTGGAAGTGGCTCCTGTTGGCTTACTTAAGCCAGAAACATATTAACGTGTCGTGTCGTGTCGTGGCGCGCCAGAAGCACATCGGTTTCATACATTTACTATGGTTAGAGACTTATTTACGTATCGTGTCGTGTCGACGCTTTAACCTCTCTATCTCTCTCTAACCCGTAATAGTCGATGCGCCACGTCACGCCACGACACGTTAATATGTTTCTGGCTTTAAAGAGCGGAGGCGAGCTGATTGACATTTGAGAAATAGGTATTTGAAAAGCTATTGCTGTCAGGTATTGGCCAAAACCGTGCGATAGGGACAACAGTATTAAACGCTAAAAATTGCGTATAAAAACTGCAAAATTCGAGGTTCGGCTCTCGACGATTTCCTCCTCGAAAATTAGATATATGTAATCGAAAATTTTCACAGAGAATAAAGAGTAGTTATACTATGCCTCTATGTTTTGCTTTCTTTTTGTAAATGCTTCTTAAATCGCCACACTAGACGTCTTTAGTGGTGATAAAAAATTGTTTATTTTTTGCCTTTTTCGAGGGATTCTAGTTTCTTTGAAACAGAAGTTATCGAAAAAAGGAAGACGTAGGAGCATAGAATGAGTAAATAGTTATTTATTATACAAGAGTGGAAAGTTCCTTTTTAACCGCGTGCTCGATTTGGATGACCGAGCAAGCGAAGGATTCTAAAGTTGAATCACGAGCGCAGCGAGTGATTCTAAATTAGAATCCTGAGCGTCAGCGAGGGAAACAAACGAGCACAAGGTGAAAAATCTTTCCACTCGAGTGCAATACGTAACTTTTCATCCCACCTCAGCGAGGAAATGACAAAATGAAAAAGAAAACAATTTATAATGACAAAATATTTAAGCAATAAAACGTGAAAAACTAGAATGGCGCGAAGCACGCAAATAAAACAAAGAAACCAAGAAGGTTCCAAATTTAAATTTTTTCACAATTTAAAAAGTTCTAATCATAAATTTGGCACCATAGAGGTTACATTAAATAGGTTTAATGACGTTTTGAATTTACAATTATATTGAGTACTCATTATATGTGATGATCTAAATTCAAATCTACTTTGCCGCTCAAGCGAATAAAATAGAATTTTCCAGCCAGATTTCGAAGCGCAAAATTACACTTTCCGAGGTGGTGGGATGAAAATTATATTTTATGAATGAAAATCAATTCTTTAGTGATCAAAATCAAGGTGGAATCAGTCGAGATAGTTTGTATGGAAAAAAACTGCCCGCCTCCCCTCTTAAGAGCCCTTTCACATATTTTCGAAGAAACCGTAATTTTTGAGCGCCTCATTTAAAAAAAAAAATTAGAAAAAATTTTGACTACTTCCAATAGAAGTAAACAGTAGATTTATTCTTCTTATTGTAAGTTAATGCAGAATATTTGCAAATACTATTTTCCTTTTCTTGTAGTGATCATTCTACTGCAGCTAGTTTACGGAAAAAACGATAATATGCACAACTTCAAACGCCTCAATCTCTCAATAATGTTTCATAAATTAGATCAAATTAATTACTACGACTTCAGAAATATGTTTTTATTGTAACATAATGTATTGGAATTTTGATTTTCCATCTCATTAATTATCAAAAAAAACATCTAACCTCCGTGAGTTTTCCCAAAATATAATGCAGAAGTGAGCAACGACGATTTGTAGCGTGTGGCGGCCACCGGCGTACCGTGTGTGGCGAGTCCATATAAAATGTATGAAAAGTTCAAGAAATATGCCGGTGGGGGCGTTTTGTGGTTGTGGTCGGTGGCCCGTGTGCGGCGACACTTAATGCTTCCGCAAAACAAACAGCGAACAAAAGCATATAAAACGCAGAATTCTTTTTTGCACTGTGTTAACACACCTGAACGCATATCGTCTGACATTTGAACGCTTCACCATACTCAGCTCGCTTGATAAACAGTTGAGACAAGTTACTTCATCATCATCATTTCAGGCTATTAATGTCGCCACTGCTGGGGCACATGTCTTTCCTATGGATGGAATAGGGAGACTAGGCCATGACCCACCACGCGGGCTAAGTGCAGATTGGTGGGTGCTAACGACTGCAGATGCAGCTGGGACCAACGGCTTAACAAGTCTCAATCCAGGTCATAACCTATGAGTCTACTAAATTCCTATAATTCTGTTGAGTGGATTTTGCGTGATTGAGTAACAAATATGCAAACTTTAATATTTATAATAATTTGGTTGGATAACAATTAGTTTAAAAATGTTTATTAGAAAAAAAAATAGTCGGTTCAAGTTTCAGGCAGGATGACAGGAGAGACCAATCTGTCGGAATGAAACATTTTCTTTAGAATAATACTTAACAGTTGTTGGAGAAAAAACTTTTACGTGCTCTGTTAAACCTGTTCTTACTGTATCAGCCTTAGGCAAAGATAAAGAATATTTAAATAAAAAAATGGATGCGTGTAACTTATGTACGCGCGTGAGAAGTTATACTTCTTTAGCATCATTAAAAATATTTTTTAATTGCATGCAAATAATTAATAATTACAATAAAATAATAAAAGGACTGGAAAAGGATAGTTAACACAGTCAATTAAGTTCAGTTTTAATTTGAAAAATTAAATAAATATTCAAAATATTCAATTAAAATCACTACTGAATTTAAGTTATTAGTCCATATGTAATTAGCACTTGTAAGTAACTAAAACACGTTGTGTCTATATAGAAACTAGAAACATGTGGATAAATATTATAAATATGAAAACAGTGATCAGAGGCGACGAGCGTGCCAACATTGTTTTTGACAACGCGATCATCTTATGGAGCTCCGTGGATCGTTCAAAATACCTTTCGAACAGATGTCTAATAATGGTGGATTATTAACCACTAAGTGGTTAATAATCCACTATTATTAGACACTAACATTCATAACGCGCCCGCGGCCAACTTCATGGTGTTACTATTGTGTTACAGTGATGCGCGCGCATCTCGAAATTTCACTCACATGATTTCTTCATAACGCGCCCGCGGCCAACTTCATGCTGTTACTTTTGGGTTACAGTGATGCGCGCGCATCTAAAAATTTCACTCTTATCATTTTTTCATAACGCGCCTAAAGAAGTATAACTTCAATAATCTTGGTATTACCTAGTAAGTATTAGTAAGTAATGTTTTGTTTGCAGTAAAATAATTAATTTGATGTACAAAGTATTTAATTGCTGTAAATAACTTGATGGGTACTAAGTTATATGCTGTGTATTTAAAAATATCCTTTTTTTAAATTATTATCAATTTATATTTGATCAGAATGCAAAGATCATAATATCAAAGGACTTTAAACATTAAAATTTCCAGCGACGACGAATTTCAAAATCAAACGAGGCCGTTTAATAATAGATTTAGATACAAACCACTAAGTGGTTAATAATCCACCATTATTAGACACTAACATTCATAACTCGCCCGCGGCCAACTTCATGGTGTTACTATTGTGTTACAGTGATGCGCGCGCATCTCGAAATTTCACTCACATGATTTTTTCATAACGCGCCCGCGGCCAACTTCATGCTGTTACTTTTGGGTTACAGTGATGCGCGCGCATCTAAAAATTTCACTCTCATCATTTTTTCATAACGCGCCTAAAGAAGTATAACTTCAATAATCTTGGTATTACCTAGTAAGTAAGAATGATATATTCGTATAACTAGAAGGCTTTTTAATTTTTACCACAGATTTCGTTGTGAATGAAGTCTGTTTTGAAGTAACTTCCAGCGTACACTGTTCTATGAAACCAGGTGTGTGCGTAAACTTAGCTCTTTTCTCTCACGTAGAAGTGACTGCCTCGCCCTGAATTGTAAGTGGCGGGCTATCGCGGATGGATATGAAATATTTTCATTCACATACTAGTTTCACGATAGCTTACGTGGGATTTGAGAGTGATTCGGTTCGGATGGTTCATGATGTCTATGATGGATTCATTGCACAGGCCTGGGTGATTTTGTTGTGTTTTGATTTATAGGTATGGAATGCGATGTTTGTTTTGTACGGTATTTCTTTATGTTTTGACGTTTAATAAATTTTTCCTGGGCCCGTCTATTGAGGGCAGTTACCAATTAAAAAGAGTAGAATTAAAATAATCAGTATAAACGAGTATTGAATTATAATACAAATCATAGAACCATGAAAATATTCATGGTTTCAAGTCTTATATAAATATAGCTAATGGAGTTACAACAAAAACATAATGTGCACTATATACTAATAATATACAAAATAGTTGCGTTATGGTTTCAATTATTTTTTTTTTGACACACCTTGAAAATGCAGCTATTTTAGATCAAACTAAAAAAACTATTCGTAAATATATTGTTAGCTCAGTTACTTACAACGATTCATAACAACAGCCTTTCAGTTGAATACATTATTATCAGAAGCTTATATAATTTAAGGCGTAGCACATATCAGGAGAGGCGCGGTGAAGATACTACGCGCGGTGACTCCGAGCGTGCCCAAGAGCCATGGAGCGGCGCGCGGCGACTTTGAGGGTGGCCTGTCAGAACCATGGAACGGCGCGCGGCGACTTTGAGGGTGGCCTACCTAGATCCATGGAACGGCGCGCGGCGAATTTAAGGGTGGCCTGCCTAGAGCCATGGAACGGCGCGCGGCGACTTTGAGGGTGGCCTGCCTAGAGCCATGGAACGGCGCGCGGCGAATTTGAGGGTGGCCTGCCTAGAGCCATGGAACGGCGCGCGGCGACTTTGAGGGTGGCCTGCCTAGAGCCATGGAACGGCACGCGGCGAATTTGAGGGTGGCCTGCCTAGAGCCATGGAACGGCGCGCGGCGACTTTGAGGGTGGCCTGCCCAGAGCCATGGAGCGGCGCGCGGCGACTTGAGGGTGGCCTGTCTAGAGCCATGGCGCGGCGATTTCGAGCGCTACGCGCTGCTTGCTCTTTTCCATGTTGGTCATGAATTATATGATACAGAAATTAGGCATTAACCTTCATTGTGAACTTATCAGTACGTTCGCTGCGCCTCTCCTGGTGTGCACTGCACCTGTGTTTAGCTTTCGCCCGAGTCGAGTATGAGAGACAAAACTGAATACTTCAATTTGACCAGTAATTTTGAAGTTCGACTTCTATTATTGAGAGCATTGACGTCACACATAATGAACTTTTTGCATCCATCACTAATACTAACTCTACTAAACTTTTGAATCGATTCAAGCAATAAATTTAATGAATCGCCGTCATTGTGTTATCTGGCAGACAAATAGTTTCAAATTGCTGTTAGCAACAAACCAGTTGGAGCAATCTATTAATGTGTCAACGGTTTTGTATCTAAATCTATTATTAAACGGCCTCGTTTGATTTTGAAATTCGTCGTCGCTGGAAATTTTAATGTTTAAAGTCCTTTGATATTATGATCTTTGCATTCTGATCAAATATAAATTGATAATAATTTAAAAAAAGGATATTTTTAAATGCACAGCATGTAACTTATTACCCATCAAGTTATTTACAGCAATTAAATACTTTTTACATCAAAATAATTATTTTACTGCAAACAAAACATTTGTTGAACAAAACTAGTGCTGAAAATAATTCAAAAAATTGTACAGAAATATGATTTTCATATCAAATATACTGATTGCACAGCAAATATACTGATTGCACAGCAAATATACCGATTGCAGAGAAAATTAACCAGGGCTTTCACGCAAAATACTCACACTCATAATAAAACAACTATTTTTTTTATACTTACAGGTTTCCCATTAAGCATTTTAAAACTTGCTCAACATTGGGACACTTTTGATGGTTATAAAAATAAAGCGAGTGTGCTTATGACCACACGACTGAAGTGAAACTTCTTTAGCTGCAATGATTTGAAAATCATAAACTTAACCTGAAGATTTGTTGATAGAAAAAAAAACTGTGTCCGTTATCACTCACCAATCCGCGCTGGGTCCGTTATCACTCACCAATCCGCACTGGGTCCGTTATCACCCACCAATCCGCGCTAGGTCCGTTATCATCCACCAATCCGCACTGGGTCCGTTATCACCCACCAACCCGCGCTGGGTCCATTATCACCCACCAATCCGCGCTGGGTCCGTTATCACTCACCAATCCGCACTGGGTCCGTTATCACCCACCAATCCGCACTGGGTCCGTTATCACCCACCAATCCGCGCTGGGTCGGTTATCACTCACCAATCCGCACTTGGTCCGTTATCACCCACCAATCCGCGCTGGGTCCGTTATCATCCACCAATCCGCACTGCAATAGGTAAACTGCTGAATGAGTTAAAAATATGGCAGCTTTGTTTAAAAAAATATATGTAATATATTTGTTGTGAGGTGGTTATTATTAGCTATGCATTCTTAAAAAAGCTTTAGTTTTAAATAAATGGCGATGCATCACGAACTTAAATTGATACTTATTATTTATTACTAATAAAACAACAATATTTTGAGGTGACCATTTTGCTGTGCAATAAGTATTTTTGCTTACGATTGGGAATTATTTTTTATATAAAATGTCATTTTTTTGATTTGCAGTTCCTAAATACTATCCTTTAAAAAGTATCATTTAAGTTTTGAATGTTTAAAAGTTTTCAATCTAAGTTAAGTACCTAGGCTACTTTAAAACGATCCGTTTTACGAGCAGCCATCAGTATATTATACGTTAGACCGCTACTTATTTCCAAGCGCTTACATTTTTGATGAAGAGCCTCAGTAGGAGGCTATGGAAAACACCTCAACATCTCACGCTGCGGATCTCATCGATCACTGAATACGTCAATCAATTTGGGAAAACTTTCATTTGACTCCGTAGTGACCGCTCAAATAAGCAACGAAGTCAATTTATTCCCATACCGTTGGCTAGTGTGGCTCAATAATTTAGCTGGTAATACGTTTGGGAGTGAAGCCTCTATATATTATTCAGATGGGAGTCCGAACTCGCGAGAACGGTCTAATGCATCCGAGAATGTACTCTAATTTCGGTGGAGTCACAGTCCGGTTTGATTGATTGGTTCCATAAAACTTGCACGAGCTTTGCAGTTGATTGCTACTTAATTTTTCATCCTTAAGAAGATTCCTTGTTATAGATCCATCAATGCCTTTGGATTTAGTCATAGACAACCAGTAAAGCAACGAAGATCAGCAGATTATTAATATGTAAAATGCTAAAAAAGAGCTTAGCAATATCTGCTGAAGGATGCGTGTATCACTGAGGCTTTCAAAATTTGTTGTTAAAGAATATGAAATAATTCCTTTTAAGTATAATGCGATTCAACTAAGAATAGGACCGACTGGGCGCCATATTTTGACGTCATAGCTGTCAATTCAAACCAAATAGGTAGAGTGAGCAAAAAAAAGTTTCTATTTAATAAAACTTATTTACTTAGATTAAGTGAGAAAAAACATCAGTTTTTATTATGAAATTAATTTACTAAGATTGAGAGAAAAACAACCGATTTTTAATAATATTTCTTTACTAAGATAGTGTGAGAAAAAACATTAATCAGAATGTAGCTCTTCAATTTTTTTTATTTTTTTTTATAGATAGGTCCGTCAAATGACTCCACCCCACCTGATGTTAAGTGAAGGTGAAGTCCAGACGCGAAGATAGCTGAAACAGCAGTTCTACCTGCCACACCAGCCATCCTCACCCTGCCGGCCTGCATGTTGCTTCTTCACGCCTCTTTTAAAGAATCCCAGGTTGTAAGAAGGAGGGAACACGTGAGCGGGCAGAGCATTCCATTTACGGATAGTGCGACAAAGAAATGAGTCACCAAATTTCTTTGTACGCGTTGGAATTGTAGCCACAGTAAGATGGTGACAACGTAGGCCAGCGCGCGTGGTCCTCTGAAGGAAAGGGGAAGGTGGGATAAGAGAGAATAACTCCTCAGAACACTCGAACAATTGCGCTTATCTCTGCATTACCGCCGGAGTAGTTATAAATAATCATGCAGGACACATACGAACATGCATCCTTTAAGTAAACGATAGTATTAAAATACATAGCCAAAGCTAAATAAATGAAAAAAAATATCAACCAATATTTGTTACTGTTTGTTTAAAAATGTTTGATTTTTATTCTAGAATTAGCTGAGCGCTAAAAAAGTGTTCCGAGATTTTTTTGCAAACTGTACTTTTCAAGCGACATTTGACAGATGGAGGTCATTGGCTTTCCTATTCTTATTTGAATCGCATTATATATTACAAAATCATTCTAAGATTCAACTTCCTAATACTGCCTTTACCTGCGTTTCTAGTATAATAGCATTGAATAAAGGGTACTTCATTCTTATAGACCTACAGAGTATCTATTACTACTCGTATAAGGGTATCATTTAATAAAATTTAAAGAGGCTCCCAATTTGTTGGGAATCTGGGCGGTGTGCCGCCAACAACAAGTTACATTATCTGTGTTTCGCCGAAACAAAGCGCTTGGTCAATGAGCTTTAAAAATGCGTTTGAAACGGGATTCTTTAGTGGGGAGCAGTATTAACCCTCTTTTAGGTTCAAATTTCACAAAAGACAGCAAGGTATTAACAGTAACGAAGCTCGGTTGAATGGTCACGGTACAAAT
Source organism: Chilo suppressalis (assembly GCA_902850365.2). Classification (NCBI taxonomy): domain Eukaryota; kingdom Metazoa; phylum Arthropoda; class Insecta; order Lepidoptera; family Crambidae; genus Chilo; species Chilo suppressalis. The sequence goes on from OU963894.1 coordinate 4,612,031, forward strand.
GAAAAGCTTTTGTGTCCGTAAAAAATATAATTATATTATTTTCATGCTTTGAATTAGATCCAATGGAAATAGTATATTTTGTCTTTCACAACGAATATTGCATACGGTAGTGAAAACTTTGCCCTAAACACGTTTTTATTTAGTTTTTTAATAATTAGGCTAATTAAACTTTTTTTTCACCATTCTGGTTTCGTTTCCAAATCTTTCGCCATCACAGCTATACGTCTTTGGAATGCTTTGCCACTGAATATTGGCAGTGCACGTAATAAGTTACAATTCAAAAAACTAGTGCGTGCTCACTATCTGTCAACCTAATTTTCCTCTTAATCTGTAGTCATCTACATATCATCATATTTATTTTATTTTTTTACTTATTTAGTGTATGTATGTTTATTTATGTATTTATTTATAAACTTATATATATTTATGAAAATATTTGTGTATCAGTATATGTGTAGGTATAATATGTATTTTATATTTATTGTTGTTATAGAATAATTGGGTATAGAAGATAGTTTTTTATGATCCACACCAAGTGGCTCATATTCTATCGCCATTACATTTCATCTCCTACACCTTTACTGGTTGATTGGTAGAGAATGTCTATGGCATTAAGTCCGCCATTTACTGTTTTTATGGTGATAAAGAATAAATAAATAAATTAGACTTTGCCCACAAAAATATTTAATTTTGTTGTTTTTATGTTAAGCGGGTGGCATGCAAGCATGTGGCCTGATAGTAAGCGGCCACCATAGACTTTAGACCAGTGTTTCCTAACCTTTCCCATACTGCTACCACTGTAACCTATTAGGAAAACAGATTTTACTCCGACTTTAAAATGTTATCATCAGTCCAAGAAATTCCTAATTTGGCCGCTACATCTTCGTCTCTAATAATGTCATGATCAGGAGACAATCTCGCCCCGCTTCCCACACTCGGCACCCCGCGGGCTCGCTAGCAAGAAGGAGCTCATGCTCTATTTAGTAGTATTATTATATAGTATTTTCTTATTATTTAGATTTGAGCAAATAATTAGGTTTTTTGTTACCCCCGAATTATGGCTGATTTACCCACGGAGGGGTAATTACCCCCAGGTTCGGAACCCAGGCTTTAGACTCTTGCGATACCAAAAATATCATGTAACGTACCTCAGGGACTTTCCTTTATTTTCGTGTTCATAGATTCCATTTCACACATTTTGTCATCTGTTAGCATGGTTATTTAATATATATTTCTACAGTTTTCTTTCTTATCTTTCATTATTAATTCCTGGAAAAAGAACAATTTCAAAAATATCTCATCATTTCGTAAATAGGTATCAGCATCCCATCTTACGTGCTGGACACTTACCGGCATTTCTCTATATTCTGTTATTTAGTTAATTTTATTGTATTTCTCCGATTTTATTTATTTTTAGGCATAAATTACTTTATTTATTTTCTTGACATTTGTGACACCTTAATGTTTTTATCCATTGCCATGGCTACCCATGACACGGATACTCTCTCCAACTACGTCTATGCCTATTCAACCTCCACAGACCACCTACTTTAATTCTTTTTAGTTCGATTCGAATCGTGTCCAAATTTAAATAGTTCCGGACCTATAAAAGGCCGAGCCACCCTAATCTTTGATTCATTTCTACGGCAAAAGTTGCCAACTCAACTTTTGATAGCTCGCTACCGAGCTCTAAATTAATAAAAGGCCTTGTCTCGGGGCCGGCTGCCCCGGGACTCAAGAAAAGACCTCAAAGCTAATTAGCACCCTTTGGCTTTCTAAAGTACTCTCTACTCGACTGTACTACACTAAACGGTCATCCTCTTCAACGGCCGCTATTGCCGTCTGGACTCCAGCAGCGTCATCCAGGATCCAGCTGTTTCGGCCCGTCTACCACAGGCGCCTGCCGTTCCAATCACTCGTGCCGTTGCTTACCCTGATCCAATGCCCTACCCCGTGGAGCCCTGGAATCTAACTCACCAACAGAAATACAACACCACGAAAAGATAGTGTTATTTTATGCCCTCTCGGACCGCGTCGAAATTCTTCTAGCCATTCTTAAACTGTAAGGCGCTGCCTTTAATGTTACCTATAATGCGAAGATATGGCGCTGCCTTGCAGTTTGAGAATGGCTGGAAGAATTTCGACGAGGTCCGTGAGGGCCGCGGTAGCATAATTGGTCAGTGCATTCGCCCAGATTGCGAAGGGTGCGGGTTCGAGTCCCGTCTGCTGCCTGGTCCGCGTGGATTTTTTTCTAGTTATATTTTCTTTAGATTTAAACATCAAGCAGTTACATGCTTTAAAAAAATAAAAATTATAAATAATTTTCATTTTCCTGCACTTGTACCATACCGTAAAACAGTTTGAGGATTTCATTGGATCTGAAATGGTTTGGGTCATTTTAATGAATGTAAGTATCGGAATCAGCATTGTACCGCTATAATGTTTTTACATTAGTGAAAATACAAAATGCTCTTTCCTTTATTCGGTTTATGTGAATTATGACCACCACAATGACTGCTGATATGAGCCTTTTCCCTGTTCAATATAACTTACATACTACAAACAAGCTTAAAGTTACGGTATTCAAATTAATTTGGCATATATTTAATTATCAACAAAAAATAGAAATTGGTCCTAAAAATATATAGGTACAAATTTTAACCAAACCTAACCTTTAAGCAGGCGATACACACTAGGGTATACCTGATAGGTTTAGGTTTACCTGTACAGTACAACTGCACAGATAAACTTGAGTTTAGTAGAGACCATTCACGTAGCGATAAACCTGCAAAAACTTTCAGTTCAAACCATGACCCCTTCAGCGGCGCTTGATTTCAACACAGTAGCGTTTTTAGGATATATTGTTTGTTTTATTGCAAATAACAAAATTTTGACGAAGACACCGTAAACAGTGCTGCAAAGCATGGTTACTGCAAATACAACAGTACTTATGTTAATTTACTAAAACAATTGCAATTTAAGCCGCAACAGATTACCGCAATTATCTACGAATGAATGGAAATACGTGTCTTTTACTGTTAACCGCAGTGACTCCCTTAATTGAGAAGCAGGATACAATAATGAAAAAAGCTATATCGCCTTATCTAAGATTGACAGTGACGTAAGATACCTTGCAACAAGGAGAGCATTTTATGCGCCAAAGACAATACTCCAACTTATGGATTTCTATAAACTCCTCCAGGACCTAGTTCCGTTTACGAGACGACATTTTGTACTTATACAGAAGAGCGCCGCGTGTCCATTCCCTCTAACAATCAACGGACAACTGAAGCCTGCGCAGACGACCGCCATCACGCTGAGATTTACCTACATAGTAATACTGCACAGGTAGAAAATATCAAAATGCATATTTTTTCGAGTTGCCTGTACAGGAAACCTGCGCAGTTATAGTAGTACATGCTCCGGTTTACCTGTATAGTTAAACTGAACAGGTAAACCTGTCAGGTAAATCTGTCAGGTAAACCCGAGCGTGTATGGCTTACTTTAGGTTACCAATTGTATTTTTAGGTGATACTATCGGAAATATGAGGAGCTCGATAGCGCAGATGGTTAGCGCGTTCAGCTGCGATCGTTGAAATTTAGCAAATTTCGCAGTGGTCGGTCATTGGATGGGTGACAAAAGATATCTTCTATCTCGAGTTCCTCGGTTAGCGCTCGCCAATCCGCACTGGGCCCGCGTGGTGGCATGGCTTAATCTCCCTATTCCATCCATGGGAAAGGGCTGTACCCCAGCAGTGGGGACATTAATAGGGTTATGATGATAATATCCGTAACTAACAAGCAACTAAAGTAATATTTGCATTTCCTTAATGTAGAATCTCACATTTCCCCAAATAAACTGATTCCTCCAAGTAAAATGTGCTTGAAACCTGTGGTACCTATGATAATTCCGTATTCTCATAGCCGTATTCGCCTAGGTAATATAAGAGAATTTGTTATTATATAGTTAACTTAGCTTTTCAGACTTATGATCATTATTATTATTTGTTCGAATGATTACTTTATTTCACAGCAGTGTGATTGATTGAATTGATTTAGATTCTAATCAATCAATTGATAGTTTTTCTAAGTTTCTTATCAGTTACAAGGAAAAGATATGATTAATTATTATTTTTTATAAATAACTATTTAATATTTTTTTTGTATAGATAGGTCCGACACATGACTCCACCTGATGTTTAGTGACGGCGAAGTCCAGACGTGAAGAAAGCTGGTACAGCAGTTCTACCTGCCAAACCAGCCATCCTCACCTTGCCGGCCTGCATGTGCTTGTTCACGTCTCTTTTAAAGGATCCCAGGTTGTCAGAAGGAAACACATGAGCGGGCAGAGCATTCCATTTACGGATACTGCGAAGAAATGAGTCACCAAATTTCTGTGTGCGCGTTGGAATTGTGGATACAGTTAGACGGTGACAACGTAGGCCAGCGCGCGTAGTCTTTTTAAGAAAAGGGGAAGGTGGAATAAGAGAGAATAACTCCTCAGAACACTCGTCGTGGTACAGACGATAGATATTACAAGTGACTAGTGATCAAAAGGCTGGCAGCTATCTTGGTCAACGGATCAGCCTTGCCATCTAACGCAGCAATGCAGCCGGCCTATTGGGCACCATTCCTGACGGCAGCACTTAGAGTGACATATTTTTTTTTTGTAAATTATTTATTTAAGTAGGTAAGTAGGTTAAGGTAATTTGGATACTAAGTAGTGTTGTGTTATTTAAATATTTCAAAATTACTAATTGTGTAATAAATATTTAGGAAAAGACATTATGTCGATACATAAGGGCCCAAAAGGCGTAAACGCGAAAGTTAGTTTTAGAGCCATAAATACATTGTTTAGTGTTTTTCTTTTAATTTTCATACGTTTTAATAAGTTTCGCAAAATTCTATCGTGACATTTGAGTAATTAATTTGACATCACTGAAATCCTTATTAATCAATCTGTAGCAGATCAATCAGTCAATAGGCCATACAACTTTTTTTTGTTAGATAATAAACAAAAAGTACATGTCAAATGAAATCATTGACATTACACATTTGCACGCCTACATTGTCAAACTATAATTATTGTCGACCAAATACTATATAACATTATATAATATTATATCGAGGAGCTATTATATATGGCGCAGGTGGTTAGCGCGTTCGGCTGCGATCGTTGAAGTTAAGGAACTTTCGCAGTGGTCGGTCATTGGATGGGTGACCAAAAATTTACTATCTCGAGCTTCGGAAGGCACGTTAAGCCGTTGGTCCCGGCTACATCTGCAGTCGTTAGCACCCACCAATCTGCACTGGGCCCGCGTGGTGGGTATGACCCAATCTCCCTATTCCATCCATAGGGAAGGCCTGTGCCCCAGCAGTGGGGACATTAACAGGCTGATGATGATGATGATGATAATATTATATAAAACTTATAAGAGGGGAGGCGCGCTATCTTTTAAAAATGCTTTTGTTAATTTCACTGATATGTTTGTATGTATATGTAACTGACTCATTTGGACTCGATTTTGCCCAACTATAAGCGATCAGATATACTTTAAACTTGCCAAATATATGAAGATTAGATGACAATACAATATTATGGTACCACCGAGCTGGCCTGATGATGGAACTGGAAGGTGGCTGATGGAACCTTGGATTGCCTACTTGTAAACATATCGAGTTTGAGTTCATTAGATTCGTCTTAAAATATTTTGTTCGTTTTTCCTGATGACGAGGACCTGATGATGGACTGGAAGGTGGACCCTGGACTGCCTACTAGTAAAAAAATGGGTGCGTGTACTTATGTAGGCACGTGAGAAGTTATCCTTCTTTGGCATCGTTTAAAATTAGTTTTTAATTGCATGCAAATAATTAATTACAATAAATTAATAAAAAGTCTGGAAAAGGACAGAGTCAATAAAGTTCAGTTTTAATTTGAAAAAATAAATAAATAATCAAAATATTCAATTAAAATCGCTACTGAATATAATTTATTAGAACATATGTGATTTGCACTTGTATGAAACTCAAACACGTATTCCGAATATACAAACTAGAAACATGTGGATAAATATTATAAATGTGAATACCTATAACTGTTACTTTATTACAAAAAATAAAGATGTGGTTTTTGGTTCTACTACACCAATGGTCAAGAGATGGCGCTGTAGTCTCCTGAATCGCGCTTTGGTTCCGTTGTTCCAGATTAATAAATACTTTTGATAGGCCTTCACAATGCAGTCGTTAGCACCCACTAAATAGAGATTCTATTTCTATTTTGTTGGTAGATTTTCTTAATGTGCGGTAAACACAAAAGTAACGCATGCTGTTAAAATTTTGTGTTACGGTGATGCGCGCGCATCTTAAAATTTCACTCTCATCATTTTTTCATAACGCGCCTAAAGAAGTATAACTTCAAAAAATCGAGTTTGGGCTCATGAGATTCATCTTTACATAATAAAACTTGGCAATTATATGTAGATTAGACGACAATACAATATTATTGTACCATCGAGCTGATCTGATGATGACGAATTTGAATTTCATAAAATCTACAATAATACTTCGCCAAGATATCGTATATTAATTTGGTAAGTTTACTTTGGGTGTATAAACATAAAGTATTGATTCAAAAAATCAGATTTTTGGAACCGTCATTGATAAAATTGTATGACTTTTCCCTGGTGATAAGTACCCCATTGTGTGCAGTTTTTTATTATAGACTAGCGGCCCGCCCTCGCTTCGCTTCGGTGTAGAGCTGAAGTGTAGACTACAGTTTTTTTTCTCAGGCTTGTATTATACACAATGACATTCATATATGATTCTTCTTATACCTACATGCAAAGTCTCAGCCCGATCGGTTTAAAATTGATAAAGTTTCATACAAACTTTCATTCCCTATTTTATCCCCTTGAGGGTAGAATTGATCAAATCCTTTCTTAGCGGATGCCTACGTCATAACATCTACCTGCATGCCAAATTTCAGCCCGATCCGTCCAGTGGTTTGAGCTGTGCGTTGATAGATCACTATGTCAGTTAGTCACCTTTGAGTTTTATATATATACATTTTTACTAAAAAAGCAGCTTCCTAAGTTTGCCGTAGATGCGACGATATTAGAATGAAACGGAACCTATTTTCGATAGATCTTTGAGCTATAGACACTTGCATGATTTGCGTTACAATTGTAGTGTTAGATCAGCTGATCTAACCAATAAAAAGCTGGATCTCATGTCTTCCGGACTTGACAGTTTATTCAATTTTAATGATAATAATAAATCACCTAGAAGATATATTGAGTTTTCGATTTGTTGTCACCGATCAACTGGTATTGGACATGGCGTACAAATACGTCTTCTCCCCTACAAACATACAGAAATAAATATATCTCTATTCTCAATGATGAATGGAATGGATGTGGTTTTCGGTAGTTAGGGTCAAATAATTAAAAACTCAAAATTACAAAAAAGAATTTTAAATAAAGTACTTTATTAACTAAATTGACTAATAAATTCATACATAGACAATAAAATTTTAATAATCTTCCAACGAAATAACCGAACGCTCAATAAAAGTCTTTCGGAGGTAGCTCGACAAAATTAAATAAAAAATCAGTATTTTGACGATGCAGACAACGATATGATGCAGACCTGAAAAGGCTGCGAAACGTCAATAAATAAATAAAGTTTTGTGCATTAACCCGTTTAAACTAGTTTTATTTATTTGATGTAATGGAAGGTGACTATAGAAGTATGTCTGAAGTCATTTTTCTACTTGACGACACTGTATTTAACAATACAGAAAAAAAACAGACCTTGCTGAGTTCTTTGCCGGTTCTTCTCAGTACAAGGTCTCCCGCCGTAGTTTTGCGAACCGATGGCGTAGCTTCTTGACTTTCACAAGTGCTTGTTACAGCCTAGACTGAATAATTGATTTTTGATTTTGATTTGTCCACAGCCACCACCGTCAGTGGTCGCCCACTAAGCTCCACAACCAACTAGCCACCCAGCTGCCTAGATAACTTCCTCGCTAGGTTATGATGACAATTTTTCGCACTCATCACATCGTGCAAAAAGGAACTTCGTTGATGAAATAGCAGTGCGTTAATGAAAAACAGTGCAACTATGAGAATTTGAAATAAAATTAATCTGCACTATTTCAGTTCTAAGCAAAAATTACACCGCCTTTGTGATCGGTTTTGTAGTGATTGTTATCATTAATTATTTTGTAGTGATGAATGATAATATTACTTACTACCTAGTTAAAAGAAAAATCTTAAATGTCCATTTTGAACATTCAATATATAGTTGGAGGTTATTTCCTTTCCCAACTTTAAGTCTTACCTCTCTCTTGTCTCTCTCTTTGTATATATCTATTGCATCTATTATTCATTATTTATTTTACCATACCTGCTACACCCCCTCTTCTTGTTCCTCTTATTTATTTATTTCACTGTCATGTTTAATGTCTTGTATGTCCTGTGAGGTGTATGTCAATAAAGATTATTATTATTATTAAATCAACACTTTGTTGCTGGGTTTTTTTTAAATTAAACAAACATCAGATACACAACGATCCATTTTATTTTAATATTAAGAAATCTCACAATAAAAGTCTTGACTGGATCTTATCCATAAACGGCAATATGCACAGCAAATTTAATGTTTTTTTTTTCTTACGTAAACAATAACTTAGATTTACTTATTTATTACGCTCATACAAATTTCTTACAATATATACACATGCCCTTATTCATTAACTTCTTTCAATTACAATTAACATTTATTTTAATAATAACATTATAACTTTAATGCACATAAAAGATAAGAATAAGGGCCGAAATTATGTTACAATATTGTCCAAAATTTATAAATATTAATTTCAAAATTAAAGGTAATCAAATTTAATACCCTGTTTGGAAAGATTTTTTAATTTTAAAATTAAACAAAACCATAAGTATTATTTTTTAAAATTTGTACATTTACGTACGTATATTCGTGTCTAGTTAAATTGTTATTATTCTGTTGAATGCGTAGTCAGCCTCTGGAGACGCACATATTGTTTTAAACGAAACATCGTTATAATTTAAAATAACACGATATTTATTTATAAGAGTAATTAAACTGACCGGCTATTACAAATCCAAAATTTTTATACAATATAATCAGTAATAATATAGTAATAAATAACAGCTTATAATAGGGTATTTGACAGTGTTAAAAATAAAGTGCCAATTGTTATCATCTGTGTTTAGGATGAATATTGGCAGGGGTTTTTACTATTTTTACAATAAAAATATTCACAATTTTACTAAAAAACTAACGAAAAAGATAATAGTTTTCTTATCTATTGTCACGTGACCCATAAGCTTGAGATTGGCCGAGCCTAAAATGACGTCACACGCAAGTAAACTTCCGATTAAAGTGACATTGCATTTTATCGTTTGACGTTTTAATAACAGTCGTGTGACGTCACACACTAGTAAGACGCCATATTGTAAAGAGAAACGTTTTCGCGGCAACTTGAAAATGGAGTTTTTGATTTTTTTTGGTTATTTTTACTGAAATACACAACAAAATGATGAATATCCACTTTTTACGGACTCCATAAGCATAAGTCAATAACGTGGGATCGTTTTCTAAAACTTGTCAAATACCTTATTAACTGCATTTTTTTAACAAAGGTAACTTGATAATTCAGACGACTCATCCTGAAAAGGATGCGAAGCGCCTATAAATAAATAAATCAGTGCATCTATACCGTTGAAACATGTTTTATTTAAAGGTAACTTTTTATAAAACTATACAGGGTGTTACAAAAATACAAATAAAGCTTTGAAGGGCGTTGAAGTTCATCATTTAAGGAGTCTTCTCTAAATTTCTTCAAATATTTGCATGAAGTTTTAAATTTTTATAAAAACAGTTATTTTTAATGATTAATAAATATATCGATCATTTTAACACACGTCACTAGTTCGAATACTGTACTTTAACGCCCTTCAAGCTTTATTTGTATTTTTGTAATAACCTGTATAATTAAATATAATGAATGCTTCAATATGGCTAAAAATAAAACCAATTAATGAAATGGTGGGTAATTTATTTGTACTACCGAGTTTATTTAAATTGCGGTGTTATGTTATTGTGAAATGAATATAAACACAAGAATCTTAAAGAAAACACAGACCTTGTAGAAACCTTTTAAGCCTTAACCGGAAATCTTTATACAATAGATTTATCATCAGAATAATACACATCAACCAGGAAAGCTACCACGTTACTACACTGCAATATACTAAACGTACAGTACCCCTAGCACGAACCATTATCTAATTCGAATAGTTTGCGAGTGCGAAATGTCAATGTCAAATTTATATGTATATACTCGTAATAGATTGATGAAATGCCTTGTGTTTCCAATCTTTCTTTATGGAGCCGAAACTTGGTCTTTGAGACTGCAGGATCGCCGTAAAATCGATTCAATGGAGATGTGGTGCTGGAGACGCCTCCTAAAGATCCCGTGGACGGCATTTCGTACCAATGAATCCATCCTCAAAGTGCTTCGTGTTAAAGACAGACTCTCGTCAATTGTACAACTACGAATACTGAAGTTCTTTGGTCACATCTCTAGAAATGAGAATTTGATGGAAGGGCTGGTGGTTCAAGGTCAGGTGGAAGGCAAGAGAGCACGCGGTCGATCACCAACCCGCTGGATAGACGCCATCACAAAGGCTGCTGAGTCCAGCATTGTTCAGTGTACTCGCGACGCCTCGAACCGTCAGAAATGGAAGCACATCGCCAGGACAGCTACCCTTGGAATTGATAGCGACTCAAAGAACACCCCACCATGTACCTCGTCAGTGCAGCCACGACCACTCTGACAAGAGTGTCCGACTAAGAAGAAGAGTATATAATAGTATGACAACTTAAACAGCAGCGTTACAACGGTTTTTTTTATTTTGTTGAAGTTCTCCCGTTTTAGGGAAGGCAAAGGGAACAATGCCCATACAGCCTGGTCTTTAATTAAATTAATCTTCTTTTTGTTTTTACATTAGAATGTCGGTGTGACGTATTCTAATGTTTCTTGGAGTGTTTGGCACGAAATGTATCGAGTTGGCTTTTTCGATAAGCTTCTGTGTGGTAGTCAACACTAAAATAAAATTCTCACGTCCACTTGACCGGAATAGCGTATATTTTAATGATTCCACTAATTCTTCAGTTACGCAGACAGTTGTTACACAAAACCACACCAATTTTATTTCACAATATCCACTGTGAACGAATTTAAGAATAATTAAAATAAGACGCCAACCGCACTCGATGAAATCCCGCCAAAAACCCGTTACAACGTAGTGTTGCCAGGTGTCATTATTTGCGCAGGATGTCCCGATTCCTACCAGATCGGATGCTAAATGTCCCGCTTAATAATAAAAAATAATTTAGGTAATGAATATAATACTATACTTTCACTATAAGTTTAAAACACAATAAATAAAACCCAGACTTAAAAACCCCTTGTTTTTTGTTTACTGTCCCGATCTGGAATCCTAAATCCCGATTTTTTTGACCTCGTGTACCGATTTAAAACAAATCGGACCTGGCAACACTAGTCGTACGTAACGAGTACTAAGAATCAGTACACAGTTGACAATGATATTTCGGACTCGCAAACGTCACGAATTCGATATTAATTCGTGCTGAGGGTACAGTTCCATATTTGGAACTCATAAACAGTACACTCCATTTTAGGAAGTCGAAACTATTCATGAGCGTTTAAGCGTTTCTGCAGTTGTCGTATACCTAGTAGTTTAAAGAAAGTGAAACGAACCTTACAATAGCCGCGTATGATGTGTTACATTTAAAACCTCACCTTATATAAGTAAAAAAGGAAATAAAACCTACTACAAAAGGAGTTTGATTTTAGAACATTATGTTCTAAAATAAAATCAAATAGCGCGCGCTTTCGCGACTTCTCGTTACACACTTCTGTCCCATTTCACGAAATCACTCCCACAAATTGCGGGAAAGCGAGAGAAAAGATGTTACACATCAATAATTTATAATCAATGTAGTCACGTGGTACTCGAAGACCGTACTCGGCCAGTGAGAAGTTCACTTTCTCGAGACTAAAACTGATTGTTTAAACATTTTAATTTACTTTGATTCGCTTCGTTGCGTCACAGAGTTAAGCCGTTATCGCGATAAAAAGGAAGATAATATCTTTAATTTGGTAAGGGCCTGTTTTACAATCGTAAAGTAATTTCTAACCTGATACTGCTAAGCTGGTAACATAGAGGTACGTTTACCTACGCTGTACTATATAGCCATATAGCTTTTTTTTGAGTGTGTATGCTGTTGGTCGCAGATGACCTTTACAGCGTCACCGGGTTTGGGGACGGCGAGATCCTAAAGGGACCTAAAAGCCGAGAATTGGCGAGTGCCTCTAGAGGTATTCCAGGCGGATGGCCTCTCCCCACGGGGGGAGTCTCCTCTCCGTCTGAAGCCTCTAGAGCACTCGAACCTGAAGGGGTCGGCTCAACTAGAGGGCGTCCCTGAGACTCGGACCTCGGCTCTAGTTAGCCGTTGTCGTGGGATAGCTTATAAGCGTAGCACAATATCGCGCATCAAACATTTACATGGAACGCATTCATACAACGACTATGGGTTTTATGAGCTTGCTGTATGCGCTGTGCTATATAGCGCAATGATATAGCGTAGTCTGAAGTCAAATTTATGTTCGATATAGCTAACTTAGAACTTTACTCTTCGATTTTGAAACAGGCCCTAAGTAACAGTTTTCAATTATATCTAAACAATCTGTCCTTTTTAGGGTTTCGCTGTTCACAGCGACTTATATCTTATTTAACATAATAGACAGTTGAAATTTTCATAATTACACTTTAACGATAAATAATAAAAAAAATGTTTGCCCTTAAATAGGAAACATAATTTGTCGGTGCTTTTTGCCGATAAAGTTTGTATTAAATTATTTTACAATAAATAATGAATATACCCCGTAAAATAATATAACTATTTTAATTCTCCAAAATACTATTTCAAATAATGATTACCTACTAGATTTTTTATTTACATTTAAAAATGTCATTTATATATACAAATAATTTACCTAAGTAACACCTTTTGAGGTTAAGAAAAATACTTCCATATGAAATTCATATTATGTCTGTACAATTCGATAGCTACAGCTTAAATTCACAGTTTTTGGTAATATTAAATTTAAACACGTGATTGTAAATATTACATTGAAGCTAATTTAATTGCATGACAACGCTGGTAAATGTGGACCTAGAACAGTTCCTTGCGTGAGTCCGTTTTACGTTCACTTTTTACTTTGGGCCTGACTAGCACAATAGTTAAATTTATTTACTCGTAAGCTTTAATTTAAAAATAGCTGTAGTTGTACCTGAAAAAGAAATATTAAAGATTATTTATCAATAAAGAATAAATATAAGTACAAACCTAACATTGGGTTTTTATTGTACAAAATTATTTTTAATTAATAAATATTTTATATGGTATCAGCGACAATATCTTTTTCTATTTCATTGGGCGTATCATTATGAGCTATTTAAATAAAAGTACAATAATGGTCTCAATTCTGGCTTAATTATCTAAACCTAAAATTAAATCTGACAACAGTGTATCCTTGTCATTCTCTATACAGATTTAAATAGAGAGCCTATTGTCAATTTAGTTTTAAGTTTAGAGAATCATGTCAGAAACGACACCGATATTTATGTAATTAATAATTTTGGATAAATTTAAAAACAAACAAATTCAGGTATTATTTCGAAGTTTAGTTGCTTAACATTCTATCGGTATTGTCAATATTCCAAATAGCAACACCGCGTGGGAAGAATTTATGCTAGTCAATGTAGTAACGTGACGAAGTTTTGGTGTCCGCTCATAAAATCAATATTTTCATTGAATTCAGAATATTGAAATAATGAGTTATAAGGAAATATGAACTATAACGGCAATAGGCAATTAAAAGTAATGGTATAAAAACATTTGTTGACTACAAATGTTTTCTTATACCATTTTACATCGTACCTTCGTTGTCCATTTACGATGTTACAACAAAAGCTAGCGCAGGAAGCAGCAGCATTGTCACGGCTTTATAAAAAGTTGCACCTGAAAAAAAAGAAAATCGTTAATTTTCTGTTTGTGAAAAAAATAACAGTGTTCACCTTGGTGCAAAGGCCTATGCCTACTCTGGCAATGTTATAGTTTGGTGAAAACATTTTCGTTAGATGTCCATGGGATTATTTTGAAATTTTGGGATTGCTTTAAATGTTTAAGTTTTCATGATACTTAATACATTTTAATTGAAAACATCAATATATTACGAACTTTTATTCTAAAAGCTTTTACATTTTGACTAAGGTATTGCACCTATTCATAAAAACAAACATTACGAGCATCGAATATTCAGAAAACGATTTCAAATTCCTGTTTCACATTTAATAAATCATTAATATAATAAATCATTAAAGAAGTTTCACATCAAATAATCCATTAGTAACTTTGCAAGCATAATACACAATCTATTAATACTCTGAAAGCAGCAAATTTGTTGTTTGTAATTACAAACGTTAAAACTTAATCTGAATCCAATGTTTTCCATCCTTTAAATGCTCTAATTGCGAAAGCAGGTTGCTAACCTGGTTCGTCGACACAATTTGCTATCCACTTTCTTTGAATCTCAAGGGATTTTGCTGATTGAGGATTCAGTATCATATCCGTACTCAAGCGGGCACATACCTACGCGTACACATTTCTAACTTCTTCAATCAGTAAGCATTTTAAGATTTTTTAACGAATTACAGTTATAATTGATTTTATTACCGTTTTATTTTTTGTCAATCGCAGCTACTATAATTTTCGTAGTATTAGACTTTAGTTTTGGATCTTATACCTATTATATTTGTCGTCTATGTAAGCAACTTGATTGCTATTCCCGAAATTTGGTTGAAATTATCAAATCCAGCATTTAAAAATATTGTATGTATAATAAAAAAAAATCTTGTACAGACAGTGCTTGATCATATGTTTATTTTCATAATGTGCTGTAATAATCATCACGTTTTGTATATTTTAAACTCAAATAATGGGAGAACTCTTACTGAAAAAAAGCAGAAACCCATAACTATTATCAGATAAGAGAAATTCTGTTTCACATTGCCTTCCCAGAAAGGGTCCACAACAAAGTATCGTTACAAATGGAATCGTCTCCGCAGGACTCTTAGGGGCACGATTAAGGTAAGTATTGCAATAGTCAAGCGAAGATAAGAATGTCCTCATTAATTTCATCCAATTTTCCGGGATTTGCCCTAGTTGGATTAGGATGTTCTTGGCGTACGTAACGTTCCTCTTACATATATCATTATCCAGTTTGGCATATACATTATAATATAAAAGCAATATTATATTTATTGTTATACAGTAATGATGTACTATTCACAACAAGAATGTTATTATTCATGTCATATTACTCTGCCTATATTATCAATGAAATCATTAAACATCTGTTCCCTAATATTTTTTTTTCATACAACAAACAACTTTACTGCAACAATGAAGTTTTCTTATCTGTTGCGTTACATATTTGTATCGAGTTTCAGTTTTCTTTTAAGAGCTACACAATACAAGCTGCTCTGACAGCAATATGCATGTGTGTGTGGAAACCTAGTTCAGACGCTTTTTCGGCTTCAAAAATTTACGGTAAAATCGCCGTGCGCCGGTAGTCAGTGTTGCATGGACTACTATGGGAGCTTGTTGACACACGCGGCGGCGCTTCGGCACGCGCCGCCGGCCGCCGTTTGCACCGTGCCTGCTCATCGGCAAGCCGCTTCTACGTACGGCGTGAATTTCATCAGTGTTATATCGCAGTCTATGTGAGCGTGTCGACAGGCGCCGGACATTTTCACGTTTTCGTGAAGGCTTAAACAAGCTGCTTTTATTTTAAAAATAAATAATGGTAGATAAAATTTTTGATTAGCCCTTAGCATGAGTACCACGATATGATAATACCTCGTTTTTTTCACGCACAATTTTCAAATTACTATATCATAGGCAGTTGGACGCGATAAAAAACGTGATACAATGTACACCTATTGTAGTGCTCATGCTACGGGGATTGAAAAGAAATATGTATGCATTGAAATCCCATATTGTAAGATTTAAGTGGTGAATAAAACAGTCAGATAAAAGAGGCATCTGGCCAACGATATAAAATACCCTAGAATCACCAACACGAACATAATCGTGGCCGAAACCTGTCCAATGGGTACATTGGACGAACCACGGAGCCCCGTACAATGATCGCGTAGTCAAAAACAATATAAGACATTATTTAAACATTGAAAATCACCATTAATGCATACTACATAAGGTCTTAATTAAAATGCATGCGTCAAAGAGTTAGCTTATAAAATTTTACGACTTATTGCTATATGCTATTGCTTGATTGGGACACATTTTGAGCGCACATGGTGTATCTACGGTATTTAATATTATTGCATCTGGTCGTTCTCTCAAACACTCGATTTGCTATGTACAAAGTTAAGAATGATCTTCCGCTAGATATCAGAATGTCCCGCAGTAAATATACCTTTAAAACCAAACTGCGAAGCTTTTTATTAGAAGCGCGTTTCGTTGAGTGGTTTGTCGTCATTATTTTGTATTTATTTAGGAAGTATGTATGTATTTGTGTATTTATTTAAATATATTAACTTTTGTAGGTGTATGTTTATATATTATTATTTTTATAAACTTTTCTTTCAAAGTGATTTCCACTTCAGTTGTGCACCCTACCATTAATAATCTCCACAACATCCTATGGTTGACTGGTAGAGAATGCCTACGGTATTAAGTCCGCCATTGTACATTTGTGCATAAAGAATAAATAAATGAAAGAAAAATAAAGTTACAAGTTTTGTTAATCGTACGGTGTGCTAGCTGCGACGGTTAAAACACATGCTGTAACAAAAACCATCGTACCATATTACGCTCGATTTTCTGCACCTACCTAGCTTGTTACAATTACAAGGAGCATTTTATAATATAAGAATTACTTGTGTTGAATAAAATTACATGTATTTTACCTTTCGATCGTCCTACAGCCGCAGCTAATTGCATGTCCGCTGCTGTTGGCATTTCGGGGGTGGTGCTGATCGGTCCTAATTAACAAAGAAAACATAATAGCTTTCATTAACCTTCTTCACAACAGAATCAATGAAGCGTCGACCATCTTATAATAATAAATGAATCTCAATATGACATCACGTCACGGCAAACAAAATCGCTATCAATCATAATAATCCATCTTTCAACGTCCGATTGGCGGGTAAAAGGCTTCCGACTCGTGTCTTGCAAACTACAGGCTAGACTTGTTGACTTTTCATTAAGTATCCGGAGGCCTATAAAAATGTTTGTCTTGTTCCCTCACCGATATTCTATTACGCGAGCTTTATTTTTTGTTCTCCACCCACAATGAACTTAACGAACCATAAAATTATTCACGACGACTGGTGCAGGAAATGTTTCATCTCTCGTTCCTACAATTTAGATAGCTGCGTACACAAACTTTTCCTGATAAAAAGCTTAAATGGCCCTCTCGCAAATTATTCGCCGAATTGTTATTTTCACGGCGAGAGCGCCGCGTTAAAAATATTCTCCTTATTCTTGCCTCTCGGCATTAATGACGTTCGCCGACTTATAAAACAGTTAAATTGCTTGCTTTAAATAAATAAACAGCTTCTGTTTGCGTAGCCGTTTTATTCTGTCCGCGAGCTCTATGATTTCTTTGTCAGCTTAAGAAAAACTGGAGGTTCTATTCACGAGTCACTGAAAGTTAATTCTGAGACAGGATAAGGCGGTTTTATGCAGTCCTTTTCATGCCTACTTAATGAATTGCGAACTTTTCTTATAAGAATTAAGCCGTGCTGTGGGGTTAAACTGGAGTAAATCCATAAGGATTGCATTGTTTCCAAAATGAGTTATATTTATAAGAATACAAGTCATTTTCCAAAAATTCAGTTTAAACGCCTGATTAATATCATAAGGCGTTTTTTGATTCCGCCTTGTTGTAATTTAGCCCTTGCTGATAAATTTTATCAACTATAAAAATTCATTACAAGGTCGTCTTTTTTAACACCTTGGATAGAATTCATTTTAAATTCCCAAATAAATATTGTGTTAAAGCGATTTACTATTCATCTGCATAATTATGTAGAATTTATACCAAAGCCTAGAAAGTGTGTAATATTTCGGCGGACAGAACAAAATAATGGGCTACATAATGAGAGATACTCGAATAAGTAATTAATATTTGATTTGATGAATAACTCATTTGGGGAATCAAATAATATAGGTAACTTAGGCCCACTTTTACCAAAGATTGAAATTTAGGCTTTATCGTGTTTGAAACATCATGCCATCTTTTTCATTTGTTTAATGTCAAAAAGAGATAGCATGTAGTCTAAACGTGAGTAGCATTTAATTTTTAACTTTGGACCGAGTACGCTTTAGTGTCCAGAGTCGTAAGACTGCCATTGAAATATGAATAGATTATTGTAAATTTTCCAAAACATAATACTTTTGCCGGTGGTAATGATTTCAATTCAATTCCTACTCGAACAAAGAAATATTATGGTGACTCATTTCTTTGTCATACTGTTCGTAAGTGGAATTCTTTGCCCACGCACGTGTTCCCTCCTTCCTACAATCTGGGGTCTTTTAAGAGAGGCGTGAATAAGCATTTTTGCAGGCCGGCAAGGTGAGGATGGTTGCTGTAGCAGTTTATAACTGCTGTACCAGCTATCTTCGCGTTTGGACTTTATCACCACATAACATTAGGTGGGGTAGAGTCATTTGCCTACCTCGCCAAAAAAATAATATGTAAAGATGAATAAAACATATTTTTTCTTGGCATTTAAAAACTAAGTATATGTATTCACATGGACAATTTCATTAGTGAAAACGAACCTGGATAGTAAATAGCTTCTTTCCGGACTACGTAGTTGGCTTGCGGGATCCTAAGAGTGCAGATGAACTCAGCTGGGGAGGGTAGATCAGCATCTCTTAACGTGATCATGGCGAAGGCGGAGTATCTGCCGTTGACCAGCTTGTGACTGTGGGAGACGCCTTCCAATCGCCTGTTGGAGAGATCAATGACCGTAATTAAGTTATATTTGTTACTAGCGGCCCACCCTCAATTCGCTTCGGTGTAGAGCGTACGTGTAGACTACAGTTTTTGTTCTCAGTCTTGTATTATACACAATGACATTCATCTATGATTCTTCTTATACCTGCATGCAAAGTCTGAGCCCGATCGGTTTAATATTGACAAAGTTTCATACAAACTTTCATTCCCTATTTTATCCACTTGGGGGTAGAATTGATCAAAATCCTTTCTTAGCGGATGCCTACGTCATAACATCAACCTGCATGCCAAATTTCAGCCCGGTCCGTATCTAGATGTTTAAATCTAAAGAAAATTTTACTAGAAAATTTTCTATGCGGACCAGGTAGTAGATGGGACTCGACACAGCCGACAGGGCCACGGTAGCATAATGGTCAGTGCATTCGACCTGATAGCGTAGAGGATGATGGATGGCTTTAGATGAATGGATTTTTTTCTAGTAAAATTTTCAAACTCATACTCAAATCATTTATTGCAACCATAATGTGTACAGTTGGTGGTAGATACTTAAGATAATGAGCATTATGGACCCCGTCGGGCACGCAATTGGTTAGAAGAGAGGATGCACTTCCCAAATAAATAACACTAAAATTATAATTGGAAGACAAATATTGTTTTATATGTATGCTTATTTTTGATTGTGATAATTGGATTGGATTTTTATTTAGATTATCACTATCTGATTTAGTTATAAATAATAATAGCTTTTTACTTTAAAAAAATATAGTTAATAAAATTATCCTAATAAAATAAAAAAAAACATTATTTGTATACGTATATTAATAATAACTGATTTTATCTCTAAAATATTCATTATCATTTTAATAACATTTGTTAATTATAAATTCCTTTAATTTATAAATGGGAGATTGGGCCATGACCCACCACGCGGGCCCAGTGCAGATTGGTGGGTGTTAACGACTGCAGAGGCAGCCGGGACCAACGGCTTAACGTGCCTTCCGAAGCACGGAGGAACTCGAGATAGTACATTTTGCTTGCTCAACTTCAACGACAGCAGCCGAACCCGCTTACCACTGGCGCCATCGAGCTCCTTATTTTACTTTATTTATATTTATATCGGATATAGTAATAGTTCTGTGAAAATTCAGGTGTCTGGTCTGGTCAATCCCACGAAAATAATTGAAACCGTAAATAGCTGTATACGTTTGTATAGTTAATTTTTCTCATAAGACCACATGAACCTAACCCTTTTTTTCGAGAAGCACCCGATGTGTTAATCCAGTTAATAAAACGACCAGTATGCAGAATTTAGTCTAAGTGTCGCCGCACACGGGCCACCGACCACAACCACAAAACGCCGCCACCGGAATATTTCTTGTAATTTTCATGCATTTTATATGGACTCGCCACACACGGTACACCGGTGGCCGCCACACGCTACAAATCGTCGTTGCTCGCTTCTTGTGGCCCGCACCGGCTACTTAATGCACCGATACAAATACTGCCACTCGCGCAATTCCCCACCCCTCTCTCCCTTACCTTAGTCGGCCGCTGTCGCGCGCTTCAGCCACTTTAGTAGCCGCTTCTAGCTTCTCGTGGCGGCGTTTGTGGCTGTGGTGTGTGGCCCGAGCCCGTGTGCGGCGACACTAAATCCCTTCGCTCGTTACGTATTTAGATTGTTTGTCAAGTTTTTTAAGCCTTTGTTCGTATTCAAAGAAATACAATGTAATCTTACTTTACTCCGATTTTTATTAAAACGAAATGAGTAATAAATCTCAAGTTAGTTTTAAAGACCAATTATAACTTTGTGGAATAATACGAAACAAACCGTTATTATTACTTATTCTGAAACAAAAAGTTTTCACCTTAATAATTATGGCGGTAATTGTTTAGCTTGATATTTTTTTTAAGAAATTTCCCGTGCCGTGGGACTTAGAAACGTAAATTTAAAATGTTTTTACAGACTATTTTCAACTGTGACGTTTTCACCTGACTCGTTCCAGGAGCTTTACTCTGTTTCTACGAAACGAAATTTCGGTAACGAACGAATTTGAAACGTAATTTCGCCATTGACTCTACTCTATTTCATTTTCGAACAGGCACATTAACTTCGGAACCATAAACAGTTTTCGTGAACGAATGGAATGAGTCATGTTTGTGAATTCTTTTTATCTCTACTTTTAAGAAAACGTTTTTTTACTTGGAAACAATATAGGTAGTTTAGGGCAAATTTTTAATGACATTGAAAGAACCTTTTTTGACAGTGTTAGCCGACTAATTTGTAGAGTTGATACATTCTACTGTATGTCAACCTAAATTTGTCGTTTAATACTTTGAAGTATCGAAATTACAATAAATAATAAAAAAATGGTTTATTTGTTAATTTTACCTGCTAAAAATTTTTTCTCGCGCTAAGCAGCTATTATTAAAAATACTCTTGCAAGTATTTTAGGCTTAATAAAAACAAAAATATCAAAACGAAAATGAAAAGGTAACAATTTTCATTTCATCAATTTGAGGTTAAAATTTCGAACAATTATCTGTCAAATTCAACTTTTCCTTCGAAAGTTTTGTGAATTAGAGTAGGCTTGGAGAATTTAATTGTCAAACTATTTCAGACGAACGAATTTTCGAAATCAAAAGGAAACAGAGTAAGGAACGTGCGAAATTTCGATCGAAATTTCGTTTTTCGTTGAAATAGAGTAGGCCTCCTGGTACTTTTCGCAATTCGGATGAATAATTAATAAATGACATGTCATGTTCAAACGTAATAGAAATAAAGAGAGAAAAAGAACGAACAATAGTTTTGAACACATTTGCTCAAAAATGCATTTACGAAGGTTGTATACATTGTTCGAAAATTCAAAATTACGGGACATACAGCGGAGCGTGCAGTAATAGTACAATAAGATATAAGTGCGGTAAGTTGAGAATTACAGCCGAGGCGATATTGTTAGCCCGAGGCATAGGTGAGGGCTATAAGAAGGCAGAGGCTGTAATTATCGAACTGCCATACGATGTTTTATAACACATTTGCGAGGAAATAATACTACCTACGTACGTACTTTCTGAAAATGAATTTGCACCTTTGTTTGTTTTCCATAAGATGAAATTTTGATACGCTTGACTGTAAGTATCTATCCGTGGATTTTTCGGGCAAGAGGCTTAGCGTAGCCTTTTTCGACTTCTGGCGGTGTCAAATTAATGAATTCGTTATTACTTGACAATATATTCAAATAAAAACAATACAGCGAATAGAAAAAGATATAACTTTTTTCACAGATTCGCGCATCAACGCTTTTTTTAGACAAAGGAACAAAAAACAGCCAGTGTTACTAATAAAGTAAATTAATATTTTGTGAATTTGTTACCGATACATGGTTGTAATTTACTGTCAAAATGAATCAAATAAAATGTTAATATATTATATTTTATCTCCCAAAGTTAATTTTATTAAGAAAACGTTGGCTACCTTTCTGACATAAAAACTCTTTGCTAAGATTTAAAAAAAGGAACATAATAAGCCGTGCGTTTTATTCTACATTACCGCACGCGTGTGTAATGTGATAGATTATGATATTGAAATTGGTGCAATAAGAGACACGCAATTTACGAGCAAATGTGCCATATAATTCAGCATTCAGCATTCGTAAAATCCTCCCATACCATACGCATGACACCATGCGTATTCCTTGCTGTTTTTTTTAATTTCGATTTCTTCTCGGAAGTGCTTTTAGTCTATACCTATGTCTCACTTTAATACTAAAAAGAAAAAGAGAGGAAAGATGTAGTTCTAATTTTCACCACCCGCACGTGGCGCCATTTGGAAAAGCGCGCCATTTTCTTATAAGGAAAAAAATTCTTCATTAATTAACTTATGTATTATGTTTTCTCGCAAATGTGCTGAAAAACGTTGTATTACATTCATGCGGATTGGTATTACAAAAATTCTTCTACTTGTTTGTTTTAACCAACTTACCGCACTAATATCATCTCTTATCTATTAGACAAGTCCGTCCGTCCGTCCGTGGTGCTGTTTCAGCGGCCAAACCGTAAGAGATAGATATAGAGAATGTTTAAGTTATAAGTTAAGAATAGTCTGATAAGACTACAAACCGGATGTGAGTAACGTAGCACTTCCGGTTTTCGAGAAATCACGTGATTTCTATTTCAAACGAAACCACACAAAATCTCCGAAGTTCTCAATTAATTAAATACCTTTTTTTTGTGAACATTTGGTTCACTGGTTTGCTAGTAAATAACTATTGTGTGTTGGCTTGCTTTACCTACATGTCTATGTAATACTATTTTAATCGTCAATATTTCTTTGACCCTAGTATTAGGACTTCTTTTCGAACTTTTGCGTTAGCTTTGGCAATCAATAAAACAGAATCAATTATGGCCACTAGTATCCGGCGCAAGGGAAATCACTAAGATGATTGATATACTTGGCCCACGGTTCCCAACTTAGGTGTTTTGCCCCCAGATTTAGGGGCTAGAAGTGTTAAAACGGACTTTTTTAGGGGCTGGAATTTTTCGGGGGTTCTTTCAGGGGCTTTTATCAAAACTTGCAATTAAATCGAAAAACATAGCGTGTTTTCTTTCAGTTTTGTGCGTAGAATGGAACGCACAACGATATGAAACGACTGAACTGACTGTGTGGCGGGTAGTTTCCTAAGGCTGTATGGACTAAAGTTAAAAAATAGCTAAATAAGATTAAACAGCCTGTCAGCTCATTTTCGTTTCGGAAACTGTATTTATTCAATAAAATAATTTGTTGTTATTAAATATGTAATGTTTTAATTTATGAGCAACGAAAGAATTTGGGTAATGAAAAATATATAAATAATAAATTGGGAAAATTTTGTTAAGGGTTGGTAACACTGACTTGGCCTGGTCCAAGTTTACGGCCCTTAACTGTACTGCGGTAACGGTAGAAATTCGAGTTTTTAATCCAAGCTTACCAATGAAAAGTTCTTTATATTCGCTTAAAAATTCTCACTCACCGGTGTCACCGGGCGAATGGAAAAGGTTCGGGGGCGAACTTAATTTAGTGGTCGCCCTTGTTAATCGGGTCACTGGAAATTAGACAGGAAAGAGACGATCCAATGCTTGCCAAAGAGCGGACGCTGCGGAATACTTACCGGTTAGGTATCGAGGGAATTTATTACGTAACCGAGGAGAGTAGGTCTGCCTGCGTCCCCAAACCACTTTTGACGAGAAATTAATTTTGTAAGGATTATGTCTGTTTTCTGTAATAACCGCAAAGTAATGTGTATACTTTTTGTACAGAACAGCCGCCGCCCATAGTTTAATAATCATTATATAATATGTTGTAAATAGTAGCCTTAGATAGTTTTAAGTGAATTGTAAAATTGTTATATTATTTTGTTAATAAACGAGTTGCGCTTAGTCATTTCACGATAGGTACACATACTCACTTACACAACGCTGTGCGACTTCTTTCACCGCTACACCACTGCACATGCAACAACAAGCAACAGCAAGCGCACTGAAGCTAGAAAAGGGATCTTTCATTGAAGCTGCCAGCCCCATAGGCATCCGCAACCAACAGCACAGTATCGGACGGTTTAGGAAGAGCGCCACAGACGCCGTTCGATACACTTTTAAAGATGAAAATGTTAAGTTAATAACCTGCGCAGATGAGGGACTTTTGTCCGCGGACTTTATTGTCCACCGAAATGGAATTCTTATTACTGCATCGAGTAACGCATAAGAGACCATATAAAGTACCACGAACTAAAAGTCCCCCGAACACCCGAGAACACCGAGAGACCTGGAGCTCTACTCTCTTTCTCCGAAACGAAATTTCGGTAACGAACGAATTTTAAACGAAATTTCGCCAATAACTCTACTCTATTTCATTTTCGAACACGCACATAAAGTTCGGAATCACAGACAATTTTCGTGAACGAATGGAATGAGTCATGTTGTGACTTCTTTTATCACCACTTTTTAGATTACCTGGTTTACTTGGAAACCATATTAATTTACTTCAAAATTTTTGATGACATTAAAAGAACCTTCTTTGACAGTGTTAGCCGACTAATTTGTAGAGTTGATGCACTTCATTATATGTCAACCTAAATTTGTCGTTTAATAATTTGAAGTGTTGGAAATACAACACAACGTATTCTGAGAAAATAAACGAACATAGCGTGCGCTTTAAAAAAAAAATACGTTGAGTTCGGGACCAATTCTTAGAAGACATTGCTTCACGATTCAAGGACTTTTGTCTTCCACGGACTAAAGTCCTTCGTCTGAGCAGGCCATAAGTATTTCTTGTTTTTATGGAAACCATGTGGAAACATACATATGGAACGCCAGATGGTAAGTGGCCACCTTAATATAACACCTTATATAACTGGGACCTGGATGGCGCAAGTGGTTAGTGCATTTGGCTGCGATCGTTGAATTTAAGCAACTTTCGCAGTGGTCGGTCATTGGATGGGTGACCAAAAATCTCCTATCTCGAGTTCCTCCGTGCTTCGGAACGTTAAGCCGTTGGTCCCGGCTGCATCTGCAGTCGTTAGCACCCGCCAATCCGCATTGGGCCCGCGTGGTGGATCATGGCCCTATCTCCCTATTCCATCCATAGGGAAGGCCTGTGCCCCAGCAGTGGGGACATTAATAGGCTGATGATGATGATGATGATATAACTACAAAAACTTAAAGAAAACGATACGATAGAAACGATTTGACTCGCAATTTTGCAATTCATCTGAATACAAAGTTTTCTGCAAAAATAGATATAATCAGGGTTATTCGCGTAATAAACAATGCACCTGACTTTTTTAATTCGCGCTCGGATATAATATACGGCATGGTGACAATAATTGCCACTAAAAAAAATTATGGACTCAGAATTTATTTACTTTCAACGGATTTTGTCTGTTTAGCTCCACTAGACGACAAGGTTACAGCAACAATCAATAATAACTGTTGAGGCACAGGCCTTCCCTATGGATAAATAGCAAGATACCCATCTCTCTTAAAAATATAATTCTAAATTATCATTACAATTTTTACATTGAAATATTAAGGCCCACTTGCACGAAAGTTCGAAAAACCTTATCACCTTTTAGGACTAATTCCATCTCTATTGTTAATAATCTATATCTAAACAACATCTATTTTTCATCCCCCTAAATGTTAAGGGTAATCCACCCCTAAATTTGTTTTTTCAATTTTAGTTTTTTTTTAAATTTTTTTATGATACATCGTACAAAAATACATATAACCCTAAATTTTCACCCCTCTACCACCAACCCCTATTTTTTTATGGCGGTACGAAGGTCGCTGGGTCAGCTAGTCTTATATATAAAATTCTCGTGTCACAATGTTAGTTACCATACTCCTCCGAAACGGCCTGACCGATTTTTATGAATTTATATATACATATTCCGTGCGTCTGAGAATC
Organism: Chilo suppressalis; assembly: GCA_902850365.2. NCBI lineage: Eukaryota > Metazoa > Arthropoda > Insecta > Lepidoptera > Crambidae > Chilo > Chilo suppressalis. Next base: position 4,638,655 of record OU963894.1, read on the forward strand.
GGCTACTATCTATTTTTCATATCCTTAAGTCATAAATTAAATTCAAACTATTGGGTATTGTAACGTAGCGTTCTCATATGGGTTAGGCGGAATGTTATCCCAGAAAATTGATAGAACACTACGTTACACACCTCTAAAAATTTTTTTTGGACAATTTTTATTTTTTCTTTCATAATATGGTATTAAAAATACATATAACCCTAAATTTTCTTTTCGACACTTGCCCCTAGTTCAGTGTTTCCCAACCTTTCCAATACTGCTACCCCTGTAACCTATTAGGAAAATAGATTTTACCCCGACTTTAAAATGTTATCATCAGTTCAAGACCTATTAGGCCGCTACATCTTCGTCTCTAATAATGTCATCATCAGGAGTAAATCTCACCCCGCTTCCCACAATCAGCACCCCGCGGGCTCGCTAGCAAGAAGGACCACATGCTCTATTTAGTAGTATTATTATATAGTATTTTCTTATTTAGATTTGATCAAATAATAAAGTTCTTTGTTACCCCCGAAGTATGGCTGATTTACCCCCGGAGGGGTAATAGGGATGATGACTATTTTTTTTTTCTTCGTTTATCAGGTAGATTATCAAAAAGGATTGGACAGGTATTTTTTCTTTTTCACATAATATAAACATTGCAGAGATTGATTTGAAAAGTCGCATGACGTCATGTTTGAGTACACTTATAAGGGGAAATTCACTCAAAAGTGACGTCACGAGCCCCTACTCCCAAACTTTGACGCGCTATAACTTTGTCATTTTTTGGTTGATTGCCCAAAGAAAAAATACGTGTCCATTATTTTTTGACCATCTAACTGACGGACTAAATAGATTTAGACCCCGTCATCATCCCTATTACCCCCAGGTTCGGAACCCAGGCCCTAGTTTTATGGCGGTAAGAAGTTCGCTGGGTCAGCTAGTATAAATATAATTATCAATTGACAAAGATCGAAGGATGTACTAAACACGATTAAACCTATATTTGAATTAAGAACTTTGGAACAAGAAGGTACAAGAAAATTATGTGTTCCAATCCAAAGACTAATGATATTTTCTAAAAATGCATATTGTATGTCCATTCGTATATTTAATAAGTTACCCTCAAATATAACAAAAACTGAATTTAACCAAATTTAGGACTGAATTATTTACATTTTTAATTAACAAAATGTACTATACAATTAATGAATTTTTAAATGATAAAACACCCTAATATATATTTGGTGGACATTCGTGTGTACTTAATTTAATAGTATAAAGTATGTAAATGATAAATATATGTAATTTACTGACATTATTTCAATATCGATGCAATTTTTCCTGACTTTTTAATTATGAATAGATTATAAGTACCTTTTTTTATGACATTGCGTATAACTATTATCTTTACATTAATTTTATTTATTTTGACGTCACTGAACCTCATTAATTTAATTGTCTTCTATATTATGTAATATTTGCACGTTGACATTAACAAAATATGCTGGAAACTAAAGAGCTAACAACTATTGTAACCATATTTTGGCAAATAAATGATTATTATTATTATTAAAGAGAAATAAAAGTGACAACATCCCACCTGTCAGGCGTGGCGAGCGTCAAGTTGGGCGCAGGGAACGCGCCCTCCGCCGCGCATATTACGTTCACCGTGTCGTCGTCCGTCTTGTTCTGGATCAAGCGGAAATTTGACTCGGGAACTGTAACAAGACACCACGAGGTCAAAACTTTTATAAATATTAAACTCCTTGTTTTTGGACAGACGGGTACTCGCAATACACAGATGCGAAGCGGAGGTGTCCGTTTTTATTAAAGAAGTTTTAGAGAAATGTTAAAGAGATGAATTTAAAACTCAAACTCATATAAAGAAAATATAACTAGAAAAAATTCCACGCGGATCAGGCAGCAGACGGGACTCGAACCCGCACCCTGGCTGGTCCGCGTGGAATTTTTTCTAGTTATATTTTCTTTAGATTTAAACATCAAGCAGTAGTAAAATAATAAAAAATCAAATTCATTTATTCAGTCTAGGTTGTTACAAGCACTTAATGAAGGTCAAGAAGCTACGCCATCGGTTCGCGAAACTACGGCGTGAGACCTTGTACTGAGAAGAACCGGCAAGAAACTCAGCAAGGACTGTTTTTTTCTCCCTATATTGTTATACACAGAGTCGTCAAGTTGAAAAATGACTTCAGAGATACTTCTGAAGTCACCTTCCATTACATTATCTAATATATGTATATTATTATGGGCATAAAATTAAAGGCTTATTAATGGTTCCTTCCTACCGTTTGGATTCTTTACAATTTCTGTGCTAACAAAACAATATACACTCTTTATAAGTGACGACCTCCGTGGCCGAGTGGTTTGTACGCCGGGTTTCATGGTGTCGCCGACTCGAGAGGTCCCGTGTTCGAATCCCGGTGGGGGCAGAGGTTTGTGTGATGAATACGAGCATTTGTACTCCAGTCATGGATGTTTAATATGTATTTATATAAATATTCTTATATATGTACAGTGTATGTATTCTATCCGTTACCCTAGCATCCCATAACACAAGCCTTATAGTGTTTACTTTGGGGCTACGCTAATTGGTGTGAGTGTTAGAAATATTAATTTATTTATTTATAACCTCTTAATACTGCTTTTTATAGTCAGGTAGGCAAATGACTCTACCCCACATCATGTTAAGCAGTGGTAAAAATCTAGACGCGAAGATGGCTAGTAAAGCAGTTTTATACAGCCAAACCAACCATCCTCACCTTTGGCCGGCCGGCATAAATGCATCATGCATCTTTTAAAGGACCCTAATTTGAAGATATTTAGCAGTTAAGAGAAAACTTTAATAAGCCATTTTACAACACATCACAAAAGAATAATGCCGAGATTTTCAACAACAGCCAAAAAGCTAGATTCGAGCGAAATATTTTCGATACATAAAATAAGGTTGTATCCTAAGTACAGGCCATTTCCATTTACGTAATAAAGGAGATTGTACTGCCTATGCCGAAGCCCTCTCGATACGGGTACATATTGCGAGTACCGGCTTTCATTGGCGAGGCCTTACAACACATCCAAATGTCGTCGACATAAAAAGATGATGTCCTCAACAGATGACGGCAAGCGACGAAAACTCCCGTTGTAAGAATAATAAAAAGTAGCTTTTATACTTACTTGAATTTAAATAAGTTAGAATTTATAGAGAAAACTCTATAAGGAGTTATAGTTTGAAATATAGGAAAAGGAGACCCGGCACTTTTCATAGAAAAAATGCTAAACTTGTATACAATTGAATTTGGTCTCAAAATAAAGCCAAAATTATTTGCTACATAAAACTACTTTTGCCTTATTTTTAGTGAATCGTGCAAAGAAGTTATATACTGATTAATATTTTTTGATATGATATAAACCCTAAATCTTCAAGGGACAGAATTTTACTACAAAATATTACTCAAGTGACTGTAAAAACCATTATTCCTTTGCTTTTTCTAAATAAAAAACCAAATGTCAATTTGAAAATCCTAAAATACAAACAAAAAATCATTCGCATTTCGCATCCGCTCTCGCGAACTGTGATTGTGAATGTTCTCTGCTATGATTGCCTTTTTATCTGTCATTTCTCTTGAAGACCCGGCTACATATAGAGGTTATATTGACAAACCTATGTATTTGACATTGACAGCTAGCTGCTGATGACAAATATTGCCAGACTACGTTACCCAATTATGAAACACAGATAAAAAAAATTAAAAAGTATACAACTTTGGCACAAAATTCCGGGTGTCCTTTTGAACGCAGGAAATTCTTTTTGTTGTACGCCGAGGATGCTACGACTGATCTAAACAAGATGTAAAAGCTAACGGATAAAATGCAATTTCAATTAAGTAAGGTCGCACATACGTCGCTTTACAGTACACGTAGCACGAAACAATATCGAATTCGAATAGTTTGCGAGTGCGAAATGTCAATGTCAATTTTTTTATGGAAACTCGAACAGCAGCGCCACGACGGACGTAACGAGAACAAAAATCCGTACACATTTTGACGTATCATCATCATCATCAGCCTATTAATGTCCCCACTGCTGGGGCACAGACCTTCCCTATGGAGGGAATAGGGAGATTGGGCCATGACCCACCACGCAGGCCCAGTGCGGATTGGTGGGTGCTAACGACTGCAGATGCAGCCGGGACCAACGGCTTAACGTGCCTTCCGAAGCACGGAGGAGCTCGAGATAGTAAATTTTTGGTCACCCATCCAATGACCGACCACTGCGAAAGTATACGACGTATATCTAAATCGAATTCAACTATTCGAATTCAATAATGGTTCGTGCTAAGAGTACTGTACTGTACCTTTAGCACGAACTAATATTCGAATAGTTTGCGAATGCGAAATGTCATTGTCAAATATGTACCGATTTTTAGTTCTCGTTACGTCCGTTATAGCGCTGCGGTTCAAACTTTCATACAAAAATTTGACAATGACATTTTTTCAGTGCAGATCGTTTAGATGGGGCACTAAAACTAAACTTTTACCCAATCAGTGTTTTCATAAAGAATTTATCTAGCCTATATTTTAATTCATGTAGAAACCTTTGTTGGTTAAGCATATTAATGAACAAGTGCTTATTATACACGGTGTTTCAAAAATACCCTTAAAGGGAAAAGGGTGTTAGAGGTTCCCTTATATCAAGCTCATTTCCAATAAAAACAACTGTAGCTTAATATTATTATTTGCCGAAAAATTTATTATTTTTCATAAAAAAATTTAATTAAATGCAATGAGCTCTATTTCAGGGACCCTCTAACACCCTTTTCGTTTGAGGGGTATTGTTACGTGTCAGGATGTGTCAGTTCACACAATGTTAATTACAAAACACTCACTAAACACTGTATTTCACTAAACAAGTCTCTAAACTATCGCACTTGAACACTTTTGTTGCACTTTGATCGCCTTTGCATTCGCTCCGAAATCGCTGTTGAAACTCAATTGTTTCAGCGCGGCGCCAATCGCGCTTATATACGCCGATCGACGCATTCTAGAAAGTACTTGTTCAATTGAGAATTAACTAGCACCCGCGAGTACAAAGTACCTACTTATACCTACGCAGGTAACGCGCATCACTTGTAAACAAGTGCAGATGTCGTTGCACTTTCTCCCTTACGCCGCACTGCATAAGGCTCATTTTAGAATGAGCCGCATTACTCGACCTCTATCGCGACCTGCGGTGCTCATTCGATCTCTAGCACATTCGCGGTTCTGTTTCGAAAGCGTTTGTGACAGTATTTTTGAAACACCATGCATATAGGTTTTATATTAAAAAATGTTTTTTCCGTTCATGTTGTCAACATATTATAAGCTTGTCACTTTCATCACAATCTATTTTAGTCGAAGCAATTAAAACTAAATTCACACGTTCTCATAAATGTCCTCAGAATCGTGTGTATAGTATAGTGTATTCTAATCATGACGAGTTTACGAGTTTTATATTAGACACGTGAACTTTTCTGGTATTTTTCCATTAAAATTTATATTGTGACAAAAATATTTCGTGTCTCTATATTATTTCAATAACACATTTCCTACTATTCAGAAAATACTAGCTTACAAATTTCATAACTATATGAAAAAAAGTAAAATAATTTATTTGCAAATAAGTTTCTATGCATTAAACCATAATGTTATTTTTTATAATAGTTGTTCGTTTTACGTATTCTATAATTTTGTATGAAGCTTTTAATATTTGGCTGTCAATGTCATATAATTCAGCGAAAATGAATTTCGTCAAATTGTTTCCGGCGTCTAATACTGAGGCAGGTATTAAATATTTGTTTCTTAGGTTTTCACGCACATCACTCATTAAATAAAACTAGTTTTTCACGGGTTAATGCACTAAACTTTATTTATTTAATGACGTTTCGCAGCCTTTACAGGCTACTTCGTCGGAATATTTTTTTTTTTATTTTATTGGAACGAAGTTCCTTACGGCAGGCTTGGAGGGGATAGGGATTTTGCTGCGCGACCGAACTGAAAAAAATGTGATAGTAAAACCGTAAGAAAAAATCCGTGGAAAAAAGTGCGTGGAAAAAAAACCGTTAAATGAGACGTGCGCAAGCGCGACAGTCGCATACACAAGCGAGGCTTGGAGGGCTTGGAGGGGATAGGGATTTTGCTGCGCGACCGAACTGAAAAAAATGTGATAGTAAAACCGTAAGAAAAAATCCGCGCAAAAAAGTGCGTGGAATAAAACCGTTAAATGAGACGTGCGCATGCGCGACAGTCGCATACACAAGCGAGTTTGCAATTTGTGTCGATTCTACATTAGCCGAAGGAACTTCGTTCCCACTTGGTGTCCTACGACACCACATCATTTTTTTATTTTAAAAATTGAATAAAAAAAAACAATCAATCGTCAATAAATAAATAAAGTTTCGTGCATTAACCCGTGAAAACTAGTTTTAATCAGATATTAAATTCTAAAGTTAACGCACGATCAATACATACTATTTTTTTTTCTTGTAGGATTTCACAAATACACACAGATATTCAATTTAAGCTGTGCTACAACATCTTTTTTTACCATCTCATTCAAGTGATTCGATAACTGAGATCTATAAGCGTTTTACAACTAAGTAAGAAACCTATGGAAACAAAATTCTTAGAACTGAATACTGAAAAGAAATTTTGCAACAGCTTAACGATATAAAGCTTAGTAGATTTGCACGTGAAAACGACTGCGAAAACTGAAACATCTTTAACTTGAAAGATTTAATCAAAGATAAGCGAGGTGTTCCCCCTTTACGATTATTGAGCATTTTAAATTTCATGAATAGGTGACCTTCAATACGACAAATATAAGAAATCAGACGGTCTTACAACAAAAAAGTAAGACGGTGTTTTAAACATTTTTAGGCATTTTTTTTTTTATTTCGTGTTGAACGCATGTCTTCATCTCACTTTTTTGGGGTAATGAGAAGAATGTTTAATACTTCGCCCAATGTGCCTTTATGCGAGCCGTCGCACGTCGTGCAGACACGACAGTTATAAAAAAATGAATATAAATATATAACTAGTACCTATTTTACTATATTAAAAGGGTGACATATTTTTTATTTTGTAAAGTAGACATTATTCGGAAGTAGGTTAAGGTAATTTGGATTCAAATTAGGTTACATTAGGTAGTTTTTAAGTTGTCGTAATTTTATTTTCTATATAAAAGGAACTCGATGCCGCAAGTGGATAGCGCGTTAGGCTGCGATCGTTGAAGTTAAGCAACTTTCGCAGAGGTCGGTCATTGGATGGCTGAACAAAAAAAATGTACTATCTCCGTGTTTCGGTAGACATGTTAAGCCGTTGGTCCCGGCTTCATTTGCAGTCGTTCCCACCAATCCGCATTGGGCCCGCATAGTGGGTCATGGCCCAATCTCGCCATTCTATCCATAAGGAAGGCCTGTGCCCCCGCAGTGGGGACATTAATAAGCTGATTAAGGTGAAATTGATGAATTTTCTATTTATTGTAATACTGTAAAACAAAAGATGATGACTAGTACCTAGTAGGTATTCATTTAATAATTATCTTTATACCATAACTAGTGGCCCGCCCTCGCTTCGCTTCGGGGTAGAATTGATCAAAATCCTTTTTTAGCGGATGCCTACGTCATAACATCTACCTGCATGCCAAATTTTAGCCTGATCCGTCCATAGGTTTGGGCTGTGCGTTGATAGATCACTATGTCAGACAGTCATCTTTGAGTTTTATATAATATATAGATAGTAATATTTACATAGCAAAAACTCATTCACTATTCAATGTGAAAAAAATAAAGTCCAAATTACCTTAATGTGTACTTAAATAATGTTTTATTTACAAAATGAAAAACCGGACATGTGCGAGTCCACCTCGCTGAAGAGGGTTCTGTACAAATTTGTAGGTACTGCGGCGATCTACCCTGTAGGGGTAGGCCCTGGGAGCATAGCAATAATAATTGAAACAACTTTGATTTTATTATTATTTTATACTAGCAAACCAGTGAACCAAATGTTCACCAAAACATTATTTAAAAAAAAATATTGAGAACTTTGGAGATTTTGTGTGGTTTCGTTTGAAATTCGTGATTTCTCGAAAACCGGAAGTGCTACGTTACTCAATACAACGCGATAACACGATCATCGCGCGTTTAAACGATGCGACCATCGCGTGATCGCGAACTGGGTGTCCTAATAGAACGCGAATACGCGATCACGATTTACGCGAATACGCGATCACGATTGACACACAGTTTAGTCGGGTTAGCCCTGCCCCTCTCCCCGCTTCCTATCGACGCGACGCCATCATCGCGCGAACTTTAGTTAGGACACCTATTCATCATTATTAGGTTTGATTGCGCGTTCGCGCGAATAGATTTTTAAACATTTTAGTCGCGCGAATGCATCGCGCGATCGCCTATTAGGACACCTATTCTAGATCAATATGTTTGATCGTCGACTCGTACGATGATCGCATCACTCATTCGCGTTATCGCGTTGTATTAGGACAATGCCTTACGGTTTGGCCGCTGAAACAGCACCACAGACGGACGGACGGACAGACTTGTCTAATAGATAAGAGATTAGATTTCAGGCGAATATAATAATTGAGTTTAATCTATTAACGCATGGTTTGGTGCCTGAAGCCTATCTCATGGAATCTTCTATCAAATGACAGGGGATTCCTAATTTCAAATCTTAAAATCGTGACATTACCTTTTTAATATGACTGCCAGCCGTAGGCATTACATGAACAAAGAGTTAATCCAAACAAGGAGGCTGTGACGTAACGGACGTTACAGCACGCAACAACCTATGGCGCAAGCATAGAGCACCCCCACTAGAGTCCGCATACAAGGTCAACCGATTACGCCAAGCTTAAGTAGAATTTTACCTATGCGTGAAGCACGCCAAACTTCGTGAACTGGTCGCGTCTTTTAAAAGGAACGCTGGAAAAAAGCGGTGGCATGTCTACACTCGCGCAACAAAGGCTCTATACTAAATTGCTTATCGACAGAAAGTATCGATATTTTTTTTTAATCGATCATACCCTCATCACTTCGATGCACTGAGTTAATCATCTGACCTTGACGTGTCCAATCAAAACGCGACTCCCTGCCCGCACCCGCCGACATTGGCGATTTTGATTTCAAACAAAATTTGTGTGATGCGGACTCTAGTTGGTGTGCTCCATGGGCGCAAGTGTTAAGGGCGTTCGGCTGCGATTTTTAAAGTTAAGCAACTTTCGCAGTGGTCAGTCATCTGCTTCGTGCTTCGAAAGGCACGTTAAGCCGTTGGTCCCGGCTGCATCTGCAGTCGTTAGCACCCACCAATCTCCACTGGGCCCGCGTGGTCATGGTCCAATCTAGAGAGAATGGGCTAAGACCATGGGGACATTAATAGGCTGACAATGATATTTTTTTTACAGCTTTAAGGAACCGTACATTTAAATATATGATTTACAATGTCCTCCGCGCGTTTCCAAGATTAGCCTAGCCCCAAAGTAAGCACTGTAGGCTTGTGTTATGGGATACTAGGGTAACGAATAGAACACATATACTGATACTTTAATAAGTATATTTATATAGAAATACATATTAAACAGCCATGACTGGAGTACAAACGCTCGTATTCATCACACAAACATCTGCACCCATCGGGATTCAAAGCCGGGACCTTTCGAGTAGGCGACACCATGAAACTCGGCGTACATACCAATTGGCCACGGAGGTCATCAAAATGACCGGGTATAATACAGAAATACTCCTTATGTTACAATCCCCCACTTGACCCTACACTTTTAGTTCAGTTTTTAAAAAGCTAACCCGGTGTCTTCCACGTAACTACATTGTTAAGATATGAACTTCAAGTAAAGGTTGACATCTGCCCCTCTTATAATGAACGAGAAATAGGTGACGGAGTACCAATCATGAAGAATTTTTGTTCACCACATTTAAATGATTTTGTAATCTAATTATTAAAAATTCTCGTGTCACGGTATGCGTAATTGAGCTACTCCGAAACGGCTCGACCGAATTTCGCGGAATTTTATTTGCATATTCAGTAGGTCTGAGAATCGGACAGCATCTATTTTTCATCCCCCTAAATGTTAAGGGTCCACATCCTTAAAATGTTTGTCTTGGACTATTTTTTTTGTTATATTTTTTTTTATGATACATCATATAAAAATACATACAACCCTAAATTTTCACCCTTCTACCACCAACCCCTATTTTTTATGGCGGTACGAACTTCGCTGGGACAGCTAGTATCATATAAGAGACTAGCGGCCCGCCGTGTAGAGCTGAAGTGTAGACTACAGTGTTTGTTCTCAGGCTTGTATTATACACAATGACATTTATCTATGATTCTTCTTATACCTGCATGCAAACTCTCAGCCCAATCGGTTTAAAATTGACAAAGTTTCATACAAACTTTCATTCCCTATTTTATCCCCTTGGGCATAGAATTGATCAAAATCCTTTCTTAGCGGATGCCTACGTCATAACATCTACCTGCATGCCAAATTTCAGCCCGATCCGTCCAGTGGTTTGGGCTGTGCGTTGATAGATCACTATGTCAGTCAGTCAGTCACCTTTGAGTTTTATATATATAGATTAAACGCTCGCTGCGTAGCTAGTTGATGCTTATATATCTAATAATAAAGAAAAAGAAATTAGTCATTAAATTCCTTTGTTTGCATTAAAATTGTGGTCACAGTGAGCACTGGCTTGCCTTGACAAAAGAAATTAATTACTAAATTTCTTTGTTTGCGTTAATATTATGGTCACAGTAAGCACTGGTTTCTGTGACAAAAGAAATTTATTGATTAATTTCTTTGTTTGCGTTATAATTGTGGTCATACAGTAAGCATTGGTTTACTGTAGAGTCTGTGCGGAAAGCGAATGGGATTTAGATCGGAGGGCGCTGTAGTGCTTTTCTACCGTATTTGTAAGGTTTTACCCCTTTTAGACATTATTAAATACAAAAAACCGCAAGAGATCACAACAACAAACAAATCTATATCAATACAAAACATTGACATTTTACAGATTGCTGGGTTTGATTGCCAAATAAAAATCTTAATGTTAGTTCCGTTTTTCGCCACGCCCATTCTCTTTCCGCATAGACTCTAACAGCAACGTAGGTCGGTGAGGTCTTACAAAAAAAGAGAAGGTGAAATAAGGGAGAATTTCCTATCGAAATTGTAACGCTGTTAGATACACATCACAGTCCCCACACCTCACAAAACTCACACGTAAAAGTTCTTGAACTTTGAATAGCAGTTGGAAAGTTCAGCAACCGTCAAAGGGTTTTCGTCCTTAGCGTTTCGCATTGTTTTAGAATTTGCATACAGCTTTGTGTGGATAGTTAGAATGTCAGCACAGTGTGAGGGGGGGGGGGGGGGGCAAAGTCTGTGTTTTAGGTTAACTGTCGCATTGTCAGACCTTAATGAAATACTAGCAACTTGCTTGTAAATTGAAGACTTCACAATGTTTTAAAGTAAGCCCCAAAAATAACACATTTCTTACGTTTATTATCATTAGTTATTATTTTATTAGGCGCATTCGGCTTCGATCGTTGAAGCTAAGCACCTTTCGAAGTGGTTGATCATTGGATGGGTGACCAAAAATTTACTATCTCGAGTTCCTTCGTTCTTCGGAAGGCATGTTAAGCTATTGGTCCTGGCTGCATTTGCAGTCGTTAGCACCCACAAATCCACACTGGGCCCGCGTGGTGGGTCATGGCCCAATCTCCCTATTCCATGCATAGGGAAGACCTGTACCCCAGCAGTGGGGATATTGGTAGGCTGATAGCTGGGTAAACTGTTCAGTAACTATTATCGTAGCCATTGCAAATTATTGAATATAGGATTTTTTAGTAATTGACATTATTGTTTCTATATACCTACAATGCATCATCCAGATTTAGGCATCGAACAACAAGATCTCATAAGTATTTCAGCGTTATTAAGAAAGGGATTAAGACCCACTTGCACGTTCTAGGGTTAATTTATTTACCTACGAGTTAAATATTCGACGACCTCCGTGGCCGAGTGGTTTGTACGCCGGGTTTCATGGCTGTCGCCGACTCGAGAGGCTCGACCCGGGTTCGAATCCCGGTGGGGGCAGATGTTTGTGTGATGAATACGAGCATTTGTACTCCAGTCATGGATGTTTAATATGTATTTATATAAATATACTTATATATGTACAGTATATGTATTCTATCCGTTACCCTAGCATCCCATAACACAAGCCTTATAGTGCTTACTTTGGGGCTAGGCTAATTGGTGTGAGTGTCGGAAATATTTATTTATTATTTAACTATTAAACTGGGGTTGAAAAAATATTTTTTCTTGCACTGCCACGAGTTAATACTAAAGCTTAGGTTAAATAGTTAAATTATTAACCTGCCAAAGTTGGAACCATTGCTAACTCGAGATTTAAAACGTCAAAATCGTTATAGGCTGTGTTGTTTGTTTTTATAGAGATAACATTTTATTTTATTTATTTCTGAATGATGGATGACTTTTTGTTTTCTGATGATGACGAAAAAATTGTCGACTATAATATAAGTAGGTACATATTTTTTGATCGATTTTTTTTAAGATAATGACCAGTAATAACGTTGTATTCTTCCATTATATCCTGCCAAGCTTTTTGTTTTTGAAGAAGACAAAAATTTTACAGCTGTTAAATTTACTAGACAAAGTACTGGAATTTATTTTTAGTATATTTTTTACATAAGGCAGTAGTCATAAAATGAAAACGTACAACTGACCCTAGATAGGCTATAAATATAGCCTGTGTTTAGGGATTCAGACCCTTCCAATAGGTTCCTTAACATGACACAGTAATAAATTATTACAGGATAGCGAAGCAGATCAGATAACAGCATTTGTTCATGACAAAGATATTAATAAAAATTAATGACTACATAAAATAGATAGAATACGCGTATGTGTTGTGTGTGTGTGTGTGTGTGTGTGTGTGTGTGTGTGTATGAGTGGGTGTATGAGTGTGTGTGAGTGTGTGTGAGTGCGTATGTGTGTGCGTCTGTATGTGCGTATGTATGGTGAAAGTATGAGAAGATGCAAGTGATGTTATTTAGGATACAACAGCGAGCAATTTTTCGGTTTCCTCATATGATTTTCCACAAAGCCAGTCATTTCGATTCACCCACTAGAAACATATTTTTTGTATAATATTTAAATGTCTTATACTACTTTCAGTGTGTCATTTGTCATGTCATTATTGCTTTTTGTGACTAGTGTAATTACAATATAGAGCACTATATTTTTGAAGGAATGACTTTTTGAAGTTTTTCGATCCTGTAAGGTAAAAAGTGTTATCTTAAGGTGAACGCAGACTTGGCTGCACCGCACGCGCCGCAGTCTTCGCATTCGAATTCTTTATATGAAGTTCTATGCAACCTCGCACACCCACCCGCGTCGCAGTCGCCGCAATCCCTGAAACGACCGAACTCCCCAAGCCGCAGCTGATGACGTCATTCGCATCAACTGAATGAATGAAATCAAGTCCGACGCGTGCGGCGACGGGAACGACTGCAGTGACTGCGGTGCGAATAGATGTGCGAGGCCATTAACACAAAGCGATGACTGCGAGGACTGCGGGGACTGCGGAGACTGTGGTGCGGCCAAGTATGCATTCACTTTTGGACGCGTTGTATCGTTACGCGTTTCGGCAGCGCCGTTCGAGCGCGCGCCGAGATGTATAGGGTTATTTCAAAGTCGCGCGTTTGAGCAGCGCTGTTCGGTAAACGCTGTTGAACAGCGCGCTTCCTAATAGTGCGTCTAGCGGCGTGACTGTAAAACCAGCCTTATTCTATTGCTAACATTATCATAGTGATAGCATGAAAGCATGAATCTTAATCAAACTTAGAAATAAATAATGATGTTGATTCAGCGCGGCCGTGATAAGTTTTCAACTTAGGGAAATAACAAATGGACTGGTAAGTTATCACTATTATGAACTTCCTCTAAGGATTCTACAAACATCTAATGCGATGTTCATTTGTCTTCTCTATCTTATGTCACACACGAAAAATAAATTGCCCTATCAACTGGAGTGCGTGCTCTTTGCATATAAAAAATATACACTTACCGAAAACTGTCATTTGTTTCGTCCTAGAGTCCTCCTCCATGAACGTGGACACGACGCACGTGTAGTCACCAGATATCTCCGTATCAGGCTTAACTATCCTTAAGGCCCGATGCATTTTCAACGGGTCATTAGACGCCCTATATGTTAAGTCCACGCGGCCTCTCAAGATGCCCATATCTTGAGGTTTCTGGCTCGCGATCCATTGGTACACGGGTCTCGCTTTGTTCTTGAAAAACCATTTCACCACTAAACCCGAAGTATTATTACCGTAAGTGTAATCACAGTCTAAGATCACGGCATCCTGCACGCCATACTGAATTATTTCCGGCACTACCACTTTCACAATTTTCACTGCGGTCAGCCCTGAAACAAGAAGAAAAAAGCTTTTAGGCAATCGATGAAAAGATATTTATCGCTTTGTTACTAAATTACCTACTGACAAAGCCTTTACTTTTATTGTCATCCTACTAATATTATAAATGTTAAAGTTTCTATGTTTGTTTGTATGTATATCTGTTACTCAATCACGCAAAACTACTGAACGGGCTTTGAGTAAAATTTGGTACGCATGTAATTTATGAACTGGTATGAAAAAAGATGATGTTGCCGATCTCCTTGGTAGATTTAGTTTCTATAGTATTTTTTAAAGTTGTTGCCTGCTCGTTATCTTTTGTTTCCGATATTTCGGCAATGTTGCAAGCGCCAGTTACTCCGTGATCATGGCGCTTGCAACAGTGCCGAAATATCGGAAACTCGCTAAAAACAAGGTACATGGTAACAGGTTACCATCCCGTAAATAACTTATATTACTGTAATGATTATCTTATAGTAATCCAATTTAATATTTATGCTTCTACAAATTTTCTTATGCCTACTGAATACTCAAGGAATACATCCGTTTGTAGGGCCACCCTTTGAGTATTGAGCCCTAAAAAGCTTCGTTTACCTTCATCAATACAGTAATATCTGAAGTTGCTAAAAGAGCGCGGTAAGAGCTCTATAAAGCTATTTTGAGCGCATTATTCAGCTTCGTTTAACACTTGAATTCCATTAGCTGACACTAAACCCTCATTTCCCTATGATCAAAGCCAATTGAAGTCGGATTGGATTCTGTGTAATACCCTTGAAACTTATTTGATGTGAGTTGGTACTATGAGATTGTTTTCTCCACAAAATGAAACAATTCAAAACGCTTAATGCGATAATTGTAATCATTATCAGCCTATTAATGTCCCCACTGCTGGGGCATTGGTGGGTGCTTACGACCGCAGATGCAGCGAGAACAACCACTTAATGTGCCTTGCGAAGAACAAAGGAACTTGAGATAATTAATTTTTGGTCACCCATCCAATGACCGACCACTGCGACAGTAGCTTAACTTCCACGCAGCCGAACGCGCTAACCACTTGCGCCATCAAGATCCTTACCATGCCACTTGTAAAATGTACCGTAATTAGTATAAAATTTAAGGACCTGATTATATTCTAACAGAATGTAATCATGATAAACAGCGTAATTTATTTTTTAAAATAAGTATGTACTAACTAAATGGATTGATTGAAAAATGAGTTAGGAAACTTAAAGAATAATTTTCAGTGCTTACACCCAGATGGCAATTGACGTTCGTTCGATTCGAGCCTAATAGAGTTTGTCTTATAAAACCTTTTTTAGAAAAAAATAATAGCTGACAAAATAATTTAAAATAGCAATAGAAGTCAATTAACCAGTATAGCTTGTTAGTTTAGTGAAAGAATATTCAGAATAAGTTTTACCAGTAAATTTAATTCGGTTTATCATATCTTTGATACCCAATGTCAGCATGACATAAACGGAACATAAAACAATTTGCCACCAGACACATTGCGTCCGAATTCTGCTATAAGGAGATTCCCTTCGGTTAATCCGTATCCATCAGTCTTCTAGTCAGGGAACCATTAATATTTATGCAATTCTCGACTCGGCGTTGTTGAGAGCTTATTTAAATTCATCCATGGTTCAACATGAAAGCGAGGGTAGGCATGACCTAAAAATTGGATGCTGGCTTGCTTAAAATTTTATCGTGGACATTTTGAGAAATGAAAAGGAAAGCTGAGTGCCAGATAAGGAATTAAAGAAAGAGCAAACAAAATTGTAAGAGCAGACACTAAAGTTATGGACATGTTTTATCATTACTGCTGGAACCGCACTTTATGAGATCAAAGTTAATTAAATCTGCATTCAGTTGCACGTTGCAGACGAAGTGAGATAACTTGAAAGCGTGTTTACGCTTTTAACGAATTTGTAAGCTCGCATGCAACAATGTGGCTTTTAATATCTTCTTTTGTTAATTCGCCTGTTTGTTTACTTGTAATATGAGAATATGAACAACTCTTGTTTACTATGTAAACAAACAAACATATAATTTCAGTTCCTATTTATTCAGAGTCAAAAGTGTTTAGTTAATACCGTCCGACGTAAAAAATTTCATTGAAATTTCAATGACAATGAAAAATTCTTGGCAGGATGGAAGGAATTTTATTGTATTATGACTGTTAATAAAAATCCTTCTGTACTAAAAAAAATAAATTTTCATAACGGATATCTACCGCCTTTAAGAAATTTTTAGAATTTAGCTAAACACCAACGCTCAAATTTTATAGCCACTGGTAACTTTTCGTTGATTTAAATAATGGTCAGAATCGTTAACAATTTTAAAGTAAAAAATAATATTTATCCAGTTGCTTATTTAAAATGTTTCAGGTAAACTATCATACATTATTCCAACGATGTAGGTATACAATAGAATGCTGACGTTAAAGCTAGAAATCCTTTCATGCACAATCCGACGGAGAGTACTCACGACGTCGACAGCTCCAAATTTCACTAACGAGGTGAATATTTCAAACCGTCATAAATTTGGATGAAGCCCACTGGGTCAGTTGAATAGCATACTAGTGGTTCGCAAGAGACTATTGTTAGTGCAGAGGAGTCAGCGTGAATCGCCATAATGCCAAGTGTACGATGACAAAATGCTTCTTCAACAAATGATACTATGGACACGACAGTTTCGTATTGTCATTGTGCGATTTAGCGGGTAAATAATAAGGCTGCTAAGCATAAATTAACGAACAAAGAACGCCTTTCTTCTGTTTCTTATTAGTTGACATTTCAATAGTTTCAATGAAAAAACATCAAGTGATAATAAAAATACTAAACATGCTGAATTGGTTGAAAAAAAAGTTCGTTGAACAGCCTTTAAAGGCACATCTGAGAAAAGTACTTAATTTGAATATAAGTAGCGGCACATTTGGGAAAAGTACTATATTTGAATAAAGCATGCTCTTGTTAAATTCTCAGTATCAAGAATCTTCATAAAACGAGTATATTTTGGTAGGTAACAAAGATTTTGTTCGGCTGCGAAAATGAAGTCAAACTTTTGTGGCAAGTCGGAACTGCCACCTAGCGGGCCGTTGGATGCGAATAGCATTCCTTGGGGAATTTTATCGCCTCGCATCCCGGTGTCACGTACATAACGCGTGGCTTACCCGGGTAAAGGAGTAAAAATGTTGGTCGTAATTTCGAATTTAAAAGACGTACTTAATTTGTTAAAAGAATGCGGCAACGGTCTTGGTTATTGCGCACTAAACGTTTTATCACAGAACAAGTAGTGCCGACACTGAAAAATACTCGGCTGGATGTTGATAATATCACCGAAAAAGGAATTCATATTAAAAAAGTACTTGTCATTCGCAAAGATTTTAGTTTAATTTATTATGTTGATTTTTATAATTTGGTCTTTTTACAATAAACACAGCAACACACATAGGAAATCTAACAACAAGAAACACTTTACGCATACTTTCACCGATGTGTGGTACTAAACACAATCAACAATACAGAAGTACTATTAATTTGCTGTGAGGTGGCCCATAAATTTTTAGACAACGCTGCAAAGCAAATAAATGTGAATAATTGAATGAATATAATGTTTTATCACAATAAAAGAAAGTTTTTCATATCTCCGATTGAAATTCAAGTGATAGTGTTAAAATATAAATGATTATATGACAATAAACTTAAAAAAAAAACAAGTTTTTGGAATATTGATCGAATCTTAAATAAAATGCGAAATAAATATTTATAATTATATATTATATTTATACTCTAAATACGTTATCATATCATCCTTAACAATTTGGGCTGGTATTGTTATTTTATATAACTTATAATGAAAAGAAATTATACAGGTAAGTGGTTTTACTTTTTCTTCCTATGGCGTCTCTCCCATTCCATTCACATCGTCCATTACTGGAGGTTGACCTATATATCTATACATTTCACTATACATCGAAAAAGAGATATATAAGGCACCATAATCAGAAATGAATAGAAATTCGAATATCAATTAACTAATGACACCCTCATTATAAATAGAAATGTCTCCGTTAGAGGACATTTAAAATGATATTTTCCGTAAATAGACTGTAGATGTAATTAGTAATTATTAATTAAACGGTACATTTATAACACACCATGCTATTACTAATAATAGCGAGTAACTAGATGAAACAAAGTTAGCTTGCTTTTATGCGATTATGGAAGTAATGCAAAATGTTATGCAAGTCATGGCCGATCGTCGGATGGGTGACCGTATTTCATTATATTTAGGCTTGGGCGTAGGAGGTTTTTTTTTATATGGTCTCACCGCCGGCGTAAAAGCGACTAACTTTAGCTATTTTCCCTCTTAAGAAAAGTACAATAGATAATCATTACGTGTAAACAAAATTTATGCATATATTAAAAGTTACAGGAGCCATGCACGTTACACAGGTCGCAAGGACTTTGGTCGTATGCGATAAGTTCGACGCCCAAGTTCAAGTCACTGATACGTTGTATACTTATCGAACCGTGGTTGATAGTCTGTGCGACTGTTTCAACGTGAATGACCCTTTTTAATCGCTGCTTGTTCCCACTGCCGGCCAGAAGTCGCTCACTAGTTTGTCAAAAAATGACAAGAGCTATCAAAGATAATATTCGCTCAGTGATACTTGCTCAGCTATATTCCCTTGGCCGCCAGAACGCACTAGCGTGAATTTTTAGAACTGCCTCCGCGTGGTAGTGGCTCGCTTAATCGCCCGTCGTACTCCCACACTCGCTTATAGTCCAGCTATAAAACTATCTAAACTACAGATTCGCTTCTCGCTGTTCGCCAACTCATTGCTAGTATATAGCTCTACTGGCTTCTCGTTGGGACAGATGCCGAAGCTTTTCTATTACTTCAGAAAGTATTTTGGTGAATTAGTGGTGAACCATATTTTCTTCTCATTGATTGAAGACATAAAGCTAAGCCCTTTGTCCCAGCGTTGGGGATAAGTATAAGATTTATGAAATAAAATCTAATAAAAAAAAATATTCATTCATGACTGGAGTACAAATGCTTATATTCATCACACAAACATCTCTCGAGTAGGCGACACCTTAAAACCCGGATTACAAACCACTCAGCCGCGGAGGTCGCCAAATTCTCTGAGGATGTTATTAAAATACATATTACTCGTATGTTTATAACTCCTCATTTTATCTGGCCACAGGAAATAAGGTGCTGCGGAAATTCGTGTGCGGCCGGCTAGCTAGGTGAAATTGCGGAAATTGCGAGAAAATGTGCGGTGCAGTAGGCGGGTAGGTGAAACAAATGGAACAAATGTGTACGAGTCATAGCAAATAATACAAGAATCAGATTTGTTATTGTAGTGTTTATAAAAATTAAAAGCAGTGGTGTGGCGCGTGTAAATAGCCCACACCTGGGGTGGATTACACCGAAATTATAAATTTGTGGTTCAATACCAGGAAAAAGGAAGCGCCCACTTACCTCCAAGACGATGGGTTGCGTGGTCTCCGACGGGCGTAATGTGAGGCGGCTGGACCCTGCTTTGCCGGCATTCCAGAAAGCGCACGTCACAATTGTAGTTTTTACGATTGTCCCGAATATTTTAATAATAATTCAAGAAAAGTATTGACACACATCTTGACAGTTTTTTAAGGAAGAGAGTATGTTACTTTTTCACGAAAGGCACCATAAACAATGTCTGTTCCGGTAACCAGCCAGTACCCTCAGCCACGGCGACATCAATCCCACAGATAAGTGGGTGCGAGAAGTTTTCCTGGTATATCGCCACACATAATAAGATAGAAACATAATTTTACCAAATAAACTAAAACCATTCTTATGGCGCTCAACCATGCTCCCCGCCTTGGACGTTCGCAGAAGTCCAAAACAAAATAAAATTATAAACAAAAAATATTACAACTTTGCTTTAATAAGGTTAACTGAAAGTTGAGACGTTTCATGGCTAAGCCTTGACACAATTTAAGATTAGTACGTTACTAAAACAGAGAGTTATTATTGAGTAGGAATAGGATATAACTTTACAATGGGCCGTTTAAAGATCCCGAACTTAGTTTTAACCGTCGCCACTCGAACGACTCCGTCCGAACCGGGATGAACCTCTGAAATTACACCTAAGGGCCAACTCAAGGGAGGAGAATCCTCCTGTCCCACAATAACAACGGTTCCCACATCAATCACGTGACCAGCGGTAGACCACTTCTGCCGTACTTGTAGGGTATGTAAATACTCCATGCGCCATTTCTTCCAGTACGACTGTACCATGCTGTCTAGCAGCTGCTTTCGCTGGGAAAGAGTGAAACGCGTATCAGTGACAGGAGGCGCCGGTAAGTACCGCAACGGCGATGACATCAAAAAATGGGCAGGAGTGACCACATCGGGGTCGGAATCCGAGGAGATGACAGCAAGTGGGCGCGAGTTCATGATACACTCGATCTGCACCAGCACAGTCTGAAGCTCCTCGTACGTCAAGAGCTGAGCCCCAATAACGCAATAAAGGTGAGTCTTTAAACTTTTAATATTCGACTCCCACATACCACCGAAATGCGGCGCGCGAGGTGGAATCATTCTCCACTCAATACGACGTTTAGCTAGTTCGCGCTTTAAAGTTGGATGAAACTCCGAACCAATTAGAAAGTTATAAAGATCATCTAACTGCGCCTTTGCACCGACGAAATTGGTACCATTGTCTGAATATAGACATGACACAGGTCCACGCCGTGAAATAAAGCGACTAAAAGCCGCAAGAAAAGCATTTGAGGTTAGGTCAGAGACCAGCTCGATATGAACAGCCTTAGTCACAAGACAAACGAATAAGCAGATATATGCCTTCTGAGCGTGCTGTCCTCTTCGACAAACAAGCGTAATGCGAAGGGGACCTGCGTAATCAACGCCGGTATGAACAAAAGCCTTTGCTTCTTTGATACGAAACGAAGGTAAATCAGCCATCTTGGGTGCACGGTGAGATGGACTTGCACGAAAACAGCAATTGCATTTCCTGACCCTAGCTCTTATAACCGTCCTGGCATCCAATATCCAAAAACGTTGCCGCAAGATAGACATCAAAAGTCCCGGACCAGTATGACAATTCATAATATGGTAGTGTTGAATGATAAGATCCACTACACGGTCATGTTTAGGGAGTAATGCTGGATGTTTAGCCTCAAAAGGTAAATCCGATTTCGAAAGCCGTCCTCCAACACGCAGTACACCATCTCCGTCAAGGAACACCGACAAATTCAAAAGCTTCTTCGAAGGCAATTTACCTTTTTTAAGCGCGGTAACGTCCTCAGCGAAGTGAACAGACTGCACTGCACGTAGCACGAATTTTTCAGCAATCATAAGACTATTGACTGTTTCAGAGGAAGGCGCAATCTTTTTAATAAAACGAAGGACGTAAACAACAGTCCGTAAAAGTTTATCCCACACGGATATACGCCGGGCCAATTCCAACAAGGCCGGTGGTTCAGTCTGAACCATTGCAGTCAGCACGTTAATTTTGTGCTCAGGCAGCTCGGCGGTTATGCTAGGCGAAAAGGCTTTCAAAGGCCACTCAGAAGGAGGGCTTCGAATCCATGACGGGCCGTTCCACCATAAATCATGTGAAACGAGTTGGGAGGGGAGCATCCCCCGGGAAAGACAATCACTCGGATTCTCACTTCCTGCGACATGAAAAAAGTTCTCAGGAGGTAGATTTTCTTGACATTGAGCGACGCGATTGCTAACAAACACCGACCAACGATGCGGTGAGGAATGAATCCACGAAAGCGCAATAGTTGAATCCGAAAAAGCATACGTTACGCGGAATACGCTCCTTGTAAGAGCTTTGAACCGTCCGTATCAACCTGGACATCAAGACCGCAGCACATAATTCTAAACGGGCGAGTGTGGTCACCTTAGTCGGTGAAACCTTTGACTTCGCACAGAGTAACCTCACAGTTATATTCCCCAAGGAGTCAGTGGTGTGTAAGTAGAGAACACAACCATAACCGTTCATACTCGCATCACAAAACGCGACAATCAGCACGGTACAATCGGTGACTACACCAATATGACGAGGGATTTTCACAGTTGAAATGAAAGGAAACTCCTGAATGAGCGCCGAGAATTTTCGTAAAATGCTCTCGGGGGGAGTAACGTCCCAATCTATGTTACATAGCCATAGCTTTTTTATAAGCAATTTGGCGTACAAAATAACAGGACCCATTAAACCAAGGACATCAAACAAACGGGCAACCACAGAGAGTATACTCCGTTTCGTACATTTCTCTGGAACGTAAGCAGTCGTAAAGAAGAAATTGTCGTCCGCGGGTTCCCACGAAAGGCCTAACACCTTCAAGGTATGGTTAGAGCCGTCATTCAAATCCACTGCACTGCGGTGAGAGTCCGGAAGGGTTTGAAGAACCACATGAGAATTACTTGACCATTTGACTAAGTCGAAAGCACCAGCCTTGAAAAGCGAGATTAACTCTCGAGAAAGACGCACGGCACTAGCCTCATCAGCCACAGAATAGACCAGATCATCCATGTACAATCTGGACTCCGCGACCGAGGCAGCTTCCGGGTACTGAGATCGCATGTCATCAGCCAGCTGATGAACAGTTCGCATTGCTAAGTATGGGCTCGCTTTGAGACCAAAAGGGACCCGATTAAATTGAAAGGTTCTTACGACCTCCTTCTCCGAGAAACGAAACAAAATCCGAATATATTTCCGGTGTTCATACGGAACCAAAACCTGTAAGTACATTGCTTGATATCCGCAGTCATCGCGACTGGAAAAAGACGAAAGCCAAGCAGAAGCAAAAACAAATCGGCTTGCAAATTAGGGCCAATATGCAGGACGTCATTCAGTGACACCCCTGTATGCGTTCTCGCACTAGCATCGAGAACGATCCGAGGCATAGGCTTACCCGGATGAGTGACAGCGTGATGCGGGATGTAATACCCATCCACGGTCACATCGGATCAGCAACTTCAGACAAATAACCCTTTTCGATATATTCACCGATAATACTATTATATTTATCTCGTAGATCTGGTGACTGTTTAAACCTCCGCTCCAAAGCCATAAAGCGGCGTTGGGCAGCGGTGCGAGAGTTACCCAATTCTTTAGGGTCCTTGCAGAACGGTAAAGCAACAGAATACCTACCACCCTCCCCGCGGGTGACAGATGAAACATACAAATTTTCACATTCCGTCTCCTCAGGACTCAAAAATCGCAAATTAGGCAATTCCTCTAACTGCCAAAACTTCTGCACCATGTCATTAAGCGAAAGCGCGCATAACGAAGTAGAAGTATCAACAGGAACATTACTCGGGAAATCACCCATCAGAACGTAGCCGAACGCGGTCAGCAAAGCAGGAGGCGCAGTAGTACCAGACACGACCCTATTCCCTAAATAAATATATGGGAACAGCTGAGCACCCAGAACGACGTCTACCGACCCGGGAAGGTTCCATTTCAGATCGGCGAGTGGAATCCCTTTCAGGTAACCCATATCACCAGCGTCCACATAACTCGCAGGCAACTGATCGGTGATACAGTCGATCACTAAAGCGTGTATAGTATATTTATTGTTCGTATATACATGGGACTCAATGTCCAAGTAAACGTACCCTAAAATAGGACGAGACGCCAAACCAATTCCTTTGACAAATGAGTTACTCAGTGGAATTATTGGTAAATTAAGCGATTTACAGCAGTCCATGTAATTAAATTATTTTGCGACCCGTTGTCTATCAAACAACGAATAATCCTTCTATTATTACTATTTTTAATTTTGACATAAACTTGAGCTGTCGATAACAAAATCGTAGAGTTCGGTTTTACCTCCGCACTTAAAGACAAGGACGGGGTACCCGAGGAACTCAAAATAGCCGGGGTATCCAAAATGGACGGGGTACCCGAAGGCGTATCCAAACCGCACGGCCTCGACCCTACGCCGGGTGCAGAGAGAAACGACGCTGCGGGCAGCGAGGCGACATCGACAGGCGGCACCGACGACGATACACTGGGCAACGACTCTTCGCCGGAAGGTACTCGAGACGTATGAACGTAAGTATTTTTCCGAACCTTGTTATTCTTATCCTCAAAATGCAAAAGAGTATGATGACGTTTTTTGCATAACTCGCAAGCAACCGTCGACTTACAAGAGGTTAGGGTATGCGATCCACTAAGACAACCTACACAACCCTTTTTCGATTTAATAAAATCGAACCGAACTTGAGGTGAACTCAGACCTTTAAATTGTGAACAAGCATTAATTGAGTGATCACCTTTATTGCAAAAAATACACGATTTCTCCGACGCGTAAGTGACATTTTCATTCTCGACAAAAGACTTGTAGGTGTTAGAACGTGATGCCGGGTTCGCGGCAGACGGAGACGCTTTATTAACACTACCGCCCGAAGACCGCGCCGAATACGAAACGTTCGACCGTTCTAAGATTTTGACTTGATCTTGCACGAAAGAAATTAATTCGTCATAAGAAGGAATGTCCTTGTTACGCACAGATAATTCAAACGCTTGAACAGTCTGAACATCGATTTTCCTTAGCGCACAATGCAAAAGTATGAAATCGGTTAAATCATTAATATTCAGCTGTTTTAAAGCCAACACGGAGGATGAATACCTTTCAATAAAATAATCAAGACTGGCTGCCGTGTTTGAACAACATTTCGCATCGAGAATATTGTTAAGATAAAGTGTACCTAATGAACGCACATCCTGATATTTTTTCACTAAGCTATCCCAAATGATATTATAGGTTTCACCCGAAGGTACAATACCCGCGGTCGCTTTGAGCGCACCGTGCGTCAGTTTACCTACTAAATATTGCACGCGCTGCGAGTCAGACAGCTGTTGGTTATTGTGAATATTGGACTTGAAAGATTCGTAAAATTTCGGCCAATTTTCCGCTTTGCCGTCAAAGCTAGGCAATTCAATCGGAGGCAACTTAATGGTGCATCCTGGATTATGATCACCGGAATTATTCGATGCGACGGAAAAACTGGTTGCGACGCCAGAATAATATTATTTCGGACGCGCTTTACCACAAAATACAAATCTTCAAAAGCGGTCAGAGGCTGATAATCAGGCTGAAATTCCGAATCTAGCGTAAGCTGGCGGTTATTTATATCGTCAATTATGGACTCAAATTGCCTTCGCATTTCATCGATTATCTCTGACTGAGCCATGAAAGTTTCATTACTACGTGATGCAAAATTAGACACATTATTTGCAAACCTATACAAATCATTTATACGCGAAAAAAGACGCTCTTTTTTTGCTATTAATAAGGTAAGCTGCTTATCAGACGGTTCAGCGACAGAATCATCAGTTGAATTCGGCATTTTAACAACTAAATACGCTATTACAATGCGATAAATAATTTTTAATAAATAATTTTATTTCCGTAAATTTTGTAGCAATTACAAAATGGCGAATATGACAGTACTACGTAGCAACTTCGCGAATTATACCAATTAATACGTAATTATTCTGCGAACATCCAAGTCATGTACTGCCTAAAAATTCCAGCTGGAGCATGGAATCCGCACTCAAAGGACCAAAATAAATGGTGTGGCGCGTGTAAATAGCCCACACCTGGGGTGGATTACACCGAAATTATAAATTTGTGGTTCAATACCAGGAAAAAGGAAGCGCCCACTTACCTCCAAGACGATGGGTTGCGTGGTCTCCGACGGGCGTAATGTGAGGCGGCTGGACCCTGCTTTGCCGGCATTCCAGAAAGCGCACGTCACAATTGTAGTTTTTACGATTGTCCCGAATATTTTAATAATAATTCAAGAAAAGTATTGACACACATCTTGACAGTTTTTTAAGGAAGAGAGTATGTTACTTTTTACACGAAAGGCACCATAAACAATGTTGTTCCGGTAACCAGCCAGTGCCCTCAGCCACGGCGACATCAATCCCACAGATAAGTGGGTGCGAGAAGTTTTCCTGGTATATCGCCACACATAATAAGATAGAAACATAATTTTACCAAATAAACTAAAACCATTCTTATGGCGCTCAACCAAGCAGTGTAGGCAAATATTCGCGAAAGCTCCGGCACTTCGTAGAAAACAACAACACATTTAAGTCGGCATACAAGCATCGAGCTTAATGGACTTAAAAAAGAATAATTAGAAAACCATTGAGCTTTATTGTAGTACTTAATAAAAACAATGATTTACATAGAACTCAGAGGCAGAGCTAATTTCAGTTAACTTTGCGTTTCATTGTGCTGGTTATGCATATAAGTCGGAGACAAAGTTTTCGCTAGCGAATATTTGCTACTCAGTATAGCAAGTTATTTGAAAAAAAAAATACTTTTGCTCTTTGCGTCATTATCGTGGCTAAGCATAAACGCTATGAGTTTTTCTGTGGAAAAGTTGATTACTATTAATTACAATGCCTGTCATTAACGTCTACTATCGTGTATATATATATAACTTACTAAATCCTTTACAATCTGGTTTCCGTCCTGGTCATGGCACAGCTAGTGCACTTGTCAAAATTACCGATGACATTCGCTTTGGCATGAGGAGTCAGAAACTCACAACTTTAACTTTACTTGATTTTAGTACCGCTTTCAACAATGTTGATTTCGAAATCCTGTTGAGTTTACTGCGTTCCCATAACATATGTAGGTCTGATTTCGTAGTTATCTACATGGTCGCCTGCAGCGCGTGATTGTAGGTGAATCCTTTTCTCAATGGTATACTCTAACGGCCGGTGTTCCTAAAGGTGGTGTGCTATCTCCTATGCTTTTCGCTATTTTCATTAACTCTATTACTCTCAAGTTAACTGCTACCTGGAGGAGCTCGATGGCGCAAGTGGATAGCGCGTTCCGCAGCGATCGTTGAATTTAAGCAACTTTCGCAGTGGTCGGTCATTGGATGGGTGACCATAATTTACTATCTCGAGCTCCTCCGTGCTTCGGAAGGCACGTTAAGCCGTTTGTCCCGGCTGCATCTGCAGTCGTTAGCACCCACCAACCCGCACTGGGCCCGCGTGGTGGGTCATGGCCCAATCTCCCTATTCCATCCATAGGGAAGCCTGTGCCCCAGCAGTGGGGACATTAATAGGCTGATGATGATGATGAACTGCTACCTGTCACCTATATGTAGACGATCTCCAGATTTACTCACAGAATCTATTGGAAAACTTAAATAATGCAATTAATAACCTAAACGCAGACTTAGCACTTAAGCGGGATTGAAGCAATTCATTTGGACTCAAAATCAATCTGACAAAAAGACAGTGTATACTTATTGGTAGCCCTTACTTTATATCTCGGATTGACTTTAAGCAGCTGCCATCAGTTATTTTAAATGTAACTTTTATCCTTTTTTCCGATACAGTCCGAAATTTGGAGATTAATTTCTGGTAACACTCCATCATGGTGTGCTCAGTTTGCTGAGGTCAGTAGGCGAACTTTCACTACGACTGGATCTTTGCGGCGCTTACGTAATTTCTTGCCCACTTCCATCGAAATTTCTCTTGTGACTTCTCTTGCAACTTCTCTTCTTCTACCAATTCTCGATTATACAGATGTTTGCTATCCCTTTCTTATCTTTGATCTTATAAGTAAACTTGCACGTCTGCATTTTTTTCCATCAGATTCATATACGGTTTGCGTAAGTACGACCATGTTTCATAATACAGGCAAAAATTGAAGTGGCTTCCCATTCTCCGTCGCCGTGATCTACACTGTTTATCTCAAAGAGCGTCTTCCGCTTCGTTCATCTGACAATCTTCTTATTTTCACATCTCGCAACTGTTCGAAGGCGTATAGCCGTCCCATTACCATACGTGCTATACAACTATAGAATTCTTTGCCGGATAAATTAAAGCGTGCCCAAACTCAAGCTTGTTTTAAATCCCTTGTTAAGAAACACTTCTTGTCGGATGAGCATCATTCTCATTAAATCTTACTACGTTAGTACATACGGGCTGTTACATTATATTGTGTAGTGTGTGAATGTCTGCTTCGTGCCAATATGTTTGCTTTTATTTTTAATTTATTTAATCCATTCGCCGTTCAATATTTTTTACAAAACTTTTGTCTTGAGCTCCGCGGAACCTCCAGTTCCAGTTCAGTTTGATTATTAATTTTTGACGTGACAACGTCTTAAATTAGGTTGCGGCTGGGAGTCACTTATGAAAAAATGTAACGCTCGGTAACGTTACGATGAGTCTCTCGTGTTAAGTTTAAGTTTACATGTACAATGTTTTAGTAAACAAAATATATTTCTATAGTTAAAATTTGTGCAATTCTTATTTTCATTCAATTCCTTGTTCCTATTGTGCAATTTAATTATATTCATATCAATAAATATTCTACCGAGAAAAAGACGTTGTCACGTAAAATCTTCGCCCGTAAAACCGACTTTACAGGCAACCATTTTTTTTTCTTGCTTTATATTTTTTCCAGCTCTTTGGGTTGTCTGGAAGAAATCGCTGATTGGCAATAAGACCGCCCTTTGTGCAACTGTAATTGTTTTGCCCTTCTTTTGTTATTGTTGTGCAATAAAATGTTTTTATCTTATCTTCATCTTATTAATTGAAAAGCAGGTAATCAGCAAATTCGATAAATTCCTGAGAATTCAGTAACTGAACACTTTCAAACTTTACTAAAGCTTTCATAGACATTCTCGCTCCTTTTAAGAGCTTCAAACAATTTCAGTGATAATAAAAGTAGCATTCTCCACACTAAATGCAGTGTCCGATTCCCACTAGTTTCATTGGAGTTCTAAAATTTCATAGAATTCATTTTGAGCTTACTCGGCCCGCACCCGGGCACAATATATTTCCCGGAGGAAACTCGGGTCTGGCCCCTGGCTATTAATAATGGGTTTCTTTGCCGGCGTTACATGCATCTGACAGTAACGATCGCACTCATACTATGTCATTTATTCGGTTTTTGTTAGTTTAATTCATTTGGACGGCCTTGCTCTTAAGGAATGGAATATAAGGAAAAATGATTTGTAAGGCTTTTTAAATTGCTTTTCCGTCTATATATTTCTTAGGTATCATTGGCAAAGGAGAATTAAAAGATAAAAAATATACCCACAGCACTGAAACTACCAAAGTATCTGTGTATCCAATCAACACCATGGGGTGATGGAAGTAACAATGGTATTCGGTATTTATATCATAAATGCGAAGGAAATTATGTCAAACTTTCTTTTAAATTTTCACGCCTCTTCAGCTATTAATATTGACGAGAAAATCTATAAATATTTATTCAATGAGTTTGATGTTTCATAAGGTAAAACAGTGGCCATAAATTTATGTGAACCTGTAAGACAAACCTAAGATATATTTTTATTGTTCTATAGTTGTGTTTGCCACGAATAGACTTGCTAATCATTTTCTTTGAAATCAGTCATATTGATTTTTAACAAAACCGCTAACTTAAAGGAATACTCACTCATATGGCAAATGATCGGTCAATATAAGGAAAAATAAATAAAAATTGCTGCTAGATACAAGAGAAATAAAACGAATAAAAATAACCTGCCAAAACAATTTATGTTTTTCATCAAAAATGAAAATGGCAGAGTGCCTAATTTGGACAGCGAAATTATAACTTCAAAGTGTTGTACTTCACCTACAGTATTAACACTTTGTAAACAACAGACGTTATCTCCCGTAATTTTTCACACAAAGACGAGAGAATTTTAGCTTTTAATTAATTAAAACCAAATTCGGGAATGCGGAACAAAGTAGCGTTTTGTTATACAAAAATATCGTTGTTTCTGTGAGATGGGAATACGCTATGTAGGTCAGGCCTCACCGAAGTAACTTACAAAGATGCTTAAGCTTGGTGCAAGTCATAAGATACGGAGGCAAGGGATTTTCACTTCATTTCGGTTGATTTTGATAAGAAATAAAGTTTTATTTTTATTAATCCACAAAAGAAAATATCCTTTTCTCCTATTTCAAAATGAGCTACAGAAACTAAATTTGCCTCTGTAAAAGAGTTATTGAATACAGAAATGACTGAATAAGTTCGAGTTCCAAATAGACCTTTGCATAATGAATATTCAGATACATATACTTTAAAGAGAAAGAAAATAGTTTCCAGAGATATTAGCAATTCTGTCTGTTATGATTATGATGCTACCCAAACCGACAAAGCAAATGTGATGAGCCTTATGGAGATAAATTTAACTTTGGAGAAGGACAAAAGTTATTAACTTTTGTGTCACAAAGCGGCAAAATGAAGGATACCATTAGGGATGATAATTTGGTAAAGTTAACCAACTTGAATTCCTAAGTCCGTCGGAAAGATTACCAAACATTTTTTTTCCTTTTGTCAAACAACCAAAAAATGACAAAGACAAACGGATCAAAGTTCGGGAGTGTGGGTAAGTGACGTCACTTCTAAGTAAAAATTGTAACCAGACGTGAAGTCATGCGACATTTCAAATCAATGTTATGAATAAAGGTGAATAAAGGAAATATACCTGCCCAAATTTTTTTTATAATCTACCTGATAAACGAAGAAAAAAAGAGTCAAGATCGCTATTATTCCACGCAGACCAAGTCGTGAAAAACACTAGCAACTAAAGAATAAGGGAAAGGGTCACAGCTGATATAGATCGGGTCCTTTTAAAACTGAAAACATTAAGTGATGTGACGTCACAACACCTTACCTGACGGATTCGGTGCGTTTGTCAATTGTTTTCACCTTCACGCTGTTTATTTTACACTCCATACTGTTTACCACTCCTACATAATGTCGTGAGGTGCGGCTGCCCTGTCTACTATATAGACTGTCAGGAGACTTTGACCGTAATCATTACATTACCTGTTGCTAGAAACTGCGTCGGTAGTTTACAAACTTAGTTCAGTGGGTCGAAGGTAGGAATAAACTTGGGGCTGTATGTAGATGGTTAAAAACCCACACGCTCCGAGAAAATCCATGCTAATGTTGCTCCATTATTAATGACGTCAGGAACATTAATTATTAATAGTATCATGTGTGGCCGACAAACGAATTCGGGGTTGTTGGTCAGATTAAATTATGATGGTTGTGTTCGGGGAAACGTTACGAGTAAACATGTACTGTCAACAACACCGTTAAGTTGTCATTATGCCTGATTTTCTCAATCATTTGTATATTTTGTGTAAAATGAGGTAAAGCCCAAAGTTGCCCAAAACTGTCCACATAATGCTACATCATTATGTGGACAGTTTTGGGCAACTTTTTGGTTTAATGTAATTTTTTGCTATTTCAAAGTTTTTTTTTAATAGAAACGAAAAAGCATAACAGTTATACATCCACAAATATAACTGAGATACGTTATTGCATATTTTTTGTAAAGAATCTGAAATAAGTGGATTTTTATTGAAATTCTAATAAGGAAAATTCTGTTGAAATCTGATTTTATAACTATCCTTGGAACTAAAGATGCGAAATTATTCACACCGGAATTTATATTTTGAACTGTGTCTCAGTCTGAAGTCAGGTTTTTATTTTAATATTTCATATTAAATCAGTGGTGATTTCCAAATGAAATTTTCGTACACTTAGTCAAAAAAGTATATTAGGAAAAAAATCTTTTAATTTCATAACACGAGTCTGAGTCAACAAAGTTAGGGAAGGAGGCATTAAAAGTGATTTTCGCTGTTCTATCAAGTCCTTAATACCGAGCCCCGTAAGTATTTGCTCACCTGCTTCCTGCGTCAATTTAAACAAGACTTCTTAAAGTTTTTTTTTAAATATTTTACTTTAATTTTTTATACCATTTCTGCCTTATGTTTAACTTTTGTAACTGTAAAATTTCTCCGTATAATAATATTAAATGTTTAAGTACAACTTAGAAACAAAAAAAGTTTGATTTCGGATCAAATACACTCGCTGTTACATGCTGTATGTAAAATATAAGCTTTTAACATTTGAAAGGATGTTAATTATGTTTTTACTTAACCTATCTGAATATAATTGCCCATTAAAATAATAAAACAAAGGCCGTCAGAAGCACAAAAAAAATACGTTTTCAACAAAACATGGTCAACAATGTTTATCTTATATCTGGGATCGATACATCAATTAAATTTCCATTACATAATTCTTGTCCACAAATCCACCAATCAACTTCTGCTGCTTTTTTATGTAGCTATCATGGACGATGGATTTTGGTGGTCATGGCTATAATTTGATTTTTCGAAATTAAAAAAAAAATAGGTTCAATATTCAAATTCGAAAAGTTTCTAAATAATGGGATTAACATTGAAACCTAGAGGAGAAGCACTAAATTCATTCACCGTCGCAGTTAACTGGCTGGTTTATATTTCTTGGAGTCGAAGTGGAGTGCTGTCCCCAATCAACGTTTTCGACAAAACATGGTCAACAATGTTTATCTTATATCTGGGATCGATACATCAATTAAATTTCCATTACATAATTCTTGTCCACAAATCCACCAATCAACTTCTGCTGCTTTTTTTATGTAGCTATCATGGATGAAGAATTTTGGTGGTCATGGCTATAATATGATGTCTTGAACTTTTAGGTTCGAAATTCAAATCCGAAAAGTTTCTAAATAATAGGATTAACATTGTCACCTAGAGGAGAAGCACTAAATTTATTCACTGTCGCAGTTAACTGGCTGGTTTATATTTCTTGGAGTCGAAGTGGAGTGCTGTCGCCAATCAACATCAGATGTAACCTCAATTTGCTACGCTACGTCGGCTCGGGGTATTTGCAATGGAAACATGAGTATTTGCATGATTGCTGTCTGCACCATTTGCTGCTTTACGAATAAATATTATGATGATTGTACTACGGAGCATCAGTGAATGACTCACCAAGGCAGAATATTTTATGAGTGGTCATATTTGCAAATGTAAAATACTTTATTTAATATCACTAGAAATATCTGTGTCATGTAATTTCGCAACAAATATTTATCCTGAGATAGTGACACGCTAGTTATATTCAATTAGATACTTCGTCCTTCCGTTGTTATTAACGCTAATTGCAATTAAATAGAGGACATATTGCTTAGAGGACATATTTCTTTTCTTAGAATAAGCAGAACTTCAAAAGCCAGCCAATAGATTATTCCAAGTTCATACGGTAAACATGACCGCATCTCACACCCGGATAATACGACACTATTTGAAAGCCAAAAAATTAATTATTCATGAAACGTGGAAGGCGTATAGCTTTCTGAACTGGTCTCGATACAAATAGCCGGGGGTGCTGCGCGCGTTGTCTAAATAAATATCTCTTCACATTTATGTCCCCGACCTTCTGTGGTCTCGCTGTTTGTATAGGATGGTTTGGTTGACCTTGGCTGAAGGTGACAACGGAAACTTTTCGATACAAATTTCTTATATTAAATTTGTAAACAATGAAATGCGATGCTTTTTTAAAATAATTTTTTGCCATTCATACACGCGAATTATAGATTTTCCGATTACGTAGACACTTAATCGTCGTAATATAGCGTCATGAAGGAGTGACTTTTAATGTTTCTTTTCATTTTTTAATCATACTAGTATAATTAAACATTATACTAGTATGATTAAAAAATTAAAGGAAAGATTAGATGTTTGAATGTTAGCTGCGCGATCATGCAATAATGACAGAATTGATTTTGTAAAGCAATTGAGACAAGGGACACTTAATTGAGACAAGGGACACTTAATTTTAAATCCGGGAAGTTTAGGTAGATTCTTAAATAAACTAAAAATTGGTCGCGTAAGTAGATTTTGTTTTCTTTTAAGTTCATTAGGTTCTCTAGGGATTTTTGCATTTTAAAGTTCACAAGGACGATGTCATGGGAAAAGTTTGTTGTACCCTTGTTACTTAATCGCGCTAAAATTCTAAATAAGAGTCCTATAAAATTTTTTAACAGACGAAAACCATATCTTGCAATAAAATTTATCCTATATTTTTCTTTTCTTCTTCGCCGGTTTAAAATGTATCCTATATTTTTTTTTCTTCTTCGCCGGTTTAAAATGTATCCTATATTTTAAACCGGCGAACTTTGACGCTTTTTTAACCCTGCGCAAGATATATACAAATATTTATAAATAAAATATTTTTTTAAGAGAATTATGGCGCAAGTAGTTGCGCGTGCGGCTGCGATCGTTGAAGTTAAGCAACTTTCGCCAGTGGTGAGTCATTGGATAGGTGATCAATATTTTCTATCTCGAGCCCTTCCGTGCTTCGGAAAGCACGTTAAGTAGTCGGTCCTGGCTGCATCTGCTGTCGTTAGCACCCACCAATCCCCACTGGGTTCGCGTGGTGGGTCACGATCGTATCTAGCTATTTCATCCATAGGTAAGGCCTGTGCCCCAGCAGCGGGGACATTAATAGACGAGTGATGATAATGAAAAGCATTTTTTACTATTTTTTCTTTTCACAAAATCCTCGCATCATAATCTTGGACTAGACACAGCTCTCAAGGAGATAATTCAAACTTATATGATCTGTTAAATCATCTCAAACTTTAACAGTACAAAATACGTTAAATCGTACATTATACTATCTATGAATAATTTACAAAGCACTTTGCATCAGACATTCAATATAAACCGAACTGATATCCAAACCGTGTCAATGCATACGTAATCGACTTACATACAATAATTTATTGTTGAGCATAATTTATAATATAGTTGGGCGACTGAATACATTTTGCGTTACTCAGTTGATACATATTATGCCTGATTCCAAAGTTGCATTTACTTCCGATACAAAGTTTAAGTCGAATCTATTAAACAAAAAAAATCTTGTTATGAATAGCCAAGTATCAAATGCTATATGATAAAATATTAATACTCATAAGTATCATGATTTTATTATTAAAAATTAATATATTTATTTTTTGAAGTGAAAACTTCTTTAGCGGCGTTGTACACTTTTTTGTAATTGGTAAAAAACGTTAAACTCACGTCAGGACACGTGGCCTGATCGCGTCAGGACACTTGACCTAATCTAAAATTCCTAAGACGAAAACAATAAAATTGGTAAGGTTGTTGACTTTCAATATATTGGACGAAACATAGTAATATTTTATTTTATCGTAGTATAATAATAAATCTGTATCTAGGACGCCCAGGTGGTAGCTTTATTGCGAAAAAAATGCATTTTTTTTACAATAGATGTCACTAGGTGCGCTTAAATGTGATTCATGTAAGTTGATTTTTCTGGGAGATAAACTTTTTAATGTAATATAAATGGTCATGTTTGTGTACGATAGCGCAATAAATAAATATTGTATTCTACCACGTAAATGATAGTACTTTTATACTGATAATTAAACCAATTCGTGCAAAGTTATTCCAAAATATCAAAAATGCACAACGTTAATATTCAAGTTTTCACTTCTGCCGACACTCCCGGAGTGCAACCCGTCGTTTTTTTTTTTATTGTTCAAGGCTGCTTGCGACTTTGTCCGTGTTAACTTTAGTTTTTTGAGCAATAGCCATTTATCTCGGTTGAATGTACGTGCAGTTATTACCGCGTTGGCATGACTCTTCCTCTTTTTTCTGTTCATAGCGAAGGGGTATTTCGTCAGAAATATGCAATTGTGATGCCGTTTCAAATAATTTGTACATCATCATCATCATCAGCCTATTAATGTTCCCACTGCTGGGGCACAGGCGATTGGGCCATGACCCACCACGCGGGCCCAGTGCGGATTGGCGGGTGCTAACGACTGCAGATGCAGCCGGGACCAACGGCTTAACGTGCCTTCCGAAGCACGGAAGAGCTCGAGATAGTTAATATTTGGTCACCCATCCAATGACCGACCACTGCGAAAGTTGCTTTACTACAACGACCGCAGCCGAACGCGCTAACCACTTGCGCCATCGAGCTCCTCATAATGAATAAAGTCTGAGGAGCTTGATAACTTGTAAAATTTAAAGTTTTTTGACTGTTTTTTAGGTATTTTTAGTAAAAGACAGTCTTTCGCTTGCTGTTGCTTTAAACTTAATTGGTATATTTCACTTAACATATCATTACGATCATTTCAAATTGTCGATTTGTCATTACCGTGGGTGTCCAAAAACCCAAAATGGAACATCAAAATCAGAGTAGAAAAATATTTGTTACCCTAATAATTAATTTATTTTAAAATCTTTTAACTGCATTATCTAACAATTAAAATTACATCAATCAACTATATTCAAGTTGAGACATTTTTTAAAACACATTGAAATTGTGTTCTAAGAAAAAAACAGCATTACCGTGTTAAGATGTGTCGCAAGGTACACCACTTAATCTTCTATACTTATAATAAATCTGTAGAGATCAATTCTGTACATGAAATATATTTTCAAAATAACTATCAGGGGGTGATAAGTGATCGATACTGCTGCCAAAAATGCAATCAGTAAAATATTTGTCTGTCTGTCTGTCTGTGTGTATGTTCCTTATAGAAACAAAAACTACTCAACGGATTTTAACGAAACTTGGTACAATTATTCTTCATACTCCTGGGCAGGTTATAGTATACTTTTCATTACGCTACAATCAATAGGAGCAGAGTAGTGAAGGGAAATGCTGGGAAAACGGGAGAAGTTACTCCATTTTTTAAGCTTCCGTCGCGTGTGCAGCCTTAATGGTTAAAGTTACATAGAAATCATGTATGACGGAAATATTATACATAAAATTGTCTAAAAAATATCCCGCATCAGCATATGTCTATCTTCTATGGTTGACTCACAATAACACGTGTAATTATATAAATAAAGTCATTGTTTATAGCACAGGCCTGAGAACAAAAACTATAGTTTACACTACAGCTCTACACCGAAGCGAAGCGAGGGCGGGCCACTAGTCTATAATATTTATTAATAACGAACCTATCTCTCTTACAGTCCCGTAAACCCGCTTATTACGCCAATAAACATCCACATCCCTTATTACCGCAAATTATTTTGAAATATTTTATTTGGGTGTGATTTTTTGTTTTTGTAACGAAAACACATCACCTCCCTGGAATTTCGAGCTTGACAAGCACCCATGAAACTATATTAAGTTTGGTAACATTAAAAAGTATTACAGGGTGTGTCATCTTTAAATCACAGGATGTTTGTGAGTGGCCTTTTGGAGATTAGTAGAAAAAACTGCCCGATCGTCATTATCATGTACGTAATTACCAAGGTTTACCGTGTTTTCTATTTTTCACGAAAATGACCGTTCCAACACGGTTACAACTACGACGCCATAGCGATCGGTCGACTTCCGAAAAGCCCTGATCCAAATTATATATAGTCAGCGCGGCGGTTGTTCATCGAGCACAAAAGAACATCATCAAATCAACAGATTAAGGACAGTTAGGACTAGCTCAAGATAACATTCCTACGACATCCGGAAACTTACGAAAATACAGGCAGACTGGCGCTGCTCTAAAGGCTATCGGAGAAAATAAAAAATCGTTAGTCCAAATCACTTTCTGTCCCTCACATAGTCCTTTTTGGTGGGATATGGGACCCTAAAACTCTTTTTGGAATTCAAAACGAACACAGTTCATGTTTTTTTTTTTGTTTTTATTGAGCTTAATTTTTTTTACATATCAAAGATGCTTAAGGCAAAAAAACTGGCTAAGACTCAGAAAGAAAAAAATTGCTAAAAAAGACAAAAAACACGATTAATTTTAAACCAAGGTAGGTTTTGTTACAAAGTAAAAAAAATATTTTTAATCTTACACAGCAATGAAACCTAAAAAGAAAACAGGCTAACTTACATTTATTTAATGGTGTAAGATTTCTGTCATGGAGGTATCAAATCATTTTGATTAGAACATCAATCACTGATCTTATTGAAAGCACTAAAATCCATTGAGAACAATGAGAAGCTTAAAAGATCTATGCGTACAGACATCGGGCACATCTTTGTTTTATACTATGTCAAGATATGTAATTAAATTATAACAAGAATGTATGCTCATTCAATTGCCATATTAGATTATAATATATTTACAGTAGTATCCTTTGCAATATTTTTTCAATCTATATGTATAAAACTCAAAGGTGACTGACTGACATAGTGATCTATCAACGCACAGCCCAAACCACTGGACGGATCGGGCTGAAATTTACCATGCAGGTAGATGTTATGACGAAGGCATCCGCTAAGAAAAGATTTTGATCAATTCTACCCCGAAGCGAAGCGAGGGCGGGCCACTAGTTAAATATAAAAGCAATGATTCTCCATGCCTCTTCAATTTCTGTTAAAGTAAGACTGCTACATTCATTAAGTGTTATATTTAAATAGTTAATAGCATTAAACATAATAAATATATCTTTTATTCACTTAAAGACACTTAAAGTAATTATCATGTTTCACAATATCATTACCATGTCTCTTAAAATTTTAAGGGGTTATAGCTTCTTGAATTTATTAGTTCACGGGGAGGCCATTAGTTATTTATTGATGTAGATGCTATATTTTTGCAATATATCATTTTTAATTATTGACAAAAAGCCTAAAATTGCATATATCTGTAGAAGTATCCGAAGACTTGTGCCCTAATAGTGAAGACATCAATAAGCAAGTATTTTTATGATGATTTGCAAGCTTACGTTAGAAGACCTTGTTAGTACGGAGTTCTCTTTGCTCCTTTTATAAGTTCATAAAGTATATTGCCTAATGTTATATAATGTATATTATTACCCACCAGAGAAAAACTTCATTTGTTTTCTTGGAAAGCCACAAAGTGTGCTGGCGGATGGCAGTGATTAATAAGTTCGCTATCTCGCCGATGTGCAACAGTGACTGCACTTTTCTACAAACAGAACCAATTTTCAGCAGCAAACTGTGCAGCGCGCGTTTGTTTCGCACAAGTCACGTGCACTACGTCTCAAGATGGCGACCGCCACCGACGAAAGTACTCTCATTTTTCATGTCTCCATTGGAAACTTTTAATGGCCTCCGTGACGTAGTACCGCATCTAGATTCACAACGATAACATGTAATTACTTCGTGTTCACTTGATTCATCGCCTTAATATCCTCGCACACAGATGAAATACGTCCGTCCCTCTCTTTTTTAGTACTCTCCTACCTACTTTCGTACTCGTGATTGTCAAAGTTGAAATTCGCTTTTTGTAAAACTTTGATTGCTTTCGTACTGTGTGATAATTGAGACATCCCAGAGGACGGTATCCTTATATAACAGTCACTAACATTAATTCGGATTGGCACTTTGTGAAAGATTAACCGCGCACCGTCATCGCAACACAATACCGTTAGCGTTCCGAGAGTCATTCGTTTTAATAATTCTTTATCGGTAAGATTGGCCTGAAAACAGAATTTTCGATAGGTAGGATATTTACGATGTGATGACCTTTTTATATATTACTTTTTTGCTGTACTTTTTATCAAATTATTCATCTTATTTTTCAGCATTTCAATCAGATCATCATCATCATCATCAACAGCATATTAATGTCCCCACTGCTGGGGGAATAGAATACGGAGATTGGGCCGTCATCCACCACGCGGGTCCAGTGCGTATTAGTGGGTGCTGATGACTGAAAATGCAGCCGAGACCAACGGCTTAACATGCCTTCCGAAGCACGGAGGAAATAGTACTATTAGATTTGTGGTCACATATTCAATGACAGACCACTGTGAAAGTTGCTTAATTTCAAGAATCGCAGCCGAACGCGCTAAGCATTTGCGCCATTGAGATTCTCTTTTGATCGGATATCGTCATCCATTTAGATATCCTACAAATCAATCACGTTTTTTTATTCGACTTAAGGAGATTTTTGCTTGTCAAATATCTATAAAGACCCATGTAATCCCATATGGGGCGACCTGTTTCAAGGCTAAGCTATTGAGCGCTTATAGCCGACATTCGTCCCGCGAAAACCCTTTCATGTTATACCCTTAAATGTACTTAGGTTTTTTTGTCAACTGGCGGTTTTTTGTTAAAGAACTTGACGTCGTCATTAAGGGGATTGATTGAGATTGTAATAGTTCTAACCTTCTAGAATTTAAGTTGTAAAATATGTCTTTATTTTCGCTTTTGGTACATTAAACTAAACCAAAATAATAATAAAAAAGTAAAAATCTAAAAAAAAATTGGTTGGGTGGTTATTGTACATCAAATATTTTTTTCATGCATATTCATGCAATGTTTTTTATGATATAACATACATTTATAAGTACCTATGTTGGTACTTTATTTTCACATAACATTTGTTAATGACCTCCACCGTCTCAAGCAAATAACCATTAACATAGGCCGCCACAACATCTAGTTTCTCTGCAAAACGCCCTTTTGTGTACACCAAAAAGCCAGTAAAGCTTTTCACAAAGTTAAGTTTACCAAAAAAAAGTTACAACCCCCCCATTCGACCATCAAGAGAGTGCCATATTAAACATTCTAACGAAGGCAGCACAATCACACTTCAAATTGTTCTCTTAACAAGAACGGGGCAGGCGTTAGCGTAAATGACGGGGCATGACTGTGCGCTCGCTAAGTAATTACATACACGTCATACTCACGGCGCGGATACGGGTACTCCGTCGTGTGGAGTGACCACGCTGCCTACGTCGTGCGAGACAAGTTGGGAATTAGTATGCGTGACATTGAAGAGTGGCCTGCGTTGCGGATGTGGAGGAGATATGCAAAGTCCTTGACGGAATAATCTAACGTAGTGAGCCATATGCTAATCTTTATTCCCCTTATTAATAAACAAGGAATAAGGTTAGACTAGTTGCACCGTGTTTTGTTCATATCACTCAAGTGCAATCTGTCATTCAATGAACATAGACAAAACATAGAGTAACTAATCCAAGCTTAGTCTGCGTTTATTAATAAGGGGGAATATGTATCAGTATTTTCTGCGGTCACGGACTTCTTTTAAAGCTAATAATAAATTCTCAGTCGCCTGTCCATGAATAGAAGAGAAGAGAACAAGCTTTAGGTAGCCGCCCGGATAGCGGAATATGCGGTTTTAAATCTGAAACCTGAACCGGACTTACTCGTAGACTAGGCACTTATGCTTGTAAGTAAAAATACGCCCTTTTTTACGATGACGAGGAGAAAAAATGCATTGTGTATGCCACTTTATACACCCGTAGATACATGACCGATACAATGCATTCGATAAGTGGCAGGCAGTGTTCTCCACTGCTTCTCCACTGCTACGTAGAGCTTGAAGATCGCTGACCGTGCGCAGTCGCAAAAGGGCATTCACCTGCGCAAGCGCAATTGACCTCAGCGGCCGTCCAGTGACCAACTTCACGCCCAACACGATCCTGGGCTTCTCTGGTCGACGCGCCAAACGGCTAGCCACCTGTTCCGCAACTGTGGTCCATGGTGTATAGTCGGCCGTGATTCGTCTCCCATACCTACCAGGTAAAACAACTACCCCGCACGGACATAACTACTGGTCCCCGGATTGGGTGTACTTTTTTAGTGGTTTCTTTAGGCAGTTGCCCCACCGCCGGCGAGAACGCGATTAACTATCGGCTTTTTTCTCGCTTAAGAACCGTACAATAGATATACATTCCTTGTAAACAAAAGAGATGCATACCTATATTAAAGTTGATCGTTAACAGTTTACACTACCGGCGAGAACCGGCTCTACTAATTTGTCACCGACAAGATCATCTTCTTCTTAGTCGGGCACTCTTGTCAGAGTGGTCGTGGTTGCACTGACGAGGTACATGGTGGGGTGTTCTTTGGGTCGCTATCAATTCCGAGGGCAGCTCTCCTGGCGATGTGCTTCCATTTCTGACGGTTCGAGGCGTCGCGAGTACACTGGACCATGGTGGACTCAGTAGCCTTTGTGATGGCTTCTATCCAGCGGGTTGGTGTTCGACCGCGTGCTCTCTTGCCTTCCACCTGACCTTGAACCACCAGCCTTTCCATCGAATTCTCATTTCTAGAGATGTGACCAAAGAACTTCAGTATTCGTAGTTGCACAGTTGACGAGAGTCTGTCTTTAACACGAAGCTCTTTGAGGATGGATACATTGGTACGAAATGCCGTCCACGGGATCTTTAGGAGGCGCCTCCAGCACTACATCTCTAATGCATCGATTTTACGGCGATCCTGCAGTCTAAAAGACCAAGTCTCGGCTCCATAAAGAAAGATTGGAAACACAAGGCATTTCATCAATCTGACTTTAGTCTTCTTGGTAACTTTCCTGTCCCTCCGAATCTTTCCTAGCCGTTCCACTGCAGACCTGGTGATGGCACACCGTCGTCTGATCTCAACAAATATAATAATAAACGCTCAGCGATGCTTGCTCTGCTCGGCTGTTGAAACGCGTGTGCGTGCATTTGCTTAGGATAGTCACCTCGAGAGCTATCGCCTTTTGTGCTCGCACACTTGCTTATAGCTCAGCGATAAAACTATACACTCGCTTCCTACTGACAAATCGTTTCTAGTTTCTAGCGCTACTCGGCTGTCGTGCATCTTTGGCGGGTCGGCGGTGGGACACATGCCCATCACAAAAATGCTTGATTGAACTATGTTTTACTGAGAATTCTTTGTTTATTTATTCTATAGTATCGGTTTAAGAACTCTTATGGGCTCTATGCTTTTAGAAAATCCATATAGCCATGAATCAGTATTTTTTTAAACTTAAATCTTTAAAATTAATATGAATAATATGAATTTTAATTTACTAATCTAATTTATTAATTAAATTTTTTTTTATCAAATTTTAATCTTACTCTAAGTTAATAATTTAATTGTTTTAGTTTTTTTTCTAATGTAGTTAAAAATACTGTCATTTTTATATTGAATGCTGTGTACATTTGTAAGTGGCAAACATATAATAATTGTGTTTATGTTATTAGTCACTTTGTAATGTACGATATTTATTGCTGTATGTGTTCCTAATCAAATAAATAAATAAATAAAAATCTTTTCAATGTGCTACTCAAATTAATTAAGAATAGGTGCTTTATTTATTTTAAGTTATTGACATATAAATTCACGCGAATTCGAATAGCAAATTCAACGGTAGATTTTTCGTTACAATTGAATATTACGGACGAAAATTGTATGTTTGACGAAATATTGGAATAGCAATTGATTTATTCTTCTAAATAGAATTACTTTTCAGCATCTTAGTGGATTTTCAGCTGTATATTTATTTTCTATTAAAGTTATTCAGTTCATTTTCAAATCTCTACCTATTGGGAACAAAATTAATTTCACGAGATTTTCTGAAGCTTAAATAATTTTCTGTTTATGTCAACACTGTTGAATGAAGTGAGTAAATTGTAAATTTGTTCAACTTAATCCCAAACTGATTTAAATTTTAACACACCCCATTTTATTTCACGCACCATTCAAGGACTTTGGTGGCAAGAAGCTGACTTGTAAATAAATAATGTAATGAAAAGCGCTTCTATGGCAATAGACAGATTAATACTTCGGTAATTTGATTTCGGGGAATTTTCTTCCGAATACATTTACGGCCTCCGTGGTTTTAACTGAATTAAGGTACAGGTAAGTACTTATTCTCCGGAATCGTTGAAATGTTTGAACGCTCTCCCCTTGGAAATGTTTGGAAATGTTGAGTATAAAAATGTTCACGGTCCCTATTTAAGAATGGAACATTTCAATTCGTAAGCTTTTAATTTGGAGCAGGTCTTTTTCTAGGTTACGTGATGTTCAATAGATTTTGTTCTCGAGCGCATGCAACCTACATTCGAGGAAATACAAGAAAGAATGTAATTAAAATGCTCACTTGAAAATACATCATACAATATATTGTTTTAAACTTTCATGGTCACTAACATTATAATAATATAAGTTATTTAAGGGGTTGTTACCATGTACCTTGTTTTTAGCGAGTTTCCTATATTTCGGCACTGTTGCAAGCGCCATGAGTGTGTGCACCAAGTGTCGTGTCGCGATCCGATAAAGCGTTGTGTGTCGAGAACAGTGTCGAGTGAATAGTGAGAATTTGAACAGTGGTACGGGTATCGAACGCAATAAAAGACTTCGTCGGTGGGTAGACCGATATGTCTGCCAATAAACAGCCTACCCGCAATTACTTCAGTTACTCCGTGATCATGGCGCTTGCAACAGTGCCGACATATCGGAAACTCGCTAAAAACAAGGTACATGGTAACAATCCCGTAAATAACTTATATTACTATAATACTTCA
The DNA here is from genome assembly GCA_902850365.2 of Chilo suppressalis. Classification (NCBI taxonomy): domain Eukaryota; kingdom Metazoa; phylum Arthropoda; class Insecta; order Lepidoptera; family Crambidae; genus Chilo; species Chilo suppressalis. The sequence goes on from OU963894.1 coordinate 4,683,323, forward strand.
TAGAATAATAAATTTCCGTTTATTATGGTGCAATCAATAGAAAATATTCCGTACCTATTAAGAAAGTTAAAACAACATGGCTTTTGTTTGCTTCTCTAAGCCAAATCAACGTTTATTTTAGTTTAATTTTATTGCCAGAAGAGAAAATGGAACGGCATATTATGTAGATATTATTATTTGGTTATTTGCACATTCAATAAGAGAACCTATTCTTAATATTATACTTAACTAGCGGCCCGCCCTCGCTTCGCTTCGGTGTAGAGCTGAAGTGTAGGTTACAGTTTTTGTTCTCAGGCTTGTATTATACACAATGACATTCATCTATGATTCTTCTTATACCTGCATGCAAAGTCTCAGCCCGATCGGTTTAAAATTGACAAAGTTTCATACAAACTTTCATTCCCTATTTTATTCCCTTGGGGGTAGAATTGATCAAAATCCTTTCTTAGCGGATGTCTACGTCATAACATCTACCTGCATGCCAAATTTCAGCCCGATCCGTCCAGTGGTTTGGGCTGTGCATTGATAGATCACTATGTCAGTCAGTCACCTTTGAGTTTTATATATATAGATGTGAGTATTCGATGATGTCCTGTTATAACAAGCTGCTAGACACACACAACATTTTTGCGAAAAAAGAAAGGCGAACAAGCACATAGCCTAATGGTAAACGGCGATGGAAGCATAGCGCAATAGATCTTACTGTCAAAACAGTATCGTACATTATTTGGCTATCTTTGGATTTCGCACATAACTTTTTTTAAGGTGCTGGCTGAAAATTAGCCCTGCTGTGCAATTGCCACAGAACACTGAAAGAGATTAGAAAGGTGATCGTTAAACGTTTGTACAAGAAACCGATTTCGCCGGCTCGTCCCCACTACACTTCCACCTAATAGATGTTAGCCAATCAAACGACGCGGCATCAAACAATCGAACCAATCAGCGTTCACACTCGAGAGCAATGACGCAATCAGAACCAAGTTTTGGTCAATCAGTGTTGCCAGGTCCGATTTTTAAAAATCGGGAGGCGTTGTAGAAATAAACAGTAGATGTAGGGAAAGATCTACAAGAAAAACCAGTAGATGCAGAGGCATACTTATTCCGATTTGCAACCCCCCCTCCCTCTAGAATTGGTAAATCAAATCAAGATAACGACCAGCAACGAATGTGTTTCTGTGACTTCTGCCGCTCCTTAAAGCTAGTTTTTTTAGACAATAATATTTATTTTATAATTATTAAGGTTACCTACATGGCGGGAAATGCATGCAATTTCATAAAGAAAATCGTATTCTAAAAAATTAACAGGAGATTCATGTAGGAAAACAGTAGAACAGGAGAAATTTCAGAAAAACAGGAGATCTCCTGTAAAATCTGGAGACCTGGCAACACTGGGTTATGAGCATTTGCACTCCCATAAGTGGAGCGCGCTTGCTCCGCCCACAAAACCCTTCTAACCTCTGTGTTCTGTGGGAATTGCGAAAACATCTAACAATGCAGCATAGCTGACACAGCGACCTATTGGCCTTTCACGGCACACACTATTAGTAGATTTCATGTTTTCCGTATTATGTTTTATATTATATTTGTTTTTGTTTTGTTTTTTGATATCACACTGTGAAGGCAAACCAAACGTTTCTTTAAATCTAAAGAAAATTTTCGCAGCCGTCAGGGCCGCGGTAGCATAATGGTAAGCATTCACCCGGATAGCGAAGGGTGCGGGTTCAAGTCCCGTCTGCTGCCTGGTCCGCGTGGGTTTTTCTTTAGCAAAATTTTCACTAGATTTAAACATCTAGCAGTTACATGCTTAAAAAAATAACAATATAAAACTTTCCTTTTTTTCTATTTACACGTTGTTTACCCTGACTTCATTTTCAACCCCGTGGAGATCTTACTGAATGCTATCAAAAACACAGCAGTTTTGACATAAACACTATACAAAGAAACGTTTTATTCGGTTGTAGTACTCTGAAAGGTGGAGGTTCGTTCCCCGGACTGAAGTTTCAATTCAATTGGAATACAAAATGGCTGATAAACCTCATTTCCAATCTTCATTCGTTTGAATTATTGATTCCATCATAAGCACATATTCCTTATAAGGCCAGCCGTACACGACAAGCAGTTGCGACCGACTGCTTGAAGCCGCGACCGCGCAGTGAACTATAGTCATTCATTCGCTGCCGTACATACGACTGCTCGAGCAGTCGCGACCGCTTCAAGGTGTCAACTACTCGTATATGACGAAATTTCATCGTGCTGTCGACCGCTCGCAAGCGAGCAAACAACCGACTGCTCGAGCAGTCCGTGTACGGCCACCCTAAGACATAAAGAGAAGAATTATTATTTTATTATTGATGATTTGCCTTCGGGCAATCGTAATAGACAAAGCCAGTTCGCAAACTCCAATTCCACTAAAATATTGGCTCGAAAATATTGATAGCGGTTACAACAATTCGATAACAACTTGTCCAATAAGTTTTTACACAAGTTTGCGTAATTTTAGCTCTATAAAAGCCTGTAATTGGTTCAAACTACAATAACAGCTTTTACCTATTCGAAAATCAATTTACAAAGATCGATATATGGTGATAATGGTTTAATTGTGATCGCTCAAACTAATAAATTTTAGTTTTAATGATCCATTTGGCATCACTGAAAACAAATGGTATTATTTTTTCCAGTTTGTCCCTGGGAACTAAGCCAGTGGTGCTGACTGGAAACAATCTGTAATAACGGATCTGTATCTATTATCATCAGCCTATTATTGTCCCCACTGCTGAGGTACAGGCCTTCCCTATGGATGGAATAGGGGGATTGGGCCATGACCCACACGCGGGCTCTGTGCGTGCTAACAACTGCAGATTCAGACGGGACCAACGGCTTAACGTGCCTTTCGAATCACGGAGGAACTCGAGATAGAAGATTTTTGGCCACCCATCCAATGACCGACCACGGCGAAAGTTGCTTAACTTCACCAATCGACTTCTTTATCTATAGCTATGTTTAAATTTATTTCATATATGAAAACAAATATTTGTTTAAAAGTTGTAGATATATGCTATATGCTTGTATGCAAAATAAACGCTGTGAGTTATCCGGAAAATTATTTCCTTTATTTATAATCATTTTCAACTCTCTTTGCTATCAAGATATTTTTGATGATCCTAGTGTAATCATACAACTTTGTATTAATCTCTTATCTATTAGACAAGTCCGTCCGTCCGTCCGTCCGTGGTGCTGTTTCAGCGGCCAAACCGTAAGAGATAGATAAAGAGAATGTTTAAGTTATAAGTTAAGAATAGTCTGATAAGACTACAAACTGGATTTGAGTAACGTAGCACTTCCGGTTTTCGAGAAATCACGAATTCCAAACGAAACCACACAAAATCTCCGAAGTTCTCAATTAATTAAATACATTTTTTTTAAATCAGGTTTTGGTGAACATTTGGTTCACTGGTTTGCTAGTTTTAACTATTCTCGGAAATTATCAGCTAAGTGTCGCCGCACACGGGCCACACGCCACAGTCACAAACGCCGCCACGAGAAGCTAGAAGCGGCTACCAAAGTGGCTGAAGCACGTGACAGCGGCCGACTAAGGTAAGGGAGAGAGGGTGGGGAATCGCGCGAGTGACGTGTGGCGGCGTTTTGAATCGGCGTATTAAGTGGCCGGTGCGGGCCACAAGAAGCGAGCAACGACGTTTTGTAGCGTGCGGCGGCCACCGGCGTACCGTGTGTGGCGAGTCCATATAAAATGTATGAAAACTTCAAGAAATATGCCGGTGGCGGCGTTTTGTGGTTGTGGTCGGTGGCCCGTGTGCGGCGACATTAAAAGTTTATGAAATCATGTCATCTTTTTTATTTGAATCATTTGTACCTACATACTCTGGCGGTAATGCAGAGATGAGCGGAATTGAAGAGCTAGATTCTGAATAATGTTTTTTCTCACACAGTCTTAATAAATAAATATAATTATAAATCGGTTGTCTTTCTTTCTCAATCTTAGTAAATAAATTTTATTAAAAAATCTGATGTTTTTTCTCATTTAATCTTAGTAAATAAGTTTTATTAAATAAAAACTTTTTTTGCTCACTCTACCTATTTGGTATGAATTGACAGCTATGACGTCACAATATGGCGCCCAGTCGGTCCTATTCTTAGTTGAATCGCATTATACCTGAAGTTATAGTTACGAACATACAATTTTAATTGGGTTTGTGGACAATGCCATTTGTAAGTGTTCATAAGAAACACCTACAGTTGAATAAATCGAGTACAATCGGTATGTTTTAATGAAATATTATTTTTATTAAAATAAATAATTATTACTGTGTTTAAAAGTTTGAAATAGTTATTTTGTGTAGAGCTAAAATGTAGCCTACAGTTTTTGTTCCCAGGCATGTATTATACACAATGACATTCATCTATAATTCTTCTTATACCTGCAAAGTCTCAGCCCGATCGGTTTAAAATTAACAATCTTTCATTCCCTATTTTATCCCCTTGGGGGTAGAATTGATCAAAATCCTTTCTCAGTGGATGCCTACGTCATAACATCTACCTGCATGCCACATTTCAGCCCGATCCGTCCAGTGGTTTGGGCTGTGCGTTGATAGATCTCTATGTCAGTCAGTCACCTTTGAGTTTTATATATATAAGATATTAGAACCGTTCTTATTACAATCGTCATCGAGGCAAATACTTCCAAAGTGTAACGCTGCATGCTCTCGGCGTTCATATTTTATATCCTCCATAATATTGCTCCATTGCCCCCCCCCCCCCCCCTTAATCATAAGCTGGCGACGCCCTTGAATGATACCATACTTAATCTAAACTGGAGCATAATATGTAAACAGATATATTTTAACATACAACTAAATTGAATTACACATGGCTGTTCATTGAATTACAAATGGCATGTGAGTGATATAAACAAAATACGGCGTAACTATTCTGAGTTTAATCCTCGATTAATAATGAAGGGGTAAAAGTCTATGATATGGAAAAAAATATGTTACTCTAAAAACTATGCTTTCGTGAGCAGAACGTTTCGACAAAACAGATCTCCGGACAGATTTATCTATATATATAAAACTCAAAGGTGACTGACTGACTGACATAGTGATCTATCAACGCACAGCCCAAACCGCTGGACGGATCGGGCTGAAATTTGGCATGCAGGTAGATGTTATGACGTAGGCATCCGCTAAGAAAGGATTTTGATCAATTCTACCCCTAAGGGGATAAAATAGGGAATGAAAGTTTGTATGAAACTTTGTCAATTTTAAACCGATCGAGCTGAGACTTTGCATGCAGGTATAAGAAGAATCATAGTTGAATGTCATTGTATATAATACAAGCCTAAGAACAAAAACTGTAGTTCTACACTTCAGCTCTACACCGAAGCAAAGCGAGGGCGGGCCACTAGTTAAAAATAAACCTGCTCATTTAATCTCTGTGATAGCCGAGTACGCTTACCGGTGCCGGTGTCCTTTCGTGACAATAAACATCGAATAACTCATTCGTAACGACGAAAATGGTAAACAAACAGCGCACTCGCAATAAACATGTCAGTTTATAATCGATGATCAATTCAAATAAAGGCTTGTTTACATGCAGCTGTTCATGAAACGGATATCGACAAACGATACTTGCTCGCTTGATTGGTTGAACTCGTTTTGTTGTAATTGACTTTTATTTTGTATTGTGCGTTCAGAAGTGCTGCTATCCTGTAAAATTTTCACCCGCGGATCCGATATAAATTCCCGCGGATTCCCATGGGATATACGCGTGAAATTTTTTACCGGAACTTACTATTTAAGTCATCGTTCTTTCATTGCGTAACGTTTTTCAGATTAATTCCCTAATCTGCTAAGCTTTAGGCATTGTCCTAATACAACGCGATAACGCGATCATCGCGCGATTAAACGATGCGACCATCGTGTGATCGCGAACTGGGTGTCCTAATAGAACGCGAATACGGAACGGGTTAGCCCTGCCCCTCTCCCCGCTTCCTATCGACGCGACACGATCATCGCGCGATGTTCAGTTAGAACACCTATTCATCATTAATAGGTTTGATTGGGCGTTCGCGTGAACTAAGTTCGCGCGAATAGATTTTTAAACATTTTAGTCGCGCGAATGCATCGCGCGATCGCCTATTAGGACACCTATTCTAGATCAATATGTTTGATCGTCGAATCGTACGATGATCGCATCGCTCATTCGCGTTATCGCGTTGTATTAGGACAATGCCTCACACTACACAATACGCATACTTCTTATATTTCAGACGCATCTGCGCCACGAAGATTTGGTATTGGTACTAAGCCGCGCCAATAAAGAAACGAATCTAAAATGGCGGCGGCGATCATGCGCTCACTCTAAATAAACTATTGCTGTCTTCAGTCGCACACGGCGCGTTTTTCGTTCCATATGAATAGGCTAAAGCTATCGCTATGCCGCGTATTAGTAACTAGCAAACCAGTGAACCAAATGTTCACCAAAACCTGATATCTCGAAAACCGGAAGTGCTACGTTACTCAAATCCGGTTTGTAGTCTTATCAGACTATTCTTAACTTATAACTTAAATATTCTCTTTATCTATCTCTTACGGTTTGGCCGCTGAAACAACACCACAGACAGACGGACTTGTCTAATAGATAAGAGACTAGCAAACCAGTGAACCAAATGTTCACCAAAACCTGATTTAAAAAAAAATGTATTTAATTAATTGAGAACTTCGGAGATTTTGTGTGGTTTCGTTTGAAATTCGTGATTTCTCGAAAACCGGAAGTGCTACGTTACTCAAATCCGGTTTGTAGTCTTATCAGACTATTCTTAACTTATAACTTAAACATTCTCTTTATCTATCTCTTACGGTTTGGCCGCTGAAACAGCACCACAGACAGACGGACGGACGGACGGACTTGTCTAATAGATAAGAGATAATAATCAATGCCTTAGTATTAGTGAATGAACGCGTAATCTATGTAATTAATGTAAATTAATTATGTTTTCAGGCAACTTAGCTGAGAAGATGAAAACGAAGATTCGTACTCCGAGCAAAGGAAAACGTGGTCAAAATAACACCAGAGTTCCAATTGTCATTGACATCAGTGCAATAGGCAACATTGTCAATACAATTTCTGATGTGCGGATGGAAGTACCAACGCTGAAAAAGATATGGGCAGCAGCCAAAAAGGATTTAAATGCATTGGATGCCAAAGCTTCGTGACGCAGATGTGTCAGAAGTATGTGTATTGTGTAAGAAAGAAAGAAAGAAAGAAAGAAAGAAAGAAAACATTTTATTGGCCCTTACAGCATGAAATAAATGAAACAAAACGGTACATGAAATAAAACATAGACAATAACAAAAAGAAAGAGAACTAAATACTAGGTCGTAGTGCGTGCCGTGCGAGGCCAACAGGGGGCCAATCGCCTAACTGGATTGCTTTGGAAAACGCTATCGCTTACGATTTCATTTTGTTATTTCTAGCCCCCTGAGGTTTTCAAATGCCTCGCGCTCTTTTTTTTCTTTTGCATTGGTAATAACAATGTTAAAGAAAATGAGCGTGAGGTATTTCGGCGGTTAGAAATAACAAAATGAAATCGTAAGCGATAGCGTTTCCCAAAGCAATCTGGTTAGGCGATTGGCCCACAGGTCGCTGGCTCAGCTATGCTCTGTGGCAGTCGCTTTCGCGATACCACAGTAGCGCTGATTTTCAGCGCCTTATGGTAAGGGTGATTTGCGAAAGACGGAACGAGCAAAACAATCACTTATTTAACTAATTCTAGACAAATAATTCTATTTCCACTTAAAACTACTACACTATACTATAACGCCGGCCCTCCACACAGCCACCCGTAAACCGAACGACAGTATATTACATGCGAATAACACTCATTTCTTAATAATTATGTATCACGTCCGACATCCCCGCTCAGGACGCAACTTTTTACATGCTGTTTCAATTTTACACTAAAATACATGAAGCATAATCAGACTGGCACGTGTCGCATCCGGAGCGCAGTTTCCGAACGTAGCCGTGTAGTGTAAAGCTTAGCAGATTAGGGAATTAATCTGAAAAACGTTACGCAATGAAAGAACAATGACTTAAGTCGTGAGTACCGGTGAAATTTGCTACTTAAATGGATCATACACCATTCGATTCAATATTCCAAAAATCTGATTAATGAAATTGCGATACTTAATATCAAGCAAAATAAAGATAATTAATAATATTTGGGATACTAAACCAAATTACGACGTTAGACCAATCAAAGGCTTTGAGCTAAAATAACTGCTTAATAAGAACGACGTTAAATAAATCAAAGCATATTATTTTGGAATAAATTATGAGGGTCTAGGCGCCGACTTAAGTTCCATATTACAATTACGTTAACTGCATAATTCAGCGACTCGTTAGATGTAGCAGTTGAAATGGGTGTTTAAGTAAAACAAACACTAATTTAATTACAACTCCTTAAGTACAAACCACCTAAAGAATTATGAGATTAGTTGCTCCGAACTATGTAGCAAGTAATAATTTGCCGGGAAAGTTGTTAATATATTAGTGTCTGGAGTGTAATAAGTATGGCAAATGTGCGCATATTGTAATAAGAAATCGTTGAACTTTACAAACTTTTACATGTAAATTAGTACTTTTATAATATATAAAATTGAAGTACATTTAAGATACCATATTGATGGAAATGTTTATATGATTATATGATGGAATGTCATAGCATTATCATTTGGTTTCATAATTGCTCTTAAATCGTTATTTAATTGTAAATGTGGGAGTTCAAAATATTATAATAAATATTAAATATTATGTCTTTTTTAAGGTGTTATATTTTAATATTTTATCACTTTGTAAGAAATAATGAAATTATTAAAAAAAGTATATGAATCAGTGCCTATCAGTGAGGAGCTCGATGGCGCAAGTGGTTAGCGCATTCGGCTGCGATCGTTGAAGTTAAGCAACTTTCGCAGTGGTCGGTCTTTGGATGGGAGACCAAAAATTTACTATCTTGAGTTCCTCCGTGCTTCGGAAGGTTCCGGAACTCAAGATAGCCGTTAAGCCGTTGGTCCCGGCTGCATCTGCAGTCGTTAGCACCCGCCAATCCGCACTTGGCCCGCGTGGTGGGTCATGGCCCAATCTCCCTATTCCATCCATTGAGAAGGCCTGTGCCCCAGCAGTGGGGACATTAATAGGCTGATGATGATGATGATGATGATGATATGAATCAGTACCTATATGAATGGATAAGTCTCATTATGAAACCTTTATTCTATAAGTTTGTATGAATTTCTATGAAAAAACCTTCTGACTGCACAATACAGGCTGGCCGTTTTTTTTTCTTTGTTTCACGGTTTTAGTTATTCGCATTTTCGCATATTTTAGCTATTTATATTCTGAGGTAAGTTTTAAGTAGGTATGTGATATTAATCAATAATATATGTTTTCATAAAAAATAACGGTGAGTATCACTGAAAATGCATTTATTGTGCAAATATAAACCGTTTTCAATGCGAGAACGGAACATTCGGGGCGTTAATTTCATGTACCGGACATGTCCGTTTGGACGCAAACATTATAACTGCTCGTTGTGCCTATCTTTGTAACTTACATTTGTGTTTGTTCGAATCATATTGTGCTATATTGTTTTATTACCAAGTACAATTTATTAGTAGTTTATTTTACACAGTAAAATCAGGATAGATATTTGAGACCACAAAAACGATTTGATATATATTTTTTTTAAATATTATTAGAAATGTACAAAATAAAATCAAGTCATTGCCAGTAATCACCTACAATAGTTCATGGGTGCGTAACCGCCGAAACCCCCTTAGTGGGCCCAGCCGTTACGCACCCATTCCGCGTCGTCCTCAGCCGGGACGCACCCATTCCGCGTCGCCCCCGGCCGGGGCGCACCCATTCCGCGTCATCCCCGGCCGGGGCGCACCCATTCCGCGTCACCCCCGGCCGGGACGCACCCAGAGTGAAAGACTGCATTGTGGGTGCACTGTGGATGTGTCCCGGCCGAGGGCGCCGCGGAATGGGTGCGTAACCGCCGAGACCCCCTTAGTGGGCCCAGCCGTTACTCACCCATTCCGCGTCGTCCCCAACCGGGACGTACCCATTCCGCGTCGCCCCCGGCCGGGGCGTACCCATTCCGCGTCATCCCCGGCCGGGGCGCACCCATTCCGCGTCATCCCCGGCCGGGACGCACCCAGAGTGAAAGACTGCATTGTGGGTGCACTGTGGATGTGTCCCGGCCGAGGGCGCCGCGGAATGGGTGCGTAACCGCCGAGACCCCCTTAGTGGGCCCAGCCGTTACTCACCCATTCCGCGTCGTCCCCAGCCGGGACGCACCCATTCCGCGTCGCCCCCGGCCGGGGCGTACCCATTCCGCGTCATCCCCGGCCGGGGCGCACCCATTCCGCGTCATCCCCGGCCGGGACGCACCCAGAGTGAAAGACTGCATTGTGGGTGCACTGTGGATGTGTCCCGGCCGAGGGCGCCGCGGAATGGGTGTGTAACGTCCGGACCCTCCTTAGTAGGCTTTGGGCGTCTACTCTCATTCTCCGAAACGAACTTTCGATAACGAAGTTCAAATGAAATTTCATTTCGTTAGTTTGAGGTTATACTTAATTTGAACGATAAACTATCAAATTCAATTGTTCGTTGAATAGGCTTAGAGAATCTTAACCTCAATCTAATTTCGGACAATCGAATATTATGTGCCTTGGCCGTTTCGTTACTACAAAAACTATCGCATAACTGAAAAGTAATAAATAGAGGAAAAATTTTCACATAAGGGCATAAGGTGAATGTGATGGTGCAATTACATTTGGCCGTTCGCTCGTATTCGGGAGCACGAAAGATATTATTCGAATTCGGGCACCAGAAGCCATAAATACATAGTTATAACTTTTTGACAGTGCTTGCATATCGTCTAGTCTTGACAGCAATATAATGTACACGCATTTTTACTTTTGGCAATCAACAAAAAAAAAAAGATAACGAGTGTCAATATTTGGGAGGCTGACGCTTCTAATAATTTTAGATAATCTACCTGAAAGAGAAAAAAAGGTAGTAATTATCCCTTCTCGGCTTGCAGTCGATCCGCCATAATATAAACGGCACCGTTTTTAAACACTAAGCCGAAACGGAACACGACGAATGCAACAATTCGACCGCGACATCTATAAGCATCTGTGCTTTATTACAAATCGTAATATTTTCCGTGTTCATAAACACACAGAGTTTTCTGGAACAAGTTAGTTTATGAAATAACCATCTCTTATCTTCATAGGCACTTAAGGTCAGTACAAAAGTTAGTTTATCAACATTAAATACAGTGATATCAGCAACATTCTGAGAACTAGGCCGTAGTACTGCACCTATCTTAACCCGCGTCGAGTAGATATTACCATGAAGGGTGTTACAGCAAATTTCCGAGGCGAGTTTAATATTCCGCCAGCGTAAGTCAGAAACGATAGGGTCGGAACGGAGACCCGACCAGAAACCGGGGGTCAGTCGTTTGTTCCAACATTTTTCGGGCATAAAACGCTTATATTTAAGTTTTTCGAGTATCCCAAATGATGGAGATGTATGCAAATTTCTAACCGCATTGAATAATCGCGGCGTAGACTTTCTTGAAGTATTAAGGGTACTGGTTTAATGATATGAGGCAGCCATAGTCACCGTGTCCTTTTAAGTAGCAAAAGTGAACAGATGGCATAAACATATTACTAATGTGTTTCTTAGGTTTCACGCACACCACTCATTAAATAAATCTAGTTTTAACGTAGCCGGCAAGGTAGCTCGACAAAGTAAATAAAAAAAAAACTGACGATGCAGACCTGAAAAGGCGGCGAAACATCAATAAATAAATAAAGATCGTGCATTAACCCGTTAAAACTAGTTTTATTTATATTACTAATGTCATAAAAAAGTTAACTTAAAATCGGGAGTACAATTTTCCTTATATATATTTATTAATAAGTATTCGCTGAAATGGTAGGCGTTAGAATGAGAATACATCAGATAGCTTCACTTTAAGAAGAAAAGTACTTTATTTAAGAAAAGAGTTTAGTACCATCGTCGTACAAGAATACAGTGATAGTTATATAGTCTTATTGTTGTTCATGAGGTGAAACCCGTTTGACAAAGAGACGTACGTACAGATATACGGAAGGACGAACAGGAAATAAAGCCTATATTTATTTAAACCAAGGAACAAAAAACAATACCTTTTGGGTTCGCAAACCACTACTAGACAAAATACGCTTAACTTACTATTTCTTTAAAAATATAAAACAATTAAAAAAAAACTACAAATAACATTTGTAGGTAAAAAGAGGATGTTAATATGAATCCTAAAAGCTAAAAGAAAATGCATTTCAAAATGGACCTAATGCATACACGTCGTCTTCGTTTCAGCGCCATTCCAAAACAATTTATTTTGTAGACATTTTGGGACGCTGACTTAACGAAATAGCGTTTTGGTCAAAAATTAATGACCGCCGACCTTTCTAAGCGAACAATAATTTGTTTTGAAATAACGCTCACTTGCACCACGTTCTAAGGAGCGTCAGACACAAGAATTTCATCTCCGTCAGTGGCAGCTCTGAACGCCTGTCATGTCGGGAGCGTATTTTTTGTTATTGTTGTTGAAAATAACGTTAACATTACATTGGTAGGTTAAAGTGCATGTGTAGCTAAAGATTGTTTAAAAAGATAAAGCGCCTTAAAGTTTGCAAGTGTAGGGGCTTGTGACGTCACTTCTAAGTAAAAAAATAAACTAAGACGTGACGTATATCTCTGTAATGTTTTGACAATGTGAAAAAGAAAAAAATATGGGTCCCATAATTTAGATGAAGAATTAGATGTTTGTCCAGAATTAATCAGAGAATTCATGATCACTGATGCAAGTAAAATATCCCAAAGAATATTTAAAACGGTAGATCCAAGCAATAATGACACTTGCCACCAAAACTACTCGTATTGTACTTTAAAACAAAAAAATGCTAAATTTACTACTTCACAACTGCGTGCGTTCAATATCTACCGTATTTAGTATTGATTGGTATAACGTGCGTAAATAATAAAAGTGAGAAATGTATGTGCTGTCAAAATAAATAATTCAGCTTTCCTAACGCTGACGAAATTCCCAATTCGACGTGTGACCATCAATTGGAGCTGCGTTTGTCACATTAAAAAACCATTATTATATTTTTAGCATTCGACGGCAAAATTTTCCGTCCGATACTTATTTGTGATAATAAATCATATGTGTTCTATGATAAGAGCACATTTTTACATGTCATTTTATTACAATTTCATCAGTTGAAGCGTTGGAGGAGAAAATATCATGATGCTTCCATCCACGTCAACTGCCTGATCGCGTTCAACATTCTCGCAACAAACTTGAAAGAGTTAAGAAATAAGATATTATATTATTTAAGTTACTTGTATAAGTATAAGTTTTATTCCTATTGTAGAATCATCTTTTGTTATTCTTAATGTAGTGATGTTTTTATTATTTTTAAGCATTTGACTGCTAGATGTTTAAACATAAAAAAAAAATTACTAGAAAAAAAATCCACGCGGACCAGGCAGCGGACGGGACTCGAATCCGCACCCTTCGCAATCCGGGCGAATACACTGACCAATTATGCTACCACGGCCCTGATGGCCACGTCGAAATTTTTACTAGCCTTATGCTGCAAGGCAGCGCCATCTCTTCGCATTGTAGGTAACCCACAATTCCTTATAATGCGCTTATTGTAGTGTTTTAGCCCTCTCTAGATATTTTGTTCACATTTGAGTAAGTTAAAAAAACCTTAGATATTTAAATCTAAAGAAAAGTTTACCAGAAAAAAATCCACGCGGACCAGGCAGCAGACGGGACTCGAACCCGCACCCTTCGCTATCCGGGCGAATGCACTGACCAATAAGAAAACATAACTATAATTGCTATTTCTTCTTTCAAATGTTTAATACTTGAAAAAGTATTCATTTGACATTGTGGATTACCTACAATGCGAAGAGATGGCGCTGCCTTGCAGTTCTTTTCAAAAAATTTCGACGCGGCGAAAAGGGCCGTGGTAGCATAATGGTCAGTGCATTCTCCCGGATAGCGAAGGGTGCGGGTTCAAGTCCCGTCCGCTGCCTGGTCCGCGTGGATTTTTTTTTTCTAGAAAACTTTTCTTTAGATTTAGACATCTAGCAGTTAAATGCTTAAAAATAAATAAAAACAAACCTTAGATAATTTTGCGTCATTGTGAAGTAAAGCTGGTTTTTCGATGAGACTGTGTATAAAGAATTATTATTCCAAGTAAGTTATTTATATTTAAAAATGTGAATTTTAAAAATTGGTAGTGATTTAGGGAAAATAAACGCTTTCTGCAGTCGGTGAGCATGAAGAAAGAGATTTAACCTCATGGATACCCTACAGCCGCTAGGGTTATGTCAGACTCGTACTGACTAAAAAACACCCGTAGGGGCTGCCTCTGGCCGGGAAGGCCCTAAGGCTTCATTTATTCTTCATTCTGACGTTTTACTCGTTTTTATACATCCACCGTGACAGATGTCAAACGTCAGATGACGTTAATTAGTAACTAGTGTTGCCAACCCATTCACCAAATACACCCAAATCGATACCAGACTTACGTTTCGTTCAGCAATCCACGGCTTTAACTTTATTTCGAGTCTAAGAAATGGTGGCTTGTTTTATATCTATTTGTGGTTCTGCTCCTATAAATTTTTCAGATACACAAGGAGTTCTCACGTTGTTTTCGAGAAATAAAAATTAGAAAAGTTGTGAAAAATTTCATCTTCGCAGCCACCGCGTGCGAGTGACTAGTCGCAAAGTGGAATTTGCCACGTCAGCTGTAATATTTTACCTTCGGTCTCCTACGAAAATATTCTGCTAGCGAGGCGAAGGTTAGTACGAGTGCTTTATTTGAAACAGTATGTATTGTCACACCGCTTTCGTATTTTAACAAATGTGGGAATCACAGCAATTGTTATTATATACCTGTTACATTATGAAAAAAAGGCTTACCTACCTACCTGTAAAACCTTGTTGATTTCGTGTACAAATCTAACTAAAAATAGGTATTTTTGTGATACACGAGCACAATTTTTTTATTTTTTTTTTCCTATTTGTAAACTTCATTTGAGGCCATGAGAACTACAGTGGCCTAACTCATTTTTTAATCATAGTGGCCTATCTTACTAAGGCCAGTATAGCACGTCAAATTTAGATCACAGACTAAAAACCGTAATAGTGATTATGCTGCCATCTAGTGAATATTCGTTGTATCACTTTTAGACCACTCTGGTTATATCAAAATGATCAATTTGAACTGCAAAAAATCATAAACTCAATATTGTAAAAAAAAATGAGTTAGGCCACTATGTTTCTCATGGCCTCATTTCATATAACGATAATTATGTCCGTCATATCTATTTGATAGTTTTCTTTGCAATTATGGGTCTTAAGTAAATAAGCTAAATTTGCTTTTCAAATGGATCTTGAATGCTAACATACTGCTTTTTAACTTTCCCACCGACGACCAGTAAATATGTTAAGTGACCTTACTTGAGCGGCCGTAGCACAACATTATAATAACGTAAATTTTATGGATCGGCCATCTTGCCGCTGACGTTAATGACTGCTGCGGAAATATATGGCCTTTTTGGTAAAAGCGAATCTTGGTAAGAATTTATTGTTGCAAATCTTTTGTTTTCGTTATGTTTGAAACTGAAAATGAAACGGTAATGAGATGGATTTTTATAATGTATTATCTTGATAAGTATCATCATCATCAGTCTAGTAATATACTCTTTTCTGGAACACAAAATTTTATAATGGACGAAGTCACGTAGGCGACACTGTCTATAAGATCACATATATATTCTTCATAGTAATAAACCTTTTTTTTTCTTGAGAAAAAAATATTAGTTTTCAAATATCTTTAACACATATCTCTTATATTTTACGAGGAAACATTTGGCCATAAATCTTAGCTTTGTCTTATTTCTGGCATGAAACTGTAGCTCCATTATCAAGAACAGTTCTAGAAAAAACAATTTATTCAAGTTTGAATTTAAAGTAAGGATTTATTTGTCAAGTTTTAGGTAAAATGTGGTAATATTCTTTTATTTAATAGATTGATTGTTTCTTTTTCGGAACTAACCGAGTCGGAACGCCAAAGCCGTTAATTATTTAAATATCTGAGACATACATTTTCGAACAGATATTATTTTGAATAAGAATCAATACCAGTTACATACTAAAAGGAATACAATCAATCTATTCGTATTCTATCTATCTAATATGGTATATAATCTATGCTTGTATTTTAACCTTAAATATATATTTTTTATTAATTTTCTAGTCTCGGTGCAAAGGCAACGGATTTACACAGCCTTGCCCCTTTTAAATTTTTTCTTTTAAATTATATAATTATGCATATAAACATCGTTAGTGTTTGGCATCCACTTGTCAGATAAAGGACCCAGTTGAAAACCAGCGCCAGTGCATACTGCACTGACATTATGCTGAACTAAGCCCTTTTCAGCGCAGCCATGGACCGTATCCATGGCTGCGCTGAAAAGGGCCCAGTCATTTGTAAGTCTTAACTATAACAATTTATCTGTATCCGTGTACTGTGCTGAATAAACGATTTTGTTTGTTTGTCATAAAAAGGTTTAAATTTAACCTAAATAGTACTAACAATATTAAAACACAACCCGAGATGCAGCCAATAACATAAATCCACATTTGATTCGCGCATATAATTCCCCGGATCCCTTCTAAACAGAAAGCTTATCCTAAATCAGCAAGCTACCAAGAGCCGTAGTCGGCCCGAATGATCGCACGCAACATGATTTAAGTAACAGCGGTCTCGACATACATTATAAATGTATAATACGTCTCGTTTGATCGATTCTACGGTCTCATCACGTGAGTAAAGAGGGCACAGAGACAAAGCTTAATACAATTGCGCGTGTGTGAGTGAGCACTGGTGCCTGTAGTGTACGTAAAGAAATATTTCTACCACAGACATAGATCGAAATAGATAACGCAGAACAATAGGGTATTTGACAAGTTTTAGAAAACGATCTCACGTTATTGACTAATGTTTATGGAGTCCGTAGAAAGTGGATATTCATCATTCTGTTGTGTATTTCAGTAAAAATAACCAAATCAAAAACTCCATTTTCAAGTTGCCGCGAAAACGTTTCTCTGGGCAATATGGCGTCTTACTAGTGGGTGACGTCACACGACTGTTATTAAAACGTCAAACGCTACAATGTAATGTCACCGTAACCGGATGTTTACTTGCGTGTGACGTCATTTTAGGCTCCGCCAATCCCAAGCGTTTTGGGTCACGTGACAATAGATAAGAAAACTATTATCTTTTTCGTTAGTTTTTAGTAAAATTATGAATTTTTTTTTTTTGTAAAAATAGTAAAAACCCTTGCCAATATTCATTCTAAACACAGATGCCAACAATTGGCAGTTTATTTATAACACTGGCAAATACCCTATTGTCATCCTTTTACGTTAATTTAACTACATTAATTTAGGTCTGTGGTTTCTATTGACAGTAACAGGTCGCCAGTGCTTACTGTCACACACGCACTGCATAAAACTTTACCTCTCTGCCTCTTTTACTCATGTGGTCTCATCCAACGACCATTTAGCCAATGACCGATTAATATTTTATTCACAAAAACATCGCTTTTAGGTTTGTCGGTAGGTAGGTACGTACGTTCGTACTTAGAAATAGGTATTTTCGGGCTACCCTGATAACGGTTAAAAATGGCTTTTCGTGCTGAAAACCATAAAACTTGTGACGTGATAAAAACATGTGTGTGAAATGTCGAATACATTTTCATGGGTTCGGCTTTAATTCGCCTGAAAAAGTGCCTACGCTTGATATTTTCATATTGGGAAATCATTTTTATCAGCTGTGTAACTATCGGATGACCGTTTTATTAATGTCATATAATCAAACTGGATATACTTGTTTTTTCTAGATCTATACTAATATTATAAAGCTGCAGAGTTTGTTTGTTTGTTTGTTTGTTTGAACGCGCTAATCTCTGGAACTACTGGTCCGATTTGAATGATTCTTTTAGTGTTGGGTAGTCCATTTATCGAGAAAAGCTATAGGCTATATTTTTTTTTAAATTAGGGATCCGTAATAAAATTGCTATTTTGTAACACAAGGTGTAAAATCGAAAACCTATTTTTGCGTCCGCTGCAAAAACTATTGACAATAGAACAAAATGATGTAATACGGGTTTGTAGATCCCATTAAAACCTACAAAAAAGTCTGCGTGAACATATATCTAGCTATCATGGTTTAATCACAATAACGATTTTGTGTTCAAAATAATTATTAAATCGTCTGAAGAAAAAAAAACTACGTTAAATATGTATCGTAATATTAATCTTTATCGAAATTAAGCATAATGCTTAATTTCGATAAATCAAGAGTTATCAAGAGTAATTATGTAGAAGTAAAATACTTTTTGTTTCATCTGAATCGGATATTTCGTTTAAAAGTTATCACGTGTGTAAGATGTTAAGAGTTGGTACCTATATATTTCATCTCGGTATATCCACGGAAACGAGAAAAACGCGGGTGAAACCGCGGGGCACGGCTAGTAACTCAATAAACCATCACAATATACTTATAAGGAGCGGGAAACTTCTTAAGCAAACCACAGACAAATAAAGATGCGCAAGAGACGTTTTTGTATGTAAAATTACTACTGTTCAAGTTTTCTTATCTATGGTCGTTGCTCAAGTAGTTTGTAGGGGTGTATACTTATGTGCATAGTTTTCATATTAAATAATATCAATTCGTCATTATCAACCGAATCGAGCGACTGCTGTGGCACAAACTTTTTGAACGATAAAAAACATAAAAAATTAAATAGTACGTTATTTTTCTTACTTCACAATAAGGTCCTGAATCGCTCAGTAATATAATCGCATTCGGCGAACTAGTGAAGTTCGTGCCGTTAATTGAGCGAACGTCTAAAAGTAGCGTGCCCTACTTTTAGTACATCATTATTAAATGTCTGCTAATTCGCAATTTATCAACTTTATTTATCGTTCATTAAAATGGCATTCGAAATCACAATGCTAGCTAAATGCTGGTCGTGTGAAACGATTGATTGCATCAATCACAGAAAAATAACTGTCGACTGAAAAAATATTGGATATGCTAATATACAGGGTGTAAAAAAACCTATAAAGAAGTCGAAGGCAACGTATTTTCCACATTATGAAGATCATTTTTTTCTTCTAGACCATACCAGGGAAATTTATGGTTATGGAGATATTGAAGGTCAAAGCCAAAATATTTTTTTTTAAGATTTATACATTAATATTTTCAAAACGTTATTTAGAAACTTTTTATCGACGCACTTACACACACGCAAACTCATACACACAGGCACATTCTTTGCGTAGCGCCACAGTAAAGCGCCGTGCTATACATTGCGTACTGGAAAAAAAAGTATTTTTTTAACTTAAAAATACAATTTTTTCCCACCTATAATATTTTGTAATATGACTTGTTTAGGTGTACAGAATGCGTAGTTTAAGTCTTTTTCATAGGTTTTTTTACACCCTGTAGTTGCACTCTTGCTTGAAGTCGATGGTAGCAAAGAAGCATATGTCCCTTCTGATATTAAGCGGCCAGCACAGCCTTTCGACGCTTGCGATGAAAAAAGGATCATTCGCGCCGTTGCCTGCTCTGACCTAATCCCCATTTTGTTGTGGGGCAAATGCGTGTCGCATACTTCACCGTCTGACAAGCGGCGAGCTTATGTAGGCCTCCCCTCCGTGAACTCATCCAATGGAGGTCCTTTCGATGAGTCCTCGGAGGCCTGTCCACTAAAAAACCCAACTTGTACCCGAAAAACCGTTTCCGAGTCACCGGACCACCTACGTCCCTGTTGGAAGGACCTCTTGGTCCCCCCTCTCTGACGGGAGAAGCTCAGGCGCATGAAGCTTCTCCCCAAACAGGCGATACCGTGCAATATACGCAAGTGCGGTCCTGCGTGGAATATTGCTCGCACCTCTGGGATGGCTTCGCCAAGTACTTGCTCGATGCTTTGGATAGGTTACAGCGGCGCGCGATCTGCATCATAGGCGATGAGGAGGTGACTAAACACCTTGAACCTCTTCAATTACGCCGTGACGTGACGTCACGCGCATTCTATCGTCTGTACCACGGCGAGTGTTCTGAGGAGTTATTCTCTCTTATCCCACCTTCCCCTTTCCTTCAGAGGACCACGCGCGCTGGCCTACTTTGTCACCGTCTAACTGTGGCCACAATGCCAACGCGTACAAAGAAATTTGGTGACTCATTTCTTTGTCGCACTATCCGTAAATAGAATGCTCTGCCCGCTCACGTGTTCCCTCTCTCTTACAATGATTTTTGGACCTTCTTTGATAAAGACAAAAAAATATTTGCAACCTCTCTTAAAAACACTTGAGAGTCAGTTGAATTTAATCGCAACTTTAGAACAACGCATTGTTATTGAAGTTCTTAAAATTTAAGTGTCTTCAACCTTACTCTCTAATCACAAGGAATCCTAATTGTAACAGGACTTAATTACACTCTATTTCAGTGTAAGATCTAGATTCATTCGGCTACAAGATCATTTGCGGTTTGCGAACATGTTCCTTCGCTTCTCACAGCTTAGGTGTACCCTTACATATAACATTGTTTCGTAGAATACATTTCTCGATACCACTGCTAAGGATCTTTAGAGGCAATAATAGTATTCGAGATAGGTAACCCATTTATTAAAGATATATTGTTTTAAACTTTCATGGTCACTAACATTATAGCTATTAACGGGATTGTTACCATGTACCTTGTTTTTTATGAGTCTCCGATATTTAGATGCCATGATCAATTACTCCGTGATCATGGCGCTTGCAACAGTGCCGAAATATCCGAGACTCATAAAAAACAAGTTACATGGTAACAATCCCGTTCATAGCTATAATATACTATTTAGTAAAGGTTGGTGAGGAGCTCGATGGCACAAGTGGTTAGCGCGTTCGGCTGCGATCGTTGAAGTTAAGCAACTTTCGCGGTGGTCGGTCATTGGATGGGTGACCAAAAATTTACTATCTCGAGCTCCTCCGTGCTTCGGAAGGCACGTTAAGCCGTTGGTCCCGGCTGCATCTGCAGACGTTAGCACCCACCAATCCGCACTGGGCCCGCGTGGTGGGTCATGGCCCAATCTCATAATTCATAATTCATCCGGTTCTTCTCAGTACAAGGTCTCCCGCCGTAGTTTTGCGAACCGATGGCGTAGCTTCTTGACCTTCACAAGTGCTTGTAACAGCCTAGACTGAATAAATGACATTTCATTTCATTTCATTTCATTTCAAAGGTTGGTTGGTGTATGGAAAAGCCTTTGATTAGCAACATATGTATATTCAATAATGTAATTCGAGCTTGTGCTTAGGAATTAACAAAATAAACAAGTAATCAAGAAATAAACTGACAACGGTATGTACCAAATTCTAAACAATACCTTGTAATGATGGGTGTATTAAAAAACGCAGAGTCATTTCCTTTAGTTTTCCTCCAAATGATATTTTCACATCGGAATCTATGTGGCATCAGAAATCCAGCGTTATTTTTCACGATCGCACAACGCTTCGAGGTTATTCGCGCTAATGCCCACTGGTTAGGTCATACAACTTCCATCTTTAACCTTTGAACAGCAAGATTCACATTTGAGCACCGCAACACGTCTCGGATTACTTGCAACTAAAAACTTTAATCATTAATATCGAAAAGTTATAACAGCTACGTTAAAAGTTGTTTTATTACTAGTAAATCTCGACCAGTGTCAAATATACTCTGAGATTTAAGTGGGGATACCTTTTTTATTGCCCGATGTGATTTATGAAAGGGAGATAACTCGCCGGCCGAAGAAATTACATAGATTTATTTAGTCCGTTCCAGATAACACAAATGGAATTCGTAGATTTAATAACATCTTCCGTTTATATGAAATCATAAATACATTTTATATGCACACAAATTATTTCGCACGTACTTCCACTTCTCATAAACGGACAGATTAAAATCAAGCTAGGGATGAAGAGAAAAGGAAGGAATAAATTGTGTGAACAATGTCATAGCATAGATGACAGGAGTGAACGGTAAAATGTCATCTAATGATAAAGCGACTAATACCGGCCACACACTACGAGAAATCGTTACGATCAGACTGTACAGTTCGAACGGAACAGTTTATCGTACGTGGCGTACGTATAGGAAACTGTGCAGTATTATAACATACACGCTACGATTTGTCGGTACCGTTCGGACGGTACAGTCTAATCGTAACGATTTCTCGTAGTGTGTATGGCTACCATAAGGCAGATGTCCACCGCCAGCGAGGAAACAAATAACTATCGTATACTTATATTTTTTTATTTTTCAAGTATTTAACTGCTAGATGTTTAAATCTACCAGTATCTCTTATCTATTAGACAAGTCCGTCCGTCCGTCTGTGGTGCTGTTTCAGCGGCCAAACCGTAAGAGATAGATAAAGAGAATATTTAAGTTATAAGTTAAGAATAGTCTGATAAGACTACAAACCGGATTTGAGTAACGTAGCACTTCCGGTTTTCGAGAAATCACGAATTTCAAACGAAACCACACAAAATCTCCGAAGTTCTCAATTAATTAAATACATTTTTTTTTTAAATCAGGTTTTGGTGAACATTTGGTTCACTGGTTTGCTAGTAACATCTAAATCTAGCATCATATCTATTTAGGAAAAAATAATCCTTATGATTTACCCTTTCGATGGTTATCATAAAATACATGTGTTCTTTGTTACAGATTTGACGACTTTGATTCCCGGTTTTGGCTGGCGATTTTTTTAAAATTGCAGTGTAGGAGCAATGCCGTTTTACTTATTATTAAAAATAAAGTGATGTCTTCTTTCAGTAAAATATTCTATCTTCAATATATATATATAAAACTCAAAGGTGACTGACTGACATAGTGATCTATCAACGCACAGCCCAAACCACTGGACGGATCGGGCTGAAATTTGGCATGCAGGTAGATGTTATGACGTAGGCATCCGCTAAGAAAGGATTTTGATCAATTCTACCCCGAAGCGAAGCGAGGGCGGGCCACTAGTTTAATATACTTTCCCTCCGTGTGACAAACCCGTGGAACGCCCTGTATACTTATGTATGTACTGTTACGTGTCGTTTCACTTCCCATTTGAGGAGCTCGATGGCGTAGGTGGTTAGCGCGTTCGGCTGCGATCGTTATAGTTAAGCAACTTTCGCAGTGGTCGTTCATTGGATGGGTAACCAAAAATTTCTATCTCGAGTTCCTCCGTGCTTCGGAAGACACGTTAAACCGTTGGTTCCGGTTGCATCTGCAGTCGTTAGCTCCCGCCAATCCGCACTGGACCCGCGTGGTGGGTCATGGCCCAATCTCCTTATTCCATCCATAGGGAAGGCGTGCTCCAGCAGTGAGAACATTAAGAGGCTGATGATGATGATGAATCCCATTTTAGTTTAGTACAGTACACCACAACACAACAATTTACATGACAAAAAGTAACGTTATTTTCCATGTCTAATAAAAAATCTAGATAAATAAGATTATATTTTTTAAGGTTGTACTTCATAAACATTCAATCATCATCAGCCTATTAATGTCCCCACTGCTGGGGCACAGGCCTTCCCTATGGATGGAATAGGGAGATTGGGCCATGATCCACCACGCGGGCCCAGTGCGGTTCGGTGGGCGCTAACGACTGCAAATGCAGCCGGGACCAACGGCTTGACGTGCCTTCCGAAGCACGGAGGAGCTCGAGATAGTAAATTTTTGGTCACCCATCCAATGACCGACCACTGCGAAAGTTGCTTAACTTCAACGATCGCAGCCGAACACGCTAAACAGTTATGCCATCGAACTCCAAACATTCAATAAAAGCTAGAAATTAAAAACAGAAAACCTTGTTCTTATCTTTATATTCGAGACTTAAGGTATATTTACTTGCGTGTAAAATGTCAGTAGTGACAATGATTTCTTCACAGTAAGCTTTGCTTTAGAATGGGAGCTTTTCTGCCATTAATATCACAGCTGTTTTTCTAGTCAAAAGTCTGTATTATGTCTACTGACCCCGAGGCCTAAGCTGAGCTTTGAATTTGTGTGAGTGATCACCAAAAGTAAAGTCAGACAAAAAACGTAAAAAAAAAAAAAAATGTTTGGTAGTTAAGTACATTCCCTTTGGGAAGCATTATAACAGTGAAAACAGCTAGATATAAGTTCGACACCGTGTACCTTTAAGCAAAAAAAAAACAAAAAATATAATTTCAACTTTTGATCGGCTTGGAACACCCAAACAAGCTTATGGCCCGCTTAATGGTAAGCGGCCACAATAGCCAATAGACGCTTGGCATACCAAAAATATCACACCGTTGCGTACCTTCACCCAATCTGCTTCCCCGTGGAGCCATGAAACCTTCATCATCATCAGCCTATTAATGTCCCCACTGCTGGGGCACAGGCCTTCCCTATGGATGGAATAGGGAGATTGGGCCATGATCCACCACGCGGGCCCAGCGCGGATTGGTGGGTGCTAACGACTGCAGATGCAGCCGGGACCAATGGCTTAACGTGCCTTCCGAAGCACGGAGGAGCTCGAGATAGTAATTTTTGGTCACCCATCCAATGAATGACCACTGCTAAAGTTGTTTAAGTTCAACGATCGCAGCCGAACGCGCTAACCACTTGCGCCATCGAGCTCCCCCTAATGAAACCTTACTCACCGATAAAAAAATGCAACATCACCAAGAGGTAGTATTATCTTACTCTTCTGTAAGGTGAAACGGGAAATCAGCTGTGTCCTACCTCTCTTACTAACTTAAAAAATATTGTGTTTAGTTCAGGGTTCTTGGAAAGAATCAAAACAAATCTAAACATATTCGCTTAAACGTACTAAATGACACATTCTGCTCAATTCAGATTTAGACGTTCAGCGCTTATCTCAAGCATCCTTTGACATTTATCATGGCACTTTACGTAATATTCAACTACAAGCCTTGTCTTTAATAAACGGAGATTGGGTCATTTACCCACGCTAGCCTGCCTAATACGGGTTGAGAATTATAGGGTACGTAAGTATATCTACACAACTGTCGTCTTTGGTGTAATAGAATTAGTAACGATAAGACTTTTGCCTTGTAGTATACCTCTTCTTTTGATATTTGTTGCTGTATTTTTTTTTATCTTAATCCAAGTAACTAAAATTTAGGAGCCACTTGGCACAAAGTTATTCCATCAAAAAGCTTTATTCTGTTTGGAGCATTACTCTTGACTATTTTCAATGTCAAAAAATTAAGTTCCTACTTCGTCTCAAATGTTCCTTAAATAAAATAAGCAGAATCAAACCAATGAATTATTATAATGTATAACAACAATTTGATGGCTGCACCGATTCATTTTTCAGTAAAGGCATTCAGTATCATACAGACAGGCATCCACACAATAAAGATAATTTCATTTTACAAGTCCTCAAACACTTTAAGAAATAATTTACCTGTTGATTGTAGAAGTCTTCAAAGCACAAAATATATTTTTAAAATACGATTTTAGATACGAATCCTGATGATATAGTGTTTTTTTGATGATGCAGTGATTATTTAGGTTTTTTTATTAACAAACTAGAATACCACTTATGTTATTTACTTAACTACTAAAAACATATTTTTATTTATTTACGTTTTTTGTCTGACTTTACTTTTGGTGATCACTCGCACAAATTCAAAGCTCAGCTTAGGCGGGAACTTTAGGCATAACATAGACTTATGACTAGAAAAACATCTATAAAATTAAAAGCAGAAAAGCACCCATTATATCAAAGACCTAATAAATATTAGAAAAGTTTCGACCTCGTTTAATATGAACACAAACATCCAACTTCACATGATTATAAAAGTTACAAAGTGTTAATATACAAAATTTAACAGGCAGAATAACTTTAATTAGCTCTCAGATATAGGGCTCAGATTGACTGGGCGCCCTAGTTCGACCACACGAATACAGAAGGTACAAAGGCAAAGCTTCGTGCAGGACGCGTGTGTGAGTGACCACTGGCGGCCTGTCGCAGCCAATATAATGCCATTCAACTAAGAATAGGACCGACAGGGCGCCATATATTGACGTAATTAGCTGTCAATTCAATCCAAATAGGTAGAGTGAGCAAAAAAAATTATATTTAATGAAACTTATTTACTTAGATTTAGTGAGAAAAAACATATTTTTTTTTAATAAAAATTATTTATTAAGATTGAGAGAAAAATACCACCGATTTTTCTTTATTAAGACTGTGTGAGAAAAAACATTAATCAGAATCTAGCTCATCAATACCGCTCATCTCTGCATTACCGCCGGAGTAGTTATGAATAATCATGCAGGTCACATATGAACATGCATCCTATATGTAAACGAAAGTTTTAAATCGAGTTTCTGAACGCAACATAAAGTGACATTTGGTTGACGATTTCATCAACCATTCATAGCCAAAGCTCAATAAATGAAAAAAAAATATCAAACAATATTAATTATCAATATTTGTTATTGTTTGTTTAAAAATGTTTGATTTTTATTCTAGAATTAGCTGAGTGCTAAAAAAGTGTTCCGAGATTTTTTTGCAAACTGTACTTTACAAGCGACGTTTGACAGATGGAGGTCATTGGCTTTCCTATTCTTATTTAAATCGCATAATAGAAACGTTTTTCTGCGTACGCAACAGCCGCCAGTGCTCACTCACACATGCGCGATTGTATGAAGCCTCTGTGCCTCCTTTACTCGTGTGAGTTCAAATCGGTGGAGCAAAACAAACATATCGGGTTTGCCTAATCCACTCGGCGGATATCTAGAGCGCACGTTATCCGGAATTATCACGGGGATAGTGACGGATTTACTGTAGATAGGTATAACAACGGGATTTCGTATATCCTTCGCCATTCATATATGAAGTAAAATGAATATATATTTTTATTTAATTTGGAAGTAAAAAGTACATATCGATGGGTGCAAAGTAAAAACAGACATCTGCAAAATAGCAACTTTACAGGAGAGCGAAAAGATCGAAAATCTGTGTTATTTTTCTAATGAGTGGACCAGTAGTTCTGAAAATTTTATCATATTCTATTTATACTCTTATATATTTGTATATTAAGCTAGTTTAGCTAATTTCTTGAAAATTTACGATATTTTGCAGATAGCCGTTCTTAAATCGTACTTTAAAAAATGCTAACTGAGCCAACTACCAGTTGGTCGTGTATACTCCGTCTAGTTATACATACCATCCGTATACATCCATAACGTCCGTCGGTATATACATAGCAGCCTTAGTATCACAGCTATTATATTTTTGTAGTTTTAAAAGCCCATCCGTTTCCTTGATGCCCAGTTATTTTCTTATTCTTCCTAATTGCAGTTTGCGTCGTTCTTTATTCATTTTGGAATTGTAAGGATTAATGCAAATGGAGAAAGGTACGCGCGCGCCGGTGACAAGTGATCCAACTGACTGAGTCATTTTGCGCGCGTTCGGAGCCCGCCTCACGCCCCGCGTTGAAACGACCAACGTAACTTGGTCGCATTGACTTCGTACTGTTTGCAAAAACATGCGTAGATGGCTTTTTATACGTTAAAAAATTGATTGAAATAAAGGGAAATCTGCAAAACAAAATATGTTAGGTTGTGGCGTCTTCTTTGATTAGTACGAAAATGAAATAAAAAGGAAAAACGTGAATTTGTAGTTGACTTTATTTACTTTGCACCCGTCAATATATGTATATGAAAAATAAAAACCCGACTTCATAAAAGCAAAATCAGTAAAAGTAAGAAATAATGCATATTCTTTACACTGATGTTCATTTAACTTCAAATTCACTTTTGGTATCAATGACATGCTAATACGAGCAGTAAATAGCAACTCAGATCTATTCCCATGCATGGCACCGACTCTTTAATTTGACATGTACTTTAGACATAAGTAAATATGCATTATATGTATTTCATTAATGTATTAAATACATGTAATATCAATAAACCAATGGTTTGGAAGGCCAATTTTGTTGGGCTGACAATAAAAATCACAAATAAAATCTTATAAGAATCATTAATGACCAATCAAATGGACCGAATATCGAAGACGTGAGCAATAAAGTAAAGGGCCCCATATACAGAACGATTCGTCGTTGCGATCGATCTGAAGGAAATCGTTAAGATCAATACAGACAATTGGTACATATCAATCGTACCGTATATGGGACACTGACGATCGATCGTTTACGATATTCATGATTGCATGGATTTTTGTTGCGATCTCCGATATCGTCTGCGATTAAGTAAATCGTTAACGATCTTGACATACACTGTCGATCCATCGTTTCGATCGGTCTGAAACGACGGATCGTACAGATCAATCGTTCCGTATATGGGCCCCTTAAAGCTTTACCACAGAACACAGAATCCTATAAATTGTAATTGATATTTTCAAAGAAAATTTTGTTCACTAAGCTTTTCGTGATTTTATTTTCAGGCCAACAAAATTTAATTTCCGATACTTCCATATCTCGTGATGGACTTTACGTCGAATAAATTACAGGTGCTTCCTTTTTTATTTAACATTTTTTTTTCCAACTAAGATCATCAGAGTTTGAAAATGAAAATGCTCTCCGATTTATTTCAATTAAGGTTTCTTTACATAATAGAGAGAAATTGCTGGTTCCAGCGTAACTAATCTTCTATTTGTGTTGTTTAGGTTTTTCACGGTGAAATATTTAGTGCTTTATTTCATGACTGACGAGATACCATGATAGCAATATTTCCGACACTATAATGATTGTGAGTTACAGCACCTCCGTTATTTCTTGCTTCCTTATTATTTTTAATTTTTAACAATCATTTATAATGTTGGCAAGTAATAACTGGAAAGTGCCGCTTCTTATAATTAAAACTAAACAGAATGTCACTTACTAAGTAATGGTAGATTATTATTTACAAGGAAAAAATCCACGCGGACCAGGCAGCAGACGGGACTCGAAGGCGCACCCATCGCTATCCGGGCGAATGCACTAACCAATTATGCTACCGCGGCACTAATGGCCGCGACGAAATTCTTCTAGCTATTCTTAAGCTGCAAGGCAGCGCCAAGCTGCCATTCTTATGCTGCAAGCGCGCAAGGGTTCGAGTCCCGTCTGCTGCCCGTGCAAAATTTTCCCTAACCATTCGAAAATATCAAAAAAGCACAACGTTTTAATTCAAGTTTTGACTTCTGCCGGCACTCCCGGAGTGCAATCCGTTTTTTTATATATTTTAAAGGGTTCGATATTTATGACTTCACCTAACTTCACCCCACCTGTTGTTAACTGACGATGGAGTCCAGACGCGGAGATAGCTGGTGGAGCAGTTTAACCTACCTTAAGGATTATATCAAATATGCTGTAGAATCACATTAAATGTAGAAGGACCAAAAAACTTAAAATGAAAAATCTATATATAAAACTCAAAGGTGACTGACATAGTGATCTATCAACGCACAGCCCAAACCACTGGACGGATCGGGCTGCGATTTGGCATGCAGGTAGATGTTATGACGTAGGCATCCGCTAAGAAAGGATTTTGATCAATTATGGTACCATAATGGGGGTACCCAAGGGGATAAAATAGGGAATGAAAGTTTGTATGAAACTTTGTCAATTTTAAACCGATCGGGCTGAGACTTTGCATGCAGGTATAAGAAGAATCATAGATGAATGTCATTGTGTATAATACAAGCCTGAGAACAAAAACTGTAGTCTACACTTCAGCGCTACACCGAAGCGAAGCGAGGGCGGGCCGCTAGTATATAATAGTACTGATAGATATCATGAACAAACCACGAACTAATATCAAAACAATCAAAAAAGTTTGTTCCTGCTCTGCAATAGTATGCAACAAAAACAATAAATCCGTAGAACACGTTAAAGTCAAGCGTGTGATTTATAACAGGCTTCACCGACGTACGACGGATAAAACCGGATGCCACCGCATCCGGCCAGATTGTCCCGGAACCGGTACAAAATAAACAAGGAACTTCGGGATGAACCGAAGTTGAATGAACGCTCCGCCGAGATTACAATATAGATTCACTCGATTTTATCGGCTTTTCGAGAGGCATATTAAGTTTAAGTGTAGGCACTTACGATTAAGACCGATATGTTGGAAATTTGTGTTCTGATCGGTTTCGATGGAAGTTTTTAAATAGGCACATATCTCAATAATGAATTACAATATTGGAATTGTTGAATTATTTTGTATTTAAATAAATATAAAGCATTTATGGGAACCGTTAAATATAAAACATACACACATGCTCACACACACACACGCTCACACACACACACACACACACACTCACACACAATTGCTTTTTTATTTTATTTTTTTATTATTGTGTTTTTAGTTGTGTCTTAAGCACTTCTCCTATTAAGTAATACATTATTCACATAAATAGTACAAAGTTGGCTTGCTCTGTTCATGTAGTTTTGACAGTGGAGGCCTGGTGTCTTATAGAACAGGTTTATCCTATTGCAAGCACCAGTCTTCACATAAAGTAATGAAATATTGTAATTAAGCACTTTATTGTAAATGTTCCTTTCTTCTACTTATGTGAAGAAATAAATAAAGAATTTATTTATTATTTATTTATTTCATTGGATTGCTCTTAAGAACGAATCGACTACCGATTGGTTCAATGTAGGAACCTTGACTTCTTTCCAGATGTTCCGGATTGAAATTCCCGTGCGGGCATTTCTTACCCGACTTCGTGTAAAAGCAATAGATAAGTTAAAAGAAACTTCACACCCCGTCTAACACGCTGACGCCACAGTAACGACCTGTTCATCCGTTTCATCATCCGAATAATATGTAGGTATTCGGTATTCGGCCGAATACAAAAAAGGCAGCCGAATAGGCCGAATACCGAATATTCGTTGCAAGTCTAGTTTCGATGGAAGTTTTTAAGTAGGTACATATCTCAATAATGAATTAAAATATTGGAATTGTTGAATAATTTTGTATGTAATTGGATTGCTCTTAAGAACGAATCGACTACCGATTGGTTCAATGTAGGAAGCTTGACTTCTGCTCCAGATGTTCCGGATTGAAAATTCAAGAACTATAAATAAATAATAAAACCATTATGTTACAGTGGATACCATCACATATTGCAGTAACTGGTAATGAGAAAGCTGATTACTTTGCAAAAAATGTTATTTCCGAGGAATCAAAAATATTTATCTTGCCCATGTATACTGAAACCTTATGTAAGTTTAGGGTCATTAGCTATAGGTTATGGGTAGAATATTTTAATGAAAAGTCTAAAATGAAAGGCATTTGGTACAAGACCATAGCAAGTGAACCTCCTCATATACCTTGTTTCAACAATGGTAACATAGGTCGTACATATATTATGATTATGCACCGACTTCGTTCTGGACATATTCCATTAAATGAATTCTTGTTTCTTTTAAATCAATTCCCCTAATTGTGAAATATGTGAGAAAGTGGAGGATGTGCAACACATTTTAATGGAATGTGTCAAAAATGAAGCGGAAAGGAGACATGCATTCTCCATCCTTAAAATTAAAAGGTTTGAAACTGGCATATTGCAGGGCATCCTAGCTAACCCCCTATCGGAGGAGGCTGGTGTGTTTTGCAATATGGCAGCAAAAATTTTATGTGATAGTTAAGTTATTAAATAATTTTAAGAAAATTGTATGGTCAGGTTACGATGGGGTTGGTATAGACATATTGGTCCAAAAGTCCCTAAAACAAATAAATAAATAAAAATATGTTCCGGACTGAAATTCCCGTGCGGGAATTTCTTACACGACTGCGTGAAAAGCAATAGATTAGTTAAAAGAAACTTCACACCCGGTCTAACACGCTGACGCCACAGTAACGACCTGTTCATCCGTTTATATCTCACAATTCTCACATTCGGGTATCGTCAGTATTTCAAGGTGTAATTTGTAGTAATATGTGCCGGCACGCGGCCGGAACCGGATAGCCGTAACCGCCCGTTTAGGCCCAAACTATCAAAACAAACGGATGGAAAGTTTTGCGCAGACAAAGGGATTTGGTTGACGACTCAATAGGTATCTAAAATACGCACACAGTAATTAAGCAGATTTTTCTGTCTCTTTACCCGTCTGTTAGTGCTTATTTTTAACTTGTAGCTATTTATATATACATATTTTAAGCATATAACTGCTAGATGTTTCAATCTTTAGAAAATTTTAGAACAAATTCCACACGAACCAGGCAGCAGACGGGACTCGAACCCGCACCCTTCGCTATCCGGGCGAATGCACTGATCAATTATGCTACCGCCGTGTCGAATTTTATCAAGCTTTTCTTAAGCTGCAAGGCAGCGCCATCTCTTCGCATTGTAGGTAACCCACAATATCAAATGAGTACCTTCACAAGTATTAAACATTTGAAAGAAGAAAAAGCAATTATAGTTATATATATATATATATATATATATATATATACATAAAAAAAATCCACGCGGTTCAGACAGCTGACGGGACTCGAACGTGCACTCCGCTATCCGGGCGGATGCACTGACCAATTATGCTACTACGAACTTAATAGCCATGTCGAATTTCTTTTGTAAATATTATTTAAATCTAGCAGTTAAATGCTTAAAAATATATTGAAATAAAATGCAGATGAATATATTTTATTGAAAATGAATTTATTTTAAGGAAACAACTTATAGCGTGGATTTCTTGGTATAGACAAGACGGAAACGGAAGTTGTTACAATCCTCTTAGACTTATAATTTAATGTTGCAATTACAGAATAGTTATTTATTATACAAGAGTGGAAAGTTCCTTTTTAACCGCGTGCTCGATTTGGATGACCGAGCAAGCGAAGGATTCTAAAGTTGAATCACGAGCGCAGCGAGTGATTCTAAATTAGAATCCTGAGCGTCAGCGAGGGAAACAAACGAGCACAAGGTGAAAAATCTTTCCACTCGAGTGCAATACGTAACTTTTCATCCCACCTCAGCGAGGAAATGACAAAATGAAAAAGAAAACAATTTATAATGACAAAATATTTTTATTTCAATTAAAACACATTAAGATAATCTATAAATTGAAGAAAATAATAAGAAGTAGAAAATAATTAAGAAATATTAAATGTAACGTTGCTACAGTTACTTATGTTAAGTTTAATATTTTTGTTAGGTAATGTTATGTTGGTGTTTGTGAATTGTGCGCTGTTTTGTGGTAAACTACTCGTATCAGTAATTTTAAATAGTTGTGCCGATTCATTGGATTCTATTGGCGTAAATGTTGGCGAGAGAGGGCTATTGTTTCCAATCTTATGGGGGCTCATTTTAGATGTAGAAGGGCGAGACCAAGAATCTGACAGAGGTTCTTTCAGCGTTATGGCCTCCACGATACTATTACAAATTTTTGATTTACTTTGGATTGAATCCTCTATGTATCCCTCTACAACCGAATTAGACTTCCAGCCTCCATGGCGCTTAAGCGATAGAAGATCAGCCCCTGATTCGGCCAAAAGTGTGGCTGAGGTTCTTCTAAAACAGTGACCGGTGTATAACGGGGGTTCTAAAAGTCCGAGAAAAGTTGCTATTTCTCGTGGAATACTGCCAATTTTATTCTGACCCATAGGTTGTCGGATACACTTTCCGTTGCGATATTGTAGAAAAAATCGTTCAATTGGGGTGTTAGAAGGACGTAAAGCTTGATATTTCTGAACAATGTTTACATATTCCTTGCGAATAACGAAGTTGCGGTCTTTTTTTGTCTTGGTATTTAGTACATTAATTAATAGCAATTCATCAGAATTATGAGAATATTTTGATACGTTATTGACATTAAGTAGTGTAAGTTCATTTGTTCGACATGCTCCGGTTATACCAATAATAAGAACAACCTGTAACAAAAGAAGTATTTATAATCGTAAATAAATTAATCAAATTAAAAATATTGTAAGTACTATGTACAATTTTATCAACAACAAAAAATTACACGTATTGACTTACTTTTGCCGCTAAATATACGGAATCAGGTGCTTCATTAATAAACTTTGCAATTTCAGATGCTGTGAAAACCTTCGATTTTTTT
This sequence comes from Chilo suppressalis, assembly GCA_902850365.2. Taxonomy (NCBI): domain Eukaryota; kingdom Metazoa; phylum Arthropoda; class Insecta; order Lepidoptera; family Crambidae; genus Chilo; species Chilo suppressalis. Next base: position 4,717,593 of record OU963894.1, read on the forward strand.
GGTTTATAACCAGATGAGGCTCTTTTTAAAAATGCCACTAATTTATGATAGGTGTCGATATGAACGTCTTTCTTCATCTTAATTGTTAATTTTAGCATTGAATACGTACTCCATAGCGTGCTTGCTTTCTTGGTCTCAGATAATTCTATAAAATATGCCAGCAAAACGTTTTCGGAGAAAGTTTTTGCTCCTTTAGCTAGTCGCCACATGTTAAATATATCGTACTGTTTCAAATACTTCTCTCGTGATTGCTGAGGGAGAAGGCTCATTTGCGCATTATTAACTGTTTCAGTTAACTCAGTTGGCGTTAGATAAACTTCATCGTCGCTAATGTCACTCATTTTAGTTGATTTTTTTGTACAGTTTTTAGGTTATGTTAATTATATTAAGCAATAAAACGTGAAAAACTAGAATGGCGCGAAGCACGCAAATAAAACAAAGAAACCAAGAAGGTTCCAAATTTAAATTTTTTCACAATTTAAAAAGTTCTAATCATAAATTTGGCACCATAGAGGTTACATTAAATAGGTTTAATGACGTTTTGAATTTACAATTATATTGAGTACTCATTATATGTGATGTTCTAAATTCAAATCTACTTTGCCGCTCAAGCGAATAAAATAGAATTTTCCAGCCAGATTTCGAAGCGCAAAATTACACTTTCCGAGGTGGTGGGATGAAAAATGGTTTATGTTAACGTATTATATTTTGATCTAGTATATATATAAAACTCAAAGGTGACTGACTGACTGACATAGTGATCTATCAACGCACAGCCCAAACCACTGGACGGATCGGGCTGAAATTTGGAATGCAGGTAGATGTTATGACGTAGGCATTCGTTAAGAAAGGATTTTGATCAATTCTACCCCCAAGGGGATAAAATAGGGAATGAAAGTTTGTATGAAACTTTGTCAATTTTAAACCGATCGAGCTGAGACTTTGCATGCAGGTATAAGAAGAATCATAGATGGATGTAATCGTGTATAATACAAGCCTGAGAACAAAAACTGTAGTCTACACTTCAGCTCTACACCGAAGCGAAGCGAGGGCGGGCCGCTAGTCTATATATATAAAACTTTAAGGTGACTGACTGACATAGTGATCTATCAACTCACAGCCCAAACCACTGGACGGATCGGGCTGAAATTTGGCATGCAGGTAGATGTTATGACGTAGGCATCCGCTAAGAAAGAATTTTGATCAATTCTACCCCCAAGGGGATAAAATAGGGAATGAAAGTTTGTATGAAACTTTGTCAATTTTAAACCGATCGAGCTGAGACTTTGCATGCAGGTATAAGAAGAATCATAGATGAATGTCGTTGTGTATAATTCAAGCCTGAGAACAAAAACTGTAGTCTACACTTCAGCTCTTCACCGAAGCGAAGCGAGGGCGGGCCGCTAGTTCAGTTTATGTGTATAATGCTTCACTTCACGGCTATTCGAGTATGTTGCTTGTTAATTTGATAGCAGTTCTTTTTTTTTTATAACACACACCAATTAGCCTAGCCCCAAAGTAGCACTATAAGGCTTGTGTTATGAGGTACTAGGGTAACGGATAGAATACATATACTGTACATATATAAGTATGTTTATATATAAATCATATTAAACATCCATGACTGGAGTACAAATGCTCGTGTTTATCACACAAACATCTGCCCCCACCGGGATTCGAACCCGGGACCTCGCAAGTCGGTGACACCACGAAACCCGGCGCACAAACCACTCGGCCACGGAGGTCATCTATCTATATAAATAATAGTATATTTTTATTTTTTTAATGAAATAAAATTTTAGTCTAATAATGATCGACATTTTAAATTTACTTTTATATTGACTTGTTATTTACGAAAAATATTTTAATGAAATGAAATTTTAATTTAATATTTGACATGTGAATTGTTTTTTTGTATGAATTAATCTAATCATTAATCTACAATTAAAAATATATTTTACATTGCATGCTACCATAAAATTGATATGCCCTTGCAGGGCGTCACATGTTATAAAACATTTTGTACCCCAAATACCATGTACACACTTGTGATTGCAATAAAGTTTATTATTATTATTATTACCGTGCGTTTGATCCGCCTAATGGTACGCGGCCACAACCGTGGCAGCCTTTAGAAACTTGCAAAATTCAAAAAAAAAATCAATATCGTTTATTCAGTCTAGGCTGTTACAAGCACTCGTGAATGTCGAAAGTGAATGTCGAAAAGCTACGCCATCGGTTCGCAAATCTACGGCGGGAGACCTTGTACTGAGAAGAACCGGCAAGAAACTCAGCAAGGGCTGCTTTTTTCTCTTGCGATACCAAAGACTCGCTCCGTTGCAGCTATCTCCGCGTCTGGAACCAAACCCCTACCCCGTCAACTGCTGCTGTCAAATTCAGAAAATACCAATGTTCATGTCAAGTGCAAGCATTATTACAAGGTGTCTTCAAAACTTTCGCAATTGTAGTTTTGACAAAAAATAATATTTTATATTATTTATTTTATAAGTAAGTAACAGCTAGATGTTTAAATGTAAAGAAAATTATACGAGAAAAATTTCAACAGGCAGCAGACTGGAGTCGAACCTGCACCCTTCGCGAGTATCCGGGCGAATGCACTGACCGCACACCAAGCTAAGAAGCTTGGTGTGCTCAATAGATCGAGAATGTACTTCACACCGGCCCACCGACTGCAGCTTTATAAGGCACAGGTTCGGCCTCACATGGAGTACTGCTCTCATCTTTGGGCGGGGGCACCCCAGTACCAGTACTTCTCCCTTTGGATCGCATCCAGCGCCGAGCGGCTCGAATCGTCGACGACCAGGACCTTTCCGGTCAGCTTGATCCTTTGGCTTTGCGTAGGGATGTAGCTTCGCGCTGCATCTTCTATCGCATTTATCACGGGGAGTGTTCTGAAGAATTGTTCGGATTAATTCCAGCTGCTGCATTTCGCCATCGTACATCGCGACAAAAATTTCATCCCCATCATCTTGATGCGTGGCTATCCACAACCGTGCGTTTTTGTCGAAATTTTTTACCACGTACGACAAAACTGTGGAATAATTATGTTGTCGCCAGCAGTGTTTCCGGACCGATACGACCCAAGAACCTTCAAAAAAAGAGAGTACTCCTTCCTTAAAGGCCGGCATCGCATTTGTGATACTCCTGGTGTTGCAAGTGTCCATGGGCGACGGTGATCACTTACCATTAGGTGAGCCGTCTGCTCGTATGCCCCCTATAACATAAAAAAAAATAAAAAAAAACCTTCGCATGACATTCCTTCAACCGCTTTACCATGTCTCACCTTTCATTCGTTTCTAACCTCACAAAACTTTGCACAAAGCGTAAAGTGTACACGAGTTGTGAATAAACTTGGTAGTACTAACAATTGTGTCCATAAGTTTTGAAAGCAAAACTCAAATACACGCATCTAAAGGGATCGAGTAACGTAAGTACGTAAGTGGTTTTATCTATTTTTTGTTAAAATCCAGATAAAAATTATTGATTCCTACTAAGATTATCATATCTACAGAAATCCGTTTTTAATATATTGGCGTTTGGGCGATACATTCTTTATTCGCTAAGAATTTGAATCAGAATGATTCGCGCTCGAAAAATACATCGCTCGGTCAAACGCCGCACGCCGTTTTTTTTTTGTGATAGTTAGAGCCTACTTTTGTATTTATAAGTTTAACCATAGATTAACTTGGCGAAATGACCTATCACTAGAGCCGTAAAGTTTAAATAGCGCATGAATACTGCATATGCGTACCCCAAGCAGTTAAGCCATTTCTTAAGTTGATTGTCTAGTCGCGGTGTGACCAACTCCTATCAATGACTATATCTCAATATGACTACAAATAATTTCGTCTAGATCTTTAATTGACTACATCGCATAATGTCTAAGATGGCAAAATGGCTAATCTTTATTTGATCACATGAAATAATGACTAAATCGTGAAATGACTACATATTTATTTGAACACATCTTACAATGACTAGGCGTAAAATGATTTATTTATTTATGTTTTTTTTTAAGCTATTGTATAATCAAGAAATTCCGTAACGAAAAAAACCTTACGAGAGTGCATATACAAATAGAACACAATTTTCGCCATTTCAGTATCGATCTAAACGGTGCAGTATGTTAAATTTTTGCCACAGGACCAACGTTCGACGCATCACCGTGGTCGTCGGTTTAAATCCCGCTTTCGTATTTTGTTTTTTTTTTATTATTTTTTTCCTTTTTTTTATATAATTATTTTAGACCCCAGCACCTGTTCTTATTTTTATTTGTCTCCCTTTTATTTAGACTTTATAATTTTAATTTAAATTTTTGGACTAAAGATGGTAAACTGTGGAGCTTGTGAAAGTTTTTTGGCGCCGGACAATGCTGCTGTTTGCTGTGCTTGCCCAATAAAATATCATAAGGCCTACCTTGCCATCTATTAATAGCAAAGAAAAAACTTGAACTAATATTAAAGAAAAATGCATAAGTTGATAAAAAAGCTATGCAATAGCTTTACCGCGTCAGTCCCCGAGTGCCATACGTTTTTTTTTATTTATGAGCTTATTTGTCCAGTTTGTGTTTTGTTAAATAAATGTAAACAACAGAATTTCGGAAAATAACATTTAAATATTAATTACCATTACGAAACTTAAAACCTAGACATAGTCATTTATTCACACTGCGACTAGACAAATTGAGATCAACCCCATTTCGGGTAGGGTTTGTTCATAGTTATCATAACGGTCAAGTTTGGCTGCGAATACCGAGAAATCCATCTCTACAGCCAACGTAAGTAAGACACAGCCTTGTGGGAAACCAAGAATTTGTGCACAAATTCCTTATCATCCGACGCGACGCTTCAATTACCGCTTCCAAGAAGTCGTTCTGTCAATTTTCTGCGCTCGACTTTAACCAGTCGGGTTGAAGCCTGGCAATATTGAAGCATTAAGCAAAGCTCTATTTGAAGAGGGAGAATTGGAGCGCCTCTCTGGGGAAGTAACCTTCACCTGACAGAAGACCACAGAAGAATAAAACTTTTTTTTTCACGATGGAAAATCCATTTATAATGCGATTCAACTAAGAATAGGATCGACTGGGCGCCATTTTGTGATGTCAAAGCTGTCAATTGAAACAAAATAGGTAGAGTGAGCAATAAAAGTTTTTCTTCGATAAAACTTATTTACTAAGATTAAGTGAGAAAAAACATCAGATTTTCTTAATAAAATTTATTTACTAAGATTGAGAAAAAAATACACCGATTTTTAATAACATTTATGACTGTGTGAGTAAAAATATTAATCGGAATCTAGCTCTTCAATTCCGCTCAGCTCTGCATAACTACCGGAGTTGTCATCGTCGTCATGTTTGTTTACAAATGTTTGGTTTTTTTTATTCTAGAATTAGCAGAGTGCTAAAAAAGAGTTCCAAGATTTTTTGCAAACCGTACTTTTCATGCGTCATTTGACAGATGGAGGCCATTGGCTTTCCTATTCTTATTTGAATCGCACTATACGGACCATAGCGCGCGCTGGCTAGGCGTGCGACGTGTGCCAGGAGCTCTATTTTTGAATCACTCGTCTGACATAGTATCGTCGAATGCGACATAAGTTACCTTCGACTTTCAAGTCGCATAATACTAATTTTCCGTATTTTTGAATCACTCGTCACCAGTGTTACTTGTTTCATACGAAATACGAAATTTTACTCATTTCACGCAGAAATAATAAAAACCGGTAATTACTACTACCTACTCTTTGTCGTTTCATATAAAGCATGAAAATGATAGATTATCGTCGTCTAATATAGCACAAAAAAATTGACAATTATTCTATCATTCGCCTCCACCATTCGCCATGCAGCGAGTGGTCTCACCCAATCGTTGCACTCGAGCGATTCAAAAATACGGAATTATTATGTCGAATGAATTTTAGTAGAAATCGAGCGTTCGTCGCAAGACGAGTGATTCAAAAATAGAGCTCCAGATGATCGGCACACCGCTGTGTGCGCCACTTCACTGGGACCAGCGATCAGAACCGACCGATAATTATCGTACACATACGATAATTTCATGCCCACGTACGATGTACGATATCATATTATTATCGTACGCACATTCAGATCTGCAGTAAGAGACATGTAATTTTTTCACTTGAGTTTAAAATGTTGGCGCCAATATGGAATTTTCATGTTAATGCATGACATATCTACAAAATTCCATTACTGACATCGAAATTGACTGACATTGACATAGGCTATAATTAAAGATACTAATAAATTTAATAAGTATGTAGTAAATAGAATATTTCATTAAATTTTCAATTTTCTAAATTATTATTATTTATTATTACGTAATTTTAAAATGAAATTTAAACTTTGGTAAAACATGTAGTCCTATCACTTGTACCAACTGTAATTACCATGTTTTGAGCAAATAAAATTCTTATTTTTACTCTTAAAAAAAGGGGCGAGTAGTGCAGGCCAGTCTCATATGTAAAAAATATAGTTGCAAAAGTTTGTAAATAGTTGCAAACCGTACTAACTATTAATTGTGAAGCATACGTAAAAATATTGATATCATGTTTAATACAAGTTACTTATTAATTATAGTGATTATTTAAAAAAATACGATAATTTAGTCGGTGACTATGGTTTCACGGTTCCCCGGCGTAGGGGATTGGGTCAGGATAGACAACGGCGCGAGTATATTTTTTTGGTTTTGGTTTACCATCAGGCGGGCCATATGCTTATTTCCCACCCTTTAAGCATAAAAAAGCAAAATCATCCTTTCTTAGGAATCACTCTATAAAACATACATCGCGTACAAAGAAAGGAGATTGCTCAAATTGGCCCAAATGCACAAAAAATATTGACATATACGGTAATTCTTGGCCTAATTTATACTTTATTTTACAGTCATTAGATTTTAACGGACACCTTTGTATAATATATTCATTTTAAAAAGGACTTTTAATTTTACCGATTTGAAAATCATACGAATCATTTTTAATGGCTATGGGTGTTGTAACATTCAGCCAAAGACTGATCGAAGTTGTTTATATAAATAAAATCAAATCTATTTTGTAAAGATCGATAAAATAAAACATTTTCTTTATTACACTGTGGTATTAATATCCACAACTATATTATCATTATCACTTCATGCAAATGTGCTAAGACAATTATTATAGATGGTAGGCGACATCATGAAGTCCATTGCCTTACATTTTCCCCAAACACCTCCATAAACACATTATAAGGTATGATACACTAAAAATCTAAAATATGGTTATAATGTAAACATAACAAAAATATTAAGCTACTGAAGATATGGCTGTATAATCTAAATCTCTTAACTTTATTTGGTTAACGAGAGTTTAAAAATTATCTCTAATCTGTGGCTCATTCACAATCATCACACAGGACTTTTTGGCGAGATCGGGCAGTGTCACTTTAGCAATTCTGTTTTTCTTGTTAAAAATTGTGTTGTGGTGGATGTTAGTGTCTAATAATGGTGGATTAGAAATCACTAAGTGTTCGGGAACATGCACCACAAGTGTTGCCAAGTGAAACAAAATAGCGGAAAGTGTCTTTCGGCGTTCCCTCAAGAAGTCCTCAAACATAGGGAAAGGGGGTTTGACTTAACTGCCACTTACTTTGACTTGTTTTATTACTTTGACCACGACTACTATAGAATTTCTAAACATTTTAACACTTGACATTTGCTAAATGCACAAGCCGTGCGAAGCCATTTAGAAAAAAAAACATCACCCAGTTTCTGTCACAGAGTACATTCCTTATTATAACCGGAAATGCATAGATGATACCTGATTTTAAAAGTCACTCTTGTGCATTGACTTTAAAAACAGGCAACTATCTGTTAATCTACATGCTCTATATACTCAGGTATATATCTAATACACAATTTCGGTACTTGGCTTGATTTACCTAGTTTACTATATAACTTATTTGTTTTTTATTATTTTAATACCTATGTACCTATTTGCAAACATAACCTCAAACTCATTCAGTGTATATGGTTTATAGAAGTTCTCAGGGGTGTCCGTCAATAATGTTCGATTCTACAGTAATTTATATATAATTTCGAATCTAGGAAACAATTTTTCATGATTATTGGTTTTTAGGCCAAACATGTATGGAAGCTGAGCAATCTCCTTTGGTGACTCATTTGTTTGTCGCACTATCCGTAAATGGAATGCTCTGCCCGCTCACGTGTTCCCTCCTTCTTACAACCTGGGATCCTTTAAAAGAGGTGTGAAGAAGCAACATGCATACCGGCAAGGTGAGGATGGCTGGTGTGGCAGGTACAACTGCTGTACCAGCTATCTTTACGTCTGGACTTCACCATCACTTAACATCAGATGGGGTGGAGTCATCTGTCGGACCTATCTATAAAAAAAACACATATAATGACTGCCATGGCAGCGGAAAGTGCCCTTAAACCTTCTGACATAAAGTTCATAATGGTGAAATAAACATAAAAAATGAAATTAAACATGATGAACTGTTATTCCACCACCATTGAAATTTTTAACGCTTCATATAGTGGTTTATTGTTGCGTATACGTTTGCATCGTGTCTCTACAAAAGGTTCCAATATCGTTCCATTCCAATTGCAATTGGCGAATTTATAACACAGTGTTTTTTATGTAGACTGGACCTTGCCGATGACATTATTTACGGATCCCATTCTCTCATATTCATGAAACTTTTATCTGGCTCGGCTTTTTATTATGAGACTGAGGTTTACACGAATTCTTTCTGTAGTATTGTTAATGCTGGCAGACATTTCGACGCACCGCAAGTGACCCTGTCACAAACAGCCTTCTAATGAGCCGAAATCCTTACAGTCTAATACACAATGTTCTGGCTACGTAACAAACGTTAAAAATGACTAAATACCTAAAAAGTAATAGCATTAAAAACTGAAAATTAATATCCTACTATCTATATATATAAAACTCAAAGGTGACTGACTGACATAGTGATCTATCAAACCACTGGACGGATCGGGCTAAAATTTGGCATGCAGGTAGATGTTATGACGTAGGCATTCGCTAAGAAAGTATTTTGATCAATTCTACCCCCAAGGGGATAAAATAGCGAATGAAAGTTTGTATGAAACTTTGTCAATTTTAAACCGATCGGGCTGAGATTTTGCATGCAGGTATAAGAAGAATCATAGATGAATGTCATTGTGTATAATACAAGCCTGAGAACAAAAACTGTAGTCTACACTTCAGCTCTAAACCGAAGCGAAGCGAGGGCGGGCCGCTAGTAATATTATAAATGTGAAAGTTTGTTTGTTTGTTACTCAATCACGCGAAAACTACTGATCGGATTTGGACGTTTATTACGCTGAATTGCCACATCCGATCGAAATCGATTTTACGCCGAATAAATATTAGGTTCTTGTGTGTAAAAAAACAGCTAACGCGGACGACGTTGCGGGCGGCCGCTATTTGTAAATAAGTATCTATAAATTATTTACACAAAATATACTGATATTAAAATTTAAAATGTATATCCACAGTGAACTAAGGAATTAAAACTACAGAAGGTTGAACATCATCCAGCACGTTAAACTTGTACAGGAACACCTTTAAAAATGTGTTCGTATGATAACCACTTTGACGTGTCAGAATAACTACACAGGTGCGAGCAACATAAATTATGAGAAACAAAAATTAAAGCACAAGCACCGTGCCGTGACACGAAAACGAGCAATAGATAAACACAATATAATAATAACACTTTTTTCCTCCGTTTTGCCTTCTGACGTTTCTGGCACACGTTTGTTGACGTAACAATGACGTGTTGTAGGCACAGGGTGTCGCGTGCCCAGTAATACTCGCCTGTACTCGCCACATTTAGGTGGCGGGACGAAATTTAAATAATGGTAAAGGTGTTTGTTACTTATAGTTATATTGTTTTATATTGTTACTTATAGTTATATAATATGGTTAGATTATATTGTTTTATGTATTTAAACTCTTGGATTTGTCGATATTGTTTTTTTTTAAGTCTGATAATGTTCTGAAATGTAAATATGCAACCGATATACACTAGAGCCTAGCCATAAATATTCCCCATAAAAAATGATAGGTAGGTAACTAGTTCTAGTAAACTTTTCTTTAGAATTAAACATCTAGCAGTTAAATGCTTAAAAATAAATAAAAACATAACTATTATATTTTAGCCTAGTTTTGCGATATTATTTCTCCAAGGGTTTTGGGATAAAATATATAAAAAAAAAAGAATTTTGGGAGACTAAATCCACAAAAGTATTGCTTTACTTTAAGTACATTTTCAGTATATTATTTATCATTCACAAGAAATATGCTTTTTTTATGGCTAGATTATGGTGATGAGTATCTCATCTACTACGCGTAAAATATTTTTTTGCTGTCATTATCGAAAAATCTCTTGACAAATTCTAATGATACAAATTCTACAAAATGATGATAATGATGATGAACCTCGTGGAGCCCTATCACCTAACTCATTGACAGAAATGCAAAACCACAAAGGGTAGATACTGTTAGTTCCCTGCAGTCTTCTACAATGTGGAGGTTACATCCTCATTCGAATGGACAATCAACTGAGGAGCTGGCGAACAAAACGGTATAATGACATAAAATTAAATTTTACAGGAGCTGTATAAAACTGAATGACATACCTCCAGTGAGCTTTTGGCAGGGTTTTTAATTTATAAATTTAGTAATTTTAACACTGTTTTAGTCGGTTTTCATTGAAAATTATTTGAGGCGCGAAACCTCCGGACTATGAAAAAAAAAGTAGTTTGACCAGATGCGTAATTATGCCATTTTGTTCGCCGCCTCCTCACTATGACCTGTTTCTCACAAAAAGAATACGGATAATACATAACCGCTTTTACTAAACAGAAAAGTAATTCATAAAATCCCACCCTAAGTTCTCTTCAATTATTTTCTATACTTATTACATTTTTCCTATTTGAATTCTGTTTAAATATTTTTTATATAAATATACGTTTCTAATCAGTCACATCAAATCGTAAATATTCATATTTTCAACATTTACTGCCTTATCAATAAACGAGGATTAAGCTTAGACTACTTACGCCGCGCCGTGTATCTATATATATAAAACTCAAAGGTGACTGACTGACTGACATAGTGATCTATCAACGCACAGCCCAAACCACTGGACGAATCGGGCTGAAATTTGGCATGCAAGTAGATGTTATTACGTAGGCATCCGCTAAGAAAGGATTCTGATCAATTCTACCCCCAAGGGGATAAAATAGGGAATGAAAGTTTGTATGAAACTTTGTCAATTTTAAACCGATCGGGCTGAGACTTTGCATGCAGGTATAACAAGAATCATAGATGAATGACATTGTGTATAATACAAGCCTGAGAACAAAAACTGTAGTCTACACTTCAGCTCTACACCGAAGCGAAGCGAGGGCGGGCCGCTAGTTGTGCATAACACTCAAAGGCCATTTGTCATTGAATGAACAGAGACAAAACATAGAGTAACTAATCCAAGCTTATTCTTCGTTTATTAATAAGGGGGTTAGGGAATGATGGCACAACGACAATACGTAAGAGTGTCTGCGTGTGTGTAATATATATGTTTGAATGTGTATCCAATACAGTTGAACGAAGGTTATCCATTTACTGACTCAATCCAAATGAACAACATCAAAGCCACTGAGCAGCGGCATTTACGAACAGGAAATATACAAATATTGGTTTTGGAATGCCATTGTGGCTTGATTAATGGCAATGAAAGTTATCAGGACAGCTCTTGAACTAGTTTGTCAAATTCAGCATTTACATGATACGTGCATGTTTCAGGAATTTGTGTTATTTACGGGTTTGTACCATGTACACTCTTGCAACTGGTCACGGATTAACATGGCCATAATCATGGCGCTTGCAACAGTGCCGAAGTATAGGAACCTTGCTAAAAACAAGCATTGGTATTCTGTAAAATGCAATTTCAATTATTTGGATTTCTGACAAATGTAAAATATCTAATACTGGCTACTTCTATGGACATAGCGATATTTTGCCGTGTAATGGCGTAATGCATATCAAACTAAAGTTTAAAATGGCAGCGGCCGAAACCGGAAGTGAGATTTTATTTTACAGAATCGCCCTAAATGTACATGGTATGATGCTAGGAATTTATTTATCTGTATGACCTTTAAAGTTTTACACAATAAGTATATCATGTTTTAGGAATCCGAAGTTTAAAAGGAAAAAATCGGAACCCTCATACTCAACCTAAACCTCAATACCTTCAACGTCTGTCTGTCTGTCACAGCCAACTTGCTCCAAAGCTATTACGAGCTATGCTCGACTGATTGAGTTAACAATAAAGAGTGTTGAAGTTATTAAAAATAATAAGAAAAATATTACCGAGCTTTTTATCAAAATACAAGACAAAAAAAAGTATATATTTCTTAAAGTTCTTTGCCTAAAGATTAAGAAAAAGCAGATAAGAAATCCATGATATTTAGAGTAACGTTCTAAGGCACTAAGGCTTATAAAATCCGGCACTTTTAGTTTCCACAAATGAATTTGAGTCAGATTAAACTTAACTCGCATATCGAATTGTTACTTGTCCAGTTTTTTCTTCATATTTGTATTATGCACAGGCTTCATATTGCAAATTTAATCAATTAAATATCTAATTTAAATAAATGTATATATGACAGTCTCGTATATCTTTTGAAGTTAAAGCACATCTCAACATATTTAAGTATTAACTTTGTCTACATACATGAATTACCTCGTGATCACCTAAATATTAAATTTGTTCTAGAAAGGTATACTTTCTTTGATTTAATGTTTTGCTGAGACGTATCTATCTAAGCTTTTGTAATTGAATTGCTTAAAAAAAATTTACAACTTTAAAAATATAAAGTAGGTAAATATTTATGTATGTTAAAAGGGTGCAAACAATGGTACCCATAATGAAATTACCCACCTGATGGTAAGCGTCCACCAAAGCCTGAGACGCTTGCTATACAAAAAATATCATTCGGACCATTGACTACACTAACGGAATTAAAATTTGAGCGGAAACTCCGCCATGTAATACATCTTTTTTATAGTATTTTTGCTTGTATCGTATTCGAATAATGTTTTTGTATCCTTTCAAAATCTTATATATAAAATTCTCGTGTCGCGGTGTTTGTGGTTAAACTCCTCCGAAACGGCTTTCCCGATTCTCATGAAATTTTGTTTGCATATTGGGTAGGTCTGAGAATAGGATAACATCTATTTTTCATCCCCCTAAATGTTAAGGGAAATCCACCCCTAAATTTTTTTTTTCAATTTTAGATAAAAAAAATATTTTTAATTTTTTTGTGATACATCATACACAAATACATACAACCACAAATTTTCACCCTTCTACCACCAACCCCTATTTTTATGGAGGTACGAAGTTCGCTGGGACAGCTAGTATATTATAAATGTAAAAGTTTGTGTGCTTGGACGTTCTTCATGTAACTAATCTCGCAAAAACTGTTGAAGAGATTTGAATTAAAGGACATTTTATATTTAGTCTATAGACTGCGCTATTGTAGTGAACAAAAAGGATATGAATATTGAAAATACGTCTTTTGCATCATTATATTATGACATTTTGAAAAGCACCCATTTATTTATTATATTTAATCTCCAGCCAAAACATAAAATTTTCTGTATTTGTAATTGTAATTTTATTTTTATTATTGCTACAAAATTTTTAAATTTTGATTAAATAAAAGGATTTTTCTCTAATCGTTTCGAAATTAAATCCCACTTATGTTATTTTTTTAAATGTGATACCAACCCATGACTTGCACTGTTATCTACCCAGACCGCATCCTTTACCCCTTGGAGTCAAACCTTTACTCATCGACGAGTAGTGACAGTATCACGAAAAGGTACTGTTATTTTTGACGACCTCCGTGGCCGAGTGGTTTATACGCCGGGTTTCATGGTGTCGCCGACTCGAGAGGTCCCGGGTTCGAATCCCGGTGGGGGCATATGTTTGTGTGATGAACACGAGCATTTGTACTCCAGTCATGGATGTTTAATATGTATTTCTATATAAATATACTTATATATGTACAGTATATGTATTCTATCCGTTACCCTAGCATCCCATAACACAAGCCTTACATTGCTTACTTTGGGGCTAGGCTAATTGGTGTGAGTGTTGGAAATATTTATTTATTATTTATTTTTTTAATTTTGCGGGCGAGTGCTAGGATTATTACCTGCCTAAATTTGGACTTAGGATACTGTTTATCCCAGAAATGTTGTAGATTCCTGTAGGATTCTTATAAAACTAACTATATCGCAGACGGAGTCTACTGATTCGATATGTCAAATTGTCAACCGCACTGCTGCTACTAAAAGACGGCGAGCTTTCGAAGTGAAACTTTTGTTCACCACAAATTTTCTTTCATGTCGTTTCATAACGTTTTCAATTGTTATGTGTGTTGAATTTAAGAAACAAGTATTGGTGGTAGAAATCTCGCCAGCTACGTTAGGTTCGATTCCCAGTCGTGAAAGAGCTTTTCTTTTTAATGATTTTAGAGGTTTCACTTACATCGCGGTTTCACAAAACCACACCAATGAAATTTTTAAGAGTCCTATTTTCACTTAGTGTTCTTTTCGATTGATCTCTGTATTTTAAAATCTTAAACATAAATATTCACTTATTATTATAATCCAATTAACCACATGTAAAAAAAACGTGATTCCCTAAGGTTTTTTTTTTATTTATGTAGAGTTTTCGATTATTTTTTTATAGATTTGAAATGTACTTTTATATATATATATATAGAGGTAGGCAAATGACTCTACCCCACCTGATGTTAAGTGGTCTGAAGTCCAAACGCGAAAATAGCGTGTACTTTTTTTTATTAAAAGCAAAGCGTAGGATTTGACACGTAAAATGAAATATAAAAATTAGAGTCGACGTAATTTTCTGTTAACACTGCCGTAATATTGAATAAAGTTTAAAACAATAGACACCCACGAAAACATTTATACCTACCTAACGTATCCACACAAACCTAATAACGGTCAAGCGCAGCGGTGCGAAACGAGCCGTCCCTACGCTATTCTACGCAATGTGACCCTTAAAACATTAAACTTACCGTCAAAACAGGTGACGAGCCACAATAGCGAGGCGCACAGATGCGTGAAAGACACACGCCTAGCTTCCCGCCGCCGCACCATTTCACCTCTACCATCGATACAACATCCCACTAAACCAATTTCATATAGCCTCAGAGGACACTTATTTATCCGCGATCAGAATTCCACCCTCCGGCGATTATCGAGTGACGTAACAGAAAGTTCAACTTGCAACTTGGCAGACGTCCGCCCGCGGTGACGGGTCCCGAATAACTGAACTAAATTGTACGAGTAAAGGCTTCGGGGTGCGGCAGCGGGGTAGCGAATGTTTTGTGTCCTCCACACAGCTATTTCCTTCCAGAATGGAGACCACGTGCCGTGTTTAGTCAATTTGCGTCTGAATGGCTCCTAAGGCTGTTTGGAGTTTATTGTTGCCGTTAAACGGTACATCATTATGGGTGATAGTGTACTCTGTCGAACGTTGATTGACTGCCACTGCAAATAAAAGTGTAATTAAAGATCCCCTTCATTTGGATTTCAATTCGACGATTTCACGGTTCGATGCTATTTCTCTTCTGGCACTCTTCAATTTTGTAGCTTCGCAATGTTATCTTTGGGAGAGATAAAATTCATAACGGACTTTTCAGACGTAGAGAGGAATGAAAGAAAAACATGGCGTCGATTTTACAACGATAACGTCTCCAAATACCGCGAAACTCGTATTAAAGTTGTCGGCAATGGGCAAAGTTTCCACGGTTTGATGCTAGGCCGTCTTGATACCGCCACTTTTGGGAAGCCGAGTGGTGAAAATCTTAAGAAGTTTGATGTTTACTTCGCGATTTGTGAACTTTCATGAACATCGCAAAAAGAGTGAGGATCTTTCTCAAACTACTTGTGGGAGTTGTTCCTTTATCCGTAATGATGAAGATAATACTGTGCGGATTTGGGAAAGCGGACAACTTAATTTGAATAATGGCCTGCGTAGACGAGGCACTTTAGTCCGTGGACTGTTTTGTTCGCCAAAAGAGATCGCTTGAAACTTCGTCAAGTAAAGCACACGACGGTTTATAAGTACCGCGTACAAAAAGTCCCCCGACTATGGTTACCATAGCTCAGGATTTCTGAGATTTCAGGATTTTTGTACTCTTCTCAGGATTGCGGCTGGATTTTGCAAATCTCGTGAAATCTCAGGATTTTTTGAATTTCCAATAAAATACAGCTTACGTTTTAAAGATCTTTTTTATAAAAAGTTAAACAAACTAAAAATAATCTTCTTTTGGTAATTAATATGATCCAAGTTATTCTTAACTTAATCAGTTTTATCATACTTAATATGTGAAGATACAATTTTAAATAAGATTTTTTTCTTTAATTATGGATTCATATAATGCCCCCCCCCACATGTTAAGCTCATCAAATTATATTGATTTAAAAGTATAAGCAGAGTATAAACGATAATATTACGACTTTTTTAAATTGCTAATTACGTTAGAGAGAAAATTCTCAAACTGTAAAAAATCTCAGGATTTTTCAATGGAAATCAAGCTTTTTCTCCGGACTTTTGATTTTATCATCTGGTAACCTTACCCCCGACCAATTGAGGACACTCTGATTCCGGACTGGACAAAAGTACACAGGTGTCCCCGTGAAACAAAAGCGGCCAAGTGCGAGTCGGACTCGCCTATGAAGGGTTCAAGTTACAGTAGTAAAAGTTCTTTTAGTTCGTTGTAACTTTGATCAATGTTTTAATAATAGGGTATTTTTTTTAAATAAGGTTATTTATAAGTAATGTTGACTTGATTGAATTAAAGGTGAATTACGGTTTACGATTTATAACATCCATTCATTCATTAATGTCTAATTTTAAAAGTAACAGGGCGGGGGACACACATTTTACCACTTTGGCAGTGTCTCTCACGCAAACTATTCAGTTTAGGAAAAAATGATATGAGAAATCTTAATATCATTTTTGAAGACCTATCTATAAATATCGCACGCGTTTGGGTTTGATGAAAAAAAATTAAGAGTTTCAGTTCTAAGTATGGGAAAGCCCCAAAAGGAGACTGCTCAGCTTCCGTACATGTTTGGCCTATAGACCAATAATCATGAAAAATTGTTTCCTAGATTCGAAATTATATATAAATTACTGTAGAAACGAATATTATTGACGGTCACCCCTGAGAACTTCTATAAACCATATACACTGAACATATTAAAATAATAAAAAACAAATAAGTTATATAGTAAACTAGGGAAATCAAGCCAAGTACCGAAATTATGGATTAGATTCAGGTATATAGAGCATGTAGATTAACAGATAGTTGCCTGTTTTTAAAGTTAATGCACCTTATAATTTTATTTATTTATTAATTTATAGTCTGGGAACGTAGGCCCCTAGATAGATACCTTAAAGTCTAACATATATACAGATTACAATGTGTTTATGGAGGTGTTTGGCGAAAAATGTATGGCAATAGACTTTATGATGTCGCCTACCATCTATAATAATTGTCTAAGCACATTTGCATCTAGTGAAATTGATAATAAAGTTGTGGATATTAATACCAGAGTGTAATAAAAAAAATATTTATTTTATCCATAGATTTGTTTTTATGTTATATAAACAACTTCGATCAGTCTTTGGCTGAATGTTACTACACCCATAGCCATTAAAAATGATTCGTATGTTTTCCAAACCGGTAAAATTAAAAGTCCTTTTTAAAGTAAATATATTATACAAAGGTGTCCGTTGACATCTAATGACTGTAAATTAAATTAGAAATTACGGCAAGTGTATGTCAATATTTTTTGTGCATTTTGGCCAATTTGAGCAATCTCTTTTATTGTATTTTTCAATTTTTATGTGAAAAATCTTAATTTGGTTCACAGAATTGGTAAATCTACTAACCAAGTTTCAACAGTATAGTTCTTACAGTTTCGGAAATAAGTGGCTGTGACATACGGACAGACAGACAAACAGACATGACGTATCCATAAGGGTTCCGTTTTTTGCCATTTGACTACGGAACCCTAAAAATGGAACTCATGTGACTAGTATATTATCTTTTAAAAAGTCTTATCACTTTCTTTAACATAATTTTAATTACAACCCATCGTAATCTCAGGACATTTTCTTCCAAAGCGCGCATTTCTTTAAATCTACGGGTAACAGATTTTGCGCACACTGTGTGCGTTGTGTCTGTGATAAGTCCTCGGTGTACTATTTTTCACGATTCAATGAAGTCTCTCGTCTACGCAGACCATAACTTTTAAGATATTCTTCAAATTAATCCCTCATACTATTTCAAACGCAAACAAATGTATCTAACAAGAGTATACAGATCTAAAGAAAAGTTTTACTAGAAAAAAAAATCCACGCGGACCAGGCAACGGACGGGATTCGAACCCGCACCCTTCGCAATCCGGGCGAATGCACTGACCAATTATGCTACCACGGCCCTGATGGCCGTGTCGAAATTTTCCTAGCCTTAAGCTGCAAAGCAGCGCCATCTCTACTTTAGATTTAAACATCTAGCAGTCAAATGCATAAAAATAAATAAAAACATAAGAGTAAACAGAAGTATTATTTGATATGCGTGGTGGCCAAGGCCTCTAAGCATAAGCCATAACAGAAAGTTACCCCGTTATGCCTATAGATTGCGGTTTTACTTTGAAATTATGGCACTACAACAAACAAAACAAGATCTGGATTAAAAATTACATCGTCTCTCCGCTATATATTTTTTTCGCATTTTTATGTATTGTGAAATTTACACGAAGAAAAGATTAATAATTTTTACTCTTAGTGTCGCCGCACACGAGCCACACGCCACAGCCACAAACACCGCCACGAGAAGCTAGAAGCGGCTACTAAAGTGGCAGAGGCGCGCGACACCCGCGACAGCGGCCGACTAGGGAGAGAGGGGTGGGGAATCGCGCGAGTGACGTGTGGCGGCGTTTTGTATCGGCGCATTAAGTGGCCGGTGCGGGCCACAAGAAGCGAGAAACGACGATTTGTAGCGTGTGGCGGCCATCGGCGTACCGTGTGTGACGAGTCCATATAAAATGTATGAAAACTATAAGAAATATGCCGGTGGCGGCGTTTTGTGGTGGTGGTCGGTGGCCCGTGTGCGGCGACACTTAACGTTGGATCAATTCTTCTGAATATTTTATTCAGGTATGTTATTAGAGTTGTAATCTTCAGGAGCGTAATGAATTGAAGCTCAATATTTCATCCCACGAGAATGGAGGAGCCTAATGTTAGTGTGTCTGGCTGATATTACTCTAAATTATTATAAACAGAACTTTACTAGTCTTCCTTAGGATCTCACTGAAAACATTTTAGTAAGTTTTATACGCTTTGTCATAATAGGCTTTTTGACAGTATTAAAAATAAAGTGCCAACTGTTAGCATCTGTATTTAGAATGAATATTGGCAGGAATTTTTACTATTTTTGCAGAAAAAATATTCATAATTTTACTAAAAACCCACGATGAAGACAACAGTTTTCTTGTCTATTGTCACGTGACCCAAAACGCTGGGGATTGGTGGAGCCTAAAATGACGTCACACGCAAGTAAACTTCCGGTTAAAGTGACATTTTTGATTGTATGGTTTGGCGTTTTAATGACAGTCGTGTGACGTCACACACCAGTGAGACGCCATATTGTCCAGAGATACGTTTTTCGCGGGAACTTGAAAATAGAGTTTTTGATTTGGTTTTTTTTACCGAAATACACAACATAATGATGAAATTTTATGGACTCTATAAAAATTTGTAACTGTACCCCGTCATCACCCCTATCATCCAAGTAACCAATAAACAAAAAATAATAATTTATGAAAGCGGTCTACAATTGACGAAGAAATCGGTGAACGAGCATATAAAAAACATTGTCCACGCCAGGGAGCCCTTTTTTTATAACGCAGGTAAAAAATCTTTTTACAGACGACGGTGCCTTTAAGAGGCACACCGCCGAACGGACCTCACACCTGGCTCCCGCAATTCTTACGGACCCCCCAGTGGCTGACCACCGAGGACCCCGCAACTCTTACGGGCGCTTTACAGCATAATGTCAAGCGAATACCTTCTACACTGCTTAATGCGAAGCCGCGGGGTCCCCGTTAGGGATTCTACCACGACTGCGCACCCAGCAGCTTCCCGGCCTCGCCGGGGCTCCACCGGCAGGGGTCTCCCGAGGTATTGCCGGGACCCCGCAGATGTGCGCGGGATGGCCCGCGCGTGGGGGCTGAGTACGCGGCATAGTGCCCAACGTACCGCCCCCGTCCGCTGCGGAGGGCTACTTGGACGTACCCAGGCAGCCCTACGCCGCCCCCCCCTTTGTAGGACTACTACAAGGGGGGGGGGGTGCCGTCCAGGGGTGGGGGGAGCGGGAGGGGAATAGTTCTCCCCGGCCCTCTGCCCCCTCCCGGTCGGCCACGTCGCCCCGTCCCTTCTCCTGTAGGAAGAGGGGGGAACTGCATTCGGTGGGGAGTCCAAGCGGCCTAGGCTACTCAGACATCCCCCAGAGGGCTCTTTCTCGGGAAGTTTGCCGTTCGTGACCGGCGGTTCACACCTCCCTCACGCCAGGGAGCCCTGGAACCCTACCCACCAGGAGAAACACAACACCAGAAACACCACCAAAAAGTTGTATCATTTTATTGTGGCATTCTGTAAGGTGGAAGTTGCTTCCCGGGTGCTCCAATGCGAGCGGGAAATCCGCTGAATCCTATCTCTCTTAAAAATTCCCTAAAATTAAATCCCTTACGGTGAATTATACTAAAAGCATAACAATACTCAATCAATCAATCAAATAATTTATTTACGATACACGGGTTAAAAGTTACACGAGTGTTAAATTGTGCAGACGTGAGCGCTCCATTTGGCGAAAAATATAATTTTCGCAGAACAATTCAACTTGTGCAGTGTGAGATAATTCGCTCACACTGTCAAGAAATCGTAAATCCTCTAATATGTCAAACAATAATTAGCAATAATGTCGTTAATAACAATAATACATAATATAAGATTTTGTTTTTGCTTTTAAGTAAATTTTATTGTAAGTATATTAATAAATAATCCATTCTTATAACCAATATGTTAAAATGTCAAATTATATTTTAAATTTATAAACCAGTACCCCTGGCACGAATCAATATCGAATTCGTATCGTTTGCGAGTCAGAAATGTCATTGTCAAATGTGTACTGATTTTTAGTTCTCGTTACGTACTTTGTGCCGCTGCTGTTCAAGTTTCCATACAAAATTTGACATTGACATTTCAGTTTGCAAACTATTAGAAACCGATAATGGTTCGTGCTAGGGGTACAGTACCCTCAGCACGAACCAATATCGAATTCGAATCGTTTTCGAGTCCGAAATGTCCTTGTCTTAATGTGTATTGATTTTCAGTTTTCGTTACGTCCGTTATGACCGTGCTGTTCAAGTTTCCATACAAAATTTGACAATGACATTTAGGACTCGAAAACTATTCAAATCCTATATAAGTTCGTGCTAGGGGTACATGTTTAATAATGTCATTACTTTGACAAGGTTTTGTAATGCTATTGCTATTTTGACGACCTCCGTGGTCGAGTGGTTTGTACGCCGGGTTTCATGGTGTCGCCGACTCGAGAGGTCCCGGGTTCGAATCCCGGTGGGGGCAGATGTTTGTGTGATGAATACGAGCATTTGTACTCCAGTCATGGATGTTTAATATGTATTTCTATATAAATATACTTATATATGTACAGTATATGTATTCTATCCGTTACCCTAGCATCCCATAACACAAGCCTTACAGTGCTTACTTTGGGGCTAGGCTAATTGGTGTGAGTGTCGGAAATATTTATTATTATATTATTTATTATTATTATTGCAGTAGTAATGACAGCATCCACTTAATTAATACTTAAAATAATATAATCTACGTCTGAGAGTTATTATTAACTTAAATATAGAAGTGACCTTACTTAGTAGAACCGCAATATGAGTTTCTGCGTGACTCAGCAATGTTCTTTGGTAAGTTATGAGTATGTTATATTTAAATTGAGTAGTTTCACTGATTTATGTTGATAATAAAACCACTTTCTTTTATTAAAACCACAATTTACAGTATTACGTGACTGGAAAGAAGGAACGGTTGGCTTTGTTTTTTTGTTGGTTTATAAGATTATCACAAACATTGAGGAGCTCGATGGCGCAAGTGGTCAGCGCGTTCGGCTGCGATCGTTGAACTTAAGCAACTTTCGCAGTGGTCGGTCATTGGATGGGTGACCAAATATTACAATCTCGAGCTCCTCCGAGCTTCGGAAAGCACGTTAAGCCGTTGGTACTGGTTGCATCTGCAGTCGTTAGCACCCACCAATCCGCACGGGGCCCGCGTCGTGGGTCATGGCCCGATCTCCCTATTCCATTCATAGGGAAGGCCTGTGCCCAGCAGTGGGGACATTAATAGGCTGATGATGATGATGACAAACATTGACGACCTCCGTGGCCGAGTGGTTTGGTTTAAAGGCGTCGCTTATCGAGACGTCCTGGGTTAGAATCCCGGTGGGGGCAGATGTTTGTGTGATGAATACGAGCATTTGTACTCCAGTCATGGATGTTTAATATGTATTTCTATATAAATATACTTATCAGTATATATTCAATCCGCTGCCTTAGTATCCCATTACACAAGGCTACAGCTGCTTACTTTGGGGCTAGGCTAATTGGTGTGAGTGTTGGAAATATTAATTTATTTATCGCTGTACTGTACTAAAATGTACCAGTGTAACAACTTTGTAACCTGTATTCGCAATAAAGATGATTTGATTTGATTTTTATCCACTGGATAAGTGTTTTACGAAAAATAATAAATAAAAATGAACATAGTTATAATTTTTATTATTTTAAAGCATGTTACTGCTTGATGATTAAATCTAAAGAAAATATAACTAAATATAATTCCACGCGGACCAGGCAAATGTTTAATACTTGTAAAAGTATTCATTTGACATTGTGGGTTACCTATAATGCGAAGAGATGGCGCTGCCTTGGCTAGAAGAATTTCGATTTTCGGTAGCATAATTGGTCAATGAATTCGCCCGGATTGCGAAGGGTGCGGGTTCGAGTCCCGTCTGCTGCCTGGTCCGCTTGGATTTTTTTTTAGTTATATTTTCTTTAGATTTAAACATCAAGCAGTTACATGCTTTAAAATAATAAAAATTATAACAATATTAATTTATTTATGGCTATACAGTACTAAAATGTATCTGTGTAACAACTTTGTAACCTGTATTCGCAATAAAGATGATTTGATTTGATTTTTATCTACTGGATAAGTGTTTTATGATTAATGTATTTTAAAGTGAAACTCTTTTAAATCTCCAGGAAATGATTTTTTTCATCTAGCTACAGCATGTCGCGAACTGTAGTTGAGTGGGGGATATAATAGCATAAGCAAGAGAAAGCAGTGCGTGCGCACATTTTCTTTCTCTCTTTCTCTTACAGCTAGAAAATGAAATATGTATATGTACATATATGTGTTTTTTTTATGCAAAATAAGCAATGCGTTTAACTACAATCTCACCTGATGGAAAGCGATGATGAGGCCTAGGATGGTACACGCCTGCCTAGAAGATGCTTGTTCACTCTGGCCTTGAAGATGTCCAGATTATATTGGTCTGGGAAAACAGACCTCGGCAAGGAGTTCCACTCCCTAGCCGTTCGCATAATGAAGGTCGAAGCAAATCGCTTCGTGCGAATGGGAGGAACTTCGACAACATAAGGGTGGAAGCCCTCGCCGCGCCTGGTCGTCCGGTGGTGTATTTTGATGGAGCTAAAGAATTTTCACTTAAGTCGTGTGGTCATAAGCACACTCATTTTTTTTTCTGTATACTGCTCAAACAAAACTGATTTTATTATTGATTATGACTGTTTTTGTGGCCACGGATATGGGAATCTACACTATATAAATATATAGAGGTACTTTTTTTTGTCTTTGTATTTATTATCGTACTATTATCGTCTATGTGACAGCCGTTTTGTGTGCTTTTATTTTGTGGTTATTAGATATATCTGTGCTCGCTGGCATAGCTCTACAATACGTCTGTTTTCTTGCTAACATTACACTAACAATAACTAAAATTATTACTAATTTTATCAATTTATGTAGAGTTTATTATAATTTGAGAATCTGTATTATGAACCTCTTTTTATTAACAACCTGTCTTAAATCGAACTGAAATAGAACAGAAGTTTATTTTCTGCTAATAAAGTATGCATTAATGTGTTTTTAATTTTACGGTATTTTTAATAATACACAAGTATAGCTCCTACATTCATTGTGTATGATTGTGTCGAATTCTGCTGTAAATACTAAATTTAACTCGACGCGACATGAACACAAAATAACATTTGATCGGATACACGGTTCTCTACCCACCGTGGGCGTGGGATCAACGCGGCAAACAGCCACCCCCGCGCGATAATATCGACAGTTGCGTGATTAGTAGCGACAGACATAGGTCAATTCATCGAAAACTGTCAAACTGGAACAGGAAAAAACTGGAAATGAGCTTTATCCTACTTGATATATGATTGATAATCGTTTGAGAAATTTGTTCTTTTTTTCTATTTAAGTAAAAATTTAAATAGAATATTGTGGCAACTTTTTTTTTATACGAGGCGCAGCAAATTACCCCAACCCCCCTGATTTAAAGTGTAGGTGGAGTCCAGTCGCGTAGTTAGAAGAAAGTGTGCCGCTCCAGGCATCCTGAACTTGCCGGCCTGGTTTGGCCTGCCATCATGAAAGTTAAGCAACTTTCACAATTGTCAGTCATTGGATGGGTGACCAAAATGTTATTATATATAGGCACGTCAAGCCGTTGGTCTTGGCTGCATCTGCAGTCGATAGCAACTACCAATGCGCATCGGGCTCGCGTGGTGGGTCACGGACTGATTTCCCTATACCATCCATAGGGAACGTCTGTGCCCCAGCATTGGAGACATTCATATGCTGATGATAATGAATTGATGACTCCGTGGCCAAATGGTTTGTGCGCTGAGTTTCAAGGTATCGCCTACTCGAGAGTTGCCGGATTCGAGTCCCGGTGGTGGATTTAAAATATGTATTTCTATATAAATATACTTATATATGTATTCTATCCGTTAGTCTAGTCTCCCATAACACAAGCCTACAGTGCTTACTTTGGGGCTAGGTTAATTGGTACAAGTGTTGGTAATATTTACTTATATTTATTTATTTCATAAACCATCTTATTCTATCGCACCGTCAACATATTGTCGCCGTACGATAAAGCTATATAGTAGAATATAGTATTGAACAAATTAGGAGCAGAGCATTAGGGTCAAGACATTATCATTCTAAATCACTAGAAATGTCCAAAACTAATAACATTAAAGTGGAGAGTCGTAAAAAAAGATGGCCGCTCCGCTACTCCGGACTATTATCGTCTATGTGACAGCCGTTTTGTGTGCTTTTATTTTGTGGTTATTACATATATCTGTGCTCGCTGGCATGGCTCTACAATACGTCTGTTTTCTTGATAACATTACACTAACAATAACTTAAATTATTTAAAACTAGTTTTTCACGGCTTAATGCACGAAACTTTATTTATTTATAGAAGTTTCGCAGCCTTTACAGGCTGCTTCGTCGGAATCATTTTTTTTTTATTTAATTTTGTCGAGCTACCTTCGAAAGGCTTTTATTGAGCTCTCTGATTCCAAAGTAGCTCGACAAAATTAAATAAAAAATTGATCCCGACGAAGCAGCCTGTAAAAGCTGCTGATCAAAATAAAGTTTCGTGCATTAACCCGTGAAAAGCTAGTTTTATTTAATGAGTGATGTGCGTGAAAACCTTTATGTAGGGTTTATTATAATTTGAGAATCTGTATTATGGAACCTCTTCTCTACTGATGTTGATAATGAAACTTTATTTTGCACGAGGCACAGCAAATTATCCCACTCCACCTAATGTTAAGTGTAGGTGGATTTTTTGACGACCTCCGCGGCCGAGAGGTCCCGGGTTCGAATCCCGGTGGGGGCATTTGTTTGTGTGATGAATACGAGCATTTGTACTCCAGTCATGGATGTTTAATATGTATTTCTATATAAATACTAGCTGACCCAGCGAACTTCGTACCGCCCTAAAAAAATAGGCGTTGTCCAGCGGACAAAATTGTGAATCTAAACCATTCTCAGATCCCCTTGAACACACACAAAAAATTTCATCAAAATCGGTCCAGTCGTTTAAGAGAAGTTCAGTGACATACACACTCACAGAAGAATTATATATATAAAGATACTTATATATGTACAGTATATGTATTCTATCCGTTACCCTAGTATCCCATAACACAAGCCTTACAGTGCTTACTTTGGGGCTAGGCTAATGGTGTGAGTGTTGGAAATATTTATATGGCAGAAAGTGTGCCGTTCGAGCCATCCCTACCTTGCCGGCGTAACCTTATCCCCTACCCCCCAGGACCATGGAACCTTACCCACCTGCAGAAACAAAACACCACCAAAAGAATCTCTTAACTTAAAACTAAATTTAATATCAGTTTCTTTCTTTCTTTCTTCTTTCAGTCTCTCCCTTTCATTCTGTATAGAGCATGACAAGGATACACTGTTGTCAAATTTAAGTTTAGGTTTAGACAATCATGTCGGAATCGACTCTACTATCATTTTACTGAGGTCTTCTGTAAGGTGGAAATGGCTTTCCTAGACGGGCGCTCCAATTCGGGCGGGAAATCCGTTGTGCCCTACCGCTCTTTAACTAAACTTCTAGGTCCTAACGATGCGGTAATTAGTTTTCTTAATCTCATATTATGTTTTTGGAGCTGGGCCTATTGGTTATGAATCATTGACTCAGAAATTTGGTGACTCATTTCTTTGTCGCACTATCCGTAAATAGAATGCTCTGCCTGCTCACGTGTTCCTTCCTTCTTACAACCTGGGATCCCTTAAAAGAGGCGTGAAGAAGCAACATGCAGGCCGGCAAGGTGAGGATGGTTGGTGTGGCAGGTAGAACTGCTGTACTAGCTATCTTCACGTCTGGACTTCACCATCACTTAACATCAGGTGGGGTGGAGTGATTTGTCAGACCTATCTATAAAAAAAATTCAAGAATAATTTTACATCACGCATTGCAAGTGCATGTTTCACAGAAATCCAGGCCATATGTTTATGTCAAAGTAGCCATTGGTTTGAAATTTTCAAGTGATGTGATAACGCAGAAGTCCTAAATAATCGTACACGGTGATAGACGAAGCAAAGAAGATACAGAAGACTTTATTTTTTAGTTTTTGAGCATGAAACTGCAAGATGTTTAAATCGAAAGAAAAAAATACTAGAAAAAAATCACATGGATCAGGCAGCAGCCCGTCTCTTGACTTCGCTGTCCGGGCGAATGCGCTGACCACTATGCCACCGCGGCCCTGATAGCTGTGTCAAATTTTCTCTAGACCTTCTTAAGTTGCAAGGAGCGCCATCTCTTCGCATTGTAGGTAACCCAGAATAACAAATGAATACCTTTAAAAGTATTAAACATTTGAAATAGCAATTATAGTTATATTTTTTGAGCATGCAACTGCTAGATGTTTAAATCGAAAGACACAACAGAAGGCAGACAGTACAGAATTTTCGTTGTGGAATAAAGCGAGTAGTCTAAAAGACGTAGTAGACATATCAACTCGAGCTGTTCAGTATTCTCTATATGAAACTCCTAACTGCATCGCTCACTAATCGGAATCGTAACATAATCGCCTCGCCTCAGGATAAGCTCCCGAACGTGTTCAACTCTCCGTACGCTAGCTTTAGTCTTTCCGTAGTCTAGCTTACGTCTATCCGTAGCCTAGCTTACGTCTCCTCGTAGCCTAGCAGTTTACGTCTCTGCTTACTCTAGTTGGTCTATGACCGATCTAACTGGTGCCGTCAACCAGCGGTCAGCGAGTCATAAGCGCTGCGTCGTCGATCCGTAGCCGAACTGGGGGCCAATCGCCTAACGGAAATGCTTTGGGAAACGCTAACGCTTACGATTTTATATTGTTATTTCTAGCCGCCTGAGGTTTTCGAATAACTCACGCTCATTTTTAAATATTGTTATTACCAATGCAAAAGAAAAAGAAAGAGCGCGAGGCATTTGAATAACTCAGGCGGCTAGAAATAACAAAATAAATCGTAAGCGTTAGCGTTTTCCAAAGCATTTCCGTTAGGCGATTGGCCCCCTGAACTTACTGGAGCTGCTTATCCGTTTGCGTTTTAAGCATACGTTAGGTATGCATGTAACTTACCTGTTTCACGGCAAGCTGAAGGCGAGTCGATATCGATCCCTTTCCGGATTGCTTTGTGTGCTGTGCAAAGGTCAATCGGTATAGAACAACTGTGTCTTCAGCTCATGAAGAACCTTCAATGCATGCAAGTCTTAAACAATGTTTATTTTTTTGTAAAATATTCATTATTATGCATCCCATTTTGCAGGCTCGTGCATTGCTTACGCTGTTTGTTCGCTTAATCGCTTGTGCAGTGCATTTGGTTGTAGTGGACATTACACATTTTTACTCCCTATTTTATTGATAAAAAAAATTGTGGAGCATATCATCATCATCATCAGTGAATGTGACATGGCTGTGTTAGTAAGCTATTAACACATCTACTGATAAGAGGTAGGCTTTCTCTATGGATGAAATAGGGAGATTGGGTCAAGATCAACGATTGGCCCCGACTGCAGAGGCAGCCGGGCCAATGGGTCCCACACATTAAGCCATTGCTTAATGTGCTTAATGTGTCTTCCGAAGTTCGTTATAATTCATTATTTGGTCATTCTTCTTTAGACTTAATAGTAGAGGAGTTCAAGCGGGGATTTTGGGATTTACTTGAGCGCAGCTGTAAAACATACAAGTGACATCAACCTTACAACTTTTAAAGTATTCCCATCATGGACCTGAGCTTCCTTATGTAGGGCTGAACGTCTAGGGCAGCAAAATAAAATTTTCAACAAACGCCCATGATTTCTGGTCACGTCCAAATTGTCAGTCTTTTGAATAAAAGCTTCTGGAGGGTTCACGTAACGTTTCTGGTGACGGAACAGATATTAGTCTAGCCGTTGGCATGGTGTGTATGGTGACTTTGATGAGAGTACTTCACAAGATGCATGGTTCCCCGTATGTTATTCAGTCGCGCTTGGATCAATCCTAAAGTCCTTGTCTGGCTCCCCTACTATTACTATCACGATCACAGGCCGAATGCCGAAAATTTACTCAGCAATTTCAGCATGAAAGCGTAACATAAAATAAGACGAATATAGACAAAGTCATTTCCATGCTCTTTTTATAATATTATTGTTTTTTTATTAATTTTCCTATCGCACGATTTATATTTCACTAGCTTTATAGTTATATTTTTCATTTTGACCCTTTATCTGCTAGATGTTTAAATCTAAAGAAAATTTTGCTAGAAAAATTCCACGCGCTCTAGGCAGCAGACGGAACTCGAACCGCACTCTTCGCTATCCGGGATATGCACTGACCCTTATGCTACCGCGGCCCTTTCTTTTTCTTCAGATTTTAGCTTTAAAGGTGTTGCTTTAAACTAAAGATAAATTATTCAGCTTCCTAAAGCAGATCTCTGGGCTTTGTTTTAAAAATGTCCAACAATTTAAATCCCACTTCTCGCTCTTTTCAATTGTAGTCGAACAAAAGTAGTTCGTGCTTAATAGTGCTTACAAAGTATAACTTGTAATATAGACTTGGAGTAAATTAAGTCAGTCTCTTGATGCATAATATGGGCGGATCCCATATTCCCTTGCATTTCTCAGTTAATACATCTCCCAAACGATTTTCTTTCGGCTTGGTGGTCCTCTGTAATTTGGGTGCTGCATTTTGTAGCAATGACTGTATCCAGGAAGCTATACTCGTAACTGTGCATTACAATTTTTACCAACTTCAAAATAGGAAGAGGTTCTTATCACGTCGATTTTTTTAGTGTGCTCCCGATTTCTCGACGATTCCTGGTCAGATTTAGTTCTTTTGTTAAGAAGGATATACTAACCATGTGGTCCCAAGGTCATCGAGTCAGGATCTGATGATTCATCGATAAACCTAGGATTTTTTTCCAAACTTTAAGGATTATTGACGTGACAACGTCTTAAATTAGGTTGCGGCTGGGAGTCACTTATGAAAAAGTGTAACGCTCGGTAACGTTACGATGAGTCTCTCGTGTTAAGTTTAAGTTTACATGTACAATGTTTTAGTAAACAAAATATATTTCTATAGTTAAAATTTGTGCAATTCTTATTTTCATTCAATTCCTTGTTCCTATTGTGCAATTTAATTATATTCATATCAATAAATATTCTACCGAGAAAAAGACGTTGTCACGTAAAATCTTCGCCCGTAAAACCGACTTTACAGGCAACCATTTTTTTAAAAGAAATTCGTCATTTACTATCTAGGAGCGCTATACAATACAACACAAAACTCTTTATTTTACCACAGAAAACATAATATTCTCAATCAAAGTAAAAATGTCTTTATTCAAATTGGAAGCTACATGACTCTTAAATCGTCATTTTTTCCCTTATCACCTGTTATGGACATTTTTAGATGTGTAATAAAACTGGCGAAAATAACACAGGAGATGGTTCACATATATGTACAACGTTGTTTATATTAAACTGTCTTAATCAACTTGCATAATTAAAAAGTCAACATAATAATAAGAATATCGTGTCACCCAGTACAACTCTTGCTTAAATAGGTAGTAATTTTAGCAGAGCAAGTATACAATTAATAACTATCATGGATGAGTTAAAACTACCATGGACGCTACGAACTGCAACTACCATGAATAGGAGAATCTACCAAAGGTCCCATCCTCCGATCGTAGGTCAAGGCACATCTTAGAGTACCCCGACGACGTAATCACCCGCGCCAACGCGCCTCCGACTCCTCCCACACAGGCCATAAATACCAACACTACACTTGTAGCATACTTGCACACTAGTTTAGTGTTAGGCAGACACCGCACCCGTATGATATGAATGCGAAGACCCGGACTACACACGACACGCTATACCAGGTACAGGTACGTTCCTGGGCGTTTTTCCCCGCCTCCCACGACAACGGCTAACTAGAGCCGAGGTCCGAGTCTCAGAGACGCCCTCAGGTTCGAGTGGACTAGAGGCTCCAGAGGAGAGGAGACTCCCCCCGTGGGGAGATGCCATCCATCTGAAATAACTCTGGAGGCACTTGCTCATTCTCGGCTTGAGGTCCCCTTAGGATCTCGCCGTCGCCAATCCATAACAGCATGCAAACCAAACAAAAAACTACCATAGGCAGCCAGAAAACTTCCATGGAAGGGAATCATCTACCATTGGAAGATACCGACTAAAACTACCTTAGGCCGTATACAGAAAGAAAGCCGAAAGCCGATCGGCGACGATCCTTCCTACATAAAGGAAGCCGATTAAAGCAGATCAAGCAAAATGTCGGACTCATCGGACGATGATTTGGTTTTGTTAGAAAATGTTTATTTAAAAATGCGAAAAACAGCTATACATCCTATAAATAGAGAAAGGAAACGTTTCGGAGAATACCATCATTTATTTGTAAAAAAAAATAAATTTGATGAACAAAGATTTTATACATATACAAGAATGATTCAAGAAACATTTTATTACATTTTGGATGTAGTGAAAAACCGTTTGATGAAAAATTGGGGCAATTGGCATAAACAACCAATCCTTCCAGAAGAAAGACTTGTTGTCACCTTTCGGTAAGTACGAAACAAATAATTTTAGCGCTTAGTTAATAAAAGATAAAGTTATTAGATTTATAAAAAGATTACAATTCCATAACATCCCATAACACAAGCCTTACAGTGCTTACTTTGGGGCTAGGCTAATGCTGTGAGTGTTGGAAATATTTATATGGCAGAAAGTGTGCCGTTCGAGCCATCCCTACCTTGCCGGCGTAACCTTATCCCCTACCCCCCAGGACCATGGAACCTTACCCACCTGCAGAAACAAAACACCACCAAAAGAATCTCTTAACTTAAAACTAAATTTAATATCAGTTTCTTTCTTTCTTTCTTCTTTCAGTCTCTCCCTTTCATTCTGTATAGAGCATGACAAGGATACACTGTTGTCAAATTTAAGTTTAGGTTTAGACAATCATGTCGGAATCGACTCTACTATCATTTTACTGAGGTCTTCTGTAAGGTGGAAATGGCTTTCCTAGACGGGCGCTCCAATTCGGGCGGGAAATCCGTTGTGCCCTACCCCTCTTTAACTAAACTTCTAGGTTCTAACGATGCGGTAATTAGTTTTCTTAATCTCATATTATGTTTTTGGAGCTGGGCCTATTGGTTATGAATCATTGACTCAGAAATTTGGTGACTCATTTCTTTGTCGCACTATCCGTAAATAGAATGCTCTGCCTGCTCACGTGTTCCTTCCTTCTTACAACCTGGGATCCCTTAAAAGAGGCGTGAAGAAGCAACATGCAGGCCGGCAAGGTGAGGATGGTTGGTGTGGCAGGTAGAACTGCTGTACTAGCTATCTTCACGTCTGGACTTCACCATCACTTAACATCAGGTGGGGTGGAGTGATTTGTCAGACCTATCTATAAAAAAAATTCAAGAATAATTTTACATCACGCATTGCAAGTGCATGTTTCACAGAAATCCAGGCCATATGTTTATGTCAAAGTAGCCATTGGTTTGAAATTTTCAAGTGATGTGATAACGCAGAAGTCCTAAATAATCGTACACGGTGATAGACGAAGCAAAGAAGATACAGAAGACTTTATTTTTTAGTTTTTGAGCATGAAACTGCAAGATGTTTAAATCGAAAGAAAAAAATACTAGAAAAAAATCACATGGATCAGGCAGCAGCCCGTCTCTTGACTTCGCTGTCCGGGCGAATGCGCTGACCACTATGCCACCGCGGCCCTGATAGCTGTGTCAAATTTTCTCTAGACCTTCTTAAGTTGCAAGGAGCGCCATCTCTTCGCATTGTAGGTAACCCAGAATAACAAATGAATACCTTTAAAAGTATTAAACATTTGAAATAGCAATTATAGTTATATTTTTTGAGCATGCAACTGCTAGATGTTTAAATCGAAAGACACAACAGAAGGCAGACAGTACAGAATTTTCGTTGTGGAATAAAGCGAGTAGTCTAAAAGACGTAGTAGACATATCAACTCGAGCTGTTCAGTATTCTCTATATGAAACTCCTAACTGCATCGCTCACTAATCGGAATCGTAACATAATCGCCTCGCCTCAGGATAAGCTCCCGAACGTGTTCAACTCTCCGTACGCTAGCTTTAGTCTTTCCGTAGTCTAGCTTACGTCTATCCGTAGCCTAGCTTACGTCTCCTCGTAGCCTAGCAGTTTACGTCTCTGCTTACTCTAGTTGGTCTATGACCGATCTAACTGGTGCCGTCAACCAGCGGTCAGCGAGTCATAAGCGCTGCGTCGTCGATCCGTAGCCGAACTGGGGGCCAATCGCCTAACGGAAATGCTTTGGGAAACGCTAACGCTTACGATTTTATATTGTTATTTCTAGCCGCCTGAGGTTTTCGAATAACTCACGCTCATTTTTTAAATATTGTTATTACCAATGCAAAAGAAAAAGAAAGAGCGCGAGGCATTTGAATAACTCAGGCGGCTAGAAATAACAAAATAAATCGTAAGCGTTAGCGTTTTCCAAAGCATTTCCGTTAGGCGATTGGCCCCCTGAAATTACTGGAGCTGCTTATCCGTTTGCGTTTTAAGCATACGTTAGGTATGCATGTAACTTACCTGTTTCACGGCAAGCTGAAGGCGAGTCGATATCGATCCCTTTCCGGATTGCTTTGTGTGCTGTGCAAAGGTCAATCGGTATAGAACAACTGTGTCTTCAGCTCATGAAGAACCTTCAATGCATGCAAGTCTTAAACAATGTTTATTTTTTTGTAAAATATTCATTATTATGCATCCCATTTTGCAGGCTCGTGCATTGCTTACGCTGTTTGTTCGCTTAATCGCTTGTGCAGTGCATTTGGTTGTAGTGGACATTACACATTTTTACTCCCTATTTTATTGATAAAAAAAATTGTGGAGCATATCATCATCATCATCAGTGAATGTGACATGGCTGTGTTAGTAAGCTATTAACACATCTACTGATAAGAGGTAGGCTTTCTCTATGGATGAAATAGGGAGATTGGGTCAAGATCAACGATTGGCCCCGACTGCAGAGGCAGCCGGGCCAATGGGTCCCACACATTAAGCCATTGCTTAATGTGCTTAATGTGTCTTCCGAAGTTCGTTATAATTCATTATTTGGTCATTCTTCTTTAGACTTAGTAGTAGAGGAGACCAAGCGGGGATTTTGGGATTTACTTGAGCGCAGCTGTAAAACATACAAGTAACAACAACCTTACAACTTTTAAAGTATTCCCATCATGGACCTGAGCTTCCTTATGTAGGGCTGAACGTCTAGGGCAGCAAAATAAAATTTTCAACAAACGCCCATGATTTCTGGTCACGTCCAAATTGTCAGTCTTTTGAATAAAAGCTTCTGGAGGGTTCACGTAACGTTTCTGGTGACGGAACAGATATTAGTCTAGCCGTTGGCATGGTGTGTATGGTGACTTTGATGAGAGTACTTCACAAGATGCATGGTTCCCCGTATGTTATTCAGTCGCGCTTGGATCAATCCTAAAGTCCTTGTCTGGCTCCCCTACTATTACTATCACGATCACAGGCCGAATGCCGAAAATTTACTCAGCAATTTCAGCATGAAAGCGTAACATAAAATAAGACGAATATAGACAAAGTCATTTCCATGCTCTTTTTATAATATTATTGTTTTTTTATTAATTTTCCTATCGCACGATTTATATTTCACTAGCTTTATAGTTATATTTTTCATTTTGACCCTTTATCTGCTAGATGTTTAAATCTAAAGAAAATTTTGCTAGAAAAAAATTCCACGCGCTCTAGGCAGCAGACGGAACTCGAACCGCACTCTTCGCTATCCGGGATATGCACTGACCCTTATGCTACCGCGGCCCTTTCTTTTTCTTCAGATTTTAGCTTTAAAGGTGTTGCTTTAAACTAAAGATAAATTATTCAGCTTCCTAAAGCAGATCTCTGGGCTTTGTTTTAAAAATGTCCAACAATTTAAATCCCACTTCTCGCTCTTTTCAATTGTAGTCGAACAAAAGTAGTTCGTGCTTAATAGTGCTTACAAAGTATAACTTGTAATATAGACTTGGAGTAAATTAAGTCAGTCTCTTGATGCATAATATGGGCGGATCCCATATTCCCTTGCATTTCTCAGTTAATACATCTCCCAAACGATTTTCTTTCGGCTTGGTGGTCCTCTGTAATTTGGGTGCTGCATTTTGTAGCAATGACTGTATCCAGGAAGCTATACTCGTAACTGTGCATTACAATTTTTACCAACTTCAAAATAGGAAGAGGTTCTTAACACGTCGATTTTTTTAGTGTGCTCCCGATTTCTCGACGATTCCTGGTCAGATTTAGTTCTTTTGTTAAGAAGGATATACTAACCATGTGGTCCCAAGGTCATCGAGTCAGGATCTGATGATTCATCGATAAACCTAGGATTTTTTTCCAAACTTTAAGGATTATTTTTAAAAGAAATTCGTCATTTACTATCTAGGAGCGCTATACAATACAACACAAAACTCTTTATTTTACCACAGAAAACATAATATTCTCAATCAAAGTAAAAATGTCTTTATTCAAATTGGTAGCTACATGACTCTTAAATCGTCATTTTTTCCCTTATCACCTGTTATGGACATTTTTAGATGTGTAATAAAACTGGCGAAAATAACACAGGAGATGGTTCACATATATGTACAACGTTGTTTATATTAAACTGTCTTAATCAACTTGCATAATTAAAAAGTCAACATAATAATAAGAATATCGTGTCACCCAGTACAACTCTTGCTTAAATAGGTAGTAATTTTAGCAGAGCAAGTATACAATTAATAACTATCATGGATGAGTTAAAACTACCATGGACGCTACGAACTGCAACTACCATGAATAGGAGAATCTACCAAAGGTCCCATCCTCCGATCGTAGGTCAAGGCACATCTTAGAGTACCCCGACGACGTAATCACCCGCGCCAACGCGCCTCCGACTCCTCCCACACAGGCCATAAATACCAACACTACACTTGTAGCATACTTGCACACTAGTTTAGTGTTAGGCAGACACCGCACCCGTATGATATGAATGCGAAGACCCGGACTACACACGACACGCTATACCAGGTACAGGTACGTTCCTGGGCGTTTTTCCCCGCCTCCCACGACAACGGCTAACTAGAGCCGAGGTCCGAGTCTCAGAGACGCCCTCAGGTTCGAGTGGACTAGAGGCTCCAGAGGAGAGGAGACTCCCCCCGTGGGGAGATGCCATCCATCTGAAATAACTCTGGAGGCACTTGCTCATTCTCGGCTTGAGGTCCCCTTAGGATCTCGCCGTCGCCAATCCATAACAGCATGCAAACCAAACAAAAAACTACCATAGGCAGCCAGAAAACTTCCATGGAAGGGAATCATCTACCATTGGAAGATACCGACTAAAACTACCTTAGGCCGTATACAGAAAGAAAGCCGAAAGCCGATCGGCGCCGATCCTTCCTACATAAAGGAAGCCGATTAAAGCAGATCAAGCAAAATGTCGGACTCATCGGACGATGATTTGGTTTTGTTAGAAAATGTTTATTTAAAAATGCGAAAAACAGCTATACATCCTATAAATAGAGAAAGGAAACGTTTCGGAGAATACCATCATTTATTTGTAAAAAAAAATGGTTGCCTGTAAAGTCGGTTTTACGGGCGAAGATTTTACGTGACAACGTCTTTTTCTCGGTAGAATATTTATTGATATGAATATAATTAAATTGCACAATAGGAACAAGGAATTGAATGAAAATAAGAATTGCACAAATTTTAACTATAGAAATATATTTTGTTTACTAAAACATTGTACATGTAAACTTAAACTTAACACGAGAGACTCATCGTAACGTTACCGAGCGTTACACTTTTTCATAAGTGACTCCCAGCCGCAACCTAATTTAAGACGTTGTCACGTCAAAAAAAAAATTTGATGAACAAAGATTTTATACATATACAAGAATGATTCAAGAAACATTTTATTACATTTTGGATGTAGTGAAAAACCGTTTGATGAAAAATTGGGGCAATTGGCATAAACAACCAATCCTTCCAGAAGAAAGACTTGTTGTCACCTTTCGGTAAGTACGAAACAAATAATTTTAGCGCTTAGTTTATAAAAGATAAAGTTATTAGATTTATAAAAAGATTACAACTTAGATTGATTTAATATAAGGATAATAATTCAAATACAAATTATTTATTATTCGGACCAGCGCGTGTCGGCGCTTATCGGCGCTTATCGGCGCCGATAGGCGCCGATCAGCGCCGACACGCGCTGGTCCATAGAAAAAGGATCGGCGCCGATCGGCTTTCGGCTTTCTTTCTGTATACGGCCATAGATACCAGAAAACTACTATGGGCGAAATCACTATCATAGGGAACTACCACAATGGGAGAAAACAGCCATGTAAAACTACCCTAGGTGGAGGGGAAACTGCTATTAGAACTCACCATAGAATACTACCATAAGTGTAGCCCACTGACATCATCATCATCAGCCTATTTATGTCGTCACTGCTGGGGCACAGGCCGCCATTCTCGCTCCGACCGCGGACCGTGCGCCACGTCGCACCGCCGCCTCCCTGCTCCGTGCGCCCCGCCGCACAGCTGCCTGCTCCGAGTCGACTCGACGCGCCTGCGCTCATACGTGAGATCCAAGATTGGACCAGTGGATACCTAGCGGTGTTAACGAAACTGGTCGGCGTAGCCCCGGTACGTCTCGAGCTCTCCTGAGCTCGGAAACCGGAAGACCCGATCCCATTTGCACTTGGGCCTTCCCAAGGGTGACGGTTGTTCCCATATTCGCTAGGAATATCGGAACACATCTCTTTCAGCCTCAACCGACCCCCTGCCGCGGGCAGGGGAGTCCACCGCTGTCGTATAGGGTGTTAGGACCTGCGGCTTCACGCCACAGTCAGGGCACTCACATACACACATCACATACACACCAACTCGACACACTACACTAAACTTAAACATGGACATCACACAGCAAGTACTGTCCCTATTCTCCGCCCTCGGCCTCACCCTGGATGAGGCCGCCATCAGGGAGCTCGTCGCGAGAGCGCGCCCCATGCGCGACTCGCCCGCCAGCCCCTCCCCCGAACCCCCCCGCCCCGACACCCCCTGCCTCCCCGGGCCCTCGAGCGCGGGCAAGCGCCCCGCCTCGAGCCCGGTCTCGACCTGCGACTCTGACTCGACCATTGTGTCGGCGTCAGACGACTCCGTGTTCACCACTGTGGTGAGCAAGAAGAAGCGGCGCTCCAAGCGCCGCGCAGACACCGCGTCTCCAACGGCACCCTCTGTCCCTCTCAGCCCTCTCACCCCTCTCACGGTCGCCCAACCGACCGCACAACCCCACACTACACAATCCACAAAACCACACACTAGGTGCACCGCCGCACCTATTAAGGCAAAGCCGCCGCCGCCCGTCTTCCTGCGCGATAAGGCGCAATGGGCAAAGGTCGCGGACCTTTGCAAAACACACAGCATTCACTACACACAGGCGTCGAACACTGGTCACGCCATTAAAATCACCACACCCACAAACGACACATTTAGGAGCCTCACAAGGCTACTAACCACTCACACAATCCCTTACCACACATACGCCCTCCCCGAGGAGCGCAAAGTCCGCGCGGTACTCAGAGGAGTCCCCTTCGAGCTCTCCAACGAGCTCATTCTGAACGACCTAACCGATAAAGGCTTCCCAGCCGAGGCAGTGCACAAGTTGCACAGCCGGACTGGGAAGCAATACCCGTTGGCTCTTGTCATTTTGACCTCGGTCCCGGCAGCTAGGGATATTTTTAAAGGTCCCATCACAGTCTGTGGCCTCGACAATATCAAAGTCGAGGCCCCACACCGGCGAGGCACCCCTGGGCAATGCCACAGGTGCCAATTATATGGCCACGCAGCAGCCAACTGCTCGGCGGCCCCGAGGTGCGTCAAGTGCCTCGTACCCCACCTCACTAAGGAGTGCACCCGCACTCGTGACGCACCCGGGGCACCCGCATGCGTGCTGTGTGGCCAAGAAGGCCACCCGGCCAATTACAGGGGTTGCCCGCGGGCCCCACGCCCCAGGCCCAACACTCACACTCACACAAAGCCAACCACGGCTACAAAAACACACCCACCACCACCACCTAATAACACCACCACAAACTTCCCGGGGCTACCCAAGGCGGCCGCCCCTCGCAGCCCGGCGCCCCCGACAGCCTGGGGACCAGCCAGGGCCCGCCCAAAACCACACCCACCACAACACACCACACCAACAACACAAGCTAAGCCAGCCCAAGACGTTTCTCTGGCCGAGGACATGGCGCTTATTCGCTCCTCGCTCAAGAGGGTGAATATCGCCGAGATCCACACTCTCGCCGCGAAGCTCCGGCTAGCTAAAACACCACTTGAAAAGGCTATAGCTATAGCCGAACACCCCGAACTCGTTGCCGCGTTCGATTAATTTTTTCATTATAACACTGGAAAATAACCAGACTCCGAACACAAACAAAAACACTATACACAAAACACGCGGTGATAACTCAAACAAACACCACTGTTGTTTAAATTATGACCGCGCAAAACACTAACATAACAATCACACAACTGAACCCCGGGCGTACCAAGCCGAAAGGCGCTTCGCTTGTGTCATTTAATACGCGCAGCTTAAAATCCAACCTCAACGAAATTAAATTATTTTTGCAAGATAGGGAACCCGACTTTCTGCTCCTTCAGGAGACTTGGCTCAAACCAACTCAAATGAAGGGGCTGTCGATCCCTAAGTATAAATTAATCCGGAACGACGGTGCCAACGCGCGCGGCGGCACCGCAATTTACTATAGACGCAACCTACACTGCACACCTATACCCACTCCCGCGCTCACAAACATGGAAGCCACCATCTGTAGGCTGGCGATGACAGGACACCAGTCCTTAATCATCGCCTCAGTCTACATTAGATCAGGTACACACCCTCACCGCGCAGACTTCGAAACACTCACTTCATTAGGTACATCAGTCATAATGTTCGGTGACTTTAACTCCAAACACACCGACTGGACATGCGAGACCACCACCACCTCTGGCCGCAGATTACTACACATAACCGAGGAGCTTGGCTATGATGTCATATGTCCCTACGCGCCCACCCACTACCCAGACAATGTACAAAACCGACCCGACGTCCTGGACTTCGCGATCCTTAAAAACGTGTCGCTTCGCCTCAGCTCGATCGAAACGCTCGACGACCTGGGGTCGGATCACAGACCGGTGTCTCTAGTTCTAGGTCCCCAAGACCCACTAGACGCCCCCGCGCCCCCTAAGAGGCTATTCACCAACTGGGACGGATACCGCTCCGCTCTCGAGACCGCTTTAGACTCCCCCGAGTCCCCGTTCCCTAACTCACCGGACAGTCTCGACAGCACCGACAAGATTGACGAAACTATAGAGTCTTTAACTTTACTGGTGACCGAGAAGGCGAAGGAGAACTCGCGGGAGGTTGAGCTGCCAAAGCCCAAGCTCCCGCTGGCCATCCGGAACCTAATCCAAACCAAAAACGCCGCTCTCCGGAGAGCCAAATTAT
The DNA here is from genome assembly GCA_902850365.2 of Chilo suppressalis. Classification (NCBI taxonomy): domain Eukaryota; kingdom Metazoa; phylum Arthropoda; class Insecta; order Lepidoptera; family Crambidae; genus Chilo; species Chilo suppressalis. The sequence continues at coordinate 4,758,552 of OU963894.1, forward strand.
ACCCCACCCCCGAGTATAGGGCTACAGCTAATCGCCTTCAGCGACAAGTTAGGTCCCAATTAGCCGCTCTGAGACACTCCCGTTGGGAGGAACTCATGGCGGACATTACCCCATCCCATCTTGCGTACTATAGAATCGCGAAAGCGCTCCGTAGCGACGTCACCACTCACACCCCCCCGCTCACTCGCCCCGACGGCACCGTCGCCTTCGAAGACGACGAAAAATCTGAGTGTTTTGCAGACAGCATAGCGGCGCAATGCACGCCTAGTACGCAGGAAACCAACCCGCAACATATTCGCGGAGTGGAGGAGGAGGTCCGCCGGCGGGCCGCCCTTCCACTCATTGACAACCCCCTAGACCCCGTCACGACAGACGAACTCAGACAGACCATTAGAAACTTTAAGCAACGCAAGGCCCCGGGCGCCGACGGCATCTCTAACAAGGCGCTCAAGCATTTTCCCATCCAAATGCTAACCTTGCTTGCAATTCTCTTTAACGCATGTTTTGATCTGTGCTACTTCCCAGCCGCCTGGAAAGAAGCAATAGTGATAGGCATCCCCAAACCCGGGAAACCCGCGCACCTCCCCAGTAGCCATCGCCCTATTAGCCTCCTCAAGGCAATGGCGAAACTTTTCGAAAAAACCATACTGACCAGACTAAGAGAGCACCTCCTATCACCATCCGATCCTATTATCATTGACCACCAATTCGGCTTCCGAGCCAAACACTCCTGCCCCCAACAGATCCATCGCATAGTGGAGCACGCCCTAAGCGGCTTCCAACTTAATAAATATAAAACTATTGCAGTCTTCTTCGACGTCGCCAAAGCCTTCGACAAGGTTTGGCACGACGGATTAATCTTTAAATTATATCAATTAGAGTTACCTGACCGCCTAGTTAGGTTAGTAGCCTCTTTTCTATCAAACCGCACCTTCCGCTATAGATACGAAGGTTCACTATCAACGCCCCGCCCACTACGAGCCGGTGTACCGCAGGGGTCCGCTCTCTCCCCCCTGCTATACACAGCGTACACCAATGACATCCCTCAGACCAAGGGTGTCGAGCTCGCTCTCTTCGCGGACGACACGGCCCTCTACTCTAGGGGAGCCAGTACCAATCAAATCATAGCCAAGCTCCAACCGGCAATCACAACACTTGGGAATTGGTTCCGCGATTGGAGAATCGACGTAAATCCGGACAAAAGTTCGGCCATTTGCTTCGATCCCAAGCGCCGCACCAAAACCATACAACACGGTGCGCGGTCTCTGCGAATGCAAGGCATAGCAATACCGTGGCACCGCACAGTCAAATACCTAGGGATCACACTAGACAAAAAACTCACCTTCCGTGCACACATCACACGCGTAGTCGCGAACGCGCGCTTTTATATGAGCCGCCTCCACCCGATGCTCGGTAAATACAGCAAAATGTCACTTCGTAACAAGCGAACGCTTTACAAAGTTTGCATACGCCCGGTCCTCACTTACGCGTCACCAGTGTTCGCACACGCGGACGAAGCGATTTTGAACAAACTTCAAGTGCTTCAAAATCGCTTCTGCCGCATAGCCACAGGGGCCCCGTGGTACGTCCGCAACGCGGACCTCCACAGGGACCTTCAACTCGACACAATTCAAACACACCTCACAGAGTGCTCGGAACGGTTCTTCAAAGCTGCAGAAGAGCACTCTAACACACTCATTAGATCGGCGTCGGGATACGCTCCACACACTCCATCTCGATTCAGGCCCCGCAGGCCCAAACACGCACTCACAGTCATACACAATAAACTCACGCGCGATCTCGCGGCCCTCTTGGCCGCTGAGGATCCAACACCCGCGATGAGTCCCCCCCGCCCCCCCGACACAGAGAGGTTCGATTCCTCCCAGTCCCCTCCCGTTTCAAGTGCACATCTGAGTGCACTTGTCCTCTAAGCGCATTTTGCGTTATTTTAAACTATGCACTAGTTTAAACTAACGCAGCGCCGCATCATCCCCCTCTCGGGGGGTGACCGCTTCAGATGAAGCTTGTAAGGCCCTTCTGGCCATAAGCATGAATAAAGGGTGTTTTTTAGTCAGTAGGAGTCTGACATAACCCTACAGCCGGCTGTAGGGTATCCATGAGGATTTCTCACCCTCTCCCCCGCCTGGGAGGAAACAAAAAAAAAAAAAAAAAAAAAGGGCACAGGCCTTCCCTATGGATGAAATTGGGAGATTGGGCCATGACCCACCACGCGGGCCCAGTGCGGATTGGTGGGTGCTGACAACTGCAGATGCAGTCGGGACCTTCAATGATCGCAGCTATACGCTCTAACCACTAGCTCCATCGAGCTCCTCAATATCATAAACTAACTTCCATGGATTCGTAAGAAGAACCATAGAAAAATTACCATGGATGGTAGAAAGTAATCAAAAGAAACTACCCCCAAAATTACCATAGATAGGAGAAAACTAAAACATTAAAAACTAATTCGGGCGAAAACACTAACAAAAAAAATCTAGATACCGTATTTTTTTGAAGTTATACTTCTTTAGGCGCGTTATGAAAAAATGATGAGAGTGAAATTTTAAGATGCGCGCGCATCACTGTAACACAAAATTTTAACAGCATGAAGTTGGTCGCTTTAGCGACCAACTTCATGCATTACTTTTGTGTTTACCGCACATTAAGAAAATCTACCAACAAAATAGACATAGAATCTCTATTTAGTGGGTGCTAACGACTGCATTGTGAAGGCCTATCAAAATTATTTATTAATCTGGAACAACGGAACCAAAGCGCGATTCAGGAGACTACAGCGCCATCTCTTGACCATTGGTGTAGTAGAACCAAAAACCACATCTTTATTTTTTGTAATAAAGTAACAGTTATAGGTATTCATATTTATAATATTTATCCACATGTTTCTAGTTTGTATATTCGGAATACGTGTTTGAGTTTCATACAAGTGCAAATCACATATGTTCTAATAAATTATATTCAGTAGCGATTTTAATTGAATATTTTGATTATTTATTTATTATTTCAAATTAAAACTGAACTTTATTGACTGTGTCCTTTTCCAGACTTTTTATTAATTTATTGTAATTAATTATTTGCATGCAATTAAAAACTAATTTTAAACGATGCCAAAGAAGGATAACTTCTCACGCGCCTACATAAGTACACGCACCCATTTTTTTTAAATGTATCTACCTACCTAGGAGTTATTCGCCTTACTTGATTATCTGTTTTGCAAATAACTGTCGCTTTTATCATTTTAAGCTCATTGTTGTCTGTTGCAACTCCAACCCAAAGACAATAAAAGCCACAAGTCGTTTTTTTCCTCTTTTTCCTCATTTGTGAACCTAACAACTATTTAAATTAATTACAACACGTTGCCACAAAAGTCTAAAGGCAGGTGGTAAAGTTAATCCTTCCCTAGCTCGTGTGTCGTCTACATAATTTGCTGAATGGCCGAAATAGTTTCACACTGGCAACTTTAAGCCTCAGATATGCATACGACCTAAGCTGTCTCGTCGCACCGTATATTTCAGGCATATCAAAAGCGACATTACGACACAGAATTTAACGTTAAATCTGTCCGTATAATCACGAAAGACAATTTACTCTGCTGCTCTCATTTAAGATTTCTATATACGTATTCTCAGTAAAAGCTTTGGTGGAACGCATGCCAAGATGAAAGTTTCATTTCTTGGCTGCGAATATTGTCACTGTGACGAAAAGACAAAAGTGACAGTTTTAATATCGTCGGCTTGTTAATTAACCAAACGGTAGCATAGTAAATTCTACCTGTGACAGTTTTCAACGTTATACCTTGAAATAAAACAGGGAGATTAAAGCAGCCCTTGCTGAGTTTCTTGCCGCTGCCTTGCAGCTTAAGAATGGCTAGAAGAATTTCGACGCGATCCATGAGGGCCGCGGTAGCATAATTGGTTAGTGTTATCGCCCGGATTGCGAAGGGTGCGGGTTCGAGTCCCGTCTGCTGCCTGGTCCGCGTGGAATAAAATAAAAATTCAAGCAGTCTCATTGACCAAGTCGATGTGATTTAAGATGTGATCCAAAAACTATATAAAATTTGTGATTCTCAAATTTTCGTCAACGAACGTGACTTTCTTGAAAAAAAAGGCTCTAGATTTAATTTCATTCTCATGAAAGACAGAAGAGGGATCTCGGAAGGAGTAAAACAAGGACTTCTTATAGCTATGGAGAAGCTGTTTCATTATAACCAGAAATTCACCGTTTTCACAGGTCCTTTTCTTAAGCTCTAGGGCATCCCCAACACTCTCCTCTTCCGGGGGGAGAGAGGTGTGTCCGTTTGAATCGGACACTCACTGGTGAGGTCGTGGAAGATTCCGTTAGGGTTCCCGTGGCCTCATCTAGTGCCGCTGTCTCAACCACGCTGGTTGGGACCGTGGACCGAGTGAGGTGAGGGGCATCGTCAGGTTTTTAGTGGGTAGGGCCCCCCCTCCTGGACGTTCGCTGAGCTAGTCCCAGGGCAGGGCGGGTCGGGAGGAGTCCCACATAACCCTGTTGCCACTCTCAGGTGGCGGGGTATGCGGCATGCATTTTCCTGACGAAAAAAAAGGTCCTTTTCTTAAAACACAACTAAATTATTATTTTAATAGCACAAAGAACTATAAGGTAACTCTTTCAAGCACGAATTTTCCGATCTTGTCTGCTCTTGACTATAAAATAATTTCTAGAAATATTTCAAATAGAGCTCTGCAACTGCGAATAAGTTTTAAGTGGTTGACACTCGCCGAGTTTGCTTGCAAGGCTTGCTTAAACTAAAATTAACAAAATTATATCACTATTCCAACAAGGAACTTACTCTGTAGGCAATTACAACTTTTGGGACTTTAATTAACTAATGATTAATTGGTGAAACTTGTGTTACTAATGCAGATTTTTACTTAAACATAAGTGTGTATAGTCGATGTACCTGGCAAATTTAATAGGCTCCAAGTACCACCTTATAAGGGCCGAGGAGGGTACCGGTGGTTTTTAGTGGGTAAAACCGGCGTTGCGCTGGCAAGCGCGCGGTATGGTGCGTAAATGCATTTTCCACCTTCAACAAAAAAACAAGCCTCCAAGTACCACTTATACACTAAACCAGTGATTCTTAACCGGTGGTCCCTGGAAGAACCTTAAGTCGTCCGTCAAGCATGGGGGGGGGGGGGGGGCTTTTTGGACAAATGGTCCCTCATTATTAAAACGTTGAGAACCACTGCTCTAAGCCAAAAAATAAATATGAAGTTTCTTCCACATCACCAAATATGGATTAAAGTCGGGACAGAACAACTGATGTACTTCCTTTCTTATAATATGCTAGAGAAAATTCAACCAATCATATAGTAAAAATATTTATATTTTTATATGAGTTTGAATTCATCAAATCGTGAAGTTCCGAATCTTCTTCATACTCCGTGGTTACAAGCCTAAGATGTTGGTCATCTTTATCTCTCAAATCAAATAGACTTTTTTATTATTCAAAACTACTTTATCAATATTTTTTTAAAGCATGTAACTGCTTGATGTTTAAATCTAAAGAAAAATAACTAGAAAAAAATCCACGAATTGTGGGTTACCTATAATGCGAAGAGATGGCGCTGCCTTGCAGCTTAAGAATGGCTACAGGAATTTCGACGCGGTCCGTGAGAGCCGCGGTAGCATAATTGGTCAATGCATTCGCCCGGATTGCGAAGGGTGCGGGTTCGAGTCCCGTCTGCTGCATGGTCCGCGTGGATTTTTTTCTAGTTATATTTACTTTATCTATATTAGAGGTGTCCTGCGATTTCACTCGCAGTAATTTGAAGGAAAAGATTATAATGGGCCACCCATAAAAGAAAGACATATGCTGTTGAGACTTTTTATAGGAATAAATTCCGTCATACATGATTTTTGTGTAATTTTTGCCGTTTACGCCGGCACGCTACGGAAGCTCACAAATGGAATATTTTTCTGGTTTTTTCATTGGTGGTCCGCTCCTACTTGTCGTAGCGTTATATACACACATCAAAAGTGTCTAGGGATCAAGCATTTTTATGCGGATTTCTTGAGATTGAGATGTGGCTTTGTAATAAATTTATGATTTTATAAATTTATATGGATCCTTTTTGGTGCATTTCATAATTTGAATCAGGAACTGTGAATCAAATTCGAGTAAAAGATGAAAATCAGCTGTCAATATTTTCCCTATAAAAACATACAACGCATTGAAGACATTATTAGTGCTACTGTTTCCCTACTACTGATTAAAACCAACGTTATTATGGAGCGGCGACGTCATTTAAGCAGGGAAGAAATGCTCAGAGCCGTGGGAATGATAGAAGCTGGTTCCCGGCAACGTACTGTGGCTTTAGCTCTGAATACAAGTCAGAGTGTTATCAGTCGACTTTGGACACGATACCGAAGCACTGGTACCGTGGCTGAGCGCCATGGATGACGGTATCGCTGCACCACACGGAGACAAGACCGATACATTCAAATCTTAACTCGAAGAGCTCCAACAATAACCGCCATGATGTTAGCCGTGAGGCTTCATCACTCTTCAGGGAACTTAATTAGCGACCAAACAGTCAGAAACCGCTTGCATGAAGTGAACCTTCATTCCCGAAGACCGCTACGGGTACCACCTATAGCAATGCACAATCGTAGGATTCGATATCAATGGGCTCTTGAACACAGAAATTGGGCAGAAGAACAATGGCGTTTCGTGTGCTTTTCTGATGAGTCTCGTTTTGGTATGAGACCGGATACAAGACGTATACGACACTGGAGAACCCCTGGACGCCAACAGCGATTAAAATCCTGCCAGGAAGTCCATCCTTATAGTGGTGGAACCATCATGGTATGGGCGGGTATTTGGATCGGCGGAAGAACTGAGTTGATTTGGATCAGAGGCAACCTCAACGCTCAAATTTATGCTGAGACGATTGTATCAGACGTCATCGTTCCTCTACAAGTGCAAATCGGTCCCTTATTTCAGTTAATGCATGATAATGCACGACCGCACACCGCAAGAGTTGTAAGACAGACTCTCGCCGCAGCTAACATCAATGTCCTGCCCTGGCCTGCTCAGTCGCCAGACTTGAACCCGATTGAGCATGCATGGGATATGCTACAGAGAAGAGCTCTGCCGAATATGGAGGGTATCCAGTCGCAAGAAGACCTTTTTTTGTTGTTGCAACGAACATGGGCGGCCATTCCACAGCGTGATTTGGATGAACTCATTTTGAGTATGCCAAACCGATGTTCTTGTGTTGTTAGTGTTCGCGGTAGAAATACGGATTATTAATTGTTTAAGTTACCCAATAAAATTTTAGAGAAAACTGTTATTTCAGTCTTTTTTTCGAACTTTTGTGTTAGTGGTTCAAATGTCAAAAATCCCTTTATTAGGAAAATGGCAAATTTCTTTATTAATGCAAAGGTGACTTGGTTTATCGTTACTGTGACAAACGAAAACACTTTATTTGATGAATCCTTAAAGAAAATTTTAATTAATATCAATCAGGAGAAAAGTTATTGCAAAAATATATGTTGATCCCTAGACACTTTTGATGTGTGTATTTGTATACAAATGATTTTTTGAGAGAGAGAAAGAAAGAAATAAATGATTGACCGATAACATTGAAAAATAGAAATAAAAGCATAAATAAAAATATAGAATAAGGTCAACTAAGTCCCTGCGTCCCTGCCTTAGCACAATGCCACAACGACACCAAGGCCGCGGCGACGCTGATATTCTGGTAGGGCCTAAGGTTGACGTGACGTTGACGGTTAAAAATACCACAAAGAAATAAAAAAATAAAAACTTAAAAGACTGAGTATTTTTTTCCTTTGCCTTAACATAAACAAAAAAAATAATAAAAAAAAAGTCTAACTTAATCTAACAATAAAAAACTTTAATAACTTTAAATCTAAAGAAAATATAACTAGCAAAAATTCCTATAATGCGAATAGTCCAGTCGGAATAGCCATAATTTGGACCGACTTCTATTCTAAGACACCAGCGCTTAGCCAATTTTTTCCTAGGTAGTATAGACCCCCACGAATATGCCCTCCATTTGTCCCCGCTAGAACCCGTGTTTTGTAGCCAGGAAAATTGTTTAAACAAAGAAAAACCGGTTTTTTTGAGTTTGTTTGCTTGTAAACGGGGATTTTGAAAATTTTTTTGAATCAAAGTTGTTCATTAGCTTGCCCTCTACGAAATCAGTTCTATGAAAAAATAACGTGAGATTGTTAGTTTAGCAGTAAATTGCAATTATGTCGGTTTTACGTTTGCAACAATTCAACATGTTATAATAAACATTTTGATTTCTAAAGTAGTTTATCATGTGGGTAACGCCACTCCCAAGAGAGTCATGTAAAATTTATCGATGTAAAGTTTGCGACACACGCAAACTTTAGCAACAATTCTCAATCTCCGAAAAAAAAGTACTTGCCTGTCCCGTCTTTCCCTGAAGGCGCACAGCGGGAAAAAAATTCAGGTGATTCGATTCACCAAGAATTTTGAGGAATCGATCGAGTAGAAAAAAATCGTTAGTAAAAATGTTCGTTTTTGGACGATTTAAGTTTTTTTTTAAAAATTGACGTAGAATATTTTTTTTTAAACTAATGTATTTTTCTCTCCTCGACTCGAATATACTATTCTGAATATATATATATATATATAATATAATATATATATATAAGATATATATATATATATATATATATATATATATATATATAATACTAATATACCCTGAGAATTCCGATTATGAACCGGAAGAAAAAAGGACGAAATTAATTTAATTAGAAATATAGAATACAACGCAGTCTTGTAATCGAATTTTAGTTAATAGTTTTGTAAATAATTTCTGTACATAAATAAACTGAATTTTTTAAATTTTCAATCGTATATTCGAGTTGAGGAGAGAAAAATACATTAGTTTAAAAAAAAAAATTCTACGTCAATTTTTAAAAAAAATTTAAATCGTCCAAAAACGAACATTATTACTAACGATTTTTTTCTACTCGATCGATTCCTCAAAATTCTTGGTGAATCGAATCACCTGAATTTTTTTCCCCGCTGTGCGCCTTCTGGGAAACACGGGACAGGCAAGTACTTTTTTTTCGGAGATTGAGAATTGTTGCTAAAGTTTGCGACACAGGTCGATAAATTTTACATGACTCTCTTGGGAGTGGCGTTACCCACATGATAAATTACTTTAGAAATCAAAATGTTTATTATAACATGTTGAATTGTTGCAAACGTAAAACCGACATAATTGCAATTTACTGCTAAACTAACAATCTCACGTTATTTTTTCATAGAACTGATTTTGTAGAGGGCAAGCTAATGAACAACTTTGATTCAAAAAAATTTTCAAAATCCCCGTTTACAAGCAAAAAAACTCAAAAAAACCGGTTTTTCTTTGTTTAAACAATTTTCCTGGCTACAAAACACGGGTTCTAGCGGGGACACATGGAGGGCATATTCGTGGGGGTCTATACAATCTAGGAAAAAATTGGCTAAGCGCTGGTGTCATAGAATAGGTCTCATGTTTATTCCGACTGGACTAGAAGAGATGGCGCTGCATTGCAACTTAAGAATGCTAGAAGAATTTCGACGCGGTCCGTGAGCGTGCCCGCGTGGAATTTTTTCTAGTTATATTTTCTTTAGATTTAAACATGAAGTAGTTACATGCTTTAAAAATAATAAAAATTGTAACTTTTTCAAATCGGATCAGTAATTCCTGAGCTAAGGGCGTTCAACCAAACAAACGAACTCTGCAGCTTTATATTATTAAGTATGGATCATCATCAGCCTATTAATGTCCCCACTGCTGGGGCACAGGCCTTCCCTATGGATGGAATAGGGAGATTGGGCCATGACCCACCACGCGGGCCCAGTGCGGATTGGTGGGTGCTAACGACTGCAAATGCAGCCGGGACCAACGGCTTAACGTGCCGATCGAGATAGTAAATTTTTGGTCACCCATCCAATGACCGACCACTGCGAAAGTTGCTTAACTTCAACGATCGCAGCCGAACGCGCTAGCCACCTGCGCCATCGAGCTCCTCTAAGTAAGTATACATAAATGCAATTAGTATTAACAAAAGTTACAAAAACAATTTCACGTCTCGAACCCATCCTCTTCTAAGTTCTACCGCTCTGTTTGTAAAAGTTACCGCGCGCATGCCACCGGAACTATCCAACTAACTTGAGATTTCAAGTGTCAAACTGTGTTATACAGTTTCAGCGCAACCTATCTGGACACTGTCCTGTGTCACAGATATATACTAGACATCCGGTTCACAATTAACAAAGTATCTGTGCAAGATCGGGTTTTCAGAAAGTTAGCGTACCTTAAGATGGAAAGTTTGAGTCTGAGTGGAGTCAGATGAAATTGATAAGTTTTCGATACCCCTTTCTATACAGTGAAATAAATATATTTTAATTTAAAAAAAAAACGCGTTATGAAAATAGTTAAACGTTACATAAATATTGTTAACACGACGCAGGAAATTTATACTATATACCTTTTTTTTTTGTCGCAGTGGAAACCCATTTACGCGTTCAACCCGCCGGCTGACGACCGACGAGGATATGCGAGACTCCCCCGTCGGGGTCCTCTCCCGGCAAATACCGCAGAGGGTCCCCAACAGAGACTACCCGCTAAAACCACTGCGTGCATGAGGCCTGGGGACGGAACGAGCCAGTTCTCCAGGCCACCACCCCCATTTGTGGGGGGCTGGTAAGGCCCCTAGGTGCAACTAGTCGATCCCCCAGACAAGCGGGTCCGTGCAATGCGCAGACGGGCTGTCAAACCGCCTACTGTGCGATCCTGACCCCCCTTCTCATCTACTCACTGAAGAGACCCGCCTAGGCTTACACCGCGCAGGATGCGGTCATCGGAGAAGGGACTTCTCAGCAGTACCTGTACGACGCCCAGCACGGTGCGCATCCCCGTCCACCCACCTTCCCGCCTAATTATACTATATACCTGCCTCAAGATGAAAATTTAAGGTACGTGTCGTACATCTATACTAATAGAATATTATAACACTGAAGAGTTTTTTTTAAGCATTTAACTGCTAGATGTTTAAATCTAAAGAAAAGTTTTACCAGGACCCAGGACCAGGCAGCGGACGGGACTCGAACCGCACCCTTCGCAATCCGGGCGAATGCACTGACCAATTATGCTACCACGGCCCTTATGGCCGCATCGAAATTTTCCTAGCCTTAAGCTGCAAGGCAGCGCCATCTCTTCGCATTGTAGGTAACCCTCAATGTCAAATGAATACTTTTTCAAGTATTAAACATTGCTGCTGCCTTGCAGCTTAAGGGTCGGAAAATTTCGACGCGGCCATAAGGGCCGTGGTGGCATAATTAGTCACTGAAGAGTTTGTTTGTTGTCTGCGAGTTACTACAGATCCGATTTAAAAAAAAATATTTAGATAGTCCATTTATCTATGAAAGCGATAGGTTGTATAACATCATGGTATGACCAATAGAAACGGAGTTTTTATGAAAAATGCTGTAAAAGCGGGCAAAAAAAATGCGTTTGAGAGCCCCGTTGCGTGCGTTGTGTAAACGGTTAAAGTTATACAAAAATCATCTATAACGGAATTGTTTCCCTTAGTTCTATTAAAAAGTCCGTGCAAAATGTTCAACTCACTATAACCATTTCCCTCAAATGAAACCGCTGGGGACCTCTATTTCATAATAAGAAGATTATCAAAATTCAACATTGATTAAAAATTTACCTAAACACATTAATCCCCAAGAAAACTCACCGCATTACTACGATTAGTTTCAAACAGTAGGCAAGCGAATCGCCATTTTGCGCAATCTAATAAACATCGAACGAATATCAAGAGCTGTTACGGTGCATTTGTACGATCAGATAGCGACGACGGCGGCGGCAGGCGGCCCCTGCATACATTCCGGGGATCGGCCTGCCGTGACCCCACACACTCGCTGCAGCTTTGTGGCAACTTCGGCTTTGTCGGTCTTTCCGCGGTTAGACTAACGAACAAATGCAAAGTTTGCTCATGTTGGGTAACGCTCACGGGTAACAAATGAACAACGCGGCCAAGATAAACTCTAGTGCACGAGAATTTCGAAGCAAAAATAGATCTTAAAAACTATTGTTCCAAAATATATTAAAAATAAATATAAAGAAAATTATGGTGAGTTGTTTAACCATTGTAAAGTGTTGAGTGTATATGATAAAGTCAAATTTTGTGTTTTAACAGAATATAACAGTGTTCATAATCTACAGACTCACCATCGTCCAGAATACTTGCGTAACCTTAATTATAAAAAATATCTCCTACCGAAAACCAACAATGTATATGGTTCGAGAACACTAAAATATGTTATTCCTAAATTTCTAAATGAAATGCCCCCCAGTATTCAAGAATTGTATATGAAAGATAATTGTAAACATAAATTTAAAAAATATTTGTTAGAGCGAATCGCTGTAGACAGATAAACCCATGTTTAAGGGTTTTTTAGATACAGCCATTGTATATCAAAAATGTAATTGATTTGATTGAATAAATGAATAAAAAAAAAGACTTCTATTATTTTCCATAATATAAAAATTGGTCTACATCTGTTTGCTGAAATACATAAAATTTCACTATATAAATAACTTTTCCCTCTGACTGGTTAGCACCCAGTATAATTAATATTAGCAAAGCAAGTTGGTAGGTACTATGCAAATATGTTATTAGCTTTTGTTATATTAATTCTATAACTGTGTGTTATTCGTTGTTCTGAATGTGGAATAGATGAGCGAATTGAATCCTACACGAGTTTATAGTTTGTTTTATTATATTATTCTGAACGTCATTAAAAATAATTATAGCTATTAACGGGATTGTTACCATGTACCTTGTTTTTTATGAGTCTCCGATATTTCGGCACTGTTGCAACAATCCCCTTAATAGCTGTAATGTTAGTGACCATGAAAGTTTAAAACAATATGTCATTAGAAACAAGTTATGAAAAATATTTACACAGCCAACTGTTACATTTTCATATTCCAAAGAGTTTTGTGATGCTTACAAATGAGATATTAATTTAATTCTAATCTATTCATTTATGCATTCTCTCTCTTTTTCACCTTACCGTCCAGCATTTCCAAAAAACTTTATTTTCTATCACAATACTTTCGCAGAAAATTAAAGTTATCCGTCTTTAAATATACTTTTGCCAAATGACATTAAGGCTCACTTTTACCAAAGTTATTAATTATAAAAGCTACTCATGTTTAAACCCCATTTTATCTCTTTTTGGTTTTAAATAATTGACAATGATGAAATCAGAAATCAGAAATCAATATATCTTTATTCAAATTGGATGTATAGTACAACACTTTTGAAGCGTGGAAACATTTTTTTTCCCTACTTATTTTTTAGCTGCGGAGAAAAACGAGCGAAAAAAACTCCACAACATTAAAAGCATAATGTAACATTTACAAATAAATCATTATGTTGTTACAACGTCAATACAATCATGATTTATTTAATATAGAAATCCTGTTGGAATAATTGGACCAGTTCAAACCCAAGCATTTTTGTCTGTAATATAATCAGATACTTTGTAATAAGCTTTTTTAATAAGTGCTTTTTTTATACTATCTTTGAATTTATTTATGCTCAACTCTTGGATATTGCTTGAGACTTTATTGTATAAGCGAACACAAGGACCTTTAAATGAATTATTGATTTTGTGAAGCCTAGTAGCAGTTAAAGTTAGTTTGTTTTTGTTTCTTGTATTAAGTGTGTGAACATCACTGTTTTTAAGAAACAAATTAATATTTTTTCTTACAAATAATAAATTTTCGTAAATGATGCGACCGTCATTATACCAAATTCTTTAAACCTATCTCTTAAGGAATCCTTAACTTTAAGATTATAAATTGATCGAATAGCTCTCTTCTGCAGCACAAAAATAGTTTGAATGTCGGCGGCGTTTCCCCACAATAAAATTTCGTACGACATTACACTATGGAAATAACTAAAGTACACTAATCTGGCCGTATCTACATCCGTTAACTGGCGTATCTTCATTACGGCATATGCTGCAGAGCTAAGTCTATTTGACAATTTATCAATATGTGGGCCCCATTGAAGCTTCGAATCTAAAGTAATCTCTAAGAATACTGTGGTGTCTACAAGACCCATATTCCTATCCTTTACATTCACACTGGTTTTTACCTGTTTTACATTAGGTAATACAAATTTCATACATTTCGTTTTTTCTTCATTTAGTAATAAATTATTAAAATTAAACCAGTGGACTACCTTAGAGATACAACTGTTCACGTCGTCAATAATTGTTTCCTTACGTTTGAGTTTAAATAAAAGTGATGTATCATCCGCGAACAATACTATCTCATGCTTATCTCTAACATAGTAAGGCAAGTCATTAATAGTTCTCCCAGGCGTCAAAAATTTGTTGTATAAGTTCAACACCGGCATCGGTTGTTGAACGACCCTGTGTAAAACCAAATTGTTTACAGTAAAGTATATTATATTTATTAAAATGTGATTGCATTTGATCTAACATGATTTTTTCGAAAATTTTACTAAACGTGGGTAGCACAGAAATTGGTCTAAAGTTTGTGGGGTCTGATGTACTTCCCGTTTTATGCAAAGGAGTTATTTTACTGTATTTCATGAGGTCAGGAAAAACACCACAGTCAAGACAATCATTAAATATGCAAGCTAGAATAGGAGCTATTGTCTCAATTACTGATTTAGAAACATCAACGGAATTGCCCGCCGCGTATCTGTGGTTTTCTTTTTATTTAATTGGTGAAACGTTTTAATTACATCTTTAAAGTCAACATGTTTAAAATGAAAATGACTAGTACAAGGTTTCACGTTTTCTCTTAAGATTGATTCGGCAGCAATGGGGGAAGAGTTCAAAGATTTAGTAGTTGAAACTGGAATATCAGTAAAGAAATTTTCGAAAGCTGTAGCAACTTCATAATCTGAAGTAACCCTTTTATTATTAATATTTAAGTTATAATTATTATTGCGAGTTTTGGATTTTCCAGTTTCATCGTTTATAATTTTCCATGTCGTTTTGATCCTGTAATTACTGTTCTTAATCTTTGAACTTAAGTAATTTGATTTTGCTAAGCGGCATACTTTTTTAAACAATTTAGAATAGTTACGAACATGCTCTTTAAATTTTTCACTATTGTTACAGTTTCTTTCATTATAAAGTTCATAAAATGTCCTTCTACTTTTATGAATTCCAGGCGTAGCCCACTTAGTAAAAGTTACCGCATCATTAACACATATTTTTTTGGGTACAAAAACATTATTAAATTCTGTGCAGTATATATTAAAAAAATCATTATATAAATAATTTGGATTGTCTTTATATTTTAGATAAACCATTTTTCTATCTAATTGAGTTTTAAAACGTTCCACACGATTAGCAGATTTTGGTACAACAGTGATGTGTTTTTTTGTCACCTGCTTGAGCTGATATGGAAATATAATCAACTGGCCACAATGATCACTATCTAGTTTATTAATATTTTTTTTTCTGTGGTATGATATCCGTATATATATTATCAATACAAGTGGCCGAAGTGGCTGCTATTCTAGTAGGCTCAATGAATAAGTTTTTGAGATCGTATGATTGTTTTTTTTTTATTTTAGTACTCGAACTAGATTTTTCTAATAAATATAAAAATCAATATTGAAGTCACCACAGATAATCAACCGTTTGCCTGTAGTGTAAGTTTTCTTAAGAGCTTCATCCATGATAGCTTCAAAACAATCATACAATGCTGATGGAGGTCTGTCAATACAACAAGCCGGTCCAGTTCCACACACAGGCAATTTCTATTGTTCGCGCAACCGAGAGGCTCACAATATCTCTTCGTTCCTTAAATTTTAATTTTTTATTCAATAATATTAAAGAGCCACCGCGAATTGCATTTTATCGATTGAAGAAACTACCAACCTGAATATATTTAATTTTAATAACCTACGATTATTAAAATTAAATATATTCTGACAACTTTTAAGCCAGTGTTCTGTAATACAAAAAATATGTATATTATTACAATTCATGAATAATTCAATTTCTAAGTCCTTACCCATCATTCTTTGAATATTAAGATGCACCAGGTTGATAAAACTTACATTTTTTGCAATGTTTTTGGATGGGTTTTTTTTATCTGTATTAACAAAACAATTATTTTTATTTACATTATTATTTAATGTGCAAGAAGAATTATCTTTTGTCTGATTGGTTAATTTAAATATTTATTATGATTTTGGGTGGTTTCAGTAGAATAATTACTGTTTGTCATGTCAATAGAATATTGCTCAATAGGAGCAAGTTGTTTAGCCAAATTCTTGGCTGACATAAAAAGAAATATAATAGCGACTTAGCTACCTGTCTTTTATTAAAATTGGAAAGATAATATTTATCTTTCGTCAAATAAAAATTTCTAACATAATTGTTAGAGTCAATCAAATGATATTTATTGCTTTTACAAATTGTATACAAAAGCATATTTAATTTGTATCTTAACAAATTTTCCTCCTTTGACAGACTGTTGCAGTAAGGCAATGTGAATAATACAATTTTTCCACGTTTAATGCATTTAAATCTGTCACATATTTTATTAATAACTTTTTATTGAAATTGCCTCTATTTCCTATAAAAACAACAAGGTGTTGCATTAACTGTAGCTATGCTTACTTGCCTTTTCTAAAATATCATTATAAGAGGTACCAGGCATACAGTAATTTGTTATTGAATGTCCCATTTTAGATAAAAGAGGGCCCATATTCTTCCCAATTTCATCACAAAACATTATAATATTGTTATTTTTATTACCTAAAGATGCATTTCTTGAGTGAGTTACTTTCACTGGCGTCAAGTATGTACCAATTAGCTGATGTTGGGAATCAACAGATATAGACTTTTGTTGTAAAGTGGAGGAGTCACAATTGAGCGATGATTGAGTTCCCAACTGTTTGCAATCACAAGTGTGATTGTTAGTTAATGAATGAAATCTTTCACTATTGTAATTACATAAATCAATTAACTCATTCATGGCCTGCATGTGTTCCTTCATTTCACATTGTGCTAATTCATATTTTTTGGTTACACTTGAGAGACAATCTTGCAGTTTATCTATTTTACTTTGTAAAATTTGAGTATCTGTTTCATAATTTAAACAAATGTTATTATATTTTGCAGAATAAATGTCCAATTTATCAATAATCTGTAATCTCTCCCTGTTTAATTTAACATTTTTATAAAGAATTTTTGTTTTTTAATTAACTTTTGAGTTTTTTTAATATATCTATTAATCTTTACATATTTCTTTAATTTGTTTCTATTACATCCAACAACCCCCAATTTGTTATTTCTACTGTCATTAGATGTTAGATCTATTGTTACAATTGGTTGGTTATTGGTTGCAGCAGAAACCATCTCTGGAGCACTGACTACTAACTCATCAAATAAGCTCTGATTCAACGAGGCAGTTTTATTGTGTTTTGACGTTTCTAAAAGTGATATTGTATTATTTGCTTCATGTAATTGTTTTTCCAGCATGTGAATACGCTGCAATGCTTGGTCATACTCACTTCTACATTGATCAAAGCCATCTACGATGAATTGGAGTCTGTCCCGAGCATCAATAGCATCAATGCACTGTTTGTGAAGTTCTGCCATTTCACTCTTTAAGTTTTGATTTTTATCTAAAATGTCTATTAATTCCCTCTCACTGTCATTGCGTTCCTTGTTTAGTTGGTTACATAAATCCTTAGAAGCTTTGAGTTCTCTCAAAGTCAGTTGAAGTTTAGACTCTTCTTGAAGAGACAAAGCCTTACGAGTCATCATTTTTATATAAGATTAATATTATCTTAGTTGAAATTGAATTAATGTATGTATTTAAATACAACAGGACTTATTTAACCAACAATAGCAAAGATATGTAGGTATTTTATAAAAAAAATATTACCAAAGTTTTTGACTATTTTATGTTTTACACACTTTACTAATATAGAATAAAGTAATAGTCAAGGTATATTAGAATCTAACTTGCAAAAATAACTTACTGAAATTAAGAAAATATCTTGAAAACAGATGATAATGATTCACAATAAAGCCGGTAACTGTCACAGGGGTAATTTTTACGTAATTTCACTCACTTTACAATCGTTTTATATATTAGCACTTAGTTTTTAATTATTATTTAATGATATTATTGGTTTTAGAGTACAATTTCTTTAGATTTATAATTTTTATTGAATAAAAATAAAGAGACAATTCAAAATCAGCTGTTGTGCCAGTGTTGCCAGAGGAGGAAAAAAAATGAAATGATGAATGAAGCTGAAATGATGTGTAAAACACGATGAAGCCTTAATTCGAACTTTCCTTTAAGCGAGTTACAAAGAAGGTACCTAATTAATGCTGAATACGATAAGAGTGACAATCACTGAACTACCCAGTCAGGTCATAACGTGATAAATAGTAAAATAATTCAGTTAAAATTTTACAACTTCCAGTCACGCAATACGATTCTCATATTTTAATAACCATTATAGGTCCCACTGCATCCATTACACGTTAACGAGCGAACAGAGTTAGTAAAAGCTTGTACGGAATGTGATAGAGGTATGTCGTAACCAGGTAATTAATACAGTCATTTTCGTAATGGTTAAAGTTCAAATTCTACTGAAGGTTCTTTTCTATGTCAACTAATTAGTTTTATAATTCGAAAGATATCTGCTAGGGTAGCTTGGGAGACTGTTGAATCATAAGGGGTTTTCTTAATATTTGTGAAATGTCCTTACGCATACTTTAACCCTTTTTTTTTATAACGCAGTTAAAAAATGCTATTTACTTTAAGAGGCACACCGCCGAACGGACCTCACACCTGGCTCCCGCAAGTCTTACGGACCCCCCCAGTGGCTGTCCACCGATGACCTCGCAACTCTTACGGGCGCTTTACGGCATAATATCCGCTAAAAAAAGTCCTGCGAATACCCTCTAAGCTGCTTAGCGCGAAGCCGCGGGATCCCCGTTTAGGGATTCTTCCGCGTCTACGCATACTTTAACCCTGACAGCCTAGAGAAGCAGATAGTGGTTGGCCAGGTCGACGGGAGTAGATCACGCAGTCGGTCAACCAGTAAAGTCGATCACGGACCTGTCAATAACCAAGGCTATAAAGACTGCCATGGACAGGAATACGTGGAGAAGCATAGTACATCAGGTGTTCAACATTCCAAGTCAGACACGATCTTCAGCAATGAAGATAGTGACTAAGAAGAAGATTCTTTAGCTTTTTTTATAAAAGGGCCTTTTCTTAATATTTGGGAAATGTCCTTACGCATACTTTAACCCTGACAGCCTAGAGAAGCAGATAGTGGTTGGCCAGGTCGACGGGAGTAGATCACGCAGTCGGTCAACCAGTAAAGTCGATCACGGACCTGTCAATAACCAAGGCTATAAAGACTGCCCAGGACAGGAATACGTGGAGAAGCATAGTACATCAGGTGGTCAACATTTCAAGTTAGACACGACCTTCAGCAATGAAGATAGCGACTAAGAAGAAGATACTTTAGCTTTTTTTATATAAGGGCCTTTTCTTAATATTTGGGAAATTTCCTTACGCATACTTTAACCCTGACAGCCTAGAGAAGCAGACAGTGGTTGGCCAGGTCAACGGGAATAGATCACGCGGTCGGTCAACCAGTAAAGTCGATCATGGACCTGTCAATAACCAAGGCTATAAAGACTGTCCAGGACAGGAATACGTGGAGAAGCATAGTACATCAGGTGGTCAACATTTCAAGTTAGACACGACCTTCAGCAATGAAGATAGCGACTACGAAGAAGATACTTTAGCTTTTTTTATATAAGGGCTTTTTCTTAATATTTGGGAAATGTCCTTACGCATATTTTAACCCTGACAGCCTAGAGAAGCTAATAGTGGTTGGCCAGGTCGACGGGAGTAGATCACGCAGTCGGTCAACCAGTAAAGTCGATCACGGACCTGTCAATAACCAAGGCTATAAAGACTGCCGTGGACAGGAATACGTGGAGAAGCATAGTACATCAGGTGGTCAACATTTCAAGTCAGACACGATCTTCAGCAATGAAGATAGCGACTAAGAAGAAGATACTTTAGCCACCGCGGTACACGTATAAAAAAAAATGATGTGGTGTCGTGGGACACCAGGTAGGAACGAAGTTCCTTCGGCTAATGTAGAATCGACACAAATTGCAAACTCGCTTGTGTATGCGACTGTCGCGCCTGCGCACGTCTCATTTAACGGTTTTATTCCACGCACATTTTTCCACGGATTTTTTCTTACGGTTTTACTATCACATTTTGTTCAGTTCGGTCGCGCAGCAAAATCCCTATCCCCTCCAAGCCTGCCGTAAGGAATTTCGCGCCTGCGCACGTCTCATTTAACGGTTTTATTCCACGCACTTTTTTCCACGGATTTTTTCTTACGGTTTTACTATCACATTTTTTTCAGTTCGGTCGCGCAGCAAAATCCCTATCCCCTCCAAGCCTGCCGTAAGGAACTTCGTTCCAAAAGGTTGCTTTTTTTGTTCCTCGTTGGCTAAAATGCGGAGGTCCCTACAATGCGGGCTGGGAGTGCGGGTGTTGTCGTGGAGCCCGTGTTTCAGACCTTGCGGTTGAGTGGTCATATTGTCCATGACTGGACCGAACCTCATGAAAATGCCCCGAAGTAATTAGAACGTCAGCATCCAAAGAGCTTCGCCAATGCGAATAAGTAATTATTCTACAAGTGCGTAGTTGTACCTTTTAACAATTATAATTATAATAATAATAATATTCCTCACATACAAAAGGACATAGGTACAAAGAATACATTTAACAATAATATGGGCAAAGGCGGTCTTATCGCTACAAGCGATCTCTTCCAGACAACCTCCGCGGTATAGGTAAGCTAATCGGAAAAGAAGATGTAGTAAGCCAGCAGAGTGGATGAGAAATGTAAATATGTAATTAATATAATATACGTACATATAAGTAATTGTCTATCATACACTTACATATACATTACATATACATATACACATACATATATTATATATATATATATATATATATATATATACATACATACCACATATAAATATATATAATTGAACATAAATATATATCTACATAATAACAACATATGTAATGTTAAAGTAGACTAAGTTCGAAGCAGAAGGATAATTATAATTAAAGTTCTTGAAATAAAGTTTGTGATTCATCTGAAATTGTTAACTTTATAAGTTGAAATGAAAATCTTAACTAACATAAATTAAACGCCACATAAATGACAAGAGAATTACTTTGGAATAACTTTTTCGATAGATTGTGTTTCATGTTGTGTTGTGAAATTTTATGATAAATCTTTCAGACAATCCAAATATCACACTAGTTTTTGTGTAGTAAAATCACAACACTTTAATTTTTGTTTTTGTTTATTTTTAAGCATTTAACTGCTAGATGTTTAAATCTAAAGAAAAGTTTACTAGAAAAAATCCACGCGGGCCAGGCAGCGGACGGGACTCGAACCCGCACCCTTCGCAATCCGGGTGAATGCACTGACCATTATGCTACCACGGCCCTATTCGCCGCGTCGAAATTTTCCTAGCCTTAAGCTGCAAGGCAGCGCCATCTCTTCGCATTGTAGGTAACCCACAATGTCAAATGAATACTTTTTCAAGTATTAAACATTTGAAAGAAGAAATAGCAATTATAGTTATGTTTTTATTTATTTTTAAGCATTTAACTGCTAGATGTTTAAATCTAAAGAAAAGTTTACTAGAAAAAAATCCACGCGGACCAGGCAGCGGCCGGGACTCGAACTCGCACCCTTCGCAATCCGGGCGAATGCACTGACCATTATGCTACCACGGCACTATTCGCCGCGTCGAAATTTTCCTAGCCTTAAGCTGCAAGGCAGCGCCATCTCTTTAATTTTTTCATTATTTTAATTATACTCGTGTTGTAACAGAGCGGAACCACCCAAAACAAAAACATATTTTTTTTTACTTCAAATTGTAGCATAAAGTAATTATTGTGGAAAAGTTCCACACACATCACACAAGCTTTTGAAGACATTTATTTTTATATTTAATAGCGCAAATTAACGAATTTGATTAGAGGTTAAAGCATATGTGATGTTAAAAACCTAAAGAAATACTAGAAGAGTAATTTGTACTCATTCACCTATCAAGTTAACAACTTATATCATCCAAGAAAGCTTTTCCGACAGTAAAAAGCTTACGACATGTAAAAAGAAAAATATTTTACTTACTTTCCCTACGTTCGTCTATGAAAAATTTTACGATGACGAATTTACCCTTATTATTTTTTATCTTTTATTAGGGTCGCTATTTTAGCGACATCCGAGTGTATCGCGCTGTAGTTGCTAAACCTGACCTAGTTTCATTGCTCTGGCTTACTTTCTTTTTGGTGTGAAATCCTACATATATTTTACATCTACCTATCATGTTAAGCTCTTGAAAGAAAGAAAGAAAGAAAACATTTTATTGGCCCTTACAGCATGAAATAAGTGAATCAAAAGGGTACATGAAATAAAACATAGACAATAAGAAAAAGAAAGAGAACTAAATACTAGGTCGTAGTGCGTGCCGTGCGAGGCCAACAGGTCGCTGGCTCAGCTATGCTCTGTGGCAGTCGCCTTCGCGATACCACAGTAGCGCTGATTTTCAGCGTCTTATGGTAAGGGTGATTTGCGAAAGACGGAACAAGCAAAACAATCACTTATATAACTAATTCTAGACAAATAATTCTATTTATACTTATAACTACTACACTATACTATAACGCCGGCCCTCCACACAGCCACCCGTAAACCGAACCGAGCTGTTGCTAACGAAATTCGGACTGGGTGTACTCTTAGTGGAGTTTATTCATCTGAGTATGTCGCGTAGCAGCATAAGGTCTCTCAGTAGCAGAGGGTTCTGGCACGGGTTACTTTTTAAATGAGGTGTAGCAAATTACTCCATACCATCTGATGTTAACTGTAAATAGAGTAGAGACATAATGAAAGCTAATGCAGCAAAAACAACAAACACATTGCTGTAACCACTCTAACCATGTCGGTCTGATTATACTAATCTGAACCTCCGTCCTCTGTTCAGAGCCTATCTGGAGGAGGAAGAGAGGAGCCCTCACATCCTGGTTCACAATAGAGGCATTGCTATACAACGAACTACACATCTGAGCAGTCTGCATGCTGGGATGGCATAACTGAGGCCACCCCTTGCAAAATAGGCACAATGCTTTCTTCTTATCAATTTGGATCGTTTGCTCAACAGCGGTATTCGCTTCGTCTTTGGGTTACGTAAATACGACCACTTCTCTTCTTTTAGAAAACAACTTAACTGGTTTCCTATTAGTGACCGAAGAAACCTCAGTTAACTTTGCATGCTTTTCAACCTTTTATACGATCCACGTGCTCTAGAGTACCTGATATCTAGATTTCAATTTCTGGGCACTTCCAACCATCGTGTTCTTCGCTCATGCAGAAATCTATTCTACAAATCCCCACTCATCACTCTGGCTTTGGATCCAAATCTTTCACTGTTACTGCCATACGCCTGTGGAATGCTCTACCACTCAACATGAGCTCTAACAATAAGATGGAGTTCTAAAAACTAGTGCGAGAACACTTCCTGAACTACGCAATCTCTTCTTCTTTGTTATTTTTATAGTTTGTATCTATTTATATATTATATTTACTGTATTTTATGTATGTATATATTTTATTTATGTATTTAAGGTTGAGTGGTAGAGAATGCCTATGGCATTAAGTCCGCCGTTTGCATATGTATGGCAATGAAGATTAAAGAAATTAAAAAATGCTTCGAATTGAGGAGGAGACCAGCCAGCCAGAAAAAGAGGAAGAATCACGACGCCAAGGAGACATGACATGATATGACAATAATTGTATGCACAATAGATGCATCGTCTAACTTTAAGGTGGAAGTTTCCCAGGCCAAACTTAAGTGCACCAAAACGGCCGCGGAGTATTCTTGTTCACATGGCACCAGGTACAGGAGTCTTTTATAGTTTTTACTGGGTAGTATCGAATATCGAACTTTTGTGCTGGGTGTAATGGGTAGAGAGGAATCCTAGACCTCCTCGCTACACGCTCACGATGGCGAAGAAAGGGGTCAAGCCTTTTCCAGGAATGAATAAAGAATAGGCCAAGCGTGAATGAGAGCTGGATCTTTTAGCGGCTAATAGTTACGAGGCACCAGGTGCAGGAGTATTTTATAGTTATTATTGGGTAGTATCGAATATCGAGCTTTTGTGCTAGGTGTAATGGGTAGAGATGAGTCTTAGACATCCTCACTCAACGCTCTCGATGGCGAAGGAAGGGGTCAAGCCTTTTCCAGGAATGAATAAAGAATAGGCCAAGCGTGAATGAGAGCTGGATCTTTTAGCGGCTAATAGTTACTGTTCTAGAATGATCATACATTCATAAAGATAATATGCTACTGATGACGGAAACCTTTTGATAATTATAACCGAAACGCCGCGGCTCGGTCATAAACTCGGCTAAGCCGACGGTGCTCTACTTTATTGTACATTTTCGTACATTTCGCTGCAAAGTGACTAGAAACGCTGAAAGCCGCGCGTTCATTTGCATAAAACGGTACAACATAATGCCGCTTTTAGCTCGCCGGTAAGGTTGTGAGCCGGATGATGGCGGGGAGCGGAGCTGATAGGTTATTTATTATATTATAACTAGCGGCCCGCCCTCGCTTCGCTTCGGTGTAGAGCTGAATGTAGACTACAGTTTTTGTTCTCAGGCTTGTATTATATACAATGACATTCATCTTTGATTTTTCTTATACCTGCATGCAAAGTCTCAGCTCGATCGGTTTAAAATTGTCAAAGTTTCATACATACTTTCATTCCCTTTTTTTCCCCTTGGGGATAGAATTGATCAAAATCCTTTCTTAGCGGATGCCTACGTCATAACATCTACTTGCATGCCAAATTTCAACCCGATCCGTCCAGTGGTTTGGGCTGTGCGTTGATAGATCACTATGTCAGTCAGTCACCTTTGAGTTTTATATATATAGATAGATGACAATCAAGCCCATTGCTAGTTTGGTGTTCTTCATGATAACTAATGAAAAGGAAGAAGCGTTCTTCTTTCTTTGATAATGCCGTTAAATTTTGTAGTAAAAAAATATTCTAATATAATAATAATATTTTATGGTCAGTGCATTCGTCCGGATAGCGAAGGGTGTGGGTTCGAGTCCCGTCTGCTGCCTAGTCCGCGTGGATTTTTTTCTAGTTATATTTTCTTTAGATTTTAACATCAAGCAGTTATATGCCTAAAAAATAAATAATATTTATAAATAATATATATATACACAAAAATCTTGCATCCTTTTTTATTATTTAAAAAAAAACAAGTAAATGTTAATATAACAAATGCTATTTATATATTCATATATATCCATATAAGTATATAGCATTTTATGGTATATTAAATAAGTTTTCTTTGAAATTATTCTTACCTACAATACCCCTGCCTCGCAGCCTAATGTCGGCTCTTTACATGGCTATTCGTATTTGCCATTTGTAAACTTGACAACGGTCTTTCCTTTTCATTCCCTATAGAATAGTGTATGATAAGAACAACCTCTACCAAATAATGTTATAATTATATAGTATACTAATGCTTGAATTGCTTCTATCCCTTAAAAACAGTATTGATAAAGCAACACTATAACAAAACATCAAAAGTTTCTAGGGATCAAGTAATTTTATTTGTTTCAACAATTCATCATCATCATCACCATCAACCCATGTCCAGCAGTGGCTGGACATAGGTCTCCCCTAATGCACGCCACTGCTCCCGATTTTGTGCTACTCTCATTCAGCCCACTCCAGCCAGCCTACGAATATCATCATCCCATCTTGTCTCAGGGTATCCTACACTACGTTTACCGAGTCGTGGTCTCCAACTCTCAACGGCCATCAGTTCTGCGGCTAATGTGATCAGCCCTTCAACAATTATGCAATCTTTTTTATTATGTCTTGTCCTCCAAATTATATATTTATAAAGGGCGCCGTCATCCCAGTTTAAAGGGCACGGCCACGTCGTCGCATGGTCCCCCTGAGGGGCAACTTAGGTCGTCGTCCCTTTGCCCTGAAAATTGCCCGTTTCCTGTTGGCTACGAAAAGGGCCGTGCTCTCTCCGTGCTGGTTTTTGTTCACGCCGGCCAGAGCTGGTAACCTCCATATCTGGGGGCCGTGCCACTACCCGCAACTGAGGTGACGCGCTCGATGCCAGACCAGCAACTTCACACGGATCAGTGTGTTAACCTAGACTTGTCTATACAGCCAAGTTAACGACGGCGTCAATTACGTAAATGCGTTGCGTTTTGATTCATAGACATATTATGACATTTACTAATTTAAACGGTGATCTCAAGGAAGCCCCGTTACTGGAATCGGGAACCTAGGATAGTTTATCCTGGTGAAAGACAGTGAGTTGGGAAGCTACGTCAAGTCCTGACATCGTCGATCCCACAGTGCCTAAAGACGAAAGTCGTCAATCAGTGCATCCTACCTGTGATGACATACGGAGCCGAGACGTGGACACTGAGGGTACGGCTGGTCCTCAGGTTCAAAGTCGCTCAGCGCGCTATGGAAAGCGCTACGCTCGGCATTTCTCTGAAGGATCGCATCAGAAATGAGGTAATCCGACAGAGAATCAGAGTTATCGACATCGGGCTTGCCATATTTGCCGAAGAACCAATAACCGTTGGGGTAGACGAGTTCTGGAGTGGAGACCGCGTCTAGGCAAACGTAGTGTAGGACGTCCTCAGGCACGATGAAGTGACGATTTGCGCAAGGTGGCTGGCAGGAGCTGGATGCGAGTAGCCCAAGATCGATCTGAGTGGCGTGCATTTGGAGAGGCCTATGTCCAGCAGTGGACAATGATAGGCTGTTGATGATGATGATGATAAAGACAGTGAGGAGACCCCGAACCCAAAGAAAGAGAACAGGGATGGACGAAGAAGGAACGGTGGCGGCGCAATTCCCGCTACCGCTGTCGCCCATCTCTCGCTATGGTCCGGTCTGCTGCCAACGGAATGCCGTATTTTGTTTGAGCTAACAATACCTTTTTTGATGCTTGAGCTGATTGATGGTAAAATACGGTAATAGGAACAAAGCTTATTGGCTACTTTATATTGGTTGGCGAACGAAAAAGTTTGCATTGCTTTTTTATGAGACAAAGGTAATGTAATAAATTCTTACGAGCGTGCATACTCATGGACCTAATAACGAGAAAGAGGTTCGTGCTGAATTCGCTGTTTCATTTCCATCTCTTGGTGATTCTTATGTAATATGAAAAAGGTGGAATTGAAGTTGTAGGAAAATATCTACTCGATGTGTTTTAACGAGGCCCTACCACCAAATATACACATTGACATGGACTAAAACAGCGTTGTTTCATAAAATGTATAGTTAAATTTGACTATAGTTTGAGAACATTTTTTGAAAAGTAAATTAATGTCTATTGCATACGTAATGAAATAAGATAGAGATACATTAAAATAAAACAAACTTAAAAACTATATAGCTTAACCTACTTACCTACATAAATAAATAATTTACAAAATGAAATATTTGACATAACATTAATCTTACCTAACTTGTGCTAGGCCATATTTTAGCCTAAGACAAGGCCTGTATTAGTTTCCCAGAATGGTGTTCTACGTTGTAAACTACTTTTTATCCCTTATTTTATGTACTAGTAAAATATGAAAGTTATATTAGGACTTAACTTACATCCTAAGTCATCCCTTGAGCTTGATAAAACGCCGTTCTCGTTATAAATAGTTAAAATTAGTCAAATTCTTAAATTAGAAGTGAAATATCAAACATCAAATAATCAAATTAAATTAGCCTTTACCAAATTTATAGTACTTCAGTCTCAAGTATATAATATTGTGTTCGGAGCACCCTTTAGCCTAGTAAATTAATACTACTATACTAGTTAGGTATTTGGCTGTTTTGTCCTCAGGAGTTTTTGAAGTTATACTTCTTTAGGCGCGTTATGAAAAAATGATGAGAGTGAAATTTTAAGATGCGCGCGCATCACTGTAACACAGAAAATTAACAGCATGAAGTTGGTCGCTAAAGCGACCAACTTCATGCTGTAACTTTTGTGTTTACAGCACATTAAGAAAATCTACCAACAAAATAGAAATAGAATCTCTATTTTGTGGGTGCTAACGACTGCATTGTGAAGGCCTATCAAAAGTATTTATTAATCTGGAACAACGGAACCAAAGCGCGATTCAGGAGACTACAGCGCCATCTCTTGACCATTGGTGTAGTAGAACCAAAAACCACATCTTTATTTTTTTTAATAAAGTAACAGTTATAGGTATTCATATTTATAATATTTATCCACATGTTTCTAGTTTGTATATTCGGAATACGTGTTTGAGTTTCATACAAGTGCAAATCACATATGTTCTAATAAATTATATTCAGTAGCGATTTTAATTGAATATTTTGATTATTTATTTATTTTTTCAAATTAAAACTGAACTTTATTGACTGTGTCCTTTTCCAGACATTTTATTAATTTATTGTAATTAATTATTTGCATGCAATTAAAAACTAATTTTAAACGATGCCAAAGAAGGATAACTTCTCACGCGCCTACATAAGTACACGCACCCATTTTTTTATTTTGGGTGAGAATCAACATTTTCGTGCGGGCATCGAGTCCCGGACGGATCTAGTAGCAAGTGCTCTCTCAGGATCGTACTTTCCCATTATTTATTTGTTTATTTTTTTTGGTGTCACCGAAACTTAGTTATATTTTGGATGCCAATCAACCTTTCGAGCGAGAATCGTGTCCCGGACGGATTCAGTGGGGAGTGCTCTCTCGGGGAGTTAATTACCTATTATTCAATCGTGAATCTCTGGAGATCGCCGAAATTGTGAACTATATGACGACCTCCGTGGACTCTGTCCTAGTAATGGAGTGCCACAAGGCACTTCAATCCATTGCGGTTAGCAACACGGTAACTCTGCAATGGATAAAAGGACACAGCAGCTCAATCGGAAATGACGCAGCAGACGAGCTGGCCAAGAGGGGAGCAGACACAAAAGTGTACGGTCCGGAACCTTTGCTGCCCATACCTCAGGCTCAAATTAAAACGTGGCTGTGTGAAATAACTCAAAAATCACACTTGATGGAGTGGAAAACAGGTGAAGGATGCCGGCAAACGAAAAACGCGGTTCCGGCGGCAAATAAAACTTTTGCCCGCACCCTTACCAGACTAAATAGGGACAAACTTCGCAGGATTATAGGATCCCTGACTGGTCATTGTCCCCTAAACAAACACCTATATACAATAGGAGTAACGGACAGCACCCTATGCAGAGGATGCATGGAGGCAGAAGAAACGCCACAGCATGTCATCATGGAATGCAGGAGTGTGGCCGACCAACGGGCACGACTTCTCCAGTCACCAGAATCGTTTCCGGAAGCTTGCAGCATTCTACCAAGGTTGTTTTCCTTCTGGACCGATTTAGGCTGGCTGGAGTAAACGGGAATGTTTTTGAGACACGCACAATGGTCCAATAATTAGGACTAAGTGCGGAAACCGCCCTGAAGAACTAACTAACTAACTAACTCCGTGGCCGAGTGGTTTGTACGCCGGGTTTTATGGCGTCGCCGACTCGAGAGGTCCCGGGTTCGAATCCCGGTTAAATATGTATTTCTATATAAATATACTTATATATGTAAAGTATGTGTATTCTATCAGTTACCCTAGCATCCCATAACACAAGCCTTATAGTGCTTACTTTGGGGCTAGGCTAATTGGTGTGAGTGTTGGAAATATTATTATTATTATTATATAGATTCAAATGTAGCTAACGTAACCTTATATATAAATAAATTTAAGCCTAGCTTTGTTATCATTAACTCGTGATTGGACTATTTAAGTTTATACACACATCACTCAAACCCAGACCAGAAGTCGTGGCGAACCTTCTCTTCTTTTATTTGTACCTATATGGGGAGAATAAACTTAGTAACATAATTTGATATGTTTAATAATTTGATTTGTTTAGTAAAAAAAATCAAAAGGTGATTTAAATACCTGCCCCACTAGCATGACCACCGAAACGGGATATGATAAAGCGATAAATCGTCATTAACTGTCAGACTGCAGTGGAGTTTGACAGTAGTCTGACAGTTAATTTCGATATTATCGCTATATCATATCCCGTTTCGGTGGTCATGCTAGAGAGACTGGCGTTGATCGATTAAAAATCAAAACTAAATCTGAAAAGTTGTTTTCTTTAACCCCATATTTTCAAGGTTACACTGGATGAATGTCTAGATTGATTTGAAGAATTTAAGATTAATCAAGGATTCAACAATCGCTATAAATCAAATCAAAAAAGTTCCATCGTTTATTAGGATAAATACAGTCAGTTACTCGAGAACGTACGGGCTATAACTTCAAAATTAGGGGTCAGGGGTAAAGGGGGATGTCATTTTTGAGATCAGGAGACACAACTCCATCATGCATCGATGTTAACTCCTAACCCGTTATGCTCGACTCATTAGAGTGCAGCAACTGCTGCACAAGCTACAGCGTGACGTCTATGCCTGCACGTCGGTCCGATGCACATTCAGTGCACATGCAGCTTGCTAGAGCGCCGATCGTGACCTTAGCTCATACGCGAGTTGGGATACCTACTGGACGCGGTGTGGCGTCAGCTTATTCTATGTCAATGAAACCAACAAGTATACATAATAATTTTTATTTCAAAAAGGAAAACAAATAAAAAGCATCGCTATAATGAGCGAACCTAAATACCGCACAGGTGACAAAGGACATGTCATGACTATCTCAAACAGTATGAAGGTACTTGTGATAATTAAAATCTTTAGTATTAATTGGGATCTGGTAGGCCACCGAGGAATCCAATTCCTCAGGTCCCCATCAGCGATGTTCTCTTGACGACGTGGGAGTGTCGGGTCGGTATTGTGTCGGCTTTCTGTGCTCTCGTCAAACGGGATCCGGTCGGATCGGTGACCTGTAAACAGATAAATTGTAATTAATTCTGTTGGACCTCACAAGACGTTCCGATGGGTTGGCGCACGTGATAACGTTTTTGCTCCGAATAACGTTGATTTGAGTTTGTAGAAATACTCACTTCTTAGCATCTTGGGCATTTTGCAGTCTTTGGCAGTCACGATCTAGTAGCTGCGAATGGCGAAAGAAACGGACGTTGACGTCCAGGTCTTCGGTCACAGTGTTGCTCTGGACGAACGAATTCACGCCGTGGCTGTTTATGAGCTAATGCTTTCCACTAGGAATGATCGCTATTTATAATAGCCTATCGATAACAGTTTCAGGATAATGATCAGAAATATGAAACTACATTGGCGCAATTCGCGGTAATTAAATATGAAATAATCGTCAAATAAAATTAACAACAGCGTCAATTTTTATATCGATTATATTGGTTTTCCTGTAATTCTGATGTCAAAGTACTTTCCAGTTATGTATAACTGATTAAGATTTATTTAGTCGTATACTGTTTGTGTTTAAACCGGAGTAGATAGAGGTTGTACCTAATGTGGACAATAATCGAACACTATAAAGTGCATACGTTTTGACATGCTAAGTTTCATGAACCCCATCCAAGACCTTACGTGCTAACTAGATGCTTCGTGTCTCAGCCACACCACCGGGCTACCGATACGGTCAGCGCGACACAAGAGCCCACTACGGACTCTAACTTCAGAGTTAAGGCTCCAGGGTAGCGAGGGGGGGGGGGGGTGGCATTCATGCTTTTGAAGTCACGAGCCATGCTCTATCATACAAAGATGGTAACTCCTAAGCCGTTACGCTGGACCCATTAGAGTGCAGTAACTGTTGCACAAGTTGCAGCGTGACGTCTATGCCTGCACGTCAGTCCGATGCACATTCAATGCACATGCCTTAAGGCTAGCGTCAGCGTCTAAATAACAATCTACCGTACCTGAGCAAGGCTTACCTGCGCTCAGACGGTCAGACCTCTGCTAAAAATATTACTTCATCTTAAAACCTTTGTGACCTCTACTCAGCTCATAAGACGTTTTCCTTGTATGCGTATGTGTGCATGTGTTCATGTGTCGCATACGTACACGAGTGTTACGTCGGTCAAGATGACCGAACATGCGGTGAACAATCTACCGTACCTGAGCAAGGCTTACCTGCGCTCAGACGGTCAGACCTCTGCTAAAAATATTACTTCATCTTAAAACCTCTGTGACCTCTACTCAGCTCATAAGTCGTTTTCCTTGTATGCGTATGTGTGAGTGTGTTCATGTGTCGCATACGTACACGAGTGTGACGTCGGTCTTACGCGATCTCCGTATGCTGTAATGTGCAGCGATGCCCGAGACGCACCAATGTTATGTGAAGGATAAACATTATGCAACCTCTGTCGGCCGGGTCACGTTCGGGGAGTCGCTATTAGCGCGAAAAATGCTACCTATAGGTATATTATTTGCTGGTAGCGTTTGTGTTTACAGCGCAGATAGCGACTCCCTGAACGCGCCTGCAGCCTGTTAACGGACTGATGGTGACCTATCAGGTGTATACGTGAGTTGGGATACCTACTAGACGCATTGTCGCGTCAACTTATGCTATGTCAATGATACCAACAAGTATTGCACAATATAATCTTTATTTAGAAAAGTACAAAAAAAAAAAAAAGCATTACAATAAGCAAAATTATAAACCGCACGGTTTACAGATCAAACACAACCGACATCTTAAACACTGTCCAGCCTATTCATGGAGTTTAAAACTACCAGTATGTGTTCAGGTCCGGGCCACTGAGAAATCCAATTCGGGTCCCCAAGACCCGGGATTTCTTGACGACGTGGTGTTCATCTTCCGGGAGCCCGAATCGGCAGCGGGACCTCGTGGGATCGGTGAACTGTAAATTGAAAAATTGACATTAATTTCGTTGAAGCTTTTACAAAACGTTCCGGAGGGTTGGGTCACGCGCTAAACTCTTTGCTCAGAAGTTGCAACACTATAAAGAAACTTGGACGTTGATATGAGTTTGTAGAAATGATATACTCACGTCTTGCGGGCGACAGGGCAACATCGGCATAGGTTCTGGCCTCGCGTCCGCAATCAGGACCAAAGTCATCAAGACCAGCAAACTGTTCATTCTGGAGAGCATTGGGATCCACGATGGCGTAACTGTAAATGAAAAAGAAAAAAATATTAAAGTCAGACGTTAAAAAGGTCCGCCTTCCCTGAAAGGAATCCGCAGGAGTACATAAAAATGCATAAAGTAATTAAAATAAATACTGGATACTTACATAGAAAGTCGACGTTGATATCGGCGGGGGTCACGGTGTTGCTCTGGAAGGACGTGTTTACGGAGCGGCTGTCGATGAGCTTATAAAAATCAGGAGGGACCTAAGGGCGTTATATAGTGGCCCGCTGATACGAGTTTTTGTAAGTTAGGCACTGCAGTTGGATAAACTCATGACGCAATTTGAGGAAAAATAAAAAGAGAATAATCCTGAAATAAATTTAATCAATAATGGGGAAATTGCGATCGGATAATATATTTTTGCGTCATCTGTTAGAAATAATGGTGTAATTATTATTGGAATGCGCAATAACTATTTTTGTAAATTCCGCGGTCAACGCGAGTCATACATTTTTACGCCATAATTAATTTAATAACGCCATGTTGTTTGTTTGCAAACTGGAGTAGAATTTGTGCCTAAGGTAGCCAATACGTTTGCAGAGTACAAAGTTTTGACATGCTAACTTTTCCAAACTGCATACAAGCAGAAACTTGCACGCCTATCAGGTGCTCCGTGTCTACTCGGCCGCACCATTGAGCTACCGATAAGACCGTGCCGCACGTGACTATCCGAGGCTGCATCGAGATCTCGGTAACGCAATGGAATGAGGTGCGGCGACTGTGCTATCTTTGAAGAAAAAACCACGTATTTCTGCTCAGGCGTATCAACGGCGGCTTGAGCCCATCAGAGACCACGTCCGCAACATACAAAAAGTTCAGCTAGCAACGGATTGTTCAACTTTTTATAATATAGCCTGAAAGTTCTGCCATGATGGGTTTCGGAGCTGCGCATAACAACGTGGATGTGGCGATTCTTTTTAATCAACCACAAATGGCGCACACTGGCGTAAACTCCCTTAAATTCCCAATGACATAATTGTGGTAAAGCAGTAACATTAATAAATGGCGATACATACTGTTTCGTTACCGTTATCCTCATGTGGTAACAGGACTGTTACAATTACGTTATCCAGCTAAGAGGTAATAATTACACTGGAATTCACGTACCAACTAGCCCTGGTAGTTATTGTAAATCATGAGATAACGTGTTCGGTTGCCATGGTCACAGAATAAGAGACGTGACAGAGGTTTTCACCAACGTGTCACTTGCTGCCTTATTCTCGCCGTCCGAACAGGACGGTGACCCGGCCGACAGAGGTTGCATAATGTTTATCCTTCACATAACATTGGTGCGTCTCGGGCATCGCTGCACATTACAGCATACGGAGATCGCGTAAGACCGACGTCACACTCGTGTACGTATGCGACACATGAACACACACAAACATACGCATACAAGGAAAACGTCTTATGAGCTGAGTAGAGGTCACAGAGGTTTTAAGATGAAGTAATATTTTTAGCAGAGGTCTGACCGTCTGAGCGCAGGTAAGCCTTGCTCAGGTACGGTAGATTGTTCACCGCATGTTCGGTCATCTTGACCGACGTCACACTCGTGTACGTATGCGACACATGAACACATGCACACATACGCATACAAGGAAAACGTCTTATGAGCTGAGTAGAGGTCACAAAGGTTTTAAGATGAAGTAATATTTTTAGCAGAGGTCTGACCGTCTGAGCGCAGGTAAGCCTTGCTCAGGTACGGTAGATTGTTCACCGCATGTTCGGTCATCTTGACCGACGTCACACTCGTGTACGTATGCGACACATGAACACATGCACACATACGCATACAAGGAAAACGTCTTATGAGCTGAGTAGAGGTCACAAAGGTTTTAAGATGAAGTAATATTTTTAGCAGAGGTCTGACCGTCTGAGCGCAGGTAAGCCTTGCTCAGGTACGGTAGATTGTTATTTAGACGCTGACGCTAGCCTTAAGGCATGTGCATTGAATGTGCATCGGACTGACGTGCAGGCATAGACGTCACGTTGCAACTTGTGCAACAGTTACTGCACTCTAATGGGTCCAGCGTAACGGCTTAGGAGTTACCATCTTTGTATGATAGAGCATGGCTCGTGACTTCAAAGCATGAATACCACCCCCCCCCCCTCGCTACCCTGGAGCCTTAACTCTGAAGTTAGAGTCCGTAGTGGGCTCTTGTGTCGCGCTGACCGTATCGGTAGCCCGGTGGTGTGGCTGAGACACGAAGCATCTAGTTAGCACGTAAGGTCTTGGACGGGGTTCATGAAACTTAGCATGTCAAAACGTATGCACTTTGTAGTGTTCGATTATTGTCCACATTAGGTACAAACTCTATCTACTCCGGTTTAAACACAAACAGTATACGACTAAATAAAAATAATACAGGTACGGTAGATTGTTATTTAGACGCTGACGCTAGCCTTAAGGTTGACGTTACGTTACTAGGTTGCGCGCCAACGGGCTCGTTAGCTCTGCCGCGTTTATCTTCTTACCTTTCTGCAACACCTGAGAGTCTTTTGTAGAGATTCATGCCTAGACCTTATCTAGAAGCATGCCAGGAGGCTAGCGACCATCGTTTGTGGTGAAAAAATTCAACTGCATTCTGAGGCAAATGCATCCAAATGCATCGGGTTGACATCGCAATTTCGAAATTCCTACTATCACCTGATGGTGCATCTAGGAATTATGGCCCGTACGTTCTCGTGTTCCCTACTGTAGATTTAAATAAAACGAAGATTAACTTTTTAAAATCTTGCATTTTGCTGCATGCTAGCACTCGTGTTGATTCTCTTCAATAAATTACCTTGTAATAAATTTAGGTTTTAGGCACAAAAAACTTGTTAGATTTGCCTTATTCGTTCTATTGAATAGTTTTGTTGGTTTAGATTTCAAAGCTTGATGAACTTTGGATTTAAAAAAAATCGGTGGTAAGTCAGGTCTTCCAAAGAGTTTAAAATGCAATTGTATAAGTTGGTGGCTTCATCTTCGTTTGTAATAGACTTGCAACGAATGTTCGGTTACTATTCGGTATTCGGCCTATTCGGCTGCTTTTATTATATTCGGCCGAATGCCGAATAATATGTAGTTATCTATATATTATTCGGCCGAATACCGAATACTTAAATAATATATTTTGTCATAGAGAAATAATTGGTAAAATGAAAAATTCAAATTGATTGATTACGTATATATTTATATTTACTTTTCTGTTATATAATCATTGAAGTAGTCATTGGTACATAACACAGGTACATAATCATCTTCTGAATTGGAAAAATGGAGGATTCTATGTATTTGAATTATAATTATTCCTTTTATAATCATTTTCTGTATTAAACAAGTTAACAGTTTTTAATTCATTCAGTCATGTGAAGAATGGTTACATAATTGCAATAATTTAAAGTTTACGCGCCGTTTTTGGCCATATTTTAAAAGTTGTTTTTGTCATTTAGCCGCATTTTAGCTTGAGGACGGCAGATTATAACAAAACAAAGAAGCGCGAAACAATCACGTCTGTACAAGTTTTTGGCGCTAAAATCCAGCCGAATACTTTTGCCTAATATTCGGCTATTCGGTCAGATATATATAATAGCCTCGCCGAATATTCGGTATACTGCCAAATATACTATTAGTTGCAAGTCTAGTTTGTAACAGTCAGGTTTTGTAAATGCAGAGTGCTAACAACGTTATCCTAAATTAAAAAGTTTAGGACATTTCGCTCATACTCTCTACCATCTGTTAATTTTGTGGTTAGCAATGTTGTTCGATCAGTGCCATGAAACTGCAAATTTAAAAGAAAAGCTAAGTCACTCCACTCGACATGAATTCGGCTATTTGCAATAGTTAGCGTTTGCTTGCAAAAATAAATCTTTAACAGATTGATCTTTCAGCAATGAAACTGACAAGAATAGGATAACACGTGACTTGAATTAACATTAAAACTTATTTGACGGCTGTAAATCTACCTGCCGTCAGAAAGTCAACAATTCATTCAGAAATATATCCTCAAATGTCACAGCAACCTCAACGAATCATTCGACATAATTCAATCAATACATTTCCAGCACAGAAGTTTTTCTGAAAGCGCATGACCCCAGTCTGCGCGATGTCCAGTAAATTACAAACACAAATACAAATAAACTCCGCCACTGTTAAGTAAACTGTGTAACTTTGAATTAGGGGTAGACAAACAAGCGGCGAAGGCGAATTGCTCCTATCTTCTTTATTGCGGTATCCTAAAATAACATTTTCTTCTTTTAATTAGGTAGAGTTGTTTGATTACGCATTGTATATTGTACAAATGATCCTTCTCTGGAGATATTATTCCATTATTATGCGACAGGCGTGTGTGTTTAAGAGATATAGAGCATAGTTGATTTTCCGCTCGGATCGGAGCATCCGTCTGGGTAAGCAACCTACAAAAGACCACAGTAGAATAACTTTTTAGTAGTGTTGTATTTCCCTCGGTAAGTAAGGATCCGGGGCTCCACGAAGGGGATCAGGTCAGGGTAGCTATGGCGCGAGTGAATTTTTTGCATCGCAAGCGTCCATAGGCTATGGTGGCCGCTTACGATCAGGTGGGTCATATACCTGTTTACCACCTTTTAACATAAAAAAGAATCGTAGGTCCCTCCGATTCCGTCGGCCTAAGCACGTCTTAGACTACCCGACGACGAAGTCACCCGCGCCAACGCGCCTCCGATTCCTCCAACACAGGCCACAAACACCAACATTACACAGTTAGCAAACGTGCACACAAGCTTAGCATTAGGCAGACACCGCACCCGTAAGATAGGAGTGCCATGACCCGGTCTACTCACGACACGCTATACCAGGTACAGGTACGTACCTGGGCGTTTTTCCCCGTCCCCCACGACAACGGCTAACTAGAGCGGAGGTCTGAATCTCAGAGACGCCCCCTAGTTGAGCCGACCCCATCAGGTTCGAGTGGTCTAGAGGCTCCAGACGGATAGGAGACTCCGCCGTGGGGAGACGCCATCCGCCTGGAATACCTTTAGAGGCACTCGCCAATTCTCGGCTTGAGGTCCCCTTAGGATCTCGCCGTCCCTAAACCCGGTGACGCTGTAAAGGTCATCTGCGACCAACAGCATACACACTAAAAATGAAGAAAGAACATAAAAAAAGAAAGTAGTTGATGTGAGTTTTTTTTGTACCGTATCCTCGCGAGCGATTAACGGTATTTCCCTACGCGTTGAAACCAGAAATGAGAAAGTAACCGTTATCGTTCGAAGGTTTGCTCTGCTGAAGTGGCAGTGGGCGGGACACGTAGCGAGGAGAACCCATGGCCGTTGAGACGGAAAGGTCGAAAGGTAGAGTGGACAGGCCCCTCACCAGGTGGACCGACAATCTAGCGAAGATCGCAGGAAGCCCCTGGAATCAAATGACGCAGGACTGATCGGGTGCTACAGTGGTAGTGGTAGTGGTTTTTTTTATGCAAAATAGGCAATGCGTTTGACCACAATCTCACCTGATGGAAAGCGATAATGAGGCCTAGGATGGTACACGCCTGCCTAGAAGATGCATGATGATGATGGTGGTGGTTAGAAGGGCCTTGTGGGCGTGGTAGGCGCGCCACAGTTATATGTGATGAACTTGACCAAAACTTGGTTCTGATTGCATCGTTGCTCACGGGTGTGAGCGCTGATTGGTCCGATTGTTTGAGGTCGCGTCTTTTGATTGGCTATTACCTAAAAGGTATAAGTGTAGAGGGGCGATCCGGCGTTTCCGTACATAGGTTATATGATAACACTTCTAACCTCTTTCTGTGTTTTGAGGGGAGGCCTATGCCCAGCAGTGGGCGTCGAAGGGTAGTTTCATTCTCGAAGTTAATCAGAGGTAAGCTTAATATTTAAACACGTTTTTATAATCATTCCATGGTGCTTATTATTTTTTTCTAATATAAAAATATGTTTAGTGAAGCATATTAGAATTTAATCTTCAAAAAATAAATTAAAATAGTGTAGTATAAGTACCCGACTGTTTCGTAAAGTACGCATTAATACATAAATTAAATACGATTTTTGGTTCCTGTTTAAGGTTCTGTACCCGCTGACCACGACCCTATATAACTTCCTTGCCTTTTTTGAACATCAGTCTGTCTGTCAGAGTCATGAACCGTAATAACTATAAAGTGAAATTTTCAAAATGCTTAATGCTTTTGCCTCTATGAGAACCAATGACTTATAAAAATTAAGTAGAAAACAACAATTTTAAATAAAAGTTTGAATAACTCGTTACTGGCCAGTTTATTTATTATTTATAAAGGTAGCTCTCATAATTTCGCGAAAAAAATAAAATAGCAGTTCATTGTGCAGAGCAACTTTTAATTAAAGCTACAAACAAATGCGTTATGTTCATATGTACAGTATAAATACGTTGAAATTACCACGATTGCAGCTCATGGCTTCACTTTCTAGTGAACAGCAAAAGAGATAGAAATAGAGTAAAGAGCGAGTTGGACATGTGCACCGAGGGTTTGCAAACTTAGATAAATCCTTTAATGTAGCATAATGGTCAGTGCATTCGCCCGGATAGCGAAGTGTGCGGGTTCAAGTCCCGTCTGCTGCCAGGTCCACGTGGATCTTTTTTCTAGTTCATTTTTCTTTACATCTAAACAACTACCATTTATATAATAAAACTAGTTTTTACGGGTTAATGCACGAAAACTTTAAATTTTCGTGCATTAACCCGTAAAAACTGTTGTAAAATGTTAAATTATGCAAAATTTAACATAAGAAGGAGATAGAAAGCCTCTCTTGAGTTTGTTTCGCCGGTTCTTCTCAGGAAGGTCTCCCAATTTTGGAACCGGTGGTAGTTTACGGTAGTTAGGGTCAAATAAATAAACTCAAAATTACAAACAAGAATTTTAAATAAAATACTTTATTAAGTAAATTAAATAATAAATTCATACATAGACAATAAAACTTAAAAATCGAACAATGAAATAACCAAACGCTCAATAAAAGTCTTTCGAAGGTAGCTCGATAAATTAAATAAAAGTTTTATTCTGACGACGTAGCCTGTAAAGGCTACGAAACGTCAATAAATAAATAAAGTTTTCGTGCATTAACCCGTAAAATCTAGTTTTATTTAATGAGTGATGTGCGTGAAAACCTAAGAAACAAATATACCATTTATATGCTTTATATATATATATATATATATTATATATACCTAGTTCTTTTTTTATACCTAGGTACGTAGGTTAAATGACTCTCCCCACCTGATGTTAAGAAATGGTGGAGTCAAATATTCAAAAAAATTGCTGGTGCAGCAGGTATGAACTGTCACGCCAACCATCCTCACCATGCCTGCATGGCCGGCATGGCCTGCAGAAATGCTTCTTCACGCCTATTTTAAAGGAACCCTAATTGTAGGAAGGAGGGAACACGTGCGCGGGCTAAGAATTCCATTTGGGAATAGAACGATAAAGAAATGAGCCACCAAATTTCCTTTTTCGTGTAGTAATTCCAATAGTGGCCACAGTGTGTTGGTGCTGTCATCATGAGAATCGAGTCTCAAAGATTTAATAACTATTTTTCAAATTTTAATGGTAGTAGAACCCTATAGGTTTTTTTTTGTTTCTTAGGTTTTCACGCACATCACTCATTAAATAAAACTAATTTTTACGGGTTAATGCACGAAAACTTTATTTATTTATTGACGTTTCGCAGCCTTTTCAGGTCTGCATCGTCAGAATAATGATAAACGTCAGAAAATAAATTATTCTGACGATGCAGACCTGAAAAGGCTGCGAAACGTCAATAAATAAATAAAGTTTTCGTGCATTAACCCGTAAAAACTAGTTTTACCTATAGGTTTTGTTTGAGAGCATCAATATATGTAGCAATAAATAAACAAAAATGGCCGTATTATTTTTTAAATTCATTGACTCATAAGTAACATTGTTTCACTTGTCCAATGGCCTTACTCTTACATAATACCTAAACGCATTTCTGAAAAAAATACGAACTACGAACAGATAGACGGACGGAAAACAAAATGATTCTATAAAGGAACCAGATTTTCCTTTTGAGGGAACCCTAAAATACTGACAAAGACTTTTCTAACCGGCGTGCCTTTTAACATAATTAAGTGGTCTACCTACACGCTTCGTGGGCGGAGAAGAAATTTCATCTAACATTTACTTAGAGCTAAACTCAAAATGAGCGAGAAGCGAACGAGGAGCTCGATGGCGCAGGTGGTTAGCGCGTTCGGCTGCGATCGTTGAAGTTAAGCAACTTTCGCAGTGGTCGATCATTGGATGGATGACCAAAAATAGATGATCTCAAGTTCCTCCGTGCTTCGGAAGGCATGTTAAGCCGTTGGTCCCGACTGCATCTGCAGTCATTATCACCTGCCAATCCGCACGGGGTTCGCGTGGTGGATCCCCTATTCCACATACAGGGAAGGCCTGTGACCCAGCAATGGGGAAATTAATAGGCCGGTGGTCAGTCATTGGATGGTATTGACCGAAAATAGAAGATCTCGAGCACCTCCGTGCTTCGGAAGGCATGTTAAGCCGTTGGTCCCGACTGCATCTGCAGTCATTATCACCTGCCAATCCGCACGGGGTTCGCGTGGTGGGTCCCCTATTCTATCTATAGGGAAGGCCTGTGCCCCAGCAATGGGGAAATTAATAGGCTGGTGGTCAGTCATTGGATGGTATTGACCGAAAATAGAAGATCTCGAGTTCCTCCGTGCTTCGGAAGGCACGTTAAGCCGTTGGTCCCGGCTGCATCTGCAGTCGTTAGCACCCGTCAATCAGCACTGGGCCCGCGTGGTGGGTCATGGCCCAATCTTCCTATTCCATCTATAGGGAAGGCCTGTACCACATCAATGGGGACATTAATAGGCTGGTGATGATGATGAAACTAAAAATGGAAACAATTAAATATCAGAAATAAAATGTTTTCACAATAAGCAGCAAATCCCCATAATTAATGCGGTTAAGAATCCATACGTAAGCACGCACTTGGCTGAAAAAGTTTTTCAACCATATAAGCTCTTATGCGAACACATTAAGCAACTTCGGCTAACTAAGCGTTATAGCCCACTTAATGGAGGAACCATATTTGGCAACGCCATATCTTGGAGTAATATGCCGCATTCGAACCTCGACTGGGCTAAAACTTAATTAAAGTTTTAATGAACATACGATGTATGTTTTTTCGGGGCGCCTAGATGGTTCAAGGGACAATAACAGCGAAAATACTTAAACTAGAGTATTGATAGTAGAAATTTAGATTTTAACCTAATTCATGCAAAGTCATTTACTATAAACAGTATTAGTCGCTGTCTTAGTACTAGAAATTAAAATAAATAAACTGTACCTATTACTAGGCTCCACAGAATCAATAATCGATTCAAATTTCATTTATGTACGATTCAATAATTTAAAGCTGCTATTATAAAAGTTCTTATCAATAAAGCGTTTTGTCAGGTGTGTGATTATACTTAGGACAAAAAATGCTTGGTTTAAACTATACCAAATGTTCCAACAGGCTGTTGCTATAATTATGATGAAGATGACGTAATTTTGTAACAATACAGTATTTTGTAAATATTGTTTCATTATTTGAAGCTGGGATGCTTTTCTGCTCGTTTTTCTCCACAGCTAAAAATGTCCTTAACGAATGGTTTCCAGGTAAAAGTTACACTAAAATCTTCATCATCATTATCAGCCTATTAATGTCCCCACTGCTGGGGCACAGGCCTTTCCTATAGATGGAATAGGGAGATTGGGCCATGACCCACCACGAGGGCCCAGTGCGGATTGGCGAGTGCTAACGAATGCAGATGCAGCCGGGGCGTTGGTCCCAGCTGCATCTGCAGTCGAGTCCTCCGTTCTTCGGAAGGCATGTTAAGCCGTTGGACTTAACGTACCTTCTGAAGCACTGAGGAACTTGAGATAGAAGGTTTTTGGTCACCCATCCAATGACCGACTACTGCGAAAGTTGCTTAACTATAACGATCGCAGCCGGACGCGCCAACCACCAGCGCCATCGAGCTCCTCGTTGAAAAAAAACATGTTTTAACAGAATTGTTCTTCTCTAAAAGTTCTATGAAAAAGTCCGCGACAGCATATGTCCTGTCTATCTTTTAAGGGTGAGCCGCTATATATAACCTTTTCCTCAAATTCTTGCGGGTGAAACCGCAGGGCACCTCTAGTGTTCATTTAGCGAGAGATACCTATCATATTATCATCTGAGTATTATTAAAATTTAACACATTTAAGGGCTAATAATTT
This sequence comes from Chilo suppressalis, assembly GCA_902850365.2. Taxonomy (NCBI): domain Eukaryota; kingdom Metazoa; phylum Arthropoda; class Insecta; order Lepidoptera; family Crambidae; genus Chilo; species Chilo suppressalis. The sequence continues at coordinate 4,802,140 of OU963894.1, forward strand.
TTTTAAAGCAAAATGATTACACTATAAAATAATTTATGATACCAACGGTTAATCTAGCCGAATAAAAGTGTGGAGTTTGGAAACCGTCCAAAGTTAGCGTTTGCCAACGATTTAAACTGGTAATTGCTTACATGCTTCAGCATTTTAAGGTGAAATATAAAAATAGTTTGAAGTGGAAATAATGGTGCTTTTGTTTTTGTGCTTTTACTAAGGTAGCGGCACCATTTAAATATACTGTCGGCCCGCCCTCGCTTCGCTTCGGTGTAGAGCTGAAGTGTAGACTACAGTTTTCTCAGGCTTGTATTATACACAATGACATTCATCTATGATTCTTCTTATGCCCGCATACAAAGTCTCAACCCGATCGGTTTAAAATTGACAACGTTTCATACAAACTTTCATTCCCTATTTTATCCCCTTGGGGGTCGAATTGACCAAAATCCTTTCTTAGCGGATGCCTACGTCATAACATCTACCTGCATGCCAAATTTCAGCCCGATCCGTCCAGTGGTTTGGGCTGTGCTTTGATAGATCACTATATCAGTCAGTCACCTTTGAGTTTTATATATATAGATATAGCACCAATAACCGACAAGAGCCAATGATCGTCCTTTTTTTGTGATCAATGAAAATATGAGTATGACTAGATCTAAGAAGATCTAGATCACTTAATATCCACCAATGAACCGAGCTATAGACGCTCGGTCTATTGCTTCTTGTCGAACATTGGTGACGACACTACCTTAGCCGGTTTATGTTGAAATTAATTAAACTTATTTGATTTTCATTTTTTTTATATCCAGGTAAGCAAATGATTCTACCCCACCTGATGTGTATTGTAAAGGAATAATTTAGATCTATTTTTGACGTTATTTTTATTTTATCAGTTAAAATTACAAAATGATTATTGTTGATGGAGGATTGAAAATTTATATAAATTCTTATTGCCCGCGCTGGTAGCAAAGTGCGTGGCCTATTTTTTTTTAATACTGTTACCCCCGTTTTGTGACAGGTCTTTATCTTCTTTTTTTCCTATTCTTTTATTTATATATAATTCTTAATTATTTTATATGTTCTTTCTTATTTTAAGTTATGCTTTAATGATAACATTTCTGTTTTACTCATTTCTTAAATTCTTATATCTATTTTACATACATTTGTTGTTTACTTATATCCTATGACTTTTACATTTTTGCTTCCCTATATACTTATTTTTTATTTTTATTATACTTATTTTATACTACATTTAACATTAATAGATTAATCCTATTTCAATTCCACTTTTTATTTACAATTGAGAAGCTTCCTTTACTAATCCTTATTTCTTTTTATTACTTTCTGTACTATTTCACGACTAAACTCTAGGAATAGTTTCCTTTCTTTCTCGTATTTGATAATTTCTCTTAGTGTGTCCCTACTGATTAGTGTATCTATGTGTGTCTGAAGTGTGTGTCTGTGTGTTCCGTAGGGGGCACTCTATGAGGACATGGAAGATGTCCTCCTCTGCACCTGGGTCGCAAACGCATCTAGGGTTGTCCTTCTTCTTAAATCTATGGAGGTAGGTGGAAAAACCGCCATGCCCCGTGAGTATCTGAGCGGCAATCCTGTCAATCTCAATCTGTGCGCGGCCTATTGCCTACCGCACCGCTCCCGTCCGCTGCGGAAAGACTGCCTAGGCGTTCCCCTTGCAGGGTCTTCCACGGCCCTCTCATGTGGGACAGACAAGAGAGGCCTGCAGTCACGGAATCCGTCAGTGACTGGCAGAGCTAATGCCATGCCGTGTAGCGATGGATTCCCTCAGGTAGAGGGATCACTGGGCGGGCGCAGCCAGGGCGCGCCTTCACCTTCCCCTATCTGTCCTTCTGCGGCGGGAGGGAGCGACCAGAGGATTATCCTCTCGTTCCCTCTCGGCTGCCTCCTTCTGTAAGATGACGTTCTCGCAGAAGGAAACGGCTGCTTCCCAAGATTAGAAATCCCCTAGCAGAACAGAATACCGCGCGGCTGCGCTGTGAGCATATTTCTGTTCTGTGGTAAATATTGTACGTGCGTCTAACATACGTGTAGTGTTACATAAAATCAGTAATAATATAAATTTTAAATATATGCAAGAATATTCAGATTCCACTAATGTAAATTACCAAATAAAAAAATTGTGTTCTAATAAGTCTTCAAAAAGCTTAGTGTTATATTAAAAATATTTGTTCGTGCATCACTGCAATATTTTGTGACGCACTTTCGACACCGCATTGCACCTGCGTCAGGTATCACCATTCCCGAAACAAAAGAAAACAGTGTTTCGGTCTTTTTGCCGATAGAATTTCCTATTGCCAATACCAATAATTCGTCGGTTATGGCCTATGAATTTGTCGTATCGACAGCAGCCGGTGTTGCCATGTCTGCAGCCACTGAAAGTTTTGAACACCCAACAAACTTGTTCGCATCCATAAAGTTTACAAAACAATGAGGTTTAGTTCGAGTGATCTTAATATCATATTTCTCAAAGTTCTTCCTTTAAAATGCTTTTATTGAACGTTGAAATATGATACCTACTTAATATGGTAAGATTATTATATTATTTATTGAAAACTCTTTTTACGTTACACTGTTAAGATATTAAGTAAAAAATAAGTCTCATCGATTTATTTTTCCCAAGAAATAATAAATTATAAATAATTTTGCCAACACATCAATTAGCACAGCTCCAAAGTAAGCACTGTAAGGCTTGTGTTATGGGATGCTAGGGTAACGGATAGAATACATATACAGTACATATATAAATATATTTATATAGAAATACATATTAGACATCCATGACTGGAGTACAAATGCTCGTATTCATCACACAAACATCTACCCCCATTGGAATTCGAACCCGGGACCTCTCGAGTCGGCGACACCATGAAACCCGGCGTACAAACCACTTGGCCACGGAGATCGTCAAAATGCATGTCGTCAATGAAATGGCTAAAAAAAGAAAATTGGTAGTTATGGCTTGTTGTATTCAATCATCTTTTATGCTAAAGCAAAAAAAGCAAATAAGTTTTGATCATAATGGAAATAGTAGGTAGGTATACTTTATAACCATAGCTGTTTCCTTAAAGTAAACTGATCCCTAATAAGGATCTAATTAAAAATGTACCCATGTACTCGTAGGCTGCGCGGAAACCCAGCCACATAGTATTTAAATTGCCATAACCTCAGAGAACACTGCGAGAACCACCGGAATCAGTGCAATGTTGGCAAGGCTCCAAAAGTTTGCACACCTTAATATTGATACACACGGTTTGATATTGTGGACGCAACCGCCACGGTCATTTTTATATTATTACTAGCTGACCCAGCGAACTTCGTACCGCCATAAAAAAATAGGGTTTGGTGGTAGAAGAGTGAAAATTTAGGTATGTATGTATTTTTGTATGATGTATCATAAAAAAAATAAAAAAAAATAAAAAAAAATATCATCTCAACATTTAACATTTAGGGGGATGAAAAATAGATGTTGTCTGATTCTCAGACCTACCCAATATGCACACAAAATTTCATGAGAATCGGGAAAGCCGTTTCGGAGGAGTTTAACCACAAACACCGCGACACGAGAATTTTATATATTAGATTTGCAATCGGTGTTTGGTTCTATATGCTTATTTGTAGAGTGCAACTAAACGCGACAGGAGTGATCGGCTAAAGTTAGCACTTCCCTTAAAGAATATTCATCATCTTCAGACTCGAGACTCGCCACGGTTAATGGAGTAAATCAAAATAAGACAGTTCACCACCTTTATGCAATAATACAATACAATACAAAAACTCTTTATTGTACACCATAAAAAACAACAACATGAACATTAAGTACAAAACCATCTAGTAGACGTGATGCAATGGGCGGCCTTATCGCTTAAAGCGATCTCTTCCAGGCAACCTTTGGATGGAGAGGATTATGAGGAATAATGGATATGTTAAAGTTCTTTCTATTATAAAGAGAAGCTTGATAGTACGGTGGTTATTAAGTTTGTATAGGATGGGTGACCAAAAATTTATTATCTTGAGGTCCTTCGTGCTTCAAAAAGTTCTAATGGAAGAAAGGTAGGGTAAGCGAATTTCGCGCTCGAATTAGAGTGTTCTTCTAGGGAAGTGACCTACGCCTTACAAAAGACCACCATTTGGACGGTTGGATTTCTGAGTAAAGTTCCAAGACTTCACGGTGAACGAAGTGGGGTCAAGGTAGGTAACAGCGCAAGTGGATGAGGGAGGTTGGAAGGCTGCGGCCTCCTTCTGTGAAGCGGTGATGCTCCAGAAGGAGGCCACCGAGCAGGATCGGGAGATGGCCGATCCCGCTCGAAGAAGGCGGCGTCGGGCCAGATAATGGCCTGATGTGCCGCCGCGGGTCGCTGGTGAGCACGACGGAGCTTGTGCTCATGGAAGCGACCTGGGAGGGACGAGACCCCCGCATGGCTGGGGGGTGTCGTCGTAGGAGGGTGGATGGGGGAGGTTGCGAACACTCCCCCGAGAAGTGCTCCCCTGGAGGTAGCAGGGGAACACAGGCTGCGAGTCCTCAGATGCGAAACTCGATCCTGAGGCCCCGTATAATGCCTGATGGCAGCCATCGCTGGAGTTTTAGTGGGTAGGCCTCCCCCTTCTGGGGAGGGGAGCCCCACATAACCACCATGTGGTATGCAATTTAATGCATTTCCCCAGCGTATCAAAAAAAAAAGGTAACAGCGCAAGTGATATTTAAGTATCGCAATCGTCTATGAGCTATAGCGGCCTCTTAACATGAGTCCCGACTAAGGCCGTCATACGCTGGTTTGACACCCTTTTGATTTGCAATTGTGGAACTGAAGCTTTTTTGGCATCGCATTCGATGGCTAGACCATCGAATGATTGACAAAAATTTTACTATCTTGACCGTGTCTGTGCTTTAGAAGACACGTTACACCGTTAGTTCCAGCTGCGTGTGTGCCTAGAAACTCGGTTGCACTCACTAAATTTCATTGGGTTCACGTGGTTGGTTATGGATTGTTCTTCCTAATCTGCCTATACTTAAAGTTTGTGCACCAGCAGTGGAGGAGGGATATGTCATTATTGAAGTAAAACTTTTTTTCGGACGGGGTGTAAAGGAAAATATCCTATGGAAAAGAGGAAACAGAAATGCGTCAGGAGCGTCACACGACTATATATATATATATATATACAATACAAAAACTCTTAATTGTACACCACAAAAAAACATTGAACATTAAGTACAAAACCATCTAGTACACGTGATGCAATGAGTGGCCTCATCGCTTAAAGCGATCACTTCCAGGCAAACTTTGGATGTGAGAATATATACGGTGATAGGTTATTAAAGAAAAAAGTTTTACTGCAGATCTGTGAACGGTGCGCACTTTTTTTTTTTATTGCAAAACCTAGTGCATAAATAGAAACATGAAGGCAAGGCATCTTTTGAGCATCAACTGGTAAATGGATCATTTGGGCAGACCCTATTATAATAAAAAAAGTGTTTCCAACAAAAATGAATTATCACAAAACTGAAATTAAAATACTGAACAAATATGTCCCCGTATTTTTCAAGGCATATGCGGTGTCACGTTGCGTTCAACATTAGGGAAGCCTGTCCAAGGGACGCTAATGTCAAATAAGAGTCATTAGCAATCGTTTTATAACAAACTCTGTTTGATATATTGATAAGTAATGAGGATGGTTCATCATTATCATCAGCCTATGCCAGGGGTGCAGGCCTTCCCTGTGCCTGAAAAATGGAGACTGGGCCACGCGCGCCAAGTGCGGAATGGTAGGTACTAACGACTGCAGATGCAGCCGGGAGCAACGGCTTAACGTGCCTTCTGAAGCACGGAAGAGCTCGCGATATTAATTTTTTGGTCACCCATCCAATGATAGACTATGCGAAAGTTGTTAACCTTTCACAATCACAAACCAAACACGCTAACCACATCTACCTCCTCAGCCATGAGGACGGTTGTTATTCATTAATTTCCTCCGTGGCCGAGTGGTTTGTACGCCGGGTTTCATAGTGTCGCCGACTCGAGAGTTCCCAGGTTCGAATTCTAGTGGGGGCAGATGTTTGTGTAATGAATACGAGCATTTGTACACCAGTCATGGATGTTTAATATTTATTTGTATATAAATATACTTATGTAAAGTATATGTATTCTATCCGATACCCTAGTATATCCCATAACACAAGCCTTACAGTGCTTACTTTGGGGCTAGGCTAATTGGTGTGAGTGTTGGAAATATTTTTATTTATTGAAGTTATACTTCTTTAGGCGCGTTATGAAAAAATGATGAGAGTGAAATTTTTAGATGCGCGCGCATCACTGTAACCCAAAAGTAACAGCATGAAGTTGAGCGCTGGCGCGTTATGAATGTTAGTGTCTAATAATGACATATTATTTTAATTAATTATTAGACATCTGTTCGAAAGGTATTTTGAACAATCCACGGAGCTCCATAAGATGATCGCGTTGTCAAAAACAATGTTGGCACGCTCGTCGCCTCTGATCACTGTTTTCATATTTATAATATTTATCCACATGTTTCTAGTTTCTATATAGACACAACGTGTTTTAGTTACTTACAAGTGCTAATTACATATGGACTAATAACTTAAATTCAGTAGTGGTTTTAATTGAATATTTTGAATATTTATTTAATTTTTCAAATTAAAACTGAACTTAATTGACTGTGTTAACTATCCTTTTCCAGTCCTTTTATTATTTTATTGTAATTATTAATTATTTGCATGCAATTAAAAAATATTTTTAATGATGCTAAAGAAGTATACTTCTCACGCGCGTACATAAGTTACACGCATCCATTTTTTTTTATTAATTTGATCACGTCATCATTCTCACTCTATTATATTAGTATAAGGATTGGCTATATTAGTTTTACCGTAATAATAATTTGCGTTAACCCCGTTGAAACTATTAGATAGATTTGTAAATAGATTAACGTACTCTTTGCCTGCATTGGATCATAGTTGGCCCCTATAGTTGGCGTTGGGCCAATAGCCAACACCTTCAACACTAGAGCCCGATTTTGTTTGTTGCAGTTAGGGTTACCATATCTCAGGATTTGTCCTGAGATTTCAGGATTTTTGGACTCTTCTCAGGATTGCGGCTGGATTTTGCAAATCTTATGAAATCTCAGGATTTTTTGAATTTCCAATAAAATACAGCTTATGTTTTAAAGATCTCTTTAGTAAAAAGTTAAACAAACTAAAAATAATCTTCTATTCGTAATAATTGCACAATTAAAAGCAGTACTTTTTTATCCAAGTTAATCTTAACTTAATCAGTTTTTTTATACTTAATATGTGAAGATACTTATTTATTTATTTATTTATTTATTGATTTATCTTTAACAAAGTTTCTACAGCAGTTTTTGTGAAATTTAATACAATAAAATATAGATATAATCTTAAAGCTAATTACAGAAACTCATTACGTACATTTTTAAGTAAGGTGTTTTCTTTAATTATGGATTCATATAATGCCACATATGTTAAGCTCTTCAAATTATATTGATTTAAAAGTGTCAGCAGAGTATAAACGATAATATTACGACTTTTTTGAATTGTTATAGTTCATTCGCGTTAAGAAAATAGTGACTCATCAGTGCAACTGCAGGGTAAGGGTGTATTCATAATGGAGAAAAAATTAAACATTTTTTTTCAAAACATTAAATAAGTTTAATAGAAAAATAATAAAGTATCAATGATTTTAAACATGTTAAAATATTCCTATTAAGGTAATTTTTAATGTCAACTTAAACGCTATATTAGTAGAGTAACACATATTTGGATTAATCGTAATAAGTACTAAAATAAAAAAATACAAAATTGTCTTAAAACTAAGTACTTAAATCGCTAATCAGTATCGCTAGATTCTCCCGTTACATTTATTACGAATGAATTTTGTTCTGCATGTTCCATGACGTCATCCAAACCCCACATGGTATTTTCTTCGCGTATCACGTGGTCGCAGCATTTCTTCCACCGATTGGCGTCTACTAACGCGATTGCGTCATAAATTTTTTTTTTTACGTCACTCATTTTGAATGTAGTATTATTCGCAGCAATATAATTTTTTATTTGGGCCCACACCATTTCAATCGGATTTAATTTACAATGGTAAGGCGGCAGACGAAGAATTGTAATGCCATTGTTTTTAGCAGTCTCATCTACTAAATATTTATTATATTGTGGGGCGATTTCGGCGACTTTCAATAATAATTCTTTTTTCAAATAACTCATATCCATCCATAAATTACGCGTCTCTCTCCGCTATGTATAATTGATCCACTTTTATTTTTTTTAATAGGTGAGATATCCATTTTCCAAATTTAATTTTAAACAAGTAGTACGCAAAATACACAACCGATCAGTTCGAAGGTCTGACTTCAACTGAGCACTGTGAACTCGCCTTACTAATTTCTAGCGTTTTAATTGGCTAGGGGGCGTGGCTTGGCCGGCAGTCGGTGATGAGTCACTATTTTCTTAACGCGAATGAACTATAAGTACGTTTGAGAGAAAATTCTCAAACTGTAAAAATCTCAGGATTTTTCAAGGGAAATCAGGCCAAGGCCTTTTCTCCAGACTTCTGATTTTATGATCTGGTAACCCTAGTTGCAGTAGACACGTTGAACGTAAATGGATTGGCCAGAACCAAATTTCAGCTCCAGAACAACTTGTTTTTTTTACCGTACGCTTAGGGTTTGTGAAATTAATAAGGTTTTTAGTGACATTTTAGTTATTAAATTATTATAATAATGCTAATAGAACTTTGAATAGACTTAAGATTTAATTATTTCTTTTGTATTTAGTTATTTGCTTGCCATTAATAGATGGAATAAGACAACAAGTATACAATGGAATAAGCATGTTTAATTGTCATCTCTAAGTTTATATTCGAAAATTAAATAGAAATTTCAAGAAAGTTGTTTGTTGTTCCATTAAGTTATTTAAAGACGTTATAGTATTTTTCCTCTGTGTATTTAACTATGTTTCAACCGATAGAATGGGATGAAAATAAATCTGGTTGTAAGATCCATTTTGTAAGAATTTTCTGAAATATATTTTGCGGCCCGCTCCTTCAATATATTTTTAACAATTAGGGCAAAATAAAGATCTGGTTTACTGCTACGATTTACATTCATCATCAGCCTATTAATGTCCCCAATGCTGGGGCACAGGCCTTCCCTATGGATGGAATAGGGAGATTGGGTCATGAGCCACCACGCGGGCCCAGTGTGGATTGGTGGGTGCTAACGACTGCAGATGCAACCGGGACCAACGGCTTAACGTGCCTGCCGAAGCACGAAGGAGCTCGAGATAGTAAATTTTTGGTCACCCATCCAATGACCGACCACTGGGGAAGTTGCTTAACTTCAAGGAGCACAGCCGAACGCGCTAACCAGTTGCGACATCGAGCTCCTCTTTACATTAATTTCGATTTATAAGCGCGATTCGGACCCTTGGTTAAGTGCCATCTCACAGCGCTAATAACAACTGCAATACAGCCACCGGGATTAGTAAAAACGAAAAATATATTTGTATATGAATTGGCTGTATTTAAAAATATATTTGATTTTTTGTGATTACAGTAACAAGCATTCTGTGATAATTCCAGGTGTCTACCGATTTTCGTTCAAGAGATTAGAGCTCTGTGACAGATATCGGAGCCATAATGTATATGTATTTATACTGTACTAGTGGCCCGCCGGCGCTTCGCTTCGGTGTAGAGCTGTTGTGTAGACTATATTTTTTGTTCTCAGGCTTGTATTATGGTCTAGTACCCATTGGACCTCTTTTTTGGTGTCCATTGGACCTTCTTAAAACATTTTATATTCAATGTGCCCATTGGACCTCTTTTTTGGTGCCCATTGGACCTCCTTAAAAAAATTATATTCAATGTGCCCATTGGACCTTCAAGATTATACCCTACTGCCAGTTTGACCTTATTGACAGTTTTGTTAAGCACAGTACAGTCATGTAGAAAATTGCAGACAAAAATAAAATTAATAGTAGGTATTATAAAGCCACTAACTAAATACTGTATAAGTACTTACTCCAAACAGTAAGTACTCCTAAACAAATTATAATGAAATCAGGTTACCTTTTTTTTCGAATTAACGATATTTCGCCGTCCCCGGAGAATGAAAAGATAACTACAAAAATGTAAGTTTTCAGGAAAAATAAAAAAAAAAATGTTTTTTGTTTATTGCTCTATATATACTGGACGACAGATGATAGTAACCTTTAAGAAAAGATAATTTTTAACACATTTTTTAGTAAGATATTCGTACAATAAGATATAAGGGAGATATTTAGAAAATAAAAAGTGAATCAAATCAAAATTTAATTTGTATAATGTTTATTTTTATTTTATTCGTATTGACAAGGAGCCAAAACCAAATATTGCACTACTGACATGTATTTTTATTCTATGCGTTAAAATGGTGCCAGTGACAATGATAATATTTCAATATCTTTTTATTTTACATTTGACATTATATATGTTTGTGCCTTAGGTTTAAAGGAATGATCATTTATAACATTAATTTTAAATTTAATTACATTAATGATTATTAATGTAAAAAGGTTTCACTCAATAGGGCGATCGTACACTGACCAATGAATACCCTTACAGCGCAACACCAAATCCACAAGACCTTTCAAATCGAACAAAGTTCGATTGATTCAAAGTTCCTTAAAACAGCTTAGATCTAGACAATCTAAGCAACATGACGGTGGGTTTTGCAAAGACATCATCTTTTGATCTAAGACTGAAATTCTGAGGGAAATTGAGTGTTTTTATCAGCAGTTATACTCCTCTTAAGCACCTGATGAAAGGAAGGTTATACATAGATTCCAAGCCCAAGCAATCTCTGCGCTTAAACAAAAGGATGGCGCCGATCTCATATGTGGGAGAGAGAGAAATATTGCTGTCTCGTTCAGATTTATGACCTATGTTGCAGCTAGTAAATAATCTTACAACCGTAGGCTATTGCTTAGAAAAATTACTCACATATGTGTCTTAAATATTTAATTTGGTAATTTATAATATTTTACAAAAGAAGACTGTTAAATTTTTTATGGAGGTTGGTAGTGGGTCTTTCGGCTTTAAAAAACTAGAATTTTATTTTATTCCGGTTTTTTATATTAAAATAACATAAATCTATAATAATTAATAAATAATTGATTTGCAAATGGCAAGTTTATTTATCTATTTTTTTTTTGCCAAGCATCAAATATATTATGTTCAATGTGTAACAAAAGCAGTGATAATAATTCTGATAAAAAGTGATTGAGTTGACGATATAAGCCACCACGCACTAAAAATATGACGTTACTAAGATAGGGTGGCCAGCATACTTACAAAATTGTTTAATTATTAAACACGATTTTAAATTAATCGGTAATGAATAAAAAATCAAAGTATCTATTCATGTTATACGAACTTTCAAATTATATATATTTCGTCCCTGCCGGAAACCGACTACCGCTTTTGAACCATATCCCTTAGTTAAAGTATGTTTTTATAATAATCAATTTCTCGTTAATTGTAAAAATATGATTAGAAAACATTTTTTTATAAAATGGAATATGAAAATATTACATTGGTATTTTATTTTATGAATATTTAGAATACATAATAATTATGCTTCAATAGTTAATCTGAGTGATATAAAAACTGTATGTATAATTTAGTTAAGATATGTGATAAAAAAACATTTCTATTTAAAAGTAAAATAACAAAATCTGTGATTTGATTATTATATTATATGGTTTGTTGCTGATGATTGATGTTTCGAATTTTATAAATATGTTGATTTTAAATACTTACATTTATAATCTTTGTGCTTTTATTTATTTTATCAATATTTAGAATATATAATAATTGTGCTTAATCTGTGTGATATAACAAACTATATTTATAATTTAGTTAAGCTATTTGATAAAAAATAATTTCTATTGGCTTTAAAAGTAAAGTAAAAAATCTGTCATTTGATTATTATATTTTATATAAATATTTATATTGGTTTTTTACTGATGATTAGTATTTTGAATTTTATAAATATGTTGATTAAATATTTAGATTTATAACCTTTGTGTTTTTATGTCTTTTACAATGTTACTTTACTACACGACTGTACTTTACCGTTCCAAAAGAATTAGCCAAATAGATAAGAGCTCCAATAGCTCCCATTGTGTCGTTAAGTACGTCTTTGAGGGTCCAATGGGCACCATGTTCTTGATAGGAGGTCGAACGGGCACTTTTTTGTAGGTAAGGTCCAATTAGGAGGGTCCAATGGGTACTAGACCTGTATTATACACAATGACATTCTTCTTATACCTAATTACAATAGGCACGCGCCGCCAGGCCGCCCGCCCGCTAGCGTAGGAACCGCTATGTCCCTGCATTTTAAATCTGTAATATCTTCGAAAATATTCATTTAAATTACATGCGTTAAATATCCAGATTGGTCTATATTAAATGCACAATGTATTTAAGGTACTTAATTGGATAAGGAAGAATGTTATATTGCTGAAAATCGCTTCGTAAATAATCTATTATTTCCCGTAAAAAGTATAGGATATAAAATGGTTATTGTGGGTTATCCCTGAGTATGAAGAATAATTGTACCAAGTTTCGTTAAATCCGTCGAGTAGTTTTTGTTTCTATAAAGAACATACATACAGACAGACAGAAATTTTACTGATTGCATTTTTGGCATCAGTATCGATCACTAATCACCCCCTGATAGTTATTTTGGAAATATATTTCATGTACAGAATTGACCTCTCTACAGATTTATTATAAGTAAAGATGACACAGCAATCAAAATTCAGGTAAACAATTAATGTATATTTAATCATTAAGTATGTATGTCATCCTTTGCTTTACTAACCTTAAACACGAACCACATGTTAATTTTCACACGCAAATATTACAATAGCTGGGGTAATTTTGGGATTGGACACCTGCTTCTCCGTATACCGGAAAACAACTTCAGTCAAACTACCAATTCATTGGTAGATAGTATTTCCTATTACTTTGGGAAAGTTTTTTCACTCACATTTAAGTAACAACTTTTTTATTTAGTTAAATAAAAATCGTGCCGTGACCTTTTTTTACTGTACGCACGTTGGCGTTGTGATGTTTCCGAACGCATCGCATTAATAAGAGCTTTGGATTTTGAACGTAGCCGTGATAATGGCACTTGAACTATAAAGTTTCAGGAAAGATTATAAGTGTTTGAGTGAAATGAACAAAACACGGCCTAACTAGTCCTAAGCATAGCACGTATATAAATAAGGGGTGTGTACGCAGTGGCGACGCTAGACCACATGTCGACGTCGGCGACATCAAGTTCGTGAGGCCTATTTTACTTCGCAGTAAAAAACTGTTAAATTAAGTGAGCCAAATTATAAAATAACGTATGAGTAAACGATTTTTATTGTTGATAAACAAATGATGACAAAAAATAATTACAAACATAGAAATTTAATTACAAAAATAGTGTTGCCAGACAGACGATTCTGAATACCTGCAAAGTACTACTCGCTTCCATCACGCACGTGTTCGAAAATATTAAAAGTCATTATCATCTGCTAAGCTTTTTCCCCGAATTGTTCGGAGTCGGCTACCTAAGCCAGGCCACTTGTAAATAAATTTTGCGAGGCCCCCTCAGGCGCGAGGCCGTCGGCGGTGGCCGACGTCGCCGACGCCTAGCGCCGCCATGTACGACAGATTACCGCAATTTCGCTACTGCGTTACGCCGCGTCATCGTCAGTGTGCTAAAGGCGTTAATAACCTTACATCATAATATAAAAGTCATCACTGGTGGTCGCTTTTTAGTAAATTACGCCCCTCTTTAGTTCGAATCAAATCAATTCAGTTCAAATCAAAAAATACATATTTGCCATCTGTACTTCGTTTCCTAAACTATTTTATTCGCACTCTTCCATGATCATAATGTTTGTGATTGAAAGGTGATTATGAAAATTTCTCTTACACATTCAATACGTGTATATTTATTATCTTAACACTATGATTACCATACAAATAAAACTTGATTTATTTCTGTGATAATTACCAACAGTAGCATGTTTCATACAAAGCACTGATCGCATCGAAATAATGAAAAGAGAGAAAAAAAAATGATGTGGGGTCGTGGGAAACCAGGTAGGAACGAAGTTCCTTCGGCTAATGTAGAATCAAAACATTTTGGTGAAAAGTAACCAAATATACTTAGAATTTAATTAGACGCAAATGATTTATTGATAGTATTTAAACATTGTTTATTTTTATTGAAACGAAAACAATAAAATCAGTACCCTTAATACGAGTGCGAGCTCACGAAAACTATCATAGTTTTCGTAATTGTAAAACTCGTACTAGGGGTACCGGTGGGGGTAGAGTAATTTGCTGTGACTTGAATAAAAAAAAGAAAATGATGTGGTGTCGTGGGACAAAAGGTAGGAACGAAGTTCCTTCGGCTAATGTAGAATCGACACAAATTGCAAACTCGCTTGTGTATGCTGTCGCGCCTGCGCACGTCTCATTTAACGGTTTTATTCCACGCATTTTTTTCCACGGATTTTTTCTTACGGTTTTACTATCACATTTTTTTCAGTTCGGTCGCGCAGCAAAATCCCTATCCCCTCCAAGCCTGCCGTAAGGAACTTCGTTCTAATAGTTAATGTGCAAAGTACCTACCTACGATAGCAAAATTGTCGCTAAGTAAACGCAATTACTTCCTTGTCATTATTATAGTATTAGCTGTACCGTCGCAATAATTATCTAATAATATAGCTCCAATAATGCTAAAGTAAAAGGCATCTATTTATACAGATACCGTAATTAAGCTCGCGTCATTTAACGGTATCAATGACCTCCTTACCCCTAGTTTTCACCAAGGTATAATGCATGTATTTAATAAATTTTATAGAATGTCTTCTTCTGTATGAAACAAAACAGGGAGAAAAAAATTGCCCTTGCTGAGTTTCTTGCAGGTTCTTCTCGATACAAGGTCACCCGCCGTAGATTAACGAACCGATGGCGTAGCGTTTGACTTTCACAAGAGCTTGTAACAGCCTAGACTGAATAAATGACTTTGAGTTTGACTTATAACATGACTGTTTATTACAATACTTGCATCAAACTTGTTGGATAAACAAAATATGTAAAGTAAATAAAGTGATTTATACTTGTAAAGATACCGGTTGTAGGTATATGCAGCGTAAACGACATAGTGTTTAAACAGTCACAACAAAGTAATCTACATGTTTTGTATGAAACTATTACCACAATACATACAAGAGTAGTAGCGTAACTCGGCCGTTTTCTTGAAATAGATACCTACCACTGAGCGGAGCGCTAGGGTTGGTACCTACAAAATGTAAAACATATTTGTGTAGATATTTATTGTATGTTTATAGTTACTATTGCCACGTTACGGAATCGAAACGGAGCACGGGGCACCCCAGTACCAGTTTCTCCTTTTAGATCGCATCCAGCGCCGAGCGGCTCGAATCGTCGACGACCAGGACCTTTCCGATCAGCTTGATCCTTTGGCTTTGTGTAGGGATGTAGCTTAGCTCTGCATCTTCTATCGCATTTATCACGGAGAGTGTTCTGAGGAATTGTTTGGATTAATTCCAGCTGCTGCATTTCGCCATCGTACACCGCGACAAAAATTTCATCCCAATCATTTTGATGCGTGGCTATCCACAACCGTGCGTTTTTGTCGAAATTTTTTACCACGTACGACATACTGTGGAATATATTTTCGCCAGCAGTGTTTCCGAACTAATATGACCCAAAAACCTTCAAAAAAAGAGCATACTCCTTCCTTAAAGGCCGCCATCGCATTTGTAATACTCCTGGTGTTGCAAGTGTCCATGGGCGACGGTGATCACTTACCATCAGGTGAGCTGTCTGCTCGTATGCCCCCTATAACATAAAAAAGGCAGACGGTGCGGGCGGCGCGGAGCAGCTCACTTGACTCGGCCAACGACCGCGCGGCGCGTGATGTGGTACTGCGTAGATTTGTCTCGGCAAGATTGGTTAGCCGTCGTGTAAATGACGTTTGTCTGTGTGCGTACGTCGAATCGGGCGCTAGAATGAAGTCGGAGTACTGATCTTGTATGTATTGTGCTAGTAGGTACATGATTTGTTTCTTGGTGAAAACGGGGGGTTACAATTTGACATTTACAGAACTAATTATTTTCAAGGTGTAGCTAATAAGCCTGCCTGATATTAAGTTGACGACCTCCGTGGCCGAGTGGTTTGTACGCCGGGTTTCATGTCGTCGCCGGCTCAAGAGGTCCCGGGTTCGAATCCTGGTGGGGGCAGATGTTTGTGTGATGAACACGAGCATTTGTACTCCAGTCATGGATGTTTAATATGTATTTCTATATAAAATATACTTATCGAGCCCTTACCGCCAAATTATCGTAAGCGACACTCGCCAAATTATCGTAAGCGACACTTTTGTCGAAATGCGTTTTTTGTGGAAACTAATATTTTAAACCGTAACGGACCCATCTCTGTTGATATTTCCCTCTATTCTTCCCTCTATTATATTATCACGGTGTTCTTTTGGAGGGAAATATCAACAGAGATGGGTCCGTTACGGTTTAAAATATTAGTTTCCACAAAAAACGCATTTCGACAAAAGTGTCGCTTACGATAATTTGGCGGTAAGGGCTCGATATTCATTTTGTTATTTCTAGCCACCTGAGGTTTTCAAATGCCTCGCGCTCTTTTTTTTCTTTTGAATTGTTAATAACAATATTAAAGACAAGCAAAGGCAGTGTGATAAGGGATAAAAACGAATTTCTATAGATTCACCGTACCGAGAGTAACTCAGAGCGGTTCCCAGGACTTGAAACCAATTTTCAGGTGCGCATCATTGGTCACCGTCACTGCTCAAGTTGCCCACGCTTTCTAGCCAAATGTGATGGAAGCCTGTTAGTGCAGCCAGTGTTAGTAAAATTACTGCAGTTCAAGTAAGTACAATTATGATACTTTATAATACCCCACCATCTCGAGTAAGCGACACCTTGAAACCAGGCACATATACCACTCGGCCATGGAGGTCGTCACGGAGGCTGAAATAAATAAGTATTTCCATCACTCACACTAATTAGCCCAGCCCTAAAGTAAGGACTATAAGGCTTGTGCTATAGGATACTAGGGTACCGGATAGAATACATATACAGATATAACTATATTTATATAGAAATACATGTTAAACATCCATGACCGGAGAAAAAATGCTCGTATTCATTACACAAACATCTGCCCCCACCGGGATTCGAACCCGGGATCTCGCGATTCGGCAACAACCATGAAACCCGGCGTACAAGCCACTCGGCCACGGAGCTCGCTTAGTCAATCGTAGACACTTGTAAATTTTCTGATATAGACGCAGATGATAGGTCTATGTAGTTCATGTTGGCAATGGCAACAGTAGATTTCCTTATCTATACTAATATTATAAAGATGAAAGGTTTGTATGTAAGTATGTTTGTAACGAATGGACTCAAAAAGTACTAAACCGATTTTAAAAATTATTTCACCATTTTAATGCTATATTACCACTGATTAAATTAGGCTATAGTGTATTTTCAAAAAAGTTAGGGTTCAGTATGAAAATTTCGATAATGTAACCCAACGTGTGTAAAAAATACTAAAAAATAGCCTTACATCGCGAACGCTACGGAAGTCATTGACAATAGAGCAAAGTGAATTTTTTACTTGGAATGGAAGGTTTATAATTATTTTAAAGCAAGTCATTGTGTATATTACAAGCCTTTGAACAAAAACTATAGTCTACACTTCAGCTCTACACCGAAGCGAAGCGAGGGCGGGCCGCTAGTCTATATACTTATAATAAATCTGTAGAGAGGTCAATTCTGTACATGAAATATATTTTCAAAATAACTATCAGGGGGTGATAAGTGATCGATACTGATGCCAAAAATGCAATCAGTAAAATTTTTGTCTGTCTGTCTGTCTGTGTGTATGTTCCTTATAGAAACAAAAACTACTCGACGGATTTTAACGAAACTTGGTACAATTATTCTTCATACTCCTGGGCAGGTTATAGTATACTTTTCATCACGCTACAATCAATAGGAGCAGAGTAGTGAAGGAAAATGTTGGGAAAACGGGAGAAGTTACTCCATTTTTTAAGCTTCCGTCGCGTGTGGAGCCTTAATGGTTAAAGTTACATAGAAATCATGTATGACGGAAATATTCTACATAAAATTGTCTAAAAAATATCCTGCAACAGCATATGTCTATCTTTTATGGTTGACTCACAATAACACGTGTAACTCCTGATAGCTTAGCAGTTCGGAGCATTCTGATTATATTTGTTTACTCTTACGTTTATAATACTCTCACTCATCCCTAATTTAAAAAAGTTAACATTATTACCTATTCAATAAAAAAAGAATAATAGAAATCGGTATAGAAACACCAAACTTATACATGAAATAAGCCATCGCGCCGTCGCACGTGAATACTGAATCATGCTTTAAGGATTATTTTTGTGTAACGGCTGCCGCGCTCGACACGGGTCGTGGCGGCGCGGTAGGGTATAAAAAGGCGGGAGGTCCGAAAGCGAGCTTCCCCGCCCCCCCGATCCTGAGAGACCTTCAGTCGCTCAGTCCCAAACCGATACGGATGCACATCAGGGTGCATCCGTCCTCTAAGCGCACTATGCACAGTAAGAGTCTGACATAACTCTACAGCCGGCTGTAGGGTATCCATGAGGATTTCACAACCGCTCCCCCGCCTGGGAGGAAACAAAAAAAAAAGAAAGCGAGCTTCATTCAATATTTGGCTGTTGATGCGTTCAGAGCGTTCGACCTTATTGACAGACAATAATTGATATTGAGAAACCGTGCTTATCTTAGAATAAAAACCAAACATTTGTAAACAAAATTAGCAAATAAATCATGTAAAACGTGTATGAAATGAGTACTGGAAAACGGAAATATGAGAATTTTAGTTTGATTATAAATACAGGTAATAAAAATGACCGTTATTATCTATATATGTATATAAAAGTCAAAGGTGACTGACTGACATAGTGATTTATCAACACACAGCCCAAACTACTGGACGGATCGGGCTGAAATTTGGCATGTAGGTAGATGTTATGACGTAGGCATCCGCTAAGAATGGATTTTGATCAATTCTACCCCCAAGGGGATAAAATAGGGAATGAAAGTTTGTATGAAACTTTGTCAATTTTAAACCGATCGGGCTGAGACTTTGCATGCAGGTATAAGAAGAATCATAGATGAATGTCATTGTGTATAATACAAGCCTGACAACAAAAACTGTAGTCTATACATCAGCTCTACACCGAAGCGCAGCGAGGGCGGACCGCTAGTATTAAATAAATCTGGTGAGAGCGAAACAAAACCTCTTGTCAAGTTGATTTTTGCAAACAGACTGTGGCGCGTGACTCCGTCCGCATTCATTACTGGGCTTGACCCGACCGTGACGACGCATAATGTTTGAACATGGCCGACGATCATTTATTACGTCTGTTGATAGAGCCACGAAATCTGCGGATGAAATAACACTGTGATCACAACATTGCTTACTTACAACGTATTATGATAGCACACACAAAATATGATAATAACTAGCAAACCAGTGAACCAAATGTTCACCAAAAAAAAAATGTATGTACTTAATTGAGAACTTCGGAGATTTTGTGTGGTTTCGTTTGAAATAGAAATCACGTGATTTCTCGAAAACCGGAAGTGCTACGTTACTCAAATCCGGTTTGTAGTCTTATCAGACTATTCTTAACTTATAACTTAAACATTCTTTTTATCTATCTCTTACGGTTCGGCCGCTGAAACAACACCACGGACGGACGGACTTGTCTATTAGATAAGAGATTTTGGTTTTTGGACGACCTCCGTGGCCGAGTGGTTTGTACGCCGGGTTTCATGGCGTCGCCGACTCGAAAGGTCCCGAATCTCGGTGGGGGCAGATGTTTGTGTGATGAACACTAGCATTTGTACTCCAGTCATGGATGTTTAATATTTATTTCTATATAAATATACTTAAATATGTAAAGTATATGTATTCTATCCGTTACCCTAGTATCCTATAACACAATCTTTATAGTGCTTACTTTGGGGCTAGGCTAATTGGTGTTTAAAAAAAAAATCCTGATATCCTGAAATAATAATCCTGACCGATTCGCGAAAAAATGTCAAAATAGACAGAATGCGTAATTGCACTTAGGACCTTAATAAGAAGGAACTAGATCGAACTAATATCGTATGCGAGTCCAAAATGTCATTGTCAATTTTTTTATGGAAACTTGAACAGCAGCGCCACAAAGTACGCAACGGCAACTAAAAAACAGTACACATTTAACAAGATATTTTGCGATCGCAAACTATTCGAATTCGATATTGGTTCGTGCTAAGGATACTGTATTTATGTGGATCAAAGATCATTGATATTTAACCTTTGTTTTCAATGCAGTAGATCATCTTTTAAATAAAATTCAAATAGTAGTTTGATTTCAGAAATAACTTTCAAAATCGTAAATATAAGAAACTCTATCGATTTCTTGACATTAAGAAAAACTTAGGTAAAATAAAAGGAAAATCTCTAATCTATGGTCAAAACTCCAAATGACTAACGACAACCTTATGTTAAACACAGGGAGGCGGCCAAAATAACTTTGTTTCCAGGGAAACATGCATTGAAGCGAATTTCTACCTTGTCTCATTGTTTTGCAATGGTGGAAAAAAAATAAACTTCTTCTTGATCAGTAATGAAATTGGCGGATCTTAAAAGATACGCAATAGTTTTCATTTTCAAAATCATCATTTTTGAAGCAGCATCTGTATAGTACGAGTAATATCAAAAACGTGAAAGTTTGCTCTTTTGCGCCTTAATTCCTAAAACTTTTCACCGATTATCATTAACTATACGATTGTGATATAGGTGACCTTCAAGAAAGAAAGAAATAACTATTAATATGCCTAATTAAGTAAGTACATATACCATGTTTACACACACGCACATCTTTCCTTCATTGATAGCACACACAGAATACATTTGAACAATCGAACAAACTAATGATTCCTGACCCACCTGACCGATTCGCGAAAAAATGTCAAAATAGACAGAATGCGTAATTGCACTTAGGACCTTCTAATAAGAAGGAACTAGCACGAAGCAATATCGTATGCGAGTCCAAAATGTCATTGTCAATTTTTTTATGGAAACTTGAACAGCAACGCCATAAAGTACGCAACGGGAACTTAAAAAACAGTACACATTTGACAATGATATTTTGCGATCGCAAACTATTCGAATTCGATATTGGTTCGTGCTAAGGGTATTGTACATATGTGGATCAAAGATCTTTGATATTTAACCTTTGTTTTCAATGCAGTAGATCATCTTTTTAATAAAATTCAAATGGTAGTTTGAATTCAGAAATAACTTTCAAAATCGTAAATATAAGAAACTCTATAGATTTCTTGATATTAAGAAAAACTTAGGTAAAATAAAAGGAAAATCTCTAATCTAAAGTTAAAACTCCAAATAACTAACGTCAACCTTATGTCAAACACAGGGAGGCGGCCAAATCTGTCTTTTCAATTATGATTGTTCTGGAAGTAATAACTTTGTTTCCAGGGAAACATACATAGAAGCTCGATGGCGCAGGTGGCTAGCGCGTTCGGCTGCGATCGTTGAAGTTAAGCAACTTTCGCAGTGGTTGGTCATTGGATGGGTGACCAAAAATTTACTATCTCGAGCTCCTCCGTGCTTCGGAAGGTACGTTAAGCCGTTGGTCCCGACTGCATTTGCAGTCGTTAGCACCCACCAATCCGCACTGGGCCCGCGTGGTGGGTCATGGCCCAATCTCCCTATTCCATCCATAGGGAAGGCCTGTGCCCCAGCAGTGGGGACATTAATAGGCTGATGATGATGATGATGATGATGATGATACATAGAAGCGAATTTCTACCTTGTCTCCATAGATAAATGATTAGCGAGACCAATCATTCATCTATGTTTGTCTCATTGTTATGCAATGGTGGTAAGAAAATAAGCTTGTTATGGATCAGTAATATGAAATTGGCCGATCTTAAAAGATACGCAATAGTTTTCATGTTCAAAATCATCATTTTTGAAGCAGCATCTGTATAGTAATATCAAAAACGTGAATGTTTTATCTGTTGCGCCTTAATTCCTAAACCTTTTCTCCGATTTTCATTAACCATAAGATTATGATAATGGTGATCTCCGAGAAAGAAAGACATTACTTTTAACCTGCTTGTTTAAGTAAGTACATACCATGGATACACACAAACCTTTTCTTTTTTGACTTTGGTTTCATCTAAAATATCTAAAACTAACTCTTATAACACTCACGAGCATAAAATATTTTTGGCCACTCGATATATTATATATCTGTCGAGAATATGGTAGAATGGATAAAAATAACTTTTTGGTAGAGTCAGGTTAAAGATAAAGTGAATCAGGAAATTTTCGAATAAATACTACGTACGAGATCTTTAACAGGAGAACCAGATAGCAAACAGTGCAATGGGGAAGGTACGAAAACATCCCACAATGGAGAAACATGAAGATAAAATATTTTTCATCCCACCACCTCGGAAAGTGTAATTTTGCGCTTCGAAATCTGGCTGGAAAATTCTATTTTATTCGCTTGAGCGGCAAAGTAGATTTGAATTTAGAACATCACATATAATGAGTACTCAATATAATTGTAAATTCAAAACGTCATTAAACCTATTTAATGTAACCTCTATGGTGCCAAATTTATGATTAGAACTTTTTAAATTGTGAAAAAATTTAAATTTGGAACCTTCTTGGTTTCTTTGTTTTATTTGCGTGCTTCGCGCCATTCTAGTTTTTCACGTTTTATTGCTTAAATATTTTGTCATTATAAATTGTTTTCTTTTTCATTTTGTCATTTCCTCGCTGAGGTGGGATGAAAAGTTACGTATTGCACTCGAGTGGAAAGATTTTTCACCTTGTGCTCGTTTGTTTCCCTCGCTGACGCTCAGGATTCTAATTTAGAATCACTCGCTGCGCTCGTGATTCAACTTTAGAATCCTTCGCTTGCTCGGTCATCCAAATCGAGCACGCGGTTAAAAAGGAACTTTCCACTCTTGTATAATAAATAACTATTATTTTATTACCTACTTCCGTCCGTTATGTTGTCGTAGTGTGCTGACCAAGAATACCGAGATATGATCAAACTCCGCCGAATGTTTGGTTTCGATTAAGGGAATTGATTAGAAATGGACTGGCCATGATAATACTTATTACACGACGAGGGAAATGTGAAAATATGGGAATATTTTTTTTAACAATTACCTATAGAGCTATCAGATAATGATAATAAAAAAGGGGTTACATTCTTTATTGCTTTTAAAATTTTTATGGAAAAATCGTTATTAGGCGCTCTTTTTTATAGCTCGCAGTAATGGTGAAAGAATGATGAAAAAAAATACTGTTAATGTCTCGCGAAGACGACGAATAACTTTTGTCCGCGTACTATTTTTTCCGCTAATGTAGATCGCTTATTAGAACTATTAGAAGTCCTTTTGTACGCGGTACTTGTAATCCCTCGTGTGTGCAACTCGATGCAGTTGTTCTGTTTTGGCGGATCCGAAATACGGAGATCCGTAGAAGGACCGCTGTGTACGACATAGCCCGAAGAGTTAGCACGCTGAAGTGGCAATGGGCTGGCCACATCGCTCGAGGATCTGACAACCGTTGGGTAAGAAAGGTCCTCGAGTGGCGACCACGTACCGGACGACGCAGCGTGGGGCGGCCCCCTAACACGGTGGACTGACGACATCGTCAAATGTGCTGGGAGCCGCTGGATGCGGATAGCGCAGGACCGCGCATTGTGGCGTTCTATGGGGAAGGCCTATGTCCTGCAGTGGACGGAAAAAGGCTGATGGATGGATGGATGGATGGACAAAAAAGTCAGCATCGACTTTGGTTTTTAGAGAATGCCACAGGGACTTAATTTTTACTGGGATGAATAGTTTCCTTTGTCTTAATCAAACTAGCGGAATTTATAATATTGTACATAAGGACAGCGTTCCAAATAAAGTTAAGTCGAACGAAGTTTTGCCTCTTACTTATAACAATTTATGCGTACCATAGGACATGGCGAAGAAACTGCCCTTAATGTGGATAATTATTTGGCACTAGCCCGTAACATTATAATATTAAAAAAAAAACAACGGTATAAATTCCCTAATTATTTTTTATTTATAACTAGCAAACCAGGCGAACTCCGTTTCGCCATCAGATGGCTTCGTTTTATGTAACATTTCGTTTGGTGATTAAAAGAAGAATTTTTTTTTTGAAATTTTTCCTGAATTTTCTTTGCTATAAACCTCACGGAGCCCGAGACCTTTCCAACGAATGCAAAACCGTGGAAATCGGTTCGTGCGTTCTGGAGTTATAGCGTCAGGAAGGAAAACCCGACTTATTTTTATATAGTAGATAAATCACTGAAGGCTTAATAGATTTTATTTTTCTAATCACACTTGAGACAAGTCTGTATGATAAAATAATCCTTTGATTTTTGCAAGTGAACAAAATAAAACTTCACAGATTTCCTGTCAGACGGACGACACCAAATTATTTGTACTTATTCTTGCTTTAAAAATACATTTTGTGAAGTGTCTATCAGATAAATGGGAGGAAAGATTCAAAGAAAATGCTAAATTGATGGCTCTGTATATAATTGGCAACATCTTTTATCAAATGTAGCAGCAAGGTAATGACGTAGTAGGAGTTTTCATAATTTTCAAGCTTGTAACTTTATCAAAAGTCCCTGAGCCTTTTTTCGTAGAAATTATAAATATGTATTCAGCCATTCCGCATTAAATATTACTAAGTAGAATATTTATCTTTGCTAGGGCAGTCGTTCATTCAAAAAAACATATCCTTTCATACAAACACACAAATGTTTCTAACTTTCTCACTTATACTATTAGTGTACGATGCAATGACCGTACATTCTGCACGGTCAGCGGTTTACGCCCTCGGCGACAATTTTATTATAATTGTAAAATCAGTTCACAATCAGCAATCGACGTGTACTCATTGATCATTATTTTTTAGCAATATTTTAACATAACTTGACGTGTAACTTTACATATCAATAAACGGTTAAATATCATTTTTATCTATCATTTAATGTACGGGATCCGTACATTTATGGTCCTTCGAGCTTTTGACCTTTCGTGTGGGTCGATCTAAAGCAGGATCATTCGCGCGTGAGGAGTATCAGTGACTAACAGGAATTGCAGTGCTGGCAAGCAAGGATCCAGTAGCTGTGCAGTACCGAGCAGGCGGTGAATCGAACTATAGTCAAGTAAGATCATTCCAATTTTTTACAAATAAATATGGAAGATTTATTAGCAAATCAGGACCAGTTGGTCGGCGCCATGGAGCAGCTTTTCTCGTCTTTCAAGAAGACGGGACGCGAGCGTCGGACTGTCGAATATATCAAGACAAAGTTGGACACTTTAGATACAATTAGGATACAAATTAGGACATCCATGTAGAAATAAATTTGAACCTAGGACCTTAAAAACAGAAAGGCAAGATCGCTACTATCGTCATCATCATCATCCCTTAGTCTTTTTTCATAGGAATTATAAATATTCAGCCATTCCGAATTAAATATTACTAAGCACAATATTTATACATTGCTACGGCTGTCGTTCATACAAAATTTTACCATCTTCTTTCAGAGGAGCTCATTGGCGCAAGTGGTTAGCGCGTTCGGCTGCGATCGTTGAAGTTAAGCAACTTTCGCAGTGGTCGGTCATTGGATGGGTGACCAAAAATTTACTATCTCTAGTTCCTCCGTGCTTCGGAAGGCACGTTAAGCCGTTAGTCCCGGCTGCATCTGCAGTCGTTAGCACCCGCCAATCCGCACTGGGCCCGCGTGGTGGGTCATGGCCCAAACTTCCTATTCTATCCATAGGGAAGGCCTGTGCCTCAACAGTGGGGACATTTATAGGCTGATGACGATGATGATGAAGATGATGATGGTGATGATCTCCTTTCATACAAACACACAAATGTTTCTAATTTTCTCATTTGTACTATTAGTAGGATACAAATTAGGACATCCATGTAGGAATAATTTTGCACCTGAATTTGAACCTAAGACTTTTAAAACAGAATAATAATAAATATTTTTGTTGTATTACGTTTATATACTATTGCACCTTACTAATAATTTAGTCAAAGCAGTCTGCAGAGTTTTTTTTTTCTAAATGGCTTCGCACGGCTTGTGCATTTAGCCAATGTCAAGTGTTAAAATGTTTACAAATACTATAGCACTCGTGGTCAAAGTAATAAATCAGTCAGTCATCAGGCAGTCAAGTCAATCCCCCTTTCCCTATGTTTCAGTAAAAGTGTGGGTATTTACTGGAACCTCCCCGTGGACTTCTTGAGGGAACGTCGAAAGACACTTTCCGCTAATTTGCTTCACTTGCCAACACTTGTGCATGTTCCCGAACACTTAGTGGTTAATAATCCACCATTATTAGACACTAACATCCGCCACAACACAATTTTTAACAAGAAAAACAAAACTGCTTAAGTGACGCTTCCCGATCCCGCCAAAAAGTCCGTCTGCAGAGTTATTAAAGCACTTCCTAGATAACATGTTTTTTTTCTTTCTCTCTGACAATAAATTTAGAGTGGGTATTCAATTTTCCTTTAAGATGATCAATACACGTATTGCTTATGGTTTTACGTTTTTTATTATTATTATGATAGTTTGGGCCAGGTGACCTGTTAGTACAAGTAGCTACTCATAGTCGCCTTTTACGGGCACAGTCTCCCACATAATAGGTTTATGTATTTGTATTGATTTAGCTAGTTACCTATTGTACTGCTACACCTTTCGTGAGGAGAAAATAAATGGCATATTATTATTATTATTAGCCACTCAGAGACGTAAATTATTTTTAAATTTGATTAAAGTGTCACTTTTTTATTAAGCAACACTGGCAAGCATTACTTATTATTGTAATAAGTTTATTGTAATAACTTAATTCAAAAGAATTTTTAGTCTATAACCTGTACTGCAATAGAGGAAAAGGTAACGCATAATTATTATAAGTGATCCAAGGAAGAAATCTCTATCAAAACCCCCTTTAGGGCAAATTGACACCATAGTTTTTTTGAAGTGAAACTTACATAAATGCGTCACGAGCGTCACAGGACTCATCATCAAGTCTAAAACCTGTACTGCAATTGTGGAAAACGTAACGCATAATTATTATAAGCAATACGTGTATTGATCATCTTAAAGGAAAATTGAATACCCACTCTAAATTTATTGTCAGAGAGAAAGAAAAAAAACATGTTATCTAGGAAGTGCTTTAATAACTCTGCAGACGGACTTTTTGGCGGGATCGGGAAGCGTCACTTTAGCAGTTTTGTTTTTCTTGTTAAAAATTGTGTTGTGGCGGATGTTAGTGTCTAATAATGGTGGATTATTAACCACTAAGTGTTCGGGAACATGCACAAGTGTTGGCAAGTGAAGCAAATTAGCGGAAAGTGTCTTTCGACGTTCCCTCAAGAAGTCCACGGGGAGGTTCCAGTAAATACCCACACTTTTACTGAAACATAGGGAAAGGGGGATTGACTTGACTGCCACTTATTTTCACTTGATTTATTACTTTGACCACGAGTGCTATAGTATTTGTAAACATTTTAACACTTGACATTGGCTAAATGCACAAGCCGTGCGAAGCCATTTAGAAAAGAAACTCTGCAGACTGCTTTGACTAAATTATTAGTAAGGTGCAATAGTATATAAACGTAATACAACAAAAATATTTATTATTATTCTGTTTTAAAGGTCCTAGGTTCAAATTCAGGTGCAAATTTATTTCTACATGGATGTCCTAATTTGTATCCTACTAATAGTACAAATGAGAAAATTGGAAACATTTGTGCATTTGTATGAAAGGAGATCATCACCATCATCATCTTCATCATCATCATCATCAGCCTATAAATGTCCCCACTGCTGGGGCACAGGCCTTCCCTATGGATAGAATAGGAAGTTTGGGCCATGACCCACCACGCGGGCCCGCGGATTGGCGGGTGCTAACGACTGCAGATGCAGCCGGGACCAACGGCTTAACGTGCCTTCCGAAGTACGGAGAAACTAGAGATAGTAAATTTTTGGTCACCCATCCAATGACCGACCGCTGCGAAAGTTGCTTAACTTCAACGATCGCAGCCGAACGCGCTAACCACTTGCACCAATGAACTATCTATATATATATATATATATATATATATATATGTATGTGTGTGTGTTGGATGTGTGTGCAGCTCCTCCCGACGAACAAGAAAGTTGAAGGGTTAGAATGCAATACCGCTACTATCGCCATCATCATCATCATCTATATCAACCAGTCAATAATAGTACTAGGAACCCTTAAAAATATAACGAGAGCGGGGGCCACATTAACATGAGGAAACGTCATAGAGTACCAGGAACCCATAAAAAGTGAGGAGTAAATAGGAGGTAGTCGTATACGGCCGTGTGAACCTGTTGTACCGTGGCGTCATTATCCGAGCTTATCCCGTTGATTCACACGCCGCTGGACTACGGCTTCACTATCCCTATACGGTTACCGTTACTATCTTTGTTAATTGATACAATAATAGGTAATTTTTGAAGTGAAAACTTCTTTAGCGGCGTTGTACACTTTTTTTTTGTATGGGTAAAAAATGTTAAACTCGCGTCAGGTTAAACACGTGGGGTGGTCGCCTCATGACACACAATAAAATTGGAAAGGTTGTTGACTTTCAATATATTGGACGGAACATAGTAATATTTTATTTTACCGTATTATAATAATAAGTCTTTCTAGGACGTCCACGTGGCAGCTTTATTGCGAAGAAAATGCATTTTTGAAGTTATACTTCTTTAGGCGCGTTATGAAAAAATGATGAGAGTGAAATTTTAAGATGCGCGCGCATCACTGTAACTCAGGCTATGCGATGCCTACTCTGACCCAATCCCCTGTCCCGTGGAGGCCTGGAACCAAGTTCAAGTTCAAATCATTTATTGCACCATGTTGTTACATTGATCTTAGATAGAAATTATAATTATAGATACAAACATGACCCTGCTAGGGCATTGCAAAATAGTAAATAAACATAAACATTTACTTAACATTATGTACGTATTCTATATTAACATTATTTATTGATTGTCACTATTTAAAAATTATCATTATTCAGTAATTAGTTATTAATAATTTATTAAGATTATTCATTTAAAAATTCTCGCAGCGAATAAAAACATTTTTGAAGTTATACTTCTTTAGGCGCGTTATGAAAAAATGATGAGAGTGAAATTTTAAGATGCGCGCGCATCACTGTAACACAAAATTTTAACAGCATGAAGTTGGTCGCTTTAGACCAACTTCATGCGTTACTTTTGTGTTTACCGCACATTAAGAAAATCTACCAACAAAATAGAAATAGAATCTCTATTTAGTGGGTGCTAACGACTGCATTGTGAAGGCCTATCAAAAGTATTTATTAATCTGGAACAACGGAACCAAAGCGCGATTCAGGAGACTACAGCGCCATCTCTTGACCATTGGTGTAGTAGAACCAAAAACCAAATCTTTAGTTTTTGTAATAAAGTAACAGTTATAGGTATTCATATTTATAATATTTATCCACATGTTTCTAGTTTGTATATTCGGAATACGTGTTTGAGTTTCATACAAGTGCAAATCACATATGTTCTAATTAATTATATTCAGTAGCGATTTTAATTGAATATTTTGATTATTTATTTATTTTTTCAAATTAAAACTGAACTTTATTGACTGTGTCCTTTTCCAGACTTTTTATTAATTTATTGTAATTAATTATTTGCATGCAATTAAAAACTAATTTTAAACGATGCCAAAGAAAGATAACTTCTCACGCGCCTACATAAGTACACGCACCCATTTTTTTTTACAATAGATGTCGCTAGGTGCGCTTAGGTGTGATTTATGTAACTTGATTTATTTAAAATAGATGTCGCTAAGTGCGCTTAAACGTGATTTATGTAAGTTGATTTTTCTGAGAGATAAACTATTTTAATGTAATATAAATTGTCATGTTTGTGTGTGATAGCGCAATAAATAAATATTGTATTCTACCACATACATGATAGTACTTTTATACTGATCATCATCATCATCATCAACAGCCTATCATAGTCCACTGCTGGACATAGGCCTCTCCAAATGCACGCCACTCAGATCGATCTTGGGCTACACGCATCCAGCTCCTGCCAGCCACCTTGCGCAAATCGTCACTCCATCGTGCCTGAGGACGTCCTACACTACGTTTGCCTAGACGCGGTCTCCACTCCAGAACTCGTCTACCCCAATGGTAATCGGTTCTTCGGCAAATATGGCCAGCCCACTGCCACTTCAACTTGCTAATCCGGTGGGCTATGTCGATAACTCTGGTTCTCTGTCGGATTACCTCATTTCTGATGCGATCTTTCAGAGAAACGCCGAGCATAGCCCTTTCCATAGCGCGTTGAGCGACTTTGAACCTGTGGATCAGCCGTGCCGTCAGTGTCCACGTCTCGGCTCCGTATGTCATCACTGATTGAAGACTTTGGTCTTTAGGCACTGTGGGATCGACGATGTCAGGACTTGACGTAGCTTCCCAAACGCTGCCCAACCTAGCTGAACTCTTCTATTCACCTCGTCCTCAAAGTTGTTTCTACCTAACTGCAATGTCTGCCCGAGGTATACATATTTTTGAACAACTTCGAGAACGGCACCGTGTATTGCAATCGGTTCCGGTAGAACATGTTCGTTGAACATGACCTTGGTTTTATCCAAGTTCATCCGTAGGCCGATGCGTATAGAAGAGTCAGCCAGGTCATTCAGCATCTGTTGTAGGTCCTGCAGGGTTTCTGCCATGATGACGATTATACTGATAATTAAAGCAATGCGTGCAAAATTATTCCCTAACCATTCCAAAATATCAAAAATGCACAACGTTTATATTCAAGTTTTCACTTCTGCCGGCACTCCCGGAGGCAACCCTTTTTTTTCACTTACACCAACTAGCGTAGCCCTAAAGTAAGCACTGTAGGGATTGTTTTATGGGATACTGGGGTAACAAATAAAATACATATACTGTACATATATAAGTATATTTATATAGAAATACATATTAAATATCCATGACTGGAGTATACAAATGCTCGTATTCATCACACAAAAATCTGCCCCTACCGGGATTCGAACCCGGGACCTCTGGATTCGGCGATACCATTAAACCTGGTGTACAAACCACTCGGCTACGGAGGTCGTAAACTAATCTATACTATAAACACCAAACTTATACATGAAATAAGCCATCGCGCCGTCGCACGTGAATACTGAATCATGCTATAAGGATTATTTTTGTGTAACGGTTGGAAACACTGATAATTTTAGAGGTTTTTAATGTAAGGTCGTAAATAAACACAGTTTTTTTCGCTTACATTGCAAACGCTTGCTGAACCCTACGAGATCGATCAAAATAATGTATTACAGTATTGTATACCTTAAAAATGTCTACAAAAAAGTCCGCCATGGTATCTGTCTATCTCTTAGGGATAACCCACAATAACCATTTTATATCCTATACTTTTTACGAGAAATAATAGATTATTTACGAAGCGATTTTTAGCAATATAACATTCTTCCTTATCCAATTAAGTACCTTAAATACATTGTACATTTAATATAGACCAATTTGGCTATTTAACGCATGTAATTTAAATGAATATTTTCGAAGATACTACAGATTTAAAATGCAGGGACATAGCGGTTCCGACGCTACCGGGCGGGGCGCCTGGTGGCGCGTGCCTATTGTAATTAGGTATTAGAAGAATGTCATTGTGTATAATACAAGCCTGAGAACAAAAACTATAGTCTACACTACAGCTCTACACCGAAGCGAAGCGTGGGCGGGCCACTAGTATAATAATAAAGCTTTTTTATTTCATACAGAGAAAGAAAATATACAAAATAAATAAACTTAACCTTTGCATTTTTTTAACTGTTTGTTTTTAATAAAATTCTAAGTATCTGCAAGAACCCCTCCACGGGTGAAGGCCTCCTCCAAAGAGGTCCATTTTTTCCTGTATTGGGCTATTTTGGCTACATTGCAAGGAAGGACAGTGAAAACCTCGAGAAGCTGATTGTGACCGGCAGAGTAGAGGGAAAAAGACCGCGTGGACGCAGCCCAATACGTTGGTCTGACCAGATTCGCACCGCTCTAGACTCGACAGTCCACAATGCCCTCCACACCGCCAAAGACAGGAACAGGTGGAAGACCATCATACGGAAGAAAGTGATGCAGAAGGGAGGTCACGACCCTCAGTAATGAGGAATGCGACTCAAGGAGGAGGAGGGCCATTTTGATCCAGCTCGGCCCAGTGGTTTTGCCAATATCATGATAGTTTTGCTAATAAAATTGATGCAATGTGTAATGAAAAAATACTGATTGAATATAAAAATTAAAGCGAGCGGTAAGATATCTCATTGGGTTTGTTTTTGTTTCATATTAAGGTAGAGAACTGAGAAAGTTTATTTGGCTTAGAAATTTTGCTTAAAAAACTCACTTAAAACGTATTTAGAGAGGTTTTTTCTTTATATAGCCAGGTAGGCAAATGACTCTACCCCACCTGATGTTAAGCTATTAAGAGAGACAAGCTATCCAAACATGATTGTATAACAAACATGTTTGTTGTATTATTGCTCAAAAAATTTGCTTATGAAAATTTTCAGTTTGTATATTGTATATGTATCACATATTTTGTCAACACCGCTCTAAAAAAGGGCCTAAGTATTTCGCAACCGAGAGAGAGAAAAAGTCACATGCCTGCCGCGATGTTAAAACACCCGGTCACGAGCGGAGAAAATTAAATGGCGTCCGTCCGGTGTAATAATAAAAATGTGTTTGGAGCACAATGGGTGTGCTCCTTCAATTTGGGCCGACCCTCCGCAGAACGACCACTGTCCACTCTCTCATTATTAATATGTGCGTACGTTGCGTACGACACCTGTGTGGAGTTTATTACGAGTGTCAAATAAATAAAATAAATGTCAATACCAAAATATTAAACACGCTATTTACTTACTGTCTCTTAAAATGTGTACTATAATATAAAAAAGGAATGCAATATTAAAAAAAATATATACCTATATATACTATCAATAATCAAATCAGCAGCCAATGTCCCCTTTTTCTTTGTTGTATGCTGTAGCATGCTGTGGCAGGTAGAACTGCTGTCACAGATGGGTCCCCAACAGACTATTAGCCGCGGCTCGCGATGGTGTGCGCTGAGTATTTACCCCGGCCGCGACTATTACTAATAGTCAAGTGGTGAACCGTCAGTTTTTAGTGGGTAGGCCCTTCCAGTCCAGGTCGATTAGCGATCTGGATTGCACTCTGGGGGGGAGAGTCCCACATAACCACAGGGTCAACCCCTTACACTGGCTCTGTGGTATGCGTAAGGCATTTTCTGACGTAAAAAAAAAAAAAAAAAAAGGTAGAACTGCTGTGTCAGCTATCATCGCGTCTGAACTTCACCGTCACATAACATCAGAGAGCTCTCGGCACGTCGTGACTACAATCTAGGATGCTACACTATTGCATTCCTCGCCACGGAGTTACTGTTAACGAGAAGACGAGCTTTGATAAATCTGAGCCCATATTTATTAAGATTTTTTTTTGTGCTTCGGAAGACACGTTAAGCCGTTGGTCCCGGCTGCATCTGCAGTCGTTAGCACCCACCAACCCGCACTGGGCCCGCATAGTAGGTCATGGCCCAATCTCCCTATTCCATCAATAGGGAAAGCCTGTGCCCCAGCAGTGGGGGCATTAATAGGCTGTTGTTGATGATGATGATGATTTATGAATTATTTAAAATTTAGACTCATCACACTATTTTGTATCAGTGTTAATATTCGTGATGGTCTGAACTCTTTAAAAAACTGAAATTACTGATCCAATATCGATGACTCTATGAGTAAATTCTTCGAGATATTGAATCAAATCATTTTAAAGCATACACATTTAGCGACTAATAGAACCAATAATTTTTCTTTCTGGTTTAGTCCTGCCTTGATTCGATGTATAAATGAAAATCTTAAATATCACAAGCGGTACAAAAAATATGGTTACCCTCGCGATCATGACTCTTTTGACTTACTTCGTGGTCGTTGTAAGTTACTTATGAACAAATGTTATAGGTCCTATCTCAACTCTGTTGAAACTTCTGTCAAACATAATATTAAAACCTTCTTTTGTTATGTAAACGGCAAAAGAAAATCCACTGGCAAAAAATGCGGGAGCTTCATTGTTCTGGGTCACTCAGAGGGACTGCAATGAGTAAGTGTCGCCACACACGGGCCACACGCCACAGCCACAAACGCCACCACGAGAAGCTAGAAGCGGCTACTAAAGTGGCTGAAGCGTGCGACAGCGGCCGGCCGACTAAGGTTAGGGAGAGAGGGGTGGGGAATCGCGCGAGTGACGTGTGGCGGCGTTTTGTATCGGCGCATTAAGTGGCCGGTGCGGGCCACAAGAAGCGAGCAACGACGATTTGAAGGGTGTGGCGGCCACCGGCCTACCGTGTGTGGCGAGTCCATATAAAATGTATGAAAAGGTGTGGCGGCCACCGGCCTACCGTGTGTGGCGAGTCCATATAAAATGTATGAAAACTACAAGAAATATGCCGGTGGCGGCGTTTTGTGGTTGTGTTCGGTGGCCCGTGTGCAGCGACACTAAAGATTTCGATATGATCCTAATACTTCAACATAATTTTAGTTTTATTTTATTAAATAAAACTAGTTTTTACGGGTTAATGCACAAAACTTTATTTTTTATTGACGTTTCGTAGCCTATACAGGCTACGTCGGCAGAATCAAATTTTATTTAATTTTGTCGAGCTACCTTCGAAAGACTTTTATTGAGCGTTCGGTTATTTCATTTTTAAAGTTTTATTGTCTATGTATGAATTATTACTTAATTTAGTTAATAAAGTATTTTATTTAAAATTCTTTTTTGTAATTTTGAGTTTATTTATTTGATCCTAACTACCGTAAACTACCACCGGTTCTAAAATTGGGAGACCTTTCTGAGAAGAACCGGCGAAACAAACTCAAGAGAGGCTTTCTATCCCCTTCTTATGTTAAATTATGCAAACAAAAAGAACTAATAGTATCTGTTGGTCTTGCAGTGTGTGCTCGGGGCTGGGATTTTATCTCCTGTATAATGGGTTCCCAAGCTGTTGGTATATACCAACCATCGTCAATAAATAAATAAAGTTTACCCGTAAAAACTAGTTTTATTTAATGAGTGATGTGCGTGAAAACCTAAGAAACAAATATTTTATTTTATTTTTGTCAATATTATAATTTCTTTTCTTCGAAAATTCATTGCCAATGTTTAAGATTTGCCAATCACACTGTGACGTCACACTTTTAAAAATTTGACAATTTGAGACAGGCATTAGCAGTGTAACATACCAGTCATGGAGGCAGTAATGACGGGTATGATTAAGCAAAATTTTTGCACGGGGCTTATGTAATGAGAGCATGTCGAAATTATCCCTGTCAAAGGTAGGGAATTTTCTGTATAAATGTTGATAGACCTGATGAAAGGACGGGCTTTGGTGATATTGAATATGCTGCTGGAATTAAACATTTCTTTAGGTAAACAATTTAAGCAGTATAATGTTCACAAAATAAAAAGATAATAAATAGGTAGTGATTAAAGTTTTACTTCCCAAAATAGTTATTTCCGTATTTTATATTCATATTAATTTCCTTTACGATGTCACAAAAAACTTCTTACGTAACTTGGGTATAAAATATGTTTTTAGTAAAGTTGGGGTTTGGAAACAATAACGAGGTTATATTTAAAAAAAGCGACGGGTTGCACTCCGGGAGTGCCGGCAGAAGTGAAAACTTTAATATTAACGTTGTGCATTTTTGATATTTTGAAATGGTTAGGGAATAATTTTGCACGAATTGCTTTAATTGTCAGTATAAAAGTACTATCATGTATGTGGTAGAATACAATATTTATTTAATGCGCTATCGTACACAAACATGACAATTTATATTACATTAAAAAAGTTTATCTCTCAGAAAATACAACTTACATGAATCACGTTTAAGCGCACTTAGCGACATCTATTGTAAAGAAATCAACTTACATGAAACACATTTAAGCGCACCTAGTGACAACTATTGTAAAAAAATGCATTTTCTTCGCAATAAAGCTGGGACGTCCTAGATAGAAACTTATTATTATAATACGATAAAATATTACTATGTTTAATCCAATATATTGAAAGTCAACAACCTTTCCAATTTTATTGTGTGTCATGATGCGATCAGCCCACGTGTTTATCCTGACGCGAGTTTAACGTTTTTTACCCATACAAAAAAAGTGTACAACGCCGCTAAAGAAGTTTTCACTTCAAAAGTGTAATGTTTTCTTTTTCATATATTATAGGTTATCAGGGGGGGGGGGGGGGGGGCATGAGGAGCTCGATGGCGCAAGTGGTTAGCGCGTTCCGCAGCGATCGTTGAATTTAAGCAACTTTCGCAGTGGTCGGTCATTGGATGGGTGACCATAATTTACTATCTCGAGCTCCTCCGTGTTTCGGAAGGCACGTTAAGCCGTTGGTCCCGGCTGCATCTGCAGTCGTTAGCACCCACCAACCCGCACTGGGCCCTCGTGGTGGGTCATGGCCCAATCTCCCTATTCCATCCATAGGGAAGCCTGTGCCCCAGCAGTGGGGACATTAATAGGCTGATGATGATAGGGGGCATACATGCTGACGGCTCAACTAATGGTAAATTAATCAGCGTCACCCATAGACACCTGCAACACCAGGTGTATCACAAATGCGATGCAGGCTTTAAAGGAAAGAGCACGCTCTTATTTTTTTTTTTGAAGGTTTTCCATATCACACCAATGTAAATGAAAATGGGCGAAGTAGGGTGATAATCTGGTTCAAAAACTTTTTGCTCTAACATTTGATAAAAATCTATAATATTGGTTTGACTTTATATTTACAATGCTTTCAGAAATATTCCATTCGCTTCATAATTCCATCCTTTTAAATATCCTAAAATATCGATGTGAAAGTAGAAAAACCAATGCAAGAATAATAAAATGGCACATTTGATTTCGCCACTTTTTATTACTTAAACTTATATAAAATACATACATATTATATGAAATAAATAAAATTTAATCGTTATTTTGAACCCTAAACTATTACGAACAGTATGATTATCATTAATTTGATATTATATTTTTTATATGAAACAACTGCTTAGTCTATATTATAACGTCAAATATATTCCATAAAACGTTATATTTCAACGTGTGGCACAAATAAAACTCAAAGGGCGCTTCTTAACGAGACGATTTTTCGCCGGGTCTAAGCACGATTTTGCACCTTGTCTATCCGTTAGTTGGGTTAGGTTAGGTTAGGCGCTAAGGAATGTTTGAGATCACAACAAACGTATAAACCGTACTCGTGAACATACTAAGCCCGCACCGGCCCGGGTAGAAACCGGGGAGAAATCGTCTTTTTTTTGAGTGTGCATACTGTTGGTCGCAGATATAGATGTAAGGCCGGTTTAAAACCTATTAAACCAATCCGTTTAAAACGAAAAAATACCGTTTAAAACCGAAATAAATCATTTTTTTTCGATTTAAAACAGTTGGTGTTGATGATGTCAACACCAAAAAAAATATGAAAAAAATGTTGGCAAATGTTAGCATTGTGTTAAAGATGTCTTTTATTTTAATCTACTGTGTGTTATATAATATATGTATATTATATAAGTGCTTAAGTATTAAGGTACCTACATACCTACTTCAGTTTTCGTGGTACCTAGGCAATGTACGTAGGTACTTTCTATTGATTTTCTTTATACCTAATAAGTAAAACGAAACATGATGTGATGTGACCAAAAATTGACCATAATGAAGTGCAAAAAAAACATAGTTCTTGCCAGTTTTCAACAGTTTAAAATGGTTTATTTGGGGTTTAAAACAGCCACATTTTGTTTAAAACGTTTTAAATCGGTTGTTTTACATCTACAGTCGCAGATGACCTTTACAGCGTCACCGGGTTTAGGGACGGCGAGATCCTAAGGGGACCTCATGCCGAGAATTGGCGAGTGCCTCTAGAGGTATTCCAGGCGGATGGCATCTCCCTACGGGAGTCTCCTCTCCGTCTGGAGCCTGAGGGGGTCGGCTCAACTAGAGGGCGTCTCTGAGACTCGGACCTCGGCTCTAGTTAGCCGTTGTCGTTGGGGAAATCGTCGCGTTTACAAGCGTCCTAATAGTAACCCGTACACAAATTGGCACATTGTGTACAATATGTCAATTCCATATTAGTTCAAGGCATACATAGTAAAAAATATATAGGTTATACAATGTGCGAACTAATGGTAGGTACGGGAATGTTGAAACAACGCAGCTGTTAAAAACCGTGGTCTAAGTTAAAAGCGCTGTTACTTACGGCTCACTCAGACGGGTCACTTTATATGCAATTTCAGCAGAAATGAAAACAATATTTTGAAAGTCTTTCGTATTGTATTTTCTTTTCTTTCGTGTTCGTGTCTTTGGTGTATTCGTCTCTGAGTGCGAATTGCAGTTTTTATTGAGTTTGATGATTAATTTATTTATACAGTGTGTCTGAGCATGACTTTAAAATGTCATAAAAAATTATTATGAAAATTTTAGTCAAAAAATTTACTGTTTATTTTAGTTAATCCATAATACTACGGAGACTGGCACATCTAAGTATATTTTTTTAGGGGAACCCTTACTCGCATTCAAGTTTGTAGATACCAGCAAGATATCGGGTTAAAGAAATATTGCAGATATGAAACATAGGCGCGAAAATAAATCTGCAGTGTGTGAACATGCATTAGGGGGACCAAACCATTACATTAGATTTGATAAACCACAGATCCTTGCCTCATTCCTCTGTGACTCATTCCTAGGATGATACGCGAAGCTATTGAGATTAAACAAAAATTAAAGCTCAATATGGAAGATGGTTGGTATATAGCACCAGCTTGGGAACCCATTAACAACAGATAAAATCCCAACCACGAACACAAACTGCAAGACCAACAGATACTATTAGTTCTTTTTGTTTGCATGATTTAACATAATAAATAAGGAGATAGAAAGCCTCTCTGAGTTTGTTTCACCAGTTCTTCTCACAAAGGTCTCTCAATTTTGGCACTAGTGGTGCTTTACGGTGGTTAGGGTCAAATAAATAAACTCAAAATAATAAAAAAAAGTACTTCATTAATTAAATTACCTGATAATTCACACATAGACAATAAAGTTTTAAAAATCTTCCAATGAAATATCCGAACGCTCAATAAAAGTCTTTCGAAGGTAGCTCGACAAGGTAAATAAAATCATAATTCTGACGACGCAGCCTGCAATGGATGCGGAACGTCAATAAATAAATAAATCAGTGCATCTATACCGTCGAAACAAACATTTGATAAGACAAATATTATGATAAGATTGATTCTTACATTGGATTCTTTCTTTTATAATGGATTGATTCCCAGAGTGCCTTCTTTTTTTATTCATTCACTTTTCTTATGCTTTGTAACCGTTGGAATGTTTCCCAACACTTCAATATTGTGCACAGCACTAGTTGACCAGCAGCGTCTCTCGCTGGCAGTGATGCCAACTTAGCAACTTTATAGCTATTATTTGGTGTCACACAGCTACAATTTAATAAAGGAGATGGCTCAAATTGGCCCAAATGTACAAAAAATATTGACATATACCGTAATTCTTAGCGTAATTTATACTTTATTTTACAGTCATTAGATTTTAACGGACACCTTTGAAAATATATTAATTTTAAAAAGGACTTTTAATTTTATCGATTTGGAAAACATACGAATCATTTTAAATGGCTATGGGTGTAGTAACATTCAGCCAAAGACTGATCGAAGTTGTTTATATAACATCAAAACAAATCTTTTTTGTAAAGATCGATAAAATAAAACATTGTTTTGTTACACTGTGGTATTAATATCCATAAGTACATTATCATTTTTACTACATGCAAATGTGCTAAGACAAATATTATAGATGGTAGGCGACATCATAAAGTCTATTGCCATACATTTTTCGCCAAACACCTCCATAAACACATTATAAGGTGAGATACACTACAAATCTAAATATGGTTATAATATAAACATAACAAAAATAACAAGCTTTCTTAGTTAACCAGAGTTTAAAAATTCTCTCTAATCTGTGGCTCACACATACACAAATTCTGTCACAGTGTACCTTATTATAACCGGAAATGCATAGATGATACCTGATTTTAAAAGTTACTCTTATGCACTAACTTTAAAAACAGGCAATCTATTAATCTACATGCTTTATATAACTGAATCTAATACATAATTTCGGTACTTGGTTTGATTTCCCTAGTTTACTATATAACTTATTTGTTTTTTATTATTTTAATACCTATTTGCAAACATAACCTCAAAATCATTCAGTGTACATGGTTTATAGAAGTTCTCAGGGGTGTCCGTCAATAACATTCATTTTTACAGTAATTTATATATAATTTCGAATCTAGGAAACAATTTTTCATGATTATTGGTCTTTAGGCCAAACATGTATGGAAGGAGCTGGATGCGAGTAGCCCAAGATCGATCTGAGTGGCGTGCATTTGGAGAGGCCTATGTCCAGCAGTGGACTATGATGGGCTGTTGATAATGATGATGATGATGTATGGAAGCTGAGCAATCTCCTTTGTAGCTAAACTTTTTAGCTATTTTTTCTAGCAACTTTTTTTATTTCATCATGAGAGATTCATATAATACCAAACCTTTAAAGAAAAAATAAAAACTGAACGCGGCTCTATGGTCATAGATTAAGGATAAGGTCGTCCTTGGCGGGAATTCCCCATTTAATTATAAAACTAATGCTCGCTGTTTTAATTTAATGCGAAAATGGATTTACCCTTGAGAAAAAAAACATAAGCTCAGAAATACAGACGTCTTGTACTAATTGTTCTACGGAAATTCTGGCTAAACTATTTGACATAAAGAAACATGCTAAGACAAAAAAACTTAGACAGAAAGTAGAGTTCAAAACAGGTACGTGAATTTAAAACTCGTTTTGTTGAAAGCAGACTTTTTCGACGGGAAAAATTACTATGATAATTTTGGTTTACAAAATTTTCTTATTAAAATAAAGGTCTCAAACTCATTTCTTTGAGTCTACGGTCAATGTTGACATCCCTTCTTGTAATATAGTATCCTTTTTACCTAGTGTAACATTTAG
Source organism: Chilo suppressalis (assembly GCA_902850365.2). Lineage (NCBI taxonomy): Eukaryota > Metazoa > Arthropoda > Insecta > Lepidoptera > Crambidae > Chilo > Chilo suppressalis. The sequence goes on from OU963894.1 coordinate 4,843,668, forward strand.
CTACTTCTAGCAACTTTTTGGGATAATAAAAACTGACTATCTAGCAACATTTTGTATGATGTCTAGCAACTGGGCAATGCTAGTAGTTGACAACACTGCTCGCTGGTTCTCTCTCTCTCCATTACCGGCCACCGTTTCGTACGGACGTGCTTCCAATTATACCTAATTTAACTACTTCTGAGTAAGTCCTAGCCATAGTGCCAAGTGTTTCAGTGTCTGCACTTACAGTGTATTTACTTTTGTCTGTGTATGTACATAAATATACCTTGACCGACGAACCAGTGTTTGTGTTACCATCCAGCAAAACTACAGTCCGCTACCAAACCAAACAGTAACAGTAAAAAGTAGTTTGTAAAAGCAACCTGTAATTAGCCATACACTTTTAAGTTAAAACTTTTGTCTAAAGAAAATATAACTAGAAAAAATTCTACGCGGACCAATCAGCAGACGGGACTCGAACCCGCACCCTTCGCAATCCGGGCGAATGCACTGACCAATTATGCTACTGCGGCATTGCATTCGCCCGGATTGCGAAGGGTGCGGGTAATTGGTCAGTGCATTCGCCCGGATTGCGAAGAGTGCGGGTAATTAGTCAGTGCATTCGCCCGGATTGCGAAGGGTGCGGGTTCGAGTCCCGTCTGCTGCCTGGTCCGCGTGGAATTTTTTCTAGTTATATTTTCTTTAGATTTAAACATCAAGCAGTGCTTTAAAATATTAAAAATCTTGTGTAAATATAAAACGCTGTTGGTTTTCTTAATATCAATAAATAAAGTTCTTCTAACAACAGGCATAAGTTTCGTAAAACATATAACTTTCTACACATCTCTTACAACGAAACTTGATTCAAAACGAACACTTGTCTTATGGACTTGTACCACTCGCAGCTTCGACGCGTTAATCCATTTGGGGCGCCATTGAAAATTCAAAACTATTTTTATACGGAATATAAAAGAACTCATGTTATTTTTTATTCGTTTTTATTTTATTTTATTGGCATTTTCAGTTATTACCTACTACTATACTGTACGTATGCAATTTTTTTTTTGATCGGAATTTAATGATTTTTTAGAATACTAAACATATTATAGAGTGCACGAAAAAGGTTGTACGACTGTACTTTGTAATGTTTGTTTTTGAACAGGGCGTGACACTGACACTCATATTACTGACATACGTAGGACAGCTGTTTTGTCTATAATAGCGAACCACTTATGTCAACGTAGCTGTCAAACTTCATTGATTGGGTTGGTAACATTGTAGGAATAGTTGCTTTTATTCATTCGACTCAGGAATCGACTTGAGACTTATAAAAAAAAGAGGAAGAAGTGGATCTCTGTTGTTGTGTGTTGAAGGGTGGATTGAGTTTGCAAATTGTTAAATTTTGAATTATTTTTTTCCATATCTATTGGAGTTCTCAATCGGGCGCTTTTCCAAGGTAATGTAAAAAAACTGCATTTTACTCGAAATTGAATTTCCTTGCTGATTTAGGTAGGTCTTTTCCTCCGCTTAGGGAGAGCATAGTTATATGGGTTTGGGTTCATACGTCATCTCGTTTCTGATGCAGCGGCTGTCTGTTTGACTGTGGCCTTTGCCTTCGGTTGGAGAGAGAAAAAATCATAGACACATATTTGGTAGTTGATGATCTTTCTCTTTGCTCAGTTTTCAAAACAACATTTAAAAATTTCACAATCACTACTGATTCCTCATCGTTTTGTTTTCTGCCCAAAGTATGTTGAAAAAAGGACTATCTGGACTCCTAAATCGGTTAATTAGATCCGAAAAGTTTATATCTTAGTGGATATTGGCAGACATAGCGCGAGAACGCTAACCGAACTGTGATTCGGTGTGAATAAAATCCCGAAAGGGTGTTACGTTCTCCTCAACAAGTACTGGAGGAAGAACAAGCTAATAACAAGGAGATTCTCTCTTTATACACGGACCAGAAGGGACTCGTGAGATTATTACAATAAAGGTTGCAAGCCACGCTCCTGTCTTATGTTACTCGGCCGTAACTGCGGACAGATCACACACTCCTAAACCTATCTTAAACAAGGTATTTCTCTAACTAACCCTGAGTGAACGGAGCAGAGGCACCGCGAGGCGAGGTTGGACTCCGAACTACCCATTTCCATATATATATATATATATATATATATAACTGGTTGTGTCATTGATAATTAGAATTAACATAGTATACAGCATCACCATAATATATCAAACGAGCCGTAGGACTCCTAAGATCCACCGAATAGTTTATTATCTGGAAAAGTCTAGTTTTGTGGTCTCTCAATCGACAGTACATTGCAGAGTAGGTAAAATATATTAGATATAGTTTAAGAACTCATGTAAGTACATTGTAGTTTGTTATGAATGTCTGGTTTTTATGCAACTCCATCTTTATGTTAACTTAATGCTTTGTTCACTGAGAAGGAAGTGATTTATATAAATTATAACTTTAAAACTACTGTATTTACCTGATAAAACCTTTGAAATGCTTAAAATTTATATTAAGCCATCTCCTTTATGATATCTATAGTTAGTAAAATATAATTATAACATTATCTTAATTCTTTTGTTTTCTTTCATTGTTTCCCCTGCGCTCTGAGGAGAGGAGCAGTGGAGTAAAAAATTTAACATTACAACTTTAAAAGTTTAGCTATTCTTTATAATCGTTTAACACTTTGTGCATACAGCCCACATATAAAGATACCATAAACTGTTATATTTTCTCTATGTCTAGTGAAGTGAATCTTATGTCAAGTATAATAAAGCTGAAAGGCAGTTGGAAAAAGACAGTGTCACAAGTTCTAGTGGCGGCTGGCCGAAATCGGAACTAATTTTAAGAAGGTGAAAATAGAAATAATCCTTTTATTTATAGAGCAAGGTTTAAATCATTATTAATATTTCCTATAAGGTACTGTTTCCAAGTTATTCTAAATAATGACGTTCCCTTTGTAGATTTTACGTAGGTACTTAGTGATCCTCATTGCACCATGTGGTATGAACGTTGGGTTTCAAAGTGTCGTCCTACTTGAGAGGTCTCGTGTTCGAGTCCCGGGTGGGGGCAGATGTTTGTGTGATGAATACGAATATTTGTACTCCAGCCATGGATGTTTAATACGTATTTCTAGATAAATATACTTATACCTAGTCAGGTCATAAATTCTGTCACGTGTTTAATATAAAATAATTGAAACAAGTTTATTCATTATTTAACTTTATATACCAAAATGAACTTAACAAAACATAGGTTCTTATGACAATAAAGTTTAATCAAAATGACCTCCGTTACTTTGAATACAGGCCTTCAATCTGCGCGGCCAGTCGTCCATCGCAGACCGAACGAGGTCCATGTCAATATCGGCGGCTGCCTTAATCAAGGATGTCTTGAGTGACTCCAAATTTGGATGAGGCTTGAGCACGCCTTTTCCTCCAAGTGTTGCCATATCTTGTAATCTCATGGACTCAAATCTGGACTGGAGGAGGGCCAGTCTTCGTGCCGGATGAAATCGATTTCTCTCAGATTTTCTCAGTCTTGTGTGCTGTTTACTCTATGAGCTGGCGCCGAATCTTGTTGGAATACCCAGTGCCTGTTATTGAACATGGTATGAGAAACAGGTTCCACAAGGTTCGCCAGGACTGTATTTCGATACACAAATGCATTCGTTTTTACACCTTTCCCACAAAAATGTACCTCTGTTAAGCCCCAATAAGAAACTCCCAACCATACCATGAGCGGGGATAGAAAACGACCTCGTTGGACACGCGGAATATGGTTGCTCACTTCTTCACTACTGTGTGCATACACCTTATCATTTTGTTTGTTGTAGCTCTCTTCTACGGAAAAAAAATTTTCATCTGAAAAAAGAATTTCCCGATATTTTTTTCCCGCGTACCGCTTTAACAAAGCGCGGCATCTCTTCAGTCTCAGGTCCATTAGACGTGAATTCAAACGTTGTCCTGTTTTTCTTCGATATGTCCGAAGCCCTAAGTCTTCATTTAACACCCTTTTCACCGTGGTTCTGCTTATCCCCATCTGAAGGGCCAACAGTTTCTGCTTACGTTTGGGATTTCTTTGAATTCGCGCCTTTACAGCTTTTATCACTGCTGGAGTTCTAACAGACCGAGGGCGACCATTTCTTGACCTGTCCTCTACACTAGAGTCTTCATTGTATCGTTTGATGGTACGATAAACGAATCTTTTGGTAATATTCAAATTTTTCACCATGTCAAAAATTTAAATTGGCGATGCAAGGCAATAACTGCAACAGAGTCTTCTTAAAGCGTCCACTCCATATTTAAAAATGCTTAAAATTCTAAAAAGTCTACATTTTTATTTTCATGATCAATTCGAAATTCGAATTCAATAAACTTTTTTGTGGCCAGCATTCTACAAGAAAAGTTTTTACTGTGTGACAATACTTATGACCTGACTGTGTATATGTATTCTATCTGTTACCCTAGTATCCTTACTTTAGGACTAGGCTAATTGGTGTAAGTGTTGGAAATATTTGTTTCATTTAATTATTTTATTTAATTTTTTCATCAGCAGCGCCATCCTAATCAATATCATCTAAATGACATAAGATCTTGGTCGCACTGTATGTTAATTTCGGGTAACTTAAGTCGTTACCGTCTGTATATACGTACAGCCGTAGTGTCGGTCGCGTAACACGACCAAATCGATATTCATGAGAACGTTCAAGGCTAAGGCTTTTCTCATTCACTTCTTATTCTTCTTTATCCTTACTTATTTGTCCCCAAGTCTTTCTTCGCAACTGGACACCACTTACACTTTACATCAAACCATCATCATTAGACTTTTAATATCCCTGGGCTTCCTAATGGTTGTAATAGGAAGAACAGACATTGCCCAGTGGTGGTAAGTACTACAAGATTTACGTGCCTTCTGAAGCATGGAGGTGACCGACATAGTACGTACGACAACACTATGGAAAATATTGTCGCCCGCAGTGTTTCTGGATCAATACGACCCGAAAGCCTTAATAAAAAAAGAGCGTACTTCCTGTTGTTGCAGATGTCTACAGGCAACGGTGATCACTTACCATCAGGTGAGGTGTCAGGTATATATATAATTACTAGTGGCCCGCCCTCGCTTCGCTTCGGTGTAGAGCTGTAGTTTAGATTATATTTTTGTTCTCAGGTTTCTATTAAACACAATGACTTTCTTTAAATACCTAATTACTAAAGACACGCGCCGCCGCCGGCCCCCCGGCCAGTACTGCCCGAACCGGTATGTTCCTGCATTTTAAATCTGTAATATCTTCGAAAATATTCATTTAAATTACATGATGTAGAGGGTATATTGATCTATATTACACGCACAATGTATTTAAGGTACTAAATTGGATAAGGATTAATGCTGTATTGCTTAAAATCGCTTTTTCTTAAATAAGTCATTATTTTCTCGTAATAAGTAATTAAAAAATGGTTATTGTGGGTTATCCCTAAGAGATAGGCATATACCATCGCGGACTTTTTTGTAGACCTTTTTAAGGTGTACAATACTGTAGTACATTATTTTGATCTATCTCGTAGGGTTCAGCCAGCGTTTGCAATGTAAGCGCAAAAAAATGTGTTTATTTACGACCTTACATTAAAAACCTCTAAAATTATCAGTATCTAAAATAATGGTTTATTCAAGGCATAAAAAACCCAATAAAAAGTCATATACAAAATTTCAAAAAAGTAAAAGTGTAAATAAAATAAAATAAAATGAAATCATAAAAGAACAGTAAAAGTAAAAGAGGTAGTAGGTATAATAATTAAAGATAATTAATAGAATAGAATAGAATTCTCTTCTCTATACTCTGCATACTTCATTTCATCAATAAGTAGTTTGTTTAACAAATTAATCCTGTACTGTAACCGTTACAACAGTTAAAATTCAAACGTTTTGTATATTGTGAGAGAGAACTTTTTCAAGCACGCAATACACTATTTTCATAAGACTTAAACTACAGTCACAGCTTTTATCAACTGTTAAACACAAGTACTTTAGACACTATCGTGGCAGTTAGAACCGAGCCTGTTTATTAAAAAAACTGCTATCTACGTTAGCTATTGTTGGTTAATTACAGATTGGCGTATGTATACTTTTTCTTTGTAGAGTTCCAGCGACTTTTCTCGCCCGCCCAAGTAAGAAGTGGTCAGCGAGTGACGGCGGAAGTAGGCGTGGACAGTTGAGGGTGAAATGCCCTTAACACTAAACCATAGGACGCGTGGTTGAGCGACGCGAACAGCGACTTACATTATCACATTAATTTACGGTTAAGAATTTAGTTTTCATATGAAATGAATCTTTGCCGGAATCTCTGTTTCCAGTCACCTATAATCTGGGGCTCTTTAAGTCGCGAGTGAATCGGTTTCTTGTAGGCAAGCGCGTCCCACCTTAGGGTGCTACGTCGCTCTTCATCAGGCGCACAGCCGTCAAGCGTAAGCCTATTGAATGTAAAACAAAATGTGAAAATATACTTTATTCAAATTGGCTTATTATAAGCTGTTTTGAAGCGTCCAATATTTTTGTCCTACCACGAATACCATTCAGTACGTCTTTTGACTGATTAAAAGAATGGGCGCAAGAAACTTATCAGATTTTAGCAGAAGTAGCAACAATTAATTAAAATCATGTCGCTACCAATAGAATCAAATAGATACAATAATTATATAGTACCAGCTCTGCATAGTTTGGGATTTAATTGTGAGTATTTGGGAATTTATATATTTATATATATATATATATATATATTAGGATGACTACCGCCGTCCTTTTATAAGTTTAAGTTATTACTTACAACTTTCAAAAATAACGGTTTCTTGAAATAATTAAATGATGAACAATTCTTTATTGTAGATGAACGAAGGTAACATAAGAACAGATTCTGATCACGACCAGTCTATTATTATTTAATTAGATTTTAATTAAGTAATGCAGGTTCGTTTAATTATGATTTCTAAATTCGAAGAAAATATTTACTAGAAAAAAAAACACTTCGTTCAGGTTTCAGACAGGATGCTGTTCCTGAAAATGTAACAAATCAAATGACCGACTTACAAGCGGAGAGTGTTAGCGACATCATCAAAATGTATACACAAGCTTTAGAACAAAGGTCACAGTTTAATGTAGATGACATTTCTGACGGGTGAAGTTTTTGGACTGGAAGAAACCGAGTCACATTCAACGATTTGTTGAGTCACATATCAAGTATTAATCAGTCCTCCAATACTGATATACGAAATGATTTGGCTATCTACTTGTGTAAAATTCGATTATGTGAGCCGAATTGTTATTTGGCTCGACTTGGATGAAGGATAGAACCACTTCACTTTTTAATATTATATCCGATCAAACGAGTCTATTGGGGCAAAAATACACAAAGTAAGGTAGTGTCTCACTACTGAATTTGTTCCGTTGCACCTTGACTTAGACCATATATCCAGGGACATTGTGATAGCACGAAACCGGGCTCTACCAAATGTTTTGTTTGGTAAAGAAGAGTTATCAAAGTCATTAATCATATTCGATGGAACTTATATCTACATAGAAAAAGTTAAAACTTTTTATTTTAACGCCACACTTATAGCCTTCATGAGTATAAAAACCTAATAAAGCCATTCATGATTGTATGTGCGAATGGATATAATATTTAAGATGAAACAGGCCCGTACTCTGCACGAACAACCGATGCTAATACTTATAATGAAGATGATGTAGGAAAACCATGATGCACCTATTGAAGACGAACCGTTGCAATTTTTTTTAAACCACCGAGGTTTTTGGGATTCAATTCAATGAAATTAAACATTTAAATAAATATAAATCGAGACTAGTTACCATAGTGCAAACTGTAAACGAAAGATTCAAGTACGAATTCAAGATCATCAGAAACAGAGTATTCAACAAACATGTGCCGCGTTTTGAAGATAACCAAAACCAACCATAACCAGAGTTACTTCTCGTTTCTGTATGATCTGGGTCTTTTATCTATGAGGATTCTTAACTTACTATTTTAAAAATGAGGAGCTCGAAGAGTTTGAAAACGTAAATGGTTAGAGCGTTCGGTTGCGATCGTTGAAGTAAAGCCACTATCGCTGTGGTCGGTCATTGGATGGTTGATCAAAAATTTACCATCTCGAGCTCCTACGTGTTTCGAAAGGCACGTTAGGCAGTGGGTCCCGGCTGCATCTGCAGTCGTTAGCACCCACCAATCCACATTAGGTCTGTGTGGTGGATCTATCTTCTAATCCTAATAGCCTAATCTCCCTATTCCAAGGGAAGGCTGTGCGTCAACAGTAGGGACATTAATACACTGATGATGAATGAATGATGTTAATAATAAAGAGGAATGTCAAGTAATTTTTAAAAGTTTAGAGTAGCAGTCCAAGAATATCGCTTACACTCTTCCCGCTATTCTCATGAATGAAACCTCAGCCTTACTATTATTGAACACACGCAACCGTCCGCTTTTTCAGGCTCAACGATTATATAATAATACATCATGCCTGCCATAATAATTTACATACAGTGAATCGACCTCCGTTGACTAGTAAATAAATTGTGTTTCGTTACCTTCTCACTCGTTACTAATTAAGTGGTAAGAAATTTATGAATGCAGATTAGTCATAGCTTTTAACTGACCCTGACTATGAAGGTGGAAACTGCTTGTTCAATCGTCATAGTGCTTATAATAAAAAAAAAGGTATTTAGTAACGTTTGCTTTTTTATTTTTTTTTTGATGTTTCACCCTTTTAAAACGAAAATTTCATAAAACAATGCCAAGTGCAATTCGGACTCTTAAACAGAGTGTTGCGTACCATAGCTAACACTGCATCGAGTAAAATATCTTTTTCTTGACCATGATTGGAGAAATTAAGTATTATTTTGACAAACTTTTTTGAGATATATCAAAATTGCTGCACTGGCCAAATACATGCGAACAGCGGCCGGCAAAAGTTATATCAAAATACATAACGGTCGTGGTTTAGCGGCCAAATAAATAATATAGTACACTCATTATCTATTGTGTAATTTAAAAATGGAACTACCAATTAGGCTTGTCAATTTAAAGCTGTTTATTGAGAAAACAATTAACACTCATCTAAAAAGTTCTTCCCAGGTACTACTTAGTTTTAATCCCCGCGCATTATTTGCAAAAAGTACTATGCATAAAAACCGTGGCTACAACTAGGCATTGATGGACTTTATCACGTCCGTCCATCAATACTAAAGTCCTATAAAATAGGTATTAATAGTAATATTAAAGTCCCTTATCGAATATATAAAATAGACATCCGATGTCAAAAAGCTTTGATCTCCCTCTTAACAATACTAGACTTGGTGAATGTGCTCCTCTATACCGGTGTATGCATACTTACAATGATTTACAAGACTGCAGTGTCGACGTTTTCCACGACACTGAGCGCGTATTTAAGAGGTTGTTTGTGGAAAAAATAAAATCCCCCTCTCGGGGGTTGATCGCTTCAGATGAAGCTTGTAAGGCCTTTCTGGCCATAAGCATGAATAAAGGGTGTTTTTTAGTCAGTAAGAGTCTGACATAACCTTACAGCCGGCTGTAGGGTATCCATGAGGATTTCTCACCCTCTCCCCCGCCTGGGAGGAAACAAAAAAAAAAGAAAAAAAAAATTGGACCGTAACACAGACTAAATAATATTATAATTCAGTAATTCAGTATATCTGTTTTTGATGATAGTGGATATATTTTTTATTTGTTTAATCTGTCATTGTAGTTTATTTGTATTTATGTGAATTCTGTATTCACCTATAAAAAAGCATATCTTTAAGTATGGTATTTATATATTTTTCCAAATTGTAATGTAAAATTATATTTTGTTGATGAATCTTGGTCAATAAAATAAAAAAATAAATACCTCTTTTGCACTGCAGTAATTAACTATAACTTCTTGTAATAGATGTCTTGTAAATTGTCTATTTACATTCAACAGATTACCGATATGCTCTATGGAAGATAGACAGACAGATATCGGGGAGGTATATTGTTCATAGTGTTTCGTTTATTACCCTTTGGGTATAGAATTCTTAAACAGAAATTACTTTATGATATACTAGCGGCCCGCCCTCGCTTCGCTTCGGTGTAGAGCTGAAGTGTAGACTACAGTTTTTGTTCTCAGGCTTGTATTATACACAATGACATTCATCTATGATTCTTCTTATACCCGCATGCAAAGTATCAGCCCGACCGGTTTAAAATTGACAAATTTTCATACAAAGTTTCATTACTTATTTTATCCACTTGAGGGTAGAATTGATCAAAATCCTTTCTTAGCGGATGCCTACGTCATAACATTTACCTGCATGCCAAATTTCAGCCCGATCCGTCCAGTGGTTTGAGCTGTGCGTTGATAGATCACTAAGTCAGTCAGTCACCTTTGAGTTTTATATACATACTAGGCCTGACCCAGCGAACTTCGTACCACCATAAAAAAATAGGGGTTGGTGGTAGAAGGGTGAAAATTTATAGTTGTATGTATTTTTGTATGATGTATCATAAAAAAATAAAAATAATATATCTAAAATTGAAAAAAAAAAAATTTTGGGGTGGTGGAAAAATAGATGTTGTCCGATTCTCAGACCTACCCAATATGCACACAAAATTTCATGAGAATCGGGAAAGCTGTTTCGGAGGAGTTTAACCACAAACACCGCGACACGAGAATTTTATATATTAGATATAGATAGCTGATTATCCTATGAGTTGAACACATACTTTCGTTTATCTTTCCATGTTTAAAAGATCCCGTTCTTGAGTCGTGTTTTGTTTTTTTTTTATTATTCTAATGAGTTCAGCCTTCGTAGTTTTTCCTCCATTCCAGTTTTAAACACCGAGCGAATGGGGTAGCAAGAACAAGAAAGTCGAGCTCATATCGCGTGACTTGGGGGATGTAGTACCGTGGCCACTTACCCAATTATCGAGCGGCACGTTGAGCTTTCGTGATGGTTTCATTCAAAGAGGTTATTAGCTAGCTTAAGGAAAATCGGAGAGGTTTTTGTTTGAATTAAATAAATAAGTTGGAAAACTGTACAGCTGCCGTTAAAGCATAGCTCGCATGGCCGTAAAATATGCATAGGTATAGAATTTTATAACAAAATGTCCTATAATAAATCATTATACGTGTATCGAATATATAAAATTCTCATCTCACGGTGTGCGTAATTGAACTACTCCAAAACGGCTCGACTGATTTTCGTGAAATCTTATAAGCATATTCAGTTGATCTGAGATTGGACAACATCTATTTGTCATCCCCTAAATGTTAAGGCTGGTCCACCCTTATTTTTTTTTATTTTCTTTGGACAAATTTTTTTGTAGTAAAAAATCCACGCGGACCAGGCAGCGGACGGGACTTGAACCCGCACCCTTCGCAACCCGGGCGAATGCACTGACCAATGATGCTACCACGGCCCTGATGGCCGAGTCGAAATTTTCCTAGCCTTAAGCTGCAAGGCAGTGGTCGGTCATTGGATGGGTGACCGAAAATTTACTATCTCGAGTTCCTCTGTGCTTCGGAAGGCACGTTAAACCGTTGGTCCCGGCTGCATCTGCAGTCGTTAGCACCCACCAATCCGCACTGGGCCCGCGTGGTGGGTCATGGCATAATCTCCCTATTCCATCCATAGGGAAGGCCTGTGCCTCAGCAGTGGGGACATTAATAGGCTGATGATGACTTTACATTTCAGATCCATTCCTACCTTGGTGGTAGTAAGACTAAATTTGAGTAAATTCACAAACATAAGCCAGAAAATAGCGTAGTACTTAACGTGTGTGTAATAATAAGCTATTTTTAAAACAGTATTAATTCATCCCACCCCAAACATTCCATCATAAGATTCATTATAATTTTGCACCACGAAATGGAAACTAAAAGCTTTTAACAAACCTAAAACACGATAACGTACAACCGCATTAACTCGAACAATTTTGGCGGTCAGAGAGTTTGCTGCTAGCACTCGGCTTATAACATCATCGGATGGAATGCGCCAATCGAAAATTCGATCAAAGGCTGTTCTTGAATAGTTGTTCCGTTTGAAATCAACTTCGCTTATGAAATCCGTTATTATTCGCAACATAGCAGTACGCTTTATTTGTATCTCAATAGCTTATTCGTTATCAGATACCTACTTAATACAATGGGTCTAATTCCTGATTACTTTTAACTTGAAATATGTAATCAAATTCGAGAACAATATCCCTTAAATGGATGTACTACTGAAAATTTTGGTAATTTATGTTATTTAGATTGCTACTTTGTATAATGCGATTCAAATAAAAATAGGCGACTGACCTCTATCTGTCAAATGTCGCTTTGAAAAGTACGGTTTGCAAAGAAAGAATTAGAACCTTTTTTTAGCACTCTGCTAATTCTAGAATAAAAACCAAACATTTGTAAACAAAGAATAACAAATACTGATAGTTAATATCGGTTGATATTTTTTTTTCATTTATTGAGCTTAATATTATTAAAAATCGGTGTTTTTTTCTCAATCTTAGTAAATAAATGTTATTAAAAAAATCTGATGCTTTTTCTCACTTAATCTTAGTAAATAAGTTTTTTGTTTCTTAGGTTTTCACGCACATCACTCATTAAATAAAACTAGTTTTTACGGGTTAATGCACGAAACTTTATTTATTTATTGACGTTTCTTAGAATTTACAGGCTACGTCGTCAGAATCAAACTTTAGCCTGTAAAGGCTACGAAACGTCAATAAATAAATAAAGTTTCGTGCATTAACCCAAAAAACTGGTTTATAAGTTTTATTAAATAAAAACTTTTGTTGCTCACTCTACCTATTTGGTTTGAATTGACAGCTATGACATCACAATATGGCGCTCAGTCGGTCCTATTCTTAGCTGAATCGCATTATACATTGTTTTTAGCGAGTCTGTAGTGAGGCTGTAGCGAGTTTGTAGCGCCATGGAAGAGAAGAAGAGTTTCAAACAATACTGAAAATTAGTTTGAGTTTTAGGCAAACGTGCCAGAATAAGATACTGTACCTTTCTAAGCAATTTTTTTATAAAATGTATTAAATTTTGTTTAATATATTTAATAATAAATACCGAAATTATTTATTATGTTTTTATTAAAAATCATTGTCATATATGAGGAGCTGGCGAACAATAAGTTAGGCATCTGGTCAGACTACTTTTTTCACAGTCCGGAGGTTTAGGGCCCGTTGAATTTGAATCTCAAATAAAACTGCCTAAAACAGTGTTAAAATTACTAAATTTATAAATTAAAAGTCATGCCAAAAGCTCGCTGTAGGTATGTCATTCAATTTTATACATCTCCTGTAAAATTTAATTTTATGTAATAATACCGTTTTGTTCGCCAGCTCCTCATTTTTTTTCCAACACACACCAATTAGCCTAGCCCCAAAGCTTGTGTTATGGGAAGCTAGGGTAACGGATAGAATACATATACTACTGTATATATAAGTATATTTATAAAGCAATACATATTAAACATCCATGACTGGAGTACAAATGCTCGTATTCATCACGCAAACATCTGCCCCCACCGGGATTCGAACTCGGGACCTCTCGAGTCGGCAACACCATGAAACCCGGCGTACAAACCACTCGGCCACGGAGGTCGTCATGTTTATTGTTATCGAAGCAAAATATTGATACATTACCTAGATATTATTTTCATATATTTTTTTTTGTTGCTGTCCTACAAATGCCATCAGATTATCAAAGATATCTAATCTAGTTGAAGGATCTATTTTATTGGTGAGGTAATAATGTAGATTATATATATATATATCATCATCATCATCAGCCTATTAATGTCCCCACTGCTGGGGCACAGGCCTTCCCTATGGATGGAAAAGGGAGATTGGGCCATGACTCACCACTCGTGCCCAGTGCGGATTGGTGGGTGCTAATGACTGCAGATGCAGCCGAGACCAACGGCTTAACGTGCCTTCCGAAGCACGGAGGAGCTCGAGATAGTAATTTTTGGTCACCCATCCAATGACCGACCACTGCGAAAGTTGCCTAAGTTCAACGATCGCAGCCAAACGCGCTAACGTCTTGCGCCATCGAGCTCCTCAAATATATATATATATTTGATATTTGATATATATATGTCGGAGAGCGACTATTCACTTTGTCATTAGCGTTCACGGGCTTAGTGGGCGTCATTGGGGCTTGATACAGGCACAAAACCAAACAATCACTCAATCACTGTTCGTATAGTTTTAATTACGTTCTTTTAACAAAAACAAAATAAAAATGTTTCACACACACTTTACTTTACACTAAGGACACTTAAATAACGTAACAACCGAGCAGTGGGTTCAAGGTACCAATCTGACTTCACTGAACTACCGTATCACCTTTCTAGTAATGAACCGCTACGATCAGTTCCTCGCCTTTAAATACGCGCAAAAACTACCTCCCATCTGTGAAAATCAAGATGGCGCCTCGACCCCACTCGAGGCACGTGCTCTGCTCTGATTGGACGCGACACAAGATGATTTATAAGAGACTTTTATTAAATTGTTAAGTTACTGAACAATACAAAAATTGTAATGAATAAAATCAATTTAAATTAAGATTTTATAAAATATTTTAAAATGTAAACAATAGCCTTTTCGCGATTGACATTCAACAAGAAACTCTACTCGTCACATCCTCCGACATATATATATTTATATTATACTAGCGGCCGCCCGCGACTTCTTACGCGTGGAGTTAGTTAGAAATAAAGGTTCACTGCTCGTTCCCCGTAGGTGATAGCGTGATAATATGTAGCCTATATGTTGATCCGACTTCTTAATAATATTCGTGCCAAATTTGAAGTCAATCCATGCAATACTTTTTGAGTTTAAACATACATACAGACAAACAGACAAAAATCTAAAAACTGTATTTTTGGCTTCGGTATCGATTGTAGATCACACCCCAAGTATTCTTTAAAAAAATATTTAATGTACAGTTTTGACTTTCCTACCATTTTATTATAATACTAGTGGCCCGCCCTCGCTTCGCTTCGGTGTAGAGCTGTGGTGTAAAGTATAGTTTTTGTTCTCAGCCTTGTGTTATAAACAATGACTTTATTTATATAATTACACGTGTTATTGTGAGTTAACCATAAAAGATAGACATATGCTGTTGCGGGATATTTTTTAGACAATTTTATGTAGAATATTTCCGTCATACATGATTTCTATGTAACTTTAACCATTAAGGCTGCACACGCGACGGAAGCTTAAAAAATGAAGTAACTTCTCCCGTTTTTCCAACATTGCCCTTCACTACTCTGCTCCTATTGATTGTAG
This sequence comes from Chilo suppressalis, assembly GCA_902850365.2. NCBI lineage: Eukaryota > Metazoa > Arthropoda > Insecta > Lepidoptera > Crambidae > Chilo > Chilo suppressalis. The sequence continues at coordinate 4,859,012 of OU963894.1, forward strand.
CGTGATGAAAAGTATACTATAACCTGCCCAGGAGTATGAAGAATAATTGTACCAAGTTTCGTTAAAATCCGTTGAGTAGTTTTTGTTTCTATAAGGAACATACACACAGACAGACAGACAGACAGACAAAAATTTTACTGATTGCATTTTAGCATCAGTATCGATCACTAATCATCCCCTGATAGTTATTTTGAAAATATATTTCATGTACAGAATTGACCTCTCTACAGATTTATTATAAGTATAGATATAGATAAATTGTGTAATGACGTTTTAAGTTGAGAGTAAAAGCTGTCAAGGACGACGCGACCACAGCTCAGAAGAAGCTCACACGACTGGCCGACTACCGTTCCGACCTAGCGCGAACTGCGAGCAACCGACGCCGCCGCCAAGTCACACGGAGTCTGCCTGAACGACCTACTGCTGGAGGGACCGGACCTGCTACAGTCACTGCAGGGGATCATGTTCCGGTTCAGAGAAGGCCCAGTGGCAGTGACCGCTGACATACAGGAAATGTTCCTGCGCATCGCGATAAGAAAGGAAGACCAGCCGGCCCAAATGTTCCTGTGGAGAGAAAAGCAAGATCAACCACTGCAAGAAGTTCAAAGAAGCCAGCACCGACGAACGATGGAAGATCGTCAAGGAGGAGGGCATTTGCTTCAAATGTCTCGAGAAACGCCATCGACGCCAGAGCTGCAACAAGAGGGCCTGCGGTTTGAACGGATGCCGCCGTCCTCACCACCGACTGCTCCACACCGAACCCGTGGAAGAAGCGAAGAGTGCAAGCAACGAGACCGTATCAGTCGCCACTGTCGCCGGCAAGGATAGAAGCGTGGTACTGCTGAAGGTGGTTCCAGTCACCGTCGGGGGCCCACAAGGGGAGGCCAACACCTACGCACTACTCGATGAGGGCTCAACCGTGTCACTCATGGAAGACGACCTGGCGCAGAAGTTGGGCATCGAGGGGCCAGCGCGACCACTGCACATACGTGGCGTAGCATCCACCAGCCAAGAAGCCACCAGCAAGCTCGTCGAAGCAACGGTGAAGGGCAAGAGTGACGACACCACGCACCACGTGAAGCTACGCACCATCAGGGAACTGGTGCTCCACCACCAGTCCGTTCCAGCAAGCGTCCTGAAGCACACACACCTGCGAGGGCTGAAAGAAGCCGACGTCTGCTACGGGACAGCGAGGCCGCAACTACTGATAGGCGCCGACAACTGGCACCTCATCGTGTCACGCCAACTCAAGATGGGACGAAGAAACGAACCAGCCGCTTCGCTCACCGGGCTCGGATGGACGATCCACGGCACCGTACCACGCACGCTGTACGCAAAGGACGCCGAATCGATCCTGCACGTCTTCACGCCAGACTGCAACAGCAATGACCGCATAGAGAGGCTGGTAGAAGAGCACTTCAAGATCGACGCGCTTGGAGTATCCCTGAAAGAGAAGACCGAAGACACGGACCAACGCGCCATCCAAGTCTTCAACGCAACGGCCAGGCGAATCGGCAGACGCTTCGAAGTAGGACTACCTTGGCGTAAGGAAGAAGTCACCACGCCGCCCAGCTACAACGCCGCTCTGCGAAGACTAAAGAACGTCGAGAGGAGGTGTGAACGAGAACCCCACTTTGCGTCGCGATACAAACAAGAAGTCGAGGCGCTACTGCAGAAGGGCTACGCACAGCCATGCGACGGCACCGAGGAAGAGAGCCCGCGGAAGTGGTACTTGCCGCACTTTCCGGTTTTCAACCCAAACAAACCGGAGAAATTGCGCCTGGTCTTCGACGCCGCCGCCAAGTCACACGGAGTCTGCCTGAACGACCTACTGCTGGAGGGACCGGACCTGCTACAGTCACTGCAGGGGATCATGTTCCGGTTCAGAGAAGGCCCAGTGGCAGTGACCGCTGACATACAGGAAATGTTCCTGCGCATCGCGATAAGAAAGGAAGACCAGCCGGCCCAAATGTTCCTGTGGAGAGAAAAGCAAGATCAACCACCGCAAAAGTACAAGATGACGGCCCTGATCTTCGGCGCATCCAGCTCACCCTTCCTGGCCCACAGCGTGAGGAACCGGAACGCGGAAGACTTCGCGGCCACCCATCCCGCCGCGTTCAACTCCATCACCCGGAACCACTACATGGACGACCTCGTGGAATCCTTCAGCGACATCGCCACTGCAAAGAAGACGGTCAATGAAGTGGCCTTCGTTCACGCGCAAGCAGGCTTCAGGCTACGAGGGTGGAACTCCAACAAAAGGGCGACTTTAGAAGACATAGAAGAGGAGCTCAGAACGAGAAGCCCCACTCAACTGGCACCAGCACCAGACAAGACGCTCGGCCTGCTATGGGACGCCGAGCGAGACCAGCTGGCCTTCAACACCACACTGCACCGAGTCCCGAAGGAGGTCATCAAGCACCAGCGGACGCCGACGAAACGAGAAGCCCTGGGCGCCGTCATGTCCCTATACGACCCGTTGGGACTATTGAGCCAGTTCACGATACGAGCCAAGATCGTGCTGCAAGGCTTATGGAAGCAGAAGCTGGGGTGGGATGAGCAGTTGCCTGACGCCGAAGCAGAAGACTTCACCCGGTGGCTGCAGACCCTACGTGAGGAGGTTGCCCAGCTACGCCTGCCACGCTGGTACGGGCCGGCCGCGCGCCGCGAACTGCACGTGTTCTGCGACGCGAGCGAACAAGCATACGCCGCCGCCGCGTACTGGAGGATGACAAGGGACGACGGCAGCATCAGCATCACCCTCGCCGCTGCCAAATCAAAGGTGGCCCCCATCAAGACACAGAGCATTCCACGACTGGAGCTGCAAGCAGCGGTCATCGGCGCGCGCCTCGCCGAAGCCATCGTTACTGAGCACAAGGAAGAGCCCAGTCGCACCGTCTACTGGAGTGACAGCCGCACCGTCCTCCACTGGATACGTCGCAACGCACGACGCTACACGCCCTTCGTCGCGCACCGCCTTGGGGAGTTGGCAGAACGCACCAGACCCGAAGACTGGCGCTGGATCCCCACCGTGCACAACGTAGCTGACGACGCAACAAGAGCATCACGCCGTCCCCTCACCGCAAGCGACAGATGGTTCACCGGCCCAGCCTTCCTGAAAGAACCGGAACACCTTTGGCCCGTAGAAGAGAACGCCATAGAAGAAGATGACAGCGAGGTTGTGGGACACACTACGGAGCAGCAAGAGTCAAGCCTGCCGGACATCACGCGCTTCTCATCACACGAGAGGCTCACCAGAGCGACCGCCCGCGTCCTACTCTTCATAGAGCGGTGCCGGGGCAGCAAGGAGGGACTGCAAGTCCGACATTTAGAAGAAGCCGAGAAGATGTGGATTCAACGGGCACAAGCAGACAGCTTCGGGGCAGAAGTCCAGATCCTGCAAGAAGGAAGAGCAATCCCCAAGTCCAGTCGTCTGTACAAACTGGACCCCATCCTGAAGAACGGCACGCTGCACGTGAACGGGCGCATCCGCGCCGCCGATGTCCCCATCGAAACCAAGGAGCCCACGATATTGGACGGAAGGCATCCCTACACTCGCCTGTTGATCAAGAGGGAACACCACGCAGCGCACCACGGCAATCGAGAAACCGTGGTGAACAACCTACGCCAACGCTTCTGGATTCTAAGTCTACGAGCCGCCGTACGCGCCATCGCAAGAGAATGTGAATGGTGCAAACTAAGGAAAACAAGGCCGCAAACACCAATTTTCGGCGATCTACCACGAGCACGAGTCGACGCGTTTCATCGGCCGTTCACCTATTGCGGCGTCGACTATTTCGGGCCGATGATGGTGAAAATCGGAAGAAGACACGAGAAGAGATGGGGGGCCCTTTTTACCTGCATGACGACGCGCGCCGTGCACATCGAGCTGGTGGCATCCCTGTCGACGGACTCTGCACTCCTAGCCCTGCGTCGGATGGCAGCCCGACGAGGATGGCCGCGAGAAATGATGAGCGACAACGCGACCAACTTCAGGGGATCCGACGTCGAACTCCGTGCCGCCTACGAGGAATGGAAGCCCGCTTTGGAAGACCTGGGACAACAGCACCGCATGACATGGCGCTTCATCCCACCAGGGGCGCCGAACATGGGGGGAGCCTGGGAGCGACTGGTGCGCTCCGTCAAGACTGCACTCGCCGCCGTGCTCCACGAACGAGCGCCAAAGGAAGAGGTGCTCCAAACGCTGCTGACAGAGGCCGAGTATACCATAAACTCGCGGCCTCTCACACATGTCTCCGTCGATCCTAGCGATCCGGAGGCACTCACGCCGAACCACTTCCTGCTGGGGAGTTCAGCAGGCCTACCGCACACCGGGCCTTGCGACCCGGCCGACCGCCGCGTCTGGCGCGCCAGCCAGGCACTCGCCGACGCCTTCTGGACCCGGTGGGTGCGCGAGTACCTGCCTACACTCGCGCCCCGCCAAGCCGCCGCCACTCCAGGAGAAGACCAGCTGCACACGGGGGACCTGGTCATCATCGCCGATCCTGCCATGCCACGCAACGTGTGGCCCCGCGGGGAGATCATCGCCGTCTACCCCGGACCCGATGGACGAGTACGCTGCGCCGACGTCCGCACCAGAGGAGGAGTGCTGCGACGCCCCACCACCAAGATCGTCGTCCTCGCATCAAGGAAGGCTACGACGAGTCTGCGCCGGGGGGAGAGTTGTCAAGGACGACGCGACCACAGCTCAGAAGAAGCTCACACGACTGGCCGACTACCGTTCCGACCTAGCGCGAACTGCGAGCAACCGACGACGCAACTACGGCGGGGCGCGGGGGGAAACGCACGGGATAGGTCAACTACCGCTCTGACTTAGCGCTAACTGCGTACTCATAATCTTAGATATAAGTAGGGTCATTTTGTCATTTTTTCATGCGAGGACCGCACATGATACTTTGAATGCGCACGGACCCAAAAACAACATAACTTCAGTGTCTTCAGCCTTATTTTGAAAATAAGACTGAAGTACCTGTCCTGGCCCCACGGCCGGCGGGGAACTTCCATCCCAAATTGCAGCGGGGCAGCGCGCTCGCGCGCGCTGCTCAGGGTCGCGCCGGTTGATACCCCCTGCACCGCGTCGCGTTCGCGCAAAAAACAGCGAAAATGGCAGAACAACAGCCGAAACGCAAGACGCAACCGCACTCGCCATCTAAAACGAAGCCCACATCTGCTTCAAAGATCCCAATTACGAAGGGGACGAGTACGCCGACTACCTCCGGCGGCGGAACGTTCACCACACCCCGCCCCCCCCCCCCACACCCGACCTTGATTCACCGCTACCCTCAATTCGCGCTCCAGTAGCCGGAAGCGCGGTCAGCGAAGTAGCCAAAAAGATGGCCGGGGTCACATCGCCTACCCTCAAACATGAGTTTGATGCGGTGATGGTGTCCCGGCTTATCGAATCTGGTTTGCTATCAGATAGGCTTAACCGCTGGCTTAACGCATATGTCCGGATACTGGAGCGCGAAGCGGGCAAAACCTACTCCCTTTGCCCAGCGGATGAATCAGCGCTCGATGCGCTCCGCAATTTATGTGGGTCACCCATCCTTTTACCTTCGACGGGACTGACCCCATTTGCGAAGAAGCGCCCCAGACCGACACCGACGCCCGAAGGCGCTGAAAAACGCGCCCGCCGCCTACGCGACCCGCGTATTCACCGCTCCCTGAGCAGCGGCGACAGAACGCAGTCGTCGATAGACATAACGCCGTTACCACCATCGCAGCCACAGGACAAGACCCCTGCCTCGATGACGGCCCCGGACTCGATGACGACACCCGCCCCGCAACAACAACGCGAGCATAGGCCCAGGCGAGTCTGTGGACAGCACCAAGACGAGCCAACCCCAACACCCAGCACATCTGCCAATAAGGGGGTAGATCGAAAAACAGGGTACAGTGGAGCGGCTGTACCGACAAGAGAGCCGGTGAGCGAAAATCAAAAGTACCCTCCTCAATCTTATTCACAGGTGATGGCCGCGCCCCCGGCCCCACCCCCGGACGCACCCCGAAAAAGCTCCCAAAGCTCACAAGCCCCGCCCCCTCGTCAGGATGCCGGCGAATTTTTCTATAACACGGCACCCACTATGACGACAACGACGCAAACGGCAAAGACGACCGCAAACACTGCAAACGCAACAGACACAGCAGCTACAAGGGAACGTAAGTACCCACCCCTTATTGTGGAGAAGATGCCTGACTGGCAAATACATTTTAAGGAGATCCACAACAGACTCGGCCGCCCGCCCAACGCTAGACCATTCGGAGTAGGCGTGCGCTTCTCACCCGCGGACGGCGATGAGTACCGACTCATCCAGGCGTATCTCTCCGAAATGGAGAAGGTACAGCCGGACATGAGTTGGTACTCATACGCCCTCCCGGAGGAGCGTAGCCTGAAAGTAGCCATTAGAGGCCTCCCGTTCAACACAGAACCGGAACACATTAAACAGGCCCTAGCGGAAAAGGGATACAACGTGGAGCACGCAAAACGCATTAGAGCGCGAGCAGGCAGACCGGGTTGTATATTTTTTGCCGCACTTTTCAAAACACCCGGATTGCTGCCCAACATATACCAGGTAAATGAACTAATGAGCATGCCTGGAGTCACCATAGAGGCCTGGCGCGGAAAAAAGGGGCCCGCCCAGTGCCATAGGTGTCAAGGCTTCAGGCACTCCTCGAAAGGCTGTCACCGCCCTATAGCCTGTGTTAGATGCGGTGAACCACATGCAGCCGCCGACTGCACAAGACCCAGAACTGAACCAGCCACATGCGCCAACTGTAAGGGCCCTCACCCGGCCAACCACTCGAGTTGCCCGATTGCAAAGAAAGAGGCGAGAAATACAAAGGCAAGTACAGTCGCCAAAACTGGCCCCTCCCTCGGCCCCATTACGAAAGCTGCCATCAAGCCGAACGAAGTGAGCGAGACAGCAACAGCAACACTTATGGCACCAGCAAACGCCCCCAAAATGCGTCTACCCTCAATCCCGACACAAAACGCACCGCCTCTCAAACGAAAGAGAAAGAGAGGGAAAGGCCACGCCCATACCGGCCCAGACTCCGCCCGCAATGAAGGTATGACAGAAACATATATACCTACCGCCGCCGCCGCCCCACAACAACAAAAAGGGACGGAAAAAATTAAACAAGCAGTACCGGAAACATTAATTACACCGGAGATGCAACAAATGCTCACAAAAATGATTAGCGAGCAAATCCAGTTATGCTTCCGCAACTTTACGGCCCAAAATTCCGGCCATTGAAGGTAATGCACTGGAACGCTCAATCGCTCACGGGGAAGCGCCGAATGCTCGAGCATTTTCTGCTCGAGCACGACGTAGACCTGGCGCTCGTGAGCGAAACCCGGCTAAAACCGTGCATTGCATTCAATGTCCGGAATTATAACACCTACCGCCAAGACGAAGCTTCACCTGAGGGAATCCCAATACGAGGCCTGCTGATACTAATACACCAACGTATCATCCATCAGCCGGTCCCTAAGATACAGCTTAAAACACTTTATGCGCTCGGTGTTGACATAAATCTAAGCGGGACAAACACGCGCATCTACGCCGCCTATAAACCACCGAAAACAGCGCTTAGCGTTAAGGAACTCCGAGATCTGTTACATCCGCTACCTACTATCATAGCAGGGGACCTTAACGCTAAACACCAAATATGGAATTCCAAAATTACGAACGCAACAGGCCGAGCCTTACATACAGACGCACTAACGCACAATTATGACGTGTTAGGCCCAGACGAACCGACACGATATGACGGAGAGGGAAACGGGGACATACTGGACGTGGTGGTGACCAGAGGGGTTGATAACCCCATCACCCAGGAAGTGATGGCGGACCTCCCCTCGGACCACCGACCAATAATTCTTACCCTGGACAAAATCCCAGCACAGGTGGGGCGACCCGCCCTGCGTCATCGCATTGACTGGGAGAAATTCCAGTCCGAGATGACACAGAACACGCCCACCCGACCCATCAACACGCCATCGGACGTCGACACAGCCACGAGGGAACTTACCGCGGCCTTACAGTCTGCACTAAAAACAGCTACTCACACCCGAGCTCGAGGTAACAAAGACCAAACATTACCCAGCCGGATAACGAACGATATACAAGAGAAACGTAAACTGAGAAGGCGGTGGCAAGAAACCCGATGCCCCATATTAAAAGCTCGCATTAACCATCTGACCGACAAAATAAAAAACGCCATGGAGGAATACGCCTCCACCGAATGGGAGAAGCACTTGCTTGCAGTGGGCGACGACATGCCATCCGTATACCGCCTCTGCAAGCAACTCCAAAGACACAAACCAAAAGTAAGACCGCTCCTGGATAAAAACGGAGAGCCAAAGTACGCGGCCTCAGACAGAGCAGAATTGCTGGCAGAATTTTTGCAGGAGCAATTTTCTCCCAACCCCACGACAGACAGCGAGCACGTGATGGCTACCCAGTCTCACGTGATTAGCTGTCTGTCCAAACAACTACCTAACGAAGACGACCCCATCACGATTTCGCCCACACAGGTTAGAAAACAGATAGCAAAGAGTAAGCTCAGAAAAGCGCCGGGCCTGGACGGCATAACTAACACTGCACTGCGATTCATACCCAAAAAAACAATAGCTGCCGTCACCCGTATTTTTAATGGCATACTTCGCACTGGATTTTTCCCCACCGATTGGAAGCGAGGAAAAATCATTACGATTCATAAGCCCGGGAAAGACCCAACACTAGCAAGCAGCTACAGGCCTATAACGTTACTGCCAACCCTGTCAAAGGTATTTGAAAAGTTACTTTTGAACCACCTCACACCACATATCACGCCGCGACCTGAACAGCATGGTTTCCGACCGGGACATTCTACCACGTCCCAGTTGATCAGAGTGATACACGAGCTCACCACTAATATGAACAAAAAAGAATATTCAGCAGTGGTGATGCTCGATATGGAGAAAGCCTTTGACAGAGTTTGGCATGAAGGACTCCTATATAAGCTATCGAAGACAACACCGACACGCATCCTTAAGACAATAGCTTCATACTTAGAAAACCGCAGCTTCTGTGTAGCAGTCGAGGGGCAAAATTCCTCATTTCGTGTAGTACGCGCAGGGGTACCACAGGGGAGCTGCCTCTCCCCGACCCTATACTCCGTCTACACAAATGACGCGCCGGCGCTAAACGGAACCAGACTCGCACTGTACGCGGACGATACAGCATATATAGCTTCCTCTATCCGCCCCCACCACGCAGCACTCAAATTAAAGCCGACACTCGACGCCCTTATACCGTGGCTGGACAAGTGGAGGATGAAGATGAACATCGCAAAGACGCAGGCGATGGTAGTAGGCACACAGCTACGCAACCCGCCCCAAATTGAAATCCAGGGTGAGAAAATCCCCTGGACAAACAAGGCTAAATACCTCGGAGTCACCATAGACTCAAGACTCACCATGCGCGCACACATGAGCGAAGCGATAAGCAAAACGAAAGCTGCACGAGCTATGCTCCGCCCACTGCTACAAGGAAACATCCCTCTCAAAGTAAAACTCACCTTATATAAATTATACTTAAGGCCCATTCTCACGTACGCCGCGCCGGCATGGTACGCATTGCTTTCAAACGAAAACAGAAAGAAACTGCACGCGCAACAAAACATCACTTTGCGTACCATAACAAAAGCCGGCCACTACGTGAGAAACACAACCATCCAGCGAGACCTAAAAATAGAAAGTCTAAACGATTTCATTTGCAGACTCACAGCGAACCAGTTCAGAAGGGCGGACGACTCGGCGCACGCGCACTTGCGCGATTTCGCGCCAACGCACGAACGCCCGCTAGCAGATCGCCGAAGCAAAGCGTTCCCAAGGGAGCTCATTCCAACCTGACGACGGCCCCCGCTCGCAGGACGACGAGCGGGCCCACAAGCAGATGCACCTTAACCTGACTATGACAGCATGGGGAAAAAAAAAAAAAAAAAAAAAAAAAAAAAAAAAAAAAAAAAAAAAAAAAAAAAAAAAAAAAAAAAAAAAATGAATAAAAACAAACAAAAACAAAAAAAAAAATAAAAAATACATAAACAATACCCCGACCGACTTGACTCCTGCAATCACAAGACAACCCTATAACCCACACACAGACAGACCCTATTTCTCTCCCCACCCAAGCCCACCGCCTGCTCGCTGGTCGCTCACTGGGCCTCCCACAAGGGGTCTCACCCGGTGGGCTAGACCGCGCCGAGGGCGGTGGTGAAGAGGGGGACAAGAAATAAACTCCAAGGACCGACCCGATTGTAATCGGGCCGCGAACCCGCTACATCCGAAGTAGTATCATACTAGAACGGATTCCCCGCACGCCGCGGCGCCTCCGGCGCCGGCGACGCGCGAGACGAAGAAGGCAGTATTTTTTCATGCGATCCAGAACAGCAAAAATTGTAATAAATAAGAAGAAAAATAAACTACCAAGGAAGAAAAAATCGAGTTTCAATCAAAAAGCATCATACAGTCCACAACAAAAGCTTTATAGAAAAAGAATATTTTATTATTTTAAGAGCATTTAAATCTTGTATTTTACCTTTAAATTATTTTTTGGTTCAGATGAGCAAATGATTTTGCAAATGGGTTCTGCTAGGAATACTGATCTGATGAATAAGGATTTTAAAATGACTGAATGAATTTTTGTAGGTTGAGTGGGGAAATTAAATAGTTTGAGTAAGTAAAAAAATTATGAGTAGGTATGATGAGACGTCATAGGAAATACAGACAAGCCAAGCCCTCGGTGAAATAATACAAGGCACCTTGTGAAATTCCTAAACGGGGATATCGCAGATGATGGTAAGTAATCACCATCGCCCATGGACACTTGCAACACCAGGAGTATCACAATTGCGATGCCGGCCTTTAAGGAAGGTGTACGCTCTTTTTTGAAGGTTTTTTTTCAAAAAAAAAAGAGGTTTTTTGAAGGTCGTATTGGTCCAGAAACACTGCTGGCGACAATATATTCCACAATTTTGTCGTACGTGGTAAAAATTTCGACAAAAACGCACGGTTGTGGATAGCCATGCATCAAGATGATGGGGATAAAATTTTTGTCGCGATGTACGATGGCGAAATGCAGCAGCTGGAATTAATCCGAACAATTCCTCAGAACACTCCCCATGATAAATGCGATAGAAGATGCAGAGCGAAGCTACATCCCTATGCAAAGCCAAACGATCAAGCCAATGGTGTTGTGTTACTGTCGTTGAGCAGGTTTCTAGAGCTTTTTTTTTTATACGAGGAGCAACAAATTACACCACCCCACCTGAGGGCCAATCGCCTAACAGGATTGCTATGGCTATCGCTTACGATTTCATTCTGTTATTTCTGACCGCTGTAGGTTTGAAAACCAAAAAGTTTCTATGTATTTCGATACACACATTGCTACATCTTTTTTTTGATATACTGAGAAAAACTCAAATCTGTTTCAATGTATTTACTGACTGTCAAATATTTTTAGTTCATCTTAATTATCATGGTACCGAATCATTCAGTAACAATTTTTATATTTCACTAGCTGACCTGCCAAACTTCGTACCGTTTTTTTTTATCTTATATATAAAATTCTCGTGTCACAATGTTAGTTACCATACTCCTCCGAAACGGCCTGACCGATTTTTATGAAATTTGATATTCATCTTCCGTGGGTCTGAGAATCGGCTACAGTCTATTTTTCATATCCTTATGTGATAATGGTTGTCCACCTGTAACGTAGTGTTCTGAAACCTACAATGCGCCTTCGCGTGAAAATTCAAACTATTGGTTAGTAGGTAGTGTTCTCATATGGGTTAGGAGGAATGTTATCCCAGGAAATTGATAGAACTACGGTACACAACCCTAAAAATTTTTTTGGACAATATTTTTTTTGTAATGTGGTATTAATTAAAAAATACATACAACCCTAAATTTTCTCTTTTACCACCTGCCCCTATTTTTATAGCGGTACGAAGTTTGCTGGGTCAGCTAGTTTACTTATACTTAAACCTTGCCATGGCAATAACAATCACCTGTATTTAGTTTTTTTTAGGCATTTAACTGATGGATGTTTAATTCTAAATAAACGCTAAACTAACACTAATTAAATGAACAGAAACATGGAGTAACTAATCAAAACTTAGTCTGCGTTTATTAATAAGGGGCCTAGCATATGAGTGCAGTGCAACTGCCCAGATAGTGGAGTCCCGTCTGGTGCCTGGACAGCGATAATTACAATGACAGCTAGTAATTTTTTTATTTTTCAAAAAAGAATTGATTTAATTCGGTGAAGTGCAGTTAATTATTTGCGTACGTACCTATATCGTTGGCGTACATACATTTCGTTGTATCATTTTTTAAGAATAAGAAAATCTCAAGTCAAACGTTAAGGATTCAGATAAGCGACATCTATCAGGTCAAGGCAACAATAATCCAAATTGTTGGAGGCATGCGAACTCTACGCAGTACCTAAGCACGAGAACGGCTGTGCGGGTTTGTAGATTGATAATCCTGTCATAGATGTCGCTTTTGCGTAGTTTCTTTTATTTGTCGTAATAAAGAATGTTAACAAAAACAAAAGACTTGATTCAGATAAAACTTACATGATGAATAAAATAGAAATTTTATTGCCTACATTTTATAATAATTATAGCGTAATTAAAAATAAGTAATAATGACAAAACGACGTTTAAATACACCGTGCTCGAGTCTCGCTTAAGTTCAGCAGAAGTTCGATAGATGGCAGTTATAACTTTTTCCTAATAAGAAAAAAGGTTTAACAAAAATTCGGAAATTGACGTTAATTCTAAAGTGTAAAATGAAAATAAAGAGTGTTTGTCCGATCGCTAAATATAGTAACACCGAGTATATATAGCTTAGTGTAGTTCTTAAGCTTTCGCAGGTTACGACCTTCAGCTGTCCACTTCGAGTCATTGCCTTATCTGTAATACAATTATTTGTCAGACACCAGCTTCTCACAGCCTACAGATTTGTTATTTCTGTATTCACCTATTTCAATTACCATGCTGTGTGGAGAAATAAATAAATACTGTAAGTGAGGGTTACTTTAGCTCGGGCGGGTAACTTTGTCCCAAATCAGAAAAAATATTGAACTTGCCGCCCCATGACTCTTGGGTGACCGTAATAGTTCCAGTTGAAAATCACAGATAGCCATATAGGTGCGTAGTGTGGTGTTGTTTTACCGACATCGTTCCTGTATCAACTTGTCATTGTAACGCGGGATTTTTTGTAACTGAAATAGTTCGCAAGTTCATGCGCAAACTTTCTCAAAACTGTGGTTTTCGGAAAGTTTACAATTTTTTCTTTAACTTAATTATTTTGTGGTAAAAACATCCATTGTGTATTCAGTATGCTCATGGTGATCTGTTATAAGGGTTACTTAACCCCAACATGGCTTAAAATGAGTTTTTGTTTTCACAGAGAAAACTCAACGATCTAAAGTAACCCTCTTTAAAGCCAACTTTAGCCCAAAATTAAAAAAAATATATGAACCCTTAAATATAATTTTTTCCTAGTTTCGTATGATAACTATGTAACTTATACTTTAAAGTTCACAATGGAAAGATATAAACGTGACATATTCATCACAAAGAGAAGCTACAATTTTATTTGAAAAAAAGTGCACATTTTATTATATTTTATTATTGTAGCTCGTTAAGTTTCGGATGCCTTTGCACAACCTCTATGTACCTATATAGTAGCATCGAACCCGCAGAACACAAAAGAAAATTCTATTCTGTGATCTCACCCCAGGTTTCCGATTTGCTTGCTGTCTACATTCAAAAAACTAGTATGCCCCTTCGGCCACCCAATCGGTGAGGACCACGGCACGGTAATAATAATATTACCGTGACCACGGTCAGTAATTATTTTTACCCGACTGCGCAATGCAAGAGCGCGTAGCGCGACGCGCAGACAGGGTATACTATACTATAGTGTTTAACAGTCTATATATGTATGTTTGTTCCTTTGTGGCACACTAGAGACCAAACGCGTGGACCGATTTTGATGATTTATACATCAATCGATTCTTATTGTGTTACAGTTCAGCAGTTTAGACGCGAAAGTGTTACAGACAAAGTAACGAATTAAACAAGATGGGTGACTAAGGGTGCGGCCAGAGTGCACTCAGATTCAGATTCAGATTCTGAAAACAAGCGCGAGAAATAAACAGTGTAGTCGAAGGGTACGGCCAGGGTGCACTCCTGATTCAGACTCAGAAAACAAAGCGCGAGAAAAAGCAGGCAACCTGCTTAGACTACACTGTTTATTTCTCGCGCTTGTTTTCAGAATCTGAATCTGAATCTGAGTGCACTCTGGCCGCACCCTAAGGCACGAAAGAATACGTAAAGAAGGAAAATTAAATGCTAATTCTGATGCCCGAGCACGCTCTTTCGTCGCGTTCCCCGTACGGCACAACCTTACAGGCAACGATCTCAATTATTTGAAAACCTCTAATTTAGTACGTACGTACTACAGGCAAACTTTTAATTTATTCGTTGAAGGAAAGGCTGATTGCAAATTGTTTCTCGTTTCGTTACTCCACCACGGTTGGCTGAATCTACATTTGTTGAGGCCAAAAAAAATTGTACCTAGTCTTTCTTTTGTTTTGTTTTCGGGTGACGTTCTGCTTTTAGGTTTGAATGGTGGAATTAAAACTCTAAAAGTATTGATTTTATTTGAAAACGAGAATATTGTTTTTTCGAAACCGATTCTTTAATTACTTTGTATGAATTGGTATATTTCTTTTATAGAGCTGAAGTGTGTCTACACTTCAGCTCTATAAAACCCGATCGGTTTAAAATTGACAAAGTTTCATACAAACTTTCATTCCCTATTTTATCCCCTTGGGGGTAAAATTGATCAAAATCCTTTTTAGCAGATGCCTACGTCATAACATCTACCTGCATGCCAAATTTCAGCCCGATCCTTCCAGTGGTTTGGGCTGTGCGTTGATAGATCACTATGTCAGTCAGTCAGTCACCTTTGAGTTTTTTATATATAGATAATTATAGATAGGTGATCCTCAATTAATTATACAAAATGCCGTCACGAACGAGGGGATAATTAACCATAGTTTTAATGAAGGTAAAATAGTTCAAAGTTTAATTTTAAAATGGCTATTAAATACAGTTCTCCATACCCTTTCACGGTAATATTTTAATATAAATAAATTCTATCGTATGCAGACAGAATCTGCATTAGTCCATTTTTCAAGAATTATGTTTTTACGCTCATCCCGATTTCCACCTTAGTGCCTAGGCAAGAAAGTAGCATTTAGCGTGCATATAAAATAGTCGAAATGGTATTACTGGAAATTTCGATATAACCCTGAGCTCTTCCTCGTCCATCATAACTCAATGCAGCTGCTTACGATCAAATGCACTACTCCCGACATATTAGATTGATCACTCTATTTTATTTAAAACAAATAAAATGGAGGCATGGGCAACGGCCATGTTTAATATTTATAATGTGAAAAACTTTCATGAACTTCTGATTGGATTTAAAGTCTCATTCCACAATAGACTAATAAAATGTACCAACAGCATTGTTTCGGCTGTTTTTCGAACTTTATATATGTACGATTTTAATTTTTGTAATCCGAAAACTTAATAGAAATTTTGTAATCAGAAAAATTAATGACTTAGAATAATGTATGTAATTAATAATGTTTAATTTAAATTTTGACGAAACGTAAGTGGATTTAATTGTAATCAATAATCTATGGGACATGTATTTGAATGTATACCAGTGCCTGAAATAAAAATGATTTATTATTATTATTATTATTATTATTTAAAATATACTTAAAACAGATATTATTGGTCCTACCTACCTATTATAGCTATTAACGGGATTGTTACCATGTACCTTGTTTTTCTTGAGTCTCCGATATTTCGGCACTGTTGCAAGCGCCATGATCACGGAGTAACTGAAGTAATTGCGGGTAGATGTGATAAAAAACAAAATCCCGTTAATAGCTATAATGTTAGTGACCATGAAAGTTTAAAACAATATTCTACCTACCTATGTCCTAAATCTTTAACACTTTATTTACGGTGAATAAAAGTTTTCGACGTACGACTAATTGGGTATTTTTAAGGTAATTTTGAAGCAAATATTTGTTTTCTATGGTATCAGTCGGATCGGAGAGGTGCGTACACTTGAGATAAGTGCATAAAAATAATTTAATTTAATAATCATTTACTTCAGTGTCAATTGAACGTTTTGGATTTTATTACAAATGCACAGAAATTTTTTCACATTCGGTATTACCGGTATACCTATAAGTTCAGCAGCTTTTCGGCCGAATTTCGGTTAGATGTATCTCTATCTATTTATGTATTTGGATATGAGATTTGATCAATGTTGACTGTTTGTGCCATGTACACAAACCAAAAATTATTATTTTTATTCCTGGTTTTTTGTTTTGTTTTCTATTTTTTATGTTATTTATTATTCTTGTTGTTATTGATTCGTGCGACACCAAACCGGTTCCAACGGAAGACCATTTTTTTTAATATTATTATGTTTTTTTGTTTGTCTCAAATAAAATTATTTCTTTCTTTCAAAAATATTATTAGAATAAAAATATGTCCAGTCCACAAAGGATCGTCAAAGTGAGTTTAGATTCATTATGCCATCACTAAATGCATCCTTATTCGTATCATTGTATCATCACCTCGTATCATGCACAGATACTGCTAAAACTCGAACGTAATGGTAGCCATACACACTACAAGAAATCGTTACGAACAGACTGTACAGTTCGAACAGTTTATCATACGTGGCGTAGGTTCCTATACGTAATAGGAAACTGTGCAGTTTTATAACATACACGCTACGATTTATCGGTACCGTTCGGACGGTACAGTCTAATCGTAACGATTTCTCGTAGTGTGTATGGCTACCATTAGGCATTGTCCTAATACAACGCGATAACGCGAATGAGCGATGCGATCATCGTACGATTCGACGATCAAACATATTGATCTAGAATAGGTGTCCTAATAGGCGATCGCGCGATGCATTCGCGCGACTAAAATGTTTAAAAATCTATTCGCGCGAACTTAGTTCACGCGAACGCGCAATCAAACCTATTAATGATGAATAGGTGTCCTAACTGAAGTTCGCGCGATGATCGCGTCGCGTCGATAGGAAGCGGGGAGAGTGGCAGGGCTAACCCGTTCCGTATTCGCGTTCTATTAGGACACCCAGTTCGCGATCACGCGATGGTCGCATCGTTTAATCGCGCGATGATCGCGTAATCGCGTTGTATTAGGACAATGCCTTAGAGTTCTCATACGAGTACGTTTGGCAAATCTGCGCGGCGCGGCCTCACCCGAATAACACAGATCGTCGGCCAGCACCTTGAGGCGGGTCTCTCCCGTATATCGTTGGTCAAGGTTAATTAGTAGTGATTAATTGAACCGTCGGTAAATATTCTAATTCAACCGCTATACTTCACATCTAATTCATTTGAAATTTCAAATTTGGATATAACAGTTCTGTGGACAAACTGGGCGAAAGTGGTCCAAGAATCAATATCGCTAGCGTTGTGGTATTTAAGTAAGGGTACCTTAACTATACTTAAATATAAAGGTGCATCAAAATCTGACCCAGCAGTTATGAGAAAAATTACACTATAATACGTACATCATCATCAACCCAAGCTCACAGTGTCCACTGCTGGACATAGGTCTTCCCTAATGCACGTCACTGCTCCCGATTTTGTGCTACTCTCATCCAGCCCACTCCAGCCAGCCTGCGAATATCATCATCCCATCTTGTCTCAGGGCGTCCTACACTACGTTTACCGAGTCGTGGTCTCCACTCAAGAACTTTCCGGCTCCAACGGCCATCAGTTCTGCGGCTAATGTGACCAGCCCACTGGCACTTCAGTTTGCTAATTCGGTGGGCTATGTCGGTGACTATGGTTCTCTGTCGGATTACATCATTTCTGATGCGGTTCTTCAGGGATACTCCGAGCATAGCCCTTTCCATAGCTCTCTGAGCGACTTTAAACTGGTGGACTCGTCCAGCCGTGAGTGTCCACGTCTCGGCGCCGTATGTCAAAACTGGGAGGACGCACTGGTCGAAGACTTTCGATTTGAGACATTGCGGGATGGGTGACGAGAAGAATAAACATACGTATACGATTACGTACATATATATTTATATTTTATTACAATGTTTTATCATAATAAGGTAATTTCCTGCCGTATTTGCCTTCTGTGGTGTATATTTCTGCTAGATATAGACACATAATAAATACAAGAAAGATTAATAAAGGGCAAGTACGTATGCCACATGCAGTGTAGGGTGCCGTAGTTGCCTGTCGTTACCACAATATATTTGAGCAGGAATCGGAAGTTAGAAAAAACATTTAATATCAATCTATGTATCTCAACTAAAGTACCTAAATCAAAGTCAAACTACGTTTCAAACTTAAAAACCAATTATATATTATCTTTTTTTTAAATACGAATGATAACCGCCGTATTTTAGTGTTTCCTCCCAGGCACGACAGCGGGTGTGAAATCCTCATGCATGCCCGCCCTACAGCTGGCTGCAATTAGTATTCAATCTAGTAAATACATGTATTTAAATACAAGATTACCTCAGTTTTTATTTGAAGTTGAAGTAATCCTATATTAATACCTCAAAAACGTGTCGGTTTTGGTTCCTGGATCAAATCTAATAAACATTCGCACAGTCGCTTTTCTTGAAATTTAAAATTTATCATCATATCCTATTAAGTATCAAGAGATCATAGACTTACGCAACGTAGATACGTGATCATTAACGCCACCCATAACTTTTGTTACGTCTTTTCTACAACTTACAAATACCTGCAACTCTACTGTAAATGTCTCTACTTAATGTACTGGATACATTGTTAGCTTATACATAGAAATTAAAGTTAAAAGCCTATTTAGAAAATCGAATTTGGTACATGTAGTGTAAACCTAAATTGAACAAAATAAATCTATATCTCCAGGCACTTTTAAAGTGTACATTTAAAGATTGAGGTAAGTTAATATTAAACGATTGGTTATTTTGATAAGCACTTAGATAAGTTTGTTGCCATAGCCCCAGATGAGGTTTAACGTCACAATTAGCATCAGTTGGTTGGAAATAATCTAGTGACAGTTCATTATCAGTGTGATAAAGTAACTATCCGGCGCATGATGTTTCTCTTTTGCTTTTATTCCAGCTTATACGACATTTTATCAATGTCAAACAATAAAATAAAATAATTTTATTGTTTGACGCCAAACAACTGTCATTTATATGGCGAACTTTATTGAAATGTAAAGTGTATAATTATAATAAAATTATTTTGTTTTTTTTTTTTTGTTCTGTGGCTGTTTCCGTTTCACACAGAAATTTCGCCAATATCCCGTAGTGAGAGAGACACGGTAAGGGAGAGATTGCTCGGTAATTACCAGATAATTATTTTATGCCAAACAACTGTCATTTAGATGCAACGACATTAATGTCTTTGTTTATATGGCAAATTTTACAAAAAAATAAAATGTATAATATGACATCGATTTCAAGAAATCGAATAATCAAGATATAGTCATTATTCAAAAATATAATTTCTGAAATCTCGACCCTTCTAGAAACAATGGCAATATTTTACAATTACCTTGCAGTATTTGATTTTTCTCAAATGTGGAAATTATATTTTGAAACGAGTAAAACAAAGGATGTGAGTGTCATATTATATTTTTAAAAATAATTATTTTTGATTAAAATGAGAGCGCATTTAAAATAAATAAATGGCAAATGTAGTGTTCAATGAATTTTCTCTCAATGTTTCTTCATCTTATACTTGTTTCCTCTCATGAAACATTAAAGGCAAACCCCCTCTAATACTTTGAACGACGTTAGATTTAGGTTCTACTTTTGGGTAACGTACAGTCTCGGATGCAGGTTCAACTGTGAACTTGGAGAGAATAGCAGCCAGTCCAGCCATTGACTGCATTAAGCCAAGGCGACTACCTGTAGAAACGAAAATTATTTATTTAATCATACTGGAAAATGAGGAAAGTAAACACTTGAGACTTACCTCAAGTGCTTAATTTCCTCATTTTTAAAAATATCAATTTAAAGCTTTTAACTTTTTTAAAAATAATTTCAAAAAAGTTAAAAGCTTTATTTTGATTTTTAGTATTCTTACCAATGCAATTCCGAGGTCCATCTCCAAATGGGAAATACACCATTTTTTGTGCCGCTCCAAAGTTATCTGGATGAAATCTTTCAGGTCTGAACTCCTCAGGATCATCCCAATATTTAGAATCCATATGCAAGGCCTGCACAGGGATGATAATATTAACACGTTTATCAATATCCAAATTTATTTCTTCGAATTTATACTTTCTTGTACTCCTTCGCATAAGAAAGCCGAGAGAGGGAAACATACGAAGTCCTTCTTTAAAAGTCCACTCGAGGTAAGTCATTTCTTTTACAGCTTCGTAAGAAAGTTTATTATTATGTTTTGCCAAAACTTGATCGATATGTTCTTGTACTCGTTTTTGGACATCGGGATTAAGCGCCAGTTGATGTAACGTGAAACTAGTTGAAGAAGCTGATGTCTCAAATCCGGCACCGAAAAATACAAACACTTGTGCAGCAAATAGTTTTTCATTTAAAATCATCTTCACATGTATAGGATTTTCACCAACTTTTTCTATAGATTCAGCTTCCATAGGTTTATTGAGATACTCCAACATAAGGTCAATAAAGTCATTTCGCCCACATGGTTTATAGTTTCTTTCAGTGAGTATACGTTTTACTAAATTAAGAATATCTGGTTCTACTCTCTTAAATGTTTTCAAGTATTTCTCACTGTATGGAAATACATCTTTAATCACTGCAACAATTGAATCTCTCAATGTTACTTTGAACATGTTGGCACCGAGTTTTCGAAATGGTGAATTTTCATCATTTAAAGAGTCCGAGTTAATCCCGAAACCACATGCTCCGATAAAGTCAGTGGTATACCGAGCCATCAGTTCTCTAGCATCGAGTGCACGGTTGCCAGTAACAGCAGAGAGGGTTCTTGATTGCAACTTCTCACACCGTTCTACAATCAACGGAAACATGGCTTTCAACTTACCGCTAGTAAACGCTGGTGTCATTCTCTGTCTAAGCATTCGCCATAAATCTCCATCTATTGCAAACAAATGTTTTCTAAAAATTTCGACATCATTGGTGTGATTCAAACCACGACAATAAAATGATGGGAAGTCGTTAATCAAAACGTGTTTTATCAAATCGGGATCTCTTATGATAAGTTCAGGAGTTGTGGATTTAAATGCTCCCACCACTTTTTCGTTCGGATACTTCCAGTAAATTTCTTCTGCTACTTGACTTCGACTTTTCTTCTCTAGATACACATCTGTATAAGTCCCAAAAAATAGCACTGGCTCTACGTATTTAACACCTCTTTCTTTCCAGTATTTAAATGTTCTAGTATTATAAAAATATAAAATAAGAGTAAATATTGCGACTATTGTCACAAAAAACATTTTGGTACAGCAAAAACACGGTCACTCTCAATACACTTGAACTTCGTACTAGAGAACTATTGACAACTTAACTTTTTCGTCGCAAATCCTGTTCTGCGTGATAAAAAAAAATGCCAAATATGACTAGTGACAGCTCACGCACTATCTAATCTTGTCGATATTATGTTTCTACAATTTGCTGCCCACAATTGTTTTTCTTAAAAAATATAATTCAAGTGCTGATTTTAATTCATTATTGAACAAGATTACGATTTACGCCTGATATTAGGCAACGATAATGCAAACCTATACATAGTAGTACATGTGTACGATTTATCATTATTTATAATAAGTTCCATAATAAGTCGCGGTGTTCAATACTTTACTTAATTTTGGTTGTCGACACCTATGTCAACATTAATCATAATATATGTTTATGTAAGTTTGTGCTTCATGGTCTTCAATACTAAATGGTTAGTTTCGTGGCTTTGTAGACTGTTACGTTTCAACTAATAAACTTTCTGAAATTATTGTTACCTACCGCATTATTACAAAGAGAATAATCTCAAATATGCATTCATTTTTATCGATAAATTATATAGTCGGGTACTTATCTAATCCCTATACTTTTATGTTTATCTTATTTATCAGTAGCGACACTGCAATAACTAAGCAAATTCTCCTAAATATAAATGTTACCATTATACAAATCTTAACTTTTTAAATATATTTTTTTGTATCATTTTGTAAGATGTGCTTTTACATAATTAATATTGTACACTAGCTTCAGTCCGCGACTTCGTTCCTGCAAAATATAGTTTGCTGAGAATCAAAATTTCATACAAATCCGTTCAGCTTTTTTTTGCGTGACTGAGTAAGTAAAGGACATCGACGAAATCGGCCCTAGCATACCCAAAAGAATGTCCTTCACTATTATTTTTTTAACTTATTAGCAATTAATCATAGTAAACGGACAATCTGTTTAAAAAAATAAAAAATAAAAGTTCTGTTACTAGATACTACAGTCTGTTCATCCAACTTGGCACTCCTTTTTATTGAATATACAGCATTAAAAATCAACTGATAACTGGATTCAATATGTTTCAGTCTATAATAACGATTTATTTTAATAGTTTATTGGCTTCGTTAATATTTTATTACTAGCTTTAGCCTGCGACTTCGTCCGCGTTTTCGTCGTTTTTCGTAAAAAAGTAGCATATGTCCTTCCTCAGGGTTCCGTGGTTTTGATGTGACAGACAGATTAACTTTCGTATTTTAGTAGGGAAATATAATATGTCAATCCACAATACTGTTAAAAATATAGCAATAAGGAACCGCAGAATATTATTATTATCACTGTGCCCCGAGATCATCAGCGTGTAACTCCTTGTATGTTGTTATTATGTTAATGTATTGGTAATATGGTTTAGATCACTTTCACATGAGGCTTAAGTACATATAAAATGAAAATACTTCAGCGCAAAGCTTCCGGGTAAATTACGTTGAAAGTTGATCCGTCCGGCACGTGAACATAAAGATTTCTAGAACTGCTAACCCGGGAAAGAGCGACATATAACTGACCATGTGAAAAACAACTGACACCGAGATCTACTATAGCAACACGAAAAGTCTGCCCTTGAGCCTTATTTATTGTCATTGCATAACACACCGATACTGGAAATTGCGTTCTTTTAAATTGGAATGGAAAATTATTTGGTATCATGGGAATTCTGGGAATAAAGATGGTTTCTCCTGCACCGCAACCTATTGAAATTTGAGCCTCGATTACATTTTGTTGCAACTGGGTTACTTTAAGCCGAGTTCCATTGCAAAGTTGTGGTGGTCTTAAATTTCGGAGCAGAATAATCGGAATGCCAATTTTTAAACAAATTTCATGAGAAGGAAGTCCGGGCATATTTAAAGAATTTAAAAATTCTATCGGGTAATTAGTGGCTTCTTATTCATCGGCCATTCTATTTATTGAACTATAACTTTGCTTTTCCCCTAGGTATTCGACAGTATTTTATTATTAATCATGACCAGGCAGGTCATTGCGAGGAGTTAAAATGGACCTTTCGCATAGCCAAGAATTGTCCTTATTTAATATATTTGTTACGTCACCGTAAACTGACGATATATGATGTTGTTGGGATTGCACTATACAACATAACTCAGGCGTCAGAATAAGTTTTCCTTGGTGTAGCAGTGGATAGGTATCTTTGGTGAAGGTATTTTCTTTAATAATATATCAGAAAATTCACGATCATCCGGGTTATCTACAGTTCTCACTCGCATGTTTATAGTCAAATGCACCGATTGTATATCACGCCACAAATAAGAGCTTTTCAGGCAAGCCCTAACCTCATCAGCTCGGGTTCCCCGTGGTATTACCGGTAAGGTTTGTCGGAAATCACCACAAAATAAAACTGTGATACCGCCCATTGTTCGCCCTTAAATCATACCTATTTTACAAAATAACAACAAAAGTAATTCAAATAAACTATTTAAAGACTAAAAGTTTCTCAATATCAATTATTGTCTGTCAATAAGGTCGAGCGCTCTGAACGCATCAACAGCCAAATATTGAAGCTTGCTCGCTCTCTTTATTTTATTTTTTTTGTTTCCTCCCAGGCAGGGGAGTAAGTGTGAAATCCTCATGGATACCCTACAGCCGGCTGCAAGGTTTTTGTCAGACTCGTACTGACTAAAAAACACCCGTAGGGGCTGCCTCTGGCCGGGAAGGCCTCTAAGGCTTCATCGGAAGCGATCGTCCCCTAGGGGGGGGGGGGGGGGGGGAGCGACGCAGAAAACAGATTTAGACATCTCGCTCTCGGACCTCCCGCCTTTTGATACCCTACCGCCGCGCCGCGCCGCCGCGACCCGTGTCGAGCGCGGCAACCGTTTCACAAAAATAATCCTTATAGCATGATTCAGTATTCACGTGCGACGGCGCGATGGCTTATTTCATGTATAAGTTTGGTGTTTCTATACCGATTTCTAAGTTTTTTTTTTATTGAATATGTAATAATGTTAACTTTTTTAAATTAAGGATGAGTCAGAGTATTATAAACGTAAGAGTAAACAAATATGATCAGAATGCTCCGAACTGCTAAGCTATCGGGAGTTACACGTGTTATTGTGAGTCAACCATAAAAGATAAACATATGCTGTTGCGGGATATTTTTTAGACAATTTTATGTAGAATATTTCCGTCATACATGATTTCTATGTTACTTTAACCATTAAGGCTGCACACGCGACGGAAGCTTAAAGATGGAGTAACTTCTCCCGTTTTCCCAACATTTCCCTTCACTACTCTGCTTCTATTGATTGTAGCGTGATGAAAAGTATACTATAACCTGCCCAGGAGTATGAGGAATAATTGTACCAAGTTTCGTTAAAATCCGTCGAGTAGTTTTTGTTTCTATAAGGAACATACACACAGACAGACAGACAGACAGACAAAAATTTTACTGATTGCATTTTTGGAATCAGTATCGATCACCCCCCGATAGTTATTTTAAAAATATATTTCATGTACAGAATTGACATCTCTACAGATTTATTATAAGTATAGATTAAATGGGTGATTCTGTTAAAAAGTTGTGCCAAGATTGTTTACCTTAGTAATGCAATGTAGGCGACCATAGGTATTTATCAACATAAAATTAGAACTAGGTACCTTAGTTAATAATACTTATTACTACTATTTATATTATATTTATAAAAAGATTATTTCTGTAATTATCTAAAGATAGTTTATACTCCCATTCCATGTAATATCTGTTTATTTTTATGAAAATAATAATGTTAGCATTTTTATAATGTTAGCATTTTTTACAGATCGGTCAATAGTACAGTTATTGTTTTTATCTTAGTTTGTCTATGCTAAATCACGCCACATCACCTTACCTCCCTACCATCTTATCACGTGACGTGAAGGGGGGACGGACTAGCGAGTGGAGCGGTCATAAATACGGTATTCAGTCGAGAGCCTTCGTCGTGAATAGTGGTCCAAAATTTAACGTGGTGTTGCTGCTAAATATTCTTGTTATAATAATTTTAGTTTATATTACAGTGAAGTACAAGTTGAATAAAGCAAGTGGAAAATTAACATTGTGGTTTAACTTCTGGAAACTAATCTAATAGTTTCAGAAGCGGGATGGACTGAGAATATCCTGATATTCTCACTACGCCCAGAAAAAAACGCAAGTTATTTTTTATTTTACTTTTTTTTCTCATTCATAAGTGCTAATTTCATAACTCCTATATTTAAAGTTTCAAGAACTTTACATTTTTTTTTATTATTATTATTTTACATGATCATACACGTCCCAATAATGCTTCTGCATGTATCCTGCCAGGGCTACTCCCTGGGGTTACGTGTAGTTGCTGTAAAAATACACACCTTACTGGGGCTACTCTCTGGGAGTGTGTAAATGAAGTTATAATCTTATTGTTTCTCTTGAATACTTTTGCATTAATTAATAGTAGCCTCCAGAGGCTATTGCCTGGGGTAAGTGTAATTGTTGTCCAAATGCACACCATATTGGGACTACTCTCAAAGGGTGTGTAAATGTGATTATATATATATATATATTTTCTTCTTGAATACTTCGTGGGCTACACTGAGTTTGCATTAATGTGGCCATTGTGTAATTGAACACTGAGATATGATATAGCACTTCTCTATAAAGTATGTAATCAATGCAACTCGGTTTTGCATAAGAGTCCTTTCACATTTTTTGCAAAAAACTAGCCTCGAGCGCCTCGTTTACCCCCTTAGAGAGATTTTGACTATTTCCAATAGAGGTAAACAGTAGATTTATTCTTCCTATTGTAAGTTAATGTAGACTATTTGAAAATACTATTTTCTTTTTTTTGTACTGATCGTTCTACTGCAGCTAGTTTACGGAAAAACGATAATATGCACAACTTCAAACGCCCCAATATCTCAAAAAAAAATTTATCAAATTAATTACTACGACGTCAGAAATATGTTTTTGTTGTAACATAATGTATGAGAATTTTAATTTTCCATATCATTATGGTTTCTGGTTTAAAACATTTATTTCTCAAAACAGAACACAAAATTCACTTACATGAGAAAACAAAAGAATAATCCAGTACGTGTGTATTTAGTTGGACATGCACACACTTATATCACAAATCACTATTGAAAAATTTTTTTTTTTTACTATAACTGTTAATAATTTACAAATTGATGACTTAGTTCAAACAATGCATATAAATATTTGTTACGCAAACATCTGTAAAATGTGGGTAGTCCGTTTTCTGTAAGAGAAATCAAGTCTATATTACGTATCGAAATCCGTTTGCTATCAATAGCCGATACAAATTGCCTTCAGAATGATGTTAAGTTTTTATATGACGGCTGAGCTAGCAGTGGAGAGAAAGGACGCCATATTTTATGATATACGCATATATACATACATCTTATGCACTATTAAATTTATATATGTTTTTAAGTAATTTTTATTAATGATTTGATAATAAGGCATTTGATATTGTTGTTAAAATGATATTGAGTTATAATAGAATTACTATCAAAACTTTCATAAAACTAATCTACCATCATTGAACTACTGAAATATCTATATTTTTTTATAATTAGTTCATTACTAATTACTTTATAAGACTCGAAACATCTCCCGTGAAATGCAATATATACTAGTGCAAATCTACCTACGCGCCGATCAGTACGGCAGTGGCGCAATTTTGTAAAAGGGCTCTTAATATTTTTTTTCATCTGACTGGGGACTACCCTATGTGCTCAGATGTTATTTTTACTCATGTACATGTTACCTTATCTTCTAAGCGTGTTTTCATTATATAAGGCTGTTCTAATTTCATCCAGATTGAATGTGGTCAGTTGTCCCTTCGTACTCTACGAAAAATGACTTTTATTTTTTATGTACGCGAAATAATGTCCGTTTCAGATATGGAGGAATACAATAGAAACGGCTGTAAAGGTAGACAGACGTTTGAATCATTTAATGACCTAGGAGTGCCTGGTATGGGCCGAGGTCTACGTAATGCGGACGACCTAGGAGTGCCTGGTATAGGCCGAGGTCTACGTAATGCGGATGACCTAGGAGTGCCTGGTATGGGCCGAGGTCTACGTAATGTTTTTTTTTGTTATCAAGGTATTAATTTGTACAATAAACTTAATAAAGAACTAATGTTATATCCGTTAACAGTAGGAGATTGTAAAAAAAAATTGTAAAAGGCTGAGTTCAGGCATTAAGCTATGCAGACACAGAAAATCTACTTAGCCATCTAAAATAAATTCTGTTAAGTGATCAAATTTTTGCTTATAATAAAAAAATAATTAACTACCATGCATTTATAAACGTTTCTGTTTATCTCTCAACCTTTAATTTTTTGTTTTTGTATTTACCATGAATAAATATTATGTGTATACAGGTTCAATATGGTTATGAAGAACATTGTTATGTATAGATTATTTTCCAGGGGTAAGGACCTGGTGATCCGTAGTACAGGTTAACGCCGGTTTCGGACACCAGCTTCTTACAACGCCCAATAATATTACTTAAGTGTTGCTTAACCTGTATTTTATGTGCTTCAATTGTTGTAAGAAGAAATAAATAAATTTATTATATTATTATTATTATATTAATGCGGACGACCTAGGAGTGCCTGGTATGGGCCGAGGTCTGCGCAATGCGGAAGGCCTAGGAGTGCCTGGTATGGGCCGAGGTCTAAGGAATGTGGATGACCTAGGAGTGCCTGGTATGGGCCGAGGTCTACGCAATGCGGATGACCTAGGAGTGCCTGGTATGGGCCGAGGTCTAAGGAATGCGGACGACCTAGGAGTGCCCTGTTGTAGTGGCCGAGGTCAAAATTTAGAAAGTTCTGATGAGGTTAACTAATTACTGTTGTTTGTTTTATATAAAACTTTGTAACACCTTTTGGCAAAAGCGGAGCACAGATAGGATTTATATTCTTAGAGATTGCTTACTGTTGATCTATTAACCAGGAAACCATGCTGATGAGGTGATGGAAATGGCTTGAAATGTGAGTGGAGTGTCTCATATATTAGAGATTCAAGTGGCTTGGCAAAGCGGGACAAAATACTGATGGGTCTGTAGTTGCTGATTTGCTCTCTGTCACCAGATTTATATATGGGAATAACATATGCAGTCTTTCAAAGACTAGGAGGGGTGCCACACTCTAATGACTTATTGAGAAGTATGAACAGAGGAGCGCTGGGCTCATCGCGGCGGCTCTTTATAAAGTGAGGAGGGATTTGATCTGGGCCGGCTCCTTTACCAATGTCAAGAGACCGTATTTCTGCTTTAATGCTATCATAGTTTATCCTTGCGTCTGGCAGAAGCAAACCACGATTGGCTGTTTTGTTAGGCGAGTAGAGATAGCAGTTATTTTTTTCATGGACGGAACTAAAGTGTTTCGAAAACATTTCACATATCTCCTCCACATTTGAGGATGTGACGTCGCCGTGTGTCATGGTTCGGGGTATGCCAGTGGATTTTCTTTTGTCGTTTACATATCTAAAGAAGTTTTTAACATTAAGTTTGACGGAACTTTCAACAGACTCGAGATGGGACCTATAACATTTGTTCAAAAGTAACTTGCAACGAGCACGAAGCAAGTCAAGGGAGTCATAATCACGAGGGTTACCATATTTTTTGTACCGCCTGTGATACTTGGGTTTTTCATTCATACAACGAATCAGTGCGGGACTAAGCCAGAAAGGAAATTTATTGGATCTATTGCTCGCTTAGGGTGTATGTTTATAAATGATTTGATTCAATATCTCGTGGAACTTACTGACAGAGTCATCAATGTTTGCACGGGCCAAGTACTCATTCCAGTTTACAGAGTTCGGTTCATCACGAATATTAGCAGGATTGCATTTGTAGAAATTGAGTCTCTTGCTGCGGGCTCGCGAGATCACATTAGAAGTGGAGGTTTGGCAAGTGGTATCTATAAGCAAAGGTGGATGATGGTCATCAGTGCGACTCGGTGAGTGTGCCTCATGAACGCTTAAGGAGTTAGATGTGTGTAAGACTAAGTCTAAGTAACGGTCATTTTTATTAGAGATGTTATTGAACTGTTTGAGGTTACAGATGTCCAGAGTCTCCAAGAGAAGCTCAGATTTGGCTCCCACAGATATAGGGCCTGGACACATATATGAGCTTGTGGTACGTTTAGTCCAGTTTATGGTAGGCGTATTAAAGTCGCCAATGCACAGGAAGTCGGTGTTGATCCCCCATATGGATCATTTTCCCCTGACAGTTGGAATAAAAGGCTTTTAGTTTGTCTAGCTCGGGATCAGGCGGCAAATAGCATAAGCAAGCGATCAAGGACTTATTAGAGTGCGTACTGATTTTGACCCAAGCATCCTTAGCCTCAGATTGCCATTCAAGTGGTCGACGAGCATTTAAAGTCTTTTTTTTTTACCGCTAAAGCTACATCACCCCCCCTCTCTCTTTTTTATACAAGTGCTATCACGATCTCGGCGAAAGGCTACATATCTGGAGTCAAAGAGCTCAGCATCGCCGATACTCGCATTTAGGTTCGTTTCTGTAGAATAGATCACGTCATGGTTGCAGTTAAGAATGTTTGGGTAAACATCGTCGGGCTTGCTTCTAATCCGGTTGACGTTTTGATGGTATGCTAACATTGTGGAACAGGCAAAGGTCCAGATGAATTGAACAAAATAAATAGAAAAGGGAAATAGAACTTATTTAGACAGATTAAGATTAATTACTTAAGTTTGTTGAGACAGTCCCAAGGTTTTAATGTGAATAGAACTTGATTCATCATCCTTTCTAACAAATATACGACCGAATTTAATCCGAACAAAAGTGTATTTTCTGTCTTTCGCAACCCTTCTTGTCTCGGCATGTAACGGTTTGCAGTTCGGAGAGATGTGTTCAGTAACAAAAACTCTTGTTTTGTTGTCTGTGGATCCGAGGTGTGAGGCATTGAGTGCGTTGATGGGTTCTTTAGCTGCTTTATTGTAACGTCTTACCAAAGACAAGACGGTGTCCCGCAAACGAGGCGAAGACAGAGTCACAAGAATATTTCTGGGGCGACTTGACTTTTGGTCCATTTTGTCAACCCTTCTACAGGCGGTTATTTGAGTCTTCGATTGCCATACCTATTGTGCTACAAAGGTTCCTAAATATAGTCACCACATTTTCTGAACGACTCTCAGGAGCCGCTTGCAATTCTAAATTATGATTTCGAGATAGGTTCTCCATGCTAGGGGTTTTATTATTTAATAAAGAAAGTTCAGATTTCAATTTGTTATTTTCATTCTCCAAAATTTTAATTTTTTCTCTATTTTCGGCGACCAAGGACTTTGGTGTGATCTGTTCCGCGCAAATAAAGTCGGTTGTAGATGTAAAATTATTTTCTAAATTTTTAATCTCGGATTGAATTTCTGATTTAATTTTTTTTTTGGTATCTTCAGGTGATTGTTTAATTTCTCGTCAAGTACGGCCGATACAGAGGTTTGAATTTTATGATCTAGTGAGTTGCTTATTTTATCCATCGTAACCGCATCGCAGTCCTTTCCTTGCGGCGAGCTGTTGTCGAGGGACATGTTCATACTGTAGTCGGGGGCAGATTGGTGATGCCCGCCAACCGGTGTATTAACATTAGAGCCGCGCCGTCGAGTGTTTGCATTCGGGCATGCTGGGCACATCCGGGACTCCGGCGCCTGAGCCGTCGTCAAAGAGGGATCTTTTTGCTTATATTTAGACATAATCGATGGTATTTTCCAGTGCAAATTTTACACACAATATAGTCATCCTTCGAGTTAATCTTCTTGTTGCACTGAGCGCTGCAATCCATAGTGGAAAGTGGTGGGTAAGTGTATTTATGCTGCCCTCTTACGACTCTGTTGGGTAGCTCCAGTTCAGTGATAGGCAAGGCGTGGCAATAGTAAAGCAGCAAGCAGTGCTAAAGGTCTAAAAGCGGCGTTGGTGTGCGTCAAGGCGCTGTTGCTTCTTAACAGCAATACACGTTCCAGAGCAGCGCGTACGCGGGGCGCCTCATGGATGGCGTTGCAGATGCATCAATTGGAATGATAAAGCAATTTTGAACGTTTGGGTTTGAAATGCTTTCCAATTATTACACAGTAATTACTTGTTGTACCAGGCAGAGTGTCACAACAAAGCGCGGAGGGTTCCCAAACTGCACGAAACAATCACAAAATGTCAGTCATAAGATTGGTAAATCCATTAATGCACCAATTTGTAGTTTCTTGTAAACAGTTCGCAGTAGCAGCGAGATAGCAGTCACAGTTCGCCGCTATAACGAGACACTTGGGTTGATAAAAATTTGATAAATATTCTCTTGACAAGTACAAATGTATCGAATAAATTATTGAGAGCTAGTGCAAAGACAGTGTTTGCTTGTAAGCGCCCTCTGGCAGAAGAAAGTAGTCTTCTTTAATGTAAAAATGTGTATCTTTTAGTGTTTTTTTTTTTGTTTGTTTCAATACTTTTAGCTTTGTACCTGAATGTGTTAGTTATTTTTATATAGTCTTATTAAAGTGTATGCCATTGTTATAAAATCAAAAAGAATCTAAGATAATTTAGAACGGTTATTTGAATGTAATTATATTTTACGGTATTTTAGCTAATTTGTTTTGTTTATTTGTTGCTTTATTATTGCTATTTCTTAAATGGCAATATGAAAATAAATTATGATTCGAATCATTATATTTTAGAGAAACTATATAAGACTGTAAAATAATATTATATAATAATATTAGGGGGACCAAACCACTACATTAGATTTGATAGACCACAGATCCTTGCAGCTGAGCGGCGGTTCGTTCCTCGAATGATGCGCGAGGCTATTGAGATTAAGAAAATATCCATATTTTAATAGGGAAGATGGTTGGTATATACCACCAGCTTGGGAACCTATTATACAGGAGATAAAATCCCAACCCCGAGCACACACTGCAAGACCATCAGATACTATTAGTTCTTTTTGTTTGCATAATTTAACATAAGAAGGAGATAGAAAGCCTCTCTTGAGTTTGTTTCGCCGGTTCTTCTCAGGAAGGTCTCCCAATTTTGGAACCGGTGGTAGTTTACGGTAGTTAGGGTCAAATAAATAAACTCAAAATTACAAACAAGAATTTTAAATAAAATACTTTATTAAGTAAATTAAATAATAAATTCATACATAGACAATAAAACTTAAAAATCGAACAATGAAATAACCAAACGCTCAATAAGTCTTTCGAAGGTAGCTCGACAAATTAAACAAAAGTTTTATTCTGATGACGAAGCCTGTAAAGGCTACGAAACGTCAATAAATAAATAAAGTTTCGTGCATTAACCCGTAAAAACTAGTTTTATTTAATGAGTGATGTGCGTGAAAACCTAAGAAACAAATATAATAATAAACCTGTCTTTATTGTAAACCAAATCGCGAAGGGTCTCGCTTGATGCAGGATGGCCGAGCTGTTAGCATTTTTATAATGTTAGCATTTTTTACAGATCGGTCAATAGTACAGTTATTGTTTTTATCTTAGTTTGTCTATGCTAAATCACGCCACATCACCTTACCTCCCTACCATCTTATCACGTGACGTGAAGGGGGGACGGACTAGCGAGTGGAGCGGTCATAAATACGGTATTCAGTCGAGAGCCTTCGTCGTGAATAGTGGTCCAAAATTTAACGTGGTGTTGCTGCTAAATATTCTTGTTATAATAATTTTAGTTTATATTACAGTGAAGTACAAGTTGAATAAAGCAAGTGGAAAATTAACATTGTGGTTTAACTTCTGGAAACTAATCTAATAATAATGATAACCAGGTACATACCTAATTACCGATAGTAAAGTCACGGGTAAAGTATAGAAACAGGTAAATGGAAAGACTGAACATTTCATTTGAAAAGAAATCTATCATTACCTACTACAGGTAGGTATAGGTATCATAGGTGCCAACTGACAAAACTCATAAATCAATATGAATATAAGCATTTATTATTTTTATTATTAATTGCATTTTATGTTCATTTAATGCATATTATTTAAGTGCTTACATAGAGGTAAACACTAAATCTATTCAGAATATATAGTGTACATCTTTTACGATTAAGTATAATTATAACCTCAAAATCTAATACATTCTGTAGTAGGCCACGGTTCCTCAAGTTGTCCGTATCTCAACAAATGCTTATTTAGAGTTTATGAATGATTCCGAACACAACTAGCATTTTCTCATTGCTGGGCGTTCTAGGGCATTCAATGTATGGGGAACGAGCAATGTCCTTTCATATTTATATCATTAGTAGGATATTGTAAAAAGCGCTCTCGAAACAAAACCGCAAAAATACTGCAGACAGATTTTACCAGAACACCGCGGGTCGCAAGGCAATGTTCGCAATAAAGGTCGAGTGATGAGGCTCATTCTAATATGAGCCTTATGCAGTGCGGCGGAAGGAAGAAAGAGCAACGACATCTGCACTTGTTTACAACTTATGCTAGTTACCTACGTATAAGTAGGTACTACGCACTCGCGGGTGCTAGTTAACTCTCAATATAACGGGATTTCCTAGAATGCGGCGATTAGCGTATCGCGGCGCCGCGCAGCAGTTAGTCGAGTTTCAACAGCGATGTCGGAACTAATACAAAGGCGATCAAAGTGCAAGTAAAGTGTTCAAGTGCGATTGTTTAAAGACTTGTATAGTAAACTACAGTGTTTAGTAAGTGTATTGAGATTAACATTTTGTGTTAACTGTGTGAATTGTGTGGTGAATAAATTACTGTCAAGCGTGAACTGGCATATAATTTCGAACCCCATCCCGACACGAAACAATATATTTATATTTTTATGCATATATCCGCCGCTAATTAAGGCAGAAATATACTCATATGTCTATTGTTGTTGTTGTCGTATGTCGTCGTGAAGCGTCAGAGAGGTATAAGTTTCATACATTTAGTACAGTTAGAATTATAATCATAAATATATTTACCCACACTCACACCAATGCTAATTGGTGCCCCAAAGTAAGCACTGTAAGTCTCGTGACACACATACACGTGTGTGAAAAGTTCTGTGAGTTTTATTCATCTTTTTTAATATTTCACGTTGAACCTTTATATTTTGGCATTTGTCGAAGAAGAACCAACCTTTAATAAGTTATTAAGCCGTTATTATTCATTAAAGTAATATTTTAAACCAAGTATTCATAATGTTTTTAATAAGCAATATTTTCACTTATAATGTCTTTTTTTATAAATCCTTATTTTCAGAGTTATACATGAAAAACCGTCTGAAAACATAGTTTAACTTGTTGAAAAATTTACACGTCTACACTCGAATTTGTCGAAAATAATTGACTTTCATTAAAAACTAAGTCGAGCTAAAGTTGCTTAGAATTATTCAATCTATCCATTCCCATACTTATTTTAAAATAACATATTTTTCATCCCCGAGAAGGGATAACGTCAACCCTCATGGTAGAATCACCCCACGGACCTCCACTGACAACTTTGAAGTAGAGGGTAAGTTGAAATATATAAAGGAAATAAAACAGTTGCTGATTAGACAACAAAGTAATTATTTCGTGAGTAATAAGAAAATCCAACCAACATTATTAATAAAATAACTATTCTGATCAATAAAATACTTCTTGTAGATTAAAGAGTTAATTATATGAGTGAAGTAGATTATTACTATAGCGATCAATTTATAAATATACCTACCTTTACAGATATACCCAAGATCAAAATGACACCTCATTAAAGCCGCGTTGTTTCATCTGTGGTTAAATACTATAGATTTTTTTTTACCAAAATCAAAATCATTAAAATTAAAATTTATAAAATACTTCCTGTAGTTTATAGAGTAAATTATATGACAGAATGAGATACCTACTTTAGCGATCAATCTATAAATATACCTATACAGATATACCCAAGATCAAAATGACACTTCATTAAAGCCGCGTTGTTTCATCGGTAGTTAAATCCTATAGAAATAAAATATAATTTGTCAAAATTTGACATTTATAGGGGAAACCACCCAATCATTGGCACTCATCCTATTATTGGCACTTTGAGTTTAATTCGAAAAAAACAAGGAGACAATAGATTTATTCAAGGCCGTTACATATTAAAAAGAAAAACCTAGTATGGTTACGGAATTTGAAAGTTGGCAGCATTATTCCTACAATCTATTGTTTCCTGTTTTTTTCGAACTAAACTTAAAAGTGCCAATAATAGGAAGAGTGTCAATGATTAGGTAGTTTCCCGTACTTTGTATTTGACGTGACATTAACTAAAGTAAAAAACTATCGACGAAACAAGCATCTTTTTATAGCTACAGTGATCACGGTACTTGCTCAATGTCGTCTCTTAGCTTAGATCAAATAAAAAGTATAAAAAGATGGATTTCTGCGGACAGTAAACTGAAGGTACTTTTTTTATGCAGGCAAACGAGCTGGCAGACCACCTTTTGGTAAGTGGTCACTGCCGCCCGTGGACACTTGCAGTAGGCTTGTTGAAAATATATCGATGTATCGATATATCGATATTTTTTGGTCGATATATCGATATTTTTTGCCGATATATTTGATTCGTAATATCGATACATCGATACAAAATAACCAATATCGAAATTCGTATCAAAAACGATATTTGTTTCATTATTAGCGGCATATCACGATCTAACTAAATTCGTCTCTGGAAAAATCGTAACTGGATCTCAGATTAATGATATTCAACATATCTATGATCTGTGCTGTATTTAGTATTGTCTATGTCATCATACGAAAATAGGGTCTATTTTTAGAGAGATAATTTTCGTTCCATTATTATTCCGCGTGTCATATTTCGTGAGCTACTGTACGATATTTTTGGGAAAATTTGGTCCGATATATCGATATATCGATGTTTTTTTCGCGATATATCGAAGCCGATATTGATATTTTTTAAAGGAACGATGTATCGATATATCGATATTTTTTTCAACTTTCGACATCCCTAACTTGCAGCACCAAGGATACTCATGGTATGCCGGCTTTGAAGGAAAGTGTAAAATGGGTGCCCAAATGAAAGACGATTCGATTTAGTATCTGATCCATACCAATTTTAGTTGAGCAAATAATAATAATAAAATTATTTGTTTAGAACATCAACAAAATAATTATTGGCGGCGTTGGCAAAGAGAGAGTTTCCTAACCCCACCTCAATATCATTACAATAAGCATTATAAGTCTACGATGCTATCCGAAAATAATAATGACAAGTTGCCAGCTGATTGTTTTCGAATATGGGCCGGCCGTTAAGAGAATTTAAAAGCTGCCGCATTCCATGTTTTCTTTCGCTCCCAATCTAGCATGTGGGTCTGTTACCCACATGCTCGCATAAATTTTCTATAAATATTGAATAATTTTACAGACACTAAATTACAAGTACTTTATACAATCTCTCTAAAATAATTCATTTTTTAATACAGACTTTAAAAAGGAGGTTCTCAATTAATTATCTGTTAAGAGTCTGTGCGGAGAGAGAATGAGATTAAGATTGGAGAGCGCTGTAGTGCTTTTCTACCGTATTTGTAAGGTGTATTTAATCATGTCTAAAAGGGGTAAACTCTTTAGACAAAAAACCGCAAGAAATCACAACAACAAACAAATCCGTATCAATACAAAACTTTGACGTTTCACAGATTGCTGAGTTTGATTGCCAAATAAAAATCTTAATGTTAGTTCCGTTTTCGCCACGCCCATTCTCTTTCCGCACAGAC
This sequence comes from Chilo suppressalis, assembly GCA_902850365.2. Taxonomy (NCBI): domain Eukaryota; kingdom Metazoa; phylum Arthropoda; class Insecta; order Lepidoptera; family Crambidae; genus Chilo; species Chilo suppressalis. The sequence goes on from OU963894.1 coordinate 4,896,388, forward strand.
AGTATGCTATATTTTTATTTATTTATCAATATATATATATATAATTAGTGATTCATAACCAAGGACTGTACTCCGCTGCTGGTACTACGTAGGTGTACTTAATAGCTGCTCATAAAATCTTGGGTCAGTATTATATACCTTATCTGCTTCTTCTGCGCAAAGCTGCTTAGCCTGGGAGTTTATACGTTATTCTATTTAATATTAGTATTTTTCATTACATAATAGCTATAATCTTAGCGTGATATTCAAAAATACAATTGTTTTGTAACCAAACCAATGTAGACAAGCTTTATCGTGTTCACCCTTTGACATTATTGATAACAAAAATGCATAGTAAATTGTAAAGGTAGTATTATATATATTTTTTAAGCATGTAACTGCTTGATTTTTAAATCTCAAGAAAATATGTAGAAGGAATTCCACGCGGACCAGGCAGCAGACGGGACTCAAACCCTTCGCAATCCGGGCGAATGCACTGACCAATTATGCTACCACGGCCCTGACGGCCGCGTCGAAATTCTTCTAGCCATTTTTAAGCTGCAAGGCAGCGCCATCTCTTCGCATTATAGGTAACCCACAATGTCAAATGAATACTTTTACAAGTATTAAACATTTGAAACAATGGATAGCAATTGTAGTTATATATATTTTTTTATTTTTAAGCATGTAACTGCTTGATGTTTAAATGTAAAGAAAATATAACTAGAAAAATTCCACGCGGACCAGGCAGCAGACGGGACTCGAACCCGCACCCTTCGCAATCCGGGCGAATGCACTGACCAATTATGCTACCAAGGCATATTTTTATTTGGTTTCAAAATCATTTCCAAACAGAACAGAATTAACTTTAATTAATACAAACAAAAAATACATCATTATCAAGCGAGCTATTGTTTACAAGTGTCAAACTACCATTGTTCGACATCATCAAACTACGTCTAATTATGTATCTTGCAATTATGCAATCACTGATGTAAAATTCTACATTGGTTTAAGGATTGCTCATTATACCATGCTAGTAATCAAGGGACGACTCAGCTGGCAGTCCTATTAATATTAATCCTACATTTAATCATATGGTCCTTCTCTATATAAACATTTATTATGCAAATTCTTACTCTTCTCCATTTATTTATTTATTTATTTATTTATTCAATTTAAACATGCAGGCTTACAGAATAATCCAACACGCCGGCAAGTCATACATACAAAATATTAACAATCATGGAAGGTATTCATTAAATTCAATAAAATTAAGAAAAAGAGATAATCAAATAATAATAATTACAACAACAAAAAAAAACAGTAATGCCAAATAGTTAGGTAATGTGAAATATCAATGTCAAATAGTACTTAATAGAAACAAAGTCAAATCACCTATTGTAAAAGTTAATTACATTATTGTAACATGCTGCATGCACGCATGCATGCTACGGCAAATATAAACAGTGCTCTTAGTTCCACTTTAATTTTATTCTCATCATTAGCTCATTGTATTGTAATTGTTACTGATTGTCCTTAAAATATATAAACAAATAAATAAACATGTGTAAAATGTGCTAGATAAATAAATCACAGTTTATTTCAGACATAACATCGTACTTAATAATTAAAACTATGTTAAATAATTGTGGTACAAAATAAATGAAGTTAGCAATGGGAACGAAATATTTCATTCTTGTATTAATTTACTAACAATAAACAATAATGATTGACTGATGTGTTGTTGAATGCTAAGTGGGTGTTTTATTTGTAACGACTGCGATTTCATTAGTTCATTATTTTTCGGTAAAATTACTAATAATTTTGCTTTACTTATTTGTTTGTACATCATTTAAAACGTAGTATATTATTATACTTTTAGTTGTGTTCTTGACTGATAAAAATGCATTGAAATAAACAAACATGTATTTTGCACCGGGAACGATAATTCTTTTCTAAGAAATGTTTTAATTTATATGACTAAAGATAATTTATTTATTGAGTTAGTAATGATATAATTATTCAAATAGAGTTTCGGACTTTTGGCCCCTCTATGAACAGTGGAATATACGATTACCACGCAGTTATAGTACAAAAACTTGAATTTCAATTCAAGTTTAATATTTTTGACCGACAGCATGTTCATTATATTCATATTTTCAATCAATTTGCTCTCAACATTTTATCATCTCAAACTTGTTTTCTCTCACGGAACATTAGAGGCAAACCCCCAGTAATACTTTGAATGATATTAGATTTAGGTGATATTTGTGGATACCGAACAGTCTCAGGTGCAGGTTCGACAGTGAACTTCGAAAGGATAGCAGCCAGTCCAGCCATTGACTGCATTAAGCCAAGTCGGCTACCTGAAATGAAAAAAATATTTCTTTAATTATATTGCAAAATGGGAGAAATAGCCGCTTGAGCCGGGCATACTTAAAAATACAATTACCAAATTTTATATCTACTTTAATAATCTTACCAATGCAATTCCGAGGTCCTTCACCAAATGGGAAATACACCATTTTTTGTGTCGCTCCAAAGTTTTCTGGATGAAATCTTTCAGGTCTGAACTCGTCAGGATCATCCCAATATTTAGCATCCATATGCAGAGCCTGCACAGGAATGACTATATTCACACCTTTATCAATATCCAAATTAATATCTTCGAATTTATATTTTCTTGTACTCCTTCGCATAAGAAAGCCGAGAGAGGGAAACATACGAAGACCTTCTTTAAAAGTCCACTCTAGATAAGTCATTTCTTTCACAGCCTCGTAAGAAAGTTTATTATCATGTTTTGCCAAAATTCGGTCAATGTCAGCTTGAACTCGTTTTTGTACTTCAGGATAAAACGCTAGTAGATGTAATGTGTAACTGGTCGAGGAAGCGGATGTCTCAAATCCGGCAACAAAAAATACGAACACTTGAGCAGCAAATAGTCCTTCATTTAAAATCATCTTCACATGTATGGGATTTTCACCAACTTTTTCTATGGATTCAGCTTCCATAGGTTTATTTAGATACTCCAGCATAAGGTCAATAAAGTCATTACGCCCGCACGGCTTATAATTTCTTTCGGTGAGTATATTTTTCACTAAAAGCAGGATATCTGGTTCTATCCTTTTCAATAATTTCAAATACTTTTCACTGTACGGGAACACGTCTCTTATCACTAAGACAATTGAATCTCTCAATGATATATTGAATATTTTTACACCCAGTTTTCGAAATGCTGAATTTTCGTCATTTAAGGAGTCCGAGTCAACTCCGAAACCACATGCTCCGATGAAATCGGTGGTATACCGAGCCATCAGTTCTCTAGCATCGAGTGCATGACTGCTAGTAACAGCAGAGAGGGTTCTCGATTGTAACTTCTCACACCGTTCTACAATCAACGGAAACATGGCTTTTAACTTACCGCTGGTAAACGCTGGTGTCATTCTCTGTCTAAGCATTCGCCATAAATCTCCATCTATCGCAAACAAGTGTTTTCTTATGATTTCGACATCATTGGTGTGATTCAAACCACGACTATAAAATGATGGGAAGTCGTTAATCAAAATGCGTTTTATCAAATTGGAATCTCGTATAACAAGTTCAGGTATTGTAGATTTAAATACTCCAACCACTTTTTCGTTTGGGAATTTTCTATATGTTTCTTCTGCTATTTGACTTCGACTTTTCTTCTGTAGATACATATCTGTATAAGTCCCAAAAAAGAGCACTGGCTTTACGTATTTAACACCTCTTACTTTCCAGTATGTAAAGGTTCTAATATTATAAAAATATAAAATGAGTATACATAACGCAATCACTATTAATACAATCATTTTCACACCGCAGAGACACGGCCACTCACAGTGCTTGTAGGCTTCTTACTAAAGAACTGACAATAACCCCAATATATTGTTGTGTTCTTAAACCTGCTCTGTGTACACTGTAATATTGACTAGTGATTACACGCATTCTATCTAAACTTATCGATGAACTACTTTCTTTATAATTTATCGCCTGTATCGTGAATTAATCTTAATTGAATCGATGAATTCATCAATTGGTCTTAATGCATTCAAATTTTTATTTATGTTTATGTATAACTAGCTGACCCAGCGAACTTCGTATCGCCATAAAAATATGGGTGGTAGAGGGGTGAAAAGGAAGGGTTGTTTGTGTTTTTAATATTACGATACATATTTAACGTAGTTTTTTTCTTCTTCAGACGATTTAATAATTATTTTGAACACAAAATCGGTTATTGTGATTAAACCATGATAGCTAGATATATGTTCTCCCGGACTTTTTTGTAGGTCATAATGGGATCTACAAACCCGTAGTACATCATTTTGTTCTATTCTCAATAGTTTTTGCAGCGCACGCTTAAAAAGGGGTTCGATTTTACACCTTTGTTACAAAATAGCAATTTTATTACGGATCCATTATTTTGAAAAAAAATATAGCCTATAGCCTTCCTCGCTAAATGGATTACCCAACACTGAAAGAATCATTCAAATCGGACCAGTAGTTCCAGAGATTAGCGCGTTCAAACAAACAAACAAACTCTGCAGTTTTATAATATTAGTATAGATTCAACCAAATTCACTTGATGTTAGGCAACGATGTGCACTAAGGTGATGTCGAAGTCTCCATTATTTATTTAGGGAAACTAACAGAATACATTCAATAGCTGCTAACACGAAAATTATAATTGTAATACAATCAAGCTAGTTATCCTTCAACGTGTATACAACCTGATCATAATTGCTGCTTATTACCTATAAGTTGCATTATTGGTCAAGGTTTCAAAAACTCAAACGGAATTGCGGTAATCTATAACAGCAAACTTGTATCGTTAATTACATGCTTAATTGTGTTTCACAACTATGACTTGGTAGCCAAGCTTCGATTTAAAAATATCTGAGTTCAGTGGTTATAGCAATATATTTATCAACTTAATATTATTATGTTATAATTACTAACAAGCTGATATTAGCTCTCTGAAAATATCGATACCACATTAAGACAAAGTCGATAGTTTTAATTGCATTGCGTGTTGTCGATTAAATAAAAGTTTCATTCAGTCACGTGCCTCTAGAACTGGTTATCAACAGTGACACAAATTTCCTAAATATTGCATAGTATGAAGTATATGAGGAGCTCGATGGCGCAGGTGGTTAGCGCCTTCGGCTGCGATCGTTGAAGTTAAGCAACTTTCGCAGTGGTAGATCATTGGATGGGTGACCAAAAAAAATCTTCTATCTCGAGTTCCTCCGTGCTTCGGAAGGCACGTTAAGCCGTTGGTCCCGGCTGCATCTGCAGCCGTTAGCACCCGCCAATCCGCACTGGGCCCACATGGTCATGGCCCAATCTCCCTATTCCATCCATAGAGAAAGTCTCTGCCCCAGCAATGGGTACAACAGTCTCTCTTGTACAATCCCTTGTTCACCCTCTCTTTGATTATGCTGATGTTTGTTTTACTGATATAAATCAACTATTTCTTACTAAATTGGATCGTCTTCTCAATAACACTATTCGTTTCGTCTTTGGTTTACATAAATACGACCACATTTCAGAGTTCCGCAATAGACTTAAGTGGCTACCTATTCGGGAGCGTAGGTGCTTAAGGACAGTTCTTACCCTTTTCAATTTACTATACGATCCACGCACCCCTGGATATCTGAAATCTCGGTTTCAGTTCCTGGGGTCTTCCCATGAATTAAATCTCCGTTCCAATGATAATTTAATACTTGAAGTACCCATTCACCATACTGGGTTTGTCTCCAGCTCGTACACCCTTTCTGCCATCCGGCTCTGGAATGCACTTCCTTTACACGTGCGTAATGCCCCAAACAGGAATGCGTTTAGGGCTTTGGCGCGGAAACATTATTTAAAGGACATCGACGAAATCGGCCCTAGCATGCCCAAAAGAATGTCCTTCACTATTATTTTTCTATTATTTTTTTAACTTATTAGCAATTAATCATTGTAAACGGACAATCTGTTTAAGATAATAAAAAATAAAAGTTCTGTTACTAGATACTACAGTCTGTTAATCCAACTTGGCACTCCTTTTTATTGAAAATACAGAATTAAAAATCAACTTATAACTAGATTCAATAGGTTTCAGTCTATAATAACGATTTATTTTACTAGTTTATTGGCTTCGTTAATATTTTATTATTAAACGGGTGATTCTGTTAAAAAGTTGTGCCAAGATTGTTTACCTTAATAAATGCAATATAGGCGACCATAAAAATAGAACTAGGTACCTTAGTCAATAATACTTATTGCTAGTATTTATATTATATTTATAAAAAGATTATTTCTGAAATTATGTAAAGATAGTTTATACTCCCATCCCATGTAATATCTGTTTATTTTTATGAAAATCATATTGATAACCAGTTACATACCTAATTACCGATAGTAAAATATAGAAACTGGTAAATGGAAAGACTGAACATTTCATTTGAAAAGAAATCTATTATTACCTACTACAGGTAGGTATAGGTATCATAGGTACCAACTGACAACACTCATAAATCAATATTAATATATTAAGCATTTATTATTTTTATTATTAATTGCATTTTATGTACATTTAATGCATATTATTTAAGTGCTTACATAGAGGTAAAAACTGAATCTATTCAGAATATATAAAGTGTACATTTTTTACGATTAAGTATAATAATTATAACCTCAAAATCTAATACATTCTGTAGTGGGCCACGGTTCCTCAAGTTGTCTGTATCTCAACAAATGCTTAATTAGAGTTTATGAATGATTATGAACACAACTAGCATTTTCTCATTGCTGGGCGTTATAGGGCATTTAATGTATGGGGAACGAGCAATGTCCTTTATCGCAAAATGCTTGAATTTAAATTAGGATACTATAATCAGACACTGTATATTATTATTAGATATGTATTTATGTATGTATATATTTGTGTGTACCTATTATATATGTTGCTAGAATGTATATTTATGTATGTATGTATAAGTGATTAATGCTTTTTAATGTTTTCTCTGTTCGTTGTCTGCCGTTTTATTTTCTCTGCACCTTCTTTCCGGTTGACTGGTAGAGAATGCCATACTGGCATTAAGTCCGCCATTTGCATTGTAAAGGCAATAAAGATTAAATAAAAATAAATAAATAAATGGGGACATTAATAGGCTGATGATGGATGAATGAAAAATGAAGTATACATTTTGTAATTATTTTTAATAAATTTTATAAATAAATTTTAATAACATTTACTACATAATATTATCTTCGAAAATCCATATCCATGGATGTGTGCCTCGTGAGTTTGGCAGAGCATGAAATTAATATGAAAATAAAAAAATCATGAACACAATACATATTAAGAGGAAGCTGACCCGGCGAACTTCGTACCGCCTTAGCGTAGCTTTGATGCACTACTTTATTTTGTATAGCTGACCTATCTTATGTATACGTAAGAACCTTGTACAGAGTATTAGAAAACTACAAAAATAAAACAGCCAAATCGGTCAAGCCATTTTCATGTTATGTCGTGACAACGGAAAACGGGTTTAATTTTTATATATATAGATAATAATAATCAGAGACAGTCAAACTGTTGCTACATTTGAAAAAACGGTTGAAGGAACACTATTTATCCTCTTGAATCACTGTTTCCGAACTGTATTGCTTCTCCTTTTACCACTTGTATATTTTATTTTAGTATATATGTTTATTTGTACATCTATGTAGATATATATGTAAGTAGTGTATTTTGTCTTTTATATTCAGGAGGCACACACTGACGACCTTTAGTTTTATATTTTTTTCCTTTCGCGGACCTGCTGGAAGAAATTTCAATATGAAATAAGCAGAGCCCTTGTACAAATTTCTTGTTCTTCTTCTTATCTGTTTTATTGTATGTGTACTAAATTAGTAAATAATTAAAAAAAATATGGGTGTGTGTACTTAAGTACGCGCGTGAGAAGTTATACTTCTTTTTGGAATTATTAAAAAATAGTTTTTAATTGCATGCAGATAATTAATTACAATAAGATAATAAAAGGATTGGAAAAGGATAGTCAACGCAGTCAATAAAGTTCAGTTTTAATTTGACAAATTTAATAAATAATCAAAATATTCAATTTAAATCACTACTGAATAAAATTTATTAGCACATATAAATTTCGCATTTGTATAACATTAACACGTGTTAAGAATATAGAAACTAGAAACATGTGGATAAATATTATAAATATGAAAACAGTGATCAGAGGCGACAAGCGCCCCAACATGTGCGACTAAGAGATCCTATTACTATTTTGTTGGAAGCTTCTTTTCGAGACTTACGAGTAATGTGCGGTTTAGCGGCCGGTTTCATAGTGTTGCGCGCGCATCTTAAAATTTCACTCTCATTATTTTTTCATAACGCGCCCGCGGCTAACTTCATTATGTTACTTTTGTGTTACAGTGATGCGCGCGCATCTTAAAATTTCACTCTCATAATTTTTTCATAACGCGGCTAAAGAAGTATAACTTCAAAAAATTGTGTGTGTCAGCTCCGACGCACGACTGGAGTTTTCTCCTTAAGTTCGATAGTCTAACCAGACGTAAAAAGAGTTTATTTAACTTAAAAAAGATTGATACTGTATGAAAGGGTAAATAAATTTTATTAATGTCAATCCGTCATCTTTGTTTGTCAAAGTTGCGCGACATAGGATGCGCACCAAAAACGTAACGAGGTCATCCATCGATAGATTTTACTCCTCACATTTTTCTCATACCGGGCCCCTTATTTAAGCAAATCGATTCTTAAGGAGTAAACTCCAAAAATTAACGTGTAAAATATGGGCCATGAGAACGCATAAATCTTGTTCTTCGGATATCTATAATGCATACACCATACAGAGGATACCAATTGAAGTATTAAAGACTACTGACAGTACAGCTGGTCTCAAATACTGGGTAGCAATATCTGTGTTACTTGCAAAAATGTTGTCTATTACTAAGTCAAGGCTATAAGGCTATTTTTAAGATATTTAAGTGTATGCGTTATTTGGTTTCTATATTCCAAACTGTTTAGCTTTGGACTAAATTGTTTGGAGTTAACTTTACGGATTTTCTTATGTAGGACAAAAGTATTTGTTTTCCTAATTATACATATTCTTGGCGTGTTATTAAAAAAATGTTTATTGACCTTACTAATGGACAAATATTTATCGTGTTCACCCTTTGACATTATTGATAAAAAATGTTAAATAAATTATAGTCGTATTATTGTTTTTATCGATTTGTTTTAGGGTGATAAATATCCGTTTCTCGACGACTTTTATTTTTTAAATACTTTTTCTTTCGTCTTAGTGGTAATGTCCCATTAACCACTTCAAAACTGATTACAAAGGACGTATCTTTTGTTGAGAACCAAAACAGTGCAGAAATGTCAAATGAAAGCTCATGGCTGCACAGTTTTATTTATTTTAAATTTAGATATAAATTTAAACCACAAAGATAAAAAAGTTTCCCATTTAGTTTAATATAAAATGTATGCATAACATTAAAAAGATCAGTTTGCCAGAGAACTCTATCTATGAAACGTTCTGCGTAATTCTATTGTCAGCCTTACAATAAATAAACCAATAGTAAGAATTATTGGGCCCACCATATAATATACGTGAATTCTATTGTCAGCCTTACGATAAATAAACCAAATGTAAGAATTATTTGGCCCACCATTTAATATACGTGACAATTCATACGTAATGGCTCAATAAGATTTGGAGCTCTATTTTTGAATCACTCGTCTGACATAGTATCGTCGAATGCGACATAAATCACCTTCGACTTTCAAGACGCATAATACTGATTTTCCGTATTTTTGAATCATTCGTCACCAGTGTTACCTGTTTAATACGAAATATAAAATTTTACTCAGTTCACACAGAAAAAATATAAACCGGTAATTACCGCAATGAAAACCGAACAAAAAATTCACGTTGTCATTTCATATAAAGCATGACAATGATAGATTATCGTCGTCTAATAGCACAAAAAAATTGACAATTATTCTATCATTCGCCTCCACCATTCGCCATGCAGCAAGTGGTCTCACCCATTCGTGTACTTGAGCGATTCAAAAATACGGAATTAATTATGTCGAATGAAATTTAGTAGAAATCGAGCGTTCCACGCAAGACGAGTGATTCAAAAATAGAGCTCTTGGTCGTTAGCCGTTCGGGTGCACGAAAGACATTACTTGAATTCGGACAGCCGAAGCAATATTTAGACTGGATTACGGGCTAGAAGACGATGTCAAGTTCATTCATTCATTGACACTTAGTCATCTACCCGAATTCCATTGAGACTCTTATTTGGATTAACCAGATTTTTAACTGTCATTCCCTTACGTGTAATGGCTAATCACTTGACATTGGCGGAGCTGTGCTAAGTCACAACGCAAGTCATCATAAAAGAAGAAGAAAAAGACCACGTGTTATCGCGCTATTAGTTCAACTGGCACTTGATAGCTTTTCTCGGTTTAAATAAGTAGATAATTCTGGATTGCAACAATGTAATTTTCCAATACCGCGCCTTCTAATCTATGCTATAAAATAGTTTATCTCAAATTATCTAATCTGGTCTAACAATACTAATAATAAATAAATTAGGTTATTATGATAATGATATTTACGTTTTGAAATAGTGTTCATAACAAGATATAATTTTTATCAGTAATGTCTGGTTTTCAATCAATTTCTTAAGATCCGTGGCTTGCAAATATCAAATTATGTTTCGTTTCACTGAAGCATTTACATTAAAAATAGTTATGCGTCCAAGCTTATGCGATGTTAAAATTTATCGTTTTTAACCAGCTACTATTTCTTCTAATTGGTGTCGAGTAAAAATGTCTGTGGTAAATAAATTATAAATAACGTCCCCCGGGCTCAGATTTCACTTCGACCGTGGAATATAATTAAGTTCTGTTCCCGGACAAGCTAATAATTAATAATGCGTATAAATCAAAAACTTCTGTCGAGTTCGGTTACTTCGTTGCTTATTTAGAAATTTTATTACAGCAGACAAAGTTTTTATCTCGTTTAAAATGAATTTTCCATGTCAACGAACCGAGAGAAAACACGTACGTCTTATCTTTCGATGGCTTTATCAGTCTACATATAATTTTATTTGGTTAACAGTTATTATCATAGGTGCACAAGAAAGTACATAAATTGTTATAAATACCTATTCTATGCTAAAATAATGATTAGGAAAAATCGGGTCTTTCCACCATCATGGAAAATGACACACCTGCTAGGTACTAATAATAAAACCCAAAACATAAGGCGGGTGCGGGATGGGCGCGAGTTGGTACAGGAGAACGGCTGTTCTACTTTTTTGGCCTTACAGCAGCGCTGTAAAGGTGCTGTCCGACGACCTGTGTTGTCGCAGGCGAGGCCGCGCCGCGCAGAGTTGACAAACATATGAGAACTCCAACGTTTAAGATTTATTATCAGTCTCCTTATATGATATAAGGTAAATAGAAATCTCGTACGTTTTGTGATCGCATAATGAATCTTTACTTACCGAGTTAGCACCATACAAATATTATAGTAATAAAAGTTATTTACGAGATTGTTACCTTGTACCTTGTTTTTAGCGAGTTTCCGATATTTAGGCACTGTTGCAAGCGCCATGATCACGGAGTAACTGAATTGCGGGTAGGCTGTTATTGGCAGACATATCGGTCTACCCTCCGACGAAGTCTTTTATTGCGTTCGATACCCGTATCATTGTTCACATTCTCACTATTCACTCGAAACTGTTCTCGACACACAACACTTACAGTATCGGGTCGCGTCACGACACTTTTTTGATTATATCCGGTTTTACACATACGAACCACAGGATTCCAGACACTCGACAATTTAAACCCGTCCTCACGATTAAAATTTTTATGTTTTGTTATTTCGATCGCTTCCCTGACCAATCTTGGTATGCAGTTGCGTTCTGTCGAGATAATCTGTGGGTTTTAGATGGAAAATGTCCCTGGTATCCATTACTTTGTAAGACTCGTCATACATGCTCCAACTCTTCTTGAAGATGTTCCTCATCACACAGGTCATATGCACGGTTTGTTAGTGAAGTCACTACAGAGTTAAGATGTTTAGGGTCCATGTCCATGACATGATTTGTCCATGACTTACATGCAATCCGAAAACCTGCTTAAACGACTGGAATAGCATTACCCGAAGTCCTTGGCTCTCACCGTTCTACATGCATAGGTACAGACAAGCACACACACACACACATACACACACACACATACATATACACATACACACACTTTATTACTTTATGACGTAGTTAAAAAAATGGTTTCTGTATTCTGTAATTTTACTTTTCATCTGTTGCAATATTTTATTTTTTACATTCATTGGGTGCCCACGATACAGGACCTCCTAGTGTGGGACCCATGGTTATAAGTTGACTGTATGATGTAAATTTTAATAAATATATTTGTATTTGTATATTTGTATTTGTATAGGGTGGTGATGCGAGTGATTACTTCAGTGACTCCGTGATCATGGCGCTTGCAACAGTGCCGAAATATCGGAAACTCGCTAAAAACAAGGTACATGGTAACAATCCCGTAAATAATTGAATTGCATGAAAGTATAAAACAATATAACATACAAATATTATTTGAATGAATATATTAGGTTGGATCTAGAACATTAGATACAGAACGCGGCCCGCCTGTTGCTGACCTCTAGCACCTCGACTAGTGCGCGTAAATCGCGCTATCTAGACAGGCACTAAATCAACATAATCGAAAGAGACGGTCGTTTATTATCAGTTTATGTTAAATATTTTGACACTCGCAATGGAATCAAAATCTATAAGGTACCTATTCCCTTTGACTAAAGCCAGAAACATATTATCGTGTCGTGTCGTGGCGCGCCAGAAGCACATCGGTTTCATACATTTACTATGGTTAGAGACATATTTACGTATCGTGTCGTGTCGACGCTTTAACCTCTCTATCTCTCTCTAACCCATAATAAATGTATGAAACCGATGCGCCACGTCACGCCCCGACACGTTAATATGTTTCTGGCTTAAGGCCCGTATTACAGAATGTTAGCGAAGTGTTGATCTTTACTTGAGTACAGTTAGAAAGGGATGTCGCTATGTGCTATATATAGCGACTTCCCTTTTTAACTATGCTCAAGACTAGATCAGTCATTGAGAATCTTTCTATAATACGGGCCTAAGAATCATGAAATTTAACAAAAAGAAATGCCATGTAGCACATGAAAAAAAAATACGTTAGTAAAATGATTTCGCAGTTAAACAAGACGGATTATCGGAATATTCGGATGTGTCATGAGGGCTGAGAACGTGTGAGTGTCAAATCCTCAAGGGTTGAATCCTGTATGTGTGTAATACTTGACAAGGAAATCGTTTTTAGCCCTCGGGAACATACCGAAGCGATGAGCCCATGTTTTCGCCTACAATATTACTTTTTCGATTGCAAAATATTTAAATGCTAATTCAAATGCAACGCCGTTTGTAAAAGTCTATTATGCTTATGTAAAATCATGTTTGAAGGAAATACATTGAAATTAATAAGTCTTTAACGTGCACATCAGATGCAAGAATCAGAAGTGACAATTTATGTTTTTATTACAGGAGAGAAAATTTCAAAATGCTTCTGTATTTCTAAAGTTACATGATTTCACATAAAAGGACAATGTTAAATTTGGCCTAAGAACCAACACCAATTTGGCATTTATGGTAATTCTTAGTATATTTTTTGCGATAGTTAACAGTATTTAGATTGTGACGGACACTTCCAGTTAAGTAAGCTATATTAAAAAGTTGAAAAATAATCTGAGACTACCATTTTATGTGTATAATCTATGGCAGCGCTGCAAACAAAACACTCTTTCTTCCTAATGCCGGCACTTCACTTGGCTATTCGTGTTTTCTTTTTGAAAACTTGACATCAGTCTGTCCTTTTAATTCCATAATAAGCATGACAAGGGTAGTTTTCCAGTTACAGAGCATAATGCGACACAGTGGCGCACAATGCCGAATTATACTGATGTTTAATTGGAACGTGAATTAGTTTTCAAATGCAACAGCAGAGTGCGCTAAGATAGGCATTATGCCGCATAATGCGCTGTAGTGCTGTAATTGGAAAACTACCAATGACAGACTGTTGTCAAGTGAAGGGCCGGCATAAAATTCGATACTCTGTGGTTGTGGTGCAGGCAGTTTGCATTCGTAGTAATCTGTGGCATTCGTGAATTCTCGTTTCGGATTTACTGTTATGTGTGTTTATTTGCGATTGTTTAACTATTTCGGCTATCTAATATGCCATCGATGTTACCAAATAGCAGACCCCTTATTACCAAGTGCTAGAGAACCTGTGCCACAACCTCCTGAGAGGATCATAGTGCCAAATTATTCAAGAGCAGCTGATACACATTCACGCTTCATATTTATACAATATACATCTGATATACAAATAAAATACAATATGATACAATTATGAGAAAAATAGTCAAAAAATAAGAAGTAAAACTACAGTTTTTATTTTATTCATGATTCCTACCTTACCAAGTTTCCTAATAGCTATTCTTTAAAATCGCATCGAATAAAAATGAATTACTTGTAATGTTAATTCAATTCATACTGAGTTCATAAGTTGACCTATGTTTCATTTAATATTAAACATAACCTCAAAAAATATTAAGTTTTCCCGATAATTTAAGTTCTCAGAAGTGTCCGTCAATAATCTTTGTTTTCATAGTCATTTACTTGCAACTTCGAACCTAGAAAATAATATTTCATGATTGTTGGTTCTTAGGCTAACAATGTATGGACGCAGAACAATGTCCTTTCCATGTTAAACATTTTGAATGGCATATGGTGCAGTTATACATTTTATCTGTAGACATGTGTAAGATAATAATTTCCTGAAGTACTCTGCACATTTGTCACTCTTTAAGTAGATAAGTACCTGAATGTTGAAATCATCAGGCAATTGCATGCTGTATTTATTACCCGACTGCGCAATACAAGAGCGCGAAGCGCGACGCGCAGACAGGGTATAGTGTTTAGCAGTCTATATATCGACGGGTGCAAAATAAATAAAGTCAACTACAAATTCACGTTTTTCTTTTTATTTCATTTTCTTACTAATCAAACAAGACGCCACAACCTGACATATTTTGTTTTGCAGATTTCACTTTATTTCAATCAATTTTCGAACGTATAAAAAGGCATCTACGCATGTTTTTGCAAATAGTACGAAGTCAATGCGACCAAGTAACGTTGGTCGTTTCAACGCGGGGCGCGAGGCGGGCTCCGAGCGCGCGCAAAATGACATCAGGCAATTGGTTCACTATTCACCGGCGGCGCGCGCGTACCTTTTACGTTAAGAAAAGATTTTTTCTTTAACGGCAGCAATTCCGAGGTGTTATTCTATTCTTCATTTGCATTAATCCTTGCAATTTCAAAATGAATAAAGAACTACGCAAACTGCAATTAAGAAGAATAAGAAAATAACTGGATATCAAGGAAACGGATGGGCTTTTCAAACTAAAAAATATAATAGCCGTGATACTGAGGCTGCTATATATAACTATACGGACGGACGTTATGTATGTGTTTACATCCGTATGGATAGTATGTATAACTAGACGGAGTATACACGACCAACTGGTAGTTGGCTCAGTTAGCATTTTTTAAAGTACAATGAAAGAAAGTCAAGTCAAAAAAAAATTGAAAAAAAATGATCTTTGAATATCTAATGGGTCCCGACTCTTAAATTAGCTTTGTTCCTTACTTAACAGAATTATAGACTACTGGACTTGTTTTTGTCTTTTCAGTTTTTATTTGCAGTAATATTTAAGCAGTCGGGTTTTTTGTTTTTTTTAAATTTACCTTTTTTTTTAATTCCTACAGCAGCATAGAATATGTATTACATTTGAGCTCTTTATCATTCAAAAACATATTAGATGGCAAGGTGATATTACTATTACATCTACAATCCTTGTGGGCGACTTAAGCTCGAGATGAAGCGACTTTCTCTAAGGTACTTAAAGCGGCACCTCAACAGAATCTGTAATAGGATCGTGACAAAACTGACGATCCCCCCGATATTATGCTAACGCGCCAGTTTGGGTCGCGCTCCATGGCCTCGATAGCATAATGGTTTGACGTTTGAAGATGGAAAGCAATGCAACGAACAATCGAGAAATAAATAGTCACGTGACGGATGCTAAGGTGTCATTTTCTTGTAGAGTAACACGCAGTGCACACCGTGAGTGGCACAACGAAGATACTGAGAAGTTAAAAAATTCAAGTTAAACTTTGATTTCTTTAACATAAGTGTGAAAATTTCATGGCAAACATGAATGAATGGATGATCACTTTATTGTACACCATGAAATTTTAAATTACATAATATAATGAAGACTATTACATATAACATGATACACAAACGTCGCTGAGAAGCGGCACAAGAGCCAGCGCGCGACTACTCCGCTCCGTGGCTCTAGGCCGAGCCACAATACATACAAGAGCAGTAGCGTAACTCAGCCATTTTCTTGAAATAGATACCTACGACTGAGCGGAGTTCTAGGGTTCGTTCGTAAAATTTAAAATAGATTAGTGTCGATTTTTATTGTATGTGTATAGTTACTATTGCCAAGTTACGGAATCGAAACGGAGGAAGACGGCGCAGGCGGCGCAACGCAGCTAACCTACCTCGGCCATCGACCAGACTCGGCGGCGCGCGACGTGGCACTGCGTAGATTTGTCTTGCCAAGATTGGTTAGCGGCCGTGTAAATGACGTTTGTCTGTGCGCATGCGTCGATTCGGGTGCTAGTATGAAGTCAAAGTACTGCTCTTGTATGTATTGTTAACGTCGATCTGACAGAAAGGAGGCTAGGCGGAATAGTCCAGATTATTAGTATTATTAGTACAAAATTGTTAAAACTATCTAGGCTACATTTTATTTCATTACATTTTCAGGTATAACAAATTTAAAATACTCTAATAGCGTGAACACCGTTAAGCGGAGCACGGAGCGGGCGTCCGATCGGCGTGTTCATTTCATAGACCCGCCTCACGCAGCGCGGGTGGCAGATCCAGCGTCGCGGGCAACGGTGCATGGTGATTGGCTATCTTCTGTGCTCTCATATGCGTTCCCTTTTAACAAGTAGTATCATCAACAAAAATAAACCATTATCGACTGTTCACCCGCGCAATTGAAATTTTACTGCTAAAAGCGTGGCTGCGAGAGGCACCGGCTTCTCGCGGGTCCCGCGACCGGTTGAATGGGACCCGGGATGGAGCACGGAGCAGATCTCCGCGACGGACGCCCGCTCCGTGCCCCGCCTAACGGTGCGCACGCTCTTAAAGGTTAGATTCGGAAGATAGTAAGTACATGAAAAGTTAGTGAAAGAAAATGGACAAGAATCAGGTCTTTGTTCAGTAGAAGAATTGATTAGATTGATTTGGACACGATCAAGTATCGGAACCGAACTTGCTTGAACTCTCAGAACGAGTTTTTTAAACGGCTGGCACTAATTAAAATGACAATTCATACAGAAATAATAACGATCACGTGCCACTCATGAAATCGACAGTCGCTGTAGTGTCCGTGATGCTAGCGTACACACGATCAATATACGGGTTTTCGTTATGCCATTAAATACTGCGTAAATAGTGCCAAATTAGTGTAAAAATAAAAAAAATAGTGCCTCTTTAATTTAAGAAATAAAGACCGTTTTTACTGTGTACGCTAGCATGATGTCAAGCTAGCGTACCCATGGCTATCCCCAAGAATGGCATATATTTAAGCAACGAAATTGACACACAAAAATAGTTCGCAAATAGTGCCCTTTACAAAATTTCATAATTAATACTCTTAAACTACCAGAGATATTGAACTAAACATTCTTAGCTGGCATCAATCTGGCGTACCCATAAAAGTTCTCATAGAAAATGAACTTTTCTCGTTATCAATGCTATATGTATAAATAGTGTGTCAAATAGTGCCTCTAACAGTAAAAGTATTTTATTTGAATTCACATCACAACTGTCTGTGTGACTGTGTTTTAATAATTGAACACATTATTATGTTGCACGATGTTGCTCAGTCTGGCAAGATTCGTACAGAGTTCGTTAAACGGCAATATAGTAACCAATCAGTGTTTATTTATAATAAAGTCAATAAAATACTAAATATATACCATATGAAAAAGCACGAGTGTAAGGAAGTAGCTGAGAAATGGCTAAAATCATTAACTTATGAAGAGATGGAAAATATTTTAAAAAGAATTGTATAGATTAAAGAATTAAAAATATAATAATGATAAAAACTTCCTAAATACACATAATAAAATATACTTAACTACACTACACTCTCACACATACTCACACCACACTCAACAAATCATGCTCACACACTTCTCATGCACTAAATGTGGGGACTACCTACTCACATAAAGATGATTGTCTTGTTTTAAATTGTGCATTTTTTTCCTAAATGGCTTCGCACGGCTTATGCATTTAGCCAATGTCAAGTGTTAAAAATGTTTAAAAATTCTATAGCACTCGTGGTCAAAGTAATAAATCAAGTCAAAGTAAGTGGCAGTCAAGTCAATCCCCCTTTCCCCATGTTGCAGTAAATGTGTGGGGATTTACTGGAACCTCCCCGTGGACTTCTTGAGGGAACGTCGAAAGACACTTTCCGCTATTTTGTTTCACTTGCCAACACTTGTGCATGTTCCCGAACACTTAGTGGTTAATAATCCACCATTATTAGACACTAACATCCGCCACAACACAATTTTTAACAAGAAAAACAAAACTGCTAAAGTGACGCTTTCCGATCCCGCCAAAAAACCCTAGTTGTGCAATTAATATATATATTTTTATTTTCTTTTTCTTCTAAATATTTTTGTTAACTGGCCACAAAGGTTTTGGAGCGGAACAGGCCCAACACAAGTATTTTACAATTACTTACTGGGACCGTTTCATCGTTTTTTAATTGTATGCATTTATGTTAATAAAAATACTTTTTACTTTTACTTTACTTATTATAAACAATTTCTCTAATCAGAATATATGACTTGACCTTGATTGTTGATCGAATACAAACGGATGAATCATTTATAAACAACCAGAGTGGATCTGGGTTATCAACAGTATCAATTAGCCAGGATGTTCAAGTCCATAATTAATGATAAACATTTTAATGCGTAGAGGTGCAACAACAAGTTCGTTAGGCTTCAAGCAGGCATTGTAGTAATAAATACATGACAGAATTATAGCTTCTATTAAATGACAGTAGGGTATTAATTTGACTGGCATTACTTTGTCTAAAGATATTTTTATTTTTTCTTCTTGGTAATAATAAGATATAATGAATAACATTTATACCGAATATTATTGTAAACTATAAATAAAATCTTATCTGCGAAACTATTTTAACTAGGTAAATATCGTTATGTAAGTTGTGTACAATTGTACATGGGTGAAAGTACAATAACGGTAGGTATATCGTTATTTTTCAGCAGCTCGATGGTGAGGGTGATTAGCGCGTTCGGCTGTGATTGTTGAAGTTAAGCAACTTTCGCAGTGGTCGGTCATTGGATAAATGGGTGACCAAAAATCTCGAGTTCCTTCGTGCTCCGGAAGGCACGCTAAGGCGTTGGTCCCGGCTGCATCTGCAGTCTTTATCACCCGCCAATCCGCACTGGACTCGTGTAGTGGGTCATGGCTAAATCTCCCTATTCCATCCATAGGGAAGGCCTGCTGGGGCACAGCAGTGGGGATATTAATAGGCTGATGATGATGACGATGATGTCATTATTTTGACCCTCCAGCAATAGACATTATAGATATTAACGGGATTGTTACCATGTACCTTGTTGTTAGCGAGTCTCCGATATTTCGGCACTGTTGCAAGCGCCACGATCACGGAGTAACTGAAGTAATTGCGGGTAGATGTTATTGGCAGACATATCGGTCTACCCTCTGACGTCGTCTTTTACTGCGTTCGATACCCCTACCACTGGTCACATTCTGACTATTCACTCGTATTTGTTCCCGGCACACAATACTCACAGTATCAGATCGCGGAACGACACTTTTTTGATTTTTACGGTTTTTACACATACGAACCACTCAGTAACAATCCCGTTAATATCTATAATGTTAGTGACCATGAAAGTTTAAAACAATATAGCAATAGACATGTACCTAATCCAAGATTGTTTAGAAAATATTGAGTTCCGAACCCAAAGATAACAACGACGAAAAAAAAACAATAGAACCTTAATTATACTCTTTTTTAATCCCTGAATTAAGTCTAAAACAATTTGTGTAAATATTGCTCTTAAATATTTTTATTGTAAATATTAATGAACATTGTATTCATATTAAAATAATATTTCGTAATTAATTATTAGGTTCAAAGTGATTTCCTTTGCATCTGCCTACAAGAAGACCTCAAAGTGATCTCAAATGCCTCTTGGCATGTGCCGGAACGACTGACAGGCTAAAATTTTCTTTTGTACTTATACCTTCTTGAGTAGCCACCATCTTCGTTTGACTTAGAGCCGCACAAATTAAAATATTTATCTCTAAATTCCCGTTAAAGGAAAAAATATTACACGCGCATATTATTGTAGAGTAATTTCGCAGTGTTTTGTTCGCAACCTTTTCACAACACTCTTTAGTATACTCGACTATATATATCTTATATATAAAATTCTCGTGTCACAATGTTCCATACTCCTCCGAAACGGCCTGACCGATTTTTATGAAATTTTATATGCTTATCCGTGGGTCTGAGAATCGGCTACTATCTATTTTTCATATACTTAAGTGATAATGGTTGTCCACCTGTAACGTAGTGTTCTGAAACCTACAATGCGCTTTCGCGTCAAAATTCAAACTATTGGGTATGTAACGTAGTGTTCCCATTTGGGTTAGGAAGAATTTTATGCCGGAAAATTGATAGAACACTACGTTACACACCCCTAAAATTTTTTTGGACAATTTTTATTTTTTTATAATGTGGTATTTAAAAATACATACCAACCTAAATTTTCTCTTCTACCACCTGTCCCTATTTTTATGGCGGTACGAAGTTCGCTGGGTCAGCTAGCATAGATATATATTCGTAGTATAGATATATAGTCAGAAAATAAGTTTTATTTCAAAAAATAGGGGCCAATTGCACCAACATTCTTAATTCAAACAACCATTCCATCTTAGTTTATTTTTATGGTCAAATAGAGATAGAATATGTTTTAAACAAGATTGACTTTTAAATTTGATTTGAGCACGTTTGTATTTAGTCGTTGGCACTCAGCATCAACAGGGAAATTCTGTGACTCAACCCTGGGGACGTTAATAGGTTGATAATGATGATCTTTTCTCAGTCCAAAAAGTGCAAAGTCCATCCAAATAAGTAAAACATCGTCTTTCTAGTTATGTTTTTATTTATTTTTAAGCATTTAACTGCTAGATATTTAAATCTAAAGAAAAGTTTACTAGATAAATATCCATGCGGACCAGGCAGCGGATAAATAAAAACATAACTATAATTGCTATTTCTTCTTTCCAATGTTTAATACTTGAAAAAGTATTCATTTGACATTGTTACCTACAATGTGAAGAGATGGCGCTGCCTTGCAGCTTAAGGCTAGGAAAATTTCGACGCGGCCAATAGGGCCGTGGTAGCATAATGGTCAGTGCATTCGCCCGGATTGCGAAGGGTGCGGGTTCGCGTCCCGTCCGCTGCCTGGACGAATTTTTCTTTAGATCTTCTTTCTATAGCAAAATTGAAAAGAGTAATCTCAAAAGTATAAAAGATTTATGGGCAGTCAGTTTGCGCTGTACTACGATCCAAATAGCAATCGGGAAAAGGAAACGGATATCCTTATAAAATACCTTGTATCTACAGTAAGTAAATGTACATATTTGCTGGAATGGAATGGATACAATTTCTAAAAATAAGCATCATTTGGATATATTCTAAGAAAATTGGTTTTATTATATATCATATCATTGATTTCATATTGTATCGTTAATAAGTATAATAATTGATTAATGATATAATGATTGGTTACGGAGACGACCTCCGTGACCGAGTGGTTTGTACGCCGGGTTTCATGGCATCGCCGACTCGAGAGGTCCTGGGTTCGAATCCCGGTGGGGGCAGATGTTTGTGTGATGAACACGAGCATTTGTACTCCAGTCATGGATGTTTAATATGTATTTCTATATAAATACACTTATATAAGTGAAGTATATGTATTCTATCCGTTACCCTAGTATCCCATAACACAAGCTTTATAGTGCTTACTTTGGGGATAGGCTAATTGGTGTGAGCGTTGGAAATATTTATTTATTTAATTATAAAAATACCGCAATATTTAGCAAAAACTGTAAATAACCCAAGTCACAGTATTCCTAGTTTAGGTGTCATAATTAGTTACTTGACCTTTTTAATTAATTATATAGTAATATATATTAGTCACTGAACTTCTCTTAAACGACTGGACCGATTTTGATGAAATTTTTTGTGTGTGTTCAAGGGGATCTGAGAATGGTTTAGATTCACAATTTTGTCCGCTGGACAACCCCTATTTTTTTAGGGCGGTAGGAAGTTCGCTGGGTCAGCTAATAGTAATATAAGTTATTTACGGGATTGTTACCTTGTACCTTGTTTTTAGCGAGTTCTGATATTTCGGCACTGTTGCAAGCGCCATGATCACGGAGTAACTAAACAATGTCAGTGACCACGAAAGTTTAAAACAAATATATTTTTAATTAATGTCATTTATGTATTTGGTATCATTTATAAGCTGGTTATGGTGAGCAATAAAGAACTATTATTATTATTAACTGCTTATAGTAATTGACAAAAATATCGTTTTATGTTTTTTTAAACAGAGCAGTATAATATTCTTCTGTTGGAACATTATTTCTAAACTACTGAACAGGTCAATATGCGTTATCATAATATTATTCCAACAAAAATGGTTAGAAAACACAAATTTTCTTATATAACGTATTTAACTTAATAATTTCATACGCTACGTCACAACTTCAGCGCGATTTCAACTTTTACATGCCGATTTTTTACACAGTAAGAGGTTTCTGACTTTCAAGTTGAAAATAGTTTAAAATGAAGACCTTTAAGTCACTTTATCTAACTTACTACTTTCAGTACAACGGTTCGTAGCGCTGGAGCGGAATGTCGGAAATCTTAAAAGCTTCCGATTGTAAGCGGGGAACCCGTACCAATCTGACTGAGTGCCTGCTGTTCGGCCAATGAAAGATTCTTTATTTCCACGGACCAAATCTGGTATTGCTAGCATGCGATTCTTTGTTCCCAGGAGCAAACTGGCAATGCGTACTGTTACAAATCAAGTTTCACCGTACAATGTATCTCCCGTGGTCAGTGTAAGCAAAATGGCCTTCAAAACCCTGTGCTTTATTTCGAGTTCTACTGAACCTATTTTGTTCATTTATGTCTTAAATCAATCTTAAATATTTTCTGCATCTACTTCTATTTATCTTTTCTTTTTCTACATATTGTATCATGATATTGCGTGAGACAAATCCGTAACTTCTACAGATAGGGATTTTTGACCTTGGTAGAAATCATTAATTTACCCAGTGATTCCCAAAGTGGTCTATATCGACCCCAAGGGGTCTATGACAACCTGCAAGGGGTCTACGTCAGGGAAAAAAAATCAATATCAGGTAAGTAGGGGGTCTACCCAACACGGAAAAACATAGCAAGGGGTCTACGACACAAAAATGTTTGGGGAACTCTGATTTACACTGACCATGGTTAAAATAATAACATAGTAACCTTACTAGGAGTAAGATATGTAATCTTCGTTAAAAAGTTGTCACCAATCTGTGTAGGTAATAGGACAAAATATATTTTAAGATCGATTTCAGAGTTATGTTATTCGTATTTTTCTGACCTCAATAATACCAACATCAACATTATTAAAGTAAAAGTATATATATATATATATATATATATATGTGTGTGTGTGTGTGTGTGTGTGTACAATACATTACAAAATGATTTATTGAAAACACCACAGGACATAAATGGGGTAAATACATTATGTGTAAACATCGTGCTTCAATGGGCGGTTTTATAGCTAAAAGCGATTTCCTCCAGACAACCGTTGGAAGGAGAGGATTGGAAGGAAGTAGAGTCGGCGGTGTTATTAAAGAAAACAAAGGATATTATATATACATTGCATCATATATATACCGATTTCTAAACAACTATCACTAAGGATTTCAGAAAATACCAAAGCACTATTTCTCATGATGGTAAAGATATTATTGTAGATATTGAGAAACCTTGGTAATACATAATCTACAAGGAATGATGAACAGATGTTCTTCTTAATCTTGTCCAATTCAATCTCATTAACAATGATTTCAAATTACCCGCTATAATTGCTACGTATACATAAGAACTTACACATTAATAAACTAGATTCAACATTGCAAATTGAACCACTTCCATAACAGAATTAATATTTCAGTATTCTGCCCTCGCGAACTGTCTACTAAGTTCACTTGAGTTAACTACTTTCATATATTCGGTTCTGGATAATCTCATCCATTATTCGCTCTTCAATCAAATACAAATTTGTCGCGTCACCATTCGGGAAGTCTATTTTATTATTCACTCAAGAAGTTTTAACGAGAAAAGTTGAACGTTTAACTTCTGACTTTTTAGAAGGCTTCTTTTATTTTATCAAACGTTATATTTAGGCTGACATTATTACGTCAAGACAAACTTTCAGATCCCTATTGTAAGTGTAATGACGATAACAGTGAAAACATTTAGTTAATTATAACTAGAAACCTTAAAATATATAATAACTAAAATACATTATTAAAAGGAGTCCCTTTAGGCAAGGTTCCAAAGATACTGGCAGCGTTTCCCCTTTGAATGGCTAGACTAATTCTTTGTCCGAGGTAGCTGCCAGCTCTTCGGTCTCCTGTGATGTCGACCAACCTTTTTGCTATTTCCTTAAAAAGCCTTACAGTGCTAGGACCCCACGGACCAAGGGTCTCGACACCGAAAGGGAAAAATTAGTAATTAATAATTAATCAAACATTTAGTTGGTTAGTAAATATTATTTTTATATTTTTAATGACAACTAGACAATGGCTCTAGACCAATCTGTTGTAAACTGTGAGTCCAGTTAAGCATTAATTATTTATATTAGCTGAATGAGGAGCTCGATGGTGCAGGTGGTTAGCGCGTTCGGCTGCGATCGTTGAAGTTAACAAACTTTCGCAGTAGTCGGTCATTGGATGGGTGACCAAAAATCTTCTATATCGAGTTCCTCCGTGCTTCGGAAGGCACGTTTAGCCGTTGGTCCCGGCTCTACACACTAGTGTTACATATATTCTTAATTATAGTACATGACCCTGTAAGGGTATTGCGAAATTAAGTTGATCAATAATATAATAATAAATTCTTATTATTAATACTTATTTCATTATTATTAACATTTCTATAAGAATATCGGTCATTACATTATGTCAATATATTCAATTATAGCAATTAAATAGTGAATAGTTTAGATTAAAACAGATAGTAAGTATTAGCTATTTTATTGCGTTAAAAATCCATCTAGTGAATATAAAAATTTTAGTAAAAGTCTCATTTTAATAGATTTTTAAATTTATCAAGGCTTTCTTCTTTCTTTATATATTCTGGTATTAAATACTTAAATTAATTAACTATATGGACAATCATCAAACTTTAATGTTATTCGATATCGTGAAAAACTGTACTTAATTGGTAGTACACCATTTTAAGTGAAAATATAAGATTAAAATCTTTAGTAATTACCAAAGAGCAATTACCTAGTTTCATTAATAGCTGATACTTAAATGAGTATTGCTAAACATATAGAGGCGACGGATTTCATTTGATAGTAACCCTTAGGGCTAACAATTTTGAGTTGTCAACGCTACGACTGGTGTGTCTGATTTGAATATTTGGCTTTATACGGGTCCTACTTTTATTGGGTGGTTCATTGGGGTCATTCAGGGACGTTGTTACATGGAAAGGGCGTGCATTTGTAAGGATATTTACTGCTAGTTATACGGAGGTAAGTAAATCAAGATTGGTCATGTTATGAAGATTTGGAGACTTGAATTTAGCTGCTTTGGATTTGACACTTAATGATAATTTCGGTCGATTTATAACGGCATTACGGTTTTGGGTGCTTAAAATTACATTTGCACCTAATGGTAACGCACTATTATATTTTTTAAATATCAGGAAACTTGGTTGAGAATTATACTCATCAAAAAAGTCTAAGCAACATGCATCATTTACGAAAACTGCAAGTTTTATCAGTTGGTATTTTTTTATATCATTTGTATAATACATGTTCAAACGTTTTTTTTGAAGTGAAAACTTCTTTAGCAGCTTTGTACACTTTTTTTTGTATGGGTAAAAAATGTTAAACTCGCGTCAGGTTAAACACGTGGGCTGATCGCACCATGACACACAATAAAATTGGAAAGGTTGTTGACTTTCCATATATATTGGACGAAACATAGTAATATTTTATTTTATCGTTATGTTTTTATTTATTTTTAAGCATTTAACTGCTAGATGTTTAAATCTAAAGAAAAGTTTACTAGAAAAAAATCCACGCGAGCCAGGCAGCGGACGGGACTCGAACCCGCACCCTTCGCAATCCGGGCGAATGCACTGACCATTATGCTACCACGGCCCTATTCGCCGCGTCGAAATTTTCCTAGCCTTAAGCTGCAAGGCAGCGCCATCTCTTCGAAGGGTGCGGTTTCGAGTCCCGTCCGCTGCCTGGTCCGCGTGGATTTTTTTCTAGTAAACTTTTCTTTATTATATCGTATTAAAATAATAAGTTTCTATCTAGGACGTCCACGTGGCAGCTTTATTGCGAAGAAAATGCATTTTTTTTACAATAGATGTCGCTAGGTGCGCTTAAACGTGATTCATGTAAGTTGATTTTTCTGAGAGATAACCTTTTTTAATGTAATATAAATTGTCATGTTTGTGTTCGATAGCGCAATAAATAATCATTGTATTCTACCACATACATGATAGTACTTTTATACTGATAATTAAAGTAATTCGTGCAAAATTTCTCCCTAACCATTCCAAAATATCAAAAATACAGAACGTTAATATTCAAGTTTTCACTTCTGCACTCCCGGAGTGCAACCCGTCGTTTTTGTTGAAGTCACACGGCTTTATATATATATATATATAGATGTGTCTCTCTCTGTGTGTGTGTGTGTGTGTGTGTGGTGTGTGGTGTGTGTGTGTGTGTGTGTGTGTGGGTGCGTGCGCAGGTCTTACCGACGAGCATGAAAGTTGGAGGGTAAATCTGGAGTTTACTCCTTAAGTTCGATAGTCTAACCAGACGCAAAAAGAGTTTATTTAACATAAAAAAGATTGATACTGTAAATTAACAAATTAATGAAAATAATATACATATATAAATATATATTTATTCATTTCATATACATTTATTATAACTAATCGACGATATATTTTACATTAAACTTTTTACAATAGTCAATTTCAGATGTGCATAAATATATCATTAGGAATGTTGATAAATTATGTAATTATTATTATCAGACTATTATATTTTTTTAAATATTAATTAAATCAACATTGTCTGCATTATTAATTACAGTGACAAGTGGTTTATGGTAACTAAAATAAGACACATGGACGTTCGTAGATACGTGGTTCACGAATCTTGAAAATACCGCATCAATGGTTGTACCATACCCCGTTGTCCCAATTGCTCTATCAGAAACAATATCTAAATTCAGTTCAGATTTTAAAAAAATTATTAATGTCAATCCGTCATCTTTGTTTGTCAAAGTTGCGCGACATAGGATGCGCACCAAAAACGCAACGAGGTCATTCATCGATAGATTTTACTCCTCACATTTTTCTCATACCGGGCCCCTTATATATGCAAATCGATTCTTAAGGAGTAAACTCCTAAAATATATTAAAAAATATGTATTCCCCTGAGAACAGATAAGGTCTGTGTTTTTTTTTTGGTTTTGTTTCACTATGTTAGTAATTGTTAGCATCTCATATTTTCGTTTGTAATCACGTCTGTTAGTTTTTAAACCTTATTTTAATATGTAGATAGTCGTAATTGGCTTTCAAATTGTATATCATTGATTGTAAATCCAGTATAAAGATAAGCTGTGTACGGTCCCTTAAATAAATAAATAAAAATATGGGTGCGTATACTTAAGTACGCGCGTGAGAAGTTATACTTCTTTTTGGAATTATTAAAAAATAGTTTTTAATTGCATGCAGATAATTAATTACAATAAGATAATAAAAGGATTGGAAAAGGATAGTCAACGCAGCCAATAAAGTTCAGTTTTAATTTGAAAAAATTAATAAACAATCGAAATATTCAATTTAAATCACTACTGAATAAAATTATTAGCACATATAAATTTCGCATTTGTATAACATTATAACACGTGTTAAGAATAT
Organism: Chilo suppressalis; assembly: GCA_902850365.2. NCBI lineage: Eukaryota > Metazoa > Arthropoda > Insecta > Lepidoptera > Crambidae > Chilo > Chilo suppressalis. The sequence continues at coordinate 4,924,974 of OU963894.1, forward strand.
AGAAACTAGAAACATGTGGATAAATATTATAAATATGAAAACAGTGATCAGAGGCGACGAGCGTCCCAACATGTGCGACTAAGAGATCCTATTACTATTTTGTTGGAAGCTTTTTTTCGAGACTTTCGAGTAATGTGCGGTTTAGCGGCCGACTTCATGGTGTGACTTTTCTGTTACAGTGTTACGCGCGCATCTTAAAATTTCACTCTCATCATTTTTTCATAACGCGCCTGCGGCTAACTTCATTATGTTACTTTTGTGTTACAGTGATGCGCGCGCATCTTAAAATTTCACTCTCATAATTTTTTCATAACGCGGCTAAAGAAGTATAACTTCAATAAAAATATTTACATATGTATATGAGTGATGCGTACGTTTCTCCATGCCCCTATGCTTTATGCACCGCCTAATGTTAGGTTATTTAAGAAAAGAAGTTTCAGTTCAGATGTGTCAATGGTCCGAGCACACAAATTTTATTTTGCTTTAGACACTGATGCACCAAATTTGTTATTATTAACAATATAATATAAGTATATTTAAAATCGGTAAAAATTTCAATAAAGTACTAAATAATACCTATATGTTGCTTAGATTTTTTTATAAGTGTAATAATGCTTATATTAAGAAAAATCCTCTTTGTTAAAAAAAATCTATAATTATTATGTTTAATTTATAATTAAATAGAAGGAATGGTAGTTTAATTTAATTTAGCTTATACATATTAATTATAAATTTTGTTGATATAAATTTCTTATTATTTTACATAGTATTTCGTCCGAAAATCAACAACGCCCAATTATTACGACTGGATGTGTTTACTTTTTACGGTCCATCCGAGAAATTCAAAATCCTAATGGTGGCTTGATAACATGACACCCGTGAACCTTTCCGGGGCCCTCTTTTACCGCCCATCACTTTTAATGAATCTATTACTTTGGTAATTTCACTTTAGTCTAGGGTTAGGTGAATTCTCGAAAAAACACCGGTAAAATAGTTTTCTGTGACACACATAAAATAATATAATAAAACAGGTATCATATATAGTAGAGATTTTTTCGTGTTTTGTACATGAGCTTTCACATTAAAGGCAATACAAGTAACATTTTAGGCTTTTTGTTAATTATTATGCATTAAACAAAATTGAACAATAAATTGTATTTAAGAAGTTCCTATGACTTAATCACATAGGTAAGGTGATATAACTTCAGGCTGCTGTGATGCCCTTTTAGGTGACAATCGAAAATCGCAAAGAGTATGCACATTGCTGACAGTTTTCATCATATATCTAGACAACATCTCCAGAGGTAAAGGTCGATGGATGTGAGATTGCGAATGGGTGATCTAATTGTTAATTGCCTGGTATACGTCCATAACGCCGTGGTAATCGCAGATAATCCAGCTGCTCTGCAGACAATGATCACAGTAATAAAATATGATCGTATGAAAACTGACTTATGACTGGATACGAAGAAATCAAAGATAATGGTTTTCGAAAGAGAGGAATCCAGAACAAATGTTAGAATTAAGGTTGACGATATAGTGCTGGAACAAGTTAATGAGATCGTATATCTTGGTTGTATATCATAATATGAGCTCTAAATAGGGATAGCAGGTACACCGCTGACATAGAGAAAAGTGTGGGTGCAGGAAATAGAGTAAATGGAGCTTTGGTAAAACTTCTTGGCAGTAAAAACCTAAGCCAGATGGTACAGCTCGCTAAACACAACGCAGTGGTAATACCAACGCAAATGTATGAAAGTGTACTCAACACTTGTGTCAGAAAGAGCATGAAAAAAGTAAAGTAAACATTGCAAAGTGATGCTCGCAGAGCGCCTGGATTTAAAAAAGAGAGTCGGTGTGAAAGTATCGGTTTTAAAATTGACAGAGGCCTTCTCCATTGGTTTGGACATGTGGAAATAATGTCTAATGATAGAATGACGAAACAGATACCTATACGATGCGATAGTGGAAGGATGTAGAAGCCGAGGAAGGCCAAGACTCGCCTATCATAATGAAATTGATCGCATTTTGAAGGTACGTGACGTCAGACGCCGCAAAAACCGCAGCCTGTGCGTGTATGAAATGAGTAATGAATGTGAATGATGCGAAAGATGAGTGCATGAAGCTTTGTGATGTTCTATTTTCTTTGCCTACACCACCCGGGACGCGGTGTTAAGATAGTAAGAATAAAAGTTATCCCTTTAGAAAATTATGCACGTATTTTTATTTACAGAAAAAGAATAAGATAGAATCTCTCAATTCCCCATCCATCTCCAATTTAAGTTTTGTTGAATAAAAACAACCAGCCGATTGTCAGTGAATATTGAATTATAGAACGGAACATTCTGCAAGTTTACAACAGTGAATGTTCTCAGATTACTACCTAATTGTGAATGCAAAACTTTGGAGCTGGCAATCATCGCACGCGGACAGACAAAAGCTTGGAACGCGGAAATAAGCTGTACCCGGCCAGAAGTTATAAATTTGCATAACCTTCAAGGGGAATATTTTCTAGTTTTTCGTTTCATTCCACACTTAATGAAGGTACATGGTATCTGGTAAGACCAATTTTTCGTGTAACCAATTTATTTTGTGTAAATGCATGGAAAAGTATCACTCGTGCGTTGTCTACTCTGACCCTATCATTTTTCCCATGGAGTTCTGGAACCGTACTTTTCTGTTGGTGGACATAGTCTAGTCAACAAGTGCCTTTTTGGTCAACTTTTTTCAGCAGTCTCCGAAAATTATGATCGAGGTGTCATTCGATTTGGAATGGCATCTAGATGATTTTTGAAAAAAATTAAGTTCCGCAAACAAATATTGCAAAAGTTATTAACAATTAACTCAAAAATAAGGAGTTTCGTTTTTTGCAAATATCTCAAAAACTAATAAAGATATTTCAAATTAAAATGAAATCATTATTTGTATGAATGATTGAAATTCCATAAAAAAAATCAATTATCTAATAAACAACGCATTTCTTTATAACAATTTTTTAAACAATAACAGATATAAATTAAAAAAAAAAATATTTTTATGCAGCTTCTAATAGCATAAAAACGGATCATCAATAATATTTTAAAAAAAATTATTTCGTTGATTAATTTAACTTTTTAATTTTGCAACAACGATAATTGTTACTAAAAAACTGAAAAATGTATTTTTTTTAATTTTTCTAACGGGGACCTATTCTAAAGGATTTCAAGAAGAGAGGAAAAAAATCTCAAATTTATAGTTTAACAATATCACACTTGCAATGTTCATGTACAAGCGGAAAATTTTTTTTAATTAACAATTCCATAACTAATTGAAAAATGGTAATAAACATTTTTTTCACGCGGAATATTGTTCATTCATCTATCCAGTAAGCCTCTGAATTTTTTCATTTCTTAAATTTTATACTTTACATCTTAAAATATTTTTTATTAATAAAGTGCCCAAAGTAAGCGTGGCTTACGCAAGCCAGAGGACCCGTTTTCGGCCGTATTTTCATCCCTCTGGGAAAATTATAAATATTAGTCCTACAGTTCCGGGAGTCAGGGCTTTTTTTAGGAAATTTTCTCTTCTTTTTGAATCTTTTTTTTAATTTGAAATATTTTTATTAGTTTTTGAGATATTTGCAAAAAACGAAACTCCCTTTTTTTAGTTAATTGTTAATAACTTTTGCAATTTTTGTTTGCGGAACTTAATCTATTTCAAAAATCATCTAGATGCCATTCCGAATCGAATGACACCTCGATCATAATTTTCGGAGACTGCTGAAAAAGTTGACCAAAAAGGCACTTGTTGACTAGACTAGAAATGGATTCATTGGATAAGTTCAGATCGATAAGGCGAGGATGATTTGCCGCATCACTAATCTTTGCGGTAGAACTCCCCTTACACTTAACATCAGATAGCACTCCTTCTTATAAAGAAATAATTAAACTGAAGTTTCAAATTATTATTTAACTACTATCTTATCAACTTATTGAACGTTGATGTACCTATTACAACTAGGTACATATAATCTATAATTAAATCAAGTTTCGTGTGAAACAGTAACATTTCGCTACATAATATGTAAGCCGTTAAGACATTCGTAAGTTTAGTTTCAGTAATCTTATTTAATCAACGTTTTATTACGTAATTTAGTATTCGCGTGTGAGCGGGCGATAAGCCGAAACCAACAATTTTGCTTAGCAGGAGTTGAATTTTAAGCTTTAACCGCTGAAATCAGTAATAGGGCTTCTAGAATTAGATACTTCCTTTAATAATGGAAGGCTTCGTATAACAACCGAAGCTGTAATTATAAAAAAAAAAAAATCTCTGCTAGACTGAGAGAAAACGCTCTATTTTTACAGTGACAAAGACAGGTGGTAGGCTAAGAACTCACATAACTGGTTTTTCAACGCAACCGCGGCGGAGCCATTTTCTTTCAATTTATTTTATTTATTGAAAAAAACAGCGTTAAAATGACAAAAATATTCAAACATATTGACTAAAGGCTTTAATTAAATAACATAATTAATACTTGTAGTTGGAGAACAGATGTTTAAAATACTTAAATAATAATAGTTATAATATAAAATCGTCCAATACTGAGTAGCACGGAAAAAGTCGACAATCTAACACGTATGTCTAAAGAAAATATTACTTAAAAAAAACCACGCGGACCAAGCAGACGATGCGACTCGAACCCGAACCCTTCGCAATCCGGGCGAATGCACTGATCATTATGCTATCGCGGCCCTGACGGCCGTGTCGAATTTTCTCTAGCCCTTTTTAAGCTGCAAAGCAGCGCCATCTCTTCGCATTGTAGGTAACCCACAGTTCGAGTCCCGTTTGCTGCCTGGTCCGCGTGGATTTTTTTCTAGTAAAATTTCTTTAGATTTAAACATCTAGCAGTTACATGCTTAAAAAAATATAAAATATAACGTATGTGTAAATTAAATTCAAAGGATGCTGCTAAAGTGGTATGGAAGTTCCCTTAAGTAATTATGACATAAGGGAGGGCATTGGGCCAATCCGTATTAGGCCTAGTACTGAATGGGCCCAACGCGGATTTGTCGGTAGCATACATTTTTTATGAAATAGAGACATTGGGACATGACTCCCTCCGCGGGCCCAGTACAGTAAAACAGTCATGATTGTGTAGAGAGCAACCCATCATCGCGATGATGGGCTTTTTTAATCGCCAATCATGGGCCACTGAGAAGAGGTGCCTTTAAGCTAAGTCCACAGTCGCCGCCCGCCGTCAGGTGTCGCTCACCTAGCTGCCTAGATTGCAGCCTCGCTAGGTTGCTACGGAAAAATCTTACATTGTTTTTGCCTAGCCCCCTTCCACCATACCGTACGAAAAGGACCCTCGTTCCAAAAACGAGGCTGAGATTTTTATTGGAAAACGCCTCTTGATCACTACTGAAGAACCTCTCCAGTGAAAGTACTCTTAAACTATTGACCCGTGCCTATGGATGTTTTAAGAGCGAATTTTCGCTTTTTGAGATTACACACAGTAACAAATAACCATTATTCTTGAATTCTTTGTCAGTTGTCTATTTTTTTCGTAAATTTATTTGAACTGTATTTTATCATTAGCCCACGTGACATTAACATTATGCCCACGGCACAGAAGTCCACTAATTTTTAAGATTGATTAATTTGATGTTGTCACATTTTTACGATAGCAATTTAATGAAACGACACTGTGAATTGACAAGCATTAAATTTGATAGACCTGTCCGCGAGCGACCGTTAGTAAAATAATTGGTAATGCTTAATTCAATGTCCTCTTAAGCAAACATAATTCATCATTGAACTAAAATTTCAAAATGCTTGTAAACAAACCCTCTTTTAAATGAAAAAAAAGCTTATTTTTATTCTTTTAAAGCATGAAACTGCTTGATATTTAAATCTAAAGAAAATATAACTAGAAAAAAATCCACGCGGACCAGGCAGCAGACGGGACTCGAACCCGCACCCTTCGCAATCCGGGCGAATGCACTGACTAATTATGCTCACGGACCGCGTCGAAATTTGACATTGTGGGTTACCTATAATGCGAAGAGATGGCCGCTGCCTTGCAGCTTAAGAATGGCTAGAAGAATTTCGACGCGGTCCGTGAGGGCCGCGGTAGCATAATTGGTCAATTATGAATTTGTCTAATAACCTGCAAACACCAAAACTCTCTACACTCATTATAGGCGGCTTCCTACTATGAGTGAGGAGTGTGGGTTCCTGATCCACAAACGCAGTATCCATCTATGTCAGAAACAATTCACCCAGAGGAGAACAAGATATCTATAAAACCTAGGAGTATTTTTTAGTTCCTTGGAAATTTCAACACCTAAGGAGATACTAACTATTAGGGTGAAGCCAAACGAGCGTAATTTTGTGAGTTGTGAGTCGCTTATTTTCGGTCACTTATTTTACGTTCAACTGAATTTCTGTTGAGCTGCCATACGAACGTAATTTATTCAGTTACTATTGAGCGTTAGTACGGGGTGTTCGTGTCGTCGAGTGCAATGGATCCATTAAAAATATTGTGTATTTACGAAGCATATTCAGAAGATGAGGCCAGAAAAAGAAACTGGGTAAACCCACTGAATAGTCAGAGGCTGATATGTGGACAGTTCCATACTTTATAGGTACGTTTATGTGCAAATCCAGATATGTTTAAAAAGTACTATCATATGCCATTACGTGTTTTTCAAGAATTATTACACCACTCAACTTGTAACAAACTGTTGCTTCCCCACTCCCCTTCCTTGCCCTACCCTCACCCCGACCGAAATTCGGACGAGCTTATGCGCATTGAGTCGGCAGACAACTCATTTTGCGTTGTCGTGTGGCACCAACTGAATTTTTGTATGAAACCGAATGCAGCAAAATTTCTGCGACTCACCACTCACAAAATTACGCTCGTTTGGCCTCACCCTTAGTCGTAGTAAATGGCCCCAAAAATACATTTGCTTCCTAGTGACGAGAAATGGGAAATCAAACAGCCAGTGTGTCGCTTGTTAACAAAGACAATACTTTATTGATATTTACATTCTACCTACTAATTTCCCTAACTAATATTGATGTGCGTCAACTGTAAATGTTTTAGATAAAGTACACGCTGACGCTACACGCATAATGGCTTATGCTGACGCTACAAGTATGCTAAGTCGAAAATTAGACATTATAAATGGCATAATATCTCTTTGTTTCCTTCAAACTTTTAGTCCTAACGTGCAGTTCTATATTCAAATGGCGCGTCTCATTGTATTATGATAGTGGATCAAGAACTCCCGGATAATGTGAGCAGCGCTCATATTTCACAATGCACTCTGCTGACCAAACCACGGCGGACGGCCGAGTCCAAACAAAACGCGCAACGATGTCAGATGCCCGGATATCACAGAGCACCCCCACTAGAGTACGCATTTTTTGAAGTGAAACTTTTTTTGGGCGGACTTTTTGCCGACCTCCGTGGTCGAGTGGTTTGTACGCCGGGTTTTATGGTGTTGCCGACTCTAGAGGTCCCGGGTTCGAATCCCGGTGGGGGCAGATGTTTGTGTGATGATTACGAGCATTTGTACTCCAGTCATGGATGTTTAATATTTATTTCTATATAAATATACTTAAATATGTACTGTATATGTATTCTATCCGTTACCCCAGTTTCCCATAACACAATCCCTACAGTGCTTACTTTGGGGCTAGGCTAATTGGTGTGAGTGTTGGAAATATTTATTATTTAACACATGCACAGCTCTTCCCGACGAGCATAAAAATTTGAGGGTAAGTCGGCAAAGGCTGAAACGCTACGATCGCTACTCCATTCCCCTATGCCTTATACATCGCCTAACGTTAGGTTATTTAAGAAAAGAACTTTCACTTCAAATGTGTGGTCCGTGCACACAATTTCTTTTAAAATCGAAATCGCCTAGTGCCGCTTTTCCACTTAAGCTCAGAACAGTTCTGAACGCGCAAATATTTATTGGCTCGGTAAATGGGAACATCAGAGCTAAGGGACGAGTTCGTACAACGATGTTTGACTGGACTCAGGGAATGAATGCTCTCTTGTTCGATCAGCAATAGAAACAATGCAACGAACAAATGTTTGCTTGCACGAAACTGTTCTGAGCACTTGTGGAAACGCGGCATAAGCCAAAATAAATAAATAAATAAGCTAGCTGCGTGTAGGAGAGGTTACACGTCAGTGTGCTGATGTGACTTCACGGGCGGACAACAGAGTTGTTGAAACCATGTATTGCCGTTGGTCGACGTCTCTTCAGTGTGACATCACGGTCGCATTACAATTAAGTAGTAATACTAATTATTTATTTTTGAACTTTATTGACCATAATATATAACAATGTTGCAAAAAGCGGACTTAATGCTTAAAGCATTCTCTCCCAGTCAACCTTTGAGAAAAAAAAACATGAACGGCGGTATAAAGCTAAATACGAATATATATACAAATTAACATAGAAACATATAAATAAATACTATAAAAATAATAATATTTACACATTATGATGATTAACAAAATGACATTTTAGTGCTATCTATATAGGCTTGGCGTACGCGAGTGTCCTTATATGCGGTCTCTACGGAGGGTGCTCTGTGCTGGATATACACACAGAGCAGTCTGTCAGATGTAACAATGTCGTTGCAACGATGCCATTGTACTACGTTTTATAATGCTGCCACTTCATGCTTAGTTACACTCGGATATTTTCGTGTTTCCGACTGTATTTGCTCAGTTTCAGATAAGGTTAGATTTTTTTGTTTTCAATAAAATATTGTTGCTAAAGTAGGTACTCATTTGGCGACTTACCTTGTGTTGCACCGACATACTTTCACGGTTACTGTCCAGTTAAAGTATCTGTTATGAAAAACTCGGTTGCACCATTTGACGAAAGTTGAAAAGTTGAAAAAGAAAAAAAAGAGGGTCATAATAAAATTTTACTGTGACAATTAATTATAAAAGCGAGGGCATTCAAAGTTACAGTAAAATTTAACTTGAACTAAATCTTTGGTACAACTCACACTAAATTTACTAAAAAAATAAGGTCACGACGCTTCGAATTATTTCTTTGTTGTTGTTACTGCTACTAACGCTGAAGTATCTTTTTCACTCGTGTTGTTAAATGCTAGTCTTTCGTTGGTTATTTGACTAGGTTTAAAACTGAATACTATTAGATACTCAAAATCTCAACTAGTTTTCAGTGATAAATGTATCCTAATTCTTAATCTCTGTCATCAAGAATAATCCCAATTCTATCCGAATCCTTAAAGGATGCCTTTCCTGCGATGATTGGGTAACAAACATACCTATATACCCGTACTTAATATTGATAATAATAAATTGATCTTTAAAGCATCATTATATTATTATTCATCTATGAAGATTAACAAGTTGTCAAGTACGTGGTAGGTTTAACTTTTTATTCCTCGAACGCCCACAGCAGCAACTTTAAAAATAATGTTACCAAATTAAGACAAGAAATTCGCATTAATTATCAAAGTTAACTCTTCTTTGCGACATTTCAGTCCGAGGCTTCCTTTGTTGACGTAACCGGCTGGTTGAAGTTTTCAAAATTAATATTATTTAATTAAGTCTCACCCTCAGTAGTTGGAGTACACTCTGGGTGTTTTAAGCTCGAGTGCTTTTGCATGTCGTGCCTGAGTACGTTTTAACAAAATGGATGCCGCAGATGCTCGTAAATCTTAAAATGGCGACGGGACGTCCCTGGACACGTGACTGGGAAATGGCTGCTGGCTAAGTAGCTTTGTCTCGTCAAACCGATTGCGGCATTGACAACCGTTTCTTTTAGAACTTTTAAAGGATCTTTCTATGTATTGAATGCGGTGCAAAATAAAATAACACAATAATATAGAGTTTTGTTTCTTTTGGTTCCAGGCACTGTAATATTATCTATACAGTATTGTGACTAGGCCCTGCCCTTGAAATAACTGCCTACGGCCGAGCGGGGCATGGACACGTGGTAGGGATGCCGGCCTACAGTATTTTAATTTCATCTACTTTATTGAGTTTATTTCTAGTTTTGTGTTTGAAAATATTCTATTTAATATGTAAAAAAAAAAAATCTGAATGAATTAGGAAGTGTTCAATAAAAAACATGTTATTTTTAGGAAATATTTAATAAAAAAAAATACGTTTAAGACAGAAAAATATTTACGCCGCTACTGAGACGTTCGAAAAGCTTTATTATTAAATTTAATAGTATAATAAATACGCATTCGTATAAAAAGTTTAATTAAAAATACTTTAGGGAAACATTGGCCAGGAGCAGAAAAGGGAATATCTTTAACTTGGTTATATATACCTGCAGCTACTTTACAATTGATATGTTTTTTTTTTAAATGATGTCCGGAATATTTCCTCCATTTTTTCTACATATTCCATGAAATCATTACTAAGTACTATGAAAAGAGTTTGTAAATTATTCTTACTATAGTGTAGGTATCCACTTAATTCAATCAAATTTTCACAATACATATCGCACGTTTAAGCACGGCTAACTGCATAAAAACAATTCACACCATTCGATCGTCGCTGCGGCGCATTCGCGACTGGGTGCCCACCGAGAGTCGCGCGAACTCGAGTGGCGTAGGTATGACACGCTTTCACGCGTATAGATAATATTACCATGTTCCAGGGCTCAACGGGGTAGGGAATTGGGTCAGTGTAGGCAACGGCGCCAGTCATAGTTTTAGTATCGCAAGCGTATAAAGGCTATGGTTGCAACTTACCATCAATGGGACACCCCTTTAACATAAAATAAATACAATGATTTAAAATCTAAAGGAAAGGAAAAACGTCGACGAAGTGACAGAATTCACATGCCTATGAAATCCTCATGGACCCTACAGCCGGATGTTGGGTTATGTCAGACTCTTAGGCCCGAATTATAGAAAGATTCTCAGTGATTGATCTAGTCTTGAGCATAGTTAGAAAGGGATGTCGCTATGTTCTATATATAGCGACATCCCTTTCTAACTGTACTCAAGTAAAGATCAACACTTAGTTGTCATTCTGTAATACGGACCTATACACACCCGTTGGGGGATGCCGTTGGCCATAGGGGCCTTACAGGTTTCATCTGATGCGATCAACCCCTGAGAAGGGGATGATGCAGCGCTGCCTTAGTAAATACTACTGCATAGTGCGCTTAGAGGCCGGATGCGCTCTGATGTGCACATGTAGGCGACACTGTTAAAAGATAGTAGGTTCCTATGATAGTGATACGAGTAACATGTGCGCCAAAGAGAGAAAGCTAGTCCTATAAAACATAGATAATGAACTGAGCGACACTCGCATGATCCTCAATACATTCTCCATGGATATGGTAAGTGCAAATTAGTCCACACTCTAAGGGCGCTTGTTAACGACCGGTTTTTCACCGGGTCTAGGCACGGTTTCTACCCAGGTCAGTGCCGGCTAAGTGTCGCCGCACACGGGCCACCGACCACAGCCACAAAACGCCGACACCGGCATATTTCTTGTTGTTTTCATACATTTTATATGGACTCGCCACACACGGTACGCCGCACGGTGGAATATGGTAGAACAAACGCATATCAAAATTGATTTTTATTACTGATTGAAATTGGGTTATACATGAATATAATTTAATAGTTCAAAAGTCGAAGTTTAATATTCTGCAGCGTAATTCATATTTTATTTCGTAAAAGTATTTTTTTTCATGTAGCAAAGTTAAACGTTTAGGCAGCTGGGAAATATTAAGTTCTTCATTTACGTTTTTCAACGTGAAATAGTTTTAAAACTTGAAATGAAAGGTATAAGGTATTATATATTTTTGAAAAGCACATTTATCAGAGGTTAGAAATAAATACAATTGATTGTTTTTAATAGAATATAAATTTAAAAACCAATTTAAAGAAAAAATGGAGAAATATTTTTTTTTTCTCAACTTCGTCGAATCTTTTAACATTTAGAGTTGTTTACCGATGCTTTGAATTTAATGTTAAATTATAGGTTAGTTACTCATCTAAAACATATAAAAAAATTAGCTGCGGCTTTTTGCGGTTTTCGGAGATATGTGAAAAAATCGAATACTAGTCTGGGAGCGGAAATCGCTATCAAATGCGGTTTCGTAGTTTACTTTTATTATCAATAGTTTGTGGTACATTTTATGAATTAATTTTTGATATTGTTATGTAGGTTTTATCATTTCGATGTCATTTTCCGTGAGAAAATAGATATCTGAAATAATTCCCACATTCTGAAACAATATAAAAAGGGCAGTGAAAAAATATGTCTCCATTACCGTTTCAGTGGTCGGTCTTTACGTCTACGTACTCTAGTATGTACGGTTATTTCATTTAAAATTTTCAACATGTCTACTTTTAACTGTACTAAACGTGAGTTAATAGTGTCTTATATAGAAGGCGGAAAAACGACTGCGGCACTTTCAACATATTTGGAGGGAAAACCGGATGTCAATATATGTTTTATTATTGTCCATATTCAAAGGGATGTCATCCCTTCGTTTAATAAACGCTGGAGTGAAGCAGGACGCAATAAAAATACCTTTTTAAGAAAGAACACCAATTGGTTGGATTCTGAATATTCGTTAATTATACCAACATCAGAAAACGTGTCAACAAACTCTACACCGTCTACTTCTTCTGGTAAACGAGGAAGACCGTGTGTGTCATATGGATACTCTTCAGAATCAAGCAAAAAAAGAAAAAACACCGTTTTGCTAAATGAATATGGTTTGGAGCACATTCTAAGCGCATACCTTCAAGAATTGCGTTCTATAGGAGAAGGAATATATGTGAGTAAATATAGTTGGTATTACATGCCATCATCTGTCCACAAAATTTTAATTCACGGAGAGAGTATCATAAACCATTTCGCGGTATTACCAATTGGGCAACTTTCAGAAGATGCTCAAGAATCTCGCAAGAGGGACTATAAAAAAATTTCGCTTACACCATGCTCGGAAATGCTCTCGAATAGCTACAAACGAAGATGTGTTTAATACACTGCTTTACACTTCAGATCCATATATAACGAGCATAAAAAATCCATATGCAAAAAATGTAAAGGAGCTCGATGAAGATACTTTACACCTTCTCAAGGTTAATGAACTTATTTCAGATCCTGAAGCTCACCGGGTGTAAGATGTCAATCTTGCTAAGCAAAAAAAAAGAAATATATATTGCGATAATTTTGATTTGTTTCTGTATGTTAGCGTAGTGTTAAAAATATTTTACCATTTTAAATTTTATATTATCAATATAATATGATAGTTATCTTAATAGAGTAATTAGCATTAAGAAATAGACAATATGTTTCTAAAAAATATTTCAATAAATAAATAATACTAATAATACTATTTTAAATCATTTTGTGACTTTTCTTTTTTAATTAAAAAAAATACGCATAATTCCAATTCATCAAACATTACTTATATGAATCCTTATGTATCACTTTATATTATTGCAAAATTTTATAAGTCTATCTTTCAAATTGACGGAGTTACAGATTTTTAATCCGAAACACACCGAAATATTCCACAGTGCGCCGGTGGCCGCCACACGCTACAAATCGTCGTTGCTCGCTTCTTGTGGCCCGCACCGGCCACTTAATGCGCCGCACGTCACTCGCGCGATTCCCCACCCCTCTCCCTTACCTTAGTCGGCCGCTGTCGCACGCTTCAGCCACTTTTGTAGCCGCTTCTGGCTTCTCGTGGCGGCGTTTGTAGCTGTGGCGTGTGGCCCGTGTGCGGCGACACTAAGATTTGTACGTTTGTATCGACCTCAAACCGTCGCTAGGGCCACCGAGCCGGTGTCGTCAACAAATCTCCATAGTGTCCCATACATAAGTGACGCCCGGGCATAGACATGGATTTAAATCGTGCTTAGGCCTGGCGGGGAAACGGTGGTTAGCGACTGTTCACCTGTTTCTAACAATGTAAGGAACAAATAAATGTGAAAATAGATGTCAAATCACTACATAGTATAAAGCAAAGTCGCTTCCCGCTGTCTGTCCCTATGTATGCTTAGATCTTTAAAACTACGCAACGGATTATGATGCGGTTTTTTTTAAATAGATAGAGTGATTCAAGAGGAAGGTTATTATGTATATTACATGCATATATAGTAGAGACACACTGATAATTTTAGAGGTTTTTAATGTAAGGTCGTAAATAAAACATTTTTGCGCTTACATTGCAAACGCTGGCTGAACCCTACGAGATAGATCAAAATAATGTACTACAGTATTGTACACCTCAAAAAGGTCTACAAAAAAGTTTGTCATGGAAGATGTCTATCTCTTAGGGATAACCCACAATAACCATTTTTTATCCTATACTTTTTACGAGAAATAATAGATTATTTACGAAGCGATTTTCAGAAATATAACTTTCATCCTTATCCAATGAAGTACCTTAAATACATTGTGCATTTAATATAGAGCAATTTGGCAATATTTTCGAAGATATTACAGATTTAAAATGCAGGCACATAGCGGTTCCGACGCTACCGGGCGTGGGGCTTGGCGGCGCGTGCCTATTTTAATTAGGTATTAGAAGAATGTCATTGTGTATAATACAAGCCTGAGAACAAAAAGTATAGTCTACATTACAGCTCTACACCGAAGCGAAGCGAGGGAGAGCCACTAGTACTTAATATAAGGAACAAAGAGCCTGTCAAAATCAACCAACATTCTGTGATTACCGGTGCATAAAAAAGTAATTTCTTCACTTACAGGCAGATATTGTACATTTTTACATTTACTGCTGCTACATTGTGAATTGAAGGAAACTATATCAGTTAACTATGTGGTCAAAATTATTGCTAGACTTTGTTTCATCATCAACATCAATAGCCTATCAATGTTGAGGCACAGGCCTTCCCAATGGATGGAATAAGGAGATTGGGGCATGACCCACCACGCGGGCTCAGCGCGTATTGGTGGGTGCTAACGACTTCAGATGCAGCCGGGACCAACGGCTTAACGTGCCTTCCGAAGCACGGATGAGCTCGAGATAGTAAAATTTTGGTCACCCATCCAATGACCGACCATTGCGAAAGTTGCTTAACTTCAACGATCGTAGCTGAACGCATAAACCACTTGCGCCATCGAGGCTATGAATAAGGTTCATATATTGTTAGATAAAACAGTATGCTATATTATTAGGGACACGTATCTGGGTGGAGACGATCAGGAATGGGAACGGAAGCCAATCAATAAATAGTTTCTAAGAATACATACACATGTTCTCTTGCATCCGCCCTATCATGACCTACGCGGGTGTTTGCTTCGCCCACGTACCTCCATCGCGTCTTAAACCACTACAAACGCTGCCCGTGGTACGTGCGCAACATCGATTTGCATCGCCACCTCAAATTAGACTCCATCGCGAAGTATATGAAGGACGATCGAGGCGTTACTTCGATAAAGCCACGCATTATCCGAACCCCTTAGTAGTTAAAGCGATTAGTTATTATACGTCCGCCATCCCGTGCTCCAATCGTAGGTCCCTCCGATTCCGTCGGCCTAGGCACGTCTTAGACTACCCTGACGACGAAATCACCCGCGCCTCCGATTCCTCCCACACAGGCCACAAAAACCAACACTACACAGCTAGCAAACGTGCACACTAGCCAAGCATTAGGCAGACACCGCACCCGTAGGATAAGAGTGCGAAGACCGGGTCTACACACTACGCGCTGTACCAGGTACATGTACGTACCTGGGCGTTTTTCCACGTCCCCCACGACAACGGCTAACTAGAGCCGAGGTCCGAGTCTCAGAGACGCCCTCTAGTAGAGCCGACCCTCTCAGGTTTGAGTGATCTAGAGGCTCCAGTCTCCAGTCCGGAGAGTAGACTCCCCCCGTGGGGAGACGCCATCCGCCTGGAATACCTCTAGAGGCACTCGCCAATTCTCGGCTTGTCTCCCTTAGGATCTCGCCGTCCTCAAACGCTGTACAGGTCATCTGCGACCAATAGCATACACACTCAAATAAAAACACCTCTCTTGGGCGAAGCACATTCAAATTTAGTTTTAGATATTACTTAAACAGTTTTTTCATGATAAATCAAATTAGCAATTGCTTTTTTTTTCTGACTGGATGAAACTTATATATGTGTAGTCTATGTATGTATATGTCATATATTTATATTATATGTATATATCTTATAGTAATATTATGTGTATATATTATGTATGTATGGTATGTATATATATTTAATATATATAGTTATATACATTTTTATATCCTTTGTTTCTTTTATAACACCACCGACTCCAATGTCATTCAATCCTCTCCATCCAAAGGTTGTCTGGAAGAAATCGCTTTTAGCGATAAGACCGCCCATTGAATCACTGTTTAAACATAATGTATTTACCCCATTTATGTACTGTACTGTGGTGTTTCAATAAAGAATTTTGTATTGTATTGTTATTAGTCGAGGTCATAACAGCGCATAAAACTATTAAAGAGTAACATCAGTTCTACATTGGCAGATCTATGTGTCCTCCTTGTATTTTCTTCGTCCATAAGGCAGTTGTCCACCGCCAGCGAGGAAGCGACCAACTATCGTCTATTTTCTCGCTCAAGAAATGTACAATAGATATACACATACATTTTGTAATCAAAAGAGATGCATGCATTAAAAATTGATCACTCACACTGCTGGTGAGAACTCACTCCACTAGCTGAGTGACACGAGCTATCAAAGATAATACTTGCTCAGCGATATTCGCATATTTATATAGACGACCTCCGTGGCCGAGTGGTTTGTTTGTTTGTTTCATGGCGTCGCCGACTCGAAAGATCCCGGGTTCGAATCCCGGTGGGGGCAGATATTTTTGTGATGAACACGAGCATTTGTACTCCAGTCATGGATGTTTAAATATGTATTTCTATATAAATATACTTATATATGTAAAGTATGTGTATTCTATCCGTTACCCTAGTATCCCATAACACAAGCCTTATAGTGCTTACTTTGGGGCTAGGCTAATTGGTGTGAGTGTTGGAAATATTTATTTATTTATTATTTGCTCAGAACTGCCTCCACGAGCGAGAGGCGCCAGTAATCGCCCGTTGTACTCGCACACTCACTTATATCCCCACGATTAAACTATCGAATTACACTCTCGCTTCCCGCCAATCGTCAACTCGTTCCTATAGTTTCTAGCTCTATTCGGCGGTAAAACAAGTGCCTAAAGTTTCAAAATGTAAAGACCTGGTTTTTTAAAACTAATATTATTTAAAGCGGTATTTAAAAAAAAAGCTTTTGTAACTTAAAAACTATTCTTGTATAAGATATTTCTATGGATTCCAACAAAGAACAACCAACATTGCACCACATTCTGTAGTTAACTTCAAAGTGAAATTATAAAAAAACTTTATGAAAAAACAAACTTCCTTTCACTCGTTTAGTAATGCAGTCCATTGATTACCCTTCAACAAAAAGTCGAACACCTTTTCACCGCTACGGCCTTTGAGCTTTGAAACGAAGCTTGGCGCAGGTTCAGACGAGGACGAAAGCCGATTACAATCAGTAATTTAAAATGTGGGCGCCATCACGCCCCTGTGTCGTACGCGACTCAAAGACTTCATGAATTTAAGGTAACCAGTTTATATATACTCGTACCTAGTCCAGCCATAAGTTCTGTTACAAATGAAAATGCGTTCTTTTTTAATGAAGTAATGTAAAGTTATATTACTAGTGCATCAAGAACCGATTACATTTTCGGAACCGTTTTTTTCGGTTCCCTTCAAAACAGAACCGGGTACCCGGTTCTTTTGGGATAAGTAATTTATTTAAAGAGTAGTTGATCAAATAATGAGGTACTTATTCAAAATCAATGAATATTGCCTGGGTATATATAGGCAATAAAGGTTGCCTTGTAGAGATTGTTACCTTAGCAATAAGGCCGCCTTTTGTGTTTGTGTTCCTTGAGTTTTATGTTGTTTATATTTTGTTAAATAGTGCAATAAAGAATATTCATTCATTCATATTTTGCATCAATAATCGTGTTTTATTTATTAGCAACACAAGAATCTTTAAAAATTGTAATGTTAACAAAAACCATCGTTTCTTAAATACTGAAATTAATCACAATTAGTTCAGTTCACAGTATTAATCAATCGAATCAGATTGGATATGTTCTTGAAGAATTTCATTTTTAGTGGGGGGCCTTTTAAAGGTTTTGACCACTTTTCGAACTGTTGAGGTCTGGATTCTGGAATAAGCGACTCGTTGTTGAAACGGGCGTTTGTTATCTTAAACGGCGGAAATTTATTAAGTATTTTTTTAAGTAACATTAGGGAAAATTTAGGGTTCGAGTCCCGTCTGCTGCCTGGACCGTGTGAATTTTTTTTTAGCTATATTTTCTTTAGATGTGTTATCCATAATAGGTTATAGAAATATTATTTATTCAAAGAACGTAGGTCCTAAACGTAGTTTTATTAGAATCTATGTATAAAATCGATAGGGTTTTATGATTGCACAAAGTATCTAACGTAGACATTTAAAAAAAAAGTTTTTTTTTTTATTTGCGGAAATATAACAAATCTTGAAGGTTAAATGACGTTTGAGTTTGGCCTTAAGATTAAAAGAGTGTTATTTCGTGCTAAGAGCCAAAATACTATATTTAATAAAACAAATGAAGAGAATACTTGGAAGGTTTTTTTATGCATCTATATGCCGAATTTAAACAAATATGTTACCTGGTAATCAATTATAACCTTATGAAAATCTAATAAAACATTAAATCATTTATGTTAAGTTCTAGCTATACAATGAAACAATTATTTAATCTACCATAGGATTTCATTCGTATAAATGTAGTCTGTAAATTTGAATAAACTAGCTTAGCTGTCTGTTTTAAAAATCGCTTCATTGAACTAATACATAACTCAAGTTGCCTTTTTGTCCACACTCACAAGCAAGAAGATAAAGGGAAAATCTTATATTTGACTTGTTACAGAAAATATTGAGCCCACTGAATACTAAACGGGTCGCCGAGCTAAGAGTTCGTAAGTGAAAATGCAAAGCGTTCGGTACCATGTTGCAAAAGACGCCTGAGGTGACACTTCTAGTGCCATGAAAGCCGATATCCCGAAAAAGAGCGAGCAACCTGATATATAACACTTGGTAAATACGCGATTACTTTTTTCTGGAAAATCATTGGAGCTTCATATAACGCTTAGTAGTGCACGACATAAAAAGTATTCCTGTTATATTCAGTACAACTAGCGAACAAGTATTCGTATCGCCATGTCAAAGTTTCAAGTAATTGTTCTTACGTCCGGTAGGGTTGCTGCTTAATTTCCATAGAAACTGCGACGATGACGATATGAATATGGATCTGTCAAGGGATAACTATTTTCTTGAAAATCATTGGAGCTTCATATAACGCTTAGTAGCGCATGGCATAAAAAGTATTCCTGTTATATTCAGTACAACTAGCGAACAGGTATTCGTATCGCCATGTCAAAATTTCAAGTGTTTGTTCTAACGTCCGGTAAGGACGCTGCTTGATTGCCATAGAAACTTTGACGATGGCGATATGAATACTCTACCCCTAGCACGAACCATTATCGAATTCGAATAGTTTGCAAATCGAAATGTCAATGTTAAATTTTGTATGGAAACTTGAACAGCAGCGGCACAAAGTACGTAACGAGAACTAAAAATCAGTACATATTTGACAATGACATTTCGGACTCGCAAACGATACGAATTCGATATTGGTTCGTGCCAAGGGTACTGACCTGTCAAAGTTCTTGCTTGGGGTACGGATGTCGTTTAAAAAGCTGTAAGCTCGTTAGCTCGCGATTGTAAAATTTTTGCTCCTTTTCCAAAGGTTGTTGGGTTGGCTTATAAGTATTTATAACCATCGGGTGACCGCTTATTCATCTGCTTGTAATAATAATTGCCTTACATATTTTTTAGATCACACTCTATTTCACCCCTCTTTCAAGTTTATCGAATTTTTCGCAGTCATAGTTCTGTGTGGGTTCTTTACCTTATCAATCTCATAAACATTTGACTATCTAATGCCGCTTCCTATATACTAAATATAAGATTTATTGTAACTATATATCTATATCCTAAATTATGTAATGGAAGGTGACTTCAGAAGTATTTCTGAAGTCATTTTTCAACTTGACGTCTCTGTATATGTCAATACAGGGAGAAAAAAGCAGCCCTTGCTGAGTTTCTTGCCGGTTCTTCTCAGTACAAGGTCTCCCGCCGTAGTTTTGCGAACCGATGGCGTAGCTTCTTGACCTTCACAAGTGCTTGTAACAGCATAGACTGAATAAATGACCTTTCATTTCATTTCATACCCAAATTCATTAATATTGGTTCCGTGTTAAGCCACAATACCCAAATGTTAATGCCTATTCCTATCATAGGAGATTACATTGTTATTAGTCAGTAATATCTTACAATTAGTAAGTTTGTTGTGAATTATTAAATTATTTTCATCTTCGTACCCCAGCAGTTATCACTTATTGCAGAACATCAAAGATGCGACATAATTCAATCTGCATCTCATGCTATAAACGGTTAAGAAATCACCTAACAGAGTATCAGACTGACTTTGCTTATAAAACAAATAAAAGTTTGTAGAGAATTAAACTTTTTACCTTAGATTAGCATGCAGGACTTGTATGTTTTTCCATAATTTAAATCAAATTCAACAGCGAAGAACCTAGTATGCGAAATCCAACGACAAGGCAATGAAGTCGTTAAAGAATAATGTAACAGCCAAGTCACTGCCTCGGCATTAAAAAAGGTCGTAGAAGGAAGTGCCCTATCGTATATTATGAATATTAATGCTGACGACCTTCATACTTTATCTGTACCGGCTATCGCGACGACTTATCAAACATATTTTTTGCTGGCACAAAATAAAAAAGAAACAAAATAGAATCGCGCAAACACATCGGCAGTGTTATGCGCTTTGAATACAGAATTCATTTGTTTCACTCACATATAAATCAGCGTGGACGAACGGTGGCGGCGCGCGGCCGGCCGTTTGAATTATTGATGCCAATTTGTCCGCGCGACGGGATTGTGACATGCGTTCAGCTTCATCCCCAGTTGGTTAGCTCGATCCAGTATTTTTGGGGAAAACTTTTGATTAAAGAAACGGCTGCTGAACTCAACTCTACCTCGATAGGTAGGTTAACCGATTTGGGTGATTTTGCTTGGTTAAATATAAACGCTTTCGACAGCAAACCGGTGCACCGATAGCAAGCGGCTATCTTGATACAAATCAATCACGTAATGTTAAGGCACTAAGGCTACAAAAGTGCCAAATAGAATAGAGGAAAGATAGAACCTATGCTACTGACCTGTCGGAGCAATGATTGCCCAGTTAGACTACTTTGTTATCCACAGTGTGATTTCTGCTTACACGTTAAAGCAAAGTTTGTCGTCTTTAAAAAGATTAATGTCACGATGTCTACAGATAATTAAGGTTTTATTCATTGTTGCGAACTATAAGCATACAGATTCAGTACTGAATTAAAGACCTGAAATCAATCTTCTTTATGTAATTCTTTTTTTCAAATGTCAAAAAATCAAAATGAAGAAATAATGCCATTTTTGCAGTGCTTACATTAGTAATCTTTACAAGCACACAAATTAACTTGCTACATATCATTATAGATTAAAAAACTACCCGCAAGATGTGGTTGGTTAGTAGGGTAAAGTAAGATACTGTGTGTAGGGAACGCGCGAAGGATCGCAAGCGTCTAAGCTATTGTATGGCACCACCATTTCTATGCTTGATCGCCAACCTGTGTTACATAATAAACATTATCAATATTACCTTCTTCGATCAATCATCAATTACTAGTAATTTTAAGGTCAATTCGGATTCGGATTGATATCGACTCGCCTTTCGGCTTGCCGTCTTAAAGGTGTCCACATGACTTAAGTATTTAATGTAAGCGTATAAGCAACTCCAGTACGTCGACTCGGCTATGCGCTTACGGCTCGCCGATCGCTATTTTACGGCTAGGAGGCACCAGTTCAATCAGTTTGAATCGCCGCGGGAGGGCGTGGACGAAGAGACGGAAGCTAGGGTACGCAGAGAGGTTGGTCCAGTAACTCGGAAATGGTATCTCGGGTAGGTACCATTTCCAGCTTCCAGGCCTCGGGGGACTCATCATACTAAGTTCCGTCAGATGTGTCCACAAAGGGGAGTCCTACATAACTTCTCCGCTCGTCAGGCGGCGGGCAATGGGTACCGCATTTTCCCCAGGGTATGAAAAAGAGGATACGTAGATACGGCGGCTAAAAACACTGTTTTTAGCATTTCCCCACTAGGTGGCTCTGCGCAATATTTTACTTCTTTTCTTAGAACGAATAAAGTATTGCGTAGCACTAACATTAGACCCCCGATGTACTATTAACGGCTTGTTTAAGTAGGAACAGTTTTTCACTTTCAGTTAAACGTAATAGCGACCACCGCATCCCCATCACCAAACCCGTCCCTTAGTAGGCCAACGGCCGACAGCAGCCCCTCTGGCTGTTGTAATGCCTACCTTATTGCGAGCAGCCTTCTACAGCTAACCAAACCGATACGGGATCGCATCCGATGAAGCCTTAATGGCCTTCCCGGCCAGAGGCAGTCCCAGCGAGTGTTTTTAGTCAGTAAGAGTCTGCCATAACCTTGCAGCCGGCTGCAGGGTAACCATGAGGATTTCTCACCCGCTCCCCCGCCTGGGAGGAAACAAAAAAAAGATATGTGAAAAAAAGGTATGTGACAAGTGACGTAAGCTAGACTACGGAGTGTTGACCACCGCACCGCTTCTCTTATTGATTCCGATAATTGCGCCATGTTCGAAATGAAACAATCTTCACCCTCTTACAAAGCAACAAAAGAGTGGGCGGGTACTCAAGAGTCTGATAATGAAATTACCAATTCTACCCGACAAACGGAGACAGTTCAAGATGTCTTGCCAACATCAGACACAACTGTAGTGAAGTGTACAACTCGAAAAACTACTAAGCGCCGCTTGGTCTGTCTCGAGAAGTTTCGAGAACTCGAACAACTGTAACTTATTCTACATTAGTAGCCTCTGACGTCTGCATTGTTCAGTCGTTACTTTTGCCAGTGGCAGTTTGGCAACTCAAGTATTATGCTTAAGATTGAATCTTGCCAATCAAGAAAGAAAAAAAATATATCAGTAACGCATAGATCTTCGCATGTCTACGAATGAATTTTTACTACGCCGCTACCGCAAGCGATTATGGCATTATGGGTGACAGAGGTCTACTCTCACAATGCAGGTCATGTCAAAACTCCTAGGTAACAAGTCATTTAGTCATAAGAGTACCTTTTGTTTGGAGAAAATAAAATTTTGATTTATATAGGTATTTATATTTATCGCAAAATTAATTTGAATCTTTGTTGGTATTTCTTTTATATTATTGTTAATTTGTAATTTCTACCCTACGTAATCATTTTAATTTTTAAATTGAAGACAAAGTGAGATTCTGTAACTGGCTAAAGTACCGTTTAAAATTTTATATTAGATTATATTGTGTAAAACGCTGTTGAAACTTGTTGATGATAAATAAATAAATAAATTATAATTATAACAATTTTCTTTGATTGTTATCTTTTATTCGCGCCTTAAACTGCCCAAGTTCGTGTTAGACTTGCATAGGAATGGATTCGTGTTATTGTAGGTACATAAAAATGTTTAAAGTTTTAAATACAGCTACACTACTAACTTCAGTTTATTTTGAGTAACTAAAAATTGCTGAATTCGCGTTTCCGGGATCGCTTTATATCATTTGTGATATATGATTTAAATTACTCGAAGGCTCAAGTTTTTTGTGAAAGTCTAGCAACTATCGCAACGGCCAGCCATCGGATGGGTGATCAAAGATAATCACACTAATATTACAAAGGCGAAAGTTTGTCAGTGTGTATGTTTGTAACTTCTTCACGTCTAAACCGCTGGAGAGATTTTAATAAAATTTGGTATGGAGTTTGCTGACACCGTGGATTAACAAATAGGCTACGTTTTACTACAGGAAAATAAAAAAATACAATTATAATGATAGTCTATTCAATAGCAGCAAGTTAAAAATAAATTAAAGAATATTAATTAAATGAAGAAAGCACTGACACACGTCATGAACATCAAATGTTCGAAGAAAATCTTTTCGCTCTTTGCATAGACAAAAGACAAGATGGAGAAGTGACATCTAAGTAGATAATAATTGGTTTCATACAAAAGGGAGGAAATAAAGAACATGTCAGTAATTACCTTGAATTCGTTTACTTGAATAGCTTAAGCATTTAGAAAAATATAATATTGAAGTACTAAAACATATTTCCGTTCATGTCAATCAGTAAAGCTTGAGTAAAATGTATCAACTTTTCGAAAGCAGGTTTCTGAGACCATTTCTTTCTCATGGAACCTTCGATCAACAATTCTATAAATAACGGGTTGCATACAAAATCAGAGTTAAAAAATGTCCGCGTATGTTTAAACTTATGCAGCTATATTTGATTCCCAATGAACAAAGATAAATGTTTTAAAAACAGTTCAAGTTGAACCTAATAACAACTATCTCAGAAAAGAATAAAGTTACAAATAAAAAATGTTATTTCGCACATACGACCTTTTATCGTATAAAACGAACTCTTGTTCCTTTTGTAAATGATATCTAATACTTGGAAAAAAAACGATAAAGGTGAAAAAAGGATAATGTGAAATCAACCTTATGACTTACAAAATAAAATATTTTTACCAGTCATTGGCCAGCGAGTTACTTCGTTTTGTATTAACCGGTCCAATTTAAAATAAGATTTCTCGCCTCAAGTGATATTTACCGAGACGGATTTTCCCGCTGACCGCCGTTAGGAATAGAATTGTTGATCGAAGCATGGAATGGAAGGAGACTATACTGTTTCATTTATTTTGCAGTTGAATTATTTTTTCTTTTTTTTTCAAATATTGATACAATAGCGGCCCGCCCTCGCTTCGCTTCGGTGTAGAGCTGAAGTGTGGACTACAGTTTTCAGATCTCAGGCTTGTATTATACACAATGACATTCATCTATGATTCTTCTTATACAGAGCATGCAGTCTCAGCCCGATCGGTTTAAAATTGACAAAGTTTCATACAAACTTTCATTCCCTATTTTATCCCCTTGGGGGTAGAATTGATCAAAATCCTTTCTTAGCGGACGCCTACGTCATAACATCTATCTGCATGCCAAATTTCAGCCCAATCCGTCCAGTGGTTTGGGCTGTGCGTTGATAGATCACTATGTCAGTCAATCACCTTTGAGTTTTATAAATAAAGATTCGCTCAAGCATGTCATTGCTAACTTCGTTTCATCACTTCTTAATACCATACGTGCATACCAAGGTATAGAGGCAGCACTAGTATACTAAACAGATTGACGCCAGATAATGTATCAATATCAATTTGGCGACTTGCAAATCATTCAACAAACAGTTGATCATTCCATTGTTGTTATTAATCAGGTGCGATGTTACTCATGGTGCAAAGCGAATGGGTTTGTGGTTACCGAGCGCCTATGACTTTAAAATAATCCCGAAAATCTGTATTACATGTTATATCTAGTGTCCGACCGAAAGTTCGGTTTCGGTTTCGGTTTCGGCCGAGTTTCGGCCAAAAATTAAGTTTCGGCGGCAGTTTCGGTCAGACTGAAAACTGATTTCGGAAGTTGTCGTGCACGCTCGCCTTGCTTCGTTTCTCGCACAGCAGTTCATATCCTACATTGAGAAGTGCAGTTTCCTATATTGAGATAAAAGAGTTTGATGATTCTTCTAAGTACCAATACAAACCAAAGTATTAATTAATAAGATTTCAAAATACCAATGGGTATTTAATGAAACAGTAACAATTTGTGAATTGATTTATTGATAACTGATAAAAATTTTGCTATGAGAACTTAATTTGAAAAAATAATAACAATATTATTAATATTTTTTTATATTATATTTAATAAATGATTATCTACACCAAAATTAACATACTATGTTTCCATTTCATGTCCTAATTAATGCTTAATAATGGGTAAAATGCATCAAATTTCAGTATTTTAAGGAATTTTAACGTGGTCAAGCCACGTGAGTTTCGGTTTCGGCCGAAACTGAAGCCATGGCCGAATATCCGGTTTCGGTTTCGGCCGGAAAACCAGTTTCGGTCGGACTCTAGTTATATCTCACACAGGTGTGTATCTAATTAGTGCCACCACCCAGTAACTACAATGACTACTCGAGTAGTCCACCACCACTCAGTAACTACAATGACTACTCGAGTAGTCATGCAATTACTAAGTGGTGCACACCTGTGTGAGATTTTAATACAGATTTTCGGGATTATTTTTAAGTGACAGGCGCTCGGTCACATCCTGTTTCGAAAAAAAAAACATAATGTATACTGTAATTCCCAATGCTATCAAAGCACTTCATATTTGGTATCCTTGTTTGTCTACCTACATGAATATTTAATAATGCCATTATGCCAATTAAATAAATATTATGCCAATGAGCTAAATAAAACACAGTTAATTCTATATAATAATACCAAAAATAGATACCTATAATCAATCTAATATTTATGTTCTAATAAGTAATTTGCGAATTCTTGAAATTATTAATAATTGACCAACTGTTACCACACACTGGTGTCATTGTAATCAGCAGTATAATTTAAATTGTACTTATTACACGCACGACCAAATTAAACTTACCTAGAGCAAAAAACCTAGATTTAAAGAAAAGTTTACTAGAAAAAAAAAAAAATGTGGGTTACCTACAATGCGAAGAGATGGCGCTGCCTTGCAGCTTAAAGCTAGGAAAATTTCGACGCGGCTAATAGGGCCGTGGTAGCATAATGGTCAGTGCATTAGCCCGAATAGCGAAGGATGCGGGTTCGAGTCCCATCCGCTGCCTTGTCCGCGTGGTTTTTTTTTTCTAGTAAACTTTTCTTTAGATTTAAAAATCTAGCAGTTAAATGCTTAAAAAATAAATAAAATCATAACCTAGATTTATTTGTAGTAGACATAAAAAATCGGCACAGAAGTTTTCTATTCACTCAGCCAGCCTCAGGTTAGAATGGAGGGAGGAAATAAAGGGTACCGGCTGTCACAAACAGCGAAACAACAAATCCAATGCGACATTGCAAAGAAAATAGAATAGCTGCGCGGATTGTTCGCTGCGGGATGTAATAGTCATGATGGCGTCAGAACAGATAGAGGGCGCGGGCTATCGGACCGCGGTAGATAGCAAAATAGATTTCCCCTACGACACTAGCTAAGGTAGAGTTACGAAACAGTTAGGTACAGAAGTCAATCATCATGCAAAGTGCGCTCGAGCAACGCACACATAGACACCGCTCTTGAACCGGTTGGGACCAGTTCGAGCGTGAGTTTCGTCCACTTGTGAGACGTGTCTGTGAACTTATTTGTGCAAAAATGGAGCAAAAGGTTATTATAACAGTGGGCGGTTGTTTAAATTCAACATTAAATGGTAATTTGTCGTTTTTTTATTTGTAATACTACAATAACCAATGATATTATAATAAACATGAAGCAGATATCTTATAAGCGCGCATGCTCTGAAGACTCAAATACGCTAGGTAGTCTTGTCTAAGTCTGCTTTGTGCGCAACCACGAGCGACAAAATGACAAGAACGCCATCGTATGTTTTTTGGAAGTGTACCAATTATGACTCCAAAGTAAACAAAGTACAAGGGTTCTCATATCACATATAATTGTGCAAATTATTTAGATTATTTAGTACATTTCAAGTATTTTTCCAATCAATTTTATTGATTGACATGAGACGAAAGAAAAATTGAACTAATATTGAAGCGAAATATTTGAAATGCATCAATAAAACTGTAGTTATCTATCAATCGTGCATATTCGTATCTTTTATTCTATTTATCAGTGAAACTTGTCAACGTGTGCAGTTTTGGATTGCTCAGAACAGATTTTATTTATTTATTTTAGGGATAGTATACAGCTCAAAATTTATTTAACAATACAATCTTTTCAGACAATTTTGTTAACCAAATACGACTACCCAGTAGTTCAAATTCTATTTTACAGCTCTCGGTATAAACAAACATGTGCCTATATTTATTTAAAAATGGTAAGTTTACAAATTATTCAACATTCTGCTGTATATTTTTGTATGAATTTCTGGTTGATTGGTTAGTTTGTTTCTATTTTTCGTTTTACCTGTTTCATTCTCAACAATAAATGAAAAAAGGTGTGAAAAGTAGTGAACCTACATACATAGACGTGATTGACTTCTGTTCCTTTCTGTTTTGTGAACAGATAGAGAGCGCGGTTGGACCGTAGCAAAATAGTTTTCCCCCACGTTACTAGCAAAGGTACAGTCGAACTGCCATCGGTTGTGATTGATTCGATTGATAAGTTGGGCTCGTTGATTCCTTAACGCACGGTCCCTTTTTGGGCGCATTTCGGTTGGTACGAGGTCGGGGTTTCATTGTTATGACTTTAATCCAGAATCACATTTGCGTTCGCAAATGCAGATGTTAGACAAACAATACTGATGCAAAGTCAGAGCAAACTAAAATATATTCTAACAAATCCAAAATATTCTCCAAATATTTTGTTACTTGAAAGCGAAGGATGCTATATTTTTTGTTACTTGAAAGCAAAGGATGCTAAGTCCATACATCCTTTCAAGTAATAAAAAAGAAATAATTAACATGTCTTTTTTTGTGGCACTAAATAGGCTCTGCCAGAGTAACAGCGCTGGTGCGACACAATGTCGCATCAGCTAATGCTGAGGCAGAGCCCTGGTTAGCCCTGTGTTTTTTTTTAATTTGTATCTGTAAATGTGCAACATCTGTACTATGAGGGTTTATAAAATATAGTCCTGGTTAGCCCTGTGTTTTTTGAATTTGAGTCTATTCTAAATAATTGAGATGAAATATATAAATTTTTAACATGATATAAAACATTATCACGAAATTAGATGCACCCACTTTTCCATACTGTGATACTCTTTTATTAATGCCCGAAAAATCCCTGACGCATCCTTCAACCACCGAGGTAGCGAGAAGAAGGTATCTGGTACTCGGGAGGAGTGCTCATTTCAGCCAACCCTGGGGCTCTCTCAAACGACAGGGCCCTAGTTATACTGTGATACACTCGAAACAAATAATAGCGTTATAAATATATATACTAGCGGTCCGCCCTCGCTTCGCTTAGGTGTAGAGCTGAAGTGTAGACTACAGTTTTTGTTCTCAGGCTTGTACTATACACAATGACATTCATCTATGATTCTTCCTATACCTGCATGCAAAGTCTCAGCCCGATCGGTTTAAAATTGACAAAGTTTCATACAAACTTTCATTCCCTATTTTATCCCCTTGGGGGTAGAATTGATCAAAATCCTTTCTTAGCCGATGCCTACGTCATAACATCTACCTGCATGCCAAATTTCAGCCCGATCCGTCCAGTGGTTTGGACTGTGCGTTGATAGATCACTATGTCAGTCAGTCACCTTTGAGTTTTATATATATAGATATATACTATCTTGAGGCTTAGTTCACATGAGAGCGCGATTCACGTTGAAGGCGTTCATATGATAGCGCGGCGGCAGTGAATACTAGTCTGACTTTAATATTATGAAATCGTAGAAGACGCAATTATTTAAAGAAAATTTTGCTAGAAAAAAAGCCACGCGGACCAGGTAGCAGACGGGACCGCGTGTATTTTTTTGTAGCAAAATTTTCTTAAGTTATATGCTTAATATATATATGTATATATATTAAGCATTAGTTATAACTTAAGCTGCGCTCTCATGTGAACTAAGCCTCAACAAAATGCTTCTGACATTATAATACATATTACATATTAAACGTCTCTGTGATTAATAATGATGAATTTCATATGACACGCCTACCTTGTGTACGAGAGCCCATATTTTGCTTTTTGAATAATTATACAGGGCGTTATGGATATGCGAATAATAAAAGGGAGTAAAAAGGACGAACATACGTTTTGCAGTACTTACTTAATAGTTGTGTACTTAAGTGCTTAAAATGCTGACAGAGCTTTTCCCTTTTAAAGACGTAGGTACTAATTAACAATTTCACTTTCTAGACCTTGTAGACTGTCGTGAGCCACTTAACTGTGATGAAAATTAATGCTGTATCTTTCTTCGTAATATTAGTAGATACAGTATCAACGTCACTATATACAAACATTAACTCTACTCTTAAGTGCTCAACGGGGTAGGGGGTTGGATCAGGGTAGGCAACAGTACCGGGAGGCTGCTAGGTGCGGAGACGCGGAAGAATCCCTAAACGGGGATCCCGCGGCTTCGCGCTAAGCAACTTAGAGGGTATTCGCAGGACTTTTTTAGCGGATATTATGCTGTAAAGCGCCCGGGGGTCCGGGTTGCGGGGTCCTCAGTGGACAGCCACTGGGGGGTCCGTAAGACGACTTGCGGGAGCCAGGTGTTATGTCCGTTCGGCGGTGTGCCTCTTAAAGGCGCCGTCGTCTATAAATAGCATTTTTTACCTGCGTTATATAAAAAAAGGGTAGGCAACAGTTCGACGGCGAGTTGCGGGGCCCTCAGTGCACAGCCACTGGGGGGTCCGTAAGACTTGCGGGAGCCAGGTGTGAGGTCCATTCGGCGGTGTGCCTCTTAAAGGCGCCGTCGTCTGTAAATAGCATTTTTTACCTGCGTTATATAAAAAAAGGGTAGGCAACAGTTCGACGGCGAGGGGAGAGTGACGGGAAGAACTACGCTCCCCCTCCCGCTCCCCCGGGAACGGCGGCGCTCCCACTGGCAATTCTGTCCTGAAAAGGGGGGGGGGCGGCGGAAGGAGCTACAACGGTAACCCCAGTAGCCCTCCGCAGCGGACGGGGGGCGGTACAGTGGGTACTAGGCCGCGTACTCAGCCCCCAGGCGCGGGTCTACCTGCGCACGTCTGCGGGGTCCCCGCAATACCTCGGGAGACTCTACCGTGGAGCCCCGGCTAGGCCGGGAAGCTGCTGGGTGCGAAGTCGCGGAAGAATCCCTTCATGGTGACCCCGCGGCTTCTCATTAAGCAGCGTAGAAGGTACTCGCAGGATTTTTAGCGGATATTATGCCGTAAAGCGCCCGTAAGAGTTGCGTGGTCCTCAGTGGGCTTCCATTGGGGGGTCCGTAAGACTTGCGGGAGCCAGGTGTGAGGTCCGTTCGGCCGTGTGCCTCTTAAAGGCGCCGTTGTTTGTAAACAGCATTTTTTGCCTGCGTAACAAAAAAAAGGGAGGGCAACAGTGCAAATGATATTTTTGGTATCGCAAATATTGCCGCTTACCATATACGGGCCATACGCTTGCTGCCACCCTTTTAACATCTATAATAATAATTACAATCCCAATAGTTGTTAGGTATTTCTTTAGTTCCCAGCATATTTTGTTGAATGACGACCTCCGTGGCCGAGTGGTTTGTACGCCGGGTTTCATGGCGTCGCCGACTCGAGAGGTCCCGGGTTCAAATCCCGGTGGGGGCAGATGTTTGTGTGATGAATATGAGCATTTGTACTCCAGTCATGGATGCTTAAATATGTATTTCTATATAAATATAGTTATATATGTATTCTGTCCGTTACCCTAGTACCCCATAACACAAGCCTTATAGTGCTTACTTTGGGGCTAGGCTAAGTGGTGTATTTAAAAAAAAAATCACGGTGCCAATAATTCAGGTTCAAGAAAGATAAAAAAAGTACATGTCGTACTGGCAAAATGTATCTCTTATCTATTAGACAAGACCGTCCGTCCGTCCGTCCGTGGTGCTGTTTCAGCGGCCAAACCGTAAGAGATAGATAAAGAGAATGTGTAAGTTATAAGTTGAGAATAGTCTGATAAGACTACAAACCGGATGTGAGTAACGTAGCACTTCCGGTTTTCGAGAAATCACGTGATTTCTATTTCAAACGAAACCACACAAAATCTCCGAAGTTCTCAATTAATTAAATACATTTTTTTTTTGGTGAACATTTGGTTTACGGGTTTGCTAGTAGATTAATGATTTGTTTACTGCTCTTGAAATTTCTGTATCCTAACATTTAAACAATCAAATCAGCCCATCAGCTCTGTGTTATATTAAAGAACTATAACTGAAACGAACACGCATCGGAACAAGATGCTATCAAGTTTTATTACCGGTACGAATTGAACCGGCACACAATTAAACAGCAGACTTAACAGCCATCAAGTGGAATGCCCCTTAATTTTGGTGCGTGTTATCGCGCTTTAATGTATTCCTAGTTTATCATTGACGGTGGTTAGTAAATTAAGTATACAAATTAGGTGCTTCATTAAGGAATCATAATTAATGGTTGTGTTATGTTTTTTATTAAATTTTTACTTCAGATTTACTGATACATTAGCAATATATGTATATAGCCTGGATATTGTAAAATTAGAAGAAATAATAAAAAAATAAAAAGACGGGTTGCACACCGGGAGTGCCGGCCGAAGTGAAAACTTGAATATTAACGTTGCGCATTTTTGATATTTTGGATTAGTTAGGGAATAATTTTACAGGAATTGCTTTAATTATCAGTATAAAAGTACTTTCATTTATGTGGTAGAATACAATATTTATTTATTGCGCTATCGTTCACAAACATGACAATTTATATTACATTTAAAAGTTTATCATTCGGAAAAATCAACATACCTACATAAATCACATTTAAGCGCACCTAGCGACATCTTTTGTAAAAAAATGCATTTTCTTCGCAATAAAGCTGCCACCTGGACGTCCTAATTAGGGACTTAATATTATAATACGATAAAATAAAATATTACTATGTTTCGTCTAATATATTGAAAGTCAACAACCCTTCCAATTTTATTGTTTTCGTCTTACGAGTTTTCGATTAGGTCACGTGTCCTGACGCGAGTTTAACAGTTTTTACTCATTACAATAAAAATGTACAACGCCGCTAAAGAAGTTTTTACTTCAATAAAAATCGACCAATTCCAAGGTTATTAATAAATTGATGAATTGAATAGAATAGAAAAATAGAAAAATACTTTATTTGTTTTCTCACATAGAATAACATAATGGTAAAAAGTAAGGTATAAGCAAATTCACAATTTAGATTCCTAACTTATAACTCTTTGTAAGAGACTGGCTTCTGCACTAGGAGAACCTGTATGACAGATAACCAGCCTCTCCGACTCTGGATCAGGTGGATAATGGTACCTCTTACTAATAATTTAACATAAATATAAATATTAACTTGTGAGTATTATTTCTGATAATTTTTAAATTGATAAAGGATCCGATTTTTAACATAAACCGATTCAAACACAAAAGTTATAATTTTCTCGCTACCAAAGAAAAATACGCAGTTTCTTTTTCACCATTTTATTAAAATAATCGGATACTTAACCAGCTAAAACATTTATTTTTCCAAATCTAATTTTAGAAGAAAAGAAATTACTCTCAACTTAACCTTCGTGGACTTCAATTAAGAAAATAAAAAAATAAACTTCCCAAAAATATCACTCCAAAACGATTAATCAAAAACGAAATGAAATTAGTTATTTAATTAAGCTTTTCTGGAATTAAGAATAAAATAAATTGAGTAACAAATTGAACTCGATCTGCGGAGATTAAGCGACAATTAGCTAAAGTTCTGTTCGAACTGATTTCGGTACGAGCGAGGAGGTTATTAATTAATTCGTGGAAACTCCTTGGAAGCTTTCGTTTCCGCTGACGAATTGCATTAGCAAAGATTAAGAAGCAGAGAGTTATTGCGTGTAACTCATGATCCCATCATGAAAAGATCTGTGAAGTATGTTGCGTATTCAATAACCAGAGATGTAACATTTTTAAAATATATGTATTTAAAATGCAAAATACAAAATGGAAAATACCTATTTCCATTTTGTATTTAAATACTTTTTTTTAGAAAGCAATTTATATTATATTTGAAATACCTTTTAAGACATATATTGTATTTGCAAAATGCAAAATACTTTTTGCTAAGTTTTATGTGTTACAATACAAATACAATCTTCAATTACAATCTTGTTACAGTAAACTTTGTAACTTGGTCTGATCAGCTTCGTTTATTATCGACTCTTTTCGTATGAATTATGGATTATTTGGTCACCTTACCGTGCGGTGTCTGATTTGACTATGTGATACGTCACAGTGTATTTGAGCAAATTATTTTATTAAAATCTGTTAAGTAAATTTAAGTTATCAAAGTTTTACCAGCCTGTTAGCTGGTTAAAATAAATAAACTTTTCAACAAAATTAAGATAATTTAAAACTAAAAGTATTTTATTTTAATAAAGTATTTTGTAAATACGTATTTTGTATTTAATATTTTAAATATAAAATGAAAAACTAATTTGTATTTTGTATTTGAAATAACAATATACAAAAAGTATTTGCATTTTGCATTTAAATACATTTTATAACCTATTTTGCACATCTCTGTCAATAACAAGTTGCTCGTTTGCAATGGTGAAGAGAGTATGTGTATTTATTTCCACCTCAGTCTAAGAGCTTTCGTATTATCACCAAAAGTATTGTTGGTAATATGTTACAAAAATAATGGAAAGCCGAAAATTATAAAAAAAAACCTCTTCGTTGATTGGCCTACGTAAAAGAATTTGTTTTTGTATATAGTTTACTAGCAGCCCGCCCTCGCTTCGCTTCGGTGTAGAGCTGAAGTGTAGACTACAGTTTTTGTTCTCAGGCTTGTATTATACACAATGATATTCATCTATGATTCTTCTTATACCTGCATGCAAAGTCTCAGCCCGATGGGTTTAAATTTGACAAAGTTTCATTACCTATTTTATCCCCTTGGGGGTAGAATTGATCCAAATCATTTCTTAGCGGATGCCTACGTCATAAAATCTACCTGCATGCCAAATTTCATCCCGATCTGTCCAGTGGTTTGGGCTGTGCGTTGATAGATCATTATGTCAGTCAGTCGGTCACCTTTGAGTTATATATATATATATATATATATATATATATATATATATATATATATATATATATATAGATTTACAAATGTTACAAAGGTATCTCGCATTTTTGTAAGACATAAAAATATGTTTCTCGATCCAAGTTATAAACTACCTATATGGCAAATATCCTCTCAATTAGTTCAAATACATAACTTAAATGTACCGTCAGTATTTCAAGTTAATATTATGTTTACTTAAATCGCTTACGACGAAACCTCAGTAAAGATACGCTACAAATGTAATGTCAAATTTCAAGATAAGGCTTAACTTGTATTAGAAACAATTTTGAAATGCCTTGATCGTTTTCAGAGGAAACTGATAATGTAATTACATACTAAAGCAGTAACCTAAGCTTTGAAGATGTCTTTTAACTGTCCAATATTCAAGCTTAGGTGGGTACAAAATTTAATCAGGTAACTAGACAATGGCTACTTTTTGATTTGAAAATGAAATTCGAAAAAAAAAAATTAAGATAGGTAGGTAATAGTGGACTTTCCGCTCTTATTGGAGCGCCCGTCTGAGGAAGTAACCTCCACCTTATCGAATCATCATCATCATCATCATCAGCCTATTAATGTACCCACTGCTGGGTCACAGGCCTTCCCTATGGATGGATTAGGGAGATTGGGCATGACCCACCACGCGAGCCCAGTGCGGGTTGATGGGTGCTAACGATTGCAGATGCAGCCGGGACCAACGGCTTAACATGCCTTCCGAAGCACGGAGGAACTCGAGATAGTAAATTTTCGGTCACCCGCATGACGCATTATCCACGCTGTTGAGTGTTGTTTAAATATAAACCTAAATATTTGTTTCTTAGGTTCTCACACATATTATTCAGACGACGCATCCTGTAAAGGACGCGAAACGTCAATAAATAAACAAAATCAGTGCATCTATACGGTTGAAAGTGGTTTTATTTATACACCTAAATATTTTGTAATGCCCATTCGACAGATGCGTTGTCCAATTTTTGACACCGAATAAATAATGAGTAATAAAATGGTATACATACAATAAGTAGATTTTTTACTGTATATTAACGTCCTAAGCTGTATAGACATATTTCCTATAGATTGCTGTAACCTTACCCATCCCAAGGAGGAGGGACCGGTGCTCTGAAATACAAGCTTGGCTTAGTTCAGACACCGACCTCTCATGACATCAGGTATGCAATCGTATTCATACTACGTTTGTTAAATGTCTATCCATCCATATGCCTATAAAAATGTAATTAGTTATTTAAAAATTGTTGTCGATGCCAAAATGTTTGTGACGAGAAATAAACGATTATTAATATATAATAAAAAAAAACCGGCCAAGTGCGAGTCGGACTCGCGTACCGAAGGTTCCGTACAAAAATATTCAAAAATATTTTTTATTTTATGATGTAACTAAAAATTTACGGTTTTCGCAATTTTTCCTTTATCTGTACTATAAGACGTTACTTCGTACCAAATTTCAAGATTCTAAGTTCACGGGAAGTACCCTGTAGGTTTTGATTCCCGTGCGAGTTTCGAAAATTTGCGGCATAAATGGCTGTATCTTTTGATTGCTTTGGCTTAGAAGTTTGATTTTTTCATAGCTCCAAGGGACAGTAGACCTGAGTATAAGGTATGAATTTCAGTTTGATACCTCCACGCGTTCCTGAGAAAAACGGTCTTGACAGACGGACGGACGGACAGACGGACAACAAAGTGATCCTATAAGGGTTCCGTTTTTTCCTTTTGAGGTACGGAACCCTAAAAATAGGTAAATCTAAAGAAAATATAACTAGAAAAAATTCCAAGCGGACCAGGCAGCAGACGGGACTCGAACCCGCACCCTTCGCAATGTGGGTGAATGCACTGACCAATTATGCTACCGCCGCCCTCACGGACCGCGTCGAAATTCCTATAGCCATTCTTAAGCTGCAAGGCAGCGCCATTTCTTCGCATTATTGGTAACCCACAATGTCAAATGAATACTTTTACAAGTATTAAACATTTGAAAGAAGAAATAGCAATTGTAGTTATAATGTTTGTTTCTTAAAACCATGTAACTGCTTGACGTTTAAATCTAAAGAAAGCGAAGAAATGCGAAGGGTGCGGGTTCGAGTCCCGTCTGCTGCCTGGTCCGCGTGGACTTTTTTCTAGTTATATTTTCTTTAGATTTAAACATCAAGCAGTTACGTGCTTTAAAAAATAAAAATTATAACTAAAAATAGGTAACTTAAATATAAGTAGTAGTGTTGGGGAATCAAAATAGCTGGTACGCGCGAATCTGGAAAAGCTTTTAGCGCAATCGTGGTTCATTTCACATGAAACCGTTATGCGGAAAAATTGTTTTATCAGTATTTCATAAATGTACCGCTGACTATTGCTACTATATGATCTTTAAATGTATATTGTATTTAAAGTGCAATAATAAATAAATAATAATAAATAAATAAATATTTCCGACACTCACACCAATTAGCCTAGCCCCAAAGTAAGCACTATAAGGCTTGTGTTATGGGATGCTAGGGTAACGGATAGAATACATATACTATACATATATAAGTATATTTATATAAATACATATTAAACATCCATGACTGGAGTACAAATGCTCGTATTCATCACACAAACATCTGCCCCCACCGGGATTCGAACCCGGGACCTCTCGAGTCAGCGACAGCCATGAAACCCGGCGTACAAACCACTCGGCCACGGAGGTCGTCAAATAATGTGTAATAATATGATTAACGGAACTAATTACAACAACAAAGTACAGTTCTTCTCTTGTTTTAGCCTGACCCGACCCTTCTTCTACTCGTATTTAACTCGAGTTTTTTTTATGCAACGTGTGATATTTTCAATCATCATCACAAATAATGAAGACCTACAAATGGCCGCACTGTTGGGGCATAAGCCGTTCCTATGCATAGAATAGGGAGATTGGTCCATGACCCACTAAACGGTTCAATGCGTATTGCTGGGTGCTAATGACTTCAGATGCAGCTGGGACTAACGGTTTAACCTGTCTTTCGAAGCACGAAGGAGCTCGAGATAATATGGTTTTTTTCACCCATCCAATGACCGGCCATTGCGAAAGTGGCTTAGCTTCACTAATTGCAAGTCAAACTGATCATCCGCGCCATCGAGCTCCTCAACAAGGATTTTCAAATAGTTTGGTTAAACTGGGGAGTTGAAAAATCACCTACTTAGATGCGCCGCTAGCTATATACAACGCTTTTGTTTCAGTATTATCAAAATCAACCTATGTCCCAATGCAAAGTCTTTCTTGGATCGGATAAGAAGAACGGACCATGTTCCATAACTAGAACCCAGTACGGGTTGCTATCGACTGTAGGAGTAGCTGGGTTCAACGCCATAATGTACATTTTAAAGCATGGAAGAGATAATAAATGTTTTGTCACCACCGACCATTTCCAAAGTTCTCTAACTTGCACTGTCGCAGACGGAACACGCTAGTTTTAAAACAATAATAAAAATAGGAAAGAATATATACTAGAACAAAATCCACAAGGTCCAGGTTTCAGACACGGTGCTTCAATTCCCCCTTCAGGTTCAACAGGTTCAAGTGGTCTAGAACTCTAGACCGAGAGGAGACTCCTCCTGTGGGGAGATGCCATCCGCCTGGAATACCTCTAGAGGCACTCGCCAATTCTTGGCTTAACCCAGTGACGCTGTAAAGATCATCTGCGACCAACAGTATACACACACAAAAAAAAGGTGCTTCAAAAAATAATAACCAAAAGGTAATTAAAACGAAAATTAAATTAAGAAAAGCATTTTATAACACTCTCGTTATTTTCAGACGTTGCAACAGTTAACGGTGAAAATGGAAGTGCAAATGAGGTCAAAAGTTGTCAGTGACGCCACCTTTGCAGCGAAGCAGAGCGCTAAACTGTTGCGTTAAAGCTATAAAATCAAATGGAAGAGACAACAAAACAATTAGAACTACGTAAGCAAAATATTCAGAACTAAAGAAAATCTTTAAACATCCATCTTGTTTTATTAAAGCCGAAATCCTCGATAGCCCAATTTGCTCAATAAATTAAACAAACCATAAATTACTTAGAAGTCTCTGGCAAATCTGTTAGTAAAATACACATTGTATTTAAAAGACTTTTCTTAAAAAAGGTAGACAAATCAGAGTCGCAATTCAGATTGCTCGTGTAGTGGAGTAGCCTTCACTTTACAAAAGGTTTCAGTCAAATAAAACTCAATCATCGTATTAATTTCCCAATTGATTGGCATAGGCGGGAGTGGATGGAGTAGTGAGAAGTCCACTTCCAGGTTCCAGGCCTCCACGGGACCGGGTATTGGGTCAGAGTAGGCATTGCATAGTCTGAGTGTTAAATTTTGTATAACAAGCTTCTAAAGGTTATGGTGGTCGCTTACCAGCAGTCGGAACATATGTTTGCCAGCCTTTTAACATAAAAAAACTCACTATATGACTCCAGTGCGGTTGATCGTGTGGTTGCGATTTCAGGAACTGCTACATGTGCCTTTTGAAGTACGGAGGAACAATTTTTAGGTACCAACTCACTATCTCAGAACATAACGTAAGTAGTTACTTTCAGAGTCGTAAATAGAACACAATCATATTCATTGCACTATCAAAATTATCTGAATAACTTTTTATTTTTATTGGTATCTTTCTTCTTGCAGTGAGTACAATAGCCAAAGTGCCCCATGGTGGGGCAAATTGGATTTAAGCAGGCAAGATGACGATAAATGGAGTGACATGTGTAAACAGGGCGTCTCACGGTCGTGCTACATGGAGGGAAAGTATATTAAATATTGAAGATATGATATTTTACTGAAAGGAGACATCATTTTATTTTTAATAATAAGTAGCTGTGCATTCACAGGTTTTTTTTAAATCACCTGCAATAAACGAGAATCAAACTCGTGAAATGTGGTATAACCTCTAAATTCATAGAATGCATGTATATACTTTCACATTTCACCAGTTCAGATTTTAAAATTAACTGCCTATTCCAGAAACTTATATCGTTCATGACAGTGAACACAACGTCACAGTCTGTAATTAAATGACTCATGCGGACAAGCCAGTGAGCAAGTTGCCAGTGTTTGAATATATACGACGAAGTTGGTAAGGCAATCGTTTTCGGCTTCTGTAGTTCACAAGTGATTTGGTTACTTCATCGCTATTCCTGGTTTCATATTGATCGCCTTTGGTTTGATTTCTATTGCTATTCCTAGTTGTTTTTAAAGATAGTGGAATGACTATAGATACATATTTGAAACAGGTGATTCATCATCATCATCATCAGCCGATGTACGTCCACTGCTGGACATAGGCCTCCTCAAGGGATTTCCATACACAACGGTCCAGCGCTTTCCGCATCCAGTAACAAAATTGTTAGCAATGTTTTCCTAATTAATAAGACATCTCTTAGCAATTAGACTCTACGTAGACATGTCAGTTTATTTTTGTTTCAACTTGTAAGAAAGTCTTCGCTAAGATTTTGTTATTTATTTAGCATGTATTAAACTTTTGTGATATATTAATTGACTGGTGATAACAGGATGAAAATTCTAGTAGATCTTGAGATAAGTCGAACTTTTGGACAGACAAGGAGGGATGGGACTTTATTTTATAAAATAGTCTAACTAGTAAGATAAAATATTACCTTCCAGCGTAAAACTACCGATCTTTTAATTTCACATCACATCATTGATATTATTAATACGGCATAAAAGATCACAGTATCTTTTATGCCGTATTAATAATATCAATAATGAACTAGGTCTTATGTATTTGATATAACATTATGTTCTTTTTACACATAAGTTATTTTCTAATTTAACAAATTACGATGGAATCTTTCGTGTATCTTTGTATTTTCCATCCAATTTGCGTTGGTGGGGAGACGACCGCACGACATAAGTAACAGCACACATCCCATTCCAACAGGCAGTTTGTGCGAAGTCTTTTAATATAGTAAATTGAATTGAGTAATTTTCGGCTCGCCCCACTGCGTCTGCGGCAGATGCGAGATACACATGTAGATACATGCCATGTGAATAGCACTTTTTTCCTTATCCCAAATTGAAACTATTTTTATCCTTCGAATAATGTCGGATGTTTTCGAAGCTGTGAAATCTTTTTAAATTAAATAGGTATGTAATAATGTTAGGGACTGATGTTATATATTAACCTTATTTGGTAGGAATCTTCATAGAAATATTTGTAATCTATTTGGTTACAAGACGAGCCACTACCTAACTTTTATGGAAAGCGCTGCGTCGTTTTTTGAACCCTTATAGTTGGTAGTAAATTATACCAGACAAAGAAAATTCGTCAATAGCGGACTATAAATTAATTATCACACCACCATTAGCCTATTAATGTCCCCATTGCTGGCGCACAGGCCTTCTCTATGGATGGAATAGGGAGATTGGGCCATGACCCACCACGCGGGCTCAGTGCGGATTGGTGGGTGCTAAAGACTGCAGATCCAGCCGGGACCAACGGCTTAACGTGCCTTCCGAAGCACGGAGGAGCTCAAGATAGTAAATTTTTGGTCACCCATCCAATGACCGACCACTGAACACGCTAACCACTTGCGCCATCGAGCTCCTCTTAGTTAATATATAAAGTTTCAATTACATACAGCGCTTATACTTTAGCTTTTATTGATATCTTAAAACCCAGATTACGCCACTGACTCAATGATCATCAAAATTCTATGGTGTTTCCTAGTGTCCTAGAAAGCTGAAATTTGGTAT
Source organism: Chilo suppressalis (assembly GCA_902850365.2). Lineage (NCBI taxonomy): Eukaryota > Metazoa > Arthropoda > Insecta > Lepidoptera > Crambidae > Chilo > Chilo suppressalis. The sequence continues at coordinate 4,966,756 of OU963894.1, forward strand.
AAGCTAATATTAGTACATAAACATCTGTAATGTTAAAAAAAATGGATGCGTGTAACTTATGTACGCGCGTGAGAAGTTATACTTCTTTAGCATCATTAAAAATATTTTTTAATTGCATGCAAATAATTAATAATTACAATAAAAAATTAAAAGGACTGGAAAAGGATAGTTAACACAGTCAATTAAGTTCAGTTTTAATTTGAAAAATTAAATAAATATTCAAAATATTCAATTAAAATCACTACTGAATTTAAGTTATTAGTCCATATGTAATTAGCACTTGTAAGTAACTAAAACACGTTGTGTCTATATAGAAACTAGAAACATGTGGATAAATATTATAAATATGGAAACAGTGATCAGAGGCGACGCGAGCGTGCCAACATTGTTTTTGACAACGCGATCATCTTATGGAGCTCCGTGGATCGTTCAAAGTACCTTTCGAACAGATGTCTAATAATTAATATTGTTGATTGATTATTAACCACTTAGTGGTTAATAATCCACCATTATTAGACACTAACATTCATAACGCGCCCGCGGCCAACTTCATGGTGTTACTATTGTGTTACAGTGATGCACGCGCATCTCAAAATTTCACTCACATGATTTTTTCATAACGCGCCCGTGGCCAACTTCATGCTGTTACTTTTGAGTTACAGTGATGCGCGCGCATCTAAAAATTTCACTCTCATCATTTTTTCATAACGCGCCTAAAGAAGTATAACTTCAAAAACTTGTAACTTTTATCCCCAAACACATTAAACTAGGGAATGGAAGTAAAAATTGAGCTAGAGGTCTGAAAATTAATAAATAATAAGAAAAAAAAACTCACAAGTTACGAAACACACTTACGAAAAGAAATCCTGACAAAATTATTGCAAAATAAGCAAATTGTTAGGGCGTGTCAAATTAGGATCTTGGCTCTACACCAGATCTGTGCCCCTAGCACGAACCATTATCGAATTGGAATAGTTTGCAAACCGAAATGTCAATGTCAAATTTTGTATGGAAACTTGAACAGTAGCGGCACAAAGTACGTAACGAGAACTAAAAATCAGTACACATTTGACAACGACATTTCGGACTCGCAAACGATACGAATTCGATATTGGTTCGTACTAGGGGTACTTATCACTTTTTGACAGTGCGAGTCATATGATCTTGTTGTGGCAACATTTTACATGAAAATGTTTTGACGGGATTATATTTTCATTTTAGGCATTTAACTACTAGATTTATATTTGTAATTTTGCCATAAAACACATTGCAAATAATTATTGCCCCCTAGCAAAATGTTTCATAATTCTTGTAGTTTGGTACCCTTTCGAATAAGATGGGATTGGATGGGGGATCCAGGTAAATGTAGAAAGATTAACACTTTTATTATCATCTTGCGTCTAAATATTTGGAATGTTTTGGTAGAAAAATCATCATCAGACTATTAATGTCCCAACTGCTGGGGCACAGGCCTTCCCTATGGATGGAATAGGGAGATTCGGTCATGACCCAACCACGCGGGCCCAATGCGGATTAGCGTGCTAACGACTGCAGATGCAGCCGGGACCAACGGCTTAACGTGCCTTCCGAAGCACAGAGGAACTCGAGGTAGAAGATTTTTTGTCGCCCAAATGCGAAAGTTGCTTAATTTCAACGATCGCAGCCGAACATGCTAACCACCCGCGCCACCGATCTCCTCAGGTAGAAATTACAAATACGTAATGGTCCGCGTGGAATTTCTTCTAGTTATATTTTCTTTAGATTTAAACATCAAGCAGAGACATGCTTAAAAATAAAAATTGTAACTATAACTGCTATCTCTTCTTTCAAATGTTTAATACTTGTAAAAGTATTCATTTGACATTTGACAACCTATAATGCGAAGAGGTGGTGCTGCCTTGCAGCTTAAGAATGACTAGAAGAATTTCGACGCGGCCGTCAGTACCGCGGTAGCATAATTGGTCAGTGCATTCGCCCGGATTTCGAAGGGTGCGGGTTCGAGTCCCGTCCGAATTTTTTCTAGTTATATTTTCTTTAGATTTAAACAACAAGCAGTGACATGCCTAAAAATAAAAATTACAGTTACATATTTATAAGGTAGAAACATATTTCTATAAAATAACAGAAGTTTTTCCTAATTATCCAAGATACACGACGAAAAAGTGAGTTTTCATCGTGTATCTTGGTCTCTTACTTTTTACATTCAATCGGTACTTTGAGTAACTTTACTGAGTAAGTCTCAACAGTTGGCCGATACCCCTAGCATGAACCATTATCGAATTCGAATAGTTTGCAAACCGATATGGCAATGTCAATTTTGTATGGAAACTTGAACAGCAGCGCCACTTTGAACGTAACGGGAACTAAAAATCAGTACACATTTGACAATGACATTTCGGACTCGCAAACGTTACGAATTCGATTTTGGTTCGTGCTAAGGGTACAGTTCTTCGATGTCAAACAGCGTTCTAGTTACTGTTAAGCTGCCTAGCAACCGCCGTCCGATCTTTGAAAGGTTTGTTTGGTACGTCTATGTAAATATCTAGATGTAGAATATTCTCTTCCAATAATTGTGGGCATAGTTTACCATTCCTTGTACCTATAATGGCAAGCTCTTCAACAGTAAATGTACCTGCTTTTGGCAGATTTGATCATTACCTACTTATTCAGAATCTTTTCATTAGAGAAAGAAAATTAATAGTATATGCTCACTAAAAACTTTTCGGACAGATAGTTCAAATGTAGAGATACTTATCAATATGCCCAGAGTAATTTTCAAAATTTGAGCTTTTGTAGGCTTTTGGTGGCAGCTTTTCACTGTATTTCATTTTGACAACATATTAGGTAGAATCAGTAAGAACTGATGTCTGGCAACCCATGTCGCCGACAAAAACACAATACGAGTACTATCAAAACGTCGTTAGTCTCACCTTGCTTAAATGTCCGAGATTTGTTTTTCTTAAAATATCCAAAATTGTATTTTCAGTATCCACCCTTTAGATTTAGTGCTTTTCTTTTTTGTTATTTGTTAATGCAGACAGAATTTGTGTATAATAACTTGTTTTGTGGGAAATTTATTTTGCCCTAGCGTGTGGGAGAGAGAGAGAGATTTTTTTTCTCTTCTTTCTTTTTAAATGGCTGTGGCAGAGATATTTTGATACATTCAGCCAAGCGTGTTTTGTTTTTATTTTTATTCCTGGTTTTTTATTTTATTTTCTATTTTTTATGTTATTTGTTGTTCTTGTTGTTATTGATTCGTGCGACACCAAACCGGTTCCAACAGAAGACCAACGCTAATGGCAACATTATCACTATGCTGAGTTGGGACCGTTTTGAGACTAAATTTAATTGTTTTATTTTATTTTTTATATTATTATGTTTTTTTTTGTTGTCTCAAATAAAATTATTTCAGTGTTCTTGTTCTTTCTTTCGTGATATTTTACTGTGATCTTTAAGTATAAAGAATAAAATCTTCTATGAAACAAGTTTCAACGGATTAGATGCACTGATTTTATTTATTTATTAACATTTTGCATCCTTTGCTGGAATGCGTCGTCGGAATAACCCGTTAAAACTTGTTTTGTTTAACGAGTGATGTGCGTGAAAACCTTAGTAACAAAAAAACGACGGGTTGCACTCCGGGAGTGCCGGCTGGAGTGAAAACTTGAATATCAACGTTGTGCATTTTTGATATTTTGGAATGGTTAGGGAATAATTTTGCACGAATTGCTTTAATTATCAGTATAAAAGTAGGTACTATCATTTATGTGGTAGAATACAATATTTATTTATTGTACTATCGTACACAAACAAGACAATTTATATTACATTAAAAAGTTTATCTATCAGAAAAATCAACTTACATGAAGCGCACCTATTGAAAAAAAATGCATTTTCTTCGCAAAAAAGCTGCCACCTGGACCACCTAGATAGAGACTTATTATTATAATACGATAAAACAAAATATTACTATCTTTCGTCCAATATATTGAAAGTCAACAACCTTTCCAATTTTATTGTTTTCGTCTTACGAATTTTCGATTAGGTCATGTGTCCGGACGCGATCAGGCCACGTGCCCTGACGGGGGTTTAACATTATTTACTCATACAATAAAAAGGGTACAACGCCGCTAAAGAAGCGATCACTTCAAAAAATCTTTCTATGTTCTAAATTGATAACATTCCCAAAACCATTTTCTGATGGAAGCGAAGCTGCGAGCAGAAATTATGTACTTATCAAAATATGAAGTTCAGCATACATTTTTAAGTTTCCATGGCTATAGAGCAACTAAAGGAGCTATTTTGGCAGTAGCATCACACTTTTGTCTACTCAGTCTATTTGCATTCGCCGGAGCAGTCAGCAATGTAATCAAAAGCGGCAGGCGCGTCGCTATGTTGCATTATGGTAATTAGACCCGACGGCTAAATAGAGCTGTGAAATTTTAGATGTGCCCCGTTAAGATAGGCATTTAGGACAATTGGTCTCAATCAAACGGTGCAGGCCAACTGCAATTACTCAAATTTGCTTTTGGGGTCACTAGAAGCTTTTTTAAGAAAACATAGTTTAAACTCTTTGTACCGCTAATTATAACCTGTTGGCCAAAATCGCAACTTTTTAATTCTATTGTCTTACTTAAATGCTAATAATGTATATAATTATATTTTTTATTATTTTAAAGCATGTAACTGCTTGATGTTTAAATCTAAAGAAAATATATATTTGCTATTTATTTTTTCAAATGTTTTACACTTGTAAAAGTATTCATTTGACCTTGTGGGTTGCCTATAATGCGAAGAGATGGCGCTACCCTGCAGCTTAAAAATGACTAGGAGAATTTCAACGCGGTCCGTGAGCGCCTCGGTAGCATAATTGGTCAATGCGTTCGCCTGGATTGCGAAGGGTGCGGGTTCGAGTCCCGTCTGCTGCCTGGTCCACGTGGAATTTTTTCTAGTTATATTTTCTTTATGTGTATAATTGTTGGTCTGTGTGTTGTACTTGCATGCCCTTGTAACGGTACCCAAAAAATGTAACAGCAGCAATTTGTAACAACAACAAATCGCAATTCATTCAGAAATGAAACAAACTACCCAATGCTCAAGAGCGGAATAAGACATGATTGCGTCCAATGTTAAACTAAATTATTTACATCAACCTTTTCCTTAATCCTGCTGAAGAAAATTGAGTACAAGAGAACCCAAGATTGGGCCATTTATCTTTATAAATCTGTTAGAAATATCTATACTCGATACGAAATCACGGCAGGAGTACTGGACCATTAACGTCAGTGCGTATAAAAGTTTCAGTCGGGCTGTGACTTATGGTCTCAGGATACGAATTAATCCCGGCAAGCCGATATTACAAAAGTTCCAAGCAGCTTATTATATTGCACGGTGGCCGACGTGGCACTACCTACCTACCTACTTTATTAATAATTATTTTGTTCGTATATCAAAATAAATGGAACAATAAATGTGTAGTTTGTTTTATTCAAAACCTTTTGACTTCGTATATGTTAAAATATTTTTAAAGTTATCATATTGTTACGTGTCGGGATGGGGTTCAAAATTATATGCCAGTTCACGCTTGATAGTTCTATATTCACCACACAGTTAACACAGGTCATTACAAAACACTCACTAAACACTGTATTTCACTATACAAGTCTCTAAACTATCGCACTTGAATACTTTTGTTGCACTTTGATCGCCTTTGGATTCGCTCCGAAATCGCTGTTGAAACTCATCTGTCTCTGCGCGGCGCCAATCGCGCTTATATACGCAGATCGACGCATTCTAGAAAGTACCTGTTAAATTGAGAATTAGCTAGCACCCGCGAGTACGAAGTACCTACTTATACCAACGCAGGTAACGCGCATAACTTGTAAACAAGTGCAGATGTCGTTGCACTTTCTCCCTTACGCCGCACTGTATAAGGCTCATTTTAGTATGAGCCGCTTTACTCGACCTTTATCGCGACCCGCGGTGATCTGGCAAATTCGATCTCTAGCACTTTCGTGGTTACGTTTCGAGAGCGTTTGTGACAATATCAAAAACCATATTATGTATGGTAGGGGAGCACAAGCGGGGATTTTTGAATTAACTCGAGTGCGGCAGATTATCATATGGGGGGCAATCTTGCCCCTAGTTTTTTTTTTTATATTAAGGTAGGCAAATGACTCTACCCCACCTGATGTTAAGTGGTAATAAAGTCCAAACGCGAAGATAGCTGGTACAGCAGTTATAAACTGCTACACCAATCATACTCACCCTGCCGGCCTGCAAAAATGCTTCTTCACGCCTCTCTTAAAGGACCCCAGGTTATAGGAAGGAGGGAACACTTGCGCGGGTAAAGAATTCCATTTACGAATAGTACGACAAAGAAATGAGTCACCAAATTTCTTTGTTCGTGTAGGAATAGTGGCCACAGTAAGTCGGTGGCAAAGAAGGCCAGCGCGCGTAGTTCTCTGAAGAAAAGGTGATGGAGGGATAAGGGAGAATAACTCCTCAGAACACTCGCCGTGGTATAGACGATAAAATGCGCTTAATGATGGCCACATCGCGGCGTAATTGTAGAGACTCGAGTTTCTTGGTTACCTCTTCATCGCCAATGATACGGACAGCGCGCCGCTGCAACCTATCCAAGGCATCGAGTAAGTACTTAGCGGAGCCATCCCAGAGGTGCGAGCAATATTCCACGCAGGACCGCACTTGCGTTTTGTACAACAAGCACAGTTGATCGGGCGTGAAAAAACGCCGCACGTTGTTCAGGACTCCGAGTTTGGGTGAAGCTGTTTTGATCACGGTTTCGATGTAGTCCCTTGGATTCTGGTCTGAGCGAATTTCCATACCGAGCATGGTAACGTTGCTCTGTAGCGCCAGTGTTGTGTCCTGAAGAGAGGGAAGGGGAAGGAATGGCGATGTTTTTGCCGTGAAAGCGCAGGCCTGAGTTTTCTTGGCATTGAACTCAACCAAGTTGCTGGTACCCCATTCGGAAATGTGGTCCAAAGCCTGATTGAGTTGAGTATTCTCCCGTTTCTACTTGGTTTCTACCTGCCCAGCCGCTGCATGTCCAAAGTATCTCGCATGCACTGTACTATCGTCTGCATAGCAATGGATATTCGCAAGTGGAATCATATCATTGATATGCAGCAGAAAGAGTGTAGGGGATAGAACGGAGCTCTGAGGACCACCGCCATTCACTGACATGAACTGCGAACTACATCCGTCTGTAAGGACACGAATTCTACGTACACGCAGGAAGTCAGCTACCCAGGCGCAGAGCTGAGCAGGCAGACCATATGCAGGAAGCTTGGAGAGAAGGCTTTTGTGCCAGACCCTGTCAAAAGCCTTGGCGATGTCAAGGCTAATAGCCAGAGACTCTCCCCGCTTGTCTATAGCTTCACCCCAGATATGTGTCACGTACGCTAGAAGGCCACCCGTCGATCGATTCGGCCTAAATCCGTATTGATGATCGTGAATCAGAGAGTAATCTTCTAGGTAGCGGGTCAGATGGTTGTTAAGGACCCTTTCTAAGACTTTACACAACACTGAAGTGACAGCTATCGGCTGATAGTTAGCTGGGTCTGAACGGTCCCCTTTTTTGGGCACCGGTTGCACATTGGCATCCCCCCATGCCTCCGGCACACGTCCCAAAGAGTAAGAGAGTTGGTACAGGCGCGTAAGCACGGGAGACAACTCCGCTGCACAATGTTTTAGCACAACCAGTACCAATCATACTTAAGCCATCTATGGAGGACCGAACGTCCAGGGCAGCAAAACAAAAATTACAACGAACTGTCATGACTTTGGTCACGACCAAATGGTCAGTCTTTTGATGAAGCTTCTTTTTTTTATTATGCAGGTAAAGCTTCTATTTACAGACGGCACACCAACGAACGGACCTCACACCTGGCCTCTCGCAAGTCTCACGGGTGCGAAACGGATAAGCCGTTAAGCAGTTCCCGCGGCTTACGAGCGTTTACGGCATACTATCCGGCTAAAAACATTCTGCTAATACCCTCTACGTTGTTTAAATGCAGAACCGCGAGATCGCCGTTGAGGGACTTCACCGCGTCTCCGCACCCTGAATATCCCTGAATATCTCCTAGAGGGTGCTAATGCGTACTCCACGAAATGTAACCTGTAGAACACACTCAGACACTCAACTAGACTGGGACGTTCCGGGGTTTTCATACGTAAAGAAAGAGGAAGAGGCGGTAGGATAGCGAGGCTTAGCAATAGGGTCCATTGAAACCTTTAAATCCTCCTCCGTAGTATTCCTCATTACTGAGGATCGTTAATCCTTTTTTTTTTGTAGATAGGTCCGACAAATGACTCCACCCCACCTGATGTTAAGTGAAGGTGAAGTCCAGACGTGAAGATAGCTGATACAGCAGTTCTACCTGCCACACCAGCCATCCTCACCCTGCCGGCCTGCATGTTGCTTCTTCACGCCTCTTTTAAAGGATCCCAGGTTGTAAGAGGGAGGGAACACGTGAGCGGGCAGAGCATTCCATCTACGGATAGTGCGACAAAGAAATGAGTCACCAAATTTCTTTGTACGCGGTGGAATTGTGGCCACAGTTAGAGGGTGACAACGTAGGCCAGCGCGCGTGGTCCTCTGAAGGAAAGGAGAAGGTGGGATAAGAGAGAATAACTCCTATCCTTTTCTATATTAAGAAGATTTTTCTTTTCTGTCTTTGGTATCGTGGACTGTATCATGCAGTACGTTAGTGCTCGTTCAACGTTGAACGGACTTGGTCAGATCAACTAGTTGGCTGTGGCCTCTCGGGCAATGCCATCGACGTTTACGGTTCCGGGTCGTACGAGAACGGATTCCTGAAAAACGGTTAAGCCATCAGATCACTAAAGGTGACATCATAGAATGCGTGGCTAACAGGGAGGCGGTGGTAACTGTAATTGGGCATGCTAAGGCCGTTGCCTCGATAAAACTACCTAGTTGGGCTGCGGCCTCTCAGGTTATCGCCATCGACTTTTCTAGTTAATCTTCAAGTAGTTATCTCTAAAAACGATTTACAATCGAGTAAAGCTGTACGCGATTATCGCATGTGTATCGAATGTGTGGCGATCAGGCAGCGGCAGTGGTAACTCGGCATTATGCTAATTGCCGCTGCCTAAAGAAAAATAGTTCCACAAAAGGCAGCGGCATGGCTGTGTCACTATTTAACATGAGGTGGCCCGTCCACTCGCCTGCCTTCGAAGGCAATAAAAAAAACACCTACTTGGGCTCTTCGTATGCCATCTATTTCAAGTTACGAATTTAATCAATTAAAGGTGTACGCGGCGGCATAGAGGAGCGCGTTCGGCTGCGATCGTGAAGCTAAGCAACTTTTGCATCTTGAGTTCCTCCGTGCTTCGGAAGGTACGTTAAGCCGTTGATCCCGGCTGCATCTGTAGTCGTTAGCACCCGCCAATCCGAATTGGGTCCTCGTGGTGAGTCATGGCTTAATCTCCCTATTCCATCCATAGGGAAGGCCTGTGCCCCAGCAGTGGGGATATTAAAAGGCTGATGATGATGATGTACGTGGCTATCGACTGTGCATCAGGCCGTGATCAGGCAGTGGCAGAAGTAACATATTATTTGACGTTTACTAAATAAAAGTTTGCCTGCGGCTTCTCGATCATTTCCGAATGCATTCAACTTTTCCAGTTACCCGCCGAGTACTAACCCCTTAAAACGATTTACAATCAGATCGATTAAAGGTGTACGTGATATTCTCACATGTGCATCGAATGCACGGCGATCAGGTAGCGGCAGTGGTAACTAGGCATTATGCTAATTACAGTTGCCTAAATAAAGCCGGCTGCGAAATATGAGCACCGGCGCGCCCGGACAAATTACTTGGAGTCCAGCTAATAAAGATGGTAATGCCGCACCGAACAATCCTAGTTACAGCCAGCGCGGTTATTGTTTCATGCATTTTAGTTGCATTGCACGTGTATGTATGAATAAAGATATACCGTTATCGCGTGACCATATTTTAGGTACGTTTTATGACGGCTTTTATCTAAAGTTGTTGTGTACATTAGGTTAATTTTTTAATCCTTTTTTCGGATTTCATTTAGTAAAAGTTTGTAAGTAGGTACTGAAAATATCATTTTCCATTTTTGTACATGCTATTTTCAGACACAAATAAACTAAGGTACTTACCAAACTCAGAAACTAAGATAAACATTTATGTTTTATTGGAAAAATAAAATGCCAGAATAACTAGACCCAAATGTCCCGTCTGAAATGTTTCAGTTGATTGGACAGTGCTACCTAAAAACCTATTTTACTATCTGAAGATCTGAAGAATAAACCTAGTTAAGATATATTTAATAAGTGTGTGATCGAAGAAAACATAAATTACTTATTAAATAAACAGACCCAAAAATAGTAAGTATATGGTAATTTTATTTATTGGATGACAATACCACTGCAGGACTACAAGTTTTTTTTTACAAATATTAAATTATCTATTCATGCTTTTTGTTTTTTATAATGAAAGGAAAAATAATTTGAATCGGCATACTTAATTACTCTTGATGCACAGGTGCGGGAGCAGGGTGAAATAGTGCCGTGGTTAACAAACGCCGCCACGAGAAGCTAAAAGCGGCTACTAAAGTGGCTGAAGCGCGGACCAAGGTAAGGGAGAGAGGGGTGGGGAATCGCGGTAGTGACGTGTGGCGGTGTTTTGAATCGGCGCATTAATGTCGCCGCTCACGGGCCACACGCCACAGCCACAAACGCCGCCAAGAGAAGCTAGAAGCGGCTACTAAAGTGGCTGAAGAGCGCGACAGCGGCCGACTAAGGTAAGGGAGAGAAGGGTGGGGAATCACGCGAGTGATATGTGGCGGCGTTTTGTATCGGCGCATTAAGTGGCCGGTGCATTTGTAGCGTGTGGCGGCCACCGGCGTACCGTGTGTGGCGAGTCCATATAAAATGTATGAAAATTTCAAGAAATATGCCGGTTACGGCGTTTTGCGGTTGTGGTCAGTGGGCCGTGTGCGGCGACACTTAAGTGGCCGGTGCAGGCCATAAGAAGCGAGCAACGACGATTTGTAGCGTGTGGCGGCCACCGGCGTACCGTGTGTGGCGAGTCCATATAAAATGTATGAAAATTTCAAGAAATATGCCGGTTACGGCGTTTTGCGGTTGTGGTCAGTGGGCCGTGTGCGGCGACACTTAAGTGGCCGGTGCAGGCCATAAGAAGCGAGCAACGACGATTTGTAGCGTGTGGCGGCCACCGGCGTACCGTGTGTGGCGAGTCCATATAAAATGTATGAAAATTTCAAGAAATATGCCGGTGGCGGCGTTTTGTTGTTGTGGTCAGTGGGCCGTGTGCGGCGACACTTAAGTGGCCGGTGCAGGCCATAAGAAGCGAGCAACGACGATTTGTAGCGTGTGGCGGCCACCGGCGTACCGTGTGTGGCGAGTCCATATAAAATGTATGAAAACTACAAGAAATATACCGGTGGTGGTGTGTTGTGGTTGTGGTCGGTGGCCCGTGTGCGGCGACACTTATAGACTTTTTTTACGAAATGCGGCGCGTGCGGTGCGGTCATATGTGCGATCACCTTAAGCTGTTGGTCGCCGCTGCATCTGCAGTCCTTAGCCAGCACCCAATATGCACTGGGCATGCGTGGTGGGCCACGGTGAGGTCACCTTATTCCTTCCTTATGGAAGTTTTGTGCCTTTAGCAGTGGGGCAGTAATAGGCTAATGACGACGAGACGTCATTACTGTTGTAACTTTTTTGAATTGTACTTAATAATAATAACAACCAAAGGTTTTTAAAAACGGACATTTCTCATTATATTCAATGTATAGGTACCATAACTTTTTACATCCCTTCAATATTTATGTATATAACATGCGATACCGAACACAAAATCAAGTGTAAACATAGAGCAATCCATAATACACCCTGATCACTTTATTCCTCAATTTCGGGCAATGCCATACATATTAAATTTTCCGCAATGATCAGTGCAAAGTAATTTGGCAACGTAACAAATGTTATTCCCACTCCATGGCCAATTTCCGTTCGCTATGCAAATTGAAGTAGAGCGAATAATTGATTATAATAGTTGTGCTTGAATATCTGACAACTCTTATCTGAACCGTTGGGTTAATTAATAAATATCCATAGCGGAATCAACAATATATAATAACTAAAAATTTTGCCAATAGGGGTGATGACGGGGTACAGTAAACGAAATCCTATTTAGTCCGTCAGTTAGATGATCAAAAAGTAATGGACACGTATTTTTTCTTTGGGCAATCAACCAAAAAATGACAAAGTTACAGCGTGTCAAAGTTTGGGAGTAGGGGCTCGTGACGTCACTTTTAAGTGAAAATTGTACCAACGTACACGTGACGTCATGCTGCTTTTCAAATCAATATACCTCTGCAATGTTTATATTATGTGAAAAAAGAAAAAATACGTGTCCAATACTTTTTGATAATCTACCTGATAAACGAAGAAAATAAATTTAGTCATCATCCCTATTACAGACATATGAATAATATATGAATTTTCTAATGTAATATATCCCAGGTAGAGATAGAATTCCAGATAGAGATTTTGTCGTGTCTAATTACGATATTTTTTTTACATGAGACTTAAAATCTGTCAAATAACATGGAGGAAATAATATTATTATTATTTAAAAGATTCGACACACAGACAAAGTCGATAAAGCATTTTATTAGCAAATAACATGAATACAAATAAATTAAAGTACATACTACATTTTTGTAAATAAATATATTTTTCTCTGTGTTGTTTTAAAACGATGGTAGTATAAAGTTGGATAACAAGTTTATTTTACTTTCTTGATAATTAAATGTAGATATTTAATCATCAAACAGCGAAACCTTGGTTAGGTTTGAGTGACAATATTTTCAACAGTCATGGGTATATAACAGCCTTAAGCGTTTATATCAACTTTATTTTTACTTCTACTCAGTCGATTTAAAGTTAATTAAAATAAGAAATTAAAGACAAGAGATTGTTAACTTTTTGTAAACAATGTTGTCAACCGCATAATGAGATACCTACTCTCGACTCGTTTCAAAATAATTTAATAATTTTCTACATAAAATAAATCATCATGAATATTCATACCTATCAATAACATACATGTCTAATCATCGTATTTTATTTTATTGTAATGACACTAATTATTAAATGCGGTAAATTGTTATCATGTTAATCTATTGCATAGCTTTTATCGCGGCGAACGAATCAAGAAATTTCGTAACGATAATAAACCTAATACCCACGGAATAAACTTTTGGCTATGGTGGGATGTTCAATTGAAAGGCTGAAGTGTATCCATACAATTTGAATATGGCAACCAGCGAATAAAGTTCATTTACAAGGTTTTAAACATACTTAAATAAACACCGAAATAAAACCATGCCGAAATTTACAATAACTTAGCGCCATCTATGTCAGGCGTTATTAACAATTTTTATCCTATTAACTAATATTATCTCAAGCAAAATCATATCGCAATTCACAATGCATCAACGCCATCTATGAGAGGTGTTATAAACTAATTTAATATTTTTGTTTGTTTTTTATTTATTTATTTTTATCGTTTTACATTTATATTGTTTCTATATATTAACATTTATTTATTGGTATATTACAGTAGTTATAAATCTTATAAATGCCGCCCACCAAGGACATACTGCAGAAATGTCCTTAAAAAATGGGGAGTAGATACGTCATCATTAGTATATAAATTACACCCTTTTTTAATTTGTATAAAATAACTCATGCTTACATGCAAAAACATTACATCCTGGAACAAATATCAATGTAGTGAAAATGAATCCAACTCTTACATAATATGTACTATAAAAAATACTATTATAAATTTAAGATATTGGAAGTACTTACATATAGTTTCGAAATGGGTCTTTTTATCAATGTGTTTTTAATAATTTCTTTACAATGCTAGGTAAGACAGCGTGCTTTTTGGCCGCGTCCTTGAGTGAGTTCGAGCCCGCGACTAGTTGAATCTTAACGTGCATGTATATGGTACGACTGTACGAAGCTCGCACGGATCGAGACGAGCTGCTCCGAGATCGGACGAATACGTAAGCAGCTGGGGGCCAATCGCCTAACGGAAATGCTTTGGGAAACGCTAACGCTTACGATTTTATATTGTTACTAGCTGTACCCCGCGATGTTACCCGCGGTTTATTAGGGAAAATAAATTGTGTATTAACAGTAAAAACAATAACTATTCACATTTTTAGAAGCAAAATATTTATAATTTAAACTTAAACATCGGAAAGAGCAATTTACAAAATTTGATGACTGACAGAACGGGAGAGTTGATTGTGCTGTCTTATGTGATTGTTTTTATTTCTGGTCGTAGAGCGAGACCTAGAAATCATTCTACTGCAGCACATCCCGGCAAACAATTGCGGGACTTATTGTTTTCTGCGTAAATAAAAAGATTTCTTGCGCTCGACACACGCGAGCAACTCACGTTCAGTTGTCCGTGGGAGAAGCAGGGGGTGCCCAGGTGAATGCCGGCTACTTTTAGAGTTTGTCCTTGACTTTTATTTATTGCAATAGAGAAAGCCACGTTTATAGGAAATTGTAGGCGTTTGAACTGGAAGGGTAAGTTTTTGGGTATTATAGGGATTCTAGGTATCAATACCGTCTCTCATTTGGCCCCTCCAGTAAGAATGGTGGCCTGGACGATGTGCCGTCTCAGCTCCGTGATACGTAACCTAGTGCCGTTGCACAGTCTGAGCGCGTCCAGGTTACGCATCAGTATGACAGGCAGACAGACAGCCCTGACAGGTCGAGGGAATTAAAGAACTCTACATGGTATAGGTATTAGCCCATAACGGCGAAGCCTTGAGGCATGCGTTTATCTCATCTGCCACGGTACCTCGCTCGATAACCAGTAACGTCTGCCGGAAATCACCTGCCAGCAAGACGACCACTCCACCAATCAAGATTCAATTCGGTCCCATACTATCAATTTGCACCATTGCAATAGAGCACCGCGACTACTACTTTTACTGATGTTGCAAATGGGCGGTTCTTCACTTGCAAGGTTCAGCGGGAGCTTGAATACTGAGTGTCCGGTTCTGCCACCACTCAGCCAGGTTACGGCTATTCCGGAGGACGCAACAGCCAGCGCAACCAACAACTTTGTCTTTGCACAACTGTGCCAGCAGCAAGTTCATTAAAAAAGTTTTGCCGGTGCCTCCTGGTGCGTCCAAGAAAAAAAGACTTTCAGCGTTTCGTTAAAAATTATGTCATCGTTGGCTAGTGTTATCCCTTGGTATCGGCGAGCAATGTCTTCTGACAAAGCGCTTTTTATACTTGTCCCACAATGACCAGGGGTCGGAGAGTCCGCAGGTACTTATCATAATCGCAAAGAGCTCTCTCAACGTAGTCGCTGACCGGCACAACATTGCGTACTCCATCGTTGCGTCCCAGTGGCCGTCATCTTCAAGCAGCTCCATCGCCTCACATGCTTCTTGGAAAGTGGCCTTTTCCTGCCCATCGACGATTTTGAGCGCTTGAAAACTGGTAGGACCCCGGATTCTAGTTAACAGCAATAGTACACAATAGCACTCAAAGTGTGTTATGTGTACGGTATAAATTCTACCGAGGGCATCTAAGGCTTTTACACCAGGCCAACCGTCGACGGGTGCGCCCTGCACGCGACGTTCCATTTTTTTCGTGACGCATTCCACGTGTAATACCTTGGCACTTCTACATAGAGCAACGTGCGAGCAAACTCGTCTCCCTGGCACAGTTGCTCGCTCCATACCTTGAATGATTTCACACCGTTTGTCAGTTTCCGCGTCGTCGTCTCCCATAAAATACACCTGTAAAAATTGTGGCAGTTCAATAGGTGGTGGCAATAGTGATCCCATTTTGTGATGTACTTGGCCTTGCACTTTGGGGAAAATCCAGACATTGCAAGAATTTGTCCGCCCCGAATGACGTCATGTGAAAGCATGGATTGTACTTTTTACGCGGTGTTAGAACCGTCAAGATTCATCAATTTCACCTGTAAATAATGTATTTAAGGGTTCCACAGGCATTTCTAAAATAGGAATGGCTACTTTGCCCCTAGAGCAACACATTCCCGCTCTTTCCTCATTCCATTTTAATGCCCCACAATGATGACACACATTTTCTATACGGCAAATTTTAATGAGCCTGTGGCCACTGTAATCCAATGTCGAGTCATATTCAAAACCACATTTTTCAAATCATTCCAAGCATTTCTGGTAAATGTTTGCCGGCACTCTGCTTGATGCTGAGCGACTGCGAGTCGTCTAGCATTTGTCTCATCTACTGTCTCAGAAGCACGCGGATTAGCCATTAGCTGGGCATGATTTAGCCGCCGAGAAGTTCCTTCATCAGGTGTTTCAATGGCACGCTGAATGGACAACGTTGTGCGTTTTCTTGACGCCGAGTAGCTGCTTCTTCAGGTGTCTCTCATGCACGCTGATTAGCCATAGGCTGGGCATGCTCTCGCCGTCGAGAAGTTGCTTCATAAGGTGTTTGAATGGATCGCTGTGTGGCCATACGCTGTGCGTTTTCTTGACGCCGAAAAGCTGCCTTATCAGGTGTCTCTGATGCACGCTGAGAAGCTATGCGGATAGGATTTTCCAGACGCCGAGCATCAGCTTGCGCAGAATTTTCTCCAGTTCTGACTTCTGCCTGACGTGTTGCTTGGTCACGTCTGCGCTGTTCAGTATCATAAGTGGATTCTTGCTGTCTTGCAATTTTCATGGATGGAGCTCTTTGTGAGCTCTGTGAACGATTTGGTTTACGTTTGCGAGTCATAATTAGATACACAAAAAAATTATAACCATATCGTTGTCCTAGAAATACGTATGAAATATTAATCTACTAGCTGTGCCCGCGGTTTATTATATTCTCCCGCAGTAAAACGTAGCATATGTGTTAATCCAGGGTGTCAGCTAACTCCATACCAAATATTATTAAAATCGCTCCAGCCGTTTAGACGTGAAGAAGTAACAAACATACACACTCACAAACTTTCGTATTTATAATATTTGTGTGATCAAAATAGCTTTGACATGAATGTCAAAAAATATGTACCTACTTAAACAAAATTCATTTGCATCGATTTTCCTATGGAAATAAGATATTTTCCCGCAGTAAAACGTAGCATATGTGTTAATCCAGGGTGTCAGCTAACTCCATACCAAATATTATTAAAATCGCTCCAGCCGTTTAGACGTGAAGAAGTAACAAACATACACACTCACATTCTCACAAACTTTCGCCTTTATAATATTAGTGTGATTTCTAGCCGCCTGAGGTTTTCGAATACCTCACGCTCATTTTTTTTAATATTGTTATTACCAATGCAAAAGAAAAGGAAAGAGCGCGAGGCATTTGAATACCTCAGGCGGCTAGAAATAACAAAATAAAATCGAAAGCGTTAGCGTTTTCCAAAGCATTTCCGTTAGGCGATTGGCCCCCTGTTTGTGAGAAAGTATATAGGTGTGTAGGTATCTATCGTCTATGTACAACAGTGATAAGCTGTACGCGTAAAATTTGTGTATAAAGTGTTTTAAGAAGTTTTTGACGACAAATGTAATTAATTTTAAAGTTGACATTTTCATTATTATTGTTGTTTATTGAAATTGTTAAATCTATTTTATAAAATATAATTGTTGTGTAAAAATGAAATGTGAACAAAGTATTATAATATAATTATTTAACAAGCATTCTGGCTTGATATTTGCTATGTCCTTACAGGGCGTCACATATTCACTTTACATATATAATGTACCATCATGAATGTAATGTGACATGCAATAAATAAAATAAATAAATAAAAAATACAGTGTCAACCAATCCAATCCATCCCAGGGGAGTGGAATAGGAAAATCAACTGTCAACACAGGGAGAATAGTAATGACTATTTTGATACAAACGTGTAAGGTAAACGCTTGTCAAGCGTAAATTATTCGATTGTCCCCCGGATTGAAAGGAAGGTCGCTTGTGCCCGCTTCTCGGATCACTGCACACGGAAAACAGTGTTACCAACCCTTACCAAAATTTTAACCTAAATATTTTTTAAATTCCCCTAAAATCCCCTAAATATAGAAATTTATATGTAGAATTATCTTATTACCTAAATTCTTTCCTTGCTCATAAATTAAAACGTTACATATTTAGTTACAGTAAATTATTTTATTGGATAATTACATTTTCCGAATGGAAAATCAAACGAAAATGAGCTGACAGACTGTTAAATCTTAATTAGCTGTTTTGATTGGCGGAAGGCAAAGAACTTAAGTCCATACAGCCTTAGGAAACATTCTGCCTCACAGTCAGTTCAGTCGTTTCATATCGTGGTGCGTTCCATTCTACGCACAAAACTGAAAGAAAACACACGCTTTGGTTTTCTATTTAATTGCAAGTTTTGTTAAAAGCCCCTAAAAGAACCCCCAAAAAATTCCAGCCCCTAAAAAAGTTCGTTTTAACTCTTCTAGCCCCTAAATCTGGGGGCAAAACCCCAAAGTTGGGAACCGTGACGGAAAAGACCGATAGACTATTTCGAGTTGGAGGTTGGAGATACAACTAGTATCCCAGCTGTTGTTTAAACGAGTAAAGAATCAAACATTATAAGATACTAACAGATTTCCAGCAGAATAAAAGCTGTTTGATTTGAATGACAGCAATAGCCCGATCCTGTAAAATAAAATCACACTTCCTATTTCGGTAGCTGCCATTTTTGACATTAGCTTGATATTCATTACGCCATTACACGGCAAGTAAGCACTATAAGGCTTGTGTTATGGGATACTAGGGTAACGGATAGAATACATATACTGTACATATATAAATATATTTTTATAGAAATACATATTAAACATCCATGCCTGGAGTACAAATGCAAACTTCATCACAAAAACATCTGCCCCCCACTGGGATTTCAACCTCTCGAGACGGCGACACCATGAAACCTGGCGTACAAACCACTCGGCCACGTCAAAAATACTACCTTCACAGCAAATTTAGAGGATGTCTATTTTGTTGTGATATAAATCGTTACATAATGAAAATGGGATAGTGAAATGCTTAACTGTATAATGAAAATAAGATACACTTACAAGTGCTTTATTTTTATCAAAGCCTTCAGAAATTACAAGGGTTGGTAGTATGTGAATACTCCCATACTTAGCAACACAGCTCGGGTTATGATTCTCCGTACAGATAAATAATTTTAATAGTCAAACACTAATTAACAATTTCCGTTTCATTGGTAAAAGTACTTAGTCTTAGTTATTAAAGTATGTCCAATGGGTACGAGACTCTGAAGCACATTTTGAGTTTTTCCAAAATCGATTAAATTTTTGATTTTCCGTCCTGTCTTCGGGACACTTAAATTTTTATCGATATAAAAAAAAAAACATTTCTCCAACGCACTGCTGCAATTGGTTAATATTTCGATTCCGCCATACTCACTTTGATGATATACTTTTATTTTTTTTAAGTTGAATAATGAGTTACTTAGCCATGGTATGTGACTTTGTTAATTGTTTTATGCGTTCTTTAAAATTTCGACAAACTTTCATCCCGGCATTTCAAAGCAATAATTTCAACACGAAACTCTGAACTTGACGTGCGTATCGCTCAGCGTTACATTGAACACTAAGTGACGGGTAAAGACTTAGAGTCCAGCGTTTGGCTTATGACGTATTTTCCACATCATTACAATCATTTTTTTCTTCTGGACTATACCTGGGAAATTTATGGTTATGGAGATATTGAAGGTCAAAGTCATAAGTTTTTTTTTCAAGACATTTACATTTTTTTTTCAAAACGTTATTTAAAAAGTTTATATCGACGCACTTAAACACAGGCACATTCTTTGCGTAGCGCCACAGTAGCGTGCCGCGATATATATTGCGTACCTACTGGAAAAATATTTGTATTTTTTTAACTTAAAAATACAAATGATTCCCACATATAATATTTTGTAATATGACTTGTTTCGGTGTACAAAATGCGTAGATTTAGTCTTTGTCTTTGTTAAAGCTTGTAACGCTGGGTGGGTAGATAGATCTGTCTAGAAGTGCATACGCTTGACTTGGGGGGTAAGCTGGCGAATGCGTTACGCGTTACGAAAAGTGTGTTCAGGCGAGGCGAACGGGAGTTGAGTGGGGGATATAAGCAAAAGAAAGCTCTTATAGCTAGTAAATCAAATATGTATATGTACACATATTTAAATATGCAGATGGAGCTTAAGAAGTTTCACTTCAGTCGTGTGGTCATAAGTATAATGTTTTTTTTATAAACTTATATGGTCACTAACATTGTAGTTAACAATGAAACATAGGACAGCCTCGGTGGCGACCAACTCAAGAGTCACCAAGCAATAACGTTATTAACCGATAGAAGTTTCCTTGAAAAAGTTTAACGTACGTACTCATAACCGTTATACCGACAGCAAAAATTATATTAACTAACTATCATATTATGAGGAGCTCGATGGTGCAACTGGTTAGCGCGTTCTGCTGAGATCGTTGAAGTTAAGCAACTTTCGCAGTGGTCGGTCATTGGACGGGTGACCAAAAATGTACTATGTCGAGCTCCTCCGTGCTTCGGAAGGCACGTTAAGCCGTTGGTCCCGGTTGCATCTGCAGTCGTTAGCACCCACCAATCCGCACTGGGCCCGCGAGGTGGGTCATGGCCCAATCTCCCTATTCCATCCATAGGGAAGGCCTGTGCCCCAGCAGTGGGGACATTATTAGGCTGATGACGATGATGATGATGATCATATTATGATAGTTAGTTCTTTTTATTAGGGTCAAGAAAATGTTACTTCACTGTTACTTTTTGCTTCGATAATTTCTTACTGTAACAAAATACACAAGCACCATAATATGTGTACCATAATATGGTGCTTGTGTATTTTGTTACAGTAAGATTGTATTTATATTATAAATACAAAAAATAAATAAACTAGATTTAGGAAGATTCTACTATCTCTTGGTAAGCGATATTACATTTTATCAATAATCATAAAATAAAAAAGCATTCCATCTGATTCCAGAGTTAAAGTCATAAAAATATATTATTTTCGGCTGTTATTAACGGCTCGGCTGTTAGCAAACTTCATCACAAAAACATCTGCCCCCCACTGGGATTTCAACCTCTCGAGACGGCGACACCATGAAACCTGGCGTACAAACCACTCGGCCACGTCAAAAATACTACCTTCACAGCAAATTTAGAGGATGTCTATTTTGTTGTGATATAAATCGTTACATAATGAAAATGGGATAGTGAAATGCTTAACTGTATAATGAAAATAAGATACACTTACAAGTGCTTTATTTTTATCAAAGCCTTCAGAAATTACAAGGGTTGGTAGTATGTGAATACTCCCATACTTAGCAACACAGCTCGGGTTATGATTCTCCGTACAGATAAATAATTTTAATAGTCAAACACTAATTAACAATTTCCGTTTCATTGGTAAAAGTACTTAGTCTTAGTTATTAAAGTATGTATGTCCAAAATCGATTAAATTTTTGATTTTCCGTCCTGTCTTCGGGACACTTAAATTTTTATCGATATAAAAAAAAAACATTTCTCCGTCGCACTGCTGCAATTGGTTAATATTTCGATTCCGCCATACTCACTTTGATGATATACTTTTATTTTTTTTAAGTTGAATAATGAGTTACTTAGCCATGGTATGTGACTTTGTTAATTGTTTTATGCGTTCTTTAAAATTTTGAAAAACTTTCATCTCGGCATTTCAAAGCAATAATTTCAACACGAAACTCTGAAATTGACGTGCGTATCGCTCAGCGTTACATTGAACACTAAGTGACGGGTAAAGACTTAGAGTCCAGCATTTGGCTTATGACGTATTTTCCACATCATTACAATCATTTTTTTCTTCTGGACTATACCTGGGAAATTTATGGTTATGGAGATATTGAAGGTCAAAGTCATAAGTTTTTTTTCAAGACATTTACATTTTTTTTTCAAAACGTTATTTAAAAAGTTTATATCGACGCACTTAAACACAGGCACATTCTTTGCGTAGCGCCACAGTAGCGTGCCGCGCTATATATTGCGTACCTACTGGAAAAATATTTGTATTTTTTTAACTTAAAAATACAAATGATTCCCACATATAATATTTTGTAATATGACTTGTTTCGGTGTACAAAATGCGTAGATTTAGTCTTTGTCTTTGTTAAAGCTTGTAACGCTGGGTGGGTAGATAGATCTGTCTAGAAGTGCATACGCTTGACTTGGGGGGTAAGCTGGCGAATGCGTTACGCGTTACGAAAAGTGTGTTCAGGCGAGGCGAACGGGAGTTGAGTGGGGGATATAAGCAAAAGAAAGCTCTTATAGCTAGTAAATCAAATATGTATATGTACACATATTTAAATATGCAGATGGAGCTTAAGAAGTTTCACTTCAGTCGTGTGGTCATAAGTATAATGTTTTTTTTATAAACTTATATGGTCACTAACATTGTAGTTAACAATGAAACATAGGACAGCCTCGGTGGCGACCAACTCAAGAGTCACCAAGCAATAACGTTATTAACCGATAGAAGTTTCCTTGAAAAAGTTTAACGTACGTACTCATAACCGTTATACCGACAGCAAAAATTATATTAACTAACTATCATATTATGAGGAGCTCGATGGTGCAACTGGTTAGCGCGTTCTGCTGAGATCGTTGAAGTTAAGCAACTTTCGCAGTGGTCGGTCATTGGACGGGTGACCAAAAATGTACTATGTCGAGCTCCTCCGTGCTTCGGAAGGCACGTTAAGCCGTTGGTCCCGGTTGCATCTGCAGTCGTTAGCACCCACCAATCCGCACTGGGCCCGCGAGGTGGGTCATGGCCCAATCTCCCTATTCCATCCATAGGGAAGGCCTGTGCCCCAGCAGTGGGGACATTATTAGGCTGATGATGATGATGATGATGATGATGATCATATTATGATAGTTAGTTCTTTTTATTAGGGTCAAGAAAATGTTACTTCACTGTTACTTTTTGCTTCGATAATTTCTTACTGTAACAAAATACACAAGCACCATAATATGTGTACCATAATATGGTGCTTGTGTATTTTGTTACAGTAAGATTGTATTTATATTATAAATACAAAAAATAAATAAACTAGATTTAGGAAGATTCTACTATCTCTTGGTAAGCGATATTACATTTTATCAATAATCATAAAATAAAAAAGCATTCTATCTGATTCCAGAGTTAAAGTCATAAAAATATATTATTTTCGGCTGTTATCAATAAACGTAAAATATTTTTTTACATCACTTCCTATCGGAAACGATCACATGGAAGAAATAAAATGACTGCAGATAACAATTTCGCTTTGACGACTCTATACTTTCATATGAATATGAGATAACAACAGTAGACTTGACCGCTTTAAAATGTCATTTTTCCATTTTCTTCTATTGTACTCAGCTCAACTTTGCCTCGGCGCGTTTTCAATATAAGACCTAAGATGGCCCTTAATGACAACATAAATGCGAGGCCATCGCCTACAACATTTTGGTTCAGCTAGTAATTAATAATATCATTCAAATCTATCAAATCACTATCAACAACAAGTAACCAAAACATGCAAACCTTGTATAAGTACCTAAGACTCGCAGTTTTTTTTTATTTAGTTTCATTAGAATAAGATTTACGCAAATATTATCTAGCCACATACGAGTGTAGCTAAAAATTTTTAGACACAAAATATGTAGTGACAGTGAAGACAGGCATCAATACGTCAACAGCTTAGAACCAATAATTATACTGTATTGTGCTTGTATACTGTTTTAGTTTTAGCTGTATCGAAGCGATATATCACTCACAAGTTGTCGACTATAAAACCATTTAATAGCTCCGTGCATACCGCACACCGTTATTCAAACTCAGATCTAATACAAGCATGACGACATTTTACGTTATAGAGTTAGTCAACCAAATAGTCCTTTAGTCGAAAATCCTCGATCTCCATCCCTGCACAATATTTAAATTACATCTAAAAATCGAAATGCAAAGTTAAGAGAAGTGATTTCTATAATTTGAATTTGGCGATGCTGACCTCTGGAGTTCCATAGTCGATTCTTTTTACATTCATTGAAGCAAACTCATTCTTTTTATTTTTATCTCTTCTTTGATTTTGTTGAGAATCGAAGTCAGGTACTTTTTTTATTATTTCTAAATCAATGTAGGCTTCGCGCAAAAAGTTGGATATTCAGCCCGTTAAATCTAACTGATATATGATGTCGTTTAGGTCGAGAGGTCCATATGAACAGATGAGTAGCCATAATAGAAGGCTGGTTACAGATTGGAAAAGGTTCAGGGATTGTCCCATAAATCCCTTCGGTGAGTACACGTTGGATAAGTGAGGTTTATTTCCGAAGATTTAGACCGAGATGGGACCAAGTTCGAGTCTTCTTAACAAACGAACGGCATAGGTGAATCACATAGGGATGTTCTTATCAGTGATGCAGAGATTTTTCGAGAGATTCTACGAATTAAAAAAATATTATTTTTCGATAATTCTTTACCATGTTATAATAAATTAAAATCTTCTAGATAAACTGATAAATACGAATAAGAAAAACAAATTTAGGATAAACAAACACCTAATAAATATCTACGCAACAAAAAGACAGAAAATAGAAGAAGCATAATCCACAGATTCAAAGAAATAAAACGCTACCGAGAAACGTCTTTAAAATATTTAACGTTTTATCGATACTTTTCTTATTTCGACATCGCGATCGACAGCACTAATTCGACGACGGGATGAGTTCGACAAGTTACCTTCTCCGACTAAAATATGTAGCGACACGATATTGAAAACTTTTTCTTTGTTAGAAAACGCCTTTGGCTGTTAGTTATAAAGAATAATGTTCATCTGTTCTTAAAACATAGGTAATGAGAGATGTTTTTTTTGGGACAAAATATTTTTTTACCTCACTTTATAAATGAATAAATTATCATAATGATAAAATATTTTTGTGATGTAACTATATAGTTCTACCCGCAACTTCGCTGTCGTCGTTCTTAATTAATTAATAATTTCACAGTCTTCTAAGAGTACTTAGGGGAACCTAAAACATAAAAGCCTATGTCATAAAAAAAACGACGGGTTGCACTCCGCGAGTGCCGGCAGAAGTGAAAACTTGAATATTAACGTTGTGCATTTTTGATATTTTGGAATGGTTAGGGAATAATTTTGCATGAATTGCTTCAATTATTATTAAAAGTAATATCATTTATGGGGTAGAATACAATATTTATTTATTGCGCTATCGTACACAAACATGATAATTTTTATTACATTAAAAAGTTTATCTCTCAGAAAAATCAACTTACATGAATCACATTTAGGCGCACCTAGCGACATCTATTGTAAATAAATGCATTTGCTTCGCAATAAAGCCACTGCCACCTGGACATCCTAATTAGAGACTTTATACTTATTATAATACGGTATAACAAAATATTACTATGTTTCGTCCAATATATTGACAGTCAACAACCTTTCCAATTTTATTGTTTTCGTCTTACGAATTTTCGATTAGGTCACGTGGACACATGACCTAATCAGGACGTCAGGACGGACGCGATCAGGCCACGTGTCCTGACGCGAGTTAAACAGTTTTGTGTGTAACGCCGCTAAAGAAGTTTTCACTTGAAAAATAATGAATAGAATAAAAAGGTGAAAGAAGTTTAATATAAGTTAAATCTTTTTTGCGAATCAAAAAAATATCTTTGTTGCGAATATATAATAGTATAATATATTCGCAATAAAGATGATTTGATTTTATTAAAAAATCAGTTCTGTACTTCCAGAGATTACCTCGTACAAACAGACTTACTCAATCTCTTTACATTATTTGTATAGATAACTAAACTCTAAACAGTGTCTACCTAACCTACTGGTCGTATTATAAATACAAACATTCAAAATAGTTCTATACACACGAACCACCTTTGATGCACGGTTGATCAAATTCGAATTTCAATTGAATCTAACATCCCGAGATTCATTAATGTCAATAGGTTTGAACTATATAATAGCATCTTCGGGCACACGCAGAGCCAGACATTTGAATTAATACCCTATTGGTATATTCAGAAGGTCAATTTTACACATTGTTACATATCATAACATACGAGTATCACAGAACACGGGTACGTTGCGAACCCTTGGTTAAGAGCTTGGGCGCTTCGCCAAACTATTTGATATAAGCCCAGCTTATTGACGGGATATCTTGTTTTAATCTTTGTATTGAGAAATGTTTTTTCTTTTATATAATATCTTCCAGGTAATGTAGCAGACTGTATATTATCGGTTTATAAAACGAGCATTATATTCGCTCAATGACTATCTTCCAAGTATTTTATTTTGAGCAAAAACCTGGCTGATTTCCAAGTATTTCATTATGAACAACATTGAAGCCTTTAAGATAGAAATCTGCAAAATCTAAGGCACAACCAAATCGATTCGGCATTAAATTCACGGAACTGAAGAAAGAGGTATCATCTGTTGTTTGCCTAAGTTTTTGTGTATTTATTTTTCTGCCATATTAAGTTACTCCGTCACAAGTTAAGCGATAAATTAAAGAACGAGGTATTGCTTATGACATATTTTTATTTTTTTAAAAGAATATTACTAAAACTTATCGAGTACACTGTTACACCCATGTTACGTCTACTATAAAAAAAAAACAAGCAGGGGGCGAGTTTTAATTGCACAGCACAGAAATAGTCCCATTTCAATGAACAGAGTTAGACATTAAAATAAAAATAACATCAATAGAGGTGATGACGCGGTACAGTAAACGAAATTCTATTTAGTCCGTCAGTTAGATGATCAAAAAATAATGGACACGTATTTTTCTTTGGGCAATCAACCAAAAAATGACAAAGTTATAGCGCGTCAAAGTTTGGGAGTAGGGGCTAGTGACGTCACTTTTTAGTGAATATTCGCTTAAAAGTGTTCTCAAACGTGACGTCATGCGACTTTTCAAATCAATATATCTCTGCAATGTTTATATTATGTGAAAAAAGAAAAAATACGTGTCCAATACTTTCTGTTAATCTACCTGATAAACGAAGAAAAAAAATAGCCATCATCCCTTAAATGTATTTTTTGGTATTTTGCTAAACAATTTAAGATCTGTATAATGTGGCATCGTGTTTCTTTTGAACAATTTAAATTGAATACGAAATCAAGGTCGTATGTATGATGTCGAAAAAAATACATTTTATTACATAACTTTGTATCAGGCGACTCATTGTGGGAAAACTTCATCCGTATAGGAACATGAAATAAAGCCCGCTCTGACAGACAGACTGATGTACAAAAATCAAAACCAGAATCGATTCTTATTGACACGGAAAGGATAAGCCACAGCAACTTATTACTATTCTAATAAATCTGACATTTTTGCCACAAATGTAAGCAAATCACCGGCGCCAAGGCGCCTCCGATTCCTCCCACACAGGCCACACCAACACTACACAGCTAGCAAACTTGCACACTAGCTTAGCATTAGGCAGACACCGCACCCGTAGGATAAGAGTGAGAAGACCCGGTCTACACATGACACGCTATACCAGGTACAGGTACTTACCTGGGTGTTTTTCCTCGCCCCCCACGACAACGGCTAACTAGCGCCAAGGTCCGAGTCTCAGAGCCACCCTCTAGTTGAGCCAACCCCCTCAGTTACAGTGGTTTAGAGGTTCCAGACGGAGAGGAGACTCCCCCCGAACTCATATCTCATAACCCCGCATAACGAACATGCGTAAAAACAAAACTGTAATGACCACACTCGCCCATAAACAAGAACGGAACATACTGCTAAATCCTACACACATATATCGTTTATATGCCCAAATCATATGTCCTATGCGACAGAGTCCCCTCTGCATGCCTCCTCTCGTCCTGGCCACGTGAGCCGTGGTGCTCTATTCCACTAGTTAAAATAATATCATACATCTTTAACCTTCTTTAACTTATTTGTTCTTTTGATGCCTTTATATATCATTCTTTGAAATTGTAATCCGCAAAAACAACAACGTTTATTAGTGTCGCCGCACACGGGCCACCGACCACAACCACAAAACGCCGCCACCGACAAATTTCTTGTAGTTTCCATACATTTTATATGGACTTGCCACACACGCTACGCCTGTGGCCGCCACACGCTACAAATTGTCGTTGCTCGCTTCTTGTCTCCCGCACCGGCCACTTAATGCGCCGATACAAAACGCCGCCACACGTCACTCGTGCGATTCCCCACCTCTCTCTCCCTTGCCTTAGCCGGCCGCTGTCGCGCGCTTCAGCCACTTTAGTAGCCGCTTCTAGTTTCTCGTGGCGGCGTTTGTGGCTGTGGCGTGTGGCCCGTGTGCGGCGACACTAAGGTAAGGGAGAGAAGGGTGGGGAATCGCGCGAGTGACGTGTGGCAGTGTTTTGTATCGGCGCATTAAGTGGCCGGTGTGGGCCACAAGAAGCGAGCAACGACGATTTGTAGCGTGCGGCGGCCACCGGCGTACCGTGTGTGGCGAGTCCATATGAAATGTATGGAAACTACAAGAAACATGCCGGTGGCCGCGTTTTGTGGTTGTGGCACTTACAAATACAATTAAATATAAATCAATTTTTATGTAAATTTAAAATGTGCCAATACTTGTGAATAACATATGCGCACGATAAAAGAATATACTTTAAAAGGATCGGCGAATCGAAAATCAAATAAACTCTTACAAAATTCCGAAGTGCAAGCCAGTAGGAACAGCGAATTATTGCGGTCGAGAACAAAACTTAAGCGTCTTACAAACTAGAACTAATGTAAAAGGCGCCTGATTTTATTATTACAGTGGCTATGAGAACGGATGCCAGTTTTGAATTTTGTTTTAAGTTTAAAAGGGGGGAAATATGCATACCGACCGCCGATAGCTTGTAAATCCTTGCATTATTTGTAAACTAGCTTTTGCCCGCGACTTCGTCCGCGTTTTCGTCGATTTTCGTAAAAAAGTAGCATAAGTCCTTCCTCAGGGTTCCGTGGTTTTGATGTGACAGACAGATTAACTTTCGTATTTTAGTAGGGAAATATAATATGTCAATCCACAATACTGTTAAAAATATCGCAATAAGGAACCGCAGAATATTATTATTATCACTGTACCCCGAGACCATCAGCGTGTAACTCCTTGTATGTTATTATCTTAATGTATTGGTAATATTGTTTAGATCGCTTTCACATGAGGCTTAAGTACATATAGGATGAAAATACTTCAGTGCAAAGCTTCCCGGTAAACTACGTTGAAAGTTGACCCGTCGGGCACGTGAACATAAAAATTTCTAGGACTGCTAACCCGGGAAAGAGCGACATAACTGACCATGTGAAAAACAACTGACACCGAGATCTACTCCAGCAACAAGAAAAGTCTGCCCTTGAACCTTATTTATTGTCATTGCATAACACACCGATACTGGGAATTGTGTTCTTTTAAATTGGAATGGAAAATTATTTGGTATTATGGGAATTCTGGGAATAAAGATGGTTTCTCCTGCACCGCAACCTCTTCAAATATGAGCCTCGATTACATTTTGTTGCAACTGGGTTACTTTAAGTCTAGTTCCATTGCAAATTTGTCGTGGTCTTAAATTTCGGAGCAGAATAATCGGAATGCCAATTTTTAAACAAATTTCATGAGAAGGAAGTCCGGGCATATTTAAAGAATTTAAAAATTCTATCGGGTAATTAGTGGTTTTGTGTTCATCGGCCATTCTATTTATTGAACTATAAACTTTGCTTTCCCCCTGGATATTCGACAGTATTTTATTATTAATCTCAGATGCCTGGTCATTGCGAGGAGTTAAAATGGACCTTTCGCATAGCCAAGAATTGTCCTTATTTAATATATTTGTTACGTCACCGTAAACTGACGATGTAAGATGTTGTTGGGATTGCACTATACAACATAACTCAGGCGTCAGAATAAGTTTTCTTTGGTGTAGCAGTGGATGTATCTTTGGTGAAGGTATTTTCTTTAATAATATATCAGAAAATTCACGATCATCCGGGTTATCTACAGTTCTCACTCGCATGTTTATAGTCAAATGCACCGATTGTATATCACGCCACAAATAAGAGCTTTTCAGGCAAGCCTCATCAGCTCGGGTTCCCCGTGGTATTACTGGTAAGGTTTGTCGGAAATCACCACAAAATAAAACTGTGATATCGCGCATTGGTCGATCATTTTGTCTTATATCCCTTAAAGTTCTGTCTACCGCTTCTACTCCTTTTCGATAGGCCATCGTACATTCATTCATCCCATATGATTAAATTACACTTTGAACGAATATTTAAACACTACCAAAACAACTAATACCTATTTTACAAAATAACGACAAAAGAAATTCTAATAAACTATTTAAAGACTAAAAGTCGCGCTGATAAGCACGGTTTCTCAATATTTCTCAATTATTGTCTGTCAATAAGGTCGAACGCTCTGAACGCATCAACAGCCAAATATTGAAGCTCGCTCGCTCTCTTTTTTTTTATTTTTTTTTGTTTCCTCCCAGGCAGGGGGAGCAGGTGAGAAATCCTCATGGATACCCGACAGCCGGCTGCTAAGTTATGTCAGACTCGATCGCCCCCAGGACGCAGAAAACAGATTTAGACAGCTCGCTCTCGGACCTCCCGCCTTTTGATACCCTACCGCCGCCGCGACCCGTGTCGAACGCGGCAACCGTTACACAAAAATAATCCTTATAGCATGATTCAGTATTCACGTGCGACGGCGCGATGGCTTATTTCATGTATAAGTTTGGTGTTTCTATACCGATTTCTATGTTTTGTTTTTATTGAATAGGTAATAATGTTAACTTTTTTAAATTAGGGATGAGTCAGAGTATTATAAACGTAAGAGTAAACAAATATGATCAAAATGCTCCGAACTGCTAAGCTATCGGGAGTTACACGTGTTACTGTGAGTCAACCATAAAAGATAGACATATGCTGTTGCGGGATAATTTTTAGACAATTTTATGTAGAATATTTCCGTCATACATGATTTCTATGTCACTTTAATCATTAAGGTAGCACACGCGACGGAAGCTTAAAAAATGGAGTAACTTCTCCCGTTTTCCCAACATTTCTCTTCATTACTCTGCTCCTATTGATTGTAGCGTGATGAAAAGTATACTATAACCTGCCCAGGAGTATGAAGAATAATTGTACCAAGTTTCGTTAAAATCCGTCGAGTAGTTTTTGTTTCTATAAGGAACATACACACAGATAGACAGACAGACAGACAGACAAAAAATTTACTGATTGCATTTTTGGCATCAGTATCGATCAATAATCACCCCCTGATAGTTATTTTAAAAATATATTTCATGTACAGAATTGACATCTCTACAGATTTATTATAAGTATAGATAAGGTTTTTAGGGCGAATGATACAATGTAATTTACTAACAAAAACACAGGAGCCACCAACCATCGTTTCTTGGCCACTCTTGAATCTAATTCTACTGAAGAATGTCACTGGTTATTATTTAAATCAATTTTGGTACAGTAAATATGAAAATAGATTTGTTTCATAGAGCAACGGGGATTGGGACAGGAGTAGTAATCATGCGGAGCTTCCACCTCTAACGAAGTGTATGCCCATAAAGGTGTACGCATTTATGCATGTCATATAAGTATATCTGCCGTCCTCAAGCTAAAACGCGGCTAAATGACAAAACCAACTTTTGAGATACGGCCAAAAAACGGTGCGTATTATTCAAAGTATTGCTATTTTGTAACCATTCGTCACATAACGGATTTTTAGACTTAAACTATAAAATATACGAATGCTTGTTAAATACAGATCGATAGAGAATTGAAAACTGTATAAAATGCAATTTAAGACTGAAAAATCGACCACATGTCACTTAGCCGCACTTTAGTTTGAGGACGGCAGATATGTGTTATATGTATGTACGTTTATATGTATATATCTATATGTTTGTGTGTATATTTATATAATAACTAGCTGACCCAGCGAACTTCGTACCGCCATAAAAAAATTTAATTAAAAAAACATTGTCCAGCGGACAAAATTGTGAATCTAAACCATTCTCAGATCCCCTTGAACACACACAAAAAATTTCATCCAAATCGGTCCAGTCGTTTAAGAGAAGTTCAGTGACATACACACTCACAGAAGAATTATATATATAAAGATTGTATAAGTATCGTCGTATGTACAGTTAAGTGTTAGTATATTTGCGCATTGTTTGATTTTAATCTCTCTTCTTTGATTCTGTCGTTTATTTAGCTCTGTATATTTTTTCCGGTTGACTGGTAGAGAATGCCATATTGGCATTAAGCCCGCCATTTGTAGTGTAAAGGCAAAATTGATTAAATAAATAATATATATATACATATATATATATAAGGATGCAAAAATATGAAGAGGTGTGCAAGATTTGAAGGTGTTTCATGCCACCGTTTAAGTGTTAGTATTGTAATAATAGTTTTCCCTATCATGTGTATAAACATAACAGCATATTCCCTTCGCAAAAAATATCAGAATTGAATGGTAAGATATCACTTTGGCTTATCGTTTCCGAGTCGTATCTGTTGATTTGTAAAATAATCTATGGCATTCTGTTAACTATGTTTTAGTAGTCTGTGGCTCTCCGCTAAAATATAAAATGTAAGAAGATGGATGTAAAAATAAAACCAGTGTAATAGTTAAAACAGTTTAAGAAATTAACCAGTTACATTATAAGAAAAGGCGTTTGAGTTAACCTGGTGTGCCCCGTAGCGACCTGAAAATTCTATAGTATCCGTGTTGCTTTGTATTTTATTTAGCAAAATTTCTCAATTTGTAGGAATTGCTGCAATTCAACAAAATAATCTTCTTCGGAGTTACACCATCATTCATACTTCCTAAACTAAAATGAAACATCATTTTACATCAAAGTCTCATATCATACATTCATTCAAATAAAGGTTAGTACCGGCTTTAACCGGATTCATGCAGATATTGCGGCGCCATCTTGCCAACCAGACAAAACACGTATAAATCAAGTCCTTTTCGGTTTTATTAAAAAGTGATGTATATTTTTATCAAGCTGTGGGTATTTTTCGCATACAGAGCTTTTAGGATTTCGAATTGGGTGTTAACGACTTTGGCTTGTCCATATGCATTAAAGTAAGGTTTCCATGAAATTTAGTACTAGTTTTTTTGTTGTTTGTGTATATAGTTTAGGGTAGGGCAACAAAACAAGTACAATTAATTAAATTATATTTTTGGAGTTTACTCCTTAAGAATCGATTTGCATATATAAGGGACCCGGTATGAGAAAAATGTGAGGAGTAAAATCTATCGATGAATGACATTAATGACCTCGTTACGTTTTTGTGCGCAACCTCATCTGCGCACCTTTCACTTTTAGCCATGGCAACGGATAAAAAACATTAAGTTGTCACAAATGTCAATAAAATAAATATAGATAAAATCGGAGCAAAATTACTGAAAACAAATAAATAACAGAATATAGAGAAATGCCGGTAAGTGTCCAGCACTCTGGAATAGTGATTATCTGTACAGATGGAATTATAATACATATTTACAAAATGATGACTAGTGTGTGATATTTTTGAAATTGTGTGTTTCCAGAAATTCATAATAAAATATATGATGAATATCGCTGATGTTAGATGATAAAACGTGTGACATGGAACCTATGACAGTCGAAACCATGGGACGATTCCTGAGGTATCTCTACTTGTAACCGACTTCTTCGGACTTGATTTTGTTTTATGTCTGTTCAAAGACAATCGTTTTTAGAGTGTAAACTCCGGTCGTGCGTCGGAGCTGACACACACATTTTTTTTTACATTTAACTGCTATGCTTAAATTTTTCTTGATAAAAATCCACACGAACTGATGGACTGACCATTAAGGTACCGCGGGCCTAATGGTCATATCAAATTCTTTAGATTTAAGTTCAATTATTTTTTCAATGTAGTATTTTATTTCAATTATATTTTCATCTCGTGGCTTTTGAGTACAATTACCATTTCTTTTTCTGTAAATATAGTGCTTAAAGGAGATTGCTCAAATTGGCCCAAATGTACAAAAAATATTGACATATACGGTAATTTTTGGCATAATTTATACTTACAATCATTCGAATATAACGGACACCTTTTTATAATATATTCATTTTAAAAAAGACTTTTAATTTTACCGGTTTGGAAAACAAACGAATCTTTTTTAATGGCTATGGGTATAGTAACATTCAGCCAAAGTCAGATCAAAGTTGTTTATATATCATCAAAATAAATCTATTTTGTAAAGATCTATAAAATAAAACATTTTATCTATTACACTGTGGTATTAATATCCACAACTATATTATCATTTTCACTACATCCAAATGTGCTAAGACAATTATTATAGATGGTAGGCGACATTATAAAGTCTATTGCCATACATATTCCGCCAACACTTCCATAAACACATTATAAGGTGTGATACATTAAAAATCTAAAACATCGTGATGATATATAATATTAAACTCAAAATAAAAGTACTTAAATTGTTTTATTTCATTAATCTACCTCATCAGAATATTTAAGCTACCTTTATCAGGAATATATTTCACATTGATCGGAACTATCATGAACCTACGCATATGTTATTACATTAGAATAACCTTTTACCATTATAAACCTAATTATGACTAAGAAAACGTCCTATTGGTTTTTATAAAATTATGATAACTCTTTGCAAACATAACCTCAAAATCATTCAGTTTATATGCTTTATAGAAGTTCTCAGGGGTGTCCGTCAATAATATTCATTTCTACAGTTAAGTAATTTATATAAAATTTCGAATCTAGGAAACAACTTTTCATAATTAATTATTGGTCTTTAGGCTAAACATGTATGGAAGCTGAGCAATCTCCTTTGCTGCCAATATTACCCTATTATTACTTTATTTTTGTACTGTCAAACACTCTATTGCAATCTGAACTTGGTAACCAATGCGCCATCAAACTTCCCAGTGTGGTATTAGTCAATTAAAATTTTATTGAATAAGTACTGCAGCTCAGCTAGTCAACGTCATGTAACCTCTGTAGCATAGTTCGTAGCATATTTGTTTTGTCGTAGCATGCATAGTTTAGATTTTGTTGCGAGTTAGTAGCGACAATGTACGTATTTACTTTCACATAGAAAATCCGTTTGCATCATACGCTGCATTGATTTTGTACTTGAACGAATAGTGGTTTAAACGCCTTAAGTTTTAGTGAAAACTTCTTTATCGGCGTTGTACACTTTTTTTGTATGGGTAAAAAATGTTAAACTCGCGTCAGGTTAAACACGTGGGCTAATCGCATGATGACACACAATAAAATAGGAAAGGTTGTTGACTTTCAATATATTGGACGAAACAAAGTAATATTTTATGTTATCGTATAATAATAATAAATTTCCACCTAAGACGTCCACGTGGCAGCTTTATTGCGAAGAAAATGCATTTTTTACAATAGATATCGCTAGGTGCGCCTAAATGTGATTCATGATAGTTGATTTCTTTACAATAGATGTCGCTAAGTGCGCTTAAACGTGATTCATGTAAGTTGATTTTTCTGAGAGATAAACTTTTTTAATGTAA